>OX621241.1:8685000-18685000 GCA_951640165.1 Pseudoips prasinana | reverse complement strand
CCTGTATTTGTATATTCTACAAAGATGGTACAGCATAAACCACTCAAATCGTATACTTGGTTTATAATTCCTAGAAAGAGCTAGTGAATAAAGCGCCGAAATATTTGTAGGTGCCTATATTGTATAGAAACAACCGATCCGTAGTACATAAGATGATCCTTTTCAGAACAGGGTCAGGGCACTATGTAATGGTGATAGCGCGTGCGCGTAGAAAGGTCAAGGTTAGGGGCCCTGGAAGATTTCCTCGGGGTCGTCGCCCGAAGTGCTTATTTTCAGAGGGTTGGTCCGGGGCCCGCGACCTTCACCGCGATATGACCCCAAACGGCACGTGTATTGCTCTACGTAGGCGTTCACTTTATAGGCCTATATTGGCGATACCTACTAAACATTTGTTTAGTGGCTTTGATCTACATTATGATTACTTACAATTTGAATATTTATGAAACTGGCACGTACAATATGGATGATATCTACATCACACCTATATCGACCAATTATGTAGAGTTAGAATAGAATACTCTTTATTGTACACCAAAAGAATACATATTACATAAACAAGTTGTACAAAGGGCGGTCTTATCGCATAAAGCTATCTCTTCCAGACAATCTTAGGATGGATAGGAGCTGAACTATAACTAATAGCAGTAGGTGTGCTACAAGACATACACCAAAATTGTGGTATATCCATAAAAAAAAATTACTGTTAAAATGAAGGAAATGTAAAAATATGCATAATTAAATAAGTAAATAAGAAAAATACTTTATTTAGCGAGGTACCATAAATTATACAGACAAATAGTGTTCTCTTACTAGCTTTTAAAGGCTGATATTGTTTGGGCACGTTTAATTTCGATAGGCAAGAGTTGTGCCTGAAGAAAACCAACGTTATTATATATGTAGGCTAAGCACCACGAGGGACACACAAATTATAAAGGCAAAAGTTTGTGCATGTGTGAGTCTGACGTTTGTCACTCTTTCACACATAAACTACCGGACGGATTTTGATGAAAACCATAGTTTACATATCCGAATAACACATAAGCTATAATTTATAAAGTTTAACGCGGGTAAAACCGCGCGACACTGCTAGTATTCTATATTAAAAAAAAAAAAGAAATGGTATAGTAAGTCACTCATTAAGCTATGAGTATGCAAGTAAAACCATCTATTTTTGATATGGAATTATGTTTTACGCCTGATAAAATAGACCCATGGTCATTGCATGTTACAAGGTATACTACGGCTATATTTTTCTGAAAACTCGGCATATCTATAAACAACCTACAGAAAACCATTCCTACTAAAACGTATTAACAACTTATATATAGACAACTATGTATGTACCTACAGCTACTATTGTTTGCCATCGTGTTGGCATTCCTTGTTTACCGAGAATCAAGAAATTGATTGAATTCCTTGATTTAAATATTGTTTAGTAAAACATTTAAAGTAAGGAGAAGAAATGCTCGTAGGACAATCAGAGTATATAGAGCGTCGACTGTACCAGTCGCCTACTCGCTAGGACATTATTTACAGACCGCCATCTGATCCCAAACTAAACAGAGCTTCTACTATGGAAACCAGATAGCTCATACTCGTATACTACAATACTACTCTTTTTTGTAAATATATTCTTAAATATATAATACCCAGATTGGTGTTCGATATCAAATCTTAGTACCTACTAACAGGCCAAACAACCTTAAGTTAGGACAAAAAATGTTCTTCAAGCTATTTGCGTAGCTGTGTTACATAAAGCATTAAGTAAGTAGTTATACCTATTAGTTGAGTTCTTATTAAGGATACTAGTACAATTTATTGAGCTTTTCGCAGACTTTGTATTCGTTTACATTTTAAAACAGTTCTTATAGACTTTATGTACTAATATTACAGACTCAAATAACCAACTGGCACATAATAATGTTACAATTGCCAAATTACAGAGGAATAACATGGCGTCACTATTGTAAAAGCGCACCATAGGTAATAAGGCGTTGACATCAGCCAAAATGGGGATTTCCGCAAGTTTTTAGCCTATATTGCGAGGTTCATGTTAAAATACAATTATATAGACCGAATTCATTTTTATTTTAAGTACATCATTGATTCGCTTCATAAAAAAATGTCGCAGTCACCTATGAAAATGCGTAAAACGAAATAATCTCGAAAAATTCATACTCAATTTAAATTGTTATTATAAAAGCAAATTAGCAAAAAGTTTGTTGTATTAAATTTAACATAAAGATTCTTTTTTTTTGCAATACTGAAATTGTTATATTTTATTACGTGTTTCGATAATTTTCCGATGTTTCTTTCGATCCGTAGCTACTGTTGGGTTAGTAAGTTAGTTGGGCGATTGGTTTGCGCACTTTTGCTGATTGGGCCATTGTGCGTGAACTTATTTGACTACTTATTTAACTACTATTTCAGGTCTAACCAGAAGTCCGAGAGGCCTCGATAACTTGAATTGAATGCTTCCTGCATTGTCTTCAGATCGTTTAGGAGCTTTGCCCGGTGTTTCTCCAAATTCAATGCATTCTCTGCTCAGGGGGATGTCTATGACGCCAATCTTGAAGAGGTGTTTATTTGAGGTGACTGGAACTATGATAGTTCCTTTCTATTCAGGTGTAGTAGCTTATGGTATCTACCATAGTTCCAGCCACCTCAAATAAACACCTCTTCAAGATTGGCGTCATAGACAAATAAATTAGATAATTTATTTTAGACAAATAAATTAGATAATTTATTTTAGACAAATAAATTAGATAATTTATTTCATTAGGTTACAACTCTAAACTCTGGTGTACCTACATTAAAGTTTAAACAGTATTTCACTTTAGTTTCAATATTGTAGAGAGCGAGAAAGACTCCAATGGATATGAACCCATTCAATTATAACATTGATAAAACTTCCCATATCTAAAAATGCAACTTGAATGGACCGTAGCGTAGCAGAGTTAATTTTGGGCGGCCTGCCTAAAACATTTATGAAGGTTGTACTTAAATAGCTGTTTTATGAATGAACCTGTAACTCTTAGGGGTTTCTTCCTGTCCAAAGATTCAACACGCAAACACAATATTTATGTCTATCCTTTTCTAGATCCATTGGTGTTATATTGTAAGTCCTAATTCGTTCCTATGTTATAATAATAATAAAAAAAATTATTTCAGATTGTTAATCAATCCATATTTTCTTAGTAAGTGGTCTTATATCCTATGTTAGTAAGTATTAATAATGTAAAATGAAATCAAGCAGCGCCTATTACTTTAGCCACCCAGGGGCTTAGTATAGGGCTGTCATACCGCTCAGAAAATGTTTTCAGAATCCTATTGTGACTATTACTGTTATAACGACTGATATTTTTTTAGAAACTGTATAAGTATTTGTACAGCTTACTTTACCTTTTAATAATAATAATCAATGACTACTAGCCATCTGTGTGTCACTTTAGTGCGCTGGTGGACAAACACGGGGGCACTTTTTTGTCCATCACTCTCATGACACATTTTTGCCCGACCCGGGATAATGTGGTCCTGGGGGCAAACACTTTTTATCCTTAAGCCTCAAATAGTAAAACAGAATAATATGGACCGACCGACATACTCAAAATAAAATTATTACCACCTAATATTCATATAATAGAAGAAATATTTTTTGATAGAGATCGCTTTCCCGGAAAATATCTATTTCAGGAAAGGTTAGGCGTAATAATAGTTGTTTGTTATACAAGAGTGCAAAGTTGCTTTTTAACCGCGTGCTCAATTTTGATAAATGAGCAAGCGAAGGATTCTAAAATTGAATCCTGAGCATTAATTAGCGAGGAAATCAAAAGAGCACAAGGTGAAAAATCTTTGCACTCGAGTGCAACACGTAACTTTTCATCACACTCAGCGAGGAAAATACTAAATGCGAAAAAAAATCTCATTATAAATACTTTTATTTCAGTTTAGGTCTTAATTACTATATTATGATATGTAAGTATTACAAGACAATCTTTAAATTTATAACAAATGATACTTCGATACAATTCAGAAAAACTTAAAGTAACGTTGCTGCAGATTGAGTGTTATTGCGCAAAACAGATTAAAAAAAAGTACACCAAGAAGGTTCCGAGTCTTAGTTTTAATAAATTAAAAAAGTTGTATGATAAATTCGGCACCATAGCGGTGGAAGTAAGTAGGTTTAATGATAGGTATTTTCACAAACTTAGTGCTCACGATGTTCTAAATTCAAATTTACCCTCTAGAGGATAAAAAAAGGACTTTTCCACTCAGATATCGATGAGAAAAAATACTCTTTCCGAGATGGGGTGATGAAAAAGTTATTGTTCTCGCTATTCGGGTGCACCCGTTACCCGTGTTACCCGTTGTATATAGGTTGTTCTTATGAACAGCCTTTAATTTTCAAACCTACTAGTATTATTAATACGAAAGTTTGTGAATATGGATGTTTGTTACTCTTTCACGCAAATACTACGGAACTTTCTCAAAGATATGGAATTATAGGATTCCTATCTACAATTTCATATCGTTTGAAAAAGTAATCTTTGCTTTGGGAGGAAAAACATGAACGAAAAAAATACGCCAAGTGTTGAACATAACCAATAAATTCCTTATCGAAAATAATAGGTTTCACCTTAATGAATATTATTTCTTTTTATTTATTCTTGCAGCGTAGGCATGCCCCCTACAAGATGGACCGATGATCTTGTGCGGGTCGCTGGAAATCGCTGGATTCGGATAGCGCAAGACCGGCAATTGTGGAGATCTTTGGGGGAGGCCTTTGTCCAGCAGTGGACGTCTTTCGGCTCATATGATGATGATGATGATTTATTCAGTAAAAATATACGGACATTTATCTAATCGGTACCTCGGTACCTGTGGTAAACATTTACGTTTTAGTAAATTTTATTCAAAGTGGAGTATATCTCTCAGACAGATTAGTAAGTCTAAATACTACTTGGACTAATTTTTGAGATATTTACATTATACGAGTATTATAATTGCTGATACGTCCTTGATGATAAATTTACGCAGAATCCGCATTCTCTCAAGGACGTGAAATTGCTTTTCCTTGGGGAGGTAAAAGCACTCAAGGGGGGCCTCGCTTTGATTCTGAGGTAAGCCAGAAGGATTTTGGGGGTGGGCCTGGCCCACCTGGCCTTCACCTTCTCTGCGACCTTGCTCGCAGTTTATTTTAACCAGAGGTACCAAATTTTATGTAGAAAAGGACGTATTATATAAGCATATCTAGCATATCTAAATATAACTGATTTAATGATCGTGTGTATGTTATAAACGGTTATCATTCACGTTATGTATCACGTGCATAAGATTGGTTTTAAAGTGTAAATATTAGTCGGAATAATTTTATAAACACAAATTAAACTATACAGGGTTTTATATAATAAATAATATATCCTGGGACATATTTACACACGGCCATCTGATCCCAAACTAAGCAGAGCTTGTACTATGGAAACTAGATAACTGTGCCTCCAGCACGAGTGCCTGCAGTTTACTTACTCGATCACACGTACAGTTTCTCCCATACATTGAGCACCAGCGCCTCTCGCGGAAACTATTAAGAACTAAAACTCTGGTGCTCAATGTATGGGACGAAACTGTACGTGTGATCGAGTAAGTAAACTGCAGGACCTCGTGCTAGAGGCACTGATATACTACGTATTGTGGCGAGCGGTGGGTCAGGGGATTGGAAAAGAAACTAGTGTTTACACAGGAACTTTTATTGGCGTCGACAGTTACTGTTGGTTCACCTCTAAGATAACGGAAAGAGTCCCAGCAACTAGCTCTCGGTTAGAGTCCACACGTAGCGCACTTCAGAACGTACAGAACCTCTAGCACGAGTTCCTGCAGTTTACTTACTCGATCACACTTAAAGTTTCGTCCCATGCATTGAGCACCAGCGCCTCTCGCGGAAACTATTAAGAACTAAAACTCTGGTGCTCAATGTATGGGACGAAACTGTACGTATGATCAAGTAAGTAAACTGCAGGAACTCGTGCTAGAGGCACAGTTCCCGTGTCGAGCACTGCCAAGGTTAAAGTTCTGACGTACACGGCACACTTCACACTGTGTCACTGTTTACTGTCACCTCACACTGATCACTTGCACTTGTTCAGTTTACCACTTAGATTACTTCCTATTAACTCGCCTTTGATTTTACTTGAATTAAAACTAAACTGTTCTGCTTTAACATTCCGCTTATATACCCCTAAATTGTTCAAAATTTAAAACATTTCGTAAGTCATATTTTTAGATTAGTCGTAATGCTTCTGTCCTTGTTTCCTTTCTCTTTCTTTTCATTCATAAAACTCGCTCTATCTCTTTCTAATTATTCTGGAAACATCTAATGTCAATTTTTACATTAAATTAAGAATTTTGTATGTCCTTTTCTTAACCTCCTAAGACCTCGCGTACATATTTCTGTACGAAATAATTAAGTTCAGTCAGTCCCAACACTAATTCTGACTTGTACTCATAGAGACCCATGGTACACTTTTCTGTACATATTATTCAAACGACCTCCTGTTTGTTTTGAATTTCCGCGGGCCTTTAATTGGTCATGACACTAGACACATTAGTCTATATTGTTTAAGGTTTTCAATGCTACCAACATTTTAAGCATCATTTGTGAAACACATGGTAAGGTTACGAGAAGATGGCGCCGCCGCGCCGTTCCGAGCAGGTGAATATAAATCTTTATTTATCCAAACGATCGCAATCGATTTCATGTAATACATTTATAATTTTACTTTGCTAATAAGTATGTAATTATTATTTTTTATTATTTGGACTGTTTCGTTTTTGAAAACTCAATATATTCCGCTTCGAATAATTATGTACATTTTTCTGTACTTTGGGACATAAGGCCAAATCTTGCTAAAATAATTTTGTTCATTTTTCTGTACTTTGGGATTTAAGACCAAATCTAGGCAAAATAATTTTGTTCATATTTCTGCACTTTGGGTCTCAAGGTCTAATCATTGTACGGTATTTTTTATGTATCATCTCTATGATCTTGCAGATCTTGCAGATGAGGATATCTGTGACTTCCTCAACCAATCAGATTATGAAGATGATGCAACGGATGATGAGTATAATCCGCCCGTGAATCAAGAGAATTCTTCTGATACGGGTGAGGATGATGAACTTCCCTTACCTCCTCCTCTACCTATATCAAGGCGTGGGCGAGGCAGGGTCCCTGCACGTAATGGAAGAGGCCTTAGACGTATTGTGCCACGCCACCAAGAACATGCCGAGGTATTGGCAGAAAGTGATCAGGGAGCGGAGTGGCAGAGTAAATTTTTTAACCTACCAACTCCACAGCTTTCGGAGCCCAGTTACCAGCCTATTGACACCGAAAACTTCAGCAGTATCAATTATTTTGAGCAATACTTGGACGATTCTTTCATTCGACTGATAACTGAAAAAACCAACCAAACATCCGTAGCGAATACTGGCAAATCTCTTAATCTAATGGAAACAGAATGCAAAAGGTTTATTGCGATCACTATGATTATGTCTTGCTTGAACTTTCCTTACCTAAGAATGTATTGGGAACGAAGATGGCGTGTACCTTTGATTGCGACAGCTATGCCACGAAATCGATTTTTTCAATTGAGATCATCACTAAAAATTGTTTTTGATGAAGATGTGTCGCAAGAACAGAGAACTAGTGACAAACTGTGGAAGGTGCGGCCAATTATAGAAAGAGTGTTAATAGGATGCCACAAACAAGTCAGAGACCAACACATATCCATAGATGAAATGATAGTGCCTTTTTCAGGAAGTTGAACCCAATCCAGTGGGTTTAAAAGCATTTGTACTAGCCAACCCAGATGGTACAGTTTGTGACTTTAGTGTTTACCAAGGGAAGACCACATATCCTGAAGAAAATGCGGCAGGGTTTGGGCTTGGTGAAAGTGCAGTTTTAAATTTAACACGCTCTTTAGTTCCAGGACACATTATTTATCTAGATCGGTATTTCACATCAGTGAAACTAGCTAAAGAATTAAATGCTAGGGGATTCAAGTGTGCTGGCAGTGTCATGAAAAATAGAATTCCCGCCACCCTAAGAAACGCTCTTCCTGACGATTTGGAAATGAAGAGACAAGGTAGAGGTGGGTGTTCGGTTTTCGTCAACGCCGATGACAGCATAGCGTGCACCAAGTGGTTTGATAACAAGCCTGTGCTTATGCTCTCCACAATATATGGCAGCGAACCCCAGGACGAATGTCTGCGCTGGTGTAAAACTCGGCGCGAGTACATAACAGTGCAGCGACCAATGGTTATTAAAATGTATAACTCTAAGATGGGAGGAGTTGACATGGCAGATCGAATGCTTGCTGTATGTCCATCTCGGGCCCGGACAAAGAAATGGACAATCCGTTTTATTTCCCACATGATTGATTTATCTGCATCGAATGCGTGGATTCAGTATAAAAGAACAGAGCTAAACAAAGGTAAACCTCTGAAAAAAATTGTGTCTCTGAGGCAATGGAAACTGGCACTGGCGGAGACTATGATGGAGATGACTAATAATGAGTTGGAAGGAACCTCAGAGGATGAAAATCAAGAGATAACTGAACCAACTCGTAAAAAAGGCAGACCAGCAGTCAATCCGATCCCTTCCAAAGTAAGTAGGCTTCGCGGAGCATCACACATGCCAATATTCACAGGCGTGATGAACAGATGTCGTAAAGAAACCTGTAACAAAAGATCTTCTGCTAAATGCAGCACGTGCGATGTTATTCTCTGTCTGTCATCAGCTCGTAATTGTTACAAGGAATTTCACGAGTAATAATAATATAGCTAAAATAAAAGCCAAAGAAGTTAATCTCTATTTGTAAAGGAAGAAGTTTTTTTTATGTTTGATAGCAGTAGTATTTTTGCTATTGTGATAATAATTGAATTAAAAGCCAAAGATATGGATCTCTATGTGTGTACAAAGGTTTTTATCTTTTGTTAGAAGAATTTTAAGTTTCCTTAACTATAATTTTATTGTTTATTATTATGAGTCTGAACATAGCAATTTTAAGAGAAATACTGTCCCACATGTTTCTAATAAACTGATTTTAATAAAATACAATTTATCTACTTGTTTTTTGTTTTTCCCTAATCATACACTAACACCTATAGGTGACATTTGAGACCCAATGTACATATTTATGTACAAATTAAAATCACATTGAAATACCTTATTGGTATTCTATACATCCTTATTCAACCCTAAAATATATAATTTTTACATAAATAATTCAAATAATGTTTGAATGTAGCATTTATATTCCTGGGCCTCACAAGGAATATTGAAAATGTACACTTTTGTGTACAATGGGTCTCCATAAGTTCCAAAAAAGATTAATCCTGGGTCTTAGGAGGATATACTATCCTTTTTCTTTTGTTCTGGTATTATTTAGAACATTCTAGCGCTACTAGTACCACTAAGGGATTTTGGTGGCTTTTGGAACACCAAAAGCCACCAAAAACCCTTAATGGTACTAGGGTTCGAAGCCCGAACGTAACACAATAATACTTTTCTTTTGTAAATACATACTCATATTGATATTTACACCGAGACTCAGGACAAACAGACATGTTCATGCACATAAATATCTGTCCTGAGTGGGAATCGAACCTACGACCTCCGGCGTGAAAAGCAAGCATTTACCAACCACGCCAACAGGCCCGTCAAATTATATAATAATTATAAGTTGTATAAAAAATTATATAATATATGGGAATGGACTAATTGTAATACAATAGGCTTGTAGGAGAAGTCGTGTAGTGTCCCATAGGAGCAGTCCAGTCTGGCGTCTAGTAGACTCACGCTAAAATGCAAAAATCATCATGCGCAATTTCCGTAGGTTTTTTACTTTACTTTAAGTGTCACAATTTTGTCAAGCACTTCGTAAAATATCGCTTCTAAAATTAGCGATGTGTATAAAATCGATACTCGTGGCAATACGCGTTTCCAGGAACAGTATCCGATGGTCATTATCAAACCAATCCAGTTAGTTTACGATATATGTATCATTTTACGATCACTATAACACAAAGCCGAAATTCAGTGAAATGAAATGAAACGAAATTTATTCAGCACTTGGGGATTTAACATATACTTGTACTTGTCAAGCTCACAATGAAGTACATAAACATAGTGCACAGTATAAAAGTAACAAAAAAAAATAGTCCGTCCGTGAGGTTTGTTTTATCGCATATATTTTCTGAAATCCTTAAACAAGTAATAAGTTACTAATCTATTATTTAGTTATAAATTTAGTTCTACTATATTAAAATTAAAGAATGGAAGGCAAAGCGGTTCGCTAGCGCAGAAGGCTCTTAACCAGTAGCTTAATTTAAGCGACGAATACATGACTGCACCCTTTTAGGGGCAATACATAAGTATACTATAACTTGTTACGGAGTTATATGTGGTTATTAAATTTTTTGAGATTATATATGGTTATATATATAAATATAATTTTATATTAGTCTTCCGTTATCGGGGCGATATTTTAGTATGGTAAATATTGATAAAACATATGCGGATCTTAAAAAAATATTCACATAACAATCGGGGAGTGTAACACTTTTTTAGTAACACTTGCGGTCTTGCTCAACTTTCCGCAAACATTATGATTCAGTTCCATTTTCGCATAAAGAACTTTGCAAAATTAAAACTGACAAGGAAATTTTAGTTAGCCTATAATAATTTTGACTTCAGAGTGTTTATCTATACATGAAAACTGTACATTTAATATTTTTTTTAAAGGATACTTGATCTACAATCGATATCGAAGCCAAAGATATAGCTTTTAGAATTTTTGTCTGTTTGTCCGGGCTAAACTCAAAAAGTACTGCATGGCTTTACTTCAAATTGTGCAGGACGGATACGATATGGGGTCGGGTTAACATATAGGCTACATATTATCACGCTATCACCTACGGGGCAGGAGTTGTGATAATTTATAAAATTTAACGCGGAATAAACCGCGGGGCACAGCTAGTACTTTAATATATACGATGAAAATGAATTAAAATTCATTAGAAATATATATAAATTAACGTTATATAGTAAAATAGTAGTATAATAGTATAGTATGTTATAGTGTTATCATATGTTGGGGCAGAGAGGTTCTCGAGTGGCGACCACGAACCGGGAGATGCAGCGTGGGCAAACCCTGTACACGATATACTGTGACACGATGGACTCGTGCGGGCAATTGTGGAGACGTTTGGGGGAGCCATTTGTCCAGCAGTGGACGTCTTTCGGCTGATGAGATGATGATGTTATAGTAAGCCTAAAACTATGAACGACTAGCTTTCTTTGAGATCTTTGGGATACAATAACAAAAACCAAAGAAGACTATTGAATAAAAGTGAGAGAATATAAGCATTCCGGCGAAAGCGAATTGAGCTTGCCCTTGGTACGAAATTCATCGGTATACTATTATATATTTTCGAAGACCAAAGAAATTTTATATAGAAATTCTGGAGGCGCTCAAGCTGGACCTCGGTGAGATTGAGTCATCTTAAGGATATAATCAATGCAAACTATGGTTTATGTATGTCAATATATCACATCTACGATGAACGGTGACTCATCCTCATATTGCCTTCTGTCCTCATGACACAGATACGAGGTTTTGGCCTGCTGTTGCCCTTGTATCGATGAAATGCCACCTCCGACCCTCAATCAGCCGAGCCGCCTACCTCTTCATGTATTAACGTATGAATGAATTAAATATTTATTTGATAAAATATAGGTACAGGGTACATTATAAACTAATTCAACTATATTTGACATAGAAGATATGTCGTGCAAAGATTTTAAACAATGTCAACTATAATATAAATAATTTAAAACAAATAAAATGTCAAACACAAAAAGACGATACAAAATAACAATGTAAAAACATTAAAAGACTATTAGATAAAAACATTGGTTTAAAAAAAACAGATTACAAGCATGTAAAATTTTAATATTTATATTTATGAAATTCATCTGTTTAATAAAAATATCTCTCACTTAACCAATTGTACCTATAACATTCCATGTTGTTCAGTTTTCTTAAGCTTTCCGGAAGTTTGTTATATATTATTATGGCCATATTATAAGCATTTTTATCACTAAGCCTTAGTCTATTTCTTGGTTTGACTAATGGTTTATGCACTATTTTTTTTTTGAAAGGAGCAGTTTTATCTATTTCAAAAGGAGTAATATTTTTCCTCACAAATTTGCATTGAAAAATTTTATAAGGATGAAAGCGTAAGCAGCTTTTCTTGAACAAATATTGGTCTGCATGAATCCGTCCACTGTAAATTGAATAATATGACCTAATACATTTTAGCCAGAGTTGCACAAAAACCGACCTACTTATGCGCCCAGGACAGTGACCGTCGTAAGTAAAGTAGCAAAGTAAAGCCTTTCTAGTCCTGGCAATAAGTTAAAGCTTCATACGTTTACAGCTAGCCTAAGAAGTTCTTAGGTGACTGTTGGTTAAGATAGTCGCCTCGCCGCGCTGCTTCGTGTCTCGGGTTCGATTCCTGCACCGGACAACTATTTGTGTGACCCATAAATAGTTGTTCTGAGTCTGGATGTAATTTGTGTCCGTCTATCATTTCTTTGTAAAATACCTCGCGACACTGGTATTAGATTACATATCACGGGCGATGTAATAAAATAAAAAAATGTGTGTATGCAGTGTTTTACAACGCGCAGTAAAGGCAAGCGGCTAAAGTAAAAACTTATTATTAATATGCAGGTAGGCTATGTTCTTAGCTAAATGCAAATTTTACTAACAATGTACAAATTTAAATACATTACATAATATTGATTTCAGTAGGAACCTATGCGTAATAAACAAACAATAGTGCTTTGTGCGGCAGCTACCTCACAGGTGTTGGCGGGGTGGGACTCGCGGGGCGGGGGCGGTCACGGTCGAGGCCACGGCCTTGACACGCGCCGCGCAGCCTCCGAGCGGCCGCGGTTCTCCTATACACGCGCGTTCACAAATTCCTCCAATTTCTACGCATAAAGGCCTATATTTGTTGGCTGTTTCTGCAATGGCAAACAATAATTCAGTTATTAGATTTTCTAACATTGTTTATTATGAGGATTTGCCATAGACGAAGCAATATTTATTGCTGTTGCCTTACCCAGTTATAATGTTTCACGAATATAGCATGAATAAAGTCCGGAAAAGGGTTTACTACTCTATTAACGAGGTTTTTTATTTCTCATTAGAAAGTTACTTAAACCGAAAATAAAGCAGATTTTATTTATTTTGCAGTACTTGGATATTAAAAAAATATATATAATATATGAAATCTGCTTAAGTACTTGCTTGGTACATGCTCTGCTTTAGTATGTTCTTGGTACTTGGTACCGCAAATATATACTAATAAATATGGTATAGTGGATCGTTTTCTTATTAGAAAGTTACTTAAACCTAACCTGACGCAGATTTTATATATTTTTCAGTACTTGGATCCTAAAAATATAGGTATATTAAATCTGCGTAAGTACTTGCTCGGTACATGCTCTGGTTTCGTACGTTCTTGGTACTTGGTACCACAAATATATGCTAATAAATATGGTATCGTGGTGTTTTAGTTTTCGAAGGTGTAATAAATATTTATTTATTTTTACAAATATATTTTCAAAAGTTTGTACATTTGTCCCACAAAATGGTGATTTCCAAATAAGTACCTATTGATTTGATTAAGTAAAGTGGGAATGTTTCTTTTTACATGAACTTTTTACTTCTTGTTATGTTCTGATTAAATTTGTTGCGGGAGCGATATCCTGCGGCCTGGGCCTCACCGCTGGTCTTGGTTTACAGGATTTGGAGTGGTGGGTAAGAGGAAGGGATTAGTAATACATATATACACTTAACTCGTATAATTAGTTTAATTTAAAAAAGTGTACCTGTGTGTGTGGTTGCCAGAGCACATCGAGGGGTGTCAGCTGATGATGATGATGATGGAGCTATGCACCAGATATTGGAAACGGTATGCTTGTTTATAAAAAGGTAACGATGCGATGAATTAACTAAATAGACTTCGCTAAAGTATGAGCCACACCAGAGGATATAACTTTAGTGTTATTTTCTGACCTTAAAGTTATCCTCTGGTAGAATACTAGCTATATTTCAATTTAAAATCGTATATTTTCTGCTTTTCCTCTTTAAACATGTATTGCCTTAGTTCTATAATATATATATAATCTATGGAAAAAAAAATTGCTGACATTAACACATTTTTACACCAGCGAGAATAGTGCTTGGAATCGAATACATATCTACATATGTGGAATGTTTTCGAATACCCATACGAATCCATGTAATTTTAATTAAATCTTTGACCTTGTGGCTACGTAATTATTATTTGAAAATCAAGGTGGACGATTAAGAAAGGATTAAGTGACTTTTGAAGTCTCTGACTCCTAACCAAATTACGAACTTGCGTTTACTTAGTATGCGATTGGGTGAATAATGTAGATAATAACAATTACAATCGTTCTTATTTTTATCTTAGTAATACGGCGAAAGCCTGCTCCTTTAAACATAAACAACATTACATAAAAATTTAATGAAGTGCAAACACTTTATACATTCACAACACTTCATTACATTTTCATCCTTGACGTATCTTTGCCAATAAACAGTTACGGTTTAAAAATATACAACCGACTTCAACATTTCTTTACAACAACCTCTCCACATCAGCCGCCACACGCCTACTGCTGTACAAAGGCTTCCTCGAAAAGTCTCCACAACTGCCGGTCTTGCGCTATCCGCATCAAGCAGCTTCCAGCGACCCTTACAAGATCATATGTCCATCTTGTAGGACGTGCCCACGTAGCATCTTCCGGTTCGTGGTCGCCATTCGAGAACCTTTTTGCCCCAGCGGCCAGACATAGCAGCGAGCTGCATGTATGCATTGTCCTGCCCACGTGTCCTTCGTCGGTCTATGTCGGTAACTTTAGTTCAACATTTCTGATTCGATCTCGCAGGGGACTCCGAGCATAGAATTCTCCATTGCTCTTTGGGTGACCCTGAGCCGTCTGATAAGGCCCATAGTGAGCGACCTCGTCTCTGTTCCGTAAGTCATCACTGGCAACACACACTGGCCGAAGACTTGACCAATTTGAGCACGATATATATGGGACAATTCTAAAGGCACTCTTTCAAATAATAGAACTATCAAATCTGGTACCCAAACAATGGACAAATTGAGCAATATACATCCAAAAAAGAAATTGATAACCTCTATCTATCGAAGTCGTTTATAAATCGATATAAAAGGTACTTATCAATAATAAGCAGTCTAGTCTTTTTTGTTTATAGTTAAAAGTATAGTAGCGTGATAATGGAACCTTAGTGTTGTTGTTAAGCGTCCTGATAACCTTGATAGTTAGCTTAGAAAGTTCAAGGCTGATAACAACAGGTCACGTTATTTATTCGAGCAGACTACAAAGCGGCCTTTACCACCGAAATTGTTGGAAAAGGGAGAATGAACTCTACTTCACGAACAAATTGTTCGAGAAAATTCTAGACCTTTTAGGAATGCTGGTCGATAAGTCAATACACAAGTTATAGGTCTATAAACTTAGAAGAATGGAATTTATACAGTGCTAAATTCTACTTTACCAGTATTATTTCCTTTTATTAGAACCAGAAGTGCTTTATAAGCCGACTAGCCGTGCTGTATGTTATTTTTTCGTATTTATTTTCTGTGAATTCTCTGAGAATCCTTTAATTATTTTTTATCGATAGCGAATGCTTTCTCAATGATCCCATATAAATTTTATTCTTATTGGTTGTCTAGAAAAAAGGAGAAGTCAGTTTATTTAAACATAACCTAAAAAAACTATTTTAGATGCGCCACAAAGAACTTATCACCCATCAATTTATATATTCATCAATAAAATAAACTTCATGTCCAATAGGTATATTGATTGCAAAGCAAATTTACAAGGGCGTAACTGGAAATGTATTTCCCTACTAGAATAGTAGATTAGGTTATGTTTAAACTGTGACAATAAAATTTAAGTTCATGATTTATTTTAAAGTGTATTTTCTAGCGTTGAGTCTTCGAAATTTGGACATTTTACAACCTAACTTCCTAATGACATTATATCTTCGACACTTAACTTAAATGTAGCAATTTAAGTTCATGATTTATTTTAAAGTGTATTTTCTAGCGCACTATTGTCACAGTTTAAACTTAACCTAATCTACTATTTTAGTAGCGAAATACATTTCCAGTTACGCCCTTGTAAATTTGCTTTGCAATCAGTAAGATAATGATATATTGCTTTTATTACAATATGAATATTGTAGCATAGGATTCAAAATTTTACACGTAAGAATTACATAATCGGTTTCTGCAAAATGTTAATAACGACTTCGACGAAATGATTAACAAAATAGCAGTTTTCTGGTGCGAAGACAAGATGAAACCGGCTCGCATGGAAAATTCATTTCACAAATGAAGCGTATGGGACAAGATTGACAGGGACTATGAACCTATACTACAATTTTTAATTACTTTGTCTAAAATGACCATGAGTGAAATGTGTGTGTGCCAATGAATGGTGGGTTGCCACTTAATCATAATGTACAAATACTGTTGCTCCTGAAGTTTTGTTAGTTTTTTTATCAAATTTTCAAGTTGTTATTAATAGGACCAAATCCCGTGTTCATGCCCGCTTGAGTATGTTTCGCCGGACCGTCTCAACTGGGGCGTGTTGAAACCGGTAGTAGATGAACCCACTGAGTTTGTTTCGCTGGGTCTTCTCAGTTGGGGCGCATTGGATCCGGTGGTAGCATTAAAGCGCGACCGTCGTTATTAACACAAGGTCCGTCATAATAATAATACCTTTAATATAGACAGAACCATTGACAATATGTAGTAAAAATATTAGACTTAAACTAGATAATTAAACATAATCTCTTGACAATAACTTGATACGAGCTAGCTAAATATCATTTCTGTAATAAAATAAATTTTATAAATGTTTTCATACAAGATGTACCTAAATATCTATGTTACTAGAAATAATATCTAATGTATACAACTATATTACTACAAACATGTTCTGACTATTTACAAGCGCTTTTTTAAAGTCTACGTGAATAAAAAAAAAAAAAAAAAAAAAAAAATACATTACAATCAAATATTTACATATTTCATTAGTTAGTTTGGTTTTGAGGTGATCAAACATGAGTGGCGCGGATGGCTGTAATTAGGTTCAACAAATTCAAACTACGCGTACAATGGATCACATGCTAAGCTGTCCACTTCCTATTATTCTAATTGATTGTATTTGCCTAGCGAAATAAATCGCATTGTTTTCGGAGCAAGATGAAAGATATTGATATTTTTTTGGGTGCGATCAACTGCGATCATCTCGATACCAACAAATTATACTACGCTAACTCGAATTTTACGTAAATTTTTTGTTTATCCCAATTTGATTAAAATATTGTTTTTTATATTTGTTATAAAAATTATACAAAGAAAAGAAGTTACAAATCTTATAAAACGCTAAGACTTTATTTAGACGACGACGAGTACGGCATTTTAAGCAACTATGCATAACAAAACTAAATCATCTAAAATTCGAGCTGGCGTAAATTGTCTATTGAATCAGTTTTGGATTACGTTTTTTAACAACAAATTATTCCCTGAATTTTGGTTTAAAAACGTATATTGCTTTATTTTTAACTGAAAGACCAAATATCAATTTTCATACGTTTAACTCCAAAAAATTACAGATTTTCATACCAACTCACATCCCCTATTTTACGTCTTTGGAATTTCCAAAAATCCTGAACTATATATTTATAATTTTTACCTGGAAGGCCAAATACAGATTTTCATGCGTTTACCTTTAAAATGTCACATTTTTCATACAAACTTACATCCCCTATTTGTCACCCTTAGGGATGGACTTCTCGAAAACCCTCAAATAAATATTTTTAATTTTTAAATGTAATGCCATACACCAATTTGCATGCGTTTAACTTAAAACTTGTCACATTTTTCATACAAACTTTCATCTCCAATTTTAGGCCCTTGGGGGTGGAATTTTCAAAAAACCCGAATAATACTTTAATTTTTAACTGCAAGGACAAATACAAAGCCTTTAACATCAAAAATAACGGAATCTTATAAAATCTTTTATCCCTTATCTTACTCCCTTAGGGGTGGTATTTTCAAAAACCCTTCTTTAGTGGATGCTTACGTCATAAAAGCCGTTTAGGCTAGGGAGGTTTATATTTTACGCCCGTGGGAGTGGAATTAACAAAAATCCTGAAACACGTAAATTTTTATTTTGTACTGGAAGGCCACATACTAATTTTCATGCCTTTAACTTAAAAAACGGTAAAGTTACATACTAACTTTGCACCCCCGTTTTACCCCCTTGCGGGTTGAATTTTGAAAAATCCTTCCTTATTCCTTGTCTAGATTATAAAGAAAATATTTGTGCAAAATTTCAGCTTTCTAGGTCCAAGGGTTTGGGCTGGGTGTTGATGAGTCAGTCAATCAGTCAAGACTTCTCTTTTTATTTATATATTTCCATACAATGATAGGTCAGCTTATATTGGATTTTTATAGCTTGATATGTAGCCGTGTGTACTTACTGTCTATTTACCGTGATAATTTTAATTGAAAGAATAAATGGAAAAAATAATAGCAAACTTTCTTAATCACTATGTATTTCCGAATCACTTTAAGAGTCTGTCTCCGTTACATTTATTACAAAACTTTCAGTCATCTCATTAAAACGCCATGTATTGATGAGATGACTGAAGAATTTGTAATAAATAAATATAGAATGTCATTGACATGATCAATGCAAGGAGATCACCGTTGCGGTGTAACTAACTTAAGCCCGTCACTAAATAGTTCTTTATTTCGGGCTATTTTCTAAGTTTTATTGTGTCTTGCACCTTTACCTGTGCCCGTACTTATCCTATAGGATTTGATTCGCAGTGGTCAGTCTTAAAAGTCAGTGATCACGTATTCAGCAACCAGCTCATCAAGTTTTTTTTTCAACTTTTCAATTTAGTTTTGATATTTGAATTTACTAACACGCTTGTGTTAGTAAATTCATTTTTAATGTTTTTCAATTAAATACAACTTTTTTATACAATAATTTGCTTAAAAGTCGTGAAAATTGGGCTAACTATAAATTATGATCAAAATATTTACGAATTTTATGGAAATGGTAGGTACAAACTATATGATATGGTAAACTATATGATTGGTAGTCTTCGAGCATTTAGCTAAATGCTCGAAGTTGGTAGTACAACAACAACTGGTACTTATAAATGACTTAAGAAACAAGGATCCTAGAGGAATTGAGTCCCCTTGTCTATATCTCACTTGGGAAATTCCTATTTGGTGCATCCACGTCGTCGCGAGGGTGGGCACCATACACAGTAGAACAAACATTTTCTTGTAAAACACTCCGGTTAGGTAGAAAAATCTCCCACTATGGCGTAGCGCAGAGCCCAAATTTAAGAGTGACTTAATCCTAAGAAATTACAACTATCTTGAATCCCGCAATATGGATGCTAATCAGATTTTATATAGATAGATAGCTGACATCGGTGTTAGACTGTAGTAGTAATACTCATCAGGAAGTCTTGCTCCTATAATGAACTAGTCAGATGACGCCATGTCGGTGGATGCACTTTGAGATTAACACTATTTTTATTACTAGAGGTGAAGAGGTTCGCGTAATATAATGTGTCATAGGCGCCAACAGTACCAGTCGCTAAAGGATAATAATAATATCCTGGGACATTATTCACACACGACCCGACATTATCCTAAACTAAGCAGACCTTGTATACTACTCTGTCAAGAAAGTACCGGGAAAAGATCAATAATATATAAAGTGTTTGTTATTTATCCAAATTTATTTTATCACCCTCAAAGTATGCTCCTTGAGAAACGATACACTTACGCCAACGAATTCTCCTATAGGTCTTCTACCGATTGAAAACGGGTACCACGAAGTGGTAATTTGAGTTTAGGAAAAAGAAAGAAGTCAGCTGGAGCCATATCTGGTGAATATGGTGGTTGCTGGATGGTATTTGTTGAGTGTTTGGTCAAAAATTCGTTCAATGATGGTATTGTGCGAAGGCGCATTATCGTGGTGCAAAATCCGAGAATTTTCTTTCCACAAATCTGGCCTTTTTCGTCGAATTTGCTCTCTTAAACGCCGCATAACGCTCAAATAATATTCTTTATTTACCGTTCGACGACGACGTTCGACCTTCCGGTAAGAATTCAGAGTGCACAACACCACGATAGTCAAAGAAAACAGTCAACATGACTTTGACTTTTGATCGACTTTGGCGTGGTTTTTTCGGTTTCGGTTCAGTTGGAAGGCGCCACTCCGAAGCTTGTTGACTAGTTTGCATGTCAGACTCGTAAACCCACGTCTCGTCACCAGTAACAGAATGTTGGGTCGGATTTGACTCGTTCTACCATGTCCTCAGCGACTTTCATGCGATTGAGTTTTTGGAGAAAATTCAGATCTTTTGGGACTAGCCGAGCGGCAACATGTTCCATACCCAAATGATTAGTTAAAATGGTACGAATCGACTTGTGAGATACAGAAAGTTCGGCGGCTATCTCTCTCAGAGTTGAATGAGGATTTTCAGTCACTATTTCCTTCACTATTGCGATGTTAACTTCAGTTGCAGACGTTGATGGCCTACCAGAGCGAGGCAAATCTTTCATCACATCTCGACCGCTTTTGAACGCTATGAACCACTCATAAACACGAGTTTTTGATAAAATCGATTCACCGTAAGCCTTCTGTAACATTTTCAGTGACTCCGAACACGAAATTCCATTAGCGATGCAAAATTTAAGACAAACTCTTTGTTCGATATTTTTGTCCATTTTGAAATTCGCAATACAGTGCTGGTTTTAGTAATATCATATATATTAGGTCTTTACCTATGAAATTGCCGTTCTGCAGTACTGGCCATTTCAAATCAAAATAATTTTTGTTTGGCTAAGAATTCTAATTTCAAATTAATTTTATTTTAAAAACATGGATTCTTTTTTCCAAAAGTAGTCATTTCTTTATTGATTAGTGTTACATTTTCATCGCATTTCAATCTTTTTCGTCATCATGGATACGTTAAAAAATCGAGTAATTATGGAATATGAGTACCGTCGTGGCAGCAACGCGGCACAAGCGGCACGCAACATCAACGACGTTTACGGAGCTAACACTACAAACCAACGCACCACCTGTTATTGGTTTGCTCGCTTCCGTTCTGGAAATTTCGACCTGAAAAATGAACCTCGCGGTCGTCCGAAGACTTTGGTCGACAATGACGAATTAAAGGCGGTTGTGGAAGCTGATGATACACAATCTACGGCTGAATTAGCAGCAGCTTTCGACGTTAGCGTCAAAACAATATTGGTCCATTTGCGTCAAATTGGCAAGGTAAAAAAGCTTGACAAATGGGTGCCCCACGAACTCAATGATCGCCAGCGCGAAGTACGCGTCGAGACGTGCCTTGCACTGCTCAACAGACACACAAATGAAGGAATTTTGAACCGCATTGTTACCTGCGATGAAAAATGGATTCTGTTTGATAACCGCAAGCGCTCAGCACCTAAACAATGCCCTAAACGAAAACTTACCCCTAGAAAAGTGATGGTCACTGTTTGGTGGTCTAGCGCCGGTGTGATTCATCACAGCTTCTTACCAAACGGGGTGAACATTACTGCAGATGTGTACTGTGAAGAACTGAGCACAATGATGGAGAAGCTGGCGCATCTCCAACCAGCATTGGTCAATCGCTCGTCTCCGCTGCTCCTGCACGACAACGCGCGACCTCATACTGCACAGCAGACGGTCTCCAAGTTGCAAGAACTGGGGTTGGAAGCTCTCCGTCATCCGCCCTACTCACCAGACCTTGCGCCTACAGACTACTACTTTTTCCAGAATTTGGATAACTTCTTGGCGGGAAAAAAATTCAATACCCGAGAGGCAGTACAAAATGCCTTTGAAGAATTTGTTGCCTCCCGTCCAGCTGATTTCTTTAAGAAGGGCATCAATAAACTGCCACTGCGATGGCAAAGATGCATTGATTGCATGGGTGATTACTTCGATTAATACAAATAAAAAAATTCATGAAAAAAAATCGTTTAAATTTTTTCATACAAAACGGCAATTTCATAGGTAAAGACCTATTAGTATGATATTACTAAAACCAGCACTGTATTTAATATAAATAACAGATGCAACTCAAACTCCGCGCCAAAATGGAAAACAGTTGTGCCAATCTAACAACAAAAAAAAAACAAAAATTTGAATTTGGAACCATAAACAAATCATCCATTCCCGATACTTTTTTGACTGAATGTATACTATATACCACTTTTCTTTTGTAAATACATACCTACTTACATAGATAATTACACCTAGACTCAGGATACACATACATGTTCATGCACACCAATTCCTGTACTGGGTGGGAATCGAACCCACGACCTGCCGCGTAAAAGTATCTTACCAACCACAAAAAACTGTAAAACCGATTACTAAGAAGCTAAAAACAGGTGGTCCACTGGCTGCAAATGTTTACTCTGACTTATTTAACAAAAGAATTATAACTATTTAGTTACCGCACTTCTCTGGTATTACCTTCCATACCTAATGTTAACCATTTATTCCGTTTCATATGAATATAAGTATAAGACGTGTTATATTTAATCAACACAGTAGATTGTTACGTGCACAAATATCTTCATCTAATCAATTACATTATCAATTAGTATCTTCAAATGGTACGTGATATTAATTGTGTGAAAAGAGAATTTAGTTAGAACTTAGATCAAAGTTCTGATAATTTTATACAAATTAAAACTTTTAATAAACTATGAAACCGTCTAATAAAGCTAACGCTTTGCTTATTACTTCCACATTTTCGAAAGAGTTCTGCTTCCTTGCTCAGGCACAGTAACATAATATGAAAATATCAATGATTTTTACTTAAATGTATTCTGCCTTTGTCCAATTTATGCATTACCTCCACTTTGGTAATGCATAAATTGGACAAAGGCAAGTTGAATCTATCTTTTTTTTATATCAGGGGGCGACAAACGAGCAAGTGGGTCACCTGATGGTAAGTGATCACCGCTGCCCATGGACACTCGCAACGCCAGAGGAGTCGCGGGTGCGTTGCCGGCCTTTAAGAGTCAGCAAACAAGTGTTGCTAACCCTTCCCCCCACCCCGATGAGCTGTGGCGACCTTACTCACACTCAGAAACACAACATTAAATTATTAATGTTTTTATTTAGGAATGTCTTCTGTAAGGTGAAGGTACTTCCCCAGTCGGGCTGCTCTTTGAGCGAATAAACGCTGTGCCCTACCCTTTCAAAAAATCTCTATCTACCAATGGTTTATATTTATTTAAATTTTGATTGATGTACAGAGGTGGAATTAATACTGAAGATGTTCTCTACCAGTCTACCTAATGGAGATGCAGAGAAAAACATGGTAGGTCCACTATAAAATGTCATGCTTTGAGGTGCAAAGATGTATATGGTAAGACGATTTTTGTATGAGTTAAGTAATGATTCGGAGTTATTCGTGTATCACTAGAATACGGACCACATAGAGGTCGCACTTGTTCGAAATTTGAACATTTTGAACATTAATATTGTCAAGACTATAGACATTATAGACACATAATATTAATATGTTCTCAGTTTTGACACTCAGTTTGTCATCTCTTCAGATTTTGTCAGTGTGTCAAAACATGGTAGTGTGTGTAATGTATTTTTAATTAAAATAGTTTACTTCTTAAGCAATAGATAAAATGCAATTATATAAAAATATTAGCTTTCTTTCTAATTTCTTCTCCATATGAACGTTAACTGCCCCAGTTTTCATACTCCGCCGTCCGCGCAGTTTTCGAAAAAAGGGGTAAGTACAGTGAACGCAAACGTTCACTGTGTAAGTACTATGGTAAGTACGAAGTTTTTGCTTCACGCATTAATATTATGACGAAGGCTTTTGATGTTTGTTAGGGTTAGAGTTAGTAGTTAGTTAGAGTAAGTTATTTTTAGTATAATGGAAAATTTATTAGAGGAACTGTTACAATTCTAGATTTGTATTGAATAGTAGTTGGTTAGTTGGTTTGGTTCGTTTTGCTTTCTTCTTATTTCCCCACAAAACTGCTTACGCAGTTTAACTGTGAGATTATTGAGTCTATATTACAATAATAATAACATAATATCAGGTACATCTATAACCTAATACTTAATACCTACATTTAACATAGTATCTCACAAATATCTCTTTAGCTGACGTGCGAATTATAATTTCTTATCTTCTTGTCAGATGTCAACAGGCAAAGTATTCAATAGGTAGGGAATGCGTTGGTATCTTACATTTTAGTCTACTGGTTACAGCTACATTAATCAATAAAGCAAAAACAAAAAGTAAAAAAATACAGTTAATCTATACATATAATAAA
This sequence comes from Pseudoips prasinana, assembly GCA_951640165.1. NCBI lineage: Eukaryota > Metazoa > Arthropoda > Insecta > Lepidoptera > Nolidae > Pseudoips > Pseudoips prasinana. The sequence goes on along the minus strand of OX621241.1, from coordinate 18,660,442 downwards.
TCTGTAGAAAAATAATTTTTGTACATCAAAAGAAAATCCAAAAAAAATAGCCAGGGTATTAAAGAACAACCAATAGAACCCATTTCCAGCCTTTTTAGAATTTTTGTCTGTTTGTCTGTGTGTCTGTTTGTCTGTTTGTCTGTTTATATGTTCGGGTATCACGTAAAATATACTAAAGCAATGTAGATAACTTTTATACACAACGATTGAGCGTAACTTGAGGTAACATTTAGTTTTTGTTTTATTGCAATCGGTTCAGTCTATCAAAAGATATTAGATTTTAAAGTAATCATGAAGAAAAATAACACGATTTCATTACTTCAAGATGAACTAATGTTTATAGTTGAGCTACCTAACTGTCCGATAGATGTCATTGTGCATATTATGACATCTCTTTTCTGCATGAACTAGGTTGATAGTTGATTTTTATTTCGATAGATGTCGTTGTGCATTTATTTTGACTCGCGGTGTTAAGATTTGCCCATGGATTTATTTGCCCGTGTTTGCTGATTGCATGATTACGTAGGGTTTTGAATGTACTGAATTGTTTCGAAATAAGGTCTTGGTTGCCTAGAAGTATGTTGTTGTCCAAAATTGGTTATTAAATAAATCTGTTTTCTTTGGGCAAATTGAATTATGTGGAAGGTTGGATTTGTTATAATTTAATTTTAAATTATAATGTCAGTCGATCGAAAGTTTGTGCTGTCGTTTCGTTTGTAACGCGAATGTACCTACAGACGATTCGAATTTTATCAAGCCTGTCCGATTGAATGTATTTGAATGTAGTAAATTAACCCTGTCTCTCATAATTTTCTCAGCACAAATCTATATACCTACCTATGTAAAAGAGGGGACTGACTGACTGACATATCAACGCACAGCCTGAACGACTGGGGTTAGAGACTTGAAATTTTGTCTGTAGGTACTTTTATGACGTATGCATTCATTCTAAGGAAGGGTTTTTGGAAATACTAACCCTAAGGGGGTAAAATAGAGAATGAAAGATTGTATGAAAATCCGTCATTTTTGTAGTTAAAGGCATTGAAACTTATATTTAGTAGTTCAGCTAAAAATAAAAATAAATATTTTAGAAGTTTTGGAAATTCCACCCAAAGGGCGTAAAATAGGGGATGTAAGTTTTTATGAAAAGTGTGTAATTTTTTAAGTGAAAAGCATGAAAATTGGTATGGCCTTTCCGTTAAAAATAAAAATATGTATTTCAGGATTTTAGGAATTTCCACCCCTAAAGGCGTATAATATTCCAAATAATATTTCAAATTCCTCAGAACCATTATAGGTATACCCACACGCAACATACATCCCCTATGTATGTTGCGTGTGGGTATATCTATAATGGTTCTGAGGAATTTGAAGCCACCTAAACTTTGCAACGGCACTAGGCTTCAAGTCAAAGCTTTGCATCGTGTTATAGAGGCTACTATTATGCCTGGATCCGCCCAGGGAGAAACAGTGCCGAATGATCTCCCTTTTCAGTTTAAAATACTGTAGTTCCCTATAAAAGTGTGTGTCGCGATAACCATCAACAAATCGCAAAGTCCAACTCTCAAGTTAGCTGGAATTGACTTAAGGAAGGCGGGCAGGTTCACGTGGCGTGCTCACGTGTGAGTTCATCCCACAGTCTGGTCCATGTAGTGCGAGGACCTACGTCTTTAGCTGAGCTCCGTAAAATGGATGATATTGAACATCCCACATACCAGGCCGCTTGCCGAGCACGCCATTTATTAGATGGAGGTCAGCATTGGGATGACGCTCTAGCGGAAGGATGCGTGAGCGATAGTCCACAGCGCTTGCGACATTTGTTTGCCATCTTATGGACCTTTTGTGCGTTATCGGGTGCTAACCAGTTATGGAAAAAATACCATGACAAGTATGCTGAAGATTTTATGAGACATGTACAACTAAATACTGATGGAGACATGTACAACTAAATACTGATGGAGAAATTCCTGACAAGGTACGTGAAATTTGTCACAACAGGTCCTTATTGGCTATTCAAGAGATAGTTATAAGTATAGGAGGGAACCTGATCAGTCAGAGGCTGCGAAAATGCACAGGAGTTTGCCAATTTATTGTAAAAAAATAGGCGATGGCACATACCCCGTACAAGAATATGGAAAAGTTATATTGATTGGTAATCTCTGCTCTTACGTTACATCACAGCTGGAGCTAATTTCTTCTGTGTACGGAGATACCACAAACATTGGCAATCAAGCTGGTTCTTGGCTATGTCAGCGAGCTATTTTGACTCCCCGCAATGACCAAGCTGCGGCAATTAATTTCAAAATATTGACTCATGCGTCCGGGAATAGTAAAGAATATAGCTCAATAAATACAGGTATGGAAGAAGATGACGCCACGCATTACCCAGTAGAATTTTTGGATTCCCTCAGCACACCCGGACTTCCAGCCCACAAAATAGTTTCAAAAATCGGTGTACCAATAATTCTCCTCAGAAATTCATATCCCCCCAAACTTTGTAACGGCACTCGGCTCAAAGTCACAAATCTGCAGCAAAACATTATCGAAGCTGAAATATTAACAGGTTGCGGCGCCGGTGATATTGTTTTTATTCCAAGGATACCTATAATTCCTTAAAACTTTCCTTTTTCTTTCAAACCAGTGCAATTCCCAGTCAGTCTCTGTTATGCCATGACGATTAATAAAGCTAGACATTATCCGTTGCGGGGATGGACCTAAGTATTGGATGGTTTTCCCATGGTCAACTATACGTAGCTCTTTCACGCATAAACGACCCCAATAACGTTTTTGTTTACGCTCCAGATGGTTCCACAGGTAAAATAAAGAAGCACTAAATTAAATTAAAAAAGAAATTGTATCGGTATCCTCCCACAGCGCTTTACACTAAAAAATACATTGTTAAGTTCCGACATCCACGCGAACGAAGTCGCGGGCACAGCTAGTTATACTTAAATGTGTTGTTAAATAACTTGAACATTTTCATTCATGTTATTTAACAGCACATTTAAGTATAATGAACTGTTCAACACTAGCAGGATAAAATCAACAGGCCGTACCCATTAATTAACAATGTTGAAATTAAAGGCAATTTGTATTCGTGGCGAAAATCTTCTGCCCTTGAATAAGGGATGTGCCCCAAGCGCGAATAAAATGTTACCACATGATAACTTCGTTTAAATAATACTGGGAACCGTTTCTGAACAAGTCATTTAATTAGTTTAATCGATACATATAATAAAATCGTAGGAAAGTCAAAACTGTATATTGAATATTTTTTTAAAAGCATAGTTGGGGCGTGATCTGCTATCGATATCGAAACCAAAAATATAGTTTTTGGAATTTTTGTCTGTTTGTCTGTATGTATGTCCGGGCTAAACTCAAAAAGTACTGCATGGATTTACTTCAAATTTTGCATGAATATTACTAACACGTCGGGTGAACATATATGCTTCATATTATCACGCTATCACCTACGGGGGAGGATTGTGATAATTTATAATGTTTAATGCGGGTAAAACCGCGGGGCACAGCTAGTATTAAATATTTTGGGTCACTAACACACTGCCATCTGATCCCAAACTTGGCAGAGTACTACTATGGTAATCAGACATATGTATCTGCACACACAGATAAACATCCTACTAATACTTACTTTTAAATAAAACTCGATCCCAATTGTTTGTTTGTGTATTATATTTATGTAAGCAAAATATGGGCCTCACCTTCACTAATCAACTAAATAATTACCTATTAAAATTAGACGAGATCGTAACAAACCACCCTGACGACCGGTTTCTCCTATTAGGTGATTTTAATTTAAGCGGTATTACATGGAAACCTAACAGTTATGGAAATTCGCTAACGGCGTCTAACGTATGCAGTGTCGATGAGTACTCGTTAATCGATGCGTTATATACCCACAATTTAAATCAGTATAATTACGTAGTCAATTCATACGGCAGAATATTAGATTTGGTATTGTCTAATGACGCGATAACTGTTTCTGAATGTACAGATCCTTTAGTACCAATGGATCCCCATCACAAAGCCCTAAATATAAGTATTAGTTCACACACCTTGCCGGACCTAAAACCTGCTGCACGAACTAAGCTCTTATTTCATAAAGGCGACTATACTGCAATAAATAATGATATTATCGGCATAGACTGGCATCTAGAATTCCAAAACAAAAGCGTTAATGTGTCCGTGGAACATTTTTATTCGTATATGAGATTACTGATAGATAAATATATTCCAAAAGTAAAATCAAATAATAATAATAAGTTTCCCGTATGGTATACTGTACCGTTAAAAAAATGTATTAAGGAAAAATATAAATTTCTTCGTAAATTCAAAATATATGGTAATAGATCAGACTACGAAGCTTTCAAATTATTGAGAGATAGATGTAGATCTATAGAAACCAATTGTTACAACAGTTACATTGCGTCAGAAGAAAACTCTATTAAAACAAATCCCAAATTTTTCTGGTCATACGTCAAAGCACGACGCAAATGTTCATATATTCCCGGCACCATCACTTATGGCCAAGCAGTTGCTACCAGTGGCGAAGATATTTGTAACTCTTTCTCAGAATATTTCTTTTCTAATTTTCTACACTCTCCCCTAAATATACCTACAGTACATAGTGTACCGTGCAACGATTTTGACTCAGTGTCGCATATCTGCAAGGTGCACATTGACATAAAAGAATTAATAAATATATTAAAAACCCTAGATGAATCGAAATCAGCTGGACCAGATCAATTACCCCCACTTTTTCTAATTAAATGTGCGGATACCATTTCAACACCTATCAGTTTGCTATTTGAAAAATCACTTGCAGAATGTATTGTACCGTCATTATGGAAAAAAGCATATATAACTCCAATACACAAGAAAGGCTCGCGTACAGACGTCGTAAATTACAGGCCGATATCTAAGTTATGTATATTAGCCAAAGTATTCGAGAAAATTATATATGTTCAACTTTACGCTTCCCTGAATAATGATTTTAACAGCACACAACATGGTTTTTTAAGAAAACGTTCGACTACATCTAATCTTCTTGTATTAAATGATTTTATAACAGAGGCTATGAGTAAAGGCAAGCAAGTGGATGTAATTTACACTGATTACAGTAAATGTTTCGACAGAATTTCACATAAACTGCTAATTAAGAAACTTGAACTCATTGGTATAAGAGGCAACCTGTTGAGATGGTTGACATCTTACATTTCCAATCGATCGCAAGCAGTCGTAATAAATAATTATGTGTCTAGCTGGGTAAACATCCCTAGCGGAGTCCCACAAGGCTCTCTACTAGGTCCATTATTGTTTTTAATTTTTGTAAACGACATCGACAAATGCTTCGACCACTCTCACTTACTATGCTTTGCTGACGACATGAAAATTTTTACCGCGGTAGAAACACAGGCAGATGTTGTTAATCTACAATCTGATCTAACCCGATTGACGGAATACTGCAGGTTAAATGAGTTGGAGTTAAATCCCTCAAAATGTTCGGTATCTACCTATTGCAGAAAAACAAACATTATCGCTTCTGAATATTACCTTAATGGCTACAAGCTTTCGAAACTGCCCACTGTACGTGACCTAGGCGTTATTCACGATTCGAAGTTACTCTTCCAGGAACATATCGATCACATAATTAAAAAAGTATCGCAAGCCTTAGGGTTTGTGATGCGAATGTCATCCAGTTTTAAAGATGCCAAGACATTTAAAATATTGTACTGCACTTTCGTACGCAGCATATTAGAATATGGCTGTCAAGTTTGGAATCCACGTTACGACAAATATATATCCCGAATCGAAAATATTCAAAAAAAGTTTATCAAATATCTTTGTTTTCGCTTAAAATACAAATTTAAATCAGATGATTACATTCAGCTATGTGCCAAATTTCACTTTCTTCCCCTCAGTATGCGTCGCGAAATTAGTGACATCACGTATCTGATGAACATAGTATCCGGTTCAATTGATTGTCCTTATCTCCTTTCAAATATCCACTTCAACGTGCCCACGAAAGTAGTAAGACACCATACTCCAATCCATCTTCCATTAGTATCTACTAACTATCGCCAAAATGCTTTCCTGTGGCGGGCGAGTAATTTGTTAAACGTAAATACTAAGAAATTTGATTTTGATATTTTTAATTCGAATCCGGAATCAGTGAGACGGCAGCTCAGTCAAGACTTTTTCTCGAAATTTAGTGTGCAATAATCATTTGTTTGATCCTTATACGACTCACATCTAACTTGTATCCGAATTCATATTCGTGGAGACCTATAAATGGCTAACTGTTGTGTATACCTAATCTATTAAGTTATTGTAAGCTGTTGGTCTTCCTAATAATGTTAAATAAATAAATAAATAATAAAGTAAATGCGAAAATTTGTAAGTATGGATGTATGGGTGTTTGTTACTCTTGCATACAAAAACTACGAAACGGATTTTGATGAAACTTTGTATTAATATAGCTTATATATCCGAATAGCACATAGGCTTTTATTGTGTTTATTTGGTTTAGTTGGTTGTTTGTTACAGATATTTTTAGACATAGACAGAACAAAAAACATGCTATTGCATATAGTATTTTCCCGGGTGGGGTTAGAACCCACGACCTCTAGATTGGGTTTTGCTTGGTAGGGGTTTGTTAACATATATGATAGTCATAGATATATGAATAAGCACAACAAATATTCAAACTATAAATCAATAGACTATTTCGATATATGAAATCACACTAATATTATAAAGGTGAAAGTTTGTGAGTGTGTATGTTTTTTACTTCATCACACAAAAATTACCGAACGAATTTTGATGAAACTTTGTAATAATATAGCTTATATATCCGAATAACACATCGGCTATAATTTATAAAGTTAACGCGGGTAAAACCGCGGGGTACAGGCTAGTGAATACATTAATTAAAAACAAAACAACTTTAAAACAACTAATAATAAAAATGTCTTCCTGGTCGAATTTAGATTTAGGCCAGTCTCAAAGGAATCTAGCTAACAGCGCGGTACATATTGTCACTCTCATGATCCGATGGAACGACTAGCGACACGACCGGAACCAGGTCAGATACAGTACAGACGGGTTGCCGTACTCTCCGAGGCACAGGACTGTGATACAGCCAACTCCCAGACTTCGGGCTGATACTGAGAAATTTTCTAAGAGAAATATCTAAAAATAACTTTTTTCCGACCCAGGGTTTTGAACCCAGTACCTCATTATCTGCGAGGCAGCCTAGTGATAAACAACTTATAAAATAAAAGAAAGTATACCAACCACCGAAATAAGCGATAATTTGGATTTCTATATTTACTTTCTACACTAGGGAATCTTATCCCTGTGTCGCGGGGTACTTTACAAACATATAATAGACGGACACAAATTACATCCAGACTCCGAACATCTATTTATGGGTCACACAAATAGTTGTCCGGCGCGGGACTCGAACCCACGACACGAATCGGCGAGGCGATTGTCGCTGTGCCACACGTGCATGATTATACTTCTAGGTAATACTACTTCTAGGTATAGATTACATACATAAGTTACTCACTGACTTAGATCTGAAATTTATAGCACGGGGCACGGGCTATGATTACCTACTGTTAAAAAAATGTTTTTTCAATACGGAAGGCTTTTACTGGCTTGTTGTTCTAGTGGTTAGTGACCCTGACTGCTACGCCAGAGGTCGTGGGTTCGATCCCCACCCGGGACAAATCTTTGTGTGAAGAACACGATAATTTTTTCTGTGTCTGGGTGTAATTTACCTGTAAATGTGTATGTATTTTCAAATATATATGTGTATCAGTTGTCTGGTTACCATAGTACACACGGCTATATATCAAACTATACATTTCCAATATAAGCTGACCTCTCATTGTATGGAAAACCAATACAACGCGGGATCAGCTTATACTGGAAATGTATACCTTGATTTGTAGCCGTGTGTACAGGCTTTGCCTAGTTTGGGATCAGATGACAGTGTGTTAGTTGTCCCAAGATATTTATTTTATTATCACACCGACCATATAACGAACGAAATTATTTATAAAAGATCACTTCCCAGTTTTCGTTGTACAGACGCCAGCACATCCATCTGTCAAATTTCTTTTATAGATTTTAAACTTTATCACATAAGCATAAGGTTCACTTTCTATTGGGGAAATTTGACAGAATGGGGTAGCTTGATGTGTTAGCGTCTGTACCTAAAAATCGTGTCTTCGCATTTTATTCGCGTTTAAGACGAACCTCGCACTCAACGTTGGGGACAAGATTTGCGTCATGAATACAAATTGCTATTAATTTCAACTTCGTTAATTAATGACTACCAGTCTTTATATTTCATACTGCTAAGGGTGAGCAGTTTGTAATACTTAGATACATGTATTGTTAATACATTTCTTTTACTGTGAATGAGAATTAAGCATGTGATATGCTTTATTAGGGGTAAAATATTTGTTACCAAACACATTCCGGAAACCGGATGTGTATTTGTAACAGTATACACATACCGGGAATATTGCGTTTTGTGCTAAAAAAAAACCGGTTAAGTGCGAGTCTAATTCGCGCACGAAGGGTTCCGTACATTATCTATAAAAGACGGTAAAAATCACTTTTCTATATCCCTCCTTAAATATTTGTTTTATTTTAATTTAATTATTTATTTTTAAAGTGAATATATAACTATAACAATGCCTTTTCAGACTGTAATGTACACGCCGTCCTGATGACAATGTACTCCCTTCCAGGTTTTGTGCTCGTCCGGAACGACCGGTTAGGTAAAGGAGGTGGAGGGGTTGCCATATATCTCAGGAGTAACCTCCCGTATAAGATATTGGCCTCATCTTCCTCGAACTACTGAGCCTCTGCAGAGTATCTTTTCCTTGAGGTTGATTTCAAAGGTGTCAAGTTAGTTTTGACCTCAGTATATTGTCCCCCTAATGTTGACTATTTCACCGACGTGGAGTTGTTACTCGAATCTTTGGGTTCAGAGTATGCTCACCACATCGTCATGGGTGACTTCAATACCAATCTCCTAAATGAAAATTCTCCTCGTATCCGGAAACTTTGACATTACATCTTCGAGTCAAGTACCTTGCATGTCTTGCCTCTCCAAGCTTCCCACTTTAATGCTTCAGGAGATGATACTTGGCTCGACTTAATCCTATCCTCTAATCCTTCCTTGGTTTCCGCTCACGGACCACATCCCGCTCCTGAATTTTCCAACCGTGACCTCATTTACCTATCCTATATCCTGAAACCACCTAAACCCAAATCCAAGGTTCTGCACGTGCGTTCTTTCGCAAAAATTGAGATAGAATTGCTATGCAAGGATGCGGCAAAAATTGAGTGGGAACCTTTAGTTGAAGCGATCGCCATTGACGATAAGGTTGAGGTTTTTAACAATACGCTTACAAAGCTGTATGATGTACACGCTCCTATAAGAAAGGTAAAGCTGAAGCGTCCACCTGCACCCTGGATGTCTAGGGGAATTCAGATGGCTATGAGAAGAAGGAACGGGGCGTTTCGTAAATTTAAAAGAAGTCGTTCTGATGCCGATTGGAGCCTTTATAAATTGGCTAGAAATAGGTGTAACCAGATGGTACGTAACGCTAAACGCCGGCATATTTTGACAATATTTCTGCATCTACTCCTGCTGGTATCTGGAAATTCCTCGGAACTCTAGGTATCGGTAAGTCGCAATTTTCAAACCCTCCTAGTTCTATCAGTCTGGATGATCTTAATCTACATGTCTCTACCACTTCTGCGATGGATCACCGGACGATATGTGATACTCTCGACTATTTGAATGGTTTGTCGCGCCCTAATATTAATTCGTTTCAGTTCACCCCAGTCTCTTCTGAAGAGATCAAAAAAATAATCCTTTCCATTAAATCCAATGCAGTTGGTAGTGATAAGATAGGTCGTCGGATGATTATTCCTATCCTGGACTATCTCCTCCATGCAATTTCCCACATTATTAATTATTCCCTGAATACTGGATCTTTCCCCACCTTATGGCGTAAAGCTTTTCTCCGTCCACTCCCTAAGTCCTCGAATCCCTCACTTGCTACCCATTACCGTCCTATCTCTATTCTTCCTTTCCTCTCCAAGGTAGTTGAGTCCAGTGTCCACAAACAACTCTCCCGTTATATACTTAACAACCATCTCCTAAGCCCGTTTCAATCCGGATTTAGACCAGGCCACAGTACCATCACCGCACTCTTTAAAGTTACTGGCGATATTAGGGCAGGTATGGAGGGTACCAAGATTACCGTTATGGTTTTGATCGACTTTTCCAACGCTTTTAATACCCTCAGTCACGATATCCTATTATCTGTCCTCTCCCATCTCATGGTCTCTGATGAAGCACTGGAATGGTTTTCCTCCTATCTTCGGGGGCGCCAACAGTCGGTTAGCATCGGTGAGTCCTCATCAAGCTGGCGTGACCTAATTGCTGGTGTTCCACAAGGCGGTATACTCTCTCCTCTTTTATTTTCTATCTTCATAAATCTCATAACTCATGATCTTCAGTGTACGTATCATCTTTATGCCGATGATCTTCAGCTTTACGTTCAAACGCCAATCGACATACTCCCTGAGGCTATTTCTAAGATTAATCGGGACTTAGATGCTATAAAAAATTGGTCTGATAAGTTTGGCTTAACCGTAAATCCGACAAAGTGCCAAGCCATAATAGTTGGGAGCTCGCGCTCAATGTCAAAGGTGGATTTACGCGATCTTCCGCCAATAGTATACAATTCCACGAGCATTCCCATTAGTCAAAATGTCAGAAACTTTGGTTTATTCATAGACACGACACTAAGCTGGCAAAAACATATAACGAATGTTAGTCAAAGAGTCACAGGCGTATTGCGTTGTCTCTATCGGCTTAAAATATTCCTTCCAGGTAAAACTAAGGCAATGCTCGTGCAGGCCCTAATATTCCCTATAGTCGACTATGGTGATGTATGCTACTTTGACCTGAATGCAGATCACCTCAATAAACTTGACAGACTTCTGAATAACTGCATTCGATTCGTTTTCAATCTTTGTAAGTATGACCACATGGATATGTGGTCATACTTACAAAGATTGAAAACGAATCGCCGTGCCGTATCGGTAACCACTTAAGTTGGGAACGGTGGGAGGATTCCCACCGTTCCCAACTTAAGTGGTTACCGATACGGCAACGACGCACATTACGAGCACTAACCACCCTTTATTCTATATTAGACTCTTCTTCTACTCCATCTTACTTATCTTCCCACTTTCAATATCTCTTTACCAACCACAGTAAAAATCTTCGCTCTTCTCACAATCGTCTCCTTCGATGTCCATCTCACCGCTCTGACTTCCTTCACTCTTCTTTCTTTGTAGAATCTATTCTTCAGTGGAATGCATTACCTCTCGAAATTAGGATGGCCAAGAGTCGCTTCACATTTAAAAGGAAAGTTCGAGAGTATATCCTTCGGAAATTCTTAGCAGAAACCCCTTGATTATAAATGTATGATTACATGATCGGATTGAATAGTATGGTATTTTTTATTTATTTAGTATAATATAGTATGTATTGCATTGTATAGTATTTTATAGTATTGTATAATCCAGTTTTTTTTACTATTAATCTTTACTTTACGATCTGTGTACCTACCATGCTCTCTCTGCACCACCCTAAGATTGACTGGCAGAAAATGCCTAGGGCATTAAGTCCGCCTTTGTACAATTTAATGTGCATTAAGTAATAAATAAAAATAAATATAACTTTATATTCTGTGAATATTTCATGTATCTACCTGTCGCTGTTATCAATATTGTGCAAAAATATCACGTTTGTTGTATGAGAACCCCTTAAATATTTATTTCATTCTATTTTTTTCTATTTGTTGATTAAAAAATGTTTACTGTCTAACTATCACGGTTCATGAGATACGGCCTAGTGACAGGCGTACAGACAGACAGACAGACAGCGGTGTCTTAGTAACAGGGTCTCGTTTTACCCTTTGGGTACGGAACCCTACAAATCATGTCAAAAAGTGATTTTGTCGACTCTATGTAATTTTTTTTGTTTTGCTATCATCATCATCATGACTACAGCTAAATAAGTCCACTGCTGGACAAGCCTCCCTCAAGAATCGTCTTGGGGGATATGCCATAATCGCCACGCTTGGCAGGCGGGTTGGCGATCGCAGTAAGATGGTCATAGTACTCAGAAGGAAGCTGCTGCCCATCCTCTGATAGATATTCCCTCGGGTCGACTTCTACGCCCCCCACGGGATGAGATGGGGTGATGATATTCTGATTCTGGTATTTGTCGCTGTCACCACACAGCGTTTTGCTATACTCGTATGTATATACGCAATATATATTACGCAATTCCTTAGATGTTTGTGAACAGATCTTTAATAGATACGGGATTATTGGGGATTGGTCCCTTATAAACTTTGATACCATCCATCGTCTTGAAGAAAAGTTAAAGTTGGTTGAATGGTAGTTAAACAGTAAGTAATTATAGAGTACCTTTTATTATTTCCAGTTGGCGTGGTTGGTAGATACTTATACTGCCTTTCACGCCACAGGTCGTGGGTTCGATTCCTACCCAGGATCCAGATATTTGTATGAATGAACATGTCTGTTTGTCCTGAGTCTGGGTGTTTACACAAGTGTGTATTTGCAAAAGAAAAGTAGTATATGTAATAAATATCAGTTATCTAGTTTCCATAGTGCAAGCTCTGCTTAGTTTGGGATCAGGTGGCCGTGTGTGAATAATGTCCCAGGATATTATAAATAAATCACGTATGTATGACCTTCTGTATATGTTTTAACCATTTGGCTCTGTCATTAAAGTCAGTGTGTATTTAGATAATTTTTCATAATTTCTCCGCTTAACAGCTTTTGGATGTCGTCAAGGCTGTTTACATACTATTAAAGCTGGTTTTCGTATAGCTTGTTCTGGGAGGCTACCGGCTAAGTCGCCGAACATCGGGGTAGTGATCGGCGTTCAAATAAATAAAGATTAAAAATGACTTAATCAATCGTTAAATCGGCTTCCATGAGCGCAAGTGACGTCATAAATGGTCCGGAAACTCCGATTACGATCACGATGACGGGTGAATTAGCCGGTAGCCACCCAAAGGGGCTACCGGCTAATTCGCCGGTCATCCTGATCGTGTCGGCGTTCAAATAGATGAAGGTTAAAAATGATTAAATCATTCGTTCAATCGGCTTCAACACTGAAAATCGTTTCCGGACCATTGATGACACATTGAAATTGGAAGCCGATTGAACGAATGATTTAATAATTTTTAACCTTCATCTATTTGAACGCCGATACGATCAGGATGACCGGCAAATTAGCCGGTAGCCCCTTTGGGTGGCTACCGGCTAATTCACCGGTCATCGTGATCGTAATCTTCATCAATTTGAACACCGATTACGATCACAATGAACGGTGAAATAGGTGATAACACCCCAGGGCGGCTTCCACTTCACAGCTGCATTATTTTCCAATTCTGTACCCACTGCTACATATCAACTTATAATTTCCAGTATAAGCTGATCCCGCGTTGTATAGGATTTCCATACAATGAGAGGTCAGCTTATATTGGAAATGTATAGCTTGATATGTAGCCGAGTGTACTATGTGGATTTGGGGGGTCAGCTACCAGTTCCTACATAACCAAGTCAGCAAATAAGTATACGGTTGACCTATGATATGCGGTTATGATGCTTATACAATAAGGGTGGCATCACTTCCATGTCGTTGACCCATCCTCTTTCCGTTGTTATCAGACATCCTGTCATAGATTATCAGTTTAAGTTATGAATCGAACTCGCAATCTTTTGAATTAAAAGGCAGGTTCACTACTGAGTCACAGAGTCATATTGTTGAACGAACTTTATCAGTATTATTAAAAATTTTGAGGAATTATTTTTATTCGCTGAAGTGTTCGGAGTGGGTGATAGAAATTTTAAAATACAAATCAGTTCAAGTGATAGTATCAAAGGACTTTAATACAAATTCTAAAAACAGATTCAAATTTTTTACCACCTCTCCTTTATTGCTTTTTTTTCGTTTCTGTCGGGGTCAGCTACCCTACTCGTACTTGCCCACTATCAATAGTGATATTTCCGAAATAGTACCGAGATTTAAAAAGTTAAATTGTTTAACAGCTAATGTATGAATATTACTGTTAATTATTTTTAGTAATACTTAGTAGGTACATTACTGCTTTTAGAAAAATATTACAAAAGAGTACAAGAATGTTTTTATTTTCAATAAACCACAGAATAACAGTATATCCTAATAAATAATCCTGAATATATTTGATACTAGTTTTATTACAGAAAATTAGTGTCAAATATTAAGTGTTTATATATGTATGAGTGTGTCTGATTGTCTCAAGTATGCGAGCACGTAATCGTTTTCATTAGCTCAACGAAGTGAAGAGAGAGCCGGAGAGCGGGCGCGGCGGGAGCGTTGCAAAAAGCGTGGTGCGTGGCGGTGCCGCGCCGGATACGGGTTCCCGATGGAGTGCGGCGCGCGGGGAGGGGGGCCGGGAATGCATCGGGACGTTGACTGTCTGGGCCCTGCCTGCGTTATCTGCAGTTGCCCTTTCGTACGATGCACCGTAACCCTCCTTCCACCCTTCCTTAGGGGGGCGACCAGACTACTGCAGCCCCCTCTATTCTAGAATTTGCTATTGACCTGAAATAAGAAAGTAAACATGTTTTTAGTAAGGTCATTCAACCTGATTAGGTGTAAGTGATTATGCACATGATTTGCTGTTGATAAATAGATTACTTAACATATAATGTGATTATAATCACTAAATACCTGCTGCTTTTTATCTAGTGAAGTCACCTTTGTGGTTTATATTTTGCTTTATGTATTTGGGCAATATAGAGAGAAATACAACGTGTATTTAAAATAATACAAAACCTTTAACCTCGACATAAAAAATGTCAAAGATTTTTTGATAAATAAAAACGACAAACGCGAACAAACACACAAAACTCGTTTCAATGTGACTGACTGCACGTGTGGCGCAGCGGCTAATACGGTCGCCTCGCCGCTTCGTGTCGCGGGTTCGAGTTCCGCGCCGGACAACTATTTGTGTGACCCATAAATAGTTGGACGGAGTCTGGATGTAATTTATGTCCGTGTATTATATGTTTGTAAAGTATCCCGCGACACAGGGATTATATTCCATAATGCGGGCGTTGTCTTTACAAAAAATGTTATTTAATTATTTGATTTTATTAAAATCCTTGTATAAAATAGCGAAAATTTTGCTGCTGGATCGGTAACGTGCCTGTGATTTCTTGGGTGCATTTAAGACTGCTTACCATCAGGTAGGTATATACTCTCATTTAGAACCAGCGTATAAATAGGCATGAAAAAATAAACAGATGCAATGTAAATCCATTTAACAAACATAAACAGCTGTAAATGGAATATAGTTGATTACATTTTTAAAATCCTGGGACATTATTCACCTTATCTTATTCATTCCTGAATCTGGGTGTAATTATCTATATAAGTATGTATTTTTGAACCAAAAGTAGTTTATGTAATATATCAGTTATCTGGTTTCCATAGAACAAGCCCTACTTAGTCTGGGATCAGATGGCCGTGATCTGATCCCAGATTCTTTTAATAGATAAGTATGTATTCGAAAATACATACTTATATATACAACGTGTAACAGAAAGAGTGAACGTAACTTAAGGGGCATATACAGTCTCCTTAAGCCTACCTATACACAAAATCTCATACCGAAATACCATCATTTTAATCTTGATCGTAAAATAATATACCATTCAATATATCGACAAGTATTTTTATCGATATAACGAACATCCGTACTAACACAGCACAGCTGATTCTGATTTACGCTAGAAATTGTTTGACATACCTGTGTTTCTATGCACGCCTGGTAGTTTAATTCCGATTGCACTCACTACACATATTTTGTTTTATTTTCGAGTTATGTTTTTATTTATAGCACTGCTGAATAGCTATTGGATACTTTACATCGTATAAGTACGTGATACACAAACACATTACGAGAATCTTTTTATAGTTTAACTTCTAGTTGAAGTTGTTTTCAGTACTGATGAAAGAATTTCATTATTTCACGTTCACTAAAATCTGCACCGACACCGAAAGCTTAACTCTAAGACTTGCCAACTAACACGAGTCTCTCTCATGTACAACATATTCATAGAATCGTAAAGCTTTCATGTTTCTTAGTTATAAAGAGGCGTGGCCTCCATCGCGACACTGTACCCTTCACGACATAGTTTCCTCGTAATTAAACAGCCTTAAATTCTGTGACCTATGAATCCTCATCATCACAAAGTGCACGTCTGAGGCTATTCTTTCATAGATGAATGCACGACATTTTCAAAATTATTACGATCACTAAACGACATAGTTAAGGATTTCGCGGAACACTTTACTCATTACTAAACGACATTTTAGACGATTTAGTAACTAAACACGACCTAAATAGACAGCAGTTTACGAACAACTGATGATTTTAATATTTTTATTAAATAAATGAAATTGCACAATATTTGATGAATTTGGCGGCTTTCTTCGAACGCGGCCCCTTTGGCGGCGTCTTTGAGTCCACTCAAAAGAGCCGCCTAGGTATCGACGACGCGCGCGGCTAGCTTAAATGAATATTAAAAGATATTTAACCGTTTATTATTTACCTACATCAACTCTTTGATTTTGCCGCCATATTAGTGTAACTTTGGATATAATCAGGACGGAATTTGAAATGTCCCCTACTGTTCATATGAGCCTAGTACATTATTCATATTTTTTTATTTGTATGTATTGTATGAATGATTAATATGTCGTTAGAGTGATACACTCTAAATTTTAAAGGTGGAATTGAAAGTGCCCCTGCAATTTCTATTCCATCACTCTCATGATCTGATGGGACTACTAGCGATACGACCGGAAAGAGGTCAGGCACAGGAACGACGGCTTTACGTGCTCTCCGAGGCATGGGGGTGTAATATGGTCAACTCCCAGACTTCGGGCTGATACTGAGAAATTTCTTTTTACGGAAAAATCCCATAATCACTTTTTGGCCCGACCCGGGAATTGAACCCAGGACTTCATTATTCCCATAATCACTTTTTGGCCCGACCCGGGATTTGAACCCAGGACTTTATTATCTGCAGTTGAACACGCTACCGCTAGACCAATGAGTTCGAACACATTCAAATGGCGCGGCGCGCGCGCGCGGGGCCCGCTTTGATGAATATTAAAAAATATTTAACCATTTATTATTTACCTACATCAATCCTTTGTATTCGCCGCCGTATTAGAGTTCCTTGCGACAAAATCAGGACGGAATTCGAAATGTCCCCTAATGTTCATATGAGCCTAGTACATTATTCATATTTTTTCGTAATTTATCAGTAGTCGTACCGCGTGTGTTTATCTGGTTAGTTTGTATAGTTTGCATTAAAAATTAAGTACCTATTCGTTTCCGGCCAGATTAAATTCACATACTGAAAGAAAAATTTAATATTCTTACTATTTAACACACAAAAAAATATCTGCAGTTACACAAGTCAATTAAATTATTTATTTCTCCTAGATCCAATATCTTGCGAAATATCAATTTAAATTAAATTAAGTGTTTTTTCCTAGTTATCAAATTTGTATGAATGATTAAAATTTCGTTACAGGGAACCTTTAAAAACTAGAGCAAAAATTCAGTTAAACATTTGATTGAATCTTAAAATAAACACGTGTAATAAATTATGTGATTGTACAGAACCACACTTTTTATTTACAGTCTAAGTAGTAGGTACCCAAAGAGTTCGCGGTAAGGTGCATTACCCTTGCGGCTGAGTTTTTAGTGTTGTTCATAATGTCGGTAATCTTACTTGTTGATTTAGGTTGTCGATAGAAAAAAAAAACTATAGTTGAATAAAAAATGATTATTTCTGTTTGAAGTTTCGTCCATAGGTAGCCGTCCTGATACCCTATAACCCCCTTAAGTTACGTTCACACTTTCTGTTACACGTTGTATAATTACACCCAGATTCAGGACAAACAGACAAGTTCATGCAAATACATATCTGTCCTGGATGGGAATCGAACCTACGACCTCCGGCGTGAAAGGCATTTACCAATCGCGCCAACCAGCCCGACAACCAAAGACAACAGGTTTCCGGGTACGCAAAGACAACAGATTTCCATTTGACACTATCTTTACACACCTCGTTTGCCACGTTTCCTATTATTATATTCTTCATTCATACTCCCCGGTTAGGGGTACTTCTGACCTGGTCTTTCTTGAGAACGTCTCCGTTCCCTTCTGGTTCTATCATTCACACAGGCCAGGTATACAATAAATGAATATCCTGGTACATTATCCACCCACGGCTATCTGATCCCAAACTAAGCAGAGCTTGTACTATGGAACCTAGATACCTGATATAATAAATATACTACTATTCTTTTGTAAATACGTTCTTATATAGATAATTGTGTGTATTAGCAAAATCTTCACCCACAATTAATTATTTGCCTTCGTCTCTTTATATCCAATGAAACCGCAAATATATATAATTAAAATTTATTACTTATAATTATTAAACTCTTTTTGGCCCGAGCCCGATATAAAGTTAGCTTTAGCCCCCTTAAAAGTTCAGTTGCTTAATTTTATGAACGGGTGCATTTAGCCTATACACGAAAGTTTCATGAAAGGATTAGTGCGGGCCGCATTTTAGTACGAGCGACCTTGGAGCGGCGTCCTCGGCCCGTGTCAACGACAGCGAAGGCTTCGGCCTCGGCGTGTGCCGAGCACCCAACCACCCAGCTCCTCCCTTCCCGTCTACCTAAAGCACCTATATAGATCTAGAATCGTAATTGATTTCTAAAAAAATATGTTTTTCGATTACATTTTGTGTTTGCATTCAATAATTAAGCGACAACAGAACAAAAATAAGATCTCTATTTGGGAACCAATTCTGATGATTACTTTATTAATCGAAAGGGACTTAGCAGTGAACTTTAATGGAACCTATTTAAAGTTCAAGTTGATAATACTTGAAGTTGCATTAATTTATTATTGAATTACTGTTGAACATATTGTTATCTTTTCGTTTGAATGAGTCACCTAAAATCAAGCATATCAATTCTGATGATTATTTATTTGATACAAAGGGACTTAGCAGTGAACTTTAAAAGGAACCCATACAAAATTCAAGCTGACAAAACTTGAAGTTGCATTAATTTCTTATTGAATTTTTGATGATTTGTTCTGAACACATTGTTTTCTTTTCTCGTGAATAAGATACATAAAATCAAGCATATCAATTGCGATTATATTTTTTTTTATCGAAAGGGACCTAGCAGTGAACCTTAAATGGAACCCATTTAAAGTTCAAATTGATAAAACTTGAAATTGCATAAATAAATTATTTAATGATTGTTGAACACATTGTTTCCATTTTTTTTTTAATGTGATACCTGACTTCAAGCATATTTTTTATAATTGAATCAGGCTTTTGAGTGTTGGTAAATCTGTCAGTAAGTATTTATTTGAAATTTTTATAACTTTAAATTAAATATCAAAGATAGCTTAACATCAAAAATTTCTAAAAATGGGGATGTATGCTAAAATGGTCCCAAGGACTTCTTATGATGAGCCGTGCGCCGTCCTTTTCTCACACCGGTATATCAGCATAAATATTAATGCTACCTGAAATTACAATAAATTCCGTGGTGGATCAAATCACCCATATAAGATGTGCTATTTCACTTTGCTTAATTTTATGCTGTGATTTTCTAGTTAAGTATTATATATAAATGTAAAAAATTAAATTATTTTCCAATCTTATCTCCAGAGTCTGTGTTGCCAAAAATATGCAATAATTGTAGTTAGTAGATACTTTTCATTTATTCACCGCTGCCTCCTTTGGTGTTTTTACGCATTCCTGCTTTTATTGGCATTTAAATTTTTTCTATGTATTTCCTTTTTTTATTCTTTATTATTCTGCATTAGTTTAAGTTGACCTATTGTGACACCTATCTACAGTACCCGGCGATAAATATTGCACATCGCCATTTGGAAAGAGACAATCGGCCAACCTCGGCCCTGTAGAGCGTTATCTCTGTCGCACGAAATACAAACAGTCCGGTATCTATTAGGAGCTGTTAAAACAATTTTAATTTACTTCTTTTAATAATTCTTTTTATTCTTTGTATAAAATACACCAATTTTTCTATAAGTGATGGCTTTAGGTTCGGGTAAAATAAAATATAAAAGTATGTTCACATTATGTTTACGTATTTAATTACTTTGGAAAATTACAGCTGTAGTGTACATAATAAACACCATTGTACCTATTGTTAAAGTGAGACATCTTCCTCTTTTTTTCCTAAAGATGCCATAGTACAACTTTAAATTTGGGGGTGTTAACAACTCTATATATCGTCCCCGTAGTTGGAAAACTAAATAACTCTGATTTTGTAGTTCTGAGATAAACGAGATTTAGTGTTTTTTTTTTAGTTAATGTACATTTGTAAGAAAATGTGAGACAATTTTGCCGTCAGCAATTTTATATTTTGTGGACCTGATAACCTTTCACATTATGCTTAAACAAACTGAACTCTACTTTAACTATAACTAAATAACAAATAAAAAATCAAGTTGTTTAATTTTGCCACAACTGTTATTTATAACGTAACTACAATTACCTACTTATTTCGGCTATTTATTTAGTTTTCCTACAAGCTAAATACATTTGGTAGGGTAAAATTTGGTGAAATAAGTGCAGTTATTGAATTTATCAAACTCGAAATATTTTTAAATGTAAAATTTAGTGGCTTTGTACTGCTTTTTTTTATTACTTTGATATTTTTTTAACTTTTGTTAGTCTCATATGAAATAAACGCTGTATTATGATATAAATAATGTTATATTAAGGAATAAATACAAAAGTTTAGAAAAATTGTATTGTTATCTACTTATCTTGCCACAAATTTTAAAAATAAACATCATCATCGTCATCACATCAGCCGATCTCCACAATTGCCGGTCTTGCGCTATTCGCACCTAGCGGATTCCAGCGACCCGCACAAGATCATCGGCTCATCTTGTAGGGGGCCCGCCCACGCTCTCTCCATTTCCGGTTCTTGGTCGCCACTTGAGAACCTTTCTGCCCCAACGGTCGTCGGTTCTATGAACTATGTGCCCCGCCCACTGCCACTTCAGTTTTTGCAATTCTTCGGGCTATGTCGGTGACTTTGGTTCGCATGCGGTGATCGACACTTCTGATTCGATCCCACAGGGAAACTCCGAGCATAGCCCTCGCCATTGCTCTTTGGGTGACCTTGAGCCTTCTAATGAGGCCCATAGTAAGCGACCACGTCTCTGTTCCGTAAGCCATCACTGGCAACACACACTGGTCGAAGACTTTGACATTGCTAAAGCCTTTCCAGTCCAGAAGATTGAAGACATATCCCAATGCAGCGGTGAACAGTTTCGGAGATATAACATCACCTTGTCTCACGCCTCGCTGAAAGTGAATAGGTTTCGAATTCTAGTCCTGGTGTCGCACTGACATAGTGGCGTTTACATACAAACACTTTAACACCTCGATATACCGGTAGTCGATTTGGCACCTTTGGAGAGACCTGAGCACGGTCCAGGTTCGATAGAATCAAAGGCTTTCTCATAGTCCACAAACGCTAAACACAGTGGCTTGTTATAATTATCCGTCTTCTATATAACTTGCCGAAGCTTATGTATGTGGTCTATGGTGCTAAAGCCGTTTTCGGAAACCAGTTTGTTTGGGAGGATGTAAGTAATCAATCTTGACCCTCAAAAGCAACATGTTTACAAGTTGCTTTTGAGGGTCATTACGTTACGCTCAGCAGTGTCGGTCTATCATTCTACAATAGGGTTATGTCGCCCTTTGTAAAGGAGAGCACCACCACACTTCTGTGCCATGCTTGCGGCAATTGACAATCTAGTATGACGGAGTTAAATAAGTTCTGATGGGCCCGTAGGTGTACCACCCGCCTTCAGAAGCTCTGCTGTAACTACATCATCACCAAGCGCCTTGTTGTTCTTAACTTGTCTGAGAGCCATTCTAATCTCGTACAGGCTGACTTTCAGGATGTCTTCGGTGTAATGACGGGTTAGTCGTGCTCTGGGATCCGAGGCATTTTAGAGCCTTTGTTCCGCTCGATGGTCTCTTTAATACTAATTGTATTAAATTGACGCGTGTCGCGAGTCAAAGACTTTGAGATCTGTCTGTTGAGCCGCCGGTATCTGATAGCATCATCTGAGGATTTCAGAAACATTATCCGTCTTTCTTCCATAAGTTGCATGGTAAGGTCAGAGATCTTTTTAGTTCTGTTTGTACGGCGGGCCTTGAAGACTTTAGACTCAGCCGTATGGACAGCTTCTACAAGCTTGTAGTAGTATGAGTCCACTTGACTGCATGTGTGGCGTGGTGGCTGAGACAGTCGCCTCGCCGCTTCATGTCGCGGGTCGAATCCCGCGCCGGACAGCTATTTGTGTGACCCATAAATATTTGTTCTGAGTCTGGATGTAATTTATGTCCGTCTATTATATGTTTGTAAAGTACCCCGCGACACAGGGATTAGATTACCTAGTGCTAGGCATTCGAAACGGTTTTGCAGTTAAAGCTGAAATGGTTCGGGGTTTTGGACGGGGATAGGTAAAGATCGGAGATTAGACTTTTTCAGTCGGGACCTCTAGAACTTGATATTAAGGTTCAATGAGCCTCTCACCAGTCTGTGATCGCTGCCGGTTTTATCCGCATTGAACATCTGTCGTCACGTCGACAAGATAAAGTCTATCTCATTTTTGGTGAAACCAAAAATGAGATCGGGGTTCACCCAGGTCCATTTGCGGTGATCCGACTTTCTGAATAAGGAATTCATCATTAAGAGTTCCTCCTTTTCCATGAAGTCGGCCAACATTTAGTCCGGCGGGTTCCGGTCTCCAGTTCAAAATTGCCCCACTCTCGCAGCTCATTACCGAATCGTTTGCCCAGCTTTGCGTCAAAGTCCACAAATGACCACAGTGAAATCGTTTTTAGAGCTATGTATGGCTCTTGATATATCCTCAACCTCATCGTCGGAGTTCGTCGAAGTCGGCGCGTATACCTGTATTACCTTCAACGAATACCACTTGATAATTATGAGTATAAGGTACGCCACCCTAGTCGACACACTCTCAAGTTGGTCGCCATTGGTTCCGGAAATAGAGCAGGTTCCCGGATTTTAGAATTATCGTGTCCTCCCCCTCTCTTCGGACTTGAGACAATCCTATGATATCCCAATGTAACCTGCTCAGTTCCTCCTTCAGTTCGATGATCTTCTCGTCGGTCCGCAGTGTGCGAGTGTTATATGTTGCCAGGGCCAGAGGTCGTCGGTTTTGGTAACACGGCGTCTATCGGGGATTTTTAGCACCACAGTTTCTATTTCCTTATTTTCTGTTTCTATTTTGAATCTGTTGTCTCAGCGATTGTGATATCGTGTGCCATGATTCTTCTATCAGGGTAACTCGGTGAGACTTGGTCAATAGGGGTTTCAATAATAGCTCGAGTTGTTATAATATTACTTGTTTCATCTTCAGTATCTCTCGACAAAATGGGGTTTATTCGTTCAAATCTTAACTCTTTTTTTCTTCTTATCCAATGAAATATTGATGTCTATTAAAGCACTAAGTTTAGTCTTTATTTTATTTTCTTCTTCTGTGTCCGGTATCCATGTAGATCCAGAATCAGAAAAAGGTTCTTCGTCTATGGCATTGGTTTGATATCCGAAATGGGACTTGACCCTCTGATTTCCTCTGATGACAACTTAATTTTTTTTTTTTTTGCCTAGCATCTTGTAATTAATCTTTATCTAGATGTAGAAGAAATAAATAACATCAAATATTAATAAATTAGATACGTTATATCAGAATTCTGAATAGCAGAATTAAATAAATAGAGTTATTTAGTTTTCCTAGAGCTAAGTTAGTTTTGTAAAAGAATTTTTAAGTTGCGGAAAAATTCAACAACTCAAGTTATTTAACTTATTTGACATTCAACTTATCATTGACCAAAATTATTGATTTATTTACTGAGTTATTTACTTTTCCTTTAAAAAATTGTGTTTGTATGAAGATATTTATTTTTCCATCTTTCCGACAAAAATGGCTATCTTTTTGGAACGGAATGAGATACGAAAATGCCTGTAAAGCTCAAATATGCGGCATGTTTTAGGTGTTTTGAAAATAGGGAAAAGTCAAAATCGGAGTTATATAGTTTTCCAACTACGGGGACGTTATATATTTTGAACTGGACGCGACCGCACTCTATCGCACTTGAACAACGACTGACAAAACGTCACATAGGTAGTGCGCGACAGAGATAACGCTCTACGAAGCCGAAATCAGCCGACCGTCTCCCTCCAAAGGCCGATGTGCAATATTTATCGCCGGGTACTGTACATTGTTTCCCCTTTCCTTCGTCTATCCACTCCATAATAGGTTGTCTGAAAGAAATCGCAGTAGCGATAAGACCGCCCTTTGTACCTAATTAATGTATGTTAATTTTAATTTTTGATTAGGTATAGAGTACAATAAAGAGAATTTTACTTTACGGAATTCGAACCCAGGACCACCAGCTTCGTAGGCAGGAGCACTACCAACTAGGCTACGGTGACCGTCTGAATGAATATTACATTACACTCTGTCTGAATGGAACTATTTATAATCTGGTATAAACTCAATGCTTCGCAGAGAAAAGACCTGATCCGTGCATCCCATTCCTTTCCGAAAATCCGCATGTGCATCCCATATTTTCGCATCGGTTTCTTTCACAACTCTTTCAACCAATACTTTTGCATACAACTTACCAACGACGCTGAGCAGACTAATGCCCCTATAGTTTTTACAGTCTTGCCGTGAGCCTTTCCCTTTGTAAAGAGATACGATGACAGCCTTGCACCAATCACTTGGCACTTGGCCGGTGGTATAGCATAAATTGAAAAGGCTGCACAGCTGACTCGCTCTGACGCCATGTCCCGCCTTCAGCATCTCGGAAGTTACCCTGTCATACCCTGGTGACTTACCTGATTTCATACCCTTAATAGCTTTCACAATCTCATCCATACCAATTTCATCTTTACATTTGTTCTTGTCTATACTTAGTGAACTACGTTTACTCTCTGTTACACCTCTTTCATACAAACTTTCAAAATACTCCTTCCAACGTTTTAATACGCATTCTTCCCCTTTCATTATATTTCCATCTTGGTCTCGTATGGATTTCAGTTCAGAGGTTTGAGTGATGCCTCTTACTGATCTAACGGATTTCCAGAAAAACTTAATGTTCGTCTTAAAATCCTTAGATAACCTTCTATCAAAATTATCCTTTTGTTCATTTTTCTTTTCGCTTACCACATCCTTTACAATTCCTTTCATTTTCCTATAATCATTCCAGGCCCTTTCTATATCCTCATTCGTCGCCTTATGCATTCGTTCGTTTGCTCTGGTGGCTAAGAAGTTTTTGGGCAAAAACCAAAAGGTCTACTGTGCCTTCGTAGACTTAGAAAAGGCCTACGATAGAGTGTTGAGGAATGAACTATGGTCGGTACTGTCCATGTATGGGTTGGACGACAACCTTGTTCAAGCACTGAAATCTCTTTATAGGGATTCCAGAGCTTGCGTGAGGATTAACGGGCCATACACCGAGTGGATTAGCATCCAAAAGGGTGTTAGACAGGGATGTGTAGCGTCACCGTGGTTGTTTAACCTATTCATGGATAGCTGTTTAAAAGATTTGAAAGAAAGTGAATGCGGTGTAAGCACGAATGAGTTACTCATCAAATGTCTGCTTTACGCTGATGATCAAGTTCTACTTGCATCATCGGCGGACGAGTTGCAGGTGATAGTAACAAATATGCATGAATCTTTTGAAAGGAAAGGGATGAAAATGAATGTAGGTAAGACGAAAGTAATGGTATTTGAGAGGGATGAATACACGACAGCATGTGATATTGTGATTGGAGGAGAGAAAGTCGAACAGGTGAATGAGTTTGTATATTTGGGAACTTTGTTTACAAGAGATGGGAAATATGAAAAAGATATTGTTAGAAAAGTAAATGCGGGGAACAGAGTGAATGGGGCACTACACGCCTTTATGAGTAGCCGGCAAGTCTCAAAGCAGGCCGACTAGCCGTGCACGATGTTAGTGCCAACTTTAATGTATGGAAGTGAAAGTTGGGTATGGCAGAAAAAGAATGAAAGTAAAATAAATGCAGTGGAAATGAGAGCTCTGAGAAGTATGTGTGGTGGGACTTTGAGAGACAGAATTCGAAATACTGATGTAAGAGAGCGTTGTGGTGTGAAAGAGGATGTAGTCACAAAGATTGAAAAAGCCATGCTGAGATGGTTTGGCCATTTAGAAAGGATGAATGAAAGAACATTGACAAAAGAAGTATACCTGGCCTGTGTGAATGGGACAACCGGAAGGGGAAGACCACGTCGAACATTCTCTGACCAAATTGGAGATGTTCTCAAGAAAGGGCAGGTCAGAAGTACCCTAAACCGGCGAGCATATATGAAGAATATAATGACAGTAATCGAGGCAAAAGAAGTATGCAAAGATCGTGACAAATGGAAATCCGTTGTCTCTGCCTACCCCTCTGGGAAACAGGCGTGAGTCTATGTATGTATGTATAAACTCAATATTACTGTTCTGACGTACGAGAATAACCAACTTAAATGCTGCCGATAGGTCCTATGTACCTTAACTGAAATAAATCAGCAAAACAAACTTGGCATATTCCTCTACTACCGGTTTTGACATGGCCCTTCTGAGAAGGTCTGACGAAACATACTCAAGTGGGAGTGTTCACGGTATTTGGTCTATTTAATTACATTATTGAGGTGACGAACCCAATATTTGATCGATCGGTTCTCTGATTACATATTTATCTAGGTTTTAATATCCTTAGGAAGAGGAAACAACTACATCAAAACCACTTTAAAATTAATCATTTAGAGACAGTGGCAACACTTCCGAAATTTGTACGCAAACAATAACAGTTACTTTATGGGACACAATAGATTAGTCATTTCTGCAACTTCCCAGGTAGATGCCGAACGTTAAACGTCTTTACACTATCAGTCTGATATCGTCCATTGCTAGACGTAGGCCTCCCCCTAAGGTTTCTATAACGTTGCCATTTGGAATGGTTGACGACCACATTTAGGAGGTAGCTATAGCACACAGGTGGCGCTGCTGCCCGAAAGGTAGTCGGGCAGCAGCGCTGTGTCCCTTAGTTCCCTTTTACGACACTCACGGGTTGGTATGGGGTGGCTCTGTTATTCTTTCTAGGCCGGAAACCACGCCTATAGTCTAGATCACATCTTTATCATCAATATACTCTTTTGAAGTGTAGTAACCCTTAGCCTTATCAGGTAATAGATAATATGATTAAGAAGCTTAATATAATACCTCCTAATATAATTGTCGATAAATAATTTATTAACTTTGATAATTTTAAAGCATGTGTATTCGTTTATTTCTAGTATGTATATTATGCAAGAGCCTTTGTTTTTATATTTTTCTAACAAACATTTTAGTCTGATATGTATATTTAGATGGAATAGTAAGTAAACTTGTGCCTTTCAACAAATTTCGTAGAGAATCGCGACTGCCTAGACTATTAATAGCTCTAAATGTTATTTTTTGTAATGAAAATAGCACCAATTTTATATATATACCTATATCAGTTACTGAACCCCACAGCAGGATGCCTTAAGCCTTAGCACTAATGCTATGAAAGTAGGAAAAATAAACTAGTCAAGCAGTTTAATAATTGTCTTATTTTCTATACAGCATAGGACACCGAACTTAATTTCGCAGATTTGAAATTTGAGTCCAACGTTACTCCTAATAATGCAGTCGAAGGAACTAAATCAATTAAGCATATCGATCGGTTTAAATAAATCACAATTTGATGCATTTAGTTTTCCCTGCAATCAAATATGGCAAACCAGGTGGAACAATTGGAACGGCTTGTATATTTTTTAATTTAGAGCCTGGCTCTTCTGGAGTCTTCTTTTGGGTTATTTACACCTTTTTATCAACGTAATCATCTCGTTTGGGTAAGTCTGGGTCGTTGTCTGCTTCACCCTCTAGGTTTTTGTTGAAGATTTAAGATTTTGTTGAAGAATTAAACATCTGGCAGCCATATGAGACATATACAAACTATTGGTGATAATTGTTTCACTAGATCCTATATATTCCACAGAAGTTTCACTTCAAAATAAGAATAAAAGTTAATAAATCCCGTGCGCATGCTGATATAACCCATAAGCCACTTGGCTTTAGTTACCGTTCTATGATGCAGTTTTATTATGAAAAATATTTGTTGTTTTCATTAGACATTCAAAAGAATACGTGAAATGGCTCACCAATTTGTCTTTTATTTGATGCGAAACAGAATGGAATTTTACCTTTGTTCTGAATTATTGATATCATGATTTCATGTCAAAATTAATCCACCAATATAAGTAGAGGTTAGTAGGGCTAATACTTCGGGAAATAACATTTTGCTGCTCTTTAATATTAACTTCTACGCACCGTCTAATTTATGGCTATTATTCTCATGAAGCAGTGACGACGCAAGGGGAGCTTTACAGATCTAGTTGTGCGGTGAAATAGAGGGCGTTGGTCACCTCACAAGAGTTTAAAATTATCTTTCCCATTTTTAGCAACGCCATTACACTATCAATCACTGGATTTCTAAAATATTTAATGACAAATTTGATAAGTTTTTAATATATTTATTAAACTACTAAAAGTCTGTAGATATTGTCTTTGTTCCCTTTAATAGTCCAAATGATTTATTGTATTATAAAGTGTCAACTACAAAGGTATCTTCTGGATGGATCTCTGGATTCTTGTTCATAATATTGTACAAGTTTGTGTAATGGTAAACACACGAACGAAGTTTAAATTTAAGTGGTTCGTCATGGGGAATATTTATAAGACCACGGCCCATACCACTAGATACAGATGTAATTTATCTGTATCTAGTGGTATGGGCCGTGGTCTTATAAATATTCAGTAAATTGTATTTGTGGGGTAAAGATTGCTTTTATAATGACATTATATACGCATGTGTACAGAATGTCATTGTTTATTTACGAAAAAGTGAACTGTGTATTACAGGGTGCGACGGCCGGGGGTTGAGAGGGCGACGACTGGCACCCAAAGCCCGACATTGAGGTATCCTCAGGAGGGCATTCCTCCGTTGCACTTCTCAAGGTTGGCAACCTTTGCAATATACGTGAACACCAGTAATTTACAGCTACTCCCAAAATAACAAGCAAGGGTAACTTAATGAATGAGTTACGATGAGGCATAATAATACGTTCGTTAATCATACTACGTCCTAAGTTTTTATATGTATTTTACATGTATTATGTGAAGTGAAAATTGTTAGCCTCGTTCGTCCAGTGGCTCGATAACAGCATGTTCGGCTAAGATCGTGAGCTCGTTATGTCGCTCCATAAAGATTTACCATAGAACACATAAGACGGTATGTTTCGCGCCTGATCGCACTTAGATCGCGTCATTGGCATCACATACAATAATAACAGGGAAGAAACAGAAAATAGGTATTGTTTTTCACAATCTTGTACTGATCGACTGGGGAAAATCTTATTATTCCACAACCACATTTCTTCCTACATGCAGTTCTGCACATAATCATAAATTGTTTAAGGTGTTCAATATCAGTAGAGACTAGCTGACTGTGAGATTTAACTGATATACCTTATCAGTTCAGTCCAGTCAGTAAAACGAAGTCTTGAGTCAGATCAAGCCTGCCATTAGTCTGATTGTAATGAAATTTGGTAGTAGGGTCATGGAATTGCAAAAATAACGCACAAATAGGTGAAAGAATCTTTAAATAAAAGCTTTGATAGTCTCTAAAATAACATAGCTATTTTTTATATTGTTTTCTATACATTGCTAGAACCAAAGTAATGTTTATAATTTTCATTTAATTAGAACTTTCAAGAAAAGTTAATACAAATCGTTTCCATTAGGAATAATTTTGATGTAACGCAAGTATGGAAAACTTGAAATGTAACAGAACCATGAGGAAAAATGTTACTTCGTTCGTAGTTATAAGGCTAAATTTGAAATAGATGTGTCTAACAAAGTTATTATCAAAATGTGTTTATTAAATTGTGGTTTATTAATCCTCTGAGTTTATTACTTATTTAAAAAATATAAGGATATTAAATGTTAATATTCAATGCGTTTTGAGAATTTTAAGTGTTGATTAAATTGAACATGACAAAGACATGGAGACATTAACGTTTGCGGACAGTTAATAATATCCTTGGACATTATACACACACGGCCATCTGATCCCAAACTGAAATCAGAAAACTGATATACTACATAAACTACTTTTCTTTTGAAAGTACATATTTATATAGATAATTACACACAGACTCAGGAAAATATGTTCATGCACACAAATGTCCTGGGTGGGAATTGAGCCCCCGACCTGCGGCGTGAAAGGCAAGTCTCTACCATCCACGCCAGTTTGCCCGCCAAATTGTCGTTTCGTCGTAATCGTCGTTGAGAAGAAGTGAAGGTATAAGGGCTAATTATGTTGATAACTTCAAAGCCTTAATTATATACCAATGCAAACTATAGATACCCAGATCACTACTTTAAAGTTATGAAGGTTTACATCTGTTTTTATGTATTTTTCTGATTATGACTCATCTACTTCAATAATCCCTGAACATACTTAACTTCAAAAATGATACTAAAAATGAATAATTACCATGGGTTTAAAGAGTCAATTGTCCTGAATATTGAGTTATACCAAAACCACTGTACCACTGTATTTCTACGACTACAATGTACAAAGAATATTATTCTGGTTTTCGGTCTACGAGAAGTGAAGCTACTGTATATAGTATGTCGAGTAAATTAGTGCAATGGACTTGTTATGTCTAGGCGAAGAAATACACGTCTCGCCGTTGCATATTGATCGACCGACCCAGCGATGGCGACGCTGGCGGCTCCTGCTGCAGGACGCATTCACACCGATGCGATGCCATGCAGAATGCACGTATTCAATTTCAATTTCAAAATTAATTTATTTCGTAAAAATGTCACATTTATGTGGAATCGTAATTTATTTGACCTAGGGTCAAATAAATTACGATTCCACATATTTTCTTCATTGATTTTTCTTCATTGATTTTTTTAAAGTGTAAATTTACTACTTTCTCATATTGTTTTATGATTTTACTTGATCAGCGCATATCTAATACCCCATCTACTTCTCACCTTCTTCAGCTTCAGCTTCTAAAACAAGTCTTATATATAGTATTGACATCCCCTTAAGGATGTCAGGAAAAGTATACCTATACAATTCAATTGCACGTGAGACGGAATGCCTGTTGGTGTGATTGGCAAATGCTTTCTTTTCACGCCGGAGGTCGTGGGTTCGATTCCCACTCAGGACATATATTTCTGTGCATGAACATGTCTGTTTGTCCTGAGTCTGGGTGTAATTATCTATATAGTGTGTATATACAAAAGAAAAAAATAGTATATCAGTGATCTGGTTTCCATGGTACAAGCTCTGATTAGTTTGCGATGGCCGAGTGTAAATAATGTCCCAAGATAAAAAAAATGCATAAAGAGTTATACATAATGTGGATTGTATCCGTGAATTGTATATTTTTTGTGATCACTCATTACAGGTGTTATATATTTATTTTCCAAGTGGTATCTATAAAATAAGCCGGATGTTATGTTATGAAGCTTGCAACTAAAATTTGGGGTAGTTTATTATGCAGATCTTGAAGCATCAAAGAAGAATTTTTGTGCGTTTAATCACTTTTGCTCACTTGATAAGACCCATAAAATGTGCCCTTGAAGCTTTTGCAGCTGGCTTCTCTAGTGTTATTAGGTTCTGGCCTCGGTATATGATTCTGTCTCCCACTTATGAAGGGAAATGGAACTCCATTTTTCAACTCCTCAGTTTTTCTACTGTTGATTCTGGCATAAAATCGATCTGCCAATATAGATCATTCGCAACTTAATGACTAAAGCATTCAAACAACCTACTCCTTTGATTAAAGATGCAAGTAAACTGCTTAAAGTTATCCAGTTTAAAGTTGAAATTATGTCGAAGTTACCCAGTTTAAACTTGAAATTACATACATATGTTAAGAAAACCCTACAGACAAGCAAGTAACATAACATTAGCATAAACACAGCACTTTAGACGTAGCAAATAATAATTATTATAAAGAGGCGCCTCTTTATAACAATTATTATTTTACGGTTCGTTAGTGATCGGCGAGGTTAAGCAACTAGGCTCGCGGTCAGTCGATGGGTTACCACCAAGGGGTTTAATTTCTGAGCGCCTCCGTGCTTTGGAGGACACCTTAAGCTGTCGGTCCGGGTTGTTGTCATTAGACAACAGTCATTAAGCCACGACAGAGGCCTACTGGGCGGCTTAAACAACTCTGACATCAGGGTAACCACTGCCCGTAACTAAGTAAGTAGTATTATAATTGTAATTTCTTTTAAATAAATAATTTCAGGCATATCGATGAAAGTAATTACAGTTGGAGCATGTCTTCAGTAACAAACGTGCTTTCAAGGAAGTATTCGGTCGGCCAAATCACGTGCTATTCTTATCTTTAATTAAACCACGTTGTATTACATGCGTAGTTATCCGATGGCTGAGCATCTGTCCTTGAAATAAGGCAATGTCACCCCTTACCCAGAAAATCGGAAGATAAGATAAGGTAACACTAAAGACAAAGTATTTTTCAATATCAGTTTTGAATTGCATAGCTTGCACTGTGTGTGCAATTGCTGACTGATATAGTACGATGTAGTGTTATAACAGATTATATCTGTTTAGATAATAATGTGGTGTCATTCGGGGTGATATTGGATTAAAATCTTCTTTGTCAATAATTGCCAGAATATGATATACAAACTCTTAATCGATAACGGGCCGGTTGGCGTGGTTGGTAAAAGCTTGTTTATCAAGCCGCAGGTGGTGGGTTCGATTCCCACCCAGGACAGATATTTGTGTGAACATATTTGCTTGTCCTGAATCTGGGTGTAATTATCTATATAAGTATGTATTTACATAAGGAAAGAAGTATATGTAGTATATGAGTTATCTGGTTTCCATAGTACCTACAAGTTCTGCTTAGTTTGGGATCAGATGGCCGTGCGTGAATAATATTAAAAAATTGCGATATGATATAAGAATTGCGAAATTTTTGAATTTTCGATGACTTTTGTGGGTCTTTGACTAGCCACGGTTTAAATTAATAATCTACGAGCCGGCGAATATATATAATTTTATCAAATTACAATGATGTCTTCATAAAAGCACGTACTTAGTCAATCTAATCTATTACTGGAATAGAAGCATGAGATTCTCCTTTTCTGAAACTGATAGTTAATAATAAGACATAATTGAGGATGATGTATACCCCATCCACAATGTGTGGAAATCGTTGACTTTTTATTTTAAAAATGGGTGCGGGGTTTCTCTATATAAGTAGTAGATACCTACAACATGAATGAAAAAACCTATGGGCTTAATTATTTAACTAAAGCATTAGGTATCATATGGATATGTATATAAAAAACTTTATACGGAAATGGAGCAAATGATGAGCCCCTAACAGATTAACTGGCGCAGTTCAACAGACAATTATTCACCCTATAAAACATCAGCCAAAAGGCACAAGGGCACAATACTGATCACGCTTGAAAATATAATAATAATATAAATATTTTTTATATCAATTTTATAATTATATATATGTTAAAAATAAGAACTTAAATAAATAATTTGAAATAATAATAATATTTTTTCATATCTTTATCAACTATCAAAATTTTTAAAGGAAGGTGAAATGCAAGGCGATCGGTGTGAGTGCATGTCGCAGGATTTGTGTGTGGATATGCGGACGCTGTGCGCATGCGTGCCACTGTCTCCCTGCACCCCATCGTGGCCCGGTGCCCTTCCATGCCATCCAACTTTCACTCCCAACACTAAACCATAAAACCTATCGATAAAACGTGCCATCCAGCTCCTTGGATTTATTTGTAATTTTAAGATTGCTAGGTAATTGTAGAATATTCATTCGGCCTAATGGATCATAATCTTGATAATTATTTAAATCTATATTTAATTATGTATATGAATTCAAGATAAATCAAATAATTACGTCAAATTATGACATTTTAATATATCATAGCAGATAAAGTACATCAAGCTTTGCACACTTAGTAAAAGTTCAAAATTAATCCATAGTCAATTCGATATTGTCAACATTGAAAAAATAGGTAAGATAGAGAGATATATCCTGTTAAGATAATGGCGTATCTTTAGCAATAATCAAAAGCACCAAATAACAACTATACATTAAAATATAACCCGATTATAT
This sequence comes from Pseudoips prasinana, assembly GCA_951640165.1. NCBI lineage: Eukaryota > Metazoa > Arthropoda > Insecta > Lepidoptera > Nolidae > Pseudoips > Pseudoips prasinana. The sequence continues at coordinate 18,625,862 of OX621241.1, read as the reverse complement.
AATTATCAGGTTAAAAAACTCGCATTGAAATTGTTCAATGCACATGACAAAATGGCAGAAACAGACACACAGACAAAGACCTCAGATAATTAACAAAAATGCTCTTTGTGCGAGTTTAATAAATATTAGTATATGACATGGTTTTTGATCTATCATGATCATCTTAAAGTAAATAATTTATTTTATTGGTTACTATTACAGCAAACAAACTTGCGCGGCGCTTATTCGGTTTTTTCAGGAACTATAAAAATTATCCAAATAGGTCTTTTTTTAAGTCTCTAATTATTATTTGCTTAAACTCAGTTCAAGATACAAATGAAAAAATTATAAATGAGACTCATTTTTATAGAACTACCAAACAATCGTCATAAAGCGTTTTCATTCGACCTAGACAGTTCTTAGTGCGCCTGGCAGGCGTAGAACCGCCGCACGGCTTCACCAGCATGGAGGAGTAACAGATTTCGGGCTGTGACCTTTTTTCCCCAGGAAATGCCAACAATTTTTGGCTAGACATATGTATTTACATTTGGACATGTTACCACTATACAAACAGGGACATCGCAGACAGTAATTTATCATTTATACAAAAAATTTTATTTTTTGCAATGCACGTCGTTAGTAAAGTTCAATGAGATATAGTCACCAAAACAGTCGTGAATGCTGAATCCGGCCGTGAGCGGTGGCAGTGACCTCGCACCCTGCGGCTGCACTGCACCCCTCTCACCCTCCACACTCACCTTCCATACCTAATGCCACTACCCTGATCCACCCACGCGCTGTTATGTTTATGTTTCAAAATGCTATGTTAAATTGTAGAAAATTGAACTGTTTCTGCTCATGTACGCCTTGAGTAATATCGGTCACATGTAACACTTATAATATTAAAATGAAGGATAATCCAATAAACTTTAAAATTGTCGTTTTCCCACAATCAGACTTCTGTACTATAATAGTACTCACAATCTCTTGGTTTTCTTTAAAGTTATTTCGTAGGTTGCATTGTTGCAATCTTTCCAATACAATCCCACTTAAAAATATTAATTTATAACGTATGTAAAACATATCTTATTTTTATTTTATAATTTACTAATAAATATTTCATAATGTTTGTATAAAATAGTTTATTTCATGTTAATACAAACCCAAGCAGCAAAATGTGGTCTAGTAATTGTCCTGGAACCACCATTTCATTAGGACTATAACGGAATAGTAAGCAATTATAACCACGGAAAAGGGCCCAATTTATAGGCGTATTTTAGCTAATTAAATATTTATAGTAGACTTGGTGAATACCATTTTGACCAATAACGGCCATATAGTTGGACTATGTAAAACTATTTTCTCCCGCGAAGCCAACTATCAGCGCTTAACGGAACCAATTACGACAATAGTAAGCTTATAGTTAGACCACGTAGAACTATTTGCTCTCGCGAAGCTAACTATGAGCGCTAAATGGAACCAAACACGACAATAACGTACACAGTGAATATCTTACTAGCTCATACAAAGTGATGTGAGTTGGTGAATGTTGCTATGCACATTTGTAAAGATTAATTAATATTGATAAAGGTAAGTTATTATATTTTTATAATAAATATTATCTAGAATAAGAGTAGGGTGTTAGTTAACAATAAGTGAAGCCGTGTTTGAATGTGCATGGCGCAGGTATATTTTCGGTGAAGTGTAATAAGTTTTTTGTCAAAATTTTTAAACGCCCCTCGAAATTCACGTTTTCATTAAGTTGAATTTTAAAATAATGTTGGTTTCAGTAAGACATACAACGAAAAGTCGCCATCTTGACAAACTTGGTCTTCCCAAATACATTAACAAACCGTTATAGGCGTATTTTGTTTAAAAATGGTAAATATCAGAACTATTGCTTGGCCATATTGTTTGGAATTAGAGTTCCGCAAATATTGTAATGTTACTCTATGTTGTTATTAGGTACCGATGTCTTATTTTCATATTTTTGTTTAGGTGCCAGGTGTGAAAATGGTAATGTTTCTGGACGTCGATAGTTTTTTAACTAAAATGGATTTTCGAGCTTTAAAAATTGTTTGAAATATTTTCTACTTCTATTTTTGTGCTTTCCCTTGCTAACTTGGTTTATTGTTTCACAGAATCGTGAACAAGACCAAATTAGTGAGATGCCAACGGTCTCTCGAGAAGATACTCGTTCAAATACTACAAGATCACTTCATTTATAACAAAACTCGGCTACCATTCAATCGGGTTCAGCAATTTTACCTGTATCTTCTTTTGTCGCGCAAAACCCTCAACTTGTCATAATAGAAGCAGAAGAAACACTGTCAGATGTCAGTTTAAATGCTCAACATTTCGTTCTTTACAACACGGATAACCAAATACAGCCTGTCAAGGATGGTCAAATTCCACAACTTCAACATGAAGTAAAGTCAATCAAAGAAGACATTAAAACCATCATACCAAATCAAAATGCACTTTATGAAATACAAACTAACATCTGCTGTATCGAATTCAGAATGAATTAAACTCGTACATCCAATGACCGTTTCAAGAAAGCAAGAAGACGTAGATGTAGACATGTTATAAGAAATCTAAGAGAACTTGAAGAATTTGAAACAAACTTAACAAATACATTTATTCAAAATTTCTAATAAAGAATTGAATGCCGCATGTCGTATTGTATTCTACAGCCCATTTTCTAAGATCGCTATGTAGTTGAAAATTGGAATAGTTTTCAATATCGCATTCATCTTCTTGTGCAGGTTCCTCACTATCAATTCCTCACAATCTTCCAAGTCTACATTTAAAATTGCTTTTATCGATTAAACGTTTTTTCGTGCAGAATCATTAAAATAAACATTTTGTCTTAAATTTTCACAACAACAATTTTGTACGGAACCTTCTCATATTTCTACGATTCAACAAAATCAAAATATCCGTACTGAGACTATAACAGAATTTGCAAGACCATTATAAACCAATGTTTTCTTGTTCTCCTGACACCACGGATATAGTTTTAGATACCTACTAAGTATATTATATTAAACCTTTATAAGCGTGTTAAGATTATAACGATATTGGTTGATACCACTATATAACCGCTCCATTTTACTGATAATTGTTCTGTAAAGTAAATTTATAAACCCTTATAAAAACAAGTAATAAATGCAAATAGTATCCAGAATGTTTAGTTCTGTGTATCACTCTTATTGGTGTACTTTACTTATAGTGGTTCTATAATGTTTCTTGTTAGTAGTTATAAGCATAGCTTACCAGTTTATCTGCTCTTGAGTGCGTTTACACCCTCACGATACTTTTATAGGTCACCCAAGCTTATATTTGACCTTTAATTTCGGCCTATAAGTAATTATAAGTTAATGTATAGGAGGAGATATACTATAAGGCTCAACTAACTCCATGCTTGCTATTATAAGCGATGCAGCAAAAACTAGAACCCTTAAGAGAACATTAAAAGTGCTGGAGTCCTATAACGTCCGCACTATAGGATAATTTTGCTGCTTGGGAAGGATTTAAATTATCTAATAAACTTAAAATATCAACTAAGGAAACGTAAAACTAAGTACTAAAAATATATACTTATATTTAAATTAAAATAAATATACATATACATAATATACATATTATTATATACAGGTCTCATCTTTGGGCGTCGAAAAAAACTTCGGTATCGATGCCTTTGAGCATCGTGCCCAGAATGCTGGCCGCATTCCCACGCTGGATGGCAATGCTTAAGCGCTGTCCAAGATATTGGCCAGCCCTCTGGTCGCGTGTAGCGTCCACCAAGCGTTTGGATAATTCACGGAAAAAAATCCGCGCTCTCGGACCCCATGGCCCAAGCGTCTCCACTCCAAACGGCTCAAATATATAATCTCTTTCAAGGTTTGTATATTTGAGCCGCTTAGTGGCCTCAGCTGATGCAGCAGCAGAGCCGGCGCATGCCATTGTCCTTGGAAGGTGAGATGGCGCAAGGGTGTCGACGCATGTCGCGTCCCATACCAAAGGCCTACCCAACTTCCAAGGGAGCAACGTCATACCATCAGGTCTCTTACCGGCGTCTCGTGCCAAGTCATTTGGTTCTAACCTAGCTGGGACGCCGGCGGCGACAAGAGCTTGACGGATAATGTCGTTAATGCTCGAATGGCGTGGAATCCTACCTGCACTCCTGGTGCAAGATAAGCCATGGTGTCCGAGTCGGTCGACGCTAGTGCCACAAAGGCAACGATGCGGAGCGACGCTCGGGACACCCAATCGGAGACATGTAGCAATACGGAAATTGCCGTCATCCAACACCGATATTAGAGGATGGAACTGCCTGGAGCCAAAGAGCCGACTCCCATTCACCCAGAGCCAGCAGACGGGCCTGCTCTGCAGGATTCTTTGACGTATTTAACAATTTTTTTTGTACTAATGTGCAGAGCGGCTGGTCCCACTGCCTCTGGAAGGATGGGTCAGTCGGCAAGTCGTCACTTGAGCAAGCCATCTTCCAAGCGTTAATGCCGTCGGTAAAACACATCACCTCAGAACTAACCTGCGTGTTAGAGAGAATTTTACTGGTTAGCTCTTTAGTGCTATGGACCGAGGACAGGAATGCGGGAAGACTAACACTGGAAATTTTGCGGATGCCAAGATCTCCTAGACGTATAGGTAGTGTCATTTGAAGCCGTGCTCGGTCATCCAGGTCCAAATTAAGAAGAGAAGTTAGGGTTTCTCGAAGAATTTGGTCAACCTTTTCCAGAAGTTCGACGTGTTTACAAATGTGACAGGAGCGAAGAAAGTAAGTAAATTTAGGGACAAACAAGCAATACCGAACTATAGTATAAGCCGAATGCATATTAATTTTGAAAAGATTGTCAGAAGTATCACGGAAATTTTCAATTTTTTCTTCAATGAAAGGCGAGGCTCGAAACCTGAACCTCTGTGCTATAGTGGCTGGAGGTCAGAACCGCTATGAGATTCAATACTGTTTCTCCTTAAAAGCCACCAATCAACAGTGTTTTGAACTTCGGTGTCACTATTTGCACGTTATATCCTCCACAGTTCGTCCATACCACATTTCCACACATGCAGATACGCACTAAATAGGGATTATCAAAGCTATGTGTCTATATTAGCAGGTATTTTATTATTACTAATAAAAAATTACGAGCCAATGTTTACTCTGTAGCTGACAGCTGTCCGACCACCAGCTCATTTTACCATTTTTTCCAAAGTGGTAAAATGAGTGTCCCCCCCCCCCCCTTTAACTTCTAAAATAAGAGAATGATAAAACTAAAAAAAATATATGATGTACATTATCGTAGAAACTAACAACGAAAATTGGTTTGAACGAGATCTAGCAAGTAGTTTTTTTTTATACGTAATAAACCGCAATTTGCTTTTATTTAATCAACTGAAATACTTTCTGCTACGGAACCCTTCATGTGCGAGTCCGACTCGCACTTGGCCGGTTTTTTATAATATGTTGCCATGAGAGTTGAGATTTATGGCGTAACTTGGTAAATTATTATTCTTGCTTTTCCCGTCGGAGGTTGTGGGTTCGATTCCCACCCAGGACAGATATTTAGACGTGTGTAAATGATGTCCAAGGATACTTTCTTAATAATAAGACGTAGGGCGTTGTGCAATATTCAAACCCAAAGAGGATAAAATTGGCATTGAGTTAGTACGTGATTTTTTTAATTTTTTTAATAATAATTGATATAAAAATTATCACTTAGGGTCGAAAGTTTGTATATATGGAACCTTTTTGTTTCCTGTTCCGATTGTTTTAAAACTAAGTCAAGGTATTATTGAAACGTAACGATACGATATTAATACTAAGAAAAATTCAACAAATTAAAAATTCAAAAATTTCGCAGATAATAAATTAAAGTAACATTTTATAGAAAACACCTCTTTCGGCGAATACTCTAAGTGGCTAATAGAAATAGCTAAAATTTAGAAGTTCTGTACTTAAGGTTTACTAAATTTAAACCGTAAGAAGGCGTAAAGGATTGTGAAAGTTGGTATGAAACTTTATATGAATGCGAGTTAAAATATGAAACTAAGCCAATCCCTAGTATCATATTTGATTTTTTTTTCGTAAAGTTTTTTCATATTAGCTTAAATGATCATTCAAATCTTAATTCGAATATATCAATTAAATAATGTCTCACTAGCTCGAAAACTTAAAAACAGATATATGTTAAGGCTGTTAAGAACTCATGTGACACTACACAATTCAACATATTATTATCGTGCTCGTCGGCCGACTGCACGACCGCGAACGCGAACCACCTTCACCTTCTATGACCCTTAGTTTGCATTCGATACGAATGCAATGTAAAATGCTTTCGTTCATCATTTGGATGAACGGCTTTGCGTCTTCGCGTCTAAATGTAGAGCGACAGTTGCTTAACATATCAGTAAAAAGCGAACCCTTCATTTTTCTCCCCGTCCAGGAACACCCCTGAGGAAGGTACGATCTACAAGGGGATTGTAATCTGGCGCAGGTTTTTCAGTTCATAGTTTTAAAATAAAATAAAAAAGGTTTTTATTCACGTAGACTTTAAAAAAGCGCTTGTAAATGGTCAGAACATGTTTGTAGTAATATAATTAAGTATACATAATTATTTCTAATTACATAGATATTTAAGTACACGGATTGTATGAAAACATTTATATATATAGTATTTATCCAATAATTTCAAATTTATACTTTGTTTACATAAAGTAAATATTCATCGTTGAAGAACTAGTTTTGTTAGTTGTTGTGGAAGTACGAGTATGTATGAATTTATTTTAGTATGACCTACCAATCTTGGTATTTAAATAAAGAAACAGATTTTTTATACCTCTAGGGTTTTAATTATGATATGGGAAAATCAGTGTTTTTGCAGCTTTTGCTTAACTGTTAAATGCAAGACGTAAGGTCTTTGGGCCCTTAAGTTGTATATAAGGCTTTTAGGATTCCGTGCCAAAAAAGAACTCTTATGGTCCAGGCATCCTTCCATCTATATCATATCAGTGCTCAACTGCCTCGTCGCTAGGTCTATATCTCAACGACGCAGTCAGCCTGTTCATACATACATAGACACACGCCTGTTTCCCAGAGGGTAGGCAGAGACCACGGATTTCCATTTGTCACGATCTTTGCACTCCTCTTTTCGTCGGATTAGGGTACTCGTACTTATGACCTGGCCTTTTTGGAAAACGTAACCGATTTGATCGGAGAATGTAATTTGTTCAACCGTAGATAATAAGATCCTGGGTTCAAATCGCAATAGTTCAATCTAGAAACATCATGTGGTTCCACGGAGCCTGGAAATTGGCGGTGTTTAAGCTCTCCTCGATTGTGTCGAATAGCTATCCAATGCGATTACGAGAATGGAGAGTGCACTTTTTGCACACATACTCTCACTCCAAAAATTGTCCTGCGAAGTTGGCTAGTATAATAATATCATGGGGCATTATTCACACACGGCCATCTGAACCCAAACTAAGCAGAGCTTGTACTTACCTACTATGGAAGGCAGATAACTGATATACTACTTTTCTTTATTACACCCAAACTCAGCACAAACAGACATCATGCACACAAATATCTGCCCTGGGTGGGAATCGAACCCACGACCTGTCGCGTGAAAGAGGCGTATTTACCAACAGTACATGTATTTTGCAGTTGCTGGTCTACGAAGTAAATAGGTGATAGATTACGCATGGCACAGTGGGACAAAAAAATATAATTGTACACAAATAATAACATTTATCATAATAAACTATTTTTATCTAAACTTTACGGTGCATTTAGAGGTAATTTTTTAATGAGTAATTAGAATTAAGTAACAATCAGATCAAAATACGCATCATGCTCTATCAGTTTCACAAAATGTCCTATCGCGCACGTCATGAGTACTTGCATGATAAAAAAATCGTGTATTATCTTATATCGTTGATAAAAAACGGTTCTGTACAGCACATACATAGTTATGCCCACTCGGTGTTCTATATGCGCTATCTTCTAGATGGTTATCAGTAGTTATCTGTAAGCGTGTTGGGTTCGGGGCTGGCTTCGATTGAGCGCACTGTATCAGTCCTCCGCCTTCGCGGAAGTGATAATAGCCATGGCGGCACTCAGAATAATGATCTGAGTTTAACATTGACCGGGTTATATTTTGAGATGCGCATGTAAATTTAAATGATGTTCGCCGAAATTGATGATCCATGCTTTGTTTACAGATAAAAAAATAGATTCGAAGTTCAAATGCCAGAAGATCATTAAAATTCGATGTTATGATTAACTAAATTTGTCTCATTTCCATTAAAGTAACCGTTGTTACGTATTACGCAATTCTGGTGACATTACGACAATATTGGTAAATAACGCCTTTTATTATGAAACTAACTGTGCCCTGCGGTTTTACCCGCGTTAAACTTTATAAATTATAGCCTATGTGTTAATCCAGGGTATTAGCTAAGTCCATACCAAATTTTATTAAAATCGCTTCAGCCGTTTAGACGTGAAGCAGTAACCGACATACACAATCACAAACTTTCGCTTTTATAATATTAATGTGATTACTTTTGACAACAACTGAGTATTTTTTACCCAGAAAAGCTAACTCGTGCTTTCCAGAAATTGATAACAAACATTGTTATTTTAACTTCCCAAATAGGTTGCCTGGAAGAGATCATTCTAAATAGGTTGCCTGAAAGAGATCACTTTTAGAGATAAGGCCGCCAATTGCAAAATATTGTTCTGTATATATTTCTTATGCAATAAAGTGTACTTCTTCTCCTTCTTCCTAGGTATCGGAAAGAATGTAACACACAAATAAAACAGAATAGCCTTACAATTTCTTGTCTTCTGGTACGTAATCATTTCAAACTATTTCTGCCTGCTGAAGGTTCACCACCGTTGACCACCGCAAATGGAGAAATAGTAGATAGATATACTTTACAGGTTTTAATTTTAATTCAACGCAGAGCATTTACATTAAAGTTATTAAAATTGATAAGCAAACATAATAAGGTCCAGTCAGTAGCATAATTTATTTGGTTTCTATGGCTAATATGATCGTGATCATTCTGTGGGCCTCAAAATAATAATAATAATAATATCTGGGGACAATGTCACACAGATCATCCTAGCCCCAAACTAAGCAAAGCTTGTACTATGGGTACCAGGCGACGATATACATACTTATATAGATAGATAAATACTTATATACATAGAAAACATCCATGACGCAAAAACAAATGTTCGTGCTCATCACACAAGTATTAGCACTTACCGAGATTCAAACCCAGGACCACCAGCTTCGTAGGCAGGAGTACTACCAACTAGGCTACGGTGACCGTCCGGAATGAAATAGGATCACGTTTATCCAAAATAAAATAAAAAATAAATAAATAAAAAAGGTTTTTTTTCACATAGACTTTAAAAAAGCGCTTGTAAATAGTCAGAACATGTTTGTAGTAATATAGTTGTATACATTATAATTTCTAGTAACATAGATATTTAGGTACACATTGTATGAAAACATTTATAAAATTTATTTTATTATAGCAATGATATTTAGCTAGCTCGTATCAAGTTATTGTCAAGAGAATATGTTCAATTATCTAGTTTAAGTCTAATAATTTTACTACATATTGTCAATGGTTCTGTCTACAGTGTCTGAGTACAAATATATGGGAGCGGTTTTTGTAATTTTCTTATTAATAGAATTAGGTTGTACTTATGAACTAAAGACATATCAATGTAGCTGACTGTATTTATTATTCTGTTTGAGACAAATGGTTCCTAAACGTAATTTCAGAATATTACTCGATATTACACTAATTATTGTGGTAATTACAAACAATTTAGCGAACTTAAAACAATACCTACCCAACTGACTATAAGTACCTACCGAGAAATCAGCTCGTGCCTATTGACGTCACCATCACCAAGTTCAAGGGTACCGTGTACTGCGATTAATTTGTATGTAATTTAAATATATTAATTATCTTGTGACAACTAACACCGAACGACGAACACGAACCGGAAGACGCAGCGTGGGCAGGCCCCCTACAAGGTGGACCGATGATCTTGTGCGGGTCGCTGGAAACTGCTGGATGCGAATAGCGCAAGACCGGCAATTGTGGAGATCTTTGTGGGAGGCCTTTGTCCAGCAGTGGACCTCTTCCGGCAGATATGATGATGATGATGAACTAACACTGTCATCTGATTCTAAACTAGGCAGAGCCTGTACTAAGGCAACGAGACAACTGATAAACATACTTATATAATTCTAAATATATATATAGATAAATTACACCCAGACACAGAATAAATAATCGTGTTCATCACACAAATATTTGTCTTGGGTGGGGATCGAACCCAGGACCTCTGGCTTAACAGTCCACTAACCACTAGACCAACAGGGCAGTCATTAAAAGTTTGATAAAGGTTCCTGTTTGATGTATTTATCATTATTTATTATACATATATGTATTCAGATTTATTAACTTTGTTTTACAGTGAAGTCTCAAGAGTATTGAGACTACGTTTCTAAAAAAATATGCTTTGTGTATATAATTTGGTAAATTATATTAAAGTGTTATACTGTGTGTGCAATGCACTCCCGTAAAGGTCAGAGTTAAGGTTAAAGTCGATGTCGGATGGGCGTTGCAGCGGCAGCGGCGGCGCTGGGCGGGCGGTGCAGGGACACCTGAGGGCGGAGAGGGCGAGGGGCGCACGCTGCAGATTCACTTTCGTCCGGCTGCGACCGCCCGCCACGCCAGTGAGAGAAAGTTGGCCGCGGCGAGCGAACGAGTCTCGCGAGTCGAGCGGCGCGCCGCGCACGCACGATACGCGCTATAACCGCCCGGTCCTTGCACACTTGCCCTTCAACTTGCGACGTAAACAATGCGCTTGAATGTCCATACTTATATGAGATTTCCGCATTGGTTGTGCGTTTATTGACAATAATATGTGGAAAATTGCTATAGTTTTACATTAGGCTGTACGTAAAGTTTTCCGAAACTGTAATAAACGAAAGACTTAGTGACTCAGAAATATGAATTTTGAAGGAACTATGCAGTGCTATCCTGTGCAGTTGTCTCCAAAGCGGGAGCCAATGGACGACGGGTATGAAGTGGAGATGGTGCCGATGACTCGCAGGCTGGAGCTGCCGGCGCCACCCGGCAAGGAGTTCCGTGCGCCCGTGCTGCTGTCAGCGCCTAGCATGGCGCCGACTCACTCGGTCATTCAGTGCATGCGCCCGCCACCTCCGCCACCACCGCCACCACCGCCCAGGCTTCACAAACCACTGACCTTCGAGGAACCATCCAGCTCCATTCCAGATTTAGGTAAGTCGTTGCAGCCAATTATAATTATATAGTACTTAATAGCATTCAAAACATCTTCCAGCAATATTTTAAATAATTCTGAAGTCTGTAAAAGTGATGAATACAAATAATGAATACAATATCTATATATCAATAAAAAAACGTGCGACGTCAAAGTTCAGTAAACACAAATAATCGCGAATCTGTAGATATATATATTATTTTATTTATAGTTCAGCAAGTATCGTGTTGATTCACGTGATTATTATTATAGGAGAATCTCTATACGTTTTTGTAAACATACATTGTATACCTACCTACATGAACGTTAAACTATTTTCTATCTGTCAGAATGTCATTAAAATTTGGATTTGTTTAAATATTTGCTACTTCGACGAAATACATTGTTCGATAACAATAGTTTTTAGTAATAGTATACAAATTATTGACGTAAACCTTACGTTAATCAGATGGTTAACGTAGAATTATGAATTATAATGTCGTTTAACGTTATAAGACGATTTGACCTTGATAACCTTGAATTATATACCTACTGCTACAAAGTATTAAAATAATTCTAGGTACAGACGGCAGCACATCAAGCTACCCCAATCTGTCAAATTTCCTCAATTGAAAGTGAACCTTATATTTTTGTAATAAAGTTGAAAATCTATAAAATAAATTTGACATATTGGGGTATCTAGATGTGCTGGTGTCTGTACTTAAATAATATCGACGCGCCACTTTTGTTTTCTGGTTACTTTAGATTTGTTTTATTTAGATGACATCAAATAAAAATATAGAAATGTCGAGTTTAGCCACGTACATCAATTCCCTCAATATAGTTTGCTGACATAATACTATTGCAGTATAAAGAGGTGTAGTAGTTAAACTTGCAACCGAGCGCAGCTGGCCAATGCATGCCGTGATATCGTCATGTCCCAATCGTTAAGAAAGCTGCGGGTACGCGGATGACGCAATCTTTCCCGTCCCAACCCCGACCAGCTACTTGACGATTGACCTGTCTGGCACACAATTATAATCAGTGCTTTATTGGGTGATACTATCATGTGGTAAAAATAAATATTGATAAAACTTAAAAATAAATTATTGTAACCGCCATGTAATCTAAGGCCAAGGCCATAAAGACCTACGGTCGATGATCATGGCCGAGTTATATACGAATATTATATAATAATAACTTAAACCGAGAAAAACACATACTATATACTTACTACGTATATTGTTTACACACAGTATACTGTAGTGATCAGAGGCGAAATAGACACAGAGGGGAGGGCGAAGAAACTTTGCCAGGCACCCACATAGTAAATGGGGATGCCTGGCTTTAAAAAAAGCTGTTGTAAGGTATAACTGCTAGATCTAGAAAATACTCTTCGGAGTTCCAAAAGATAAAAAAATTAAATTACCCCGATGCAATGCATCAATGATCTCGCTTAATTAGGGAAGCGGACAGACGACATCAAAACATCCCGTGACAAATAAACACTCCTTAAATCGACCACATTGAACAATCTTTGTGCAAAAGAAATATTTATTTCGCGGTGTGGTTAGTTGTGGGATCGGTTCTAGGTTATCATGAGAATATCTAGAGCAAGCGAAACAGGAACCTAGTGGCCAAATTGAATTTCACATTTGTCTCATCATTTTGGTGACTGATTCCAAATGGGTTTCCAGATCAGATGGTAGTTGCTCGCTTCAATAGTTGACCGCAAAGAGGTAGACTGTGTTAGTTGGCTCTGATAGAGTTGGGGAAAAAGCAAGAAATATTAGGAGTCATTTAAATTATCAAACTGACTAAAGGCTCTACCTTTAATGTTTGCTATGAGCATAGATTTACTTTTTAAGCCTTAATCTCAGGTTTCTCATAGGAGGCGTTTCTAAATCCGGATCTGTACACTCTTGGGCGCCATCCAGATGACGGAAAAAGAAGAATGATTGGACGCCCCTAGTCTAATGGGATATTTAATTAGTCATGTTATAATATCTTTCCTTTTTAAAACATTTTATAGGACTTAGAAAACTGTAATTGCAAAGAAACTATTTTAAAAGGTAAAATGTTATAAATGAAATGAAAAAAAAAATATTCAGCAGAACTCACAAGAAATATAAAGGAATATCAATAAAAATAAAGAAATATAAATATAATATATATAAGTAAACGGAGACTAGTCAATCTCCCTCTTTTACCCACAACTCCAGTAAGCCAGGATTCAGAGTGGCACAAATAAATTAAACTGAGAGAAAGAATCGCTATATATGTATGTCTTGGATCCCGCAACGAATTTAACACAGACATAAACAAGGAAGAGTTAGTAAAAAGAGAAAAGAGGGAGACATAATGACATAACTAGGCTGTAGCCACATAAAACATATTGTAACTAGAGAAGCCAACTCCAAAACCAACGTGGATAAATTATAAGGGCTTATCAAGTGACTTTATATAATCATAATCATCATATCAGCCGAAACACGTCCACTGCTGGACAAAGGCCTCGCCCAAAGATCTCCACAATTGCCGTTCTTGCGCTATTCGGATCCAACAGTTTGCCAGACTTTATATTTTATTTTTATACTTTATATTTATATACAAGTATATTATTGTAAAAATAAACGCACTGAAGTAGTTCCTTGTTGCTACAAGATCTGTATAATATCCAGATATTTAGTTGAGCTATATCTAGTTAGTTGAGCAAAGACAGATTGGTAGACAGGTATTTGGTACTAAACAATTTATTTTAAAATACTGTGCCTGTTCAAAAAGTGTACCACACAATGGTACAGAAGCCAGCACATCCAGCTACCCCAATCTGTGAAATTTCTTTTATAGATTTTCGACTTTATTACACGATTATTTGACAGATTGGGGTAGCTTGATATGCCGGCGTCTGTACCTCATAGGCTAACTTTTATGTAACCGTTCGCGGAGAAATGAACAACGAACAATGTTACAAATGTAAAATATTCAAAATGATTAGCTTTCATGACAAGCATTTATCCAAATTTATATCCATGTAACGTACGGATTCCATCCAATAATAACGAGGTGGCGATCTTTAATAAATCTTGGGTTTTTGCACATCTATGTATGTCCATTTGCGATCCAAAGTGATCAATTCCTGCCTGAAAAACCTGTTACAGGTCAGAATAGAAAAAACCCAAAAACATGAGCAAAATATTAAAATCCAACGTTTTTAGATCCTTAACAAATCAAATTTCCAAACGATTCTGTTGTTGCTTGCTAGAGAATTTAAATAATTCTCTATCTATTATTGAATAAATCAATTCAATAGCACCATACGTTTCAGCGATGAGTTGATTTGAATAAATAGAATAAAACGTAGTAATATTTAATAAACAGTCATTTTTAAATTTCAAATATACCTATTTATTTTACATTTAGTCAAGCAATGTAGAATCGAATTTTATCAAATTATTATATTCTTGATTTCACGGTTTATTTTTTAATAATAATGTCAAGTTACTCCACCGGAGGGTATGCTTGTAACACCCAGCGTGCACGATACCGACCCTTTAGGAAAGGGTTCCATGCTGTACTTTCTCGAGAAAACAGTGTCAGGCAGCACACTCCACAGATTCAACCTACAATGTTAAATAACTGTAACCGTAGTTATATTTTTTTAACCAATTAGAATATTTCGTATTGTGTATCAGAGTCAGTATATTTGAAATTACTTATTTACTTATCGTATGGGCAGTGGTTACCCTAGCGTCAGAGTTGTTCAAGCCGCCCAGTAGGCCTCTGTCATGGCTTAACGACTGTTGTCTAATGACTCCAACCGGTGATCGACAGTTTAACGTATCCTCCGAAGCACGGAGACGCTCAGAAATTAAACCACTTTGGCGGTCACCCATCTATGAACTGATCGCGAGCCTAGTTGCTTAACCTCTCCGATCTCTAACGGACCGGTGAGAGCATCTAGCTATGAGCTATTCGACATGAACGAAGATCATTTATACCGGAAGATTTTAATTGAATAATTGTGATTATATTTGTATACATTCTCTTGGGCTCGAGGCTCACTTGGTACCACATCAGATTATACTTTGACATTGACAGCATCTTTATAGATAGATCGATAGAATACTCTTTACAATAAACGGAAATAAAATACATTGGATATAAAGAACATAATGTACAACGGGTGGTCTTATCGCCTTAAGCGATCTCTTCCAGACAACCTTTGGATGGATAGGAACTTAAAGTATAGTAAATAGCAGGAGAGCAACAAATAAATGACGGCAGTAAGAGCAGTTTTCTCAGCGCAAGTATACTGTGGCGCCGATTTACGCCCCAAATTTAAATTATGGTACAGATTTTTTATATCTAGCAGTGCATTCATTTTCTATTCAAGATAAATAGGTACCTTTCTTGTTTTTCTTTGAAAATATAAATATTTAACTTTATTCCATGAATTTGAGTGTTTATCATCTTGAACGTGACCTAAAAGCATGTAATAACTTTCTTCATTTTATGTATTTATGCGTATGAGCAAATTTTCCTGTGACCGCTGCTTCCGTAATATAGTGTTTTTGTAGGAATACAACGTGAAAGAGGAATATAGTTATCCTAAATTTTGTAAAATTTCAACCCAAGTAAAATCTTTTAGTTACATAAAATATTATTATGTAATTAAAACAATTAAACTTTACTTCAAATTAATCATATTGATACAACATCACATATCATTATTGTTAATTATATTGTTATTACATCACGTTTTTAACATCGGGATGGGACCTTGAGGTAGAACTACAGAACATGTGCAGCAGCTGCTACTTTTGGTAAACTGCTTCCAATGGTTTTCCGCAGTAATGAAGTCCCATTTTTAAAAATTCGTAAGTATACTTTTGGCAAAAGCAGATATTGGTGGGACGACTACGTTGTGCTAAGTTTGAAGTCCGTTGAGGGCGTCCTACCTTAAAGGTAGTGGCAACTTGTATATCCTATCCAATATATTGTAGGTTTGATTAAATTGCGTAGGCGTCACGTCTATACTCCTTTTGAAATAGTTAAATTGAATCATCATGATCATCTTGTCAGCCAGATGACGTCCACCGCTGAACAAAAGCCTACCCACAATGGAATTGTGTCCATAATTTAGAGGGATATGGCAGTATGATGATCATAGTACACAGAGAAACGCTGATGTCCGTTCTTTGGTAGATATTCCTATGGGACGACTCCTGCGCCCCTCACGGCATGAGATGGGGTGATGATATTCTTTGCCGTCAGCACACTGCATTGAATGTTGGTATTTATTTTTTCTTCCAATTATAGATATAGTGTCTGATAACTTAACATTACATCATTGCTCAGTTTATAAAGTGCAGACAGAAAAACGTTAACACAAAACTTGATGGGAGTGCACTATTATAACCTAAAAAGATCGAAACAGAAAAGGTGCAAAGAAGTATGATGTACTACACATTTTATCAAAATATTTTATAACTATCTATCATTCGTTCGCTTTCCCTTCCTTCTGGCGTAGATTCAAAATAGAATATCTTGAAGAAAATCCTTTTTTTTGCCAGCCATGCCACCCGCAATAATTTTCTGCGGGTGGGTATATCGGACTCGCACCGACTAAACCTACCTGGCCGTGGACTTATCTTGGCGCCCGATGGGAGGAGCCCCGGGAACGCGGGTATGCTGCTCCGGTGCATCCTGTTTTACACCATAATCCAATGAATGTTAATGAACTGTTAATAACTCTCCTATGACGCGGCGTCGATTGCACCTTAGTATAAGGAGGCTAAATTCACTAGACTACGCGTATATAATTTTAATAGAGCTTAAATATAAATTTTTGTAACATTATTCGCAATGCAAAGCGTAAATCTAATCTCATATTTAGACATTGAGATCAATTATCCATAATGCTTACCTGTTGCACGCATAACTGTTGAAGTTATATTACACTTTGAGTATATAATTATGTTTATTAGATCAAAAATTTTACTGTATATCACTGTTTATACTATACATCAAAATTTATAGTAGTGTCATATAAAACAATGTTGTTGTATAACAACATACTTACCACTAGATTTTAAAGAATTATGTGGAATCGCGTAGCATTTCCGAGTAAGGCGTATAGGTAGTATTGCTAAACATCATCCATTCAACGTAAATATTGGAAAATTTTACAGAATAAAAGATTATGAACTCGGTGCTGTTAATATACAACACAAGTTATCCTCACATCAATATTTCTATGTAACAGAGGTAAGGTTAGAGTCGCTACACGTATTGAAGAACTGATAATCAAGAACCCACCCACCGCACGCTCACTGGGTCGCCACAGAATTAGATAATAGACGCCTTTTATCAGAGTTCACTCAGTCATACAAAGATATCAATATCACGAGAGTAAAAAATAGCTATTTTGTCTGACCTATAAACATAATAACAGATACGTGATTACATGGTATGGGCCTTATATAAGAAGACTCAAGGTCACCAAAAGAGTAATGGATCAATTTTGCCGTGCTCTGACTTTTCCTACAAAATCCAATACAAACCGACATAGCCTAAGGAATTGTCAAACTGAGAGGTAGTGGGCGGGGCACATAGCTCGTAGAAACAACGCCGCTGTGGCAGAAAGTTCTCTTGTGACTACCACGCAACGTAGGCAGGCCTCTAACAAGGGGGACCGACGTTCATGTGAGGGTTGCTCTGGACGCCACTGAACAGCGCAAGGCCGCCCATTGTGCAGATCCTTGGGGGAACTCTATGTCCAGCAGTGGATGTTAATTGGTAGATATGTAGTACATGTAATAAAACTATTGTTTATTTATATACACGAGAACAATCAATCTGAAATCAGATGATTAGGTTGATATTTTGATAACCTTCAAACCATCAGGTATTTATCTACAGTCTACCTATCTATACAAAATGATTACGTATAATAATTTTACATCGCCTTGGCCGTTGTGAATTCACACTTCCTGCTTCGGAAAATTGTAACAGCGTATAACTGCTACGCAGCAACTTCCGGGTGATGACGACTATGAAGGTCGCACTTAATAAATAAATGACATATTATATTGCATTGATTAATTTATTATAACGCACAGTAATATCTAAGCTAATAGTGCGAAGGATGTGCGTTTTGTTCCGTATGTTTGCGCATGTGCTCATCTGATATGCTTTATGAAAACCCTATCGGGATCTGGGTCACATATTTTATTGATATGAAATTGCTAGTTTTTATATATTCACATCAAAATTTAAGGAGATTATTTATGCATTATGTATCGTCCAATATCCAGCATGAAATCTGCTCGTACCTATTCTTTTTAAATATTATATCAAGGACAGAAACTTTTACTTTTGTGGGCTACCTTCAATTCAACTGACCCGTCGAAGGTACACGTTGTGATCACGTTTCGTTCTCGCAGATACACGTGCCACCTCCAGTGACCCATCATCTAAAAATACTATAGCTACGTTGCATACTTCTTTCAGCTTGCTTACCGACGTGTTATATAGGTATGTGATTTCAATTTTTTTTTTCAGAAAACTGCTTTAATATAATGTATGTAATAATAAACCAAGGTCGACAAGATCGTTAAGATTATAGGTCAGCAGGAGAAAAAAAAGTCAGTGTCCGCCTTCTACATACAAGTCAAATACAAAAAAACTATTTACTCAAATTACGCGACTTTAGTCTAGGTAAAGATTATATAAATGTCACCTACTTGAACTTGACAATTTTTGAAGTAGATACCTACTTCTTTGTGTAATTTACTCTTTATATGTCCTATATATAGATACTTTGTATCATATATGGAAATAATCCTGCAAACAATATTTTGCGAATAAGATTAGATAAATATCGCAAGGTCAGTGCGACAAACGAGTGACGCGTCATTTGGTGTCATTAAGGTCAGTGTGACATTGGACCGATAGCAGTGACAAAATAATAGCTGTATCTTATCTGGCAATGTCAGAGTCGCGGGCGCAGGTGCTCGCGACCCCTGCACCCTATTTGTTTATGAACCCTCTCGGATACACTAAACGGTATGAGAGCGATCCGTCAAATGAATCACGCAGACTACTTTATGCTCTTTATAAATTAGTATCACTTGGCGCAGTCAGGTGTAATGCCCATATGCTTTTTTGAAATCAGTGGCCCGTTACTAGGCCTGTAGAAACCTTTGTGACCTTTGCTCTTGCCTACGCTATTAGATTCTAGAAGCGTTTCTTTCTGCATATTTTCAAATGTTTTCTAGTTCTTTCATATTATCACCACCACATTCACCTCCTTTCGGCCAGTATCAACAGTGCATATAACAAAGGTTCATTGCGGTGAGGCACAGATACGTCCTGGAAATTGTCAGAACTGTCTTAGACCCGACAATAATTTATTCAGAAAGAATTTCAAATGAGTTAACTTTAGAAAATTTTACAAGAACACTTTTGTCTTTTCATCTGAGTAGAATGCTGTATATAGCTGTTAGTTACATTTTTCCAGCTTTATTCTGTATATAAATTTACATGCTAATTTTAGGTGTGTTTTAATATAGGCGAAGAAAGAGACATAGAATCGAACCACTTTTAGCCCACTCACTAAGTTTCAGAAAGTTTGGTAGAAGCCACGTTATTTGAAACTTTTATTAGTAATGTAATTTTTGTAATTAATAAAATAATATGGTACTATAGCTTTATGGTGATGGTGGTGAATATCAGAATATCACCCCATCTCATCCCGTGGGGGGCCTAGAAGTCAATCCGAGAGAATATCTACCAGAGCACGGGCAGCAGCTTCCTTCTGAGTATTATGACAATCTTATTGCGATCGCCAACCCGTCTGCCAAGCTTGGCGATTATGGCATATCCCCTCATGATGATTCTTGGGGAGGCTTGGCCAGCAGTGGACTTCTTTAAGCTGTAATGGTAAACCCCTTGTTCATGCATTGCATTGCACCCCTTGTGTATGCCATATTGTGTTATAAACCCTGAGTATCTTGATGATATACTACATCCTAGTACCTTTGCTGAATGGCGACCATTACCGCATGATGTGTTATCAGTATAACCTTCTGTGCAAGCAAATTACTTCCTGCTGATATTTATTCGAGATATATTAGCAATTATGTATTTATCACATTTATGTACACGTGTATACCAATTTTCACAAAAAAAAACTGAAAAATGATTTACAAGATGTCGATCTAAATAATAAACTAAACACGTCAAAATACCCAATTGCAAATAAAAAGGCCTTTGAAATCTAAATTCAATCATATACCAATTGTCCTGAAACATAGCTAAAAAGCGTCTTCACTAAAATAGCCTTTTTTTTCTGTTTGGAAAAGCTGCATAGCAATAGAACAAACATACACAAACCCTTAGTAATATGCTTAAAAGTCATACCCGTTTATTTTCAAATGAGAGTTTATTTTATGGTATGGGCAGTGGTTATTCTAGTGTCACAGTTGTTCAACCGAATTTTATGTTTTATATTATTATTTTGCGGACATTGGTGTGGGTTACACGTTTACTACGTTACTTGTTTACACTTATTATATTATACTGTGATGTGTAACTGTTTAATGTCTCAATAAAAATAACAAAAAAAAAAGAAAAAAAAGAATGAGAGTTAAAAATAATAGATAGGGTTTACATTGGGAACTTATAAGAAAGAAATGGAGCGTAGGCAGTTTCCAATGTGACTTGTTCATAAAATACTACAGTGCGCCAAGTCTCGGTTAGGCTTTAGTTTTATCTCCTGAAACTAAAGACAATCGACCTAGAACTGCGCAATTTCAGATGTTTCTTCTTCACACGTAGTTATGGGGAGATTAGCTAGGTATACGATATTAAGAAATTTTGTAAGTTTATATTAAAGTTTTATTGGACAAAATAAAATTAAACATGAATTCTGATATTCTTTGTTAGAATTTCTATCATCATCGTCTACTGCTGGACATAGGCCTCCCTCAAAGGTTTCAATAACGTTGCCATTTCGAAGGGTTTGGAGCTATTCACCGCGCTTGGCATGCGTGTTGGCGACCCCAGTTAGGTGGTAGTTAGTACACAGAAGGCGCTCCTGCCGAACTACCTTATGAATCCCTTAGTCGCCTTTTACGTCACCCACGGGATGGTATGGGGTGGTATTATTCTTTCTCGGCCGGTAACCACACGGCTAATGGCTTGAATTGCTATGCCACTGTGTAAAGGTGGCTAATAGGTACCTGATTCTTGGATGTAATTTTTTTTCTATCTGTAATTTAACTTATAAATAACTGCAAAATGGCCGACGTTGCTTGGTAAGTAATATTTAATAATACCAGAGATGAAACTGAGATGATATGCTTCATGTTGTTTCGACCTTAATAACATTCTATAATTTTCACCAGTACAGAAGTTTCGTAGAATCTGATTTCAATATGTTAACAAATATTGCTCGTTCGGTAATAAAGGGTTGTAGGAGTCCGTGGGGTAATAAGCCAATTTTTACTTCATTGTGCATGGTCTTCTGCTAGCAATACATTTTACTAACAGAAGATCATTTTGCTGACAGGTTCTGCTATCTGGGATAATAATCTCTCGAGATTAGAGGCAGTAGACAGGGTCATTAAGCGCTAGACCAATCCACCCTGGATTGGTCTAGCGCTTAATGACCCTGTCTACTGCCTGACTAAGCCAGAGTTTGTAGGTTTTTTCCCCACCCAGGTCAAATCTTTGTGCGATGAACACGATTATTTGGTCTTTGTCTGGGTGTAATTTATCTATAATATGTACATATGTATTTAGAAACAGATAAGTAAATTGATTATTTGTCTGATTACTTTGGGATCAATGGTGGAGTCTTAGTTGCCCCAAGATATTTATTTATTTTTTATTTAATGTTCAATAGGTCAATAGTATAGAAATATGTTTATTTAAAAATGAAACATAATTTCCATTATGGAATGGGACTTATATTACTGATATTAGGTATGAACAGGGAAAACCACGCCAGAGGATGTACAGACGCCTGCACATCCAGCTACCCCAATCTGTCAAATTTATTTTATACATTTTCAACCATATCACAAAAGTATAAGGTTCACCTTCAATTGGCAAAATTTGACAGATTGGGGTAGCTTAATGTGCTACCGTCTGTACTTGCACTACTTGGTACTTAAGCACGTAATGAATATACCGACGAAGTGTATCCATAGACATGGCGCCGACTGTTCTATTATAACTAATCAATTGCCTTTATCATACTTGTTTACTTGTAATCCTATACAAAGTAATCTATGTACGGAAGAAATATGCGAACACATAATAATACATAATCCCGGCATATAATATTATGAGTATGTATTTTAAGGTAAAGTATCCCGGAAAATAATAAATGGGTCCGTGATTTGATTGCTCTGCGCCATTGTGCCTACCACGTAAGTATAGATTTACATAAGTATCTACGCTATAAACGACTGAGTACACAGGGAAGTGTTCGAGCGCAACCTTGGCCGAGGTCGCGAAGCGTCACTCGCAACACTTATAAATGTTTCATAACAACTCATTCGTAAATCTAACTAATTGCTCGGCAAGCCGATGCCTCACTTTTATTTAGCAGTCGGTATTGAATCAGCTGAAACTCGGTATATTGATAGTTCGGTGGTCTGTGGCGCCCCCGCTCGCCCGCCCTGGCCCGCTGTCCTTCGCTTTGAACCCGTCCCGCGCGCGCACCACCCTCCTTACTCTGACCGAGCAGAGGTCATGGCCACACATATTTTTGAACCACGTGCTCCATCAATATTCAATTACACAATTACAATACGTTAGCAAATGGGCTGTGTGGAGGTAACCGCGAGTAACAGTTGATGTAATAAAATGGCCGACTTACGATAAATCTTTTGTAAATAACATTTGTTTGGGTTATGGTAAATAGTCAAATGATTAAAAGGTCGATTTTTCCAAACATGCTAAATGAACTACCTACTTCCGTAATAAAGTTACTTATATTCCGCGTGTATCCTACAACGTGCCATCCTCCGTATGTGTAAATTGACGGGCTTGTTGGCGTCCTTAGTAAATGCTTGCCTTTCACGCCGTAGGTCGTGGGTTTGATTCCCACCCAGGACAGATATTTGTGTACATGAACATGTCTGTTTGTCCTGTGTCTGGGTGTAATTATCCATATAAGTTTGTATTTACAAGAGACAATTAGGTAGTATATGTAGTCTATCATTTATGAGAATTCCATAGTACAAGCTCTGCTTAATTTGGATCAGATTGCAGTGTGTGAATTATGTTCCTGGATATTATTATTTTTTATCGATTAAAGCTTTGGGTAATAGGTGAATGACCCATTTGACAATGGAGCGCTTCTTAAGAGACATCAGACTAGTGAGAACGGTTGCCCTGATGTTTTTAATGTCTGGGTTATGTACGATAGAGCCAGAATTGCTATTTGTTCCCATTTCTGTCTTTGTTGATTACATGTGCTAAACTTTACTATTTTATATTAAGTTAGCGGTACCTTGTTAGTATTTAAAGAGATGACATTTATGTCGAACATAGTTTACAGTAGATGTTGAACCAAATGCGTCTAAAATTAATACTTATACAATTAATATACATTCAAATGAAGCACAAGATGATTCTTATTTCAGTTTGGAAAGTAAAAATATCATTGAAGAAGAAATTTGGTATAAAGCTTTGACTACAATTTTAGTCAGAAGTTAAGTAAAGGACATATTATCTTATTCTACATTTGCCTTATCTACAAATAGAGAAAACTAGTATTAATAATAATAATAAATCAATAAATAAATTATATGCTGACACTTGAATCAATTAATCCCTGATGTACGAGAATAATTTGATAACACTTGATAATTAGTTGGTAGTTTATATATATATATATATATATAAACCAGACTACCTAACCAGAAAAAACCTTGCCTAAACGACTTTACCATTTGCAATAAACGTCCTTGTAACAGACCCTCAAACCAGTGACGGCACGAGCTGAGGTTCGAAACTCAAAGGAGCCTCTGGTGTGGATTATTTAATATGCAAAGATGTGGGCCAATCGTCTGATCGAGGACCGGTGATACTTCACCGGTCATTTCGTGGATACGACAGCAAATTAATTTTACGTGCCACCGTTTATTCTGGCTAACAGTCACTGCTTTGTCCATAGGTACAGACGCCAGCTCATCAAGCTACCCCAATCTGTCAAATTTACCCATTGAAAGGGAACTTAATGCTTATGTGATAAAGTTGAAAATCTATCAAAGTAATTTGACAGATTGGGGTAGCTGGATGTACTGGCGTCTGTACTTACTTATTATCTGTGTAATTTATGTAGCTTGTATATCTTATAATCTATAAAATGTACATATAGTGCACCAGTAATGCAAAGAACATGGATGTTCTTTGCATTACTCCAAGGTTGGCTGGTAGAGAATACCTTTGCGCATTTTGTGCAAGAAGATTAAAAAAAAATGTTATGCCATAATGCACGTGTATACGAAAGCATAGACATTGTGTTAAAATAGGTTGGTATCCCTATTTATCGAAAAATGGAATAAATTTCTTTTATTTGTTGATAGTGTAAGTCCGAGAGTATTGTATGAAGGTCAGTGATAAGAAATCGGCAATGTTACACACGTTGCTCGAGGTGCCTCATAACTTCACGCAATAAAAACAATACGTAATCGTAATACCTAATATGTAAACTATCCACTGTTTTTTAAGTGGTTAGTTTTTTGCTAAGGCTACTTACTTACCTTGATTCACCTCGCCGTAACTAAGGTAAAAATGTAGCGGCAAATAATTCCATATTGTATATAAAATAGGAAATGGCCTTTCACGACGCAGCTCGTGGGTTCGATTCCCACCCGGGACAGATATTTGGTGCATGAACATGTTTGTCCTGAGTCAGGGTGTAAATTATCTATATAAGTATGCATTTACAAAAGAAAAATAGTACCTATATGTAGTATATCAGTTATCTGGTTTCCATAGGTATAAGCTCTGCTTAGTTTGGGATCAGATGGCCGTGTGTGAATAATGTCCCATATTATTATTTAAAAAAAGAAAAGAGCACGCATGTATACAATATGTATCAATAATATTTTCAGGGATATTTAGGCTCCAAAGATCATTAGAAAACAATAAAAAAATGAAGTAGCATAAATACAATATCGAATTATTGTGCAGACAAAATACCGTATTTCTTTAATATGTTTCCTATACAATACATGACCACCAGGTCATACCTTTTACATTAAATGTATAATATTGTTACTTGTTAAAGAAGTATTCAATGTATTTAACGATCATATTTTTACTACTTTACGAATTGACTACACATTGAAACATCCTTGACATACTGATATTGACAAACTGCCACCGAAGGACAGTCACGTTTTAGCACAAATACTTAGATTCCGATGAATTTATATATAATACAGACGACTCTTGTAATTACTTACCTATCAGTCGATATCTCGTCAATGGATAGATTTAAAAATCGAAAATCACTCTAACTGCCTACGTAGTAAAGATGCTGTTCAAGTGAGAGTGTATCTACCGATATGGCAGGGGCTGTATTTTTTCCCTAGAATAATAATATTCTTCTATGACTTTTAACTATTATTACCCGACCACTAGGAAGAGTAACGGTATATTTGCTAAGATAATTATGGCTTAAAGTACGAGAAATTTTGTATTGGAATAGGAATCAACATTTTAATTTGGGACATAAACAATATGATTTGAATGACAGAACAGGGCGTAAAAACACTTATGTTTAGCTAAACATTGTCTTTTTCTAAATAATTATGTGAAAAGTAACATTTAAATATGAAGTTGGTGTCACAGTAACACTTTTGGGGATTAATGATATGAAAATACCTCGCGGACGAAGCCACTGGCACCGTTAGTTTAACATGTTCGTATAATGTACAATTTGGTATTTTCCATGACATTGTCGTTTATTCCATGAAGAAAAAGAAATCCGAAACTTGACATGTCAAGGACTGGAGTCGGGAGTAGGTCTCCATTTGGCTGGCGACCAAAGGTGTATTTACTCATGTCTGTTACATTATCGTGGAAACTATGTATTAGAAGTAATTATTTTTAACATAAAACAGTGTATGGAACAAAGTAAGTGCTGATATGTTCAGTCCGAGGTTAGAAATCTGAAGGTCGGTACTTCATAAGTAAAATAATGAGTACTTATTTTACGCCCGTAAGGCTGCGGTCAATTGGAAAATAAATCAATGAAAATTCAGCAACTTATATTTTTTAGATTGCCAGTTCATTTGCACAAAACTGTGATATTGTGTGTTGTTGAATGAACTTGAAATTTTAAATGTTTGAATAAGCGTATTCTAAGCATTATTTTACAATTATTAATATGATTTAGTTGGGATTTTCGTTGAAATAAAATAGCTTTTATGTATTACATTATTTTTTTGTACGTCGACTCTCACATCGGTATGACCGATAGGTACACGAGATGCGAACCCCAAATGGGACGGGCTATTTAATTTGTAGTTTTATTTGCTAGACGGTTTTAGGTCCCGCTCGTAAGTATTGTTCTGCGAAGTAATGACGCCTCCTAGACTAACTAAGCTTACCTTGGTGACATTATGTAATGATGATATTTAGTACATGTATTACCTGGAGTGATTTTCTTAGCTGCAGGTAGTTCCCTAGTCAAGCTGTTAATATGTTTGACGCCGAGACGCATAGAATAAGTGATCAAGAAATCCATATCCTTAACCTATAAATAAAATAAAATAGGTTTTTATTCACGTAGACTTTAAAAAAGCGCTTGTAAATAGTCAGAACATGTTTGTAGTAATACAGTTATTATGTATGTGATGTAAACTAATGTAAACATATAAGCTATATGACCTGTACCGTACATAATACATTCCAGTAACTAAATAGCAATATTATGTTAATCATGGGTCATGGGTGTACCGAAAGTTTATCGTTGAAGGGGGAATAGGTCGGCAGCGCGTAAGTGACGTCATGTCTGTCTCAAGCATTATTGGCAACGGTAACCACTTACCATCCGGCGAACTCTATACTTCTTGGCCGACTTGGGGTATAAAACATTATTATCCAATAGACTTTTATTTGTAATACTGCGGATGTCTGTAATTCATACAACACAAAAAATGTATATTTAAATTACTTATGTCAATGTGTCTAATGTTGATATTCCTTAATTAATAAAATAAAATAAATGTCCCTAAAATTAGGTTCGACCGATCCGATTTTAATTATTTTAATTCTTCTATTTGAACAACATCTTCATTAAAAGGATTACCATATAATTAAAATGTGTTCAAGAAAAATTTACATATTGAATTGAGGACTTCCTTTTGACGGCGGTTATAAATTCAAACCTATTTTATATTTCAATAGGCGAAACATGAGAAGCAATTTGAATCTTGTTCTGATTGATATAATCAAACAAATATCAATATCGAAATGTAGACCCCATCTACAGAAGAAGAAGAAAAGAAGAGTAATTGGAAGCACTGCAATATATGTAACTGACAAATGCAGTTCAGTCCTACACATAAGGCGAAGACATAACCATATATCTACCCACTTCGTATAAGAACACACGATATAACTGGGTCTTCTCAGTTGGAGCGCATTGGATCCGGTGGTAGCATTAAAGCGCGACCGTCGTTATTAACACAAGGTCCGTCATAATAATAATACCTTAATATAGACAGAACCATTGACAATATGTAGTAAAAATATTAGACTTAAACTAGATAATTAAACATAATCTCTTGACAATAACTTGATACGAGCTAGCTTAATATCATTGCTATAATAAAATAAATTTTATAAATGTTTTCATACAATGTGTACCTAAATATCTATGTTACCAGAAATAATAATGTATAGAACTATATTACTACAAACATGTTCTGACTATTTACAAGCGCTTTTTTAAAGTCTACGTGAATAAAAACCTTTTTTATTTATTTATTTAAAAACGAAGCAAAAGAGATGTTTCCTATCTAGGAACATAAACTAGTTGTTGTTTAAATGTGCTGTAGCCGGGGAGCGGTGAAGCCGGAGCGCGGAGCTGCCGCCTAGCCGGGCGGGAGCTCGCTCGCGCCCCTGACCCACGCACGCCGCTTGGCGTTGCCATGGTCACGGCCGATCGATGCGCGCGGGGATGCACCCGGAATTCAATTTAGTATCACGTTCAAGGTTTCCTCTATCTGCTTTCAAGTACAGCTTCATTTTTACGTCGTATGTTTAAATGTTACATTGTTTAGTTCTAAGATTTGAGATGTCTATTGCTAACATACAGAGTATCTATATTTTATATATTTTGTTTGTTGCTATTACACAATTGATTACATTACAAGTCAATACCTACCAAAAGGAAAATATGCAGCCACGTCCATATCTAATAAACGGGTGCTAACTTAGTCGCGTACAAGTCATAAAATATGTGCGGTCCTATACTATAGAGTACTTGTAAAATACCTTGAAAATTTACACATATTGTAAATATATTAGAGAGTAAATAATGTATGAAAATCTGACTATAACTTGTTGTTAGGTACCAGAATGAACCGATGTTTGCCATATGACCTCACAACCCCTAGGGAACTTATATAATTAAAGCTTTCAGTACGTGTCAAGATTATCATAGATATTCTCATAAAACTATCGTTTTAGGTAGTCAGAAGTCAAATATATATATTATTATCTAAAAATTGTTTGACCCCGCGTGAAGCCCGCGACTTTTCGGACGGTTTATAAATCTTCGGACTCAGAGCTTGCGGTATAGATCTAGGATTCGTCTTTTAAGAAAATCAATAAGTCGTATAACCGTACGTAAACGTATATAAGGGAACTTCGGGTTATTTACACCATTTATAACTCATGAATGGTTGCACGGATTATGAAGATATCGGATTTTTTGGATTTGTATGCTCTAAGTATAGTAGAATAGCTAATTAAATATAGGAAATATACTTATTACATAAAAAGGTTTGCATCGAAATGAAAAAAAAAACAACTGTCAAGATTGACAAGATTGTACTAGAAATTTTTAGAACAATCCATTATCCCTGCCTGTCAGTCGGTATATACGCTATAAATCGCGAAATATTGTCTATGCTTTGTTTTAAAAAAACATCAAGGTTGCAAGTATATTTGATTGTTTTGTGCGAGTGTTGTTAATAAATCTTATTGCGCCAGTATTATTATTAAGAATAATCTTTCCCAACAAAGCCGTAATACAATTAGGCTTTGAATCGATATCTTAATCAAGAGGAAAGAGAGGCAGCTCATGAAACGGCTCGGTTGAAGAAATTGTCGAGCTTATCACACAGATAATAGCCTAACCTAGCCATTAATTAATCTTCGATGCGCAAGAAGAAATGGTGCAAGTTACCAATTTGAATCGAACAGTTTCCATAAGATTCTATAAGTAGTTACAGCTCGCATCCTTTAGTTCGTATTGGTTCAATGGACGTTGTTTGTGGATATTTTGAAGATTACCGGAGAAACGCCTGGATTGTGTTGCTTTAACGGTAAAGTTAAACTGTCAATATTACAGAGTCGTTTCGGTTTTCCTTAAGTATAAATATTTTTACATAATTATTACATTATAGCTAATATAAATATAATTATTGTCATATATATTGTATAAAACAAAGTCGGGATAGTTACATCATTTATAACTCAAGAAAACAAAGTGCATAATAAAAAAAACTTCGTTTAAAAAAACCGACTTCAAAACTGAAATGTATAAAAAAATATCTTAATAAAGATTTCATTTAATACATATCTTATGCAAACGTAATACCTTTAATATTAATGAAATAATATAATTTGTTTGTGCTACCCATTGATAGGTTTGAAGTCGGTGCCAAGCCAAATGTAATAGTAGGTAACACACTCGCCGCACGTTACTTTCAGCGGTATAGCTTCGTATTTCTACACAAAAACCCAAGCGTGCAGACGTCGTTGACGGTCGTTTCGAAATATTGTAAATTGTTGTTGTCTTGTCTCCTAATTAATAAATTTATCTGTTTGTTTTTCAGGGCCACAAATATATTCATATATAAGCATAATATATATTTATTATAAATATAGTAGCAAATTTAGGTACTAATATTAAATATTTTTTATGATACCTACAGTTTCATCTGTTTCATATTAATTCATATTGTTCTTTAAGATTATTTTCTTAAACTACTTATCTTTAGTGTAGGAATTTCATCACAAATTATGAAAGCTGTATGTAATATTAACTTTTATTTTGCTTAGGGCTTGGCACCGACTTCAAACCTATCGATGGGTAGCACAAACAAATTATATTATTTCATTAATATTAAAGGTATTACGTTTGCATAAGATATGTATTAAATGAAATCTTTATTAAGATATTTTTTTATACATTTCAGTTTTGAAGTCGGTTTTTTTAAACGAAGTTTTTTTTATTTGTTACTTTTTAGTGTCTAGCTATGGGTAGCACTACGAAAGGTGCCCAACAAAAATGTTGTCCGAAACTCTTTTTCACGTTCTTGTGAGACCGTGAATGACCGAGAGCAAGAAAAACAACATAAAATTACGTTGACTCTAAGAAAACTTGCACAGTACGAGTCTAGACTAGCTAAGATTCGTGAAAGTCTGAACAGCAAGCGCATAGGTTAGGCCGTATTTATGACCATCTAACTAAAGAGTCTGTGGCTTATAGACTAGGTCTTATTAATGATCGAATAGCCATCAAGTCTGCTGAGCAGAGGGCATGAGTCTATGAAGACTAGGTCTTATTACTGATCGATTAGCCAACGAATCTACTGAGCAGAGGGCTTATTTTAGAAGTTACTTTGACAGTTTACGCCTTTGGAAGAGTGTCTCACGCAAACTATACAGTTAAGAAAAATATATATTATTAACCTCAATATCATTTTTGAAGACCTATCCATAGATACCCCACATATATGGTTTATGAACCCCCAAATATTATTGTTTGTTTTTCTATTTTTGTGTGAAAAGCTTAATGCGGTTCACGGAATACATGTGCTTACCAAGATTCGATGGCAGCTATTCCGCATCAAACTAAAGAAGAATCACGCAAATCGGTTCATAAATCTCAGCGTCGATTACGCTGTACGTACATAAAAAATGAGCTTGTGTTAAAAGGTACGTCTACATGCGCTTCCAAAAACGACCTTATACGCGCGTATTAAACGCTAGTCGTCTGAAATTGTTCTTTATGTTCATGGCAAAAGAAACTTGAACAGAATGAGTCTAGCTTGACTTGCTAAGATTTAAAAACGCCTGTGCCAAAGACAGTTACATCGACCACATAAACAAAAAATTTCATACAAAAATGACCATAAAATTAAAACTACTAGACCAAAGTTTATAAAATTTTTATGGGACCAAATGGCAACTATTTCGCATCAAACTAAAAAAGAATCACGTAAATCGGATCATAAATCTCCGAGTAATCGGTGTACATACATAAAAAAAAAAAAAAATACCGGTGAACTTGAGAACCTCCTCCTTTGGAAGTCGGTTAAAAATCGACTAAGCCAGGTCGATGTTTATGATTTGCTCTTTGTTGAATCTGTCTTCGCCCGCCGCCGAATAGCAGAATACCTACTAAAACATCTAAAATAATATTTTAAGAATTTAATTAAAAAGTTTCCACGCGCATTGTGAAAGTAATAACAACGCCATCTATGATACATGGCGATAGTGTTACGCTATTCTAAACGACCGGAATATAACTGACTGATATTAATGAGACTTTTTGTGCATTTAATTGGGTCCCTCGATGATTTACAATTGGACCCGGTATTTATAGGCCCTGCGATGAGTTTTCAGGATTTATTTCTATTTTAGACAGTACCACGTTTGCCGGGACAACTAGTCATATATATTGGTTAGCTATATTTACTAATATTTTGTTTCGGGAATAGTAATATTTCATAACCTATTTTAGTCGACAACATACCATTAACTATATTTAATTCTTCAGTATTTATCTAGAAGACACGATTTTCTGTAACGATAATATTATACGTTCGGATTGTTTGTCGGGACTGGGTCAATGAACGAGCGGGTATAAATAAAGAGCTCCCTAAACACAGCCCGCACGTTCAGATTCCGGTTGCTATCACTAAAATATACAAGATAATATTGTGGAATTTGGATATTTTATGGGCTAAGTAACTTTGTCAGAAATATTCAGGCGTATCTCATTAACTACACATGATATTTATAAGTTTATTATAGTTTTAAATGTTAATTTGGCATCGATTAGCTTCTAGAAACCAGGCTCAAATGTGTTTGATTCCAAATCCAAGAAACAAACCACCAGGGTCTATTGTCATTGACATGGGTTACTTTGAACAGGTTCAGGACAGGTCATGGTCGATTCAATTGCCGTCCGCACAAATGAGATATCAAGGATTCGCTCGCCTGTGCTCTTTATGACTTTCCAGGTGACTTGGAAACAATACACTACTTTACTCCAGAGGCTGCAAATTTGCTACTGCATATTGCTGTTAAAATTTAGGATTCGCAGAATACGTCTGTCTTTTATTTATAATTTAAATCTTTTTCGGTATAGTTTATTCATACAAAAGAAAAATTAAAACTTATATAATCGTATTCATTTGGCGAGTGGCAATCGAATTGACGTAGTAGTTAGTTAAGTTGTTTTTTTATTTTTATTTTATTTCATATTTTTGTATCATTCTTATACAGTACAGTACAGTAAAACCTCTCTGTCTGCGTGATAATGACCCCGAAATTGACTTTGATTATACAGTGTAGTGACGTGGCGCCATTATACACACTGATGTGGCGTAGAGTTATTATACCTTAATATATTTTCGCATACTTAACATAAAAAATATGCACTTCAACTGGCAGTGCTGCCGTGGCAATTGTTTGCAGATAATACAGGCCGTGTTTCAAAGCACATCTTGCTGAATATTCGATGTGTTTTACCAATATAAATATTAATTTGCTTGTCCAATGTGAGATGATAGAGAAGGGTGTAATATGACCAAGTATTATTAATTACCTTATTAATGTACACTATTTTTATCAATTTTAATTATGTCAAATATTATAATTCAACAAATTATTATTTATTTATAAAGCTACCTTTATAAACAAATATGAAATAGAAATAAATAAATGAGTCATCTTTGACTAAATGTGTGATCACATTCGGTCAAAGATGACTCATTTCAACCATATACGTATCCATCGTATTTATGAATGTACACAAAAATGAATAAATTTGTAAAGTATATACCTATTTGATCTATACTTTCAATATTATCATTATCAGTAGTATATAAAATGTACTCATCTGTGCCTTGTACACGTATGATACCAAACTCTAGGTTTAAGTACGCCTAACTATCCCTTATCAAACGGTACTCAGAAGTACCAACAAATAGCTTAAATTCACATACGAAAAATCCCTTATCAAACGGTACTCAGAAGTACCAACAAATAGCTTAAATTCACATACGAAAAATTACACGGCAGTCTTTTGTTTAAAGGAATAGGGACAATTACTGCCCAAAAGTTTAAAATCTATCAAGTATTCATGTGCATTCAATCGTATATTCACAATATTAACATGTGAACATAGATAAATAAGGAAGAGGATTTCTTGAAGTTTTCAGAATCCTTACAGTACAATTTTGCCAGTCCGTCCGTCTCGCACAGCGTCATATCTCAGCATTTATAACAGTCAGCGCAAAATTCTATAGGTATACAATACCTAAAAGTTTTGATTAAATTCAATTAGAATTTGCCCGCCCTACAATGGATTCATGGGCTTCATTTTTATTTGAATCCGCATCAAAGAAAGCTTATGAAGCTTTCTTTGATGCGGATTCATGGGCTTCATTTTTATTTAATTGCTGAAATAATAACATTTGATACCGCATCAAATTGGATCTAATATCCGTATTTTGACATTTTCTTCTCACATTTCGGTCCCTTTAACAAAGAAAATAAAAGTATTTATATATCTTATCTATTAAAAATTGATTTTTTTTTAATCTTTGCCGTTCCCTAATTATTGCTCAAAATGTCAAAAACTCTGGAATATTTAACATTTGATAAATCGTCTTTTCCAAGTAAGCCGGCTTTTTAATCGATCGTCTAGAATAAAATGTAAACAAGCCTAGCAAGTATGACTAAAACACAATCAGGTGGACAAGCCTTTATATGCGACTAATGCAATGAAATACCAAAAGCGTAGCCACAACTGGCGTCACTCGCTATTCACAGCTCGATTTGCAAACAATGCATGCTAAGCTAAATAATCCTTTTTGAGACGCTTTAGGACCAGAAAAGGGTTATGTAGTAAACGAACCTTTAACGCTAGGAGATCATAACACGTAAGGAGTTCACTCATCCACGCCGCGTCGCCCTATCGTCGTCACAGCAGCCGCTACGTCAATTCCTTCGAACCGTTTGCATGTATATGTAAATGCATTTGTACTGCTAAGTTCACATTGGCAATGTTTACTGTCAATTTGATAATAACTGTATTCTGTTATGGTATAGGTAACTACAAATATGACATCTAGTTTTATTCAATGTAGTTAAATTATTCATCAATATATTGAAAAATTATACAATTATTATGTATTAATGACAAATTGTAATCAACATTACAATTTGTCACCTGAGTCTAAGATAAAATAAATTAATTATAAAATAATAATTTCAAAGTCAAAGTCACATTTATTTATTGCTTATTATTACAGGTTGGAAAATTTAGAAATTCAGCGTGAATTATAATTTTCATGGTGGTATACAGTTTAAACCCTTCGTATGAAGTTATATAGTGCTTGAAACCAAGATTTCTGACCTAGAATTCCTCTATGAGTTAGTTTTCTTCAGAAGTTAACTTATGGTTCATATCTAATAAATTCTAAAGTTTTAATCTATTAATATTAGTTATACAAATAAATATTGATAGCGATGGAAATACTAATTCTCATTTTATGTTAACTATTCGTAAGACTTTCTATCCTATTAGTGGATTTGATGGCATAAAATTGCTTTTTTTTAAACAAGTATTACATAGAAACTAGTAGTTGATAAGGTTTGGTCATCTATCATTACTTACTTATATTCTGTAAGTAAAGTAATTTATTTACAGAATTTAAGTATACCGTATATTCTAATCTTATTCAAAAAGAACTACCAATATTATTATGTTCTATCTGTAATTTTATTGCTATGAGTTATGTTATTATACACTGCCCCTAATGCAAGCAGATATCAAGAAATCACACTCACAAACATAAAGTTTACTACAGACAATCGAACCAACATACACATG
Organism: Pseudoips prasinana; assembly: GCA_951640165.1. Lineage (NCBI taxonomy): Eukaryota > Metazoa > Arthropoda > Insecta > Lepidoptera > Nolidae > Pseudoips > Pseudoips prasinana. The sequence continues at coordinate 18,590,148 of OX621241.1, read as the reverse complement.
CATACACTCACACAGATGCGTATTTTACGTCGTTATAGTGTTGATAGAGGTTGCTGCACACACACGCATATCTAGCTGTCCTTTTTGCACTTGCGGTTAATCATATCTCTTTCAAACTGCATGCGAATGCATTGCGCCATTTTCTTGGCACGTGCAATCTCTTCGGCTGCTCGGTTGCCCTAGTAGATTGTAGTGAAACCTTAACAGTCTACGTTGAATGTTAGAAAACAGAATTTTGGACTAACTTCCAAATTGCTTAAAAAATGACTTCACTATACACAATATAACTATTAATTACAAATTAATGTAAAAGCTTTTATTAAAAATACCTACAACTATTACTTAATTTACATTTTCAGATCTACAAAAATGTAATTCAATAGAACAATAAAAACAAATACAACAACATACATAATAATTACAGAACAATGTCTAACTGCAACGTTGGAGTCTAGAACTAAGCGTATAAAAAGATTAAAGCTTAAAAAGTTTAAGCCATTCAAAACTGTGTAATACAAAAAAAAAATTTAAATATTGTTTTTTTACGGGAGGTCACCTGTATTATTTTAAGACAAGAAAAAAAGTTGATCGGGCGAGTCAAATAACATGTGTATCAGTTTATTGTTTTCTGCCCAATTGAATTTAATACCTGCCTATAATTTGATTGATCTAGCCGTACCTAGCCTATATATGATCATAATATTATGACTTTTAATTTAAATAGCATTATTGATGTATAAAATTGACAACATGGATCAATCAGACTTTAAAATAAAAATGAAATTGCAACGACGCGAAACGCACGAACGAGAATGCAACTAAGTGCAGGCAAGTACCAGGAGATCACAACCACACAAGAGATTTGAATGCACTTTTGTACTGTAGTTATATAAATGCATTATATTCAGCATGTTGTAACGAATATATGATAACTACTAAACGAATACATTTTACAAGGACATATATTTTTAGATACTTATCAAAAGTTCACGTGATGTTTGAAATATTACCGGGGAAATAATGTGTTCACTATCTGTGCTACTAACCGTGATTGGGAAACAGCGGACATCTCAATAGAGTGTAGCCATGACTTAAAAGTTTATGCGCAAACACAGGTAGGTATGTTCTTTTCCATAACTCCTAAAATATAAACGTAAGTATAATCGACGTGTGATCGTTACTGAAATATAGACATACTTATAAATATAGAATATACTAAGAATTATAACGGACTGATTTTTACAACGCCTTCACGTTGTAAGTTTAGATTTGGATTTTGTCGATTATTAAATTATTTAATAATCGACGGAACGCCAGTCGGATTCGCATGCCAATAGGCAATTCCCTTTGTGACGTAACCATATAATGTTACTTATCTCCTATTGACAAACTCAGTTCCATTTACGTTAACTAAAGACATAACTATACCTCCTATGCGTGGGCTTTGGGACGGGAATTTCAAATCAAAATAATTAAAAACTTGCCACACGAAACCGGTACAAGGAATTGATTAATTTCTGCGTAGTAATAACAATATAAAACAGAAAGATTACATTTTTAATACAGCTAGTATTCAAATTATAACAAAGAAATAATTTTGTAAAATTTTACAAAGTAGAGATGGACTTTATATCCGACAATGTAGTGAAGAACACAAATCTGCCACTTAGTAACGAACATAATAATCATAATAGAAAGATTTTATGCTATTATTGAGCGGCAAGCCAACTGTGAAATCGTATTAACTCATAAGAGCAATTCCCATGCATGATACATTGAAAGTTGTAACATCCCAAATAATGTAATTGTATATATACAAATAGAAAAATAACTCTTTTGTGCACAATATAGATACAAGTCCCCTTGATGGTACTACTAAAGCCGCTCCATGTAAAGGCTTAGTGAAGGTCAAATTTCGCCACCGAGGTGCTTTCGACTGTACTACATATACCTACCGTACAATTACTACTTTAAAAGCCACACAACTAACTTCAACTTCCATTTATAACAACTACTTGGAGCAAAATTTATATGCGGCAAGAAATGCTTTTGGATTAATCTTCCGAAAAAACTTACTATCTAATTAAATCTTAAAGGTATGCCAAAATCGGCTGACTGACAACTGAGAAATCAGGTAATATATATTGAAATAAGATTAATAAACATACAGTCTAATTTACAATCTAAATATATTTTAAAGTCGGTTTTAATTGTTAAAAGGTGGACTGAATGACAAAGCTTTTATGTATCTGTCAAGTAAAGGTGGTTCAAAGAGAATAATAATACACTATGTTAAGATAAAGTAATATGGAAGATATTACATACTGGTAGATACGATAATAACAATTAAATCAATTTATATGACTAATCTTATAAATATCTGACACAATGAGCTTTGACAGATGACATATTGAGTAATACAGTTGTTAAACACATATTAAAACAAGACTAAATCGAATTAACACCGTTCATTAATAAAATATTGACAACAATGTTAATTGACAACAATGCATTGAAAATAATGTTATAAAACTATTATTTAAGATCTACTTTTTTCACAACTTTGATTAGTAAGGACTTGCATTCATTTTAATAACACTTCGTTAAGAGAAGGGTATAGAACACACTTCTCTTTAAGAGCAGCGCGACTTCCCTAGTCCCTTACAGAATTGTAAACATGACTTCATGTTGGGTTACTCTGTGTTAGTAAGGTTCCCAGAGATAATCGTGACGGGGATTGTGTCAGGAACGCGTACGCAGTTCCAGGGTCTAGCTTGTGGACTTTGGACTTCCAAACCCGGATTGCTCTTAGAGCCAATATTTAGTTATTCACTGACAGTCAGATAAAGAACATAAAATAATTTAGAATGGTAAAAATAAACCCATATAAGTTTAAAAGATTGTTCTGAGTCTGGGTGTAATTATGTATATTAGTATTTATTTACAAAAGAAAAGTAATATATGTAGTATATTAGTTATCTGGTTTCCATTGTACAAGCTCTGCTTAGTTTGGGATCGGATAGCTGTGTGTAAATAATGTCGCAGGATATTATTATAAATTTAAAAAAATCAGATCAATGCTCCAGTATAATTTCCCGCAAAAATCAAAGTAATAATACTAATTTCCTATTAAAAAAAAAACAATTTTATTATTCTTAAAAACCTTTTTGTGAAGTGGGGTTAAAAATAGTTTTTATATTATTTCGGCTCTATACAACAAAATTATCGAGATTAAATAAAATTTATTTTTACAATTAATTTTATTTAATCAAAATAGGAATATAATATTATAAGCAATGTATTAGAAGCTTAGGTTCTGTTTTATACTTCACCACGTGTCATTCATTTAGTAGTAGTAAGTAACCAGTACATTTTGAATTTTTAATATGCATGTTAAACCTGAGAGATCGTTAGTAACTACCCTAAACAATCTCCCAGGTTTAAGGCTTAAATGATTTGTACAACACGTTGTGTGTACTACGTATGTCTACATTATGAAGACATAGTCGCTCATTCATTTACTTTCTGTAACTGAAAGTGTCTCAAACATGTGTCCAGCTTGAAACAAAAGTTGGTTTTTCATACGAACGAGATGTTTGGATAACACGCACTGAATGCGTGCCCGCAGATGTATACAACCCAATTTAATTGGCAAGTCATAATACTCTCATATGCATATGTTTTTCTTTATTGTCACTGAGACATTTAATTATTGTTTTTCAAATGAGTTTCGATATGATGAAGCGTGGGAAAAATTTGGGATGCACACAATGCATGCACTTTATCCACTAAAAGAGTGGTTAAAATTTGAATACCTTCGGCAGCGGTTGGTATGTTTTATATTGTATAAACGAATTGGAAAAGCAGACGCGATTTGCCAATTTTATTAATTATAATGTACTTTAAATCAATACATATAGCGTAATACTACGTGTGTTCGAAATTACGTTCGTTTTGAAAAGTTAGGCGGAGAGAAATTGTGTTATTTGGATTTGGAGCTAGGTGGTATAAGTATATACTATCGAGTTTCAACTTTTTTTCGTATAATCTCACAGTAAATATATTTTATCTGAGATAGGTCTTTGCTAGATCAATTTTTGACCCTAAAGTTTCTATGCTAATAAGTCTCTCTCGATCGTTAGAGTTCTTCGTTATCCAGATAGCGAGTAAAGGTAAAAATACTCCTAAAGTTGGCTTTAAAGTAGTGGTAACCACTAATCACTATCTGAATATTTAGTAACATTATTGTAGAATATGATATTAGCATTAGCAGTGCTCTCGCTTTTACTCGGTCCCAAGCGGGTTATTACGCGAGACATGGTGCAGTAGTGAGCGTTAGACGTAATAGGCGTTGCTTTCTAAGCAGTGAAGGTGAGGTGCACGCTCGACGCATTGCTCGCAGTTCAAGTTTAGAGTTGCGCGGGCGCAGCGATAATTGCAGAGATCGTTGCACTTCTAACGCCCTGCGCAGGGGCAACGAACGCACGCAGCTGCCCGGGAAATAGATCCCGTCTCGACTATTTCAGAGCATGCTTGCTTAGTTAGATACTCACTGCTCCTGAGTTGGCTCGCATTACAGCCTACCTGTAATGTGCCCACATTACACATTGCGACAACGACAATATTATTTTTCTACAATAAATATTAGAATCCAGTTTTCATGCTTCTGGAATATTCCACACAAGGATACTATAAATAATCGCAGGTCCCTGCCATTCAATTACATCATCTTTATCGTCTGCCATTTGATTGTATGAAAAGGCGGGTTTCACATTCATAAGTTCAGGATCAGCGCCGAAATATTGTGATTTTTACTATTTGACTCACGTAATTCCTTCGTACAATTTCTCAGGAACTTATTTAATATTTTACACCCAATATCTATCCATGGCAAAGCGCTGCTATTCATAGCCGGCCCACTTAGTAGCGCGAAGTTCATCGGGGCGTTGCACTTTCTGTGCAATTCAACTGCGCCGGCGCACACCGCCCGCGAAAGTGATTCACTATGTGATCTCTGCGGTACAGCGTGCACTTCTATTGTTTGCATTTGCCATTCATATGCATACTTTAGTGCATCGTATTTTTCGTAGGCTTATTATATATTTTAAATTCATAAGAATTTATCAGCGAATAAAAGTAAACCATAGCTTTGATGAATTAATATAGAGATAATTTTTCAAAAAAATGAAATTTTGATATTGTGCCAAACAAAAGAAAATCATTGTCTATTTAAAGCAGTAAGTAGTTCGAATATGAAAGTACAATTTTGATAATTCAGTCAACAAGTTCTGAAGGTGTTTTTGTGCCGTTTCAGGTTAAATCCCAAAATTCCCTTAAGCTTCTAATTCTTTTTCATTTATAGTCTCGAAAATTCGTCTTAAAACTGTACTTATTACCATTTAAAATTTCTTCAAATAATTTACTTCAATTAATGTTTTTAAATTAATGTTTTTAAACTTTCGCGATTTCACTATTACTCCAGAATAGTACGTGAAGTGGTTGAAATAAAGAAACATATCAATTTCAACCGGGAAGACGGATACCGCCTCTCACCATCTTAGAATCCTGTAATAACGAAGTGCCATCGTCGCGTAACCAACGTAGTCTGCCCGGGCGCTGATGTCATTATTGTCGTGTGTACCGACAGTTTCGTAAAGGTAAATGAAAAATATCAAGACCAGGCGAGGGTAGATACCGAAACCCGAGCTTCACGGAGACGACGCTGCCGAGCCACACCAGTCGACCCGTAACCACGGCTGGTGCAATCCATGCCGAAACGTCGGGTAACCAAGGTAATGATTTACCTAAATCGTTATCGCGATGAGACCCGTGTCCACAGTATATAAAAATTTTCTTCTATGTTAACTTGACAATATTTCAATGAAATTTTCATTTTTATGGTATCCATTGTTTTCCCTACCGACAGCAACTGAGAAACAATAGCAAAAAAACACAGCAAAACATCTTGTTAGAATAAAATTTGATTTAGCTTATTTCTTTTTAATAAATGCTATATTGACTTAGAACAACTAATTCTTAAGCTTTTTGTTATTTGAACTTTTGCCCTTCTACATATTTGACCTTAATTTGTATAGACATACATACAAAAATAATTGTACCTACACAATTCTTCTTAGAATAATGATCTAAAACTCAGTAAAAGTTGATTAAAAATTGTCTATATGAGAGATAAATTTTCTCATGGCGTCGAAGTACCTTTATACCCGCTTACTTTGTTGGTATACATGTATATTATAAAAGTGGTTTAAACGAGCGGGCTGGGAATGTTAGAAAAAAAAAACATGCAATGTTAGAAGTATCTAGTATCTAAGCTAGTTGGGTGCAGTGGCCGCGCAGTGCCAGTGACCTGCAAGTGAACGCGCACTCGATGAGCGCGCTAGAAAACTCGTAGCTACGACTACTACGCCGCTACGACCGTAGATCACGTGCCTAAGAACTTTACTTATGGTACTTTTCTTGTAGTACTCAAATAGACCACCTTTTTTTTCTGCGGTTGCCAGTTAGTTATAAATTTGTTCTAAATACTTTCACAGACGACATTAAAATAATATAAAAATTATAAGCCTATCTGTGTGTCTTTATGGCTGTGACATAATTGGAAAAGTATGAACCACTTTCAATGCAGTGTTTTATATGTAGACTACCTAGTCTACATACAAAACAATATTAATATATATAAATTTTGAAATTTCTTCACAAGCATTTAAGCAAGATTTAAGAATATTATTAATCTGATCTTTAGAGATGTGATTACGAATTGACCGGAAAATTACTTAGTAATTACGCATAGCATTAAAATACAGTCTCGGATCAGTTGAATTGTAGGGGTTAAAGTTGACAGTGGAGTAATCCACATGGAAGGTAGCTTAGTCGTAAGAATACTTACGACTTATTTTAGTTTTGTAGAAATAGAATGCCTCACCCTATTTTTCTCGTGGGCCGTGAATGACGTGTCCTAAATATTAATCGATACCGGAAAACCCTCTGAGCCCAAAACTTATCCGTAAAATTACTATGAGTCAGAATCTACATACTGTATGAACCTTTTCAGAAAGATTCATAAGACATTAGCTATGACTAAGTTTTGTTTTATAGTTTGAAATATGAACTTAATTCGATATGTATACATCAAAAATAAACGATGTCCCTCTTGATCTCGAAAAATCGAATGAAAGATTAAATGAAGTTAAAATATGGAGCCTTCTCTCCGAAATTTGAGATGCAAAATTGCTGTTTCTGTTTGTACTTCGAAAAATAGAGCAACCTTTCATATAAGCATTTTTTTAAATCATCATATTCTTTCACACATGTCAGATTAATTATGTAGTCCGAATTGCAGTGCTACTAAATAACTTATAAATAGGTCTGTAGAATGACACGGCATGGTGTTCTTTTTTGCTTTATAAAAGACACATGTTTTATCATGCTTTTAGAATGAACTCCAAAGGATCAATGTGCTTGAATTATATTATGGATAGTATTTTACTACATATTATAGAAAAACAATTCATATCCACCTCCCTGTATAAACTTGTTCGTGATTGAAAACAACGGAACATAAATAGGTGTCGAAATTGTAAACCTTCAGCGGTTTTTTGGTCGGTTGAGAACAAAATGTTTTTAATTTTCTAGAGTTACTCAGTGGGATTGAATAAGTAAACAAAAGCAAACTCCTCTGGTTTGTTTGCTTATGTGAAAGAATATGTATTTTTCATTTTGAGGGTTCCGTTGATCGTCAAGAAACGCTATGGTCTATGTGTATTTGGCTGACGCAACAAGTTCAAAAATTACCAAGGTTAATTGAGTAATAATCTGGTTCCCATGTAACTGTTTGCTTTGGTACATCTGAACTTAAACAAATTGAGATTTGAATGCACTTGTGTATTTTTTTACTGGTTAAGAAAGTCGCCACGCTTCGATAGTCGACGTGTTTTGGGTTCGATTCTCGCTGTGCTCGCTCGTCCTGAGTCTGGGTGTACTTTGTGTTCGTAAATGGCATATTCGTAAAGTGCCCGGGATACAAGGATTTATTTGACTAAAGTCACTGTCTTTAACGAAATTCCTATTTAGGCAATGATACTTTCAATCTAAAATCACTGTTACCGAAAATGTGAATAACTCAAGAATACGTAGTACATATACGCAAGAAGCCAACATTTGCTCGTCTATTTACACGAAAAGAGAGAATAGTTTTGACAGAGTTTCAAATACATTCACCATTTACAAAGGAATCTATTCTAATAGGTATTGGGTTACGTGTTTCCCTGTCACTCGTAAGTCAGTGTAGATGTAAAATCTGAAAACAAAAAAAAATACAACCAGAAGTTGTTCATCGAATTATACAATTTTTCTTGATCTACGCCCGACTTAATTACAAAAGTTCACAGTGTTATTTCCGTAATACTTTTTACCTAAAATCAACTATAATTTATTAATTGAACTGTCATATGTCATTAATTCTACGGAATCATAGAGTAAATGGTCTATTATGCTCTTAACCATTAATTTATTTGTTTATCCTAAATTTTTGTAACCAAAAAATGTGTATAACAAAATCTTTACTTACGCAGTGACTGACTCCTCAACGCTTAGATCAAGAAAGATTACATTATGCAAAGAGGTTCCATTAATAATGGAACTAGATTTATCGAGCCTCAAAATTATTATGATAATACCGAATATAGATGAAGTTGCAGGCATAAGCTAGTATCTGAAATATCGTAAGAGTCTCTTTATCAAGATTGAATTAATCTTAACCTTAAGTTTATAGATTCGGTCCATATCAAATATAATTCATTTATGTATAAATTCAAAACGATTTGCGATACAGTGAGCAATGGACATTTGGACCCGCAGTGTCATTGTACGGACCTGACCGGTGATTTACATTACATATAGCCGTTTAATATGTGATCGCAACTGAATGTACTCGCATTTAGTACATTCTTGTTACATTCGAATATATGTATATGTTGTAATGTTAAGCAAATAATGAAGTCCAGGTTTTCATTGCTGGTTTAGATGAGGTCAAGTGTTTGTGGTAAGGAACATGGGGGAAGTATACTCTTGTGAATAAAGATACTATTTGGTTCTCTGAACACATTTATTTATAATATTAGCCATATTGTACAGACACCAGCACATCAAGCTACCCCAATCTGTCAAAGTTCCCCAATTGATTGTGAACCTTATGCTTATGTGATAAAGTTGAAACACTATTAAAGAAATTTGCCAGATTGGGGTATGGGGTATTTTGTATAGTTCGGGCATGCAAAAACCTAGATTGCTATAACAGCTTTACTACATTCAATATACATATAGTTATTAACCGGGCTGACCTATTGGAAGTACTTTATACCATTATCTTGTTATAATTACATTATTGTAGGGCTAGCAGAGTTGGAGTGAAGATTTCATATTTGATTAATTGGTGTATAATGTAAAGTAGTTGGTTCAGTGTATGATGATAACAAGGACAATGACATTAATACATAACCACTTTTCAATTACCAGAATAGTGTAGAATTAAAGATCTCCCTTTGGATATGACCCAGTGTTTTACCTTTCTCTAGTATTAATAGGTAAATTATCTTTATAAAATTAGCTTTTTTGTGAAGGCGTGCCTAAGCTAATACTATTTTATTTTCTAACAATAGTGATAGCAGACGACAAGCGTCATCTATACTAATATTATAAAGAGGTATCGTTTGTGAGTTTGTGACGTTGTAAGGGGTAATCTCTGGATCTACTGAACCGCTTTTTAAAATTATTTCACCAATAGAAAGCTACGTTATTGTGGAGTGTCATAGGTTATGATTCATCGTCATAATTTTTATTTATCCCGAAGTATTATGCGGGACAAACGGGCAGGGATAAAAATATTTATAACGTGGAACGAAGTCCGCGGGCACTGCAAGTATAAAATATAACTTTATGTTGATGTGAAATTGACTGCTTTTATGTTACAAGAAGCTAATTAAAACTCACTTAAGTATATCTGGTTTACAAAGTAGTTATAGTTATGCGGAAATTAAAGTAGTCAGGTAGTGTAGGTATGTTAGGGGTACATCGACTCCGAGTGGAAAGTGCGAGTGAAAATGTGCAACTAACCGACACTGACCTGAGTGGCCTACCTAGTATCAACGTAGTACCAACAGGTGTTTAATTATTTATATGGAAAACCTGTCCCTGATACTCCACACTTCACGGCAATTAATCCGGTATAATTATGGACAATTTTACTCATATAAGCATCCGCTCGCGATTTGCTGTAGCAGTACGATAATAACAAATACTAAATTAGTACCATGTGAATTTTCAAAACGAAAACTACTATACTTACTTTGTTGCAGTGCCCTCCTACTTGTTTTTTGTTCCTCCTAGTTTTCTGCGTAGGACATATTATTGAAGAGTGTGTACATTACCTCACTCTCATTAGCTGCCGGGATTGGTGAATCTATGCGGTCGGAAGACGTCGTACCCAAGATATACGGCGTTGCTTATGCGAATTATAGGGGCGTAACACTGTAGTACTCTTGCTTTTAATACTGAAAATGCATCTTGCCTCAAAAATCCAAATAGTCCTTTTTGAATTCAAACCCTGTTCTCTACCGTTGATCATGCTACCGGTAGTCCAACGAGGCATACATTCTCATAGATATGTTCTGTATATTACGAGATGTTGGACACAGCAAAGTACAGGCTGCCTATATTGATTCTGAGGTTTGTCACTTTTTCAGTATACCCTGGATATCAGATACCTTTATGAACTGACCAAGCACCCGCGTTTGCACCGGATTCAATTCATACTGATATCATTGCGTTGCATAGCAATGATAGCAATAAAAGTTGAATCCAGCGCGAGCGCGGGTGCTCGGTCAGTTTTTGCTTTAGGTGCTGGTGCGCATACAGATGCGCAACCCGCGGACGACGACCCGCCCCGCGCAACCGGCGCTTGACCCCACTGCACCTCCCGCCCTGGGAAAACTATACAAATGCACATATTCAAAGTGAAATAGCCTTCATAAATCCAGTAGCAATCTCACTAAGCATTACATATCTTATAATATATGCAATATTAAAACACATTTTCTTTGTAGGTTGTTCATTATGTCTGTAAGTATTCTTTTGCAGCTACTCCCTCGCTCACCTGATACAATTTAGATTTAGTTAAGATCACTTACGTATTACATACACGACACTTTTGCACAGAAGAATTATTTATACTTTGATTTAGCAGACAAGCCAACGGTTTACTGGATCGTAATGAGTTATCGTTGTTTATGGACTTGTTACGTAAAGGGCATTACTTTCGATTAGACTAAGTCCCTCCATGCGGACTGAACACATAATACATACACAAGAACATGTTAAGATATTATCGCTTCGTTTAGTTAACACACATGATTGTAATTAATCTTAAGTATATTTTATTTTAAAAAAGGATTCCTGCTGCGTTTTCTGGCAGTATTTCTCAGGAGCTGCCACGTCATGCACTGCACGGTACGGTAAAAAAAAATACGTTTCCACATATATGTAAAATTTTTACGGAATACATAATTTTTGACTTTGACTTTATTCTTTAACAAAGCGAACCTAGTCGGGCTGATGTTTGTGTAAAAATATTGTACTACATCTCATGAAAACTTAAACATTAACTAGTGATAATCCGCTTTTGAACACTTACAGTGTGTACAGCGTTTCTGCTGTAAAATGTGAATATTAATTGAAAGAAAGACCTCATGCATATTGTGTCTCATTCGTTTATCCCATTGACCTCTGAAGAGAAATAAAGTACCTACACTTAAATTATTCCTTATTCATCGAGACAATTACAATAAAATCGAGAACCTCGCAAGAAAATTAAGTCCTCTGATATATTTTGTTGAAAAGTATGCCTCTAAAAATAACTGGCTCGGGTAAAACTTTGCAGACTTGCTATAGAAAAGGACCCCGATAAAGTTATAATCTATTTGAATTCATACCGAAAATCATATTTGTACCTTGGGACAACGCAAAAACACCTCCATTCACAGAAGTCATGCATCCAAGCTACGATACCACAAACTGATAGACACACAAACACATAAATATTGAACTTATAACGTTACTCAGTTTGTATCGGGGTTCCAAACAATAAATATATGTATATTGAGAGTAATGACTACAATAGAAGCTAAAAGTATTCATGAAATGAACAGAAAGCAAAATGAGATCATTTAATCTTAATCAGCATGTTGTAATAGGTCGAAGCTTCTAAGTATTGCAAAGGGAGTAACATCGAGCGTACTGAAGCTGCGAGAGAAGATTCTCAAAGTATATTTTGCTACTATGTATACAACTCGATTTGATATCACTCGGTCACTTTTCATTGAACTTACATTGTATATAAAAAAATGGTCAAATGCAAGATCAAATATTATTTTTTGCGTATTCCCTAAGTAATACTTAAAATTGCTCAATTAATTGGCTGATATAATACTGGCTGCATTTTCTAATAAAAACGTTGTCCCTCGTTTGTCGTGACCTGGCACATATCTATATTGCGTCAAAATATTGATCTAGACTTAAAGTTTAGTAATCATATTTTTAAATAGGTACTCATAATTTGCCTTTTTGAATTGTGGTACATTTATAATGTGTATTATAAATATCTGTGACTATTCTACTTATGTTATATCTGCCTTGGTGTATCTAGTCAATGTTTTAATGTCGATATTTCTATTTTATCTACAAACCTATTTTTGTAAAGGGGTATGTAAGAGTACCCAAAATTAATGTCTGGCAAACAAATCTGACGACTAAAAACAATAACAAAACAGACAGCCCTTTTTCGTGTTCATTGGTTTTGGAAATGTATCCATATCGGTTTACAAGAACAGAGAGTGCGAAATCTCTATTTTAATTTACGATTATGAATATTAGTGGTATTGTTTTATTTTATCACCGTAGCCTAGTTGGTAGTGCTCCTGCCGACGAAGCTGGTGGTCCTGGGTTCGAATCCCGGTAAGTGCAAATATTTGTGTGATGAGCACGAATATTTGTTTCTGAGTCATGGATGTTTTCTATGTATATAAGTATTTATCTATCTATATAAGTATGTATATCGTCGCCTGGTACCCATAGTACAAGCTTTGCTTAGTTTGGGGCTAGGATGATCTGTGTGACATTGTCCCTAAATATTATTATAAAAAAAAAAAAAAAAATTACAATCAGTAGCAATACCTCTCTCTCCGCATACTTTTATGAAATTTTGTGTAGATATACAACCTATAAATTATCTTAATAGCTATTCTTCATGACTATAGTCATAAACCATTTTTTTAATATCATCTCCTATCAATATACCAGTTTTGTCGTTATATAGCAGGGTACAGAATAAGTAAAACAACCATGCATAAGTAGAATTTTCAGGTAATTGGTTATCAGATTGAAACGACTTACACACAGAAGTTAGTATCCGTACAAAAAAAAATTAAATTTCGTGTTTCGTTATTGATTATTTTTATGTTTATCATAAGCTATTAACGATTCGGAACAGCCAATTTAGACTATAATGATAAACAAAAGAATTAAGTAGTTTCAAATTAAGGTTGTTCCTATTGGAAACACTTTTGTGATAAAACACTCATGTTACAAGTGAATGAGTAACTTTGAATATTTAAGAATTAAATATATCTTATAATAGTAATAACTTAATAAATAAAAATTACTCTTGTTTAGCACTTGTAAACAAGGTTAATTTGTACGTTTGTACGTTACCCTAAAAGGCAGCAGAGTTGCATATTTAAAAATTACCTTATATAAGAACATACATTTATTAAAATAATAACAAAAATGGGGGAGGGAGTAATTACTGGTTTAATCGGCGGCAAAATTAAATTTAGATGTCAAGAATATAGTGTAGAGGTGACATTATGTCGAGAAGCAGTAGTAGGGGCGTGGGGCACGGGCGCCGAGTCGACGGCCGCATCCAAGGCCCGCTCGGTCAGGGACACGCTATCTAACTCGATTATACCGACATATTACCAATTCGCGATAGAAATTCGTGTCTCATGGTAGTCCTTTCAGTTCCACGTGATTTGGTAGTTTATTGTGCCAATGTTATGTGTCTGGGGCCGTATATTAACATTTACTTGTTGCTTATGACTAGCGAACAATTCCCTGTTATTTTACAAGTTTTTCGCTAGTAAAAATACCTATTTGGCAGGCAATTACAGTAAACTATAAATAATTTGTTTTAGTCTTCGTTTTAACTTTATATGTCCAAAAACACGCTCCTACCTTTCAATTAAATAATCCAGAAATTTTAAGCAACATTTTCTAAAAGATTTGTGGCTATTAGTAAATTAAGCATTAAAATATTATTCTTAATAAAGCTTCTCTCATGTTCTATTTGTAAGAAGCGTTTAAGTGGAAAATTCAAGAAGTCAGAGCTCCCAAGATCTATGTATTTATTATCTTCCTCCAACAATCGTATGCGAAACAAAGTATAATATACTTCTATACCTGATGATTATAAAAAATAAAATACTCGTATCAACTTCATCATTCTACTTATGTTACTACTGCTACTTTTAAATATTTTCCGGCAACAATGCGGCATTTATGCAAAACAATGAAAAAAGAGCAGAATTTATAATATTTGGAAGTCTATCAACGCGACACAGCATTCCAGACACAATAGTAAATCATAGTGACACTTTAACAAATTAATGGTTAATTATTAATACTTCCAACTACTCGTTTGAGCAAATAAAAAGAAGCAAAACGTTCTAAGTGCCGAGACACAAAAAAATATATTATGATATAAAGTAAAACCTTAATTCCAAAAGCCTCTTTGTATTTACACTATTTGAAATAATAAATGTCATCTAGGGTTAAGAATATAGTCATTTACTACAATACATACTTACTATTATTGAGTGAGAATTTCGCTATCAGTGGTTCATTATTTGTGCGCATCCTCCGCAAATTATGAACCATTCGCCACGACAGCATACATACCTAAACCTATAAATATTGACTATTAAAAGTATGTAATTGTTTTGTTATGTATAACCATTTTAAAATCCTCAAATAACCTAGCTAAATAATTTAATCATTACTATCATAAATTAAATGTTAATTTTAAATGATTCAATACAAAGCAGAACTAAATATCTAAGTAAATTATTTCGAATTAATTATGTATTGAACTGTATTATAACTGTACTATATGCGATTGGTTACTATAAATATGTAGTGACTATTTACAAGCGCATTTTTTACGTCTATGAGACGTCTATTAACTTTTATTATATGACGTATTACGCATGTGTACAAATCGCGAAAGTTTAAAAACATTATTACGCATGCCTTAAACTGGCAAAGAGCACTGCGCAATAGCTAATATTTTATATATTGCGTCTGGAATGAGTGCCGCATAACGTGATATATATAAAAAGTATGTATAAACCTATGCATAGAGCGACACTTTATATTTAATTAATTCTGAAAGCAATCCTACATTGGGGGCAACCAACTTTATATAGGGTGCTTTCAGAACAATCCCTTAACTGCAGACGTTTCTGGAAATTCCCCCTCGAAGAAAATGTTCAAAAACGCCTTTGATAGCCTGTAGAAGCTTGTTCTGTAGGTAGATGATAATGTAGACTGTATTGTGGGCTGCGATTACCCTCAATAGCTGTGGTATGTGCTGGCATATATTTGTGTATGTTCGGTTACACTACACTTTGGTGCAGAAGCGAGGTGCGTCGGCTTCTCCCGTCTGGCCCCATACCCTCGTGCCACCCTGTCTGCAAGCCTCCCCGCCCGCTGCAGCGCCCCCTCTCGGATGTAATTCACTCTCACTAACCCACTGCAGCACAGTCAATCATGCATATTGTACTGTCTACCTAATTCAAGGTAATCCAAACATATTTCTTGCAAGTTTTCGGTGTAACTAGAATGTATTGTCTTGTTTACTCTCTTATAAATAATCTTAATAGTAAAAATATTATAGCACATTTACTTACGAGATAGATTTAGGATAAACCTTTTTTTATAACGCAATATGTATTTGAAGTAAGATGTGATTTATAATTCATGGAATTAGGATGAGGATTATACGAAAATGTGTTAGTTTAAATGATTTAACTATTTAAAATTGTTTTCTTTTTTATGAAATAATATATATTAATAAACTAGACATTAGTCTAGTTTTCATAGTAGCGTCTAATATTTCTAATATGTCATATTATATACTTAGGTGATAGTTGTACTAAAATTTTACTATTACTGAAATTTTATATAACTGTAAGTAGTCTTAGATGCTACGTATATGCCCTAAGTAAGTACTACGAAGTTATTGTTGAAACCTGCAAGTTTATACCTACGCTGTTATATGAAAACACGTTCTATTATTTTTCGTATACATTTCCCAAGTTTTTATTCGCATATGACACGGCGCGTCACTCAAAAGCTTCAGTGTGTTCTCTTTTTATAATGTCTGCAAGTCGGTGGTGAAAGCGCCAGGGTAGCGGGACGGGGCGGAAGGGTGCGGGAGGGGGGACATCGAGGGGAAGTGCCCCCATGTCTAGACTGGGTCGGTAGTTTTCCGGGATTCAGTTGGCTTTGCCTGCAGTCTGCTCACCCACTCACTGCAATGTACCTACATAGCTAAAGATGTATAGGACATGTCTGAGGACCCTCGTCGCGTCAGACGCAGTTTTTGTATTATTTGTCTATAACGTAGTTATACAGTGATAGGGCGTTGGAACGCAAGCATGTATCAGCAGGGGTTGTTCCCGTTTCATAAATCGATACTGAATGATATTGAAAAATTACGTTTGTTTCATTAAATATATGTATAAAGGACATCATTTGAAAAAGCTTTTATAAATATGATTTAGAACTGAACGATTAGTGACAGTTACAATTTAAAGTTTTGTTTCGCGTCAATGCTGACACATTGATGTTCTTTTGCCTTCAACTTTGAATATCATCTATACGTAATATTACCTAACATTAGATTAATTACGTTAGTAATATTACTTATAATTAAGAAATATGAGTATTCATTTCGCTTATGACTATTCTAACTTATATTCTGTAAGTTGTTTAGTTTAATGGCCTTAGCACTTTAATTATTCTAGGCGCTCACAGCTCACCGGTCCGTAAGTGATTGGCGCGGTTAAGCAACTAGGCTCGAGGTCGGTCCATAGATGGATGGCCACCAAAGTGGTTTAGTTTCTGAGAGTCTCTGTGCTTTGGAGGGATCGTTAAGCTATCGTTTGTAGTCAATAGACAACAGTCATTAAGCCATGTCTGAGGCCTACTGGGCGGCTTAAACAACTCAAACACTAGAGTAGCCACTATCCAGTAAGTATTATTGCATAATAACTGTCACTATATTCTAGAACATTGCTAGAAGGTCTGGCGGTGTTCGCGAAAGCTGTACGTCAGTTGCCATAACATTATGTCTCTGACAATAGAGACGATGTAATAGAAGAATAATCTGATAATATAGACACACCATTCAGACAATATATATTAAAATTTAGCTTAAACTATAAATTTCGATAATTAAACCTGAACATAATCTCCTTGACAATAACTTAATACAAGCTAGCTAAATTTCATTACTATTATAAAATTAATTTTATAAATGTTTTAACAAACCTAAATATCTGAATGTAACTAAAAATAATTATGTATACTTAAATATGTGACTACAAACATATTCTGTCTATTTACAAGCGCTTTTTTAAGTCTACGAGAATAAAAATTTCTTTTTTTTTACTTTTTTTATTGACCCATGATATGACATACTTAAATATACATAAAACAAGCATCCCATCGTCTTAAATCTACTTACTTTAAAAGTATATATTGAGATCGATCGAAATAATTCTTCACAATAATTAAAACTAAATTCAATACATAAGAAGACAAGGTTGTTCCGATAAACTGCTGAGGAGTATTAATTTTGATGTCATATATTCACCTATTACTCCTATTGGAAACTTCATCGATTGATATTAGAGTAAATAATATATACCTACCTACCGTAACTAACTGAAGTAAATATGATTTAATACAGATATTTCGTACAGAAAATAAAATAATATATTTAAACAAAAATCCGATTTAACGTAGAACCATAATAAGGTAACAGAAATCGCGTAACATAGGTATATACAAAATAACATACAGCTGAATCTTAATCTTTATATTTTTCAAGTTCATCTCAGACGAGGAAAAGTTTACAGTTTAAAGGTTTTAAGTAATATTTTACTTTGTTAACTTATTTCCCGTTATAGAAAAGGTACTTACCTTTTCTAGTACCATATAACTTTCAGCTGCTGAATAGGATTATGAAATACACGAACACAGATACTACGATCAGAAGGATATATAGCCTCTCTCTGGTCTGCTGCCCCTTATTTATATCGTGTATAGTAGTAATAGCTAGGGAGGTTGAAAAAATACATACTAACAATGTCACATACAGCTGAAGTCGATCTGAAACGTGCAAAGTTTACAAATTTTTATCTATACTTTTTTAACTTTTTAATTCCTCATTATAGTTAAGTAAAGTTACTATAGGACCATGTGACTATTACCTACCTCATATTATTATGAATTAATACACGACCCAGATACTACGATCGGAAGAATATAATCTCTCACTGCCCTGTAGTAAGTAGTAACAAGAGACTCAATAATCAATTTTTTGTCATATCTCGTTTGTTATATTAAGAAGATGGAAAATCATGTCAAAAACTTACACGAGAAAACCAAACTTTTGAGTTAGTGAATTATACAATCTTTGAATTAAAAGTTAGTAGACATCAGAAAGCCGTAGCAATACTTTTTATGGTAAGTAACCTTAAAAAAACATGCGGGGCAGTCTTTGGGGACTGCCGATAGAAATGAACGCGATTTTTTATTTTTTTTTTTATACTTGGAAAGTGTTTATTTGATCCGAGTAGTGAGTTTAAGATGCTACTTCACACCTTAGGGCGGTAAAGACTCAAAGTAATTTCTTCCCTCCCTATGGTGGGAATATATTTAAAAAATAGAACAAACTTTTGGTTAGGCAGTCGGCTGCAAAAATTCTAGCATAAAAGTGCACAACGTCGCTACAGAAGTTTTTACTAAATAAATACAGTTTTTACTTCATAATATGTTTCCTTTTTGTCACAAAATTGTTATTTCACTGTTATATGTAAAATAGTTAAGGAATATGTAAATAATTTTGGTAAATAAATCTTTATCTTATCTTATTTTAAAATGCGGTCATGAGAGTGTATAAATGGCCAGTGTGAATTTTAAAAAAGACCCTTCGTCGTACGAATATTCGATCAGGTACGTATCCTGACGCGAGTTTAACATTTTTTACCCATCGCAAAAAGTGCACAACGCCGCTAAAGAACTTTTCACTACAAAAATTAGGGGCCTACTTAGGTAGTACATTTGTGTAATAGACTACCTTTACTAACCTACACTCAATAGCTCCATGAAATTGTAATCGGCGATCGAGTAACAATTCCTTAGCGTCCGCTCCGGTTCCACCGAGGTTAGTCTCCAATTCCAAACTAAACGCTAAACAACTCATTGAAGGCTCGTAGGTGCGTCTATGAATTAACAACAATAGGCACTTTCCTTGTAACAGGCCTTTGTAATACACCCTACACCTGCATGGGTACCTAAGTCCGTAGAATATCGATGGAATAAGGTAGTACTAAATTATGTAAACGTAAACCAGGCATCATTTTTCAACTGGCCATGGTGAAAAATGAAGACGTATATTCATTCTAGACGTTTTTTATGAATTTGCTACTTATAATATACGTGATTCCTTTTGAAAATTTTCTATGCTTTTTATTCCAGCTTAAAATAGTTGACTATAACAGAAATGATCCTGTTTATTATGTAAATGTTAAAAAACAAATAATGTTGTTGTCAATGTTTTAGGCTAATTAATTAAAACGTAGTTATATATATATTTTTTTTCTGCGTTTGTTTTCTCCGTCACTTGTTTGATTGTACCCCGTTCTAAAAAACCAATTTCTATACCAAATGTATTTGAACGGGAATATCCATACTACGCTACGCTACGTGTTTTAATTGTGTTTATGTGAGATTTGACATAATTCTTCTTCTTAGCGTGTCGATGACAAATTAGTTAAATTTTTGTGGCCCAGAACGTGGCCACACTGTTTGCCCTGCTTAAGGCATTCCTAAAATCCTGCCATGAACATATGGCAGGGCAGGCTGGGCAAGATGTTAGGTGGGCCATGGATTGGATTTATAAAATGTGTGGTATCCGTAAAATGTTGTAACGTATTCTACCGTACTTGTTATTTTGTGGATTATGAAAGCTTTTTCTTACACGGTTTGTTTAAGGGTTTATTTTTTAATTGTTTTTATGTTTCAACTCTATTGTGTATAATAAGAGACTTATTTTCTTTTCTAAGTATACTAATGAAAAATCGAATTCCTTACATGATGAAGCGACCCCAATATAAATTGGAATAGGTTTGGAAGAAAAAATAATCAAGTTTACAGTTATATAATATAAGATGAATATTCTCTTGAGAATTATGCATAATTGGCATCCAGTTAGCTTCTATACAATAACGATCACATTATGCAAATATAGGCATACAATATATATAATAACTTAATTAATTATTATTACAATATATAGGTATGTATATTTACTTAGATTCCGATACTAACTTAAACAGTTGTTGCCGCGAGGAGACGAAATGCCTCTCTACACTCAAAATAGTGGAGCTAATTGTGTTTCGTAACTGCTAGCTGAAGGGTCGTGTTCGAGGTGGTTATATTTAGCGGAGGGGTAATGCGGGCGGGGTGCGGTGACGCGGAAGCGTAGGGCGGGCGGAGGGCGATGACCGTGAACGTGGGGCGGCATCGATCCGCTGGCCGCGGCCATACCCTCGCGCAACGGGAAAGTGTGGCCCAACGAAGCCGCGACGTCGTCGCCACTTGTCTTCCTTTGATTATAATTTTCAAAGGTTTGGTAATACTAAAAACTCTAAAGCTGACTACGGATTAAGTTACTTTCCAAATTTAAAAATTTCCATTCTCCTTAGGTTCGTATATCCTTGCAGGGTTCAAGTTATACCTACATATCGATCTATGTTGTGCATTAAATTACACAGCTATAATAATTAGCATTGAAATGTATCTACATGTACGGAACCACGCACTAATACGGAGCAGCACGTGGGAGATGATGTAATAGCTTTCTGTATAGAAGACTTGAACCAGATAAGATCTAAGATCGACCACCACTACACCAATTTCGCTCTTTAATTAAACACTACTTTTCGTTAGAAGTAGTATTTAGGAGTTTAAAAATCATAACAGCTTGTCATGAAGCTGATGGGATTTGTGTAAAATTACTAGACAGTAAATTACCTTTCCTCTAAAGCCTTTACAACTTGTGGTAATCGAAGCTTTATAATCTACTACTTTTTTAATCCCTAGAAACCAAAGGAAACAACCATACCATGATCTTTAACGTATCAGTACGGGATAGAATATTCCTCTACTCATATTCCTCAAACAAACGCGTGTTGTGAAAGTGGATAAACTCCTGTAAGCTTGGTGGCAGGATTTATTACTTCGCAGTTTTACTGTGTTCAGTCGGGTCTATGAGGAAAAGTAATTGAAATTAGGCAAGATTAGAGTTTACCGAATCCAAGTCTTTGACAAAGAAAATATATTTTATCTTTATTGAATTTTATTCGTGTTTTTGCGCTCCAAGGTGTGCATGTGTAAACTTAAAAAAGTTTTCATTCTTAATTTACACATGCGTTCCCATTTAATAAGAGTTGAAAAATAAATAATAATATAGTATTTTTACTATTTATCTCGTAGAATGAAGGTTTCTGGTAATTATTGAGACGATGATGAAGATGAGTCAAACTACTTCGTTATACATAAGATCACTTCAAAAATAAACTGAAACGTAGGAATTGATTTGTTGGTGTTTACTATGTTGATACTAAAATATAAAACACTCTTTTGTTTTTATATTCTACGTTCTTATACTTATTACTAAAACTATATATATTTATTAATATTATGTCCGACTTACCGAATTGAATACGCAACTAAACAGATTATAGTTCGCAGTTCTGCAGTTCTCGTTCTTAGGATTGTGTAATGTTGTGTGCATGCAGACGTAATACTTGTACCCTCCTTGGCTCTATCCCTTCGATTTAATAACGAAATAAAAGTTAGTAGGGTGGCCTGGTCACAAGGGTATCTTGGTTATAGCCGTAATACACGAAGATATGTTGAGAAAGGGGGCTCGAGGGTTGGTGTGTATACGTACCTAGCGCGTGTCTTGAGTTATTTTGATAAAGGAATATTCAATGGCTAGTTTTGTTTCGTTTGAATTCTTACCTACGATATTATTATTACCGATATAGATTTTGAAGGGTTTATATTACATTTGCTGCTATTTTAATTTTATCGCAATTATTATTATTAAGTACAAGTAATGGAATCAGGCGTTACTTTGCGGAAATCCATAACAATCAAAATACTAAATTAATATGTAGTGTTAATTCCGCTAATTGTCAGTTTAATCATGCTGGGATGCAATTTGCACCGCCCTCCCGCCCGCAAAAATGTGCACATGCAAGAAGGACAATATAAAAAAGCAAATTACATGCGCCAGTACGATACCCGTATCGTACTGGCGCATGTAATTTGCATCCCAGCATGATTAAACTTACAATTGCAGAATTAACACTACATATTAATTTTGTATTTTGATTATTAAGTTCAATTAAAAAAACTTCTCTGTGTACAGTTCCAATAATTAATACTTATGTACCAACATAAGCAGATAAATGTAATATAAATACTTTAAGTATTTTCTATTTTTATTATGTAAATTAACTATAAATACGATTTATTTGTTTTCTTCATCTCACGAAAAATTTGAAAATATGTTTGAAGCACAATGGATGTTCCAGATTAGTTATTTTATTTACTTTATTCGCATTAATCAATCTTAATGATTTATTTTTATATCTTAATCAGATTTTTTGAATTAAACATAGCATTATATAATTTATTTTTTATAACTGTAATTTATTAATATCTATTAAATTTCTCTAATGTCTTGTCTTAGAACTATCTGTGAAATACGTTAATGGTCGCATAATTGTTAAATCTTTTATAATGTATTGTATAATATGTAACTGTTTCCTTTCTTTAAATAAATTAAATTAAAAACAAATTCATAAACATTGGCGGAGATATTAGAATTGATTGAAAACGAAATTGAAATATTATTAAATTTGGTCAAAACACAATCTACCTTATTTTTATTGTTTCTCTTATATTTAGCCAGTTCAAGATAACGGCATGCTCGTAAAAGTATAGGTACCTACTCATATTATCCTATAACGGTGAGTCATTTGTTGTTACCATGTGAATGGATCTTAATTGTCCTCTTCTATCCTTGAAATGACAACACAAGGTTACCCTTGTGGATATGAAAAAATCCTATAATCTTATAAAAACTTGTACTTAACACCTACAGTTACCTTATTGTGTAATTATAATGTTAGCAAATAAAAATAAAGGATGATATGCACTCCGGAAAAACCGAAGGAAAATACCTCTGAGTAACAGACTAAAATTAGAGCTATTCAAATATTTACGTTTGCGATGGCGTTGCCGATACTGCGTGTAGTGCATAGTGGGGGGTAGGGGTGAGGGAGTTGAATGTCGGGCAAGGGCGGCATGAGTCACGTCACGGCGATCAATACTGCAACGGAGTGCGTGGCAGCCGAGACGCACCCTTGCCACGATGCACCCCGGAATAAATTCGATAGTGTTATACTCACCCATTTCTGGCTAGTTCACTGTGGCTTTCCCTCTGATGGCCTAACAGGTTTAATCTAAAATTTGAATGTTATTAGAATTACCGTGTAGAATGAGCAGTTCGCTGTTGATATATGTATAGCAGTGCGTTTAATTATCAATCAGAAGGAATAAAATTTTAATGTTATGCGTTTAATTTTGCCCCGATTGTCAATTCCGTATATAATAATAATATCCTGGGAAATTATTTACTCACGCCATCTAATCCCAAACTAAGCAGAGCTTGTACTATGGAAATCAGATAACTAATATAATACACATTCTACTTTTCTTTTGTAAATACATACTTATATACTCGTAGATATATACACCCAGACTCAGGACAAACAGATATGTTCACGCACACAAATATCTGTCCTGGGTGGGAATCGAACCCACGACCTCCGGCGTGAAAAGCAAGCATTTGCCAACCACGCCAACAGGCCCGTCAATAAATATTTAATTGCATATTCTGGCAGTCGCTTACAAATATGGGCTCCGATAACGTTATTATTATAAAATTTATATATAAGTAATAAATTAGTTTAATAATCAATTTATAAGTCACTTCACCATTTTACTTATTATTATTCTGATTATTTATTATTTTACACATAAATACAATTAATAAAATGAACTTACATTGAAATTATACAGGCTCTTAATACATATGATTATGATTGTTATAGCGGCAACAGAAATACATCATGGCTGTAAATTTCAACAGTCTAACTATCACGTTTTACCCTTTGGCTACGGAACCCTAAAAATAAGAAAAGTAAACGAGAAAAAAGCAGTAAATTAGGATTTATAAAAATATAATTTATATGTCAAAATTACAATTTTCAAAAAACGATTTTACTAGTCTAAAAATACATTACGCATATAATAACAGTTTTAGAGATTTTTTTAAAGTACATATATTTTGTAGTGATTGTGATTTTGACTATCAAGGAAAATAATTTGATTCGTACTTTGGAATCTATAAGTTCCTGCAAAATATTGTCAAAATTTATATATATAATGTTCCTATGAAACCGATTTCAATAGGGTAAAAACTAGCAGAACAGATCAATTTGTCTGTCCTCAATAACTGAAGACAAGGACGTTGAGATTTAATAAACTTATTTAAATAAAAACGTAATAAAATCTTTCAAAATAAATAAAAGGATCCCATTTAATTGTTTGGCAGTGTTCTCAGTCTAGCGCGTCACGCACACTGCATGGTAGGGAAGTTATTTTGAACAATCCACATAATAGTAACTTTTTTTCAGAATAATAAAACTGACTTGAATCTGAATGCTCTCACCGGTCCGTAAGTGATTGGCGAGGTTAAGCAACTAGGCTCGCGGTTAGTCCATAGATGGGTGACCGCCAAAGTGGTTAAATTTCTGAGCGTCTCCGTGCTTCGCAGGGCACGGCAAGGTGTCGGTCCCGGTTCTAGCCATTAGGCAACAGTCGTAAAGCCATGCCTAATGGGCGGCTTGAACAACTCTGACATTAGGGTAACCACTGTCTATACGATAGGTAATGACAACTTACCCGTCATTTCTTAAACTTAGCTTAGCCGGTTCACGTGGTTGGTAAATGCTTGCCTTTCACGCCGCAGGTGGGTTAGATTTCCACCCAGGACAGATATTTGTGTACATGAATATGTCTGTTTGTCCTGAGTCTGGGTTTAATTATCTATATAACCATGTATTTACAAAAGAAAAGTAGTATTAGAATATAAAAGCTATCTGGTTTCCCTAGTACAAGCTCCGCTTAGTTTGGGATAATAGCCATGTGCGAATAATGTCCTAGGATATTATTATATTAAGTTGTATGGGACATATTAAGCATAGTGTTCTCGTATAAGTAGGTATTTGTTTGTACTTTTATTAGATTAAACCATACTAGGAAGTGTCACGCTCAAACCCAAGAGGTTTAAGTGATACTATAGGTATTTAATGAAGGTTTTCTGAATTATAATAATAAATAAATAAAAAAAACCTACTTTACCCCCAAACTTCAGGTTTCCCTGACGTTTCCAGGAAGACAATATCCTATAGCTATCCTGAAAACGAAAACGTTCCAGCAATCAAATGCTGATACGAAACTGTAATCTTCATCGCGTTTTCATACACGTGATATAATGATACACCAGATAGCGCTACGTCACGCTCAATGTTATTGGTATATAGTTCTCTACATAATACGTGTGTCTAACGCCCGCTTCCTATATACAGTCAACAAGGTGATAACTATTCCAGACTAACAGCTATAAAGGCTTCTTATTTTACTTCTTTTTTCACGGACCTGTTGGCGTGGTTGGCAAATGCTTGCTTTTCACGCTGGAGGTCTTTATAAAAGAAAAGTAGTATATGTTTCCATAGTACAAGCTCTGTTCACAGAGAAATGCTACTGCCTGTTCTCTGATAGATATTCCCCCGGCCAATTTCTAGGCCCCCCACGGGATGATGCCCTCACCACATTTTCAAAACCTTATTGACTTACATAATAAAATAAAAATTAAAAATAAATTGGGATGGGGCCATTCTTATTTTTCTTAATTAAGGGATTTGAAAAGTTGAGTACGACCGATCCACACCAAAATGCAATAAAAATTTGCCTAAGAATCGGACGAGCCGTTTCGTAGGAGTTTGCAGACAACTGTGACACGAGAATTATATATATTACACGTGTAATAAGCGTTGTATATTCGAAATTCAAGTCCCTTTATCTACCAAAAATAGTTAAAGTCACAATATGTAGCGAAGTGTAAATATTTTTAGTAGTTAATAAACATAATATAGCATAAATCATAAAATTCCCTCTAATATTTTTAATTTGAATCCATTTCTGGAAATTCTATGCAGTGTTAGATGTAGGCGGAAGTTCCCTGGAAGTTTGCCACTTGGCTGTAAACACTATTATAAATAAATATAGGTACAGACGCCAGCACATCAAGCTACCCCAATCTGTAAAATTTCCCCAATAGAAAGTGAACCTTATACTTTTGTGATAAAGTTAAAAATCTATAACAGAAATTTGACAGATTAGGGTAGGTAGATGTGCTGGCGTCTGTACATACGTGTAGAAAACGACATGGTAAATGCCCTTCAAACTATTTGCTATTTCCATCCATCTTTTGTGTTCATATTAAAGTCACATAATAACGAATCTTCCTACTATTTGACGAATAAAATATTCTGTGACATATAAAACACATATATGTACCGATACGGGTTTAGGCTTCACCTTAAATCAAAAGTCCATCATGCAAAAATGTAAAAAAACTAGAATTGCTGAATATTTTATTTAATATCAATCAGAATCAGAATCTTAGCAAATAAAATAAAAATGATGATAAAAAATAAAGATTCTGATTCTAAAAAAAAATGTTACCGCAAAACTATTTTTTTTCAGAATAGCACAGTTTTTCTGGATTTACTTATATGCTGTCGGGTTCCTGTGTAATCGAACTAACTAAATAACCCTAAATACGTAGGCCTAGGTCACAGAATAAAAATGCTTAGGTTACCCTCAGTGCATGCCTCGTCCTTTCTTTGAGGCAAACGTAACTATTTACTGAGGACCTTATTCCAAGACTCGTGATATAATTCATTTCGCGAAAATGTGCCAGTAGAAATGTTATATAGAGCATCAGCGTCTCGTTACGTCGGTCCTGTAATTATAGCATAGTTTTGAGAAAAATCACCTTCGAGTATTTGTTCGTCCGCCGCTCCGCCATAATGTTTGCGTGTGTTTTGTGGCATTGAGCACTAATAATAATCGGTGAACTTGACATTGAGAGCGGAGGCTCGTCATCGTAACAAGATTCTCCATCTCTTCCGCACCATAATAAAATGCTGACGTTAAAAAAGGATGGCGGACATTATCTTGTGCGTTCACGATTGTTTGTAGGTCAGTCGTGCATTTGTTCCGGACGATAGTCCGAAAGTCGGCTGGAGGTTACATTACGTAGTTATTTAAGTTGGAGCTCAACCCACAATGTGCGCAAATTTGTAATCACCGCCCAAATTTGCTTCGATATATTTAGCACGTCTTCTCGAAGAGGAAATTGTTTACATTGCTTTATCACCTGATGCCCTGTTTGCCCTCTTTAAACAAGTAAAAAGAGGGTGTTTATATAGTTTGTGATGTCATATGACGTAGTGTGATATGACAAAAATTAGGTGTATTTTTGTCATATCTCACATGACATAATTTATATTTTTTTTTTCCTAAATTGTTAGATAAATTCCTAATATAATTCAACATAAAGTTTCATTATTTAACCATATAACAACTGTAGTAACTATTACCTAAAATTGATCTGACAACGCTGCAACGGTTTATTTTTGTCAATATACTTCTCAATTATATACTTATACATGACTTATACAAGACAAAAGTCCCCGAAAAGTATTTAAGTCCCTGCGAATTTAAATCTATAGGAAATATAATTTATTTGATATATTTCAATACAGCGATTTATGATAGAAAAGTCATAAGACATAATGATATTATACAAATAAAGCCAGTTATTTTCCAAAGCAACCGCTCGTATAATTAAATAAAACTAAGAACGTTAGTTGTGAAAAGCGGTATCTAGTAGCGTTTCCACGACCTTACTCGTCTCGTTTACTTCATACAGCCTACTTGGTTCTGGAAAATTCCACTAGATGGCGTCGCTTCAAGGCTGCTCGTTACTTAACAACTTCAAGTAGAACCTTAAAGATGGCGCTACTTGAACATTATAACAGAAAATCATTATTTTGCATGTATTCATATTTCATTTCTAAATCAAAATTAAATATTTTGCTTTAGTAATACTTACTTTAGATTTTGTACAAGATCGATAATTTCCCAATTATGAGCTCAACTCGACATAGGTAATGGAGCCAGACGTTACTTTGCGGAAATCCATGAGAATCAAGACACTTAAATGTAAGTACCTAGTGTTAATTCCGGTAATTACAATCAAGGCGGGACGCTACTTGCACCACCCAACAAATATTCACAAGTAAGATATACAAAATAAATAAGTAAATTACATGCACCAGTACGATGCCCAGTTCGTAGTTCGGTCCTCCACAGATGCAAGGGATACTAACTTCATAAATAAGTGCAAATTGCATCCCGGATTGATTAAACTGATAACTAGCGGAATTAACGCTATAGGTATATTAATTTTGTATTTTAATTAGAATGAAACACCTTAAAAGCAGTAACGTAATACATATAACATTCAATTGATTATTTACTATTGGATAATACTATATATAACTAGATTTGTAGTAAATATCAAATAAAATAAGTTGAAACACAAAGCTTATTTTATTTTATTTTAGTTATGGAAGCAGGTGTTACTTTGCTGATATCCATAATAAAATACAAAATTAATATTAGTGTTAATTCCGTTAATTGTCAGTTTAATCAAGCCTGGTTGCAATGCATGTCTTTCTTGCATGTACATTTTTTTTTGTGGGCGGGAGAGCGGTGCATTGCATCCCAGCTTGATTATACTGACAGTTAGCGGAATTAACACTACATATTAATTTTGTAATTTTATGAATATTTATGTAAGTACCAATTAGGGCAAAACAACAATCGTTACATAAGTTTTCTAATAAATAAATTTTACCAACTACTAAGATGAATTACAGTTATCCACGGTTATTACAAAGGACAGACTAGTTATCAATTCTAATAAAATAATGAATAGTTTACAATTTTTTTGTAAAATTTACTGAGGTATTAATTAGTTGCCTAGTAGGAACTAGACAAGGGTAGGTAGGGTGGGTAGGGTAGGGTGGGTGAGCGGGTAAGTCACGAAGGATCGTGAGTTAGCTGTTCACCCACCACAAGCTACATGGTCATCAACAAGCAATATTCATCTCAAACTTAGAACAGAAGTTAGTACTAATTTTCGTACCTTCAAAATACAGATATGGTAGCCTCCTATTCGTTGCGAATACAAAAATATCTTAACTAAGTATATAATAACTAACAAATATTTTACTTAGTATAGCAGAAATTACTTTGAATTATCTTTCTAACCGATTTTAGAATGGAGGAAGGATCTCTATCTATTCAATGAGTGTATTTCTTGTGTAAAATTTATATCGATTATCGATATCGGTACCAGCTCCCAAAAATGCACACATCAATAAAAATATTGATTAAAAGGTTTTTTAAACGCCGGTGTTTAAAAAAACCTTTTAATCAATATTTTTATTGATGTGTGCATTTTTGGGAGCTGGTACCCTATAAGATGGGATGAATAATCCTAGAATTTATTAGGAAATTAAGATAATTAACAATTAATCAGGCGCCGCTAAACGACAATTGATTAAAAATGTTGCAGCGAAACTTATTCAAAATTATTTTTGTTACCAAGTCACTGACTTCAAACCCACTAGCAGTATTAAATAAATTCACCTACACTTGAATTAAAACATTTGAAGTTGGTGCCTATAATTATCCTTCTCTATTATTTATGGCACCTTCTTCAAATGTTTTTAATAAGTTTTCATTTAATCGGCTCTTCTCACAAAATACGGTAAACGCCATACGCTCTAATAACTACAGATATTTTTGAGTTTTAAGCTTAAGAAACCTAAGTTTAAATATCTTTTAAGGTAAAATAAGCTTTTAAAGTGGTCCTTGTAGGATTTGCACAGGTGTACAATTACGACGTTTTATAATAAATAATTATTTATTACTAGCTGTGCCCCGAGGTTTCAACCTGGTTAAAAATTAATAAATTATACCCTTTGTGTTATTAGGATGTATAAGCACTATATTACTAAAAAGTTTCACCAAAATCCGTCCAGTATTTTTTGTGTGAGAGAGTAACAAGTATATACATCCAATATCAATACATCCATACTCACAAACTTTTGCATTTGTAATATTATTAGAATAAAATTTAATACCTCAATATACTTAGTTGGCTTAGCTTAAATTATTATAAATAATCAATAAAAAATGCAAAAACTTAATAGAAAGTCAATCCTGAAGCAAATTACAATAAACAAATTGAAACCCAACAATCTTATTTTACAAACAACATGACATGACACGGGATTTAACGACTTAATAAGCAACGTAACGATACTGCACTATATCAGGCAACGTATTCAAAACGCAATTGTTATTACATTATGTAGGTTATAAATCCGGCTATAAACAAATAAAATGGTGGGCGACGTCAGAGCGTTGCGTGTTGGGCCGACACGTTCCGCCGCGTCACACTCGCCGGTCGTCGCTCCCCTTAGGCATAAATGACGACTGACTCACATACAAACGCTATGGGTATTTTTGTATCATATTCAACGGTTTTATTTTTAGTATTGTATTTATAAATGGGTGATAATATATTGCTCCACTGAGACAGTAAACATCGGTGTCTTGATTACGATCATCCCGTTGGCCGCGTAGAAGTGGACCTGAGACAATATCTACCAGAGGAAGGGAAGCAGCTTCCTTCTGAATACCATATCCAACTTACTGTGATCGCCAACCCGTCTGCCAAGCGTGTAGATTATGTCATATCCCCGAAGATGATTCTTTTGTCCAGCTGTGGACTTCTAACAGCTGTTATGATGATGATATACTTAACAGTTATGTGATGTATTATAATTTCATACCAAAGGTGAAAAAGCCCAAGAAAAATAACGAAATGTAACATTACGTTAGATATGTATTTAAATAAGCTAAACAATTGAATTATTTTTGCTATTATGAGGTTTAGATGGATAGTAGAATAATGTGTTACATGCTTAGAGATTTGCCTACATGTAGTCGAGACAGTACGAGGTATAGCGTTAAAAAACAACACACAGTATGAAAATATATAAATATAACTATTTTGTTTGATTTTGCAAGGCTAATTATAATTTATTCACAACTGTAATGTGTGTCATATGACAGAGTATTTAAAACTAAAAAGGATTTGTAGCTATATTTGGCATAATAGAAATGTATAACAAGGTTTTTCGTCGGCCAACACGTAGCGGAATACGTAACCTTTCATAATCTTGCAGTTTTGTTTTTAAATAATGTATAAATAATTAAATAATAAATGTAGGTATGTCAGTTTAATGCGTAGAAAATATGTATAAGTTTTGGCGTGATACGAAACTAATGATATTATAACGTAGTTTGTTTACATGCATTCCGCTGTGTTCGGAGTATTACAATGCGTGTTTCAATTTCCAAGAATTTCGTAGGAAATTACTATGATTCAACAGTACAAGGATATCTAACAATGTCATCGAATCTTGCAGAAAATGGGAATGTTCAGTTAAGTATGATGTAAGTACGTACATAAAATAAAATAAATGAATTAAAACGGTTTTTATTCACATATACTTTAAAAAGGCGTATGCATTTTAGTCTAAAATAATAATCGTAATACTCGTATTACAAATTAACTATGTATTAATTCCAGGTACAAATAGATTATTATATCGTGGTTAATATTTTATCACATGGAATTATTAAATATATGAATTTCTTCAATTTAACTGTCATATTTAAATATCTGTAGAAGCTCAGGAACCACGAAAACTGTGCGTATACCTACATCGGGCATTGTTCTAGAGTTAGTAAGGTTTTTAAGGATTATAATAAAAATGCCAGTTTATTTTGTCAACGAATAATATAAAATAAAATATAATAATACCTAACTATGTGCAAAAGGATTAATTAAATTATGTTTCATAATTTAATTGTAGGTGGTATTTATCTAAATTATATACATCGGAACAAAATTAGTGTGCCTACTCGACCATAGATGACACTACATGTAGTTGTTGAAAAGATGAAAACTATGTTAAATATACCAAAGAAATCATCAATTGATGAAGATATTTATTTAAGTTATTTATATTATTTAAGTATATTCATATGTTAGAAGAGAATTTTTTAAAAGAATTGGTACCTACATAATAGGTATATACCTACTTTAGGCAGTAATAGAACTTTGAATATTATAAAATTTGTTAAAAAATAATATTTCTCTTATATTTATCTAAAAACTTAGAGACTATGAATGATGATAGAATTAATAAGTATTCAATTTATTACTTTGATTAAAATGCACTACATGATAACCAACATTCATTACAGGCTATAATATATACCTTTGTTTTAACAAAGGTACAGTTTAATCCCTAAGACCTTCAGGCATAGTATCGATATGACAGCAATGTAATAAAATAAAGTAGTTTGTCGGAGAAGGGCGGCCGATATCGTAACTGTAGCCAGCGATAGTGGAGTCGGTCGCAACCTTGCAAAGTTTGTTGCTCCTGCAAGGCGACGAATGCGGCGCGGCGCGGGCCGCGGGGGAGGGGGGCGGTCACCATCTAACCTCCAGTGACACGCTCTAACTACGCCACAGCCAAGCATCTACAGTGTGACAACATCATATTTTCATTTACTTCCACATATGATGGCCGGGCATGACACAAGACCTTCTACATACATAAACAATCGTATAATATAGGTATAGTAAAATACCTGAAATAAACTGTATTGTAAAAGGCTGGGAAGTCCACGGCGGTAGGATTTACTGGCCACCTGAGGTACAGGTCCAAAGCCACCCGAATTCCAGGTTCCATTTAAGAATACTTTAATACCTGATGCTTAAGAAAGATTGCCTTCTAAAAAGGATACCTAATAAAAAGTCCCTATTTACAAGACAAAGTTTCAATCTACTTAATTGCTCATAAATCCAAATAAATGCTGAAAATTAACAAGGAAAGTAAGACACGTTATTTTGTAGGTTACATTGGTTGTTAGGTGGTGTCAACAGGTGTTGTTGAATACATTTTTGCAATTTGTTGGTCTCGTTTAAGTCTTTTGTTTAGCTGGTTCGCGTATGCTGTGACGAAAACACTTTAAGCTGGGTATTACAGCTCCACTTGCACGCCAAAGCTTCTCTTTAATATCAGTAATGGTGTCTCAATCAGCAATATAACTGCGTGTTTGTGTTATTTAACTACAGGTTGACATACATTCTCAGATTCATGGGTTTAAAAATTGGTCGCCAATGACCTTAGTGGAATGTCCCTTTGTCTCTTCAGTTTGAGACCTCCATATTATTAAGCATATTCGTTTTTAAATTTATTTGATTATTACTTTATCTATCTAGGTGCTTAGCGGGTTTGCGCGTATGGAGATGGCTGCAGGAAAACTTACAACTACAATTTATTTGGGATGATTATAAACCAGCTCTAAGTCTAGCCGCGCTCTAAAAAACAAGAAACGGTTTTTCAGGTGTATAATATATTGTATGGAAGTATGTATATTTTATCCTTTTAACAACAAGGAACACATTGAACTAAAGTCAGCAATACATTTTTGTTCTGGCCATGCAAATGCGTGCATCATTATGCTAATATCAAAATTGTATTTGTTCGAAAACATAATGAGATAATTACTTAACTATCGACCAGAATTATCGGTTGTTCTTGATGAAGTTTATTGCCCTAAATACAGGTTGTTTACTTTTCCACACATGTATTGTAGTGATGAATTATCCTTTACATCACAATATTATGTATGCACATCGTTTATTAGTTTTGCCCGTACAGAGCACTGGCTGCGCGTTCTGATGTGTTGCCAAGGGTAAATCTAGATACAATTGCTTGCTTGTTTTCATATATTTATTACTATTGATAAAATTATATTTGTGTGGTACACACCTGTGCAATAAAATGGCTGACAACAATGATTATCTTTTCAGATTGCTAGGTTTCATATTTTTGCGGCTGTATTGAGTGACAAAGATCTGAGTTCATTTGTTTGTCCACCCACGGCCGTCACGGTTGCGTCTCCATCGGTGGCTTGTCCTACTTTTTAAAGCGAGAACTTAAGCTAAGATTATTCCGTCCCCTCAAGCTATGACTGCAGCTGTTTACGTATCCGACGACGGCTTGACCTATATACCAATACAATTGTATTATTCATGAGTCTGTGACTCGATTGCCTTTGTCGCACATAATCGTACAGTCCTGTATAATAGATATACCTACTTGTTTTACAACACCATAACAATATTGTGACCTATAAAAGTGAGCTCGTTACGAACTTGGAAGAGTTTAACACAAATTCGATCTGAACTTATGACACGTCTAAATGTGTCGGGGGAAAATAGGGTGCGATAAATATTCCCTCTTGGAATATTATTGTTCTGGGTGGCTTAATAATCAGATTATGTTGACACAGACGGGGCTGTAGAGATATTTTGGGGGGAATTGTTATCATATTGAAATACGGAGATCTGAAAAGCTTTTGTGGATTTATAAACTACACAAAAGGCATCGTTAAATATGTAGTTATGAATCTTAATTCTGATAGTAATTGTACGAAACTTTTGCCGCGCCACAATAGTAATGTCATACGTAAGACTTTGGCCCTTGTAGGTTTTTTTTTACTTTATAATGCCTGCCTCCGGCCAGTCTCCATAGAGAATAACCATTTTAAAGAGAATACTTATATTCCACAAGTGTCCACGCAAAGATAGCGGCACTTTCTATTATTCTCATGATAAGATGGAACGACTAGCAACACGACCAGAAAAAGGTCAGGTACAGAACCGACAACTTTATATGCTCTCCGAGGTACGGGCCCCTTTGCAACTCCAAACAAACAAACAAAAACAACCAGGATTCCCCTTTTATTTTATAAATTGGTACCAAAAAGCTGGATGTTTGATGTTTGTAATTTCATCATTAGGAGTTAAAATATAATAGTCTAATAGGTTTTATAATAAATATAAATCCGCGATGTGATGTATGTATTTAATATATAATTTGGTAAGTATATGAAATAAGGCCAGGTATGAGAAATATTTTGTTCAGATCTATTTTCGGAGAGCGACTGTTTGTGTGCGCAAATACTGTCGTGTGCAACTCCCGATGACCTACTTGTGAACAAATCTTTGTCTACACCACCGAGCTGATATTATACTTTCTTTATAAGTGGCATATTAGATATATTACATTGTGAAATAAGGACAAAAGATAGTCTGCCCTTTATAATTGTGCCTTTTATTATTTACTGGCTGTGCACTGTGGTTTTGTAATAATATATAATATAATAATAATAATATCTAGGGACAGTGTCACACAGATCATCCTAGCCCCAAAATAAGCAAAGCTTGTACTATGGGTACCAGGCGACGATATATAGATAGATTATATAGATAGATAAATACTTAAATACATAGAAAACATCCATGACTCAGAAACATATATTCGTGCTCATCATACAAATATTTGCACTTACCGCGATTCGAACCCAGGACCACCAGCTTCGTAGGCAGGAGCACTACCAACTAGGCTACGGTGACCGTCAAACGTTTTACCCGCGTTAAACTTTATAAATTATAGCCTATGTGTTAGATAGATTAACTCTTTATTGTACACCAATATTAAAATCATACAGTACAGGAGCATATAATTAAAAAGTATACAATTGGCGGTCTTATCACTAAAATGTGATCTCTTCCAGACAACCAAGGAATGGACAATAATAGGGATTATTTTGTTATTCGGATATATAAGCTATATTACTACAAAGTTATATCAAAATCCGTCCGGTAGTTTTTGCTTGAAAGAGTAACAAACATCCTCACAAACTTTATCCTTTATAATATCAGTGTGATAATTCAAGGGGATTTATATGCCCACTGGTTTTATATACCCTTGTTCAACTACATAAATGTTTTTATTTTTGTATTATTCTTAATTCAAATTGTTGTGCACTGTTTGTAACCCATTTCATATAACCTCTCACTCTGACAAAGGTTTGCTGGAAGAGAACTTACAGTTGAGTTAAGCTCGCCTGTGTACATGCTATGTCTAATGTCTTATATAAATATGTATTTCTGTGTGCAATAAAGGAAAATAAAATTATAGTTAGAAAATATATTAGCTATTACTATATGAGTAAAAATAAAAAAAAACGACATTAAACCTACATAGATATAAAATAAACTAAATAAATGTGCAATAAAGAATAAATAAATAAAATAATTATATCCCGATTATATTATACTCATAGAATAAATTAATTTATACCGTATGAATTATTCATAACCGTAACATTTTGGGCACGTGTACACTGACGTATGCGCATTAACAGGCCGCCAGATAAAACGACATTGACGTGCTCACTTAATATCTCTTACGTCATTCCCCCATCCATTTCATGTGAAAATCCCCGAGCAAAGCTTTGCCTTCATTTTTATTAGGGTTCCGTAGCCAAATAGCAAAAAACGGAACCCTTATAGATTCGTCATGTCTGTCTGTCTGTCTGTCCGTCCGTATGTCACAGCCACTTTTTTCCGGAACTATAACACAAAAATTGAAAAAGAACAATAATTTTGGTGGGTCCCCATACATAGAACTGAAACCCATTTTTTTTTTCAATGTACCCATCTTCTAATATCATTTATTTTATTTTATTTTAAAACTTTATGCACAAGAATGTACAGAGGCGGACTGCGAAAAATATATATGATATACATTACCATACAAAC
Organism: Pseudoips prasinana; assembly: GCA_951640165.1. Taxonomy (NCBI): domain Eukaryota; kingdom Metazoa; phylum Arthropoda; class Insecta; order Lepidoptera; family Nolidae; genus Pseudoips; species Pseudoips prasinana. The sequence goes on along the minus strand of OX621241.1, from coordinate 18,552,692 downwards.
TAACAACGAAATTGGTTTGAACGAGATCTAGCAAGTAGTTTTTTTAATACATCATAAATCGTAAACCGCAAGTTGCTTTCATTTAATCAACTGAAATACTTGCTGCTACGGAACCCTTCATGGGCGAGTCCTACTCGCACTTGGCCGGTTTTTTTTATTTACCAGCTACTCACATCCCACAATTATTATTTAACGAGTCGATGGATATCGAGCTTAATGAGATAAAAATGATAAGTTTTTTAATTAGGGCTGACTGTAATTACAATTCAATAACAATAGTGATTGGAATAACGGAGGCATTTAAAGGCTAACAGTATGTATTAGCGGCGCATTGCGAATTCGGTCAATGCTGTTCAAAATCTTGTTGTACAATATTATTTATACCAGTCTCTATAGAAATTAGAAGGATTATCGAAGGTCCAAATTAGAATGGAAGTTTACGTTTTAATTATGTTGTCTGTTGTTCTTATTAGGGACGTATTGTGAATTTAAGCGGAATATAGAATGATAGATGAAATCAAGGTTCAAATGTCAACAGTTTTACAATGTAGTATGCTTCATATTATTTTTATTATTTATATAGACGTTAATTCAGAACAGGAGTGCTTCACCTCGCGAGGAGGATAATAAGGAAAGTCGGGTCGCAGCTGGATCTAGCATCACACGCTAAACTTCTCCATGTGGTATCACTGATAGGTGCTTCGTTACGATATATCGAGAAATTGTCTGTTTACGCTAATACAAATCTTAACACTATAAGCGAAAGGTACCATTCACATTAACGTTCGTCGCGGTCGGTGGCCTTACCTCGTTAGAGTTCATACACCCGCGCGAAACTGGGGCACGTACCGCGTGCTCCCCCCTCCTAGCCCGCCCCCCGCCGTCCCGTTACCTACCACTAACTTTTCATTGAATTGTTTCTATTGCTTGCTTTAGAAATATTATACTCTGATCAATGCAAAAATATTTTACCTACGTTTGCTCGTACATAGACCGCACTGTGCTAAATAAACGCGCAATATTCTTTGTTTGTTGAGCTGGAGCCTATGTTAATAATAAGTTTAAGGTCATATCATATCCTCGAGTAATAAAGCGCTTGTTAACTGTCGCTACATAAATTCTTTCGTTATTAAGTCATCGTTCTAGAAGAAAATGTATGTTCTATGAAGTATAAATTATAAACGTGCTATAGGTGAGTTGAGGTTCTAGTAGCGAAACGTAAATAAACATTGATAGAAGAGAAATGCTGTCACCGGCTCGGCGAGTAGCAAGTGAACCAGTATTGCGCTGTATTATGGTTGCGCAAGCGCACCGCGAGAAAGTGCGAGTAAAAGTTGACGCAACCCACGTCACACGCCACTCGCCGCCACGTCACACATATACATAGTTCGTTAATAGCGATGCATATGTGTGTGTGCTATGTATTATGTATACGTACTTAAGTGTCATGCACTGACGACACTTGATTACAATCGAATGTGTTATACAATGCCTTCAATAATAATGTTACGAAGACGTCGTTAACAGTAGGTACCAACATTAGGGGTGCGCCTAAGCAACTCCAGCCGTAAATCTCTTGAACGGTTTTATTCTAACTAGAATATAATAATCGTAACAATTATACTATTCAAAGCATAGAGCTAAAATTGAAAATAGAAATATTAGTGCGCGCAAAATACTATAATTTCGACATGAAATAAATCTGGTATCTCGACATATGAAGAATAAAATAGGTCCAATGGCAAATATCAGATCCAAATAGATATAAATATTATAGAACTTACTATATAATAGCATAAAAAAACAAGCAATATTAAAGTAAATGTATCTATTTTGTCTGAAAATCTGGTCTAACGATCACTGGATCTAACTAGATCACATTCTGGAAAACTACCACCGGAGTTTGGCAACTTTCTTATTAAAATCCAATCTGAAGCGATACTTATTCCGTCACATCACACCCTATTTTTATCATGACGTCAACGTCGTAATATACATTAATTACAAATGATATTATTAATCAACTCTTTGTACATTCACGAAGTTCGTCACTAGTCCATTCATGTTTTTAATAACTTACTGTTAGTATAACGTTTCGTTTTAAAAGAAACATTCTTTTAACATATTAGTAAACAATACTTTATTTGTTTATTAGAGGGGATTCATCGTAACTGTTAAAATTTTACTCCTTTGTGGGTAGATTAGAATAATTTTCAGTGTAGAGGGGCTATTGGGACCTACGGAGCGGGGTGAGCGGAGCGCGGGAGGGGCGAGCACTCCGTGGCGACAGAAATAGGGCGCGGAGGACAGAGCAAGGCTGCCCCGGTTGCGGGCCGTCGACCCGAGCCCGTACCTACGAGTCGTTCTGTGCTGTACGTAGCGCTATGTGCGTAGCGCGCTACGTTTACTACGGGCCGTAAGCGCCGTGACGACGTACTACAGCGGCTCAGATAGGGATGCAACCAATATCTACGTTACCTACGTCATTATTACTACACTCTAATTACAATTACCGTTTATCGTGTTACGTACATCAAATGGCAAATGTTTATCGTTCATGACATGTATTTTTATTTGCTTAAACAAAACCTCGTAATTTTACTTTTATATTAAAGATTTACAAATTCAATTAAAATATCTAAAAATAAAACCTTCTAGTATTTTCTACCGCCATCTATCGCAGAATAGATGCAGTACAGTATATCCGAGAGTGGTGAAGCCGTTTACACCTCCCGCCCCACTCCCCGCGCGATAAGGGCACGAGTTCGTTGCCCCGATAGAGACTGACCTCAAAAACGAGGACACTGCAAAATTAGGACGATGACAACGTAATGACTCGAGCGCCCGTTCACTTCATACGAGTTTCAACCCAAGGCTGATTTGCATAAGAAATACAATTGTTCAAACAGTTATTGAACTACATGTATTTGATCAATTAGGCAAATACGCTGACTTCTACAGCATCGAGCTAGCTCGAAACGTTTCTCTATATGATTATTATAGGTTTAGATTCTACCGGGAATATAAATAATATCCATTGTCCTTGTGCTTAATTCACATTGAGACCAAAGAAGTAATATTATGTATATTATAGGGAATTTGAAAACCCATATACATAATTAATCACTTTAGACTTTACGGAACTGGCTACATATTGAGTCGAGATGAGCGTGAGCAGTCGTGTTTTGTTTTTCACTTTTTAAAATCGGAACGTGACCCAAATGGGCCGCCGTCACTCACAAGAGTTCTCTCGTCTAACAAATACTTTTTAGGTCGGTGTACACCAGTGATTTTTGTATTTTAGTCACCTAATCATTTAAATAATATCAATGTGCAGTATTCATTTGAAACTTATGTCATTTAGGTGACTTAAAACATTTCAATGTGCACTTAGGCTGGTCTCACACTAAAGCAACTTGAGTCACCAAGTTCCTGAAATCTCGAGTTACATTCCGTAATAATAGCAAAGTAAATAAGGTGTAATTGTGAGGAGTGGCCAGGTGATAATTTATATATCTTAAATATAAATAGTAAAAATAGATTAACAATATTATTTCTAAAATTACATAAGAACCTATAAAGTAATAAAAATATCCAAAACCCTTGGCTTCCATACAAAACTTATGGGCTGATAATAAAGCATTAATAAAGGTATTGTAAGAAACTACCCTGGAAATATATGTCTTGTAAAATCTATATATTCGGTCATATTCGATCCGTTATATTTCAGTTAGACGTAAATTAAGTGTACGTAAGTGTAACGTAAAGTTAAAAAATGTTCATGTAAATATAAATGTTGTTGTAGCTGGATGTGCTGGCGTCTGTACATATGTATGTGTAGACGCCAGTACATCCAGCTACCCAAATCCGTCATTTTCTTTAATAGATTTTCCACTTTATACTACCACCACAATACTTTATCACATAAGCATAAGGTTCACTTTCAATTGGGGAAATTTGACAGATTGGGATAACTTGATGTGCTGGCGTCTGTACATGCAATTTTATGCATTATACGTATCACTATCTGATCTTTATACTCTTAAGATGTTTATTGTTGTGCGATAATATACAATAATTAGAAATTTTCACAATTAATTATGACCCTATTAATAGAAAAATATGTAATTATATTAATTACGTTTTTAAATAATAACGCGTGTGAAAAGTTGCTTAAAGGTTCTTTCTTTATAAGTTTTAATATGATTATTTTCTCTTTCAGGTAAGTCCGGTTATTACTCGGAAAACCTACAATATAATTTAACTGAAGATATACTAAGGTAAGTGGGATATTATATTATATTTTCACGTAATCACATTAATATTATAAAGGCGAAAGTTTGTGAGTGTGGATGTTTGCTTCTTCACGTCTAAACGGCTAGACCGATTTAATTAAAATTTGCTGACACCCTGGATTAACACATACGCCCGCGGTTTTAATCCATACACCCTGGATTAAAACCGCGGGGCACAGCTAGTTAATAATATAAATGAGAATAAAAGGTAAATATTACTCATAACTGAGTGATATGAATGTTTAATGGAAATTTCCGCATTTGCTAATTCTGAATGATATAAAAAAATATACAACAAAGTAATAAACACAAGACACACAAGATATTACCTTCTGAAATTAGCTCCAATGAAAATTATAACATCTCCATGTTTTCTGATTTCAACACCCTGATAAACATTAGCCCATTGTTTATATTTACTAGCCTTGTAAATGTATTATCTATTACAGCTAATAAGCGGCGTATACTTGTGTTTACACGATAAATTGACACGAGAACGTATTAGAATAAACAAAAGAAGGTGAAGGGGATTATCCGGGAACCATTTATAACAACGCTTGAATCCATTGGAGTTTTATTCTTGCCTGTCTCTAGCTACGCAGCAGGTATTACAGGCATGAGTCTTATTCTAAGTCCCGTGACGAAACAAAGATTGGAGAAGTGATCGCTCAAAATTCCAATTTGTAAACTTGATTAGGTATTATATTAGATCAGGTCATATAGAGTATAGATCAGGTCTTCAAGTATGTTCAGGGCAAAGATTATTTAGGCGATTTCAATTAGGTATGCTATAATAAAATATACAATAGAGAGGAGGCCTATATTCAATAGTAGTTGAGCTAAATATATGGATAGGACCCTACAATATTCTTTTCGACAAAGGCTGATTATAATTTGCTTTCCCAGCAAAAGTAAAACTGCTTGGCAAGTTAGGTACCAAGCACATTAATTTTAAACTTGAAGACGTTAGTCCGCTTGGCCGAACATCATGCTACCACCACTCGTACTTATTTTATTCAGGGTGCAATTGAAATTTGAGTTCGATCCTGCCTCGTATGGAGTGCCAAGCTTGATAGACATAGCAATCTTAAACGTGAGGGTAGGAATTAGGTAAGCGGTTCAGTGAGAAGCAAGATAACTGAGGTGTGCTTATCTAACTAAATTCGCCTTCTGGGATGTTCTCTGGCTACCATACTCACACCCATCATCGTAACATTAATATAAACTTGTTATTACATGTATACTATAGTATCAAGCTATTGTTCGAGAGCCTTCTGCACTAGTCAACTGCTCGTTGTTTACAATTCTTTAATTTTAATATAGTCGTACTAAATTTAAAAATAATAGCTTAGTAATATGTTATTTGTTACTTAATTAAGCATGTGATAAAACAGACCGCACGGACGGGCTAATTCAAAAATATATTTTGTTACTTTAATACTGTATTCGACTATGTTTATGTACTGCACTGTGAGTTTGGCCAGTACAACTGTAGGTTAATACCCAAGTGCTGAGTAAATTTCATTATTTCATTAATGTACATCCCCAGTTGAGTAGTGCAGAAAACAAAAAAATGCTATACTCTATCAGGCTCTATCTTACTAAAATCTTGCTACCGTTTAGTGCAACGTGGTACCATTTGTATGTACACACCCAAATGTATGAAGTAACATATCCGTCATCACACGGGGAACATCTGTATCGTATGATATGTGGCTACGTGAGATAACGATTGCAATGGAAAATAAGTGCAGGATGCACCGCTCGGCCGGGAGCCACCGAGCCAGGCTGAGCCAGCCGGCTAAATATAGCGCGGGCGACGACCGGCAAATAGGTCGCTCCCTGCTCCACCACCCTCTAATCATAACCCAGTATATACTTGCTAACTCTACACATAATCTTTCACTCGATTGCAGACTAACAGCAGTATTAATTATGTAAACGCAAATCTTCATGCATTTTCCTCAGATTGCGTAAGAACAATAATATACCATAACTTTCTCCGGAAATTGAATGAATTCAATATTCAATTCTTAGATGATTTCTAATATCTAATAATATAATATAATAATATCTCGTGACAATGTCACACAGATCATCCTAGCCCCAAACTAAGCAAAGCTTGTACTATGGGTACCAGGCGACGATATACATACTTATATAGATAGATAAATACATAGAAAACATCCATGACTCAGAAACAAATATTCGTGCTCATCACACAAATATTTGCACTTACCGGGATTCGAACCCAGGACCACCAGCTTCGTAGGCAGGAGCACTACCAACTAGGCTACGGTGACCGTCTGCTCGCGAAGCTTAGAAATTGGCTGCCATGTTATTATTGGTCTATCGAAACCTTAGAAAATGACAATATAATGAGGCCATGGTGAATTCTCGAAGACGGTGGCTAACCTATGTTTTTTAATTAATACCAAGGCAAATAAGCAAGAAGATTACCGATGGTAAGTGATCACCATTGCCATAGACAAAAGAAACGCCAGAGGGATGTAGAGTTGCCATCTGTATAATTTTTATTGCATATGTTTGTGTACAACCATAAATTCTCTGTTAGTCATAATCCTATGGGGTTGTTAGCCAACCAGACAGACAGAAAAACTAGGTACAGGAATAATAGTTTAGCGCGTTTCCGAAGCATGGAATTTGCCAGAAAACTTTTAACAACCCTTTGTGGTCCGATCCTGGAGTTGAACCTGGACCTAACTTGCCGCCAGACAAACTAGGTGCTTAACATTAATAATTTTGGATTGTTTTTATTGTGTGTACACAAATTCAAGCATATGCTTACGCGTACTCACGTGCCCACTTTAGAACACAGTAAAATTGCTTAGCTCTAGACTTCGATACAAAAGTGGTAGCTAGGCAGGTAGACTAATTGATCCAACATTCCAACCCGTCTGCCAGGCGTGAACGTCATTCGGGTGACATGATGGTGATGAAGACTTGTAGAGAGCGCGACTCTGAAATGTTACTACCATTGATTAATTTAACACCACAGTTTGGTTACAAAACGAAGAGAAGTATTCAAATGAAAAACGTATTCATAAAATAAATAAAGAAATATTAATAAATAAAATAGTTTAATAATTCTTTGTAGTCATAGCTTGAAATTATGTGTAGTATATTAGAGTCCCGTATCTATGTTTTGAGCTCTCATCTTAAACAGGCTGAAGTATTTTACTATCGAACTTACTAGATTGTTCTAGTAAGTTTGTTAGTAAAACATCTTTACAGAATAAGGTTTGTGTAGATAGCTTGTGTGTATATTCATTTAAAAGCAACACCCTAAACGAGTACCTGATACTTATAAGTTGTTCTGCATTGGCCATATAATTCCATCAATATGACATTATAAATTTGAACAACAACGATAAATTCTTGTCTCATCTCTTATGTTATCTAAAAATAGTTGTACTAGCATAGTACCAATTATATTTCATCAATAGATTGCATGCAACTAGTCTATATATCAAATCAAATTGTAGTCTCTTTACAACGTAAAAGTGAATAAAAATAACATTTTTACGAGGAATAAAATTGTAATAAAGTTGTGATTATGTATCTATTAGTGAAAGTGATTTATGTTAATGTTTACTGACAATGTTTATCTTCATCATGAATAGATCTGATTATATTTATCTATCTTATTCTTTATTTATATTAGAGTTCAAGTTGAAATCACTGATTTAAATGTCGTAAATTCTAAATAAAAATGTTATTGATCACACGTACGCATGCGTTAACGAAAGAAGCTATTTACTTTTTAAATTTGGTAAATACAATGTCTTTAAATAGAACATACATTCAAACTTGGTCATGGAAATTTGGCGGGAACAGAACAGATTAAAATTTCTGGAGTGAAGAGTGGTATCGCAATAAAGTGCAAGAGTATTTTGGAAGTAGCGCAATGCAATATGCATTAATAACAGTAAGGACACGTGAGCGTGGGTGTTGTTGTTTTCCCCATGGTTGATACTGGGCGAGGGGGGCGGCGTGCGGGGCGCGGGGGCGGTGTCGCAAGGCGCGGGTGCATGGCCGGCCGTCGGCACCGCGCCGACCCTGACTGACTTATCTTGCGAGCGTGCGCCGCGCGCAAATTCTAACGCTGGCTAATTTAACAACCCGTGGATTATTGTTGCACATTGCTTCGAGATTCTTCGTCACCAGTCCTGCATAAACAGTTCCGTCATAAATTTGGTCATTTAATGGTTGACACCGTTCTTATTTCGCCGTCATAGCTAAAAACGGACTGGACTGGCGGAATCATAGCCAGATGCTCTCACCGGTGCGTAAGTGATTGGAAGAGTTAAGCAACTAGGCTCGCGGTGAATCCATAGATGGGTGACCACCAAAGTGGATTAACTACGGAACGTCTCCCTGCTTCGGAGGGCACTTTAAGCTGTCGGTCCTGTTTGTAGCCATTAGGTAACAGTCGTTAAGCCATGTCAGACTGGGTGGCTCGATCAACTTTGACACTAGGTTAACCACTGAACATACGATAAGTTAGTCGGGATATTTCGGATCTTATATTGCAGAAAGTACTGAAGCAACATCATAGAATTTTTGTAGCGAATATTACTGAATATCTTAAAATCAGTTTAGTGGATTTGTTTACTTTGTAATTTGTGGCATATATTAACAAAAACGTAGTCGTATAATTTAAATCTGACGTAAAACACCGAAGTTCAAATATTTTAATTGAAATGTAAACTAGATCCGTCTACATATCTAACGAATAATTGAGTTGCATACTACAAATATTAACTAAAAATACATTTTCCAGTTTGTTTTACGCTAGAAATCAGCATTAGCTGTTAATGAGCTGGTAAGGTGTTTTTAAAACTGGCTCACCGCACTAAACATAAAGTTATGAGGCAAATAAAAGCTTAGTTCATCTATGAAGTAATCTAAACTTATATTATAAAGCTGCACGTGAAGGTAGTCGCATCGTCGCCTCGTGTCCCGGGTTCGATTCCCGCGCAGGCCAACTATTTGTGTGATCCATAAATAGTTAAGTAGTCAATTATCAATTATATGTTTGTAAAGTACCCCGCGACACAGGGATTAATAAGTTACCAAGTGCAGGCGTTGTCCTTTAAATAAAGATTGGTTCTTTTTTTTGTTTGCTTGTAACTGATGAAATCATAAACGATTTAACTGATTGAAACAATTCTTTCACCTTAAGAAAGCTACAATATCAGCGAGAACTGGAGCGGTATTTTATATAAAAAAATAGGGAATCGCAATGATGTAATCCCAAGTAATAAATATTTGCTTTATCAAGTAATAAATATTATTTGGCGTGAAGTACTCATTTAAAATACTAAGTTATCTATATACCCGTGCGCACCCGGAATGGGTCACAGGTGTCATATATATACATATATATGTTATGACATATATGTCTGCCTCGTTGGTCTAGCGGTAGTGTGTTCAACCGCAGATAATGAGGCCCTGGGTTCAAATCCTGGGCGAGACCAAAAAGTGATTTTGGGATTTATTTGTATGTAAGAAATTTCTCACTATTAGCCCGAAGTCACCGTGGCCAAAATTCGATCAGGAGTGTGTAACAATGTGTTATTATTATATAAATATTAATTGACAGACCTGTTGGCGTGGTTTTGCAATGCTTGCTTTTTACGCCAGAGGTCGTGGGCTCGATTCCCACCCAGGGCAGATATTTGTATGCATGAACATGTGTGTTTGTTCTGAGTCTGGGTGTAACTATCTATATAAGTATGTATTTACAAAATTAATGTAATTATAAATCTAGTATATCGGTTATCTGGTTTCCATAGTATAAGCTCTGCTTAGTTTGGGATCAGGTGGCCGTATGTAAATAATTTCCCAGGATATTATTATTATAAGTCACATTTTTAGAACAGTTTTGACCATTTTGCCTTCCAATTCCTTAATGCAAACAACTAAGGGGTTACATACGCATATTCGCTCACGTTAAGTATTAGCAAAATAAATATAATGATAACATGATTCAATATATTAAACTACTAAGTTCTGTCATCATCATCATACTAAATTCTGTGATAACACTAAATGCACGATGTATTTACTATTTATTATAGCGTCAATAATCCGTAATCCTAGTTGGAAAATGAACAGACATACCTACAATTAGATTGTATGTCCTTTAGCTCGTTTAAGCCATCAGATTCCAATGCCACTGTGTGTACTGAAGTCGATTTAAACCTTTGCCAGAAGTGGTTTCAAAATATATTTTGTTTGTATTTTGTTTTATATTTCAAGGCGGGTAACAAGCATATGGCCCATCAGATGGTGAACGGTTACCGTATACTACGGATGCTTGAATTCTAATTCAAAATTTATTTAATCCGTAAAAATATTACATTTGTGAGGAGTCGTAATTTTTTTTACCCGAACGTGCAGTGCATGATGTATTAGCTACTGAGAAACACTGCCAGAAAACTCAATAGGAATCCTTTTATGAATATTTATTTCTTAACATATTATTAAATTGTATTTAATAACTTAACTCCAAGCTGTTTTTTCACTTAAATAATCAGAAGTTATGTGGTAAGCCCTGCTAGACAATTTGGCTTTTATAGGTCTTTTAAACTTAATCGTAGACATTTCTCTGATATCACTGGGAACTTTGTTATAGAATCTTATACATTTCTCTATAAAAGTGTTACTTATTTTGTGGAGACGAGTAAATATAAGCAAAACCTATGTAACGCAAGGTTTTACTTATAAATAGTATTTATATTACGAGTATCACTCCTTTTACAGATGGAGTCTATTTTTATGCACATTAATTAGATTTTAATATATATACTGACATGCTACAGTCAGAATGTTAATATCTTTAAACTTTTCTCTTAAAGATACTCGCGGACCAAGTTTATATATAGTTTACTTACAGTTCTTTTCTGCAATACAAATATGGTGTTAATGTCCGCAGCGCTACCCCACAGAAGAAATCCATAGCACATTATACTATGAAAATGTACTTGGGATATGGAGGCTTACATTCACCAACATTCATCGTCATTCATCATCTTCCTCTGACGATCTTACTCATGAACAGGACCACAAAATAATGCTCTACTTCTTTTAATAATAATAATAATAATAAATTTTTATTCAAGAAATAATGTGTACAAAATTATATTTACTTAATTTAAAAATAATTAATACTAAGCTATTGACAATTTGTGCCTGTACTAGGTTAAACCTGTATATTATAACTCATTTGATGGTTACTAAAGTAAAAGTAAGCCTGTTAAAAGTGATGGGGGTAAACCCCTTGATTGCAAATAAAGTCGTTGCAACCAAAGGTAGTAAATTCCTCGAGGCACTGAACGGCAGCTTTCTGTAATTTATGTTATGGCCTGTTTTACAACTGTTACACCCGCCCTTAAAACGGAACGGCTCCATAATACTCCGTCTACAGCAATAATTTGTATCAACTGATCGACGAACGGGCTTGTTTTGTTTCACATTTCAGTTTAGTTCACAAAACATAAAGCGTATCAGGAACACCGTAAACTATTTGTTGTAGTATACATTCTTTCGCCAATGCACAATAGGAACATTTGGAATTTGTTGGGTTCGTGAGATTCTTCGTGTTTGTTTTTCACCTCTTCACGCCTCAACTATTGATATGATCTTCCTGAAATTTGGATCATATGTAGATCTAAGTACATATAAATCATTTCTCCGTTCCAAATGATAAAGTTCAAAGCGAAGTGCCTGAATTGATTTGCGAAGCTCATTAAATACAATAAATGCTTTATTTGGTTCTAGCCAAAGCAAGTTTAAAGCAAATTTCCCAATAAAGCACCACCATTCCATTCGGATAACTAAAATTTCTCAGTAGTCTCTCTCGAAGTCCGAGAGTTGAATGTATGACTGTACCCTCGTGCCTCAAGGAGTACGTATAGTCGGTCCTAGACCAGACCACTTGCCGGTCGCGTCCCTAGTAGTCCTATCGGATCATGAGAGTGATGGAATAGAAAATGCCCCTGTGTTTGCGCACATACTTGTGCACTATAATATATCCCGCGCAGATGGCTTGCCATTATTCAGACTGACAGCCTTGGCCAAAATTCAACCGGGAGGACATCATTTTTATTATCACATATATGGCAACACACTCGCGGTGCCGAATCTTTTCCCCTCCGTGACATGCTCTAGCGACCCAGGACCACCTTTAACATAGTAATAGCATTGCCTGGAGTGTATTCCATAAGTTGGAGGTACTTCTCCTGTCAAGCTGCTTGTAGAAAGAAGGAAATTATGGTCAACCTCACTTAAAAGGCTCTGCAGGTTTGTCCCGACGAGTAAATAAACATCCTGTATAACTCATTAAACCATTGTACAATACAATAATTCATTGGGTTGTTGTATGCAAATCGTATATGTGACAAGCATGCTTACCATGCAAGCATTAAGCTTATTTGAAATATCACCGTTTCCATAGAGGTTTAGGTATGCTAGAGCACCTTACCTTAAAATTTAAAAACAAATCTTTACGTTACTACGTTTTTCAGTAGTACACTTAACCCTATAGAGACTTTGTTCTAGAATTGCTACAAACTAACCGGGTCAATTTTCAACTATTTCAAATGTCTTCTCAGAATCATAGATTAGTTAATAGGTATGAATTGATTGGCGCCAGCCACAATGGCACTAGGCCACTGAAAGCTAGTTATTAAAGCACAAGGTACAGGCTGTTGTTTCACCTTGATGTAATGAGTTAGAGACATAGGTTGTAGTGTAGGTATCGTGCGGTAAGAGGCGAGCCTAGGCTGGATCTCGACGGCAGAGTGGCAGGGAGCGGCCGCGGCCGAGTCGGACTTTGTAATACATTCGGCCTAGTCAGCGTTCGTTGCCCTGCCTCACTCGAGGTCGCTGCAGAGCGCAGAGAGACGACGGCCCGAACAACAACGAACACCTACGGAAATTAACGAACGACATATAACCGCGAACTATAAAAATTGATCTGATGGTATCATTATAAAGTATCCAAAAAATTGTAATAATTAAAGGTTTTGGGCCTAAGTAAGGTTAGCTTAGGATGGGAAAGGTTTAGGAACGTTTGAGTGATGCTGCGTCGTAAGCATTATAAGCTCCTGTATTCACTTATAATCAGGAAGACTGTATACTAATTCATTGACTTGTTACTGAAGAAATAATACAGAAATGGAACTTTACCGTCATTAAATTTTTTTAAACTTAAGTTCAATGTGTTTAGTTGCACTTATCACTTAACAGCGTGACTGTTAAGACATTGGTAAGATAAATACACCTTATTGCACACAAACTTCAGAGATACGGTTCTATATTAATACATGTACAGACACCAGCACATCAAGCTACCTCAATCTGTCAAATTTTCCCAATTGAAAGTAAACCTTATATTTATGTGATAAAGTTGAAAATCTATAAAAGAAATTTGTTAGCTGGATATGCTGGCGTCTGTACAATGGACGATCTTATCGCCATCAGAAACGCTCGTCCAAACAACCTTTTTGTTTTACTTCAAGTTTAAGACCATAAAATATAGTCATTATCAATCAAACACATATTTTACCGATAGTAATTGACATCCAGAGGCACGGTTGCATCGCGGCTGCTCCAAATGAAGAGAAAATAATTAATTTATCATTGAAATTAGTTCTATAGTCATTTTGATAAGATGTAAGCCAAATTACGTCCACAGCTGGAAAGAAGGCGCCACAAATAAAGCCATATCCATATGCCATAATTGCCACGCTTGGCAGACGGGTTGGCGATCACTGTCCGGTCTCTGGTAGGAGATCCCTAGGGCCGATTTCTACGCCCCCCACGGGATGCGATGCGGTGATGATATGATATTCTACGCCGTAATCACACAGCGGATAAATATTATTTCTTACTAATTCGAAAATAGGCTAGTTAATGACAGCTACCCATTTAATTATAATTAAGATTACAAACTAGTAACCGGCATCAGAGGTCTCGAACCTCAGCTCAGGGTGGTTACTTATGAACAGATATACGTACGTTAAAGTTGATTTACATTGGTAATCATGAATTACGTGTAAGAGATAAGCTGCATTCATTCAATTTTGAATAGCAAATAATTAGTAACTGAGGTAATTCTACAATTAGACTCTACCAATACCGGTTTCGTTTATTACACGGCTCTACATTTCTGAGGTAATTCTACAATCTGTGAAAATATATTCCGTGTGTATTGTTTGTAATTTCCCTTTTCAAAGGCAAAGTACGTTACGTAAGTGAACGGAAAGTAGTGGTGTGACACTTTAACCCAGTGCTGCATATTCCGGAGCGAGTTGTCGGACGCACCCGTTTCGCGCTCATTAGTATGGAGACAGCGGCTCACCACTTTCACTCTCGCCAATAACAAGTGTTACGCAAGCCGTCGTCGTCACAGACAGCTCTCTACCTGCTCTCCGCTATCTCCAGCGCCGCAGCAGCGCTGCAGACACTCCCCCACCGCCGCGCCGCTTTAACAAAATGTGAATATGAGTTCTCGCAATAATGGTGCAACAATACGATGAGACAGCGCAAGACGCATCCTCGGGCCTAATGACAGTCTCGGCAGAAATGAAAGTGAATAGTGTTTCGGTTAGTTCATAGTGGGTCAGCGGAGTAGGGCAACGGGGGTCGACGCCCGCGCAGCCTCGCCGGGTGAAAGTGGCCCTCCTCGTCCCCGCGCCCTCCCGCACCTCCGATGGTTGTAAGGCGCGACGATGACTTACCTGCGCACGCGCCTGCTTTTTGCAACTTGGCCATGGAACCTATTACGAATACTACGAAATAATGCTCAAGCAGTAAACGTAAATGCATGGCCTTTATTGTGCTCGATCAGACGACATACCTGGTGGTGCTACCATGGCGTGATGGCACCGCGAGCTACTGTTCGATGGTTGAATGGATTAACCCTGAGTTCCTTTAACTATACATATTTTAACGTTTTGAACAACATGCCACATTTAGATAACAAATATACATTTAGATTTAATAATATAACTTGACCCACTACATCAAATTAGCATATCACATTAAGGAAAAAACGATTGTCAGGAATTCCAATAACGTTTAAAATGAGTACATTATATGTGACATAAATTGGTATCGGTACATGAAGTACTACATTATTAAGGTCATTCATATTTTCTGTTGCCTTATGGAAACGCGGCAATAGATTTTCCTCAAAATGACATCATCGCGTCATAAATATAGTTCAGTTGAAACAATGAACGTGTTGATCGTCCTCGCGAAGAGCTGAGCAATACGGTTTATGTAACCAGCAGACGGTAGTAGGTAACCAGTGATTGAATAGGCCCCATCTTACGTAAATGTAACGTACTTGCCTACATATCAAGTACTACTTGCGTAATTTTTTTGAAATATTTTGCGATACTATATTTATTGACATGGGCACAATGTACGTGAAGCTCAATAAATAATTGTAGTCAGGCCGCTTGGAATCTATTACGATCTTTTTAACATACATATATCTATCACACATGACAATGATTCAACAGAAATTAATGCATGGATCAATAGCGTAACAATAATATTTTTATTAGTAAATTTCCTTTAACATTCGCATGGATAATGATTTAAGAAAATTGTTGATTTCTTATGACACTAAGACAAGTTTACGTTACTCAGTCTGCTTTGTCAGTTTTGCCTTGGTTAAATTAGAAAACTAACGAAATATTTCAGTCATTGATCAATCGTAAACAAGATGCACTTACTTACCTACTTACAAATGAGGTCATCAGGAATATAGTCATAGACAATGTTTGCGTGAGATTATAATTTAGATGAGTGAAGGCTTATTAAAGTGATCCGAGGCTGGGGCCGGAGCCCGTGTTGCGACAGGCCGAACAAAGAAAGCGGCACCGAGCCGGCCTTGTGGAGTTCATCGACCGACTTTTGCAGGTCACAAGGTTTCGCCAATCGGGCTTCTCATACCTCCAGGATATTGCCAATTCAGTGCGATCAAGGCTGCGCACTGCCGCCGTCTGACCAAACCTCTTACTTTTCGTTGCTAAGAAAAACGTCCACATAGCGCACTGCACATCGCAGGTGACAGATGCATTAAATGTACTAGGTCCCATCGGCCATTAAATTAATTAAATGAATTTATGATTCATTTATGTAATATTAGTGATTAAAAGGTATGACATAGTTGCAGGCAATTCAGAGTAAACTTACAGACTTCACTTTAAAGTCTTTATTTTTAGGGAAGATTTAAAAGTATATTGTATTGTATTACATATGTAGATATGGATATTTATACCTAATTCAATATATCCTCGTAAGTATAGTTTATTTGCAAAAGATCCGCTTTCTGTTTCATTTTTTTTCATTATACAGAATGGCTCACCACAGTTTTGCCATTCGGCAACAATCCTGTGAAATATTTTAAAATGGCATAGGTACTCTTGTTAAATGAAATCACAGTTCATTTAAATGTTAAAATCGAAATAATTTAATTATTTATAACAAAACTCTGTTCTTATCTTTTCAACATTTAGAACATAATTTTACCTGTGTGAAGTTTAAAGCGCTTGGAATGTTCCAATTCCCTGTAAAATGAAATAAAAACGGGTTCACACACTCACAACTCAATTGGTTTCGAGGCCAGCTACTGGCCCGATACTTGTTCAATACATCTGGCGATACTTTCAGTTCATAAGACTAATTATTTATGAGAAAAAAATACTATTGAGTTTTCTTGCAAGGCCACGATATGGAATCGAATGGCCGTGATTGTTCGCAGCCGCTAATAAATCTTATCGCTTCACTGCAGAATGTGAATAGTACTTGCGTTCATACGTATGTACACTGCATGGCCTTCTCACCTAGTTATAAATAACCATAGCTTATAGAACTACTGTAAACCAACGCTATGCTTCAAGGAATAGAATAAAGTTATATAATTTTTATGTTTAATATAACGATGCAACCATGTTTATTTTTGTTTTAATTGATTACGCTTTCAATATATTAACTCACTTTTAATAGGAATGTTTAGTTTTATAATATTATTTATTCTCTTATTTCAATAGACCCAGTACATTTCATCAGTAGCATATAAGGCGGTCATAGCCAAATGCTCTCACGGATCCGTAAATGATCGCTAAGGTTGAATGAGGCGTGTGGTCAATCTTTAGATGGGTGACCGTTTAATTGGTTTAATTTCTGAGCATCTCCGTGCTTTGAAAGTTACATAAAGCTGTCGTTAAGCCATGTGCGAAACCTATTGAGTGACTTGAACAAGCCTGTCAATAAAGTAACCACGGCTCAAACGAGTAAATAAATAACAATATTACCCCCATATCATACTAGGATCTAGGCTGAAATAGGATGAGTGGGGCCAGCTGTCGCCCTCTTTACATTTTCAATACATCAATTTCTGCCAACATTCATACAGATCAACAAAGTTATGTACTCAAAACCTAGATCCTCGTGACACAGTTCGCTTTATCTGACACAATCGAACTCATTGCCTAGGGGCGCATACAGTGCTACGTAACGCATACTACAGACAGACAGTATTGCCGAGTCATGACAAAATATATTTTTATGGACAAAAAGTTAAATATGTGGAAATGCGACCATTTTATACATTTCAAGCAGCGCAACGACTTGTTTTGTATTATAGGGTTGCCACACTTATTGTTCTCAACAACTTATTGATCGTATCAATTTAAAAAATAGTGAAGATGGAGAGGTCGAAATGAAGGGTCGACTGTAATAAAAGTTAAGTTTACTTATGTTATATTTATCATATTATGTATAGTGTATTAATTATCGATTGTATCTTATGAAATAGTAATTTTCTCCGAGTAATGGTGAACAGATGGATCATAAATATACAAATTAATTAATATTTCCACAGTTCATAGAAAATTATTATGATTATACATTTATTTGTCACGATCAAACGATACAAATTGAAAGGAAAATATAGGAGCAATAAATTAGAATAAATTATAGATTAAATAAGTCAGGCCAAGATATTTATGTGTGAGTAAATTAGTGTAGCGAGCGACCCTGAATGGTAAATATAGAGTCCCGTTATTGAAGACAAAAGCGAACTGTATGTAGTTCAGTTGTAAAGTCACTTCCTGTGACACGTAAACGGACAATGCATATGCATACGAGAGTCCGCTACAAATATAGTTCATTTACATTGAATACTACACTACTTTATCAGTATATAGGGCACCGACACGGCGAATATAAGAAACACTGCCAGCAATATACATTATGAAAGTAATGCATATTGCACTACAATCAATCAATGTTTTATATATTTCCATATTTTTTTATTGTGACTATACAAAATACAGTAGACACAGTATGGAACAATATATACAACATGTAACTTAATTAACGCACATCCTGAAAATAGTTTGTTCAGAATCGTTTACTGAATCGATTTATATCATTTTTAATATAGGTAATTTTTATTCCAAAATAATTAAAAATAGGGAAATTATTGTCATATTAACTCCAAAAAAATTGAAATGGACCATAAGTCAAAGTAATAAGACTTTTATAGTAATCGCAGTTTTATTTGTATCATATAAATTCCATCATTCAATACAAAATAAAGTAAAATAAACTTTATCCCAAGAAACTAATTTAGTAAATAACAATGCATATACATGTTAAATTAAAAATTCAGTGTATGTATTATGATTACAAACATAATATTCTAATTGGGTGTTTGAGGGTGTGCGTTAATTACGTTACATATTCTATAGAGAATCCTAAAAAAACAAGACACCGAATTTCTCTTATAATTTTACACTTGGATTATTCAGTCAAGAGGCATTACTGTCGCGTAATGGTGTCAACTTATGGTTGTCCTACTTATAGGCTATAGCGCGGAATATCAACGTGGCCTATTTGTAAACAGAACACAAATTTAAACGTTTCCATATTCATTATTTACTGACTGATCGAGCTATACACCACGTTCTTACTTTATTTATTAAGTTTCTATACATTTTATTTTATGACTATATAGTTAAAACTAACTAGGTGCTCTCATCGGTCCTTAAGTGGTAGTTTAATATCTGAGCGTCTCCGTGCTTCGGAGGGCACGTTAAACTGTCGGTCCCGGTTGTTGTAGTCAAAAGACAACAGTCGTTAAGTCATGTCAGAGGTATACTGGGCGGCTTGAACAACTCTGACACTAGGGTAACCACTGTCCATACGATAAGTAAGTAAAACGCGTTCTGAAAATTGAAAAGAACTATATGGTACGTTCACCTCAAATTTACGTCAACAAATTATTGTTTTGATACATATAGCCTAAGTCAACAGTAGTGTGGTGTTTTTAGTTCATGAACTTACTAAAATTCATACCTATTCATTAGATAAATAGGTATCATTTATACATTTAAACTGCGTAGTATAAAAATATTGTAAACATTGAACCGTTTCATGATAATATCAGTGTTAAAGTGCTTTCGTAAGCAAGCATTATGTCCATATCCGTTTAGCGCGATGACGTATATTTATTGAATTATTGAAAATCCGAGTTCTTGTCCTACTTGCCTTAATTGTTTTATTATAAACTGCGGTCACAGGGCATTGCTCTCTGATTCAGTCGACCCCTTTTTATAGCACAATAAATTGTAAAATATAAAATTCGCATTGTGTTTCCTTGGACGTATGAAACGTACCTACTACTAAACGAATAGGTACCTAATTAGTACATTTATAGCGTTATACGTACCGTGTTACTGCTAATTGTTAAAGCGCAAAATATATTAAGATATGGTAGGTATATGAGATAACTACCAAGAGATAGATAGATAGGTACACCTTATAATATAGCATAAAATAAGAAGTTTGCTAATAGATACATTTTGAATTTAAGTGGAATTGTCAGTCTTGAAGTATGATAACAATTTATTCAGACAACCATTCTAGTTTGTAAACATATATTCCTATTGTTAAGTTTTCAGTCATACTCTAGTGAAAGTTACCTATTATATACCAAGATGACTTAGTCTTAGACGACCTCGTCGCCAGATATGTATGTCCTCCAATCGGGCCATATTGATCCCTCGAAGCACGGGTTTAACTCCCGCATCTGACAAATTCTATAAATATTTGTTATCATATCTGATTGCCCTCCGTGCATAAAATATCAAATTAGGCTGTTGTCATTAACATACTGAAAATGGGTTTTATTTTCATTTCTTGCGCTCATCAAATAATCTAATCTTGAAATTTTATTATTTGTTACGTCTAAAATAATAAAAATAACTGATACGATAAAATAAAATGCAGTTAATTAATGTATTAAAAATAGAGCATTGAAGATGAAATAAAAATAAATAACTTTTTATTTTAGAAACTTTTTTATTTTTTGTTTATCTTTTATATACTGGTACGTTCTCGGTTTATAGCTAATATTCTCTACGACGATACTAAATTTAAAAATCTGTTTTTACTTATGATGTGGCAAATCAGCCAACCATTATTTTTGGCAGCCGCTTAATTTATTATGCCAGATTTAAGTTAATTTTCCGCCCGATTGAACTCAACTCATTAAAAATAATTTTTCACTGGGAATTTCAAAATGAAAACAATCTTACGTATTAGAACAATATCTCGCTTATAAAAATAATAGTACATAATATGGCATTTACGTAATTCTTGTTTACGTACTCGCCTCGGATTTGTTAGTTTAACTGTAAACCTAAAAAATAATTTCAAACTTTCACTATCGAAATCTACGCCATCACCATCTTAACATTAACTAATATCGTACAAACACATCATGCAATGAATAATTAAAAAGTGCTGTACCAGTGTAAAATTCTTTTTTACAGATTAATAGCATGCAACGCTCAGTTATAATAGACAATACAGTCGCACTGGAAAGTGGGGCAGTGAGATGATGTTTAACAGTCATCAGTCACACTGCAATCACAATGCAATTAGAAAGCGAATTGCACAAGTGCCGCGCGGCGCTATCAGAAGAAAGCGCGTCCAACATAGGAAAGTTGAATCGCGGCGGGGCGTTGAGGGGGGGTTGATGCGCGCACGCAGCCGCTAAAGTAGTACACTTTCGATCTCAACTCGCGTCGGTGAGAGTTGTGCGAAAACGAAAGTGGTGTTGTCATTATGGTCCACTTTCGACGCAGGGGTCAAGAACCCCGCGGGTCCAGTTCTAAGCCTGTTTCAAGTTAATTGTAGGACTGCACAACAGCTACGACATAACTACGAGTCCCTGCTATAACTACTATTTTATAAGAACTGTTAAAATAATATTGCAAAGTGAGCACTGCATAAATAAGAAGGTCGTGTTAATTACTATTACAGAAGCTTTTCGTCACCGGTTGCGCTTGCGCACATTCAGCATAGAAAACATTGATGTTCCTTACTTTCAAATGTTTATTTGTCATAAATTAACTATCGTTTACTTTATTTTTATAAGAATGCCGATCATGTTTAATGGATATTAAGTATTTACACAAAATGAATGCACCTTCTAACTCAAAAGAAATTAGACCGATTGTAATATAGTTTATGTATGACAGAATTTCTTTATTTATGAGGCAGTGAAGGTATATAAACATTTTTATAGACACCGGTAATGGTAATGAGATAAAACCAGAATCCCGATGACTTCAACTTTTTTGTTGTCATGTTTGTTGTTGTTGAAAACCAGATGGTATTTCTGCGTCATACATCGACTGAGGATACTTGATTTTGGCCCACGATGTGTCTACTTGTGGTATGGTGGATGCTACAGACGATTCCCCTAATTGAGGAACCATCTTACTCTCTAGGGGAAATGAAATTACTTCGCAATATTTCTTGATGTTAGATATTAACTGTGCGGGGTACCTAAACACTATGCTCCTTGAGATTTCAGCATCTCTAAAGTGTTAAAGTTATAAGCTTTTCAGTGCTTTGGAGGGCCGGCGATGGTGTCTACTTGTGGTATACGATAACTGCTACAGACGGTTCCCCTAATTGAGGAACCATCTTACTCTCTGTGGGAAAACGATATTACTTCACAATATTTCGTTAAGTTAGATATTAACTGTGCGAGGAAGTTATACGTTATGCCCTTTGAGATGTCCAGTATCTCTAAAATGTTAAAGTTATAAGCTTTTCAGTGCTTTAAAGGGCATGTTGAGCTGTGGTCATTTCCAGTTGTTATCCACCAACGGCAGCGTTCGTTTAATCATGTTATATGTATTGTGCGGTGTAGGTCCGTAACGTAGTTTCTAGAGTCATATGTTCGATGAACGGAAAGTCGACTGAACGATTGTTCGAATGGAATTTATTGCGAAACCACCTTTTCTCGCGAAACGCTGCTTCGACTGAAGGATTCTTCGAAAATTTGTTAATGGATGGACTGCTCTTTCGAATGTTAAATTAATATTTGGGTTAGGTTAGAACTGTAACCATCTAGCGCTATATACAACATTGTTGGTGAAGATTGGTGGAAATTTTCTTCATCTCTCTAACACAATTTGCTTATTCTCAATTTAACATTCGAAAGAGCAATCCATCGATTATTACATTTTCGAAGAATCGTTTAGTCGAAGCAGCGTTTGGCGAGAAAAGGTTGTTTCACCATAAATTCCCTTCGAACAATCGTTCAGTCGAGTTTCGGTTCAACGAACATATGACTATCTACTGTGTTACGGACCCGTGTGGTGTATGGTTTGAACAATTCAGATTCTATAGTAACGATAGCTGTCAAGAATAAATAAAATAGGAAGAACAAGAAGGCATCATCGTATCTAGTATTCTATATGATCTGGCTGCTAGAGCTAATTAGCATATCAATTTAGATCTAGAAACGTTTTGAATATTGGAACGAAGCTCCTTATCGCGCGTTGCAAAAGAGGGCTAGACGGAAAAAATTAAGACGAAAAGTTGTAACGACACTTTGTGCTTTTTTTATTACTAAAATTGAGCCTACTGATTAAGTTCATATTACA
Source organism: Pseudoips prasinana (assembly GCA_951640165.1). Lineage (NCBI taxonomy): Eukaryota > Metazoa > Arthropoda > Insecta > Lepidoptera > Nolidae > Pseudoips > Pseudoips prasinana. Next base: position 18,529,384 of record OX621241.1, on the reverse strand, counting down.
TTATGTTTGATAATAAAAAAAAATATTATAACTTATTTTGGAACGAAGTTCGGGCGCTGCGAAAGGGGGCTAGACGGAAAAATGAAGACGAAAAGTTGTAACGACACTTATTGATTTTTTTTAATTACTAAAACTGAGCCTACTGATTACGTTTACATTACATTATATTTGTTAATAATAATAAAAATATTATTATAACTTAAAAAAATACAATGCCTTCACTAATTAATCGAAAGGAACTTCGTTCCATCCGGGTGTCCCTTGACACCTCTCAAGTTTTTTTAATTGTTATTAATTTAGGCTAGAGCCTTATACCACAATAGAATATTTTAGCTGGAAAACCATTTCAAAAGAAAACTGTTGTAGATTTATAACAATAAACCATAGGAAGTTCCTACAGCTTGTGTATTTTACAGCAGTGGGAATGTTCTCGTTACTAAAGTGGCACTCGGTTTCCATTTGAATTTATAGCTCGGTATACTGATACCAGTGCAGCATATGGAGGGTGCAGGGTGCAAGAGGGGGGAGGGTTGTTCGAGGTGGTCGACCGCGGCTGACGTCAGCGCGACCTGATGCTGCCCGGCTTCAGCTTAACCCGGGCTCTGACCTCGTGCACTGATGTTTGCATATTTTACTCAAGCTTATATTAATGAGCGAATGACTATGGAAGCGAGTTGTTACTTTAGTTATATGTATATGTTAGCGGTTCTTGCCCTTGTTAAGAGCAATATAAGCTTCAAATACTTGTATAAATTGCTTTGAGATCTGCATAGACATGAATTATCTATATACATATAATAAAATCGTTGTCAGTGCTCAAAGAAAGTCGTAGGAAAGTCAAAACTGTACATTGAATATTTTTTTAAAGGATACTTGGGGCGTGATCTACAGTTGATATCGAAACCAAAAATATAGTTTTTAGAATTTTTGTCTGTATGTATGTCCGGGCTAAACTCAAAAAGTACTGCATTGATTTACTTCAAATTTTGTATAGATATTACTAAAAGGTCGTGTCAACATATAGGCTGTGTCAACATATACGTATTATCACGCTATCACCTACGGAGGAGGTGTTAACGCGGGTAAAACCGCGGGGCACAGCTAGTAATAAATATGGAAGAATATGTCTGGTTTCGACCAAAAAGTTATGTCAATAATAACGTGACAAAAGTATATGGTACAGTTGACGCTAGTGCAAACGCTTGCTATGGGAAAATCACTTTAACCGCCTACGTAATTGAGACGCTGTCAAGGTGCACATGTATCCACCGACCTCGAGTAAACTGTGCAATGACAACCAAAGAGTATCTATTTCAAAATTAACCGTTAATTTGATATAGTTATGGGTATCCTGTATATTGTTTTTTTTATGAAATGAAAACTTCTTTAGCGTCGTTGTGCACTTCTTTAATAGATAGGATAGGTAAAAATGTTAAACTCGCGTCAGGACACGTGACCTGATCGAATTTTCGTAAGACGGAGGGTCTTTTTTTTTAATTCACACTGGCCTATTATACACTTACATTTTTTTCTTAATTTTTTTAGATTTTTCCGAATGCTTAACCAAATTTTGTTCTATTTTTTTAAATTTATTCCCACCATAAGGTCCCTTCCTAGCAATTACTTTGAGTCTTTACCGCCCAAAGGTGGGAACTGTTGGAATAGAATTTCCATTCGCTACTCGGACCAAATAAACACTACTTTCCGAGTATGAGTAATGAAACAATTGATTTCACTTCAATCGGCAGTCCCCAAAGAGTGAGTCGCATTTTTTTTAAATTATAATGTTTAAAATTGCACACAATGTTTAAAAAAAGGTTTTCATCATTATACTTTCTATTTTTCGCCCTCTTCGGGCAGACTTAGATCTGTTGCCATACCGCCTCGTCTTCAGTTGTAATATTTATATTTCAAAGTCAGTCAGTCATGTCCATCACGTCCGTCACAGTCAAGTCATAGTCCTACCCCAGTAAAGCAGTGGAGACTTTACTAGAAGCTTCTATGGAGTTTTGGTTTCAACACGGAAAATCACAATTCACGGCAATATCGCACTTTCCTCCACTTCTGTTCGTTGTCGAAGATGTTATGTCTAAAAATCCACCATATTTACACATAAATGCTCGAATTACACCAGTTTTTGAAAATAAAACATAGCCGATGCGTCCTTTTCCGCGTTGGCGCCAAAACTCCTCATCATTATACTCTGTATTATGAATGACAGAATCTTTGACAGAAGACGTATGTCTTCGATGACAACTGCAGGAGAGGAAGGAATGAAATAATAGTTTCTATTATACCTACAAAAAATTGTAAGTTATTGCATTTAAAAAATTTAAAAAATTAATTTAGGGAATAAGTTTACATTTGCCGTCAAAACCCAACCTTAAGTAAATGCTATATTTTTCATAATATATTATTTATGAAAAATATAGTATTTACTTAAGGTTGGGTTTTGACGGCAAATGTAAACTTATTCCCTAAATTATTTTTTTTTTTTTTATTATTTATCGTTCTAGAAATTGGAAATCTTTCTACATTACAGTTCACGCGCATAAGTAAAAGTCTTCAACTGTTACGCGCCAAACAAATGTTCAAGTACCATGCGACGTTCTCAATGTTCTAGAATGCACCATTTGTACTTTCTGATCTAATTTTTTTGTACATCATAATATCAGGCTCTGGACGGCATTATGCCAGATGAACAAATCAATTCAGGCATTTACGTGTCATTAATAATATATAACAGACATGCAATTAATACTTTCCCATTGACAATATTATCTCATGGGTAGGATATTTTTTTGTTTGGAACATATTTAGACGAATAATAAGTTGTTTTTTAGTGGAATGAAATTACAATAATTCCTTTTCGGTGTCATAATAAATAAAACTTATATACGTTTTTGCTAAATCACAAATTAGTTGTGATTTAAAAGTCCAGAAATCTAGTATGAAGTCATACATTACATCACATCACAGAAACATACGTATCTATTGAATAGAAATATCTTGGAACAACTAATACATCCCATCTGATCCTAAACTAGGCAGGTCCTGGTACTATGGCCAGACAAATAATAAACATACTTTTATATTTCTAAATGTATAATTTATCTAAAATATGTATGTAGAGATAATATTATAAATTAATTCACACAAAGATTTATCCTGGTTTACAAACGGAGTCCCTAACCACTACACCAATATATGGGTCAGTTACTACTTCCATTATGTGAGAATGAATTAAAAAAAGGCCATTTAAATACATTATATATGTTCCTACATCCGAAGTTCCATCAGTACTTTGTATCATACAATACACATCCGCGGGCTCAAAAAGTCCTGAACACGGTTTTCTTTAATGCTAATTCAGTCTACAACTCTTCTTAGGTTCACTCTGTATAAGTTTACCACAATTTAAAATGCCTAGGTTATATTCAAAATGTATAGAAATAATTGATTTTTGTAATTAATATATATATAAATCAAAAAGAATGATAAAAAGACCCTCTCAACAGGCAATGAAACGACACCCCGTTTTTGAATTGTTTTACCGTGTACAAGCTTTACTAACCAAGAACATGTCATTGTAGCAGTCGGGTAACTAGAGTTATGTTATAACAAACTATCCAACTGCCCTTGTATCACTTCGGAAAATAAGGCGATTAAAAACAGTCAATACTAGTTTTCGCCCGCGGCATCCTCTCATAGTTGTGATAAAATGTGGACTGGGTTTTTTTGATGCTGTAGTTAAGGTATTCACCACGCTTAAACTTTAGTGCTCACGTGTGTCCACATCAGAAATATGGCAGATATTTGTGTGATCCGTAGATCCATTATAGTTCTGAGTCTGGTTTTACTTTTTGTAATACCAAAAATGACACAAATAAATCTAATTTAGTTTAACTCATACTTACCCGATTTTTTTAACTGTCTTCGTATTGTCATATTTTTATGGCAATTACAGCCCAATTACCCTCGTGTCGGTTTTTTGGCGCCAACGCGGAAAAAGACGCATCGAGGCTATGTTTTATTTTCAAAAACTGGTGTAATTTGGAGTTTTTATGTGTAAATATGGTGGATTTTTAGACATAACATCTTCGACAACGTACACAAGTGGAGGAAAGTGCGATATTGCCGTGAATTGTGATTTTCCGTGTTGTAACCAAAACTCCATAAAAGCCTCTAGTAAAGTCTCCACTGCTTTACTAGGGGTTGGACAAGGACTATGTATGACTTGACTGTGACGGACTTTACTTGACGATGACGGAAATAAATGATATAAAAATAAATTTACTGAAGGCTCATAAGGCCAAAGAAGCCAGAGCCGTAAAACGGAATTAAAAAAAAAATACCCTCGTGTCAGAGTTTTCTTGGCCTGCCGGTAAGCCATGGCTTATGCCCTATCTAGTGTTGTCTGAAGACTATAATGGGGACCGACAGCTTAACGTGCCCACCGAATCATAGGGACGCTCAGAAATGAAAGCAATTTGGCAGTCACTAATATACAGACTGTCCGCGTTACCATGGAGTTTAAACTCGCTGATCGATTACGAATTGTGACGGTGCTGTGTGATGAAGGCGATAAATATCACCTCCCCATCTAATCCTGTTGGAGGAGCGTAGAACTCATCCCGAGGGAATATCTACCAGTGAAGAGACAGCAGCGTCTTTTCGTAGAATAACCACCATACTGCGATCGCCAACTCATCTGCCAAGCGTGACGATTATGGCATGTCTCCCGAATGAAATATCATTTCTGTAATAAAATAAATTTTATAAATGTTTTCATACAAGATGTACCTAAATATCTACACTCGCGAGCAACCAAATCGACTCAAGCCTAGACGGCGCACATATACATTGATTTTCCTAAAACGATAAATGGTAATTACAAAAGTGATATGTCATTCGAAAGCTGAAGAATTAGGCTTTCAATTAACATCAATACCTTAAAAAAAACTAAGCGCTGATTTATTGACACATTTTAATTGGCCGTCAGCGTAAATTACCTCTTTAGGAATCCACGACTTGCGCTACCTGCTCCCGCTATAAAACCCCCCACTTCCGGTTTATCTTATCAGTTGCTTGTTACAGGTTGACCGGTACACATCTCCGTAAATTGCATTCCTTGTTTTCGCTAACCCATGGATACCACACCAGAAGAAGCCGCTCAAGTTGTTGCTTTGTTGCAACAAGGGTTAAGTCAGCGAGCAATCGCTGCCCAGCTCCACTTGAGCCAGTCTTCTGTATCCCGAGTATACAGACGGTTCCAAGAGACTGGTGCCTTCAATCGGAGACCAAGAACGAGCCGCCACCGGTGCACTTCAGAGAGAGACGACCGCTTCATTGTCTCAACCTCGCTGCGCAATCGACACCTTACGGGCGTTGATGTGCAGCAAGAACTGAGACGTGTACGACAAGTGGCTGTCAGCGAGTGGACAGTGAGAAGACGCTTGAAGGAAGCCAACTTGACGCCAAAAAGACCTGCGACGGGCCCTAAGTTGACTGCAGGCCACCGACAAGCGCGCCTTCAATTTGCTCGAGAGCATCTCAATTGGAGCGTTGCGCAATGGCGATCGGTCCTGTTTACTGATGAGTGCAGAATGTGTCTGCATGGCAGTGACAGGAGAGGCCGAGTCTACAGGCGTCCGGGAGAACGATTTGCCCAATGTTGTTTCGCTGAAACAGTGGCATATGGCGGCGGTTCCTGCATGATGTGGGCTGGTATCTCTTTAGAGGGAAAAACCGAACTTGTTTTCGTGCCTGGGGGCGGCCGAGGAGGCGGGCTAACAGCTGATCGGTACATCACCGACATTCTACTGGATCATGTTGTGCCCTACGCAGGGTTTGTCGGTGAAGACTTCGTGTTAATGCACGACAATGCCCGCTGCCACACGGCACGAGTCACTCGACAGTTTCTGCAAGAGGTCGAATTACGCACGATGGACTGGCCTGCGCTCAGTCCTGACATGAATCCCATCGAGCACTTATGGGACGAGCTTAAAAGAAGAGTTCGGGCCAGAAATCCAGTCCCTTCAAGCGTAGACGAGCTAAAGACAGCATTATTAGAGGAGTGGGACGGCATTCCTCAAGAAAATGTCAAAAAATTGATAAGGTCCATGAAAAACAGACTGCGGGATGTAATTAGGGCTAGAGGGGGCAATACGAAATACTGATTTAAATAAAATAATTTTATTTTTAATTTTTTTTGTTTAATTTGTCAAATACGAGACACATACCCTTTTTCCTAAATTCCCGTTTTTCCTACTCTTGCATTCAGACATCATTTATTTAAAAAATGATGGATGGATTTCAATGATAATGATATCAAATTAAAGCTGACATCTTAAGCTTTCGAATGACATATCATTTTAATAATTTCCATTCATGATTTTAGTTGTATCAATGTATGTGTGCGCCGACAAGGCTTGAGTCGATTTGGTTGCTCGCGAGTGTATGTTACAAGAAATAATATCTAATGTATACAACTATATTACTACAAACATATTCTGACTATTTACAAGCGCTTTTTTAAAGTCTACGTGAATAAAAACCTTTTTTATTTTATTTTATTTAATGACGCCATGGGGAAGGCCTTGTCCAGAAGCAGACGTCATTTAGCTGACATAATTAAGATGATGGCGTGGTGCGTAGATACTAGTCTTTCACGCAGCAGGTTGTGGGTTCGATTCCCATCCAGGACAAATATTTGTTTGCATAAACATGTCTGTTTGTCCCGAGTCTGGGTGTCCTTCTTTAAACGACCTTTGAAAAGTCCATGGGTAGCGGTTAACACTTACCATCAAGTGGGCCGCGAGCTCGTCTGCCTCTTAAGGCGATAAAAATATCTATATAAGTATATATGTATTTACAAAAGCGAAGCAGCACATGAAGTATATCAGTTATGTCTGGTTCCTATAGTACAAGCTCAGCTTAGTTTGGTATCAGATGGCCGTGTGTGAATAATGTCCCAGAATATAATTATTATATATGTGTTGTAGTTTTCTAATGGTTAAATGTTGAATTCCGTTACGGACGGATGAATATCTCAATTTATTCAAGCATGTTTGTTGAAGGTGGTTTAGGCCGTAAATCTAAATCCATCGTTCATTATTGAAAGTCGTTAAAACGTAATATTTTAGTCAAGCACAATACACGGCCAGAACGGACTCCTAGTCTGTACAATTGGTCGCCTTGGCCTATAAACTCGCCGCTCCGTTCACAACTGATTCGCCAATTCTAGATTTAGGTTTTCAGTTCACCGGGTTGTGCTTACGTTTTTATACCTACGATGATTATTCCAACTCTTTTAACCCGACTATAGTGTCAAGTGAAAAGCGGAAATGTCAAGCTGTACAGCAACATTCTACGATTTCAAATGCTTAAGAAAAGTTAAATGTAATTAACGCACACGTGGACGAGATAAAAACATATGATAAATAAAAAAAACTTACACAAATAAGTTTCTTCGTATCGTCTTTTCTTATCTTTCTTGTGAAAAAACCTATAATTATATATTTAAACATACAAAATGTAAACTTATTTGTGTAAGTTTAACCAAGTAAGTTTTTATGTGGTCTAAACTAACTACCTCTGTCAGTTAACTTCAACTAAACATAATTTCATTGACAATAACTTAATACAAGCTAGCTAAATGTCACTACCATTATAAAGTAAATTGTATAAATGTTTTAACATTCCGTGCACCTAAATATCTGTAATAAGTAACTAGAAATATGACTGTATTACTACAAACATGTTCTGACTATTTACAAGGGCTTTTTTAAAGTCTACGTGAATTTAATTTAATTTATTTTATTTTAAAGTAAAAACAACCTGTAATAAAATTTACGTGGTAATAAACTATATAAACAAAAATAAAACAAATAATAATTAAACCAAATTATACTTAATTAAAAAAATAGAAGGCACCAATCAAAACAAAACTAATATGTAGTAAATGAGATATACCTATGTACTAACACAATACAATACACAATACTAAGATAATATGAATATAGTAAAATTACTTTTTGTTTCATGTCGTTATCAAAAGAGTTCTAACTATTTATTATCTATACAAATAAATAAAATTGGAGTGTCTGTTTGTAATATTTAAATAACCGGTTTTTACTACATTAATATGAATATATATACAGTACATACACCAAAATGTCATTTTTTACAATTTTTGACTGTCTGTCTGTCTGTTTGTTCCGGATAATCTCTGAAATGGCTGGACCGATTTGGATGGGACTATTGGCATTTTTATTGGCAGGTAGCTGATGTAATAAGGAGTAACTTAGGGTACTTTTATTTTATAAAAAGTCTTTTATTTTACAAGAAAAACGAAATAAACCAATTAACACGCGGACGAAGTCGCGGGCACAGCTAGTTATTAATATAATGGTATAAAAAAAGTAAGTAGTCAACTGTATCTACCAGTCAGGTAACCATCTAGAGGAGCGAAATTGATTTAATTTCTGTTCGTCTCCGTGCTTCGAATGGCGCGAAACGCTGTCGTCACTGAACAACAACCGTTACGACATGTCAGAGGTAACCACTGTCTGTACGAATGAATTAACGGAATTAAGTCATTAAACGATATATACTACAATTGATTGACTAGTCTGTAGACCTAGTGACCTGACTATTAAGCCTGAGGTTGTGAGTGCGGTCCTCACGCAAGACAAATGTTTGTGTGATGAGCACGATAATTTTATTTTTTATATTTGTGGTGAATTCCTGAACAGCCAAATTGATTTGTACTTATACAAAAATAACTTTAAAGATTAGTACTTAAGATACCATAATATAAAATTATAGAAGCGTTTTAAATTTAGAATCTTCGTATTTAGGTATTACGCTATGCGGAACTCATTACAAACAAAATATGGAGTTAAACAATGGCGGTTGCCTTTCATTGGGTCGAGTGCATCTTAAGGTTTAAGCTGACTGTTTGCTTTGTTTCTCGTATAAATGTTATGGGATCTTTAACTATTGATATAGGGAATATAAGATGTTATTTTTTAAATTTTCATAACATTATGGCCTCATCACAAGGACTGGAAATGCTCATACATGTTGTAATAATAAGCAAAGTCCAGTTGACAACTGTTTTATTCATAAATTATATTTTGTATAAAAACCTATATACGACATCTTCCCCTTAAAAATAATACGAATTATATAAAAATTATTACATTCATGTTGTAATACTAAGCACAGTGCAGTTGACAACTGTAAGTTTTATTCATACATTGTCTTTTATATTAAGACCTATATACGACAATTCTATACATGGAAACCGTTTCTTTTACACCTGTTTATTCTTACCTGTCTCGTATGAACATTTGGAATTTAATGACTACTCACTCAGGTTTATTCAGAAATGGATTATTTTATTATAAAACGCCCTAACAATTGAAAATTCTAGGCAGGTGACAACGATTGTATCTTGATCTTGATAATTTTCAGGTCCACAATTTATTAAATCACACGGTTTATGGCTTTTTACAAGAATAAGTAAACACCTTATATGTTGGCTTGTAAAAACCACATTACCTTTTAGGAGTACCATTTGTATAAAATCGTTACAACCGTTTTTATACCTCAATCCAGCTTGCGCAAACAGTTTGAATGATTTTGATAGAATTGACAGAAAAGAGAGTTTTTGAACCGTGTAGTAAATTATCTCAGGAAAATATCGTTTCCGTGGGTTACAAATAGAGCAAGTGGGACTCGATTGAATAGGGATTATAATCATGTATTTAATTTACTTAAAAGAGACTTTAAAATTTAATTTTTAAAGTCGGAACGAACCTATGGGCCATGTAAATGGTTGTCCTGCCGGAGATCGAAGCCGAAATACTTGGGCACCGAGCTCATTGACTTTAACTTCTGTGCCATACATTCCGGACAATTCTTGACTTATTTTCTATTTCTAACAATTAAATTAGTTTACGTCTTTCATTACTAAATTGGAATGATCTGACGTTACATATATGTGTACGTATGATATTTTTTAATATAGTGACATTTATATTAGGAAAATGAGTAAAGTTTAGAAGAAGGGTGAAAAAGGAGTGGAACCTGTAGATGTGTATTGTGTAGTAAGGGTGCGTTGTTAGGGGCGGGCGGCGCGTAGCGTCTACGCGGTGGCCGGGCGGCGTAGCGAGCGCGCGGCGCGCCATTCGTGCTGACGCCGCCGCCGGCCGCACGCGCTCTATCCGCGCGGCTCATGCGTCTCCCGCTCCCGCCCGACATGACTGTGACTGAGTGCCATCATCGCCTGGAGCGGCTGGAACCCGCCGCCGACACTGATCCGCCGCCAACAGCCCCCACTGACTCCGATGAGCTGCTCGGCAGAGTCCTTGCAGGTGAGCGCCACAACAGCTGATCATGACAGCTGTCAACTGCTGGACATCCCGCTTCGGCCCATTGTTAACCGTGTGTGATTGTTTATTGTTCTGCCGTCTTGAATATTTTTCACTTCAAGTTTATTTGTTTAGATTTGACTTTACAATTAGAATTACCATAACAGTGATATAATTTACGTTGGTTCTATTTACTATCGGTAGGTTATTTATTTCTCGTATTAAGTGATGTTGTTTTTTTTGTGTACTATTAGGTAATAATAGGTTAAAGGATAAAATAATGTCTTTTTCACTTTCCTGCGAGTGAGTAGTGCGGACGCGAGCGGGGAGCGCGGGGCGGGGTGCGGATCTAGGTCAAGCAGAGTTCGTTGCCCTCGGCCTTCCCGGCTATATTCGACGTCGCTAATCACCGTACCCTCCCCGCGCCCGCGCCTCACTGCACCTCTTAGTATCCTCGCTCCTGCTGCACAGAGTCGGACTTTTAACTATTTTTATATAACGCATGCTAATTACCTATTACGTGATTTATCTTAATTAAAGAAGGCTGCTACTCGTATTTACGACACTAAAAGTCTTAGGTACTGATCAATAGTTTATCGTGCAATATTGCACATAATTTCATCCTTCGTTATTAATGTTAATATATTCAAGTCAATTTTAAAAGTATAATTGAATGTCATATCTTTATACCTACTGTATAATTTGTACTTAATATTATCCATTTATTTGTGAATCCAGTTCCCATCCAATCGAAAATAAGGTTTATTCATTCTATGTCAATCAGTTGTAATATTATTATTTGCAAAGACGTGCGAGTGAGTATCTGCACTCGACATCATGGTCGAGTCGAGTTTCGCAAGTGGAGCCCATCGCTGAATGCCATTTTATTTTGGAGGCCGCGCGCAGTCGGAGGGCCCGCGGTCAACGGCCCCAAGCGTTATCTAGGTCGCCTCAGAATAACCTAGCGCCGATACTCTAATAATATTCTACACGAAGCCTTGAAATGTTGTTGTCCCACTCTCACTCACGACAACTCCGTACCCGCGAATAGCGACAAATCGTGTTTCGTAAGCCATGTTCTATTCCGTATGCGCAGCCGCCAACTAGATTTAACTATCTCTTTTACTCTTCGCTGCAAATCTAGATAGTATAAGCAAGCGAAATATGAATTTCTCGATTTCATCTTTCATCTGAGTAGGCCTTTTATACTTTTACGTAATACCTGACTAATGTCTTACAATTCTGGTTGTCTGTTATTTGTTGTGATAAATCTTTGAATATAATTATGTCAATTGTATCTATAGATCATCAAATCAGACCAAATCGTAATTATTAGAAATGTTAAAAGTCCAATCAAATGTCACTTTGTTTAGAAAATATTATTAATGAAAATTTAATGCGTAGCAGTAATTTTATTAGCTAAACGATTAAACGTGTAGGTACATTAATTGTAACACATACTTACAAACAAAGTGTGACCGTATAAATCTGATATTTTTATGAGGCATGAATTTTAAACAAATAGTATGTATTGAAACAATGTATTGCGTGTAGCGTGCGCTGTGACGTACGGTGTGGCGGCGGGGAGCGAGCGCGCTGACTCGGTATTGCGATCAAGGCCTCGAGTTCGTTCACCCGTTTGCAATTGGGTCACGCTCGACGCCCCGCACCGCGTTCCCCACACACAAATAACTGTTTAAATCACACTAAATCCGTACCTGTAACGTCACACTTAGTATGTAGGTAACCTTAATTATTTAATTTAAAACTTTAGGAACAGTCAAAAGTATTTCAATTGCTTGGAAACATAAGTCACAGTAAACAATGTTTCTAGATACATTTTTACAGTACAGTAGTGGGAAAAATTGATTATGTGGTCAATATACATCCAATAAACCAGAAACTAATGATAATAAAATACTATTCATTGAATAATACCCGAAGAAAGTCATAATGCCCGGCTACCCATAACTTTTGCATAGTTATCGATGAATACATAACTTTTAAATACCTACATCTAATAACAAAATTTATTGAATACGTAAGAATTATACCATTAACTAGTCAAGGCGCATTAAATTCGTTTTTATGTTTTTAGTAGAAAACGTTACTTCCACTGTTAATAAGTTATCAAATATATTTTAATGTGCCTTATATTTTACATTAATTTACAAAAATCTAAATAGATTTGTGTAAAATGTCTCATTAAAACCTCTGTACAACTTACAAATATATGATTTACCATTTATAAATTCCGGTATAGTAAACATTTTCATTTATTTATGAAATCTGTGATCAAACTTCAGCGAAAGTTCTATGTAAAATAGCGAAGGATATTAGGGAGGCAGCGGTGAGGGGTAGCAGTAGGGAGGGGGGGCACGAGAGGCTGCGGGTCGACGGCCGCGCCGCCCTGACCCCAATTTGATCTGCGCTCGCGTCATATCGCGCGGACCTCTCGTCCAGGCTCAGGCACACTCAGCGGAAAATACCCATCGTTTCAACATAACAGCTTTATGAATTACTAAGTATAACGGGGCTTTTGAACTTCGATTTAGCAATACCTAAATTACATTGGATTCATTAATTGCGATTATACATATTATGTATTGCACTTACTTTGTCTGAAGTTAGCCTAATCGGATCGATTGAAGTTAAATCATCACTAAGACTCCCTAGGTAATCATGTATTTTAAAAAGAGTTTTTTTATATTATATATAATTAATTAGGGAACTAACATAAGCAAGTATAGAGATGGCCGGGTTCTATTCACGTCATATTATATCTCACATAACCTGCTAACCTGGACTCGCCCGAACCTAAGCGTTTGAATACCGAACATTGTGTTCATTGCCTCATTTTTTATACTCGTACCGTTGTTGTACTTAAAATATTGTCCGTAATTTCAACTAACTGATTTTTTATACAGATACTGGGTCATGACTTAGTTAGATGTAACTTTTATTTGTGGCTAGAGGAACAGATATATTTATTTAGGCAAGTCTATTTCGAATAGAAGTACATATGTGCCGAGACTATTTTTGGATATCTGGTATTTTAGGACATAGTTAATATTTTTAACTGGAACATTCGAAGTCTTTGTTTAGTATGGTATAGATAATTGGGGTTATATCATTTTTACACTTACAAAACAGCTCTATTTATTTTACTGTTTAACTAGATATAGCGAACACCATGACATTATGTATATTGACTTACATAACTATATATAGACAATGTAAATCATTAGTTATAATAGGATATATTATTCTAAATTATCGTTATATCATATAATTTTCTTTTGTTAATATATTTTCTTATTTTTAATTGGTAGAATACAACTTTTTATCAAATTATGAAGGATAAATACATAGGTATGTTGTAAGTAGCAAGCGCACTCGGGGGTAGGATCCAATAGGCCCTGGCTATCTAAAGCTTTTCCGTTTATATTAAGTAGTTTTATTAAGTTTCGTCGTGTGATATAACGGGTTAAAAGCTTAGCGACAGCAATAGCAAATAAATATCTAAAGTAATTTAACTTAGTAAATAGCATATAATTACTATCAATAATACAGCAGAAAATAGGTTCCGTTACGTTGAAGATTTACCTTGAAATGTATACCAAAACGCGCCTTGGATCTCCCACTCATTTTTATCAATGTTATATTATCAGCGTGATCAATCTTCTTGTATCTGCATGCTATCAAATTGCAAATGTTGATATTCTTAGTGAACGTGGTTCACTTCAAATTTATTAATAAATTCCTGTAGTTATTGCAATTGTTTCGAAATTCTTCTAAGGAACAACTGTTTTTACATAAAGTTACATTTGAATAAATTAGCATGTGAAGTGTTAGCCATCGTTACGCTCGCTGTAGCGGCTGCGGCTGATGATTAAGTCTAGTGGGTCATACCATGAGTCAGTGGTGACCTAGATGTGGCAGGCTGTATCGACGGTGAGCGGGAGCGCGGCCTACGTGCTCTAAATATTCTCAGAGTAGGTTAGGGAGGGAGGTCAATGACCTCAGCCCTGCCTACCCGCCGAACTTTCCGGGCCATCCGATTGTGCCCTACTGTGACGGAATTACCTCACGGGAGATCATTTGCTCGTAAATAATTGTTACCCTTTCGTGTCAAAATCATAGAGAATAATTCTTCAGTTACAACTAACTTGGGACGTTTTAAATAAAACTTATAAGGGCTTTAACACCTAAGTAAACAAGTAAGTTGGGCCCGACTAAGTGGTTACAAGTGATTCTTTTGTTTTGATTAATAATAATAATTTAAATCACAACATAACAATTTTGAACAAAGAATTTTGTTGAACAAAAAAAGTTAGGCTCTACTTTTATACATATTTTACTGGTTACCAAAAATTGTTACGATCCCAAATAGGTTTTTTATATCCAAATATTACTTCAATTTAAGCGGAGCAACTTTATCATACTTACCTATATATTTCATGGTATCAACTCGAAATACAAAAGATTTTTGTACATATATATATATTCAACTGTTTCAATTGTGTAAGAAATTATCCATTAAACGCAAAAAGCACCGTTAGGCAGTCACACAATGCTAGTCCAATGCCAATGACCAGTGCTTATTCGGTCTGTAAGCGACTTAATTGGCTTGCATATTATTATAGTATATAATATAATATTGTGATGTACAAAATCTGTTCACACGAATAAGATAATTAAACAAATATGATATTTAATTGTTATCTAACTGGACGACTAACAAGTATAAATTGAAGTGTAAAATATTTTTTACTTTATTTGCATGTTTGTTTGTTATGACTTGTTATATAATATCTACCATAACCCTTCTAATAAACTATCTTCTTACACTAATTATCACCATAACATTAACCATAAATAGTTCGAAGATAGGAAAGTTTGTATAACGCCATCTAGCGTCGAGTAGATAGTTAAAAGCTGTTTAGATAGATGTCGCTAGCTTCCTGATCGCATGAAAACACTACGACGTTCTACGACGTAGCAGACGATTCGTAAAGTATTGTAAAAAAACTAATAGATGTCGATTACAAATATTTTTATTGAGTTGAATATTTCTTCATTTAGATAATTTTATCACAGTCGTTAAGTAACATGTCGAGCATGTAATAATTAAAAAAAACTTTTAAATTGCGTTTACGTTGTCTGCGTGAAAAAAAATACTGTGTTCATTTTCATAAGTATATTTGCATTTTTTTATTTTATTTAGTATTTATGCTACTGGGCACTGAAACCAAACATTAAGGTTAAGCATTTTCGGTTTATATTTCAGAAGTGAAGCTCATTCCCGGCTGGCTAATATTATAGACACATAGGTGTGCGAATAATTGCTGTAAGGCACTAATACATTTGTGTACAACATCGCGTAAATGATGTGTTTTATAATATATATCTGATGATAATAAACTTATCACTTTGCCATCTACAAGCATTTAATAACTTACTTTATATACCGCATGTTTTTTAAATTTTTAACCGAAATCCTTCTTGATGATTTGGTTGCTAATAATTAACGGATAGTTAGAATGGGGAAGTACCTCCACCTTACGGAGAATACTTTTAGTATCAATTGTATTATAATGTTAATGACGTGGTCTTGGGTCTCAGTGAGTTAGCCATAGCTCCTGTTGCAAGGGTTGGTCTCACGTGGATATTGCCTATGGGAACCGTATAGCATCAGGTATGATTATTGGTATTATGGTATTTTCAGATATGGTATAATGTAAAAAAACGCGATTAATAGGTGTAAGTCGACCCATAAATAGTTATTCTGAGTCTGGATGTAATTTGTATCCGTCTATTATATGTTTGTAAAGTACCCCGCGACACAGGGATTAGATTGCCTAGTGCGGGCGGTGACTTTTAAAAATAGGCAAGTTGTATTTAAACAGTAAGGAAAACCGATATGAGCCATTATTATATTTTGACAGAAAGAGATAATTTAATTTGTATTTGATCTATGATTGAACATTAAGCTGAAACTAAAAATAGATGTCGATGTTGTTCTGAGGGTGGGCTGTGAGGGGTAGGGTGGCGGGGGCTCTGGCCATGAACTGCGCGACCCCTTGCACCCACGCGCTGTCACCCCTTATACACGTTTACCTGCTGGCATTTAGAATAATTCGTAAGAAATTTACATAGAAATAGTAATACCATTTAAACGATTATGTTTAATTTTGAAAATATGTTGTAGAATTTGTGAGTTGATTTGGAAATTTAATTGGATACAAAGAAAAAGAAGCGCTCGCGATTTATTATTTATTTAATTGTTATGATTAATTATACCAGATATGTAATCACCTGCGACAAATCACAAACACAGTGAGTTTGTAATAATCATAATCGTTTAGATTTTAAACGACTACAAAAGAAGGCGGTTGTCTATTAAATAAATAAATATCTTGGGACAACTAACACACTGCCATCTGTGCCTCTAGCACGAGTTCCTGCAGTTTACTTACTCGATCACACGTACAGTTTCGTCCCATACATTGAGCACCAGAGTTTTAGTTCTTAATAGTTTCCGCGAGAGGCGCTGGTGCTCAATGTATGGGAGGAAACTGTACGTGTGATCGAGTAAGTAAACTGCAGGAACTCGTGCTAGAGGCACTGAACCCAAACTAGGCAGAACCCTAGTAGTACACTGCAGACTAGACAACTGATAAACTAATACATTACATACATAATATAGATAAATGACACATCACGCAAAGATTTGTCCTAGGTGGGGATCGAGCTCACGACCTCTGGCTTAGCAGTCGGGGTCATTAACCCCTAGCCCAACAGCCAAACATGCCGTCAATTTGACAGTATATTTATTTTATGCATGTTACGTAGGTAATATCTAATTTGTTTGTGAACTGATTATGATAATTGGATATTAATAAAATATTACAATAATTGAAATAACCAATAAAGAATGCTTTCGGATTGTATCCATATTATTATTTTTATTATATACATTTTGTTTAAGACAATTATCATATAGAAAAGTTGCAGTTGGTTTTCGCTATGTTTTTCAAAACGGTTATTATGGTAAACTCACAAGTTAATCCATCTGTTAAATTTCAAATACATCATAATATGTAAATAATTATGTCATTTATGTTTCAAACTTATAAAAGTACATTCATAACCTTAAATAGGTTGTCAATTTATGTCTTAAAAGTCAAACATTTATCATAACTATCGAATTCCTGCTACAACATCCTACGTGAATAATTAAATATAAGCATGGAAATGGATAAGTTGTAGAATATTTGTTTACAAATTACGTAAACATCAATTACAACTCTTACAACTCGTACATAATAATCTGTTTACGTACATATATTATGTACCCAATATATCGTAAACGTTTATTTTACAAGTGGTTCAGCTTCATGCCTAGACTGAGTATTAAACATCTTACCTGATGCAATTGCTAGTAATGTAATTTAAAATAATACAGATTTCACGAGCGAAACCCAACCAGACCAATTTTGTCCCCTAAATCTGGTACATAATTTACCACCTTACCTTCACACAATTCATAATTAAACACAATTAAAACGGATTATTATTAAACATAAAAATCACAACTATTTAAGCTATTTGACACAAAGATCACACGTAAAAAAATACATATGTACCTACAGTATGAACAGTAGTTAGTAAATATTCAATTTAAATTAATTTTTGATATCTGACAGAATTAATTCATAATATTTGAACCCTTACTAATTAAAGCTGAGAGTTTTAAATTTATGTGGTTGGGAGGCAGAGGGGGTAGCTCATAATGTTACGCGGGCGCATGCGCGATTTTGGCCCACGCGTTAGCCAGCCCGTCAGCACGCTTTCGCGCCAAAGCGCTATCGGTCTCGCGCCGGTTATAACCTAAGTTATTTACAACTTAGCGCGATATTGCACGTTTTTATTCGCTTAAAAATAAACATATGACTCAACACCATGGAACTCAACAGTGATACATTACTGCCAGTGCCGGAATTATCAGGTATTTTTTATTATCAATAAATATTTCGCATCCTTATGAACTTGAAATCAAGTTAGAGGTCGTTGAACTTTGATGTGTTGGGTACGTTACCGAATACTTTAACGTTTACAACTCAATTTATTATCTTTATAAATTATACAATGTTAAATGATATTAGTGACTTAATAATGATATTACTTAAAACAATCGTATTAAAATAAGATAAATTATTATTTTTATTTTATCACAGTAGGTGACGGGTACCGAACTCAATAAAAACTTATTAATTATTTTACCTTTAGGCATCGTATAAATTTGAAATAAATACTATTAGTATATAATAGTATTTATTTAATATTTATATATATTTTTAAAGTGACGTCTGCAATTATACATTATTCTGAAAAAAAAATATCTAATTCTAATGTAAGCATATTGATTACATGTTGCGTTACGTTTTTTGGTGCGATAAATTCTGTAATAAAATAAACGTGAGTACCACTGTAGGTCACCAACGAGTAGGACTACAAGATCTTAAGCTGACTAATACAATACTGACTAAAGGAAATAAGAATCATTGTTGAATTACTAAGGTAAAACTTTTCAAAAACATTTAACAAAAACCTGCTTAAAATTGCTTGCGGACTTGAATAAGATATTAAAATGAGTCGAGGTAGTAAACATCAAGGTTTGAGGAAGCTTCCGAGATTTCGTTAAATAAAGCTACCCGTGTAGAATAAATAAGGTGTGGCATTCTGGATTGATTTAACATAAATAATATAGCTCACGGACTCTTCATTTTGAGGTGAGGCGTCAGTTCCTTTACGTTCGCGGTATATCTTTCAGGAAAATTATATTAGAACATAAAAATTGTAGGCAAACTACATTAAGTTTTTAACTTTTTAGAACTATTTAATTTAATTAGATTAATAACAATTTAAACTACTTTTATTTGAATTGTCTACTGGTTTTAATCTGTGGACAAAACTTTTTATACATATCCACACGAATACGCAAATATGGTTATTAGCGTTTTTTTTATTTCACTCTTGTAGACAGGAATAATCTCTACGTACCTAGTATTCCTACTAAGTAATTTAAGATTATATGAAGATAATAATAATTGTAGTTCATATAGTGGGTGGGTTATTTTATCTTTACCCATTTTAAACAAAGTTTTTATCTATGTAACGATACCTACGTCCTACTAATATTATAAATGCGAAAGTTTGTGAGTACGGATGTATGGATGTTTGTTATTCTTTCATGCAAAAACTACGGAACGGATTTTGATGAAACTTTGTAGTAATATAGCTTATACATTCGCTTACCACATAGGCTATAATTTATAAAGATTAACGCGGGTAAAACCGCGGGGCACAGCTTGTTAGAATTAAATTCCTAATTCGCCTAAAATTTGTTTACGTTAAATAAAGTAACCAAATTTTAAACGTATTAGGAATTTACCACTAATTGAAATTGATGACAATATATCAGGTTAGACGTTGTCCCGGATTAAATAGTTAGGTGCTTCAGTGTGGTGCGTGAGTCAGGCGGGTCCAGACCGGAACTGTGCGGCGCGGTCACCCCGCTCCACTGCACTTATGCATATTCCATTGTAACGCATCGATATCCGTTCCACTTTTACGGTTATCTGCTGCCTTGCATGCGTAAAGTGCACTGTCACTTGTTTGGGCTTAACTTTTTGTACTTCGCGGGATATCCGGTGATTGCGAATTGGAAGGTTTCGATTGGTGACCGCTAACCGTGTTAAAAAGGGGTCGTAAAATCTCCATATTAATAAAAAAATATGTCATTGAAAATCCATTATTCTCTTTGAATAACAATTTGCACAATACTAAAAAGGTAAACTATTAAAAAAAAATTCAATCTATTGGAACTTCCACTTATGGTTCCATATTTATTGTAACCATATTTCAGTGACATATATTTTTTCATATATTTTTTTTCAGGACGCAAAATATTATTTTTACCACTGAAAGCCTGCTTTGAACGCAGTTTCGCGTTGTTATTACGGTGCAGACAGGACTAGGTGCGACTGCTTACTCTGTGTATATACACCATCATGCAATCTCCTTCAGCTCTTTGAAAGTCTTCTTTTCAAGTAAACCTTTTATGTAAAATGAGACTCGGTGGCGCCGTATACATACACATAGAAAAAAATAGGTGTATGCCTTAGTGTGCGTCGAGTACGTGGCACTACGAGTGTGTACTTATGGAGTGCATCGCTCCCGGGCGGCGGTGTCGTCGTACTGCATATAGGCCAGTGCACGCGAATGCCCGGACCCCTCCCCTCGAACCCCGCCACCGCTCCCCGCTGCACTTCGCGATTTTCCATTTCCATAGTATTGCCCGTTCGCTAATTCCAGCGGTTGACTCGTTGACTCGACTATGTCGTAACGTGGGGAAAATTCATAGACCTTTCTCTAAGCATGACTTTCCCGTGACTTCTTCCGGCACGAGGTTCGGTTCACTCTTATAAGATTTACATTAACAATCTTGATAAATAGATAGTTTGTTTAATTGTTGGATGGCAGTATACAATTCGACTGATTGACACCATTTGGGTAGGTACGCGTTATATATATATAAAGCACTTATTTAAAATTGTAGATCACAATTGTCTCTTTTAATTATTATTTTTGACAGTTCAGGTTGATATATCCCTCAATTTTGTTACATTTTATAAGGAAGTCTATGAAAATTTGCTCATAATTTTATTAAAGTAAACCATAATAATATTTGTAATTAGGTAGATGGTTATCTTCTTTATTGTATATATACTGGTTGTCCTAGTCTCGTTTCCGAAATTAAACCACTTGGACGGTCATCCATCTATCAACTGACCGCGTTCCTGGGTGCTTTACCTCGCCGATCACTTACGGACCGATGACTGCAACTGGCTATGAGCTGGTTATCTATTATCATATTTTCGTAACAATTATCAGAGGGTTATGTTATGCTCGGAGAAAATAAATGAAAGTTACTTCTCTTATCTAACGAATGACGCTTCATACTTTCACGTTACGCAATCAACATTTAATAATTTTAATAATAGCATTGTTTATATATAAAAATTAGGGCATAAATAGTGTCAATAGTGTACGTGTCGAATTGTCAAGTTACTATTGCGACGACACAGAGTGTGAGTTCAAAGCGCTCGGTAACAGTGCGCTCGAGTAAACAATGTCGTAACCGCGTTCATTGGAACCAGCAGTTACGTCTGTTTGGTATTGGACCCCCGGATGTAGTTACAAGTTCCTGCGGTCGTTGCCCGCCCGATGCGTGCACGATTCCCCTATATCGGCCAACTGTGGCGCGAAAACTAAAAGCGCTGCGACACATTTTTGTGTTCCACTGCATATTATTGACTCACTACTCCCAATTTCCTGTAAAATTGCACTTTGTTTTTTTTTTATATTCTTGTTACACTATTGTGTTGTTTGTAGAAGGAAAGTTCTAGAAGTCAGTTTAGATTGAAATGTTAAGATTTTTTATTAATGTTAGTTTGTTAAGGTTATACATGAAATATAGGTATCATTTATGTAGCGTATTTTATTACACGTTAAGTACTTACTTAACGATCAACTGCATCGACTACGACTAGAAAAAGAGCTGTCATTTTGGAACGACTGAATGAATTTTTATGAGATAAGAACTTCCTTCACTAAATTAACTTGAACTTATATTAAAAAGAAAACTAATTTAAGGCTGTTTCTTTTGAGAGCTACTATGATAATAATACAGACATCTACATAGAGGGGCTTCCAACTTCGAATATAATATATAGATACATACATATATAGACTCACGCCTGTTTCCCAGAGGGGTAGGCAGAGACAACGGACTTCCATTTGTCACATCTTTGCACATATTTTTGCCTTGCATATGATTATTATCACCAATCACACCACCACCAATAATACATGATTATTTATGAAATGTTAAGCACATTAATAATTTAACAAACAGTTGTGTATATTTAAGCAGCTATGTGTGTGAGGTGTTAATTTCCTAACCAGGTTATAGGCTATCCTGTATTAAAAGGTTACAGTACCGAACCCCCTATTTTAAAATTAATAATAATAATATTCTGGGACATTATTTACATACGGTCATCTAATCCCAAACTAAGCAGGGCTTAGTATGGAAACCAGATAACTGATATACTACATATACTACTTTTCTTTTCTAATTACATATTTATATAGATAATTAAACCCAGACTCAGGACAAACAGACATGTACATGCACACAATTTGACGGTCACCGTAGCCTAGTTGGTAGTGCTCCTGCCTACCAAGCTGGTGGTCCTGGGTTCGAATCCCGGTAAGTGCAAATATTTGTGTGATGAGCACGAATATTTGTTTCTGAGTCATGGATGTTTTCTATATATTTAAGTATTTATCTATGTATATAAGTATGTATATCGTCGCCCGGTACCCATAGTACAAGCTTTGCTTAGTTTGGGGCTAGGATGATCTGTGTGACATTGTGCCTAGATATTAACTATCTGTTCGAATCCACGACCTCCGGCGTGAAAAGCAAGCATTTGCCAACCACGCCAACAGGCCCGTCAATGAGATATTGAATATTATTATTTTGTGCTAAGAATGTCTGAAATATTAATAACATATACCTACAATGCAGATGGGATTGCGCGAACGAGGAAACGGTTGGGTGCCGTTAGCTGGATAACTGTATGAGTCTAGTCTAGAACAATCCTGCGCGACGCGCGATAGGATCGGGTGACGCGTCCTGAATTATGAACAGCTATCAACCCATCACTTTTGGACTATAATCACAAAAAGATCACATTTAGTGATAAGGCCGCCAATTCTAAAAAAAATGTATGCTATGTATTCTTGTATCCTGTAATGTTTTGGTGTACAATAAAGAGTTATCTTATCTTATAATAATAATGTCCTCCTAGCCGAATTTCAGCCACGGTGGCCAGTCTCAATAGAGATTAGCCATCTGCGCGGTACATATTATAGTGCACACGTGTGTGCGCAAACACAGAAGCACTTTCTATTCCATCACTCTCATGATCCGATGGGACGCCTAGCTTCACGACCGGAATGAGATCAGGTGCAAGATCGACGGCTTTACGTGCTCTCCGAGGCACTTCGGGCTGATGCTGAGAAATTTTCCTTTTTACAGAAAAGTCCCAAAATCACTATTAGCCCGACCAGGGATTTGAACCTAGGACCTCGTTGGCTGCGGGTGAACACGCTACCGCTAGACCAACGAGAGTAGACTATAAACAGTAACTAAAAACTATAGTGCTTTTTTGTTATATATGACGGGCCGGTTGGCATGGTTGGTAAATGCCTCTCATGCCCCAGGTCGTGGATACAAGTGAACATGTCTGTTTGTCCTGAGTCAGTGAGTAATTATCTATATAAGTATGTATTTACAAAAAAATGAATAATGTATATGTAATATATCAGTTATCTGGTTTTCATAATACAGACGCCAGCACATCAAGCTACCCCAATTTGTCAAATTTCCCCAATTGAAAGTGAACCTTATGCTTTTATGATAAAGTTGAAAATCCATAAAAGAAATTTGTCAGATTGGGGTAGCTGGATGCGCTGGCGTCTGTACAAGCTCTTATAAGTTTGGGTTCAGATGGCCGTGTGTCAATAATGTCCCAGGATATTATTATATAAATATATTAATTGTGACTCTTCTTATCAAGTATTAATAGACAACATTCCTTATACAATCGATACGCTTAACAATTGCAATAGGTTACGACAATAAACTTATCATGAACGTAACTCAATTATAATCACGCCATGTTATGCGAACTTTTGCAAGTGAAGATCTTCACAGCATAGTATAGAACAGAACCTCATAAAAAAGCTTTACAAAGTTTTTACGTCGCATGCCTAGTTAAACACAAAATATAAATGCACTACAGATGTTTTCCGAAATACATAGTTTTGGATCAGTTAATCCTAATATGTATATTTTGTTATCTATTACAGTTTTATTAATTACAAATGACCGTCTCAAAGTAACAATTAGTAATCATCATCGCCATCATCATATCAGCCGAAAGACGCCCACAGCTAGACAAAGGTCTCCACCATTGCGAGGCGACTTGACGGTCACCGTAGCCTAGTTGGTAGTGCTCCTGCCTACGAAGCTGGTGGTCCTGGGTTCGAATCCCGGTAAGTGCAAATATTTGTGTGATGAGCACGAATATTTGTTTCTGAGTCATGGATGTTTTCTATGTATATAAGTATTTATCTATCTATATAAGTATGTATATCGTCACCTGGTACCCATAGTACAAGCTTTGCTTAGTTTGGGGCTAGGATGATCTGTGTGACATAGTCCCCAGATATTATTACTATATTATTATTATTATTATTGCCTCACTCTTGCCTCACAATCTCCAGCGATTTCCAGCGACCCTCGATTAATTCACAATTAATAATATGAATTACTAAATATAATTTAAACAAAATACTATGGTAATTAGATTATTTATTATCTAAACATCATCATATCAGCCGAAAGACGGCCACTGCTGGACTAAGGCCTCCCCTAAAGATCCCACAATAGCAGGTCTTGCGCTATCCGCATCCAGCGGTTTCCATTCCATTATCTAAACGAGACGATATAATGTAAGTATTACTTCACTGGCATTTTTGGTATAGTTAATAGATTACATATGACAAACAAAAAAATAATCAAGTCTGTTGACGGATCCCGTATAAAATTAAAAACATTTTTAATTATTTTATCGATAAAATGCTAGGTATCGAACCGCTAGGATTATTTGAAATATACCCAGAACTCCGAATACTTCATGTAAAAACAAAGCTTACATTGTAGCGACACGTGACACATTTTTATCGTAATGTTAATTTAAATATAAGCTTGGAACTGAAGTCAGGGGCAGTGGGACTCATATCGTCTACCGGAGTAGTATTAATAGTAGTAGGGGGTGGTGCGTCAGGGTGCAAGGCCCACCGTGCGAAGCGCCGGGTGCGAAGGGTTAATGACCGGCGCGTAGTCGCATTGTCGTGCGGGTGTTGCGCTCGTCGCGTCGCTGAGTCGCGCATCGCCCTCTGTGACTCCACTTCACTATGTGTACTGCACGCGATCTAATCTACAATATCTATAACGAGTTTATCACCATTTAAATAGATCGTTAACATTTTGAAACTGGTCACTGGACACATAATAGTATCATACTTATTTATAGTACGACCAATATGGTTATTGATTCATCTGGTATTATTGACTTCTAAATTATCTCTTCACATAAAAAATCCAGATCTCTAATATGTACAAAGTTCACTCTCATACTCAATTGCAAATTTGAAACTAAACAGTATGAAATAGAGACCAAAATTTGATTGTGAACCGATCTCATCATTCCATGATCGCCGATTACCCCGGCTGACGTAAATAGCGTCCTTGAAGCGAATCTACAAACACAATTGTACAAATATCTGCTATGAGTAGGTCAGTCACCCTCGACGGCGGCTCTATCTTTACATACATCACTATAACTAGTATATAACACGTATAAAACCAAAAGTCGCTGAACTCCAGTCACTTTTTTCTTTAGCCTGAGCTCAGCACAGACTCGCGTAGGTGACAACAAAATTAATGACATAAATGCTTAAAAAAACAATGCGGCAACTACACAATTTGCTATTAACGGTGCTAGTAATTTAGCAACAATGGACTATTTTCCTACGCGTATATAATCATTAGATCTGTAGGCATACAAAATATCTTTACATTAAGAAAACGTTATGTGAATGACTCACACAGTATTTAGATTATGCACCTGAGGCTATACCTAAAACCACGTTAGTATCGTACTACGCGGGTCCACTGATTTTGTGTCAAAATTGTTCCGCTTCATTTGGTGTGTCATCAGCTCTACAGATTTCTGTGTTCGCATTTAAATATTCGCACATTTTTGACATACGCTGAATACAATACAGTACATGTATAGAATATAATATGTTATTTTCAGCTGGCTTTGTATGACGATGTCGGTTAACGTTGTCGTAACAATTGTCACAGTAAATTCCGCTACGCGATGATGGTACGTCAACTACTGACTCATGTCTTCACTAAGCAGTCCATTGACACCAACATTCAGATACATATGTCTTAGACACGTCGACCAAATCAATCCCGTATGCATCTTTTACAGCACTGCATTTTCGGTTGATGCTCGTAGCAAAATTTTAGAACATCTACGTTTTTTATATGAAGTAGGTATGTATATCTTCATTCTCAGGGTCAAAAACACAATAATTCGCCGATAAAACCAGAGTGTGGTATAAAAACGTAATAAAATTAATAGATTGCCATTAAAGTCAACCTTCACCTTACGTAATAGGCACCACAGTGTATATGAATTTAGCTATAAAGTAGTTTTGTTCAAATAAACAAAGAAACAGTCTCATCTACACTGTGTTTATCAGTGACATACATTGCTAGCTCGATAGCATAGCTACGATAAGCTGAACAAAACATCGCTTCGGTACAATGACCCAGAATTATATAAAAATGTCCTCGATTTTGATAAGACTGTGACAGTGACACTTTATGTTGGCCCTGAGTTAATAAGTACATTTATACATTTATACCCGTATAGTCGGAAACATATGTATAACATATATTTTATTTATTGTAAATGTTATAAAACTGATAGCATTCAGGAAACAATTTAATAAATAAAGCCACGTTCCGTGCCACGTGCTTTAATGATATGTTTTGGATATGGAAGAGCGTGACCCTCTGTCACATGTGACTTCAAGTATTAGAAGGTCTCAACAACAAGAATCAGTCTGTACCATTATGTTAAAGAAATAAAATATTTTTTTATCATCATGTCAGCCAAATGACAGCTGTACATAGGCGAAAAGGCTTTCACAATGTAGTTCTGCCCATAATTTGGAGGGATATGCCATGATCACCACGCTTAACAAACGAGTTGTATCGCAGTATGATGGTCGTAGTGCACAGCGAGACGCTGTTGCCCCTTCTCTGGGAGATTATATTCCCTCCGGATAACTTTCACGCTCTCCCGCGGGATGAGATGTAGTAATGGTATTCTTTGCTGTCAGCCACACAGCCAAGTATTTTTTCTATAACACTGATAATACTGCTTCGAACTGCCAAATTGACCGATAGTACAAATCGTATGTACCTATTCAATATCCAGCTTATACTGATTAGCTACTATAAAGAAAAATACGTGTTAAGAAACGTGCTTTTATCTGGAAGACATTAAAAAATTCTTTGTTTTGCTATATTCGACGGCATCTACACTTAAAAGAATGCGTTTCACGTTTGTTTGTTATTAGAAGCAGTCGCACGGTGCTAATTAGGGTACGAGCCGGTGCGTTGACTCTGTGGGCTGAAATAAAGTTGGGCGGAACATTGCGTTGCGTTGCATGAGCGGATGTCAACTTTCTCGCGGTTACGTAACGAGGAGAGATGTGAGCACTAGAACGTTCGGAGTCATCGACCACGGCCACCAGTTACGAAACATAGTACACGCCGCGCCGCACGCTGCATACAACGACCTCCACTGCAACTTATTAATGTATTGACGTTTATTGGAATGTGTTCATGGGAAACGGTATTTACTATAGTAAATTTGAATTACTAAATACTTTTGAAATTACTTTTTTAAGTACTAAAAGTAAAGTGGTATGCGGCATGAGCTGTCGCTCATAATTATCTTATTTACATTATAAATGATAGAGTAATTTAAGTTGACAAGTAGCTGTTTACAAGTTCTTGTATTTATTATAAAAGCTATACAGGTTTATTTATACGTACAAATAGTAGTATCGGATCGTCTAGTTAGCATCGAAGAGCGCTGGGTCGTCGCTCGCGACGCGGGGTCAACGCCGCGGCGCCATGCGCCAGTTGCTCAACTTACAGCTTTCACGAGCACATTCTACTCAATACACATTACTCAGTACTTACTTCTAAATGCTTCTAACAGAATGCTTCAATATTAAAGAAATACTTATTCTTTAACATAGGCATAGCTGACTCATACTTTTTGTTTTTAAAAAGAATTTGAACCTCCAGTAATTGTGACTGTAGTGCCTATAGTGCCACCATAATACCCATTGCAGAGAGAGAGAGGAGGACTCTCTTATGAGCACTATTTACTGTTGATTTCACGATAGAATTGTGACAGCCTTTTAGGCAATCCACCTTCAACTAATCGTCTTCATCAAAGCACATTTTAGATCGAACAGAACGTACTATAAACGGTATAAAAACTAAAGATAACTCAATAAACATCGGTGGATATACATACGTCAACATTAAGCGTACTGGAATCGTTGACTTTTTGAGCTTTCCTTCCAGCCTGTGGTAAGGAATTACATTAACATCCGACGTCAAAAGAGAGAAATTACCATTTCGACTGTTTGTTATTTTTGTATGTATGTTAGGCGATTTCTCCGTTGTTTAAAAACTGATTTTCTTTTTTTTACTGGGTACGGAATAATTTTGGGATTGTCCCATATACATTTCGGTTAAATCGGTTTTTGTAAAGAAACGTTAAAGTCGGTTGTACTTTTTTAAAACAATAATCATTATTATTAAAACTAATGTGAGGAAAGTTAAAACACAGTTTTAATAAAGCATTGTATTCTAATCCGTCCAAACACAGGTAATAATATCTCATCTCTAGTAATACTTACTTATCTTCCATTTCATTTGGATTCGGGCTACGCAGTTCTAGCTCAATTAGAATATCAAAACGGGGCCAATATCGATACAATATTTATTTAAATGAATTATTTAGGTATCATTCCTATTTACTTTCTTCGTATCAATTTAATAGGTTAACGTAGAATGTTATTATTGGTTTATTTGTGCCCTATTTCTATCGAAGTTTTATCTCGAGACAACATTTGGATTTGATTAATTTATTGAGTCCAAATGATTATCGTGAAGTTATTCGATGTTAATTTGTTCCTACTAAACACCAGCTCCTCATTAGCTGAGTTGTTGCCAAGTACTGAATATATTTAAAAGTAGTGAGGGTAGTGGTATTTTGAGCATCGCTTATATCTGTGGTAGTGGACTACAAAAGGTATAAACAATATTCAAAATACCACGACATGACACACGAACATGGACCTTTTTAATGCTTAGATTTAATGCGTAATCTGGAAGCTCAAGAAAAAATATTGTTCAATTGAGGGTAATCAAAAAACAAGATGCATATGCCAAACATCCCCTCAGATCACAGTCCATCTTTGTGTTTGACCTTCCTGTTCTCGTGCTTGCACACTTCATGAATTGTTTGAGGTTGCGGCAAACACTGTGAGTTTCACCCAACTCAAACATTTGGACTTAGAAAGAAGTTTTGTCTAGAGGTTGCTTATACAATGTAGACAAGGGGTTCTAAAGACTTTTAGCTGAACTCAAGTAGCCAAAGACACGGATAAAAATGCATACGATGTTAGAAGATACAGTAGAAAGCCATAGAAATACATTGTTCTCGTTAAACAGTTGGCTTTTTACGATTTACGAGACCAGACTTGATTACTTTTTGTCCCGTATCGTATGTAGGCCGGAACAGTTAACATGGTCATTAGCACTAAGGACTGCTGAGTTATTTCAGGGCCAGTCCACGCGACTTGAAGTGAAGGGGTCGGGTGTTCATGACACGCCACCAATTACAAGTACGGAGGCGTCATTGAACCCGCATTATTGCGAAACAACGGAAACCAGTCCAGCGCTCCCGCCTCACCCCGCGCGTCGCGTACCCTCCTACACACCTGCTGCGAATTTTTAAAATCCTAGATTATAGTTGACATGCGACTAGCTCCTAACCGACGTGATTGGCATGGGCAGCCGATTACATCACTAGCGCCTGCAGTCTGCAACAACAACCATTATTATTTTTACTTAATATTTATTACTATACAGAATGCTAGTCATTATAAGTTTCTAATCATTTTAAAAGCGTTTTCTAGAAATTATGACTTCTGTAATTTAGAAACCACATTTTACGTAATATCTATAATTATTAGTATTAATAACACATTCGTGGATGATTTATAATATATATATATATATATATATCTTTCTGGCTACTAATTGGCTACCTCTTTAGTCTAACGATTCACCTGAGGAGATCGTAAACCGGGACCGGGTGGAATTGAGTGTTTATGAAAGTATAGGCAAGAAAAAAAATGTAGCAGGTTGGCCAGTAAGTTGTCGGTGTTATTTGGGGAGCGCTTAACACCGCTGGTCCTGACCCTAATCTCTGCCATTCATGTTCGATTGATTTTATAGTATGATTATATTGATGGTATGAGATGAGCACACACATGGCACATGTGTTTGTGTACTATACCTGTATAGGTGGGTATACCTAAATAAGAATCCCTTTACGTTTAGCCGCCATTGTAGAAATTCGGTCACAAAAACTGTCTCCTTACATTTTGTCGTAGTAAAATAACCAATTAAGACCGATTATGTATCGACGATTGAAAAGGAATTGGAAAAATGAAGATATCGCATTTTCATTTTCCCACAAAATTACTTTTTTATATATGGAACAATATTTTCAAAGGTTTGTGTAGTAAAACCGACACCACCGGTAAAATTGTTTGGAGAATAAATAGTTGTGAGTAATATGCTGTCCGTACCTCGCCTAGCAGCGACCTATAAAGATACGTGGTTGATAGTAGTGCAGCCAGGGACAACGGCCGGACTGCCTCATTCGCAAGAATCGCAGGTAGGCTAAGGGGTTAAAGAACTCCATTGCACTATATCAAATACCATTGAACTCACTCTGTCCCGCTCCCACGCTGCACCCCGATGCATCGGTTGCATTCGCCACCGTGCGAATCCTGTCTGATTACGCGACACGCATGCGTATGACATTATCTACGAGTGACTATGGCGCACGTAAACCGGCATATGAATGCCATATATGTACGTTGCCTATGTATTGTATATACATACGATAGGCTATCGAGCATATAGGAAAACAGTTTGATTGCAAAGGCTTTGTTTATAAGAAATCATGCAGATCGCAAAGATGAATCATCATCATTGCGGTATAATTTTTAGTAACATTTTTATTATGTCATGTATTATATTTTCAAATTATAATATAAATCTTATCAGGAATATTAGAAACTTACTGATAATAGATTACATACAAAAATAATTAAGTATTTTTATTCGACGGAATATATTTTATTATATATCATCATTTCGATACCATTTTCAGGTAAAGTTTCGCTTGCATATTTGATTTTATTCAGTATCTTCTAGTTATTTAACAAAATCGACATGCTTTATAACATCAATATAAAATTCTAAAGTTATTATAACAAATGATGATACACGGAAAGACAAACGACGGACACAAATAGTTAACATAAATTAAAAGATTTTAGAAACTTGATTCACCTGTTACATAACGCGACACATACAGAGCTTACGCGGATCGTGTGTCGATAATCAAGTTTAACGAGTGGAAAGTTCACAGAGGGCATCGACATCAGGCGGCAGTGTCGGCACTTTGACGCGCATTCGCCTGAAAATGCGCTAATTCATACCACACTCGGCCGCGTGATAGCTGATAGCGCAGGTGATGTACACCGACCAGGAACACATAGCCCAAGATTGAGTTTCACGGGCAATGACTGCAACATATGCTAAACTTATTTTCTAATTTTCTAAGTATGCTAATATTATAATTAAGTAGTGTATTATAATATTACATTGTTGGCCATTTAGAAAGGATGAATGAAAGAAGATTGACAAAAGAAGTATACCTGGCCTGTGTGAATGGGACAACTAGAAGGGGAAGACCTCGTCGAACAGTCTCTGACCAAATAGGAGACGTTCTCAAGAAAGAGCAGGTCAGAAGTACCCTAACCGGCGAGCATGTATGAAGAATATAATGACAGTAATCGAGGCAAAAGAGCTGTGCAAAGATCGTGACAAATGGAAATCCGTTGTCTCTGCCTACCCCTCCGGGAAACAGACGCGAGTCTATATATGTCTATATGTATGGTGACGGCGCCGAGTATAAGAATATCATCACCCCATCCCATACCGTGAGGGGCGTAGAAGTCGTCCCGAAGAATAGCAGAAGAAGGGTAGCAGCTTCTTTCCGAGTACTATTACCGTCATACTGCTATCGCCTACCCGTCTGCCAAGCGTGGTGATTATAACATATTCCCCAAGAGGATTTTTGGGGGCGGCGTTTCCAGCAATGGCTTCTTCTAGCTGTTTATGATGATGATGATGAATATTACATCATCCACTAATAAAGTCTACTGTAAAAGCAATAATATCATCTTTAAGAGTTTTGTGAAAAGGATAAAGAGAATAATGAGTGTTCAAACAATTTTAAACAAATGATATGTCTTTTGGTTTCATTATCACGAACACCACTTGGCACGTTATATTATTTGGCAGACAATATAGTGACAAATTCAAGGCGAAATGATTAAAAGTCATTGAACTTGATAAAAATAAATGTTATTGTATACGTAGCGTACCAAAAGTGCTTGATGTCCATGTGTAAGATTTTGGAACGTTGAACGATAAAGCCATTAAATCATATTATTTTTAACAAATTCTATAGTAATAACATGTTTGTGTTGATACAAGTGACAATGTAGGCATCCAGAGATATAAAACAAAAAAATGTGTCTACGTAGCATTATTACGTAACAATCCATCAATACTGAATAATACTCATTAATTGGAGCAGTCTCTTTTGCTACAGACCTCGAAAATTTCTAGCCCAGTGCTCGTAGCAGTTCATACTACTGGCTCAGTGACCACCACTCTCTCTCGCTCCACTTATCACCACATCCCCTGTAGGAACGTAGCAGATCGTAGTACACTCGTAGCACCGCTCGTAGCACTGGATGATAACATAGCAATAAATATTAACCCCATGTTTTTTTTTGTGGACGTATTTAGTCAACCTAAATACATGCCATTGGTTTTATGTACTGGGTGTAATTTATCTATAATATGTAAATAACTATGTATATAAAAATACATATATAACTATGTTTATCACTTGTCTGGTTGCCATAGTATCAGTAGTTGCCAGATGGCAGAGTATTAGTTTTCCCAACATATTTATTTATTCATTGTGCATGCGCACAATTCTCACATACCTACTTTTTATTTTTTACTTAAAGACGAAGTAGGTAGCAAATTTTAAATAATCGTAAAGTTGACATTATTTACAGTGAATAGTAGGTATGTATAAGATAGTTAATCATTTACATGCGATATTGAACTTTTGGCAGTCCATGACTATTTCTAGATTCAAGGATGTCGTTCATTTCCATTTATTGCGTCTCAGAAATTATTTCGAAGGAAGGTGCAGGGAAATGGTAGATAAGAAAAATGTACAAATTAGTTGACCGATAACTGACATGAAATACGTCATATTTAATAATTTAATACCAGTAGAATACCTAATTTTATTCGGTCGATGATAGGATCACATGTATTCGGTAGGTACAGAATATGATAGTCACGTTATATGCGATAGGTGGCAAGGTATAGATAGGTATGTCGGCACTTGTTTACCGCGCGATGTGCAGACCTTGAGATTCGGCGGTCAGTGCCCGAGGCCTCGCACGTTATATAAAATCTTATTATTACCCGCCAACCTCGGTGCCTCACCGCTTGTTCTATTACTAATCGCGAATTTTTATGCGGAAATTACTCATTCCCCTACCCGTAGAGGAGCTGTTTCAAACTTGAATATTTAAACTTCGTATTTGTTGATCAGTATAAGGAAAATACATGATATTGATATGTGCACAGTAAATGGCATGGTTGGTAGAAACTTGCTGACGCAAGTCGTGGGTTCTATTCCCACCCCGGACAGATATTTGTGTGCATGAACATGTCTGTTTGTCCTGAGACTGGGTGTAATTATCTATCTGAGTATGTATTGACAAAAGAAAAGTGATATTATAATGTAGTATATCGGTTATCAGGTTTCCACAGCACAAGCTCTGCTTAGTTTGGGTTCAGACGGCCGTTTGTGAATAATGTCCCCAGGATATGATTATTATTAATATCAGTTCAGACTTAAACTAATGAATGATGCTAGAACATTACTACACTAAAATGTGATTGAAACACACGAATAAAAAAAAGAACTAAAAAAATCTCAATTTAAACTCGCGTATAGACCAGGCCTCAGTCGGGGCATAAATAGATATAAAAACAAAATATTTATTAATATTTTATGATGAAAATGATCTGTTTAAATAAGCGTTATTTCTATGATTTTTAAATATGCTGAATCCTACTATGTACTTTAATAAAAAAAACTTGAAAACTCAAGTAAGTATGTGTTAATAAAAACACGCACGTTTTTTAGACATATAATATGTGTTTATCCCACACGTGGTCTTGACTATGTCAGCTCTCATGTTCACAGATTTAAGACAATATAGTCGAAGTTGTATACAATCACTTTTATAAACACAGCCTATGTTCAATTGATTGATGTAACTTTGATAATAAGTCGTGTCAATAAACCTTCACATTTTAAGAATTAAGTATTGATATGATATATATCATAGGCGATCAATTGTTACATTACAGTGCGTTGACTCTGCTTAAGTACGTGTGTATGTAATTGTAAGAGAATTCAGCACTTAATCAGTGGCTTGCGATGCCGTGGTGCCGAGCGCGGTAGTGTGGGTTAGCATTCTTGTGCTATGCCATAATATGTACAGCACACGTGTGTGCTCTTTACGGCGCCATCTAATGTGAAGGACCCATGTCTGTGTTGGTTATTGGCCATTTTCGTGGCGTGTTCAAGGACGCCCGGCTCAGGTTCAGTAGCCACCTTCGACTGTGAATGACACCATTACGTGCGTTGACCTTATCTGTTTCCTGTGCCAACTGACGAAAATACTCACTTGAAATTTCTATTTAATAATAAATATATGCGCGCCATTTAATTGATTTTGACTTGGAAACAATACTATATTAGCATATAAAGCGATTATGTAGTGCGAATGGCCTCGATATTTGTCACGGTTAAATTGAAAATAAGGAGTTGTATTCTCAATTCTTAGTTATCACATATTACAATCCACGCCATCACAATGGATTAACCCCTTATTACGTAATACAGACACTGTCAAAGTCAAACTGCATCCACGGATGTGGCGTCAAGTGCACTTTGCCTTCCATGCTTATTTAAATTTCAATCCTGCTCCAGATAAAACAGTTAGATGTTTGTGAATTAATATTTATGATTTTCCTTGTTGCAGGTAAGCGTCTGAGTGTTAATGGAGTAGCGTCGCGCGATTCGCGGTAAGAAGGTAAAGTTGGGTGGCTCACTTGATATGATTGCCCATAATGTTGTGTTCTCGTTAGAGCACAATGCACCAGGTTGCAGTGGTAGAGTCAGTCACCCCGTCATAACGGGGCTTGCCCTATGCCCGCTCGCGACTCGACGAGCTGCCGTCATCAGGCTGCGATTGTCGTGCAATCGCGCTTACTAATGCCAACTGGACTCCAAACGCATACATAATACTGTAGATATTCGCATAGCCACAACCTAACCACAAAGCTACATTCACCTAAAAGAAACTTTGAGGAAAACAATAAAATTCCATCGTAATAAGTCCCAAGTATAACAAAACGGTAATGTCCAAAAATCCCGTCGAGCTTTTGTCAACTCCTGCAATACAAAATACTACAGAATATCGTTACAAACGTTGTTGAATTTACAAAAAGTGGTGGATTTGTTATTGTAATCACTAAACTGGAGATCGCGGTAGGTAGGGACCGGACTTTGCATTGTTTCGAAACTAAAATATTTCACAATTGTTTTTACGTGTCGATACCCACTGCCCATGCCTTCGGTAAATACCGTTACCGTTCATGCGAATATATACAATAGATCGTTTAAAAAATGGTCATAATCTTTTATAACAAAATTATTATAAACGATACATCGTAGTTGTAATTATCACTTTTTAGGGAATCGTAAAATAAAAATCTAAATGACGAGAATACAATATTGTGAAAATATTGCACGGTCTCCCGCTGATGTTTTATCATTAAGACGAATATTTGAAAAGGTATCCCTCGATCACAATATCGTTTAGAGACGATACAATACATCAACTATCTGGGAATGTCGGTTACGAACTTCTAACAAAAGGGGGTTAAAAACTTGAGTAAAAAATTAATTCCTCTCTTTTTTTGTCCACGCCAAAAGGTTTCGATTAAACTTTTTTTTCAACATCTCAAAAGAGTTAGATATCGCAAAACTTGCACAATAATGCGCTTTTAGCAAAAACTTATAGTTTACCTGTTCTTGTAATCTGAGAAGAAAAGAAAGGGTAGGTCGAATCGCATCGTGATTTTTTTGATGATAGAAGAACACAATTCTGCCCGGGTTTTTTACGTGAATTGTAAAAATTTGAACCTTTGAAATCAAGATTGAAAGGAAGTTCGCAGATAGGGTGAGTAAACTTATATTGATGTATTGTTTGTGGAGCAGATGGCATTAAATTTGCTAGTTGCTCCTTGATCCAATGACAATATGGGTCACGATATTGAAGTCTAAGGAGTGATTGAAATATTCGTAACTTAAATCTTATTTAGTAAGTCTATTCAAATCTTGTGAGTGACTTGCTAAGTAAATCAAAACAATATCCGCACTTGCAAAGAAAAACGCTTTTGTACGAACAAATGTCATTGTCATGATACAAAAGCTGCAATGTTCTGTAAAGACCTTTCTTCGAAACCGTAATTAGTAATAATTTCACCAATAACTATTTGAATAGAACCAATTCGTTAAAGACATAAACCATTCTTAATAGCCATGGAGGTCACGCTACGAGAACTTTATTTCAATTATGTGGTCGCAAATACCATTTGGTTGTTATATCTGCGTCCTGGTAATGAATTAATGATATTTTTTTCTTTCAAATACGAATTCTGTTAATTGAATTTCCAAAAAATTAATTTATTTATAAAACAATAACGACTCAACGGAGAAAAGATATAGAACTTAAGTCATATTGAATGTCATATATAAAAGCATAATCCACCGATATATCCTCTGGCAGATAAAGGCGCACGCGTTTGAGGGCGCCGACATCAACACATAATCCAGAGGACCATATGACCTCTTATATGTTTAACGTAATTCT
Source organism: Pseudoips prasinana (assembly GCA_951640165.1). Taxonomy (NCBI): domain Eukaryota; kingdom Metazoa; phylum Arthropoda; class Insecta; order Lepidoptera; family Nolidae; genus Pseudoips; species Pseudoips prasinana. The sequence continues at coordinate 18,491,786 of OX621241.1, read as the reverse complement.
AAAATTATTCAAATCCGCGATGACATCATTCGTGGTTACCGTCACGGAAGCCAGGCATCTGTCTGAGAGGCACGCGGCCACCATGCCTGTCAATATAACGCACTCTTTCTTTTTGACTGAAAAAACAGTACAAAAGAACCCAAAGTATGTAAATAACAATTTTTATGTCGATCAACTTTTTATTAATAACAAGGTGCCTGATGCCACGTTTCTCTGCCAGCTGGGAGACGAGGAAGTGCTTACACAATGAGACGCAACACACCAATTAACCTTTGCCAAAAATCGAAACTTCTCCAATAATAACTATTGTGTTTATTTGGTAAATGTCTACTTGGAATACCATTTCGGTTGACGAAGAGATATTTTAAATATAGTTGGAAATAAATACCAGTTATCAAGGACATCAAATTAATCCTTACTAATATTATAAATGCGAAAGTAACTCTGTCTGTCTGTCTGTCGCGCCTTCACGCCAAAACTACTAAACCGATTTAAATTAAATTTGATACAAAGACAGTCTAAAGCCTGAGAAAGAACATAGGCTACTTTTTAATACGAAAAAGGGTCGAAAGGGGGATGAAAAGTTGTATGGAAGTATCGTCCTTTTTAGAGAAAGAAGCTTTTATTTATATCGAATCGTTGATTCGATATAAATAAATATGACATTAAAAGTTTGTAAAAGTTTAAAATGGTGCGCGGCATGGTACGATGTAGGTCGGGAAATATGCCTAAGTGTGCTTAACACTTAGGCATATTTGCCCGAACGGGCAGACACGTGAGGGCAGACGACTGTTCCACTCGCATGCGACTTAATTTGAATTATAAATAAAATTAATTTTCGTATGCGACCCATAGACACTGTTCGTTGGATATAAAATAGGACTACGTCTGAAACTTGTAGATTTTTTTCCAAAAGTTCAGCTAAATTGATTTCAACCAGCGTGAAGACTGAAACTTAGTCAATTGTACCAAAATCGTCCATTGATTTGATGATATTATCATCATATCAGCCTAATTACGTCCACTGCTGAACAATGGCCGCCCCGAAAGATTATCACAATGGAGTTGTGTCCATAATTTGGAGGGATATGCCATAATTGCCGGGCTTGGCAGAAGGGTTGGCGATCGAAGTATGACGTTCATAGTACACAGAGAAACGCTGCTGCCCGTTCTGTGGGAGGTATAGCATCGGGTCGACTTCTAAATTACATTTCATTTATGTCACCGAAAGGTCATAAGAATGCTAGGTAAAAGATTCCATAAAAATACTTGAAATAGTCTTAAATTTATTCCATAAAATTTATACGTTGTACAGTATAAGATGAGTTGGCAAACGTATATTTTAGAAAGTTGTTGTTGTTTAAGATGTATTATTTGAATCGAATAACATTACTTACGCGGAATTAAAATAAAAACGAGTATATAACACTGAGCACCGTGAAGAAAAAAGTTATTGGAACCGGTTAGTGATAAAATGAAAGTCGGCTATAGGTAATGCGCAGCACTTTCTCCGCTAACTATGTCTGTACTTCAATACCATTGTGTCCCTATACAACACAAAAAATGAAGGCCATTGCAGCTATATTCCATTGATCTTAGTTCCATAGAATAGGACTATAGTATTGGATTACGAGTATCAATTCTCTCTCAAAGCGGTGTCGTAGCCTGTTTTTCGTTTCCTGTCACTATGGTCGCAACTAATCTATAAGGTCTTTCTATCTATTTATATATACTATGTATATATAAATCACATATACATATGTATAATAAAGAATTGATAGTTATATAAAAATCGTAGGTACATTTTTTCTATTTCGGCAATATTCAAAATATACAAAATCAATTATGAATTTGTATAACCCGCGGATGCGTTTAATTCTTTACCTGGATGTAAAATTTTAAAACTTCAGTGGAGGTTAAGAATCAATCGTGAATCAATAGTTTACAAAGTAATAAAAAATTTATTCAAAATTAATTAATGTAAAAACTAAACAACAACCCACAAAGTAACTTTAAAACATGGGTAAGAAATAATCTGTATAGTTTTCTTCCTGGGTGTCATGGCGAACCATTTTTGAAGATTAGAATATTTATTTTCTATTTATTAGGACGGTTGACAGAGTGGGTGATTTAAATAAAGTCAAGGGGATCATTTGCGTCGCAAACAACGACGGGGTCAGTAGACTCGAGCGCGCAACTGCCGAAATTATCGCGGGCGGTACACGCGCCGCACCAGTCGCGTCAACGAACGAGCCAAGGCCACGGTGCCTCCTCGGCCCCACACCGCTCTCCTAATCTCACAGCTCCTGCTGACAGCCCAGATAATATTACAGTGAATCGATCACTTCCATAGAATACAAATATCTTTAAATCCCTTCTGAAAACTCGAAGTTCTCTGTGTCTACACTTATTTACACAACATATTCAAGAATTCGGAAATTTTCAGTTTTTTATTATCTGGCATACTGCCTATTCTACCTTGAATATTATGAAAACTGTATTACGGAAATAGGTCTAAATTAAAGCTTATGTTTGTCTCAAATAAATACATTTATATTATCACCACTGGGTCACCTAAATCATAGGGTACCTCCTGTATTGTGTCTCTCTAATACCTGAGACCTCGGAAGCATTAAATCGGCTGGGTATATCGGAGTAGGTGCCCTAGCGCTGAGCGGTGGGTGGCTGGGTACCGAAGCGACGGGTGCGGAAGCGCGCGGCGTGCTGCGGCGCGGGGCGCGGCAGGTGGCGGCGGCGTCAACGCGCGGCCGTGAACTTTCTTTGGACACGTTTTCAGGAGTTACTGCTGCGCAATATTTCGAGGTTTCGATGCCCGACGAGTCTCATTCGGTATCATGGCGTTTTGCGTCAGTAATTGATATTCACGCGCGTTTTACACTGAATTTTTTTTTACATGTCACCTCTGGGTAGGTAATTTGTTTTTGCCATTGGTACTTCCTTTATTGGTCGATGTACTTACATAAAAACCTTCAGTCATATAAAATAAATCATTGGCCATAATACGAAGTTGACAGATGGAATCTTGAATTCATAGAATTTTTTTTTATTAAATAAAAAATATAATAAAAATAAAATATAAAGTATAAAAAACCAGAGTTTTACAAATTTGTTTACGATGCCTTCTCCGGGGACACATAATAATTTAAATTTACGTATTTAGTCCGAGTTCAAGTGTTCATTGTGTATGCAGGAAATTCAGAGCGGAACAGAATAATTTATAGTCGCCTTCGATTCGTGGCTTAAAAATCCACATTTCAGTTGCACATAGCCTCAAATTTGAAGTTGACTTTTGGCAATATTCAATGGATGACATAGGTACAGAGAAATGATTAAATGATAAAAAACGCTTTAAATGCAGCGTTAATGAGGTCGAGTAAATGTAACACAAGGAAATGTAACGAACACACTTCCTTATTGTTGCGCACAGTGGAGTGTAGGTGAGTAGTGCAATGCAACGCAACGCCGACCCACATTATACAACGTGGTGCATCATAGTGCCTCCGCACTGTGCTGCACACAACACCGCGATGCTCTAATTACGCAAATACCTACGGCGTAAGCACGCACCACCTCTCCGTTTACGTTATAGTAACGTGTAATTAAACAAGCTCAAAGCTCTAAACTCTTGGACCAATAGCCGATTTCAATGCTCTACTTGGCGCGTTCGCATTTTGTTCGTTATGCTACGATGATCAACGTGTTTTGTCCCATTTTATATGTATGGCCGACATATACAAGACTTACAAATCTCGTTTTATCAGCAATAAAAAAATATGTAAGTAGTAAATAGATGTGTTAGTAAATAGTTGCAGTCGTCCTTTGTCCGGGGCAGGAAGTCTCAGTGCTCATGTAAATTTCAAGGTAAATACACCAAAAGGAAAGGCTCCTTAATAGTGTTATTTATTAATGTAGTTACAAAATATTTTTTTAACCAGACGTTTGGACTTTAGATAAAAATATATATAAATAAAATAGTCAGTTCCATTATTGATGCGTAACCAAATTTTATCAAACAGGTCAGTTCGCGGGGTTGGTAGATACTTTTCATTCACGTCGGAGGTCCTGGGTTCGATTCCCACCCATGACGGATATTTGTGTGCATGAACATGTCCGTTTGTCCTGAGTCTGGGTGTAATTATCTGTATGAGTAAGTATTTACAAAAGAAAAGTAGTATATGTAATATATCAGTTATCTGGTTTCCATAGTTCAAGCTGTGCTTAGTTTGGGAATGGTCGTGTGTGAGTAATGTCCCAGGATTACTAAACCATTTTAATTGGTTTAGTAATAAAGGTATATTTTCTAGTTAAAAGATGATAAAGGCGAACACACATTTTGCACAATTAGACTTAGTTAGCAGTTGAATTTCCTCATGTCGGGCGTTGCCTTGGAGTTGACATTGTAGCTAATTAGCACAATTTGACATTGATATGTTCCGATATTTGAACGAGGAAGTGCTGCTAGTTTATTCGACGGGGCCGTCGGCATGTTTAGAAACCACAGTATTTTGCTCGATTGAATTGAATTACACACATGTAGTCGATATTAAAATATTTATACAAATAAAATATTGCACCAATATATAATGCAAATCAACTACACACTTATTATACTTACTAATGCGAAGTATGAACATTAACATTAACACACATACAATCGATGTTAAAACATAGTCATGAATAATAGTATTATGGGTTCTAACGATTAAATCACGTCGGGGTCATTGTAGCTTCGCTTTTGCGTGTTTATTATTATTTTTTTGCCAAGTTTCGAAGGTCGGTTTGCGTCATATTGTTTGTCGTTAACGAATTAAAATTTCCACTTGATATGGAAAAATGAAGTGCCATTAAATAACTACTGGTCTAATCATAGGACTACTATATTTTAAAGTAACCTTTAACATTTGCATACCGAAAACTAGCTATTCTTAAAAATATCTCGAGCGAAATAAGTGCTTGGGTAATTTCGTATTACTAAAATGTATTGGCTCGTTGTGTTAGCTAGCTGTAAGCGTTTTCATCGTAGAGAAGAGACTAGTTCCTGCCCTCGACTTCGTCCGCGTTGCCGTCAACATTGGATTCAGAGTAACCAACATCAAAATATACAACGATTTTTAGAATTGGGTTCATACGTCAATACACAAATAACAGGTTGGGACAAAATAGTAATAGAGCTTTTCTTGCAAAAAAATAATCTTAGTAGGTATAGTCCGGTCGTATCGTAGTAGTCCGGTCCGGACTTTACTATCTATGGTCATTTAGGATTGCCGTGCTATCAAATCATGAGAGCGAGGACATGGAGAGTGCGAGGTCATGTGTGTGTTTAATTGTAAGTCTCCGTTGATAATGGCCACCAAGGCAGTAATTTGACCACTGACTATATAACTACTATAACTATTATGTGACTTGCTTTGTTTTGACTACAACTAGAATATAATCGCACAAGTAAACAGATCGTGGTTGTGTATAGCCATGTGCGAATTAGTGTGCCTCCAGTCGTCACCACATTGTGCTATTAATTGAAGAGACCGAGTAAATTGACCTTGGCCTTGGCACGGGTTGCCGAATCACCGAGGTCGACCACGATTGGAGCGTCCGGATCACACGGCTTGGGTGTCATGCTTGCTTATTCATGGTAGTTAGTATACGTAAGTGATCATTGTGTTCAAAGCTATATTTGAACACAATTTGCGTGTTATGTATAAAATGGCCACTTGGATATAGTTTGGATACAATGTTTACAGCTTCAAATCTGCCTATTAAACGCGCTTCTTCGTATAATACTTAATGCTAGATTAGCTAGAATAGAGCTTTTGCTGTGCGTAATATCTTTAAGTCAAATAAATACTTGGTTTTATAAATTTACTTAGTTATTTCAGAAAAGCTACTGGGATAGATTGACTTGAAAGATTGAATATACATATAATTGAATATATTTATAGGAAAGCTTCTATTTTACAAGCTTTCCTACAAAGAAACTAATCATATTTTTTTATTTATGATTTGTTTCTTTGACTCCAGGGAAGACCTGAACTGCAAAACCTACCCTTTAATATTGTTCTCACACAACTTAAACATTAATTAATGGAGGACGGACGTATCAAAGTTAACGTTTGATCACTATACATATTATACAATTACTAAGATACTTCACTATGTTTGGAGAAGAAAGTTATTAGATTGTTAATAAACTCTTTATGGTACTACAAAGGAATAGCAATTAATAGACATAAAACTTTAAAAGTAAACAAGGTCGGCTTTATCAAAAAATGATCTCTTCCAGACAAACAAAGTGCAGACCAGAGGATGGAGTCGTTTAGAGATGCAATTGACGGTGTACCTTGTAAATAGTTCGTATATGTGCGCAATGTGAAATTATCGATAATATTACAAGTAGTATACAGTATTCTATGTTCGTACTTGTGATTCACTTGGTGCTTCTTGACAAGATGTCGGAAAAGATAGCTATAAAGGCAACGCATTCCACAATCGAACACTTTGCACTATAAAAGGTTTATCAACGAAATTAATAGAATGCGCTGGCAATTTTAATTTGAAATTTTCCTACGATCTCAGGAGTCTTGAATGTGACTGATCAGTGCGTGTTGCCATGGCTTATATAATGAACCCTAATTTTAATTTAATCCTAATAACATTTTCAAATGATAGATGTCAGGTAGCTAGGTGGGTAGTTTTACAGTGTGTTAGGTGGCAGTCGTCGACGACGACGGCCCGCCACAGCTCGGGGTAATTGACTTGCGCTGACCTCGCACTGCTTCGGAAAAACTCGCCACAGCTCGGCACTCCTCGCCATTCTATATCGCTTACCTATATTATTTTTGGTACATTTTTGTTTGTTCGTTTAAATATTAAAAGAATGCCCCATCAAAATTCCAAGTCCATATTTATGTGAAATAACTAACTGCTGATAGCGAAGTAAGCCACCCTCAACTTAAGTAGGTAATAGTTCTATGGGAACGAAGCTTTTGCGTCGATTGAAACTGTGCTTTATACCGAACTTTCTAGGCCCATATAAAGTTTAATATAAGTTAATTATTAAGTTAAAAATTCGTTTATCAACCGTAGTTTGCCTAACAAATGTAACGATATTCGTGTGGTGTCCTTTTACAATAATAAACTGTTGAAATACCGCTTTATGCAAGTACTGCCCCGTCAAAGGAGCAGGAAGAATATTAAAAATACTGAAGGATACGTCCATCTCTTGATATTGATGATGTACAATATAAATTCATTCTAGACTATTTTTCCAAATGACAACAGAGATATGTCAAAATATATAAATAAGTATATCTTGGGGCTGTTCTTTGGTGACCAGACGATATTTCTACATCCATACATATTATCTACATATAAATTACACCCAGACACAACAAATAATCGTGCTCATCACACAAAAAACTGTCCTGGGTGAGGATGGAACCCACGTCTTCCGGCTTAGCAGACAGGGTCACTACTACTAGACCTATAGTTGGAGCCTATAGTTAATAATAATAAATAATAATAATATATCCTGGGACATTATTTACACACGGCTGTCTGATCCCAAACTAAGCAGAGCTTGTACTATGGAAACCAGACAACTGATATAATACGTAATACTACTTTTATTTTGTAAATACATACTTATATAGATAATTACATCCAGACTTAGGACAAACAGACATGTTCATGCACACAAATATCTGTCCTGGGTGGGAATCGAACAGGAAAAAGAAAAGGAAGCATTTTCCGACCACACCAACAGGCCCGTCTTAACATAAGCACTGTCTAATTTCCAGCATAGGATAACTAGTATATACCAATTTTATTATAAAAAAACCATAGATTTTACGAATAAAAACGGATATTTTTATTTTAATCGTATATTGTTTATCAATTTTAATTTTATTTTGAAACTTACATTTGAATTTCCTCTTTTTAATCTAACCCTAGTAATGTTGCGAATCCTTCCAGTTGAAAAATCCCCATAAAGTTAAGAAATTGTTGTAATTTATTTTATTTTATATTATTACTTTTTAATTCGTTGCCAATTCAACACAATTCAATTGTTATGCCCATCGACCAATTCTATAGCCAAATACGTATACAATAACAATGAGTGTGCAGGGCGGAGTCGGGCGGGTCCTATTTCCGATGCGCAGCGAGTGTAATCGCGGTCTCAGCGAGACCTTGACCGCACACTGGCCGCTAACATTCGGACCCGTTTCGGCCCGAATTGCAAACGACGCGACGCTCCTCGTGACTTCGCAGAACTTTGCGACGAATCCAGGCCGACAGCATCCAATTACAATACAACTGCGACTTATTTTTTAAAGTGTTTAGTTCGCACGTGGGCTAATTTTATTATAAACCTATGGATTCATACTTATGAATACTGTCTTGTTTGCCAGCTTTGTATAGAACTGTCAACAACGTGGCAAGAATTTTATACAATACTGCAAGTTCATGTGTAGAACGCGTGAATACATATTACATTTTTCTTATCTCTTTAACACATAGATAAATAATCTCTTTATACTTTTAACCTGACCGTGTCTTAATATTTACACGAACCTCATTCACAAAAAGACACAAACAGGAACAGACTGACCAAAATTTTATAAACATTAAATTCAGCCTTAAAATCATTCCTGTAGCATACTAAATCCTGTAGAATACTAATTCAATTATGTTATCTAGATTTGATATTTTAGGTACTAATTTGACCCTTAATTCATGGTTCATATACCGTCCTCGGAACAGTTATTATATTTCATAAAGATCATCATTATATAGTTACCTACTTCAAATATTTTATTCTGACATCATATTGTTTTAATGATACAAGTGTATTGCCCGATCAGATTACAAGGATAGTCTATACGGTTCACTATTGTGAAAAGAAATGGTTAACACCGTTTAATGAACGAGTTAATAAATTTACGAGTGGGGTAATTAATGATAGCAAAGTAAATAACATTATAAGTTCCGTTGGTACGGAGGCTGGCTGGCTCGCTTGCCTTTGTCCGTACGTCCTTCGTCCGGCTCGAGAAGGCCGCCTGACTCGACCCTCTCCTAATGTGACTTATGATCTTCAATTTATTCAGCAGCTATTGTAAGTCTAAGGGTGAGCCTATAATTAAACTCAATTGGTACTGCGCCCTCCTACTGCGAAGAATTGCCGCGCATTTAGTAGTTCTTATTTATCAAGTGCTTTTTTTATAAATGTAAGGCTTGATAGATTTTGATGACCCTAACGGATGGACTAAAATATGCCAGGTCAGAAGTACCCTAAACCAGCGAGCGTGTATGAAGAATATAATGACAGTAAACGAGGCTAAATAGGTGTACAAAGATCGTGACAAATGGAAATCCGTTGTCTCTGTCTATCCCTATGGATGCGATTTATTTTATCTGAAAGCGAGTTTAAATTATGATCCTTTAACCTAACATTTAATGTGAATCTGGTAGGCTCTTGTTTTAAATTCTAGATGAAGGTTTGATCACAGTGTGATTATAACCAGGTACTCACTTCATTATATGAGCTTCGATTTGAATGTAAGGAAGATTTATTTTTTATTTCTCTAATACTCGTAGTCAAGAAGCCTTGAAATTTAGTTCTCGTACAAAATGGACCACAAACAAAAAAACTTATTTATTTAGTAAAAAGCACCATATTCCGGGGAAACAAAAAAAGGGAAACCATAAATTGCAAGCAATATGGCATACGATATACTTTTTAGAATTCGGAAAAAATTGCCGATCAATCGAGTTCATCAAGTCGACTGTGGTCACACACAATACTAACTATACATGTGGCTACCGTCTGACGGTGCCGGCTACTATTTTTTCTGCTTATGTGTAGATGCGATTATGAACTTTATTATTCAAATATTAATGCTCAAGTTGCCTTAATATTTTGGGTGTGGGTGAGCTGACGATGAAATTTGATATTCGCACCCCGATATTAAAAGTGAGGGCAACGGAAGGAAGTAAAAAACTGGGTTCCTATTCACTTTCACGTTTTAATCGGCCCACATGTCGATACTCTGTTTTTTGTATGAAGTAACAAAGATCAAGGGATAAAAATAAAAGTTAAGCCCATTACAATTGAATGATATATTATTTCAATGTCAAAATTCGTGAATTTAGTTATGTATGTTTTAATATTTTTTTACCCTAGTAATTAGTTATGTATGTTCTAACATAGCTAATGATGTATATAATGTAAGATATGTGATCATCATAAGAATTATAAGTAGGTAAGAATATATCTTATTTTTATTAATACAATTCTTTATTCAAGCAAATTGCTACCAGCTTAATATCAAATTAAAGTCTATCTACATTATATTATACTGGTCGTCCCAAGTGGTGATCCCAAACTGAGCAAAGCTTGCACTATGGAAACCATATAAATGATATATTACATACACTACTTACGGACAGGCCATAGCTGAACCGAAATTACTAAAAAAATAATAAAGTAGAATGCGCAAAAAATACACTTGCACGTGGCAGGATATTTGCAAAACCCTTTCAAAAGCTTCCTTTTGTGCAAAAGGGAAAGTATTGAAGCGTAATAATAGTGACAAAAATTAAAAAACCGAGCACCTTTCTGTAGCAGACGACTGCTGAGGTTAAAACATTTTTTACTGACAACTAACACAGGAGCTTAAACAATGAGAATTATATTGATGCAGGTGATAAAGTAGAGAGCTTATTAACAAAATAAATAGCTCGTAATACAATCAATTTTAAGAAACTAGGGCAACTTTGTTTTGAATCTTTAAATAAAAATACATTATAACGTTTTCTCGCTAACGCTAAACGTATAAATATCGCTGAATCGCTTCTATTTATATTCCAATGTTGGTTCCAATTTCTCTGTGCCAAATATTTTTACACGTTTTTAAGGCTTATTACATTATTTTACTGGGGATGTACTTACAGAATATCCATGGAATACATACCTGTCAGAAAAAAATAAAAATTGTTTATGTACAGTGTAAGTGGGGTGCTGGCTGAAGCGCTTGCGCGCCGCTCTTTAGTGGCCTTGACCGGCCTGCGCCAAAATTTCCCGGTCATTCACCCGCCACGACGCCCACCACCACTCGCTTTATCTCGCGTAAATAATTCCACGCGTAAACGGAAAATAAACCTTATTTTGCTATCAAGAAAGATGATTCTTGCTTTTCCACAACAACTATAACGTCAATGTTATATAAAATCGTGTTTATGTACCTATTGTTAAAAGAAACTTGTTTATCAATTACATGTAGTAGGTTATACGTATTATGCAGAGTTACACAAAGTTCCTTATTACGTAGTAGGATTCTTCGCAATCATAATATTATGGTGATAAGTAGTGTAGTCCAGTCGCTCCAAAGATTGATAGCATTACTTGCCAATCAAATATTTAGACAATTAAAAATAAAAAAAACGTTTTTTGATGGGCAAATATTTGGTCAATACATATCAACTTTACTTATTATTTTGTGAAAAATATGCATATATTTATTATAAAATATAGCCAGAGATAAATATAGCCTAACATAGGTATATATGGTAAATAAATAAATAAAAAAATACTTTAAGTATTGAAGATGTGCAACATTGTTTGACAGGTAGTCTTGGGGTTAAGGGAATTATTAGATAAAGACCAACTTTATTTCACGTTTAGGTTTGTTCGCATATAACTGTAACGATTATTTTATTTATTTATGATTGATTATGATTATCTACATTTATTTTGATGGGGACTGACCGCATTTATTGATGGGAGCATTGATTAGGAAGAATGTTCACAACTATAAAATGGATGTCATTAAAAAAATCCCGGAAATGTGTGCTAGTAGGAGGGAAGCAGGGCGGTCCGCCAGCGGGTCAGTCCGTCACGCGGCGACCTACACCGCGCTCGTTATCCATTAGCTCGAATTCGTGTTCAAGTTCACTCGCGTTCCATCACCAAAAATATTTTGGTAGTGTGACGCAACCGGCAACGGCTACGTCCCACTCGAACGCTCGGCTAGTCTCTCTGTCGGTGCCGCTCTCGCGCGACCTTGGCCGCGGTGAGCCGCAAGGTTCGGGTCTTCGAACTCGCTGAGCGCGGGCTGCGGGGTGCGGAGCGGGCTCAACCATCCAATCGCTCGCTGCGCACGTCTACGCGTGTTCGCGATTGGTCCACCGTCGGCGCGGCAATGACCTCGGAGCCCGGAGTTCGAAGCGCGCCGATCCTCGCTCCGAAGCGTAGAACGACAGGCGAGATAGACCGATAGAGGCGAAAATCGTTCGGCCGACTACGCTTCGTCGTCGAACCGATTGTATCGCACAGAGCGCTGATCTTTTTGCAGACTTTCACTCTTAAGGGGAGACTCGCGCGGCTTCTAGCGGGAGCGCGCGCGACACTCGCTCAGTTCGTCGATCGAGCTCGAGTGAATCGCACGCGGCGCGTGCAGTGGCAGTCTCGCGGGACGAGCGACCTTCATCCCTCGTCGTGCCGGCCGCACGCTCGGCTCATGCACTCCTGTCCTATATTCAGTGTCAGAGCGCGCAGGACGTTTCATGTCTCAGAGCCAGTGGGCTCTATGTGTTTACGTGTAGTGCAGTGTGTAGGAAGGCAACAAAAAATTAGTTTTTAAGTACACATATGACTTTAGTGATGTCTCCTGACAGCAGTTACGGACGCTACGATGCGCCTACGCCGGGTGACCATAACAATATGATGAGCCCGGTGCACAAGGAGCGAGAACCCGAACTACATATAGGTAGTGCATTTCATTCATACATTTCACGTGTTTGTTTACTATATTCATTTTGCATGCGAATTTGTTAACATTGGTAACTTATCAATGCTGTCTTTTCGATTTATAATTCCCTGGTCCCTTGGCAAATTTGATTTACTATTTTGCATCATGTTTTTGGTTTTATAATTTATTATTTAGTATTTAAAAGACTGATGACGTTCACGTAATACTATAATTCAACTTCGTATCAACTTAATTCTTCGTTGAGTTCATACTGCCTACATAACATATATAACGTATAGATATTTAATGTATATTAGGTTAATAAATCAAGGGTACGTGTACCAATTTAAAATTATTTGTGTAGTTAGGTAGGTATGTAAAATTGGTAACCTTGGTTTCAACCCCGTTTACACACAGCTATCTAATAAGACACTATTCATTATCAATACCATTGTAGAGCTGATGATGTAACTTCAAAAAAAATACAGATCGAATACGAGAAACTTTAATTTTTTTTTTATCGGATAATAATAGAAAATAACTGTCGTGACATAATTGTTATTGATACCTAGGAGGTAAATAAATAAACTTTTTGATGAGCCTGTTGAGGTGAAACCCTGTTAGAATGTTTTACAGCCTGGCCTGGCCCATGGTTCCTATTGTGGGTTCAGGGTCACTAAACTCACAACTACCCTGCCAGATCGTAACAACATTAAATTTAAAAGTATATGAATTTAATCCACCTACCCTTATTCGATAAACCATTGATTACCTACCTTTAAAAGAATACATACCTACATATTATGGAGAAAGTATGTATGTATTCAGTCCCATTAATATCAAATACTAGTAATAGTAACTACATTTCGTACACCTTAACATTTCAAATTATAGTTATAATAATTTTTTTTTTTATTCTGATTAATGATTGGTAGCTGCTAATGTATATTGCGATGAAAGGGTATATAATGCGTACACAATAATCGGCATGACAGAACAAATGTTTGATTGATGGATTGTTGAACATTTCTGCACGGAAGGACCCACCGAAAAACAATTATTAGAATTGTACAAAATAAACGTACTGTGTTCGTACGTACCTATACAATATGCACTTTCAATAGTTTTCTCAATATAAATCGATCGGGAATAACTCGTTCTAGCAGCAGGGAACCCTTCACAATTTGGAATTTATTCCTAATGATCTTATCGCTTTATCGATTGCCTTTGTAACATATTTTTCCCGTGACATTTTTGACTAATATTACAAAGAGTTAAACCGTTGCACGCTTATTCAACCGGTTCCTATTTGACAAATGGTTGTTATATAATGATATCAGAATCGATTATACGGAATAGTTAGGGTATTCTAAGTGAAATTACGCGCCAGCCATAAGCAGTTTCTACTTGCCGACTATTGCATTAAACCTACCGCGTCACTTTTACTTTTCTCTGAATGCATTTAAGATAACCACACTTACCACTCTACGGGAAATAAATAACTCCAAGTCATCAGAAGCTTGGATACGAAATCGTTTAGTAAGTAGGTATCATTGTAGAAGAAGACATTTCCCAAATACAATAATACATATCAAGCGACATTACCTGCGACATTATCAATCAACGGATAACAAAACGTGTTTTATGACGAGGAAATAAAGTATAAAACGTGATATGTTCGTCATCAAGAAATAATGATTTACAAACAAACATCGCCATGACACAGATCGGAGAAGCCGCGTCAGTATTTTGCACGGTCGGTCGGTATTCACGTTACGTGTACGCGAGACTTTCTCGCGCACTTTCCTCGCCTTTTAATTGACGTAACGAACGAGCGACTCTCACACACGCCACCCAGAAAAACGCGCGCGTTGCATCATATGAGGAGAAATGGCTGCACGCTACTGACTCTGTTGCAACTGCACCAGTTACGTCTCACGTTGCTTTCCCTGTTCTATTGTGTGCAGTGTGCCCCACTCGTGCATCGCAGAAAGTATAACTGAGATGAGCCCGAAATCGTTGCATGTCTAGGGCGCTCGTACAGCGCCTCTAGAAAAAAGAAAGTAACATCTGTAGAAAGCGACGACGTCGAACGTCGACCCGAGGCGAGTGGTGCACTGTGCACGCCAGAAATAGAAAGTTTCTTCCAAAAGCCCGGCGAGTCCGCTCCCTTAACAAATAAACAAGCGGCTGGAAGAGGAAAGTGAGAGCAATCCGGGCGCCAGAACCAGTTCCTTGTCGTTATCGTACTGCACCTGTTACCGATCCAGTCACCAACTCTATCTCTGACCTATTAACAGTTATTGCTTACATCATTAAGGATTTTCAAATTTATGTGTATTCTGCGTTATCGCACTCGTATTAATTGTATCTACAATTAAGACTTTGGATAATAATGTTGTTTCTATCAACATCAGTCACCAATATTGTATTTAAGGTTTGACCTATTTAAGTTAATTGCTTTAATGTATATTTTGGTGCTTCTCGGTAGTATTTTTAATTTTTTTGATAACAATGTTGTTTGTTACGAAGATGGGGTCGTTGACTTATGTTTAGAGAGACTTTCTAAAATGGCTATTGAGTGTCTGTCACCTTGGGCCACGCAACATTATGATTGTGTTACGTTACACATGTACAATTAGTATAGTCATAAAGTCTAATGTTTACAGAAATTATTTTTATAAAGTGTTAGGCATCTCTCGAATTTCATTATGGTAGTTACCTATGTGACTACCATAATGAAGTTGAATTACCTACTTGCAAAATCTCTTATCGTGAGGTAATGTTATGAGTAGAAACGAAAGCAAGCAGTAATCACGCGTCCACGTGTCACGTGTACTTATTACTGATAAAAAAGTTTACACACACACAAGTCACTCCGGTTAGGCTTATTGTAATATTTACTCATTTCAAATTACAACTTGAGGGTGTTTTTAATTGCTGCAATTACGGCCTACTGTTTTTTCTCTCTTCAACAGCAAATTATACAAGCTGCTTAGTTTAAGTCATGGCATGAGATCTCTACGGCAATAAACGACTGTACAGCACGGGGCACCCACTGTAGACGATGACATTTTCTTATTGAAAATCTATTAACGATATATACCTAGCTACCAATTGCTGAAAAGTAAATATGAAATTATAGTATTTCTGTTGACAACTTACTAACATCTTATCATATATCGATAAACGAGCAATTGTAATTAATTATAAACAATCAGTAATTATGTGCAGTTGGCAAGGTCACATGCATTCACCGAATGTTTTGGAATACAATCACGTTACATTTTCCTTCTCGGTATTATACAACTCCGGATGTTGGACAGAGCTAATTTACGTATAACATAATATTTCAAGACCGTAAAATGTATTGGGAGTTACTTATTACTCTCTATAACTGTTTTCTGTTTTGTTACAGAGTTCGACGGTACTACGGTGCTATGCCGTGTTTGCGGCGATAAAGCTAGTGGATTTCATTATGGAGTGCATTCCTGTGAAGGCTGCAAGGTAAATATAATTACTTATACTACTTCTCAATTATGTTGATAACTTATCGTTCTTTGTATAATAAGTTGCCGTCGTCGTTATGCTCACGAGCACCGCCATATACGTTAACTCCACTGCCACCACTCTCCGTCATTGTCCGTACCAAACGTAATATAATAGGAAATGTCTGAAGTACGTCTTATTTAAAATAAGTCAGCTTAATTGAGTCACGCATGCGGGTAGTCTCAGTCTCGGCATCCAAAGCAGGAAGTATGTGTGCGGGTGACAGGGCAGCAAAGTTCTGTTGTGTGCGGCAGGTGCAGGCTACAACAAGCACCAAGGTCGCAGCACGCGGAACACAATCGCTGCACTCCTCAGCGCATACCAACAAGATCACCTTATATACTTACAACAATTAATGTGAGTCTGGGTTGAGAGGCGTCGATCGCCGAGCAGACGGACCACTTTAGTACAAAAATAATGGACAAAAAAGTATCGTGTGAACTTGTTCTGTAGAGAACGGTTTTTGGGTCACCGGGTACCTGCCGTCCCTGACAGTCGACGGTCAGACCCTTTGCACCTTGATTCTAAACATTTTATTTTGAATACCTGTTCCGGAACAATCACACGGTAACCGGCTTTGGCTTTTAAGCGGTCCCAAAATAAACAATGATGAGGTCATATAATTAGAAACCCGATTTGTAGACAGACAATTATAAATAAGCATAAAATAGGAATTAACGCCATCCCGTATTAGAAAGTATAAGTTTATATGCAAACATTAACAAACAACGTATATTCGATCGATCTGTATCTATATTATATAAATAACCCTTTCTTTTTGATTTTCATGATTAGAATGCCTATCATTTCATTTAGATGAACACTTGAGACACATGGATACATCCTGTTCAAAGTGGTCTCAGACGATCCGAATTGCCATGTTTTTTTATCAACACCACTTGACCATATTTTGAACGTTACAATTTGTGGATACATTCAAAGTGCTGGCATCGGTGAAAAAATATTATGAACTGAATTTCAAACATTCTCACGTTTATAGGAAGTTAATATGTCATCTTGAGAAAATTATTCAACACATACATGTCATTGTTAAAGGTTATTATTTGTAAAAGTAAATTACGTGACCAGTTAGTTTTAATCAAGAGAATTGATGTCAAACCTAATTACTTCCTCATTTTTTTTATATTTGTCATAAATAGAATAGAATTGAATACCTAGAATTGACAAAGACTAATAAAGCATATTTTACCTGGTGGAGTTCAAAGCTATCTTATCAACTGTCTAAGTTCAGGGGCTAGGTATTGATGATAAGTCGGAATACGCCAGTCCAGTATGATTAGATTTATTAATAAGACTCTTTAATTCAATCTATGTGTTCTTTTTAAGAATTCAACTAACCTCTCAATCTACCAATCTTTCCTATCAAATTATTACAATGCCCGTGTTACGCAGTAGGTACACAATGAAGCAGGACCGCGTTCTGCAAAATACGAGTTCACATTTTATATCACGGATTTAGATCAGTGGGATTATATATCAGCTTGGGTTTTTCCTCAGGATTCAATCCATTTCCTATGACCAGGCATGTAGACATAGTTACCTAATATCTTGAAAGCATGGTTCTCCTACAATTTAAATATAACTTTGACCACGATGGCAAGAAACTATTAATGCATTCATCTGTTATTACTTAATTGAATAGAGGTCGTTTGTAAACGTGAAAGTGAGGAAGTAGACAGGGGTACGAGTGCAAGTGTAATGGAAACTGGTTTAAACGTTACAAGTTCGGTCGGGACAGTCGGCGGGACAAAGCGTGTCCTTCGTGTTTGCGGATGTCTGGTGCATTGTGCAACGCTCAAACACGTTAGTTAAGACCTTTATGCAATTTTATGCTTTAAAAAGCTTCATTAGGGTATTCGCTTGACATCGAATTAGATACTGAATTTATTTAAAAAAAATATATATATAATATTGACTTTTCATAATGTAACCTTATTTTTATTCCGTGTAACGATGAAATTATTAAATTAACACTGAGGGTACGCTGGTTACGCATTTACAATAAACAAAACAAAATGCAACGTCAATAATAAATCTTTAAATACTTTACGAAAAGTCAACTCTTCATCTACCGCGCTAACTGGCGGCATAAAACAGAAACATACTAGTTGGTTCACCTACTCGCCGCTAGATGTCGCTTTAAGCGCCAAGCGACGGTGCTGCCACTGACACGCGAGGTGGTTGCAAACAACATTAAGTTGAATGAATGACGAGCTAGTATGTCATTTTCATAACGACATGAGGTGCGGGGTGTTCCACCGTACGCATGATGTCAACGAACCCAATGATACTATTGTATAATTCAAGATACATTTATTCATTAATAGACCTACAACTAAAAAAAACTTTAGCAAAATAAAATCTGTAATAGGAAGTTAAAACATAATAAATAAATTTATTTTACTTCATTATAAATATCGTTATCACAGCTTGATCTATTGAGATTGTTATAAAACTACAATGTAATTCGGATCGCGCAGTTGCTAAGTCAAGAAGAGCTCAACGCCTTCTTTGTTCTTGAGTTGACCGACATAATTTCCGTGCTTTGTGGGTCGCTTATTTTTTCGGCACCAATTTTGCTGTGTAGGGCGAGCGGACGTCGACCTCGCTAGCTAGCTCCCCGTGCCCGGCTTCGTGCATTTGCTCTGCCTCTTCTCACCGTAAACAACTTTTACGGGCATCGACTGTACGCCTGTACGCGCTACGTGAACGTAACCCACATTATTTTTGAACTGTCAGCTTAAAAGTTCATTGATCCTCAAGCGGTCATATTATTTATATTGAGAACATCGCGCGTTGATTGTTGCGTTTGCGTTTATGATTTCCTGTTGAACTGGATTATAATATACCTACACACGTATGAATTTCGAACTTCAAAATAATTTGAATTCTGGTATGTATTTACTGATTAACAATTGATTTTCAATTAAGCAAGTATATAGGCGTAAATACTAAATAACATTGATTCTATATTATATTGATTATATATCTAACTTGCTATATTTCTATAGAATGATTATTAAGATTGCTGTAATTCAACTGTATTACTATAAATTCACAACCCCATAGTTTTCAGAAGTACAATATTGATCTAGTTAGGTTTTGTATCTGGGAAAACTTGTACGTTTGTTTCATATAATACTCATCTAAAACTAGCAGAACTGGGACATACAAGTAACTGTAACTAATATTTGTGTAGAACTATCATTATATGTAATAAATAAATAAAATTAGTTATTTACTGTTACGGGTTTCATAATCAGCTACATAGAACTCAGTTCTTTTAAGGTGAAACCATATTTAAAAATCATCTACATTATTAGACTTAGATACATTGTCTTTTTGGAGAGTTTAATAACAGTTACAAACGATATATCGTAGTAAAATGTTTATACCTTCCAAATGTCTTTTGTTTTAATCTTTCCAGGCTTTTGAAAAACCTCTAGTTTCCTAACACGAATAATTATATATAACGGTTCTACGAAACCAATCTGGAGCGTGAACACTTATTACCCAAACCCTGTCTAGTGTATACTTAATCTTATTCATTCATGAGTCATCGCATACATCCTGCAATAAACCCACCTTTTACCATTCCAATATTCCAAATGTACATATTGCAATGAGGCCAGCGAGTTACTTATCCGAGTTACGTTAGTTACTAAGAATAAAACTGCGATACGCAAACGGAAACTTGATGACGAACGCGGTGACTCAGCGATGTATGTTATCACATACATATCTATGGATGATCAGGGACTTACCGTCGAAAGGGTATCTAATGGTCTAAGGTCTTTGTCTAGTGATAGTACGCTGCCTTACTAACAGGAAAGAAAAGACTACTTAGAATGAATACCTAAATCATTTATCTAGTAATTTGGATTGATGCCTCGAGTGAGATGTTTAAAGAACAATTACGTACTGAGCATTCTATTCTTGTATATTTACATCTTCACTTGACTTCGGTCATGGCGGCGTTACCCAAAGCCTGAAACTCTCCAAAACTGACAACACGTCACAATTTTGGGGATAACCGTTGTACAACCAAAGTTATTGTTATTAATTAGCACATACACTTGCCTATTCATTTATTGCATATATACATTTTTTTTAATCAACATTAAGCCTTAACAACTCTGACAACAGGTTAGGTAGTTACAGGTTAATTATGTAAATATAACAAACAAAATAGCTAACTAATGCTCTGTCCCCGTCGGTGTAAATAGTATACTAGGAAATGCATAGTATTGGCATACAACCTTTTAGTATAATGTGAGGGTCACCTAATTGTTATTACATATGAAGCTAGCTAGCTTATGGACTCCTGTGAAACTCAGGCGTAGCAGAAATTTCGCTCCTTCCAAATGAACTCTGACAAACTTACATAATATTCGGTATTCTGTAAAGTATTTTTCATGTATGCTACTCTTTGAACGATAAACCACTCCAAGGTATCTCTTTATTCCACCGCAAAGTATGTCATTTGTAACGTAAGCAACATTCACTACCAAAAACATTTTTGCAAAGATGCCAAATTTATATAATAATACATACGAGTACGTAGAAGTTTCTCGACGACACTTTATCTTAATGGGTTCTCGCCTGCCCGGTATACAGCAATACAATGCGTCAGCGTGTTTTTCGCCTGTGCCACAGCGATGTTAGCGGAGTCGTTGTCCGCAGCACCGTTAGGCGCCGTCACCGCGGTACCTCCGCCGCTCCCGCCCTCATCGCTCTTTTTCATTACCACACGATATGACAAATGTTTCCTATTCAACTGTATACTGACCGAAATATGATCATTTAGATATATTATATACTATTAAATGAAATAATACAAATGATCTAATAAAAGCTCACGCGAACACGCGCAGTCAAATCTAGGTTGGTAATTTTGCTAATAATAAATGCGTTTAAGGTTTGCTACAGAATTATCACTAAAGGGCGATTAAAGGTTTATTAACGCAAAGAGCAGCACTAACACTCCATTTTGTAAAAGGCAACAGATCAGAGCTATTTTGAAGTCTGGTATACATACCTTTTATCAAGACTCCCTGTTACTACAAAATTAATAGACGCAAGCAGACTTAAATATATTCTTTTGACTCATCGAATATTTAGTATTTTTTCACGACTGCGTCATCGTGCGTCATTATTATCAGATCATTTTTGTAAAAAACCAAAGTCGTTTTCCTGATATCCTATTTATTTTCAAAACTTGTTTATGTGTTTATCTCTTGAACGCATTCGTTCAAGAGATAAACACATAAACAAGTTTTTTCGTAAAAAATACGTTTAACAGAATGCGTAAGTATACGATATATGCCATGGGATTAGTACAAAAACAGAGGGTGTCATCCTGTGATGTAGTGGTGAAATCATTAATGATTACTTTTTATTAGACTTCACTGACTGACTCATCTGTAATTGTACATTGGGCTAATAATTAATTGTATTTGTAATTTAATGAGCAATAAACATTAAATACATAATTTTATAAGTACATAAATATTAGTTTGACTCATCATATTATCAAATTGACCTAAAATAATTGATCTACTTACGAGTTTAGTAAGTATTGAACACAAATAGAATGAGCAGTTTTTAGAACTCGAAAGGGAGTTACCGTGTTAATTGCTAAACGGTCGTTGACATATTAAGATTATTGAATTTAAAACAAAATGTCCTACTAAGACGTTGTTCACACGTGGGTATGAGACCCAATTACAAACGCATTTATGCATACAAGAAATTCACAAATTTTACTAAACATTTCAAAATTATATTGTTCATTTGTAAACGTAGTAAGGTCATTAGTCATTATCCCATTATGAACAAGTTACGTATTCCATTACGAACATTAAACAAATATATGTTCGGCAATTTATAGAAGGAACGTACTAATTCGCTAAGTAAGGTATGCTGTTAGGGGGGGAAGGTTTTGTTTTCGAGGCAGCGGGTCAACGACCGAGCGGTCGGTCACTGCCCGCGACCAATTATGGGCCACTCGCACAGCGCACAATGGATCGATGGCAGAGCGAAATTAGGCCACCGACCCGAACCGCGCTCCGCTCCGCCTCGCCTCGCTGCGACAGCCTCCGCGCTTACTTGCTCTCATCCAACTGTGATAACCGACCATTTATTTTTAAGTATAATATTGTTTGGTAACTCATTACGTATCCTAGACAATATTTTAATACACATTTCAAAAGTCATCAATAAAAAAGGATGTATATCTGATAAAATTGTTCCTGACTACGTAACTACATTGGTAAACAAGCTACATTAGCATAGCCAAAATGTAAATGCGCTTCCACTTATTAGGATTACTTATTCCTATCCGATGACAAGAATCAATCAATTTTTGTTTATTTACGTTCTTCAATAAAAACATAACTAAATATTTTTGTTTATATCCATCTTAATAGTTTAGTATGGTAATTCCGAATCATACTAAGTATTAAATCTCTGAGCTTTGTGTTATGCTGTAGCTTTATGTTCCATTAATTAAATTGGAGCAATGCAGCCCCTAGGGGAGCGCGCGCGCATTGAGGTAGGCCGTGACGCATACTTGACGTCATTGGGCGTAGAGCCGGTCGACGACCTGAGCGAACTGTAACCCAGGTCCCGAGTGCGGGGGGGTGCGGGGGAACCTCCGCGGTTGTGCAATCGAGCGGTCGACGACCCGGGGTGAACGGCCGTGCGCCGCGACGCCACCGGGATGCGCCCGGCCTATATCCGGCGCACCGGTGCAGCGGCGGCGACGCATTCTAGAGCGGCGTGGACCGTTAGGAGCGCGCGCGGGGGCCGGGGGCACTCTCACTTTCTCGGTTGGGTCGGCGGCCGGCAAGTAGGTCGCGCGGGTAACTGTGCGCCGCGCGACGCAGCGCCCGCACAGTCCGCTGTCGGCCGCCATCCTCGTCGGTGCAGTGCGCGAAAGCCTTATTGCACATACGCGTCGCGTAGCTCGCTGTTAACGAGGAGAGTGGTGGTGTTAGTGGACATCTGTGGTAGTGAATGGTGATGTCGTGCGGCGCGGGCGCTGAGCTGCGCGAGCGGCATTCGGTGCTCGTGAGCATGCTGGAGGCTCGTCGCGAGTCAAGTGACTCGGGATGCTCTAGTGACGACGGCTCCGACCAGGAGCGTGACTCTAACTGCAAATGTGATCCCCAGGGTTTCTTCCGCCGATCCATCCAACAGAAGATCCAGTACAGACCCTGCACGAAAAACCAACAGTGCTCCATCCTTAGGATCAACAGAAATCGGTGCCAATATTGCCGATTGAAAAAATGTATCGCCGTGGGAATGAGCAGAGATGGTGAGTTGATATGTTCATTTATTACGAAAATAATGAAATAAACAAGACTATTAGAGAGCAAAATCTCGGATGAAATTTATAACTAATACTATAAATACTAAGTCAAAATTCTTGTTCATTTCAATATTTTTATTATTGATATACTAACTAGTAAAATGCTTATCCGCCCATTTAAACTACTTAGATATACCTTATTTTTTCTAAATTGTGATAGGTTATGTTTTCCTAATTAAGATTACCAATTAGCTCAGCAAAAAGATTATGATATAAAATTGTAGGTAGGTATTGTGGTTGGTTGCGTTGTGACATGTTTGCACATACACGCTGGATTGCAATATGCATACGCAATTAGCACGGGAAGGTCGCAGCGCTAGTCGCGCGCCAAGTGTGCCGTAGGAGCGCAGGTTGACGAGCGAGCGCGAGGGCGCGCGTGCTGCTCTGCGGAGAGATCCTATTTCGCGCAGCGAGCAAGGCAGCGGGCTGAAGGGGAGGGGGCAGCTCGCAGTGTGGGAGGTCGGTTATGCAAGCACGGGTGAGCGCACGCTAAGCGGGTCGACGCCCGCGCTATACAGCGCCGCCCCGCTCCGCTCGTTGCGACATTCGCTCACACCGCGAACCCGCTCGCCGCCCGCACCGCCACCGCAAGGTGAAAGCAGAGAAAGGCTTGTTTCGTAAGCGCGAGAGTGAAATTTATATTTTCACTTTCATAATGAAGTTCGATGACCTATCGTGGTTTCCCCAGGTGCGCGATGATATCTTATAAATGTTATTATAATCAATGCAATGTTGTGGGCACCTATGACTGATAAGTTTTACGTGTCTACTTTGGCGTAACATTGTTTGTATCTAATAAATAATACATTTTGCACTATATATAGATAAATAATAATCATTAAAAAAAATCTTAGTACCTAATTATTTATTATGTTTACAAAACATAAATGCACACTAAGAAAAGCAGTAACTAGTAAATAAATAAACAATAGTATGTAAACAAAACATTACAAGGTACAGCCTACTTTAGCAACTTTGAAAAAATTGTCTTTTTTTACATTTCTATGAAATAAATTCGCTTTGAAGTGAGTACTTTAAAAATTTCTTTCTTACTATTATTAGTAGAAAATTAGTAATCTTCAAATTATATTAAATCTACATTTATTTGTTAACCAAAGTCAAAAATTCATTTTACGCTAAATAATACGGAAACACAACAATAAACAATAACAGGTCTACTTTAGTACTGCCACTCGACGATAGATGGCGCGTATCCGCGCTTATATGAAGTCACACTAGCGCTAAAGGAACCTGTGGAAATTGCAATTACTAATACAATATAGTTTTGAGATCTTTTTATCTCATTATTTATTTATTTCTATTAGCGATTTTATTCTAAAGAACCTACTTCAGAATAGGTACCAAAATAATTTAATAAAATGAAATGAATATATAAATACAGGATATATTTAAACAAAAATGTTACAGATATTAGTTCGATTTTATTAACGGATAAAATTCAATGAATTTGTTAAAATTAATATTATGAGAATAAGTACAAATTACCATATCTTAATATTTTATATTTAGTTACTAACTTTGATAAATTCATGTGAACACGTTATTCTTCCAGCTTCATAAAAAGCCAATAATACATATAAAGCACATATACTTACTCTAATAGGTACTACAATATCACATAATATAAAGCATACTGAAAGAGGATTGAGTTCACCATCTAAATCTGAAAATCAAATACTTTAGGACAATTGTTTTTGTACCCAAAACTTAGAATTCAGTTAAGTTCGAGTTTTAATTTGGAAAGTAGCCGTAATGTTCTCGTAGCACGTCAAATCGGCAAGGTTTGAGCGGTAGGTGGCGCGCGTGGAGTGGGGTTCGGGCAGCGGGTGGGGAGGCGCGCGGGGGCAGGGGCCTGCGCGGAGTTTATTGACGGCGCCCCTCTCCGCGCGCCGCGCTCGCCCCGCGTCAAGTTCAAGGTTGGCGCGGCGCGCGCCGCGGCGCAGTGCGAGGGAGTCCGGCCCGCGCACCGGTCGTCAGCCCTCATTGCTATCGCTATGTTATTAAGTCGCTCTTCAGTTCGGTACGAGATCGCGATCGTTGCTCACGGTGTCTGCTCCAGTGAATGCCGCTGACTACATCGCGGTGCGCCTAACTTACAACAATATTGGATTATTACTACTCCACATTGGATTACAGTGAATGTGAAAATTATTAATTAACATTTTATGTGATATGTGACACTATACTTAGTGCATAAATTTAAATTAGTCATTAAATAACATAAAGTTACCAATTTATCTAAGTTATCTGTGGCCATTGGCTGTGAACTAGTTACTAGTGAGAAACTGTAATGGTATCAGACATGGGAGAAGATTTACCAATCCTCAAAGGAATCCTCAACGGTGTTGTGAAATATCACAATGCACGTAGGTATTTTTTGTTTACTAATTAAAATATTAGAGGCATACATAAAAACAAAAGTTAACCTTAACTTAATAAGCGGGCACCTACTTATTTATTATAATGGAAAGGCCAGAGCTGATATTCAGTAACTCCGTAGCAGGCTGCTACGCTGTTACTACAAACTTAGCGTAGTAAAGGGCTTTTACATTATAAATAGGCTTATTGGAATCCACTTCGAAAAAATATTCATTCAGTTTGATAATAATGATATACTTTATTATTTCTAAATGGTTTTACAATTAAAATAATTTAGGTATGCATCACTTATTAGTCGCTTAATTCTGCAGACAAGTTTTTAATGTAAATTAAAAATATAAAATATTTTATCTAAATATGCAATAAACTAAAATATGTGTAACTAAACTATAAAATGTTTGCTATGAATATTACATTCATAGCAACAGGTATTACATGTCTAGTTATTGTCTAGGGATAAAATGAAATGCAACTATTATTAGTCCTATTTATTACAAATGTATTTTGTATAATAAAACTAAATGGTTAACCTGAATGCTAATAAAAGAACTCTCTAATATACCGAGTGAAGGCCATCGTAACAAAAAATAAATAAAACATTAGTCGGTCGTGAACAATGGGTTCGCGCATCTGGTGCGGCCCACATCGCTCAGCGAAAGTCCGGAGAAATGGCGAGAGGGCGCTCTCCGCTTTCGTTTTCAACCGCGCGGCGTGCACGCAAACACTTTCACCAAAGTGCGCGAATGAACGTCGCAAGCGCCGCACCCGCCCCCGGCGCATACTACATTTCGGTCCACGACATGTCTAGCGCGAGAAAGTCGTAACACTTTTATCGTGACCTCGCAGTTCGCGCTTTGTCATTCGTCATTCGAACTAGTCCATTTATCTGCAACGCATTCAATTAATCCCGCCAATTCCTAAACGGGTCAGATAGGGGTAGTCTCGATGCGACGGACGATGAACTCTACCCTCTCGGCGTCAGCTGCGCGTGCACATGGCTCGCGGTGCACCCGCACACGCGCGCTCTTGCCGACGACAGCTGCAACCCGGTGCATGTTTAGTCACGACCTTGCGCAACATTCCCGTTGTTAGTAGCCATAGCTCTTTGTATGTCCGCTTTTTAACTCCAGCCCCCGGAGGTCCCCTTCTTTACATGTATTTATTTTCGTTTCTTTTTGTTACAGCTGTCCGATTCGGACGTGTTCCAAAGCGCGAGAAAGCGCGAATTCTTGCGGCGATGCAACAATCGTCAACTTCGCGAGCAAATGAGCAGGCAGCCGCAGCAGAGCTAGACGATGGCCCTCGGCTGCTAGCGCGAGTAGTTCGCGCTCACCTGGACACGTGCGAGTTCACGCGGGACCGTGTTGCTACCATGCGCGCACGTGCTCGCGACTGTCCCACCTACTCCCAACCAACTCTGGTAAGTATCTTTTACTCAATTGTTTTCTGAACTATCATCGTTAATTGGAATACTGTTACATACGAAATCATGAGAACATTTGTATTAACATATATATTCTAATTGTTCTAGGCTTGCCCCTTAAATCCGGCTCCAGAGCTACAATCAGAGAAAGAGTTCTCTCAGCGGTTCGCCCACGTAATTCGTGGAGTGATTGACTTCGCGGGCCTGATTCCCGGGTTCCAGTTGTTGACACAGGACGATAAGTTTACGCTGCTCAAAAGTGGACTATTTGATGCGTTATTTGTGCGGCTAATCTGTATGTTTGATGCTCCACTAAATAGTATAATTTGTTTAAACGGTCAAGTCATGAAGAAGGACTCTATTCAAAGCGGCGCTAATGCGAGGTTCCTTGTCGATTCCACGTTCAAATTCGCCGAGCGCATGAACTCTATGAATCTGACAGACGCAGAAATAGGTCTGTTCTGCGCCATCGTGCTCATAACTCCAGACAGGCCGGGACTGCGCAACGTTGAATTGGTCGAAAGAATGCACGCGAGACTCAAGGCGTGTTTACAAACCGTGATTGCACAAAATAGACCAGATCGACCGGGATTCCTGAGAGAATTAATGGACACCCTTCCCGACCTGCGCACTCTCAGTACGCTACACACAGAAAAACTAGTTGTTTTCCGTACTGAACATAAAGAGCTACTACGGCAGCAGATGTGGAATGATGAAGAAGGCATTTTATGGGCCGATTCCGGCGCTGATGAATCTGCACGAAGCCCTATCGGTTCAGTATCCAGCAGTGAATCCGGAGAAGTTATTGGCGACTGTGGTACACCACTGTTAGCAGCTACCCTCGCGGGACGCCGGCGACTAGACTCGCGAGGCTCCGTCGACGAGGAAGCCCTTGGTGTCGCCCACTTGGCACACAATGGTCTCACTGTAACACCAGTTCGACCACCACCTCGCTATCGCAAATTGGATTCGCCGACAGATTCCGGCATTGAATCCGGAAACGAAAAGCATGAAAGAATAGTCGGACCCGGCTCAGGTTGTTCCAGCCCACGGTCATCCCTTGAGGAGCATTCTGATGATAGGAGGCCACCCCCGTCTGCAGACGATATGCCTGTGCTGAAACGCGTTTTGGAAGCTCCTCCTCTGTATCACACTGCATCTTCACTCATGGACGAGGCGTATTGCAAACCTCACAAGAAGTTCCGCGCCATGAGACGCGACACCGGTGAGGCGGAGGCAAGAGCCCCGCGGCCGACGCCGCCCCCGCAACCCGTATTGCATCCGCACCCTGCCAGCCCCGCTCATCCTGCACACTCACCGCGTCCACTGCGCACGCCGCTATCGTCCACGCATTCGGTTCTCGCCAAGAGCCTAATGGAGGGCCCGCGCATGACGCCCGAGCAGCTGAAGCGCACAGATATTATCCAGCAGTACATGCGACGCGGTGAGGCGGGCAGCGAAGGCTGCCCGATACGCGCGGGTGGTCTGCTTGGGTGCTACCGTGGCGTGTCTCCGGCGCCCCAGGTGCAGCTACAAGTGGAGGTAACGGACGCGGACGCGCCGCTGAACCTTTCCAAGAAGTCGCCGTCGCCGCCGCGCTCCTTCATGCCGCAGATGTTGGAAGCGTGAGATCGGCCCGCGGAGCCGCACGTCTCCGCCACCCCACCCCGACCTACTTTAAATTAAATAACTAGTTAATAGTAATCGTTCGCAGATCGTTTTAATATATTATATGTGATAATTTGATTAGGACGCGTGAGTGCGTGGCCGGCGCCGGACGAGGAGAGCGCAATAGACTGAAAAATAATTTAAGACTATATAAGTGTAATTTATAAATGCAATGCAGCGCCGGTCGCGATGTGTTTGTGTGTGTAATGTATGTGCGTATGTGAGCGTGCTCAGTCATTTGTTTGTTAATATAATGACAGGTTGTCAAACTAAAATAAAAGAATCTTGTAAAAATTACTTATGTATTTTATTCCTTATCATACCCAAATTATAATAGGCAATCAAATTAGTCGTTATACATGTCATACAATCATTAAATAATTATGTGACTCAAATATAAAGTTAAAATCCGTCAATTTCAAGTAATTCTTACCTAGTCTGATGAAATTTGCATGTTGTGTATAATGACTCTCTCACTTAAGATAAAGTTAGGTAGTATCACCATTAGGTACACTAAAGAAAAGATTATTAGACAGCGGAATACTTTTGAATGATTCTAAAGTTAGCCGCAATCGAAATCACTACCTATTCAGACCATAATCTAAGCATCACACATAGTATGGTTACGCATCAAGTAAAATCTATCTATTCGAACGATATATCTTTTTGGCATTACATTTTATTACAATAAGCTCGAAAACATGATAGCCCTTTCTCGAGCAGTGGATATATGTTGCCATCATATTTCGAACTATTAGCTTATAGACCATTCAAAACCAATAAATTGAAAGCATACCTACTGCTTTACGAAGGGTTAAACATTTAATGCACCACCATACTTGAGCTACTCGTAATACAGGGCACATGTATATAATAATTTAACCTAACGTAACACTCATCAACGTAGGTACAAAAGAACAGCAACCTAGGCTTGTCTTCATACATAGAGTGCGATTATATTATATACAATATTTGTTACTGAATGTAGTATTGAAAGTAAGTATAGTACTACGTACTTTCAAAATACTGAGCAAAGGAGATCGGTGAAAGAGAATAATAATGTAGGCCTTTGTGGAAGTCAGCAGATCGGTCGTGCAGAATAAGACTTTCCAGCCCCGCGAAAGATAAGTAAGTATGAATTAAGTAAAGACAGTCTATACGAAAGAGTTTTATAAGCCGAAACTCATAAGTCATATCTATTACAAAATTAAGTCTATGGTTGGTACTAGAATTATCTAGAAATACTAGATAATAAATAACCATAGACTTATTTATGTAACTACGACTAAACAAGGAATCAAAGAGGTTTTAGTTCGATGGACCAATCAACAAGTCTCTTATCCATATTCAAACCGAGGATCATCAGTACGTACTTAACACTTTGCTTTATTAAAAGCACAAGTCTTCGTTGGATTCTAAAGGTTGTATACTCTAAAAATACGAGACATTAGCATTGAATGTTTAAGTATAAAAAGGAAGGGCACGACACGGTCGACGACCTGACGCAATGTGCTTCCGGTCCTCGCTACCGCTTCCACTTTGTTGACCCTCCTATAATCGTTCCGTGTTTTCAAGGCACTATCGTTTATCACAGACCGACACATCGTCATCTCTGGTATAGCATGATGATGGCTTGACCTAACCTAATGTGAACATTAAACACCACCGATACTGACTAGTAAAACAGAAAAATCTTTTAAAGACTTCACCAAATATAATGAAATATGAGTCAAAGATCATCGCTATTCATCTCCTTCTCTGTTTTGTTTCCAATTTATTGGTGTTTAACCAGCTACCGAAATAATCTCTATATTTTAAATAACAATATCGTTTAGTAATTGGTTCATACTTACATGTAATTATGAAGTTGTGTAGACAAACAGCAAAATAGATTAAGGCAAGGGAACTCGTAAATTTGATCATCTGGTGTGATTCGTTTGTAGTTGAATGGCAGTGTGCCTACCTTGAAATGTTACAATGTGCAGCTTTAATCGCTGGATGATTAAAATTATGATTTCCCAGTTTTGGGGTTAAACATTGGTAGGCTTTTAAATGTTTTATCGCTTCTCAATTTATGTAGAAAGATAACAATTAATGTTGTACGATAAGTTGACCAGAACATACAAATTGATCTTGACCAACTAGGTACCGTCTTAAGTCGTTTAGGCTTAATATATTGCAAGTTGAAAAATATAAAATTTAAGGGATAACGTAAAGAAATTCAGTAGTAAGAAGCCCTCAAGGTATCATTGATGACATTTAATTTCATGTCTTATGTTAATGGTTTTAGCACAAAACTATAGTAAATTATATAAATTACTAGGTAGGCCATACTAGGTGTACTACTAATACTTTTTGTGTACTACTAATTACTTCCTATCCATCCTAAGCTTGTCTGGAAGAGATCTCCGTTACACAACGTATGGACAAGTATGAGTTATTAAATTTATTACAGTACTTCTGTTGATGTATTTGTAAAATTTGTGTAGCCTTTTATACAGACAGATTTGTTCATCCAATACAGGATAGGGACTTTTAAGAAGAAAATCTACAAAAGAAAAGAAAAACGCAACGACTGCGTATTTTGATATATTTTACCTGTAATATTTTTTTAATGTAATAATATCACCGAGGTATTGTAGTTTACCTAAGATGTGTTTTCGTAACGCCGCTCATTAACGTTAAACATAGCATCTTACGAGTAACTAATATGTTAGAAGATTAAATATTTAACTCATCACAAATCCGGTTCTTGGTATTTAGATGAACGATTTCCTTTATATACGCGGAACTAAATATGACCTAGATGATAGTTCCGCGCTTATTGACATTGTAAACAAGATCATATTAATAGATACTAATTACCACTAGCATTAAAAAACAATTGAGCAATTGCGAGTTTTAATATTAAGCTTTGAGCATCAAAATGATACAAAGATTGACTTCAGAGACCTTTTAAACCATCCGTGACAAACTATGATCCGTGGATGACTCAATTTTTCAATCTGAACAAACGATCACAGCGTTTTTTCACGTCACCACTGATGTTTCATCAAACATCTTTTATGGCTATTCAAAAATAAAACGAAAAATGTAGGGCTGATAGTGTCGACTGGTCACAACCTGGTATGGCTCTATCTGATTCACGCCTGATTGTGATCAACAGTATCACTTTCCGTAGTCTCTTACTGACAGCTTTGCGACAGTTTGTTTCAAACTGGTAAAGGGCATTATTTTTTGTAAGCTTGTTTAGTTTCCAACAAAATAAACAATAGTCCAGAAGCTGAAGTTAAACTATAATCAGCGTGGTATACCATCTGCCCATTTATTATGTTTTGCCACAACACTTGCTCGCGCACAGCTTGAGGCACCATACCTGCGAATGCGGCTTTTGAATTGGTGATGATATAGCATGTCGTATAAGAGACTTGGCATGGCCAAATCGGTGCCGAACCAGGCATGCTGGAAATGGGTCGGTCAATCATAATGTCTCACGTCGAATAATCGTATAACGTGATGCGGCACGAAGAAACTATGTAGGGAAAACATGACCTTTATAGTAAGCTTTTAGAAGCGAGTTTCGGAGGTCATTTTAAGATTTTGGTCCCAGCTGTAGCCATTATACAACAATCGATGAGCCATATCAGAGGCCTACTGGGCGACTTGAACAATTCTTGACAACTTTTAACCATTTCCCATACGAGAAAGATGTATAAAGTCCCGGCAAACAGACCATCATAAAGTAATATCAATAAGGTTGGTATTGAAATCAAAAATAAATCGGTGATACATTTAATTACTCTAAAAAAAGCTAGGTAGCTTGTACTAGGTAATTGTTGTCTGCGTCTTTTGTAAGTATGTAAATCAGTTAGCGTGCATGTTAACAAGGTAATGTGCATATTAACTGACCCGGTTTGTTCAAAAAAAGTTACATGTATCATTTGTATTTCGTGAATTACATTTGTAACATACGCATTAAAGGTCGAAAACTCATCACTATAACTATACATTTAAAAAAAAAATCGGTTTAGTGGTTATTGTGTGAAGAAGACGCAGCGTGGACAGGCCTCCTACTAGATGGACCGATGATGGCAGCCGCTTGATGCGGGTAGCGCTAGACCGGCAATTGTGGAGATCTTGGGGGGAAGCCTAAGTCTAGCAGTGGGCGTCTTTCAGCTGATATGATGGTGAGATTAAAATATTAACACAGAGATAAACAAATCGAAATATCAAAAATGCAACATGACTTTTCTAATTAACTCTAAATATTATATATTTTTTTTAATGGATTAAGTCAATTATATATTTTCTATAGGGTTTGAGAATAGAATCTCTTTTTATTTGTTTGGCTGGCTGGTCATTACATTTTAAATTAGTAGAGAGCATAGAAAAAATAAGAATTTAAAGGAAGAAGATGTAATGCATGCTGAACATGTACATGTGTAGTTAGCCAGGCCAGCCACAAAATCCTATCACCAAACGTACTGGGGTTTGTTGACTTTTACAATATTCCTTGTTTTTTCCAGTGTTTTGTTGAGGAAGTATTACACTGTATCGGCACTTGGGGCATTACCCAAACAGTGCATTCTTTCTCTCCCACTCTTCAACATACTATAAAATATCATTTTATTTTATAGTACCTATGTTGTAGAGTCAAAATCCACAAATCTTCTAACGACTCTAAGGCAAGCTACTAACTTACAGTAAAGAGGTCAATTACATTAGTAAGGTTCTTTTACCCCGCTCAACAACACCATGAAATATGAGGCATAAATCTAATAAATGGTATTGTTGACTTCAGTCGCAAATTACTCAGATTAACGGTTAATATAAAGTTATTATGCACATTAACTGTGTAAAGTAGAAATACTTATTTCAATTCACATTATACATAGCGCACTGTTGGTGGATTAACAAATTTCAGCTGCATTCGTTAATCTGATGATTACGTGGGTGTAAATACATCGGAAGGAAATTAAACATGTACCAATAATACGCTGGTAATGGGCAATACTGTGAACTGACAATGATATATAAAATTTAGCACATAATTTTAAAATAAAGTGTTCCAAAAAAGGTTCGATTCGTAATACATGGGTAATGTAAGAGTATGCAAAAGCGGTTAACTCATATTATTGATAGCATAATATATATATTTGTCAAGCCTATTCATTTCTAAACTGAAACCCAAGCCGTTGGATATAAACAAAACCCTTAAACACCGACAACCTGTAGCGATACAAGCATCACCATTGATAAATAGTGATAGCTTGTTTTGTATATATAACCTTTAAACTTGATGACCTAACTCTCACGGGATAATAACTAGACTCTTGATTCCCTTTAAAATATTCCAGGATATTCGAAGTATTGAATGTTATTGACCGGTCGCCGGGCGCATGACATTTGCCGCGGGTGCACCGGCGCAGTACGGCCGTGCACTTGACTCGAACAGGGGCGATGCAACGCCCGCGCTCCGGCACGCGTAACCCCGGCCCTACTCACCCCACAACAACACAAGTCCGCTCCCGGCGCAGCTTCCACTCCCCCATCCCAACTATCTGTATAACTAATCATAACCGCCATCTTGTTCCTGGAAAATTATTGCACCATCATATTCTATGAAGTATGTATAACCGCTATTGATTTCTCGTGTACTTATGGGTACTGCTTGTTTTGCACATTCATCAAAACAGGCGCTCATAGCCTGTTGATATCATCGGTCTACAATTTATCGGCGAGGTTAAGCATTAATAGCGCGCCTTTAATCTCTAGGTTGGTGACCACCCAAGTGATTTGATTTCTACGCGTCGCCCTCTTTCGGAGAGTACAGGTCCAAATAGTTTAAGCTACCAGTCGAACGTGACGTTGTGACGGTGACAAAATAGTCCAAATATTATAAATAGGTGTATCATCATCATCATTACAGATGAAAGAACTCCACTGCTGCAAAAGCCTCCCCCAGGAAACATCT
Organism: Pseudoips prasinana; assembly: GCA_951640165.1. Taxonomy (NCBI): domain Eukaryota; kingdom Metazoa; phylum Arthropoda; class Insecta; order Lepidoptera; family Nolidae; genus Pseudoips; species Pseudoips prasinana. The sequence goes on along the minus strand of OX621241.1, from coordinate 18,456,612 downwards.
AGGGGGGATACTCCATAATCGCCACGCGAGATGAGGTGATGATATGCTGTGTATCAAATAGGTGTATAGTAAGTACAAAATAATATGATACCTAAATTAGTACCAAAATTTTTTTGTTGGTTTCTGTAAACACCCGCTAGATCTGCGTGGAATTTTGGGTACCTACATTGTCGTTGTAAGAAATAAGACAATACAAATATTACTTAGCAACTTTGCATTTAAGGATAATGAAAAATAATTTATAAAATTATAGTTTATTCCTTAATAAATAATTATAAATTTTTATTTCTTATGTTCTAATTCTTGCATGATTTGCACATACCAAGAAGACTACATTGTGCAATGGAGAGATACAACCGGCAATAAAACTGCTTATACCCAAAGAACTGTCAACACACTCCAATATAACATCCATGAAGGAAGGCTCTGAATATGAATTGTAAAAGTAAAAAAAGAGACGCGGCGGTGAAAACTATAATTGTCACTTATTTTTAGACAGGCACATTAAAATTTACTTAGAGATAACGTATAAGATATAGGAGCGAATTGGTACAAAACTCAAAATTATAAATACTGCCGTTCTTACTAATGTATAGCACCCTGAAGCATTTCGGCATTAGTTTTAACGCGGCTCTCGGTAATCATCATAGCACTGCCGAGGAAGACTACAACTAAGCAGTGTACTATAACACTACTTAGTGCCTATAGGTAGTGTTATATGTATACTGCGTAGTACACTTTGTAGTAATCGAAGCAATTGTAGTACATTGTCAACCCTAGCACTAGTCATTTCTTTTATCTCTTGCCCGAAAAGATCAACGTCTATTTATGGCGCTATCACTAATATTGTCTTTTAGTCTATTAGAGTCGTTATAGTCTGTCTTATGACTATAACGACTCTATACATATTATGGTTGGCATTGCCACAAGAAATGATTGTGAACTAATCTATGGGCGTAGTTTACAATCATTGCATGTAATGCAACATTGCATTAAATTTGACATTGTATGAACATGCGCCTTAACGAGGGTCAGATAGAGTCATTATAGTTACAAGACAATAGCTGGCATTTACGCTACTTAGTGACAGCGCCATAATTTTCACGTTGATCATTTTATGAATTCGAGATATTCAGATTTCTGTGGACTCCAATAAGCCACTGAATTGGTATTTTCCTAAGAAAACTAAATGTTTTATACAAAAATAAACAAATAGGTTAATTGTCACTAAAGTGTTGTTGTCGAACCGTTTCAGTCTAAAATTTGGAACTGCATGACCCTATAAAATTACCACGGAAAATTTCAAATTTAGCGAGTTTTTATAGAGTTTAGTGTCACACCGACACTAAAATTCTAACGTTGTTGTTTTGAATATAGGGAATTTGCTCTGGCTTTTGTATTTTTTTAAATATAGTTATTAGATTTATGGTAGGTACATTATTTAAATCTTAATCTTCTGAGCACATATCTGCCGTGCTCTGCACGCTAGATCTTCGACCATTGCCAATGCCACGCTATTCCGTGAAGCCAATTTACTTCCAGCAATAAAACACGTACACTTACGTTTTACGCGTACTCATTCGGAAATTGTTTACTAAACTGTGAACTGTTTTCGGTAGCTAACGTTCTATTTTGAATTAAGTTATCTACAATCTTCAGAAGTTATCGAAAACGTAAATATTACAAAAAAATATAATTTGATTAAATGCGGAGCACCTTCTGAGCATTTTTCCTTCCGACGACGCGGAGGAATTTTTCGTCGCCCTAAAGCTTAGTTATAGTAGTTAATTTGGTTTATATTCTTCTTTTTATCTTAATATAAGTTCAATTAATTATAATATCCTGGGACATTATTTACCCACGGTAATCTGATTCCAAACTAAGCAGAGCTTGTTATATGGCTTTTCTTTTGTAAATACATACTTTCATAGATAATTACAACCAGACTCAGGACCAACAGAAATGTCCTGTTATTATATCTTCATGAAATAATTCGATTTAATTTTGTATAGACATATAGATTTTGTACTGACTAAGTAATATGAGTGTTGCTCTCGATACTAGTTATCTTATTGCCTACAATCCTTGAAAATGTTGGCATTATGTCATTGTTACATTGAGACAAATAAATGAGCGCGTTGTTCCTTGTAACATTGTTATACATAGTATATTTATTGTACTGTAAATAGTCAATGTCAGAGACCTTCAGCTTGTACCTATACGGAAAACCCCGAATAAGGTTGACTGCGACCTTGTGCGTCGAGGCCGAACCCGGCCAGGGCTCCGTCTCATGCGGAAACGGGACGCTTCCATATTCATTTGTATTAGTAATATTGATATAGTCTGTAGTGCGCAGATATTCGGACATGGTATTTATCATAACTACGTACTGACAATCGACAAATGAATATTGCAAGTGGTAACTTATGCGAATGGAGCTATATAGGTAATAAACAGAATATCGCAACTGAACAATTCAGTCACCTACCAGTCGGTGACTTTGAGGACGTTCGATTAATATGTTAGTTCCGCGGTGGCTACATGTGCGCATGCAGTGATACGTAGTTAGGTATTAAATTTTGCACGAGGTGTACCAATAACGTGGGCGGATTGGAGATAGGGGGCGAGGGGTGCGCGTGGGCGTCGGGTGATGGGGTGGCGGGGCTGAGGGACGCGCGGGGTGCGCGGGGCGCGGGCGGTCGGCTCCAAGGTCGCAGAGTCACAGCCGGGCAAGGTCGGCGTGCCCGCGCGTGCCCGACCGCCCCCTCCTCCCTGCGCCCTCACACCCGATAACACCCTAGATCTGCGTAGGACGTGACCTTTATCCACGTTCCGGAGAAATAATTGTATAAATACTTAATATTTTTGGGTATTATTTGATAGGTAGGAACCTCTTATATGGCTACCTACCGATAAAGCGGAGCCCAAGTTTTCCCCAGAACAAAATATTCGTATTCGTTCGTTATATTTATATAGGTTTTGTTTCAAATTCACTTGTGACAAACTACATACTTTATAATTTAATATTACATATATTGATATAATTGATTTAATCACGGGTAGCATTAACTCAAATCCACGTCAACATAAATGGTTATATTTAACCGTACCGTAAACGTAATCCAATTTTGCCACAGCGAAGGTAAATTTCTGCTTCCTTTTTCCAATAATCTGCTGATCTATTTCCAAGGGTACTTTTTATTATTATTGACACTTCCGTTATTTAACTTAATTATTAACCACTGCCCATATGATAGAGAAAGAAAGATTTAATTATTAAAATTTTATAAATGCTATCGATTTTTCTATAAATCAATTACGATTTTACAGCTACCGTATAGGAAACTTAACACATTTCAAATAATAATGCGGTTGCTTGTCGCTTGAGTTAAATCTATTGTCATAGATAGACGGACATACTAAACAGGAAATGAATATGACTGTATAGACCTTAGAAATTGACTCATTTAAAAACTTAGGTCAGGCGCGATTGTACTGTTAGTCTTCGGGCGACCATCAATCAATATGGCTAAGAGGCGTAACAGCAATCTTGAGCCTTATTTGCATTACGATACTTTTCGAGTTTGCATTAAATCACTACATGACGTTGTTATACGGAAAACCGTGGTATAAGCCGATGGTAATAGGTAATAGGTTTTTCAACCTGTGGGACTTCGAATGAGATTGATCTAATAATACTACCATGAAATAAAAAGCTAAATGATAAAACAATACAAACGGAAAATATCGCTGATAGTTAGTTCCCGTCTGTTTTTAGGGGACTAGTTCCTCTCTCTTACCTACCATTGCAACTCCTGTAAGGCAGGATCAACAGTGGCACACAATGAAATGATCGGTGAGGCTCGCGCATGTCCTGGGGAATCAACTGTCGTGGATCCCGCAAAGAATTTAATTAGAATTAAACAAAGAGGAGTTAGAAAATGAATAATTCCACTTCCCTCCATAGCAATGTGGGAGATAGAATGATGTGATGAGGATTAGATTCCGTCTGCTAATGTTTTCCAAAAATATCACTTTGTTGATACATTTAGAGGATACCGTACCAGGAAACTATACATTCGGCAAGACACAGCCAACCAGCTACTTTGATTGCATCCGAATGGCGTTGGAAACACCCGTATCATTCCGCTACGCGTCGCCACACATTGCTGGTTATGTCAGTATTGACGTCTACGGTACAATAATGAAGGTTACGTTATAATTTTACCGGCGATGTGCAGCACCACGTAGCGGAATACTGTGGCAGTGTCAGATTCCGTTTCCTAATTCACATTAAAGCTTATTGTTCTGCTATCGAAAAGTAGTGTAGTGAGATGTTAGCGTTAAAGTTTAAGTATTCGATAAAAAAACGGTAACTGACTTGTGTTGAAGTTTTTGAATTTTTGAAGTTGAGTACACTCCCAAGTCGGGAGAGGCGTATTGATCTTCTAAGTGTTTATTAAAATCTCAAGTTTAAATTACTTTTCGTCATCGTTATATGATTATTATGGAAAGTATATTTGAATGTTATATTCTTCTTTATGCAATCACCGAATAGATATATGACGTTGTAACGAAATTGTGCCATACCATGACACATAATCTTCTTCTTTTCTTTATTTTACTAGCTGAAAATTTCTTTAATATGTTGGAAAGCTTTCCACCACCTGATATTTATAATGTTTTTTTTACACCTGGTCTAACTATACTAATTATTAATTCCCTATGAATTTCAAAGTTGGATTGAAGTCACGACTGATTCCAATACAATTAGAAAAAGTCAAGAAAAGGTTAGTCGAACCCAGTAGAAACACGAAAATTGAGAAAATAATAAGATAAGATAATTGTTTTTTTCACCACATAACATAAACAATGATGATGATCATCCTGTTAAGTAATGTTCATTACTTAACAGGATGATCTCGTACTTTCTTTTTATATTCATAAGAAGGTCACCTTCCACTATAAAAGATAGGCATAAATAAATGTGTACGCATAACTTTCACCCTTGACCTTCCACATAATTACGTGCTTTATACATCAATGATAATTGATCTATTCCAAGGTCCCGTCAAATGTAATGCTATTGTATTCTAATATAAAAGAATAATGCCTTGTATTTATGTTAATTGTTAAACATGTGTTTAAATATTGTCATGTAAAGAAAAAATTGCATCAATATTTTTTCACTTGCGTACTTAGAACACCTACGTGGATAGAAGTTTGGCACTATTCATAACAATAATTGCATTCCTACTTCCGTACACAAAATATATGGTAATTAGTCTCAATTACAAAAACAAAACATAAACAAAAAATAACAACTTTTTTTCTCACGTTTATTATTGAAATCGGTGGTAGTTTCTTTGCTAAAGCGTACAAACTTTTACTGTAGTGGTTAAATAACGATTCTAGCATATACACACATTATCTGGTTTAATTTTGTGAGCGCGTCAATGCTCGTATTGCTATTCTATACCTTGTATTTATTCTAAGCCGCTACTAGATATAATCCGCAATGAACCAGCAGTAACATGGTAAGATTCTTAGTTATGAATTAAGATTCATAACTAAGAATCTTACCATGTTACTGCTGTTACCATGCTACATGTACATTTTTACTATCGATAGTTATCGATGAAAATGTTATTATTTTATGAATAAAAATTGGTATATGTCAGCAATGGATCATCATCATCAAGGGATAGAAGTTGGGCACTAACATTCATACTTCCGTACACAGAATATTCGGTAATTAGTTGTGTGTCTAAATTGCTCGAAACATAAACGAAAATTAACAACTTTTTTTTCTCACGCTTATTATTGAATTCGGCGGTAGTTTCTTTGCTAAAACGTATAAACTTGATTTTTTTTACTGTAGTGGTTAAATAACGATTCTAGCATATATATACACACATTATCTGGTTTAATTTTGTGAGCGCGACAATTGCCGGATTGCTATTCTATACCTTGTATTTATTCTAAGCCGCTACTAGATATAATAGTGGTAAGATTCATAACTATCAATGTATCGATGAAAATGTTATTATTTTATGAATAAAAATTGGTATTGTTAGACAACCTAATATGAAAATGTAAAACTAAATAATCACAAGATCAATCAACCTTTTGACAAATCAGATTTGCAGAGTAAGTTATTATATTACATATTAGTTTTTTTTTATTTAAGAAATAAGTATATTTTGATGTATTCGTCTTGAACAGTTATGCATGTTTTGCATATTTAAGTTATTGATTTGGTATTTCTATTGTCCAATAAAGAGCTTTGTATTACCTATAGGCCGGAATTACCTTATTCGAGCTAATAAATGATTTGAACTGAATTTTGAATCTATGTGTCAATTGAGTATATTGCCCCTATTAAATGTTTATTTTTAGATGAATAAAATTAATCTATTAATAATGCTATTATTATAATTAATTCTGTCTAGATGAGGTCATCTAGACAGAATTAATGGATGGAATGAATAAAAGGTGTTTTTACGTATGATTTTCTAAGCCATGCTCTCTGCAAAAAATATAAGTGAAATAAAAAGTATTTAAAGTAAAAAGGTACAAACTTTTTACTTTGGATAGTTTCTATTTAACTTATTTTATTTCTTGAGAGTATATCTGACATGGTATTGCAATTTAATTTACTTCAATTATTGAGTTATTTTGTATACCTCAATTTAATGCCATTGTAATTTATAACACCTAGGTGATAAATAAATACGAGAGTCATACCAAAATAAATAGGAGACTCCTGGACTCATGTCAATATTGGTTTATACCCACCACCAACAAATTTTATAAAGAAAAATAAAATTGTGTGTTTCGTTCATTTTAACACGTTACTTTTCGCATTCAGTCTAGCAGAATTTTGATCGCGAAAACAAGAAGTTTTTCTGTGTTTTATTTTTATTTCATATGAACGACTCGTCGTCTGTAGGTATATCTTTATATATTGTTAGATGAATGGAAGTGTATACATGTCTTTAAGGAATACTCTGAAAACATCGATACATGTATTAATAAACAATTTTAAAAATATTTGAGATTATTATTACGAATACGTATATACTTATTTAATATTATTTGGCATGACCCTCGTTTATGGGTTCTCTCTAAGTTCCAAGCGTAACTTTCGGTCGATTATATTTACACAAATCAATAATAGCAAACTCAATAATGAATAATCTTACTATCTCTGTCTATCAATGTGGACAGAGATTGTAAGTTTAGAAGATTCAGGAAATAACAACTGAAAAAGTTATATTATTTCATTTCTGAATACAGGTAGTTTCACATATTCCCTGATGTTATTGAATGTGAAATTTAATAGTTCTGTCATTCTGGCATCCAATATTATAGTTAACAATAGTGTTTAAGATAAATACAGTCCTTGTTAATCAAATTGGTTTTTACTGTTAATTTAACAATTGTTTACTTCAAATAACTCACGGTACTTGAAAAGTAGCTAAAACAAGAACAAGTCCAGCTTTATTTATTATATTGTTCCAGTACGAGATCTGTTCTCATGAGTCTTGTCATCTTGTCAAACATGAATTAAGTTCTTTTGTCTCTTCCCATAACACAAGATTGTGTAGAATAACTTCAATTAAGTACTAGTCTTTCCTGTTCTGGCTGATGAGCGGAATAATTATACGAGGAAATAATGATACTGCTTATCTCATAGTTTGTTTAGTGATTTTTTTTTATCGTGACGTTTGCCTACGAGGTCTTCATTACTTCATTGGACTTTGCATTATTCAATTCCATTACAATGTTCAAGTTTTATTTGTATTATGATTAATACATTTGAAAATACATTCTGCATCGTATCTAGTAATTGAACCTATTATTAAGAATGTAAACAAAATCAAATAAACGTATTCCGATTTCGGGACACTATGGAATATATAAATTAAATGTAAAAGATTTATGTCTCTTGCAAAACCATTTTAAATACATTTCAATCAATATTTTATTACAAGTAATAATATAAGCATTACAGTGAAATGTGTAGTTACAGAAAATTTTATTTATTACATACATTTACTATAAAAAAAATATTTATTTACTAGCTGTGCCCCGCGGTTTTACCCGCGTTAATCTTTATAAATTATCACAGCTCCTCCCCCTTAGGTGATAGCGTGATAATATGTAGCCTATATGTTGACCCGACCTCTTAGTAATATTCATGCAAGATTTGAAGTAAATCCATGCAGTAGGTACTTTTTGAGTTTAGCCCGGACATACATACAGACACACAGACAAAAATTCTAAAAACTATATTTTTGGCTTCGATATCGAGTGTAGACCACGCACCAGGTATCCGTTTTAAAAAATATTCAATGTACAGTTTTGACTTTCCTACGATTTCATTATATGTATAGATAGTGCTGTAATCAGGTACCTAAGTTTTAATTTATGGATAATTCGGTCGGTCTAGTGGTTAGTGACCCTGATTGCTGAGCCAGAAGTCGTGGGTACGATCCCCACCCGGGACAATGTTTTCTATGATGAGCACGATTATTTGTTCTTTGTCTGGGTGTAATTTATCAAATATATAAATATGTTTATCAGTTATCTGGTTGCCTTAGCACAGGCTCTGCGTAGTTTCCACCGGCGGGGTCTTACATTACGGTGGGAGGCGTCCGCATCGGCGTAGAGAAATCAATGAGATATTTGGGTCTCATTCTCGATGGCCGATGGGACTTCGGAGAACACTTCCGAAGGTTGGTCCCCAAATGCGTGGCTGCGGCAGCAGCTCTGTCAAAATTGCTGCCCAATGTGGGGGGACCAAACGCCTCTTGCCGTAAGCTGTACTTGGGGATCGTACGGTCGATGGCCCTTTATGGGGCCCCTGTGTGGGGGGAAACCCTGGCTGCCCGTAACATCCGCGAGCTGCGAAAGCCGCAGCGGGTAATGGCAGTTAGGGTAATAAGGGGGTACCGTACGATCTCCTTCGAGGCGGCAACCTTGCTAGCCGGTTCCCCACCCTGGGACTTGGAGGCTAGGGTCCTTGCGCTGCTATACAAGTGGCGTAGGGACTCGTTCGAACGGGGTCTCCGACCGGCGCTGCGAGAAATCGAGGCGCAGCGTTCGGAGCTCCACGTATCCATGGTGGATGAGTGGAGGGCGCGACTTGCGCAACCCAGTGCGGGGCACGCCACAATCGTGGCGGTAAGACCGGTCCTAGAGGGGTGGCTTGAGAGGCGCCGCGGCGCTCTCACGTTCCGACTGACGCAGGTACTTTCGGGGCATGGATGCTTCGGAAAGTACTTGCGTCTAATAGGTCGGGAGCAGACGCCCGAGTGTCACCATTGCGGCGACGCAGAGGACACGGCACACCATACCCTGGCTCTCTGTCCAGAGTGGGTGGAACAACGCCGTGTCCTGGTCGCAACACTCGGCGTGGGGGGCCTCTCGCTGTCGGCCATGACACAATCCATGGTCGACAGCGAGACAGCCTGGAATGCCGTTGTCTCCTTCTGCGAGGAGGTGATGGCTGCGAAGGAGGCAGCGGAACGGGAACGGGAGCTCTCGAGCACCCTTCCTACCCGCGCCAGGAGACCTGGACGTCGGAGAGCGCGTGTGGCGGATCTCCGGCCACCCTAGGAGATGGCCTGCGGTCGGCAGACGGAGGGCAGTTTGCCGCCTGGCCAGAACAGGCCCGAGGCGGTGGCGCTCGTGTTTCGGCGCGCGCCTTTAGCGGAAGGAGGACTTGAAGTCCTTCTCGTGACGGGGCCTGCCTAGATAGAGGCGGGCCAAGACCTGTCTGGGCTGCGGTGAATGCTTACGCGAATCCCGTGGCTCCGACTACAGGTACTCGATCCGTAACGGATTTCCCCACGTTAAAAAAAAAAAAAAAAAAAAAAGCTCTGCGTAGTTTGGGGCAGTTGGTAGTGTGTTAGTTGGTCCAAGATATTTCTTTCTTGTTTAATCAACTGGTGGGAGTATAAACTAAGATCTGTGGGTTTGCCGATTATCACTGACGCTTTAACTTACAACATTATTGCCGTGAAATTGTGCATGAAAACTACCACACGTATTTAAAAATGTATATCTACATGCGTCAGGTATACATTTGAAAGAAAAACATGGTATAGATTATTGTTTGTGTCGACAGAAGAATGATGGAACATAACGCTGGGATTTATAACTCAATTTTTAATAATAGGGCTTCCAGTTATTGTGGACTAAATCCTTTATTATCGAGGTAACCTACTCAGAAAAAATGAATTTGATCCTTTGTTCGAATCCTTAAAAGCCTATCTTACTGTCGTTGGCCTTGATGCTTAGATATTTCAGCCGGGAATGTAGGTCGTATGGAGGCACCGAATTGGGGACGAGCTGAACGCGAAGTAGGCTGATCTTTATTGCCCCTAATGTATTTATTTTATTACACAGTATATCCCTCATATTGAGGTTATAACTAAGTAATTATTTTGACCTAAATATTTAAACATACTTAGCTTAGTTTTTATCCCCACGACAAAAAGACGAGTGTTAAAAATTAGACGTTAGAGTACATCCGTATCTGCATGTCTATAGCATCGTAGCTCCTAAATGTATGATGTATGAATGGTCCAATTTCGATTAGAAATGATGGGAAAAATATGAGTTAAGATTTTATAACTATTTTTTTTAGTTGAAGTAAAAAGATATGACTTTCAATATAATTGACAGTCATATGTTTTTAAGTTCAATAGATGGAAATATCCGATGGTGAAACTTTTTTGTTGTCATTTCTAGGGCATGAGTACATAATACATAAATAAGTAAATAAATAATAAAATTCTATCGACTTTGATATTATAATAATAAAAATGAGGCAGAAAATAACAGCATTTTTTGTAAGTAAGATGGAAAACGAGCAAGTGCGTCAGATGATGGTAAGTGATCACCACCGCGCGCCCATGGACACTTGCAACACCAGAGTAGCCGGCCTTCAAGAAAAGAATATACTTGTTTCTTGAAGGTTTCCATTGGTTTAGCACATCGTTTTAATCATAATTCAACTCATTATACCGTACAAAATTCCAAGTTTGGGATTAGTCCTTGATGAAATCCTTGGAATTCGATATCGCTAGGTTGAATTCATACGTGCAGCGGCCAGCATCTCTGGGCCAAAGCAGGTAATGGAAATGTTTTCACGATTACGGTCGATCTGGAATCGACATGGAATTTAAGTGATAGGACTAGACCATACTCTATTATTCATATTACAAATTACTTACTTATCGTATTAGTTGTTCAAGCCGCTCAGTAGGCCTCTGACATGGCTTAACGACTCTTGTTGAATGATGAATGATAACTGGGACCGACAGCTTAACGTGCCCTTCGAAGCACGGAGACGCTCAGAAATTAAACGACTTTGATGGTCACCCATCTATAGACTGACCACGTACCTAGATGCTTAACCTCGCCGATCGCTTACGGATCGGTGAGAGCACCTAGATATGCGCAACAAATAAATTTATGTATGTATTTTGGTCCAAAATAGGTACATAATGCCCAAATTATGTATGTATTTTGGTACAAAATAGGTACATAATGCCCAAATTTATGTATGTATTTTGGTACAAAATAGGTACATAATGCCCAAATTGGGATATACGCAGCCTTGCATTAGTTTCGAGTATCAAGATTGGTGGCCCTTTCTTACCATATACTAAGACCTGTATACACTGTCTCCGATTTCCTTTCACCTTTTACAAAATGATAAGGCCTGGGACACATTTCGCTCTAAGAGAAACCCTTAAGTGGCTCTCGCTAGTTGAAATCAGCTCAGTAGCGTTGTTAGACGGCTTTCGATGCACATAGGGACCTAATAAATTACATTTTCCTTTTCTGAATATCTATTTACTTTATTAATTTATATAGTACAACCACATTATGCATATTACATATTGCGTTGGCTAGCTGGCGTGGTTGGTAGGTACTTGGCTTTCACGTCACAGGTCGTAGGTTGGATTCCCGCCCACGACAGATATGTGTGTGCATGAACATGTCTGTTTGTTCCGAGCCTGGGTGTCATTATCTTACAAAAGAAAAGTAATTTATAGCTCTACTTTGTTTCGGGTCAGACGGCCGTGTGCGAAGAATGTCCAAGGATATTATATTTTTTTTTGAAAACAATTACAAGATTTTGCATCTGATATACATAACAATTACGGTGTAGATAACATTCACCTACTATAAATTAGAGAAGTATTTTGACATCCATGGAATTGAAAACTTAAGCTATAACTATGTGTAACATTTAACAAACGAAATCATATAAGCTGTATGCAAAACACAAGTAAACTATTTATATATCGCTTCAAAATGTGGATCAAAACCTAACCTTTATAAGTTAGATTAATATGTACCTACAGACACAAAATCATTGTTATGTCTAGTTTGGGATCCTTAATATAAGCAAAATAAATAGGAACTTTGTTGAGAAAATTAGTTACAGAAAAGACGTTTTACCATACACCTTGACTGATTGGTTCATACATCGGCTGCCTGGAAGAGATCGCTTTTAGCGATAAGGCCGCCAATTGCATTAAAATAAGCTAACTCTTTTGCTGTATCCATTGTTTTGAATTACTTATTTTGCAATAAAGTGTACTTCTTCTTCTTCTTCTGATTTCACCCTTTCTAGAGGCTTATTATAATAATGGCAAGAATCAAAACCTTTTACACCCTCGTTTTCAATAGGCTCACACAAGAAATCTGTATTCTCTAAATATAAGTTTTCGAGCATTTATAGGCAAAGTATAAATATGCAAAATTAACATAATTATTATTTCTTCACATAACTCCTAAATTGATAACATATTCCATACGGAAAAAAATACCTCTTCAAATTAATTTCTTTCCTGCTATTTCCTTTATAACTCAAATAATGAATTTACGTAATGTAAATGAAATCTAGTCAAGAAGCTTCCCTGATTGTTCCAAGGTTGTGTAGCTAACACGGTGTCCTTAGAGGGCGCGGGAGGCGGCAGGCGCAGGGGTAAGGTCGTGACAAGGTCACCGCGAGGTCGCTCCCACCAGTATTGTCTGAAAACATAAAATTGTGAGTAATAAAAACTGCCTACGCTCCCGAAAGTTAGATATTACGCAATACCTATCAATCTAGGTACAGCTACCAACAGAATTAGCTTATTAATATAAACTATCTTGCCCTCTTCATTAAATACCGACAATATACAAAGTAAAAGTAAAGTAAAAATGTTTATTTGAACAGAATAATAGTTACCAACTAATGATTACAGAATAGTGAATGCACAACTTTACAAAATGTACTAGTACTGTCTCCCAAACTAGGCTAATGCCTGTATTTCGGGAATTGCTTGCGGCGAATTGTTGCGACAAGATTTCAATATTGATGCATTGCATTTTAAAGAATTCAATCTTCTTTACATAAATGCAATACGTATGTTTCTATGTGGTCACCATCCCAATGGTAAGCGAAGATTCGGTCTAAAGAGGATCGAGGCGGCCTATAAAGTACACCTTTCCTTTATCCGCATAAAGGAAAGGTTCGCGATGTTAAAAGCATTGCTTAATTTTTTATTATGTTTAAAAAATAATAGACGCATCTTCATTCTACGCAAAAATTTAAGTGTTGTGATGACTCTGTATAGAATAAAACAGATCGCGTCAATTTTAACGCGTTTAACGCGGCATCATGGAAAAGAGAACTTTAGCTGCTTATTCAATCCTTTCCATATACCAATGATATAGTAAACGGAAAAAATATGATTATGATATAAGAAACGGAAAACGTCAAAATATTGCACAATCCACAACATGACCAATCATATAAGATGAAAAAGATAACGATAGAGTCTCTTCCGAGATAAGATAAGATAAATACACTTAATTGCACACCATTTAAAAAGCATAGTTTCAAGATTAAAATATTATAAAAGTTAAAGTTAAAACTTAAGTTCAATAGGCGGTCTTATCGCTTACAGCGATCTCTTCCAGACAACCTTCAGTTGGATTATGTTGTGAGGAATAAGAAGTAGAAGTAGTGTATGATCTGAGAATATCATTAGCAGGATATTTTTTTTAAAGATTACACAGTTACAGGAATCAGGTTTTCAGAATACGAGATAAACTCAGTTTGGAAGCCAGTGCGCAATTTGTGTAATTGGTCACTGTACAACTTTATTAATGTATTTAAACCGCAGTAATTTATATTCGTTAATGTAGTGTTGCACTCTTATTATATTGCATAAAATTCCCTATATATGTACCTAGTATTAGTATTAATATTGTACCTATTGTATATTGTTACCATGTGTTGTACTTGGTTTTAAGAAATAAACAAATTATTGGAACGAAGGTCCTTATCGCGCGTTGTGAAAGGTGGCTAGACGGAAACAATTCTTACGAAAACTTGTCACGACACTTTTTGCAGCTGTGCGGCGTGCGCATGTTTCTCTGTCTGTCTCTCTCTCTCTCTTTTATAGAAAGCAAGCCAGATATGTTCATTTCTATTTCGCATTGAACAGTGTGGTGTCGCGACGATTATTTTTGTTGAGTGTATACAGGTTTTTTGTACATACTAAATAATAAGAAATAACTTCGTTCCATCCGGGTGTCCCAAGGGAAAAACTTGAGAGGTGTCAAGACACCTCTCAAGTTTTTTATTATTATTAAATTATTATTATTATTATTACTTTACAAACGTAATAGACGGACACAAATTAATACCAGACTCAGAACAACTATTAATGGGTAACACAAATAGTTGTCCGGCGCGATACTCGAACCCGAGACACGAAGCGGCGAGGTTACTGTCTTAGCCGCTGCGCCACACGTGCAGTCAATTACTTTAGACTAATAGTGGCATCTACTTAATAGTAAAACTACCACTAATTAAATACGTATAGTACTTACTTATAAATAAATAACACATATACTTGCCTGCTATTACAGCTTGGTTTTCCAATAAAATAATGAGGATGGGGGAAAAAGGGTGTATAGTACGTTCTGCATTAAAGTCTTCTATTAAAAGTCTCAATTTACTAAATAGTTACAATAAAATTGTGTAAATAGTTTAGTCCCTGGTAAGTTGGTTATGTTGCTGACTGTACTAACTGATAGAATGTCAATATCGATTTAACTAGTCTAATATGTAGTCCTAACCAAGTAAATAATTTCATTAAAAGACAAATATCGGTCAGACAACATGCCAAACATAAACTTGATAGATTTTTCTTTTCTCTACCCTCAATAACACAGTTACTAACATATTTAAAGATCATCTTCTTAGCTTCCTCATTTTTATTAGGCTAGACTTCTTAGTTCTTCTTAGTTCTACCTGTTGCGGAAGCTACCTCATATAATACCTCAAAACCTCAATATGATACCTCAAAACGAATAATAGACAATCAGTAAATTAGACGGTTAGACCACATTTCACCTCCTTCCTTTCATAACTTGTAACATATTATGTTACGCAATATCTCCGTCATTTATTTATTTACAACCGATTTTTATAATTCTTGTATTCGGTAGCGAACGCTTTTGAAATGTTTCCATATGTTTTTTTATATAAATCGGTTACCATATTGACAAGTTGAAGTCGGGTTGTATGTTCTTTAAAACAGTAAATATAAATCTCTAATCATCGTGGGGGAAAAATCAGTCTGACTAAGTCGTAAATCTAGGAAATAAAATGAGCATAGCCCGCTTGTCCATGACGATGTACTATAATTGTGAGATTCAATCAGATGTTTTACGGTAATTTTCAGCTGACAATGCTGTGCCAGCTCCCATGTAAATTGTTGATGAACTAGTTTCACAAATGACACAAAAGATTCAATAGTACCTAACCGTTATTTGACTTTCTCTACCCATAATGTAATGTATATAGTTCACTACATACAATTTTGATTTTTAAAGATACATTTGAAATATAAAAATCAATCAAGGGCCTCAGCCAAAAGCCTAGCGAGGCGAATAGAACCTTTATCGTTCTTCTTTTTTTCGCCAGAGACAACAGCGTGATCTGATTGGCGGGAAAGATATCGATCAAAAGCTACCTTTATTAGAACTCCTTGGCCATTTGGCTAAGGCCACAGTTTAATAGAAAATAAAACAATTTTAGTAAGTACCTTCACTTAGCAGACGACTTATAACCTAATCTAATTATGATTAGGTTATAAGTAGGTTATAGCAAATATTAAGGCTCCTTTCATTATATTTAATATCTTTCCGAGACCCCTCTGAAGGCCTTGTGAAAATCCGTACCACCCTCCGTGAATAAAAATAGGACATTACGTCAAAGAAAATGCCTATTAAATATTTAGCTATTGACGAACGAACTTGTTAACAACATGACGTAATAATAATGTAATCAACTGTGACGGGGCTTACGTAACGATTTCCGTCATTGATGCTACGACGGATTGCTACATGACGAGGCAATTCTATGCGTTTCTATCGAATGATTGGAAAATATGAGGCTTATAACGTAGTTAAAACGGAATATGGCGCATTAAATATCGATTGCAATATAATAATGCCATTTGATTTAGATTAAATAAGAAAGCTAGACATAAGTTAAGTATCTATTGAAAGAAGGTATTAAAAAGTACATAACTGACCAAAGAAACTGTACCTTAAAGTAAAATTATAAGATTCAAAACGATTTGTTAAATTAGTCCTTTCTTCTAATTGGTGATGGGCAGATGCCCAATCAAAAATGGATGATTACTATTTAATATCATACATCACTCAATCAATCAATCAATATCATACATGTATGTTCTTAAATAATAATAGGATATAGCGCACACTGTTTTATAAGAAATAATAAACGTAGTCAGTATCAATCATCCATCCAGATCCATCAGAAATCACAGAAATAGAATGGTGGTTATGTTACAAGCCATAGCAGCTTTCGAAAGTTGTTTTCTCACAAACAACAAATTTAAAAATTGTTTTCTTTTACCTATGGACTTCATAATCCCAAAATACTTGCAGGACGCTAATAGATAAAAGCACCATTACATGTTACGAGTGACATAGCATTGCTGTAACCGATTAGAACACTGACTGCACTGGCCAAAATCACTTGCAGGACATGTCTCTAAATAGATGAAAGCGCCACTCCACGTAATGAGTGACAAAGACTTTACTTGCCAAAAACTTTTATCAAAATAGAATTGGTAGTTATTTGATGTTCTATCTTTACGGGCCGAAAACATTCAACAAGAGATAAAAAGATTGAAGCGCGACTTTACATTTCGAATAATTCGTCTTAGACCAGGGTAGAAGCGTTTAAAAATAATAAAAAGTGAAAAAAAATAATAGTAGGATAAAACCCATTAGAAAAGGAGGGGAATATTATAAAAATGAAAGGAAAAATAATTTACGGGCGATCTGAGGTCGGGAAGGGGATGGGGGTGAGTTTTTAAGGGTAAAAAACGGGTTTTCTCGATTTCCGGCAAAACTAAAAGTCCTATTGAAAAAAGTCAAGTGGCAAAGTTGTAGGTACTAAAAAGATCTAAAACTTTTTTATTTATCTTTTTTTTCACATAACCTAAAATGTATGTGAAAACTTCAAAAAAACAAGTTTTTGGTTTTTTATTTTTATCTTTTACATACATTTTTCTTTTTTAACGAAATTTGGTGAAAACTTACCTTTTTATGTTCCAAATACGCTGTAATTTATTTGATTAAAAATATTTATTTTTTCACCTTATTTTGAATTAATATCGAAAAAACACCCTAATTTTCAATCGAAAAGTCACCCGTCAAAATGTCAGCTTTTTTCAAAAAGTTGGTATGTTTTCTATTCGTTGAAATCTCTACTTTCCGATGGTGAAAAAAAATATATATGTTACTATAGTAAATTTTCTCAGAAAGAGCAAAAAAATAATCGAATTCTTTTTTTAATTACTATAAACATATTGAGCTATTTATTAAAATTAACACTTTAATTACTCAAAAAACATTAGATTACATGTAACATTGATAAAAAAAAATTGCAAATAAAAATATACTACTATAATTAACAAACAAATAAGTTAATGAAATTAATATTCAATAACACATCTACAATATTTGGAGAAAGTTGTCGAATCTTCTTTAAATTATATGCGTAGATGTCTATTTATATTTTAAGATAAATTATAGGTATACCTGAGTGACCTACGAAAAATATTAGCCCATCAAAAGGTATTTCATGGAGAAGTGGGGAAGGGGCTAGGCGGGTCCCGACCTCAGATCGCCCGTAAATAATTTTTCCTTTCATTTTTATAATATTCCCCTCCTTTTCTAATGGGTTTCATTCTACTATTATTTTTTTTGGTTTTAAAAATTATCGACCCTGGTCTATCTCTTTCGGTATACAATAAGGGGGGCAAAATATCTTACATGTTTCTAAACTGAAGTAGGTTAACATTATAAAGATATTTTTTTTACTGAGATAATAATGAACAACAAAATCTTATGTTTAACAAGGGCCTTGTTGAAATTTAATGGTTAAGCGCCGCCTTGACCTAAGCTAGATGGTATGAACTAAACAAACCTAAGCTAAGTTATGAATGCGAGTTCCGACATCAATAAACTGAGCATGAGATCGGTATTATAGAGCATATCCCCCGCTCCACGTAGCTATTGTTATACCCCTAATTACTATGTTATGTTGTTATGAAGGTAGACGGAAAGGAAGGCTTGAGGTACTCTTAGCAACGCGGAGAGTATTCTGTCATCTTACTGGAGTCCAAAAGAGATCTTAGTTTATTAACAAAGATCATTCAGTGCGGGAATTGAAGCCGTGACCTTTGAGGTTGCATATGTATTTCGAACACAGAGTCGTCGGAATTTAAAATTAAACGTTGAGTTGAATGTTCAACCTATAACAAATAATTACTTTATAAAATAATGAGAATCATTATCTTCAGAACTAATAACAATTTTAACTTGCGCTTTTTTATGTAGTTTGTTTGATAATAAGAAACCTTCAGATTGTATTGAAGACTTGGCTTCTATATACATAGGTAGTATGTGGCACAGTATCAATCATCCAAATTTGTTATTGAATAATTTTGAGTAGGTAATGGAAATCTTTATTTGGAACGTTACATTTTTTTCTGCCTAGTGAAAACCATGATATCCGTCAAGTGGCTTAAGCCCGTGTTGATAAACATTTGTGCCTGTTTTACAGCATTTTCTTTCTAGTAGCCCCAAAGAAAAAGTATGGGATGGTTTAGGGTCAATTTCCCGGGGCCAAGATTTGTGTGGCATCGATGAAATCGGTACTAAAAATTATAGTTATAATGCTCTACCATTTTTAGGGTTCCGTAGTCAAATGGCAAAAAACGGAACCATTATAGATTCGTCATGTCTCTCTGCCTGTCCGTCTGTCTGTCTGTCCGTCCGTATGTCACAGCCACTTTTTTCCGAAACTATAAGAGCTGTAATGTTGAAACTTGGTAAGTAAATGTATTCGGTGAACCGCATTAAGATTTTTATACAAAAATAGAAAAATAACAATAATTTTGGGGGGTCCCCGTACATCGGACTGAAACTCATAATTTTTTCTTCATTCTTTTTTCATAAATGTGGGGTGTCTATGGATAGGTCTTTAAAAATGATATTGAGGTTTCTAACATCATTTTTTCCTAAACTGAATAGTTTGCGCGAGAGACACTTCCAAAGTGGTAAAGTGAGTGTGTGTCCCCCCCCCCCCTGTAACTTCCAAAATAAGAGCATGATAAAATGAAAAAAAAATATACGATGAAATTACCATGAAAACTACCAACGAAAATTGGTTTGAACGAGATCCTACAAGAAGTTTTGTTTTAATACGTCATAAATCGTAAACCGCAATTTGCTTTCATTTAATCAACAGAAATACATGCTGCTACGGAACCCTTCTTGGGCGAGTCCGACTCGCGCTTGGCCGGTTTTTTTCTGGTTAGGTGAAGTAGTAATCTATATGAAACACTAAATATTTTATTAAATAGGATTTTTTGGCTTGGCACAGTCCTTTCATTGCCATGGACGCTTTTATTCTTATTAATGGACCTGTTGAAATTCACCCTTTAAACAGATGACAGCAGTCTATTCTTTGTCGAAAGACTAGTCCGGTGGCAGCCGCTAGGTCTCCTATGGTTCGAGTCAAGTAGCTAAGCGTTACAATGTTTGCCTGGATTAGAAAATTGACGTTAAATTAACGCAGCGCATACACAACCGACCTATTTTTGTTAAAAAATCGGTACAATTATTTCACCCCTTTGCGGTGTATAGCGGTTCAATGAGTAGGGAGCTTGTTATATAATACCAACGTCATGTCTAAAAACGACTACCAATTTTAAACAAAGAACTCTCGAAAAATATAAAAGTTATTTCATAATTAGCCTATTCTTCAATTAGGCAAACCATCGTTGTGTTAAAATTTCTTTTATATTTCATTATATTTTGAATGTCTGTCCCAATATCTGTCAAAATGTGTTTAATTTTGACAGATATTGGGCACACTATTTTGCCTGTCGGTGAATACATATTTAGATATGCGAGTATGACATTTCCGTAACAATAAAATAAAATTGGATTTTGTCATCTTCTTGAACACTTTATGTTAAGCTCATCATCATGTCAGCCAAAGTACGTCCACTGCTGGACAAAAGCCTCCCCAGAGAATGGCGGGATATGCCATAATCACCACGCTTGGCAGACGGATTGGTGATCGCTGTTTAACGGTCATAGTTCACAGAAAAACGCTGCCGCCCGTTCTCTGGTAGGTATTCCCTCGAACGATATCTACGCCACCACGGGATGAGATAGGTTGATGATATTTTATGGCGTCACCACACATAAAGTTCATATCGACATATTATTAATTATGTCGATATATCGTTAATATAAATATATAGATACAATTTAGGTTAAAAGCAGTGAAATTACAACGGTTGACTAGGTAAGTAGGGCTGATAGGCACTGTGACCTTGTAAGGGCGTATTAGCGTGGATGTAGGTCAGTGAGACCCCTCGCCCTTGACCTAGGACGGGCGGTATGCCCTTCGCGGCGCCCTCTGAGCTGTTCTGCCAAATATTGTTAGACAAGGTCGTTCCAATCAAACTACCCGTATATTTACATTTCGACTTTGTTATTGCGCCTTTGATAATAACAGAAATGACACGGGGTTTACCTTGTTAATGAAGCTATAAATACATGGAAAATCTACTATGGGCAACATAAATTACGTCTCATGACGGCGATCTATAGATCCGTTGATTCCTTTCTTCCAAATAATGTTAAGTTCCACTCGATAGTTAGTGGTTACCGTAGGCTATGTCGCTTGTGTAGCATTCAACGTTTCCCCTTCCCAGATGAACTCTGGTGACTACACACAACAAAGAACACAATTACAACCTCGTATGTACCGGTTTTATAAGGTGGTTAATTACCGGTAGAGGTATTTCCCACATTTAAACTTAGTTACCGTTTATCCAGGAGACACGTGTAATAGACGTTTATTTAAGGAAACGCTATTTATTGCTTAATAAGAATATTTGTTGTAGGTATCGGAAGGTTGCAGGATTTGATAAAAGAACAATTAAAATTTAGAGCTAAACTTATAGCTAAGGGCTATAAGTCTAGCTCTAGCCGTACACCTAGGCCATACACCTATTAGTATGTACCTAGTAAGCGCCTAGTAGTTACATGTATTTTGTCGATAAGATGAATTCTGTGCATTTGAGGTCGTGGTTCATCGTGAACTCGATTGATTCAATTTGTATCGTTCTCATCGCTTTCATCGATAACCTTGTGTGTATTGTTGCTAGGCGCTGATAATTCCCAAGTGGAAGGCCGTTTCCTTACGAATAACTATCAATTAAGAATTAACGTGTGTATGGAAGGGTAGGGCGCAATAAATGTCTACTATTTAAAAAATGTCGACGTCAAAACTGCATCAATTTTTACCAAGTGATGGGTTATTTCAGGCAGTAGGTATCACACAAATCTTTTGATTATGACACTTCACTGACATCTCATTTATACATTTATGTATAGCATAGGAAACGAGCTTGTTTTTATAGCATACAAGCTGTGCTCCGCGGTTTTATTCGCGTTAAACTTTATTAATATAACACATATATTAATAATATATGTGTTAATCCATGGTATCAGCTAATTCTATACCAAATATTATAAAAATTGCTCCAGCCGTTTAGACGTGAAGAAGTAACAAACATACACACTCACAAACTTTCGCCTTGTTTTTAAGTCGGTCAAGAGTTTTTGTAGCCTACACGGAAAGTTTTGATAAGAACAGAGAGCCCACACTGCCAGTAATATTATATTAATTTAGAATTAAATGTCAAATTCTCGAAAAAATATCAAAAACCCTTTAAACTGAAATATCTCCAAAACTATACTGAACAGGGCATACATGTGAGGCTTCAATTCGTTATTTTTGCGCGTCCCTACTAGCTTCTGCCAGAGACACGTCGAATTAACACTTTACCAGTAACCCTAATAACTAAAATTATTGTATATTGTAAAGGCGGAAAAACATGTTTGGTGAAATACATTTTAATTGCCGCAACCTCATTATTCCCTCGTCCTTGTAGTCCAAAAATGGGCAAACCCGGCAGGAAATTTATTTAATTTTCCTGGTGCAAATATAATACAGCTAGAAAAATTCGACATATTATGGTAGGTACATTCGTGAAATTGATTAGGTTATGTTTCCGTGCTTCTATGGTGAATTCAATATATGTGTTTAAAGCCCATGATATTTCAAAACTAAGAGAAACGAATAACATATATTCTGTGTTAAACGATATGGCAAGGGTAGCTACAAAACTCGAAGCCTTCAATAGCAGAGTAACACCGCTGCGCCAGTCTGCTCGTGACTACGATCAATGCAACTTGGTCGAAACGTCGGGATAATAACAAAAAAAGGTTAGTCGCGTTAATACCTGTTCTAAATATTACATAGTTTACTAGCATATGGCATCTGGCGTGTCCGTGGCAGGATGCCTATGGGTATTGTGGTCAATTGATTACAGTAGCGCCTTTGACTCTATGAAAAGCCCAAGGCCAAAAAGGTCATGAATTATTTCTCAGATCATAGGTTAAAGCAGCATAGACAAATGATGCCGGACGAAGTAGGTTCCATTCGACATGATTACATGATTGGTGTAATGTTAATCAGCATCAAGGCATGACAATCGATAAAAAAAACCTCTAACTTACAAGAGCTCAAACTTAAGCATACGTTGAATGTTTGTAAACTTGTACAATACTTATATTTTTAAACATGAGTATTTTAGCCTACGAGACTTCAACTGTTTCACCGGATAATTGAGGCTAGTGGAAGCTCAAGCTGTATAGCAAATAAGAATACAAATTAAGCTGCGCCGGAGTCAGTCCCTTTTGAGTTCGAAACTTGGCTCAGGGTGGTTACTAACATGGAGAAAGGATCCATACCTGCCGTTGCAAACTGTAATGTTATATTAACTACTATTGTACAGACTACAGCACATCAAGCTACCCCAATCTGTCAAATTTCCCCAATTGAAAGTAAACCTGATGCTATTGTGATAAATTTGAAGATCTATAAAAGAAATTTGACAGATTGGGGGTAGCTGGATGTGCTGGCGTCTGTACGTACATAGTTATACTAAAGAATCAACAAAAATACTATTATATGGCACTACCTTATAAATTAAGCGTAAATATCTAAATTAGAAACGCGTTAAAAAATCTATTCACACGGAAAACTAACATTATTTTTGTGTATCTAATTCATCGTAACAATTATTGCGACTTTAGTCTAATTTGGATATTGTTTATTGAACTATGGACTGGATAATAGAAAACACGTTAGCACAACTTCCTACATAACAAGGAAAAAATCCAGATAGATATTTAAGATTTGTTTTGATTTTCGAATTATTAAAATTGGATTTAGTCTGCTGGCTAAAACCAATATTAATAATTTAAAAAAAACCGGCCAAGTGCGAGTCCGACTCGCCCATGCCTCTCAGTATCATGTCCTACTCACCTATTCAGTTACCAGATACCCCACATGTATAGGAACGATGAAATATTTTTTTTTTGGTTTCTGTTCTATATATGGGGCCCCCCCAAAATTATTGTTTTTTTTTCTATTTTTATGTAAATATTTTAATGCGGTTCACAGAATACATCTAGTTACCAAGTTTCAACAGTACAGCCCTTATAGTTTCGAATAAAAGTGGCTGTGACATACGGACGGACATATAGACAGACAGACAGACATGACGAATCTATAAGGGTTCCGTTTTTTTGCCATTTGGCTACGGAACCCTAAAAACCATTTTGAGAAATGTGTTTATTTCTTATCTAAACTATCTACTGAATATGTCAAAATCAACAAAACTTAATTTAAAATAATATTGTTTTAAAGATATAATTGACCTTTATTAAACCTTTCATTTTATATAATATTTTGATTTATATACACTGGTATGAAAAATGTTTATTTTGAAAAAAATAAATCCTACCATACATTGCAAAAATGTTTAAACGTTCCGAAACCCATGCCTAGCACGATGTTTACGTGCCTAGATGCTTAACCGATCACTAACGGACCAGTAAGAGCATCTGGTTATGAGCGCCGCTGTCATGAATAACCTAAATGCAACCTTTTCAAGAACTTTAATGCAACCAAACTTAAGGTGCAATAGCTTTACCGTCTGTGTTTGAATTGTGATTGTCAACGAATAAAATTAGAATAAACGTTCTGAAAATAGAGTAGTGTTCGTGACCTTGCGCAAAGTTATATCTATCGATATCAATGTTGCACCAAGCGCTAAGGAAAATCGTATTTTCGCGAATTATTCCGGGAACTGCTGATAGAGGCGAGTAACGGGTTGGCTGTTGTTATTCACATATTACCGCACGCACACTGACAAATGTAATATATCTAGTTTGTGTAGTAGATTCACGAGTGTGTGTGCCTGTGACATTGAACTTCACACTTCACGCGGCAGCGCACGAGTTGCGTAACTGCTTCACAACGCAAGTTCGCGCGACGATTCGCATATACCAACACGTATTACCTGATATAATTTAATTAAATATTTGACTTATTAAAATATTAATTTATTAATATTTAAAACCTAGCACTAGCTAGAATACAAGTAATTACTGGGTTATTTTTTTGCAACGCCTGATTCGAACTATGGTAAATACCTATGGGAAAATTCCTATTGAATAAAAAAAAAATTTTTTATCAAATTAATAAAAAAAAATTTTAAAATCAGTTCATAAACAACGGGTAAATCACGTGACAAACGTATAAAACAACAATAATCTTTTTTATGAAACATAGTTTAGAATAATCAGTTCTACATGAAAAAAATTCTTCATAACAATCAGAATACCCGTTTATGAGCTCAGTAGCCAGAGATAGGCAGACACACACTTATATGGCCTTCAGCCTCACGTCTGCAATATTACTATTAAATAGTAACGTCTTAATAAATTGTACAGTCCAGTCGATTTTTTTCGCTCTACTTGGCTATACCAATAAGCCATCTCAGTAAGAACGTAAAACCAAAATGGGTATATTACGCTGACTGGTTAATTTACTAGTATTATAGGAACCTATTTTTTAGTTCAAAGTATTAATTTAGCCTTAATTTTATAATTATAATAATGTCCTCCTCGCCTAATTTCGGCCACGGCGGCCAATAGAGATTAGCTATCTGCGCGGGATATATTATAGTGCACAATTGTGTGCGCAAACACAGGAGCTCTTTCTATTCCATCACTCTCATGATCCGATGGGACGCCTAGCGACACGACCGGAAACAGGTCAGATTCAGGACCGACGGTTTTACGTGCTCTCCGGGGTACGGGGGTATAATACCGCTAACTCCCAGGCTTATGCTGCGAAATTTTTCTTTTTACAGAAAACTCCCGAAATTACATTTTTGGTCTGACCCAGAATTTGAACCCAGAACCTCGTTCTCTACGGGCAAACACGCTACCGCTAGATCAACGATTTTATATTATGTCGAAGTAATACTTAATAAAAACCCCATAATTACGTTTATTTGAATATTTTTTATAATAAAGCGTAGTAGCACATCAGTATGAATAACAAACTTGTTGTTGACAAGTTGCGATAGCACGTGGCGTGTTTTTGAGAATGACATTGACATTGGCCGCAGCCAGGGCTCCGGGTAGTGGTCGCTGGCCGAGCGCCGCGCCGCACCGCCCGCACCCAACGCGTCGCGCCATTTCTCACTAAACGTCACTATATACTTCGTTATTTATTAATACAGGTTTATTATCACTACACCACATATTAATATGAAAAGAAATACTTTATCGATGATAACGATTTCAAAGGATCATGCAATTTTAACCTGAATGTTATATATACTTAAATTAAATAAACATACAATTTATGCACAAGTTTAAATGATTGACGATCACAATTGATATTCAGTGACTAGAAATGGGTCTACAGAGAACTGTAACTAGCTTAAACGCGTGCGAGGGCGTTTGCGTACATTTAATGGGTTTGAATTACCTTGTGTTTGCTCACATAATGACCCTGTAACAGGCTATGATATGGGTGCAAGTTGGCAATGTTCTGGCTAGTCCATTCCGGTACTTAGGTGTGATAGCGTCACAAACTTACACACTACATTTAATATTGGATTGTAGGATTCAATGACGTGATATTGATAGTAATAATTATAATCGTTAATTGGATCTGTTGATGTCCATTCTATCCTTGAAACATTGCTAGGTACTAATTTGCAAGTGGACGCTTCCGTAATGTGTCACGTCACGAGGTCACCCTTCTGTATTGTATTAATAATGTTTACTGTCGCTCCGCACGTGGAGACTCCTTCACAACATTTCCGCATTTGACAATAAGCCATTAGGTATAATGTACCCGACGTATTCACCTATAAATAACCATGACAACATTTGTGTATGAAATACCCTAAAAATGAGAGCAAACATTTCAAATAGATGTCAAGGTAGGGATAACATTGACTGGTAATGATTAGTGTCAAGAACAAGTTCATTAATCAACGCTGGTTATTTGAATGGGTTCTGCATACAAGTAGGTCTTGTTTTTCTACCCAAATATATTACGAAAATGTCAAAGCATTAAATGCTAAAGAACGAAGATTCGACCGGGTGGCCTCCACAATCCGCAAATAATAGTAGTCAATAAAGTAGCAAGTCCGGGTGACGCAGATGTCGGCGCGGCGCGGCGCGGGCGCGGGCGGTCCGTCTATCTGACTGTACAAATAGTCGCAACCTTGAGATTCGGCTCGCGACAAGGTCACCGCGCAAATCGTTATCAGCGTGACGTTAGCGCGTGACCTCCACGGAGGTGCCCGCGTGATAACGCGCCCAGATACCGGTGTCGACCGATAGCAGACGAGCGAGCGAGCGCGTTACCGTCCGCGCTACACTTCCGCGTACGTACTGGCTCCCAGTACACAGACGCCTCACTTACCATTCACCATTACAGGTGGGCAACTCAACAGCATATAGAAATGTATACACATACAACAACAAAACAACAGCATTAAAATTAGAAAATTCGTATCTACACTACTGCTTTGTCAGACTAGGTATGATCAAAATAATATAACACGTATAAAATGGATTGTTCAAAATCATACATAGTTAAACAATTTGGAAGTACCTATAAGAAATAATTGACATTAAATGGACGAATGCGACTTTATGGTTTTATTACTATTCAGTTTGTTTTATTAATTACTATCTAGATCTTAACAAAATGTTTGTTTAAAGATTTTTTAAATGACACCATATTGTTGGCAACATCAATATCTTTTTAAGTTTCTGGTGTTAAATACAAGGCCAATGTTAATAGCTTATCACGACACATGATAATAAAATTCGCTAAGTGTGTGTCGTCTTATATATTTTAATATTCGCTTATAAAAATATCTGTAGATTTTCTTAGCATTTACCTTTTATGATAACAATTATAGTTTCTTAGGTTACATACTTTTCGGTGTATTGATCTGTGCACGAACCTTGTTATCTCTAAACCACCTTTGACTGGGAGAAGATGCCTTCAGCATTAAGCCCGCCTTTTTGTATGTCGTGTGCATAATGTCATACATAAAAAAAACATTTTGGTAGATGGTGCAAGTTCGTGGCCCGCCGGATGATTAAATTTATGATTTTCCGATTTTTGAGATTAGAATAAATAACACAATCAATTTCAAAAATCAAAATATCGATATAAAAAATATTATAAAGACTTTCACTTTTTTGGTTTCTAGATTGACAGACCAAACACAAATGAACAAAAAATGTTTTGGCTCCGGTATTCATAATACCGTCACCCTTGGCCTAGTTAGACTTGGAGCCATCTCCAATGGGTAGAGTGCGGTCAGCTCCAAAAAATAACAATCTACTGACGGCACATATCAAAACTCAAAATAAACCAGTAATCAATATGGTGTCAGGTGTCATATTGTATTAGGCTTCTAACTACCTTTAACGATGTTCTACTGGCAACTGGAACCGACTAAACTAACCAACCAGACCTCGAAATATCTTCGTTTTTGCACAAATATTGTTCGATGCGGAAATCGTAACAACGACCTCCAGGACGCAAAGGCCAACCGTCCTTAGATCACTCGGACACTAAACCTTCTCATGCGTGAGGACCAGCTTTGCTGTATACGTTACGAAACATATCTCGCTTCGCCACTGCCATGCACGAAATTACTTTCTGCGATCGAGAGGTACGTATATTAGTTTGGAATAAAGCCAGAACAGCGGTCGATCGAAATCACTTTCCACGCGCTTATCGTTACCGTCCGCAAAATATAGTGTCGACCTTGCGTTTTCATGGTCGTGCAAAAATATCAACTTGACATTCTAACGATTTCCCGATCATTGAGTTGCTAACCAGGAAGCAGCGGTTTACATTAACCACGCCTTACGTCCCGAGGTCACTTTATTAATACATTTTAATTTTATATGTACACACTCATTGTACATACATTGTAGGTACAGTTAGTAAAGGAAATATTCCATACTAGGCCAATAGCTTTGATTGTCAAAGTGCTTTATAGACCCGACTTTTACCGTGCGTTTATTGTGTTTCTCAGGACCGTTGTATGCTGACTGCACATTATGTTCTCCTTGCTGTACTTTGATGGCAGTCCGCCACAAAGGAGATTTGCGTAGTATTTATTATAGGGTACAAGTGTGAGTGCAAACACATGTGCTCTTTATTCCCTCACACTCGTAATCCGATGGTCCGGGCTCATCGACATGACCGCAGCGAGTCAACAAGATGACTTGACCTGCCCTAACACTAGAATATCTTTACTCTGATTTGTGAGATTATGTTGTCTGAAAAGTAAAGGTGAATTAACCACAGTAAATTTCTTTAAGCGTAGTTTGTTGGAGAATCTGCATTTAATACAAGTATTATGCTCATACGATCCCTAAGTACACTTAATAATTTTAATAATGAGAGGATAAACACTCGGATCAGATCATGAGAGGGATGGAATAGAAAGTGCCCCCACACACTTGTGCACTATAATATGTCTGTTGCACGTTATTATTATTAGCTGAGTTCATCATTATGCTGCTGTAGGTATGTAGTACAATCGACTTTAGAGATATGACTCGCCAAATTCAAAAGATTGATAGTTGATTAGATTTGTATATTAAATTACTTATACTAATTTCAGTCAATGTTGGACATTGATTACCTCACGGTAGTCCCTTGGTAACCTGAAGGGACATTACTCGTCAGTTTGATCTGCCTGTAGGCTAGTAGAGATCTTTGTAGCTGCTAAAAAATCAAAATAAGTAAGATAGATTTCAGCCTGTAATTTCCCCGTTTTAAATTAATATTCAGTGAATGTCCGACTTAGTTAAAATAGCCTTTAAATCTATCGAAATAAGTTCTTAAATTTTGGTACTTTGCCTGGTAAATACGATTGAACTTGCGTACTAAATAAACACTGCTTGCTTACAGGTTTCGCGGGAAAGTGTGTAGGTGCCTGATAAGAGCGGCGTTGCGCAGTTCATGTACAGTCGCCGTCATATCAGTGGAAACACTTGCACTTCGATAACCGCTCTTACAACCGATGCAATTAAGACGCTGTCAAGATCTTAAATGTATACACCGACATGGTGTCAACTGTACGTACACGTGCTTTATAACTGGAAAGAAAAATCGTCTGTTCACACATGTGCCAACTGACGCTCACGGAAAATTCTAATAACGCTCTATAAAATTGTTTTCTGCAAGTATTTTTTTTTTTGCGTCTCAGTATAACTGATTTAGTTGTAATTTGTTGGTATATTGTAATGATTAGGGAGATGTTAAAATTGGCCATTCCGCCAAGTCTCAACATAAACTAGTCACCGGTGAAATATTATGGCGGATCTATGTACTCTCTTTGGCCTCATTGTAGTTATCTGATGATCTGGTAAACCCGACGGCATTAGGTATCTGTTCAGTGAGACATTTGAAGCACTGGCTACTTCTGGTCCTATCTCTTTTAAGCTTGACTCGTTAACCTAACCCGAGAAATCATTATAAAGAAACGATTGCTGATTTGAATAAACTAGAACAAGGCAGATATTTAGGTATATACGAGAAAAAACTAAACGTTGTAATTTTTTGACATTCTCCCAAGTCTTCAAACATGCATACGGCCTACGTGATAGTAAACGGCTACTGTAGCCGATGAGGGACTTGTTGCATCGGCCTGGTGCCCTACCTCTTCTGGTGATCTTACTCACACTCAGAGACATAACATTATAATGTTAATATCTGCAGGGTATTCTGTAAGGTGGATCTAGCTCCCCAGTCGAGCTGTGCATAGAGCGTAAAGCTGTGTTTCACCTCATTTACTGTACATAATACTGTATTAAACATTCGTAATATAATAATACTAGCTGTTCCCCGCGATTCTAATCGCGTTATGCTTTATAAATTATAGTCTATGTGTTATTCGGATATATAACCTGTAGGTATTACTACAAAGTTTCATAAAAATCCTTTCATTAGTTTTTGCGTGAAAGAGTAACAAACATCCATTCATCCATCTATACTCACAAACTTTTGAATTTATAATATTAGTAGGATATATTATATATGTATGTGTATTCCGGCGGGTCACGAACTTGCACCATCTACCAAAATGTTTTTTATGTATGACATTATGCACACGACATACAAAAAGGCGGGCTTAATGCTGAAGGCATCTTATCCCAGTCAAAGGTGGTTTAGAGATAACAAGGTTCGTGCACAGATCAATACATCGAAAGGTATGTGAACTAAGAAACTATAATTGTATTCTTAATAATTAACGAACTCGTTAAATGTTTAATCCATAACATATTACACAATTTTTAAATACCTGTAAGATATAGTAGTAGTAGTAGCCTGTAGTTTGCGAAATAGATAAGCAAAAATCTGTACTTAATACGTTCTACTAACCTTGCCACTAGTCCAGTGGACCAGTGAAAGCCTCGAAGCAAACTAAGAAATTAAGTCCGGTCTAAAAACGGACGAAGCTGTATATATAAAGTGTGTAGATTTGAATCACATAGACTCGAATGGAAATTTCAATAGGTAAGATTAGTAATAACACTTCTGGTATCACTTTTTATATAATAGGGCGACAATCGAACAAGTGGGTCACCTGATGGTAAGTGATCACCGCCGCCCATGAACACTCGCAACACCAGAGGGGTCGCGGGTGCGTTGCTGGCCTTTAAAAGAGTGAGCAAACCAGAGTTGCTGACCCTCCAGTTATTAATGTTATTAATAAGGAAGGTCTTCTATAAGGTGGAGGAACTTCCTCACTCGGGCTGCTCTTTAAGCCAATCAACGCTGTGCCCTACTTTCCTTTTTAGGGTTCCGTAGCCAAATGGCAAAAAACAGAACCCTTATGGATTGGTCATGTCTGTCTGTCTGTCTGTCCGTCCATATGTCACAGGCAGTTTTTTGCGGAACTATAAGAGCTGTACTGTTGAAACTTGGTACGTAGATGTATTCTGTGAACCGCATTAAGATTTTCACACAAAAATAGAAAAATAACAATAATTTTGTGGGTTCCCCATAAATAGAACTGAAACTCATTTTTTTTTCATCATACCCATACATGTGGGGTATTTATGAATAGGTCTTCAAAAATGATATTGAGGTTTCTAATATAATTTTTTTCTAAACTGAATAGTTTGAGCGAGAGACACTTCCAAAGTGGCAAAATGAGTGTCCCCCCCCCCTGTAACTTCTAAAACAAGAGAATGATAAAACTATGAAAATAATTTCATGACCATGCAAACTAACAACGAAAATTGGTTTGAACGAGATCTAGTAAGTAGTTTTTTTTTCAAACGTCATAAATCGTAAACCGCAATTTACCTTTCATTTAATCAATTGAAATACCTACTTGATGCTACGGAACCCTTCATGGGCGAGTCCGACTCGGACTTGGCCGGTTTTATTTTTTTCTCTACGGTGGCCTACCTCAACAGAGACTACACAGGATGCGGTTTGGTCTATCCGATATGACCGTGGAGAGAACCGGATATTTTGCCAGGTATATGCCAGAGTCGGCATTAGAACCCAGGATCTTCTATCGCAATATCAACGAGGCACATATACATACAATACTAAGATTAATTGATAGGTCAAATGAGATGTGACCAGAAATTAAATAGTAGATAACTGTGTGCCCTTTGTCACCTTAAGAATAAGAATAATTTATTATCGAAAGTAAAGTTACAGAAATCCTTAAAGTAAAATACCAAAAACCGGCCAAGTGGGAGTCGGACCCGCACATGAAGGGTTCCATAGCAGCAAGTATTTCAGTTGATTAAATGAATGCAAATTGCAGTTTATGACGTATTAAAAAAAACTACTTGCTAGATCTCGTTCAAACCAATTTTCGTTGTTAGTTTACATGGTAATATACATCATATATTTTTTTAGTTTTATATTTCTCTTATTTTAGAAGTTAGAGGGGGAGGGGTCTCCCATTTTACCACTTTGGAAGTGTCTCTCGCGCAAACTATTCAGTTTAGAAAAAAAATGATATTAGGAACCATCCAATTATCATTTTTGAAGACCTATCTATAGAAACCCCACATGCACGGGTACGATGAAAAAATATTTTTTGGTTTTCAGTTCTATGTACGGCGACCCCCCAAAATAATTATTCTTTTTCTATTTTTATGTAAAAATCTTAATGCGGTTCACAGAATACATCTACTTACCAAGTTTCAGTAGTACAGCTCTTATAGTTTCGGAAAAAGTGGCTGTGACATACGGACGGACAGACAGACATGACGAATCTATAAGGGTTCCGTTTTTTTCCATTTGGCTACGGAACCCTAAAAAGGAGCATAACTATTTCTTATGGTTTTCACACTTCACGAAAACCCAAAAATTTTGATACTTCTTTGTAAAACTTATTGTTCTTATTGTATTAAATAACAAAATAATGTTTAATTCAAGTTCCACTATTTCAGTCATTGTCAATTGTCAGTTAACCAAGTCGGGATAAAATTTTCACCGCCCTCCCGCCCGCATAAAATATACACATGCAAGAAGGGCAATATAAACACGCAAATAGCTTGTGCCAGTATGATATTCAACAAGTGTTTTATTCCTCCACGGACCATTCGCATGGGATAACTCGACGAGTACTTGAATGCAATTGTCTGTCGCATTCAAGCACTACATATTAACTGTGTAATTAGGTTTAAAATTTACATTTAAATTAATCACTCTGAACGTAAAAACAATTAAATAGTTAACAGCTTTAAACATGCAGTTTAAAATAACTGTTAGGTATAGCTGGTTCTGCACTGGAACGTAAGTTTGACTTTAATACGAAGTAGGTACATATAAATAGGTTATCCTGATTTCACAAAACTGCTATTGCGACACGTCAAATGTATAAACAAATACATATTTAATTTTGTACATACAATCTCATACCTACCTACTATATACCTACATACTTATGAAATGAATAAGTCAGAATTTTAAATTATATGAAATCTGTATGTTTACTGAAATTATTGTTCATAACAATGTTTATCTTTAAACCTACACGATATTTGGAAATCTATTGATTCACAATAAAACTCTAAACCTAACAAGTAGAGATGTATTAATAGTTAAAGAGCCCTTATACTATAAATACGTCAGTGTTAGAAGTATGTAACATGTAATTTAAGGTAATATAAGATAACGGCCTCTATAAATACGAATCGATTTTATAATTCAATCACGAAGTTTGTTTGAATGAGCAATAACAGTTTAATAGCATCGTCACCCATTTATAGACAGCACACGCGCATAGGTTCTTTACCTCTGTGATAATTTATGAACAGTTGAATGCAACTTCAGTGGTGCGTAAATTCCGAATAAATGGGCATTTCCGTACTTCCGATGGCATATCAAGATGCAACCTCTGAGAATAGTCATTAAAAGACCTTCGTTAAACCATGTCAGACGCCAAATAGGTACCGAGTTTAAATAACTCTGACACAACACTACGACTAATCGCGCGCATAAATAAAAAATCATGTATAAAAGATCATATTCATATTGTTATGGGTTGTCCCTGGTAGTGGTATAAATGTATTATATTAAGTACTATGTTAATAGGAGGCCTTCACCTTACGTCTGATAATATTATAGGCGGTAGATATAAAATTATTCACACAATGTCACCGCCAGGATAAAAAGATAGTCTTTATAGGCTCATCAACAACATTCGTCCCTCTTTAGACTACTCGTATGTATCTTTGAATATTCAGTACTTCTATACCTTACAATCACAATACTGCTGCACAGATTTTCCACGCCGAGCACTAACAACAAGTATTGTATAAACTAATTGGTGGTGAAATCTATATTCGCATTAATTATTTTTTCTAACGAGCGAACCTCATCTCTCAACACAAGTAAATTAGAGTGTATTTAGGTAAGTTGGATCGAAAATGACCTGATTCCGAATACGGGCACGCGAGAGAGAAATCTCAGGCAGCAGCGCGGCGGCGCGGCCGTACCGAATCACACGCTGTGGGCGA
Source organism: Pseudoips prasinana (assembly GCA_951640165.1). Classification (NCBI taxonomy): domain Eukaryota; kingdom Metazoa; phylum Arthropoda; class Insecta; order Lepidoptera; family Nolidae; genus Pseudoips; species Pseudoips prasinana. Next base: position 18,421,497 of record OX621241.1, on the reverse strand, counting down.
ACCATAACGAGAGAAAGGATCTCTCTCCATCTTTTTATTAATAAAGTTCAAACTTTATTTTGGTTTGCAGAACATTTTTAGTCGTGGAAAAATCTCTACAACTTAAAAGGCAAATTTAATTATCTAATATTCTCGCAATACAAGTCGTAAATGAAAATTGGTAATTCAATACTTGCTTGACAAATGGATTGATAAAAGAAGCGAGTTCCAATTTCACCGAATGATTACATTAATATAATCCCAATTTTAAGTCCCAAATGAAGAGCCATTGCCATTGAATAAATACGTAAGATTTTAATTAAGAGATTAAATTTGCAATGCAATTTTTAATTAATAAGTACATAAGATTATGATATTTTACAAGCAATAAAGAGTAGTCACAAGCTTTAGCTTTAGACGATATAAATGATAACAGCAAACATTGTAACTAAGTTTCCTTCCTTATTATGTGCAAATAGGAAACGAACAAATGAGAATATAAAAAATATATTAAATTACTCGATACGTAAACAACGACTAGTAAGGAAACGGGTTTATAGTTGCCATCTTTGTTGGCCACTAGGACAGAAAGTACATGTGGTCGTATTATAAGTGATATCGCCTCAATTTCTCTGAGTGTGGCGCGTGGCAGGGCGCGGCGCGCATCGTCCACGGGAGACATTCTGTACAATGGCCGGAGAAAACGGATGGATGCTGTCATCATACTCTCGCAGCTTGACTTATGACTTACAGAATCTACATACAATCATCGCAGATGTAGAGCAGGCCAGTGGGCCGCGCGGCCACGCATGATGCCTGCGCGTTTAGCGGAAATAAAGTCTGTTTTAATTAAAATACGTTTCTATAGATTTTTAAATATAGCTAGATTTATTAGAAATTGATGACTAACGACTTCGAATATGGGCTTCCTAACATTTAAGGTATCCAAATTTTTGAGTTTGGTAAGAAAATAGTAAAAAGGAATTTGTAAGTCCATATATCCGCCAGAGTGGAGTACGTCAGAAACTAGTGAATTAGAAAGGGTGCTAAATTCGGTACGCATGCGGTAGGTATATATTTATGTATGAATTTATTAATATGTATTTTTATGTGAAATAAAGATTTGGACATCAATAAATATCTACAGCTGATAAATATTAACGTAATGTAACATGGGTATATAATTATGTAAAAAAACTATATAGATCTAATTTTTATCGAAAATTCTTTAATAGTTAACTCGGTTTAAGTGGTACATGAACGACTAAATCACGCTTTATTTACAAAATTTGTGCGAAACCATGGATACGCGAACCCAAATTTTCGATTTTGTCTTTAAGATCATTGCAAGTTTATGGCATTAATAAAAATGCCATTATAATAGCAATTCGGTACCACCCATTTATTGACCTCATTTTCTAGCTTGATTATAAAAACTTTGTATCGTTTCAGCACAATACGAAACGTAGTAAGGTATTTTTTCGCGGTCACCGACCTGCATTTCACGGTTCTACCGCGACACTCAGATTTTTCCAATTTATTGCCTTACTTTGTTAATCGTCGTTTTGTTTCTTTTTTCACTAGGTGACAAATTGGATAAAGAAACTCAACGGGCGCAACGACCTGTTATTAATAGAATTAAGACATGTTTAAATAATACGTTAAACAAAACGATTAAGAAGTCGAGGCTTTATTTCAACAAGCAATTTATTTGGCAGCTGTTTAAAAAAGCGTTCCCGAAAATACTAAGCCTTGCAGTATTTTATGTTGACATGTTTGAGAAGAAAATGGAGAAAAAAATTAGAAAACAAACTTTTTTTATTTGCGCATATTCCAAGCGCGATCCGTGTTTACACATTTAGTTTATATGTAGCAATAAAATTCATAAAAAATTAAACAAACTTGATATACCTAAAACTATTTTTCTACTTAGTCTACTCAACTTAATCATATGGTGTCTGGTCACTGTAGCAACTACATCATTATAGCAGCAATTACTTGTTGCTGATCCCACTTCACCGATGAGCTCTGACGACTTTATATACAGCTAGAATTTATTAAAATTACATTTAAAATATACCCTTTAAAATAATATTCAATTACTTGAAATTACTTCACTAGTCAATATGCATACAGAGCGGCAAAAAAACCATATTCTGTCCCACTTGATACACTAATTTACGTTTGGTGAATAAGGACGACGTAAGTGAGTATATGAAATGAACATACGAAATAAAGTATTTACTTAATTCAGCTTGGAAAGTATCTCAAATTAATGGAAGACATTTTATGATTTTTTTTAGTATTTGCAGCCAATTTATGTTCTATTTAAAATTAATTCCGGGCGATGGATTTTCTAACGGTTCACAATATAAAAATTTCGTTTTGGTTAATACTGATAAATTTATTAGGTATACAGGGGTATTTTAGGATACTGCCAGTGCTTTGTGATCACCGATGAACTACTGGACGGATCTTTTGAAATATGCAAATATGTCAGTACTAGAAGGTTTTGAAACGATAGCTAAAATAATAATATAAACCAAAAATGCCTGGGGTACACGTACATATATTCACGACACTACACATATTTTCAGACATTTTCGTCTAAAAATGTGCCAGTATGCGATCGAAAACAGCATACTTAGTCAATAAACAGCGATAATAAATATAATTCGACTCGAAACAATATTTAAAATCAGCTGATATAGTTTTTAGATATAATGTTTTCAAATCCATGGCGGGGATAAGGTGGGAATGTTCTGTCCCTTTCTCGTAAAGCTAGTCTGCTAGTATTGGGCTTTTCAGCTCCACGATAAGTGACGTTATGTTAGTATATCGCGATCTTTATCTAACATGAATTTCAAAGGCCTTTGTTAGTTTTAAGGCAATTACAATTTTGTATTTCCCGTTAGGCTTTATTTATGGTCAGACTTAATACCAAGAAATAACAAAAAAAAACAGTCCGCTCGCCATTTGTTGTGAGGGAGTTATAGTATATTAGTCTTATTACATTACACTATATTAGTTTATCAAGTAGTAGTATATGTATTCGTTTGAAAAAATATTGATTACAGAATTATTTTTTTACTCGTAACGCGTCTAAAAAGGCTTCTTAACCAGTGTTGTCCTTAGACTTATCAATGTACAGTTAAAGACGGATATCCCATTAGAAGCCAGAATCGCCAACTTTACTTTACCTACATGTGTATGCCATTAGGCTAAAATATGACCCTGGGACCGCTGGCGTTAACAGAAAAAGAACTCCACTCGTCTTGTATAAGCGGTCCCGGGAAGAGGAAACCTGCTGTAGCTCAGGTAACGCGCTTGTGCGTGCTGGAGAGGAGGGGAGGCATTTAGGACCCTCCCCTCCTCGGGTGAGAGTCTCGCGGACGCTCAGTGTACAGCGGAGGTACTGGCGAGATCGTTCACGAGTACCCAGAGCCCCTGCTACAAGCACTGCGAGGCTGGCTACCGTGGTGGTTTTAGTGGGTCGAACCCCACACCACGTGCGAGTAGAGGCTAACATATAAATTAGAAATTAATAGAATTAGGCGTGTTATAAAGACATAGAGTGTATACACAAGGCGTGTTGATTGCGACGTAGAAATGGTTATCGGTGCGACACGTGGCGATCTGCGTGCGTTCGCCATGTTACCGCCACGTGACCGTTGAAATCATGAGATCCACTCAAGAAATATGTACTGGTATGAGTTTGTATTAAAAATATAGCCAAGTGCCAGTCTTACTTGCATAGTCAGTGTTCCGTTCTCTAGATGGATATTCTGACTGCGAAACAACTACAAAATCGGCTATAATATATAATAATAATATATATCTATTAAATAATTAAATTGCTAGAAACATTATGTAAAATTTATAATTTTGTACTAAACAAATTTAAAATTGCTCTCTTCTATAGTAACACGATTAAGCAGAAGTATTAAAATATATAATAAAGCATTTAACAAAACAAAAAACTAACTGCAGAGACTGAGATGATTTTTTTAGTATTTCAATTCCACACTAGGGTTATAACTCCCCATGTTTCGGGGGACTTTACAAACATACAATTTCTGGACACAAAGTGCACCCAGGCGCAGAACAATTGTATATAATCTCATCACATAGAATAATATAGGGTTAAATAAAATTGTTAGGTATGGGAATAGAATACGAAGGCGTCGAAGTGGTAGTGAGGCGAATACCTTAACCACTTACACACTTGACAGTACCTCTACCACGACTCCATATAGTTTACTTACTCGAGGAAACTTAGCGTTTTTAATATATACCTTTTAAATTCATTGAAGTATCCACTAGGGGTGGAGCTGTAATGTACTGGAAAAACTACAAGTATTATCGAGTAAGTAAACTACAGGAACTTGTGGTAGCCATGCAGATGAACATACACAGTTTTTTTTTACAAATATGTTTTGATTTTGTTATACGGAACACTAAATATTTCTATTATATATGAACGACACGAGTATCGAGATTTCCACACACTTATTGTAACCTTTTTACGATAGGTCATCACGATACCTACTACATGACCAACATACTTAAATACTAATTTACAATGTATTCTGATATAAAGTACAATGTATTATAGCATTGCGATATCATCTTAACCCTTATGAAGACCCCATTTGGACTTAAAGTCTGATACTGTATTCTATGATGTTTGTATAAATATCTATTAAGACGACATGCGACAGTTGGAATAAGGAATCGAAAGTTGTAAACAGTTGAACATAAATAGTACATACATTCCATTATCTATATAAGTATGCATTTACAAAAAATATGTATTATATCAGTTATCTGGTTTCCATAGTACACGCTCTGCTTAGTTTGGGATCAGATGGCCGTGTGTAAATAATGTCCCATAATATTATTATTTATTTATTTTATACATTTCTTACAGTCGATTTTCCAGCATCACATTGAAAACAACTTAAGATCCGAAGCGCTGTATACCAATGAAACTGAACAAATTTATAAATTTATACTAGTTTGTGGCTCATTGTAAATATATTTTTCCGGCTCCCCATACTAAATTGATCATTCTTTTATGGGGAGTTCGTTCATAGCCAGATACTCTCACCAGTCCGTAAGTGATTGAATAGGTTAAGCAACTAGGATCGCGGTCAGTCCATGGATGGGTGACCACCAAAGTGGTTTAATTTCTGAGCGTCTCCGTGCTCTTCCAAATAGATAGAGGTTAAAAAGGACTAAATTATTCATTCAATCGGCTTCCATGAGAACATGTGACGTCATAAATGGTCTGGACTAGATTTTCAACGCTGAAGCCGATTGAACGAATGATTTAGTTATTTTAACCTTTACTACTTTATCTATTTGAACACCGATCACGATAACCGGAAAATTAAGTGGTAGCCCCACTGGTTGGTTAATAAACTCCGTTTCTCATATAGTACAGACGCCAGTACATCAAGCTACCCCAATCTGCCAAATTTCTTTTATAGATTTTGAACTTTATCACATAAGCACAAGGTTCACTTTCAATTAGGGAAATTTGACAGATTGGGGTAGCTGGATGTGCTGGTATTTGTACATTACGCTATCGGTTCCGTTTATTACGAGAACATCTATGACTATCGGTCTAGTTAGTCAGACGCGGAAAAGAATCTGGCACCTGGTCTAACATTCTTGGTTACTGGTTTTTATTATTTTCTTGGTGAGATGACACTCGCCGGTTGAAGCTGCGCATCACGTTCGACTGGTTTCTGCTGCCGATGCATTTATCTGTTATTCAGATAACCTTTAAACATAATCATTTTAATCACTAATATATTATAACAATTGCGGAAGTGTATCGTTTTAAAATTTGGAACAGACGTACTTCTTACAGGTTAATATTTAAGACTAGTTGTGCCCTGTGGTTTTACCCGCGTTAAACTTTATAAATTATAGCCTATGTGTTAATCCAGGGTGTCAGCTAACTCTATACCAAAAGACAATGTCCTAAATGGCCCTGTGGCAATGAAGAGTATCAGAATATACGATAATTAATCGCCTATTTTATTATACATATAAGTTGCAAATACTTCTGTATCACGGACTAGCTGTATTCCAAAATGTATTTTTAATAGAATTTAAGCGACTAATAACATTAGATCGCCATCTTCGCCTAATGTCATGTCGTGTCGAAAGTGAAATAGGGATGTACCTACCTAATTATCTAGGTAGGTATTATGATACTTTTCAGTTATCAAAAATCATAGGTAGGTACTAACATTTAATATTCGTTGTCATGGTTAGATTATAACCTCAAAATCTGATACTTCTTTTGAAATATATCTTTTCTGCAGCTAGTCCGCTATAAAAACAAGGTCTTCTAGGAGTCTACAAATGATAGAGAATACGATACATAATTATCCGATGCTCTTGGCTCCAGGGCCAACCATGTATGGACGCAGAGCAATGTCCTTTTATTAAAATCGCTCCAGCCATTTAGCCGTGAAGAAGTAATACACATTCACACACTCACAAACTTTCACCTCTATAATATTAGTGTGATTAAATGTCCCGGAAAATTTATCGGGTTTTCCAGTAGGACTTTCAAACAATAGGTATTCAATTCCAGATGTTATTGTCGTGTGATGACCCTTGATTCCTATAATAACGTGTCATGCTTTGTATATATATAACTGCATTATTTATATCTTTTCAAGAGTAATACCCTGTTTGTATTCTGGTATAACTAACCAATATCACAGATGTCACACATTAAAAAACGGAAATAGTTGTCGCATTAGTAGACACTTGGCAATCAGATGCTTTTGTTCTATATATATAGATAGATTTATTTTTTACAAACTATTATTTATAACACCCATAATTATGCTTATACTAGCAAAAAGGTAAAATATTTAAAAAGAAATGTAGGTATCTCTATACATTTATGTTGCAATTATACTTGAATCATATTTTGGGCAAACAAACCTTTCAATGTGGTTCTGAATTTAATCCCAGTGAAAGGAGTGTGTCAGCTCTCAGGCTTCTATATGTCCTTTGTTATATAATCTTTGTTAACTCCATTTTACCCAATTCTCAACCTAATTTAAAAATAATATTATACATGTATAGAAAAGTATAGGTATATAAAGGTCCTTTGGTACTACAATTCCGTAGCCATCCAACTAACTTATTAGTATTGTAAATGGCAAAATTTGAATGTTTTAATTAAGCTAGCAAAAAGGGCTAAGCGAATCTCCAATGGAAATATGATTCCAAATTTCATACAAATCCGTATTAGTATTAATTCATGATTTTATTTGCCAACTAGCTGCGCTCCACGTAGATTCTGAAGATTTTAAGACCAAAAATTGTATATTATGTAAACTTGGAATGGAGACACCAATCTGAATTTCGTCCAAAATAGATCTTTTTGACATATTGCATTATAATAAAAACTATAAAAATTAAACTAAATACAATTCACAATATTTGGGTTATGCCCCGAATGGTCTCCAAATCACTGCTATTTATACAGGGCGCAAAAAGTTGGTAAATAATCAGGCATTCGATTTTGGCAATCCAATTCAGGTACAGTAATACAAAAAAACGCAAGCAGGTAGATAGCGTAGTCGGCGTACAACTTTATCAGTGAATTGCGCTTGGCACTACAAATGCAATCAGAAATAAACCAGTCAACGGCAGACAATTGAATACGTATGACGTGTTCCACAGCACTGTTCTCGTTTTCACTCTCATTGTCATCTATTTTGAGAAAAGAGTTCTCACTGCATAGATTGTAAACAATATGCTTTATAATGCCTTCTAGATATTCTTTATTACCTACTCTTAGGTTTTCTCATTGTATTGTATTTTCACTGATTTAATCTGCAGGAAAAAGGGGCTTTCGTCATAAAGTTAAATTTTAATTTTATCTTGACTAATACAGAACTTATGGACTATATGGAGTCACTTTCCTAAGAATCATTAGTAGATTAGTAGGCATCAATTCGTAAATGATCAGCATAATTAATCGTCTAGATGCGCATTAAAGGTGTATATGGGTGTCCACCAGAAAAGATTAGCTTGTGAGCGTCCCAGTGCTTTGGAGGGCAGGTTAAGAGCCATTTCTAGCTGCCATTTTCCCATACGAACGAATTCCTCATTTTCGTCCTAGATTTTCAGACTATTCTAGTATTTATTTTTATGAATAAAACAAACACATACCTTTTGTTTTTTATTGAAATTTTAATTAATACTTGGCAAAGAAATTTAATTAGTATAGGTAATTATGTTAATAATACCTAAATGAATATACCTACAATAGAATAAAATTTATGGTTGATATATTTATGATACATTAACATAAAACAGTAATGATGGTAATTAATATGTTTAACATGAAATCAACACCCTCTTCCTCCTTTCTTCATTTAATGTGCCAACTGGGTCCAAAATGATGCCATTTTAATACCTAATTTACATTGTGAAATTAAATAAAACATTAATTATGCAGTATGGTAGTGATTTTATTAGATAAAATACATTAGCCTATTTTATATATCTAGTATATTTTTCTCACCATTGCTGCCTACTTATTTTTGTTGTAAAATAGAACTGAAATACTCGACGCCTAAAATAACTGAAAAAATCTGTCGCGCTCGTGACCATGGCCTCTATGACTGCATCCGCATCGCTCGTTGCTCTGTTTAACAAATTAAAACGTTGGTCATAATACTTGACTCTCGTTCACTTAAGGGCCTACATCGAAGGTACAGTCGCACGTCCGCTCCGAGTGATATAATATAATTTCTAGAAATCATGTTGTGAGATAGCTAAGCTTCTACATTAAGAATGTAAATAATGATTTTAGTAAAATAGAGTATTCCTATTTACAACTAGCTGTGCCCCGCGGGGCACAGCTAGTTGTAAATAGTATAGTTGTAATTTATAAAGTTTAACGCGGGTAAAACCGCGGTTTTACCCGCGTTAAACTTTATAAATTATCACAGCTCCTCCCCCGTAAGTGATAGCGTGTCAATATGTACCCTATATGTTGACCCGACCTCTTAGTAATATTATATATATATATATTAATAACTATATTTTTGGCTTCGATATCTATTGTATTCGATATGTAGTAAAATTTAAATTTCAATACATAATATTAAAAACTTCAACTAAACATAATCTCCTTGACAATAACTTAATACAAGCTAGCTAAATGTCACTACCATCATAAAATAAATTGTATGAATGTTTTAACATTCCGTGTACCTAAATATCTGTAATAAGTAACTAGAAATAATAACTGTATTACTACAAACATGTTCTGACTATTCACAAGCGCTTTTTTAAAGTCTACGTGAATAAAAACCTTTTTTATTATTTATTATTTTATTTTATTTATTTATTGTAGATCACGTCCAAAGTAAATAAAAATATTCAATGTACAGTTTTGAGTTTCATACGATTTTATTATATGTATTATATGTATTTTAATTGGCTTGGTTAGCGTGGTGGGCAGATACTTGCCTTACACGCCGCAACTCGTAGGTTTAACTCCCACGCAGGACAAATAATTGTGTGCATGAACATGTCTGTTTGTCCTGAGTCTAGGTGTAAATATATATGCAAATATGTATTAACAAAAGAAAAGTAGTAAGTATATGTAGTATATCAGCTATCTGGTTTCCATAGTACAAGCTCTGCTTAGTTTCAGATGGCCGTGTGTGAATATAGTCCCAGGATATTGTAAATTGTTGTATTGTAAACTAATTCCTAACAATATTTTAATATTACTACGAATAACAAAATAAAAGTGCCGACTTTAAAGTATTTTTCTATTGAAGAAATTTTAAACTATTGTGTTCTTGTATGTAACCAAATGCTTGCCGAAAAAAAATATCTATGTATCCCCTTAAAGCTTCGCAGACACTTGGAATTTTTTGTTCAGTCAGATAATTGTAACCATCATATTATATAAAATTGTAGCGTGGTGTGATATGTTATCAGTGTTGCGTTATCCGTATTACGGTTCATCAAAAATGTGGAAGATGAACTTATAGTCAGTTATGTAAGAATGTTTCTTACTAATTCATAAAACATAACCCCACATCTACTTGTATAATCGTGTATAAAATTCAATTAAAAAATTGATTATATATGTAGTTATTGTAGTTTGATAATCATGAAGCATTTGGTAGTAAAGATAGCATGGCGACAAAAGAGTCTATATAATGTTCGACCAATGAAAACACTGAAAATCACAAGAGCCTACGACCGCGAGCGCGGGGATTGGTCAAAATTAGTCCTTGTAGAGAGACTTATTCTACGTCGCTAGCCTTGTTACGAAGAGTATGATCTGTAACTCACATTTAAGATCGTTAGGTTGTGCTAGGTAACACTACAGTTAAGTAACGAATTGTAATGGGTAAGTTCAGCAGATGTTCACATCGAAATTAATAGTTATTAAAATAATACGCAATTAATCAAAACTAAAAATAAATAGAAATATATCTCCTATATTGAAATTTTTTTTTTTATTACCTCCATTTTAGCTTTCTACGAGTCAATAAGTACATTAACACACATTCTAAGTTAGGTTTTGATGATTATCGGTGAGAGTGTTACAGCAAACGCCTTGTCACACATAGCCCCGTAGCGCTTATAGTTGTTTTACATCAATAATTTATTCATGATTTAAGAATATTTCATGACCTACATACATATTACATTGAAAATAATACTAAAAATTATTCAACATTTTTTATCTCGCATATGATAAACTTTGGCACTGAAACACACATAGCCTTTTTTCACCAAGGTTATTCAATTTTCAAGGCGCACTTTTTTGATAGGTAGGTACATTTTTTGCAACGAGTGGGCAGTATGTTTACCGCGATCCAGACTGATTTAAAACTTCACATACGCTGCTAATATCGTTGTGTGTAATAGAACACAAGGTCTTGACGTACCTAATTTGGTGATTCTTATATTAGAACACATTATTAACCTTTAATATTGCACGTGTGGCGTAGAAGTTAAAGAAGCTACTACCTCGGGGCTTTCGTCGTTTCGAACAACTGTTTTTGTGTCCCATACATAGTTGTTCTGAGTATGAGTATGAGTGTGCTTTGTATTCTTGAACGGCATGATTTAAAGTTCCCGCAGTACAGTTGTAGTTGATACCTTCATTTACCAATATTCATAATAATTATATGGACAAAATGTCCCTAATGCCTCTAGAACGGTCCTGAACACCTTGATATGTATTAGATTATTAGAGGCATTAGCGACATTTTGTCCATATATTTAACGCTGGCGAGTAGCAGGTCTCGCCTCGATTTCATGCAGGTTTAATAATGTACAGACGCCAGCACATCAAGCTACCCCAATCTGTCAAATCTCCCCATTGAAAGTGAACCTTATGCTTTTGTAATAATGTTGAAAATCTATAAAAGAAATTTGACAAATTTGGGGTAGCTAGATCTGCTGACGTCTGTAGATATATATTACAAATATATATAATATGTAACTTTTGTCCATCTGCAATAACCCGTATCTATTTATAGAGACTGCAGGGAAATGGTAAAACTACAAACTTTTATTAGAGTAGATTTATAGTATTATAGTTAAACTAAAAGTTTAGAAACGTACAGGCGGAACATGTTATTTACATGTGCTTATTTTATATGTCATCTATAAGTTTGGAAAGTTACCAAAAATCATCAATCACTCTATCTCATCCCGTGGGGGGCGCGGCGTAGAAATCGACCGAGTGAATACGAACCAGAGAACGGACAGCACCGTTTTTTTGTGTACTATGACAATCAAACTACAATCGCCAACCATCTGCCAAGCGTGGCGATTATGGCATATCCCCCAATCTTTGGAGAGGCTTTTGTTCAGCAGTGGACGTACTTTGGCTGACGTGATAATATATAAAATTTAAAAGACATCTTACAGATGTCCAATCTAAATGTTTAAAAACATGGAGAGGAAGAAAAAGAAGAACAAGAAAAAGTACACTTTATTATATTTGACCAGTACAATATGCATGGAACGATATTATGCAACTGGCGGCCTAATCACTAAAAACTATCTCATCCAGGTTCTCCTTGTGCACACGGCTACATATCCAGCTACACAATTCCAGTATAAGCTGACCTCTCATTATATGGAAATCCCATACAACGCAGGATCAGCTTATACTGGAAATGTATAGCTTGATATGTAGCCGTGTGTACATGTAGACCATGAGTAATGCCCAATTATTTAAATTTTCAAGGGGTTAGGGTAAGGGATATACACGCACATCATAATAATAATTTGGTGCGGTGCGGGCAATGGGTTATTGAGATCGGATACCCCATGATCGAATAACGCATGTTCGAAACGCTAAATTATTAGCGCCACTTCACTGGTTCGACGCATTTAAATCTCGGATAACTAAAAGTTCAAATTATCGGTAGCAAGAAAACTTATTACCTTAAAAAATAAATGGTCGATGACATCGAATTTACATAAAACTTCTGAAGTAATGAAAATCACTTAAAATAAGCATATAAATTCTTAATTACAAATAACGACTGTATGATGATGAAGTAATTTTCTGAATAATTTACACGTGATAATTAACTAATCAGAGTGGGTTTAATATATATTATATTTGTTGAGCCTCTAAATAATGAGCTAAACGTGAAACAAAATAATAACGCGGGCATAGCTGTGGGCATAAGTTAGTTATAATTATTTTAAGAATATTCGACGAAAGCAAAAACAAAGAGTAAAAATACGCAAATAAATTTTATATCTCAAATAGCGACTGCACTAATGGAGAAGGTGACTTTCAGTATAATTTACACGTGCTAATTGGTGGTTTCAATAGATTAGTTGTGGATTTTAAAACCGCTCGCTATTGTGATAAAAGTCACAATGCTCGTAGATTTATTTAGAAAGGTCTCATGAAGGTTTACTCAGTTATATTATGAAGGTCTCTAAGTGGCATTCACATTAAGTTCAACTTGACACCGTCATTTGTCATAATAATTTGTGACGCTATAAATCCTGAGGTAAATACAAAAAATGTACAAGTATTTATATTTATTTCTGACCTTCTTTCAAGAACAAACGAGTACCTTACTACTTAGTTCCTGTTTATAAGATTTTGAATTTCATCATCATTTCATCGAAGGATTTTTACAACGAAGGGCCGTGTGAAACATGCATCCAGCGGCACCCTGAAAGTGACCTTGCTGCGTCTTCCAATATGTGGCCACTCGTGAACCATTCTGCCCCCAAAAACCGTTGATAGCAATATTGTGCATCCCCTGATAATCTTGAGTGATATGTGCTAACTAATAGGTATTTCCGCCTCGCCGTTAAACAATCAAGTTTGGCGAGTATAAAATTAACGTCGCAGAACAGAACTTCCTCTCTATTACGAAAATTCTCTTTTAAATAAAAAGTACTTTTTTTATCGATTTGTAGCTTAACATATATATTTATTACGAAAGAAGAAAATTGGATTTAAGGATTTGGTTTGAAAATGTTTTCTCACACGGGCGCTGAGGCTATGGAGCTATGCCATTCCATTGTTTTCTGATAAGATTACAGGATGCCCTAAAAAATACTAAAAAGATTCCTGAGATATCGACTACGCGCCAATAATGCTCCCGATGTCGCAAGCGTTAATTGACTGCAGTAACCGCTTACTATCAGATAGTCTGTTAGAATTTGCTGATTTAGTTGAATTTAAAAGTAAGTCCGTACACACATTTACAACAGTTAAAATATTATTTTCTCCTTTGCGAACCACAGTCGAGCAATAATACATATCAGCGTTGAAAATAATTGGCAAAATTCCAATTAGAAACTTCCAACAATATTCGCTGTTATTTCGCTATTTGTTTGATTGATCGTATCGCATGTATGCAGATTTACGATCTTCGTCGGGTCTACCTGTACCTGTAAGTTTTGCATGTATTTTCGTACAATCTGTTTTTCACCAAGCATACAACCCGCCTAGTAGTACGGATTTAGCGTAGACTATGGGCACTAGCAATACCGAGTCATCATTTAAATCCTGCCCCTTTCCCTTTGAGCCCTTTGAGTTATTATAACTGCTAATCCTATTAACGCTTTTAAAGATACCTGACCTTTCTCAATTGCGAAATACATTTTTCTTTTAGTGCCAACATTAGCCACTTTAATTAGAAACGTAAACAACAGAATTTTGCAATAAATTTGATGATTTTAGTTTTTTTTTTGTGAACGGATTTGGCTACAATTTTCGAGCAAGGGTGGCTTTAAAACAATCTTACGTTAACAAAAATGTCCAAAGATATTGCACAACTTTTCTATTCTTTACATTTTTAGTCAATGTTGCCGACTTAGCACTTTAATAAGAATTGTTTTGCACTCAGTCATCCCATCATCAGCCCCTATATTAACAAAACATGTATGGAGCCCGCTCACAAGTATAACTATTTCAAAAAAAAAAAGAACCTAAAAGCAATGTAGGAAATGCAAATAAAAATGGGATTCGTAACGTTTTGTTCATGTACTTAATGCTCTGCACCTAAATTATGCTCTGCAGTAGATAATAAGGGACAGAAGACGAGTTGGGTAGAGCCCGTAGTGTTTGTCAAATCTAAGTTAATCATTATAGATTACGTTAAACTTGCCATTTCCAACTATCAATTTAATCAGTTACGAATGATTAAATTAAACTCACTGTGGGTTTGCATCATATCCTGAAGTTTATTGTTTACATTGAGCTCGGTACGCGGTGACCAGTAGGTAATAATAACGACCGTGAGAATACGTCCGTTAGTATTACCAACCGAACCAGTGGCAAAGCGTCCATGTAACACGATTCCTCTCGGCTTACGTGAGGAAATATTATAATTAGTACACTTCAGATTTTTTTATTAATTTAATCTTATGGGATTTCCTTTAGTTAATAGCATTATAGTCAAAAAAATATTTTTTTTAAATTTTAGATCTAATTTACATAAGATTTTACTATCTCGTTTTTTCTTCTGTATTTATCAAGTTATAAAAATTAATTCATATAGTTATTTAATCTTAATATTAAGTTATTTTTTTAAGAAATTTAATTAGTGTTTTTTTGTTTCTATTAATACTTATTAAATAAATTACACTTATTATTATAAACCGTTAAATTGCGCATATTTGGTTTTAGGAATTGTGGTTTTCTAATAGAACACTTACAAGCAGATACTTTGATACCTAATGTAAATTTTGTACTAGGTATGTGTATTAGTCCAAATACTTGCAAACACACACCTGTTCGCATGTTTTCTTTTCAATTTATTAATTTAAAAACTTAGTTTTCAACAAACTGATAAATAAAATACCGGATCGTGTTAAAGATTATAACATATAAAAATAAATGTCATGGAACATAATAAATATTGTATTATGTACATGTTCTGTTTACCCCGAAGGATGTAATCGAGTCGACGGTTACTAATGAATAAACGAAATACAAAAGTAGATAAAATGATGAAAGATGGTCACCTATTGTTGCTGTTTTTAATCCATTTAAGGTGCGCGGGGGTGTTGTCGTATAGACGACCTTGGAAGCTACATCATGCGATATTTTTGCTCTCAACGTTAATGCGGAAGACTATTTCAAGAGTCAGGGTCGGCGGCGCCCGTCACCCGCGCCCGCGCACCGCGGTGTCAGGTTTCCGTAATGTGACGCTGCATCAACCCCCAATGTTACACTGTGTACCTGATTAATTAATTACTTAATCATCAAATTTACAAAAAGGACGGTTACTTAAAAAAAAAGCCGGCCAAGTGCGAGTCGGACTCGCACATAAAGGGTTCCATAGCAGCAAGTATTTCAGGTGATTAAATGAATGCAAATTGCGGTTTATTACGTATTAAAAAAAACTAATTGCTAGATCTCGTTCTACATCTCTCTCGTATACATCATATATTTTTTTTAGTTTTATCATTCTCTTATTTTAGAAGTTAGAGGAGGGGGGACATCCATTTTACCACTTTGGAAGAGTCTCTCGCGCAAACTATTCAGTTTAGAAAAAAATGATTATAGGAACTTCAATATCATTTTTGAAGACCTATCCATAGACACACATGTGTGGTTACGATGAAAAAAAAATTTTTGAGTTTCAGTTCTATGTATGGCGACCCCCCCAAATAATTGTTCTTTTTCTATTTTTGTGTAAAAAACTTAATGCGGTTCACAGAATACATCTACTTACCAAGTTTCAGTAGTGCAGCTCTTATAGTTTCGGAAAAAAGTGGCTGTGACATACGGACGGAGAGACAGACAGACAGACATGACGAATCTATAAGGGTTCCGTTTTTTGCCATTTGGCTACTGAACCCTAATAAAACGATTGCGAAAATTTGTGAAACATACTGGTAACTAAAATCCTAAACTTAAGGTAAAGTTTTCGTACAAACTGCATTGAGATCAGATCTTATACCACTATCTGTTTTAGTAAAATCATTATAATATCACTGTAAATTTATATACATATGTATGACGCAACGCTGACCTTGTTTTAGCAAGATAAACTCCTATTACCTATCTGGAGTTTGGAAGTTGGCGGTGTTACACACACGTGCTTCGTAGGGCACATTAAGCCGTCGGCCCTGTGCCTGATCTCTTCCCGGTCGTGTCAGATACTATCAGATTATGAAAGTGAATAAATGGCGCATATTAAACATACAAGACACTGTCCTTGTCACTTCGTGTGATCTACAAATTGTTGTTCTGTGTTTGGGTGTATTTTGTGTCCGCCGATTATATGTTTGTAAAGTACCCCGCGACGCAGGGATTCATATACATAGTGCGGGCGTTGTTAAATAAAAAAATAAATAGGACATTTATGTTATTTTGTATGAGAAGTTGACAATTCTTTTATTCTGTTTTATAAAATGGTTTTCTTTCATTTTCATTTCCTCCACTATTTATTATTTACCGTGTATATGGTAAAGTATAAAAAATCATTGTCAATATGATAAGTTAAGTATAACTTTAATTTAACCACCGTAGGTAATTAAATGTATATCTACTTACTAATTTTTAAGAGATCGATATAAAGACTTCAATGGCAGCGAGTTATAGTTGCGGTGAGTTCTTCTGACCTCAACCTGCTTGTGTGAAGGTAACCTATAGAGCTGTAAATAGACAGGAAGCCCATACAATGTCAGAAGATTTCAAGTAGATGCTATATTTTTACACGGTTTTTAATTTCCGTATTGAATAATCTGGGGCTATAAAAGGCGTAACAAGAACAATGTACGAAATTTAAAGAGTCTTCAACTAGCCATATACGAAAAAAAACTAAAGTTCAAATTCCTATACAAAAATGTCAATTAATAGACGTTTTTTGTATGTAAACTGAAAAGTAAATAATCTTATTACATTAATTGTATTTTTTTATTGGTTCAGTTTTATGGTTAGATTACGCTACTTGATGCCTTTACTATTCATGTGACGCCTTGTATAAATGGCCCAGCGTTTATCACACTAATATTATAAAGGCTGCCTCGTTGGTCTAGCGGTAGTGTGTTCAACCGCAGATAATGAGGTCCTGGGTTCAAATCCCGGGTCGGGCCAAAAAGTGATTTTTGGGATATTTCCGTAAAAAGGAATTTCTCAGTATCAGCCCGAAATCTGGAAGTTGGCGGTATTACACCCCCGTGCCTCGGAAAGCACGTAAAGCCGTCGGTCCTGTACCTGAACTCTTTCCGGTCGTGTCGCTAGTCGTCCCATCGGATCATGAGAGTGATGGAATAGAAAGTGCCCCTATGTTTACGCACACACTTGTGCACTATAATATGTCCTGCGCAATTGGCTAGTCTCCATTGAGACTGGCCGCCGTGGCCGAATTTAGGTCGGGAGGAGATCAAGCTTATTATAAAGGCGAAAGTTTGTGAGTGTGTGAGTGATACTTCTCCACGTCTAAACTGCTGGAGTGATTTTAATAAAATTAGAATGGTCAATCGCTGACACCCTGGATTAACACATAGGCTGCAATTTATAAAGTTCAATGCGGGTAAAACCGCGGGACCCAGCTAGTTATTGAATAAATATCACTGGCTTTCCCGCCTCGATCATTACAATAAAGATATAACTGTAGTATTTGGTAGAAAAGTTAGTGCAAACAATTCAGTTCGAATAGCTTCAAAACCATATACCAACACTTCATATAGTGCTCTGTGAAATGTTTGAATTAATAAAAATACCTATCGTCATTCCAGTATGCAAATTAAACTTAAATGTTATAATTTTTGTTTATTCAGGTTGGTATCTACGTATTTATTTTTCAACACAAACCTATTGTAATTTAAATAAGTCGTTGTAAGTCGCGACTGAGATCACCTCTAGACTTTGAAATGAAACCAAGGCCAACGCTAATGTTCATATGACCTTCAATTTTTTTCATAAAATCATTTTAATATAACTTATACTCGTACATATAAAGGATGGATCCGCGGAAAACATTCAGTTGCTAAAGGACTTTTTTGCCATGATTACGTCATATATTTGAGTCTCTAGGTATTGTAAAATATAATACGTTTCCTGGAGTAAATAAACAGGTTAACCTAAATTGGAGGGCAAGCCTCTATCGACAGGCTGACCTGAAGATAGCGAGTACATTTTATCGCCACTGTGCAACTTCACACAGAGTGGTGCAACGGTGATTTGCGTACTATAATTATGTTGGTATTTAATCATTGTGTAAATTACCAACGTGGGCTCAATAAGCGCAGTAATAAAACCATTGTCAACTCTGAGATATTGTTTAAGTTCAAAGTTGAGAAGCATTCATTCATTTGTTTCTTTAATCCGTTTCTCAAGATTTAAGTTACGATATTTGTTTTATTGCAATACGAACAAAATATGTTGGAGATAAGAAAACTTACGTTAATATCAAGAAATGAGTTTTATTTTATGATATTAGACTTATTTATTAAACATTTGATCATATGAAATAAATGATCTTATTATAACCATCGCTATTATAAATTTGAGAGATATCATTAGTAAACTACAGCAAACTAAATTAATCAGTCAATATAGCATCTGCTTGCAACTTCTTATGGGTGATATAGGGTAGATGATTTTTCTCTGAACTTTGATTCTTTGGATTTTTTGCCTACTTGATGATATGACTTGTATGTTTTGCCAATTTAGGTTCAAAAATCCTGTTATGTGAAAATTTATCATTTTCTTTCTATCACAATCTATGGAAAATGTTGGTGTCATTTATCGGGATGTATCGCTAATTACATACTCGACTGTATATTTTTAGACTGTGTATTATTTAATAATCCTAACTTTGTAGAGTCATATAGCTTCATAAATTTGCACGCATTAAATACTATTACGACGTTGAGATTTTGGGACTTTGCCTCCATTACGCCCTTGTAAATAACACATAATGTTCATAAATAAAAAGTCTATGTAGTGATTTTATGGATATCAAATTTCAGCGTACGTTGTTATTTATTTCGTGAATTGTGAAATAATTTGTGTTTTACCTAAACTTAAGTATTGCTGTGTGGTTGACGGCATAGTATATCGTCACCCCATCTCATTCCTTGTGGTGTGTAGAAGTCATCCCGAGGGAATATCTTCCATAGAACGTGCAGCAGCGTCTCTATCTTCGCCAAACTGTCTGCCAAGCGTGGCGATTGTAGCATATCCCACCAAATTATGGACACAACTCCATTGAGGACGTCAATAGGCTGACAAGATGAAGTATTAAATGCAATCCACTACATTAATATATACAGAGATTTCGGTGAATACTCTTCGCTTTGTACAAATGCGTTATTAAATCATGATACATATAAAATACTGATATAACCATAAATATATTGAGTTTGATCGTTTTAGTAAAATTACGATCATTCTTTTATAAACATTAGTTTATATTTTGTGTTACGGGTAGGGTTAAGCGCTTAAAAAGATGTAGTCATTGAAAGCAATGTCTGTACCAAATCATCACTAAAACCCCTTCAGATGGTTCAGCACGAAAGAGTGTCAAAGAAACAAACTTTCACATTTGTAATTTTGCATCAAAAATAAGAATAATTGTTAAAATTAACAAGACTGCTATTAAAATTATTTTTTTTAAAGTGTACTCTCATATTTACAACCTGCATCCTTGTGTTAACACACTCAGAATTAGAACAACTAGTTTTGGAATCAAACCCGGGCTACGAAGTGGCACGGTATCTGTAAACCGCTGCGCCATAGGTCAGTCAACTGCCTAAGTATTCCTTCCTAATTTTTTGTATTAAAACCTAAGCCATCCATGACGGTACATTGGCCGCATGGCCTAAATAATTAATTACTAAGCACTTGAAACATAATACAACAGTGCGCAATAAAGCACGTGCATAATAACATAATATATAACTACTATAGACATGGTTTTAGGTAATTATAGACAATCATTATTAACTCATGATAAAAACGTACTTAATCAAATATTGGTTTTGAATAACATATGGGTCGTTGAACACTAATTACTTAAATCAAAATTAAAAGATCGCCATTAAATATTTCGCTTGTTGAAGTTAGCCAACTAACTATTTGTTGCTATTTTACAAACAAACGTGAGATTTTTGGAATGCGTTCCATAATCAAAAAATTATTCACTTTTAGCTAGAAAAAAATAAGCAATGGGACTTTAAAAGGGCATTGGATAGGCTGAATGAATGCAAAACGTTTATTTATTATTATTTTTACATTAATAAAATGTGTAAATAATAGAAAACGATCAAGTAGGTTGTTTGATATCAAATTATAGCCCAAACCGTTATATTAAAACAATTTAAAGTACTGATGTACTTACTGTATACTGTATGTAAAAAAGTGTTAAGTTAAGTTCGTAAGTAAGTAATATTTAAGTTCAAATTACCATAACTTAAAATCTTTTTTCAAATGTGATGGCGTAAGTTACAGTTGACACATACAAGTTTGATTATTACGTAATGATTCTAATCTTCCATTATTATAGTTGCCAAGGCCAATTACTTCATTAATTGCCAGAATTTAATGTTGATCTGTTTTTCAGATAGTTCATACTTTATTCTTAACGTGTGGAGTTCATCTTGAAGAACGTCAATTTTATTTTGTTGACTTTCTATATCACACGTATAGCTTAAGGTAATATTTTCTAATTTCGTAGTATTCACGGCATCCATCATTGAAGGGCTGATTGCCTTTTACGCTGTAGGTCGTGGGGTGAGACCCAGGACTGATATTTGTGTGCATGAACATGTCTGTTTGTCCTGAGTCTGTGTGTAATTATTGATATATATACTCGTCTGTCTTTACAAAAGAAAAGTAGTATATCTTGTATATCAGTTTTTTGGTGTCTATAGTAGAAGCTCTGCTTAGTTTGGGATCAGATGGCCGTGTGTGAATAATGTCACAAGATATTATTTCTGTAATTCCAATCTTTCCCTGTTTGCATTATCATATTTGAAGAAGAAATTCAATTTTATTATCAACTAGCTGTGCCCTGCGGTTTAACCCGCATTAAACTTTAGAAATTATAGCTAAGTTTCATCATAATCCGTTCGGTAGTTATTGCGTGAAAGAATAACAAACATCCATACATCCCTACTCACAAACTTTCGCATTTATAAGTAGGATTTTTGTGACTTATAATTAATTTGTAAATGTTTTGGTGTTTTACAGTCATTGATTTGATTTTGAAGAAACTATCATCTCTTGTGGGGAGTTTTGTGATATAGGCCGAGCTATTTTCTAACTGGGATCTTAGGTTCGTTATTTAATTATTGGCCTCTTGCAGGTGTTGTTCCAAGCTATAGGATTTCGTCAATGCAAAGTCATATTCAATACCATATTGATCAGATATGAAGATCACAGATTGGAGTTGATCCCGCGATCCAAAGGCGGTGTGTATTCTACATGTAGTTGTGACAATTAACTTTTTAACGGCTTTACCTGATCTGATGACTCCAATAATACCCTTCCATTATATTTGCGCTGTTTTTCATACCGAAAAATACCGATCACACCCTTTCTTATAGACCTCTTGTTCCTTTAAAGCCCCTTGAAGTTTTTTCTCAGCTTGGTGAGCTAAAACCCTACCAGTGGTAAGGCCAGACAGCCTTACCACTGGTAGGGTATATAGGTTTAATTTATAAGTATTTACAGATTGTTTTCTCAAAGATAGTGTCGTTTGTCGTGGCGTATTGAAGAGCTAACTTTGATTGAAAGTAAGTAATTTAGACCTATAGCCTTTCCAAATAAAATTATGGTACAACAATCTGTTGTATCAAAAAGTAATATATAAGTAAACGAAACTTCGATTATATAATGCAACAGGTATTTAACGAGGTAACATTGAAGAGGTAACTTTGATTGAAAGTAAGTAATTTTGACCTATAGCCTTTCCAAATAAAATTATAGTAAGACAATCTGTTGTATCAAAAAGTAATATATAAGAAAGCGTACTTCGATTATATAATGCAACAGGTATTTAACGAGGTAACATCTGGAAGCCATTTATCAGGGGTTTCCGTAATGAGGTTACTGCACGCGTGCACTCGAAAGTTGCCTCCAGGTGTCCCTCTGTACACCTGCCAATTTCACGCAACTGTTCCACGTCTTCTTCGTAGGGCTATAATGAGGTCACCTTTATATAGAACCGCAGTTTTCCAATATTATTACCACGTCTACATACATTTTACGCATATAATGGTTAAAATAAGTGTTATTGCCGTCTTTTTGGCAAGAAATCCCCATGCCATAGAGAACAATCTATTGATTTCTCGCCCAATTTCTTTCTTAACGTGGCGGAGTGGTTAAAATAGTCGTTTCGTTTCTACTTCGACGTCTCCTCCTGTTTTGGGACAACAATTTGTGGCCCAAATATAGTTATTCTGTCCGTTAAATGCATGTTTGTAAAGCTCCCCGCAATACAGACATTTATCTCCTAGTCTTTAAAAGAAAAATCTAAGTGAATTTTGTGAGTGAGCTACTAGAGAGTGCATTTGTGTTTGCGATATATCTCATGCACTAATATACGTGGAAATACATACAATTCTGATAGTATGAACATATGTCAGGTCTTTTTTTTTCGAAGTTAACTTCTTTTGGCGCGATGGAGAAAAATGATGAGAGTGAATTTTTACGATGCGCGCGCACACCGACACCTAAATTTAACAGCATGAAGTTAGTTCTAGATGAGAGTGAATTTTTACGATGCGCGCGCACACCGACACCTAAATTTAACAGCATGAAGTTAGTTCTAGGTGGTATGAAAATTGATAACTATGTTCAAGTTGTATATTCTAGTATTTTATTTAAATAAAATCTTTTTGATTAATTTTAATATTTATCGTTAATCACTACTGCATTTTAGTTATTTTTTTTCCATACGCCAAAGAAGTATAACTTCTAACGCGTGTACATAAGTACACACAGATTTTTTTGTGAGCAAGTGTTCTTCAAAGCCCCAGCGGTGGTCCAAAGTCAGGCCAAGGTATTTAAGATCAGTTCCCACTTGAACTGCAACATCATCTACATGAATGGGAGAACTAGGCGGTTCAACTCTCCTACGGGCGTTATAAAACCAGAGGGCTTCCGTTTTATATGGCGCAATATGAAGGCCTAATTCCCTAATTTTATTGACGACACAGGTCACTCCAAACTCAGCCAGCCAAATAGTCTCTTGGAAGTTTGCTCCCCTGGCCAATACGAGAGTGTCGTCTGCGTAACACACAGCATCCACGCCAGGGGGTAGATTAGTCCTCAAAACCACGTCGTACGCTATGTTCCAAAGAATAGGCCCCAGAACAGATCCTTGAGGAACCCCACAGTTCACCTCCCTCACTATGTCGTTTCCGTCCCGATCTGTGAAACTAATTGATCTGTCACGTAAATATGCCCCGATAATGTCTCGCAAGTAGGAAGGTGCATTATGATATATCAGAGCCTCCCATATAGCTTGCCAGGGGAGAGAGTTGAAAGCATTGACTATGTCTAAACTGACCGCCAACGCAACTCTCCCCGCCCGAACTGCTGTTTCCGTCAGAGATTGGACACGACGAATAGCGTCCACCGTTGATCTTCCCCTTCGGAAACCAAACTGGCAGTCCGACAAGTCGGGACCGACTTGTGACAGGTGCTCAGTGAGACGGGCAGCAATAATGCGCTCGAATAATTTGCCTACCTCATCCAGCAAACAGATGGGACGGAAAGCTGAGGGAGAATCAGCGGGCCTGCCACTCTTTTGCAGGAGGACCAATTTAGCTCTCTTCCAGCTGCCAGGAAACACAGAAAAACGGAGACAGCTAGAAAATAGTTGCCTCAATCTGTTTCCCAACACCGCCAGAGCCAGCACCCACGCTCGACCAGGAATTCCATCGGGACCGGGTGCAGTATTACGAGCTGCCATTCGCCCTACGGCTCGTTCCAACTCCTCCTGCCTCACTTCTAAATCACTCGACCATATCGAGTTACTTGAACGCGACGGACGGTCCGAGAGCCCGTCTTGAACCCTGGGAAAGAGATAATCAATGACTCTCCCCACAAATTCAGGCTCCAAGGTCTCCGTCCATGGAGGAACCCATGGTCTGAGTTTGCCCAGAACCATTTTGTAAGGACGCCCCCATGGGTCCCAATCCACAACGTGGGCTGCAGCGACGAGCATATCCCGATTGAGCTGCTTGAGAGACCAACGTCGTGAGAGGTCGCCATATGTCAGGTCTACTTAACACATCATTGTATAATAATAATAACTTTTACATTAATAACTTTTTAGGTGACTGTATTTTCAAAATAACTATTATTCAGAGGTGCCTAATATTTATAAAGTATTTACTACCAAAATATGGCTGCCAGAATTCGTTTTAAAATTGTATCTACTCACTGGTTCTGGGTTTCCATTAAAAGAGAATTCCTCTCTATTAAATTGCGATGATCAATTCAACCAATACTTTCAACAGGGATAAAATAAATGCAAACTCTTGAAAATAGGCGCGCGCATAGAAAATGATCAATGCATTTTTTGTAATATTTAAAAAAAAGCGCAGAAATAGAGCTGTCGGCAGCTTACATACTCCTACTCTTTAAACAAGCTATACCTGAATGAGCTAAGTAGTAAGACTCTAGGCTTGCTATACTTTGTTGAGTACCTTATGAATAGCTGAATTTGTATTTCATAGATACTAATATAATTAAGTCTATTTATTTATTTAAACTTGCAATTGTCTTTACAGGCTAAAGAAAGATTTACCAGCACCCAAGGATTATTTAAAATAATAATAGGTCTTTACCTATGAAATTGCCGTTTTGTATGAAAACATTTAAACGAATTTTTTTCATGAATTTTTTTATTTGTATTAATCGAAGTAATCACCCATGCAATCAATGCATCTTTGCCATCGCAGTGGCAGTTTATTGATGCCCTTCTTAAAGAAATCAGCTGGACGGGAGGCAACAAATTCTTCAAAGGCATTTTGTACTGCCTCTCGGGTATTGAATTTTTTTCCCGCCAAGAAGTTATCCAAATTCTGGAAAAAGTAGTAGTCTGTAGGCGCAAGGTCTGGTGAGTAGGGCGGATGACGGAGAGCTTCCAACCCCAGTTCTTGCAACTTGGAGACCGTCTGCTGTGCAGTATGAGGTCGCGCGTTGTCGTGCAGGAGCAACGGAGACGAGCGATTGACCAATGCTGGTTGGAGATGCGCCAGCTTCTCCATCATTGTGCTCAGTTCTTCACAGTACACATCTGCAGTAATGCTCACCCCGTTTGGTAAGAAGCTGTGATGAATCACACCGGCGCTAGACCACCAAACAGTGACCATCACTTTTCTAGGGGTAAGTTTTCGTTTAGGGCATTGTTTAGGTGCTGAACCAGGATCCAACCAACTTGCTGAGCGCTTGCGGTTATCAAACAGAATCCATTTTTCATCGCAGGTAACAATGCGGTTCAAAATTCCTTCATTTGTGTGTCTGTTGAGCAGTGCAAGGCACGTCTCGACGCGTACTTCGCGCTGGCGATCATTGAGTTCGTGGGGCACCCATTTGTCAAGCTTTTTTACCTTGCCAATTTGACGCAAATGGACCAATATTGTTTTGACGCTAACGTCGAAAGCTGCTGCTTATTCAGCCGTAGATTGTGTATCATCAGCTTCCACAACCGCCTTTAATTCGTCATTGTCGACCAAAGTCTTCGGACGACCGCGAGGTTCATTTTTCAGGTCGAAATTTCCAGAACGGAAGCGAGCAAACCAATAACAGGTAGTGCGTTGGTTTGTAGTGTTAGCTCCGTAAACGTCGTTGATGTTGCGTGCCGCTTGTGCCGCGTTGCTGCCACGACGGTACTCATATTCCATAATTACTCGAATTTTTAACGTATCCATGATGACGAAAAAGATTGAAATGCGATGAAAATGTAACACTAATCAATAAAGAAATGACTACTTTTGGAAAAAAGAATCCATGTTTTTAAAATAAAATTAATTTGAAATTAGAATTCTTAGCCAAACAAAAATTATTTTGATTTGAAATGGCCAGTACTGCAGAACGGCAATTTCATAGGTAAAGACCTAATATTTTGTCGTTGCACTAATGATTGTAGCAGTGGAAAATGTGGATACCGGAAAGCAAAGCTGAAATATTCTGCTGCGTGAATTCATTGCCAAGAAAAATGCTTCAAGGGTATGTCTTCTAGCGAGGAAGACAATGAGAATGACGATGAAGATAATTTAGAGCACTCTCAGCTAAAACCACTCACCACTGAGGAGTGTGGGGAAAAAGATACCGCAGAAAACGCATATTTAACAGAACTCACGACCTAAGGGGACGAAAATATGATTCACAGTATTAGAATTAGAAACGAATATGTAGATTTAGTTTTTTTTTAATTTCCACTTTTCCATAGTGGGATGTTCGAAAACGGATTAGAATATGGAAAACTGTTTAAAATCAAAGTTATAGAAAACTTTAAAAGCTTCCATTTAGAACTTTTTGCGCTTCGAACATTTTTCGCTACAACGCACCCTTTTTGAGATATCGGGTAAACTTGAAATTGAAACGTTTTTCAACACCTAGACCACAGGATTTTTGTTTTCTCCCTAAACACCCTGAATAAAATACTGAAGAAATCGCTAAGGTTTCCCCTCACAGTCTCTACAACTACTTTATTAATTGAACTAGTTCCCTTTTTGTTGTTAACCTTTGTGTTATTCCTTATCAATGGAAGTTTGAGATGAGACAACATTGACACATGATGACAACAGTTCGTGTAGGTCAGTAATATGTTACTACAATAGTATGTACCTAATGTTTCTTATTAGATTAATTGACATTAGTATATGATTTTAAGTAATCTATCTACATATTCCTTATTTGTTATTCCCACGTTTCTACTCAAAGTCATTGGCATATTGAAGTGAATCATCCTTTTTAGGACTGGGCTCATTTATTAATAAATAATGTTTACAATTAATTTATCTGACCAAATGGCGTATTTACTGAGGAAATAAATGTGTTTACAAAAATAAATGAGTAATACGATTAGTATAAAGCATGTAGGGAAATTAAAGTGAAATGTTTATTAAAATTTCTTCATAACAAGTCGTTTCGATATTAATTGCGCATTGGATCCGGTGGTAGCATTAAAGCGCGACCGTCGTTATTAACACAAGGTCCGTCATAATAATAATACCTTAATATAGACAGAACCATTGACAATATGTACTAAAAATATTAGACTTAAACTAGATAATTAAACATAATCTCTTGACAATAACTTAATACGAGCTAGCTAAATATCAATGCTATAATAAAATTAATTTTATAAATGTTTTCATACAATGTGTACCTAAATATCTATGTTACTAGAAACAAACAAACATGTTCTGACTATTTACAAGCGCTTTTTTAAAGTCTACGTGAATAAAAACCGTTTTATTTTATTTTATTTTAATGCCTGTAATTGCTATCTAAATTAAACGTTTTTGTTTTATAAAAATAAGGCAAGTCATTATAATCTAAAGTATAATTTAGTAGAAAATCATGTTTTTGTATGACTTAACGTATATAGCCATATAAAAGAAATACCTTTAATTTACTTGTTTAAAAGTTTCCGTAACGTGCGCCTTTCATTAACAATACTTAAAATTAGATATGACATAAAGAAAACGAACACTTTCGCTTTCAAATGCAGTTTGTTTCATCTGTTTGTTATTGTTTTTACTTATGGAGTGTATTTATTTTAATTATGGAGTGTCTACGTCATTATGGATTTAACTCTGGAAAATGTAGTTATCGATGGGGCACAGCGAGGCGCAAGTCGACTGTTTATAGCTCGTTAGCATAGTTCAGACGCGGTCCTATCAATCTGAGTAAAAAAAGACTATGGGAAGAAGTGTCACCACCATCCAATGAATTTGAAATAAATGTATTTTTTTTTACTATGGCGACGTCGAATAGGTTTGAGTTTTACATTATAACTATGGTTTATTTTTTATCTTTTTTACTAACACATTTACTTAGT
This sequence comes from Pseudoips prasinana, assembly GCA_951640165.1. NCBI lineage: Eukaryota > Metazoa > Arthropoda > Insecta > Lepidoptera > Nolidae > Pseudoips > Pseudoips prasinana. Next base: position 18,392,974 of record OX621241.1, on the reverse strand, counting down.
GTGCCATGAATTAGAATATGGCGATTTTAATAATATTTTCTTCTTTTATTATACTAGTAATGATATTTTGTTTTACTTAAAGTAAGCTTTACTTACGTAGAGACCTAGTAGATCTTACATTACGCAATGAAAATTGAAAATAGACCTACGCTAATAGCGTCGCATAGGAAGGTACAAGAAACCGGTATGAGCTTGTCGGGACGAACGCAGAGGTCCCGCGTCACCTAGACGGGGATCGTCGCACGCAGCGCACACGCACCGACCAGCCAGGTAATCGAAGTCGTTATTTGTTCGTTATTCGCTAATCTCGTGGTTATCATTACCTACCTGCTTATTTACCTATATCCCTGTGTTGTTTACCTATATGTATGCATAAGATGAGTATGCATCAGATACAATCCATGCTTAACAAATCCACAGTCCTCAAAACATCTGAGTGTGAAAAAACTATGTTCTTGATGGATCCCTAAATAATTGAGGCTCAAGAATGGACTGCATCACTTTATGCTTACTAGATTCATCAAAGTGACGTCAAATTTTGATATAATTTAGAGTGACAGTTGGCGAAACGTCGATTTACTACTACGATCCTAAAAGAAAGCAGCAGTCGTCTGTTTAGGTGAGCTGGTTCTTCCAGGTGAGCCGAAACTAATCTAAGTCTAAGGCTTGACGGATAGTTGTCAGTTTAAAAAAAATGGATACTTCTATACTTTTGCTCTGGAGGATCGTCGTACAGTAAAGAACAATTGGACTAGATTAATTTGCTTTCCGGAAGGTATTGAAGATCGCTGAAAAAAAGTGTGTGTGCAATTCACACGCGGCAGAAGTTAAACTTCTGAAAAGTAAGATACAAATGAATGAGATAAATATAGAGTAACAAGTTTTATATTATTTTACCGAGCTTAAATTATTTTTTAAATTTTAATGCAAGATATAACATTACATATTTTATTGTTTACATATTTAAGATATACTATAATAACTCATATTTTCCATGGCCATGTTTCTGCTTTGAAGAAATGAAATAAATAACTTACAATATTTATGCCAACTCTCACACAACCAGACAGACACAATTTTGTGAATTGTTTGTCTGTCTGGTGTCCTGCAAACAATACCAAACTAACACTATGCTACCTGTTTTAAACAATTAAGAACTATTTACGCCATCAACGAGTATCACCAACAGAAAAGGCTGTTCAATAATAAAAAGCATGTTTTCGAGGTCACAATTTATCGGTACGAAAGCTGCATTGAAGCTTAGGGAGAATATTTTTAGAGACAATAAGTTTTATTTAGACTGGTCGTGGCAATTAATTCCAGAAATTAGTGCGCCTTCAATGAAATCGGTTGGGTTTTCTTAATGAAAATTGTCAAGTATTTTAGCCGTTTTAACCTATTTTCAATAAAAAAATATAATCCGTTCATAGGGCCTGTATTTTAATACAAAATAAACCTTTCTGGTTTCCAACGACACCTTACGCTCTTTTTTTACTTTATCAAAATATAGTTTGAAAAGGCAAGGTATTAGGTTTTTATTGGCATAAACCTATTGAGAATACTTGGAAATAGACAAAATCTATTTATAGTATAGAACTAAAAGACATTCATCATTACAGCTAAATAAGTCCACTGCTGGATAAGCCTCCCTCAAGAATCGTATTGGGGGGATATGCCATAATCGCCACGCTTGGCAGGCGGGTTGGCGATCGCAGTAAGATGGTCATAGTAATCAGAAGGAAGCTGCTGCCCATCCTCTGGTAGATATTCCCTCGGGTCGACTTCTACGCCCCCACGGGATGAGATGGGGTGATGATATTCTGATTCTGATATTTGTCGCCGTCACCACACAGCATGTAATTACACTTATAGTAACATTGGAATTAGAATCGATGAAACGTGGTTTAATATGTATGAAATTTGAAATGTCACTTGAATACTATTCGAATATCAATTAAATCGCGGATTACAACATGCACAATTCACTAAAACTAGGTAAATTAGATACAACCTCATAATCAGCTAATTAGCTGTGTGGTTTCCGGCCTAGAAAGAATAACACGCCCACCTCATACCATACTGTGGTTGTCGTAAAAGACGACTAAGGGATACACCAGGTATGCTTGTATAACTGCGGCAAGCACCTCATAATGGTAACGGTATTAAACTCTTTGGAGGAGGTCTATGTCCAGCAGTAGATGATTTCAGGCTGATGATGTATATGTATGATGTAATCAGCGAAGAGCAACATAGCAGGAGCATCTCTTAAAAAAACAAAAATGTAATGTAAAATATTATTAAATAGATACCGAGAAAACAAAACAAAGACGTCGAATTTATTGAAGGGTTTCCATGTAGTACGAGATCAGACAACAGTATTTTACCTACATAAGTAATTAAAATTGTAGGACGAGGTACGAAATTAATTTGAATCATTAGTTCATAATTTCCGTGCTAGATTCCAACAAAAATGTCAAGGCACCAATTAAAATACAGTCTGAAAGATTTTAAGCGTTCTATCTATGGTATTTATCATGGTTTTTTAAACGTTCATAGATTAAAAAAAAAATACTTTGCTATTCCAAAATACCACAATCGTACTGGATTTTAAATTTGATGGTGTTGAAAAACAATATGATAAGATATTTTCTAAGGTTTTTTTTATATGAGCCGAATCACTGGGTGAAGTCTATAGGCACAGACAAATTAATCAACACGCTATTGAAAAAGCAGTAACTTATAATAAAATGCTATCTTCTAATAGGCAACCCTGCATCTATATTTGGCAATAGCTATGCAGAAAATATACATTTTCTCTAAAAAGCACATGAACGTAAAAGTAGTGTCATCGTATCTCGGACTAGGCGAGGTAATAGATTCGAAGAAAAAACAATTTAGTAACGCCCATATTTTACAATATTTGTATAGCAAAACTGAGGAACCTGTCCTCGAAGGAACCTTCAGGCGGAAAGTACAACGTTTTACGTTGGTCATTAGCAGGGCCTTGAACTTTGAAACATGTTTGCGCCGTGCTCACTGCGCACTCTTTATTACTATGACGTCTCGTCTTGCCCTATACTTCATTTGTTTTATTTCTCCGGTTTATTCCGTTACCTTCGGCACGTGGCACTTCAATTGGATTTCTATCTGACCTTCAATGGCACCAACCGCGACGAACGTTTATGGTGTTCCTACACATGTCATACTATAATTCAAGGCTAGGTCTTTATTTCTTAGGTATATTTATTCGTTCGATTTATAATAATGCTGAATACAATCGTCTGAAACTTAAATACGTATAAAAAAGTACAGAAATTTAACGGAGTTATATGGCTGAGAAAAGGAGAATTTAAGTCATACCCAAATGCAATGTAAAGACGATACTAACAGTACAAAGTTTATACTGATGATATTTCCAGTCCATTCACAAAGATTTTGAATTGAACTTATTGTAACATGGGTCCAAACTAGTCCGCAAAATTGATGATTAAATTATTGATAATATGAGTTTAAAAAAATATTTTAGCTAAATTCCTTTACCTTTAAAATATATTTGGCACTAACGTCTTTGAGATTTAAATTACATAATAGTCAAAATCTAGAATTCACTAGGATATTTAACCCTAGTGAATTCTAGAGTTAGATCGCTCTTCGAAACTGTATCTTAACCCGACCTTCCAAAAGGCAAGTATATTTTTGACGAACAGTATGCATATCGGTGCAGCGAATTATGTATCTACATTCTTATAAAACTGTAATAGAAGAATGTCTATGAAGCTATTTAATAAAAAGGTCAAAGCGGTATGATCTTTAAATGTCGCTGACTCCAGATCACCGAATTTGAGATTGTTCTTGTGTGTTTGTTAGTTATTTCATATAATGGCATGGCCGCCCATGAACACCTGTAACACCAAAGGAGCTTTAAGTACGTTACCGGCCTTTGAGAAACGAATAGGCTCGCTCCACGAAGGTTGCCATGTCATTCCGGATCGAAATACCTCCTTTTAATATATAGAGTAGAAGTGCGCAGTAAAAATTGTCTTGTGAAACGCACGGTGGTAAGCGACTATTCATCCAGATGATATGGATGAATAGTCGTGTTGTGTTTTAAAACTGAGGAAGTATGATAATAGTGGCATTTTTTGCAGTAAACGCGCAAGCCTGTGTCTTTAGAGGGTTGAACTTATCTAAGTTGATTTTAAAGCGACTGTTCTTTAAACCTCATAACGATGTATATTGTATCAAAAGCCGAACCCATTTATTTGATACCTACAGTAAGTCTCAAACAAATGGGTTAAATATACAGATAATTCCTTTTTTGTCTTGTTTTGATTAGACAGATTACCCCTGTCTAATCAAAACAAGACAAAAAAGGAATTATCTGTATATGCCTACGCATGCGACCCGTAAAAGCTATCTGTGGGTGTTTATGTCGGGCTCGCACCGACTAAAACTAATCTGCTGTGGCTGTGGCCTTCTCCTGGCACCTGAAGGGGGAACTCCGGTGCTCCCTTTTGCACCATGTATCACGTGGTGTGACGCGACACGTTCCCTGAGAGGACAATTGCTTGTACTCCCGGAAAACCATCACCTATCATAAAATCCTCATTATATACCTCATTGATTAAATTTTTAAAAGATTTTACTTAGATGCGAAGTTATTATCCAAGCTTCGTATATTTGAGTGTTGATTCATTCTTCTAATGATTTGTTGTCTTTCTGGACTAATTTGACGATGGACATTGCATATCCTTCCTAGAACCACATGCCGAATTATGGTATAAATAATTTATAATTGAAAAATATCATAAGTTTAATAATATATCTTATATTAATAATACGAAGGCTTACTTTTGTATAGCTACAAAGTCCAGAAAACATTATAAGCTATAGAAGGACGACCCCCCAAAACTTGTACAAACCTTTTAGTAGTAGTAGTGGTAGTAGTACATAATTACGGAAAAATAATATTAATATCGCGTTTTTTCATTCATCAATAAATAAGGTAGTTGTATGCACATACTGTAAAATCATACAGATACGATAAAATAACTTCCTTGTAGTCGGACTTGAACTCAGATGTAAACAATAAATAGTAAAAACAATGATCGAGGAAAACATTCCTGTTTACGTACATAGTTAATAAAGTCCTTTGTGACGTAGTACTTATATTATGGTGACCAAGCTGGTCGAGATAATGAGTTCGTCAAGGTCAACGCGTGTTAATTACAATTACCGTGAGTGGTCATTCTTTGTTCCAATAATGATTAATGCCGGTCGCGAGTGCCGAGAAGTATCGTAAATGAGATAACAGGAAGCGTCCGTGTCGCGCCAATGTCATACGACAAGGTCGTGCGGCATTGGTTCGCGTCACCCTGCGAGACACCGCCAGCGTTGTGGAATCAACGGCGGCGATCGACCGCTCAGCGTTCACTGCCATGTGCTACGCGCCGCGGGGTTCGCAACGCATCCTCGACTACCCAGCTGCAGCGGGCAGCTTCGCTCGGCACAGAGCTCTTACCTTGCAACAGGATACGACTCATCCTATAGATTATTAATTTACATTTATATAGTCTATTATGTGTTTAAGAGCAAACAATATGGCTTCAGGATATTAGTGTCACGATGCACATTCGTTTTCTAAAATTGTTATCAGATCATTGTAAAATCGAGACTAATAACCGGTAGTCCTACATATTAAAATAAATAGGATACTAACTAAATGTTGTCAAAACGTGTCAACTAAATATCTAAATTTCAACTTACCTATATTTAGTACCTACCTATTTCGTACGTATAATCTGTAACTAGGAGTAAATAAAATATCAGTAGAAATACCGTACTTATAGATTTATATTCATTCAAATAAACTAAACTGAAACGTATGTTGAAACACAAAAGTGCTATATTACATCAGCAATACTTTTCTTATCGTCTAATCAGAAAAGTAGCAAGGCCTTGAGCCTGACCCTGGGTATTTTTATCCGCACAAACATTTCGCGAGTATTGTGCTAAAGATAATAATGTACAGCCAGCAAAAAAAACTAGCTTGACGAGTACTTAATTTAGTGGCCATGAAAACCATTTACTAATTTGAATTATACAATACACCATCAGCGAATGCTTGATTAAATAATACAAATAAGTCTGGCCTTTAGACTTATTCCCGATTTTCAATCGTAAATCTTAAAATAACTTGGAGCGATAATAGTTTAATCTCTGTTACGCTACAGCTGTTGCTAGCTGTACCTTCTACGTGATGAGGAACTGCTCAAATCATATTTAAGGAATATCAGATAAAAAATAAAGATAAACATTTATATAACGTATTTGTACAAGTTAAATATTTACTCAAGGATAAAAATTATTGTGACATCATAATAGGAAGGTGTTTTATTTATGGCGAAATAGATAATATCTTGTATTTGTATTCTGATATGAGTTTTCGCACCAAATATGACGCCCACATAAAAAAAAACTTAAGTTTCATAGAACCGTCAGAATGAGAAGAAAAAATATGTACCTATTTAAATATGTTCTTTGAACCAGTGACACTTTTAAAAAATAGTCAGTTACATGTGTCTGGCTGAATGTTTAAACATTTCTCGATTAATGGAAGTTTAGTGGATAATTGATGAAAATATTAAATAAAGACGGGGTTAGGTGGGACGCAAATTATTATCAACGCTGATTGTTATAGAAGATGAGTAAGTCTATGTGTGCACGTGTTTTTTTTTAATAAGAAATAACACAGAATGATAATAACACATAGTTATACCTACATGAAGTCACGGCTACAGTAATATGTATAAACCGATGAAATATGAAAAACAAAGGCTTCGGTAGTCGGGCGGGCGGACGAGCCGGCGGCGGGCGGCGACAGGCTACAAACTCCGACACGAGGTCGCTCGTTGCCGATCTAGGAAGTCAAGCTATTCGACCTCGACCTTGTGTGTGCGAAAAATATTATTCGGCAACTACGCACACATACAAACCTCATACTATCCACAGCATCCAGTCGCTGTGTTGCTCTGTGACCCTCTCACAACTTCTGATACGTATACGGCATACGGAACATAAATTACTTTTATTTAAATACAATGACATAGAATAAGAATTCTCACTAACCTTACTTTGAGAATTACTGACACGTATTGTTTAATTGTTTAAGAAGTAATATTTAGCAAGCAAGGCGACCGATAGCACATCTTTAGTTTTGTACAAGGAGATTACGAATTGCGGAAAAGATTGAAGGTCGTTGGCATATTTTATGTTTGTAGAATATATACAAAACCGATTTAATTTACGGCAAACGTTTATGTTTAACTTAAATAGCAGACGCGGAAGTGATGAAATATTATGTTCATAAATTAATATAGCACATTGCTCGTCAGCAGAAGTGTCGTGCCTATTAAGCCTCTCCACGTGATCCTGTGAGTCACCGCTGCGCCAGACTCACGCATACTTTAACGACATATGACGATACGACACTCAAAACCTTTCTGAGAAATTATATACAGGGTTTTAGGTAGTTTGTCTGCCCTCCAAATTAAAATGTTAAAAATAGTTATTACATCACGGTACACATTCTTAAATGTTTTAATTGAGGAATATATAACGTGTCTTTGTTAAATAGACAATCGAAACATTACCATCACTTTTTTGGATAACTATGTATTTTGTTTTCTAGAAGGCTAAATACTTCTAATGTCCGGCGAAGCAGTGAAACCCTCTTACGCTAATTATAAACGTAAAAAATATATATATAAACACCAGTGGATTATTAGCCGAACCCAAAAAAGGGGGAGGTTATCATCGCGACTACACGTTATCTTTTGTTTTATATTAAAGTTACGCAGCTTTTCCATTATATGTGAACCAATTTTCTTATTTGCTTAAAGGTATTGTATTATGTAGATGTATGGTTGAAATGGGTGTGTTATAAATAAAAGTTGAAGTCAATTGCATGCTTTTTTTAATCAGTAATTCAATGTATACTTTAACTAGAAAAGCTTCATACTTTACAAACAGTCTTGAGGATAAATATTTTTTAGCTGAGGTATACCTTGTATATTACGCTTTCTATGAAAACTTCTTATTGTACTGATGTCCAGGAAGTACAAATTATTATCAAACTGCCTACAGTGAATCAGCTTTAATAGATTATTACTAAAATGGTATAATTTAACTACAGTGTATTGGGAGTGGGTAGAAAATGATATTGACATTCTGTTGAAGGCGAAGGCCGTCAAGAATATCTCAATCTCTTTCCGTGAATGTATTCCTATCTTTTCCGCAATTATATATTTGCACGTGTGGCGCAGCGGCTAAGACAGTCGCCTCGCCGCTTCGTGTCGCGGGTTCGAGTCCCGCGCTGGACCACTATTTGTGTGACCCATAAATTGTTGTTCTGAGTCTGGATGTAATTTGTGTTCGTCTATTATATGTTTGTAAAGTACCCCGCGACGCAGGTATTAAAATCACTAATGCGGGCGTTGTCTTTATAAACAAAAAAAACATAAATATAAAAAAATATGTTGCAGATAAACTTTAAATTGCAGATACATTTGATTGGGCCTGTTGGCGTGGTTCTTTTCACACCGGAGGTCGTGGGTTGGATTCCCACACAGGACAGATATTTTTGTGCATGAACATGTCTGTATGTCCTGAGTCTGGATGTAATTATGTATAAGTATGTATTCACTAAAGAAATGAATATGCTCTGCTCTGCTTAGTTTGGGATCAGATCTTCTTCTTCTTAGCGTGTCGATGGCAATCTAAATTAAGTCAGCCCAGAATTCAGCTACGCGTTGAGCGTTGTCAGTAGCGTCCATTAGATCTTGTAACGTGCAGGCATTAGGGCACGCAGGACATTTTAACAAGTGTGCCATAGTTTGAGGAACAGAACCACACTTGCACTCTAGGTTGGAAATGTTTAAAAACCCCCACCTGAGCAGGTTTTCCTTGCTTCGACCAACTTGGGTCCGGAGTCTATTCAGGGACTTCCAGGATGGCCATGGCAACTTGTGTCCGGGCGGAAGGTTTTCAGCGGGAGGGACGAATGGGATGGGTAGGCAAGCACTGTCTCGCCACAGTTTGAGCCGTGTCTTGGACCGTTCACCAGAGAGTGGAAGCACACACTTCAAGAAACTTTTTCGACTTTTAAGCCTTTGTGCCACAAGCTTACTGTTGTACATAAGGTGCCGTGTATCGTTGCTCATTTTAGACCGTTCGTTGGAGCTTGCCACGGTTCTGCGAACATCTGGTGGCGCTATGCCTGCCAGCGGATATAGCATCTGGAGCGGCGTCGGTTTGAGACAACCAGTGATGATCCGGCATGTTTCATTCAAATCAGATGGCCGTGTGTAAATAATGTCCCAGGATATTATTATTATTTAGCCAGTTTAATTCACCGTTGCTGAATATTTCAAAAGTCAATCTCAGTCCTAGTATACCTTGTATTTGAACATACAGAGTTAATTGTAAAACGCAAACTACCTCACAGAACTAGATAGCTCCATAAGCAAAAACTTTTGTTCTACGGGTTCGGACATAACTCAATACATGAAAAGAAAAATATTTTACACGGATGATTGGCGACTACAGAAATAGGTAAAGTTCAAAGGTACTATCGTTGCACCTCTTCTCCGTGCCCTCGCAGGAGTATATTTACGTAATCTTTGTTACATCAACATTCAAGCAAATTAAATTTATACTTATTTTGTACTAGCTGTGCCCCGCGGTTTTACTCGCGTAAATTTTTATAAATTATCACAGCTCCTCCCGCTCAGCTCCTCGTAGGTGATAGCGTGATAATATGTAGCCTATAAGTTGACCCGACCTCAAAAATTCAATAATAATAAGTAATATTCACGCAAAATTTGAAGTAAATCCATGCAGTACTTCTTGAGCTTAGCCCGGACATACATTACAGACAAACAGACAAAAAATTTAAAAACTATATTGTTGGCTTCGATATCGATTGTAGATTACGCCTCAGGTATCCTTTTAAAAAAATATTCAATGTACAGTTTCGTATTCCTACGATTTTATTATAATTATGTATAGATGAAAATAAAATCTAAAAAGTTATTAAAAGTTGTTGATAATGTCGTTAGCTATCTAGTCCTGCGGCCGTGTTGGTGTTTTACAAATACCCCTATTTAATCTGTCGGTTTATTTATTGTAAGACGTCGCTTATGTCGAGAGCTACCTGGATGAATCCTAAATTATTTGTCCTTTTCGTTATATACGCGTAGTGTAATCATCTCATAACACGCGTTAATAAACTCATTGTACCATCCCACTCAGATGTGGGGACATACCTACTCCTTTCATTTTCAAGGTGGTGGTCCGTTCTGAGCAATAGGATGATCTAACTATGGTGTTGTAATTATTTACGCAAGTGCAGGTCACGTGAGAGCCGCGCCTGGATGGCAATTGTCCTCTAATGTTTTGGTAACATTTCCCCCTTACTCCATTGTTCGTTCCCCTTTGTTGCACAATACAGTTTATTAAACATTCGCAAGGTTTCCATTGTTTTCATTTTTATATAAACATGGTGGAACGAACACCATAATTCATAAATCCATATCTCTACTTCATGATTTTTTCTAACGATTTGTTATTATGCTTATGGTTCTAATTAATCGTCGTCAAATATTCCTATCAAACTTGGGCATCCTCCACTCTTTTGTGACCTTACTGTATTTAGTTTATTGGATTATAGTTAGTAAGTAAATATTTAGAGTTATGAAGATCGGAGTAGGTAGAGCGATTTTTGGTACTTGCGACATGTTTTAATAATATGGACATGGCTGGGATCCCAGGATTGACTGGGATTTACATTATATATTTATTGTTATCGTTGGCTCTCGTGCGAATTTGTGCATACATGATGATCTGAGATTGGTCAAATCTCATCATCATCAATCATTGAATTATATTATGTATAAACTTACGTGGAAAAGGTATATAAGTTAGGTATTTTTTTTACACAGATAATGTTAGTTGAAATCGAAGTTAATTTTATTCATGCAATCTTTATTCAGTCACACAGTTTAGTATGCACTACCACAATTCAGGATTCCTGAAATACCGGTTTCAGGTCCATATTAATATATGCATTTGAACTCTTTAGCCCTAAATAGCTCTACCTACTCCGATCACTAGTTAGAAGAGACAATGGAGACTAATTTCGACTTCATCTTTTTGTGAAATTTCGTGGTAAGGATTCTGTGATTTCACGTAATAGCTATCTCTCTCTCACTTTCAATCTTATTAGACCTTAAGTAAGTAAATATTAATTCCTTATAATGTAACGAGTCTACTAAATCTATGTTATGATGTCTTAATCGGTAAGTCCAAAAGTTGTTTCTTACAAGACGTAAATGACCAAAAAAAAATCATTTTTCAAAATGTTTCCCCGGTGAGTTCCTTCGGGCACTTGATATGTTATGAATAAAATTACAACGAAGAATTCATTCTAAAGGATGATTAACATTCACCCTTAACAAGATATCGATTTCCAGTAATAGCACTTGAAGACTGTGAAATATACACAATATGTTATTTTATTCTTACATATTTAATATGTATGAAGAGTGATATCTACGGAACACTCCTTGCGACGTTAGATGAAATGACCTTAATCTTGAACGATAGAGCGCACGGCGTGGACAGTGCCCCGCCTTATCTAACCCTTGTTGACTTGTGTAGAGTTATCGCACTCATGTTCAGGGTTACCACTCTTGCTACTCTCCCTCCATTAACTTCAATTTGGAAACCGTTATCTTTACATATTGTTTTGCACAGTTCGTTCACACTTTCACGGCATAAGCAGAACAGGGCCTAAAATGTTATTGACACGCTTCATGAAAGCGTGCTTTAAATTTTATTTATGAAGCAATAATGTTAGTTACACGAAAGATATACAATTTCGTCGTTTTTTAGGGTTCCGTAGCCAAATGGCAAAAAAAACGGAAACCTTATAGATTCGTCGTGTCTGTCTGTCCGTCCGTATGTCACGGCCACTTTTTTTCGAAACTAAAAGAGCTGTACTGTTGAAACTTGGTAAGTAGATGTATTCTGTGAACCGCATTAAGATATTTACACAAAAATAGAAAAAAAAACAATAATTTTGGGGGTTCCCCATACATAGAACTGAAACTCAATTTTTATTTTCATCGTACCCATACATGTGGGGTATCTATGGATAGGTCTTCAAAAATGATATTGAGGTTTCTAATATCATTTTGATCTAAACTGAATAGTTTGCGCGAGAGACCCTTCCAAAGTGGTAAAATGAGTGGGGGGGACACTCATTTTATCGCTTTTGAAGTGTCTCTGTCTGCTGTAACTTCTAAAATAAGAGCATGATAAAACTAAAAAAAATATATGATATACATTACCATGCAAACTTCCACCGAAAATTGGTTTGAACGAAAGTAGTAAGTAGTTTTCTTTTAATACGTCATAAATTGTAAACCGCAATTGATCTTTCATTTAATCTACTGAAATACTTGCTGCTACGGAACCCTTCATAGGCGAGTCCGAATCGTACTTGGCCGGCTTTTGTTTGTAATCAAACTTTTCACAATTGTAATTCGTAAGTACTCATCACCAAGTCTATATACTGAGGATTTCGGTTAGAATAACGATGAAGGGACCACTGTACTTTTTTCGTTATATCCGGAAGTCGTTACAAGCAAAGGTAAAGGATATAAGCAATATAATATAGTATAGTTTGAAACATAACTATAAACTGAATTTCGAAACACACGCCTAGCTAATATGTGTCAACAAAACTTCACCACATATTTTGCTGACCGTCTTTGGATGTAAACAAAAGGTTTTGCGGCCGACTCCAGTCGCAATAACTGAATTACAGTTCATGGAGTTTATTACGAACAGTCGCGACACCCGTACCGATTTTTAGGGTTCCGTAGCCAAATGGCAAAAAACGGAACCCTGTCTGTCTGTCTGTCCGTCCGTATGTCACAGCCACTTTTTTCCGAAACTATAAGAGCTGTACTGCTGAAACTTGGTAAGTAGGTGTATTCTGTGAACCGCACTAAGATTTTTACACAAAAATAGAAAAAGAACAATAATTTTGGGTGATCACCATACATAGAACTGTAGACCAAAAAAAAAATTTTCGTCGCAACCATACATGTAGGGTGTCTATGGATAGGTCTTCAAAATCATATTGAGGTTCCTAATATCATTTTTGTCTAAACTGAATAGTTTGCGCGAGAGACACTTCCAAAGTGGTAAAATGAGTGTCCCCCCCTGTAATTTCTAAAATAAGAGAATGATAAAAATAAAAAAAATATATGATGTACATTACCATAGAAACTAACAACTAAAATTGGTTTGAACGAGATCTAGCAAGTATTTTTTTTTAACGTAACGTAACGTTTTTAACCTCAATTTACTTTCATTTAATCAACTGAAATACTTGCTGCTACGGAACCCTTCATGTGCGAGTCCGACTCGTACTTGGCCGGTTTTACTTACTAGTTTCTTTCCTTCCTAGTTTCCTACAAGTCGCTATAGCCACATCAACTTTGTACTAAAGTACACATTAAATTTCAGGGTCATATTTTAGATTTTTATTTTATTTATTCGGGAAAACAAACAGATATACATTGAGCATTAGGTACTTAATTCTAAACATATAAATTTATGAAATGTATGTCCAACCACATTTTCCACATGTTGCGATAATAATATTTAAGGAAAATAAACCAGAGGCACAACATTAGAGAAATCTATTTAGCATAGCCTAGTATTATCATGCAAGCAAATTAGATTGAAAACATTATAGTAAAGTTCAAAAGTTACAAAGATAGAAAAGTAATAAATTAGTAATAAGTAATGAATGATTGGATTTCAGATTATTAAAGAAAAGAGAAAAAAAAATAAGGTAATCATATAAAAATATTTTGTGTGTGTTGATTAATTATTTCCGCCAAGCACTTCAATGATCTTTTTCTTAAATTGGTACATAGAACATGCAAAAATATCAAGTTCATTGAAATGGATATTGTATTCGTTCACTAACCGATGCATGGGAGCGCGCACACCAGCGTTGGTTCGACAAGACCCAACTGCAAATAGTGTGCGCGCCCTAACCTCTCGACGGTGAACTGTTCTTGGAACTGAGTAACATAATTTATTGTTGATTTCGGTGCAGTCAACATTATTATGGCAAACTTTGTGAAGCATCATAGCTTCCAGTTGAGTACGTCTACATTTTAAAGAAAGCATCTTGTATCTACTCAGTAACTGCGGGTATTTTAGACGACCACAGTGGCATCTAGATTCCATAATAATATTTCGTACTTAAATATAGACAGAACAATTCAGACAATATGAAGTAAAAAAGTAGCTAAAACTTAAAATTTCGACAACTAAACCTACACATGATCTCTTTGATAATAACTTAATATAAGCTAGATAAATATCATAACTATTATAAAACCAATTTTATTCGATTTCTTTTCATACAATCCGTATCTTTTCTTTTCACACAATCCGTGTACCTAAATATCTATATGTACCTGGAAATAATTATATATTACTACATACATACTACAAACATGTTCTGACTATGTACAAACGATTTCGTCAGACAAGTCTAGGTGAATAAAAATCTTTTTTTATTTTATTAAATATGGCCAAATGATCGCTACGAGCAAGGTCTAGTAAATGATATCCACTGTAAATCTATTATCCAAGCTAGATAAGTTAAGTTACGTGTAATTTATGCTGACTGAATCTACGGTATGTCCAGAATAGGTAAAATGAACAGTTATCTGCAATACCTACTGCCTATGTACAGACACCAGCACGTCAAGCTAACCCAATCTGTCAAATTTCTCCAATTGAAAGTGAACCTTAAGCTTTGGTAATAAAGTTGAAAATCTATATAATAAATTTGACAGACTGGGGTAGCTGGATGTGCTGGCGTCTGTACAAAGGCATGTATGGGTAGAATGCATGGTAAGAAAAGTTACATACAAAACCCTACTAGAATCTATTTGAGTACTGTATAAATTTTGCCATATTTTCTGGAAATGATAATGTGTCGCCAACACCCACCGATTGCCGATGAATGATGTGTTTGTGTTTAGACAAACAAAGTTTTGTTCTAGGAAGATACTGTTTGGGTTCTTTGTCACACACACATACTTCTCGTAATATTTATTTATCATGTGTTTATTTAAATACTGACCCAGTTATGTTTCATGAATGAAGAGGGTGCATACATTATATAGCAATAATAAACATGTTCAATTTTGAACATGCAAATTCTTAGGACCTTTGCAGTATGCAGTACTTAGTACCTACCTACCTTGAAATCTGTATTTATCCTAAGGGTTTTTATAGTCATATATCTCTCAAACAAAATGCACGTGTGGCGCAGCAGCTAAGACGTCAGAGAGTCGTCTCGCCGTTTCGTGTCGCGGGTTCGAGTCCCGCGCCGGACAACTATTTGTGTGACCTATAAATAGTTGTTCAGAGTCTGGATGTGATTTGTGTCCGTCTATTATATTTTTTAAAGTACCCCGCGACAAAGGGACAAATTTCCCTAATGCGGGCGCTGTCTTTAGAAAAAGAAAAAAAAAAAATTTTTGTAGCCCAATAACATCGACAAAAAAATGTAACAGGGTAGAATATATTTTCAAAAACAAATTGCCACCATCAGAGAATTATATGGTACGCCACCGCCATGGTCTTTGGGACGCTCTATAGTCATTTAGATTTAATAGATTTGAATAAACAAGGTGTTATAAGAATGATTTTGATTGCGCATATTGAACGAAAACTTAGTTGATAAAATCCATCTACTCATTTAAGTCAAAGTCAAAGGTACTTTATTCCGTAAAAATTTTACATTTATGTGGAATCGTCATATTTTTTTTACCCTACCGTGCAGTGCATGACGTGGCAGCTACTGAGAAACACTGCCAGAAAACTCAGTAGGAATCCTTTTTAAAATAAAATATACTTAAGATTAATTACAATCATGTGTGTTGACTCAGAACAACTCAATCCCAAGCACTTTTATCACTTAAATAATCAGAAATTTTGTAATATGCCCTGCTACACAATTTGGCTTTAATAATTCTTTTAAACTTATTCGTAGACAATTCTCTAATATCATTGGGAAGTTTGTTATAGAATCTTATACATTGCCCCATAAAAGAGTTACTTATTTTGTGGAGACGGGTAGTATGCAATATGAGATTATTCTTATATCTAGTATTTACATTATGTGTATCGCTCCTTTTACAGAAGGAATCGATATTTTCATGCACATATAGTAAGTTTTCATATATATACTGAGATGGTACAGTTAGAATGTTGACCTCTTTGAACTCTTCTCTTAGAGACACTCTCGGGCCAAGATTATAGATAGCTCTTACAGCTCTTTTTTGCAATATAAATATGGTGTTAATGTCAGCAGAGCTACCCCAGAGAAGAATTCCATAGGACATTACACTATGAAAATAACTGAAATAAACCATTCTAGCTGTGTCAACATCAGTCAGCCGTCTAATAGTTTTAACTGCATATGCTGCAGAACTTAATTTGCCGGACAGTTTTTCTATTTGTGTGCTCCATTGTAGCTTTGAGTCAATAGTGATACCCAAGAACACAGTTGATTCAACAGGGTCCAACCTAGCTCCATTAAGTTGTACATTGGTTGTCGCCTGTTTCACATTCAGTGTAGTGAATTTAATGACTTTAGTTTTCTTATCATTAAGCACAAGATTATTGGCATTTAACCAATGAACAACTTTAGAGATTGCATCATTAACATCGTCAAAATTGCTTAATTGTCTCATGCTTATCCCTTACATAGTAAGGTAAGTCATTTATATAAATTAAAAACAAAAATGGGCCAAGAATTGACCCCTGTGGGACGCCCATTACCACTGGAGATCCCGGAGATATTTTACCGTTTATTTTGACCTTCTGAATTCTATTGCCCAAGTAAGAAGTCAGAAGTTCGAGAGCCTTGTTCCTAATACCGTAGTGGTGTAATTTTCTGACCAGAGTATCATGATGAACGCAATCAAACGCTTTGGACAAATCGCAAAAGATACCTAATGCATCTTGCGAGTCTTCCCACGCCGCGAATATACTTTTTAATAAGTTGACCCCTGCATCTATGGTTGAACAACCCTTTGTGAATCCAAACTGTTTCCGGTGTAGTAAATTATGTATATTAAAGTGTCTGAGCAGCTGGCTAAGCATAAGCTTTTCAAATATTTTACTAAGAGTGGGCAGCACGGAAACAGGTCGAAAATTTGATGGGTCTGAAGTATCACCAGCTTTAAACAAAGGAATGATTTTACTATACTTCATCAAGTCAGGAAATACACCTGATGCAACACTGCAATTGAACACAGTAGCTAAGTGTGGGGCGATTATAGTAATAATTGATGAAACAGTCTTAACAGATAGACCCCACAGATCCTTTGTGTTTTTCATATTAATACTCTTGAAAGCATTTAAAATGTCTTTAGGGCTAACCACCGAAAATTCAAAAACTGTGTCACACGACCCTACGCTTTGCTGAAGTATCTGCTCAGCAGATGTAGAAGTTACGGAGACTCCCAAAAATCCCAGCCAGCTCCAAAATAACCCCGCGGTGGTACTCCATAAGTCCCAGATAGTACATATATTACCTCTTATAACAATTTTGTTTTCGTTTTCACTTAATAAAAATATTTTATTGGCAAATTATGCTTGTACAGTAGCTGTACCAAATTACCAATATGTTTATAGTTCCGATAGTATGACCGCTTTTAGTAACGATACTTTTGAAATATCATATCGTATTAATAGTGAAAACTAGTTTTAAAAGACTACATTCAGGCTTAGCTAATTGTATATTTTGTCTACAAAATGTAAATCCCGAAGAAATTCAGATAATTTATATTTTAAGAACTGTATACATTTGAATGCAGCTGACTGTACATAAACTGATATCGATACCAAAAATATTAAAAAAATAAAGATAAAGATTCGAATTGAGTTCAAAAATTGAGACCATCCTCTATTCATCGGTTAAAAAGAAATCTGTGTCTCGTGTGAAATTGTAACAAGAACAAGTTAAACCGAAAATTTTCCACAATTCGAAATTCTTATTAATCTTTGACATCGCAATGTAAATACGTGTTCATTGTTCTTGTGAAAGTCATTTGCGAGTACGTCACGTCGTGACATTCATGAGGTGACCTTATACTCGTAGTCTCTTCGGCTATATTTGCTCCATTTTTGATATAGGTATAAGCATGTTATTATTAATTATAATGATATTAACGTTCTGAAAGCCTACACTGGAAACTTATAAATGTAAAGTAAGTCTAAAAATTCGACATAAAAACCACTCCTACGTTAAAAAAAGTTATAATTGTTATCTTTTGATTACCAGTTGGTAATCAAAAGCTAACATATTTTATACTTTTTTGAATTTTATTCCCTAAATTTACTTCTCTACTGCTAATATAAAATAATTATAATGGGCCAAATGTAATCTAAGGTTTAAATTGTTAGCATTTGATTACCTATTGTAATTATTATATTGTATCGTCTCAAAATTTTAAGCATTTCAATAGATAATCAAATGCCAACAATTTGAATGTATTACCAATTATAGGTAGTCAAATGCTAACAAATTAAACCTTAGATTACATTGCATTTGACCCGTAATAATAATTTTAATAAAAAAATATAGGAACTTATAATTATGTATTTGGTTTATCGGATCATCGACTACTACTAGATAATTTAGGTTACTTATAGCTTTACATACATATGCACAGACGCCAGCACATCATACTACCTCAATCTGTCAAATTTCCCTAATTAAAAGTGAACCTTATGCTTATGTGATAAAGTTGAAAATCTATAAAAGAAATTTGACCGATTAGGGTAGCTGTATGTGCTGGCGTCTGTACATACTATACTTTAAGTTACTTATAGCTTTACATTTAATTTTTATAACAGGGAAAATAATATTAAAAACTTATCTTTAAAAACAGAACTTATCGAGGTAACGAGAACTAATAAAGTCTCAACGTTTTCGGAATAGATACTTAAGAAAATGTTGCATTTTATTATTTTATAACACATGTTAAACTTATTTTATAAAATATAATAGTAAAGCGGTAAGTGGCAAGAACGACCTCTTTTCAAAACATGTAAATTTCTTATATAGATTTTCAACTTTATCACAAAAGCATAAGGTTTATTTTCAATTGGGGAAATTTACGGGTTGGGGTAGCTTGATGTGCTGGCGTCTGTACATATATCAGGTGCTGCTTTGTATGCCATCTTATTTTCGTTTGTCAATGTGGCGATATACTGATTAGTGTGGTCAGGGCGATGATTACCCTCAATAGAGCCTTAAGGTTCGAGTTTCTTTATTTATATAAGGAAACTCGAGCATTTTTGTTAAATTTTCCCATGTAATTTGTACTTATTAAGTACATTTTTAAAGAAGTTTCAAGCCTCTTCTGCTTCGTTTACTGTTTTTATATTCTTCATACATGCTCAGCGGTTTAGGTTACTTCTGACCTTTGGGCTTTTCATTTTAGAAATGATAACAGGACTTACTGTATTATCCTGATGATCATCAAAGACTGTTCCTGAATGTGACAAATGTTCTATTCCCATGATGGGCTAGCTTAAACTATACAAGGACCGTCTTGGCTTCTGCGCATAATTCTTATGTATTGTCTGAGCGTCATTTTTATTTAATTATCATAATTCTACAGTATGGATGTTGTTACTCTTTAACGCAAAAACTAACGAACGGATTAAGATGAAATTTTGTAGTAATATAGCTTATACATCCGATTAACGCGGGAAAATTTAACGCGGGTAAAACCGTGGGGCATAGCTAGTAAGAAATATTCATACATGTTTATATGACTAGCTATGTTGATTTGTGAGATAACAGTAGTCTATCATCTCAAAATAGATGTAAAGCTCTGGAAATACACATATTCTAAATTAAAAGTAAACATATGACGACTACGCAGGGAGCACACTTGGTCATACAAAAGAGACAATAGAATCACGCCATATAGGAATAAAAATATATACATTTTCCTATTTTTTTTAAACACGGCTTGTTTATAATAATTGTTACAATCACGGAAGGCTTAAGTTTATGAGTAAACGTTTAACAATCTACATAACATCTAGTTAATGTAGTCGTAGCGCTCACACTTCCTTGTTTGTCTCTGCGATCTTATTATTGCGAAAATAATAAAAATACTGCTTAACTCAAGGTTACTCCGACCTTGCTTACAATAAGTCGGCGGTGACGTATTATTTTTTGTTTGGTGATTTCATGTACGTCAATAGCTATAGTAATACGTTTATTAAATACTTCAATTAAAATACAGTTCATTACATGTTGATCAATAGGTACAAGAAATAAAGAAAAGTTTGTCACTGTGTAGGGACATTCTTTAATTTCTTGTTTTTATTCCTAACTAGCTGTGCCCCGTGGTTTTAGCCGCGTTAAATTTTATTAATTATCATAGCTCCTCCCTCGTAGATGATAGCGTGATAATATGTAGCCTATATGTTGACCCGACCTCTTAGTAATATTCATGCAAAATTTGAAGTAAATCCATGCAGTACTTTTTGAATTTAGCCCGTTTATCTGTATGTATTACAGATAAACAGACACACAGACAAAAATTCTAAAAACCAAATTTTTGGCTTCGATATCCATTGCAGATCACGCCCCAAGTATCCTTTTAGAAAAATATTCAATGTAAAGTTTTGACTTTCCTACGATTTTATTATATGTATAGATAGCTCACCTTAGTTAATAATTACCTTTTAGCGCTTCGTCGAAACCGGAAAATGTGTATTGTGCGTACTAGCTATACCGCAAAATCAGACCATTTAAAGTGACAAAAATATAGTTAATGAGGCCCACGAGAAAGAGAAAGTTAAATAATAAATTAAAACTTCCACTTAAGTCAGTGCAATTGTTCATCAATTACAAAAAATATCCACTATAAACTTCTTGTGGAACTCAAAAATTAAATAAATACAAAATGAAATAATATTATACAAATACCAACGTAATTATGAAAAAGGGCAAGTTCGAATCGGATTTGCGCACTGAGGGTTCCGTACAAACCTGTAGGTATATAAGTAAAAGTTCACCCATCACGACAATCGAGTCTTAGTTATGGTATTTTTATTGCAACATGAAATCCATAATATATATAATATTAGTTTCAACATATCTCTACGCGTTCACGAGGAAAAGGGTAATAAGCATATAATTATTAAAAAAGATATGTTATGTAACTAAAATATTAAGGTTTTGGAATTTTTCCTTTATATGTGCTATAAAACATAGTTTCATGCCAAATTTCTAGATTCTAGGTCGACTGGAAGTACCCTTTAGGTTTTGAATTCCTTGCGAGTAGTTGCGCTTTTGAAAAAACGCGGCTTAAATTGCTCTTACTGCTTAAACGTATTATGTACCTGAGTATTTGATATGAATTTCAATTTAATACCTTTACGCGTTCATGAGGAAAGGAGTAGTAAATTTAAAATTATTAAAAATATTTTTATTTTATGATTTAACTAAACATTCACGGTTTTCGAAATTTTTCCTTTATCTGTGCTATAAGGCGTTACTTCGAACCAAATTTTAAGCAGGTCACCCTGTAGGTTTTGATTTTCTTGCGAGTGTCGAAAATTTGTGGCATAGATGACTGGATCTTTCGATTTCGTTGGCTTAGAAGTTTGATTTTTTTCGCAGCTTCAAGGGACAGTAGACTTGAGTATTTGATATAAATGCCAGCTTGATACCTCTATACGTTCCCGTGAAAAAGGGTCTTGACTGACAGAGGGACGAATGGACAACAAAGTGATCTTATCGATCTGCGCTTGCACGACGACACTTCGGTGCACAGAGTTCATATAACTACAACTCAATTAACTAGAGTCTCTCAATACATAAACTGACTCTTCATAAAGTCAAGCAAGCTCTGCAAGCGGTCCCAAACATGTGTCAAAGCAGAACAAATATTAAAAACGCTTTTATAATTAGGTACATAATACAATTACATCCATACACACTCAATACATACACAGATCACCACCATAAAGCTTATTATACACACATAAAATTCTTCCTTTTTACTAACCAAAATAATAATAATGTCTTAATTTTTTTTATTTAATTTTTTTTAAGTTTTATTTTAATCATGTCTTAATTTTATTTTAGTAAGGTCTTTATTTTATTGTAATAATGTAGTTTGTTGCAGAAATTATAAGTAATGGAATCAGGCGTTACTTTGCGGAAATCCATAACAATCAAAATACAAAATCAATATTTAGTGTTAATTCCGCTAATTGTCAGTTTAATCATGCTGGGATGCAATTTGCACCGCCCTCCCGCCCGCAAAAACGTGCACATGCAAGAAGGACAATACAAAAAGCAAATTACATGCGCCAGTACGATACCCAACACGTGTTTCGGTCCTCCACGGACCATTCTCAAGGGCTGCTAACTCGTCGAGTGCTCGAAGGAGACTAAAAGCCAACGAGGCGAGCGCTCTTTTATATACTACCAACCGCATGGACAATTATTTCTAACTACCCCCAAATATTCGTAGTAAAGGAGATGAAACTAAATTTGTTTGGTCATTCAACAATGCAAAACTATTACTGCTATGTTTTAATATTTCTAATTGTTCCAACACATATAACCGGAAACTTTTATCACAACTATGTAAAATATTATACGTATTATTGTCGCCCAAGGAATGGCCAGTTTCATTTAAATGTTTGGCGTAATGAGATTTATCAGGATGGCCATTCCTATAAGCAGCTACATGCTCTTTATACCGTGTTTCAAAATTTCGGCCTTGAGAATGGCCAGCCCTTGAGAATGGTCCGTGGAGGACCGAAACACGTGTTAGGTATCGTACTGGCGCATGTAATTTGCTTTTTGTATTGTCCTTCTTGCATGTGCACGTTTTTGCGGGCGGGAGGGCGGTGCAAATTGCATCCCAGCATGATTAAACTGACAATTAGCGGAATTAACACTAAATATTGATTTTGTATTTTGATTGCAGAAATTATGTTTAATTTAATTAATTTTACTTTGTTGCAGAAATTATTGTTTGTAATACCAAACGCGGGGAGGACACTGAATTCTGTCACACAGGTTTTATAATCTAGCACTCCTGTGCTAGGTTATAAAACCTGTGTCCAGAGACTTCGAATAATAATAATAATATCCAGGGTCAATGTTACACAGATCATCCTAGCCCCAAACTAAGCAAAGCTTGTACTATGGGTACCAGGCGACTAAACGAAAATAAACTGTACAATATATTTATATGTCAATAAAGATTCTGAATTATCTTATAAGGATTGCGTTTTTTCCTTTCGAGATACGGAACCCTAAAAACCATGATTTTGATAGCAAGCATCTTTAGAAACTTTCTTAGTCAATTTATAAACAATGATTACGAATTCATTTCTTGGTTTTTACTTGCATTGGTAACTATATGAATCATAATTTGAAAACAGGAAGCATTTTTGAAGAGCAAAAATTATCAATATAGTTTTAGCTATAATCAAGAATAAAATGAGTTTTTATCAATATTCACGAAACTATTTAAAGACGTTGAATTTTAGCTAAAAAACTTAATTTTACGTTAATGCCTGTAGCATTAACGTAAAATTAAGTTTTTAAACTTTCTAAGCATTTAAACTAAATAGTAGTTTAGAAATATTTGTTCAAACTCGATACTTAATAGGTAAGTAGAAATTACATGGAAAAGAAAAACAAAAAGTTTCGAGCTCCCTCGACACAAAACCGCGCGCGATAGATTTTGAAAAGGGACGGTCGCGCCACTAACTGTTTTACTCTTAGAATTCATGAAGTTAGTGTTACATGTGTACCAAAATCAAAAATATAAAATTTTCTGAAGTCACTAATCCGAAAACGTTGAGACTTAATTATATTCTAGAAACCTTGTAACATAAAATTTCTGTTTTTAATTAAAGTTTTTGATGTTAATTCCTTTATAAAAGTAACATAAAGTATAAACAAAAATATGTCTATGACCTGATAAACCACATACATAATTATTAAAACGGTTAAAGATATTTATTTTTCAAAAACAGACTACATTCACTTACATTGAGAAATACAGATAAACTAAATAACATAAAATAATCTATTGCGTGAAACGAGATACAAAACGGCGTAACTTAGTGTTAGTATTATTAGTTATAGGTACATGAAACTTAGAAGGTAATTTAGTAACACGTAATTATTTTAGACAAATTTGTAGAGTTCTTAGAGTAGTTAAGTATGTTTTTAAGTATTTTTTAATGTAGGTAAGTATTTAAACTTAATGGCATATTATAAGTTCTGAATATTCTTTAATTGTTAAAATTTTTTCGTCTTCCCTATCGCTAATATCACATAATCATAGTGGATCAAACACAATATAAGCTAAAATGTATAAGATTCTATAAAAAACTTCCCAATGGTATTAAAGAAATAAAGCCAAATTGTGTAGCAGAACATATTACTAATTTATTTATTATTTCAGTGATAAAAGTGCTTGGGATTGAGTTGTTCTGAGTCAACGCACATGATTGTAATCAATCTTAAGTATATTTTATTTTAAAAAAGGATTCCTACTGAGTTTTCTGGCAGTGTTTCTCAGTAGCTGCCACATCATGCACTGCAAGGTAGGGTAAAAAAAATATGACGATTCCACATAAATGTAAAATGTTTACGTACATACATTACAGTATATTTTAAGCCGATCCCAAACGTCTACGTTAACACTCTCTATTACTTCAGAAAGTGTGCTAAAAGTTTTTGGTAGAGCTTCACAGAACATGGGATGACCTTACCCATGTGGCGCACCAATAGATGTTTCATACAAAAAAGAAACACAATATCTGTCCAAGTCTACGTCTACAATGCGACTTCGTTATATAGTTGCAGTTTTATTACCCAACAAGGCTATAGCTATAAAATTTGTCGTGATGAGTAATGAATTACTCTAGGCATATAGCCGCCTATACGAATGACAATCGAGATGACGGGGAAGTCCTATAACATGTATATAGTACTTCCCAAAATATTACCTAATATTAAAGCAAACCTCTTCCTAACTGATTAACTAAAGCTTAAGAATAAGCAATACAATTTTCATTCTGAAAAGCCTTGGCTTTAGTAGCCCTGGGTATAGATAGCTAAACGACATTTTAGTGGGAATGGTCATCCACACGTGTGGCGTAGCGGTTAAGATAGTCGCCTCGCCGCTTTGTGTCCCGGGTTCGAGTCCCGCGCTGGACGACTATTTGTGTGGCCCATAAATAGTTGTTCTGAGTCTGGATGTACTTTGTGTCCGTCAATTATAGGTTTGTAAAGTAACCCGCGATAGAGGGATTAAAATCCCTAGCACCCAGTAAGCAATATATGCAGAAAAAATAATGTATACATGATTTATGTACCACATGTATATAACGGCTACAACGGTAGACTACCTTGAACAAAACAAAACTTAACGACTTCCCAGCTCGCTACATGGTTCCTCATAAATGGCCTACCGTTAAATTTGAATGAAACTCACTTTATGCACTTCATTCTACCTATTGGGTCGTAGGTATAAAGACCTTGCTGTGATTCGATAGCAGGATTTCTGCAAGGCTCGATTCTTTCCCTGCTTCTGTTCTCGCTGTACACTTGGGATATCCCTATCCTAAAGAAAGCCCATCTGACTCTCGTGTGAGAATTGCGAGCGAATACCACTAAAAGTGCCGCCCTGCTCATTTTGCGGGCGAATTTCGCCTTGATCAATGGAACAAGCCCAAATGTTTGGTGTGCCTATTCCGTAGAGAGGAAATATTTGGGAGTGATCTATGAATGACCTAAAGTTACACTTCAGGGAGTTCGCAATAAAAAAATTCACGTTGATTCCAATTGCCTACCATCAGGCATTGGATACAGCACGCATCTAAATGGTTTTTCGACTAAGCCAGGCGCCATCAAAATCCCTTGGTGGTTGCGGCAGCCTAATAAACCCCGACTCATGTCTCCCGTAAGCACGGTCACCGTCACCGTCGTCCTAGGAGTCTTTGTAGTCTTATCTTAAACGGTGGCTTATCGATCAACTCTTTTGCAATTGTAACGACTTCTAAATTATTCACTAAATTGTCTAAATATGTTCGTTAAATTATTAATATATTCATATATGTGATACCTTAATCATAATATTTTTATTGTAGACTTACATTACCAGCATTGACATGTAAACAAAACAAATGAGTAGGAACATAATGCTTGAACCTAAAAAAATACAAAGGTTCTCTTTGTATTCTAGTCAGGAAAATAGGTCAGATTTTAGCAAGTCTCAGGAGATTAAAAGAGTGAATATAGGTATTTATTGTTAAAAGTTTCCATATGAAACAATTTTCAATTATATCATTGCATATTTTAGTTTAAATATGTATGTTCTATTTTGATCTAAATCCCTTGCTGTATAAATTCAGGGACTTTTTCGTTTTGAAAATCCTTACACTACATTAAGAACATTAAAGATGCCAAAACGAGTTTAAATCTGAGGGCGCAAGGGCAACTACAAACGACTCCACAGTTCATTAGGTTTGATTCATGACTTCGAGTGGTAAACAAATATTGAGCTTTGTTATATATGATATGTTTGTAATTTTTTTGTGCCACACAGGGATTCATCTCCAAAGTGCGCGAGTTTTCATTTAAAAAATACAAAAGCTATCTATTGGGATAAAAAAATGGAGTTGAATAGTTTAGAAATTAATATTTTTTCTTCGCTAACGTAGTAGGTAATTAGGTATTTCTTAAGTCATATTAGCGGCTAGTGCCACATTCCCTTCTTTGTAATAAATGTTTAAAATATGTCAACATTTATTCGTTAGGTTTAGGTTATTTATTTTACTTATTGGAAATAACCCAGGAACGGGATGAAGACATTTTGCCTTCCAACTACAAGACCCTTTTTTTTGTAAGACCCTTTTTTTATAAAGTAAAAAAAAGGGTCTTACAAAAAAACCTTGCCTTGAGGATTTTGTGAAAGTCCATTGTTTTTTAAGTATTTATAATTTTAATACGATCGTATATTCCACTGTAGGGAAAAACAAATAATGGTTTATATGACACTGTAATATTAAGATAATATAGAATAATATTTGTGTATTCTGATTAAATAAATAAAATAAATAAGGTAATCATTTTTGATAATAATTTTTCTTGTAGCTAGTACCTACAAGAAAAATTCTTTCAGCTTTCAGTTATCATATCACCTTATTTAGTACTGAGAGAAAAAACACCAGAACTTCACTTGAGTTTTTCTGAAGAGCTATATAATGTAGAAATAGGGTCATTAAAATGGTTGTGGTTAATTTCTCACCCCACGCTAATAAGAGAAAACTCCTGCTTGGATTTACCAAATTACTTAAACATATTATGTTATGGTCTACAATGTATTTATGGACGTACTAAAAAGTTAAACACTTCCAATTCTTCACGTATTCTAATCATACGTTTTACACAATTAGAATTATGAACGAATACGCCATTCAAAACCCCAAATATGTATGCACGACAAAATATATATCTACCTAGTTTTCATATAATGTTGTTGTATTCATAGTGACTATTTTCTAACATCTACTTTGACTGGATATTCTATCAAAATATAGTACCTTTGATAGAATAGCATCCATAGCTACACGGAGGATTACAAACACAACCTATTGTACGTAAATACTTATAGATATATCTATATATTTATTATATACAGCCTATACGTAATTTAATTGAGATCTTTCTTCTTTATTAATGGAATTACAGTTACACACTACCTATATTTATTTACGTAGAACACACACATTGTTGTTTTGTTTTTAAATATAATGTTGTGCTCGTTTTTACGCATTTAAAGTTCACTTAGAATCTGGTAAATGAACGCACTTCACTGAACTAGTAATAATAAGAACACTACATAATTATTGCTACCATATCAGTGGTATTATAAATAATGAAAAGACGTGCCTATTTCGTTATATGTATATTACGTACACAATAATGGATTAAAAGCTATGCATATCATGGTCAACAAAAAAACAAATATCAATAGTCATTGAAACGCAAATGTATGTCAAGTGTGTGCGATCCGAGTAGGGCCGCGCGCCGCGGCAGCCGCGCGTTGCATCTGCTGTTGGAACGGGGGCGTCATTGTTGAACGCGACCATTCGACGAAACTTAATTGGCCCGACCTAGCTCGTAAAAGCGTTGTAAAAAGTGCGAAGGTCTGGCGGAGGTAAGGACTCGACAGAAAGAGGTCAAGTGTAATGCTTCGTGTTCCACTGACCTCATTTGTGAACCGACTGCCGACACTGTTCGGCGCGCTCGCCGCCTTTCATATAAATATTATGTCCTAGTTTGCCACTGTTCTACAAATTACTGTTCTTTGTTAACATTCCGAAAACTTCACTTTGGATATTATAAAAAAACATTACCCCTCCTCGACAGTACTGTTGTGATGTGTGTCAATGTTAACTGTCAACACATGAATAAAGTTAATAATCGTTAAGTAGTTAAATGTGTCACTACACTGGTAGAACTAGGTATATATACGAGTATAACCCATGTTGCTGTTTCTTCATTGGTTTTATTTTTTCTATTTTTCAGTGCTTTTATCCTTAAACAGTACCTTAATCTTTAAATAAAATAAATTCCAAAAAAATCATCCACATTTATACAAACATGATCAAACATTACAACCATGGAAATGATAATTCCTTTTTTTTTTAAGACAGGTCCATTTGTACGAGATCTATGTATAATAAAAAAACGGTTGTATAAATTTCAATAAAATTTACTGTATTGGTTTGTAGCTAAAAATCTAATTAGAACTCACGTTTAGGAAAACTTGTATGGGCAAAAAGAATTGAACCCGCCCGTCCAGGTAATAATAATATCCATGTTCCTGTAGCACCTTTTATTTCATTGGTTTTGACTGTACAGCGAACTATTTGGATATTGTTTTGTATGGATATACGATATACAAGGTGTAAGATAAATAGTGGGCTATACATACTTTATTTTAGACATTGAAGCGAAAAACGTCATGCAAAACGCAAAAATTGGATTAAATTCCCATACAAAAATTATGAGCAGCTGATGATGATAAATTAAGGAACATGGGTAGATTACGCTCCATCAAATGTTACCTTACCTTATACCATTTAGGACATGAATGTTACAAATTCATGCCAATTCGCCAATTAACTTTCTCAAGAGACTGCAATTAATTAAGCGCATTTTATTATATCTAAAGATTATGAGACTTACGACTAGAAAATAGCAATTTGGTCGGTTAAGAGGAAGTGGTCCACAAATATCTTGAAATATTAGTAACGCACACAAACTTCTTATAATACTGACGTTGTAGTCTAAATTAAAATTACAATGAATAATCCGGAAACAGTCGTGAAGAAGTGACCTCCTCTTGTCGAATGAAACCTTCAGCTGCTATTATTAACGATATGACCGCGAAATCGGAGCACTGACATACATCCCGCCGAATAATACCATATACTACATAATTCATAGGAACCTTGGCCCCAATGCTCCTGCATTTGTGCGGCTCATCAGCGAAGCGCTGTCCGCGTCGTCGGACCCATGTCAAAATGTTATACTTGTTATTTTAATTACTTAATAGTCTAGGTACCTACTGTAACAGCAATTGTGACTCAAATTTTATGATGTAACATCATGAGTAGTATATTTAAGGAGTTCAATGGAGCAATGTGACGGAATTTGTTTATGAAATATGCAAACACAATCCCTCCCATACAACGTATAACCATAATGTTTATATGTTTTCAGACTCGTTGGTAGAAGGAGAAGGAGCATATTTATAATTTTCTCGCTCTATCTCTTAGTAGCAGCCTGGAGTACTCCTTACTCGGCTTCTACTAGTAGCTCATAGAGTGTCAGAATTTCGTTAAAACAGCTATATAGCTGTAGGTGTGTTATCACTCCATAATATTAGAAAAGCGAAGGAATAGCGAGTGCGCCTGTATTTGCATCCATACTGTGCAAGTGAGTATATTTGCCTTGTGTCCGCAGTAATTGGCCACAGTAGCCAAAAGTCGGCCAAGAACACTATTATTCGAAGCAATATTTAACTAACAACACATAATATTAGCTACGTATGAGAAAATAAACGTAAGTACTTACTTACCTAAATTTTGACGCAGATCAAGGTGAGTATAAGCGAACGTACTCAATATACTGACGCGACCTTTGCCTATGGACATTCATTGTTTTTTCTCTTAAAAATCCTTGTAAATAATGAAAGGTGTCCTTAAAAACGAGCATTTGTACAAACAAAGCTGAACTGAAACTTTATTTACAAGGTTTCTCAATAGGTACCTGGTCTGTGTAATTTGGTAAACAGGGCATTGAGTTAAAACTGGAGGTTATTTTATTATAAGTCAAGATATACTGTGTTAACATTAAGAGCGAGCAGCCATTTTACCATAGTCATGAAATATTATGAAAACATTTGTATACGTTTTATAAGACTAGATCAATATTCTGTGAAATATAAATCGATAATAACACTCTTTAAAACTGGCTAAAACAAATGTCTAGGAATTAAACCACAAATAACAGAGTTTTCGAGGAGAAAATTGGAAAATACATATAGTTTTTTATACGTAAATATGTCCTCAACGCATACCTACTTATAAAAAAGGTGTCTGTATTTTCCAATTTCAGGAATAATTCTTCATTATAACTATCTTTGTTGCAGCCAACATCCTACAAAAATAGTCTTATCCTATGTTGCCTAAAAGTTACCATCATGAGTTTGTTCAGTTACCAGAAGGAATAGGAATACAGAACTTAAAACTTTACAGTTACACTCTTTTATTTTTCAGGATCTAAGTGATAGCGAATGAGATGTGAATATACGGAATATTAGAAGGCGATGTTAATAATTGTGTAATTCGCAACATGAATACTTTAAAGATGTCTGAAAATTTATTTATAGTTTAACATGTTTAAAAATGGTTAAAATAATAAATGAAATCTAAGTTAAAAATACTGATTTAATAAGTATTCAATAATTAATAGGTGTCATTAAAAACATCCAGGTTATAGGTATTCAGGTTTGTGTCAACCGTTAATGGCTATTTTTTACTTGATAACTTTAGCCATACTGAAAAATGACTACAATTCTAATCTACTAGCAAAAACGATACCAATATTAGAAACAATTAACAAATTAGATTATATTAGAAACTTCTTTCTTATTTTATTAATATTTTAGTACAGAACCCCAAGAGAACAACTACGTGAAAATGTTCTTGTACCGAAATTATTCATTGTGTTCTGGTGTTTGTGTGTAGTCGAATGAATGCCACATCAACCCCATTTTTGAACGACTCGATTCTGTATTGTTTCGTCATTGCCAAACATCCGGGTGTCCATCCCCAAATAAAAGTTACGAATCACGTCCAGAATAGTTACTAAAATATGCTAGATTATTTCATAATAGATTATAAGTGCGACACAAAATTATAATTTTTTTTTAGGAGTCCTACTGTCACCACTACCCGTGTCTAAATTACAAGTTTAGGTAACCTAAAACGTGAAATCACAAGTTAAGTAATTATGGTCATTGTGGCCAACTATTGGGCAAGATTCACACTAATCACACTAATATTATAACGGCGAAAGTTTGTCAGTGTGTATGTTTGTTACTTCTTCACGTCTAAACGGCTGGAGCGATTTTAATAAAATTTGTTATTGAATTGGCTGATACCCTTGATTAACACATAGGCTATAATTTATAAAGTTTAGTGCGGGGAAAACCGCAGGGCACAGTTAATTTTAAATAAAAGGATGCATAAAAATATATGCATAAAAGAATGCAGTCCATTTAGGAATTGAATCTGTTTATTTCAGCTAAAATCTCATTTAATGTTATTTCCCTAATCGATAGTGCTGACAATAAGAAACAAATAATTCTCCAAAGTAATAATATGCCATATTATGTTTAATGTGGCAATATGTCAGCTTTCTGCGTACGTTCCCCGACAACGAGGAATTCTTTGACGTTGTTTAGATTTCGTATATTTTGTATTTATGTAGGTTTAATATAGTTATTAAGTTTAAGAGCGTTTTGAGTCCGTGAAGTATATTAGACCGTCACCGTAGCCTAGTTGTTAGTGCTCATGCCTACGAAGCTGGTGGTCCTGGGTTCCAATCCCGGTAAGTGCAAATATTTGTGTGATGAGCACAAATATTTGTTTCTGAGTCATGATAAGTATGTATATCGTCGCCTAGTACCCATAGTACATGCTTTGCTTAGTTTGGGGCTAGGATGATCTGTGTGACATTGTCCCGAGATATTATTATAGTATATATTTAAAGTCTCTTGTAACTGTTTCACAGGGAATCCCTTAATGCAGACAACCTCTTTCTAAAAAGCACCTACCGCTCAAAACATTCTAAAACTAATTTAGTCTCTGTACCCAATATTTATTCGTCCTTCCCTCATCCGTTAAATTCTATCGTAATCGAACTGTTATTCAGAAGCAATATACCTACATGTAAACACATGTTTTCCGCTAATAGTATCTATATATGTCTGTGTACGTGGCTTTAGTGTCCATTCTCCAAATTAGTCACTCCAAATAGGTAAATGAATCATGTTATACTTAAACAAAATCGATGAGAAAATTAAAACTCATTCGTAAAATCTTCGATTGCAAATTTGGCACTGCATACAAGCTTTTAAAAATAAATTCGAATTTTCTACACTTCTTTGTATTTATCTTAAATTTACGAGACCTAATAGCGATTCTGGCAACCAATTTGGACTGTGGGTAGTTATTTTACCCCTTATACTTGAAGCCGACCTACCGTTTCAGAGCAACATTCGTGATTTCAACAGTTTGGCAGCATTCATTTCGTAAATCTTTACCTTTTTATCACATTTCACGTAATCGCATATCTACGCCGTGATCTATTTATATTATTTAATTAGTTATTTCCACCAATGAACTCATATCAGCATGTTGATTACGTATTTAATAATAGAAATCATTCCACACTCGTGAAATGATACGCATTAGTCATTAATGTTATGCAGCCATAGCAAACATTCATAAACAAGTTAGAAAATATGACGCTCATTATTTTGGCAATATACCAAATTGCAGAGTCGAAGCTACATCGGTGGATACCATAGACCTTGACACCGTCGTTATTACGTATGCAGAATAGGTGAATATCGTACTGCAAGTGGATCCACTGACATGACTAATGTGTCTATACCACAATTATACCGATTTATAATTGATCCGGTTTTGAACCCGCTAAACCTCCTTTTCTTGGTTTGAGTTTTAATTTATTTTTGTCTATGTCTAATTGTCAAAATTTATAAATTCAGTAAACTTGTCCTAATTTAATTGAGCCAGATTTATTTAGGAGATAAAATAATTACCATTTCACGTTAAAAGATTCTAGAAAAGCGAATTATAATTTTGGTGTCTGTAATCACGTTGTTGTCTAATGGAAATAGAATAAAGCATTGACGAAATCATTAAATTCAACTGGTATGGTTCCTTCGAACCTATTTATATAATTTCCAACAGGCTATATCTCCTATTCATCATGCATTGAATTAACAGTCAAAGAAGAGAAATAAAGACAGTGTATGGGGTTGAAATCTTCGAACGAGGGATGCAGGAAATTACTTTAATAGTG
This sequence comes from Pseudoips prasinana, assembly GCA_951640165.1. NCBI lineage: Eukaryota > Metazoa > Arthropoda > Insecta > Lepidoptera > Nolidae > Pseudoips > Pseudoips prasinana. The sequence continues at coordinate 18,359,115 of OX621241.1, read as the reverse complement.
AACATAAGTATTGTTTATATTTAAATATTTGGCATAAATGATTCCTATGTGATTCTTATATTTTCTGGGGCTGGCTCTGAATAAAGTAGAAACTACGGTCTGTACCTACCTATAAAGGATTCATATTAAAACAAAAAACATGCGGGGCAGTCATTGGGGATGGTGGGAATAAATTTTAAAAATAGAACTATTTTTGGTTAGGCTGTAAAAACTCTAACATAATTAGAAAAAAATGCTGCGGTCATGTGAGTTTAAATTTTTTTATCCATCCCAAAAAAGTGGACAATGCCCACTAAAGAAGTTTTAACTTCAAAAACCATTAGTGTGCCATAGGGTAGAAATATATTTTTTAATGTATTTATTGAGGTAGACGTCACTCACGTCGTCGTAAGTTCAGTGATCTGTTGAATGAAATTGACAGTGGCTGTTTTATCGCATAATGGTGTAAGTCTTAACTTTAGTTTCAAAGTATAATAGGTTATAATCTTCCATTGTCGCTATAGTTAATAGGGGTCCAAGCAGTGCCTGCGTAGGAAAAACCTGAGACAAGTGTCTCATCTTTGACATCCATCTTCAAATAATATCCACTGTTGCAAAAAGCCTCTCCAAAAGATCTCCACAGTGGAGCTCTGTCCATCATTTGGAGGGACATGCTATAATCGCCACGCTTGGCAGAAGGGCTGGCAATGGCAGTACGATAGACATAGTACTAAGAGAGACGCTGCTGCCCATTCTCAGGTAGATATTCTCTCGAGACAACTTCTACGCCCTCCACAGGATGAGATGCGGTGCTAGTATTCTTTGTCGTCAGCCACACAGCAACTCTTTGACGTTACCTTACAAAAAATGTAAATTCCGGTTAGTGGACAACTAGACTTTGACGGGCCTGTTGGCGTGGTTGGCAAATGCTTGCTTTTGACGCTGGAGGTCGTGGGTTCGATTCCCACCCAGGACAGATATTTGTGTGCATGAACATGTCTGTTTGTCCTGAGTCTAGGTGTAATTTATCTATACATATATGGGCTTTGTGACCTTCAGAGTAATGGTGGAAAGATTTTCGCCTATGCAGACGATACGGCTGTAGTCTATTCAGGAGACACTTGGGAGGAGGTCCGCCGTTCTGCTGAGAATGGCCTAGCAGAAATAGCATTTTGGCTTAAAGAAAACTTGTTGACCCTCAACATATCAAAAACAAACTACATATGTTTTTCGCCCAGCATACGAACAAAACCAGATACAAATTATAACATCTTTATTCACAAATGCGCCACACAACACAATCAATTTGTCCCAAATTGTAACTGCCAAAGTATTAAACGAATGAGCTCTACTAGGTATCTTGGTGTTATAGTTGACGAGTGTTTATCATGGCATCCTCATATTGAAGCAACTATGAACCGTATAAGAAAACTAATGTTTATCTTCAAAACTTTGCGATACGTTATGTCTTCACAATTAATAAACAGGATTTATTATGCTCTGGCTCAATCAGTAATTACGTATTGTATAAATGTATGGGGAGGAGCTACCAAAACTAAATTCCTTGAACTGGAAAGAGCTCAACGTTCTTTGATAAAGGTAATGCACTTTAAACCATTCAGACATCCAACAAACGAACTATATAAAGACAGTGGTTTGTTAACAGTCCGAAAGCTATACATATTACAGGCTATCCTATACCTACACAAATCAATACCATTCAACCCAAATATCCAAGATAAAAGACGAAACGATATAGTAGCCAAATCACACAAGGTACAAACATCTTTTGCAGGTCGTCAGTATCTGGCTCAGACATCCTATATCTACAATAAAATAAATGCGAAGCTAAAGTTTCATCCCAAAGTCATGCATGAATGCAAAAGGGAGATAACAGAGTGGCTAAAAACTCTTACTTATGATGAAACAGAATTGCTTTTCCTTAGACCTACTTAAAACAAAATCTTACCTATATATAAACTCATACTTACCTATATACAACCAAACAAACAAATATAATGTTAATAATTAAAACACACAGAAGGATTCACACACACACATACACACACACGCACACACACACACGCACACACACACACACACACACACACACACACACACACACACACACACACACACACAATACTCACACACAAAAATTAAGTAGTAAGTTTTTATTTTTTAGTTTTTACTTTTTATTTTCCTTTATTTTAGTTCAGATAATAAGATATTACTTTGTTAAAATTTAATTTTAGATTATTATTGTGTAACCGTCGGTAAGAAGCGAGGCAGCCCCTACACAAGTATTACATTACTTACTGGGGATGTCTCAATTTTGTATAAATTGTTAATAATAAGAGACAATAAAGAAAAAAAAAAAAAAAAAAAAAAAATATGTATGTATTTATAAAAGGAATGTAGTATATGTAGTAAATAAGTTAACTGGTTTCCATAGTACAAGCTCTGCTTAGTTTGGGATCAGATGGCCGTGTGTAAATAATGACCCAGGATATTATTATTATTAGACTACTTCTCGACCTTCTACGTAGTATCTAAGTACCGGGTTTTCTAAGAACTGCGATAAATTAAAGCTTTATGTTGTTGGACCTTTCATGATTCATAATAAACGAATTATTTATGGAAATAATTACGCATAGACATATTTTATATCTCTAATTGTATTTAGCATTACTAATTTAAACCAACTAAGCCATGTGGCTGCCAGGCGGATATGCTACAGGGCCGTCTGTTGCCTGAATCATTTTAAAGTTCCCCGAAATCTAGACAGCGACTATATACTTAAATAACTAGCACAGTCAACATAATGAAAAATATTATTTTAGATTTAAGTTTCTAGTACATTCAAGGCCTCCAATCAGATCTTGGAAGCTATTTGAGCTTTCTATTTAGGTCCCAAGATGGTCTTTTCAAGATTTTACATGTATTTGAGATTTATATGTTGTTGATATATATAATTTCAGATACTACTCATGTCTAAATGGTTCTGTCTATGTTAAGATAAACATTCAAGTTTTATTATTATGGTGGATCTTGTGCGATAGGCGCACATTAATACTGCCATCAGGTCTAATTCGCTCCGAGAAGTCCCAAAACGGTGTAACGCCTTTAATTATTGCAGAGCAATGTAATGGAATCTTATAAGACTACGATTTTAAAACTACAATCTTAAACCTATTACGGTAATTTTTATATCAATTTAAACCTTATTCTAATACCTAATTAAATATCTAAAATAACAAAACTGTAGACTTAAACCTACAACTTACCTTATTATACTAATTAATAATACAGAAACATTAGTTACTTTTTATTTTTTAATCTGTGTATCGCCTACGCTGTATTCATTGAGTGAAGTGTTGTATGCAATGAACGGGATTACCGTCCGTTCACTCGCAGGTTCCGCTCATCGTGACATTTTTTGCATATCATGCACTCGACGAAATACTACGCTACTGCTGAGTTGTTCCTAAATTTTTTTATAAACTCATAATTTAAATATAAATTTAAATAGTACCAACGCGTACATTGTTCTAAAAAAACGCCGTATATCTATACATATAAAGTGTGTTAGTGTTTAAACCCCACTTGGGGTTTCTTTTCTACGGAGTATACTTACCACCTATAAATACACCACGTCTCCGAAGATCACTCCACCTCATCAGTTCCGGAACTCAATCTACAGCCTTAAGACTGCGCCGGACATCACTACACTACTACCAGGGGAGTGGTATTTTAAATTGTCAGATCGTACCCACAATCGTGTGATAAACCTACGACCCTTCTACCTAACTTTTTTATCTTGACACGCGGCAGAGTGTCGGCCAAGTTAATTTTTTTCTTTGGTAATTAAATTATTTTTTAAAATTGATCTTTAGTCTTTTCTTCTTCTACCTACCTACAAAACTATTCTATACATCGTGGAAACGCGACAGTGGCGCCCAACTATTTTATCACACGGTTTTGAGTGCGTTCTGATTTTTTTTTTTGTGCTTTATAGTTATTTTTAGTGAAGGCTGCTCATTAGTATTTAGTTTAGTGCGGGGCTTAATTTTTTGTACCAGCTAGTTCATGTGTAGCATATTTATATATTAAGTATCTTAAAATCTAAATTACTACTACTATTATTTGTTTTCTACCTAATTTTATTTTAACACTACCCATGCACTAGCTATTCAAGCTCAACGTAATTTCATTTCATACTGTATTTACTTTAACTATCTGTGCTTTCTTGTATTTTTGTACAACACACACTCATCGGGAAAACACTTTATATTTCTTAGAAATTTTTCTAAAAACAAAATAAAAAAAAATGGCGTATTCTATCAAATATCTTTCGCTCCAAAAAGCTGAGTTGGAGTATGAAGTTTCAGTTCGTGGTGGTACTCCTGCTGATTCAGTGGCAGATCTCAGAAAGCAAATCGTTAAGAGTTCACTCACATTACCAGCAGATGACATACTAGAGTCACATCTTACACCTGCTGATGATTTGAAAGGCGTTAAAGAAACGTTGCTAAAATCTCAAGCTAACCTAGTAGCCCTTAAGGCGAAATTTGAGAAAAATTTGTTTTCGAGGACTGAAAACATACTTAACCATGTCTACCATAGAATAAATCGTATAAGTCGAACCGAGGATACAACCGATATTTACAAAACTTGTTATTCTAACTTTAATCTACAACTGAAAGAAATTTCTCATCTGAGACCTACAGCTAGTCAATCTTACCCTAAAGAGCATGCACCCGAGATTCCTTCTGAACCAACTACCGCAGTTAATGTAACATGTGATCGCGGCGTAGCAGCGGACATTGCTAAATTAAAATTTAACGGAAAAACTTGCGTTAGATCTTTCATTCTAAAGTGTGAAGAATTTATAGTGTCACGTGGTCTGCCCTCTAGTAAGCTATTATCTTTCGCTTACGAAATTTTTGCTGATGATGCCCTGCACTGGTACCGTCGAGTTCAGCCCAAGATTAATTCTTGGAATGAGCTTACGTTATTTTTGAAGGAAGCATTCAGTCATAGAGATTACGACTATAGGCTAATGGCAGAGATTCGTATGCGTAGGCAAGGGGAAAGGGAAAACATAACAGTTTATCTCGCCATAATGCACGGTATGTTCTCTAAACTAAATAAAACACCTTCAGAAGACGAACAATTAGAAATATTACTACATAACATACGACCCTGTTACGCAAGTACACTAGCTGCTTGTGCGGAAATTAAAAACACAGAGGATCTAGAGAATGTTTGTCGAAACTATGAGAACATACAATCACGTTTCGCACAGTTTAACGAAACTTCGAAATCAAATTCGGCAAGTCTAGCACCTGAATTTGCTTATAATAAATATTCTGATATGCCTTCAACTTCTAACAACTATCTTAATAAAAAAACATACCCTAGTAACTATAATAACTATAAGAAAACAAATACTTACACTAATAATTACAATCAACAACCTACTTCTTACAAACACTTCGGCTATCAAAAACACTATTATTCTAATGCAATAAACAAAGATGAAGCAAATAAACAAAACTACTCTAATAATTTACCTGTTGCGGCAGTGTCAACTGAACCAGCTGGTAAAATGTTTTGCCCTAGGTGCAGAAATAATACTCACTCACTTCGCATGTGCACTAAACCTCATTTCTTGATTTGCTTCAAATGCGGTAAAAAGGATGTGCGATACCCTGACTGTCCAGATTGTAATATTGCTACATCCAGTCCAAAAAACTAGGAAGCTTGGATTGTGATGACATATTGCATAATAGCTCTAATTCTAAAGGCAATTTTGATGAGACTGAATGGATAGACTGGCTAGATTTTGTCTCTAAATATTCTTCTTGTTACTATGTCAACTCAATCCTAAATTCTAAATCTACTAACATTAATAGTCGTCCTTATGCTTCAGTAATCATTAACGGTCAATCTGTTGTGGGTCTTTTGGATACAGGTTCCGCAGTAACAATACTAGGCAAAAATAAACATCAACAATTTATAGATTCCGGATTTAAATTACACAATTGTAATACTAATTTACAATTCATCGCAGCTGGTGGAGAAAAAATTTATCCTATTGGTATTTTGTATCTACCCATTTCTTTTGCTACTCAATTACATATTATAACAGCGTACGTTGCACCAGGTATTCAAACTGAATTAATTTTGGGTATGGATTTTTGGAATCACTTTGGTCTTTTTCCTACATATTTAGATAATATTACTCTAAAACATGCAGATACAACATTAGGTGAAATATCTGTAAATAATGCTAATCAATTATGCTCGTATGATCACTTGACTGCTACACAAAAAATAACAGCTGATCATATTATACAACAATTTCGACAAATTTCATATGAAAAATGTGGTCTTGGCCGTACTTCTTTAATTACGCATACTATCGACACTGGAGATGCTTTACCAATTCGTCAAAGATATTATAGAATGTCTCCTGAAAAGCAGCGAATTCTAGTTGAGCAGCTTGATGAAATGGTAAAGGAAGATGTAGTTGAGCCTTGCGATAGTCCATGGTCATCACCGGTCCTCTTAACTCCTAAAAAGAACGGCGACCTCAGGTTTTGTCTTGATAGCCGAAAATTGAACGCTATCACTAAGAAGGATGCTTATAGTCTACCCTATATTTCCGAAATCCTTGACAATCTTCGTGATGCTAAGTATTTAACAAGTCTAGACCTTTCTAAAAGTTTTTGGCAAACTCCGATTAGAAAAGAAGATCGTTGCAAGACCGCTTTTTATGTTCCATCACGTGGCACTTATCAATTCAAGTGTATGCCATTTGGACTCACCAATGCGCCTGCCACACAACAGAGATTGGTGGATATTTTATTTTATGGTCCAGAATTTGAAAACCTAGTTTTTGTATTTGTAGATGACATAATTATAATTTCTCCAACATTTGAGAAACATATATCACTTTTACTCCGCGTTCTAGAAAAATTAAAATATGCTAATCTTACTATAAATTTTGAAAAATGCCTTTTCTTTAGACAACAATTAAAATATTTGGGCTATGTTATTGATATCAATGGTTTACATGCTGATCCTACTAAAATTGAAGCCATTGTAAACTACCCGGTTCCTAGAAACCGTAAGGAAGTACGTCGATTTTTAGGCACTGCATCGTGGTACCGTAGGTTTATAAAAGATTTTAGCTCTCTGGCTGCTCCCTTGAATAAACTAACTTCTCAAGGTAAAAACATTTTTCCTTTTTCATGGTCTAATGAAGCTGATAATGCCTTCAGAAAACTAAAAGAAAGGTTAATCTCTGCACCTATATTAGCCTGCCCTAATTATTCTATGCCATTCGAAGTGCATACTGATGCGAGTGACTATGGTATCGGTGCCGTATTAACTCAAACTATTGACGGTACTGAGAAGGTAATAGCGTACATGAGCAAATCTCTATCTCAAAGCGAACGTAACTACAGTGCTACAGAACGTGAAGCTTTGGCTGTTCTCACTTCTATCGAACATTGGCGATGCTACCTCGAGAATGGAAAGAAATTTACAGTCTACACAGACCATTCTGCTCTAAAATGGTTCTTGAACATCAATAACCCTACTGGACGTCTTGCTCGCTGGGGTGTTCGTCTATCGGCGTATAACTTTGAAATTAAGCACCGTCGCGGAAAAGATAATGTTGTACCAGACAGTCTTTCTCGTGCTATAAATGTCTCTACTATAGATACAAATCCTAGTACTTCAATACCTGTAACTTCTGATCCTTGGTTTTTAAATATCTATAATGGCTGCGTTAATTCTCCTTTATCGTTTCTTAATTACCGAGTGTCTAATGGTAAACTATATCGTTTTATTAAAAGTTTAAACCCACTAGTAAGGGAGTTTGAATGGAAAGAGGTTATTCCTTCTGAATACCGTACTGATTTAATTACCAAAAACCATTGTGATCCAACTTCAGGTCATTTTGGTATCTTTAAAACCTACAAACGTCTCTCTTTAAAGTTTTTCTGGCCTAATATGCATCGTGACGTTTCAAATTTTGTAAACAACTGTGACACCTGTATCTCTTATAAATGTGCTAACCACGCAACACTTGGAGAGATGGGTCGTCCTAAAGATTGCTCTAGACCTTTTCAATTTATCAGCATGGATCTTGTTGGACCTCTACCACCAACCAGACGACAAAATTGCTATCTTTTTGTCGTAACATGCTGTTTCTCTAAATACACCCTAATTTTTCCTATTCGTCGTGCTACTACTGAAATCATAGCTAGAATTCTCGAAGATAATGTTTTCTTGGTACATGGTATACCTAGCACCGTTCTAATGGACAACGGTAAACAATTCGTCAGCAATACCCTAAAACAATTGTATGCAGCCTACAAAATTCCGAACGTGCACTACTGTCCTAAATATACGGCTCAAGTAAATTTGGTCGAACGTTACAATAAAACGATTATCACTGCAATATCAAGTTTCATTGGGGATGATCATCGATCTTAGGATTCAAATGTACCTAAAATCCAATTTGCCCTAAACAGTTCGGTAAACGAGGTTACTGGGTACACTCCATCATTTTTAGTTTTTGGCCGTGAACTTGTGTCTTGTGGTTCACACTATACGGATGTTGAAAGTGCTGATGATTTAATATTCAGTCCTAGAGATTCATACGCTGAAAACTTGGGATCTCTTCGTAAGATCTTTGAGAAAGTGCAACTATCACTACTCAAAGCACATTCACGAAACAGCGAACACTACAATTTGCGCCGAAAAAGTTTTGAATTTAATGTAGGTGATACGGTGTGGAAACGCACGTATTATCAAAGCGACAAGGACAAAAAATTCTCAAAAAAATTAGCTCCAAAATATATTAAATGTCGTATAATTTCTAAGAAATCACCATTAGTCTATGTAATTGAAGATATGAATGGTAATAATTTAGGAACCTGGCATGTTAAAGATTTTAAAATAAATAATTACACATCTTAACAACATTAAAATAGTTTTTTTTGCTTTTTGTAATTTTTCTGCCCTATAATATACTTGGCTACTAAACCTTCCAACAATTATGTCTATAATTTAATCTAGAAACGGTACTATATGTCTCATCTAAATTAAACTTTATCTTCTGTAAGTACCATTAATCTTAAAGACACCTAGGAAATTAAAAATGGATATTTATCTTGATGACCTAAAAGTCAAGATAATTTTGTTGTCTTAGCGACCTAAAAGTTAAGACAGTTGTCTATTGTATAATTGAAGGTTAAACAAACTTACCTTAAGTGAAGTTTGACCATAATTATATGAGTCGCTGCATCCGAAGAGATTTTCATATAACACAGTAGTACACTCTTCAATGTGCTGGACATCGAACACTTTTTTAGAGCTTGCAACATTAAAAAAGACAAAATGGCGCCTCTGCACGCCACGTGGCCGGCTGGAAAAACTTCATTCTTTTCAGAGTCCTCAGTATCTACCTAAGATTTCACTAAAGGCAAAGCATTAAAAACAAATAACGGGAAGAAAGTATTCACAAGAATACTTTAAGGGTGGGAGGGATCGAAAATCTCTTCGGATGCAGCGACTCATATAATTATGGTCAAACTTCACTTAAGGTAAGTTTGTTTAACCTTCAATTATATTTCGTCGCTGCATCCTCGAGATTTTCATATAACACAGTAGATGTTTAGAGCTTTAGGGAAATCGTTAGTAAGAGTATTGAACCAATACCCAAAAACGAATTGTTACATGTAATAATTTGCTTTATCTAATTAACTTAATCATTTTTAACTATACTTAACAGTAATAAACTGGCACTTTTAAATACAGGATCATTATTAGATCTGTCATAAAATTTACTAAATACGCGGGAATTTCATGACCATCCTGCTGCCTTCCTAATCACTTCAATGGAAAGGCATCCACGGCCGTCTCTGGGTGGCGAGCGCTATGCGCAGAGTATATTCTTGCGTCAATATCTGCTCTCTTGCAATACTTGCTGGATACAGCATCTGATTGTAGATGCGGTTGCGTGGTGTATTTTTTAGTGGTCGGAATTAACCTTTCGGCATTAGACGTGTCTCTAAACGGTTCTATGTATGCTATCAGGGCTTTCTCTGGGCATATCTCCTTCTAATTGTGATAAAAGAATTAGATGCGATTGAGGCCTTGCTTTCAAGAATTTTAAATATTGGATCTTATCGTATCTTATCTTGGGTTTAAAAATTTCAACTTTAATTTTGGATACACTTAAGGCATTCCAAAGGGCCTGCGGCCAAAACTCATATGCTGAGAGTTCATCTTTATTAGATTATGTGGTCGGGGTAGCAATATCAGCGGTAGGATCGTGCGTAGCGACAACATTATCAAGAGTATGAGTAATCGGGTCAATATTATTCGATATCAATGGAGCGTATAACCTAATTAGCTAAAAATGAATGCTCACATGCATTATTCGGCGTTCGTATATTCGGTGGTAATCGAATCACGACTCTTTATTTTTATGCGTATTAGCCTTGACCAACGATACGACGGAACATATTCCAAAATTTAATGAAAATGAATGCTCAGATACATTATCTGCATCAGAAAAATACATATTATTATGCGAGTAAGTGACCGTAATCGCACCATGGTTCAATTATTTATATTGGTATTGTGTTCGTATATTCGGTCATAATCGAATTACGAATCTTTATAGGTCTTGACCAACAGTATCAATACGACGCGTATTCCAACATTTAATGAAAATGAATGCTCAGATACATTATCTGCATAAGAAAAATATATATGTGAGTAAGTGACCGTATTCACTTCACGGTTCAGAAATAATATTGATATGCTGATCGTATATTCAGCTGTAATCGCCTCGCAACTATTTAATATTATCCGTATTAGCTTTGACCAACGATGCGGCGGAGCGTATTCCCTGATTTAATAAATATGAATCTTCAGATACATTATCTTTATAAGAAAACATACATATTATTATGCGAGTAAGCGACCGTAATCGCATCACGGTTCAGAAATAATATTGGTATTGTATTCGTATATTCGGTAATCTAATCATGACGCTTTAATTTTATGGGTATTAACCTTGACCAACGATATCGATTCGACGGAGCTTATTTGCTGGTATGATGAAAATGAATGCTCCGATTCATTATCTGAATCAATTACAATATAAATGTGAGTAAATTACCGTAAACGCATCACGGTTCAATAATTATAAATCAGAATTCATTTATTCCGTAAAAAAATACTTTTATGTGGAATCCAATATTGGTATGGTATTCGTATATTCGGTCGTAATCGCATCACGACTCTTTAAAATATACATTTTTGACGCCAGTTAAGGCTACTAATCTGCATCAGATAAAATACATATGTGAGTAAATGACCGTAATCGCATCACGGTTCAATAATTATATTGGTATGATATTCGTATATTCGGTCGTAATCGCATCACGACTCTTTAAAATATACATTTTTAGACGCCAGTTAAGGCTACTAATCTGCATCTGATAAAATACATATGTGAGTAAATGACCGTAATCGCATCACGGTTCAATAATTATATGGGTATGGTATTCGTATATTCGGTCGTAATCGCATCACGATTCTTTAAAATATACATTTTTAGACGACAGTTTAGGCTACTAATCTGCACCAGTAAAAATACATATGTGAGTAAATGACCGTAATCGATTACGGTTCAATAATTATATTGGTATGGTATTAGTATTCGGTCGTAATCACTTCACGACTCTTTAAAATATACATTATAATAAAGTCAAAGTCAACGATTTATTTGCCATTTGCGTAAAGCCTTTTTGAATCGGACCATTGGAAGTACCTTAATTTGATCAGGAATCTTGTTATAAATACAGTTTATCTGTATTCGTTGTGCAGTCGACAACGCGATTAGACATGTCAATATATATATTTTTTTTATTAATATTATTATTTAATTGCCAATGGTATTCCTTCGTTTGGGCACCATCTACTCACAAAACAAGTTCCACAGTATTGAGTTTTGTAAATACCTTTAAGCCATATCCTGATATTAGCATCTGAACGAAATCTGGTTTACTCAATATGGGAGAAATTGCTGAACGGCATGTGTTTTCAGATGAGAAATTAGCTCCTAACCTGAACTGTTATGTAATGAAGTTTAATGCTACAGGATTGATTTTTGTTTATTTATTATTATTATTATAATTTTTTTTTTTTTTTTTAAGCAATCATCAATATTATTATTATGACCAAATTTCCATAATTTTTACACGCTGTGTCGTTATTGTTTTAATGTGTTGTGAGACAGAGATGAAATCATTAATTCAATTGTCTCCATTTTGAGTGCTTGTTACGAAAACGCCTCTTTATTGACTTCGCCAGATTATTATGTTGGATTCATGTCTCACTAGGCCAGTGAGGAACGACAATAAAATCTATTGCCAGGTTCAAAATAGGTGAAAAACGGAGGAAACAAGCAAGAGAAAAAGTATTTCCAATTAGGGGTAAACGTTTACGTCGAAAGCGTTACGATCCTTCTTCCAGTAACTATATCAAGGTCATTTTTCATTTAAAAAGTAGGCCTGAACTTGTTGTCTAGATCTGGGGAGCCCAATCTTTCTGCTAAACATAGCATACTAAATAAAAGTAAATATGTGTATGCATCTAACAATACGAGTACCCGTGTCAAAATACACGATAATTTTAAATTTAATTTTGATATTGGCCTCTAATGGTTAATTTTAATATTCCTGACTGCTAACTATAATACTGGTGTGGGTTCGATCCCCACTCGGGACAAATATTTGTTCGATTAGCGCGATTATTAGTTCCGTACCTGGGTTCAATTTATCTATAATTTGTATGTATTTAATAATAAACATGTATATTTATCAGTTGTCTGTTGGCCACACTATTGCAATAGTACTGGCTCTGCCCCGTCTGGGATGAGATGGCAAGACATTTATTTATTGTTATTATGTATATAATATACTGTATTATTAACTTATAATATTCAAATTAATAGATCGAATATTTACAGCTACTTAGTTACGTAGTAAATTACTAATACAATTTCAAATTAATGGACAAACAATTAACAACATTTTCTGTTATACTTGATATCAAACAAAACTAATACACGTTCACCATATACAAATTATATTTTCCACAAGTTTTTTACAGCAATCACAGTCAACTAAACTGGAAAAACCATGTCTGCAAAACTAGCAAATCAATCACATGTTCGCTATACTGGTAACCCATGATACTAATACATGTGCTAAAAGTCGACGGGATCAACATCGGGACTTGTACTTGAGTTGTACGTGTACTTGGTCAATCAAATATAATAAAAGCATTCTGGCTATGTGCGTACGTTTCTGTTACCTACTAATCTAAATAGAAACTACATTGCAGATTATTTAGAATAAAGCTATTTGAATGGTTGAATGAAACTAACCTCTATAGCATTAATGAATACCTGGAACTGAAAATTTTCTATTTCAGGATTCAGTCCTATATTATCCTTGCTGAGTGCATCCATTATAATTTGCCCCCATTGTTCAGAGAACACGTGGCAGATATTTAGGTTAGTTGTGTAAGTAAAGTAATCACGTTGTAAATAATAAATCATCACAACTCCATATGATTTTAACCCAAACATTGCCCCAGGGCATTGTAATTATTAGGGTTTTACAAACGGTACATACCTGTTGTAAAAACAGGGCTTGTGCTATCTGATACAAAGGGCAGGTCTTATTCCATTGAATGGCTAACTGTAAAATAGGTTAGAATAACCTAATAATACCAGAAAACATTCAGCTAGTAAAACTAAAATCTAATTATACATAGACTCTCGCCTGTTTGCCAGGGGGGTGTGTAATGTAATCATAATTGGTAATAAAATAAAATGATAGTATCGTTGTAACAGTCGGTCACCTTAATATGCATGATCAATAACGAATAGAAAAAGAATTCGAAAAATATTCATATTTGCTGGAGAGTAAGTATGTACTTACATTTTTTGCTGACACGCGGCATTTGCGTAGATTCAATCGGCACCAAATTATTCTTCATATTCCTTCTTCGTGCACTTAAACTAGCCCATTTTTATAGGCCAATACAGTAATTCACATTAAATGTCACTATAATATAATTATAACACTTGTTTACAGAAAATAAAATAACAAGATTGGTGTTTCGAGGTCCGAACACTAAGAGCGAATGAAGTTTTTCCAGCCGGCCACGTGGCGTGCAGAGGCGCCATTTTGTCTTTTTTAATGTTGCAAGCTCTAAAAAAGTGTTCGATGTCCAGCACATTGAAGAGTGTACTACTGTGTTATATGAAAATCTCGAGGATGCAGCGACGAAATATAATTCTAGGTAATCGAGACAGTACAAGTATAGTTAAAATGACATAACAAAATTAACACCTACTACTGTTATAGGTGAGAATTTTGTGAAACAAATTGAAATTCTCTGTATATTAGACAGCAACACCACGATCTATAAAGTGGTGAATGCAATTTAGTGAAAGTGAGACGTATGTATGTTGTAACTGTGTGATGAATGAGTTGTAACCTTATAGCAGTAGGAAAAGTTAAGGACATATGTAGTTTGCTCAGTATGGAAGCGGATTTTTACTCAGGAAAAATCCTATCCTAAAAAGGGGGGTATGTAACGCCTTTAATTATTGCAGAGCAATGTAATGGAATCTTATAAGACTACGATTTTAAAACTACAATCTTAAACCTATTACGGTAATTTTTATATCAATTTAAACCTTATTCTAATACCTAATTAAATATCTAAAATAACAAAACTGTAGACTTAAACCTACAACTTACCTTATTATACTAATTAATAATACAGAAACATTAGTTACTTTTTATTTTTTAATCTGTGTATCGCCTACGCTGTATTCATTGAGTGAAGTGTTGTATGCAATGAACGGGATTACCGTCCGTTCACTCGCAGGTTCCGCTCATCGTGACATTTTTTGCA
This sequence comes from Pseudoips prasinana, assembly GCA_951640165.1. Taxonomy (NCBI): domain Eukaryota; kingdom Metazoa; phylum Arthropoda; class Insecta; order Lepidoptera; family Nolidae; genus Pseudoips; species Pseudoips prasinana. The sequence goes on along the minus strand of OX621241.1, from coordinate 18,344,109 downwards.
TATCATGCACTCGACGAAATACTACGCTACTGCTGAGTTGTTCCTAAATTTTTTTATAAACTCATAATTTAAATATAAATTTAAATAGTACCAACGCGTACATTGTTCTAAAAAAACGCCGTATATCTATACATATAAAGTGTGTTAGTGTTTAAACCCCACTTGGGGTTTCTTTTCTACGGAGTATACTTACCACCTATAAATACACCACGTCTCCGAAGATCACTCCACCTCATCAGTTCCGGAACTCAATCTACAGCCTTAAGACTGCGCCGGACATCACTACACTACTACCAGGGGAGTGGTATTTTAAATTGTCAGATCGTACCCACAATCGTGTGATAAACCTACGACCCTTCTACCTAACTTTTTTATCTTGACACGCGGCAGAGTGTCGGCCAAGTTAATTTTTTTCTTTGGTAATTAAATTATATTTTAAAATTGATCTTTAGTCTTTTCTTCTTCTACCTAGAATAGTTTTGTAGGTAACAAAACTATTCTATACATCGTGGAAACGCGACAACGGTCAACACGGCACAGTTGGGACGGACGGGCGAAACATATTCAAATGCTCGGAATTTGGTCCACTTAACGAAATTATTAAACACCAGAAGCATAATATTTGCTCGATCCGATCGAATCGAATCGATCGAAACGTCCAAACCACGGTAATATTATGCATTTGTTACCGACCTGGCAGTTAGCAATTGAGCAGAAACAAATGAAAGAAAACCTTTTGTGATATAGTAGTAATAGTTTATTTCCCATACAAAACGCATCATTTGATCGTCATTTTTGTATGGGAAACCAGGATACTTTTTGTGCATTTTGCATATTTATGTAAGTACTACACGTTTCTTAATTCCATAGAAATATTATATCACGTAAGGTATGTCCATTATTTAAGTTACACCTTATATTTTAAGTAAACATTTGATTTTATACTTTTTTTTAATACATAATTTCATGCAGAAGTCAATCTTCTCATCAAAATTTATTTATGTATTATTCGGATAATACATAGTTAGGCGGGTAAAACCGCAGCGCACATCTAGTGAATCCTATGTTATACTAAATTATTTATAAACAAGCGTTCAAACTTAACCTAACCTAACCATGCCCTCAGCTTATTATTTGGATAAGTATTCACTATCAATAGTACTTAATATAAAATGTTCCTAAGTTCAATATTAGCGAAATTTCCTGCACCCTTCAAAGAAGCTAGCAACCCCTTTCACTTTCATAATTAGGGATACGTTTCAAAAACTCATATTGCCTATAAGAGATATGGGCAATATGTGTGGTACTTAATATTTAGGGTTCCGTACACAAAGGGTAAAACCGGATTCTATTACTAAGACTTCGCTGACTGTCTGTGTGTCCCTCTCTCACCAGGCTCATGAACCGTGATAGTTAGACAGTTAAAATTTTCACAGATGATGTATTTCTGTTGCCGCTATAACAATACTAAAAAATAAAATAAAATAAATATTTAAGGGGGCTCCCATACTACAAACATGAATTTTGTTTTTATAGATAATGGTACGGAACCATTCGTGCGCGAGTCCGATTCGCACTTGGTCGGTTTTTAATGTAATTTCCAACTAGGGTTGGATTTAAAACATTCTTTAACTTATCTTTAGTTTGGTTATACCTAATAGTTGTTTCTTCATAGAAATAAGTGAAACAACCTAAGTGTGTCCAAACGACAAGTCCATAATTTTGTTAGTATTTTGGTGTTAGTAACAATGGTGCTTATGTAAATATGTTATGATTCACACAATATACATATGACAATAATTGACAACGTGGCCAGCATACAAGATCACAGGAAATGTTGAATTATAGCATAATTGATGAAATAAAAATGACAAAAAAAAATTAACTAAGACCTATATAATAATAAGAATTGTTATGTACTATTATGTTTAATTCAAAAGCCTTACTGTTGCACGCCCGATACGGGTAACTGTTGATACTCAAAATTGTATACCATCTACAACCATGTACACAGCATGTACACATTTAGCAATAAAGAAATCTTTATCTTTACCTAGGACTGTCTCCCCCCCAGTATCCCTGAAAGGTCAGTGCGCTGTGGCTGCGATCATTTTTTGAATAACCAGATTATTCCGCAAAAGAGACGGATTAATATTGATCGTCACTGGAATTTAAGTTACTAATAAAACTAAAGAGTTATTTTTTTTCACCTGCTACTCACAGTGCTTGTAAATTTGATCTATTGGTGGGTGTAGATTCAATTCTTTTGCTGTTGTACAAGCGTTTGGGATTAGATGGCAGTGTGATCTCCTAATATATTTGTTTATTTATTATTGTGTCTCGATTGATGAGTTTGCTGTATCGATACTGTATTTGAACAACCAACTCTAATTTATGATAGTGTGATGATAATCTATTGAAGAGAGAAGGTGAGGAGAAAATCAAATAACATCCATGCTAAACGAAGATCCACAAATTTCAAGCAAATTTTGATAATCAAGTCTAAGCTAACCAGCTTACGATTTGCCTGTTGTCAAACGGTTATCATAGTCTACGGAATATTACCATCGCTCACTCGTCGCTGACTCATTGCCCCTCTTCAATGAACTCTGGTAATCTTACTTGCAACTCACATACAGTAGGACAACAGTAAGTTATTATAACTGCATATACAACATGTAACTTAATTAACGCACATCCTGAAAATAGTTTGTTCAGAATCGTTTACTGAATCAATTTATATCATTTTTAATATTGGTAATTTTTTATTCCAAAATAATTAAAACTACGGAAAATATTGTCATATTAACCCTGTACAGTCAAAACAAATTGAAAAGGACCTTAAGTCAAAGTAATATGACTTTAAAAATCGCAGTTTTATCTGTATTCATACAAATTCCATCATACAATACAAAATAAAGAAAAACAAACTTTATTCCACGACATTAATTTCGTAAATAATGCATATACATGTTAAATAAAAAAATCAGTGTATGTATTATGAATACAACATAATATTCTAATTGGGGTGTTTGAGGGTGTGCTTTAATTACGATACATGTTGTATGACTGAGGTATTTCCCTAGTAGGGCAGCTTTTTGAAACAAAGAACCTATCATTCAGAATTGGCTTCCTCATATAAGCTATGGAACGCAATAAAGACAGTTTCTGTTAAATATCATATTAACGCCTTCACATATGAAATAATGGTACCTATGGAACTTTATCGTAGTAATTATAGTAATGATCATCTAGTAAATAATCATACTGCTTTACAACTGCCTTATAAAAAAGAAGTTTTTCAACATTAGTCTCAACAATCGGTTTAATTATGTCTCTCCTTTGAGCTGGAAGAAAGCAATCCACATTTCAATTCTCCTACAGTAAGTAGACTCGTTGCGGGATAACACATCTAAACAGTTAAGTGTCCCGGGGCTTTTCTTAGCATAACAATTTAATGCCAATATCGATCCTGGCTCACAGGAGTTTCAGTGGTGGTCGTGTGGATTGGATAAATCTCATATAGTTAAGTGGAGTCATAATGCGATAAATGTGGTTACACAGTAGGTAACTCACACCTGGTTGGTAAATGTTTATTTAGACTGACCGATAATAAAATATGATCTCGTCTTTCAAACAGGAGAGGTCGGATAGTATTACTTCAAGGTCTGCTGACGGGCTGACCTCGGCGTATCGGTCGCGGAGGACAGACGACGGTCGCAAATATTTGCGCGCGTGAGAGGCACGAGAGGCGAGCGCGCGGGAACGGTCGCGGGTTGGCGGGGCGGGGGGCAGGTGACCTTGCCGCACGTCTGCCGCACGGCCTTGATCTTGAGACGACCGAGCAGAGCCCGCCCTCGCCGCGATGCGAACTAACGACACTCCAACAGGGTTACCAGACGTCAGGATTTGTCCTGACATGACACTATTTTTAGACTTCTTGACAGGACTTTCGCCGAACTCTCTATATCAGAAATGTACATTTATACAAAAGTATTAGACATATTTCCTATTTAGATTCACAGTTATTGATTTGGGACAAAAATACATCGTGGCATGGTCATAAACTATATTTAAATACCATGAGGATTTATTTTTTACATAAAAGATAAATAAGAAACATTAAAAAGCGTGTAACTTTTAAATGAACTATTTTAATATACCACAAATATTTATACCAATTATTTATCTTCCACTAGAGAATTAATACTTTCAATATGCTCAAGTTACACTTTAATTGTTTCATCGTCATCATAATCATCATCATATCAGCCGAAAGACGCCCACTGCTGGACAAAGGCCTCCCTAGAGATCTCCACAATTGCCGGTTTTGCGCTATCCGCATTCAGCGACTTCCAGAGACCCTCACAAGGTCATTGGTCCATCTTGTGGGAGGCCAGCCCACGCGACGTCTTCGGGTTCGTGGTCGCCACTCGAGAACCTTTCTGAACTGCCTCAGCGGCCGTCGGCTCTACTAGTTACGTGCCCTGCCCACTGCCACTTCAGCTTGGCAATTCTTCGGGCTATGTCGGCTACTTTGGTACGCCTGCGGATCTCAGCATTTCTGATTCCATTTTGCAGGGAAACTCCAAGCATAGCCCTCACCATTGCTCCCTGGGTGATCTGGAGCCGTCTAATAAGGCCCATAGTGACCGACCACGTCTCTGTTCTGTAAATCATCACCGGCAACACACACTGTTCGAAGACTTTCGACTTGATACACTGCGGTATTTGGGACAAGACGATGTTCCGTAGCGTCCTGAGCGCTTCCCAGCCGAGTTGTATTCTACAAATCTCCAATCTTAACTTGAGTTGGTGCAACGACTTGATTTTTGTCTTATCCATGATGATGAAGAGATTAAAAAATCACTACCTACAAAAATGTTGAAGTAAGTTGTGAAATAATAATGAAGAAGAATAAGGGATATAAATATTTACATGTCTTTAAATATGTAAAACATGCTGAACTATGTAAACCATGAAGTATAACGAAACTTCTATCAACTGATCTAGGGTATTACAAATTGTTCGCATCAGAAACTTCGGACGTAACGTGGGATGGCTTGGCTTAGGGACTAATGTCAGTTGTCAACAGCAGAGACCGCCAATTTAACGTATCCTTGGAAGCACGGAGACGCTTGGAGATTAAAACAATTAGTCAAGCACTTATTTGGCCTAGTTCTTGACTAATCTAAGCAATAGCTTCTATAGAACTATGTCCTATTGACTTGAACAGTCAGTACTTTTCCTACTGACGGTGACATTTAGAATATATCTTATTTAAATGATGACATCTGTACATATTCCAAATAATATACATAAATTAAACAGTATCACAATAGAGAATGTCTCTTGCGTTGTGGCAAATTCAAATCACAATTAATTTAAGATCAAAGAAAATTTTATGATGAACAAAATTGTTCATCACAAAACGGGCCTGTTGGCGTGTTCGATTCCCACCCAGGACAGATTTTGTGTGCATGAACATGTATTTTAATCCTGAGTCTGGGTGTAATTTATCTATATAAGTATGTATTTACAAAAGAAAAGTAGTATATGTAGTTTATCAGTTATCTGGTTTCCATAGTACAAGCTCTGCTTAGTTTGGGATGAGATGGCCGTGTGCAAATCATGTCCCAGGATATTTTGTTTTATTTCTTTGTTTTGTGTACCCATTAAAAAAATCATGAACTACACAAATTTGAAAACAAAAATCAAATTGCTGCATACTAAAATTATTCTTTTGTTTAAAGCTGGTGACAATTCAGATACTTCGAACTGACCTATTTCCGAATTGCTCACGCTTAGTTCAATATTGAAAAATAGAACGCTTAGCTGCCAGTTGCTCAGACATAGGAATAAAGTTCAGACATAGGATAGGCGTTACAATAACAAAATGCCTCCAATAGCCATTTTTAGTTGTAACTAGCTGTGCCCGCGACTTCGTCCGCGTGTTAATTAGTTTATTTTGTTTTTCTTGTAAAATAAAAGACTTTTTCTAAAATAAAAGTAGCCTAAGTTACTCCTTATTACATAAGCTATCTGCCAATAAAAGTCCCGTCAAAATCGGTCCAGTCATTTCAGAGATTAGCCGGAACAAACAGACAGACAGACAGACAAAAATTTAAAAAAATGTCATTTTGGTGTATGTATCGTATATATATTCATATGAATGTAGTCAAAACCGGTTATTTCAATATTACAAACAGACACTATTTATTTGTATAGATTTGTATAGAAGATTAACTAATATTATAGGTATTATCTTTTACTAAGCACTGGCTAAAATTACCCATTCCATTTAATTTAAAAATAACAAAGCTCGTTCACTAGGGCTTGTACATTATATGTTATTAATGGCTCTCTAATATTTATAAATTATTTGTTAAAGTTTAACTAGCAATCTGTAATTCTGTATCACTGTGTGCATCCTAGCTGCGGTCGCCAACTCGTCTGCCAAGCGCGGTGATTACGGCAAATCACACCAAATGCCCGGCCTGGGAGGCCGAGAGGCGAGTCCCGGTCGCTGATATCGGACGAGATCTTTCGCCATCAGCAGTCGTTTATGCGATGCTGGCAGGCGTCTCCACCACATGGGACGCTGTGGTCTCCTTCTGCGAAGCAGTCATGCTACAGAAGTAGGCCGCCGAGCGAGATCGGAAGCGAGCCGATCCCGCTCGCAAACGGAGGAGGCGTCGGGGCAGCGGTGGCAGTCGTTAGCCCAACTCTCCTCGGGGTTGCGGTGGCAGTATGAGAATGTTGATCCCGGCTTATAGGAGTTGCAGTGGAGGGTAAGAAGGAGGGACTAGTCCCGATAAAAAAAAAACAGTATGAGAATTGTCCTCTACTGTGCCTCTAGCACGAGTTCCTGCAGTTTACTTACTCGATCACACGTACAGTTTCTCCCATACATTGAGCACCAGCGCCTCTCGCGGAAACTATTAAGAATTAAAACTCTGGTGGTCAATGTATGGGACGAAACTGTACGCGTGATCAAGTAAGTAAACTGCAGGAACTCGTGCTAGAGGCACTGCTGCCACGTACAAGCAGCCCCGAGTTTGTGGCGCAGTCGCTGTGCCCTACTGGCAGGAGTCTGCAATTGAGGAGGGTGCAAAAGGGGGGCACCGGAGCAGGATACCCGCGTTCCCGGGGCTCCCCCTATCAGGCCCCAGAAGAAGGCCACAGCAGGTTATTTCCTTACTTTTCAAAAAAAAACACTCCAAATGGCAACGTTACAGTGTCCAGCAGTGAAAGAAATCAGGCTGATGATGATAATCATAATACGACTTTTCAAGAACATGTAAAATAATATGCAAATCCTGCAGGCGAGACTATTCCGCTTTAAAATCTTTGTAGCTAAAAAATGTGATAATGATGTGGGTTACTCATTAACAAATCCTATAAACTATAACTTAGTTATTAGGAAAAGTGTGTAACCGTTTGTACTCCCGAACAAATAAATAAATATATAAAATGCTGAACAACGATTAACAAAACTTCTTGAAACGTTATCAAAACCTAGACAGGGTAAACAAAAATACGTAGCCGTGATTTTATTTGAAGAATAAATAATATAAATATTAAATGCGACTTGGTTTGATTTTTTTTCTCTAATATGTTCTTCTAAAGTTATTGACCAGCAATTCAGTAAAGATTTAGAATTTTCAGCGTCTAGCCCTAAAGATGTTTGAATGGTTGTAAAAGTATTAATTAGAAAAACACAAATATCTGTGCGATTTAACTGTTATTTAATTCTGGTATTTATTTGAGAGTTATTGTTTTTTCATATTCATAATTTAGTTCATTAGGAATAGTTTTGTTTCACAAAAGATTGTTTTACATCTACGTGATGCAGGGGTTAATTTGTTAAAAGTCTATCCTTGGGAGGTCTCGCAAGATGCATTAATTATTTTTTGCAATTTTTACAGAGTATTTGATTGTTTTCATCATCATTGTTTTGTAAAAAACAAACTTCTCGAACTTCTGACTTCTTACATGGGCAATAAAATTCAAGATATCGATATAAACGGTAAAATACTCGTATATGCGGGGTCTCCTATGATAATGGGCGTCCCACAGTGTTTGCTTCTCGACCCATTCATGTTTTCAATAACTATTGAAGACTTATTTAATATATAAGAGATAATCATGAGACTGTTTGTTTGTAAATAATACTTCATTGAAGTTTAAAATAAACCACAGCAACCACCATCTTGATTTTTGTACATTGGTTTAGTGCCTTATAGTTGAATAAGAATATTAATTAAAGTTATCAAATTATCTCACCTTTAGAAAAATTTAGGTTAATGTACAACTCGAAGGAGCTGTGTTAATCATTGTTGAGACAACTAAATACATAGGGTGAAAACTTTTGTCTTGAATAACAATTAGAAAGATAGCAATAGTTATCTTTACGTAAGCGTAGATTTATCATATATTGTATATATGTCAGATTCAAATCTTATCAAATTATATGTTCCCTTTATGACAAATAATTTTACTTATATTTAAACTATTTTAATGATAATTGTATTGTATTCGTGCCTTTTTTCAATTTACCGCTAAAACCAGTAAAAATAATCAGAGTCCTATTATTATTAAATTTATACACAAAATCTTTTATTTTTAATGGGGTGGCAAGATGCACCAGGCGTACAAACATTGTTCGAATGTCGCGCTGTTGATAGTGCCCGCCCTAAATGTTATCAATTTCAAGACTGAATATTGTTACTTCAGTCCTTAAATTTATTTTGTCAGCCTTTGTGTGTAACTTAGTGACTAATGAGGTATTATTTACACCTCAACATTGGCTAATGGAACTAGTATTATTCGTAATAAAATAGAAATATTATTTTTCCAGCGATGAACAGTTAAGCGATCGTTGACACATACAAGTACAATTATTACTTAGTGATTCCACTCTTTATTATTATAATTAGCAAGGTTAATTAGTTCATTCATTGGCAGATTGTCATCCTGTGTCTGTGTTTCTGATAGTTTATAATTTATTGTTAATGTATGCAGTTCATCCTACTCAAATATCAGTTCTATATAAAAAAACCACTATCTACCTGAAATATACCTTATTGTAATATTGATTCAGCTATCATTAACATATTAGGTGGGTTTTTATGAAAGATAGCTAAAAAAACAAATATAAGCTATCAACGATTTTCTTTATTCTTAATTTATTACTTCCGTGGGAGCTAAAGGAATTATGTACTTACACAATTGTAATATTCAACACGTATGGGGAAACAATTCCATTAAATCTTATTAAATTCAACTAAATTAAACACAATGCAAGACTGCTGGAATGCGCCTGACTCGGAGTTTCTCTACTCGTGGACACAAACACAATGGTTGGATGTAAGTACATCGCATATATACATAACATATTATTATAACACACAAAGCAACGGGAATCATATCTAACCTTTATAAAATTCAATTAAGGGCAAACTGTATCTGTACACCATTTTAAAGGCTATATGGAAATTATAATGTTGATTGAACTTAACTACTACTTAACACTCGAATATTAATTCAAATTCAGTAACGGGATTACAGAGGACAAAATTGAAAATTAATAAATTTTGAAGATTAAAAAAGCTTATTACAAAATCGCCTTCTTTACACTATTAAAGAAAAATTTGTCAAGTGTTTTGTATTCCATAAAGAACCAGCACTAATTTTCTACAGGTCCGACGGTACTAACCTGATGGTGGTTGGAACTCTCAAATCTATCATTGATTTCAGACGATAGCATTAAAGTTACAGGACTGCAATAATTTTTATTTGCTTGTACTTAGTAAAAATGGGAACGAAGTCTCGGCCAAAAAGTAGTACGTCTTTTTAGGGTTCCGTAGCCAAATGGCAAAAAACGGAACCCTTATGGATTCGTCATGTCTGTCTGTCCGTCCGTATGTCACAGCCACTTTTTTCCGAAACTATAAGAGCTGTAATGTTGTAATAATGTTTGTAAGTAGATAGATGTATTCGGTGAACCGCATTAAGATTTTTATACAAAAGTAGAAAAAGAACAATAAATTTATAAATTTGGGGGGTCCCCATACATAGAACTGAAACTCAAAAACATTTTCATTCATTAGTTTGCGCGAGAGACACTACCAAAGTGGTAAAATGAGTGCCCCCCCCCCCCTGTAACTTCTGAAATAAGAGAATGATAAAACTAAAAAAATATATGATGTACATTATACCATGCAAACTAGGAAACGAAAACTGGTTTGAACGAGATCTAGCAAGTAGTTTTTTAATATGTCATAAATCGTAGACCGCAATTTGCTTTCATTTAATCAAGTGAAATACTTGCTGCTACGGAACCTTTCATGGGCGAGTCCGACTCGCACTTGCCCGGTTATTTTTTTAATTTAATAGCACGGCCAGACTCCTGATTCTAATTTCATGTACCGATATTTATTTATTTTATTTATTTATTATTATAGGTTCACCAACAATTATATACACCGTCTTAGATCTAATTAACATACGAATAAATATAGCAGTAGTGTAATAATCACTTACAGGTGAACTCTGCATGCACATGAGAGAGTACGTTTGTGTATAGTAAGCTTAACCTAACTATGAACTAAGTGCTTATCTTCTAAGAGCCATACATGAAAGTGTTTATGACGGCAGAGGTTAGATATCGCATATATATTTGTACAATTTTATTCTGAGCATATTGAATGAATCAATGTGTATATCTTTAGTTGAACATGGACATTCTACCGCTGGACCAACGATTCAAACAAGTTATAATTATTTCTATTTACATACGAGATGCAATTGAATATTACTAGCTTCGTGCTATCCCTGTGATGAATGTTTAAAATAATATAACTTATATATTGTACAGAACATTAACATGGCTACGATAATTATAGCGGTCAATTAAATGTGCAACTGCTACGAAGTTGAAAAACCGTCTTAAGGAAAAACGTCGAATATGCTTTGATATTAAAATAACCTAATGACTTTGTTTTTTGCAGGTTAAACAACAAGGTCAATTCGGTATTATTTTCATTCTTTTTGGGTAGGTATGCAATGAACTGAAGTACGTGATGTATGGTTTTGCAATTCTTGTACAATGGAGCTCCGCTGTATTTACTCGCGGGAACTCGTAGAGAATTATTTTCTCCAGAGAGAATAAGCTACACCGACCCTTAGATTCCGTACCTGGTAATGTTAGTGCGTTTTATCCATGGAATATCCACTTGTAAAACATAAATTTTAGATATTTATATTCGTATAAAATTAACTTCATGTACACATAGCAGTCATGCTGATTAAATGCGAAAATATGGTTGAACTTTCCTTGTAAACTCTTATATTAATTTTCGCTAAAATACTATAATATTCGTTATTTTTACATGATACTAATATCATTTTACACTTATAATAAATTAACAAAAACGACTCAATCAATGTATAAATAAAATAAATAAAGGTTTTTAATCACGTAAACTTTAGAAAAACGCTGGTTCTGACTATGAACATGTTTGTAGTAATATAGTTAAGTATCCATAATTATTAGTAGGTACAGATGCCAGCACAGCAAGCTAATCCAATCTGTCAAATTTTCCCAATTGAAAGTGAACCTTATGCTTTCCTGATAAAGATGAAAATATATATATTTATTTGGATATGCAGTTTATACGAAAACATTAATAAATAAAATTTATTTTATGTCATTATGATTTAGTTACTTATATAGCTTACCTAAGTTATTGTCAAATACATTATTTTATTAGTTTAAGTATCGAAATCTATCGTTTTAGATATATTTTATTACACTTGTCGGAATAGTTCTGTCTATAATTAAGGTACTAATTCGATATCAACAATATGGTGCACCGTGTGATTATAACGACGGTGGCCCTTTAATGTTTCCACCCTACGCCCCAACTGAGATGACCTAACAAAACAAACTAAGCGAATGTCTCTACTACCAGTATCTATCTATATATGAATATGTAGATATATTGGACTGACTGATTTATCAACGTATTGCGGTTAGAACCCTTATATTTTGACAGCTGTATTTCATATACAATCTATCTACTTAGGAATCGGTCCCTAAAGTTGCGAAATAGAGTTAGGACGGTTTTTTGAATGTCATGAAATTAAATATATAACCTTCTGGTTATAAATAAGCGTAAATTTCGTGAAATCGCCCTAACGTTTGGTAACGGCTATTTGGAAATTTCGCTGTAAAAGGACGAAAAGGGGCTTCAAAATTTGTATGGAATCTCCGTTAAAGTTGAGGTATTTAATTTTAAAACAAAGCCTTATGTTTTAAATTAAATAATATTATTATTCTGAATAGAGATTGAAAGTATGTGTAGAAAACTTGTGCTTATAAAAATTCGAGACATTTAGTTGAATATAAAAGAGTTATAAATTGTGGATGAAACGTTCAATTGTAAAATGCAATAACAAAATATTAAATGTTTTTGGATATAGAATCCATATATATTCCAACTAATTAGGGATATAAAATAATAGATAGAGATTTCAGAGATATAGGTAACTGCGAAACCTATCAATATACGTAGCAGTATATCTGAATCAGAGAACCCTCAGTTCACCACCATCTATGACAGACCTCAATTCATCTGTGATGTGAACCAGAGCCGTAAGAATTGTATTGCCGTGATAGTAATTTAGGGTGGTTCTTGCAAAAGGATGAATTGATTATAAATGAAACACTCACGAACTTTGGATAAGAACGCAATTGATTAAAGATTCGATTTTTTAGCTAAAGGGCCGATTTGGACTTATTTCTACTGTGGCGGGAAGGAGCCACTGATTTTTTAACAAATAAAATTGTATTAAGACAACCGATGTAGTTAATATTATGTATGCCTTCTAAATAAATAGTCTTATTGACCAAAATCCACGTACATGGCCTATCAAGTATGTTTCACCGGACTATATCGACAGGGCCGCGTTTTAGTCGATATGGTAGAATTAAAGCGCGACTGTCATCATACACACAAGGCAACTCTCATAATAACTTCCTGAATGTCCACCTCAATAAGTCATAAAATAAATAATAGTATTTTGTCTGGTTTGAAGGACAAACCAGACAAGATACAATTATTACACTTACTTAGTTAAACAAATGATGAACTATATCGCAGATTAAATTTCAAAATTTAATGCTATCCATATTGTATAAAGAGTTTTAATATTACAAATTATGTTTTAAAAAGCGCTCTTAACAACTAAATATTTTTGTTTTCTTTTTTATTCGGATGTTAGAATCAGGTTTGCGCACACGCACATGCAGTTTACTAGTATCCGTTGTGATTGACTGCCGTAGCTGAAAACATCAGGACTATAATATTATTATTCACGTTACTTTCAACACCAATCCCAATCATATTCTTTAACCTATTTTTAACTGCAGACGCAACAAATTGTATTGTATGGGAGTTGGTTATTGTTTTATCAAGTTACCAACTGACTTGGGCGTGTCCCCTTTCAACGTGACTTTTCCTAATGACTAACTTCTGTATTGTTGAAATGCTTAATTGTGTTTTCTTTTTAACGTGACCAACAAGTTCTAAGCCAGGCAGCGACTTTGAAAATTTGGCAAGAGCAGCCTAAGAAATGCTACGAAACATGAGTACGAAAAGATTTTTTGGGAACATTTACTAACTTTAGTGACCTATTTATTTAATACTTAACTACTAAAATAAACAAAAATAATTTTAGAAATACGATTGTTTATTTTTGTAAATTCATTTATTCTTTAAACAAGGGACTGGTAAAGGCACTGCCTCAGTGACTGTTCACCAAACGGGATTCTCTTCATATTTTCAAGGTCTATCTATTATTTTATTGAGTCTGTCTTCAGACATACTGGCTCATAGATCATTATTATTACTGTTGAAATATATTTCTTAACCATCTCCTATTTCTGGAGAACTGAATTTGATCAACGGCTCACGGTACTGCGTGAGCCGTTGATCAAATGTAAGAGAGAGGTATTATTACAATGATAACATTATTTAATAATTATTCAGAATATTACAACTTTTAGTAGTTTCATAGGTCTTGGAGTCTATACCAAATAAATTTAGATGTTTTATTCGAAAGGTTTACTTCAATAGGTAAGTGGATACTCTCCATATCCATTTAATTTCAATTGAGTAAACGCAAACACAAAAAAATTGGTAAATCTTGACGAGTCACATTGATTGAACATTTCCTTTTGGTATTTTATATAAAAAACTAGGAGCTGATGGATAATTGATGCATCTTGATAGAAATGGTATTCTAGACAGTTTAGTTTCACCTTATTTATATAAGCTGTTTCATTTTGTACACGATTCGTGCGGTCCATGACCGTTCCGTATTTCAGACACAACCAAACCTGTCTGGAGTGCCGCCAAAGTGCCTAGTGAGCCCGCGGTCCTGACTGTAAGTTGCTGTAGAAACATGTGGTGGTTTCAATATATAACATGTGTGAGTCCCACATACCCCTTCGCCTCCCCAGCTTTAAAGAGTTTTCGCCCCAAAGAAAAATAATAGACCAGAATGAGCGTACATCTGTAGATGTTGGAGCCTTCAGTTTGTATTATTTTAGTACATTTCATCATCAGCATTGAAATGTTTATTTTTACCTCTTTGAGTGAGGTAATCGTGACGTAGTCTTTTTATATTTTTTCATCCTAGTAACAGGGAGCGTTAAGATTTTGTTTCGAGGTTTTTGTGCTTAATAAATAATGTCTGATTTATAATAAAGACGAATATTCTTTTGAAGCTATTTAGTGTATGTTATTAGAATAAGCTATGTGCTAAGCTTGTGTGAAGTTATAATTGCTTGTGTATTAGTTCTTATCATAGTGCGAGGGCGATTATTCGCTTCTAAAATCAGTTAGGTGCGTACCGGGTCACGCGCAGTGTAGGGTGGCGGAGTTGCCCGTCACAATATACTTAGAAGACGGTTTTAAGTACATTTTTACATTATTATAATCTTTATTTTGTTACATTGCACCAAGTTATACATTGCTGGCTCAGCACCACCTAAGTCATTTTGAATATCTTTAACGAAATTTTACGTTTAAGACTTTCAACTTGTAGAGTCTACTGTTGTGACAGTGTTAGTTTTTGTCATTTTTATATATTATGAATACATTTTTATCTAGTGTAAACCTAAATTACCACTTTGAATTTCAATTCAGCGACGTGTTATCGAAAACCATTTCAATGATTGATATCTATTTATGAAATACACTCGATTATTTACTTACTTTCTAGGCGTGATTAACATATAGAACTATGCCAAGTCATAGCTTTAATAGTAAGAATTTCTTTATTAAACCACGGACAGACAGATGGGTGGACTTGTCAATTCCAAGAAGATTCCTTCCGGGGCCGCTACGTTTGGATATACAATATCGGTAGTAATGCACAGTATCGGCAAACTGTATATTAAAAACAGTAGATCCAGGCGTTTTGTAAAAATTAACCAATGATACATTATTTGGCCCAAAGTAATAAGAGTCCATCATATTTTAGGTATTGTTCTGTCCTAAGTTTTTAGAGGACTTAACACACTAAAAAGTTCGTTTATATAACTTACTAGGCTTACTATTGGCTATTAATATAAATCATTAAATAATTAGGTTATTAACTTAAACGACTTTGACAATAATCTTATATAGATCACAATAAATATCCCGCTATTCGTATAAATATATATTTGAAAAGTGAACTCTTGATATTAGTGTTGCAAACTGTCTAAGAACTAAGTTCGAATGAAAAAGAGGTACAGGACTGCACAGTTAAAGCAAAGCGAAGCAACGTAGAAATGGTCAGCAACACGTGGAGGCAGCAACCTTGCGATAAGTGTCATCCGCTGATAACGCAGGCACGTCACCGCTGCGCTCGCGCATTTTCCCTCTCCCCCTTCTCTTCATACACTCGCGCACTGCGCATGCCAAGGTCGCGCGTGCACCCTGTACTGCAATAAACTACACGTGTCACTAACACATAATTCCATACAATAACCTCATAGAAATTAATCAAACACCTATTTCTATATAAAGTACTTACCACTAATCTCATGTGCGTCATATTATAAATCGTGAGCCTACTACGAAATGGAGGTGTTTGTTCTGAAATATTATCTATAGCAATATATTTTTCAATTGGATGTCGCCTTCTATTGGCGGTTTAATTATAATATCAGTTAACATCGACTCGTGTTAAACAGAAACACTCCTTCTTTGCCTGAAATATCTAGACGAGACTGCTTCTAGACTACATATAAATTAATGAATACATAAGCCGGATTAGACCAATTAAATGTGAGTAATTTAAGAAATTGCCTTTTGCTAAGCAGGCAGGGCAGTCACGCATGATTCACCATTATCGTCATCATCACTGAGGATAAAATACAAAACAGATGTTGTTTCAATTTAGGTTTCTTATTTATGTTTCTTATCTTTATTGATAACAATGACTCAAGATCAAAATACGATGCGTATAACGATATGGGCGACGGAGTGCTAATAGTTTTGTTCACATTTCGCGATATTAGTTGCGATTGATATAGCCAGATCGATTACATGCAGCGGTACTGCAAAAGTTATGTTTTTCTACCAATAATTAAGAAGTGCCAAGATATATTTTGTTTAAAATCAGCAGTTCTGCTACTGCTGATTTTAAACAAACAATAATACAATCTATGTGCCAATCAATCGCAACCGATCAACAATTTTAAGAACAAACGTGAAAATAAGAGCTCGAGTTTTTATTTTTACCTTAACCTAGCAATCTTAAAATTCTAAATTGACGGTGAACACTAATTACCAAACACCTTGTATTAAAACATTATATATTTTAATATTACTCAAATGTGTAAATACGTTCTTTGATTCATAACACTTAGCACTGACTCGGTTCGGGACCTATGCCAGCAACTGAGGCGTCGTAAACCACGGCCCACAATGACCTCTACGACCTCATAGCCTGCATGCTTTGGCAGCGTAAGGCTTTTAAACAACTTAGTTGCTCGTATACAGAAATAACTAATAACAGTACACCTTGTCGAAACTTGGCTGCGGTGGCTAATCTTAACGTAGACTAGCCAACTACGCACGTAAATAACCTACAGCGATACGTGCTCTATGGAACATGGGTGTACTGCACCGCCAACTTCCAGACGCCGTAATAGACGTGTTAACAAAAAATTGGTAAAAGCTATTATCAGTTATGCCATTTTGTTGCCTTAAACTATTTACAAATGGTTTTGTTCAGTATTTAAGAGCATTAAAATTATCTATTAGTATCACTACTATTAAGTCGCGTGGCCATCTTAGTACCCAATTTTATTTCATAAGATATTTTTTTTGTGTACCAGCTACTTTATATGCTTTATGTTTTACCAAAACACTAAAATACCGTGCTTGGCAGTCTTGTGTCTCGGATCCACGACTTCTTATTTATGTTTACGCAGGGAGATAGGCATAATGACTGGATACTCTACACAAAACTGATACCTAAAGATTAGCTCCACCAACAGCCCCATTTGCAGAGGTTGCATTGAAATTGAGGAAACATCAGGACACTTTTACTACACTGTAACAGCATATTAGCCTGCCAACGGGCAAAGTTACTGAACAATCCGAAGATTCGTGCAGGTGGCACTCTAGCCAGTAGCCACTTACACTTCTGGAGGGAACTGAAATGGTACTCGTTCCAAATAAAGCCACGTACAATGGACCAATCAAGAGGCTAAGTGCGGACATGAACCGCCCAACTATCTAATGTTTATTAAAATAACAATTCATGTAAATAATCTTTTCTGACTATTACAGGTCATGTATTCTAATAAATACGTTAAATGGCTTGTGAAAGTGGCAGAACATTATGAAATGTTATGAGAGACCCCAAATACCGTAAATCTACCTTAGGGCTATGGGGTTTACAGCCCGAATACAGTTGAGACTATTAAGGCCGACTGGCGAAGGAAAGCAAGGCTGGCCAAAGTTTAAAATATGCCACTGTAAAGGATTCTATGTATTTTCTAAAATGTTTAAATAAAACAAAATTCCAACTGAACTCAGTTAAAACACGCGAGACTTACGAATAAATGAATTGAATTTCTAATGGTTGATGTCCACTTAGTGAAGTGCCCTGTGCATAACATACAACCGCAGACAAAAAAACAGGCCTTAAAATAAGATAAATCGATCATATGAAAAAAATACTTTGACTTTCTGCAAGTATTGTTTCTGTAAATTTTATATAAAAAAATAAAATCAAAATACTATGTCTACTCCATGATTAATTATTTACAAGGAATTAAGAAATCTTGAAATTTAAGTTCTAACCAAGAGTAAAGAACAATTACTCTGTCCATTCGTTGATATTGATACAGAACGAAATGCCAGCTATCATGACCTTACAGAAGAACAACTAGAAAAGCTTTAGTGGCTCCAAAATTTCTGCATTAGATTCATATCCATTCTTAGGTATACATAGTTCATATTACATAGTGCCTATCCATCCAAAGGTTGTCTGGAAGAAATCTCTTAAGGCGATGTCACATGAGCGTCGCTTGATAAGCATAGGTAGCGTTTCGTTTCATTATGGTATTGCTTGTGATAACCTGCTTATAATGCAGTCTTATGTTATATTATTTATATTTTCATATAAATATTTTAATTTTAATGGTTAATGGTTAATTGTTTATATATTGATGATTGATTCTTAACAATAAAACATCAACTAATAAACGAATTAATTAAATCGATTGTCAGTTCTTATTAAATAAAATAGATAATTATTTCAAATTAATTCGGTTATGTGTGAGGATGTCATTAATTTCGAACAGTCAAAAAGATAGTAAACGAATGGACAGAGTATAAGTTAAAACTATTTCCATATGATCTAGATGTCTGGCACAAAAAAATTACATTCATAAAATATCATCTGCATACATGTTTCAATCGATATTTTGTTTAAGATATCTAAACAGGTTGTCTACTTTTGTAACACAAAGCGTGGCTTACACGATATCGGGCCAATAACACAATATTTAATTTACGATTATACATTATTATCAAGAGTAATTTTACATAAGCTAAGATCACTTATAAAGGTCGTGGCTGGCAGGTAGGTCGACGTGTCAATTGATGTTTTGTAATGTTGAATGTGACCGGCGGCTCCGGCGCGGACGCGGCGTCTCTGCCGGATGGGGGGTGACATTGTGTGACCGTGGCGTTTTTATACAACTATTTGATGATACAGTGACGCAAAACGTCTGTACTACAAGGTCGAATTTAATTGTATTGTTATGTATGCATATTTGTATTTATTAACCGCGTTTTCATAATTCTTAGTGCAAACTGGATAATATGAGTTGGCACTAAAATTTAGGTTGTTGACTTTTTGTGTGATTATCGTTGTAATAACATTTAACAACTTTAACACCTCTATGACTAAAAATATTTTCGAAAGGGTAGTTTTTCACAAAATACAAAAGTACAAATAATACAAATAACAAATTTGAAAATAAAGTAATAGTACTTCCTACTAATATTATAAATACGAAAGTTTGTGAGGATGGATGTTTGTTACTCTTTCATGAAAAAACTACTAAACGGATTTTGGGTGAAACTTTGTAGTAATATAGCTTATAGATTCGAATAACACATATCTTATGATTAATAATGTTAAACGCGGGTAAAAGCCCGGGGAACAGCTGCTAGTCTATTATATCGAATAAATTCCTGCGGATTTTTTTTTAAACACGGAGTTTATCTTTAGTTAATATAAAAGAGTACTATATAACTAATTACTTACATAGATCTTATTTAGGTACATATGCTGGTCTAATATGATCGGGTATATACCATTGTTGGTTGACCTTATGAAATAAATAAAATACAATAACAAACTAATCAGCTAGCCGCATTACTACCTATTGTACTGAGTTTGAAGGACAAGTAATTACGAATTGAGTAAAATTAAACATCAAACCACAAAAAGTGATGAAAGCGGACAGTAATACTATTGCTTTTTCCACTCACAGTATTGAGTTCATTCATTGATTTACTGTCTACTAAATATTGCTTCGTAAACTCTGAAAGACACAGGCCGATTTTCGGGCATTGGCTAAGATAACGTCTATTATAATATTAGGTCTTTACCTATGAAATTGCCGTTCTGCAGTACTGGCCATTTCAAATCAAAATAATTTTTGTTTGGCTAAGAATTCTAATTTCAAATTAATTTTATTTTAAAAACATGGATTCTTTTTTCCAAAAGTAGTCATTTCTTTATTGATTAGTGTTACATTTTCATCGCATTTCAATCTTTTTCGTCATCATGGATACGTTAAAAATTCGAGTAATTATGGAATATGAGTACCGTCGTGGCAGCAACGCGGCACAAGCGGCACGCAACATCAACGACGTTTACGGAGCTAACACTTCAAACCAACGCACCACCTGTTATTGGTTTGCTCGCTTCCGTTCTGGTAATTTCGACCTGAAAAATGAACCTCGCGGTCGTCCGAAGACTTTGGTCGACAATGACGAATTAAAGGCGGTTGTGGAAGCTGATGATACACAATCTACGGCTGAATTAGCAGCAGCTTTCGACGTTAGCGTCAAAACAATATTGGTCCATTTGCGTCAAATTGGCAAGGTAAAAAAGCTTGACAAATGGGTGCCCCACGAACTGAATGATCGCCAGCGCGAAGTACGCGTCGAGACGTGCCTTGCACTGCTCAACAGACACACAAATGAAGGAATTTTGAACCGCATTGTTACCTGCGATGAAAAATGGATTCTGTTTGATAACCGCAAGCGCTCAGCAAGTTGGTTGGATCCTGGTTCAGCACCTAAACAATGCCCTAAACAAAAACTTACCCCTAGAAAAGTGATGGTCACTGTTTGGTGGTCTAGCGCCGGTGTGATTCATCACAGCTTCTTACCAAACGGGGTGAGCATTACTGCAGATGTGTACTGTGAAGAACTGAGCACAATGATGGAGAAGCTGGCGCATCTCCAACCAGCATTGGTCAATCGCTCGTCTCCGCTGCTCCTGCACGACAACGCGCGACCTCATACTGCACAGCAGACGGTCTCCAAGTTGCAAGAACTGGGGTTGGAAGCTCTCCGTCATCCGCCCTACTCACCAGACCTTGCGCCTACAGACTACTACTTTTTCCAGAATTTGGATAACTTCTTGGCGGGAAAAAAATTCAATACCCGAGAGGCAGTACAAAATGCCTTTGAAGAATTTGTTGCCTCCCGTCCAGCTGATTTCTTTAAGAAGGGCATCAATAAACTGCCACTGCGATGGCAAAGATGCATTGATTGCATGGGTGATTACTTCGATTAATACAAATAAAAAAATTCATGAAAAAAATTCGTTTAAATTTTTTCATACAAAACGGCAATTTCATAGGTAAAGACCTATTATAAGAAATATTTTATTGTAACTATAAAGGATATGTATGACTGTGGATGGCTTCGTTTATTTGTATTCCGTTTGATGGATCGTTTGTAAAAAAATGACGTAAAAGCGAGTTTGCGATTGAATAACCGTGTGATATCATCATACTTTTAACTAATAATGATACTCTTAACGTGAACGCAAATATATCAAAGTCGCAATAAGCGCTCTAGTACACTCGAAACTACACAAAAAACTTCCACTTAATATGAGACTATGCTCATTCCAGTCAAAATTATAAACAATGCTTTCCCCATGTGTTTTATTCCGATTCCAAAGTTTATGTAAAATATTAGTATAAGTAAAACCATGTAAATCCATCGTAAAGAAATAATTTACTGTAACAATGTATGTAGCAAAGACAAAACATCCATGCTTCGCACTGAACCACGAAAATACAAAAGCATTAAAAGCTCTTACAAAATTGTAGTATACACAAATAAAACAATAGATAAGTGTAAAATCTCTTTAAAAATCTTTGTATCGCTCTGATATATATCAATGAATTTTAAGTTTCTGGCCTTTGTAAAACTACCCGATTTAAAGTAATTTTACATACTTTTCCAATCATGCCAAACTTAGGCCAGCAGTTAGGTACTGTCAGAACTACCAAGAACCAGCTTGTGGGTCACTTACAATTTCTAAGCTGCCACTGATATTTTCTAATGGTTATTTGAAACCGAGATCAAATCTTCAGATGATAATGAAGTATAATAAAGCTGAAACGAATTAAAACAATAAATAAAACCTTAAAATACTTCCAAGCTACAAAATATTATTTCCATTATTTCATTCCATTTATGAAATCATTTTGGTTAATAATATGGTTAGAAAATAAATATTACAATAATTCCAATTTGCCTCTGCGGATCAGTGGTTATCGCGTTTGAATTATGTGTATTTTTTAAGACAACGCCCGCATTAGGGATCTCGTGGCGCGGGGTACTTTACAAACATATAATAGACGGACACAAATTACATCCAGACTCAGAACAACTATTTTATGGGTGACATAAATAGGCGACCGTCTTAGTACATAGATGAAATAACAATTGTACAATACCAGAATAAGAAGGGGTATACCCATGTCCCTAAATAATTTTTATGGTTATATACAAAGTTAATATTTAAGATAGTAAATGTAATATAAATTACGTCAATAATAATATAAAAATTCTGACGTATTATACCCGTGTAAATATTTGTATGCTGTAAACTATTACTAAGCTATTATTATGTAACATCTATGTACTTCCTACATTTACACACCTAAATAACTTATCTTATCTATCTACTACTACGACGCGGTGACGATGTATAAAATATAAAAAAACCGGCCAAGTGCGAGTCGGACTCGCACATGAAGGGTTCCATAGCAGCAAGTATTTCAGTTGATTAAATGAATGCAAAATGCGGTTTATGACGTATAAAAAAAAACTACTGGCTAGATCTCGTTCAAACCAATTTTCGTTGTTAGTTTACGTGGTAATGTACATCATATATATTTTTTTAGTTTTATCATTCTCTTATTGTAGAAGTTAGAGGGGGGGGACACCCATTTTACCACTTTGGAAGTGTCTCTCGCGCAAACTATTCAGTTTAGAAAAAAAATATATTAGGAACCTCAATATCATTTTTGAAGACCTATCCATAGATACCCCACATGTATGGGTACGATGAAAAAAAAGTTTCAGTTTCAGTTCTATGTATGGCGACCCCCCAAAATAATTGTTCTTTTTCTATTTTAGTGTAAAAATCTTAATGCGGTTTACAGAATACATCTACTTACCAAGTTTCAGTAGTACAGCTCTAATAGTTTCGAAAAGAAAATGGCTGTGACATACGGACGGACAGACAGACAGATATGACGAATCTATAAGGGTTCCGGTTTTTGCCATTTGGCTACGGAACCCTAAAAATTGCGAAAAAACACTACGAAATCAATTCTACGCTGCTACAAGTTGCTACGGCGTAGAAACCATTAGTCAGCCAGCAACTAGGGTGTAAGTAAAGTAACCTTGCAAAAATATAAAAATTTCTTACATAAGATATGTTAAATTTGAATTTTAAAATAAATAAATTTTGTATAAATAAATTTTGTATTTGTATATTTAAAGCATTATTCGCAATGCAAAGCGTTAATCTAATCTCATTCGTAGCTTAACGCAGAGCTCTTACCCCGGATTGGTAGATGATGCAGATTCAAGACCCGCCGGACGGTTAAATTTATGATTTCGTATTTTTGAGAAAAGATATGTTTAAAATTAACATTTATAATTAGTAAACAAGTTAAATACAAGTAATACAACCTAGTTTTCTGGTTTCCCTCGTACTTCTATGAATGTAAGAAAAAAGACATGGCCTTTGCTTTCTTTGAATGATTATTGAAATAACATTTCAGCGTTCAAATATTTTATTTCATACGGTTCTCATTTTTGGTTAGTTTTCACGAATTGTGTATTAATCTCAAAAATGCGAAATTATTCAATGGAACGGCGAGTCTCGAACCCGCACCCTCTACCAGTACGAAGTAGGGATTAAATTAATTTATGTTCTAAGATTTTTTCATAGATGGTGATTTCATAGATTATGAAATATTTAATAAAAAAGAAACTATTAAATACAATTTACCTTATGCATACGGAAGTCGACTAAGTCATCCTTTTGGGTTTAAAAAAAGATCGGCATCGCTTCCATTGAGCATCATGCGCAGAATGCTAGCAGCATTTCTACGCTGGATGGCAAATGAACCGCTGTCCAAAAAAGCGCTGGCCAGCCTGCTACTCACGTGTTACCTCGACCAAGCGTTTTGGTATTTCGTGGAAAAACCGCGCACTCAAACCGTGGCCCAGGCATCTCCACTCCAAACTGCTCAAATATATAATCTCTTTCGAGGCTTCGAGGGCCACTTAGTGGTCTCAGCTGATGTAGCAATATTGCCGGTGCATACCATTGTCCTTGTAAGGAGGGATGGTGCAAGCGCCACACCAAAGACTTACCAAGCTTCCATCATAGTCCAGCATAGTCATACCGTCAGGTCTCCTACCGTCGTCACATGTCAGGCCAATTAGTTCTTACCCAGCTGAGATGCCTAAATGTAAGAAGCATAAATAAGTCCCATAAATCATGCAAATCTATGACACAACGATTTTGGTACAAAAAGAAAAGTGTGTTTTGAACACATCCAATGCCCTTAATTACAGTTGAAGCTACATAGATAAATACACTTAGACCTTGACAGCGTCTTTATTTAAGTTTTGCTCAGCGCTTTTTTTGCTTCCAAGGTAGCAATTTATATAACAAATTAAACAGAATTTTATCAATTTATCCACTCACTAAAATGAAATGCAAACACGCTGTCAAAGAATGGCTGTATGAAATGGACTATCTCCAAACTGAAAGGCTGATAGTACCTTAAGATAAGAAAACACACACACGTACACATACACACACATACACATCCTCATTCACACACATACAAATTATCCGACATGATTCGAATTGTAAAAAGATGTTGTTCTTAGCTTTAAATTATTATTTTTTTCTTTTTCCTTCTTTAACATTATGTTGCCAAATAAAAGGCTCATATTCCTTTTACTTTAATATTTTATAAAAATGTAGAATATGCTGTGAATTTACTGTGGGACCTGGTGATCCGTAATGCAGGTTTACGCCTACTTCGGACACCAGCTCCCAAACAACTAAAGATAATGTTCATTAAGTTGTTAGACATAAGTTATGTAAGTGTGGAGAAAATAAACGATTATTATTATTATATTTAATAATAATAATAATCGTTTACTACGAAAACCCCCTTTCGGACAATAGTCCGAAAGGGGTTGTCGGGTTTTCGTATCGCAGGTGTATCTATTGACGTGGCCTCGACTATATGTACTTACGTTAAAGTCGGGTTACACTTCCACTCGGATGAGTCATCGGTTGTTAGTGCGGGTAAACACCACATGCGTCAATGCGGTAGACAATGGAACTATATATGACAAAAGGTCGAATGGTATCAATAATACGAATGAGGAGCCCATGACTGTCCTCAAATGTCTACTTTATCTCACCTATTGGAACATTAAAAAAAAATACTTTGTAAAATCTGACTACAAAAGCTCAAGTATGTGTATTTATGTAAAATTATTCCTTTATTGATTTATTTATTTTCCATCAATATTCTGCCGCGCAATTTATAAAGGCAGTAAATTACAAGTCGTTCACACATGGACTTTACTGCGTTTCTAAACTGTGCGGCAGTATTTGGGTGACAAATCTGACTGGTGCGGGAATCGAACGAGAGCCTGATTTGATTTTCGAGCAGTGCTACTGTGGACAGTTTCCACGGTAGCACTGCTCGAACATAGAGGTGGTCTACAAAATGTATATTATTATGTACGAATTGCTGGCTACCTACTAGTTCATTATCTATCAAAATGAGCGAATAATTACTTAGATAAAGGGTTCCAAACTCCAGATATTTAATACCCACCCCCATGTTTTTTTTTTAAATCTGCGCAGGCGTGTTCTTTCAACAGTATCGAAATTATTCCGGCCCATTTGTAGTTTTTTTTTTAAGAATTTTGATTAAAACGCAACTATGTAGTGTGTAATAATATGTTTGAAATGGAGCTTGTCGGAACGAAATTAAAGCAAAGCTTTTTTGAGGAATTGTTATGTGGACCTCTCTTGATTATTAATTTTTTGACGTTCTTATTTTTTGCGGTAGTAACAGCAATAACAACACAGTTTGTAAAAATATAATACAATACAACGTAGAAATAATAGTAGTTGGGCTAACTACAAAATTTAGTTAAAAAAGTAATAGGCATTCACTCGGTGGTGCTATCAGTAACGATACATACACTATTATCGTAAACATTTCTTTTATCTAAATATTCATACCATTAATTTAGCGTTTTCATTCAATTTGCAATAACAAGTTTGTATCGATGTGAATGATCTGATTTCTATGAACTCTTCTGGTTATTTGTCTACGATCTCTCGTCTTTTAAACAAACCGATTGTATGTTGTGCGGTGACTGGAAGAATTATTTCATGTCACCTTTAAGCTTCGAACATTTAGCATCAAATCTAAGCAAGTTTTTAAGTGACACTTGTCATAAAACCATTCTTACAGCGGCCGCAATTTAGTCAAGTCTCACACATTTGCCAGCTTTAGCTCATGGCATAAAAATTGTTACTTATATACTTATATAGAGATTGTGCCCCGAGGTTTTACCCGCGTTAAACTTTATATATTATAGCCTAAGTGTTATTCGAATATATAAGCTATATAACTACAAAGTTACATCAATATCCGTTCGGCAGTTTTTGCGTGAAAGAGTAACAAACACACACACTCACAAACTTTCGCCTTTATATTATTCGTGTGATATATACTATACCTTAAAGCATAATAATTGGGAGTACTTATACCTATTTTATTTATAGTATTAGTTATCATTATATGAATTAAAGTAACTGTTGAAAGTAATATATTAGTTTAGTTAAATCTATACATATAATAAAATCGTAGGAAAGTCAAAACTGTATATTGAATATTTTTTTTGAAGAAATCTTGGGGCGTGATCTACAAACGACATCGAAGCCAAAAATATAGTTTTAAGAATTTTTGTCTGTTTGTCTGTATGTATGTCCAGGCTAAAGTCAAAAAGTACTGCATGGATTTATTTCAAATTTTTGCATGAATACTAAGAGGTCAGGTCAACATATAGGCTACATATTATCACGCTATCACTTACGGGAGAGGAGCTGTAATCTATACATCTATATCTATACAATCTACACAAATAAATAAAATTAGAGTGTCTGTTTGTAATATTGAAATAACCGTTTTTTTCTACATAAATATGAATATATATACGGTACCTACACCAAAATATTGTTTTTTACAATTTTTGTCTGTCTGTCTGATTGTTCCGGCTAACCTCTGAAATGGCTGGACCGATTTTGATGGGACTTTTATTGGCAGGTAGCTGATGTAATAAGGAGTAACTTAGGCTACTTTTATTTTAGTAAAATCATTTATTTTAGAAAATATAAAAAAAAAATCTAAACAATCTAATTAACACGCGAACGAAGTCGCGGGCACAGCTAGTAATTCATAAAATTTAACGCGGGTTAAAACCGCGGGGTACAGCTAGTAACTAATATATTATTACTTTTTAAAGTATGTACATTTGAATAGAATTTGAATGGCCTGTGGTTAGTTACCCTGACTGCTAAGCCAGAGGTCGTGGTTTCGATCCCCACCCAGTCTTTCTGTGATAACGATTATTTGTTGTGTCTGGGTGTAATCTATGTATAATACGTATCTATTTAGAAACATATAAATATGTTTTAAATCAGTCGTCTGGTTGCCATAGTGCAGGCTCTGCCTAGTTTGGGATAAGATGGCGGTGTGTTAGTGACTCAAACATATTAATTTATTTCAAAAAAATGTTCAAGTATAGATAATGTATAGTATAAAATACGAGAAATGCCTTATTTGTTGAGAGAAAGCGTGTGTCGATTGATTCAGCACTTCGTCACGTAAACAACGATACGCGTAAACAACAATATAAAAACAATCAAGTCATAATGCCTGCGCGTTATCAGGTATGAATATTAGTTATTTATGCATGAATGAAACAAAACCAAGTTATTACTCGTAAACAACATTTATTCAATAAGGTCACAAAATATATTTATAATAATTTCAACAACATTACTCATGATTAGTACTTCCCGTTGTTTACACAAACATTTATTATTACAAAACAAAATAGTAACCTAATTCAAATGGTGTTCAATATATTTTTATTATTTTTTATAATCAATTCCTTTACAGTATTACTTGGGTCCAACTTTTGATGAAGATCAGTCAATATTGAATTTTGTAGTAAATTGCAAAGTAATCTGAAAATAATCATGTCTATAATAATATTATAATATTCCTGTTTAATAAAAAATAAACTCACTTTAGTTTTTTGGTCAAAATATTTATATAGAACCAAATATAAAATATTTCGCATCGAATAAAAAATAATTTAATAAAATATAAATAAATAAATTCTAGAATAGAATTTCAGAAACCGAGGAGAAAATTGCATAGCACACATACAAAATAAACACATAAGTATGTAATTGTATTATAGTTTAAAATACATATAACTTAGTTAGTTCCATATATTTGTTCGTTGCCAGTGAAGTATTTATTATCCGTCTGAATTTGTACGGATCATCCTGTCACCGAAGTTTGGAACTGTGCCCGATAGATGACAATAGGCTCGGCCTCAATTAGGTACATTGGCACGATCTGCGTACTCATACAATACCATCTGTGCCTCCTTATGGAATACTTCAAGCGTAACGTGGTTTTTATCTATAAATCGCCAAATTTTGTCTTTCTGCAGAGCTGATAAATATTTTGAAGAAATTAAGTTTTTGCCTTATTTATTGCCATGAAAATCAAAATACGGCTTGTCACAATTTTTCACAATACGCTAGTTTGAATTAACTTAATACACATATTAATTAACTAATGTTTCCAAGAAACATCCACATATTTACCTAATTTAATTACCCAAATTTAAGCTTGTAAAATATCACCAAAAACAATGTTATTATTTTTTGGTGATATATTACAAGCTTAAATCAAATAACCTGGATAAAGTGAATAAAATTGAAATGCAAAAAATGTATCTAATCGTGTTTTTGAGCAGCTGCTACAACAACCTATTTCCGTGTGTCGCGTATATTTTTAAACCGTATAGTTTACTTGCGTATTTTTATAAGTGTCCACAAATAAATCGATCAAGTTAGAAATAGAACGTGTTTGGCAGTACGGTGCAGCGTCGCTTTATATAATTAGCGATGCACAAATGAAGTGGCTTCTAAGGAATTGGGTCGATGCGCGTGGCGGGCGGGCGAGGGCAGTGCGGAGAGCCTCGGAATTCGCGTAACGTTACGTCAGCGGGCGTCGGCCTCGCGCCGGTCGCTGACCTGCGGCTATCTCTAGCGCCCGCTAGCGCTAGTCGCACGCGCATCATTACGCACACACATCATACACATGTGCATTACTAAACTGCTAAATGCAATTCACAACTCACCCACAGCATTCGCCACACCGTACACTAACGTCTTAATTACCGCGACCGAGTTTAATGGGATACCTTTAACGAGGTGTATCTTTAAAAACATACCATACGTATAATGCTTGAGTTAATATCTATACATACAAGTGATGGAAAGTTCGAGAATTTAAATATGTTAAAAACAGCTGGTTTTAACATGTTTAAAATAATAAATGATCGGATTAGTGCGATTGTCTTCCTTTTAAATAGGCGTAAGTTTCTTATTATTTTCATGTCAAGAGCCGTGTCGTGTAACGTACTCGAGGTTGTCGACCTGGTTCTACACAGCTCTTTTGTATCTCTCAAAGGTTGAAATGAAGGTACGTGCCTACTGCGTTCAAAACGGGAAATAATACGGTTCATTCCATTCATCAACTTTATGTTCTTCTACATAGTGTGGGCGTAATGAAGCGTCGTTATACTTATTGTGAAAAAATATTACTTATTCTTCAGGCACTACTCATTCTGTTGACTTTGAGATGATTTAGATCTAATGGAGAGAATGTGTGCGTGCGAATGTATGCTAATAAACTCATTTCATTTTTAGTGTTCCGTGCCAATAAATGGGAGGAACGGAGATTAGGTGACTCAATCACGGATATATAGTATGCGTAGTTGAATAGCAATTTTCGGGATATATTTCAGGCAAAATGAGTATTAATTAATCTGAATGCATCGTCATGTGATATTAGAGGACAAGAAATAAAATTAAATATTTTATTTTATTAGCAGTTGGCGTTAGCGTGGTGGATATATATGTGCTTTCACGCCGCATGTCGTGAGTTCGATTCCTACCCAGGACAGATATGTGTGCATGAACATGTCTGTTTGTCCTGAGTCAAAAAAAAAAGTAGTATATCAGTTATCAGGTTTCCATAGTACAAGTTCTCCTAAGTTTGGGATCAGTTGTCCGTGTGTGAATAATGGCCTGAGTTACTAATAATTATTAGAAAAAAAAAGAATCAGGTGAACATAACGAGCCTTCCTCTATCACCAAGTAAAATATACTAAGCAACATATTATAGATCATACATGTTTATTAAGCGCGCCGTTGACGCGCGTTTGTAGTTGTAGCGATACAGACACGCGTTAGCATCGCGGTTGTATCGATCAAAATAACAACAAACTGCTATGTAGGATAAAAGCGCGCCATTGACGCGCGTTTCCAAAACGCGCGTCGACGGCGCGTTTAAAAAACGTGGTGTGCACATGCTCTTAAAGGTAAAAAGTTATACAAGGGCGTGTTTTATTGCAATGCATTTGAACTTTTTAGATACTGCAGTAATCGCTTTCAATGTATTAACAATAAGATACACACAGATATTTTGGTACCATTAGGTACCAAAATATCTGTGAGCAAATAAGATTGATATTATCATGGGTGTAAGGTAGAAGTTTGTTTGTTCATGAGTATAATGTACGTGTTTGTTTGTTAGTTTTTAGTGCTGTCTGTCACCATTTTTCCTCATTAATTTGAAACGAGTTCAATGTGGATTGTTTTATTTGTCACTGCAGCATTGGGTAATACAAAAACTTTTGGGTCAAAAACAATATTACGAATTTAGTTGGGATTATCAAAGCTCTATAAACGCTGAAGATTAAGTCTAAGGATAGTTTTAAATACATTGCTCATTGGGGTGGGGGGAAGGCTCAGCAACACTTGTCTTGTTTGCTGACTCTTAAAGGCTGGTAACGCACTCGTGACTCCTCTGGTGATGCTAGTGTCCATGGGCGGCGGTGATCACTTACCATCTGGTGAGCCACTTGCTCGTTGGTCTTCATCTGGCATAAAAAAAACCATGAAAAAGATCTCACTTTCTCATCTTTGAAACTACAATATTGAACTATACCACGACAAGGCTCATAACCTTTTGCCCCCACCGGTCACCGCAAAAGAGATATACATAATTCCTGAGCTTATCTATGCTTGAGAGAGTACTTTAAGCAGTTGGTTCCAGCTGAAGTTATTAGACAACCGTCATTAAATTATCTCAGTGCTATCAGCGGCTTGAACAATTGTGATACTAAGTTTACCACTACCTATAATAACAAACACAAAAAATGTCTAAGACAGAGTTTTATTTAAAATTTACAGGAATGAAACCCGAAAGTCTTTAAGATCCCACTAAGCATGTATGTACGGAATCCTAATAAAACAAGGCACAACGACGCTGACTTCTTTTTAAATATGGTCATAGAAACTTAAACCTACATAAGGTTTAAGTTCCTATGATATTTTTGGAATTCTAATTGAATATTGGTGTGACTCACCACACGGTCGGCCTATCTCAATGTCACAGACCAATTATGTAAATTAATAAGTGCTGCTGAAATTGAAATCACCCATTCGTTTTTGCACTTTTTTCTAATAAAATACTGGCACTTGCAGGATTTCCATCGTGTTTTGACAGAATTCATTCGAGGTAAGTTGGTTCTAAAATCTATGTTTGCTACGTTTCATTTGCATAGAGGTGATATTCTATTGCGGATGCTACTAAAACTTGATGTAACTTACAATGCATGTTTTAGAATAATATTAAAAGCAATTAAATGAATTTGTAATTCGTTCTATTTTATTTTCTTTAGTTTATAATCCTGCTGACATTGTGAAACTCGACGACCGTCCCTAACAAACTTAGAAGAAAATAAAGATATAAGATATATCCCGATGGAATATATCTTTTTTCTTCTAAGTTGAGAATGGACCCGTACCAATTTTCTAACCGGTTACTTTCACAGAAAATATTGTACTCTGTATTGCTATGTATATAAAAAAATATTAGCTGTTTTTCACTTCCGTTGTTTCAACTATTAGATAACTAACGACGATACAATGACGGAAGGACCACCTAAAAGAATAGTAATCATATATTAGTCCATTGCCTACTACTACATCATTATTTGACTCCTTCTTATTTCTTGCTGATTCAATTTGTTGCGGGATCTTAGACAGTCGAAGCAATTTCTCAGGATATGCCTGGGACTCACCGCTCAGTGTAATTTCACTGTTGATCTTGGCTTACAGGAGTTGTAGACGTCCACTGCTGGACAAAGACCTTCCCCAAGAATCTTCACAACGTCCGGTCTTGCGCTGCCCGCATCCAGCGGCTTCTCCTGAATAGTCCTTTTATTTGAGAACGTTTATTATGTGACTATAACAACAGGACCGTTAAAAAAAGAATAACAATAATGGATCTATTTAGCAATGCAGAATTTCATTGTAAACTGCAGACTTTGGCAGTAGCACCCATCAGACATATTCTTTTCATTTTATGACACATTATCGTTTAATTGATAACCATCTAGCGTCAGTAGTAAGAATGCAATAAATAAACCAATTAAAATTGCTTAGATGTTCTATGGCATTCAGAGCGAAAGCAAATAACCGATTCATTTCTATAGATAAGTTGGCAGCACGCATAGCCTAAGCTGTACGCGACAGAAAATTTGACGGAAAGAACGAAAAACTTTCTGTTTATTTCAACGAACCAGTTACAAACAAAATCCGTGTCGAATCGATCTCCTTTTAATCAGACCATACCCGAATTTATTGATTATCGATTGAAAATTGATGCGCGTATAATATACGAGCCTCTTATTTATTACTTGATATATTAAGAGTAAGCAATACGTATAATATGTTAAATATATACAAAACATACACAATAATACTCAGTAAGAAGTCTAAGTAGAGAGTAAGAAACTGTATATTTCAAAAATAAGTACGAGTGATGAAATTGAAGGCGATTTTGGAAAACATTAATTTACTTTAAATAATATTAAAAAAAATATGGGGCCAATTTCTATAAGAAAGGAATGTTACAGTTTGCATTTCATAAAGTTTGTAAAGATTAATAAAACGTTCAAAACTAGATAGCCCAGCCTAAAGCAAATACCAAGGAGCAGTAACTCTCTAATTCGCCTGTCCAACTGTGAAATAATTTTAACGGAGAAAAATTTCTTCATCTACGGAACACAAAACTTTTTTGTTAGTGACATACATAAATGTTTGTGGCACAAGAGAGATCAACGACATAACGTTGACGAGCTCAGATTTAGCGAGGTTACAAAGTTGGTTAACCTAGCACACCGGACGATCTGTGCGGTAACGCAATGAGTTCATTAGTAGGCCGAGTGGAGCGAATTCTAAGCGTTAGCCATTTCGGTACATTTTTGTGCCTACATTCTCTAAAAAGAATATAAAGCAACGGCCTCACATCCACATTATATATCTGTGTAGGTGGAGCTGCGCGATTTGTGTTTCTGAAAAGAATCACGGCTTAAGTGAGAACGAGGTTATTCAAAGTATTTGAAGTTTACGTACATCAAGCTGCCCCAATCTGTCAAATTTCCCCAATTGAAAGTGAACCTTATGCTTGTGATAAAGTTGAAAATCCATAAAAGAAATTTAACAGATTGGGGTAGCTGGATGTGCTGGCGTCTGTACATAAAGTAAATCAATAACTATCAACTACATTATACCAAGCATGATTATAAATTTAAAAAAAACTTTAAGGTGTTATGGATACACAACAAAATTTCTTAGTCTTTACAAATTAAAATATTGTCTAAGTTAATATGGTACCTATTCCTAAACCATTGTAATTCAATGGTTTAGGAATAAACTTCCTAGTAAAAAGAGCAAAGTAACTAATCTTTTCGATAGAAAATTGATCTACAAGCTCTTTTCCGAATTTCCTCCTTTTAGTTCTCAATGCAATATAAGAACAATACGAATGCTAATCGGCATTCGAATATAGAGCCGCATTTTTTATAATAACTAGCTGTGCCCCGCGGTGTTACTCGCGTTAAATTTTATAAATTTTCTTTGCTATAAACCCCACAGAGCCCGAGACCTTTCCAACGAATGCAAAACCGTGGAAATCGGTTCGTGCGTTCTGGAGTTATAGCGTCAGGAAGGAAAACCCGACTTATTTTTATATAGTAGATTACATATTCATAACACGAGCAATCAAGACGCAGGTAGTGTTAATATGAGAATTTAAGCAGTTAACTGGCTTAATTTTTTTTATAAAGAGATTTATAGCCACTCTTTAAGGCAAACGACAATATTTGTTTTTATTTATAATCGATTAACCAAGTTTTGTTAAACGGTGTAACAGATTTGCTTCTTACAATAGGGGATCAAAAAGAATATTGTTGCATAAAACAATATTATAACTATCCGAAATAGTAACTCTCTTTTAAAATATGTTTGTTAGAAATACGGATGTTAATAAGGATAAAATTCAAAAAGTTTCAAATAATTTATTGTGAGAAGTAACCCATAATTACAGATGTTCCAACAAAACTTATTAGAATGAATATCAATCAATCAATCATATCATCTATTAATATTGCATGCAATGGTCGCATAGAAAACACACGTAAGTAATAAAAATAAATGGGAAATTTTCCACTTTTATATACTATCACAATAATGCGAATAAAATATTTATTTTTGTGTCAATTTTTTAATGTTAATAACAATTTCTAAAGACTAATTTCAATCTAAACAAGCTTTTCTTGTCACCGTAGCCTAGTTGGTAGTGCTCCTGCCTACGAAGCTGGTGGTCCTGGGTTCGAATCCCGGTAAGTGCAAATATTTGTTTGATGAGCACGAACATTTGTTTCTGAGTCATGGATGTTTCCTATGTATAATAGGTCTTTACCTATGAAATTGCCGTTTTGTATGAAAAAATTTAAACGAATTTTTTTCATGAATTTTTTTATTTGTATTAATCGAAGTAATCACCCATGCAACCAATGCATCTTTGCCATCGCAGTGGCAGTTTATTGATGCCCTTCTTAAAGAAATCAGCTGGACGGGAGGCAACAAATTCTTCAAAGGCATTTTGTACTGCCTCTCGGGTATTGAATTTTTTTTCCGCCAAGAAGTTATCCAAATTCTGGAAAAAGTAGTAGTCTGTAGGCGCAAGGTCTGGTGAGTAGGGCGGATGACGGAGAGCTTCCAACCCCAGTTCTTGCAACTTGGAGACCGTCTGCTGTGCAGTATGAGGTCGCGCGTTGTCGTGCAGGAGCAGCGGAGACGAGCGATTGACCAATGCTGGTTGGAGATGCGCCAGCTTCTC
Organism: Pseudoips prasinana; assembly: GCA_951640165.1. Lineage (NCBI taxonomy): Eukaryota > Metazoa > Arthropoda > Insecta > Lepidoptera > Nolidae > Pseudoips > Pseudoips prasinana. The sequence goes on along the minus strand of OX621241.1, from coordinate 18,308,375 downwards.
CATCATTGTGCTCAGTTCTTCACAGTACACATCTGCAGTAATGCTCACCCCGTTTGGTAAGAAGCTGTGATGAATCACACCGGCGCTAGACCACCAAACAGTGACCATCACTTTTCTAGGGGTAAGTTTTCGTTTAGGGCATTGTTTAGGTGCTGAACCAGGATCCAACCAACTTGCTGAGCGCTTGCGGTTATCAAACAGAATCCATTTTTCATCGCAGGTAACAATGCGGTTCAAAATTCCTTCATTTGTGTGTCTGTTGAGCAGTGCAAGGCACGTCTCGACGCGTACTTCGCGCTGGCGATCATTGAGTTCGTGGGGCACCCATTTGTCAAGCTTTTTTACCTTTCCAATTTGACGCAAATGGACCAATATTGTTTTGACGCTAACGTCGAAAGCTGCTGCTAATTCAGCCGTAGATTGTGTATCATCAGCTTCCACAACCGCCTTTAATTCGTCATTGTCGACCAAAGTCTTCGGACGACCGCGAGGTTCATTTTTCAGGTCGAAATTTCCAGAACGGAAGCGAGCAAACCAATAACAGGTGGTGCGTTGGTTTGTAGTGTTAGCTCCGTAAACGTCGTTGATGTTGCGTGCCGCTTGTGCCGCGTTGCTGCCACGACGGTACTCATATTCCATAATTACTCGAATTTTTAACGTATCCATGATGACGAAAAAGATTGAAATGCGATGAAAATGTAACACTAATCAATAAAAAAATGACTATTTTTGGAAAAAAGAATCCATGTTTTTAAAATAAAATTAATTTGAAATTAGAATTCTTAGCCAAACAAAAATTATTTTGATTTGAAATGGCCAGTACTGCAGAACGGCAATTTCATAGGTAAAGACCTAATATAAGTATTTATCTATCTATATAAGTATGTATATCGTCGCCTGGTACCCATAGTACAAGCTTTGCTTAGTTTGGGGCTAAGATGATCTGTGTGACATTGTCCCTAGATATTATTATTATTTAAAATTAAACTCTAAGTCGTAATATTCTCCTTTATCTGTTACAAAACCGGCATACAACGGTCCAAGAAAGAACCATTTGTGTTATGTCTAATAATCATTATACTACATCGATGTATAAAAATGTATAAATAAGAGGATTATTCCCAATTTATTCATGCTCCAGCTATATTGAGTTACTACAGACGCCACGAGTCACTAGTTTCTAAAAGAAATAAGTTACATATCTGTAATTTAAATGTTTACCCAAATTCTAATAATGATCAGAAATTTATAAGAACTGCAAGATAACCTAGTTAGTTTAGTTCGTCCTCACGAATTACCAACACCTGCCAATCAGGCACTGCGAACAAACAGATAGCTGTCTTCCCGGAGCTGCCTAGAAATAGTGGCAGTAGAGGACATTTCTCTTTCCGCCACCGCAACCCTTAGAAGGAGTTGGGCTATCTGCTGCCACCGCCGCAACACGCCACCTATGTCTGCGAGTGAGATCAGCTCTCTCCCGATCCCGCTCGGCGGCCACCTTCTAGAGCATTACTGTCTCTCTTGGTGGAGAGACCCGCCAGCATCGCACGCATGACACCCGGCGGGAACCGATCCTATCCAATCTCTATCACAAGGACTCACCTCTCGGCCTCCACTGTCGGGTATTCGGCAAGAGTGTGCTGGGCAGTGGATCTATTTTGCTCCCCAACTGGTGGGAATTTTCGATACACTCATTCTCACCAAAACACCCGTGTAAATCCCGCCTATACTCAATGAGCGTCTGATTTGGCGCGTTCGATTCACTGCCAGGAGATCGAATGGCGAGTGGCCGCCTTGAAAGATACCGTATGGTATATTCATGCTACCCGTATGGCCACCAGACGTGGCTAGCTGTTGAGTATAGCTTTTCAGTGGAAGGCATCCGTCAGCTGGTCCGACGATTGCCCCATAAAGGATGGCGAACTTCTTCCTGAGGGTACCCGGGATTCGGCAAAAGCCGGTATAACGCACTCGGGAAAATTTAACTAACTTGAAATTATATGTTAAACTGTCATAAAACCTATCTTTCAACACAATAAAAAATTAAGGTAAATTTTACATATAATGTAGAGATCTGTTCCTAGTAGGTTCTCATGAAATGACCAACGACATTTCACATGATTATATCAACTGTTTTCTTCTGTAGGGATGTGCTAAAACTTTCATGCAATTATAACGTTATCTGCGTTTTACTATAAATAAATATGCATAATATCTTTCGAATAATTTTATAATAATGGAATGTAAGTTATAAATTTTATAACTATTATAAAACTAACAATTAAAATAATTATAAAATGAAGGCACGTAGTGCCATATAAAATCCTGTATTTATATTTTTGTTGAAAACTATGTAGTTGTCCGTCTTTTTGTCCCCCTAAATCATTCGTCTGTGTTCGTTTCTTGCGCATAGACCACGTTCTCCAGATTTGCTCGATCTGTTTTTGTTTTGTGACCCAGCCTTCGTTTAATTGGACTGTTCCTGCTTATTATACTGACAACGGCACTAAATTGGAATTCGACAGAGTTGTTATGTGCATTGTGTTCTCTGGTACCTTCGTTGCATAATAATGCCGAAACGTGAACAAACAATGAAAAGTAAAAGCCGTAAGCTTATTATTAAGATACAATATAACTTTGAGGGGAAAAGCTTACCTCAAAAACGTCGGATCAAAGATCTCAAAATTTACTTACTCCTTCCGCGAAATAAAATTGACAACCGACTTACAAACTGCATTAACCACCTGCCTATGCTTATTCATGGTTTACCTATGGCATTATTATGTGGGGTAATAGCACAAACGTACCTTGACTGTTTATCTTACAGAAAAAAACTAGTCGGAATCTTAACAAAATGCTCACCATTACATGCATTTACATCATAGAAATTTGCAAGTTTGTAAGAAATAACATTACTTTCTTTACACAATGTGGTGATACTGATAAATAATTAAGAATTTTTATTATATATTAAAAATAAATTATTATTACCTACCTTTCGCATAACTCTACACTCTAACAGTCCATACGTATTGTGCATAAAGATATATAATAAACGCCACTATAATAAAAATCCAAACCAATAATTACATTTTTATTTTAAAACTAAAACAAATACCAATTAATAAAGTCTAAAATGAGTTTATGACTAAAATGAGTACATAAATGATAAAAATTTAATATTATAAATATAAAATAATATGCTTTAAAAATAAAAAATAATAATAAATAATATACTTAAAAATATAATATAAACACCTAGACACGCGGCCAGTCCATAGAGGGGTGACCGTTAATGTGCTTTAATTTCTGAGCGTGTCCGTACTTCGGAAGGCAAGTTAATATGTCAATCCCGGTTGTCGGCAATAAGCTATATCAGACGTTGCTGGGCGGCTTGAACAACTCTGACTCCACTATACACTGCGTAAGTATACGATGAATACAGGAGAAACGTTAACATTTTTTTTTTTTTTTTATTTATTTAAATACTTCTTGCACAGAATTGTACAGAGGCGGACTTAATGCCAAAGGCATTCTCTTCCAGTCAACCTTGGGGTGATGCAGAGAAAACATGGTAGGTGCACTAAAGTATCAAAATATTGTAGATGAGAAGATATAGAAGGTACATAAATTACACAGATACATATCATATATATATAATACATACTATAATATATATATATATATATATATATATTATCTCATAGTTATATTAGTATATTATATCTTAATACGTAAAAGTTAAAAAAAATATTTTGTTTTGCTCTAAAACATTTTAAATAAGAGAATGTCTTTTAGAAAATCACATCAACCAACATTACAAGAATAGTATAAACTATTAGAAACTACGAGCGACAGGCTATAGTCACAATAGACTCAGAATTTGGAACAAGAACCTCTTAGACCAGCAATGCTTTTGTTATTGCTACACATTTGTCATGTCGCGGCAGGACAGTATTTGAAACGCAACAGTTGCCCATAGCAGCCTTAAATCTGAATTATGTTCTAGCGTAGGATAAATTAAAGAATAATGTAATTCAAAAATATTACACCATACTTTTAAATTGAAATCAATTCATTATTGAATATTCTAGATCATAATGCGGTCTGTTAACAAAACTTTACTACTACTTTGTCAAAACAGTAATTCGAGGACATGTAGTCCTCGAATTACTGTTTTAGAAAACACGACCGATTTCAACATTCATTTAAAAGAACTGATTTGAACCAAATTAATAAGGGACCATTTCGATAGCACTCCCTATAGAAACATAAACGGTTTCATACAACGGAGGAATCACGAAATGACGAAACCTACATGCATACAGTCGCATCCATAACCTTCTTCTTGAAGTTGGTTAAAAAATCATTTTTAAGAGTAGAGTTTTACTCTTATCACGAATAAATTTTCCAAGGTTATTGAATGCTGTGCTGCACACAAAGTTATAAAAAAATATTTACTACTGCTCGGCCGCTGAAAGTATGGTCATGCATGACTAGAGACAGACCAAAAGTAACATTCTTATATGTATTTTATATTTAATCGATCTTGGCAAAGAGTATTTGAAGATTTATATCCATGTTACCATGTGAGAGTTATATTCAGAATATTTGATCAAAAAGTTAATAATAAAAAGAAACAAGTTTAATCAGATTCCGATACGCTTGAAGAGGTGCTGTTTTGTCATAATTTTCATTCCGTTTTTTGTCCGGATTTTGATTAAAATGCCAGTATTCCGCTAAAGCATACTTTGAAGAACCTGCGTGTTATTAGTCAAGCTAAGCTGTCCTCAATAAATGAAAAAAAAAAAAGCTCTTTTACCCATTGGTACTTTTGATGTCGAAACTTGTGATTGTGTGTCATCTGTGCAAAACGGTGTGTGATGAGCTTTCAGTCATGTCACAACAATGAAAACAACACTACCCTAATTATCAAACATTGATTTATTTATTTATTTATTCATTTATTGCACACCATATGTCAAAAAGTTGTTACAGAATTGGAAACAGTACAAATATGGACCCTGTAGGGCACGCAAACTTAGAAGAGAGGAGGAAGTATTATATTATATTTAATTTTATTTATTTATTTATGTTTTATTTTTTTCATTTAATTTAAAAATTATTTTATTTTTTTAAGTAGGTATATTATTTTATATTTATAATATTATATTTTTATCATTTATGTATTCATTTAAGTCGTAGTAGACTTTATTAATTAGTATTTGTTTTAGTTTAAAAATAAATATGTTATTCTTGGTTATGTTTTTATAGAGTCTGGGAGTTTATTATATATCTTTATGCACAATACGTATGGACTGTTAGAGTGGTGTTTCTCCTGTCAAAAATATTCAGCCATTTCCATCAGTTGAGTGAGTCAGTGAGGCGCTCATAGCTAGATGCTCTCACTGGTCCGTAAGTGATCAGCGAGGTTAAGCAACTAGGCTCACGGTCAGTTCATAGATGGGTGACCGCCAAAGTGGTTTATTTCTGAGTATCTCCGTGCTTCGGAGTGCACGTTAAGCAGTCGGTCTCTGTTGTAGCCATTAGGCAACAGTCGTTAAGCCATTTCAGAGGCTTGCTGGTCGGCTTCAGCAACTCTAACACCAGGGTTACCGCTGGCCATGCGATAAGTAATTAATCAGTGAAGCTGAATTGGAGCGGTGAGCACAATAGTTCATCACTGGATGCAGTGTTATCAGGACTTCCAGAGATTGTAGATAGCCGCCAAGAGAAGAATAATAAGAACTATATGTAAATTTCAATACTACGTGCAGTACCTCGTCGTAATGTGTACTACAAGGATGTGTTAACAGTGGGATTAAGAAGCTTAGGTACTTTCGCTCACCATTTTTGTATGGGACACTTACCTACGGCGAACAAAAATAAAATTAGGTACGGTGGATAGGCAATTAAATCTAGTTTACAATGGTATAGTTCCCATATCTGTGGGTCGTGGCAATAAGGAGAAAATGGACATTTTTGTCGTTCCATTTCACAACAAAATCGAACTCGAAAGCAAACGAAATCCAGTAAACAAGCAGTAGGTAATTAGTTGACTCAGACCACAATGGGAACACAGTAAAACACAGATCGCTACGACGGATGACAAAGGACTGCGATGTAGTAAGATAAGCTAGCTACCTGCGCGAGCGCAACATAAACCAGTTTTAGGACTATGGGCGAGAGTGAGAACGAAACATGCACATCAACTTGACGGATTTAGTCTGATTGGGTTTACAAAAATACCACGGAGTGATATTTTAACTTACTGAGCGGTCGTTTAGTAATTAGGAAAAATAGTCAACATAAAATATGTTTTTCATTTTACTAATTATTTCCATTTTCCCATTATTGTGAATCAAAATAACTACACAATATTAAATATGATTGCAAACACTATCATTTAAAAATGTTTTGGTTTATGTTCGCGACTTTTAAAAAATCGGGTAAAAAACGCCCGATGTTCTTTAAAATATATATTCATTTTATCATCATTCTCGGAAAGTAGTGATTATTTGATCCCAGTAGCGGGTGGAAGAAGACACTTCCCACCTTTGGTCGAGAAAGACTCATAGTAATTGCTTATCTCCCTAGAGTGGGAATAAATTTTAAAAATAGAACTCAATATTTGGTTAGGCAGACGACTGTAAAAAAATTAACATCATTAAGAAAAAAATCCTGCGGTCTTGTGAGTATATAAACGGCCAGTGTGAATTTAAAAAAAAAACCTAAGCGCGTCTGCCCGCGGCAGTGACGTTGCCGCGCGGTGTGTTCCATAGTCAAAATTTCAAATAGACTATATATTTTGCGGAATACTAGCTCTGTAAACTGTATCAAAAGCTCGGATTAAGACTCATTAATATCTTATTAAAAATGAGTTCAAGTGATTCTTAAATGTTGACCCCAGATTCTGTTAAAAACGAGGCAAATACAGGAAAACTTTTCGCCAGAAATTTCTAAAGAAAGATACTTAAATACTGACAATGAAGTGGTGAGCAGATAAGACAATAAAAATAAAATCAATACATGTAATAATTAGAGATCGTATAATCGGATGCATATTTTACTGACTGAATCCAGCTTTTATTCTTTATCGTATGGGCACTGGGCAGAGGTAACCCTGGTTGTTCAAGCCGCCCAGTAGACCTGGCTTATCGACTATGTCTAACGACGACAACCGGGACCGACAGCTTAGCATGCCCTCTGAATCACGGCTAAGAAATTAAACCAATTTGACGGTCACCATCTATACACTGACCGCCTGCATAGGTGCTTTACCACAAAAAAATCCAGTGATTTCGGGAAATTATAATTTAAGTGTATACCACTCCATCTAATGTAACTAACCCGATTTGACACAAATCATAGTAGTGATATTACAACGTAATAGGGTTGCCTTTCCCTACTTTTATTGTCAGTGATTTTTGCAAAATTAAAATCCTAATTTTATAGCTATAAGCTATAAAATAACTTTATTCATCCGATTAAACTAAATCTCTAGTAATAATAATAATGTCCTCCTAACCGAAGTTCGGCCACGGCGGCCAGTCTCAATAGAGATTAGAGTGTGTGCGCAGACACGAGCACTTTCTACTCCATCAATCTCATGATCCGATGGGACGCCCGGCGACACCACCGGAGAGAGGCCAGGTACAGGACCGACGGCTTTACGTGCTCTCCGAGGTACCTACTTCGGGCTGATGCTAAGAAATTACGCGGGTAGGTATACTACCGCCAACTCCCAGACCTCGGGCTGATGCTGAGAAATTTTACTTTTTACAGAAATGTCCCAAAATCACTTTTGGCCCGACCCGGGATTTGAACCCGGGACCTCGTTCTCCGCGGGTGAACACGCTACCGCTATACCAACGAGGCTACAACAGTTCGTTATAATCAAAGATGAATTAGTTCCACTTTGACCCTCAACACCTCCCGCCCTTATTTTTCATTATATCAAAATACAATAACAACAATGTCGCATATCAGTATTTAATAGTCGGTCATTATGGTTCTTGAAAATAAAAGAAGGTAGGCACTTTCTCGCCAGGTAAAGACGGCGCCCGTAGCGCGGCTTACAACTTTCTACCGCACGAGCTGCGCTGTATCAGCACTTTTACTACCTGCTTAGTAACGAAGCGACTTTACTGCGCTAATACAACTACTACACGAAATAGTAGCATAAAATTAATTCCACTAATGATGTCATAATATTACAACATTAATATATTTAGTTCAGGAGGTTACCGCCATGTGGGATGTGAACTCGACATTAATTGTCCCGATAGTCGTCTCGGTAAACGGTCTCATAACAAAGAGTCTCGATCAACATCTTGAGAGGCTTTCGCTGGATGACTGGGTCAAGGGTCCGATACAAAAGGCAGTAATTATGGGAACGGCACGCATTGTGAGGAGGTTCCTTTCTCTGTCGCCCTGGCCACCGGCGGCCTAGGGTGTCACACCCCACCGCAGGAGGAACTCTATTTTTTACATATTTATTTATGTATATATGATATTTAATATAAATTTTATAATGATAAATATGCAAAAAATAAGAATTTTAATAAATAATTTGAAATAATAATAAGAATAAGAATATCCTGGGACATTATTCACACACGGCTATCTGATTCCTAACTAAGCAGAGCTTGTACTCAGAAACCAGATAACTGATATACTAAATATACTACTTTTCTTTTGTAAACACATACTTATGTAGATAATTACGCCCAGACGCAGGATAAACAGACATGTTCATGTACACAAATATCTGTCCTGGGTGGGAATCGAACCCAGGACCTGCGGCATGAAAGGCAAGCATCTACCAGCCACCCATTTCACATTCGGACTTATGGAACTAGGCAATTATAGATAAGTAAAGCATGAAAAAAAATCGTACTGTATGTACACAATGTATTATTATATATTTAGATGAAGCTCCGTAATTAATGTTTTGGTTGGGATCAACCCTCAAAAAAGGTGATGAGAAACAAGACAAAAGTGGCTTTTACGTTATGTCAATTGTAATATATAGGTGATACCTAAGGACTTAGGTTTCTTATTTTTCATATAATCTATAATCTAATACAGACAGATAATCCTGTGTAAGTAGATGAGTAGGGACACTAGGGACCCTCTAACAGGAATGCGCAACGTAGGTAACCAAGGTAGGTAGTCGAACTTTTCGCCAGTCTTAATGACATTCTCATATAAAAGAAAAGCGACAAATTGATTTCTTTTATTTCCTGCGACCTAATAAAAAATATTTTGATAAGTCGTAATATACATGTAACTTTTGCTTGCTACTTATCTACTACTATATTTTATTTTGATGGGCTCTCACTAATTATTAATAAAATATTCCCTAGGCTGAATTCTGAATGGACAACCACAGTGCCGTCAGCGCTTTTAAATCTGCTTACAATGCTGCTGCAAATAAAGAGAAAATTACACGTTTACAGTAGCTGACTAAATACGGTTGACAAATTCGACTTGTTGAAGATTTAAAGGGCCATTGAATAAAGTGATAATAAACTTTATGGAGATTATTGGAAAGTAAGTTTGCTAGATATAGTATCGTGACCCAGTTTTCTAACACCTAATACTACTAACTTCAAAAATAATAATTATTATTCTATTCATATTAAAGCATTGCTGTATTTAACTACTATTAAATTTCTTTTTGCTTCTCGTAATGCAAATAAGCGTTATGGTGTTCCAATCACACGTTTTAACACATCAAAATCAATCACGAATGCTACCGGATACAAGCAAACTCACAAACAACTGGAACTAATAGATTAGATAGAAAAAAGTGCGAGAAAGCGAGCGAGCTGAGGGAACGGAGAAGTGGGACACTTTCATTTTCGTTCATTTCTTTTCGGATGCAACGCGGTGAACATTTGCCGTGCTGCTTAGCACGTGTCCATTACCTCTTTAGTTTGCACACTTAGTAGTAGAATTAAATACTTACACTTCTTTTGTCTAGAAATAACTTATTTAACTTGATGCACTCTATTTAATTTTTAATAGAGTTATATTTATTTTTGATTAGAAATGTAATCAGATTTTGGATTCAAGCTCTAAATATAAAATATATGTGGTTTTTTCTGTATATATTGTGTTGTGTACCAAAATCCTATGACGTGTTTTCAAAGTTTGATTCGAAACTGTATTTGGTAGCGCAGTTACTAAGCATGATTTCCCTTTACAAACATGCTTATTATATTTTAAGTACTTTTGCTTAAAATGTACTTGAAGAGCCTATTACGGGATTTACTAGCCTTTGTCTAGCCTATTTAATGGCAATTAAAAGAAGTAGTATATAGATAATATTGTTCTAAAACTACATATATATACATAAACAACAAGCCGATGAGCTCTTCAAAGTAAACAAAGATAAGTTCTATACACTGTGCAGTGAGGTACCTACTATTAAGTATTTACTCAGATTTATAGGTACAGTAGTAAACACAACATTATGCAGATGTTTGTTTATAAACGTCACTAAATTAACACTACTATAAATATTTACGGAATTTTATTTATTTATACATGATAAGTTAACATATAAAAAGTGTCTCCATTTAAGTGTTTTAAAATGTAAACCGGATTTAGTAATAAAACCAACAACGTACCTCTACATTGACGGAACTGTACGAGTGGAGTCGAAGAAAGTAACGAACTTTCTAGGCCAGTCCTCACCATCACGCTAATCACGCATTTTTATATTACCAAACAAGAGTTTTCTAACACCTTTGTACAAAAATAAAAACAACTACTAGTTAATTGGTAAAAGCTTGAATAATTCTTTAATAAGCGAAAGTATTTTTTTTTCAACGTTTAAATGGTGTTAGTTGTATTGTTACGTCAGATATATTTAATTTTATAGTGTTAGTAATATAATTCTTGATGATTTTCCTTTATACAGAAAATAAATACCATGGGAGCGGACCAGTCTTTGTTTTACTTTCCCAGTAACTATGTTATATGTTAAACATGTTAATAAGGTCTTCAATGATATAAAACCTAATATATACGTGTAAACGTATACTATTATGTGTAAACTACAAAAATCTGGTGAGGTGAACTTTTCTACAATAGTTAATCCTAAATAAACCATTATTAAATTCCATTCACTTTGTACAATATTATTTACAACACCAAATACTTATATCTTTAGACTAGTTTATATTTACATATTTTTTATTTTCAATCGATTTTATTAGTTTGCAATGTCAAATTGTTATAATTATGTATATTTTCCCAGAAAGTAAGGTTATTGTAATTCTTATGAGAAATTAAATTATTCTAAAGGCATAAATTATACTTTTAATATATATTGTAACGAATATATCGGCAACGCTATTATTAACAGAGACTTAAGTATGACAAGAATCGTTTATTTAAATAAATTGGAAACCTATACTCGGAAATTTAATAAATAATAAATTTTCGGGAATCTGCGGTCTAGGAGCATAAAACGATCTTCCTAAGAGTTTAAAATGTAGCAGCAAATCCATATAAGTGAAACGTATTTAACTTTCTCTCTTCTACTACTACAAATCCGGAGCACCTATAGCAGAACTATATCTTCATAACCTAAGCATATATCCAGATATGGACAAGCAAATTTTTTGAGGATTTTAACTAGCAAATAGTACCTCAATAAAGAAATTAGGTAAGCTTTTTCTACTTTCATCGAATTTGGTTATAAATATTTTGCTAATAGAAACAATAATGCGCTAAACATTCATACAAATAGTGTGATATATAGTTATAGACTTTTCAATCTACCCGTAAAACTTAACAACTTGTAGAGCCTCAGTATATGAACCATAAGAAAAATTGATTTGGCTCTCAGCTTTTTGCATATTATGGAATATGATTTTCTACGTATTATTTATATTAGTGGAGAAATGTCACTCCTTAAGTATTCCGCACTATTCATTCATTACACGTTGTATATCCACTCTAAAAAATGATAACCTAATTTATTGAAAATCAATATTGCTTTCTACGATGAAATCGCAGCAGGTCAAACTACACAGCGATAGTAGAGTGGAAAAGGTGAAATTTAGCAGAGCGAGAAATCGACGGGATGTGATGTTTATTGTAACGAGCCCACGATTGAGCGTGCGCGCAAGAGAAACTGAAAGTAATGGCGCTGCATTCAACCCACTTTCACTGGTGCGCGCGCGCAGGCGCCCGCTGTCACCTAGTGCCCTATGCGCCATGTCGCGTCGCATCGTGTCGTACCCCACCGCGAAATTTGATACGCACGCTGTGTTGTATTTACATTACGTATAGAAAGTGCTTTCACGATTACGAAATATTTTTAGACTTGACATTGATGTTTAGGTGGCCTATTAATTATCTACATCTGTATTTCTAGCTTGCTACCATGTATTAAAACAACTTTTCGACACGCCCGAATTCCTTAAGAAACGGGATTCATATGAATGAAAAGACACATTTCTCCTACGGTAGGACAACATAAGCTAATTATAATAACAGTATGTCAATAAACATGCCTAATCAAATTAATTAATATCTAACAAAGCGTTAAACCCTCTTCCTAGACTGAGAAATCTTTAAGCCACCATTATGACATACTAGCTGTGCCCCGCGGTTTCCCCAGCGTTTTACTTTATAAATTATAGCGTATGGGTAATTTGGATATATAAGTCATATTACTACAAACTTTCATCAAAATCCGTTCAGTAGTTTATGCGTGAAAGAGTAACAAACATCTATACATCCATACTCATCAACTTTCGCATTTATAATATTAGTAGGACAAGGAAACACCATTGGTTTTTAACTGCACGTTTTCTGTAAAATGCTATTTATTTATTTACACTTAATAACAAAAGGTAAAGCATCCTATCAAATACTGATATAAAAATACTGAATTATTACTGACGTAAGTAAAATAAAATTGTCAATTCCACATAAATGTAACATTTTAACGGAATAAATGAATTTTGAATACGTTAAGAAGTATTTTCTTTCTCTAAACATCTTATGTTTTAGTAAGATGCTAGTAAGACAGTATTGCGGTTGTCAATTACGATCCGTCGTCAATCCGTTACGAACGTCGCGTAACATATATGTACGGTGTGAACACTTCAAGTCACTCTAGACATTACATTACTCTATTGAACATCGTTATAATATATGATGTGCTAAATCTCGGCTTAGGTTGCCAATTTCTAAGACTAGCAAACTTCGCTGGACAGCGCACGAGAATACGCGCAGACACAGATGCACTCGCTTTTCTATCTGTTACAACCGGGCGCAGAGATCAGGCGCTGAACAAAGACGTGGCGTGTAACACCCTTCCAAGCTCCGGGCTGATAATGGGTGTTCTCCTTTAAAGATAAAGCCGAATAACACTTTTTGACCCGACTTCATGATTTATGGTTTATCTTTGTTACAACCAACGTTTTTCATCAATATTACGGTTTGAGAACGAGGTATTCAATTAAGGGGTCCACTTGATGAGTATGTAATGTTTAAATACAATGTATTTTTAATATAATTATGTAACAATTCTATTATTTATTCTATAATCGCCCTCGCCTTTCTTCTATGGTTCATTCGTGGTTAGGCATTACTGCAATTGACGGCTGCCACATTACACTCATTTATACCTTTTTCGAAGACCAGAAACTATAAGTTAGGGTCACTAATTTAGAAACTTGTATATTACTGCCATAACTGGAATAGTCATTGTTAAGTTTATATAGTAGTACTACTAATACTATTTCTAGAATATGCGTGTAGTTCGGTCTGTCAGAATGGACAACCCTAAACTTTCTATTGCAAAGGCAACTTAACATTGAACATGTTTTATCGTAATAAGTTGAACGACAAGGTTGATGATTAATGAATTAATTAACCTAATTTCCACTCCCACGCGGATGAAGTCACGGGCACTCCTGTACATAATATGGATATTTTATTAAAGACATTCATGAAAATAAATAAAATTAGGTATGCCTAAGTTTCAGGAAAGACATAATTGCATCTTGATGACAACAATATTACGAATTTGCAGTGCTGCGTTGGCACAGCAAATTGACTGACCGACGTGGCGACGGTCTAGCAATAATAGCTTGCGGTCAACCACGTAGGCGTTACCACTTCCAACTGTTGCAAACATCGAAATCATATCAACATTGATGTAATTGACTTTAAACAAACATTGATGCAGGTAAGTTATCAAACCTTTTCGGATTAAAAACCAAAAGCCTTTTTAGAAAAGAGTTTTAAAAACATTTTAAATCTTATAAACAGACGCCAGCACACCAAGCTACCCCAATCTGTCAAATTTCCCTAATTGACAGTGAACCTTATGCTTTTGTGATAAATTTGAAAATCTATTAAAAAAATTGACAGATTGGGGTAGCTGGATGTGCTGGCGTCTAAGGAAGTCCAGAAGGAAGATTGTGATGTTACATGACACACCTAGTGTTATTCGGAGAATAGGTACGTTAACAGTACATTCTACATCTGGTTAAACACTAATCGATTCGCATCTCACCCAGATGACGTTTACTCTGACCACGACCCCAAATCTGTCAAATATGGCAGAACGAAATTCTTAAATTTCGTTTATTTACTCCTACAGATTTGACCGGCGCACGCACACGTACTGTCGGCAATAAAATAATCTTGACTGGGTCACTCACTCACTCCAAGCGAGTTTAAAGAATTTGACCAGTGTGCAAAGACAAACCTAGTGCTTCCTGTTTTGCTTCTACCTGGTCTAGGACTAGGTAGAAGCAAAACAGGAAGCACTACAGGAGCACGTGTACAGGTAGTCATCCTCTATAAAGTGAAGCATGGTTAGATTTTTACTCAACTAGTGGGTTCAGTCCTTTTCGTTGAAGCCTTTGTGTAAACCCCGACGTCCCCATATTTTCCTTTCACCTCGGAATTGAGCCCTTACAAGCCTTTTCCAACGGTTATGTTAAGTCTGGTGTCAATCTCATATTAATAAAAACCTTGAGAGGTGTCAAGGGACACCCGGATGGAACGAAGTTATTTCTTATTATTTATTATGTACAAAAAACCTGTATACACTCAACAAAAATAATCGTCGTGACACCACACTGCTCAATGCGAAATAGAATTGAAAATATCTGGCTTGCTTTCTATAAGAGAGAGAGAGAGAGAGACAGACAGAAAAGTGTCGTGACAACTTTTCGTAAGATTTTTTTCCGTGTAGCCCCCTTTCACAACGCGCGATAAGGAACTTCGTTCCAAAAGGTTATGTTAGTTAAGTCCGAGAGTGGCCAAACTACGACCCGTACGTGTTATGTGCATTTTTGTTGCAATTCTGGCCCCAAAGAAAAAAAATTTGAACCCTACGGAAAAAGTTTGGTTTGTGTTGAGTGAAGAAACAGAAATGTCTTATTAAATGATAAATGGTCCTTATCGCTGAATGTTAAAGGTAACTTACTTATAACCTATGTGGCGCTGACTTTACTTATATTGCTGACCGTACAAAACTGTAAGTAGGTTAATCACAGATAAAAATTTCACGTAACACCGACTCATTTACTGACGTAGGTACGCTACGAATGCCTTTCACCAAACGGATAACAATAGAATTTTTCCAGCAAAAGAAAATAGGGTAAACAGAAATTTCGCAAAAAGTAGTAACGTCTAAGAGATCATATAAAACGATTCCTTTCGGCATCATTCTTTTAGCAATACGGATTCCTAACGTACCACGGAGACCTTAGTTTAGATTAAGCTAGAAAGTAGAACTTTCCTAATTCCTTATCCTTTGCCAGTAGTAAAGCCACGATTAATCTTTAAGTTTTCGAAATATATTATTATTTAGAACATTCTACTCATGTTTATTGTAAATTAAAATATTTCTAAATTCGGGCGGTGTTGTCTGATTGATATGTTTGTCCACATGAAACTGTGGATATAACAGTCGAGTAGTTGCTAAGCCATGCGGATAGATGTCAAAATTCCCCATAGAATGTGTTAGAAAAGAATAAAGAAAATTGTAACAGGGTTTACCGTAGCTTTATTAGTGAAGTATTGGGGCCAAAGAAGGCAGAGTGGAATCGTGTAGATGGTATTAATTATTATTGGTATAAAAAAATTATAAGGTGATAAAAAGACCAGGACCGGCTGATAGTACAACCGGCGACGGCCCATGGGTGGTTTGGGTGGTTGTATGCCTGGCGCCGCAGGTCGTGAGTTCTATTCTCATCCAGGACAGATATTTGTGTGCATGAACATGTCTGTTTGTCCTGAGTCTGGGCGTAAATATCTTTATAAATATGTTTTTACAAAATGCCCCAGGATATAGTATTATTAAATTGATTGAGCTAAATGGAACAAGCAAACAGGCAGACAGATAAAACATTTACAAATCGGTATTTTGTTATCAGGTATTCTCTTTCACATGCATTACATAAAATTCTGTTGTTTTGGCGTTACAAACAGACACTACAATTTTATTTATTTGTATGTAGTTTGTTTATATTCACGGTCATAACGGTCAGATTTACCCCACTTTATAACAACTAATGGTTTACTATGACAAATGTAACTAACTAACAGTGGGAGATACTAATTATAAAGTCTGATATACTAGAACAATGTTTTAGTATCAATACATTCTAAGACCCTATGCGTTAGCTTAGCTGTCGTAATCTTATTTGACTGACAATAGACATCATGTAACCAACACATGCCACACGCAAGACAACGCGTAGTAAGTAGGTGTCAATTATAGTAGGCCGCGGAGCCCCAAGCCACGTCACAATTACACTCATGTTTCCGCAACGAGCCTAATCCAGCCCAGTCCGATTTCAACACAGTACATCTGAAAATAATCGACGGTAAGCCATGCTTACATCAAGAACTTAGAATCTAGTCGATGTAAACAATTCAATTATCTAACATATGTATCTATTGAAACTGCTTCTATACCTTTTTAAATCCTCCAGTTTTATATCACAAATATAAATAGTAGACGATTAATAGTATAGTTATATTATTTATTATAGTTACTGTAATGTTTGTCAAACTCGCATAATATAAAAGTCAAATTAAATTATGGAGCAAAATTTCACAACAAAGCTTTATTAAAATACAATGGGCAATAGAACACCATTGAATTAAATATCACATTTAAATCCATAATAAAAAAAATGTTTATTGCTATTTATGCAATCTAGTTACGATGATATGCAAAGTATTTCGTTTAAGGTATTACTAATTATAGCTAGTAGGATATTTTGCTAATAAACTATACAGGCATTCGGCTGGTACCTAATAGGAAATATGCAAATTCGTTGTTCAGAATCCTTGTAAGATTACAGTAAATGTGAAGAAATAAAAATCGATTGATTTTTGTCGGTTGCAAATTTGTAATATTAAGTATGAATTAACATTTCTAAGCAGAAAAAATAAAGCGATGACAGTAATTTAAAAAAATCTAAGGTTACAATTAGATAATGATGTTTGTCAGTTCTACGCTGACGTACAGTGCTACGCTGGCAAGCTAGAGTGAGCGGAGGAGAGCGCGACTAGCGAGTGGCACATGGCGGCGGCGCGCGGCGCGGAGTCAGCCGGTGTCGCTGAACCGCGGGCGAGTCAAGGGCCTCGGTCGACGACCGCGCGGCCCGCGGCCCCTTTTCCTCCACCACAATACACACACTAAATTGGCAGGCCGCTTTACAATTCATTAAATTTGACTCTAAGTAACATCTGGTTAACTGTATTTTTTAAATCTTAGCTGAACATATTATTATTTGAGTGGACAGATACATATGTGTAGGAACAATGAGGCTCGATGAATAGAACGCAGCCACGACCTCATAAACTGAAATACAGCTATACCTGCTTGTTGAATAATGATGTTTACTTCTGAGTTTATGAAAGAAGTATTACAATGTACCTGAGTACATAGCTCTAGATATACTAAAGACTTACGTCTTTAATATTTCTAGAACTGTACGTGTAATAAAATCATACGGAATTATAAATTATGTATTTAAGTTTTAAAGATAGTGTAAATTGATATGTATTATAGGAATGATACTGATTTGACTGAACGTGTAGCGCAGTGGTTATCGTCTCGTTACCACCTCAGCGTCTTCTTGTTTCGGGTTCAATCCCCACACGGGACAACAATTTGTGTGGCCCACATATAATTGTTCTGTGTTTGTAGGGACCGGTTTTGGGAAATATATAGTATAGTTACAAATACCCACTGTTTAACAGATGCAAGTGGCAACCAATTACATCTATTAATATTGGCAAAAGCAAAATAAAAATCCGAAGGTATAAAATTATCACTCTTTTTGTTATGGGGGATGAGTAATATTGTACATATTCTTACACATGTAGATATCAATCAGATCAATTTGTAGGCACAGCTTCTAAATAATAAGTAGATGAGTACTCTTAAATTCTATTATGTATCTATTACAGTTATTGCAATACGTACTCTACTGTATATATATATATATATATATATATATATATATATATATATTAATCGATTTGCTAACATAATCAGCCAAGGACACCGAGATCTGAGGCTCGCTTACAGGATCGGGCTAAAAAGTGATATTGGAATTATGTTTTTGCGCAAATATACATATATTACAGTCAGCAAGAGTCGGTTTTAAGCCTTGCTCGGTGAGCATACATATACATATATCTAGGAGTTTACTTAAGACCGAAAGAGTTAGTCTTTCGGTCATTCAAAAAGTGGTGTTATAAGTTTTAATGTGCTACGCTGGCAAGCTAGAGTAAGAAAGCTAGAGCAATCAAAGAATGTATTGAGGACAAACCCCCTTGGTAGCTTAGTTAGAGCTGTCGATGCGAGAGCTAGTCAATGGACAAACAAATTACATTTACCAATTTTTTTAATTAATAACATTACTTTAATAGTTATTATATCTTTGTATTTATATAACCCATTTCTTTTTTCTAATGTTATTTTAAATTTTATTTGACATGTTTGTAACTTAATTTGGTATGTAATTTAATCATATTGTAATTTTTTTTTCTATTGTCGTGCATAAGTAGGTATATGTAATGTACCTAAGTGCAATAAATATTTTTGATTTTGATTTTTAAAATTGTCTGCGGTAACTTGTGCAACGGATGCAATCAGCGTGGTTTGTAAAAAAAGGGAACGTGGTAAAATTTTCTCTCCCTTACTTATCTATATTTCACGACAATCTGTTCAGCTACTTGTCCGGAGTTGTGTCGACGGTTATTCTTGCTTTGGTGCCCTAAAGTCTATCCCTCTATTAATAAAAATAAATACGTCACTATTTTGACACTTATGCAGCTTTGAAGCGAATGTATTAATTTATTACATATTGATTTTACAATCGGTTATGTCTAGCGAGGTATACAGTCGCCGGTTATATGCCAAGGAAGGTTTACAGATTACCTACATACATTAAGTCTGTTTATATCGTATATTATTTTCTCAGTATTAGCTTAAGACTCCATTATCTGGGTAAATAAGGAAGACTAAATTATCGCATTGGATTATTTTTTCGGAAATAATTATTATTTCAGGAGTGACGTCGTAAACTTGAGATGTTTTGTTTTATTGTTGAGTTGAGATAATAAACAAAAAAAAATAGTTGTTGTATTATTTTCCTTAAAGATAGATATTTTAAGGCATTTAATATAATATAATAATTGACAAAAACATCAACCTCAACCATCAATATATATACAGGTTGATATTTTTGTCAATACCCAAATTAAAAAATATATTTATTGACACTATAATATATACTTTACGATCAGAAACTCGGGCTTTGTTCATTGATCAAAATTATCCTAATATCAAAAAAGGCTTAATGAGCTTCTAAATTCAAAATATTACAAATTGTTCATTCTCAACCCACCCAAAAAGGCACCCTATTTAGGTACCCTTCAAACTTACAAACTAACAAAATACTAGATGCAAGTACCCGTGTTATATGAAATGTGCAGTGTTTGTTTACTATACGTTAGTACAAGCATGAATCGTATGTTTTCATTGAGAGTTGAAGTTGCATTGTTTGTAATCGGTCAAATACATGACATGCAATGCGTACGCGGGGCGGGAGGCTCGGTCGACGACCTCGCGGCGACCATAGTGCACACTGACTCAACAACCTGTATCGATACAGATAAATTAACAAGTAAACACCTACAATTTTTCAATCAAGGTCTGTGCTCCATTTAACTAGAAACAGGCTTGTTGTTTTACACATAGAATACTAGAATGTATATGGTCGATCGAGATTCGCCAGCTTTGTTTATAATAAGTCGGGAAAGACAGCTATTTCTCGTCTCGGGGAACACCCCCCAGAGACGAGAAATAGCTAGATTAGAATAGAGACTGGGACTTCAAAATGTTTTGTGGGCCGTTATTTAAAACCTAAATAGATCTATGTGTATCTGCCGGCCTTAGATAACCAAACTAAACGAAGTTATGTAATTATTCTCGAAATTAATTTATTAATTTATTTGGTTCACCAACAATTGTTTACACCAACAGTACACAAAATAACAAATATATGATACAAGTGGCAGTGTAACAATCACTTATAGGTAAACACCACATGGGTAATTAACAAATAGATGAAATAGTAAGCTTACCTAAGACTACATTACGCATATTTATGTTTTCCCAGAAGTTAAACCTAGCTAGATTTCTTTTTTGAAACCTAATAGATGTATTTTACCTTGACTACTATAATCTTGGCCCGAGAGTATCTCTAAGAGAACAGTTCAAAGAGGTTAATATTCTAACTGTACCATCTCAGTATATATATGAAAACTTACTATATGTGCATAAAAATATAGATCCCTTATGTAAAAGGAGCGATACACATAATGTAAATACTAGATATAAGAATAATCTCATATTGCATACTACCCGTCTCCACAAAATAAGTAACTCTTTTATGGGGCAATGTATAAGATTCTATAACAAACTTCCCAATGATATTAGAGAATTGTCTACGAATAAGTTGTAAAAAAATATTAAAGCCAAATTGTGTAGCAGGGCATATTACACAATTTCTGATTATTTAAGTGATAAAAGTGCTTGGGATTGAGTTGTTCTGAGTCAACACACATGATTGTTATTAATCTTAAGTATATTTTATTTTAAAAAGGATTCCTACTGAGTTTTCTGGCAGTGTTTCTCAGTAGCTGCCACGTCATGCACTGCACGGTAGGGTAAAAAAATATGACGATTCCACATAAATGTAATTTTTTACGAAATAAATGATTTTTGACTTTGACTTGACTACTGTATAGGTACTGTGACCTTACAACAACAAAAAATGATTGAATATGCAAATTGTCTGAATTTCTCACTCCTTATTGGGGCATGCAAAGTGTGGGAATCTGGTTTTGATATATTCTAAATGCTGTTACCTAAGGACAGCTTTTATGTAGCTTACTGCCTGTAGGATGTTGTGTAAAGTGGTGGTACTTCGTCAGTCAAGCTGCTCATAAAGGGAAAGAATGTGTATTGTTTTCAGTAATTTAGCCTTGTAAGGTACCTAGTTACAGTACTGAACGTCACTGGAGAAATCGACGCTAAGTAGCCCAAAACTTTTAGAGATGATTAGAGCTGTGTTTTGGAATCTTGGAGCCACAGTGGTAGAGGCCAATTATCGCGGTCACCGCACAAACTTAGAGGGGTTTAAATTGGACTAACTTCAGTTGTCCCCAATCTTAAACTTTGTCAAGAGTACATTCGTTATCAGACACCAAATTTTTACGACTTTCCTCAACAATGAACCAAGAATATTGACACGACCCAAAAAGAAAATTAACCCTGTGCAAGCAGTTAATGTTTCGATGGATACAATATTATATGCAGCAAAAACAGCGTAGGGGACAACACGGAGTCGGGACGCCAGCATGGATTCCCATGTTTACGGAATAGCCGCTATAAACTTTAGTCCTTATTTTGGACAAAAAGCCGGCAACCTAACCCTCGGGATGGCCGTATGCTGGCGACTTCGATGTAAGACTCCGGTGCCTAATCGTGTTAAATGCTTTTGCCATATCAAGCGTAAGTAAGGTAAAGGTAAGATTAAGGTACACTAGAAGGTCACCACCAACTGCGGCGAAAGCCGTATTTAGCCATTTTCTTCTAGGAGCTTGTTGATTATAAAGCGGTCCAGTACGTGTGGTAGAAGTGAGGTTATATCGATAGGCCTCGCCATTTTGGGCACCGGCTGAACAAAAGCCGTATTCCATGAGTAAGTGCTCTCTGCTTACTTACTGGAGTAAGAAAGCGCAAAAAGGCATTACGGATACATTCCGTACGGGATGCATTACAGGGGCACACAACTTCAGTACCACTGTCAATATGACGGCTCGATGGATGTCTAGACACCGCAACTCCTAGCAGACCTTTCTTTATGTACCTAATTAATACGTCCAGCACAGTGATACCACTTTAAGTGTAGCAGAGCTGACTCCACGGGTACGATGCATATATTTTGCATAGTCTGTTGTCTTATAGTGCCAAATAAGGCGCTAACCGGTTGACCGGAGAGAGTTAGGCCGTCTGCAGGGCAAACTAGTCTGAACTTAGCTACAGAATATCCAACAGGACGTTTGATCAGTAGCAGGTCCAGGTAAAGGCTTATACAAACACGCTCGTTGGGCGCCAACAGGTCAATTGCAGATACTTTACCAGCGAGCGCGTATATAAAACTGATATGTTAAAAAATGTCATAATGCAGTTATTCAAGTTAAGGAGCTTTGAATTCCCCGGGAATCTCTTGTGCTAAACGTTGATTCTCCGGACGGACGTATGAGGGTATTTTCTAAATAAATATTGGTACTGCTCAGCGCCAAAAAGGTAAAATATAGTATATTATTTTTAACCTAATGACAAATGCAGAGTTACAGGAACCAGATAACACGCAATGTGTCTGCAGTTCGTCACAGGTTTTATTGTCACGCCGTAAGCCGTTATCGTAAATTTCTGAGTGGTAGGTATTTGTTACCAAAAGGGCATATTACTTTCATGAACCTATTTACGTTTTATAGGTTTATGTCGGCTGACGACTATCTGGCGAGAAGGGTTAATCATACCTACGAGTAAGGTTCTATATTATTTTCTAGAGGCACAGAATTTAGAGAAACTACAGTTTAAATGTGCCAAAACAAGAGGTAATAATTGACCTTCCAGTATATGATTATTATAACAATAAAAACTTATAACAAAACAAAAGCAACGTTGTTCGATAAGCCCCCGTTCTCAAACACTCCAAAAGTCCTGCAAAAAATACTTTATTGTATTCGTAAACAAAAGAAGAATTTAGACTACCAATATTTTTTTAAGTAGTTTTGTCCTTTTGTCTAAATTGTGTTATTTTAATCATAACAAAATATTATTAAAAAAATAATTGAAAATGTTAAGTTTTAATGTTAGATTTTTCTACTTGGTCTTACAATTTAACGCAACTTTTGTTCACCACTCGATTTATGCATCCGTGAGAACGTAGGCTTACGAGTTCCCGCGGTGGTGACCGTGATCGTGGTCACTCACCCACCCCACAAGCACTTAACTTGCCGATTTTATGGAGCGGGGGCGGTCGTCTGTCCCAGAGATTTGTGTAACATTCCCTCAAACAGACAATCCATCCTCAATTCAAAGTGTACCCTCGCAAAAATAAATGCTTATTGAGTCATCAAGGGCGCTATTGACCGATATATTTATTACAGACCAATTTATCTGTAAACGTGCATTCTTAGCTACTTACGTTTCATTAAATAATCTGATGACAAGTTTGGTACAGCAACTAAGTGCATTATTGCCTCGGTGACGACAAGAGTCGACGGCATCCCTGAACCAAAATACAAACACTTTAAGTGCTTTAATCTGTTGACTATGAAAAATTAATAATGAAGAAACCACTTATTTCACAACATCGTTCATCGACCTCGGTACCTGAATATCAAAATATTTTTAGTCTTGATATAAATAATAGAACCTTAATCTCTTTTTTAAGAATGATCAATTCTTTTCAATAATAGAAATTCGTTTTAAAACATTTTATAATTTCAATGAAATGTTATAAACCGAACCCATCATTTATAACAATTTAATAGTCTTCATAGATTCTACTAATTATATCAATGAATTGATAAATACATAAAACAAAATAAACGAACTACTTACCTATTTCAACTGGTTCCTTAGATTTAACAAGTCAAAGTTAGATAAGGTCAACACATTTAGCTATTTACGAAGTAATTCCAAACAGATATAAAAAGTCTGGTGAGAAGAATTAATAGCATTTCCAAAAAAAATCGCTTAATAAGGCACAAAATGCCTTAATGAAACAAATGACTCTTGATATGCTCGTGAGACATGGACATTGCAACAAAAACAGAGAACGATTCAAAGTATTTAAGATGTAGTACATGCGAACAATGGAACGAATCAGTTGGAGACAAAGACAAATCAAAAATTTTCAGCACTGTAAACAAAAGTACATATTGTGCGTTATTAAGAACGGAATAGTAGAGATGATGAGTCACTTAATGCAGCATGACATTATTAGAAATATCATAGACAATTTTATTAATGGAGTGTAAACTTAGTATTTTTTTCCGGAATGAAATATGAACTGAAAATAATAACAGACTAAAATCATAAACAAAACATGTTATTTTCTATAAATTGGCTCATTAAAATTTTTATCAAAATAGTCACGTTTGATATCTGCGTATTTAAGTAAACAATCAAAAATTTCTTTAAGATCAGTGACATGGTTTTAAGAAGTAACATTATTCATCTGCTATATTTTTAGATATCACCTCACTGCCAACGTGAAACATAGTTTCTTTGATTACTAGAATTTTTTAAAATACCTATAATAATATGTCTCTAAAAAAAGTATGTTCGCTGATCGACATGTTTGTTCATTTGGTTTTTTTAACACTGATCCTACTTGTGGTTCAGTTTTATGGGTAGATTGACCCCGCGATGTTTATAAAAAGCCATAGGCGATCGATCTATTCAGAATGTAAACTTAGCTATGTAAAAGCACGTGATTTTTCTGATATAGATCAAAATATAAAGGAATTATAAATTTTACATTCTCTGCCTGTTACACATTGTATTCGGTGACAAAGAGCACATCTACGACGTATTGAAATCTAATTATATTTATTAAAATCCATGCAAATATAATCCATCTGTTCGATACTTCATATGCATAGTTACTCCACAATGTTTGAAACTTAACGTAAGTTGTGTTCACCCTCCATATCAGTTGTTAGAAATACAAATCTAAAATATTTATTTCCAGTTTGTTAACAATATCGTTGATCACAAAACTCCAACGCCGATATTTTTTTTTATATAATATTTATCGTGATCTAATATCGATTAAGAACAAGACATTTGTATGTTAAACTTTAATTACCTTAAACCTATAAATTACACGTTGTAGTTAATTAAAACGTACCGAAAAAGACAAAAAGATAAAATATAAAAAATATAGGTTGGCTACTATACACAATAAGTTTATGTAAGTATCTATATGGGTAACGGGAGCAAGAATCATTATGGAAGATTACTATAGGGAGGGATGAGTGGCATGGCCTACTGGAATGGAACCGACGACCTTGTCAGGGCGAGGTCACCACCCCACCACCTCGCCAGCTACCTGCCTCTGCGGACGTCACGACATACTGCCAAATAGCTATAACTCACAAATAGCATGGTACCTACGTAATTGCTTTTGTTTCAAATAAAAACAATTGTGTACCATATTAATACAGTTCATTGAATAAATATCTTTATGAATACCGTCACCATCGACATATAATTACAGTATCTTAAATACACAATAAATTGTCTTCATATGTAGCATTATATAGGTAAGTGCACTTATATTATACGTATTACATCCCTGTATTTTACTAACTATTCCTGTATTTTCCTTTGTTTATCATCACCGCAGTTTATACGTGCCACTTCAGTGTTAATAATTTTGCTTGGCATTCTCTTCAATAAAATTTGTGTGTTTTTTTATTAATCGGTTAATTCCCTTTCAAATTCTTATTATATGTGATTTGTAATTTATATTGTGGCGAGCGATGGGTCAGGGGATTGGGATTTTTTATTTTTTTATTTCCGTTTTACGGCTCTGGCTTCTTTGGCCTTATGAGCCGTAAGTAAATATATTATTATATCATTTATTTCCGTCACAGTCAAGTCATACATAGTCCTTGTCCAACCCCAGTAAAGCAGTGGTGACTTTACTAGAGGCTTTTATGGAGTTTTGGTTACAACACGGAAAATCACAATTCAGGGCAATATGGCACTTTCCTCCACTAGTGTACGTTGTCGAAGATGTTATGTCTAAAAATCCACCATATTTACACATAAAAACTCCAATTTACACCAGTTTTTGAAAATAAAACATAGCCCCGATGCGTCTTTTTCCGCGTTGGCGCCAAAACTCAATTGGGAAAGAAACTAGTGTTTCCACAGGAACTTTTGCTGGCGGTGACAGTGACAGTCGGTTCACCACTAAGATCACGAAACACACGTACCTACTTAGAGTCCTGGCGACTAGCTCTCTCTTAGAATCCACACGTACTCCAACTTCAGAGTTCTCTTAACGATCAGTGCTACACACTTGTTCTGGTAGATATTATCTAGAACAACCTAGCGATGTTATAAAAGCCACCAAAAACCCTTACTGGTACTAGAGTTCGAAGCCCGAACGTGACAATATTATTATTCATTTTGAAGAACCTTAACACGTTCACAGTCACCATGAAAAATCTTTAATCTACCCGTCAAGTTCAACTGAGATAATGTCGAATTCGTATTTTGAAATATTTTAGTACAACAGACAAAGAGTATAGTTAGGGTTAGTTAGAGAATACGTTATTATACCCGAATTACCATTTTTTTTTAAATTTTCCCCAGTTTTTCTTGTGCCCCACATGTGTGGCACGGATTTATGTGTAGCAAATAAAGTGACCCTATGCATGAAGCCCGTGACCCACATGTGGGGGCACGGACGTGCCATCATAATTTGTGGTGACTGTTAACGTGTTAACTTTACGTGGTACAACTTCGGAAGCTTTGGTACCCTTGCGAATAAATCAATACTTTTCAAAATAGATTTGTAAACACTACATAAATCGCACAATATCCACAATCGGCAAACGTACCGAGGGACCACTGGTATCCTTAGGCAAGAATAAGTTAGTTTGTAAAGATTTTCATCATTATCCCACTAAAATTGTGGAAGTATGAAATATTAAATACTAGCTGTGCCCCGCGGTTTTACCCGCGTTAAATTTTATAAATTATAGCCTATGTGTTTAATCCAGGGTGTCAGCTAACTGCACACCAAATTTTATTAGAATCGCTTCAACCGTTTAGACGTGAAGAAGTAACAAACATACACACTCGCACAGTCACACACTCACAAAACTTTCGCCTCCACCGATACCACCGATGCCAATAAATCACACTAATAGGTATTATAATATTAGTGTGATTTTTTGGCTGTAATTATTTCATTATATCATTTCAGGTCAAATGGTTACAAATTGCAATTGAAATCGGTGGTGGATGGTCTACTTACGTAATTTGACCATAAAAGAGTAGGTACTGTAAAATTATAGTTTTTAATTGTTTAAGAGAAGCTTCCAAATTCGTCTTATTGATTATGTACTTAGACGGAGTATTTTTAAACAAACTCCAAAAATATAGAAATTTTGTTCAGAAACGCCTAATATTTTGTTTGCTATTCATATTGAACAATAAGAATGGCAATCAAAATAGTAGGCACTTCTCCGTGCGGCTTATTTTACTAAAGGAGAAACTATTGAGGTAGTTTCCTAAACATAAAATGTACATAGGTATATTGAGTAGTTTATTTAACCAGCCTCAATAATATTATGTATAGTTCAATTTCGGCACCTGCCGATTGCCCAAATCTTAATGTGTATGTATATATATATATATATATATAATGTAGTAGGTAATTATTAGTAGTTCACGGACATACCTAATGTGATGGTAATGTTTTCCAGAAAAATAAACACAATCTATATCTACACTGTCCTATCCTGTAGATATGGGTGCAGTTGTAACACAGCGAGAACAAGAGGAAAGAAAGGCATTCTGGGAGACCCTGAGAGATGTGTTGCGGTTAAGTCAGTATAATGAAAGAGTAATAATGTTAGGTGATTTTAATAGATGGGTTGGGGTAAAACGTGATGGTTTTGAAAGAGTACTAGGTCAATTCGGTGATGAGAGTGAGAATGAGAATGGTTACAGTCTGCTTGAGATATGTCTGGAATGGGGTCTTTGTGTTACAATTACTATGTTTGAACATAAAAGAATCCATACGTTTACACGAGAGAGGAAAAATGTGAGAAAGAGTATGATTGACTTCGTGATTGTAGATGAAAGATTGAGAAAGAATGTTCTATCGTGGGACCGCAATCCATACAGATCACTTTCTGGTAATGAGCCGAATAAGAGGTCTGTTTAAAGGGTGGCGCCACCGAATCCCTGAGACTAAAAGTGTACTAGAGAGGATAAAAGTAGAGGAACTGCAAGAGGAAGAAGTGGCAGATGAGTACAAAAGTAAATTGGTAGAGAAGTTTGAGGGATCTGAAGACATAAGAGAAGTAGAAGAGCTATGGAAGTTAGTCAAAGAAGGTAAGTGTAGCTGGTGAAGTATGTGGTGTAATAAAGAGAAGAAGAGGAAGAAAGATGAAGAATATTTGGTGGGATCAAAGTGTACAAAAAGTTGTATGTGAAAAGAAGAAAGCGTGGTTAGACTGGCTAGCCACCAGAGCAAACGAACGAATGCATAAGGCGACGAATGAGGATATAGAAAGGGTCTGGAATGATTATAAAAGAATGAAAGGAATAGTAAAAGATGTGGTAAACGAAAAGAAAAATGAACAAAAGGAAAATTTTGATAGAAGGTTGTCTAAGGATTTTCAGACGAACATTAAGTTTTTCTGGAAATCCGTTAGATCAGTAAGAGGCATAAGTCAAACCTCAGAACTGAACTCCATACGAGACCAAGATGGAAATATAGTGAAAGGGAAAGAATGTGTGTTAAACCGTTGGAAGGAGTATTTCGAAAGTTTGTATGAAAGAGGTGTAACAGAGAGTGAACGTAGTATAGACAAGAATAAATGCAAAGATGAAATTGGTATGGATGAGATTGTGAAAGCTATTAAGAGTACGAAATCAGGTAAGTCACCAGGGTATGACAGGTTAACTTCCGAGATGCTGAAGGCTGGACATGGCGTCATAGCGAGTCAGCTGTGCAGCCTTTTCAATTTATGCTATAACACCGGCCAAGTGCCAAGTGATTGGTGCAAGGCTGTCATCGTACCTCTTTACAAAGGGAAAGGCTCACGGCAAGACTGTAAAAACTATAGGGGCATTAGTCTGCTCAGCGTCGTTGGTAAGTTGTATGCGAAAGTATTGGTTGAAAGAGTTGTGAAATAAACCGATGCGAAAATATGGGATGCACAGGCGGGTTTTCGAAGAGGAATGGGATGCACGGATCAGGTCTTTTCTCTACGAAGCATAGTAGAGAAGGTTTTGGGCAAAAGCCAAAAGGTCTACTGTGCCTTCGTATACTTAGAAAAGGCCTACGATAGAGTGTTGAGGAATGAGCTATGGTCGGTACTGTCCATGTATGGGTTGGACGACAACCTTGTTCATGAAATCTCTTTATAGGGATTCCAGAGCTTGCGTGAGAATTAACGGGTCATACACTGAGTGGTTTAGCATCCAAAAGGGTGTTAGACAGGGATGTGTAGCGTCACCGTGGTTGTTTAACCTATTCATGGATAGCTGTTTAAAAGATTTGAAAGAAAGTGAATGCGGTGTAAGGATGAATGAGTTACTCATCAAATGTCTGCTTTACGCTGATGATCAAGTTCTACTTGCATCATCGGCGGACGAGTTGCAGGTGATGGTAACAAATATGCATGAAGCTTTTGAAAGGAGAGGGATGAAAATGAATGTTGGTAAGACGAAAGTAATGGTATTTGAGAGGGATAAATACACGACAGCGTGTGATATTTTGATTGGAGGAGAGAAAGGAGAGAAAGAGTTTGTATATTTGGGAACTTTGTTTCCGAGAGATGGCAAATATGAAAAAGATATTGTTAGAAGAGTAAATGCGGGGAACAGAGTGAATGGGGCACTAAACGCCTTTATGAGTAGCCGGCAAGTTTCAAAGAAGGCACGACTGGCCGTGCACGATGGAGTGTTAGTGCCAACTTTAATGTATGGAAGTGAAAGTTGGGTATGGCAGAAAAAGAATGAAAGTAAAATAAATGCAGTGGAAATGAGAGCTATGAGAAGTATGTGTGGTGTGACTTTGAGAGACAGAATTCGAAATACTCTGTCGAACATTCTCTGACCAAATCGGAGACGTTCTCAAGAAAGGGCAGGTCAGAAGTACCCTAAACCGGCGAGCATGTATGAAGAATATAATGACAGTAATCGAGGCAAAAGACGTGTGCAAAGATCGTGACAAATGGAAAAATCGTTGTGTCTGCCTACCCCTCGAATTGTATTTTTGTTTGTAACGTAATATAATGTAGATAATAAATAACCTTTAAAATACCTGAAGAAATTTGAAAAAACTTTACTAATGGAATGTTACATTACTACTGAGTAAGATAGGCGTTATTGTTAACTGAAACAAATTAGGGATTCCTACCAAAACTACAGTAATAAACCAAAGGTGCAAGCAACAATCCAACCACCCAAGGTACCAAAACGTTAAACATAAAATTCCTTACTCAATAGTTATCGTTATATAATATCACTAAAACTGAAGGTACTACACCTTCAATTTTAATAGCTTTCCAATACAGTAGGTACACTTAATCTTTTTTTAGTCGCTTTCTAGAGCGAGATCCTTCAAGTTAAAAAAGTCCCTTGTGTAATTCAAGCGCAAAGGTTTTTGTACCCTACATTTTAATAGGCCTAGCAAAGTTTTAATAGTTTTTCCTATGGGGGATACTTTCAGATATATTAGACTTCCTATGCGGAGTCCTAATAGTCATAATGTATGGACGTGGCACTGATAGCTTCACTGGCCCGTAAACGATCCGCGAGGTTAATAAGGTAAGTGAGTGATTTAATTTTTGCACGCATCGTTTTTCGGAGGGCAAGTTAAGCGCTTGATCTTGGCAGTAGCCATTATACAACAGCCGTTAAGCCATAGAGGGCTAACGTGTGCCTTGATCAACTCTGATACTAGGTAAGCCACGACCCATACGAATAAATAAATAAGTAACAGTTATAGTAGAGTTTCTATTCAGTTCTTATTAATATTTAGATTTCTTGTGCATTCTAATGCTCTTGTAATGATACATATTTCCAACGCAGTATGCAGGCTTTACAGTTTCATCGGTTCGTGAATGAGTCTTTCGCAAGAAGTTAGGTAAGTGCACCTATGGAATACTAGGGAGGATGCACAGGAAACCAACTGTACTAAAAACCTAATGCTACTCGTACATACGTTAAGCTATATCTTACTTCACTATCCCTAATATGGCAAAGAAGGTAGATGCAGTAGATTTCCCGTGCTTCCTCTTTTTAGTGTCTACATGCTCACTCGTAAGTTCAAAACTAACTGGACTGATTTCAACAAATAAGTATATGTATCAATATTAAAGATTCATGAGACAGTAGCCAGACCAGGCAACTGCTTTTGATTGTAAGACCATGCAAATAGACTGGTCGTATCAATGTCACAAACGAATTTCGAGATGGTCGATTTCTACTGCTGTGAAGACTGAAAATATCGATGCCGTTCACCGAATTATCGGAACATACGGGCATGTGATCTACCACGAGATACGGGCTACCTTAGGCACATGTGTCCTTCGTGGATTCCTCATAATTTAACTGACGTTCAAAAAACGAAACACGGCAAAGCCATTTTCGTCAATGAGACGAGAGAATTAAGTTTGATGTGAGACATAGAGACAGCTGACAAAACATGGACGCTACAAAGCTACCAACCAGTTGAGTTTTTCTATTTGACCGAAAACCAAACAAAGTGGTGAATGTGAGGCCTACCCTTAAGAAAATGGTTAGGTACTTTAGAAAAAATCTGGTCGCCTGGCTACTGTCTCTTTGGAAAATCGTACAGTAAACATCAATTGGTACACAAGCATATATTTGCCGGAAGTTAAAGAAGAACTCAGTGAAAATAACCAACAACGCCTAATACAACCTCCGCAAACCGCCAAGCGCCACCTACCTGACAAAGTAGGCGGTCTATCCCCCATACAACTTCATTGCATGGTTTGAGAATAGAATCTCTTTTAATTGGTTTCACTGGCCGGTCATAATAATGTCAATGTAATAAATGAAGAATGTAATAGATAATACCAATAATGTAGACACACAAATAAAGGCATTGTATTATTTTATACATTCATAAGTATTTATGACAACATATCTAGAATTTTATAGATCTCCTCTTGAATCCCCGTTGAAACGTCTTGCCAGCGAAAGTGTTACAATATCTATTTCAAATATTAAGGCCTCGTAGCCTCTAGATCAATAATTAAACTAGTGGTTTATCCCTGGTTTAACCGCAGATTCGCTCCCAGTTCTCTCCAATAAGTGTTATTGTGATTTCTCTGTCAAAAATGATCCTGGCGTCAGCCCGGAGTCATAACATTATAGTTCTGATTCGGAAGCGAACAGCTAACGCAGAGGTTGCTCCGTGGTCGGCTAGCTTGTCGCAACAGATTGTAAAACGGAGCTGAATATTCACCTGGATTATGCACACCCTTGCGCTACTAATGTCGCACACAAATGGCCATTTTCCATCGAGACTATCCGCTATAACTTAAATCCGAGAAATGCTAGAATGTAGCATAGCTAAAGTCATATTAAGATTTTTGTATTGTTATATTCCTCAGCAGTTATGTGCAAATACTGAGGCTTAGTTACGGGCGATCCGCGGGTAGGTACAGGGCACCAGCGGTCGGGCCGGAGTCGGGAGCGATGACGACGCTGCGCGGCCTTGGCCGTGATCGCGCGCTCGATATAGCCCGGCCGAGCGCCCCGCGCCGCCTCCTGCCTCCCACATCCCAACCTCCCTGTACGAACACCCCACACCACGTTTAATTCCATCCAAAACTCTGATACCTTCCCATTATTTCCGACCTTAGATTCTAAACTTAAGTTTACAGTCGAGGCATAATAAACACTACCTACTTAACACTTGTTACATGGCAATTCGCTCATAAATAATTATTTATTACCTACGTTATAAGCGTCGGCCATGGTCCATTTTTACATGTCCGACGTTTACACACTTTTTCCACACGTGGTCACATTTCCGATTTTCACGTAGGTAGCTAAGGAAATCCTGCAATTTTTATTTTCACAGTGTAATATTTATGTGCAGGACTTCTCTTGTCGGAAAGGCTTTTACGTGAGAATATGTATTTAAGTATTTATTTAATTATTAGTATGTATGTGTATTATAGACCTACACATATTATCATTATGGTTTTTTCTAAATATTCTCCTGTCGCGGGTCTGCTGGAAGTTTCTTGCCAAATAAGCAGTACCTACCCTTGTACTCATTATTTCTTCGTACTTGTATCTAGGTATTAATTGTATGTTTTGTGTGTACAAAAATGAATAAATAATAAATAAATTATAAGATCGGTATAATATATCGATATATTTAAGTGTAAGAATGTGCGGGGCGCGTGTGTCGGCGAAATATAAAAGGAAAATAAAGAACGGGGAGAGCATTACAAAGGTAGTGTAGAAATACACTAGGTATTTAGAAAAACAATTATTTTAAATTTATTTTATTCGCAACACAAATCTAATCTCAAAAAAGGAATATTTTAAATTTACCCCGAATTGGTATATGCTGCTGGTTTGAGACCCACCGGACGATTAACTTTATGACTTCCCATCTTTGATATTACGATTCCTTAGCTTGTCACCGAGCAAACGTAAGAAACCGCTTCAAATCGACTTCATGGTAACAATAAATCTTCCCCCGACACTGACATAAAATGTGATTTAAGAATACAGTCGTTAATCAATGAATAAATTATACAACTCCGAGGTTGAACGATGGTTCCACGTGTTTATAAAATGACATACAATGTGCTACGAACATTAATTTCCACATCGGTGGATACACTTGCTCTACGAAAAGCATTCTTACTGTCTACATAATAAAGTCGCTGTCAAGATCAAACTTTATCTTCCAACGTGGCTCCAACTATACAACATCGAATGTTTCAAGTAAATCCAATATGTCTGGAGGTCGAAAACTGCGACGCAGAATATTTATACCGCAAGCTGTGCATAAAGTCGTTCAATAGTAGTTACTTGGTAGGCAGACGGCGTAGTTAGAGCGAATCAGAATTAGACACCAAGGCCGTCCAGCAAAGTGATATCATTTATATGGCGTGTCTGTCCCTGAACTCCGCCGAGTGACGCACGTGGATTCAAATATCACCCTGACCTTAGACGTAAAAATAATCATTGTAGTGCCTACTAATGGAACCACTTTCCACCGAAGAGACATTTCCCAAGGGTAAACTATTCCGAATGTATCTATAATACAATGATTACCTAACAAGCCCAGACTCGTGCAAATATATAATATACTAACTGTGGCCCGCGGTTTTACCCGCGTTAAACTTTATAAATTATAGCCTATGTGTTAATCCAGGGTGCCAGCTAACTCCATACCAAATTTTATTGAAATTGCTCCAGCCGTTTAGCCGTGAAGAAGTAACAAGCATACACACTCACACAGTCACACTCTCACAGACTTTCGCCTTTATAATATTAGTGTGATGAGCTGTGCCCCGCGGTTTTACCCGCGTGGTTTTTATATAAATTATCACATAATATTCATGCAAAATTTAAAGTAAATCCATGCAGTACTTTTTGAGTTTTGCCCGGACATACATACAGACAGACGAAAATTCTAAAAACTATATTATTGTTCTCAATATCGATTGTACATCACGCCCCAAGTATCCTTTTAAAAAAATATTCTATGTACAGTTATGACTTTCCTACGATTTTATTATATTTGTAGATTATTATTAGTATCAGTAGCTGATATACTGCCGATTCTCAGTTCATTTAAGTTGTGGTTCAGGTGACAAACTATTCAACCCCCTCAAATTATGTAACATTAAGGCTATGAATTCGGCAAGTCACTTTCGTATTCGTACATCAAGCTATCCCAATCTGTCAAATTTCTCCAATTGAAAGTGAGCCTTATGCTTATGTGATAAAGTTGAAAATCTATAAAAGACATTTGACAGATTGGGGTAGCTGGAGGTGCTGGCGTCTGTACTTTGTGTCCGTCAATTATATGTTTGTAAAGTTCCCTGCAACACAGGCATTCGTACACCAACTGAGGGAGTTGTAATAAAAAAAATGAAACGTGAGGTTTGCCACATTACGTTAATTTAACTTATTAAAAGTATCATAGCTATGACACCAATCACCAAACAGATTTACGCAAGACGCCATCTTAAGAATAACGTTAAACAAGGTTCCGAACTGTTTCGTCACCGAATAAGCCGTAATAATGACAATGTTTAAACGCAATTTATAGGAGCCAGGAGCCTTCTCAACGGCATCATTCGTACACTAACCATCTCCTAGAACTAAGAGATCTATTAGCAACAACATGATTTACGACATGCACTTTACTTACAATATATAGACGGGCCGGCTGGCGTAGATACTTGCCTTTCATGCCCAGTTCGTGGGTTCGATTCCCACCCAGGACAGATATTTGTTTGCATGAACATGTCCGTTTGTCCTGAGTCTGGGTGTAATTATCTATATAAGTATGTATTTACAAACAAGAAGTAGTATGTACATATATCAGTTATCTGGTTTTCCATAGTACAAGCTCTGCTTAGTTTGGGATCAGATGGCCGTGTGTGAATAATGTCCCAGGATATTATTATAGTATTTGAGTTTAGTTTAATTTGTAACAGAATTTTGTAACACTTTGTGGGTGAAGTACTTCTATAGAGTTAAATCTCTGTATCGCGGAGATTTTACAAATATATAATTGACGGACACAAATCACACCAACCAGAAACAAAACAACAATTTATGACCATAAATACTAGTCCTGTGCGGGACCCGATCCCGAAAAGCAATTACACCGAGGTAGTGGCGAGCCGACCACCTTAACTAATAAGCCACAGTATTAAAGATTAGGTGTCGGGTACACGACAAAAACTAATAAACTCATCGGTTAAATAACTTTAATTATTACATTTCATTTCACCTAATTATTTCGCCTTCTTTCCTTTCTTTTTCGGCGCGGTTTTATTGTTCTTAGGTCTGACCTTTTTGCCGCGACCCTTAGTTTTTTCTTTAGCCTTTTGCGCGCGCATATCTTTTTTCATACGAGGGTCGACAACCTTGTAATGTCCTTTAACTCCTTGAGGTCGTTTCATCCGTTTAGCGGTAGTATGTTTCTTAGCTACGACGTAGGTCACTTTTTTCTTCCCGTCCGTTTGCGCCTTTTTGTACAAGTTTTTGATTTGTTGTGATTTTTCTCTCTCCGACATGTCAGAGTTTTCCATGACAGCTTCGACCTTCTTCTTAGCACGTTCCATCTTCTTTATCATTCGCTTCTTCTTCCTAGCTTTAGCCTCTACTACTTTTTTTATTGGTCTTGCGTTGATGTCTTGTAACCTGTTCTTATACTCATCTGTATACTTCTGCAAAAGAAATAGCATAATTGTTTTTAAGTTGAATACACCAAAATATAACAATGACATTCAACCGCTCGTAACTTTTTTGACCAAAGCTTGGGTTTCTTTTATGACCCATAACTGAATATTAATAAACTCCAATTCTATACCAGGGTGTACCATACGTGATTCTTGCGGGCCGCTTTATGATGTTCCACGGTTTATAAAGAGATCATTGACCACTCGATGAGCTCGGATATAATGACATAGGGGTCCAACAAAGTTGTCAGGTATGGACCATGTCTTTTTCGGGTCTATTTACAAAAATAAACCAGTCACGACTATAGGTGCCACGCGGTTTCACCCGCGACAAATTTTATTAATTATAACCTATGTGTTATTAGAATGTAGGTATAGGCTATATTACTATAAAGTTTGATCAAAATCCGTTCCGCAGTTTCTGCGCGAAAGAGAAACAAACATCCGTACATCCACCCTTACAAACTTTCGAATATTTAACATTAGTAGGAAGTAGGATAGGCTGTATATTATATCACCGAGTTGCGAGCAATGTCATTGCTTTGCATATGGCAAAACAAACGTTTTTTTACTAATAAACTTGTATAAAACCAGCATGTTCTGTGCTAAAGCTTGAGCGAGCAATCAAAAGACCTCCTAAAACGTAAATTTATAGAAAAGTCAATATATAAATATATAAAATAGAACATTGTTTAATACTATTTTTACTGAGTATACGTTTTAAAACCAACATGGTAGAAAATATTGTTTATAGCTTTTGAGGTGGAACTATCTATATAATTTTGCTACAAACCACAGCTTTTAATAACCTTTAATAATAAACACACTACATAAGGGATGACATGCGCCTTTCGCAAAGCATGGCAATTAATCAATAAAGTCATAAAAATTATATGCAATGGTGCAAATAAGCCATGGACACGCAATCATACTCTTACTTTAAGAAAACAATGTAAATTTATACCGAACAAGGTTAATCCTCGCACAGGGCTACTATTTCTGTGACCCAATTGTACAGTCAACTGCACCAGTCTGGTAACCATCTTATAAGAACACTATGTATAGAAGTTGCACACAGTTCCAATAATATGATCACCTTTCATAACAACTGGTCTCAAAAGATTATATTAATTAATAGATTTAAGAGTACAATTAGGATTAATATTAAGATTTTTAATATTATACCCTCACCATATAATATAAAACCCTAAGGTGAAGGGAATAATGACATATTAGTCTTTTTATGAATAGAAATAAATAATAAAATCTACTATATAAAAATAAGTCGGGTTTTCCTTCCTGACGCTATAACTCCAGAACCCACGGACCGATTTCCACGGTTTTGCATTCGTACAACATTCGTGCAACGCGGGTAACACCACGGGGCACAGCTAGTAAATATATATATTACTGCAGCTGACTGTACTTTGTAGCTAATAACCTAGACCCTCTAATAGTAATAATCTCAAAAAAGGTAAAAGTAATTAAATAAGGATATTTTACCTCTGGTACAAGGACAGGTTTCTTCATATGCTTCTTTTCATCATCCACAAACCAATCAGGAAGATTTTTATCATTGAAGGTATAACGGTTCCATCCATCGTCCATAAGGTCTCTTTTGAATTTTTTCGATGTGGCAATCATGGTTCCTAAAGCTAGAGTCTCAGCGTCCATTTTGAGATTCTTCTTTAACCTTTTTAAATCTATAAAACAAATATTAAAAATTATTAAGAGTAACATACTCTTATAATATAAGAGTGCATAAATATATTATATTTATGCAAATTTCAATCATGGCTTGGAAACAAGATTATTAAAAAAAAAATGAAATGATACATTTGCTTCTAAAATATGTAGTCATAGAAATAAGAGATATAAGAAATAATGTTGTTTATTATAAATTGTTGTTCATGTATCAAATAATATGAGCTGCATCAACTTAATGCCGACGAATGAGCTTGATATAGATTTTTTCTGACAATGGATGACTTCATTTTTATTATATAGACCAGTAGGCTTAGTAACAGTATACAGAAAACGAAAAGTAAGAACGAATTCAAGCTCACAATGAGAACGAAACATTGAGATTGAGAGAACAAAGTAACCAATTATAACACTGCATGCCTGTCGAGAGCTCGACCTCTTTCATATGCTTCGTTGCTTACTACTATCATGTAAATACTATCATACTAAAGCCTCAATTCAGAAAGTTTAGTAGTAACACCAAGAAGAAGGATGTAAACTCAAAAGTTAGCAGTATTCGGTTGTTTATTATACCAGCAGTTCTGCTTGGTTGGTTCAGTAATTGAGGCATGAGATAGGAAACAAATAATAGATTTAAAATTATATTGCTTGCAATGCCATTTACTCTCAATCAATATCAATCTTTAACTGAATAACTATGGTAGTATTCATAAGTTCAATCTATATATTAATACATATTCAATGTTGTGGGCTTAGACCAGAACGTTGAATGGATAATAATATAATATATATAAATAATGGATGGAACTTTTCTTCCAATGGATTTTCGCATTATCTAACTTACCTGGATCCTGTGCAACGACTTCGAAACTATCTTTTTTATTCGTTTTAGCTCCATCTTTTCCAGTACTAGGAGTAACATTTTCTTCCACTTCATAGTCACTGTCTGATGAGTCATCATCTGAACTATCATGTTTTCTCTTGAGACCACTTTGTGCTCTATCATCTTCTGCCACTTTCTTCCCTTTTTCTTTATATGTTTCAGCTAATTTGTCTAAGTCAACACCTTCATCGTCATCCACATCAATATCTTTAAAACTATCCTTTTGAAACCAAAGTTCTGCTTTCAAGGAACGCTTGGAGACAGGGTCGGTGTTATCTAAGTCAGTCAACAGTGGATGATTTTTGGGTATTGACTGGGATTTGGTTACTTGACTATTGCGTAAAGTATTTAGTTTAGTAATTTTATCCATTTTCTTGTTTTCAGTGTCAGAATCGGAGAATGCTGTAAAGAATATTTTATAATAAAAAGCATTGTAGAAGGGTAAACCAAAAAAATATATTACATGACCAATACTGATTTAACATAGTATGGTACCACACAAAACCATTTAGAATACTTTTAATACACTTGCTTTTGTTAAACAGTGACAACACAGTTTCTTTTACTGTTTCACCAGAACATGACATTTATGACAGTACCCTATATATATTTAGCTTTATGAGAATAAAGCTTATAAGCATGCAACATGGCAAACAAACAGCCTGATAGTAAGTTTCTGTCAACAATACTGAGGCGCAGGAACACAGCCTTAAGTACAATGCGTGCAAAATTCTATAAAGTGGACCTCGTGGATCTAAGGCTCAAAAATGCTATCCCTTACTTCTCTTAAACC
Source organism: Pseudoips prasinana (assembly GCA_951640165.1). Lineage (NCBI taxonomy): Eukaryota > Metazoa > Arthropoda > Insecta > Lepidoptera > Nolidae > Pseudoips > Pseudoips prasinana. The sequence continues at coordinate 18,268,173 of OX621241.1, read as the reverse complement.
GAAGCGGCGGTTTTACGCTCCATTGCCTCGGAAGATACATGAAGCATTTCGATCCCTCTTTCCGGTCGTGTCGGCTAGCCTATCCCATTGGATCAAGAAGAAATAAACACACTGAAGCACTATACACTATGGCTAGTCCCCATTGAGAATAGCCACTATGGCAAAATTGTGAGTATTGTTAAACTAAAACACATCAGATCAATACTATACCTAATGATTCCTTATCTTGTTCAGTGTCTGAGTCTGATTCCAATTCCAGTTCGCTATCTGAATCTTTATAATACAGGCCTGAGGAGTCTAGTTTAGAAGACTCTGTATCATACTTAAGATACTTTTGTTTCACTTTAAACTCATCATCAGAGTCATCAGATGCCTCAGCAACAGTGTCAGGTTGTTGATCTATCATTCGCGCCATTTCCTAAAACCAAAAAATATCCATTAACTTAAAGTAAAATTGATTGCTAATAACATCGTTCGAATTACAAAGCGCAAATCTAGTTTAGATTTACGCTTTGCATTGCAAACAATGCAAAACTGGAAAATCATAAACATTATTGCCCAGCCGAGTTCGAACCATGATGATACGACAGGCAAATCAAATTTATTTTTTATTATTCAAATCACTGTAAAATATTTGAGACATAATTTCTGTTTGGTGTTATCATCATGTCAGCTGAATGGTGTCCACTCCTGGACAAAGGCCTCCCCAAGATTTCCACAATGGAGTTGCATCCATCATATGCAGGGATATACTTTGATATTAGATATTAATTAAGTTACCTCAGCATTTTTGATGTCAGACAGCTTGAACATATCATTGCTTTCCAATATAGGCCCATCATCACCTTTAAGTACCATTTTCAGGTTCATTTTTTCTGCTAATTTCTGTCTCTGTTTATTTAATTGTTTTCTCTTTCTTTTAGACTGACGCCTTTCTTCATCCTGCAAATAGAGAAGTAAATTATATATCATAATCTATTATATGGTTTTCTTATGTAAGTAAAATTGGATAACAAATTGTTGTTGTTGAGGACAGAATAGAATATGAAATTTATACTTTCTAGCCAAACTTTCTATTAAAACCAAACATACTTGGTATGGATGCTAGGATAAATTGATTAATAAAGCCAACCATAACTACCATGCCCATATATAAAACCCCTATCCGAATACTAAGTTATTTTTATTTGTCAATACTAAACTGGATTATAAATAAAGCCGATCAGGTAAAATAAAGTTCAAATAACCTTAACAGTAATGTCATAAACATTCAAAAATCATGTTCAGATTAAGATTGTGCTAATCAACATATGATGTCACTGGTAGTGGAGTCATAGTGGCTTCATATTTTACAGTCATTTAGCTTGTAAGAGACAGAGCATCATCCCTATCAATAGCTCACAATGCTCATATCAAAACTTGTTAAGCTGATTTTGAATAGACTAATGGTTTTTGGTTCCTGTAATACAGCTTTGAGCCTGCTTTTGAGACAATTTCTTGCTAAATGTACTACCTTTAATAAGTTCAATATCAGTTCATTCGCCTTTAGTGTCTACAGGAGCCAATTTTAGCTGAGACTAGCCAACTATACCACACAAATGCATGTGAATTGTGCACTTGCATTTAGGTATAGCACAGGCAGTTCTTACATGTTCCATTGTGTGTATATAAGCCAAATATTAATTCATTGGCAGGCCAGACTAAGGCTACCTACCTACATTTTAACTAGTACCAGGCATGAAAACTGGAGATGATGGCTAACTACACACGCAGTAATGAGCATGTGCTAGGGGATTTTGCAGTAATAAGCGCAAGTACTGCTGTTAGTCTTAGTGACACTGTAATGTCCGCAAGCCTAGCAAGTTGATGAAAATACAGTACTCAGCATTTTATCCAAATAAGGCAATACAGTAAAGAAAACTATTTGTCAATAGAAAGCTTGATTTTTTCACTTTTTTTTGATAACACTCTAAATGTTATATAGCAAAGATTTCTTGATTAGATATCAAGACCTGTCTTTATCGAGTTTATCTCCGAACCACCATTTTGCAAGTACTGCGTTTGCAATAAGCAGTGCAGTATTGTATTAGGTGGCATTCACGATAGGTACCAATGACAAAATAAAACTTACCTGTAGACCTGCAATTTCTTCATCAACACCATCCTCCTCATCTTTGTCTTCCGCAACTTCTGCCTTAGATTCCTCTTCATCTGGTTTAATTCCTGATTTATCAACCTGAAGGATAAAATACATACAGTTTAAATTGCTGATAGTTTTAATACAAAGGCAAGCCACAGGCAAAACACAGTATACATATTTTTGGTGGTCCTTGTTACTAAATTTTGTTGTGACAAATTTTTTTACCCATAATATGACATTAAAAATCCTAATCTGAGATTACTAGTACAACTTTGCAGGAATATACATGAAAAATTTATAGTCCTATGACTATAGTTTTTAACAATAGTGATAATTAAAAAAAAACTGAGTAAAATATATATGACGATTCATATATATTTTATTATTTGGTTTTTTTTATTTATCGCTATTGTTATCTCTACCATGGAGTGCTTGACATTGTCTTACCCAGTAGGAATAGAATCATAATATAACTAGGTACTTTGTTTTACTTGGTGGTTGTCACCTTGGGTGGAACATATTAATATTTAAATGTTCCACTTGTTACTTACACCTTGGGTGTCTAATACTTCTCTAATCTAAGGACTTACACTCTTCAATCAGGACAATGTTCTGCTAGTGTTTCACCCAATGGTTTATTTAAGGCAGTATATTTTACTTTGGCATTTTTAATTAAGAATTGAAGTATTTGGTCCGAAATTGTTTATATTTGTAAGAAGATCGATAAGTCATTAAACTTTGCTACACTGTTATTAAGTATAAATCCTATTCTATTGCCAAAAAAATATATACCAGATTTTGTGGTTTTTCTTTTAATCAAAGTGCAAATATCTTATTATTTTTATCCGAGGTATTTCTCAGTGCAAAATTAACTTACTAAATTAATTTACACATCAATTTGTCCAACTAAAACCCTGACTAAACCAGAAGTCATAAATACTGCTACTTATGAGTACTCAGTTCTGTGCTTAACCACTCATCAATATCAAAGTTAGCATCAAAAATTATTGACTGAACCTTATTTTTAAATAAATAAGATTCAGTCTCATAATTACCTTACTTACTTTATATGATCATTTTTTTTTAGGTATTTATGAAATATGCATTGTATTTATGATATATTATTATCATCAATAAATATTGGATTGTCCCCCAATGAGAAATTATTGAAGCAGCTATTGTTTCCTATACTATTATATTTCTATATATTTCATAACATTGGATCAAGACAAAAAGCATACAAATTTTGTAACAGGATTTTAGCTATTCATAATCACTTAAACTTACAGTAAAAGTTGACCTTATACTGCAAGTTAGACATATGTATTATAAGTCTTACTACAGCTGTAAAAAAAACTTATATTATTATTATTATTACCTGTGAAGCTTTCCATTCTTTCATCTGTTTAAACCAGCTAAGGAGAGCTTTCAAATCTTTTCTTCCAAGCACTTTGATATCATTGCAGCACTCCTTTATTTCTGCAGTTGTCTTTTCATGCTGTTCAACTGATTTATCATCAATTACAATCTGAAATTGATTCAAGTAACATTATAAAACCAAGCCCAAATTATATAGTTGCAAGTAAAATTACATGTTTTGAAACCTTTTTCAAAATAATACATACATTTTTTTTACTAATGTCTTCTTATTCATGCATGTTATTATTAATTGATGTTAAATAATAATGATTATTGTTATATTTAATTCAACTAACACAGACATAGTCATTGATTTTAAAATGAACTTGCAGTCTGTAAATTACCGCTACTATATCATCCAACAATAACAAATAACATACCTGTGAGCAGCCTTGAAGCAGATCCAATGGATCTTGTTCTGGATCCAAAAATTGTGATAGCAATACTTTATGATGAGTAGTATAATCATTTTCTTGATATCCTTCTGCTTTAGCTTTCTTTTGTTTTTCAGGGTGTAACAGATTGATATTTTGTCTCTTCACTATGTCCAAATCTTCAAACACATGTTTAGGATCTAGGAACTTAGGGTCAATCGAATCAGGAGCAATATAGCCTTGACATACCACAAAGATTTCAGATGACTCATTACGAGAAGCCTGTGGCTTAGTTGCATGAACTTTTTTGAAAAATTGTTTCAGCACCCATAACAAGGCATGATAATCTTTAGATCTGAATACTTTAGTCACAAACCATCCCCCTTCTCGCAGAAAATTTGTCGCCAGTTTAAGGGCACTGAGCGTGAGACAAGCTTGTTGATAGGCATCATGGATCCAGTTTAAACCGACATTAGGAGCACCATCATTAAGAACAACATCAGCTTTCCATGTTTTAATTTCCTTTTTTATAGCCGTTTTACATTTTTCTGTGGTTATGTCTTCTGTGAGACCAATGCAACCCGGAACTGGCTTGATGGGGAACAAATCTACACCGATAACTACACTCGATAGAGGCATGTTCTGGTGCGCCACCTGCATCCACCCTCCGGGCGCAGCACACAAGTCGATACATACTCGTGATTTTTGCAAGAACCCGAATTTTCTGTTCAGTTGAATTAGCTTAAATGCAGCTCTCGAACGATAACCTGATGAAACACATGTAAATTATTCACATGTCCATAAAAAGAGTACGTGGTTTTCTAACGTAAAATGAGGTAACTTACCAGTTTCTTTAGCTAGTTGATAGTATTTATCTTTCCGCTGTTTTCCAATTTTGGTCTTTTTCCCCATTTTGATAGACCTTATTCATTCATAACAATAAAATTAAAGTCCTACCTGATAACGTGTTTACTAATATTTTAGGTTATTTTATGCGAGAGAAACGTCAAAGTCAAATTGACAATATTGCTTTTAATAGAGCGTGCATTGACGCGGGCATATAATTGTTCAGCCATATATTTTTATATCTGGCAACCTTATCAATCATCCGATCTCTCGTGTTTTCTTGTGATTGGTCATTATAAATGGTACCATAGACAATCAATGACGTTAGAATTCCATTGACGTCATGATCTCTTTTATCCAATCAGCGCCTAATATACGACAAATATGACATGTCTAATTGGTCCTGTTACGACAGCCATAACCAATCTTAGCAACTAATTCACCGTCTAGGGTCTATATAGCGTGGAAACTATCGAGAATCACCACTTTTATTTCAACGACTTTTATTTTAATATGGCAACTTCGTCAAAATTATCTTTTGTTTCATGTTCTTTCTAGTGTGTAATATATATTGCTGACATATTGTTTGTTCTGTATTCGTGTCGCTATCAAGTGTATAAAATTTTGTATAATTATTTTGTGCGTTAATTAACGAGCAGTGCTTTGCGCGATATATCAATTAACTACTAAAAACCCTGCAAACATAAATAGTGATTCCACAGTTTACTTGATCTCCGCAAGACAGTTCAATACTTATTTATTTTTAGAAAGCTCATCAATATGACGCCTAATCTTCAGACTTTCATAAACAGTTTTCAAAATCGTCTGTAAGTATTATGGCATATTCCTTCTAAACCTTTATTTTAGACACTACATGTGAGGCCGTTTTGATATTGGTGTGTTATGATAATTAATGACTACATCATTCTAGAACGTTGTGGTAGGTAGCCAATGACATGTAAATGTTTATGCGTATTGTGTAACATTAGTGTGCATAAGAATGAGTAATATTTTGTGTATTCATGGATTTAACAAACAAAATTGAAATGGTAACTTACCAATGAAAGGGGTTCTTATTGATTGCAAAAATAGTAGGCCAAGAAGTACTAATATGAGTAAAACCAGACACAACGAAGCCTACTTGTGTAACAAAGAATAATTAACATAGTTTGTGCAAAATGACTTGATGTAAAAAAACTTGCAAATGGCTGTCTTAAAATAAGTTAAATAGATTCTGATGCAAGTAGTGACCTATATTAAAATGTTTATACAACACTGATAAGCCTGTAATGAACTCTTATTTCTGAAATTTTCCATCAACAAAATTTGGACAATCAACAAGAATATTTCTGAATATCATATGGGAATTTGATGTTCACGCTTTATGATATACTAAAATAATAAATTTAATCACTGACTATCAAACACTTTGTTATATATCTGATCTGGACATTGCTTTATAGAAAATTTTAACAAATTATGTGTCCACTAATGTCTATTACAGTCAGTTTTTGTTATAATTCTATGTTTTCTATATACTTTTTCTAGAACTTATTATTTAAATGCTGTGGATATCTGTAATTGTTACAACACAAGGAATGTATATTTAAATAACTTACTATCATAAATATCTCAGTGTATGTAATGTTGATATTCCTTAATTAATAAAATAAATGTAAGCACGGGCTAAAAACTAAGAATATCCCTGAATATTATATGGGAATTTGATGTTCGCACTTTATGAAGTACTAGCTGTGCCTCACAGTTTTACACACATTAAAGTTTATAAATTATAGCCTATGTGTTAATCCAGGGTGTCAGCGAACTCCATACCAAATTTTATTAAAGTTGCTCCAGCTGTTTAGACGTGTAGAAGTAACAAACATACACACTGAAAAACTTTCGGCTTTATAATATTAGTGTGATCATATCTGATCCACATGATTGTATACAAACAGTGATATAGGTTGAATGACTAGAGTATAATATTTCAGAGAACCACCAGTCCGTCAACATTTGAAGAATGTTTACGGGACCTTGATGATGACATGCGCTTCAGCAGTAGCTGGAGTGTATGTGGACATGTATACCTGGTTCCAAGCTGGTATTCTCAGCACTATTGTTGGAATTGGACTTATGTTCATGCTTTTTGCAACTCCTGACAATGGCAAAAATACTAGTCTACGTCTTGGCTATCTTTTGGGCTTTGGCCTTACATCAGGTATGCAACATTTACTATAATTATACTTTTATTTGTAATATTTTAGATATTTTCCTTAAGGGACACATTTGAAACATGCATAGGGATGGGTGATAATAATATCAGTCAGAAACAATTTTGTATGTTACAATTTTATTTTTCATGACATTGTGTTGTTGTTTGTATTTGGTCTTGGTGTTATGCTCAGAATGAAACCTGAAATATGCTTAATATTGCAAAAATGGTTGAATTGAATGATTTGATAATTTTGGGCAGTGTTGTCAATTCAATATGAACTTCAAGTTGTAATAAACAAGCAATCACATAAGAAAATAATACTATAGATACAAAAAATACTTTTTGTGGAGTAAAACATCCTTGCAAACCTATTTAGTCTATATTTTAATTTAACACTATGAACTAAACTAAGCTGTGTTATAATATTGTGAATATTGAAAGGTACAGTTAAAATTAATTCAGTATTCATATCATCAATTTCGATCAACAGAACCATGTCAGCAAATGTGATGATTCCATACGCTCCATTAAACAAGCACTTTTATGTAGACATTTACATGACCAATCATTGAATTAAAATATTAATTATATTTTTTTTTTATTCAGGAATGGGTTTGGGCCCACTTCTTGATTATGTCAGTTTCATAGATCCATCCATAATAATGACAGCTCTGTTGGGTACAACACTAGTGTTTGTATGCTTCTCTGTGGCTGCAATGTTGGCTGAGCGTGGTAGCTGGCTGTTCCTGGGTGGAACACTCATGACATTGGTCAGCTCCATGTTCCTGATGACTGTGGTCAACCTCTTTATGCAATCACATTTCCTGTACCAAGTGAGAACTCATTTTCATATGTTTAAAAATTAAAGTTTACAATGCTGCCCTTGAGCTTTAGTATTATAAAGCATCTTGTACTTTTTTGTTTTTACCTCATTATAGAAACTTGAGTAATTCAAATATGATGATTCTATTGTGCATCTTAAAATGATATCATTGTTTGGTTTTTATTTATATAATTGTTAAGAATGCACAAAATTAAGTATTACTTATTGTTTAACAGGCTCATCTCTACCTCGGTCTGATGCTCATGTGCGGCTTTGTGCTGTTTGACACACAACTCATCATTGAAAAACGTCGTATGGGCAACAAGGACTTTGTGCAACATGCTCTGGAGCTTTTCATTGACTTTATTGGAATTTTCAGAAGACTGCTCATTATCTTATCTCAGAAGGTATGTAATTGATATAAAACTATATAAAAAATTAAAAAAACATAAACTGGCCAAAAGTAATTTAGCCAATAATTTGCTATTTTCAAAGTAACTTACTGATGGAACTGTTAACTACAAACAAATCATTCCTCTCTAATTTGTCTTTACAAATAAACTGTAGTTCATTTGACTTCATCAAAATCATGGCTGTTTTAAGGAATTGATAAGCCACAGAATAATTATAATTATTTTCATGTTTTACTAATAGGATTTTGTTAGTTTTAGTATTTTACGTTAATTTAAAATAGAAAAATCAGAAACTTCTCTATTGTGACCCATAAATGTTAAGTATTTTTTAAAGACAATGCATAAAACCAATAAAACGCCCTTGTACAATAATAGTTGATGAGGTTTCGTAAAAAATAAAACTAAAAAAGTCTTATTTATACCATTTACAGGAAGAACAGAACCGCCGCCGTAAACGTGATTAAGCATCACAATTTTGATCGAAATCCTTATTTACGTAAGACTTAATAAACAATGAGCCAGGTGTACGTGCTAGTCATCAGATGAGTCATCCGCCTGATGCAACTACGTTAAGTTTTGCGAAGACAAGGACTACATATACATAGTCTTGGGGATGTTTTCAAATATGGTTTTATTAACATGGTGTAATTTTGTTAAGAAACTTGCTGTATAAAATTTTATGTGTATGAAAGTATTTAATAAATTGGAGATCAGAAATACAACAATAAATAATAACAATTGTTTGTTTGATTTTACCTTCATTAACTTGTATCTTATCTTAAGCTTGATTACCTACACACAATTACCTAGGAATATACTTATTACAATTTTAGATTTGAAAATAAAAAGAAAAGTAGAACGGGTTAGTCAAATTAGTAACTTAGCTAAACTCATAGAAATGCCATTTAATAGAACCTAAAAACAAAGTGTCACGGGCCAATACTAATATTAAAAACTTATTTTTGTATTAACTAAACTAACTTTTATTTATTTTGGCAGTCTAAAGACACCGCGCTATCAGGCTTCAGGTATCCCATACCAGGCCGCCTTTTTACGCTTTACTATTCCAGTTGTTCACCTAGTGTTCTTAAAGGGTGACAGATCTCTTGAAACTGGCATATGAGAATCGCTGTAAGTTGCCGTCTCACAAAGGTAATGGACCACATTATTAATAAACGGGCCCTAAGATACATAGTCCTTCTAGAACAACAACCTGATCAGTGACCGTAAAGTTTCGCTTTCTGATAAGAGTTCACATTCGAGAGTCAAGGTGAGGCTGTGATTGTCAATCTAAAAATAAAGAATGCATTTGATAGTTTGGCAACGGACTGCACTAGTATCTCGAAAGGTGCCAACACAGACATCCCAAGGGGGTTATGCAAATGGATTGCCAGCTTTTTGTCAAACTATGAAACCTATAGCTAATTTTATGGTATCATGTTCATCAATACTGGTATCTCACAAGGTTACAATTGAGTTAGTCAAAGCTTTCGAGCAACATTAAACCCGTAAGGACTGGCTAATAATTTGTGTTGTACCACGCAAGCTTTATTTTTTGTGACGCTGGGGTAATTCTTACGCGTGACACCCGCAAAATGTGTACACGGGCGGGGGGCATGTCGGACTCGTACCGACTAAACCTACCTGCCGTGGACTTCTCTTGGCGCGTGATAGGGGGAGCCCCGGGAACGCGGGTATGCTGCTCCTGAGCCTCCCCTTTTGCGCCGTGTCCCAGATGTTTGGGACACGTACCTACCCTGGGAGGGCTCTAGATTGGCGCCCCTATTGCCAACTCACCACGTATACAATGGACTCTGTTCAGAAGATTTATTTGATCTAATGCCCACAGCCACTGCCTACCATTGCACCGCGACAGGTATGTATTTTATCCCCACGCCATGCAACTAATTAAACCTATTCATTCTCGGATTGTATGGTCCTAGAGGAATTTCCACTACATAGAAGGTTTGAACTAAACTTCCTACTTTACCAAGACTTCATTATTAGGTCCTTCACTAAAAAGAAGTGAAAAGTTTGGGCATGCGGCTCCTGTTGCAAGCGAGTATTGGTAACTGTGACCGGTTACTATCATATGCCGCATACGTATTTGCTGTAAGTACAAAAAAAAATAGTACCTAATCGGTAATTTAACCCTGTAGGTACCTAAGTATTTTCTATTTACAAATTGTGTGTCAACGCAAATATAAGAAATACGATAACAAGTAAAATTAAACCTCTTATAAAGCAGTTTAAGGTTTTGTACAACTGTTTACACAATCTGCATAATAAATATGACAATATTTATAATAAGTAGGTATTTGTTAAGAAGGTTTATGACCGTTACAAGATATATCAAAGAATACACAACCGACTTTCCAGACAATATATAATTTATTATAGTACTTAGCTAATTAAATATTAATAGAAATGTATACAATATAGTTATTTACATTTATTAAATGTAAAGCACCTTACTTGTGTTATCTGTCATCGGTTTCATGTTGAGGATGAATCTTGTTCTTATCATACATAAATATTTTTTTAGCTTTACCTAACTCATTGTTAATTAATATGCTAATAAAATTAACTACACTGGGTTCTCCATTTTGCAAATCTGTTTGTGGATGTGCTATGTCTAATTTACTCGTTGTAGAACCACTGTCATAATGTATTTGCGACTTGTTTGGCTCATTCGTTTTCTTTAAATACATTTCTTTAGTTATATTCAGTCTGCAGCAGTTGCATCTTTTTATGTAATTACATGAAGGGTTTATTGTATCATTTCTTATCACATATTCATATGTTGAAACTCCTAACACGGATATGTAAACATGGAAACAACACAAATGTAATAACGCACATCCTATCGCTGAACCCATCACACAGAATATTATTAGAAATATTAAAAATGATACAGAATTTCTACAGAAACCTAAAGTCTCGCCACTGCACTGAATAAAATTTTGTGCTTCTATACTAAGATATTTAGGATTCGTAAAATATATAACAATATCAGCAAGACAAAGCATTGCCGTACAGATCGAGATCGCGAGAGCTGTAGTAACGCAGACGATGAACGCTTTATAATTTCTTCTACCAACGCAATTATTCAACCATTTACAATGGTGATCGAAGCGATCCACACATTTGTTGCATAAACTACAGTGCTTCGTTTTTCTGCTGCTTGTATTTATATTGCACAGGTGACATCTTCCGTTCTCTATAACGTGGGCGTGTAACTCACGATCGAATTCCGGTACGTTATTTATCTCCAGTTTTCGCAATTCTTCTTCACTCGGATCCAAAAGCGAAGCAGTGAGATGTGATACTAAGTGAATCATGTAAAATATGACGTAGAAAACTAAACATATTATCTTGTATTTTTCGAACTGTATTTCTATAAGGATTAAAAAAATGAGTAACCCCGTAGCTACGAAGACAAACCAACCTATGACTTGTTGGTAATTTAATGGTAACTGAAGACCATTCAATCTCCTTTGAGGCCGTGGCGATTGATGTAAGGCACAACATTTGTTCATCTGTATTGAACACGTTTATTACAAACTTTATTGTCACTAATATTATAATTACATCGAGGACGGTAAAAATTAGCCAAGTTATTATAAAAGAGCCACACTATACAGGTGCTCAGGTCAACAACAATTAAGTAAAAATATATTTGAGTATACAAAGGCTCATGGTCATAGCTGGCCAAACCCATGAAATGCGCGCGCATCTACCTTATTAACGATTTAACCTGAGTGTTCGTAATAAAAATACTAATTCGGTAAGTGACTACGTCATTGAATGAGCAATGTTAAGGCCAGGTAGGTATTACATGAAACATTAATTTAACAAATAGCCCGTACGTTAGTTACCTACTTAATTAATTAGCGTTTTGAGACTACTAATGGCATGGCATCAGTTGCCATAGTAGTTAATCCATAACAAACGTAAAGTAACAGTCGTGAAGTTGGAGCAAAGGTGATGAATATTATGCATACCTAACTATCTCAGGCCCGTTAAATAACGTGACAGATAAACGCTATCACAGTTCTGCCGAATATTTGTATACCCAATTTATACACCAATGCACAAGGACGTTTCGGTCTCCCGTGCTTGCGGTACCACTAAGCTAAATGAAGAAGACTATTTATTACTAAATAGGGATCACAGTCCAATTACATATTATACGACTTTATGCAAGGTTCTACAACATAATTTCTACGCTCTTGCGTTAGATTTAAATACATTGCCTATAATTAACGTAGTGGCACCAAAGATCGACACTTTAAGGAGATAGTGGGCTTTTTCATAAGATTAAAGGTCATTTAGTCATCTTTAAACCAAGAGTAACAATTGAGTATGGTAAAGTATATTCTTGAGATAAGAATAGAATGTATTAAATTTATTGACTATACACGGACTAAAAAAAAATCCCAAAAAAAGGAAAAGTATATAAATCTCCAATCATCGACACCGAATCTCCAGTAGTCAACACCCAGTCATCGACAGTTGCCACTTACCGACACCCAGTTATCGACTGTTGACTAAGTGTAATGCGTAGGTATCTGCCAAATCACCACACCACCCGCTTAGTGAGTCATAAAATAAAATTAACTGTTTAAGAAGTACTTATTCATTTATTGTCCACAGTACAATATCCATATATTTTTCTCTCTAAAGTGTATTAATCATACAAATACGTAACAAATAATTGTCAAAAAGTTAAAATTGCAAAATCAACAATATTTACTGTAAAGTTATTCTTACTCAACCAATTATTAAATATTTATTATTTATCAAATCACTCTTTCGGTTCGTAATTAAATATATATATATATCTATTTGGAAACAACGTTTCCTAACCATTTTCGTTAAAATTATGAATTATTATAACTATATAACAATCAGTCATACATAGTAGTAACAAGGTAATAAAGTACCTTGTATTAATATAGTAACAAAAACATAACAGACAACGTAAATGAAATCTTTTTTAATATATAATTAGCTTTTGCGCTTATACCTACCTACGAGATAGTTTTGTAATAAATATTATTTAGTTACTTTTTTATTAATTATAAGAGATCCTTTTATAAAGATTAACTACCTAAGCACTTATTATATGAGATCTGTTTCAAAAGGCATATATATTTGGCAAATATTTATCCATTTCAGGAATTCTATAAAACCCTCTCTTGTTTAAACATGTAGGTTCTTTTATCACTTCTATTATTTCCTTGAACTTATAGAAAATTTTATCGGACGGGTTAGGCCATTTAAAGGAATTTCCAGTAGTCAATGTCATTGTACTTATTTCGTACTCGTTCTTTCTCAAGCTTTCTATCTTACCAGGAAAATACTCCCCTTCATACTTAATTATTACGAAATTTCCTATAGAAAACTTCCTGTTTTTATTTGGTTTAGTTGCTTTTGAAGATGCAAAAATGGGCAAATTCTCTAGATCCGAGTCTATAGAATCACTGTCTATTTGATTCTTTGTTTTTGTTACTTTTTCGCGTTCTAGTTCTTTCTCTAGGTCATCTTCTATATTATAGCTAATATCACTTTCAGTATCTGAAATCTCCACATCTGACTCTTCTGAAGTCGAGTCTTTTTGAACAGTTTTCTTAGTTTTCTTAATCTTGCTTTTTTTTTCTTTTCATTAATTAACTGTTCTTTTAATTTCTTTTTTTCTATTCTCTGTGTAGTTCTTTCATCTTTTTCTTGCTGTTTTTTATTTTTCTCAATTTCCTTTTTCTCGTGATATTCTTTCCAAGCTTTACTTGTTATTGTTGATGGAATTTTCTCTCGTTTCATTCTCTTCTTATTACTATCCATGCTATTTTCCGGCCAAAACAAACTCCTTTTAAAAGGAGATGGAACAATCACTCCTAAAACTTTTTCCAAAGATTTTTGTGGTGTTGTGTACTGTGGTTCCTTAGTACTAATGATAGGTTGTTGGGATAGGTTATTTCCTATTACTTCAGGGAAACTGGATGAAGATGAAGGATTCGGTGGAGGTTGTTGCCTTTGAAGATCTCCTGTTACTTCAGCTGAACCAGTGGGTGAAGTAAGTTCCGGTATTAAAATAGGTTGGTTAACAGTATCAGCCCTGGGGATATCGTCAGGTTGTTGCATTAGAGGATCTTTAGATGAATCGGTTGGTAAAAAACGTTCCGGTCGTGAAAGAGGTTGAGTAACAGCATCATGCCTGACGTTACAGTTTAGTGATAAGTGAGGAAGATATTCTACTATTACTTTAGGCAAATTAGTGGTCGATGGCAAACTGGGAGTAATGCCAATGTTATCATCTACTGACTTCAGGTCATTGGAATTGGCAATTTTTGGTGGATTTTTCGTCTGCATTCTGTATAAGTGCATTTCTTCAGTTTCTTTAGGCACAGCTTCACGGGAATCTGATGGTATAACCATTGCTTCATCGGTTACAATAACGTCGTTTGTTTGAACAGTGGCTACATCATTTGACGGATACCTGGCTTGTTCCACTGTTCCTGATGTTGTCGGAGCATTCGCCGAACTTGAATGACACAACGCGTCTTCGGATTTGTTTTTGGCCCAAATTAAATATAAAGCCTCATCTTCATCAGTGATTTCTCTTTCCAGTGTGTTTCTATTTTCATAGTATAATTTATTGAATTGTTGTAACTTTTGAGCTGAGAACACGTTCACGATTTCACGTTCTAAATACTTTATAAACTCTTTCTGCATTGGATTAGTTTTAGTTCTCGTTTCTATTTCGGTTTTACATATTTTAGACATATCGATGTAATCAGGTCCAAATGGAAAAAGGCCCCCCGCTCGGAATCCGTTTTGGATACAATCTTGTGTTACATTTGTCAGCGCTTTTTGCAACACTGGGGCAAAGTTCTCTTTTCGAAGACTTTTTCCCAAGTTTTCCATTTTCCATTGCGTCACGGCCTTTTTCCAATGGGCTTTGAGAGGTCTGAATACTGACAAATCCATCGGTTGTAGAAGATGCGTAGAATTTGGGTACAACGCAACGACTACAATACCATTTTCGGAGCAAAAATTTGATAAATGAAGCGTCAGGTGTGATTTGTGGCCATCCACAAAAAACAAGATCGGTTTTTCAATATTATTTTGCTCTAACCAAGGATTGAAGACATTAGTCATATATTCATAGAATGTGCTGCACACACATCCACCCACTCTCCGATTTACCTATTGCCCATTCATCAGGAACACTGACAGCGATAGTTGAAGGAATTCGTTCATAATTAAATATGATCATTGGAGGGGCTAGGTCTCCAGCTGCATTTCCAGATATTAGGACAGTAAGATTCTCCTTTTCATCACCACAGCTGCTATATGGGTGTTTATCTCCTTTTTTTGCGAGTACACGACCAGGTTTAGGTGACAAGAAGAACGCGGTCTCGTCTGCATTGAATATTCTGTGTGGGTCGTTTAAAATAGTTTTATAGTTATTTTCATCCAAATAACTTTCGATCTCAGTAAACCAAGTCCTGATGTTATTTTCAGACACATTATCTCGAGCTCTTGACAAGTTCTCTGGTACTTTTTGTGTCAAGTTTGGATGTCTTTTCATGAACGACTGAAACCACTTCTTGCTGGGCCTACTGTTGGTAAAAGGATTTGGTCTGTTTTGATCAATTATTATTTTTTGCACACTATCTAGTAACGAATCTTTTGTCAGTGGAATATGTCTTTGATATAAAGCTAATATCCACTTTTCCAAAATGTCTTCTTCCCCTTTAGTCAAAACTTTGCTCGGCCCCATAGTGCAACCCATTGTTGTTTTTCCCGAAATTTTGTCATGGAGCGTAATCCTAGGTACTCCGAAGCGTTTCGCAGCAACTGCAATCTTTTCGCCATTTTTAACAGCTTCTACAGCTTTTTCTAACTGGTCGGGTGAATAATTTTTTCTCGGAGCCATCTGTAAGAACCAATCATCGACATATATTATTCCCCAATAATCGACATCTGTCGATTACTGGTAGCTCGACTCTAATTAGTTTACTTCAAATATCTACTAAATGCGCCAAGTAATAAGAACTATATTCGGTTGTCAAATGAAAAAATATTTAAAAAAATTAGTATCGACACGTGTCGATTATTGGAAAAGTCAGTTTTTGAAAACCAGTGATCGACACTAACATTTTACTAATATCAACATAAATTTAAAATTTCGTTTCGACAAAAATCGATCCTATAGTTCTTATAGTAACTCGTGAAAAAGATAAAATTCAAATAAGTTACAATACAGTAGAGTAATTAACAAAAAATGTACTCACTTCCTTAAGGATTTCACTAAGAAATGTTATTATTTTCACCGGTACTTCAGCCGCAATCAGTTGTTATTTCGCCATTTTAAAAACAAAATGGCGGATTTTGCTTTAATGTCAATAGGAGCCAGTCAAAAGTGTGCTATCTATGGTACAGTGTTGCCATATTAAGAAATCGATTTCTTACTCTTATTTTATGGAATCAAAAAATAAAGTGTCGGTTATTGGTTCTTGTCGGTCATTGGTGCCACTACGTTATAAAGAACAGATTATTTTCGTACCGGGCAGCCAATAAAAATATGGCCGCAAGTAAATTACAATTATTTTTCCTACACTGGATTTGAGCACTAATGTTTAAAACGTGAAATTTATTAAATTTGTACACGTTCTTTACTTTGATAGCTCAGATTAGCCACTCGCACGGTCGATTTAAACATTGGTTTGGTTGAAATTATTTTCAAGAACTTGTGGAAACTTTGTCTGGTTGCCATAGTAGTATGGTAACCAGATAACTGATAAACATACTTGTAAAGCTCTGCCTAGCTTGTCCTGTAGAGCTGTAGCGTTGTCCCAAGATGGTTTTTAATTAATATTCTTTAAAAAAAATATATCGTATAAAACATAAATGTGCAAGCAAGATAGCTCTGCACGATATTCGTATTGTGTAATATCTTTTTTGTGTAATATTCTAATTAGCGAAAAAGCTGTACCTACTTAAGTGCTAACTCCAGATTTTGTATCGAAGAAACACTTTCATTACTAGGAAAACTATCTACAATAATTTTGGAGTGGAGTTTTAATTGGCTGCACCAGTAGCTCAGTGGTAATCAAATAAATAAATAAATAAAAGGTTTTTATTCACGTAGACTTTAAAAAAGCGCTTGTAAATAGTCAGAACATGTTCGCAGTAATATATAATTATTTCTAGGTACATATAGATATTTAGGTACACGGATTGTAGGAAATAATTTACAATAAGGTTTATTTTATAACAGTAACGATATTTAGCTAACTAAAATTAAGTTATTGTCAAGGATCATGTGTAGATTTAATAAATCTAAATTTTAGCTATATTTTTACTACATATTGTCTGAATGGTTCTGTCAATATTAAGGTACGATTTAGATGTTATCATTATGGCGGACCTTGTGTTTATAACGACAGTCGCGCTTTAATGCTACCACCGGATCCAATGCGCCCCAACTGAGAAGACCCAGCGAAACAAACTCAGCGGGTGTCTCTACTACCGGTTTCAACACGGCCCAGTTGAGACGCTCCGGCGAAACATACTCAATGGGGCATATACACGAGATTTGGTCCACTTACTGAAATTATTTAGCAGGCACCTCGATACTACCTCGGTGCCCTCGTGTTCTGGGTTCGAACCCCGCACAAGACAATTTATGTGACCCATAAATTGTTTTGAGTGTGGTTGAACCGTATGTTAGTAAAGTCCCCCACGATACAGATATTTATTTCCGCACTTTAAAATAACAGTGAAGCTACCTAACAATATTGTATTCTAGAAAATTTATATATGGAATTTTCCAAACTTGCCGACGATAGACTTTGGTCGCCCTATATTTATCCATTGTTGAGACCTAATTCATATTGATTTGGTATATATTGACCTTGACGCTTACAAGTCGACAAAAGGTGGCAGGAAACAAAAAAGACTAATGACGATAATAATTATTAAGATTTAATATAGATATACAATAACATCATGTATATACATAATTATTTACACAAAACTGTATAGGTACTTATGTACAAGTTAATTTGTACTAACAATTTCGATATTGTTTGCACTTATATTATCACCACTTTGGGAGTACTTTTTAGCCATTTCGCGCCGTGTGTGTACGAGTATCCTATGGCCTTTACAGTCTAAATCCTCTTCATAACATTTACTTCTACAACACTTTTTACAGAGCATGAAACCACACTTTCCACCCTGAAAAATAAAAAGTTTTAAATTCACACATAATCAATCAAATCAAAGGTACACGCATAATCGATCAGCGATTGATATTTTTAATTATAAATGTCATAATGAGAATATTTATAGGTACCTTATTTCAGAATGATCTAGTTACTAGGGCGTAATGTTTCCCAGAATATATTTGTTACATTTTACGTAAATAAGAATAATAAATATACTAACGAGAGGATTAAAACATCTGTCTTTCACACAGATTGCGCCACTTCTTCCATTATTTTGATGTAAATCAGTTTTTTCAGGTCGTCTCATAACTCTTCTCAACTTTTTCATTTTCTTTCTCGATATGGCATTTCCATCAACATCTTCAAACTTCCTCTTGTATTCAGCAGCAGAGTCCTGCAAGCAATAACTAGTAAACACTTTATTCTTTAACATGTATTGATATATACGGCTGGTAAAATGGACACGAAACCCAGTGATAACAAATAAAATAGTTTAAAAAAAATATGCCATGAAAATCGCTCAAAAGTTCATTCATATGTTGCGGAAACTCATTTTATTCCAGTTTTGTTCGTATAAATATGCAATATATTTCGTAACTACTTTGATTAATCAAACAAAAAACTGAACCAATATAGTTTGTCGATATTTTATTCAACAGGTTAGGATAGAATTGACCATTCTTTTATTGCAAAATTATGCTTTAAAACTTGTGTATTAAAAACGATCGTCTTTTACGAAAAAGGATGAGTAAAAGAAATCAGAAGATTACAAGAAAATGTTTAAGGAAATTCCGTAGCAGCAAGTATTTCAGTTGATTAAATGAAAGGTAAATTTCGGTTTACGATTTGACTTATTAAAAAAAAAAACCACTTACTAGATCTCGTTCAAACCAATTTTCGTTGTTAGTTTGCATGGTCTTATTTTAGAAGTTACAGGGGGGGGGGGGGACACTCATTTTACCACTTTGAAAGTGTCTCTCGCGCAAACTATTCAGTTTAGAAAAAAATGATATTAGAAACCTCAATATAATTTTAGGTCTTCTAAAATTATATTGAGGTTTCTAATATCATTTTTTTCTAAACTGAATAGTTTGCGCTAGATCCATAGACACCCCACAAGTATGGGTAGGATGAAAAAAAAATTGAGTTTCAGTTCTATGTATGGGGAACCTCCAAAATTATTGTCCTTTTTCTATTTTTCTGTGAAAATCTTAATGCGGTTCATAGACTACATCTACTTACCAAGTTTCAACAGTACAGCTCTTATGGTTTCGGAAAAAAAGTGGCTGTGACATACGGACGAACAGACAGACATGACGAATCTATAAGGGTTCCGTTTTTTACCATTTGGCTACAGAACCCTAAAAAGAACAAAATTTGCTGTGACTTGTGACATAAGTATATGTTAATTATCTTCATATCATTATTTCCAAGCTAATGAAAGTGTTTCATAAATTGAACTAAAAATATATTTTATTCTTTGTTTCAATACCATATCTTATCACGTTAAGTAGATAGGTAGGTATATACTCGTATATATAACTACTTGACATACGTATTAGGTACCTATTTACAAAACGTGACTGAGCACATGTCATTGTGTAATCTATTTTTGTTACCTTGAGGTTGGATAAATTAAATATGTAGGAGTTATATTTCACAAAGAAGACACAGTCAACACATAGATGATAAAGAAGA
Source organism: Pseudoips prasinana (assembly GCA_951640165.1). Classification (NCBI taxonomy): domain Eukaryota; kingdom Metazoa; phylum Arthropoda; class Insecta; order Lepidoptera; family Nolidae; genus Pseudoips; species Pseudoips prasinana. The sequence goes on along the minus strand of OX621241.1, from coordinate 18,248,004 downwards.
AAATTATTTAGTTAAATTCCAATAATAGGTTACGCTGCTGTATATATTAATAATAATTACAAATAATAATATAAATCACATAAATACAATTTTTTTTATGAACCTTTTAACCCTTGGCTTGCCAGATAGTGTTAGTACCAGAAAGACATTAAGATGGAGCATCCATGTCTTTTTAATTTAATAATATAGTGCTCCGGTCGACTTCAGCTATGGCATTAAAGAATGCAAGGCATTATACTGCAAAAGAATGAGCGCAATCAACAGCGCACTCTCTAAACCTCATAATGCAATGAGAGCAAAGAGATATTAGATGCATCATCAATAGGTTTATGTGTTCTCTGAGCCACGAGTGTGTAAAACTGCCTACTTGCTACTTCAAGACTTTGGGCTACTACTGGGTGGTTTTACTTGGCAGAAAGATTCCCAAACCAAGCCCTCACTATGGATATTTGAACATGTCATCCCAAAACCGAAAGGACTTACTAGGATTTAATTTACAGATACTCACAGTGGAAGTTACACAGTAAAAAAGAACAGTGGTGGAACAGTGGCAGTATGACCTGCCACCAACCAGTTTTGCTTTGTCTCTAACCTATGCTTACATACAGCATGACAAACAGATGTGGTTAATACTTTGTTGCAGCCAACTTAAGCTACCTTTATTTGTTTAATAATAAAAAAATAAATAAAAGATAGGTACCTCATTAGTGCTCAGTTTCTCCATTTTCAGTGTATGTTCTTCAGGTGACATTCTTACATATGGTTGACATATCCATGGCGGTAAAATTAAATTGTAACCATATCTATAAATATATTTATCATTTTCGATTTTACCCTCATGGTATGGCAAGTATTTCTCTTTGATATTTGCACTCACTTTTCTAAAATCATGTAAGTTTTGAGCTGTAGCTAAGAGTTGTCTGTCATCAGTATTTTCTTCTAGTGAAAATCTGAAAAAATTAAGAATTATATAAGTACACTTTAGACATGTTGAACCTAATTTTAAATTTGAAGATTTAATAACAATGTTTCAGCCACATTTTTTGTAAGCGCCATCTATGACTGTACAATATGTAGAGCCAGTGGCAGCATGGTAAAATTATACTGTTGTGGGTGCCGACTGAGTTCGGCTGCGCCTCGTGATACGCCGCTTCAAAACATTTGATGTTATTCTAATTTTTTACAGAACAGAAGAGGAGTATCGCTGAACCCTAGGGAACACACTTAAGTGTATGGTTAGTTTATAGAGTTAACCATTTTGTAGGGGTTGTATATCAATTAGAATATAGTACTTTCAGCATTTTTACCCTTTTCTTGTTCTTAACAGTAGAATTCAAACCAATTTTTTTTTACTCCAAGTTATTAGACAATTCAGCTGTTTGCAAATGTATGATCCCAGTTTTCATTATAATATTAACATCTCTTGTGAAATGTTTCATAAATATACATTATTTAAGTTACTTGGAGCTATGAATCAAAAATGGTGGTGATGAATATAATTCCCAAATTATTTTACCAAAGATTCATTACTTACATTTTATGAAATATTTTAAATAGATGTCCTCTGATGTATGAAGTTGGACAAGGATATTTCTCTACCAAGTCAAGGTACTCATCAGCCATTTCCCAAGTGAGTGGGTTGATTCCTTCATAGAGAGCAGGGTTGGTAAGGATACCCTCTGCACTCATTATACCATCCACTTTAGTGTAGTCTAAACATCTATACACATCCTCCACACATTGTATGTTGCCATTAGCTAGCATTGGTATTGATATTGCTTCCCTAAAAAATAACTTACATTTTATAACATTACCCAAATATTTCGATGAATTTTAACTTGGTAAAATGTGATACTATAATAAAAGAAAATTACATTGTCTAGTTCATCAGATGTAAAACATAAAACCATTGGCAATCTAGTATTTTTTTACTATTGTTCAACAATTTAAATTGGTTCAAACAACCTCTATGTCATATCATTCATTTTCATTAGAGGGTGATAATTGGACGTAGTTACACGAAAACGATCCAATCCACACAAAGTTACTTTGGAGATATTGACGTTTGAAGTTTGGAAGATATTTCTTCATAGGTATTAATTTTAAAATTTATTGAAAGTATGATACTGTGTGTGGAATAATAACACTTTTTTATTGTTAATAGTCTACCCAAGCTTAGTATTGTATTTTGTAAATTATATGTAAATTTATGCACCTGGATCCTTTTCGTTAAATTACAGTTTCCACAGCGCAAGCTCTAGTCCCAATTCCGTTAAAATGCCCCAAGTAATAAATTGTGTTTAAAAAAACTATTCCATGGAATAAAATACAATTATTTTGTTTTAACTAGTTTGATTAAACCTTAACCTTACGCATGGCAAGACAAACATCTAAAAATCAACAAGACAAAATCTTAAAATCAACATAACAACCTATCAAAATGCCTTATATTTTTGGAGATATTGATGTTTGAAGTTAGGAAGATATTTCTTCATTGGTATTAATTTTAAAATTTATTGAAAGTATGATACTGTGTGTGGAATAATTAAACTTTATTATTCTTAATAGTACAAACAAGCATAGTGTTGTATTTTTCGAGTTATATGGTAATTGATAAGGTTGGATCCTTTTCGCTAAATTACATTTTCCATAGCGCATGCTCCAGTCTTAATTTCGTTAAAACGCCCCAAGTTATATATTCTGAATGAAAAACGTATACCATTATATAAAAACATTTATTCTGTTTTAATTATTTTAATTAAATCTTAATCTTAAATACCTATGGCATCACAAACATCTCAAAATCAACAAAACAAAATTACAAAACCAACAAAACAAATTCTCATTATATTTTAATTATTATTATCATTACTTCACCTTAATTATTTCTCAGTCTTCCATTTTCTTTAGGATAAAAAATTAAGATGTCGTCTATATCAGTATAGAGAGGACACCTGTTTACATAAAGATTGACAAAATCATTAATTCTGCTTTAATAATTTTAATTAAACCTTAATCTTAAATATGGCATCACAAACTTCTCAAAATCAACGAAACAAAATAACAAAACAACTTCTCAGATTATACATTATATTTTAATTATTATTATCGTAACTTCACCTTAATCATCGTTCAGTCTTCCATTTTCTTTAGGATAAAAAACTACGATGTCGTCTATATCAATATAGAGAGGACACTTGTTTACATAAAGATTGACTACTCAGTATACTTAAATGTTACAATACACTTAAACAAAATAAAATTAACCTGTATAAATTAACTAAGTCAGAAATAAAACTTCATATAGATATAAGAAGTTTAATTTTGACTTTTTTAATATCCATAACAGAAGAGGTTTTTAATATTCATAACAGAACTTACATTTATTAATATTTAGAAGAGGTTGTTTCTAGCTTGGCTCTTGTCATCATCATATCAGCCGAAAGACGTCCAATGCTGGACAAAGGCCTCCCCCAAGGATCTCCACAATAGCTGGTTCTGCGTTGCCCGCATCCAGCGGCGTCCCGCGACCCGCGTCGGTCCACCTTGTAGGGGGCCTGCCCACGCTGCGTCTTCCGGTTCGTGGTCGCCACTCGAGAAACTTTCTGCCCCATCGGCCGTCGGTTCTACGAACTATGTGCTCTGCCCACTGGCACTTTAGTTTGGCAATTCTTTGGGCTATGTTGGCTGCTTTGGTTCGGCTGCGGATCTGAATATTTCTGATTCGATCTCGCACGGAAATTCCAAGCATAGCCCTTTCCGTTGCTCTTTGGGTGACCTTGAGCCGCCTGATAAGGCCCATAGTGAGCGACCACGTCTCTGTTCCGCAAGTCATCACTGGCAACACACACTGGTCGAAGACTTTCGACTTGAGACACTGCGGTATTTGGGACGTAAAGATATTACGTAGCTTCTCGAACGCTGCCCAGCCGAGTTGGATTCTACGATTGACCTCCTTTTCGAAGTTGAACCTACCTAGTTGGATGGTCTGTCCTATGTAAATATAGTTCTCTACAACTTCGAGTGCAGTCTCCAACCTTAACTAGAGTGGTTGCAACATGGATGTTTGACATGATTTTCGTCTTATCCATGTTCATTTTCAGACCCACTTGTTGAGAGACTCTGCTGCGGCCATCGAACATTGTACCGAATGGCGTGGCACTTGTGGCGTTAAGTAATAGGATGCTTGATAGTTAACTCCACAAGAATCAGCCTTCTAGTTTTCAGTCTCCTCGGGGACAAAATCTAGTTCTCCATCATAGCCATCTATGTCTTCAACAAAGGTTTTATTCCCCTTTAATGATGTGCAAAAATCATGACAATCTCTTGGAATAAGGTCTAATATTGACATCAAATCATCAACCTTAGCTTGAGGGATTTCTTTGCCGTTAGGCCACAATAAAATGAGATCATTCTGAAATATATTAATAAATAGGCTTGCCTTTGCTTTTTTTTAAATATTAATTCAATATTAAAAGATAGACAGAGCTTTCACCTGCAAAGCAAAGAAAAGCGTGTTTAAGTTTGCAACAAAAGTGTATGTCAATAATTTTAACGTTCTATGAACTCATACCTTCATTTTGTTCACTATTACTAATTGTCTTATTTGGAGCATTCACTCTCACTCAGCTCATTATTATCACCTGTCAAATAAAGAACACAGTTATTACACTAAATACACAGCTATAAAACAAAAAACACATACATTACAGCCTTTTTAATATTGATTTCGTGTAAAAGTTACACCTGTCGTGCAACAATAGTTATAACATAACAATAGTCAACCAGTAAGCGTTTTAACTTTTATGTTATAAATAAGTTCAAATGATTAAACTTACCTGGCTCTAGATCTCCTGTAATAGTTTTTCGATCATCTAACACACAAGACATAATGCTATCTATCCTCTTCATTTCAGTTGCAACAAAATTATTCACAGAAACGTCTAATTCTGACGAAGAAGTCCAATCCCGACAAGGTGTACACGCACAATGTGAAATGCAATGCAATGTTTTGCAGTGTTACCATTTATTTGGGGTGACCATTAATTTGAATAAATTACTACTATTTCTTACCTGTCAGTAGTAATCTTTGATTTATTTTGGTTTTTACTTAGGAATAAAGTATGAATCGAAGTTTAGTAATAAGCGAGAGAGCCCAAATAGTCAGTTTTTAGAGAATGATTTAAATTGATTTAGAAATCAATTAATATTAACCAAACAGGCTGGATCATTTTTGTTGACAGATTCATTGGAATAATAAACGAAAATCCATTTATCGAAAAGGATCCATGCATTCTGGATTCTTATAACTGTTTTATTTAGGTGTAAGCGTATTCAGATAAAAGTTCCAGACATACTGGATCGTTTTAGTGTATTTATTAAAGTATTGGTGTAGAACAAATTGTAATTACGCAACAATAATCCAGACTCTTTGATTCCTTTTACTAAATCGGTTGGTAATACTGATCAAGAACCATGAAGGTTGGATTGTTTAATGTGATTTTATTTTTCAACGTTTCATACAAGTGGGTTGGTTCTGGGGTTGATTAAATGGGTTAAACAGATGTTTTTGCGTGGATCTTTTTTACTGACTGATAGTTTTGATATTTATCATCAGTTTGGTATATTTAACTCATTTTTGACCATGTTGTGGATTGGATCCTTTTCGTGTAACTACGTCCAATTATGATAATTACCTGATGGCTTTTATATGTTTCCAACTAGCTATACCAGTCAGGGGTCCCTTTTGTTCTCTTGTTCTTCCATGAACTGTGAGCATTTTACAACCTGCATTTTGCAACATAAGTGCATACTCAACTGACTTCTCAATGCTTTCAAAAATCCTTACTTTGCATGTTATTGGCACTGACACTGCTGCAGACATTGCTTTAACTGAAAAAGAAACACATATACCTATTAATTTAATTATAATTATGTACCATATCAAAGGATATGGTAAATAATTTAGACTCTAGAACAATAAACAACATTTTATTGGAAAAGCATTCAAGATTTTGGTATACTAAACCTATTTTTACTCAATACACATGCAATTTATAATTAATTATGTACAATCTTTGCCTCTGAAACACCAATGATCATACAGTTATGTATTTCTCAAAGTTGCTTGTAAAATACCTAGAAAATAATTGCATTCTTCAATCTCATTTGATCAAAATAGTGTGATTTAAAATAACATAGTGAACAAGTATGTTAGTGGGCTCTAAAACAACACCATCGATTTAAATGTCACCTACATATGGGTAGCTATATTCAATAGTAAATCATTAGGCATAAATATGCCTAATGAGTTACTACTTACACTTCATTCAACAAAACAAAAAGTCTCAGTACTCTCCAGTTCTAAAAGTTTTAACAATGTAAAACCCACCCATAACATGACTTTCCATTCTGTAACTAAAACAATCATAATAAATCACCATATGTCTCAAATAATTATCTTCCAACTTTCTTGTAGGAATATTGATTGATTTGATTGAATGAATATTCCTTTTATATGAATAGCAATACTGAGCAGTGCGCTAACAAAGAGTTGGAGGTTTAGCTCACTAAAAAATTAGGTAGTCTAAAGGTATAAAGAGTACCAGCATTAATTATTTTTTTATTTCAATAGTAATAAGCCACATACTGAGGTCTAGATTAAATTGACCCTTAAGTGTCTACATAACACTATAAAATAAATAAAACTATAATTACCAATGTTCTTCAATAAATCCCATTCATCTTGTAGAAATGACCCATATTTGCCTCTTTTAGCTATAGACTGTGGGCATCCAAGGTTTATATCAATACCATCACAATGCTCTTCAACCATCTTTGCAGCAGCTGCCATAGTCTCTGGGTTATTGCCACAAAACTGTTAATAAGAAGCACATGTAAAATTTACATTGATCCATATACTAGTCTCAAGACATAATCGGAGGCACATTGTATTTTTTTTTTAAGGTAAGTAGATTTTAAAATGATTGACCTAACTTTTCCTTTCAGCCTTCATAAGGGATAAGAAAAGATAACTTTGGTTAACTTCTCCACTTGTTTATGGTCCCTAATAATAATTACATATAGTATAAGATACATAAAGGCAAAGAAGAAAAAATAAAACTGCTTGGTAGCAAGCCAGTAGGATCTTATCAGAAAAGAAAAATGTATTGTTTTTTCTGTATACCAAATATAAAAACAAATACACAACAGACACTGGCATTCTTTGCTAAATATTGACTTTAACTGTAATTTACACAAACCTGAACGATAAGTGGCCGATCTTCTTTACATATTACCATGCTATCTTTTCTATACTTAGGATCCTTAGTGAAAACGTTACTGTGGAACATAGGCGTGTAACACAAGGTGGATCCATGCCTCCTGCAAAGAAGCCGCCAGGCCAATTCACTTGCATCCACCATAGGGGCTACTACAAATCGCGGTCGCCCGATACATTCAAACCAATCGTGAGACATGATAAGAGTACTTAGGTTACCCAAATAGTCAGTAATATGGTTAAAGTCTCAAAGACAAAACTTAATAAAAAACTAAATAAAAAAGAAGTCATTCAAATAAATCTTATAACTTGGATCTCTTTTTAAGCCGAGTTAGAAGATAAGTTAGTAATTAGAATAATGATATGTAATAAACAAGATAACCTATAGGTCTGGATAAAGTGTTTTAAAACGTAAGAAGAAAGATTACAAAATGACACATTTCACACACAACACAGAATGACAGAGAGTATCAATCGAAGAGTATTTAACCCTATTAATCTACTCTTTGATTTAACCTGAGAGTATGTAATCGCTATGTCCGTCCATGATTTAAACCTACAGCTAATTTTAAAGAGTAGATAAATACTAAAATAGGGCTCATATTGAAGACCACGTTATTAAAATTTGACACTTCATCAAAATTCAATAACATAACGCTGTAAAGGAAGGCACACAATATCATTCACTTTTCAACGTTTAAACTGCACATATGCTTAATTTTTTTCAGTTAGAAATATTTATAGAAGGCAATTTTACGATTTACTAAATAACAAAAGAAAATTAAATGTGTTGACCTTGGTATCAATGTATATACATATTTGAAATATAAATATATAAGTAACCACCCAAATCTATTTCCCAAAATTAGTCAGAATAATAATAATAATAATATTGTTTCAGGCCCTTGAACCTAATCTGACCGTTTCGGAGCAACGCTTATCCGATCAGGTGCGGGTCATCCAGCGGAACCATATGCTGGATGGATCTACACTTGATCGGCTGCGAGCAGAGGCTGTCATCCCCACGTCTACCGCCGATCGGAATAATGTATCCGCTCCGCCGCCTAATTTGCTATCGGCGCAGGCGGATCCGGGGCCCGAGACGGTGGATTTTGGGGATGCTACCCAGGTAAGCTCCCAGGATAATGAGCATTTGAGGAGAGCTTTGGAAAGTGCGATTTTGGAATATAGGGATATACCCGTCTGTGATAGACCGCAGTTACCACGTTATCCCACGCACAAACGTAATATGGCGCTAGTGGTCGCTCTAGATTGCATGCTAGAACCATATTTTGGATCTAGCCAAAATCTTGCGGATACGCACTCGATTCTTTACTGTGCAGCAGTCGCAGCGTGCCGGGTGGCCCATGTCGGGTTTCCAGGACCCAACAAGTCCACGCGACCCACCGCCGGCAAACCAGCATGGCAAGAAAGAATCGAGCGACGTATCTCAGCAGCTAGGGTGACCATCGGCAAGCTAATCTGCTTCAGGTCGGGAAACAATCGCCCGAGAGTTATGCGTTATGTGACACAGGCATTCGCCGGTACAGGTACAATACCGCGTGATTATACTGCCTGTGTCACGGAACGCATATATATGCACTACCTGAAGCAGAAAGTTTCTGCGTGGGCTAACCGTATACGGCGTTACAAAGAACGGGCGGATAGGTTTCACCAAAATCGAACTTTCCAAAGTGACCAAAGAAAAGTGTATCGAAGGTGGGAGGGAACTTCTAGTAGTGTGACTGATGGTTGTTTACCAAATATGGATGAAATGTCCTCATTTTGGAAAAATATTTGGTGAGCGCCCATACGTCACACCGATGGACAATGAATTGATGTAGTTAAGCGCTCATGTGAACACTTGCAACCTATGCAATCTATTAAAATTACCCCCTCTGATGTGGGGAATGCGGTTCGTCCGACTCATAACTGGAAAAGTCCTGGGCCGGATGGACTGCATAATTTCTGGCTAAAGTGGTTGCGAAGCTCGCATGGGTGCTTGGCTATTCAATTCCAAGAAGCTATCGATTCTGGCTCCCTCCCACCTTTTATGACAAACGGTATCACTTTTATGCTCCATAAAACTGGTAGTACCACGGATCCAAAGAATAATCGACCCATCACGTGCTTACCCACTATATATAAGCTCCTTACATCCATTCTGGTATCAAAATTAAATGAGCATTTGTATGCCAATCACGTTTTAGATCCTGCTCAGAATGGATGTAGGGTTGGGTCCCGTGGTACTAAGGAGCTCCTCCTCATAGACATGGCCGTTAGCCAACAGGTTCGCAAAAGTCGAAGGAGTCTCTCCGCTGCCTGGATTGACTATAAGAAGGCATATGATTCGGTGCCCCATACATGGTTAAGACGGGTACTAGAGTTGTATAAAGTTGATGCAGCTCTATGCGCCTTTCTTACCTCGTGTATGGGACAGTGGACCACGGTTCTTCGTCTTTCAGGAACCGGAGTGACTCCTTCGATATCCGAACCTATAAGGATTGAGCGAGGCATATTCCAGGGTGACAGTTTGAGTCCCTTGTGGTTTTGCCTGGCCTTGAATCCTCTGAGCGCTGTGCTGAGGGATTCCGGGTTAGGCTATCGGTTGCGGAGAGGGGGTGAGCCCATTTCGCATCTTCTGTATATGGATGACCTCAAGTTATATGCTCCGAATAAACCAAACCTGATATCCCTACTAAACCTCACAGAAAGATTTAGCAGTGATATTGGAATGGAGTTCGGTGTAGATAAATGTGCGGTCATACATGTACAGAGGGCAGAGTTGTAAATTCTGATAATTTACAACTCACCGAGAGTATGTCTCTCAGATCCCTCTCTGAAACCGAAACCTACAAATACCTTGGTATGTCTGAGTGTCTAAATATCCCAGATGGGGACATTAAGCAGTTGGTGAAGGAACGCTTCTTTAACCGCTTGACAAAAGTACTGAAAAGTCTATTGTCAGGTGTTAATAAAGTGCGTGCTTTCAACGGCTGGGTAATGCCTCTACTGGTTTACACCTTCGGCATACTAAGGTGGACTCAAACTGAATTAGATGCCCTGGATCGAAAAGTCCGGAAACGCCTAACGACGTACCGTATGCACCATCCACACTCTTCACTAATGAGATTGTATATCCCACGGAAGTGTGGGGGTCGAGGCTTCCTCAATGCCAAGAACCTACACAACCGTGAGGTGTGCAATCTCAGGGAATATTTCCTTGGTGTTGAGTGTGGGATGCATCGAGACGTCGCCGCCGTTGACAACGGACTCACGCCGCTCTCCTTGGCTAAAGAAGACTGGAGAAAGCCCGTCGTACTTAGCACTCGGGATCGAATTGACGTATGGAAGAGCAAGGTGCTTCATGGTAGGTTCCACCAGGCCCTACATAGTGCTCATGTGGACTTACAAGCATATGTGGCCTGGCTACGTTTTGGTGACCTATTTGGTGAAACTGAAGGTTTTGCTTGTGCAATTTCTGATGAAGTTGTCAAGACGAGGAACTATCGGAAGCACATCTTCAAGGACGGTACCATCGACATTTGTCGGGCGTGTCACCGTCCCGGAGAGTCCATCAGACACATTGTTTCCGGTTGTTCCTATCTTGCCAACGGCGAGTACTTGCACAGGCATAACCAAGTTGCCAGGATTATCCACCAGCAGCTTGCTCTTCGGTATGGTCTTGTAGATTCCGAAGTGCCGTATTACAAGTACGTACCGGAACCAGTTCTCGAAAGCGGTTGTGCCAAACTCTACTGGGACCGGTCTATCATTACAGACAGGACTATTGTTGCCAATAAGCCTGATATCGTTTTGGTAGACCGGTTGAAGCGCCGGGCATTTATTGTTGATATCACTGTCCCATTTGACGATAACCTCGTAAGAGCCGAGACTGACAAGTTGTCAAAATACTTAGATTTGGTTCACGAGATTACGGCCATGTGGGATGTGGACTCAACAATAATTGTCCCGATAGTCGTCTCCGTAAACGGTCTCATAGCGAAGAGCCTCGACCAACATCTTAAGAGGCTTTCGCTAGATCACTGGGTCAAGGGTCGGATACAAAAGGCGGCAATAATGGGAACGGCACGCATTGTGAGAAGGTTCCTTACTCTGTCGCCCTGACCACCGGCGGCCTAGGGCGTCCAACCTCGCCGCTGGAGGACCTCTATTTTTTTCATATTTATTTATATATTATTGTTTTCTTTTATTTTTCAATTTTATAGATATAAATATGTAAAAAATAAGAACTTTAAATAAATAATTTGGAATAATAATAATATAATTACAAAACTAGCCGCGCTAGTTCAAAAAAGGAATATAACATTACAAAAACCTTAAGAGAAATGTCCCTTCGACTGTTTAACACCACCTTGAAAGGCCAGGCTTCCAGGTAAATGTTAAATTGTAAAACATAAGTAAAACCCATGAACAATTTCTGTATAAGGCAGTCTTTTGAATATTAATAATTATATATAAAGCAATACAAATACTCTTTATTGTACTCCAAGATTTACATGTAAAGTAAATAGTTGTATTAAATATACGGCTTGTCGCTAACTACTATCTCTTACAGACAATCTTTGGTAATAAAAAATGAGTGATAGTTGTGAAGAAAATTAAGAGAGAAATAGTACTATATATAAATACACTAGTCTAGTTAGTCTTTGTGGGCAGGGACAGATAGTGAATTGAATATCTTTTTTTATGTGTAATTTGCTTCGAGAATTTAGACAATGGAGACGTTAACGCAAGACGTACCCCTCTGCTGGCCATACGTGCCACTTGGCCATACACGTTATATAAAACTGTTTCACTCGAAACTCGGCCATGTGTAATATCCTGTCTTGAAGTAGTGCTCCGTAAAAATGGTGAATTGTGCAGTATTTACGTGTAAAAGGGTATCAGCCAAGCGGATGATACTTCATTGACGTTTAAAATAAATCGACAATTACGCAATTTTGACGAAGTAAATGACGCAGAGATTGCGCCATTTACTTCGTCAAAAGTTGTTCATTGGTTTAATGCCAATAATCTTTTGCTAAATGATAAGAAAACTAAAGTCATCTAATTCTCTACACCTAATGTGAAACAAGCGACCGCCAATGTATAGCTTAATGGGGCTGGATTGACCTCTGTTGAGTTAACTGTGATCTTGGGTATCACAATTGATTCAAAACTACAATGGGGCCCACAAATAGAAAAACTATCAGGCAAATAAAGTTCTGCTGCATATGCAGTTAAAACTATAAGACGGCTTACTGATGTGGATACCGCTGAAATGGTTTATTAAAGTTATTTTCATAATATCATGTACTATAGAATTCTTCTATGAGGTAGCGCTGCGGACATTAACACCATATTTGTATTGCAAAAAAGAGCTATAAGAGCCATATATAAACTTGGTCCGCGAGAATCTTTAAGAGATTAACATTCTGACTGTAGCATGTCAGTAGTTATATATATGATAATCTAATTTATATGCACAAACAAAGAGACTCCTTCTGTAAAGGGAGCGATACTCATCATATAAATACTAGATATAAACATAACTTTGTGTTACATACTTCTCTTCTCCACAAAGTAAGTAACTTTTTTACGGGGCAATGTATAAGATTCTATAACAAACTTCCCAATGATAGCCGAGAAATGTCTACAAATAAGTTAAAAAGAATTATAAAAGCCAAATTATGTAGCAGGGCTTACTACAAAACTTCTGATTATTTAAGTGACAAATCTGCTTTGGATTGAGTCGCTCTAAATTAACACATTTAAATACAATGTAATTTTATGTAAGAAATAAATAGTTTAAAAAAGGATTCCTACTGAGTTTTCTGGCAGTGTATCTACTGAGATACACGTGCATCACGTGGCAGCTACTGAGCTGCCACGTGATGCACTGCACGGTGGAGTAAAAAATGATTCCACACATATGTAATATTTTAACGGAATAAATGACTTTTGAGCTTTATCAAAAGTCAGTGTTATTTTTGTCAATTGTGTTTGTTATGTTTCATAATTTTTAATCAAATAAACAATCAGTTGTGACAGATTAGTGACAATTCTACGACGCCATTGTCTTGGTAGACGGCGTTGCTAGACTGCCTCGTTGGTCTAGCGGTAGCGTGTTCACCCGCAGAAAACGAGGTCCTGGGTTCAAATCCCGGGTCGGACCAAAAAGTGATTTTGGGACTTTTCTGTAAAAAGAAAACATTCTCAGCATCAGCCCGAAGTCTGGGAGTTGGTGGTATTATACCCCCGTGCCTCGGAGAGCACGTAAAGCCGTCGGTCCTGTACCTGACCTCTTTCCGGTCGTGTCGCATAGGCGACCCATCGGATCATTAGAGTGATGGAATAGAAAGTACTCCTGTGTTTGCGCACACACTTGAGAACTATAATATGTCCCGCGCAGATGGCTAATCTCTGTTGAGACTGGCCGCCGTGGCCGAAATTCGGCTAGGAGGACATTAGAAGGCGTTGTGCGGGGACAAACTGTATGAAATTTTAGATTGAATTAATGATGGAATGAATGGGACATTGTATATATATTTATATTTTCGATCTTGCTATCTTATTGAATGTTTTACATTAAGACTAAACTTCTCGTGAAAGCTAAGATGATACTCATTTATCTATTCTAAGCGATCGCCAATCACTAGAGATTATCTTAGTGTGAGTCGAAACAATGCGTTACTACGCTCTATTTTATACATGTGCGCAAATTTAAAGTTGGTGTGCGAGATTGTCATGATTATTAAATTAAGATTTTGGTTTACGCGTGTCAGCGTGTCCATGCATATTGACCCGTCCCCCGTAAAAAAAAGCAGAAAATAATGTTTGCAAATTTAAACGATAACGTCTCCATAGTCTAAATGCTCGAAGGTAATTTGTTGTTGAAATAGATTGTGTTTAAAGCAAACTGTCAAGAATAGTTAATTAAATAGACCATAAAATAACTTGTTATTATTCCACTTACTTCATCAGAAAATATATTATAGATTTTTAGATATGTTATGTAATATAAAATATGCCTAAATTCTGTTGATATTTGTTAACGTCGAGGGAGGAAATTAATGGAACTTTGTAGGTATGGGAAAATAGTAGCTAGGAATGACGGATCAGTGGACGGGATGGTTCATTATTTTTTATTGTTGGCAGTACTTCTTCAGTCAGTCAATTCAATTACTGTCACTTGCCAACCAGTTCTACCGCGCCGGGCTAAATCAATTATTATTAGATTTCATTACAATTTTACTATATAATTAAAACAGATATTCGACATTAAATTATAAAAGTTAAAGTTTGTATACAATAAAAGTAATTATCGTATTACATAAATACTTATACTTATAACACTTACATTCTTTGTTACCTCTAAACTTTTGCTTTTTTAAATTTTGTATTATTATTGTTATTGATCGAACGGCTTGGAGCATACGTTATTAAGGGAGCGCTGAGAATGGCGCACGATATAATGGTAAAACATTTGAACGAAATGTGCTATATAAACGTGTTGTTTCACTTTTTAGTCACTATACATTGTGCTGTGTTTTCTCTATTTCAGAGTCGCTTTTATACAAGTCTGAACCTACCACTTCACGAGAAACTGTTAGAATTGACGCAAATAATAGATCAAACAACGCCTAACAAAGATCTTCAAGCACTATTCCCTCAATTAGTTAGCAATATATTCTCTTCAAGTTTTATCAATGGTTGGGGATTGCGAATTGTAACTGCTGATGAGAACAGATGTGATTACGAGGCCTTGATTAGTTTCCTAGAGCCTCAGGGACCAATGTTTCGATTGTGCTACAAACTTTTGTCTGATCCACAGCTGAAATATAATTTGCCGTTGAATGTATTACCAGTAAGTACTTTATACCTCTGTTTTAGTTATGTTTGTCTTTTCATAGTGTAAAGCATACGCGACTTATGAAGACCGAAAGTGTGCCTGTTTGTTTCTTACGGATTGTTCACAAGCCCCTGTGAGGAAGATAAATAGATAAGTACACTTTATTGTGCCTGTAAACTAAATATAATAAAAATGATACAAGTACAGTTAAACTGTACTTTTTATTATAGTAATGTAGTAGTGTTCCAAGTATTATTAGTAGTTACTTTTCAAAAGTAACTGCTAATAATAGTCTACTACTAATAATACTCAATGAGGGAAATCTGATTTATTTTCTTTTTGGGACCTTTTCAAGCTTCTGAACGTCTTGAGTTTGGGGTTTTTGGCGAATCAATCCTTATGTTATCTATATAACTTTGGGAAATACTTTACCAATGTCACAAAATTGGATTCACCCAGAAGCTATAAGCGCATGTTTCAGTTTAGGTTATATTTTTATAACAAAGCTGAAAGACAAGGCAGTGAAAACATAGGGTAAGTTTATTCTACCACCCCTCTTCCTCATCTGTTCCCTTATCAAGGTGGCACCTGTAATTTACAACTTTATAAAACTTTGATAATGAGTTTCCCCCCTCACCTCTGTAATCTGCTGCGTAGTCTGCCATTGAATATGCTTATTTCCAACCTTTAAAAAGAAAGATGCTAATTTTATGTGGTACCCAATTGCACACAAATTAACAGACACCTTCAAATGGCTGTACTAAGTATATAAAAATTAACCACTGAATTTAAATACCTTTCTTAAAAGTCGAGTATTCTTATCATGACTAAAGTGTGTTCTTCATTTTCAGTTTCAAACCATTTCCATCAATCTTGATTGTTATTTTCCCAGTTTGAAAAAATGTTTAATGTTTAACACTTTATATTACTAAATGAATACACAAAGCATGTAGATAATTCATATTTTCAATTAATCCTTATTAGTCTCCTGTTATAATAATGTGTTTTATTTTTCAGTTAGATTTGCAGATAACTTTGGAGAGAGGCCGCTGTGGACAATTTTATGCAGACATGTTAACTACAGATCCACAATCACTAAATGTGGTGTCTCTTGCACTCAGTATCCTTTAACTTATTATAACAATATACCTAGCTGTAGTTATAATACCAAGAGAATGCCAAAACTGCTATCTTTGTAAAAAAAATATGTTTACAATACAAAATGCATCAGCTGATCATTATTTATTTCAAAACTTTATCCATAAAGTTGGACAGAGGTGGACTTAAGGCTATTATTCTTGTATGGGAAGTTATATTTTTTGGTGTATTCAGCATGATACCTATTAGAGTTTGTTTGGTCTCATGGAGAAATTAAGCTCCCTGTGTAAAGCCACAATTTATGTTACACACATATGTGTATTATGTGTAAATAATTGAAATAAACTACAATTTTAAGTCCATAAATAATAACAATGTTAGATTAGTGGAGTCTGAGTATGCATATGTGGCACAATGGTTCCCTATTTGTATAATCCATCATTATAGTTTTTCTGGAGCATTTTCAGCCTGAGAGTATTTTGTGCCTATGACTGTATGTTTGATATGTCTCCTAGGATACATTTCTCTGGTATGGGCACCATCACTTTAAGAAAAGAGATTGGTCATAGAAAATGGTGGTAATTTCTTACAAATTTTATGGTATATTTTATCATCATAGTATGTAGTTTTCATATATTTATTTCCTTACATTATATTTAATCAGATCCATTTGACTACTACATCATCAACTTTGCCTTGCTACTCACTTCCAACAGTCAAAATAAGAATTGTTGGGAGAACTGGAATAGTGTTTACTTTGCCCTTGCATGTGATTATTTAATGCACTTTCTACCATCAGATCCAAATGTATCAGTGCTCCCTCATATACCTAATTACACTGGGAAAGTACTAATGTCCGCACCACTGCAGACTGCTAACAGGTAATTACTGAATTATGAAACATACATTTATTTGTTTTACTAATCCAGTTTGTTTAATGATACAGTTAAATTGAAAAATAAATTTAACTCCTCATAATTCCTGTTGTATTATGTGTTATGATTATATGTTTAAAACTGCAAAAAAAAAAAGGTTTTACGGAGAAGTTTTTCTAATTTATCTGAAGTCCTAAATCTCTATGAATTTACCAATATGTCATGGTGTATGAGACAATGTTGACTGATGTACATATAACTGAAATGGTCACGAAAATAGAAGTAACAACATATCATTTGTCATCCAGTCTGTTGGTTGTTACATACACTAATGTAACTAAGTATCTGAAGTTGACACAAAATTTGTAGTAGGCCTCTTTTTGGTAGTTTAATATCTGGAGTCTCAATAGCAAAGTGTTTCAGACCCCTATATCCCACATCACTCTTGTTAATACCGGATCTGTCTGGTGCCACTATGAGCAATCAACACACTGCGCAGAATCAGTCCAGGAATGAAGTATGGAGGTCTGAGACTGTCCTACAGGTCTTTGTGGACATATGGATGAGTGTGGAACAATTCAACCCCAGAAATACTGAGGTGAGAGAGATTACGTGTCATTTAATTTTAAAAGTTTGAGAAAGGTTCATATAAAATTTTTACGCCAATTATAAATGTATTTAATTATTGGCGTATTTATATTTTTCAAATTATAACAGATAAAATCAAAACTGCTGTGTGCTTGTTAGCTATATTGCGGACTATAGAATCCGTAATATATTGAAAACCCGGAAAAACAAATACTTCTGCAAAAATATACATAATATAATCCTTTATTTGTTATATGACTCAATAACGTGTTTCAAAAGTGTGCCTTATGCCCCAAAACATCAAACTTATGCACCATCTATTTTTTTTATCCTGCATCCTGTCTGAATACTCTTCTGAATTGGTCTTTTCAACAGACGGGCCTGTTAGCATGGTTGGAAAATGCTTGCTTTTCACACCGGAAGTCACGGGTGCAATTCCCACTATGCCTCTTAAATCTCTATGAATTTATCATTTCTTAGACGTTCCATTGCCAATCTGTTAATAAAATGATGTTCCTTTTCTTCCAGATGTATCAACGTGATTACCCAATCATAGCTTCAAGCCCAGAACGCGTGAGAACAGTGCGAGTTCTGGTCAAACACTTACACACATTTTCCGCTAAGTACATTTCAGACCCCGCAGTGCGCTCGTCTGCTTTAAGGAAGTATGCTCGACAGATAATGTGTGTCCGAGCTTATCACTATATCAAACATTTAGTAACGACTTGGCCACTAGATGCTTCATTTAGACTAGTTATGGAATTATGGCTGAGTCTTATACAGCCGTGGAGATATGTAAACAACACTATTTCACAAGACCGGTAGGTATTCCATTTTTATGGACTTTTCGCTTTCAACTTTTTTCCGATTTGTTTGGCATAGATATTTTCTTGTCAACCGGTGCCGACACCTTGTGGCTGACTGAGATTGTCAACTTGTCTGGGTGCGAAATTCAAAGCTCAGCTCTTTCACCAGCTACTTTA
The DNA here is from genome assembly GCA_951640165.1 of Pseudoips prasinana. NCBI lineage: Eukaryota > Metazoa > Arthropoda > Insecta > Lepidoptera > Nolidae > Pseudoips > Pseudoips prasinana. The sequence goes on along the minus strand of OX621241.1, from coordinate 18,229,326 downwards.
AGCACAACACTACTGTTGCCTAGAGTTGCTTATAAAATGATATCTTGATGCCCAAGCAAGATCTGTTTCTGAATAGTGTACCTGTCTTCTCATCCAAAGGTTGCGGGTTCGATTCTCGAAGAAGCTAAATATTTTATATTCATTTTGATATTAAATTTATAAAAAAGTATGTTAGTATTTTTATGCATAGTACAAACTGCTTAGTTTGGACTAGATGGCGCTGTGTGTCATCTCCCGGATATAGTATATAAAAAAAAATCTGTCGCAAACTGTCATTTCTGGTTAACATGAGAATATCTTAGTTTTATGGACCTTCTGTTTGCGGCCATATAACGACAGCCGCACTCCTATAATTGCAATAAGTTTTGTACGTCTAAATTTCATATAATAACTAAATTTAATTATTTCTAGGTTTCCCACTTCTAATAATAACCAAGAAGAAGGAATTGTCAACACTTTAGACGCCAGTTATACACAATTTATTGCAGAAAATTTCCCGTCATACACATGTATCTTCCAACTTGTGTTGCCAAGGTTTATCAGACTGGATTTAACTGCGTATAAAAATGCTGTGATGTTATTCCGTTTGGGCAAGGTACAAACGAAAGATTTTGTACTATTACTTCGTATAAACTAAGTTAAACTTGTATACAGTTTTGTGGCACATATGTATAGATGTTCTTAAAATAGTCATCCAAAATAGTAATCCATCGTATTATTGTTTAGTAAGTGTAAGGGAGACAGCAATACAGAACAGTAGTATTCCAATTATATTCTTAACATTAAGGCAACATTTGTGTTATAATAATTTAGTAAGGGTTTAGTGAGATAGCAATTTACAAACAGTTTTATTCTGACAAGTTAAACTAAGTTCATTTATGTTTGCCACTGAATGTGACTTTTGTGATTAAGATTTCTGTTTATGATTTTTTTTATATCAACACAGTTCTTATTTACTCTATAATAATTTTTAATGTTGTCCCCCCATTGAAATGAGACACCATATTAGACTACCATATATGTATATATACAAGGTGTAATCTACCCATGCAACTAAAAGAAACAAAAAACAATGTTTGACACCCTAATAAATAAAAAAACAACTCATTATGAAATTATTAAAAATAATTTGTCTCTCAATACAAAACACGTCAAGTGATCGACCGTTTTTGTATGTTTTTGAATGAATGATTCTAATAGGCGAATTATGCTCCTTATGTACCGTTCACTATACATTTGACCAACATTACAAACTATACATTCCCAGCAGAGAGGAATGGAAATTGGGACTTTGCAAACAAAACGAGCAAAGTCAAATTTGGTATACAGACGGGTCAAAAATGAAATCCGGCACAGGTGCGGGTGTTTATAATGAAACCTGCAGTATTAGCGAAAGCATGGGAAACTTCGCGACATCGTTTCAGGCTGAGACATATGCGATTATAACATGCGCCCAGACAATCATAGATAGGGAGACGAAAGGTAAGACCATCTACATACTCAGTGACAGCCAGGCTACATTAAAAGCCCTGATGTCACACAAAATCGAATCGAAACTAATCCAGAACTGTATCACGGCTCTGAACAAACTTGCCACTAAAAATAAAGTCAAACTCGTATGGGTACCAGGTCATACGGGAATAGAAGGCAACGAAAAAGCAGATGCACTGGCTAGAAAGGGATCTGAAAGTCAGTTCTGTGGACCAGAACCGTGCGTAGGGATTCCTCCAAATGTAATAGGAGCATTCCTTAAAAACGAATCCACAATTAAACACAATCCAATGTGGACCAAAGTCAAAGAATTAAAACACTCCAAACAACTCATGAAAGGAGTAGATAAGAGCTGGTCCAAAAAGCTTTGGAAATACAGTAGAAACCAGCTACGACTAATAGTAGCAGTATTCACGGGCCACTACGGCACCAACTACCACCTACACAAACTGGGACTGTCGAACAGCCCGATCTGCAGGACCTGTGGGGAAGAAAATGAAACAATGCTGCATATAATATGCAAATGCGATGCATTGGCGAGACACAGAATGGCAATCCTGGGGCTGGCATATCCGGAACCAGGTGACTACAAGGATCTACCTCTAAGAAGCGTACTGGATTATGTGCATACCTCATTCAAGGCTCTAGGGATAGAATAAAACCAGTGGGGGATAGTACAAAAGATCCTGAAGGGTCGAAGTGCTGTACACAAGTACACCCCAAAACAAGATAAGATAAGACCGTTCACTATATAATATAATATACTAGCGGCCCGGTACGTGCTTCGCTACGTATAAGGCATAGTTATAAAAAAATGATTATTAAGTTCATTTATTCAAACAAAAAAATATTTTAAATTGCTTAAAGATGTTGATTTTACACTTTTTAAAATTTTCTCTACTACAAACCTTCCCTGGACTTCCACGAATAAATTAGCCAAATCGGTAAAGGCGTTGTTGAGTTATAACATTACAACGAAATGTGGTATTGATTTTTATATATATAGATATAGTAAACGAAGCCAGTCATGTGCAGGCATTTTGTACGGGGAGCTGAACAGGATTTTCCGTATTTCACACACTGATTTTTACTTATTTGTTCAGTTTCACTATTAATGCTACACTGATGCTTATTTATATGTAACTACAACCCTGGTTTGTAAATTCTATTAAATCGTTAGCACCCATTAACGATTGAATAGAATTTAAAGAACTGGGATTTTCTTATCAATTTTTACCAGTAATGAGCATAACGAGTGGAGCTCAGTGGTCGTGGTCCTTGTCTGAATATGTATCATATATTGTTACAGGTATTTTCCCAACCACATTTAGTTCCCATTCTATGGAATTTAGAACAAGCAATCGCCGACAGTGGTTCTGGAGTTACACATAGTCCAGACACCAGTTTCAACAACTCTGGAATAGAACAAAGGTAAACTGATTTTAAAATATCATATTGAATACAATTATTCAAAACATTATATACTTTTGTAAAACAATTCACAACTTCATTATACATCTAAATCTGAACGGGCACGTAATAATTAAAAGTGCATATCTTTTAATTATTACGTGCCAGTTCAACTGCACTGTCTCAGGTCCGCTTCCCGAGTAAACCCAAAAGCATAGTAGAGTATTTCTTGGCAACAGAAAACCAAAGTAGCACCCCAGAGTTAAGACATAGGGTCAGCGCAGACCGAACTGCAAAATGCTCGCGCGTGGTCGAGTTTATCGCGCATGTAGAATGCATACTCGAACACGCAGTCGGCTTGTTCGAGCATCACATTTGGGCGTGTATTAAATTTTGCGATGTATGATAAATAATAATAAGATATTTTTTCAATAATCTCTGAAAATTATCTGCTCTGCTCTTGGTGTGCGCTGACCCTTAGCCGTGTATCACCCCCGGTCTTTGTGAGCACGTAAAACTGACACATAGATTCTGGTGTTTATGCGGTTGTGTTGGATTAATAGAGAGTTCGCACACAACTAGCTTTTTGGTGAGATTTGTATTTTTATTATACAACTAAGTCAAAAGATAAGTGGTGACAAGAGCCTATAATTGCTTGCATTACTGGTGGTACTACGTACTCATTGCCCATCCCTAAAGATAACTCACACACTGAAGACAACATTGGGTTATTAAAGCTAACCGTTAGGTAGCCATAGCCGAAACTTAGTCAAAAACTAAAAGTACGAGCAAGTTCGAGCTCTCGACGGGCATGCAGCGCTATGATTGGTTACTGTCGTGATGGCGTGATAAGTTTTACCAATCACAAAGCTTCTTTCCCATCGAGAACTCTTGCTTACGTTTGGTTTTCTGTAGTTGCCTAAACCTACTGTTAAATAATTATTTAATTCTATCCATTTACAGCTACACTTACAATGGAGTACCAATACATAAGTGGGTGACAATAGCAAAACAGGCCTTGTCAGAGTTTAATCTGTCGGCAAATTTTGAATATGAACCTATTTGGAGTGACAGTATGCGACAATTTGCATTGGAATTAGTGAAACGGATCATGATGTCTAAAGCAACGGCAGAAAACAACATGCAAGAATTTAGTAAAAAACTAAATTTACGCAATCAAGGTAACACTCCAAAATAATGATATATTATTATCTACAGACATGTAAAGAGGAACAGAAGTGTTATATGTTGCCGGTTGACGTGGTTGGTAAATGCTATAATATGATAATGTTTGAATTTTTTAGGAGTCTGGGCTACGGTGGCGAACTTTTTCTTGATTGGCAATCAGACTGAAGACAATATGATGTTGGATGAGTATAACAAAGTACCGACGTATTTAAATGCTTGTATTCATCACTTTACTAACATTTTTATGGTAAGCATTGCAATTTGAACTTTTCAAATGTACTTTTAACAATAAAACCGGCTACGTGCGTGTCCGAATCCGTACCGAGAGTGTCGTGGCAACAAATTATGTATAACAAGTTATTTATTGACCTCTAAAACGTGACGGCATAACACATTTGTTGTGCGATCTAAGATGATTTCAAAAAAAGCTGTGGCTATAATATACACACAACAGTTGATATATTCAACTGTAATTATTTCAGATTTAGTGCTTCCCAGAATTTGGTGAAAAGTATTCTTAGAAGTCGAATAATAAAAAAATATGAAGTACTTTCTTAGGAGTCGTAAAGAGATCCTTATGGGATCACAATGATCTCTTTACGAATCTTGTATAATTGAACTTATAATACAATCTTATAATACAAGACTTGGTGATTGTGAAACCGTCACAGCTTGGCGGAAGCTATCGAGCGGTATCTAGTAATACATAAGAGAATTACTTTGTCGCCTAGTTACTATCTACTAAAGCCATCCCATATCAATTGCTAGAAGTGCCCTAAGGTTCGATCGCGCTATGTTCCAGAATATTCTATCGAATGCCAGCGCAAGTTTCCCCTGTGGAAAGCGAACCCTCGGTAGCATTACAGACACTACACTGCATGCATAATCTTAGATAGTTTCTTACAAAGTTAGTGGTCTATTAGTGGCACAGTACCAAAATATTACAATAATTACCTCATTAGGTTTCCCAAGTTGCCGTTTTATTCAACTCAGCTTGTCCAATCCAGAATAAAAAATTATAAAAAAAAAGATATAAAGGCTCGAAAATACAAAAGTAGTAAAGTAGTTAAATATTTGATACTATTTCTTTTTTCAGATCAATGAAAGCACGTTAATTCTGCCAGAGTCTGTATTAGAAGACAATTCACTAGAACACTCTTCATTTGCGAATTCTTCAGGTTTTCCTCAATCTATCGCTAACAAGGTAATCCCTAATTTTAATACAATCCAATGTGTCTTCTTTTGTGTATATGAAAGTCGTAACAATATAGCGTCCGTGAGGTCGCGGGTTCGAATGCCAAACGATGCCTTTGTTCTTGTCGAAGATGAGAGACAACTTCGTACCTCAGAGATCATGTAAAGCCAATGGTCCCGGATATCATAAGTCCTAAGCCAACCTATAAGAAAAATACAAGTAGGAAATAACGAAGTTGTGACATCAAAAACCGTACCTTAATCCGCCTACTGTCATTTATTTATTAAAGTTAACCAACAATTGTTTACACATAAACATTTACAACTTAAAGGCTAGGGTAACATTTACAAATGCAAAAATTAATTACAGTTTAACACCACATGCACAAAAAATAATTATAACGAATAATATTTTAACATAATTATAACGAATTATGGTACTTATCATTAATGATGTACAGACGCCAGCACATCCAGCTATCCCAATCTGTCCCAATCTGTCAAATTTATTTTATAGAATTTCAACTTTATCACAAAAGCATAAGGTTCATTTCCCATTTTCAATCGGGGAAAATTGACAGATTGAGGTAGCTTGATGTACTGGCGTCTGTACATAAAAACAAAAAAAATGGCATGAGGATATGAGATTAAAATTGTAATTAATTAAATTATGGTTGATTATTATTTAAATTATGAATTAAATTGACATTATTATAAATAGATAACAAAATTAAATTAATTACATTAACAGAATTCAATTATAAGAATAATCTATATAGTTAAAAATAAAAATACAAGTATAAAAATAAATTACAGTGGATTATTTACAAAACCTCGTAGGATCCTATTTATATTATCGTGGTGTATATCAATTAAGTCACTGCAGCCATTAATGATTTTGCACAATCTAGGTAATGGAGAGTTCGCACCAAGCACAGACCTTCGAAGTTGCGGACACGGGGGTGTTATCTTATTCCTATATTATATATATTATTAGCCCATGCGCCCTCTAGTTATATATTCTTATATCTAGAGGGCGCATGTGCGTAATTCTCACGACGCATTTAAATTATACACATTAAAATACTATAGTATGAATGAAAGCCTTAGGCGACAGGTTTCTTAACCCGATTCTTTTTATAATAATTCTTTATTAGTGCCAAACATTGCATCACACATTTTCTTCATGAATTTCAGCTACGCAATAAACCTCTGGGAATTCACTACATGGGCGACCCAGATCTGATGCCAATCGCATCTTTTGAGAGCACAATATTAGTGAGGATGTTGTACCAAATAGCATCAAGATTGAATGAGGTGGTAAGTACCTTCATATTTTATCAAAGCAAAAAGGCGAATAGGACCATGGTATGTCCGCAAGCAAACCAAAGTAACCGACATAGGCCGAAAAATTGCCAAGCTGAAGTGGTAGTCGGGCCGGGCACATTGTAGCTCGTAGAGCCGACGGCCGCTGGGGCAGAAAGGTTCTCGAGTGGCGACCACGAATCTGAAGAAGTAGCGTGGGCAACCCGGACCGATAATTTTGTGAGGGTCACTGAAAGTCGCTAGATGCGGATAGCGCAAGACCGGCAAGAGATCTTTGTCCGTTGTTTTGATGATGATACACCAGGTGTTATATTTTGTGGCACAGCACGACAGATGTCTGTGTAGAGGTTGCGCTGAAATTTAGTGTGCGTCACGATTGCTCCGCCACGTTATCCGAACAGAAAAAGAAATGGCTAATATTTCTGTCGAAATTAGTCAAAATCGAAGGGAACCAACCAAACAATTGTCAAAGCAGAAATAAAGAAGTTTTATATATATATATATATATTTAGAAATAAAGATATTTTTGTTATTAATTGAACATTTCATTTGTCAACAATTGTCGAAAAAAGAAGTATAAGACTAAGATCAATATTTCACGAAATATTCACGATGGAAGTTATGGCCTCGTAATCGTACACTTGATGTTTCTTTAATCGCGATTATTTCTTCAAAACTTATGATATCGTGCAGTAAAACTGTTACTAGAAGAAAGGTCTTAATATGTCCAAAGTACCGAAAGTATTTAATTCCACCAAAGTTTATTTAAACAGACGAAATCAAGCCAAAACAAAAGTCGTAACGTTACTTTGAATGCTGCATTATCTATAATTGTTAAGATTTCGGTGTGAACATCCATTTATTCGTAATGTTAACCTAATCAGATTGACATATTGTTTTACCGTCAGAACAGTCAACATATTATCGAATAAAGACATCGTATGCGTTTCACAATCCATTAATAGTACTAACTGTCAAATAAACTATTCTTTATTGCACACAGAAACATACATTTAAATAAAACTTTACAATGAAAAGTCATGTACATAGGCAAGCTTAATTCATTAATGAATTTTCTTCCAGCAAACCATTAGGAGAGTGAAATTAAAGTAAACTATTGGTCAGATCAAGCTTTTGTTGGGAATAATTTAATGAAATTGAAATATTAGATACAATTGAAAACGAATTTGATGAATTTTTTTTATCGTTTAACTGAACCGCGCAGAAATCCGACACCACACTTGCTATATGGAGACGTTGGATGAGACAGATTTTAGAATACAGTCAGTTAATTATAATCAAAAGTAATAAAAACACCACCGAAACACTGCAACAAGCAAAATGCACTTGTTGATATTGACACTTGACGTTTATTTATTTGACATTCGTACGTTTTGTTTCACACAAATAAAAAACTACTAAACATAAAATTGTGTAAAATGTACGATAAAGATATTATTAGGTGTGTTTATTATAATAAATATTTTTATAGGTTGTATGTTACGTAATACGGAACGACAAAATGCGAGGTTGCCACACCTACTAACTAATAAGTACCTGCTGGATAGCTATCTGGCAAATAGCTATCCTAACGGGATGATGGTGAAACGCAATGTGTTTTATCCAGAACTTATATATGTCAGTTTATTTATTTGTTAGGTAGCTATCCGATACTTCATTCGTACATTGTGAAACAGACCCTAAGTGTTATAATTCTTTTTTCGACGATTGTTGACAAATGTATTGTTCAATTAACAAAAAGAATTAGATCTCTATCCCAAGTAGTTGCTGAGATCTCCATGGCCGCGCAATCCTCCACGTTACGTTCGCGCGGCCAACTTAAAGCCCCTATAACTTCTTTATTTCTACTTTGACAATTGTTTGGTTTGCCCCCTTCAATTTTGACTAATTTCGACAGAAATTTTAGCGATTTATTTTTCTGTTCGGATAACGTGGCGGAGCAATCGTGACGCACACGAAATTTAGTCCCATAAGGTCGAAGTAGCCCAATGATGCGGATAAGTGCGGAAAACAATCGCATAGCTAAATACTACATGTGAAAACATTTCTAAACATCAGCCTCCTGGGGCCGGACCACTATAAGAGAAACCCTTACCTATCCAACTAAACCAGTAATGTTTGTAAATTTACAGTCTTTATTTAATCATGTAGGAGTCTTTCACCATGTGACCTTTCTATTAGACATATGCCTTCCATGGTTATTACAATTTCAAATATTTCTCCAGTTACGCGCGAGACGCGACCGTGAGCGCACGCGCAGATAACGAGTTCCGTGCCGTACCGTGTGTAGCTACATAAGTACTTTTTTCCATCTACCTACAATTATATTTTATTACATGTTTTCGTATGATGAGTAACGGGGGGGAGAATTTGGAGTTTTGCGACTCCAGTGGGAGTGATGCTATGGAAGGGGAGATTGAAGGATGCGAGCAACAAGTTACTGCAGAAATTCACATAGAAAATAAAAACAATTCAAGTTTGAAGCAAAAAACCCCTGAAAGTAAAAGGGTAAGAGAAGAAAGTGAAGAGATAATAGAAGATGATGAGGGCTTTATTACAGTCAGAACGTGCAAAAAACGGTTGACAAAGAGTTTGACTTTGTCTAACAACACAGATGGAAGAAATTTAGAGTTGGAGGCGCAAAAAGAAATAGCAATGGTTATGGTTATTTCAAAAGAAATTCTACCCAAACAATTTGGAATGGCAAAGTTATTGAGGGCGGAAAATATTCCACATATCTTAAGAATTAAATACAAAACCCCATATAAGGTACTGATTCAGTTTGAAAATAAAGAAAGTGCAAAGAAATTGGTTAGCTGTGAAAAACTGATTACTTTGGGGTACAGGTGCCAACTGATTGATGAAATAAATTTAACATATGGGGTTTTGCGAGACGTAGATTTAGAAATTGAAGATAAGGAGATTGGTGACAATTTGAAGTGTGATTATGAGATAATATCGGTAAAAAGATTAAAACGTTTAGATGATTCAAGTAAATGGATAGATAGCAGTACTATACGGCTATGTTTTAAAAGTTCCACTTTACCCTCATACGTGTATGGGTATGGGTGTCGGTTTAAAGTGGAACCATATACATTTCCTGTGACGCAATGCTCAGGATGCTGGAGGTTCGGTCACCTTATAAAATACTGTCCTACCAAAAAAATTGTATGTCCAAAATGTAATGGCCCACACGATAACTGTGAAACAACGGACTTTAAATGCGCTAATTGTAAAGGCAATCATATGGCTCTCGATAAATCTTGCCCTATATTCGCCAAAGAAAAGGCAATCAGGATAATTATGTCTACTGAAAGCTATACTTATCGCAAAGCCTTATCAGTATGGTTGGAGAATAGAAAATCACAGATGGAAGAAGCTGAAGTGACTGAGACGATAGATTTTAGAACAACTACAACTACAAGAGAGAACAAAGTGTTACGCCAATCAAAATCATATAGGGATGCGGTTGTTAGCAATTCGTTTGAGACATTAGTAGTGGATGATGAGGTACATGAAACTGAAACTACAGGAGATGAAGAAACGCGCACACGCTACCCACAATTAAAAAAAAGAAAGAAAAAGAAGGAAAAGTGTCTCAACAATCAGAACCATATTGGGGAAAAAGAAAGTGCTTCGAGAACAGAACCTGATATTGAAATGGGTACCAACAAACCTTATAAGAGAAGACAGGAAAACACTAACTTTAAAAGTTTTATGAGTAAGATAAAAGATATTTCTCTATTAAATATCGATTTTGAAGATAAAATTCAAATGTTTTGTAGTTATGTAGTGAAAGAGTGCATAGAATTTATTATTGAATTAGTTCAAAAACAAGAGGTATTTACGAAATTAATTTCACTGTTTACCAATGGCTAATAATGTACAAAAAGTTTTTGGTTTAAATATAATGCAGTGGAATGCGCAAAGCTTACGACCAAAACTTACAGACTTAAAACTTTTGTTGTCTTATAATAAAATTCACATAGCTCTGATATGTGAGACTTGGTTAGAACCTGATTCTAGTTTATACGTAAGTGGTTACCATCTACATCGCAAAGACCGAGATGATGGATATGGAGGTGCTGTTATCATGGTACATAAATCAATTAAAGTTCAAGAGTGTAGTTTAAATTATGTTAACCGTGGCATAGAAGTAGTATGTATTAAATTATTGAACTGTAGTCAACTTAAGTTTTTAATGCTAGTCTATTGTCCTCCGTCAGTACATACTATCCAATCCGACTGGGATAATCTTTTTTCAACTTTTAAACACAATTGTCTAGTAGCAGGTGACTTTAATGCTCACCATACCAATTGGTCGAATAGAAATGACTGTAGAGGAGGACAAATATATGATGCAACTTTGGAACATTTTGTCTCGTTAAATAATGGGCAGTCAACAAGAGTGAAATTGGTAAACAATGTTGTTCAACAAACTTCTCCAGATATTTCATTCATGTCAAGTGACATAGCTATGTGTTGTGATTGGCAAGTCACGAATGATAGTCTTGGAAGTGATCATCTGATTATCCAAATGAAATTTAATTTAAAAGATATACAACGAGTACATAAAAAACGTAATTTTAAATTTGCAAACTGGGTGGCTTATAAAGAATACCTAAAAAAATATTTCTCTACAACTAATTTCGAAGTAAGTAACGTTCAAATGGAGTATAATCATTTTATTAAAAAACTTAATAGTGCAGCGGATCTTTACATCCCTATGACCAAAGAATTTAATAACCCCAGTAGGAATTTTCGACCCCAACCATATTGGAATCAATCGCTTTCTAAACTTATTGCTCAACGTAGGTTAGCTCTTAGCCAGTTTAGAAGAAACCCTACTCCATCAAATCTAAGTACTCTAGAACAAATTAGTTTAAACACCAAACTAGCTACTCAACGAGCTAGGAGTCAAAATTGGCAGAAATACTGTGACGACATTGATGAAACAACTTCGATATCGGAAATGTGGAAAAAACTGGGATGGTTAAAGGGCCGTCGGTCACCTGTGACATATATTTCTGATGACCAAAAAGAAATTCTTTTAAATAGCCTGGCTCCTGATTACGTGAATCTATGCTTACCAGAGATACGATCAGATAATGACATGTTAGGAAGCCCTTTTTCAATTCAAGAAATTTATAATTGTTTAAAAAAAAAAGATACCGCTACAGGTGATGATGGGATCACATATTCGATGATTTACCACTTACCGCATTATGCTAAATTACATTTATTAAAATTATATAACATAATATTTGTAACTGGAGAAATCCCTGTCCAATGGCGTGACATCCGAGTTGTGCCAATACCAAAGAGAGAAAATCATTCAAACAATGATCTTAAGCTACGTCCAATCTCGTTGATGTCATGCGTTTGCAAAATTCTACATAGCATGATAACGAAGCGTTTGGAGTGGTATGTAGAAAATAATAAATTACTTACACCTTTTACGACTGGATTCAGGAAAGGACAGTCATGTTATGATAATTTAGCTCGTCTCGTCACACAAATACAAATAGGATTTTCAAATAACTCCCCAACACTCGCATGTTTTTTGGATATAGAAAATGCTTATAATAATATATTGATTAATGAATTAATAGTAAATCTTGATGAAATTGGGGTAGGCAAAAGGGTATGTTTATATTTATGGAACTTTTTGACTGAAAGGCATTTAAAAATTAAGGATGATCTTGACGTAAATAAATTTATTATGCGATATGCCAGCAGGGGCCTCGCACAAGGTGACCCTATGTCTCCCATCCTTTTTAATATAGCTACAATTAAAGTCAGCAAAGAAATAAACAACATCTTTATTTGCCAATACGCAGACGATTTTGTGTTATATACTTGTAATAAAAACATGACAGTAAGTGTAAATAATATTCAAAATGCACTCAACGCTATAGTCATTATATTAAATCAGTTGGGTTTGACATTGTCGACTACTAAAACCAAGTTGTGTTTATTTAGCAGAGGACGGAAAAATCTCCAGTTACCGGTCTTAATTAATAACAATCCTCTGGAATTAGTCACTTCGTACAAGTATTTAGGTTTCTGGCTTGATAGTTGCTTAAGATGGGGTAAACAAATAAACGAATGTTACCAAAAGACACAAAGACATCTTAATTTGCTTAAAGTCTTGGCGGGGTCGACATGGGGGGTACATCCAAAATATTTGCGTAAACTTTACGTATCATTAATTAGAAGCAGATTAGATTATAGTTCATTCTTGTATGATAATAGTTGCAAAGTCAATAGTTATAAGCTGGACAAAGTTCAGAACCAAGCATTGCGGATTATAGGTGGTTTTATAAGAAGCACACCCATACATGTAATGGAGTCGGAGCTTTGCGTTCCTCCTCTGCATTTACGTAGGAAATATTTAGCATGCAAATTTTGTTTGAAAGCTTTCTCTCAGTCGGACAATGTTACTATCAATTTACTATCCGAACTAAGTTCTCTTTGTAATAATAGCTACTGGATCAGGAAAAAAACACCTCAACTTGTAGCCATTTATAATTTGATGAAAAACGAGATTATATCATCGTCATCACCGTTGAGAATGTTTTCTCTTAAAACATGGGTGACTAACATCAATGTCAATAATGTAATCAAATTTCACTTAGACAGTATAGTTCACGCAAAAAAGTGCCACGATTACAACATTTTAAAATACAATGTTATGTCTGAGTTGAGAGAAAAATATGACGGTTGGTATGTTTTATTTACCGATGGCTCAATAAGCGCTAGTGGTCGCGGTGCTGCTTTTTATGATCCTCATGTAGCAAATCATTCATCTTACAATAATTGTTTTAAATCAACCTACGAACTTTCAGTTATGTCGATGGAACTCATAGCAATCTTAGAAGCACTTTTGTATTCTCGAGCAATTAAACAGAATAAAGTTTTAATTTGTTCCGACAGTAGAAGCGCTTTATATCATATAGCTCGATGCGCCTCTGGTGGCAGAGGTACATCGATAGCTTATGACATCCTCTCTGAAATTTATGAGAACAACTTAAGGGGCATTCAGTTAGGATTGCAATGGATTCCATCACATATTGGCATCAGAGGTAACGAGGAGGCTGACATGTTGGCGAGAAAAGCAGCAGTGGATGGAAAAGAGGGTCTAAGTTTGCCAAATTATACTGAGTTGTTGCCTAAATACAAAAAGTACTGCCACAATAACTGGGTGGAATATTTTAATGAGAGATCTTTAATAAAAGGAATTTGGTATAAAACAATACAAAGTGAGCCTCCACGAATACCATGGTTCATTAATGAGAGTTTGAGTAGGTCCTTAATTGTAACTGCGCTCAGGTTAAGATCTGGTCACGTTCCACTAAACAAGTTCGCCCACATGATGAGGAAATCGGATTCTCCAAATTGTGATGTGTGCGGGGTCATTGAAGACGTACATCACCTGTTGGTGGAATGTGTCCGTTACGATACCGATCGAGAGCTCCTTAGAACATCCTTACACTTGAACAGAACTAATGTGGGTATGTTCCACGAGATGTTGTCCTCTCCTGTGTCTGAAGCCGCTAAAGCACTGTTTATGTTATTTAGTTGTAAGCCATAACTAATAAGTAGATGTAGTTTAGGTTAAGGTAGATTACGATGGAATTGACATGTACTTAATGTATAAAAATTCCTTAAATAAATAGAAAAAAAAAAAAAAAAAATTCTCTATATATTTCCAAATAGTGCATTTAACATGTTTTATGTTCATCTTTAAAATTGATATTCAGGCTTACTAGAATTCGGGAGTAAATCCCATGGCAATGGTACAATAGTTAAACCTTATTTTTAAACACTATTGTGTTGTAATAAGAGCTAAATCCAATGATTTATGAAGATACGCTAAGACCAATAAAGGGATAACTTAAGGCACTATAGGGCAATTAAGGGAAGAGAAGGAATACCCCGAATTTACACTACTCAATAGAAGGCAAATAAATACATAATCTCGTGGGAAAAAAAATCAATACATATTACGCATTGTTAACTTTACAACTTTTTTTTTGTGTCTTTTAGGGATGGACTGACTTGCTACTGAAGCTAGGAACTAATTTTGATCGTAGCCAAGGTGTGTTTTTAACTGGAGAATATGATGTCAATAAACATTCTTCCTACCCTCACCATAATTACACTAATATATAAACAATTAAATGGTTGGTTTTGTGATGAACAACATGGGTTTTTACCTGGGCGTTCCACAACTAGCAATCTTATTAATATTTCAACGCTCATTTCGAACGGAATTGATGCTAAAAGGCAGGTCGACGTGGCTTATTTTGATTTCCAAAAGGCGTTTGATCAGATCCAAAATGATGTCCTACTTTACAAACTAGCAAATATAGGCTTTTCAAAAAATCTTGTTCACTTTCTTTCAAATTACCTAAGAAATCGTAAACAGTATGTTCAATACCAAAACTGCAAATCTGAAGAATATACTGTTAATTCAGGTATTGGGCAAGGTAGTTGTCTGGGCCCATTACTTTTCTTAATATTAATAAACGACTTACCATCTAATATAAAATATAGCACATGTCTAATGTTTGCAGATGATGTCAAATTGGCACTGCCAATTGATACACCATCCGATTGCGACCTATTACAAAGTGACATCGACAGTGTAATTGAGTGGAGCTATCAGAATAGTTTATGTCTCAATTCAAACAAATGTGTGATTGTGTCTTATAGTCGCGCACGTTTCCCAATACACAAAAACTATACACTACACAATACGATTGTGAAAAGAGCGGACACCGTAAAAGATTTGGGCACATGGTTTGATAGCCAATTAACTTACCATGATAATATTTGCAAACTCTGTGATAAATCGCGGAAAAGCCTAGGATTTGTTCTGAGACAGTCTAGAAGCTTTTGTAATCGTAAAACTTTGTGTACCTTATATAACGCGTACGTTCGTACCACACTCGAGACTAATTCAGTGATATGGAATCCCTATCAAGTTCAGTACATACAAAAAGTCGAAAAAATACAGAAATCATTTGTACGCTATTTGTTCAAAAGATTATATTATTATTATCCGTATTTATATCCAACACTTTATATCGTGGGTATGGTGGACTATCGTATGTTAGCAGTACGACGTAACATTGCATTAGTCACGTATTTCTTCAGGTTAATGCGTGGTTACACATATAACTCTTTACTATTGGCACTATTACAGTTCCGTGTGCCGCGACACAGGACATACTTTGTCCAGGCGCGACGTCAACATAACCTATTGGCGGTGCCGGCCGCTCGAACAAATCTAGCCCGAAATGCACCTCTGTCCCGCGCAGTTCGCTATATCAATGATATCGAGAATGACTCAACAATAGATATATTCTCATGCACGGAAAATGCATTCCTAACCGTTGCAGGACGTCACATTGAGGCATTGACTATTGAGAGCAGTATACAGTAACTTCTTATTACAATTTTATCTTTTTCTAATATTATGCAGTAGATACATAATATTAGAAAACTTTTCACTTTATTTTTTATTTAACATGGTTAATTAATTAGCTTATTATAGTATAGTATAGTACCTATAGATTATGTATATAAATTATTATGATTGTATCACTTATTGTGCTTGGAATTATCTGTTAGCAATAAGATATCTGTAATAAATAAATAAATAAATAAATAAATAATTATATTCAGAACTGTCAATTGCACAAAATGCAATAAAGATTGTCCTGTAAACCATGTTTCGACGTAAATAAATAAATTATTATGATTATTAAAGAAACGTGGGTATTTTATGCTTACATATTCTATCAAATTAATAGACTTTAGGTAGGTGTAATGGCGATGAAAACTTATACTTATATCGGGGTGTTTATAGGGATTTATATGAGAACTAAGCTCATGTTATACTTGCACAAGAGAAAGGTGTTAAGATATGCAAATTCTATTATTACTGAAGTTAGAAGCATTAAAGTGTATTAAACGTTTAGATAAACAATATTTTATGGTACTTGGTATGGAGAACAACTAACATTTAATTGTTTGTTTCCAGTACGGCAGTCAATTTGAGACATTGTGGCGTAGAAATGACCTGCGGGGATACATCGCACGGGAAGTGTTGCAAGCGCCGTGCTCCATCCAGACTTATATGAAGGATGCAACGTATCATCAAACTGTAGTCGCGCAGGAGTTGCCCCCGAGAATATCTCTGCGGCGGTTTGGTTCACATGCTTTCGTCATATGGATCACAATAGGCTACATCATCTTTAGGCTATTTTCTTTCACAGGTGTAACTTATGCATTTATATTATTTGTGGTTTGGACATCGTTTGTATTCATAAAAGCTAGTTTTAAAATGTTAAAATTATTATAAATCAAGAATATTATTTTTATATGATGGCATCATTTAATAAAATATTTTTGTATGATATTTTGTTCTATTTCATGTCTTGCGACCACCATCCATAATGTTCATTCTTCCTCCATTACTTAACATGTATATGTAGTATTTTTTTGATCTTAGCCGATCTTAGTACCCGCTTATACGGTGGCAATGAACAGGACAGATTTTCCCTGTGTTGCACAACCGCAGGCCCAACGACTCCACAATTTTTCCATATGGGCTAATCATCTCTAAAAAGGAACGCGCAGTTTTAGTGTAATAGTGCAATGATTGATGGCTTGCAGTACTATTCATGGTTCTTGTCTTAATATGGCTGGATATAAGATCTTACAACGCTCTACGTGTACAATACAACAACGTATTTTGGGTGCTGGTATGGCTGCCCCGTTTCTGTTGTGCGTCAGGAATGTTTGCAGGTGCACATCAGGGGCGTAGCTACCGCCGTATTTGCCGTATCAATTATACGGGGCCCCCGGGCCACGGGGGCCCCCAAAGTGTGTAAGGAAAAAGAATAAAAACTTTCTAATTTATTTTATTTTACAAATGACAAAATTCTATAAAGCAATTCCTTTTTTTCCCGCCTTAACCGTGCGTTCAAAAGTTGGCAACACTCTACATTGTTATGGCGGGCTGCGGGACTTCCCCGTTTTACTTACTTCATCTTCAACTCAGCGTCAGCGGGGAATCCCCGGGAATCCTTCATCGATATCGCGATGTAGGTACGTGTACGTGGTTGTACTTTGCATTGGATGTTAAACCACGGAGTGCAGTGCACTGTTTATTTACGAGCTTTATATAAATGTGCATTACATTGTAATTCAGTACAAACAATATTGTTCTTCTGGTTTAGCAGTATTAGTAGCGATTTGTAAAAGAAATGAGTGAAAGGAAAAGAGATTATCCCAGCGGCGCTGAGAAAAGAAAAATTAAACAGAAAAGGGACGAGGCTATAAAAAAAGTGCCCAAAATTTCTTCATTTTTTCAGAGACAAGATACTGTGAGTGATTTAGATTGGAAAGGTAAGTACTACCCAACCAATTTATTAGGGGCCCGTAGTGATAAACAAGGAAATCTTTTAATTTCGGTCTGTCCATCTGTCCGTTGCAAAAAGTTGTCTACCCCCTCGATTTTCACAATTATACTGTTTTTAGGGTTCCGTGCCATGATTAAAAAAAAACAAAATTCTAACTTATCTATAGGATCGATTTGTTTTGTTGTTTGTCTATCAGTCCGTATCGTATCGTTAATTGCGTGTTGAGAACTTCAGATGTGCAGACTCGCTTTAGGGTTCTCGTTTTGTATGGCCGTGGCCACTACACTACGCGCTGCGTTTAAATAGCACGCAGGTGTATAGTAATGCACGGACGGGCTGGTGATTTTGTATCTACTAATAGGTACGAGCACAATCCGCGTAAAGTCTGTGTTCGTCTGAACTGAACACTCTCTAACTGTGACCCTACCCTTAGTAACGTTATTTATTTATATATAACTCTTTTTAGTTTAGTATCAAAGCTTTCGTATTTATTTTTTAACAATTACTCGTTTATTTTTAGATTCTTCTGAAGCATGTTCTTCGTCACATATCCATCCGGAAATAGAAGAAAGCCAAGCACATACTTTATCGGATGTCCATCCAGAAATCGAGGAACCCCAATTCAACGATTCTGATATATCTGCAGATTGTAATATAATTTCATCAGATAGAGGAAATTTTGGTGACAATTTAACTGAATGCGAACGAAAAATAATTTTTAAATTGGGTCCATTTAAACCACAAGGACCATTTCCAAAAGTTTTAGAAAATAACCGACCTTTTTCGGCTTATTATTATTCATATTTCAATCAGGCAGGCATAAAATTTTTAAGACCATGGTTATGTTATTCTAACGTTTTAAACAAACCGTACTGTCACTTCTGTTGGTTATTAGCAGATCGTCAAAACAAATCGTACTCCTCTGCTTGGGTTAACGGTGTTTCGGTTAGAAGCAATTTCACACAAACTTTTCTTGACCATGAAAAGTCACAGCAGCATATTAGTGCCTCACTCTCTTATAATAATTGGTTGCAAGGAAATACCATCGATACTCTATTGAAAAGTGAAATCGATAGTAAAATTACATTCTGGAGAGATGTACTCAGTGAACGCAAATAAACATGGAAGCATTCCTAGCTCGCGAAAATGACCCAACGCAGATTGTGCCGCGGTAGGCGGGGCTTAAAAATTGTGCCGCGGACCGAGTGGGACCGAGTTTGCGCACTACAGGCATCAATGGCGGTCGTCTGTCAGTTATTAGTTTCAGCGTGTTTAATTTCCAAAAATGCCTTCCTGTGCAGTGAAGTGGTGTATTAATAAATCTCATTTGCATAACAAGAGTGTTGGAATTAGTTATTGCGAGTAAGTACATCGCTATATATTTAAATTTTATTTAATATGAAGTCAATCAAATTGACACAAAATATATGGTGATGTTGTTATGCAAACGAATCAATTTATTTATCTACACAAAAATTATGATGATTTTTTTTTATTTATTACAATTATTTTAATCTTAAATAAAATATTCAGCATCTTTAGGGTATGCACAAAGAATGGTAATGGTGGTATTAAAACAGCTTGGTTTCTTCAAATTTCCACTCGATGTAAAGCGTAGAGAACTATGGACGAAAACGGTTCGTTTGGAAATGAATTCAATTCAATTTTATTTATATATTTACAGGGTAACTTGTAAAGCACCAATTACCTCACAGGACTAGATAGCTAAAACCATAAGCAACAACATTTATTTTACAACTTTTGATAATTTGTATTTTTTTTTTTTGTAAAAAGTCTATATTAATTAATTTACCACTTGAATGTTTATAACTCTACGTGCATCGTGAATAATATGTAACCAGGCGGCTTGCGCAATCTTTGCGATGTCCATAGAGTAAGTTGTTGCTTATGGTGTTAGCTTCCTAGTCCTGCGAGGTTGTTGGTATTTTACAAGTAACCCTGCATATCTAGATCACCTATAATTTCAAGTCCACGCGTTTTCAAGATAAAGGGTATTGACAGACAGACGGACGGATGGATAAAGAAGTGAAGGGGGCCCTAAAAAGTAGTACTTAAGTGTTATGTATACCTACGGAAATTGTAAATAATAATTAGTGAATAATCGGTCACAAATTTGTTTTATTTACCTATTATCATAGCAAATAAACCCATTACTCGCCAAATACTCCTCTATTTAAAGACCTTAGAAAAACTCTTGCCGTAAAGTTCAAGGTACTGTATATTTTATCATAATTCTTTATTATTTGAATAATATCAATGTCACGGTGAATTATTTTCGTTGCACTTTATAACATAAAACAGCCCTCGGCGAATGTCATGAACGTGGTAATTTAGACCCGAACATGACGTCATAAAGTCTACTTTTAAAAGGTGTATCTGAGTGGTAATATTTTGGCCAATCAGAGACGGTATTCCATTGTGTCAGTTTGATTGGGATATTGGGTCAAAATATGCGCTTACTTTCCTCGAAGTAATGCTTCCATGTTTATTTGCGTTCACTGGATGTACTGCATCGTATAATTAATGTTATAGTTACTTTAGTATCTTGTAATCTACCTTTGAGGGGGCATGATTCTGATTCTGGCAATTTTATGGCAATTTCACGTCTGCTATCTAACTATGATGCAACTTTAAAAGAACTTCTTCTAAAACCGAAAGGTGAATAAATTATTTAAGCCCTACGATTCAAAACGAAATTATTAGCTTGCTTGGTACCAACGTTAGGAACAATATTATCTCAGAAATTAAAAAAGCTCCATTTCTGACAATAATTCTGGATACAACACAAGACTTGTCAAAAATTGACCAACTATCTGTAGTTTTTCGATACATCTCGGTTACAGAAAATGATGATAATGTGTCTAAAGAAATAAAAATCTGTGAGTCCTTTTTAGGATTTATAGCAGTAACCGATTGCAGTGCTGCAGGTCTGAAAACTGTCATTTTAAATTTGACTAAAGAATATGGAATTGATTTGACTAAATGTAGAGGACAGGGATACGATGGAGCAAATGTTATGTCGGGTGTGTATGGAGGATTACAAACCCTAATAAAAGAGCATGCTCAAAATGCCGATTATGTTCATTGTGCTGCGCACGCTTTAAACTTGGTTTTGAACGATGCTGCGAGACATGTTCGTGAAGTATCGACTTTTTTCGATAATTTAGAAAAAATATATACTTTTTTTGGCAAAAGTATAAAATGCTGGGCTATGCTAAGTGACGATTCCTCTGAAAAATATTTGATTACCCTTAAAAAGGTATGTCCTACCAGATGGTCTTCTAGGAACGACGCTTTATTAGCAGTAAAGAAAATTTTTTACTAATCATGAAAACTTTGTACCAACTAAATTTTATTTAAAAAAAAAAGATGAACGTGAAGAATGTTGAAAGTATAATTAATATTTTAGAGAGTTTTGATTTCTTAGTGCTCGTTACATTTTTTTCTTCACTATTTGAAATTATTAATCCTGTTTCTAAAGCTCTACAGCATGAAAATAATGACTGATTACTTAATAAAATACTAGATTTCTGTAAATCTAGTATTTTATAAAGTAATCTTTTAAATAGACTGTGCCAATTAAGAAATCAGAATTCATTTAATAGTTTGCTAAATGAATCCAAAGATTTAGCAAAAGAGTGGGGGGTAACAACTGTTTTTAAAAACAGTAGGCGAAAGATAACGAAGCGTTTTTTTGATGAGTTATCACAAGATGAGAGAATTTCCGACCCGGAATCCTATTTCAAAGTTAATGTATACTATTGCTGTTTAGATATATTAATTTCTCAAACTAAAGAAAGATTTCAGAGCCTTTGCAACCTGAGTAGTATATTCGAAATATTACAACCGGAGAAACTCCTATCTTCTTCAAGTGAAGAGATATTAAACGCTTCCGGAAAACTGTCTGCTAAATACATGAAAGACATCTCACTTAATCTTTGTGACCAATTAAAAGCTCTTAAAACATGCTTAAATTCTGAAATTAAAAAAAAATATTCCATTAAAGAACTCCTTGAATTATTGCTAGTAAAATTCAAACAGCATCCAGTTTTCCCGAGGTAATCACAGCATGCTTTTTATTCTTGACCCTTCCAGTTACAACCGCAACGGCAGAAAGAAGTTTTTCAAAATTAAAACGAATAAAAAATTACTTAAGAACTTCGATGGGACAAGAACGGCTGTCAGACATCTCACTATTGTCCATAGAGGCAGAAACTTTAGAAAAACTAAAATCATCATCAGCCATAAATGATTTAATAAATCAGTTTGCCGAAAAAAAGAACTCCTTGAATTATTGCTAGTAAAATTCAAACAGCATCCAGTTTTCCCGAGGTAATCACAGCATGCTTTTTATTCTTGACCCTTCCAGTTACAACCGCAACGGCAGAAAGAAGTTTTTCAAAATTAAAACGAATAAAAAATTACTTAAGAACTTCGATGGGACAAGAACGGCTGTCAGACATCTCACTATTGTCCATAGAGGCAGAAACTTTAGAAAAACTAAAATCATCATCAGCCATAAATGATTTATTAAATCAGTTTGCCGAAAAAAAGGCAAGGAGAGTGAATATTTAAAATTCGATTTTTATTTGTAAAATGGGTAAACTATGTGATAAATAAATATTTCTTTTCACAATATTTTTTTCTTTTGTGAAAAATCTTTACCTCCATATAAGGGCCTCCAAGAAAATTTTTATACGGGGCCCCGACAAGGCACGCTACGCCACTGGTGCATATGTAGATTGCTTTTATACAACAATGCGTAAAAGAAGCGGTTCTCTGCTGCATGGGGTGCGGACCAGCTCTAACAGTATCCTAAACATGATTGCAAGTAGGTTGGAATGCACCTACATAAGTCGTTGCTGTGCCGTCCCCCATGGCTTGTTGCAGGGATGACGGTGCAGGGTAATAATGTATGTTACTAGGGCATGTATTGGTGTAGGTTCTAGAAAGAAAAGGGCTTTCGGAATTACGGTGCAGGGTAATAATGTATGTTACTAGGGCATGTATTGGTGTAGGTTCTAGAAAGAAAAGGGCTTTCGGAATGTTTAGCGGTATACAAGCGGAATATTGAAACAGAACGATGCGATGTGTTTTAATTCAAGAGGAAGAAATAAAAATACAACTGATCAGTTAAAAGAAAACAGTGCCAAGTGTTCCGTTTGTAACCACTAGTTTTCTTTGCAATCCCCTGATCCACCGTTCGCCACAATACAAATCTACGGATACTGGAGCTATTAAAAGAGTTGCTTGCAGAGAATAATTCATGTAGTGATCAAATAAAAAAGAGGAAAAAAATAATTTCAATTGTTTCAATTTCTTTTTACGGTCACTCAAATGTAACGAAATAAAAAAACGACTTCGCTTTTAGGCGCAAGAATTAAATTATTATAATTTAGCAAAAGTACACTTGATACAAAGCTATGAATATTTCTTGAGCGTAAGCTTGGGCACGATGTTCATTGAGGTGAGCTCTTGGAAGAGCAGCTTGCAGGCGTATGGCATTTCGACACTTGAGACTGCGGCTGAGGAGCGGCAGGCGTGGCACCAGGCTCGCGACGCCAGGCGTCCGCAAGACCCGCAGATATCCGCGCTGAACGCGTCGGACGCCAGCATCAAGCGCTCCATCAGCAACATACTGCAAATAGTCATAACATAGGTATAAACATTTTGAGACAACGGACTTCTATTTGTCACGATACTTGCACACATGTTTCGCCGGTTTAGGGTACTTCTGACCTGGCCTTTCTTGAGAAAGTCTCCGATTTGGTCAGAGAATGTTCTACGAGGTCTTCCCCTTCCGGTTGTACCATTCACACAGGCCAGTTATACATACTTCTTTTGTCAATCTTCTTTCATTCATCCTTTCTAAATGCCCAATCCATCTCAGCATAACTTTTTAAATCTTTGTGATTACATCCTCTTTCACACCACAACGCTCTCTTATATCAGTATTTCGTATTCTGTCGCTCAAAGTCACACCACTCATACTTCTCAGAGCTCTCATTTCCACTGCATTTATTTTACTAAAAATGATTTTACTAAAACTGGCAGAAGCCTTAATCCAGGAAACGAAGCTGATTTTTATATAAAAATCCCGTAATAATTAATTTCACGCCAATTTTAGGTGATTTCTATTAAGAGTGTACGAACGAGTCGACGGTCATGCAGCGCTATGACTGGTTAATGGCATAAGGTTTGTCAATCATAGTGCTTTGTCCTCTTCGAGAGCATTCCTCCTCATCGCATTCGGGAAATAGGTCATAGGTTGCATTTTCTGTAGATTCGTACTAAGCTTACTATTATCAAACCATGGTGTCAGTAGTACGGTCTACCACCTACCTACCTAGGAAATCAATCCTTATTTTGAAGTCGTCATCATCATCATAATAGCTGTAAAAAGTCCACTGCTGGACAAATGCCTCCCCCAAGAACCATCTTGTGGTGATATGCCATAATCGCGGCAGTAGGGTTGGAGATCGCAATATAATGGTCATAGTACACAGAGAGACGCTGCTGCACGTCCTCTGGTAGACTCAGGTCAACTTTTACGCCCGCCACGGAGGAGATGGGGTGAAATATTCTGTCTGATATTCGCCACCGTCACCACACAGCTTATTTTCCATAGTAGTTTTATCTAGTATTTTTAAATACACACAACTAAGTTTATATACCGACTTGTTAGTCTTGTGTACAGTTTATATAAACATAACTAGAATGAAGAAGAGATGTTTTGTCACGTTTTTATGTAGGTATGTTAAAGTACCTGGCTCCATAACCAATTAGACAATCTCGCTCCATTTCCCCTAGTCGGAGGCCTCCGTCTCTTGAGCGACCCTCGGTGGGCTGGCGAGTCAGTACAGCGCGAGGGCCGCGAGCTCGCGCGTGCATCTTATCTTGAACCATGTGCTTCAGTTTTTGGTAGTACACCTGCGAATTTAGAACGGTTAATCATTGTAGGTTTAGGTAGAAAATTTTACAAACATTGAATGTCATATTTATTTATATGGAATCAACAGCCAACATAATAAGTTTTAAGCTTCTAGCTGTAAAATGATGATAATGGAAGAACTTTTCACCCCCCTTTGAACCCTTTTTCACATTAAAAAATACAACACAACACAAACACTTTCTCAGGCTCTAGACTATTTGTGTAGGAACTAGCAATCTCACACTATCAATTTAGTCTTCAAATAGTGAGCTATAATATTTTACCAATCGTCGTAAGTCGTTTTAAGTTAGTCACATTCGGGTTTTGGAAAGTGGACTGCATAATATAAATAAATATTAGAATTAAATCACACACTTTTACGGTGAAGTTAGAAATTACTAAATGTTAACTCACCGGACCAGAATAAATATACGCCTCTAGAGGTTCCCCAGTCAAACCGGAATAGAATATATCTTTTCCGTGGTAGTTATATCCATGCTTTTCCAATTCTTTACATACATCATAAACCTTAGAGCCACCGAAAGCAGTTCCTGTAAAAATACAATACATTGTATTATTTATACAACAGTGTTTTTAAGAGAAAGGAGGTGACAACAGCAATTGGGCTATACTATGGCCCAGAGCCGGAATTCTTAAGAACTGGAAGACGCAGCGTGGGCAGGCCTCCTTTAAGATGGACCGACGATTTTGTGATGGTGCTGGAAGCCGCTGGATGCGGTTAGCGCAAGACCGGCAATTGCGGAGAACCTTGGACTTGGAACTGGTTTAATACACGAAACGGCTCGTGTTTATCTATTGTCATGAGTGTCAAACATATTCTGTATGTCAATCTTTACAGATTACTGTCAGCCTAACGACTATTCGCGCTATTCGTTACTGGTTCTTGAGTTTCAATGAAATTAAATGTGACATTAATACTCAAAAAGACTGAGAGCCAATCGCAAAGAAAATACGGCAAAGACAAAACAGATATTTATTACAATACGTAACACATGTAAGCGATCTTACCATAATGAAATTTCCCTTCCATGAGACCAGCTTTTCCAGCCAATAACTCGATAGTTTTACCGACCGTCATTCTAGATGGAAATCCATGAGGGTTCATGATCATATCAGGACAAATGCCTCGGTCATTAAACGGCATATCTTCTTGTTGAACAATTAAACCCGTAACACCCTTTTGTCCGTGCCTAGAACTGAACTTGTCTCCTATCTCGGGAACTCGAGTTTGACGTAACAATATCTTTATTAGAAAAGCGTCTTCAGCGTTCGACGACACCATTACTTTTTCAATATACGATTCAACAGGGCCTTTGTATGTAATGGGAACATCTTTGTAATCTACCTGCTGTGGTTGTCCCTGATTAACGGGGTTTAAGGTCGCCGGGGGCATCTGTTTGTTAATCAGAACTTGTCTATTCTCGACCATTTCTCCCGGCGCTGCAATACCGTCCGTATCTAAGACTTCGTGAGCGCGAATAATTTTTCCCGTAGCAGCATCCCTCGAAGGTCCTAATATTCTATCTGATGTTTGATTACTATATCTTTTCATAGTAGTTTTGGCGCTTTTGTATACAAGACACCTGCCGTATCCTCTATCGATGGACGCTCGATTAAGAATCAATGCGTCTTCTATATCGTAGCCGCTGTAACTCATGACGGCGACGGTGGCATTTTGGCCGGCCGGGAGTTTGTCGAAATTCGTCAGTTCTATTGTTCTAGTCTTAACCATTGGACATTGCGGATATACTAAGTTGTACATCAATGTATCTATTCTGTTCTTCTGGTTGTATGCAATTGTTCCTGGTAAATAAAAAAAAAACGGTTTTTATTCTCATAGACTTTAAAAAGCGCATGTACCTACATATTATTATATAGTCAATATTTTTTATTAATTGTAGTATTACAAATTTTAATTGTATTACAAGATCTCCATTGAGTAATGTGTAGGTAGATGCCGAGCGCTAGACGTCTCTGTCATCAATGTACGTTTAATTTCATTAATATTACACGGTTAATATGTGTAATATTAATGAATTTATATATATATACGAGAAATATAAATGGGCTCAGGATAGATCCTTTGGGGCATCCCCATTTTCACAGGATGACATACCGAAGTGACACCGTTTATCGAAACCATCTGTTCTGGCCCGATAAAAAGGAGATTAGAAGATGAATAAAAACGTTAATAAAACAAACAAAACAAAATCATAAAAAGTATTCCAATTAAATTAATCATTAATAAAAAGGATTCCTACTGAGCTTTCTCGCAGTGTCTCTCAGTAGCTGCCACGCTATGAACTACACGGTAGTGTTAAAAAAAATTACGTTTCACATAAATGTAATTTTTTTTACGGACTAAATGAATTTAAAATTGAGATTGTATAAAAAGCCTATGTATTCGGTTTATCTGATAGAGTTACAATGCCACAGGGCCATAGCCACCAAACCTATAACGGACGGAACAACATAAATAAAAACATATTTCTACTTACCCATAGCTTGTTTACCCATCGCACATTGATACGTGTTCCTCGGGCTCTGATTGTGATGTGGGTAAGGCACTAATCCCGCACAAACTCCGAGTATGGTAAATTGCTCGATTTCCAAATGTGTAGTAACATAGGGGTCGATGTCACCTTCAACTGTTGCTATGTGACTATCATTCTCCTCATTTACATCCAAGTATTCTATAAGGCCGTCGTTTAAGAAATCTTGAAATTTCCGTATTCCTCTGTTCAGTTCATTAATATGAAACTGTTGTACTAATGGATAACCTTTTTCTACAATGATGTATGGCCTGCAGAGTCTCCCACCGTCACTGCATATGTATACGGTCCTCTGGTTGTGATTAGGATATATTGACACAAAAGCCGATATGAGGCCACGGCGACGGAACATTCGGAATACTTTTATAAGTCTTTTGTACTGCCTAGAAACTCCTAATATGTTACCTGAAAATAACAATATCGTAATTATTTCAAACAAACGAAGTATTGCGCAGAAGGTTAGGAACAGACGTATCGGACCTGCGCAAGGAATGATATCATTTTATTACTTTCGCACGTAAGTGAAGTACCACTCATTCTATTTACCACGGTCCAATAACAATTGTTAAAACCATTTGAAAGGCGGGTACACATAACAATAAACTCTGGTTTGATACAAACTTTTCCATCCAGTGCATTAACATACATAAGCTTTGATAGACAGATACGTGTACGATACTTTATATTTTTTCACATACATCGCATATACGGAATCAAAAAAGAAGCTTACCATTAAGAAATACCATGTAAACTGCCGGATGGTTGATTTCTTCCCCGCCTAAGAGTCGTACATCCTCAACGCCCGCGTTCCTGGCCAGCCGCGCTATCGGCTCTTCCGAACACTCTGTTGTAATATGAGTCATCAACGCTAAGTTTTTCACAAGACCACACGCTTCACCTTCTGGAGTATCGGATGGACATAACATGCCCCATTGCGAGGGCTGCAAAGAACGAGGGCCGGAAACCTTTCTAGTTTTCTCAAATTGAGAATTCACTCTTGTCATCATACCCAACGCTGATATGTAACTAAGACGACTCAAGACTTGTGTGACACCATGTCGTTCCATTTTAAATCTTTTGATGGTCCAGTTACCCTACAACAAAAATAGGTTTGTTTTTTTTTTATATTGAAAAGTATCCAAATGGAAGATCGAAGAGGAAAAAGCCTATGATGTTCATGATACTACGTAACGAACAGTAATGATATAAAATATTTTAGAAGGCAAAGCAATTTAAATTATGTACTTTAAATTTAATATAAGTAACACATTTCGAAATCAAACTAAATAAAATGTCCAGTTTTGGTCGATGAAAAATTTCGACTATAATTCCAATTAAACCTGGAGTTAACACATAAGATTGAACTACGTGTAGAAAACGTCGAAACATTTTGAGAGATTTCTGTTTAACTGAAATACAAATACTCCACACCAGCAATCTCAAGTGTTGCTCTCCGTTACGAAAATTATTTATTATATAATATTTGTTTTGAGTTAATAGAATCTGACACAACCTGCTAATTATCTCAGTTACTGGTTCCTTATGATCTTTTAGATTTGATGGCAGACACTCATGTAATTTAAGCAGCTAGCCGCAACACCGTAGAAAAGGAACTGAACCATAAAAAATGTGAGGAATGCTAGTAAAAAGATGATGACTTACGGAAGAAATAGCAGCAAACAACCCATTGGCAATCAAATCAGGCCTCATATGTTTGACAACATCAAATGGCGCAGCTTTCACTTTTGGTATTATTTTGTCTGCTATAGATTTCAATTCCCAATTGAATCTTTTGAACAGGTCTTCAAACATTAAAGCCAGTAAGGAGCCAGCCAACTCCAGTCGCTTGTTCCCATAGTAATCAGGATCGTCTATGGCAGCTTTATTTGTCTCTGCTTCAATGACTCTTTTTACCATTATAGCCAAGTAAATAGCTTTTACGTAGAAATTATAATTTTCGACTGCAACATGAGCTAATATTGTTGTAGCTAGAAGATCACGGGCCTCGTCGACTGGAGTTCGAGATTTGGAATTTCCAGACTGAAATCTAATAGTATTTTTTAATAGATTATATTATTATGAGTCTGCACCAATAATAACTAAAATAAGAATAAGCCACATAATGTCTTTTTACCATTTAATAGAGTTGGTACTATTTCCAGCTGGGCTGTTTGTATTAGCCACTGTTCATTAAACAGTTTCATTGTTACATGGAACATACCAAAAAAACCATTGTAAACACCACAAAAGTTTGTCAGGTTGTCAGGTCTGCACAAGTTACAATTCATTATATTTATCTAAATATCAATCAAATTTAGCATGGTATTGAGAAAAAAATGGTAGGAACTGAGTCCTGAAGTCACACCTTTGCTAATAGATAGGCAAATAAAAACGATTCCTAGAAATAAGAGAGTTAGTTCAGCTTTGTATCTACCTATAAGTCATGCTTAATTACCTTTTAACTTTCAATTTGCTTCCAATATAAGTTAGTGCCTGATTTTGAGTGAAAATTTTTAGATTGTGACAGTCCATTACACAAGGTGCCATTTTCTTAACAGTTGTATCATCAGTACCAATGAGCTGCATAATTTCTTGATCACTGCAGATGCCCATTGCTTTAAAAGCCACAGCTATTGGTATATCCTGGAATATATTCTTGTATAAGTTTATCGATTTTGGTAAGAAAATAAATATGTTTTGTATTAATCATCATAGTGTATAATTATAATTTCTATCCCGAATATCTATTAAACATATCAAAAATGTCAACTCTTACTTTACATTGCCCAAATTATGCGTGTATAAGGTTGGTATGTGGTCATTAAATTAATTAGAACAAGAATAATTTATCAAAACATTAGACATTAATGTCCATGCATTTTAGACATTTAAATGGAAGCTTATTGATGTTTTCGCAACAGAAATCGTGGAGGTGGGAATCTAGAACATCCTTTGCCAAAAATTTGATTTTACAGCTGGAATAAATGAATTGGGAAACTGAGTGTAAAATCTAGCGTGTTATGATAATATTAAAATAAAAGTAATAATAGTGGGCCTAGCCTAAGTTAGGGTATGACCGTCCATTTTTTCACAGACTAGCCAAATATAAAGGGCAGCTATTTAACACCATCCAGGAGAGATCAGACACATGACTGACAGCTAACTTCTATAGTCTGGGCTGCTACTGGGTGTTTTTCAATAACAGTTTTTTTAGCAATCTGAGATATGAACCCAGGGCCTTATAAACTGACGTCAAATACGCTTCCGATATTCACACAGGGCAGTGTATATATCAATATACTTACGTCAGATAATGCATTGTGTCTCAGTACATATTTTCCATTTTTCACTATGACATTAGTTCTGGTTTTCTTTTCATGAGTGGAACTGGTAACTTGGCACTGTATAGCTCCCTTGAACTCATCGACAATCATACGGTTCCTAGACAGTTGCTCTTGGATTAAAATCACTTTCTCTTGACCTGTAAGTCAGTAAATTCGAGTCTGAGCACCATGGTGAGGTGGCGGAGCTATTATGGCACATGAGGCCGGATACCCCATTGTTCGCGGATTTAATTCCCACACCCACATAAATTTATAAAACTAATTTTAAAGATGTCTGAAAATTTTATAAATGATAAATAAATTTAACAAGCCCCAATCAGTGGCAAACTCTCTATTTTAAGCTTGCTATTTTGCTTACATACAAAAAAACCTACTGCTTTAGAAAGGATAAAAATTTAAGAACCACAATCTTTAGGTATATACTATCCAATTTATGTTATATGTTATATACGAATTATTAAAGAAATTACCTCTAATTATAAAATAACCGCCTGGGTCATGTGGGCATTCATTTAATTGTGCCAACTCAAAATCTGATTTATCAGTTAATACACAATTTGATGACCGTAACATCAATGGCATTCTGTAAAAAATAGTTTAAATGTTAAGTAAATTTTTAATTACACTCTATATTGTTAAAATAAAGAATAATAATGTTACATACAAACCTTCCAATTAGCTGTTTGTTTTTAATTACTCTCTGGTTACCTCTAATGTATTCTATGTCTACAGTAATTGGTGCTGAGTATGTCATATCCCTGAGACGACATTCATGTGGAGTGGTAGGTTTAGTTACATTGAATCCTTCTTCCAAGTCAGGTGTCCCAACATATGCATTCAAATATTTTATGTAAAATAAAGGGTCAGCATCACAAAATACCTTCTCATTAGCTTGCACAATTTTTTTAATTTCTACATTGATAAAATAGTTGAAAGAATCAATATGCTGCTTCACAAGACCTTTGATTTGCAAAAAGGATGGCACCAATTTCCACTTGTCCTGAAAAGATGTACAATCTAACGATTAGATACACATACTCAAGTTTGTATTGCTAATGGTAAAGTCTATTCTTTGTATTTTTATTACAACTGTATCTTGCTCTTGAGGTTAGTGACCTTGGTTGTTTAACCTGAGCTAGTGGGTTTGATTCTCACACAGGAGAAATCTTTGTATGTTTATTTGATGTTTGTCTCTGGGTACAATTTATACATAATATATGTATATATAAGATAATTATTTAATTCTCTCCACAATATTAATAATTACAAAAACAAAACTTTAAATGTAGAGCTTTACATAATTTTTGTATACATTAGTAAGTATATAGAAATACATATGTATATTTATCAGTTGTCTGCTTGCCATAGTACAGGATCAACCTAGTTCATGGTAAGATGGCAGTGTGTTAGTTGTCCCAAGATATTTAAATTTCTCCTAAGTGTCACATGCATCCCTGCCTCTGTATACCTTTACTATTAAATAATGATTTTAAAATGTATTTCTTTTTCTAAGTAATCAAAATACTAAGTACTAAATTTACTTAGTGGAGAGACAGTAATATTTGTACACAAGACATTTGGAAACAGTTGTAAGCTTTCATTAAAATTTTCCAGATAGTCCCAAGCAGCTTTATTTTTCATCATGAAACACCCATTGCAACCATCTGTGTTTTAGGGTACATTTGACTGGAACTATCTGCAAAACTTATTTCTACAAGTCATTAGTCATGGGCAAATCAGCTGAGCTACTGTTAGTATTAAGTAGTATATTTGCCCCATACTAGTGCCATCACTCTTGTTTTTGTAAAAAAGCATGATAGACATGCAGAGAACATCATTAAAATCAAACACAAAGGGTACCTAGTCTCTGAATAACTATATTATCTATCCTTTGTAGAATTAATACTGAAAACACAGGTCATGCAGTACTAGTGAAAGAACTGCTGCAGCAACTGCAACACATGCAATTAATTTTTTTTTACTATACTTCATACAAGTTCTATGTACAGTGTTTGAAAACATAATGATGTACTACAACACTAGGACAAATTACCACTATGTGTCGAACATCAGTCATTTATATCAGCATTACACAATTATCCGTCAGTGAATATTCTCATCACACTACTTAGTTTGTTTTCATATTGCAGGTAAATGAAAAAGTGATTAAAAGAAAGCCAAAGATTTCAATCATAATTTTTATTAGAGATTGGCTTCAATTTATTGATGTATAACATAATATATGATTAACAAATGTGGCAAATTTACTTGGTCCACATGATTAAAACTAAGGAATGATGAATTTTATACCTAATTACTTTGGAAGTTGTTTTAGCTCCTGTTTTATACAAGCTGTGCGTACATCTATCATCTAAAAGGGGTTGGATATAACACATTTTTTTCTGCCGGAGATGCGCCAAAACAGTTCTGTGATGGAACTACTGATTGATTTTTTATATTCTTAGTTCCATTTTAAAATAATATGAAGCGAGAGTGTGAATCATGATATTTTTGCAAAAATGTACTTTTATGAAATCATTTGGGTTAGGTTAGGTTAGAACCGTGACCATTTAGCTAGAAAAACATTAACCATGGTGGGGTTCCGCAGGGTGGGGATGGTACAGGAGTGTAGCCCCCTCCCCCTCCATTCGTTAAGTTTGAAGGCGACTTGATTTGAGATATATATCTCTAAAAGTTAACTTATATCAACAAAAGGGATAGGGAGCACGTAGAAAATGGATATACAATATATAACTAAGTTTAAAGATTCCGTGGAATCCTGTATCCACATTGCGCCATACTGGCGAGGCTGCTCTCAAGACCTCTCAAAAAACGAATACTGCGTGTGCTTCTGGTAGTACACTTCTGGAAGTACTTACAAGCAAAAATGAAGGCGATAGCTATTGAATGGCAAGTAGTATTTAAAAATAAATAAAAACCGGGATCACGAAAACAAATACTAACCTCCAATGTTTTAATAGGGTCTCGCGAACCTTTAGAGGAGTCCCAATCATTTTGTCTTTTATTTATTTCTCCCATTGTCATGAAACTATTACCTCATTACAGTAGGTAGAATCTGTAGTTTAATCATTACTCGTAATTGTAATGAATTATTAAGAAACCAATTTTGTTTTGACAGCTGACATTTAACCTCTATCTAAGACTAAACTTCAAAGAGGACTGTAGTATTGTCATTTAGTAGAAATGTAGTTATATTCTCTTTGATAGTATTTTCAGGTAGGATATAACTTCGAACATTTAGTTAGACAAATGCTCGAAAGGATATAAAAGGGCTAATATACTTTTTGTTTACGATGATATATTTTTTGACGTAAGGTAAAGCAACTTGTGCTTCAAATACGATCTAAATTATGTAGTACTGACAAAACCGTTAGCTTTCCCTGTTATAATGATAAGAAGCTTTGATCATTATCAATACATGGATTTATAATTATTGTCTTTTTCACTTTAAATATAATACGTAAACAATTCACTGAACACACAATTCAATGAAGTAGTGATAGTAGGTAGCTTCGAGGATAGGCAATGGAGACGTTATCGTTTAAAATTTGCGAACGTTTTCGTTTTATATTTTCTGCCGTTTTTTACGGGGAACGAGGTAACACGCATGGCACACGCGCAAAGTAAAATCTTATTCATATAAACGCAACCATAACAATCTCTCACAATAACTTAAAATTTGCGCACATGTATAAAATAGAGCGTAGCAACGCATTGTTTAAACTCACACTAAAATAATCTCTAGTGACGGGCATTCGCTAAGATTAGTTAAATGAGAATGCTGTGTTCTGACGGCATAAAATATCATTAACCCATCACATCCCATGGGGTACGAGAAATTGATCCCTACCAGGGAAAACGGCCAGCAGCGTTTTTCTGTGAACTACAAACTGCGGTCGCCAAGCCGTCTTCCAGGTGTGGCGATTATGGCATATCCCCCATTCTTTGGCGAGGCTTCTGTCTGGCAGTGGACGTACTTTGGCTGACATGATGATGAGATAAATGAGTAACATCTTAGATTTCAGGAGAGGTTTTGCCTTAATGTAAAACATTGAATTTTTTATTTTTTTATTTATTTATTTATATAAAGAGAACTTAAACTAATTACATAATATTTGATGCAATCATAAACTCATTAGAGTTTGTCCGTGCATCAGAGTCATCGATTCTTTATAGGTAACCAGTTTTGTTATTACGATAACACACAAATTCAGTATACCCACATTATACAGTAAAGTACATTACACAGTAAAGTAAAATAAATTGTGTTGGCAAGTGTGAGCGCCTCGATGAACGGGCCGGCCGTCCGCTTATCTCTAGATGTTGCGTGGAGGGGACATAGTTTTAGTACAGGTTGTTCCTTAACTGTGTCTTGTGTTTTGAATATGTTTTAGTAAATTTCGTTATTGTAGAAAATGTTGTTTTAATTTGGCTTTTATGTTTCTACGTGTTAATTGGTCACGTAGTGATGCAGGTAGATTGTTTATAAGATTAGGTATAATGTATTTAAGCGTTCTTTTTCCGTGTAAATTTTTATATTTTGGTAGTAACAGTATGCCATGTGTTACACTACGAGTTATCATTTCATGTTTTTGCAAGATTTATTTTTAGTTTAAGATTTTCGTTAAAAAATTCTTCTAATAATAGTATTAGTTTAATTTTTTCATGTATGGGTATAATTTTACAGAATTTAAATATATAATGGTAATTATTTTCAAATTTTATTTTAATGTTATACGGGACTATTGTTTTTAATATACGTAGTTGTAGGGTTTAAATTTTGTCAAGATGGGTCTTAAATGTTCTCCCATAGCTTGAAAGGCCATAGGATATTATTGATTCAGCCAGAGAATCATATAGCGTTAGTAGTGTTTGGTATGGAATTAATAATAATATCTGGGGACAATGTCACACAGATCATTCTAGCCCCAAACTAAGCAAAGCTTGTACTATGGGTACCAGGCGACAATATACATACTTATATAGATAGATAAATACTTCTATACATAGAAAACATCCATTACTCAGAAACAAATATTCGTGCTCATCACACAAATATTTGCACTTACCGGGATTCGAACCCAGGACCACCAGCTTCGTAGGCAGGAGCACTACCAACTAGGCTACGGTGACCGTCAATATTATTATAGAATTCAAATTAAATTATGGAAAATTTGGCTAGTATACATCTTAGTTTAACACACACCTTTTCTATATGATCTATCCAACTGAATCGGCTGTCAATAGTTAGACCTAGGTATATTTGTTTATTCACAAGTTCGATGGTATTGCAGCCGCACGTTCGTACATTATCGTTAAGGTGGCTGGCATGAAGGCATCTGTGACTGTGAGCTATTAATTTCGGTAGGCAAGAGCTTCTGTTTTGACTCGAACTAATGTACATTAACTTCGTTTTTTCAGCATTTAATACTAAAAATTAGATAGTAATATTATTTTATGTTACTTATTTCATATCTAATTTATCTAGATCGAAAATATATCACCTGAAAAGACAGTAAAAAAATAAAAGAACTGAATATAGTCAGTAAATTTTATAATTTTAATAAATTAAAATCAAGTTTGTATGTTGTATGTTCCAACTGGATATACTAAGGCATTTGGCAACAAAAATAAAATAAAAAAAAGGTTTTTATTGCATACTAGCTGGTGCCCGCGACTTCGTCCGCGACAATTTTGAATGATTACCAATGTAACTACTTACTTCTAGCTTAATCTAAAAAAATACTTTTAAAAGAAATAAGCAATATAAATTTAAGAAAACCTAACCTATTAATAACCTAGTTAAGAAATAAACTAAAGACTACTTTGCTACTGTAATTTAAAAAAAAGACCCGATATCATAAACCCAAAAATATCAAAGAATACATATCAATTGTCCTTTTTTTTTTTCAAATCCACGATGCATTAATCACCAAGGTAACTCCCAGTAGCTTAGGTTGCGACCACGGCATTGATAGGTCTAATATCACATTTTGTGAACGAAACCATAGCGCGATCTAAAACGATGATTACACCATCTACTAACAAAAATATAACCTTGTAAAGCGGTAAAAAAGAGATGTGGGCATATATTTTGGGTGAGATTAAGGCGATCAGCTTTTGATTCAGTTTTGGACTACCTTTTACTTCAAGCATTAATTTATTTTAACCGATATGTCAAATGAGTTCTGCGATCTGAAACGATATAAAAGCCATCGAGTTACATAATTGTGAACTTGTAGATCAGTAAAATTAAGATGATATTTTTTGGGTGCGATCATCTCGACACGAACAATTTATACGACGGTAACTCAAATTTTGGGTCAATGACTTTTTTATCCCTATTTTATTAAATTGACGTTTTTTAATATGTTATGAAAAATACCAAAAAAAAGAAGTTACAAATCTTATAAAACGCTCTATCTTTACTTAGACGACAACAAACACAACATTTTAAGCAATAAGAAACGAATTTCTCTATAATTTAAGTTGGCGTACATTTTTGGTGTTGACCTATTGAATCAGTTATGGATTACCTTTTTTAACAACAAATTATTCCCTTGATTGCTTTATTTTTAACTGAAATATCAATTTACATGCTTTTAACTCCAAAAAAAAACAGTTTTTCATACAAACTTACATCCCTATTTTAGTCTTCTTTAGGGGTGGAATTTCCAAAAGTCCTGATGATATATTTATAATGTTTAAATGAAAGGCGAAATACTAATTTTCATGCGTTTACCTTAAAAAATGTCACATTTTTCATACAAACTTCCATCCCCTATTTGTCACCCTAAAGGGCTGGAATTCCCAAAAATCCTGAAATACATATTTTTAAATGAAAGGTCAAATGCCAATTTTCATGAGTTTACCTTAAAAAATGTCACATTTTTCATACAAACATCCCCTATTTGTCACCCTACGTGGTAGAATTCTCGGAAATCCTGAAACACATACTTTTAATTTTTAACTGGAATGCTAAATACCAATTTTCATGCGTTTAACTTAAAACTTGTTGGCACTTTTTTCATATAAACTTAAATCCCCAATTTTACGCCCTTGGGGGTGGAATATTCAAAAATCCTGAAATATATATTTTAATTTTTAACTGCAAGTCTATATACTAAAGCCTTTAACATCAAAATTTAGCACTTTCATAAAATATTTCATCCCTTATTTTAGTCCCTTAGGGGTGGTATTTTCAAAAACCCTTCTTCAGTGGATGCCTACGTCATAAAAGGTAACTACTGTCAAAATTCAAGTCCTAACTGCAGCCGTTTAGACTGTGCGTTGATATGTCAGTCAGGCAGTATAAAATTATATCCCCTATTTTCCACCCTTGGGGGTGTAATTTCCAAAAATTCTGAAATAAATGCTTTATATTTTTAACAGAAAGGCCAAATACTCATTTTCATGCGCTTAACTTCAAAAATATCGCATTTTTCATAAAAACTTACATCCCCTATTTTATGACCTTCGGGGTGGAATTTTCAAAAATCCTGAAATATATATTTTTTATTTTTAACTATAAAGCCAAATGCAAATTTTCATGCGTTTAACTTAAAAATTAGGACTTTTTTCGTACAAACTTACATCCCCTATTTTTTGCCCTTGGGGGTGAAATTTCCAAAAATCCTGAAACATATATTTTTTATTTTTAACTGCAAGGCCAAATACCAACTTTCATGCCTCTAACTTCAAAAACGGCAAAGTTTCATACTAACTTCGCGCCCACGTTTTACCCCCTTAGGGGTTGAATTTCAAAAAATCCTTCCTTATTCCTTATCTATATTATAAAGAATACATCTGTGCAAAATTTCAGCTTTCTAGGGCCAAGGGTTTGGGTTGGGCGTTGATGAGGCAGTCAGTCAGTCAGGACTTCTCTTTTTATTTATATAGAAGACTCTTTGCTGTAGCTGCATCCAGTCCATCGTCGACATATAAGCACCTTCGTATGTCCCGTATCCTGTTTTTCACAAGAATTTGAATACTTTCCGGCGTAAAATGTTCTAAGCAAATCACATTGGCTCTTGTTATATTCCAGTTTGATTTTGGCACAAAATTTTGTCCATAGTTCATTCAGCTGGATGCTTCGGAAAGCTGTTAAAATTTAATAATGTTAGTCGTTGAATAACTTCGAAAATAAGATAAATTTAGGAAAAAAATATATAAAATGTTATTGAATTCAACAAAACTTCTAAAACAACGTATCATTAGTTCTAAAATAAGAATCCAATATGTACTAACTACTAACACAAAATTTTCAAGCGGTTTGTCCCCGCACTACGCCTTCTACCAAGACGATGGCGTCGTAGAATTGTCGCTAATCTGTCGCAATTGGTAGTTCATTTGAATCATAATTATGAAACATTACAAAAACAACTGACAAAAATAACACTTACTTGTGATAGGAAATACCGTGTTCCCGTAAGTTTGATGTCGCTGATCGCCGTTTACAGGAAAATACCGCACCATTCACTTGCACCATTACGGAGCACTACTACGCGACCCAAAACGACACCAAATGGCCTAATTTCGAATGAAACCGTTTTATATTAGTTGTATGGCCAAGGGGCACGTATGGCCGGCAGAGGGGTTGGCCTTGCGTTAACGTCTCCTGTCTAAATGCTCGAGTGTTGCTGTAAATTCAACGTCAATACGTTATTCCAAGAAACTTGGTTTGACATTATTTTGACGTTTGATCTCTCTGGTTTTGATTGAAAACTGAAAAGTGAAATGTCTATTTCATCCATACAAAAAAAACTATGCTGAATATCATCAATAATTTTAATATTCCGGTTGTTTTTATTGTAGAAATTTATAAAAGAAATTTACTTAACATAACTTCTCCAAATATGTCTTCATACGTAATATAATAATCAACATACTTCAAGATGGTTTTCGAATCCATTCCTCGTACAGTTCGAATTCTTCTACTTGGTGAACCTGGTGTAGGAAAAACCTCACTTATTCTCTCTTTAGTAACCGAAGAATTCACTGAACATGTGCCGCCCAAAGCCGAAGAGATTACAATTCCAGCAGACGTTACGCCAGAGCAAGTGCCAACCAACATTGTCGACATTTGTTGTAAGTATTTTGTTTTACTATCATTGTTAAACAAATATCAAATATAATAATCATCATCATCATATCAGCCGAAAGACGCCTACTGCTGGACTGTGAAATATTAGTAGCTAGTATTTTATAAGTGTACCACGGTATCCAGGTACAGGAACATCCCAATTTGATTATAACTTACCATGCTCTATATTATTACTACTACTGATCAAAATAAATGATATAGTAAATCATCAGTATTTGATTGGTATGTTGGTATTTGTTGATGATCTTGAATTATTATTAAAATGTAATATTAAGATTCCTTCTAGAATTAATACAATCATTTATATAGCAAAAAACCTTATTTAAATTGGATATATTTTCAGTGGCGGAACAAACACTTGAACAAGTTGCAGAAGAAATTGAAAGGGCTCATGTGATCTGCATTGTTTTCTCTGTTGATAGACAAGAAACTCTTAATAAAGTAGCATCATACTGGCTGCCATTTGTGAGGGAAAATTGTAGTGATGATTACCGAAAACCTGTCATTCTTGTTGGCAATAAGATTGATTTAATTGACTACTCAGTAATTGATGTAAGTTATCCATCCTCACATGATAAAATGATGTTGACAAGCACTACTGCTTCTTTTAGTAATTTTATGTTGAATAATAATATTTCGTTTAAATAAACCAGTCTACAATGCATTTTATATTGATGGTTTAGAAGAAAATCATGCTAATTTCATATGAAATGAGTTTGTACTTTGCACTTTATCTTCTGTGCCATCAATAATATTGATATTATGTAATATGTAGTAGCCAAGCATGACCATACTGCTCATTAGTTCACCTGCATCTATTAATATTGATTATAAAATTGTACTACTTTTATTTACCTGCTTATTACAGGGTACTTTCTAATGACATGCATGTTTTTAAATGCAGCTACACCAAATTTATTATATATTATTTGGGATCATTTATTATCTGGTTTTATTCTCCATCCACATTCTGTGTCCATCCTCATTCTTCTTTATCATACACCAGACATTTGTTGTTACAGTTATTCAAATAAATTATCATGTTATCAGATAGTTTTTAATACTGACAATTCTACTTTATTTTTAGAATATCTGGGATATTGCAGAAGAATATCCTGAAGTGGATAGATGCATAGAATGCTCAGCTAAATCACTCATAAATGTCTCTGAGATGTTTTATAATGCACAAAAAGCTGTTCTGCATCCTATCAATCCAATTTACAATATTGAAGAACAAGAGGTAATTGTTTATATATAAATTTTATAAATGTTTTAACAATCCATGTACCTAAATATCTATAATAAGTAACTAGAAATAATAACTGTATTACTACAAACATGTTCTGACTATTTACAAGGGCTTTTTTTAAAGTCTACATGAATAAAAATCTTTTATATTTATTTTTTTATTACTTTATTTTATGATTATACTTTTATTGTATTTTTTACTAGAAACTAGTAGTAACTAAATCTATTTACCTTAGTTAACAGAAAAATGTAAGAGAGCTCTAACAAGGATATTTAAGATCTGCGATTTAGATGGAGATGGGCTTCTAGATGATTATGAAGTTACAATGTTCCAGCGGAAATGCTTTGATTCACCTTTGCAATTGCAGGTATTATAAAAAATCTTAACCTGCTTGTTACTACAGTACTTATAAGGGATAGTATTCTAGTAAGAGGAGGCCTTCCTGATTATTCTAATGTCAGGCTATGTAACATAGAGCAAGGCCAATATGCGAAAGTGTGATTGCCCAATATTACACACTTTGGTTAACCTGCTTGTTAGTACAGCACTTCATTCATGACATCCAGTTCCTTGTAAATATGTGGGTTCAACAGGGTTTCACATTATATTGTCAATCATCAACATAAATAAATATTTTTTAGAGTAAATGCTGAAGAATCCTGTTTTGAGTGAATAAATATGTGATATACAGTTAATCCAGTTTTCATGTCTTGCACACCATCCTCTAATTTTTTGTTTTGAACAAGCAAGAGTATTAGACTAAAAGTAGTAGTAAATACCTTTCATACCAAATCAAAACAAATTACCAAATGCAACTATGCAGGCATACTATTAATGACAGATTTTAAGAAATTCAATAAAATAAAAAGATAAGATAATTTGCACCTGGTGCATATTGTAATAATCTTAAACAGAATAAAAGTTAAGTTTATAAAATATTTCCCAATTTTTACCCAGTAAGTATTAAATAAAACCACATTTGATACGAATTTGTTCTTTGCTAAATAATGCTTTTCTTACACCATACACCATATTCCAGGTATACTGACAAAACTAATTACATTTCAGGTTTTAGATGAAGTAAAGTCTGTAATTGCACAAAATATTGCTGGTGGAATTGAAAATGATTGCATTACCGTTAAAGGGTTTACATTTTTGCATTGCTTATTTATACAAAGAGGAAGAAATGAAACTACATGGACAGTGCTTCGTAAATTTGGATATGATGAAAGTTTAGATTTGACACATACTTATTTGTATGCTAAGTAAGTTGTTTATTTATGTATTTCAAAAACATTACTACCTATAGTTTTATTCCATTCATCATTCATAAATTCTAGGTGACCTTGCTTATGTTTTCGTAATTTCTAAGGGAGTTAAAAATCCCTTTACATCATCATATTTTATTGAGCTTATTAACCCACTTCATAGCCAAGGCTTCCGTCATTTTGAGTCATGTCATCATCATGTCACATTTTAGTCGGGCACAGTGGTGGACGTGTACGTTAACAATATTTAATTAATACTTATTCTGAATATATTGACCTCCTTTTATGTCGGACATTGCAGTGTAATGTATTTTGTACTGACGATCTTAAATAATGTACTCACAGTGAAGTAACAGTGTAATAATTAAACCAAAAAAAATGACTAGTCCCTTCAGTGGTCTCGTGCATCCTGCGGGCTCACCATATCCACTCCCGGCGCCGTTGCAACCTACACCTTCAGACTCTGACAGTGGGGCTTTGAACATTCTCTATACGTCCGAGATCCAAAAATGGTTGACTAACATCAACTGTAATTTAAATGAAGTCTGCACCATCATCACTGAAGGTAAGCTCAACTCAGAGCAAAAACTACGTATAACTAACCTGTGCCGTAAAGTTGAACATGGTAGTTCACAAATGGCTGTCATGTACCAGTCCTTGAAGCAGAAAGCCATTCAAGCATTTAACAGGGTGGACGAACTAAAAGATGAGCGGGAACTAAAAGACCAATTATCCGGATTGAGACAAACCATCAAGGAATCATCAGGGACTACGTCTTTTGCCGATATGGTAAAGAGGGGTTCTAATAATTTTGTTAAGCCCAGCCAAATTAATTCCGTGGCTATTTACCCCAACAACTCAAGCAAGTCTACGTCAAGCGAGGATACCAAATTCATGATCCAAAAAATTATTCGGCCAGAGCAAATGAAGCTCCAAGTGCGTGGTTTACGTAAAACGATTAATGGCG
Organism: Pseudoips prasinana; assembly: GCA_951640165.1. Lineage (NCBI taxonomy): Eukaryota > Metazoa > Arthropoda > Insecta > Lepidoptera > Nolidae > Pseudoips > Pseudoips prasinana. The sequence continues at coordinate 18,185,784 of OX621241.1, read as the reverse complement.
GAGTCATCATTAACACCGAGACCAAGGAAGACGCAGAAAAATTAAAAGTCGCTGTGGAACAATCGTCGTCTGGGCTTATAGCTGGTGATCCCTACAAGCGCAAACCTCGAATTGTTATTGTCGGAGTGCCCACATCGCTAACAGAAAAGGAGTTATTTCGGTGTATCTACGAACAGAACGTCACCGAAAAGATACCATCCTTAACTTTTGAAGAGTTCTTGTCCTCAACGAAACTGAGCCACAAGTCTGGTAAGAAAGATGTCACAACATGCAATTTTATAATCGAGGTCACAGCTAATATACGCAAAGCCCTAATTTCGCAATCTAGAATCTTCATAAATTGGACCTCTTGCCCAGTTCGTGATTTTACACTTGTAACGAGGTGCTACAAATGCCAGCTATACGGGCACGCAGCAAAATTCTGTAAGGACACCGTTTCCATGTGCGGACATTGTGGCGAAACAGGGCATTCAATGGCAGAATGCACAAAGAAAGGTGATGCCCCAAGATGTGCTACATGCCTCCGTTTTAAGAAGCCGTGCAATCACAAAACTGGAGACATTGAGTGTCCCGCTAAAAAGAGCGCAGAACTAAGATACATCAACTCAATCGATTATGAGGGCGCCTAGAGCGCCGTACATTTTATTTTGTTTATTAGCCTTAACTAGAACAGATATACACAATGACGCATAATTTAATTGATGATGTAGATAAAATTTGCTTGTATGACTCAAAACAGTGTGACACTGAAAGTTGCAAGCAATACATTTCCGCATTTACTAACCCATTAACGATACTAACACAAAATATTCGGAGTATTTTTAAGAACATAGACAGTTTTAATATTTTTCTACATAGATTAAATGTGGACTGTGATGTAATAATTCTTACGGAATGTTGGCTTTCCAATCGTGATGGTAATATTCCTGTGATACAGGGATACAACAACTACAACAGTTCAGTCAACTTCAATCAGAATGATGGGGTGGTTGTCTATACTAAAAAATCTCTTCTTGTCATTGTTGAAGAGCCCGTTGCACAGGAATGCAATTGCTTAGTTATTAAAATTGGAACCGACATCGCAATCGTGGCTATTTACAGACCTCCTTCTTTTAGAAATTTACATTCTTTTCATAATTCTCTTAATACAATACTCTCAACTCTCTCCTCCTTTAAAAATATTGTTTTAACTGGAGATATCAACTTAAACATCAATCCTGAAAACATCGATGCAGGGATGGAAAACTACCTTAATTTAAGTGCGTTTCATGGGCTTTTGCCTTCCCACACTTTTCCAACACACCAGAGTGGTTCTTGTTTAGATCACGTCTTGCTTAAAGCTAAATTACCAAGCTTGACCCTTGTTACCAACGCCACAATAACTGATCACTATCCAGTTCTAACTACACTTGAATTATCGCTGCGTAAACAGTTTATGCAATCGCAACAAAAATCACACATAAACATGTGTAACCTTGAATGTGACTTGTGCAATATTAATTTTGACCCAGTTTACTATTCTGCTGATGCTAATACGGCATTGTTATACGTGATTAATAAACTGCAAGAAGCAATTTTACGTAATACAACTATAATTAGATTGAGTAGGAAAAATATTAACATTAAGCCATGGATCACACCGGGCCTTTTACGTTGTATACGACACAGAGATAAATTACATAAAAGAGTTAAGCAATCTCCACATAATTATACATTACAATTATCTTACAAAAGATATAGAAATTTCTGTAATAACTTGTTGAAAAAAATTAAAATTGAGTTTGACAAAAAACAACTTCATGAAGCAGGTTCAAATAGTAAACAACTTTGGAAAGTTATAAAATCCACTACCTTTTCTTCTAACCAGCATAAATCGTCTTCAAGTTTACTACGCACTCACTCCTCACCGATTATCGCTGCTGACAACGCTAATAAGTTCTTTGCAAACGTTGGAAAGGAACTCGGGGATAAAATAAAAGAGCAAAACGTTAACTTGACTGGTTATTCTTCTACAAGGACTCAACTTCATAGTGGGAAATCTTTTGTTCTGTTAGACACAGATGAATCTGAAGTAGAACGAATTATTGTAGGGTTAAAAAACAGTGGCGCAGCGGGTTGGGATAACATTAGTAATAATATTCTCAAAAGATTTAAGCACATCCTAGTCCCTCCTTTAACTTTCATTTTTCAAACCTGCCTCTCTGATGGTATTTTTCCCAAATGCCTCAAAAAAGCCGTAGTTATTCCCGTTCACAAATCAGGGAGTAGGGATCTTGTAACTAATTACAGGCCAATCTCGTTACTACCTTCCTTTTCCAAAATTCTAGAAAAAATAATAAACAATAGACTTGTCTTATATCTAGAAAAGAACTCTTTGCTTTCAAACATGCAATTTGGTTTTAGAGCTAATTTATCCACATCAGACGCGGTTGAACATTTAACTGATTTTGTCACAGAGGAACTGGGAAAAGGGAACCTAGTAACTGGTATTTTCCTTGATCTAGCGAAGGCATTCGACACCGTGTCTATTCCTAACCTTCTATCCAAGTTAGAGGCATTAGGAATTAGGGGCACCCAGTTGAAACTCTTCGCAAGCTATTTAAATGACCGTACTCAATGTGTTAAAATTGACCAATTCATCAGTACGGACGTAAAAATTCCTGCTTCTGGAATCCCCCAGGGGAGTATACTGGGCCCTACCCTATTCCTGATTTACATAAATGATCTGTGTACCTTAAAGTTAGACCATGGAAAAGTAATTTCCTATGCTGATGACACAGCATTAATTTTTTCTGCTCCAAACACTACTGCGGTTCATTATTACGCACAACATGGGTTTAATGTAATAAATAAATGGCTTAGAAATAATCTACTAACATTAAATGCTGAAAAGACAATGTTTATAAATTTTTGCATGCGTAAAAACCACAGACTTCCTAAACAAGATAACATATATGCACACTATTGTCCCAGTCCCTTGGTTCCTTGCGACTGTCCAGTTATTGCTAACACAAGTAGCATGAAGTACCTTGGTTTTATTATCTATGAAACTCTATCTTTTAAACAACATATCCTTGCCTTGTCAAATCGTGTACGGAAACTCATATTCGTATTTAAAAAGCTACGGCATATTGCTGATATGAAATTGATTAGACTAGTCTATCAGGCATTATGTCAATCTATTATTCAATACTGCATTACTTCCTGGGGTGGTGCTCCAAAAACATTAATGTTAACCATTGAACGTGCCCAAAGAGCAATACTAAAAGTTGCAACTTCTCGACCTTTCCTTTTTCCTACGTGCCTTCTGTATGAAAAATGCAACGTTTTAACCGTCCGCCAACTATTTATTAAACGTGCAATTTTAAAACAACACACAACACTCACTTACAATGCTAACCTTACTAACACCAAGAGACGGAAAGATATTATCTGCACTAGTGCATCAGAGTCAAAGTTTATTTATACAAACAGATTTTATCCTTTTCTCGGACCATATCTTTACAATAAAATAAATAAGTCACTATCTATATATAACCTTAACAATACAAATTGTAAAAAAATAGTCAGCAATTTTTTACAAAAATTGAGCTATGATGAGACTGAGGGATTATTTAGTATTCTAAAATAAGTTAATTTTTTAAACATTATATCTTAGGTTTTTGAATTTGTATGTATAATTAAATATTGTTTAAATTTTTAATATAGAATAAGTATACCCTTTAAGCCGTTAGAACGCCTGTGGTACAGGTTTAACCTAGTACAGGCACAAATTGTCTATAGCTTAGTATTAATTATTTTTAAAGTAAGTAGATATAATTTTGTACACATTATTTCTTGAATAAAAATTTTATTATTATTATTTTTTATTATCATCATCATCATCCTCATCATATCAGCCGAAAGACGTCCACTGCTGGACAAAGGCCTCCCCCAAAGATCTCCACAATTGCCGGTCTTGTGCTATTCGCATCCAGCATTTTCCAGCGACCCGCACAAGATCATCGGTCCATCTTGTAGGGGGCCTGCCCACGCTGCGTCTTCCGGTTCGTGGTCGCCACTCGAGAACCTTTCTGCCCCAACGGCCGTCGGCTCTACGAGCTATGTGCCCTGCCCACTGCCACTTCAACTTGGCAATTCTTCGGGCTATGTCGGTGACTTTGGTTCGCCTGCGGATTTCGACATTTCTGATGCGATCCCGCAGGGAAACTCCGAGCATAGCCCTCTCTATTGCTCTTTGGGTGACCTTGAGCCTTCTAATAAGGCCCATAGTGAGCGACCACGTCTCTGTTCCGTATGTCATCACTGGCAACACATACTGGTCGAAGACTTTCGACTTGAGACACTGCGGTATTTTGGACGAGAAGATGTTACGTAGCTTCCCGAACGCTGCCCAGCCGAGTTGGATTCTACGATTGACCTCCTTCTCGAAGTTGGACCTACCTAGTTGGATGGCCTGTCCTAGGTAAATATAGTTCTCTACAACTTCGAGTGCAGAGTCACCAACTTTCAATTGAGTGGGTGCAACATGGACGTTTGACATGATTTTCGTCTTATCCATGTTCATTTTCAGACCCACTTGTTGAGAGACTCTGCTGAGGTCATCGAGCATTGTACCGAGGTCTTCCATGGTCTCAGCCATGACTACGATATCATCGGCAAATCGAAGGTGAGTGATGTACTCGCCATTGACATTGATGCCAAAGCCTTTCCAGTCCAGAAGCTTGAAGACGTCTTCCAATGCAGCGGTGAACAGTTTCGGAGATATAACATCTCCCTGTCTCACGCCTCGCTGCAAGTGGATAGGTTTCGAGATCTGGTCCTGGAGTCGCAGTGACATAGTGGCGTTTTTGTACAAACACTTTATCACCTCGATATACCGGTAGTCAATTTGGCACCTTATGAGAGACCTCAGCACCGCCCATGTTTCGATAGAATCAAAGGCTTTCTCATAGTCCACAAACGCTAAGCACAGTGGCTTGTTATACTCTTCGGTCTTCTGTATAACTTGCCGCAGCGTATGTATGTGGTCTATGGTGCTAAAGCCTTTTCGGAAACCGGCTTGTTCGGGAGGCTGGAAGTCGTCAAACCTGCGCGCGAGACGGTTCGTAACGACCCTCGAAAACAACTTGTAAACATGGCTCAGCAGTGTGATGGGTCTATAATTCTTCAATAGGGTCTTGTCGCCCTTTTTGAAGAAGAGCACCACCACACTTCTGTGCCATGCTTGTGGCGTTTGACCATCTAGTATGACGGAGTTAAATAACTTCTGAAGGGCCCGTAGGATTGGTGTACCACCCGCCTTCACCCGCCCTCTGCTGTAACTCCATCATCACCAGGTGCCTTGTTGTTCTTGAGTTGTTTCAGAGCCATTCTAATCTCGTACAGGCTGACGTCCGGGATGTCTTCGGTGTAATGTCGGGTTAGTCGTGCTCTGGGATCTGAGGCATGACTTTTGACAGGTGGCTGTGTTGTCGTATATAACTGTCCGTAGAACTTCTCGATCTCTCCCAGCAACTCAGGTTTAGACGTGACGATTCTACCATCCTCAGTCTTCAACTTCGTCAGTTGGCTCTGTCCAACAGACAGAGTTCTTGCGAACACTTTAGAGCCTTTGTTCCGCTCGATAGCCTCTTTAATACTAATTGTATTAAATTGCCGCGTGTCGCGAGTAAAAGACTTTGAGATCTGTCTGTTGAGCTGCCGATATCTGGTAGCATCATCTGAGGATGTCAGAACCATTTTCCGTATATCTTCCATAAGTTGCAGGGTAAAGTCAGAGATCTTTTTAGTTCTGTTTGTACGACGGGCCTTGAAGACCTTAGACCCAGCCGTATGGACACCTTCTACGAGCCTGTCATAGTATGAGTCCACTTCCTCGCAGTCAGCTAGGCATTCGAAACGGTTTTGCAGTTCGAGCTGAAATGGTTCGGGGTTTTGGACGTGGATAGGTAAAGGTCGGAGCGTAGACTTTATCAGCCGGGACCTCTGGAGTTTGACATTAAGGTTCAATGAGCCTCTGACAAGTCTGTGATCGCTCCCGGTTTTAACCGCATTGATCACGGAGACATCATTGAATATCTGTCGTCTCGTCGACAAGATAAAGTCTATCTCATTTTTAGTTTTACCATCGGGGCTCACCCAGGTCCATTTACGGTGATCCGGCTTCCTGAAGAAGGAATTCATCATAAAGAGTCCCTCCTTCTCCATGAAGTTGGCCAATATTTGGCCCCTGGGGTTCCGGTCTCCAGTTCCAAATTGGCCCACTCTCAGCTCATTACCGATTCGTTTGCTTACCATTGCATTACCAGCTTCGCGTTAAAGTCCCCCATGACCACAGTGAAATAGGAGTTAGAAGTATGTATGGCTCTGGATATGTCCTCATACATAACCTCGACTTCATCGTCGGAGTGTGTCGAAGTGGGTGCGTATACCTGTATAACCTTCAACGAATACCGCTTGGTGATTCTGAGTATAAGGTACGCAACCCTCGTCGACACACTCTCGATTTTCACTAGGTTGTTCACGAGGGACTTGTGGACTATGAACCCGACACCACCTTGGGATATTTGGTCACCCTCCCGGTAATAGAGCAGGTTTCCGGATTTCAGTATTATCGACTCCTCCCCCTCTCTTCGGACTTCAGATAATCCTACAATATCCCAGTGTAACCTGCTCAATTCTTCCTCCAGTTCGGTTATCTTCTCGTCGGACCGCAGTGTACGTGTGTTATATGTTGCCAGGGCCAGAGGTCGTCGGTGTTGGTAACGCGGAATCTGCCGGGGATTCTTAGCACCCCCTGCCCTGCCGTAACCACGGCTGTTACCACGGCTGGGAATAGCAGGGCTGCCGGGGACTGGGGGCCGCGGTTTGGTTGTGTCCATCATTTGAGGGGATTTGCCATAATCGCCACGCTTGGCAGACGGGTTGGCGATCGCAGTGAGGTGGACATGGTACTCAGGAGAACGCTGCTGCCCGTTCTCTGGTGTATATATTTCCCTCGGGACGACTTTTACGTCCCCCCACGGGATGAGAGGGGGTGGTGATATTCTTAGGCCGTCACCACACAGCAGTCATGTAGGTGGTGCATAAAAAATATATGGGCCAGTGCCATAGCTTGTACTATCATGGATTCTAGAGTACAGAGAAATACTTATATACTTTATTTTGTAAATATATAAATATAATACACCCAGAATAAGACGAATAGACATGTTCATGAACACAACAATTTATCTTGCGCGAGGATCGAATCCGCAACCTATGGGTCAGCTGCAGATTCACTATCATCTGAGTCAGGGCGGTTGGCATGGTCAGGCAAACCCTATATCCTTCTGATTGACAACGAGTCATCTGTTTGGTGTGTGCTAACATCAATCATTGATTTTATCCCCTCACTGCTAAGCAAAGGCTTCTATCATTATGCTTCAAAAATAAAATAAAGCAAAATCATTAGGCCAGACATCTTTGGGGTTTACTAACCTTTCATTTTAATATTTTATTGTATCCACTCAGTAAAAGATTTCCCTCCATTTTTAATAACAGGGTAGTTAAGTGTCACGCCCATCGCAATTTTAGAGCTGCAATACATTTCCCGAAATCCCAGAATTGCATCTGTATTTTAAAAAACATCCTTATTGGCTATGCATCTTTAATTACGGCCAGTGTTTTGTATATTTAACACTTAATTGTTACGAAACATACTTTTGTTTATAATTGAATAATAATATTTAATTTGTTTACAGTATAAAGGTGCCAGCAGGATGCACTTCTGAATTATCGTACAAAGGGCAACAGTTTTTAACACAATTATTTGAAAAATATGACAATGACAAAGATGGTATGCTCAATCCAACTGAACTAAAAAATGTTTTCTCCTGTTGCCCAAGAATACCATGGCACAATTTGCGATACACAGTGCCAACAAATGATAAGGTAATGAAAAAGTTATTTTTTCTTTGTTTAGTGAAGTTCAATGCAATTATTGTCAGCAATTTAGATTAACCAGTACATCGCCATTTAAATTGAAAAGCTCTTCTATAAGTGCATTTTTGTATATTATCTACTTTCAGAATTATTGCTAGCTTCCATTTTTCTATACAAACGTATGCGTAATTTCCTCACGTCATCTCATTTAGACCATTTTTAGGGTTCCGTAGCCAAAAATGATATTGATGTTCCTAATATCATTTTACCTAAACTGAATAGTTTGCGCGAGAGACACTTCCAAAGTGGAAAAATGAGTGTCCCCCCCCCCCCCTGTAACTTCTAAAAAAAAATATATGATGTACATTACCATGTAAACTAACAACGAAAATTGGTTTGGACGAGATCCAGTAAGCAGTTTTTTTTAATGCGTCATAAATCGTAAACCGCTATTTACCTTTCATTTAATCAACTGAAATACTTGCTGCTGCGGAACCCTTCATGGGCGAGTCCGACTCGCACTTGGTCGGTTTTTTTTTCGAGGTAACTACCGCTGTTTGTTTCGATTTTGTGGATAAACCTATTTTGCTGGAAGTCCATGCTCCAAAAACTTATTTCAAACAATCGAAAATAAATGGCTGGTAATAAAATCTGGCGAGAGGAAACAAATATTAAACAAAACATAGCCTTTTCATAATCTTGTTGGTTGATGACAGGACGAACAAAAATCTTATTGGTTCACATTTGGAAGAGTCATACTCTTCAAAAACACAACTGATTAAAATTTTTAGTATTGTTTACTTCTTGTGTGGGAGTTTATTAAGACTCAAGATAGTCATGAATATCGACAAATGGACCCTTAAAATTGCATCATGCGGTAAAAATTTATAGTTTTAAATGTTGCTACAATATCTAATCAGTTATATACTAATTATTTTTTATTTTTAAGGGTTACTTGACCTTACAAGGATGGATGTGTAGATGGACACTAATGACAATGTTGGACTTGCAGAATACTAGTGCCTATCTAGCCTATTTGGGCTTTAACTTTTTAGAAAATGAAACACAAAAAACAGCAATACATAGTGAGTTTTGTTCTTCTCTATTTCTATTATTCATATGTTTGTAATTTATTTTAGCCCGAGTTTTGATGGAGTTGTTTTAGTTATGTATATTATTGAAGTGCAAAATGGTGTGCCTACACATATGCAGTCCTTATCCTCTTTTTCTTATCCGTACACACCCGGAAAGAGATCAGGCGAAAAACCGATGACTACATGCTCTCCGAAGCACGTAGGTGAATCACTACCAACTTCTTGAGTTCAAGCTGCTTCTTATTCTTGACCCAAAAACCTATTAAAACTTTATACCTAACGCCACAAACAAATCTGTGATCTCATGATCTAAACTTAAACATGACATTTTTACTGCAGTATGTAATCTTATGTTTACTTTTGTTTTAGTAACCCGTGAAAAAAAGGTCGACATTGCCAAGAAACAGTCCAGTCGTAATGTTTACCAGTGTCATATTATTGGCCCAAGGTCATGTGGTAAAACATCTATTTGTAGGAGTTTTCTTGGCATAGCACATAAGGTAATATTTTTGTATATGATCAAGAAATGCCTATTTAACTAAAGCATCATTATCTTAAATTAGATTCTACTTGTTCAAATAATCTACTTGTACCTAGAATTAAACATCTATAGTTAATTTGTATGTATCTTCTTCCGACTTTTTACAAGAGCTTTTTAAAGACTTTGTGAATAAAATCACATTTTATTTTATCTTATAATGCTCACTTACATTGATTTCTTAATTATTGAATGAAATGAAATTTCGTCAAGATGTTAAGTGATGTTGGATTAGGTTTTGTTGCGTTTATCATTCAGAGAGCCACTAAGAGAAGAAATTATCTTTTATTTTCAGAAAATTAAACCTCATGCTAATGAGCGAGGTGATGCCAATAGTTCAGAAAATTGTTGCATTAATACAGTGTCGGTGTATGGCCAGGAGAAGTACTTAGTATTAAAAGAGATCCCAATAACTCGTGTTTCGGATCCACTGCAGCCTCACGAGGTGAACTGCGATGTCGCTTGCCTTGTTTACGACGTCGCGGCGAGCCGCTCCTTCGAGTATATTGCCAGAATATATATTGTAAGTAAAAAATACAAATATGCGTTTAAAATTAACATAAATATCGGAAAGAATATAAGGAACTAGAGACTAGTTAACAAGAATATGAATGAACCTTTGACGCGTAAAACATTTTGCGAAATGAATAACCTTCTAGCATCTTGAACAAAATACCTTAACCTAAGGTAAGAGGCTAAGTAACTCGCGCTGGTCGACTTCGACGCATTTTACTAGAGTAATAAGGATCGACCAGGAGCATCCTTTTCCCTCCACCACAGAGGCCTAAAATATCATTATCATCAAAGCAGCCCAAAAACGCCCACCGGTGGATAACTGCCTCCCAAAACATCTACCCAATTACCGGTCTTGCACAATAAAATATATTTATCATCAACATAACACTGATATCGTCCGCTGCCTCCCCAAAAGGTTTCAGTAACATTGCCATTTTGAGGGGATTGCCATAGTCACCACGTTTGGTATGCGAGTTGGCAACCGCATTTGGGTGGTAGTTAGCATAAAGGAGGCGCTGCTGCCCGACTACCTGGTGTATCTCTTAGATACCCACGATACTAATACGACACCCACGCGATGGTATGGGGTGGCTCTGTTATTCTTACATATGTATGTAATTATAAAAATCATTGTATTGCAGAAATACTTCGCAGAAAGTCATATTCCAGTGCTAATAGTGGGTACAAAAGGAGACGCCTTGATCGCCAGGCAGGAGTACATCCTTCAGCCAGAAGTGTTTTGCAATAAGTACCAATTGCTGGCACCCCAGTTTTTCAATATAAGAGAAAATAAACACGATGTATTCGTCAAACTAGCTACCATGGCTGCCTTTCCGTAAGTAAACAAAGCATAAATGCTTGTAACTTGCACATTTTCTTTGCTTAATATGTCATTCAATTAATAACTTGAAAAGAAAATATTTATAAAAGATAGACCAATAGGTCTTTTAACTTTTAACTTCTAACTTTATTTTTCTATATTGCATTCTTCAATACGAAAAACTTTAGTAAAAAAAACTAAAACTTAAATAATGTAGCCAGCGTAAGGTGAGCTGTGCTAGACATAGAAAACACTATACTTTATTGTGGATTGATAAGCCAGTTGTCTTAAAAGTATCATGCATATATCATGCCTGATTTACGCACAGACTAATTTGCTTGAGCGTAGGGCGCATACAACGGCACTGAAAATTAACGTTACTTAATTACTTACTTATCGTCTGGGCATTGGTTACCTAGGGTACCAATGTCACAGTTGGTCAAACCGCCCATGCCTGACATGGCTTAGCGACTGTTGCCTTATGGCTACATTCGGGACCGACATGTTAACGTGCCCTCCGAAGCACGGAGACGCTCAAAAATTAATTCACTTTGGCGGTCACCCATCTATGGACGGACCGCTAGCCTAGTTGCCTTGCCAATCTCTTACGGACTGGTGAGAGCATCTAGCTACGAACTTTTTCTTAATTTTCGCATATTTTTTATTATAACACATCGATTGAAAGTTAATAAAATATTTAAAATATGTAGGTAGTACGTTAGTAGGTTGGGAAGGCATATAGGACAGGCCAGGGGGCGCACACTCATAATTATCATGGGGCTTAAGGGCAGAAGTCTAATTCAAGCTCTGCTAATTCTCATTTTCTTCTTATTCTTATTGCGTGAAATGGATACCCAGTCCCGCATCACCTCACTAACAAAAAGGATTCCATTCTTTTTCAATTTACTTATTACAGTGAATCTTTTATTTATCACGACACTTCTCATTAGTTTTAATTCATAGACCATTTGTGAATGCCCAATTTCCCATTATTAGAATTATAAATAATTTTCATGAGATTTGTTTGTTTTCATTATATTACAATAGTTAATGAATTATCATTAATAAAAATAATATTTTTAAATAAAATTATTAAAAAATATTATTAATTATTTAAACATTAATTAATGAAAACTATTTATAATGTCTGTACACGTACTGAAATAGCTTAGTTTGCGATACTGTTATTTTAATTGTTTTTGTCAGTCAATTTCAAGCAGCTTGGATTTTATTCAGCAAGCACAAGTAAGTATTGTTCAAATAGACGGTTAAAAGGCTAATTAATTTAGGCGTAAATATGTGTGATAAACAGAGAGCAATAGTTTATTTTATTTTTTTATTTTATAGGTTAATTCGAAGAAGTTATTTTACTAAAGTTGTAGCGAATCGGTACCTTAATATTTTCTTTTTTGAGATGAAGATGGCCTCGAGTCAATTATCGCTGACATAAATTTCATGGAAAATTTGTTTTTTAACCTTGTAAAGTTTATATGATGTGGATGCTACGTCCATATAATATTCTACGCTTAATAGCGGTAAAGAGGCGTGCCAGGATGTATTATTAATTAATGGAATACGCTTCGTCCATACCTTTTAAACAGGCCAGTGTTTTATGTAATGTACATTACGATAATTTGACGTATGTTAAATATATTTGAAGGTACGGTCGGTGAGGTTGGTAAATGCTTGACTTTCACGCCGCAGGTCGTGGGTTCGATTCCCACCCAGGACAGATATTTGTGTTTATGAACATGTCTGTTTACCTGATTCTGTATCTGTACAAGTATGTATTTACAAAAGAAAAGTAGTATATTATGAGATATATCAGCTCTCTGGTTTCCATAACACAAGCTCTGCTTACTTTGCTAAATTTCAAATCTATAAAACTTGCACTGTATCATTATTTTATTTTATGTGAGCCTCGGCCATAGGAATATTAACAAAATAAAAATCTTGGGACAACTAACATATTATTATGTGATCCCATACTATGCAGAGCCTGTACTATCGCGAACATACAGTATCTTTATCAGTTACTAGCTGTGCCCCGCGGTTTTACTCGCGTTAAATTTTATAACTTATCACAGCTTCTCCCCCGTATAGCGTGATAAAATGTCTAGCCTATATGTTGACCTGACCTCTTGGTAATATTCATGCAAAGTTTGAAGTAAATCCATGCAGTACTTTTTGAGTTTAGCCCGGACATACATACAGACAAAAATTCTATAAACTATATTTTTGGGTCCGATGACGATTGTAGAACATGCCCCAAGTATTCTTTTTCAAAAATATTCAATGTACAGTTTTGTAATATTTAATGTAATGTAATAGTTAATGTAATATTTTTACCTACATAATATAGGTAATTTATACCCAGACACAAAACATACAATCGTGCTCATCACACAAACATTAAGGGATCGAACCCACGACATCTGGCTTAGCAGTCAGGATCCCTAACCACTGGACCAACAGGTCAGTCTCAGGGTATATTATTACTATTATATTATATTATTATTAGATAATAATAATATAATATAATAGTAATAATATCTAGGGACAATGTCACACAGATCATCCTAGCCCCAAACTAAGCAAAGCTTGTACTATGGGTACCAGGCGACGATATACATACTTATATAGATAGATAAATACTTATATACATAGAAAACATCCATGACTCAGAAGCAAATATTCGTGCTCATCACACAAATATTTGCACTTATCGGGATTCGAACCCAGGACCACCAGCTTCGTAGGCAGGAGCACTACCAACTAGGCTACGGTGACCGTATCTAGTTTTCACCATATTTTAAACACCGCTATCCTAAAGATGAAATCTAATTAGAAGAATACCTATCGCATTATGCAGAGAGGTTATTTACTTAAATATCTTTTTTTTTATTATGTAATTTCTTTGGTGTACAAAAAAGAGTTTATCTATCTATGTTCAGATGGATTTGACCATGGTCACAGTTAATCACAACCAATATTTTTAAAGCTATTATATCATAACAAATAAATAAAACATATCTATATGTCGATAATTTATAAATATAGGCTATAGTTAAGTCTATAATTTGTAAGTAGAGAATTAGTTACTTATACATGGGGAAATTCTATTAATTTCAAATTGAATAAATTGATCTTACAAACATTTATGATTTAAACTTAAACTAAATTACTCTCCAATTTACAGAAGAATTACGCCTAATTCAAATAGCGTTTCAACCGTCAATATATTTATTACACGACTTCCCTGCAAAAGGGTCGGTAGTGTTTTTTTTGGGATACATGCATGTTATTCTATCATAATTGCTAATATTAGCTTAAAATATAATCTCGCATTTATCTTCGATCTATATTCGACTAGAATATTACCTATCAAATAGTAAAGGCAAGATTTTAAATTTATTGTGTTTCTTTTATCAAATTGTTATATCACTGCTTTATTCAGAATACGCCTCTTACCTAGGTAATTTTGAAATCAGCCAACTAATTGTTTTCTCATTTATTTATACTTTAATGAAACGCGCACGTACCTACCGCAAATATTATTTTAATAAAAATAAATTTATTCAACTTAGACACACAGGATATGATTATTACAACGATAAAATACATACAAGTTTGGACATAAAAGACAGTAAAATTAAACAAGAATAAGCTGCCACTTATGTCTCCTCTGCATGCTCTGCCGAAGGTTCACCATCTCAGCATTAAGCCTATTTAGTTTTACGAATATTGAGATCACCACTGTTACCGATACAATAATACTAATCTTCATTAATAATGCTCTAATATAAGTTTGCATCTGTTGCAGACACCTGAAGCATTTCGCTAGTTTCACCGGAGACAACTCATCTTGGTGGAAGGCGGGCATCGGAGTCGCAGCGGCCACTGTCGTCGGCCTCGTCCTCATTAAAATATTTAGCTTCCAAAAACATTAGATGAAACCTGCAGTTACCCTTTATTTATTGTAAATAAATGCTGTTATATATTTAATAGTATTATTGAATTCAAATGCTTCAAAAATATTTAAATATAAGTAGACCAAAGATACTTGAATACGGTAGTATATTTTTTTCAGTTGTAAATAAACATACTTGTTTGAAATATTGTTTTTTTTTTCATATAACCAACCTATAGCTTGATTTGCAGCAATATTATGTCTCACCAAACTAATTTAAATGTTAAATATTACACGCTTTTCTATCATATATATATGCCTAGCATTTTTTTAATTTCAAACTAGTTTTCTATTTACAATTCTAAATGCCGCAGATTTTTCTTCTCTTATGTAACCCTCTAGTCTCTACCTAGCTAAATCTAGACACCTGGGCCATTTCATATATATTATATAGGTGGCATTGCTGCCCGACTACCTGAATCCCTTACGCTACGTCCTAGGTAGGCGGTTCAAAGCGAACGCGATTACGAAGCGGTGACACGCGAATTTAATGCGATGCGGCGTGACGCGGTAGCTATGTCCTACGTGCACGCGAATCGTCTCGCGCAGCCGCCACCAACGCCGCAAAAACACGACGGCACCGCATCCCGTTCGTGCGAAAATATTAAGCCAACTGATCGCGTTCGCTTCATTTCGCGCCGCTACTACGTAAGTACTTCTTATTCTGTGCCGCTACGCACCGCGTTTTGTCACGTAGGCCACTTCAATAAGTTTCGACTGTTTGTTGTTTTCGATCCGCGCCGCTTCGCAGTCGCGTCTAGATCGCCCACGCAGGACGCCGCGTTAGTCACCACGGGATGGTTTCGGGTAGGGTTGTAACGGAGGCCTCTTAGCGGAGGCGGAGGCGGATGCGAAGGTGACGGATTTCACCTCCGCGGACGCGGAGGTTAAAGGATGCGAATGCGAAGGTGAAATTGAATGTGAAAAAAATAGTATTTTATGAGTAATATTAACATTTTTTAATCTCAATAAATGAAGAATGTGCATGTGAAAGTGGGGCAATTTCAATTTGACTTCAGCGAAGCGAAGGAGGGACTCTTTATGATGAACTCCTTTTTCAAGAAGCCGGATAACCGCAAATGGACCTGGGTAAGGTAAAACAAAAAACGAGATAGACTTTATTTTGTCGACGATAAAACAGATGTTCAATGACGTCTTTGTGATCAATATGGTTAAAAGTGGGAGCGATCACAGGCGGGGCTCATTGAACCTTAATGTCAAGCTCCAGAGGTCCCGACGGATAAAGTCTATGCTCCGACCTTTACCCATCCACGTCGAAAACCCGGAACCCTTTCAGCTGAAACTGCAAAACCGAGTGGAGTCATACCACGACAGGTTCCTAGAAGCTGTCCATACGGCTGGGTCTTTAAGGCCCGCCGTACAAACAGAACCAAAAAGATCTCTGGCTAAACCCTGCAGCTAAAGGAAGAAAGACTGAAAATGGTTTTGACATCCTCTGATGATGCTACCAGATACCGGCAGCTCAACAGACAGATCTAGACTGTGTGATCTGACTCGCGACACGCGCCCAATTAATACAAAATGTATTAAGAAGCCATCGAGTGGAACAAAGGCTCTAAAGTGTTAGCAAGAGAACTGTCTGTTGAACAGAGCCAACTGACGTAGCTGAAAACTGAGGATGGCAGAATCGTCACGTCTAGACCTGAGTTGCTGGTAGAGATCGAGAGGTTCTATGGACAGCTGTATACGAGAACCCAGTCACCTGTCGATAGTTGTGCCTCAGATCCCAGAGCACGACTAACCCGAGACTTCACCGAAGAAATCCCGGACGTCAGCATGTGCGAGATAAGAACCCCTCTCGACAGTTTAAGAGCAACAAGGCGCCTGGTGATGATGGAGTTACAGCAAGTTACAGCTTCTAGCTCTTCTACGGGCCCTTCAGAAGTTATTGAACTCCGTCATACTAGAAGGTCAAACTCCACAAGTATGGCACAGAGGTATGGCGGTACTCTTCTTCAAGAAAGGCGAAAAAACCCTCTTGAAGAATTACAGACCCATCACAATGCTGAGCCATGTTTACAAGTTGTTTTCGAGAGTCATTACGAATCGTCTCGCACGTAGGTTAGTCGACTTCCAGCCTCCCGAACAAGCCGGATTCCATAAAGGCTTTAGTACCATAGACCACATAAATTAGACCGAAGAGTATAACCAGCCATTATGCTTAGTGTTTGTGGACTATGAAAAAGTCGATTTGATTTTTTTTGTTTGATTCTATCAGAACCTGGGCCGTACTGAGGTATCTCCAAAAATGCCAAATCGACTACCGATATATCGAGGTGTTAAAGTGTTTATATGAAAACGCCACTATGTCAGTGCGACTCCCGGACCGGAACTGGGAACCTATCCACTTGCAGCGAGGTGTGAGACAGGGAGATGTTATGTCTCTGAAACTGTTCACTGCTGCATTGGAAGATGTCTTCAAGCTTTTGGACTGGGAAGGATTTGGCATCCATGTCAATGGCGAGTACATCACGCACCTTCGATTTTCCGACAATATAGTAGTCATGGCTGAGACCCTAGAACACCTCGGTACAATTCTCAATGGCCTCAGGATAGTCTCTCAACAAGTGGGTCTTAAAATTAGGAGTTAAATCATAGAATCCAACTCGGCTGGGCAGCGTTCGGGAAGCTACTTAAAATCTTCTCGACCCAAATACCGCAGTGTCTCAAGTCGAAAGTCTTCAACCAGTGTGTGTTGCCAGTGATGACTAACGGAACAGAGACGTCATCGCTCACTATGGGTCTTATCAGGCGGCACAAGGTCACCGAAAGAGCAATGGAACATAGCTCGTAGAGTCGACGGCCGCTGGGGCAGAAAGGTTCTCGAGAGGCGAACACGAACCGGCGATGAACCGATAGCGTAAGACCGGCAATCGTGGATATCTTCGGGGGGGGGGCTTTTGTCCAGCAGTGGGCGTCATTCGGCTGATATGATGATGACAAAGGTGGCATTGATGCCAAAGACATTCTCTGCCAGTCGACTTTTGGGTGATGGAGAGATATATGATTATGCCGTAAATAAACCTCCGTTTAACTCCGCAAAAAAAACAGCGGACGCGAAGGTACGATTTCATCTGTTACTGCGGAAGTACTTCCGCAGTAACGGATAACGAAGGCGAAGATCCGTTACAACCCTAGTTTCGGGCTAATAGTATGTTGTACTACTCACCAACAAACAACCGTGAATTGTTCGTTGTCTTCAGCACGTCGATACGTTTTTGTAGCAGACAATTATTGAATACATTTCATTATTCTTGTTGGTAACCAGTGTTCCTGTGCACATGTATTGTACGCCGTTTATTATTCTGAACGATTTAGCCATAATTTTATGAAGAAACATTTAATTTTACCGAGTGTTATGACTAATTTAGTGATTAAAATGATAACGATGATGGGCGACTTTTAGGATAAGCGAAAGCATAGTGAACTTGTGAAAGGTGACTGCACTGGAATCCATGATTGGTGTCAGATTCGTCACCAAAAGAAAACCAACAAGAATTCAAGCGAAAATGTAGAGTCATATGATGAGGATGATTCAACATCGGGTGCTGCATCAAGAAATCTAAGTTAACTGATTGTATGCCATCAAAACGCCTTGATGGCATACAATCAAGTTTTTTGTCGTCAACTCCTATCAAGATTATTGTAACTTTACGCACAGGCAATCAGGTTCTGACCAGAATCCCCCGACAACCCCTTTTTTCGGATAATGGTTTTCAAAGTGAATATAACAAACTACCTTTAAGTTTCCTAAATACTACGTTTAATACTAACGTCAATAGAGAGAATATAGAGATTTTTTCTTTTTACATGACGTTTACAGTAAGCCTGGAGGCTTTCATTGCTACAATGGACAAGGAATTCAATTCCCTTCGAGGAATGAGGTACCTACTGAGTCAGGATAAAAAGTTGAAGCCGAGCGAATGTTTTAACTGTTTTGAAGTGGCGGTCAAAAGGACTTCGTCGTATTATATAAAAATACTATCTGTGCCCGCGACTTCGTCCGCGTGTTAATTAGTTTATTTCGTTTTTTTTTGTAAAATATAAGACTTTTACTAAAATAAAAGTAGCCTAAGTTACTTCTTATTACATCAGCTACCTGCCAATAAAAGTCCCGTCAAAATCGGTCAAACCATTTCAGAGATTAGCCGGAACAAACAGACAGACAGACAGACAAAAATTGTAAAAAATGTTATTTTGGTGTAAGTACCGTATATATATTCATATTTATGTAGAAAAAACCGGTTATTTCAATATTACAAACAGACACTCCAATTTTATTTATTTGTATTGATTAGAACTCATAACAGTGATATAATTTGTTATTATATCTGAGCATTGCTATAGTTAGTGAAAAAGCCAAAATTATTTATTTTATCAATTTTGTATTGAAAACTTAGTGTTATTATTATCAAAAAAATTGGTAAAAAAACTTTTCAAGTTAAACGGTTCTATGTTAAACATACATTGTAATGTTTAAGATATGTCGCATTCTGTTTAATTCATTTAGTGCCTCATTATTGCAAAGTTTCTTGCCCGTTAGGTTATTGCAGTCCAACTCCTCTATACGTAGTCCCTGCAAAGATCTTACTCTACTAAGAGCCACGACCTTCTTCAAACAGTTTCGAACCTAAGTATACGACTGCGTGATCCACAGTGCTGCCCTGCATTTTATGTATTGTAGAAGCCCGTGATAGCATTAAAGGCAACATTCTTCTTTCAGCCATCCCGTAATTGTACCGAGCTGGAAACTGTATGGCTTTCGGGTGTATAAGATGAACGCAGTCTCTTGCGAAATCAATTCGAACAGAAGGTATATCTGTTGCATACATCTGAGTTCGACGAAATTGAGGCCAAACGATTTCGTTGATGTAGCCTATAGCGCCATTTACTACCCTTTGAAACGTCAATATTGGACCGTAGCATGACTTTTGCCCCCACAAATATTTCCAGTTTCGCCGGTAAACCCCCAGTTTTGTTGATATCAACTGGTATTATAGTAGTTATATCCACATTGTCCGCATTTCGTGTGGCGTATACTAGCTGATCCTGAGCTTTTATTTTATAAATACGAGCACCTTTATTTCTAAACAAATTCAATACAGCAGAGTTGTGGTCGTTAACTTGTTGATTTGTGGGGTATACCCTTAACGCCTTGTCTATTGCAAACTCATCACTTGTGTGATATCCATATTGATGGGATTGATAAAATCTAGGTTATTCGCCATTTTGTAGAGGCGGCCATCTTGAATTTCAATTTTGTATAGTAATTGTATTCTACTTGTTGAGCCCTTTCATTTGATACCCGTATTGTTGCGATTGCAAAAACCTCGGTTATCCGCCATTTTGTAGCGGCGGCCATCTTGGATTGTTGTATTTTACTTGTTGAGCCCTTTCATTTGATATCCATATTGATGGGATTAATAAAACCTAAGTGATCCGCCATTTTGTAGCGGCGGTCATATTGGATTTACAATGAAACAAAATTTATATAATTGTATTGTCACCAGAACTGGAACTGTGTACCAAATTTCAGATCAATCGGTCAACAGGAAGGGGGTCAAATTTCAGTTACTAAATTTGACCCAAGAATAAAAAATAAAACAAACAGGGTAAGCTAAATAAAACCGTTTAAAATAGCCAAGGCCCCCGATTCTATGCAATAGGAACTCTACTAATATAATTATTTTTTCACACATAAGTCTTATATGAGGGTCAGTGCATCTATTAACGCAAATAAAGAATCTTATCGTATTTTTTAAGAAAACGCCCGCACTACGGAATCTGGTTTCAGTGTCATGGAGAATTTTACAAACATAATTAACGGATACAAAGCACACCCAGACTCAGAACACCTACTTATAGGTCACTTAAATGTCCTGAGCGGGAATCCAGTACATCCCGGTGACAAAGTGAAGTCAATAAAAAGTTTTTATAAAATGGAGAGGGCATCTTTAGTTCAGTCAAGTTAGTTTAGGCACGAAATACCGAGGGAAAAATAAGCTACACGTTAGAACCTGTCGACCAGTGTGGTAGATTGAAAATGAAACAACAAGTACTTTACCTATAACACATTTTATTGAATGCTTGCCAAGTTATCAATTACACAAAACAACCCTTGCATACATTGAAAAGTAATAGTCCATTAATATTAGTACGTGACAAGTACACTTTCCTTAATCATTTAAAATACCAATTAAATAGTCTTTGGAAGTGTCACTAGTGTTGGAGACACGTCATCCAGACGGTTGCATGCTGTACATGTAAAAATGACTTGCCTAAGCAAGAATTAACTTAACGTCAAAGTTATATTAATATTTTATGTCCACTTAAATATTATGTAGGTACCTAATATGAATATTTTTAACACATTAAAAACGCAATGATTTTCATTTGACGCAATGATTCATCATAATTTTAGGCATTAATTAACTTATCCATCATTAAGTGTTCACAATTACTTAAATATCACGGCTTCTCAATTTTCCAAGGTAGTTTTTCCAAATTTGAACTGTAACCTTTCACAACAATAGACAAAATATTTTTCGGACATTACGTAAGTATATTGAAAAGCCCTAATTTACACAACATAAGAATAGTAATTGTTGGGGACAATGGAATTGTATCGTTCTGTAAACAAAATATCAGTCGAAATACTACTTAAATTACAATTAAAAAGTAGGTACGTTTAAAAATACTCTGAAATAATTGGTTTAATATGGTCTCTGCCGATCTCGGCTTCTGTAAAGAAAAACAAAAAGTATTAGACATTAAATGTAATGTTTACTATGTATTCACCTGCGCTTATAAATTAACATGAAGTGCAGCCAGAGTAAAGATCCAAAGACTTGGGTAAGGGATATCTAATTTAAAATAATCACTATAAGATGTTAAGGAATTTGGAAAAAGTGTAATACATATTTTATATTTGATACTTGTTGTTGTTTTACGTAGTTCTACTGAATATTTTTACACTCTTTCCAAGCATACAAGAATCAAGATTGTGGTCAATGTTGTATTGTTAAATATGAGTATCAAAAAGAAAAACTGCGAACGTAGCAAATACAGATCTAATTCACTATTAAGCAGTTTTTATGGCGAGGATCTAGGAACAGGGCCATACATGGGTGGCCAAAGTTAATGAAAATTGTATGATGTCACATTCATCCGGGTTACTGAAGAAATGTTATAGTTTTAAATAATATAGGATAATAAACTCATAAATTACCCGGAATCGCCCCTCATAGCACCGCCTCCACTGTTGCGGTCGCCGCCACTTCCACCGTAGCTTCGGCGCTCTCCGCCCCTGTCGCCACCGCGGTCGCCGCTGCCCCCGCGGTCTCCGCGACCTCCCCAGCCGCCTCCACTGCCACCTCTACCCCCGCGTCCGCCACGGCCAGGAGGTCCGCCACCGCCCCCACGGCCGCCACCTCCGGATGGCGCATCGCCTCCAGCGCCTTCTGGTTTTTCCTCGTTGCATCTGTTGCAGGCTTTTCTCCAGGAGAAGTTAGTGTTTCCACAGGTGGGGTTGGGGCATCTCCAATCGCCGGCCCGGTTTCCTGAGGGTGGCCCGCCCGGTCCGCCACCGCCACCGCCTCCACCACGGCCGCCACCGCCACCGCCGCGGCCACCGCCACCACCGCCTCGACCTCCGCGGAATCCGCCGCCGCCACCTCCTCCTTTGTTGCCTCCGGCCCATGTATTTTGCCTTTGAGCGAGAGATACTTTAATAGTAGCTCCATTGAAATCTTTTCCATCGAACCATTGTATCGCTGAAGAAGCGGCGTTGGCATCTTCATAGGTAACGGTAGCTTCGCCTTTAGGTTGACCAGTAGCTTTATCTTTATACATCCAAACCTTGGGTCTTTGGGTTTTCTTATCGATCTGTAATAAAAGGAAGTTGCTTTGTTTTAACAACATTTGTTTAAATACACATTTGATTTATAAATCAAGCCCACTGGAAACTCAATCTGTGTACCCTTTTGTTAACACACACGTTAACATCTAAGATACACACCTACATCATCAAGCGAGCGGGCGGTGCGGTAGTGCAGCGGCTCGGCGACGGCTCGCGCGCCCTCACCAATCATCACTACGTTCAACAACGCGACAACGATCGCATCACTTTTTTTATTTTAAATTGTAACGATTGAAAAGAGCCTAATTTGGGATTAGATGGCAGTGAGTTGGTAGAAGATATTCATTCTTATACCTACTTTCCTTATACCTATAATCAAAATTCCACTTTAAATTTCCACTTGGGCCTATCTACCTTTATATATTGAAAACTATATATCTCGAAACTATTTTACAGTAGTTAGAAAACTATATGTTGAAAAGAATATATTTTATTTGCAATAAATATCTTTTAGTCCAAGAGCTGGCACGCATTTTTGGGTAGGTATTTGAGGCAAGCTGAAAACTTGTCCTATAGCTCTTCAGACACACCCCAACACGGAACTGCAGACCTGGCTGGCGGGTAGCGGGTCTAAACCAACACCTAATTTTTTTTTTATCCAAAAAATGTATTTGAGGCAAGCTGAAATTTTGATATACACACATCAACAAAGTCTAGGGATACGTTATTTTGAAATCAAACATGGCTTTATTGTTTAAAACCTATTTAGTTTCCTTAAAAAGTTTATTTACAGATTTAAACCTTGTCTATTCTTTATTCAAAATTTAAAAATTAAAATGAGAAACAAATGAAAACACGCAAAGCACAGCGCAATCTTGAGTTGTATCTAATTTCAAGAAGTTGCATTAAAATTTTTTTTGCGTGTTAATTGAAGAAAACCTGATAAATTGTTTTATTTTCTTTTCTCAATTGGTTGTGTAAGCTTTTTAGCGTCATGCCACGCCATCATTTGAGTCGAGATGAAATGTTACGGGCAGTTGGCATGTTACAAAACGGTGCTATTCAACGCGTCGTTGCTGAGTCTCTGGGCACAAGCCAAAATGTGGTATCCAGGCTGTGGTCACGTTATCGCGCTACTGGAGATGTGGCAGAACGGCACACAGGTAGATATCGTGTTACCACTCAGAGACAGGATCGATTTCTCCAAATGACCGCCAGAAGACTACCCAATATCACAGCGATGCAACTAGTGCAAAGGCTCCAGGAGGGTCAGCAGCTGCTGGTGAGCGACCAAACCGTGCGAAGGAGGCTGCATGAAGTTGGTCTTCATGCTCGCAGACCGCTACGAGTCCCAGCGCTGCGACGTGGCAATCGCGGTAGGCGACTTTTATGGGCTCAAGAACATTTGACATGGAGTGATCAACAATGGTCATTGGTGCTGTTCACTGATGAGTCCCGCTATGGATTTCATCCAGATTCGAGACGAACACGCGTTTGGAGAACTCCAGGCAGGGTCAGCCGTCTCCGACATCCACAGGAGGTCCACTCTTACCAAGGCGGGACAATTATGGTGTGGGCAGGAATACGAATCGGCGGACGAACCCAACTCATTTGGATTCAGGGCAGCATGACTGCCCATAGATACCGTGAGGAGGTAGTAGAACGTGTCATTGTCCCGCTCAGGGCCCTAACGGGGCAAGAATTTCAGCTCATGCATGACAATGCACCTTCCCATACAGCGCGGCTGGTGAGGGCCGCCCTTCGAGAACACGATGTTCAGGTATTAGATTGGCCTCCACAGTCGCCAGACTTAAACCCAATTGAACACGCCTGGGACATGTTACAGCGAAGAGCATTGAGGGATTTTCCGCCCAACTTGACAACAGAAGAACAACTTTTCGAACATTTAAAAAGAACTTGGGACTGCATACCCCAGCAAGACATTGACACCTTAATTTTAAGTATGGAAAATCGTTGCCGCTGTGTGATTAATGTTAGAGGAGGAAATACCGATTACTGATTATCAGATTTGGTAAGATTTTTATTCATTTAATTCGATTGAATAATTTTATAAGAATAAAATGTTTTTGTTCACTCAGTAATTTTCTATGGCTTAATTAATTTAAGACTTTTATTAATTAGAAAAACAAAATCGCATCGTGTTGTTAATGTTTAAATATCGGCCATGAAATTATCTTTAATTTTTCCATTTACAGTCATAACAAAATGTTTATAGTTTTCTAGATAATCAATGAAATGTTCAATATCCCTAGATTGTGTTGATGTGTGTATATAGTTTAATGTTTATACAATACAAAAATAACATTCTGTCAAAATTTCAAGTTGCCTCCAATACATTTTTTCGATTTTTTTGCAAAATATTTTTGCACACGCCTGGCAGTGCTGAAGGACCGACAGAATCGCCTGTCTTTTTTTTGTATTGTATAAACATTAAACTACAACATATCAAAATTTCAGCTTGCCTCAAATACATTATTTGGTTAAAAAAAAATCAAAAATTTAGAGGTTGGTTTAGACCCGCTACCCGCCTGCCAGGTCTGCAGTTCCGTGTTGGGGTGTGTCTGAAGAGTTATAGGACAAGTTTTCAGCTTGCCTCAAATACCTGCCCAAAAATGCGTGCCAGCTCTCCTACTATTTAACCAGATGGTATACAATTTTTCATGACAGCCAGAAAAATAATACTTTACATTGCATTATATCAAAATGCAGAACTTTTAATCATGCAGAAATTATTAATATAGATTTTTTTTTTCATTTCGTAAAATATCTTAGGAATAATTCTCTTGAGGACATTCAAAAATTTAGTACAACTGCCATTTTGGCATGTCCTTTTACTTTTTATTTTAGAAATTTGACAACTTATTTAGTATAATAATAGCCTTATAATTGAAAATTTATATATTTTACTACGTTCTTAACTTAATTCCAGTGTAATTCAGTTAAAACTGAATATTTAAAGATTATTTTAATAAAACAGCCAGCATTATTTTGACGTGTCCCCAGATACAAATGAAAACTTTAAGTACAATTTCTATAAATATATTTTGTATGACACCTTTATATATTTTATTATTTTTACATAAAATTAACTTGATTGCGTATATCAAAATAATTATTACAGCTTATAACTGTATTTATTTATTTAAAAATATTATAAATTTGATGTCCCCGAAAATTGAATCTTCCGGACAATTCAGTTTTGTTACCGCCATTTCTTAAAAAAATTATTCTTCTTAGTACACCTTTTTTGATTTCCAAATATAGCAACACCATTAGTGTTGAGATCAGCCATATTTTAAATTAAACGGCAGTTGTGTTTTCGTCGCCAGTGTTATGTATAGTGTCGCCAGTTGGAGTTAGAAATTTTTTTCGTCAGGTTTGTACCAATTTTATTAATTACTTATCCACACGTTTGTTACAATGCAGTTAACACAGAGATGCTTATTTTAGACTAGACAAGTTGTTGGTTTTAGTTCAATTTAACGAAAAACTGAGCAGCTAATATATATTTTTAAACTTTAGGATAACACGATATGTTACTTCGGTTTTGTTACTCTGGGCCTGGTAACATATAGTCGGACCGAAAAAGTAACAAAACCGACAGCGTTAAGCTAGGTTTATATAGCGGTTTTATTTATTTAGTGTTACGCATTAGGAACATTCATCCCTTACGGGATGAACTTTTGATACCTACATGGCGTAACGTCGGGTTGTTTTGGGGTAAACTTGTTAACCTATAGCAACACAATAAACACACTTATAGGCCAACCCAATTAACCCGATGTTACGCTATGTATTTTAATTTATTTTTCAGAAATATGCCACTAACCGTAAAAGAAAAGATGCGTAGATATAGGGAGAGATTAAAAAATGTCAATCCAGGGAAGTATGAAGAACAGCGAAAAAAAAAATTGCAAGAATTAAATAAAAAAAGAAAAAAATCTCAGAAATGACACAAGCTGAAGCGGAAGCTAAAAGGAGATAGTGGAGAGACGAAAAACGAATAAGCAGGCAACGTCGTCATGATATTGGGAGGCCTTCGCCTTTGCGAGAAAATATGAAGCGATACAGCAGAAAATAATAAAATGAAACAAATACAGTCAAAACTTAAATTATCTTTAAAGCAAACTAAAAATATGAAGGGTCAAATAGATAAGCTCAAAACTAAACTTGAACGATCAAAAAAAGAATACAGAGAATACAACAAGCTAGTAAATCTATAGCTTCTTTACAAAAAAACATTGGATATTGTTAAAGCTCGAAATGAAGTATTGGAGAGCGCAATAAAAACCGGTTTTTCAAGTTGTACTTAACTAAAATTAGGTACCTCATTGACAGCATTCCAAATCTGTATAAAAAATACAGAGCAGAGAGCCTTGCACAGAAAGTGCGTTACTATGGCATTACTACATTTAACAAAAATAAACCTTTCTTTGTCTTATCTCCTCATATCCAACCAAGGTCAACTTGTCTGTGTGAAAAACATGAAAACATAAAATTTAAATATGAGACTTTAAGGAGACATCATATTATAATATATAAGACAGTTTTTTTCACGATTTTGTGTTCGTTCTGTGGTTAAAATTGTTCATAATAATGAGTCATAATGAGGATTATACAAGTAGATATAGATAGACTAATGAAGACGTTGAATTATTTGTTATAGATACGTAAGGACTGAGTGTTCCTTATATTATAGATCTCATTACAAAAATATAGAAAGATTAAAGCTAGTTAGTTCTTTAATGGGTAAATTGTTAAATGGTTGCCTTGAGTGAGAGACATGTAAACTGAGCTCAATCATTTTGTTACCGTCGGTTTTGTTACTGTCCCCAATATTTTATCGGAGTTTTGGGGTTTTTTTAGTAAATATCTTTATTTTTTGGAATATACGTAATTTTGTTTAAAAATATTAATTATGTAACGACTACTGATCATGTTTCTGCTATGATATTGGTTATTTTGCACTCTGAGCACACAAAATAATAGTTTATTTGGAACCCATGGTAACAAACCCGAGATAAAACCGCATTTTTATAATTGTTTTACTTATTTCTATTTCTTGATGATTCGTTAAATAATATAAAAAGACTGTATTTTTCGAATAAATATATTGAAGTGTTTTAATCCATCATAGTTTCATTTATTATTGAACTCAAAGTATGGTAACAAAACTGACAAAAAATCATACTTACCCTCACATTTTTACATTTTTGTTATATAAATATTATTCTAGCTGAAAAAACATATTATTTATTTAAAATTAGAGAATATAACTATTCTATTTCAGTTCTCCAGAATTTCCTACAGTGTTAAAAAAAAATAACGCCAATTTTCATCAGTTGTTCTAAATTTTTGAATCTCCTCTCTTAGTGATTGTGGGATATTATTTTAGAGAACAACAGATTACAAAATCAAGTTCCATATTCATACCTTTATAATGCCGATAGCTCCAAAATGCTGGCATAACTCGTCTTCGCTTGTGCTGGGGTTCATCCCTTGAATGAACACGGTATCTTCTTGCGTGACCATGTCACCCCCACCCCCGCCCCGGTCTCCACCGAATCCACCGCCTCCGCCTGTAGATGAAACTTTGCTTACTTATTTTTGCCACAATCATATCATTATACGAGACCTATTGTTTTATTTAACCACTTCATAATATTATTGGTGCCACCATGATTTCTATATAAAATAACCATTATAAGAAACGAGAAAATACCACTATATAGGAAAAACCCATTTAATAAGTTCTATATTTTTACCACTTTTACACATAAATTTACTTTAAACCGTGACAATAAAAAAGACAAACCAAATTATTCTTATCGTATTGAGTGTTTATAATTACTCTGATTCGACACCCACGAAATTGAGATAGTTATAGTAAATAATATATAACACGATGTTGAATATCATAAATGCATGAAACCGCAGGTTTAGGGCTGCCAAAACGATATACATGTTTCTGGTACCTATGTTTTAACAATACCCTCCTAGTGATAAAACATATTACACTTAAACCAGACATCTTAATACCATCATTTTCATGTCATTTCTATTGATTAAGAACCTGTTTCCTCTTGATGCTTGACTTAAAACAACCATTTACAGCAATACTTGAACATCCCCAACTTTTAATTTTATATCCAGTTGAATACACTATTTTTATGCACCATATTATTACAGTTATGCTCTCGAGATATACCTTGTCGAAACCTTTGGAGTGTGTCACGGACGACAGTAACCATGTGTGAATTATATGATGGTAATAAATGTGCTACAGACAATTGCACTGAAGTACCTCAGGACTTAGGATCTAAACACGATGGACGTAGATATTATGCGTCATACACAGTAGTTTCCCTGCTGTTCATTCCACTTCTATATCACTCTCGATGTAGTTATAGTATCCAAAAACCAATTTTAAATTTAAGTTTATATTTGGTACCGAAGACTCCTTTATACTAAAGATACACCAAAATACCACAATACCAATAAATGACCATTGAACCAATAGAATACCAGGTTTGGCAGCCCTTATAATAATACAAATAATAAAATGTTAACAGCACCGCTCGCTCATCGCGAGGAGCTTTACCTTTATTAAAACCACCCCCCCTGCCGCCGCCACTAAAACAATAAGAACAGCGTTTAGTACACTTGGCAGGTTGGGGACACTCTGTACAGGCCGCGCAGATTGATTGACACCTAGGTTCACTTTAACAGTGACTTAGTCCATGTGTTGCATCCTTTTCTTTACCATTATGCTATACCTTGATACCTTAAAAACCTTAGAACATTGTTTGGATATATTATTATTGCATCATTATTTGACATGCATACTAGCATTTGAATTAAGATAGTTTCAATATAAAGCTTAAAATAGAACACATTAAAAAACCAATTGAAAATGAATTGCATTTAATGCAATTGTTTTCAATATTTTTTTACTAATAATCATGTACACTGGTTACTAATGATAATAGTGACAATCCACAGGGATTTACTCCAGGCTCGGTGTGAAAGAAACTTATGTCAATTAAGTCTCAAATAATATAATTATGTATCTACGGTCTAAAGTGCTTTCAATGACATACTACCTCTACTGACACACCACTCAATGTCAAAAACTCCCTATAAGTTAAACAAAGTGAAAAATACAAGCTAAAAATAAATAGTGGACTTTCTTATTCGGGTAGGTATACTTTCGTGCTGCATCTCGACGCTTGAGGTAACTTTTAGTCTGTAATAGTAACTTAAGGAGCTTAAATATAAAAATGAACGACGTGCAAGATGACAATTTACAAATACATAAAGTCTATCAGCTGAACAACTTAAGGTATAAGTTTTCGCAAACTGGTTTCTTTAATTTGGTAGATTAGTCTACTTAAATTTCCTCCACTACTTATGTTAACTTGTATATATAAACAAATGAACTTTTATTTTCCTAGAACTTAGCTTACGGGGACCTATTAATGGGCATGAGTGTGCGCAATTACTAGTACCGGCTAAACATGCTCATCAACCACATAAAAAAACTCCAAATGGTACACCCCCCCCTCCCCCTATTATTTGTTTGAATGTTTTAAATGCTGGTGGTTTATGAGGAGGATACATACCACATTCAAAGCACTCATTTGAATACTAAGATAGGTTTCAGTCATACTAGCTCTGGAGCAAATATAACCATAAATTATTGAATAATATACTAATCTAATAAAGATTGTGATTTTTCAGAAAAAATGTGTTTAGTTAATAAAAATAATGTGTACATCATTATTGAATTATTGGACACTATATGTAAAAGTAAAATATTCTAATAAATATACATACATCAGCACATTTTACATAGATGTAGTCTGAATGTTTATGAAATAGTGGTGTTTATAATATCCTACTCCGACAAAAAGAAAACTATATTACATAAATTTTTATTAATAGTTAAGGAATTTCCCAGTAGTTCCAAGAAAATGCATTTTGAATAGAACCCATAAATATACTGCCATAATAAGTAAAAAAACAAGTTTATTAGTATTTAAGTTAAATACTATAATCTTACTTATTTTTCAAGTTTCTAAATATACTGATTTATAAATTATTAATTATGTATATAATATCACCGAGGATATTCCAGACGTCAGTCTACACTAGATTAGAATGGCTCTCAAACAACTCAAAAACAACAAGACCCCTGGAGTTGATTAAGTTACAGCTGAACTGAAGGCGGGTGGTACACCCATCCTACGGGGCTTTCAGAGGTTATTTAAATCCATCAAAGTTGCAGGTCGAACGCCAAAGCAGGCTACAGTTGTGTGGTGTTGCTTTTCTTTAAAAGGGGCGACAAACCCCATTGAAGAATTATATACCCCTCTTCCTACCGAACCATGTTTTCAAGTTGTTTTCGAGAGTCATTACGAATCGCCTCGCGCGCAGTTTTGTAGGCTTCTAGTCTCCCGAACAACCCGGTGTCCGAAAAGGCTTTAGCACCATTGATCACATACATAAGCTGCGCCAAATTATACAGGAGTCGAGGAGTAAAATCCTTCGATTCGATTGATACCTGGGCCTTGCTGAGGTCTCTTCAAAGGTACCAAACTGACTACCAGTCCATCGAAGTGTTAGTGTTTGTACGAAAACGCCGCCATTTTCAAGTTCCGGACTGGAATTGCTTTGACATCGTCAATGGCGAGTACATCACTCATCTTCGATTCGCCGATATCATGTCAAGCCAAGTTATTGCTGAAACCACAAAAGACCTGAACACGATGTTTGATGACCTCAGTAGTTTCTCAACAAGTGGGTCTAAGAATGTAAATGTATAAAACAAAGACCATATCGAACCCGCTCAAGTGAAGGTGGAAAACTCTGCACTCGAAGCCGTAAACGACTTTATCTACCTAGGGCAGACCATTCACTAGTTGAATAGGTAGGTATAGTAGGTCCAGCTACGAGAAAGAGGCCAATCGTAGGATCGAACTCAGCTGGGCAGCATTCGGGAAGCTATACAACATTTTCGCGTCTCAAATTCTGCAGTGTCTCAAGTCGTAAGTCTTCGACCAGTGTGTGTTGTCAGTGGTGACTTACGGAACAGAGACGTGGTGGCTTACTATGGGCCTAATAAGAAGGCTCACGGACACCCAGACAGCAATGATGAGGGCTACGCTGGGAGTTTCTCTGCGTGATAGAATCAGAAATGTCAAAATCCGCTGGCGAACTATAACCGACATAGCCCGTATTGCCAAACTGAATTGTCAGTGGTCGGGGCACATAGCTTGTAGAATTGACGGCCGCTGTAGCAGAAAGGTTCTCGAGTGGTGACCACGAACCGGAAGACGCAGCGTCGGCCGGCCCCCCACAAGGTGGACCGAGAATATTACGGTTGTAGTAGTAGGTTTGCGGGATGGCGTTGGAGCGGACAACGCAACGTCTGGCAGTTGTGGAGTTCTTTGGCTTTATCGGCTGATATAATGATGATGATAATTCATCATTGATATACTTGATTGATATACTACAGTGGGCACATTTCAATGGCGGAATCAGAAACAGCCATTGTCCGAGATTTAGAAATACATTATGCCTATCATGAGACAGACGTGTTGATACAAAAAAATATTACTCATGTTACTGCTTGCCACAATTTGTTACGCATTAGTAAATGCGGACACGCTAAGAACCAAATTATCATATGCAATCATTCAACATCGCAGATTTATTAAAATAAGACATTCTGTATAATGGACGAACAATTAATAAACTATACATTATAAACAACATGCCTGGGTAAGAATTTAAATATATCTATAACTTATAAAAACAATGAGAACATATGAAAAAAAAAATGATAAAAAGAAGCTCTATTGATGGGACATCCTGTCTATAGGTAAGCTTTTAATTGGATAGAATAAATTTTCCTTAACTATCTGGATTTAATTATCTGTAAACAATTTTAAGTTCTTTCTATATGGGATGCCACACACCCAAGAACAATTAGGGTATAAATCATAGTAGAGGAAGACACCTTAGCTGACATAAAACCAGTTATATTTTATTTACCCGAGGCGATGCAAAATATTGCACGGGTAAAGTAGATACAATAGGATTTCCAATTAGTATTCCATTATTTTACCAAAGAGCCTGATATTTGATTTGACATGCTTATCAGTGATGACTTATGGAGCAGAGACGTGGTCGCTCACTATGGGCCTTATCAGGCGGCTCAAGGTCACCCAAAGAGCAATGGAAAGGGCTATGCTTGGAGTTTCCCTGCGAGATCGAATAAGAAATGCTGAGATCCGCAGGCGAACTAAAGTAGCCGACATAGCCCAAAGAATTGCCAAACTGAAGTGGCAGTGGGCGGGGCACATAGCTCGTAGAACTGACGGCCGATGGGGCAGAAAGGTTCTCGAGTGGCGACCACGAACCGGAAGACGCAGCGTGGGCAGGCCTCCTATACGGTGGACCGACGATCTTGTGCGGGTCGCGGGAAGCCATTGGATGCGGGCAGCGCAGGACCGGCTATTGTGGAGATCCTTGGGGGAGGCCTTTGTCCAGCAGTGGACGTCTTTCGGCTGATATGATGATGATGATGCTTATCCAGCATGTCAAATCATACATTGTCGATTGATTGAATCTGGCAATGATTTGACATGTTTTATCAAGGAGGAGCTGAGATAAATTAGGTCATATGAACCCTTACCACTGGACTGGAGCTGTAAACCAGTTTATAGTTGGTATGTTGGCTACTCCCTAAGTAAAAACCATACCTTTGTCCGTTAGTCTATTGAGGATGCTAAGAGGTGTTTAAATCCATAGTGAAGTGATGACAAAATACCTCCCTGAAGGAAAAGTTATTTTTTATTTTATTTACCATCCATGAATCCTATCTTAGTACTACGTATATACTTGTATAGTAGACAGGTACCTTCATGATATTTACTAATGAAAGGAAATAACAAAATATTATCCTTACACATAACGAAACCTGTGTATCAAACACATAACCACAAAAGTTACACCTCTTACATCTAAATATGAAGTACGCAAAAAATATTTTTGCTGGTAATCTGGTAATTTACACAATGGTAATGAGATATTTAGTTTAATGGATATACAATCGGGTCCGATAAGGGTTTAGTATACTCAATTATTTTAAGTTTGAATGCAAAACCATAAGAATAGTAGCCATTTTTGTTTTTTTTTTATTCCCTGTAATTAATGCGTGCGTAATTAGAATAGAATATAATTCTAAGCAGAGTGTAATGGGAACTCCAATTGGGATAATAAAAACACATCTGTAATATTTTTTAAAATAGTTCATATTAAGAGTACCCCATAGACCACTTCGAAAACCTATAACACCCGTGCTCCACCTCTTCGTCGTACAGTGTTTGGTGTTAACTCGCCAATTCCCCGCATGTGTAAACTTATAAACCAGTACAGCGACCTGGTTGACGTCCACTCCGACTCAATGTCGACATTTGTCCGAGAAGTCAAACGCATGAACTGTGATCAGTAGTGATTAGTTTTTAGTATTTAGAATTTAAGTAAGTAATAGGTATGTACTTATTTTTTAAATTAAACTGGTGATACAAAAAATACTTTGCATGTAGTGTTTGCCTATAATTGGTTGTGCAGTTAGATTTAAGACCCAATACATGTAAATTTTTTAGTTTTATAAAAATCTGTTAATTTTATTTATTTATATATCTGTTATATTTAAGGTTTACCAATAGTTGTGGTAAACCTTAATTAAATAAATAAAATATTCTGATTATCTACTAGGCGCGTATAGGCTGATGATGAGTCTATAAGAAACGAACTATTGCGTAGTGATGATTATAATAGAGTAAACTGTTTAATGTATATATTACGCCGCTGCGCCTCGCTACGCATTGTTGGTCACGACATATCATTGTATTGTCAAATAGTACCACCTATTGAATATACTAGACTGCGTTAGAAATGCCCCAGTACTTCACAATACGTCACATTCGACATCTGCCATTAATATTAATTCCATACCTGATGCGACACATAGCTGGTTTCGTCAACCACCAAAGTGTCGAATGGAAAGTGTTCAATTTGATTGATTGTTTTTAAAGCCGAGTCCATATTTTTGACTATCTTGAAATATCAAATCAGACATTGTATCAACTAATTGTATCCATGCTTCCAGAGTTTCACAGTGGAATATGATATATTACCTATAATGATAAACATTGGTACACAATCAAATGTAGCCCCAGCTTTAGGTGTAT
The DNA here is from genome assembly GCA_951640165.1 of Pseudoips prasinana. NCBI lineage: Eukaryota > Metazoa > Arthropoda > Insecta > Lepidoptera > Nolidae > Pseudoips > Pseudoips prasinana. The sequence continues at coordinate 18,150,760 of OX621241.1, read as the reverse complement.
AATCATGATTGGAGATGCAACTAATGTCACTATGCATGTTATCTAGTCAAGATTGAACACTGTTCCAGGTTGTTAGTTTTAATGGTCCTTCATATTTGCAGTACAATATCCAACCAAATTGGTATGTCACAGAGCATACTCCAGGCACAGAGAATATATAAAGGAAGTGGCCTTTATACGGGCCCATAACGTTGTAGCGAGTCATATGTTCGATTACCCGAAAGTCGACTGAACAATTGTGTGTGATATTAAAGTGAGAATAAACAAATTGTATTATAGAGACGAAGAAACTTTCCACCAATCTTCACCGACCATAGTGTATCTAGCGCACGGCGGCCGCTGCCGCGTCATGCTCGCTTCGATCGCTAGATGGTCACAGTTCTAACCTAACCCAAATCTCTATTAAAGATTCGAAAGAGCAGTCCATTGATTAATAAATTTACGAAAAATCGTTCAGTTGAAGCAGCGTTTGGCGAGAAAAGGTTGTTTCGCAATAAATTCCATTCGAACAATCATTCAGTTGACTTTCCGTTCATTGAACATATGACTCGCGAGACTTCGTTACAGACCGCCTAGATACCACTTAGGCACTTTGTTTGGATTTTGTATCAGGACAACAATTTGCTTGTCATGTATCTGGTTGTTCAGGGTTGTGGTATGATTTGGGTTTGTCAATTCTAGTTCAGGCCATAAAACGTTGATGTATTGGCCTAATGCAGGTGCTGCCTCTTGTGATTTAATTGAATACTCACACAATAATAAAGAATTGTATCTGCTATATTTTAGATTGACCTTTGTTGAAGGGATAATGTTCCCATTGTCAAATTTGTTACATACTCTAAAGAATAAATCTTCGTTATTTATTAGTATTACAGATAATGCTGATGATGGTCGTTTTAGAACAATCTTGAACATTTTAAGGTTGACAATTGCACAACAGATTCTCATTACCAATGTAAAGCACATTTCGATCATGAAAAACACTGCAGACAGAAACAGAAATGTTTCTAGGGGCATACTCGTAAGTTTATAGGGGTAGGATTAGAGTGAATCTACAAAATTGGAATCTTCTTGTATTGTATAAAAATATTAAGTAGTTAAATTTCAAAATTCTTATACCTTTTAGTATATGTAGATGCAATAAAATGTTCTGTCGTCAATTTGACTAAAATGGAGCTTTTTAATGACAACAAAATTAACATCAATACCTTCAGAGACTTCATCTATATCTTATGTTTATATTTATTAATCTGAAGAAAATTTTACCTAAGTTAGGAACACTATGCATAAATAAGTTAATAAATATAAATAATAGTGAATTAAAAGATAAACCAGACAAGAAATACCTGTAGTAACAGACATTTTTAAGTATATGCCATATATGTGTATTTTTAATACACAGCTTGGAGTAGTCATAAAAGTTATAGAAGGTGTAACATAAACAGTGGCCGTAATTTAAGGAGCACTATCTACACAAAACTAAACAAATTGATGAAAACCAGTTTGTGGAATTTAAATAAATATTTTGGCTACACATACATAATGCATCAACTGATCATTATTCTTGTATGGGGAGTTAATATACTTTTAGTGCTTTTTTTAGTGTGTTGATGTGTTATTCAGTTCCATTGTCTTGTCTTGTTAGGGGTGGACTTGTGTACAGCACTTTGACCCTTCTGGATCATTTGTAATATCATTAGTTCCATGGTCACATTAAGCTCATTAATTGATATCCACTCTTTATGTTACAACTTTTATAATACCACTACTCTGAAAGTGTCATGGCTTAAGGTGCACTAATAGAGCAAGCCCAACCTGATTGGAGACGTTTGGAATATCATGATAATACTTAAAAAAGCAAGAAATATTGGTATCAAACTTACAATTTCAATAAAATTAACCAACAAAAAGCAATCTGGATAAATTCCATGTTTGGGGCAAGTGTCCGTCTTTAAAGTTATGAACATAACAAGTAGGCTTAACAAAGTAATCTCTCATACTGGTATTAAAAAAATATTTTATCATGTGGGGCTTGCCTTGTAATTACATCACTTTGTACCAATCACTAAATAGTCAAATTATGAAGTATTTTAGTTTAAGAAGGTTTCTGTGCACTCTCCATATATTTGTGATATCAAAATAAATTGTATTTAGTTTCACAGTTTGTTCATAATGGGATAGATCTTTTATGGTATTAGTTTTGTAAAAAAATGTTATTTATCATCAATGAACAAATGAACAAATTTTGTTAATTCTATGATTGAGCAGGAATAAATAAATTATTAAAATAATATTTTATTTTGATACTCAAATTGTGTAAAAATGCACCCTTCACTAAAGTCTTAACAGAACCAGCTATTATTTTGGTAGTAAAATGCCTTTAAAGAGGTAATGAAACTCACCCATATCCACCATCTCTATTCCCCCCATCTCTATTGTAGCTTGATCTATCACCTCCTCCATACCCTCCTCGGTCAGCACCTCCAGAATATCCATCCCTATCACGGCCTCTGTCCCCTCCATAGTTAGACCCGCTGCGATCACCACTGCCATAGCCTGATCCATAACTGCCGCTGCCTCGGTCATTGCCGCTGCTTGCATTGTAACTGCTGCTGCTGCTGCTATTATTACGGTCATAGCCGCCACTGCTCCCATAGTTGGAATCATAACTCTGGCCATAATTGTTGCCTGTTTGGCTGGTACCATAGGAGTTGCCACCTAATGCAGAGAGAATAGGCTTTAGATTTTGTTTTTAAAACATGACATTTAAAGTTGGCCTAGTATACTTTCACTGCTTCACCAGACTATTGAGCTTTTGAGCACAAAAGTTGGAATAGAGCAATGATTCTTTTAGCCAATATTAATTTAAAGAAATAATTTATGGCACACCTTACTGCCTGCCAAAAACTACATCTTTTCAATAGTTATTCAAACTATGTCATGCAAAAATTTTGGAGACAGCTATTGGGTCAAAAATTATATTAGAATGACAATATTTAAAGCTTCTGGGATACCCCTTGTGCTGTTTGAGTGGACAACACTACATAGTATATGTCACTCAGATATATTTGAATGTACTGTTATAATACATTTCATATATTTACTTTTTCAATTACAATTAAGATTTGCATGAATTAGATTGAGGTCTGGCCTGATGGTAAGCATAGGATCAAAGATACAGCATCCATGCATACTCCCACATAAGACTTATCGGAATACACTAACTGATGAACATTGATGAAGCAGCTAGCTAGGCGAACAGATAATACCAGTATTTTGGTCAGTGTGTATTCTTAGGGGCGGGTTGTAGGAGTTGGAGTATACGCTTAGGGGCACTATGAGCCGCAAAGAAAACATAATAAAATTTTTTTTTTTTGGACAGCCTCAGTGGCAAAAGACTTAGATAAATTTTCGGAGATTTTGATGATTTTTTTTTCTTTAATTTTCACGGGGTTTTAAGACGTCATCTCGTGGTTTATGACTAGAACAACAATTTCTTTCCCGAAAAGATTTTCCTCCGAGCTACCCTTTTGTTAATATAGAGTATTTTGTAAAAAAAGGAAAAAGTTGCGTCGTAGGACCATGCGTCTGAGGACCTAAATGATTGCTAGGGTTAAGGTCAATCGGTGTAAAATTGCGAAAAAAAAAAAACTAAAATTTTCAATTTTTTCTAAGTCCTAGCTTCATAGCGCCCCTAAGGCTACACTCCAACCGGTATTTTCCTACCAGGCGTGCTGGGAACACGACTTTTACCATGGCAGGTTAAGGCACTTAACGCCCAGCGCACGGTGGTTAATACAACATTTTAATCTAGATTGCTTAGGAAAAATTGAAAAAGAGTAATTACCTACTTATTTTTAAATAAAATAATTTCGAATATAACCTCACCAGAACTAGCTTGGTTCCAATCTTGATTTTGGCTGGGAGGATAGCTGCTTTGAGCATATCCTTGTCCAGATCCATAATTATTATCACCCGAAGGCATTGCTGGCGGTGGCACAGAGTATTGTGCTGAATATCCACCACCGCCATATCCACCCGAAGCTAAAACGATATAGGTAATAACAGTCAGACCATCTATTAAATTTACAATAAGCATATTAGTATTAGCAAAAATATTAGAATTACTTACGATCACTCATAATTATTAACGTTTATAGTTGAATATCTTGATTTAAATTGAAATCGCAATTCTTGCTTACGAAAATGCCCACGCCACGCCACACAAAATGTCACAATTTCACAATGTCGGCGAAATGGCGGGCTCGGGGCTCGGGGTTAGACTGGGTTGCGACTTGGAAAATTGGAAATTGTGATTTTGGACCAAAGAGAACACATATTTTAAACAGTGTTTTGTAAGTTGACGGTGTAGCCACGTTCTGGGCCTCAAAATTGTGTTAATTTACCATCGACACGTAAATAAGAAGACGTTTAGTTATATTCATACTTTGTTGTTTTATATTCCGTACTGTGACTGGCATAGGCTATTCAAAATTATGAATCAGGCATGTACAGTACATAACTTAATTGAACAAACTCATTACATAATTGAACAAATGATAAATATAAAATAAATTTCTTTTCGCATTCATCATTTATTGAAACTACTACTGATATTTATAAAATAAATCATTTATTTCTTTTAAAGAAAATGAACTATGTTCAGAGTCTCTGTAATTGCTTTTATAAGACTACTGTAGTACGTAGACTGACCATAACCATCATACTAATATTACTGTGGTGACTGGTGATAACTTCAATCATTGAGGGCTGTTAAATGTGTTAGATGGTAGGGTTTATTGGCCCTACCAATATAAACTCAAATGTAAACGCGAGTGATCTTTTACATATATTATTTTATAATATTACACAGAAAAATACATCAACAGCTTGGCAAAGAAAGGAGGAACATTTTGTTTCTTATTATTTTTTATATAATGACACATTGACAAAACTAATATAAAAAATAACTAAATGAGATTACAAACTCGTTACTTCAACAAAATGCTCTTGTCTACTGTTTTGATAAATATCAGAGCACCTCTATAGTAGATGGTTTATTTAGTGAACAAATTAATTAATAGAAATGATTATAGTCTCATAATTATTTCTTAAATTAATTAATGATAAACATTTAATATTTGTATTTTTTTAAAGCGTGCCCTTTTTATTTATTTATTAGCTCTACTATTTCCTTCTTCTAAGACTTGAAGTTTACAATGTCGTTGGAATAAATATCAAAGAGCGAACCTGTAGGTAGGTTTAGATACTCTTTGGTGCTCTTTGGAGCGAACGTCAAAAATCGGAAATAATCAGAATTGTCAAAAAGCAGAATAAAATAATTCATTTGCTGCTTATTACTTTTTCTTAGGTAAGATAGTGTAATTCTTAGTGTTTGTAGTTTAATCTGCATAAACGATTGAAACTATCTAATACACAACTTCTGCTGGGTATTACATCCAACAAATTCTCGGTTATTATATTGGATTTCGATTCAGTACAAAAACATGTCTTCGTATGTTGATATGAGCTTAGAGGATATCATTAAAAAGAAAAGAGAAAATACAAGGTGAGTTTCTACTATAAACTTAGCGCGATACTTTCTCCAATGTACGATTTTATTCCCTAGAGGCTACATTCCACGCCATATATACTAATTCAACACCATTCCAGAGCGAAAACGAAACCAACCAAACCAAAAAGACCCGGAGGAATACAATTACCTATGATGCCCAACAACGCTCCAATAGCTGACGCCAGAAATAAAATCATTTCGAAGAAGAGGACGCAAATAACTGATGCAAGAGAAAAATTATCACAGCTTGCTAAACATAAGGATGCTCGACTTAAATTGGAACAGATGCGGCAAGAAAGGGTATGTTTTATATTTCAATCAGTGGGTTGTCTTTATATTTAATAATAATATCCTGGGACATTATTAACACCAGGCCATCTGATCCCAAACTAAGCAGAGCTTATACTATGGAAACCAGATAACTGATATACTATGTGTACTACTTTTCTGTTGTAAATACATACTGATATAGATAATTATTATATTCAGACTCAACTGGACGAACAGACATGTTCATGCTCACAAATATCTGCCCTGGTTGGGAATTGAACCCACCCAGGACATTGATACTCAATTTAATATTAAACTATAATATATAGCTTGCTACAGCAAGATATACTGTTATGGCTGTAGCAAAACTATTATTAGTGTCTATGTAATACTTTTGCTGATTACACTCACTACATCTAGAATTATTACGGCCTGTTGGTGTGGTTGGCAAATGTTTGCTTTTCACGCTGGAGGTTGCAGGTTTGAATCTCACCCAGGACAGATATTTTTGTGCATGAACATGTCTGTTTGTCCTGAGTCCGGGTGTAATTATGTATGTATGCTCTAAAAGGTTGTTTAATATGTAGTATTTCAGATATCTGGTTAGCAAAGTACAAGCTTTGCTTAGTTAGGGATCAGATAGAAGTGTGTAAGTAATGTCCCAGGATATTATTATTGAGCTTACAACCTTGAGCAACCTCTGTCTGCCCGTCTGCAGCCAGGACCAAGACCAGGACTAAGGTGCCCTTAGAATCCAGGGGTGAAAAGAAATATTGGCATTTATATAATCTATTGATATCCTAACCTCATTTCTTTATTCAAATCAGTTAAGGCAATAATGAGCTATGAGAGCCATGTCATTGATGTCTATTTAAAGACTAAAGCTTCAATAAAAAATTTGACTTTCTTCAAAATGTGTAGTTATTTTACAGTAATTTCTTTGTTTTGCAGAATAATACAGAATTTAAAAGAAATTATAACCGCAAAATAATCACTGAGTAGGGAAAGCAAATAACTTTCCCTACTCAGTGAGTGAATTTAGCAATCAAGCATAAATTTTTGACTGTCTACTATTTTGTTTAAAAAATCCTTTTCATTAAATGTTTTGAGGCAAATAAAAGACAATAATTGCACATTATGAAAGCACTTGAGGGACCATTTTGTCATAATTTTAATTCATTACTAACAAATGTCTGCCATATACTGGTGGTTCAGTCAGAAAGGTAGAAAGAAGATAGAAAGAATTATAAGTATTTAATTAATTATAGACTGGAAACTATAATTTTTATTCTTCATTTTTTGTTATCATTTGAAATTAATGGTAAAACAGGGTAAATAGAAATCCAGGAGTAAAGAGATAGCGAAATAAAATTTTACTTATATATATATACTGTCCTTATCTCTATTGACCCTGTTTCACAGTATGCATTTATTTATCATCAGGCAAGGATTCATGGACATGGAAGAAATGCATTTCTAAATAGAGGTGGCAAATTTACAAGAGCACTACCCCACAAGGAAAGAGGTAATATTTCTTCTGTATTTAAAGTCTATAGTTTTTTAACCTAGGGAATGCAAAAAATTTACAGTTCTTATCTAAAATTAGAATTTTATTGTGTAAGTATAGACCTTTTAATGACAAATAATGTCAAATTATGACAAATTATGATTTAGGTAGGGGAATACAACCAATGAATGGAATGCATATTTATGGTCTTCATTGTTCTCACCCACACTAGGATCACCACATTAACATAGTAACTGCACCTCACTTCAAAGTTGCTACTGTTAAGTGCTACTTAGGGGGGCACATTTTGCGTAACTAGAGCTAAAGCCTATAATTGAGGTGGCAATCAGCCCCCAAGTCCTTTTTTGAAAAGTATTAGCTTATGGTCGTGTGATAGTTATAGATTCAATATCACATGTATCACACTACTATCTATGCCTATGTTTCAACTGGCACCAAATACTGTTCTATGTTTGCTAAATAGATTCACAACAAAAGTCGCTTTTTTATATATGTATGAGGTGTACATTTTTCAAAATCTGCCAAATAGTTTACATATTGAGAGTGTCCCCAAAACAAATTGTTTGGCATAAATAAACATCCAGTAGTCTAAACTATGCCAATGGTTTTAGCTGCTAGTTCAATTGAAATAAGGTAAATTATTTGTGTAGTATATTTTTTTTGGTAGTAAGTATATTTGCATCTGCCAGTTCCTAACAATTGCACTACTGAGATGTGGGGAGATCTTGTAGACAATATTTCATTGTTAATAAAATGTGATGCTTACTGATACTCTCCTTAACCAGTATTTTTTTTGTTTATTATATATCTTAGTATTGACCCAACGTTTTGTCTATAAAATGGAGTAGATAGGCCTTTATATTCAGAAAAAACAATTTATTATAATAACACAGACACTGAAAAAAAGATAAAGTCTCTCATGTTGTTAATTCATCATCTACCTTGTTGTTCATTCATATGTGTATGTGAATAACATGCTATAGAATAGAGTTTATCTCTACAGTCTATTTTTCCTTACTTGTCTTATTTGGTAAACAAATATGGCGTACTGGTAACCAAAGACAATTGATAGAGTTGGGAAAATATCGAATGAAGGACTGAACTCAAAAAATTTCACTTGTCAAATAATACTTTTAGTCTACGACCAGTTACAACAAAAACTTTAGTTTAAAAAAATAATGCCTTACATTACCATACACACATAACTTGAGATATATATAAACATTCTGTTTTATTATTTAGTTTTTTACATTAAAATTATACAGTTCACACTGGTCAGAATCATTCATTCACTTTTCCCTTCTCTAAGTTCCAAAGACAAACTAGCATTTTGAAATGTCAAATTGCCAATATAATTTTTAATCTGTGGAAATGGATTCTGATATTATTTTGATTTAAAGAGAATTAATGTGTTTGGATGGTTAATTTGAAGCAGTTTTTGGTGTTATTTATATAGTATGTGTTTCTTCCAACAACCAAGATGTTCATACCTAACTAAAAGTGCGTGATTGATGACGAAACTAGTGATTTTCGTACCGAGTAGTGTTTGTTTACCAAATAAGACAAGTAAGGAAAAATAGACTGTACTTCACATATTCTTTTGTGAATAGTTGTTAAGTGTACATAGATTTTAACCAAAAGAATCATCTTTAGAAATTACATACAAAAAATTACATATTCACAGGTCATAATTATGTAGCCCTTAAATCAAGTAGAACTTCAAAAGAAGTTAAGTTAGAAGTTCAGTGATTGATTGAATCATTGAGTTAAATAACTAGTGAAGCAAACCTCATTATAGCGAGTCGCAAAAAGTGTAACCACTTGTCAACATTGACGACGTAGCTTTGAAACCACTAGACATTTTAAAGTAAACATATATCTATCTTACTTACACCGGTCGTAATGACAATACCGTCGCTTGGATTAGACAAAGACAAACGCAAAATAGGCATCGGCCGGTTGGGGTTGCTTACCATATAAAAATTACCCAAAAAAAATATTTTAAATCAAGATTATTTTAAAGCTAATTTGTAATAAAATAAATTATTTAAAGTAAGTATTTCTTATTAAATAAGTAAGCATGACTTATACAATAAAAAACAGGATTTGTTTCAATATTTTTTTATTATCCCAAAAAATCGAATGTGGGATTATAATTACAAATGAATTTCCTAAAATGGTGAAAATGATGGAATGGATACAAAAGTAGATTAAAATGTGGAAACTGATGAAGAAATGCATTACATATTATTATTATATCAGAATATATAACAAATTTAAAATCATTACAAAGAAAACAAAAGAAGAAGAAAAACAAGACGTTTTGTCATTACAGATGGATCAATCTTTTTGTTAATGAACGCGATTATTCACAAATATATCAAAATAAGATTATACTACCTAAGCTAAATGTTTACATTGAATAACAAAATAAACAGTGAACGACAATAGTGCTTCAAACTTTTTTACACAGTGGTGTATGAATAATATAATTTGTTTTAGATTTAAAATATATTTAAATGTATTTCTAATATTTGTTTGTACGAAACTAGTAAACAAAAATCAAACTCCGGTATGAAGTGTCAGCTTTGTATACAGTTGCCTTTTAGACTCCTTTTTGTAAGTTTGGGTGAACAATTTGCTTTCGTGATACAATCTTATTCTAAAGTATTTATAAATAATGGCATTAATTAATAAAAGGGAATGATCAACTTGTAGTGATGAAAAGTGATTCCCTGGGTGAATAGCAAATTCTTTTAATATCTTGTTCCCTTGAAGCTTTTCTAGTGTTTTTGCAGCTAATACCATTAGACCAAATGTGGGAGACAAGGATCTGGAGTCCGAAAGTGCTATGGCTTGTCTTATAATACTTTCACAACACATACATAGTTCATGCACATGCTCCGATGGGTAACATAATCCTCCTTTGTCTTTTATAGCAATTAGCTTGTGAAACCACTCGTATTCTGTAGCTAGTAAAGCTTTAATGCATATGTCACGGCGTGATGCATCTTTTGGTATACTGCAATTATAATATATTGGTTATAAGAAAATACTAGACAATTGATTATTACCCACTTAAATTAATTATTTATATTTATTTAAAAAACAGAGGTAACAACGTTACGTATTCCATAAATTACAAATTCCCCCAATATTGTGGGAAAAGTAACCAATGTTTTAGTGGTAACACTGAACCTTAAATAGAATATTTAATGTTTTAATTCAATTTTGGCGTCATTTACGTTAATATCAACACATTAACAATTAACTTACGTGTGGAAAGTACTTCCGCTTGATTTGTGATGTTTTTGCGACCTTGAATCGCATTCTTTAACTACGCATTTACCCATTTTTCTCTTCGTTGAACACGGTTAGCGTCTCACTAAGCACTGAACTGACATTAGCTGCACATAGGGCTGTGGCCCTATGTGGAGCGGTTACGCATTGGCGCGGTAATTACTAATCTAGTAGTTTATATCAATGGATTGAATGATAAATATGTACTACATCTAATTAAATAAAATTTGTTTCAGTGTTTACAGATGCATCTAGACAAGTAGTATCTCATCCTTTAGCTGCAAAAAGTACACTCAAACGTCAAATTAACATGCAACGTCAAAGCAACAGATTAACTGAAGGCAGAACTATTGAAAATACGCGTTATTCTGGTACAGATCAATATATTAGTCATAATCTTATAAAAAACAATTCATAATCTGTAAGTAAATAATAAAATTGTGTATATTTTAGATACCCGTTACAAGCCTAAACCTAAGCCAATACTCAGGACTGTTGAAAATGATTTAGAAATAATTGATGATCCTATGGAAGAAGCCTATCCGGTGCCCAAGGTATCATTATTGAACCGCAAAGCTAGTCTACAACTGAAAATAGTTGCACACAATAATGATTCACGTGAAAATAGATTTGCTACTATTCACAGGTAACATATTTTTTTATTTATAAATATTTGATATATGTCAAGCAGTTGATTGTGTCAGTACACTGATCCTCATATATCTAAAATAATAAAAAATATCATAATATTTAAATAATCCATAGACTTGTGATGATGTCGAGAAAAATAACCATTATTTACTAGAAAATTTAATACTAATGCCATGAAATAAATACCTACTGATTTTAGTTTTACAATATATTCATTTTTTTTTTGTTTTTTCAATATCTTATCTTTTGAGCTGTCTCTACCTAGCATTCACACGGAGTTTCGTTTCCTTTAATTAAACTCAGTGTATTATATTTATTATTGTTGTGAAAGAGGAGAGGCAATAGATTTAACCGTTTATAGGGCTATGTTTCAAATTCTCTGGTTTTATACTTTATTACTAATTAATAGAGTTCAAAATATGGTTATAACTCTGTTCCCACGGCATTATGAAGATTAAGGTAGACCCTCTAAGCAAAATGCGAGAGCAGCATTCTTGATGAGAAATGAGTGACTCTGTCTCTTTATATATTGTTGACATTATATATCACTTATCCTCACAAGAGTAAAGGGAGGCTAAGGATGAGATAAATGGATTCTGTGAAAGAACCTATGCCTAAGAAAAACTTTAATATGAGTTGAGGTAGAGAAATTCTTGAACCCTCAAAAAATAGAAAAAGTGCAAGAGGGCATGATAATGATACTATAACATTGTTACATCCGTCTAAGTACACACGGCTACACATCAGGCTATACATTTCAAGTAAAAGCTGATCCCGCGTTGTATAGGATTTCCATACAATGAGAGGTCAGCTTATATTGGAATTGTATAGCTGGATATGTAGCTGTGTGAACTTGCCAGCAAATGTTAATTTCAACCACAAGCAAATACTTCATAATATCTTTAAATATGATTCCTTACAGATAATTAATTTCATGGTAACTCATTAAGAGAGTACACAAGGTTTCTCAGGCAACAACATATAGTGCAACTATTTAATGTAATTTTCAGAACGACTGACGCCGAGAAAGAGATGAGTCCTCCAAGACCTCCATCAATTCTAAAGAAACGTCCAATGGCAGCTTTGAAAAGTGATGCCAAGGTTCAAAAACCTGATAAGCCACCTAATTTAGAATTCAGGATAATAGTGAGCAATTTACGTAACACAGTCACTGCTGGTGATATTGAGGTTTGTATCTATATTTATGTTTTAGTTTATTGTGCATGTAGTTACTGCTCTACTCCGCTAGTTAAGCATGAAAATTACCTGTATAATAATTTCATATCATGCCCAAATTGTTGCATTTTGGACCTGCTTGAATTGCCTAATAAAGTACGATTTTGTACGCACGGTGAAGAACACGGTGCGGCGAAAGGCAGTTAGCCCTTGCCTTTGCGAAATTAGCAACAAATTTGATACTGTGAGTAAAGCTTCAAAGTCACATTTACTTTCTTGCATTGTGTATGCTCTGTTGATTGTGCGCTCTGAGCTGACGCTCGATTGGAAATAGACAAAGGCCATACAGAACTGAAGACTAATGGAGTGCTGATATTATTTCACTAGTGGCAATTTATGTTTTGTTCCTAATGGGTTTGTATATTTGTACAATTTTCAGGAATTATTTGGTGATGTTGGGGGTATGATAGAATCAAGACTGGTTCGTCCTGGCACAGCAGAAGTCATGTATAAATCTCAAGAAGATGCCCAAAGAGCTGTCGATCTATATCACAACAGGCAGTTGGATGGTCAGCCAATGAACTGTCTTCTTGTTACGCCAAGATCACCAGCAACCACTGCACGGTATTTATGTTTAGACATGTAGTTGATTCACATCCTATTGACCGGCCATAATGACTGTCTAAATGGAGATTAGATATATATGAGGGACATATGATAAGCAGGGGGTTGCAAAGTTTGTATGGAACAACGTGTTTACTTGGTCTGATCAACTTCAAACTTTGCATTTATATTAATATGACATGTTACATTAGTTAAAGTAGGGATGGAAACTTGGTAAAAACTTGATCAAATGTAAAAAAAATTACGAAGTGTTTTTGTATCGGTCAGAAGGGGAAGTGCTAAAGCATAGGTAACAAAATAGGTGCGTTTTATCTTCTTCAAATTCTGGTTACGACTACCTCGCGGACTAAGTCGCGGGCAAAAGCCAGTTTCAAATATATACCAACTGAGAGCCGTCGGGAACGCATTATTTAAGCGGCGGGACTTGAATTTAACTTAATCACGGTGTAGATTTAAAACCAGATTATATTTACATACATACATAGACTCACGCCTGTTTCCCAGAGGGGTAGGCAGAGACAACGGATTTCCATTTGTCACGATCTTTATTTATAATTTAATATTAATTTTGTTTCAGGAGCAGTAACAAGCCAGCACTGTACAGTACAAATTCAAACGTGGAACCTGATATTTCGACTTTTCACAAAGTTTTGTTCAGTAATTTGTAAAATAACTTCTTATTAGGCCTTTAATATGATGAGCCACTTCAGTTTAACATTAAATAATCGTTAAGATATATCGATAATTACATTAATAATAATCGATAAAAAGTAAGAAGAACATAGACTATGATTTTGAAAAATTGTTGACAATTATGGCATGATTGGTGATAAAAAGTATCGAAAAAAAAGGGCCGATAGTTAATTCACCCGTATCAGTCAATTTGCCGTTGTTTTTTACTGTGTTCGGAATGAGTGTCTCGTATTAACAAATATAATTACTATATTATTATGAGTGTGGCGATCATCCGAATCTTTTTTTTTTAAAGTCAATCATTATTCCGTTACCGACTAGTTACATAGTTTACCGTCGCATAATCTATTAATTATATTCTGAACGTACTATGGCTTGCATTGGTATAGTATCTGCTGTTTGTCTAACAACGCTTGAATATTCTTTTATAACATTATAGCCACAGTAAAAAACTAACGTTTTATTCATAACAGAATGGCCACACTCGCGCGCGCCTCTAATCCGATATTTTTGTTAATACAAACTTTACTATTTAACTATAAATATTAAATCATATATATATTTTTTTATGTCATATATAGTTAACCTAGGGTCTTTCACTGTTTCACCGGACAATACAATCGATTAGGGCTCAAGCCGTCGAGCAAAAAAAAGAACACACTTTATTAACCCCCGCCAGACAGCCTCTTTGGAGATTATCATGTCAGCCGAATGAGGTCCACTGCTGGACAAAAGCTTCCCCAACGAATAGGGGGATATGCCATAATCGGCACGCTTTGCAGACGGGTTGGCGATCACAGTATGATGGTCATAGTATACAGAGAGACGCTGCTGCCCTTTCCAGATATTCCCTTGGATTCACCTCTGCGCCCGCCACGGGATGAAATGGGGTAGTGATATACTATGCCGTCAGCCACACACGGATCCTGACGAGGAGATGTATGAGAGTCCGTTTTTAAGAGCGTTTTACCAAAGCCAGAATTGCAACTTTGGCCCTACGAAAACGCTGCAGCTTCTGCTGAGCTCAGGCTCAGCTCATGCGAATGCAAACTGAGAGTCATAGACACGACGAAGTCTATTGAAAGGAATGGATGTGCATTAATTAGTGTTGAGGAGGCTTCTACGACATTGTGACTACTTTCTGGAAAATACCTTGACTACATATTTTATAAGATGAATTCATCTTTTTAAGTACTTAGGTTAATTTTAAGGTTGTGTAGCAATTGTATGTGTTAGATACCTTGGTAAAGCTGTATTAACTTTTCCTGACGCGAAGAGCGCCATAATGCTTTTCATGATCTTTAAATGTTCTACATTAAACTATAACACTACTATAAAAGGTAAATTGTTACCTTTTAGTTGTCTATCATTAACATTAATTCCGTAATAAATCATGCGCTAAGAAAAATAAAATGTAAGAGTTCCAATGGTACTGTTTTTTTTTTTATATTTGTCTTTATCTAAAAGGGTTTTAGCAAGCTCCTATTATGTAATAAACTATATAGCTAATAATTTACATGTACTTAAACAGAATTAATCAGAGCTTTCTGTATTTCGGTTTTATTGGTTTGTAACACTATGTTTATTTGCATCCTAATTTAACAATAGGTCTAAATAAAGGCAGCCCCCGCATTATGTACATATGTGAAGATCCCTGTATCGTTAGCAACCTGACCCAAGTAAACTAACCTGACGTAGACCCGGCGGTGCAAAGTTGAAGCAAACGATATAGTTTATCAATTAAGGCTGTAGCTTTTAAGAATATGTTCCAAGCAAATTTCATTCAAAACAACCTTCATATCCGCTCCGTTGTCGGAAATCGTCGTCGTTAAGGTTTTCGAAATGACCACCGTTTTTCAATCGACTTAGGAAGACCTGCAACAGGCTTTATTAAAATCTCTTACCCTACTTTCAGCTTAGAATTACCAAATGTATACAACCATTAGTTACACTGATATACACATCATTTCATAGTGATTCCAAAAACATATTAAGTATATAAAGATCTCTCCTCTGCAAAATTCCAAGACATCGTTATTTTAATGACCCGCGAAGTTTAAGTTTCGTGACACGCGACAGACGCGGCAACTTCTGTTGCACGGGCCGCATGTCGACTATTGTGAAGCGGATATGATTGTAATACGTTGTATTCTTTCGAATACGCTGTATTTTACGTATGAAACTCCATAATTTGAACAACACATTTTTTTTTTATGTGTACTTATAATTTTATTACATTCATATAAAGTATGCCAGTTATTAACAACGTTAAACTTACAGCCAAAATCTGAGCTGACTCAATTATGGTTGTTATCTACTCTTAAGACTAATTTTTATTTGTGTATTGTAGGGGAGTGTTTTGTCATAGTTTTCTCAACCTTTGACCGAAACAGTCATGTGTAGATGAAAAACCAAAATTTACGAACACAAGCTTTATTTTATCAAGTAACTTCAACTGCACGTGTGGTATAGTGGTTAGGATCACTATAACCTCAGCGCCCGTATGTTTCGGGTTCTATCTTTGCACGGGGCATCTTTTCGTGAGATTCATACATTGTTGTACAAGATTTTTTAAAGTTCTATGTTTTGGTGATTTCCATGGTTGTAAAAGTCACGATACAGGGAATTATCATACATATTATATCATCATCATACATATGTATGTATGTACCTAATTCAGACGTTGCCTTTTATTTGATCTATTTATTTAAGTTTTTCTTTTGCATGCAGCTTTAACATAATCAGTACCCAAATACTGAAATCGACCAAGTTCTTTTTTGCGTGTCGATGGCAAAATTATTATTCTGCAAGATCAAGATAGCCAAAACGCTTCTTGCTAATGGGCGGCTATCTAACGGACTCAGAAAGTAATTAATCACAAAAACTCTTACTAGAAATGAAGCCCAATTTTAAGCCATAGGCATTTCTACTCTCACAAAACATGAACAACTGTTGTGTTTCAACAAAGTTCTTTTATGCCGAGCATTGTGCGCCGCACGCCGGTGAGAACGACCGCCATTCCGGTTGCCCGTTGCGGTTTATACTGATTTAGATTACGATTCATTAATTAGAATCTTACAATGAATTTGAAGAGATAATAGTGAACATTTTTTTGTGTATTTGTGAAATGAGTGTAATATTGTAATTTGTAAGTAGGTACTTATCTCCTACAACATAATTATAAGTTATGGCTGATTAAATTGTATCTCTTAATATTGTAGTTTAGATCTTAGTTAGTATTGTGGAAAACCTACCTAGAAGACAATTCAAATTCCATAGAATAAAAAAAATAATTGAGCTGAGTGTAAACGAAGCTCTTTCTTAGGCGCCTCATCCTCATCCCTCTAATCATACTATCTCATATAAAAAATAGGTACCTACATGTTTTTTGTTATTTTCCTTTTTTTAGTTTGCTTTTCTATGCCTTTAATAATAATAAATATCTCGGACAAATAACACACTGCCATCTGATCCTAAACTAGGCAAACACACGGCTATACATCAAGCTGTACATTTTCAGTATAGGATTTCCATACAATGACAGGTCAGCTTATATTGGAATGAGGGTGACCAACACATGCGAATGTTGCACTAAAAGCTACTTAACAATAAATATTAAATTACGTACATTAGATCAGTCTTTCATCATCATCATCATCATATCAGCCGAAAGACGTCCACTGCTGGACAAAGGCCTCCCTCAAAGATCTCCACAATTGCCGGTCTTGCGCTATCCGCATCCAGCGTTTTCCAGCGACCCGCACAAGATCATCGGTCCATCTTGTAGGGGGCCTGCCCACGCTGCGTCTTCCGGTTCGTGGTCGCCACTCGAGAACCTTTCTACCCCAGCGGCCGTCGGCTCTACGAGCTATGTGCCCTGCCCACTGCCACTTCAGCTTGACAATTCTTAGGGCTATGTCGGTGACTTTGGTTCGCCTGCGGATCTCATCATTTCTGATTCGATCTCGCAGGGAAACTCCAAGCATAGCTCTTTCCATTGCTCTTTGGGTGACCTTGAGCCGCCTGATAAGGCCCATAGTTAGCGACCACGTCTCTGTTCCGTAAGTCATCACTGGCAACACACACTGGTCGATGACTTTCGACTTGAGACACTGCGGTATTTGGGACGAGAAGATATTACGTAGCTTCCCGAACGCTGCCCAGCCGAGTTGGATTCTACGATTGACCTCCTTCTCGAAGTTGGACCTACCTAGTTGGATGGTCTGTCCTAGGTAAATATAGTTCTCTACAACTTCGAGTGCAGAGTCTCCAACCTTAACTAGAGTGGGTGCAACATGGATGTTTGACATAATTTTCGTCTTATCCATGTTCATTTTCAGACCCACTTGTTGAGAGACTTTGCTGAGGCCATCGAGCATTGTACCGAGGTCGTCAAGGGTCTCAGCCATGACTACTATATCGTCGGCAAATCGAAGGTGGGTGATGTACTTGCCATTGACATTGATGCCAAAGCCTTTCCAGTCCAGAAGCTTGAAGACATCTTCCAATGCAGCGGTGAACAGTTTCGGAGATATAACATCTCCCTGTCTCACACCTCGCTGCAAGTGGATAGGTTTCGAGTTCTGGTCCTGGAGTCGCACTGACATAGTGGCGTTTTCGTACAAACACTTTAACACCTCGATATACCGGTAGTCGATTTGGCACCTTTGGAGAGACCTCAGTACGGCCCAAGTTTCGATCGAATCGAAGGCTTTCTCATAGTCCACAAACGCCAAGCATAATGGCTGGTTATACTCTTCGGTCTTCTGTATAACCTGCCGCAGCGTATGTATGTGGTCTATGGTACTAAAGCCTTTACGGAAACCGGCTTGTTCGGGAGGCTGGAAGTCGTCAAACCTGCGTGCGAGACGATTCGTAATGACCCTCGAAAACAACTTGTAAACATGGCTCAGCAGTGTGATGGGTCTGTAATTCTTCAAGAGGGTTTTATCGCCCTTTTTGAAGAAGAGCACCACCACACCCCTGTGCCATGCTTTTGGCGTTTGACCTTCTAGTATGACGGAGTTAAATAACTTCTGAAGGGCCCGTAGGATTGGTGTACCACCCGCCTTCAGAAGCTCTGCCGTAATTCCATCATCACCAGGCGCCTTGTTGTTCTTAAGCTGTTCGAGAGCCATTCTAATCTCGCACAGGCTGACGTCCGGGATGTCGTCGGTGAAGTGTTGGGTTAGTCGTGCTCTGGGATCTGAGGCACAACTATCGACAGGTGACTGGGTTTTCGCATACAGCTGTCCATAGAACCTCTCGATCTCTCCCAGCAACTCAGGTTTAGACGTGACGATTCTGCCATCCTCAGTCTTCAGCTTCGTCAGTTGGCTCTGTCCAACAGACAGTTCTCTTGCAAACACTTTAGAGCCTTTGTTCCGCTCAATGGCTTCTTTAATACAATTTGTATTAAATTGGCGCGTGTCGCGTGTCAAAGACTTTGAGATCTGTCTGTTGAGCTGCCGGTATCTGGTAGCATCATCAGAGGATGTCAGAACCATTTTCCGTCTTTCGTCCATAAGCTGCAGGGTATAGTCAGAGATCTTTTTGGTTCTGTTTGTACGGTGGGCCTTGAAGACTTTAGACCCAGCCGTATGGACAGCTTCTACGAGCCTGTCATGGTATGAGTCCACTTCCTCGCAATCTGCTAGGCATTCGAAACGGTTTTGCAGTTCGAGCTGAAAGGGTTCAGGGTTTTGGATGTGGATGGGTAAAGGTCGGAGCGTAGACTTTATTAGACGGGACCTCTGGAGCTTGACATTTAGGTTCAATGAGCCTCTCACCAGTCTGTGATCGCTCCCGGTTTTAACCGTATTGATCACTGAGACGTCATTGAACACCTGTCTACTCGTCGACAAGATAAAGTCTATCTCGTTTTTTGTTTTACCATCGGGGCTTACCCAGGTCCATTTGCGGTTTTCCGACTTCTTGAAAAAGGAGTTCATCATAAAGAGATCTCCATGAAGTCGGCCAACATTTGGCCCCGGGGATTCCGGTCTCCAGTTCCAAATTGCCCCACTTTCAGCTCATTCCCGAATCGTTTACCCAGCTTCGCGTTAAAGTCCCCCTGACCACAGTGAAATAAGAGTTCGAGGTATGTATGGCTCTAGAAATATCCTCATATATGACCTCAACCTCATCGTCGGAGTGCGTCGAAGTCGGCGCGTAAACCTGTATGACCTTCAACGAATACCGCTTGGTAATTCTGAGTATAAGGTACGCAACCCTAGTCGACACACTCTCGATTTTCACTGTGTTGTGGACGAGGGACTTGTGGACTATGAACCCAACACCACCTTGGGAGAGTTGGTCGCCTTCCCGGAAATAGAACAGATTCCCGGATTTCAGGATTATCGTGTCCTCCCCCTCTCTTCGGACTTCAGATAATCCTATTATGTCCCAATGTAACCTGCTCAATTCTTCCTCCAGTTCGATCATCTTCTCGTCGGTCCGCAGTGTGCGTGTGTTGTATGTTGCCAGGGCCAGAGGTCGTCGGTTTTGGTAACGCGGAATCTGCCGGGGATTCTTAGCACCCCCTGCCCTGCCGTAACCACGGCTGTTACCACGGCTGGGTATAGCAGGGCTGCCGGGGACTGGGGGCCGCGGTTTAATTGTGTCCTTCATTTGAGGGGATCTGCCATAATCGCCACGCTTGGCAAACGGGTTGGCGATCGCATTAAGGTAGAAATTGGTACTCATGAGAACGCTGCTGCCCATTCTCTGGAATATATTCCCTCGGGACGACTTCTACGTCCCCCCACGGGATGAGAGGGGGTGGTGATATTCTCTAGGCCGTCACCACACAGCCAGTCTTTATTTCACGCAAATCAATGCAGTATTACGGAAATTATGACTGTGAGAAGTTTTGAGCACTTAAATTTCCAAGATATCGCGCGCTCAACGCGTGACGTCAGCTGTCGGCTCGGTGCCGGTCGCTCTGTGCGCTCGTGCCGCGCGCCATATGAAACACATTGCAGTGAAGACGCGCGCGCGCTGTACTTGTATCATTGCTTTATTTATTAATTTGTTATTATTGTATTATATCAACCAGTTACATATATCTGCACCCTGGAAGAGGGTTACATGGGAGGTAGATTTCCTTACACGGCTGACAAACTTTGATTGACAGTAGCATGCGGCGTCAAGAATCCAAAGTTTCTTAATATACCAATAATACTCTCGACTTTCTTACTTTTTTTTTGTTTTCAGTACCTTTTTATATATAAATCTAATAAAGAACTAACTAAACGAATATAAAATAAAAATATTATAAGTAGGTGCCTTTTTATATTTATATATAATTCCAAATTTTAATGCCATTATAGACGACCAAAATAAGACCAAACGGCAGAGGATAAACTCACTCTGTGAATGAATCTTCAAAAGTGTTAACGATATGTCTAGTATTTAGGATACAATGAAGGCCGGTAGGTACTATTATATTTCTAGCAAAATGTTTATAAAATTTTGTACACCATCTCCAAGTAGGTATACTTACGTACGCAGGTAAGTACTATACTCAGCGGCCCGCTAACTGCTGTAGATTAATACCACTGTCATTCTTAACGTTTTTTTTTCAAAGACAATAATAATACTATAATACTTTACAAACATATAATAGACGGACACAAACTACATCCAGACTCTGAACAACTATTTACGGGTTACACAAATAGTTGTCCGGCGCGGGAATAAAACCTCGGACACACAGCGGCGACTGTCTTAGCCGCTGCGCCTCACTTGCAGTCAATTTTACTTCACTTATATTCAACATACCTATTTTTACTTATTAAGTATTAGTGGTTAAAGTCAAACGTAGATAATAATCACGAAATATTGTATAAGTAGGTAAAATATTTCGTGGTTATTATATATTTTTTCCAAATATCCCATGTTTAATCTACGTCAGTAAATTAGGTAACATTACCTATTCTCATTTAAAAAATACGATATTGTTGGTTTATATATTTATTATAACATCCTGATATGAAGGTTCCTTATTGATAATAACAATATTAATTTCTCTTATTTAAATATTAAATTGTAAAAGCCTTAAATGACAAAGGTAGCTAAACTTAAAAGTTTATCTACCTTTGTCAGAAGTTGATTATAAAATGCACCAATAGATAACGTAGTGCTTCATGATAAAAGTATAAATATAATAGTTATTGACATCAAAATAATATTCATAACAAATTGCAATAGTTTTCAGACCTATTGAATCCTGTCTGCGTATTGAGGTCATCAATTTCTTCCTTATCATAGGATATTTAGGTATACTAAAAACACTTTTTGGGTGTGTTAACATTGGAATTAAAACTCTTGGGCACTACACGGCATTTTCTAATAATTTTCTCGTAATAAAATCGAAATTACGAGCCACCAACCCGCAAACCGGCCGGCGCGCTGCGTGAGGCGACACGTGACGTCACAGCGCGATCAAACGCCGCTTGCGGTTTGAAATAATATCGCTCGAAAATGCGTACTTTGATTGTCTATCTCAGCTGTCTTTGGGAATATTAAAAAAGTAAAAATGCAGATGTTCTTGTATTGTATTGTAGATTACTTTCGCATATCTAGAATAAAACATTGGCCAGGCTCATGGCAACTAGACAACTGTTAAATATATTTCTACATAGGTACTTACATATTATAGTGTACCGGAGGAATGTGTATCACTTCTGAAAATCAGGTAAGATGGGCCGTTTTTTTAAATACGGGACTAGTCCCTCCCTCTTACCCACCACTGCAACTCCTGTAAGCCAGGATCAACAGTGGCACACAATGAAATGACACTGAGCGGTGAAGCTCAGGCATGTCCCGGGGAATCACTTTAACTGTCTTGGATCCCGCAACGAGTTTAATCAGAAAGAGAAAAAGGAGGAGTTAGAAAATGAATAGTTCCAGTTCCCTCCAGAGCAAAGCGGGAGACAGAATGATGTAAAGAGGCTATAGCCTCATAAAATGAGAGATTTGCAACTAGAGAAGCCAGCTGCAAAAGCACCGCGGATCAAGTTAAGGGTCCTAAGTGAGCTGTTATATTTGATTCCAATACTAGGTATGGCAAAAGCGCTTAAACGCACGGAAGTTGTTCCTTGTTGCCACAAGATCCCTATAATATACTACTCCAGATATTGGTTGCAAGCTGTTTAACATAATATCACGCTGATTTTGCCAGAGATCACACTCCCAAAGGATGTGGTGAGCAGTTTGTTCATATTTGTTACTGGAAGTTGAGCACAGACAGATTGTTGAAGATACCTACTAATTTGAAACTAAACAATTTACTTTTAAAATTGCCGTGTCCGGTAAGAAATTGTGCAACACAATGGTCTATCATGTGATTAGCCAAGTTTTATTTAACCGGTCGCGTACGTCCTGAAAGAACTGGTGCAGATGGCGACCCTTGGTTGAGCTATTCCATCTACATTGCCATTCATTTAGTAGTTCGTCATTTAAGTCAGTTATTGGCATAAATAGCCTGGTTATTTTCGTACGGTCGCGTAATGATAAGAAATCATTTTCTAAATTTTCGCGCGTAGAATAATACATTGCTGCTCGTCTTTGAACTTCAAGATCAACCGGAAGTACACCCGCTAGGACAGGTAGGGCCTCTGTGCTCACCGATCTATAGGCTTTACACAGAAATATATCAACGCCTACCTCTGGCTTTGTAGTAATTTACGGCGAGCAGCCCACACAGGCGAGCCGTAGCATATACACCCAAGATAGGTTGCCCCGTAAATGATTTTAAGAGTATTAAAAGAGAGGCGCCAGGTTGCCGTCGATATCCTTGTAAGTGCAATAAAGTTACGCTTAGCTTTAGATGGGCCGGTAGCATGTCGAACGAATACAGGCTTGAATGTGGTGTAAGGCAGGGGGGACTAAGCTCTCCGTTGCTGTTTAACCTCTACATAAACCAACTTATTGAGAGGCTCAGTAGCACGCGTGTAGGGTGCCATATAGATGGAGTGTGCCTGAATAATATCAGCTACGCTGATGATATGGTTACTATAGCACCCGGGATCAATGGCTTAAGGATCTTGGTGTCGATCTGCGAGGAATATGCGGGAACACATGGCTTAAGATGCAACTCCAAAAAAGCGAACTCGTTGTTTTTAGGGCACCCAAATATCAGCTGACCCATGTCCCACCAGTGCTACTTGACGGGATCGCCCTCAAACGGGTCGACAAGTTAACATACTTAGGTCATTTGTTAAACAAGTGGCCTTAGGGATGACGAGGACATGGAAATATGCTTGCTCGCAGGTTCGCACGATGCTCAACAGAAGTTAAAATAACGCTTCTTAAATCATACTGTCAGTCACTCTACACAAGCGGCCTGTGGGTGAGGTATTGTCAGCGTACCTGTAGAGCTCTGCGTACCCAGTAGATACAATAATATTTTTAGAATGTTGTTGGGATTGCCATGGCGCTGCTGCGCTTCTGGTCCATCCATCAACGCGTGCCTCAGCGAACGCTGAGGCACGCGTTGGTGGATTCGCAGCTGTAAGGCGTAAAAAAGTTATCTCTATCGTTTGTCTAACCTGGACAAGCGTGCCCCATTTTTAGATTGGCCAGCTGACACAATATGTCGTAAGGTTAGGTACCTTAACGGCATGTGTCAGCTGGGGGCAACAACCATTGATGTTAGGGTTTTAGACTTGTCAAAAATTTAACTCATAATTGCAGCAATGAGAGCCAAAAACTAATCCTCGCACGCAAATATTGTTGAAACTACGATCATGAAACGGTGGGCGAACTGGAGACCCGGTTTCCTGGTTTACACATCTGTATCTGTACCTGTAACTATTTAAGCTACGATTATGTACTTACTATATACCTCAAAATTCTCAGTCAAGCAGGGCTCCCAAGGTTTTCAAAACCTTAGCTTGAATAGTTTTCGATCTGCAAAGTGTGTGTAAGCCGAGGCCACTAACACGGGTAACTCATGTGAATTTACTCTAGGTAACTGTAAAAGTTAGTTTTCTTTTAAATATCAAATGACATTTTATAATTGCAGCATACACGAGGTATAATTTCAAATCTCTAGCCCTCATATTTTCAAAATAAAAGTAATAAACTGCTTTCCCGCCAAAATTTTGATTTCGAAAATAGTGGCTCGGATGAAACTGGGGCTCTACCGGCTAAGTCGCCGAACATCGTTTTCATGAATGGCGTTCAAATAAATAAAGACTAAAAATGACATCAATCGTTAAACCGGCTTCCATTACCACATGTGACATCATAAATGGTCCGGAATCGATTGTCAACGTTGAAGCCGATTTAACGATTGATTAAGTCATTTTTAACCATTATTTATTTGAATGGCCAAACCAAACCAAAACCATTTAGAAAGGATGAATGAAAGAAGATTAACAAAAGAAGTATACCTGGCCTGTGTGAATGGTACAACCGGAAGGGGAAGACCCCGTAGAACATTATCTGATCAAATCGGAGACGTACTTAAGAAAGGTCAGGTCAGAAGTACCCTAAACCGGCGAGCATGTATGAAGAATATTATGTCAGTAAACGAAGCGAAAGAGGTATGCAAGGATCGTGACAAATGGAAGTCCGTTGTCTCTGCCTACCCCTCTGGGAAACAGGCGTGAGTCTATGTATGTATGTATTTATTTGAACGCCATTTAAGAAATCGATGTTCGGCGACTTAGCCGGTGCTTAGCCCCTGGAGCCACGACGTTAATAAAGCCAATATTAGGTACCTACCTATATAATTGGCTTTATTAACAAAATTTTATGATTAAAGGCATTTTTATGATTTTAACTCAATATATAGACCAGGGTCGATAATTTTTAAAACCAAAAAAAATAATAGTAGGATGAAACCCATTAGAAAAGGAGGGGAATATTATAAAAATGAAAGGAAAAATAATTTACGGGCGATCTGAGGTCGGGAAGGGGATGGGGGTGAGTTTTTAAGGGTAAAAAACGGTTTTTCTCGATTTCCGGCAAAACTGACAGTCCTATCGAAAAAAGTCAAATGGCAAAGTTGTAGGTAATAAAAAGATCTAAAACTTTTGTATTTACACTTTTTTCACATAACCTAAAATTTATGTGATAACTTCAAAAAACTCAAGTTTTTTGTTTTTTATTTTTATCTTTTACATAAATTTTACTTTTTTAACGAAATTTGGTGAAAACTTACCTTTTTATGTCCCAAATACGCTGTAATTTATTTGATTAAAAATATTTATTTTTTCACCTTATTTTGAATTAATATCGAAAAAACAACCTATATTTCAATCGAAAAGTCACCCGTCAAAATATCAGCTATTTTCAAAAAGTTGGTATGTTTTCTGTTCGTTGAAATCTCTATTTTCCGATGATGAAAAAAAATATATATGTACCTATAGTATATCTTCTCAGAAAATGCAAAAAAAAATCGAATTCTTTTTTAAATACTATAAAAAATTTGAGCTATTTATTAAAATTAATACTTTAATTACTCAAAAAACATTAGATTACATGTAACATTGAAAAAAAAATTGCTAATAAAAATATACTACTATAATTAACAAACAAATAAGTTAATAAAATTAATATTTAATAAGACATCTACAATATTTGGAGAAAGTTGTCTTCTTTAAATTATATGCGTAGATGTCTATTTATATTTTAAGATAAATTATATATCGGATATCAACCGCGAAAAATATATCGAGATTCGTAATCACTGCAACAAGATGTGTAGGACTGCCCAACGCCAACATATCCACAAATCCGTTGAGAACGGTGAACCAGCTAAAATCTGGAAATTTTTAAGATCACTTGGGGTTGGAAAGTGCCAAGATACACTTCCTAAAACTTTGGATACTCACGCCCTTAATGCTCATTTCTCATCTTCAGCTGTATGTAACAGAACAGCCAAAACAAACACTTTGACACATCTTTCATCGCTTCCAACTCCTGGTCACTCACCTTTCCTTTTTAATCAACTCACTGCTTGTGATGTTAAGAAAAGCATTCTGTCAATATCGTCTAATGCAGTCGGTAGTGACAATGTCAGCCGTAATATGATCATTCCTATCCTTGACGAAATCCTTCACGTCTTATGTCATATTTTTAATTGCTCCTTGTCCAGTGGATGTTTTCCTTCCTCATGGAAGGAAGCTCAAATCACTCCTGTACCAAAAACCAAAAATCCCACCGCTTTTGCTGATTACCGTCCTATATCCATCCTCCCGTTCCTCTCCAAAGTCCTTGAGCGTCTGGTCCATAGACAGCTTCATTCCTTTGTTTGCAAAAATAATCTCCTAAATCCAATGCAATCCGGTTTTCGTCCCAGTCATAGTACTGTCACTGCCCTGGTCAATATTACGGAAGACATTAGGAGTGCCATGGAGAATGGAAATCTTACAGTTCTGCTCCTATTAGACTTCAGTAATGCATTCAATACTGTGGATTTCGACATTCTTCTTGGCATTCTTAGCTCTCTCAACATATCTCCAACAGTGATTGATTGGTTTCGCACTTACCTGTTTGGTCGCCGGCAAAGAGTCCGTATTGATGACTCTTTCTCTTCGTGGTGCAATACAGTAGCCGGTGTGCCGCAGGGTGGCGTTTTATCTCCATTGCTTTTTGCTATTTTTATTAATTCAATCTCAAATAACCTTTCTTCCTCCTATCATCTTTATGCAGACGATCTCCAAATATATTCTCATTCTCGGCTTGCAAACCTGCCTGATACCATCAGAGTTGTCGACTCTGATTTATCTCGTATAGGGGAATGGAGCCATAGTTTTGGTCTTAAAATTAACCCATCAAAAACACAAGCCATCATCATCGGCAGCTCTCGAATGGTGTCTAGGATAGACATGTCCCAACTTCCACAAATTACATTTGAAGGTACTATTATCCCATTTAAAGATACAGTTAAGAATTTGGGGATTGTATTAGATAGTACATTATCCTGGGTCCCACAACTGAAAGCAGTTAGCCGAAGATTATTTGCTTCAGCAGGCTCTCTTAGGCGTCTGCGCAATTTTCTCCCCATTACCACTAAAATCGCGCTTGCTCAATCGCTTCTCCTACCGATCCTCGACTACGCCGATGTCAGCTATCTTGATCTTACTGAAGAGCAACTAGATAAGCTTGAGCGACTTCAAAACTTTTGTATAAGGTTCATATTTGGCCTTCGCAAATATGATCATGTCTCCTCATTTCGTACAAAGCTCAAGTGGTTGCCGATTCGCCTTCGCCGGAATGCTCATATTCTTTCCTTGCTTTATAACATTCTCTTTAACCCTGCTACTCCCATATATTTAAAAGAACGCTTCGAGTTCCTTTGTGACACGCATTTGCGATCCTTAAGATCATCAGAAAACGTAAAACTTCATATCCCAGAGCACAAATCTATATTTATGGGAAACTCTTTAAGTGTGCAGGCAGCCCGACTTTGGAATGCCTTGCCTATTGTAATTAGACGTGCTCAGACAATAGCAACTTTCAAAAAGCTTGTCAGAGAACACTATTTGAGTGTATAATTGATGGTTTCTTAAGTTAAGTATCTATTCTCTTCTTATTTGCTTATTTAATTTTGTCTTTTTCATATTTTAACAGTAAATTCACTTTTATTTATGGATATACCATAATTTTGGTATATCTCTTGTTGCACACCTACTGCTAGCTATAAGTTATTGTTCAGCTCCTATCCATCCTAAGGTTGTCTGGAAGAGATCGCTTTATGCGATAAGACCGCCCTTTGTACAACTTGTTTATGTAATATCTCATGTTGTATTTATTTTTATGGTGTACAATAAAGAGTATTCTATTCTATTCTATTCTATATACCTGAGTGACCTACGAAAAATAGTAGCCCATCAAAAGGTATTTCA
This sequence comes from Pseudoips prasinana, assembly GCA_951640165.1. NCBI lineage: Eukaryota > Metazoa > Arthropoda > Insecta > Lepidoptera > Nolidae > Pseudoips > Pseudoips prasinana. The sequence continues at coordinate 18,122,082 of OX621241.1, read as the reverse complement.
TGGAGAAGTGGGGAAGGGGCTAGGCGGGTCTGGGTCTTACTACATACATACTAATAATAATCTCCTTAATTGTGCACAAACAAATTTAGTTAATCCCATAAAAAAATATTTCAAAATACATAAAATATATTAAAAATCTATAAAAAAAATATAAAATATATATCGTAAATATATTTTTAAAAACAAACGTTTGGCCGATTTACAAATATATTTTATACATTTCAAATATATTTCAGATATATTAAAAATATATGAAATATACATGAAAATCAGCCAAAAGTTAGTTATTAAAAATATATTTACTATACATATTTTTTATATATTTATACAATTTAAATAGATTTTTAATATATTTATAATATATTTTTTATACATTTTGACAATTATTTCTTTAATATTTTGTTGTTTAAAAATATTGTAATGAATAACGTAATCAGAATAAAGTATCTACATTTAATTGTACGATTTACATTTATATTTATATATAATGAGATTTACTATGACATAAATGTAATTAGCATTATTTAATGCTAATTACATTTATGTCAAATATAATCAACTTTTTAATTGAAACAAATTGCAGCAATCAAATTTTTAGATGACTTTTTTCATAATAATTAAAAAAAATCGAATTCGAGTTATTTTCGTGTTTTTGCATTTTCTGAGAAAATTTACTATAGTAACATATATATATTTTTTCACCATCGGAAAGTAGAGATTTCAACGAACAGAAAACATACCATTTTTTTGAAAAAAGGTGATATTTTGACGGGTGAGTTTTCGATTGAAAATTAGGGTGTTTTTTCGATATTAATTCAAAATAAGGTGAAAAAATAAATATTTTTAATCAAATAAATTACAGCGTATTTGGGACATAAAAAGGTAAGTTTTCACAAAATTTCGTTAAAAAAGAAAAATTTATGTAAAAGATAAAAATAAAAAATCAAAAACTTGGTTTTTTGAAGTTTTCACATAAATTTTAGGTTATGTGAAAAAAGTGTAAATACAAAAGTTTTAGATCTTTTTATTACCTACAACTTTGCCATTTGACTTTTTTCGATAGGACTTTTAGTTTTGCCGGAAATCGAGAAAAACCGTTTTTTACCCTTAAAAACTCACCCCCATACCCTTCCCGACCTCAGATCGCCCGTAAATTATTTTTCCTTTCATTTTTATAACATTCCCCTCCTTTTCTAATGGGTTTCATTCTACTATTATTTTTTTTCACTTTTTATTATTTTTAAACGCTTCTACCCTGGTCTAATACTCTGTGTTTTACTCTCACAAAACTGGTGACAGTGTATGAATATGAGATTTGGATAATTTCCGATCCACCAAGTACAGTGAGACAAGGATCTTTATGAACGTGACTGACATTTGTGGGACGGCGACACTATGGCGGCAAGGGTTGCTTTTAAGAAAATTTCCCTAATATTATGGGAAAATTTAACAATGGCAATAGACTGTATCCCAAGTATTATATAACTTTGACGGGCCAGTTGGCTTAGTTGTTTTTTTTTATTCCCACTCAGGACAGATATTTGTGTGGATTAACATGTCTGTTTGTCCTGTGTCTAGGTGTTTAGGTATGTATTTACAAAAGTAGTATATCAGCTACGTACAAGCTTTACTTAGTTTGGGATCAGATCAGATCATGTGTGAATAATTTCCCAGGAATATCTAACTCAAAAGTTTATAGGGTACCTCATATATTATCGATTTATTATTATAAATTAATTAATAGCACAAGGGAATAAAACAGTCATTATTATCTTTATAAATAAATTTATGTCTATATTAATAATTCATTCACATTACTTAATACTAGATACATTAATGAAAAACTTCAAACGAAAATCTAATACACGGGTGCGACTTAAAAATCAAGCATAGTAACATTCCCCTATCGGGCGGCAACTCGTTCGTTAACTTTTTCAAATGGAATTATCGAGCTTTCACTATGTTTTTCTTTCATGAAAATCTCCTTAACCTTTAGGACTATTTCCCTGACACCACTTTTTATCACTTTGGGCATATTGTTAGTGTTTTAAACCAAATAATACAATAATAAACGTAGGAACAGCAGTCAGCAAAGCAAGCTGTGGCAGAACTGTCAAAGAGACACTTAACAAGATGGCGGTGTTAGTTCCACTTTCAGCCACGTTCATAAAGATCCTTGTCGCACTATATTTTTATGCCGAGCATTTAAAGCGCGGTGCGCCGCGCCGGTGAGAATGTTCAAAGAGAATACAAAAAACTAACTTTTGAGAACGTTAAAAACAATAATCGTTAATCATTTATCTTTTTAACAGTTCGAAATTAGTGACACCCCCACACGTAACCGAATCGATTGGAAATAATAATTGATTTTTTTAAGAACTTTCAATCTAATGTATCGATATTCGACAGGAATAAAATATATCCATAACTATAAACTTGGATGATTAAACCTTTTAATGTGAAACAGATAGCCATTGGCCACCAATAAACATCTTAATGGGATTGTATTAACCCCTGTTGAGACAACTGTGTTCTTGTGTATCACAATTAACTCGAAACTACAATGGGGAAAAACTAACAGGAAAATTAAGTTCTACAGCATATGCAGTTAAAACTATTAGACGGCTCGCTGATGTGGACACAGCCAGAAAGAATTTTTTTTTTAGTTATTTTCATAGTGTAATGTCCTATGGAATTCTCCTTTGGGGTAGCGCTACAATCATAATATAATAAAGTTAATAAATAATAATATTTATTATTTAGCTAATAACTTATATTATTTACGATGACGTAGTATACTCAACGTGGACGAGGAGATTTTATATTATTAACTCTAGAAATAGACCAGGGTCGATAATTTTTAAAACCAAAAAAAATAATAGTAGGATGAAACCCATTATAAAAGGAGGGGAATATTATAAAAATGAAAGGAAAAATAATTTACGGGCGATCTGAGGTCGGGAAGGGGATGGGGGTGAGTTTTTAAGTGTAAAAAACGGTTTTTCTCGATTTCCGGAAAACTTAAAGTCCTATCGAAAAACGTCAAATGGCAAAGTTGTAGGTAATAAAAAGATCTAAAACTTTTGTAAATATACTTTTTTCACGTAACCTCAATTTTTTGAGAAAAATTCAAAAAACCAAGTTTTTGGTTTTTTATTTTTATATTTTACAATTTTTTTTCTTTTTTAACGAAATTTGGAGAAAACTTACCTTTTTATGTCCCAAATACGCTGTAATTTATTGGATTAAAAATATTAATTTTTCACCTTATTTTGAATTAATATCGAAAAGACACCCTAATTTTCAATCGAAAACTCACCCGTCAATATATCAGCTTTTTTCAAAAAGTTGGTATGTTTTCTGTTCGTTGAAATCTCTACTTTCCGATGGTGAAAAAAAATATACTATAGTAATATACTATACTATAGTAAATCTTCTCAGAAAATGCAAAAAATAGAAAAAAACTCGAATTCGATTTTTTTTAATTATTATAAATAATTTCATTATAAAAAAATGATAGCTGCAATTTGTTTCAATTAAAAAGTTGATTTACTTAATGCTGATTACATTTATGTCATAGAAAATCTCATTATGTATAAATATAAATGTTAATAGTACAATTAAATGTAGGTACTTTATTCTGATTACGTTATTCATTACAATATTTTTAAACACATTAATCTTATCATTCATAATTATCTACCTTATCTTCAATTCTAATCACTTATCCATTAGTTTTTGTCTTTATGGCATTTCTTCATCGTTAGATTCGTCAAACATCTCCGATTCTAGTAGATCTTCGAAATCTTCATGACCATCACCTTCTTCCTCTCCAACATTATTTCCAGACTGCGTTGGTTCTTCATCCACAATTTCTTCTGAATCCTCAACTTCCTCGTAGGGTTAATATCTCAAATCAAGTCGCCTTCAAACGTAAGTAAATTGAGGGGGGAGGGGTGTAGGGGGGAGGGGCTACCCTCCTGTACCATCCCCAACCCGCGGAACCCCATGGTTATGGAGATATCCATGGTTAATGATTTTTTAGCGCTCGGCGGCCGCTGCCGATCCAACCCCCTCGTAGGTTTCTTCTTCAATATTGGAGCAATTTTCAGAACCATGACAGTTTGAACATAAATTTGTGCATTTTAAACCATGTTTTCGGCAACCACATTTTAAACTGTTACATCCAGTTTCACAGCTGCAGCATATAGTTTTGAGCAATATTTCCGGAATTCATTCTTTTTGTGTAAATTTGGGCATAATTCCACGTTGAAATTGCTTCCAGCCCCAATCTGTTGCTGTTAGTTCGTTACCCAACCAAGTTTCAAGCTGATAATATGCCCTGTAACAATGTTGTTCTGCTGCTCCTTCTGTGGGTGGGAGGTTTGCCAAAACGATTTTGGCTGATTTTCATGTATTTTTCATATATTTTGAAAATATCTGAAATGTATAAAATATATATGAAAATCGGCCAAAATTTTGTTATTAAAAATATATTTACGATGTATATTTCATATATTTTTTATCTATTTTGAAATATATTTTTTTTCATGGAATTAATTAAATTTTTTTGTGCCAAATTAAGGAGATTATTATTAGTATGTATGTATGTATTATGACCCGCCTAGCCCCTTCCCCACTTCTCCATGAAATACCTTTTGATGGGCTACTATTTTTCGTAGGTCACTCAGGTATATAATTTATCTTAAAATAGTTATAAATAGACATCTACGCATATAATTTAAAGAAGATTCGACAAGTTTCTCCAAATATTGTAGATGTCTTATTAAATATTAAATTTATTAACTTATTTGTTTGTTAATTGTAGTAGTATATTTTTATTTGCAATTATTTTTTATCAATGTAACATGTAATCTAACGTTTTTCGATTAATTTAAGTGTTCATTTTAATAAATAGCTCTAAATTTTTTTTAATAATTAAATAAATCGAATTCAAGATTTTACGATTTTTTGCATTTTCTGAGAAGATTTACTATAGTAACATATGTATTTTTTTTCACCATCGGAAAGTAGAGATTTCAACGAACAGAAAACATACCAACTTTTTGAAAAAAAGCCGATATTTTGACGGGTGAGTATTCGATTGAAAATTAGGGTGTTTTTTCGATATTAATTCAAAATAAGGTGAAAAAATAAATAATTTTAATAAAATAAATTACAGCGTATTTGGGACATAAAAAGGTAAGTTTTCACCAAATTACGTTAAAAAAGCTAAAAAAATTTTAATAGATAAAAATAAAAAACCAAAAACTTGGTTTTTTTAATTATTCACATAAATTTTGAAGTTATGTGAAAAAAGTGTAAATACAAAAGTTTTAGATCTTTTTATTTCCTACAACTTTGCCGTTTGACTTTTTTCGATAGGTCTTTTAGTTTTGCCGGCAATCGAGAAAAACCGTTTTTTACCCTTAAAAACTCACCCCCATCCCCTTCCCGACCTCAGATCGCCCGTAAATTATTTTTTCTTTAATTTTTATAATATTCCCCTTCTTTTATAATGGGTTTCATCCTACTATTATTTTATTTCACTTTTTATTATTTTTAAAGGCTTCTACCCTGGTCTAAAAGATTATAACAGAAATATAATGTTAAGAAAGTAGTTCGCGGGAAAAGGTCAGTTATAAAACATTTGCGAATGTTTCAATTATTAAAACATTTTTAAACGTATTTTCAAAATCGAGTTCAGTTCTCGTCACAAATTTCTTTTAAGTCTTAGTATCCACTGAAAACATTCACTGAAAAGCCATATATAATACACTCTGTGGCAACCACTGCGTGAAATTTTTAGTTTTTAAGATTTTACTAAAAATGTTACCACATAAGATAGGTAACATATTTATCACACTAGATCATGGCGATAAAAAACTATAAACTCGTAGTCGTAAATAGTAAATTATTTGTTATCATTCTTTAGGTCTATAAAAGTTATTTTGTATTTCCATCCCCTAACCTTGGCAATTTTCTGTGCGTACTTAGATTGTCTTTTGTAGCATTCTGTAGTGTCAAACACAGATTGTTATATTCTCTTTGGTGTCAAATAGGTAGTAATCACAGGTAGTAAATTATACTTATATTTGGCGTTGTTTTGGTCGTCTGATTTTCAATAATACTTTGTTCGATTTGATTACAAGACAAGAGTTCTTCAATAAAATAAATTGCGTGTAGTCAAAATCGTGAACAACTCAAAGATGGATAGAGAAGATGGTGAAATGAGTGATGATAACGCAATGCTTACTGATGATGTAAAAGAACCTATTACATTTGAGAATGATTGCACGGTGGTCAGTATTTTGCCTTTGTTAGTGCTTTATTGTTCATATCTGATGTATTTTGAACCTTCTAGTAACAACCAAATTGATCATTTTTAACTGACTTTCAAAGGAAGAAGGTTATCAATTCGACTGTGTTATTTTTAAATAATTTTATTCGATAGTGAATGCTTTCGATATATTGTTGTCCAAATTGGTTGTTATAAAGAAAAGTTAAGTTGGTTGTGATTTTTTATAAAATATTAATAATATTGTCCTTAATTATTGTAGGTGTACAAAGCTGATAAAGGTGGTTTAAAAATCGAGAAACTGGAAAAGGTTGATGCTTCAAAGATTGAAGAGAGAGCGAGGAGGTTCGGCTTAAATTTAACTGGAAATAGAATAATCACTCAAAGACAAATAGATGACCTGTACTCCAATTTTGGTATTGAAAGTGGTAATGAGAGGCATTTTCGCTTTGATGCTATCAACTTGAGTAGTGTTGATGGTCTTACTACTAGAGATATATTTCAGTATTTGGAAGATTATAAGCCAGTATCTTTGGAATGGATAAATGAGACTTCATGTAAGTATACAAAAAAATTGCAGATTCTCTAATATTATATAAAGTGATATCTTATTCCCAGTCTGATGATATTAACTGTTTCAGCAATCCCAGCATCTTATGCAATAAATAGTGGGCTCTTGTTTTAGTTCTTTCTTTTATATTTCTAATCAATTTAGTTTTAACGTTTTCTTGATATCTCTAGTTGCCATTATTAAAACTTTAACTAAAACATTGCACTTGATTTTAAGCCTCAGCTTCAAAATTATAGTATATAATGTCGGATAGAAATTAATTCAGTATTATATAATTCACATGCACAAGCATTTGGGGACAAATTCTAAAAGTGTGATTATGCCCAAAATGTGTATGATGGCTTAAACAATGCCTGTTAAGGGTTGAAATTTTTTAATATTCTTTATTAACATAAAATACTGGGCCCAACTCATAAGTACTGCTACTGGAAATTTGATTAGTGATGTATTGAACTGAGTACTTGTGTTAATAATTTTCATTCTTATCTCAATTTTAGGTAATGTTGTATGCCAGGACCACATTTCTGCTGCATTAGCTCTATTGGTTCATTCTAGAGAAATTCAAGATGAAACCCTAAAAAAATTGCTTTCTGAGAAATCACATCATTGGCGAGAGGGTATGCCTCATCCTAAAAAAGATTTAATATTAATGAGGTTTGCCACTAATGGAGATAAGAAAGTCATGAAAAAGAAAACTCTTGCCAAATCTGTTGATGACTACTATGATCAAAGTATGGATTCAGCAAGCAAAAACCCTTGGGGTGACTTGTGTAAGTCATGGGGTATATATGATCATCAGGAAGTTTTTCAACGGAAACCAATTTATGACGATGATGAAGAAGTAGAAGCTACAGCACCGCCTACCAACATAGTCAGAATTAAAAATAAAAGCCTAGCTAGTAGATTAGGAAAGAGGCGAACATATGAACATAATGATAATAATGATGACGATGATGATGATGCGAAATCAGAAGATAGTGGTTCTGATTCAGAATGGAAAATGAAATCTAAAGTACCTAGAATGAGAATGCATGCCGATGATGAAGAATCTAAGCAAAGGAAGAAGTTAACTATGCCATATTCCAAAGAAATAAAAACTGAGGGATATTCAGCATTGTCTATAGAAGTTGAAAATTCTCAAAACAATTATTCCCAAAGGCAACAAACAACATTGTCTGATAAATTTAAAAAATACACTGCATCCAAGCCCTCACATAGCATACGGTCTCGGTTAGGAGACAAAGTTGCACCAGTTGAAGACGAAGATATTCAAAGTGAAGACTCATCTGATTCTAATTCTGATAGCTATCTGACAAGCAGGGTGCACAAAGTGAACAGTGCAGTGAAGAGCTCTAGTAATGTGTGGTCTAGACTAGATAAGACAGCAAATAATACAAAAAGTCAAGGTACTCACAGTGATTTACGTCATGTATTAAAATCAAGAAAACATAAGAAATCAGATGACTTGAGAGACAGATTAGGTAAATCGAAACAAACCAATTTACGGATTGAAATAGACAATAATTATGCTCATGATTTATAGTCCACATTGCAACCATTGCAGAAAGAGAATGCAAGCCCATTATGATTAATATTTAGATATTATATTATTGGATTATCTAAATATTTCAGTGATTCTTATAAAACTGTCCTAATGTATACGGAAAAGATAAATAATGATATGAATTGTAATAATATGAATCTAGCAAATCATAGAAGAATAACTCCGTAAGAAACCTCTCTTAATAAAAACCGAAATGTTCTTAGAAATTAAGCTGATATCCAATGCACCTACAAAAATGATTTTACATTGCAATTTTTCAAGCTGTATTACAATGTTTAATGAAATGTCATAGGTTGACCTATCCTGCTTCTGCACCAGAGCACAGAAAATTACTTGCTAAATTAAGTAATCCTGTACCTCTTCATTAAGTTTAATCTTCTAAGGGAGTACAATATGTAGATATATTTCATGGCTCAACTGAAGAGTGAGCCAAGTAGAATAATAATGTCCAACCTGTTGTTTCTCAATTATAAAAGTGTTCTTTCGAAAGTAATATGATATCCATGTAAGATTTCAAGTGAGAATTCCAATGTCATCGGTGATATTATATTATCAATATTTGCAGAGTAGCAGAGCATAATTGACAACATTTCATATTTTTAACTGGCATGTATTATTGCGTTATTTAAAAGTAAATCCAAAACTAGGACACCCATATTTTTTCTTTTTGCAAAATAATGAACTTTTCATTCATAATTTCAACTTCGAAATTCGATGTATTCTAAAAAGACGTAAGCGGCAAATGACGTCATAATAATGGTAGAATAACAATCGATCTTTGCTTTAAAGTGACCCGTCAAAAAAAAATCACTGTCTTGTCAAACTCATTGGCGCCTAAACTTGTTTACGTTTGTTTAATGTTTTCAATTTCAAATTAAATAAAAATTTTGAATATTAAATTCGTTTCCAGTGTTATTATCCTTATTATGTTTCATTAAATCACCATGAAAGTTACGAAATTTAAAACCGTGAGTGACAATTGACAATTTGACATGTCTTGTTTGACGTTAATGTTTTCGTTTAAAACATTGGAATGCTTAGGCAAAGGAAACTACCTCGTCCGCCACATCAGTGACGTCATCACACCTTTTTTAGTTTTTATTTTTTTCCTCAGAAATGAAGCAATAAAAAAATATAAAAAAAATATATTTGAACTCAGGATACAAAAATAAAGAAACGGTATTTTTGTTTTAAGGTGGTGTCAGTTTTGAAATGTTGTCAATTCAAAATACTTTTATAGTAACATCTTATTTTGACGTGTTTTTGGTGATGAACACTAACTTGCCCATCAGGGAGTCTGATTTCGATTTGTTACTCTGCTCTTATCAGTGTCTCAAATGAAATAACAAAAATACATCAAAATTGATGTTACTTTACCTAATAGTATGCAGTCATAATAGCTACAATTAAAGTATAAGACACTCAGTTAACTGTAAGACATGAATATTATCTATTGTAAGCTGATTTTATTTCTTTCGGTGGATTTAAAATGTAAATGCATGTGTATTCAACATGACTTGTGAGTGTACTGGCCATTGGTTGTTTAGCCTTACTTGGGTATAATAATAATAGCCTGGAACGTTATTCAGACATAACCATCTGATCCCAAACTAAGCAGAGCTTGTACTATGGGAACCAGATCACTGATATACTATGTATACTACTTTTATTTTGTAAATACATACTCCTATAGACAATTATACCCCGAGTGAGGATAAACAGACATATTCATGCACACAAATATCTGTTTTGGATGAGAATAGCGCGCATCTCACCCACTGAATGGGGCGTGAAAGGCAAGCATCTACTAACCACGCTAACCGGTCCGTCAAGGTATTGTCTAAGCAAGCAGATTTTGTATTTAGAAATAAAAACTACATGCTGGGGCTCTACCGGCCAAGGCGCGGAACATCGATTTCTTAAATGGCGTTCAAATAAATAAAGGTTAAAAATGACTTAATCAATAGTTAAATCGGTGTGCATCAGAATCGAGGGCCCATTTTTCAAACTTATGTGAAACAAAATAAGACTTTTAGGAAAATTAGTTAAAAATAGTTAAAACTTAAAGCAAAGGGCCACGAATTTCTTAAACGTGAATCAAAACTGTTATGATTAAATAACTTGGGCCCTCAATCCTGACGCATGCATAAAGTGGCATAGTCTAAATCTCTGTAAGTACTATCTTTGGGGTTATAATTTTTACTTAAGAATTTAGTTAAGAATTTCTTAAATATTTTAAGAAATTCTCTAATCTGCAGAATATTTCATTACAGATTTATAGCGGTATATATAGGGCCCTCAATTCATTATTGTCTGAACTGAGGAATCTGCAATACATGAATTTCTCGGAAGAAATACATAAATACGACTTCACCATATTTTACTTAGACGCTCAAGTGAATTTGTTAAAAAGAAAAAACGACACAAAAGTCAATTGTTAAGAAGTAAATGAAAGTTGAATTTTACTAAAATATCAGAACTGAGAGCCCAATATTTTCAACTTTATTGACTAGGCACAACCTGTTAGATTAGCGCAAATTATAACAAAAGTTTTAACTATTTCTTAACTAAAACATCACATATCGTTCGTTCCTCTAAATTACACACTTTCAGAGAAAATTGATTTTAAACTTTTCATAAGAGAAAATACTGTAGGGTGACCATAATGTTCATAGAAAGTAGGTATCTGTATATTTAGTAAAGCTCGAAACGGAAAGTCGTACTATTTGCAGCTTAAAGTGTTATATACTCGCTATTTACACTTTAGTTTTCTTTATTTTTGAATATATGATGTTTGGCCTTTAGATACGTACTGCTATGAGCCTAGTTGCCTAAAGCAAATAATTAAGAAAAACATACCATATATTTAGTTTTAACAATGTCTACATAAAATGAAAGGCAGATTAACCGACTACAGAGCGACCAACGAAAGAATGCGTTTTTGATTGTGTTAACTAAGTACATTTCATGTTAAATGTGACGTAAGATGGTATAAAATGAACTGTAATGACAGGCTTCAAGAAAACATTCTCTCATTATAGTACCTAATATGTATAAGAAGTTATTGTAACTATGGATCACTGTAGCACCAGAGACGTCAATACGGAATTCAAACAAAATTCTGATAAATAAAACACAATCGGTATAATAATGAAAAATCTACTTACTTAACATAAATGTAACCTTAAAATAATATTTTATCCTAAAATGTACGAAATTGCATTTGAGTGATCGAAGTTCTTTATTTTGCAAAATTAGTATTAACCAAACCGTATGTCAGAATGTGTAAAAATATAGGTTGTTCTTCTCTACTATAGTCAAATCTAAGCATTAAATCAGCATAACAGATCACGCGGCCGTACACAATACGATGCGCCTTGTAGTGACCGAGATCAGCCAGTTTCAACGAAGTGACATACTCAACAACACCTAATATTTTAAAACATATTCCTTTTAAACTGATAGTTCCGGGTAATTCCTTTAAACGTTTAAATTACGAGCTTTAATTTTTTTTGTTGGACGCTAATTTGTTGGTCGCACTGTAGTCAGTTAATTCATTTTATGTAGACATTGTTAAAACTAAATATATGGTATGTCTTTACTTTTGCATTCGCTTTAGGCAACTAGGCCCAGAGCAGTACGTACCTAAAGGCCAAACATCATATATTCAAAAATATTGAAAACTAAAGTGTAAATAGCGAGTATATAACACTTTAAGCTGCAAATAGTACGACTTTCAGTTTCGAGCTTTACTAAATATACAGATACCTACTTTCTATGAACATTATGGTCACCCTACAGTATTTTCTCTTATGAAAAGTTTAAAATCAATTTTCTCTGAAAGTGTGTAATTTAGAGGAACGAGCGATATGTCATGTTTTAGTTAAGAAATAGTTAAAACTTTTGTTATAATTTGCGCTAATCTAACAGGTTGTGCCTAGTCAATAAAGTTGAAAATATTGGGCTCTCAGTTCTGATATTTTAGTAAAATTCAATTTTCATTTACTTCTTAACAATTGACTTTTATGTCGTTTTTTCTTTTTAACAAATTCACTTGAGCGTCTAAGTAAAATATGGTGAAGTCGTATTTATGTATTTCTTCCGAGAAATTCATGTATTGCAGATTCCTCAGTTCAGGCAATAATGAATTGAGGGCCCTATATATACCTCTATAAATCTGTAATGAAATATTCTGCAGATTAGAGAATTTCTTAAAATATTTAAGAAATTCTTAACTAAATTCTTAAATAAAAATTATAACCCCAGCGATAGTACTTACAGAGATTTAGACTATGCCACTTTATGCATGCGTCAGGATTGAGGGCCCAAGTTATTTAGTCATAACAGTTTTAATTCACGTTTAAGAAATTCGTGACCCTTTGCTTTAAGTTTTAACTATTTTTAACTAATTTTCCTAAAAGTCTTATTTTGTTTCACATAAGTTTGAAAAATGGGCCCTCGATTCTGACGCACACGTTAAATCGGCTTCAACGTTGTCAATCGATTCCGGACCATTTATGACGTCAGATGTGCTCATGGAAGCCGATTTATCGATTGATTAATTCATTTTTAACCTTTATTTAATTGGACGCCATTAAAGAAATCGATGTTCGGCGACTTAGCCGGTAGAGACCATCATATCATGTTTGAGAGATATCTTCATGGAGGTTTGTTTTGTTAGTGTGTTAAGGAAATTCAGACTACTCAAATTCTAGACTGGACTGCGTGGACTACACACGCAGATATAGCTTGTTTGACATTTGTTTAGAGATGTATGCATAAGTATACTTAGGCATACATTTAAATCGTAACATTGGAAAATATGCAAAAAGAGGCCTGGATAGTAAAAGAGAATGAATTTATTTTGTATATTGCTCAAGTAACAGATGGGACATAGGCGAATAAAATTGTACATACCAAATTAATCCAATTTATTTTAAGATAATATTTTTTACTGGTTTTTGTCTGAATTATCGATTTTGAAATTAATACCTATTTCATTTCATATTTTTGACTTAAAACAATTTTAGCTAGATACCATAGGATATGTAGGTACTTATCGGTTTTTTTTTTATTTTATATGGTTTAATACAAGGTCGGGATATAAGTTTAGTATTTTGTATACAAAGCGTCTGCGTGGTTCGGAGGGCACGTTATGCTGTCTGTCACGGTTGTAACCTTTAGGCAACAGTCGTTAAGCCATGTCAGAGGCCTAATGGGCGGTTTGAACAACTCCTAGGAAGTCAAAACAATACAATCAATTTAAAATGAGCAAATCAATATAAAACATGCATAGAGATGTTAAAAACAATTAAGTGAGTACAATAATAATGAAAATTATATTCATAAATTAATAACCCATACATCCTATATCAGGCACAGATTTTGTCAAATGTGATATAATAAACGTAACCCATAGTAGCTGGACGAATGTACGACCGCGAATGCGCCGCAACCTGCTACCATCATCATTTGCCTTCGTATCGAGGCGTATGCTTTAACGAACCTTGTGACTTTCAAAATGAAGGATGTTTTATACTTTTAACTTCCAAGTACTTCTGCTAAAATATTATACTTAACTAGCTGTGCCCCGCGGTGTTACCCGCGTTAAATTTTATAAATTTTCTTAGCTATAAACCTCACGGAGCCCGAGACCTTTCCAACGAATGCAAAACCGTGGAAATCGGTTCGTGCGTTCTGGAGTTATAGCGTCACGAAGGAAAACCCGACTTATTTTTATATAGTAGATAGTAGATTATCAATTCATACATAAAGTAGAAATGACTTACTCCCCGACCTAAATTATTATTAGTAGGTATACTAAACTAGGTAATTATATACTTTTTGTGTAAATAAATTGAATTCATTATAACTAACTTAAAATTAATTTGTATTAGCTAATTTTATAGACAATAACATATATTTATTTTTATGAATGTTTGTGTTATTGACCTTGGTTGTTACACTATATCTCTCATCTAATAGAACAATGACGTAGGTACTTACATTTTAGCAATTTCTCATATTCTGATGTATTTCAAATAATTCTGATAAAATCTTTCAATAATAATGTTTTTTTCTTTTTTATCAATATTAATTTATAATAACATTGTAATAAACCCCAAGAAAACTGCTTAAAAATACCAAATTAAACAAACTTGACGCTTGACGTACACTTATGGCATTTTATAAATTAAATATAACAATTACGACATTGACTAATTTTTGAAATGGGAATAAATCATGAATTGAAACAATAAAGTATTAGATTTAGTTTTATTTTAAAGCTGTTTACAATTCGGTCATTCCCTACTCTAAATAGTAATTATAATATTGAGACGCATAACGACAAAATAATAAAAAAATAGGTGGGCTCATCTACGCTGCGTCTTCCGCCACTCGAAAAATCTTTCTGCTTCTGAGGCCGACGGTTCTACGAATATCTGCCTTGTCCACTGCCACTTCAATTTGGCAATTCTTCGGGCTATGTTGGTGAATTTGGTGCGCCTGGGGATTTCGACATTTCTGCTTTGATCCCGCAAAGATAGGAGTATCTTTGTGCGGTCAAAGCATTGCATAGCCCTCTCCATTGGGATTCTTATGAGGACTATAGTAAACGACCACGTCTGTGTTCACAACACACACTGGTCGAAGACTTTCAACTTTGTGATCCTTCGGTATTTGGGAGGAGATTTTGCGTAGCTTCCCGAACGCTGCCCTACCGAGTTGGATTCTACGATAGACCTCTCGAAGCTACCTAGTTGGACCTAAATACCCCAGATAGATTGTCGTCTACAACATCGAGTACCTACAGAGACTCCAACCTTCACTGGAGTGGCGTCAACTTGGGCGTTCGACAAGTTTTTTTTGTCTTATGCATTCATTCCTAGACCGACGTGTTCAGAGACTAGTGACATAATCGAGAATTGTAAGTATTGAGGCTTCAATGGAATCAGCCATGACTCACATGTACTCGCGATTGACATTGATACCAAAGCCTTTCGAGTCCAGAATGTTTTAAGACATCTGCCAATGCAGCGGTGAACAGTTTCGCAGATAAGTCTCCCTGTCTCACTCCTCGCTGCAGTTGGATAGGTTACGTGTTCTGGTCCTGGAGTGGGACAGGCATGGTGGCGTTTTTATACAAACACTTTTACAAAAGAGACCTTCCCTTACGACAGTCTGTCAATCTATCAGAAACTACCGTTAGAATAATTCTGTCGTTTTTGTTATAGAAAGATTTTTCGCTACTTGATTTTATGACTTCAAGTCATTTTCAACTTTTTGTTACCTAATTTCGTCGTTGTGCTATTGGTTGAAAGATAGGTATGTACACCTTTTCATCCCTTACGTTTGACAAGATATATTTTTTTTTTGAGATAAGAAGATAGATGTTCTGTTTTACCGTAAAGAACAATATGGCAGAGCGGTAAAGGTTATTGAATTAAGTATACTTACTTATGTCAAAATTGTATAGCTTTCGATTTCGTAACATTTACCTACAATTTCAATTAAAATGAATTAATAAAGAGTAGATTCTTTGAGTTGAGTGTTTTAATCATAAATAGAAAACTAATGATAAAGTTTTGTTTTAAAAGTATTTAAATGAATCCTTCAATTTTCTTGAAATCTCTTCTAGTATAGTAAATTTCATCCGATCCATTCTTTCATGTAAATAGCGGATATTCTGTAATACCTAGGTACACCTACACTGGTCGTAAAAACAACATTTGGATCCCAATCGACTAAAATATCCAAAAATAATGTAATAATAGTGTTAACTATGCCTATAAAAGTAAAAAAAATACAATTTGTGTATGTAGTTTTACAAAATAATAACCATTTAATATACCAACTAAGAAAACTAACTCTAAATATGGAGATGTACCCATTAAACGAACTAGAAATGTGATATAAATGATGTAAATTAAAAGTAAGTACTTACACGAAATTTCGTTTAAAGTTTATCAACTTAATTTCTGGGAAATGAATAGCTTTTTGCCTGTTATTTTTTTGAAGCAATTATCTTTAAACTTCTGTGGTGTATATATGAACGGCTTCTATGCACAGGTGTAAATTAGACTATACAATAAACCTAGATATTACCAAGTGCAGTGCCTTCAAGGAACCTAGTTATCAGTTCAGAGTTGGCAGACAATAAAGTATTTTTAAATATGAGATTTTTCAAGTAGGTAAACAAAACTCACAAGGATGTCTCACTCAAATTTATTTAATATCAAGTTAGTATTAATATTCAGGACGGTTTGACGGTATTAAGACGACAAAACTGCATCGATTAGCCCGACCATTGTTATTTTATAAAAGCTGAAAGATTTTCTATTCATGTGTCTGGCATGTTGTGAAAACCATTTAAACTGTCCGGCCATTTCTTTATAGGTCCCCAAGTAACATATATAAAATTTAGCTTTTATATTATAACGAAAGTATAAATATAATTTATTAAAGTTTAGGGGTGTCTGGCAGGGGGTAGCAACTGTCATAAGTGTTCGGCAATTGGTGACGAGATTTCTAAAGCTACCACGAACACAATAGAAAAACATTGAGCTTGATACTTTAACGAATTTTAGGTACTACTTTACGCACATTTACTCCTTTTATCTGCCACAATATAACCATACACCAAACCCCATAGTCGCTGATCAAACTTACCTGCATAGGGGACATGCATAGAAAATCTTTCAGCTTTTATAAAATAACTAAGGTCTGGCCGTCGTGGACTATGGCTCTACATTACCTACTTTAAAAAAAAATTGTTTACTCTTTATCCAAGAATTTTATAAGATAGTAGGTATATATTAGACAGGCTTATAATAAAAATATCGCGAATGACCCGTTCTCAGACATTAAAGTCATGAACTAAAAAAAAACATAAAAATGAAGTGCAACCATTTTCGAGACTGATATTTCTATAGTGGTGGTGTGTTCTGAATCACGAAGTATGAAGGCCGGTTTGATACGATCTATTGAAACCATGGAGCTATTACAAAGAGGAGACGGCCTAAGCAACTGAGCACTGTGATTTTCAACTGAGTCTAAACGTCATCATGTAGGCGTGGCCTAAGTCAGTGTATTGTTGGCGTTCGTCCTGTGCACAACTACGTCACGTTCACAATTTACAGCTATATTTGCGCTAGAAGATAAAAACAATGAAGTGTTGTGTTTTATCTTGTAAAAACTACTCGGACAGACGTTCTAATGCTATGGATGGCATCAAATTTCATTTGTAAGTAATTTTATTCGATTTTTTATCAAAATACTTCTAGAAAATTCCCTTAACGTCGGCGTTTCGAAACATAATTCTACACGACATTAGATGGCGATACTTGGGGTCATGGGAATAAAAAATATTTAGGTACGCAGAGCTCAGTACTATCATAATCTAATAATCGTATGTACTGAAATTTGTTTTACATTCATTCGTAAAACCCCTTTAATGGCCAAAATACATTTTTGTAGCTTTTAATATAATTTAAAAAAAGAAACCGCCATCTATCGAACAAATATGAACATAACAAAAACAGGGCCGTAATTAGGATCCAGTTATTTTACCTAATGTCCCGCAGCTGTATCATAAATAGAAAGTACTTAAACATGGAATGCACTGCACAAAAAAAATACAATCTCCTATAAATTAAATATTCTATGTACAGTAATTTAATTAAAGTACCTATTTCCCTTCATTAGTATGCTCGTTGTTTACTTAATTTAAATTAAGTACTTCAAGCCTACCTAGTTTATTTAGTCAAATTTTAAAATTATGAATGTTATAGATTGCCATCTGAAGATAACCTTAGACAAAAATGGATAGCAAAAATTAACAGACAAGACTGGTCTCCCTCTAAATATACAAAAATTTGTTCTTGCCATTTTAACGATGAAGACTTCGTAGTAACAAAAAATACGACGTCTACGAATAAATTTCACATTCATTATTTTGTTTTTAAAATGGATATGTCGATGTGAAAGTTTATTTGCCAGTTGTAAGCAGTTTTCTTCTTGCAAGTTAATTCCGATAAATATTGCCGTTGCATTGATTTTGCACCAATAGTTTAAATTACTCTCTTAGATTCAAAGGTGTTCCGCATCAGTTTTAACATATGACACGCGTCTAAAAATACAACTACATTATAATCAGCACTTTGGTGTTTCAATCAGTGTTTAAGTTTTTTATATCATCCTGAGAGTTGGATGATATAAAAAACTTAAACACTGTGTTTTCATTGTTGCAATGTTGCTTTTACAGTCATCGAATGTCACAGAACGAATTTGTACACCGATTTGATTGCATTTTTCTAATTTGTTTTATATGAATCTGCTTTAATACTGTCAATAAAAAATAAGCTATCCCAGGAATCATTGATTGCAACTAACTGAAAAACATAAGCTTGGGTAGCCATTTCGCTTCTATCAGCGCTACCTAAATCCAGATCTACTAGGCCCTCATAGCTTTTACCTGTCCATATCTTTTGCCTCCCAATAGACTTTTAATCACTAGATTTTACTTTTTCCTCGAGCCTATTTAAAGTTTCGGTACAAAACCCTGGTTCCGCATTTACACTTCGATACCATTCATATAATGTATGGAGGTGAGGTAAACATCTATTAAACATTTCACGTACATATTTGTAAGCAGATGGCGACTAAAAATGCAGAGTTAAGGTAAATTTTCTAGTACCCGGAGAATGTTTTTTGAAGGCCCTCGTATAACTGTTTTTATTTTTAATGTACATTCCATTATACAATTCTGCAACTTAAATTTTTTTTGTCAAATCGGAAAATATTGAATTATCAATCGATTGTTTCTTTTGAAGTAAATTAATTATGATTTTAAAGAAACATTTTTCTTAGTCAGTCTCTTGTTTACTTTTTGTAAATTATGAATTTTTATTTAAATCTTACATCTAACACCAACTATTGTAATACTTTATGATTACCTAGAATTTGGGAACCGCTGTTTTTAGTAAACGTTTCCGTCTGTATATCACAGCCACTTTTCCGAAACTATAACAACTATACTGTTGAAACTTGGTAAGTCGGTGTATTCTGTGAACCGTATTAAGATTTTCACACAAAAATAGAAAAACACCAATAAATTTTGGGGGTTAAACATACTCAGAACTGAAATTGAATATTTTATTTTTTATCAAACCCATACCATACCCATTGTGGGGTTGATAGGTCTTCAAAAATGATATTGAGGGTTCTAATTTTGTTTTTCTATACTGTATAGTTTGCACGAGAGACACTTCCAAAGCGGTAAAATAAGCTCCCCGCCCCTATTAACTTCTAAAATAAGAGAATTATAAAACTAAAAAAATATATATGATATACAATTCCATGCAAACTTCCACCGAAAACTGGTTGGAACGAGATCTAATAAGTAGTTTTTTATACGTCATGAATATTAAACCGCAATTTATCTTTCATTCAATAAACTCAAATACTTGCAGCTCGGAACTCTTGATGGCCGAGTCCGACTCAGCCGCTTTTTTTGTAAAATAAGCCATTAACAAAATCCCATAATCTTCAATCATCATTCATCAATGACCTTTTTATTCTCACATTTATTTTATAATAATATCACTGTAAAAAAAAAGATATCATTATGGTTCGGAAAAGTAATAAAAAGCAGTACTCCCTGGTACGAAGTTATGAGTCCGGCCCGTGTGTGTTGCATTCTGTGACAGTGACATCTAGTGTAAGAAAGTTACGTTACTACTAATTATAGTCGACAAAACATGCGAATAGTTTACCTATTGACCGGTAAATGGAAAATAAAGAAGTAAGCGGGATCTAACACCCTCTCCCCCCCGCAAATTGTCACGCGTTGTTTCATAGAAAAATCGAATTACAACGTCTCCTTTTTGTAATAGCTCCATGATTGAAACCGTCACTTGTTTGCCGTTCATGATAATCTTGTACACCTTATCACCATGGGAAACAACCTCATGAAGACCAGAGTACGCTGGTCTTAAAGAACGCCCTATGGTATCATCACGCAGGAATACATGCGAAGACGAAGGTAAATCTTTAAATATTAAAGTTTTACTATTAGTGTTATGGTGAGACCCTGGTGTTGGTTGTAAATTTCTCACAAAACTTCGTAACCGACTCAAATAATCAGTCACGTCGATGGCTTCCTTACTAGGTGGAGTGAAAAATTCTCCAGGAAGTCGAATAGGTTGACCATATATAAGCTCAGCTGAGGAAACTTTCAAATCCTCTTTGTAAGAGCTGCGAATCCCTAATAAAACAAGGGGTAACGATTCAACCCAAGTCTCGTTAGCGTGGCAGGTTATTGCAGCTTTGAGCTGTCGGTGGAACCTTTCCACTAAACCATTACAGGCTGGGTGGTATGCTGTGGTTTTCCGATGATGAAAACCAGCAATGAGGAATAAACTCTTGAAGAGCGCTGATTCAAATTGTCGGCCTCTATCCGTGACAATGTCTGTGGGACAACCAAACCGAGAAATCCATCCACTCAATAATGCCTTTGCTACGGTTTCAGCCATAATGTCCATTAAAGGTATTGCCTCAGGCCATCTCGTAAAACGATCTACGGCAGTGAGACAATATCGAAATCCCTGACATAATGGCAAAGGACCTACTATGTCAATATGGATAAAAGAAAACCTAGACTGCGGTAATTTGAAAGTGCCTACTGGAGACAAGACATGTCTAGTAACTTTACAACGCTGACAAGCTAGGCAAGTGCGTACCCAATGTCGACAGTCCTTTTTCACTTCAGGCCACACATAACGTTCGACGACTAGCTTGGCAGTGGCGTTGGCACCAGGATGGCTGAAGCAGTGAACGCTTTCAAACACCTGTCTGCGTAGTTCTAGGGGAACAAATGGTCTCGGAGTGGTGCTACTGACGTCGCAGTACAATTTACTCTGAGAACCAGGTATTTTGATCTGCTGGAGCTGCAACGAAGTGTTACCTGAGAGTAATTGTGACAGTTCCTCATGAAGGCTCTGAGCTACAGCAATTATCTCGGGATCAACGGGTTGCGAGATCTCCTCAATACGTGACAGTGTGTCCGCCACAACGTTGTTTTTGCCAGAAATATGCCTAATATCTGTGGTGAATTGGGCTATCAGATCTAGGTGTCGAAACTGTCTAGGAGAACATTTGTCCTTACGGGTATGGAAAGCATAGGTAAGGGGTTTATAATCTGTATAGACGACAAAATCTCTAGCCTCTAGCATGTGCCTAAAGTACTTGATACTCTCGTAAATGGCCAGTAGTTCACGATCGTAAAGGGAGTATTTGACCTGAGCGTTACTTAACTTGCGTGAAAAGAATGTAAGTGGTTGCCAATCACCATCTGTCAGCTGCTAGAGGACTGCTCCAATCGCTTTGTCTGAGGCGTCCGTAACTAACGCCATTTTTGCGTTACAGTTAGGGAGTGCCAACATAGCAGCTTGGCACAAACAGTTTTTGCAGTCTGCGAAACCTTCAAGCTGGGGCGCTGAAAAGTGGACTGGGCTAGAACCTTTAATAAAACCGGTCAAAAGCTCATTCAAAGGTGCTTGATAAGTAGCTGCACCAGGAATAAACCTACGGTAGAAGTTTAACATCCCCAAAAATCGTCGAAGTTCCTTTACCGTCTTAGGAATAGGAAAGTTTTTGATGGCTTCGACCTTGGATGGCAATGGTGTGGTGCCTTCAGATGTTATGCGATAGCCTAGAAATGTAACCTCAGATGCACCAAACGTACACTTAGAACTATTAATAACCATACCATATTCTCTTAGTCTGGTAAATAGCTGGTGGAGATGCATCTCATGAGTGGCCTGATCTTTAGAAAAAACCAAGAAATCATCTAAATATGCGTACGTAAAATCTAAGCCTGCAAGAACTTCGTCCACGAACCTCTGGAAGGTCTGCCCTGCGTTGCGAAGTCCGAAATTCATGTATCCGAAAAGTCCAAATGGTGTGGTGATGGCGGTCTTCGCAACGTCTTCTGGGTTCGTTGAAATCTGGTTGTATGCTTTTTCCAGGTCTATAGTAGAAAATACTGTACATCCTGCAATGCTATGCGCAAAATCCTGTATGTGACGTATAGGGTACCTGTCTGGAACGGTTCTAACATTCAACCTTCTGTAGTCACCACAGGGTCGCCAGCCATCGTTTTTCTTTGGCGCCAGGTGTAAAGGAGATGACCATGGAGATTTAGAAGGACGACAAATGCCGCTTTGCAGCATGACGTTAAACTCAGCTTTGGCAATCTTGAGTTTGTCTGGCGCTAATCGACGAGGTGTACAAAATACAGATGGGCCAGGTGTTGTTTTAATATAGTGTACAGTATTATGTGTAGGTGTACGGAAAATACCGGGTGGACGTGTAATGTCGGAATATTCCCGTAGTATGTTGTGATACCCGGAATTACCAGAAATTACCTTGACCGATGATATTACGTCTGCCGGACGGGCAAGCAAAGCCGGGGTCGTGAGCGTAGTTTTATTGTCGATAAGGCGTTGGTTCCTGCAATCAACAATTAAATTGTAGTAAGACAAAAAATCCACGCCTATTATCGCCTTCGTAACGTCCGCAACAATAAATCTCCAGGTGAAGTCACGGCGCAACCCTAAATTTAAAACTAAGTTAATATAGCCGTAAGTGTTTATGAGTGTACCGTTTGCCGCACTTGGGCCGAACTTGGTCTTCTCCCGTCGTCCTGCTAAGGCCGTTCGTGGATACACGCAGAGGTCGCTGCCGGTGTAGACCAAAACGTGCATTTTAGATTTAGCGTCCGTGACGAACAGGCGACCGGTACTCGGGCAATCATTGGCCGCCATTATTGATCGCCCTTAGCATTTCCCGACGGCGGTTGGTAGTCACAGGGCCTTATGCACTTTTTAGCACGATCACCGAATTTTTGATGGTACCAACATTGTGGGTGTGACCGGTAAGTCGACTGCGACCTGGTAGAACTTGAACGGTGACGGTTATGATTTCCATTGCGGGACTGCTCCCGCTCCCGTGACAATCTCTCGATCTTTTCCATTAATATAGATATCTGTTTAGTAAGTGCTACAATTTCTGAGTTACCACTGGTATCCGGCATCGTAGTGATGGTTGATGTAGACGCTTGTAACCGGACGACGTCGTCAATCCAGTTTGCTAGATTTGCCAGCGCGCCTTTGTTGATCTTCAACTACGAAGCTGTCTTGATAAACTTAAATCCTGTTCTTCGGGGTCACTAGTTTAGTAGGAGTCACCAATTTAGTGAGACTACTAAATTAGTTGAAGGAGTAGAAAATCAGAAGCGAGTTAACATGTAAAATTATTTTATTTTCTCTGACTTAAAATTGAAGTTACAGTGCCGCAAACTTATCTGACCCGGTGGCAGCGTCGCTGTTATCGCATTTAGTGTTGCTAGTAACTATTTTTTGCAATAAAGTGGGTAAAAATAATATGCACATTGTAACGTAAATGTTATTTAACTAAAAAGCAAACAAATACTGTCATCAATGTTTCAGAAATCTTTAAAATGAATTGTATAAATTTAAGTGCGGGTGGGAATCGAACCCACGACCACGGGGATCCGGCCCATGTGCGTTAACCGCTCCGCCACCGCACCAGGTACTGAACACTTCAAATTTATACAACCCATTCGTTAGATATTTCTTAACGCATTTAAGTCGCTTTAACGCCATCTTACCGAAACCTACACGGCTAACAACGGCTGGAATGCCAATACTTAGATCGGACAATTCCAACAGATGGCGCTTTTTTAAATTATTCATTTTTGAATATTTTTATTAAATCATAGTTTTTATTATTAACTATGATTTCTTATTACTTTTAGCATTTTAAACATGCTATACTGAAAACAATGTTTCAGAAATCTTTAAAATGAATTGTATAAATTTAAGTGCGGGTGGGAATCGAACCCACGACCACGGGGATCCGGCCCATGTGCGTTAACCGCTCCGCCACCGCACCAGGTACTGAACACTTCAAATTTATACAACCCATTCGTTAGATATTTCTTAACGCATTTAATTTAATACTGTCATTACTAATCTTTATATTTTTATACAATAATTATGATCATTTACATAAAATGTATGCTAAGTGTTCTCTAACGGAGATACTCCAGGTATTATTATGTGACCGGAATGGTTTAATTCAGAAGTCATTTCATCATCATCATTATCGTAATCACTGCTTTCACAATCTCTACCTAAATGAATGATGAAAGGCTCGTCTAAGTATCCATCCGTTTTTCGATACACATTTTCAATATTTTTTTACATGGTTGCAATGCTTTTGCCATTCATTGACTGTTATTTTATCAAAAGCTTCTGCAATTAATGATAGGATTTCAGAATTCTAACTACCATGCTCTTTTTCTTTCTCAAGTTTTCTTACACGTCACTCCCGGACACCTACAAAGGAAACAGCAAAAATTAAATAAATAATGAATATTTTAAAATATGTATTTTAACTTAAAGTGCGAGGGGGAGTTTTGTATTTTTTCAGAAGCTGACAACACTAACCTGTAGCAGCAGCTACGCGTTCATACAACTTATTGAAGGGTATAATTGGTGCCTGAAGGCGTTTTTCTTCCTTAATATAATTCAATACTTGTAATATAACGTTCCTCGCATCACTTTTTAAAGCTTTCGGCGTTTTTCACAATTAAAAACCACACAAAGAAATATAAATACGCGCAACAAACAATCAATGGCAGGAATGTCATGGAATAACAGGCCGATTGACATTTCAAACTGGCGTCGTTAGTTCTACTTTTGGCCACCGGGCCAGATAAGTTTGTAGCACTATATCAATCTTTTTTAAACGTCACTCACTATCATAGCGAATTAGTAGAAAGTAGGTTTTATACTGTAGTTGTTGCCACTACAAGTACTTAATACATTTTTCTAATCAGTTAAACAAATTGTGGCTTATATGAACTACATCCGGCAGCACAACACTTCAGATTTTACATTGGTGCGAAGATGGTTACGGAAAAGATTGATCGGGCGTATGTGATGTTAGTTCATCAAACAATCCAATATTTTTTTTCATACAAATATATTATGACACTGAGCACAGACGTCAGCACATCAAGCTACCCCAATCTATCAAATTTCCCCAATTGAAAGTGAACCTTATGCTTTTGTGACAAAGATGAAAATATATAAAAGATTGAAAAGAAAGAAGAAAGAGAATTTTATAGATAGGGGTAAACCAATTACTTTTAATTGAATGGTTTAACGCCACATCGGTGGATATGTTTTATGGATAGGAGATAACTGATATATGTACTACTTTTCATATTGCAATTATATAGATAATTACACCTTGACTTAGGGCAAACAGACATGTTCATGCACGCAAATATCTGTCCTGGGTGGAAATCGAACCCCCGACCTCTGGCGTGAAAGGCAAGCATTATCAACCACGCCAACCGGCCGTCAATTAGAATAGGCACGAAAATAGCTCTTATTGCCTGTGCAATAAAGAGGATGTCAAGGTACATCTTATGACGTGGCCGCGTGGCGTCGTCGCGATATTGAAGGTGTATAGCAAATCTTACATTCTCGAGACCATATAGGGTTCATCATTGTTGAAATAAAACTCTTTTTAAACTGATACTTATTATTTTTATTTCTGTGCTATCTGATGTGCGTTTATAATTTTTATGTGTCTTAAATATACTTAAAATGTGTGGCTTAGTAAACACTTGTTCTGTCATGTTTTAGTTTGTTAATAATTTATTAGTTTTTAAATACCTAACATAAAATGATGATGTGGGAGGACTAGTTATATAAAAACTTAAATACCGGGTGTAGGGGACTGCTTAACGCAAACACTATACACAGATATCACGATTCTGAATCTCTCAATGAGAACCTCCTAGATAATTATTAGTAGTAAAATGCTAAGATACCTTAGTTTATTGTTCGGTACTGCATGAATCTTTATAATATGTACCTTCACTTTATCTATGGGAATGAGTTAAACAGTGAAACGGTTGCAATAGAGCTTTTGAAGTCTCGAGGACTTTAGCCGCAATAAAAAATAAATTACAACTGAAATTTCTTCTGCTATAGAATTAATCGTTTAACCTCTAGCGAAAATGAACAGTTTACATTACTTATATATTTTAAGAGTGTTTCAAAAAGATACCTCAAAACGATTGGTGGATGAGAGGCGATAATTATTTAGGCATTTTTCAGGTTCAAGACTATATCTGTCTCTGTATTAGTTTACGTTAGGCTACCCTTTCTACCCTGTAACATAGGATAGGATAGGTGTAGTACAAAACATGAAATGAACGACTTAATAATATAAAATTCGTATGACGAGTATTTAACAACAATTTCACAAAGTGCAAGATAAGATCTCGACGTCTCGATAGACCAGGCTGATTTCTGGGTGCGAATATGAATATATTTAGCACGAAGTTTAACTGATATATAAAATCTCAGTGTAGTCGTGTTTCATGGGGTCGGCCAGAGCTACGCTATGTTAAGACGACCAATTACTTACTAACAATGATACTATGGCCTTTGGCACTAATGACACCTTGAGGGCAATAAATATCAATCTACATAAAAGCAAAAAGAAAAAAAATAATTCACGTCTTTGTAGTGTTCATTAGTCTAGCCAATCTTCAGTGTATATTTGTCACAAGGGCTTTTTCAATTTCCTTTTTTATTTTTAAGCATATAAATAATGTATTTTATAATTCCGGGCACTAAATTCGTTTCCACCAGGTTTTAGATGAATAGCTCGTCACTCCGGGAAGCCAGTGTTATTCATTTAATAATAAAATATAATACAACTGCCTTATCGAAGACGATCGTTAGGCCATTGAATTACTTGTTAGATGTGATCAAATCATATAAGTCGTCTATTATGAAGTAATAAAGATTACATTGATTTAGGCTTTGTCTCTAGCATTATTTGCATTTGTATAGGGTTATAGCGTGTATTTTTTTTGCTTCGGCAGCCTAAAACAAGTTGTTCCTTTGAATGAAGTGTCAGGTACACTTCATTCAAAGGACCAATTTGTTATGTGCCCTAACATAGCTGGTATCATGTGAGCTCTAGAAAATATATTTAATTATTAATTATATGACACTAATGTTTTAATCGATATCTAGAATGGTGTTTTAGGCTGCCGAAACAAAAAAAAGTACACGCTATAAACCTAACTTTATTTTTATCGCCAACAGTGTTTTGGGATAGTAATTATCTTAAAGCACATAAACGCAAAAGTGATGTCGTCGTTACATGGCCGCGAAGTTAGTAAATAAAAAGTAAAAGTGATAAATAAACGTTTAAAATATTAAAATAGAATGTTAACTTTTAATGTCATAAAAATAGGCTGAGTAATGGTACATTAGGGAGCAAAACTTCACAGGAGTACAATAATATCAGGCACACGAAACTGTAAAGCGCCCGTCGAAAGGAACGAAATATTTATTTTTTATGCCTCTATGGCCTCTATTTTGGATGATACTTGTAGTACTTTCCAGTACATTCAGTAGCACCGCCCCTAGCGGAAACTTCAATGAACTAAAAATTTATGTTGTGTAACTATATGTCTTGTGTGTGGTATATTGTTTCAATATTTTATGTAGTTCTATTTGAGGATACCGATGTTATATTTAATTCTATGTGAGGAATGAAGACTTAATTGTATATATCTTATTTAGTTTTGTAACTATTTCCTGTGAAGATTCGATAATTTTTTTTCCAATATACAATTCTATGTTTCATATAAATTAATCTTGTCTCTACCGTTCCTTATAATAGTTATGATAGCGAAATCCGATTTTTAATAATAATGGTTTTGTTCTTAAGTAGTTATCCGCTACAAATAATGAAAAATAATTCTAAAATAAATTGTAAAGATGTGGATATAATACTGACAATTCTTTACTTCGCCCGATTTATTATTGATTTGATTCATTATACTAGCTATGCATTAGTCAACGGTTAGTATGTATAAATAACTATTGTGGTTAAATAAAAATAATATTTTAAATATAATATAAACTTAACGAAATAAAATATTTAAGTATTTTTATATATTTTTTTCATATGTTTGAGGGAAAACTATAATTGCTCTTTTTATACTGCATATAACTTAAACCAATGATTTGGAGGCATTGCCAAAAAATAAATGCTAGTACAATAATTAACTTATGCATATTTTGGTGCTACTTAAAACTTTAATGTGCCATCTAGTCATATTTTATTTTCAATACAGTTGCTCGGTTTACTTTGTATGAGCAGTGGTTGCTCTAGTGTCAGAGGTGTTCTAGCCGCCCAGCAGGCCGCTGACTTGGTTTAATGACTGTTGTCTATCGAGTAGCAGGAAATGCTCCGAAATTAAACCACTTTGGCGGTCATCTACCTATATCCTGACCGCGTGTTTGACCTGTCCAACAATTTACGAATCGGAAAGAGCACTGGTTATGAGTACCTGAAATACATTTTATCTCACAAGTATTTTTAAGCTATTGCATAGCGTCTATCGCAGGCCTTGAGCGTGGGGACCGAATCCAGAAATTCCGTAACGAAAAAACCTAACACCCCCACTCCGACCGCCATCTATCGATAAATACCAGAACTCGAAAAGTCATTAAAACTTTTTGAAATATCACGCTTGTCTCTTTAGTTCAGCAACCCGCCTTTAGGTGGCATTGGTTGTATAGGAAAACTACCGTAATCAGCTGTTTGTGAGAAAGTGTATAGGTGTATAGGTATTTATCATCTACGTACAACAGTGAATATCTGTACTCGTATAATTTGTGTACAAAGTGTTTTAAATATGAATAAACAAAGTGCATTTATTAATGAAGAAAGTCACGAAAAAATACTGAAAGAAAATGAGTTAGTACTCTATATACATTCATTTTATTATTATTATCACAAATGCAGTATTATAAAATAAATAAATAATTATAATTGCATAAGTTGATAAAAAATGCTATGCAATAGCTTTACCGCGGCGGTCTCCGAGTGCCACACGTCTTTTTTTAATATTTAACTACATTAATGGACTTAATACTTATAGGTGTTAGTTGAATTATAAGGTTTTGCATTTTTATGCACATAAAAAAATCACGATGCACGTATAGCGATACTATAGTTTCGCTAGTATCGTGGAATATTTAAACATGTTGACAATTGACAAACAATATCAAAGTTCTTGGTATATAAGGTTACAAGGTTTGCTACCTTATGGGTTAAACTGGGAATCAATCACTCCGAAAGGGAAAGCCAGCTTAAGTTTAACGCATTCCCATCTTGCAAGCGTTAAACTAAGTTAAACGATCGAGCCTCTATGCTGTTCTAAATGTGTGATTGTAAAATAATAAATAGAAGTGCACTAATAGTTCGCACTCATTAAAACGCGACATTTGAATAATATTCATTTTGCAGACATATTTTTAAGTTGAACCGTATAAATGTAAATGCGGGTGGAATTTACCCCACGAACCACGGGGTATCCCACCTGTGCGTTAATCGCTCCGCCACCGCACCGTGGTGCTTAGAACCGAATTTATAAAATCCATTCTACTATATCTTGAATTTTATAATCATTTATTCTCCAATTTTTGACCAACTCACAACTGTATTGAAAATCGTCTTAAATACCATTGACGTAAAGGCTATTTTACAAACTCGCGACTTGTAGATTTCGGATGGGGCTTAAATGCGTAATGTTGTTGGTAACAACTATTACCGCCAATGTTTAATGTTCTATTATATAATATTAATTATGCAAAGTCAAGTTAACAGCTGGCACAACGAAAGATAGTCAACAAATCGTTATCTAAAAACTATATTTATAATTCTGGCACGTAATTTCCACATTCCAGTTACAATTACTTATTTTTTTAATATAATTAATTTACATATGATGTCTTTTCTTCTGTACAAAATAGAACGATACCGATAGCGAACGATAACGAATAATTCCAATTATTAAATGATATGATTATGTTTTTTTTTTTTAATTTGTAAGTATACTTAATTATAGTGGAATGTTTCAGTCTTACTCGTAAGTACATACTTTGAGTACGCCATTTTACTATGCATTTGCAAATAATAAATAAAATTATGTGTCAGAATTCACAGAAGCCGTCACTTGACTTTTTTTTCTGTTTTTTCTTCTTTACGGTCGCATGATTCGTCTTTTTTCTTCGGGATTAATGAGTGCTTCGCTTTCTTAAATTGTTTCTTAACTTTGTCTTTTACTTTGCTCTTTTTGGGCGTCGGTATTACTTCTACAGATTTCATCGATGAACTATTGGATTCACTGTTCCTTTGAGCTGAAACAAATAAGATAATGTGAATTTAGAAGTAAAACTTTTTAATGCACGCTTGACTTGGGAAGTAAGCTGCTAAATGCGTAACGAGAGGGTTACGAAAAGTGTGATCAGAGCGAGGTGAACGGAAGTTGAGAGGGAGATATAAGGTAGGGAAAATAGAATGAGAGACAGAGCTAAGTTTCGTATATGCAGGGGCGAGAGAGGACAAGTGCGAGCATACGTTTTCTTTCTCTCTCTCTCTCAGAGACAGTTACGATTCGTTTGTCGTTCTTGAGAACACTCGATTTTTTAGGATTGTAATCAACTAACTTTTACGGATTTTAAATATTTATTATCACGATGGTGTTAAGATCTCTCAATAGACACTTTCTACGCGAAGCGACTAGTGTATTAGTGCGCCCAAGGCGGGTCGATGAACTTAGTAAGGGTTGTCGGTGAGAGAGAGAGAGAGAAGAAAGAGAGAAAAGAAGAAGTTATTCCGTGCCTGAATCGAATTTGAAACGTGAAATAGTTACCTCAAAAAATAAACTGGACTGGACATGTAGCGCAGTAGGCTACACGTGCAGTCAGTTTTGTTTATGAAGTGAATAATCTGTAGCTTTTACGTAGTACTCTTTGCCAAAGACAATTTATTTCCAGTTTTTAGTATATACTATTGTACTTTATTCAAACAACGTTTTACATGATTCAACCAAAATTATTTTGATACCATGATCTACCACATCAGAAAGTAACAATTTTATCTATTTATTTATCAATAGTGATGGAAACCCAGCTCGCTTGGTAGGGTCTACTGGTGTACATGGCTAGCTACAACTTTCAAATAAGTTTGGCACTAAACAGATTTAACTAAATATTAGGAGGGCCAATGTCTAATAGGTCATTAGTTTGATTGTTTGTGGTCTTCCTTATATCCATTTCAAGAGAGGTAGGGCATAGCGTTAATTCGCTCAAAGAGCAGCCCGACTGCGGAAGTACCTCCACCTTACAGAAGACATTCCTTAATAATAACATTAATCATTTTAATGTTGTGTTTCCGAGTGTGAGTAAGTTTGCCAGAGCTCATTGGGGTGGGGGGAGGGTCAGCAACACTTGTTTAATGACTTTTAAAGGCCGGCAACACACCCGCGACACCTCTGGTGTTGCGAGTGTCCATGGGCGGCGGTGATCACATACCATCAGGTGACCCACTTGCTCGTTTGTCACCCTCTGATATATATAAAAAAAAATCCTTTCTGAAGAACAGGTACCATCAGGATAAGCAAAATGATGACGTGGCAGGTTACCTCTCTTGTTGGCGATGGAGGCGGCGATGGCGATGTCCTCCTGGCGCTCGCGGCGCCGCTCCGCGTCGATCTGCTGCACCAGCTCGTCGCGCATGCGCACTATCTCCACCAGCCGCATGACCAGCTGTTCTTCACGTGCCTGCACACAATATTAACATTTAAAGTTTGTGTTGGCGTGGTTGGCAAATGCTTGCTTTTCACGCCGGAGGTCCTGGGTTCGATTCCCACCCAGGACAGTTATGTGTGTTCATGACTATTTGTTCTGAGTCTGGGTGTAATTATCTATATAAGTATGTATTTACAAAAGAAAAGTAGTATATCAGTTATCTGGTTTCCATAGCACAAGCTCTGCTTAGTTTTCGATCAGATGGCCTTGTGTAATTAATCTCCCAGGATATTATTATTACACCTGTAGTTTAAAATATAAATTATTAATTTTTCACAAATAATATTCGAATACTTGGTCTAACAATCTTGGTTGTCGACTATCCTATTGGTTTCGTGGCTATCGGTAGATGAATTCTGGTACCTAGTTGGAACGGGTAGACACCCCAATAGAAATGGGCTGAGACAAAGAAAAAGAATGTATTAAAGAAAGAAAGAAAACGATTTATTCAGAAAACATTGCACAGACAACAATAATATAAAATAACAATCAAAACCAAAGATAAAATAAAAACTTGAGAGGTGTCAATGGACACCCGGATGGAACGAAGTTATTTCTTATTATTTACTATGTACAAAAAACCTGTATACACTCAACAAAAATAATCGTCGCGACACCACACTGTTCAATGCGAAATAGAAATGAAAATATCCGGCTTGCTTTCTATAAGAGAGAGAGAGAGATAGAGAGACAGAGAAACATGCGCACGCCGCACAGCTGCATAAAGTGTCGTTACAACTTTTCGTAAGATTTTTTTCCGTCTAGCCCCCTTTCAGAACGCGCGATAAGGAACTTCATTCCAAAAGAAAAACAAAGGCAATTGTTCTCCGTGCAAGTCTGAAATGGCCTCAGCATTTGCTAGAACATTTTATTGTTCTGGCGCTGGTAAGTGGTAATTCTATATATATGGCAGTACCTTGTCAGCATCAATGCGATTGACAGCGGGCCGCGACTGTATGACACGGATTTCGTGCTCAATGTCAGCCTGCTCTTGTTCCAGCCGCTGCTGTCGTCGGCTGAAAAGAAAAGTTAAATGTTTTTAAACTTTCGCGATTTGTACACATTTTTATACAACACTAGCGGCCTGGTACGTGCTTCGCTACGTATAAGGCATAGTATTAAAAAAAAAATATTTAAGTTCATAAAGGATTTTTTGATCATTTATTCAAACAAAAAATATTTTAAATTGCTAAAAGATGTTATTTTACACTTTTTCAAGACTTTTTTTTTAAATATTTTCTACGGTCAAACCATCCCTGGATTTCCACGAATTATTTAAGACCAAAATTAGCCAAATCGGTAAAGGCGTTGTTGAGTTATAACATTACAACGAAAAGTGGCATTGATTTTTATATATACAACGTGTAACAGAAAGAGTGAACGTAACTTAAGGGGCATATACGGTCTCCTTAAGCCTACCTATACACAAAATCTCATACCGAAATATCATCATTTTAATCTTGATCGTAAAATAATATACCATTCAATATATCGACAAGTATTTTTATCGATATAACGAACATCCGTACTAACACAGCACAGCTGACTTAGATTTACGCTAGAAATTGTGTGACATACCTCTGTGTTTCTTTCTATGCACGCCTGGTAGATTGATTCGGATTACACTCACTACACAGTACACATATTTTGTTTTAATTTCGAGTTATATTTTTATTTATAGCACTGCTGAATAGCTATTGGATACTTTACATCGTAAAGTTCATGAACCTTACAGCTGATATTTGCTAGTGTTGTTCGTAATATCGGTAATCTTACTTCTTGATTTACGTTGCCGCTACAAAAATAAATTCCTAGTTGAATAAAAATGATTATTTCTGTTTGAAATTTCGTCCATAGATAGCCGTCCTGATACCCTACAACACCCTTAAGTTACGTTCACACTTTCTGTTACACGTTGTATATATGTAACTTAATTAACGCACATCCTGAAAATAGTTTGTTCAGAATCGTTTACTGAATCGATTTATATAATTTTAATATAGGTAATTTTTTATTCCAATATGATTAAAACTACGGAAAATATTGTAATATTAACCCTTTACAGTCAAAACAAATTGATGTGGACCGAAGTCAAAGTAATAAGACTTTTAAAATAGCAGTTTTATTAGTATTCATACAAATTCCATCATTCAATACAAAATAAAGAAAAATAAACTTTATCCCAAGAAACTAATTTAGTAAATAACAATGCATATACATCTTAAATAAGAAAATCAGTGTGTGTATTATGATTAAGTACAACATAATATTCTAATTGGGGTGTTTGAGGGTGTGCGTTAATTGTGGACACGGGTCTCATAAATAATTACCTTGGTTACCCGACGTTTCGGCATAGATTGACCACGGCTGGTGGATGATTTGCCTTAAATCGTTATCGCGATTGAGACCCGTGTCCACAATATATAAAAAAAGTCAAATGTGTATAACATATGAAGACGAAGTGCAATACAACACTTCCCCATCACACGCTGGGAGAAAATACTATAGAATAGCATGAATTATGGTATATGGTGGATCTAGTCCGACTAAAAGATATAAGAATTAACAAAATAAATTAATTGCAATAATTTAAAGAGAGCAGGAACGTCGAGACAAATTAAAAACCGGCCAAGTGAGTCTGGGTCTAATTATCTGTATAAATATGTATAAACAAAAAAAAACAAAGTATTATATGTAGTATATCAGTTATCTGGTTTCCATAGTACAAGCTCTGCTTAGTTTGGGAACAGATGGCACTGTGTAAATAATGTCCCAGGATATTATTATTAGAAGTGCGAGTCGGACTTGCGCACGAAGGGTTCCGTACCATTATCTATAAACACGAGCAAAAAATTCACGTTTGTTATATGGGAACCCCCCTAATATTTCATTTATTTTGATTTTTAGTATTTGTTGTTATAGCGGCAACAGAAATACATCACCTACGAAAATTTCATCTGTCTAACTATCACGGTTCATGTTATACAGCCTGGTGACAGACGGACAGACAGACAGCGAAGTCTTAGGAATACGGTCCCGTTTTACCCTTTGGGTACGGAATCCTAAAAAATAACTTTATTATGAATACAAATTTAGTAGGTACTTTATTACTCACATGTACATGAGTTCAGTTTGTTTTCTGAACAAGTCGTTTTTCTCATTGACTAGTTCACACAGTTGAATGACTAAATCTTCGACTTCCTCCTGGGGCACCGTGTCGGCCTCGTCACCTGCAACAGATCCATCACTTATAGCTACGCATCGTACTGGACAATACTCAAATAGTACCTCCTCGAATGAACTATGATTGTCCACACGTTGTCCCACAATAAGATAACGACGTGTTTATGATTTATGTTGGCTTGCACAGTGTGGCGCAAAAGTAATCACTCAATAATGGGTCAAATCAACTAAACTAATTTCTTTCTTTTTCAAAGTCAATGCCCGCATGAGGAAATATAATCCCAGTATCGCGGGGTACTTTACCAACATATAATTAACGGACACAAAGTACATCCAGACTCAGGACTACTAATAATGGGTCACACAAATAGTTATAGAAGTGTCGGGCCGACTGTTTTAACAGCGGCGCCACACGTGCAGTCAATCAATCTTAATATCACTGGCTCCCATTGTGATTTAAGTAGTTTCTTTTCTTCTTTTTTGTAATATTTACGCTTAATGGTTGTTGTAAAATAATATAGGTATTAAAAATTACCTGTGTATGTACCAAGAACGACTTGTAAAGTATCACACACAAGCCCGAGAGCACATAATAAAAAGTACATACGTACCGAGAGGCTTAAACTTAAACACACCACTATATGTGTTTTTATACTTTGTTATATATTTGTACTACTAAATAAATAAAAAACTAAACTTATTATAGCTCATATTAAAAGAATAGAGCATACATACATAGAACTGTCAAACTTGTAAAATAGTTGCGTTCCTTGAGTCGACTGGTTCAAACGTGTCGCTTGTTTTTCCTCAGTATATAGCGCCAAAACTAAATTGACATAACTAAATGTAGTTTTTAAAAGATTTCTGTTAAAGAAATACAATGATATTAAAATTAGTTGCTATGGCATTGAATCGGGGGTATTCTCCCTAATATGTCCATACACGTCCTTTATATTGTTTAGACATAAAGGACGTGTATGACTGCCTCGTTGGTCTAGCGGTAGCGTGTTCATCCGCAGAGAACGAGGTCCTGGGTTCAAATCCCGGGTCGGGCCATAAAGTGATTTTGGGACTTTTCTGTAAAAAGAAAAATTCTCAGCATCAGCCCGAAGTCTGGGAGTTGGCGGTATTATACCCCCGTGCCTCGGAGAGCACGTAAAGCCGTCGGTCCTGTACCTGACCTCTTTCCGGTCGTGTCGCATAGGCGTCCCATCGGATCATGAGAGTGATGGAATAGAAAGTGCTCCTGTGTTTGCGCACACACTTGAGCACTATAATATGTCCCGCGCAGATGGCTAATCTCTGTTGAGACTGGCCGCCGTGGCCGAAATTCGGCTAGGAGGACATTATTATTATTATTGTTTAGATGTCCTTTAGATTGTAGGAAAATGACAGGGTATTTATAGAACCGACTAATTAAAAGTAAGATTAGGCCTACAGCGTTATTTACTTTCAGATTATAACAGCTGCTTTCCGTTGAATGTCAATTTATTCTTTGACAGTGGATTTCATATTAAAAGCAATTTAGAATTTTCTTTACGCGTTTATTGTATCACTCACCTACGTTACATTGTTACCTGATTCTATTACTATTATTGAATGATATTTTTTTGCGCAAACCAATGATTTTTCGTAACAAAAAAAAAGGTATAATTAAGGCTCAAACTTAGGAACGTAGCAAAAGATAATTAGTATATTTACTCAAAACATGACACTGCAACAAAAGAAAAAGGTGTCCAAGAAAAGGACATATACGTATATTAGATTTTTCTTAGCTGTCTCATTATTGACGGCCCGTGTGGCGCAGCGGTTAAGACAGTCGCCACGCTACTTC
Organism: Pseudoips prasinana; assembly: GCA_951640165.1. Taxonomy (NCBI): domain Eukaryota; kingdom Metazoa; phylum Arthropoda; class Insecta; order Lepidoptera; family Nolidae; genus Pseudoips; species Pseudoips prasinana. The sequence goes on along the minus strand of OX621241.1, from coordinate 18,084,849 downwards.
GTGTCTCGAGTCAGATTCCCGCGCAGGACAGCTATTTGTGTGACCCATAAATAGTTGTTCTGAGTGTTGATGTACTTTGTGTCCGTCAATAATATGTTTATAAAGTACCCCGCGACATAGGAATTCATTTCTCTAGTGCTATGTACCAGTACACAGGGATTGTTTGATAGTGGGGGGAATTATTTTAAAATAAATGTAAATAGTCACTATCACTAATTTAACCACACAATAAAATAATTACTTTTCGTATTGATGACGTTATATTATCGGAAATAATTCTCAATAGCAACTTGGAATCTAGTTGATAGCACTACTCCTCACTACGGAGAGTATGTGAAGGCCCTGCGCATGGTAATACCGGTCGTCATATAGGCTCGTCTATGGTACTATTTTCACGTGTTTGCGCTATAATATCTAGCACATACATAGCTAATCTCCATTGAAATTAGCCGGATCAGATTCCCGCTACTTGCACTAGAATGGTACTGCAAAGTCTCTTTAATGCTTTCGACCAATGTTATCACGGAAGCATTCTAATACGAGATCATTTTTTTTTCGGATGCAATTAAAGGTAAGTTTACAGAAAAACTTAAAGAAAGTAAGGTAATATATCAGGACAGCTAAGAAAAAGCGATTATACTTTTTGAAAGATAGAGAGGGTGCGCGAACAGACGTATAAAGTGCAGTGATTATGTTTACCCTCACACTTGTCGCGAATCATACGCTCGATGAGCACGCCCTGCCGCTCCAGGCCCAGCTGCTGCGTCTCCAGCAGGTCCAGCTGGATCGCCAGTTCCGCGCCCGACATCTGCAGTTTCACCGAGCGACGCTCCGGAAGCGGCAGCCCCGGCGCTGGACCTTTTCGACGACCTGAAAACGACGGACATCGCAATACCTAATCTCTCACAGGCTTTCAAATCAAGGCTGATAATTAGTTGGAAATTCTGCCAATTTTTGTAGGGGACGAAGCCCAACATATTCTATATCAATGACAAAAATGGTTAAATATTTTATATAGTTCCTAAAATATTACTATTTATTGAAACAAAAATGCTAATGAATTCGACGGTTTGGTATATTTGGTAATAAAATTGTGTCATTTATCTAAGTAATTATTTTCTTCTGCAGGCTTTCCCTCCAAAGGCTGTCGATACTGCTGGGATACAAGTCTACGATAACTTTGAAGCAGGTCACTCCTTTAAACTAGTCGTGAACTTGTTCGTCTCTACCTCCCAGAAGCCGTCGCAAAATTCCCGTGATCAGTGCGTCTGTGCAGCATTACAACTACCCAGGGGAGTGACCGGGAGAGGCCCTTTCTTCAAATTGGGCCTCTACTAGTACATACCTTCTGAATTAATGCTCTTAGTACCCGAAGTGTTAATGCCTTTCTCCAGCGAGCCTCCACCGCCGGACGCCGTTGATAGACTATCGGGAGGAGTGGGGGCGGGCCGTTTCTTCAAGGTAGGCGTAGACTTGCCGATCGACTTCTATGAACGAATAATACAAATATTAATGAATCAACTAACACTGAAAAAAAAAACATTGAAAATAAATATGTAATGGAAACAGTCCCATCAGTAAAACACAATTGCCGATCGCTTGAAAAATATCACGCACTAATTTAAGCCACTCTAATAATAAGTAGGTATATTAGTCTCAAAGAGTAGATCGAAAAAAAAAACTTACAGGCTCGATCGAAAAAAATTGAGGAAATTCAAGTAAATAATAATTCTCTCAAATAGACACGGCTTCACAGAAAAAAAAAAACAGTTTTACTGGAAGAGTATTTAATGCAGCCATGGTTTTAGTTGACATCAAGAATATCGCGACTTTCAAAATGCATACAGGATCACCTGTATGCATTTTGAAAGTCTGATGGCAGAGAATCATCTCTGCCATCAGAGTTACTAGAACTCGCCCGCTATTTCCTTCTACTTCTTGTCTCTTAAGAATAGATACATCAAAATATTAAATATATATAATAATAAAATATATATATAATAATATTCATAAAGCACGTACTTGATCCGAATGTATGGTGGAATTATAGGAGCTATAGGACGATATGCTCGCAACGTCGTCCATGGAGGAGGCGGGTGGCACGCGCGGCGCCTCCGATACCGAAATGTGGGGCGGAGGCGGCGCTTTGGGCTTCTGTCGCCGCGGCGTACTTCCTGGGAGGTTCGGCGTACTTGTTGCCAACGAAGATCTGTACATCGAGCTAGACAAAACATTACCAGAGTTAGATATTACCAGACTGTTAAACGCTCCGAAAGAGAAAAGCCCAGCAATTGCGATTCCAATTCATGTTGTTCAAGAAAGTTTAAGCTGGAATAAATTAATTTATAACATAGGCTTTAACTGCACGTAAATAATAGGTCTTTACCTATGAAATTGCCGTTTTGTATGAAAAAATTTATACGAATTTTTTTCATGAATTTTTTTATTTGTATTAATCGAAGTAATCACCCATGCAATCAATGCATCTTTGCCATCGCAGTGGCAGTTTATTGATGCCCTTCTTAAAGAAATCAGCTGGACGGGAGGCAACAAATTCTTCAAAGGCATTTTGTACTGCCTCTCGGGTATTGAATTTTTTTCCCGCCAAGAAGTTATCCAAATTCTGGAAAAAGTAGTAGTCTGTAGGCGCAAGGTCTGGTGAGTAGGGCGGATGACGGAGAGCTTCCAACTCCAGTTCTTGCAACTTGGAGACCGTCTGCTGTGCAGTATGAGGTCGCGCGTTGTCGTGCAGGAGCAGCGGAGACGAGCGATTGACCAATGCTGGTTGGAGATGCGCCAGCTTCTCCATCATTGTGCTCAGTTCTTCACAGTACACATCTGCAGTAATGCTCACCCCGTTTGGTAAGAAGCTGTGATGAATCACACCGGCGCTAGACCACCAAACAGTGACCATCACTTTTCTAGGGGTAAGTTTTCGTTTAGGGCATTGTTTAGGTGCTGAACCAGGATCCAACCAACTTGCTGAGCGCTTGCGGTTATCAAACAGAATCCATTTTTCATCGCAGGTAACAATGCGGTTCAAAATTCCTTCATTTGTGTGTCTGTTGAGCAGTGCAAGGCACGTCTCGACGCGTACTTCGCGCTGGCGATCATTGAGTTCGTGGGGCACCCATTTGTCAAGCTTTTTTACCTTGCCAATTTGACGCAAATGGACCAATATTGTTTTGACGCTAACGTCGAAAGCTGCTGCTAATTCAGCCGTAGATTGTGTATCATCAGCTTCCACAACCGCCTTTAATTCGTCATTGTCGACCAAAGTCTTCGGACGACCGCGAGGTTCATTTTTCAGGTCGAAATTTCCAGAACGGAAGCGAGCAAACCAATAACAGGTGGTGCGTTGGTTTGTAGTGTTAGCTCCGTAAACGTCGTTGATGTTGCGTGCCGCTTGTGCCGCGTTGCTGCCACGACGGTACTCATATTCCATAATTACTCGAATTTTTAACGTATCCATGATGACGAAAAAGATTGAAATGCGATGAAAATGTAACACTAATCAATAAAGAAATGACTACTTTTGGAAAAAAGAATCCATGTTTTTAAAATAAAATTAATTTGAAATTAGAATTCTTAGCCAAACAAAAATTATTTTGATTTGAAATGGCCAGTACTGCAGAACGGCAATTTCATAGGTAAAGACCTAATATGTCTTTATAAAAATAAAAGAATTGGTTGATAACTAAACACCTATTTTTAAAGATTGAATAACACCAAAGGGATTTATCGTTGTTTCTATAATCTCTGCAAACTATTGTATTCTATTGTTTTTGTCGTAATTGTTTGGACTGTTATTAAATATGCAAAAATTGTAAGCTGTGAAAAAATGGGCAAAAAAGAAATCTTGGTGGCTAGCTAAGCTTTCAATTCAAGTCAATTATAGATACAAAAGGCCTTTTCGGAGTTACGAGGGCACAGAAAAAAGTTTCTTAACCTTTTTATCCTTATCTCAGTATCAGGTTTAAAGAAAATTAAAAAAACTCGAGGCACCGCCCGCACTTTTGAAATATAATACGGGCGTTCTTATAAACATACAATTCACGTACATAATGTATACCTCGATACAGGGTAAGCAGATAAGGATTACATAAATGATTATCCTGTTTGAGGATCGAACCCGAGACAAGAAGGCGCCGAAGCTTTAGCCAGGCGCCTTAACTACGTACGGGCAAATCCCTCTGAGAAAAAAAAAAACATGCAGGGCAGTCTTTGGCGATAGGAGTGAAAACTATTTTTTCATTTCTCATAATAATATATAGGGACAATGTCACACAGAACATCCTAGCCCCAAACTAAGCAAAGCTTGTACTATGGGTACCAGGCGACGATATACATACTTATATAGATAAATAAATTCTTAAATACATAGAAAACATCCATGACTCAGAAACAAATATTCGTGCTCATCACACAAATATTTGCACTTACCGGGATTCGAACCCAGGACCACCAGCTTCGTAGGCAGGAGCACTACCAACTAGGCTACGGTGACCGTCTAGTATCTATCTAGTATAATCGGAAAGTAGTGTTTATTTGATCCGAGCAGCGAGTGGAAGATGTTACTTCTCACCTTTGGGCACTAGACTCATAGTATTTTTTATTTATTTAGTACACAAAAACAAACCAAAACACCACGAGGGTTTGTCCGGAATTGCTTTTCTCCCCATGGGAATAAATTTTACAAATAGAACTAAATTTGGTTAGGCTGTCAGCTGTAAAAAATCAAACAAAATTAAGAAAACAAAGTGCAAAACGCCGCTAAAGAAGTTTTCACTTCAAAAAACATCGATTATATTAATGGAATTTATTTGTATATAGATTACATTCGAAGATAAGTATATTTGTACAAGAATCTACGCTAAATACATATTTTTTTCATAGTTTTCGTCACAAAACGATATCTAAAGTAGGGATAAGAAATAGCTTATCTACAAAATATTTCAGTTTATTATTTCAGCCGCAGAATTTGTTGACAAATATTTAGGTAAACACACTAAGACAATACGCAAACAAACAATGGTCACGATTCTAATCAACAATAGAAACAAATTTTAATGTTTATAAACATAGTTATGAAGCATTTTGATAATGTTTCAGATAAGAATTGAAGCGGCCACGAGCGTTCTTTTAAGGGTACGATAAAGAACTCCACACTCATGATATATGGATGGACATATGGGTAATGGGCATATGCCATATGGTTGGGCATATGCCATTAGATGAGCATATAGCCGTGTGGTTCCTGAACCAGAATTCGTAATAAGACATCCCCATACCATACAAACTTCCTCACTGGGGACGCAAACATGTATTTTTATTAACTTTTACAGTTAGCCTATAATGCTTTCAGTACTTCACCGGCAATTCCAGACAATGCCAAACGCGTGGACTACGGCACAATGCTTCAAATGTCGCGAAAACTTTTGATTAGACCTATGTATGTCCGGCAGTGGATGACAGATTGTCATCCAGGCTGTTGCTAATTATGATAATAGGATATAGGGAAACAGACAGCAAAAAGGAATCTCATCTAATCCGTTTGGGTGCTAAAACAACACAAGATACATATGCTTTCAACCATGACCCTTCTCTGTGACCTTGGTTAAACAGAGTAATAACAATAAAATAAGAAGTGCTGAAGTTTGTTACCTCTTACTGTGAGTTTCTTCCTCATCTGACGAAGGTTCTTCTCCATCCGACCAGAACGGATTGACCGCGATTAGACGTTTTCTGAAACATTTGAACGACATTAACATTTGATATTCAATCTAATGATTTCACCATGCGAGGGATCCTAAATAAAATAATATTATAATATCCCGAGACATTATTCACACACGGCCACCTGATCTTAAACTAAGCAGAGCTTGAACTATGGCAGCGTGATATACTACTTTTCGTTTTTGTAAATACATAATTATATGGATATTTACATTTGACTCAGGACACACAGACATTTTCATGCATACAAATATCTGATTCTGTCCTGGATGGGAATCGAACCCACGACCGGCGGCATGAATGGCAAGTATCCACCAACCACGTCAACCGGCCTGTCTTATAATGTCCGCTATTAGTTACCAGCAAGTATCAAAATCATAATATATGTACATATTTCAAATTTTAAAACATATCAAGCATGTTCTTCCTATATATTTTTGAATTTTTAGAAATATTAGTTTAAAGTATATCTATGCCTCATTTAAAAACCATTGTTTTGAATGAGATTCTATTTTCATTTCAATATTGGCGAATAAGCGAAGAGTATAACTTTGCATTTTAAACCGCAAATAATGAAAAATGTCTTGGGTGCGATTAAGGAAGATAAAAATTTTTCTTTTAAGAAAAAGTCTCAGAATCTGTCTGAAGTCTGGAAATAGGTGGTGTTACACCTTTGTGTCTCGGAGACCACGTAAAGTCGTGTCGCTAACCGTCCTATGGAATCATGAGAGGGAGGGAATTTGCCGAAATTCGACTAGCATCAGTCGACTATTATTATATCGATGACTCTGACACTGCATTTCCAGGGGAGGCCCTCAAGCCTTCTTGTGATTACCATCAGACAAGGTTATGGTTAAAGCATTCAAGTCTTTAGAATAGGATATTTTTTTATTTATTTAAGTAACTATGACTCATATTATGTTAGTAGGACTTACAGCTATATTAGTAACATACATTATAACCCCGCAACCGTCATCACTGCGAAAATCCATGGGAGACGGCACAGCAACGACTTATGTAGGCGCAGTCCAACCTACTTGCAATCATGTTTAGGATACTGTTATAGCTGGTCCGCACCCTATGCACCAGAGAACCGCATCTTTTACGCATTATTGTATATAAGCGATCTACATGTGCATCTGCGAACATTCGCGTTACTAGCAAGTTATTTAATACGTTTTATGAATTACGTAAGTACGTATCATCAAATAGCGTAGGAGAAGGACTATACTATCGTTACTTTTATTGTTATGGATTTAGATATTGTAGTAACGGAAATGATAAATGTTCAAAAATATCCCATTTGATTATATCATAAATTGGTATTAATATCACAAAAACAAAATGTTTATTTTGCTTATTATGTCCCACGTACATATACGTAAAACTTGAGAGGTTCAAGGGACACCCGGATGGAACGAAGTATAAAAATATTATTAACAAATATAATGTAATATAAGCTTAATCAGTGGCTCAATTTAACTAATAATAAAAAAACCATAAGTGTCGTTACAACTTTTCGTCTAAATTTTTCCCGTCTAGCCCCCTTTCGAAACGCGCGATAAGGAACTTTGTTCCAATAACATATAACTACTTAAGTCCGGCCGTTGAAGGAATATGCGTTCCTGCAATCTGTCATGACTAGTGATAATTGAATCTAGAATCGTGCGCATGCTGATCCAACATACCTACTAGACACCGTCTAATCCACAGAACAAACATCATTTGTTGCTCTTAATGCATATAACATGGATACCTGTAGATATAGAAATAAAACCGAAATAAAAACTCATAGCTAGATGCCTTCACCGCACCGGTCCGTAAGTGATCAGCGAGGTTAAGCAACTAGGCTCGCGGTCAGTCCATAGATCACCAAAGTCGGTCACCATAGCCTAGTTGGTAGTGATCCTGCCTACGACGCTGGTGGTCCTGGGTTCGAATCCCGGTAAGTGCAAATATTTGTGTGATGAGCACGAATATTTGTTTCTGAGTCATGGATGTTTTCTATGTATTTAAGTATTTATCTATCTATATAAGTACGTATATCGTCGCCTGGTACCCATAGTACAAGCTTTGCTTAGTTTGGGGCTAGGAAGATATGTGTGACATTGTCCCCAGATAAAAAAAAAATGAAAAAACATTCTGACCGTCTCCGTGGTTCGGAGGGCACGGTAAGTTGTCGGTCCCGGTTGAAGTCATTAGACAACATCGTTAAGCCATGACAGAGGTCTACTGGGCGGCTTGAACAACTCTGACACTAGGGCAACCAGTGCTCATACCAAAAGTAAGTAATAAAACCGCGCCTTCACGCACATATATCCCCTATCTTAACAATACATGGTACAACCTGAATTTGAATGAGACTTATGAAGCTTAATTTGCCTATGAAAATGAACATCGCATCAAACACAAATTTTCAAAATGCCCATGATAAAGAATTTGCATACAAAATTACTATTATCCGACGCATTTTGTATGGGAACCCAAAATAGTTTTCGTAGGTATTTCAAAACCTGGTTACCTGATCACGTGTAGATTGTACCTCTTTTATATAGGGAGCTGTATCATATGTAGATATATATGGCCTTTGCGTCTGTTACAGACGATTTACGGCGCATTGTCTGAGAGACATTTCTTATGGTGGCTAAACAAACCGATGCGAGAGCGACATAGCATGCCGCAGGCCTGACAAGAGAAGTTTGCGGTGGTTGGTGCCGAGCCGCTTTCATGTCGCTTCTGATTCTTATCAGCAAGAACTCCGAACCAGGCTTCATCATAGATCTTAAGATATGTAGATACCTATGTTTATTATGCTGGTGCAGAGCTTTATTGTTAAGAAACTTTTACTAAACTTTGAGTTTTGAAAGTCCGTATTAATAAAGTTCATCTGCCACAAATAGCCAGAACTATGAAAAGTTTTGGAATCAGCCTTTACTTTTGTTGAAATCCATAACAATACAAATTTAATATGTACTATTATTTACGCTAATTGTCAGTTCAATCAAGCCGATATGCAATTTCCGCCGCACTCTCGCCCGCAAAAAATATTCTCATACAAGATATATAAACCGACCTGTTGGCGTGGTTGGCAAATGCTTGCTTTTCACGCCGGAGGTTGTGGGTTCGATTCCCACCCAGGACAGATATTTGTGTGCTTGAACATGTCTGTCTGTCCTGAGTCTGGGTGTAATTATCTAGGTATATAAGTATGTATTTACAAAAGAAAAGTAGTATATCACTTATGGTTCCATAGTAGATAAAGGTACAAGCTCTGCTTATTTTGGGATCAGATGGCCGTGTGTAAATAATGTCCCAGGGTCAGGATATTATTATTACAAACAAATAAATTTAATTCACCAGTATAATACCCCAAACGTGTTTAATTCCGCCATGGATCATTACTAAGGGATGATAACTCGTCGAGTGCTCTAATGCGAAATTTATAACCACTTTTTCTGTCGGGAGTAAAAAGATATAATTCCACCAAATGTATGGTTCAACCTACCACGTATTAAAAGGAATAATGTACTTATTGTTCTTTTGTTGCATTGTGTCATTACATTACCTCTACAATGATGTGGTCAGAGTCACGTTTTCACATGGCTAATATTGTTCTCTTATTGAATAATACTCACACTGGCGTATCTAGCGCGGGCGCAGGTTTAGGTGGCAGTTGTATTGGGGGTACCACATCGTCTTCTTCATCACTGCTTCCAAACGGATTGGTGCTAACTCTCTTAGGCGGAGTCTGTTGTTCGACATTCTATGATATTTAAAAAATATCTTTTCTTAAACAACTCAAAAAGTAGAAAGTAGTAGAAATTAACTTCATTTATAACTGGTGGTTCTCTTGGAACTTGGTTTAAACTAGATGCCACCAAAAATTTTACAGGCAGTTTTTCGATATGGTCTATTACATACAAACAACGTTTTGGTTGGTAACTTTTGGTACCGTTTAATCAAACATAAAAGAATGAGAAATTAAATGAGCCGTGTCAAACGGAAAGTTAGTATCCTTCCCCTTAGCATTTATCTTGCAGATGCCAAGCGCTAGGCCATTTGTGCAATAATGGTTCATCAAGCGCAAATTTGTACGACACATAATACGAATTTTCGCGTGAAGAGCAATTGTTGAGATTTCGATGTCGCTAGATACTGCAAGATACTTACTAAGGCCCATTTTACGTCTTTGATGTTACTTTAGACACTTTCGTGTAGTAATCTAAAATTATTATACAATATCGGTAGTTACCTCATCTTCGTCGTCTGAAAACGGATTCAAATGAACTGGATATGTTTTAGTGTCCAATTTAGATTCTTTTTCTATTTTATTTGCAGTTGCCAAAGCCTTTTGTTTCTTTCGTCTAGGTGGTACACTAATACTTATTTCTACCTCTTCTTGAACCTTTAATGGCGGCGGTAGTGAAGGAGGTTGTTCGCTGATTGAAGAACTGTTATTCGCTAACCTACTATCATCTGTTATATTGCTAGTCTCATTATCTACAATATTGTTAATACTAATATTGTTGGTATCAGTAATTTCTTCTTTAGTTGGTTCAGTCATTTCAGTATTTTTACAGTCTTTGTTTCCAGTATCTGATATATCTATATTCTCTGAGCTCTTATTAATAACGTTAGTATCTCCAGACAATTGTGTTTGTAAGAAATTAAACTTGTCAATGTTGCTTTTATAAACAATGTCAGGAACACTTTTAACAAACATATTCTCATCCTCTGTTTTCGTGTCTGGTATTAAAGGCTTTGAGTCTATTTCACATTGAGATCTATTCGTACTGTAATCCATTTTACTTATAGAACTGTCTTTTAACGTAAGATTCGAGATTTTATTATCAATATTTGTATCTTTTTCTATATTTTTTTCAAACATACTTATTCTTTCTATAAGATGCGAAAAATAAAATATTAGTTACACAAACACAATACAACTCTTGTTATTTTTTTTTCACAATCGAAAATACTTTACGCACGTTAAGAATACAAATTAACATAAACGACACGAGACAATTAATTAGTTTTATCGTTAAAATAAAGAAACACACAATACATAACACACAAAAGCATTTTCATATAAATATAATGTAGATTTTCTGGCAAATTAAACACATTTAAGAAGATAGTATGTCTACATGTGCAACAAGAAAACATTGAAAGATATTGAAAAGAGCATTCAGTAAATACCTAGAGAAGAACATGATGCAAAAAACCTATCGCAATAAAATAAAAAAATACGTATTATAATATCCTGATTTTAATATAAAAAGTAAATACATATTATTACAACTCATGCGAATTAAAATACATGTTGAAATTAATAACATGCTTTTTCTATAAATCTGAACCTTAATTTTGGTTCTATTCCGCGACATTAAGATTTTTATAAAAAAAGCGTATGTGAGAAACCGACGATATATATCGTATGGGTCCCGGTTTTCTTCTAAATAATTATAATTAAATCAATTATCTTAAATGTCTGGGTACTGTTTTGGCTAACACAACATAGAATGGAGCCTACATTTTCCTGTATCAGTGGCAATAGCATCGTTGCCTCGTGGGTGGAATACAATTACAGATGTGGCTATTGTATTGCGATGCAATTGTATGTCATGTACATGTTCAATATGGGCTTTGTATGTACACGAGTATAATGTAGAACTCACCTAAAATAGATTGCGGTCTTGGTTTGTTTCTGTGGCTAACCAGGTCTCCACTAGAGACCGATTTTGATTCACTTGTGTTATCAGTGAACGCCAGCATCCCCATTTGATCATGATCATTATTATTGAGATATTTCGATAAAGTCTTTTCATTTCTACAACTATCACATGTAAATTCAGATCCTTCTTTTATCTCGAAATTCTTAGGGTTTAGATGACCAGAACATTTGGAGCAACGGAAGCACCTCCGGTGGTATAGTTTATGCGATACTAGTAGACGCTGGGCAAGATACACAGGCAGGCCACATGCTGCACATTTATCTAGACCGGTCTTGCCAAACTTTATTGGTGCCTACAAAGGAGAAAAAGATAGTGTTAAGAAGAAATATTAGAGAAATAGGACCAAGTTTCAACTGCAAACATTACACAAAGATGTTTAGAAGTAATGCTGAGAGACTATGCTCACGACGTCTTTATTACGCGCAGACGACACGCCTTTCACTGTAGGTGCGATCTTTACGCTGCTTAACTTGAAAATGTTGCATAAGACAATACTAAAAATACAAGCGGAACTTGTCATCTGTGCGTTTTATGTTTAACATGACGTTTACAGATAACCATGGAGGCATGCCTGTTTCACCAAACAAGGCGGTTAGTAAATGATACTTAAATAACCCGCGCTAGAGGACACCCTCTTTGTGGTTAGAACATCGGCTCAGGACTGTTACTGATGACAGATAAATAAGAAAGTTGGGTTGTGCACTATGAAATCTACATTAATACGTGGGCCGCTCTTCCGATTGGGGATCGGAGAGGGCATTTCATTCATACGAATACAAGCTACGGATCAGGAGGGCGATGGTGTCGTCTGCGAGTATAAAATATGCCATGTGCTTAAGCTAAGTAACGACATTTTATACTTACGGGTGAGTCAGAAGTCGGAGCTACCGTTGCCAACTTTGTTTCAGTTTCTGATACTTTCGTGTTCACTAAAACAAACAGATTTATTCAATTTTACTAAATTAATTAGTGAAGCAAACGTCACAGGTACTCGATTATTGATACTAACTCTGAGCATAGCATTCTCCATTCCTCTTTGGGTGACCTTGGGACTTTTATGAGGCCCATAGTGAGCGACTACGTCTCTATTTCGTAAGTCCTCAATGGCAACCCACACTGGTCGAAAACTTTCGACTTTAGACACTGAGTTAATTCTCAAACACACACACTTCAGTACCTCGATATACCGGTAGCCGTTTTGGCACCTTTGGTGACACCTCAGCAGGACCTAGTTTTCGATCGAATTAAAGGCTTTCTCATTGTCCACAAACGCTAAGCACAATGGCTTATACGAGACTATTGTAATGACTGTCGAAAACAATTTGTAAGCATGGATCAGCATTTACATTCATTATATCTACTGATTTAATAATTTATTATTTTTGCGTGTGCAACAGGTACAGTTTCTAAATCTTTATGTATGGACTGGGAATGTAAAGAGACGATATGTTATAATCGGCACTGCCTTGACATCCCTATAGGTTATTTATTTATGTGCACCTGGACATAATCAAAAACATCTCGAATCTAGCTTTTATATACAGTTGAGAAATATCTCTTCTCAGTCAGATACTCCGTTAAATATCTAGGTGAAATCATAACGTTCCATTGCTGGACATAGGCATTCCCCAAAGTTTTCTATGACGTAGCTATTTGGAGAGGTTTGCCGTAGTCGCTGCGCTTTCTATGCGAGTTGGCGACCGCGTTTAGGCGGTAGCTAGTACACAGGTGGCCTTGCTGCCCGACTACCTGGTGTACCTATACCTTAGTCGCCTATAACGACACTCACTGGATGGTATGGAGTGGCCCTGTTATTCTTTCTGCGCCGGAAAGATCATGGCTAATAAATAATTCCACGCGTAGCCGTTTTATGTCACTTATTAGTTGTTAATAAAACAATTACCTAAGTAATTAAACACCTTAAGACGCGATGCCATGCGTTATGGGCTTGACCTTAAAACAACTCACCTTGCCACCCAATAGCTACGAGCACTTTTCGTGCCTTAAAACAATTCTTTAAAAATATTTGTACTAAAAACCATCATGGCTGAATTCGGTTACGGTGTCAATGCTCTCTCTAGTCCCTCAATCTCATAATACGATGGGTCGGATATACGAAATGATCAGGGAAAGATCAGGACCGACTTTTAGGTGTTCTTCGAGGCACAGAGATGGATGTTACCTGGTTATACATACCACAGGTAACAAGCAAACTCCAGGGAGATTTACTAGCCAAAAAAAATACAATACCACTTTTTGGCCCGACCCGGGATTCGAACCCACGACCTCATTAACTGCGATGGCACGCGATACTGTTAGACCAATAATTTTTATGATAAAAATAACACAGTATTGTCGACTCATTTAACATGGCTTTCAGAATTCATTCGACAGTATTGGATAAACAACAGTTGAATATAAAATCTTTAGGAATTTAGGAAACTGTTATAATAAACTGCTTATTTAATAAATATTTGCACAAGTGTAAAATTATTTAACAATTTCATCACCATACATTATCATTTTATTAATACATACATACCACAGTAATGTTTGAATAAATTAATAATAAAATTTCCATTCATAGATAAAAAGACAGTTCATCATATATATATCAGATAATACATTGTCCTTACCACGTTACATAGATGTTTTTTCTAATAAAGCTTTTATTTTTGAAGTTATACTTCTTTTGGCGCGATGGAGAAAAATGATGAGAGTGAATTTTTACGACGCGCGCGCACACCGACACCAAAAAATTTAACAGCATGAAGTTAGTTCTAGGTGGTATGAGAGTGAATTTTTACGATGCGCGCGCATCGTAAAAATAACAGCATGACGTTAGTTCTAGGTGGTATGAAAATTGATAACTATGTTCAAGTTGTATATTAAGAAGTATAACTTCTAACGCGTGTACATAAGTACACACAATCCCACACATGATATTCGCAAAATTTTTAATAATAATAATAAATTTCTAATAACGAAGTTCTCAAATAATATGCTGGATGAAGTAGGTGTGCTTATAATTGGTCTCGCCTATTTCACCCCCTTTTAAAAATAAAGTAAAGGTATTTTTTTATATTTGCACTGAAGTTCGAGCACTATTCTAACCTTAAAATTAAAGAAATATGAATTAAGTCTACCTTTGTGACCATATATAGCTAAAATGAATAAGTCACACAATGTCACTTAAAAACGTGACATAATCAAGGTGCAAACGTGTCAATGAAATAGTGATTCATGACAGTATCTGGATAATAACCCGAGGTCAGATTTTAGGCTGCAAGTGCGTCTTTACTTTGTGGTTTATATGTACTTTTTAATTTATCGACGTTATTAAAATCATATGGCAATATCGCTATGCCAGGAATAGCAACTTTGCCATATGTGATATGTGCAAGAGCACTACCCTCTTGGCCATATTTCAGCTCACTAGGAGACTAGTTAACTAATCAGGATACATGTGAAAAAGTATGTGCCCACACTTAGCTGCACTCTCTATAACCTTATAAGTGATCAGGATGAAGCTACGAGAAAAATAATTTCATAATTCGCTTCAAGTCTATAAAATATACATTATCGTTATTTATTGACGAAGTTAGCACTTTGTCAAGGCCATGCGTAATCAATCATTTTTATATTTAACATTATTAGTATCTTCTGATTTAGAACTTACCTTTCTTTTTATTTTATAACATGACGTGAAAGTCTGCTGGCTAATTAAAAAGTAAAAGGGGCCTTTCACTGACTTACCAGACAATAAAGGCGAGTGAGGGCAGGCTATGAGCTAAATCCTACTTCCTCCTAATATTATAAATGCGAAAGTTTGTGAGTTATTGTGTGTGAGCGTGTGTGTGTGTGTTTGTTACTCTTTCACGCAAAAACTACCGACTGGATTTTGATGCAACTTTCTAGTAATATAGATTATATATCCGAGTAACAGATATGCTATAATTTAGTTTAAAGCTGGTAAAACCGCGTGCACGCCTAGTGGAGCTATATATTAAGTAAAACGCGCCAGACTTGGGGTTCGAACCTCTACTCAGGGCAGTTTCTTACAGGAATATTGTAGCAAGTTCAAAGGAATATATATATAGTGAGTGGTTTAAATAGTTTTTTTACTGAATTTAATCTATACAAATAAATAAAATTGGAGTGTCTGTTTGTAATATTGAAATAGCCGGTTTTTACTACATAAATATGAATATATATATACGGTACATACACCAAAATAACATATTTTACAATTTTTGTCTGTCTGTCTGTTTGTTCCGGCTAATCTCTGAAATGGCTGGACCGATTTTGACGGGACCTTTATTGGCAGGTAGCTGATGTAATAAGGAGTAACTTAGGCTACTTTTATTTTAGAAAAAGTCTTTTATTTTACTAATAAATGAAATAAACTAATTAACACGCGAACGAAGTCGCGGGCACAGCTAGTCTTTACTAATATTATAAATGAGAAAGTAACTCTATCTGTCTGTCGCTCTTTAACACCAAAACTACTGAACCAATTTAAATGAAATTTGGTACACCTATAGTGTAGAGCCTGGGAAAGGACTTAGGCTACTTTTTAATGCGAAATAAAGGGTTCTACGGGGTTGAAAGGGGGGATGAAAAGTTGTATGGAATTTTTAGAGCTAGAAGCTTGAAACTAATTATTGAGACTGTTGATTCAATATAGGTAAATATGACAATCAAATTTTTGTAAAAGTTTTACCCTCAAGGGTGTAAAATAACAATACGGACTGGGTGATGAAAGTTTGTATAGAAATATGTAAGATTTATGTGAAGTTCGTATAAGTTTGTGACAAGAGACGAAATATCTATACATATAATAAAATCGTAGGAAAGTCAAAGTCAAAGGGGAAGGGGAATGTATCAGATTGCTAGTTCTCCTGCACACTACGTGGATATTTTAAGGAACATATTTACACATATATAAAATGTTTATTTTCTGTGCACAATAAAGAATAAGAATATTTACGGTATATTGTTTTGATAGAGATGGATAAAATTATTTACTCAAAAAGAATAGGTTTATAGATTTGGTATGGAATCCTAGAAATTAAAGTTACATCTAACTCACTCCCTATCTGGTGTCACAGAGTTTTTCACATGTTTTTAAATATTAGCTGTACTTGCCTATTTGTATGCAAAGCTAGAATATCAAAAAAAATCAGTAAACTATTGTCATTACCATTTTATAAATATTATAACAAACCTTTTGAACTGTAGTCCAAAAGGTTTGTTATAATAACTTAAATCATAATTTTAATATTATTTGTCCTACAGATGAAGGACCCAAAAATCTAAAATCTTGTTCTAAATATTATTATTAAACAGACCTTTTGGGCTCAGCGGCTTAACATGAGTTAACTTAGTTCCAGAGTGTAGTCAACTATAACACTCAAATTTAAAAACGAAGTCTAAAGTTAAACCGCAGTTGATCCTCGGTTTAGTCGAAAATCATCCAATGAGATTGCTTGATCCATAGTTCAACTGCAGTTTAACTTTAGACTTCTTTTTTAAATAAGGGTGTAAATGTTTTGATTAATTTACTAAAATATGCTGTTATATTTTACCGAGGTGCTCATAGCATTCACCAATCCACAGAGAGGTAAACTAAATCATGCAATCAAAATTTAGATGGGTGACCTCCAAAGTGATATAATATGATATCTGCGTCTGTGTAGTTTGGAGGACATGTAACCTGCCAGTCCAGGTTATAGTTGTTAGACAACAGATGTTAAGTCATGTTGGAGGCCTAATAGGTAGCTTGAACATCTCTGAAATTAGGATAACCACTGCCTATACATCAAAGTAAAGTATGCTTATCATTATGTCTTACTATTGTATATAATTCGAGATATTTATTAAACATAACATAAACATGTTGAAAAGATAAAATATAATAATATATTGTAGATTTAAACAATAATTTGTACTTACCAGTATGGCCTAAACGCTGATAAAATTGTGACAAATAAGTTAATATTGACAAACGGTCAGGCACGTCATTCTCTACCATATCCTCTGGATCCAGTAATGAAGGAATTCCTAAATGTTTCTCAGCAACACTGTACGCCAAATGATTGTTTTCATATATATTTTCAGGTTTTAATTTGGACATGTCACTGAAAAATATTATTAGTAAATTTTATATATAAACATTAACATGTTTGAGTGAGTGTTATCTGATATTACATCAGACATGTTGCAATACTTATGAAACTGCACAAAGTTGTCCAACATACTGAGGTTTCTTTATAGCAGATTTATTAAAGTTTAATAAAGGCAAATCTTATGGCAGGCCTTCTAACTACATAATTCATTATCTGAGATTAGACACCAACTCAACATCATATCAATGCTTTAGGGTGAAAACCTCAAATGTGGAATTTTAATGATATTAGCTTCTTTGCATGTTTTGCAAGAAAACCTCAAAACACATATTTCAAATCGACTTCACTGAGCTTCTGACACTCTCAACGCCATCTTCTATCATATGTGAGAACCTCATTGTTCATGATCGCCTTCAGTCTGCCGTACCTACTTCGGAAATGCTCCTGAAAAGTTAGCTCGTGAAAACTTCTGAGGTATTCACTCTACAGCGTCGATATATGACCCTCTTGTTTGTTCCATGAAAAAAAGATGATCCACAAGCCACAGTATTTAGATATGCATGTAATGATGGCAATTCTTTAATTGGATAAAATCTGTATGACAGAATGCCATACTTAAGCACAACTTGTTCAAGGTTACTAAGTTGAATATGTTCATAACCATCAACATGTCATCCAAAAGTCCACAGTTGGTTGTAGGCCCCGCCCTATTAATTTCCTCAACTGCCAGTCTGCTACTTTTTGCATCTAATGGAGCCAGTGAACTTCACAAGATTGTTGGTCTATCTTATAGGGGTTCAGCTCATGCTGCATTTTCCGGTTTGTGGTTACTACTCAAGAACCTTTCTGCCTCAGCTGTTATTGGTTTTACAAGCTGTTTGCCCTGCCCACCGCCACTTCAGTTTGGCAATTCTTGGCTATGTAGGTGACCTTGTTACACCTGTACTAGTTGAAATTACTGATTCGATCTTGTAGGGCAACTCCGAGCATAGCTCTTCCCACTGCTCTTTGGGTGGTCTAGAGCACTTCACTGTCCCATAATGAACATATTCTAAATACTTTTCCTTGTAGAAGGTAATATGCATCTTTAGAGTTGTTTAGACAAACACTAAATCAATCTGATATAAATAAAAATAGAATAATAAGGGAAGGGAAAAAAAAGAATACTCTTTGTTATTCATAGAAGTCAAAAATCACAGAATTTCAGTATTAGTATATTTAACTGTTTGTATAACAAATGCATAGTACTGTTGCAGTACTGATAATTTTGTTGTTGGAAATTAATTAGATGGACAGATAGTGTCAAGTTCAATCAATAACAATATTTATTTAATTATATCGCCATAAGAAGTCCATAACTTATAATTATTTTCTAATATCATCAGTGCTGTGTTTGGTTTTATTTATATAAAATAAATTAAATAAGATTTTTTGTACTTACATTAGATCTGGTCTAAAGTGGTGAACCAAAGCACAAAATGCAATTCCATTTCTCCATGATGTTGTCATATTATCTATTTGTACTTCCGGGCAATCTCTGACTAGCCTCTTACACCATAACTCCAGAGCTTTCGTGCCTTTTCTTTCAGACATTTTAAAAAGTTTTATTATAACTTTGTAACTTATGTATTCAAAATGTTCATCGTGTATGACTCATAATTAAACGTTTTCACTGAATATAACAAAGAGCCATTATCGGCCAGTTTGCAATATAGCAGTATTTTGCCCGGTATGCATTGAATCGTAATCAAATAGGAATTTTTAATAAAATATTCATCACATCACATCACAAAAATATTGGTTAGTTGGCAATTTGGCATTGACTTTTTTTGTAGTGATCAGGGATACCAGTATATTTTTTACAATTCCCCTTTTGTCTGAGTCCTATCTCCTATTACGATTATTCTATAGTCTAGTCCATTTAGATTTTGTTCACTGAAATATGTAGTCTTAAATTTACTGGAGATCGTATGGGTGGAATGTGCACGTATCTCAAAGGAGCTCCTTTGAGTTGATGAGCTCATCAAGACCCGAGCTCCGTGAGATAAGTAGGAATTGCTTGATTTATAAAAATGTCATATAGTAAAGAATTAATATGAGCGTTTCGATGCAAGTGAATTGGCATCCAATCATCATAATAAGTAGCGAGAGCGTCAGAAAATATATAATAATAAAAAAAATATAAATTAGCTGTTGCTAAAGCTTATCGAGTTCTTCTACAGGCGGATGACGATAGCTGACCTCGCCGCATCGGTATATTTGAATAATTGAGCTATCGCAGTTTTAGGATGAAGTTAAAGACCTGTCTACTGCGAAAAGCACCCAAGAACTACAAATGATCACGTTGGTACCTTGTATGAATCTAATACAGTATGAGTGGCTGGCTGGGCCTAAATCAAAAGGAACTATTTAATTCTTAGAAGAGAAGTGGATGTTCGAAGTGAAGATTAATTTGTCAGTGTCTAAGATATAGTCTAATGATTTATTGGGTTTGAAAGCCGAGGAATTGAGGTGCAACCTCGTTTATGCGCCTATTAGCATACTTCTATATTATATATTACATAGCTTCTTTGCTTAAAGTTGGATTTTGTTTATTTTTTCCGAAATGGCATCTCTTACTCCCAGTGTAAATACCACAAAATCATGACATATTAAGTAATACTTTTCACAATACAAATGTTACCCGTGTTTACTGAGCAGCATAATAATATTGTTCTAGTTTTTCAATTTCAAGTTGTATTTGTAAATCCACAGTGTGAGCCGTGCAGTATTATTCCCTGAAAATCTAGGTTTCTCTTAAAGGTTGGCAGCCCTATCAGTATTATACACTTTTCCTTAGTGTTCATAGATACAAATATTTTTTCTAGGTGCGCGTAATGAATACCAAAAAATGTATTTAATATTATGTCTAGAAAAGGGTAATAATAGTGTAATTTGTAATTTTTATACACTATGTATAGATATACCATTTAAAATTTGTTTTCTGTCTTTTGTTTATTCGTGACGCGTTCATCCTCTATTCCTTCTAGCGTTCATCGGTGAATTTTTATGGTAGTTATAGGTAACTACCTATAACTACCTTATTAAAAATTGTAATCAATAACTATAATGTAGGCATTATAGTTATTGATAACAATTTTATCAATAAATGCAATTTAAATTAAAAATACATTCGTGGACAAATTAAACTCAAAAGAAAAAGTTAAATATTTCCTGTTGTACCCTAATTGTCGTAGGTAGGTATACACAAATATGTCGTTTATAATTTTCGAATTTACCTAATTTGTTTTTTTCCGTAATTATTGCTTATGAATTTAAGTTTAAATTCAGGTTTTGTTTGAATTTTTGCTTTGACTGTTTTGTTAAGGTATCGTTTTAAGTGTGAATTGTTACTGGAAAAAAACTCAGAATGCCTGATCTTAACACCACCCAAGTTGTTAGGGCTGTTAAGTACTTTAATTGAAACTGGGCACGCCAACATGTGGCCCAAATATTAGGGGTATCAAAATCTGTGGTTCACCTAGTTGTCAAGAGGTATATTATATTCGCTAGACCGGACAGTAGGTATACGAGACTCGCAGGACAAGGATGGAAAAGGAAAACTGTGGCCAGAGATGATCGGTTCATCGTTACCAGATACTTAACTTCTTCTGAGGTGAGAACGAAGGTCCAAGAGGTTCGTGGAATATCAATAATAGAAAAATTGAAAGAAGAAGGCTGAAATCGTATAATTTTCTAATTTTTACAAATTTTAATAGATAACGCCCGCACTAGTGAATATTATCCTTGTGTCGAGGGGGACACAAATTACATCCAGACTCAGAACAACTATTTATGGGCCACATAAATAGTTGTCCGGCGTGGGATTCGGATCCGCGACACGAAGCGGCGACGCGACTGTCTTAGCCGCTGCGCCACATATGCAGTATAAATAGCCACTTGCCTGCCAGGGGCCCCTTCTCGCATCAAGGCATCGAATAGCTCGAGTCAATTTTGTTTGCGATTACGAATTCCGAATACCTTCAAGTCGTAAAATCAATGTTATGGAGTAACCAGGGCGTTCGCCCAACTTAAACCTCAGAGAGCATGTATGAGATACGCTTGGAAGACAAATTAAAATAGGGATCCAGTTCCAGCTAATATGAGAGATTTTAAATTTTAGGTATTATAGGAAGAATTGAACGCAATCCCTAAAGATTTTATTGATAATAATTTGATTAGAGGTATGCCGAGGCGAATGGAAGCAGTTCGAAGAGCGCTAGGGGGCCACATTAAGTCGTGATTATAATTATAATCCAGGTTAAAGCCTTTTATAGTGTAAAAAAGAAGCAGTTAAAAAAAGTTCAGTATTAAAAATTATTGCCGTCCCCGCTCTGCTACGGGTCAGTGTGCCGGAGGTTCGTTGTGTAATTATATTATTATTTTTGCTATTTTGTGATTGTTTTGCGACCTGTGTTCTGTTTCTAGCTTTATGTTAGTGTTCAGTTTTGTTAAGTGTTTTGATAAGTAATATCTGGATTTTAGACCAAATTATCGTTCGGTGAGTAAGTTTAACTTTTATTCTTGTGAGGGTACCGCGTACAAAGTAATAATCGCTTTTTAACGCGCTTAATATCTGTGTTTACGTTAAAGCGCTTGATTATTTTTTGTAAATAACTATTCAAAAATAAATGATGTCCCTCCCGACCGGGGCCGAGAAGTTTTTATTAGAAGTAAACAGACGCCCAGAACGCCCCCTTCAGGCTTAAGCAAACGTGTGATAGGCGATGCGTCACCGACGTTTTATACTCCCGACCGTCAATGAGAATCGGATATCAAACGTTTTCGGGGATCTCAATCCGATTTATCATCTACTTAAAAAATGTCTATACAAACAATGCGAACTATTGCGATCTTGTTACACAAGCTTCCGTTTATTTGTCAAAGATTAACGAATTAGTCAGTGATTCCAACTCGAGTACGAATATCACGAATAAGGTATCGGTGATGGATAGTACGCAGCGCCTTACAAGTATTATCTCATTACTTGCGCTTAAATCCTCATGTAACGAAACAAAATTGGCTAACGCAGAACATCAGTTAGATCTTTGCGTAAATAAAACTAATTTTGAGACTCGTACGTCGACTACGTACCTACGCGGAACAATTGAAACTGCGTCTACCAAAAAAATCCACCGCCCCTATAGTACAGACGCGAAAAACGGTTCTCTCAATTATTGCATATCCTACCGCTGAGCGATCAGCAGAGTACGCGACTTCGTTGGCGACTAAGGAAGCGCTTACGAAGGCCGGACGACGGTTTTCAAATAGTAGGCGTTAAAATACTTCCAATTCTGGCGTTGTACTTCGCTTAGAAGTTGCAAGTTAGCTTTCAATAAAAAAAACTAACTTGATAAAATTCGATCTGTCGAGGCCATTCGTTCGGCGGGCTTAAAACTCCCTCCGGGCGACGACCGCGCATACATATTAAAGATGTACCGTCGTCAATGGCCGACCTGGTCTTTTTAACGGCCCTATACAGGCAAAATATCAAAGACGGTGATGTTAAGGTCAGCGAAGACGATTTTACGTCTAAGACCAAAATTGTGCGAAATCGTAACGTAGCTAATAGGCGCAAATGTTTGGGAATTGAGGTCGAACCGGAGATACGAAAACATTTAGTCACCACTAAAGAAACACTTTTCATCAACTGGGTTACATGCCGCTTCATTAATGATTTAGAGGTAGTCCGGTGTTTATTTTGTGGAAAGCCTATAGAACAGTAGGTAAGCACAGCTAGAGGCCCTACCTGTACTAGCGGGTGTACTTCCGGTTGATCTTGAGGTTAAAAGACGAGCAGCGATGTATTATTCTACGCGCGAAAATTTAGAAAATGGTTTCTTATCAATACGCGACCGTGCTCAAATATCCAGGCTATTTAGGTCAATGGCTAACTTAAACGACGAACTACTAAATTAATGGCAATGCAGATGGAATACCTCAGCCAAGGGTCGCCATCTGCACCAGTTCCTTCCAGACCTACTCGAACGGTTAAATAAAACTTGGCTAATCAACAATTAACAATAAACCATTGTGTTGCACAATTTCTTAACAGACACGGCAATAATAAAAGTAAATTGTTTAGTTTCAAATTAGTATCTTCACCAATCTGTCTGTGCTCAACTTCCTGTAACGAATATGAACCACTCACCACATACTTTGGGAGTGTGATCTCTTGCAAAATCAGCGTGATATTATGCTAAATAGCTTGCAACCAATATCTGGAGTAGTTTATTATACGGATCTTGTAGCAACAAGGAACAACTTCCGTGCGTTTAAGCGCTTTTGCCATACCTACTTACTATTGGAATCAAATATAACAGCTCACTTAGGACCCTTAAATTGATCCTCGGTGTTTTTGCAGCTGGCTTCTCTAGTTGCAATTATCTCGTTTTATGAGCCTCTTTATATCATTCTGTCTCCCGCTTTGCTCTGGTGGGGAAGAGGAACTATTCATTTCTAACTCCTCCTTTTTTCTTTCCGATTAAATTCGTTGCGGGATCCAAGACAGTTAAAGCGATTCCCCGGGACATGCCTGAGTCTCACCGCTCGGTGTCATTTCATTCTGTGTCACTCTTGATCCTGGCTTACAGCACAACTGGCTTACAAATATCTATGACATTTTATTATAAACACACTTTTATTTGTGTGCCTGTAAATTTGACCACTAGTGTAGATTAATTGTAGGTAATTTATGGTCCTTTGTCGAAGAACTTTCTCCCCAGTCACAGGTTTTTTATTAGAGCACAATTTGAATTTAGGTAGGTACAGAAGTATAAGCATGTTATGTATGATTACTACGATACAGAAGCTAAAATCTATTCCGATGTTTAAAGTATTAAAATACCATAATTACACTATACTTACATCAGATTATATATTTATTGTACAGTTGAGTCTATCGAGTATCGGTAGGGTTTGAAAAGCATATCTTTTTAAACCGCCTTTTTCCCACATTCCCACTCCAGACCACGTTGCAATATGTTAGTAGAGACTGACATAGAGTAAAGTTTGACGTCAAGATCAGCGGAATACCATAATTTAACTCGTGCGAAATAAGGAATTGGTTAATCTGTACTCCTAAATATCTTGTGCAGTCCATTTGTGATAGGTGGCGCGGCGGCAAGGATAGTCATGGCGACCGCCCACAAGAAAAGACGCTGTGGCAACGTAACTGTTTGGAAGAGAATGAAAGTAAGTAAGTATGCAGGTTATCTACTAGTCCACTACTAAGTACATTATAAGAATCCTAGATATAGCGTGCAGTCTCTTTCCTATTATTACCATGTCCAGGTAGAGCAAAGTCATCAGCATAGGTAAGTCATAATGGAATAATTCTTTTGAGTCAGTAAACATTAACAATTCAAGTTTAATAATAATAGTTTTGGCCTCAGAATGCTTCCTTGGGGCACATAAAAGTATTTTTTATAGCCCTTGTGGATTGTCAAGCTTCACTTACCTACTGATTTTGGGATTCAGCTGGTTGTAAAAAAAACAATATAGCTATATGGCTTTATAATAGGTAAAAATTTTATGATTGAATTAGTTATTTATGTAAGTATATAATTTCTTCAATAGTCCATAACTGGGCGACATACTCCTAGAGCGTCTGGTCTGTATCCTGTGGGACATTGGTTAGGCACACTGATAATGTTCTTATTATCTAAATAGTCTTCCGCATCATTTCCCGCTGTATCTTCTATTTGGGTTCTCGATTTCGGGTTCGGGATTAAATTCTCGATTGAGATTGGTAACCTGGAAATTTCCAAGCAAATTTAAGTAATTTATTTAGTTCACCTGTAGGTTTATCGTTATATATTATTTGGATATTCCAACTCAATAATCAGTCTAAATATTATAATATGAGATAACCTACTGATTAGAAATGTTGGAATGTGAAGTCAGTGGTGTTGACTTCAAAACAACAGGCGCGCGCACCACTTCTTTAAATTAAAATTTTCTCAAACTGAAAACCTCTATGCCTGAGAGTTCTCCAAAATATTCTTGATGGCAATTTATTTCTAAAGTCTGCATGTCTCATCAGCGTGGCCCATCACCCCCTCATTGTGAGAGGAGGTCCTTACCTTGCAATGGAACAGAAGTGGGCTGCATTAGATTATCAGTTGTAAGGTGAGTAAAGATGTAGTAAGGATAACATAATACTAAGCGATCTCAATGTATTATTAAAAGCCAGGTACATGAACTGTAGTTTTTTAAAGAAATGGCTGAGTTTCATCATCATCATATCAGCTGTCGGTGACAATTGCCAGTATTGCGCTACCGGCATCCAGCGAATGGCTGAGTCTTATTTGGTGAAATTCGGTCGGCCTCTGGTAGACCTAGATTAACTTAATTTGTAAATGGATTCGCCCGCCGTTCGTTTATCATATAGAAGTTACCAATGCCTATTCGATGGAGTAAAACTTTTATGTTTTTCGATTTTTTGCATAAAGTATGTATTTTGCACGTGTTCTACTAGATCTTTCCAAAGCGTTCGAAACTATTTTTAGTTCCATATTATGGTAAAAACTCTATTCAATAAGGATAAGGGGAACCCAACTCAAACCTACCTAAGTAACTGATATTAATGTGTGAGAATTGGTCAACAAGTTATGACATAAAAGTAGTAATTACGGAATCCCGCAGGGTAGTATTTTGGGTCCTACCCTATATAGCATCATTGAACCATTTTTTATCCAAAAAAATGGTTGCATGATGTCATGTGCAGACGATACGACTCAGCTCCTCTCAGGGATTTCACGCATTGAACTGTATGAAAATGCTCAATATGGGTTTATAATAATAATAATATCCTCTTAGCCGAATTTCGGCCACGGCGGCCAGTCGCAACAGAGATTAGCCGTCTGCGCGGGACATATTATAGTGCTCAAGTGTGTGCGCAAACACAGGAGCACTTTCTATTCCATCACTCTCATGATCTGATGGGAAATGGGAATGTTCCACAATAGCTATAATATATAGTATTCAAGATTTAGGTATTACAATTGACTCGTATTTAAACTTCCGTAAACACATTGAAACTTAAAATGCTAAATTCAAAAATGCATCGTCTCCATAAGTAACTGGTCACATTTAATAAAGTGGGGTTACTTTAAATTCAAGAGTTTAATGGCAAACACGAAAAGTAATGGAACTGGTATAGTGACTATATTCTTTCCATTACTTGCATTTTCACAACTAATACATATACATTAATAAAGAAATAGTTAGTACCTTCTCCAAACTTCGCGGCATTGCCCGTTAACGTATTCTTGGCCATCCGGACAGTTGGTAGGAACGGTGATAACGTTCCTATCGTTGTTTCCATTTCTCCACACCTCACGACATTGGCCGTTGACCCATTGTTGACCAGGTGGACAATTTGGCGGGACCGTGACAGTATTTTGGGGTTCAACGGCGGCACTGAAAATATGATTACATTGATAGATTATTTAATTAGAGCAGCGTTTCAATACCTACAAGGGAGTTGGGTTTAGATAAAAGTGTAATGCTTTGATTGCTTTGGGTAAGCTCGAGAAATGAAGGTTAGGTACTGATATTAAAATTACAAGTAAGTATGTACTTCTTTAACACTAATCAATCCCTTTCAATCTTCAGTTTGACGACGATCCATCCATCTTATTATTATTAAGCTAACAATCCGTCCACGGGCGCGGAGAGCGTCTTTATAAAGGGTTCCATCTAGATAACAAATGCTAAAATCCGTAAATGCCTGTCGATGCGTGGTCCAACAGTGTTAATAAATGTTGTTAAATTATACGACAGTAGGTATTTAAGCAATATTACGGCTCTTTTGGATGGCTTCTATAAATCTGACACTAGAGTAACCACTGCCAATGCGTCATATAGGCAACCTTGGGTGAGGCAGGTTGTGAGATGCCAAACACATGCACATGACGTTAGACTCAGGAGCAATAAACTGTGCAAGCTTTCACTTCGTGTGATGTGAATGTGAATGTTTTTGTTATGATTGTGACAATGTAAGAATCCGTCTCTGAATCCGTCTCTCATGGAAGTTCAAAAAAGTTACTTTGTCCTTGTTAGCTATGAACGATTGATGATGACTGATGCAGGGCCTTGTAAGAGTGATGCCTGTTTGAGATATACAAATTAAAATACTAGACAGCAATATACTAGCTTATACCTATGTTTCTTTAACATTCAGATAATGTTGACGAGGACATAATATTTGCGATACTGAACTTCTCCTATTTGACGTTCAGCGTGATAGGTGACGCTGAACGGGTCCAGCGATAAACCCTGAAAAAATGGTAATGAACCATTTTTTCAGGGTCTCCCGGATCTCCAAGACGTGGTCAAGGACGACGCGTAGTCAGGAGTAGCCGTGTCAGCGATTTTCAAGATGGGCGTTTGTTATATTGATTACGCTATATTATTGACGTACTCATAGACCAAGCATTGTTAATATTACCATCTAACACCACAAACTACATTGCTACAGCAAATACATCACCTCTTTAACCACAGATGTGAGTTTCTACGTAGGCTGCACTACCTGTATGACCGACGCGACGCGCGCGCCTTTAGTACTTCACTACCCAGCTAACTATACCACCTCCAAGTTATATTTAGCACTAAAGGTAGCCCTTATCTTACCCTTAGCGTCTCCATGATCGCAATTACATAGATAACTTCACCATGCCTACAACCACCATTAGCATGTCATTACGTGTCTAACATCGCCATCGATAACAAGATTTCAGCTGCTGCGTCAATACATTCTTGTAGGTGAACAGTGCTACAAAGTTCTTCGCGGGTATTTCAGCCTTTTTATGAATGCAGTTACCTGCTACTTCGTTACGTTCTAAAGGGTAAACGTGATTGTGAAATAAAAGTACTACATTTAAAATCGCGTGGACTACATAAGCAACATTCAGTAACGCGCGGCACCTTTATTATCAAGAGTCAGAACTTTATGGTTGTGAAATTGTAAAATGGCTCGTTTTTACTGGGGTACAGGTTTACAACCTACATCCTTCAGTTACTATATTCCTTCTCTATGTTATTTGCCTTATTTCAAGATATAAATATTTATAGACATAAATTGATGTACAAATACCTTCTCCACACGTCACGACACTGGCCGTTGACCCATTGTTGACCAGGTGGACAGTTTGGCGGGACAGTGACGGTATTTAGTGGTTCGACAGCACTGAAAAATACGAATTAATTTATTAACAAACTTCAAAAGACGAGGTTATCAATTTCATTGTATGTTTTTATTTCGCCGTCATTTGTTAACCGATTTTGATAATTTCGATTTGGAATGATCCTATATACCTACCTACTGTATTAAATTATGTTCGATGTAATAATATCATGAAATTTATTCAGCACTTTGGTATTAACATACACTTGTACTTGGCAAGCTCACAATGCAGTACATAAACAAAGTCAGATATATATACAGTAACAAATAAATTGTATTGCTCCGTCCACGACCGTACGGTCTGTGTTATCACATATATTTTATATATAACAACAAGCAACACATAACAAGCAAACACATACAATAAATAACAAGCTACTAAGCTATTATTTTTAAGTTTAGAACTATTAAGTATGTTACGATTATAAAAAAGAAGACAACGGTCAGATGGTTAGCGTAGGCTCTCAACCAGTAGCTTAATTTAAGCGACTAATACCAGGAGGCGGCAGAGGCACCCTTATGGGGTTCGGGCCTCACCTCAAGAGGCCGCTGAAAAAAAAGACGAAATTCTAAATGAGGGTGTGATCACTTGCAAAGAATCATCGATCACGTGTTAAGGGGCCTACGCGATCCAATCTGAATTCGGTTTTATGTTTTTTAAACAGTAAGTACCTGTACCTATACTTAATTATATATAGTATAGCGTTTAATACGTGTACCCTTCGAGCAGTATGACTGAATTAGAGAAAAGATAAAGTGATTGATTCGGGGTAAATGTTAAGTCTGTTTGTCCCAAGATATTTATTTTATAATTTTTGAAACTGATCTTTTGGTATTTATATTGAAATGAATTGAACTTTTTTACAATAATTTTTTTTTTTAAACCATCATTTTAGGCGACTTTCCCACTTTTTATTATTAAATTTCGCAAAGTCCACGTCCGTCCACGTGCGCGAAGACCGCATAGAGGTTACATCTAGACAATAACACATTAAAAACTTGAGAGGTGTCAAGGGACACCCGGATAGATCGAAGTTCCTTTCATTCTTAATTTAATTAGTGAAGGAATTGTAATAAAATTTTATTTTTTTAAGTTATTATAATATTTTTTTTATTATTTACAAATATAATGTAATATAAACTTAATCAGTAGGCTCAATGTTAGTACCTAATAAAAAAAAAGCAAAAAGTGTCGTTTCAACCTTTCGTCTTAAATTTTTCCGTCCAGCCCCCTTTCGCAACGAGCAATAAGGAACTTCGTTCCAATTATTAAG
The DNA here is from genome assembly GCA_951640165.1 of Pseudoips prasinana. Taxonomy (NCBI): domain Eukaryota; kingdom Metazoa; phylum Arthropoda; class Insecta; order Lepidoptera; family Nolidae; genus Pseudoips; species Pseudoips prasinana. The sequence continues at coordinate 18,054,746 of OX621241.1, read as the reverse complement.
GTCATGTACTGTAAGCCCTACAGGTTCCCTACTGAAACTCTATACGCAAGTTCTAAGCTACTCTCCGTTAGGAAACTTTACATACTACACATGGTACTAAGATATCACAAAATTCTACCCTTCAGCCATCTCAAACTTAAAAAAAGACGATGTGATATAGTGGCCCCTACATACTCAGCACGTTCAATTTTTGCTAGTCGCCAAAATGTAAGTCAAGCCCCACGCGTTTATAACAAAGTTAATCGCATACTTAACATTTACCCTATGCAGCTGTATGAGTGTAAGAAGACATTGACGGAATGGCTCTTTACAATTAATTATGATGCAGTGGAAGGCATTCTGGTGACTTCGGGTTGAACGTCAAGCACACAGATACACAAACACATACACACACACACACATAAACACATACACTCACACACACATAAACACATACACTCACACACACATAAACACATACCACACACATTCACTCACACACACACTCCAGCACACCTCTACACTCATTCACACATACACACGCCCACTCATTCACACACCCACACATACACACAAATTATATATTCACACACTCATAAACACATGTTTAAACACACGTTTATACTAAACACACTCTAATTTTCACACACTGCCTTAAACACGATTTTAATTTTCTTTTAATTTTAATTTTAATTTTCTTATTATTGGTTTTATATAAAATGTGTAACTCATACCTTTTAGCACAAATAAAAAGTGTTAACTAATCGAGGGAGAGCGAGGTTTATCCCATCTCAAGTATCTTCGGATTACTTTCTGGGAAGCCCCGGCAACTTAATTGTACAAATTTAAGGAAATAAACGCATTTTATTTATTTTATTTATTTATTTATTTATTTAATTATAATTTCAACAAAATCCTTGGACATTATTTACATACGGCCGGCCACCTGATCCCAAAATAAGCAGAGCTTGTGTGTACTTTGGAAACCAGATACCTGGTTATACTTTATATACTTCCTACTTTTCTTTTGGAAATAGATAATTACACCCAGACATAGGACGAACAGATAGGAGAGACATGTTCATACACAAAAATATCTGTCCTAGGTGGGAATCCACCCCACGACTTTCGTGAAAGGCAAGTATGTACTAACAACGCCAACCCGGTCAAAACTTTAAAATTTGAGTTTCTTAGCGAGGTGTTAACGATCGGGTTCTGATCAGTTGTCTCAGGCAATCTTAATAGGTCCATATTTGTAGATGATTGCAAAGAATGCGGTATTTGTGAATTCACCCGCAGAACCACCAAAAAATAGGTAGCATGAGATAACACCTTAATTATTCGAAGTGTATGCGTCAGACATAATTCATTAACACTACAAACAGAACACTCTGGACACAAGCCTAAAATTTAGGTAAATCTTCGATGCCTAAGTAGGTATATAAATAAGGCTTTGAAAGATAGACACTGTACATCTATCTAAAAAATATGGCTCTACGCCATATTTTTTAGATTGAATCTTCTGTCTTGAAAATCTTTGAATTGAATCTACCGGATTACTTAAAAAATATAATAGGCGCTCCAATATCGATAACAGTGATTTTTACCTTTTCCACACGTCTCGGCACTGTCCATTGACCCATTGCTGACCTGCTGGACAGTTCGTTGGAACTGAGATTACGTTTTGAAGCGCCGCTTCATCAGTGCTTGCACTGAAAAGAAGACCACAGTGCCCACTATTATTTGCTAGTTTAGATGACACAGATAATATTTACGTTTCCCATAATTAGGTTTTAAATTGAATGTTTCTAAAAATCTCTCGACCATAGTTTTAGCTCGTCAAATCATATTGGGCAGGATTTTACCTTTTCCACACATCTCGGCACTGTCCGTTGACCCATTGCTGACCTGCTGTACAGTTAGTTGGAACTGATATTACGTTTTGAAGCGCCGCTTCATCAGTGCTTGCATCACTGCTTGCACTGAAAAGAAGACCGCAGTGTCCACTATTATAGTTAGGTTTTAATTGAATATCTATTCGTAAAAATCTCTCGACCATAGTTTTATCTTTTCAAATCATATTTAGTAGTATTTTAGTGAGTTTTACCTTTTCCACACCTCTCGGCACTGTCCGTTGACCCATTGCTGACCTGCTGGACAGTTCGTTGGAACTGAGATAACGTTTTGAATTGCCGCTTCATCGCTGCTTTCACTGTAATGAAAATTGCAGTGTCCACTATTATTTATATCATTGCCAGGCCATTGGTATTTAAAAGAAATGATACTCATCACCAAGTAAGCAAACAAAAAGTTAGTGACCCTGATTGCTAAGCCAGAGGTCGAGGGTTCGATACCCAAACAGGACAAATCTTTGTGTGATGAGCGTGATTATTTGTTCTGTGTCTGAGTGTAATTTATCTTTAATATGTATACATATTTAGAAATATATAAGTAAGTATGTTTAGCAGTCGTCTGGCCATAGTACAGGCTCTGCCTAGATTGCGATTAGATTACAGTGTGTTAGTTGTCCCAAGATATTTATTTATTTAGTATGGAATATGCAACATTAAAAATGGCCTGAATAAGTTGTTGCCGAGTAGATATACCGCTGAAGACAGACTGCGTCGTACGAAACAGTGTAATTGTTTACGATCTTAGTGATGATCTCCAAAAATAGCAAGTGTGATATAAAGATGGTAAAATAATAATTAGTTAAAAACACATACATGTAGAAGCATATTTATTTACCGCTGTCGCCTTTGGTTTTTTTTCTCGCGCATTCCTGCTTTATTAGATTTATTTTTAATTATTCTATGAATTTCCTTTTTTACTTTTTGTTATTAATTTGTATAAGTTTATGTTTACATTAAGTTGACCTATTGTTACACCTACCTACCCTGTTTTCCCTTTCCTTCGTCTATTTACTCCATAATTGGTTGTCTGGAAGAAATCGCAGTAGCGATAAGACCGCCCTTTGTACTTAATTTATGTATGCTCTTTTTTTAATTTTAAGTTATGGTGTACAATAAAGAGTATTTTACTTTTACTTTACTTTACATATTCCAATTTTGGGGTCCTAGACGTAAACATAAGCAACTCTGATGTTATTGATGTACTAACTACATCAGTATTTAAAATTATTAAACTAACAAACTACTCAAATGTTTGGCTTTACTACTAGACTAATTCCTGATCATTTGAAATTTAAATGGTTTTAGATATTGGGTAGGCAATATCTGACTTCATTATAATAATATTTATGTTTATAGTATATTTAATGATAGTAAATACAGATACAGATAGTTATGGATACACCTCGCCCCTCTGCCTTAGATTAGTACTGTAATATAGTTTATGCTAACTAAGTGATAAACTTCTTAAAATTGTTTTTATGCAGATACAGCCGTCTCTGCTTCGCCGGATGTATCTGCCCGCTACTTTTATATTCCATTATTAAATCACCTCCAAATCGGTGTAGACGTATTATTTTATTTTAATTAATTTTAATTTTTAGTTTTTAAAAACCCTTTCGTACGTTCCCAAACCAAAAGTGGCGCAGCCCGTACCGGATAATTCCAATAACTTCGGCGAGTTAGATATTTTCTCCAGAAAAACATAAAATTCGCGCGAATAGGGATATCCGGCGAACCAAATAAATATCTTTTGTGATCAAGAAACGAAGAATATGGGAGTGGCAGTCGGTTGGTGAGTAAAACTTTTCGCCAATCCTTCTTTCCTTAACCTCCTATATTCCATAATAGGGTTTTTAAATGTATTTAATTGTTACAAGTGAGATAAGACTTCGCTCAGTGTAACTTGTTGGTTGTCGCAGTATCAATTTCTACTGAGATAACGTTTGTTCTGAGAATTGAACTAAACCATAGATGTAAGAAAATACTAGAAGAGACATTATTTTATATTACTTTATATAAAAAATAAATACTAATAACTTAATTGATCTAAAAATCGATCATAATTTAATATAAATTCATTTAATGTAAATTAATTAATTAAGGAATTTTCTTAAAAATTCCTTACATGTTTAAAATATATTGTGTTTTATTTTTCTATTTTATTTAATACTGTGTAATTTGTGTTTCTTGTGTGTTATATGTATGTGATAAACTTTTCATATAATTAGAATAATCGTGTAATAATCGTTGCCTTCTCTGATTTATTTCGTACTCTTTGACCATGACATCTTTACAATTGATCCCTAGAGAAATTATTCAATTAGTACCATTGTTTAATGGGGATAAACGGCAATTAAACCTATATCTTCGAAAATGTGAATATATAATCGAAAGATATAATTTATAATATAAGATTTAAGGATAATGAAGAACAAAATTTATATATATACAATGTGTTAACTAGCAGACTTACAGAGAACGCAGCTGCCCTCTTATCAGAACGTGAAGATATTGTTACGTGGACTAGTTTAAAAGAATTACTTATCCAACATTTTGGAGACCCTCATAGTGAAGCGTGTATTAACATAGAATTAGAATCTTTAAAAATAAAATCCGGAGAGTTTCCTAGAATTTTGTAATAGAATCCAAAGTGTTCGGTCATTATTAATATCGAAAGTGAACTCTATCGAAGATAGCGACTTAAAGCGTGCCAAATTAATTATATATAATAATACTGCTCTAAATGTTTTTTTATACAATCTACCGGAAAGCATGGTACGGATAGTGAGATTGAAGGCTCCTGCAGACTTAGAAAGCGCGTTAAGTGTTGTACTTGAGGAAGTTAATTTCCAAGAACAATACACGATGCGGAATCGCATACACGGTAACACGTCCCACATTCATTCCAGTGCAAAGCAATATTTTACACAACCCTCTAGTTTTAGACCCATGATACCAAATAATAGCGCAACCCCTAAATTTAATTTCGGTACCCCACAAAATATGGGCACGGTTCGACCACAAATGTTCGGATCGAAACCTCAACTGGGTTTTCAGGCGAAACAACTAGGTAGCCCTCAGAACCCACAGTTCGGATACAGACCCCCTCAACAGTTTGGATATAGACCCCCTCAACAGTTCGGATTTAGACCCCCTCAACAATTCGGATATAAACCACCCCAGCAGTTTGGTTATAAACCACCCCAACAGTTTGGCTATAAGCCACCCCAACAATTTGGAACGCGACAAACTTTTCATAATCAACAAATTCAAAAACCTCAACACCAAGTAACCGACGTTTCAATGCGGACAGTCGCGCCTAAGCCAAATTTTCAGCAAGGTTTTAAGTTAAATGAAATTACTACAGACGATTTTGACTATTCTTATAATGACAATAGTTATTACTATGACCCTTACACTTACGATGCAGATGGATTAGACCCTTACGCTACATGCGAAAATAATATGGAATTACAATACGAAGATGACTCTGAACAGACTGACGTTCCCCAAATTACGGATTTTCCCGAAACAGCCTCTATAGACAAGAAGTCCTAGAACTAAATTATGATCCAAATTTAAAACTTCCACACATTTACTTAGAGGAAATAGACGGTAAAATGATGATTGACACCGGAAGCATGCGGTCATTCATTAGTCCCCAAAAAGCCTACCAGTATTTTGGACAATTTATTCGAAAAGAACCTTTCCAAGTTGTTAGCACCCACGCATCGAGTATACATGACGAAGTTATGGACATACCTCTCTTGCCTACTTTCGTTAGTGACGATTTTCATAAATTTTATTTATATGACGTTGATATAAACTATGATGGACTGATCGGAAATAACCTCTTGCAACAACTAGGCGCAGTTATTGACTTGAAGAACAAAATTTTAAAGACAAATACAACTAGCATACCCATAATTAATAATAATTTAAACTACATTATCGATATACCTGCACGTTCGGAACAACGCGTTAAATTGCCCACCGATCAACACTCAGGTCAAGCTATCCTTGACTATCAAGAATTTGCGCCAGGCCTCAGAATGCCTAGTGCCATAGTAAATTGTACAAACGGCTATGCTTTAACATTTATCCAAAATACATTAGATGAACCAAAGCGATTAACCATTACGCAACCTTTTTCAGTTACTGAATTCTATAATACCGAAATTCCGATTAACTTGACAAAATCTGATACTGACATAGACACGAATAGACTTCTTGACGAAAATTTATCTAAATTACGACTCGACCACACCAATGACGAAGAACACCAAAAAATATTACAGCTCTGTCGCGAGTATAAAGACATATTTTACTGCGATCAAATTCCCTTATCTTTTACAAATCAAGTTAAACACCGCATACGTACTCAGAACGAAGACCCCATATATGTAAAACCATACAGACAATCTCCATTTATACAAGGTGAAATTAATAAACAGGTTGAAAAACTATTAAAAGACAATGTAATCCGAGAATCCCATTCACCATGGAGTGCACCTGTGTATCTCGTGCCTAAAAAGACAGATGCATCTGGTGAAGTGAAGTATAGAATGGTAATATATCCCCTTCGCCCGATGGCCTGCTAAAGAGTGGACGTGTGTCAGTTTGTGCTCCTAATTAATTAAAATCAATTAATACTGTTTACGGAACTTTAACCTCTACGCTAATAACGAAAGAGCATAGTGTCGCGGTAACCATCCTAGCAAGTGTTTCGTAGCGGTCACCCCCTCTGGGCCTACATCCTCACCGCCGCGAGAACGAAACTCACACCAATAATTGCTATCCCGCTCTCACGCATCGCACCGCGCGCTGACCCCACCAACAGTGACGTGTGTGCTGCCACCTTGTATCGCCGATTGCTGCCTTATCTACTAGCGCTACGGTCTACATTTCCATAGCGGCCCCGACGTCACTACTCACTATGTCTCGCATACATCGGACGCCACCAACTTCTGTGCCTCCAAGCAGCGAGGTGACGCATGCCGTTTCTGACTCGGACATCCCGCAAACACTGTATGACGCTGATAACAAAAATGTAAACACAACTTTGCGTTACAAACGTTCTCACGAAGCCTGTTCGCCGAATAGCGCATTTCTTCTTGAATTCAAGGAAGAAATCAAAAACATGCTATGGAATTGGAGAGCGGAACAGGAGGAGTACATTAGCAAAATGTGTAATCAGCAAACCTCTACCGCAACCAAGTTAGCAGCCGACATTGCAAAAATCAAGCTACAAATTGGATCAGTACAAAAATCAAACATTGATATAGAAAAATCTATCGACTTTGTCAATACGCAGTTTGAGGATCTAAAACAGCAAATTGAACTTCTGAAAAAAGAGAAATAAGCTTATAATTACACTATCGGCACAATTGAAGACAAAATAATAGACTTGCAACAACTATCACGCTCATCCTGTAAAACTACATTGTCCACTACACACTATACATTACCTCCACATATTATATTGATTTCTCTACAGTTTATACACAATTATACAATTATACACTTAAAATATAATATAACTGCTACATTAACTACAGACTACCATACATACTACATTAACATATCTACACCTATGCCGCATAAACAACAACATAATTTTTCTAACAGCAAATGCATTTACGTGTTGAAAAACCATACTGCGTTACCTTTATTACTCTCACACAAAAACCAGCAAATCTACATAAGTACAATAACATGCCAAAGTTATTTATCCGAATACAATGACTCATATCACTATGACTATTCTCTCGCTCGCTCTGATTGTATTGTTACCGTTCAACATAGACGTGGTAAATTGATATTACAAGTTCATTTTACAATCCGTGGCACCTTTATGATGTTTTTAACTTTAAATAAAATTCGATTGTTCTGATATGTTTATTACTGACGATCTAGAAAATGACGAACAGCAAACAAAGTGTACCTTGCTCAGCGAGACAAAAAAGTGCGCACAATTTATTAAGTATGATAAAAATTATAATGATTCTTTGTCGCTCGTCACTCTTAACATAAGAAGCATTAACAGGAATTTTGACCAATTTCTTGCATTTGTTTCGACCCTAAATTTTCCAGTAGACGTATTTGTGTTGACAGAATCTTGGACTAGTGTTAATAACTCCCCACCACTTATCGATAATTATCACACATTTTGGACAAAAAATAGCATTAATCAAAACGACGGTGTAGTCGTTTATGTGCGCGATGAACTGAAGGCAAAGTCATTTGAACCTGATTTTTCTGAAGGCAATTGTATTATAATAAATATTGAACCCGATTATTCCATTGTTTGCTCTTACCGACCACCGTGTTTTAGAAATACCTCGAACTACCTGAATTCGCTTGACCAAGTTCTATGTGGACTTAACTCTAGAAATATAATATTTACTGGTGACATCAACATAAACACCCTTGCAGACACCACTGGGCCGACAGAAGACTACCTTAATCTTTTAGCTATGCATGGTCTTAAACAAGGTATTACAAAACCCACTAGACTACTAACCTGTCTAGACCATTTTATGATTAAATCACGCAATTCATGGCAAACAGTGGTGTTTGAACAGCAGCTTACTGACCATTCTCCCATTTTGTTATATATCAAAGGAATGTTAAATAGAGTACCCTATAAATGTAAAAAAACAGTTATAAACTATGACAATATTTCCACTGCACTGGCAAATGAATCGTGGCACGATATGTATAAAACCGGTGATGCTAACATAGCCGCTGAAATACTAACGACTAAACTATTGTCTATTATTAATGAAAATACTACAATCAGATCGGTACCTAACCGGTACAAACCTTTAAAGCCCTGGATAACTAAAGGTGTCATTAAATGCATCAGAAAGCGCGATAGATTACACACAAAGCTAAAAAAATCACCAAACGATATTAGTCTTATACAGAAATACCTAAACTATAGAAATACTTGCAATAATTTAATTAAACATCTTAAAAAACAATATTACCAGGACCAACTGTTAAAAAATAGTAATAACTTAAAAGAGACTTGGAAAATCATTAAAGAAGTATATAATTTCAATAATAAAAACGCAGTACCGCATGAACTGCTTAGTATTAACAACTCACCTTCAACCTCCCTCAATACGGTTAATGACTACTTTACATCAATTGGCGGCACTCTAGCGGGTAATATGCTAAAAAAAATGAATCTTAATGAGGATGATTTAGCCTCCTTGCCCAGAGCAAAAAATCCGCCTTGTGACTCAATGTACTTTAGCCCCACAGACCCGCAAGAAGTAGCAAGACTTATAGCTGGCCTGAGGTCCCACAGTGCGCCTGGTTGGGACAAAATAACTGCTGACATTCTGAAGCTTAACATTGATAAATTGGCTGTACCGCTTACCTTTTTATGTAACCTAAGCATGGAGTCCGGTATTTTTCCATCCATATTTAAAAGAGCTGTAGTCTGTCCTGTATATAAAACTGGAGACAAAAAAGAACCTACCAACTACAGGCCTATCTCGCTTCTCTCAACCCTGTCAAAGGTTATAGAAAAAGTAGTTAACAAACGGGTAATTTGCTACTTAGAAAAAAACAAACTCTTACACAAGAATCAATTTGGCTTTAGGGAGGGTAAGTCGACCGAGGATGCGGTTCTGGAGCTGACGAATATTATAACCTCGTACATTGAGAAAGGCGAAAGATGTGTCGGAGTCTTTCTGGACCTCCAGAAAGCTTTCGACACGGTTTCTATTAAAATATTACTAACGAGGTTGGAAAACATTGGTATTCGTGGAGTTGTTCTGGACTGGTTTAAAGACTACCTCAAAAACCGATCTCAAAGTGTACGGGTGGACAACTATGAGAGCGCTAGTGGAGCTTGTGGTTTCGGTGTACCACAGGGAAGTACGATTGGACCTACCCTATTTCTAATATATATCGACAGCTTAAATAATGTTCCACTACCTCAGGCTGAGCTCATAATGTTCGCCGATGACACTGTTTTACTCTTCCACGACACTGATTGGAAAAAAGCCATCAAAGTGGCTGAGAGTGGCCTGGCCAAAGTAACTGAGTGGCTTGAAGACAGTCTACTTTCACTTAATGCTTCCAAAACTAAATATATATGTTTCAGCAAATCCCATGTAACCAGCCCGAAGCAGCACCTAGAGCTCAAAACACATGTGTTTCCATGCAACCGTTTAACCAGCTGCGTTGACTGTACTTGTACCTCGCTATCTCGAGTTCCATCTCTCAAATACTTAGGTGTAACTGTGGATGAAAAGCTTGACTGGAGACTTCACGTACAAACACTCTCTGCAAGAGTTAGGAAAATTATTTATGTCTTCAAAAACCTACGTGACGTAGCAGTACCAAATTGCTTATACAAACCTACCGCGCCCTGTGCGAGTGTTTAATTCGCTACTGCATCTGTGCTTGGGGTAACGCTGGTAAAACACTTCTCATAGCTGTTGAACGAGCCCAGCGCGCAGTACTGAAAGTATTAATGCGGCTACCTTATCGATATACTAGTAATCTGTACGATAGGACAGGAGTACTGTCGGTCCGGAAGCTATTCGTCCACCAGATATTGCTACGATATCATCTTAGGATTGTACCTACTCTACCCACTGCACCCAAACGTGTTGACCGCTGTCCTGTACCACCTGTTAAAACTACTTTTGCCCAGCGTCACTTTAATGTATTAGCACCGACACTATACAACAAAATTTTAAAAATCCAAATGAACTGTAAAAATCTGACCAAATATAAATTTCGAACAACTGTACTACAATGGCTTAGCGCAAAAAGTTATGATGATGTTGAGAACATTTTAATGAAAAAAGATAATTATGTATGAATATGTATGTAATTTATGTCACATGCACGCACTCACACACACACACACACACATACACCTGCACGCACGTACACACACACGCAAACACACACACACACACACCCTCACACACACACACACCCTCACACACACACACACACACACACACACACACATGCACACGCACTCAAGCATACCCACACTTTTGAATTTTTGTTACATTAATAATACACTGTATAACATGACATATTTAAGTACCTAATCATAAGGCGAAGACACTGGCTCCTGACATACAGTTTTTACTAGTTCAGGGGTCAGGGAATTCAAACCACCTGTAAAAAGTTTATGTCAATAAATCATATTTTTATTTTTTATTTTTAATAGACTACAGACGACTAAACGACATAACGATTGACGACAAATACCCTTTACCCAACATTACTGACCAATTTGACAAACTTGGAAAAAGTACTTACTTTAGCACACTTGACTTGGCTAGTGGATATCATCAGATAGAAGTAGAAGAACAGGATAGACAGAAGACTGCTTTTAGCACACAAAATGGACATTTTGAATTTTTAAGAATGCCATTCGGTTTAAAAACAGCGCCCGCAACCTTTCAGAGAACAATAGACAACGTTTTACGTGGACTCCAAGGAATCCATTGTATGGTATACTTACGCCCGAAATTAATAAACGATCCGCAATCTGTCAGTCAGTCCTATCTCTAGATTAGCTCTATCGCTATCTTGATCTTTACCTGCGTGCCAATAACAAAACATATCAATCCATCCATTTTTTTCCCAGAGATCGGGGTGCGATCCTTTCCTTCTGCAGCGTTCCGTTTTATGCAGAACTCGGTAACTCAGGACACAATTATACTTTTAATTTAAGATGAAAATTCATTATTAAATATATTAAAGAAAAGTCATCAATACTGACTTATTTATAGCTAGGTTAAAATGTTTTACTAGACGACTAGGGTATATAATAATAAAATGAAACTTAATTGGTCAAACATTATGTTTTGATGGAACGGAACGTATCAAAATTTGACAAGCAAAACGCACGCCGGCGCCGTAGTCGCCGATCGGATCAAGAACAAAAAAGGAGTAAGTTGGTTATTTGTTTTTGTTGCAAAGCATTTATAACTAATATACAAATAATTACTTATTAATAAATATAATACCTATAATGGATTCTGATATGATAAGCAATAATTTTATTATTGATTTCTGTATTTGTTTTACAAATAATTTAAACAGTGACGTGAAGTTGTTGCCGCCTATTTTGTTAACTAAAAAAAAATTCTTATTATTTATTAGTTATATGAAAAGCTACTTTGGAATATAATGAACTATTTCACCAATTTTATCTTTAGAACCAATTGTCAATCCACCGAATTTCTAGGATTGCAACTTTAGATTGTTTTGGCTATCTAAGCTTATGTCAAAATTAATGGATTGGTTATTGGCACGTGCAATCTGTCATTTTAGTACAGAGGCCTATCTTTTTCTATGATCCGTCCTCCCAAAGATCGCTCGTTCGGAAAGATTGCGTTTTCAATCTGTGGATGCTTTATTGGCACGGTTTAATAGACAAATGGATCGAAATTGCTATCGTAGATAGCATAAAATGGATTAGGATCGTTTATTAATTTCGGGCGTTAGACGACATTATTATCTACTCAAACAGCCTAGAAGAACACATATATAAGCTACGAACTATCTTTGACAGAATTAGAGAGACTAACCTAAAAATACAACTTGACAAATCCGAATTTCTCAGGAAAGAAGTGCTTTACCTTGGACACACTATTACTAAAGACGGACTTAGACCTAATGACGACAAAATAAATGCCGTACTGAAATACCCTTTACCCAAAACTACGACGGAAATAAAGAGTTTTCTTGGACTTGGCTATTATAGACGTTTTATTAAAGACTTCGCAAAGGTAACACAACCGTTAACAGCCTGCTTAAAGAAACGTAATCGCATTGTAATTGACCAAAATTACATTAACTCTTTGGAAAATGCAAAGAACTTTTAACACACGCCCCTCTGTTACAATACCCTGACTTTGACAAAACTTTTATACTGACCACTGACGCATCAAATGTAGCGCTAGGCGCAGTACTTTCTCAAGGACAGATTGGTAACGACAAACCTGTGGCATATGCCAGCCACATTAAGTGATACCGAATCTCGGTATAGTACAATCGAGCGAGAATTACTTGCCATCATTTGGGCGGTTAAACACTTCAGGCCCTACCTGTACGGTCGGAAATTTACTATTTATACCGACCATCGTCCATTGACATGGTTACAATCATTAAAAGACCCCAGTAGCAAGCTTACGCGATGGAGATTGCGTTTGCAAGATTATAATTTTGAAATTATTCACAAAAATGGAAAACAAAATACCAATGCGGATGCCTTATCTAGAATTAAAGTAAATGCCTTAAGTTCAGACGACGAGGATCAGTCTATGGTAGTAAATATCGATGAAAAAGATCAAAAGCTAAAGAAACATTTAGACGACGTAGTTACAGAAATAGAAATGTTAACATCAGAAAAAAGAGCAAAACGAAATGACTCATCAACGATAACAATATCAGACTCTAGTGAAACGTTAACAGCTAGTCCTATGCCGGAAAACATGTCTAGTCCCAAGTACCCCGTTAGATCAGAATCCAGTAGGTCACAGACAATACATTCAGCTCAAGATTTAGAATCACCAGGAATACCAATTTTACACGAGGCAATTGATACAAAGCCTAACCAAATTATAGTATACTCATGGTTTAAAAATGATATGCAAGTTAAAAATCTATCAAGAGAAAAACAAAAGGTATTAGAGGTTTTCTTTACCCACAAATAATCCCGATTTAGTAAAAGAATTTTTAAAGCAATACGTAAGACCCAAGGTTAAATACTTTATCTATTTTGAAGAAAAAGAGCATCGAAAATTATTTAGCAATTTAGTTATAGAACTTTTCAAAAAGAATATGGTCCAATTATTTGAGTGCACTGAAAGAGTAATTTTTATTGAGGATGAGAAAGAACAAAAAGCAGTAATAGAAAAATATCATAAAGGTAAGACATACCACAGAGGTATTAAGGAAACATTAGTTAGAATTCGTAGAAGTTACTATTGGGATTGAATGCAAGAAACAATTACGGCAGTTATAAACGCGTGTGAAGCATGCCAGAAGATGAAATACGACAGAAAACCTATTAAACCCGTTTTACAGTTAACACAGACACAACATGCCCCATTTCAAGAGATTTTTATAGATACTTTTAGTATAGAAGGGAAAACTTATTTGACCCTTATTGATGCATTTAGCAAATTAGGACAGGCAATAGAGATACAAGGAAAATCAACTCCAGAGGTAATAAGAGCCTTACTAAAATATTTTTCGTGCTACGGTATTCCTAGAAAAATTAGTTCGGATCCGGGAACCGAATTTAACAATGAACTCATTAAAGAATTTTTAAATTTCCACAAAGTAGAACTTCATATCGGTACACCGAATAATCCAAACTCAATGGGTCTTATTGAGCGGTTCCATTCCACAATCATCGAAATTTACAGGTTAGCCAAATATGAAAAGCGATGTACCGATGCGGCATCGGTCATGACATATTCAGTTATGGCATATAATCATTCTATTCATTCTGTAACTGAACTTACTCCATTCGAAATTGTATTCGGACACACAGACAGTGGAAGTCCATATAACGTAGAATTAGAAAAACGTTATTTCCAAAAACTAGTTAAAGATCATGCAAAACGGACGAAAATATTATATGAGCATTTAACGGAAAAGATGATGCGATAAGATTCGATAGACTCATCTCAAAATTAAACAATAATCTAATTATAATGTCAAAAAGGCTAACATTGGTCTCTAAAATGTTTGATAGCTTTATAAATACATCGGAAACTATTAATCAGAATACTATAAAATTAGATAACCGCATACAGAAGCTTGAATTAATATTAAGAAATTTATAACATGTATTTTTGGATTGTTCAATATTCTCATAAGTAGTTTTCGTACGATATTTATTAGACTAAGTGAACTTGAAACTGCCTTAGCATTAGGTAGGGTGTCCATATTACACCAGTCTGTTGTAAACTCCACAGAATTATTATATCATATGAAATTAATTTCTAAATCAGAGAACTTAGTGTATGTGTAGGTGTATGTTTAGAGTAATTTAATTAAATTAGAAGAAACTATTTGTGTAAAACCATATATTAAAGATAATCAGATTGTATTCATAATGGAAGTACCATTAATAGATAACTTTACATATGATTATTTTTAAATGTATTCATTACCAATTTTCCATGAATCCCAAAACAAAACCCTATCTATTTTCCCTAAATATCCCTACCTTTTGGCGAAAGGTGAAAACTACTTACCGATTGTCAAGCCGTGTCGCCTGTTATCCACTGGTTCCAGCTTCTTATGTAATGAAGACAGTCGAGCGTTATACTATGAACGTACTTGTATAGAACAACTGATGAAGTTTGAGGATGACCTCACCTACTGCACGCAGCACCTAATACTACTCGAAGAGGTCAAGGTGCAAAGAATCAACTCTGACAGTTGGATCCTATATAGCAGAGTAAAGACTACACTGACAAAATATTGTGGCAACGAAATCCGGAAACAGCCCATTTTTGGCACATATCTCATGACTATCGACGAGCCACGTGATGTTGAAATCAATGGAATTCGGATGGGACACCGTGTGATTGAAGAATCAGACGAGGTGGAAAACATCCCTTTGATAACTCTACCGCAGTTACCAATGAACATCAATATATCAAGTGCACGCGCACTTAACATGCAAGGAATCAACCTAGATGAGTTGAAGTATATGGAACATTCGTTAAAAAATAGTGCAGTGATTGAAAGTGTTTTAGACGAAAGAAATGATTACAGCTTAAGTGAAAATTTAGGATATGTGTCTGTAGTTTTAGTCATTTGTATTTTTCTTATCTGTTTCGTTGTATGTGTTTCGTTTAAAATTACTGAAATTTGTTTGTGTTAAGCAAAATTATCGGAATAAATCTAAAATCGATTCAACCGATAATTTTACTCTTAAGGAGGGAGGAGTTATGGATACACCTCGCCCCTCTGCCTTAGATTAGTACTGTAATATAGTTTATGCTAACTAAGGGATAAACTTCTTAGAATTATTTTTATGCAGATACAGCCGTCTCTGCTTCGCCGGATGTATCTGCCCGCTACTTTTATATTCCATTATTAAATCACCTCCAAATCGGTGTAGACGTATTATTTTATTTTAATTAATTTTAATTTTTAGTTTTTAAAAACCCTTTCGTACGTTCCCAAACCAAAAGTAGATATTACACACTCACAAAGACACAAACAAAAATTATTACAACTATACACACATATATTTAAATGTGCATCATGCAGCAGTGGTTCACGTATATACAATCAAATCTGTTTGCAAACATTTTTGGGATGCTGTCGTTACTGGCTCTAACCCTACGTACTAGTAACTCGCCATGCTTCCTCATTGTAGCATAAAAGCAGTATACGCAAGCGTCCGCAAACATTCCGGAGGCGTTACAAAATCTAGGCAGCCTTAATTATACTGAACTCGAAGGGCGCTGTACGAAGATTGCGTATATCTAGCCCACAGACCGCACGTATAGAAACAAGTGCACTAAGCTCTAAATTGCTTGTTACTTTCACTTCCTATGCACATCTAGCAAACCTGCGGGCCAGCATATTCGCTCTGACCGACAACGCCCTTCGTTCCCTTTCAACGTTTGCACCATCCTTGAGGTCGACCTTAAATATGTGTCCTAAATATTTGATAGTCTCCACTCTTTGAAGAGGTATGCCTTCCAAACAGATTCGACGGCAAACTGGATGGAAGCTTACGGTGGCCCCAAAAATAATGATTTCACTTTTTTGCATTATATAGGTACCAGCCCTTATGAACTGGCATATTTCTCACATATAGCCAATAACGTTTTCAAGCCGCATACTCCCCTTGAGCATCCGGCTCTAGTGCTTCTTAGTGACACAAGCAATACTTTCATATAAATATTGAATAACGTTGGTGAGTTTAGCTCCCCCTGCCTCACATCGCTTGCCAATCCATATGAATCGGATAGGACTCCCGCCAAACCTTACATTATTGACTTGGTTGTGATACCAGAAGTTATTCTATATTTTTTAGCTCTGAGTGAGTTAAGCAAACTATCGAGCACCTTTACAAAGACTTTTGCTAGAGAAATAGGCTTGTAATCTGTGTAAACTTCAAACAAACAACCACTGAAATAAACGATGCGAGCTGTAATCAATTGTGCAATAGTATAGAAACGCTGCTCGAATCGTACGTACTTGAGGTATTTCTTATGTCTTGCGTCGAAGATTATCTGCTTGTCGATCTATGTGATAATTGTGATAATTCAACGATGTCTCATTAGCAAGCGCGCCGGTTCACGGGGTGCGTCTCTTTCCCCTTGAGTTTGAGAACCACAAAACCGGGTCATACTAACGCGGGGTCATACTAACGCGGCGTCCTTCTAGGGGCGATTTTTCATTCTAATTTAGTTGACTCATTCGCAATGTTACGAAGACTAATAGCATTATGGATTCGTTGGGAAAGATTAGATATTGATCGGGGCAGTTTTAATAATAATACTCGCACAATAAATCGTATTAAAATCAGTCACACAAAATCCATGCACAAAACAAACAAATTAACCGACCCAGAATCAGGATTTTTTTTAAATCAAACCAAAGATAATATTTTGCGATTTATAGTTCATATACCTACTTACTGACAAGCCGCGATAATAGATTGTACAAAAAAGTTGTATAGGTATCCTTTGTTGTCAATCTTGGTATCTAGTCGTTTTTTATTCATGTCAATGCCATTATTTTTAATGCATTGGAAATCAGCTATTAAAATCGAAAATCAGAATCAAAATCGGTGCAGCAATTCTTGACTTATACATGGTGTGAAGAAGCCGACTTTCTTTCTCAAAACAGCAATATGTTAATTAGATTGCGGTAAACATATAAATTTTCACGTTTGTTCCTTAAATAGTCGATCACATCGTTAACACAGACCATTTCTTTTTGTCAAAAAATTGATTTTGCCGATGTACTGTAATTGTGAGAAATGAGCTTAACAATATTTGTATCAACTATCACAGGTATGGGAATACATTGAAAGCTTATGAGATATGGTTTATTCAAATCATAATTAAAAATGCTGGACGGAGAGAAAGACCAATTAGAAAGTACCGAGGATGGTACGGTACCAAATAAGAGAACTACTAAACACGCAAAATCGACAAGATCGCACTTCTTAAATAATCAGGATGATTCATTATGTAGTTAAGTGGATGCTTAAATACTTGAAATATTGTCATTAATACCTTGTTCTCGACATTGCAGTAATCAATGCACCACACTTACCATTTCAATAAGTTATAATAATTAATTACGTTTCATAATAGCGGGTGTACTGGAAATAATCATTTGTTCCCGCTTCTAGAGAAGGCCATCAAAAGTGACTTAAGTTTAGACCATGAGAAATAAAAAATAACGTAAAAACCACTGATAAATTTACTGCGTTATATTTATCTTATCAATTTGCCTGCAAATAACATCTATTTTATTTACACCGGTTGTAGCTGTTGCAGATATGGTTGTTTGAAAAAAAACAATAACAAAGATAGGAACTCACCTGCTTGGTTCATTTTGCGTTCTGGACCAGATTTCACGACACTGTCCATTAACGTATTCCTGGCCATCAGGGCAATTAGGCGGCACGGTCACTACATTGGCAGGTAGAGCAGCGTTCCTCCAAACGTCACGACATACACCATTAACGTATTGTTGACCATCGGGGCAGTTGGGCGGTACAGTCACCACGTTTGCTGGTTCGGCTCCATTTTTCCATACATCACGACATTGTCCATTGACATATACCTGGCCATCAGGGCAATTCGGTGGCACGGTTACTACGTTGGCAGGTATTGCATTTCTCCAGACATCGCGGCACTCTCCATTCACCCACTCCTGGCCTACATCGCAGTTAGTTGGTACCGTTACAGCATTTTTCGGTTCGATGATATTAGGCCGGCCATCGCAAGTACTTGTCGCAAAATATAGTAATGTAACAATTAAAATCATTATATTTGAAGAGCAAGTTAGTACATTTATTTGGTTTACGAGCAAAATTCTTTGTGTGGTAAATGAATCGCTGTCTTGCACGATTGGACAAGAATCTTAATTGATTTCTGATTATATTTATCATGTCACACATAGTTTATAGAGAAGATATACTGATAAGATAGCTACGTATTTCAATAAGATTCACAAAGGATATGTAGGTAGATATTTATTGTAATGTTATGCAGCTAAAGATAGTAGACTTATTCTTAGGTACAGGGGCGTATCGTGAATTTGTGGGGCCCTGGGCTGAAACTACTTTGGGGGCCTATCTAAGTACTCAACGAATAGCCATGTCAAAAAATTGTTTTATATTGTTATATTATTTTTCTATATTGATATATTATTATTATAAAATCTTTATGGCACAAAAAACATAAATATAACTTAAATCTACGTAAGTATTAGTTGTACAAAGGGCAACCTTATTGCTGTGGTAGCAATATTTTCCAGGCAACCTTTGGGTGTGAGAGTAACAATAAAATTATTTTATTTATTTATTATGAATTAGTAATAGAAATTCACAGGTTATGTGTGTGACAGTTATGTTATACTAGCTGTTACCCGCGACTTCATCCGCGATAATTTTGAATGATGACCAATGTAACCTACAACAAAAAGTCCTAACATACGTGAAAGAATCACTTTTAGAAACTTTAAAATGAATGTGAATAAATAATAAAGGCCGTTCATTAAAATTCTGTTTGCACTTTCTGTCACAAACGGTTTGAGAAATGATCAAATTAAAATGAATAGTGATACTAAAATCTACTGGCTAATACTGTCAAGTTATGTTTGAAGTTCAACACAAAAAAAAGGAATAACGCAACAGAAAAAAAACGGCACTTTTTAAAGCAAATTTTCATAATAAAGGTTTCACTGACTCACTAATTATAAGTATTCAGTTTTCAGAAAATTTTCCATTGGCCTAGTTTTTTTTTTTAAATTGGCACCAAGTAATAGAGGAAAAAATTAGAAAACTATCGATTTTTGATACATGTCATTAGCTGTCAAGCAGTGTCAACGTAAAATTAAGCTGCTTACTGCGTAAGACCAAAAGCATACCCATGCCAAGAGAGGAGGTCAAAATAGACATCATAGTATAAATAAGCATTATATTTTACGCCCATAGGGGATGAATTCCCAAAAATCCAGAAAAACATATTTTTAATCTTTAACAGAAGGGCCAAATACCAATTTTCACGCGTTTAACTTAAAAAATGTCGCACTTCTCATACAAACTTACATCCCCTATTTAAGCTCTTAGGGGTAGGATTCCCAAAAATCCTGTAATACATAATTTTTAATTTTTAACTGAAAAGCCAAATACCAATTTTCATGCGTTTAACTTCAAAAACGTCACATTTTCCATACAAACTTACATCCCCTTACTTCAAAAATGTTTTTGTTGTTACATTGGTCAGATTTAAAAATTGTCGCGGACGAAGTCACGGGTTACAGTTAGTTTACATACAAACTTACATCCCCTATTTTACGCCCTTAGGGGTGGATTAAAGAAAAATCCTAAAATACATATTTTTAACTGAAAAGACAAATACCAATTTTCATGCGTTCAACTTCAAAAACGTCACATTTATCATACAAACTTACATCCACTTACTTCAAAAATGTTATTGTTTTTATATTGGTTATCATTTAAAATTGTCGCGGACGAAGTAGCGGGTAACAGTTAGTTTACATACAAACTTACATCCCCTATTTTACGCCCTTAGGGGTGGATTATAGAAAAATCCTAAAATACTTTTTTTTTAACTGAAAGGCCAAATACCAATTATCATGCTTTTAACTTCAAAAATGACGGATATTCATACAAACTTGTATCCCCTATTTTACCCCCTTAGGGGATGAATTTCCAAAAATCCTTTTTTAGTGCTACCCCTACGTTATAAAAGGAACCCCTGTACAGAATTCAAGTTTCTAATCCTTATTTATTTATTAAACATACATAAACTATCATTACAGGAACTTAATACCTAATTCAATAGCCTTATAGTTTAGGCCCTGCGTTGATATATAAGTCAGTGAGTCAGTTTGCCTTTTATATATAAAATAAATTATAAATATACCTTTCTGCATTTTTGTGCTGCAATTTTTTTTATTTGATTATCACATTGCAAGTCATTTGTTAGATCACAATTTATCGAAAGAAGTGATAAATTTGTTGTTGTCCTATATTTATTTTCTACAAAGGACATCTTGGAGAAGGAGCGTTCTGCTTCACAGCTAGTTATTGGTAAATTAAAAATCAATCTTTAATATGGTATAGCAGTTAGGGAACACGTCAAAAAGTTCATTTTCATGCAGTAAAAATGTCACTGCAAGAGGTGTAAGACTCTGGCTTAGATTGGGGTATTCAATAAATGCTCGTCTACGTCATCTGGATAGTAATCAATAATAACAATATGACGTGCACTTTCCAAATCTATGTTTTTGATTTTTTTGTATTTTAAATTATCGCCTTTTTAGCGGGGTCTGGGGGCCCTTGTAACCTCGTGGCCCTGGGCTGGAGCCCAAGCAGCCCTTAGGTAGATCCGGCTCTGCTTAGGTAAGTATTTTCCTTGTACCTATCTAAATGTTTTTAATTAAACTGGTGTGATTAGTGTCTACGTACTTATGACATTCATGTGATATCTCTATTTCAATCATTATATGCCTAGACTATGCATTTATATAAGCAGCATTCATATTTATACAAGTGTTAAATGAAAAAAATGAAAAAAAATTATAAACCAGAATTTTATTAAAAAGTAAAGGCGGGAATCTCTGGTTTTCATACCAGAGATTCCCGCCTTTACTTTACCCTTTCTCGGGTGTAATACCCGTGGCTGCAGCCCTTATCGTTCATACTCATGATAAAAATTACGATAGTGATAGCGCTTGCGGCCACGGGTATTACCCCAGATGAAGGGAAAAGTAAAGCTTCTCTTTATTTATTTCGTAATACGAAAGGACTTTAACTTTATTACATTTTATTAATGTTAAATATTTTTATACCGCAGTAGTTATATCTACAAACACGTTAAAAATCATGTGAAAAAGCAAATAATGAAAGAGGTGGCCAAGTGCGAGTCGGACACGACCATGAAGAGTTCCGTAGCAGCAAGTATTTAAGTTGATTGAATTACAGGTAAATTGAAGCTAGTGATGACCAAAATACCAATAGTTAAATGGCTATAAACCGAAATCTGGCAAAGTTGCCACTCGATGGTTATTTTATATGTAATGCATTCTTAATGTAGGTTCTCCAGGGGCGACCACGAACCGGACCAGATGCAGCGTAGAGAGGCCCCTACAAAATGGGCCCCTACCGATGAGCATGTGATTGTCGCTGGATGCCGGTGGATGCGGCTACCGCAAGACCGGCAAATGCCTTTTTTCAGCTGTGGACGACTTTTGGCTAATATAATAATAATGATTAATGCATTCTTTGATTTTGATAATTTTTGGTGTTTCTGACGTTTTTGTTAGTTTATCTAATCTTTTGTATTTTACCCATACTTGTAACACTAATCTCCATAAAACGTACCTAAATATGATTTGCACGCCCTAACAGGTATCTTTAGTTAATTACATACATAATAAGTACGTACTTTTCAAATCGGTACCTATAAGTTTTCATTGTACTTCTATCTACCAACCGATTCAAGTATTTAGCCAAACAAGAATAATTCATAATACTCAATATAGAAAGACGAAAATCCTAGTGAATTATCGGCACGAGTGTGTCGAGTGACAAACATGGACTTGAGCCCCGACGGTCTGATGTGGATGAGTTATTTCCGGCTATTAGCCAATAAACGGCATTCTCAGGTCATTGTGGTTTGTTTAGATATGTCTCTTTCTAGAAAGATGCAGAAGGCTGATCGACACTATACAGTCTTTTAATTATTGCAGTAATGAATGTTTTGGGATCCCTTTGTCTTTTTTATTAAGATTTTGTTAGCTTGGCTGCTATTAGGTACTCGTGAATGACCACACATAGTAAGTTATCAAATCCATAGGTACTTAAATCAATATGGACTTATGAAATAATTAACTGATCCAAGTTACTTCGAGCACCTTAGAGCTGCCTGCTACTAGGGCTTGTATGACTGCCTCCTTGATGCTGGTAGCGGGTTCAACCCCAGATAACGAGGTCTGGCCTAAAAAATATCAAATTGAATGGTCATTACTTATAGATTTAGAAATTCTCAAACAATGCATTTTGTCAAACGTTATTTACAAAACAAACAAAAATTTAAACAACACAACATTTCTTTTCATAATCGTATGTGTTCAAATGATGTATTAAATGTTGTCTTACAATTAATTGTCAATTGAGTTATTTACAGAAATAATAGTTTGTAAAGTAATAGTTTTATCAAGTATAAATTATTTCACGTTATTATACGGATGAAATTTTGCGATTCTTTCAAATGGCCAGAATTTCGTAATTATGTAAGTAAGTAGTAATCGTTCTTTCAAGAGATTAAGTCGCAGGCACAGGTACCTATATATAATATTTAGGGAGTTCATATTTCTGTATTAAATCTTTATTCTTATTTATTTATTATATCCGTAGGTACTATATGATTATCCAAAATTCCTTTTGCTGGTGTAAATATCAATAAATACAGTAATGTTTACTGTATTTATTGATATAGCTACCCTTTATATTAACACCAGCAAAAGGAATTTAGGTAGGTTGCCACCTAGTTAGTTAGTTACTATTTTTACTATTATTACAACTATATTACTATACTATTATATTATTAACTAACTAACTATGGTTGCCACCTAATAGAAAAAAAGCAGACGACTGAACACTGGAACAAAGGATACATTTTATAATATCTAAGTATATTAAATACGCGTTTGTCGATATTCCTATATGGCTCAAAAATTCAAATGGCTTCCTACCTAGGATATACTTAAATGAGAATATTATTTGTAATATACTCTATAATAATATAACTACGTAACTATTAGCACCAACTTAAAATGATTTAATTTAGTGTAGGTATAGCTGAAATTACTTTATAGCTCTTTAAAGTTTTGTTTTGAAGTCAGTGATTTTTTAATCAGTTTAAGTGTCTAAGTTAGTATGGTATCGTAAACTCCTAAGTTAGAACTAAACCTACGTAGTAGGTACAACGAGTAGTAAGTAGTTTGCGTTAGGTGTATCGATTAGACGACCAATGTAAACTTGCTTTGTGTTTGCTGTGTCGTTTCTAAGTTAAATTATTGATTCTACGAAAGTGTTTGTGTACGGTCTGCAAAAGAAGTAGCTTGCAGGCCTTGCAGCGAAAAATCAGGACCCCTCATGAATTGTTTGCAATAGAAACTTACCTAAAAGTCGCCTAGTCAATTAAGCATCCTTTCCCCAATAAGTATATGTTCCAAATTAATTCGAGACGATAAATATGTAGTTTACTGTTTGCGAAATAAATTCTATTGCAGACCGTTTCGACGCGACACACGAGCTTCCTACCTCTCTATAAATACTATAGCTATACGAGTAGGTGGGTCGTGAACACCTATTAGGAGGACCTACACTAGTGCGCATGAAGTACGGTGGGCGGCCATCGCAACGATCGACCATATTACAAGGAGCATTCAGTCGTCACCCGAGCTTAGGGCAATAAACTACACACGTCCAGTAATGAAGTGTGTCTTCCACAAATTGTAACAGTGTCTTTTCAAATCTAAGAAATAATAAGTGAACTGTGATAATGAATCGAAAGTGTTTTATAGCGGTATTTACCATATTATTGATCGTTTGTGCGGAAGGCAGAAAAACATCATCGAAAAGCCGAGGTTCTGGATCGGGTCGTGGTTCCAGCAAGAAAAATCCCAATCCTCAACCTGCACCAACCTCATTCAGTTATCCACAACCTTCAGCACCAAAACCTTCTTATACCGGATGGCAAGAGCGACCAGCACAAAAATCAAATACACAAACTCTTTCTTCTTGGCAGTCAAAGCCATCCAGTGGACAGCAGAGTCACTCATATCCTTCAAGTGGAACAGGTTTATCCGGTAGTAAACCCAATCAACCACCCATTAATCAAGAAAGTATCCAACGTAGTAATGCACCAAACAATATGGCTTCTCAACAAGCAGGGCACTCGTATCCAGCTTCAACGGGATTATCAGGAAGCTCAGGAAGTGGTTATCCTCAACAAAATGTCAATAAATATCCGCAACAAGCGACTGGATTATCAGGAAATGCTGGCAGTGGTCAACCTGGATATCCACAGTCATCGGGATCTGGATTGTCTGGAAGTGGAAGCAACTATCCGCAACATACGGGAGGGACCTATCCTCAGCAAACCGGAGCAGGAATGCCCCAACAGCATGGCACTGGAGTAGCGGGCTACGCTGGAGCACCACCTCCATATTCTGGACCCAATTATCAAAACAGTTATGGACATAATAATAATTACCATCCTCAAGGTCCACCCCCACCTTATACAAATTATGGATCCAGTGGTTTCGGTGGACACGCTCCATACAATCCCGGTTACGGTTCACAAACACCTGGATATTTTGGTAATTACGGAAAAAATTACGGAGGCGTCAGCAAGTCTAGAAACGTTCTTACTGGGGTAGGCATCGCCGGGGCTGGAATCGGTACCGTATTGACTGGTTTAGCTCTCTGGAATTTGGCAAGGTCTACAGGGCACCACCAACATACTGTTATATATGATAATAGAGGACAACCAGTGGCAGTTGCGCCCACTAATGATACTTCTGCCCCTGTAGTTGATTCAATCTTAGCTGATTTAGTTAATTGTAGTTTGACGATAAGTAATGATGATAAAACTGAGGTTCTAGCTATTCCATGTGCTATCGCCACTTCCTTTACTCCAGATGCTGATGTGAAAGAAGCCGGCATTAATGGGAATAAAAACGATAGCACGAAATGCACTGTGACAGTCCTTACTAAAACAGGTAAAGAATATATGACGACTATACCATGTTCGATATTGTTAAATACTGCAGCAGAAAACAATGTTACTGAGCCTCCGATAGTTATCGACGAAACCCCTGATTTAAACAACGGTACAAATAACTCGGATGTAATAAGTAACACTAATGGTACTGTTGACGAAAGTAAAGCTATCCCAAATGTTCCAACGGCTCTCAGACTAACCGGTGACTTGAATAAGAATGATAATATACCTCTTTTAGATTGCGCCCCCGAACCTGGTGAATTAAGAGATCCAATTAACCCGTGTTACTCGGTAAAGCATAATTTAACAGTTATTCCTTTACCAACCACAGTTGCACCAATATAATATAGGAAAACATATAAATTACAAATATATCCAAAATTAAATATTTTTATTTACTACTTATTTTAACTCATTTTAAAAGACTGTAATATGCAGGCTAAATTTATCAAGTACTTAGAAATTAACGCAGTTCGGAGCAATTTAAACTTATTGGCTTCATTACCAACCAGATTTATGATTCACTTCCTCAAGTTAAATAATTAGTATGGCTTCGAACTAAATTTAATTTCTAAATGTAGTATTTTCTGTGTGGTCACGGTATGAGTCAATAATTTTATTTATCTACTGATCATATTATGATGCCTTATTGATATTGTTTGAAATAAACATGATAACTGTTTTATTATGTAATCTTAATGTCATTTCTGTTAAAATAATAATTAGATATGTTGTACCTAAAATTTACGAAAATAAAAATTTCAAATCAGGATGGCATTAGTTTTTCCTTTGATAAACGTGTTTAAATTCAAATATTTGGTTAAGCACGGCTAAACCTCAGTTTGATATTTATCTCTAAATATCGTGCCCGACATATAACACATATCCTGTTTTATAAATTATATCAAATGTAACAAAAATATTATATAGATAGGTGACTAGTAGTAGTATGAAGACAAATGTAAGTGTGTAGCACCTTATTCTAGTGAGAATCATTATGATACACTCTGATGCGAAGCAGTATGGTCGATTTATTGGCCTGCAAGCACTACTAAACTCGACCTTATTGCTTATGTAATACAAACGCTGACACTGAATGTTCATACTAGTGTTAAGAATTTGCGCATGTTCCTTGATTGCTATCATATTAGTGATGTAATTAACGATATCGTATCAAATTTATTGTTTTTGGCTATTACCGATCAAAATTTCAAGAACTATTTTGTTCAAAATGTATATTAGGCAAAAAATATACTCATAAAAATCATACATTCGTGGTAAAAATCAGAAAATTAAAAATGGCAACAAAATGTGTTTTTTGTTGATTTAAAAAATATGAGTGACTCTTCTATAAATTGTTACATTTAAATCAAAATAGACAAGTTAATAAATACAATAAAGTTTAACCTTCAATTTACTGTTTTCATTACCTACTCTCCATCTCCTATGCTCTTTTAATAATATCTATGCTTGTAATCAAACCCGAAATACGAAGACACCGCTGTAGTAAAGAGCTATTTTAACCACTGCGCCACATGTGCAATCCTTTTGTTTGGTATTTATATCATATGTGAGTGCGAGATATACATAGGATCTACGGCATCTTTTTAACAAGGCGCCTTGAAAAATATAGAATAAAATTGAATAAATAAAAAATACATATTAAATGAATAGATAAATAAAATTCAATATAAAGTATTTGTCAATTAGTAGTCCTATCAAAATTTGTGTAAAATAAAATAAATAAATAAAATAAAAAAGGTTTTTATTCACGTAGACTTTAAAAAGCGCTTGTAAATAGTCAGAACATGTTTGTAGTAATATAGTTGTATACATTAGATATTATTTCTAGTAACATAAATATTTAGGTACATGTTGTATGAAAACATTTAAAAAATTTATTTTATTACAGAAATGATATTTAGCTAGCTCGTATCAAGATATTGTCAAGAGATTATGTTTAATTATCTAGTTTAAGTCTAATATTTTTACTACATATTGTCAATGGTTCTGTCTATATTAAAGTTATTATTATTATGACGGACCTTGTGTTAATAACGACGGTCGCGTTTTAATGCTACCACCGGATCCAATGTGCCCCAACTGAGAAGACCCAGCGAAACAAACTCAGTGGGTTCATGTACTACCGGTTTCTACACGACCCAGTTGAGACGGTCCGGCGAAACATACTCAAGCGGGCATGAACACGGGATTTGGTCCAATTAGAGTAATTATTTAGTAGGCAAACACAATATATGCTCGATCGGTTGTCTGAATGCTTATTATTTTAGATTATATTTAGGTATACAAAAGAAAAACTTCGAAACAATAACATTATTCATTTTGAGACAGAGTCAATAATTTTAAATTAAGTATATGATTGTCGTTATATTGTTATGTGTCGTTATGTTGTTATATTATATCGCCAATTATTTATGAAGAATTAAAACTTGTCAAATATATTTATAATATTCATCGCAGATACCAATAATAATTTCTGCACATCGATCATATTAGTCCAATATCAATTAATCACATACAAATAATAACATATCATTTATGAAATCATCGATATTATTGTCGCATTTGTTTATCAACAGTTTTTTTCTTGATATTTTTTCTTTATAGCGCTTTGGAGTTTAGTTGTAGATTATCGGAGCCATACAGACTAAACTTTTATGTCAGTTTCTTTTATCCGGATGCAAATAAAGTTTTTAACACGTCTATATCGCGCAATAATTTTGTTCGTTTCGAATCATATTGAGTTATATTAATGGCTTAATGGCAATTTTTTGATATGTGATAGATAATAAGAGGAGATAAATAAGAGGGTAATTTTTTTAACGCCACAGTAAAATTTCACTGGTTTCTTGAGATTTAGGCCTCCTACGCACTATGCGGTTAGCCGACTGCCGGCTGCCGGCAGCCGCATCGCAGTGCGAATAAAAACTACTTTCCCATACAAATATCTGAGTACTCAGCCGCACGGCTGGCCGCATTGCGGCTAGCCGCATAGTGCGTAGGAGGCCTAACAGAAGATTAGCGAACAGTGTAGGTATATAGGTAGATAAATATGGGAAAATTAATTTAACTTAAAAAAAATATCATATTTGATATATTTTTTTTATTCTACTGTCAGTAAAATAACGTATTGACTGCAATATTTTATTGTTACATCGTTGTTAGTACAACTAATAAAAGAAAAAATATATAAACTTAATAAAGAACCACTTAAATGGAAGATTTAGGGAATCATCTCGGTGTTCATCTGTTTGTCACAAGTATAATACCTAATAATATAAGTATAAAATCTTCCATTTGTATTTGCGTGTATAGGTGTAGATACCATTTAGCAATACAAGTGGAAATTTATACAGGTACGTACAATAAAAAATACATTATAATGTGAAACGTTTAGCTTTTTTTAAAATTTAAAGTGTATTTATTTGTTGTTCACGCCTCAACTTAGATCCTTAACTTCGAAAATTTTGAACGAAGGAAGATCTTAGCATGGATTAACATGAGAATAGGTTTTCCCAGTAGGAATATCCGTTCTGGGCGCTAGAAATAGGTACACATTGTATGAGAGGAAACAACGTATGAAAGAGGCCAGTGACGGTGCATTCTGGAGTTTTGGCAGGCTTCTGAGTGCTTAGTGTGAGTTTTTTAAACTACTCGGTCGCGTTAAAGTAAACTTCAATTTCTATGGAGTTTAATCAGCGCCATCTAGCGAAACGTTTGTAAACCATATTTTGTGAGTGCGAGATCGTTTGCTAACGTAACGATCGTGACCATCGACTAACTTTATCGATGTGAGCATTTAAACGAGCTCGAATGACGTTTTTGCGAGTGCGAGTTACAATATTAGCTAATTTTGACAGTTCGTTCGTGAACTTCTTCACTTTCGAGCGAGTTAACTTTGTCACGAAGCTTTTAGTAGTGAAAACGATATGAATACGAACATCTTTTTTACGCAATTAAATTATTTGTGTGTTTTCATTGAAGAAAAAATATGATGGAAGAGATTTAAACCTTTTCCACTTCTCTGTGGATTTTGTATCACCGCGGTTTAAACCTTAGTGGTATTTGGATGCGATTAATATAGAGATTATAATGTAGGTATATTCCTTTTAATGATAAAAAAATTAAAAAAGAAATTGTACACATTTCATTGCTTACTTTTCTACAAAACTTACTAACAAGTCAAATTGATGCTGACTTGTTTTCATTTTCCCTTTTATTTTAAATCTTGAGTTTTAAACAATAATTCACAGATATACATAGGTATAGGTACATATACAGTTTGTTTACACTACAAAATCGAAGAAGTGACGCCAATCATAACACGACTATTTTTGATAGTACAACACCTCTATACAATTAACGTTAAAAATCATTGTATTTAATTTGGTCGGTTTATCGCACAGAAACTACGTGCTACCAACATAATGAATAAAAAAACGCTGTACTTGGTGAGGAAACGTTGTTTGAATCGAGTAACTAGTTTGTTGCTCACACTCAGACTTACTCACTTTACATCGTGTCCAACGGATACTCGATTTACGCTGTGGTT
This sequence comes from Pseudoips prasinana, assembly GCA_951640165.1. Classification (NCBI taxonomy): domain Eukaryota; kingdom Metazoa; phylum Arthropoda; class Insecta; order Lepidoptera; family Nolidae; genus Pseudoips; species Pseudoips prasinana. Next base: position 18,024,252 of record OX621241.1, on the reverse strand, counting down.
AAGTAAATCGATTTGTTCGATGAAACTCGCACTAAGCATTCTGTTGCGGGCTGCGTGACTCCAAGTCCCTCACATTTTACGTCATTAAGCATAGGTAATTTTATGGTGATTTTTACTATCGCGCAATTCATTGGCTATTAAATATTCCGTGTAGGTATGTATGGCGATTCGGTACGCTGGCGTTTTGATTCAATTATTTTGTTCGATTTGCGGGGTAGTGTCATATCAATTTTATTAAGATATTACGTGTACAGGAAAATTACTTACTAATGTATAGTTGAAATGATGTATAATAATAATAACAATAATATCCTGGGACATTATTTACACACGGCCACCTGATCCCTAACTAAGCAGAGCTTGTACTATGGAAACCAGATAACTGATAGACTACATAGACTACTTTTCTTTTGTAAATAGAGTCTGTGTGTAATTTATCTGTATAAGTCTATACGGATAAATTACACCCAGACTCAGGACAAACAGACATGTTCATGCACACAAATATCTGTCCTGGATGGGAATCGAACCCACGACCTCCGGCGTGAAAAGCAAGTATTTGCCAATAACGCCAACAGGTCCATCATCTAGGTATGGTTTTTAATCATGTTGATAGTTTTCGGATTTATAACTTTACTTATAATTTGACACGAAGAATGCCTTATACGACGTAAGCTTCTGGATAAAATTTGGACATGAAAGAACAAGAAGTAACCAAGGTTTTAACTCTCTGCAAGAGATCTTAAATTGCGTTGACTTAGATAGAAGTAAGATTCTATCACAGATTCACAGCCCCATAGGATTACTGACCTTAGTTTGTGAAAAGGGTCCTACTGACAGAAGGACTAAGTATGAAATGATCCTATAAAGGTTCCTTTTTTCCTATTAGATGTACGGAACCCTAATAAATTACTAGCAGAGCACAGGGATGCAAATAAGATAAACATAAATAAACCGGCCAAATGGGTGGCGGGAGATTTTATCTGTAATATGTACCTAAAGATCTAATAATTGTCAAATAGGAGAAGCGGACTGATGCTCAATTTATTTAGCATAGCAGTCTAAAAATATAAATAACTAAACGCAAATCTATTTAAAAAACTCTTAATCTATTGGGCTGATCTTATTTTGTAATCTTTTAAGACATAAGCGTTTCATGTCTGCGGGAAAATATGACTATGTACATACTTGTGTGGTGACGGCCTCAAAGAATATCGCCACCCCCTCTCATCCCGTGGGGGGACGTAGAAGTCGTCCCGAGGGAATATATACCAGAGAACGGGCAGCAGCGTTCTCCTGAGTACCGTGTTTATCATACTGCGATCGCCAACCCGTCTACCAAGCGTGGCGATTATGGCATATCCTCCCAAATGATGGAGGAGGCCTTTGTCCAGCAGTGGACGTCTTTCGGCTGATATGATGATGATACTTGTAACCGTAAAAAGTAGGTACCTACTGTTCTTAACATCTATGACTTCACTACAAGTGACATCATATGGTAGTATGTACAGACGCCAGTACATCCAGCAACCCTTATCTGTCATAATAGCATAGTATCAAAATGCTTATATTTTTATTGGTTTTAAGGCAATTTGAATTTTGTATTCACTCATAGGCTTACTAAGAAATAAAAAATGTTAGTCGCTGAAACCTGAAATGTAAAATGCGCCCTACTAACTATTTCAGATTATGGTTTAAGAGACAGACATTTTAATCTTATGTCCAAAACAACGTCACTATCTACTATTTCACATACCTTACAAGATAAGATAAAATACTCTTTATTGTGCGGTTCCAAACGTATTGTAAATTGATACATGAGAACAGAATTGTTATAAACCATGTACCTACAAAGGCGGTCAGGGATCTCTTCCAGATAACCTTAGGGTGGACTAGAGATAATGAGTACCTATATTAAAAAATGGTACATATAATAATAATAAATAAATCATTTATTTGGAACAAAAACCATTACATTATATTTTAACCCACCAAACTGTGTAACAGTTTGTCGGCGGGATTAGCGCTCGTTACATTAATAGTGTTCCATAGATTACATAACATAACATTCTATTCGTAAAGAACTATTGCATAACTAAGTGCTTTTAGTTGGTTACAGTAGGTACAGTAGTTTAGTTCGTTGACAGTTGTATCAAGCTTATAAGGTATCAGCGGACTCGGTAAGCAATATTTGTCTTAACTTCTTTTTAAGCGAAAATTTACTACTTCTACCATTGTTTCTTCTGAGCCAGGGAATTTGATTAAATATTGTTGGGATCAAATATTTGTTGGCCGTAATAATTCCGTCCAGGTCACAGTACAGCCACCGCTCTTATCAATATTGCGGATGATATTCGACTAGGCATGGAATGTGGAAAGTTCACGGTGCTTGCGCTGCTTGATTTCAGCAACGCATTCAACACTGTGGACTTTGACATTCTACTTGGCATATTACGCTCTCGTAATATATCTCCAATGGTAATTGATTGGTTTCGTAGTTACCTGTTTGGCCGTCGGCAACGGATTCGTATTGACGATAACTACTCGTCGTGGTGTTACACCAGTGCTGGCGTGCCACAGGGTGGCGTTTTATCTCCACTACTCTTCACTATATTTATAAATTCGATTTCCTCTCGCTTAACTTCTTCCTACCACCTTTATGCCGACGACTTACAAATATACACTCAGGCACCGATTGAGCACCTTAGCGATGGCATTGATATTATTAACAATGATATGGAGAAAATCAACAAATGGAGCACAGACCACGGTCTCACAGTAAACCCCTCCAAAACTCAGGTCATCGTGATTGGCAGTTCTAGAATGCACAACAAAGTTGACTGGACCCATACCCCTCGAGTAATATTTAACAATACAATAATACCACTCAGTGAAAAGGTTAAAAACTTGGGGGTATACTTTGATCGAACACTGTCTTGGGGTCCACAAATAGAACAGACCAGTCGCAAATTATATGCTGCAGCAGGATCCTTAAGGAGGTTACGTAATTTTCTCCCAATTGCCACCAAAATTGCACTAGCTCAATCCCTCCTTCTTCCAATCCTTGACTATGCTGACGCCAGCTATCTTGACCTTACGGAGGACAAACTAGATAAACTCGAGCGACTTCAAAACTTCTGCATAAGGTTCATATTTGGACTCCGCAAATATGATCATGTTTCCGAATTTCGTAGAAAACTCGAGTGGTTACCCATTCGCCTTCGCCGAAATACTCATGCACTCTCCCTTCTTTATAGCATTTTATTTAATCCCACGGCTCCCTTTTACCTCAAGATTAGGTTTCAATTCCTGTGTGACACACATTCTAGGTCCTTGAGATCGTCAGAGAATCTAGAACTCCAGTTGCCCACACATTCCACTAATTTCTACGACAAATCTTTCACTGTACAGGCTGCTCGATTGTGGAATTCACTCCCTCTGTATATCAGACGCGCGCAAACTTTAAGTTCTTTCAAAACACTTTTAAAAAATCATTATCTATCACTTTAATCTTCACAGCTCGCGATCTTCCATCTTCCTCAAAAATTTCTTTAGTCTTCATAATTATTATTTATATTTATTTATACTATATTAAAAAGTAGGGAACTATATATATTTATATATAGGTATATTTTTATGTTATTCTATATATTGTGTGTGTATATATATAATATTTGTACCTAGGTAGGTACATATATATGTAAATGTATATAAGTAGATGCACTGCCAACTACCACTTTATCTCCCTGCATTGCTTTGGTTCATCCAACGGTTGTCTGGAAGAGATTGCTGTATTAGCGATAAGACCGCCGTTTGTACCTTATTATATAAGTTAACTGATATTATAATGTTATGTTTCAATTTGGTGCAATAAAGTGTTATCTATCTATCTATCTATCTAATTATTAGCTGATGGTCGAACTAGTTTACGCTCTCTGGCTCTCCTAGTATTATAAATATTTTCTACTGGTTGTTTGATCTCATAATTGTAGTATTGCTCCAAAACCACCAAATATTTGATCTTTTCATGTATTGGGAGTACTTTGCAAATTACTAAAAATTTCTCATAATTTTCTTTGCAATCATTTTTTGTTTCGACATCCACAAGGTATTTCGTGAAGCGAATTTGAAGGGATCTAGGTAATACTGTCCAAATAAGTGTTAAAAGTGCGGCCATACGTAATCAACCCATAGCTCAGCAATAACTCGGCGAGAGCGAAATAAATAATACATGTAGTTTTTATATGTATTGTTTCTGTCAATTAAAAAAAATTACTTAAAAATCCCTGAGCTTAGTACATACAATGTCAACCTGTGAACTCATTATCATATCTACCCAGAGACCGAAGTACTTGAATTTATTAACAAACTCCATGTTTTGGCAAGCACAGTTAACCTTCCCCACATGCAGGCAGCCATACGAGTGACCAACGATACTTATCTCTTTTTTAGACACTTCGCTAACAAGTTATGAGGCGAGTGTAGTTATATGCATAACTTTAGTTTTGCTAAGGTTGAGAATGATGCCGTTATCATGAGCCCACATCGTGATATTATCAGTCTGATTGTAACACAACTCTAGCCTCCTGTATGTTCCTAGATGAGTAGGTACAGAACGCACATATCGTCGGCATACATGTAAATACGGCACTAACTGATTATGTTACTCACACTATTGACGTGCATGATATATCCGACCGGCCCATATACTGAACCTGTCGGCACGCCTAGGTTCATGGCGGCTACTCGACCAACCACACCTGCTATTCGTGTCTGCAGAATTCTACCACTCAGATAGTTCCGAAACCATTCCTTCGTTAGCCCTCTAATGCCGCACTCATCTATGGCCTGGAGGAATAGGTCATGGTTAGGTTGGGCCTATGATCCAGACTCTCGTTCACATCTCCCGAAAATTGTGACAATGCTGTCGTAGTGCTACGGCAACGCCTAAACCCATGTTGCGTGTCTGACAATATCATGTGGTGCTCTAAGAATTCGCTAACCTGTCCAACAACTAGTTTTTCTACGATTTTATGAACTACTAATAACATAGCAATCGGTCTGTAGTTAGCGTAAATCGAGGGCACATCTTCTTTGAAGATAGGCCTTTCTTAAGAAGATTAGGATAGGAATATTAGATAATGACTACATGTAAAAGGGGTGGAATACGGAAGGTAATTATAAAAGACGGGGAATTTTAAGGTATGGGTATTCAATCCATACCTTAAAATTTTTACACCACACTTTGGCGCCTCTTTCGAAAAAGATAAAAATATTTTTTGAATGTTTCATTTTATAAACTTAGGTTAAGTTACTTAAACTAAGATTAAGTATTTTTCTATTTCATAATGGCAGCCGAATGACGTGCACTGTCGGATATAGGGGGGCTTCTAGCCCATCAATCAGCCATCCTCACAAGTTCCTCGGTCTATCTTGTCTGTGGAGGGCCTGTCTTCGGGTCCATGGTTGCTATTTGAGAACGAATTTCAACGATGTCATATTTCATATGAATAAAAAAATACGTTTATATCTCACACAAAGTTCGTTTTATTCAATTTGATGTACCTACTTGTTGAAAGACCCTTTATATTCCGTGTATAAACTACAATACACCAATGACAGGCGATTTAAAACATATCCTTTTTAAATTAGGTAGTAGTTGGAGCTTCATATTATGAAATTAGAACTATGTATATGCCATTTATCGATAGTTTTTGTACCTATGGCATGATTTGTCCATGTATATTGAATATACTTGCCGTTGGCGCCAAAAGTCTTATAGCGAGTATTTACATGTTTTAAATTTGCATGAACAATAACATTAAATCCTTCAGTCGTTATAAACAATGGTCTCATTATAGCATGTAGGTAGGCATAGCGTTATCGTCATTTATTAAGAGTCAGTATTATAGAGTCCGTCACAGTCCAGTCAAAGTCTTCGAGCATTTAGCTGTCAATAAATGCTCGAAGAGTTAAAGTCCGGTATTAAATTAAATAGACTTTACTAGAGGCTTCTATGGAGGATTCTTTCAACACGGAAAAAATATCACGGCAAAATTAAAATGAAACAATAGCTGAATGCGTCTTTTTTCGCCTTGGCGCTAAAACTTTCATATTGCAGCAAGTTTTTTTTTTAATTCCGTTTTACGGCTCTGGCTTCTTTGGCCTTATGAGCCTTCAATAAATATATTTTTATATCATTTATTTCCGTCATTGTCTGTCAAGTAAAGTCCGTCACAGTCAAGTCATAGATGGTCCTTGTCCAACCCCAGTAAAGCAGTGGAGATACATAGATACTTGTTTTGTGTTTGTGATTTATCTACGTTTATTACAATGAACTGTTCGGTTTGCAAGCAAGGTATTTATTCTAGTGGTTACCTTAGGTGCCACCAATGTTCTACACTACATCATTATCAATGCCTAAATATTAGGGATGACCAGTTAGCAGTACTAAATGATCAACAACGTTCAACTTGGCTGTGTCAATTTTGTAATAATGTTACGCACCGTGGTAGGTCTACCATAAACTATTCTACGCCACAAGTACAATCATCAGCATCGGATGACTCCATGAACTTATCTTTTGACCAGTCACCGCATCCGCTACCTCAAACCACGAATACACCGTCGATTTCTATGGGTTACGATGTAACGTTACGTTACGATGGAAAATATCAGCACCCTATTAGATCAAAAACTTAATACCGTGACGTCTGTGTTAACTGAAAAATTTCAGCTAATGTTAAATAATGAGGTAAAAAGCCTTGTACAAACGGAAATTAGTTCTGCATTAAAAACATTAGAAGAAGAATTTACTAAAACCACGGACCACATATGTGCTGGCCAAATGGATTTAGAGGAGCAAATGAAGGCAAATCAATGCATCATAAAGGACCTGGAGGCTGATAAATTACGCTTACAAAAAGATGTAAATAGTCTTAATAGCCGTCTTTCATCTATCGAGAGACTGACGCGTAGCCAAAACCTGGAAATTCAGGCCGTGCCAGAGAGCAAAGCTGAAAACATTATGAATTTATTTTTAAACTTGTGTAAAACCATAAACACCCCAATCAACAACGAGAATATTATATCATGCAGAAGAGTTGCGAAACTGGACTCAAGCAACAATCGCCCACGTAATATCTTGATTACTCTATCGAACTCGCGCATTCGTGATCAAATAATTTCTGCGTGTCGCCGTTTCAACAAATCTTTGAAAGATGGTCAACTGAATTCGACACACCTTGGACTCGTCTCAAACTCAACTAATATACATATATGTAACCGAGCACCTTTCTCCTGAATGTAAGAGTCTGCATGCGGCGACTAGGCTCAAAGCGAACCCTGGGACCGCTGGCGTTTGGAGGAGGGGAACTCCACTCGTCTTACATAAGCGGTCCCGGGAAGAGGTAACCTGCTGTAGCTCAGGTTGCCTAAACGCGCTTGTGCGTGAAGGGGAGGGGAGGAGGCATTTGGCCCCCTCCCGTCCCCGGAGGAGAGTCTCAGACGCTCAGTGTACAGTGGGGGTACTGGCGAGATCGTTCACGAGTACCCAGGCCCCCCGCTACAGGCATTGTGAGGCTGGCTACCATGGTGGTTTAGTGCGTAGCCCGAGTGAGTCCCACATAACCCATCGCCTCCCCAAGCGGCGGGTATGCATAAGATTTTGCATTTCCATCATGTAAAAAAAAAAAAAAAAAAAAAAAAGAAAAGGCTCAAAGCGAAGGAACTTAATTACAAATATGTCTGGGTTAAATACGGTCGTGTCTACGTTCGCAAAGATGACAGAGATAATCACATACATATCAAAAACCTAGAAACTTTGAATAAACTCAGCTAAGCGGTATAGTTAACGTAATTATTATTATTATTTTTTTTTTAATTATTTATTATTGAAAAAAGTACACATTTAAGTTTTAGACATTTTTGCCAAACTGCACAGCAGTTTGTCGGCAACGTTCTCGCTCTGTTTACATTTTTATTACTTAATTGCTATTCAGTTCAGTATGCAATGTTAAAGTAAGGAAGTATACGAGATAGAATATAAGATATAAAGATATTACTACTAAGTTTATACAATACAAAGTAAAGGAAGAAATAAGATTTATTTTAAAATACATACAGATATGCCATATTGAATTAATCAAGAATTAATAATATTCATTTACCAGTGTGGGTGATGTTAGGTACATCAACCACACTAGCAAATAAATATTATATTTTTGAAGGTTGTACAAGTTGAGGATAGATCTACTACTTTTGTTGTTTACTAAATAGTTGTTCTCACGGGCAGAGTGATAAATAATGCTTTCTCAGTATTTTTTTCAATTGGTATTTAGACTTAGTATTGGTTACTATGTCACAGGGTAATTCATTTAATAAAGTTGGCGTTAACCATTTCCTAGTTCTCTTACCATAATAATTAACTATTTTAGGTATATTAAGTTTATTTTTCTTAGCCATACGGGTTGGGTAGTTATGCACTCTTTTATTTTTATGCGTTATATTATTGTGTTGTTCGAGTAAAACTGTCATTTTGGTTTTAAGTTGTATTGGTAAGATATTGCACATTTTAAATAACTTTTCATACTCCTATATATTTCATTCCTCTATAAGTTCGGGTATCTTCCCAGTGATATGGAAAGATGCCCAAATAATTCCCCTTCCAAAAAAAGCCAAACCAGCATCCTTTTCCGACTACCGTCCTATTTCAATCCTTCCGTTCCTGTCCAAAGTACTTGAACGCCTTGTCCACAACCAATTAAGTGCTTTTCTCACAATAAATAACCTCCTTAATCCCTTCCAGTCTGGTTTTCGTCCTGGCCATAGTACTACCTCAGCCCTGGTCCATATTACAGATGACATTAGAGCTGGATTGGAACGTGGACATCTAACAGTGCTAGCCCTGTTAGATTTCAGCAATGCGTTCAATTCCGTGGATTTTGATGTGTTGCTGGGGATATTGCGCACTCTTAACGTATCTCCAACAGTTATTGACTGGTTTCGTAGTTACCTGTCTGGCCGCAGGCAATGTATTCGTATTGATAATTCCTTTTCTTCTTGGTGTAATACTATTGCAGGCGTGCCTCAGGGTGGCGTTTTGTCTCCACTATTATTCACAATTTTTATAAATTCTATTTCTAAACGTATTAATTCTTCCTACCACCTTTATGCAGACGATCTTCAGATTTATAATCAGGCTCCGTTAAATAAATTGGCTGAAGCTGTGAATAATTTGAATACCGATTTAGATAACATCAGTGAGTGGAGTCGTGCTCACGGACTACACGTTAACCCACAGAAGACTCAAGTGATTGTTGTTGGTAGCTCAAGGATGTTGGCTAAGGCATCTTTGTCACAACTACCACAACTTCGTTTTGGAGGCAATGTTTTACAAATAAGTCGTGAAGTTAAAAACCTAGGCATATTCTTTGACAGCTGCCTTTCCTGGGGCCCTCAACTACAAAACGTCAGTCGGAAAATTTTTGCATCAATTGGATCCTTGAGAAGACTTCGTAACTTCCTCCCAACTACCACCAAAATCGCGCTTGCTCAATCCCTTCTTCTCCCAATACTAGATTACGCAGATGTCAGCTATCTTGATCTTACAGAAGCCCAACTTGATAAACTTGAGCGTCTCCAAAACGTCTGCATAAGATTCATATTCGGTCTTCGGAAATATGATCATATCACTGAATTTCGTAACAAGCTCAAGTGGCTACCCATTCGCTTTCGCCGGAATGCCCATATTCTCTCACTTCTATACAATGTTTTGTTTACTCCTTCAACGCCCTCTTACCTCAAAGCACGCTTTTCATTCCTTTATGAATCACATTCGAAGCTTCTGAGATCATCGAATAATTTAAAATTGACAATGCCAGCACATTCCACAATCTTTCTAGACAAATCGTTTGCTGTGCAAGGAGCTCGCTTGTGGAATGAATTGCCATTGTCAGTACGCCAAGCTCAATCTTTACGTAACTTTCAGAGTCTAGTGAAAGATCACTACCTGTCCCTGCAGAAAGGTACGAAATAATTTACTTTCAACTAGTTTATGAACTTCAGCAACGGTTCCTACTTTAGTTTTGTTTATGATAATGTATTTATTTATTTATTTATGAAATATAAGTATATATATATAATATAGTATGTAGGTTAATATATAATATATATGTAATTTATCTTAAATGACTCTTGACATTTTTTGTAATGATACCAGTGCGTATCATTTCTATACTCATGTGCACTGACAACTACCCTATCTCGGTTACTCCATACTCCAATCCCTGCCTAGGTTGCCTGGAAGAGATCACATTTAGTGATAAGGCCGCCAATTGTACCATTTTTTTAATGTATGCTATTGTATTCTGTAATGTTTTGGTGTACAATAAAGAGTTATCTTATCTTATCTTATCTTATGTTGTCAAGATCCTCTTGCAGTTTTTGTTGTATCATGTGTATATCTTTGTTACTGTATATGAGACAAGTATCGTCGGCATACATATAAGATGTAGAATTTTTTATTACATTGCACATACTATTTACATGCATTATGTATCGTATCGGCCCATATACTGAGCCAGTGGGTACACCGTATTTGATCTCACAAGGTTGACTTTGTGCACCACATACTGTAACTTTAAGGTACCTTTGGGATAAGTATGCGCGGAACCATTTATTGATTGGACCTCGAAGCCCACATTCATCCATTGCCTGTAACAGTGTCTGGTGGTCCAGGGTGTCGAAGGCCTTTTTAAAATCGATATATATGACTACTACGATTCTTTGTTGATCTAGAGCATTATTAATATCGTCAGTGAATCTATTTAATGCAGTTGCTGTGCTTCTATTTGGTCGAAAACCATGTTGTATTTCGTTAATTATGTTGTGTGATTCCAAGAAGGTTGATATTTGACGCATAATAATTTTTTCTACTATTTTATTTATCGTGTTTAGGATGGCTATAGGTCGGTAATTTCGATAGTCAGTATGTGCGCCCTGTTTGAAAATCGGTCTAATTAGAGCTATTTTAAGTTCTGGAGGATAAACACTATTTTGTATGCAGAGATTAATGAAGTGAGCTATTATTGGGCTTATTTGTAATTTAATTTGCTTTAGATCTCTAACCCTTATCAAGTCGGATCCCGGGGTCTTGCAGCTATCAAGCCTGCTTATTACATTTACTACCTCTAGAGTCGTTATTTTTTTAAAACGGAAGCTAACATTACTACTTTGAACATATGAATCTCTATTTAGAAAATGTGTGTTACATTGGTGCTTTATGTCCTCTATTTCCTTGGTAAATGTTTGACTAAAATTATAGCAGATAATGTCTGGGGATCCCCGACTAGATAGGTGCTTTTTTATTACACTGTCCACCGAGGGTTTGTATTTTCCTAGCCAATGATTTAAATTATGCCATATTTTACGAATGTCTCCTTTACATGTCTCAATCACGTTACGTCTATATTTATCTTTAGCCATATTTACAAGTTTTTGAGTTTTATTTCTACACCTTGTGTATTCTAATCTTAAATTATTATTATTTGGTTCAGCCTTCCATTGTTTAAACAAATAATCTTTGTGCTCTAATTTCTTTTGTAATGATTTATTTACCCATGGTTGTGGGTCCCGTTTTTTTGTTGTAATGTGTAATAGACAAGACTTGTAGATATGACCGAAGATCATATTTAATTTGTTGTATAATTCAATAGGGTTATTTAACGTTATTAAGTCAGACCAGCTAACCTCTGCTAATTTTTGTCTAATTAGTTTATTATTGTATCTGGTTTGTGTATTTTGAAAATGTTTGTTTTTATCAATACGCACTGTAAGTCCCGTTAGGTAGTGGTCGGAGATTGTGGTGTGAGTCGTGTACGCACGGAGATCAGTCGCGCGGCCGTTGCCAGTCCGAATGAAGACGTGGTCGAGGCAACTCGATACTCGTCGCTCTTGAAACACTGCTTCCCGCGTCGTTTCATAAATACCACATTGTAGTCCCAGCCCGGATAACATATTCAAATACTGGTTTGCTGTTGCGTCTATTTCTCCGGCAATTATGTTTATGTTGCAGTCTCCAACTATGATAATATCACTATCTTGTCGTATTGATTTTACCAGTTGTTTCATATCTTGTACAAAATCTGGCCTATAAGTGTGTGGTGGTCTGTAAACGACTATCAGAATCGTGTTATAGTTATTTGCTGTAACGCACCCGTGTATTAGTTCACACGTAGTTGTCAGACAACATTTTTTTAGTTCGAAATGCAAGTTATCGCATATATATATGAGTATACCTCCACCCCGCTTATTTTTTCTCGTTAGAGAGTATGTATTATACCCTTCTATTCTGTAATTTGATATCTCATCCTCCCTTATATTTATTTCCGTTAGGCATATTAGAGGAGATTCAAAAATTTAGAACAACTGATGAAAATTGGCGTTATTTTTTTTTTAACACCGGAGGAAATTCCGGAGAACTGAAATAGAATAGTTATATTCTCTAATTTTAAATAAATAATATGTTTTTTCAGCTAGAATAGTATTTATATAACAAAAATGTAAAAATGTGAGGGTAAGTATGATTTTTTGTCAGTTTTGTTACCATACCTACTTTGAGTTCAATAATAAATGAAACTATGATGGATTAAAACACTTCAATATATTTATTCGAAAAATACAGTTTTTTATATTATTTAACGAATCATCAAGAAATAGAAATAAGTAAAACAATTATAAAAATGCGGTTTTATCTCGGGTTTGTTACCATGGGTTCCAAGTAAACTATTATTTTTTGTGCTCAGAGTGCAAAATAACCAATATCATAGCAGAAACATGATCAGTAGTCGTTACATAATTAATATTTTTAAACAAAATTACGTATATTCCAAAAAATAAAGATATTTACTAGAAAAACCCCAAAACTCCGATAAAATATTGGGGACAGTAACAAAACCGACGGTAACAAAATTATTAAGCTCAGTTTACATGTCTCTCACTCAAGGCAACCATTTAACAATTTACCCATTAAAGAACTAACTAGCTTTAATCTTTCTATATTTTTGTCATGAGATCTATAATATTAGGAACACTCAGTCCTTACGTATCTATAACAAATAATTCAACGTCTTCATTAGTCTATCTATATCTACTTGTATAATCCTCAGTGACTCATTATTATGAACAATTTTAACCATAGAACGAACACAAAATCGTGAAAAAAAACTGTCTTATATATTATAATATGATGTCTCCTTAAACTCTCATATTTAAATTTTATGTTTTCATGTTTTTCACACAGACAAGTTGGATATGAGGAGATAAGACAAAGAAAGGTTTATTTTTGTAAAATGTAGTAATGCCATAGTAACGCACTCTCTCTGCAAGGCTCTCTGCTCTGTATTTTTTATACAGATTTGGAATGCTGTCAATGAGGTACCTAATTTTAGTTTAGTACAACTTGAAAAACCGGTTTTTATTGCGCTCTCCAATACTTAATTTCGGGTTTTAACAATATTCAATGTTTTTTGTAAAGAAGCTATAGATTTACTAGCTTGTTGTTGTATTCTCTGTATTCTTTTTTTGTAGCGTTCAAGTTTGGTTTTGAGCTTATCTATTTGACCCTTCATATTTTAGTTTGCTTTAAAGATAATTTAAGTTTTGACTGTATTTTTTTCATTTTATTAATTTCTGCTGTATCGCTTCCTACATTATCAGAGGTACTGTTACTCATATTTTCTCGCAAAGGCGAAGGCCTCCCAATATCATCACGACGTTGCCTGCTTATTCGTTTTTCGTCTCTCCACTCTCTCCTTCTAGCTTCCGCTTCAGCTTGTGCCATTTCTGAGATATTTTTCTTTTTTGATTTAATGCTTGCAAATTTTTTTTTTCGCTGTTCTTCATACTTCTCTGGATTTACATTTTTTAATCTCTCCCTATATCTACATATCTTTTCTTTTGCGGTTAATGGCATATTTCTGAAAAATAAATTAAAATACATAGCGTAACATCGGGTTAATTGGGTTGGCCTATAACTGTGTTTATTGTGTTGCTATAGGTTAACAAGTTTACCCCAAAACAACCCGACGTTACGCCATGTAGGTATCCAAAGTTCATCCCGTAAGGGATGAATGTTCCTAATGCGTAACACTAAATAAATAAAACCGCTATATAAACCTAGCTTAACGCTGTCGGTTTTGTTACTTTTTCGGTCCGACTATATGTTACCAGGCCCAGAGTAACAAAACCGAAGTAACATATCGTGTTATCCTAAAGTTTAAAAATATATATTAGCTGCTCAGTTTTTCGTTAAATTGAACTAAAACCAACAACTTGTCTAGTCTAAAATAAGCATCTCTGTGTTAACTGCATTGTAACAAACGTGTGGATAAGTAATTAATAAAATTGGTACAAACCTGACGAAAAAAATTTCTAACTCCAACTGGCGACACTATAGATAACACTGGCGACGAAAACACAACTGCCGTTTAATTTAAAATATGGCTGATCTCAACACTAACGGTGTTGCTATATTTGGAAATCAGAAAAGGTGTACTAAGAAGAATATTTTTTTTAAGAAATGGCGGTAACAAAACTGAATTGTCCGGAAGATTCAATTTTCGGGGACATCAAATTTATAATTTTTTTAAATATATAAATACAGTTATAAGCTGTAATAATTATTTTGATATACGCAATCAAGTTAATTTTATGTAAAAAATATTAAAAGGTGTCATACAAAATATTTTTAGAAATTGTACTTAAAGTTTTCATTTGTATCTGGGGACACGTCAAAATAATGCTGGCTGTTTTATTAAAATAATCTTTAAATATTCAGTTTTAACTGAATTACACTGGGATTAAGTTAAGAACGTAGTAAAATATATAAATTTTCAATTATAAGGCTATTATTATACTAAATAAGTTGTCAAATTTCTAAAATAAAAATAAAAAGTAGAAGGACATGCCAAAATGGCAGTTGTACTAAATTTTTGAATGTCCTCATTATATCTATATTATTTAAACATGGTTTAAGTACCACTAATAATTCATTGAAATGTTTTCTTATTGAACATATATTCAAATGGATGACTTGCAAAGAAGTATTGTACTTTTTTATATACTTTTGCCATGTACTTACTTCTGTAAATGTTTCATATTCTATGTCTTCTATTGGTGTATATAAATCATCGTTATTTACCATATATGTATATTATATATTTGTTAGCTTTATGGATTATCTATAAATATGCACAATATGTGACTAATTTAACTGAGTATCTTATATGTATATGTGTGTAGCTTGGGGTATTAGGGTAGATATATAATAAATGTATATAAAAGTATGTGAATTACTCTTCGATTTTTTCCTCTTTAATATATTTTTGGATATCACTTTCTAAACGAATCTGGTAAACAGTTTTTTCATTTTCATCCTTCTTTATCAATATTTTCCCATCCTTTATCCATATATATTTATACATCTCTTTAAGTTTTGTTCTAGCTGACCAGAATAGTTGACGCATATGTGGCGTCAGCAGCTCATTTATATAGACTTTGGTTGTATTTTTATTCTCAAAAATAATGTCGTTGCTAGGTATATTTTTACGAGCCTTTATCCAATCAGCACGTGCCGTTTTGGTTTTAAGTTTAACTACTATTGGCCTAGGAGTTTTATTTTGAACGGTTTTCTGTTTCACTCTCCATGCTTTTTCTATATCTTCTCCGTTTAGCTGTAGGATTGAAGCCATTTTCTGAACATTTAAGGTGTGTTAACTTGGGATATTCCTACTTTTGATGTTAATTTATTATCAAAATGTTAATAGGATTCGGTCTAAGATTAGAGAGTTTTATTTAAGTGTTCTTAATAGTAACTACGACATAATATGCCTAACTGAAACCAATTTAAACCATTCCGTTTTTGACGCGGAGCTCTCTGACGACCGTTATACTGTGTTTAGAAGGGACCGGGGCGACTCTTGTATTAGAAAGGTTGAGGGTGGTGGCGTGCTGGTTGCTATCAAAAAAGATTTTGAGGCACATCGTCTACTATCCTGGGATACTGAAATCGAGGATCTGTGGCTATGTATTCGTCATTCATCCAATCAATGTAACAAATCATCGACAGTATACTTATGCGTTTGTTATCTTCCACCTGATCTTTCAATTAAACGTATTAGTAAATTTTATAACAATTGTCAAAAACTTATAATGGAAAATTACCACTTAGTAGATTTTATTCTCATTGGAGACTTTAATACACCTTCTCTCACATGGACTGGATCTAATCATTTCCATTACTTAGAACCTAGCTCACCACAAGACACTAAAGCTAATTTGCTAGTCGAGACTTTGCTGTTGTGTCAATTACATCAACTTAACAACATCCCCAATAAGAATAATAGATCCTTAGATCTCATCTTAACCAACGTAACATCATCACAGGTGTACGGCGCTGTACCACTGAGTAGACTCGATGAACATCATCCCCCGTTAGTTATAAACTTATCTTTCAATGAATCTATTTGTAAATACCTTAAACCTGAAAAACGCTACAAATTTACCTTTCAGAAGTGCGATTATTCTAGGCTTAAAGGGGAACTTATGAAGACAGATTGGCCAACAGTCTTAACAGCCACTGATATAGACAGCTCGGTAGACAAGTTTTACTCTACACTTAATGAAATCATTTTACGTTTCACACCCTTAACGAAGGTTGATGCACATACTTATCCTGCATGGTTTTCATCACGGTTGAAGCGGAACGTGAAGGAAAAGCTCAGGTTCCATAGACGTTTTAATAAATACGGAAATCCCCGTGACTATGATACATTTAGTTTGTTTCGTTCTAGGTGTAAAAAGCTAATGAGTGAGGATTATGATAATTTCCTATCATCAGTGGGATCTTCTCTCGATACCAACATAAGAAATTTCTGGCGGTTTGTTGACAGTAAAAAGGGTATCAATTCAATACCACAGACTATGAAATATGAAAACTTGGTTTCATCTGATCACCGGGGAATCTGCGAGCTTTTTTCTCAGTACTTTGGATCAGTCTATGATAACATCACAGATACTAATGCGGTGGATGCTGGTTTATATGACATGAATATCAGCACTGTGTGCTCTGTTAACATCTCCGATAGCGACATACTATCTAAAATAATGAAACTCGACTCTAAAAAAGGTACTGGTCCAGACGGTATTCCCTCATGTTTTATAAAAATGTGTGGTAAGGAATTGATTACGCCGTTGTCCATAATTTTTAATAAATCCCTGCATTCTGACACATTTCCTACTGCGTGGAAAACAGCACACATAGTACCTATATACAAATCAGGTGACAAATCTCGCTGTGAGAATTATCGACCAATAAGTATCCTATCTTGCTTGGCTAAGCTGTTTGAGTCTGTAGTTTACGATACACTTTACCATCATGTAAGCTCGTTTATCTCACCTGAACAACATGGGTTCGTTAAAAATCGCTCAACTTTATCCAATCTACTAATATATAAAAATTATCTATGTATAGCGTTCGGTAAGAGATCTCAGGTCGATTCCATATACACAGACTTCTCAAAAGCGTTTGACAAGGTGTGTCATACTTTATTATGTGTCAAACTCGCGAGATATGGCATTCATGGCAATTTACTACGGTGGGTAAAATCATATTTGGATAAGAGGAGTCAGCTCGTAGCCATTAAAGGCCATGTATCTACTCCAATAATTTGCACCTCAGGAGTTCCCCGAGGATCGCATTTAGGACCCCTATTTTTCGTCATCTTTATCAACGATCTCATAGATAGACTAAATAACCCGTGTTTATTGTACGCTGATGATCTAAAAATATATTCAGCTGTAAACAGTATTCATGACGCCCTATCTCTTCAGTCATTTGAACGTCCAACGTCCAAAAGTGCTGCGTTATTTCCTTCACTAACAAAAGTCAAAAAATATTACATAACTACAACTTAAAAGGGTGCGAGAAAGAACTGGGTTAAAGATCTGGGTATTATTTTCGACGAAAAGTTAAATTTTCATATACATTTCGATAACATGGTTAATAAAAGCATCAAGTTGCTCGGTTTTATATTCAGAATAAGCAAGAACTTTAAAAATCCTATTTGTCTGTTACAACTGTATTCCACTTTAATTCGGAGCATCCTGGAGTATAACTCACCTATTTGGTCACCTTTCTATGCTATCCATATGAACCGAATAGAACAGTTGCAAAAGAAATGCCTACATATAATGTGCCATAGGCTCGGTCTTGTAAGACAACTAAGTTCATATAAAGAGAGGCTCAACAGATTCAAATTGCTATCGCTCGAAATTCGTCGTAAATGCTATGACCTCACTTGTCTTCACAAGATAGTGCACTCCATCATCGATGCCCCTGACTTAACATCAATTTTGAATTTCAACACAAAATTTAGAGCCTGCCAACCTCATCTTAAAAGTTTTACGTTAAATGTTCACATAAATAATACATCGTAATACAATCCACTTGTTAGAATGTGCCGTCTTTATAATGAGCTCCTGCTTCAACATAGCAACGAATTAGATGTTTTCAACTTCGGAATCCAAACTTTTAAAAGGAAAGTTAGACATATCATATCAAAAAGTTAAAAATCAAATCTACTTAAGCTTCAAACTATTAGATTTTAGTTTTAATTAATTAGGCTTAAGGTGCATGTTCACCTAGGTGCAACTCGATTTGATCATGGTGTTACGGATCGTGCTTCGGTGAACTTCAAATCTATTAGTTTTATTATATAATTTTACTTTATGTCATGCGTCACTATTAGTTCCACTCAAATTGTCATGCTGTGTACACTTGTTTAGGAATACTGTCTAGTGCTAAACCTTAATGTATACTTTTCTGTCATGTATCGATAATATTCTGTTTAGTGTGCCAAAAAAATAAAAAAATAAAATAAAAATAAAAAGTCCGTCACAGTCAAGTCATACATAGTCCTTGTCCAACCCCAGTAAAGCAGTGGAGACTTTACTGGAGGCTTTTACGGAGTTTTGGTTACAACACGGAAAATCATAATTCACGGCAATATCGCACTTTCCTCCACTTGTGTACGTTGTCGAAGATGTTATGTCTAAAATCCACTATATTTACACATAAAAACTCGAATTTACACCAGTTTTTGAAAATAAAACATAGCCTCGATGCGTCTTTTTCCGCGTTGGCGCCGAAACCCTTGCAGCAAGTTTGTGCCCAGTGTTGCCAGGCCTAGATTTTTCAAGAGATATACTTAATTTTGAGTGTAATCTAAACTGCTGATTTGGGTAATTTATGTATTGAGTTATATAGAAATCATGTTCCGTTAAACTAAGACTTTTCACTAGAGCCATAACACTAAAATCTGATATGTACGATGCACGTATGTTTACATTCATTTCATAAACATACATTTGAACAGGGGCGGATCGTGATATTGTGGGGCCCTGGGCTGAAACTACTTAGGGGCCTATCTAAGTACTCAACGAATAGCCATGTCAAAAAACTGTTTCCATATTGATATATTATTATTATATATTCTTTATGGCACAAAAAACATAAATATTACTTAAATCTACGCAAGTATTAGTTGTACAAAGGGCGACCTTATTGCTGTGGTAGCAATCTTTTCCAGCAACCTTTGGGTGAGAGAGAATCAATAAAATTATTTTATTTATTTATTGTGAATCAGTAATAGAAATTGACAGTTATGTTATACTAGCTGTTACGCGCGACTTCGTCCGCGACAATGTTGAATGATGACCAATGTAACCTACAACAAAAAGTCCTAAGATACGTGAAAGAGTCACTTTTAGAAACTGTAAAATTAATTTGAATAAATAAAAATAGGCCGTTCATTAAAATTCTGTACGGTTTGAGACATGATCAAATTAAAATGAATAGTGATACTAAAGTCTAGTGGCTAATAGTGTCAATCATGTTTTAAGTTCAACACTCAGAAAAAAAGGATTACCTAACACAACAGAAAAAAACACGGCTGTTTACAGCAGATTTTCATAATAAAGGTTTCACTGGCTCACTAATTAACACATAAGTATAGCTTTTCAGACAATTTGCCATTGGCCTAGAATTTTTGAAATTTGACACCAAGAGATAGAGGAAAAAAGAGAAAACTATCGATTTTTGATACATGTGCTTTCAAGCAGTGTCAACGTAAAATGAAGCTTCTTACTGTGTAAGACCAAAAGCATACCTATGAAAGAGAGGTCAAAATAGGCATGATAGTATAAATAATCATTATATGTTACGCCCTTAGGGGATGAATTCCCAAAAATCCTGAATAACATATTTTTAATTTTTAACGGAAAGGCCAAATACCAATTTTCATGCGTTTAACTTCAAAAACGTCACATTTTTCATACAAATTTACATCCCCTATTTAAGCCCTTAGGAGTAGGATTCCCAAAAATCCTGTAATATATATTTTTATTTTTTAACTGAAAGGCCAAATAGCAATTTTTATGCGTTTAACTTCAAAAACGTCACATTTTTCATACAAACTTACATCCCCTATTTTACGCCCTTGGGGTGGAATTCCCAAAAATCCTGAAATAAATATTTTTTACATTTAACAGAAGGGCCAAATATTAAAGTAAATGCTTTTAACTACAAAAATGACCGATTTTCATACAAACTTTTATCCCCCATTTTACCTCCTTAGGGCATGAATTTCCAAAAATCCTTTCTTAGTGCTCCCCTACGTTATAAAAAGACACCTGTACAAAATTCAAGTTTCTAACCCTTATAGTTTAGGCCCTGCGTTGATATATAAGTCAGTGAGTCAGGTTTGCCTTTTATATATACCTATAGAATTATAAATCTAACTTTCTGCATTTTTGTGCTGCAAATTCTTTTATTTGGTTATCACATTGCAAGTCATTTGTTAGATCACAATTTATGGAAAGAAGTGATAAATTTGTTGTTGTCCTATATTTATTTTCTACAAAGGACATTTTGGAGAAGGAGCGTTCTGCTACACAGCTAGTTAATGGCGAATTTAAAAATCTTTAAAATAGCAGTTAGGGAACACGTCAATAAGTTTATTTTCAGTAATAATAATATGACGTGCACTTTCCAAATCTATGTTTTTGATTTTTTTCTTTACTTAAATTATAGCCTTTTTAGCGGGGTCTGGGGGCCCCTTTTAACCTCGGGGCCCTGGGCTGCAGCCCAAGCAGCCCTTAGGTAGATCCGGCCCTGCATTTGAAGGATAAATATATATAAACTGGTGCTGTAACGAAATCACAATGCAATGAGGGTTACCAACACATACGAATATTGCACTAAAAGCTACTTAACCATAAAGATTAAATTACGTAAATGACACTAATCTTTATATATATATAGTTATGACTGTGAGAAGTTTTGATCACTTGAGCTCGACGCGTGACGTCAGCTGTCCGGTCGCTCCGTGCGCTCGTGCCCCGCGCCATACGAAACACATTGAAGTGAAGAATCGCGCGCGCTGTAGGTACTTGTATCGTTGCTTTATTTAATAATTGGTTATTATTGTATTAAATCAACCTGTCAAATACCTTGTGAGTTACCTATATCTGGACCCCGGACGAGAGGTTTGCTTACACGACTGACAAACTTTGATTAACAGTAGCATGGGGCGTCAAGAATCCAAAGTTTCTTAATTTACCAATAATTCTCTCGACTAAGTTACTTAATTTTTTTGTTTCCAGTACATTTTTAATTTAATCTAATAAAGAACCAACTAAACTAATATAAATAAAAATATAAGTACCTTTTTATATTTATATATAATTCCGAATTTTAATGCCAATAAAAGACGATCAAAATAAGATGGCGGAGTATAAACTCACTCTGAGAATGAATCTTCAAGTGTTAACGATATGTCTAGTATTTCAGGATAAAATGAAGGCCAGTACTATTATATTTCTACCAAAATGTTTGTAAAATTTTGTACACCATCTCCAAGTATACTTACGTACGCAGGTAAGTACTATACTCAGCGGCCCGCTAACAGCAGCTGTAGATTAATACCACTGTCATTCTTAAAGGTTTTTTTCAAAGACAATGTTTATAAAATACTTTATAAACATAAAATAGACGAACAGAAATTACATCAAGTCTCTGAACAACTATTTACGGGTCACACATTTTTTTCCAAATATCCCATGTTTAATCTAGGACAGTATTAGGTTAGGTAACATAACCTATTCTCATTAAAACATACAATGGTTGGTTTCCATTACAGAAAGCATTATAACTTCCTGATGTCTAGGTTCCTGATAGATAATAACAATATTAATGTCTCTAATTTAGAAGTACCAATAAACAAATTTTCATAATATTAAATTTTAAAATCCTTAAATGACAAAGGTAGGTGAACTCAAAACTTTAACTACCTTTGTCAGAAGCTGATTATAAAATGCACCAATAGAGTGCGTAGTGCTTCATGAGAAAAGTATAAATATAATAGTTATTTACATCAAAATAATATTCATAACAAAATGCAATAGTTTTCAGTCCTATTGAATCCTGTCTGCGTATTGCGGTCATCCATTTCTTCCTTACCTATCATAGGATTTTTAGGTAAACTAAAAACACTTTTTGGGTGTGTTAACATTGGAATCTGTCTGGGCACTGCACAGAATTTTCTCGTAATCAAATCGCAAGTACGAGCGACCAGCAGCGGTGGTTAAATAAGCGGTGATTAATAGTATCTAGATTTATACCCGCAAACCGGCCGGCGCGCTGCGTGCCACGTGACGTCACAGCGCGATCAAACGCCGTATGCGGTTTAAAATAATATCGCGCGAAATTGCGTTCTTTGATTGCTATTATCTCAGCTGTCTTTGGGAATATAAAAAAAGTAAAAATGCAGATGTTCTTGTATTTTCTTCTAGATTACTTTCGCATATCTAGAATAAAACATTGGCCAGGCTCATTATATAACTTACTATTAGTCGGAACTACACTACGAATGCGCAAGTAAACTTTCACTTCGTTTGTTCTTAGCACGTGTATACATTTAAATTCAGCTTCATAAGTTACATAATATGAGCATATGCGCAAGAACAGGTTGCCTTAAATTGACAGGCAGGTAAATCTAGGTAGACATTATCATATCAAAATGTTTACTATGCATTTTATTTAGCATCAATGAAAATATAAAAAAATCTACATTTATTTTTCACAAATGGTTGGGTTGGGTATTTATTTAGTTGCAAGTTGCAAATTCTGTACCAAGCTTTTCTTTAACTTTTTGGTAATTACACCGTTACACCAGGCAACATTATTATGTCAAAAATTGTGTAGGGTTGTACGGCGAGTGGGGAGCATTCATTCATTCATTGTTATCGTTTTATCAGTACAATAACATTACAAAAATATTTTTAAAATGGTGTAAATGGGTAATTATTCAAAAAATTGTGATAAGTGAAATGTGAAAAGATGTCTGACCCAACAATACAAACCTTTTGCTGTCATCATTCCGGTAATAAAGAAGACTTTGCTGTTAAAATTATGGATGAATTTAATACGGACTCGTACAATGGAGTTTGCTTACTTTCTTCTACCATAGGAATTTTAGGATCATTATATCAAGTAAGCGATTAATTATTCCTCGTGTCTTATTTTATATTATGGAGATTTCTATAAAAGTGTTCATTCAGTCATACGATCCCTGTTTTAGTAGCCACGGTAAGGCTTCTCATATTGCTCTCCGCCGGTTTAGATCGGGTTACAATGTTAGTTTAGTTTAGGTTGGTTGCTTTTTTGTGTCATATACTTCATGTTTCTCTGTGATTATACCACCCTAGTAAGTATAAAGAACAAATAAAATAAAGTTTTAAAAAATTTACTTTTCATCTACCTAATACAGTTTGCAGACAATTTTCTCTCTAGAAAACTTTCTTTGATTGGTAATTTATACCAAACTCAACATCAGTGTAATTGTGGTGACTGCCCTGTAGTGACAATTGCCAAAAAAAAATTGTAAATAAAAAAAAAATCTGTAACTTTTTTTAAAGTTTAGCCTGTTTTCTGGAAATAATCTCTGTAATATGAGGTACTTTACAAACATGCAAGTCACAGACAAATCACACCTATACTCAGAAAAACTATGAATGGGCTATGCAAATAATTAACTGATGTGAGAATCAAACCAGAAACACAAGATGATAGTGAGCTGACTACCAGAACCACTGCACCACACAAACATGCTGTATATTGCAATGTTATATAAAATATTGGTGGAAATTTTACAATAGGCTAATGGCTATCTGTTATATTGTTTCTGTAAACTTCCATTAAACTACTGGTTTTATTTATTTTGTCATTTAATTTATGCATACACAAGAACAAAAATGATTCTAGAAAAAAAAGTCAATGGACAACTACATCCTCTGAAAGAGTGTTAGCAAAAGAATCCTTAATTTAATCTGCCAGTGTATCATTCTTAGCATAACACAGAGTGCCTACCCTGAATTGGTAGAGGATGCTGGTTCAAGATCTGCCTATTATCATATCCTATTTTTGAAATGGATAAACATGCCTACATATATATATGCATATTATCACCCAAAAATATTTCCTGGGTAGGGAACGAACCCATGGCCCCTGGTTTCGCAGTCAGGGCCACTAGCACTAGAGCAACATGCTACATATCTACCCAGAAAGATCATTACCCCAACTAGATTGTGTCCTATCTTCAGATGTTTTTGGGTCACAGTAAGTGAGTATATATCTTTTATTTCAGGTATATCCAGACATTCTAAATTGTGATAGAAGGAAAACTTCTACTCGTGGACGATGTATTATTATTTGGTTGGCAGTAGCAGATTTGTTAGCATCATTTGGTAAGTATATACTTATAGATTTGTTAGTAAAAATAAAATCTTCATATTTATTATGTTTGTTTGAAATTAGAGGGTGTATTTCTTGTTAAGTAACCATAATAAAATATTAATGTACAGACGCCAGCAAATCCAGCTACCCCAATATGTCAAATTTCTTTTAAAGATTTTCAACTTTATCACATAGGCATAAGGATCTCTTTCAATTGGGGAAATTTGACAGATTGGGGTAGCTTGATTTGCTGGTGTCTGTATATATTTTTGTGCACTCTGAAAACTACCCTTACTCCATTATTCCATACTCCAATCCTAGCCTAGTTTCTATGGAAGAGATCCCATTGAGTGATAAGACTGCTAATTATACAATTATGTGATACATCTTTGTTTCTTACATTTTCTTTACTTTTTCTTAGTGTTCAATATAGAATTATCTTACTTTTAATAGGCTAAGTAACTTGTAACTAGGACATTATGACCCTATTATATAGTTTTATTTGTCATCTGCACTATAAATTATTTTGATAATGAATAAATAATGAATTTAATTGAAATAATGTTATGATTATATTAATGATGAATAAATAAAATAAATCTATAAATAAATTTCATTTCAGGTGTTTTTGTGAGGTCATCTATATGGCTTCATTATAAAAACATAATGCCAATGCCTGATGATGATGCTAGTGTACTATTTTGTAGCATAACATCAGTAAGTGTATTTTGTTTATTGTAGTATCAATATTTCCTCAACTATATATTACAACCATTGTGTTTCATTCCAAGTTATTAAGAGGAAGTTACTATCTATATATTATAGCTTGTTGGCGTGGTTGGCGAATGCATGCTTTTCACGCGAGAGGGTTCGATTCCCAACCAGGACAGATATTTGTGTGTGAGAACATGTCTGTTTGTCCTAAGAAAAGTAGTATCATATATTCCTTGATATTCATGCAGGAATAAATATCACTTTCCCGGTTTACGAAGCTCTTCGTTTGTTCTTAATTTCTGTTAGATCGTTTCAATAGTTGAGCTATGAATAAAAACATCAGGAATTATGAAAAAAGAGCATCCGTAGTAATTTTGTAATTGCGTAAGTGTAATGCAATTACAAAATTACTATGGATGCTCTATTTTCATTTTTTTTTCATTTATTGCCAATGTCAGCATCACTGTATCCCCATATTTCGTTTATTTGTTAAACTAGCTGTGCCCCGCGGTTTTACCCGCGTTAAACTTCAAAAATTATAGCCTATGTGTTAATCCAAAGTGTCAGCTAACTCCTTACCAAATTTTATTAAAATCGCCCTGGCTGTTTAGTAGTGAAAGAAGTAACAAACATACACACTCGCAAACTTTCGCCTTTATAATATTAGTGTGATAACAGTCCACACTGTTTAGTTCTTTTGAACTTTGTTTTAATATTGTTTTTCAGGCATGGACTCAGTACTTTTACACGGTGACGTGGTTTTGGACATTATTTTATGCTATAGATACATGGTTGACTATCAAAGGCCGAGATTCCAATAAGTTACTTTATCACTCTATTGCGTGGGGACTTCCAGCAGCTACCACAGGAGTTGGGCTTTCTATCTTGTATATACCAAATGCTACGTAAGTACCTTCTTTGTGAGCTTAAAAAATTGTAATTTAAGTAATAGTAGGAGAGACGTGGAAGGTCGTCCTTCACCGATCTGATAACCAGATGAGACGTATTTTTTATCAAATATTTTTTATAAACAAATATGCCTATAATTGCTTGCCTATCGAAAAGTGCTCATGGCTATTTTTAATTAAATTAACTTTTATCGATTTTTTTTCATCACCTTCATACTTTTGATAACCAAATAAAATTTATTTCACTGATAGTTTTTAATACACAGAATATGCCTAGGTATGCTTGCCTACTCATTTCAGTGTATAACTACCTGGCAAGCAGGTGTAAACAGGTAAGTCAAAATAGGTGACTCCATATATCTGCTAACTTATCAAAAGTTATCTCAAATTTAAGATTATTTTAATTCAAAATTAGTCATATAAACTTGCCTGCGAAAAATCGTACTTAAATTACTGTTGCCAGGCTAAAAACTTTTAGAGTTTTAGCCACTTGATAGGTGCGACAGAGAAAGTAGAGCGTCCGAGGTCCGTGTGCTAGAGCAGGACACAACATAGCAGCTGTTCGCTACCTGACTGTAGAACGCCGATCTTTGTCCCAACTGCTGGACAAAGATCTCAACAATTGCCGGTCTTGCGGTACCCGCATCCATCGGCTTCCAGAATACATAAATGTCGATCCGAAAGTTTAATAATTGCTAAGAAAAAGTTAGGGGAAATAGTGTACATAGTCTGCGCATACTAACGTTTCATGCATTTCCACAGTAATCGCCGGGATACGTAACCCAAAGGGGGCGCAGTCTGGCGTGGATTACTTAGTTTATAGTCTTATTTGCTAGATGGCTTGATCCCCGTACGACCCTTTTGTACGGTGAAGAAGAGAAACTCTAGGTACTAGACTGACTGTAAAGATCATATTAAAAAATCCCTAGAATAGGGTATTTTATATCCAGTTAGCATGACATAATTCTCAGTTTTATACTATATGTTTAATTTCAATGAAGTCAGCAACAGTACGAATATTTCATACTAGGGATGCTTAACCACAAAAATCAAATAATAAACAACATCTTATTAGTATCTTGAAAAACACTATATTGTGATTTTAAATATAAGATTTGACGGACGGTGAAAGTAAGCCATACTTTCACCGTCAGTCTAAAATAAATAATAGATATAGTCCGTTTACAGAGTAACATAATGATGCACATTAAAATAATCCAGGAATAATGATCAGCTTTATTTATTTATTTCAAACTAATTGCACAAAACTGTACAAAGGACTTAATGTATTTTCTAACAGTTAATATTTGGATATTGTTGAGATGATATGGAACGATGACGATGGAACGATGATAATCATGATGAGGCACTAACAATGACTAAATTGGTTTAAAAACCATATTTAGCTATATTTTATTGTATATACATTATATAAATATTCAGGGTTACTTGTAAAGCACCAAGAACCTCGCAAGACTAGACATCTAACACCATAAGCAACAACTTTTGATGTTTTGTTAGATTTTACTTTCGTACAAAAATAAGTATGAATATTTAATATCCCACTTGAATATTTATAACTCTACGCGCATCGCAAAGCTTACGTATATATACGGTATCCAAACTACCTACACAAATATCTGGTGAAGAAAGTGTTATTATTATCAGCAGCAAAGGCGCGCGCGAGCCGAGCGTCGCCGCGTCGCGTCGTATGAATGTAACATAGACTTACAAATGTCTCGACAGCGCAACAAAAACTTATATTTTTTTTCATATATTCAGTTACATACGGACTCGTAGAATAAAAGTTGTTGCTTATGATGTTAGCTATCTAGTCCTGCGAGGTTATTGGTGTTTTACAGTATATAAAAAATGTAATGTTCAGCACTTTCAGTCTGTATTTTTATATCATTGTATTTTTAAAAAAATCAAATAGAGCGTACTACGCTTATTAAAGTTACTGCATAAACGTATGTACTTTATTTCTTTTATTACACAGATGACAGAACAGATGTAGTCCACATTACGTTCATGGCAGTATATAAAACTAGGAATCCATATATCCCGTACATTATACAAAAGTACTATTTGCTTCTGATCTAAACAGTAACGGGCTCTATACTTATCATAATGTAAATCAGACATCTAATGTTGTGGTGAGGGCGCGTCAGTTTAAATTTTACTAATCCATACTGACATGCTCGTCCCCCACTGCACTTGCGTGGGTTGAATAAAGGGATACAATTATATTTTTATACTATGCTCGCGAGTCCGTTCGTCATAATTCGGAAAATGCTTTAGTGAATTAAAGTGTTTTTCCGATACTAATTCTAGATTAACTCTACGTATCATAAATGTATAAATACTAGCAAAATTTTATTGGAATCATTCCGTGATTAACATACATAATAAATACCAGAAATGCGTGTTTTAATGTTTATTTTAGCATGTCTATTGATATATTTTGAAAATAAACCCAATATTAAGAGACATTTTACAGTTTTATTCCATATATGTATATATTAGTAATAATATGCAAATGAAATAATAATGCATTTGTGTTATCCTTCAATTCTTTCAGAAGTGAATTAATTCTACTATCATACCAATCAGTGGCAATTTAATATAATATACCGCAGTATATAAATTAAAAGCGAATGTAGAATACCTAATAGATCTATTTATATACACTAAATAAACAAATAAAAACTAAATAGAAGATAACTTCATTTGCCTTGTCTGATGATAATTCCGTGGCATATAAAATACAGGGTGACTAGTAATGCGACCCATTCCTAGAACGGAGTTATAAATTTTATAATATTAGGTCTTTACCTATGAAATTGCCGTTCTGCAGTACTGGCCATTTCAAATCAAAATAATTTTTGTTTGGCTAAGAATTCTAATTTCAAATTAATTTTATTTTAAAAACATGGATTCTTTTTTCCAAAAGTAGTCATTTCTTTATTGATTAGTGTTACATTTTCATCGCATTTCAATCTTTTTCGTCATCATGGATACGTTAAAAATTCGAGTAATTATGGAATATGAGTACCGTCGTGGCAGCAACGCGGCACAAGCGGCACGCAACATCAACGACGTTTACGGAGCTAACACTACAAACCAACGCACCACCTGTTATTGGTTTGCTCGCTTCCGTTCTGGAAATTTCGACCTGAAAAATGAACCTCGCGGTCGTCCGAAGACTTTGGTCGACAATGACGAATTAAAGGCGGTTGTGGAAGCTGATGATACACAATCTACGGCTGAATTAGCAGCAGCTTTCGACGTTAGCGTCAAAACAATATTGGTCCATTTGCGTCAAATTGGCAAGGTAAAAAAGCTTGACAAATGGGTGCCCCACGAACTCAATGATCGCCAGCGCGAAGTACGCGTCGAGACGTGCCTTGCACTGCTCAACAGACACACAAATGAAGGAATTTTGAACCGCATTGTTACCTGCGATGAAAAATGGATTCTGTTTGATAACCGCAAGCGCTCAGCAAGTTGGTTGGATCCTGGTTCAGCACCTAAACAATGCCCTAAACGAAAACTTACCCCTAGAAAAGTGATGGTCACTGTTTGGTGGTCTAGCGCCGGTGTGATTCATCACAGCTTCTTACCAAACGGGGTGAGCATTACTGCAGATGTGTACTGTGAAGAACTGAGCACAATGATGGAGAAGCTGGCGCATCTCCAACCAGCATTGGTCAATCGCTCGTCTCCGCTGCTCCTGCACGACAACGCGCGACCTCATACTGCACAGCAGACGGTCTCCAAGTTGCAAGAACTGGGGTTGGAAGCTCTCCGTCATCCGCCCTACTCACCAGACCTTGCGCCTACAGACTACTACTTTTTCCAGAATTTGGATAACTTCTTGGCGGGAAAAAAATTCAATACCCGAGAGGCAGTACAAAATGCCATTGAAGAATTTGTTGCCTCCCGTCCAGCTGATTTCTTTAAGAAGGGCATCAATAAACTGCCACTGCGATGGCAAAGATGCATTGATTGCATGGGTGATTACTTCGATTAATACAAATAAAAAAATTCATGAAAAAAATTCGTATAAATTTTTTCATACAAAACGGCAATTTCATAGGTAAAGACCTATTATAATACGACGCAGACAAGACAGCACAAATAACATTAACTATTGAAATTTATGAATTTTGATGTATCGAATTTGGGTTGGCCTTTTAGTCTGAAATCACTGCTACCTTCTAGTCTGTAGATAGTATTAATTAATTTAGCCCAATAATAAGGTCAGCCTTTTTTTAATTGTGTCTTCAGTGTGCTAAAAACATGTACTTCGTGTTAGTTGTTACAACCTCAGTATCATGGAAATAATTTATCATAATCAGCTGATGGGGTTAACTAGTTATACATTTTCTGCTCAGATGTAGATTTTGTTATACCACACAGTCTGTATACGAGCGGTTACCGCAATACTTGCACAAATTTGAATTAAATAAACCGTGTCAAAATGTATACACTCATTCCAGGAATAAGTAGAACTTTATGCGGGGTTCTAATTTCCAGGTCCCATGTATATATGCTGTGTGTGATTATAGTGACGTAAATGTAAACACATAGAAGTAATATTTATTCTAGACAAGTAATGTTAATAAATGCTTTACATTATACTCGTGTCAAGTATAATTTTAATTTGGAATATGTGTAAATGGTCGAATATTGAGTGGTGTGGTGTCCCTGAGAAATGATAAAAATCAATCTCAATGCATAACCTAATATAAATACGACATCACGTCCGCGTCTGTGTTCACGAACTCATAGCATCTTTATTACGAAGGCAGTAAATGCAGTTTTCGCAGTGCAAGTGTCACCACTAACTAGACGTCGACTGTACAATATTTTGTAATTTGGATTTTAATGCGGTTCACCTTGGTAATTCCTGATAGCAAAACATAGATAATATGTACGATGGATTACGCAAACTTTAATAATTATCTTTTGTTCTGGTGCACACGCCTATACGTGGCGGTGCCTCTTAAAACTTCCTGACTCCTTGGTATAGTCGTATCACGACTGAAGTCATTTTCAAAATTATAATGTGTATAAATTAGCCATTTCTTAAAAAATAATATCAAAATTTGAAAGGACGCCCTTTGATTGCATTGCACTGTGTGGTGACGGCGAAGAATAACATCACCCCATCTCATCCGGTGGGAGGCGTAGAAATCCCCCCGAGGGAATACATAACAGAGAACGGGCAGCAACGTTTTTCTGTGAACTATGACCATCAAATTGCGACCGCCAACACCAATCGCGAATATGGCATATCCCCCCATTCTTTGGGGAGGCTTTTGTCCAGCAGTGGACCTAATTTGGCTGACATGAAGAGGGTTCCCTTAATTTTTTCCATAAAACTTTTATTATAATATAAATAACCGATTCCGCACTAAACAGTGGGTGCAGACAAGATCTATTTTTAAACCGCTGCCTTGGCCTTGACTAGGTAATCGTGTATCCTATTATGGCAGAGTTTTTATTAATACTCTAAGGCGTAAAAACTACTTACATAACTTTTTTGTATTAAGTATTTACTTAAGCTCTGAGGAACGAACCTGTCTCGATTCCATGCAATACCAACTAAACTATTTTTTTTGTTATTGCAATACTTTCTAATATAGTTCCTATGACAAGGGCATACCATGATTAGGTACTGAGTAAACGACAGAATAGTCAGCACTGATGTCCTAAAATAACCTTTATAAAATGATAACCTGCCTGTTTGTTTGTTTTTGCTTAATACTAATTATACTGACGGTTTTGTAGCGCTCATAGCAAGATGCTCTCACCGGTCCGTAAGTGATCAGCAAGGTTAAGCAACTAGGCTAGCGGTAAGTTCACAGTTGGTGGACCACCCAAGTGGTTTAATTTCTGAGCGTCTCCGTGCTTCGGAGGGCACGTTAAGCTGTCTGTCCCGGGTGTAGTTATTAGAAAACAGTCCTAAAGCTGTGTCAGAGGCCTAATGGGCGGCTTGAACAACTCTGACTCTAGGGTAACCACTGCCCATACGTAAATAAGTACCTACTATGTTCCAATTAAAAATACATTTTGATTGCGTGAAGCTTATTCCATTCAGACAATATGTAGTAAAAATATAGCTAAAAATTAAAATTACGATAGTGAAACCTACACATGATCCTTGACAATAACTTAATTTAAGCTAGCTAAATATCGTTACTATTATAAAATAAATCTTATTGTAAATTGTTTCCTACAATCAGTGTACCTAAATATCTATATGTACCTAGAAATAATTATAAATTAATTATATATTACTACAAACATGTTCTGACTATTTACAAGCGCTTTTTTAAAGTCTACGTAAATAAAACCATTTTTATTATTGTTATGGGGTATTATGTAGTACTTGTTTTGAAAGAGCAATATACCACCCACCTTGGCAGAACCTAATAAATTTTATATAATTGCAGATGTCACAACCTTCCAACTGTAACCAGTGCCTTGTATAAAATTCTACCAAATTATTGCGCTACGTATTTACCAATTGCAATGGTGATGATAGTGAACCCAATCATGTATGTTTTATCGAGTAAGGATGTGGAAATGGCCGTAGCAGTTCCTCTTGCCCAGGTATTATACTTTTCATTCACTAATTTTACTTTAAATAAAAGAACTCAGACTAATTAAAGAACTCAGACTAAATAAAAGAATTCAGTGATTAAAATAAACTGTAAATCTGTAAATTTCAACCGGCAATCAGATGAATGCCGGTTGAAATTTACTGATTTCGAAAAAAATGCAGTAGGTCTGTTACCTACTGCATATTTTACGAATTTATAGAAGCACAAAGTTTAGATATATGGTATCAAGAATCAATAATTTATGCGCTGAATTTGAGTGTATACACAAAGGTCTTAACAAATTTGATAGCCGCACCACATTCTGTCGATATGTCGACGTGTAAATATTATTAAATTAGGGATTATTTATATTAAACCGTAATTACAAAATTTTACATATTTTGCTAAACAATTTCAATTAAAATAGATTTGATTCAAATTTACCATTGCACTAAATTACATTACACAATAAAAATACAATTACAGATAACACCATAGGTACAGACGCCAGCACATACAGCTACCCTAATCTATCAAATTTCTTTTATAGATTTTCAACTTTATTACTTAAGCATAAGGTTCACTTTCAATTGGTGTTTAACAGATTGGGGTGGTTTGGCGTGCTGACGTCTGTACATGTCATGGTAAGGTATCCCTTTATGTGAATGGTATATATTTAACTCATTGTAAGTCAACGCGACGTAGAAATAATACAAAAACAACAACCGGCTCAGAGAAGTGAGCGCCTGGCTTGGACGCTCACTTAGTTCGATCCTAAAATATTAACAAGTGTTTGGAATTCCATGTACCTACAGTCAGTTGCAAGATGTGTTCAGGTTCTCTAATCTGACTGTTTACACTAGGGCCTTTAATACGGTATCGGTGGAATTTGAAAAAAATAGACCTAAGCTACTGTAGATTAGACCTCTACGCTTCTGACTAATTGATTTTTAACAGATTTCAAATATTATTCAATAGTATTACTCAATTCTGTTACACGATTAATCCGTTACTTGTTAAACGATTTTATAAATATTTTTATTTATTTATATTATTTAAAGCGATTGTTGTATGTTTTAAGACTAAAGTTCTAGGAGGTAAAAGGTAAAACTATATACTTAGATATGTGCAGCTGACATCT
Source organism: Pseudoips prasinana (assembly GCA_951640165.1). Classification (NCBI taxonomy): domain Eukaryota; kingdom Metazoa; phylum Arthropoda; class Insecta; order Lepidoptera; family Nolidae; genus Pseudoips; species Pseudoips prasinana. The sequence goes on along the minus strand of OX621241.1, from coordinate 17,990,028 downwards.
TTTAAATAATTTTTCTTCAATATATTGTACGAACGCGACTTCCGGTATAACTGGTTTGGAGGATTGAAATGTTCATGGTCAAATACTAGACTTTAAAACCGGTGCGGGTTAATGAGCTAGATGGAAGTAATAATAACTTATTTGTACGTCATAGCGCGTGTAAGGTACATAATGGCACATAGCTATGTTTTTTATACTCATATCTGAGTATAAAATAAAATATTATTAGAATCATCTACGATCTACTAAAGTTCCCAGTGATAATTCAGAATTCAACTTGTGAACTACCCCTCCGGGAGTAGAGCCTTCTGGTCACTTGCCAAAGCTGCTGAGGAAAACTTTTGCCAGTCATCTTTGCCACCACTTCAGAAGCCGGATGACGGTGACCCTACTATTTTATACTGTATTTATATATATCATACACACACTATGTACCCACAAAAACTTTAATTAAAATTAAATTAACAAGTATCGCCGCGCGATTCTCTTATTATGCGGTAAGTGGGCGTTGCTACGCTCGGCAGTCGGCGCGTACGCAGAACTTACTTGGATACCGGCCGCCAGTCGCTAACGAGACTACCGCGGACCGCATGTAACTTTTATAATATACACTGCGTCGAAGTCGAAGTATTTATTTACTTTCATCATCACCCCATGCAACCAAACCGGATGGTAATTTGGCCTATAGTGCTAAAGAGAAAGCCGATCTCCTGGGCACTCTCTTTGCCTCGAATTCGACTTTTAATGAAGGTTACATACACCGTACAACTCACTCCACCATGGTGTGGTACGGCTATGCCACAAATCTCCACTACTCAACGGGAGGTTCCTAGATATTCATAAGTCGACCGGGCCAGACAGCATACCGGCGGTGGTGTTAAGGGAGTGTGCCCCTGAACTGTGTCCTGTATTAACACGCCTCTTCACCCTTTCCATCTCTACAAGGCAAGTACCGTTTTCGTGCAAGACCGCTTTCGTTCCCCCTGGTGCCCAAAAAGGCGATAGATCAGACCCATCAAACTACAGGCATATCGCTATAACCTCCCTCGTCTCCAAAGTGATGGAGCGCATTATCAACAACCAGCTCCTGAGATCCCGGGAAATCCCGGGATCCGAGGGAACGCGATCTGATTAGCGACCGCCAATATGTATTTCGCCACGGTCGCTCATCTGGTGATCTTCTAGCGTATCTCACACACCGATGGGCGTTGGCTATTGAGAGTCAAGGTGAGCAATTGGCTATCAGCCTAGACATGGCGAAGGCGTTTGATCGGCTCTGGCAACTTCGACTTTAAAGAGGCAAAAACATACAAAATCTTATACTGTACTTTTGTGCGCAGCATACTTGAGTGTGCTAGCTAAATGTGGTACTTGGTATATACTTACAACTTGATGTATGAAAGAAGTTCGGGACAGTCGATATCACCCTGGACAATAATGAGAATAAAAGTTTTAACTTGTTAAATTCATTGAATACTCTAGGCATAAAGCAGGCTGTTAACTCTAAAATTGGTGTGGCATGGAGGACAGTGCAACAAGAGATTTTTACGTACATTTCTTACAGGTATTGACAACTTGATTTTTGAAAGAAGTTCGGGACAGTCGATATCACCAATGGCTATATTGAGAAGAAAAGTTATAACAGAAATGTTTCGTCTTACATGCAAAGGTAGAATATTTAGAATATCCAGGTTGACACAGCGCTGCTCATAGGTGATATAGGCTAGGTGGTATAATTTAAATTTAAAACCTAACTATCTGATAAATTTTCTTTGAATCATCTCGATCTGTGAAGCGTATTCCAAGTGACTTCTCACATAGTAGTAATATAGTACTTAAATGGTTTTCATATTTTTGAAGTCACTGGAACAGCGAATCAGGAAACATAAAGCCGATATGATATGATATGTCAATTAGTGGACAACAGATAGCTGAAATTATAAAGACGTGAAATCTAAAAAGAAATATAAGTGGGCGGGGCCGGCATTTATCAGTTTTTGCCCCGCTTTTAAAATATTGAAGATCCGGGGCTGAGTGATATCGGAGAAATATCTACGAATATGTTTAAAAGAACTATAAAATCCTAATTGTGTAACAGGGCTTACTACAAAACTTCTGATTATTTAAGTGACGAAACGGCTTGGGATTGAATCGATGTAATTTATGTTAAGAAATAAATATTTATAAAAAGGATTTCTACTGAGATTTCTGGCAGTGTTTCTCAGTAGCTGCCACAGCACGGTGGATAAAAAAAGAATTGACGATTCCTCACAAATGTAATATTTTAAAGGAATAAATGAAATTTGAATTTACGTCATCATATTCTGAATATTCTTATGTTAAAGCTAATATGAACAAAGTAATAATTTGTATTCGGATCGAATTATAAATAATAAAATTCCGCGATCCGAGCGTCATAAGGAATGTCGAAAAAATTGGTGCAACTAGGCTACCGACACAACACATCGATTATGTTATTAGGTAAACATGCAATATAAATAATTTAAAAGCCGAATTTCGGCCACGGCGGCCAGTCTCAATAGACTAGCCATCTGCACGGGACATATTATAGTGAGCAAATGTGTGCGCAAACACAGGAGCATCACTCTCATGATCCGATGGGACAACTAGCGACACGACCTGAAAGAGGTCAGGTACAGGACAGACTGCTTTACGATTTCGCCGAGGCACGGGTGTTTAATACCTTAGACTTCGGGCTGATATTAAGATTTATTATCTTTTACAAAAAAAATAAAAAATTCGCTTATAGTCCGTTCCGGGATTGGAATCCAGGATCTCGTTATTTGCGGTGAAACACGCATTTAACATAACAGGCTCCGTTATGTAAGAAAAAAGACGAGTCCGTTGAGTAGACTTCCTTACAAAATTGCAATATTGAGTCCTTATTACTTACGTATAATTAAAACAAATGCTACCTACTTGCAGCTTGAAGGACATCTTTACGCGTTTAAGATTGACGTTGTACAACCTGCTGGCGCGCAAGGCGCTCAAATCTCGATTCTCTCTCGCACATAACACAGTCGTATATATTAGAAATGAGAGTGAAAGAGACAAACTCGCTAGTAAAGGCAAAGCTCCTTTATGTAATTTATGTACTCATAAACTATTGAAAGCATCGCAGTGGTAATATTTTTTAGGGAACTTTTAATTAATATTAGCCATTACATGCCGTTGGTCTCTCAGAAAATGCCCAATTTGAAGCTTCATATTTTCCGAACCACTAATCTTTGAAAAACTCTTTAACTAGTAGCTTAGGAAAGGATCTGCTGTTAATCCTGAAGAGGATGAAGCTATACTACTTATATGGTAATATATCATAAATTTAAAGTATTTCATAAAATACAAAAAAGAATTGTAATTGTGACGTAAATCATATTGACTCGACCTTATCGCTGTAAAAATAAGGACCGGTTTACTATGCATGATATTGATGAGTGGTCAACATTAAGAATGCCCCAGATTGCATTAAATACCAACTAATGTCATTGCATTCTTTTCGAACCTAGTTCTTGTGAAAAGGACTGCCTAATATGTCACCAACTAAATAAACTAAAGATAGGCACTTTAGTTGTGCAATTTTAGTTTTGGCTCGATATACTGAGAGGAAGTGAAGACGCAGAAAGAAACATTATTTTCGAAAACAATAAATATGAAAGAATGAGTACACAACAAGCAGATCAAGATGTTATAGAAAGTCCTACCGTGGCGCCAATACAGAATGAGTTATTTTATGATACGTTTGAAATTGATGACAACAGAGGAAGTCATAAACCGATGCAAAACGAGGAAGTCGACGTAGATGTACATACATCCGCACATGTTCCAGAAGAAATAAGCGACACGACTTAATGACTAATTAATAATTATCGTCCCGGTGCGCGTATAAGTGCGCAGTTTTAGTTGTTAATTCTATGTGCTTATACCCTGTTCTTTTCATAAGAAATATGAAAATGAAAAATAATATATTTATTATTTTATCCATTTATTTGTATGTATTAACTCCACATAAAAATGTTTTTAACAATCATACCTATGCTATGGCTTAAAATACTACATAGCATTTAACAAAAACAATATAATATGGGCGCTTCTGCAGCCGAACTAGTTTAAAACCTGTTTCTCGGCATACAGCGCCATACTTTCCGAAACTATTTCTATAACTAATGTAGCTAAGAAAATCAACTAGTTGGATTTTCTTATTATAATAGATTAGTTCATTAAATATAATCTTGAAATTCTTTTCAATTAAAATGTTAAAGAGATAATATATTAGTGAGTTTAACTAAGTTCAGTGGTGTAAAACCATTTGCTCCTTAAGTTGCAGTCAAGTAAAAATATAATTTATTTAATAGTGAATATATATTAATTTCAGTTTACTAGTAAGGAGAGAAGAGTAGTGGATACACTAAGATTGAAGTTTTTCTTAATCAACGTGGTGTTCTACCTTTGCTGGATGCCAAATCTGATCAATGGCTTTTTACTATGGACAATGTGGTTTAACATGCCTGTTAATATCATCATTACTACATGGTACATAATGGTATGTATTTCAGTAAATTATAAATAATTTACCTACTTATTCTGTGCATCAAACCCCTCGAGTAAAACAAGAATTAGTGCGTTTATTTTTATTATGGGTATACGCAGGCAAATTCCCTCCACCAGGGACTTTATGAATAACTATAGATGGGTAAGTTACAAGTGGTTGTGGGCGGGCATCGGCCATCTGAGTGCCAGATTTGTGGACATTGCTACAAGCCTGCAGTAAATTTTTTTAACAGATGTTTATAAGACATAACTAAGCATCTTCACAACCACAACAAACAACACCAATCTGGATCAAAATTAAGTTGGCGTGGTTGGTAAATACTTGCCTTTCATGGTCGTGGGTTCGATTTCTGTCTGTCCTGAGTCTGGGTGTCATTAAATATATAAGTATTTATTTACAAAAGAAAAGTATAAGTTATCTGGTTTCCATAGTACAAGCTCTGCTTAGTTTGGGATCAGATGGCCATAAGTGAATAATGTATATCTTTTGCTGTAGGCCCCTAAAAAATGTGCCTAGCGGACTTTCTCTACTCCAACGGACAATATAGGCGAACGGGGGCTTATACCATCTAGCTTAATAAACCAAACAAACAAAGTAACTAGAGTCAGGGCGGTTACTGAAGAGAGGGTTGGTTCTGTGCAACTGTCGCTCTACGTGAATACGCGACGCGGCTCATCCGATTAACAGATTGGGACATATCGATATTAATGTAAACTAAAGGGCACTTAGTTTGCATTATTAATAAAGTGGGCGCTTGTGGTATACGTAGTGCGAGTTGAGTCGCTCAGAAATTCATAAAATCGAATTATATTTCGAGATCGAACGCAACTGCAGTGCGGCGCTCACAGCTTATAATAATAATAATATCCTGGGACATTATTTACACACGCCCATAAGTATATAAGTAATGTAATAAGTTCAGCTAGGCGAATTTTAGATGGCGCGAGCGATTTGACCCTTTCATTTTATTATTGACCTGAAGTGCGCGTTTGGGCTTATATAACGAATTACTAAGTTTTGGATATTGTTTGATTCTTATTATTGCATGTTCGCGCTGTTTCTCTTTCCCCCGGTACAGCATCGGTGCGCATATGTATTTGCCAATTCCTACCTAAAATGTGGAGTGCGCTGGGCCTGCTAGATGCACGCCCTATTACCGTGTCGAGTAGGTATTCATATTATAACACTGAAGATGATTTTAGAGACTTATGAGGATTTTATTTTTTCAGGCCGTCACAAATCCAATGCAAGCCTTATTGAACGCCCTGGTATACCGGCGGTGGAATGCAAACCAATGGAGGTACATGCCTTCGTTTAACAAAGATACCAGAAAACAGTTCAATTTTTACGACGAACAGAGTCCATTATTAGGTTCAGAGCCCCCAAGACTGCAATTAACACCTATACCTCCCGGAATCAATAATTATGCGACATTGTGATTTATTTATTTAAAATATTCTCAGCAGTGGTGATGGGTGATCCTTTTAAATTGAGCTTTAATAATTCCCATTTGCCTGTTATGCTCACTTGATGATATATCGGTATCACTGCCGTGTCATAACTAAGTAGTCGTAACAGTAAAGTATCTATCAAGGTAAATGTATCTTTATTACTGTTTAATGGAGTAGCTTTTACCATGAAAAACTTCATTTTATATCGGCCCTTTATTATATGTACAATTAATTTTGTTCGTGTCTTCTACATACAAAACCAAGTCTTTAGGAATTATGTAATGCCTATGGACCCCTCGCCACTGATTCCCAGTATTGTTGGCATTTTGTTATATTTACCTGACTACTTTTACAAATATACAGTTTTGTATCTTTTTATACATGTATTTTTCTTTCGGTTGTGTAGTCACGTACCTAATGTCTATTGTTATTCAACATTTCGACTAGCTTGGCCAGTTGGCAAAAGCCCTAGAGATCTCACCACAAGACAACCCGTCAGTACAACAAGTTCTGAGAGGCTCCCCCTATCAAAACAATAGCAAAAGTATGACACGAAATAACATTTTATAGCCCTATTGTTTCTATAGGCGCTCAGATCGTTTGGTCGTAACTAGAACTACGCCGAGACTTTATTCTACAAAAGTCGTGAAATATTTTCGCTATTGAAAAACCAAAATGTGTATTGTGCGCGGACGCTTGATTCTTACTAAATAAGCGAGCGTGCACCTACTTCATAGTTCTGGCTTGCAATTATTTACTATCGTTAGTCTTTGGAAATTTTGCTCCATACTTTAGTGTTTTTGGGAACCAAGCGTAGCATGAGACAGATCCAAGCTTTAAAACCTAGCATGGGGCTTTGACCAAAACAAATTCTGAAATCTAGTAAGTCTCATTTACAGATTTTATTCCATCTCATTAAAACCTAGTATGTACTGTACAAAATAGGGTTTTGTACTAGAAAATGGGTTCTGCATTTTCATAACTTTAAAAGATGGTAGAAATATTTTATGTGTTGTATTAGTTTGAAAAACGTCATCATCATCATCATCATATCAGCCGAAAGACGTCCACTGCTGGACAAAGGCCTCCCCCAAAGATCTCCACAATTGCCGGTCTTGCGCTATCCGCATCCAGCGATTTCCAGCGACACGCACAAGATCATCGGTCCATCTTGTAGGGGGCCTGCCCACGCTGCGTCTTCCGGTTCGTGGTCGCCACTCGAGAACCTTTCTGCCCCAACGGCCGTCGGCTCTACGAGCTATGTGCCCTGCCCACTGCCACTTCAGCTTGGCAATTCTTCGGGCTATGTCGGTGACTTTGGTTCGCCTGCGGATTTCGACATTTCTGATGCGATCCCGCAGGGAAACTCCGAGCATAGCCCTCTCCATTGCTCTTTGGGTTACCTTGAGCCTTCTAATAAGGCCCATAGTTAGCGACCACGTCTCTGTTCCGTATGTCATCACTGGCAACACACACTGGTCGAAGACCTTCGACTTGAGACACTGCGGTATTTTGGACGAGAAGATGTTACGTAGCTTCCCGAACGCTGCCCATCCGAGTTGGATTCTACGATTGACCTCCTTCTCGAAGTTGGACCTACCTAGTTGGATGGTCTGTCCTAGGTAAATATAGTTCTCTACAACTTCGAGTGCAGAGTCACCAACTTTCAATTGAGTGGGTGCAACATGGACGTTTGACATGATTTTCGTCTTATCCATGTTCATTTTCAGACCCACTTGTTGAGAGACTCTGCTGAGGTCATCGAGCATTGTACCGAGGTCTTCCATGGTCTCAGCCATGACTACGATATCATCGGCAAATCGAAGGTGAGTAATGTACTCGCCATTGACATTGATGCCAAAGCCTTTCCAGTCCAGAAGCTTGAAGACGTCTTCCAATGCAGCGGTGAACAGTTTCGGAGATATAACATCTCCCTGTCTCACGCCTCGCTGCAAGTGGATAGGTTTCGAGTTCTGGTCCTGGAGTCGCACTGACATAGTGGCGTTTTCATACAAGCACTTTATCACCTCGATATACCGGTAGTCAATTTGGCACCTTATGAGAGACCTCAGCACGGCCCATGTTTCGATAGAATCAAAGGCTTTCTCATAGTCCACAAACGCTAAGCACAGTGGCTTGTTATACTCTTTGGTCTTCTGTATAACTTGCCGCAGCGTATGTATGTGGTCTATGGTACTAAAGCCTTTTCGGAAACCGGCTTGTTCGGGAGGCTGGAAGTCGTCAAACCTGCGCGCGAGACGGTTCGTAACGACCCTCGAAAACAACTTGTAAACATGGCTCAGCAGTGTGATGGGTCTATAATTCTTCAATAGGGTTTTGTCGCCCTTTTTGAAGAAGAGCACCACCACACTTCTGTGCCATGCTTGTGGCGTTTGACCATCTAGTATGACGGAGTTAAATAAATTCTGAAGGGCCCGTAGGATTGGTGTACCACCCGCCTTCAGAAGCTCTGCTGTAACTCCATCATCACCAGGCGCCTTGTTGTTCTTGAGTTGTTTGAGAGCCATTCTAATCTCGTACAGGCTGACGTCCGGGATGTCTTCGGTGTAATGTCGGGTTAGTCGTGCTCTGGGATCTGAGGCATGACTTTTGACAGGTGGCTGTGTTGTCGTATATAACTGTCCGTAGAACTTCTCGATCTCTCCCAGCAACTCAGGTTTAGACGTGACGATTCTACCATCCTCAGTCTTCAGCTTCGTCAGTTGGCTCTGTCCAACAGACAGAGCTCTTGCGAACACTTTAGAGCCTTTGTTTCGCTCGATGGCCTCTTTAATACTAATTGTATTAAATTGCCGCGTGTCGCGAGTCAAAGACTTTGAGATCTGTCTGTTGAGCTTCCGATATCTGGTAGCATCATCTGAGGATGTCAGAACCATTTTCCGTCTATCTTCCATAAGTTGCAGGGTAAAGTCAGAGATCTTTTTAGTTCTGTTTGTACGGCGGGCCTTGAAGACCTTAGACCCAGCCGTATGGACAGCTTCTACGAGCCTGTCATAGTATGAGTCCACTTCCTCGCAGTCTGCTAGGCATTCGAAACGGTTTTGCAGTTCGAGCTGAAATGGTTCGGGGTTTTGGACGTGGATAGGTAAAGGTCGGAGCGTAGACTTTATCAGTCGGGACCTCTGGAGTTTGACATTAAGGTTCAATGAGCCTCTGACCAGTCTGTGATTGCTCCCGGTTTTAACCGCATTGATCACGGAGACATCATTGAACATCTGTCGTCTCGTCGACAAGATAAAGTCTATCTCATTTTTAGTTTTACCATCCGGGCTCACCCAGGTCCATTTGCGGTGATCCGGCTTCCTGAAGAAGGAATTCATCATAAAGAGTCCCTCCTTCTCCATGAAGTCGGCCAACATTTGGCCCCGGGGGTTCCGGTCACCAGTTCCAAATTGCCCCACTCTCAGCTCATTACCGAATCGTTTGCCCAGCTTCGCGTTAAAGTCCCCCATGACCACAGTGAAATAGGAGTTAGAGGTGTGTATGGCTCTGGATATGTCCTCATACATAACCTCGACCTCATCGTCGGAGTGTGTCGAAGTGGGTGCGTATACCTGTATAACCTTCAACGAATACCGCTTGGTGATTCTGAGTATAAGGTACGCAACCCTCGTCGACACACTCTCGATTTTCACTAGGTTGTTCACGAGGGACTTGTGGACTATGAACCCGACACCACCTTGGGATATTTGGTCACCCTCCCGGTAATAGAGCAGGTTTCCGGATTTAAGTATTATCGAGTCCTCCCCCTCTCTTCGGACTTCAGATAATCCTACAATATCCCAATGTAACCTGCTCAATTCTTCCTCCAGTTCGGTTATCTTCTCGTCGGACCGCAGTGTACGTGTGTTATATGTTGCCACGGCCAGAGGTCGTCGGTGTTGGTAACGCGGAATCTGCCGGGGATTCTTAGCACCCCCTGCCCTGCCGTAACCACGCCTGTTACCACGGCTGGGAATAGCAGGGCTGCCGGGGACTGGGGGCCGCGGTTTGGTTGTGTCCATCATTTGAGGGGATTTGCCATAATCGCCACGCTTGGCAGACGGGTTGGCGATCGCAGTAAGGTGGACATGGTACTCAGGAGAACGCTGCTGCCCGTTTTCTGGTATATATTCCCTCGGGACGACTTTTACGTCCCCCCACGGGATGAGAGGGGGTGGTGATATTCTTAGGCCGTCACCACACAGCACAGAAAACGTATGTTGTCAAAAATGTCTCTTGCTAGATTTGAGTTTGATGAGCCGATGTGGTGTCAAATATAGCTCCAATATTAATATCTAGTGTCCGACCGAAACTGGTTTTTACGACCGAAACCGAAACCGAATTTCGGCAACGGTCTCAGTTTCGGCCGAAACCGAAACTTCCTTATAAGGATCATGTTTTGAGTGAAAATTAAAGAAAACGTTATTATAATCCAGCCAGTTTTGTTTTTTTATCTTTAAATCACATAGCTCTGCAGTCTTTGACATTTTCACTTAGTTGAAATAACCAATAAAAATATTTAGATGTTAGGTTTGACCTTGATTCTACTATAATCTATGTATCGATCTGTTATATTAAATTATTTTTGATTTTTTTTATTTAGTTTACTAAACTGGCGTACACAATATTAAATAAAAAGATAAATGTAAGTTCTTGAAAAAAGCTTAGTGTACGACCTTATTGAAGTAAACACAGCATGCAATATATTGATGTTTACTACTTACTATTATTCTATAGCACGTGATAAAACTTTAAATTTACCGATACCAAAATAAATCACACAAAAACTAACAACAAACAGAACGAACTGCGAACACGGACCAGTCAAAACATCATTCATTATGCACCTAGACGCGGCGAAATGTCTACTAATCTACTTCGCTTGTATGTAATTTAACGCGCCGAAAATTACCGAGCAGAGCGCGAGATCTCCCGAACGCAGTTTCGGTTTCGGTCGTAGTTTCGGCAGGTTTGCCGCCGAAACCGAAACTCGTTTTTTTGACGAAACTTGACCGAAACCGAAAATTCGGTCGGACACTATTAATATCTGAAATGGAACCCAAAAATTAGTAGCAATCTGGACGTAAGTATTAGGTACCTATTATTGTAATTGTACAATACGAGTATTAGAAACGCAAATATATTCGGTAAATTTTCATTATTTCTGTCAGAGATTTGATCTGGGAACAGTAGATATACATATATATTGAATTATATACTCCTACTGATAAATCACAATCGAATATATTGATTATTTCTTAACTATGAAAATAATAACTCTAGATAACCTCAGAACCTTATCGAATTTTATTACTTTAGGTTCCACGACAATCACACTCCTAAGCTAGGCGTTTTATACGTAGGTACTGAGTATAGGTAGTTACCTAGATAGTTTTACCTGAATAAACAAATATATTTTTCTTTTACCACTAACTAGCCGGTTGAAGACTACGAAGCAAACATCTATGGTTTATGGAATTATTAGGTGCAGGTATTAAACCCAAGATTGGCTTGACCAGACAAAGACACATTAGCCGTAGGTACCTGATAAAATAGCTACACCCATTACTAAAATGGTAAGCCTTTCTAGTAGGTATGAAACGATACCTTAGGCCTTCTACGCACTATGCACATATGCGGCCAGCCGTGCGGCTGACTGTACTCACATATTTGTATGAGAAAGTAGTTTTTATTTTTATTCGCACTGTGATGCGGCAGCCGGTCAGCAATATGACGGCTGACCGCGTAGAGCGTAGGAGACCTTAATTGGCAAGTGGTCTGCTATGCGGCCGACACGCTCGTTATAGCCTGGAAGGTAAGATTCCAGAAGGCGGTACAGCTCGTCGAACTCGGTGTCGTCTCGTTGCGTGTGTCGTCGCGCCCATAATGAGACAGGGCCTTCGGGTATCGCCTCACAACACAGGCGCTATGGTTCGACGGCTTACGCCGTAGGGAGGAACCACCCAGTGCGTCGATACGAGTAGGTGACGTAGAGGTCAGGGTGGGGCGGTATATGAAGTACTTGGGCCTCACTAGCTCATAGAGCGCCGAGTGTACTGTGTACACTGCCAACTTCATGATTGAGGACTACTACTAATAATTATTTGTCCTCCAATCTCCTATTATGGACCAGGACCCCGTTATTTAGGGTTTCACACTACCGTGTATACTATTAAATTTCTCTCGTTAGTTCTAATGAAACATGCTAAGCGTGTCGTAACATACTTTATGGCCTGCTACTTGTGAAAGTTTGAAGTGAGTTTGCCTATGAGCCAAATGGTCAATCACGAGCTCTTACTGTACTCCAAAAGCAAAGCTACCGTAAAATTCGACCTCGCAAGAGTATTGATAGGCCTGCTGTAGCCAATAATCTAAAGTATATAAGTGAAAGGTTAATATTTCCCCGTAATTGACTGATCAACCATAGCGACTGCTACGTATCTTAGATTTACGCTCAGCTATTCTCTCACTTTCATTAGTGCTGTGTGGTGACGGCGACAAATATCAGAATCAGAATATCATCACCCCATCTCTCCCGTGGGGGGCGTAGAAGTCGACCCGAGGGAATATCTACCTGAGGAAGGGCAGCAGCTTCCTTCTGATTACTATGACTATCTTACTGCGATCGCCAACCCGCCTGCCAAGCGTGGCGATTATGGCATATCCCCTCAAGACGATTCTTGAGGGAGGCTTGTCCAGCAGTGGACTTATTTAGCTGTAATGATGATGATGATGATTCTCTCACAAATAGATGAGTCGTGGTCTTGAGCCACTAGTATTTTATCTATGTTTACCGTAAACAATGTCTATAAAAATGCAATGCAAAAATCTAAAGAAATACAGTACAAAATATACATTTTGGCGTTGGCAAAATCATAAGTAATTTACGAATAGATGTCTGATTTTTTCATCAAACATCTTGTAAAAAAATCGCGGACTCAGTAATATTACATAGTAAAGGCCAGATTTTAATAACTAAACACTAGAATGTCAGAAGAGAGCAACGCGAGTGACGACAATAAATCGTTAGCATGCCTAAGCTTCTTTTCTGCGGCGCACCCAGAACTCACGTGGATTCAGCATTCGATAACGGGGCCTCTAGATAACTTATTCTTTTGCCACGTTGGCAGATGGACCTATGTTGGACCAATAGCAAATATAAAAGTCGACTCTTTCAAGCATCACGTCACTAACCGCTCCAACAGTAGGTCTTCTCGGGTGAGGGTTAGTTAGATTCTAGGCTAATTTGCAACATGGCTTGAGCCCCGCTCGCGACACTGGTCCGGTGAAGCTGTGGAAGCCTTCTAGGCTAGCTGTAAACGTCATATATATAAAATTTTAACCACATCAAGAACAACTTACATCATAGGTTTGCTATGTGTTTCTTTAATTATTTTTTTTTTTTATAGGGAAATTCAGAAATACCTCTCCAAGTATTTGTGCTCTTTTTTCAGAAATTAATTGAAGCTAACAGTGACATCTAGTGTGTGAATGAAATAGCAATAGCAATAAGATAACTTCTATTATCAAAATGGACTTGGTAGAATTCAGTTAACCTCATATTAATGAAATATAATCTTTTATTATTCATAATTTTATATATACATTATCATTGATTTACAAAACATATGTAATTAAATGACAACTATCACATATCATCATGTTCGTTATCCGGTGGGGCCATCGTCAAATCGGTTACATCTTTAACAATCATGTGTGCAATCTGCCAGGCCATTTCTTCTTCTACTTTAGAATGGTTTGCTGATACAAACCGGTTTACCATCTTTCTTAATACAGACTTATCTTTCTTATCGGGATCAGGCTCAAATTTTGATTCAAATCTGCCCAAACTATTAACTCTACCGAGGCTCAAACCGTCTTGTCTACTTCTTTGCCATAAAGCATCGGCATTATAAAGCTGATTAGAGTCTATTGTCATGTCAGGTACAGAGAGGTTGCGTTTTTTCTTACGGAAGACTGGGTCTCCCATAGCAAGGAGAGTATTCTGAGTACTAATACTAAATTCACTGCTGCAATCAGAATGTGACTTGTGATGTAATGACCAACTGTTATCCACAGATCGAATCATTTCTGATAAATATTTAAAATATAATTCAGATTCTAAGAATGATTTAACATATTGAGTGAGTGTCCTAAAAACAATTAGGTATGGCTGATCAAAGCATGTTGGAAGTGGGCCCTCTTCTCTACATATAGCACTTTCAATGTTTAACCGAATGTCAGTTGGGAAGCCAATGGGGTGTGTGGCTTGCAGGGAAAAATACTTGTCATATATAACTATGGCATCTGCTTGAGCTTGATCAGCACTTGTCATGTTGCCATTAATAAGATTATCTCTAAAGTTCATGATTGCCATTAAAAATTCTAATAATACCCTGCAAGATTCTTGTTCTAAGAATTCTGTGAAATAAAACAATATGGTCTCATTGAATAAAATATCTCTAAGAGTGAGAGAGTCACTAGTCAATATGTCTATTTGTGCTTTTATATATAAAGGGCTCTTGAGGAAATCATCTAAATGGTTGTTTTCCATTTGTTTAAACAGAATATCTTGTACGGGGTTAAAGCAATCTTCTTTTACTTGTCCTTCCGGTTGGCATATATTAGAAATAACAGATTTTCTATAATTGTCAGGTAAGTCTAGTTGACATGGAGCTTCTAAAGCAACATATTTTTTGAATATTCTTATAGCTTCTTCAGTGTAATTATGCTTATTGTCACTGGAATCAACATTATGAGTTTGGAAATGTTCAGTTAAGTTGCCACATGAACTTATGGAACATTCTCTCATATGCTTCGTATTACTAGTGCTAGAATCTACATCATTCTTTTCTCTCCAGCTAAATCTATGTGATTTAACTTCTTTGCTATCTTGCTTCGATACACGCTCACACTCTAAAGCCAAACTTTTAGTTCGATTTACCTTGTTGCAACTATCATAATCATTGGTACTTTTTATATTCAATATCTTCAATTTAAAATCTTCTATCTCCAACCAACATTTTAAAAGTGCATCCTTTCCTATTGTTTCCATGAATTGAACGAAATATTTGATAGCTTTTCTATCAACAAGAATATCATGTAAGCTTAGTGATAACTTAGAGTTCTTTTCAAATATTTGTTTTGGATCTAAAACAATAACAAAATACTATAGTCAAGGTAATATTGAATAAGAACTTCGATATTTGTAACAGGATAAGAATACAAACTCACCTTCATTATCTTCAAGCAGTAATTGTGTATTTATAAGACTTGTGATGTCAGGCCTTGACGTTCTCTGTTCTGGTGGGCGTACCGGGCATCCTGATTTACCTTTCGCTGGAATTTAATATAATTCTTAGAGTGAATCATACTAGTATTACGGCGTATATGAACGTAACAACAAAATAAATGCACTACCAGCACTTTTCCAAAATTTGATCATTTTGGTATGTATTCTTCGTTATACGTGTCGATTGGCGTTATAAACAACCGAAGAAGAAGTCTACGTAAGCTCTTCATAAGTGTGTTTTATGACCATAAGCGTAAACAATAATAGGAAAATGAAAACAATTTGTGTATAGTAGTGGATTACGTTTACATTACAATACAGATGTCACTGTCAAATTAAATGAGCTGTCAAACTAGACGTCGTTATTTTTAATTTATTTTTTGACCATGGACATTAAATCTTTCATTCGTTGTAAGTAATGGTTTCATTATAAAATGTATGCAGCGTTTATTTCATCTAGTCACGGTCAGAGTCAAGTACATATAATAAAACGATTGTGCATTGAACTAAACGCTGAAGTAAAACGTAATTATATGAAACGTAACAGGCTATGACAAAAAGAAACCTTCATTAACTTAAAACTCCCATTCGCCTCACCCGTTCACACTTTCGTAACGGTCTCGTCAAGTGTGTATAAAGAAGTTTAACTTTAAAAACTCGAATTTACGTCAGTGTCAGTGTTATAAAATGAAAAAAAATCCTAAATTTATACGTCCTTTTTCGCGTTGGCGCCACACACAACTCTAGAACACAGATAACTATATACTAATCAGAGACTCTAGAATGTCATGTAAGTCGCGGGGCTACCAATATTATTTTCTGATTCCCCAGTTTTCGATGTTTCATGGTTTGGCAATCCATTGTTATAGGTAGGTATAACAGGTAAATTTTTATTGTGGGATGTTTATATTATCAACTCAATCTACCTATGAGACGAATCAAACTTCAAACTTTTTATTCCAATCTATGAGTTTTACAGATGTTAACTTAAAGAATCTCAACAGTCATCAACAAATCAAACATGCGAAAAATTTACTCAACAAACATAGTGCGGCAGCTGATTGGCACGTTGCGTTGTAGGTACCTATGGATATTCAAAAATGTCTGTCGCTATGTATGTGCGTAGCGACAGACATTTTTGTATATATATTTAAGTTCATAAAATTGTATCCATTATTTATTGCAAAATAGTATACCTACATACATACATACATTTATGTGTGGCAAAAATACCACAAAACATTAAATTCTATGAAATCTAGGTCAATATTTTTAACTTCTGATGACCCTTATAAGTCATTTCATTAATGCATTCCTTTACGACCTGATATACCTACTTGAAACATGTATATAAGTAGGTATTTACAATTCACTTAAAGCACGACTTTGTGGTGTTATGTTTGTAATTAGTGCATTGAACACGTTTACTCGATATGGTGGACATTAATATATCAGATATACCATCAATGGCCTGTTGGTCTAGTAAGTGAGCCTGACTCCTAAGCCAGAGGTCGTGAATTAGATTGGATTCCACTCGGGACAAATCTTTGTCTGATGAACACGATTATTTGCTCTGTGTTTGGAGATAATTTATCTATACCTACATTGTGTCCAATTACCGAGCAATCTCACTATTGACGTCACTGTCTAAAATACTTGAGAAACTGGTTAACAAGAGACTATTGACGTACTTGGAGAAGAAACAATTATTAACAGACAACCAGTATGGCTTTCGGAATGGCAGGTCAACGGAGGATGTAGTAACTAGCCTAGTCGAACATATTATTAGTAAACTTGATAGTGGAAAAAAGTGTCTCGGTGTCTTCCTTGACCTCGCCAAAGCCTTCGATACCGTGTCCTGGCCTATACTTCTAAAGAAAATGGAACTTTTGGGTATTAGGGGCACTGCCTTGGAATGGTTCAGGTCCTATCTCACTGATCGTGTACAAAGGGTTCGCCTGGGTGAATATCAGAGCTCCTTAGCGAAAGTGAAGTACTGGGTACCCCAAAGGAGTGTCCTCGGTCCTACTTTGTTTCTCTTGTACGTCAATGGTCTCTGTTCACTAAATCTCCATAATGCTCAAATCTCAGCATACGCGGACGATACAGCCATAATTTTCCACGGTGATACCTGGGAGGAAACCTATAATGCCGCAGAAGCTGGAATGAAAACTGTCTCTAATTGGTTACAGCACAATCTCCTTACCCTAAACGTCGGAAAAACTAAAATAGTCAACTTCTCAGTCACCAGAAAAACCGCAGCTCCCACAAATTCGGCACTAAAATTTCACCAATGCAATGATGGTTCGAGTGGCAACTGTAGGTGTCCTGAATTTGAGCAAGTTAGTAGCATAAGGTACCTTGGCATAATCATTAATAAGCACTTGACGTGGAGAAATCGAATAGAATCAGTAACTTCTCGCGTCAGGAAACTTCTCTACGTATTTAAAAGACTTGCACATATAGCAGACCATAAGATCCTCAAAATTACCTACTTTGCTTTGTGTCAGGCAATATTAAATTACTGCATCTTAATATGGGGTACAGCTGCAAAAAGTTATTTTATAACAATAGAACAAAGAGCTATACAAAAAGTGTCTTACAAACTAGGTATTCGCTACCTCGCGCTGTATCAAAAGATAGGAGTGCTAACAGTGCGCCAACTGTATATTCTGACAGTCATCCTTAAGTTCCACAAAACGGCATTACCTAGTTACTAAGGTTACTGACCAACGCTCACGCAGAAAAGAAACCTGCCACAGAGGCTCTTCCAAACTAAGTTCGGCAATAAAGCTTTTACCTGTGTTGGACCCCGATTGTATAAAATGGCTAACAGTAAATTGAACATACTGCAACTAACCAAGTTCGCATGTAAAAAACTAGTTAGTGATTGGCTCTTAAGACTAAATTATATAGAAACCGAGAAAATCATAACTAATAACTAACTTGCACATGGCTTCACCTATACATGCACACATAATATAATTATGTATTTACCTGCACTCACATATCCACACCCCACACATGCACACTCCCGCACACACACAAACTCTCTCTCTCTCTCACACACACACACACACATGTAGTACATACAATGATCTATACAGTACTCAGAATTTAGAAGTAATGTACCAAAACTTAATTTTAATTATTTAATTCTGTAACCTGAAGAATATTTTTTAAGCACATTTTTATTGTAAAATAATCCTCGACGGACGAGACTGGATCCTGCAACCCAGGGTATCCTAGTGCGGGTTCCAGTGTCACCTTAAATATCTAAGTGCAACCATTTATGAAACAATAAATTTTATTTTAATTTTATTATAATAAATCTGTAGAGAATTCGTTTGTACCTACATCGAAATAATTCCAAAAAAATGGCCCGTTTGTTACAGAGTAACCAACAGAACCCATCTCCAGCATTTTTGTATTTTTATCTGTTTGTCTGTGCTTCACGTAAAAAAGGACGAAAGCAATGTACATAACTTTTACACGTAAAAATGATACACAACTTGAAGTATTACTTAGTTTTTGATTCATCCTTTCCAGTCTTTTGTTAGATATTAGATTTTAAAGAGTTCAAGAATAAAAATCACGCTCGCTATTCGGTTACCTGCAGAACTAACATTGATAGTTGAACTCCATAGGTACTCGATAAATGTCGTTGTGCATATGACGTTATTTTTTCTAAACGCGGTCTGAATGTTTCGAATAGTTTCGCAAAAAGGTCTTGGTTGTCTAAAAAGTTAGTTTATTCTTCAAAATTGGTAAAAAGAGCTGTGGTTTTGTAGGCAAATAAATTTATGCAAAGGTTGGTTTTGGTAAAGTGTCTTTAGTTAGAAGGTTTATGCTGGCAATTTGTTTGTCCCGCGGCACATACATGATTCGAATTTAAATTATTTCGAGCCTGTCCGACTGGCAGTTCATTGTTTAAAGTTCGTAAACATATAGCTTTTCGGTAATTTCTAGTGTTGTGGTTTTTTACCTAACACTTAATTCAAAATAAGTATTTGATTTAGGTTGGTTTGCTATTTTCCTTGAAAATGCCACCTAGAAAAAAACAAACCTTTCACCTCGTAGCTGAAATGCGAAAAAGACCTTATTTAATGCTCGGGGTGATTCTACCGTTTACATAGTAGGTATATAGAGAAGCATTAATATAAGTGTCTCATTGAATATAGTTATAAGTCCTTAATACGCATTTTTTTATTAGTAGGTACGTGGCTTCCATTATAATCTTTTAGCTTCCTTACTCTTATCTAAATGACGAGGTTTCGACAACCAAGCGAACAAAGTCGCGGGCTCAGCTAGTAAGTAATATAACTCATACAGAACTTAAGAAATAAAAACAAACTCCAGCAAAGGACTGCACGGACTAACTACTGTAAAATACTCTATTGTTTCAGGGAGCACAGCTGTTCAATAGTCTACCAGATGCTGTAATAACTATGATAAGTGTATTCAAACTAGACATAAAAAATACGATTACCTACCGTATATTACATTAAATACAATACAGAATTTTCAACATGTTAGAGGTAAAATAATAAACATAATAATATTTATGATGAATCAAAACCTACAGTAGTTCACTTATAATGAGATTCTAAGTAACAATACTGTAGGTTTTCATGCGAAATTAATTATTTTAAACCTATGATAACAATTATTTAATTTACACTTATCCATTATGAATAGGCCTATTTATCACCTAAATATTTACGTAGAACTACATGGCATACATCATAAACATATCTCCTGCAGATTTATTATAGCTAACTACTACCTGGTTTGGTGGCGAGTAACAGATGCGCTTATTAACCTACTTATTTATGGTATAGCCAGTGGTTATTTTAGTGTCAGAGTTGTTCAAGCCGCCCAGTAGGCCTCTGACAGGGCTTAACGATTGTTGTTTAATGACTACAATTGGGACCGACAGCTTAACGTGCCCTCCGAAGCACGGAGACGCTCAGAAATTAAGCCACTTTGGTGTTCACCCGTCTATGGACTGACAGTGAGCCTAGGTGCTCAAACTCACCGATCGCTTACCGTTCGGTGAGGTGTATTATTGTCCTACCATTGATACAAGACAATCCTACTAATATTATAAACGCGAAAGTTTGTAAGTATGGATGGATGTTTGTTACTCTTTCACGTAAAAACTACTGAATGGATTTTAATGAAACTTTACAGTAATATAGCTTATGCATCAGAATAACACATACGGTACAATTTATAAAGATATTGTGTGAATTGTCCAAAATATGACGATAAATGTCAAGTAAGTAGGAAAAAATCTACCATCTGCGAGCTATTCCGGCGTGTACTGCCATAACCGCCAGAGGCACACATCCTACTAATATTATAAACGCGAAAATTTGTGAGTATAAATGTATGCTTGTTACTCTTGTACACCGGAACTACTTTAACGCGGGTGAAACCGCGGGGCATAGCTTGTTATTGATAAATTTCAACACACGTGTGTTAGTAAACTAGGAAAGAGAGAGAGGAAAGTTGCGTAGGTTTAGCGTAGCTTTTGATGCAATGCGTGGCTGCATAAGGTTAATTCCTTGTTGTTTCTACTAAAGTTATCGCTCCACTCGTGTTCGAAGAGCTCTCGATAAAGCTCGGTCCCCAAAACAACACTTTATGCAGCTATCTACTATTAAACATCTATGATAATACCGTTTATATGTAGATATAAGTATAGTTACAATACCATCTTATACTATTATATCCGTTATGAAAGTATGTTACCTACGGTTTTTAACAAAACCGTTTTTATAGCCTTCATCAAGGCCTTTTAAGTGCAACTGGCCTTATTTTACCTATCTAGATAGTCGGGTATACGATAAAGACAGTTATAAAGCTGGCATCGACCCGACAATGTTCACGGTATAATTCTTTGTGTACATAAAAACGTATCTGTTTGGACACTTGTATCAGTATGGATCATCACGGCATTTGGATGTTTAGGTAGGTACACAAAAGAATTATGGAAAATAGGCAGATAACGCCATCTGCTTATTTGCCATCATTCTTTTATCGACTTATATTCAATAATTTGTTATTTCTTATTAGCCTGTACCTATCTGTGACCCACTGTTAAAAAGAGCTCTCCCTTGGTTTTACAAATTTCCATGTCTATGTCAATTTGTTTCATATACTTAAGTATTATAAAAAAACAGTATATAATGTATATCATTACAGATTGTTTTATCCAGTGCCAGAATATAAATTAAAAATGAATATTCAGGGCTAACTAACACACTGCTGATCCCAAACTAGGCAGAGCCTGTACTATGACAACCATACCTACAACTGATAAACATGTGAGACTGACAACAAACAGTGCACGAAACTTAAGAAGCTTATTTGTCTATAGCTGTGCCCCGCGGGTTTACCCGCGTTAAACTTTATAAAGTATCACAGCTCCTCCCCCGTATGTCATAGCGTGATAATATGTAGCCTATATGTTGACCC
The DNA here is from genome assembly GCA_951640165.1 of Pseudoips prasinana. Classification (NCBI taxonomy): domain Eukaryota; kingdom Metazoa; phylum Arthropoda; class Insecta; order Lepidoptera; family Nolidae; genus Pseudoips; species Pseudoips prasinana. The sequence goes on along the minus strand of OX621241.1, from coordinate 17,968,229 downwards.
GACCTCTTAGTAATATTCATGCAAAATTTAAACTAAATCCATGCAGTACTTTTGGAGTTTAGCCCGGACATATATACAGACAAACAGACAAAAATTCTAAAAACTATATTTTTGGCTCGATATCGATTGAATATCACGCCCCAAGTATCCTTTTAAAAAAATATTCAATGTACAGTTTTGACTTTTACTACGATTTTATTATATGTATAGATGAAACTGAACAACGCAACGTATAGAACATCAAGTTGAAGTTCAACACGTTCATTAATTTAGAAAATAAATAGAAAAGAATACCTATTGTCAATATAAATACATAGATCAGCTGACTATGACCCTATGTTTGCGCACACACTTGTGCACTATAATACGTCCTGCGCAGTTGGCTAGTCTCCATATTGTGTGGCCACCGTGGTCGAAATTTGGCCTAGACGATATTATTATATTTGTATTCAAAATATAAGTCTAACCCTAAATTTGTTCAATTACATGACTTAACGAAAATTTACGACCCAAATCTAAAAAAGTAATTTGTGGCACCCCTGGGATGTGATCTCTCCGCACAAATAAATTAAGCCACGACTGCCTTTCCATCCTATCATATCCTGCAAAGATAGTCAAGGTGATTAGAAACTCACGTGACACTGTATACAATCTGAGTTATCTGCCTGCCAAGTGTATGACCGCCAGTGCACCGCAACCAACGCCACCGTCTATGACCCTTAGTTACCATTAGTTTTGACAAAATGCCCTCGCCGATCGTCAATTTGCACTTTACGTTAAAGTACAAATTGAGCAACAGTTGCACAAGACATCCCAAAAACCAGATCGGTTTTTAAGGTCATTTTTAGGGTTCCGTAGCCAAATGGCAAAAAACGGAACCCTTATAGATTCGTCATGTCTGTCTGTATGTCTGTCCGTCCGTATGTCACAGCCACTTTTTTCCGAAACTATAAGAGTAAGTAAGTAACTCTTTATTGTACACCAAAAAATAATACATAAAAAGAACTTTGAGCATGTTAAGATTGTACAAATGGCGGCCTTATCGCTAAGTGCGATCTCTTCCAGGCTGTACTGTTTAAATTGGTAACTAGATGTATTCGGTGAACCGCATTAAGACTTTTACACAAAAATAGAAAAAGAACAATAATTTTCGGGGGTCCCCATACATTGAACAGAAACTCAAAATTTTTATTTTTCATCGTACACATGTGCGGTGTCTATGGATAGGTCTTCAAAATGATATTGAGGTTTCTAATATAATTTTTTTCTAAACTGAATAGTTTGCCCTAGAGACACTTCCAAAATGGTAAAATGAGTGTCCCCCCCCCTGTAACTTCTAAAATAAGAGAATGATAAAACTAAAAAAAATATATGATATACATTACCATGCAAACTAACAACGAAAATTGGTTTGAACCAGATCTAGCCAGTAGTTTTTTTTAATACGTCATAAATCGTAAACCGCAATTTGCTTTCATTTAATCAACTGAAATACTTGCTGCTACGGAACCCTTCATGGGCGAGTCCGACTAGCACACGGTCGGTTTTTTCAAGGCAGTAACTGTCCTGAGCCGAGGTTCTAACCCCAAAGAGGGCGCCGATCGCGGTCTGGTTGCTCTGGCACTGCACTTGTCACTTAGTTTGGAACTCCGCTGGCCTCAATGTCTGGTGAAGCAGGGAAAAATAAGAGTGTTCATGTGCTATTTACGAAACTTGTCACTCAAATAAGCCACTTACTAAGTACCTATTATTATTTAGAATACTCATTTTTTTATCGTTTACAACATAATTTTATTTTCCAGCAATTGGACTACATTCGATGGAAAAAGGAAAGCTCTGCTTCTTTTAACTGTGCGTGTGAATTGCTAGATGGCCTGCGACGTATTTGTAAGTTAGAAAAACGCTAACGCAACGCAAAACGCTTTTTATAATTTATGTTTTTTGGACCCTATTATTTTATTTAACGTTACTAACACCTCATTTTGCGATCCAGACTTTATGCAAAAGAGGCATTGTCAGAGACACCCTTTTGAGAAAGAGTCATTCTACGAAAGTGACATTTTACGACTAGTAGGTAGACATATTGAAAAAGAGAAGTTTTGCTACTAAGCTACAAATAAAATATAAGCCCACACATCGGCTGACCGGTTTTATACGAAGAGCCGAATTTCTGAATAAAATATTTTATTCATAATTTTATATATTAACTAGCTGTGCCCCGCGGTTTTACTCACGTTAGATTTTATAAATTATCACACCTGCTCCCCCGTAGGTGATAGCGTGATAATATGTAGCCTATATGTTTTCCCGATCTCTTAGTAATATTCATGCAAAATTTAAAGTAAATCCATGCAGTGCTTTTTGAGTTGAGCCCGGACATACATACAGACAAACAGACAAAAATTCTAAAAACTATATTATTGGCTTCGATATCGACTATAGATCACCCCCCAAGTATCCTTTTAAAAAAATATTCTTTTTACAGTTTTGACTTTCCTACGATTTTATTGTATGTATAGATTGTATATACAATTAATGCTGTTTATTTACTAAGGTAGATAGATCTCTTTATAAATCCCACACAATTTGTGTTACGACAATAAGTCCTCAGGTCTTACATAATCTGAAGACGCACTGCACCGGCGGCAAAGGCTATCGACCTTCCCGCAGATACTTGAAATAACTGTTAAGTTGTTGGAAATAACTTAGTTAAGAGTACAGGGCAACCGGTGCTTCGGACCAGTCGTCTCGGGACCCGCGATTCCTATTTTTAACTCAGCTTATCTACAACTGACCAAGCAAAAATGTGGAAGTTATCAATATTCTTAACTTTGCTGTCCGTTTTGGTGGGAATAACGAATTGCAGTTCCAGTTATGATCAAAGACAGACTGGTGATTTTAACGTACAGATTGGACTTAAGAATTTGAAAATAATCGCTTTATTAAAGGGAGGAAAGGAAGAATACGTGGTGAGTATAGAATTTTGATTTATTGGGTAATGTACAGCCGAGCTCTCTGTTACCTACAATAAAGTTACTATACCATGATATTCTCTTAAATATTTTTTATTACTTTGGAGCATATAAATCAATGGGGAAGAATTGTTACTACTCCCTACTCGCGAGCACTCAGTATAAACTGTTAGCAGAATTATTAGAATTGTAATATTTATTTTAGCATTGGTTTATTTCAATATTAAAGCGTATATATGTCTTGTTAGTAGTAGTATATATTTAGTTATATATTTTTACCTTCTTATTTTTTAGGCCTAGTTTGTTCACTGTTTTTACAGTTTACCAATTGTCTATTGTCAGTTTCTAAATATATAGATAACTCTACTGTACCTACTACCGTGCCGCATACTAATGGTGAAGCCTATACAGTTTATTATTTTATAAAGCAGTAGCTTTTACAAGTTCTCTTTATTACCTATCTAGTAGAATGTTAAAAGAATATTAATTCTTTATCTTCGTAATAAAGGAAACCTTCGTAATCTTTCAACTTATTAGTTTTAAGGATTTGGGCTGGGCTTTGATGGCACATTTAGTGAGCACCTAAGCGAGGACTTTTCTGCTCTTAGACACTATATAATTAGTGTCCCACCTGTTACAACAGCACTTAATTAAAGACAACGCATCAGTAAGAAGTCAGGTTTCTTAAGCGGGTAATACCTGCGGTGATCAGTGTGATCACACAACATGTGATATTAGTAGATTTAATGAAAGCAACATGCCGCTTCGCAACGACGCGACTTTCCGTGTTATCAGTTTGCATTATGGCATAACTTCTCGCCAGGACCTGTCTGCAGCTGCGTTTTCTTATTCTTTTTTGACGCTATTCCATGGTTTACTTTATATTATTTTTTTTTGTAATTTTTGGCGTCAATACTTCTATTTAAACCATCCTTTTTTAATCGATTCATCACTTCCTTGGCCTCTCTATTTTCATAACCATAGTAGTGGGTACTAGTGCTTACTTCTACTAAAAAACTTACCATTGACGTAATAAAGGCCTTTATCATCATCATATCAGTGCACTGTTGGACAAAGACTGGCCAAAGATCTCCTTTAATAAAGTCTATATTATAATCAAAATGAAACATCTTAGTGGCGGCTACTGTACCTACATAGTTAAAACATAGACGGAGGTCTATGTCTATTTCAAGCAGTTGTACAGAATTGTTATTATTTTACAGTAAACATGAAAAATATTAAAAATCGATTATTGCTTTAAAAAAACATACAACCGAGGTCAACTTTTATTTATTACAATCGGCTTGAAACTAATTATATTGAGACAAAACAAAAGCATTTATTTCCTAACTAATAATACATAAACCAAAATTTGTTTACGGACTAATTACGTAACAAATATACATAAAGATTGTGAGAGAAGAAGATTGTGCCGAACGGTTCTCTGGCGATCATCTGTTTATCTTGCCAGTGTTACATGAAATATATTTTTTTGTAGCTAAGCTTCCCTGGATTAAAATTAACAATTAGTATTTAAAAACTTTAAATAACCATTTTGACAATAACTTCAATAAATTAGGTAGTAAATACCTACCTAATTTATTGAGGTTATTGACAATTTGGTTATTTAAAGTTTTAAAATACTAATTGTTACTTTCGTATCCTAAGTCCTTTGCTTTTTTTTGCTAATCCAGGGAAGCTTAGCTTTCATCTTAACTCATCTTAAATTTAATTATGATTCAATATAAGTCACGATATAATAATCTATGTTCATAGAATTAATATATAGTTAATTTGTAATACTACTATTAATTATTAATATACTATTGTCAAGCAATCCTACGTCTATTTACAAGCGCTTCTTAAAGTCAAGGTGAATAAAAATAGTTTTTATTTATATATGTAAAGTGCACTGGACTTAAATATTTGAAATTATATTTTACTCCATTTCATCATCACGAATGAGGACCACCGCTGGACAAAAGATTTTCATAATAGTGTTGTGTTCATCTTGAGGGTTGTGTGTGCCATAACCGTCACACTTGGCAGACGGGATGGCGATCGCAGTATGATGGTCATAGTAGACAGAGCTACGTTTTTGCCCGTTCTCTGGTAGATTATTTTTTGTAGTGATACCAGTGCGTATCATTTCTATACTCATGTGCACTGACAACTACCCTATCTCGTTTACTCCATACTCCAATCCCTGCCTAGGTTGCCTGGAAGAGATCACATTTAGTGATAAGGCCGCCAATTGTACCATTTTTAAATGTATGCTATTGTATTCTTATATTCTGTAATGTTTTGGTGTACAATAAAGAGTTATCTTATCTTAATTGGATATTCCCTCGGGTCGATATATTATTATTATTATATATATTATTATTTGTATATACATTATTATATATACAGTATACCAAATGGTAAATCTTCTTCTGACTAGCAAGTACTTAGGGTATAGGTACTAGAAACTTCAGATTTAACTCTCTCAAATAAACCCAGGAGATCATTAGGTACGAAACATCAGTGGTCATAAGCCGATATTTATTAGTTTTAATAATTGATTTGTTTTTCCAGGATTATGATTACGCGTACGACTATTCAGAAATGACAATAAAACCGCCGAACGGTACAACAATAACACCGTTAAATGGTACAAGCACAGTTACAAACATAGTGGCTCAGCAAGCCGCTAACTCCACACTCGCCGCATCACAAGACCAATCAACGGAAACCAATACAGCTAATCTAACAACTATAATACCTTTAACAACAGAGACAACTGTAAATAAGACGCAAAATGACACTTTAGTAACAACAACCGCAAAATCAGCGGATGTCCCCACAACCACAATATTACCAGATGTTGAAAATAATTCAAACGTAACAGCAGCTACTCCGATTGCGACACATAACTGTAGAAGAGGATTCGTTCAGAATAATGAAGGAAAATGCGAATACAAAATCCATGGGACGACTAATGCGTAAGTGTTCCTCATAAAGTAATAGAGTTTAATGTTATAATTGTTATATCTTACTAGTTGCGTTCCAGGGTGTTCCATACAATTCAGCAATTTATTGTGTGTGTGTGTGTTATTTTTAACATATGACGCACACACATACTCGTTCAGTGTTGTCACAACGATTGCGATTTGTAAAGAAATCCAATCGACTCGATGATCAAATACTTACTCGGTAACATTGAACTATCAATTGTATTTAAAGAAGAAGTTTTAGATTTATTTCCTTCATCCGTAATTTTAGGAGTAACGCTAGACTCAAAATTACAGTGAGGTCCACATATAGAAATTGTCTGCTAAATTAATTTCGACTACCTATGCCTCATGTATAGAAAATAAGATAGGTATCTTATGATCAAACTGTTAGACTAGTATATTTGCCCCAATTCCATAGCATTACGTATGGCATCCTGCTGTAGGGTTTTCCAGCTGACATACTTAGGTGCTGTTTTCATATCATACAAAAGAGCAGTCAGTGCCATTTATAGTCTAGGCAGTCACGATTCTCAACAAACACGACGCAGACACTATATAATAAAATATATCTAAAACTATAAATATCTACAATGCGTATTTAAATTTAGAAATAACAATATTGATCATAACATAAACTAGTTAGCTATAAGTAACTTATACTTTTATCGTTATTAGCATACATAAATGGAATATTATTATTAATTCTAAATCATTCAATACAAACCTCTGATCTGTGCATGTGGTTATTTTTTTTAACTTATTTTTTAAAAACTGTTGTCTGTTAAAAAGACATCGCCCGCACTAGGGAATTTATTCCCTGTGTCGCGGGGTACTTTACAAACATATAACAAACGGCCACAAATTACATCTATTATAAATGAAATAACTCAATATATAATTCATCATCATCATCATCATCATATCAGCCGAAAGACGTCCACTGCTGGACAAAGGCCTCCCCCAAAGATCTCCACAATTGCCGGTCTTGCGCTATCCGCATCCAGCGATTTCCAGCGACCCGCACAAGATCATCGGTCCATCTTGTAGGGGGCCTGCCCACGCTGCGTCTTCCGGTTCGTGGTCGCCACTCGAGAACCTTTCTGCCCCAACGGCCGTCGGCTCTACGAGCTATGTGCCCTGCCCACTGCCACTTCAGCTTGGCAATTCTTCGGGCTATGTCGGTGACTTTGGTTCGCCTGCGGATTTCGTCATTTCTGATGCGATCCCGCAGGGAAACTCCGAGCATAGCCCTCTCCATTGCTCTTTGGGTGACCTTGAGCCTTCGAATAAGGCCCATAGTGAGCGACCACGTCTCTGTTCCGTATGTCATCACTGGCAACACACACTGGTCGAAGACTTTCGACTTGAGACACTGCGGTATTTTGGACGAGAAGATGTTACGTAGCTTCCCGAACGCTGCCCATCCGAGTTGGATTCTACGATTGACCTCCTTCTCGAAGTTGGACCTACCTAGTTGGATGGTCTGTCCTAGGTAAATATAGTTCTCTACAACTTCGAGTGCAGAGTCACCAACTTTCAATTGAGTGGGTGCAACATGGACGTTTGACATGATTTTCGTCTTATCCATGTTCATTTTCAGACCCACTTGTTGAGAGACTCTGCTGAGGTCATCGAGCATTGTACCGAGGTCTTCCATGGTCTCAGCCATGACTACGATATCATCGGCAAATCGAAGGTGAGTGATGTACTCGCCATTGACATTGATGCCAAAGCCTTTCCAGTCCAGAAGCTTGAAGACGTCTTCCAATGCAGCGGTGAACAGTTTCGGAGATATAACATCTCCCTGTCTCACGCCTCGCTGCAATTGGATAGGTTTCGAGATCTGGTCCTGGAGTCGCACTGACATAGTGGCGTTTTCATACAAACACTTTATCACCTCGATATACCGGTAGTCAATTTGGCACCTTATGAGAGACCTCAGCACGGCCCATGTTTCGATAGAATCAAAGGCTTTCTCATAGTCCACAAACGCTAAGCACAGTGGCTTGTTATACTCTTCGGTCTTCTGTATAACTTGCCGCAGCGTATGTATGTGGTCTATGGTGCTAAAGCCTTTTCGGAAACCGGCTTGTTCGGGAGGCTGGAAGTCGTCAAACCTGCGCGCGAGACGGTTCGTAACGACCCTCGAAAACATATAATTACTTAGTACAAACAGGCCTATTTGCAAGGGTTTTTAAGTCTATGTGAATAAAAACCCGATTTCTTTTTCTTAATTTTTCATACATCCAAATTTTCATTGATTACAGTAATATCCTGGGATATTATTTACACACGGCTATTTGTTCCCAAACTACGCAGAGGTTGTACTATGGAAACTAGCTAATTGATATAATCCATATACCTACTACTTTTCGTTTGTAAATACATAGGTACTTATCTAAATGTACTCAGGACAAACAGATATGTTCAAGCACATAAATATCTGTCCTGGGGGGGAATCAATTCTACGACCTACGGTGGAAAGGCAAGCGTTTACCAACCACGCCAACCGGCCCGGCAAATCAAATAATTGTCCTAAATTATCTCTGACATAGAATTTCAGTTGTAAAAAATACGCGCTATATAACTAAATAGAGTCGCGGCTACGTCGCGTCAATGGAAACACATGCATTTGGAATACCGCCCCTACAGTTTAAATTATAGAAACATTATCAAAGTCAAAGAGTATCGTCAACTGTATAAGGAATCATGTATTTGAAGTTCCATGAGTGATGTTTAATATAAATTTATAATTGTCATTTATCAATTATATCATAAAGGAGATTAGATTAGACAGTATTACGCGTGTTTGTACTTGTTAAAAAGTACATAGGTAATTAACTAACCCGTCTTACCCGCCACTACAACTTCTGTAGAACGGGGTGTAATAATCGTGCACAGAATAAAAAAGACATTAAGGGTGGGCACCGTAGTTATAAGCCACACAGCAAATAAAAAATGGAGATCAGGTGTTGCGGGTCCTCCGATTAACATTATAGTTTTTTAAGTTCCCCATAAATATTTTAATTCAGCTTTAACAACGACAGTGATAATACAAGGCATCTATTTAATTATTTAAAACTATGTTAGTAAGTGAACCATTTTTGATACATACCGAATTTCGTACTGGTCAATATGTGAAGGCAAGTAGGTATGTGCTCAAGGAAAAATAAAAAAAATACAATGCTATTGTAAGTTGTAACCATTACATTAGCTTATTATTATTAGTCCTACAGGGTAATTCGATTGTAGAATAGGTATGTGCGAAACACATCTTTTTTCAGTTTGTACCAAAATTGGCAACAATATACATACATAGTTTTGTTTTCTCGTCGGAACATCTAACTTGAATGTTTCTATGTTTATGGGTACAATAAAAAAATACCTCAGCTTTTATCGCAGAACGTCCTACCATTTTTAATACCCATAGTTTGCTGTGCTTGATTGGCGGAAAAATAAAACCAAAAAGTTTTTTTTTTATTTGTCGGTACACGACATAATATACTTGCTATACCAAAGCGGCACTGAACAAGAAGGTAATGAAATAGTCAACAAATGGTCGGATTTTATCTCTTCTTTATCCTTATAAATCAGCCTGTTCCCCTAGTGGTCCTTATTTATTCTTAAAAAGGAATTGCCCAAGTTTGTCATCAGAGGCGCGGGGGTGCCTAATGTTGGGTAATGTGTTATTCGCCATAGGTAGATATTATAAATTGGTTTCATACAGGAAATATTGTTGTTGAAATATTTTCCTTGGTAACTCTCTAGTTACCTCTGCAGGTAACGTATTTGGCCGCATATGATTTCTAAATTTGAAAAGTAGATGTGTAAGGGGGCGTCGTCGTTGCTACTCAAATGTAATTTCACATTCCAGTACCTACATGTGGCAATATATTCCAAAAGCTGATGCGTTAGATTTGATAAATTTATCCAATGTCGATCTACCTTTAATTTGTATTGAAATGCTTGCTATAAAATTTTAGGGTGAGATTCAATATCATATTGAAAAAAAGTATATTATTGAAAATTTCAACAGTATTAAGAGCTATAATAACGCGTAAGTAATCAAAACATTAATTGAAACTAATTAATTTGCAATAAATACATCTGCGAAATTGAATAAATCAAAATTAGTTTGTTTGGGATATATATGATCTATGATTTGCACATGTGTACATAATCTGTCGGTTTGTTATGTAAAAACAAGGATAGGCGCTATCTCCTATTTCCCATTGAGTATGTTAGCAAAGAAAAATATGATCCATACGTGGAACCTCCATAGCTTAGTGAGAGCATCTACCCTGGATGGCACATGATGCATCTTCTACCAATCCTGATCATGTTTAGGACTTTCTTTTCTAAGACGGGGAAGATGAATCTTCTGCCATTAGCTGGGATCATCCCTGTATAATTATTTAGTGTTCATACATTTCGTGTTTTTAATTTTGATTCACGTACTTATTATTTGTAAAGAATGCAATTAATTATATTAATGCCGCGTCCAATTATAGATTAGATTAGGCAGGTCTATCTCACTATAATTATGTTCTTTACATTTTTGAGTAATGTTCAATTAACTTTCTCATTGTTTCAGATTACGGAGAATAGTAAAACTGGCACAGAAAATAAAAGTTGGCAGAGAGTATGGTGTAGAGCAACACTGATAATAAAGTTTTATATCTACCTAATGTGTTCCACCGTTGAGACTTCATTATGAATTCGGGCATAATTTGAACTCATACCTACCTATTACAAATTAAGTACTATATTTGTGACTAACACCTTGGTTGAGCAGTAGTGTTCAACTGCAGATACGGTCCAATACGGAAAAAACAGTTGAGATTTTCTCGCAACAATAACAGTCAGTTCAGCTATTTTGAGCCACGGTAGTAGGTATACGCGTCTCCAAGAGCACGAAAATCGTCAGTTCCGTGCCTGATCTTTCTCCGCCGCCACGGTTTGCCGATAGTGAGTGCACACTCGCTTTTAGCTTGACCAGTCTAATATTTTGCCATTGAGTATTTGTAAAGTCCGCCGAAGACTTTGCTTGCTAAAAGCAGAATTTCTACTAATGCGAAATATTTAGAACAAGTTTTCACTTTTAAATGATAAGTCACCAAAAGAAACAGGAAAACCAAACAATAATATGATAATAATTTTGAGATTTTGAATCTCAAAATTATTTCTGAATATTATGGAATAATAATCTCAAAAAATCATTGAAACTCATTTTTAAAAAGTGCAATCATTTAGTTCATAGCATGTACACCTCAAATGTTTAGATAGCTGAACTGCATAGTAAAAACTACCGGGATGAAACTAATGTGGTTGTTATCAGCCCCTTATTGAAACATGACATAAAATAAAAACTTCGGTTTTTATCGCCTTATCTGCATTCACATTAATGGTTTTATGTCAATAATAAAATAAGTATTATTTTTTTAAGTATTTGTAATTAGGTGTAGAACATTCCAGTGAATACAACAAATGTAAAAGACTGTTCTATCTAAATAAAATCAATAAATTATAATTGGATTTTTATTCTTTAGCATATTGAACTACTATCTGTAAGATATAGGTAATAATAACTGTTTACATAGCTGTTTTAATTTTATAATCTGCAGCTGTTGCTATAACAATTAATATGTACTTATGTTACAATAGTGTAGTGTAGTGAAAGTTATACAATGTATGAGACCAAAATTCCTCATCTATCGCTGAAAATGTACATTGGTCGACGGTTTCACCATACAAAAAGAGAGATTACGCGCACGGCGTACGCATCCTATCGCATCGAGAAGTCTCACAGTGTGTCGATATTCAAGCGTGCTATTCAAAGGATTTTAGAAAAAAAAATAAAAATGTCTTTATCCCCCCCATCTCGGGTAGAGTAGTATTTTTGCTCTTCGATATCGAGGTGCAATAGTTGTTATCCGCTAGAGGAGAGGAAGTAAATATAAAGTTAGAACATCGTGAGCACCAAGTTTGTGAATTCAAAACTTCTTTAAACCTCTTAACTTTTATTTCTATGGTACGAGAGATTATTCTGTAATAATTACCTAAGTATCATAATTTAGTACTTAATACCTAAACTGAAATAAAAGTATCGTCTGATTGTAAATGATTTTATTGCGTTTAGTCATTTCTCGCTGAGGTGGGATGAAAAGTTACGTGTTACACTCGAGAGCAAAGATTTTTCACCTCGTGCTCTTTTTTCTAAATTCTTCGCTTCGCTTGCTCGGTCATCAAAATTGAACACGCTAAAAAGCAACTTTGGACTCATGTATAACCAATAACTATCTTTTTTACAGTCTTAAGTATCCAATTTTCTCAACGACCGCAATACATTGCTTAATTGATTAGGTAGGTTTTTCGATATTTTTTTTCGATTAAATGCTAGTCTGTAGATTTACAATGTACGATGATGGAATATGATTTCCTTATAACCTTTAAAAAGCCATATGACTTTTTTCCTTAACCCCAGATGGCGCAATCCAAATAATATAAAATTATTAATAAAACATACTTGAGCGCTACTAGGTTATTTACTCAAATACAAATATTTTAACTTATAGGTACGTAGGTTACTTTACTTTTCAGACCCTGAACTTTTCAATAAACTCATATATTTCGAATGGAGACGTTCGGTCCAGGTCAAGGATGACGGACTCTTCTATTGTCATGTAAAAAATCAATGTGTAAAAATATTGGGTAGACAACCAAATTCGTAACAACTTTTGAGGTACATTGCCGTGTTTCACAATAACGCCCTATAGTGGGAATACATTTTAAAAATATATCTAATTTCGGTTAGGCAGTCGGCTGTAAAAAATCTAACATAATTAAGAAAATAAGTGCACAACGCCGCTAAAGAAGTTTTGACCTCAAAAATGCTGCGGTCATGTGAGTGTTTAAAGGGCCCGTGTGAATTTAAAAAAATAGATCAGGTCACGTGTCCTGACGCGAGTTTAACATTTTTACTCATCCCAAAAAAGTGCACAATGCCGCTAAAGAAGTATTTAATTTAAAAAAATATTATTTGGAGAATCCCATGAGAGGGAAAATCTAATTTCGACTCACTGCGACACGTGGTGACCGCGCTCCGTTGACCAAATGCTTTTTTGTATGTACAAGTCCAAACGCCATCCAACCACTCATGACATTTACTTATACAGTGTCACGTGACGTGCATCAGAATGATGATCTTTTTTAGGGTTCCGTACCCCATAAGGAAAAACGGAACCCTTATAGGATTACTTTGTTGTCCGTCCGTCTATATGTCAAGACCCTTTTTCTCAGGAACGCGTGGAGGTATCAAGGTGAAATTTATATCAAATATTCAGGTCTACTGTCCCTTGGAGCTGTGAAAAAATCAATGAAAGAATCAAAACCTGCACGGTACTTCCCGTGAACTTAGAATCTTGAAATTTGGCACGAAGCAACGTCTTATAGCACAAATAAAGGAAAAATTCCTAAACCGTAAAATTTTAGTTATATCATACAATAAAAATAATTTTAATATTTTTAAACTTACTTAACTACCCACCCCTTTCCTCACCAACCCGTAGAGGAATTAAATGATATTCAAAACAAATACTCAGGTCTATTATAATAATATAATATACCTTTAAGCTGTATCTAATACAGGTTTGTACGGAAGCCTCGGTGTGAGAGTCCGACTCGCACTTGGACGGTTTAATTTATTGATTAGGTACTTACCTACTCTATAAAAATTAAAAGTGAATTTAGGTCAAAAATTGATAGAAATTCAGCGATGAATGCAGATATCGATAAATTATCAAACAAAACAGGTTGCTGCCTGATATTTGGAACGTTGAATTCAAATAAGTATTTGACAAAACATCTACGAGCAGAATTTGAGCAAATAACTAACTCACGATGCGAATGAAACATATAGGTATACCTTAGTTTAATAGTTTAGCAATCTAATCCAATACAAGAAATGCGGTTTCACGTTGACCACATAAGTACCTTCCTACTCACGAAATAAAAATCACTAAGTAGGTACCTACCTAAATAATTATAAATAGTTCGATACCGTTATAAATTTGCTAATCTTGGTGACCTTTAATCAAGTATGTCATGTTACCTTATTTACAACAATCATATTTTTGTTTGAGACTTGTTAATTGAATGACTCATTTATTAACTGATATTAATATACATTGTAACATAACAATGTATCTATACCGAAAGTTCGTCTGTTTGTTATGTAAATTTATATTTGGAACTACAGGAGCACAAACAGCCGGATTCGGATTTCACAGTAGAAATTTCAACGTTGGCCACGTAAAGTTGCGGGTGGAAGCTAGCCGATTAGAAATGCAAGATTTTTAAACAATCCCATTTAGGTAAATGTATCTCCGATGACTCTTCGTATGAAAATGATGAAATGCTCTCTCTTTTCCCCAATCGGATGAGAGGTACCGGTCTTCACGTATTGACGTAGAGTGACAGTTACATAAAAAGTCCCAAAAAAGCAATTACCCTCTCATGCCACCATCCAAAGTCGAGGTTCCAACTCTAGTTTAATTTACTAGACGGCTTGAACTTACGGTCGGTTCTATTTTTAGGGTAAAGCAGTGTAACCCTCCTAGGGTAACTGTAAACATCATGTTAAAAAAATGTTTGAAATAATTTTGCATGAATCTGGCACACAGACCTCAAATAACACAATAATGGTTACCTACTTGTATAATTTTTAACATAATGATATAATAGTACTTACCTAAATATATTAATTAATTAATAATCAGCAGGCATTCTCTCTCACCTCATAAAAGAAAACAGGTCTATTCATAAAATTAGATTTTGATTTGAGAAATAAACGATTCAAAGTTTAGATAAAAATAAGATAGTGAATAGAAGGACTTGAAGCATCGAACTGACAGTTCTTTCAGATAACAAGTAGGTAGGTATTAGAGTACATAGGTAACTAGAAATGCAAGTACATACTTTCTCATATTCAAATGTATGTATGTCATGATGTATGTCACGTAGGCATTTTCAGATAAAACAGTTTTACTATTATAAAACTGTAATATGGCGGCAGTAGGGGAGGTAGGGGAGGGACGGGCACTTTTTAACAATTTAATGCATAAAAAATCAAATTTTATAGATAATCAACATTTAATGCCAATTCTTATTGCAGCACACATTTGGCTAGACATCTTAGATAAAACTTTCTTAAAATTATTATGAGTCTTAACATTACGAGATAATTTCAGGAATTAAGTCCAAGTGCCCAAACCTCCCTGCCATAGGGAGGTTTGGACACCCCCTGTGGGAGGCTTGGGCATGGCCTATAAAACACTTTATATCCATAATAGAATCTAAACATAAAAGTTAACGACAAATAAAAAATCTTAAATTGTATCTTAACTTATCTAAGATTAGGTACAACCCAGAATGGTTTATCAAATGTGTACTTAGAGCTACGATGTTTGGTTTTATTCCATGTCCAGGCAATTTAATTTTGATATCTTCTAGTGGGACACTTGCTATATCATCAACTTCAGGAAAATAAGGTGTTTCTTATCTTACCCAGCCTCATAATTTTTGTAGTCATGGTATGACTTATGTCTTCGATTCGGCCGACATAATGCACAACTGTCTTTTTTGTATTAAATTTAAAGTGTACAAAATCATTCATTTGAATATCTGTCAATCATTATCACATCATCTTCATCTAACTCTTCTTCTGACGTTTCTCAAACATTTCTAAACATTTTCTATATCACAATCACTACTACTCATTTGCCTTTTCTTTACTCTATTCGATGTTAGTTCTGGTGGAATCTAAATAATCTTCTCTATATTTTTAAGAATATAGCTGCTTCTCTCTACAGTTGCAAATTCAATCTAGGGATTTGATATTAATCAGCTGTTGTTTTTATTTTTGATCCTTTTGATACCTCTTCTAAGGCTCATAATATCAAATCTTATGGAATTTCTCGTCGCATACCTTTCTTTTGGAATTTAATGGACATATTTCTGTAATTAAAAATAATTGAAATGGTATAATTAAAGCAAGAAATTAGAATTTAAGTAAATCTTCCTATACTCAACATACAGGAGGGAGCATTGGGCATGCCGAAACCTCCCTCAGATAAGAATGCCCATTGCTCCTTCTGTATACATTTTCGACATAAGTCACCGGTATTTTTTTTTATCTAGATATCTAAGCGTGAATTTCAGTTTAATTTATAAGTTAGTAAATATAGAATAGATATATATTTAAAAATAGACAAACCTTTGGTTAGTTTTCTCTTCAACACGATTTCGAACCACCAAAAATATTCACTTTTACGACCGCATAACCTTTCAACGTGGCTGTGTTTAACAACTGATAGAAATTACATATAGTCTATGGATGAAAAGTGTTGCCAGTCGGTAAAGTAAACTATCAAATTAGAGAAAATTTAAAATCTGTGACCGGATCAGAATAAAAGGGGGGTGCCCATGTCTCCCGACTGCCCGTCCCTCCCCTACCTCCCCTACCTTGAGGATATTTACAGAACAAAATTCATTACGTGTCCCCGATTGCAAATCCATATCTTTTTCCTGTTTTTATGTTAGTAATTGTATATAGTACTGAATATGATCAATCATAATGTCTCTACAGAGTGCAACTTATCTCCATGCCCGCAGTCAGGAGCCGAAGATTTACTATTACGCTAATAAGTAAATGATTTTATCACAGGGCTGACTGGGCTAATCTGATTATGAAATTTGAAGCCTTCCTGGATACCTATGAGTTGCACTCACCGTTTGTCTCGGTAGGACCTTACCACGGGGCTGACTGGCCTAATTCTATGATGCGCATTGAAGACTTTTCCGAGTAGGTAACTATTAACAAATGTTAAGAGATTGTGTTTATCGTGCCAAATAAAAACCAATTTGCCATCAGTTAATAATCAATAGAAAGATATCCCTGCTGGCTGTGTAACGTAACTTAACTGTACACGAAAATGATACAAAAAAGCCAATCAATGCATTCGACGTATTCCCGTATAACAGTTTTTCAAGGCAGCGGCAATATAGTTGTTAAAATATTTAGAACTATATTTTCTTTTGTAATAAATTTCGAAACCAATCAGTACACAACATACCTAACAACTACTTTATAGAGTTGTCTGGAAGAAATCACGGCTGGTTATGCGATCAGGCCGCTTACCGTTACCGGAGCAGCATACCCGCGTTCCCGGGACTCCCTCATCAGGCGCCAAGAGAAGTCCACGGCAGGTGCAGGAAGGTAGGTTTATTCGGTGCAAGTCCGACATACCCACCCGCAGACACTTTTTGCGGGTGGCATGCGAAGGCATTCCCCCTGCCTTACCAAAAAAACCGGCCAAGTGCGAGTCGGACTCACACATGAAGGGTTCCGTATTTCAGTTGATTAAATGAAAGGAAATTGCGGTTTATGACATATTGAAGAAAAATTACTTGCTAGATCTCATTCAAACCAATTTTCGTTGTTAGTTTCTACGGTAATATACATCATATATTTTTTTCTATTTTTGTGTAAAAATCGTAATGTGGTTCATAGAATACAATATCTAATTACCAAGTTTCAACTGTACAGCTCTTATAGTTTCGGAAAAAAGTGGCTGTGACATACGGACGGACAGACAGA
Source organism: Pseudoips prasinana (assembly GCA_951640165.1). Classification (NCBI taxonomy): domain Eukaryota; kingdom Metazoa; phylum Arthropoda; class Insecta; order Lepidoptera; family Nolidae; genus Pseudoips; species Pseudoips prasinana. Next base: position 17,950,605 of record OX621241.1, on the reverse strand, counting down.
CAGACATGACGAATCTATAAGGGTTCCCTTTTATTGCCATTTGGCTACGGAACCCTAAAAAAAGTCGCTAATCATGCACAATATGAATGTGAAGTTTTATCACAAACTCTTAAATGTAGAAGTAGGTAGGCGCAGGCCACACTGTTCAGGTTGAGCTGCCGTGCGATTTCGGAAAGGCAAGTAAAAATAAACTCAGAGCGTATCGGAAGGTTTTGGGTCTTTCTATTACAGATAAAGCTATACCTACCTACTTATTTAAATGTATTTGTTTGTAGAGGATTGAATTTAAACGATTAAAATAAAAATGTGCAATTTTAACTATGTAGCACTAACTATCACTATAGCACATTTCTGTAGGTAATATTCAACTCTAATTATTTTTCAGATTATATTGCATAACTATCTTGACATTTATAATCCTAAGTTGGATACGGTAACGTAAGTACGAATAAAAGAATTGTTTTTGAAATAGCTGTTTTTAAAATACAGTATTGAATATGCATTCTTTAAAATTTTCATGTAATTCTCGTGTATAAATATTTTCTCATTTGTATTGGTTGAAATATAGTTCGTCATTATTCAACCTATTCTAAACTCTTAAAATCACTTGCATTGATAGAAACTGAGATATAAAGGCAGTGAAAAAAAAATAGGACAGATCCTAGTCCCACAAAAACGGTTATATTTACAATTTTTATATGGAATCCCAATGAATATGTTCCATGATATTTCTATGAATTATTCAAACTCAGTCTATTGAGAATATCATGGTTAGAATCTCTTCTCAATGCCTTGAGCTTAAATAATCTATAGAAAGACCATGGGCCATATTAATTGACTCTCCATATCCCAGTTCACATCCGTGTTCCATGAGTTTATCATGCAGATATGATAAAGCCATAAAATGTGAGTAGACACAGTCACTAGGCTGTTTCCCATAGGGGGAGGCAGTGACAATGGTATTTGACTTGCTATAATCCTTGCAAACGTCTTATGCCCCCTTCATTTTTCTTCTTCCTCCTTACATTCTTTGAACATGTTCTTTGAACTGTGGTTATACTTAATGCTAATTAGAGGGTGAATAGAAACATGAAAAACACAGTCTTAAATAAACTCAAAATGTTTATTTACATAAAGTGCATCTGATCAGCACATGTGTGCATAGTGTAGAATTTATTTAATACTTCAACATGGGACGGGCTCTAGTCATAACACATATATTGGCTTTGTACTATCACCATTGAGCTTGGAATAGACAATCTTACACAAAACTAAGCTTATAACATTTTCAGTTTGCGGCCTAAGGGGCATAACCAGGTTAATTCTCCAACACTTTGTCATAAAATCATTCCTCTGGGATTCAGAATTACATAAGATGTTAATGAAAAAAGTTACTTATGTCTTAAATCAGGCAAGCCAACTCACACATACACACAACATGTGGTAACATCCTAGCTTCAGTGAAAACAAGTAGCTTGCATATAAAGAAAGCAGCAAACTGCATTGCCTTATCTTTGCTACCCATTCAAATTCATGCCTCAACTACAAGAAACATTACCCTCTCAGAACGTGTAACTTTGTGGATATTAATTTTTCATAAAAAGGACAGCACAATGCTATACAATTTGATGTAATTGAAAAATGATTAGAAAAAAATATGATTTCCAGAAAAGCAACTAACTAGTGTACAGTAGTAAAAATGACCTTTTGCACACATGAACTTTTACACATATTATATCTTATTATATAGCGAGAATGACATTTTATTTAGTTTAGGCATGTTTCATTGGCTATTTAATGCTCACCTCTTGTATTACAGGTTGTATTAAATGTACATCATTTGTAGGTCAATGGCAAAGCACCAACCTCAGATTGGTAAAGGGTGCTAGTGCAAGACTCACCAGATGATTAAATTTATGATTACTCATTTTAGAGTTGAAATTTTTCGGTTGCATTGCAAATAATGCTATAAAAGTAAAATTTTGTGAGGACCAAGATCTGCAAAGGTGCATGCATGATGTATTAACCCTTTTTTGGTCATAATGTATCTATCTATCCATAATTCACATAATTTAAAAAATAATTTAGTTCAAAAATTACATGGTAACTATGGTATAATATACCATTGTATGATTAAGGATTAAGGCCAAATAGCCATATATTTCTAAGACAAATCTGAACCACACAAAATTTACTTTTTGTCTGCAAAAAATGTATACTGGTAATTTTTTTAAATTTAACGAATATTTTGGACATTATGAACTAATGTTGGAGAATTACTCACTAACAATCTTTGTAAACAAAAAAAACATATAAAAAAGGTTTGGATGTACAAAATACAAGTGGAAGTCATGTCATTGTGACATTTCCCTAAAAGAGAGAGTAATAGTGTTTCCTGCTAGATAAGACAAATTGCCGCAATATTATCTATTAAGTGCTTGGTAAATAATAAAGGTCAATATTACCTTAAAAATAAAATGCCAATACTTACAATAAATACAAATTATATACTAAATAGCATACAGTCACACCAAAATTATTAAGAAGTCTGATCATGGGAACGTTAAAGCTTACAAAGACAGAATAAAAGAGGAATGAAAGCACCCATGGTAATGAAAACTGGGATGAGCACAGAGCTCTCATCCATGGTGTATGGGTCTGGTTGCTTTGGCCCACTGGATCGTCTGGATTTTGAATTCTTTTCTTCCACATCCTCTCTCGGTTCCTCTGCTTCATTCTCAGGCCACACGGGTGGAGGTAATTTGGGGACTTCTTCAATGGTACCTCTCATCACATATAACGCATTGATTTTTGGGTTATCCCTATAACCTTTAATAAACTCAACCTTTATTTTACTTCCTCTTATGTCTGATTCTTCTTCATTATAATAAAGTTTGCCATTTTTGATTGAGTATGGCACGTATTCGTCATGCGCCACGCCGCGACCCACCTTGTCGAAAATGTCTAGGTCAGCAACGATAGTATGGTCTCCGTTTAGTACAACGTCAAACACCTTCATATTAGGCGCGTTAAAATAAACTTCACTGAACTTCAAAACTAACACATAGTCGCCGTCCTTATTAGCTGGTATGTCATACCCAAAAGTACTATGATGATATCGCTCAGTTTGATACAATATTTCATCTTTGGAGTTAACTCTGCCGATCATAACTAGTTGTTTACCATAATCCGATGCGGTACCTATTCTTCCTTGCAAAGGATCCTTTTCATAGTGGATTCCATAGATATCCGTGTGCGCCGGTCCACCGGCATTAATTGCATAAATTATTTCACCCAAACCAGTGGCAGTTTTTAATACAGAAAATGCAGAAACGATATAAAATAATATGTGACACATTTTGTTCGATGAGGACTACAACTGTGGTCTGGCTAAAAATCACCTGTGTCAACGATTTCGCAGACGACACTAATATATACTGATTTCACAATTTAATACATTGTTATTTTTAATGTAAATTATTCAACAAATCGAATCAAAAGTAAAACCGGCATCACTACCATGCAATCCATGCATGCCAAATTTTAGTTGTCGATGTTGCCAGTTGATATTTTCAGGTTTCCTCTCTTGCTTGTGACAGCTGATGCAAATCCAATCTTCGAGCTAGATCGAATTAAAAGAAATAACTTAAATCTTCATATACTGAATCTTGAAGCAGATCTGGTTTCAGTATCAGTAATTCCATATAATTTACCCTTGTTTTACAATCACAGGGATTCTTAAATACAGGACAAGTTTTTTATGTCTTTTTTATCTTAATTTGTTATTCCGAGTCTTGTTGTGTTCTGTATTCTTCTGATTGAATATGTATATTACATTAATATTTGGTACATTATTATTTTGTTTTGTGCCAATTTGTATTGACACTCACATTAGCTTTTAACACTTAGGAAGGAATCATATGTACTTAAGTATTAAGTACATATGATTCCTCATTTTATAATAATATTAAGTACCTAAATACAAAAATGTACATACATTATATTAAACGCACATTAGTTATCCTTGCGTGCACTATAATATGTATGTACATCAAATGTGGCTAACAGCGATAGACAAACACCTGTTCACAGATATTTTGTTGCACGATGTGCGTTCTCGACAGCGCGAGTCTTAGTGGAAATCGATCCTACGCCGCCGGCAGCCAACGTTATCTCTTCTGACATAAAACAAACAAAGTTAGTTAAAGTAAGTAGCTGCATAGGTACAGAATAAATATCAATAATTTAAATAATTGGCAAAATAAATGGCAACAAACTAATCTGAAGTGAACAAAGAAACCGACGAACAAAATAATGCTGATTTATTAGGCTGATGTTTCATGAGGTAAACTCTAATAAATAATACTGAAAGCATTGTATAATAATACTACTTGCAATAATACTGAAACCTAGAGGGTTTCCCTAAATCAGAGATAAGACACATACCATAGCCACACTGTCCAAAGTAATCGATGTTTTAATATAATTTCATGTATACGTAGAAAGGCTTTTGAGTTTAATTTACAAGGGGTGACGAGAAACGGTATGCTTTTAAAAAGTTGAAACTTAAGGAAACACCTGGACGGTAGGATAATGAAACGGCTACGATTTTTATCTATTTTATTAGTTTCTGCGATTAATCCATGCAGTACATTTTGAGTTTAACCCGGACATACATACAGACAAACAGACACACAGATAAAAATTCTAAAAACTATATTTTTGGCTTCGATATCGATCGTAGATCACGCCCCAATAATCCTTTAAAGAAAATATTCAATGTATACAGTTTTGACTTTCCTACGATTTTATTATAATTATGTACCTAAGGTACAGATATTACGAAATTTATCGCAAAAACATAAGAATCACAATATTCTTAGTTAAAGAAGTAGGCACAGTATTGGCGACGCAGATAATAGCTGTCCTTTTGAACGGGAAAGAGGATTACTATGTATTGTTACCGTTTGGTAAATATAAAATTATTGAGCTGTTTATTATCGTAATGTTGACATGAGTGTTAAGTACGATATGCACCGTCATAACACTTCCTTCAGTTTACACAAACTGAATATATAAATACAAAGTAGGCATGGGGCCGGGTACGAATCGTCGACGCACCGTTTTCTACACTGCCACGGAGTGAGCTAAGTCATCGACGACGCAGCGATTTAATTATAGGACATAATTGATGAGGCATAGATTTCTACATTCACATGGTGTGAACACAAGTCGCCGACGCAACGATTAAGTTATTGTTTGCGAATACATATTTAGCACAATTTTGTCTTTTCGAGTATTTCATAGTCTAGCATCTAATAAGTTTCATCTTGATTTAATTATAACTTTGTATTTTTATATTTAAAATAATTATAAGTATTTTATTAATCAAGTTTCTGGTTGCAGCATACGTCATTGGCCCAGGTCGGTAGGATACTCGTAGGCCGGTTTGCGAACATCAGACGCATATTACATCGATATTCGTGGTCGCGAATCGCCTCGGCGGTTATCAAGCCCCGTAAGTCATGAGTATATAGAATTAACGTGCAACTGTTAATTCCGTTGGAGAATTCAGACATCTTGTTTTATTCTTCTGTACAAGTTTTACAGGCAGTGATGCAGACGTCACTCTTTAAAAAAATCTACTATTTTACTTCTTTTCCTTGTCAAACACCTTATGTACATGTTTGTGTAAATTAAAATTTGATTGATTGTTTACGAGAGTCATTACGAAATGTCTCGCGTGCATTTTTGAAGACATCTAGTCTCCCGAACAAGCTGCTCTTCTAAAAGGCTTTAGCACTGTAGACCCCATACACACACGCTGCGACAAGTTATTCAGAAGACCCAAGAGTATAACCAGCCATTGTGCTTAGTGTTTGTTACAAACCTTTTTTAAGATTTTGAACTCATTTATTCTTCTATATAATTGTCATGTCAGTTATTTGTCAATGATTGAAAAATGTTAACTATACGACTTAAAATATTTAAATTAAACAATAAATATATATTTATCAGTGGCGACGAGGATGAACTGTGAACAATTCGAACAATTTCTGCAATTACAGGCATTGCAACAAAAACAAATATCAGACGTATTACAATTGTTGCTGTCACAACAGCAACATACAGCCGTTGGAACTCCCACACCATCGACGACAAATGGCACGGAGTCACCCAACACTTCACATAGTACGTAGACAGAGAAACTAACTTGGTTTCTCTGTCTACGACATAGTATTACCAAATATATCATCTATAATAATTTTAAAAATGAAAAATTCAATCCCAATGACACCTCTGTTGAAAATTATATTGACTACTTTGAAACTAAGTGCGAACTGTGGGGAGAGCATGCACTAAGCATACGTAAGGAACTGCTAATCACCTGCCTCTCACCCAAAACATTTCATGATTCAGATATACGAGCAAAACCTCTCGACTTGTACAGAGTCAAGCGCACAAGGTACCGGGCATTATCTAATTTTTGGAACTTTATTCGTAATGATAGCGAATCTATGGAACATTACGCGAACAGACTTAAAGAACTAGGCAAAGATTGCAACTACAATGATGAATTACTAGAACGACAGCTTCGTGACCGTTTTGCAACCGGTCTCAACAAAAATGGCCCGATCTACAAGAAATACACGACGGAAAGATTAAAGAAGTAACCTTTGCTCAGATCTTTAGCGTTACACAATCGCGGGAAAGAGTAGAAGGTGACGAAGATACATTCGTAAAAGTGAGTAAGATAAAGAAAAACACAAAATCTTTCCAAAACAGATCACCACACAGATTACAGGCCCACAAATGTTTCCGATGTGGTCAAAACGGAAGACATCCTCTGTTTCAATGTGCAGCCAAAAACCATATTTGTAAAGAGTGCAACACACCGGGACATTATGAAAATTTTTGTATCAAGTCGGGCAAAGCCTGTTTAGTAAAACACAATGAAAATAACAGACCAAGAAAACCTACTACAAATAGAAACAAATTATACAAGTTAAAACACAATGGGAGCGACGACGAGTCTTCACGAGCATCTATTTCAGGTGACAGTGATGATGATGCAAACAAAATTTGCCAATCAAAGCAAAAAGCACGGACAGTAAAAAAATTGATGTCCTAATAAATGATATTCCATGCACGTTAGATTGGGATCCAACCAAACGGTCAAATCAGGATATGCGGTGATTACCGTACCACACTCAACCCTGTACTGATAACACACGCACACCCTGTTCCGTTATTTGATCAATAACGCCAGAGTCTCGCAAATAGAGATAAATTTTCTAAAATTAACCTTCAATTTGAAATAAGTCCAGAATCTAAACAGATCTTGACTATATCAACGCATAAGGGATACTATCAGTACAACAGGATGCCCTTTGGAATTTCAACTACTCCGTCAATATTTCAACATTACCTTGACAAATTGATGGAAGGAATACCCATAGTCGCAGTCTATTTCGATGACATTGCCCTTACAGGACAAGACGACAAAGAACACCTTCAAACATTACGTAGCGTCTTCGATAAATTGCAACAGGCTGGTTTGAAAGTAAATCTTAAGAAGTGCTCTTTCCTACAAAATCAAGTAGAATATCTGGGACACATGATTGACAAAAATGGAATTCATCCTACAAAATCAAAGACTGAAGCCATTGCCAAGGCTCCTTCTCCAAACAACACCAAAGAGCTCAGATCTTTTCTTGGATTAGTCAATTTCTACGAACAATTTATACCACACTTGCATAGTGTTTGTGCTGACCTTCATGCACTAACAGGACATCGTATGAAATGGCGTTGGACAGACACCGAAGCTAACGCTTTTGAACAAGCAAAAAGACTAATAGTTAGTTCGAAACCACTCATAGCATTTGATGATAAACGCACACTTTACTTAACCTGCGATGCATCTGAAAAAGGCGTGGGAACAATTCTTTTTCACAAGAAAAATAAAATTGAGCAGCCTATAGCTTTTGCATCGAGGAAACTCCGTCCTGCAGAATCAAAGTATTCTGTCATCGATCGAGAAGTCTTGGCTTGAAAGGTAAATTTGTTACATATTTAAAAAATACTAATTACCAACACTAGTTTATAAGAAAATTGTTACAAACTAATTGGACACTAATTTGGTCTGAAAATAAAGACTTATTATTATTATATTTTTCGGCATCAGAAAGTTTGACCAATATCAATATCTTCATGGAATTAAAGGAGAAGGAAATGACTCCATACATTCCTGGGCCTAGGTGTTAACTGAATCAAACTAGCCTTATTTGTGAGAAGATATAATAACAAGACCTCACTGAAATTTTGGTGAAATTTGGCTATCCAGGAATCAAGTTATATGAAGTATAGTAAAAGTGAGGTTAAATTATAACATTGTAGTTTTATACAAAATATTTTTGAATGGCTTCGGTTATGTTATGGTTTTATGCATGGAGAGTGTGACATGTCGAAGATCTGGCACGTTTGGATCCCCACGCCCCGTGCAGTCAATACAGTCGAAGAAAACCACAAATAAAACATGGGAAATACGTGCGCACTTAAAACGAAAGAACGAACGAGTGACAGTCAAAGAGTATGTAAAGGCTGTCAGGTAGAGAAGTGTTGCCCGAAAAATAATTAAAGGAATACGATCCGCTATGAATCGATTCCACGAATGTCACTCGATTTTCAAACATATTCTGAGATTTTACCGATTTATTCTTAATCGATTGCGAGCAATTCATCATTATTTTATCGATTATTTCGTTTCATAACTTAATTTAAGTTTTCTCGCTTCCCAGATAGAAACATGATACCATATTTTGTGATTTCCTTTAGAAAAATATAACGGTTTTTGAAGTTATACTTCTTTTGACGCGATGGAGAAAAATGATGAGAGTGATTTTTTACGATGCGCGCGCACACCGGCACCAAAAAATTTAACAGCATGAAGTTAGTTCTAGGTGGTATGACAGTGAATTTTTACGATGCGCGCGCACACCGGCACCAAAAAATTTAACAGCATGAAGTTAGTTCTAGGTGGTATGGCAGTGAATTTTTACGATGCGCGCATCTGCGCGCGCATCGTAAAAATAACAGCATGACGTTAGTTCTAGGTGGTATGAAAATTGATAACTATGTTTTTAATGAATAATAAAACTGCACATAATTAACATTTTATTATATGACAATGTCAATACGTAAAAACATTTCTTTTTTTGTAATGATGTCAGTTTGTCGATGGTATTACGAAAGAGTATATAACATTCGTCCCCCCTTATCATAGCTCTTCAATGAGACGGCGAGGTCGCCTGACCGTACGCTGACTACGGCGCACAGGTGTGGTATTATCTGTTGGCGGTGGTGATTGTCTTGCCTCATCACGTGGCATTGGTGATTGCCTTCCCTCACCTTGGAGTGGTGGGGACTGCCTTGCCTCTGGTGACATAACTTGAGGAAAACTGCTTAATAAAGGAGGGGTAATAATGGATGTGGAAGGTGATGGTGTTACTATGGCTCTAGAAGTTGATTGTGCTTGTTGTAGCACTTGCAGTGATGATGGCTGCGATGGAAGTCTCGGTCGAATATGATCAGCATGTCGGCGTAAACTGTCTCCTCTAGGCGTTGATATGATATACGCGTATCGGCTCCTACGCTCGGCTATGACCCCAGGTTTCCAGGTTTTTTCCAACTTGGTCCTGTGATACACTGTATCACCAGGTGTATAGTCAGCTTTAACATCAGCCGCGTTTCTGATGTTAGCTTTCACTTGTTGGTACTGTAATGTTCTACGTTTACTGGGCCGAATGTTGGACAGTAAACAGTTTAGTTGACGGCCAAACATGATTTCAGCTGGTGATTTACCCGTAGTATTGTGTGGGGTATTTCTGTAGGTGAATAGGAACTCTCGTAAACGTTGTTGAGAAGAGCCCGATGAAGATGAGAATCTAGATTTAAAAGTTCTCACTAGTCTCTCCGCTAATCCATTTGTCCTAGGATGGTAAGGTGAGGATCTTATATGTAATATGCCTTGGCTTTTGAAATATTCCTTAAACTCTGATGATGTGAACTGTGGACCATTGTCAGAAACGATCATCTGAGGATAGCCAAAGGTACAAAATATTTCATTTAAGATAGAACAAAGATTCCCGGTTAGCATATTCTTCATTGGTCTAACTTCTATCCATTTGGACAATGCATCACATAGGACTAACCAGTAAGTGTTTTCAAAAGGACCTGCAAAATCAATGTGTATCCGCTCCCACACTTGTTCTGGAATACTCCATGAGTAAACCGGAAGCTCCTGGTTCTGAGACCTATTTTCTTGGCATCTGTGACATCTTTTAACATAACTATCGATGTCTTCATCAATCGATGGCCACCAAACATAGAACCGAGCAAGGGCTTTCATTGCGGAAATTCCCGGATGACCTCTATGAAGGTACATCATAACTTTGTGAAATGAAATGAAATGAAAAACATTTAATTCAGCACAACACACAAGAAAATCAGGAGTACAAATATACAACACACAGTTCCACAAGACATAACATACCTAGATTTGAAGAAAATGCACACACAATGACGATTCATGCATGTTCTGCCGAAAGGGTCACCACCTCAGCACTAGCTAGGTGGGTTACACCTAGCGCTGGTTTTCAGTTGGCAACCCTGGAAGTAACGCACGGACGGGGGTAGTGCTAGTACAATACTTAATGTTTATTTAATATAATAGATACATAAATATATAACGAACGACGAAAGGCAAGCAATTACCAACCACGCCAACCGGCCCATTGCACTAATTAGATACCTAATTTATTTCCATACTATAAATATAGATACTATAAATATAAACATATTTTTATACTAGTTCTTATTAAATGAGAATACTTACATAATATAATACATAAACTAGTATATGTACATAAACCAGTAATAAAAGAAAAGTTAGTATTAAATGAATGATACATTTATATTTACATCCTCATACTCAGTTTGTTTGTTTAACAAAAATAACTTTAACTTAACCCTATAACGGTTAATACTTTGCAGCTGTCTAATTGGCGGTGGAATGTTATTCCAAATCTTAGACGCTGAGTATTTGAAACTGCCACGAAATGAAGCTGTTTTGTGTGGAGGGATGGTCAGTGGATGCGTGCACCGTCTAGCTTCATACTGTCGGTGACTATTTACCCAAGCTAGTTTTGAGTACAGATACGAAGGATTTTTGGTAGTGATCACACCGAACAGAAGGCAAGCAAGGTTTAACTTTCGGCGTAGTTTCATTTTGAGTGCATTATGCTTATTCAAGTACGGGGTAACATAGCTCCTGGGTGGTATGTTGAAACAAAATCTAGCACACGCGTTCTGAACCCTCTGTAGCAGCTTCTCTGTACGAGCTAGTAATCTAGGACCATAAACAGTATCGCAATAATTTAATTTAGATAAAACAACCGACTCTACTAATTGTATACGTAGCTGCTCACTTAAAAAGGGACGCATTTTATATATTATTTTAAGCCGATAAAAGCAGTTTTGTACACAGCTCGCGATGTGGTTTTCAAATCTAACAGACTGGTCCATTAACAAGCCCAGATTACGAGCTTCTGATGAAGATCACTCGGAATTACCATCCTTCCTTGCCACATAATGATATTATTTTCTATGGAAAGTTCATTACGCTTTCGGAAGTAATGTTTTACGTTACTTGCGTATTCCAAATCTCTCCAGCCAGTTTTCATGCACGTTAATACCTGTGATAATATAGAGTCTTGAGTGGTTTTCTCTCTCAAAAAGTCTTCCGAGAGATGTAAATCAACCATTCTGGCTCCTAGAAGGTGCGATTCTATCCTATGGACTACACGCTCCGTTTTTGATAGTGGTGTCTCACAGTTGGGTAATCTGGAGAGGCAATCTGCAAGTATATTGTTCTCTCCCTTTTGGTAGCAAATCTCGTAATTGTAACTACCAATAATTAGTGCCCATCTAACTAGTCTATTATTGGCTAGCTTGGGAAGATTTCGTTGCGATCCCAGTATGTATATCAAAGGTTTATGGTCAGTTACTAAAGTAAACTTAATTCCACGCAAATATTGGTCAAATTATTTTATGCCAAATAAGATAGTTAGAGCTTCACGCGTTAGAGCATACTTATAACTGAGTATTTAGTTTCAGCTGTTCGTAACTTCCTTGAAGCGAAAGCTATAGGATGCTCAGTGTTTCCGTTTTTATAGTACAATACAGCTCCTACTCCCTTTTCCGACGCGTCACAAGCGAGGAAGATAGCTCGATTTTCATCGAAGGCCGCTAGAGGTCTAGACGCTACAATTTTTTCTTTAGTTTTCTCAAAGACTTGTCTCTCATGATTTGTCCAATGCCACGGTCGTTTTCCGCTGGTTAGGTCGTGGAGATCTGCACAAAGTCCGTGTAAGTGAGGAATAAAACGTTCATAAAAGTTGACAAGTCCGAGAAATGACCTCAGTTCCTTTGGGTTTGAAGGTTCAGTAGCGTTTGAAATCGCTTCAATTTTTTTATCCGTGGGTCTGATACCGTTTTTATCAATTATATGCCCAAGATATTCTATTTCTTTCTCAAGAAAAGAACGTTTTTTTAGATTTAACTTAAGGCCTGCTTTGTATAAGCGTTCGAAGATGAGAGATAATGTGCGTAAATGTTCATCCATACTTTTCCCCGCCACCGCCATATCATCGAAATAAGTAGCCACATTAGGTATGTCTTTAAGGAGTTCATCTAGAAAATGTTGGAAGATAGATGGCGCAGTAGAAATTCCAAATGGCATTCGATTGTACTGGAATAACCTTTGTGGGTTGATATTGTAAGGTATTTTTTTGATTCTGGTGCTATTTCGAATTGTAAATACGCGTCTTTTAAATCAATTTTCGAAAATAGATGTCCGTGAGCCAAATTCTGCCGTAATTGGTCAAAGAGCGGTACTGGATGCAAATGTTTTACTAAAACAGGGTTCAGCGTGCTTCTGTAATCTCCACAGATTCTGATGTCACCGTTTGGCTTCACGACGTTGACAGTGGGTGTTGCCCACTCGACGGGTGTTATGTTAGGATCTATTTGATGTATGATCCCTAAAGAAACAAGCCGATCTATTTCTTTTTCGATATTTCTTTTCATCCCGAATTTTATAGGCCGTGCTGGTATGTGTACAGGTTGTGCTCCTGGTTTGATATGGATATTGACTTTGTAGTTGGTTACTTTGCCAAGTTTGCCGTCAAATAGCTGTTTATGGTTATCCAGAACTTGCTTTAATGTTGTTGGAGTCACGTTTCTAATTGAGTAAACTGGTTCAGGAAACTCCATTTCAAAGATTTCGCTCCAGTGTAAACCAAAAAGCATTGGGCTAGCGTGTTTCATAACAACGACTGGAACTATTTTCTGTACCCCTGCCACTTCAATTGTAACGTCTGTAAGGCCCTTTGATTTAAGTTTATGACTGCCGTATGCTTTCAGTTTGGGTCCTTTAGTAAGACTCGGGGCTCCAATATTTCTCCAAAACTGTGTGCTTATTATAGAGTAAGCTGAACCTGGATCCCAGTCCATTGTGCAGTGTTTTCCATTGATAACCGTATCGATCCTTTTACAGTCTTTACTCTTTGTCTTTTCGATGCTGTAAACGAACTCACTATCAGTGTCATTCTCATCCGAGTGATCGTAAGTGACGGACGATACCGATGACTCTCTCTTGACAGTGTTTGTTATTTTTTTTAGTTAATGATTAGGTTTTTCTTGTATCTCCTTAGCAATATAAGCTCTACCCGATTTACCCTGCAACAACTTTCAAAATGACCAACAGTTTTACATTCTTCACATGTATGATTCTTAGCTGTACATTGACTTAAGTCATGTTTGTTGTGCTTGCCGCAACGAAGACATTGATTATTTCGTATTTTGCGAATGTTTCTATAATTTGATGAGCGTTGGTCATTAGACTTGTACGATGTTTTTCTTTTAATATACTTAATGCTCGTCGATGGCTTGTTCACGTGATTGTGCTATGGAAAAAAGTTGAGAAAATGTTACTTCCTTGCTTTGACCTTCGTGTGTTTCCATTAAATTAGGCCATTTCTGTTTTAAATCTATTTCCAGTTCTGTGTGGTTCAGTCCGGTTGCAAACCTGTCACGGAGTTGACGTTCTAATAAACTGTTATCGTATCCGCAGTCTTTGCTTAGGTCTTTTAGACGGTTGGCATAGTGCTCCATTAATTCGTTGTCGTCTCTAATGCAGCTCCAAAACTCTGTAAGAGCTCGGTACCTTGTCTTCTTAACCCGATATAGATCCAGAAGTTTTGTGCGTATGTCTATGTATGTACATGTTTCAAAATTTGGGGTAAGCGCTGTTTTTATTTCTGTGAATATGCTTGGTGTGAGACAATTCAAAAGCAAGTCTTTCTTAATGTGGCTATTGATATCCACCTCGTGTATCAAGCACTTGGCTTCGAAGTACTCCATATAGTCACTCACCCTGTAAATATCTGGATTGTATTTTTCCATGTTAAATGCTTTGATTACGGCCATCTTGTTAGATGATTTAGGCGTGGTAGCAGCGCTCGTCACGCTGTCGCCTTCTACCGAAGTCGTTACCGGTGTCTGTGTTGCAACAAGTTCAAATACTGTCGCAAATAGTTTATTAATTTGGTCCTGTTGCGCCTGTTGGACGCTCAGGAATTGCTTGAATTGTTCGGCGTCCATTTCGTCGCCAATTTAATGAATAATAAAACTTTGCACATAAATTAACATTTTATTATATGAATACGTAAAAACATTTCTTTTTTTTGTAATGATGTCAGTTTGTCGATGGTATTACGAAAGAGTATATAACAATGTTCAAGTTGTATATTAAGAAGTATAACTTCTAACGCGTGTACATAAGTACACACAAGTTTTTTTTTTAATACACATTTCAACTAGTTAACTGCTGGGCCCAGAAGTTTCCTTCTCCTTTACATTACTCACTGACCATAAACCTCTTATATACCTTTTGGGAACGCAACGCCATTTACCAAAACAAGTTAATAACCGTTTAGTACGTTGGGCTTTAGTTATTGGCAGTTACGACTACGAGATTGTGTATATTAAATGTGCTAACAATCTAATCGCTGATTACCTATCGAGAATGCCCAATCCAGAAGAACAGCCTTCTAAAACAGAACTTGCTGTTCACAGAATTGAAGCGCGTCTGCAAACAGTGAGACTTGGTGACCTTCAGAAGAACTTATAAGACAAGCAACAAAAAAGAACTCTACACTTAGTCAGATATCTCAGTTTATTAACACAGGTTGGCGCGAACATCAATACTCAAACAATTTAAAACCATACGCACGGAAACGCGGAGAGCTGTCACTAGAAAACAAAATCCTAATGTGGCAAGGTCGAATCATCATACCTGATAGTTTAAGGAAAACAGTCCTCAAACATTTACATTGTGGACATCCGGGGATATCTTCGACGAGAGCACTAGCACGATTATATGTTTGGTGGCGTGAGATTGAGGAAGACATAGACACCTATGTAAAAGTTTGCCAAAAGTGCCAGGAAAACCGACCTAACAACTCCGAACTACCTATATTTTCATGGTCCATGCCAGACCATGTTTGGGAAAGGCTACACGTCGACTTTGCAGGTCCATTTGCGAATTTATATTGGCTAGTACTTACTGATGCCTATTCAAAATGGATCGAGGTCAAACCAATGACTAAAATAACAACATCAAAACTTTGCGACGAACTTGACTCCATTTTCACTACTTTTGGCCTCCCTCAGTTTATAGTATCAGACAATGGACCCCAATTTACATCACAAGATTTTCAGTATTATTGTAAAGAAAAAGGTATCAAACACATTAAATCTTCACCTTACCATCCGAAAACCAACGGATTAGCGAAACGCCTCGTCAGAACATTCAAGACGAGAATGAGCTCAAGTGTAGAACCTCTCAAAAAAACGATTAGAAAATTTCCTATTTGCTTATCGTATTACACCTCATAGTACAACTGGCAAGGCACCAGGCCAACTAATGTTTGGTAGCAACTTAACTTGCATTCTGGATAATATACGACCAAGTATCAAAAGATCATTGCAATATAAACAAATTCAAGCTAATATTAATTATTCTGACGACCAGACGCCCAATTATAGACCAGGTGATGCGGTATATGTACGTGCAAGAGATCAATCGCGATGGGAACCAGCTACTGTTGTGCGACGCACTCACCGATATTCTTATGTAGTAAACACCCCAATCGGTCTAAAAAGGAGATATCACGCGGAACATATTCGGCCTCGTACTACCGTTTTAGATGAGCGTGCCGTTGGACAAACACCTCATCCAGTAGAAACAGCGAAACCATCGGCGCCAGTTTTAGAGACGGTTTCACCGCTAGGGACCTCTCCAGTTCTTGAAACAATACCAACAGTAGTTCCAGAGCCTGTTATTTCTCAGCAAGATGTGGGCAGCACTGAGACACCACTTACTTCAGCTATAGGACCGCGTCGCAGCAAGCGCTCTGTTCGACCACCTAGACGCTTGATTGATGAAATGGACTAATTTTATAAGGCGGACGAATGTTACAAACCTTCTTTATGATTTTGAACTCATTTATTCTTCTATATAATTGTCATGTCAGTTACTTGTCAATGATTGAATAATGTTAACTATACGACTTAAAATATTTAAATTAAACAATAAATATAAAAGAATTGTATATATTTATCAGTGTTAGTGGACCTTTGATTAGATCGAAATCTGGGTCATGCTGAGGTCTTTTTTCTTTTTCTGCATCAATGTTAATGGCGAGTATATTTATTCATTAACCTTCCATTTGCTGATCGTATAGTAGTCAAGGCTTCAATCAAATCTGCAACGGAAAACGCCGCTGTTGCTTTATATTGTGGTACAACATTCAAATGTACTCTGCTCTAGCTTAGTTCTTTCTGTATTCGCGAATTTAATATTTTTGATGTACTTCAAAAGTTATCAAAATAGATATAATTGGAAGTTGTCTTGTGTGTATATTGCGTAACAGCACAGCAGAAACTGGCAAATAAAAAAGAAAAAAATATCTATGTCGGCGCATCGTTCAAAACTTTTTCATTAAGAGTGATATAGACGGGTCACTCTTGCGGAGCGTCGTGTCGATGGTAGCGGGGCGGCCATCTTATAGAGGCTGTTTGAACTAGAACTGTCAGCGCACCACTTTTGCGACGAATCGCTATTAATTAAACAAATCAAGGAAGTTTTGGATTCAATTAATATTATTTGTAGAAGAACATAATATTGTGATTTACGTGGAAGAAATTATATTTTGTTGTTACTTAAAAATTCAAAATTTTATATTTTCTGACAAACCAGATTTTCATTGAATTCCCATTTCATACTGCTTATTTACCAAAATGATGAAGACTGAATGTGTTGCTACCCTTTTACGCTTTTATATACAATATTTTTTAACTGTAATTTGTTTTTTCTTTTTAATTGTTTGTACCTAGTGTAATTTATTTTTAACTTTTGTAATACCTAATATTCGTAGAAATAATATGTATGGCGTCAATCACTGGGCAATATGCTATAAACTATTATATTATGTTATGCTTTTTATATTCCTTTTATTACAATGTTTACAAGGTATTTTATCATGACATTTGAATCTTAAAGCCTTTTTAGGGTTCCGTACCCAAATGCAAAAAAACGAAACCCTTATGGATTCGTCATGTCTGTCTGTCTGTCCGTATGTTTTTTCCGAAACTATTAGAACTATACTGTTGAAACTTGGTAAGAAGATATGTTCTGTTAACCGAGTTATGATTTTAACACAAAAATACAAAAAAGAATTGAGGGCTTCCCATGCTTACTTAGAACTGAAACTCAATTTTTTTACATCAAACCTGAAGTTGTGAATTATCTTTGGACAGTTCCTTAAACAGGTTGATTGAGGTTTCTAATATAATTTTCTTTACTTCGTCACTGGCTGGAGCGATTTTAATAAAATTTGGTATATAGTTAGATCACACCCTGGGTTAACACTCAGACTATAACTTTTAAAATTTAACGCGTGTGACACCGCTGGGCACAGCTACTAATGTATAAATTTATGAACTCATTGCAATAATACATTAGGAAACGTGATTTTGTCTTGTAGGTTATGTTAAGTAGTCCTGTTATTATAGTGTTTCGTGGCCCTGAATGACTGCGCAGCCAGTCAGAATATCGGGAGTAATTTCTTTCTATCTCTAGGTAGGTACATAAAGATATTTAGATATGCGGATTGTATGAAAACATTAAAAGATAACATATAATTTATGATAGTAATGATTTAGATACTTAGCTAGCTTATTTAAGTTATCAAAGAGATAATCTATGGTTCAGTTATCGAAATATGTAGTTTTACTGTATTTTATTACATCTTGTCGGAATGGTTCTGTCTATAATATCAAGGCAAGAATTCAACATTAGGTATTATGGGCGGACAAAATATTGCATGTCCAGAATTTTCGTTCAAGTTCCCGATTTTATATAAAAACTCACAAACTACGGTAGTTATAGGTATTCCTATACATTTATAATTCATGATAAACTGATATCTCCTCAGTGTTTCGAGGCATAAAATTTGAGAGTAAACTTCAGTGGTAATCCCACACGTATAACCAGCTTGACATGAAAATTAAGCACTGGTGCTTATAACGTTAGGCAAGTAAGACTACTCACAAATATAAATTCCATGTCTAGTTTATTTTAGTTATTTCCACAGTAATAAGTTTTAATGGAATTCTACTTTGAGGCAAAGCAGCTTATATTTCGAGTACCTATATTTAATTTTGTTCTACAAAAACTGGCAGTTCAATGTATTTACCATCTAGGTCCCAGATCTTTTTAAAATATGTTTAAGGTAACAGATGGATTCAAATTCTATGAATCAATAAAACTAATTTCAAAAAAAAATATAGTTACGTACGTACGGAGTAAGTAAACATTAGAAATAAACATAAATTGTATGTAGATCGTCGTTTTCGTTTGTGGGTTTGTACTTGTAACCTAGTTATTTCTGTAGGAATTATACTTAATCCGTTTCAAATTTAAATTACAGATTTAGACAACAGATACACTGTTAATGATTACATAAATTACTCTAATTAAACGAAGTAATTAATTGAAATCGACACACCATTAAGATCAAGGCATAAAACACGTAACCACAATTGAGAGCAATTTCATAATTTATATATCGCAATGTCAGGTTTAACTGGTTTTAGCAAGTAATAATAATCTCAAATAATTGGACAGCAATGTCAACAAGAGAAATGTTGCGACGTGTCTGTGTTTCACAAACCTGCCAAGCTTAATAAAATTGTAACATGTAAAACGTTGTTCAAATGGAGGCTTATTATTGACTACACAAATATTCCTTGCTGTAAGCTCGTCATGCTCACGTCGTATGTAATTGCTAGCGGTGGCGATGTAGGACGGGTCAAATACTTACTGTTTTGGGCTGAAATTTGGCTTGATAATTTTGGAATATACTTAATTACGGCACTTAATTATAATATTTCACCTAAAGGTTGTGTAGCTTTCGAACCTTTAACAATGGACCGATGTTGAATGTCACAAGACTAGAGGCAATAAAGATTTGGCACAAATATAATAAGAAAAACAAAAAAATATTAAGAATCTGCTGATACGACCCCTTCCTCGCAACACAGCTGTTAGTATAATCTAATATCAATACTTACTATTATCACATAAACATACAAAACGTATAGACGAATTCAAGTATGTAGGTATAGTGTTAATAGTTAAGTAATATAGTATGCATTTTATTACCTTAATTGAATAGGTATTATAACATCACTTCATGAATCAATTTAATTTGCAGCTGATCGGCAATAGTTAGGTATTTAATTAAAACTAAGTTTTTAACTATATGATTCAACAATGATTCCTATATATTTGAATAATCGGAACACAATTACCCTATACAATATGAAACTTTACAACGCCATAAGGTACATTGTAGTGATTTTATAAAATTTGGGTAATTTCGACAGGTTCAAACGATAGTTAGGTACTTAATTAACATGCTATTTTCATATTAACATTTTCACATCTTCTATACTTATTTTTTTTAATTCATTTTTCATTCATTCCATTAATGTCCTCCTAGCCGAATTTCGGCCACGGTGGCCAGTCTCAACAGAGATTAGCCATCTGCGCGGGACATATTATAGTATTCAAGTGTGTGCGCAAACACAGGGGCACTTTCTATCCATCACTCTCTTGATCCGATGGGACGCCTAGAGACACGAGTCAGGTTCAGGACCGACGGCTTTACGTGCTCTCCGAGGCACGGGGGTATAATACCGCCAACTCCCAGACTTCGGGCTGACGCTGAGAATTACTTCTTTTTACAGAAAAGTACCAAAATCACTTATGGCCCGACCCAGGATTTGAACCCAGGACCTCGTTCTCTGCGGGTGAACAACCCGCAACCGCTAGACCAACGAAGCAGTCAAATTCCATTATGAGGAACTCTAGTGCTTAGGCTGACTCGCTCTCTGCGCATACCTTGTTACTAAATAAATATACAAAAAATAATTAACTTGAGGGTTCATATTAACCTATTTCCTGCTCCAAAACTTAACCGATTTTATTTGTTTTCATTAATCTTGCTATTCTTGACCGTTTTATTTATTTTAGTCGCAGGGTTTGTTTACCGTTAATTGATTTCCGGCCGCTTGAAATAAGCTTATTCAATAGATTTTTAAGAGGAGCAAAACTTTAATGAAAATACCTACATACTTACTTATATCGGCGATAATTTTACGATCGAGCATAGTCGAGGCACATATTTGAGAGCCATAATTCCTAGCTGATATTTTTCCAGACAAATGCATCCTTCATTTTGTTCCCCCCATAATGTTTGCCTTCTGGTCCAGAAAAAAAACTTTAGTTTTTTACCTACAAACAAATTGTTGTTATCCTAACTACACAAATTAAGGCAACGAACTATTGAATATATGTATTTTACTTAGCTTACCTGTACTTTATTTAGACTTATATTATAGAAATTTAAAGAGTAGGGACATAGAGGTAAAATATTCATAAATACAGCGATATTAATAGGTTTTCCAACCATCTCACTGGGCTTTATTTACCTCAGCAAATTTCAAGCACACGTTACGACAGGATGATCAATGTTTTAAGATGTTTCAGGTGAATAACGACTTTGGTTATGTAAATATTATTGAACTCGAACACTTTTACTTCTACTATTTTTATATTGCGAGAGCAGAGGGGAAATATAGGCAGGTTAAAAAATGTTTTAGTAATTCCTGTACGTGCAAAAAGCAGTACAAGTATAAAAAGAAACAAAATTTTGATATGACATCCGTCAGCCGGCATTTTTACCGACCAAATATTAAAACTTATAAATATAAATTATTTATTAGACAGAAATGTCCTCGTTCCATAAACTGAAAGACGCAGCGAGGGCAGACCTCTACGAGATGGACCGATGATCTTTTGAGAACCAACACCGGGTATTGTGGAGATCTTTGGAGAGCCCTTTCTCCAGTTAGTAGGAGAGCTGGCACGCATTTTTGGGTAGGTATTTGTGGCAAGCTGAAAACTTGTCCTATAACTCTTCAGACACACCCCAACACGGAACTGCAGACCTGGCAGGCGGGTAGCGAATCTAAACCAACCTCTTAATTTTTTTTAAATCAAATAATGTATTTGAGGCAAGCTGAAATTTTGATATGTTGTAGTTTAATGTTTATACAATACAAAAAAAGACAGGCGATTCTGTCGAGTCTTTAGCACTGCCAGGAGTGTGCAAAAATATTTTGAAAAAAAAATTGAAAAAATGTATTTGAGGCAACTTGAAATTTTGACAGAATGTTATTTATGTATTGTATAAACATTAAACTACAACATACCAAAATTTCAGCTTGCCTCAAATAATTTTTTTGGATAAAAAAAAATTCAAAAATTTAGGGGTTGGTTTAGACCCGCTACCCGCCAGCCAGGTCTGCAGTTCCGTGTTGGGGTGTGTCTGAAGAGCTATAGGACAAGTTTTCAGCTTGCCTCAAATACCTACCCAAAAATGCGTGCCAGCTCTTGGACTAGTAGTGGACCTGTTTCCGTTGATATAATGATGATGATCGAACAAATAAGTCATTTATTTATACTCGTCACAATATTTTTAACAAGTGAGTTTTTATAAATAATAAATAAATATCCGGTAAATATCACACAGTGCCAACTAGCCTAGACTAAGCAAAGCTTGTACTATGGATACGTACATAAATATTTGTCTTGTGCGAAAATCTAAGCTGCAAGCTTTGGCTCAAAAGGCAGTTTCACTACTGAGTCACGGCGGTCGTCAAAAAGGTACTAAGTATATAATACCACAGTATACTGTAATAACTATACCTACATTTACTAAGAAGATCATTGAATCTTTTGACAGTTTCACGAACATTTGAGTGTCCTTAGTTATAGGAGGTGCGTATAACAAGAACACTTTACTTTCTTTCCGGAGAACCTTACCTTTGTTAATTTACTTGGTCCCTTGTAGGAGTGGTCTGAAGTTGATCAAGAAATGTAAATATAATCTGAAGTTTTGAAAAGAAATCTGTCATTAAATACGATGGTTGGCTGTACACGGTTATGCTGTGAAGATTTTGTTCCCAATATTCTAGAAGATATTTTTTTATATCCTGGGACATAAAAAAGACCGGCAATTGTGGAGATCTTTGGGGGAGGCCTTTGTCCAGCAGTGGACGTCTTTCGGCTGATATGATGATGATGATGATCCTGGGACATTATTCACACACGGCCATCTGATCTGAGACTAAGTAGAGCTTGTACTATGGAAACCAGATAACTGATATACTACATGTACTATTTTGCTTTTGTAAATACATACCTACTTAATATATATGGTATGTATGTAGATATGATATGTAGGTAACCTTTGTTAGTGCGCCGAACATCCAAACAAGGTTGGATAATATTTATATAAATAAAAGTTACTAAACAATAATATCGATTATTTATGTGGCAACACCAAGAGGTTACGTTACTCATGTAGACGAACCGAATCGATGGACAGTAGGTACTAATACAGTTATCTGTGGATGGGTACTTGATTCCGGATCGCGCTACGAGTTGGTTATGTCAAAATAAAGTATCAATGTTATACATATTTGTTGTACTTGATTATAGATATTCCAGCGTCTAAATAAATATAGAAGTGTTATAATGTTGTATAAATATATAATTGTTACCTACATATGCAGTTTTATTACACAAAAGTGTATTACGAGAGCTCGACAAATGAATGTGTGATTAACGCTTGTGCGATAAAACTGTTCTGCGTTTCACTATAGCTCGAATTCAAAGTTTTTATTACCTAACACCTATTACTATTAATAGCGAAACGAAAAAAATACTGAATAATGGCAGCAATCACTTGAGATCCCTATGCTTGTATTCCAGTAACTTTCCCAATATACACTTAGCCGTTTTGTTTTAAATATTATCAGATTTACAATGACACTGCTACAAAAAACACGAATTATTAATTTAGTCGGTAGCCAAGTTTGTCATAAAACCCTATCTATTAAAAAATAGTTACGGGTCACGCGCTTAATGTTAAGTTGGATTCGGCCGGTTTCGACCTCTTCTGGAGGTTATCTTCTAGGCGAATGTGACCCGCACGATGTTGCGTCTTCTGTAGGGGTCGAAACTGTAGACCGAATCCAACATAAAATTAAAATAAATATTAATTAAATAAATATTTTTAATTAAATTAAAGATTAACTAGATAGGCTTTTATTTGGAAACAACGTGGCATCCAAATGAGACAATTCATATTATGCATTCGACAAAATAAATGGTAATTTTAAATAATGAACAACTCTACGGCTACCTTTACGAATAAAATTCAAATATTTTCTTAATATTTAGATGAGCCAAAAAGCAGAGTAATATATATTTTTTGATTAAGTAAATTTAACACTTTTTAGATTGAGAGTCGGACGGATAGATTTAATCATAACGTCTCTGACTGGGAAAAGTTTAAAATAACATCATCGGGTTTACAATTTGTCAAAATATCTTGGGTAAAATATTAATAGGATCGAACTCACGATACATAAAAAAAACAGGCTTGACTGTCAGTATCTCAAAACATTTTTAACGAGAAAGTGATTTCTTTTTATTATCACTATGAAATAAATACTTTTTATGGAAAAAAAGTAGATACATTCTGAATATTTTATATACTGGCTTAACTATCCAAGCAGGTGTTTAGACAGCTGAAGTTATATGGAGCGCAAATCGTTCAAAATTTGTTTCCTATACGAATTCTGAGTATCATCGCCCTCCCCCCCCCACCTCCTCGCCGACAATATGACCGAGCGCCTTATTACATGTCAGTCGGACTTAATACTTTGTTCTTTTATGTCTAAAGCTCACTCAGGCGTCTCACTTAATGACTGTTGTCTGACGACTATCGACGAGTTAGCTAGCTTAATGTGCTCTTCGAAGCATGAAAATATGGCAAATTAAACCAAATCACCCATCTATAGACTGACCGCACACCTTGGTGCTTAACTTTGCTCATCGCTGATAGAGCGGTGAGAGCAATTAGCTATACTCCACTTACATTATTTAAAATTTAATCATAATTAAATTTTAAAATATGAGAAAATGTTTGTAGTAAAGGGCTTATGACAAGTCTATCTATATCAAATAATTATTTATTATTATATTGTTATGGTCGTATTGCTTAGACTCTGATAAGATAATATTCTTTTATTAAACCAATAACATGCATTTTCAAGATTTGTTTGTTCTCAATAAGAAATTCCATTTTTCACATACGCGGAAACAAGCTGAGACAATATACAGATTGCATTACCATAGGAATCATCCTAAATCTGTTTCTAACTCAAATAAAATGACCCTTCCGGCTTTACCCCCGTAATTCGTGAACCAAACCAATAAATTGGAATTTCTATCAGAAATATAACAAAGAAAGGTTTATTACAAAGAATAGAGGCCAAAATTACGGTTCCCATCGAAAGTCGAAGTCAGTAAGCCAAGTGATTTAAAGCATTGGAAAATGTTGAGCCCATGTGTTAAGATAAATAAGGTCGCGTGGCAAGCGTTTCAGAAATTGAATCACGATTTACCCAGAGGGTAGGTAGATTGATTGATTCTTAGAACTTATACGATTTCTCAGAGTTACGGTATAAGGTAAAAATTTAAGGAAAACCTCCTTTAATGAAGGGAAATTAAAGTATTGATATTATACAATAAGAAACAATTTTTATAAACAAATAAGTCATTAGTGTACGATGCTTGCAGCACTCATAAAATCATTTGTTGTTTCGATTAATAGACGGTTTCAAAACTCTCTAACGTCAAAATAGGTGATTGTTCGGACGTTATGGGGACGGCCAGTAGCACAGTTTAAGAGTACCTGGAGTTGTATTCGGCGTCAGGGAGAGGTGTTTTTGGACTCATTACCGACGCTTCCCACTTGTTGATAAACTATGCCGATATCACATGAAGATAAAGTCAAAATGTTATTGTATTTTTTTTAGCAAAACTTACAACAATTTTACTAACAATTTTTTTTTTCATATATTTTCGACACGTGTAATATACCTTTTTTAACAGGGGTTCCACACTTGACTAGGGTATTCTAATATGCTACGCCCGAAAGTGCAGTATATAATTTTGAATGTCTTAGCATTTTTGAAGTTAGATGACATTCGCATCACAAAACCCAATGCTTGAAATGCTTTAAATAATGATAATGCTATTACTTACAGCGTATTCTAGAAGTTACTCGTAGAAGTATCTACTCACAGAGCGAAAAAACATTTTGCTCAAAATAATTCTTCGCAAAATACAATAGAATTGCAAGTTGAAGGTTTTTACGAATTTTGCTATATATTTTGCAACGAACAGTGGACTTAGTTGTAATTTGCATTCGTTTCAATAAAATGCCTCATGATATCATAAAGGCGCTCATCTTTATTGTCTGTTGAATGAGATATTGCATCTGTCGTAAAAGCAATGTGGCAAAAAAGTATGTTAGCTAGATTTAATTGTAGCAACATTGATTGCTAAGCCGATGAAAGAACCTCATTAATCCTTTAAGTAGTTACTGAAGCGGAGATCACTACGGGTTATGAGCAAATGGAGATGGTGGTGGAGCCATAGACTTTGCAATATCCAATCAGAAAAAATAAAAACTTGTATCCAGTGATGAAAAGGTAGGTACCTATTTATATTTTTGTTAAAGAATTTGCAAATCACGCGTTAAATGGAAAAAAATCACTGACTGTGCAAATATTAGGGAAACAAGACTTTCCCATTCAAGGTCGAGAGTTGGTTTTGATAAATTGTTGGAGCTTTTTGTGGCTTTTCCATAGTTAGGCGGATTACGCTCAAGGCGCTCGGCTACGCGACCGGAGGGCTGAGTAGGCTGAAGTTTCGTGTCCGAACCTAACAATGGGATTATGTTGACCTATGGAAATGCTTAAGGAAAACTGACACTTGAATAAGAAATGTTTTTCGCTTACATATTTAGAAGGTTGCATCATTTTTTAAATTTATGTTGGGACATTTAACAACGACCGATCGAACGAAAAGTAACAAGGGACAGAATACTGAAGCCGAAAGTGACCAATACCTACCTTAATCATTATTGCATTGGATAAGATACAGACACTCAATTAAAAACAATTTGCTCACGTGTTTAAAAAGTTGCTTTACTTTTAACAAAACTTTGTACCTTTATAAATTATATATGACAAACGTGAGTTCTGTGATTTAAAGAATGTAAGGATAAACTATTTCATAATTCTTAACAACTCAGTGGTGGAAATTTACATAAAAAAATACAAAACGCTTAGATAATAATATATTTTGGAATGTGTTTCTTTTATTCATTTTTACATGGCCCATTTTAATGCAGATAATAAAAATAAGCTTACATTTCCAATCGTCAATGCTTCCAGCATGCCGCTTCAGGCAATGATAATACTTTAGTGTAACCTTTAAAAGGGGTTAAACAGAATATACCTACCTATTAGATCATCTATAAATCTAAAAATATATAAATAATAAAATTTAAGTCTCTGTTCTTAATGTCAAAATAAAAGCTTTCTACTAAATGCGTATCTACGGTACCTAATTATAACAAGAAGCCAATTAAAGAAAACTTTGGTTTTTGGCGGGATCTTTATGGCTTTAGGCAGGCCTAATCTCTCTGACGTGATGTTATAAGAAGTAATATTATTTCATCCAGGAAAAAGTACTGTTTTCAAGAGATAGCTTTGAGACGGACGAATAGATTACGCGGAAATATCCGCGGGCGGATGGATGCTGGTGTTAAATGACTAATAAACATGATGCTGGTGTTAATTAAATAAATAAAAAATGTCACATTTTATTTTGGAAAATCACATACACAACAATTACAAATATTTATTGTGTTTTAGAATTATTATTATATCACGATTCAAACAACATTACGAGGAAATACAGTGATACATACAACTTACCTCTATTAACGCAATACCTTCGAATCGGTTATTCCGAATCATTTTTAGGACATGTAAACTAAATAATCAATTTTTTTTTCGAGTTGACTCGCTACCATAGCTTATATATATATTGTCTCGTTGTCGGTGCAAGGTATACCTACTTGAATTAATACATTTACGTTAGTTTATTTACGACGACCTATTATTGCAGTTGCCAAGGGAAATGTTTCGATGGGATGGTAACCTTAAGTTCCTACAACTTCTGCTACTGCTTATTAGAAAAGCAGTAGCAGAAGTTGTAGCATGAGCGTTTAATAGCAGAAGGGAATATTAACCCATCTGCCTGGGGTAAGCGACCAGACGGCTACACTAGCACATTTTACATTGGGTATTTTTTATATTTTATCTAAAAAGCTTTAAGAATAAATCATAATTCATATTCCCTTTCAACCCTTACAAATTATGATAATGGTCTGTCAAAGGCATTGTGTGTCCTGTCATCATATTTCGAAAGGGAGTGATCGCACACAATTATAATAAAATCGTTCAATAATGTACGTGTATTTCTACCTACCCTTGTAAGGAAAGGACCGTATCTATTTTTATCCAATATAGTACGGTAATGATGTTAGCACCATTTGTATGTAGGTATTTACATAAACGTATTATATTATGGTATATCAGGAATCCTATGAAGTGAGGTGTTATTTTGAATGCATGAAAAACTTCTTCAAAATAGACGAGAATTTAAGCGAGAATCGGACATATAAGAAAATAAAACTATTTGTACTCCTTATAAATAGTTTTACTAGCTCTCAAATACTCACAAGTTAGTTGAAGACTTGAGAGCTCATTATATCAGGAGTCTAACCAAGATTAAGGGCAGCTTTGATAAACACATTTCTACTTTTAAATTGGCTTTAGGTTTGAAGTTTAGAAGCGAATTGCTTATCATTATCTATAATAGTTTATTTATTCAATTGGGAAATGTATGTGTCCGTATGTCAGAGTTGCTTAAGCCGCATAGTAGAATTCTGACATGGCGTAGCCAACTGTGCCCGAAGGCCATAGCTTAACATGCTCTATGAATAACGGAAACACTTAGAAATTATACCACTTTGGCGGATTCCCATCTGCAAACTAATTTTATGATGATTAATCTTGCAAGTCCCTTAATTAAACAGATAGAAATAATCACCATATTTTAAACTATCTGAAGCCTTGCATGAGTTTTAACACAAAAATTAAATTAATGGAACAGCATCATAGATGTTACACCATATTTAAAGCTGTAAGCGTTACCTTTAAGAAAATCTACTAGGTCTGAAGGGTTCGTTCTAAGACTGTAACTGCAGAACCTCGATACACGAACTATCAAAATCTTATCCATGTTTAAACTCGTGCGCATTAGGAGTAGTTAAGTTTAAATATACCGCCGTATCTCAAAGTAGTACATTTATTCTACCGAAGACTCTTATTATTCTTTACTGGACCATAGTCACCGCTTGCCATTTGGAAGTGGAGAGAAACGGCAGTACATATCTGTGTTTTTCAAACCTACACATACTGTAATACATGCTTTGTAGTAAATAAATAAATAATAATTATTATTTTAACGGTATGTTTACCTAGCATACAATGAAATATATCTCTCTACATCTTTCGACTAATGAAACCACAGAAAGAGACCCTAGAGCTTGGATTGTCGAACGCTGTAGAGAAACTTGAATCTTCGTTGCCATGTTAGATATGTTGGAATGTCTTATGTTCTCCAGTCCAGCTGCTTATAAAATGTTGCTATGTCATATCATACTTAAACGTGTCTACCATGTTATGACGTTGGCTTGGTTGGCGTGGTTAGTAAATGTTCGCCTTTCACCACCTTTCGTGGGTTCGATTCCCACTCGGGACAGATATTTGTGTGCATGAACATGTTTGTCCTTTGTAATTTATCTTTATAAGTATGTATTTACAAACGAAAAGTAGTATAAGTAATATATCAGTTATCTGTTTTCCATAGTACAAGCTCTGCTTATTATAGGATGGCCGTGTGTGAATAATGTCCCAGGCTATTATTATTATTATTATATTTGGCGCTATCTAGCGTTCACGTGTAGGTACGTACAGGTGTAACTAAAGATAAATCCCACGGATGCTTTTATTAAAGAAAGAAATACAGAAGATTCAGCAGCATTATTTTAGCTAGACTGTATGTTATTGTTTACATGTTACGTAATCTCTCCGTAGATTGTGAACCGATTTCCATGTTGTGTTTTACTATCCGATTTTAAAGTTGATACTACTAACCATCTGTATCCTTTGTTTGCTTTCGAGATGATTCTTCAAATTTATTCGTATCGGTTACTAAATTTGGATTGAATTTAGAAAATTAACCCTTAAACTAACTGGTTGCTGATATAGGTACTTAGGCGAACGTTAAATGGCGGAATTACTCAATTCGACTGCACCTGTTCTTTTGTTTTTGTATTTAATTTTATGTGCTTTTGAGAAGGTTCAAAAAAGTTTTGTTCATTATTTTGCCAATCTGCTTGTTATCTATTAAAATTAATGAGAAATTTATTACTTATATCGATAAGGCGTAATTTTATATATGACGTTATCACGTATCGACGAAAGTCCTCATTGTGCATGATCCAGCTAAACAAGCATTTGTATTGTTATTAAGCTCGTTTGTTATGAACATCGTCAAAGAACAATTACATCGAATAATCTTTGCTGTGTGGTGACGGCGAAGAATGTCATCATCCCAATTCATCCCCAGGAGGGTGGAGAAATTATCCCGAGTAGGTATTCCCGAGGCATGAACATCGAACTGCGTTCGCCAACCCGCAAGCGTGTCAATTATGGCATATCCCCTATTCTTTGGGAAGGATTTTAATAAAGTTGCATTATTTTTTTTTATGTCAGAGGTGGACAAACGAGCAAGTGGGTCACATGATGGTAAGTGATCACCGCCGCCCATGGACACTCGCAACACCAGAGGAGTCGCGGGTGCGTTGCTGGCCTTTAAGAGTCAGCAAACAAGTGTTGCTGACCCTTCCCCCCACCCCGATGAGTGGGGGGGAAGGGTCAGTATATTTTATATCAGTATATTTAATGCTCTTGTTATATATAATCGATGCTCCTTAATTCAGCAGTGAAGGCATTATCCTCCTCTTCTTCATCGATTATTGAGTAGGTTGTAGTCGGCTTTGCAGGTATTTTCTATGAAGATTTATGAATATCTATGAAATAGACGTTTATTGTAAGTTACAAGATAAAAAAAAGTGCGAGTCCGACTCGCGCACGACTAGTTCCGTACCATTATCTATAAAACGAGCAAAAAATTCACGTGTGTTGTATGGGAGCCCCCTTAAATATATATTTTATTTTGTATTTGTTGTTATAGCGGCAACAGAAATACATCATTTGTGAAAATTTCAACTGTCTAGCTATCACGGTTCATGAGTTACATCCTGGTGACAGACGGACAGACGGACCAGGCCTTTGGGTACGGAACCCTAAAAAGCACCGAAAAAAAGTGACAACAACAATCGTAGAGCGTCACAAACCGATGGAGAAAGAAAAATTCATGTATATGAAGTTCACGCAGAAGACACTACGATCATTTGCCCATCCTCTCGGTATTGGTCAAGGGATGCCACAGGACGTCCATAGACAGCTAACTTCACGTGGCTACACTTCCTTCGTGACTATTAGGTGCCATTAGGTGTTGCAGGTAAAACTTGTTAACTATAAAATAACTGATGGATTGGCCATTTAGAAAGGATGAATGAAAGAAGATTGACCAAAGAAGTTTACCTGGCCTGTGTGAATGGAACAACTGGAAGGGGAAGACCTCGTCGAAAATTCTCTGACCAAATCGGAGACGTTCTCAAGAAAGGACTACAGGTCAGAAGTTCCCTCAACCGGCGAGCATGTATAAAGAATATAATGACAGTAATCGAGGCAAAATTCGTGTGCAAAGATCGTGACAAATGGAAATCCGTTGTCTCTGCCTACCCCTCTGGGAAACAGGCGTGAGTCTATGTATGTATGTATAAAATAACTATAATAATAATATCTCGGGACAATGTCACACAGATCATCCTAGCCCCAAACTAAGCAAAGCTTGTACTATGGGTACCAGGCGACGATATACATACTTATATATTTATAATGACGTATTATACCTACATCACTTGGTAATAAAGTGTTAAGAATTTAATCTCTAACTAGGTACAAGATTAACATATTATTATTATTATTGAAATAACCTAACTTATCAACTAAAGAAACATAAATAAAATAAATACAAACATAAATAAATGGTCTAACCAATGAGCTTATGCGTCAAAAAATTCGTCGACATCGCTTTGAACCGGGAACGTACCCAGAAGGCTGGCAGCATTGCCACGTTGAATGGCAATGCTAATTCTTTGACCTAAGTATTGGCCAGCCCTCTGATCACGTGAAGCATCGACCAGACGTTTTGAGATGTCACGAAAAAGGGTTAAAGCGTTTGGACCCCATGGCCCGAGCGTTTCAACTCCAAACGGCTCAAACATATAGTTACCAATAAGGTTCACATATTTACGCCGTTTAGAGGTCTCCGCTAAAGCAGCAGCAGCGCCGGCGCGTCCACTGGTGTTTGGAAGATGCGAAGGCGCCAAGGTGTCGACGCAGGTTGCATCCCACACCAGAGGCCTTCCCAACTTCCAAGGTAGCAAGGACATACCATCGGGCCTCTTGCCATCGTCGCGTGCCAGACCATTAGGTTCGAGTATGGCAGGCACGCCAGCGGCGACAAGAGCCCGGCGGATAATATCATTTAGGCTACCATGACGGGGTATTCTACCGGCGCTTCTGCTACACGACAGGCCATGATGTCCAAGGTGGCCGACAGCTTCTCCACAGTTACAGCGATGAGGAGCGACGCAGGGTATGCCAAGACGGAGGCAGGTGGAGAGACGGAACGTGCCGTCATCCAGCATAGTCCCTAAGTTTGATGACGGCAACGCCTGCAGCCAAAGTCCCGATTCCCACTCTCCGACAGCCAGCAAGCGAGCACGTTCGGCAACGTCACCCGTAGTATTCAGAAGATTATCTCGGGTGAGGCTGCAGATAGGCTGGTCCCACTGTCTCTGTGAGAAAGGGTTTTTTGGAAGGTCTGTACTTGGGCAAGTCATTTTCCATGTATTTATTGCGTCGGTCAAATATGGCACCTCAGAATTAACCTGCGAAGAGTACAGAATTTTACGGGTTAGTTCTTCGGTGCTATGGACCGACGACAAATACGCAAACTCATACTAGAAATTTTGCGGACGCCAAGGCCCCCAAAACGTACCGGAAGGGTAGCCTGTATCCACGCTCGGTCGTCCATGTCCACATTTAAAACTAAAGATAAGGTGTTTCTTATAATATTGTCTACCTTTTCCAACAGGGCCAAATGTTTCCATAGGTGGGATGAACGAAGCACGTATGTAAATTTGGGAACAAAAAAACAATAACGGATTATTGTATAAGCCGAATGAATATTAATTTTGGTAAAACGGTCCGAAACTTCTTGAAAATTTTGAATTTTTTCGTCTATAAAGGGGAGGTAACCTTCATCTAAGACTGGGGACCCAAGGAGGCGAAGCGAATTTTTCTGTAGAATATTCAAATTCGGGGCTATGGAATTGAACTTTTGAATCGTCTGAAATTTATCAGTCGTGTCCGAGATATATAATTCACATTTTGTTACATTTAGTTCAAGACCAATTGATGAAAATTCTTTTTTAAGAAAAGTAAGATCCTTAAGAACCGTTTCCACGTCCCCTCCTAAGGTCCCGTCATCTAGATACCATGTATTAAATTTCGAATTTAGTTGCTTAATAATTGGATGAATCGCGAGGCTGAAAATGACAGGCCCAAGAGGGTCGCCCTGTTGGCAGCCAACGGCAGATTCTAAAAGATGGTTCTTGTATAATAATTTGGTTGGAATCCGGTAACATTGCCAAAGAAAAGCATATATTTCAGGGGTTTCTTTTTTAATTTCGGCCAACAAGACGTCCCTATGTACAGAATTAAAGGCATTCTTTACGTCAACCTTCAGGATGACCTCAGATTCCCCACTATTTAGATAGGTTGATAAGGCGTGAACGGCAGCCTCACAGCCGCCCTTGGAACCGAAACCTACTTGGAGAGGCTGGAAAGTATGAGAAAGTTTGCTGTAAAAGAATTTACAACAAACTTTTGCCACCGTACGCCTGTAAGTGCTTCCCACGGCAATGAGACGAATACCGCCATCACGCTTGTACAAAGCACATAGATTGGTCCCATACAAAACGTCAATAATGGCTCCGTCCACTCCACCGCGGAGCATTAAATTGACCAAGGCCGTCAATTCTTCCAGCAAGGTTACGCCGGCATTCCCAGCACTAGGACTAGTAAGGTCTTTGAGGTGTTGGGGTGACAAACCGTCGAGACCTCCAGCGGAACCGTTACGAAAAAAATTAATAGCCTCGGCCACGTCGCGGGATGTTGCAATATGTACTGTGGCACCATCATTGGGAGGAGAGGGGAAACTAAGATCTGCAACTGGCGCGGGATGCTTGTTTTTTAAAGCGGCAAGTGTGTCCGGAGTACACGGTGCCAATACGTCGCTACTAAAAAGTAAACGAGCTGCTCCACCAATATCGCCTTCATTTAACTTTGATTCTACATGTTGAAAGAAGGTTTTCTTGGAACGGTAATTACGTGCCGACAGGGGGGTAAGAACTGGTAGTGGATGGGTACAATTATTTTTAATTTGGGAAGTCAAAGTGTTTTTTTTATTAGTAGATTTGTCTACATGTAGGACTCTATATGGAAAAGTCAGTAAAAGTTCCCAGGCTGCATATGAGTTCTCCTGCGTCACACGACGGATACATTGACCTAGGTATTCAGCAACTAAGGGTCTTGACACCCGGGGAACATGTTTTAAAACGGGGGTTGTATGTTTGTATAAGGAAAGTGTTTTCCAAAGTGGTTGAGTATCCGCCGTGCAAGTGGGGTCGGAGGGCACATCCTGAGTCTTATGGATTTTACCGATATGTACCTTCAGGCCCCGACGGCCTTTAAAGAAGCGCGGTTGGGAACAATATGTGCACCTCACCGGGACGTCAAGTGACGAAGAAAGTTGTTCCGTCTCCGCTTCACCATCTCCAAGGCAGTGGCTCATTGATTACACTTAATACAGGTTCCAAGCAAAATTACATAAAAACACAAAGCTAAATAGAAAATATTATAAGTTACTTAAAGAAAACCAATTGTCATTGTCATAGGTAAACTTACATACTTATATAGATAGATAAATACTTATATACATAGAAAACATCCATGACTCGGAAACAAACATTCGTGCTCATCACAAATATTTGCACTTACCGGGATTCGAACCCAGAACCACCAACGTCGTAGGCAGGAGCACTACCAACTAGGCTACGGTGACCGTCAAATAGCTATATATGTTTAATGCAGGCCGGTTGGCGTGGTTCATAAATGCTAGCCTTTGACACCGCAGGTCGTGGGTTCGATTCCCACCCAGGACAGATATTTGTGTGCATGATTATGTATGTTTGTCTTGAGTCTGGGTGTAATTATCTTAATAAGTATGTATTTGCAAAAGAAAAGTAGTTAGTATATGCAATATATCAGTTATCTGGTTTCGATTGTAGGTACAGTGTCGGCTTAGTTTTGGATCAGATAGCCGTGTATGCATATTGGCCCAGGATATTAAATATTTTTTAAAATTATATGTTCAAATAGATTATTATATCTGTAATTTAATTTGATCATATAGAATAATAATGATTTTATTTAAGACTAGCTATGCCCGCGACTTCGTCCGCGTGATAATGAGTTTATTTCGTTTTTCTTGTAAAATAAAAGACTTTTTCTAAAATAAAAGTAGCCTAAGTTACTCCTTATTACATCAGCTACCTGCCAGTAAAAGTCCCGTCAGAATCCGTCCAGCCATTTCAGAGGTTAGCCGGAACAAACAGACAGACAGACAGACAAAAATTGTAAAAAATGTCATTTTGGTGTATGTACCGTATATATATTCATATTAATGTAGTAAAAACCGGTTATTTCAATATTACAAACAGACACTCCAATTTTTATTTATTTATATAGATAGGAATGATTTTTTAAGTAGCTAATTCTCTTTCAAAATGGCTTTTCCAAGTTTTTAATACTAACCATCGGTACTTATAGTTTTAGATATATTTCCCTGCATTTGTACTTTTTTTTTAATAAATATCATGGGACAACTAACACACTGCCATCTAATCCAAAACTATGGCAACCAGACAACTGATTAACATACTCATATATTGCTAAATACATACATATTATAGATACATTACACCCAGACACAGAATCGTGCTCATCACACAAAAATACGTCCTGGATGGGAATCGAACCCATTACCCCTGGCTTAGCAGTCAGCGTCCCTAACCACTATACCAACAGGCCAGTCAAACCCTAACTAAACCGAACACATGCCGAACCAACTCAGCTTCGTGGCCCGAATAGCTAAACAATGAAGAAGGAAAGAATTTCATTTATTCGACACAAAAAAAGAAAATCATGGTAATGAGCTTACTGGTTAACTAGGCAATGATGTCCTCCCGACCGATTTCGGCCACGGCGGCCAGTCTTAATGGAGACTAGCCAATTGCGCAGGACATATTATAGTGCACAAGTGTGTGCGCAAACACAGGGGCACTTTCTATTCCATCACTCTCATGATCCGATGGGACGCCTAGCGACACGACCGGAAAGAGTTCAGGTACAGGACCGACGGCTTTACGTGCTCTCCGAGGCACGGGGGTGTAATACCGCCAACTTCCAGACTTCGGGCTGATACTGAGAAATTTCTTTTTACGGAAAAATCCCAAAATCACATTTTGGCCCGACCCGGGATTTGAACCCAGGACCTCATTATCTGCGGTTGAACACGCTACCGCTAGACCAACGAGGCAGTCAACTAGGCAATACACAATATAGAAATACTATGTATATACTATACAAAAATCATCATGATATCAACCGAAAGACGTCCACTCGTGGACGTGGACACATGCGTCCCCCAAGGATCTCCACAATAGCCGATCCTGCGCGATCCAGCGGCTTCCCGCGACTATACACAAAAATACATTTAACTTAATCATCAGTCAATCACGGTGTGATAATGTGTGTCGAAAAAGCCATAGCTCAGCATTTTCCTGCAGGCAGCACAAAGTCACTTACAGCCACTGATTTTCAGCTAGAACCTAGTGGCAACAAGAACAGGTGAACTACATACATATATATATTAAAAGTAAAAAATAAAGTTCATTTTTTTTTCTATTAAGTAATGAAATCAATCAATTTATCCATTAAGTGTCTATATAACGTTGGCAGTGATCGTTATAATAATGTAAAATAAAATAGTTTTATTTGCCACTAGTATCAAAAATATTTTGTTTGTTAACTTCAAACGGCGTCAATGCAAGACGTAAAATAATTACATTTTATTGGCAGTTCAATCACAAAGATCAATAAACACATTAGGTGCAGACGTTAAAAACACTTATCGTGAAGTGTAATAATGTCCTCCTAGCCGAATTTCGGCCACGGCGGCAAGTCTCAATAGAGATTAGCCATCTGCGCGGGACATATTATCGCGCACAATTCCATCACACTCATGATCCGATAAGACGCCTAGCGACGTGACCGGAAAGAGGTCCGGTACAGGACTGACGGCTTTACCGCCTTTAATACCGCCAACTCCCAGACTTCGGGCTGATGCTAAGAAATTTTTCCAAAAAATATATTTCAATAAATCACTTTTGGCCCAACCCGGGATTTGAACCCAGGACCTCGTTCTCTGCGGGTGAACACGCTACCGCTAGAACGAGTCAGTCAATATACTAAGCATCCACAGACTTGACTTAACTGTATTTAGTTAGAATAAATGAATGAATTATTTTGAATTATTTATTTTGCCAGAATTGTAGTATACATTACAGGTGTTGTTATTTAAATGGTGCTGTACAATTCACTATATAATAGCATGCAAAAAATATGTGTTAATATTATATATGTGTTAATAATAATAGAAAATAGGTACTTATGTAAAAAATATTGGTAGGTTTAAAAAAAACGCACTAGCGACATTTATATTTCTCTCTGTCAAGCGGTACTTTACAAATATATAATTGACGGATACAAAGTACATCCAGACTACTAACTACTAACAACTATTTATGGGGCACTCAAATAGCTCGAACCTGGGACAGGAAGTGGCGCTGCGCCAGAGGTGCAGTCAAAAAGGTATCACCTATCTAGGCAAATTACTTTTGATAACGCAAAGCCAGTGATTGATAAATATATGTAGTCTGTAATATAAATTTTAATAACTTATGTATATTTTATACATCTTTTTTTACATTCTGTACCTTATATAATTTTCTTAAACAATAAATAAAATAATATTAGCCACCCACAATACCAAGACGACTTGTTGACGTGGTAAAATCGGGCGTGAATAACGTGGAATCCCATGAAAATAGATGTTATGGTTAAAGATAAATCATATAAGAAAAATAGATATTATGAATTAGAATAAGAAGCATTTCTGAAAACATATAGAATTACTAGCTGTGCCCCGCGGTTGTCCCCGCGTTAAACTTTATATGTGTTAATCCAGAGGGCTAACTAACTACACACCAAATCTTATTAAAATCGCTTCCGCCGTTTAGACGTGAACAACTAACAAAGATGCACACCGACACTCTCACATACTCACAAACTTTCGCCTTTATAATATTAGTGTTATGATGTCTTATTAAGGCATATACTTGTCATAATTCTATTTTATTTAATACTCTTTCATCAGCTTGTTGTCATTGGGTAGTACCTAGTAAACAGGCTCTGCTACCCGACTACCTGGTATATCCCTTTGTCGCATTGTACACCCACGGGTGGCGTTATTCTATTATTTTTCTAGGCTGGTAACGACATGGCTTGGTCTTTAATAATAGTACCGAATGCCTAGTAATAATTTGGATGGAGATAAAAAAGATCTGTAATGTCAACGGCCTGAGGTTTTAAATTTAGAACAGCCGTGATTTTGTGTCGGGTTTAAAAATGTTGGCTGGTAACCATAACAACCGTTTAGAGAATTATAAACCTGAACTGCTCATTTTCATTCTACTCACGAAACTGTGTGGGAGGATTTATAAAATTTAAAAGCTAAACGGTAATCCATTATTCTGTAACACTTAGCGATATTTAAGTGAATAGAAAGTCAGTACAAGTGAAATATTAAATGGTGAGATATTATTAAACATAATCGTTTGTCACAATACCTCTCTAAAAAAAAACTTACGCTTTGCTTAGGTTGTTAATTCGATTGCAAATTGGGGAAACAAGGTCGTACTAACATACAATCTATTTGGATGGTTTGAACTGAACGCCTCTTTGCATAATCACAACTTTCTGGCAACTTATGCTGTTTAAATAATTGCGAACGTTGTCATTTTGATATGTCTAATGAATTATTCAAATGTTCTAGGAGAGTCTGACTGCGAAGTAATAGACTATGTTGCTTGGTCTGGAATAGTGAACGCAAATCTGAAGGTTTGTATATGAAAGCGATGATGATGCTTATTATTTGAAGATGGTATTAGGTTACCATCTTATCGGTACCTCTTGTAAGTTCTTTTAAACTCACCTCTAACATATGGTATTCTCTCGTACAGCCAAGGGACGCCCAATTAATCTACGACTAAACAAAAGACACTAAATATAAGACGTATGTAGGTATTCAATAGATCCTCATATTGCGCTGACCGCTCTTGTGGCGCGATGGTTAAGGTGGGCGCTTCGCCATTCCCTCAGCGGCGCAGTATTTATGTTCTGTGTATTATTCCTTTTGCAGAACTGATCTTTATTTTTATGCACATCAAGTATATTTTATTATATCGGGTTATTTGTAAAACACTAATAACCTCGCAGGACGAGATAGTTAACGTTAAGAAACCTTGTTGACCTCTTTAAAGTTTTATCTTAGAGACACTCTCACAAGAAGTTTTATGTAGCTAACAGCTGTTGTGAATCTAATCCCTGTGTACAAACATATAATAGACGGACAAAAATTACATCCAGACTCAGAACAATTAGTTATGGGTCACACAAATAGTTGTCCAGCGCGGGATTCGTACCCGCGACACGAAGAGGCAAGGCGACTATCTTAGCCGCTGCGCCACACGTAGTCTGATATAATGTGTATGTCCACAGTGCTACCCCAGACAAGAATTCCATAGGACACTAATGGTGGATTCAGGGTTAGATTCAATGCTGCGGAGAAGAGAGCAAGTAATATCTCACCTCCTTTACATGGAGGATTTAAGGTTATTTGCTTCCAGCTACCTCCATTTGTCAGGGTTATTGAAAGTCTCAGTAAACTTTAGTAACTCAATCAGATATACATCGCCATGTCAGCCAATAGACGTCAACTGCGCCACCCCCAAATTACAGGAATAAAGAATAATTCCCAGTCTGTTAATTAGTCGTTCAATAATGTCCTGGGACATTATTTACACACAGCCATCTGATCCCGAACTAAGCAGAGCTTGTACTATGTACACCAGATAGCTGATACTTGAGATACTTTTCTTTTGTAAATGCATACTTATATAGATAATTACACCCATACTCAGGACAAACAGACATGTTCATGCACACAAATATTGGTCCTAGGCGGGAATCAAACCTGCGACCTCCGGCGTGAAAAGAAAGCATTTGCCAACCACGCCAACAGGCCCGTCGAAGTTCGAGAACAAGTCAATGCAGCAGACAGTCAGATTAAAGCTTTTGGCAGAATATAGACCTATGACAGATATTCACTTCACCTGTTCGCCTCCAGATGTCTTGAAGGACAGAAATCGTGCGAATAATGTGGATATTTTTGACGGTCACCGTAGCCTAGTTGGTAGTACTCCTGTCTACGAAGCTGGTGGTCCTGGGTTCGAATCCCGGTAAGTGCAAATATGTGTGTGATGAGCTCGAATATTTGTTTCTGAGTCATGGATGTTTTCTATGTATATAAGTATTTATCTATCTATATAAGTATGTATATAGTCGCCTGGTACCCATAGAGCTTTGCTTAGTTTGGGGCTAGGATGATCTGTGTGACATTGTCCTAGATATTATTCTTATTTTCAACTCAACTAAAAAAATTTCGTCTAAACTCTGATTAATTTACTAGAAAACTTTTCAGACAAAGCACACGCAAACCATTAAAAGTTGAAAAACGCACTTCATAAAACAAATCTCTGAATTCTTTAATAGAGTGGATTGTAAACATTTACCTTATGATCGCTTACGAATGAATTGCGTTTACATCATTGAGTATGTATGTCTAACGGTAAAGAAATTCAGCTAGCGAATAAATAAATATTTCAAACAGAAATTTAACAAATAAAATACTCATAATCTTATTTGCGAAACGAGTATGAAGGTACTTTGAGGATGGTTTAGGTGGATTTGTGAATTATCGAATCTGTGATTGTGAATGCTTGGATGAGCACATATGCTATTTAATCGAAAGATGACGCTTCACTCAAGTTTAACCATCGAATAAACTGAAATGAGATTTATTTAACGTATAAAAATATACTATGTCTGCACGTGTGGCGCAGCGGCTTAGACAGTCGCCTCGCCGCTTCGTGTCGCGGGTTCGAGCCCCGCGCCGGACAATTATTTGTGTGACCCATAAATAGTTGTTTTGAGTCTGGATGTAATTTGTGTCCGTCTATACACAGGGATACCCTAGTGCGGGCGGCCTTTTAAAAGAAGAAGAAGATGAAATACGTACCGCACTTTATAAAATTTTATCTTAATCTGTCAGTTTTAACAATCGAATAAGAATGTAAATTACTTTCAGATCTTGTTGTTTAAAGAATAATAATATCTGGGACAATGTCACACAGATCATCCTAGCCCCAAACTAAGCAAAGCTTGTACTATGGGTACCAGGCGACGATATACATACTTATATAGATAGATAAAACATCCATGACTCAGAAATAAATATTCGTGCTCATCACACAAATATTTGCACTTACAGGACCACCAGCTTCGTAGGCAGGAGCACTACCAACTAGGCTACGGTGACCGTCAAAAGAAAGCAGTGGTTTACTTTCTGAGCGTTTCCGTGCTTCGGAAGGCACGTTAAACTGTCGGTTCCGGGCGGCTTGATAAACTCTAACATTACAATAAAGGAAATTATGAATAAGCATATAAGCAGTATAATCACCTATAATTGAATTCGTGTTCCGAAGGTTTATTCGTGGCTTTTGTAACATCCGAATACCGGCTTTACTTCAACACACGTCGCCACTGCTAACTAGTGCTACGAGTATATTATGATGTTGAAACGAGTAAATATTATCCTGTAACATTAACCTTTAGTAAGCACATCTACACCACAGAAAAGTTACCTACGTAATAAAGACCTATATAGACGCCAACTGTACCTAATGAATGCCGCTCGAATCAGGGCTTTTTATTACGTACATTTAGACTAAGAGATTAATGAGCAATCTCTCCCCAAGTGCTATTTGTAAAATTTTCTTTGCAGCCGGGACCGAATGTGACAAATGGTGTTCGATTGACCTGGGTTATTTTCAACGCTCAATGCTGACAAAAAGTCTTATTAAAGTAAGTTTTTAAATGAATAATCTTATATCATATATTATTATTATTTACTAGCTGTGCCCCGCGGTTGTACCCGCGTTAAATTTTATAAATTATCATAGCGTCTTCCAAACATCGTCTTCTTAACATTTTGATTCTGGAAAACTGAACATGCAGTCAATTTTTATGAAGGGTATTTATTTAGAGGATACCCATTTTGGCGATAATAATTTAAATATGATGACCTACACATAAATAAAGTAATATAAAGAATAAAATAAAATAGTATTACAAAAAAATTGCATATCAATCCAAATCATGCATAGTTATTACAAAAACAAAGCTTAATTATATAATTAGGCTTACTTTTTGTACATTAACATTCTAACAAACATTCTAACAAAACTGACTAATGATAAAAGAAAATTCATTAGCCGAATCCACACCAGACGATCCAAAATGGATCGGCGATCCTGCGATCCGCGATCCAAGATCGTGATGCGTGGAGCGTGGATCGTTCTAGGTCGATCCAACAGCAATCTTTGCGATCCTGACTTGGCTGCTCCAACGCGCTCCAGGCGATCCATACTGATCGGGCTAAATTCAGTTGAATTTTGTCTGGCTATGGAGTCACACGTGCAACGGCGGCGAAGAATAGCCGCAGCAGCAACAAGCTACATTTTACTTGTATATTTACAAATACGACAAAAATTACGAAAACGGAAAAGACAGTATTGGGTTAAAACAATTTTTAAAAACCGGTTGGAATATGGAAATCGACTTTACAAAGAATTAATTGATGATGGAGCTGAAGCTAATTTTGCACGAATGACTTCAAATCAATTTGACTTATTGTGTTCACTATTGGAGAACAAAATTAGAAAGAATGATACAAACTATCGTGATGCCATAACTATTAAAGAAAGACTACTAATAACACTAAGATTTTTAGCAACTGGTGATTCTTACGTCAGTCTACAGTATCTTTTCAGAGTGTCCAAACAGTCAATATCAAAAATTGTTCCTGAGGTTTGTGAAGCAATCATCGAGGTTTTGAAGGATTATGTAAAAGTAAGTGAAATTATATATGTATATTAAAAATATTAAACTCTTTAT
The DNA here is from genome assembly GCA_951640165.1 of Pseudoips prasinana. Lineage (NCBI taxonomy): Eukaryota > Metazoa > Arthropoda > Insecta > Lepidoptera > Nolidae > Pseudoips > Pseudoips prasinana. The sequence goes on along the minus strand of OX621241.1, from coordinate 17,907,186 downwards.
TTCCAACTTAGCTTATGCTTAAGAATATATACGAGGGCAAGGTGAAAAGTTCTCGGCCTGACAATGAAAGACTGCGATTTTCAGTTCAAAAATGATTTTATTTTTCAAGGCAGGAAACCTAAATTTTTACTGATTGGAACGCCATTTCTGTGTCAGGCCGAGAACTTTTCACCTTACCTAGGTAAAAGTTACATATACTCGTATGTTATTTAAATTGGTGGTGATTTTGGTGACGGGGAAGGCTGCCAAGTTGTCGAAGTAGTAGAAGTTGATGGAAGCTGAGTTGTTGTTGATTCTGAAGGGTGTTCTGTATGTGATGAAGTTGAAGAGTAATATCCATAATTTTCTGGTCTGTATCTGCCTGTGTCAGCTTCAAAAATAATTTGAGATATAGCATGTTTTACATAAGTTAACGTTATATGATCATATTTTCGTAGTTCGGTAGCTATGTATTGTCCAAAAGCGGTGTATGAATCTGTCTCTGGTTGTTGTGGTTGAGCACATTGATGAAGTAGTTGAAATGCTTCCGAAATGGATTCATCTGTAATTATAATATCTTCGGTACCATGTGAAGATGTTTTTTTTCTTTTTTTATTTTGATTCCTTTTTTGGGTTTGAACATTGTGTTGGGTGTTTTGCACATTGGATTGGGCAGCAGGTTGTTCAGATGATACAGAAGGTTTAGTTGCTATACTCTGATCATTCATATCTTGCATTTGATTACTATCATTCTCAGTTGAGTGATTGTCTACGTTTTCTAGAGCAATTTCATTGATAGCATGTTCACCGCTACCAGTGGTGCTATTACTTTCTTCCTGTAACAACAACAATAACAAAATATATTAATCATAGTTACACTTTTTTCAGATGCCATCAAATGAAGAAGAGTGGCTCGCAGTGTCTCAGGAATTCGACGAAAAATGGGATTTTCCACATGTATTAGGAGCAATGGATGGTAAACATGTCGTTTTGCAAGCGCCTTTTAATAGTGGCAACGATTACGATAACTATAAATTGTTTCCAAGTATAGTTCTTTTTGCATTAGTAGATGCAAATTATAGGTTCCTTTACGTGAACGTTGGGAGTAAGGGCCGAATATCAGATGGAGGCGTGTTTAAAAGCACAAAGTTATATGAGAAACTTGAAAAAAAGGAGCTAAACATCCCATCGGCAAAAATTTTGCAAGTTCCCTATAAAATTGAAGTGCCCTATTTTATACTAGGTGATAAAGCTTTCCAACTAAATGAGTATACATTGAAACCGTATGAAGGTGATCCAGAAAGGAATTCGAGTGAACGAATATTCAATTACAGATTATCAAGAGCACGTAGAGTTGTAGAAAACGCGTTTGGAGTACTAAGTTCAAGTTACAGAGTTTTGCGTAAACCAATGCTGTTGGAACCAGAAAAAGCAACTAAAGTCGTGCTAGCGGCAGTTTACCTGTATAACTATTTACGAAGTAATTCTAATTTAAGATCACCGGTATCTTTTGATACAATACAGGGGAATGGAGAAATAGTTCCTGGAAGCTGGCGAACGGAACAGGCACCAACATCACTACTACCCCTAGATGCCATACCACGAAGAGCATCACAAAATGCCAAAGATATTCGGTCCCACTTAGCAAGACACTTTATAACAAACAGGGACATTGTTTGGCAAAATGACTACCAATAATCTTATAGAAATTGTACTGTGTTTATGTTTTATAAGTTAGGAGGAACATAATTTAGTTCAGCTCATCATACTTTAACCAATTAACTATGTGTTTTCTTTAAAACTATCCTCTCCCTAAGTTCTATGTTATATAATAAGAAAAAAATTTATTACATGAATACATTTTTTTATAATGGGACATTTGCACACAACGCCATCTAGTCCCAAACTCAGCAAAGCTTGTACTATGGTTACTAGACAACTGTATACAATACATAAATACTTTTTTTTGTAAATACATACATATTATACAGAAAAACACCCAGACAACAAGGCAAACACAAATGTTTTACATCACATAAATATTTGTCCTGGTGCGAGCATCGAATCCGACGCGACGTTTGATTTCGCAGTCAGTACCAATGGCCACTAGAGCAAACGTAAATCTATACTTTCGCCAGTATATACTTTATTGACACCAAAAGAAAACATTACCTACACAGATAACACAAAATAATACAAACAAATTTAGGCCAATAATTATTATTGTATTAGTACGTCTACTGCTAGCACTAATTATAATTATACATACCTAAATTATGTACCTGTAAGTTTTTTAATCAAAATAAAATTATAGGTTAAGTAAAAAATAACTCACCTGTGGGAGGGTATCCCTTGTTCTCCCAGGGTCATTCTTATCCGCCATGAAACCAAACTCATCGTAAGCAAACCATTTTGATTTATAAGTATCTTCAGCACCTGAAATGAACAATAAATGATACTCAAAACTTTTAAACATTTAAGTATATATTTTTATCACAAACTAAGTTTCGTTACTACTTTGTGGAGTTTTACACAATTTTGTTATTATTACTAATAAATTAAAATTAAAGCTTCACTAAGACGTACTGAGCTCACCTCGAAAGGGTATTAAATGAACAAAGTCTCGAACAAAACAAACTATAATTTCTTACCTGAACCGGTAATACGACTCTGTTTTTCTCTGAATCGTTCTCTTCTGTAGCCACCCGACAAAGACTTCATTTTTTTCTTTAATTCTGTCGTTGGAATATTGTTCATTTGCCGACTAATTTGCCGCCAGGCATCTTCTCTTACACCTCTATTTGTGTAATTAGTATCATTAGGATCCCATAAACATTTACTCTCTCTATATAGGGAAATTAAACGTATACACTGTGAATTATCCATAACGGCGGATCGCGCGATTCAAAATCACAACCGTCTAGACCGCGCGCGCCAAGCGACTGAGGCCCCTTTGTGCATAAACAAAAAACCGACAACAAATGGATCGCACGCGGCATGGAGCGCGCGCTCCCCGCCGCGCACATGGATCGCGCGCGGCACGTCTACACTTCACGCTCCGTGGAGCGCGCTCCATGCCGCGCGCGATCGGAGCGCTTTGGATCGTCCGGTGTGGATCCGGCTATTGGCGTCAAAATTTTTCTGCTTTGTTGGGATGTCAAGTATTTAAATACTGTATTAGAGTTGATTGTAATTGATCTATATAAGTATCTATGTATTTACAAAAGAAAAGTAGTATATGTAGTTTGTCAGTTATCTGGCTTCCATAGTACAAGGTCTGCTTACTTTGGGATCAGTCATCAGATGGTCGTGTGTAAATAATGTCCCAGGATATTATTATTATTATTTTGTACATGTGAGCTTGATAAGTGCAAGTTACGCTAATAGCTGAAAGTAAGCCGCCTTTTAATTCTTAATCTATTGGTACAACCAAAGGTTATCTGAAATCTTAAACCACCTAAACTATGTACATTCAAACATCTAAACAAGATCGTTATTTATTCTATAAGGACACCAATTCTTTCTGTGTTCTTGCCGATTTATCAGGTGAAATACATTGTACTTTTACGTGATGTCTAGTGTTTGATGCAATAAAGTGCACTCTATCCATCTAGTCAATACACAATTCGTTTATTGCATTCCCTAAGTTAGAAAAGGACTCTATCGGACGTAGAAATTTATAAGAGTGGAAGAATTTCAACAGTTTCTCAAAAACTAATTAAAAAATTGATAGTGGTATAAACAAAACTAAATATATAATTAACTTCATAACTATTTAAGCACTAAGATTAAAACATCTTAGTGCTTAAATAGTTATGAAGTTAATTTCAATTTAAATTAAAACACATTTGAAGTAGAAAATCTGGGAAAATTTAGAAAAAAATCTCTATATTATTGTTATACCTACTTAAGTATTCTATTTTACTCAGCACTAAGATCTACCTCCGTTCCAAATTACGATCGGATGGGTTCAAATAAGGTAACAAATAACAACCCCACAAATATACACTTTTGTAATCATAATATGATGGAAAAAAGACAAAATAAAAAAAGATAAAGAAAGATACCTCAACGGTCTTCTTGACCATAAAGCTGGACAGAAATGAAATGGTTCGGGTAGCCAAATATTCACGGTCACGCACGATGAACAAATCAAGAAGTTAAGTGTAGAAAACTACCCTGCCAATTAGCTTAATACCAGTATGATAATCGTATAAAATTTGGTTTAAAAAAAATATATATAAAGACATCGCTGTCTAGAGCATTACATGCAATAATATTTTACGTTTATGTTATCAAGAGAAACGTCTCTTAAGATATCACGTACGATCTCCAACTTATTGACACACCTACGTGATTATTCCGGTATCAATATAAAGCAGGAATATCAATATAAGGCAGGAAGTGGGGGAAAACTTGTATAATATACACCAAATACGTAGAGTTCGTAGTATGATGTGCGTTGTAACGTGTTCGACTACGGGTTATTGTGTCTCACCAAAATTGAGGAAACTTGCTTCATAACACGCGCGCAGTCACCTGTGAATACATACCAGTAGTAGATAGTTCTCGTAATATTAGGTAGGCTTTAGGTATCTAGTGTCCACAAACTGATTTGGCTCTTCCAAGACTATGTAGCACTGCTATTTTCTGTCAAAATATAATATTTCAGTTAGCTAAATTGTTAATAATTTGTTAGGTGATGTTGGAATTAAAAATACCAATAATTTTTATCCTATGACATTATTCACACACGGCCATCTGATCCCATACTAAGCAGAGCTTCTAGTAACTATAACAACTAGATCACTGATATAAATAAATAAAAAAGGTTTTAGTCACGTAGACTTTAAAAAAGCGCTTGTAAATAGTCAGAACATGTTTGTAGTAATATAGTTTTATACATTATTATTTCTAGTAACATAGATATTTAGGTACACGTTGTATGAAAACATTTATAAAATTTATTTTATTATAGCAATGATATTTAGCTAGCTCGTATCATCGTTATTGTCAAGAGATTATGTTTAATTATCTAGTTTAAGTCTAATATTTTTACTACATATTATCAATGGTTCTGTCTATATTAAGGTATTATTATTATGACGGACCTTGTGTTAGTAACGACGGGCGCCCTTGAATGCTACCACCGGATCCAATGCGCCCCAACTTAGAAGACCCGGCGAAACAAACTCAGTGGGTTCATCTACTACCGGTTTCAACACGACCCAGTTGAAACGGTCCGGCGAAACATACTCAAGCGGGCATATATTACATATAATATGTACCTACAGTACTTATACTACTTTTATTTTGTAAATACGTAATTATTTATATAGATAACTACACCCAGCTAAGGATAAACAGATATGTTCATCATGCCCACAAATATATATCGTGGGCGGCAATCGAACCCACGAGATGCGACGTGAAAGGCAAGTATTTGCCAACCACGCCAAACGATCTTTCAATATTTTACAATTGAGTCTTCGTGACCTCGGCCGATGTTACTCGGGCTTTTATGTAGAGGAAAATTTAAAAGTAGGTACAACTTAGGCGCGATTATGTGCTTATACTCTAAATATCGTAATATTTGACGGTCACCGTAGCCTAGTAGTGCTCCTGCCTACGAAGTTGGTGGTCCTGGGTTCGAATCCTGGTAAGTGCAAATATTTGTGTGATGAACACGAATATTTGTTTCTGAGTCATGGGTGTTTTCTATGTATTTAAGTATTTATCTATCCATATAATTATGTATATCTTCGCCTGGTACCCATAGTACAAGCTTTGCTTAGTTTGGGGCTAGGATGATCTGTGTGACATGGTCCCTAGATATTATTATTATTATTAAATAGGGTGTTGAAATAGTTTAAAAATCGGTGAACATAGAAATATAGTGATAATTATAAATAATAATTTTTGGAAACGAACCTGTTTAACTTAAATGCCAAACGTGACCTAATTAATATCGAACCACAAATTTCGAAAATAGTCGATGTACAGACGCCAGCACATGCAGCTACCCCAATGTGTCAAATTTATTTTATGGAATTTCAAATTTATCATAAAATCATAAGGTTCCATCGGGGAATTTAACAGATTGGGGTAGCTTGATGAGCTGGCGTCCGTACAATACAAAAATCGGAACGTAATAAATATTCCTGGTATTTTTTTTTGATATATGTATATCCGCAGGCGAACCAAAGTAACCGACATAGCCGTAAGAATTGCCAAGCTGAAGTGGCAGTGGGCAGGGCACATAGCTCGTAGAACCGACGGCCGCTGGGGCAGAAAGGTTCTCGAGTGGCGACCACGAACCGGAAGACGCAGCGTGGGCAGGCTCCCTACAAGATGGACCGATGATCTTGTGCGGGTCGCTGGAAATCGCTGGATGCGGATAGCGCAAGACCGGCAATTGTGGAGATCTTTGGGGGAGGCCTTGGTCCAGTAGTGGACGTCTTTCGCCTGATATCATAATGATGATGATGATGATGAATATTAAAAGAAAATACCGTCTTAAGCTATTTAGTTGCAAGTGGCAATATTATGCTTATATAATAGTAGCGGCAATCAAAGCTTGACCACTTTTAGAGTTGTCATGTAAGCGATGTAAAAAAAAAAACAACCGAGGATATTTCAAAAACAAATCAATCCCAATATTTATTTAAATAAACAGATACCCATCTGAGACTCACGATGAATATTTCAATAGTTACGCGGTCACAAAATGACATTTTATTCTCAACTTTACCCATAATTCCATCCAAATACTTCAAATTCAGAATTCTTAATTTAAATAACATTACAACCTTACGATATAAACCTAAAAAAACAAATAATTCTAACATCACTGTTTCGCCCAGAAGTTATTAGGCAAAATGAAGCGCTAAGTAATTATTACCAGTCGCTTCCTAAAAGTTGCGTGATTAATGATGGTAAATGATGCTAATTGTGTCACTGATTGCCGGGAGAACAATAGCCCGGGCTAATGTATTGCGATAGACAGCGGACTAAGCGTCAGTCTCTGTGTTGTGCTTTTGTGTCGTGTATGTAAAAAATATGCGAGTCCTTGGAGTAATTTTGACCTAGATCGGAATCAACCAGCAGAATTTACTTAATTATGAATGAAATTACAATGTAAATATTATTTGCGTTTACTGTGAGGTTTAGTATTTATTAAAACTGTTTAATTATTCAATTTCTCGGTAAATATTTGAGTGCACATGTGGCGCTTTAGTTAAGGTAACCCACTCGGCATCATCGCGGTGCCCTTGTGTTTCGGATTCGAACCCTGGACAGGACAACTATCTTTGTTGCACAGAAATGGTTATTCTGAGTCTGGCTGTGCTTTTTGTTCGTGAATATCATGTTTGTTAAGTATATTCGAGAATATATTATATATGATAGCAATATGAGAATTTGTTTCCCAGGTACAGGCGTTGTCTTAAAAAAATACCGTGATTTAAACAGCGACTTTATTACGGAGATGCACTCAAATCACCTATAATATGAGTGCGGCAGCATTGGTTACCGTAGTTTAAGTTGAAATTTATGGTACACAGTTACTCATCTTCCGTTTTAAGTAGGTGCCTACTATAATTGGAATTGGTTGTGTATTATGAATAAAACCTCTCTTTCTTTCTTTGGTATTAATTTATTATCAAATAATGATGATTGCTTCTATATTTGCTGTATAATATATAAATAAATAATAAATAAATTATCTGTTTATTGCATTAAAAACTTACAATTATTTATGACAATTCTTAACTTAATCTAAAACTAAATAGATTGTTTAGTTAAGGAGTTGCTATACAAGGTATTTCAAATTCGTCCGTGGCTAATATTCCGACACCTCACCCCTCTGTTGTCCCCTCTATACACTGGAGTGGACAAGAGAGGAGCGCAAGCCTAATCTGCGCCGCACGGTGATGGGCTGAATACCGGAGCGCTTTATCCGGTCACGAGCTGCGGCAACCCTTAGCCCCTGAGCAATTACCCGGCGAGGGGGGTACCGGGGGGTAAACCGGTTCAAAGGGTAATAAGGTAAATATGTCTCTTAGGTTAACAATACCCCAGGAGGGTACCGGCTCTGCCGGAGAATCCCTCCCGGGTCCTTCGGGACCCGGCTGTCCCACCGTATCTGGGGGGGACACTAATAGACACCAACCCGCGGAGATCGCGGATAGGGCGCACACGCCCAGTTTTGTGCGCCCTAATACAGTAGGGGAAGATGATATGTCGGCTGGCGTCACGAATAAGGCCGGGACTGCCACAAGGAGGAGCACCAGGAGAACTGTGAGGTCGTGTACCCGCTCGGCCACTCCTGTACCGGGTACATCCCGAGGCACCGCGGACTTGGAGAGTGATAGCTCCCTGAGGTCCGCGGTGTCCATGGAGTCTCTGGAGTGTCAAGTGGAGACTCCGGGGGAAAAGAGACCGAGCCCCGCCGGGCATTGTGGGCGCCAGGTCAAGGCAGCCAGACGTAGTGAGGATGCGGAGTTGACCCGGGTCGAAGATCTGGCGGAAGAATTTCGCCAGCAGCCGACGGCCGACCTGGGCGCAGCGATACACGAGGCGATGGCGACGGTGGAGATGGTGGCGGAAAAATCCCACCGCTTAAAAGGCGATTTTGTCCGCGCTCTGCGACTGGCGGCCCGTAAGGCTCAGGCGGCCGCCACCGAGCTGCATGGGAGGACTGGCGGGGATAGGCTGGAACTGGAGAACCAGCAGCTTCGTTCCCAGTTGGCCTCCTTGGAGTCGCGAGTGGCCGCCATGTCAGCCGAGCTGGTGGAACTTCGCCGGCGTGAGGTGGGGGCTTTCCCGCCCCAGTCTACACCATCACGTCCGTCGCAGACACTGGTGTCTCCGCCAGGGTCGCCGTCTCAGGCACCGTTGCCGCAGCGGACACATGACAGGCGTCTGTTAGCAGCGCAACCGACCCCGGCAACACAGAGGACCAATCCTGGTGCTTCTCCCTTAGCTCCAGCCCGGGAGGATTCAGTCTCGCCAGGCGAGAGGTTTGCGGCCCTTTTGGACCAACGCTTGGTCCAAATGCGCCGCGACCTGATAGCGGAAATCTTCCCAGAGAGAGCTATCCGCCCACCGCTTGCTCGGATCGCAGCGCCCCCCACAATCACGCAAATCGTGGGGGCCGCGGTGGGTAGAAAACAAGGTGGCCGTCAGCGCAGGCGCAGGGCTGCTGCCGTGGAAGCAGCGGCTGCTCGGTCCGCAGCGCCGTCAGCGTTGACAGTACCACCACCACCCGCTGACGGCACTTGGGCTCAGGTGGTTGGCCGAAAGGCCAGAGCCAAGGCTGCCCGGGGAAGTCAACAGCCGCCGCCTCAACCTCAAAAGAGGCCGCCGACGCTTCCGAGACCGCCACCCACAGCAGCGGTGACAATCAATTTGCCGCCAAACTCGACCACTACCATGGCCGAGATTATGAAGTTGGCGAGGGCCAAGGTTCAGTTAAAGGACCTTGGTCTGGAAGCGGGCCTTCGCCCTAAGAGAGCCTTGACTGGGGGTCTCATTTTGAGAATCCCTGGTCCGGAGGGCTCCGCGAAGGCGGAGGCCCTGACTACTCGGCTCAAGGATGCCTTAGCCGAAACGGGCGCTGTGGTGGCGCACCCTGTGGTGATGGGAGAGCTCCGAGTGCTAGATCTGGACGACTTCGTCAACCCCACCGAAGTGGCTGAAGCCTTGGCCACGACGGGTGGATGTACCGTTGCCGACATAAAGGTCGGCGTAATTCGGTTCTCCCCGTCCGGTTTGGGTTCGGTGTGGGTTCGGTGTCCACTGGTGGCCGCCCGCAAACTAGCGGCTTGTGGGCGTATACTGGTGGGATGGATGTCGGTCCGGGTGGAAGCCCTTCCACCAAGAGCTCTCCAATGCTACCGCTGCCTAGAGAAGGGGCATGTCAGGGCTCGGTGCACGGGATGTGACCGGAGCGCGTCGTGCTTCGTCTGTGGCCAACAGGGTCACAAGGCGAAAGAATGCACGGCGCGTGCGCCCCACTGTGTTGTGTGTGCCGACCTTGGCAGGCCAGCTGGTCACCGGCTAGGCAGCAGTAGGTGCACGCCACCAAAGGCTAGGAGCAGAGGAGCTGGACGTCCTGCCACGTCCGATCTAACAACAACGTCGCGGTCTACTGAACCGGGCTCAGGCCCCGTTGGGGTGTCAATGGAGTTGTAAAAATTCTTTCCCCCCCAACTTATTTTGCAGGGCAACTTGAACCACTGCATCGCTGCGCAAGCTCTTCTTGCGCAGACGATTGCCGAGCGTTCAGTTGCCCTAGCGATAGTGGCGGAGCCTCACTCCGTTCCCGACCACCCTCGTTGGTTCGGGTCGGATGGGGGCCTCGTCGCCATATACTGGGCGGGGGGAGAACGAGACCCCCATTGCTCACTTCTGGCTAAGGGGCCCGGATTCGTTGTCGTGGAGTGGGGACCAGCAGTCGTGGTGGGCTGCTACATCTCCCCGAATTGCGGCCTCGCAAATTTTGAGGCGTACCTGGACGGACTCACGAGCCACATTAGCGGCTACCAGTCCCGTCCGGTACTTGTCCTGGGCGATTTCAACGCCCACTCTGGTGTTTGGGGCGATGCCCGGGACGACGTTCGAGGGGAGATACTGCTAGAATGGGCTGCCGGACTGGACCTCCGTCTTGTAAACCGAGGTTCAGTCAGTACCTGTGTGCGTTGGCAGGGGGAGTCGATCGTCGACTTGACGTGGGCGACTCCCTCGGCCTTGCACCTGGTCTCGGGGTGGAGAGTTGCGGAGGAAGTGGCCACGCTGTCGGATCATCGACATATTCTTTTCAGCGTGGCCCCCCGTCCGCCCCGAGGCGGCCCCGACCGAAGTAGCTTTATCCCACCGCGGCGCTGGTCCCTGCGTCACATAGACCGCGACATGCTGACGGCTGCCGCCATTGCCATCCATTGGAGCGCCAGTGAAGGTGGAGAAAGGATCCCGTCCGATCCCAATTCGCAAGCGGACTGGTTCCGCGGCATCATGTCTCGCGTCTGCGACATGTCGATGCCTCGGATCCGTCCGGGTGACAGACGAGGCTCGCAATATTGGTGGTCGGGCGAAATCGCGCGACTCCGATCGGAGTACGTCGCAGCGCGTCGCCGACACCAGCGAGCCCGTCGGAGGAGGCGAGCCAATGCCGAAGAGGATGCCAGAGCGCATACGGCGTATAAAGTCGCCGTCAAGGCGCTATCGATTGCGATAGCGGAAGCCAAAGCTCGGTCCTGGAACGAGCTAATCGAGGGACTGAATCGAGACCCATGGGGGCGCCCGTACAAAATGGTACTGGGCAAGCTCAGACCGTGGGTCCCTCCGTTGACGAGCACCCTGGACCCGGATTTTCTGAAGAGAGTGGTAGCCACCCTCTTCCCTAGGGTCCAGGACAGTCCCTCGGACTCTCCGTCACCGTCGCACCATGATTGGGACGACCAGTTTGAGGTGACGGAGGGAGAGTTAGACCGAGCAGTACGGCGACTTGCAGCCCGAAACACCGCCCCTGGCCCGGATGGGATACCGGGCAGGGCGTGGGTGTACGCTCTGGTAGTCTTGGGGGACCGGTTGAGGCAACTTTTCACAAGCTGCCTCCGTAGTACCGTGTTCCCTACCTGCTGGAAGGAAGCCAAGCTTGTGCTGTTGCACAAGCCGGGCAGGACCGCCGATTCTCCCTCGGCGTTCCGACCAATCTGCTTGCTAGACGAGGCGGGCAAGCTCTTTGAGCGTGTCATTGCCGCCCGTCTTGGCGAGCATCTGTCGCGCGTTGGCCCCGACTTGTCGGACAACCAGTTCGGCTTCCGACAGGGACGTTCGACGCTGGACGCGATTAACCGCGTCCGAGCCCTGTCGGAACCTGCCGTCCGGGCGGGGGGGGTGGCGTTGGCGGTGAGCTTAGACATCGTCAACGCCTTCAACTCCGTCCCCTGGTGGGCGATACGGGAGGCACTGGTGCACCATAACGTGCCTCCCTATCTGCGTGGTATAGTCGGGGCATATTTGCGCGACAGGACGATCAAGTTCGTCGGTCGGAACGGGATTGAGGTCCAGAGGGAGCTCTCCTGCGGGGTTCCTCAGGGGTCCGTGTTGGGACCTCTGCTATGGAGCCTCGCCTATGATCCGGTCCTGCGGATTGGCCTACCTCCCGGAGTGAGCGTCGTCTGCTATGCGGACGACACGCTCGTTATAGCCCGGGAGGTCAGCTTCCAGCGGGCGGTACGGCTCGCCGAACTCGGTGTTGCATGTGTCGTTGCGGCCATAAGGAGACTGGGCCTTCGGGTAGCGCCTCACAAGACCGAGGCGCTATGGTTCCACGGATTACGCCGTAGGCAGGAACCACCCAGTACGTCGATGCGGGTAGGTGACGTAGAGGTCAGGGTGGGGCGGTACATGAAGTACCTGGGCCTCACCCTAGACAGTCGATGGGGCTTCGAGGAGCACTTTGAGCGTCTGGCCCCCCGAGTGCGCCGGGTAACCGGCGCGTTACACCGGCTGTTGCCGAACCTCGGGGGTCCACGGGAAGAAGTTCGCCGCCTCTACGGAGGTGTCGTGCGATCCATGGCTCTTTACGGGGCGCCCGTCTGGTCTGAACGCCTGACGGGCGCCTCCCGCTGCAGAGCTATTCTTAATAGCCTGCAGCGTGTGGTGGCCATACGGATCGCACGAGGATACCGTACGGTATCCTTTGAGGCGGCGACACTCCTGGCGCGCCTCCCACCTTTTGATCTACTGGCGGCGGTCGACGCGGCGGTTTTTACCGAAATACGCGTCCGCCAGGGGATCGGGGGGGCGCCAGATCGGACGCTCATTGAGTATAGACGGGATGCACACCGGCGCGTACTAACTCAGTGGCGCGCACGGCTTGAGTTGCGACTAAACGCGCGCCAACGTGCCGTTGGTGCTATCCTGCCTCACCTCGAGGCCTGGGTGGGAAGGAAGGGCGGTTACGTCACCTACAGACTGACTCAGATACTCACCGGACACGGTTGTTTCGGTGAGTATCTGAGCCGGATCGGCCGAGAAGCGACGACACATTGTCACCATTGCGGGAGCGACCTGGACTCTGCCCAGCATACGCTGGAGGAGTGCCCGGCCTGGGAGGCCGAGAGACGAGTCCTGGTCGCTGAGATTGGACGGGATCTTTCGCCGCCAGCAGTCGTGTATGCGATGCTGGCTGGCGACTCCACTAAATGGGACGCCGTGGTCTCCTTCTGTGAGGCAGTTTTGCTGCAGAAGGAGGCCGCCGAACGGGATCGGGAACGAGCCGATCCCGCTCGTAGGCGGAGGAGGCGTGGGGGTGGCGGCGGCAGCCGTTAGCCCAACTCCCCTCGGGGCCGCGGTGGCAGTATGAGAAGTGTCCTCAACTGCCGCCACGCACAAGCGGCTCCGGGATGACAGCGATCTGTTTGTGGCGCAGTCGCTGTGCCGTACTGGCAGGAGTCGGCAATAGGGGAGGGCAATCCAATGGAGCCCTCCTAGGGTACGTGTCCCGACCATCTGGGACATGGCGCAAAAGGGGGGTACCGGAGCAGCATACCCGCGTTCCCGAGACTCCCCCATCAGGCGCCAAGAGAAGTCCACGGCAGGTAGGTTTAGTCGGTGCAAGTCCGACATACCCACCCGCAGACACTTTTTGCGGGTGGCATGCGAAGGCATTCCCCCTGCCTTAACAAAAAAAAAAAAAAAAAAAAAAAAAAAAAAGGTATTTCAAATTATAATGAAATGAATGGCTGACGGTATAGAACTATAGCGCCACCCCATGTTATCTCGTGGGGACAAGATGTATTTGCTTCAATCTACGTATTCCACCTCAGACCATAATAAGATAGATTTCCATTAAAGTTTTCATTAAAAAAGCAGCAGTCGTTTTAAGTGTAGGTACGCAGGTACGGTACTTAACCTATTTGTAAATCCGGTCATACTTATACCTCATTCTGTTGGGGTTTCCGTACGTATAACACCGAAGCGAACAGTGAAAGAAAGCATTTAATCATCGCTAATATCTTCCGGTCCCAGTGGAATCCTAAAGAATTTGGAGCTTTATTTATGTTTACCTGTAAACGTTAGCTGAGGTCCTGTTATATTTTGTGTATATTCTAAAACTGGTGGTTGTAGTTTCAGTGACAAGTCATGGGGAGTTATGTAAAATCTCCTTTTTCTCAAATTTCCTCTTATCATTTATTCTAATACATTTTTTTTATTAATTTATTCCCGTCCGTTATTCACTTACTCAGGGAGATGTGAAATAAATTTTCGGCCGTGTGATCTTTTGCTGACATGTTAATCAACAATATACATGATGTAACATAAATAGTGGATGTAACTTAAGGAGCTTAATTTGCCTATGAACCTGAAACAATCATCATTTTTGTATAAAAGACTTTACCTATTTTACAAACTGGTATGCTTTTTTTTTAAATTTCTTTAGTTGAATGATAGCGCTCTTTGATATTTGACACATAATCATTGAAATTGTGTCAAAATTTATAGTATACAGGATAGTTTTAGGCCAACGCATATTTATTTTGTAAAGACAATTCGTTCACAAAGCTCAAAGAAATAACTAATAACATTAACAGTACGTTCTCCCTCAGAAGAACTTACAATAAGTAAGAAATATTATCTTACATTCAGTCAAAAAAGTATCGGGAATGGATGATTTGTTTATGGCTGCAAATTCAAATTTTTGTTTTTTTTGTTGTTGTTAGATTGGCACAACTGTTTTCCATTTTGGCGCGGAGTTTGAGTTGCATCTGTTGTTTATATTAAATACAGTGCTGGTTTTAGTAATATCATATATAGTGTGTATTGCGAATTTCATAATGGACAAAAATATCGAACAAAGAGTTTGTCTTAAATTTTGCATCGCTAATGGAATTTCGTGTTCGGAGTCACTGAAAATGTTACAGAAGGCTTACGGTGAATCGACTTTATCAAAAACTCGTGCTTATAAGTGGTTCAAAGCGTTCAAAAGCGGTCGAGATGTGATGAAAGATTTGCCTCGCTCTGGTAGGCCATCAACGTCTGCAACTGAAGTTAACATCGCAAAAGTGAAGGAAATAGTGACAGAAAATCCTCATTCAACTCTGAGAGAGATAGCCGCCGAACTTTCTGTATCTCACGAGTCGATTCGTACCATTTTAACTAATCATTTGGGTATGAAACATGTTGCCGCTCGGATAGTCCCAAAAGATCGGAATTTTCTCCAAAAACTCAATCGCATGAAAGTCGCTGAGGACATGGTAGAACGAGTCAATTCCGACCCAACATTCATGAAACGCATTGTTACTGGTGACGAGACGTGGGTTTACGAGTTTGACATGCAAACTAGTCAACAAGCTTCGGAGTGGCGCCTTCCAACTGAACCGAAACCGAAAAAACCACGCCAAAGTCGATCAAAAGTCAAAGTCATGTTGACTGTTTTCTTTGACCATCGCGGCGTTGTGCACTCTGAATTCTTACCGGAAGGTCGAACGCTAAGTAAAGAATATTATTTGAGCGTTATGCGGCGTTTAAGAGAGCAAATTCTACGAAAAAGGCCAGATTTGTGGAAAGAAAATTCTTGGATTTTGCACCACGATAATGCGCCTTCGCACAAGGCCATCATTGTGAACGAATTTTTGACCAAACACTCAACAAATACCATCCAGCAACCACCATATTCACCAGATATGGCTCCAGCTAACTTCTTTCTTTTTCCTAAGCTCAAATTACCACTTCGTGGTACCCGTTTTCAATCGGTCTTCTACCGATTGAACCAGTATTTACCAGTGGTACCACGTACCACTGGTGAATATGGTGGTTATGGAGAATAAAGGAGAATTCGCGGCGAGAACTGAACTCAATTCCGAAAGCAGCGTTTAAAACATGTTTTGATGAATGGATTATTCGTTGGCGTAAGTGTATCATTTCTGAAGGAGCATACTTTGAAGGTGATAAAATAAATTTGGATGAATAACAAACATTTTGTATATTATTGATCTTTTCCCGGTACTGTCTTGACAGAGTAGTATCATTGATTTTCTAGAATAATAAGAATCATTATTGAATTAGTTATTTAATACTGATCGTAGTTACCACACCAAATATATACATTTTAAATAATGCAACGTGTAGTAGTTAAGAAAGAAATAATTTTATTTTCAAAACAGTTGTACTATGATTCACCATTATTAAATGAATGAATGAATATTTTAAGAATTAAGAATACAATATTAATACTATACTTACACAATACAAATTCAATACAATGCAATACAAATACAATACAAATACAATACAAATACAATACAAATACAATACAAATACAATACAAATACAATACAAATACAATACAAATACAATACAAATACAATACAAATACAATACAAATACAATACAAATACAATACAAATACAATACAAATACAATACAAATACAATACAAATACAATACAAATACAATACAAATACAATACAAATACAATACAAATACAATACAAATACAATACAAATACAATACAAATACAATACAAATACAATACAAATACAATACAAATACAATACAAATACAATACAAATACAATACAAATACAATACAAATACAATACAAATACAATACAAATACAATACAAATACAATACAAATACAATACAAATACAATACAAATACAATACAAATACAATACAAATACAATACAAATACAATACAAATACAATACAAATACAATACAAATACAATACAAATACAATACAAATACAATACAAATACAATACAAATACAATACAAATACAATACAAATACAATACAAATACAATACAAATACAATACAAATACAATACAAATACAATACAAATACAATACAAATACAATACAAATACAATACAAATACAATACAAATACAATACAAATACAATACAAATACAATACAAATACAATACAAATACAATACAAATACAATACAAATACAATACAAATACAATACAAATACAATACAAATACAATACAAATACAATACAAATACAATACAAATACAATACAAATACAAATACAATACAAATACAATACAAATACAATACAAATACAATACAAATACAATACAAATACAATACAAATACAATACAAATACAATACAAATACAATACAAATACAATACAAATACAATACAAATACAATACAAATACAATACAAATACAATACAAATACAATACAAATACAATACAAATACAATACAAATACAATACAAATACAATACAAATACTCTTTAATGTACACCAAGATTTACATGTAAAGTAGTAAAAAAATTGTCGGGAAGAGATCGCAGCTAGTGATAAAACCAAACATTGTAGGTACTATATTTAATACGACTGTATTTATTAAATATAGTACTTACAATGGTTGGTTTTATCGCTAACTGCGATCTCTTCCCGACAATTTTATTTCATTTCATTCATTCATGTGAGCTAAAGGACGTCCACAGCTGGACAAAAGCCTGGCCTAAGAATGAAGGGATATACCATAATCGCCACGCTTGGCAGACGGTTTGGTGATCGCAGCCTGATGATTATAGTTCACAGAAAAACGCTGCCGCCCGTTCTCTGGTAAGTATTCCCTCGGACAATTTCTACGCTGCGACGGGATGAGATGGGGTGATGATATTCTATGCCGTCACCGCACATCAATAACTTTTATTATTATTATGTAATTTATTAATTCAACAGTTAGAAAAATACTCTTTGCAGCCACATACCTACTACGTTAAATACCTAAACTCGTAACGTACTATCTTAAGTAATATCGACGTAGTGCACTCCTGAGTTCATAACGCTAGACTCGCGTCTTTTTACGATGTTCTCATTACCCATCATCACATGACTTTACTAATGTAGGTAGGTATGCTTAAGCATTAGTCTTAAGACTAGGGCGTACGTTTCGAGGTTTACTTCGAACCGTACCTATTTAAAATTTACAGAATAAAAAGCTAAGTATACTGTGTTCCCAAAGGTTTTATTATAACGCGAATAATGAACCAATTTTCACTTTATCCATGAATACATGTTGTGTCGGGAATTTGTGCTGATTGACAAATTCCCGACACCACAGGTACGCAATGCCATCTGTCATATTTGGCGCGCCCGCAGTGTAGATTTGGAGGCAATAGAAGATGTAAAACACAAAGGGGCACCAAGTGACCCTATGAAGATTACGTATCCTAAAACGGAACGTCAACTTGTAAACGGTATGAGTTAAATGTATTTAAGTTTGATTTGTTTAATCCAAAGTGACATGCTAAATTAGTAAATAATATTTTCCGTTCCATAATAATATATATAATGTTTCTATTCCGTGTACAATTTCATATAATTAGAAACTCATTTTGTATTCCTTTTGATTTCAAAAATACTTTAGTAAATAGGGCGTGCCAGAACGTGCCCTCCAAAGCACGGAGACGCTCAGAAATTAATCCACTTTGGCGGCCAACCTTCGGATGATCGCGAGCCTATGCTTAACCTCGCCGATCACTTACGGACAGGTGGGAGCATCTGTCTATGAGCGCCTAAAGAGAAATAAGGTTTTTCGATAAGAATTAACATTTTTCCATTTGCAAGTACATTGACAGCTATAAATGCAAAAATGCCATAAGATGAGCTTCTATATGCTGAAGTGTACTAAGCTGTGTTATAAGTACGAACGGAGTCATACCACAAGGCTTTTAGTCATATTTTTAGTACGGAATTCTTACTTTACGGATTATTTTCTTAGGTCGGTTTCAGGCACGATCATGAATAGGGTAAAGGGATCAACGTGATGGAAAAAATAATAGTGAAGCAAAGCTGGAATCGATACGTTAGAAAGGGACAAAAAGAATGTAAAATATTAGTTATTGTATGTTTCAGAAGCCGTGTCTTCGAATACGGCTTCTTGATAAATAGCCAGAATCGTAAAATGCTATAAAGATGGTGCTAAATTACTATACCATCAGAATTGCAAAAACTACTTTAATTGTCTAGACTTGCTGTACGTGTGGAATTTTGATCAAATCCTATATCGAGATATACAAACTTAAGTATATGTTTGGACTAACATACGTATCTTAATACCTTTATTTCCCACGTATGACATACATTTTCTACTATATTAATGTATAATTTTTGAAGTAAAAACTTCTTTAGTGGCGCTGTGTACTTTTTGGGATGGGTAAAAAAATATCAAACTTGCGTCGGAACACGTGACCTGATCGAATATTCGAAATACGGAGGGTATATTTTTTTAATTCACACTGGCCGTTTATACACTCACATGACCGCAGCATTTTTAAAGTGAAAAGTTTAGCGACGTCGTTGTGTATTTTTTTTAAATTATGTTAGGAATTATAATGGTACAGCCGACTGCCTAACCAAATTTAGTTCTATTGTTTACCCGACTGCGGGACGCAAAGGGTAATGTGTTTATCAGGCTATGTATGTATGTATGTTCCTTTGAAGCACGATACAGACCAAACGCCAGGACCGATTTTAATGATTCGCACGTCAATCGATTCCTTTCAGTCCGGAAAGTGTCACTAAAGACATGACGTTAGTGTAAATTCAATATGGCGACTACTGGACGCTATATTGTGAAAATTTAAAAAATTAAAGTCAACAAACTATGTCATGTGGGGTATCGTTGAATAGGTATTTAAAAAACATTTTTAGTTTTCTTTCAACATTTTTCGATTTGACCGGCCGTTTAGGAGCTATATCGATTTAAAGTTGCGTAACAACTATTCTCACATATAGGTTTTAAAGCAGTAGAAAATTACGATGAAAAGACGAAAACTTCGTATGACTGTGCATGTGAGTGTTGATGGACATATACTAAAGTATCTATAAGGTATATTGGACTACCTAAAGTATCTAACGTCTAACACGGTCACCCATCTCCAACTTCAAACGATTTAGTACTTAACTTCACTTGAAAAACTATGTATATGTATACCTACCGAAATCGAATTCTTTTAAATGCAATGGCAAAGATATAAAGAACAACGTCCCTTTGGTTGGTGTGAGAATCGAACTATCAACAACCGTATTTCATGCGCTTTGTGGACAAGGTAAAATTTAAAGAAAAATGTTACCTTTAATATTATGTTGGGGAATAACTGTACACAAGTTGCAAGGGACAACTTTGAATCGAGCCGTTGTCGATCTCAGTTCGTGCATTTTAATTTTGAATTGAATCAAATTTTTCATAAAGCCAGGTTAAGTCTTTAGATGGTTTAATTATTAGTACTCTGTACCACCGCAAGCCACTAAACAATCCTCATGATATCAAATATCTCAATGAACTGTGAAATTTGCAGTCATATAACAATAACAATGACTGACTTATCTCTCTTGAGCTGCTTGTATTAACGTGATATTTGGCCCGGATGTTTATTTATTCATTATCATATCCCAGATTAAAAAATATAGATTAAAAAGAAAACAGTAAAAAAAATGCCACTCTGGAATGTGGAACTCTAATTAAATATTGCCAATCGGACTATCTCGTAAATAAGCATGGGCTCTTTTTCTTTTCTATATTAATGTCATACCAGATATAACTAATTAAACATGCACTTTGTTTGCTTTTACTTTGAGGAAGGGGAGGTGGTCAAAGACCTCAATTTTAGCTTTTACGCTAATATTTCAAAAATGGCGCGTTTTAGCAAGAAATGTTCTAAGATGAAATGAAAGCTTATAAAATTTTCTATAACTTTGATACTTTTCCATATACCATCCGTTTTCAAACTACAGGCTCTGGAAAAGTGCAATTAAAAAATGTTTTGAAATATTAGTTTCTAAGTCCAATTCTGTGAATGATTCACATTCTTATTCTCTTAGGTCGTGAGGGTCCTGGAAAAAGGTCGTTTTCTGTGGTATCTTCTTCCTCGCCTTCCTCAGTGGTAAGTGGTTCTTGCTGAGAGGGCTCTCAATCATCTTCATGGTCATTCTCGTCGTCGTCCTCGCTAAAAGACACGCCGTTGAAGCATTTCCCTTGGCTATGAAGGCACGCAGTAGAAAATTTCAGAATAGCTTTGCGACATCCACATTTGCTGCTGCTACAATCCTTGGTGCAGCGACAAAATATTGTTTTTAGTAAAACCTGGGGCGCCGGTAAATCTTTTGTTGTTCTTGGCGCCAAGATATCACCATAAATTTTTCCACCCCCACTCTCGAGGGAGCAGCTCATTCCCAAGCCACTGCTGCACTTGGTGATGTGTGCTTCAGGAATTATATTTAGCTACTCTCTTAGTGGCTCTTAGTGGCTGTGTAGTGACGGCCTAGAGAATATCGCCACCCCCTCTCATCCCGCGGGGGGACGTAGAAGTCGTCCCGAGGGAATATATACCAGAGAATGGGCAGCAGCGTTCTCATGAGTACCAATGTCTACCTTACTGCGATTGCCAACCCGTTTACCAAGCGTGGCTATTATGGCAGATCCCCCCAAATGAAGGACACAATTGAACCGCGGCCCCCAGTCCCCGGTAGCCCTGCTATTCCCAGCCGTGGTAACAGCCGTGGTTACGGCAGGGCAGGGGGTGCTAAGAATCCCCGGCAGATTCCGTGTTGCCAAAACCGAAGACCTCATGCCCTGGCAATACACGCACACTGCGGACCGACGAGAAGATGATCGAACTGGAGGAAGAATTGAGCAGGTTACATTGGGACATAATAGGATTATCTGAAGTTCGAGGAGAGGGGGAGGACACTATAATCCTGAAATCCGGGAATCTGCTCTATTTCCGGGAGGGCGACCAACTGTCCCAAGGTGGTGTTGGGTTCATAGTACACAAGTCCCTCGTCCACAACACAGTGAAAATCGGGAGTGTGTCGACTAGGGTTGCGTACCTTATACTCAGAATTAACAAGTGGTATTCGTTGAAGGTCATACAGGTTTACGCGCCGACTTCGACGATGAGGTTGAGGTCATGTATGAGGATATTTCTAGAGTCATACATACCTCGAACTCTTATTTCACTGTGGTCATGGGGGACTTTAACGCGAAGCTGGTTAAACGATTCGGGAATGAGCTGAGAGTGGGGCAATTTGTAACTGGAGACCGGAATCCCCGGGGCCAAATGTTGGCCGACTTCATGGAGAAGGAGGGACTCTTTATGATGAACTCCTCTTTCAAGAAGCCGGAAAACCGCAAATGGACCTGGGTAAGCCCCGATGGTAAAAAAAAACGAGATAGACTTTATCTTGTCGACGAGTAGACAGATGTTAAATGACGTCTCAGTAATCAATACGGTTAAAACCGGGAGCGATCACCGACTGGTGAGAGGCTCATTGAACCTAAATGTCAAGCTCCAGAGGTTCCGACTGATAAAGTCTACGCTCCGACCTTTACCCATCTACATCTAAAACCCTGAACCCTTTCAGCTCGAACTGCAAAACCGTTTCGAATGCCTAGCAGATTGCGAGGAAGTGGACTCATACTACGACAGGCTCGTAGAAGCTGTCCATACGGCTGGGTCTAAGGTCTTCAAGGCCCACCGTACAAACAGAACCAAAAAGATCTCTGACTATCCCCTGCAGCTTATGGACGAAAGACGGAAAATGGTTCTGACATCCTCGGGTGATGCTACCAGATATGGGCAGCTCAACAGACAGATCTTAAAGTCTTTGACTCGCGACACGCGTCAATTTAATACAAATTGTATTAAAGAAGCTATTGAGCGGAACAAAGGCTCTAAAGTGTTTGCAAGAGAACTATCTGTTGGACTGAGGCAACTGACGAAGCTGAAGACTGAGGATGGCAGAATCGTCACGTCTAGACCTGAGTTGCTGGGAGACATCGAGAGGTTCTACGGACAGCTGTATACGAAAACCCAGTCACCTGTCGATAGTTGTGCCTCAGATCCCAGAGCACGACTAACCCAACACTTACCGACGACATCCCGGGCGTCAGCCTGTGCGAGATTAGAATGGCTCTCGAACAGCTTAAGAACAACAAGGCGCCTGGTGATGATGGAGTTACGGCAGAGCTTCTGAAGGCGGGTGGTACACCAATCCTACGGGCCCTTCAGAAGTTATTTAACTCCGTCATACTAGAAAGTCAAACGCCACAAGCATGGCACAGGGGTGTGGTGGTGCTCTTCTTCAAAAAGGGCGATAAAACCCTCTTGAAGAATTACATCGAGAAAGGTCACTTTTGCTGGTGTCCCATACCTTTTCAGGCAGCACACCTTCCCAGCTTCTGCAACATCACTATGGTTGGAGCTTGGGTTGTAAAAGATCTTTGCTGCTTCCTGAATAATTTCCGAATTTAAATACAATTTACAGAAACCCACCTTGCTTCTTCTAAACGTTGCTGATGTTGTATCGTAGCCGGTAAATGAGTGTAAGAAGAGGATGTGTTCATATCCATGCTATTGCATCTCATTTTTTGTCATTCATTCATCGTCATTTTTCAGTTTTAGCCAGTAAGGTTGCGTTTTCTACAGTGAGCATTGAGCGAAAAGCAATCTTCATGATGTTTTTCCCGCCTAAGCTCAGTTATCTGCTGTTACAAAAAAACGCGATATCTTACTGTTACCACCCTTACCTCGTGGAGGTACTCCCAGCTTATGTTAAAATAAATTTTGAGATAATTCGGGCATCAGGTAATGGTCATCACGCTGAATAACTCATCATCATCTTGTTCCAACTAATATGTTAGTGGGTTTGGTTTCCGCACTTAGTCACGATGAGGACCATTGTATGTGAGCCATGACGGCCTTCACTCCATCCAGCACACCTCCCTCCAGAAGTATATCAGGTCTCCTAAACTTCTCAAGGCATTTGTAAGAGTTCCGCTGAATAACTTAAATTTTCTATATTTCTGGAGCGTGTAGCTCATAAACGAATGGAAATATGAAAAAGTATATGCGATCAAAGTAATAGTGAATTTTGTAAGCTTTAATTTTATCTTAGAATATTTTTTGCTAAAACGCACCTTTTTAAAGATATTAGCAAAAAACCTAAAATTGAGGTCTTTGTCCGCCTCCCCCCTCCTCTCTCCGCCTCACCTCCTAGACGTCAGGACTTTTAGTATGTTTTCCCTCTAAGTACTCTGAACAAGTTTCTGAAAATATCCCTTAGGTTCCCGCTCACGCACTCTTTACCCTCCTTTGAGTCATTCCTTAATCGGACTAATAACAGTTGATCGTTATTGTGACTGGAAATTGCACATTGATCAAATATGCATCAGAATCAATAGGTTTGTATACGTTTTGTCACGACTTCGCAAAACAGCCTTATTACCAATCGATATTGATGGCATATCTATGGCATATTCAACAGATAAATCGAGAGCATTTCTATTGCAAAAAAATGCGTTAATGCAACTACAGGTACTCCTCCGTTTGTCTCATGTAAATCATTGTTAAAAGGACTAAAAATTATGACTAGTGTGTTTGTACATTTTTCAAATTGGTGTATTTGTGAAAACGCAGCCACAGTATTTACTAGAGCTAAAGATGTTTTTCCTCGTAACATGATAACTAATACAATATTTCAAAAAAGTTCCTATGCTGTATGTGTGAAAGTGTTTAATGCTTTGCCGCAAAATATTAGACATTTTTCAGAGGCAAAGTTCAAAAATCAACTCAGACTGTGGCTTCTAGAAAAATCATTCTATTCAATCAAATCAAATTTTTGACTGCACGTGAGACGCAACGGCTAAGGCAGTCGCGTTGCCGCTTCGTGTCGCGGGTTCGAGTCCCGCGTCGGACAACTACTTGTGTGACCCATAAATAGTTGTTCTGAGTCTGGATGTAATTTTTGTCCGTCTAGTATATGTTGTTAAGTACCTGAAACACAGGGATTAGATTCCATAGTGCAAGGGTTGTCTTTAAAAAAAAACTAACTGTGATTTATTTAATTAATTATATTATTTGTGTAAAATTTGACAAATAACAATCACACATTTCGCATGTTGTTTATGAGTAAAATTTATGAGACTAACCTAATAGTAAGACCACCACTGTACTCTATTTTAAGTGTAATAAATAAATGAATGAATAATATTTAGTAACTAAATCTAGATAATTAATAATAAAAATATTAAAAAAAACATAAATATTAAGAACAAAAATTATAATATATAATGTGGTTAACTTATTTTTGAAACTAGCTAGGAACTCATAACTAAAAAGTACAAAATAAAAAAATATTTAATAAATAAAAACCCAACTGCGTAAATAATGATCCAAACTACGTACATAGACAAAGAACTGAAAAGAAAAAAACAAGCACGTAGATGGCTGGTGGTCTAAAATTATATAATGTACTATTGAATGAATACTATTGAAGAAAATAAAATATATTCTAATAATGGAACATAACAACTGAACAGTCGGGATCCATTGAGAAATTAGATTGGCTGTCGACTAATGGATCCCGACGGTTCAGTTGTTATGTTCCATTATATATCCGTTTTGTATGGATAAAAAATTTAAAAATATAATTATTCGTGTTTTACATAATGGTTTTGTTTAATTTATTCAATTTCATGGGGGGATTGCGCCCCTTAAGTTTCTTCCACTTATTGTGTTATTACACTTTGTATGTATCGTTGGCCTATTGCACCAATTCAAAATCCCGGGCCAAAATGAGTAGAATTTTTCATGGCAAAATAAAACCTTAATAGCAGCCCGAAGTCCGGTATGTAGGTGTTAGGTATACCCCCGTGCTTCGGAAAATACATATAGTCGTCGGTCCTGCAACTGACCGGTCTCTCTGGTCACATCTGCTAGCCTGTCCAATCGGATTAAGAGAATTAAAGAATCACAATAATCCCGGAAAAAATATATTGAAATTGAAAAAAAAAATACATGTTTGCGGGCTGGAATTATTTCTTCTTCACTCGTGTGAAGCGACAATTATGTACATACATATATTGTATTTCTCCCCAGAGCTATTTGTATTGTAAGTGAAATAATTGCGAACAGCGTATAACTAGCAGCTGTTTTGGGTACTTACCTGCACAGTATACGGAACTTTTTTTTTTAAAGACAACGCCCGCACCAGTGTTTGTAGTCCCTGTGTCGCGGGGTACTTTACAAACATACAACAGACGGACACAAATTACATCCAGACTCAGAACACCTATTGGTGGGTCACACAAATAGTTGTCCGGCGCGGTACTCAAGCCCGAGACACGAAACGGCGAGGCAACTGCCTTAGCCGCTGCGCCACACGTGCAGTCTGAACTTTATTTTCTTATTTCATTAAATGCCCGTGGACACCCTTGTCTTATGAAAAACGTTCTTACTGCTTTCGTATTAAATACAATGGTAAGGTCAAAAATGTCTACACGTACACACGTTTACATATCAAGCTATACGTTTCCAATATAAGCTCTCTTTATATGAAAGTCCTATACAACGCGAGTTCAGCGTATACTGGAAATAGCTTGATATGTAGCTGTATGTACGTACTCGACTCAATTGCACTCACTTTAAATTACTATTCCATTTCGTTAAATAACGTGTCAGAATGATGTTGTTTGTTGCCGTCTGGTTAGGATGTGAAGTGTTTTGAACTCCACTGTGCTTTATATTTCTCTGCACCATAGATACCACTCTTAACGCCTGACCCTCTCATGCATCTCCACGTCATTAACCGCCCTGAGCCGAGGTTCGAAACCCAAAGGAGTTGCCTTCGGTGAAGCAGTCAAAGCCTTCTAGACTAACTCTGTAAAGTTCATCTTAAGACACTGTTCCCAACTATGTAAACCTGCCTTCTGGCGAGGTTTAAATTGTTTATTGCCTTGCTCTGTGGTCTTATTTGCATATTTGACGGGCCGGATGGCGTGATAGGTACATACTTGCCTTCTGCGCCGCAGGTCGTGTATTTGATTACCATTCAGGAAAAATATTTGTGTGCATTAACATGTTTGTTTGTTCTGAAAGAAAAGAGAAGAAAAGAAAGATATGTAGTATATCAGTTATCTGGTTTCCGTAATATAAGCTCTAATTAGTTTGGTTTTATTATTGACCGGTAAAGCAATGAAAGCATCGTAAGCTAAATGCAAACGTGACTTAAAAAAAAATGTGGTACCGCTTCATCAACATGATCATCATATCAGCCGAAAGACGCTCACTGCACGCTCACTGGACAAAGATATCCACAATTGCCGGTCTTGTCTGTGTCGTGGGACTGCTTACATGTTGATTTATACCGCAATGTGCAATTAGGCCATTATATAAAATGTAATTTTACGACGTACTAAAACTACATTACGTCGCAAGTATATAGCTGTGTTACTTGCTTGATTTGAGTCAAGTATTAAGTAAACAATTTCATATTAGGTACTTATTTTAATATCATAGTTATATTCAAGCTTAACTCGAGACTTGGTGAATAATCCTCGAGAATTTTCATCATACCTTTAGATCTAGGAAATTTTGAGATAATTCTACATTTTGAAATATTAAAAAATAACATGTTTCTTATTTAAAAGGCAGAATGAAATTTCTTTTGAAGAAGTAGATGATTCAATAAACTCTACGTAAAATAATTATCTTTTAATCACAGGTCTGCATTTTATACTTAAATAAATGTAAGTAGATAGCGGAGGCGACGGCTTGTAAAAGCTATTCTGACAATCATGACTGCCTCGCTCTTATTATTTTCGTCCTTAAAATACTGGAATAAATAAATTGTTTTATAGTTCAAAATGGTTCAGTTTAACATTTTGTTGCTTTCGTGTTACTCGTGTTTAGTATAAGTATACACAAAATCAAAATGAAAATATCAATTTCGCAAAATCTATTGATTCGTATTGATGAAATTAATGAAATGCCCTAATTAAATTTCAGTCAGAAGAGGACGGCCCACATTTTCGCGTATTAACGTAGAGGGACAATTGCAAAAAACTACATCATCACGCCGTATGGTTTCCGGCCCAAAAAGAATAACAGGAGTCCCTACCATCCCGATGGTGTCGTAAAAGGTGAAGGCTAAGGCATACACCGGGTAGTCGGGCAGCAGCACAGAACCTTAACAAACCATATGGAGGGCCAAATGGTTATAAAAACTTTTGGGGGAGGCCTATGTCGAGCAGTGGACGATATCAGGCTGATGATGTGAACCACCTGTCGAGGCGTCCTCTATGGCGTATGCTATGTTGTAGTTTTATTTATATCATCTTTGGCTAAACGTAAACTTCAATTCGAGGGGTTTTGTTCGCTTTTTGCCAAATCATATTTTCCCATTATTGCGCGGTAAGGTCGCAACAATTAAACCTCCTTTCATCGGGTATACATTTTTATCCATAAGGACAATTTACCACTGGTCATCGGCTGCATATATCTGCAACCACTTTTTGTATATATTAAGCCCATAGGGTCTACTTTACAGATTTAATAGTCCTGGTTGATTTAAGTACAATCGGATAGAGGCGTGTCATCCACTAAAAGATAACTTATTGTAACGCTCGATGCTTCCATATACAAAGTCCTGCGTTATTTTAATGGTGTCACCAAGTTGAAAATCTCGATTGCTGTTTGCTTACATTTGTGTATCGCTATGCTTTGTTTATGGTATTTCATGTTTACACTCGACTTTTCCTTCGAAATTAATATTGTAAAACCCACTTGCTTTATTGATGTCAAATAATACCTTCATAGTATTTATTTTAATTTACCCTTACATCATTATGAAGAACTTATGAAGAACAGCAAAATTAGGGGTTATTATAGTTTTAAAGGGAGGTTATAAATAAACATTCTGCCGTTACTCTTGGAAAAACGCGTCTTATAATGTCAACAAAACGCAGTACGTCTGGTTGTAAGCAGTTTAACCATGTTCAGTCGTGTGTATGTGAGTCTATTCACTAAAATAGAAGCTGGGAAAGTACTCAGTTTACTCAATAATTGCAGTAACAATAACTTTAATTTTATATCCCTGTGTGTGGTAAGATCGTCAGAGCTTAGGGAGGGGGTGGGTCGCAAATGATTCCCCGTATTGCTGGCACCCCGCAAAATACTACGGTAACCGTTTATCGTGTGGCCGTATGCTTGTTTGTTGATTAATATAAAATAAAAATATTATGTAAAAATAACTATGTAGCTACATACATACATACATAGACTCACGCCTGTTTCCCAGAGGGGTAGGCAGAGACAACGGATTTCCATTTGTCACGATAACTATGTAGCTATTTGTAAATAATTACTGTTTTAAAGAATATAATCCAACTAGAGCAGATTTTGTGTACGTGATGTGTTAAATGATCTTGTAAGCATACCCCAAGAACATTTAAAAATCGGTTCATAGGCACTTAAGAAGTCGCGTAAAATATTGCGTTAATATCAAAATTATATAACCTCTTCTTTCGAGGTCGGTTAAAAGTGTAAATTTAGTTGCTTGGGTTTTTTCAGCATCAGGAATTCATTTAATCTGAAGGATGTCTTCGTCTTCCGTGTCGTTGGTTCAGCTTCCATTTTCCGGATTTTCCACTGCGATACTGGAATTAATTTCGCAAGTGCTTGAAAAGTCTTTAAAAATATGCAAGGAGAAATTTCGACGATGATGCTCCGGGCGGCACCTAACAATTAAAAATATCAGAGAAAATAATAAGTATTTTAATGCAATCTTCATTTTTCTTTTGTTCTATTTATTGTAAGTGTTCTTTTACAATAAAGAAATATCTTAGCAAACTTGTTCATCATACAAATTAAAAAGCCACATTTAACAGGACGTGTCTCTAAAACATGGAAATAAAAGCTAAATTTCTTTTTCAATGTAAATAGATTGTTAGTAATTATATTTTTTCTTTGATATACCGTCGGTGAATCGCTATTTAATACAAGCTTGCTCAGAAGTTATCTGAGAACTTGATAACATAAAGGGACATAGTAAAAAAATGTTCATACAGTTAAGTTACGCACATAGGGGCGTAAGTTCTCCAACTTTGTACTATTATGTTTGTATTTCTTCTTTTCGTGTTCAATGAAGTATAAAGGAAAACAGTCAAATTTTATTTTTCACACCTCGTTGTTACTTGTGATATATTTTTTTAAGCTTTTTGGGTATAGTATAAGAAATGTATTGATTTTTATCTTCAAAATATATTATATGGAGGGACGTGAATGCGATCAGTTTAAGAGCAAATCGCACCGGACCACTTTTCATCTATATTACCCCTAATAAAATCAAGCAATGAAATCTTTATTTACAAGAAACATAGTACTGGTACTTCTCTTAGTTATTCCTCTTAATAGACTTACCAAATCATTGAGCGTTTGTTAGAAATAACCCTTTTGCAATTTTTTTGTATGATTCCTCTATATATAAATAAAAAAATAATAACCGAAATGTTTGTACGCTCATAACTTTCAAACGACTGCACCAAGTTAGATAAATCTTTCTTGTATGTTTTCGTCTTTGTCAGGAGATGGTTTAATGAAAAAAATATTTTTCATTTTTGGCTGTTGTTTCTTCAGTATTTTTTTTTTCTCTCGGAAGGAAAAACGGAAAATGTTTTTCATTACAATGAATTAAAATATTAAACTTCAGGCAGTAATGACGGCAAAAAATATGACGGTAAGTTCGCCGGGACTGATAGTAACCAATAATATGAAAATGCATTGGTGAACTTCACTTCACTGTGCTGCAGCGCAAGTGAAAATAAATATATGTAGAGGAGACAGTCACGAGCTCGCCGCTTCAGAGTTTTCAGTCGACCGCTCTGCACGCAGTTACCATACGACCGGCCGGGCTGTAGCACGCGGCGACTGTCTAAACTTTCGCATTTCGTAAAACATACACGACATTAAAGTTCAGTAAAAAGTTACAATGAATTGTTTTTCTGTATTTATATTTATTGCAGTGACTTTCCTTACGTTTAAATCAAGTTTCGAAAAAACACATTAGCAAATATAGTTGTTTCAATGTTCTGATGAGGATAATGTTTTTGTAATCATTGTGATGATGGGATTGATGGCAGAACCAATTTAGTGATGTTAAAATAACAATTTAAGAATGATGAGTAAGTATTGCTATATTAATCTTATCTTGTAATTCTTCTTGGTTGGAAATGTGTTTATAATTATATCGGATTTTTCAAACTTAAACCTAACATTTACATTGCGATTGTTACCTAAAAAGTAAGAATAAACAAGTAGAATTCACCGGCTTTAGTTTCGCGATATTAATTAATGTTAGTAGGTATTTATGCAAATTTACAAAATTAAATGGTTTTTAGTTACTTTAAGTTTCATATAAGTGGTGATACTTAACTACCTAGTTCAACGGTATTCATTAATTATGTCAATAATAAATGGGATATTTGAAAATAGTTAATTAGTTTATATGTATAAACTAATGATAATTTAATTTAAAAAAAATTCTTGTACTTCGTCGTGAAAGTAATTCATTTACTTTTTTTAAATTTGATATTATTTTCACTATCAAAGTGTTTAAGAAAATCGGGTTTAGCATTTTATTTTATTTATAACATTACCAGCTAAAGTACAAAGAGAACAGATAGCGTCAGACAGTAAATTACGAGATTTTATTGTAAGAATTATATTTACCTTTACATTTACATACAGCAACGCAATTATAAAATGTGAATATAATACAAAGAAATTTCTAGATTGCTTGTGTTTCATCACATGACTTGAGCCAAAAAATGAGCAAATTGTAGCTAATTGTTCATTACGTTTTTCCAAGTTTTATTGGGGTTCACTCCCGGTCTAACTCAGCAACCAGGTACTTCCAAGTTTTTGGTCCTGGAACACAGAGAAATCGATTACTAAGGGGCTTTCACCAGTTATAATTTTTTATTAATGTAATTAATAAAATAAGACATATGGTCAATGGCTCGTTGGTACAGCGGTAGCATGGTCTATATTCATGAAGACCAAGGTTCGACTCCTGGGTCGAGCTAAAAGTGTTCTTGAATATTTCTGGAAAGACTGTATTACTGAACTTCGAAGTTTCAAATATCGGTGTACTGTATTCACAAAATTTAATAGAACGATTTACGTGAGTTATAGAGTAGACTATGACGAATTATTTAACTGAGAATGTTCACCATCGCGATGTACGGAATCTCGAATGTTTGCTATGACGATTTTTTTTATTGATTGTTTATTATCCCGATGTATGGAACTTGAAAGCTTGCTATGATGAATGACTGAATTTCGAACGTTTGATCTCGATGAAAATCGACAAGAATCATTCAGAGGGAACGGTTCTAATATCTAGTACCTATCTAGCATACTCCTTCAAATTCATAGCATTTGTTATAGGTCTTTAATCTTCTTTAAATGCATTGAGATATTTATTTTCCTAGTATTTACCGTTATTCGTTTTTTATTTCTTAACACATAGTTTTTTGCTCCTTTATTTATTCTTGGAATATTTTGTATATATTTTTTTTTCTAGAGAGAGACTGTTCCAATGGTTATGGCAATTTTCAATAGCATTCTTGGAATATTTGCGTTAATGCATTCTAAAACAGACTAAACTGGAGGAGGGAATCTCGGGGTAACCTTTTCATCTGAAATGTATGACTCGTTCATTCGTGCCCCAATGTAATATTTGTAAAACCAGTCTGTCACTTTACCTGCATCATCAGAAATAATTACATCGCGAATAATCTCAAAAGCTTCAGGAATTTCACCCAGATCTAAACAAGCCAACGTTGCTATGTGTCACATTTTCTAATATTGCCTTTTGAATATGCTTGTAAATATTCTGTGTCAAGTCAACAGAACAACATTTGTGTTGTGCATCTGGGAAAACACTGACAAAAGATTTTACTGTTGCCAATTCAAAGTCTGTAATAATGAATCGAAGGCGAGCAATTTTTGACAGGATACTACGTTGATGATGAAGACGTCATCATCATTGTAGTGAACTGACCTAAAAATAGAGCTCTGTTTTTACGCAATGTATTACTTTCAGTATGTGGTGAGGGTGACGAATATGACACCATCTGATCCCGTGGGGATGCCTACGACGCGAGATTCTGTAGTGTAGCAGTCATCCTGAGGGAATATTTACTAGATGACGAGTAGCCGCGTCTTTCTAAGCTCTATGACTATCATATTGCGGTTGGCGACTTCTCAGCCAGGCGTGACGATTATGGAATCCTCCCCAAGATTCTTGGAGAAGGCTTATGTCCAGTAGTGGACGTTTTTTGATGATGATGGCTTAAATTGTCAAAAAAAAGAAAAGACAAAAGATGTTATCGTAATGATGTGGAATCAATTCGGTATATCCCAGATACAGTATGACCAAAGAATATGTACAACATGTTAGCTAGACGACTTTCACAGCTCGGCCACCCGAGGTCGTCCACCGATAATAAAATTGCTTCATTGTAAAAGAATTGTAACGGTCGGGGTTTAAGGGTCCCGCTAAGTAGTTCACTGTCCAGCTGTCACTGTAAAAACGTATCTGGATTACCCTTTCAAATAGATTGAATTGAATCCTCGAACTTATTCACTAAAGGTACTCTAAAAACCTGAATCATGTTGTGAACTGTTACTTTTAAACGAGCAATAAAGTATAAGTGTATGATATTTGTAATGGGGCGGTGGTGAAGTGTAATATGTATGTTCAAGTATATAATATAAGTTATTCATGTGTCTCGATGCCTACGTAGCGATTTGTATTTACACGAATGGTTTACACTTACCTACATATGTACATCTCAGTGGGAAACGTTTCTGACGGTGCTGATGAAATTCACGTGATTCAATGGATTGGAGGATTTTAATTCATGTATCCGTATTTGATTTTTGCAACGAATCTGCAGTGCCCTGGTCACTTGGCCGACCAAGATCCAGTCGTTTCGTTCGTAACCTGCAAAAGAGTTCAGTTCACAAAAAAAAATGTAGATACAGGTCCGATTTTGTGATTCCTGAATTAATTGTATGCAAGTTAACAGCATGTTTACAAGTAATAAATAATTTCAAAAAATATTTTCATCGTCCGGAGCACTAACAAGTTGATTTTTGTCCATTCCAAATTTGAATACTATAATCTTTGAAGAAAATAAATCTCGTGATTTTTTTTATAGTATCACTTAGTATCTATGATAATGTCATCTCAAAGTTAGGTACTATGAGGAATAATAATTATTGCAGAAAAATATTGATTTCTAAAAATATCTAATGCCTAGAGAAAATACGGAAGGACGTAGAATGATCGTGTAATGTTTTATAGTATTTAAGATTTTCGTATCTGTACTAGGTTTTTTTGCTATTGATGTTACGAATGCAAAAAACCCATCAATTACTTTTCAGAATGGGTGCAACTGATTAGGAATGAATGCAGTAAAGCGATATTATTGCGTAAACATCCGTACGTACCTAAGTTAACTGTTTGGAAGTACGGGAACACTGTATTTTATATTTCACGGTCTTCCACCATGTAAAAGTGCCCGCGGGAAATCATTTTAAATGGTTTGATTGTTCTTTATGACTTTTTTAGGCTAAGTTAGGGAATTAATTTTAAGTAAAGTTAAATTGCATTTACGTAAAAAGGACATGATACAAAGATAGACTTCGATCCTTACTACTACTTGTTACGCAAGTTAAGTAAGTTTTATAAATTATCGCAGCTCCTCCCCCGTAGGTGATAGCGTGATAATATTTAGTCTATATGTTGACCCGACCTCTTTGTAATATTCATGCAATTTGAAGTAAATCCATGCAGAACTTTTTGCGTTTAGCCCGGACATACATACAGACAAACAGACAAAAATTTTAAATACTATATTTTTGGCTTCGATATCGATTGTAGATCACGCCCCATGTATCCTTTTTAAAAAATAATCAATGTACAGTTTTGACTTTCCTACGATTTTATTATATATATAGACTAGCTGTGCCCCGCGGTTTCACCCGCGTAAAATTTTATAAATTATCACAGCTCCTCTCCCTTAGGTGATAGCGTGATAATACATAGCCTATATGTTGACCTGACCTCTTAGTAATATTCATGCAAAATTTGAAGTAAATCCGTGCAGTACTTTTTGAGTTTAGCCCCGACATACATACAGACAAACAGGAAAAAATTCTAAAAACTATACATTTGGCTTCGATATCGATTGTAGATCAAGCACTAAGTATCCTTTTAAAAAAATATTCAATGTACAGTTTCGACTTTCCTACGATTTTATTTTATGTATAGATAATAGATAGGATATACTTGTAAGTTAGTTCTTTAATTTACTAGGTAGACTGTGACTAGTCCCTCCCTCTTACCCACCACTGCAACTCCTGTAAGCCAGGATCAACAGTGGCACACAATGAAATGACACTGAGCGGTGAAGCTCAGGCATGTCCCGGGGAATCGCTTTAACTGTCTTGGATCCCGCAACGAATTTAATCAGAAACAGAAAAAAGGAGGAGTTAGAAAATGAATAGTTCCACTTCCCTCCAGAGCAAAGCGGGAGACAGAATGATGTAAAGAGGCTATAGCCTCATAAAATGAGAGATTTGCAACTAGAGAAGCCAGCTGCAAAAGCACCAAGGATCAATTTAAGGGTCCTAAGTGAGCTGTTATATTTGATTCCAATAGTAGGTATGGCAAAAACGCTTAAACGCACGGAAGTTGTTCCTTGTTGCTACAAAATCCGTATAATAAACTACTCCAGATATTGGTTGCAAGCTGTTTAACATAATATCACGCTGATTTTGCCAGAGATCACACTCCCACAGGATGTGGTGAGCAGTTTGCTCATATTCGTTACTGGATGTTGAGCACAGACAGATTGGTGAAGATACTAATTTGAAACTATACAATTTACTTTTAAAATTGCCGTGTCCGGTAAGAAATTGTGCAACACAATGGTCTATGATTAGCCAAGTTTTATTTAACCGTTCGCGTACGTCCGGAAAGAACTGGTGCAGATGGCGACCCTTGGTTGACGTATTCCATCTACATTGCCATTCATTTAGTAGTTCGTTATTTAAGTCAGCTATTGGCATAAATAGCCTGGTTATTTTCGCACGGTCGCGTAATGATAAGAAATCATTTTCTAAATTATCGCGCGTAGAATAATACATTGCTGCTCGTCTTTGAACTTCAAGATCAACCGGTAGTACACCCGCTAGGACAGGTAGGGCCTCTGTGCTCACTGTTCTATAGGCTTTACACAGAAATATCAACGCCAACCTCTGGCTTTGTAGTAATTTACGGCGAGCAGCTCCGATGGTAGCCCTATCAGCCCACACAGGCGAGCCGTAGCATATACACCCAAGATAGGTTGCCCCGTAAATGATTTTAAGAGTATTAAAAGAGAGGCCCCAGGTTGCCGTCGATATCCTTGTAAGTGCAAAAAAGTTTCGCTTAGCTTTTTCCCCAACTGATTTAATATGTTCTATAAACGAGAAATTCTTTTCTAAAACTAAACCCAAATAACAGGTTGATATTTTGCGTTTTACAGTAACATTATTAAGTTTTTTAGTTCACCTTTAAGAAGGAGTTGGTAGGTTTTATGAGGAGCAAATCGCTTGTTTATTGCAAGAGTGACATATCTCAAAAACACGGAATTTTCGGATTATGTGAAAAAAATACTCTTTGATTAGTATATTTTTTAGTATTAGAATGTCATAAAGATCCTTCCACGAATCGGCTAGGTGGCTACACATGTCGTTTTTGCACGCTCATGGCGGCGGCATTCGTTTGTTTCAATATAGTGCTATCTCAGTTACTCAAAAGTTGTCGACGCAGACGCACGCATCGTGTTCCTCAATGACGTCATATTTGGAGTTAATACGTTCTTGCATCATATGGTAAGAGCTATTTTCACATTAATAATTTTGAACAATATGGAATTATTTTGTATTATGACACTATTGCAACATAAACTGAGTTAAATTGTTTTGCATTATTAAACAAAATGACGCTATTGCACGTAAAACTAAGGGTGTTTTTTGATTATTTATCGTTAGTTCGTTATTGCAATAATAACAATGCATTTCAACATAGAAAACTAAAAGTCATATTTTGAATTATACCGTTCTTACAGAAAACATTCAGAATTTTTAAGTATTATTATGAGTTATGTTACTATTGCAACAAATAACCAATAAATAAAATATTATTTTGATGTTAATTGTTTCTCTCCTATTTGTTTTCGGCGTCGCGCGGGCGATTGTTAGTTAATTTTATTGAGGCAAAAGAAAGCGCAGACATGGAGAAATAAATTCCATTACCGGAAGTAACAATACCACAACTGCCCCGACATTGGCATTATCCTCTGTTTCGTCCAGCTCTAATTCTTCAAGTTCATCTAATTCATCTAGTAATCAAGCGAATACGAAACGGAGTTTGTGAACATAAGCACACAAAAGCAAATTCCGTCATTGCAGGGTAAGGGCACAGTCATCGCCAAGAATTTATACAAATTACTTTATAGGATAATTTCTTACTTTTACCAGTTTATCTTTTTTCACAGCTTCTACTAGTAAACCACCTTTATTTAAACCCAAAGAAGTGATGATTCTGACAGAGATAGCGATTACGTACCTGATACAGAAGGCAAAAGTTCTAATGACTAGTTACTTCGCATTTTTTAAGAAAATTCAAACATTTTTTTCATAGATTATTTACATTTAACTAAAGTATGTAGTTACCATTTTGTTCGATAACTTTTTGCCATCTTGTAGGTAGGGACTTCTGATCAAAATACTGCGACAAGTGGTTTTGGCAGTCCTCTCGTGATTTTAACCTGACACTGCCTAAATAATTCTGAAGAGACCGAAACAGGTGGAAGTCTAAAGGTGCAAAGACTATACGGCGGATGCATTAACACCTCCCAGCCAAACTCTCTTAATTTTTGCTGAGTGGCTAAAGATGTGTGAGGTCTAGCGTTATCATGATGAAAAACCACATCCCTTTTGTTGATTAATTCCGGCCGCTTTCTCTCAACTTCTTGCTTTAATCTCATCAGTTGTTCGCAGTAGAGTTCAGAATCGATGGTCCTGCCTGGTGGTAACAGCTTATAATGAATAATGCCCTTCCAATCCCACCACACACCCAGCATCACCTTGTTGCGAGTTAACCCGGGTTTCTTCACAGTCTGTGTGAAGTCAGTGTCAGTCAGTGTGTGCGAAAAAAGTCGTGGTCAAAGGCCGGTCAGCCTTTGACCACGACTTTTTTCGCACGTTCTTGTCGTACGTGATCCACTTTTCATCACCAGTTATCAACTTCTTCAAAAATGGTTCGGTTCCATTCACGTTTTAATAAATAATCACAAATGAGACCACTGTTCATTAGGTTTCTTTCAGTGAACTCGTGAGGTACCCAAATATCGAGCATTTGTGTGTACCCAGTTTTTTTCAAATGCGCCAAAACTGTTTTGTCGTCAATTTCCAGTTCTTCAGCTACGTCGTTAAAACCGACATGCCGTTCTTGCTCCACTTTTTCAAAAATGGCATCCATTTTATCCGTAATAGAGCGACCAGAGCTACGTGCATCTTTGACATCAACATTTTCGGATCGAAAACGCTTAAATCAAAATTGTGCTACTCTCACAGATAATGCACTAGGTCCATAAACATTGTAAAGGATTTTTGGGGCTTGCGTTGCATTTTTACCTTGTTTGTAGTTTAAAATGTATCAAATTTCTCCATTACTTTCAGTCATCTTGTTCAGTACGAAAAATAAATGAAAACACACATTTTCCTAATTTGTATTTGGAATTATGCTCTTTAAAATTTGAGCTTTCAATGATACCAAAACCAGATACAAATAAGTATAGCCAAAGAGATTTTATGACAAGTTTATACATACTATAGCGGGAAAAGACTTTTTCCCCAACCTAATATTTTTCTAATAACGTTTCTAATAAGTACGTAGGTAAAATACAAAAAGATTTATATAAAGTTGATTATTTTTCTTTATTTTGCAACTAAATAATTAAAATAAATAGAAACTGTTTTATTTCTTTAAAATGAATTCAACCTTTTCTGCAACAGTGTCATTATTTGTTTAACTAACGAATTTTCGCATATGTTTGTGGTGTAAGAATGACCTATTTTGGGAAAATACTTTTAACATTTATTTATTTTCTGCAACAAAGACACAAGTGGGGACTACTTGCCTTTTTTTATTTATTACTAGACAAAGACAATATTTATATATTTTTTAGTACATGCCTTTACAAGTACAGTAATGCACAAATATATGACATATGGTTTGCCAGTACTGTATTTGTAATTTAGATGTGTAACTCAAATTAAATCTTAAAAATCGCTCTCCTGTAAAATTAGGATTTTTTAGTTATGACAGTCTTGCAACAAACAAGCGAAATGTAAGCCGATTTCTTTTACCCCATTCACTTATCATACTTAAGCAAGTTTGAGCCAGATTTTCCAACTCTCTCCTGGAGTTACCCTGTATAAGTAAGAGGCCATCGTCGGCATATGCCGTTAGAGAGCATCGTGATGGCAAGGGTAATGTCAAAAAGTCATCAAAACCCAAGTTCCAGAGATACGGCGCGAGCACTGAGCCCTGGGGGCAACCCTTGGTTAACGATTTAGTGACTCTGAAGTGACCAAGCTTAAGAGTTGCAGAGCCATGTACGAAATAAGATGTGATTATCGAATATATATAACTGTAACAACCGCGTAACTTAAGTTTTTGTAACAAAATTGGCCACCAAGTATTATCAAACGCCCCTGAAATATCTAGGAATATGGCCAAAACGTATTTACATTCGGACGAGTTTACAGCTTTCCTCACTGAGATAGCTGCGTCCACTGTCGATTTACCCGCAGTAAAACCAAATTGATTTCCGTGAAATTTTGGTCCTCCCGGCAGCAATCGCGGTACAATAAGTCGTTCTAGAAGCTTGCCTAAGGAAGGCAGTAACGTTATTGGTCGGTATGACTTAGGGTCTTCAGGCAGTTTATCGCCATTTTTTGGTATAATACGAATAAAACCGCTGCGCCAAGAACGCGGAAAAGTCCCTTCAGATATGCAACGATTAAAAACTTTTAGTATTGAATCACCGGATTGTTTTGTGGCTTCTATTATCATTTTGTTGGATATTTTATCTTCACCTGAAGCTTTGTTAACAGGTAGCAATTTCACAGTATTCATAAACTCATTAATTGTAGGAAGACTAGACATATACGTAGCGGGTGGATTGTTTGCCCACTGTCTAATCTGCTTATGGTAGTCATTATCGTTCAAGGAACTATCATCAGGTATGAGCGAATTAAGTAAGGATTCCGTGGTCTCCTCTATGCCACTGGTGTAGGTATTATTGATTTTTATGTTTTGAATATAAGCTAAATCTATAGACCTATTTGCTTTAATGTCATGGTATAGAGGCGACCACGGGCCTTCTTTATCTAATTTATCGACTATTTTTCTAATAAGATTGCCTTTGGATTTCTCTATGACGAGCGGTAACGTGAACGAGCTATTTTGAGATTTATATATGCATTATTTAAAACATCGCCTACAATTTTACGTTTCTTTAGTTTATTATATTTTTTACGTGTTCTCCGAAATTCACATCGAACTTTAATTAAGTAGTTATTCCACCAATCGCATCTTCGAATATTAGTGATAGGGACGCGGCCTATGGCAATATCGGCACAGTAGGTAAAAGTGTCCGACATCATTACAGCACATTCCTCTGTTGTTAGTTCATCCCGGGTGAAATCCCTGGCATGCGCGGCAAAAAGAGCTCTGAAAAAATCCCAATCAGCCCCTTTGAGCCGATATCTATAGTTACCGTAAATAGCCGTAGGTCTTTGTGCTAACCGAGGAACAAACTCGTACACGATTAAGCGATGATCACTGGATGAAGCGTCAGGCAAAACACGCCATCCATCTATTCGGACGTCTGAGCTTGAAAAAGTGACGTCAATAAAAGATTCGCCAGTAGGGCTACAATAAGTAGGCGGTGCATCAGGAGTGTTATGTATTGATAGATTCATCTCAGCGACGAAATCCTCGACGGCGTTCCGCCGTTCTGTATCGCTTGAACGGTATTTGCCATACCATAACGTAGAGGATGCGTTAACATCTGCGCCAATAATAATTTTGTGTCCTTTGAGGGACATCAAAACATGGCGCAAGTGATGTAAATGGGGACCGACAGGATCTGAATACTGAAAATAACAGCTCACTACGTAAACTTTCCAGGATGGGGATGATATTTCAGCGGCAGCACAGTGTGACGTCTTGAGGTTTCGCATAGCGCTTACCGTAAAATTAGTACGCGTTACGTAAATAGCAGCCCGTGATTTGTTGTCTAGCTGCACCAATTTATTTTTTAAACGCGCATATTGATATTGTTCTTGTACAAGCACTATATCTAAGTTGTATTCATTGACTAAAGTTTCCAACTCCGATGTCGCAACCCTATCGTTGTGAAGATTTAGCTGCCCTATTTTTAAGTAAGCCATATTAATATTTGGTATTTAGCACTAACTGCTCAAGTTTATGCTTAAATGTGGGGCAGTTGTCCGAGCCGCATTTGTGGTCGTGAGGTTTTTTATATGCTTTACACGATGCACAAACTGGTTTAAATTCTGGGTCATTGTGGTGCTTACGTGATTTTGTGGGATGTGCTTCTGCGCATAAGGCACAGGTAGGTAATTTATTACTACAGTACTTGAAAACATGCCCATATTGCTGGCAGTTTAAACACCGAACTACCTCTAAATCATCAATAAAGCGGCATGTAGCCCAGTCGATGAAAAGTTTTTCTTTAGTGCTGACTAAATGTTTTCTAATCTCCGGTTCGAGCTCAATTCCCACCCACTTGCACCCATTAGCTACGTTACGCTTGCGCACAATTTTAGTTTTAGATGTAAAATCGTCTTCGCTGAGTTTAAGATCACTATCTTTGATATTTTGCCTGTATAACGCCGTTAAAAAGACCTGGTCGTCCATTGACGACGGTATATCTTTTATAAGTATGCGCGGTCGTCGCCCGGATGGAGTTTGAAGTTTTAAACCCGCCGAACGAATGGCCTCGACAGAGCGAATTTTATTGAGTTGGGTTTCATTTGCCACTCGGAGTACAACGCCAGAATTGGAAGTTTTTTAACGCCTACTATTTGAAAACCGTCGTCCGCGGGTTTTATAGCCTTCATAAGCGCTTCCTTGGTCACCGACGAAGTCGCGTACTCCGCTGATCGCTCTGCGGTGGGATACGCAATAATTGAAGGAACCGGTTTTCGCGTCTGTACTATGGGGGCGGCGGTTTTTTTCGGTAAACGCAGTTTTAATTGTTCCGCGTACGTAGGAATCTCAGAATTGGTTTTATTTACGCAAAGATCTAACTGACGTTCTGCGTTCGCCAATTTAGTTTCATTGCATGAAGATTTAAGCGCAAGTAATGAAATAATACTGGTAAGGCGCTGCGTACAATCCATCACCGATAGCTTATTCGCGATATTCATACCCGAGTTGGAATCACTGACTAATTCGTTAACCTTTGACAGATAAACGGAAGCTTGTGTCACAAGATCGCAATAATTATATTCCGCACTGTTTGTATCGCTAATATTTAATGAAGACGAATAATCGGATTGAGATCCCCGAAAACGTTTTATGTCCGATTCCTGTTGACCATCGGGAGTACAAAACGTCGGTGACGCATCGTCTAACACTCGTTTGTTGAAGCCTGAAGGGGGCGTTCTGGGAGTCTGTTTACTTCTCCCAAATACGTTTCGCCCTCTATCGGGGGGGACATCATTTATTTTTGACATGTTTTTCACACGAAATAAGCAAGCGCTTTAATGTAAACAGCACGATAACTAATTTAGCACGATAACAAGTAACTGTGACTATGACGCGGTACCCTCACAAGAAAAAAGTTAAACTTAGGTACTCACCGAACGATAATTTGAACAAAAATCCAGATATTACTTATTAAAACACTCAAAAAACT
The DNA here is from genome assembly GCA_951640165.1 of Pseudoips prasinana. NCBI lineage: Eukaryota > Metazoa > Arthropoda > Insecta > Lepidoptera > Nolidae > Pseudoips > Pseudoips prasinana. The sequence continues at coordinate 17,864,314 of OX621241.1, read as the reverse complement.
TACAGATTGTAGTATTTAGCACTAACACTAAAGCTAGAAACAAAACACAGGTCACAAAACAATCACGAAATAGCAGAAAAATAATATTATTTCACAGCGAACCTCCGACGCACTGAGCCGTAGCGTAGCGGGAAGGGAAGTGTATAGGTAGACTGTGAGCTATATATAAACAGTTGAACTCTTGGCATTTTAAGAATTGGTGTACATATGTCTTCCCTTTAAAATAAAACTCTTTTAAACAACGCCCGCACTAAGGAATCTTTACCCTGTATCGCGGGGTACTTTACAAACATATAATAGACGGACACAAATTACGTCCAGACTCCAAACAATTATTTATGGGTCACACAAATTCCGGTGCGTGAATCGAACCCACACGTGTGGTCTATCTCTTTGTTACTTTATAAACACACTGACAGGTTTACTGAACGGATCACATCCAAAATAAAAAAATACAGATGAATGTTACAACGGTTTTATGAATATCTATTGAAATCGGTTTCGCAAATTTCGTGATACAACTTAAATTACCTCACATTGGTATATAGAAGCAGCTTAAACATAGAAATCTTCATTTTTTTAAATATAAATAATGTCCCAGGATTTTATTATCATTATTATTAAGCCTTTATTGCTGAAAACTAAAAATATAGGTATTGAATTTAACAGTTAAAAAAAAAACTTAAACCTAACCCCTCGAGTTTTCCGGTTTAGTGATCAGCGTGTCCTGGGACACATAGGCCTGTTCCAGCTGCTTCCACTCATTCCTGTCTCTAGCTTTTCTGGACCAGGTAACGCCTCCAATTTTTCTAATGTCATCTATCCATCTCTTTGCCTGTCTTCCCCTTTTCCTTTTGCCATCGCGTGGTTGCCACTCTGTTATAATTTTTGTCCATTTTGACTTACTATCTCTAGTCATGTGTCCTGTCCATCTCCATTTCAACGGTCTTATTTGCTTAATTATATCTTCTACTTTGGTTCTGGATCCTGCTGCTGATTTGGTATTTCCACTGCTCTTATCCTGTCTTTCTTAGTAACACCAATCATGCTTCTCTCCATTCCCCGCTGACATGATCTCAGTTTCATAAGATGTTTATAATTCAGGGCCCACGTTTGGCTCCCATACGTTAGGCAAGGTAAGACGCACGAGTTGAGGACTTTTCTTTTAGCTGCCCTGGAATTTTTTTTTCTTTTAAGTATCTCTTTGAGTGACCAAGCAACTCTTCTTTCGATTTCCATGTCCGTTTGGTCTGTGAATGATATTAACTGTAAGCCTTGGTATGAGTAGCTTTTCACGTATTCAATGTTTTCGCCATCTATTATTATGTCTATTTCTTGACTGTTTGTCATTACGTTCGTTTTAGATTTATTTGTGGTAAGACCTACTCTTCTACTAGAGTCTGTTAACTGTTGCAGCATATGACGCAATGAAAAAATACTAGGGCTGTCAGTGATTAAAACTAAATCATCTGCGAACCTTAAATGGTTGAGTTCTTCCCCGTTAATATTTATGCCTACCTTTTCCCACTCTATGTTCCTAAATACACTTTCAAGGATTGCAGAAAAAAGTTTAATTCTATAGGGAACTCTTCACCGATAGTTTCCAATTTTATTTGTGCCGTGCTGTTCTTGTATATATTTTTGACTATACGTATGTATTTCTTGGGAACCTTGTTCAGTTAAAGCCTTCCAGAGTGACTCGTGTTTAATGGAATCGAAAGCTTTGCTGTAATCCACAAATGCAATGTACAGTGTTTTGTTGTATTCTTTGGATTTTTCTATTAACTGTTTTAATACATGTATATGAACGATGGATGAGAATCCCGCTCGGAATCCAGCTTGTTCGGTTGATTGTTGTTCGTCCATTATCCCTGTTAGTATATGTAGAATCAATTTGGAGAATAATTTATATACATTTGACAACAAACTAATTGGTCTATTATTTTCAATGTTATCCCTATCCCCTTTCTTGTGTAAAAGGATAATTGTACTCTTTGTCCATTGTGATGGTATAGATTCAGTTTTGAGGATGGTATTATATACTTCTGTGAGATTTCTTAAGTTTTCAGGTATAATTATTGAAGCTTTTATCATCATGTCCCAGGATATTATTATTATAATATGGGTACCAGGCGACGATATACATACTTATATAGATAGAAAAATACTTAAATACATAGAAAACATCCATGACTCAGAAACAAATATTTGTGCTCATCATACAAATATTTGCACTTACCGGGATTCGAACCCAGGACCACAAGCTTCGGTACAAACTAGGTTAAATTATAGTAATAGTTAGGTTAAATTAATATTTATGGAGTCATTTTCTAGTTATACAGGCATTTGAAGGTTGGGCAATTTAGAAGAATTAAAATCAATTATAGTTTAACCAACTTAATATATGAATATTATGGATCCAGTGATCAATTTGGCTAACTACCTTACTCGCAAATGAGACAGACGTCTAGCATTAGCATGTTTGTGCATTCATCTGATCCGAATCTGAGAAATGATGTACCGAAATTATGACACTTTATTTATACACCAATAATACAATATATGACGATCACCGCAGCCTAGTTGGTAGTGCTCCTGCCTACGAAGCTGGTGGTCCTGGGTTCGAATCCCGGTAAGTGCAAATATTTGTGTGATGAGCACGAATATTTGTTTCTGAGTCATGGATGTTTTCTATGTATATACGTATTTATCTATGTATATAAGTATGTATATCGTCGCCTGGTACCCATAGTACAAGCTTTGCTTAGTTTGGGGCTAGGATGATCTGTGTGACATTGTAAAAAAAAAAAAAAATGTATATAAATATTCGCTCATAGCTAGATGTGATAAGCAATCGGTGAGGTTAAGTAACTAGGCTTGTGTTTAGTCCATGGATGGGTGACCGCCAAAGTGCTTGAATTTCTGAGCGTCTCTATGCTTCGGAGGGCACGTTAAGCTGTCGGTCCCGGTTGTAGTCATTAGACAACGGTCGTTAAGTCCTGTCAGAGGCCTACTGGGCGGCTTGAACAACTGTGACACTAGGGTAACCACTACCCAGACGATAAGTAAGGAAGTAATACAATAGATTTTATGGAACGTTAAGGCATGAAATAAAACCTATTTATAAAATGACTTCATTGTTAATTACGTAATATTAAAAAAACGTGGATTAAAACTGAATATAATCTTAGACCAGTTTTTGAGGGCAAAATTAATAATTATAATATTTTAAGTGTTTGAATTCAAAGTCTATGTAAGTATGCATATATGTACCTTCGTTAGCTGCGTATTTTTACTGATAATGCAGTGAAATAGAAGTTACCTAATCCTCATGTGCATTTAATAGTCTAGAGTCCTTTCAAAAACCCGTTAAAAAGCCGATTTCGATGTATGTACATTTCAACCACCAACTGAACAGAAATTTTCAGTTACCACAATCCTAGACCAAATAGAAACACGTTTTACATTACATTTCATCATTATTATTGTAGTGGTAAAATAATGTTGATTAAAGTTTAAACATGTAATTAATAAAAAAATAAACGTAATTAAAATAAACTGATACCTACTTTATATTCCTGTACCAATTTCCAATTCACATAACAATAAGTATACATTATACACACAATTAAAATTGTATAACTTGAATAAATACAGACGCTAAGATCACAAAAATAGAGCATAATGTAGGTAGAATAAAAATTTCATTCTTTATTTTTCATTTTGTATGTTTTAGTTATACTAATGTCATAGTTGTTAAAGTCGTGTCAGATGTCATTGAAAAGGAAAATTATTATGTTTTCGCCATATTGCGTAGCTTATACTTAATATGTAACATAACTCTGTACCATGACCTGTAATAAAACCTGTTAATTCAAACTGAAAGTCATCTTGTAACCAAATTAAATGATGAATTAGGCTAGTTTTGGTATACATAGAAATTAAACCACTCTAAGGGCGTTTGTGCATCAACTGTGATTTCATTTGGTGAAGCTACAATACTGTCATCGCTATATACTAAGATGGACGTCGTGACAGAAGAAGAGACCTACAAAGATTCCCAACAGTGCCACTTATTGTCGTGTTGTGTCACCGTTCGATGCCCAAACGCCCTAAATCGTCAGAAAAACAATGTTAAACATTTAACTCTAAATATTTACATTACGCTAGAACACCTTGACTTTAGTCAACTATCGAATTTCGGAAACTATCCTGCTACAACATGACAAATTTGTAAGAAAACCATGGGTGATCTATGAGGCACCGAATGTTTCATACATTCTTGACAAGTTGTCTTTATTCTGCAGCCGAGTCTCAACGTTTAAAATGCCAATCGTAACATAGTGACATTTAGAAGTTAAACCTATTTGGAGAACTGCACGTGAAAGCAAATGTCAAATGAATTGGCATAATATACTTTGTTTTTCTTGTTAAGGCAGGGGGACTGGCTACACAAAAAATATCTGGGGGTGGGACTTTCGGACTTGTACCGACCAAACCTAACCTTCCGTGCACTTCCATTCGCACCTGGTGGGACGAAGCCCGTCTTATGCGCCATGCTCCTGGTGGTTAGCACAGCTACCCAGGGACATAATCTACTTATATGAATAAAATTCTATAACAAGCTTCCCAATGATATTAGAAAATAGTCTACGAATAACTTTAATAGAATTATTAAAGCCAAATTGTGTAGCATATTACAACATTTCTGATTATTTTAGTGACAAAAGTGCTTGGGATTGAGTTGTTCCGAAGGATTCCTACTGAGTTGTCTGGCAGTGTTCCTCAGTAGCTGCCACGTCATGCACTGCACGGTAGGGTAAAAAAAATACGATTCCACATAAATATATTTTTTTTACGGAATAAATGATTTTTGACTTTGACTTTGAGTTACTTATACTTAGGCTGTTTAATATTTAAGTGCATTTAATTATTTTGGTAACATTTGAAACTATCAGAATAAACAAGATAGTTACTTATAAGTGTATGCCAAAAAGATTAACCGATATTTACTATTTCGGGACGGGATTAAGAGGGACGAGATGGTATTTACCTTTTCGACTAGTAGTTAAATACTATAAACTTATCGACAACCCTTTCCGTCCCTAAAGTATTGAATTATGTTTATGTTAGAATCATAATATAAGTTGCGGGAAAAAATAACAAATAATAAAAATGTTATTGGTTAATTTATTTAAAAAGCTAAACCGAATCTAGAAAATTATTGATAAAAAATATAGTTAGGTACGACAAGTGATTAAGTTATTAGTAAAAATCATCATCATCATCATCAGTATTAGAAATTCATCAAAGTATTATAATAATATAGGCATGGATAAAAATAAACTACACATTTTTGTTTGTTTATGTTTGCTTCAAAACTGATACTTATATCAAATATTTTATACAACCTAAACGGGCCGTTTTATCATAATAAAACACCTTTAAAACCATAAGTATGATAGGTTGATGAGTACCTCCCCCCTTCGTAATTAAATAGTGCTGGTGCCATAACCTTAATATAAAACTTGTTACCTATATAATGTTATTATTTATCCCTAGCACGACATTTTTATTGAGTGATAACTCTGACGAGTTCAAATAATGTTTTATTGAAAATTATTGATACTCCGTTTATATTTTATCGATTAACAATTAGCAATCTCCATTAACTAGAAGAAAAATATTCACTTGACATTTGCATATAAGTTCCGTTTCCGCTGAAAGAATGCATTTTTGGCAAGGAAGTGATCAAATGGACGACGTATTTTTGAATTAGCGTTGAATTTACGATAAAATCATTTTGACTTGTTAATTGTATTGTTGATACTATTTTATTTGCTTCGCTAAATTTAAAGTTAAATATATAAGAACTGACAACGTCACAAACGCATCCTTGCATCAAAGTATATATTCAGATTTTATTAAGTAGCATATGTAATATAATATGATTTAATATATTGTAGTAATATTATCTCTACTGTGATGAAAGTTTATATAGTATTAAAACTTATTATTAATTTCAAAGAGATAACTAGCATTAGTCAAATCGCCCAAGTCGTTTATTCATCAAAGTGAGGTAATCAGACTTTAGTTAAATAGTGGATACAGTACGATTATTATAAATTAAATTAAAATTTTATTAAAATACCCCTTCCCGGTCGTTTGAATTAACATTCATTGGTAGGCTTTCCTACCAGATGGAAAACGGATACAGAAAAACAAATGTAAATTGCATTCTCTAAACACGTGTTATGTGAACGCGTGCGCATTATAATTACACGGTTTTTTACAATTAAATTTTCTCTTTACTTTAGTTTTGTTTTTCGTACTAGTGGTATATGGTAGTAAGTCGGGTTCGCACTATAATGATTCTGAGTCAGTCAATAATGAAAAGTTAATATCTCGGATAACGTATGCTGACTGCTGTTGTATGTCAATCGATATGTGAGTCATTATTTTAATCATAACTACTGAACCTACTGCCTTATTCAATGGGCTTGTCAATTGGAATTAGCACATTCATTAAGCCTGTTCGTACGTGTGAAATGAAGATAAATATATAAAAAAATCTGGCTATGGGCTGAAACTATGATATATACAGGCTGGCCGAGGAGTTGACGTTCAAACGCAAAATTTAGATACTTTATGATGAGAAGTATCCAAATCACCCTCATGTATGTTCTGCGATTTTGCGTAGTTTTCGAGATTTTTTAAATTATTTTTTTCGTAAATTACACCTTTCAGTTTCTGATTTAAAAAAAATATAAATTAGGGTTTGAGCTCAGAACTCATAAATTTTCAAAGTATCAAAAAAAAAAATCGTAAAATCGTAGAACATTCATGGGGGAGATTCGGATAATCATCAATTATTTATTATAAAGTATCTAAATTTTGCGTTTGAACGTCAACTCCTCGGCCAACCTGTATATTGATAATAATAAAGGGTTTTATTACTTATAAATGACATAATAGTATCAGGCCGCAGCAAGATTTTTTTACTCATTCGTTTCTTGGAGAACACGTAGTCGTCGGTACTGATTTAGAGAGACGTCCTGATGTATTGTAAGTAAAAAATGTATTTGCAGATACACTGGTGCACTTAATTAATATCATACCTAAAAAAGCGGCCAAGTGCGAGACGGACTCGCCAATGAAGACTTACATTTTGAACATGATTAATGTTCTCTGTAGTTGAAATTGGCCGCCAAAACGTCTGAAGTAGGAACTCTTCTGTGAGATGGCGATAGCTTACTTTGAGTCCGAACACTATGGTGTGGTGGCTTTCGTGTGTTTTATTATCTGCACTTTAATTTATGCAACTCATTAAATTATTTACATAAATAACATGTCTAGAACATAGTAGCATGAGTCAAATCGGTCAAATCGATCAAGTCAGTATTATATATCGTATATTTTTCATAAATTGTATTGATTAATTATCACCATTTTACTGTGTGCCTGTACTGCTTTTACCAATTGTTAAAATAGTATAAGTAAAAACTTGTAATTGGCCTTAACATACAACCTTATTACTGTTTAATTAGCTGTAAGTTTTCTAAATTTAAAAATAAAATAAAATAGTAGTACTATTATTATTCTTGAATAGTAGGTATATAATATTTTACAAATGTTTTAACAATCCGTGTAACTAGAAATAATAACTGTATTACTACAGACATATTCTGACTGTTTACAAGCGGTTTTTAAAGTCTACGTGAATAAAAACCTTTTTTATTTTATTTCAACTCTAAAACATATTTTGTGCGATATTCATTTCAGCGAATCTTATATCAAGTTATGATACGTGTTCAGCGATCATGTCAATTTTTCCTGTAAAAATCATTTCTCGTTCTGTAGACTGGGCAAACATTAATCAGATGTGTCTTGCTAAAGTGCACTCAAGCGGGTAATGCTGTTTGATTTGACATGTGATAGCTATTGGTATAAATAAATAAATAAACTTAGTTGGACGATGGGTTGAATGAAAAATAATAACTTTTTATGTAAAAAATACTTCAAAGACCTTTACCGAACAGTCTATCAAAGGCGAGGTTAGAACTCTAAGTGCATTTATGCCTGATTATATTAACATTATTTTCACAGCGTCTTTTTTATGTGTTTGTATTCATAATTACATAGAAAATACGTAATTTGGTGCGGGTAGAGACTGAGTTTGGAAAATGGAAAAGAAATGGGCGGCCATTCCGTGATTTAGACCCACTTAATATTCGCCGTTAGAGCTGAAACCTAGAACTACATAGAAACTTAGTTTAAATCTAATATTGTTATATTATTACCCATGACAATATTATATTTTAACTGAATATTGTATTAGGGTTGGGGTTTTATCAGAGATATTATATCAGCATAAGAGGGATCAACACAAATCATCGAATGGCCGCCAACATAAAAGAGCAAAAACTAACTGATTTGCTAAATGCTAATTGTAATTAAGTCATCCAGTATTAATTAAAATTGTGCTTCTACGTTGGGAGATAAAGAAAAGGAAACTTCGGATTGGGCTGCTAGTTAGCATTAATTTATATATTTTTTAAAATTAATTAATGATATTAATAAAAATTTAATAGGGTCCGAACGAGTGTGACTTGGAGGAACTTGGACTTTGCGATTTTACATATTTTTACGTGATCAATATATTTGTTTGCTCAAAGGTTGTTATTATTAGGAATGTCAAGGAGTCATATTAGGTTTGGGAATGGTCGCGTTGTTAACTTTTCACCTTTTGTCTCACGACTGATGCACCAAATTCAGGAAAGAAACATTCGTTAAGTTTATTCATGGTTTGTATTTAAATCCTAAAAATATTTATGTAATTCAAGATTTTAATAATTTCAGCAAGTATTTAGAGAGCGTTGTGGTGTGAAAGAGGATGTAGTCACAAGGGTAGAAAAAGTATGCTGAGATGGTTTGGGCATTTAGAAAGGATGAATGAAAGAAGATTGACAAAAGAAGTATACCTTGCATGTGTGAATGGGACAACCGGAAGGGGAAGACCTCGTAGAACATGCTCTGACCAAATCGGAGACGTTCTCAAGAAAGGCCAGGTCATAAGTACCCTAAACCGGCGAGCATGTATAGAATATAATGACAGTAAACGCGGCAAAAAAGCTGTATAAAGATTGTGACAAATGGTTGTCACAATCTTTCTCTGCCTACCCCTCTGGGATACAGGCGTGAGTCTATGTATGTATGTATCGGTAAATGCCAAACATAGTTTGGTTTGGTTAAAGGCGAATGAGGTTGCATCGTTTGCTAAACGAATTTCTGTATTTCGCTTGATATAATATACATAGTGCCCAACGGTATGCCCTAACAGAGGTGCATGCATTACTCCATCCATTAAATTATTCCATGGGACGGTAGTCCAACGTGACCAGGAAAAATCAGGCACCGCACCTAGTGGCTGCACGTGTTCTTAGGGGCATGGGTGTTTAAAACCACACCAACGCGTTCCTGACTTCGTCTTACTGGATTCCTGGAGAAATTTTATAGTAATCGCAGTAAGCATTTTTCGGCCTGACTTAGGACTTGAATGTAGAATTTCATTTTATAATAAGTCAATTAGTGTTTATTTATGCAAACTTTAACTGCAGACGTCCGACTTATATTTCCTCGCGCCGTCTGCAACTACGTGAAAAATGAAGTCCCTTAACGAGTTCTGAAATTTTGGACGGCTCCAATTAATGTTCATATGAGTCCGTAATTGTATTAAAATGTACCACTTAGAACCTCATTACCTGCGGATAAACACGCTACCATTAGATTGGGGCTGGGCAAACATTTTAATAGGGGCAAAATAACTGTTTGATTTTCCTTATTACATTTTTAACATTACGATTCAGCTTACCTGGATTTCATCAAACAATAACTGTATGATTTTCTACAAGGGGTTTTCCAAAGGAAATTCTTCCTCATTATGATGCTGAACGTAAGTATGTACAATAACATACGACAATATAAATATTGTACACACTACTTCCGACGACGCCTACAGTACATCCTTTCTTATAAAATCATTGCGACATTGCGTAGATTGAAATACGTTCTTAATTTGACTTTCAAAGCTTATAATTCCGTTGACTGAATGAGAAAAAACATGGACCAAGCTAATGTGATGTTGATGTCTCAATGTTCTTATGGGGTATTTCAATTTCAATTTATATATTGTAATTATGGGTTTACATAGCTCTTAACAATAGAGTAGATACAGTACTAAACATGAACCCTGCTAGGGCACAGCAATATTTTGACATTATATTTTGTAATTTTTACCATAGTAGTATATAGTAGTAATCACTGAATGCTCTCACCGGTCCCTAAGCGATCAGCGAGGTTAAGCAACTGGTTCGCGGTCAGTCCATAGATGGGTGACCACCAAAGTGGTTTAATTTATGTGCGTCTCTGTGCTTCGGAGGGCACGTTAAGCTGTCGGTCCCGGTTGTAGTCATTAGACAACAGTCGTTAAGCTATGTCAGAGGCCTACTGGGCGGCTGGAACAACTCTGACACTATAGTAACCACTGCCCATACGATAAGTAAGTAATTAGGTATTATTGGTTTAATTGTCATGATGTGTGATGTTATGCCATGAGTTTATGTTATGTATGTAGATTTGTGATTATTATAGATATAGATTTTTTGTGTAGAAAAGAGTAAAGTAAGTCGTTCTGTAAATCTCTAATAGGTATAAACTTAAAGTTTTTACACGCATAATTATGATATCGATATGTGTGTTTTCTATGTGCAATATGGTTTCATGTGAACTTGAACCAATTTACTCGTCCGTAGCCAGGACTTTCCGAATTGGATTTATTTTATGTGGTCCTCAAGAAATTTGAAAACATAACACGTCCCCAATTTGTAAGGAGTTTCGTTTACCTATTGGACAATTTCGATAGGTAAAAGGGCCCAAAAACTTTTTTCACTCACTTCACGTCAGCCAGAGCTATCAAATTAAAAGTTCGGCAAATAAAATTTTACGGGTATACTGTTTTACCCACCCGAATCAGAAGAAAGATAAAGATTTTCATGGATGAAAAAGCCACGAAAGAAGAGAATATATTTAATGGACGAATACACAAGTAATTTACACATAAGATTATTTAAATAATAATATTAAATATCTTGGACAACTAACACATTGCCTTCTGATCTGATCTCTCACTAGACAGAGCCTGTACTATGGCATTGAGCCAACTGATAAATACGCTTATATAATTCTCATTATATATTCAATATTGTAGATAAATTATACCCAGACACAGAACATATTATTTATTATGTTTATCACACAAAGATTTGTCCTGGGGCTCTACCGGCTAATTCACCGAACATCGATTTCTTAAATGACGTTCAAATAAATAAAGGTTAAAAATGACTTAATCAATCTTTAAATCGGCTTCCATGAACACATGTGACTTCATAAATGGTCCGGAATATATTGTCAACGTTGAAGCCGCTTTAACGATTGATTAAGTCATTTTTAATTTAGCCTTTATTTCATTGAACGCCATTTAAGAAATCGATGTTCGGTGAATTAGCCGGTAGAGCCCTTGGGTGGGTATCGAAACTACGACCTCTGGTTTAGCAGTAAGAGTCATTAACTACTACGCCAGTCTACTAGTACTATGTTACTGACACACTTTATCCTCACAGTCACTCTAGGTGTGGATTATCTGCTCCCATGCAGTTACGCAGAGGATATGGACTGAGCATCGTGCCAGGGCTTTTAAAACGCCTCAACATGAGCCTTTCAAAATAGAAGTCTCAAGGTTGAGCTACGCGGGAGTGATACCCTTATTGTAACAGGATACAAATATACTTACACCGAAATGCGTATATAGGCATCAAATAATCAGGCGGTTATGCCGACTTAGTAGTGAAAAAGAAACAAACTTAATTTCACAAAATTACACTGTTTTGCTTTTTGGGTACTTACAGCATGGATTGGTCCATTAGCGTATAATATACTCTCCTCTTCAATCATTTATAGTGATTTTCATTCCTTGTAAATGTGTGTGAAAGTTTATACAAAAGACCCCATTATAAATCACTATTATATAAACGTTTAAACAAAACAATCAAACCAAAACACAGAAAATAATATTAAAACGCTTAACATTTTTCTCATGTCTCGAAAAAGTGGAAAATATTCGTAACATTTTTGTTAAAACGTTTCAATTCAAGCGGCTAAGTAATTCAGCTTGGTTCGATAGAGTTTAAATTGAATTAGTTCTAGTGAGAGCAGATTAAACTTTAGCTATCGATAGGTATGCATAGATATTGTTACTGCTTTTTATTCTTTTTTAGTTCAGTGAGGACAGGACTAAATACCACATTTCTTCACCAAATATATTTGAAAAACATTTAATGTAAAAGGCAACCAAATCCTGCGCTTTGTCGCTTAACTTGTTAATCTTTCAGCTGTGTCGTTTCCAGCCTAGAAACAATAAGATGCCACCCCATACCATCCCGTGGGTGTCGTAAAAGGCGACTAAGAGATACAGCAGGTAGTTAGGCAGCAGCGGTACCTGTGTATTATAGCAACCACCTCACTGCGGTCGCCGATTCACATGTTAAGCGCGGTGACAATGGCTAGCTAACCCTTCCAAAAGGCAACATTTTTTGGCACCGTGACTCAGTAGTGAACCCTTCTGATCCGAAAGATGTTCATGAATATGTCTATTTGTCTTGGTCTGGGTGTTTTATGTGTATTGTATGCATATTAATGCAAAAAAAGTAATTAAATATTTCTATCTTTCTAGTACAAGCTTTGCTTAGTTAGGCGCTACATGGCGGAGGGCTAAATGGCGGGAATATCACAATGTTCCGTATATACATATATACAGGCTGGCGCCGCCCGTCCGATTTTGTTGTCACCCGATTTTCATGGACTGTATTTCTTTCTTATAAATGAAAAATTCAAGTTTTTATTATGGTGTATGTTCATGTGATATCTAAATTTATAATTAGTAAGTTTTTATAAAATAATATTAAATAGAATAAATGATATAGGCCATGCTGTTGCCGCCAGAATCGATGACCAGACGGACCACATTTATGACGTCTTCCACCACTCGTGCCAGAACTTCCAGCGAGAGTTGTCCGTATTCCTGACGGATATTCTCTTTGAGTCCTCTCTTTGAGATAGAGGCCTAGTGTCATAGAATCGTGTCTCCATGAAAGCCCACTTAAATAATTCAAGAACGGTTATATCTTGCCAGCCAGTGCAATAACAGAACGAGAGATAAGCCGACCCGGAAATGCAGCTCTCGAAATTATTCCCCGTATTCCAGGAATATAGTTATTTATGTTGACGTATATTTTGTATCTATTTGACACAATTGTCAAAGCAGAACTGGCATTTACCGCCATTTGCAAATGCTTGCTTTCTCTATAACGTCTTGACTTATAGTTTAGCAAGTTTTTAGTTCTTGTTTTTACTAAATATTAAGAGGCATCGCGATTCGTCAAAAATAACAATGGCTTATGTTTAACTTACCACCAAATATAGTAACATATAACAGACAAAAATAGTAATTGATCACCAAAATGAAACCCGCATTTTAATGTAAAATTATAACCAAAGTTTCACCATTTTGCTATCCTATTTAAGCAAAATGACTCCAAATTAATCATTGTTAACCCATAAGTAATAAATGATCACCAAAATTAAACCAGCATTTTAATGTAAAATTATAACCAAAGTATTTACATCTTGCTATTCTGTTTAAGCAAACTGACTCCAAAAAAATCATGGTTAACCCAAAAATTGTTAATGAACACCAAATTATTAAACACATTTCAATTTAAAATGACATGCAAAAAATAATATCTCGTTATCCGATTTATGTAAATAATAAGGCATGTATTTAAATCGATATCTGTATATTCCCTTTTTTCTAACAAAATATTTCAAAGTTATATCAAAAAATACTGACTTGCACACTAATTATGCACACTAACTAAATCAAATTAGAACTTAAATATAAAGATAATTATTATGCAGCAAGCATTGTTTCTGTCACGGCTCCGGCGCTGCGGGGTTTGGGCGGCCCCACGCGAGCTTATCGTCGCAGATGGTTTTACCGCTCACCACCGCAGCTTCGGCTTGCTGGCCGGCTTCGCCGGCCAGCCTCAGCTGCGGCGGCGAGCCTTCAAACCATCTACTCCTGCAGCTCGCGGGCCGCCTCACCCCTCCGCGCCTACGCGGGCTTACATTATACTCTAGGGGTAGGGCAAACAAGACTACGTGAAGTCGGTTTTGCAGCGATTCGTTTCTGTCACAAAATTAAAGAAAAAAGTCACAAAAATTTTTTAATCATCTTTTTTTTAATTATTCAAACAAACATTAAAAAGTAAGTCCTCTTCTAATTAATAACAAAGGGAGGGTATTGCGAACCGGACACATGACTCAATATGGCATCATAATACTTTTTTGGTAATAAGCCTACATTTTGTGGCAATCACAGAGGTTTATTTAGGCAGAAATAACACATTAATTTGCTCGCTAAGATTTGGTGATCATTTACTACATTTGGTGTTCGAATACACTTTGAAGTGCAGTCGTGACTTAAATTGCAAGTACTATTGTATTTTTAGACTTTATTTTTCTGGTGTTAAGTTTCTATTTTTGGTTAAAAAACGGAGGGTATCAAAGCATTTTATGGTGGTCATTATATTTAATCCCAATAACAATCATGGTATGTCTGTTCGTCATATTTATCAGAGTCAAAAAGTCTCGTCTTGACAAATTTAATGATGAGTTGATTAATTCGTAATGTCAAAACTCATTAAAGCAATGGATTAAGTATATTTTACATTAGGAATGCGACTTCCTTACGAGGTATTAATCTCTTACATAAACATAAAATAAGGAGGTATTTATCACGACATCTGTCTGTTTCTAAGAGTAAATATCGGAAAGTACTTAAGAGAAATGTAAGGAGCGCGATATTATGTTAAATAGCTTACAATCAATATCTGGAGTAGTTAGTTTATTATTCATATCTTCTAGCAACAAGGAACAACTTCCGTGCGTTTAAGCGCTTTTGCTATACCTGCTATACATATAAACAATAACAGCTCACTTGATAGGATCCTTAAACTTTAACGTTTGTGCTTTTGCAGCTGGCAAAAGTTCTTGTTTTATGAGGCTCTAGCCTCGTTATATTTTTCTGTTTCGCGCATTGCTCCATAGGGAAGTGGTATTTTTTCCAACTCTCTCTCTTTTCTGATTAAATTCGTTGCGGGATCCAAGACAGTCGAAGCAATTCCTGAGCCTTACCGGTCAGTGTGGTAAGTATCTTTTCACTGTAGATCTTGGATCCATCAGTGCTCACTCATGTATTGCACTGAGGGATAAGAGGGAGGGGTAGAATAGCATGAGTCTTACTGTTAGCCAAAGAGGCTTTCAATGCTTAAGTAATAAAAGGGCAGGCGAAAGGTCAAGCCATTTAGAAAATAAATCTAGAAACTAAGGAAATTGCGCCAGAGTGCACCTTAATTGGGTCTCGAACCTCAACACATTTCAGTTACTGACGGCGAAATGCCATCAGTTACTTCCGTCTACCGTCAGAGAGTTGCGAAAAAGCCACATACGGAATATAATAAATAATAAATAATGTCCTCCTAGCCGAATTTCGGCCACGGCGGCCAGTCGCAACAGAGATTAGCCATCTGCGCGGGACATATTATAGTGCTCAAGTGTGTGCGCAAACACAGGAGCACTTTCTATTCCATCATTCTCATCATGGGACGCCTAGCGACACGACCGGAGAGAGGTCAGGCACAGGACCGACGGCTTTACGTGCTCTCCGAGGCACGGGGGTATAATACCGCCAACTCCTAGACTTCGTGCTGATGCTGAGAATTTTTTCTTTTTATTGAAAAGTACCAATATCACTTTTGGCCCGACCCTGGATTGGAATCTAGGACCTCATTATCTGCGAGTGAACACGCTACCGCTAGACCAACGAGGCAGTCGGAAATACAATATACACAATAACACACATATAAATAATAGTATATAATATAAAAGACTTTCCAAAAATTGGTTATCGGCACCAGTTGGAAGCAGTGCCTACCTATTTTGTATTTAGTTTAGCGCTTATTATTAAGTCCTTTAACGGTATCTGTAAGACCCGATCTTGGGTTACTCGAGCGCCCATTACGCGGAGAAAAGGCATAACGAGTTTTTTTACAAATATGTTCTATAAGTAGGGTAGTTCATGTTGCCTATTATTTAGATATTTTGGTAAGTGGATAGGGAGTTCATTATTCGCATAAAGCGTTGTTCTGATGTTTGCATAGGATAGGGTGCTTTTTTGACGTTTTAGCTCAGAGGGCTGTCATTTATGAACAAAGCCCTAAAGAGGGTGCCTTTCGGGTTCGAACCTCGACGCTGGGCAGTTACTGTCTTGGTGTTGTATGAAGAAAAAGAAGAACAAAGAAATTTACTTATTTTAATGCAATTAGCGACCGTATCGCTAAAATGATCCAAGCGACCGTTAAACTGTAATTTCTTTCGATCCGATCTGAATTACAATTGTATGGAACCCTTCGGTAGCATGTTGAATGTAAAATTGCATGAGTGGGTTGGTTTTTAAGTAATGTTTTGTGCATCATCGTACTACAATTCATTTTAAACCCTGTTACAAATGCTTTGAGTCGATTACAGTGCGCTAATTTTATGTCGATAAAAAGGTGTTTTTTATTCTGCGATCGCTACACATTAGTTACAACTGCAACTTACGCGCTTGCCGAAGCATCAAGTATAACATTGTCACCTTCCTGAGCCTTGCTCATTTATTTCTTGCCCAGAATACCCTTATAAAATTTGAAATCGGATCCTTAATTATTTTACCTGCACACCCTACTACTGCAAAACGGCAGTTACTGAATATGATAATATCCTACTAATATTATAAACGCGAAAGTTTGTAAGTTTGGAGGCATGGATGGATGCTTGTTACTGTTTCACGTAAAAACGAACGGATGGATTGAAATGAAACTTTACAATAATATAGCCTATACATCAGAATAACACATAGGCTACAATATACAAAGATATTGTGTGAATTGTCCAAAATATGACGATAAGTGTCAAGTAAGTAGGAAAAATATACCATCTGCAAGTTATTCCAGCGTACACTGCCAAAACCACTAGAGGTACACATCCTACTAATGTTATAAATGCAAAAGATTGTGACTATAGATGTACCTATGTTTGTTACTCTTTTACGCCAAATCTACTTAAACGCGGGTGAAACCGCGGGGCATAGCTAGAAAATGATGTGTTTGTACATTATACAATTCTTTGACTTCTCTTTTAGTAGGTACTCGTATTTACGTACTTATTCGTGTATTTGTCGTTGTATAGTGCCGGAAAAAGGAAACAATTTCCCTAAAAATGGCTGTTATTTCCCAGTGGCACTTACACGAAGACAGGTTAAAGGTAACTTCATGTAGATTCTGAAAATATAAACATGAAAGTAGTGTATTGTATTCCCAAATAGTACTTCTAGCTTTTGTATGTAAAATTTAATGGCTGGGTTGAATGTAATCATGTTCTTATTCAAGGTATAGAATATGGATAAGTCCAAAGTATATATTAAATAAAAATAAAATAAATTAATTAAAAAGGTTTTTATTTACGTATACTTTAAAATAGCGCTTGTAAATAGTCAGAACATGTTTGTAGTAATATAGTTATGTATACATAACTATTTCTAGTTACATATAGATATTTAGGTACACGGATTGATAAAACATTTATAAAATAATTTTATAATAGTAATGATATTTAGCTTGTATTAAGTTATTATTTTGCATCTGTGGCATAGCGTGTTTTACTTTCGAAGGCCATATCTGTGTGTATTTCCGTCTGTCTGTGGCGTCGTGGCTTCCAAACAGATCAGCTGTAATTTGGTTATTTTACTAAAATCTACAACCGATTTTAAAAAATCGGTTTTAGATGTACATATTTTGTAGTTTTGTTACGTGATATTTGGTGGTCAGGGCATAGCTGTTTTCTGTTAATAATTATGTTCATTGTGAGTGCTAATCAAGATAGGGATTGATCATCATCACGTTAGTGCGTGAGGATGCTATCGTACTGCAAAAGTTCATAGTTACGGTAACCGTTTCCTAACGGGCCCACCGCATGTTTTATAATAATAATAATAAACGGAACAGCACGCATTGTGAGAAAGTTCCTTTCTCTGTCGCCCTGATCACCGGCGGCCTAGGGCGTCACACCCCGCCGCAGAAGGAACTCTATTTTTGTCATATTTATTTATAGACTATTGTTTTTATATATCAATTTTATAATTATATTTTTATTTGAATACTTAATTGTCGAGTGCCCATGACTCATTTTTGGGTACTAATACATAAGGACAAAAACTAAGGCTTAATGTTATTTTATCATCATCTTCTTATTGGGATAGAAGTACCGTATGTTTTATAAATTAAATCTGTACAGAAAATAACGTTTCAGAAATAAATACACAATTTTAAGTTGAAAAAGGTTGTTAATAAACCTGGGAACTCATTGAATTTCGAAATCCCTTTAATACAATGCTGCGATGTCCAGAGGCATAAGTTTTTGGAACACCGTCTCTTACAACCTGTACATTCTTATTTAATAGGCATACGGAAGTAACTACAGATATAAAGGAATTTACACAAAAATTATAATAATAATTGGAGATGGAGAACCGAAAGACCTGCGATCATACCTATTGTTATATCCACAAATGGAGTTATTCCTAAATCCCTGAAAATCAACCTTGCAAATTTAGGGCTTGATATCTGGCTGGAGAGTTACATGCAGAAGGCGGTTCTGCTGGCGAATGCCAGGATTGTGCGGAAATTTCTCTCCATGTAGCCCATGTATTTTATAAGTTGTATTCGTATTAAAATACCCTTATATAATATATTGTAAATAATAATGCTAATAAACATGTGATAAATAATAATATCTGGGGACAATGTCACACAGATCATCCTAGCCCCAAACTGAGCAAAGCTTGTACTATGAGTACCAGGCGACGATATACATACTTATATAGATAGATAAATACTTATATACATAGAAAACATCCATGACTCAGAAACAAATATTCGTGCTCATCACACATTATGCATTTTGAAAATGATTTCTTTTTACAATTTTAGTACTTGTATGAATAGGGACTTATAAATCAAACGTTCCTATGGCTCGTGTATCATTATATAACAGAAGACCATTTTAGGTAAAGCTGTTGAGTAAATATACTAAAAAGAAAATAAAACGTTGTAAGGACATGCTTTTTTAATAACTGTAGGTAGAACTAATTTGATATCATTCGCATAAATCTCAAATTATTAATTTGTTTCAGCAATAGATTCTAACTAACGTAATAAAATGATAATTTATGAGGTTCCAGTTATTTTCATATCTTAGGAAAATCTAATAAATTAGGTAAAGACACTGATTTATGTGAACTTACGAAATTAAAAAGGTTTGAACTTTCTGTGGGTTTCATTTATTATGTAGGTACTAACTCACAGCTGCCTCCGGGTAAAAAAAATCTGTTAGGAAAAGGGATGTATCCATATATAAGGTAATAGTGATGAGAACTGATTTTTTATTATTTGTCAGTATATAGTACAAACAAATTTATAAAAATATAATAATAATAATATCATCATGTCACCCAAAGTACGTCCACTGGTGGATAAAAGCCTTCCCAAAGAATGGAGGGATATGCCATAATCGTCACGCTTGGCAGACGGGTTGGCTATCGCAGTTTGCTGCCCATTGTCTGTTAGGTATTCCCTCGGATGATTTCTGGGCCACTCACGGGATGAGATGGGGTGATGATATTCTATGCTCTCACCACGCAGCAATATAATCATATCCTGTGACATTATTCAAGGATTCTATTAAAGTATTTACCATTTTTCACAAAGCAGGGTGAATAATCGCAAATTTTACAATAAGTAAATTATAAATTGATTCTTATAGCGGGAATCTAATTTGGATCCTATGTTAACTCAGAACAAATGCTAAAGCCGTTGAGCTACAAACTATACACATGCAGATAAAATGTACTACATAATCCAAAACTGAGGTATACAGAATAACTAATAGATCTGTAGATAAGTAATGGAATCAGGCGTTACTTTGCGGAAATCCATAACAATCAAAATACAAAATCAATATTTAGTGTTAATTCCGCTAATTGTCAGTTTAATCATTCTGGGATGCAATTTGCACCGCCCTCCCGCCCGCAAAAATGTGCACATGCAAAGAAGGACAATATAAAATTCTTGATTCCGATCCCACCAAAAAGTTTACGATTGAGTTAAAAGATGCTATTAAGGGTACGTCTTACATCCCTCCAGATCAATTAAAAAATATTATCCCCATGAACCCACGATCACCTGTTTTGTATGGGTTGCCAAAAACACATAAAGCAAACGTTCCTATTCGCCCTGTTGTCTCTCATATTGGTGCCCCCTCGTATAATTTAGCCAAACAACTTAACGTCCTTTTAAGTAAAAAATCATCTTTTCAACCTCAATTCAGTTTAAAAAATAGTTTAGACTTAATTTCAAAAATTAAAGATACTCAAATTCCATCTTCCGCTAAGTTACTGTCCCTAGATGTTGATAGTTTATTTACCAATATCCCTCATGAGGAATGTTTACATATTCTGGGTGAACACTTTGAGAGACAACGGTTACATCCTGGAGAGATGTATGATCTACTTAAACTCACAAAAATATGCATGCAACAAAATTATTTTCGTTTTAACAATCAATATTACCGCCAAAAGGAAGGGTTGGCCATGGGTTCACCGTTAAGTCCGCTAATGGCAGAGATATTTATGGATAATTTTGAACGTAGATATATAGTGGGCGAACCCAACATTTTATTTTATTATAGATACGTTGATGACATAATAATCTGTTGGTCTGGTACTAAACGTCAAATTGATTCATTTGTTACTAAATTAAATAATCTCCACCCTAAAATAAAATTTAAATTGGAATTAGAATCACAAAAATCCCTTAATTTTCTTGACCTCACCATCACTAATGTCCATAATAAATTAGAATTTCAAATTTATCGGAAACCAACACATACCGATATGGCTATTCCAGCTTCATCCTGTCACCCCAATCAACATAAACTAGCTGCCTTCCGCAGCTATGTTCATAGGTTAATGTCGGTCCCCTTGTCTAATGAGAATTACATAAAAGAACTTAATATTCTTTATGAAATCGCGTTATCAAACGGTTATCCTAAATCTATTATTGATAATTTGATTAAAAATAATCAGAGATGTAGGGTTCGCTCTTTACTGTATGCATGCCCCCCTGACCGTATTAACAAATATGTTGGTAGTCTGACCTATATGGGCCCAATTTCAGATAGAATTGCCAATTTACTCCGTAAAAATAATATTCACGTTGCATTTCGGACAGACCAAACTATACGACGTCTTTGTAATGGAAAAGATCATTTGGAAAATTGCAAGAAATCCGGCGTGTATAGGTTGGTCTGCGATGATTGTGACGCGGTATATATAGGTCAGACAGGCCGAAATTTTGAAATACGGTATAAAGAATATGTAGCTGCTTATAGGAATGGCCATCCTGATAAATCTCATTACGCCAAACATTTAATTGAAACTGGCCATTCCTTGGGCGACAATAATACGTATAATATTTTACATAATTGTGATAAAAGTTTCCGGTTATGTGTGTTGGAACAATTAGAAATATTAAAACATAGCAGTAATAGTTTTGCATTGTTGAATGACCAAACAAATTTAGTTTCATCTCCTTTACTACGAATATTTGGGGGTAGTTAGAAATAATTGTCCATGCGGCTGGTAGTATATAAAAGAGCGCTCGCCTCGTTGACGTTTAGTCTCCTTCGAGCACTCGACGAGTTAGCAGCCCTTGAGAATGGTCCGTGGAGGACCGAAACACGTGTTGGGTATCGTACTGGCGCATGTAATTTGCTTTTTATATTGTCCTTCTTTGCATGTGCACATTTTTGCGGGCGGGAGGGCGGTGCAAATTGCATCCCAGAATGATTAAACTGACAATTAGCGGAATTAACACTAAATATTGATTTTGTATTTTGATTAATAGATCTGTGCCAAGTTTCGAGACATAAATCAAAGAAATATTATTTATCCAAAAATGATGAAATTTACTTATATACATCATAGTAGTATTGAGTAATATACTGTATAAACATGATTTTCCCTCAGAAAGCAACTTTAGCGAGCTATATAACACACTAAATATGAGTAGCTTTTAAAAATAAAACTTTAGTAGATCTGAATCTTAGGTACAGATTTAGTATCGAATATACCGTGAGACCGTAAACCGGCCACGAGCGAGTCGTGCCTCGCTCTACTAGACATCTGCTGTAAAGGGATACAATCATCAGACAATCTTTCATTCGCAGTGGGATCTTTCAATACTTAGGATCTAGTTGAAGAAGTGTTTCTATAAGCCGAAACATATCTAAGGGCTATATTAGGATAAGTTTCAAAATTGGGAGTCTAGTATCAGAAATAATGGGGAGATGACATGCCTAGTAAACGTTTGTAAACTATCTTTACTACCTTATACAATTGAAAAACTTGTATATTTGTATCTGTCATAGCAATCCTTGTTATATTTATTTTTAGTTCTTTCGTTAGTATTTAAAACATGCAGCTTCATCTGTCTAGTCGATTAAAAAAAAAAGATGAGTTTTATTAACTATTTCTTCTTCTTCATTTTTAAAACGACAACGGTCGCATTAGGTAAGTTAATCCCTGTGTCGCGGGTATAAAAACATATAATAGACGGACACAAATAACATCCAGACTCAGAACAACTATTTATGGGCCACAGACATAGTTGTCAGGCGCTGGACTCGAACCCGCGACACGAAGCGGTGAGGCGACTGACTTAGCCGCCACAGGTGCAGTAAACTACTACTACTATTTACTAAACTATTTGGAAATATTTTGAAAGAGATTTCTATCATCGTGTTATTATTATTTTGGCATATACCCAGGCGTACAATAGACATACCAGTTTTCAAGAGATTCAGGGAACCCTAAAAAGCAAATCAGCATTCAGCTGCGGTAAGAAAATTCAATTTAATAAATAAATTACGGTAAGAGAAATTTAAATCCAGCGTGTTAGATTCTTCTTTTATACCGTCTTTTATATCACTTTCCACCCATTTAAAGGATGAATTATTAAAACTATCTTCTAGTCTTGTGTCTGCGTTGCTGTGTGGTGCCGGCATAGAATATCATCACCCCATTTCATCCCATGGGGGGCGTAGAAATCGTCCGAGGGAATACCTACGAGAGAACGGGCAGCAGCGTTTTTCTGTGAACTATGACCATCAAACTGCGATCGCCAACCCGTCTGCAAAGCGTGGCGATTATGGCATATCCCCCATTCTATGGGGAGTCTTTTGTCTGACATGTTGTACTTTGGCTGACATGATGATGATGATGATGATGATCTTCTTCGTGAATATGAAAGCCTAGTGGAATTTTTAAATATAGCCGACGTATGCAACATATATGGCATCACTTATGCGTTAGTAACCCTTCTCTAATTATTTTTAATTCAGGCATTCTTACCATACGCAGAACGCAATATACTTTGATTGAAAAAAGGTAGAGTAGTGTATATATTATTTTAGATTAAAATAAATCTCATCATCTAATTAACTTAGTAGTAGTTTCATCTGGTCGGTAATATATTAGGGACAATGGACAGCTTCCATGATTTAAGGCAAATCGTCAGCAATTAAATGAAAGTAATTTGTTGGTTAAATCTATCACCGATTTATGTATTTATTAGGTGGTATAGTACTATATTAACCGTCACAAACACAGCACACTTACTGAAATGCTATTTTATAACAGTCAGCAAAATGGTAATGAGATCATATTGATGACTGTTTTAAAAATATATTTCAGCTTTGATGGTTAATGTTTTACACTTTGGTACTCAAAAAGTTCCAACGGATACTATTTTTAGGGATCCGTAGCCAAATGGCAAAAAACGGAACCCTTATAGATTCGTCAAGTCTGTCCGTCCGTATGTCACAGCCACTTTTTTCCGAAACTATAAGAGCTGTGCTGTTGAAACTTGGTAAGTAGATGTATTCTGTGAACCGCATTAAGAAATTCACACAAAAATAGAGAAAGAATAATAATTTTGGGGGTTCCCCATACATAAAACTGAAACTCAAAAAAATTGTTTTCATCGTACCCAAACATGTGGGGTATCTATGGATAGGTCTTTAAAAACGATATTGAGGTTCCTAATATCATTTTTTCTAAACTGAATAGTTTGCGTGAGAGACACTTCCAAAGTGGAAAAATGAGGGTCCCTCCCTGTAACTTCTAAAATAAGAGATTAATAAAACTACAAAAAATATATGATGTACCATGTAAACTAACAACGAAAATTGGTTTGAACGAGATGTAGTAAGTAGTTATTTTTAATGCGTCATAAATCGTTAACCGCAATTTACCTCTCATTTCATCATATCAGCCGAAAGACGTCCACTGCTGGACAAAGGCCTCCCCCAAAGATCTCCACAATTGCCGGTCTTGCGCTGTTCGCATCCAGCAGTTTCCAGCGACCCGCACAAGATCATCGGTCCATCTTCTAGGGGCCCTGCCCACGCTGCGTCTTCCGGTTCGTGGTCGCCACTCAAGAACCTTTCTGCCCCAACGGCCATCGGTTCTACGAGCTATGTGCCCCGCCCACTGCCACTTCAGTTTTGCAATTCTTCGGGCCTTGTCGGTGACTTTGGTTCGCCTGCGGATCTCGGCATTTCTGATTCGATCCCGCAGGGAAACTCCGAGCATAGCCCTCTCCATTACTCTTTGAGTGACCTTGAGCCTTCTAATAAGGCTCATAGTGAGCGACCAAGTCTCTGTTCCGTAAGTCATCACTGGCAACACACACTGGTCGAAGACTTTCGACTTGAGACACTGCGGTATTTTGGACGAGAAGATGTTACGTAGCTTCCCGAACGCTGCCCAGCCGAGTTGGATTCTACGATTGACCTCCTTCTCGAAGTTGGACCTACCTAGTTGGATGGTCTGTCCTAGGTAAATATAGTTCTCTACAACTTCGAGTGCAGAGTCACCAACTATGAATTGAGTGGGTGCAACATGGACGTTTGACATGATTTTCGTCTTATCCATGTTCATTTTCAGACCCACTTGTTGAGAGACTCTGCTGAGGTCATCGAGCATTGTACCGAGGTCTTCCATGGTCTCAGCCATGACTACTATATCATCGGCAAATCGAAGGTGAGTCATGTACTCGCCATTGACATTGATGCCAAAGCCTTTCCAGTCCAGAAGCTTGAAGACATCTTCCAATGCAGCGGTGAACAGTTTCGGAGATATAACATCTCCCTGTCTCACGCCTCGCTGCAAGTGGATAGGTTTCGAGTTCTGGTCCTGGAGTCGCACTGACATAGTGGCGTTTTCATACAAGCACTTTATCACCTCGATATACCGGTAGTCGATTTGGCACCTTATGAGAGACCTCAGCACGGCCCATGTTTCGATAGAATCGAAGGCTTTCTCATAGTCCACAAACGCTAAGCACAGTGGCTTGTTATACTCTTCGGTCTTCTGTATAACTTGCCGCAGCGTATGTATGTGGTCTATGGTACTAAAGCCTTTTCGGAAACCGGCTTGTTCGGGAGGCTGGAAGTCGTCAAACCAGCGCGCGAGACGGTTCGTAATGACCCTCGAAAACAACTTGTAAACATGGCTCAGCAGTGTGATGGGTCTATAATTCTTCAATAGGGTTTTGTCCCCCTTTTTGTAGAAGAGCACCACCACACTCCTGTGCCATGCTTGTGGCGTTTGACCATCCAGTATGACGGAGTTAAATAACTTCTGAAGGGCCCGTAGGATTGGTGTACCACCCGCCTTCAGAAGCTCAGCTGTAACTCCATCATCACCAGGCGCCTTGTTGTTCTTGAGTTGTCTGAGAGCCATTCTAATCTCGTACAGGCTGACGTCCGGGATGTCTTCGGTGTAATGTCGGGTTAGTCGTGCTCTGGGATCTGAGGCATGACTTTTGACAGGTGGCTGTGTAGTCGTATATAACTGTCCGTAGAACTTCTCGATCTCGCCCAACAACTCAGGTTTAGACGTGACGATTCTACCATCCTCAGTCTTCAGCTTCGTCAGTTGGCTCTGTCCAACAGACAGAGCTCTTGCGAACACTTTGGAGCCTTTGTTGCGCTCAATGGCCTCTTTAATACTTTTTGTATTAAATTGACGCGTGTCGCGAGTCAAAGACTTTGAGATCTGTCTGTTGAGCTGCCGATATCTGGTAGCATCATCTGAGGATGTCAAAACCATTTTCCGTCTTTCTTCCTTAAGTTGCAGGGTAAAGTCAGAGATCTTTTTAGTTCTGTTTGTACGACGGGCCTTGAAGACCTTAGACCCAGCCGTATGGACAGCTTCTACGAGCCTGTCATAGTATGAGTCCACTTCCTCGCAGTCTGCTAGGCATTCGAAACGGTTTTGCAGTTCGAGCTGAAATGGCTCGGGGTTTTGGCGTGGATAGGTAAAGGTCGGAGCGTAGACTTTATCAGTCGGGACCTCTGGAGTTTGACATTAAGGTTCAATGAGCCTCTGACCAGTCTGTGATCGCTCCCGGTTTTAACCGCATTGATCACGGAGACATCATTGAACATCTGTCGTCTCAACGACAAGATAAAGTCTATCTCATTTTTAGTTTTACCATCGGGACTCACCCAGGTCCATTTGCGGTGATCCGGCTTCCTGAAAAAGGAATTCATCATAAAGAGTCCCTCCTTCTCCATGAAGTCGGCCAACATCTGGCCCCGGGGGTTCCGGTCTCCAGTTCCAAATTGCCCCACTCTCATTTAATCAACTGAAATACTTGCTCCTGCGAAACCCTTCATGGGCGAGTCCGACTCGCACTTGGCTGGTTTTTTTATTTAAAAGCAACACCCACATTAGGATAATGATGCCCTGTGTCGCAACTCGCAGGGTATTTTACAGACATACAATTAACGGACACATATTGCATCCAGGGTCAGTAAAACTATTTATGGGTCACACAAATAGTTGTCCTGCGTGGGAATTGAACCCGGGACACGAAGTGGCAATGCGACTGTCTTAACCGCTACGCCACACGTGCAGCCTCTGCTGTTCATCCATTTGTCAATCATTGGGGTGTACCGTATAACTTGAACTGTAATAGTTGAAATTTTCACAAAAGTATGCATATTATACTGATGCTAAAACAACAAATCATATAATTCCTGTTTTAAAAAATACAGCAGCAACTCCTCTATAATATATATAGATTAAAAATATTAAAATACGTACAACGTACACAAACAATAGAGAAATGGAAATACATAAATACAACAAATCTACAGTCCAATTGGCCTTCAGCCGATTTATTTCAGGCAACGTAAAATACCTTTATTGCATACGTCGAGGGGTATACTTTTATAAGAGTCACTTTAAAATACCCAACAGATCTGAAATTATTGCTGCATTCAAATGAATTTTCAGTAATAATTTCCAATATCTTTTCAGTGAAACTCAGTTTAAAAATAACACGCTCAATGTTGTCTTAACCAGAATATCGATGGACTGAACTTTTAGGTGTAACCTCTCGGGGCTTACCGACCCGTTTGGATTAGGGCACTTGGCAGGCGACATTTTGTCACAATACACGACATTTGGTAAGTCGAATTTATCAGTTTTTATCACAGAATAGGTTTCATTGTTTTACTCACCACAGTAATTCAACTTTTATACTGGGACGGAACTGCGACGCCTGTTTGGCATTTTAGTTCGTATTGAATATGATGAAATGATATCATGTGACAAATCTGACGACACTGCTTAAGGTATCATTGGTGTTATTATCCGACAACTCTAGTTTATTTTATAGTGAAATCATGCGTGGTCTATATTTATAAGTAAACATGTTTGTAAATATACGACATTAAAATTATGCTGAAACATAAGACATTAAAATTATGATCTACTCGTGATATAGAATTTCCAATGCCCTGCATTCTGAAATCACAACTCGTAACTCCTATTTTCAAAAGTTTTAAGTCCTTTACTCTGTAACAGAAGAACGTCTTATGGATTAAATATTAAGATTCTGTATTAACAAAGTTACTCTTGACACTGGTGTAAGTCGTTTATTTGTTAAAAATGAAGAAATGTTTTATATATCATAGTTATTGTTTGATCTCCAAAAACCTTAGTTGTACTACTGTCCTGCTTATACTGTGGCTTTATTTTCTTTAGGGAATATATCCGTACCAATTAATACGCCAATTATACGAAAAGTATCAGATTTCGATGAGAACTCAAAGTTGTCATGGAAACGCCTCAGTTATTCAGTGTTTAGCGTGGATTGTTACAGATATCTGTTCATTAGTACGACCATAATATATAAGACGCAACATAAAGAGAGAAATTTCGATTTTAATTAGGACATCTCTTACATCTGACAATTAGATAGTAGTACTTACCTCTGATTAACACTACGTAAATTAATTTTATCGGTGCATTACGATGATGAGATTTCGAGATTCGAGATAATTTTCGAGATAATTTTGTGTAGTAATGTGGCGTATATGACTAGAAACTTTTATTGTAAAGTTATTTTCTTTTTCTAAAGTGAACATTTCTTTAGCGGCGTTGTGCACTTTTTAGAGATGGGTAAAAATAAACCGTAAGACGGAGTGTCTTTTTTTTATTCACACTGGCCGTTTTTACATTCACATGACCACAGCATTCTTTTCTTACTTATGTTAGGTTTTTTACAGCCTACTGTCTAACCAAATTAAGTTCTATTTTTTAAATTTATTCCCACCATAGAGAGAAAAGCAATTACTATGAGTCTTTACCGTCCAAATGTGGGAAGTACCATCTTCCATTCGCTACACGGATCAAATAAACACTACCTTCCTAGTATGAGCAATGAAAAAATAGTATTCACTTCTATCGGCAGTCCCCAAAGACTGCCCCGCATGTTTTTTACGTTGTTAATTTGTTTGTACGTAAATATTATTAGAATATTTACAAGGCGACGTGTTTTACCTAACGTAATGGTTGTGTAAAACAAATTATAGTAGATTCTATGTGTATAAGTCAAGCCTCCCGAACAAGCCGGTTTCCGAAAAGGCTTTAGCACCATAGACCACATACATACGCTGCGGCAAGTTATACAGAAGACCGAAGAGTATAACAAGCCACTGTGCTTAGCGTTTGTGGACTATGAGAAAGCCTTTGATTCTATCGAAACATGGGTTGTGCTGAGGTCTCTCATAAGGTGCCAAATTGACTACCGGTATATCGAGGTGATAAAGTGTTTGTATGAAAACGCCACTATGTCAGTGCGACTCCAGGACCAGATCTCGATACCTATCCACTTGCAGCGAGGCGTGAGACAGGGAGATGTTATATCTCCGAAACTGTTCACCGCTGCATTGGAAGACGTCTTCAAGCTTCTGGACTGGAAAGGCTTTGGCATCAATGTCAATGGCGAGTACATCACTCACCTTCGATTTACCGATGATATCGTAGTCATGGCTGAGACCATGGAAGACCTCGGTACAATGCTCGATGACCTCAGCAGAGTCTCTCAACAAGTGGGTCTGAAAATGAACATGGATAAGACGAAAATCATGTCAAACGTCCATGTTGCACCCACTCAATTGAAAGTCGGTGACTCTGCACTCGAAGTTGTAGAGAACTATATTTACCTAGGACAGACCATCCAACTAGGTAGGTCCAACTTCGAGTAGGAGGTCAATCGTAGAATCTAACTCGGCTGGGCAGCGTTCGGGAAGCTACGTAACATCTTCTCGTCCAAAATACCGCAGTGTCTCAAGTCGAAAGTCTTCGACCAGTGTGTGTTGCCAGTGATGACATACGGAACAGAGACGTGGTCGCTCACTATGGGCCTTATTAGAAGGCTCAAGGTCACCCAAAGAGCAATGGAGAGGGCTATGCTCGGAGTTTCCCTGCGGGATCGCATCAGAAATGTCGAAATCCGCAGGCGAACCAAAGTCACCGACATAGCCCGAAGAATTGCCAAGTTGAAGTGGCAGTGGGCAGGGCCCATAGCTCGTAGAGCCGACGGCCGTTGGGGCAGAAAGGTTCTCGAGTGGCGACCACGAACCGGAAGACGCAGCGTGGGCAGGCCCCCTACAATATGGACCGATGATCTTGTGCGGGTCGCTGGAAAATGCTGGATGCGAATAGCACAAGACCGGCAATTGTGGAGATCTTTGGGGGAGGCCTTTCAGCCTTTGAGGTCCAGCAGTGGACGTCTTTCGGCTGATATGATGATGATGATGATGATGTATAAGTCACTGTATTCATATTCATATTTTGATTGGTTGGTAGATACAAGTGCCTTTCACGCCGCAGGTCGTGGGTTCGATTCCTACCCAGGACAGATATTTGTGTGCATGAACATGTCGGTTTATCCTGAGTCTGGGTATAATTTCTATATAAGTATTTATTTACAAAAGAAAAGTAGTATTATGTGGTATATTAGTTATCTGGTCTCTATAATAATAATAATAATCATTTATTTCAGACAAAGTCCATATTTTAGCAAATAGGTAAGTAACAATGTGCTTAAAAAACTAATGTTAGTAAAGTTAACAAAAAATTTAATTTCTACGTGAAGCCGCACCCATCTTTGCAGCATGGGGGACATAATACAAGCTCTGCTTAGTTTGGGTTCAGCTGGCTGTGTGTGAATGATGTCCCAGGATATTATTACTATTATATTTTACAAATAATGTCGACCGGTCGGTTCTGTGTACAAACGCCCTTTCTCTCTAATCATACTTATTTATGACATGTTTTATGCACTCCTTTGCCTGGAGGTTAACCTCTTTTTAACCTTTAGTTTAAGAGGTAAACCCCTTAATTTGTTACTGTATTGAATATTAAAGCATAAAATAAAAACCGTTTATTTTTCTTTAAAACTACAGAAAGTATTTGTATTTGATTTCAGTAGAACTGAAAAAGAATTTTGAATAAATATTTTTTGTTAGATTGTTTTTTTTTGGAAAATTTGGTTATACGTACGGTTTTTAAAAGTTGCAAGATTAGTGGACTACCTTAGCTGTTAATCTCAACAAAGACAAACTTTACACAGCTCATCATTAATTTGTACCAAACCTTAGAACAAAGATTGAAGGCTCGCATTTCCAAGAAACTCAAATTAAATTGTAACTAGCTACGATATCAAGTTCATTTTAACTGAGTCATTGAAGGGTTTTAAATCTATTTACCTAAACTATGTTATTTATGCCAAATAATGCCCGAGCGATATATTTTAATCCGATTATTCTAAAATCATCGATGTATGACTACTTGTATCTTTGTATCCTTTTCTTTGTTCGTACCGATTAAACATAACCTTTTATTTTTGCCATTTAAGTCGCTTATACTGTATTACGTAATTGGCTTGAAATATGAAATTATTTTATTTGATTCAGAATGTGCGGTATCTACATAATTATATGTTTAACATATAATTATGGAGACGAGTTCTGTGTAGGTACATGTAGATAGCATCGGGGACATATACATTTTATCAATGATAAGCGCCGCTCCATTTCAGAGTCATCATGTTACACTCCAAAAATTGCACTAGTAATGGAATTGAGTCCGTCATTTGGAGGGATATGCCAGATGCCGTGGACTTTTTTTGGCGCCTGGTGGGGGGGGGGGTCGGGAACGCGGGTGTGCTACCCCAGTGCCCCAGGTAGTTGGGTCACGTACCCCGGGAGGTCTTTGATTTGTCCTCCCGGAATGCCAACTCCTGACAGTCGTGCACATCGACTGTGCCACAAACAGACCGTTGTTAGTAGCGGCAGTAGAGGACACTTCTCTTACTGCCATTGCAGCTTCGAGGGGGAGTTGAGCTATCGCCGCCTATCCGTCTGCGAGCGGGATTAGCACTCTTCCGATCCCGCTCGGTGACCTCCTTCTGGAGCTTTACTGCCTCGGACACCACGGCGAGCTATTTGACTGAGTCAGCCGTCAGCATCGCACGCATGAGAGCCGGTGAGAACAGATCCCAGCATCAACAGACTTTAGAGGCTTGAGCGAACTTTAGTCCCCACGTTAACATTTTTTTGCTAAGCAATTTATATAGTTGGCATGCAAGCGTACCTAATTCATATTTTTTCTTTATGTGAAGGTAGGTCATCAAAATGCCTCCAAGCTCTCTAGCTTGGAGGCATTTTGATGTTACAAGAAATATGTCCTAAGCATTTTGCTTATACTTATAGTATGTATATAACATCCAGTAATAAGCTGAATATTTTAATAAAATATGCATGATGCATGAGACATGGAACTTGTTTATGAAAGAATGTCATTACAAAGTAAAAATGTCTTGAGAGTTAGCTTTTATTTTACACGGCCTCCAGTTTACAAGAGTCCTCATGTCGACAGATCTTTACAAAGAAGTACATAAAAAATGCCAAAGAGAAATGTTAATATTATTTTTTTGAAGCGAGGAGGATACGTTACCTCTTAGTTGATTTTAGAGTCAGAAAAGAACCATCTATATCTATAAGTCACGATATAGTATGTAAGGTGTGCTGTGTGGTGACGGCGAAGAATATCATTACCCTATCTCATCCCGTGGGGGGCGTAGAAATCGTCCCGAGGGAATACCTACCACAGAACGAGCAGCAGTGTTTTTCTGTGAACTATGATATCCAACTGCGATCGTCAACCCGTCTGCCAAGCGTGGCGATTATGGCTTTTACCCTCATTCTTTGGGGAGGCTTTTGTCCATTGTGGACGTAATTTGGCTGACATGATGAATATAAAAAAATAAACAAAAACTTTGAAGAAGCGCCATCTACCGATAATCATGAAAAAACCAATTAGTGAATAATTAAAATTGATTATACGACATTTTTTGACAGGTAACAACGTGATTAACCTTTATTGTTATTCTCCATGCGTTTCGATCATGTTGCATTGATCGTGGTCATGGTTTGAATGGCGCATCGGTGTAATTTGGTGTAATTCCTCTAGTGAGAGCGTCGAGATTTTTTACATATCCTATCGTTTATCACACTCATAAAGACACTGAGTCCACTTTTTTGATACATAGCGAGGTGTTAAATGCTTAATGAATTCTATGATGGCAATAAATGGAAACCGTTGTTCCGATTTAGATTTTTGTACTGCTTAAATTAAATCGCTTCACGTTCAAATCTCGAGTAGCACCTAGTCGCGCTCAGAAGCAAGAATTTGTTGTGTCTGATCAAGATCAATCCAGTGTTGAGTGCCGAAATGTAATAATATTAAATGCTTGGCTCTGCCTTGCTAGTATGGAGATTGCTTTATCGCTGCGACATGTGCTTTGACACTGTCCGCGATGGTCCGCTGGCCTATATACGACCTGCCGCAGCTATAACCATAACTGCTACAATTGAATAAATAAACTTTAATCCACTAGATTTTGAGCATATAATATATGATGAGAAACACGTGATTTTATAATAGTTTTGAATTTAATAAAATGTAGGTACAGAAACCTAAATACAATGGAAAAGTAGAAATATTAGCAAGATTTTCACACAAGCATTGTTGATGTTGCAAAAAAATAAAACAATTTATATATAATTATGTGATAATTTTTTCTTATTTAGTGTAGTTATCCGTATAATTACCTCGCTAATTATTTACCACTTCTACAATGACGCGGTCCGGGTTATATGCCATACCAAGATGACTACTCTCGTATTATGACCCAAAGATGAAGAGTTACATATGTGTGTACTGTGGTTATGACTGTACTTCATCATCATCATCATTACAGCTAAATAAGTCCACTGCTGGATAAGCCTCCCTCAAGAATCGTCTTGGGGGGATATGCCATAATCGCCACGCTTGGCAGGCGGGTTAGCGATCGCAGTAAGATGGTCATAGTAATCAGAAGGAAGCTGCTGCCCATCCTCTGGTAGATATTCCCTCGGGTCGACTTCTACGCCCCCCACGGCATGAGATGGGGTGATGATATTCTGATATTTGTTGCCGTCACCACACAGCCGTGTTGCCGTCACCACACAGCCGTGACTGTACTTGGTGTCTATCAAAATTGGCACGATCTTACCCATAACCTTAGAGCAGTGGCGTAACTATACCATCGGGGGCCCGTGGCAAATTATTTTGATGGGGATCTAACAGTAAAATTGATCACGTTGTTGTTCAGTTTAATTAAAAAAAAATACAATGTATACTGCCCCATAAAGGGCATAGGCCTCCTCTCTTAGGCGAGAGGGAATGGTATGTAATCCCCACGCTAGCCCAATGCGTATTGGAGACTTCACATTCATCCATAGAACATAATATCTCAATGCATTCATCATCTATTTGCTAGCTTTTCGGTTAAGGAACAACATCGTGAGGTAACCTGCATTCATTTGCAATGAAATAAAAATAACAATTTTAATTTTAATTTCAATAAGATATTTATTAAGAATAATCTTATCTACCAGCTTTCTGTTCCGCAAAAGTGTTTATAACATCATCACAGTTTAAAGATCGGGCCATAGAATTTTCAATAGACAGAATAGCCAAATTACATAACCTGTCTTGTCTGATAGCGTTTCTTAAATAGATTTTTCTCAATTTTATTATTGAAAAAAAAAAAAAACAGCACTAGCTGTAGTCACAGGAAGAATATTTTTGTCATTTATGGATTTAATAATTTGCTTGGATATTGCTAAAGCAGTTTGACCCTTTCCTTTTTGTGTTTATTTAATGATAAGTGCCTTTGGAATTACATTACCATCTTTTTCGATCATACAATAACGGTAAAGTTCACACCGTTACACGTTACCGTTTTATTTAATTTGCAAAAAACATGACGCCACTTACTCTGTTAATCCTGAAGAGGTATTGGAACGTTACTCAACTCACTCACTAGCAGCGTTATTTCGTTCGTTCCGTTATTCTTTTATTTTTAAAGCATGTAAGTAAAGGCCCCCGCAATACAGGAATTAAATTTCTTTATTGCGAAGCACGGAAAACATAAAGCACAACCAGACTTTAGAACGCCAATTTATGGGTGACATAAATAGTGGTCCTGTGTGGGACTCTAACCCAAAACCCAAGGGTGCCGAGGGGACTTATCTTACCACACGCCACCACTGCGCCACACGAGCAATCCAGTCAATAATTGCTCCCGTTGAACAAAATAATTTTGTTCTTATAAACAGAATAAATCTGCTCTCATAGTAGGTAAGTCCTTCACATTCTTGTTATCTGAAGCTTCGAATTTCTAAAAGTTATTCTTGTATTTTGTGAGGGTCAGCCTAACAAAGATTTATAAAAATGTGAATTGTAAAAGCCGTTGTGTCTGCGTGAAAGCCAGTGTCTACACGAGTGTTAGGGCATAGCGTTCACGCTTTAGTAAGCCACCACGCAGAATATGTATATAGTCGTTTTGTGTCATGTCAGCCAAAGTACGTCCATTGCTGGACAACCACCCCAAAGAATGGGCATATCCCATGTCATAATCACCACACTTGGCAGACGGGTTGGCAACCGCAGTTTGATGGTCATAGTTCACAGAAAAACGCTGCTGCCCGTTCTCTAGTAGGTATTCCCTCGGACGATTTCTACGCCCCCAACAGGATGAGTTGGGGTGATGATATTTTATGCGGTGACCAGACAGCAAATGTTTTGTGTAATATTGGGCGATTACTGATCTGAAGTGTAAGTAAATAGTCCTTGTT
Organism: Pseudoips prasinana; assembly: GCA_951640165.1. NCBI lineage: Eukaryota > Metazoa > Arthropoda > Insecta > Lepidoptera > Nolidae > Pseudoips > Pseudoips prasinana. The sequence continues at coordinate 17,828,440 of OX621241.1, read as the reverse complement.
ACTTTCTGCCGTGTGGTTTGCCAACCTAGAAACAATAACAGGGCCACCCTGTACCATCCCGTGGGTGTCGTAAAAGGCGGCTAAGGGATACATCAGGTAGCCGGGCAGCAGCGCTACCCGTGGACTATAGCTACCATCTAACTGCGGTCGCTAACTCCCATGTCAAACGAAGTGACTACGACAAACAAGGGTATGTCGTAGTCACGTAATGGGATGGTTATAGAAACCTTTAAGGAAGGCCTATGTTCAGCACTGGACTATAATAGGCTGATGATGATGTTTCTTTCTGATTAAATTCGTTGCAGGTTCCAAGACAGTTGTAGCGATTTCGAAGGACATAGCTGAGTGTCTTTTCATTGTGTGCCACTGTTGAACTTGCCTAACAGTAATTGCAGCGGTGTGTGGGAGCATATAATCGCAAAAATATACAATACATGAGTTAACATCACATGAATGGTTAAAGTTTTCGTTATGCTATTATTATACCCTGTACGGCATGTGAATGACATATTTTAAGGGCCACTGCGTAGGTACTTCAATCTGTGAATACACTGAAACTTTTTTGGTACGAAAATATCTAAGGTATAAACGTGATACAGTGAATGGAATGAATATTTGGCAATATCCCAATAGTGTAAAGTTATAAAACTAAAATAAAAAGTTATGAATTTATGGAGAATTCGTAAGTATCGGATGTGTAATGCTGTTGCGTAGTATTTTTTATTATACACGAGGTGCGGATTATTGTGTTAGAAACAGGATGTTACATAAATGTGTAATAATATTTTATTTTATCCGAAAAGTATTCTATTAAGAAACCAATGATTTGGTTTTATTTATATTCTAAGGTCCTGCTGTTGATACGTCTAATAGTGGTTAATTTTTATTTTTTTAGACTACGACCGCAAAACAGGATTTAATCCCTGAGCCACGGGGTACTAAATAAATTTAAGTCTTTATCATCATAACAGCTGTAAAAAGTCCACTGCTGGACAAAAGCCTCCCCCAAGAATTATCTTGGGGATATGCCATAATCGCCACGCTTGGCAGACGGGTTGGCGATCGCAGTATGATGGCCATAGTACTCAGAGAGACGCTGCTGCCCGTCCTTTGGCAGACACTTCCTCGGGTTAACTTCTCCGCCCCCCACGGGATTAGATGTGGTCATGATATTCTGTCTGATATTCGCGCGCCATCACCACACAGCATACAAACAAAAAAATCATATAAGTAAGAAACATAAAGCTCATCCTCGCTCTGAACAACTACTTATGGGTCACACAAATAGTCACTATGTGCGGGAATCGAACCACAAGTGTAGTCACAATGTGCACTGGCCTAATTTCAGCTAATGCGACAAATCGCCAGCTACGCAGGTGGTGGTGAACTCTCTTATCACACAATCATCTCTGTCACATTCATAATCTAATGGGAGGGGACTCCAATACGACTGGGAAGAGTGTAAGTGCGCAGGACTGACAGCTTTACAATTTATCTGAGACACCTTCATCAAACACAACCAAAAAAAATACCAATAAAACTTTTTGGCTTGACCTGGGACTTCCACCGAAAACTTCATTATTTGGGTTCAAAATGCTATAATAAAATCGTAGGAAAGTCAAAACTGTACATTGAATATTTTTTAAAAAGGATGCTTGGAGCAGCGTGATCTACAATCGATATCGAAGCCAAAAACATAGTTTTTAGAATGTTTGTCTGTATGTATGTCCGGGCTAAACTCAAAAAGTACTCCAAATTTTAATTACTTCAAATTTTGCATGAATATTACTAAGAGGTCGGGTCAACATATAGGCTACATAATATTATTACGCTATCACCTACGGGGCAGGATCTGTGATCTATATATATATAAATATAATAAAACCGTAGGAGAGTCAAAACTGTATATTGAATATATTTTTAAAGGTTACTTTGGGCGTGATCTACAATCGATATCGAAGCCAAAAATATAGTTTTTAAAATTTTTGTCTGCGTCTATTTGTCTCTATGTATGTCTGGGCTAAACTCAAAAAGTAGTGCATGGATTTACTTCAAATTTGAATGAATATTACTAAGACGTCGGGTCAACATATAGGCTACATATTATCACGCTATCACCTACGGGGGAGGAGCTAAGATAATTTATAAAATATAACGCGGGTATAACCGCGGGGCACAGCCACTGTTTAATAGTACCATACTATATTTATTGACATAAATATGTCGTGACTATTATACGACATGAATACTATTACTAACAATTGAATTTAATGAATGCAGTTATAAAAACCAAAATGTACATTTAATTAATATTAACAAGTAGTTACTACTATAACTGATGTGATTTATTTATTTGAATTTTTAAATGTATTACAATAATTTTAGTAAACAATTTATTCTACATGTACATGTACGACGGTCACCGTAGCCTAGTTGGTAGTGCTCCTGCCTACGAAGCTGGTGGTCCTGGGTTCGAATCCCGGTAAGTGCAAATATTTGTGCGATGAGCACGAATATTTGTTTCTGAGTCATGGATTTTTTCTATGTATTTAAGTATGTATCTATCTATATAAGTATGTATATCGTCGCCTGGTACCCACAGTACAAGCTTTGCTAAGTTTGGGGCTAGGATGATCTGTGTGACATTGTCCCTAGATATTATTATTATTATTTTGCATTTTGTAGTTACAGATTATTCTGCCCCATAGGGTATATGTTAAGGCTGCTACTACTAACTCTATTACACTGAAATCTTTTGCAACCTCAACAACCTGTTTTCTTTAAACGTGTTAATATAATAAAAAAAGTGTTTGTGGGTTCGATTAGCATCCGCACTAAGATAAAATAACCTTCATCTCACCGAGCACATAAATAAATAAAATCAAATTGAAAAGTAAAGTAAAAATTGGTTTAGCTACGGATCTGTTAATAGAGAAAATTGTTACCGATTATTACCATTGATTTTGGAAGTTACCAGTTCATATTATTTTACTATAATTTTGACGTCATGTCCCGTAATGACGAAGTTTATTTATAGTAATTTAATACCTATTTCGGCAGATTGGGAAGTCTGTTAAAATCAATACAGATCTACAGTTATTCTCGATTAAGTGCGAAAACATATACGTAGAAGAGCTTAGTTCATTATTGAATTTTATTAACTCCAAATCACTAACCGACCTGGCGGGCTACCGCCTAATTTGTCGATCATCGTTTTCGTGATCGGCGTTCAAATAAATGAAGGTTTAAAACTATTAAATCATTCGTTCAATCGGATTCGACGTTGAAAATTGATTCCGGACTATTTATGACGTCACATGTGCTCATGGAAGGCGATTTAACGATTAATTAAGTAATTTTTAACTTTTATTTATTTGAACGTCGATCACTATACCGATATTCGGCGACTTAGCCGCTATCCCCTCGGGGGGGCCACCGCCTAGTACGGCGGTCATCGGTTTCGTGATCGGTGTTCAAATATAAGAAGGTTGAAAATTACTCAATCATTCGTTCAACCGGCTTCAACGTTGAAACCGATTCCGGTCCATTTATGACGTCACATGTGCTCATGGAAGCCGATTGAACGAATAATTTAGTTATTATTAACCTTCATCTATTTGAACGCCGATTACGATCACGATGATCCGCGAATTAGGCGGTTGCTCCCCTGAAGCACTACCGGCTAAGTAGCCGAACATAGATTTCTTAAATGGTGTTCAAATAAATAAAGGTTACAAATGACTTAATCAATCGTTAAATCGGCTTCAACGTTGACAATCGATTCCGGACCATTTATGACGTCACATGTGCTAATGGAAGCCGATTTAACGATTGATTAACGCATTTTTAACCTTTAATTACTTGAACGCCATTTAAGAAATCGATGTTCGGCGACTTTGCCGGTAGAGCCCCTGAGCCAACGTTCCATTCCATCCTAAAAGTATCCTCTACCGCGGATTACCTAGTTAGCTATTGAGCTATGTGCTCGTAGAGCCGACGGACGCTGGGGCAGAAAGCTTGGCGACCACGAACCGGAAGACGCAGCGTGGGCAGGCCCCCTAGAAGGTGGACCAATGATCTTGTGAGGGTCGCTGGGAATCGCTGGATGCGGATAGCGAAAAATCGGTAATTGTGGAGATCTTTGGGGGAGGCCTTTATCCAGCAGTGGACGTCTTTCGGCTGATATGATGATGATGATAGATTGCTTGAGCCCCCGCTCGCCTCTATTGTCCGGTGAAGCAGTGTAAATCTCCTAGGCTAACTACGAACGTCAAGTTGAAAAAAAATGGTTCCGACGGTCAAACTGATTTACAATAAGAGCTGCCATTAGATAGGCTGGATGGCCGGCCCCTTTTAGGATCACTACAATGTTGAGATCTAAATGACACAGTTAAGTGTTCCGTCTGCGACCCTGTGGCTAAGTTACTTTATCAAATACGGGCTTTATTTTATTTGACGGCGAGCCCTTATTGTCTAGGGCTATAATTAAGTACTGTCTATATACATGCATGTATAAGTACGTGTCTGAAAGTCAACACCGTCTGTTCTAGAGATTAATGAAGTTCAAAGGACTTAAAGCCACTCATTATTCCTAATCTTAATGTTAGAGAATAAGATAATGAATAACATAGGTATAGTTATATATAATAATATATGGTAATTAGAGATACACGATAGATTACACGATTCATATCGACAATTTAATAGACTGCATAGATAATTACTGTTTTAATAATAGATGTATGGTTGTATTTATCTCTCTTAAATTTAATTTAAGCTTATGTTTGTCGCAATTATTAAGAACTTTTGTTTACAACCTCTGATCTGAACTAATTTTATAAGAGAACATATCATACGCATTCATCATCGAATAAATCTATAATAATGCAGAAACTGTCAAAATCAGTTAACAAAACAGCGCAGAAAACTCGTTAAAAATTTAAACAAAAAAAGTTCGGTAGGTTGTTGGCATTATTAAGCTCTAGTACGTATAGTTATACCCTAGCCTTGCACCCCTATTTGCCTACGCAGCCTTAATCCTGGCAACTCAGCATTTCTCCCTCTTAGTCCCTCACTCGTCCATCCTCACACCTCAGTCTTGTACTCTTTGCCTCAATCGCTCTCCAACCTCCAACGTGTAAAGACTGCTAAAAGATCTCGAGTGTAATTCCCTTTAATCATTAAATTCAATAAACTGAATATATTATTTAAACTTTTTTTAAGTGTTTATTGAAAACCCGTATAACAGCACGTAGGTGCACGTGACATTGACATTAAAGTCAGACATTCAAGACGTTTGGAACACGCTTTTTTTATTATTACCTGTCTGTCTAATTTCAACTAATATTATGTTAATGTTGTCGTCTTGAGTATAATTTTGTCATAGCTTATCGAGTTAGGGTATAAACGTATGACTAATCCTAAAAGTTGTAATCTACGACTCTTGTGGACTTATGTCCACAAGAGTCGTAGATTACAACTTTGTTATTTGATTACAAAATTGACATTAAAGTCAGACATTCAAGACGTTTGGAACACGCTTTTTTTTATTATTACCTGTCTGTCTAATTTCAACTAATATTATGTTAATGTTGTCGTCTTGAGTATAATTTTGTCATAGCTTATCGAGTTAGGGTATAAACGTATGACTAATCCTAAAAGTTGTAATCTACGACTCTTGTGGACTTATGTCCACAAGAGTCGTAGATTACAACTTTGTTATTTGATTACAAAATTGACATTAAAGTCAGACATTCAAGACGTTTGGAACACGCTTTTTTTTATTATTACCTGTCTGTCTAATTTCAACTAATATTATGTTAATGTTGTCGTCTTGAGTATAATTTTGTCATAGCTTATCGAGTTAGGGTATAAACGTATGACTAATCCTAAAAGTTGTAATCTACGACTCTTGTGGACTTATGTCCACAAGAGTCGTAGATTACAACTTTTTATCATTAGGTGGGTTAGTTTGCTGTTTTCCAATACCGTAATCAGCACATATATTTTTGTATAATATTTTGGTATTTAATAAATAGTATTGAATTATGAGTCCGTAAATGATCAGCGAGGTTATGGGACATAGATGGGTGACCGCCAAAGTGGTTTAATTTATGTGCATATGCGTGACTTGGATGGCTCATTTCTCATTAAGCTGTCGGTCCCGTGTACCGTGGAGCACTTGCACAAATGGGTGAGAATGTAAATGTCACACGGTCAGCTGATGCCACCCATGGGCGCTGCGATATTGTGACTTCTGATAGATGGATGAAAAATGTTTCAAGTTTGTTCCCGTCAGCCAAGCATCGCTCGAGAATTTTAACCAATAATCACAAGTATTAAAATGTGAAAAAGGTATGGTGAACAATTCAACTGGCTAGCTCGAATATCTGGCAAAACATGTCTTTGTTTATATAAGGGCATTCCACGTTATCGCCGCATGATTTTTCCAATTGCTATTCTTCAAAACAGCTGTAATAAGTCCACAGCTGGACAAAACCTTCCCAAGAGCCATCTCCCCCATATACCATAATCGCCACGCTTGGCAGAATTATGGTCATAGTACTCAGAGAGACGCTGCCGCTCGTCTTCTGGTAGATATTCCCTCGGAACGAGTTCTACGCCCCCTACGGGATGAGATAGGATGATGTTATTCTGTCTGATATTTGCACGCCGTCACCACACAGCTATTGATGATTAAATTAAAAGCGCAGAGCCTTGAGATTGATTGTGTAAAATTGATAAGTGACTCCTTAAATTACAACATCTCAGTTGTGCTTTTGACAGTTGTTCTATGAACTGAAATGCTTGTTATTTGGCTTCAATTTAGCCCAGTATAAAACAACGTACCCAGCCGAACAAAGACTTGTCTAACCATAATACTTGAAGCCCTAACAAAAAATAAATTTTATTTAAAAACCGACTACGTGCGAGTGGGACCGACGCCCTGAGGGTTCCGTGCCCTGCTAGACGTACTTAAATACACATAGTTTGGTCATATACCACTCAACGCGTGGCTAAGTTTGTATGTGTAGAATTTGTAGACTTCAAGAAAAGCTGCGATACTTGGGAGCATAATTTTAAGCTCTCCACTATATTCTCTCACTCCGTAATTTTTTTTTACAATAGCAGATGTAATGAGTCTTGCGTAATTTTTCAGCTTTTTGGCTTTACAATCTTTGTAAATAAGGGGCGAATAAATATAAAAAAATGGTTTATAGGAGTTTATAAGTTAGAAGAAGAAGGCAGAAGAAAAAAACTAAAACTTATTCCGAATTTGCCAAATAACTCTTGAGTTATAATAGCGCACTTGACCTGATATCAATACCTACATTAATATTATGAAGCTCACTTCAGCGTCTATAATATGACAAAAAGATATTTTTTGTTAGCAATAAAGTTACGTGAGAGGGATTAGTTGCTGAGAGGTTTTGCTGTCACTAGATATATCACTAGCTGGACGGACTAGGTCGGACTATACTGGTTTCTTTCTATTATTTTGATACGCAACTCTAATAACTAATGTTTACGAAATGAGGATAAAACTTTCTCATCATAAATCGTGTTCAACGAAGTGGGTACTGACTCTGTAAAATTGTTTTTGACTAGCATCATCCATTTCAAAGGCCGGATTAATTAGATGGAAACTTAGGAGAATACCATGCCCAGTACTTTTGTGTTCACACTTTGAGATCAATTATGCTAATAACACAGATACTATAATCCAATAAAGCAATGTATGAATATCCATATCCGATATTTGCTTACGTAAATGAATATTTTATATGGGTCGTTTGACTTTGACTGCTTCGATGGTCTAACTAGTTTCAACCGTAGCAAATTAGTATATTTGAAAAATTATTAAAATTATAGGTAGGAAATAATTTATATTGCGATATGCCAGTTAAAATAATTCAATATATAGTTAGGTACAAAAAAAAGAAACGAAAAAGAAAACGCATTAGCTAGTTTCAAAATTGTTTTTTTTGTGTTTTGTTTTTCGTGAGTGTGAAGGTGTGTGTATGCGAGGGTGTGAGAGTGTGTATATTTGAGGGTGTGTGTATGTGTGTGCTGTTTTGATTATGAAAATAGTCAAGAGGGATTCAGATTCGTCGTGTGTTAGCTTCTTTAACGAAGTTGTTATTGCTTCCTTACATTTGTATGTGATAATTGAGTAGATATTCAAGAGTCTATTTATTTTATTGTATGGGTAAGAAGATTGTTTATTATATTGATGACTGCTACCGCTGGCTACCGTAAAACATCGTCTTTTTTGAGCTTTTCACGATCAAATACCAAAATACTACTTTTGGAGGAGTAAATAATATATACATTTTTCTGACTGAGACCAAATTACTAAAAGTATATAATTCTGTGGTTGGAAAACGGTAGACTTAAAATGCATGACTTAAAAGTCTATTGACTAAGTAGTAGGTAAAACTATTGAATAGTAAAGAGAAGCATGATTTTTGATAGGGGAATCCAGAATCCTCATAACCAAAGATACGCACATCGAGAGCTTACAATCATTTCTAGTATTCTAGAATCTAAAAGCTACATGTATATTCAAATACACGAAACGCCGCTAATGCTACTGAATATGTTGATTAGGACGTAACTTATTCATCTGTATATCATGAGGTCATCAAGATCTGTGTAGTCCATACACATATGTAAATAATGAGGCATCGGATAAGCTGAATGTGTGAATATTCAATAAACAGAAATATTAAAGATAGAATAGAAGACTTTGAAGATTTACTTACTGATTGGTAGATAAACATACTTTGTTATTATTACATCATCAAGAAAACACTTAGATTCCACTTAGTTTTGTTTATCAAGTGGTACAGAAGTGTGTGTAGAATAGTTTGGTATACCACGACTATTTCCCCTGAAAGCACTTAACGACCTAGCGCACTTTAATTAAACTTCATCACTCACATACTTCACGAGCAAAGAGCGATTTACTTCGATTGATCATTCAGCCGTATATAGATCAGTGTGTTCTTTGCGGTTGTTTTAATGAATTGCTGTAGTTTAGTTACGAAGAAATTATTCTATGTACATCTTATAAATTATTGAGCGAAATTATAACTTGTGGCAAGGAATAACAAAATTATTTTATAAAAATTCTTTATTCGTGGAACCTTTTGAATGAAACGAAAACCTCGACATTAACATATTAAAGAGACTTCACCTGCATTACGTATATTTTCTGTTCATATAGAAGCGAATATTTTTCCTGAATTTCAACGTAGGTGGTGTCTTTTTTTTTAATTAAGAAGGTTCCAGAGAGAGGAACCTCCTTACAATACGTGCCGTTCCTAAAATTATCGCTTCCTGAACCTGATCCCCGGCCTAACTACTTTATGCAAGCCTGTTAAGATCACGGGCGAGTCTGTTGGCAATTAAACCATGGGCAGAAACAACAATAGGTAGAATGACTGCCGAATTGTTATGATTATTTTTTACGTTACGTTTGTTATTTTGAATGAGTTAACATTTGACGAGTCTCATTCAAAATAACAAATCGACTCAAGCCAAATGGACAAATTAAAACTAATGAATGAATAACTGTATTAAATGATATTTTATTGTATTTACTTAGATATTTTAATTAATTGAAATCATACTTGGACCCGTGATTCGACAATGTGTATTCAAATATATGTTTTGCCATTACAAATACTTTTTGTATGTTTACCTAAAAATAATGTTAAAACAATTATATTTTTTAAATTGATATTTAAGGCTAAGAATCCTAATCATAAACACTTAAGGATTGAAAATTAGTTACGAGATGTAGGACGATGTCTACATAAGTATAAGAGTTACGAGTAGGTAAGTAAGTAGATTCTGGCTGGAATGAATGAAAGCTTTTGAACTTACAGTTGCTTTGACTCGTCGCAAATTCACATTAACTATGCGTTTTTGATGTCTAGTAAGTACATTCAATGAATATTCGATGCGGATTTTTACAGAGGTTAGTTTCTAATTGTGTCGTAGAAACTCCTACTATTCTAACGATTTTACTGATACGATAGAGCTTGGGACACATAAATAGAAAAAAATCAGGTTCAACGTAAGTATATTAAATTAAATAAAAACGGTTATCATTCACTTCGAAAAGCACGTGTAAATAAATAGTCGGAACATGAATGGTAATATAATACTACAAATTAACTTTAAATATTTAATTCTAGGTACAAGTAGATTATTCAATCGTTACTTATATTCGATCAAGTAAAATATAATTTATGTTTAAGATAAAAGTTATTCCCGAATTGGTTGTTTAAGGTTTTAAAATATAAATTGTCAATAAGTATTGACAATTTATATAGTTAAAACCATTTAGACAATATATAGTTAAATAATATAAACTATAAGTATAGTTTATATTATTTAACAACATATTGTCTAAATGGTACTATCTGTATTGAGTAAAGAATTGTATATTATTATTATGACGGACATTGTGTGTATAGCGTATATTTTTATATATTTAGGGCCTCGAACTACGGAGTATATAATACACACTAGTTAGCATGCATCCTCCGAAGGAGATTGGTCACCAGTTTTGCATATCGATTCCGTCCTCATGCAAGGTAAATAATGCATGCATGTCTCGTCATTTCCGCCCAGTACTTGATTCTATTAATCAAAAATTACTTAATTTCCCTTTTCCACCAATTAAATTTGCTCAACAGATTATTTTGTTTGATTGATTTTCTATGAATTAACTATTCGCACCTCTTATCACACACACAGTGAGTTTATTGATGTCAATTTATATAGCCTATTGTGGGAAACGAAAAACAGATTGCCACGCGTTCCGAAAACTAATATAATCTCTGTAATGGCTGGATTAAGCTCTTGACTACGAATGTTCGTCATTATACCTATTAGTTGCATATAAAAGAGGATAAACAAATATACAAAAGCCGCTTACTAGTTCTGAAATGTATATTCTTTTGGCTATTTCTTTCTATGGAACATGACAAAACCATGATACCGCTTTGTTATCTGTTTAGATCAAACTATTACTTCAGTTTTGTTCAAAATGGCTACGTGAAATGACGGGAAATTTTGCAGAGAGTAGAAAAGGCTTATGTGATATATCTGGCGAGAAGAGGACCCACAAGCAGCCCGTAGTTTGGAAATTGCGGGTGATACCCGCCTGGTCTGGCTGTCGGTGTAGCGCCTGATTTCACCCCGGACGCTACAATATGTCCCACATATTTGCCTAGTCGCTAAGATAGACCACCGTAGTGTAAATTTGACCAGAAGCACTATTATATCATGAGCTGCTGCTTATCTATTCACTGAACTCTAATAATACTTATACTATTAACAAAATGAGCGTAACTAGAAGCCATCACTTAGATACTTAGCACTTTCTATACACTCTTTTGTTCAAGATTAGACTACCTATAATGTTACATGGTTGCATAAAAGCTTTGCATCACTAATCAGGATAAATGTTTAATCTGTTTTAAACCGCCCGCATTCAAAAGAGTAGGAAGTATATTTACTCTTTGGCTTTCTTTGATAGTAGTAGTATTACAGATACTAGTAATGAGGTCCCGGGTCCAAATTTTAGTACGTATCGTAGTGTTTTCAAGAAAGAAAAATTCTCAGCAGTAGCCCGGAATTACGATGATGGCGCCTTCCAGTCTGGCTGGCTAGCCGGTCCTTCATCCCATACAATATAATATGTCCTGCTATGTAACTATAGCCAAAATTTGAGTAGAAAGATTTGTTTACTTGGTGACTAAAAGGCTAAAACTATAAAAATAATACTATAATTATATCCTGGGACATTGTTTACATACGTACAAACTAAGCAGAGCTTGTAATATGGAAACCAGATAACTGATACAAATATGGCTCTCACTACCTACCTGCACATTGCTCGCTGGAGATCTGACTGATCTGCTGAGTTACGTGAACTATCTGTAGTATGATTGCTATCGTATACTTTATTTAAAATTATTGACTCTATCTCAAAATGAATGATGTTATTGTTTCGAAGTTTTTCTTTTGTATACCTAAATATAATCTAAAATAATAAGCATTCAGACAACCGATCGAGCACATATTGTGTTTGCCTACTAAATAATTACTCCAAAATAATTGGACCAAATCCCGTGTTCATGCCTGTTTGAGTATGTTTCGCCGGACCGTCTCAACTGGGTCGTGTTGATACCGGTAGTAGATGAACCCACTGAGTTTGTTTCGCTGGGTCTTCTCAGTTGGGGCGCATTGGATCCGGTGGTAGCATTAAAGCGCGACCGTCGTTATTAACACAAGGTCCGTCATAATAATAATACCTTAATGTAGACAGAACCATTGACAATATGTAGTAAAAATATTAGACTTAAACTAGATAATTAAACTTAAACATAATCTCTTGACAATAACTTGATACGAGCTAGCTAAATATCATTGCTATTATCAAATAAATTTTACTAATGTTTCCATACAATCAATACAATGTGTACCTAAATATCTATGTTACTAGAAATAATAATGTATACAACTATATTACTACAAACATGTTCTGACTATTTACAAGCGCTTTTTTGAAGTCTACGTGAATAAAAACCTTTTTTATTTTATTTATTTACTACTTTTCTTTTGTAAATACATACTTATAATACTCAGGACAAATATACATGTTCATGCACACAAATATCTGTCCTGGGTGGGAATGGAAGCCATGACCTGCGGCGTGAAAGGCAAGTATCTACCAACCACGCCCACCGTCCCGTCCATGCTAGTCATCTCCTAAACCATTCTATCAACTGCCAATGTAGAGTAGAATATAACACTTTTGTACTTTCTTCTGCAACTTTCCTCTCGCGGGTCTGCTGGAAGAGATTTCTTTTGAAATAAGCAGCACCCTTGTACCTCTACTTCCTTCTGTTTAAATTTTGTGTGTACATTAATAATAATGATAAAATAAATATAAATATATATGAAATGTAAATATTTTACAAATCTCCTATTTCCATACTTTGTATACTACATGTTAGAGCATCTTTGAAAAACAGCTGTTTGATTTTCAAAATAGAAAATTCCTAGGAACTCCTATGAAGAAGTAATTGTAGTACAGTCAACAGCATAAGTAGATGATCAAAATCGGACCTGCGTTTTGAGTTTATGATGCTATTGGGCGGCAGTTTTCACCAGTTAATATTTTTTACTCTTAACACTCACGCACACCTTCAACTACATACTCTTCACCACCACACTATTTTGTCGCAATTTATGATAATTAGTATTGAATAGGTATCCGACTTTGATCATCTACTTTTGCTGTTGACTGTACAAGGCCAAAGTAAGTCTTTTATGTATATAATATACTTTGTTTGGCCGTGTGATAAATTTTTACCGCAAAATCTGTATGTCTCCGATTAAATTCATGTATGTATTCTACACTCGCCCGCGGTGCAATTTTCCAAAACATTCTTAATTATGCGTTCGCTGAAAATTGACAATCAGCCTGTTGGAGCGATATGTATAAGCTTACATGGCTAAAAAAGTCAAAGACGTACAGACGAAGTCTGATAGTCATTGTTTTCCAAAGTATATAGATAGATACTAGGCTCTATTTAATAATGGATCTTGAAACCATCCAAAAAAGGACAACAGAATCCTTGCTTGTGACATCACATAATTTATCACCACAATAGGTAGCTATCACTAAAATAATTTACGGCGCAGTATTTTCCCTCCCATTTTGATTTAGTAAAGCGATACTTACCCAAATTGGCAACGACATAATTTACAGCTGCGTTTTTGAGGTAAGTATCGACTATATCCAGTTGGTCATCTTATTTATTGTTTCTACTAGGTATAATAAAAATCAGACATATAAAAAGATACTATTTTTTAATACACCTATGTCAGGAAACAAACATAATAATAAGTCACCATTGTCTATGTAAAACCCGGGGTACCACTCCATCATAACTGATTTTAACAACTTTACACTCACAACATTGATGTAATGAAGGCTGTTATTAAGATAAGATAAGATAAGATAAAGATAAATACACTTTCTCGCACACCGTTTATAGATAACAGTTACAAGATTTAAAATAATATTAGAAAAAGGTACAATAAGCAGTCTTATCGCTTACGGTGGTTTCTTCCAGACAACCTTCACTTGGACAATATTGCATAGAATTATGAGTAGTATAGAGTGTATGGAGTAAGAAACGTAGTATATGATTACTTAAGACTAATAGTGGTATCAACTTAATAGTAGTACTACCACTAATGACTTACTTTTTATCTATCTATTGGGCAGTGGTTAGCCTAGTGCCAGATATATTCAAGCCAGTAGGCCTCTAAGGTAACATAATGAGCTTTCTTTAACAATTACAACCGTGACTGACAGTTTAACGTTTCCTTCAGAGAACGGAAACGTAAGAAAATTGAACTACTGGTTGATTGCATGTCACCAATACCTTACAGAACAGAACTATGGGCAACTGATTAGGAGCTCCATTCTTACATGTTTCGTTGATTCATCACACGTCACCAACTTGAACCTTGAACAATTTTGCAATCGTTTGGCTACTGCAAGATACGTGAATAGCCTGATGTTTAAGCGAAAAATCGCAATGCCCCTCCTCTAATTAATTAGAGTAAAGTAATATCTAATTAACTAAAGTAATAGTTTAGTACCTAAGTTTATGTTAATAAAGTGTATTTATTAACATACATTTAGGTTAGGTTTATTATACGTTTGCGTATTACCGCTAGCAGAACAGCCCTGCACATAAGTTTAAAAATGTAATATAATATAATAAATTTAGATGTTTATTCATATTATACGGTTGACAAGAGATGCAATCTGTATCAAGTATATATCTATATAGTATATTGTACAATTATTTTGATGCCCCATCTGATAAATCACCTTAAGTTGTATATGTTCACCAGAAATTAATTTACTGTGTGCGGAAGATGTCTTAAAATACATAATTCTAATCGTATGTTAGACTTCTATGCACCCTTTTTTGAATGTCAGTCCGAATAGGAGATTAAAGAAAACAACATCAATGACTATACACATTCCTACGTTCCGAATTTGGTTAAAATAATATTTTTTGTCTTAAGAACAGAACAAAATCTTATTATATACTAAAAGAAAATCCCCAATGTTATTAAATTATATTCAAAAGCGATTTTTCACGTTCCCTTGTGACAGCTTGCTTATTGCACTATTTGTTACGGTGAGTAATAACATAATTTTACTTTTACGAAACTAACTCTTATTTTGTATATTTTATATCTATTCCTATGGGCAAAGATGGCCAGTCAAGAGATAAAGGGTAAAATGGATATTCTGGAAATGTAATTTACAAAAGTCGCATAAAACATAATAATACAAACACAATATATACTGTAAAATGAATAAAAATACTTATGAATTTTATACGGGGGTCCCCCTATTTGGCTTGATCCTCTTGCTCTGTGGAGAGACGTAGCGTATCTATATGTCCTTTACCGCATTTATTACGGGGAGTGTTCAGAGGAATTATTCGAGCTTATAGTTGCCGCCACACCCCGCCACAGAACCTTCTCCCTAAAAGTGGAAATTTCATCTTTATCACCTAAATGGACATCCTTTGTCATCTACCGATGTGCGTTTCATAAGGAACTTTTGTGAACAAAAAGTGGTGGAATCAATTAACCTTCAAGAAGCGAGCATATTCCTTTCTTAAAGGCCGGCAACGCACTTGTGGCTCCTCTGGTGTTACGAGTGTCCATGGGCGGCGGTGATCTTTAACCATCAGGTGACCCACTTGCTCGTTTGCCATCCTCTAATATAAAAAACAAAATTGCCAACTACGTCAAGATTTTCCTAAAAGTGCGATTTTTGTTTTAATGTCGCATAATTACTTGTATAATAGGTACTGCTCTATGCTAGAGTCCACAAAATGTGACCGTTCTTAAGGAAATTCACGCTGCGTCATTAATATGCAAAGCATTAGCGGAAAGGCTTCGGCTACGACGTAGAAATATACCCGTAGCACGTAGTAGCTATAGCTCGTAGCTCAACGTCGTAGTTAGGTTAATGCACTTTGCAGTTACCGCATACAGATATTTGAGTGAACTAGTCACAGGATCGTACTAACTAATACAGTTACATGATCGATAGAATATAGTATGATAATTAATTATAAGCGAATCTCAATTTTAAGATCTTTTATGAGTTCTTAAAATAAAAAAGGTTGTTTTATAGAATTGTGCATAGCTGAGTCGAAAAACGATTCTACTTACTAGTCTGGTAGGTAATTGAAAATCGGCGTGAATCATTTTTATTGCAAACGTGACACGGGGCACCCACGGCACTTTGCATTAACTGATTTAAAGTAGTTGTAGTAAATATAGAAACCTAGTAGTGGCGTATGCGAACACTGGTCATTCAATGTTTACATTGTGATCAGTAATAGTATCTCTATGTTTTACCATTATCGGCATACAAATTTTCATTACAAAATGTCAAAGTTCATACATTATGTTAGTAGTGTCAGTAAACATCACTTAATCAATAGTCACTAAGTCAAATACACTTGTATTAGTAAATTAGCATAAAGAGACCAAGAAATACTGTTAGAAATATGTAATGTTGTACAAAATATATCATAATTGGTCAAATGCACGTTGTATAAATTCCATGGGACATTTTATTGCACGCATTATTGAGGCAGTGAAGTCGACTAAAAGCAAATGCGGTGCGATTAAGCATAATACGCATATACTCGCTGAAGTTTAACTGTTGGTCAAGGGTAACCATTAAATATTTGACTTTCTTCAGCCAAGTGATAAAAAACTGAACATTTGGACAAGTTTGATTCGTGGAGATATATGGGCCTAGCAGGTTATTATACCTCTATTAAAAGTGTTTATTGCCATGCCTTCTTATGTCCTTCTTACATTATACCATTATTCGCAACAGGTTTACTTTCTCAACGTCACGGTATTGTAATTAGCAAATAGAAAAACTGTCCAATCTAATCCTGAAATGAACATGTAGAAAATAGCGTTCCCTAAAAATTCAGGAAATATTCGTGTTGGATACTTACTTTTTGTGTTGTATTTGTTTGGGTTTAATTGCTTTGTTAGTGCGATTGCTGAACAGAATATCTGGCATTTACGAACATAGCTTAACATTATGTGCCTTGATGGTGTGTATTTAGTTTGATTTTTGTTTAACACGCTTTTATTAGTTTTACTTGTAACTATGTATGTAAGAAAATCTTGGAATCTTAATTTGAGCCAGTTCCCGGTCTCCGACTAGGATGAAATTTTGCACATGCTCTGAGTTCTGATGACAATACATGACTAGCTAAGAAACGTCATTACAAATTCAATATGGCGGACTGGCTGTTTGAAATCCACCCCCATGATATGGGTATTAAATGAAAGTTTTTGCTCTCAGAAATACCAAAAAATAGTCACGTGACTTAACTCCAATATGGCGGACCACCAAGAAGAAGAAGAAGAAGTGCGTGCTAAAAGCGTTTTTATTGTTTATTAGTTTGTCATTTGTATAGAATTTCGATGTGTTAAATTTGAAATGTTTTATAACTACAATTGACAGCTTAATGTGCCCTCAGAAGAACAAAGATGCTCAGAAAAGAAACAGATTTCGCAGTCACCTATCAACAGACTGATCGCACGCCTAAGTGATTAACATCGCCGATAGCTACTGGTCCCGAGGAAACGAGAAATTTTCTCTTCAGGTGCTTCATTCATTCTTAAACAACGTAATCTAGTGCAGGTTATGATGGTGTTCTGGAAACATGCCATAAATTCCGTTCCAAGTGTATTTTACTTGGAAGACTAAATAGGCTAAATTATTAACTTGTTGGAGTTCTGATACGCGTAAGTTCTAATAGCAGTCTGAGATCCCCTTTAACTTTGTATGTTATCGATGCGGTACATGGCCCGTGCGTGGGTGCGTCTAGTGAGCGCGTTAGAATAGAAAACAAACATTGTGTGTGTGTGTATGTTGTACACGTAAACGTGGAAGTGCACATTATTTTACACTTAACACCAACATATAATATATTATTGGGAATCCTAATATTTCACACATAGTTATTTGGATGGACATTAAAATTCTTCTTGTATAATATTCGAAGCGGATTTTAAGACATTAGGGCATAAGTAATCCTTTCCCTAAATTAGAATAGTCAGATAATTGTAAGCATAAAAAGGAAAAGTTTACAAAAATAGATACTATATACATACTATTATATTGCGTAACGTTGATAGTTTGTTCAATTTTGCAATTGAACAACATTACGGCTTCTGGAAGACGTTTTTATGTATCTTGCAGAAACCATCCAAGACAACAAAGAAGCGTACTGCCACAAAAGAGCAATATTTGTATATTTATATATGAAAATGTTTATTTCCTTCATATTTGATTCGCATAAGAAAATTCATTTGAATATAAATGGATTATCATTTTTTAAATAAATAAAATTATGAAATTTCACAAAAGTTTAATACTAAGTGATAGTAGTAGGTAAACCCTTGTGCCAGTGCAGTAGTGACCTTTGCCTGATATCTTTCCTTTCGAATCAACTAGTCCATTGTATTCAAGTAATAAACAGATACTCTCATTAGTCCGTAAGTGATTGGCGAGGTTAAGCAACTAGGCTCGCGATCAATCCATAGATGGGTGACCGCTAAAGTGGTTCCTTTTCTCAGCGTCTCCCTGGTTCGGTGGGCAGCTTTAGCTTTCGGTCCCGGTTGTAGTCATTAGGCAACAGTCGTTAAGCCATGCCAGAGGCCTACTGAGCGAGTTGAATAACTCTGAACCAAGGGGTAACCACTGCCCATACGATAAGTAAGTAATGAACATATTGCTTAGTAATTGCTCTATTATTACGAATCTTGCAATCTGCAATAAACGTAAGGCAAAAATCAAGGGTAAAACTTGCTATAAACTATAGTATGAAGGATTCACTACTATACGCTACGTTGCAAGAGATAAATCGCGAAAGTAACCAAAAAAGCCGTTAAAATAATATAGGCGAGGGCGGGTCTTGTTTGCCAAATGTCATATGTGTCAACAAAAATAACAACATAATGGACCCCACGAAATAGAAAACGACTTCGCGGTACAAGTTTTCGTCCATCGATTGACGTGTATTGAAAGGACTAACCTATTCCTAAGAATAACATAATGCATGTCTTTATTCAAAGCAATAATAATATGTTTTGAGTATTAATTGCTCGCATAAGACCATAAGTGATTCACGTAGACGTTGGTAAATAGTCAGAACATGTCTGTAGTTAATTATTTCTAAGTACATATAGATATTTAAGGACACGGGTTGTATGAAAACATTTAGATATAACATTTAATTATTGATTTTATAGTTTAATTTAGCTAGTTTATACATATATTAAGTTATTGTCAAGCTTATATATAGGTTTAATTATCGAAGTTAAGCTTAGCACCTAGATGCGTGGTCAGTCTATAGATGGGTGTCCACCGATGTGGTTTAACTGTTGAGCGATTCTGTCCTTCAGCAAGCACGTTAATCTGTCGGTCCCGGTTGTATTCGTTAGATAACAGTCGTTAAACCATGTCAGAGGCTTCCTGGGCGGCTTCTATAACTCTGACAATGAGATAACCAATGCCCAAACGATAAAGTAGAAACTGTCCGGAAGTCAGAATCAGCATCCTCTACCAATCCGAGATTCATGCTCTGCGAACGATGCACATACAATTTCAGTTTTTTTTGCTTTGCTTTGCAAGTATTTCCCAGTATCATGACCGGCGCAGATAGTCGAAAGAAGCCCCCCGTCATCATCATCATCATCATTATCGTGCCACTAATATACTAGTAGGTATGGTTTCCGTACTTAGTACCTGATGTGGACCATTGTCCATGAGCCATGGCGGCCGTCATTCCATCCAGCCCACTTCTCTCTAGAAGCATAATAGGTCTCCCAAACTTCTCATCATCCGTATGAATCCTTGGTGATCGCGGGGTTTCTCTCCGGACGACACTGAGGAAACGGCCCCGTATGTACTCCTCGACTAAACAGGCATCCCTAAAGCCTGTGCAGTCGAGGAGTAAATACGGGGACGTTTCCTCAGTGTCCATGCACGCGCTGTCCTTTATACCTATGATATTACTGGTGTGCCCTCCGTTCTCTTAGATCTGAGACTGCCTGTACCTGAATTCTTTGCAATTGTGTCAGCTAGCCCCCCCTACGATACGATGGGATACCATCGAAACGTGAGAAGGAGGGAATAGAAAGTGTACCTGTATTGGCTCACATGTTTGTGCACCATGCAGAATTCACCTGTGAAAAATGTATGAATTTAGTGCTTCGGTTATTTTATGTCTAACAATATTGAATTAATTTTAGATTAACCTTAAATTCTAATTTCAAAAGAAAATAAAATTTACTTAATAATTAATATATTATTTCGAGTTTTAAATATAAATTAATATTAAGTTTCAAATGTTGGCCTCCAAATGCATCACACTGTCTGGGATGTACTTATGTGAGCCTTCTTAGTAAATCCCATTTGTTTTTTAAATGTTTAATTGAAGAGTATCTTTTATTTAAGTGTGGAAAAATGAAATTACTGTGAATTCATTTTAAAATAAAAAGCACTCTGAAGAATCGAAAAGTCTCAAGCTTTACTGACCTGATTCCTCGAGACTCTAAATAGGGTAAAACTTCAGAAATCCTAAGGCCCAAGTCATAAGTAAATTTTGTCAATTCAAAGAGGAAGATGCGTGAAATAGCGGGTAAAGCTTGTTTCTATAATATCATCTGCGGGCGGCTGTTCACTCCAACTTAATTGTTTATATAGCGACTTTCGACAGATTGTGCCCACATGTCTTTAAAGATAAGCGTGAAATACGGATTAATTAAACTTTAGTCTCTTCCCTCGATCGCATATACCCACATAATGTACAGACGACGCCTCTTCGGTGGTTAACATTTGACCTTACCAGCGTCTTTATTTCCTACGATTTAAGAACGGTTTTCGTAATACAAGTGTGTCTACTGACGTTATGTTGACTGCACCTATCACTACGTATATCTGTAGACGGGACAGTTAATTACGATACGAGATTTCCGTAAGAACAAAGGTGACGTGAGAGTATTTTTACCTTATCCGGCTCGTACCTTGTTAATTACACATACACGTAGGTATGTATTAATTTTTATTTTGTGACTCTGCTTGTGACACGAGCCGTTATACCGATAGAATTATGTACGCAACTTATTCCTTTAAATAGTACAACAACAAATGCGATATAAAAAAAAACATTAGTTTGGGTGCGCACCGCTACCTCCGTGTACCAGTGATGAGAACAGGTTGATCAAATTTGCCCCCGTGTGTGATAATTATCACTGTAGCCTGCCTAAATTTACAAAAAATGTGTTATAGTATATTTGTATAAACATTATTATATAATGAGAGTACATCCAAGATTGATGTTGAAATCAACCGTAGGGTCAGTATTGCTTCAGCAGCATTCGGTAAGCTGTGTTCCAAGGTCTTCTGCTCGCATGATTAGAAATCGGCCACTAAAATATTGGTCTACGTGGCAATTGTGTTGCCAATGCCAAACTCATCTTTCCTGGCAAAACTTCATATTATTACATTTAAAATAATATTACCGAGCATGGCTTCAGGCCACACTTCCTGTGCGCTTGAGCGGGCTCCGTATCCGCACAATTTCTAGTATTATCCTTCCGGATTTCGTGGCCATAGCACCTATGAACTAATTTATTATCTGCATCGCAGGTTGGTTCTGAAGTGGTGCGTTTGGATGATGCAATAAACGCTTATTTGCATGTCCGAGTACAGACTTGCCGTCATACCCGTCCTCCCAGTTGGACCGGCCGATGTTTACTGGCGGTTTAGCTCGTGATAAATTAATAAACACAACATAGA
Organism: Pseudoips prasinana; assembly: GCA_951640165.1. Classification (NCBI taxonomy): domain Eukaryota; kingdom Metazoa; phylum Arthropoda; class Insecta; order Lepidoptera; family Nolidae; genus Pseudoips; species Pseudoips prasinana. The sequence goes on along the minus strand of OX621241.1, from coordinate 17,806,473 downwards.
ATCCTGAAGAGCACACCCACCTAATGGCTCTGAGCGAATAGGAGTCAGGTATCTGGCTTTAAGCCGTGCTATCAGCAAATATTGACACTTTGTTAGATAATGGCACACATCGCTGTATGCTTGCGCCTGGGCGTCTCCTGCGTAACACCGCACCTTTATCATTGCAGTGTAAGCTTCGACCGACTCGGGCACCATGGCCATGAAGCAGAAGTACAGATCGTCACGTCAATATTGAGTAGTGGCGGTTTGTCGGGCTCCAGCTCATCGCATTTTAAATCGGGCTCAGTTTTTCGCTGCTGCTCAATATTTTTCTCTCGCGTAATTGCCTCACGATGAGACCGCGCTATTCCAGTCGTTTTGCTGCCAATCTTTACCATTTAAAGGGTTACAGGGACACTTCGCTTACACCTCTTCGATTTTGAATAAAAGATGCTACAATCGGTTATATATGACATCCTGCCACCAATATTGCGTCGCCGCATAACTTAAGTATTAGGCGCGCGATCAGAACATCCAAAAATCTAACAAGTATTACATTTTTAAAGTACAAGGTATAGATAATTTAGAAGGTTTTGTTGACAAAAATAGAAGTTAAATATTACGTAATATTTTATTTCTATTTTTGTTTGTTGTTGTTTTGGTGCTCGGAGCCAAGAAGTTGTTGATGTTTAACCCCCTGTTTTGGAGGTCGCTAACCTTCGAGAGCCACCAGATGCAGATATCTAGTGGCTCTATAGTAGTGAAAACTCATGTATTAGAATTGTTAGATTGAATGAAAACCTGTGTTAACACATATTTATTTGTACTCTTTAACGTGACTAGCCGTTATTAACCTATAGGTTTAAAAAATCTTCATTCTCAATACAACAATTATAGATCACGTATATAAGATTACAAACTTTAAAAATGCGTGTCGTCTTGTGACAAGGCATGCAAAAATAAATGTAAACCGAAATATCTATCATAATTATCGTAAATAAAAAAAGCCTAATTATTATTTATTATATTAACTAATTAAATATGGCGCACTCATCTTAAGAATACCCACCGTGTTAATACGTTTCCGTATAGCTAGTGTCAAATATAAAAATACTTATCAGATTATGTAAGTGCATCATGCTTTGCGGATCATATTTTAAAAGAAGGAGGTTCTAAATTCATCTATGTAAATATGTATGTTATGCAATTCTTCGGGTTTATGTGAACCGATTTCGATAATTTTTTTTTTTAATTCGATTAGAAGAATTGTGTTCAAATCGGTCAATGTTATTTTAATACAGTAATCAGATTACCCACTTATCTAAGTTATCTATCATAACAATATTTGACTTAACAAACACTTCAGACAAAACATTTCCAAACTATCAAGTTTTGTTAAAACACTTAAACATAGATTTGTTCTCAAAGTAATAATCACGAAGAGTAATTATCAAATTTAGTTGCGATGAACCATTGTCAATTCCACAGAGACGATCTTCACTAATCAAGAAGTGGTTTGTAGGGTAACTAACATAACTATGTGCCTCCATTTTCCACCCTCTTTTCAGGACTCCAGGGAATACAGCCGAAATTAAACAGAGATCCACTTTCGAGGTTTCTTTTGTAAATGGTTTTTAGACAACGTTCTTGGGCAAATTGATCTTACAGAAAGTTTAGTCCAGCGCAACATTATTTTATAACGTAACGTGTTGAATTATGTCGAATCATCAAGGAACAATTTTTACTCAAAATGTGTTATCTTCCTTGTTAGTCAATTATTATTATTTACTTATTTTTATATCAGAGAGCGACAACCGAGCAGTGTGTGCCACCTGATGGTAAGTGATCACCGCCGCCCATGAACACTCGCAACACCAAAGGAGTCGCGGGTGCGTTGCCGCCTTAAAGAGTCAGTAAACAAGTGTTTCTGACCCTCCCCCTACCCAGATGAGCTCAGGCGACCTTACTCACGCAGAAACACAACATTAAAAATATTTATGTTATTATTAAGGAATGTCTTCTGTAAGGTGGAGGTTCTTCCCCAGTCGGGCTTGCCCTACACACATTATACTTAGCCTGTAAATTATCATAGCTAATACATATTTACCCTTTTCTCATTTCATTGCATTTTAATGGAAAATCAATATATTTATTTGTTTTATCATTCTGCATGGTGTACAAATGTTTATTGCCTATTTATTAAATTGGTTAACATATCACATTGTTATTATAAATTTATAAGTCAAATGAAACCATTTTAATTGTGTAAACGTTCAAAACAAATTAAAAGTGATTTAACTAAAAGTAAAGTAAAACGTAACATTTACTTTGATTACACTTTTTTTAAAGTCACTTAGAAAACTATCTATCTGAAGATTTCTTTTAATTAGTAATATTTTCTGTAAGTATTAGGCGAGTTTAGGCAATTTATTATATCTTTAGGACCATTCGCAATTGTTTTTTTTTAAAGTTGATTTGGCCTGACCATATAAAGCTTGTTGGCTCTGCATGTACTTCTTACCTGTCAACATGTTATTATTGTTACTCCATTATGCAAGGCGAATGACGTCCACAGTTGGACAAAGGCATCCCCATATGATTTCCACGATGGATCTGTCTATCATTTGGAGGGATATGCCATAATCGGGATATTCCCTCGGAACGACTTCTACGCCCCTCACGGGATAAGATGGGGTGGCAATTTTTTTTCATGTCATAAGTCGACAAACGAGCAAGCGGGTCACCTGATGGTTAGTGATCACCGCCACCCATGGACACTGGCAACACCGGAGGTGTTGCGGGTGACGCTTTCAAAGGCCGGTAGGCCTTTAAAAGCGTCAGCAAACAAGTGTTGCTGACCCTTCCCCCACTCCAATGAGCTCTGGCGACCTTACTCTCACGAAGAAATGCAACATTAAAGTTATTCATGTTATTATTAAGGAATGCCTTCTGTAAGGTGGAGGTATTTCCTCAGTCGGACTACTCTTACAAAGAATGGAAGCTGTGCCCTACCTCTCTAAAAGCCATAAACAAATTTAACCACCATAATATTAAACAAATGTTTATACCTTGAGTTGTAATGCGAATATAATTCTATAGATAAGAAGGCAGGTTCACCAGTAACGAGTCACGGCAGTCACCAAAGAATCTCTGTTGCCAAACTTGGATAAAGGTGCAACATAAATATTGTTGTGCTAGCTAGTTACGGTGCTAAAGATCCATGTAAGTAACACAACATGTACAACATTACTTTATTGACTTAGCAAATAAGCTTATTAGCTCTTTAAGCTTATTAGGCTTAAAAGTCGAAAAAGTTTCTTGAAGTGTGTGCTTCCACTCTCTGGTGAACGGTTCAAGACACGGCTCAAACTGTTGCGAGACAGTGCTTGCCTACCCATCCCATTCGTCCCTCCCGCTGAAAACCCGCCCGGACACAAGTTGCCGTGGCCATCCTGGAAGTCCCTGAATAGACTCCGGACCCAAGTTGGACGAAGCAAGGAAAACCTGCTCAGGTGGGGGTTTTTAAACATTTCCAACCTAGAGTGCAAGTGTGGTTCTGTTCCTCAAACTATGGCACACTTGTTAAAATGTCCTGCGTGCCCTAATGCCTGCACGTTACAAGATCTAATGGACGCTACTGACAACGCTCAACGCGTAGCTGAATTCTGGGCTGACTTAATTTAGATTGCCATCGACACGCTAAGAAGAAGAAGCTCTTCATGTAAAGCAGTTCATATATACATATTAATTTGTTCATGAACTAAAAAGAATTGTACTTTACTATAATAAAAGTTAACATATTCATGTTGTACATAACATATATTATAATACTAAGCACAGTACATGTGAATATTGAAGCCAAATAGTTTTTTCTTGACTCAGAAGGCATTTTAATTTCTCATATTTGTCAATCTCTCGTGCCGTATCCATATTAAAACCATGATAAAGGGGGAGCAAGAGAACATACATATATCTTGAGACGAGAAAGTAATACCTACAAGTTGCATGCTTCTTTCCTATTAGTTTTTATTCTCTCTTGTTATTTTTACCTAGATAATTCTTGTATTTCTTGGAATTGTGGAACTTTATCATTTGCGGAGTTATAAAACTACCAGTAAGAGTCGTAATAAAACGATCACCAATGGAGCTAGTTACGAAGAAACTTGATCAACAGGAATTTATTCAAGATAAGTTGAATAACGCTTTAATGCTTCTAGACAGTTAGAGGAGGAGGTTATCCATTCAAGAGTACTTTTATTACGTTTCTGTAACGCGATATCGCGATTACTTCCATGTTTCTGAAATAATTTTAGTAATAAAATTGATATCTCAAGAAAAACGTGTTGTACCGGATACTTTAGTTAAAAAGATTGTCGATCCGACTTAATCTTTTTAGAAATATGTAACATTTTTGATCATTTGAATAACATGTCAAACTGAAACTGATTTGACATACGTGTGGGTAAAACATCTTAAAATAAACTGATTTAGATCCTTAAAAATTATAAATACGGTATTTACACAATCTAGATCATTCCATCTCTCTGCAAACAATATTGTAAACGACTATACTTAATTCAATATATTGATTATACAATTTGTTAATATTTCATATTTAGTGGCACTATATCAATGGCTATATAAATAAATTTCCTGACAGAAAATTTATTGTCATGTATGAGGCATAAAAAATTACATTTATTTCAAATAACACAGAAGTATGGTGGTACTTTTCTTCAAAAATGGCGACAAAGCCATATTGAACAGTAATAGTAACCTACCTATTTCAATGCTGTCATATTTTCCAGTTATTTTTGTGAGTTATTACAAATCGTCTGGCTAGCAGATTTGACGTCTCCGAACAATCTGGTTTCTGAAAAAGTTTAAGCAAAATAGAAAAACGACATGCTGTCGCCATCATGATAGCCATTACCTATGCTTCGCATTTGTTACTATGATAGTGATATGTAGACTATGGTGTAATTTTTATTTATTTTATTTTACAAAATATCTTTCATTCTAAACAATTGACATTGGTTCCTACACTAAGTTCTAGACTTGTAAGTGTTGACCAGGTAAACATTTGACAATTAAGTAAATTAAAATAGCAGACAATAAACTATACTTAACAATAAAGTTAAACGAAATAAGAATTTATTTTGTGTGGGTGTATGTTCATGGGGTGGGTGATTGTGTGAGGTTATGTATCCGTGTGTGTGGAAGCAGGTGTGTGTGTGTGTGTTGTGTGATAAGATAATCAGCTATAAGATTATATGGAGATGCGATATCTCCAAAACTGTTCACCGCTGCATTGAAAGATTTCTTCAAAAGAAGTGGGTATGAAAATTAATATCGTTAAAACGAAAATCATATCAAACTTCACTTTAGTGAAGGTTGGAGACTTAGTACTCGAAGTTGTAGACACTATTTACGTAGGACATACTTCAAGTCCAACTTCAAGAAGGTAATCGTAGATTCCTACTCCACTAGGCAGCGTACGGGAAGCTACGTAACACCTTCACGTCCCAAATACCAGTGTCCCAACCGAAAGTCTTCGACCAGTGTGTTTTGTCTTACGGAACAGACTTGGTCGTTTCTATGGACCTCGCAAGAAATGTCGAAATCCAAAGGTAGACCAAAGTAGCCGATATAGTTCGAAGAATCGATAAGTTGAGTAGCAGTGGGCAGCACATAACTTGTAGAAACAACGGCCACTGGGGCAGAAATGTTCTCGAGTGGCGACCATGTACCGAAAGACACCGCGTGGGCAGGCCCCCATAAGGAGCACCGGAGCAGCATACCCGCGTTCCCGGGGCTCCCCGTATGAGGCGCCAGAAGAAGTCCACGGCAGGTTAGGTTTTGTCGGTGCGAGTCCGACATACCCACCCGCAGACACTTTTTGCGGGTCGCAGGCGTAAGCATTCCCCCTGCCTTATATAAACAAAAGGCCCCCATAAGGAGGACCGAGGATTTTGTGAAGGTTACCTGAAGCCGCTGGATGCAAGCCTGACCATTGTGGAGATATTTGTCGGGCAGTAGAAGTCTTTCGGCTGACAAGATGCAGTTCGATAGCGAAAACTACAACTAAAAACCATAGTCACGGTGTTAGATTTCAAGCCAATACTAGCAGTCCGTGGATCTTTAATAGACCAAGTTTATGATAGGTTTGAAGTCTAAGCATGAGCCACTCAAGCAATTTTCTAGGTCTCCTGAACTTCTGGATGGAAATGAAATGACTTGAATAGTCAAATAAAGTCTTGCATAATGGGCTAATCAGAGAGCCAAGTGCGGAAACCAATTGCCTAAGTAAATACAACTCGCTTTTACATCAGTGTTAGAAAGAATATAAATACGGCTGTTTTGTGTGTACTCGGAGTCAATTATTTGAAGGGTGTTGACGATTTGTTATTTAAAAACAGACTACAACTAACCGCCAGATATTTATTAAACTTCTCTTTTGGTACTTGAAATTTAACATGTAGATACGTGGGTTTCAGGGGTATAGTTGGTTAGTTTTGTTTCCTCGCTGTAAATAGGTGATTATCGCGTAGCTTTGAAACAAGATTCCCGGTTCCAGGTTATTTCACCTAAAAACTATAATTTAATCGAGATTATAATAAGTTTTCTATTAGTTTCTCTGTTTCATAAAAATTAATTGATCAGTGTTATAGGTACTTTATTACATTTACATACCCATTAAAGAACTCATTGTAAAACTTAACATTGCCTTAAACAGGAATTGATAACATGGTCTCTGTTTGTGCATTGCCAGGGTTTTGAAAACTTGTTATACTTAATTTGTATTTTATATATTAAGTGTACGGAGATTTAGTACCTGCACGAACAGGTGTAGTACAGTGGTTAAAACCTACTTTGCCGCCCGTGGGTTTCGGGACGGCCGAAAAGAATAGTTATTTGTTATACAAGAGTACAAAGTTGCTATTCAACCGCGTACTCAATTCTCATAATCGAGCAAGCGAAGGATTCAATAATTAGAATCCTGAGCGTTGGCGAGGAAATCAAAAGAGCACAGGGTGAAAAATCTTTGCACTCGAGTGCAACACGTAACTTTTCATCACACCTCAGCGAGGAAATGACTAAATGCGAAAACAAAAATCTTATAATAAATACTTTTATCTCAGTTTAGGTATTAATTACTATATTAAGATATGTAAGTATTACAGGACAATCTTTAGATTATAACAAATAATAATTAGGTTTAATTAAGAAAATCTCAAAGTACCTAACGTTGCTACAGTTTGAGTGTAATAGACCAGTAATATTGCGCAAAACAATTTAAATAAAACCGGCCAAGTGCGAGAGGACTCGCACATGAAGGGCTCCGTAGCAGCAAGTATTTCAGTTGATTAAATGAAAGCAAATTGCGGTTTATAACGTATTAAAAAAAACAACTTGCTAGATCTCGTTCAAACCAATTTTCCTTGTTAGTTTCTATGGTAATGTATATCATATATTTTTTTTAGTTTTATCATTCTCTTATTTCAGAAGTTACAGGGGAGGACACTCATTTTACCACTTTGGAAGTGTCTCTCGCACAAACTATTAAGTTTAGACAAAAATGATTTTAGGAACCTCAATATGATTTTTGAAGACCTATCCACAAACACCCCACATGTATGGGTACAATAAAAAAAAATGTTGAGTTTCAGTTCTATGTATCGCGACCCCGCAAGATTACTGTTCTTTTACTATTTTTGTGTAAAAATCTTAATGCGGTTGACAGAATACACCTACTTACCAAGTTTCAGCAGCACAGCTCTTATAGTTTCGGAAAAAAGTGGCTGTGACATACGGACGGACAGACAGACATGACGAATCTATAAGGGTTCCGTTTTGCCATTTGGCTACGGAACCCCAAAAAGTACACCAAGAAGGTTCCGAGTTTTAGTTTTTAATAAATTAAAAAAGTTGTATGATAAATTCGGCACCATAGACGTAGAAGTAAATAGGTTTAATGATATTTTGCATTCACAAACTTACTGCACACGATGTTCTAAATTTAAATTTACTTTAACCTCTAGAGGATAAAAACGACTTTTCCACTCAGATATCGAAGAGTAAAAATGCTCTTTACGAGATGGGGTGATGAAAAACCTATTGGTATGATCAATATACAGTTATTTTGAATCTGGGTGTGTTCTGTAATCGTTATTTTTACGAAATCTAAAATACAATTTATTTGCAAAACTTTTTATGTAAGACGTCTTATATACATAAGTTACATCTTAGAAAATGCAGATTAGTCAGAAATGTACATTTATTAAAATAATATATTTAAAAATAGTTAACGTCATACAACCAGTCGTTTAAAATATTATAATATAATTCTTCCAGGGTCACAATATTAAACCGTCATTTGTCTGAAATACAATGTATATTATTTTTCTTAAAATTTAAAAAAAATATCCTATGTTCACATAGTTTAATGCTGAATTACAAATAAAACTTCCTTCGAGATGGCGACGGCAAATTTTTCTTATCAGTTGACTTTCGCTTGTTTAAGTATTCACATTTTTATTTTCAAGCCAAACGGCTTCCTTAAAAATACAATTTAGCAAAAACATGTATTACGATACTCAAGACTCATTATAAAAGAAACTTAATGTAATAAAATATTACGATGATACCATTTTGCCTACGGCCTAGTAAATCCATTTGACTCAACAGAAGATAATATGTATTTTTGAATTCAATCTACAGTATTTAGGACTATATTTTAAAGTACCTACTTATTATTAAGTTCTAATAAGAAACTCATTTTAATTTTCAACGATTATTAAAATGTTGTTATGATAATATAATGTTATATACCCTTAAGCTACCTCATGTAACTAGCTTAAGTGATTATTTATGATGTAAGAAAACTGAGTTACGGATAGAGAGCATTTGTTCATCATCTTGCTGCCTAATGACGTCCATTGCTGGACAAAAGCCTTCCCAAAAGATTTCCACAATAGAGTTGTGTCCGTAATGTGGAGGAATTCGCCATTATCGATACGCTGGGCAGGCAGGGTTGGCGATCGCAGTATGATGGTCATAGTAAATAGAGACGCTGCCGCCCTTTTTGAGAGGTATACCTACCCTCAAGTCGATATTTACGCCCCCCACGGGATGAAATGGAGTAGCTATATTCTACGACGTTAGCAGTTTTTGGTTTAATGGAGATTTATTATTTTAAAATTGCCATAAAGTTGACAACTCTAGAAAACTTCGACTAAATCACAAGTGAAAAGTTTGATAAGGTTAAGTTTCAGCTTTAGAATGTTCTCTATACCCCCTACAAATAAAGTACAAATAAAATTGTTTTCTACGATTTTTCATTATCTGATTTTCAATACGTTTCGAAGATATCTTCTATCTCTAAAAATGTTTGATTTTACATAAATGAGACGTGAATTAAATGGTGTGAACTAAGTTAGGCCACCTAAGTAATTCTACAGAGGGTTTCAATATATGTGGTTAACCAATTAGACCGCGGGCTGTGCACCGTAAACTTAATAACTAATTTTCTCAGTTCTCTTAGAGCTCCATTTAAATTAAGTGCTATAACCATTTTGTTTTATAGGGTCAATACTAGTTAAATATTCTTCCTTTTAAGACCTTCATCTTTTGATAAGTTTATCTTGCAATATACTAGCCAAGGTTGTGGCAATCTTGGGTCAGTTGAGAGAAAATAAACCTGACTCTGATGTTAATTTTTACGAACATATTATCCCTATTACAGGTAAGACATATGTAATTCTGATAAAAACTGACACCTGAATTTGGTTACTGCACTGGCCTGGTTTTGAGGTTATATGGAAAAATTAGAACATAATAAAAGCACGAATATCATCTCTCATCTGTTTGTACACGTGGCGCTACTACTAGAAAAGAAGTGCGGAACGACAACAGCGCATTTTCTAGACGGTTTAAGCCCACGCTCGCTCCGGTGAAGTAGTTAAAGGCTAGAAGGCTAACTGCATACGTCATGTAAAAAAAAACAACAACAGCGCATTCATTCGTTGGTCGACACTCGAGCCAGACGGACCTCTGGTGTTATTATTATTAATTAATTCAAGTACGTGTCACTTCCTGTGTAAAATATATTTCCGGATTTAGCTATGGAAAATGAAGACGGCATTATCAAAAAAGACACCCCCATCTTACATATGTGTACCGTTCGTTAAATTTTGGAAGGTAGCTGAATCAAGTCTTGCCTGATCCAGCCAGCTTCAGCTTCTGATTATGCAATTCTTTCCAGCACAGCCCAATATCTAAGAGGTATCTAATAAGAAATAATTCAAAATCTTTAATTTACACCGTATTTTTGGTATGTGTATAAATAAACTAAAAATTTAAGATTAGTACTTATAATCAAATTAGAACTAAATATAATAAAATACCCAGTATTATGAAGTCGTAGTCAGTTTGGGACTATGGGACCCTTATCACCTGGGTAATGTATAGCGGCAGTCTTTACTTTTTAGCTGCTAATTGTTAAAGTTTTCCGCCATTTAACATGGTATTTACATGAATAAACTAGAATGAAATCGGTCCATCCGTGCGCAGCGCCAATGCCATAAACACACAGACATACTACACAGACCTTCATTGTTGTTGTGGGTTAAAATCGCACGTGGGTACGAGTATTGACGCAAACGTTATATTTTTTAACGTCGACTCCAGAACAAATAGGGCAATAGTTTCCCGTTGGGAAAACAAAGTGATAAGTGGATTTGTTATTTATGTCAGAGCACATTATTCAATAATATGACCTACTTCAGTTAGAGTCTTCACACGAGGAGGGGGTGGATAAAGTAATATAAATAAACGTGATTCGTCTACACGTGACGTATGACGGTAAGACACGTAACAAAGTAAATTCTCTACCTACTTAAACGACACGGCATTTATTATACACATTACAAGGTAATAAATAGACGTAAATAAATATCTTGGGACAACTAATACACCGCAATCTGATCTCACACTAGACAGAGCCTGTACTACGGTAACCAGACAACTTATGAACATATTTATATATTTCTAAATACATACATATTATAGCTAAATTACACCTAGACACCGAATAAATAATCATTCGATCGGATCGAACCCACGACCCTTGGCTTAGCAGTTACCATCACTAAGCACAAGATAGGCCAGGAAACAGGCCTAGCCTATCCCGCTCGCAGACAGAGGAGTCGTCGGGGCGGCGGAAGCAGCCGGTAGCCCAACTCCCCTCGGGGCTGCGGTGGTAGTTTGAGAAGCGTCCTCTACTGCCGCCACGTGAAAGCAACTCCGGGAAGACAGCGATCTGTTTATGGCGCAGTCGCTGTGCCGGACTGGCAGGAGTCGGCAAAAGAGGAGGGCAATACAGACCCTACCAGGGTACGTGTCCCGACACTCCCGACCATCTGGGAGATAGCGCAATAGGGGGCACCGGAGCAGCATACCCGCGTTCCCGCCACGGCAGGTTAGGGTTAGTCGGTGCGATTCGGACATACCCACCCGCAGACACTTTTCGCGGGTGGCATGCGTAAGCATTCCTGCTTTATAAATAAAAGTGTCGGTAAGGTAAGAATCCAATAAATTGAATTATTCAAAATTGTAAACAGGAAAATAATTAATGATCATAAAGGAGGATATGATCATAATAATCACCTATTGTTTATTTAAAAGAGTACATTTTACCAACGGCCTATTCTAAGGAGGCTATTATATTTCAGGCTCTGTATATGTATTCGAATAGTTGACGAAACTTTCATATGGGAGCTTAAATCTTTTAATAATTTAGGACTTACAACGCTCGAATGCTTCTCATAGTAATTCAGCTACTCTTGCTAGTTTAATAAAGTCTAGCCATCTATGCTAGACATTAAAAGATTAATATTTAGCGCAGAAGGGGTACTCTCATTATAAATAAATTTAGCTCTGGCGCAGGCCTAATATATTTACATTCGCTTCGAGGATCGCGGGTACCATCACCAGGGTCTAGACACTTGACTGTTAATGACAAATTATAGAATAATCTTAATACCACTCGCTAGACGCGACCCGAAAATCTAACGTAAATCCTTAGTAGGTACCTGCTGTTGAACAACCTACCGGTGAACCAAAAAGGCAGTCCCGGCATAAGCTAATGAATACATTGAGGTATCGCTCTTTCATGCTTTACCTAATAATATAATAATAACCGTAATAATAATATCTTGGGACATTATTTACACACGGTCATCTGATCCCAAACTAAGCAGAGCTTGAACTATGGAAAACAGATTAGTAATATACTACATTTCTTTTGTAAATACATACTTATATAGATAATAACACACAGACTCAGGACAAACAGACATGTTCATACACACTAATATCTGTCTTGGGTCGAACCCACGACCTCGGGCTTAATAAGTCCTGGTACAGCTTCTGCTTGTGTTACTGACCGTACATATCAAACAATTACATAATATGTAAACGTAGATAACGATCTCCCCTGACCGACTGTACCAATTGCATTCAATCAACATTAGAAATGTAAGAGGTCGCCCCCAATTAGTTTGTTTTTGGATTAAATACTTACTAGAATCGAGTAGAAGCCTGTGGGTCGCTAGCTAATTACGAAGTTACTATTAAAGGATTGTTCGACTGCTGTGTTTGTTTCTAAGACTTGGTTAAGACTAAGGTAGGATATAACCTACAAGGCTTTGCTCAAAGTTCATTAGTAGATCAGATGTGTTAGAAGTTGAGAACTAAACTCGAAAATGTACCTTGGAATGAATAAAAGATTAATGACTTTAATGTATGTTTCTTCAATTTGTTTGTTGTGAGTTTTGTTTTCTTAAGTCTCCAATGTCTCGGGTAGATGTAATAAGATTAGAGAAGTACAAGATTCTGATCGCGACATTGTCCTGGTGCTGAAGAAAAGCTTATTCTAAATCGTTGTTTGATAATGTTCTTGTAATATATGACTGATCCTGCAATTCAAGTTTCCTAAACACAAAGACCAGTTTAGTCAGTCATATGATAAGGACTTGTCGATTACTTAAATGATGAGCAGATATCGGTTTCGTTTGAGTAACAGTCACATCGGTGACTGTTACTCAAACGAAACCGATGATTTATTGATGGACATCGGTCCATCAATAAATCAATCCAGTTGGTCATGCGGTAAGATTGTAGGTACTAAAACTTGAATTAGATACACTAGCATTTATTACCGGTTATGGGGTTCTCTGTGAACCAAATATTCAAATTTTATTAAATAAATAATAAAATAAAAAAAAGGTTTTTATTCACGTAGACTTTAAGAAAGCGCTTGTAAATAGTCAGAACATGTTCGCAGTAATATATAATTAATTTATAATTATTTCTAGGTACATATAGATATTTAGGAACACGGAGTGTAGGAAATAATTTACAATATGATTTATTCTAAAACAGTAACGATATTTAGCTAACTAAAATTAAGTTATTGACAAGGATCATGTGTATTCAATTCAATCGTACTCAAGTTTTGAAAACCGATACAATAGAGAATAAAAAAACAATGCAATCAATAAATCTAGCGATCAATCAAAGAATAGCTGTGAAAATAAAATTGAAAATCTAATATCTTACTTTTGCAAATAGCGGTTTTGTAAATAATGACTGTCTGTGAGTGATAAAGTAACTGTCATTCTAATTTTAATTCTAATTGATCGTCTATCACATGCGCCAAGTAGAAATTTTTTTTTTTATTTATCATTTCTAAACATTCATTTTTATACACGAACTACTATTACTGAAAAATGATATTTGGTCTTTTGAAAATGGAAGATAAATTTTTGAGAAAACAGTACCAAGCCATACTGACAATACGCACAGCTTAATAACGTATCCGATCTTCATCTCCGGTGTACCACTGCCTGACTCCAGACTGATTCTGAGAATCCCAAGAAGCAAATATTGGACTTCGTTATCTGCGATTGAGTACTACGTATATACCACGAGTAATAAACTGGTAAATGTTTAATTAAAAGCAATATCATTTCAAAGTCCATAAAATTTTTATTTATAACAACCGATTGGATAAAATTTAAGAATAAAACAAAATATCGAAATTGCTTTACAAACAACGGAAAAATCACATAACAATATTGAACGACTCGTCTTTTGAAGTCTGCTAATAATTTATTTAGACTTCACCATTGCAAATTTTGCCACTGGTCTGTAGATTTTGTACTCTATTTAGTTTCTTCTTCTTTAGTTTCTATTTAGTTTTTTCTTCTTTCGTTGCTGAGAATTCTTATCTCATAACTACGCAGATTATTAGATCTTTCCTAACAAAGAGTCTCACTACCATTCAATGAACATTAGAAATGTAAGAGGTCACCTCTTATGAGTATGTTTTGAGATTAAATACTTACTGGGGTCAAGTAGAAGTCAAGTAAAAAAGTAAAGGATTGTTCGGCTGTTGTCTTATTTCTAAGACTGTTAAGATGTGGTAGGGCACAAAGTAACGTGCTTTGAAATACAAAAAACTTATAGTATCACACAATAATGATAATAATGTCCTGGGAGATTATTTACACAAGGTCATCTGATCCCAAACTAAGCAGAGCTTGTACTATGGGAACCAGATAACTGATATACTACATATACTACTTTTCTTTTGTAAATACATATATAGATAAATTACACCCAGACTCAGGACAAACAGACATGTTCATGCACACAAATATTTGTCCTGGGTGGGAATCGAACCCACGAATTCCGGCGTGAAAAGCAAGCATTTACCAACACGCCAATAATAATAATAATACAACTATTGCTCTTATAAACGAGTGTCACGTCACGAGAGATAGTCTAGTCTTATAAAAATATCATATTCATTTGGGTTGGCCCATTTGAATATCTAAATATTCTACCTCTACATGACTATTGAGTTATAACTCTTTGCCCAGGTAGACCTTCAATAATAAATCGTAAATACACCTATTTAAATATAATTTGCCCGTGGTAGGTATTAGGAAGAGATTCACAACAGACCAATTCTTGGAAATTAAATTCAAAGTTCTGTTTGAATTAGACTAATTTTAAATCACTTCACCCTGTTAATTGGCAGTGTAAATGACAGTGTAATGAATTAATTTACTCTTTTCTGTTCCAATCCTTTTTGATTTATGGAAGGTTATTTTTGTTTCATCTAAATTGAAATATAATTATAATTTATCAAAGCACTTTTTAATACAAGTGAGGTAACCACTTACCATCAAGCGGTACGTAAGCATTTACGGACCGCTCGATGGTTACTATAGCCATGGCACCTTACAAACGCAGACGGCAACTTTATATTGCATTATATACAGCATTTTATATTGTACTAGTTGTTTCCCGAGGTATTACCCGAAACTTATAAATTATCACAGCTCCTCCCCCGTAGGTGATAATTTGTAGCCTATATGTTGACCCGATCTCTTAGTAATATTCATGCACTATTTGAAGTAAATCCATGTAGTACTTTTTTAGTTGAGCCCGGACATACATACAGATAAACAGACATAAATTCTAGAGACTTTATTTTTGGCTTCGATATCGATTGTAGATCACGCCCCAAGTATCCTTTTAAAATGATATTCAATGTACAGTTTTGACTTTCCTACGTTTTTATTAAAGTATATACTATAGTCATATAAAAAAAATGCTTGCTCTTGTTCAAGCAAGCATCAATGCTGGCTCTCACGGACACGACATAACGTAATAATATGCTGGGACATTATTCATTGATAGTCGTCCCAGGACAGATATTTGTGTGCATGAATATGTCTGTTTGTTCTGAGTCTGGGTGTAATTATCTATATAAGTATGTATTCACAAAAATGTAGTATATCTAGTTGCTGTAGTACAAGCTCAGCTTAATTTGGGATCAGTAGTCTGTGTGTGAATAATTATTACCGCTTAAACGATAAATATCACTTTATAAGTATTTAAATTACTTTGTTTTCTTTTATTTCTTTGTTTTCTTTATAATATATTGGAAGTAAAATGTATCGTATCCATCTACTAGAACACTCTGCTCTAAAGTTGGCTTGGCTGGATAAAAGTATTTCTTTATTTTTTTATAATTTAAAACTTTTTCGAATAATAAACCTAACCACATAAGATTACTAGCTCATATTAATAAAAAGCTGATTTGGCAAGTCGTCTCAGCAAGGTCAAAGTGGGGCGTATTTGACTGACCACCAAGGGTGATGCAAGGCTGAATCGAAATAGGGCTAAGTTGTGTTTATTATCCCGTATCTGAAACTTTGAACATTAATTCTACTTTAGGAATTTGGAATTTCAGTGAAAAGAGATAACCAGTAAATCTCTCTAAGCGTAATTAACGAAATCTCACGATTTCACCGAATTAAACGGACCTAAGTGTTAACCTAAATTACGCAAATTATTTACCATTTATGATGCGTTAATGAAATTTGGAGATATATGTATACTGCTTTCCACGTCATCTCTTAAAAAGAGCATGTCTGTTAGATCATTATGAAATTTATTGCTTAAATTTTGTAATTAGTACCGACACCGCCTCTGAGTTATAATAATTCATGCGTTGCTTTAAGATCGATTCTTAGCTTCTGTTTAAAAAAAAAACTTCTGTTGTCTATTTAAAAATCAATAAAATGACCAATTTAAAACTATTTATTAACTATATTGCCATAATTGCTTGTTAATAAGTTAATCCTTTCAAAAATATTATGTTGTAGATAACGTTGCTGGTTGTGTTCTTACCTAAGTCTTGTGCTATGAAACACTGTATTAGAATTAAATAAATTACGCAATTTCTCGCAGTCTCATATAGAATAAATAAATGTACACATACTCGGCCGAAATGTATTTAAGGGTCGATTACTACATTCCGAGTAACAATTATTGGTGCCAGTTGGTGCGTAAATTACACCAAATGGTATCAATAGTCGTTACTTGAAATGTTCACGCGCACATGATGGATAGGTAATTAACGACGTCACAGTGTGAGCACGTATCTAGGAAACTTTTAGCATTATATTAAATACTAAGAACCATCTCTGCCTACTACCATTGATGTTAAGACAGTTTTCTTTTGGTTGGTGAAACGTGTTAGAATATTTATTTAGATTTACCTCTGTCTCACACCTCAGTTTAAGGAGCTGACGTTAGCCAAATTGGTGTTATTACGCAAA
The DNA here is from genome assembly GCA_951640165.1 of Pseudoips prasinana. Classification (NCBI taxonomy): domain Eukaryota; kingdom Metazoa; phylum Arthropoda; class Insecta; order Lepidoptera; family Nolidae; genus Pseudoips; species Pseudoips prasinana. The sequence continues at coordinate 17,789,296 of OX621241.1, read as the reverse complement.
TTTTTAGCCAATGCTACAAAATTAATCTTGCTACAAAACTAATTCACCAAATTTGAATTTGTATTTTGAGGAATATCGTTGATACCGAAACACGATTCAACTACTTTCGCTCGTTAGAAAAATCCCAAGTCACCCCTGAAAGTGATAAAATTTTTTTTTATAAATTTAAATTGTTATTATGTGTAGTGTGAGTGTGTAGCGAACGTTATGATAAGCAAAAATATTGTCGTATTACATTTGTCCTAAAGATTACAATATTCTGCTCGTAATGAATGAGTGGTTAAACACTTAAGAGCGTGGTTAGTCTATATATGGGTTCCCATCAAACTGCTTAAATTACTGAGCGTCTCCATTCTTAGAAGGGTATGTCGTTGTTTTAGGTTGTAATAGTTAGACAGCATTCATTAAGCCATGCATTCATTAGCCGTGTGGTTTTCGGCCTAGAAAGAATAACAGGACCATACCATAGCGTCCTGTGGGTGTCGTAAAAGGCGACTAAGGGATACGCGAAATAGTCAGGCCGCAGCGTCACCTGTGTACTAGCTACCATTTAACCGCGGTTACTAACTTGCAAGCGAAGTGCGATGACTAAGGCAAACATTATAGAAACCTTTGGGGAGCCCTATCTTCAGCAGTGGACGATATCAGGCTGATGATAATTCGGTAAGCCATTTTAGAGGTGTACTGGGCGGCTCTAACTATTTGATACTAGTACCCTAGTATCAAATGGTTCAAGCCGCCGAGCAGGCCTGTTCGATACGAAATAATGTATACGATAAAGTAAAAGCAATGTAAAGAATAATATATCACGTGAACCTTGAAATTTTTACCCTTTAGTATCAGCTAAGAGCACGCACTCAACTATTTTATTCGCTAGAGATTCCTCAGTAGACAAACTTTGTCGCTAAGCCTTCCAGAATAACTTCGCCTCCGGGGCGCTCCTTTGTTAATATTGATATTGTTCCTGAACTTTCTTCCGCAGTTTGATATTGTTTCAGGCCGTATAAATAATCTATTCTATTTTATAATCAATTCGGATGGCTATTGAATGACTGAATTGATTAAGTTTCTAAGTTAGGCAGGTACTTACAAGGAATACAAAGGCAAAATGCTCAACTGGTTTTAACAGTTTTGTAATACGCAATGGATTTTAAAAGCTTTTTGTGGCTTTTAAAAATTGATAAATCATAATCTCTATGAATAAAAATTAATTTTATGTGTTCTATATCGTCAGGAGAAGTTTTGTATGAAAAAAATGCAAATATTTTTTTAAAATATTAGAGAAATGCGTGTGCGATTGAGACAGAAAACTCTGGTATTTTATTAAATTGTTAAGTACTTCAGCCCTACTTGTTTTCTCTCCGGAAGGATAAACGAAAAATGTTGTAAATTATAATGCATTAAAATTATTATTAAAATTTTAGACACTAAACAGAAAAAAATTGTGGTACGAAGTTCGCCGGGTTAGCTTTATAATATTTCCCAATTTGCATGGTGTAACGTAAAACTGGCATAACGTGTTAAGCAACGTGCCAATATTTAAAAAGGGAGTGTTATATGCGCATAACAATTGCTGAAAAATATTATACTGGAAAAGAGGTATGGCATGGCGCAGTAGTTAAAGTAGTCGCCATGCTACTCCCTTGTATTTTGAGTTCAAGCCCCACACAGGACAATTATATGCGTGACTCAGAAATGGTTGTTCGGAGTCTAGAATCTAGGTCAATATGCCCCGCATATTGAATTTTTGTAATTATAGCTACAGAAAATTTAATAAATATTATAACACATAATACATTTAATATTGTTAATTTGAAAATTGTTAATTTTAATCATCATTACAGCTAAATAAGTCCACTGCTGGACAAGCCTCCCTCAAGAATCGTCTTGGGGGGGATATGCCATAATCGCCACGCTTGGCAGGCGGGTTGGCGATCGCAGTAAGATGGTCATAGTACTCAGAAGGAAGCTGCTGCTGATATTCCCTCGGGTCGACTTCTACGCCCCCCACGGGATGAGATGGGGTGATGATATTCTGATTCTGATATTTGTCGCCGTCACCACAAGCAGTTAATTTTAATATGATTATATTAAAATTAACAATTTTCAAATTAGAAAGATTAATTACCAAGTTTATTGTTTTAGTAACTATTATTAACTATTACTGTTTTTAATTTAAGAAAGTAATTCTCAATATATGTATATACAAAAAAAAATGTACATGTGCGAGTTTGACTTGTTAATTCTTCGGCTATTGCGAGTTTTGTCCGAGTTAGATACCCCATACTCATAACTTGGATGAACGAAAGATGTAGTAAAAATTTTAGTAATGCAATCAGTCGTTACTTTGCGGTTTAATTATTAAATTCCGATGATCAGGTGATTAAAAATACGTATAACTAACTTCGTTTTACAATTTCGACACTACATGGAGTACGATAGCGGTGGTTGGGCTGCCGCAGCACTATCTGCCATTTTGTGATTTACGCAAAGCTTTTTGTGAGCAATATATTACGTCATAGATTACTGTAGTAGTTTTAACAGAAGGAAATTTATTACGAAATCGATTCTAACCAAGCAGAATATTTATTTCATTTTAGGTGAATATTTTTTTAGGAAGAACTACAGCTATCAGCGATTTGTTAGCTTTTATGTTATATATTCCACGAATAATTGTTTTCAAATCTAGATATGGTTTAATTTAAACACGTGAATTAAGTTTAGCACGTAAGAATTCTATCATAGATACTTGCTTCCTGTAAAGAACTAGCCTATCAGTCGAACTCGAGCCTATAAAAGCCCCTTGGGTCGTGGAGCTCGTTCAGCATATGTGGAAGGGGCGTAGAGTATTTTAGTGTGCACCGTATTCAATGTAAATTCCTGTAGGAGGATATTCCCCTCATAACAACTGCAATTATTGAGGACAGGATTCGACCACGATATAGCTACGAGTACGTTTCTCGTTGCTAAATTGTCTAGTGTCTAGTACCCTATTGCCGTGTCCACACAGCACTCCGTAAATTAGTAATGTTTGAGTAAACTTACACTTACATTTAAAAGCTTACTTACATACTTTGAACATCATTTCTTGTAAACTTTCTTGATTTGGTACCTATCAAAACTATATATTGTATTCATATAAACAGAACCATATCCATTTTTTTAAATCCATTATTGCATCTTGTTAATATGACAGTTCCCAACAAAATTATTGTGTTAAAGTTAGGTAAAATTTTAAGAAGCATTCATTTTACAATCTAATCTTGAATCTAATATATGTAGATGTGTCTAAATAAAACCTCAAGATTAAAAAATATATATTTTATAACCACAAAAAAAAAAGATTTAATGCATTCCAATTTTGTATAGTTTTCCGAGCCATATTCTCTCCCTTTTTGGCTGTTAAAACAATTAAAAAACCTACTACTAAAACAATTATCGTAAAAGTTCATTTGTAAATTTGAGACAGCATACTTCCTCTTATGCTATTGTTTTAGTCGCTACCATTTATAAAATATCTAACTGGCCACTGCTTAATTTTCTTCGGCTCCTGTATTATAGATTGGTTAGTTCCTAACAATATAATTTAATCGAAGGGGGGTATAATATTGTTTACACTTATTTTATAAGCCTTAATAAAAGCCATATATATTTATTTTATTAATTATTATACTTAAGATGTCATACGTTACTCAACCAATGCCACAAAAAGTTAAAGATTACATACAAACATATAAAAAAGATAACCAGTGATTGAAAGGCGGTTTTACATCGAATGACACTATCTGTCACAGTGATTAGCGGATCCATAAAAACGGATAGTAGTAATTTAGTTAAGTGTACTCCTTCTTCTCTATCATAATTCGATGGGATGTATGCTAACACAATGAAAATAACCGATTAGGGACTCCAAAATACTCGTCTACTACTGAAAAAAAATATGGTAGTGACGCATGAGTTCGGAATCGGGGGACATAAAGTAATTTGTTATCTGCAGTTGAACATAATACCGTTACACAAACGTCAATGAAATAGTTTGTATTTAATACTTGTGAGATGGTATACTTGAACGAGTACATAGTTGAAAACTAAAGCTACTTAGTAACTTCTGTTCAACGGGGAAATAAACTTAAAAGTAAATAACTACGTTAGAACGTACACGCGTCGTACATACGAGAACTTCCTATTAAACTGTCGTGCCCCTAATTAATTATACTAATTACTTACATGAGTATATAGGTACACGAACTTGAACTTTCTGGTGTGGAATCTACTTTTAAGATGCAACGTTTATACTGTGAAAAAATTAGCCACAGAATAAACAAATATAATAATAATTTTTATTTATCTTTATTTATCCAAAAAACATACAGAGTTTGAAATAACTGAATAATATTTGGTTAGGAAATACATTATATTTTATGTTGCAAAATCTGTACAATTATAATACTCTACCTCTTAAACTAGGGTATACCTGTATTATAAGAGGTAGTTTGCGGATATAGAAGAAGCATTGCACCATTGAATAATATTAGTGAAGAATGCCAACATGACATTTATTTTTTTGTAATTTAAAAGCAATCACAGCCAAGAACAACTCTTCGTTATTATTTTTGAGACCAATTCATTATGTCCTATAATGTTTTACGGATATAGGATAAGGATTTTAGGGCCATGTTGCGGCTGCCAAAGTTCTGCAGCGCCTCGCTGATGTTTGCGGAGGCGCATACTGACAGTTTTGACGCACTACTGCGGAAAAAAGTCGTATCACTGTCATACAGGCTACGCAATAGTCAAAATAAAATACTGCGCTCCATAGCAGCTCGGTTTGAAAGCCCAATTGTGTGGGTAATGGTCCAAAAGATATAATCTGTTCTAGATATTAAGTACTAACATATTATGCTAATGTAATTGTAACCTACTAACATGATTTTTATATTATTTTATTTGATTTTATATTGATACTAACATAGAATAAGTGTATTGTTACTAACAAAATGGATGAATGAATGGAAAAATAATTTATTTTGTGAGTTTTGAATTCACATTTTGAGGTTATCAAAATATGGTTCGGGTCGTGAACGAGCCGTAAACAAAATAGCGAGATATTTCTTATCTTGTAGCGTGCGCTTAGCTGCAACAAAATTTTAGACTTATAATATTTTAGGTAAATTTATTGCATTATGAACTATATAAACAAATTATTTGATTTAAGACGAAGAAGATGAGATTAAGCCGTTAACACATGTTTTATTTAAAGTGCTTAGCACTATTTGCCAAATACATTTAAATTTATTTACAGAAAAAGAAGCATAAACGTATAATAATAACAGTGGAGGTAGAAGAATGATTAATATACCTACATTTATGCTTCTTGTTCTTCTTCTATTAATGAATTAAAATTTCTTTAGCAAAAACCTATCCAAAGTCTTAATTTTTATAGAAATTAAGGGGCTTCTGTTAGATATATGCCTTGAGTGAAAATGTTTGATTCTTGTAACATTCTAAATGTTATAAAGGTGTCCTTCAGAAAAATCTCCGTCCGCCACTTCTGTAAAAATTGCCTAATGTATGAATTATTAGTATCTACATATTGTTCAGAAAAAATGGGTTCTGACAATGCCGTTATCAAATTCGAAATATAAACATTTCGTTATTTTTTACAGGATACGTTCTTCTCTATCTCCGTAGTTATAACATTCATTTTTGCTTCGTAAACCACGTATCAATTATTAAGTTTAGAATTCTAAACTTTACAAATTAATTAACTTCAAAAGTTCTTTAAATTGTTGCAGTACTACTAAATCGTGAATAATTTCAGATAACGTTCAGTTATTCTTCAGTATGTTTACGATTCAAAATATCTTTAAAATACTGACCTGAATTTTAATTATCTTTTGACCTCATGACTCCACACAATAAAGACTAAAAAAATTGAAATCTGTCTGGTCAAAGTGGGTCAAAATGGCATCCATATGTAGGAGTCGGTTGCAAACATTCAATTGAAGCTAATATAAAGCGTATAATTTTTTAAATATCTCATCAGGAAGATTCCTAATCTCGCTAAGTATATCTTTATCGCATAAAAAAAATGTTGGTCATCTTATGGCGTACAATATTCATTTATTGTTTTATTCATTTTATTATAACGATCAGATTTTAGAAGTTAGATTTTCACTTCTTCATGAGGCATCGTTATTTCATTTATAAATAAATAAATATATACAAATAAAATAACGAATAAAGACATTAGTCGCTGCCCATGTTACGCCTAACATAACACCACTTTGGGCACCTACTGAGAATACATACGAATAATGCATTACGACTTCTTTTAGTAATAAGATACTTAAAAGTCTATGGAACTGCGATACAATCCCAAGCATAGCCATAAATTTTATAGTCCGGCTTTAATCGTTGCTTTAAACATGTTTATTGTCAATTCTCTGCTATTATTCGTAAATTTTTAATTAGCCATAAAACATGCTAATAAATGAATTGTTTAATGACGAGTTTGCATATTATAACACGAAATTGTGCTTAACCGAGTTCATGATAATGACGACTTTACATTATAAATCCTTTTAGACAACGAATCTATATTTTGACTGATTACCATAGACTTACAGTGAATATGTTTCAAAATAAAAGTATATTTTCATATCACTTGAAACGTGTAAACCGGCGAGCATGCATGAATAATATAATGACAGTAATAGAGGCAAAAGAGGTGTGCAAACATCGTGACGAATGGAAATCCTTTGTCTCTGCCTACCCCTCTGAGTAACAGGCGTGAGTCTATGTATGTATCAAACGTGTAACTGACTTTGTAAATTACTTTAACGTCACAGTTTTCACCATTAATTATTTTACTAAGTTAGCTAAGTTTCATGTTACTGAAACTGGTGTACATATACAAATTGTTGTTTGTATTTTAAAACAACTATCGCTGGACTTGTGTCTGGTGAGAAGTTTCAAATTAAAATAAATTAATGATATACAGGAAAATGTTAAATAAGTTCAGTTTAAAACGGCGCCACTTAAAACTTCTGTGCATTGTAAAAAGAGTTTATGAACTTAAGTTGGTCCAACCACTTCGTAAAACCTGTTTGAAACTCGGACTCGACTATTTTAGTCGACTATTTTATAAAAGATGAATCTACCAACCATCAGAGTGTACAATTTGCGGTGCGGTGCTTTTTTCATTATTTATGATTTTCCCATTATACCTAGCTGCTGTAGACATGAACATAAATAACCGTGAGTGAACGTTTGGATAATAGAAGCATACCCGGAAAATATTGTACCTACCCATTTTATTTATATTTTACCCACTACTAAAGCCGGGAAAAATAAAATGTTTTGAGTGACAGCGGTCAGGTTTCCTACAATTCTGTGGGTACAACTCCTATTGATGTTCAGACGCCAGCACATCCAGCTACCCCAATCTGTCAAATTTCTTTTATAAATTTTCAACTTTATCACATAAACATAAGGTTCACTTTCAATTGGGGAAATTTGACAGATTGGGGTAGTTTGATGTGCTGGCGTCTTTACCTATCGTCAATACACACAATGATTTAATACACATAAAATGTCATAAATTAAAAGTGTTTTTTCTTTCACAGGTAATGTTTCCTGTACATAGATAGCTGCCAAGCAAATTACGGATATGAATAACACAGGAAACATGTCGAGCATGGAGGAGGATGTTGTCAACGTGGCGTACTGCGTGCCCGAGGGGCACTACTTCCAACACGCTTACATCCGAATCCACGGCTACATCGCATTGATAATATGCCTCCTCGGATGTGCCGCTAATTCAGTAAACATTGCCGTTCTCAGTCGCAAAGAAATGATCTCCTCAACCAACTCTATTCTTACCGGACTTGCCGTTGCCGACCTACTCGTCATGATGGATTATATACCATTCGCACTCCACATCTACACACAAATATGCTCAGAATTGAACAGAAATTCATATGCGTGGGCCGTATTCGTTTATTTTCACTCGATATTCAGTCAAACCTTCCACACAATATCAATTTGGCTGACGATCATGCTCGCTGTTTGGAGATACATTGCGATTAAGTTCCCTCAGAAGAACAGGACTTTGTGTAATAAGCGAAACACCAACGTCGCCATAGCGGTAGCGTACGCCGTGTGTCCAGTATTGTGTCTTCCTATATATTTTGCTATGAATATTCAAGAAATTTCTCAGACGTCGAGTAATGGGCTCGAGAACGGTACTATGAACATGTCAGATGTAACGAATGCGTCGCTGAGCACTGAACCTGTGTGGGCGATTACAATGACCAATAATAATGAGCTCCTCACCGCTATATTCTGGATATACAGTGTTTTTATAAAACTTATACCGTGTGTAGTGTTGTCTATTTTAAGTGTATTATTAATTATGAAAATGAAGTCAAGCGATCGAAGAAGACAGAAACTTTTGAAGAAGTCTGCGATTACTACTAACGAGGTACCTATTTTATACTTAACTAATTTAGTGTTCAAAATACAAAATCAATCATCATCATCATATCAGCCGAAAGACGTCCACTGCTGGACAAAGGCCTCCCCCAAAGATCTCCACAATTGCCGGTCTTGCGCTATCCGCATCCAGCGATTTCCAGCGACCCGCTCAAGATCATCGATCCATCTTGTAGGGGGCCTGCCCACGCTGCGTCTTCCGGTTCGTGGTCGCCACTCGAGAACCTTTCAAAATCAATATGTAGTGTTAATTCCGCTAATTTTCAGTTTAATCATGCCGGGATGCAATTTGCACCGTCGAGTTAGCAGCCCTTGAGAATGGTCCGTGGAGGACTGAAACACGTGTTGGGTATCGTACTGGCGCATTTAATTTGCTTTATATTGTCCTTCTTGCATGTGCACATTCTTGCGGGCGGGAGGGCTTTGCAAATTGCGTCCCGGCATGATTAAACTGACAATTAGCGGAATTAATTGATTTATATTGATTTTGTATTTTGATTGTTATGGATTTCCGCGAAGTACCGCCTGATTCCATTACTTAATTTAGTGTTCATAAAATGGATTTATTTATTACAGTATATGTTGTACTATAGACACTATAGTATCGATGGGCGCACGAACATACTATACCACTGAGACAAACTATTTGCGATTGAACAAAACATAGCAATATTTCTTTATAGCATATTATTATTTGAATAAGGGAAATAAAATTTTAAATGGCACAGAAATTGAAATTCAAATTATAGATTTGACAACTATTAAAAAAAATTGTTTGATAATAATTACGATAAACTATCAATAATGACAATAATAAATATATATAATATTAAAATATACAACGTTTTTAAAACTAATCATTAAAAAAACATAGAAGTCTTCTTCTACAAATCTCCCTCTGTCAGTGGTTTGTTGGAAGAAAACTCATCAATGAGTTAAGCTAGCCCTTGTACATTAATTTACAAATACATGTATAAAATGTTTATTTTCTGTGTATAATAAAGAATAAGAAGTCATGTTTTTAAAGTAGTCTCTGATAATAGAAGATACTTAATACATTTCTATGGCAGTTCTGATCAATTATTTGTTCTCGTTCGATCGGCAGACAAACGTGAACTTCGTGTAATTAAAATAAAATAAATAAAAAATAAAAAAGGTTTTTATTCACGTAGACTTTAAAAAAGCGCTTGTAAATAGTCAGAACATATTCGTAGTAATATATAATTAATTTATAATTATTTCTAGGTAATATAGATATTTAGGTACACGGATTGTAGGAAATAATTAACAATAAGATTTATTTTATAACAGTAACGATATTTAACTAACTTAAATTAAGTTATTGTCAAGGTTCATGTGTAGGTTTAATTATCTTATAATTAAACCTACACATGATCCTTGTTGTCGCACAGTAGAATTATATTGTCCTCCTGGTTGAATTTCGGCCATGGCAACCAGTATTAAAGTCTGAGTGGTACATATTATGAGACGCCATTGTTTACGCTAACAGGAATGCACCAGGCATTCCTTATCCTTCACTCTCATGATCCAATGGGTAGGGGTAGCGTACACGACTAGAAAGAGGTCAGCACAGGATCGATGTCTTTACGTGAACTCTGGGCTAATACTAAGAAATAACACAGAATAATTCCAATAATAGTCAGTTGTTCACGGCGGGTTGGTTTGGTTGGTAGGTACTTGCCATTCATGCCGCAGGTCATGGGTTCGATTCCTACTCAGGACAGATATTTGTGTTCATAAACATGTCTGTCTGTGCTGAGTCTGGGTGTCAGTATCTATATAAGTATGTATTAACAAAAAATAAGTAGATGTATATGTAGTAATATCAGTTATCTGGTTTTCCATAGTACAAGCTCTGCTTAGTTTGAGATCTGATGGCCGTGTGTCAATAATGTCACAGGATATTATTACAGTTTTTGGCTCGACCTGGGATTTGAAACCAGGAACTCATAGTCTGCGGTTAAACATGTCACCGCTACACTAATGAGCCAGTAGCATTATGCCACAACTATGATCTACATTAACACAGAACGTTTTGGTGAACAGTCGGCTGCATTGATATACAACTACATATCGCACCTTTAAAACAAAAGTGGCATTATACAAAAATAGTATTTTGTCAGTATGACCATTTCATGTTTGTGAAGCAGTATTATGATTTATATCTAGGCCAGGTAATGAAATATAGTACTGCAATTAGCATTATTTAACAGTTGACCTATCTTACTTTTAGTTACAAACTGCAACTGTAATAATAAATAATGTAGTTATTTCGAAAAAAGAGTTCAATAAAAATAGTTTCGTATAATGCCACTTTTGTTTACAAAGTGCGATATGTAAACAGTTTCAGTCTCATATTTCATTAGGATTTACGTGTTATCATCTGCAAACCGTGCAAAGGAATCCTTTCATGTAGAGTACCTACATGGAAGAATTCCTTTTAGGGTTTCTAGTATTATCAAACCCAGTATTCACTGATATTATACATCAAGGGTGCATATAATGACTGGCCTGTTGGTCTAGTGGTCAGTGACCCTGACTGCTAAGCCAGAGGTTGTGGGTTCGATTCCCATCCGGAACAAATCGTTGTGTAATGAACATGATTATTTGTTGTCTGGGTTGAATTTATCTATAATAGTTATGTATTTAGAAATAAATAAGTATGTTTATCAGTTGTTGTTGCCATAGTACAGGCTCGGTCTAGTTTGGGATCAGATAGCAGTGTGTTACTTGTCCCAAGATATTTATTTTAAATAAAACTAAGACAATCATTGGAACCATGCCAACATAACCTTGTGTAATAAATAATATATAAGGAAAAATTTCGGCCATGGGTCTTAATGGAAAATAGCCATTTGAGCTGGAGGTTTTACAGTGCGCAACTGTGTGCTCAAACACAGGTGCACTTTCTATTTCGTTATTCTCATGATCCGATGTAACGGGCTAGATGACACAACAAGAAAGAGGTCGAGTTCACTCATCAGCTAATTTGTCTCTAGTAAGAAGAATAATACCACTCCATCTCATCCCATGAGTCAAAGGCTTATTGAATCCAATGACTGCGAGGCTATTTTATGAAAATAAAATTTATAAGTATGGTGGAGTATGGCCTATATGCTCTCATTGTAAGAGAAGGCAAGCCATTCGAGCGGGAAAGAATACGAGTAGACTGCATCTTCAAATAAATTGTAACATATTTTTATGAAGCAATAATGTCCGCTTGATCCGGATGTGGTCTGAGCATAGCTAAGGAATTAAGATATGTATTTATTTAACATTTCTGGAAAAAACGACAACAACCACTATGAAAAAATAAGAACACGGAATGTAGGACAATGATGCCATATTTGCTCCCAAATGTTCTGCCAGCGCGGCGTCAAGGACGACGCACTCTGAATGAGTGGCGCTGCTTCAATTTAATGATCGCGTAATTCACTAAATTATATTGTACAGACTATAAGGTAATTGTTAAAACATCGCTAAGTTTGTAAACAAACGCGTAAACTTATTTTCAGATATCTTAACATTAACTAAAATATGATTTGCCGTATATATGTCAGATCACATGTCGATCTTCGAGAATTAGTTGTCTCACAGAAATGATGTTATCTTCAGTGAAGGCGGATTTTGGGCGTACTTCGCGAGATTTGTCACTAACACTAGTATATCTACGCTGGAATTCTAAATACCAGCGTGCGACACTCCTCAGATATGGGACTTCATCACTGAACACAGATTTTAGCTCTTCAGAATACTGGAGCCGAGTCAGGCCTCTTCCAAAGATGTAAATAAATATTGCAGGAACATTTTACTTAGAAAGATTAATTTTCGTACGTAACTTGACAGATTCCAATCGAGGCTGTGACTAAAACAGTAATACTTTCAACTGTTTTGAGATTTAAAATTTAAACACATTCGAATATGGAACAGTTCCAAATTCAAAATTGCCGGGAAATATGGAAACGACACAACTTAAAAGGCATGCATGTACATGTACATGTATGCCTTTTAAGTACATGTTTTATTGCATATAAACATGAAAGCATCTCTGTTGGAAATGTCAAGAAATCCCTTCACAAAGGTATTATTGCCTTTGTAATACCAAGCCTTACAGACCATGTTGTTCTCTAACAATTGAATTTTTTTATTATGCATCACAAAGTAAAATATATTGTTATATAAAATTAGTGAGCGACTGCTAGAATATCAGGTCAATCGACTTGTTTACGTCGTTTCAATGCAAACTCGCCCTCGGTTATATAATACTTAGATTATACATTTATAGTCGGACGACACAATAACAACGAGTATAACTTAGAACGGCTACCGGTTACATTATTGTCCATTAGTCTTTCATTGTTATACAGAATAAGTGAAAGAAGTAAGTAAAAATATGCAGAAATACTAGGTTTTGATAATAGATTTCTGATAAAAAACGTATGGCGTTGAACAATCTCTTTCTATTCTTTAGTTATTCTTCAAACAATTTTTCTGCCAAACCACACTCGGATCGCGTGGTATACTAGAAAAAAAGAGTTAATGCGAGAAAGACAGTACTCTGCAGTGAGCGGCATTATTATTCAAGCACCAATAGAACACATATTTTTATAACATGCTACACACATGCTGTTTCTTTTTTTATAATTTGGCAAGAGGCAAACGGGCAAGCGGGTCTCCTGTGCCTCTAGCGCACGAGTTCCTGCAGTTTACTTACTCGATCACACGTACAGTTTCGTCCCATACATTGAGCACCAGAGTTTTAGTTCTTAATAGTTTCCGCGAGAGGCGCTGGTGCTCAATGTATGGAACGAAACTGTACGTGTGATCGAGTAAGTAAACTGCAGGAACTCGTGCTAGAGGCACTGGTATTAAGTGATCACTACCACCCATGGACACTCGCTACACCAGAGGGGCCGCACGTGTAACCTAACTTAACCTTATAGTCTTGCAAGGGCTTGTTTTTATTATAATATCTGTAGGTATATAAATTTATTTTACCACAGATACAAAAATAAAAGAAGTTTAATTACTACAAGCAAAGCATACATAGTTGTAGTCAGTTGTTAGTCGAGGCCTTCTGTAGACGTATTCTCCCAGTAGGGCAATGAAAGAAGCGTTATGCCTTACCTTTTATTTTGCTATCGCTATGCAAAGAAAGCTGGCGAATTGAAACAAAAACAATTCAATGGCTAGTTTCTTGTTGTAATAATTACTTTTTTTAAAACGTATGAACTACTTTAGTTTTTCTTTATAACGACTCGTTTTAATATGGGACCATTCCAAAAGTATTGCCAAACAAATCATTAAAATAGGTTCACGATAATGAAGAAATTGTATAACATACATACAAAGAATAGAACAGATAGTCGAATTCATAATTGATTTCTGAGTAAATAGAAATTGGTTTAGTATTGGGGAGATAATTTTAAGAACATAAGTGACTCCTGGTCTAATTTATATAACGGCAACCATGGCCGTAGCTATCTTCGGAGCAAATATTAATTCAGAACTATCTGCAATGTTGTTTTTTTATTACCTACTCGCATTATCCAATGTTTTTCCTGATGTTATTGAGAACTTTCAAGATAAAAAAAGATAATATATTTTTTTGGGATGCGGGAATTGAACCACCCTATGAATGTTAGATCACGCTACTGGAAGATTAACGAAGCAGTCAAGAGAATATAACTTTTACGAATAGGTTAATGAATAATAAAGGCACATTGCTCGGAGTTAATAGATAATTTTATAAAAATAATAGTACCTATCCTATCTAAAGTACGAAGCTCACATAAACAAGATAAGTCATATAACACAAAGTAATTTTGTTTGGAGTACTTAAAGTACTCCTTCAAACGTTATTAAGCAACTTGTGTTGTTCATTTTGAGTGTTTAACAAAAATAAAAGATATTTCTAGAAAGTAATTTTAGCTTTCACGTTCGGGGTTTCTCAGCTTTCTGCTGAAGCAGTGATACACAAGGATATACATTTGGACCTTATAGTTGTAATTACATCGTTTGGTAATCATGGCAACTAGCCAAAACAGTTTAGTGAGCTCTTCGAGATACGAAACACGACGAGTAGTCGACTGTGTACTTGAATAACTAAACCGTAATGCATTGATTTCATTCGAAATGTCAATTTTGACAATTTCAAAATTCGAACCTAATAATTGTGGAGAATTTCCAATTCAATATGACATGACAACCTTCACGGAAATTCTCGGCGGCCCGCAGAGCACTTGCGGCCATTCCAGTTGTGAGTGTCTGGGCTACGTCAAGCAATTAGCATCAGGTGACCCATTTGCCAGTTTGCTATAATATAAAATACGCCCAAAAAGGTCTTTGTACTGGTCGTAGCTTGGTTAACACACATAATGATGTCCTAGGTTTAAAAGCCGGGTCCGATTAAAATGTAATTGAGCATTTTTCAAGAATAAGACACTGCAAGTGCGATTTCAATGGCAAGTTTACATTTTTGGGCCCGAAAACGTCACTACATATATATTATTATGTTCTTGTAGACAGCTATTAGTCTTGCTGCATACATTAAGTCTTATGAAAACTATTACATATCAATGGAGTCTGTATTTGTCAAACTTATGTTCCTTATGATTTGCATATTTTCCTTGTGGCTATAATATCAGATAGGTAAATAAATACATACTAAAATATGCTCAAGGCACGTGAATAACGATGTATAACATACAAGGAAGCTGTAATAGGTTAAAATAATATGGTATTGTATTATTTCTCTTTGTTCTTCCGACCTTAATGCTTTTATTATATCATAGTGATATGTGACAACGGAAAGGATTATAATGGGCGACAGATGACGTCATAAAAATCCGCTTTGCTAGAGAAATTATGTCGGGAATATATTGAAGATACTACGAATAATGCAAGACAGGCCTGTTTAGCAAGTATCTTGCAGAAGCCAAGCGATAGCAAAATTCGTACAATAATTGTTATTTATAAACGTACAAATATACAACAGATGAAAATTTATTGCGCAGAGGATAATGGCCCTCGTCACTATGAGAGTTTGTTTTGGTATAGTTTTCATTTAATTTATTTGCATATAATAATAATAATAGGTATATAATACATTTAGGGCCTATGTACACCACGTTTTTTAAGCGCCGTTGACGCGCGTTTGTATAGATACAGACGCGCGTTAGAATCGCGTTTGTATCGATTCAAACAAACACCAAACTGCTCGGCTCTGTAGGATAAAAGTGCGCCGTCGACGGGCGTTTCTAAAACATGTGCTGACGGCGCGTTAAAAAAACGTGGTGTGCACAGGCTCTTAGTGTAACGCTATGTTTGAGTCCTTATATATTCTGCCGCATGGCATGCATATTACTATCTTATAGGAACTAAAGTTATTCTATTTCCTTCAACTTCATCATGTCCGCTGAATGACGTCCACTGCTGCACAAAGGCCTCCTCAAAACATTTCAACAGAGGAGTTGTGTCCATAATTTGGAGGTATATGCCATAATCGCCACGCTTGGCACACGGGTTGGCGATCGCTGTATGATGGTCATAGTACACAGAGAGACGCTGCTGCCCGTTCTCTGGGAGATATTCCCTCGAGATGACTTCTATGCCATCCACGGGATGAGGTGTGGTCCTTAAAATTATATAATTACTAAATATGTTAATAACCTTGCGAATTAAATAGCCTTATCATTAAAACATCTAATACAGTGTAGTAGTATTTAAACTAATAATCTATTATGGTTGTTTTTTAAATGTTATTAAAGGTTGCTCTTTTATCATTATTGGTAGGTACATTGTTATAAATAAGATAAGTTATATTGCCTTTATATTGCGAATGGATTGAGCTCGCCTTACCATTAAGGATAATCATTATAACGCTTACAACGTAAAGGAGAATCCTTTACGTAGTATATAGGAGTTTACTGAATGATTAGGTATTTTAACTTCAGACTATTGTGGATGGCCACCAATGGCCACCATGACTGAAAATTGACCACGACATTATTTATAGACATAAAGATTACGAGCACTTGTTCAGTTGAAATCACTTAAAATAATAAACCGCTGCCGTTTTTATTATATCAGCAATGGATTTATTGCATATCCCCCAAATTGTGTGAGCTTAATCATCATATTAGCCCTTCGTTATATTTCTATTTAATAAATTCTCAACATCAGTCCTGTACCTGACCTCTTTGCGGTCGTGTCGCTAGGTGTCCCATCGGATTATGAAAGTGATGGAATAGAAAGTGCTCCTGTGTTTTCGCACACACTTGTGCACTATAATATGTCCACATGTGTGTTGAGACTGGCCGCCTTGGCCGAAATTCGGCTAGGAGGACATTATTATTATTATTCTATAATATATTTATGTATATATTTGATTAATTTGTATAGTATATAATATGTATATGTATTTATATCTGTTGGTCTCATATTTTTTTTGCTTCAATCGTAACATAAATAAGTATCTTAATTTCGTTCTGCGATATCTGTACCTAATGCCTTAGGTATTAAGTCCTTTGTACTTATACGTGCATAAACTTTAAATAAATAAATAAAATTAAATTATTGATACAGTTCCGTTGTGAAGATCTTTGAGGAGCGCTTTGTCCAGCAGTGGACCTCATTCGGCTCACATGATGATGATGATGATGATCGGTTCTTACAGATATTTAACACTTTACTGATAGGCATAGTTAAAAAATCCAATGCCAAGGCCGTAAATACTTACGGTATATAGATGCTTGTGATTTTATTACTGAGTCTGTAGCGGCTGCGCCATTAAGTGAAGTGGAGAAAGACATTATGATGTGAGATATAACCACGGGTCGCAAAAATATTGGACACTTACATGACATAACGACCTGGCTGCCACTGAAATTAGACGACCTGCGTTATTTTACTGTATGAGGCCAATTGTATTATTGTCCAGTGAAATCTTCCTGAACTAACTAAATAACGAACTAAATAACATTAATAAAAAAAGAAAAATAGATGTGAGCAGAGTTTAACTTAATATAGTCACGAAACTTGTAGAGTCAGTCAGTTCGCAAATCTTTGGGGTTTCATAGAAAATACTAGTCAATTATCGATTTTACGAGAAGTGTAAAAGTTTCATAGTAGATCCTTTAAACTGAAATTTGAAGACTACTTATATATGACTCTTTATTGGTGGTAAAGCTCTTTTAGTTTCACGTATTTGTGTTACATGCAATACAAAGTGCCGTAATTAATCAGTATGTTGGTATGGCTAGTATTTATTG
The DNA here is from genome assembly GCA_951640165.1 of Pseudoips prasinana. Lineage (NCBI taxonomy): Eukaryota > Metazoa > Arthropoda > Insecta > Lepidoptera > Nolidae > Pseudoips > Pseudoips prasinana. The sequence goes on along the minus strand of OX621241.1, from coordinate 17,771,507 downwards.
GAAGTATATTTATAGCTGGAATTACATGTTAACGGTATTTTTGTACCAGTCGACTTTGGAATGGTTCAGATAAATCGTGGCAAGTGCACTAAGTTTCTACTTAACCTAGCAACTTATTATAATTCCTAATAATAATAATTAAAATGATGCCGTCTGAAGCTTGCTTGCTTTACCATATAATTACTTTTATTTATAAACATATAGAAACTCTAAGCTCTTGTTTATGATAAGGCACGGGAATGTCTACGCATGCCACCTGCAGAAAGTGTCTGTGAGTACGCGGGTATGCTGCTCCGCTGCCTCCTTTTGCGCCATGTCCCAGATGGTCGCGACAAATACCCTGAGGGGGCTCTGGATTGCCCTCCCCTATAACTGGCTCCTGCCAGTTCGGCACAGCGACTGCGCCACTAAAAGTTCCCGTATTCCCAGAGCTGTTTCCACGCGGAGGCAGTAGAAGACACTTCTCATACCGCACCGCAGCCCAGAGAAGCAATCCTAAGCCTACCTGGTTCTCCTGTTAAATTAATGTTATTCTATACCCCACATTTCTGTGGCCAGATTACCCACAGATTCCTGTAAGAAGCCTCTTTACTCTCCGTTATTCAGCCCTATGTGAATACTGATGTTGCCGCTGCCAAACACCAGTAGACTAGCCATGTCACAGAGTGCTCCTATGGTGTTTGCGGATTTCGTAAAACAGACCATCCCTCTGGACTGCTCGGGCAGGGAATGCTTATTCAATATATACGATTGACGGCTTGGCTTCCATAGTCAACTACCATATCTGTTGGCCATACTCCTCTCTGCCATCTGTGAATAAATATTTTTTTCTTCACGTACCCTTTAAAAAGGACCTGTAAATAATCAGAACATGTTTGTAGTAATATAGTTAAGTGTACACAATTATTTATAGGTACATATATGTATATGTTTAGATATGCGGATTGTATGAAAACATTTAGAAATAACATTTAATTTATAATAGTAATGATTTAGTTATTTCCCTAGAAATGTGGTTTAAGTTGTTGTCAAACAGATTATTCGGTCTTAGTATCGAAATTTATAGTTTTCGATATATTTACTACATCTTGTCTGAATGATTCTGTCTATATTAGGGTATGAATTCAATATTATTAATATGGAGGTACTTGTATTTAAAACGACGGTCGCGCTTTAATGTTACCACAGGAAAAAGACACTGGGTCTTCTTCCGGTGGTAACATTAAAGCGCGACCGTCGTTTTAAATACAAATACCGAAACCAACTCAGTGGGTGTCTCTACAACTGGTTTAATACGGCCAAGTCGAGAAAATTGGGCGAAACATACTCAATATTATCATACTCGACTATATGCCCATATATACAAGATTGGTCCACTTACTGAAATTATTTAGCAGGTGAGCACAACATTTCTCAGACAAAATCTCTCCAGCAGTCCTATTCAAACTCAGAATAGCACATATCCTAAAAAACTATTTTGGATATTTTGGTAGGATGTTCATTTTTAACTTTTATGTATCTGTGTAATAATATTTTAATATATTGCGTAGGGTGAAAAAGCGCGGTTAAATGATGACGGCAAGCGTGGAGGTGGAGGAGGGCGGACGGACCGAACGACGCGTATGCTCGTGGCGCTGCTGGGACTCTTCCTCGCCACGGAGCTACCTCAAGCACTCTTCGGATTGCTCACAGCCATCGCCCCACACCTGTTTCAAGTCTGTTACTACGCTTTTGGTGAGTATGCCTCTGTATTTTTAACTGGCCTTTCCATAATTGGTGACAGGTCGATTTTTAAATCGTCAGATATCTTTTATCTCGGGAATATGTTTGACGTTTTGACATCTTTTGTATGGAAAATATGTCATACCGCCATATTTATTCTTCAGACAAAAGTTATCTGATGATTGAAAAATGGTCTTAGACTACAGAATAAAGGTAAATACTATAAAATTAATAATAAGCGATTATTCTTTCCTCATAAAATGAACAACAGAAACGTTATAATCAAATTTGTCTTAATGTAGTATTAAGATAAAGAAAAAAGAATTAACCTAGTGTAACAGCGTTATAACAGCATTAGGTAAGGTTATACAACGAATTCTAAACTAAAACTATTAATTAATTACATGGAAGCTATGTAAACTTAATTACAATTAGAATATCATCACCTTATCTCATTCCGTGGGGGGCTTAATAGTTATCCCGAGGGGGAATATCTACCAGGGGACGAGTAGCAGCTTTCTTCTGAGTACTATGACTATCTTGCTGCGATCGGCAACCCGTCTGCCAAGCGTGACGATTATGGCATATTCCCCAATATGATTTTTAGGGGAGGCTTGTCCAGCAAAACTATTTTAAACCACTACTCTTAATGATAAATGTGGAGAGAGTGCCATTAGTGATTATACAATTTCGATTGTATCCATGTCAAGTTAATAAAATGTGTCGATGAACCGTAAAAATGTTACACTTTACACTGTTTCCATTCTTGACTTCCTTTCAATGTGAACTAGAGATTACTTAAGATACCTAATCCATCTTTAATTAGCTACCAAACTAATAATTTCACACTTTATCAGTTGAGAAACACCTCCCTTCTGTTAAATATGCCATAAATACCTAAAGTTTTAACATTCCATCATAATATTCATCTTTTTCTTGCTCAATGATGAAGTTATTTTCATTATTGGTAGTTTTTGACCAGTTAATGTGCTCCGTCTTTCGAATTTTGAAATACCTTGCGTGTTTAAATGATGCCTGAAGACAGATCAAGTGAAAACGTTCATAAATTGCTCTTAAACTTGTTCTTACTCGACCAATTTGTTGGTAGTATGAAGACAGCCTCGTTGGTCTAGCGGTAGCGTGTTTACCCACAGAAAACGAGGTCCTGGGTTCAAATACCGGGTCGGGCCAAAAGTGATTTTGGGACTTTTCTGTAAAAAAAATTCAGCATCAGCCCGAAGTCTGGGAGGTGGTGGTATTATACCCCCGTGCCTCGGAGAGCACGTAAAGCCGTCCGTCCTGTACTGACCTCTTTCCGGTCGTGTCGCCTAGGCGTCCCATCGGATCATGAGAGTGATGGAATAGAAAGTGCTGCTGCGTTTGCGCATACATTTGAGCACTATAATGTCCCGCGCAGATGGCTAATCTCTATTGAGACTGGCCGCCGTGGCCAAAATTCGGTAAGGAGGACATTATTATTATTATTATTAGTATGAAGACCAACCGTTGAAATGAGCACATTTATACGTGCTTTATAGCCATAAGGAAGAAAACGCAAAATGTCGTATACGTCGGAACCTGTAACGCTTTTTTCCGAGACGGTTTTATAGCTATAGGAAATGTGATGGGTTTTACCAAAATTTGTGTCATTTACACTCGTCCTAATAGGCTGATAGCGTAATAGGCCTCCCACCAGTGGCAAAGGGTAAGTACAACATAATCTCTCTTGGCGTGTCTGTTATAAACATGCCAAGGCCACGATGCTGAATATTATCATACGTGTATATCATCATTTTGTTATAAGAATTCACATAGCTGTCCATCTTGTAGAGGTCTGCCCACGCTGCGTCTGCCGGTTCGTGGTCGCCACTCGAGAACTGTACGAGCTATGTGCCTTGCCCACTGCCACTTCACAATTCTTCGAGCTATGTCAGTTATCGAGTGTCGTTGGAAGTCGCGCAAGACCGGCAATTGTGGAGATCTTCAGGGGAGGCCTTTGCCCAGCAGTGGGCTTGTGTAGTGTCTTTCGGCTAATATGATGATGATGATTATTCACATATATAATTCGCCATCATAAACCATTGAAGTAGCTATTCAATATACAGCACCGTGGACTGTTACTACCATTGAAACATTTTATCGGAAAATTATCCTTATGGTTGGTAAATATCCTATAAATTGCTGTAACCAACGCCGTAAATACGCCGTAACAACAATGAATATTAAGGGTAATTTTCCGTATTAAGCGTCACGTAGATGCGTATATATTGTACCTAAAAATTTACTGAAGTAGTCTCTCCGGACTTAAACGGGAAGAGCGGCCCGCGTCGCGTATTAACGTAGAGCGATAGTGGCACAAAACATCCCTAAAACGATACGCCCTCTTGCATCTTCCCGCCAGTAACAGCCCAGAGTCGAGGTTCAAACCACCAAAGGGGGTGCCCTCCGGCGCGCGGATACATAGTTTGTACTTTTGATTTGCTAGACGGTTAGAGCCCACGCTCACCTCTATAGTCCGGTGAAGAAGTGAAAGCCGCTAGGCTAACTCCATACATCACGTTAAAAAAATACTGTAGTAGTTGCTTTCACTTGTGCGTTTTCGCACCCATCGCCACTGCCTGCCACTTATGTAAACGTAGCGTAGTTAGATTCGCTCGCGTGATTAATCTCACGGTAGCAATGTAGCATCGTCTTTCTTTTATCTTAGATGAATAAATGAATTATTTCGTGTAGATAATTGGTAGTGAGATAATTGACGCCTGAGTAACATGTTATATGCATCAGCGGAACTGGTTTGGTATGACTAGATAATTACCTGCCTTAGATTAATTAGTTAATTACAGGGAGGAACCTAACTACAATGTCTTGTGCATAGTATTTCTAATATGATAATAATATCTTGGGACATTATTCGCACACGGCCTTCTTATTCAAAACTAAGTAGAGCTTGTACTATGGAAACCAGATAATGTACGTAACTGATTTCTTTTGTAAATACATACTTATATAGATAATTACACCCTGACGCATGACATATATATAAATACATGTTAATGCCCAAAAATATCTGTTCAGGGTGGGAATCGAAATGCCTTTGGCATTAAGTCTGCCTATTCCCGCTGTACTGAAGTTTAAATAAATAAATAATTGTTTGGTAATTACTACCCTCTAAATTGGATTTTTATTATATCAATTATCACAAAAAGATAACTCGAAAAGTGGGAGTCTGACCTAGGGCTTCACTAAATTAGTCTGTAGATAGTTCATAGAATCAAATCTTGACGATTTCGTCTTACATATTTAGGTCATGTTCTACAAATCACTAAAATATATATTAGGTCTTTACCTATGAAATTGCCGTTCTGCAGTACTGGCCATTTCAAATCAAAATAATTTTTGTTTGGCTAAGAATTCTAATTTCAAATTAATTTTATTTTAAAAACATGGATTCTTTTTTCCAAAAGTAGTCATTTCTTTATTGATTAGTGTTACATTTTCATCGCATTTCAATCTTTTTCGTCATCATGGATACGTTAAAAATTCGAGTAATTATGGAATATGAGTACCGTCGTGGCAGCAACGCGGCACAAGCGGCACGCAACATCAACGACGTTTACGGAGCTAACACTACAAACCAACGCACCACCTGTTATTGGTTTGCTCGCTTCCGTTCTGGAAATTTCGACCTGAAAAATGAACCTCGCGGTCGTCCGAAGACTTTGGTCGACAATGACGAATTAAAGGCGGTTGTGGAAGCTGATGATACACAATCTACGGCTGAATTAGCAGCAGCTTTCGACGTTAGCGTCAAAACAATATTGGTCCATTTGCGTCAAATTGGCAAGGTAAAAAAGCTTGACAAATGGGTGCCCCACGAACTCAATGATCGCCAGCGCGAAGTACGCGTCGAGACGTGCCTTGCACTGCTCAACAGACACACAAATGAAGGAATTTTGAACCGCATTGTTACCTGCGATGAAAAATGGATTCTGTTTGATAACCGCAAGCGCTCAGCAAGTTGGTTGGATCCTGGTTCAGCACCTAAACAATGCCCTAAACGAAAACTTACCCCTAGAAAAGTGATGGTCACTGTTTGGTGGTCTAGCGCCGGTGTGATTCATCACAGCTTCTTACCAAACGGGGTGAGCATTACTGCAGATGTGTACTGTGAAGAACTGAGCACAATGATGGAGAAGCTGGCGCATCTCCAACCAGCATTGGTCAATCGCTCGTCTCCGCTGCTCCTGCACGACAACGCGCGACCTCATACTGCACAGCAGACGGTCTCCAAGTTGCAAGAACTGGGGTTGGAAGCTCTCCGTCATCCGCCCTACTCACCAGACCTTGCGCCTACAGACTACTACTTTTTCCAGAATTTGGATAACTTCTTGGCGGGAAAAAAATTCAATACCCGAGAGGCAGTACAAAATGCCTTTGAAGAATTTGTTGCCTCCCGTCCAGCTGATTTCTTTAAGAAGGGCATCAATAAACTGCCACTGCGATGGCAAAGATGCATTGATTGCATGGGTGATTACTTCGATTAATACAAATAAAAAAATTCATGAAAAAATTCGTTTAAATTTTTTCATACAAAATGGCAATTTCATAGGTAAAGACCTATTATATATATACATAGATACTAAATTTTGCAACTATTTTCTTCTGTAATAACATTTTTCATGTAACAATTTATACAATGATCGTTTAAATGTATTCATGTCACTTAGGTAATCTTTTTAAGCAATTTATGAAATATGTCAGGAATCAAGTATAATATACCTACATACGTTATACCTACACGGCATGGCTCATTCATATACATGAAAGTAAGTGGTAAAATATTCAATTAATAATACTATGCAATTCTCTAACAAATGCTAATTTGTAATTTTTCTTCTCCTTATCGTGTCGATGGTAAGAATTAGATTTTATCTTCTCAAAATTGAGCAACGCTGATCGCTTTGGCTGAAGCGTCATACATGTCCTGAAGGGAACAAGAGACTGGACAAGAGGGACAATCAAATAAATGTGTCATACTTTGGGGCGACACGCCGCACTCGCAGATGTTTTGTGATGTGGGAATGTAACCCCATTTGCACATGTTTTCCTTGGATCTACCAACCTGGGTACGTAGTCTATTAAGAGTCCTCCAGGTTGGCCATGGCAAATTATATCCCGGAGGTAATTTTTCCTTTGGCGAGACAAACAGAGGAGGAGCAAATTTATCTCGCCCTAAGGTTGCCCTCGCTTTTTTTATTGTAATTCTAAAATAATGTTGACTTATAGGTATACAATTTAACATATTTCTGAGTTTTTAAATACTGACGGGACGGTTAGCGTGGTTGTTTGATGCTTGCCTTTCATGCCACAGGTCGTGGGTTCGGTTTCCAACCAGGACAGAGTCTAGGTGTGTATTTAGAAAAGAAAAGTAATGTATGTAGTGTATCAGTCATCTGGTTTCCAGTATTCAAGCTCTGTTTAGTTTAGGATCAGATGGCCCTGTGTGAATAATAGGATTTGATTTTGTGCTGTAAGATCTTATATGTTGCCAAATTTCTTCATGGGAAGAAGTACCCTATAGGTTTTGCATGTGTCAAAATATGCGGCACAAATGGCTGTTGAATGGTGATTTTGTACATTTAGAAAATTTGCAGGAGCAAGGGACGGTAAACCAATATTTGATACAAAGTTCAACTTAATACCTCCATACGTTCCTCTTAAAAAGGATGATAGACAAACAGACGGACAAAACGATGCGTTTGAATAAAGGTTCCTCCTTTCCTTTAGAGGTACGGAACAAATGGATAAGTCGAAAAAAAATAACTATTGTTCCTTTGAGTCAAGTTGAGATCAATATATCGATCTTAAGTTCATAATTTTAGGTTTAAATTTTTCTTCTTTCTGATTGTCCTGATCTAAAAACGATCCTGGGAATTTAATTTAATTTAACTAATTACCTGAAACCCCGTGATTAATATTTCTTTTATGTGTCCGAAATTTAATTAAAACTTAACTTAAAAAGAAAAATTTGAATGTTCTTAAAATATTTTACAAAGGTATTAAGTTCGTCCAGTTCTAATCACTGATATTAATTTTAATAATGATTCATGAAGTTATTAGGCTATGTAGGTATTATAAAGATATACTTGAACTTTTGAAATAAAAATAGGCCTGTGAATTAGAACCATTAATTTTTTAACTTTTATATTATGTAAATCGTCGGTTATGGCCTTATAAAATCTTTTTAAAGTACAGACGCCAGCACATCCAGCTTTTCAACTTTATCACAAAAGTATAAGATTCACTTTCAATTGGGAAAATTTGACAGATTGGGGTCACTTCACGTGCTGGCGTCTGTACAATGAATCGCCCACCCAGCTTAGCGATGTAGGAAGCTAATCGTTGTATAATTCAAGTTAATGTGGCAGTGGCCGGTAGTATTTATTGCTTATTTATAGAATCATAAATATAATCTGAACAAAGCCAAATATATCTTCTCTCGGTATAGAAGTTTGTTTTAAGTGGAAAAATATTTATTTGTAAAGGATTTTCATGAATGCTTTCATGTCTTTGAATTTTGAATGCAAATGCCTTGGAAAAGATTTGATTCTCATTTTGCTTTTCGCTTTTATATTCAAATTGGAGAATACATTATGTACTTGACATCGTCTTTGGTCACAGATAATTCGGCTTAAATGACATTTCAGAGCAATAATACTGGCACTCTTTGGGAAAGACGAGTTACGTGTCTACTTTTTGTGGGAGCGTATACATATGAGCATTTTTTCCCGAGACAATTCTAATCAGCTGTTAGAATCCTGTATGATTTTATTTGATTTTATAAAGAAGTCAAAATATAAAAATTGTTGTATACTCTCCGTGATATACTCTGTAATTCGTTGGCCTTGAAGCTCTCAAAGCCTCTAGTTAGATAGCGGCCGAAATGTATGCTTATATGCCGAAATTATGTACCTATCTGTATAACTCTAATATATACTTATATTAGAGTTATACAGATATAGTAATAATATAACACTAAGTACAAGATGAGTCATTGTGGAGATCCTTGAGGAGGTTTTTGTACATCAGTGGACGTGTTTCGGCTGATATTATAGTATATATAGCTTAGTGTTAACTAAGCTAAGAAAATTCATCTATCATATCCATCTTTCTTTTGTAATCAGTCTATCAAATCAAATCTTTATTTGCTCAAATATGGTACATAAGATCTTAATGAAAAGGTTATATCCAACATATTCTGACCTGAATTTCTCTATCTATTTTATGTGTTGATAAAACGACTTATAGATAATATTAGAGTTAAATTCATCATATCAGCCGAAAGACGCCCACTGCTGGACAAAAGCCTCCCGCAAGAAGCTCTACAATTGCCGGTCTTGCGCGACCCGCATCGAGCGACTTCCAGCGATCATCGGTCCATCTTGTGGCGGACCTGCCCACGCTGCGTCTTCCGGTTCGTGGTCGTCCCTCGAGAATATTTCTGCCTCAGCGGCAGTCGGCTCTACGAGCTATGTACCCGGCCCACTGCCACTTCAGCTTGGAAATTCTTCGTGCTATGTCAGTTAATTTACTCGCCTAAATTAAATGAAACTTCACCAATAACCAGCTACTCATCAAGTGGAATACTATTAGGCTAGTAATATTGCTCTACAATGGGTTTCGAAATGCTGTTGGGACTGTCTACTTCTATTCTTCCGAATGGTGGTCTAATTACGTAAAATCATTACTCCCAGCTCCCGCTCACTTACGAAAGCTCCGTAATTGATGCTTGACTATGACTATGATCACGTTATCTTCGAACGTTAATAAGCTAAAGATTTATCAACTTTTAGGGGCTTAAGAACGCTCTATAGCGGCAGTAGTAGCACAATCGGTACCTATGTATTATGCTTACTCAACGGCTATTCACTCTAGTGTAGTAATCAGACCGTCTGGGAACTATTTGAATTGCATTGTATTCCAGTGGCATTGTGTGGTATTCTAAGATGGATGAATAGTGGTGTAGGTAGTCATAATTTAATGTCATGCTGAGCAATGCGTTGGAAGTGAAACTGCATTATAAATAAAAACGATAATGAAGGTGAATCCGCTCCTAGATTGAGAGAGAGAGCTGTGTGCTGATGTGTGTATAAACTTTGTCCCTTCCTTTTTGTTTGTCTAGTTTACTTCTATGCTTGGCTACAGGGTTTTTAAGGATAACTGCGTTTTGAAACATAAAAACTGCCCAAGAGTCAGTAACCAAAATGGTTCACCAGCTTCAGATCCTAATAAGAAACAAATTACATCCATCTAACGATTGATATAACCTGAGACCTCAAAGTTATTCTCAGTTTAAAGACAAATAATAGTTATCCTACAAATAAAGATGAAAGTTTGTGACTGTGTGAGTATACACCCACACAGACACACACTCACATGTTTGTTACTTCATCACGGCTAAACGGCTGGAGCGATTTTAATAAAATTTGGTATGGAGTTAGATGACACCCTGGATTAATACATAGGCTACAGTTTATAAAGTTTAACGCTTGTAAAACCGCAGGCGCAGCTAGTTATTAGTATAATGGCGAGCACACTAATAATAATATATTCGAGTCCTTCTACTGCATTCAAATAATGAAGTTATGTAATTATTCCATCAATATCAGTGCTCCGCGGTTATACCTGCGTTAAATTTTATAAATTATATCGCATATGTGTAAATCGGATACCTATATAAGCTCTATGTCTACAAAGCTTCATCAATATCCGTTCGGTAGTTTTGGCGTGAAAGAGGAACAAACATCCATACCTACTATACATATATACATCCATACATCTATAAATCTATCGTCCATACGGCCATACAACTTTCACATTTATAATATAAGTGGGATATTCTCAATTATTGGTAGTAGCGATTTCTGTGTGAACTGCTATGCTCTCTCCAGAGCCTTTAGTTTCCATTTATATTGATAAATTCCCCATATTCATTTTCGTGTTAACGTAGAGCGCCAGCTACATAAAAAGTCTCAAAAATCAACCCAATAAATAGTAATCGTCAGGAGAAGTCGAAAGCCGAAATTCAAAGGCCATACCCTCGTGCGCGGCTTACTTAGTTTATAGCTAGACGGCTGGAACATCTATTGTTTGGTGAAGCAGTGAAAGCCTCTTAGGCTAAATGTAACTATTAGAACAAAACCGGCCGAGTGCGAGTTAGACTGCCACACAAAGGGTTCTGTACCATTATCTTTAAAAACGGCATAAAAATCACCTTTGTTGCATGGGAGCCCCATAAATATTAACTTTATTATGTTTTTATTATTTGTTGTTATAGCGACAATAGAAATACATCATCTGTGAAAATTGCAAGTGACTATCACGATTTATGAGATACAGCGTGGTGACAGATGGACAGACATACAGGCAACGGAGTCTTAGTAATAGGGTCCCGCTTGAACCTTTGTGTACGGAACCTTAGAAAACCATGCTAACACTGGTGGTTCAGGTTATAACACACAACCTCACGTCAATATATAGTACCTATGTCCTCTATCGTAACCCTTTAACACAGCTCTACAAAGTATAAGGTGCTTAAATTGAGATAAAAATCAATGTTCTTGTTTCCTTTATTACGTCCTACGAGTGATTTAGAATACGGAAATGTATTTTTACGGGTTCAATACCAATAGGGATTCGTTTAGAAGATGAGTTCTAATCAAATTGAATGAAGCCATCGCGACGGATTTTGGGCGTGTTAAGTAAATTAGACTTTTACGTCGGATAAGTTTCGTGGCAAATTACATAAGTGGATAATAGATTAAAACTAATATAGTTACATGCTTCCTTTTGGGAACCTAATTTAGATAAGTTTCAGCATGGAGTGTTAATTTGGTTGTCGAATACATAGGTTTGTAATACATATAATATTAAAATAAACGCACATGTGTATTTTGGTATTCAAAGACAATTAAAGAATTGCATTGAGAAAGTAAATATTATTAATAAAATTCTGGGACATTATTCACAGACGGCCATCTAATCCCAAACTAAGCCGAGCCTATAATCGTACTAAGGAAACTTCTATACTACTCTTTCTTTTTGTAAATACATACTTATATAATTACACCCAGACTCAGGACCAACAGACATATTCATGCACACAAATATCTGTCTTGGGAATTGAATCTACGGCCTGCGGCGTGTAAGGCAAGCATCTACCAATCACGGCAACAGGTCCATCAAATACATACATACACACTAAGTCACCATCATCATTATATCAGCCGAAAGACATGTACAGCTTGACGAAGACCTCGCCCAAAGAACTCTACCCACGCTTACCCGCTTCCAGCGGTTTCCTGCGACCCTCACAATATAATCAGTCCATCTTATTGCTGGCTTGTCCATGCTGGATCTTCCGGTTCGGGGTCGCCACTCAAGAACTTTTCAGCCTCTGCGACCGTCGGTTATACGAGTTCAATAATGTTAAAATTAATTACGATTTCTAATAAATTTTCAATAATGTTAAATAGTAAGTACCATATTATATAGGAAAATAAGTTAATCTAACTTAATGTTTAATATCCCAAACCATTTTCCAATGTAGGCCTTCCACCAATCGTCATTATTTTATTTCATTCATCAGTAAATACTTTAAGTTTATTTCAATAACCTATATTTTATTAAATGATTTCAAAAACAAGGAGTGAACTGTATGTGTTTGTATGTTGCGCAAATATTTCGTGGGTAGGAAATTGATTTTCGGTATTCGATAGGAAATGCTAACGGGGCCATTCTGATAGCATTATACTATATATTACAATATTATAAATTTGAAAGTCTGTCTGTCTGTCTGTCGCCCTTTCACGCCAAAACTACAAAACCGATTTAAATGAAATTTGGTACGCAGATAGTCTAGAGCCTGAGAAAGGGTATAGGGTACTTTTAATGCGAAAAGGGTTGAAAGGGGGATGAAAAGTTGTATAGAAGTATGATTTTTAGAGCCAAGAACTTATTTTTTGGGGCTGTTCATTTGATATAAATAAATAAGACATTTAAAGTTTGTAAAAATATTATCCTCAAGGTTGTAAAATAATATGAGGGATGGGGTGAAAGTTTGTATCGAAATATGTAAGGTTTATGTGATGATGTGTTATAAGTTTGCGACAAGAGACACAATATAGAGATATTCTGATTTACGGATATATTACAAAATGTGCAGACGGTGACGCGAGCACAGGCTAGTACTATATAAATTGTTCAAACCGGAAGTGAAAAAGAAAAGTTCTAAGTTTTTAAAACAGTAATTATATTATACCGAGACACTGCTGAGTGAAGACTACAGAAAGCTTTTAACCATTAAATAAACGAATCCAAGTGATCCTTAGGGCACTCAGGTGTTACTCAGGAAGCCATTTAAATTCTCTTTCAAGGTTCCAAAGTTTTGATGATACCTGACTGACACCGAGAGGTCATGGATAGTGGGCAAGTGTGGTCCGGCGAGGATACTTTGCTATGTGGTGACGGCGGCGAGTATCAGAATAGCATCACCCCATCTCATGCCGTGGGGGGCGTAGAAGTTGACCCGTGGGAATATCTACCAGTGGACGGGCAGCAGCTTCGTTCTGTGCACTATGACCGTCTTACTGCGAGTGCCAACCCGTCTGCCAAGCGCGGTTATTATGGCGTATCCCCCCAAGTTGATTCTTGGGCGATGCTTTTGTCCATCAGTGACCTACTTACAGATGTTATGATGATGATGAAGATGACGTATTGAAATAACATAGTTAAAATATAACTGTGTCGGATTACGTGAACATAAATACAAAAATTAATAATTCAAATACTGCGTCGATTTTAAGATAACCATTTGTATAAGAATAGCTTAGCGTTGGAACTGTAGTAAGCAGTACCTAATATTAATTCCGACGTTAATCTATTCTAATTAAGGTGGCCAGTATTTTCTCTTCACGGTTTCCCAGAAATTATGTACAGACGCCAGCACATCTCGCTACCCCAATCTGTCAAATTTCTTTTCAACTTTATCACATAAGCATAAGATTCAGTTTCAATTGGGGAAATTTAGCAGATTGGGGTAGCTTGATGTGCTGGCGTCTGTACTAAACGAAAAGCTATTATAGTGTATATAATAACTATTAAATCTAGGACTTGTTAATGTGAACAAACATGATATTTTTAGGAGCCCGCCGCCCGTACAGAAAGGGGAATATGGAATTATTTCTGTCTTCATATCGGTCCGTTGATATATCACGGGTTTCAATCTTGGAAACAGAGTCGTAACAGATTTATAATAAATACTTTAGAATGATAAACTAAAAGCCAATTTAAAATAACTTATAGTAAAAGTAATGAAATGACCTTATTATTTATGTTTTTGAGTATCTCTTAGACTTACATTTGTTTTATCATTTACGGATTGTCGCAATTATGTATGGAAACCAATTGGACACAGGCTTGGCTTACACTTACCCGTTTTATAAGTATCTATCACTCTTCATTGATATTTCCGTTTAATAGTTACAAGGTGCAAATAGCAGTGTGCGCAACGCACCTCCTTGTATATATAAACTCCTTGTATATACATACTTTTTATATTTTTTCTAATAGTGACGTATTGTAAGAGTCGTCTTTTGTTATGTCAGTTGACTATGGGAAGAAAAAATATTATACCATATTATATCTGAACCAGCTCTTTTTATAATTTCCAGTCCCAGTTGCTTACAAGCAGTATAATGCTACTAGCTTTTTGATTTGCCCCATAGTTACCATAAATACTTTAAGTCAAACTAGCGATAAACACTTGTCGATTCTTACATACACTTCAGAGTATCTTGCAGTTGGAAGGTACACCGTCCATGTCGCCAGAATTTTAATAGAATGTTTTTAATGTCCGTGTGGTGCAGCGGTTAAGACAGTGACCATCTCGCTACATCGTGGTTTGTTTCCCGCATAGGATAACTATTTGTGTTGCCCATGTAATGTACCCCGCGATACAGGAATTAATTTACACAGTACGAAAAGTTTATTGTAATTTTAGCTATCAGCTTATGTGGGTGATGTTCTGTTAAAAATTCGTAATAACCCCATATAAACCACCTCGTATCTTTGGCTCAAGCACACACAGCTTGAATCGAAGTTTGGGAAAAAGCCATGATATACCGTGATATTGTGTACTTGCAAACAGGATGTAACTTATATTTCGACTTGCCCTAAGGCACTGACATCAGACAAATCGGTGTTTTCCCGAAAGCTTTTAGTCGATTTCATCGGTTCATGTTGTTAAAAAGACTTCTCAATACAGACGGAACCATTTAAAAAAGATTTAGTTAAATACATCTAAAACTCTGTATAAGTCTAAATGTATACAAGGCTGTTATACAAGACTTATATATCGACATATTTCACTAAATCTTGTTTGAATGGTTCTGACTATAATGGGGAAAGAATTGAATATTATAATTATGACGGACCTTGTGTTTATAGCGACCCGCGACGAGGATGGAAGGGTAAGATTGTAAAGTTCTCGAAGGCTGATAAAATTGTAATCTCACGCCGATGATCTAGGTATTGCAGTTTTATGCTCATTAGAACGCTACTGTCAATTATCTTTCAAGTGCGTCTGTCTAACGAGTCCAAAGTGACAAGTTGATAAATGCGTGAGAACATTATTCCATATAGGGTCAGAATTGATCTTTGTATAAACTTAGTAGCTGTTCCTTTTGTAAAAAACTGTCTCACTTTAATAAGGATACCAAGATTTTTGGCAACAGTCATGGCTTGCTTCGATGGACCGTGAGAAATTAAGGTCCAAGGATAGATTAGGACTCAATATTACTAGGATAACGTTGCAGATACATCACCAAATTCGGCAATCAGGTGAAGGGCCTTTAGTCATTGATGGCTTCTCGTCAGAACTTTAGGCCATCAATGCCGATGTGCTTCAGCGATCTGCGATACAATCGACTACAAACCATCGTGAAGTCGCATGATCTCTGACTTCTGTTACTAAAAGGTAACTATCACGATTCTATTCCACTCGGTTAATGAATTAACTGACTCCTGAAGCATGTACTGAATCTACATTGGTAGTGTTACGCTATTCCTTCTACACTATATGTTACATAGTCTGTACATCGGCCTGGGAATATAGGTACAGACTATGTAGCGTTGGACGCTGGACATTAAATTGATGCTACTTGTGTATTCATAGAAATCCTATTCATCTTGTTTTTCGTTCCCTTGGCTGTCCAAATGCAAAACCTAGTATAGTAATTATTTAAACCAATATAACAGCAGGTCTTAAGTGGCAAATATTGGTACATAACTATTTTATCGTACACATTTGTATGCTTTTTAGGATTCCGTAGCCAAATGGTAAAAAACGGAACCCTTATAGATTTGTCATGTGTGTATGTCTGTCTGTCGGTCCACTTGATGTCACAGCCACTTCTTTCCGAAACGATAATAACTATACTATTGAAACTTGGTAAGTAGATGTATTCTGTGAACCGCAATAAGATTTTCCCACAAAAATAGAAAAAAAAAACAATAATTTTGGGGGTTCCCAATACATAGAACTGAAACTCAAAATTTTTATTCATCAAACCTATACATATGGGATATCTATGGATAGATCTTCAGAAATGATATTGAGGTTTCTAAAATCAATTTTTTACAAAATTGAATAGTTTGGGCGAGAGACACTTCTAAAATTCACAACTGGTAAAATGAGTGCCCGCCCCCCCTGTACCTTCAAAAATAAGAGAATTATATAACAAAAAAATATATATAATGTACACTACCATGCAAACTTCCACCGAAAATTGGTTTGAAAGACATATCGTAAGCAGTTTTTTTACGACGTCCTAAATGGTTAACCGCAATTTACCTTTCATTCAGTCAACTCAAATATAATAATAAATTAAAAAAAGCATATTACGTTACTTGCCGCTACGGAACCCTTCATAGGTGAGTCCGACTCGCACTTGGCCGCATTTTTAAGTTATAATGACTTACGCACAGATTAATCAAGTTAAGCCATAATATTTACTTATTTACATTTTTTTTCATAAAGATAAAGCTCCTACTATTGAAATAAATCCCTGTATCACTACAAATACCTATAAGCACATCTAGGCTCAGAACATTATTATATGGATCACACAGAGAGCCGTGCCGTGCTGAGACCGAATCCAGGAATTAGAAAGATAACAAGGAGACTCACTGTATTTTACATTAAGGAATATGAAACATTAAAAGTATTTTGATAGGTTTGCATAACATTTATATTATGTTTTGTAATAGCAGATTAAATAATCATATTAAAGGCGAGTTTATAGCGGTAAGAGATGAAGTTTTATGATTTTAAGAATGACATGTTAATTATAAAGTAACAGCAGATATCCAAGTATGTATATCTTAACTATAAACTTTCAATATATTTTTACTATACTAGGTTAATAATTCAAAATGCCCATGGCTTCGATGCTTTTCACATCATCAGCTTGTTATCGTCCACTGCTGAACATAAGGGCGCTTTTAATTTAGACGGTTGGTGCCGGACGAGAGCAGTACGACGTAAATCGTCTTATTTGAAGAGATACGCGGCTGCAGTCCGTTCGAATTTTAGTGATTTCCATCGAAACCCAACTTTAGTCGGTGCCATGGACTCTGACGAGGAAGTGTTATTGTTAGTTCTCTTGCTTCGGCAGAAACATAAACGACGCCGTACTAGGGCGTCGCCAATGTTTTCTTTAAAATATAAAACTGGTGATTTTTATACACTTTACCCTAGATTAAAAGAAAGCTCAGCTGATTTTTTGAACTATTTTAGAATATCTAGAGAATGTTTCTATGAATTATATCACTTTGTTAAAAATGGAATACAACGTCAAGAAACTAAATTCAAAAATACTATATCCGCCGAAGAGAGACTTGTGATAACGATAAGGTAAGTAATATAAACACATTTAGTATTTTAATAAGTATTTATTGCTACTCTTAAACAGATCCGATAGAGATTTTGATGATTAATGTTTTCTTTTTTGTTGATACGCACGCATTTATACTGTGTCACCATCGCTAAAAAGATCTTCATATAAAGTAAAATCAGAATTCGTTGATGTATTAGACATAGGTGATTGTTGTTGTAACTCAGTACACGGAGCATGAGCCTGACTACGATATTCGGAAGATTGACCTGTGTAGTAACCCTGTTGTTCATAATAATCAGCGGCATATGAACTTGACCCGACGTATTTTATGATTCCAGTTATCTCGTATTTAGCATCCATTTTGCGATGTTCCGGAATTTATTTTTAAATCCTTTAATAATGACAACAAGAAATATCTATCGCCGTCTTCAAAATTGTCTGCATTTGCATTGTTTTTGTTTTGCATTCTTTCAGCAAGAAGTTTTAAAATCTTATTAGTCTCATCGTTGCTCGAAGATGCTTTTTTAATTTTTGATGACGATGCTATTACAGAAGAATCGGTTTCAGGAGAATCAGATTGCTCGTTGGTACCAGAGTTGGAAGGTTTTGATTCATAAAGATTAGACAGAAACTGAAGCCGATCAAAATATACGTACTTCCAATGATTTTTTCCAACAGATCCACTTTTTAATTGTCTTTGCTTATTCAACTCTCATGAATAGGAATCCCTAATATTTCTCCATTTTTTTTGGAGTAACATGGCTGAAATAAAGTTTTCTGTTATTACTTTCAGATATTTATCAACTGGCTTTACTATGACTGATCTGCATCACTCTTACCAACATGGCGTCTCAACAATTAGTGGAATTATTAAAGATACATGTCAAGAGATATACAAAGTTTTGAAAATATCTGTATACCTGATCTTAAAAAGGAGTATTGGTTTCAAATAGCTCAAGGGTTTGAAACAAAAGCAAATTTTCCTAATTGCTTGGGAGCTATAGACGGCAAACATGTGAGAATAATAAAACCGACAAGAAGTGGATCGTTGTATTACAACTATAAGCATTTCTTTTCTATTGTGTTGTTGGCTATTTGCGATTCTAATTATAAATTTATTAATATTGATGTCGGTTCCTATGGGAAGGCTTCAGATTCACAAATATTTCGGAGCAGTAGTTTTTTTAACAAGCTTCAAAACAATAATTTACATATACAAAGTCCTGCACCAATACAAGACAATGGGCCACCACTACCTTTTATTTTTGTTGGCGACGAAGCATTTGCCGTCAGCAATTTCATACAACGGCCATTTAGTGGAAACTTTTTGGAGGGGGAACTATTTTGTTAGCCCAAGAGGACAAGTATTGTGGCAAAACAGTAAAATATAAATAATACTAATTGATTACATTATAATATAATAAACTGTTTTACCTGCAGTATTCTTTTCAGCTGCTTTTTTAGTTTTAAAATCGGTAATAAATTTTTCACATAAAACATCCCAAGCCTTTTTTTTCTCCAAGCGATTTGAATACTTGTCACATTTAGAATCCCAAACGGCGGGCTGCCACTCTATTTCATTTATAAAATCTTCTGTATTTAAATCATCCATAATTAGGTAGGTATGCACGAAAACGTCTAGAAACACGATGCGTTCACAGCACTAGCGAATAACGACTGAGACAGGTTGTTGCCGTTCCGCCAAAGGACGTGCGCCGCACTGCTGTCGCACGTCGAGACATTTTGTATCAAAAATCATATCCGCCCGTGCGCAGTACGATACCCGGACTGCAGCAGTCAGGCACCAATCGTCTAAATTGAAAGCGCCCTAAGCCTACCCTAAAGGTTTCTATAAAGTTTCCATTTGGAGTGGTTTCCCTTTATCACCGCGCTTGGCATGCGAGTTGGCGACCGCAGTTAGGTGATACCTAGTACACAGGTGTCGCTGCTGCCCGACTACCTGGTGTTTCGAATAGTCGCCTTTTACGACACCCACGGGAGGTTGTAGGGTGGCCCTGTTGTTCGTTCTAGGCTGGGAACCACACGGCTAAAAATCATTGAGTTTTCTCGACGACGATGGAATGGTGTTTTATATACCCCATATGAAGTTTTTATTTGGATTTTAATCTAATTTTAAATTGAGCTCGCGGTTACAAAGCTTGTACTCAAAGAGTTTGTACTCTTTTTAACAAATAACTATTTTAAACTTTAAGTTAACCTTCAAACTGTCGTCACCGTAGCCTAGTTGGTAGTGCTCCTAGGAGCCTACGAAGCTGGTGGTCCTGGGTTCGAATCCCGTTAAGTGCAAATATTTGTGTGATGAGCACGAATATTTGTTTCTAAGTCATGGATGTTTTCTATGTATTTAAATATGTATCTATCTATATAAGTATGTATATCGTCGCCTGGTACCTATAGTACAAGCTTTAGTTTGGGGCTAGTATGATCTGTGTGACATTGTCCCTAGATATTATTATTATTATATTATTAAATACAAACTATATATATGTACCCCTACCATTAAGTAAAGTACCTACATGTAAATTACTTTTACTTAAAATCTGATTAACGATTAGACGATCTTTCAAATCACAAGTGAACGACAATAAAGGTTTGTACGGAGGCATTAGAATGCTATCACTTTAAGGACGAGGAGAACTATTTTTAGACACTCTTGCGTCACCTTCAATCACAATGTATTTTAATATCATATGTACTGTATACATATAGTATGGTTATCATACTGACACATATGAATGTCGTAAATATTAATATTTGTAAATATTCTCACCACTATTCACACTTCAAAGTTGTTAGCTGTGTCGTGGTGCGTAATGTGCGTATGAAGTTGCGTGAATTACATTAAATTAAAATGGCGTGGTTGAAAGATGCTTACCAGGGGCTCTACCGGCTAAGTCACCGAACATCGATTTCTTAAATGGCCGAATAAAAGCCGATTTAACGATTGATTAAATCATTTTAAACCTTTATTTATTTGAACGCCATTTAAGAAATCGATGTTCGGCGACTTAGCCGGTAGAGCCCCAGGACAGATATTAGTGTGCATGAATATGTCTGGTTGTCCTGTGTGTGGGTGTAATTAGTAGTACAGTATATGTAGTATATCAGTTATCTGATTTCCATAGTACAAGCTCCGCTTAGTTTGAGCTCAGATGGCCGTGTGTGAATAATGTCACAGGATATTATTATTATCTTTATTTCGGACAACATTGATCCATTATTGGGTTAATAACAACGCTTATAAAAATCTAGGGTTAGTAATATAAATAAAATATATACAGTGTAATATGTCATGGGAGACCGGCATCTTTCAATTAATCAGTCTTCTCATGAACTTCTTCAAATTATAGGTGAAGTTCTCCGTCACAGTTTCCACAATGCTGTTGCGACTGTGTTTTACTAATTGGTTTATTCTGGTTTTAAGTAAAAAATGCCAGGTTTTCATCAAAGATATAGATATATAGATAAAGATATAGTACTTGTATATATTATATATATTTTTGGGCACCTTACCCGCAGATGGTGACTTGAAAGCGGTTTTTTATCTATAAGTTATTCTTTTATATATATATTGATTTTTAGTTAATAATGATAGTTTTAGTTAGTACGTAGTTTTAATCTATTTCCAATATCTATATAGGTTAGTATAGTTTTAATTTATTTATCAATAATGATATAATAAAGAAAGATACTGATTGTTTGTGGCTTTGATTTTTTGATACCTTAAATACGATATGCCGGGGTTGTAAGTATTTCTTGTTCATCTCCGTACATGACTAGTTGTAGTGCAGTGTATCAACAAATTTTGTGATGATTCCGTAAACGTTACATCAGAATATCTCTAATGTTTTGTCTCTTGTCGCAAACTTCTAAAATTCACATAAAATTAACATATTTCCCTACAAACTTTCATCCCCTATTCCCTATTGTTATCTTACAACCTGGAGGTAAACTTTGAATGTCATATTTATTTATATCGAATTAAGAGCCTAAAAAATAAGTTTCAAGCTTCTAGGTCTAAAAATGACGAAACTTTCATGCTACTTTTCATCCCCTCTTTCAATCACTTACAATCCTTTATTCCGGATTAAAAAGTAGCCTATGTCCTTTCTCAGACTATCAGTGTACTAAATTTCATTTAAATCGGTTCAGTAGTCTTGGCGTGAAAGGTCGACAGACAGACAGAGCTACTTACGCATTTGTAATAATAATAATTAAAATTGACCACTGTAGCTGGGAAAAGCTCGCTGAAAATAGAGTTGAATGGCGCAAACGTGTAGTGGTCGTAAGTAAGATCTGTGATGAAGCCTGGTTCGGAGTACTTGCTGATTAGAGACAGAAGCGACATGAAAGCGGCTCGGCACCAACCACCGCAAACTTCTCTTGTCAGGCCTGCGGCAGGCTATGTCGCTCTCGCATCGGTTTGTTTAGCAACCATAAGAAATGTCTCTCAGCCAATGCGCCGTAAATCGTCTGTAGGAATATGTGACCCATACAAATATGTGTCCATAAATCGTATTACTGTAAAGTCTCTCGCGTCACGGATGTATTACTGTATAGATTTTCTGATGATTTGTGATATAAGAATTTATGATTGTAATAAAAAAAAACCTAATGGATGGTAATTAAAGCATTCAGTTTTTCCAGTACGAATTTCCGCACGGAAGTTACTTAAAACTTGCTAATCCGCAAATTACCGAGTTTGGCACGTTCCAGTGCGAAACATAAGACTTGATCAGTCGTGTTTTGCTGATCATTTATATATATATAGGAAAAGTCCTCGTGTAGTACTGATAGTCTGGTGAATCAGAGAAGACTTGGTAGGTTAACTTAAAGTTTAAATAATATTAACCTGCGTGCATAGCGAAGAGACGTCCGTCTTTAATAGAAAACAAGGCAACAGCGTAACTATTTTAAAGCAATTTATTCAAATTACTTGCATTAAATTTATTTAAAATTTAGTCTTGGTTACAGTGCAATAATTACAATATATATATTAACTTTGATGTCGCTTTTTGTAAATAAATGTTACATTGTTAGTAGTAAATAATAAAAGCAGTTAAATCTTCTGCTATTACTTTTTTGAAACAAAATTGATAAAATTAAAGCAGAAGACTCGTAAAATATACAGTGGATTAGAAAATGACGTAGTGCGCAATAATTCGCATTTTAATAGCAGGGTTCATAGATTAGTATCTTTTAGGCGTTTCGGAACTCCCACTATTTACCACATTGTAAAAAAATACACAACTAAATCTTTAGAGTAACACAATACCTACTACGATAGGCCGTAATTATTATGGAAATGTGGTAGATTGTAAGTATAGCGTTAAAGCTAATTAATTAATTGAACATCGTGGTGTGGGTTTTAATAAATTACAGTGGTGGTAAAACAACGATTACGTGCTGAAACTAATTACTACCATTAACACTGTAGTTCAGCTTTGGACACGCATCTTTGTGGAGTTTTGACTAAGTAGATACATTTTAGTACAAATATCTACTAAGTTGCTTAATTAGCCCATAGCAGTGTAAACGACTATGGTAGTCTGGCACGCGATATTTTAAATTGAGGTATACGTCTATATGATAGACAGATCATCATCATCATCATATCAGCCGGAAGACGCCCACAGTTGGACAAAGATCTCCCCAATTGCCCGTCTTGCACTATCCACATCCAGCACCTTCCAGTGACCCTCACAAGATCATCGGTCCATCTTGTAGGGGGCCTGTCCACGCTGCGTCTTCCGGTTCGTGGTTGCTACTCGAGAACCCTTCTGGCCCAGCGGCCGTCGGTTCTACGAGCTATGTACCCTGCCCACTGCCACTTCAGCTTGAAAAGCTTCATCGGGCTATGTCGGTTACTCTAGTTCGCCTGCAGATCTCAGCATTTTTGATTCGATCTCGAAGGGAGACTCCAAGCATACCCCTTTCCATTGCTCTTTGTTATATTTACTATGTTGTTTATTATACTATGCTGTTGATAGACATGTATCAAAAGAATAATAACGCACCTTCTCTGATGTAAATTTGTATAAAGCAATATTAAAGGCTATGAAGTGTAGAGATTAAGGAGAACTAACTGGATCTTTAAAAATTACCGATAATTAGAATTTCTGCATACTAGCACTACCGGCGTTCTCAAACTATTGGAAAACAATTTGGAATCCATAATTGGTTCAAACCACCATACATTCGAATTCAATCCTTGATAACAGTGCCATCTGCATTGGATTTGTTTTTGCACAGACGCCAGTACATTCAGCTTCTCCAATCTGTGAAATTTCTTTTATAGATTTTCAACTTTATCGCAGACTCATAAGGTTTACTTTCAATTGGGGAAATTTGTCAGATTGGGGTAGCTTGATGTGCTGGCATCTGTACCTATATTAAGCTTTAATGGATGATATTAAATTGGATTGTCCTTTCTATGTGCAGTTCGATTAGGAAATTATCCCCAACTCACGGATACGCTGCAGGAAAAGGACCTTATCTGCGATTGAACACGCTTACGCTAGACTAACGAGGTAGTTAATCTAATCTCCCGTAAAGTGGATTGTTTTTTCTCTGTGCAGTTCAATTAGAAAATTTTCTCCACCAGAGAGATACGCTGCCGGAAATGCCATAATTGCGTTTACATTGTGATACGTGTGTGTGAATGAGGTCGGCAGCACAAGCACAGTTCCAGCTGTAAAAGGGAATGTTTGAATCCATAATGAAGCTTTTCCTATTTTTATTCTCATCACACTGACTACTAGAACAAGTCGATAGAACAACATAGTCTCTAGTGGTTTTGATAGCGATTGGTTTCGCCGCCAATATTCAACTCGCCACTCGCAGCGCTGTGATAGCTTTATTCAAATTTGCAACTTGATTAAAAATACTTCCGTATGTAATATATAAAAGCAGGGCAGATAAGAGAGGCTAAATTAGTTTATTGATAACAGTTTATTTCCATTTATTAAAGCGCATTTTGTTATGAGGCACTCATAGCTAGATGCTCTTACCAGTCCGCTCCCGCAATGGTGGCAATGTGTCGACACTTCTCGGCCGATCCGGCACAGATACTCACCGAAACACCCGTGTCCGGTGAGTATCTGAGTCAGTCTGTAGGTGACGTAACCACCCTTCCGTCCCACCCAGGCCTAGAGGTGAGGCAGGAAAGCACCGACGGCACGTTGGCGCGCGTTCAGGCGCCTCACCGCTCACCCGGCGGACGCGGATTTCGGTATAAACCATCGCGTCAACTGCCGCCAGGAGATCATGTCAGAGCCCTACTGGGCGGCTTGAACAACTTTTACACCAGGGTATCCACATAGCAGAACTTCTCATTAGATTATGAATTAAAAGTGAAAATACATCGACCGATACCTTCCTTTCGATATGGATGACGAATTCTATATTTTTGCCTTTAAAATAAGGCTTTTCCGGGTTTATACAAATATATTTCGTGATCTTATTAGTGGGAATAGTGTGTCGTGGTTATTACGGCTGAAGCTACATCGAGTTTGAATATCATTGTCAAACATCCAAATAAAATTTATTCAATGTTGTGATCGTAAATTTTACATCGTCGTTAGACATTGTTTTCTCCAAATCGTTTGACTACCTCAATGATATTAAAAAGAGAAATGATTTGTTTTTATTTTGTATTCTTGTTTGTTTGATTATATAAAAAGAACAATGACAAACATAAAAACACCATAAATTAAAATTAATTATAAAATATAAGAAATTTTAAACTTAAATCTGTTTTAGGAGTAGTTAAATACCTGAAAAATTAAATACATAAATCAACATCGACATCAGTACATCAGACAAATGTTTAAAAATTGTATTAAGAACCCTCTATCTATCTATATATATAATATTTATTTATTTATTTCCTCTTACATCTATCTTTACAGGGGGCGCCTCATGTACAAGATTAGTCCGACCACGCGGTTCCACTAGCAATCGCGGCCGTCTCCTTCTCCAGACATACCTGCCCGGGACTACCGGGCTATCTGTTCTAAAACATCAGCATTATGAATGCTACCCCTAAATATTTTAAAAAGATGTGATGTTAGTGCCTGTTCCCTTCGAACTCTTAGTTCATTGTATCTCACCATGCCTAAAATAAACAGAGTGGGATAAATCAAAGGGTAAAATGGATATACTCCATAATGTCGCATATACAAATATCTAATAAATTTATTTTGTACACGCTCTAGCATGAGGCTATACTTAGCTTCATGCGGTGCCCAGATGACTGAATTACATTCAAGTTGACTCCTAACCAATGCATTATATAAGGAAATTATAGCTCGAATGTTTGCGAACCCTTTCACTGTTTGAAGTATAAAACCTAAATTTCTAAAAGCTTTGTTACATAGCCTAATGATATGATCACGAAAAGTCAGCCCGGTGTGATAACTTATACCCAAATCCTTGACCTCTGTCACTCTAATCATTTGTGATCCACTGATGCGGTAGTTATGTTGAATGGGGGAGTGCGCGCGAGAAAACGTGATTGTCACACACTTTGTAGTGTTAAATTGTAGTTGATTTGCGCAACTGTAGCACAGTCGTCATTGTTCCTGACGACAAGAGATAATATAAGGTCGTCAGCGAACAGTAAACACTTAGCGTCTTTAACAAGTATACATAATATATAATGTATCCATTTCGACATGCCTCTAAATTGTTCCAAATGTCTAAACATTTCGAGTCTATTTTTTTATAGAACATTCACTAACATTCTAGATTAATTGAAATACTTGCCTTGTCTGCACCTATCTCTTTCTTGTCTATCAGGAAATTCGCACTATCTCATTCTTTTCATACTATTTAGTTTATTCTAATGTCAAGTTTGCATTAAGAATTCTGTATGTCCTTTATATGTGCTATCCTTTTTCTTTTATTCTAATATTAACTAGAACAATCTCGAAATGTTACAAAAGCCACCAAAAGTCTATACCTACTAGAACTGGGGATCGAACCCCGAGCGTGACAATATCATTGCATTTCTTTCCAAGATAGTATTTTTATGGGAAGGACATGACATAAAAGGGTCTTTAGTTGCATCAACTTAGTATTGGCGCCAAATACTGAGGAAAAGTAAGCGATTTATACGAGTAGAACCTGTCAATCAATAATGGACTGGGTGCGCGTATTATAAGCAGATTTAGTAGACATGTATGCCCTATTATTATTTTACGACCTGTATAAGAGAGGGGTGTAATGATATTTAAATTATTTAAGTGTTGTTTATAAACTACAGAAACCCCAGTAGTAATAAAACGCATTTATAATCTAAAGTAAAAATTACAACAAAACGGTTCTATTTTTGCTTTTTAATATTTTACATAACCTAATTTTAGCAAAAGGATATCTAATCCATTAAAATTGTACTATGTCTATTCATATTTTACTTTGGCTTCACGTTTTGATTGACAGCGATTGAAAGCTCCGTGATTTTTTTCTCCAGAATGATCGCATCATAGAAATGTTCAGAAAAAATGTTGAAAACATTTTCAGCGATTACGTAACCATAACCTAAACATAACGAGCTATCACCAGTTTTTTATACGTTTGTTTGGATCTTATAAGCTTCTAGTTGATTTATTCTTAGTTCCATCATCAGATTGTAATTTACAGAATTAAACTGTGCAATCTTAACGAAATTCTTTGTACTGTATTGTAATTTAAGTGCAGTTCTAAATCATCATACGAGTAGTGCTTCTGGCTGAATTTTGGTACCTAATGGCGTCCAATATTAACGGAGATCAAAATTCTCTTGCACACTCTTTTACTGGCAGTAATTCATCACAACTGGAGAAAAATCAAGGGGAAGAATTTACAAATTTTCCATTGCATGCCTAACCTAACCCAGTTAAGTACAACTGAACATGCTAATCAATTGATTATCTAGATAAGTATGTATTAGGTCTTTACCTATGAAATTGCCGTTCTGCAGTACTGGCCATTTCAAATCAAAATAATTTTTGTTTGGCTAAGAATTCTAATTTCAAATTAATTTTATATTAAAAACATGGATTCTTTTTTCCAAAAGTAGTCATTTCTTTATTGATTAGTGTTACATTTTCATCGCATTTCAATCTTTTTTGTCATCATGGATACGTTAAAAATTCGAGTAATTATGGAATATGAGTACCGTCGTGGCAGCAACGCGGCACAAGCGGCACGCAACATCAACGACGTTTACGGAGCTAACACTACAAACCAACGCACCACCTGTTATTGGTTTGCTCGCTTCCGTTCTGGAAATTTCGACCTGAAAAATGAACCTCGCGGTCGTCCGAAGACTTTGGTCGACAATGACGAATTAAAGGCGGTTGTGGGAGCTGATGATACACAATCTACGGCTGAATTAGCAGCAGCTTTCGACGTTAGCGTCAAAACAATATTGGTCCATTTGCGTCAAATTGGCAAGGTAAAAAAGCTTGACAAATGGGTGACCCACGAACTCAATGATCGCCAGCGCGAAGTACGCGTCGAGACGTGCCTTGCACTGCTCAACAGACACACAAATGAAGGAATTTTGAACCGCATTGTTACCTGCGATGAAAAATGGATTCTGTTTGATAACCGCAAGCGCTCAGCAAGTTGGTTGGATCCTGGTTCAGCACCTAAACAATGCCCTAAACGAAAACTTACCCCTAGAAAAGTGATGGTCACTGTTTGGTGGTCTAGCGCCGGTGTGATTCATCACAGCTTCTTACCAAACGGGGTGAGCATTACTGCAGATGTGTACTGTGAAGAACTGAGCACAATGATGGAGAAGCTGGCGCATCTCCAACCAGCATTGGTCAATCGCTCGTCTCCGCTGCTCCTGCACGACAACGCGCGACCTCATACTGCACAGCAGACGGTCTCCAAGTTGCAAGAACTGGGGTTGGAAGCTCTCCGTCATCCGCCCTACTCACCAGACCTTGCGCCTACAGACTACTACTTTTTCCAGAATTTGGATAACTTCTTGGCGGGAAAAAAATTGAATACCCGAGAGGCAGTACAAAATGCCTTTGAAGAATTTGTTGCCTCCCGTCCAGCTGATTTCTTTAAGAAGGGCATCAATAAACTGCCACTGCGATGGCAAAGATGCATTGATTGCATGGGTGATTACTTCGATTAATACAAATAAAAAAATTCATGAAAAAAATTCGTTTAAATTTTTTCATACAAAACGGCAATTTCATAGGTAAAGACCTATTATTTACAGAAGAAAAGTAGCATATGTAGTAAATCAGTTATCTAGTTTCCATAGTACAAGCTCTGCTTAGTTTGGGATCAGGTGGCCGTGTGTGAATAATGTCGTAGGATATAATGATAACTGATAATAATGACCTCTTGGGTGATTTCGGCCACGGCAGCCAGTCTCAATGGAGACTAGCCATCTGCGCGGGACATATTATAGTGCACAAGTGTGTGCACAAACACAGAGGTATTTTCTATTCCATCACTCTCATGACCCGATGGGAGGACTAGCGACATGACGGGAAAGAGATCAGGTACAGGACCGACGGCTTCACGTGCTCTCCGAGACAGGGGCGTGTGATACCGCGAACATCCACACTTCGGGGCGATATTGAGAAATTCTCTTAACAGAAAATTCCCGAAATCACTTTTTCCCCGACTCGTAATTTGAACCCAGGACTGCAATATCTGAGGTTGAATATGCTACCGCTATACCAACGAGGCAGTCATTTATTTCCAACACAGTCAGTTTTTATAGGAATAGTTGTTGTATATTTCTCCCACGTACGGGTTTCATGTTGCGTTAAATGACATTTTTATTACTTACCTATCACAATATTATATAAGCCACACTTATGAAACTGTCAAGTTAACTTTTCAACAGCGTGCTTAATCACATTTAAATTTAGATTGATGCGTAATGGTTGGTGTGCGAAATAAGTAGGCATAACGGCACGTTACACTATCATATATTAATTAGGCAGGCTGGCGTGATTGATGCATGACATCTGCACTTTCCAAGGACTGACAACATGGCGATATTGCGTTACGAAATTATGGAATTGGGGAAGCAAATTTATGGTAAAATCGTGTCACTGTGATTATTTATCGAGTTTTAGAATTCGTTACCTAAAGTTGAAAACGAAATTTCATTGCTGTTTGCCGTTCGGCCGCATGTTACGGGTAACTAGCTCGTAAATAAAAGTTACCGATATTAAATTTGGACGTATAGAATGTTAATCGCGAATTAAACATGGGTTTAGAAAATATACAAGATCGTGTCTATAGTAGAGACACGATCTTGTGC
Organism: Pseudoips prasinana; assembly: GCA_951640165.1. Classification (NCBI taxonomy): domain Eukaryota; kingdom Metazoa; phylum Arthropoda; class Insecta; order Lepidoptera; family Nolidae; genus Pseudoips; species Pseudoips prasinana. The sequence continues at coordinate 17,741,522 of OX621241.1, read as the reverse complement.
GTAACTTTTATTTAAAAAGAACACATAATGTATGTGTTCCTTTGAACACCTTTCTAAAATGTCAATTGATTAGCTTCTACCTGCGCACCCGCGGTTAAAAAATTATCAAGGCCTACATATGTTTTCCTTAGGGGTGCATAGCTACTACCATTCCAAATATAATAGAAATCCTTTCAGCCTTTCCACCGTAAAGTAACAACACTCACTAACTCTAACTCACACTCAACACTAGATAAGGCTTGCTTTGCTTGCATATTTCACATATGTGTAGTATGCACATATGTGAAATAAATAGGTCTTAGAGACTCAGTATTTTTAATTTATTTTCACATATTTTTTAATGATTTTGTAGGTGTGAAATCTATGTGTTCTGAGAACGATATTTTGCAATCAAATACAACACCCAAGTCACGAACTGTATTGATTTCACTTATAATAGTTCCATCAAAATTATATATAAACTGTATTGGATGATTTTGCGAGAGTAACTAATTTTTTGGCACTTATCAATATTGACTGTTATAATAGTAATAGGTTATATAGTTTCAGGATTTAACTAAATGGGCCATACACAAAGATTTAACGCAAAAAAGGGTAAAAATAAAAAATTACAGAAACAGTGCGAAACAAAAATTTTATTACTTAGTTATTAATAACCAGACTTTTATTCACTATGATGGAGATCAGTATGTAAATTTTTTGGCATATCACTTTTTATTTTATTTTTATGAACCACAGAAGAGACGACTGGGTCTACTAGATAGATAAAAAGCTGTGATTCAGTGTAAACTAAACTCTAATAAGATGAAATAACTAAACATATGTTCTCAATGTTATAAATGAATTATAAAACGCAAATAAAATGTCAACGTAATCAAATTTACTGGAAAATAAAAAAATATAAAAGAATGTCTACAGAAAGGAATTTCCTGTTGGTGTACTTAACAAATCGCAATGAAAATTATATAATAATCCAAATAAACGATAATATTTCCAAAAGCAATATGTTCTATATTTCTTTAGATAGCTAATCATATTAAGATAATGAAAGTGAATTATATTCTTTTAAGGGTTTGGAAATATTTACTAAGAACTGACAGAATCGTCTGAATTATTCAAAGGTACAGATGTCGATCGCTTCTTTGATGAAAAGTTTATGGAACATTCCGAGTCATCAACAGAATATATACACAATGCCCGCTTGATAGGCCTTCGTGGTTGCCGATGATATACAATACCAGCATCTGGTGTAAATCTCTCTGAGAAACCAGTTGAGTTTGATACTGTTGATTCGTTGGGTGTTGTTGGTATCTCAGGAGAATTTGATACCGATAAATTTTCCACTTCAGATTATATAAATAGATTCTAGGTCAAACACCCAGAATCTGGAGCAAGCTCGAGTATCGAGGCGAATCTAACTTTTCTTTTTCAGACCTGGATTTCGCCTTTTCTTTCCAAACCTTTCTAACATTTTTTTGCTGCCTGGTAGTTTTATATAGTCTTAAATCCACCATCCTCTTTTTTGTATTGTAGATTTTTTATCTTGTTTTCTACTCTCATCAATGTCTGCTTCGCTAATTCTTGTATGAGTACGTCACATGCTCAATGTTTTTTGTTCAGGACTTCTTCTTTTTTTCTTCCCCTGTAAGTAAATTTTTCAATCTACAGTCACGTGTCATTTTTATTAAAATAAATAACTAGCATCCATTACTATCAACAATAATACAAATAAACGGGCGAGCATGTCAGCCAGACATGGCACCAAACAGAACGTTAATCCTCCAAATAAAATAAATAGTAATAAAATTAAGTTTTCATTTAAATTTTCCCTATTAAATTAGTAAGATTTATAGCAAATATAATTAAATATATAAAAATCTACTACAAAAATTTAATGCTTTAACGTATAGTATATATTGTTGTCAAAATCTTTACCTTTTTAGCTTTCTGTAATTAGATTAGATATTAGATAAAATAATATATACGTTCAGTGGATATGATGGCTACAGAAAAGATATCCACAGAAGAGATTTATTTAAAAAAAGTCTTGCGCTAAGTAGTAGGTTTGGAAGTTAGAAATCAAGCAACATGCTTTTCATTTACTTGTACTAAATGCTAATGAAACAACAATATATATAAATTTTGGAATGCAATACTTACCTAAATATAATTGGAACAGGAAAGATAACCTGATCTTTTACATTTATTTGTGTTTTGTAATAAAAACTATACATTCACTAACTTTGAAATCGTAACAGCAAAATATCAAACACCGAAATAACAAATATTTAGTGTTGCTGATAGAGAAAAATAGAATTATCGTACGGTCTTACTAATAAAATTTTCGTGTTTTTTTATCGTGTCCACAGGTAAGACTCGAAATCATGTAACTCTAATTTATTTCATACAATTAGAAACGATATATTTTTATAAATCTCTATATTACCATCTTTGATAAATTCCTTTTATTACATGAATATAACTTCAGTAAATAGTGCATCTTAACTATTTTTAAACATTGCGCAAACGTTATAACTTCTGTCTTGAACAGTCCACAGCAAGAGACTTTTTGGTGATTAATTCTATAAAAATGTATGATAGAAACGTAATATTTTACAAGATGTGATTAAAATACGTGGAGATAAAGGGATTATGCGATTTCTATTCTTTTAAATATCCATCGATTTGCTTTTATAGGTGATACATTACACGAAGACTTTTTATTTATTTTTGTGTATGACCCAAATACACACAACCAACCTAATACAAATATACATTCAGGCTTGGCTCCATCAGTATTCCATACATATGACATTTAATCGTTGCAATGTTACAGTTCAAATATTTGTACTAAATATAACATTTCGATATGTACCACCGTTTTAACGTCTAGATTTATAATTTATAAGGGTATATGTAGTCATAGTTATTTGCACTTTCGATGGTAACTTTAAAGGGATTAATTATATTTGTTAAAAAAGTTTCAAAGGTTACCATTGAAAGTACATATAACTATGTGAACTCTCATATGCTCAAATCTAAGACTCGTAATACATTATTTTGAAACATCTCGTTAGACAGCGTGTGCAATATGAGCGCACAAAAATATTTTTTTACGACGCATTAGAATTCTCGACTTTCCTCAGCTATAAACGCATGTATTATAAATGTAAACATTTCTATTTAATCACACTGTCTATTGATAAAATCTGCATTAAACTCCGTTGCGCATTTGAAAACATCTAAACAAACCGACGGCGGGAAGCGACTTTGTTTTGTACTACTGTAAATATTTATATAATTAGAATTATTTTGCTACATCATATCCGACTGGTATATATTTATTAATCCGTCACATAATACTTTTATCCGTCTACGTTATAGTATATATTTATTCATAATTATTTTATAGCTAGTATAGAACTGTAAAAGTGGGCTACTATTTCTCCTGATGTGAGCTTAGGTTATTGTGATGTATGAACACATCTAAAACCTTAAAAACTGTATAAGGCTTAATATATTCAAAATATAAAATCAATATGTAGTGTTAATTCCGTCAGTTTAATCATGCCGGGATGCAATTTGCACCGCCCTCCCGCCCGCAAAAACGTGCACATGCAAGAAGGACAATATTAAAAAGCAAATTACATGCGCCAGTACGATACCCAACACGTGTTTCGGTCCTCCATGGACCATTCTCAAGGGCTGCTAACTCGTCGAGTGCTCGAAGGAGACTAAAAGTCAACGAGCCGAGCGCTCTTTTATATACTACCAACCGCATGGACAATTATTTCTAACTACCCCCAAATATTCGTAGTAGAGGAGATGAAACTAAATTTGTTTGGTGATTTTGAACGTAGATATATAGTGGGCGAACCCAACATTTTATTTTATTATAGATACGTTGATGACATAATAATCTGTTGGTCTGGTACCAAACGTCAAATTGATTCATTTGTTACTAAATTATATAAATAAAATAAAATTTAAATTGGAATTAGAATCACAAAATTCCCTTAATTTTCTTGACCTCACCATCACTAATGTCCATAATAAATTAGAATTTCAAATATATCGGAAACCAACACATACCGATATGGTTATTCCCGCTTCATCCTGTCACCCCAATCAACATAAACTAGCTGCCTTCCGCAGCTACGTTCATAGGTTGATGTCGGTCCCCTTGTCTAATGAGAATTACATAAAAGAACTTAATATTCTTTATGAAATCGCGTTATCAAACGGTTATCCAAAATCTATTATTGATAATTTGATTAAAAATAATCAGAGATGTAGGGTTCGCTCATTAATGTATGCATGCCCCCCTGACCGTATTAACAAATATGTCGGTAGTCTGACCTATATGGGCCCAATTTCAGATAGAATTGCCAATTTACTCCGTAAAAATAATATTCACGTTGCATTTCGGACGGACCAAACTATACGACGTCTTTGTAATGGAAAAGATAATTTGGAAAATTACAAGAAATCCGGCGTGTATAGGTTGGTCTGCGATGATTGTGACGCGGTATATATAGGTCAGACAGGCCGAAATTTTGAAATACGGTATAAAGAGCATGTAACTGCTTATAGGAATGGCCATCCTGATAAATCTCATTACGCCAAACATTTAATCGAAACTGGCCAGGCCATGGGTGACAATAATACGTATAATATTTTACATAGTTGTAATAAAAGTTTCCGGTTATGTGTGTTGGAACAATTAGAAATATTAAAACATAGCAGTAATAGTTTTGCATTGTTGAATGACCAAACAAATTTAGTTTCATCTCCTCTACTACGAATATTTGGGGGTAGTTAGAAATAATTGTCCATGCGGTTGGTAGTATATAAAAGAGCGCTCGGCTCGTTGACTTTTAGTCTCCTTCGAGCACTCGACGAGTTAGCAGCCCTTGAGAATGGTCCGCGGAGGACCGAAACACGTGTTGGGTATCGTACTGGCGCATGTAATTTGCTTTTTAATATTGTCCTTCTTGCATGTGCACGTTTTTGCGGGCGGGAGGCCGGTGCAAATTGCATCCCGGCATGATTAAACTGACAATTAGCGGAATTAACACTACATATTGATTTTGTATTTTGATTGTCATGGATTTCCGCAAAGTAACGCCTGATTCCATTACTTAGCTAAATATATTGTTATTTTATATTTATTTTTCAGTTCCGTCTATAGTTCTCTCTTCTCTGTTGACAGTTGTCTCTGACTGACAGTCCTAGATATACATATTTAAATTAAATAAATATCAGTATTTCCACTGATAACTTGGATATTTTTATTCCAGAAGCTTATGTCGTGTGATAAAATCTGCGTGATATTATGTAAAATAGCTTGCAACCAATATCTGGAGTAGTTTATTATACGGATCTTGTAGTAACAAGGAACAACTTCCGTTTTGCTATACCTACTATTGGAGTCACTTAGGACCCTTAAATTGATCCTCGGTGGTTTTGCAGCTGACTTCTATAGTTGTTTATATCACTCTTTCTTCCGCTTTGCTCTGAAAATGAATAGTTCCATCATTTTCTGATTCCTCCTTTTTCTTTCTGATTAAATTCGTTGCCGGATCCAAGACAGTTAAAGCGATTCTCCGGGATATGCCTGAGCCTCACCGCTCAGTACCATTTAATTGTGTGCCACTGTTGATTCTGGCTTACAGGAATTGCAGTGGTGGGTATGAGGGAGGGACTAGTACAAATAAAAAAAAATGATGCCGTGTAACTTTGAAAATTAAAGTGTAAGCTAAATAAATCACGCACAAGCCCAAATAATTTGTTGCCATTCCACCCTAATTAAAATATTATTATGTAAACTTAATGTAATCGTAAAGTGTGCTACGAGATGGAATTTTACGATGAAATCTGGTCTAGATATTTACTGAGTGCACTAAAAGTTTCAATTTCTTAAAGCATCAATCTCATAAAAATAGAGCTCATATAAATTTCAGAGTTATGTTGTTAGCTTAATTTATTAGAGTATTCTTCAATCTGCGTCAACACAAATAATGATATGAAAAAGCTAAAAGTGGCTAAGTGCGACTTGAACTCACATAATGTTCCATCACACTGGAACTTGTCTAGTACTCATAACGCAATTAATAGTAAGATTTAGTGCAGAATTTTTCTTTCATAAAAATATTGGATATTATATACCGTGTACTTAAGTTTTTATTATATGAAGAATACATACTAATTAAATAGGTAAACAGTATTGCATCAAATATATTTTTTTATTTTACCTGTTATGCCGTTCAGCTACGTTTGAAAGTATCTGTACAAACTTTATCTCTAAGTTTGTTATTTAGAGTTAAAGTTTTTTAAATAATAAACTTAGAGTCAAGTTAGTTTGTACAGATGCTTTCAAACGTAGCTGAATGGCATAAACGGTACAGTTGCATGACAAGGATAGGATTCCTTTCGAATTGAACCGTGTTGATAAGGGGTCACTTCATTATTTATTAATACGTTTTTATAAGAAAATAGCTTTGCCTCGCGGTTTCAAGCGTGTTAAACTTTATAAATTATTACTTTATATGTTATACTGGGTATATAAGCTATATTACTACCAAGTTGCATCAAAATTGGTTCCTTAGTTTTTGCGTGAAAGAATAACAAACATCCATACATCCATACTCCACTAACTTGGCCATTTATAATATTAATAGGATAGTTGGAAGTACAATTTTGGTACGAGCAGTAGATAGTTGGTAGTTTTTCGATGGTGTGCCTTTAGGGATTTCTTATATGTTACAAAATGTCTAGTGTACTTAACTCATTTTCCTTTATTTTTATGATCTCCACCTGTTATCCATCAGTATAAAAGTGAGGTAATAGTAGGTTTACCTGTGTTTGCGCACACACTTCTACATTATACAGTGCAGTGCAGTGCTACATTGCAGTTAACTAGTAAGTACCTAGTCTACGCAGACATAGGCCACCGTGCCCGAAATTTGACCAGAGGACATTATATTTATGATATTGTATTTCTGATTTGCCGTGTTATTTGATAAATATAGACTTCTTCCCATTTTTTTTGTAACTCACATGTAAATTTTTAGAAGGAAATTCGCAGTAACGGTTGACTCGTACAAATAGTCAGGGAAGAAAAAAGTATTATGCTGTTTCCATACGACTTTTTCTGTTTCTCTATCTGTGTCTCTTTCTACCGAATATATACGAATGTTTGTTTGCGTGCAAGTATTGAGAGCGTTGCGCGCTCTGTCGTACAAACACAATAACTCACGTACATAAATAAAAGGTCGTGAAAATATTGTGAAAACTGATTTGTTGCTTGCTTTTGTTTGTGTAAAGCATACGTGAGTTATATTGTTTCATTATTTCAATTTAGCAAATATTTCGTTCAGCTTAAAATTTGTGTTGTTTTTATTATTAGCTCAGAAATGTCTGTTTTATGCTGTTATACGTGCTGGACCGTGTGATTCTCGACCCGGTAAAAATAACAGAGCCACCCCATAGCACCCCGTGGGTGTTGCAAAAGCCGACTTAGGGAAATACTAGCTAGTTGGGCAGCGGCCCCACCTACGTACTAGCTACCACCTAACGATTTGATGATTTGATTTGACTAACTGCGGTTGCCAACTCGCATGCCAAGTGCGGTCACTGTAATCACATCCAAATGGCAACACTGTGGAAATCTTGGGGCAGGAGGGGGTTATGTCCAGTAGTGAACGATATCAGGCTGATGATGATGATTATAAAATAACTTTGAAACTTTTGCTATTAAATAAAACATTTGTGACACACACTTATAATAATTTCCTATAATAGTTCCTTATTTTCGTTCCGCCATAGGGAACCTTAACAAAAACTTTTGTGAAATTTCCCTACTTCTATGTTCATTTACTGAGCAGTTATGCTGTCTCTCATAGATACCTTTCATTTTCATAATGTAATTCAACACACGGAACACGGCAAAAATTTGCCATATGCTTATTTACCAAGAATCCACGTAGATCAGATAGCGTTAACTGTAAGGAACCTTTGCCAAATGGCCAAGCGAGTCGCGTATCGAACGTCAGTTAACTATTAAGCTTATAATAAACAATGGGCTAATGTTAAAACCGCTAAGTTTATAACATTAGCCCAATGTTTATTATAAGCTTAATAGTTAACTGACGTTCGAAGTTTAAGACTAAGATTTTTCTCTGTTTCTATTTTTGTTTCTCAATCAATGCTTTTGCGTCGCACTACTAGTTTTTATAAATAATAAAACCACCCGTTGCAAACACAGTTCAACTTGAAAGGAATCCTATCGTATTCATTCAACGGTGCCGTTTATGCCGTTCAATCTTAAAACCTAAGTGTGTTTGATTTGGTAATTAATATGATTATATACACAAAAATCTGGACTCTTACAGACTAAATGCACTTATTCAGTCCAGATTGGCCCAGACAAAAACCTATGGATGAAACTTGAATGAAGCTGAACGTGTGTAGTTAAATTAGGTGTGCAAGAATTGTAACAATATGACACATGTTCTTTTTTAAAGTGACCCGCCCCATCTTCCTACAGGGAGAGTAAAAGATAAGATAGTATTTTAAATAACAACTTTACGCCTAATAATGATGTTTATATTATTGTAATTTTCGTAGGTGTCTCTAACTTTTTGGACAATTAAATGTCATGTTACTTGTCGCTAATGTAGCTATCTATGTGTGTAAGTTTTTAAACTGAATTAAGTATATTTTGAGCATATCCACTACAAACAAGCAAATATACCGAAAATTTTATATTTTCTTCTTATAATATTCATTTATATTTTATAAACACAATAGTCCTGTTGTCTTTATAAAATCTAAATAAATATTAATTAAATTTATATAAATATATACAATAATTTAACTAAATATCTGTATCTCTAGAGACTTTACAAAACATACACGCAACACTTCAGACACCAGTCGTTAAGCCATGCCGTACTCGTACTGGGTGGTTTGAACAACTCTGACACCAGGGTAACCACTGCCCTTACATTAAAGAGAAAGAAGACCCAGTAGCAACGTAAATCTATATATAAATAGTATATATTCATGTCTTCAAGTTACTTGTTAAACTTTTTTTATAATACTCGACTCATTTTACGGAAAGTGGAGCTCAAACTTTTAAAGTTATTTAATTACGTGGAGTATAAATAAAGTAAAGTAAACAGTACGAAAGTATCGGTAACTGCAAAACCAAACTTCGCCAATATACGTTGTAAAGGCAGCATTGCTTTTGAGAAGTTTTTTGGCTTCACTTCACGCTTCCATTTTATTCTTAAACGGCCTACCATTCCATTTCCATGTAAATTGGTTTCAGTGACAATATGATTCAATTGTGAATTGATTTCTAATTGGCATAGCATGGTTCCGTTTAAGTAATAAGCGACGAAGCCATCGTAAACGAATGTTAAGTTTGTTTCTGAAATTAAAATCATTAAACTTTTATTGTCAGAGCCGGAATCAATCCGAGGTGGGTCCTTACGTGATTGGAAACATTCAATCTGTTTAGAAAATGAAAATGGCAGAAAATTTCGCCAAATGTTGGCGCTAGGTAATACTGGATACATATGTTACAGTAGCGTAGCTTACAATGAAAATTGTTAAATTTCTTTGATCCTTTTGACCAATGAACCTATTTTATCTCCTTTTGAATAATGGAGATTTTATCGGCAAACGGGATACAAATAACATTCGCCCCGATTTTTAACAGGTTCAATGTTCCAAAGCCATCGTATAAAAAACGTTCCAAATTAACTCTCTTTAGAGTGGATTTATAGTAACTCAGGCTAGTCACAGCTTTATTTACTTTAAGTACACTACCTTATTTATTTCGTTTTTAGCTTAATTTTACTAACTTGTTGCTGTTATATCATAAAAGTTGTATATCAAAGGTAGACACTAGTTCCTAAAATATAATAATTTCCCCCTAGGTTAAGGCAGAAAATACTGCTAAATATTTTCCTGCGTACTAATAAATTTCATACTATGTCAATCATTGTAATTGCCTGCCGCGTGCAGCGCCACATAGTGATAAAACTTAGTAAATCTTGATTCCATTAGTCTTTCAAGAGAAATGGAATTTGGATGCGTATTGCTATTAAGGTATACCTGTAAGTTCTGCATTGTGAAGGCTCATCAATAAATACAATGCCAATTATAACCTCTATAAGAAAAAAAGCACTTCTAGATCTATAGAACTTTGTAAATTTTTTGAATAAAAAAGTATAATAAAATTAATTAAAATCTGTTTTGTTGATCCGTCTGTCTGTAATTAAATTAAACGTTTATGTAAATAGACAGAACGTTACTGAGAATTCAGTCACTAAGTAATAGATTATTATTATGCTAACTAACTACATTGTAAATAAATTTGAATCAACAATTAGGGGATAGGTAGTTAATTTTCTCTATATTTGACCAAGATGAATGAATTATTATTTAATCTATTATTAATGTTGATATCGTTAGTTAAAGTATTTTAAATAGTGCATCATTTATATAAGAAATGTACCAAAATATTGCGCTATATCGTAACCGTCTCCATACAAAAATACTTAATATGGTATATATGATGCGCGTAGTTTTGGCTACAGCTCATAGGCCTATCCCAAAGATGACCACAATTGCCTGCCTTGCGCTATCCGCATCCGGCAGCGTCCAGCGACATTAACAAGAACATTGACCCTGAGACGAACTAATAATATATGGTTTTTGGTTTCGAACTTTTTGATATTACTTATAAATCAAATCTAGCCCGAATTTTAATATTATTATATAGGACCTTGTGTAGAGAGAGCTTACTCTAGATCATAGTGATTTTCTTTGACATGAGCGACTCATAATTACAATTAGAAATAAATAAATATCAGCCAATTCAATTAAAACTCCGTATTATTGATATGAAACTTAAAAAATATTAAATTATTTATCTGCTTTCGAAAACAACATAATAAGCTTTGTTCGTTAAAAAAATAATTTGTGCTAGTTAAATACATGTATGTATTTGTTTAAAAATACATTTGTATTTCTTCACAAATTGCAGATAAGAGGGAGTTACTCGCTAAAACTATTTCAATTTACGAGCTCGGCTCTCTCCTGACTGGTATTTTTTTATAAGATTTATACTAACTCATGTTTCTATTGATACAGGTGAAGTGATGGACCTGATGGCGCTAGTGGGGTCGGCAGTGAACTTCGTGCTGTACTGCAGCATGAGCCGGCAGTTCCGGTCCACGTTCACGAGGTTGGCGCGGAAGGTGTTGCCGTTTGGGCGGACGCCACGGGCTGAGCCGTCAACCACTTCCACCACGGCACTGAACGCGTAGCGTTTTCGAACCGCGACCACCTCGGTCGCGTACCTATAAATTTATCGCCAGGTACCTTTAAACATCCACATTTCAAAATACAAGTCATTTCAATACCAGAAAAAATTGCATAACAAACCGTGGTAGCGCAAGTGTTTTTAATATATTTAAATTAGTTGTCTAAAAATCTTTGAGCAGCACTGAGATTCTATTTTAGACTTTAGTGATGTAATTGTGTCTCTACGAAGTTATTAATCATAACTTGTTATTCAACCATTAAAGTAGACTGTACTTAAATGTCGCCGCCTGGTTAATGGATATAGTCGACTTCCACGCCATCGTACACTTTACATAATTGAACAATGTTTACGTGAGTATTTCTATAGATATCTATGAAATAAACTTTTTAATTATGAAGTATAAATTTAAAAGTGGTGCTTAATGTTTGAAATGTTAAATAAGAAATGTAGAAATTAATGCTACGAACCAAATGTGTAGGATTTATTATTAAATACTTTATGTCATGTATGTAGCACCCTACTTGGTAATTAATTGTACAATTCAATTAGTATTTAGCTGTAGTTTAATTTAAAATACTTACCGAGTAATTTGATAGTTGTGTAGAAGCCTAAAACCATGTGATGTAGAAAAACCTTGCTATTTGTATATAAATTTAAGGTTTTTAATAATTACTTACGTATTATTACGATATTGTGTAAATAGCCTATATATATATTTCTTCATAAACAAGTTTATTTTCAATACATAATATATCAAATGGCTTGGATACGACTTAATATTCTGAAATAGTACTAAATAAATAAAAAGTGTGAAATGTATATTTTAGTGTCTATCGTAGAAACAATACTTAAACTTATTTAAAGTTATGTTGATGTTTAATTTTTGTTGTTTAACCTTGTTTAGAAAGTATCCAGACAGGTTTATTTATTTGTTCCAGTTGGGGTCTAGACTCTAGACAAAACATGAGTTAGAATTAATTTGTAGAAGAAAGGCTCTTATAGATAAACACGAAAGTAATGAGTTCTAAGAACGTGAGGGAACTGAGCTAAGGCCTTTTCGGAGTGTCTCAAGTATGTAGACGAATATTATATATTGTGTTTACTGCTCATAAACCAGCCTCGTCCTAAGTGTTCACAAAAAGTATTAAATTATGTTTTTGTCTTGCGGTAGTCCGTAGATACATAATATGGAAGAAAGGAACTTGGAATTGTTTGATCTCATTATGGTAAAATTCAGCAAAATATTCCGAGTTTTCAAACTATCACCGAGCGCGCTCCCTAATCCAATAAACTAATTCCAAATAAGAAGACATTGTTTGAATTCAAGGACTTTTTGCCCATACATATGAGACGAACTTTACTTAGTCGTCATGTTTCTACAGGTTGGAATACGTACATATTGCACGGCACGTATTGCGGAAATCACAACCGCATATTAAAAATATTGTTGAACTTGAGTGATCATTAAAACCATGAATCCATCATCTAAACTTTAGTGTTTCATTCTGGTTTGTTGAGGCAAACTGGAGCAGTCTCTATCCAGTGGCATTTTAGTTACTTATTTGTCTGATCCTACAAGAAAGGACGCTGATCTAAGAAGGTCAGTTTACTTTTTTTTGGGCCTCTTCTTTATGGAGCTGTATTGGTGGCTAACCACCAATACAGCTCCATAAAGAAGAGGCACTAATGACCTTGACTGCTAAGCCAGAGGCCGTCGGTTCGATCCCCATTCCATCCCCGATGACAAAACCTTGTGTGATGCGCCCGATACTTTGTGCTGCGTCTAGGTGTAATTTATCTATTATGTATGTCGCCGTAGATTTGTCGGTTGTCACTTGAATCTGCACCGTTTGACAATTTGGTGGGCGCATTTAAGTTTTCACGATTAAAATGAAAGTCTTAGATCAATTTGCAAATCTATTTAGTACACAATAAATCACAACGAAACGTGTGACGATAGATACATTTTCAATTACTAATAGACACGGCTATAGCTGGAAACACGCATCGGTTTCAATATTCGATCGCACTGGCCGGTTGTTGCTCTAAAAGTGTCGAGCGCGCCGCTCAGCCGGTGAATCTTTGACTCCATCGAACGCCGACAGATGGCACTGGCGTTCCGAGCATGATTATTGCGACAATATGTATTTAGAAATATATATGTATGTTATCAGTTGTTTGGTTGTCATAGTACAGTTTCTGTCTAGTTACGGATCAGATGGCTATGTGGTAGTTGTCCCAAGATATTTATTTATTATTATTATTGAAGTTATACTTCTTTTGGCGCGATGGAGAAAAATGATGAGAGTGAATTTTGACACCAAAAAATTTAACAGCATGAAGTTAGTTCTAGGTGGTATGAGAGTGAATTTTTACGATGCGCGCGCATCGTAAAAATAACAGCATGAAGTTAGTTCTAGGTGGTATGAAAATGTATGAGAGTGAATTTTTACGATGCGCGCGCATCGTGCGCGCGCATCGTAAAAATAACAGCATGACGTTAGTTCTAGGTGGTATGAAAATTGATAACTATGTTCAAGTTGTATATTAAGAAGTATAACTTCTAACGCGTGTACATAAGTACACACAAGTTTTTTTTTTTCATAACCAATCGTCTTCACCGGTCCATAACTAATCATCGAGGTTAAGCACCTAGGCACGCGGTGAGTATATATGTAGGACTACCAAAGTGGTTTAATTACTGAGAGTATTTGTGCTTCAGAGGGCACATTGAGCTTTTGGTCCCGAGGTTGTCGTAACACAATAAGAGTTAAGGCATATAAGAGGCATATTGAGTGGCTTGAACTACTTGATACTACGGTAACCACTGTCCATCCAATTAGGTAATGTTTAATTGATCATCGATTGAGGTTTTGATGTAGATAATAAAATAGGAAGACAGTAAAGCTTGGCCCAAAACATGATAGTTTCAGTGAATTGATAGAACGCTTTACAACTACATTTTTGTTGAAACAATTTTAATATCAGTGAAATATATAGTTTCGAAGAATTTAATTACTGTTCAGAGCTCGAACTATGACTGTTACGCAATGAAAACTACTATTATAGGTATTTTTGGACGTACAGACGCCAGCACATCCAATTACCACAATCTGTCAAATTTCTTTTAAAGTTTTTCTACTATATCACATAAGCAGTTCACTTTTAATTTGGGGAAATTTGACAGATTGGGGTAGCTTGATGTGCTGGCGTCTGTACGTACGTGGGTAATTATAATGCGCATAGTTAGTAGTTACACAGAATTTACGCTACGTTAATGTAGTCGGGTACTGACGATTAATATCAGTTATCAAAGGTTTTATCCCTCTATGAAGTAACTTTTCAACTTATATTGCGTGTGAATATAGTTTGTGGTGTAGATTGTTACTTCTAAACTTGATAATTTAGATGTGGGTAGTTTCATATAATTTTTACCACATCCTTTTTCCTTTTTTTTTAGTTATTAAAATTTTGAACATTAATAGAAGGCTCTAGATAAATGGTACTCCAAATTGGAGTTTAAGCATAGTTATGGTAGTCTTAAAAAAATTCTGTTTGTCGAAGTTTAGCGATTTTTTGAATGTTGATTGCATTTGAACTAAATATATTTTTTTGTTTATACAAATTGATGTAACTTCAGGTATTTTATTCGCTCATGATACTGAACAGGATGTGTAAGCACGTCAACATGCCAAATACACAAAAAGAACTTCCGATACAAAAATAACAAACTGATTAATTCTGTATGTGGACCCAAAAATATGTTTCGTATTCCACAAACTGGTTTTGCTTAATTTATTCAGTTTCATGGAGATGACGCTCCTTAAGTATACTCACTATTTATGTTACACAACATATATCTTTCATTAAAAGAACCTTCATAATTTCGGAATTATTAAACTCACAAGTTACCTTGCTTAATATCTTATACATAATATAAACCCAGGGCAACTATTTATGGGTCACACAAATAGTTGTCCTGTGCGGGAATCGAATCCGGGAAACCCGGGCGCGGCGACTGTCTAAACCGCTGCGCCACACGTGCATTCAAATAATAACAATGAGCAATCACGTCATCCGAATGACGTGCGCTGCTAGACAAAGACCTCCCTAAAAGATTTCCATAATGCAGCTGTGTCTATCATTTGGAAGGATATGCCATAATCGCCACGCTTGGCAGACGGGTTGGCGATCGCAGTATGATGGTCATAGTACACAGAAAGATGCTGCTGCCCGTTCTCTGGGAGATATGAGCAACATTAGGAACAAATTAAAAATCACATTTATTATCACAATAGCTTGTAATCTTTAGTTAAATATTGACTGAACATTGAGAAACTTTAAATTTGTTCAACTTTATGTTGTGGGCAAATTACTGATACGGCCTTCTCTGATATTTGTATTGAGTTTCACAATATTGACTAATATGTTGCTTATACAAATGTGTTTATATACCCATAATTACAAAGAACAAATAATTTTCTATCCGTTGAAATAATACCTATATAAAAATATTGTTAAATACCACATACCATACCAGGTTTAAGTGTTAGTACTGAATGTTTATATTTTCTTGTAAGAATGTTTTCCTTTCGACTAATAGAGGCAATCAAATACGGTTCTGAATAACCAATCAACCTAAAAGTTGGTAATACCATGGCTCCAGACTTTTTCACGATTAAGTACTCAGTTTATTTAACGATAACTATTTAGCTTTCGCTATTCGGTAACTGGAAAGGAACACACATTTAGCAAAGTGCTGATTTTTTTTTTAATTTATCTGGAACACTATAATTTTTCGAATTATTTTCCGACTAAACATCGGAGATTTGTTGGAAACTTAGCTATGAATACTTAAATTAGTTTTAGCAAACGAAAACCTGCAATAACAAAAGAAGCGAAAGGTCGCATATATTTATGGTAAGGTATAAAAGGAGGGATATTATAATATTGATTTTTATTTACTAGAATATATCTATTACTACTAATATCAAAGACACAAAGTTAATTAAACATACATTGCTTGTGTTATCTAACACATTCACATAATTGAAATTCTATAATCAGGCTTTCCTGATTATAGAATTTCCATTATGTGAATTTACTATGTACTTATACTTTTCTGAAAACTACATAAGTAGACGCAGACACTTTGTTTATACACAATGGGTCGGAGTTTACTATAGTATTGCAACTCTTACAATGACAAAGGCGATAACAATAATGTTACGGAGCAAGAAAATAATATACATTAGGATTGAAATATATTATTTATCGTGAAATATTGAATGGTGGTATTATATCACCGTGCCTCGGAGAGCACTTAAAGCCGTCGGTCCTGTGACTGACCTTTCTCGCCCGCTTCAAAAACCTCCGGAAGAATATTATTAGTCCTTAAAGTTTGATGATGTCCTGGTGTCCAGAAGTTGCAGTGGATATGATTAGTTTTTGGAACGAAGTTCCTTATCGCGCGTTGTGAAAGGGGGCTAGACGGAAAAAATTCTTACGAAAAGTTGTCACGACACTTTTTGCAGCTGTGCGGCGTGCGCATGTTTCTCTGTCTGTCTCTCTCTCTCCCTTATAGAAAGCAAGCCAGATATTTTCATTTCTATTTCGCATTGAACAGTGTGGTGTCGCGACGATTAGTTTTGTTTAGTGTATACAGGTTTTTGTACATAATAATAAGAAATAACTCCGTTCCATCCGGGTGTCCCTTGACACCTCTCAAGTTTTTTTTAATAGGCATTGGATTGCCTACGCATCCCACCCGCAAACAGTGTCCGCGGATGGGTATATCAGACTAGCACTGACTAAACCAGCCGTGGCGCTTGGCGCTTGATAGGAGGAGCCCGGGAACGCGGGTGTGCTGCTTCGGTGCCCCCCTTTTTGCGCCATGTCCCAGATGGTCGGTACACGTGCACACACACAGCTCTGGATTACTTAAATGGTTTATCTTTGATTTGTTACAGTTAACGGTTAGCTCACACTTGTATAATATAACCTTTATCCACCTTTTGTAATCTTTTTCTTGTAAGATGGCCATTGAAAACGAATAGAATGTTGTATTGTGCTTCCTATTCAATCAATTACTTATATATTTATTTCGAAATTCCTTTGTTCTTTTGATTGGGAAATATTGGTCGCTTTGCCATCAAGTGTAATCCAATTAGATATTTTCTAATTGGATTGTAAGAGCCTTGTATTGTTATTCGATACAGATTGATCAATTGTAAGCAGATGTTATATTATTATATACGGAGAAAGGTGGCTAAATAAATTTATTGTATTGGGAACACAATTATGGTTTGTTTCATACTTTCTGCTCACGTCCTTGCGAGTCGGAAACTGTAATGAAATAGAAGCTATACATGATTAATATTATATTACTTCGTACTTGAGTTGTTTGGTATCTTATTTTTAATAACTAGTATAAAAATAATTGTTTGAAGTGTCGTTTTATCTTTATAATTCTAGCTCTAAAACTGATTAATGGTTTTCAATACGAGTTTATTAGTGATTCTAATCAAAGGTACAGGAAAAACCATCAAGCCGTGAAACCATTAAAGTTGACCCCTTTTCGGCTTAAGATAGTTAGGACGTTATATAAGAGTATTTGTAAATAATTGTATTTCACTCTGAATATTATAGAAATTGATCTTATAATAAATTTACTTCAACATATTTAGATTATTTTTCTTTATGAAAAACGACTTTATTTTATACAGAATAATATTAGAACTGCTCATAATTGATTTTAATACCGAATCAGAATAAAGATAAATCTTATTTTTTTTGTACTTACTACATGCAATTACTGCCATAGTTGTGTTCGTGATCACTGGGTCTGACACACCAACTGATCTATCGTACTCGCCGGACGAGATTACGCTGTGATTTATCGTACGCGCCACGACCACCAGGGTCCTCCAAGGCCCTTTGTTTGCATGCCAATCGATGAAATGCCCTCTCCGAACCTAAATCAGATGAGAGGACAGCGTCGCACTAAACATCCCTAAAACGATACGACCCTCTGATGAATCTCCCCTTTAGTAACCGCCTAGAGTCGTAGTTTGAACCCCAAAGGGGGTTCCCTTCGGCGCGGGTACTTAGTTTGTAGTTTTATTTGCGAGACGCTTGAGCCCTCACTCGTCTCTATCGTCAGGTGAAGCGGTGAAAGCTAGTAGGCAAACTTAATGTTAAAAACTGTGTATGACGGCTTAACATGCTCTCCGAAGACGTAGAGGATTCCCTCAAGCAGGGGCCATTACTTTGCGTATTTACAAAAGGATTTGTACGAGACCGGATGGCTTACAAGTTCGTTTCGAACACGGACGTGGTCATTTATTTCATTATATACCATTTTATTATTTTTATTGTGAAGTAACAAATATTTTGAACAACAATTTAACCTTTAGCTGATTTTATTTACGGACGTAGATTTATTATCTGTACTATTTCTTAAACAAGCACATGGAATTCATTTAGCGGACTGAAACCATGCCTGGTATTCAGGATTTTATATAGGAACAGGGCTAGTGACATTTTTGTCTGTCTAGCCACGCCCCGACTCAGTAAATAATATTACGGGCAAGAAAAGCATCTACAAAACGAATTCTGACATTTATACGTAATAA
Organism: Pseudoips prasinana; assembly: GCA_951640165.1. Taxonomy (NCBI): domain Eukaryota; kingdom Metazoa; phylum Arthropoda; class Insecta; order Lepidoptera; family Nolidae; genus Pseudoips; species Pseudoips prasinana. The sequence continues at coordinate 17,722,547 of OX621241.1, read as the reverse complement.
CATTTTCCACAAACCTGTATGTTATGTCTGGTATTACACAGTATATCTGCGTGTTTTAAGAATATACGCCACGCCATTTTACTTTTCGTATATATCTTTCGTATGTTTAAATCACATTTCAGTTTAAAAATATATTATGTCGTAGTGGTTTTAATTAACTCAAAGAGAAACCTCTTGCCTCTACGTATAATTTAATTTTCACAATGTATGGTTATATTTAGTACTTAACTAAATATTATAATTAAAATTTGTAAAGAGCTTGTCCAGACGCCTTGTCGAAACTTCAGGTGGCCCAAGGGCGGGGTTGTGCCTCGGCCAGCGTATCAGCTTGGCTATTCAACGTTACCTCGTTGTACAGCCATTGCCAGCTTTTTAGGTACACTAAATAAATAAAATAAAATAAAAGAGGTTTTTATTCATGTAGATTTTAAAAAAGCGCTTGTATTTAGTCAGAACATGCAGTACTAACTACCCGCAGATTGAGACTTGAATGCTATTTTTTATTTGTGAATTGTTTAGTTGTTTTAATTTAGTAATAAACTGAAATGTTCCTAAAAAAACAAAGGACTAAAATAAATACTGTTGAATTTTGATTTCACACTATTTTTATTTAAAAAAAATTCAGGTTTGTAACCATATGGGTATAAACCTGAATGAAAAATTAGAAAGAATATATTTAGAAAGAAGCTTTATTCAGTAACGGAATTATTAAGCATTTATTTTTAGTGTTCTATAAATTCCTCGCGTATTCATGAATCTTGAATAATATTATTCATTGCTTTCTTCAAAGAAAGAGTTTACTAAAGGCCTGAAAATCCTTCATTGATTTTTGTTACACAATTATAACGGTTAAAAAAATGCCTTCGTAGTGTGTAACTTTTATGTTCAATTGTGTGTTCTCAATGTAAATAGCCGAAGGGAGAAGCCCGCTTTCATCCTTGTGCTGGCTACCGGAATGAATTAATAATGGGTCCTGTTACTGTTTGAGTTCAACAGAAATACCCTAAAAAGTGGTTCAATCGAGACATTATTCAAAGTACTCCGATAAAGACGAAAGAATGGATTAAAAAGCCATACGCAGTAATATTTTCTCGTTTAAGGCAATCTTTATGAGACTAACATCATTTCGATAAAATATGCGCACGAAAATCTTTCTGGAGTACATTTTGTTGAAGGCAATTTTAATGGAAGCTGTTATAACAATAAACAAGGTCAGTAATCACGTGCACGCTGGAATGGATGTTACTCGGAAAATATTTTCAAAAATAATCGTAGAATTTACCAAGTATATTTATCTCGGTGGGACTGTATAGTATCATTCTTTATGAGCAGCTTCTAAATTTATATTCAAAGAACAGCTAACTAATTCTCAACGACGATCCAACTGATATATAATACTAGTCTTCCGAGCGCAGTTGAAGTTTAATTAATTTATTGTATCTCAAGTTAGTGTTAGAGTTTATTTTAATTTACTTGTTTCGTTTTAGAAAATAGAGAGTTATATTCACTTTGTTTCAAACAGAATAAACAAGTTATAGTTCAAGCTATTGTAATAGAATGGAATTTACTATATCATATGATACAATATCATATAAAATTATGACAAATATTTCAGCGTGTTCACAATGGATACAACACTGTAGTCCGTATTGGAGACTCCTTACTTATTGATTATTATTATAGTAATATTAAATTTAAATTATTATTATAATGAATAGGGAATAATAATATTTAATAAAAGTGTCTACATTTAAACCAATCAAATAACAAATCAGTGTGCAAGATATGCATCGATGTTTCGATATACTTGTATTGAAGATACTTACTGCAATTGACAACTTTAGGTTAAATGTATTCTAAGTGTTCTTGTATTGGTAATGTTCCCAGAATACTAGCAGCATTATCACGCTGTATAGCAATACCTGAAATACTATTGGCATTGGTATTTAATTTACTTACAAAACTTATTTAAATTATTATTAAGTCTAGATATTAAAAATAAAATTATAACCATAGTTATGTGTTGAGATATTGAATTTAGAAATTTACTAGAAATTTCAAGAATATGAAGAAATTGCGGGTACAGTGTATGTGCGTATAATTGTTTAAATTATAATTAAATATTAATAATAATATATTGTATATTTGTAAATATTATGTATTTATTCTAACTATATTCTTGGTCAACATATTTTTCGAGGGCGTACATATAATATTTGAAAATTGATATGAAAATGAAAAGTACTGTCAGTCAATGGTGAGTAATATATTTCTTAAGTGAAGTTATAAAAAAACGATAAGAAATGACTTGCCAATTTTATTCATTCATACCTACGTAGGTACTAGTGATCCAATCCGATACGAAGTTTATAGACTTGTTAAAGTCGCAATGGCTGAGTATAGACCAATAATACCCCAGCAAAAGGAAAAATAGACTTGTGAATAGCAAGCCGTGAGAATTTGTTTTATCTAGACTCGCTAATGATATTGAGCCTCTTATTATACGTACGCCTATGTCCGAAAATCTGTACATATTAGACATTTGTGAAAGAGACGTATTAGTGAAATGTATTAGAGTTTAGTATTTCAATTACATTTTGTGTTAACACAAAAGATATAAAGGTACAATGTCCGTGTCTTGGACCAATTACCTACAACGAACATGCCTAACTCAATAATGCTAATGCGTTTGTCGTCTTTCTAAAATTAAAAACGCCTGTGTGAGAATTCGTTGAATTTCAATATTCAATTAACATCATCATCATCATATCAGCCGAAAGACGTCCACTGCTGGACAAAGGCCTCCCCCAAAGATCTCCACAATTGCCGGTCTTGCGCTATTCGCATCCAGCAGTTTCCAGCGACCCGCACAAGATCATCGGTCCATCTTGTAGGGGGCTTGCCCACGCTGCGTCTTCCGGTTCGTGGTCGCCACTCGAGAACCTTCTGCCCCAACGGCCGTCGGTTCTACGAGCTATGTGCCCCGCCCACTGCCACTTCAATTTTGCAATTCCGCAGGCGAACCAAAGTCACCGACATAACCCGAAGATTATGTCGGTGACTTTGGTTCGCCTGCGGATTTCGACATATCTGATTCGATGCCGCAGGGAAACTTCGAGCATAGCCCTCTCCATTGCTCTTTGAGTGACCTTGAGTCTTCAATTATATTATGTAGGTATCGTGCCCGCAGCAAGCAAGCATCGACTCGTATTGTCTAGGTGTGGCGGTGATTGCCGCTACAATAATTTAACTGGCCTATTGTTTGGCTACCCTTCCTGCTGAGACAGGGCCTATTGATCTAGCGGTTAGTGACCCTGACTGCTAAGCCAGGGGTCGTGGGTTCTATCCCTACTCCGGAAAAATCTAACCCAGGAAAAAATGTGTGATGAGCACGATTATTTGTTCTGCGTTAAGGGTCTAATTTATCGATAGTAATAATATGTATGTATTAAGAGATATATAATTAAGTTCATGAGATGTTCGGTTGCTATGGTACAGATTCTGCTAGTTTGGAATCATATTGCAGTGTGTTAGTTGTCCGAGGACATTTATTTAGTATTTATTTATTAATAATACAAAAACTTATTTCGTGAATTTATGTTACAGAGAACTACCCAAATATATTAATATTTACAGACTAATGAAGAGCAACAAATTAGTATATCATAATATAATGTGGATATTCATTAATTATCATGATACATTAAAAATTGCTTGTTGCGCTTCCTTTTTCTTGTGTCCTAGGTTAATTTATTCATAGATTTAGGAGTAAAATATGTAAAAGATAAGCTGTAATGTAGATATGAAATTAAGGATTGCTCTTAGCCTATTTGAACGAAAACATGAGAATGCGTCTTATTTTACCATTACTTCTATCAAAGATGAAGGGATTATTACAGAATATATTTTTATTAATTGTGTTCAAATTGAATATTAACACTTAATACTACAAAAAAGTTGGATTCAGTTGTATGATTTATAAACGGTAATTATTTATAAAAGATTGAAAGCAGTACAGAATTAGATGGATAACATAAGTCTCACCTGTGGTAGCTTCTTAAGGAAGATCCTGGTTTCAGTGTCCTTTTTTAATCTGTTCATTATATAATACATTTAAAAGATGTATTATTTGAAAATAATTTGTATATTTATTAGGCACTGCAAATGTTCAGAACTCTCCAATCATATTTGAAGTGTAGATATGTACTCGTAAGTTTGAACAGAACTCCCTCGGGCGACGCTCGGATACTTCTACGGATTTAAACCGCATTTAATGTGCAAATATATTTCACTACATTTGAAACACCACTTTAGTTAGGCTGAGAATTTGCTAATCATGCTATACTGGGTGTAATTGATAAATGTGTCCAGGCGATTATTCTATAAATGTCGGAGAAACTAAAGGGTCTAACTCATAGTACTGAAATTGTCTATTGAATTAAATTAAATTATATCTTATAATATTTAACTCAAAAATAACAACAACGCTACTTCTTCTTCTAAATACTAAAAAAAATTTGCTTTGTTTAAATATCTTACATATTTTTTGAGTATTATTATTTCAATGAGAGTGTACAATCTGACTTTCTATTGTGCGATATATCCTCGAGCCCTATTCACAGTATCCAAAATGTACGTCTCTTTACATTTACTTACTGAATAATTAAGCCATGTACACGACAAACACGATCCTGTTGGCAATCTAATCTCTGAGAGTTTACTTCACTATGGATAAATAATGACATGGAAACAATTACTAAATTTGAACTCGCATGAGTTTTATATTATTTCAAAACATGATTTCATGTCATGTATGTACCTTTATTTGTATATTGTCATGCGCGGTGGGTCCGGGTATTAAAAAGACAACTTGCGAACAGGAGCACACTAAGATCACAGGAAACACGTGCACTTAAAGTCCCGGCGTCAAGTACTGCATTAGAGTTGACACGTTGCGCACTTACAGAGTCCCCGCAACGAAGACTGTACGAACATCCCTACGTGCACAGTACATTTCTCACTAACACTGATCACTTGGAATGAAAACTTGGTACTGGTCACTGTCACTTTTTCAATTCTTCTTCTTGTTTCACTTGAATTAAAACTCCCGTAACTGGTGTCGATGTGCTTATACCACTTAATTGTACCAAATATTCAAACATTTTGGAGGTACTTTTTAGCTATCCTTTTTCTTTCATTGTACTGTTAAATTAAGCCATCGCGAAATGTTACAAAAGTCACCGAAAACCACTGGTCGAACCCCTAATTTGACAATATATTATCAGAATAATCACCTGGATGTGCTTAAAAATTATACTATAATATATACTATGCCATATAATATATGTATTTTAGTTTTACTTTAATATTTGTCTTGAACCACTTGATCGAAACGTATTTAAGGATATTAATATGTATAAGTTTTACTTATTTTTCACATGTGGTAATGCTTTTATTTTAAATTCAGTTTAACGCGCGTTTTGTATGGTATAAATTATGGTCAAAGTAAATAAAAACTAACTAACTATTTTAAAGCTCTAAGCAGATGAAATATATAATTATGGTAATGTTTAACTTCCGTAACGTGTTGGAAATTAGCCGGATTTTATTCAATTTATTCAAATTGTAACAGTTGTAGGAATAATTACCGAATCATGTTAAGGAAGAATTTCAAGTTGCTGGTAATAAAGTACCTACTTATATATGACACGAGTCCTTTTATTTGGAGGGTAAACCTCAAAAGGCACATACATACGTATTTGCAATCCCAGATCATAACTTTACATTTGTCTTTGTCATGTTGTTTGGTGTTCCTAAACATTGTACATATTTTAACGTTTCTGAACGGACTTAGCTTTAAGTATGATCCAACACTAAAGGTCTTTCTAAGATTTGAATGTAACATGACCGTTCTTTATCATCTTACGAGTATGTAGTATGTAAATATGGGTCATTATTAACATGCTAGCTTCTCGTAAGATGTAATAAATGTTTAGAAATAAGTACTATAATATCACTATTGTACTTACTTACCGTAGAAGCTATTTATTATTCAAATAGCTAAAATAAAGTAGTAACCATTCTGTTTGCCATATTTAAAATGTATATTGAATACTTAGGCTTTAGGCAAATGACCAAGGGATCCAAATTGAATATCTATCGATGTAGTCACAAGGCTTAGCCAAATGGCAAACGTTTCAGTTAAATAGTCAATTGGTGATTAGTGTGTTGGTGACATTGAAGTTCATTCTAAAATCTTTCTCTCTATCTTATATCTCTAAGTTTCATTTTAACCCTTTACAGTAATGACATCATCAGGACGATCAATCTTGTCAAATGCCATTTGGCTTCGCTTTTTGAGCAGTCGCGCTGTCACTAAGTCGCAGAATATCAAGTTGTAGCTATCATCTGAGATGAAATAGAATATAATGGTTATAGTATTGAACCCGCTCGCCCTCTTGGTAATGCCTTACAGAGGCAAGTCGAACGTGACAAATTCTTTCATGAATACATTTACGAAAACTGAGTAGTATCGGTTTTTTATCTCTCTTCAGATCGAGCAAATAGTGTATACAAATATAGACAATTCAAAATTAACAAAATAAAATAGTTATCAATTTACTTAAACAAAAATATTTAAGTTATACATACCTACTTTATTATACTTAAATAAGTAAGTGACCGTTTACTGTTCATAAAAAGTATTAAAGACACCGCTTTTACAACCGATTCTCACTCTTAAAAATATACTGAACTAAACTTGAATTATGTAGCAACATAAATTGTATATAAAACTAGCAAACTAAGGATATTGGAATGTCTACTTTCAATGACTTTTCTCGAAGTCAATCTTAGAATTTAAGATGATATGCTAAAGGTTTGTAAATGTGCATTTTGTATGAAAATGTCTGTGAACCATGTTTGTTTATTGGTAATAAAAGTATCTATGTAATAAATATGCTGTAAATAAAGATGACGACAAATATTTTATTAATGCTCGTTTTATTTACCTTCCAAGTTACTTGTGTATTCATATCTCCCTTACGACGTAGAATATTGCGAAGGTCTTTCATTGTGAAGGCTCAAAGAAAATAAGCATACAAATTATAAAGTGTATGTACCGAGCAACAGAATACTCCAGAAATAAAATAGACAGTATTTTTCTTTAATTAGTGTTACTGCCCAAATATATTATTCAGTATCAAAAATAGAACTTTCCGTTCTATTTTTAAATTAAACAATGCTTTGTCGGCCAGTTACAGTCGGTAAACCAAATATTTATCCGAGCCAACAGATATAGGTAGTCGCTTTCTATTTGACGAAGAAATACAGTATCATTGCTGAGAAGTGGAACAGGCATGTCTAAATGCACTCTATTAGAGCTTTACCGAGTGAAAAATCGGCGCCTCTATAATCATTTTGTGTGTGTTTTAGTTTTCCGATATCTAAAGATGTCCAGTATAATCAATTTGTACTATCGATAGTTATCGAAGTACACCACGGTGAGAAACAGATGGACATACATTTTGGGATGGAACATTATTAAACTAACTTATATACGATATTGGATTTTTTATATATAGTTATTCGGTACTTGACTGGTAAGTCAAGTACTGTGTACTATGCCACTTATCGCTCAGCATGTTATCACAGCGTAACTCCTCTCCGGCCAACAAAATAACTCAAATTTAAATATTTAAATGGTACCACATATTTTCGGACATAGCGGGTCGTCTCATTGTAGACTATCCTTTGGCACGGGTCAGGTTATCGTGAACAAATGTATGTGCAAATAAAGGGGCACTCCCTATTCTCTTACTCGTATGCACTAATGTGATGAGGTAATCGACAGGGCAAGATAGAGATCACGTGCAGGACGAACGGTTTTGAGTGCTCTCCAAAGATTTAATGAAAATACTAATTACAGTCATTGTCACGACCCGGGCGGGATCATTATCTAAAGTTGATTACGCTACCAATAAACCATGATGACAGATGAACATCTGTACTAATATTATAAAGCGCAAAGATTTGTATGTATGTAAGTATGATTGTAATGAATTGGCTCAAAAAGTACAGGACCGATTTTAAAAATTCTTTCACCATTTGAATGCTACTGCACTGATTAATGAATATAGGCTGTTTTAATAGCAAAAAAATAAAGATCCCTACTAAAACTACCATAACGTTACCCAAGGTGTCAAAATGCCTATAAAATATCTTTCGTCGCATGCGCTGCGAAAACTATCGATGATAAAACAAAAAAATGTAATAAACACATTTTAACTATCAAGTCCCGTACCCAAAGGGAGCCAGCGATACACTTTTGCGAAATACATTATTATTTAGGTATATCCTGCATTTAATGTACATTTATGCCAAAATGTTTAAAAACTAAATGTCCACCCGTGCGAAGCCGGGACGGGCCGCTAGTATAATATAAGGCTTTATACGCGAAAGTAAACGCTTTGAATGTTGAGATACTGTATTTAGTTTTAATCACTAAAAATTAGAAGATAACCCTAACTATGGAATCATGTAGGGATTTTGTTCTCTATTCAATATAATAGATCACTTTAATAGAATCTCATTACAGTAAGAATAGAGGCATATCTATATACAAAGGCAACGGCCCTTATAATTTATTTACGCCATTATCATTGGGTTTATTTCTCGGATTGGTCTGGTGTGTTCCGACCCTCCTCGACCTTTGCTAACCGACACATTCATATATGGCGGACGGCTTTCCAAGAGCTTTTGAGGAGCCGCTTTGCCGCGAATATATCGTCAACGACGATATTGGTAAACAAAATCGTAAAAAGAAATGCGAGAAATATACATATAATGCGAATAAGTTATGTAGAAATATGTCCTCAAACTCCAAGTAGATTACGTGCCGATTTTGTTAGACTAATGATTTTTAGGTAGCAATAAACTAGCTACCCGACTAAAATAAAAATCAGTATTTAAATTCGTCGATCTGTTTAGATGCTTTGATGCCATAGACAAACAGACCCACATCATTATCGGTGGGGTATTCTTTCTTTATCGTATTGGTACTGTTCCTCTGACATGGTCTGACTGTTGTCTAACGACCGGGACCGACAGCTTAACGTGCTCTCCGCAGCACGAAGACGCTCGAAATTAAACGAATTCGCCGGTCACCCATCTATAGACTGACCGCGTGCATAGGTGCTTCATCTCACCGATCACTTACGGACCGGTGAGTACAACTGACTGAGAGCACCTACGCCCACACACACATACACACATGACACAATAAAATAAAAACCGTATAAAATGTATTTTTAAGCGTTTTATATCGTTTTATTACAGAATGTCATTGAGTAGCAGAACAGTTTTGTCGCACAAGCGTTAATCGCACATCCATTCAGAGGCAGCAGTGCACTCAATGACATTCTGTAAGAATCAAATGGATTTGCGATTAACGCTTGTGCGATGAAACTGTTGTGCGACTCACCATAGTTCAAATGCACACGTGTGCGATAAACTGGAGTCGAGCTCATTTCTTTAAATAATCTCTAGTATTATAGTTAACAATAATATTAATTCTTTGTACAGATTTGTATATAATACTTTGGAAAAGACTTTGTATAAATCCAATTCTAAAACTTAACAGGAGTTTTGAATCGTTTAGAATTAGTATTTAATATATGATAGTAATGATTTGATTGTGATGATATGCAAAATGTATATTAAAACCTATAAAATATATATTTACAATATAATAATATATAATATAATATCTTGGGACAATGTCACACAGATCATCCTAGCCCCCAACTAAGCAAAGCTTGTACTATGGGTACCAGGCGACGATATACATACTTATATAGATAGATAAATACTTAAATACATAGAAAACATCCATGACTCACGCACTGCACTTACCGGGATTCGAACCCAGGACCACCAGCACTACCAACTAGGCTACGGTGAATATGAACGAGGGCCTTATAGAAAATATTAATTTCTGGGTTTCGGACCCAAAGTTTACCAATGGAACCATATTACTAAGCATCCGCTGTCAGTCCGTCTGTCCGTTTGTGTATCTCATGATTCGTAATAAATAGACTGATGAAAATTTCACAGCGTCTGTTTGTTTATTGCCGCTATTACAACAAATAATCAAAATATCTTGTGATCTTATTTTGGAACGTTATATCAACAAAAGTCTGTGAAGGTTCCCGCTAACGTTAATATGGGGAAGCCGCACACCTAAGTCTATTGTCAAGTATATTGGATTTCGGGAAAAATAGAAAAAGGAATTATTAATACTTTACGCAAAGTACAGCTTACGCATACAATATAACAACACGTTCCGGGTGTTCATGGGGCTGCCGCGTTTTTGTAGCGCGTCCGGAATGCTTGCCGACGCGGCCGTTGATAGTTTTTCGGCCATCATGCGCAAAAGGTCCGCATCTCTGCTACGTCGTATGCGCGCCAGCCCCAACATCATTCTTTAAACGTTGATCGATAGGTGGGACTCTCCGATGTTGGGAAGGTGGATACGACTGCACGCAGTCAAGTAGACATTTCCCATAGTCGGCGGGCTCTGCCACGATGCTCACGCAGCAAGAAATATTTTTTTACTAACAATAGTTTATAAGTTATCATTGTAACTAACACATATGGAATTTATTCTGAATTAAATTATTATTATTATTAAACCTGCCTCAGTAACTAACCAACTTCAAAAGAACTAGTATCTCAATTCAACTGTATGTATTTTTTATATTACTATTTCCATTTTTTTGTAAAAAGATTTTGATGATTCTTTTTATTAGACAGGTTTATTATATTAACAGCTTTTGAGGAGCCTCTTTGCCGCATATATCATCAACGACGATATTGGTAAACAAAATCGTAATGGAACTGGACATTTTTGTGCAGTTGTCATATAAAAAGTTGAAGTTAATTGTGTGTGTTGTAAAATACTAATTCTGGGGTATAAATAGTCATAAACAATAATTTAGTTCGGTTCTATACATTTATTCTGTGTACTGATGGCCAAACCGTCTGCCAAGCGTGGCGATTATGGCATATCTCTCCAAGATGATTCCTAGGGGAGGCTTTTGTCCAGCAGTGGACTTTTTACAGCTGTTATGATGATACTTTTAATATAATATGGTAGCTTGGATTTGTCTCTATACGACATATTTAAATGGGTACTGCATAAGGAGTGCTGACTGTCCAACCCTGTAGGTCACCCATAACCGACATACATCAATGACAATTAAGTAAATAAATTTATATTGAAGTGAAAACAACTTCTCTCCTCATATTAAATATAAACTAGGTCGTTTATATAAAAAAATACCTAAATAAAGCATTCGTTAAGGTTTTCTTCTCATTTAAAACAGGTATGATACGTAAATCAGATCTTTACAGATAGTAAAGTTCTAAATTACTATTTCTAAGAAACTTTTATATACCTTATAAAAATACATATTAATTACACACAGACATTTAAATTCTGAAAACTAATTAAGTACTAAAGTAAAATAAATTGATTGATTAAATTCTCCATTACGAGCTCACATTTATTTAATAAAAAGCCGAAATCCCTTACTCTGATCAGATATAGATAGATAACTTTTGGAAATTGTAATAGAGTGTAACGAATCATATCTAAGAATCATCTTCATTAAATTATCGAAAGAAAGAGTGAGTTAGACTGATGTGGAAGAGGGTTGTTGTTTTCTTTTTTGGTTACTCAATTCATCTGTCATGAGCACGGTGACAGGCACTTGACAAATGAATTAATTAAATTAAAACTGCGGGTTTTTGAACGGAGGAGAATCGTGAGGAATGAGAGGCCACGTGGTATGAAGTCGATAGTGTCGTTGTTGATGATGAAATTTATTTGAATACACTGTCTCCCTACAACCAACTAGTTCGAGGGCGAGTGTTTCTGTAGCAGAAATATACTGGCATCGGTGAAAATTGGTGTTCCATTCGTTTTGAGTGAGAACAATAGCCCTTTGAGGCGCAGAGCATGGAGTTTGTCGGTGAAGTTGTTGAGACGCCTAGTTGAATACTCAGACAATGAAAGAGCTAGCGCGTATCTCAGCCAAGCATAGGGCATAGAAATGGGTCTTGCCACTCGTAGAGATAAGGTGCTTGTTTTTTGGGCGACTTACCCGCAGATGGGGACTTGGATGTCAGAGTTTTATTCATTTAGCTCATCACTGAAGTTTCCTTAGACATGTAACATAATTGAGAAAGGTAATATGAGTACTTTAATTTATTAACATCTTAATTACCATGTTTTGAGCATAAAAAGGAAAAGATTACCAATTTTTGGTTTTATAAAGGAATATATAGCGTTGTAAATCTTCATAAAAGCATTTTGTCGTATAAGAATCTTCTCTGGGGAAATTCTGCTGAATTTGAGACCGCCTTTATGTTGCAAAATAGAAATATATACAAACGAGGTGGCAGTTTCTCTAAAAGATAACTTCAAAGAAATAAACAATCTACTTGTTTCTCACTAAGGGCGTAACCATTGAAATATATAAGTGTCCTTCGTTACAAATTAATAACTCCAAATAAGCATAATTTTGTTGTACATATTTTTACAAGGAACTTGCCAATGCAATTCAACATAAATAATTTATTTTTATAAAAATCGATTCTTCAAACATCTGTCAATTAAATTAAAATTTTTAAATCATCAAAATTAATAAATTATTTTAAGTACAGCCAGCACATCAATCTATTCCAATCTATAAAATTTCCCCAATTGAAAGTGAACCTTATTTTTTGTGATAAAGTTGAAAACCCCAAAAGAAATTTGACAGATTGGGGTAGCTGGATGTGCTGGCGTCTGTACAGTTTTAGATACTCATGATTTCAATATAGTATTAATAGGTACTATTTCCTAGTACTTACCGCAGGGTAAGAGAAAGAAGACGAGTGAAGAAACATTTTTAGAAAATTTTACAGAATATATCTTGAAATAGAAGGGAACTTAAGAAAGAACCTGCGGCATTGTTGTGTGGTGAATTTTAGTGCTATCACCATAGCAAAGTTCGAATGCCGAATGATGGGGTCTAAAGCTACCGCGTTTGTAAAGTTTTGCTCTGAAGACCAGGGTAGAAGCCTTTAAAAATAATAAAAAGTGAAAAAAAATAATAGTAGGATGAAACCCATTAGAAAAGGAGGGGAATATTATAAAAATGAAAGGAAAAATAATTTACGGGCGATCTGAGGTCGGGAAGGGGATGGGGGTGAGTTTTTAAGGGTAAAAAATGGTTTTTCTCGATTTCCAGCAAAAGTAAAAGTCCTATCGAAAAAAAACAAATGTCAAAATTGTAGGTAATAAAATTTTGTATTTACACTTTCTTCACATAACCCCAAAATTTATGTGAAATATACAAAAAACCAAGTTTTTGGTTTTTTATTTTTATCTTTTACAATTTTTTTCATTTTTTATCGAAATTTGGTGAAAACTTTCCTTTTAAAGTCCCAAATATGCTGTAATTTATTTGATTAAAAATATTTATTTTTTCACCTTATTTTGAATTAATATCGAAAAAACACCCTAATTTTCAATCGAAAACTCACCCATCAAAATATCAGCTTTTTTCAAAAAGCTGGTATGTTTTCGATTCGTTGAAATCTCTACTTTCTGATGGTGATAAAATATATATATGTTACTTTAGTAAATCTTCTCAGAAAATGCAAAAATCGAAAAAATGCGAATTAGAATTGTTGTTTACTATTATAAAAAATTATGAGCTATTTATTAAAATTAACACTTTATTACTCGAAAAACATTAGATTAAATGTTACATTGATAAAAAAAATTGCAAATAAAAATATTATTTAATAAGACATCTACAATATTTGGAGAAAGTTCTCGAATGTTCTTTAAATTATATGCGTAGATGTCCATTTATAACTATTTTAAGATAAATTATATACCTGAGTGACCTACGAAAAATAGTAGCCCATCAAAAGGTATTTCATGGAGAAGTGGGGAAGGGGCTAGGCGGGTCTGGGTCTTACTACATACATACTAATAATAATCTCCTTAATTTTGCACAAACAAATTTAGTTAATCCCATGGAAAAAAATAATATTTCAAAATACATAAAACATATATTAAAAATCTATAAAAAATATATTAAAAATCCATAAAATATATATATCGTTAATATATTTTTAATACCAAACTTTTGGCCGATTTGGCAATATCAACGTGGAATTATGCCCAAATTTTCACAAAAAGAATTAATTCCGGAAATATTGCTCAAAACTATTTGCTGCAGCTGTGAAACTGGATGTAACAGTTTAAAATGTGGTTGCCGAAAACATGGTTTAAAATGCACAAATTTATGTTCAAACTGTCATGGTTCTGAAAATTGCTCCAATATTGAAGAAGAAACCTACGAGGAAGTTAATGAATCAGAAGAAATTGTGGATGAAGAACCAACGTAGTCTGGAAATAATGTTGGAGAGGAAGAAGGTGATAGTCATGAAGATTTCGAAGATCTACTAGAATCGGAGATATTTGGCGAATCTAAGATGAAGAAATGCCATCAAAAAGACAAAAACTAATGGATAAGTGATTAGAATGGAAGGTAAGGTATTTATGAATGATAAGATTAATGTGTTTAAAAATATTGTAATGAATAACTTAATCAGAATAAAGTATCTACATTTGATTGTACGATTTATATTTATATATAATGAGATTTTCTATGACATAAATGTAATTAGCATTAAAGAAATCAACTTTTTAATTGAAACAAATTGCAGCAATCACATTTTTTAGAATAATTTAAAAAAATCGAATTCAAGTTTTTTTAGATTTTTGCATTTTCTGAGAAGATTTACTAAAGTAACATATATATTTTTTTTCACCATCAAAAAGTAGAGATTTCAACAAACAGAAAACATACAAAATTTTTGAAAAAAGCTGATATTTTGACGGGTGGGTTTTCGATTGAAAATTAGGGTGTTTTTTCGATATTAATTCAATATAAGGTGAATAAATAAATATTTTTAATCAAATAAATATCAGCGTATTTGGGACATCAAAAGGAAAGTTTTCACTAAATTTCGTTAAAAAATAAAAAAATTTGTAAAAGATAAAAATAAAAATCCAAAAACTTTTTGAATATTTCACATAAATTTTGAGGTTATGTGAAGAAAGTGTAAATACAAAAGTTTTAGATCTTTTTATTACCTACAACTTTGCCATTTGACTTTTTTCAATAGGACTTTTACTTTTGCTGGAAATCGAGAAAAACCGTTTTTTACCCTTAAAAACTCACCCTCATCCCCTTCCCGACCTCAGATCACCCGTAAATTATTTTTCCTTTCATTTTTATAATATTCCCCTCCTTTTCTAATGGGTTTCATCCTACTATTATTTTTTTTGGTTTTAAAAATTATCGACCCTGGTCTACTGGGCCTAATCTAACAGTGTAAGTTTTAAACGGTAGCAAAGTTTAAATTAGCTCAACTGAGGAAAGACCTTACGGGGTACAATGGAGGTAATAATCACCAAACCTCATGAACGTGGCGAGAAGGTTGCCAAAGCGCGCGTAAAATTTTGTGAGTTGTTAGCGTCGAAAACTATGGTGACTTACCATCAGGTGGGACGTTTACTTCTAATGTAGTTGGTATAAAAGTAAGGAATCGTAACGTACATACTTACGAACCTAGTTGCCAAGAGACTTTTGCACCATGGTGATAACAAATTTATGTATAACGTACAAATAATGAAATAATTCTGGCAATATTTTCCAAGAACCGTTTTCATCAACAGAAAAAAAATATCTGTGAAGATGAAATATTTTAATGAACAAATAACTACCTACACGCGAACATTTCTTTTGAAATTCTCTGTAAATAGATTCACAGCGGTTTTAATAAATTTGTGGAGTTCGAATATGTAAACAAAATAAAATAGAACTTAGTCTACTAACAAAAATGAGTATATAGTCTAGAAAACGGTGTTTTTTGTATACAAATCTCGACTTCGTTGTCGGTCAGTCGATAAAGCGTTCTTAATTTTTATACCATGTTTTAGTTATATCAATATTTTGCATCCGATTTAGATTTTAAGAATCATTATTAGAATTAGATAAAATAAAACAAATGAGGAAATGATTAAATAAACAAATAACGACTTTGAATAAAATACAACGCACGCAAGTATATGTATATCCCTGTTTAACGGAGGACTTTACAAATATGATTTTCACGCAAACAAATACAACGCAACAAAACACATACAGACTCAGTATAGTTATATATGGGTTACACAACTTGTTGTATAGTACGGGAATCCAAATCCTCATCAAACACTTGGGTTCTTAGGTTGTAGCGAGGCGACATGAGTCAATAATTTAAAAAAGGTTTTATTTACAAAAATATGAAAAAAATTAGTAATAACCTAAGAGCAAACTATTTCCTCAATATATTGCACTAATCATTTCTATTCCAAATCTATATTAGGAAGGGATTTATACTTGCTTAATTTGTTAAGCAAGTATAAAGACGTTTGCGTCTAATATCCAATACTTTGATCATAGTAAATTATAACTTTATGGACAGTCTTAAATAGCTACCATCAATCAATCAATCATTCACACATCACACATAGAAAAAGATCTTCAAACATACACCACATTAAAAATTGCCTAAATTGTAATATACATATAACAATTTAGGCAATTTTTAATGTGGTGTTGGTTTTCAAAGTACATTTGGTGATACTTTATCATAATGAAAAAGACAGTTACTGAGGAATTGCTGTGGTAATCATTACCTTCGCTACCTAGACTAACAATATACTACGTTATAGCACGTTATTAATAATTTGTACAGACGACGTCACATTGGTGGATACAGTTTGATCTTAACAGCGTCTTTATTTTTGAAACATTACGGATGGGTTTCGCAGTGCCAGTGAATCCACTCAATTGCCGTCGGGCTACGTGCGATTATGTTCAGGTGGACTTGAGCGACGTTTGGATTGGACAGCGGGCTCGGTAACTCGCTGACTCATTTGCCTTGCCTCATTGTGTCTTTTTTAACGTCCGGTGAGGTGAGGTAAGAACATCGTTTTCAATATCGACTTCAGTATTTTGCTTACGCACTCACCATCTACTCGTTATTTTGAAAGCCCTTTCATTTGCTTACGAAAACAATAGTCGGGTCTCCTTGTAAGCGAAACTCCACTGAATAGGCACTTTACTTATGCTCAGGTTATTTTAATATAAACAGTTAGTTTCCTATTATTCTCCAATAAACAGTTGCGCAATGGCGTGTTTATACTTTGTTAAGTAAAATTATTGATACAGAATCATTGTCTGTTTTTTCTTAACTTTAGTCTATTCCTTCTTCAAAGTTGCGTCGCCTGTAACGCACTATCAATAAACACTTCACACTTTATACCTATTACAAAATATTACAATCACATGTGATTGTTAATTTTTAAGGTATACGGTGTGAAGTGTGCAGTGCATATTTAATCTTTCATAACAAGTGACGCTACTTTGAAGATAAGGGACTGAGGCGGGTGAAGCTAACAAAAAAAGACGACGATTCTGATTCAATATTTTTACCTATCTATTAAAGACTTTACTTATCACTGAATAATGTGGCTATTCAAATTATTTCGATGGCGAAGAGCCAATACCTCCATTGTGTGACGTTCTTCGAATTAACTATTGTATGCTTATGAATATTAATGTCTCTGCATGTTTTAATGTTACATTAGAATTGGGTTATTAAATACAGTAACATAGTATGAATCATAATCTATGAATAATTTCCAACTACGCTATTAAAACAGCATTACCACTTCACCACCCACTTGCTACCTACGAAGTGTAAACAGACTATGAATATATTCGCAACAATAATTCTGTAAACGGGTAATTGATGGGGTTAAACATTAAACAACATAAATATTACATTTCCTTGTGTAAAAGCTCAGTCCAAGAGTGTGTAAACTTGTTTAACAATGTGTTCCTTGTTCCCGGGAAGCTTGTAAATTCATTTACTTGGGTGAGTAAAACTTTGTTGATTCATGGGCATACTTACTTACCTACTTAGAAGGCCAATACATACTATACTTTAGGCGGAACTTGTTTCAGACACAATAGTAAAACGCTTACCATATGTATAGGATTTTGTATAATTTAAGAGGTTGAAAATTAAAGATGACTCTGACGCTCATAGCCAGTTGTACGTACGTACTGGTCCGTAAGTGACCTAGAATAGGTAAAGCACCTAGGCACGCAAACAGTGTATAGATGGATGACCATCAAACTGGTTTCGTCTCTGGTGATCGTCTCCGTACTTCAGAAGACACGTTAAGCTGTTGGTCCCAGTTGTTGTCATTAGACATCAGCCATCAAGCCATGTCAGATGTGTAGATTATAAAATAAGTACAATACAGTATGAAATTCACATTAAAATATATATTAATTAACAGTATGGGAATTGAAGCAAGGCTCAAGATGCCACTGAAGAGAAGTATGAGATTTCTTTAGAAAGATCGTGATCAGCACATGTTTACCTTTCAAGTGCAAGGATCCAATGTGGTCTTCGCTAGCGAGTACCTAACCTGCAACCTTCACTAGTTATATTATTGTTTGCCATAATTATGTCCATAATAAGAAAAATTTAATTTCAAATATTTAATTGAAAATTTCATAGAAGCTTCTAGTAAAGTCTTCACTGCATTACTGTGGTAGGACTATAATTTGACTGTGGCGGACTTTACTTGACTAAATAACGAAAATTATAAAATATTACTAATGAAGATGAAGCGGTGTACCAGATTATAGTTTCGGTACTTAATTTGCTAAACTGGACTTGATGATTTTGGAGAGTAGAAATGAAACGAGCTTTTACGTTGAGACCAAGTTGGTATCGATTGGTATATTAGTTTAAAAAGTACAGCGTTCGAGGATAGGGGGTAGGGAACAATATTCGACCAATGCGAGGCGTTTATTATCACGTGTATCTAATATGTAGACCAATAGCAAGCGCCCACCATCACGCTATATTACAACAGTTTAATTGGTTGTAAGAATCTGTTCAGGTCCCCACGGTTGCTTAGCACGGCATCTTTAGCATGATGCGTGAACAAGCGGTTTGGTCTCTGATCTTCAAAGATATTATAATATAACAAGATTGCGCACTGAGGGAGCAAAAACGGCCCGAGCAAGAAGTAGCTGTTTTGGACGGCATCTCCTTCTAATAGAGTGACCATGCGTCGTGGAATTATGCGAATGTTTTAACGCGCCAAAAATAAAATTTTGTTTTTATGAGAATGAATAAACTTACTTTTGAAGTATAATCATACTACCTGTGCAGTGCTTTTAAAGTTACTGTTCGCCCCACTGCATACCTAGGTATACGTATTCGAGATGTTTTCGTTACTTATACTTTCTTTATTTTGTATGCCTCTCTGCAAGCAATAAAATTAAATTATACCAAGATTATTTGTAGATTTTTTAAACGTTTGGAAATTATATAATTATTTATAGTACAATTCCCGCCTAATGTAAGTGTGAGTAGTGGTAGATATTTTGGACAAAGGCAGTAGACTTTCCAAATATTATATATTCGTAATGTATCCAAATAGTTTTCAAGTATATTATATGTTTTATTTACTTATATTCTTTTTCGCAACAAGTGTTTTGTGTCAGTCGGCTATAGTATTCTAGGATAATTATTGTAATACATATATTCAATATAGATTAGATTGTGAAAATCAGGTAACACTAATAGACTACAGGCCCGATTTTTAAATTTATTCTACGGATAGTACTATACTCACTACCTTAATTGAAAATATCTTCTAAGTGGCTTAATCTAAACAACTGAGATAATTTTATATCTTTTGCTATTAATAAGAGTGTAGCAATTGTCTATTTCTTACCTATTTACTCATAACAAACACTGACACGAGGAAATAGTAGCCTCGTTTTGGTGTTAGATATAGTGAAATAGACAATTATTCATCATCATCATCATTACAGCTTAAATAAGTCCACTGCTGGACAAGCCTCCCTCAAGAATCATCTTGAGGGGATATGCCATAATCGCCACGCTTGGCAGGTGGGTTGGCGATCGCAGTATGATGGTCGTAGTACTCAGAAGGAAGCTGCTTCCCGTCCTCTGGTAGTTATTCCCTCGGGTCGACTTCTACGCCCCCCACGGGATGAGATGGGGTGATGATATTCTGATTCTGATATTTGTCGCCGTCACCACACAGCTGACAATTATTACGTAGGTATAAAATACTTAATATACATTACGACAGGTTGGAAAAATCGTTTGTTGTAAGAGGCAACAATCTCGAGTAGGTATGCTTAGTGGCTGGTAGTGGGGAATAGTATTTTGTGTCAATGTGCAAAAACTCTAAAACAAATGTGAATGTTATTTGTAATAAAACAGTTAATTGCTATATCAGATTATTATTTACCGGGAACAATATTCATCCATTTTTGTTTCAATTCCTCGTTTTTGGGAAATCTAGAAAAACGATCCATTAAATACGTAACGAATGGTTACCCTGTTGCTGAACTTAGCCAAAATATAGAAACATTACAAGATAACAATTACTTGTGAAAAGATATACCACTCCCTAGATGACCCTCACTTTTACACCCTTTTACGCAACAAGTTAAAACCATTTTTAAGCAAATTGGAACTGGATTGGAGCACAACACGATAAATAATTTCAAAACAAACATTCGCCATATTTGTTTACAAATTGAGTGTGCTAAACGTCATTTCTTATAAATACTGCTATTGAATTTACTAAACCCAAATTAAATGTATTTAAAAAGCTATCAAAGAATAAGACATAGTTTAAAAAAACGTTGTGTACGTCTTAAATAAATAAAAATTATTTAATTATAGTTATATGAAAACATAATCCTAGGTGTTTGACCAAAAATTCTACTATTTAATACGTCTAGTAAGTTATTTTTAGGCTGGCCATCTGTTAGACAGGGACAGATTCCAAAACGAGAGCCTCTCAAGTGGTCCGTTTTTTCCTATTGGTACACTACAAAGAGAAATGGACTGTATCTTAAAGACTTTGAGTTCATTTTACTTTGAACTAAATCTTGGAGTGCGCAATCTTGTTATATTATAATATCTTTGCTGATCTTACACTGTCCAAAGAGGGCGAAAAAGTAGTTAAAGTTAAGCGTATAGTTTATGTTATTTTTATCTAATCTGGCTGGGATCCTGCTGTTTGACCAAAAGTCATTTGGCAAAATTACTCTTGACAAACAACGTTTGGTAAAACAATAGTTTCGCCGATTGATTTTTTTACAAATTACTCACTTTTCCAAATGATCAACAATTAAATTTACATTTTATAAATAATTACACAGTGAACATTTAGCAACTGAGTTATCAGATAAAACCACTATTGGTCTAAAAATGTTTGACAAAAGGTGGCTGTATACTTTTATAGTAGGTTAGGTTTGTATTATGACCACCAATAGCGGAGAAAGTAATAATAATAAGTTATTTATTGAATCCAAATAAGTTAGTATTTCAGTTTTACATATTTACGTGTATACTTAACAGTAACAACACAGGTAATTGAACTAATAAAAAAACTATTGAATAAAAAATTAAAATATAGTGTATAATTTTTTGTCATCGTCATCATCATATCAGCCAAAAGAGGTCCACTACTGGACAAAGGCCTCTCCCAAGGATCTCCACAATAGCCGGGCCTGCACTGCCCGCATCCAACGGCTTCCCGCGGCACTTGCAAGATCGTCGGTCCACCTTGTAGGGGGCCTGCCCACGCTGCGTCTTCTGGTTCGTGGAATTGGTCAAACATTACTAATCCAATCTTGCTATGTA
Source organism: Pseudoips prasinana (assembly GCA_951640165.1). Classification (NCBI taxonomy): domain Eukaryota; kingdom Metazoa; phylum Arthropoda; class Insecta; order Lepidoptera; family Nolidae; genus Pseudoips; species Pseudoips prasinana. Next base: position 17,700,659 of record OX621241.1, on the reverse strand, counting down.
ACTGACTGGTTGTGATGATTGGCATCAAATAGTGTTTCTAGTACCATGCCACTATGCCATGGTGTTATACTTCAATATTCATAATCAAACGGGGGAAACAATATTTACCGTAGTAAAAAAACAATTCGCTTTATTATGTTTAAAGATCTATTTAAAAAATAGTTAGCTTTCCTTAGCAAATGTGATAGTACTTACTATTTCCTAGCGTAAATATAACAGGACATTTGTCATTGTCTCCCTGTTGAGCCCACGTCGATGTTTCTAGCGATAAAATATATCTCTTAAATTGCGCATTTCGCTTCTTATATTGTCACAAAGAAAATATAATCTTCGAGTTACAAAACTTGGGCAATTAACAATCAAAATAATCATTTTATTTGAGTTGCTCACGTTAAAACTTTAGTTAATGATTTGAACTTCCGTTGGATACGAAAAGTTCTTACGTAAAATAGCGAAATGATGCCATAACGACTAATATGTTTTTTTTTTATAAACAAGGGTTGTTTACGTCGATTACTACTTTGGGTCACACAAACAGTTGTCGTGTGCCGTGCAATGTACATCTGACAAAAAATTGTACCGGGTGGGAATTGAACCCACGATATCTGGTTTAGCAGTCAGGGTCACTAACCACTAGACGAGCAGCCCAGTCTTAACATGATACATGTGTTATAATTCAGTGTACATTTAATAATAATAATAATAATATTTAGGAACAATGTCACACAGATAATCCTAGCCCCAAACTAAGCAAAGCTTGTACTATGGGTACCAGGCGACGATATACATACTTATATAGATAGATAAATACTTATATAAATAAAAAACATCCATGACTCGGAAACAAATATTCGTGCTCATCACATAAATATTTGCACTTACCGGGATTCGAACCCAGGACGGTCCAGCTTCGTAGGCAGGAGCACTGCGAACTAGGCTACGAATTGGTTATATAGTTATCGGCAAAAGTTGTACACAGACGGGTGACTGCCTCGTTGGGCTAGCGGTAGGTGTTCAATCGTAGATAATGAGGTCCTGGGTTCAAATCCCGGGTCGGGCCAAAAAGTGATTTTGGGATTTATCCGTTATAAGAAATTTCTTAGTATCAGCCCGAAGTCTGGAAGTTGGCGGTATTTCACCCCCGTGCCTCGGAGAGCACTAAAGCCGTCGGTCCTGTACCTGAACTCTTTCCGGTCGTGTTGATAGTCGTCCCATCGGGTCATGAGAGTGATGGAATAGAAAGTGCCCCTGTGTTGGCGCACACACTTGTGCACTATAATATGTCCTGCGCAATTGGCTAGTCTCCATTGAGACTGGCCGCCGTGGCCGAAATTCGGTCGGGAGGACATTATTATTATTATTACACAGACGGGTTCAACTTGAAGAAAAATTAAATACAGTCCCCTGCAGAGCGCCTCACTGTTAAATAAATGAAATGAGAATATTTTGCGCAATAAATATTAGTTTAAATAACATAATGCTGCGAGATGGCTAAAGTTCCGGGTCATCGTATGTCATTACTATTCTCTTAATTATTCTCGGCCTGTTCAACTGTCCAGCTAGGGTTCCCTTGAGGATGTCGCTGTTAATTGGTATTTGTCATTTGTAGGCCCGAATAATAATTCATTCAGGAATTCTAAATAACCTCCTTGCATGGAATTATTACGGTCATGGCTTTGCAAATTGGAAGTCTGAATATAATCCTAGCAACACGTGTTTTGTATGATTTTTTACTTATAATATTTTACTTACACTATTGCATTAGGTTAAGACCTGTAATTTTAAGGAGAGAGATAAATAAATAAATAAATAATTTCAGGATGCAATTTTTTTTTTAAAGGCATCGCTCGCGCTACTGTATGTAATCCTTGTGTCGCGGGGTACTTTACAAACTTGACTGCCTCGTTGGTCTAGCGGTAGCGTGTTCACCCGCAGAGAACGAAGTCCTGGGTTCAAATCCCGGGTCGGCCAAAAAAGTGATTTTGGGACTTTTCTGTAAAAAGAAAAAATTCTCAGCATCAGCCCGAAGTCTGGGAGTTGGCGGTATTATACCCCCGTGCCTCGGAGAGCACGTAAAGCCGTCGGTCCTGTACCTGACCTCTTTCCGGTCGTGTCGCATAGGCGTCCCATCGGATCATGAGAGTGATGGAATAGAAAGTGCTCCTGTGTTTGCGCACACACTTGAGCACTATAATATGTCCCGCGCAGATGGCTAATCTCTGTTGAGACTGGCCGCCGTGGACGAAATTAGGCTAGGAGGACTTTATTATTATTACTTTACAAACATATATAGACGGACACAATTTATATCCAGACTCAGAACAACTATTTGTGGGTCACACTAATAGTTGTCCGGGGTTTTACATTACTACTGTCTGGACTCTTATCCTTTTGTATTCCACATCTATGGCGTACTCCGCTTATGTGGAAATGTGGCCCATAAATGGCAATTACAAGAGTAGTATAAAAGAGGAGTATTTGCCATTTGTGGACCACACTTTTGTTATACTTTAAAGGATATTTGTAATTGGCTGACTTTTAGTGTTCCGTAGCCAAATGGCAAAAAACGGAACCGTTATAGATTCGTCATGTCTGTCTGGTTGTCTGTCTGTCTGTTCGTCCGAATGTCACAGCCACTTTTTTCCGAAACTATAAGAGCTAGTACTGTTCAAACTTGGTAAGTAGATGTATTCTGTCAATCGCATTAAGATTTTCACACAAAATTAGAAAAATAACAATAATTTTGGGGGTTCCCCATACATAGAACTGAAACTCAAAATTTTTTTTCATTGTACCCGTAACATGTTGGCTATCTATGGATTTTCACAAGTGATATTGAGGTTTCTAATATGAGAAGAGACACTTCCAAAGTGGTATATGACTGTCCCCCCCTGTGTATAACCTTTAAAATAAGAGAATGATAAAACTAAAAAAATGATGTACTTACCATGCAAACTTGTACCGAAAATTGGTTTGAGGAGATCTAGTAAGTAGTTTTTTTTAATTCGTCATATATCATAAACGCAAATAGTAGTCCTTCTATCTGTTTATTTTTTTAATTAACCTAGGAGGCTTTCACTGCTACACCGGACTATGCTACTATCTGTGTGACTCATTATAGTAGCTCCGAGTCCAGGTGTGCTTAGTGTCTGTGACTTGATGTTTGTAAAGTTAGGATTTCAATAAATAATGCAGGCGTCGTCTTTTAATGATATTTATACTATTACATAATTGCAAGGTACAACTAGTTAAGGCACAGCTAGTTAGTAATAAAATCGAGAATATATACCTTATATATATGTTCTCGAGTGGCGACCACGAACCCGGAAGACGCAGCATAGGCAGGGGCAAGATGGACCGATGATCTTGTGCGGATCGCTGGAAACTGCTGGATGCGAATAGCGCAATACCGGCAATTGTGGAGATCTTTGGGGGAGGCCTTTGAAATCCAGTTGTGGATGCCTTTCGGCTTATATGATGAACATAAATAAGATAAAGGTGGAGGTGGTATACTTCGTCAGTCGAGGTCATCTTGAAGCGAAACAAAATCATGCTATTTGAAGGTTACGTTATCGAAGCTCGATAATATTTTAGCAATCGTACAATTTACGCAATAATATAACAATACCATCTTCATCAATATCAGAACCAATTACGATGTGCCCAATTTCAGTTATACGGAAGCTCTACAAAGATCAAAAGTTTAATATCAGAGATTGATAAATGATGTCCTTACTTGGAGAAATAAAGCGAATTGTTGTCCTTGGCTATGATTAAACGGACTGTGCTGTGAGGAAATGAAGTCAAATATATATAACATCCCAGTATAGTTACAATGTCGTACAATAGTAAGCACTGTCGACGAATATCTACTATGAATGTGTATATAATTAAAGACAGCAAAAGGGATTCGAGCCTCGTGTACCGTAAGTTTCTGTGCGTTTTTAACGCATAAGAGTTATTGATGAAACATATAAGACGTACGGAACATTAAACTTAAATTTAAAATTTATAGCTGCTATGCGATATGACTGCCAACATGTTACATATTAAGTTATTTCTGTAAACTGTTTTTATATTTTGTGCAATAAAGTGAATAAATGCGAAAATCTAATCTTATAAATGGGAATACATACATTTAATTGGCCATGATTCTTTAAAACAATGTCGATGGAAAACATCTTCAACCCCTGAAAGGGTGTGTATCGTTTGTAGTTTAACGCAGAGTGTCTTTGGTAGAGGGTGCTGGTTCGAGACCCGCGGACGATAAAATTTATGATTATACTTAAGTTTTTGTTTTAGGCTTTCTGATGATTTCGAAAGCACTATGGTAATAAAAAATATATTTTTATGCTCCTGTTTATATATATATATATATATATATATATATATATATACCACCTCGTAATGTAACACCTGCTATACCTGTGTACACAATAAAATAATTTTGTATTTGTATTTTGTATATATATATATATCTATATATATATATATATATACATAGAATCACTTATAAAGTATAATGCTTACAGAAAAAAAACATTTTAATCCACATACCATTCATAGTGTTTCACCGGGGATGGTAAGTAATCACCACCGCCCATGAAATCCTGCAACTCCTATTTAATTCAGTTTTTACTAGCTGTGCCCCGCGGTTTTATCCGCGTTAATCTTTATAAATTATAGCTTATGTGTTAATCTAGGGTGTCAGCTAACTCCATACCAAATATTATTAAAATCGTTCCAGCCGTTTATACTCACACACTCACACAGTCACAAACTTTCGGCTTTATAATATTAGTAGGATTACGTACCTACTCAAAATGTAACTTTTGTTGATTAAAATAAAACCAAACTTTCAATGTTTTGTTTCTTTTTCCATTCGCCACAATGGATTTCACTGCGGCGTCATTCGACTTCGTGGGTTTCGCTTCAATAAGTTTTCGCCCCAGCGTGCCACGCTGAAATATTTTCGCCACAACATGTGCCGCTACAGCAACATTGGAAACTACGTACCGGACCCGAAGTTGACAATATATCTTTATACCTACCAAGTAATCAAATCGTATAACCGAGTCACAACAGTATCGAATCGATTATACGATTTAGGATGCAATAAGGAATGGAATTATATAGAGAAACCCATTTAGAAACAATTTCTGGCTTAACTGGAAGACGTGACATATTTTCGCAGGCAAAATAATTATAACGTAAACCAGGTACGAATAAATTTTATGGGAATAATAAATTATTTTTATCACATTATTAATATTTGCCCGTTCACATCACACACCGGAAATTTAAATTTTCTAGCCTCGTACGGAATACGTAATAAATGATTTTGTGTAATTTATTATTCTGTGATATTGCTTTCAGGGGAAATTAAAGGGCTATGATAACAGTACCAAATGCTGGAAAATTATTAATGTTTTTGTACTATAAGTCGCTGTAATATCCCTAACTATTCAGGATTTGTGGGTTTAAATTTAGAACTATGAGTTCCAATAATACAAATATGTTGTAATTGGATTGGGTTTTGGAAAAAATACTATGAGTAAGCAAATGTTAATTTATTGTTTCTCAATAAGTTTCAATGCACTTCTCATACAAATAAGCCAATGAGGGCTACCGCGTATCAATTTGCCGCTAGAGGCGCTAGCATCGCGGCAGGTCTACGAAACGTCAAAATACACTGTTTTTGTTCGGGTTACGCTGTTTATTAATAAAAACTGCGATTATAACTAAAAATTTTGGTTTAAAACTATATAAATTACAAAATGAGTAACAGCTCGATGACTGTAATAAATATTTGAAAAAATATTTAAAATCCTGTTAAAGTGTTTCATAAATAGCATGCCGCAGTGTTGTGCGGGGACTGCACAACACTGCTGCATGCTATTTTTGAAACAATTTAACAGGATTTTAAAAATTTTTCGTAAAAACATTCGTCGCGTCCACAATAACAATGATTTTGATCAGCTATAGTGGACCTTCCGCGACAGTGGCGCCGACTGGTGAGCACAAAAACGGTAGCCCTCATTATGATACTTCATATGATGATTTATTAAAATGCTAATCATTCTTGATGTTGTCAAACACGCAGCGTCCCGACCATGCTACTTCAGCATGGTCGGGACGCTACGTAGGATTATCCTTAATATTTACTTATCAACCTGATAAATTCATGTCTGTTTAAAACCTAAAAAAAAGGAAAATACGTCTTGTGTTATCTGGCTTAAAGCATTTCCTCCCACTTGTCTCTGTAGTTCTTTTCCACTAAATTATTCTATTCTTATATCTTATTAACATTCTGGGCCTGGGCTACCGCCTATCTCATCGATTTTCGTGATAGTGGTCGGCGTTCAAATATATGAAGGTTAAAAATGACTAAATCATTCGTTCAATCGGCTTCCATGAGCACGAGTGACGTCACAAATGGTCCGGAATCTATTTTCAATGTTGATTCAGCCAATTGAACGAATGAATAAGTCATTTTTAACCTTCATCTATTTCATTATCCAATTCTTATATCTGATTAACATTCTGGGCCTGGGCTACCGCCTATTTCGTGTCGTTCAGTCGGCTTCCATGAGCACGAGTGACGTCACAAATGGTCCAGAATCTATTTTCAATGTTGATTCAGCCAATTGAACGAATGACTAAGTCATTTTTAACCTTCATCTACTTGAACGCCGATTACGATTACGATAACCGGTGCATTAGGCGGTACCTAACCCTCGTTAATGAGTTCCGATGTACTATAAAATGAAGTCATTTTTAACCTTCATCTATTTGAACGCCGATTACGATTACGATAACCGGTGCATTAGGCGGTAAGCCTCGTTAATGAGTTCCGATGTACTATAAATGGGGAAATAACCCACAAAAAATGAAAGGGAGGTACCGAATTTCTCCAATTTAATGTGAACCTTATGCTTATGTGATAAAGTTGAACATCTATAAAATAAATTTGACAGATTGGGGTACCTGGATGTGCTGGCACCTGTATAGTGCTACAAACTTATCTGGCCCGGTGGCCAAAAGTAGAACTAACGACGTCAGTTTGAAATGTCAATCGGCCTGTTATTCCATGACATTCCTGCCATTGATTGTTTGTTGCGCGTATTTATTTTCCTTTATGTGTTTTTTAATTGTGAAAAATGCCGAAAGCTTTAAAAAGTGATGCAAGGAATGTTATATTACAAGTATTGAATTATATGAAGGAAGAAAAACGCCATCAGGCACCAATTATACCCTTCAATAAGTTGTATGAACGCGTAGCTGCTGCTACAGGTTAGTGTTGTCAGCTTCTGAAAAAATACGAAACTCCCCCTCGCATTTTAAATTAAAATACATATTTTAAAATACTCATTATTTATTTAATTTTTGCTATTTCCTTTGTAGGTGTCCGGGAGCGATTTGTAAGAAAACGTGTGAAAGAAAAAGAGCAAGCAGATCAGAATATTGGTAGGTAGATCGAATTCTGAAATCCTATCATTGACTGCAGAAGCTTTTGATAAAATAACAGTCAATGAATGGCAAAAGCATTGCAATCATGTGAAAAAATTTGAAAATGTGTATCGAAAAAGGGATGGATACTTAGTTGAGCTTTTCATCATTCATTTAGGTAGTGATAGTGAAAGCGAAAGCAGTGTTTCCGAAAATGATGATAATGAAATGACTTCTGAATTAAACCATTCTGGTGACATAATAATACCTGGAGTATCTCCATTAAAGAACACTCAGCATACATTTTATGTAAATGATCATAATTACTGTATAAAAATATAATAGAATTAAGATAAAAGATAAATATTTGTAATGACAGTATTTGTTTGCTTTTTAGTGAAGTAACATTTACGTTACAATGTTCATATTATTTTACCCAATTTATTGCAAAAAATAGTTACTAGCAACACTAAATGCGATAACAGCGACGCTGCCAGCGGTCCAGATAAGTTTGTGGCACTGTACGTGGTATATGTTGTGTTACTAAATCGGTGTTGGGAATATTACCATACGCCAGTGATTGGTCCCTCGATATATGTCCCTTCAAACAATTAAAACACTTAGTGGTCGTGTTCAAACGTTAAACCTCCATTAACCTCTAAGGAGTGACTTAGTGCTATCCTATACGTTATATATAACTATAACAATCTGAAAGTGACACAATTTATAACAACCGTTCCACTGAAGTATTGAATAGTAATTACATTTAACACATATAGCAAATACCAAAATAGTAGTAGACATGCGAATCATTCTAGTGTACATTATGGAAATTGTTTAGTTACTAGTGTGTTAGCCGCGGTATTACCCGTGTTAAACTTAACCTTAACCGATAACACTTAGGCTATAAATTCATGCCAATGTGTTGTTCGGATATATAAGCTATTTTACCTCATAACTTCATCAAAATATATTAATATATTAATCCATTCCGTCGTTTTTGCCTGAAAGAGTAACAAACATCCATACATATACTCACAAACTTTCGCATTTATAATATCAGAAGGATTCCCCCCCCCCCCCCCACCCCTCGCAAAAAACGCCACTGTGGTTTATGCGAGGGGCTCAACATTACTACTATACCGGGTTGTTGTACATTCGTCACAAAGTAAATTCACCACAGAAAAAAGTATAATATGTAAATTCGTCACAGTTCTAGTTTTATGAAGAAAACTGATCATATATTAATTTTGACTATTGTAAATTTGTCACAATGTTGATCTCTCCACCGACAGCAGAAAAATCAAATAATAAGTGGAATAAAGATTATTTCTTTATTTTTAATTATTGTTATTACAGTAATTTTAAGAATATAACCTTATCTCTACCTAAATCACAGTTCAACTCACAACTAAAATATTCGCGTTGTCAGTATCGGCCACGCCTATGAGACGCCTAAGTAGTACTTATATTAACATGTATTAAAAAGTGGCTGGTCTAACATTCCCACTATATAAGTAAATAGTAGAAATATAATGATAATAAGATACTGGTATATTATTCACACACGGCCATCTGATCCCAAACTAAGCATCTACATCTACTTACTACTTTTCTTTTGTAAATACATACTTATATTAATAACTAGCTGCGCCCCGCGGTTTTACCCGCGTTAAATTTTATAAATTATCATAGCTCCTCCCCCGTAAGTGATAGCGTGATAATATGTAGCCTATATGTTGACCCAACCTCTGAGTAATATTTATGCAAAATTTAAAGTAAATCCATGCTGTACTTTTTGAGTTTAGCCCGGACATACATACAGACAAACAGACACACAGACAAAAATTGTAAAACCTATATTTTTGGCTTCGATATCGATTGTAGATCACGGCCCAAGTATCCTTTTAAAAAAATATTCAATGTACAGTTTTGACACCCAGGTTCAGGACAAACAGGGCTTCCCTGGGTGGGAAGTGAACACACAATCTGCGGCGTAAAAGGCTATCTGCCAACCACGCCACCCGGCTCGTCATTAAAATTAGCAGGACTGTGATTTTTTAAGAGTGATTTTAATTACACCTTTCAAAATGTTAATTTCGCCGTCCGTTTTCACATTTCAAAAATGTGTTCAAAAAAGTCATCCATGTACATTCAGGTTTTAATGATTGTGAAAAAAAAAGGTAAGTATCATAATACTAATACGTAAATAAAATCCAAAGACTGTTAAAGTTTATATGAAAAAGAGCTTCCTGCAGGAGCTAATATTTTTACTTAACATGCATTAGTTAGAACTTAAATAATTTCACGCGGTAAAACCAATTGCGCGGAAAAAAAAATTTTGCTTGCTACCAGTACTTTATGCGAAAATGGTAGAAAATTACGACTTGTGACGAATTTACAATATCAATATTATTTAATTAATATAATTTAGTGCATGTGACGAATTTACTTTCAATGTATGGAGTTTACAAAAATGGGACGAATTTACTTTGTGACGAATGTACAACAACCCTAATATACCTTCTGTAATTTTTTGATCAATAAAAAAACATACCACTGAAAACGAACCACTTCATAATTTTTTTGTGACATAAATTACTAATTATATAATAATAATAATAAAAACCTTAACCGGTGGGCATAGAATATTATTAAATTTTTCGTAGTTATCTACTGAACATTTGCTTAATTTTTTTTCAATTACGATTTATCTTTGTTGTAATAATTAGGTACCAAATAAGAGGTCACTTTACAATCCACTTTACTAGTAACTGACAGCTGTCAAATTCTTTCAATATAAATTGGCCCTACTTACTATACAAGCACCATCATGGTTTTATTTGTACTGTAACTTTGAAGTAAACTTAATATAGTTTTCTTCATATGTACATCACAAACTGAAATAGTATTAAATCGTAAAAATAGGAAAATGAGATACGCAAATAATGGAATGTTTGAATTTTGTGAAATGAGTCACTCTTACTTTATTGTTTCAATTAAATAAAAATATTTTAATTAGTTAAAGTTTAAGCTATATTAATTCAAGATATATGCTAAGGTGAAAATCGCTAACGTATATAACTAATTGCTGAGTTATATGGCTTTCAGAAACTGAGAAGCCAACTGTTCTTTTGTTTCATCTATTAAAGAACCCTAAAAGTACGGAGGTATAGTACATGATAATCAAATTCGGAAAAAGAAAAGTATGAATAGAATAGCTTTTATGCCTAAACTGGCACTGATAACACAATTAAGTAAAAGAAAGGGGGTATCCACAGAGTGCGCACTCAATTGATATCTGTATGAATAAGATTTAATTCCAACTATGGTCACGACATTTTTGTAATAGTAAAATGTATTTCTGCACCGCAATAGTAAAATGTTTCGTGGTTTTAAGTGAACATTTTCGGATAACAACTGTCAACAGCCTGTATTTGAGTTAAGGTAAGTCTTACGGAAAAAAGAGTATAGTGTACGATGGTTACTCACAGAAGATTGGATACGTATTTAAGTACTATTTATTCTGTGGACTGGAGATTATCCATATCTTTTATTTATCTGTGATAACCCATCTCATCTCCTCTGCAACTTACTTGCACCAGTATTCTATATTCATATTGAAATGGCCCCAAATAGATATATATATATATATATATATATATATATATATATATATATATATATATATATATATATACAACATGTAACGTAATTAACGCACACCCTCAAACACCCCAATTAGAATATTATGTTTTAATCATAATACATACACTGAATTTGAAATTTAACATGTATATGCATTGTTATTTACTAAATTAGTTTCTTGGAATAAAGTTTATTTTTCTTTATTTTGTATTGAATGGTGGAACATGTATGAATACAAATAAAACTGCAATTTTAAAAGTCTTATTACTTGACTTACAGTCCATTTCAATTTGTTTGAGGGTATGACAATAATTTCCGTATTTTTTGTTATTTTGGAATAAAAAATTAACTTTATTAAAAATTATATTAATCGATTCAGTAAACGATTATGAACAAACTATTTTCAGGATGTGCGTTAATTAAGTTACATGTTGTATATAATTATGCTTAAACACGTCCTTGGTATCGTAACGGGAATAGGTATTACACCGAACATAACTGAATACTTTTGGTGACGTGACATACTTTCAGTTATATCCTGTACTAGTAAGTCTGGCGCCAAGAGTGACTTTTACAATGCGTGTGTATTTTTGCTTAACCTGACGTTTTTAATTAGCTTATGATATAACTAAACTGTTAAAACCAAAAGCCTAGTGTATCCCATTGCATACACTAGGCTTTTAGTTTCCACAAAAATGGTTTTGACAATCACACAGCCCATGCCATTGCACGGGCTGTGCGATTGTGAAAAGTTGCCGAGAGCCCGCCTATCATAAATATTAATTGACTTATTTACGTACATGGCTCCAGAAGAAGCCCGATTCCACTCGCAGACGGAGAAGGCGTTGGGGCAGCGGTGGCAGCCCGTAACCGTTAACTCCCCTCGGGGATGTGGTGGCTTTATGAGAAGGGTCTTCTCCTACCGCCACCTGCAAACAGCTCTTACAAGACAGTGATTTTTGTGTGGCGCAGTCACTGAGCCGGACTAACAGGAGTCGGCAATAGGCAAGGGCAATCCAGAGCCGCCAGGGTACGTGTCCTGACCATCTGGCACATTGCGCAAAAGGGGGCACCGCAGCAGCATACCCGCGTTCCCGGGGCACCTCCTATCAGGCGCCAACAGAAGTCACGGCAGTTTAGTTTTAGTCGGTGCGAGTCTAACATACCCACCTGCAGACACTTTCTGGGTGGCATGATATAAAAAAAAGTGTTGTGAAAATAAAGTAAATAAATCCACTAAATGTCGTCAATAGATCAATGTTTAACGATGCAATAAGGCATCGTTAAAATATAACTAGTTCTTTGTATGTTCAGTCGATAACACATCAATAGAAACATTTCTATAGGAAATTAGTCCTTATAGATAAAAATTAGTAAATTTAAGGTCCTTCACAACCAGTCTGTACGTATTTTATATTCACATAAACTTAAATTGAAAATTATGACCCGATTTTACGATGTTAGATACAAGTTAGAATTTAGGATCGTCTCCAAAGGACGTAATATTAATCCTCAACTATGTTGTACTTGATAATATTAACGCGCCATATAATTTGAAAACGATGTTTTAATTAGACTCAATTATTCCAGCGAATGTTTATCTTGATGATAGCTTTTACTTGTAGGTTTCTGAATTAGTAAATAGAATATCGCATTCATGGAAATGAACTTAATAATATTTAGGTATCATCAGAAAATTGAGCTGGTGTGGAACTTGCTAACAATTGGGTCTGGTGCTGATTTAATTGCTTAAGTAATATGTATATTGTTATTTTGTCGTCCGAATTCATAACAGTGAAATCATAACAGTGAAATATTATAAATGCAACGTAATGTGTATAAAATTTCTCAGCTGGGTTGCTCTTTCATTCAAAAGAATGTAACGTAACCAATCGATGCTCGGAGTGCCGGCAATCATAAAGTCATCCCGATTTTCAATGCAGCTCAATTTTCGTCTGCTGTAAGCACCGACGACCCAGGCAAGTCCAAGACGATTCGACGATTCGGATGACACTGATATTTTGTCGTCCTAATCGTCTTGGACTTGCCTTGTCGGTGCTTACAGCAGACGAAAATTGAGCTGCATTGGCCGGTGCGTCCACCAAGGGACTAACATGGTTGTGGCTGAGTCAAAAACAGTTTAAAAGCTTGCTTCAATCTATTTTTGATAATACCCAATTGAAAATCGGGATGACTTTATAATTGCCGGCACACCGAGCATCGATTGGTTACGTTACATTCTTTTGAATGAAAAAGCAACCCAGCTGAGAAATTTTATACACATTACGTTGCATTTATAATATTTCACTGTTATGATTCTGAGTGTCAGTAATGTTCTAGCATCACATTGCAGCGATTCGTCAGCTACGCATAGGAATACTTCGGTATAACCTGCATCCATAGACTTTATTCAATAACAAATAAATATATTGATATCAAATTCCTTTCGTAATACATCTTTTATAAAACGTTTCACCGTTATTCGTTTGCCATATTCCTAAAATTTGCCATCAGCTCATGAAAATAAAATAAAATACCCACCAGCAAAGCAAAAATAAAGGTAATAAACTGGGTTATGAATACCTCATATAAAGACAGAAAAAATATTATTTCAAAGTTGAGCTGACCTAACTCTAATTACACGCACACATTCATATGATTTCAAATGTCAGCTAACCTAATTCTAATCACACGCACACATTCAAAAACATACAAACACATAGACAATCAAATGCACGTCAGTTTATGTTCATTATGATTTTAAAAAGTTTAAAATAATCTAACGCTATACGGTCACGATGTTCTAACAGTACGCCAAAATTCAAATACTTACCTATTAGCCCTCTTTTGTCCTGTGAAGCTGTGACAATCTCATAAGCTAATTAAAAACGTCAGGTTAAGCAAAAATACACACGCATTGTAAAAGTCACTCTTGGCGACAGACTAACTAGTACAGGATATAACTGAAAGTATGTCACGTCACCAAAAGTATTCAGTTATGTTCGGTGTAATACCTATTCCCGTTACGATACCAAGGACGTGTTTAAGCATAATAATATACAACATGTAACTTAATTAACGCACATCCTGAAAATAGTTTGTTCATAATCGTTTACTGAATCGATTAATATAATTTTTAATAAAGTTAATTTTTTATTCCAAAATAACAAAAAATACGGAAATTATTGTCATACCCTCAAACAAATTGAAATGGACTGTAAGTCAAGTAATAAGACTTTTAAAATTGCAGTTTTATTTGTATTCATACATGTTCCACCATTCAATACAAAATAAAGAAAAATAAACTTTATTCCAAGAAACTAATTTAGTAAATAACAATGCATATACCTACATGTTAAATTTCAAATTCATATATATATTATTATTCAATATATATATACAACATGTAACGTAATTAACGCACACCCTCAAACACCCCAATTAGAATATTATGTTTTAATCATAATACATACACTGAATTTGAAATTTAACATGTATATGCATTGTTATTTACTAAATTAGTTTCTTGGAATAAAATTTATTTTTCTTTATTTTGTATTGAATGGTGGAACATGTATGAATACAAATAAAACTGCAATTTTAAAAGTCTTATTACTTGACTTACAGTCCATTTCAATTTGTTTTGACTGTACAGGGAGGGTATGACAATAATTTCCGTATTTTTTGTTATTTTGGAATAAAAAATTAACTTTATTAAAAATTATATTAATCGATTCAGTAAACGATTATGAACAAACTATTTTCAGGATGTGCGTTAATTAAGTTACATGTTGTATATTATTATGCTTAAACACGTCCTTGGTATCGTAACGGGAATAGGTATTACACCGAACATAACTGAATACTTTTGGTGACGTGACATACTTTCAGTTATATCCTGTACTAGTTAGTCTGTCGCCAAGAGTGACTTTTACAATGCGTGTGTATTTTTGCTTAACCTGACGTTTTTAATTAGCTTATGAGATTGTCACAGCTTCACAGGACAAAAGAGGGCTAATAGGTAAGTATTTGAATTTTGGCGTACTGTTAGAACATCGTGACCGTATAGCGTTAGATTATTTTAAACTTTTTAAAATCATAATGAACATAAACTGACGTGCATTTGATTGTCTATGTGTTTGTATGTTTTTGAATGTGTGCGTGTGATTAGAATTAGGTCAGCTGACATTTGAAATCATATGAATGTGTGCGTGTAATTAGAGTTAGGTCAGCTCAACTTTGAAATAATATTTTTTCTGTCTTTATATGAGGTATTCATAACCCAGTTTATTACCTTTATTTTTGCTTTGCTGGTGGGTATTTTATTTTATTTTCATGAGCTGATGGCAAATTTTAGGAATATGGCAAACGAATAACGGTGAAACGTTTTATAAAAGATGTATTACGAAAGGAATTTGATATCAATATATTTATTTGTTATTGAATAAAGTCTATGGATGCAGGTTATACCGAAGTATTCCTATGCGTAGCTGACGAATCGCTGCAATGTGATGATAGAACATTACTGACACTCAGAATCATAACAGTGAAATATTATAAATGCAACGTAATGTGTATAAAATTTCTCAGCTGGGTTGCTTTTTCATTCAAAAGAATGTAACGTAACCAATCGATGCTCGGTGTGCCGGCAATTATAAAGTCATCCCGATTTTCAATTGGGTATTATCAAAAATAGATTGAAGCAAGCTTTTAAACTGTTTTTGACTCAGCCACAACCATGTTAGTCCCTTGGTGGACGCACCGGCCAATGCAGCTCAATTTTCGTCTGCTGTAAGCACCGACAAGGCAAGTCCAAGACGATTAGGACGACAAAATATCAGTGTCATCCGAATCGTCGAATCGTCTTGGACTTGCCTGGGTCGTCGGTGCTTACAGCAGACGAAAATTGAGCTGCATTGAAAATCGGGATGACTTTATGATTGCCGGCACTCCGAGCATCGATTGGTTACGTTACATTCTTTTGAATGAAAGAGCAACCCAGCTGAGAAATTTTATACACATTACGTTGCATTTATAATATTTCACTGTTATGATTTCACTGTTATGAATTCGGACGACAAAATAACAATATACATATTACTTAAGCAATTAAATCAGCACCAGACCCAATTGTTAGCAAGTTCCACACCAGCTCAATTTTCTGATGATACCTAAATATTATTAAGTTCATTTCCATGAATGCGATATTCTATTTACTAATTCAGAAACCTACAAGTAAAAGCTATCATCAAGATAAACATTCGCTGGAATAATTGAGTCTAATTAAAACATCGTTTTCAAATTATATGGCGCGTTAATATTATCAAGTACAACATAGTTGAGGATTAATATTACGTCCTTTGGAGACGATCCTAAATTCTAACTTGTATCTAACATCGTAAAATCGGGTCATAATTTTCAATTTAAGTTTATGTGAATATAAAATACGTACAGACTGGTAGTGAAGGACCTTAAATTTACATCTATAAGGACTAATTTCCTGTAGAAATGTTTCTATTGATGTGTTATCGTCTGAACATACAAAGAACTAGTTATATTTTAACGATGCCTTATTGCATCGTTAAACATTGATCTATTGACGACATTTAGTGGATTTATTTACTTTATTTTCACAACACTTTTTTTTATATTATGCCACCCAGAAAGTGTCTGCGGGTGGGTATGTTAGACTCGCACCGACTAAAACTAACCTGCCGTGACTTCTGTTGGCGCCTGATAGGAGGTGCCCCGGGAACGCGGGTATGCTGCTGCGGTGCCCCCTTTTACGCTATGTCCCAGATGGTCGGGACACGTGCCCTTTATAAGGTGTAACATAAATAGTGGACGTAACTAAATAAGTGCGATCTTTCCATGAAACCAAACAAATAACACAATACCAGTTTGTTCAGTACGAAAAAGCACAAAAATATGCCTCCCCATATAAAATGCATCAGCTGATCGTTATTCTTGTATATGGAGATACTGGTTTTATTTGTATATTTTATGTGTTCATGTGTACTGTACGTCGATCAGTTTCATATGCAAATTAAGGTCCTTAACTTACGCCCACTACTTATGTTACACGTTGTATATACGATGCACCGCCACTGAGTCCTTTAGATCCTAAGTAGCCATAAAGCGTAATCCATCAAACCGTGTACGCCACTTAGCGACTTAAAGAACCCAGAGGCGGTACATCGTATAAATGTATGTATGTATAGATGGTAATTAAAAACAAAACCAATTCCAAATTTAAAAGTTTGCCTAGTTGGGTTTGCACACCTTTTGTTTGGGTCGTTGTGTTATTTGTAGTACTTGAACCATTTCAGTTGCATCCAGGAGTCCAAGAGTCTTCGAAGGTGCTAGAGTGAATTCTGCTACATATTCAGCAACTTTGCGCGACACTTTTCTAGTTTAGGTGCAGTGCAGTGTAGGTGGTGTTTCCTCAAATTCAATACAAACGTTTTTATTTGACTTCAGTGTCATCTATATTATTACATATAATAAAATCATAGGAAAGTCAAAACTGTACATTGAATATTTTATTAAAAGGCTACTTGGGGTGTGATCTACAATCGATATCGAAACTAAAAATATAGTTTTTAGAATTTTTGTCTGTGTGTCTGTTTGTCTGTATGTATGTCCGGGCTAAACTCAAACAGTACTGCATGGATTAAGTTCAAATTTTGTCTGAATATTATTAAGAGCTCGGTTCAACATATAGGCTACATATTATCACGCTATCACCTACGGGGGAGGAGCTGTGAGCATTTATAAAATTTTACGCGGGTAAAACCGCGGGGCACAGCTGGTTTCCTATAAATCTACTGTAACTCCGTATTGACTAGTGTGACCTAATTATTCAATGCGAGTTCTCGGTAGCATTCTAGGGCGTGTCCAATATGGATTATAAATTATAACAGATAACGTACTGTTAGATTTGCGTCATAGTAATAATTTCAATGACGCTTTAACGACGTTAAATCATCAAGCCGTTTAAGGTAGAGGAGCTACGTCTAGGGACCTTGGTGGTGACGTAAATGCTTCCGATGGAACATCAGGGCAAGCCACTGTATCATGCTTCTTGCCAAAAACAGAGAGTTCATTCCATTCACTTTATTAACATAACGGTCTCTTACTATGTGGTTTTAGTAGGTACTTCCTTCCACTAACGCTGAGATTGTGGAATAAGCAGCTTTTCCAAGGAAACACAGTATAGATTCTTACGAAAAAGGAATACCAACGTTTCTGACGGATTGGATAGTGGTAGTCACAACGTCCTTTGGCGCCGGTAACAGTTTACGATACGATTTGAGAGATGCCTGAGTGCCTGACTAACAGCTTCTCGTGCTCTCCAAGGCTCTAGATTGTAACAGCGGCAATATCGCCAAACTCCAGAGTGAAAAGACAGATATACACCTTGTTTTTGTTGACGTGCTGAATTTCATAAAAAAAATAAGGAAGTTCTTTCCATACAACATACCGTTTAATTAGCACAGTAGGTACAAATATGTAAAGTCAAAAAGAATACTGACTCTTCGCACAAATTACTTCAAGTGCTTTATTGGTAGATATATAAAAAACGCTAGCAAACTGATACTTTACAAGTTATTTAGGCCTATTCTGTATAAGGATATATCTAAAAATATCTTATGGTAAGCTAGAAAGCGCCAGTATTTTAAACATTATTTGTCACATTTGATCGAGTTAGGTGCCGAATCGATTGACCTGAACGAAAGTTGGACTCAAAAGATTATGGTTTAACTTTTTTATATCGCATAAAAAAAATTACAGAGAAACCATGATACAAGACGCCAAGCGTTGCTTACATACAAACTTATATAATTACTTTTCTTTTTTATAGCTTTACAATTGGCACACAAAACAAAGTAGCCGAAGTAGTTTGAGCGGGAGCTGTTTGTACAAATATAGAACGATGTTATTTATTTTAAAATTACATTTACAATTAGGCTTCGCCCAACAATAGAGGCGAGCCTATACTCAAGCCTTCGTGTAAATTAAACCTACACATAAAATAGCCTTCGCCAGCAGGCACCCTATTTGGGGTTCCAACTTCTGTTACGGACGGTTTCTGACTGCTAGATAATATGAAAGGGGCGACTTTTAGTGACTAGGGTTATTGTGTTTGGTTGTCAATTGTCGTCTACGTTAATACGGAAGAAGCGGGCCGCTCATCCGATTGAGTGTTGGACCTTGCATCAACGCAATACATTTTATCTATTCTTCTGCATTTCTATGTAAATACGCGAATACGTGAAGCAACTTATCAAATGATTGCCTGGTCAAGCAGTGAAAGCCTCTAAGGCCAACTGATAACATTATGTACAAAGATAATTTATTTATTGATAGAAATAAAATGTATTTAAGTAATCATGGAATGCACTCGACGAGTTAGCAGCCCTTGATAATGGTCCGTGGAGGACTGAAACACGTGTTAGGTATCGTACTGGCGCATGTAATTTGCTTTTTTATATTGTCCTTCTTGCATGTGCACATTTTTACGGGTGGAAGGGCGGTGCAAATTGCATCCCGGCATGATTAAACTGACAATTAGCGGAATTAACACTACATATTGCTTTTGTATTTAGAAAATTTATTTAGTGTTCACCTTCTTTGTTTATCTTGTGTTAAGCGTTAAATGTAAAGTGTTTAGATCTAGGAACTAAATTCACGGATTTAGTTCTTAAATCTAATCGATATAGCAGGATAGCTAAGGACTTGTGCTATAACTATCTAATCAACCAATTAAAGGCTACATATCCTCTATATGAAGTAGGGATGTTTAACGGTAAGGTTGTATACATTATCTTTAATTAAATAATATTGAATGACATGTATTCGGATATTTGTATTGTTCCGACACATAATACAGTTAGTAACTATTCAACCTTACAAATGAAGACAAAAATATTTTTTTGATTCATTGCGAAAAGTCTGAGTGATCATCGCTATGACATATATACGTCACGGCTTTGTACAGTTGTCGTCACGTTGCTGGATAGAATTTGAGCTTGACAGCGTCTTTATTACGCAGGCTTTATGGGCGATATTGACAGTTTAAGTATCCACTGACGTATCGTTAGTGATAAAAACTGACGTATCGTTAGTGGTAAAATGACAACTAAATTGACGCATCGTCAGTGGATACTTAATTTTTTGTTAGATGTATATAACCACACGATGCCGGCTTCATAGAGAATTTTTCAAGCTGATTAAGGCTGATTTCAGAGTGACGCGCGCCGGAGGCCAGTGCGTCTCAACAGCGGCGCGTGCGAGACGCGTCACTCTGAAACGCTAGCTGCCAGTGGAGCTCAGGCAGCGCTGGCCGACGGCGCGCGTGTCACACGCGGCTCGCGTGTCACACGCGGCGCGTGTGAACTGCGTGACTATGAAACGCAACTACTATCTAGTGTAATATTGTAAGCGCGCGCGTTTGACCGGCACCGCTCGCGCGCGCGACTCTGAAATTAGCCTTAAATGCAGGTTTTAATGAAGATGATTATCAAATATATTTTACGGGACTTTGGCGTGGTGGGTAAATGATTTGTACGCCACAGGTCGTGGGCTCGATTCCAACCCAGGGCAGATATTTGTGTGCATGTACATGTGATGTTATTTGTCCTGAGTCTGGGTGTAATTATCTATATAAGTATGTATTTACAAAAGAAAAGTAGGTAGTATATGTAGCATATCAGTTATCTGGTTTCCATAGTACAAGCTTTGTTTAGTTTGGGATCAGATGACCGTGTGTGAATAATGTCCTAAGATATTATTTAGAAAAGCCGTTTAGAAGTTTTGCCTTTCATAAGATTCAGTTTTTTACTAGAAAGGATCAAAGTTTTTGTCGATTAGTTAGATACAATTTTAAATATTTTGACAAAATAGCTTAATGTTTTCAAATTGTCAAAGCGCGAGTGATATCCCCATAGGTTTGCCCAATTCAAATTGTGTTGATCACTTTCCGTTCCAATTTCCAACAGAAATCCGTTGAAAAGTAATTAATATCATTCACCTCTGTTATAATTGCGACCAATATATGTTGGGTTATTTAAGTCTCATTTTCTTACATCCACCTATAAACTAAAGCGATTTAATTTTTTTCTGTAATCAAACTACAGTAAAATTCTTTGCCTAAACGAAATAGGTAGGCGTATGGTTTCTTTTGTACAGACGCCTATTTGAAAGTGAATAATTGAAAGTGAACCTTACTCTTTTGTGATAAAGTTGAAAATCTATAAAAGAAATTTGACAGATTGGGGTAGCTGGATGTGCTGGCGTCTGTACTATTTTGGCACATATGTGTTCACGAAGAGTCATGGCAAAAAAGTCGAATATAGACATGACAGATATCTATGTTTTAAAAAAGTATTGGCCTAGTCTTAATAGCCAGGGAGAGAAATAAGCAATACGTTATGGGAAAATGGCAGGTAGGAATGTCTGTATTTAATCATAATGGTACAATTTCATTACTTTAGTAACAAATGACTAGTCACGACGCCCACGGATATCACATATGAGTACTGTGTTACTGTTCTATGATAATTAACTCCCATGTAATGGCACGCTACCACGGACTAAGGTAAACGAAATTTCTCAGTTTTCCCACAGATTATTAAAGACGACAATCTATACTGCAGATTTTTAATGTAACAGACAATCTTTTAATACTGATTATTAAACATAGAATTCTTTATGGACTAATATCATCTAAATAACACCTTTTTTTTTTTTTGATAAGGCAGGGGGAACTAATGCATGCCACCCGCAAAAAGTGTCTGCGGGTTGGTATGTCGGACTCGCACCGACTAAACCTAACCTGCCGTGGACTTCTTCTGGCGCCTGATACGGGGAGCCCCGGGAACGCGGGTATGCTGCTCCGGTGCCCATCTAAATAACAGCTAAATTCCATCTCTGACAGGGACAGTCTGGTTGTGTCAATGTATTTTGATCGCATTAGCCATGCTCGCACGCAATGCTATAAGAGGCTCTACTCATGAAAAAATATTTATTTATTTAAACTTATTGCACAAAACAAAAGCGAACTTAATGCCAAAGGCATTCTGTGCCAGTCGACCTTGGGGTGATGCAGAGATAATATGGTAGGTGCACTATAGCATTTCTCACTTCTAGTGTTCCCAAAAAAACAAGAAACATCTTAGACTACGATAAAATTGAATCGGTTCTCGTCCAGACAGACTTCAGTCCAATGTATAGTACACTTGACGTTAACGAAGCCACGAACTTTTTCATCAACACTTTAAATTCAATTATTATCAGAAACTCAATTTTAAAATTAGTACCTTACCGAAAAAGACTAAAAAAGCCATGGATGACACCTGGCTTGCTCAAATGTTTGCGAAACCGAGACAATCTGCATCTTAAACTTAAAAAAACACCGAATGATGAAATATTAAAAACAACATTTAAAAGATACAGAAATTTCTGCACTATGCTAGTTAAAAAGGCTAAAATGAACTTTGATAAGACTCAATTGAATAAGGCACAAAATAACAGCAAGAAGCTATGGGAAACCATAAAAACTATAACATATACGACTAAACAAAAAACTCAGGCTGCTGAACTATTATCATCTACTGACCCCAGACGTTCAGTGAACGACGTCAATTCATATTTTGTAAACATTGGACGTACCTTAGCTGAAAAAAGCCCTTACATCCCATTCTCACGATCTAGTGGTAAACATTCCGACACATCATAAAAGCTTTGTCATTTATGAGACGGATGAGGCTGAAATGGATCGTCTTATCATGAACCTAAGAAGCGATTGCACTGTGGGCTCTGACAATATACCTGGCTTTTTCCTTAAAAAGTTTAAACATATTTTAATATCCCCGCTTATATTTCTGTGTAACCTGGCTTTTTCTACTGGAACCTTCCCAGATGCATTTAAACTCGCGATCGTTCAACCTATTCATAAGGGTGGAGACAGAGATTGTTCAATCAACTACAGGCCAATTTCAATTTTACCAACTTTATCTAAATTACTAGAGAAATTATTAAATAACAGATTAGTAAAATACTTAGAGAAAAACCAACTTCTATCAGCTTGCCAGTATGGCTTTCGCTCGGGAATTTCAACAAGTAACGCCGTTTTGGATTTAACTAATAAAGTTGTTACAAAATTAGACAAAAAATTAAGAGTACTTGGAATCTTTTTAGATCTGGCAAAGGCCTTTGACACGATCTCTGTCTCCATACTTATGGCTAAGCTTGAAAAAATCGGCATTAGAGGTACTCAGCTTTCCCTTTTTCACAGCTATCTAACTGGTAGACGGCAGTGCCTCAGGATTGGCGAATGGACTAGATATAAAAGTTTAGGCCTGCTCCCGTAGTTAGCACTGACCTGCACTTTTAAGTATTCTGGTTGATTTGTTAATGATACAAAATATGAGGTTTTAAATGATATATTAAAAGTATATAAACTACAATTATTTAGTTGGTTAATACTAAGATTTATAAAATGATATATTAATAGCTAAAATGATTTGATTTGATCTTTACGCGGCAATCGGAGCGGTTTCCGATTGCTTTGATAGTGTATCGATCGCGAGTTACTTACGAACTAACTTTATTTGCTAACATTAGTGAATTTATATAATGAATAACCTAAAAGTGCTGAGCTGTTCGGTCAATGTCCGAACATACTCCCGACCACGAGATGAGAAGGGAAGATGTGAGTAAATCAAATCATCGTACGTATTTTCATAATAAATACCATATTTTATCTAAGCACAATTATGTAAACTATATTAATGTAAACAATAATATTTATAACAATAAAATTTGATTTGATTTAATGTATTAAATTTGTAAATGGTTAGTCAAGTGAATTATATTTAATGGTTAGTTTTATTGGTATAGTAATTAAATGATAAAAAAATCTAAATAAAACATGTCTTAAACTAATGAGTCCTCTATAGTGAAAACGGCGCGTTCTTTTCGAGTAGAAGGCATTGTAGCCCTCTCCCTTTGTCCTGCCTTTCGCATTGCACTGGGCCACCGTCTGGCCAGAAAAGTTTTTAATTCCACTTCACTTTCACGGTTTGATGGTTGCACATTATCACTGTTCACTCTGTCTCTGATTGTTCGTGATAAAGCCCTTCCGTTATGTCCGTCTTGATCCTCCCCACGGCGAGGTCCGCGGCACAAACCGCAGTAGGCCCTCGTCCATATCCACATTATTGCTGCACATACAACGACGGCTAACAGTATGTAAGAGATGGTGTAATGATGGATATCATGAGACGACATCTCTTCTACTTCTGCTTTGCTGGATCTTAAAGTCTCTATTTGTTCTCCAAGAAGAGATATTGATCTATTCAAAGACTTATCTTCAGTTAATACCTCATCTTCAGGCATTTGAATATTGATGATGTAATTTATTTGGTCAAGTTTTGGTACCGTAATTTTTGATGAAAGTTGGATTTGGTTAGATTGTTGCAATAGCGAATATAGTTCGAAATCCTTGCCTCGTACAACACATTTCTCAGACATGCTAATGACCCCTGCCCGAGTGAGCTGGTGTACGGTAACTTGATCGTCGCATATCACTTTAATTGTGTAGGCATCACAACAAAAATATAAATACTGAGGCGTTGAATGTAATTCGACCCATTTATTTATACACATTGACCTTTGTGTTTTGCATTTATGGGTCAATGGATTACTATCACAGAAGCTGTTATCATTCTCTAGTTTCATGATAGATTTAAATAGTTCGCACATGAATGAGTCTCCGTGAAGCAAACATGTATTTAGTTCATTTATTTTAGGTATAAAATAAGAATCTTTTTTCAGATTGACTGCAACGTACTGAGATACTGGAATTATAGTAACCATGGTAGTATTACTTTGGTGCGGGATAGCTATTATTTTGTATAATTGGAAATCTTCCCTTGCGATCAATGGGAAAGTAATTTCAAATATGATATATTCTCGAGTGACTCGTGTTTTTACTTTCAGTAATTTATAAATGTGCTGAATATCGGTTTAAATATTAGTTATTGGTAATGCTAGTTCCTTGGGCATTTGACTATGTATGATTTGTAATTCTTGTTTCATCTGATTAGGGTTCAACAAATGCAGACTAATCTGACCATGGTAAATTTCTGAAATCGTATCGATTAAGGTGTCTTGTATTCGTCTTAAATTGTTAATCATATTAAGTGTTGCAATCGATATGAGAGTGAAATCTTGCTGAGTTGCCATGTTATTGATTTCTTTTTGGAGTACATTGGTGGCTGAATCCAAAGCGTTTAAATGTTTATTTATGATTTTGTGTTGGGTTTCTATCATAGCTTCGGTTCTTTGTAATATGTTATGTTCCGCTTCAACTATAGAGGTTTGGTTTTTCCATAACTGAGCAAGGTGTTTTTGGTTACTAAACACCAGTTTAATATCCTCCTGGTATTTTTCGGCGAAATTCTCGTCTAAAACTCCGAACAAAGTATTAGAGACTGAACCCACCGCGTTGATAAGACCGCGTCGCGATCGTAAGCTCGTGCCATAGTGTTGGCTCAGCAAAAGCTGGTTATAGTATTCAAGTTCATTGTAATCATGACGTATTTGTAATAGAATCATGTTACAATGAGTTGGTACTGATAGTGACTCACACGACCTTTCAATGTAGTTTGTAAAATCTTTAACGGCTTTATATCCTTTCCAATAAGGAGACATGTCATAATATGTTACGAGTTTCCATTTATCTCGAATTAAATTTATTTTTCCGACTGGATCAAAATATAAAGTCTGGTTGCTGTCGAATTGGGTAAAGTTATATGAGGCTGTAGTTGGCGATATAATACTAATAAAAAAAAGTAATGCTAGTGCAATGTTTAATAATTTGGAATTTGTTCCTGTGTTCCACTGACGGCTGTTTTGCTTCTTTGGCTGTGATATAGAAGTCTGTTTGGATGCTGGTTTACTCATATGTTGATATTTTTTATCTTCCGTGTCGTTTTTCAAAGGTAAAATCGACAATTTTACGATGGGTCGTTTTAAGTAGCCATTCTTTGTTTTCAAGGTGACCACTCTCACGAGCTCATCTTTTCCTGGGTGGACTTCTGTAACGCGACCAACTGGCCATTTTCCTGCCGGTAGAATTTCATCATCATGTATCATTACTAGGTCACCCACGCTAATATTTTTCTGATACTCCTTCCACTTGTTTCTTGCAGATAATTGTGTTAGATATTCGGTTTTCCACCTTTTCCATAAATCTGTAAACAATTTATTCGTTAAGTGCCATCTGGTCCGGGCATCTTCCTCTGTTTCCATTACAGATAAACCTGGTCGTGTCGATAGGAAGTGGGCTGGCGTTAGAAATTCTAGATCTTGAGGATCTTCTGACAGCGCACAGAGCGGTCGTGTGTTCATACAAGCTTCTATTCTGGACAGTAGAGTGGTGTATTCTTCGAATGTTAATTTTTGTTGACCGATTACACGTTTTAAATGTTTTTTCAATAAACCAATATTCCTTTCCCAAATTCCACCGGCATGTGCTGATTTAGCTGGATTATAGTGCCATTCAATTTGTAGCTCAGTAATCTCCGTAAAGAATTTTTCACTAAAGATTTGCTGAAGTTGTTCATACTCTGTTTGTAGCATTCTGTTGGCTCCCACGAAGTTTGTTCCGTTGTCACTGTATATGTGACGTGGTGCTCCGCGTCTAGCGGCCATTCGGTGCAAAGCTGCTAGGAAAGCTGAAGTGGTTAAATCGGAAACTAATTCCAAGTGAACAGCTTTTGTCACCATACATATGAAAAGTGCTATGTATCCCTTACTCGTCCTTATCCCGCGCCCTTTATTAGCCTTAACTTCTACGAAACCCGTGTAATCTACGCCACAATGATAAAAAGGGCTTTCAGGGTTAACTCTAGATGATGGTAGGTCACCCATGAGTTGAAATTGTTTTACTGGTTCTTGTTTTCTGCATGTAATACATTGTCGTATAAACTTTTTTGTTGCCATATAACCGCCAATTATCCAGTATTTTTGTCGAATGTTAGATAAAGTAAGGCGGGCCCCACCATGGAATGTTAATTCATGAGTATATTGTATTATTAATGTAGTAAGTCGATGATTATGAGGTATGATGATGGGATACTTCATCTCGGGGCACATCTGAGCGTTTCTTAATCTACCACTCACTCGAAGAATGCCGTCTTGATCAACAATGGGGTTCAGATTCAAAATTTTACTTTTAGAATGAACTTTTCCATGCTTGTTTATGTAAAGTATGTCGTCGACAAATTCTGTTTGTTGCACGTTTTTTACAATAAGCATTTTAGCGCGTCGTAGTTCTTGCAACGTGAGGTAAGGTTGACGAACCTTTTTTGTAGATAACCGCAGTATCCATGCTAGAATACGTACAATTTTTATAAATGAACTAAATTTATATAAGAGATGGTTTATGATATTTTGAAGTATAGGTTGACTTTGATGTTCTATGATAACGGCATTTGTTTGTTTTAAAATAGATTTCTTAATTTCTAAGTTTGTTTCATAAATAGTATGTGGTATACTTTTGTTCTGGAATGACTGAAGCCATGATGGACCGTCCCACCATAACGAATGTTCCTTCAATTAATTGATAGTTAATCCGCGACTTGCAGCATCTGCCGGATTCTCGTTCGTATTTACATATCCCCAATTTTCTGATAATATGATTTTGGTTATAAATTTAACTCGATTTGTTACAAAGGGTTTCCATCGCGCTGGGTCTCCTTGAATCCACCCGAGTACGGCGGTGGAATCAGTCCAGCAGTATGTTTCTATTTTGTAATTTGTAAAGCAAGCACACACTTTCTTCATTAGCTGGGCTAAGAGATGAGCCCCCATTAACTCCAACCTAGGTGTCGAGATAACTTTACTTATAGGCACTAATCTGGCCTTCGCAGTAACCAAAGATATGTTACAACCGTTTCTGCCACTTGTCTTGCAGTAAATAACGGCAGAATAAGCTTTATTTGATGCGTCGGAAAATCCGTGTAACTGCACATTTTGGTCTCCTGTTGTACCTATCCATCTGTTTATTGTAATAGTGTTTATTTTCTCCAAATCTCTCCTTAAATCGTGCCACTTACTCTTTATATCTTCTGGTAGCACGTCATCCCATTCCAATTTTGCTAACCATACTTGTTGAAATAGAATTTTCATGCTAATGCTTAAAGGAGTGAGCCACCCCAACGGATCAAATAACTTGGATATGTCCGAAAGAAGTGATCTCTTGGTTTCTGATGTTTTTGACTCTAGTTCCAATTTAGAGTCAAAAATGAATTTATCCCTTTGCGGATTCCATGCGAGTCCTAGCGTTTTGGTAGAGTCCGACTGTTTGAACTCATATGTTGATTGATTGCATAAACTTTTATCTAAGTCTGCCAAAAGATGTGATTTGTTTGAGGTCCACTTTCGTAAATTAAATCCTCCCTTTTGTAATAGTTTTATAAGATCCGATTTGATTTGATTTGCTTCCCGTTTAGAGTGGGCTCCTCCACAATAGTCATCCATGAAGAAGGATTCTTCTAATGCTTTTGCTGCGTCAGGGAATTTTAGTTTCTCTTCCTGGGCCAATTGCTTCAAACACATCATTGCCAAAAATGGTGCTGGTTTTGTACCATATGTAACTGTTGTAAGTGAAAATGATTTGATAGGTTGATCAGGTGATTCTCTCCATAATATTTTTTGATAGGGTTGGTCATCAGGGTGTACCAATATTTGACGGTACATCTTTTCAATGTCGGCTGTGAAAGCATATTGATACTGTCTCCACTTCAAAATTAACTCCTGTAAATCTTGTTGCAAATTTGGGCCCCGGTACATGACGTCATTTAAACTGAGTCCTGACATTGACCTAGCCGAGGCATTAAATACCACTCTCAGCTTTGTAGTAGTTGAATCACGTGTTACACAGTGATGAGGTAGATAACACTCGGGTGTCGTGTTCCCAGCCGAAGGTATCATATGACCCAACGTAGAATATTCATTCATAAAATTAACGTAATCCAATTTCAGTTCGGGATGTTTCTGTAGTTTTTCTTCTAATTTACGGAACTGTGCTAATGTTAAAGATCTAGAAGACCCGAGCTGTTCTTTTATTTCTGATTTAAATGGTAGTCGAACTTGGTATTTTCCGTTTTCTAATCTCTCTGTTGTTGATAAGAAGTACTGTAAACATTCATGATCCTCTGTAGACATCTCAATCGGCTCGCTGATATCCTCATTTTCCCAAAATTTGCGTAAGTCATCTGTATTTTGAAGGACAACGTTGCACATGTAATTTGGTTTCATGGCACCATATAGCAAAAATCCCAATTGTGTTTGCTGGGCAATCGGTTGATCCTCACTATCTCCTCTTAAGATGCCATTTAAGACAATCATGCCGTATACATCCGCTCCTAAAAGTAAGTCCACGGGGCGACTTGTATTGAAGTCCGGATCCGCTAAATTTATATTTTGTATGTGTGGCCAAGACGGTTTTGTAAAAGATTTGTTTGGTAAACATTTGATTAAACTACTCATGATAAGAACTTCGCCTTCTAACGAAAAGTCGTTATAGATTGATTGAATGCGAATATTCATCATTCCCTTACAGCTTCTCTCGTTTTCCCCAACTCCAATAATTTTTCCTTTACACTTATGTCTTTTTAAGTTTAAAATTTGGGCCGCATTCTCGCTTATTATTGAGATTTGAGACCCCTGATCAATTAGACATCTCATGGTATGCTGCAATCCATCGGCTGCTGTCACCTTCACTATAGCCGTAGCTAAAAGAGTTTCAGTCATATCATTCCATGAGACATGATTTGAGCTCGATGTATGTTGAGTATTTGTTTTATTAGAACCGCTCAGTGTGTTCACGCCCTTATTGTTTGATTTTGCTGAGGTGGTAGATTTGTTCTTCGCGACAATTGCTTCATGCAATAATGTATTGTGATGAGCGTCGCATTTTCGACACCTTTTTGTTGAAATACATGATTTATTAAAGTGGTTGAATAGACAATTTACGCAACAATTTAATTTATTGACGGTTTTTAATTTTTGCTCATCTGTCAGTTGCGAAAATCGGGCGCACATCCACAATCCGTGGTCAGCATTGCAAAATGGACAAGTGAATGACCGCGAAACGTGGAAAGTTTTCATATTTTTCGTGTTTGATGAATTACTTTTATTTGGTGGTTGATAGTAATTGTTATGATAAAAATGTTTCTTTTGACTTGATGGATAGTTTAGATGCGATGCTGGATAGTTCATCTTATGATTGTTCGGTTCCTGTTTACGCCGAGCTACTTCCAAGGCAGTAAACTTGGTCTCCAAGAAATCCAGGAATTCTTGAAGTACTGGTACTTCTCTAGGCTTTTTCACAGACTCTATATATTCTGAAAATGACTCGGAGTCCAGTTTTTGCGACAGTAGATGTACTAAAAGCGGATCCCAGTTAGTAATATCGATACCTGAGTTTTGTATGGCGTGTAAACATTCCTTTGTGACGTCGTGAAGTTTTTTAATCATTCCTGCGGTTTGTTGTTGCATTGTGGGGATATTTAATAAAATATTGATATGCGATGTGAATATCAGCCTCTTGTTATCGTATCTATGGTTTAGTATTTCCCAACATACCTCATAATTCTCTGAGCTAATCTGAAGATGATGGATCAGTCGCTCAGCCTCACCTACTACTTTACCTTTCAAAAACTGCATTTTCTGTGCTTTCGATAACGACGGGTTTTTATGTATAGTTTCTGTGAACAAATCTTTAAAAGACGTCCACTGGTGGTAATTCCCATGAAATTCAGGAATATTCATTTTTGGTGTTGACTTATCCCGATGCGCTTCAGACCACATATTAGAACTAATACTTTTCTTTAAATCATTATACATTTTTTCATATCTGGTGAATTCCTCTTGGTACCATTCATCTTCACGACCGTTCTCAGCTTCTATCTCCCAATGTAAAATGTCAATAATATTCCAGCGACTTTGAAGGGACCGTAGAGCATCTTCGAATTCCCAGTTATTTTTCAAATGGTCAATTTCAATGTTGGTTACTGTCCTCAAAAACGCCTTAAAGTTTATGTTTTGCTTCTTTATCATCTCATCCCGTTTGATGTTGTCGTGTTTTAAGTTGGCGTCCTGCTGCTGGTCAGGTTCGGAACGAGACGACCCCTCATTTGGATTAAATTTTCCGATTTGAGTAGAATGTCCTGCTTGTTCTCCTTGATTTGATACTCCTACCTCTATAGGAAGTTGCTTTAACTCTTGTTGCTTCGACAACAACTGACTCAAAGTCCTGTTGATTAACTCCTTGATCGCGATATACACTTCTTCCGCCTTATCATAACATCTTTTAGTAAAATAGACATGGTCAAACTCAGCAAGTTCACAGCATTGTTTATGATTCTGTTGATACTCTCTCCAATAAGCTTCCAATATCTCCAACTTTCTCTTACAATAGTCAACTGTTTTCCGCCCAGCACCATCCTTCTTAAAATTGGTTAAGAGATGAACCAGGGCGTCATAGATTTCAGTTTGGCCAACTACAATACTCTCCATCTTGCTCGTTGTTTATATGATACGATATGATAAAAAAAAATGTAATTAAATGGTTTGGTCTGACCTTATATTCTCCTTACGATACAGCTCCTCTGTCACAGCTTTTCAGCAGCCCAGCAGCGATTTCCTTGTCTAATGTGCTTGTCCACACGTCACTGATTACGAACTAACGGCGCACGTAATACTTTGCTAAGTATCTCGAAAACCAAAGCCCTAATTTTGCGTATAGCACTGAACACTAAAACTCGGTAAACGAAACACTTGCACTGCACTTCGCGAACTGATAGTATACTCGAAGGACCATATAAAAGTTTAGGCCTGCTCCCGTAGTTAGCACTGACCTGCACTTTTAAGTATTCTGGTTGATTTGTTAATGATACAAAATATGAGGTTTTAAATGATATATTAAAAGTATATAAACTACAATTATTTAGTTGGTTAATACTAAGATTTATAAAATGATATATTAATAGCTAAAATGATTTGATTTGATCTTTACGCGGCAATCGGAGCGGTTTCCGATTGCTTTGATAGTGTATCGATCGCGAGTTACTTACGAACTAACTTTATTTGCTAACATTAGTGAATTTATATAATGAATAACCTAAAAGTGCTGAGCTGTTCGGTCAATGTCCGAACACTAGTGATGAGCTACCCATTTCTTATGGCGTGCCCCAGGGCAGTATTATTGGCCCCACCTTATTCCTCATCTATATAAACGATCTTTGCCAGTTAAATCTTTCAAGCGGTTCTATTTTAACCTATGCCGATGATACTGCTCTCATATTTCACGGGCCATCCTGGGAATCTGTATTTGACTCTGCTCAGTCAGGTCTTAATATGGTCACCAGTTGGCTTACTAATAATCTTCTCACACTTAATGTTGAAAAACCAAAGTATCTGACTTTCTCGTTGTCAAGCTCTGGAAAACTTACCTCAGTGCCGTACGCCTTGTCAGTTCACTCTTGCGATATCTCTCTCAGTAATACCTGTAACTGTCCTCTTCTCAGCCGCTGTAACTCTATTAAATACCTGGGCGTAGTTATAGATGACCTTCTCTCTTTTCAAAATCACATTGGCACTCTTGCCTCCAGATTGCGCAAATTAATTTTTATCTTCAAGAGGCTTCGCCATGTCGCAGATGTAAAGGTCCTTAGATTGGTTTATTTAGCTCTTGCTCAATCTCTTATCCAGTACTGTATAGTTTCTTGGGGTGGATCCTCTAAAACTCATATAATGAAAGTGGAACGTGCCCAGAGAGCTGTCTTAAAAGTAGGATGGAAACTGCCTCGCATCTTCCCAACATCGAGACTATACACTACCTGCAATGTCCTCTCAGTTCGAAAACTATTCTTACTAAATCTGATCCTAACTACCCATTCCTTTACTCACTACAATCCCAATAAATTTAAAAATTCCAGGCTCAAATATTGTGCTTGCCCTCCTAGATTGGTCAAATCCAGTCTGGCTCAACGCAGTTTTTGTTTCCTCAGCAGCCATGTTTATAACAAAATTAATAAAATTTTAAACATATATCCTATGTGCTTATCAGATTGCAAAAAAACAGTAATAGATTGGCTTCTTAAACTAGACTATGAAGAGACCGAAAACGTAATTACCCAACCATTATAGACCCCACAGCTGATTAAATCACACAAACACAGCATAAAACACACACACACTCACGCACACACTCAAACACACACATACCCACACACTTACTCATACACACAACACGCATTAATATTACTATTTTAATTTCTTTAACTTTTATGAAGCTTTAACACCTTCCATAACAATAACGTCATCGTTATTTTTATCGGTATTTCGATGTCATAACCGACACCGACGTCATGTTTTTATGTTGGCATTTCATAACATTGTTACTATAACGTTTTTATAGATCTACTAATAAAAATGTGGTTGCTGATAAGCAGAATTTTAATGGTGGTGAGAATTGAGAGGTGTTAAATTGTGAGACCTATGAACATATGATACGACTTATACTTTAACTTTAACGTAACTATAAAATTATATGGTATTAGATGACCTGACATACGGAAGGCAGTAAAAATACAGTAGGTGTATTCGGCTAGTACAAAGATTGCCTAAAAATGTCACCAAATTGGGTCAGTTGGTTTGGAACCCTTGTGGAAAATTCATTTCATTTTGAAATGTCACCGTATAATTGTTAATATCTCATTTTATCTATAATCTATGTCGCGAAATTGTGAATGATAAGGTGCATTATTTTCTTTTTCTATGTTCATCATGTCAGTACTGGACGTACGTCAGTTCAGTACGTCCACTGCTGGACAAAAGCCTCCCCAAAAATGGGGGATATGCCATAATCGCCACGCTTGGCAGACGGGTTGGCGATCGCAGTTTGATGGTCATAGTTCACATGAAAACGCTGCTGCCCGTTCTCTGGTAGGTATTGCCTCAGACGATTTCTACGCCGCCCCAGAATGAGATGGGGTGATGATATTCTATGCCGTCACCATACAGTAGTTTCTGTGTTCAGTCGCAGATAATGTGGTCTTGGGTTCAATGTTTCTTTGCTAGCATCCGATATCCGTTCCATCGATAATGAGAGAGTATCGAGCGAGGGCCCGTGTTTGCGCATACACTTTAAGCCTTTGAGACAGGCTTCGTAGCCGATGTTGTTGTATGTTATTAAAAATCTGAAATCGGATGATCCGTTTGTAATTCTCAATTTTTATAAAAAAAAATATTTAAAATAGTACTGAAAGCAGAGCCGTAGATATGACCAGACTTTTTGGTTTAATATCATTTTTATGTTTGTACGTCGTGCGTCCAAAAGATAAATGAGCTAAGACGAGTGCATCAAAATATAGAAAGGAGGGTTTAAAGTTATGCATTTGTGGCGAAACCTAAGTTTGAACTTAAAGAGTTCAATCAATTTTAAATGCAAAGCGGCGCCGAAGTGACTTTGTTTAATACATAAAAATCAAAACTTTTGATGTTTATTTATTTACTATCAGTTATGTAATTTTTGTCTAGATTTAACAATAATCTAAACTTGACTGAAAATCACGACAACCTCAAATTTATCACATAAATGTAATCACAACATACTAGGTTAAATTTAAATAGCCAACAATATCTACTTGATATTAAACATATATCTGTACATTGTTGTGAGCCCGAGATGTTTACGAGTAGTAGAACTTGTTTTATGGTGCGAGTTAGTTGGATGTATTATAGACTGCTAATGAGTACCTAATCACGAATACTGGTCTACGGACAAACCTGATTAGGTTTTTGATACACCGGGAACAACTTTTGTAATATTTTATAATGATATAAATGGTTAATAAATAAAAAAGATACCACAATAAAATTAATTTCATTTCATCTAACTTATCTGTGTAGCGTCTACTTTGCATCCAAATGGCCCTGTATTTGTCTCCTTCTTTATTCAGTAATCACAGCCCTATTGCTCGATTTTAGGGACCTTCTCTGATGCTTAAATGATCCACATTTTAAGGACCTAGAATAAATTTTCATTCACATATTGTGAGCCCAACATTAGTATGTTTATTTCCTTGCAATTTTCACTTACAGAAATTCTACCTCAAAGGTTGTAAATAACTGTAATAGCTCTCTTTTGCATTATGAAGATGGTGTCAATATGATTAGAGATTTCCCGGAGGTGAATCCCATATCACCATCCTATCCACAGCAATGAGTCGTACAATTGTTTTGACTGCATAAGCCTCTGAACTTAATAAAAATAACGTTGGGGGCAATGCTCCAAATAAGATGATCAAAAATATTATTAGATAAAAAAAAGATTTACATCGAAGCCTATTTAGGTCCTTTTTTAACCCCCGACGAAAAATGAGACGTGTTATACGTTTTACGTCGATGATTGGCTGTCTGTGTGTGTGCGTGCGTGAGTGCGTGTGTGTGTGTGTGTGTGTTTGATGAAAATCGGTCCAAGATAGGCGCCGTCGCAAACATACGCCGGGTCACATATTATAACCCTCAATATGGGTATCAAATGAAAAAGCTTGACTAGTAGAATACTGTACACTAAGATAAATTTTGAATCCAAGATGGCCGCTATCACAAAATGGCGAATAACATTTTTTTTCGTAACTACCTGTTACATCATATCAGCCGAAAGACGCCCAATGCTGGAACTGGCCTTCCCAAAGATCTTGCGCTATCCGCATCCAGCGATTTCCGACCCTCACAAGATCATCGGTCCATCTTATAGCGGCCTGCCCACACTGCGTCTTCCAGTTCGTGGTCGCCACTCGAGAACTTTCCTGCGCCAGCGGCCATCGGCTCTGCGAGCTATGTGCTCTGCCCACTGCCACTTCGGTTTGGCCATTCTTACGACTATGTCGGTTACTTTGGTTCGCCTGCGGATTTCAGCATTTCTGATTCGATCTCGCAAGGAAACTCCAAGCATAGCCCTTTCTATTGCTCATTGGGTGACCTTGAGCCGCCTTGTTTATGGGTATCAAATCCAAGGGGATTGACTAGTACAAAACACTACGACAATCGTTTTTTCAATTTAATTTAATTTCACTACCAATTGATGTAAGTTAAGTTCAAAGCCTTTATTACAGAAAATTAAGTGTCCACACTTAGTATTAGTAACCCTATCCTATTGTTAGTATCTCAACTTAAACTATTTCTAATAAGCAGTCCGCTGGCATAAAATGTTATTTACGCTAATAACGGGTGTAAAAGTATCCAGTGACGGAGCATCGGACAATCCCTGTTAACACATTATGAGTTTAGGATGCTGTGTGGTAAATGCACTATTGTATCAAACTCGTCGGGGACCTGCTGTGTGCCTTCTATGTATATGTAACCCACACATTGTACCTGCAAGCTTTAAAGACAATAATCGGGTAATAAATATGGTAGAAAATCTTAACGGTGCACAATTTGTAGGTCTACGATGTGGGCAGATGAAGATTTGTTTACATCGGTCTTTCCTAATGTAATGTGTCCTTCTAATTACAGATATTCTATTTCGACAGCAATACCTGGATACTTAGGATGGGACAATAACTGTAATAAATCATCATTAATCCATCTTCTAGCGCCTCAAACATTATCCCTGGATTAGTTATCAGCGTCCGTTTTGTAGCCCCAAATGAACACGGAGGTGGGCGGTTATAAAGGGTGTTACGGACATTGACCTTCGAGGGAGTAACTAGGCACCTTATGTTGTGTTTAATAATAAGTATTGTGTATAAAAATATTTCATATCATGTGAAAATGTGTTCGTCGAAAATATTCGTGCTATTTAATCAATTATAAAATACCTTGAGTCTGTTACAGCCCTAAAAACAAAGAAAAAAATTGCAAGAACATTTACTAACCAAATTGGCAAATATTTCCAACTGACATATGACAGGGTGTCCGGCAGACGTTCTGGCGTATAAATCACCTAAATAGTATAAAGCATGAATCAATCTTCATCTTTTCTACGGTTTAAGCTTCCTCCCAAAATCTGCCACCAACTCGGTTGTGTGTAGGGTTACCATATGACAGGCGTTAGCTGCATTTGACAGGCATTTTAAGGTTTAGACAGGCGTGCGGCTGGCATTG
Organism: Pseudoips prasinana; assembly: GCA_951640165.1. NCBI lineage: Eukaryota > Metazoa > Arthropoda > Insecta > Lepidoptera > Nolidae > Pseudoips > Pseudoips prasinana. Next base: position 17,663,372 of record OX621241.1, on the reverse strand, counting down.
GTCTGAGATAGGCATTTTCGCAGGCTCTCGTCAACGCTCAGTGGAGTAGAGACAGAAATCGGCTGACAATTGAAACAGTAAAAGCAATATTGATTACATAAGAAAATTACAAAACTGTATCTTGTCAAGATTTTTATATTAGAAAAGAAAGAACTAAGTATTCAAAAAATAATGTCCTCTGACAAATATCAGTAATAATAATATCCTTCTTCATTATTATCTGTTGGCTTTAACTTATTACCCACAGCGATTTTTCTGAAACTTCAGGCATTTTAGGGACCATAGACAGGCATCCCTCTATTTATATATGGTAACCCTAGTTGTGTGTCATGGCACATAAAGAACTGAATTTAATGAAGATTATACCTACATATGTATATATACCAAACTACTGAGACGCTCATAGCCAGTTTATCTTACAGGCCAGTAAGTGGTTGGCAAGATGAGGGAACTAGGTATGTTGTCAGTCTAATGCGCTTTTTTTCTAAGCGTCTGCATGCTTCGGAGGGCTGTCTGTTCTGGTTGTAGTCATTAAACAGCGGTCGTTAAGCCATGGCAGAGGAACATGGCTATTCACTGCCATGGAATAAGTAAATACCAATGAAATATAATAAACAGAAAAATAAAATGGCAAATATCATGTTGTACGGAAAATTCCTAACAAACTTTATCAAAGGCAATATTAATTGCAAAAGTGAACACGGATGGCAAATAAACCCAAATAAATATTAATTGTCAATTAAAGGTAACGAAAATTGGAGGTGGGAACTTGTATGTTAAAGAGAGGTTAAGAGTATGTGTATATGTATAAGTTGTATGTGTATAAGTTGAGAGTATGTGTGTGTAAAATAAGTACTGGCTTGTTAATAACAATAACATATTTTACCTACATTAGTGAGAGGACTTAGCATGAACATATTTTTATTTATTTAGTGTTATATTCCTAATATCACTGTGAGGTAAAATTTTGATATATTTTTTTTGTTTAACAAGACAACAACGCCCACACTAGGGAATCTAATCCCTGTGTCGTGGGGTACTTTACAAACATATAATAGACAGATACAAATCACATCCGGACTCAGAACAACTATTTATGGGTCACACAAATAGTTGTCCGGCGCGAGACTCGAACCCGCGACACGACTAAGAGCTGGTTCACATTAGGTCGGACCGACAGTTTGCCGTTCACCGACTGCCGGGTGTTGCTGTTCACACTAGAGGCCGCCGACCCGACCTAATGTGAATATAACTGTTGGTCGTTTTACTGCCCGGCCTGGGTCGTCACAAAACAGTTGTGTTGGCTTTCGTATAGGATGGACGACGAAGGACGTTTTCATTGCAATGTGGTATTTAAATAAAAGGCAGAAAAAAAGAAATTGCCGAGCGAAATGAATTTGGAACTTTTCAAACTTTAATAAGCGAATTAATAAATTCTCCATATTGAAACGTGTCTTCTCTGCATACACGTCGACGAAAATGCTTGCGCGAGTGCCGAGAGCAGGGTAAGGCGAGTGGGAGGGTGGCAGGCGGGTGTCGCCGCCGCTTTGCGCCGACTAATGTGAACGGCGCCATACTTGCTAGTACGCCAATATTATGACCGATCCGACAGAAATCGTGGCTGGACGTACGGTAAAAGTGTCGGCTCCGACAGTTTGGTCGGGTCGCCCTAATGTGAACGGCGCTATTGACATACATACGCCAATATGGATTCGACACGTTTTCCGGGCCGGTAAAACTGTCGGTCCGACCTAATGTGAACCAGCTCTAACTGTCGACGTCAACTGTCTTAGCCGCTGTGCCACACGTGCAGTCAATTTATAGAATATGATATAAGGTTTAAATATTTTTTTTATCAAAAAAGACTTATAAGTCACTTAAATGATAATAGTACTTAAAATTAGTACTTTATACTTTAGTTTAAATATATAAACAATCGCTGAACAAAGGTGATCTTCGTTCAAACGGGCAATGTGATAAACAGTGTTTGTTATTTTGCTTTCGATGTCACTAAAGATCTAGTCCACCCTGTATGTAGATAGGCGCACTTCTATTAATATAAAATACCTACCGGCCATTATGTTTGAGGAAGATTTAGTACGAAGTTAGGAAACACAGGATAGGTTACTGACATTATTAGATATTTTCAGGGATCACAGGCTTACTGTTACAAACAAACATCATGATGGGTGTTCTTTACCGTGTGGGCAGTGGTTACTCTGGTGTCAGAGCTGTTCAAGCCAATCGAATAGACGTCAGACATGGCTTAATGCGCTTAATGGCTGTTTTCATATTGCTACAACTTTAAGTACAGACATAATAATATAATAATAATATAATATCTAGGGACAAAGTCACACAGATCATCCTAGCCCCAAACTAAGCAAAGCTTGTACTATGGGTACCAGGCGACGATATACATACTTATATAGATAGATAAATACTTATATACATAGAAAACATCCATGACTCAGAAACAAATATTCATGCTCATCACACAAATATTTGCACATACCGGGATTCGAACCCAGGACCACCAGCTTCGTAGGCAGGAGCACTACCAACTAGGCTACGGTGACCGTCAGACATTAAAGACTTTGGCGGTTACCTACATACTGAGCGCACACCGCAGTGCTTAATCTATTGCTGACAGATTAGCGTCTGGCTAACCTAAAACTGGAGCTAGGATATTCTTCTTAGAAAATGATAATAAATATAATCGGTCTTATGAACTACATATTTGGTAACGAAATAAACCCCTGTAGAACTAGTCATAATTATATGGGTCACACAAGTATTTTTCTTGTGTGCGGATCAAACCACAAGGGTGCTGACGGAGCAAAGAGGAGCAAGGTGACTTTACCTAAACTACTGGGCCAATGTGCAGCAAAATCATCATTAGTCGTTTGAGAGAAAAAATAATTGAATTCCGCGGTTATTTGTAAGCTTTAATTTTAGCGCATCTTATGGAGTTAAAACAATTAAGGTGATGAAAGGCAGTCAAGGCCATTTGGTGGATCCACTTTGACCTTTACAACGTGCATGTGTTCTCACGTAGCGTCGGCTGTACGTTTACTTATAATTATATGGCGCTTAAGGGAATTTGCGACTCAAGATGAGCGTCTGATAAATTTAATACGTCGTATGAATAATGTTATAATCCATTCATAGCTGTGTATTTCACAAGTCAAGTTCAATTAATGTTACGTTACGTTTGTCTAATGTTGTCATATTCTCTAGGTCAGGTCGTTAGTAAAATCCATAATAAAAAAATGAGTAACATTTCATATTTTATTTAAAGAATAATTTATTTTTGATGACTACCTACATGAGTTCAATCCCGAAATCCGTAGCGGCATTATTAGGATCATACCATATTTGGCTAGGAAGAGGGGGGAACATAGAGAGATTGAGAAGGTGAGGGTTGATGCATCACAGGGTGCTCCCTTAAACCTACGTCTGAGTCGCAAGTCTCAGACACTGTTGAGTATTCCCTCCTCTACCACGCGATGGACCCGCTTTTCGCTTGGTGAATCCATGAAATGCTAAGATAATTAGGCCTTATGATAAGTTTTAATTACTTTATATAAACAATAATTTTTTGAAAATACCAATGCCTACTATAATTTTATTGCTGTTATCAAAAAAAAACTATCAGTCAAAGCGTACTTACTTCAGACTGGTTATTATTTCAACAGCATATATAACAGCAGTTGTAACTTTAAAAAGATTTTTTTTAAATACTAAGTCAGAAAACAAGTAAACGTAGTTGTTTATAAGAAGCAACTATCATATTATACATGGTGTTTGCGGCACAATACGTCCCTAAAACAAAACATATTTATTATTTGGCATCGGTTTTAGTCTAGTTCTTTTTTCAAAATGGCTTCTCGAAAAGCCTCGTAGCAAAAAAAAAACAAGTTGTCGACCAATGCGCCTTCCCTAATTATATATTATGATAAATTCACTTACATTTTTTAGTAGTAGTAATTAATGGAACTTTCCTTTTTGGGCCGCTCTCAACAAACCGTTTTTCAAAAACATTTCGATAATTTTGATTATATTAAATTTTTTCTCATAGATTTATTTAATTAATTAGGGTAAAATCATAAGGAAGGCAGTATTTAGCAAAATAAGTTCAAAGGAACTGTGAGTGGCTACGTGAAATTTGCGTTGTTATGGCAGAACAAAGAAAATTTGAAAAGGGTGTCAAGCAAGATCAGGTTTTTAATGAGAAGCTATTATTCTTGCTTCATCGCTTCGCACACAAACATTAATTTTTGAGTTCGTCTACCGTCAAAGGACGTGTCAGAAAACCATTTGAAAACCAAATTACGCTGCAATTAGTAACAATATTGGTGCGTGTCTAATGTTTATGCATCACCATAATACGCCATGTTAGGTAATAAGTACTTCCAGGTTTTATGGGAGTTATAACCGTAATAATGTGAAACATATGTTGTTTTTGCATTGCAAGCAATTTATACATACGGTACGTTTTGCTTCGCCTGCAAACATGAGATATAAACTCATAAAATCATTTGAAAATCATGAAGAATTTAATTTTTAATTATTTTATAACTGCTGACACTCAGAAAGCAGGTTAGAGTCTCACCTAAAATGTAAAAAAACTTATTTTAATAATAAAATAATTATTTTACAAATACGTTAATCCAGCATAAGCACTTAATTACCAAAATGGTTCAAATCAGGATAAAACTAGACAAAATTATTAATTACAGTCAAACCAAGACGTCAACGAAACGTAAAAATTCTAACAAATTAATCTCTTTCTCTAAATCTTTGCTCAATCTAACCTAACAAATAACTATTTTTATTCAGTGTGATTTTACTCGCGATTTTATCGAGTAAAGCTGTAAAACTCTGGAACCGCAAATCGGTCTTTAAATCTTGAGCGATGTCCAAGTCGTAGAAACAGTAATATTCTTATCAGCAATTGAGTATTTTTAATACAGTCGTTCTGGTCAATAACTATGTCTGGTTAGTACACTCGAAGTTGATAGATACAGTGAAGACGTTTCGTTCTTATTACTTTTGACTTCTGTTGAAATATAATTTAAATTTTACACATAAACTCAAACGCTCAACTTTGTAAATGTAATTTACAAAGTTGAGCGAACTTTAAAGTGCTAAAAAGGGCTGAAGTAAGTAAGAGCTACCTAAGACTTCTGTATGGATAATGAATGAACTATTTATCTACAATCTCGAATCGACAATCAATCGTACGACCCATCGAAGAGCAAGCAGATGTCGTAACATATTAGGTAAGTAAAATTAAAAATGCAGTGTATTGTATAATGTGGAACTAAGTGCCAAGTCAAAGTCGTGCTCAAAGGGCTAAAACACGCTACAAGAACTCTTTTAAGCTGGATTTTAAACATGACTTACAAGGCGCCTCGTGGATAAACGAACCTTGTTCCACGAAAACAGTAACGTTACATTGCAAGATAATATAAAAGTATGAAATATTAAAATAATAGCTTAGTAACTTGTATTGTAACGGTTACTTATTTAAGGATTTAAAAAATTGTGATAACCCAGACCGCATGGATGAACAAATTCAAAATTTTGGTTACTTTAATACGGTATTTGACTATGTTTATGTACTGCATTGTGAGCTTGACAAGTACAAGTGTATGGTAATACCCAAGTGCAGAATAAATTTCATTGTTTGGTAAAACGTAATATTTTGTAATATTGCGTGGCAATAATATAATATTGCACACAAGACACCAATAACATGGCTTATTATGAAAAGTAACATGGAAGTACCTATTCACTTCCGTAATATTATATTATCTTTTTCTGTCAATATTAATATTTTTGCAGCAAAACGATGAATTGAAAGAGAAAAGTAAAATATTATCATGTATTCGAGGGTTTCGAGTATGACTTGTTAAAAATTTGAAGTACCGGGAGTACAGCACTAATCAAATCGGCACTCTTCACGGAGTCTTTCAGTCGAGTCACGTCCGCTTTTGTCAGCCGCCGTTGAGGCAGTAAATTTATTATTATGATGTCATGTAATTTGGCTATCTGGAGGATTTATTACCAGTATCACTGTTGCGCTGCTTAGCCGGAGAATAGTTAATCACTTTACCTAATGGCAGATCTTGTTATATTTTTAGCGACCCATTAGTTTATTGCTAGATTTTCTTATATCTGATTGTCTAGTGGGACGATTTAATAGAATTATATCGTACACTTTAAGTAAAAATGTAAGGATATAATAAAACTATATAAAATAAAAAACCCGGCCAAGTGCGAGTCGGACTCGCACATGAAGGGTTCCGTAGCAGCAAGTATTTCAGTTGATTAAATGAAAGCAAATTGCGGTTTATGACGTATTAAAAAAAAACTACTTGCTAGATCTCGTTCAAACCAATTTTCGTTGTTAGTTTCTATAGTAATGTACATCATATATTTTTTTAGTTTTATCATTCTCGTATTTTAGAAGTTAGAGGGGGGGGGGGGGGGGGGGACACTCATTTTACCACTTTGGAAGTATCTCTCGCGCAAACTATTTGGTTTAGAAAAAAAAAATATTAGGAACCTCAATATCATTTTTGAAGACCTATCCATAGTATGGGTACGATGAAAAAAAAAGTTTTGAGTTTCAGTTCTATGTATGGCGACCCCCCTAAATAATTGTTTCTTTTTTCTATTTTTGTGTAAAAATCTTAATTTATTTGTTTACAGAAATACATTATCTGTGACGGACAGACAGACAGACAGCGAAGTCTTAGTAATAGGGTCCCGTTTTACCCTTTGGGTACGGAATCCTAAAAAATAGCAAATATTTAAAAATATCCGAAAAGTGAGTGTGCGCATAAAACAGACGACTATGAGACTCTGTTCTTTTTCGTCCAATAAAATAGCGGTACGTAGTTTGCCGGGACGGCTAGTAATGAATAAAGTTATGAACAAACTAAGGTTTGTTCTCAACCTATTGCGGTTTCAGTTAAACCTATTTGAGTTAGACTCATTTTGAACGGCTAGTTTTGTAAGTATAGGCTGATTAAAACTAATTAGTAAGGCTGCAAAACAGCGTTTAGTTTGAATTTGAATGCCCCACCTAACGAAACCTCGTAACCCCGTAACCCAAGGTTATAAATTCGTTTCAGAGGTACTGGCTTAGACAAAACTTGTTCATTCACGGACGGGTTGGATAGTTTGGTTGGTAAATACTCACATTTCACGCCGCAGCGTGGGTTCCATTCCCACCCAGGAAAGATATTAATGTGCCTGAAAATGTCTGTTTGTCCTAAGTCTGGGTGTAATAATCTTTATATGTAAGTATGTATTTACAGAAGAAAAGTACAAGCTCTGCTTCGTTTGGGATCAGATGGCTGTGTGTGATGTTCCAGGATATTATAAACAAAAGCAGCATGTAGTCTATCCTATAATATAGCCGATACTTGAAGGTAGTGTGCCTAAATTGCCTTTTGTTGAAGTAGATTACGTAATTAGTCACTTAAATACCTTGTAAGCACTTGTAAACTTGAATAAAGTCCTTTGAAAAGTGAGCGAAATTGGATTTTCTATTACGACTGAATTCTATTAGGTATACCATCTTTGTAAAATTAAGGAAATTAAAATATTCCTTTTGTGGAACTACATTTCTATACACTATTTTATTAGATATTCCTGACTCTATGGTTATAACTTATTTATTAATTTTATCTTACTGCCTTTTCCATGGCCTTACGTAAGGTTTTAAAGAATAATAAGTTTCTAGCACGACAAATGCTGTAAATTTGGTTTACTCCATTAGCGGCAGTGATTACTTACCATTAGGTAACTCACTTGCTCGTTTGCCATCCTATTACATATAAACAAAAATCCTCTATAATTTAGGTAGATACATATAGTGAGCTTTGATACTACATAACACATTAAACCAACAAATTAAAGATTATAATAACAAAAGGTGTCTAAGACATAAGTAACGTAGACGTAAATCTGTTGTATGTAAAATAACGAGTTTTCAGTATATACAATTCTTTTGTATGTGTGTGTACATTAAGTTTTGTGAAAAGTCGCTGGCAGCAACCAAATCTATAAATGCACTTATACCTACTACTGTTTGTTATAATTACAAAGGTTAAATCCTGTTTCTTTATTGAATGGGTAGTGGTTACCATGGTGTCAGTACAAATTTCTCAGTATCAACCCGAAGTCTGAGAGATCGCGGCGTACGGGTCAGCCCCAACATTATCATGAGCAGTGTGGCCATCAGACTCGATTGTCTTTATGTGAGTCGCTGCTGCAAGCTGTCCACCTCAGTGTTCGGAGAGTGGCACTGATTGTGTGTGTGTGTGTGTGTGTGTGTGTGTGTGTGTTGTTATAGGAATACTAATATAAGTGTAAGAATTATTGTTGCTAATAAATGTGGGTCATGTTACTTGAAATAAATAAATTATTATTATTATTACACTCTCATGCCTCGCAGAGCACGTAAAGCCGTCGGTCCTGTACCTGATCCGTTGTCCCATCGGATCATGAGAGTGATGGAATAGAAAGTGCCCCTGTGTTTGCCCACACACCGGTGCACTATAATATGTCCCGCGCAGATGGCTTGTATCCATTCAGACCGGCTGCCGTGGCCGAAATTCGGCTAGGAGGACATTATTGTTTCTATTAGAAAGCGAAAATATGTAACCACTATCAAGTGTAGTGACTATATTTATATACTCTTGAGACCCTCAGCTGAGCCGTCGCGTCAGCTCTATTTTGGGTCAGAAAATTTATATTTTCTCAGCTGCAAATTTATTTCCTATTAAAACCTTATGGCAAGGCGTTGATGTTTAGCATATTTGCACATTCAGTAAATTATCTTAACGTAAACACTTCTATAAAATATCTTCATAATGATAATGAAGTAGTAAAAATCCTAATGATACCAATAAAAAATAACGGAGAAAATGAGTTCCTGGTCGGCATTAGGTAAATATTTATTTGTTTTTTCATGTAAAAGTCGATACTCCAGTGATTCCCGTGTCGTAAAAGTTTATGACAGCAATTGACTCTTTGCTTTTTGTTATCCACACTTTATCTATTTGCTCATAGACGTATGAGAAATAAATAGAAGTCAAGGGCAAAGTTGGCTGCCAAAATGGGTTAGTAGCATTAGTTCCCAGTTGCGATAGTCCCCGAAAACAAAAAGGAATAACTAGTTGCGTTTTTACCCGGTTTCTTGCAAGGTACAATGGCGTTGTAAATGTAACTGTTTGTAAATTTAAGAGCAATTTAATGTTCTACAGTGGGATGTTAATTTAATACTTAATACATGTAATTTATAAACGTTGGGTATTAAGTTGAAATTAGATTGTGAAATAATGCTGTTAGAGCTAAATCTAGTCTCCGTTTCATTCTTAGCTCTAACATAAGTAAAAAAAATTGTAGGGCTCGTATAATTTTATGTTATTAAAAAAAATTTGTTAAGTATCTATTTGTTAAATAGCATGTGCCATGTTTTTCACAATAATAAATCTTCTCGCCGACAAAGGGTCGCACGCAGCCAAACCGGTTATTGCTTTCCTACTGAATCTACTGATAACACGGTCGTTCTATCTCTTTCACACGCGGTCGTTCTATCTCTTTCACACGTGTGGGAGAGAGTCCATTGTATTTGTCTATCTTTATTTATTGCCTATGCACTTGACCTACTCAGTGTGCTAATTGACAATGTCGAATGAAGGTGGTTCCCGGGGTGTAACAAAAAATTACGAAATATGCGGAACTGTGTTATTACATGCAGGTCACAAATATTATAAACATCGCAAAAATAAGAATTCAACAGTGTGGACTTGCGCCAATAAAAAAAAAATTAAGTGCAGTGGCATAGCTAATTTACACCACGAAACGGATTGTGTTGTAATAAAAAACAAGCATGTATCCCAATTATTTATATGAACAACCTAAATGTTTATTGGCAGCGTAAATAAAAGGTTCATTAATTTAAACTAAACTTTTTTTTTGTAATAAAACACTATTGGATCAAATTTCTTTAGACAACGCCCGCAACAGGGATTGTAATCCCTGTGACGCGGGGTACTTTACAAACATATAATAGACGAACATAAAGTACATCCAGACTCAGAGCAACTATTTAAGAATCACACAAATAGTTGTCCGGCGCGGGAATCGAGCCCGGGACACGAAGAGGCAAGGCGACTGTCCTAGCCGCTGCGCCAAACAAGCAATTCAGAAAACTCAAATGTAAGTGAACTTAATTATTACATATTGATATTACGTAGTTCAACAATGAATAGTGAATATTCAATATTGAATCTGAATATACGAGTATATAAGTAATGTTAAGATCTAGATGGGTTTATATACATATTATGATAAAACTAATGTTTGCATAAGTAAAGCTTTTTACACAATTAAGGATGTTTTTTATTTATTTAAAAATTATGTTGCGTGTTGACAGCATAGAATATTACCACCACCGATTGTCCCATTGGGATGGGATACCTACCATTAAACCGGCTGCACCATCTTCCTGTGAACTAATAGCCTATACTGCGACCGCCAATCCAGGTGGTTTGCCATAATCACCACGCTTGACAGATGTCAATCATGCTCATGACATAAGGATTTATCCTTGGTGGGGATCGAAACTACGACTTCTGGCTGACCAGTCAGGGTCACTAACTAATAGACCAATAGACGAGTAAACTAAGTAAAATACCTACAAATTTTACAATTATTTTATTTTATTTATTGAAGGGGTTCAAAATGGCGGACACTTTTTCATTCTTGACAACAGACACATTACACCAATCAGGGTTACTGCTAAAGATTTTAACGATAATACGTCAAGTAAATACTTTATATAACATTTTATTTTAAAGTAATAACTCTTAACAATTCTGTAGACTTTCTGTTACTAATTGAATTAGTTTATTAAATCCATATCTTACCCCATTCATAAATTCATAATTTAGTTAATATATAATTCTATTACAATAAAAATAATACAATAATATCCTGGGACATTATTCACACACGGCTATCTGATCCCAAACTAAGCAGAGGTTGTACCAGATAACTGATGTATGGGGCACGTGGTCGGAAAACCTCCTCGTGGTCCGAGGCTACTGGTCCCATTCGAATATTTATATTCGGTGGGAACGGTAGTTTTTCGGATTGGTGTGCCCTGGGCATGGGCGCTGGCTTTTTCCTGTGCTTGCATGGGGATAAGCCACCGTCCGTGGCGAATATTCCGACATCTACGCTTCTGTTCCCCTTCTATTCACTAGAAGGGGAGTATTCAGAGTCAGCAAACCCTCACGCCCCAAGCTTAGCTGCCCAGCGAGGTGTTGTATGACCAGGGGGCAATCTGGTCCAAAGGGTAGCATTCATATGTGTATGAAAAATGTCGGCTCTGGAAAACATTTTACCCCAGGAGGGTACCAGCTCCGCTGGAGAATCCCTCCCAGATCCTCATGGATCTGGCAGCCCCACCGTATCTGGGGGGGGCAACCATAGCCATAAAACCGCGGAAACCGCGGAGAAGGTGCGCACGCCCAGTTTTGCGCACCCAATGGAGGAGGACAAAGTCCAGGAAGGGATTGCACGCGGTGCAAGGAGGAGCAGGCGGACCACGAGGTCAAGGTCCCGTCCAGCCACCCCTGTTCCCGCGGGCAATAGCCGAGAAGGCGCCAGTCCCAACAGGGACCAAATGTCTGACGAGGACACAAGCGGCTGCGCGACCAGGTCTCGGTCCGGATCTAGGCCCGGACAAAGAGATAGGAAGCGCTGCGGCTCCTCAAACGTGGAGAACCAGGTGGCCGCGAAGGTCTCCACGGCCCGGAGAGGAAAGGCTCGCGCGGTTCCGAGCGTAATCATCGCTCGGATGCCGGAGCGTGACATGCGGGATCGCTTCGTTGCGGCAGCTCCAGTGGAGCCCACGGAGTTCGCGGAGAGCGATGCCGGTCTCGGAGTGGCTGACTCGAGCGGAGGCTCCACTGTGTCCCTGCTGGGCAGTAATCGTGCGGAGGCCGCTGCTGCTAGGCGGGCACAGCGAAGGGAAGCCGCGGCTGAAGAGGTCAGCGAGTTGGCCCGGCAGGCCCGAAAGCGGCGCTCCGCTCGGATCGCTGGAGGGAGCCCATCGGCGGTGGCGCTTAGCCGCCAGGTTTTGGACGGCGTGGACGTGGTCCTGAGGGTTGCCACCAAATCGGGGAACCTGAAGGGTACGTTCACGCGTGCTCTAAAGGAGGCAGCTGATGGAATCCGCGAGGCGGTTGAGGTCCTCGTCCATCGTACTAGCACGGAGGAGACGGCGAAGTTGTGGGAGGAGAACGGCCGTCTCCGATCTGAGCTGGAGGACCTCAAGCGGCAGGTTGCCGCCCAAGGGACAGCTCCTGCGGTCACTGGGTCCTCTCCTGTGGCGGCCCCACCGTCGGTTCCATCGCCGACCTCATCATCGGCGCGTGCACTAGTGGATGCGGAGGTCGAGAAGATCGTCCGCATCTGCATGATGCAGTGTAGTGACATGGTGGGTGCCCGCCTCGCGGCCATAGAGGGGAGACTCCTCCCGGCAGAGTCCGTCCGCCCTCCGCTCGCCGGGGATGGGCGAAGGGGGGAGGGGTCCAATAAACGGGGCCCGGCGGCCGCGGTGGCTGCGACGGCTGGGGCGGCTGAACCAGGCCGATCGGGGAGGACAGCGGCCCCAAAACCCGCGCCTCAAATGCCCACCTCCCGAACAGCGGGACCTCCAGCGGCGCCTCCGGCGGCTGCGCCTGGGCCTAGCACGGAGGCCTGGTCGACAGTCGTCAAGAGGGGGCGCAAAAAGAAGAAGGCGGCGCCGCCGGCCCCAACACCGGCACCCCAGAAGGCGAAGGGACCGCCTAAGGTCAGAGCCCCACGCTCCGCGGCTGTAGTGATAACACTGCAGCCCGGAGCCGTTGAAAGGGGCATTACATACAAGGCGGTCCTGACGGAGGCAAAAGCCAAAGTCGCGTTCCCCGACCTTGGCACACCGTCCGGCCTCAGGATTAAGTCGGCGGTTACGGGGGCGCGGCTGCTTGAGGTGTCGGGTGACTCCAGCGGGGCGAAGGCAGACATCCTGGCCGCCAAATTGAGGGAGGCCCTCAACCCGGAGGACGTGCGGGTGTCCAGGCCGGTGAAGACTGCGGAGCTGCGCGTCGACGGCCTGGATGACTCGGCGACTCCGGCTGAGGTCTTGGCGGCCGTCGCCCGGGTCGGTGGATGTCGACCCGAGGATGTGCGGACGGGCGACATTCGCGCCGACGCCTCCGGACTCGGATTCATCTGGGTGCGGTGTCCGGTGGCGGCGGCGAATAAGGTCACCAGTGCTGGGCGACTGTTGGTGGGGTGGGTTGCGGCCAGGGTCAAGCTGGTGCAGCCCAGGGCTATGCGGTGCTACCGATGCCTGGACATTGGGCATGTCCGGGCGCGGTGCACCGCTGAAACGGACCGTAGCGAGGAGTGTTATCGCTGCGGCCAGCCCGGCCACAAGGCGGCCTAGTGCTCTGCGACGCCAAACTGCAGCCTCTGTACAGCTGCAGGGAGGCCCGCGGGGCACAGAGCAGGCGGAAAGGCCTGTGGCGCTACCGCCACGAGGAAGAAAAAGGGAGCCAAGGCTGCCGGGGACTCTTTACCCCCCCGACAGCCTGGCTGCTCTTCGGCCGACTCCCGGCCTGAGAGGGGTACGGAGGGAATGGACACGGCCTAATGGCGCTGTTCCATTTCCTCCAGGGCAACATCAACCACTGCGCCAGAGCTCAGGATCTCTTGCTCCAGAGCATGGCGGAGTGGTCCATTCGCGTGGCGGTGGTCGCCGAGCCGTACTTTGTCCCCCCCAGGGATAACTGGTTGGGAGACTTGGACGGCTTGGTGGCCATCATTGGCGGGGCTCTGGTCCACCCGTCCCGAGGGCACGGCTGGGTAGCAGCCCTCGTGGACGGCATTGGTACGATTGGGGCGTATTTTTCGCCCAACAAGAGTCTCGCTGACTTCGAGAACTTCCTTGTCGAGTTGGGTGCCGTCGTAGGCCGGCTCCACCCTCGCCCCGTGCTGTTGCTCGGGGATCTCAACGCCAAGTCTTCTGCGTGGGGATCTCCGGTGACGGATGCCCGGGGTGAGGTGCTGGAGGAGTGGGCGGTCACGACTGGCCTGACCGTCCTAAATCGGGGGTCGGTCCACACTTGCGTGCGGCAGCGGGGCGGTTCAATAGTGGACGTCTCGTTCGCTAGCCCTGCTGTCGCAAGCCGTGTCTGCGACTGGCGTGTCGCCGTGGAGGTGGAGACGTTGTCGGATCATCGGTACATCCGTTTCGACGTCTCCGCCCAGACCACTGGCGGCTGCGGTCCACCGGCCCCGCGGGTGGACGGTCCACGCTGGGCGCGTAAGCGCATCGACAGGGAACTTCTCGAGGAGGCCGCCATTGTCCAGGCCTGGTATCGGGAGTCGGCGACGAACGGACCCGTCGACGTCGAAGAGGAGGCGCTGTGGTTCCGCGGGGCGATGACGCAAATCTGCGACGCGTCTATGCCCCGGGTCCACACACATACAGGAAGGCGCCAGGTGTACTGGTGGACCGCCGAGATCGCGCAGTTGCGCGTCGCGTGCGTGGCGGTCAGACGCCAGTACACCCGATACCGGAGGAGACGTCGTCGGCTCCCTGACGAAGAGGCCGCGCGGTATGAGGTGTACCGCGCGGCGAAGGAGGCTCTGCGGCTGGCCATCGGTGAAGCCAAGACGCGAGCCAGGGAAGAGATGTTGGAGACTCTGGACGGGGATCCGTGGGGGCGCCCTTATCGTGCGGTTCGAGGGAAACTTCGAGCCGCGGCGCCCTCACTCACGGAGAGTCTCCAACCAGAGCTGCTGGAGGAAGTAGTGGCAGCCCTCTTCCCGGCAAGAGCGGAGCACATGCCACCGCCGATGGCTTTGCCCACAGCCGCAGAGCCTACAGAGGAGAACGCCATCAGCGTCCCAGAGGTGACACAGGAAGAGTTGAGGGCGGCCGTGATACGGCTCCGGGCCAAAAACGTGGCTCCGGGGCCCGACGGGATTCACGGTAGTGCGCTGGCCCTCGCTCTGAAAGAGCTAGGTCCCCAACTGACGGGACTCTACACAGCGTGCCTTGAGCGGGGCCAGTTTCCCACTTTGTGGAAATCTGGTCGTCTGGTCCTGCTCAGAAAGGCGGGGCGCCCTGCAGACTCGCCGTCCGGGTGCCGGCCCATAGTGCTGCTAGACGAGGTGGGCAAGCTGCTCGAGCGGATAATCGCAGCTCGCCTCGTCGGCCACTTGTGCGGAGAGGGGCCGGACCTGGACGAGAGCCAGTTCGGCTTTCGGCATGGGCGCTCTACCATCCACGCTGTGTTGAGGGTGAGAGTCCTGGCGGAGGAAGCGGTGTCCCGGGGTGGGGTGATGTTGGCGGTGTCCTTGGACATCTCCAACGCCTTCAACACCCTGCCCTGGAGTTGCATTCGGGAGGCACTGCGATATCATCGGGTGCCTTCCTACCTCCGCCACATAGTTGGGGCTTACCTGGCGGAGAGGTGCGTCACCTACGTGGGACGAGATGGCGGACACCGGCACTCAATGTCGTGCGGTGTTCCACACGGTTCGGTTTTGGGCCCACTCCTGTGGAACATCGGGTACGACTGGGTGCTGAGGGGCGAACTCCAGCCGGGCGTGGACCTGACGTGTTATGCGGACGACACGCTGGTCACGGCCCGTGGGAGTTCGCACAGGGAGGCAGCGTTGCTGGCGACGGCTGCGGTCTCACAGGTAGTGAGCCGCATCCGGCGCCTCGGCCTGGAGGTGGCCCTCAACAAGTCGGAGGCCATGATGTTCCATGGTCCCCGGCGAGCGCCGCCGCCCGGATCACACATTGTGGTCGGGGGGGTCCGGATCGCTGTCGAGCCTACCATGAACAACCTGGGATTGGTGCTCGACAGCCGGTGGGACTTTGGACCCCACTTCCGGCGGCTGGTGCCTAAGTTGATGGGCGCAGCTGGGGCGCTGTCAACGCTGCTTCCCAATCTGGGGGGCCCGAGCGCGGCCTGTAGGCGGCTCTACGTGGGGACCGTGCGATCGATGGCCCTGTACGGGGCCCCGATCTGGGCGGCTGACCTGACGGCCGGTAGCATTGCTGTTCTGCGGAGACCGCAGAGAGATATGGCCGTCAGAGTCATCAGGGGATATCGCACGGTCTCCTACGAGGCGGCCTGTGTACTGGCCGGATCCCCGCCCTGGGACCTCGAGGCGAAAGTACTCGCGTCACTGTACCGGTGGCGCGAGGAGATGCTGGCGCAAGGCGAGCGGCCGATGCAGCGACACATGGAGCTGCGTCGGTTGCAGCTTCGCGAGGCCCTGGTGGCGGAATGGCGGGACAGGCTCTCGCGCCCAACCGCCGGCCTCGTCACTATCGAGGCGGTCCGGCCGGTACTCGAGCGTTGGCTCGGGAGGAGGCACGGCTCCCTGTCGTTTCGGGTGACGCAGGTACTCTCGGGGCATGGCTGCTTCGGGAAGTACCTGTGTCGCATAAACAGGGAGCCGGACGCCCGGTGTCACCACTGCGTCGACTGTCGGGAGGACACGGCGCTGCATACGCTGGCAGAGTGTGCCGCTTGGGAGGAGCAGCGCCGTGCCCTCATTTCTGGAGTAGGCAGTGACCTGTCGCTGCCGGCCATCGTGAATTCGATGGTTGGCGGCGAGGAGTCCTGGGACGCGGTGGTTTCCTTCTGCGAGACAGTCATCTCGCGGAAGGAAGCTGCGGAAAGGGAGAGGGAGATCTCATCCTCTCACCCGGCCCACAGCAGACGCACCGGGCGTCGGCGGAGGGCGGACAACGCCCTCTTCCAGCCCCCCTAAATGGGTCCAGGGGCGACGGACTCGGGGGCGTCCGTCGCCCACTACACATCTGGACCCGAGGCGGCGGCGCGACGTGTTCCACGCGCGCCCCTCTTAGACGTTGCGGGGGAGTTTAACACCTCACTCCCCCCGCTAATGCGAGGAGGCCCGCAGGTATGGGCCAGCACCAGCTAGGGGTTGCGGAAGTATCGTCTGTTCCCGCGACCCCCGGCGCAGGTGTGAGATGGAACACCGGGGTGGTTTTTAGTCAGTAGGAGTCTGACAGACCCCTCCGCCTCCCCCAAGGCGGAGGACATCCATGCAGGATTTTCCACCCCGAAAAAAAAAAAAGAAAAAGATAACTGATGTATGACGAAAGAAAAGTAGTACCTAGTTATCATATAGGTACTTTTCTTTCGTAAATACATACTTATATAGATAACTACACTCAGACTCAGGACAAACAGATAGCTTCATGCACACAAATATCTGTCCTGGGTTGCAATCGAACCCATGACCTGCTGCGGCGTGAAAGGCAAGCATTTGCCAACCACGCCAACCGGCCCGTCAAATACAATAAATAAAATAAATAAAAAAAGGTATTTATTCACGTAGACTTTAAAAAAGCGCTTGTAAATAGTCAGAACATGTTCGTAGTAATATATAATTAATTTATAGTTATTTCTAGGTACATATAGATATTTAGGTACACGGATTGTAGGAAATAATTTACAATAAGATTTATTTTATAACAATAACGATATTTAACTAACTTAAATTAAGTTATTGTCAAGGATCATGTGTAGGTTTAATTATCAAAATTTTAAATTTTAGCTATATTTTTACTACATATTGTCTGAATGGTTCTGTCTATATTAAGGTACGAATTAAATCTTATTATTGAGACTTGAGAGTTGAGACTCTCCGGCGAAACATACTCAATGGGGCATATACACGAGATTTGCAGAATACAAATACACAATATCTATAACATAACTTTATAAGCTAATTGTACCAACATAATCATGACGTCTATTAAAGTTAACTGTTGGAAACCGGCACACCATGTGGTTTCTTGAACTTTGAAGGACTGGTTCGCATAAGGAAGCAATATTCTGAGGTACGAGTAATTGTTCAAAACGCCCCACAAATAGTTATACTTTACCAGTTTCTTGACGCTGAACAATTAGTTCAGCCTATTACCCTAAACGAAATTATATAAGTTTATATCGAAAAGCCCATTTCTATAAATTTACCCTGTCAACGCTGTAAAGTTTGCATACTTAACGTACTTAAACTAAATTCAGATTATTTGTTGGCAATTTCATCTGTAATCGTTGTTTTGTTGAAATTCTTAAGCTAAGTTCATGTTTAAACTTTCTATGAAGCTGCATATTTCTTAAGACAAAGATCATCAGGTTAGTTTGACTGAGTAGGGTCTACTGTCCTAACCTCACAATCGAACCTCAGTTAATTTATCTCTTTACAAATTAAGGGCATTTTTATTTTACTTTCGCGCAATAAATAAAAGTTTGTAGTCCATAAATACGTAAATAAACGGAGGGTGATCGTATGCCATTGTTTGTTGATTTAGATATAACTTTAGATTGTATTTTATACCTACATATGTATTGTTTAAAACAATCTGCATCTACGCTGAAATTGATGAACAGATTTAAATAGAACTAAACTCAAGTCCTAACTCTAAGTCTAATCCTATATACACAGGAAAATGTATTAACCACTGCGTATTTTTATTGGTGGTTCTCTGACAATAATCCGACGATCTTTTATCCGACGACAATAGATTAAACATACTTATATAATTCTAAATACACATATAATATAGGTCAATCACACCCAGACAAAGAACAAATAATCATGCTCATGACACAAATATTTGTTAGCTAGTCCGGGACACCGAATCAATAGACACGATCAGTGACGCTTATTTTATTGTCCTTCATTTTCAAAAAATATTAATACGGGCATAAAAAATAATAGTGCAGTCAAAACTAGTTGACCTGGCTTATAGTGCGGTTATGGGTTTAAATAATAATAATAATATAATATGTTGGAACAATGTCACACAGATCATCCTAGCCCCAAACTAAGCAAAACTTGTACTATGGGTACCAGGCGACGATATACATACTTATATAGATAGATAAATACAAACATCCATGACTCAGAAACAAATATTCGTGCTCATCACACAAATATTTGCACTTACCGGGATTCGAACCCAGGACCACCAGCTTCGTAGGCAGGAGCACTACCAACTAGGCTACGGTGATCGTCGTAACAGATTTTTTTTATCATCAAATATTTTAACAAATAAAAAAAATTGTTTGGTTGTAGTTTGGTAGATGTTATTTCTTTATTTAGAAGTACAAACAAGTACGTTTAACGTCTACGTTTGACTAAAATTCATTCTCACATTGCTTTTCATATCATTCGGTTTTGCCTTTTTGTACCTAAATTTACATATGTTCTTCGTTGTTGCCCTCTTTGGAATCATGGTAGTCTTTTGACAATTTTAGACAACACTATCAAAAACATTTTGACCCAAATTCTAAATTGTTCACTTTCGGAAAATGCTTGGCTTCAGGCCTCTCTTCCGATACGTTTCGGAGGTCTAGGCATTCGCAAAATTTCAAGTGTTGCTCTGCCTGCATTTTTGTCTTCTGTCCATGCTATTAACGGTCTATTTCGCAAGATAATTTCCCCATCTATCGTTAATACACCGTTGGTAGGCATGGATGGTGCCAGAGACGCGTGGTCAATGGCTTGTCCGAGTGAGGCGTGTCCAAAAACACTCAGTTCGCAGAGACAATGGGACGAGCCTCTATGTAAACTTGTTCAAAATTCCCTTTTAACCACCTGTCCTGGCACTAGAGATCGGGCTCGTCTCCTCGCCACTAGCGAACGGGAGTCAGGGTATTGGCTGCAGGCAATTCCTTCGACCAGTATAGGAACCCTTTTAGATAATACGGCTTTCTCAGTCGCTGTAGGTCTTCGTCTGGGCATCTCCAGGACAGAGCCCCATAATTGTCACTGCGGGGTTGAGGTAGACCGTTTAGGTCACCATGGGCTATCTTGCCGCCGCAGTGCAGGGAGGCTTTCACGCCACGCTGCCATTAATGACGTCATTCGTCGGGCGCTTGCCACCATTCACGTGCCGGCTCTTTTAGAGCCTAACGGTATCTCTCGTGACGATGGCAAGAGGCCCGATGGTATGACGTTGATCCCTTGGAGCCGTGGGAGACCTCTGGTATGGGACGCAACTTGTGTGGATACACTGGCTCCCTCCCACCTTCAAGTAAGTTCGCGTTCAGGCGGTGCTGTAGCGGAGGCTGCTGAGAACTCGAAACGGAGTAAATATGCTGCCATAGGTGATGGCTATATATTTATTCCGTTTGGGGTCGAAACAATGGGTCCCTGGGGCCCAGAAGCACGGTCCTTTGTCAAGGAGTTGTCCAAACGACTTATAGAGCACTCTGGTGATCAAAGAGCTGGCACGTACCTCGGCCAACGCATAAGCCTTGCGATCCAAAGAGGTAACGTCGCTAGCTTTTTGGGCACCTTACCGGCAGATGGTGACTTGAAAGCGGTTTTTTATCTATAAGTTATTCTTTTATTTGTAATTTAGTATTTTTATTATAAGTTTATAATGATAGTTTTAGTTTGTACGTAGTTTTAATCTATTTCCAATATCTATGTTAGTATAGTTTTAATTTATTTATTACATTTATAGTTAGTTATTTTTTAGTGATTTCTCAAACAATTAGTACAAACATATTTAAATATGATAGTACTGGTGATAACTTATATGCGTAGTAAAATGACAAACAAGAAAAAAAAAATTTAATTGCCATATTTCTTGTGAATTGAAACATGATAATTCAAGACGATTTAGAAGTCATAAACAAATTAATGAAACAATCAAACCAGAGCGTCACAGAACTCCGGAAATTGGTAAAAGTTTTAAGGGTGAGAGGGCCAGGGGAAATATTAATTTAACTGGGATTTGAGTAACGGCGGGTCGGTGGAGGTTTTACGGTCATTTGTAGCTGTCCGGCACGTAGGTCAAGTGATGTGAAAAAATGCTAACAGCCATTACTTTGCAAGGGAACTACGGAGTTAGAAATATAAATAAAATATTTCCTTAACGTATCACGTTCACTGTCCAATGACTCCATATGGAGACAAACGATATACTCCAAAAGAAATCACACTTCTAGGGCACATTAATAAGATAAAAGGCAACAGCTTGGACATGCTAGTCTTTTAACGTAAAAATATCTTATTCAAGTCCTATATTGGATGTCAATGACTCCAAAAGGATTCAGTATTGTAAAGCAAATGGTATTAAGCGTATTTCCTTAGACATATTAGATAAATAAACGTTATATTTAAGATAAGTTTATAAATATACCACCTAATGAGGCCAGGATGTATGTAGGTATGTATTCCAATTATTTGCAAAAGTAACTTTACACCTTTCTTATTCTAAATATTGGAATACATCTTTAAATTTATGTAATAACTGTTGCCATATCAATCTGCGACTTTTAGGGCCTATGCACACCACGTTTTATAAACGCGCCGTCGACGCGCGTTTCAGAAACTCGCGTCAACGACGCGCGTTTATCCTACAGAGCAGTTTGGTGTTTGCTTGAAATCGATACAAACGCGATGCTAACGCGCACGTGTAGTGCTACAAACGAGCGTCAACGGCGCGCTTAAAAAACTTGTTGTGCGTAGGCTCTTAAAAACGCTTGAGCGTACTTTAGAGTTTGGACACAAACAGTATCTATGCATTTATAATGACTACGCGTGTGACGCAGCGGCTAAAACAGTCGCCTCGTCGCTTCGTGTCGCGGGTTCGAGTCACGCGCCGGACAACTATTTGTGTGACCCATAAATAGTTGTTCTGAGTCTGGATGTAATTTGTGTTCGTCTATTATATGTTTGTAAACGACCCCACGAAACAGGGATTAGATTCCCTAGTGCGGGCGATGTTTTTTAAAAACAAAACAGTAATTGTGAGCTAATAAAAATTAGGCAGAGATTTGTAGAGCAATCTTTGACTTTACTCTAAATTTACTTTCTTTAATTAAATCTTTCAAAGTAAGCGCTAATCAAAATAGACCAGAAATTTTTAGACGACGCTTGGAGTAGGTATGTTCCGAATTTACTATCGTATACCAACAAAAATGGTTTATATAGGTAATAATAATATTAAATTCCTGGGACATTATTAACACACAGCCATCTGATTCCAAACTAAGCAGAGCTTGTACACACGGCTACACAACGAGCTATACATTTCCAGTAAAAGCTAATCCCGCGTTGTATAGGATTTCGATACAATGAGAGGTCAGCCTATATTGGAAATGTATAGCTTGATATGTAGCCGTGTGTACTATGGACACCAGATCACTGATATACTACTTTTTGTTTGTAAATACATACTTATGTAAATAATTACAAGTAAATATCTGTTCTGGGTTGGAATTGAACTCACGACCTGCGGTGTGAAAAGCAAGCATTTAAAAATGGGATCTACTGAAAATATTACTGACCTCTATTACTTATCTCAGAATGTGCCTTGAATTTCCTGCTAAAACGAAAACGGTATTTAAAAATTTAATATGCATAATAATAAAATTAAATGAAATTAAATATTTTTTATGGATATAAATATAAATTAATTATGGAATGGAACTCATAAATAGTTGACCAAAGCTTTAACTCTTCGAAAATATTTACTAAAATCTTGTTTTTGAAGTGAAATCTCTTTAGCGACGTTGTGCACTTTTTGGAATGTTTGAAAAATGTTAAATTCGCGCCAGGACACGTGACCTGATCGAATATTCTTGAGACGGAGGGTCTTTTTTTAAATTCATACTGACCGTTTATTCACTCACATGACCGCAGCATTTATTTTTTACAGCCGACAAACAAACACAAAAAACTGGCCAAGTGCGAGTCGGACTCGCCCATGAAGGGTTCCGTAGCAACAAGTATTTCAGCTGATAAAATGAAAGCAAATTGCGGTTTACGATTTATGACGTACTAAAAAAAAGCTACTTACTGGTAATACTTAATGGTAATGTATATCATATATTATTTGTCTCTCGGGAAAACTATTCATTTTAGAAAAAAAATATATTAGAAACCTCAATATCATTTTTGAAAAAGTTAAATGGAGTATAAGAATTCCTTGTCGAACAGAACGCAGAACTTTGGTACATTTAGTACAAATGACTACTTTTCTGGTTCTGAAAAAAAATGGATTAAAAAAATAATAATGATCTTTTTTAAGTTTAAGTTAATAACCGTCAGATTTTCAACCCTTTTTGCAGAAATTATTCCATATCTTTTTTGTACAATCTTTTATAGAATGACAGAGGGAGCGTTTTTATTCGTCATAGTAAAGGAATTTCAGACAGAATGACCACCATCGTGTGTTTCATCTTGGGTTAGAATATCAGTATAAATATATATTAACTTAATAATCGTTTCGTAATTTTATTACATTTTATATCATTTATCAACATGAACAAGTTAATTAAGAACTGATACCTCGTTTCATTCTCAAATAAATAAGCACAGTTTAGTCGGGCTGCGGTAATTGTCACGCAACATGGGGAAATTCAATTACGCCCCATGTTATCTTGCTACCAAATATAATTAATGTCATGACACTTTTATGTTGGGTTCACGCTAACTCAAGCTTGTTTTCCCTGCCTTTCCGTTTTAGGTTTCCTCTTAAAATTTTGTGCACACTCTGTTTTAATTATATCTAAGCTTGCACATCTGTACAACTTTATGACTTGTTTGTGCGACCCTCGATATGGCGGAATACTTTGGATCTTTTCCAATTTAAAGAAATTTACGATATCTCTTAACTTTGTTTTCCATTGTTGGAACTTGGTGTTTGCAAAATTCTTTGTTTCCAGTATTGGGAATTTTCTAAGAGTAGTGACTACGTCTCGATGTTGTTTGCAGATCTTAAGTTTGGTTGATTCGGTTTGTGCATCTACTTTAGCCGTAGTGCACGAATTACCAACATTGCGACTCGTAGATCCTATCTTTTGAATGCTTGTTGTTTTGCTAGGGTTTTTATGAAAATATATCAGACATTGTATCGATACCTCTTGCTGTATACTAGTTGCTTGAGTTGATCTGGAAGTTTGCAACTTTTCAATGTTAACATTTGCTGCAGCTGTACCTACTTCAATACCATCTATAGCCAAATCCTGTTCACATTTACCAGAAGATCCAACTATGTTCGACAAGTTAGTTGCAACAATTATAGAACTATTATCTGTATTGTGATCAGGTGGCCTTCGAATCATATGATTACATTGCTCATCAATTACAGTAGGATTGTGAACAAGTTTTCCTAATCCCCATAAAAAGCGCGACATTACTATATTCCTTTAGAATATTATTTTGACATCACGAATTTTGATGTAAGGTATAACTGACACATGCATGAGCCATGAGAATCATAGAGAAAAGTCTCAATAACTCAATGATAGCTTTTATTTTAATACTTTTGTAATACCATAAAGTTAGTAGGTATACTAACTTTTTGTGTAATACCTGTCACAGAGATCCGAGTAAGGTTACATCTGATTATGTTCTCACTCGCTTTATAAAAAAATAATTTAGACAAGATTTGTAGAGAATTTTGTATTCTACAATATGGATATATATACAAATAGCAAAAAACCCAAAGGAAATGAGATATTTACAAAAAAAAGCGCAAAACCGATTTTTGTGATCTTTGACCTTGAAATTTAAAAGTTGCGTACACCTTACCATATTATTATGTAGATTTTGAGACAACTTTTACGGTGCCAATATACAAGTATTTACAGACTTACAGCTGGGTATATCGAGTACCGAGATTCTTACCTAATTTAAGCTTAAATGACTGGACTGGACTGACAATTTCTCTATGTTCCTGTAAGTAATTCAACATGGAAGTAATAAGTCAGGAATATGCACTTACCGAAATAATGCCGTACACCAAATATCTGGGACCGAATGCTACTACTGCCGCAGGCTTTACACGTGAGCCCTGGGTATTGCTAAATGATAGCAACCTTTCAGTGAGGTAGATAATCGTTGCTTTTTTAAGTAACTCAACCTTTAAGTTAGAGTTAAAGTAAGCGTTAAAGGCTACAGTATGCTAGTTTCCTAAGTTGGTAAAATAAAAATGGTAAATCAATAAAATAAAAATAAAAAGGTTTTTATTCCCGTAGACTTTAAAAAAGCGCTTGTAAATTGTCCATTATTAGTAGTATTGTCAGAACATGTTTATAATAATTAAGTAAGCATGATTAATTCTAGGTACATACAGATATTTAAGTACACGAAGTGTATGAAAAAAAATTAGATATAACATTTAATTTATGATTTAGCTAGCTAATATTAAGTTATTGTCAAGCTTATATATAGGTTTAACTATCGAAGTGTTAGATACTAAGTAAAAAGAACAGACCTTTTCGCCTAAATATAATGCTCGATTATAAAGTGTAAGAGGCCACCACACAGAGAGCAACGACGGAGTCACTTCATCCTTTTCTATCAATTGTCAGGATAAGGTTTGGTACATTTTAATACACTTTGTTCATAAATACGATTAAAACTAGATACCTTAGCAGATATATTCTAAATTTAGGTATAAAACTATACAGATGGCACTGACACCTTAGATTGTGAGGAATATGAATGGTTGGTATAAATCCGTACAGATGTATGCTTAAACAAAATACATTATATTATTGATAATGGAAGTTCAATAGTATCATATTTGGTGGTGTATTATCTTCTAACTTAAATGCCACTAATTAGCTTATGGTAAATAATGTCTTCTTAGGTGTTTAATGTTTCACTTCCACTATAACTGAGTCACTGCGGCCGTCAATATATTTTTTTTCTCCGCTAGATTTAAAAGAACCCTTTACTAAGGATCATTGTCTACAGTTTTTTTATTCCTATTTATAGTTCAAAGCAACAATCTCTCAAAAATTAAAACAAAAACACATCTGCAAAGGTCATACAAGATTATAGAAGTATATTAGTCTATGCCCTGTCTATAGCTATATAGTTTAGTCTGTAGATTAACTTCACTTTAATCCTCCCTACAGTTCTTCCAACCCTGTTTTGGTAACAGCTGTAAAATAATTCGATTTTCATGAAGGAGACGGAGAACTTAGATGGGCATTAATTAGCGTATTAAAGATGGGATCAATGACTGATTTAATATATGTAGGAGCGAGTTACGAACAAATTATTACGTATCTAAAAATATTATAGGATTTTTAAAATAAAATTAAAATATCTTGGGACAACTAAATTTGATCTCAAACTAGGCAAAGTCTGCACTATGGCTATCAGACAACTGATAAACATTCTTATTTACATATTTCTAAATACATACATTATTACAGAATTATAAATAAATTACACCCAGACACAGAATAAATTACCGTGTTCATCACACAAAGATTTGCCCTGGGTGGGAATCGAACCGATGACCTCTGACTTAGCAGTCAAGGTCACTAACCCTTAGACCACAACAAAAGTTTCCGAAGATTAATCCACGCTGCGTAAATGTTGAAATTATTGCAAGATGTTGTTTATTTATCATTCATCTGCCGATGCCATTTTAAGGCAGAAATCTTTATAGCTAATGTTATCACGAACTTTATGAATTTTAGTATAGGTTATAAACATTGTTAGTTATCTATATTATATTATCTATACATATAATAAAATCGTAGAAAAGTCAAAACTGTACCTACATTGAATATTTTTTTCAGCCTGATATCGTCCATTGCTGGACACAGGCCTCACACAAAGGTACTACTGTAACAAATGGGATATTTAGGTACAATGAAT
Source organism: Pseudoips prasinana (assembly GCA_951640165.1). Lineage (NCBI taxonomy): Eukaryota > Metazoa > Arthropoda > Insecta > Lepidoptera > Nolidae > Pseudoips > Pseudoips prasinana. Next base: position 17,636,594 of record OX621241.1, on the reverse strand, counting down.
CTGTATACCGATAGCTGCGCCTCTCAACGATTCCACTCTCCAGTCTCTAATTTGGTTGTCATACATTTTGTAGTAAGGTTGTCTATTGTATATTTTTACGTTTTAAGTTCATTCGTTATTGTTCCTATTATATTATATTACACAACATAATAAATAATATATGGAATTTGGTTGGCAATGAGTTATACAGTTAATCATCTATACATATAATAAAATCGTAGCAAAGTCAAAACTGTACATTGAATATTTTTTTAAAGGATACTTGGGGCGTCATCTACAATCGATATCGAAACCAAAAATATAGTTATTAGAATTTTTGTCTGTTTGTCTGTATGTATGTCCGGGCTAAATTCAAAAAGTACTGCATGGATATACTTAAAATTTTCCATGAATATTACTCAGAGGTCGGGTCAACATATAGGCAACATATATTATCACGCTATCACCTACGGGGGAGGAGCTGTGATAATTTATAAAGTATGGGGCACAGCTAGTTTAATCTATATGTTCTCGAAAATTCAGTAATTTTACTACTGGTATACCGGACCGTGTGCGGATACAATACAAACTGGACGGTGAAGTAACTGTCCTCGCACATGGTTCCATTATGTACCCGATTATATATCGGCTTATATACTCGAACGTGACGTCTCACTGTGTAATTTACCTCATTTGAAAAAGCACCTGATTTCTAAAAGACCTCTATCTGCACTAAACTAATTTTATTTGTAGATATTTGACGCCGGATATCATATTCAACAGTATTTCAGCAGAACATCGAAAGAGGTCGGAAGTTATTTGTCAAAAAGCGAGCGACACCCAAAATAAGAATCAATATTCGGACCGAACTAGGCATCTACATCTTAAGCTTTAGGTCATTTATTTATATTGGAATGGTTTTTTTTTAATATTTGACAATATTTATCGAATACATGTAAATAAGTAGTATTATTTAATAACAAAAAGGGAATACATAAATTTTATCGTCCAGCGGGTCTCACCCTTTTCCAATCCTGGGTAGGCACTCGCGCACACTGGCATATCAAATTTATGATTCCCTTGCTAACATCCTTTCGGAGGATGTAGCTGTTGCCCATCGGCTTTTTTATAGAAATATGGCCGACTGCTATGTTCACAGTTGCACGTGACAGATCATACCATTTTTATTTTATTCACAACGCAAAGCATGAAACTAATTAAAAAATGTGAGCCGTCACGGGACGCCTGGCAGATGTGAAACATCGACATTATTTTGTAAAAGTAATATGCAGAAAAGAACATATTGTGATAGGAACTAAATATGTCATAATGATAAAATAAAAAGTCGATTGCGCATGCGTCACGGCATGCGTCGCCACGCCAGAAATCTATTTTACGTGCGGCTATAGATGTTTCACATCAAAAATGTGATTAATAAAATCTTTGATACCGAATGATTTCCACAATTTTAAGATTTCGATGCTTCATATCTACCGGACGTTCCATTTCGTCCCGTTTTTTTATGACACATTGTTCACAAGTAATAATTATGAATGTAATAAAATGAAAAAGAACAATATGTAAGTATATCCCAATTTTAGGTCAAAAGTTTATTCTTTGTGATGTATCTTAAACCTGTGGATACTTTTTTTGTAGACCTGGCTTTTTATTGGTTTTGCACTAAATTGGCTGCTACCGATTCTCTAAATGTTGTCATGTGGTGCATGAGAGAACCAAAGAAAGTTCATTGTGTGATCATTCAGTTGGACAAAGTCAGTAGTCCTTATGATCAAGCAATGATCAAAGTTAAATGAATACTCACATCGTGTAATAAATGGACCGAAGTGAGGTTATCTATGTGGAAATGACCCGAAGCGAAGTGCGCTTTCTATTTGGAAGAACCCTTTAGATCTATAAACAATGTTTTTACAGTCAAGTAGTATATTGCCTAGGTACTGTAATAAAAAAGGCTATTTATAGATTTGGAAGATAAACATGATAAATAATAGCCCTATAAGAATTATTCTTTACGACTGTTAAATTATTTAGATTTAATAAAAAAGGTAAGTCCTTTGTCATTAAATATAAATAATTTATTTTAATGAAGTATTTTACTGTTATGATAACTTGTAATTTTTAGGGTTCCGTACCCAAAGCGTAAAACGGCTTCGATGTCTGTCTGTCTGTCTGTCCGTCTGTCACCAGGCTCTATCTCATGAACCGTGATAGTAAGACAGTTGGAATTTTTCATTTCTGTTGCCGCTATAACAACAAATACTAAAAAACAATATAAATAAATATTTAAAGGGGCTCCCATACAACATACGTGAAATTTATGCTCGTTTTTATAGATAATGGTACGGAACCCTTCGTGCGCAAGTCCGACTCGCACTTGGCTAGTTTTTTTTATTAATGAATGCATTTGGCGTTTTCTTTTAATTTAATGAAACATTTATCTTATTACGTTGAAGGTTGCGTTACAAAGTGTTTTAATCGTTTTTAGATTATTGAAGAAAACCTTAAATAATGATAATATGGCGTCTTTTTTTTGTGCAATAAAAATAATTTTCACCATTTATGAAACGAATCAAATAGTCCCTGTGTCACTCAGCTTTTGCGGGCGAATGAGTACCTTAAAGGACCCGGCCGGCGAGTTGTATTAATTTAGTGAGAGAAATAACCTACGAAAAAGTGCACCCACCAGTTCGTAGAGAATGCAGGGTTGGCAGAGTTCAATAAAAAAAAATATCTTGTAAGGCTACAGCGGTTTCTGTCGTGAGCTATTTAGAATTATTCAATCCAATGTTATAAACGAAATTTCTTGATTTGACCTGAAGCGTATTGTAATAAACCGGGAAGCACCTCCCGACCCTCATAGAACGTATGGACGCTTTACTCTACTTTACACAGCAAGTAATTGGCAAGGTTAAGCAACTAGGCTCGCGGTCAGTCCCTAGATGGGTGACCGCCAAAGTGGATTAATTTCTGAGCGTCTCCGTGCTCGGAGGGTACGTTAAGCTGTTGGTTGTAGCCATTAGGCAACATTCTTTAAGCCATGTCAGAGGCCTAATGGGCGGCTTGAACGACACTGACACAAGGGTAACCACTGCCCATACGATAAGTAAGTAAGTACTCCGCAGGGTGACGTGGAGCCACTGAAGCTGTAGCCGTGGATTCGAAATAACTAGTATATATAGCTAAAACAACATGTTATTATGAAATTAGAAACATATTTTTTTATCATATATCTTAAATGTTAATGTAATTTGAATTAGTATTCCAGTAGCGCCTAATAAAATATGCGCATCTTGATACATCATATAACAGGAAACGTTTACGTGCGTAAATCATCATTAAAATTTTACAAAGATATTTCAACTTAATATCAGAAAAAACTAATTCATGTTTCATTAATAAAACATTCTATAAATTTTGTAATTATAATGTAGAAGCGTACGGCGCGATAATTAGGCACGTCTCTGTACCCGAGGGACGGAAAATATGCTCTCTGCTATCATCGGTTATCACCGGCTATCACCGTTTCTCTATAATACATCTTCCTAGTTCAACCCCGCAGTATTTGGTTTGTCTTGTCTTCCGTACCTTGTCAAACAAGTTAAGTTCCTTTCTTCTCTGAGAGATCCATGAGCATTAACTCAATATTAGACCATAGAAAATTTTAATCGAGTTTAAATAAATCCTAAATTTATCATTTGAATTTTGTTGCAAACAGCTTTACAAGTAAACCCTAAATCTATGAGTAGTTCTGGTAATTGAAATGGTTACTAACCTATTAAAATCTATTAATTAAAATATATTAGAAACGTTACATAAAGTAAACTAGAAATATCTAAATAAAATTTGTTATTAGTGGAATTGAGTTTATATATTAATTACAGTTCTAATAATAATTTTGAACATCATACATAATATGAACCAACACAGTTCGCTGAATCTACTCGAGCGCCTGTGTAGTGACTCATATTAGATAGAATTATAATCAACTTTTGTAGAGTTATCTCAACGAATTCACTTGTAGCTCTACAAGTTTCCAACTCGACGAGACACTTGGAAATACGGCGAACTAAGCGCTTTAATTATATTTCTCATGATTGTAGTTTTAATTGAGGTTAATTAATAAGTGTTGCCTATAAATAATACTTGACTATTACCGCATGATAAATTATATATTTTTTTATGTTTTACTGACTTTCTTTAAACTTATGGTAGTTACTACAACAATCTTGGTAACAAGTGTTACAATTTGGCAAAAAACATAAAGGCTAACGTATTAAAGGCCCAAATAAAACAATGTGTATCACACTAACGTTATAAAGGCGAAAGTTGTGAGTACTCACAACTTAGAGTGTATTTGTGTTACTCTTTCACGCAAAAACTACCAAACGGATTTTGATGAATCTTTGTGATAATAAAGCTTATATATCCGAATATATAATTTATAAAGTTTAACGAGGGTAAAACTGCGGGTCACAGCCAGTGCTATAAAAATATAATAGTTGTAGTTTCTTGTTACTTTAGTCTAAAAGGCAGTAACTACTCGTAAGTAACTTCAAATTTTATATCAGTTCGCCACGTCGACGTTGAAGTAGGCATATATTTATATTTTTAATAAAAATGATACTAGGTTAGTGGCGTGTGTCATGGGCGTTCCTTTGTTATGTCTTTTATGCATCTTAGTAGCTGTGCCCTCTCTTTAATTTATAAAGTTTGACGCGGGTGGCATTAAACTTTATAGATGTCTATGTGTAATTCGGATGCATAAGGTGTATTGCTATTAAGTTTCATCAAAATCCGTTACGTTGTTTTACATGAAAGAGTAACAAACTATACATACATTCATCCTCACAAACTTTCGCATTTCTAATATTAGTAGGATTTTCACAAGCTTCGAGCGTCTAAGTCTTTTTATGATTCAATTTTATTTTACTACATGATTTTTTCTTCAAACTTGCAATGGGCTTCAAAACATGCAATTTAATAACATCAAGCTCACCCAGACTACGAAAAGCTGTATAATAATATATTTCACACAAATAAGTTTTCTTGTACGTTTAAACTCTAAATATAACAAGTAGTAGCGAGGCGACTACATTTAATACGGCACAGCACACTCAGTCACTTTAATTTATCTCCCTTTTAATAATAATAAATAGATATTCTATAAAAATAAGCTAAATAAACGTAAAGTCATTCCAGGCAATTGGCGCGTGCCGCTAAAGTTTGAATATAAATATTTTAAGATAAAATTACCCTCAGAATCAGTTTCACGCTAATCACTTTAGTTGACATTGTTTTCAGTACTACAATGGTGCTTCTAAAATTCAATGTTTTTGTGAACTTTAACAGAATTGGGAGAAGTTAACCTATGATTTTTAATTGAAGTCCATGGTGTGGAATAATCTCAGCTCAGCTGACGGTGTTTGTTCATTTCCTGTGAGTTCAAGCGTATTTTTCTTCTAATATTTATTGATTTAGTACTGCAAAGTTTTAAGAGTGAAGTTTAGAAAACAAAAGCAATGACTTAGGTAATTGATTCAATTAGTTCTGCAAATGTTTAACATTTAAGTTTAAAAAACAAAAAGGAACCAATCTTTGATATGTACCATAGGTAGGTACCACACTTAGATTTACTTAAGTATATAGTTTTCAAAGAAGAAGTTTTTTAGAATTAGATTTGTTATAAATAATACTATAATTTAATTTGTGTATGGATGGTAAAAACGAGTTGAAAATTCCACCTGTAGCTTAACCCCTTAAAACTCTGGGCGATTAAAATGAATTCATTTGAGTTTAGATTTACTTTCAAAATAGATCTAATTTTGTTATGGCTGTCGGTTCGCGTTGTTGTCGTTGGATAACAAACAGTCAGAGACCTACTCGGTGGCTTGAAAAACTGACACCAGGGTAACCACAACAGGGTAAGATACTATTTTGAATCACAGTTTCCTCGATAATGGGGAAACAATATAAATGACGAATATTTTTTTTAAATTATATTTTTAATAAATTGTAACTTTATTTATTTATTTCCTATTTACAATTATAATAAACTTAGGTCGAATATCTATTTTTTTCGATTGTTTAATGGCGAGATGCGCTCTTATTCTACTACTAAACCTACTTTACACTATAATTTATTATACTCGTACTAAATATCAACTAATAAGGTAACTGTCAAACCGTATCATATGTATTTAATAACCATCTTTCAATTTATTTTTTACCAAACCAATACTGATTTTAAGGTGCTGTCTTAGTAGATCTATTTTATTAAATATATTGGCTACCATCAATTTAACAATTTAATTATACTGGGGCGTGATATTTGAAATTTTGAACGACAACTTCAGGTCTCTATGCAAAGAAAATAAAATACGGTTCTCTAGGTTTCCATTCGCCGTAATGATCACAATATTTAAAAAAATTACAAATTTCAATTTCAATAATATCTACTTTCTGAGATTCTAGCAGATAGCTGTCACAGATGTTTAAATAACGCTTTGTCGCTACCTTTAAACATTATGATTCAGAAACTCTATAAATGGTTAAATCAAAAAAACTGTTTCACATTTTATATTCTCAATTGAAGGATTTTTAACAGAAACAATGCCTTATTTATTATTTTTTTATGTTACGATCGTATTTTTACGAGTAAACCTAATTATTTTATGGTTTGAAAAAACATAATAAGCTTCAAGCTTTTTCAAGTGTTGTTTCTCTTATAAACCTTAAGCAAAGGTATTATCTGATGTCATCAAAATTTATGGGAAGACAACGGAAGTGTATTCTTTTGAATAAAACAGAATAAGTATCAACATCGTTAATAAACACAAATAAAATCCCGTAATATTTAGACAGTAACTCTAACAGTTAAATCGAGGAACGAATCTATTTTCACAGTCGGTTACTAAAGATTTTTAAACTTTAAGCTCCACTTTTACACAGCTTACTACTTTAATACTTAAGTACCAGTGTGACAAATAAAGATTTTCTATTCTATTTTCTATTTTGCATTCTTGTTAAGTTTAAGCTACATAAACTATTCACATTTAACGGATCAATTATAACCAAACAGAATATTATAAAATAGACAGAATAGAACGTTATAAAACAGAAGTAGAATAATATGAACTATTGCCTGCCGTATTGTAAAACATCAAGGAACCCTAAGTGTTTATAATTGGACAACTCAAATGACCGTTTTATGAACTCTATTGTGATAACAGTAGAAATTGTGAAACTACAATATGTCGAAATATGTCCAAATAAGGCGCCATCAAAAATATCAGCACTGCAACAGTTAAATGTCGTGGCATACGTTGAGATGGAGACATTTCTGACTTGTACGGATAAGACACGTTCATTAGGTACCAACTCACTCATAATTTTATATGTGCCTGTTATCTGTACGAGTTCTGAATAAATCTTTCTCTTCTAAATATGCAAAGTAAGTAAGAATATAAATTCTTTAGTAAAAAAGTACCTACATATCTTTTTTTAACACACTTTTATAATCTTCACTTGTGTTCCCAGAAATCATCTTATCATATCATTGAAGTCGCTTCTACTTCTTATATCATATCGTTTAAAATCTGAATGAGGATATAATGATAAGGTATCATCGAGCTGATCTGATAGTGGAGAAAGTGAGTAGATTGTGTAGTCTCTAATAGCTCTAATATACACCTTGTGATACCCGTGTGGTTCCCGGCCTAGAAATAATAACAGGGCTACCCCATATCATCCCGTAGGTGTCGTAAAAGGCGAATAAGGAATGCACTAGGTAGTCGGGCAGCAGTGCCATCTGTGTACTATAGCCATACCTAACTGCGGTCGCCAATTTGCATGCCAAGCGCGGAGACTACTAGACGGAGACAGCAACTCCCTCCAAATGGTAACGTTATAGAAATCTTTGGAAGAGGCCCCTGTCCAGCTGTGGACGATATCAGACTGTATGTATATACTCCTTGTATATAGGTAGCTACTGCCAGTGTTCCCCTCAAGATTGTCAATTAGCTTAATATAAACGATATGTTTATTAAAAAAACAACTAAATATTGCAGTTGATTTCCTGTTTTCCACAACTACACCAATATCGCGGCAAAGCCAAAGATACCCAGTCCTTTAAGAACTATAGTAGAAAAATGCATTGACATTAAATTAGTTTAGTTAGAATTTTATACAATCCTACTAATTTCATACAGGCGTAAGTTTGTGAGTATGTTTGTTACTCTTTCACGTAAAACTACCGAACAGATTTTGATGACATTTTGTATTAATATAGCTTACTAGCACCGCGGTTTTACTCGCGTTATTTTTTATAAATTATCACAGCTCCTCCCCCGTAGGTGATAGCGTGATAATATGTAGCACCCAACCTCTTAGTAATATTCATGAAATATTTGAAGTAAATCCATGCAGTACTTTTTGAGTTTAGCCCGGACATACGTACAGACAAACAGACAAAAATTCTAAAAACTATATTTTTGGCTTCGATATCGATTGTAGATCACGCCCCAAGTATCCTTTTAAAAAAATATTCAATGTACAGTTTTGACTTTCCTACAATTTTATTATACCTATGTATAGATAAAGATAATATATATTCCAATAACACATATATATACGCTTTAATTTATAATGTTTAACGCGGATAAAGCCGCAGGGCGCAGCTAGTCTACAATCATATTTTCTACACTTATAGACATGGCCGCATGCCGAAATCAGGTTTGTATACTAGAATATGATTAATTATACGCCTCAGAAACTAATCAATTTTCAACTTTCCATTTAAATGGACAAACAATGGATGAAAATAGGATAGCCTTAAGCATTAATTAACGAAACAAATAAAGGGTTGGAATTTAAGGTTGCTAAAACAGTAAAAAACGCATAAAAGAAATAATTAATGTCTTTCCTTTATCGTACAGGCAATGGGTACGCTAGTGTCAGAATTATTTAAGCCGCCCAGTAATCCCATGACATTTATTTACGGCAAAATACTACGACGGGTCGATAGCATAAAGTGCCATACCAAACACGGATACGCTCAGAAAATAAACCACTTTGGCCATCAACTTACCCTCGAAGATCACTTATAAGACCGGTGATTAACACTTATCGACCGGTGAAAACAACTGACTATGAACCACGGAAAGTAATAACTTTTTTAAAGGAACTCTTTTGTGGAAAACGCTGTTTTCATGTTGAGTTTGTTTGCCACTATTGATATTCAATATTGGTGGTAGAAAACAGATTGCTCTGACTAATTCAGTTTATTATAATAATTCTATTTCCCCACAGAGATAGAGGCCTTCACTGTATTAGCTCCAGTAAGAATTTTGTTTTGTCAATATTGGTCTTCATATGAGTAAGGGTGGGTACTAAAGCCACCCCTAGTGGGTTAAGGAATCCAAAGGGCGTTATAGAATGTTTAGTTTCTCTTTTACAGGCGTCCAGAAAAATAAGGTGATCACTAATATTTTTAGGTTCTCATTACTAATTAACATACTATATGTCAGTTTCAGGCTTTAAAATATTTACTCTAGTAGTTAATTAGTTACCATGTCGTCTGTAAAATTATACAGCAAATTGTTTTAGAGATCTGATTCGACTCGAGTTCAAGAAAATTTATCTAGAAGCACATTGAATATATTATTATAAAAGTATTCTAAATAAATTACGATTAGACATTAGATTAGCATAGGTACACATAAGGGTCTTAATTCCATAGAAATTTGTGATAACTTCTATAAATTACTACTGTTTTGCTCCGTTCTACGCGCAAAACGTTTTAATTTATGGTCACATCGGATTTGATGTGTCAGAAAATCTATATATACACAATATGGAAACCACTGATCTGGTTAGAGGCAACGTCTTTGTTCTAGGCCTAAGTTTTATTCTTTGCTTATCATAATAAATATTAATTATATGCGTCTTAGAATATTTTTTAATAATTTTTCAATACTTTACGTCTTTGCTTTGTCAAAAGTGAAATTATACCACAAATTATAATTACAAAGTACTAAATGATCGTAGATTTGATAGACGTAAATATTAATAAAATTTCAACGCCATTTTTTACAAGACAAAGTTCATATTACAGATAATCCACGTTTTAATAAAAAACAAAGCGGTGAGGTCGCTGATCTATGGTTTAAGCCGAATATCATCCGAAGTACTAACTTTAGATATCGTTTTGTTCGCAAGAAAGTTATAGGTACAGACGCCAGCACATCCAGCTACCCCATTCTGTCAAATTTCTTTTAAAGATTTTCAACTTCATCACTTAATCATAAGATTTACTTTCGATTGGGGAAATTTGACAGATTGGGGTAGCTTGATGTGCTGGGGTCTGTACCTTCCAGCTCTAGACAAATTAGTTAGTTCATAGCTTTCTGAAGTAGATATTGTGTTCAATTTTAAACTAAAGGTTTCTAGTGTAAATTGAATAAACCAATCTTGTCAAGAGGTAATCAATTATGTAGATGAATTATTATACTTAGCTTTATAGCATACGTTATTTTTGTTTATCAAACAATTCATGTGGAAACTTGGTTCTGCTTCTTCGATGTGTAATGTTTTTAGACTAGACTTTATCGATTTTGTTCCGAAGGCTATTAAACTGAATAATGCATTATTTACTATCGTATTCCATCTATTTTGCACGTAAGCGGTTTTTATATGTATACCCTAATGATGCGCTATCATGTGGAGCCATTAGACGTATAGAATTAATTTATAGAACGATTGAAATTACAACATTATTTACTAAAATGTCCCGTATCGAAATAAGAAAAAATATTAAGAAATAATTGTTAGCTTAAAAACAAATCACTTTTAAAAATAAAATAGCTTTATTTCACCTAGTATCGAATATATTAATCCTTTGGACACAATATTAATCTAATGAAACGTTTTCTTATTATTTCAATATTGCATAGTTGATTATTGAACACACTTACTTAGGTTATCAATTTTACTAAGGGTCTGTTTCACAATGTCCAAATAAAGTCGCGAATAAGCTACTTGCAACTTATCTATCGAATAAAGACATCGTTTGCGTTTCATAATTCATAAATATTACTAAATGGCAAATAGACTGCAAAGTAAACTATTGGCCAGATCAAGCTTCAGATAGCAAAGTTAACTGATGGATAGTAATAAAAATATCTGGCAGATGTCATTCGATGCTTATTTCGGTGGTGTTTATTGTTAGAATGAAATGGTAAAATTTGATACTATTGAAGACGAAATTGATGAATTATTTTAACGTGAACCGCGCATAAATCCGACACCGCTAAGAAAATCACCACCGAAACACCGCAACAAACATTTGTTGACATTAAAATTTGACGTCTATTTATTTGACTTTCGTACGTTTAATTTCACGCAAAAAAATCAATTTATGTATGTATTTTTATTTGATACAATAATAGTTAGAAGATAAATTTTAAAATGTTTATGCAAACCCGAAAATGCTAACCATAAAATTTAGTAAAAAGATATTTTTAGGTGTGTTTATCATAAGAAATGTATTTATAGGTTGTCTGTTTCGTAAAACGGAACCACAAAATGCGACGTTGCCAAACCTACCTATTAGTAACTGCCGAATAGCTATCTGGCAAATAAGGAAGGTGGTGGTGAAACGCAATGTGTTTTATCCAGAACTTATATCTGTCAGTTTTTTATTTGGTAGTTAGCTATCCGACACTTTATCTGGACATTGTGAAACAGATCCTAAAATAAATAATTATATTAGGCGGCGATATTACTTACGAGCGGGACCGATAACAAACCGCTTTCCGAAATTATTCTCATTGAAATAATCGGTAAGAAACCCCTTTCTGAAATTATCCTCATTGAAATAATCGGTAACAAACCACTTTCTGAAATTATTCTCATTGAAATAATCGGTAACAAACCACTTTCTGAAATTATTCTCATTGAAATAATCAGTAACAAAAGAAGCGTTGGCGATCCCAGTAAGATGGCCATAGTACTCAGAAAGAAGCTGCTGCCCGTCCTCTCGTAGATATTTTCTCGGGTCGACTTCTACGCCCCCCATGGGATGAGATGGGGTGATGATATTCTGATATTAGTCACCACCACCACACAGCTTAAAAATAAGGTTAAAATAGCTTAATATAGTTGACAATGTTAACTAAATTTACATAAACCCACCCTGAGTTTCTGTAAATTTAATAAAAAATCTCGGTCACATCTTTTGAACATTAGGTCATGTATATGTAGTTTGGGATTGTCTAGTTTGGAATTATATATAATATTATCCCAAACTAGGCAAAGCATGTAACTATCGCAATCAGACAACTGATGAACGTACTTACTTATATATTTCTAAATACATACACAGTATGTATAAATTACACTCAGACACATAACAAATCACTACCAGACACATAATAAATATCTACCAGAGGATGGGCAGCAGCTTCCTTCTGAGTACTATGACCATCTTACTGCGATCGCCAACCCGCCTGCCGCCGCGTGGCGATTATGGCATATCCCCCCAAGACGATTCTTGAGGGAGGCTTGTCCAGTAGTGGACTTATTTAGCTGTAATGATGATGATGATGACATAACAAATAATCGTGTTCAAGGCATAAAGATTTCTCCTGAGTGGGGATCGAACCCACGACATCTGGCTTAGCAGTCAATAATCACTGGACCAACAGGCCAGTCAAAGTTACGTTCTATTGTATCGTGTCGTGACATGAAGTAAATAAATTACGCCTGAACCTTGCCCTTGCGCTCTGTTTGACTTTTACTGCTCGTAAAAAATTCACAACAATGAAAAGAATCATCAAGCACAATGTAATATCCCTAGACGCCCGAAAATAGCTTTTAGGTGGATATTAAATGTAACAACTGGAAACAAATCTAGAAAATAAATTCGGTGAAAACACAGCACACATAATTACACTCCTAAATTACATTTTATGAGTTACATTATTATGGTATAGTAACATTACAATTTCTGTGATTAGATTTATTTACTTTTTTAAAGGGCTCCATCAAAAGTTTTGTTTAGCAGCCGTCATTAGGCTTAATTAAAGGTCAGGAACTGAATAATTTTAGGTATAGTTATTTTGGCTAAATTACCCTGGATTCTATGTAATACCAGCTAAAGTATTTCTGAGACGGTTCTTATGAAGAGACCAGTGCATCTCTAGTTGTATCAATTTTGTTTGGCCGCGAAATACTGAAGGAAATAATGAATAATAATTTATTTATGTTACAAAAAGAAACCACATGCATGCAATATTAATACTAGGTATATAGTAAAATTCATACAAAATAACGAAGGTAATGTAACATCGACAAGTAGCAATTATTGCGTAATATGTAGTTATACATAAATAAATACGGTTGTACAGTGACAAATTAACAAAACTGCGCACTGGCTTCCATACTGAGTTCGTCTCGTATTCTCGAAATCTGAATATTATATTACTGGCTTGCAAATGCTTAGTCAAGAGTGATTTAAGGGTTATTGATGGGACACTAAGAGGCTCATAACAGTGAAATTAGATCTAATAAATTTATTGGAATTAGTTTCGAGCCCATCCTACTAATATTACAAATGCGAAAGTTTATAAGTATAGATATATGGATGATTGTCTCTTTCACGCAAAAACTGGATGGATTTAATGAAATTTTACAATAATATAGCGTATACATCAGAATAACACATAGGCTGTAATTTATAATGGTATTGTGTGAATTTTTATAATATAACGATAAGTTTCAAGTAATCTGCCATCTGCGAACTATCCTGGCGTGGGCTGCAAAAACCATTAGAGTTACACAAGTACTTAATGTAAAACAAAATTGCCATTTAAATCATTCGATTTCAATGAATATCTTAGGAGATATCGCAGTTTTGAAGTAACGTCGCTGCATTATTCAGTAACCATATTTATATTACCAAAGTACAGTCGTCATCAAAAGTTGATGACCACATATAGATTTTTAAAATCGCTGTACACCGTAATATATCTAAATTGCTCAACATGCCCAATGAATAATTTTTAAGCGGAATATGCTTATCTTTATAATCGTGCTTTCGAGCTTATTTTGAAAAATAAGCTAAATAATGTGCTTGCCACTTGAACACCCACTTCTAATATTTCGCATTGATACTATGAAAAATAATTTGTTTGGTATTATTTTGGTAAACTAAATTCTAAATTTACATCCATTTAATTTTTTTACATGATTTAGTTTGGATAGGACAAGATTGGATTTATAACTCTAAAGATAGTAACGAGCATTTTTTTAGTTTGTAGTTCAGCTAATTTTGATAGTATATGTTTACACGCTACGTATCCGAAACAAGTAATGTTCAGTAACTTTTGTTATTTATGATGTTAAGTTATTTTTGGACGTTGTTGTTTCATTCGAAAACCAAAACAAGCATTATAAAGATCAGTAAGTTTTGATAAAATGGTGTTCATTTGACGAGTAGGTATTCAGGTAATTTTGAACATTAATGATGTTGGGTGATTAGTGCATAATGATTTTGAAAATTTGAATGTGATCACCAACTTTTGATGCTGACTGTACAAGAACATTTCTACAAACAGTAACATGGTTATTGTGTAATTAGTTGACTTATTCATTATTTCAAAAGGAATATATTTCTCGGCTCTATAGTGTCTTTTATAATCAACTCATGATAGAAACGAAACATTATTGTCATTACCCCCCTACCCTAATCTTAATTTATATGAAAAGACTTTTAAAAGAGTTGTGTTTGCGGTGGTAAATAACATTTGGGTGCGAAAAAAACTGTAGTCCCGATGAATGCATCAAAATGAAACTGAGGCTCGAAAAGCGTCACTTGGTGCAATGACATTGTTACCAGATTCAACGAAGAGAGCAACATTTACAGCTACATGCCAACATTAAGCAGTAATAGCAGCTACTAGAAAAATATCCAATTTAGAACACGGTAGCGTATGAAATTCAAAGATTGTCGTATTAAGTGTAAGTAATTGGACTGGGCGGAAACGCGCGTGCCCTGGATTCTAACAAATATTTAACTGTTTATCAGCAGGGACCTTTCTATTCATTAGAATAATTTTTAAATTACTTGTATCTAGGTACGTAGCTTACCAAATGTGTTTTAAAATTTACTTTTTACTACTTTTACGATTATCACGGTTGAAAATATCTTTTACCTATTTCTTTCCTTCTAATGGTATTAAATAGTAGTAGTAGTCAATATCCGTCAGAATGGATGTATGGCCGTAACTACATTTAGATCTTTCAACTTTAAAAAATTGTGCATTTCAATAATCATTAAATAATAATTATTATGCAATTTCATACTTTCACAATATTTATGTTGATTTTCATGTATTTTTTTATCCTAATTTTTTTTTATCTTTTTTATCTTAAATAGGAATAATATTAAGAACATTTTTAAGGTTTCAACCTTTTTTAAGTTTTAGGGTAATTAGTAATTAAACAAATAATCTTCAAATTTTTTTATAAAGAAATGTTCTTTGAGCCTTAACAAAATATTATTTGCTCTTGTTTTAAAGATCATATCTTACCCGCAATTATTGATTTTGTTCAATTCCGCTAACTTTTCGAAGCACTCTCGTTTTGTAAGATATAGCTTATTCAGTCAAACATCATCTACTAGAACTAGACCTCGGAGTACAGCACCATCAGTGCACCACTAAAATTAATTCTTTCACATCTGTATGGAAAAGAACGCTGCGCTGGGAAGAGTACCTAAGCCTTGGATATGCTTAGGAAGAATACCTAATACTGGTCATTATCTCAGCCATGGATATGCACAGGCATATCCATGGCTGAGATACTTACTCTAAGCGACTATAATATATTATAAATTGAAATATCCCATGACGTTGCGGTAATTTTATTTCTAGTCTCTAAAAAACCATGCTCTTCTACTAAAAAAATAATGGAACACGAGAAAATATTCCACCGACCGTACATAAATTAAGATAAGGGCAGGGAAATGACAATAATGTTACGTTTCAGTCATGAGTTCATTTAAAAGGACACGATAAACTCAAGTAATATATTTCTTTGGAAATAATGAATAAGTCAAATAATTAATTGTAATCGAAAATCGCATAATATACATGACATAACACATTACTCCATTCTTTCTGAGCAGATTTTATTTTTTTATTCTATGCGAAATGCTTTCTGTTTGGTCCCATATAAATTTTGTTCAAATCAGTAATTGTTAAGAGTACTGTGTGTCGGTTTTATTCAGACTGTTGCAAATATTAAATTAAACTAATTTCTAAATATCATTATATGGAACAATAAAATTAGAACACTAAAAATGGTGAATATTATTATAATGTTATGATACTTTAATGTCAATCTCGTTGCAGTGAGGAAAAAAATGTCGTTATTGTGCCTCGCCTTAACATACTTTACGAAACAACTCTTTGTTTTTACACGAAAATTGTTCGAAAAGAGCTCAAAAACGCAAACGCAAAGACCCGCTCGGATACAGAGATGGTGCAGCAATCGGAGCCCTCACCATTGTTCCATACAATATAATAATATGTAACCCGTTGTACAGTATTTAAATTGTAATTGATTGTTTTATGGCCAAAATGAATTCGAAGAGCCGAGCAGATGATGTATAAATTTATAACAATAGCAGAAATAACAATATCAAACGGCAAACCGAGCGTCAAATGGTTTTACCAATATCGATACCGACTCGTTATTTCCAGATTATTGCTCACAAAATTTATGTTTGTGTAACATTTTTTGGGTTCGTAACATTTGTAGAACAACCAACAAAGTTTAATTCCATTAATCTCGTTTACCATATCAACAAAAAATTATGATTAATGGTAACGTTATACATTTTGTTATCGGAGAGGGTAATTTATAAATGGAACGGGATTAGGAAATTCTCAATACATACGAGTAAGTACTGTAAGGTTGGATTACCTATTGGAAAATTACGCGTTATCAGATATTCATAAAGTTACAAATATTTGAATAATTCGTATTCAAATGTTTGTAACTTTATGAATATCTGATTCTAATTGCAATTCCAAGTAGGTACTTTTTGTCTAAAGTATTTAAAAACAAATTAATTTACAAAGAAAGCGGTTTTTATGTGTGACCTGCACTTTAATTTGTAATTTTGGTTTTAAGTTTGTAATGATAGTTGTACTTAAATATAAGTCATGTAAATGTATTAATGAATGAACTTTGTATATCAGTGATGTAACCTTTCGGTTGGGCAGTGATGCCAGGAGGGTTTTGATTCCCAACCCAAACATACATTTGTGCATAAAGAAAGTAACATCTTCTCGTCCAAAATACCGTAGTGTCTCAAAGTCTTGGACCAATGTGTATTACCAGTGATGACTTAAGGAACAGAGACGATCACCAAAAGAGCAATGGAGAGAGCTATGCTCGGAGTTTACCTGCAAGGTTGAAACGGAAACATTGAGATCTGCAGGCGAACCAAAGTAACCGACATAGCTCGAAAAATTGCCTCGATAAAGTGGCAGTGGACAGGGCACATAGCTCGCAGAACCCACGACCACCGCTAAAAGTTGTAGTAAAAAGAAGACGCAGAGTTGACAGGTTCCTTACAAGATGGACCGATAATCTTGTGAGGGTCACTATAAGCCACTGTTTGCGGGTAGCGCAAGATCGGCAAAGTCAAAGTCAAAATCATTTATTCCGTAAAAATTTTACATTTATGTGGAATCGTCATATTTTTGTACCCTACCGTGCAGTGCATGACGTGGCAGCTACTGAGAAACACTGCCAGACAACTCAGTAGGAATCCTTTTTTAAAATAAAATATACTTAAGATTAATTACAACCATGTGTGTTGACTCAGAACAACTCAATCCCAAGCACTTTTATCACTTAAATAATCAGAAATTTTGTAATATGCCCTGCTACATAATTTGGCTTTAATAATTCTTTTTAACTTATTCGTAGATAATTCTCTAATATCATTGGGAAGTTTGTTATAGAATTTTATACATTGCCCCATAAAAGAGTTACTTATTTTGTGGCGACGGGTAGTATAGTAGTGGGGAACTGTGGGGAGTCTTTTATCCAGCGATGATGAGGATGGTGATGATATACAGCGATTTGTTTAGTTCAAAATTGAGCGGTCGGTTTTAATAGTAATAAAAACTATGGCAAAACTTACGTGAAGTTAGGTGCTTATCTACAAAATTGCCGTACTTAAAGGCAAAATAAAACAAAAACACTTGTAAGCACATACTGAACTAAAGTATTGGCCATTATTATCGATGCTCTCATACCATTTAAATAAAAGTACAATGATGCGTTAGCTATAAAAATCTTGGTTTGTTCCACGTTCGCCTCGCCAAGTTTTGCCCCACATAAAAAATTCCGCTATCACCATACATTTTGTTCCTTTTTAGCCCCAAATGTAATATTTATTTTAAATTTAATATTTTATTCCTGTTTCGTCCTATTTTCCTTTCCTTATTCGCCTCGAATACTTTTTGTGTGCAAATTAATAGAATATTAGTACAGACAGCATGCAAAGTTTTTAAATACAATAATTATATTTCGTCGCTGCATCCTCGAGATTTTCATATTACACAGTAGTACACTCTTCAATGTACTGGACATCGAACACTTTTTAGAGCTTGCAACATTAAAAAGACAAAATGTCAACGTCATTTTTCCGCCGCCACCTGGATGTCACCTCATTCGCTTTTCGTGTTGGGCATCGAAACATCAATTCTTTTTATTTTATTTTATTTTCAGTAAACAAGTGTTATTATTATATTATAGTGACATTTAATGTGAACTACTGTATTGGCCTATAAAAATGGGCTAGTTTAAGTTCACGAAGAAGGAATATGAAGAAAAATTTGGTGCCGATTGAATCTACGCAAATGCCGAGTGTCAGCAAAAAATGTAAGTACATACTTACTCTCCAGCAAATATACAACATATTGAATCTTAAGGTGACCGACGGTTACAACGATACTATCATTTTATTTTATTACCAATTATGATTACATTACACTCCCCTGGCAAACAGGCGTGAGTCTATGAATAATTAGATTTTAGTTTTACTAGCTGAATGTTTTCTGGCATTATTAGATTATTCTAACCTATTTTACAGTTAGCCATTCTATGGAATAAGATCTGCCCTTTGTGTCAGATAGTACAAGCCCTGTTTTTACAACAGGTATGTACCTGTTGTATAACCCTAATAATTACAATGCCCTGGGGCAATGTTTGGGTTAAAATCATATGGAGTTGTGATGATTTATTATTTACAAGCCTGATTACTTTACTTACAAAACTAACCTAGATATCTGCCACGTGTTCTCTGAACAATGGGGGCAAATTATAATGGACGCACTTAGCAAGGAGAATACAGGACTGAATCCTGAAATAGAAAATTTTCAGTTCCAGGAATTCATTAATGCTATAGAGGTTATTTTTATTCAACCATTCAAATAGCTTAATTCTAAATAATCTGCAATGTAGTTTTTATTTAGATTAGTAGGTAACAGAAACGTACACGTACAACTCAAGTACAAGTCCCGATGTTGATCCCGTCTACTTCTAGAACATGTATTAGTAACCCATGTTGGGTTACCAGTATAGCGAATATGTGATTGATTTGCTACTTTTGCAGACATGGTTTTTTTCAGTTAAGTTGACTCTGATTGTTGTAAAAAACCTGTAAAAAATAGAATTCGTTTATGGTACACGTGTATTAGTTTTGTTTGATATCCAGTATAAGAGAAAATGTTGTTCATTGCTTGTCTATCAATTTGAAATGGTATTAGTCATTTGCTACGTAACTAAGTAGCTGTAAATATTGGATCTATTAATTTGAATATTATAAGTTAATTATACAGTATATTATATACATAATAACAATAAATAAATGTCTTGCCATCTCATCGCAGACTGGGCAGAACCAGTACTGTTGTCATAGTGGGGCCAACAGACAACTGATAAATATACTTGTATATCAGTAATTACATACAAATTATAGATAAATTGCACCCAGGTACGGAACTAATAATCGTGCTAATCGAACAAATATTAAAATTAAATTTAAGATTATCGTGTAGTTCCTTATTTTGATACGGTTACTCCTATTGTTAGATGCATACATATATTTACTTTAATTTAGTATGCTATGTTTAGCAGAGAGATCGGGCTCCCCAGATCTAGAAAACAAGTTCAGGCCTACTTTTTAAATTAAAAATGACCTTGATATATTTACTGGAAGAAGGATTCTAACGCGTCCAATATAAATGTTTACCCTTAATTAGAAATAGGTACTTTTTCTTTTGCTTGTTTCCTCCGCTTTTCACCAATTTTAAAATGATTATGCAAGATAATAGACAACCTGGCAGTAGATATTATTGTCGTTCCTCACTCGCCTAGTGAGTTGTGAATCTAACATAATAGTGTGGCAAAGCCAATAAAGAGGCCTTTTTTTGTAACAAGCACTCAAAATGGAGACAATTGAATTAATGATTGCATCTCTGTCAATAAAACGATAACGACACAGCGTGTAAAATTTATGGAAATTTGGTCATAATAATAACATTGATGATTAAAAAAAAAAACAAAATTAATCCTGTAGCATTAAACTTCATTACATAACAGGAGCTAATTTCTCATCTGAAAATACATTCCGTTCAGCACTTTCTCCCATATTGAATAAACGATTTCGTTCATATGCTAATATCAGGATATGGCTTATAGGTATTTACAAAACTCAATACTGTGGTACTTGTTTTGTGAGTAGATGGTACCCAAACGCAGAAATACCATTGACAACTAAATAATAATAATAAAAAAAAAAATAAAAAAAAAAAACATTATAGCACCTGTTGTGCTACCAATGTTCTTACATTCACTTCTAAAACCATATTTATTTGCAAATAAATCGTTGAATTTGACTTTATTATAATGTATATTTTAAAGAGTCGTGATGTGATTACGACCGAATATATGAATACCACACCAATATAATTATTGAACCATGATGGCATTACGGTTATTTACTCACATATGTATTGTAGCCTAAGCTGGCATCTAAAAATATATATATTAAAGAGTAGTGATGCGAATATAATTATTGAACCGTAATGCGATTACGGTCATTTACTCACATATGTATGTGTTTTATCTGACGCAGATTAGCAGAGGGTTTGCTGGCGTTTAAAAATGTATATTTTTAAGAGTCGTGATGCGATTACGACCGAATATACGAATACCATACCAATATACTTATTGAACCGTGATGCGATTACGGTCATTTACTCACATATGTATGTGTTTTATCTGACGCAGATTAGCAAAAAGTTTTTCTGGCGTTTAAAATGTATATTTTAAAGAGTCGTGATGCGATTACGACCAAATATACGAATACCATAGCAATATACTTATTGAACCGTGATGCGATTACGGTCATTTACTCACATATGTATGTGTTTTATCTGACGCAGATTAGCTGAGGGTTTTCTGGCGTCTAAAAATGTATATTTTATAGAGTCGTGATGCGATTACGACCGAATATACGAATACCATACCAATATACTTATTGAACCGTGATGCGATTACGGTCATTTACTCATAATTATATGTATTGTATTTGATGTAGATAATGAATTTGAGCATTCATTTTCATCAAATCTGTGAATAAGCTCCGTCATATCGATACCGTTGGTCAAGATTAATACCCATAAAATTAAAGAGTCATGATTTGATTACCGAATATACGATACCAATATTATTTCTGAACCGTGATGCGATTACGGTCACTTACTCGCATAATAATATGTATTTTTCCTGATACAGATAATGTATCTGAACATTCATATATATTTAATCAGTGAATACGCTCCGTCCGTCCGTCCTCGGTATAGTTGGTTAAAGCTAATACGGATTATATTAAATAGCCGCGATGCTATTACGACCGAATATACGAACACCATATATAATATAATATCAATATTATTTCTGAACCATGAAGCGATTATGGTCACTTCCTCATATATGCATTTTTTTACTAATGCAGATAATGTATCTGAGTATTCATTTTCATTAAATCTTGGAATAGGCTCCGTCGTATTCATACTGTTGATCAAAGCTAATACCTATAAAATTAAAGAGTCGTCATTCGATAATGACCGAATATACGAACACATTACCCAATATAATTATTGAACCATGATGTGATTATGGTCACTTACTCGCATATTAATATGTATTTTTTTTTCTGATGCAGATAAAGTATCTGAGCATTCATTTTCATTAAATCTTAGAATACGTACCGTCGTAACGTTGGTCAAGGATAATACGCATAAAATCTTGATTCGATAACGACCAAATATACAAACATCATAACAATATAATTTCTGAACCGTGATGCGATCCTTGGTTTAGTCGAAAACCATCCAATGATATTGCTTGATCCATAGTTCAACTGTTGTTTAGTTTTAGACTTCGTTTTTAAATAAGGGTGATAATGTATATTTTATTTTATGTGAATAATGCATCTGAACATTCATATTTAGCAAATTAGGGTATACGCTCCATTGTCGCCGAATAATATTGACCCGATTACACATACTCTTGATAATGTTGTCGCTACGCAGGTTCCTACCGCTGATATTGCTACCCCGACCAAATAATCTAATAAAGATGAACTCTTAGCACCCGAGCTTTGGCCGCAGGCCTTTTGGGATGCCTTAAGTGTATCAAAAATTAAAAGTTGTCATTTATGAACCTAAGATAAGAGACGTTGTTTCAAATATTAGGAATAACGATTCCAATATTTAAAATTCTTGTAAGCGAGGCCTCAATCGCATCTAATTCATTTATCACAATTAGATGGAGATATGCCCAGGGAAAACCCTGATAGCATACATAGAACTAATAGGACCGTTTAGAGACACGTCTATCGCAGAAAGGTTAAATCTGACCACAAAAAAAAAAAAAAAAAAATATATATATATATACCACAACGCAACTGTGTCCACAATCAGCCGCTGTATCTAGCAAGTATTGCAAGAGAGCGGATATTGACGCAAGCGTGTACTCTGCGCATAGCCCTCGCCACGCAGAGACGTCCGTCGATGCGTTTCCATTGAAGTGATTAGGAAGGCAGCAGGATGGTCATGAAATTCCCACGGATTTAGTAAATTTTATGACAGATCGAATAATGTTCCTGTATTTAAAAATTCCAGTTGATTATGGTTAAGTATAGTTAAAAATGATTAAGTTAATAAGATAAAGTAAATTATTGCATGTATTAATTCGTTTATGGGTATTGGTTCAATACTCTTACTAACGATTTCCCTAAAGCTCTAAACATCTACTGTGTAATATGAAAATCTCGAGGATGCAGCGACGAAATATAATTGAAGGTTAAACAAACTTACCTTAAGTGAAGTTTGACCATAATTATATGAGTCGCTGCATCCGAAGAGATTTTCGATCCCTCCCTCCCTTAAAGTATTCTTGTGAACACTTTCTTCCCGTTATTTGCTTTTAATGCTTTGCCTTTAGTGAAATTTTAAGTAGATGCTGTGTTACTCTGAAAAGAATGAGGTGACATCCAGGTGGCGGCGGAAAAATGACGTTGACATTTTGTCTTTTTAATGTTGCAAGCTCTAAAAAGTGTTCGATGTCCAGTACATTGAAGAGTGTACTACTGTGTAATATGAAAATCTCTTCGGATGCAGCGACTCATATAATTATGGTCAAACTTCACTTAAGGTAAGTTTGTTTAACCTTCAATTATTCAATCATAAACTAGGTAGGATACTATATTAGACTTAGTGGTGGCCTACTTGGTATTGGAGAAACAGATGTTGAAAACCATTATGATTAAAATATGGTATTAAAAAATTGACAACGATACTTATACATTTCTAACTTCCTGCATATAATAGATCAGTTCCACCCGTACAACAAAATACCGCCTTACCCGTTTAAGATTTGACTTTAATGGAAACCCAAACCACATATTTTGGCCAGGGACCGGACAACCCCGCTTCTGAGTTAAGCCGTTTGATAGGGTAACCCGTTCATTGGGTAACTCGTATCGCAGTGTTACCCTTTGATTGACTTATAGCCTCGAAACCCAGTGAAAGGGTTAACACGTTTTTTATGGTAACCCCGGGAAGGGGTTAACCCCTTCAATGACTTAAGCCCTTGAATAGCTTACCTTCTTGAAAAGGTTTTATTCGAGTTAACCTGAATTACCCAATCAACTTAGCAGCGTGTAGATGGGAGTAGGTATACTCGCACCCGTGCCTCATTGCCTATCTACTTTTAGGTAGGTACAACAAATTTGAATTTTTATATTTTAAATTTGAAAGTTTAGTGACGACAAATAGTCGAGCTAATAATTAACGTGTTATTTAAAGAACTGACTTACTTTAATCTTACTTTTGTGACAATCTGTATGATGTGATTATATTTTGTTAAATAATTATTATAATATTTTGCTGTGTGGTGATGGCATAGGATATCATCACCCCATTTTATCACGTAGGGGGCGCAGAAATCGACCGAGGGCATACCTACCAGAGAACCGGCAGCAGAGTTTATCTATGAACTATGACCATCAAACTTTCTTTCGCCAACCCGTCTGCCAAGCTATGGGGCTCTGGGGGTCTGCCAAGCTCCCATTCTTTGGGGAGGCTTTTGTCCAGCAGTGGACGTACTTTGGCTGACACGAGGACGATGAAATAATTGACGGGCGTGTTGGCATGGTTGGCAAATGCTTGCTTTTCACGCCGGAGCTCGTGGGTTCGATTCTATTTAGGACAGATATTGGTGTGCATGAACATGTCTGTTTGTCCTGAGTCTGGGTGTAATTATCTATATAAGTATGTATTCACAAAAGAAAAGTAGTTTATGTAATATATCAGTTATCTGGTTTCCATAGTACAATCTCTGCTTAGTTTGGGATCAGATGGCCGTGTATAAATAATGTCCCTGGAAATTATTATTATTTAAATTATTGTATAAAATGAACTGATATATTATGGGTATTCTAAAACATCATTGACGTGACTAAAATGTTCATTATCATAAGAATATTATCACTTTAAGAATTTTCAGAGTCAAGCAATCTTAGGTTATGTAACTGTCTATATATTTCATATATAGACAGCAATCTTGGTCTGATAAAAATACATTTAGCCGACCACCTAGGTACAAGTTTTCCAAGACTAATTCTGTATTCAATAAAATTCTTTACCGTAATTTCATATTAGTTACTAATTTATTTGCAAATATAGTTGAAATAATAATACGGCTTCTGTGGCCTCATTAATTGGCTTAAGGCAACTGCCTGTTTTTTGTGCCAAGAAGTCATATGAAAAAACGACAAACTGGCTATCTCATATATCTTTTACAGAAACCAATGGCCTTAGAATTTGACAAATGGATGACAATCTAGTAGGACAATCAATTATACGGCTTCCGTAGCCAAATGGCAAAAAACGGAACCCTTATAGATTCGTCATGTCTGTCTGTCTGTCCGTCCGTATGTCACAGCCACTTTTTTCCAAAACGATAAGAGCTGTACTGTTGAAACTTGGTAGATGTATTCTGTGAACCGCATTAAGATTTTCTCACAAAAATAGAAAAAGAACAATAATTTTGGGGGTTCCCCAAAAGAACATACATAGAACTAATGCTAATTTTTTTTTCATCGTACCCGTAATTGTTGGGGATCTATGGATAGGTCTTCAAAAATGATATTGAGGTTTCTAATATCATATTTTTCTTAACTGAATAGTTTGAGCAAGAGAAACTTCCAAAGTAGTAAAATGTGTCCCCCCCCCCCCTGTAACTTCTAAAATAGGAGAATGATAAAACTGAAAAAAATATATGATGTACATTACCATGCAAACTTCCACTGAAAATTGGTTTGATCGAAATCTAGTAAGTAGATTGTTTTAAGACGTCCTAAATAGTAAACAGCAATTTACCTTTCATTTAATCAACTGAAATACTTGCTCCTATGGAACCCTTCATGGGCGAGTCCGACTCGCACTTGACCTGTTTTTCTAAATATTGAGATGTTATAACGTTTTACGAAAAAAAGAAGGTTACCGCCGCTCTTGCAAGTAAATTGCAAGCTATTAGCTTTAACAGCGTGATCATTTCTGATTACATTAATAAAGATATGGACGTTTATATTAATATTTATAGTATTTATATATCTCTCAGTCACCAACATTTTAGTCTTCGATTATACCAATTCAATGAATATCTTCTATTATTCTAGAGCAATGAGCTGCCAAAAATCTTGTCATTTTTTTATAATAACTGCCATTGTTACTAGTGATAGAAAAATAATTCAACACCTCTCAAACTTAATCTTTTAGGAAAACGCCCGTTTGTTGTTTTAAAATTTTCCAAACAGCTAAATTTCTAACTGACTAACTGGGCCTTGTCTGAAATATTGTAACTTAATGCCTAAAGACCTTTTAAGATTAGATTAGCATGGTTCTTAAACAATTTAAGAACAATAAGGCTCCTGGTGATAACAGAGTTACAATAGAGCTTTTAAGGCGGATGGTATACCAATCCTACGAGCTAAGTTATTTAACTTCGTCATACTAAAAGGTCAAACGTCACAAGGATGGCACATATTGGTGTGGTAGTGCTTTCTTCAATAAGGGCGATAAAAACCCTTTGGATTAATAACAGACCCATCACGTTACTGAGCCATGTTTACAAGTTGTTTTCGAGAGTCATTACGAATCGTCTCACGCACAGGTTTGACGTCAACCACCCTCCTGAACAAGCCGGTCGCCGAAAATGCTTTAGTACCATATACCACATACATATGCAGCGGCAAGTTATTCAGAAGACCGAGGATATATCCAGCCATTATACTTAGCGTTTGATTGAATCGAAACCTGAATGTACTGTGATCTTTCCAAAATTCCAAATTAACTACCGGTATGTCGAGGTGTTAAAGTGTTTGTATGAGAACTTGCAACCTATACGATTGCAGCGAGGCGTGAGACAGGGGGATATAACATCTCCATCTCCAGAACTATTCATCGCTGCATTGGAAGATGTCTTTAAGCTCCTGGACTGAAAGGCTTTGGCATCAATCTCCATGGCGAATACATCCCTCACCTTCGTAATCATGGCTGAAACATTGAAATACCTAGGTACAATGCTCGAAGACTTCAGTAGGGTATCTCTACTAGTGGTTCTCAAAATGAACACGGATAACACGAATATCATGTTGAACATTCAGGTTGCACCCATTCCACTTAAGGTAAGGGACTCTGCACTCGAGGTTGTGGAGAGCTATATCTATACCTAGGACAGACCACCCCACTAGGGAGGCGGTCCAACGCGCTGTGTGGTGACGGCCTAAGCATATCACCACCCCCTCTCATCCCGTGGGGGGACGTAAAAGTCGTCCCGAGGGAAATATATACACCAGAGAACGGGCAGCAGCGTTCTCCTGAGTACCATGTTCACCTTACTGCGATCGCCAACCCGTCTGCCAAGCGTGGCGATTATGGCAAATCCCCTCAAATGATGGACACAACTAAACCGCGGCCCCCAGTCCCCGGCAGCCCTGCTATTCCCAGCCGTGGTAACAGCCGTGGTTACGGCAGGGCAGGGGGTGCTAAGAATCCCCGGCAGATTCCACGTTACCAAAAACGACGACCTCTGGCCCTGGCAACGTTTAACACACGAACACTGCGCTCCGACGAGAAGATAACCGAACTGGAGGAAGAACTGAGCAGGTTACATTGGGATATTGTAGGATTATCTGAAGTCCGAAGAGAGGGGGAGGACTCGATAATACTGAAATCCGGAAACCTGCTCTATTACCGGGAGGGTGACCAACTATCCCAAGGTGGTGTCGGGTTCATAGTCCACAAGTCCCTCGTGAACAACGTAGTGAAAATCGAGAGTGTGTCAACGAGGGTTGCGTACCTTATACTCAGAATCACCAGGCGGTATTCGCTGAAGGTTATACAGGTATACGCACCTACTTCGACATACTCCGATGATGCAGTCGAGGTCATGTATGAGGACATTTCCAGAGCCATACATACCTCGAACTCTTATTTCACTGTGGTCATGGGGGACTTCAACGCGAAGCTGGGCAAACGAATCGGTGATGAGCTGAAAGTGGGGCAATTTGGAACCGGGTATCGGAACCCCCGAGGCCAGATGTTGGCTGATTTCATGGAGAAGGAGGGTCTCTTTATGATGAATTCCTTCTTCAGGAAGCCGGCACATCGTAAATGGACCTGGGTGAGCCCCGATGGGAAAACTAAAAACGAGATAGACTTCATCCTGTCGACGAGGAGACAAGTGTTCAATGATGTCTCTGTGATCAATGCGGTTAAGACCGGGAGCGATCACAGACTGGTCAGAGGCTCATTGAACCTAAATGTCAAACTCGAGAGGTCCCGACTGATGAAGTCTACGCTCCGTCCCATACCGTTCCACCTCCAAAACCCCGAACCCTTTCAACTCGAACTTCAGAACCGATTCGAATGCCTAGCAGACTGTGAAGAAGTGGATACATACCACGACAGGTTCGTGGAAGCTGTCCATACGGCCGGGTCTAACTTCTACAAAACCCGCCGTACAAATGGAACCAAAAAGATCTCCGACCATACCCTACAGCTTATGGAAGAAAGGCCGAAAATGATTCTAACATCCTCATGTGATGCTGCCAGATACAGGCAGCTCAACAGACAAATCTCAAAGTCTCTGACTCGCGACACACGCCAATTTAATACTATTAGTATAAAAGAGGCCATCGAGCGGAATAGAGGCTCTAAAGTGTTCGCAAGAGATTTGTCTATTGGGCAAAGCCAACTGACGAAGCTGAAGACTGAGGATGGTAGAATCGTCACGTCAAAACCAGAGTTGCTAGGTGAGATCGAGAAGTTCTACGGACAGTTATACACGACAACGCGACTTCCTGTCAATAGTCATGCCGATCCAAGAGCAAGACTAACCCGACACTACACCCAAGATATCCCGGACGTCAGCCTGTACGAGATTAGAATGGCTCTCAAACAACTATAAAACAACAAGGCGCCGGGTGATGATGGAGTTACAGCTGAGCTTCTGAAGGCGGGTGGTACACCGATCCTACGGGCCCTTCAGAAGTTATTCAACTCCGTCATACTCGAAGGTCAAACGCCAAAAGCATGGCACAGGAGTGTGGTGGTGCTTTTCTTCAAAAAGGGCGATAAAACCCTATTGAAGAATTACAGACCCATCTCACTGCTGAGCCATGTTTACAAGTTGTTTTCGAGAGTCATTACGAATCGTCTCGCACGAAGGTTTGACGACTTCCAGCCTCCCGAACAAGCCGGATTCCGAAAAGGCTACAGTACCATAGACCACATACATACGCTGCGGCAAGTTATACAGAAGACAGAGGAGTATAACCAGCCATTATGCTTAGCGTTTGTGGACTATGAGAAAGCCTTTGATTCTATCGAAACATAGGCCGTGCTGAGGTCTCTTCAAAGGTGCCCAATTGACTATCGGTATGTCCAGGTGTTAAAGTGTTTGTACGAAAACGCCACCATGTCAATCCGACTTCAGGACCAGAACTCGAAACCTATTCAATTGCAGCGAGGCGTGAGACAGGGAGACGTCATATCTCCGAAACTGTTCACCGCTGCATTGGAAGATGTTTTCAAGTTTCTGGACTGGGAAGGCTTTGGCATCAATGTCAATGGCGAGTACATCACCCACCTTAGATTTGCCGACGATATAGTAGTCATGGCTGAGACCCTTGACGACCTCGGTACAATGCTCGATGGCCTCAGTAGAGTCTCTCAACAAGTGGGTCTGAAAATGAACATGGATAAGACGAAAATCATGTCGAACATCCATGTTGCACCCACTCTAGTTAAGGTTGGAGACTCTACACTCGAAGTTGTTAAGAACTATATTTACCTAGGACAGACCATCCAACTAGGTAGGTCCAACTTCGAAAAGGAGGTCAATCGTAGAATCCAACTCGGCTGGGCAGCGTTCGGGAAGCTACGTAATATCTTCTCATCCCAAATACCGCAGTGTCTCAAGTCGAAAGTCTTCGACCAGTGTGTGTTGCCAGTGATGACTTACGGAACAGAGACGTGGTCGCTCACTATGGGCCTTATCAAGCGGCTCAAGGTCACCCAAAGAGCAATGGAAAGGGCTATGCTTGGAGTTTCCCTGCGAGATCGAATAAGAAATGCTGAGATCCGCAGGCGAACTAAAGTAGCCGACATAGCCCAAAGAATTGCCAAACTGAAGTGGCAGTGGGCAGGGCACATAGCTCGTAGAACTGACGGCCGATGGGGCAGAAAGGTTCTCGAGTGGCGACCACGAACCGGAAGACGCAGCGTGGGCAGGCCTCCTACACGGTGGACCGACGATCTTGTGCGGGTCGCGGGAAGCCGCTGGATGCGGGCAGCGCAGGACCGAATATTGTGAAGATCCTTGGGGGAGGCCTTTGTCCAGCAGTGGACGTCTTTCGGCTGATATGATGATGATGATGATGAAAAGAAGAATTCTTTGGAATGTAGGACAAAAAAGTGGGGCAAATGTGGAACAAACCAAAATCTTGAGTACGGGAAGTGTTAAATGTTTTAGAAATTAAAGACGGTAACAAAAAATACCTGAATTGCGAAATAAATGGAAATCAATTGCTAGCCAGCTTATAGGTAGCTTGTAGCCTAGGTAGGTAGTATGCTAGGTAGCTTGGTTAGTATGGTTGGTAACGGAGAGTTATTATTCGTAACTGCTGTGACATTGAGATGGCTGGTTGCACGGCGTGTAGACGAATGTTTCTGCGAAAATGTAGGTGGAATAAAAACAATTAATACATTGTCTGACAGCAATTTTGTGCATTTGCTATTCTGCACCGTACACCTCTGCAGTTATTGCTGTGCCAGGTCTCAATAAGCTGTATGGAATTATGCTTGCATAGATCCCCCATACATCAATAAGCAGTTTTATGACACGCCTATGTCTTTTGACCCACCGACGGATATTTTTGTCTATGCCTTAATAAGTTAAAACTTGTCAAAACTTAAATGGTCGCGTTTGGTTAACGAACTTGTTAAAACTTGTCATTTGTCACTGGTGATGCAAGCAGATGGCTTTCATTTAGAGATACATATCTATCGTTAATACATGATAATGAAACCATCGATGACATCAATAAATTTCACTACCTTAAGACATATTTGGAGGGGCCGGCGAGTGCTGTCATTAACTCCGTTACCGTGTCATCAGATAATTATACAATAGCCTGGAAATTACTTTGCGAACGGTATGATAATAAGCGCCTATTAATAAATGAACACATTAAGTGCTTGTTTTCGATCGAACCGCTAACTAAAGAATCTCATAGTGGTATTCGTAACCTAATTGATGTACTCTCCAAAAATTTAAGTGCCTTACAGTCTTTGGGGGAACCCACCGATAAGTGGGATACCTTAATTATTTATATGGCGTCGGCGAAGTTGGACAGCGTCACGTCCAGAAACTGGGAGGAATATAGGAGCAATGAGGACTCGCCTACACTAGACAAATTTTATTCGTTTCTTCGCCAGCGGTCGACCGTTTTAGAAACGATAAAGGTTGCTAATATTAATAAACATGACAAGCGTCAGAGTCTTCCCAATTTGAAATCGTTCGTAAGTTCATCAGCTGAATCGTCTTTTTCGGTGCAGTGCCCTGTCTGTACACAAAATCATCGGTTATATGAATGCCCTACATTTAAATCATTGCCAGTTTGTGATAGAATTACTAAAATTAGTTTATTAAAAATATGTACTAATTGTTTGCGCAAAGGCCATCAGTCACATCAGTGTAAGCTAGGGGGGTGCAGAATATGTCACAAAACCTTAATACATAAGCAGAATTCAGTACAATACATACCTGTCGACCAGAATAAAATTGAAAGCAATGATAGTAAGATCTCACCTAGTCTCGTCTCCAATAATAACGCATCAAGTAGCTCAGCTTCGGTTTCTATGGCTGCAACTTCCACCAACAAGGCACTTCTATCTACTGCATTAGTGAAGGTAACGAATAAAGGCAAAACGTTTACTCTAAGAGCATTACTGGATTGTGGTAGCCAATCTTCTTTCATTAGTGACCGGGCTCAGAGGGAAACGGGCTTAGAAAAATATAAGTACGATTATCATTGCGTATCCGGGATAGGTAGTACTGTAATGAATGTGACAGAGCATTGCTGTTTGGATCTTGGTTCATTTTATAATTCATTCTATGTGCGAGTTAAATGTTTTGTATTACCTCGAATCACAGACAGGTTACCTCAAGTTGCGGTGTGTATGCAACAGATAGACATTCCTCAGCATACCCAACTTGCCGATCCCAAGTTTTATGAACCTACTAATATCGACATTCTATTGGGTGCTGATATATTTTGGGATCTTTTGGGTCCAGGCAGAATTAATTTAGGACCTCAAGGGCCAATATTACAGGAAACGCAATTAGGATGGATTGTGGCCGGCCCTACAGCAGTTTATACCCAAGATAATAATTCGTTACATTGTCATCTGTCACATGACATAAGTCAACAACTTTGCAAATTTTGGGAGCTAGAAGAGATACCTCCTAATGTCGAACCTACTAGTAAAGATTATTGTGAAACATAATTTACTAATACTACCCGTCGAGATGGCGATGGTAGGTTTTGTGTCCAAATACCCCTCAAAGAGTCTATTCAAACCATGGGTGACTCATACAATATAGCTGAAAAAAGACTTCTACAGCTGGAAAGAAAACTTAAAAACAATCCAACTCTGAAACAAAAATATTACGAATTTCTTCACGAATACGAGCTATTAGGTCATATGACAGAGGTTTCTCGCCCGAAATTTGGATGTTATTTGCCCCATCACGCTGTCATAAGAGAGTCCAGTGAGACTACCAAGCTACGTGTTGTCTTCGACGCTTGGTCAAAGACAACTACTGGTATTTCATTCAATGACACGCAATATGTCGGACCTGTAGTTCAGGATGATTTATTCTCAATTCTTTTACGATTCCGACAACACAGATGGGTAGTATCCGCGGACATAGAAAATATGTACCGTCAAATACTTGTTGATCCCGAGCAACGGCACTTGCAGTTGATCTTATGGCGCGATGAACCAACACATCCAATAAAAATATTTCAACTAAACACGGTTACTTATGGAACAGCATCGGGACCCTTTCTTAGTAACTACTAGATGTTTACTTCAGTTATCTAAAGAGTGTGATGATAGCAGTGTAGCTCAGATCATAAAAGAGGATTATTTCGTCGACGATTTTCTGTCAGGCACTGAAAATGAAAACGACATGCGAAACCTAATCAATTCAGTTACTTCTATCCTTAACTCCGCATGTTTTTCATTGCGTAAGTGGCGTACTAATTTACCATCACTCTTCCAAAGTGAAATCAGCACGAATCAACCTAAAACTGTAGACCATATGTCTCATTCAACTATATTAGGTCTAAATTGGGATCCGTCAAAGGACTTGTTACAATTTTCAGTTCACATAGAATTAAATCATCCCGTTACAAAAAGATCAATCTTATCAAACTCTGCGAAGCTTTTTGATCCGCTGGGGCTTGTAAGTCCCTGCACCATTATTCCTAAAATTATATTACAAAAGCTATGGCTGTCAAAAATGGACTGGGATGCACCTGTGGATAATACTATATCTAAGCAATGGTCTAGCTTCGCATCAAACTTAAACTGCATATCTAACTTTCAGCTACCGAGATGTGCATTAATACCCGAAGCAATTAAAATAGAGCTTCATGCATTTTCCGATTCATCCCAAGCAGCATACGCATCTGCCATCTACCTTAGATCGGTTAATAGCTCTGGACACGTCATTGTTAGGCTTCTTTGTGCAAAAACTAAGGTCGCTCCAGTAAAATCCATTACAATACCCCGCCTCGAGCTCTGTGGGGCCCTACTGTCGGCTCGACTGATTGCTAAGGTCATGCGAGCACTTCGTTGTAACATTGACGCTGTATATTGCTGGACCGACTCAACGAGTACTGGGTTGGCTGTCCCACCAAACTCATGATTTAAAACCCTTTGTCGCAAACCGTGTCAGTGAAATTCATGACCTGACATGTAACGGCTATTGGAGACACATTCTGGGAGAGATAAATCCCGCAGACTTAGCATCTCGAGGTATATGTCCTAAGTCCATACCGTCAGCTTGTTTATGGTGGAATGGTCCCACTTTTCTAACTGAAGACCCTAGCAATTGGCCTCAAAATATAGGATTACATAATATTCCTACGCTACCTGAACTGAAAGGCTCTACAAATATACACACTACCACCACATTACATACTACTAATAGCGAACCAACTATGAGTATTATAGAATTTGGTCGATTCTCTAAGTTCACGAGTTTGCAAAGATCAGTTGCTTATGTTTTACGCTTTATATACAACGTACGACATAACAATATGAAATTAACTGGTGCTTTGAGTGTTAAAGAATTGAATGCATCTTTACATACAATAATAAAACAACATCAAAGTGAATGCTTCTCGAATGAATTAGACCTTTTACGAAACAATCAAAGTTTGCCATGTAAGTCCCGTATCTTGTCTCTGAGCCCATTCATTAATGAGAATGGTATTCTCTGTGTGGGAGGTAGACTACAAAATTCAGATGAACCCTACGAAAGAAAACACCCAATTTTGCTAGACACTAACCATCATTTTACCAAATTACTATTTGCGCATCATCACTTAAAACTTTTGCATTGCGGTCCTCAACTTTTAATCAGTGACTTAAGAAACAGTTATTGGCCTTTAAGAAGCAGAGTCTTAGCAAGAGCTACAGTCAATAATTGTAAAATTTGTAAAATTATGAACGCCAAATGTTTTAATCCCATAATGGGAAACTTACCTACAAGTAGAGTCACTCCAAATAATCCATTCCATGTTAGCGGTGTTGACTTCGCCGGTCCATTTCATATCACTGATCGCAAGGGTCGCGGTTGTCGAATCACGAAGTGCTATGTGTTTATTTATTTGTTTTAGTACTAAAGCTGTGCATCTTGAAGTAGCTAGTGATCTGTCTACGGACAGTTTTATTTTATGTTTGCGACGCTTCATAGCTCGCAGAGGTAAACCTTTGGAGTTGTGTTGCGATAATGATACAAACTTTGTCGGTGCAAATAATGAAATCACTAACTTTTTACGTTTAAACAGTGAAAACGTTACGGATTTTGCGGCAAAGGAGGGAATCACATTTAAATTTTCGCCAGCTTATTCCCCTCATTTCGGCGGACTTTGGGAAGCAGGCGTGAAATCTGGGAAACACCACATAACTCGTATATTACGCGATAGACATTTACATTCGAGGAATTATCAACATTATTTGCTCAAGTCGAAGCTATCCTTATTTCCAGACCACTTACTCCTCTGTCATCAGACCCAAGAGACCTTAATCCTTTGACTCCCGCACATTTCTTGATCGGTAAACCACTTACTTCACTTCCTTCACAAAACTTAATGTAGGTTAACCCGTACCGACTCGATCGATACAGGCTTCTGGAAAAGATGAGACAACATTTTTGGGACCGATGGCGACATGAATATTTATGCGAGTTACAACAAAGGTCGAAATGGAGAATCCAGCAAAAGGGATACCAGGAAGGCGATATGGTAATCATCAAGGAACCCAACATGCCACCACTCAAATGGCGAATGGGACGCATCCAGAAACTTTATCCAGGATCCGATGGCACCGTCAGAGTTGCAGATGTTTATACATCAAGGGGCGTCATTCGCAGGGTTGTGCATAACCTGTGCCCTTTAGATGATCCAGTTACTCCAGCTCGAAATCCCAATGATTTCGAGGGGGGGGGGGGGAAGATGTTCGGGCCAGTTAATGTTGCGCCTGATAATATCCCATGGCAACAAGATGAGTCGCGGCAGACGGTGACGGGCAGATAATTTAGTGTGCTATGGACTCCAGAACTGTCAACATTATTTTCTATTGTATCGTGTAAATTATTATTTATCATCAGTAAACTAGAAACAGGCATATCCAGGAGTTTCATTTCCAAGTCCTCAAGTAATTGAAGATCTGCGCATTCATTGTATTTGGTTTTGTTTCAAATTATACGTGAATATAACTCATAATTGCAATTTTACAAGCTTTTTCTACAAGAATTTGGGTCCGGTTATATCAGTGACATTTGAGATCGAATGACAACTCTCAAAATATAAAGTCTATGCCACGCTAGTGGATACACTTTGACTATGACATACTTACTGCCTTAATAAAGATATTCTCATACCAAGATGATTATTAGGAACACTCAAAATATAATAAGTTTTACATTTATGATATTACAAAAGATATGTTCTATATTCCTGGTAATGGACTATAGGATTAATGAATTTGTTTAAGCATTTAGTAGTCATTACATAACAAACTTACAACCATTTACATCTAAATGATTACTGTGTACTGGGTCCAATCCATCATTACAGATGTTAATCTTAAAAAGTTTGATATCAAGATGATAGATTGCTAAGAACACTGCGCACTGTTTCGGATGAAGTAGTTGTCTAGGAAATAGAATAGAATAGAATACTCTTTATTGTACACCATAAGAATACATAATATGACATGAGATATTACATAAACAAATTGTACAAAGGGCGGCCTAATCGCATAAAGCGATATCTTCCAGACAACCTTAGGATGGATAGGAGTTGAAGAATAACTAATAGCAGTAGTAACAGTAAAAAAACGAAGATATAATTCCAAACAGTTGTTGGCTTGTGCGACGTCGCTGCGTTGACTCTACAGTCAAACAATACCCAAACAATATTTTTAATGTAATTAATTTGATTCGTTAAATTAACTCCGTTATTAGCAAGAACTATAATAATTATGTATATTCTCTATGGCCGGCAACTTACTCGCGGCCCCTCTAGTGTTGGAGGTGGTGATTATTTACCATCAGGTGACGCATTTGCATCTTCTCCTTGGTAATACATATATAAAAAAATCATCCAATTTGCAAAAAGTTACTTAAAAAACTAAGAGTATTATCACATTAAGAACTGAGATAAAATCTGCTTCCAATCATAATTTGTCATAATAGAATGATAATGTTTTAAAATAAAATAAAACTGACTTTAACTTTACATCAATCGGGCAGCAATTTTGAACAAAATTATATGGGAAAAAGTTTTTTCAAACAAAAAAGATTTTCCAAAATCGTTTCTCAAACAATGAACAAATCGGTTATAGACATTTAAGGAAAGCATACCTAAAGGTATGAAGTTGGTTCTCTTTCTGGTGATGAAACCTTGTTAAAGAGCTTCAAAAGGGATTAAACATGTTCAATTCCGACTCTCAATGAATTGTATTTTTTATTATATTGTAGTTTTTCCTTCGTTACAAATTATTTTCAGCGGTTTGTAAAATAAAACCATATTTTTAACTATACATACCGTTGCACGTAAATTGAAATAATTCGAGCTTTATCCCGCCTAAATTAGAGATTTGTGGACTAAATAAATCTTGAACAAAGAGATTAAGATTGTTAAGTCTGTCTTTTCTAAAAATAACATTTTATCTTTCTTTGGTCAGCTTAACCCCATCAGCGTAATTATTTGTAAACCGTACATTGTTAATATCACAAAAAGGTTACGATTACAAGTACGTCTTACGTACTCCACCTTATTTTTATTGAAAAAATAGATTAGATATATTATGGAAAGGAAAAATAGAACAACATTTTTATTTTATTTGCGTAAAGGGCTGATGTGTAGTCAGAATTCCAAATAGAGATTACTAGTTTACGTTAGCTCTAGTATATAAGAGACTTATTAAAAAATAAATATATATATAGTATTCTTTAAATCTGCTTTAGATCAAAAAAAAAACTTCGTTTAAAAAAACCGACTTCAAAAACTGGAAAGTATAAAAAGAATATCTTAATAAAGATTTAATTTAATACATATCTTATGCAAACGTAATACCTTTAATATAAATGAAATAATATAATTTGTTTGTGCTACCCATTGATAGGTTTGAAGTCGGTGCCAAGCCAAATGTAATAGTAGGTAACACACTCGCCGCACGTTACTTTCAGGTATAGCTTCGTATTTCTACACAAAAACCCAAGCGTGCAGACGTCGTTGACGGTCGTTTCGAAATATTGTAAAATTTTGATGGTTGTCTCCCAATTAATAAATTTATCTGTTTGTTTTTCAGGGCCACAAATATATTCATATATAAGCATAATATATATTTATTATAAATATAGTAGCAAATTTAGGTACTAATATTAAATATTTGTTTATGATACCTACAGTTTCATTTGTTTCATATTAATTCATATTGTTCTTTAAGATTATTTTCTTAAACTCCATCACAAATTATGAACGCTGTATGTAATATTAACTTTTATTTTGCTTAGGGCTTGGCACCGACTTCAAACCTATCAATGGGTAGCACAAACAAATTATATTATTTCATTAATATTAAAGGTATTACGTTTGCATAAGATATGTATTAAATTAAATCTTTATTAAGATATTTTTTTTATACTTTCCAGTTTTTGAAGTCGGTTTTTTTAAACGAAGTTATTTTTATTCGTTACTTTTTAGTGTCTAGCTATGGGTAGCACTACGAAAGGTGCCCAACAAAAATGTTGTCCGAAACTCTTTTTCACGTTCTTGTGAGACCGTGAATGATTCTACATATAAAACATAGAAAACTACATTAAATTACGTTCACTCTAAGAAAACTTGCACAGTACGAGTCTAGACTAGCTAAGATTCGTGAAAGTCTGAACAGCAAGCGCATAGGTTAGGCCGTATTTATGACCATCTAGCTAAAGAGTCTGTGGCTTATAGACTAGGTCTTATTAATGATCGAATAGCCATCAAGTCTGCTGAGCAGAGGGCATGAGTCTATGAAGACTAGGTCTTATTAACGATCGATTAGCCAACGAATCTACTGAGCAGAGGGCTTATTTTAGAAGTTACTTTGTCAGTTTACGCCTTTGGAAGAGTGTCTCACGCAAACTATACAGTTAAGAAAAATATATATTATTAACCTCAATATCATTTTTGAAGACCTATCCATAGATACCCCACATATATGGTTTATGAACCCCCAAATATTATTGTTTGTTTTTCTATTTTTGTGTGAAAATCTTAATGCGGTTCACGGAATACATCAGCTTACCAAGATTCTATGGCAGCTATTCCGCATCAAACTAAAGAAGAATCACGCAAATCGGTTCATAAATCTCAACGTCGATTACGTTGTACGTACATAAAAAATGCGCTTGTGCTAAAAGGTACGCCTACATGCGCTTCCAAAAACGACCTTATACGCGCGTATTAAACGCTAGTCGTCTGAAATTGTTCTTTATGTTCATGCCAAAAGATACTTGAACAGAATGAGTCTAGCTTGACTTGCTAAGATTTAAAAACGTCTGTGCCAAAGACAGTTACATCGTCCACATAAACAAAAAATTTCATACAAAAATGACCATAAAATTAAAACTACTGGACCAAACTTTATAAAATTTTTATGGGACCAAATGGCAACTATTTCGCATCAAATTAAAAAAGAATCACGTAAATCGGATCATAAATCTCCGAGTAATCGGTGTACATACATAAAAAAAAAATATACCGGTGAACTTGAGAACCTCCTCCTTTGGAAGTCGGTTAAAAAAAGAATCTAAAACAAAGTATAATGTCGTCTACAGGCACTATCTTTCGGTAATAAAGTAAAATAATTGTAGTTGATATGCAACAATATTTCTGAAGTGATTAATACTAATAGATTGAAGAACGTAGAAATAGTGTGAATATTCAAACTTGGTCGTAGACGAATACTTATGTAGCTGTTTCTGCATCTAAAGTACGGAGTCCACAGTGCCCAAAACGGATTACACTTTGTTTGGTTTTAATAAATAATCATCATCGTCATATCAATTGAAAGCCGCCCACTGTTGGGCAAAAGCCTCCTCCAAAGATCTCCATA
Source organism: Pseudoips prasinana (assembly GCA_951640165.1). Taxonomy (NCBI): domain Eukaryota; kingdom Metazoa; phylum Arthropoda; class Insecta; order Lepidoptera; family Nolidae; genus Pseudoips; species Pseudoips prasinana. The sequence continues at coordinate 17,596,485 of OX621241.1, read as the reverse complement.
ATTGCCTGTCTTGCGATATCCGCATCCAGCGACTTCCAGTGACCCTCAAAAGATCGGTCCCATCTTGTCCTGCCCACGTTGCGTCTTCCGGTTCGTGGTCGCCACTACAGAACCTTTCTGGCTCAGCCGCCGTCCACTCTTAGAGCTTTGTGCCCTGCCCACGGCAACTTCAGCTTGGAAATTCATCGGGCTATGTAACTTTAGTTCGCCTGGGGATCTCAGCATTTCTGATTCAGAGAAACTCCAACCATATCCCTCTCCATTGCTCTTTGGGTGACCTTGAGCCGTCTGATAAGAATAAATGAATCCATACTATTTTTAAACAATTAGATAACTATATAAACGAACCAGAAATAGCGCACAGGTGTTAAATATACGATTCGGAGGAATTTTCATGATTCAGGAAATGAGGTGTAGATGTGCATGGGTGGTATCGGTTTATTTCGCCCACGGGTAGAATTTTGTTTTATACAAACAAATACGAATATATATCACTGTATCCTGCCTATGGTGGTTTATTCTTAGTTTTCATTACTACGCAGCTATTTTTTCTATAAATATGAGGTATACTTGCGCAAGTAGTGCAGAAGAGCGTTACAAAAATTGACAATTGACATCTGTTAGCTGATACAATCAATACAATCTTGGCTTAAAACAGCGCTAAGCCTACGTCGCACTATTAAATGTCGCAAGTCCACTACGCATATTATGTAAAACCTTCGGACGCAAGTAATTGGACCGCGAGCATCTCGTCCACTCGGAAAATGTTCCTTCTCCGGAAAAGAACAAGATAATCCGTTATTTCAATTATTTGAACAAAAGCGCTTCTGGATTTAATAGGACTGTTTTGATTCTTTTCTGTTATTAAATGTTAAACAAACTTGTTAAACTACAACTAAAAGTAATAATTAAGTACCGCCAATATATTCACCGGTGTACTTTTACCAATGTGATGACTAATTATCTGCGCCCATGTAGATAGATGCTCTCAACGGTCGGTAAGAGATCGGCGAGGTTAAGCAACTAGGCTTGCGGTCAGTACATCGATAGGTGACCGCGAAAGTGGTTTAATTTCTGAGCGTCTCCGTGCTTCGGAAGGCACGTTAAGCTGTCGGTCCCGGTTGTAGTCATTAGACAACAGTCTTTAAGGCCTGTCAGAGGCCTTCTAGGCGGCTTGAACAGCCCTGACACTAGGGTAACAACTGCCCATACTTTAAGTACCTAAGTAATCTGAGTGCTTTAGACCTACCACAGCCTTGATATCGATATGTATATATATATTCTAGACATAGAATAAATATATCTTTTTATTAAATTTACTTTACTATAAGTTGATAAATTCCATGTTCCTATTTTCTAAAATAAGATTGCTATCGAACTATTAATAGTTACGAGCAGGCAGATAAATATTGTGTATAAATATTGAACCAAGAGCTTTCAGGAAGTCGATCATGATATACGCTTGAAAGACGTGAAAAATAAACCAACCAATCTGTTGTTATTAAAGTCAGTAGTAGTTGGTAGGTACTCAATTTCCTAGTATTTATAATGCTCAAAATACTTCTATTTTGACCTTTACAAAAACTAGCTCTATTATATTACATGCTAACAAGGCGGCCAATAATTATATGTCCGCTTGATTGTATGTGTTACCGTTGCATATGGAAGTTATCATTCGCAGTGCAGTGGTAATTGCCTTGCTAATGCGTGGATATAACCCAATATTTAATTTTCTGGAGTTTGGACGCGCTACGTGTGTTTTTGTTAAGTCCCCGCGATACAGGGATAAATATGATTTTTATCTCATGAAAATCTGTACTTTATTCGTTGCATATACATGTGACTTGTATATTTCATCGTGTGTTATCATTTACGTTTCCACGCAAGCTTTTATCATTCAAATGTACATAGGTAAATAAATAGTCCCTATAGTAGCACTTTATTATTAGAAATTTTACTGTACGGGGGTCGGATAAGGTAGTTACTTGGATACTACTTTTTATATATAAGAGGGCGACAAACAAGCAAGTGGGTCACCTGATGGTAAGTGATCATCGCCGCCCATGGACACTCGCAACTCCAGAGGAGTCACTGGTGCGTTGCCGACCTTTAAGCATCGGTGCACTTACTCATGTTTTCAAAGTGATGCAGGTAGTAAAATACTTAAAAGGCTGTAAAGACCAAATTTTATCGCTTCATGTCAATCCTTTCTAGAATAAACTTCTAGAACAGGTCAAACTAATGTGAAGTGTGCATTAAAAACATCATACATCTGATCCCAAGCTAAGCAGAGCTTGTACTATGGAAACCAGATAACTGATGTACTCCATATACTACTTTTCTTTTGTAAATACATACTTCTATAGATAATTACACCCAGACCCAGGACAAACAGACATGTTCATGCACACAAATAATAGGTCTTTACCTATGAAATTGCCGTTTTGTATGAAAAAATTTAAACGAATTTTTTTCATGAATTTTTTTATTTGTATTAATCGAAGTAATCACCCATGCAATCAATGCATCTTTGCCATCGCAGTGGCAGTTTATTGATGCCCTTCTTAAAGAAATCAGCTGGATGGGAGGCAACAAATTCTTCAAAGGCATTTTGTACTGCCTCTCGGGTATTGAATTTTTTTCCCGCCAAGAAGTTATCCAAATTCTGGAAAAAGTAGTAGTCTGTAGGCGCAAGGTCTGGTGAGTAGGGCGGATGACGGAGAGCTTCCAACCCCAGTTCTTGCAACTTGGAGACCGTCTGCTGTGCAGTATGAGGTCGCGCGTTGTCGTGCAGGAGCAGCGGAGACGAGCGATTGACCAATGCTGGTTGGAGATGCGCCAGCTTCTCCATCATTGTGCTCAGTTCTTCACAGTACACATCTGCAGTAATGCTCACCCCGTTTGGTAAGAAGCTGTGATGAATCACACCGGCGCTAGACCACCAAACAGTGACCATCACTTTTCTAGGGGTAAGTTTTCGTTTAGGGCATTGTTTAGGTGCTGAACCAGGATCCAACCAACTTGCTGAGCGCTTGCGGTTATCAAACAGAATCCATTTTTCATCGCAGGTAACAATGCGGTTCAAAATTCCTTCATTTGTGTGTCTGTTGAGCAGTGCAAGGCACGTCTCGACGCGTACTTCACGCTGGCGATCATTGAGTTCGTGGGGCACCCATTTGTCAAGCTTTTTTACCTTGCCAATTTGACGCAAATGGACCAATATTGTTTTGACGCTAACGTCGAAAGCTGCTGCTAATTCAGCCGTAGATTGTGTATCATCAGCTTCCACAACCGCCTTTAATTCGTCATTGTCGACCAAAGTCTTCGGACGACCGCGAGGTTCATTTTTCAGGTCGAAATTTCCAGAACGGAAGCGAGCAAACCAATAACAGGTGGTGCGTTGGTTTGTAGTGTTAGCTCCGTAAACGTCGTTGATGTTGCGTGCCGCTTGTGCCGCGTTGCTGCCACGACGGTACTCATATTCCATAATTACTCGAATTTTTAACGTATCCATGATGACGAAAAAGATTGAAATGCGATGAAAATGTAACACTAATCAATAAAGAAATGACTACTTTTGGAAAAAAGAATCCATGTTTTTAAAATAAAATTAATTTGAAATTAGAATTCTTAGCCAAACAAAAATTATTTTGATTTGAAATGGCCAGTACTGCAGAACGGCAATTTCATAGGTAAAGACCTAATATCTATCCTAGGTGGGAATCGAACCCACGACCTCCGGCGTGAAAAGCAACATTCGCCAACGACGCCAACAAGCCCGTCATATTGGTGTCTCCCTATAGTCCATGGACGCTTGAAATAACTAGGACATCCTTTGCATGTTGTCGACCTTTTAGAAATCTTATTACTACAATATAAACTGCGTCATACTGTAGTCTCTTAACACAGGTCTAAAGCACGTTGAATGAACGTATAAATCAGTTGCGCACGGGCGCTTGTCAACGTTAGACACGCATTCTGTGTGCTTTCGAACCGGTTTCGTCTAGCACCGCGCGACCGTGCGTATGATTCATCGTTTAAAAATGCTTATCGGTAATGGATAGCAGCGAGCTCGTATACGAACAATCAATTGAGACAGATAATGTGAATAATAGCGAAGAAGATTGTGGTGACATGAGTGAGAGAAGAAGTAATAGTGAGAATAATAATATGGAGTTGATGGAAGAAGTTATACAAAATAGTGGGGTATGTGACGTGAGATCTAGTAAAAGAAATAGACTGAGAGACCAAGATGAAAAGTGGACAAACATTACAAGACGGGGAAAACGTTTTGCCCGAACTAGTCAGGTTCACGAGGAGATAAGAATACCTGAAGATAAAATAGAAAGTTGCATAACATCTATAGAAAAGTTACCAAAACAGTTTTGGTTTGGCAAAATTATTAAAAACAGAGAATATTTTGGACATTATAAATATAAAATATATTAATGCGTTCAAGGTTCTTATCCAATTTAGTATCGAGGAGAGTGCGAATAAACTAATTGAATCAAAATTTATGAAAGAAAAAGGACTGAGATGTCAGAAAACATTGGAGATTAGAGAAACTTACGGCGTTATTAAAGATATAGACTTAGAATCTTCTGAGGAAGAAATACTGGAGGGATTGAGTTGTAACACAGAAATAATAGGCGTCAAAAGATTAAAACGTCGTAACACGAATAGTGGACAATGGGAACCTGGAGAATCAGTCAGAGTAACCTTTAAAGGATCTTCCTTACCTTCCTACGTATTCATCTTTGACACCAGAGCGAAAGTGAATCCCTACCAATTCCCAGTCACGCAGTGCTCACGCTGTTGGAGATATGGGCATACAGTTAGAGTATGCTCAGCAATAATAATAATAAGTCATTTAATCTCTCTCACAAAGTACACACAGGTTTACAATTATGATAGTATCACAGCATATGACAAAACTTTGTGAGAGACTGGTGCTTGATGTAGGTTTGATACCTGTATTACAAGTCACCAGTGCCCTCCCGCGGCTATTACATAACTCTGTAACTTAAATAACAGTAACAATTACCATTTTGAGAGTGACTGTATTATCTATTAGTGTAGAGATATAGATGGATATAGATGTAGGTGTGAGAGTGTATATGAATTATGTAGTGTATTAGTATGGATGTAGATGTAGGTGTGAGAGTGTGTGTGAAAATGTGCTAAATATGTAAATGATAAAAGTTATTAGCTAGTACAATGTTAAGATTGGTGCCAAAAAGAATTGAGTGGGTTATTGGAGAGGAGTTAATAATCTTTCTGTAGTGTCATAATCAAGAGTTTTAAGAAAAGACGCCAGTGTTGATTTACAGCAATTTTTGTTGAGTGGATAAATATTTAGTAATGTGTTGAGTTTGTTGTAAAGAAAGTAACCCAAGAAGCAAAAGAAGTTATGAGATAGGGATGTGTTGAGTTTCTGAGAAGGACATACACTACCCTTACGGCGCTTATCATTGAGAAGATTAGGGTCGTATTTTAAAAGGGAATGTTTTTTTAGCACAGTACGCATAATAAAGTTTTGCCTAACTGTTAGCACGTCCCACTTTTTGTAAAGCTCAACCGTAGGATAGCAGAAGGGCAATCCAGCAGCTACCTTAAGAACAGCACGTTGGGCTCTCTCAACCTCAATTAAAATAGTTTTATTTGAGCCACCCCATGCTAAAATGCAGTAGTCGATAAGTGAATGGCAGAGAGCAAAGTAAACCATCTTGATAATATTTTTATCAGCTGAGTCTCTGAGGTTTTTAAATATGTAGATCAACTTACGAAGACGAGTCACAAGAGTTCTTATATGCGGCTTGAAAGATAAGGATTGATCTATTATTATGCCAAGATATTTTATGGAGACCGTTCTCTCAATAACGGGGCACGAGCACGAAGAAGCATCTTCACGAAATTGGTGAGCTGTGATGCGACAAGCTGAGGGGGGAAGAAGATTAGCCTTATGCGTGAATGCAAGATATTTGGTTTTTTCAATGTTAAGAGTTAATATGTTATGTCTTAGCCATTGATTAACTTGCGAAAAACCCATTTGAGCAGTTTTAAAGACTTCTTCCCAAACTATCACCGCTAAAGAAGAGGGCAGTGTCATCAGCAAATGTGACAATTTTGCCCTGACTGAGTACTATCTGGCATAAGTCATTAATGTAGGTTAAAAACAACGTTGGTCCAAGAATGTTGCCTTGAGGCACACCGAAAATGATTGGAAGTTCGTCACTACATTTACTGCCTATCTTTACTCGTTGTCTTCTGCCAGTAAGATATTTTTTTATGAGCAACAGGGGAGTACCCCTAATTCCGAGAGCTTCAAGTTTTTTACCAGGAGAGGGATAGAGACTGTGTCAAATGCTTTTGCTAAGTCCAAGAAAATGGCCAAAGATTTCTTTTTCCTATCCAAGCTGGTTATCACAGAGGTCATAAGTTCATGCACCGCATCACTAGTAGACTTACCTCTACGAAAGCCGAATTGCGCAGGTGCGAGAAGCTTGTTTCTCTCCAGATAATCAACCAAGCGATGGTTTATAAGCCTTTCCAGAATCTTAGACATGGCAGGCAATATAGAAATAGGCCGGTAGTTATTAACACAGTCTTTATCCCCCGCCTTAAAGATAGGTTTGACCAATGCAATTTTAAATGCGCTTGGGAATATACCAGTGGTAAGGGAAAGATTACAAATGTGAGCAATTGGACTAGTGAGTATGTCTCTGTATCTTTTAATTAATTTAGAAGAAATATGGTCAACACCAACTGCACACTGATCTTTCAGATTGTTGATTATCAGCGCTACTTCAGTTTCATCAGTTGGCAGCAGAACAAGTGAGTGGAGAGGTGGTGGAGATGCATAGAAACTAGGTATTGGTCCATTGAATTTACAAGATAAGACACGCTCCGCTAGTTCACGTCCAATATTAGCAAAGAAACTATTGATATGTAATCAAAGAGATATGCAGTAAATCCCACCCTAATTGTGACACTACGACTTATAAATGCAATAACTGTTCCGGAAAGCATATGGCGTTAGCTCGTACATGCCCAATGTATTTAAAAGAAAGAAGGCTAAGAGAATTGATGTCAGAGTTTAACTGCACATACAAAAGAGCTTTAACATTATACATGCCGCCAGAACCTAATTATTATTGTAAGGAGAACTACGAAGAGAGAGTACGGGAAACGGATAATGAACATCACCAGGGGTTAAGGTAAGAAATAAATATGGAAATAGTGCCTATGACAGAACCTCAAGACACATATGCTAATACACTAAAGAAGGCGGAAAGTTTGAACTCCAAAGCAAAGAAGAAAACAACAATTACACAAGGAAATACTAATGAAAATAAAAGGGTTAACCCGAAGAATAAACAAAGGGCAGATACTCCGATTGATTGGGGAGCGCTTTCTGACAATGATTCGGAAATACAACACGTAGAAACAGAAAAAGCGGACAATGCAAGCAAAAAGAAGAAAAAGAGTGCGAAATGGTTATGGAATAAATTAAAAGAAAAAAATTGGGATAGCGAGACTAGTCTGGAAAATAAGGTGTGCAATTGTGCGAAAGTTATCTTTGACTGGTTTACATATTTCTTGATGGATTACATGACAGAGTTGCCTTTCGTATCTAACATAAAACAATAGATAACAGCAAAAAACACAGACAATTGAAAATCAATATTCTACAGTGGAATGCCCAGAGTTTACGACCAAAGATGGCGGAATTTGAAGCTTTACTGAATCAGGAAAAAATTCACATAGCTGTACTTAGTGAAACTTGGTTTGACCCAGAGAGTACGTTCAGACTGAGTGGATACAATATATTTAGGGCAGATCGTGATGATGGGTATGGAGGTACAGCTGTTTTTACCCACCATTCTATCAAGGCCATACAATGTGACGTTCATATTTTGAATACACAAATTCAAATCGTTCACATAAAATTGCTTAACTGCTGTCATCTGGAGAATATCATTTCTATCTATTGCTCCTCTTCAGTACACACGTGTAAAAGTGATTGGGATGAAGTTTTTACAATAACACAACAGAAAGCTCTCATTGCAGGTGACTTTAATGGTCACCATTCAAACTGGTCTACCAGAACTGATACAAGAGGTAACCAGATTTTTGACTCTGTCATGGAAAACAACCTATATACACTCAATGACACCACACATACACGTATGAAATTGGTCAATGGGGCTGTACAAAAATCTTCGCCAGATGTAACTATTGTTTCAACAGATGTGTTTTTGAAATTAAAATGGTGGGTCATGAATGCAAACCTGGGTAGTGACCATATGATAATTAGGACTGGCTTACAAATTAATAAATCATATACTTTAAAAAAACGGAGGAACTTTAAGAAAGCAGATTGGCAAAGATACACTCAACAAATAGAATCGGAATTAACAAACTTGGAGCTACCTTCAGATCATCAATCTGCATATAATAAATTTATAGATATTGTAAACTCTGCGGCTGACCAATATATACCCACAATTAGAGTGAGCGAGAATCCTCTTCAGTCAGACACATTCATACCTAAGCCATATTGGAACCAAAAGTTATCACATATAGTTGCACAGAGACGTCTGGCACTGGCTACTTTTAGAGGCAATCCTAACCCACAAAATCTTGAAGTTTTACAACGAAAAGTGAGTGAAGCCCAAAGACTAATACGACAAGCCAGAAATAAATCCTTTCAGGGATTTTGCAATGACATAGTTAATGTAACCTCTGCAAGAGAAATGTGGAAGCGCATGAGATGGATCAAAGGGTACAAATCACCTACATCTTTTGTTGATCAAGGTAAAGCCGAACGTTTGTTGCGAAGTCTGGCCCCAGATTACGTACCACCTACAACTCCTACATTTACCTCTGTTAATACGCAATTGTCTAGTCCGGTTTCCGTACAGGAAGTAATTAATTCAATTAAAAAAACAGATTCAGCTCCAGGGCATGATGGAATCTCATATTCTATGATAAAACATTTACCCCATATTGCTAAAGTTATGTTGACATCTATTTATAATAGGTTTATGGTATCCGGTTTCGTACCAGACCAGTGGAAAAAAGTTAAAATTGTGCCTATTCCAAAGCCGGGAGGTGATCCGGGCTCAAGTGCCGATGTTAGACCTATTGCGCTTATATCTTGCTTGTGTAAGATACTTCATACCATCATAACACGCAGGCTAGAATGGTTCCTAGAGAAAAATAATTTATTACACCACGGGCTTTCGTAGATCTAAATCGTGTTATGATGGCCTATCTAGGTTGGTCACACGCGTAGAAACCGGTTTTTCTAAAGGTATACCAGCTGTTGGCTGTTTCATAGACATTGAAAGTGCCTACAATAATATAAATTTAACATCTCTTTTAGGTACTTTAGATAACTTGGGAGTGGGCTCTGGTATATGTAATTATCTTTGGCACTATCTCCATGAGAGACATTTATTCGTAGAACTACAGGATAACAGCCTAATATGTCGAATGACTGGTATTGGCATAGCTCAAGGAGACCCTTTATCCCCTTTACTATTTAATGCAGCCACAATTAATGTTTGTAGAAGCATAACTAATGTGTTCATTTCGCAATATGCTGACGACTTTGTTTTATATGACATACAGAAGAGATTATCTGATTCAGTATCCCATATACAAAACGCGTTACATATTTTTCAAAGACTGATGACAGATCTAGGTCTAAATATTTCCCATAAAAAAACATAAGTGTGCCTTTTTAGTAAAGGGAGAAGAAGGAATAATATTCATCTAACTATTAATAACAACCGCATTGAACAAGTCCCTTGTGTCAAATACCTTGGAATGTGGTTAGACAGTTCCTTAAAGTGGGGTAGACATATAAATGAGATTCGGGAAAAAGTATGTCGTTTTTTAAATATTTTTAAAATATTAGCTGGTGCTAAATGGGGTGTACATCCCGTGCATCTCAGAAAGCTTTACATAGGTATAATTCGAAGTAGGATGGATTATGGTTGCTTTTTATACGGAAACTGTGCATCCTCTCATCTTCTTAAGCTTGACAAAGTGCAAAATCAAGCAATGAGAATCATAGGAGGATTTATTAGAAGCACACCTATCCATGTGATGCAAAGTGAGCTGTGCCTCCAACCATTATTTATTAGAAGAATGTTTCTAACAGGTAAATTTTATTTAAGATCCAAATCGGTGAGTAAGAATATTCTTATTAGTACATTGGAGGAGCTGTCAGACCAATGCCAGGGATGGTACTTTAGAAACAAAAAACTTCCATTATTGGTAGATGTCCACAGGATTTATTCAGAAAAGCTTTTGTACTCTAGCCCGATATTAGATATTTATTCCTTGGATACTTGGGTAACTAATATAGATTTAACTAGTGTAATAAGAGACACAATTAAGGGTATAAGTTCTGCAAAAAGACTGATTAATGTAACGGATCTTAACAATACATGTGTAAAAATGATTGAGGATAAGTTTAGTCAGCACTATAAAATTTTTACAGATTGGTCCAAGGATGGTGCAGACTTGGGGGCTGCTTTTTTTGATCCTCAACTTAATACTAAAGCAAAATTCAAAATTGAAGCCCATATTTCTATCATGTATTGTGAACTCATAGGTATTTCTGAAGCTCTGTTGTATTTACTGAGTATAAATCAGGAGAACTTTGTCATATTTTCTGATTCAAAAAGCAGCCTCCAACATTTGGCTCGAGTACCCTCGACTCTTCGAGGGTTCCCGATAGCCATAATCATTTTAGACTCAATATGTAGAATGCAGTCTATGAATAAAACCGTCACCATTCAATGGATTCCCTCACACATTGGAATCATGGGTAACGAGGTGGCAGACTTAGCAGCCCATCAAGCGTCGTATGAGGGTATTAATTACACATGCACACCATTATACTCGGATTGGCTTGGCCATGTCAAAGAACTTTGCAGACAAAGATGGCACGAATATTTTGATGAACGATCAATGTTAAAGGGAATCTGGTATAAAACCATCCAGTCTCAACCGCTTCGTTTCCCATGGTTTGAAGAAAGGGAGATAGATAGGAAATATGTTGTACTTCTGTTGAGGATGCGTTCAGGCCACATCCCATCTAATAAATTTAAATATTTAATGGGTAGAAGTTTCACCCCAAACTGCGAAATTTGTGGGGTGATTGAGGATGTTTATCATGTGTTGATGGAATGTGACCGGAATGCTCATGAAAGACAGTATTTGCTGAGTGTGGGATTTGAAGTGGGAACATGTAACAGCATTCTGGCGTCCCCTTTGTCAAAGGAGGCTAGGATGTTGTGTCGGCTGCTATCGGTTAGGTGTCAGAACGAATAGGGATTTGTCCCTATTCGTTCTGGTACCTATATGGCCATGATTATAATAATATATGCTTATTACCCTTTGTTTAGTTCTAAGTTGTTTAATGTAGATGGTATGGGGGTGACATTATCACTAAGTGATAAAACCCCTTAAAAAAAATAAAGATAAAAAAAAAAAAAAAACGTATAAATGAAACCATAACGATGCGATCGAAAATTCGTGAGTTTCATAGTCACGAATTTTCGATCGCAACTAAAGAGGTTTTCATTACGGTCACTCAAACTTTGAAATGAAATATGTTGCTACAATTTTCATTATATTTTAAGGATATTCAGTGATGTTTCATATTACATACGGAATAGAATTTCAGTCAAATGGTCGCCGCAAATCCTGATGGACCAACATTGGATGACAGCTTCGCGTATGTGAGGTTCTATTTCACGAAAAACTCAAGCTATGCTGGCTTTTAGGGTGGCAATTGGCTATTTGTCTGCCCAAACTAAATTTCGCATAGTCCTTTAGAAAGTAGACGAGTGGTGTTAAATTATACGATCTCGGTGGCCAGTTAATTCAATTAAATTAATGTTTCCGTGGCACAGTTCTGTTGCAACCACATGTTTGTGAGATCCATACCATCTAAACTAGGCTAAAAAAATGCCGACGGCCAAGAACGCAATAAATTTGACGTAATGCATGGTACAGACGCCAGCACATCAAGCTACCCCAATCTGTCAAATTACCTCAATTGAAAGTGAACCTTATGTTTTTATGATAAACTTATAAATCTATAAAAAAAATTGACAGTCTGTACATTAGGGGAGTAGCGTACTCATTTTGATACTTAATTTTAATAAGTACCTACTAGGCGTGGTTCAAACGTGTAGTGCACCATGGTGAAATCACATGACTTATTACGAATACATGCCAATTTTAACAGCTTTCGCTTCACCAGGATGGCCGCTAGGCGTTTTCAATATTCACGCCTCCGTATTGAATAACCCTTTACTTGAAGAGAACTAGAAATCCAGAGACAGATACCCACACATAATTCTCTTTTTGGTCACGTGATAAAACGGTAATATCAAATAAAAATTAGTTTTATTGATAGCTTTTTCTGATTGACAATTTGGAGAGGGCTCGATCACTTGATAGATTGCGTTCTTAGTACACCGAAGCTCTGCCTTGGACATAAAGGGCTTCAAACTCGATCGATCTCGGAAAGTTTTGCTAAGATGTTTTGTGCAGCTCAACAATACTTATTATAATCTTGATAGTTCATAGAGTATCAAAATACTTGTTTGCGCCGCTGGTAACAAAACCGTAATTTTATTTTTTTCTGAGGTGAAAGCACTGTGATTTCTCCTGCTAGAAAAAATATATCATTTGTTGTAATTCAACCGAGATTTTCTAGCAAATAAGATCACCATACCTTTATATATTTTGTTTTAAGAACATAGTATTACAAGCTAGTTACAACCGTTAGTTTTCCAGTTATGATTCCCAGTGAAACTGTATATCAAATTATAAAGCTGAAACCATTTAAACAACCAGAAATGTATTAGATATAAAAATATATTTCAAACTATAGTGTGTTCTTGTTTCGAAAATCTTTATTTATATAATTTTAGTCCGTCCTGAAGTTCTGCAACGTAAATGACATTTATGACCAATATTTATGATACGTCTTTTATAAATTAGATCTAGTGGCGAAGGCTCTCAACCAGTACTTTTATGAGCCTTTGATTTAATGCCATACACGCTTCATGACACCCTAATGGAAAATCGCCACGCGTCATAACACTACTAAAATAAAGGAGCTGATCGCCCATTACAAAACCGACGTCTAAATCACGTAAAAGGTTTTTAATTCCATGATTATTATGTTGTTTATATTTTGTCACAAAGCGCGTGCCTTTATTTGAATCCCTGTGGCGCGGGGTACTATAAAAACATATAATTAATGAACGCCAAGGACACTCAAACTCAGAACAAATACTTATGGGTCACACAAATAGTGGGGAACGAAGTGGCGAGGCGACTGTCTTTAACCGTTGCGTATTCAATATTTAATTTAATAAGTGTTACTATATTATTTTTTACATTTTCAGACCGGTGAGACTCTCGCCTTTTACGCAGGTGGGTAAGAGTCCAGAGACCCTTAATTTAATTAATCCTGAATGAAATTGATTCTGACATTAGGCTAAGTTATACTAACATTATATAGATATTTTTATCTGAAATAAAATATTTGAATTGAATTTAATATTAATACGTGACATTCCTCCAAAGGTCTTAGAATAGAAAAAATACCTTATATAACAAATATGTTCATCATCGTCATCAGCATATCAGCCAAAAAACGTCTACTACTGAATAAAGGTCTCCTCCATGGATCTCTAGAAAGGCTGGTATTGCGCTGCCCACATAGTTTTGAAACGGAGGTAAAGAAAACTTACTTAAGTATTCAAATTTGTCTTATTTTCTTACTAGCTGTGCCCCGCGGTTTTACCCGCGTTAAACTTTATAAATTCTCACAGCTCCCCTGTAGGTGATAGCGTGATAATTTGTAGCCTATATGTTGACCCTACCTCTTAGTAATATTCATGCAAAATTTGAAGTAAATCCGTGCCGTACTTTTTGAGTTTAGCACGGACATACATACAGACAAAAATTCTAAAAACTATATTTTTTGGCTTCGATAGCGATTGTAGATCACGCCCCAATTATCCTTTTTAAAAAATATTCAATGTACAGTTTTGACTTTCTTAAGATTTTATTATATGTATTATCTATAAATAAACTCGGAGGACGTTAAACCAAGAAAAAAAATACCTAATTTTTTTAATCAAAGGAGTATTACGGAAATCCATTTTATTTTTCTCCGTCGGAGGTTCCGTACAATATTACAGAATATTTATTCTCAAACAAAACTGTCCTTTAGTAAGGATGACAATAGAACATTTTCGACCTCCCAAATGGTGAATCGACTTGCCCAATTTACCCACCATTAAGGCAATTGCGTTCTTCGATTTTGTATTTGATTTCAGCGCAGAATCGTGTCTATATGACGTGCGGATTTCATGGAATGCGCGAATATTATGATTTTACTAAAATTGGTACTTATAATAATAATATCCTGGGACATTATTCACACACAGCCATCTGATCCCAAACTAAGCAGACCTTGTACTATGGAAACCGGATAACTTACATAATATGTATATACTAGGTGTAATACTTCTAATCTTTCGTAAATACATATTTATATAGGTAAACGCGGGTAAAACCCCGCGGTTTTATCCGCGTTAAGCGTTATAAATTATAGTCAATGTGTTAATCCAAGGTGTCAGCTAACTCCATACCAAGTTTTATTTAAATCGCTCCAGCCGTTTAGACGTGAAGAAGTAACAGTCATACAACAATAGTACGGAAAGCTTCGAGTGTCAGTCAGTCTAGTACTGGGTTTTAAAAAGCTAACGAAATATTCGATGCCATAATTTAAGTTTGGCTGATTTTACAACTAAAATAAAAATAATATTTTTATTGCAGACTCAAGGTCCATACTATAATTAATACATGAAAAAAATAATAAATTATATAATAAAAAAAATATGTTGAAATATATGAAATTTATCATTAGGTAGCTATAACCTATCTTATTCCGATGTATTCAGGGGCTATACGGGCTAAGTTGCCGAACATCGATTTCTTAAATGGCGTTCAAATAAATAAAGGTTAAAAATTACTTAATCAATCGTTAAATTGGCTTCCATGAGCACATGTGACGTCATAAATGGTCCGGAATCGATTGTCAACGTTGAAGCCGATTTCAGATACAGTTACACCCAGAATCAGGACAAACAGACATGTTCATGCACACAAATAACTGTCCTGGGTGGGAAGCGAACCCACGACCTGCGGCGTGAAAAGCAAGTATTCACCAACCACATAATAATATCATAGTACCTAAGTATAGGTAGGGATATAATGTACTCCTAATAAAATTTCAACCGGGATTAGAACCCAGGACTTCATTATTGGCGGTTGAACATTCTACCGCTAAACTAACGAGGCAGACAATACATATTATACTAGCTGGTGCCCGCGACTTCGTCCGCGACAATTTTGAATGATTACCAATGTAACTACTTACTTCTAGCTTAATCTAAAAAAAAATACTTTTATAAGAAATAAGCAATATCAATTTAAGAAAACCTAACCTATAAATAACCTAGTTAAAAAATAAACTAAAGACTACTTTGCTACTGTTATTTAAAAAAATGACCCGATATCATAAACCCAAAAATATCAAAGAATACATATCAATTGTCCTTAAGTAAAGTCAGTAAGTCAAATAAAGTAATATAATATAATCAACGATGCATTAATCACCAAGGTAACTCCCATTAGCTTAGGTTGCGACCACGGCATTGATAGGTCTAATATCACATTTTGTGAACGAAACCATAGCGCGATCTAAAACGATGATTACACCATCTACTAACAAAAATATAACCTTGTAAAGCGGTAAAATTAAGATGTGGGCATATATATTTTGGGTGAGATTTAGGCGATCATCTTTTGATTCAGTTTTGGACTACCTTTTACTTCAAGCATTTATTTATTTTAACCGATATGTCAAATGAGTTCTGCGATCTGAAACGATATAAAAGCCATCGAGTTACAAAATTGTGAACTTATTACTTATATTTTTTGGGTGCGATCATCTCGACACGAACAATTTATACTACGCTAACTCGAATTTTGGGTCAATGACTTTTTTATCCCAATTTTATTAAATTGACGTTTTTTAATATGTTATGAAAAATACCAAAAAAAAAAGAAGTTACAAATCTTATAAAACGCTAAATCTTTACTTAGACGACAACAAACACAACATTTTAAGCAATAAGAAACGAATTTCTCTATAATTTAAGTTGGCCTACATTTTTGGTGTTGACCTATTGAATCAGTTATGGATCACCCTTTTTAACAACAAATTATTCCCTTGATTGCTTTATTTTTAACTGAAATACCAATTTACATGCTTTTAACTCCAAAAAAAAAACAGTTATCATACAAACTTACATCCCCTATTTTAGTCGTCTTTAGGGGTGGAATTTCCAAAAGTCCTGATGATATATTTATAATGTTTAAATGAAAGGCGAAATACAAATTTTCATGCGTTTACCTTAAAAAATGACACATTTTTCATACAAACTTCCATCCCCTATTTGTCACCCTAAAGGGCTGGAATTCCCAAAAATCCTAAAAAACCAAATTTTTAAATGAAAGGTCAAATACCAATTTTCATGAGTTTACCTTAAAAAATGTCACATTTTTCATACAAACATCCCCTATTTGTCACCCTACGTGGTAGAATTCTCGGAAACCCTGAAACACATACTTTTAATTTTTAACTGTAATGCTAAATACCAATTTTCATGCGTTTAACTTAAAACTTGTTGGCACTTTTTTCATATAAACTTACATCCCCAATTTTACGCTCTTGGGGGTGGAATATTCAAAAATCCTGAAATATATATAAATTTTTAATTGCAAGTCTATATACTAAAGCCTTTAACATCAAAATTAAGCACTTTCATAAAATATTTCATCCCTTATTTTAGTCCCTTAGGGGTGGTATTTTCAAAAAGCCTTCTTCAGTGGATGCCTACGTCATAAAAGGTAACTAATGTCAAAATTCAAGTCCTAACTGCAGCCGTTTAGACTGTGCGTTGATATGTCAGTCAGGCAGTATAAAATTATATCCCCTATTTTCCGCCCTTGGGGGTGTAATTTCCAAAAATCCTGAAGTAAATGCTATATATTTTTAACAGAAAGGCCAAATACTCATTTTCATGCGTTTAACTTCAAAAATATCGCATTTTTCATACAAACTTACATCCCCTATTTCATGACCTTCGGGGTGGAATTTTCAAAAATCCTGAAATATATATTTTTTATTTTTAACTAAAAAGCCAAATGCTAATTTTCATGCGTTTAACTTAAAAATTGGGACTTTTTTCGTACAAACTTACATCCCCTATTTTTTGCCCTTGGGGGTGAATTTTCCAAAAATCCTGAAATATATATTTTTTATTTTTAACTGCAAGGCCAAATACCAACTTTCATGCTTCTAACTTCAAAAACGGCAAAGTTTCATACTAACTTCGCACCCCCGTTTTACCCCCTTAGGGGTTGAATTTCGAAAAATCCTTCCTTATTCCTTGTCTACATTATAAAGAAAACATCTGTGCAAAATTTCAGCTTTCTAGGGCCAAGGGTTTGGGCTGGGCGTTGATGAGTCAGTCAGTCAGTCAGGACTTCTCTTTTTATTTATATAGATTGAAAATGAGATGTCCAATCTCATTAACATCTGTACTTTATTCGTTTCATATATACGTGTGACTTGTATATATCATCGTGTGTTACCATTTAAGTTTCCACGCAAGCTTTCATCATTCAAATGTACAAATAAATAGTCCCTTTAGTAGAACTTTATTATTAGATAGTAGCAGCCCGCGGACTTCATTGCGCGGTATAAATATTCTCGGGTTAAAAGTTCGGGATAAATAAAAATTATGAAAATAAATCATAGCCGACACTCCACAATAACGTAGCTTTCTATTGGTGAAATAATTTTGAAAATCGATTCAGTAGATCCAGAGATTACCCCTTACAACGTCACAAACTCACAAACGTTACCTCTTTATAATATTAAGTATAGATTTGACTGTACAGGTGGCGGGTATAGTTCCCTCACTACTACATGTTTCGGGTTCGATTCCTACATAGGACAACACTATATTTGTGTGACTAATAATTGTACTTTTTCTGGAATCGGTGTGCCTTGTGTCCGTGGAATGCGTGTCAGAGATGTATTTCCCTAATGTAAAGTAAAGTAAAATACTCTTTATTGTACATCTATACATAACATAATAATTTACATAAAGTTATCAAAGTACAATGGGTGGTCTTAGCGCTGCTGCGTTAACATTCGGAATTATGTATACCACTAGAGAAAATCCGAATGAGGAATGTATTTTTTTAAAAGGATGCACTAAGGTCTAAAGGAACTAAGTTATCTATGCTATTATTTTTTGTGCGGTTATTTCGTGTGTGTGACATGATTCTTATAATTCTTTATTATTCATATAGTAACTTTCGCCTATTTAGAAAATGAAATGAAATGATCCTATATAGATAGATATATTAACTCTTTATTATACACCTCAAGAAACAATAACTTGATACGAGCTAGCTAAATATCATTGCTTTAATAAAATAAACGTTATAAATGTTTTCATACAATGTGTACCTAAATATCTATGTTACTAGAAATAATAATGTATACAACTATATTACTACAAACATGTTCTGACTATTTACAAGCGCTTTTTTAAAGTCTACGTGAATAAAAACCTTTTTTATTTATTTAATTTAAATAGTAAGTTAGAAAATATACAGATTATAACAGTACAATTGGTGGCCTCATTACAAGGTGTAATCACTTCCAAGCAACCTAGGTAGTGAATGGAGAAAGATTATAATAAAAGGATATATTATTGTTTCTTTTTATTAAAACTGCACTACCTTAACTGACCCATACTAAATAAAGTTTAATAAAAAAAGAAATAGATTAATTTCCTTTTTTTTCGATAACTTTCTTATCTTATTCTTATTTTAATAAGACTCAGAACAACTATTTATGGGTCACACAAATAGTTGTCCGGCGCGGGGCTGGAACCCGCGACATGACCGCTGCGCCACACGTGCAGTCATCGATATAATGTCCTCAATATTCGACCAGGGCAATTGGTCACAATGGAGACAAGCTATACGTATGTATTAATCCTATGAGAAGGGTTAACCGACATGACCCGAAAGAGGTTTGGTGACGACGAAGACACGAGGGTCTTCGTCCCTATCTAGTCCCTATCAAGATGAAGACGAATATAAATTTATTTGTAAAAAACATCTGTAGGATAGGATATTACATACAGAAATACTATTTGGGATCAATATGCCTTATCACACGAGGCGTCCGAACAAGGTGTTTTGTGTGATATATACATTTATATATATCAAATAAAGCAATAACAAAACAAGTGTGCTGTTGACCACACTAACGAAGTAAAACTTCTTTAGTTCCATGCTACGGTGACCGCTTAACATCAGTTTATCCGTACACTTGTTTGGTGTCGAGAGCGTCCATAGGCTACGGTAAAAGATTAACATCAGGTGGTAAGCCTAAACCCACATCCACCCAGTCCAACTCTCCCTCCGTCACCTCAAACCGACACCGAACCTGACAGACTGTCTTTGACCTTATAGGAGAGGGTGTCCACCACTCTCTTCAGAAAATCCGGGTCCTGGGTACTCGTGAAAGAAGGAACCCACGGTTTGAGGTTGCCTACTTGTTTGGCGACGAGAGCGTCCATTGACTGGCTATGAGAGAAAAAGAGGAAAAAGAAAATATGTGCTCACACCTCTCTCTTGCCTCTACAGTAATGTATTTAACGTAACCTCTCAACTTCCGTTCGCACTACACTTTTCGCAACGCATTCACCAGCTTACCTTCCAAGTCAAGTGTGCCTAAAGAAGTTTTACTTCCATAAACTATAATCATATTTTTGTCCCGACACGAAATTTGAACCCAATCTAAATATCTGTGTTAACGCGCTACTGCTAGAACAGAGTACCGCGAGGCAGCGTGATTGCAGCAGCAGACAGGTATACTATGTGACAAGGGTTCCACTCCATAAAGGTTAATTTTTTAGCTTTCATACGAAACCCTAAAAATATCAGAGTGCAAACTAGGGGGAGGCGATGGCTGGCCCTCACGTCATACTCGTGAACAGGTGCTGCTTGCGGTAACTGTTCGAACTGCTGTTGGGGTACTCATAATATTTTATTTTTTCATACAGTCGTCGCCTCTGGTAGACTTCGTGTGACTTGTTAAATTTGTAAATGTACGGGGATGTACCCACCGTTTTCTCATCTAGCAAGACGTTATTCTAATTGCTTGAGTGAAATTTAATGTTATTGTTTATTATCTCACAATTTTTTGATTCATTAAATGACAACGATTCTGTGCGTGCACTAGCCTACATAACGGCCATCACAATGTAAGAAATAAAATACACTTTATTGTGCACAAAAAATAAAAGAACATTTAACAATGAAACATCCTATAATGTACAATGGGCGGTCTTATCGCATAAAGCGATTTCTTCCAGACAACCTTTGGAAGGATAGGAATGAAATGTGTAAAAAATGCCGGGGATGGTGCAACAAAGTGTGGTACATATATAAAAAATAAGAAAAGAGATAATTAAAAAAGGTATACTAAAAACTAAAAATATGTTAATGATCATATAATTATTACACATACATATACGTAAATAAAATACTATATTATACTTTTAGGAATTAAAAGGATTTTATTATAAAAATGAGGTTTATTCACACTTCAGAATAAATCATTTAGAAATCAACAACAATTCTCTTATGACAAATCATTTATAACAAGAAATACTGTAACCACTGCACATTACACTCAAGATTTGATCGATACATAAACCAGCAGAGCTTCGCCCTCGTCGACGTCTGGCCCCAAAAGAGAGCGAGGCATCGGCCGACTGGGCCTTATATAGGCAAAGTCTGACGTCACTCATCACCCATCTTGAAAATTCCTCACACGGCCTCTCCTGACTTCGCGTCGACCACGACCGCGCTTCTTCAGCAGCACCAGGAGACACGGCGAAGCTATGATCGCCAGCTCCTACTGCATTAGAGAGCTCACCGTCATCAGAATCATCACCTGCATAAAACACAAACAGTTAATTATTATGGCAACTGCACAAAGATGCCTATTCAGTCATCCACCTCACACTCAAGGCACTCAAACAGGCAGTCACTCTCGTAACGGAGATAAATACACTCAAAATACTTCGCTTTCAAATGTATGCAAACATCTCTTGTAAACTTCTGTCATACTCATAATTGAACAAGTTATAGCGACAAACGTAAAGTTATAGCGAAAAACGTCAAATATTGCGACAAACGCAAAGTTATAGTGACAAACGCCAAGTTACAGCGACAAACGCCAAGTTACAGCGACAAACGCCAAGCGACATGCCTGAGTGCCTAGTACCATAGCGACTAGCACTTATAACTCATTGATTTTACTGTTCGGAGCGCATGTCTTCACGCACGCCAAGCGTACTACAAACAAAATGTGTAACATTAAATGATTGAAACTTATTACCAAAGTTCCGGAACAAAACTCAAAACGTAAAGACTTCCTGCCAGCCAGCCACGCGCGCCAGGTGCACGCCTGCCAGGTGCACGCCTGCCAGATCAGACGCTTCAGGACTTCAACGTCGAAGGCAGCCACTGGACCATGCCGACAGTTTGTTCCAAACAGCAAGTGACACACTCGCACCATTCATATGTGTAACATGAAACAAAATTAAAAAGGTTACGTTGAACATTTACTATGAAAACATGCCGAACAACTCTAGGGTTCACGCATTTCTGCTTCTAACCTCCCTGTGGAGTCAGAGAATTTAATGACAAAGTGTACATCACCAAACGTCAACTCTTTTGGTTAGCCTTAGTGAAAATCGAAGTAAAATTAAATTGAACCACGTGGAACCAAACTCCAAACAAGGTCTCGGCCTCGGCCTTACCTGACCATAACTCACTTGTCTTGAGATGGCTTATATGACGCTTTGGTGAAACTTTTCTCCTCTGTTTGACTTTGTATTTTACAAAACATAATTACATAATGACGAACGTATAATTGGCGTACACAAAGTACATTCAGACTCACAACAACAACTTATGGTTCACACACATAGATTTCCCGTGCCGGGATTGAACCTGGCACATGGAATTCAAAAGGAGACGGTCTTAACCTCTACGCCACACGTGCAGTCAAACTTTAGAGGATGACTTCAAACTTATGTTGATAACTCCGCTGCTAAGAAGTAGCTTGAGAACGTGCACTGCTATTATACCTACTAGGTTTTAAATACTCATTTACATTGTAGAATGCAAATAACACATTGAGTATTAAATTGAAAAAATGATAAGACTGTCAAGTGTTACTTAGTAAGCTTTGTCGATACCTTGTATCATAGGCTTTTCAGCTCCTCACTCAATCCTCTCACTAGCATTAGGCACAAAACAACGGCATGATATTTTATACAACATCGTGATGTCAAACGTTTCAGGTACCATTCCTCAGCGGTGGTCAATACCTACTGCTATATAATATGGCTATCATGCAATGTACACGATACTGAGCGGCGCCGATGACGGCCAGCAACGCTTGACGATTTCTGGTCGAACTTAGATCGTAACACACGTCGCAAACTACCTTTTTTTTACATGACGAATCGGTTAGCATAGGAGGCTTTCACTGCTTCACTGGACTATCGCAAACTACCGTGCGAGAAACTAAGTGAATGGTTTCGCGCACTGATATGGTATCCACCTTTCAAGAAAGTCTTGATCGGCCACGTGAAATACATCGCGGTATTTCACAAACAAAGCAATAAAATTGTACTTACGTAAATTACACAATACAAAAATTTACAAAAACAAAACACTCTTGTGTACACTTCGTAGACTGTGCTCACAGTGAATACACTCGGCAACGGTTAAACCACAATAGTGATTAGAACAACTCTAAACAAAACGAACGACTTGAAATATCGACTGATCACGTCAATAGTAGCCGGACTACCCACATTTTTAGTTCATTTTACAGAAGTAAAATTACTTTCGATAATTTCTTAACTAATCGTGATATTATCCAACGTACGGTGTAGATTTTCTTGTGCCTTGGAAGAAACTTCAGGTTCACACTTACATGAACTTATAGGTACTGCTATCACTCAAGGAACGTAAACGGAAATCGTCCGTTTTTGACAAACTAACAATGAAGAAACACGCCTACGTGATCGGTGTTTCATTTCAAAACGAGACTATGATGGTGAACGCGATGGCCGTGTACGGACACAGTGTCGACAGTTGCTATCACGTTCTCTATTAGATGCACTTATTTTTTTGACTCTCGCTACCGACCACAATCCTTAAGCACTCGATTACACGACATACGCAGCGGCGTTGGAATTTCACAACACCATAACACAAAATACACAACGTGGTTGATTTGTCTTAAGAAAATCACAAATGACAGTAACACGAGGTTAGATCTTATTAAATTTGGATGGCAACAAGCAGCACTTGGGTTCTTTATACCAATTCTGATTTTAGGAATTAAAAGGGTTTTATTATAAAAATGAGGTTTATTCACACTTCAGAATAAATCATTTAGAAATCAACAACAATTCTCTTATGACAAATCATTTATAACAAGAAATACTGTAACCACTGCACATTACACTCAAGATTTGATCGATACGTAAACCAGCAGAGCTTCGCCCTCGTCGACGTCTGGCCCCAAAAGAGAGCGAGGCATCGGCCGACTGGGCCTTATATAGGCAAAGTCTGACGTCACTCATCACCCATCTTGAAAATTCCTCACAATACTATACTATAAATATAATACTATAGAGACAGATAGTGGTCTATCACAAGTTTTTTGAAGCTAAGTATATACTGAGAGCATCTAATAGAAAATGGTAACTCATTCCACAAACGAGCTGCTTGGACTGCAAATGATTTGTCCATAAAGATGGAAGAGTGCGCTGGAATGTGCAATTTAAGGTTTTCTGATGATCTTAAAAGCCTCGAATGTGTGTCACAAAGGAATTCAAAACGTTCTTTAAGATATGAAGGAGTAGTGGGGTTGAAAAGTATATTGAATAATAAAGCGAGAATATGGGCATTCCGACGAAAGCGAATAGGCAACCACTTGAGCTTGGCACGAAACTCGGAAACATGATCATATTTGCGTAAGCCAAATATGAATCTGATACAAAAATTTTGGAGTCGCTCAAGTTTGTCAAGTTGTTCTTGTGTGAGATCAAAATAGCTGGCGTCGGCATAGTCGAGAATCGGTAAGAGAAGTGATTGTGCAAGGCAGTTTTAGTGGTAATGGGTAGGAAGTTTCGAAGACGTCTTAGGGAACCAGCGGATGCATAAAGTTTTCGACTCACTGTCTTTAATTGTGGACCCTAAGATAGAGTGTTATCTATTATTATCCCCAGGTTCTTCACTTGATTGCTAAATGGGATCAGAACACCCTCAAAATGAATTTGGGGGATTCGGGACCAATCTACCCTGTAAACCATTCGAGAGCTGCCCACGACAATAGCCTGGGTTTTCAATGGATTAACTCGGAGACCATACTCTTGACTCCATTTACATATCTTAGCGAGATCATTGTTGACTAAGTTAATAGTTTCCGTAAGTGTAGCTAGTGGAGTGTGAGTATAAATTTGGAGATCATCAGCATAAAGATGATAGGATGAGGTTAGGTGTCGGCAGATCGTATTAATAAAAATAGCGAAAAGTAACGGAGAAAGCACGCCACCCTGAGGCACGCCGGTTGTTGTACTGCACCATAATACTGCAAATACATGATATAAAAAAAAAGAAAACAAAAAGCAAAAGAAGACGAAAAAAGCAAGCCCGGACTTTCTTTGTGGCTTTCTTCTCCGGGTCGTCCACCTAGGTAGGTAGCTAGAGAAAGCCGCAGGTTAGCTAGGGTCTTCAGCGTCGAGGAGCGCTTTGGCCCCTTAACGTGTCACCGGTGATCCCGTGCAACTGATCACACCCTCTTTTAGAATTCTGTCCTTTTGCTTCAGCGGCCCCCTGAGCTATGGCCCGAACCCCAAAAGGGTGGCCTCGGGTATTAGTCGTTTAATTTAAGCTACTGGTTAAGAGCCTTCTGCGCTAGCCAAATGCTCATTGCCATCAATTCTTTTCTAATTTTATTATGTACAACTAAATTTCTCAATAATAGATTAGTAACTTGTTATTTATTTTAGGATTTAAGAAAATATATCTGATAAAACGGACCGCACGGACGGACTAATTAATTTTTTGTAAATTTTATACTGTATTCGACTATGTTTATGTACTGCATTGTGAACTTGACAAGTACAAGTGTATGTTAATACCCAAGTGCTGAATAAATTTCATTATTGCATAGGTCATCCTGTTTAACGCCTTTGCTTTCACTTTAAACAAAAATACACACCTACCTGTAGTAAACGAAACAGACAATATGAAATTGTTGCTTTTCCCTTATTTCCTGTTCGACGCGGCCTTGCGACATGGCGACGACGTATGTGAAGCCGAAAGTGGCAGACAATTTCAGCCACATAATGCCTACTTTTGATTGAACTGTCTTTCCAAAATACTACATGACTGAGAAAATCTATTCGCATTATTTACTGAAAGCTTGTAAATCTGAGTGCAGACGTTATTTTGGAATACGAAATGAAAGGTTGGTTGAAAGCTGGATCTCGTATGGAACAAAAACATACATTGTTTTGATTTTCAGTTGTTTTCGTATGTGATTTATGAAGAACTTTTTGGCAGCGACAGTTATTTTACACAATGTTTGTGCTACTGTTTGTGATACTGATATCTTAAAACTGCAACATGTTAAAATAAATAAATGAATAAAATCATATCCTTTTAAATAGAAATAACACCTCCGCCTTTCACAATAATGTAGGGCTTTTTAAAATAGATTAAAGCTGAATCCCACTTTGATAATTTTTAAAAGCCCAAGCATATCAAATTGTATTGCGTTAATAGGCTTCAGTAACTATTTTTATAGGCAACTATAACTTGACTGTTGATACGAATAAGAGAAGCTGGCGGGCTTAAAACGTGTGGCTTTTAAAAATATATGAAAACTGGATTCAGATTTAATAATTTTTAAAAGTTCGCTACATAGTTGAGAATCGTGTACTTACCCATAATTTATTTTGTTATTGAGAGTACAAATGGAATATTATTACGATGACTTTTGACCGCGTGGTTGATAAATGCTTGCCTTGCACGCAACAGGTCGTGGGGTCGATTCCCATTCAGGACAGATATTTGTGTGCATGAATATGGCTATTTGTCCTGAGTCTGGGTGGTCTGTATAAGTATGTATTAACAAAAGACAAGAAGTATATGTTTCTGGTTTGCATAGTACAAGCTCTGCTTAGTTTGGTATCAGATGGCCATGTATGTATAATGTCCCAGAATTATTATTTGTAATTAAAATTAAATACTATGCTAAATTTAGGACAGTATTATATAATAATATTAATATCCTGAGACCTTATTCAGTAAAACACTAGTCAACAGATACCGATAGATTACAGTTTTACTTCAAAGCAAACAAACAATAGTTTAAATTTAGCACCGTAATTATGGAAAGAAAGAAATATGACCTCACGAAAAAGAATTGCACAATAATGTGTGGAAGTAGTCACGGGAAAACAACAATTCCAATATACTTATGCATCATTCTTTAAACTTGCTTATTATTTTGAAAGAGATACGTGCAAGGTTATTTATTATCACATAAACGAAATAAACATGATTTTTTTAATGTTGGAAATTACCTAGTCTTCAATCTATTTCTTTTTACATACTTCCCTCTATATCAACAAACTATATAACAACGAATGATAAGTACTTTTTTTATTCAAAAACGCGCGCACTCCGAAATGTAATCCCTGTGTCGCGGGGTACTTTACAAACATTTATAATAGACGGACGCAAATTACATCCTGACTCAGAACTATTATTTATGGGTCACACAAATAGTTGTCCGGCGCGGTACTCAAACCCGCGACACGAAGCGGCGAGGCGACTGTCATAGCCGCTGCGTAACACGTGCAGTCAAACAACGTTCAAGGTGAGACAGTGCAATTGGTTGTGATAATATTCCAGCGAGCATTCCTGACAGGTATGAACAATATTTGGCACCTCCACTAAAACTAATATAGGCTTTATCACTAAACTACATTTCCAAACCTGAGTAACTTACATATTCATTAACCTGACTGTCAGTTGTGTAGAATGATTGAGAGTATTCTTATTTTTTATATATTACTATTCTATTTCTCTATATAAGTATGTTTTTACAAAAGAAAAGTAGTATAGGTAATATATCAGTCATTCGGTTTCCATAGTACATGTTGCTTAGTATGGAATCAGATGGCCGTGTATGAATAATGTCCCAGGATATTTCGTATATTTACATAAAAATAGCAAATCACTTTTGGCCACACCTGGGATTTGAACCCAGGACCTCGTTATCTGCGGTTGAACCAACGAGGCAGCCCAATTCCTAATATTATGGAGATATTAAATCACACTAATATTATAAAGGAGAAAGTTTGTGAGTGTGTGACTGCGTGAGTTGGTATGTTTGTTACTTCTTCAGGTCTAATAGGCTGGAGCGATTTTAATAAAATTTAATGTAGAGTTAGCTGATACCCTGTATTAACACATAGGCTACTATTTATAAGTTTAAGGGGGGTAAAACCGCGGGGCACAGTTAGTACTAAATAAAACTTTAACGGCTAATAAAATTAAACGTTATCTATTAAAACGTAGTAGATTGTATACTATTCAATTTTATAATGTACTTAAGACGGTGTACAATTGTCCAAATTAAATAAGACCGATAATTGTACAGATCTTTAGGGGAGGCCTTTGTCCAGCAGTAGACGTCTTTCGGCTGATATCATGATGATGGTGAAGAATTAAAACAAAACAAAATAGTCGGGTACATGTTGTACTTATCGATTCGATTTTCTTAACGTTATGATTACAGTTGACGGCCATAAAGAATATGAACATCATCATAAGTGGGTGGAGTAGAAGTCGTCCCGAGGAAATATATACCAGAGAATGGGTAGCTGCGTTCTTCTGAGTATCTTACTGCAATCACCAATCCGTCTGCCAAGCGTGGCGATTATGGCATTTCCTCCACACATTGTGGAAATCTTTTGGGGAGGCCTTTGTCCAGCAGTGGACGTCGCGTCGTTAGGCTGATATGATGATGATTACAACAACTTCACTCATTACTTTTAACTGTAAATCAGTTAAAAGATCAATAGATTGTGTACGAAAGTTATGTAAGTCGGCGGATATCATAGCATTGCAAGAAACATGGCTGCTCCCTCACGAGATACCGCTTCTTGGCACCATTGACCAGGACTTTGCGTACAGCGGCATATCAGCAGTTGACACCTCTGAGGGCATACTTAGAGGTCGACCCTACGGCGGAGTTGCAATATTATGGCGAAAGAGCGTATTTCCGGATGTGTCTGTAATTGAGTGCAATAATCCTCGCCTCTGTGCGATAAAAGTGACTATTGCCGGTCGTGTCTTTCTTGTGTTCAGTGTGTATATGCCTACAAACTCGGTGGACAACTTGCCCGTTTTTACGGATTGCTTCAGTGAGGTATGTGCTATTGTGGATAATTTTTCTGTGGAAACTATTTTTGTGCTGGGTGACTTCAATGCACACCCGGGTGAGTTATTTAGTGAAGAATTAAACTGTTTATGTGCGGAAAATCAATGGTCATGCGCTGATATTGAGATTTTAGGTAATAATGTCAGTAATTACACATTTGTTAGTGACGTATATGGCTGTACACGGTGGCTAGACCACTGCGTTGTTAGTCACTCAGCTAGAAAAACAATAACAAATATCTGTATATTATATGATACTTTTTGGTCTGATCATCTCCCGATGGTTATTGAATGTGAGTTATATGAAATTGTATGCAAAACATTTTTTAATGATACTAGTCAAAATAAAAATAGTGTAATATGGGGTCAGAGAAATAAACATCAGATAAATTTATATACTGAGTTATGTAATAATAAATTAAAATTAATAGATTTTCCTGAGGAATTTAGTCAGTGCTGTTTTAATGTTTGTAATTGTATTAATCACAAAAGTAGGATCGATATACTATACAGTAATATTATTAGGGTATTAAGTGAAGCGGCTATTGATAGTAGTAAGAATGTGGATTATTTAAGTAGAAAAAAACATTTAGTTACTGGATGGAATAAACATGTACGAGAGGTGCACCGGGACGCTAGGTCTAAATTTTTAAACTGGGTTTATCATAACAGACCGCGAACGGGTGAAATATATAATGAAATGTGTGAGAGTAGAAAAATATTTAAGAAAAAGTTGAAATGGTGTCAGGACCATAAAGAGCAGGTTAAAATGGATGTCATCGCTGAGCACAGGGAGGCGAAAAACTTTGGGGACTTTTGGAAGGCTACAAATAAATTAAATCATAGACCTGGCCTCCCTGCGAGTGTGGAGGGTGTGAGTGACAGTATGGAGATAGCTGAACTTTTTAAAGACCATTTTACTGTAAAGTCCCCTTTGGGTCCTTCAAAGAAGTCTGCGGGTCCTGTGACAGTCGGGTCGGGCGAACTATTTATTGTAACAGCAAAACAAGTTAACAATATTATATGTAACATGTCGAAAGGCAAGTCACCCGGTCACGATGGGCTCAGCATCGAACATCTGAAGTATGCCGGTGTACATTTACCGCGTATACTTTCAATGTTTTACACTTTGTGCCTAAGTCACTCTTACCTGCCAGCTAGTCTCATGAGGACTATTGTTGTGCCAATAGTTAAAAATAAAACAGGGGACTTGTCTCAAAAATGTAATTATCGGCCAATATCTCTAGCTACAGTAGTGGCCAAGGTATTGGACAGTGTGCTTGACACGGAACTTGAAAAGCAATTAAACATACATGACGCTCAGTTCGGGTTTCGGCCCGGACTCTCTACTGAAAGCGCGATACTAAGTCTCAAGCACACTGTGCAATACTATACAGAGAGAAGCACTCCGGTTTATGCATGTTTTCTGGATCTGTCAAAAGCTTTTGACTTGGTGTCATATGACGTGTTGTGGCAAAAGTTAAAGAAAACAGGTGTCCATGCACAAGTACAAATGTTATTCCATTACTGGTATGCCAACCAGATCAACTCCGTTAAGTGGGCTGACAGTTTCTCGGATACATACAGGTTGGAATGCGGGGTTAGGCAGGGTGGGATAAGCTCTCCCAAGCTTTTCAACCTGTATGTAAATGAGCTGATACTTGAACTCAGCGGTGCCCAGGTCGGATGCTCAGTCGATAATGTTAGCATGAATAACTTTAGTTACGCTGACGACATGACATTGCTTGCTCCAAGTGTTAGCGCTTTGAGAAGACTGGTAGCGATTTGTGAAAAATACGCAGACAACCATGGCCTCATATATAACTGTATGAAAAGTGAATACTTGGTTTTCAGGGCCTCTGGTAAGTGTCCATCTGTTGTACCATCAATAATGTTGAATGGGGTTGAGTTGAAGCGAGTACAACAATTTAAATATCTAGGCCACTACCTTACCGAGGACCTTGATGACCAAGTGGATATTGAAAGAGAGCGCAGGGCAATGGCGATCAGGATTAATATGTTGGCCCGCAGGTTTGCTCGCTGTAGTAACGATGTTAAAGTTACTCTTTTTAAAGCATACTGTCAGACGTTCTACACGAGCAGCCTGTGGGTTAAGTATACCCAGAGGTCGCTTAATGTGCTGCGCGTTCAGTATAACAATGGCTTTAGGATGCTATTAGGCCTGCCCCGCTTTTGTAGTGCCTCTAGCATGTTTACAGAAGCTAGAGTGGACGGCTTTCATGCCATTATTCGTAAGCGGGTTGCCTCTTTACTTATTAGATTGCGGAGCAGCACTAATGGCGTCCTAAAAGTCATTGCTGAGAAGTATAACTCCTGCATTATGAAGGAGTTCTTAAGAGTCCTCATGAAGTAGGAGTACTAACATAGGTTTAAGAAAAATTGTTACTAACACTATGGATGTTTATCTGAAAATAAATTGTTATTATTATTATTATTATTATTACAGTTAGTGTTATGATGATGCTAAAAACATCGAATTCTAGATTAGGATAAAAAAATAGTCGGTTATATGTTTTTGAAACAGTAATTATTACACAAATACATACAGCGAAAGTGCTCTTAATATCAAGCACGTGTTTAGCAAGGATTATTGCGATATTAAAATTCCAACATTGTAATCATTCTTTTAATAACAAAAGCTTTTCATTTAATTAACCCTTTTTGTAATATGAACACAGAAACATAATTGCTATAAATACAAAACGACAAAATTCCGTTGGCATTTAAGTACTTCCAACATCATGGCATGTTCAAACGCCATCGCGCCATCGAGTAATTCCCTGAAGGGAAATTAAATACTACAAAGAGCTTTTAACCAATAAGGTTTCCGATGAAAAACTCTTCAAAAAGGTAGGGAATTACATAAAACAATCGGTTCGGTAGTGGAAAAGTTGATTAAATTATTATTAATAGACGAACAATCTTTGTAAATGTTCTATTACAGAAGGCCCGGCCACCACAAGTTCAGTGCACTACTTTATACTAAGGTGATGAAAGGGACACGTGAGTGTGTGTGTGCGCGTGTGTGTGTGAGAGAGAGAGGGAGCCTTGCAGAATATACATGCAATAATAATAACTTAATGTTGTGTGTTAGCACGGTTGCCAGAGCTCAATGGGTCAAGTTAGTTTGGCGTAGTGATGCCCCGACTACTGCCAGCGGCCATAGGCAGTGTGCTTCTTCACTATCTTGGCTGAATAAAAAATCAATTTAGACCAATCTAATCACCGTCATTTCACTAATTATAATTATTAATCTCTGACTGGGATTATGGATATGCCTCTTCTCATATTACTTGGAACCTTTGAGCCTTTGCCTATGCTAACGTTATTATATGACTAAGATTTGAAGCTTTGTCGTTCTATATGCATTTTATAGCCAATAGGTTTAGAGTTTTGAGACGGTTTTTATCTTACGTGCTAACCGTCTTCGATTTCACATGCGAATGGAAAATTTTTACTCAACCGCAAAAACCGCTAAAAAACCGCTAAAAAAATACATTATCTTAATTTTTTGAAAAGACAACGCCCGCACTTCGTTAATAACCCCTGTGTCACAGGGTACTTTACAAAGATATTATTGACGGTCCCAAAGTAAATTAAATGTGTGTATCAAGTTAATTATAATTTAAATAAGTTAAATATAATGTATTAAGTAGTTAGGCCATGTTTCTAGAAAACAAAACCGATAGATAATACCTACATCCTCCGGAAGGGTGTTAGCAAGGGAATCCTAAATTTGATCTGCCGGCGTGTATCGTTCGTAGCTTAACGCAAAGCGCCTACCCCGGATTGGTAGATGGCGCAGGTTCGAGACACGCCGGACGATTAAAATTATGATTACCCATTTTTGAGATTAGATAAAAAGCTTTGAATTGCGAATAATGCTATAAAATTCAAATTTAATAGTTTTGCTATTTCCTGCATCTAAGAATACCTTAGAGCCTATTATATATCACTCTAGGTTCATTTTGTTAAGATGATTTGATATTCGTTTCAAAATTAAAGCGCAAAATTTTTACTTTTATTACTTTTACTAAAATAGGGGTAAAAGTCGACATCGCTTGTGGCGATGTACCCAGAGTGCCACTTTCGTGAACACTCCTTAATTGTTGAAGAGGTTTGTTTCAATTTGAAATGCAAAATGTATGGTCATTAATTAGTGACCACAATTGCTAAAATTGCGATTTTTTTAAGGTTTTCGCCTTGAATTTTGTTATTGATGCCAAAGGCTGTATAAAGAACTTTTTAATAATTATAGGAATGAGGATATAACATATGGAAAGATATTTTATAGGTTCTTTTTAATTGTTGGTAATCGATTATTTTTGTACATGTGCACACATAACACGAGCATTTCATTATTTGCTTGCAGCTATAAGATCCCACTTTGTACATAATAAGTATTTAGTAATTTATTATATTAACAGCTTTAAGTCATTTGCAATTTCTGGTTTACAATACACACATTGTATTTTGACTGCCAAAAAGTCATTATAATACAAAACTCAACATATACTCCTGCCACAAAAACCGCTGCAAATTTCTAGTTACTAACTACCTTAAAGGTCTGGACTATCTTGAGACAGAAAAATTATTAACGCCTCTCATATAAAATTTTTCTTTGGTACTCGCTACTCACTAGCTCAACTCACTCACACCGACACATAGTTCAATTCCACTAACACGTCTTTCTTTTTGATTTTTCATACCTGTGGATGCAGGTGTGAAAGTACAAAAAGAGAGACACAACATACGACCGTAATTTTAATAATTAACACTATCACACACTCATAAATCCCTCTTCTTTAACACAAATAATCACCATTCACACGCTCTTCACTCTTCACTTTGATTATAAGGATGGTTATCTTAGCAATAATAATTAGAATTAAGTTTACGTAGCCTCTCTGTAATTAATAGTTGTAGTTATATAAGTGTGTTTACCTTACTTAATCATGTTACAACGCTGTTACATAACGACTTGTTTGTTTTAAAATGGCTTAACCGCGGGACCTGGTGACCTGTAATACAGATTTTGTTAAAAACCTAAATCAGGCACCAGTCCCTCACAAAGTTGAACTAATTAAGATCTACATTAAGTTAAATATGATATTATTGTAACGTTCATCTTGTGAGGAGAGAATAAATACTTTTATTATTATTATTATGGCATTTTTCAGTAAAAAAATTCTCAGCACCAGCCAAAAGTCTGGGAGTTGGCGTATTACACCGCCGTGTTGCCATTCATCCCATCGGATCATGAGAGTGATGGAATAGAAAGTGGCCCCTTTGTTTACGCACTATAATATATCCCTCGCAGATGGCTAGTTTCCATTGTGATAGGTCGCTGTGGCCGAAATTAAGCTAGGAGTAGGGTTACCATATGTAAATAGAGGGATGTCTGTCTATGATACCTAAAATGCCTGAATTTTCAGAAAAATGCCTGTCTGCAGCAAAACGCTGTAGGTAATAAGTAAAAGCCAACAGATAATAATGAAGAAGGATATTTATTACTGATATTTGTCCATTATTTTATTTAATAGTTCTTTCTTTTCTAATATATAAACGTAATAATCTTCACAAGATACAGTTTTGTGATTTTCCTGTGTAATCAATATTGCTTTTACTGATTCTATTGTCAGCCGATTTCTTTCTTTACTCCACTGGGCGTGGACGAGAGCCTGCAAAAATGCCTGTCTCAGACCGATGCCGGCCGCACGCATATCTAAACCTTAAAATGCCTGTCAAATGCGGCTAACGCCTGTCATATGGTAACCCTAGCTAGGAGGGCATTATTAGTATTATTGTATTTTGTCGCAGTATTTTGCTTCTTCATTGATGAAAACTTTTCTTGCATGCGGCCGACCACAAGTAGAGCATGATATAATGATTTTGTAGCAAAGTCATCGCGCCACCGTACTCTTCGAAATCATACAAGCTTCTATGGTTTAATAGGCGAGTAAACTATGGCATTTATTATTAAACTATTGACCAGATTATATGTTTTACTACAATACACAAGATGGACTGATGATGTTGTGAGGAGTGGCCGACCGGCCACTCCTCACAACATCATATGGATATATATGGATATCTAGGATGAAGACCGGCGATTGTGGAGATCTTTGGGGCCTTTGTCCAGCAATGGGCAGTCTTTCAGCTGATATAATGATAATGATGACTCATATTTAAAAAAAAAAGTTTTAATACTACTTAGGATTTAGACAAATCCTAAGGTTCCGCAGGATATCATGGTTCCACATACATACATACATTGTATACATATGGATAGAGGTGAGCAGCATCTGCAATATTACGCTCAATGACAAGCTTGACTGGGAAAGAAGTTCCACCTTACATTAATTGCTGTATTCTATCCTTATAATGTTGGAAGCATTCTGATTTTGTTATACATGTCCACGACATAGATACTTTTTTTGTACTAGTTTATGTATTTTTCCTTTTCTTATTTTTCTTTTTGTTTGCTGTGTTTACAAAAGTCATTACAAATATTTTTCATGTAATCAATCAATTTTATTTCTATTGATTATATGATACTACTGTAAGGATTTTCAAGATCGCTGAGGTGTCACGTGGGACTTTGCTTATATATATATGAGAGTCGACCGGTGCCTCTCCTTCTTTGGCAACCAGACGTCGACGAGTGCGCAAGATCTGCCGGTTTACGTATCGATTAATCTTCAGTGTAATGTGCAGTGGTTACTGTGTTTGTTGTTATAAGTGATTTGTCATACGAAAATTGTTGTTGATTTCTAAGTTATTTATTCTGAAGTGTGAATAAACCTCTTTTTTGTGACAAAAACCTTTTAATTCCTAAAAGTACATATTCGAGTTCTCCTAGAACTGATAGGGGAGAAAGAAAGCGAAGCTAACACGGGAATGATACCATTGAAGTTCATTGCGTCATAAACAGCGTTAACCGTTTTTTAGCAAGCTCATTTTTAGACTTGATAGTATACAAAAAAGTCTTAACTAAAATAAAAAGAGGGTTAATAAATTCACTTTACGTCTGATTAGCATAGAGAAATGAGTCTCTAAATAAAATTTCGTGGTAATTAATTAATAAATCACGTTACTTTAGTGTAGTTCATTCATATTTTATGTTTGAATTATGTTATTATTTAATTTATTTTAGGGAAGTTATAGCCAAAAAGTCAAATAAGAGCGCTAAGGTTTATATTTTTTTGCCACTATTGACGTAATCACAAGCTGCGGCGTAAGTTTTGTAAGATTGTGATACAATTGATCTAGAGTTATTTAAGGAGCTTTATTCACATACTAAATTGCCTCACTGGTCTAGCGGCAGCGTGTTCACCCGCAGAGAAGGAGGTCCTGAGTTCAATCCAGGGTCGCACAGTATCCGGCGTAGAACAAGCCAGGTGGACAAAAGTCATTATCAAATTCCCAGAAATTTGTACTTTCTACCTGTAAACAACACCCCTAAACCTCTGATTCCAAGAATTGTTTACGTCTAACATTCCATATGGGTGAGTAATCGTTTATCAAAGTAAGGTAATTAGGTAAGTGCAGTTAAATAAATAGGTCAGTTGCATTTTAGCGACACTTACACTAACATCTCATGCTGGTAGTTCTAATTTTGTTAAAAGTTTTAGTGATGGATTTTACTTCTGAAGGTATGTTAAATATTATTTTCTTATTAGAATCTTTTAATGCGTTATAAACATTCATAAAGTAGACTATCTCTGAATACTTAAAAAATTACCATGTTTTTCTTTTCGAACTTATCAGGCTTAGACAAGCCATGTATCCTCTTGTATCCACTTAGAATTTTTGATATGTTTTAACTACATGCCTATAGACTATTATGTGACCTATTTTATGGAGCACACTTGAGTACAACATTTTTTTTTCTTTTTTTTGTAGAAATGACTTACTCTATTAGTAAAATAGAGTTTTTCGAAGAGTGGCTTAAGCACGAAAAAGACGAAAGAAATGATCGTCTATTTCAATTTATTTTGTCTAAGTGTGATTTCTCCGATATCACTGAAGAATGTCAAAGGGAAATTAAGATGAAATAAAAGCCAGCATTCCTTCGAAAATTGCAACCAAGTGGGTGTCTTCAGCAAAATCAAAAGAGCGTTTCCTGAATAAGAATAAGTTGTGGCTGAAAGGCGAAAATGTAGAATTCTGCTTACGATCGACTCAACCACAACCTTCTACTTCATCTGCTGATTTTTGTCGACCCGGAAGACCTAAAAAAGTTTTCGAAGATTCGTCTTTTAAAACTAAGAAACGTAAAGTTGCTGATCTAGTTGAATCGCGGAGTGTTGGAGAATTAATGACTGCTGCAGAGGTAGCTGCACGGTCCACTGGATATAAAAACGTTGCCAGAGTAATAAAGGACATTGGCGAAAATCCATCTTCTGCCAGTACATGCCTTCAACAACCAAGTGCTGTGCAAACTGATAGACCGCTAAGTAGGGACGAGGCATTAGCGTATTATATTGATTCAAAATCAACAACCCACTCATATAAACAAACTAGGAAGTGGACTATGAAAGTTGGGCATCACGTATTTCCATCATATGATTGCATTGTAAAATCAAAAAAACTGTGTTATCCTTTAGAGGAGCACATTGATGTTACACAATCTCGAGCAGATATTGAGCTACAAGCCATTTTGAATAAAACAGCAGAGCGTTTGGTCGAAGCTCAGAGAGAAGTTATCACAAGTGTGCTTCCCAATACATCGTTTACTCTTATAAGTAAATGGGGATGTGTCGGAAGTTCGGGTCATAGTGCTTACAAACAGAGATTTGAGAACAGCGAAGACACTGATGAGTTCCTTTTTGTTTATTCGTTCGTTCCTTTAAGATTAATTGACGAGGGTAACAACATTATCTGGCAATCTGGGGAATCCCGAACTGAGTGCTCAGATCACAGGATTGGATGTTACAATCATCAAACACTTTAATGTATTGTTAAGGACATTATCTTGTGGCTTCGAGATAAATCTTGTTGAATTTAAAAAGCTTTGTGACGAGACCAAAAGACTTTATTTAAGCCTTTACTCGTGGTACTACATGCCTGCTACTGTGCATAAATTGCTTATTCACAGTACAGAAGTGATTAAGACGGCAATAGTTCCAATAGGGCAACTTTCAGAGGAAGCCCAAGAATCAAGAAACAAAGATTGCCGGAGGTTTAGAGAGCACAACACCAGAAAGTGCTCTCGTCTCGCCACGAATAGAGACTTGCTCAATATGTTGATTTTAACGTCTGATCCTTTAGGAGGTCTTAAAGCTCAACGTAGCTCCCACTATAGAGCCTCGACTCCAGTTGCAACCAAGACCTCCACAAACTCAGGAAGACTATTTTCAATTGGATTCATCGGATTCTGAATCTGATGATTCTGATATTGAGAATTAGTTTTATTGTAAATAGATTAGTCTAGTGTTAGATTTCGATTTTTTGTATTTTTTTAATGTTAGTCTAAGGTTGTATATTTATATTTGTATATTTAGATTTAGATTTTTTGTATTTAATATGTTAGTCTAAGGTTGTATATTTACATTTGTATACATATTTACATTTAATTTTTTTGTATTTAATATGTTAGTCTAAGGTTGTATATTTATATAGAATTAGCGTTGATATTTGCAGCGATTGAGATAATTTTATTCTTAGTTTTTTTTCTGTATTGTAATCGTGTCAACACGAAATAATATATTTATACACCATCTCTATGCATTTTCTTTAAATAAAATATTATGGTACTACTAGCTGTCCCCCGCATCTTTGGTTACTGCTCCACTCTCGTGGGTCGCAGCGTGATGATATATAGCCTATAGCTTTCCACCATAAATAGCCTATCTAACATTGAAATATTTTTTTATATCGGCAAAGTACTTCCTGAGATTAGTGCGTTCAAACGAACAAACAAACAGAGTTTTTAGTTTTATAATATTAATAATAATATAGGTATATAAATACTTAATTTATAGATATAGTTCCAAAACCATGAAAAAATATTTTTGTCCACTTGGCTTGTTGGTTGTGGGTCGGGCCAAAAGTGATTTATGGACTTTTCTGTAAAAAGAAAAATTTCTCAGCATCAGCCCCGAAGTCAGGGAGTTGGCGGTATTATACCGGAGAGCACGTAAAACCTGACCTGTTTCCGATCGTGTCGCTAGGCGATTCACCTGATCATGAGAGTGATGGAGTAGAAACTGCTCTTGTGTTTGCGCACACACTTGTGCACTATAATATAATATAACTGCTTTAGCCTTATATGTGTATCTGTAGCTTAAGTCTGTATCTAAGGGCTTTTGGATGAATTCAATATATACAAGGAAGTAACACACTCATCCAATTTTACAACATGCAGACTTCTGTGTACCAAATATGCCCCTATGAGATACGACAACAAAATTTAGACGTTCATGGCTTTCACGGAAGAACGACTCTATGACTTGTCTATGTTATTATTATCCGAAAGAAGAGATAGAATTAATACGCGTACCATAGCTACATATAGGGAAACTTCGCATACTCTTCATTCCCAGTGTTAAGAGTACTGTAATGATATTACCTGCCCTCCTATAGAATATAACCTCTTTGATCAAGATAGCTAGTAGCTCTGGTCATTTTATTAAAATAATTAAACATAGCTTTTAAAATGAGAATAGAATTCGAATCAAATAAAAAGCATGGTGTTACGTTTGATTGATGTTTGTCAATAGTTATAAAATTGGTGTGCTAAAGTAAACATTGTGAATTATCTCAATAAAATCAGTGATTGGTTGTGAATATATGTGTTATCATTGAGAAGATCTCCCTAGATCCCGTACAGAAATACCTCTTGCAGCTGCGAGTGTGCTTACATGGTGGAGAGCGCCTTTTGGTTTGAGATTTTGAAGTTTTCAAAGGGGAGAGAGATTATACAAGAAAACTAAAAAGAAAAGCAGGAATCATGGAATCGATAAGTACGAAGATTCAGCCATTTAGTGGATTAGAACAAGATGCGAAGGAGCTTTTCAAACAATTTAAAAGATTTGCCATTGTGAAAAAAATATCAGATGAAGAAAAACTAGCGATCATCCCGTCTTTTCTACAAGGAGCAGCGTTATCGTTCTACAATATAATAATAGATACGGCAACAGAATTTGCCGACCTTGAAAAGTATTTTCTAGAGGAATTTCCAGCAACTACTGACTATACAGAAGAATTTTATATGACGAGACAGAACTATGATGAAGACATTTTAGGATATTTTTATAGGTTACAAGAACTAGCTTTCAAGGCCGAAATAAAAGATGAAAGAAAATTTATTATAAAATTTATTAAATCGTCAGCACCGTTTTATAAACATAAATTAGCGATGTCACTTATTACGACAGAGTAAGACAGAAAACAATTAAAGAAATTAATTTTACAGTTAAAAGATATTTACGATATGAAAGATTTAAAGCCACAGGATGATGATAAGTTCTACACACCATCATATAATACGAGGCGTTACCCGACACCACATGTGCAAGTGGGACCAGAACGCCAACCATCAGCCGACTCCAGATATGTGACGCCGGGAGGAAATAGAACCTCGGCGGCATTGAACGTCAAACATCAGGCAGCAGTTTCGAGTCAGCAGAACGTAGCGACGTGTGAAAATGGCGCTCCAACAAAGAAAGTATTTAATTTCTTTAGTAGTTTTAGAAATAATATGCCATGCATTAGGGTTATGTATAAGAACATTTCATGTCCAGCTCTCTTAGACACGGGAGCTGCGGTGTCATGTATGTCGGGAGTGATAGCGCGTAGATTAGGATTAGGTTCGACAGGAACTGCAGTCGGCTCTATACAAGGCGTTGATGGAAGGACGATCGATACGACTGGAACAGCTAAATTTAATTTTTATATTAACGGTAAGGAATTTTGTAATAATATTTATATTATAGAAGATCTTGCATGCCACTTAATTTTAGGACGAGATTTTTTGAATGCGAATGCTGTGGTCATGGACTTTGCTAAGAGTAGAATAGTCATTGGCACGGAAGTGGTCTATTTTTGCCAAGACCAAAGAGTTTTTAATTGTTTTGAAAAAAATTCTGACAGTCATGTCAAATGTCACCAAAATTTTGACAAGAAGATTGGTAAGAATAATAATTTTGTAGTAAATAAGAATTCTTCGCCAGTAATTAATAGCGAAGTCTATGAAAGAAAGAGAGATCGAGTTAGTGATGATAAGGTCACTTCGTTGGGCAATTTATCGGCAAAAGCGGTATATAACATAACTCAGGTACGTCACAAGGAAAAGGTCAACTACGACAGGAGAACAAGGCGAGAGTTCCGGCCGGGAGATTTAGTTATCATACGCTCTTCGGGACGATTTTCTGGTAAGAACCACGAATTACAACGTTTATTTATAGGACCATCGGTGGTGGTTAGACGTGTAAGTGATGTCACTTATGTGGTGCGAAAGCCTGGACGGAATAGATCCGACACAGTACATATCAATCGGATGAAATCATTCCAGACAAGGGAGATTTGAATAAATACTTGGTATGCTGGGCTCCTATGTCTAATGAGAGTTATTTTATTTGTTCCGTTATTGTTATCTAACATTGTACGATTAGCATACAATTATAATATTAATGTTGTCCACTGCTGGACATGGGCGTAGCCCAAATATTTTCATAATTTTAATACTGGGTATGATTGACTATAGTCATCACACTTATGACTTATTTTATTGGTGGTGATGATGTACAAGTGGCGCTGCTACATGATTATCAGGTGTTACCCTGAATCAGGTGTTTGCCTTTAATAAAAAAAAAAAAAAAAAAAATTTGAAAATTAAATAAAACTTTAAATTCACCATTCTACTACCAAGCCCTATCTATTTTTTTTTCTTTTTAGTAACAATAATTTAATTTTATGTTTATTTGGATAATTTTTTTTGCATCCAATCAAATGTCTTTCGATGACTTAGATTTGTTAATAGACCCGATAGATGGCGCTGCGATAAGACTGTGAGTTTTATTGCTGTTGTTATGGCAGTGGTAGAATAGATAAGCCGTTTACTTATGTTACTGATGAGAATGTTTATAATTACAATTTTATTTTATTTGTCAAATATATGAATATACTTTCGCGCATAAATTTTGTTTTCATGTGAAACGTACGAGAGCAACGATGACCAGGGGCGGTGTTCCAGTACAACCACAATGGACATGATGGAAGATCGGAAAATGAATAACGGGATTTACAAGAAGTAAATATCCAGGTAGAGATAGGGAGTTAGGAAATGGGTGAAGCGTAGATAAAGGGGATATTTCCGTCAATAGTTAAGAGTGGGTGATAGAATTTAATTATTCATTGGCATCACACATCTAGCACATAGTAGCCGATAGATGTGGGAGAACCTCATGGACTCCATGATGTTGATGGGTATTCTGTTCTACCTAACACTTTTATTTTCATGTCTGGGGACAAATAGATGATAGGGTAGGTTAATTGGTATAAATGAGATATTTATTTTTCATTAATCTTGGTTGGTATATGATCTTCCATCATGGTCCTGACTCTCTGGAACCCCATCCTTGATTGATAAGATTAATATCTTTTTGTTATCAATTATTTTGGATAGTTTAGCAGTTAGGTTTTATAATAGGATAGCCATTAGCCAACTTTTATACATGCTTCAATTAATTTTTAACCACTTGTTCTAATTAATTATTTCAGATTATCATTAATAATTTAGTTGAACGGTCAACTGTTGTAATAATTTAATTTGGATTAAACTTTTAACCAGTTGTTATAATTAAGTTTGCCCTTTTAAAATAATTATTTTCAGATCATTAATTTATGATTTATTTAAATGGTTAAAAGTTGTAATTATTTTCATTTTTTTTTATTTCTGTACTTTTACTTGGTGATAGGACCAAGTATGATCATTGAAGCTTTTGTGTGTGAAGGTTGACTAATATTTTATTTTAGCTAGGATAGCTATAATTAGGTAGTGTTTAGCTAGTGTTAGGAAAGTAGAATTAGGGCCTTGAAAGTATAATTTTTGGTTGGTTTTTTTTATACTTTGAGCAAGTCGGACTCATACTCCCATTTGCTAGACTTTCAGTGGGTCCTGGGTTCAATTCTACTCTTTTTTATTGCACCTATGTATTTGATAACTCCCAACATAGGTAGACAGTTATAATGTAGGAAGGTAACAGAATTTTGGAAGTGTTTCAAGACTTCCAAAATTTTTTTTTTGGCGAGGTGGTGATGTAATGATATTACCTGCCCTCCTATAGAATAAAACCTCTTTTATCAAGATAGCTAGT
The DNA here is from genome assembly GCA_951640165.1 of Pseudoips prasinana. Lineage (NCBI taxonomy): Eukaryota > Metazoa > Arthropoda > Insecta > Lepidoptera > Nolidae > Pseudoips > Pseudoips prasinana. The sequence continues at coordinate 17,553,394 of OX621241.1, read as the reverse complement.
AGCTCTGGTCATTTTATTAAAATAACTAAACATAGCTTTTAAAATGAGAATAGAATTCGAATCAAATAAAAAGCATGGTGTTACGTTTGATTGATGTTTGTCAATAGTTATAAAATTGGTGTGCTAAAGTAATCATTGTGAATTATCTCAATAAAATCAGTGATTGGTTGTGAATATATGTGTTATCATTGAGAAGATCTCCCTAGATCCCGTACAGAAATACCTCTTGCAGCTGCGAGTGTGCTTACAGTACATACAGGCAACACTCATTTATTATACGTGCGTTAAATGTACTCGCGTACATTTAACAAGCTCTCTTGTGAATATGACTTAGATCTATTTAATAACAGTGTTTCCAAGCTTAAAAATACATTAATACCGTACCAACCAACCTTTATTTATTAATATATTCTTTATCAGTGGAAACTTGTAACTGGCTATCAGATTTATATAAGTCATGTTTAAGGTACTGCTAGATGTAAGTATCCAAAAAATGTAAGATAAAATGAATAAAATTATAAGCTCATATTATCATATTTTGATAAGCAATTACTGAGTATCAACGGTCTCCATGAGTATTTTAAATAAAACTGTGTTAGTCAATGTGTTATGGGGTGTGTGTTTGTGTTATAGGCTTATTCTTCTTTTTATGCTCAATGTTCCAATTGAGGGGGCAAAAAGTGATAGGAGTCTCAAATTACATATAAATGTAATTCTTATTTTCTACGAAGAAATTTCTAAAGATCTATATCATTTCTGATTAATTTGGCATCAGATGGCCGTGTGTGAAAAATGTCCCAGGCTATATTATAATTTACTTAAGGGAAGGCTTAAAATATGCACTGGAACACAGTTTGTCCTGACGTCTTTTCTAACAAACGCATCCAAGATAATAATGGCGTTCTATCCCTTCGTATGTTCGTTCAGTGATTCCGTTTGGTAGCAGTGTAGGTACTTGTGGCTAGGTAGGTATAGTGAGTGTCCATGGGCGGCAGTGATCTTAGTGATCACTTTGCTTTTCTATTCTGACGCGCCTGTCGGCGTGCTTGGAATATGCTTGCTTTTAACGCCGGAGGTCGTGGGTTCGATTCCCACCCAGGACAGATATTTGTGTGCATGAACATGTCTGTTTGTCCTGAGTCTGCGTGTATTTGTCTATATAAGTATGTATTTATAAAAGAAAAGTATATCATATATGTAATATTTCAGTTATCTGGTTTCCATAGTACAAGCAGACTTAGTTCGGGATCAGATGGCCGTGTGTAAATAATGTCCCAGGGTATTAACCCATTATTCAAAAAAGCGTAGTTCCTGAGAAGTTGAGTTTTAATAGCAGACGCATTCATTGAATTTTCCACGTACAATGGATAGATGCGTAAATACCAAAAACTTTATTTTTATGTTTTAATGCTAAGTATACAAGTTTATCGATATAGCCTCCTATTCTTACGTAGCCCTCACTATTGTCCTTACATGCTGGATACCTACTACAGTAAGTTGAAAATCCTTAAGAACTATCTCGTTTTATAGGTACTTTAACAGCTTATAAACAGCTGACGTATTATTTTATGACTACTCAGCTGAAAAACACATCCTTACCAAACTGAAATTCATAACTCGACAATATTATACTTTGAACGTAAGTATCGCCACTCGTCGCTCGAACCTTGATCTTTCATCTCAACGATGTATTGTACTTTTGTCACGTCGGGGTCACCAAATGAATACGCAGCTCTTCAATCACTTGGGTCTTATTGGATTTTACTTAATTGTCAAAATTATAAAACATAATAGTACAACATTAAAAGTTCAAATAATAATTCCCAAAAATATGTTAATTACTGACTGCACGTGTGGCGCAGTATAGCAAGAATGAGTACGAAAGCTACCGTTAAGGTAGCTTTCGTACTCGTTGAGTACCAAAGCTACCTTGACGGTAGCTTTCATACTCATTCTTCTCTCATCTTCATACTTTCGTATTTATGGTTCGATTCCTGCACAGGACAACTAATTGTGTACCCATATTTAGTTATTGTGAGTCCAATGAAAAAATTACTGAATTCTTTATTTGTAAGAACATTGATCTTAACATTTTATAATTATGTAGGTATTATAATTTATTTCGATTTTTTTTTTTTATTACCTATATACATTTAATTCCTCTGACAGAATCGGAGTTTTTTGACATCATTCAGTCATTTTTATTTTTATTTACATACTTAGTTCTATCTAACTTTAACTGGGTAAAATTAAAGTTGAATCATATGTTTTCTTAGGGAAAGAGCATTGTATTCGTAAACGGCAAAAAAATTATTATGAAATATTTAAAATTAACAAAGTAATAAGGTATTATAGAATTGCTACTTCATGAATAATAAGTAGTAGAAAAACAAATTTGTATAATAAATGGACACAACTTAAAAAAAATGTGGAATTGATAACATACAATGTAAAAACATTTGAAAGCGTTATTTACATAAATATTAAAATTTAAAGAATAAAATGAAACATCTGCGACTTGTAGAGCGTCTGATTAAATTCATATTCAAGTTGGTATTTAACATATTCAGGATTTTTTTAAATATTGTAATTACCACGAAAAAACAATAGTTTTCATCACAGATGTTGAGCGGTTTGCGTAGGATTTAACTTTCAAAGTTAGTAATTAGTCACATAAATTATACGCAATGCAATACGAAACGCCCTCTCAAAGCAGGGATCGTTTGTCTTAATTAAAGAAAAGCTACCAGACACATCTTACGGTACATGTTTGCTCCCAGTCGGAGCATCCCTAAAACCCAAACACATTGGAAAATAACATGCGCGAACTTCTCCATTGTATACTACTTTACATAATCGGCTTAGAATGCTCCTTGAAATCATTTGCTGAATTATCTAAAGATTTCAGAAAGTGCACAACTATGTGAATGAAGTCCTTAAAAGTGGAAACATCTGATTCAAATCTCCTTCCCGGAATGTATACTCTTAAATGACAAGAAAAATCTAGTGGAACTATATGACCATCAAGGCACATAACATGTTTGCCCTGAACTTCCCTATAATCAAACAACTCTTATCTACAATGGCCCGCCTTTCCTGGTATATATTAGATATTATATCAAAGAGACAGTACGTTTTATTATTCAGATTGCTTGGGACATAGGGGGTCAGGTGCTATCTAACTAGTAACCGCTACCAAGTTTATCAATCATAGTAACTCTATGTCCAGAATCCGCTTAATTGGAGGCAAAGTATCTTATTATTACCAAGCGTCTATTGTTTTTAGAACGATAGATTTTCAATGTAAAGCTAATAAAAAATAAAGTTTTGAATCAATATTATCGCTTCCTCAATTTCTCTTTTATAGAAGTACGTATCCTTAGTTTACGGGCTGTAACTTAATTTATAAGTTTGTTGTTTTTTATTAATTGACATGATATAACCATCTGCAGCTAACTAGTTTATAGTCACCTACCTTGTGATCCAAAATTTGTGAGTTCGATCTAAACACAAGACAAATATTAGAACGTGTTTATTAATCTTGGTCTTCTTGTTAACAGGAAGTAAGACAGAATGACGGAACGGAATGGTGCCCTAGATATAAAAAGAGAAACAAAGGCAGGCATCATCGAAGATGGGAGGATAACATCAAGGAAGTAGCAAGACCATACTAGATGAGGATAGCAAGGGATAGAACATAGATCTTTGTGGAGAATACTTGAGTAGGCCTATTCCAACGTGCAAGACAATCACGAAACAAGTGTCTAATACCAATAATAACATTAAATTACGTTGATTTCATAAGACAACCATGTTTAATTTAGTAGTATGTACATAAGTAGTTCTAATATGAAATGTAACATTGCCAATTATTGCCAAAGGCTTTTATTCTTATTATTATTACTAGTCTGAGTGTTTATGTGTATTATATGAATATATTTAAAAAAGAATAATATTTCTGTAATGAGTATTTCTATCTGTTATCTAGTATATCTATAATACAAACTATGCGTAGTTTCTATCATGCTTAGTATATAGCGCTGTGGGATGTGTCCCGAATATACCTATTTTATTATTCATTTAATTTGTTTGGCCACTGATTGTCGATGGAGTATTTATAGAACACACACAAAAACATAGGATTGAATCTCACTCCTCGCCTTTTCAAACTTATTTAGTCGTAAATTATAAGGTTTCAGTGAAAGATTTTCCTTGTACATAAAAGCTGTGAAATTTGTTCTCTGTGTTGGTTTACCAAAAGACTAAAGGGTAACCATAAAGAAAAGGGATAATTTCCATACACTTGTTTATTAATGTAATTCCTTAAAAATATATAACTAAACCCATTGAGTTAAATTTATATCAATGACTAAACCTAAACGGTCATGATGATACAGTATGAGTATTAATTTACAGTGTTATACAATAGCGTTTTAACTTAGATAGTTTTTTGGGTCTCAAACGTGCTGTTTGAGACCTTTACCTTGCCTACCTAAGTTTTGGCTACAGTGGGAATAGGCAATTCGTGATACTGTATGTTCATCAATGATGCAGATGAAACATCACTAACTATACTAGCTCTGCCAATATAGAAGTTATAGCCACAAAATAAATACATAACAACTTATTTTTTACTAGCTGCGCCCCACGGTTTTACCCGCGTTAAATTTTATAAATTATCACAGCGCCTCCCCCGTAGGTGATTGCGTTATAATATGTAGCCTATATGTTGACCCGACTCCTTAGTAACATTCATGCAAAATTTGAAGTAAATCCATGCAGTGCTTTTTGAGTTTAGTCCGGACATACATACAGACAAACGGATAAACAGACAAAAATTATAAAAACTATATTTTTGACTTTGATATCGATTGTAGATCACGCCCCAAGCATCCTTTTTAAAAAACATTCAATGTACAGTTTTGACTTACCTACCTATGATTTTATTATATGTATAGATATTACAGAATTGACACTTACAACTTATTAAGTTAGTAGAAAGAGTGACAAGATCCAATAACAACATTACAAATATGTACACGTAATAAATTTTCCCCATCACTTCCGCCATAATTTCCGGAATCAATTTTCGACAATTGAACGCACTTTCGACAAACTGACAAACTTAGTGCGAACAAACAAATAATATGGTGACATTAATATTGATATTAAAGATACTGCTATTGATACTAATAAACCCGACTACCTACTCTTGTCCGCTCATTACGGCTACTTACCTGGACATACTCTACCTACCCGAGGGCATAACTGCCTGGATCACTTTTTGGTGAAAACTAAATTACAGACAAGAGTTGCCGTGTGCAAGTGTGACATAACTGACCACGACCTAATTTTATTAAGTTTAGCAAACCACTGCGCCTCCAATCTCAAACCTCGGACATACAAATTAAAAATAGACTACCAAGGATTAATAGATTCCCTATTTAATACAGATTGGACCCCTGTTTTTTTGAGTCCGGATGTCAGTCAATCGACTAAACTATTCATAGAAATTTACAATAATGCCTTATCCTTGCACAAATCTACACAAAAAATCCGCAATTCAGATGTCATTATTAAGCCTTGGATTACGCCTGGACTCCTAAAATGTATTCGGCGTCGTAATGCGTTACACCTCGAATTACGAAAAAATCCCAATGATCTTGATCTGAGGAATAAATACAAAAACTATCGAAATTATTGCGTTAATTTACTGCAAAACCTTAAAAACAAACATGACAGAGAGAAACTACATAATAGCTTAGGTGACAGTAAAAAAACCTGGGATACAATCAAAGAAATCTGTAACTTGACAAGCGTAATATCTCACAACGAAGACCTCTTGAAACTTGAAAGTGACCCTAATACAGCACTGAACAAGGTAAACGAATACTTCTCTAACATAGGATCTAATTGTGCCACAAATATATTGACAAAAAATAATATCACCGAACAAGAACTAGTGCAAAGGGTAAAACTTCCAAGCTTAAACTCACCTCACTCCTTTTTCATGACCCCAACTGACGTGGTCGAGGTTAGCCAGATCATTGACAAACTTAAGAATAAATCTTCTAGCGGTTGCGACAGCATAAGTAACAACGTTCTAAAACTAGCTAAAAAATCTATAGTTGCTCCTATAGCACATATCTGCAACCTCAGTCTGTCTTCTGGTATTGTTCCTGACTGTCTGAAAATTGCTTCCGTGGTTCCAGTCTACAAATCAGGAGACTATGGCAATCCATCAAATTATAGACCCATTTCTATCTTAAGTACACTATCAAAAATTCTTGAGAAGATAGTCAACAAACGCCTCATGCATTATCTAGAACAGAAAAGCATTTTGTCAAGTAACCAATTTGGCTTCAGATTGAAGCGATCAACCGAGGATGCGATCATTAGTCTTACAGACTTTGTTTTTGATAAAGTGGGTGAGGGATCAAAATGCATAGGGGTCTTTTTAGACCTCGCAAAAGCATTTGACACTGTATCCCGAACCATTTTACTCAGAAAACTTGAACTAATGGGCATACGAGGTATGGCACTCAATTGGTTTTCTTCCTATTTGGAGGGTCGGAAACAGAATGTGCGTATTGGGGATCACCATAGTGATTTTACTCCCATTTCCTTTGGTGTGCCACAGGGCAGTGTCCTTGGACCTACCTTGTTCTTGGCATACATCAATGATCTTTGCTCTATCAGCCTCCACAACACACAACTATTTTGCTTTGCTGATGACACTGCCCTTATTTTCTGGGGCAAAGACTGGCCAACTGTTCGTGATTTGACTGAGACTGGGCTCCAAGAAATAGCACAATGGTTAGATAATAATCTTTTGACCTTGAATACCGACAAAACTAAGGTCATCGCTTTTCGCATAACTGAGAGAACTGCTCCTCCCAAAAATGTAAAGATTACTCTACATTCTTGCCCTGACCGACATAATCTTACTTGCTCTTGTCCAATTCTCAGCCAAGTAAGCGACATAAAGTACCTAGGAATATGTATCGATAATAAACTAAACTGGGCCAAGCAAATCGACACATTAAGTGGTAGGGTACGTAAACTGATGAGTGTATTTAGAAGGCTACGTGATGTAGCTGACGATGCAACCATCAGACTCGTGTACACAGCCTTATGTCAGCCCCTGCTTAGATATGGTGTTAATTCTTGGGGGCTGCAGACAAGACTAAATTTCTTCAAATAGAACGAGCACAACGTGCTGTAATAAAAGTTGCATTTAGAAAACCTTTCCGTTATTCCACTGATGACTTGTATTCCGAAACCAAATTCCTTCGCGTCCGGCAACTTTTCATTTTATCCACAGTACTGCGCTTTCATAAAACCTCGCTTACTACGGTGATTATGAAGCCACGACGGAAACCAAAATGGTTAATACCCTTATCACGCTCTAATTATTCTCGGAAATCTTATAGCTACAACGGTCCCCATATTTATGGTAAAGTGAATTCTTACCTAAACATAATGAACTTATCTAATTATAAATGTAGGCAAGCAACATCTACATGGCTTAACTCACTTAGCTATCAATCTACTGAAGAACTACTATAATAATACTAAAAGCACACGAAAACAGAAACAATAGTTACCTTCCTATTATTATATAAATACACACACGATACCTACACTACAACTCACTCATGTACACATCCACATATAGACTAACACGCACATACATTCAGCTGTTAATGTCCTGGTATATCTTTTCCCTTATTGTTTTACTTATTTTGATTGGCACTTGTCGGTATAGCACTTCTCTTCTTGTTTACATGTTTAGATATAATTATTTTAAGGTTATTTTAATGTTATCATAAGGTTACATAATTCATGTTAGATATAACCACTTGGAAGGACCTAGTTCTCGCAATACAGGGTATCCTAGTGCGAGGACTAGACCACACTCAATATACTGTATTGTTGTTTTTTTGGAAATAAATGTTATGTTATGTTATGTAAAAATAACACAGGCATTTTTATTGGAAACGTACAATTATTAGCGACGCTCTCTCACCAATTTGTAAGTGATCGGCGAGGTTAAGCACCTGGGCACACGGTAGTCTAGTAGATGGATGATCGCTAAAGTGGAATCTTTTACTGTCTCTATTCTTAAGAGGATACTTTAAGCTTTCGGTCCCGGTTGTAGTAATTTGACAACAGTCGTTACGCAATGTCAAAGGTCTACAGCTGGATGGCTCGAAGAACTTTGACATTAGGGTAACGCTTGCCCATAAAAAAAAAGAACAAAAGTAAAGTAACTACATTTACTTACGTTATACTGAAACAAAAAAGTAAAACTACATTTACTTACCTAATTTCCCAATGCTTTTGTGAAAAGTTCTTACATGTAATAGGTATAATTTTGTATATCAGATTCAGGCGGCCCTCGCTAACAGCGTCAAAGCTTGTGATTAGATTTTGTTTTACGTGGGCCCGGGTTTTAAATTGCCGCCTTGCCACCTTTTCATATTTACTCTTACCCACACAACGATACAAGAGGTTAAAGGGAAATCTAGTAGTACTAAATGTGTCGACGGAAATAACTTGTAATCATATTATTATGTTTTAGTCACAAATATACTCATGATTATAAGCAAGGTTAAAAGAACAACGATATAATAATAATAATAATATGAAGGAAGGAAGAGCAAGGTGCTTCATGGTAGGTTCCACCAGGCCCTACATGGTGCTCAAGTGGACCTACAAGCGTCTGTGGCCTGGCTACGTTTTGGTGACCTATTTGGGGAAACTGAAGGTTTTGCTTGTGCAATTGATGATGAAGTTGTCAAGACGAGGAACTATCGCAAGCACATCTTCAAGGACGGTACCATCAACATTTGTCGGGCGTGTCACCGTCCCGGAGAGTCTATCAGACACATTGTTTCCGGTTGTTCCTATCTTGCCAACGGCGAGTACTTGCACAGGCATAATCAAGTTGCCAGGATTATCCACTAGCAGCTTGCTCTTCGGTATGGTCTTGTAGACTCCGAAGTGCCGTATTACAAGTACGTACCGGAACCAGTTCTAGAAAACGGTTGTGCCAAGCTCTACTGGGACCGCTCTATCATTACGGACAGGATTATTGTTGCCAATAAGCCTGATATCGTTTTGGTAGACCAGTTGGAGCACCGGGCATTTATTGTTGATATCGCTGTCCCATTTGACGATAACCTCGTAAAAGCCGAGAATGACAAGTTGTCAAAGTATTTAGATTTGGCTTACGAGGTTACCGCCATGTGGGATGTGAACTCAACAATAATTGTCCCAATAGTCGTCTCCGTAAACGATCTCATAACAAAGAGCCTCGACCAACATCTTAAGAGGCTCTTATTAGATCACTGGATCAAGAGCCGGATACAGAAGGCGGCAATTATGGGAACGGCACGCATCGTGAGGAGGTTCCTTACTCTGTCTCCCTGACCACCGGGGGCCTAGGGCGTATAACCTCGCCGCCGGGGGAGCTCTGTTTTTTACGTATTTATTTGTGTATTATTGTTTTATATATCGATTTTATAAGAATAAATATGTATTAAATATGAAAATAAATAAATAAGTTGGAATAACAATATCTTTGGAAATTATTTACATACGGCAATCTGATCCCAAACTTAGCAGAGCTGGTACTATGGAAACAAGATAACTGATATACAATTTTTCTTTTGTAAATACATACACATATAGATAATTACACACAGACTGTTTGTCCTGACAAACAGACATGTTCATGCACACAAATATTTGTCCTAGGTGAGAATCGAAACCACGACCTCAGCGTGAAAAGCAAGATTTGCGAACCACCCCAACATGCCTGTGTGGGCATTTATATATATCTATATATAATTTGCAAGTTTAATAAGCTAGTTTTATCCAAAAAGGTGGTTAAGAAACCTAGGTAAATGCTTCGATACTGCCTCGACGCCCTAATATTACAGGTTTGATCCTAGCACAGAACAACTATTTACCTATGTGACGCATAGGGTATTCTGAATCTCGGTGTTCTATGTTATTAATTTAACTGTAAAGTCTCCGTGTTACAGGCACTTATTTCCATGATGCGGCCTATAAAAAAATAAGAAGAACATAACTTAGCACCTTCAACGCACTTATATAACATTTATATTACTCTCAATAAAAGTAACTTTATTTAGCGTGTATTAAGCGCAATAATGAGTTTTGAACTTCGAACACAAATATTGTTTCTTATTGTTTGCGACCAACAATATCGAACACAATATTGAATAAAGTTACTGGCCAGTAAGATGGGCATCACATCTTTCCAAATAAAATTAAAAAAAGAAATGAATGTCAGACAGTTATACAATACTGTCAACTGACAGTTCAAATTCAAATTCATCACACTAATATTATAAAGGCGAAAGTTTGTGACTGTGTGAGTGTGTATGTTTGTTACTTCTTCACGTCTAAACGGCTTGAGCGATTTTAATAAAATTTGGTATGGAGTTAACTGACACCCTGGATTAACACATAGGCTATAGTTTATAAAGTTTAATGCTCGTATAAACCGCGGGGCGCAGCTAGTGTAAAATAAATGTGTAAACCGCTTATACTACAAACCAATTTAAATTACAAAAAAGTATCGTATTCAAAAAAGGTTAGAAGTTTGATAGTTTTTAGTACTTTTTTTAGGTATATTAAATAGCGCCTCTTATTAATGAGGTGTTACGGGCCGTCCTCCACTACTGAAAAAAATATTTATATAAGAATTGAACAACTCTAACTATTACTGGGCTGGCTAGTGAAATCTGTAGGTTATCTAGGGTAGGAACTTGGCTTCTTACGATTGCCATATATGTCTCCTACCCTGGTACCGTGATCCCATATCTGTAGACCGTACCAGTAATACAGCCTTTCTAGAAATATTACTGGCTTCGTGGTTTCTGATTCAACAAAGGCACGCAAAAGAGTTTAAGTTTTGAATTTCAATATTAATCTGTTCGTTTGCTTGCCCTTAAACCTAAATTTCAAAGTATTAAATGTTTATATATGTCCCTAAAAATCCGGTAAGTAACTTCAAGCGCTTTAAACTTTATTTTATTTTTTAAGACAACTTACTGCTATGTTACAAATAAAAAAAAAATTGTTGAATAAGGCCAATTTCAAGTTCCACAGATAGAAGCGATAATAGAACAAACACAAGTTATATTCCCGAAGATCTTTGGATCAACAACTATCGGAGTATATAAGGTTGCAGAAGCACTTATAAAGTTAGGAAGTCCACCCACTTCAGTCTATGACATCTTAAAGTTACCTAGCTTTTCTAACAATTACAAACATGTAGGTATATAGATACTCTATAAAGAGTTATGTGTAGTGAGCGTCCTCCTTATATTGGGTTCTTTATAAATACAACAAAACTATAAAAAAAACAATATAAATTACCTTTTTTAACGATACACAGTTACAAACAACTAACGAATCAATTTTGAATGAAAACTCCAGTTACATAATAGGCTACGGTTTCAGTAATGTACAGGATAATTCCTTGAATTCCTATATATTTTATATACTATTATATGTATAAATTATTACGTTGATGTCTGTGTGTGTCTGTCTGTGTCATTGAGCTCTCAAACGGATGATCCAATTCTGATTTTGTGTTTTTATTTCGTTTGAAACTTGAATTAGTCGGGAGTGGTCTTAGCTATGTTTGATGAAAATCGGTTCAAGATGGCCGCTGCCACAAAATGATGGTTTTCCATCATTTTGTGGCAGCGGCCATCTTGAACCGATTTTCATATTTGCACACAGCTCCTTTAAATTAAATATGGGGTAGTAGAATACGATAATATGAGAAAAGTAGGGGGTTTTTAATATTAAATTTAAAATGCAGTTAAACCAACGTTAATAAACATCAACAAAATACCACGCGGGAGGTGAACAGCGATTGACTAGAAGGGTAATGATGTAAATTAGTTTTTTTTTATTGATGTAGGAATACATCATTATCACGTCGTAAATTGAATGGGGAAGACTTGTGTAAATTGAAGTCCGAACACCACTGTGCAGTGGCTATCATGGATCACCATGTACAGTTAGCCTAGAAGTCTTTCATTTTACTTGAGGGTCAATACCTCGGCTCACTGAACCACCCTGCTTCGGCTCAGGGTGGTTCTAACCCTTAAGTAAAGTGTAATCTTTCTAGGCTAACTATAAACAGTATGATAAAAAAATAAACAAATGTATAGAAAATCAGTACATAATATACTAATTTTTTCGCCCGGTGAAATATAAATAATTTCTTAAGTATCCGATTACATCGTGAACAGTTATTTTTTCATATGCATAAAATTTTATGTCATTATCTGTGAAAACGAGAAGCGTAAAGTTATGGGAAGTTTTTATTACCGAACCACCAGCACAACGCCAAGAATTTGCAATAATACTAACAAGGGTAACTTTAAACTTTGCGTACGGGATATATATATTTTTAGGAAGCAACTTACTGAAGCATAAAAGGTAAAATAATTATAGTACACAGTGTTCTAGGTAATTAGTTGTTATGGCCAATATTCGATGCTCAGTTTCTGCACTAAAATCTACATACATACATACATAGACTTACGCCTGTCTCCCAGAGGGGTAGGCAGAGACAACGAGCTTATCTAGTTCAGACACAGCCGTGTCACACGATTGGTACTAAAATCTAGATTGAAAAAAAATATCAATTCATGGTCGTACGGTCGATACGTTCCAATTAAGAAAACCGACAAAGGGCAAGCAATTTAACACTTCGTGTGTTAAATTGCTTAGATTTTTTCGGTTTTTGGTTCCGTATTATTGGACAAGTTTGTGAGTTATCATCATAAATAGACATAAAAATAGCAGCAATAGACATAAATGTTTTGGAAAAATTTCATCCCGCTGACTGGCAGAAGAAGGGTGTACGGACTGAGGTTTTTTTCCATATCTATGTACAGTTGCAATGTACAAGGTACAATGTACACCAGCACATCAAGCTACCCCAATCATTCAAATTTCCCCAATTGAAACTGAACCTTATACTTTTGTGATAAAGTAGAAAATCTATAAAAGAAATTTGACAGATTGGGGTAGCTGGATGTGCTGGCGTCTGTACATAGATAGTAGATGTAAGTGAAGAAGCCATTTTGAAATTCTCTGCTTTCTACATCATTCAATTTGAACGGGTAGCCTAAAAGCGAGCGTGTTATAATACAAGTTCTAGCAAACATGTTTCAAACATTTAGCTTTTTAAGTACGAAAAGCTAAATGTCCTACATTGGTATGAAACCCTTATTGTCTTTTGGCTAGTTTTATTATTATTCACTAAGTGACATGCACGTTGTCAAAACGAACAAAATCATTCTCCCTCTGTTAAAATTTGTAAATAGGTTACTTCGTAGTTAATACATTATAGACGCACACTCTTCCTCTACGCTAAAACTATGGTTGAATATCTAGATTAAGTGTCCTCATATAATACAGCTACATACTTATAATTTTATGACATGGTTATAGCGGAAAATTCTTCTGAAATTCACTTTCCACGCTTCATTTATTTTCTTTATAAGCATCGTATTTTTATGTTCGATATACTGAAATGTAAGTAAAAGGATAAATTTAGAAAGTTTTGTCAGAAAACGTTGGGAGTTGAAAAAATATGTAGGCATCAATAAAGGCCATTCTTTTTCTGTAGGCGCTCAGTTCATCTTGCTAAAGTAAAAAAATCGTACAATAACTCTTTATTTACTTATACAGGTCACAAAGATTTTTTTATTAAGTTTTATGACATAATATTTGTAACATTTAAAGATGAATCTCCGAAAAGTGTGTACGCTCATAACTTTCAAACGACTGCACCAAATTGTATAAGTCTTTCTTTTATGTGTTCGTTATTGTAAGGAGCTATTTTTTTTATTCATACGAACTAATGTTTTCAATAAAAAAAAATATTTATTTCTCAAAGATAATTTATAAAAACCAGGTTACATAAGCATTTTAGTACCAATTTACAAAAACCAGGTTACATAAGCATTTTAGTACCAATCGTGTGACACGGCTGTGTCTGAACTAGATAAGTACTTATCTGTATTTCAGAAACGAGCGTTCATTCTTAGTGTAATACCATATAGGTACTTAAAAATATCAGAAAAGTGAGTTGGCGAATGAGACAGAATACTGTACGTCGTTGGTTTTTTTTTTGGTCGTTGAATCTTCAGCACTTGGAATACCAAAAATGTTGCACATTACAATGCATTAAAATATTAGTCGTTAGACAGTATTGACGGAAAAGAAATAACGCGGCTCAAAGTTCGCTGGGACAGCTGTTTTAAATAAAAAGACATATACTTAATGTCACAAGTAAGAAGTAAAAGGTTTACAATGCTTTAAGAGCGGTCATTGTATTTGTGTGAACGTGATGCTTTATATTAGGTCTTTACCTATGAAATTGCCGTTCTGCAGTACTGGCCATTTCAAATCAAAATAATTTTTGTTTGGCTAAGAATTCTAATTTCAAATTAATTTTATTTTAAAAACATGGATTCTTTTTTCCAAAAGTAGTCATTTCTTTATTGATTAGTGTTACATTTTCATCGCATTTCAATCTTTTTCGTCATCATGGATACGTTAAAAATTCGAGTAATTATGGAATATGAGTACCGTCGTGGCAGCAACGCGGCACAAGCGGCACGCAACATCAACGACGTTTACGGAGCTAACACTACAAACCAACGCACCACCTGTTATTGGTTTGCTCGCTTCCGTTCTGGAAATTTCGACCTGAAAAATGAACCTCGCGGTCGTCCGAAGACTTTGGTCGACAATGACGAATTAAAGGCGGTTGTGGAAGCTGATGATACACAATCTACGGCTGAATTAGCAGCAGCTTTCGACGTTAGCGTCAAAACAATATTGGTCCATTTGCGTCAAATTGGCAAGGTAAAAAAGCTTGACAAATGGGTGCCCCACGAACTCAATGATCGCCAGCGCGAAGTACGCGTCGAGACGTGCCTTGCACTGCTCAACAGACACACAAATGAAGGAATTTTGAACCGCATTGTTACCTGCGATGAAAAATGGATTCTGTTTGATAACCGCAAGCGCTCAGCAAGTTGGTTGGATCCTGGTTCAGCACCTAAACAATGCCCTAAACGAAAACTTACCCCTAGAAAAGTGATGGTCACTGTTTGGTGGTCTAGCGCCGGTGTGATTCATCACAGCTTCTTACCAAACGGGGTGAGCATTACTGCAGATGTGTACTGTGAAGCTGGCGCATCTCCAACCAGCATTGGTCAATCGCTCGTCTCCGCTGCTCCTGCACGACAACGCGCGACCTCATACTGCACAGCAGACGGTCTCCAAGTTGCAAGAACTGGGGTTGGAAGCTCTCCGTCATCCGCCCTACTCACCAGACCTTGCGCCTACAGACTACTACTTTTTCCAGAATTTGGATAACTTCTTGGCGGGAAAAAAATTCAATACCCGAGAGGCAGTACAAAATGCCTTTGAAGAATTTGTTGCCTCCCGTCCAGCTGATTTCTTTAAGAAGGGCATCAATAAACTGCCACTGCGATGGCAAAGATGCATTGATTGCATGGGTGATTACTTCGATTAATACAAATAAAAAAATTCATGAAAAAAATTCGTTTAAATTTTTTCATACAAAACGGCAATTTCATAGGTAAAGACCTATTATTTACACAGCAGCGATAGAAACAGGT
This sequence comes from Pseudoips prasinana, assembly GCA_951640165.1. Taxonomy (NCBI): domain Eukaryota; kingdom Metazoa; phylum Arthropoda; class Insecta; order Lepidoptera; family Nolidae; genus Pseudoips; species Pseudoips prasinana. Next base: position 17,537,678 of record OX621241.1, on the reverse strand, counting down.
GATAACAGGTTAAAGTATGAAGTTCTTTCTGCTCTGTGAGCGCTCTTTATCTTTGCCTGAGTCTAACACAAGGTTTATTTTTAAAAATAATTTGAGTAGTTTAAATTAATAAAAATATTTAAAAACCTTGTGCCTATATAGTTTGTATAACACTCACATAAGTAATTAATTTAGTTTTATTTCCTCCCACAAATTGGGTCGTCGTTCGTGGATGGCGCAATTATCTGAAACGTTTGTGGCATGACTGGTAGAAAATAACGGAATTAAAAACGCTGCGTAATCTAAAGTTACCAAACTATGGTGTTTTCTACAGACATATATCAAATATATAAAAATACTATAACGATTACTTACGTATTCTTTTCAGTTTTAAATTGTATGAAATGCAAACGAATGTATTTTAAATCTAGTTTTTCAATCCAGTTAATGGTTATTTGTGCAAATGTAGGTATTATGCACAGTTGTGTATCTTTCCGGCACTTTACCAGTCGATATATGTATTTTTATTCCTCTTTTAATACTTGTTTTAGTGCATACATAGGTGTATCACTATACTGGACTGTACAAGTATCCAATTCAACGACTTCCTACACCCTGACCGAGAAGAATTAAACATTATACAAATTGTTGTATAAATAGAGTTTTAAGTTTTAATAAAATGTCACCGAAGTAGCAATGCAACCAGTGTAACCACTGCACTCACAAGGAATGAATTAATACAGAGGGGTAGGCAGAGACAAAGTATTTCTATTTGTCAGGATCTTTGCACAGCTCTTAGAGTTTCGCCTCGTCTACTGTCATTTTATTCTTCATACATACGCGCTGGTTCAAGGTACTTATTTAAAACAAAATAAACACACAAATTACAAATGGTTCTGAATATTTAGACTGATCAGGCTTATATTTTTTATTCTATGTATTTATTTATCTCTATTTTTTATTCGTCAGTTTTACTATATACATGTATGTGTCCGTTCGTCACAAATACAAACAGATTCGTTTTGTTTGCATTAAAAAGTGATTGCCCGCTAATGCACTTTTGAACGTTATTTCATGTATGTTTAGTTAGTATTTTTGTTGTAAAAATGGAATTCACTTGGCGCTATTAAATACACCTTTATTATACTTGCTGCCTCGTTATGGATCTGCGAACCACATATAACTTTTCCACGATTTCCGCGGTATTTTTTCCGCTAACTTAGGTGAAAATAATTTATTACTCCAGCGGGACGGATGTACTAGTGTAGCTTACGCTGCTGAAAAGTACTACTTATAAAATATACTTTTATTCTTGTTATTACGGAACTAAAAATAACTCAAATAGAAATATGGTTGTAATTACAATAATAATAAAAAAATAATCCAGTTTATAACTATGACAAATGGCAAAAAGTTTTGAAATAAATACATATTAAAATTTGGTATTTCCAATATGTCGTTTGGTCGCAGCGCCCGATGGTTGTCCTAGCAATAACTTATTGATGGTTGCCAAGCTAACTCATGATATATGCTAGGTACTGGCTATAGAAGTTGCTCTAAATAGAAGGCGAAGATAGCGTATTAATTCGATTTGCATGTATGCTTGGCTGCTTAAACAAGACTCTTGTTTTTTTGTTGAAATTAAAATATCACTCAGCGTACTCGTAACTTCTATAATTCATTGAGAGGTCGGGTGGATGTTATTTTTTAGCAAGAATACACCCCGCTAAAAAGTAACTTAACCGAACAATTCTAATCAAATAACTATTAATAAGTCTTGAAGATCGATATGCCCACTCGACTTGTAGAAATAACATTTACCGGACCTCTCAATGAATTATAGGAGTTACGAGTATGCTGAGCTATATTTTAATTTCATTAAAAAGCAGAATTCTTTTTTTGAAGTTATACTTCTTTTGGCGCGATGGAGAAAAATGATGAGAGTGAATTTTTACGATGCACGCGCACACCGACACCAAAAACTTTAACAGCATGAAGTTAGTTCTAGGTGGTATGAGAGTGAATTTTTACGATGCGCGCGCATCGTAAAAATAACAGCATGAAGTTAGTTCTAGGTGGTTTGAAAATGTATGAGAGTGAATTTTTACGATGCGCGCGCATCGTAAAAATAACAGCGTGACGTTAGTTCTAGGTGGTATGAAAATTGATAACTATGTTCAAGTTGTATATTAAGAAGTATAACTTCTAACGCGTGTACATAAGTACACACAAGTATTTTTTTTATTTGCTTGTTGCTTTAGCAAAATAAGAATAAAGGTTTTCTGAATGCTCTAGCGGCTGTTCGGATAGGTATGTCATGTAACAGATATTATGAAACTGTAATCCTTGACATGACATGACCTGGGAAAATGGCCGTTAAAGCACAGGACAGGTTTAGACAGGTATATCATGTATCAATTTCATGATCACTACTTTCAAAACCATAAAGATTATAAAAAATATTATTCGGTAATAAGGCAGTAAATTTTTCAATTCTGTTCGGTTTATTACAAAACACATAAAAACGTAGCAACCCAAAGAAATTAGTCATATTTTATGTTTATTATTACAATATTTGTACAGACAACGAAGTGTAACTTTACGGTTCAATAACTAAACTCGTTGCTCTAACAAAATTAAGAACATAATTTTATTTTTTTATCATCTTGTCAGCAATTTCCTTATTATGTAATTTTAATTAAATTCCATAAATTAAAATGGCTCACCTAAAAGGCTTGGGTAAATAAAGAAAGACCCAATTTACCCGCGCAATGGAATTTTATGTTTTTTAATATCCGATGGGTATCAACTGACCAAAACCACCCAACTTGTAACCGATATTATATAGCGTTGACCTCCACCCACGGCTTTTTTACGCGCATGTAAGGTTAACTGCAAAACATTTTTCATATTCATATTCATTTTATTGGTAACAGGAAAGTGTGTTGCATTACTTCAGTTACAATTATAATAACACTAAATAAAAATGTATTAAATTGTGTGAGTTGTTAAATCTATATAAATAAAAAGAGAAGTCCTGACTGACTGACTGACTCATCAACGCCCAGCCCAAACCCTTGGCCCTAGAAAGCTGAAATTTTGCACAGATGTTTTCTTTATAATGTAGACAAGGAATAAGGAAGGATTTTTCGAAATTCAACCCCTAAGGGGGTAAAACGGGGGTGCGAAGTTAGTATGAAACTTTGCCGTTTTTGAAGTTAGAAGCATGAAAGTTGGTATTTGGCCTTGCAGTTAAAAATAAAAAATATATATTTCAGGATTTTTGGAAAATTCACCCCCAAGGGCAAAAAATAGGGGATGTAAGTTTGTACGAAAAAAGTCCCAATTTTTAAGTTAAACGCATGAAAATTAGCATTTGGCTTTTTAGTTAAAAATAAAAAATATATATTTCAGGATTTTTGAAAATTCCACCCCGAAGGTCATGAAATAGGGGATGTAAGTTTGTATGAAAAATGCGATATTTTTGAAGTTAAACGCATGAAAATGAGTATTTGGCCTTTCTGTTAAAAATATATAGCATTTACTTCAGGATTTTTGGAAATTACACCCCCAAGGGCGGAAAATAGGGGATATAATTTTATACTGCCTGACTGACATATCAACGCACAGTCTAAACGGCTGCAGTTAGGACTTGAATTTTGACATTAGTTACCTTTTATGACGTAGGCATCCACTGAAGAAGGCTTTTTGAAAATACCACCCCTAAGGGACTAAAATAAGGGATGAAATATTTTATGAAAGTGCTTAATTTTGATGTTAAAGGCTTTAGTATATAGACTTGCAATTAAAAATTTATATATATTTCAGGATTTTTGAATATTCCACCCCCAAGAGCGTAAAATTGGGGATGTAAGTTTATATGAAAAAAGTGCCAACAAGTTTTAAGTTAAACGCATGAAAATTGGTATTTAGCATTACAGTTAAAAATTAAAAGTATGTGTTTCAGGGTTTCCGAGAATTCTACCACGTAGGGTGACAAATAGGGGATGTTTGTATGAAAAATGTGACATTTTTTAAGGTAAACTCATGAAAATTGGTATTTGACCTTTCATTTAAAAATTTGTATTTCAGGATTTTTGGGAATTCCAGCCCTTTAGGGTGACAAATAGGGGATGGAAGTTTGTATGAAAAATGTGTCATTTTTTAAGGTAAACGCATGAAAATTTGTATTTCGCCTTTCATTTAAACATTATAAATATATCATCAGGACTTTTGGAAATTCCACCCCTAAAGACGACTAAAATAGGGGATGTAAGTTTGTATGATAACTGTTTTTTTTTTGGAGTTAAAAGCATGTAAATTGGTATTTCAGTTAAAAATAAAGCAATCAAGGGAATAATTTGTTGTTAAAAAGGGTGATCCATAACTGATTCAATAGGTCAACACCAAAAATGTAGGCCAACTTAAATTATAGAGAAATTCGTTTCTTATTGCTTAAAATGTTGTGTTTGTTGTCGTCTAAGTAAAGATTTAGCGTTTTATAAGATTTGTAACTTCTTTTTTTTTTGGTATTTTTCATAACATATTAAAAAACGTCAATTTAATAAAATTGGGATAAAAAAGTCATTGACCCAAAATTCGAGTTAGCGTAGTATAAATTGTTCGTGTCGAGATGATCGCACCCAAAAAATATAAGTAATAAGTTCACAATTTTGTAACTCGATGGCTTTTATATCGTTTCAGATCGCAGAACTCATTTGACATATCGGTTAAAATAAATAAATGCTTGAAGTAAAAGGTAGTCCAAAACTGAATCAAAAGATGATCGCCTAAATCTCACCCAAAATATATATGCCCACATCTTAATTTTACCGCTTTACAAGGTTATATTTTTGTTAGTAGATGGTGTAATCATCGTTTTAGATCGCGCTATGGTTTCGTTCACAAAATGTGATATTAGACCTATCAATGCCGTGGTCGCAACCTAAGCTAATGGGAGTTACCTTGGTGATTAATGCATCGTTGATTATATTATATTACTTTATTTGACTTACTGACTTTACTTAAGGACAATTGATATGTATTCTTTGATATTTTTGGGTTTATGATATCGGGTCATTTTTTTAAATAACAGTAGCAAAGTAGTCTTTAGTTTATTTTTTAACTAGGTTATTTATAGGTTAGGTTTTCTTAAATTGATATTGCTTATTTCTTATAAAAGTATTTTTTTTTAGATTAAGCTAGAAGTAAGTAGTTACATTGGTAATCATTCAAAATTGTCGCGGACGAAGTCGCGGGCACCAGCTAGTCATAAATAAAATCATCCGTTTTAAACATTGATTGATATAAATAAATCAGTTCAATTAACATAACAATAAATAAATTAACGTACATTCTAATTCATTGGCAGTTTCATAAAATCGGCATATGACCGAAATGCTTATTTGACAAGCCACTTTTTAGTTTTATATTTAAACGTATTTCTAGAGAGCCTGTCTATAGAAATACGTTTCTCACATCCTCTGACAGTCTGTTGTAGACGACCAGCGGCATTGCATTTACTAGCCTGGCTGTTCTTTTTAGGTATCGTGGCGCTGGTTACACGCGGTATTTGTACCGCATGCTATACTCATGACAGTCACCGAGCCTCAAGTACTCTTCTTGGTTATCGTACTCAAATAACGCCATTTGGAGACACTAAATTGCTTATACAGTCAGTATATTAATGGCCCGGAATAGGGGTACCGGCGATGTTTCCCAGAGTTCTACGCCATATTGTAAGAATAAGTGTGCAGAGCTAAAATAACAACTCGTGACCATGTTATAAGGCTAAATAGCCGAATGCGCCACAGCGCGATGCAAGCATGCCCAACTTTCTCGGAAAGTTTTTTAAGTCTCACAAGTTAAGCGACTATCTAGCTGTAAACTCATAAATGGAGTGGTTTGTACCTGTTCAGCCTCCAGCTGCTCCAGCCTATACTAAGTTGGTGCGCCCACAACAGCAGCGACGTCAGCAGAGTACATTTATATATTCCTGTCATTAATGTTTGAAATAAATGAGCCCTGAATTTCGCCTACTAAGGCCTTCAGTTGCTTTGTATTTGATCTGGCTGACATTAACTCGGTGAACAGTTTTAATGTTGGGCCATTAAAACCGTGATATTTCATCGATACAACTTCGTGGACTGCAACATCAAAGGTTTTCGAAAGGTCGCAGGAGATAACTGCGACCTACTTCACGCTATGGCCAGTATCGGCCATAAGGAAACGGTGGCAGTACGGAGTAATAAGACCGATATACACCTTCGACTTCCAGAGCCCGGGCTTCTCTCTGAAATTTGACAAACAACCAGATTATGCTTATGATTAGTATTAATGTTGCGACTCATACATCTCATATACGTTTTGGGAGGCAATAGTTCGACTATTAATTTCTTTGAATTATTCGCTAAGAGAGACTGCCCCCATGGATGTAAATAGCTCTTACAGCACTCTGCCACAATATAAAGATGGTGTCATCAGCAGAATTTTCCCATAGATGAATCTCATATGTCATAATACTATGAAAATAACTTAAATAAACAAGTCAAGCCATATCAACACTTATAGTTATTTGTATTTTTACTGTATTTTTATTCATCAGTCATTTTATTCAACAGCTTTTGAGTGTGGTATTATGTTTACTTCTTAATAATTGCATAACTGTTGATTAAAGTTTGAAGACAGTTGTCATTCGCGAAAAATACTGTCATATGATTAATCCTTACACTTACAGGTATAAACTTAATATAAAAATAGACCGAGAATCAATCCTTGTCGTGCATCGTTACTACTGAACCCGATCCTTTACTAATTGGTTTAGAGTTAGCATAAGAAGAAATTGGATTGTATAAACGATTATGTTTGGTTTTTTATAAGTATTTGACTTTTTTTTGAAGACTCCTAACAAGTAAGCAAAAACTAACTGAAAGGTCCGAAAATTTCTGCGTAATGTTTGTGAAATGCCTTTTTCAGAGTCAGTACTAGCTGCCATTTTCCATATAAACATATTTCTGATTTTCTCATCAAATCTTACTCTTTCAAAAGTTATGAGCCTGCAAAAATCAATAAATGTACCTATTTTAAACTGCCTAAAATAAACGATAAGTTTTAATTAATTAATTTGAAATCTAGCGATATATAAAATACAAATAACTGAAACAAAGCAAATTTGGATTGCTGAAAATCTAAATATAATCGGTACAAATAAACTGCATAAGAAAATAGTTCAACCAAATGTTGCCTACAACTTAACCGGAGGGGAGCCAGGTAGTTTTGGCAGTAGTTTAGTAGTAGTAGGGATCCTTTAATTTATACAGAAACCGAGATAATTAAAACAAGCTAAGAATTAGTTAACAAACCTTTACCATGATCTTAAGAAGACCATAGGTGAATAAGTGATATCTGCTGCACTCACCAATTATTAGGAAAAAAATATTCCGCCCTCATTAGAACTTGGCGCTTTTATGAGCTTTTATTACATTTACGACGAGAAGTTTAATAAAATCTTGCAAAATTTCTCTCCCTTTGTAATTTTCCGTTCTTAATTAGCAAAACTCTGTAATGTACTTGTAGCAAAATTCCACCTCTTGTGTGTTGTAGAAATTTCCAGTTTACAGTGGAGTTGGTCTACCATGCAGTAACAACATTACTACATAATAAGACCACTTTAAAGTCCCGAAGGTAAAGACAGGCAAAATTGTTTGTACCTCATTGATATTGCTGTACAATGTTTATCAATAGATAATGAGTGTTAATGGACTTCGTCTAGGAAAAAAAAATCTTAGCCCCAGCTTGGAGTCTCGAATGTATCGACGTATGATCCCCGTATCTCCTAGTGGACGCACCAAAAACCCCTTGATACCTAGATAACTCTAAAGAGAGTCAATATGTGCTTGCGCACATACTTGTGTTTGTAGATAGTCTCCGCTGTGACTGAAATTCACTTGACTTGACTTGACATGAAGGATTGGATGCGAATTGCAAGCGCAGGCGACATATTTCACCTCTCACGAGCGGAATCAATTTGCTAGATGGACACGAAAAGAATAAGTTAGTGGATTGCAAGAATCGAATTCAGCTAAGCTTTGGTAGGGATCAATATAAAAAAATATGCCGACAATCGAGTGAATTCGTCCTTTTAGATCAACAGGACCATATGTCAGATATGAAAGAAATCTTCTCATCTCCTTTGCATAATATAGGTGACCCTATATTATGCAAAGGAGATGAGAAGATTTCTTTCATATCTGACATACAAGAAGTAAGAATGGCCAACTATTGTGACCAATGGTAAGTATAGAACATAAATAATGACTGTTTAAATAAAATTATAAAGCATTTATTACAATACGGCACTAATTACTCGATTGATTTTACATACATACATACATAGACTCACGCCTGTTTCCCAGAGGGGTAGGCAGAGACAACGGATTTCCATTTGTCACGATCTTTGCATACTTCTTTTGCCTCGATTACTGTCATTATCTTCTTCATACATGCTCGCCGGTTTAGGGTACTTCTGACCTGCCCTTTCTTGAGAACATCTTCAATTTGGTCAGAGAATGTTCGACGTGGTCTTCCCCTTCCGGTTGTCCCATTCACACAGGCCAGGTATACTTCTTTTGTCAATCTTCTTTCATTCATCCTTTCTAAATGGCCAAACCATCTCAGCATGCCTTTTTCAATCTTTGTGACTACATCCTCTTCCACACCACAACGCTCTCTTACATCAGTATTTCGAATTCTGTCTCTCAAAGTCACACCACACATACTTCTTAGAGTTCTCATTTCCACTGCATTTATTTTACTTTCATTCTTTTTCTGCCATACCCAACTTTCACTTCCATACATTAAAGTTGGCACTAACACTCCATCGTGCACGGCTAGTCGAGCCTTCTTTGATACTTGCCGGCTACTCATAAAGGCGTGTAGTGCCCCATTCACTCTGTTCCCCGCATTTACTCTTCTAACAATATCTTTTTCATATTTCCCATCTCTCGTAAACAAAGTTCCCAAATATACAAACTCATTCACCTGTTCGACTTTTTCTTCTCCAACCACAATATCACACGCTGTCGTGTATTCATCCCTCTCAAATACCATTACTTTCGTCTTACCTACATTCATTTTCATCCCTTTCCTTTCAAAAGATTCATGCATACTTGTTAACATCACCTGCAACTCGTCCACCGATGATGCAAGTAAAACTTGATGAGTAACTCATTCATCCTCACACCGCATTCACTTTCTTTCAAATCTTTTAAACAGCTATCCATGAATAGGTTAAACAACCACGGTGACGCTACACATCCCTGTCTAACACCCTTTTGGATGCTAAACCACTCGGTGTATGACCCGTTATTCCTCACGCAAGCTCTGGAATCCCTATAAAGAGATTTCAGTGCTTGAACAAGGTTGTCGTTCAACCCATACATGGACAGTAAGTATTTATTTATTTATTTAGGAAGACCAACAGCAAATAGTGACAATCATATGCAATTATTGTAGTTCCTGAGAGCCAATAAAAGGTCTTCACGAATAGATAGTTGCATATGTAACAATAGTGTGATCAAATAAAGTTAAGTTATAACAACTAAACACGTTTACACAATTTATTTTAAAAAAAGTCTAGGCTGAGTACCCTACTCACTATCTCGGTTTTATCAACAAAAATATCAAAATTAAACAACTGCTGTTAAAACAGTTGCCAGCTCGCCACAAAAATGCATTTTGCCTATAGTTTGTGGATACCAAAGGGAGATGGAACGGAGTGTAGTGTCTCACCACTTTCGTGGGTATATCGAACGTTATTTTGTTTAGCAGGTCAGGGCAATCTATAGCACCAGACAAGATGTTAAGTAGATATGTTGTGTCAGCTATTTCACGCCGCATGGCCAGGGGCAGCATATGGAAATGTGCACATAATTTTAAATAATCGTCAGAATTATAATTATAATTAACGCGATAACATAGATATTTAATAAATTTGTGTTGTATGTTTTCTATACGGGATGTGTATATGTCGTAACGATGATTCCACACTTGGCTGGCATATTCCAGTATAGGTCGTACAAATGAACAATATAAAATTTTAAATGTTTTGGCCTCTTTGAAGTTAAATGATAACCTCATCACAAATCCTAGGGCCTGATATGCCTTTTTAACAATCTTGTTGATGTGCTTATCAAATAATAATTTAGTGTCGTGGATTACGCCAAGGTCACTCATACTTTTGCACTTCTGAAGTTTATGCCCCTGGAGACTGTAATCAGAGAGGATGATGTTCTTTTGCCTGCTATAAGTTATTACCGAACACTTAGTGTGGTTTAAATCTAGCATGTTCTGACTACAATAATGGCTCAACCTATCAAGATCCGATTGTAGCTTAAGTACATCTGAAGGTGATGAGATAGCCTTGAAGATTTTCATATCATCCGCAAAACATAGGAGTTGAGAATGGTGCAATGACTTGTCGATGTCGTTCACGAAGAAGTACCGACCATAGTTCACTCCTCAACACTCTATCGTAGGCCTTTTCTAAGTCTACGAAGGCACAGTAAACCTTTTGGTTTTTGCCCAAAAACTTCTCTACTATGCTTCGCAGAGAAAAGACCTGATCCGTGCATCCCATTCCTTTCCGAAAACCCGCCTGTGCATCCCATATTTTCGCATCGGTTTCTTTCACAACTCTTTCAACCAATACTTTTGCATACAACTTACCAACGACGCTGAGCAGACTAATGCCCCTATAGTTTTTACAGTCTTGTCGTGAGCCTTTCCCTTTGTAAAGAGGTACGATGACAGCCTTGCACCAATCACTTGGCACTTGGCCGGTGGTATAGCATAAATTGAAAAGGCTGCACAGCTGATTTCTATGACGCCATGTCCAGCCTTCAGCATCTCGGAAGTTATCCTGTCATACCCTGGTGACTTACCTGATTTCATACCCTTAATAGCTTTCACAATCTCATCCATACCAATGTCATCTTTACATTTGTTCTTGTCTATACTTAGTGAACTACGTTCACTCTCTGTTACACCTCTTTCATACAAACTTTCAAAATACTCCTTCCAACGTTTTAACACGCATTCTTCCCCTTTCACTATATTTCCATCTTGGTCTCGTATGGATTTCAGTTCTGAGGTTTCAGTTATGCCTCTTACTGATCTAACGGATTTCCAGAAAAACTTAATGTTCGTCTGAAAATCCTTAGACAACCTTCTATCAAAATTATCCTTTTGTTCATTTTTCTTTTCGTTCACCACATCCTTTACAATTCCTTTCGTTTTCCTATAATCATTCCAGGCCCTTTCTATATCCTCATTCGTCGCCTTATGCATTCGTTCGTTTGCTCTGGTGGCTAGCCAGTCTAACCACGCTTTCTTCTTTTCACATACAACTTTTTGTACACTTTTATCCCACCAAATATTCTTAATTTTTCTTCCTCTTCTTCTCTTTATTACACCACATACTTCACCAGCTACACTCACCACACCTTCTTTGACTACCTTCCATAGCTCTTCTACTTCTCTTATGTCTTCAGATCCCTCAAACTTCTCAACCAACTTACTTTTGTACTCATCTGCCACTTCTTCCTCTTGCAGTTCCTCTACTTTATTTCTCTCTAGTACACTTTTAGTCTCAGGGATTCGGTGGCGCCATCCTTTGAATAGACCACTTATTCGGCTCATTACCAGAAAGTGGTCTGTATGGATTGCGGTCCCACGATAGACTCTTGTGTCTAGAACATTCTTTCTCAGTCTTTCATCTACAATCACGAAGTCAATCATACTCTTTCTCACATTTTTCCTCTCTCGTGTAAACGTATGGATTCTTTTATGTTCAAACATAGTATTTGTAACACAAAGACCCCATTCCAAACATATCTCAAGCAGACTGTACCCATTCTCATTCTCACTCTCGTCACCGAATTGACCTAGTACTCTTTCAAAACCATCACGTTTTACCCCAACCCATCCATTAAAATCACCTTACATTATTACTCTTTCATTATACTGACTTAACCGCAACACATCTCTCAGGGTCTCCCAGAATGCCTTTCTTTCCTCTTGTTCTCGCTGTATTACAACTGCACCCATATCTACAGGAGCGTACACTCCTACTAGGAAGATACGGGTCATAACAACTTTCATTCTCAACCACATTACTCTTGCATTCACGCATTCGAACTCAGTCACACACTCAGACATACTTGTGGAAAGAATGAGACCCACACCTTGGCAACCTCTGGTGGTGTTCGGTACTCCAGACCAATACGCCGTGTATTGTCCGTGTGTTGTAGTATCACACCCTTTCCGCTTCGTCTCATTCACACACAACACATCGATCCGCTTTTCACTCATCAGCTGACATACTTCGTCCATCTTACCTGCTATTCCTCCTCCCACATTCAACGTAGCAAAACGGCTCTCCGTTGGCCACTTCTCGCCTCTCCGGGAAACGAGACGTGACGGGTGGCGGACCACGTCGCCGCCATTTGAAGGATTAAAATGAATTATATCCATTGCGTTCCCACGAGTATCAGGGACTAAACGGTCCACCCTCGCAGAGCCCTATACGGGGGTAAGGCGGATCCATGCTGTGTCCTATGACCGCCAACATAGACATCCTCCGTTATTGACCAGAATACCCTCTGGCCAAGGATCCCTCAGCACGGGTCGGATAACACTTTGGATCGGGGTTTTGTTTCAGGTATGCTCCCTCGGACTAAATAGCTCACTTGTGCTCGTCCCCTGCGTCTCGGTGAGCGTACAGTAAGCCAACTAACTCGGCCTGTGAGCGCCGCCGTTGGTATGCATAATTATGCCTACTCTTCCGCCGCCGCTCTAAGTTACTATCCTGTAGTGATAGTAACTATGCTATCGTAGGCCTCTGATGAATCCTAAGATTCTAGAGCCCCCGATAGAGGCAGTTTAAGGTCATACCCGGGACCTTGATTTGCCTTGACCTTGATTGACCCGATTGATTTTGATCAGCCACAAGTCCTTTCCACCGAGCGTCACTATTACTCGAGAGTTGTGCGTTTGAATAAACACAAAAATTACAATTGGGAAGACGTTTTTAATGTTGTTTAAGCTATTGCATAGCTTCTATCGCGGGCCTTGAGCGTGGGGACCGAATCCAAAAATTCCGTAACGAAAAAACCTAACACCCACCACTCCTACCGCCATCTATCGATAAAAAACAGAACATTTAATGAATTTTTGAAATATCACGCTTGTCTCTTTAGTTCAGCAACCCGCCTTTAGGTAGCATTGGTTGTATTGGAAAACTACCGTAATCATCTGTTTGTGAGAAAGTATATACGTGTATAGGTATTTATCATCTACGTAGAACAGTGAATATCTGTACTCGTATAATTTGTGTACAAAGTGTTTTAAATATGAATAAACAAAGTGCATTTATTAATGAAGAAAGTCACGAAAAAATAGTGAAAGAAAATGCGTTAGTACTCTTTATACATTCATTTTATTATTATTATCACAAATGCAGTATTATAAAATAAATAAATAATTATAATTGCATAAGTTGATAAAAAATGCTATGCTTTATGCTATAAATATATATTTACCGCGTCAGTCTCCGAGTGCGATACGTCTTTTTTTTTTTCAAATTTTCATCGTTATGAAAATCAGTGGTTAAACATTTAACATCTCGATATTTGCAGTCGATCTAAAATGTGGATTCGTTTAGTGCAGCGTGTAAACAGCCCTTGCAGTTTAATAAACAATACAGTGAGGGTGGTTCAAAAATCAGTCGATCCGTGACCACGATCAATGTAATTTGATCGAGACGTCGTGAAAATAACAATAAAGGTTAGTCGCGTTAATCCCCTTTAACAATTTATTTTACGATATCACACTAATATTATAAAGGCGAAAGTTTTTAACTGTGTATGTTTGTTTCTCTTCACGATTTTAATAAAATTTGATATGGAGTTAGCTGACACGTTGGATTAACACATAGGCTATAATTTATGAAGTTTAACTCGGGTAAAACCAGGGGGCACTGCTACTAAAATATAAATACGTAATATATTATCACAGAAACAAGCAGTGTTTTTTTACTAGTATTTTAAATGTAGATATTATTTGAGAATAGTTTACTCACACTCTTGCAACTTGTTGTGTTCCAACTCACTCAATATGCAATTTTAAATTTTCTTATGATCTCAAATATCGCAAATGAGTGTCACGAAAGAACTCAAAGCGCTCTTTAATATATGTAAGAGTTATTTATTTAGTTTGTATTTTTACCAACCTTCGTTACTAGTGTTCGTTATATAATTTCGCTCTAGGTAGTGAGCAAAGAAAAATATTTTAAGCAAATAAATTATGAAGTTCTGCCATTAATATGCGACGTAGTTACGTATTTCCTTTATTATTTTAAGGCCTAGACTGCAGCGCGCGTTCTCTTGCTCTTGCATTTGGATTTTATTGTATGCTTTTTTTTAAAGCGTGGCTTAGTATTTTTGAGCTGAAATTCTATAAAGTGCTATTATAGTTTTTTTTTATTATTTTTTATTATTTGACATTGGTAATGAGAAACAAAAACTTGTTCTGGATATTTTGTGATATTTAACTCACGAATAATATACAATTAATTAGTACTTTACAATAAACAAATGCGGGAGAAAGTTGCGCGCTGTAAATGTCAGGCTTATGAAGTTGTGATTTAAGCTTCACTTGATTAATAAATATGTTCTTTTAATTACTTTTAGTTCTGCAATAATAATATTTTACTGAGAATCACAAAACCGTTTCTCAATTAGAAGCCAGAATTATGGACTGGATTTTTGCAATGGTTCATATCGATCTCTTCAGTTGTGTAAAATTGCAAATCTGATTTTAGTACGGATCGAGAGTTACAATAATATGTCAAAATTCATTCATGCTTCTTACAACACGAAAAACCAAGAGTTTAGGAAAAATAATTAGATACCCATAAAACTTAAATAATTTTAGAAAACCTGTCTATAATTGATTGCTCTTTTAATAGGCATCGTAATAACCTTCAAGTTTTCTTTGTTTTAAACGATTGAAACAAAATTTAAATTAAATCATTCTGAAAGCATTTTCGCTCGAAGTTTCAATATTCCTTCACAAACAACAGAGAAATTGCGTTACATATATGCAAACAAAAAGCGGACAGTCGAATCGATAATCTCTTTCTTCTGAAGCAAGTCAATAAAAATTTACCACTCCTTACAACTTGCAAGACTTTCACGATTTGAACATATTATCATAATATATTGTAGACACGGGTCTCGTTTGCGGTAATATTTTAAGTTAAGCCATTACCTTTTGGTTTACCTGACGTTTCGGCTTAGATTGCACCATCCGTGGTCACAGGTCGACTGATATGGCTCGTTATCGAGAGGTATCGCTTCCGGTAATTACCTCGGTTGTTCTTGATATAATTTTTATATTGTACAGAACTGTCGTTATGTGACACACAACACTAATGACATCCAATCCTTATCCCACCTTATCCTTATATATCCGCAGATAGGCGGGGTAGATGCTTTCACCGATACGTAAGTAATAGACGAGGTTAAGCTACTAGGCTCGTGGTCAGTCCATAGATGGGTCAACATGTTTCAATATCTGTGCTTCGATGGGCACATTATACTGTCGTTAGGCAATATCACAGGACGTAACGGCGGGTAGAATAACTCTGACACTAGGGTAACCACTAGCCCTTTACCATGATTACAGGATTCGAAGATGTTGAAAGGCGGTATCCATCTCCCCGGTTAAAATTGGCTTGTTTCTTTATTACAGACGCTTCCCGATGACGCTCGGTGGAGTGTCAAATACGTACTCAGCTGTTGCTGATTAATTAATGTGTTGGTTTCTGACACTTGCGATATGTTCTTCTAGTCTATGACTTGTTATATTCCATTTGTAAAATAAGGTCCTTGTCTATTTACGTTACATGTTGGCATTCAATACATAACCGGTGCTACAAATTGAGTATCTATCTACTAAATAACTCAGATGGACTATTTAAAGTCGTACATATTTGTTGAGCAAATAATCCCTTTTCCAGTCGATCGGATGCCTTGAAATTGGGTCCATTAGAAAAGGTTAGAAGAGTTATTACGGGTTAGGTAGGTACATAAGATACATACAACTTTTACCTAATACTGTATTCGATATTGACAAGAGCGGACGTTCACATATTGGGTTAAATTAAATTAGTGAGCGAACCTTCGTAGAAATTATACCAATTTAATGGACAATAATATTTCCTCCACGACGTTGTCAAATATTATGATAAAATATATGACTTTTGAAAGTATTTTACACAGGAAGATATTTAATATACATGCACCACGGTGCGGTGGCGGAGTAGTTAATGGGTTAACGCACATGGGGCCAGATACCCCGTGGTCCTGGGTTCGATTCCCACCCGCACTTAAATTTATACAATTCATTTTAAAGATGTCTGAAAAATACATGCTAATATTATTGGCGCTTTAAGTAATTGATGGTGATTTTTTAACCTTCCAATGCAAATATTAACTTATATAAGACATGTATTTATAAAAATAAAGCTTGTTAATGTGAAAGGTCTATCAATATAATAATTTTAAGTCATTTTCGTGGGTACTAAACAAAAATAATATAATATTTAAATTTGGAAGGTGACAAAAATATCACTCAGTACTTGTGACATGAGCGTCAAAGCTAATGAGAGCTTTATAACGAGCTTCGACGAGGCTAAGCTAGTCACTCTTAAGTAGTCCGAAGTAGTTTATTTTTGGAGCATATCCTACTTTGGTGGGCACCTTATGATGTCAATCCTGACTGAAGTCATTAGACAACAGTCGTTCATCCTTATTAGAAGCAGTATGCCTCTGATAATGACTTTACTACTCTTGCCAATAGTATTATAATAACTGTATAATATCATAATTACCCTTCGTGGCATACGCTATATATCACTAAATACGTAAAAACGGTTTTATTTTAATATACCTACTTTAAAAAAGCGCTTGTAAAGTAGTCAGAGCATGAATAATATTAATTAACTATATATTAATTCTAGGCGCAAATAGTTAATTAAATCATGACTTATTTTATCATATGGAATTATATCATAGTATTTACGATAGTCATGGTTTAGTTAAATCGCAAAATTCTTGAAATTTATGTCAAAATGGTTAATTAAGTTGGTACGTGTTTATAGCTTTAGATATATTTTACTACATCTTGTCTGAATGGTTCTGTCTAGACTGAGGTAATAATTCAATATTATTATGACGGAACTGTTGTGTATAGCGACGGTCACGTATTAACGGCACCACCGGATACAATGCTTGCCAACTGAGAAGACCCAGCGAAACAAACTCAGCGGGTTCATCTACTACTGATTTCAGTTTGATTGTTTGATTCGAGTTGAGACGGTGCGGCGATACATACTCAAATTGGCGCACTACACCATTTCATACCATAGGGGGCGTAGAAGTCGTTCCTATGGAAAGCCTGCCAGAGAACGGCGTCTGTCAATCGTAGCGATAATGCCATATCCACCCATTCTAGGAGAATGTTTTTGTTCAGCGGTGGACGTTATTTGACTGCCACGAGAATAAATATAATAATTACTACTAGAGGCGGCTTGAATTACTTTGACACTAAAGTAACCACTTCCTTTAAGATTAAATAAATAAAATAATCTATATATACCTATATATTGCTTCCAATTCTTGAGCTCTTCGTAATTTAATTTAATAAAGACCCCAGCATTAATGAATACTGGTAAAATCGTAAATATTTACGATTTTAATAATAATATTTACGATTTACATCTAAAATTTTATGATTTTCATCTGAAATAGGATTCTAGGGTTCCCGAATACGTTTGTGGCATATCTTTTATATAATATAAATTGTGCTATTTCATATCAGAAGTTCAATCAGTCAAACATTTGGGAGGGTCTAGCAGTAATTGTATTGGGAGATAGTAATATCAGGCTTATATAAAAAAAATTGATACTTTTACAAAACTAAGTCCCGGCTACTACAAAGAAGATAGAAGGTAGTATATCGTGTTTTGCTCTTCCAGCGCAACTCTGGAATTACGTCTAACTTACAGTATATATATACATCTTATACGTGGGTAGACACACAGAGTGGGATGGGTAGGCATCGTGTGAGTGGTGGTATATGTATTCCAAGCGTCATAGGGTTCAGTAACCGCTTATCACCAGATGAGGTACCTTGGTAGAAAAAAAATCCTTGGTAGTACTCCTCAGGCATCAATAGTGTTTTATTCGACTGATGTACACATTTTAACTTGTTTAAAATTACTGGTAATTTTTCTGATGAAATAGTAAGTGAAAAGTTAAAGTGGATCAAGCTCACAATTAAGCAGTAAAATCAAATGATAATAATAATAAAAGTATAATATAGTTGTTTATTTCACCACATAACAAAAGAAAATAGTTAAGTAAACAGTTGGAAATATATTAAAACTACATATAAAGTAAAACTATTATTATAAACTTAAAATAAAAATACTAAATCTATATATATAAAAATCAATGCCACTTTTCGTTGTAATGTTATAACTCAACAACGCCTTTACCGATTTGGCTAATTTTGGTCTTGAATTATTCATTTAAGTCCAGAAAAGGTACGTAGAGAAAATTTAAAATATTTTTTAGTTTGAATGAATGAACTTAATAATCTTTTTTTTATTACTATGCCTTATCGTAGCGAAGCACGTACCGGGCCGCTAGTTACACATAAAAGTGTAACTTACAGATAAAAAACCGCTTTCAAGTCGCCATCTGCGGGTAAGGTGACCAAAAAGCTAGCGATGTTACCTATTTGGATCGCAAGGCTTATAAACGTTGGCCGAGGTATGTACGTGCTAGCTCTCTAATCACCAGAATGGTCTTCAAGTCATCTGGATAACTCCTTGACAAGGACCGCGCTTCTGGCCGCCAAGGACCCATTGTTTCGACCCCAAACATATAGCCATCACCTATGGCAGCATATTTACTCCGTTTGTAGTTCTCAGCCGCCTCCGCTACAGCACCGCCTGATCGCGAACTTTCTTGAAGGTTAGAGGCGGCCAAATATAGTAAATAGATATATATTATAAGCTATATTAGTATTAAAATACACTTACTACTACCACTTACCACTACATTTATTGCAAGCAATGTTGGTAATAAGCGTGTGACATAATAATCTATACTCTATACAAATAAATAAAATTGAAGTGTCTGTTTGTAATATTGAAATAGCCGGTTTTTACTACATAAATATGAATATATATACGGTACATACACCAAAATAACATTTTTTACAATTTTGTCTGTCTGTCTGTCTGTTTGTTCCGGCTAATCTCTGAAATGGCTGGACCGATTTTGACGGGACTTTTATTGGCAGGTAGCTGATGTAATAAAGCGTAACTTAGGCTACTTTTATTTTAGAAAAAGTATTTTATTTTACTTTTTTTTTTGTTTTTTTTTTTATTATTTATTTCCATAAAGTAAACATACATGTTATTATGATAGCAAACCCGTAAACCACGGAGGTTTGTCCGGGCTGCTATTATTCAGCAGTACATTAAATTCTTATAACTATTTATATGTAATTATTACCTACTATCAAATTAGGTTCACAATATTAAATATGTACCTATCTATTCTAATAAATAAATGTCACATTGTTTACGTCGAGTGGCCGGGCGATGCGCCGACACTCGAGCGCAGGTGTAAAACCAGTTATATTGCCTGCATCTACATGATGTTTAAGAAATGTGATTTTAATTTATTTTTTATATTTGTTTTGTTTATACTTTTAATGAAGCTGGGGTCCAATTTATTTATAAGACGTGGAATTAAGTATCGAGTGGTCCTCTCACCGTAATAGTTATGTGCTGATGTTGTAACAAGTCGGTTGTTCGTAATTTTTCTTGTTTGAATATTGTGGCTTATATCGTCAAGAATATCTTTATTGAAAAATTGTTCTTTTAGAAGGCTATACTCAATTTTTTTATGAATTGGTAGTACCTTACAGTGCTTAAACAATATCAATTCATCGTCCTTCATTTGTTCGGCTATGTTCGATGAAACAATTTTTTTGAGTATTCTTATTTGCAACTTGAAGATACGATCTAAATAGGATACCATATGAGATCACTGAGTCTGCAAGGGCATTATACAACATCAGCCTTATTTTAAAAGGTATTCTGTCTTTGATAATATATAATGTTGCGAGAAAAGCGCGTAGTTTATCACATACTCGATTAACTTGCGGCAACCAATTGAATTTGTTATCAATAGTCAGACCTAGATATGTATGTTTATCAACATATTCAATTGTAGGACAACGACAATCTCTGCGGGTTTTGTGTAAACAAAGGTGTTCATGGGCTACTAAGTATCTCCTAGCAGTTTCTTTAGACTTTATATACGGGGAGCAGATATGGAGAAGTTTAGTTTTATTTGCGTTCATCACAATTCCATTATCATGGCACCATTTGTTTATATTGTCATAATCGGTTTGTAATTTAGACAGAGCAGTTTCAAAATTTTTTTCTGTGGCGAGTAGACAAGTATCGTCGCAATACTGATATGAAGTACAAAATTCAAGGACATTATTCATGTCATTGATGTATGCTAGAAAATGGAGGGGGCCGAGTACTGAACCCTGGGCGGTTCCTTCTTCAACTTTAATTAAGTCACTGCAAGTCTGATCTATTTTAACGCAAAAGGTTCTGTTTTTCAAATAATTTTCGCACCATTTTAGGAGTGGTCCGCGTACACCGGTAGTTTCTAGTTTTTTTATTAGCTTGTTGTGATTTAGTGTATCGAAAGCGCGCGAGAAATCGATAAACAGAGCTAAAACGTGTTTCCTGTCGTCAAGATTAAGGTTAATTTCATCGGTGAACCGGGATAATAAACAAGAAGTACTTTTATGCGGTTGAAAGCCAAATCGATTACTACATATTATATTATGATTTTGGTAGAACATGTGAATTTGCTCGCTAAAAAACTTTTCCACTATTTTATCTATGGTTGATAAGAGAGTTATAGGCCGATAGTTTGTTAGGTCATTGTGTCTACCCTTTTTATAGATCGGGCGAACGCACCCAAGTTTCAGTGCATCTGGATATTTTGCACGTTTAGGACTAGCGTTGATTAGATTAGCAACAGCACTAGAAATTTTACGGCTAATTTGTTTAATATTTAATATCTTAATCCCGTCCCGCCCTGGGGCCTTAAATTTTTGTAATTTGTTTATAATTTTAAGTATATTCCATGGAGTGGCTTGTTTTACAAGAATACTAACATTGGGGTTATTTTGATAATCGTTTTCATTAAGAATCTTGTTAGTACAAGTTGGTAGTATTGTTTTAACTGAATTTTGAAAAGTATTTGCAAATCTGTTGGCAATTTCCAGCGTAGATAAATTTTGATCACTAAAGGCTTTTGATATTATTTCATCAATAGATTGGTTTATTCTCCCACATATAGAATTAACTATTTGCCAAAGCTTTTTGGGATTATTGAAATTTTGTTTAATTCTATTTTTGTAGTAATTATTTCTAAAGTATTCAAGGGCACTGTGGACTTTATTACGTGCTTTATTATACTGTAATCTTAGGCACATATTTGTTTGATCGGATTTCCACGAGTGAAATAATATATCTCTGCGTTTACTTAAGTTTAAAATATGTTTGTTTATCCATGGAACCTTACATCGGATATTGTATTTATTTTTGGTCGTAAGTGTCTAATTACAAGCATCTACTAACCTCGAGTTAATAAACTCATATATACTATCAGGACATTCCATATTATCTGTGAGAGACCAGTCGACTTTACTTAACTCCCTAGTTAAGATTTCACTGTCATGACAAAATATTTTAGTAGTTTTCGTAACGGCCTGTATATGCGCTTGGTCGCTGCACGCTATGAGAGTGACGCGATGGTCCGCCAGTACGACGTCGATCGCTCCCGTGCACGCATGCCATTTATTTAGTCTCACAAAAATGTGATCGATGCATGATTTAGTTACTTTATTATTTCGCGTTTCGATTCTAGTGTAGTCCGTCACCCCACATACAAACCCTCGTTCGGATAGCATATCTGCATATGCATCTCGATGGGGGGATTGGGATTTTAAATCAATATTTACGTCTCCAAGAATTATCGTATCAGTGCAACCGATTTTATACAGCAGTGTGGAAAGTTCAGTGATAAAAACCTGTCTGTTAGTAGCTGGTGGCCGGTAGATTGCACACAAAGTAATTGACTTATTATTGGCAGTTACTAGAGTACCTGTTATAGTTTCAAAGCAGTATGTTTTAAAGGTATGGGTGGTGAATTTAAGGTAGTTTTTAACGTAAATAATAATCCCGCCACCTTTTTTATTTTGTCTTAATTTTGTGTGCATTCTATATCCGGGTATATGAAAAAGATTACATATTACATCGGACAGACCCACCTCTGTGACAACTATTACATCAAAAGTCAGTTTAAAAGAACTATTTAAACAAAGTAGCTTCGAGAAATTGCGGATTAGGGATCGAATGTTTACATGCATACATAATAGATTAATATTACTGTAAGTTGGTACATTTAACAAACTTTTTAACTGATATAGAATTATGAATTTCGGTAATGTTATCAGACATTATTTAATTCTTCTTAGAAATGTGTTGGATAGCACAAAATTATATATATACCTGGTCTAACAATTCAGTAAGGGGTCAATATCTGTTTGGGATCCAGGTTCAAGAGCAGGGGAGAATTGAAACACTTGCTCGACAATTAAAAACGAGTATAATGTTTTACCACTGCGTACAATATCAATAACAAGTAATATTGCACCCGAACAATTCTCAACAAAAAAATATTTCTACTTAGGACTATACATAAAATGTGAACGAAACCATTGCGACTTTTAATTTTTCCACTAACGCCATCTATCGAACTCGACGGCAACTATTTATAATGCGTTCACTCTTATGCGCTTATTTCTATACTACGACATACCGCCCACCAAGGACATCATGAAAAATGTTCTTTACTACCGCCCACCGTGCAACCATCATGTAACTTGTAACAAAAACAAACTTTATAAGTGGATTATTATAAGATGCGTCCTCGGTGGCTGTATGCTGTATACATTTAACAAATTTAAATCTTAAAAATACTCACAACTTATACGTAAATCTAATTGACATTTCAAATAGTTATTGGTAGTACACATAGTTTAGAAGTAGGTCTTTTAATAACTGAATTTTTCGTGCGCAGTGTCACTACTCGAGTGATTTTATCAGGACCCGGATGCTTGTGCTCTATTTTACCTAACAACCACCTCCCAGGTGGTAGATCATCCTCCTTCACTAATACAACATCACCTACAGACGGTTCCGGTATTTGATGGGCCCATTTCATCATATCATCATCATATCAGCCGAAAGACGTCCACTGCTGGACAAAGGCCTCCCTCAAAGATCTCCACAATTGCCGGTCTTGCGCTATCCGCATCCAGCGTTTTCCAGCGACCCGCACAAGATCATCGGTCCATCTTGTAAGGGGCCTGCCCACGCTGCGTCTTCCGGTTCGTGGTCGCCACTCGAGAACCTTTCTGCCCCAGCGGCCGTCGGCTCTACGAGCTATGTGCCCTGCCCACTGCCACTTCAGCTTGGCAATTCTTAGGGCTATGTCGGTGACTTTGGTTCGCCTGCGGATCTCATCATTTCTGATTCGATCTCGCAGGGAAACTCCAAGCATAGCCCTTTCCATTGCTCTTTGGGTGACCTTGAGCCGCCTGATAAGGCCCACCACGTCTCTGTTCCGTAAGTCATCACTGGCAACACACACTGGTCGAAGACTTTAGACTTGAGACACTGCGGTATTTGGGACGAGAAGATATTACGTAGCTTCCCGAACGCTGCCCAGCCGAGTTGGATTCTACGATTGACCTCCTTCTCGAAGTTGGACCTACCTTGTTGGATGGTCTGTCCTAGGTAAATATAGTTCTCTAAAAAACTACATCACTGGCAATATACAAAATGTTCGATTCTATTTGGCATAAAATAAATGATAAAAAACAATGTTCTGCTATTTTCATAGATATGTCAAAGGCGTTTGATTGTGTCAAATATGACATTTTACTGGATAAACTAGAACACATAGGTATAAGAGGTATAGCACATAAATTAATAGAAAATTATTTAAAAAACAGATTGCAAGCTACTATTATTGAAGTATATGACGATGCAACAAAAATGATACAGGTAGTTCAATCGAAATTCGAAAATGTAATACTGGGTGTACCACAAGGCAGTATATTGGGGCCGCCATTATTTTTACTATATATAAACGAACTTCCAAATATAATTAATCACCTTTGTGTAATGTATGCCGATGATGCGACTATATTTATCTCAAATGATGATTCACATAATTTTAACTATGAAAATGAAATAAAAAAAACACTAGCAACAGTAACTCACTGGTTGAAATCAATTAATTTAAATGTAAATATGTCTAAAACCAAAATAATTCAATTTAGAAATTATAAGAGTAAACCTAATGAACTTAAAGTTACAGTAAGCGACGCAGAAATTGAAGTAGTAAGTGACATTAATTTCCTTGGAGTAACAGTGGATCAATATTTAAATTGGAAGGCTCATATCGATAAAATTAACAAAAAAATATCCAGGGCCTGTTATGCGTTGTCTATACTGGCAGAAACAACAAATGAATCCGTTACTAGAAATGCCTACTTTGGGAATGTGTATCCATTATTAACTTATGCTATTATTTACTGGGGAAACTCAACAAATATACAATCCACCTTTATTCTCCAGAAAAAGTGCCTTAGGACAATATATAAAATGTATTGCGATGAGTCTTTGAGAGATGTTTTCAGAACGAAGGGCTACCTTACACTGACAGGGATCTATATTCTGGAACTATGTCTATTTGTTAAAAATAATATGCAATATTTTAGTTTTAAATCAGACTCAAAGAGGAACATTCGTAGACAATATAAATATGACATAAATTTACCCAGAATACAAAACATGATTTATTATAAAAGTACTTATATATCTGCTATTCGTGTGTATAACCACTTACCATCTGATATAAAGCAATCAAATGGAACATTGTTTAAAACGAAATTAAAGAATATGTTAATAGAGAATGTTTACTATAGTTTGCATGAGTTTTTTGCCAAAAAATAATGTGTTATTATTACTAAGAATAAATTAGTTAGTAAACTTGTTTGTATTGCATATCCGATAGGGGTAGACTGTTGATCCTAAAAACTGTTATGTTATTATAAGACCTTATTGTACACAGTTACGCAACAAATAATTCTTTATCTTCTTTATCTACAACTTCGAGTGCAGAGTCTCCAACCTTAACTAGAGTGGGTGCAACATGGATGTTGGACATAATTTTCGTCTTATCCATGTTCATTTTCAGACCCACTTGTTGAGAGACTCTGCTGAGGCCATCGAGCATTGTACCGAGGTCGTCAAGGGTCTCAGCCATGACTACTATATCGTCGGCAAATCGAAGGTGGGTGATGTACTCGCCATTGACATTGATGCCAAAGCCTTTCCAGTCCAGAAGCTTGAAGACATCTTTTAATGCAGCGGTGAACAGTTTCGGAGATATAACATCTCCCTGTCTCACACCTCGCTGCAAGTGGATAGGTTTCGAGTTCTGGTCCTGGAGTCGCACTGACATAGTGGCGTTTTCGTACAAACACTTTAACACCTCGATATACCGGTAGTCGATTTGGCACCTTTGGAGAGACCTCAGTACGGCCCAAGTTTCGATCGAATCGAAGGCTTTCTCATAGTCCACAAACGCTAAGCATAATGGCTGGTTATACTCTCCGGTCTTCTGTATAACCTGCCGCAGCGTATGTATGTGGTCTATGGTACTAAAGCCTTTACGGAAACCGGCTTGTTCGGGAGGCTGGAAGTCGTCAAACCTGCGTGCGAGACGATTCGTAATGACCCTCGAAAACAACTTGTAAACATGGCTCAGCAGTGTGATGGGTCTGTAATTCTTCAAGAGGGTTTTATCGCCCTTTTTGAAGAAGAGCACCACCACACCCCTGTGCCATGCTTTTGGCGTTTGACCTTCTAGTATGACGGAGTTAAATAACTTCTGAAGGGCCCGTAGGATTGGTGTACCACCCGCCTTCAGAAGCTCTGCCGTAATTCCATCATCACCAGGCGCCTTGTTGTTCTTAAGCTGTTCGAGAGCCATTCTAATCTCGCACAGGCTGACGTCCGGGATGTCGTCGGTGAAGTGTTGGGTTAGTCGTGCTCTGGGATCTGAGGCACAACTATCGACAGGTGACTGGGTTTTCGCATACAGCTGTCCATAGAACCTCTCGATCTCTCCCAGCAACTCAGGTTTAGACGTGACGATTCTGCCATCCTCAGTCTTCAGCTTCGTAAGTTGGCTCTGTCCAACAGACAGTTCTCTTGCAAACACTTTAGAGCCTTTGTTCCGCTCAATGGCTTCTTTAATACAATTTGTATTAAATTGGCGCGTGTCGCGTGTCAAAGACTTTGAGATCTGTCTGTTGAGCTGCCGGTATCTGGTAGCATCATCAGAGGATGTTAGAACCATTTTCCGTCTTTCGTCCATAAGCTGCAGGGTATAGTCAGAGATCTTTTTGGTTCTGTTTGTACGGTGGGCCTTGAAGACCTTAGACCCAGCCGTATGAACAGTTTCTACGAGCCTGTCATGGTATGAGTCCACTTCCTCGCAATCTGCTAGGCATTCGAAACGGTTTTGCAGTTCGAGCTGAAAGGGTTCAGGGTTTTGGATGTGGATGGGTAAAGGTCGGAGCGTAGACTTTATTAGTCGGGACCTCTGGAGCTTGACATTTAGGTTCAATGAGCCTCTCACCAGTCTGTGATCGCTCCCGGTTTTAACAGTATTGATCACTGAGACGTCATTGAACACCTGTCTACTCGTCGACAAGATAAAGTCTATCTCGTTTTTTGTTTTACCATCGGGGCTTACCCAGGTCCATTTGCGGTTTTCCGACTTCTTGAAAAAGGAGTTCATCATAAAGAGTCCCTCCTTCTCCATGAAGTCGGCCAACATTTGGCCCCGGGGATTCCGGTCTCCAGTTCCAAATTGCCCCACTTTCAGCTCATTCCCGAATCGTTTACACAGCTTCGCGTTAAAGTCCCCCATGACCACAGTGAAATAAGAGTTCGAGGTATGTATGGCTCTAGAAATATCCTCATACATGACCTCAACCTCATCGTCGGAGTGCGTCGAAGTCGGCGCGTAAACCTGTATGACCTTCAACAAATACCGCTTGGTAATTCTGAGTATAAGGTACGCAACCCTAGTCGACACACTCTCGATTTTCACTATGTTGTGGACGAGGGACTTGTGGACTATGAACCCAACACCACCTTGGGAGAGTTGGTCGCCTTCCCGGAAATAGAACAGATTCCCGGATTTCAGGATTATCGTGTCCTCCCCCTCTCTTCGGACTTCAGATAATCCTATTATGTCCCAATGTAACCTGCTCAATTCTTCCTCCAGTTCGATCATCTTCTCGTCGGTCCGCAGTGTGCGTGTGTTGTATGTTGCCAGGGCCAGAGGTCGTCGGTTTTGGTAACGCGGAATCTGCCGGGGATTCTTAGCACCCCCTGCCCTGCCGTAACCACGGCTGTTACCACGGCTGGGAATAGCAGGGCTGCCGGGGACTGGGGGCCGCGGTTTAATTGTGTCCTTCATTTGAGGGGATCTGCCATAATCGCCACGCTTGGCAAACGGGTTGGCGATCGCAGTAAGGTAGAAATTGGTACTCATGAGAACGCTGCTGCCCATTCTCTGGAATATATTCCCTCGGGACGACTTCTACGTCCCCCCACGGGATGAGAGGGGGTGGTGATATTCTCTAGGCCGTCACCACACAGCCATTTATGTCGCTGTAAATATTGATTCAAATAATCTTGTGACCAACGACGCCAAAAATCCTGCATCATTCGTTGATGGAACTGCCACCTTGATAAATTATTAATGTTGCATTTTTCATAATTTAAATCAGGAACAACGACAAGAGGCTCTCCTACCAAGAAATGACCGGGAGTTAATATGGTCAACTTATCCTGATCTTCGATATAGGATAGTGGTCTTGAATTAAGGCAAGCCTCAATTTGTGTTAGCACGGTACTCATTTCCTCAAATGTTAATGTGCTATTTCCAATTACCCCTGTTGAGGTGAAATTTAGTAGACTTAATCCCTGCCTCCCAAAGCCCTCCGAAATTAGGCGTGTGAGGAGGAATAAAGTTCCACTGAGTACTATTATTTGCCAAATAATCCGCTATTTCATCGTTAAACGCAGACTTCTCTTTATTGAACAAGTAAAGTAGCTCCCGTGCTGCACCTACAAAATTTGTGCCGTTATCACTATACAATTCGGCAACCCTACCTCTTCGTGCCACGAAACGCTTGAAAGCAGTCAGAAATCCCAGAGTGCTCAGATCACTAACTGCTTCCAAGTGAATCGCCCGTGTTGCCATACAAATAAATAAGGCTATATATCCTTTGTGAGATTTATTTCCACGGCCTTTGGATATCCTAATACTAATAGGCCCAGCATAATCTACCCCACTACAAAGAAATGGCTTATTAGGCTTAACACGGGCTGCCGGCAATTGTCCCATTAGTTGTGCTTTTGTGGTGGCAGCGTAACGTATACACCTGACACAGCTTCTGACATACTTTTTCGCTAGTAATTTAATACCAATAACCCTAGATCGCAAATACGTTATTATAACCTGAGGGCCGCCATGGATAGTTTTCTCGTGCGCGTCTGCAATCAACAACCTTGTCAAAAAAGACTCTTTCGGAATGAGAATAGGATGAACGCGGTCATAACTGAGTTGTGACATTTCTAACCTCCCCCCAACTCTAATAATTTCTTTAGGGTCAATGAATATATTCAAGGACTTAAGGTCACTTCTCTTAATTTCCAAAACCTGGTCACTTTTTAAAATTTTTAATTCTTGTGCAAAACCTTCTTCTTGGCATCTTTTAATACAAATTTCCAGTGATTCATCCAGTTCCTGTTTAACTAAAGATTTTTTACCATCAATATTTGACCTATTCTTTATGCATCTTAAAAACCTGCGACAGTAAGCTATTACTCGCACTAACCTGGATAAAGAAGAAAACCTATCCCACAATTCAACTTGTACTCTACCTGTGTGTACCCTTACTTCTTCTAAGTGTGTGGTAGTGTTCTTTGGTTTCATGTACTCAACCTTATGCTGTCTTAAATAATCTGGACCAATCCACCACATAGAAGTTAATTCAAGATTACCAGGTGAAATACCACGAGATGCATAATCTGCGGGATTTTCTTTCGTTGATACATGTGACCAGTGGTGGGGATCAAGAATGGATAAAATTTCTGAAACCCTATTGGCCACGAACGTTTTCCAGCGGCTTGGATGTTGATTTAGCCAAGCCAAAACTACTTCGCTATCTGTTTACGCATGTATCCTTTCCTTGGGTATGCCTAAAACTTCAGCAACCTCTACAATTAATTTAGATAAAAGAACTGCCCCGCAAAGTTCAAGGCGAGGAATAGACACCTGTTTAATGGGCGCTACTTTTGTTTTTGACGCAATCAAGGATATTCTGACACTTCCCAATTCGTCAATCACTTTAAGGTACACAACTGCGGAGTACGCCACTTTTGACGCATCTGAAAAACCATGTAATTCACCCTCGAGTAGATTTTTGCACGTGTATAACCATCGTGGGATTTTTACATTTACTAAAAAAGGTAAGTTTTGACGGTAAGTTAACCATTCTTGTAATATATTGTTTGGGACTTCCTGGTCCCATTCAACTCCAGCTAGCCACAGCTTTTGAATTAATATTTTAGCTACTATTATGCACGGCGCCAACCACCCAAGAGGGTCGAATAAACGAGAAATATCAGAAATAATCTTTCTTTTTGTAACAGGTTCACTTACTGCAGGAAGATCAACTGTGTATTGGAAGACATCTTCACGCCGATTCCAGGTAAGGCCCAGAAACTTAGTAACTTCGTCTACCTTTATCCTTATATCCTCGTCCTGGCTTACATTCTCATTCTTTATCTTTTCTAATAACTCTTTGCTATTACTAACCCATTTCTGTAGTTTGAAACCACACTTCGATAGGACTGTATTAATTTTTGTGTAAATATTAAATCCCTGTTCTATATTTTCAGCGCCAGACATTAAATCGTCTATATAAAAGTCATTTAAAATGATTTTTGCTATATCTGGATTCTCCCGACATTCGTCGTACGCAACCTGATGAAGAGACCGAACGGCTAAGTACGGCGCTGAGGCAATGCCAAATGTAACCGTAACTAACTCATATTCCTCGATATCGCTTGCAGGATTATCTCTCCAAAGTATTCGTTGAAAGGGAGTGTCCCTTTTGTCAACTAAAACCTGCCTATACATTTTAACAATATCTGCAGCTAGGCATATTTTATGTTTCCTCCAGCGCATAATAGTGTGGCGAAGTTCGGCTTGCAGGGATGGACCAATCATCAAGTTATCATTAAGGGATCTTCCGTTCGTTCCTTTGCAGGAAGCGTCAAATACGACTCTGACCTTTGCCGTATCCTTGTCTTCCCGGACTACTGCGTGGTGAGGTAAGTAAACAGCTTCTTTATTTCTTATTTCTGAATCAGTAACCTTTTTCATGTGACTAAATTCTAAGTACTCTTTAATAGCCTTAGTGTAGTCGTTCTTTAGTTTAATACTTTTTCCTAATTTAAATTCTAACCCTCTTAATCTTTTTTCAGCTATTTTCCTTGATTTACCATACTTGCAGTCCGGGTCAGCATCACGAAACGGTAATCGTACAATGTATCGACCATCACTATCCCGTTTTGTGGTAGCTGTGAAAAGCTTTTCACATCTAATCTCTTCCTCCTTGAGCCTCTTTTTAATACCTGAAGGCTCTGCCTCCAGTTCCCAGAACTTTTTTAACAAATCCTCAGTGTTTAAACTGGAATTCATTACCGAGATGTGAGAATAAATGGATGACGAATTGTCCACTTCACAAACGCCAGATAATATCCACCCGAAAGCAGTATCTTGCGCTAAGAGAGATCCCTCTGCATTCCGGATAATGCCTTCTTTAATGATTTGACTATATATCTCAGCTCCTAATAAAACATCAATTTTATTAGGTTTGTGATACCCAGGATCAGCCAAATCACCAAAGGTCAGATTTATACCTTCTATCTTAGTTACTTTCATAACGGGAAGAAGGGATGTCACTGAATTCAAGACGTAGGCATTAACCTTAAGTTGGAATTGAGGATCAATCCTCGACCTTATATTAATGCTGACTGTGGACCTTGAGGTCACACTTTTGTCACCACCTACACCTGTTATAGTGTTTTTAGCCGCGATCTTCTTTAAGCCTAGGTACTGAACCGTAGCCTCGGTAACAAACGATCCTTGCGACCCTTGGTCTAACAAAGCCCTAACCATACTAAAAGTCCCGTC
The DNA here is from genome assembly GCA_951640165.1 of Pseudoips prasinana. Taxonomy (NCBI): domain Eukaryota; kingdom Metazoa; phylum Arthropoda; class Insecta; order Lepidoptera; family Nolidae; genus Pseudoips; species Pseudoips prasinana. Next base: position 17,506,113 of record OX621241.1, on the reverse strand, counting down.
CTTCGACTCAGCTTGCACGACAGCTGTAGTTAATAAAACTGTTTTACAACAGTTCCCTGTCGAAAAGTGCGAGACTAGTGACTCGTTAAACCCCTCCGCTTGCGCGGTAATTTTTTGACTGCTCGAAGCAGCTTCCTCCTTCATCGTACTAGCCGATGAGGCCTTTTCATGAACCGTTTTCGGTTCTAAGGATGCAGAAACACCACTAGGGTGTAATAGTGAATGATGACGACGTTGGCACACTTGACATCTGACCATACTTTTTCAGAATTTGGCAGAGTGATTGCTATTTAAACATACAAAACATAATTTCTTTTCTATGGCAAAATTACGCCTATTATCATTAGATTCCTTGCTAAATGCCTTACGAAAACTAATTTTATGATCTGCAGCACAATAAATAAAATAAAATAAAAATAAAAAAGGTTTTTATTCACGTAGACTTTAAAAAAGCGCTTGTAAATAGTCAGAACATGTTTGTAGTAATATAGTTGTATACATTAGATATTATTTCTAGTAACATAGATATTTAGGTACATCTTGTATGAAAACATTTATAAAATTTATTTTATTACAGAAATGATATTTAGCTAGCTCGTATCAAGTTATTGTCAAGAGATTATGTTTAATTATCTAGTTTAAGTCTAATATTTTTACTACATATTGTCAATGGGTCTGTCTATATTAAAGGTATTATTATTATGACGGACCTTGTGTTAATAACGACGGTCGCGCTTTAATGCTACCACCGGATCCAATGCGCCCCAACTGAGAAGACCCAGCGAAACAAACTCAGTGGGTTCATCTACTACCGGTTTCAACACGACCCAGTTGAGACGGTCCGGCGAAACATACTCAAGCGGGCATGAACACGGGATTTGGTCCAATTAGAGTAATTATTTAGTAGGCAAACACAATATATGCTCGATCGGTTGTCTGAATGCTTATTATTTTAGATTATATTTAGGTATACAAAAGAAAAACTTCGAAACAATAACATTATTCATTTTGAGACAGAGTCAATAATTTTAAATTAATTATATGATAGCAATCATTTACAGATAGTTCACGTAACACAGCAGATCAGTCATGTCTATATGGCTACAAGATCTCCAGCGAGCAATGTGCAGGTAGGAAGTGAGAGCCAGACGTCTTTGTCATCGATGTACTCTTTAGTGGTGTAATAACCCCTAGCCATAAGTACACGTTTAATATGTGTTTTAAAACTTGTGTCAGGCAGATCAGTAATTTGAGTAGGAAGCTTGTTATAAAACCTAATACAATTTCCTAAAAATGATTTATTAGTTTTGCTTACTCTAAAGCCTGGCATGGCTAGTTTGTTTTTATTCCTAGTGTTTATATTATGCAGTTCACTTTTCTTTTTATAATTATGAATATTTTTTCTAACAAACATTATATTCTGATATATATATTCCGATGGCACAGTAAGTATATTTATTTCTTTAAACTAATTTCGCAAAGAATCGCGACTGCCTAAACCATAAATGGCTCTGACTGCTCTTTTCTGCAATACAAAAATAGTACCTATGTCAGCCGCCGAACCCCACAGCAGAATGCCATACGACATAATGCTATGAAAGTACGCGAAATACACTAATCTAGCAGTTTGTTCATCTGACAATTGCCTTATTTTCCAGACAGCATAGGAAGCCGAACTTAATTTACCTGCTAACTTATCAATCTGAGGACCCCATTGCAATTTTGAATCAAGTGTCAATCCTAAAAATACGGTCGATGGGACTAAATCTAATATTTTCGCATTAAGTGCAACTGTTGGTACAATTTGAGTCACATTCGGCAATGAGAACCTGATGCATTTAGTTTTCCCTGCATTTAACAAGAGATTATTTGCCGAAAACCATTCTGATATAAAGCTGAGTGTTTTATTATGCTCAATAAGATCTTTATCCTTTCTATTTACTTTAAATATGAGCGACGTATCATCAGCGAACAAAACTATCTCTGATACTTTCTCTACCAGATAAGGGAGATCATTTATATAAACTAGAAATAAAAATGGGCCCAATATAGACCCCTGGGGCACCCCTATTTTCACAGGATGACGTGCCGAAGTGACACCGCCTATCGAAACCATCTGTTGTCGCCCCGATAAATAGGACATCACAAGATCAAGAGATGTGCCAGATATTCCATAGTACTTCAGTTTAACAACGAGCGTACGATGATCAACGCAATCGAAAGCCTTAGAGAGATCACAGAAAACTCCCAGCGCATCCTGTGATCCCTCCCAAGCCTCCAATATTGACCTAATTAATGTGCAACCTGCATCCTGAGTAGAGCGGCCCCTTGTAAACCCGAACTGCTTGTTATGCAATATCTCATTCACGTTAAAGTGCGACAACATTTGGCTGAGCATCAGCTTTTCAAATATTTTACTTAAAGCTGGCAGTATTGAGATAGGCCTATAATTCGTGGCATTTTTTGAACAACCTGCCTTGAAAATGGGTATTATCTTACTTATTTTCATTAAATCAATACACACGAGACCCAGTATCTTTAGGCTTAACAATATGGAATGACTTAGTATTCATTTTCTTCTCCATACGAGGCTTGGGCTCTAAATTTTCTAAACCCCTAAAGCGACCTGTCAAATATTCCGAAAATTGCTCAAACGTGGGCAATTTATCACTTGGGTCTGATGAAACCTTTAGTTCCCAAGCTTTTTTAGTATCCGAGTCCAGTTTAGCACTTATAATATGTATGATTAAAATATCCCAAGAGGATATATCTACCCCTAAAGTTTTAATCGAATCTAAGCATTCAGATGTAGTATTAATTAATTCTTTAATACCCTGTGCGGACTCAAATGTTAAAGTCTTTTGATTTAGCAATCGTTTTAAGATACCATTTGCTAGAAATCTCTTATTGTTGTACATTTTATTTAGCTTCTCCCATGCATTCTGATAGTTATCTGCATTGACTTTAATATTCCGCAACAACTGCTCGGCTTCTCCAGCTAAGTGACCTTTTAAATAGAACAACTTTTGCGCATCATCCAGGGATTTGTTTTCATTAACTAATCCTGAAAACAAGTCCCTAAATGTTGGCCACTCTGTGTATTTTCCTGAAAAAGTAGGAATTTTTATTTCAGGCAACTTGAGTCGACTGACAATTTTTTCGCTGTGACAACAAGGCTGTACATCAGGAGATGCCCGCGTCGTAGCTGTACAACTCAACAACTCTTTGAGTTCACTTTTAAATTCAATATAAAACTCCTCAACATTGTTACATACATCTTTTGTATAGTAATCAGAACTCTGTAACTCCGCACGCTTCACAGTACCAATAATACGTGAATGAGTCTTTGTGAATAGATCCCATTGTTGATCTAGATTATCAATCCTTGTTTCGAGATAAGACACGGTTATTCGCTCTTTTGGCGACTTTTTAAAATTGCATTTTGCTTTTAACATCTTATCCCTGATGTCGTCCTGAACTTGGCTAAAAGACTCCATCATTAACGGCCAAATTAATCTAACAATTCACACAAAGTAATAAATATAAACTACTGAAATATTCTAAGTCCGAAAAAAGAATCCGTAAAATTTGACAAGTGTTTTAACTATACTTCTGGTAGAAATCGGGCATGGATTCCCCGTCTCAACCAAATTTACTTAAAATTATTACAAGTCTAAAAACTACTAAGTAAATTTTACACTAAGTTAGTAAAGTCTTTACTTTAGAGTTCAATTTTCACTATTATTTTACGAACTGATAATTGTCTTCAAAGTTAATTTCTTCCTTTTAATAAGGTTGAAAATATAAATGTACTCACGGTTTAACACTGACACTTGATCACACACACTTTTACTTGCGTAAGCCACCGCGTACCAGTCAGCGCCCTCTATGTCCTGCTCTGCTTAGCGCCTCCCGTGCGTAGTTCCTCCAGATGTGCTCGTACATCCAATCCCTCCAGCAGCTCCCTCTTCCAGGTCCCAGTTCCTGGCTCCAGACTTCCAGCTGCGGGGTATGCTCTGGTCACCGATCCAGTAACCAGTATCCTAACCACCACGGGTGATAGTGTTCACCACCGAAGACTACCAAAAATTCGCTCAATACCGATCCCGGCTCGCTAGGACCATGTTTGGGATCCAGGTTCAAGAGCAGGGGAGAATTGAAACACTTGCTCGACAATTAAAAACGAGTATAATGTTTTACCACTGCGTACAATATCAATAACAAGTAATATTGCACCCGAACAATTCTCAACAAAATAATATTTCTACTTAGGACTATACATAAAATGTGAACGAAACCATTGCGACTTTTAATTTTTCCACTAACGCCATCTATCAAACTCGACGGCAACTATTTATAATGCGTTCACTCTTATGCGCTTATTTCTATACTACGACAATATCTGTTAAAGAGCGAATAAGAAATGCCCGTTCGGAGTCATCGTTTTTCTTCGCATATATCTTACCTTCCTTACACCAGATATATTTATAAGAGCTGCCTAGTTGTAGTTTAGTATTGTAAAGCAGTGATTTTGTATACGGCGTCAGTGCTGCACGAACTGATAGGCGACTTGTACCTTTATCACTTGGCAAATCTGGCAGTATGCTACCTGCGAGTATATCTTGTTTTCGCGCTAACAAAATCCACTGGTCACGAATACTTTTAGATTGTAGCTCAACTATAATCAGTCCTGGCTGCTGTTTGCGTCGCACTCGGCGAGCACTTACCAGCTGGCTGTCGATTTTTAGTTTGGTTGCAACTTCTTTGACTTTATCGACTACGTTTTCTTTAGGCATGTCAGGAATACCTACTATCTCGAGGGTGGAGGCCAATAGCTGTTGTTCAACCTCTTGAGCTCGTTGCTCCATGGCACTTATGCGGAGTTCTAGGTTTTTATTTTTGATAATGAGATCCGAGTTTTTATTCACCAGCTGTTTGATAGTATTTCCTTGTTGCTTCACCGTATTTTCTAAGTCCGTTAGTTGATCGGTCATATAATTCATCGCCGTAGTTAAACTTTCTAACTCGTCCTTGACTACCTTCCTTATTTCGCGGGTGATGTCCTTAAGCAATTTCTTTGAGTCGAGGATGTTTATAGGTGTTTCACTTTCCACATCTTCCTCGTTCTCCGAGTCCTCTGGTACGACGAAGGAAGATCGCTTTGACGTGTTACGTAGACATATATCACAACTCCATTCCAGCCCGTCCGAATTTCGTAAGGCGGTTATTTGTTTATTGGAGAGCTTAGTGCAGGTCATTGTAGCGTGATAGCATTTATTACACCTGTTACATTCGATTCCTGGAGACTTTTGAGTTATATTCTTGTTGCAAGTTATACACTTTTTTAGAACCATGATTGTAGGGTAGGTAAAAATAGGTTTATCGCAATTAATGTACACGGGGCACGGACAATTGTGTCGCTTGGCGAAACTAAATCAACTAATTAACACGCGGACGAAGTCGCGGGCACAGCTAGTAGTAAATAATAATAAGAATTATATAATAATATCTTGGGACAACTGACACACTGCTATATGGTCCCGAAATAAGCAGAGCCTGTACTGTAGCAGCCAGACAACTGATAAACATGCTTATATATTTCTAAACATATAAAGTTATAGATAAATTACACCCAGGCACAGAAAAAATAAGCGTGTTCATAACGCAAATATTTGTCCCGGGTGGGAACCAAAACCCACGACCTATGGCTTAGGTCACTAACCAACCATTAGACGAATAATAATAGGTCTTTACCTATGAAATTGCCGTTTTGTATGAAAAAATTTAAACGAATTTTTTTCATGATTTTTTTTATTTGTATTAATCGAAGTAATCACCCATGCAATCAATGCATCTTTGCCATCGCAGTGGCAGTTTATTGATGCCCTTCTTAAAGAAATCAGCTGGACGGGAGGCAACAAATTCTTCAAAGGCATTTTGTACTGCCTCTCGGGTATTGAATTTTTTTCCCGCCAAGAAGTTATCCAAATTCTGGAAAAAGTAGTAGTCTGTAGGCGCAAGGTCTGGTGAGTAGGGCGGATGACGGAGAGCTTCCAACCCCAGTTCTTGCAACTTGGAGACCGTCTGCTGTGCAGTATGAGGTCGCGCGTTGTCGTGCAGGAGCAGCGGAGACGAGCGATTGACCAATGCTGGTTGGAGATGCGCCAGCTTCTCCATCATTGTGCTCAGTTCTTCACAGTACACATCTGCAGTAATGATCACCCCGTTTGGTAAGAAGCTGTGATGAATCACACCGGCGCTAGACCACCAAACAGTGACCATCACTTTTCTAGGGGTAAGTTTTCGTTTAGGGCATTGTTTAGGTGCTGAACCAGGATCCAACCAACTTGCTGAGCGCTTGCGGTTATCAAACAGAATCCATTTTTCATCGCAGGTAACAATGCGGTTCAAAATTCCTTAATTTGTGTGTCTGTTGAGCAGTGCAAGGCACGTCTCGACGCGTACTTCGCGCTGGCGATCATTGAGTTCGTGGGGCACCCATTTGTCAAGCTTTTTTACCTTGCCAATTTGACGCAAATGGACCAATATTGTTTTGACGCTAACGTCGAAAGCTGCTGCTAATTCAGCCGTAGATTGTGTATCATCAGCTTCCACAACCGCCTTTAATTCGTCATTGTCGACCAAAGTCTTCGGACGACCGCGAGGTTCATTTTTCAGGTCGAAATTTCCAGAACGGAAGCGAGCAAACCAATAACAGGTGGTGCGTTGGTTTGTAGTGTTAGCTCCGTAAACGTCGTTGATGTTGCGTGCCGCTTGTGCCACGTTGCTGCCACGACGGTACTCATATTCCATAATTACTCGAATTTTTAACGTATCCATGATGACGAAAAAGATTGAAATGCGATGAAAATGTAACACTAATCAATAAAGAAATGACTACTTTTGGAAAAAAGAATCCATGTTTTTAAAATAAAATTAATTTGAAATTAGAATTCTTAGCCAAACAAAAATTATTTTGATTTGAAATGGCCAGTACTGCAGAACGGCAATTTCATAGGTAAAGACCTAATATTAGAAATTGTATTGAGAATGTAAGGCCCAGTCTATCTCTGTATTCTTAACATTAAATAAAATATTCTTTTTATTTTAATAATATTTTATGAATTTGGAGATACTGAAAAACTGGCAATTACGGAAAGTTTATTAGAATAGTTAGGCAAATGAGCAAACAGTAAGGGAACACCGCTGTCCATGGATACTCGCCACAAGTGCCACAACAGAGAGCCCGCAAAGACGTTGTCGGCCTTTATGAGGGTACTGTTATGGGGTTTGGACAAAATTCGTTAGTTTATAACCATCAATGAAAAGTTGGGTGTTATGACTTTGAAATGTTTGAAATTGTATCTGAGTCATGGATGTTTTCTATGTATTTAAGTATTTATCTATCTATATAAGTATGTATATCGTCGCCTGGTACCCATATTACAAGCTTTGCTTAGTTTGGGGCTAGGATGATCTGTGTGACATTGCCCCCAGATATTATTATTATTATGTCTGTTTATCTGTCGCTAATTCGTCAGTAGCAGCTATTTATGATTATGATTACTATAAAAATAGTTAAATCGTCGTAGCTCTGAGATATATTTTACTAAAATAGAGTTAAAGCTTTTGCTAGCTTTCTAATTTTAGTCTGAGAATTTGATGGGGTGATTATAATTTTATCATTTATTTATTCAATTAATCTTTTTTCAATTAATTTAACTAATCAAGACTTTCAATTGATACAAAATATAACATTGATGAAAGTTAACAACAAACATAATAAAAATAAGGTGATGCGTCGACAGTTCATTGACCGAGGTAGTAAATATGTCTGAGAGTCCAAAGGCGGTTACTTTGATAGAGATATTTATTCGTTGCTACAAAATCTGACGGATTTATATAATTAAAGCAAGTTGTGTATAAGATTTATTCAATACAAACGATATATTACAACAGACGATAACATATTTTTATAATCCACAATAGTGAAGACAGAAAGAAAGGGTAAAATTTTATAAATACAATAAAACCACTAATAATTTTGTGGAGTTCTGGTTACACATTTAATCTATAGCATTCTTTCTATATAGCCAAGTCCTCAAACAAGCATACAGGCCACCTAATCGACTACGGTAATAAGGAATTACCGTAGCATCTGAAGTTTGCAACACACACGCATTACTGAAATTTACCATAATAAACCTTCTACTTAGAATATAGGTACTCCGGTGGGGCAACACCTTCATCTGTCATAGAACGACAGAACACTATGCTCTTCATCACTTAAATTTTGCGTTATGAGTGTATTCTGTAAGGTGGAAGACATTTGCACTACATTTCAATCTTCTATGTATACAGACAATCTAAGACTTCTTTTGACTGTCTAGTAAAGTAGAAGTATTGCAATGTGAGATTGTTTCCTTTCACCATTTCACAGATTGCACTTCACCGAGGCATATATTTTAATCTTCCATGCCTTATACGATCAGGTTTCTCAATCAAGCAGCGCCATTTATCTCGTTGATAAACGTCTTCCTTCTAGAGTCCAAGAGACAAGAGCTTTTACGCCCCTTTGCACATAGCCCTCTGATTGATTGATTTTTTTCATTTCGTGTTATTTCCCTTGTGTGTTGGAAGGATACTTTCTAACAACACGTTTAGTTTCAATGTTCTATTTTTAATTAAATATTCTTAGTTAAAGTAGGATATAGACAGATACCTCAATACCTAATATAGACTTACATGTGGTCCTACCTATCTATTAATTTGGTGGTTTATCAATCATTATTATATATTTATTTTAAAAAGATTCCTACTGAGTACTTTTTGAAGTTTTACTCAGTGGCTGCCACGTCAAGCACTGCAAAATATGGAAAAAAGAGACTACTCAAAAAACAAAAATTTTACTGAATAAAATATATATGACTGTCTATACTATACACACCATACGATTGTACTTACGTACCCATAAATAAATTTGTGTCTGCAATGATACTCCAACTTAAGATTTTTTATATTATTCGCCAATCCTTTTTTTATACTGTGCGCATTTTCTGTAACTAGTATCCAATATTTTTGATGTGAAACATCTATAGCCGCACGTAAAACAGATTTCTGGCGTGGCAACGCATGCCGTGGCGACGCGTCGCCACGCTATACGATAGTAGTGTGTACGGTGTGGCGACGCGTCGCCATGCGCAATCGACTTTTTATTTTATCATTATTATGACATATTTAGTTCCTATCACAATATGTTCTTTTCTGCATATTACTTTTACAAAATAATGTCGATGTTTCACATCTGCCAGGCGTCCCGTGACGGCTCACATTTTTTTAGGACTATAGTATGAAGTAGAAGCTGCATATATTGAGTGAAGGTCAACTTGACGGCGAATGATTTTTAAATCTGTCAAACTTTGTACACGATGCTGCATTTAATACGATTTATCCTTAAAAAACCTTCATAATAAATAATAAATACACCAGACGTCTAACGATTACAGAGCGTGAATTCGAGAAAATATTTGATATACAAACCACTTGGCGCCCGTCTCGACTCGGTCAACTTCCACTTGCTTAAAAAAAAGATTAATGACATTAGCAGGTCACATCCGCTCTTGACGTCGAGCACCTAGAGATTTTAGTAGCTATATGCCCACTACTAAGATCTACGGAGGACTTTTTGTCAAAAGGGACATAAGACAAGATATAAAGCTGGTTTTTCTAAAATAAATTACTATATTTTTTATTTGAGATGGTTTTTGATGGTGGCAACTGTGACCTCCAAGGAATTTTCCTTCTTCTGTTACGGTATCCCATGGAATAACAGCATCTTTCTCCTCCCTCGCATCTCTGCTTGGTCAATGCATCCTGCAAGTACATCTAGTTGTTGCTGGAAACAATTAAGAGAGCTCAACACATTTTTTTTGAATTCTGCAAAGTATTTGGCCAATGTATCTGGAGTTCCAGGTGTGCTGGATGGCTTTTGGAGCTCCTCAAAGTCAGTCATCCGCTTCAGAAGATGTTCTTTTAAACTGGAGAGATTTTGTTGCATGGACTGCATAGTGAATTTGTGATGTGTATTAAGAAACAAGTGGTTTGTGACAATAACACTGGGCTGGTAGGTTATGTGAGTTACCTTTACTTTAAGCACATTTAATCTTAAAATCAAGCATGTATTATAATTTTAATTAAATTTCAATTAAGCACTTAAAAACTGTAGTACTATTTTCCACAACTACCCAGTAACCAGTATTGTGTTTTACCAGTTGAGTGTGGGTTACGTACGTAACTATAATAGTTCGCTATATCTTGGGTCGGGCAGTGAATAAATGCCCGATATTAATCTTATGACACCTACTCGCACACAATTAGGAAATATGCATTAGTTTTATGAGAGGCTAGGGCGGGCCTGATTGAACGATACCCTAACAGGGACTTTGTTATTTTATTAAATATTTGGATTATGTTTTTCTTAGCTATCATTAAAGCTTTGATATTTTCTCATTTACTTGCCGCTTTGGTTGAGTGGTAGCGTGTTCAACCGCTGAAAATGAGGTCTTGGGTTAAAATCCCAGGTTGGCCCCAAAAATTATTTTGGGTTTTCTGTAAAGAGAATTTCTCAGTAATTGCCGCAGTCTGAGAGTTGTCGGTATTTACACCCCTACGAACACACTTGTGCGCTATGTCTCACGCTGATGGCTAGTCTCCCATGAGACTGGACGCCACGGCCGAAATTTGTCCAGGAGGATATTATTTATGTGATAGTCATATTGAAAAAAAAAAAAAATTCTACACATAATTCTATAGAAATAAGACTTCTGTGAGAAATAAGACCTTAATACAGTCAATAGTGATCGCTATAATATATGACATCGTTAAAACAAGATACGACATACTCACATAAACTGAATCCCGGCTTGCAGTTCGAAATAAGAAACGGGAACACAAAAAGTATACCGATTAGATTAAACAACAGATATAATAAATAGCCAATAAACCCATAAAACTGAACAACGAACAGAACAAGTTCAACCCGAACCCATCGAACCGTAACCGGCAAAGAACAGTCCAAATTTTTCAAGCTGAGCCATTAACAAAACAAAACCAATAGTCATCACTTAAGACTTCCTTCGGATTTAACTTGCCACGGTATTATTAAAAACTCTCTGATCACCCCATCAGAAAATAGGAAAAAATAGGTGCTACGAAGATTTTGTCTTTTACTTATTTAAATGTTATTAAGAGATCTAATGAGATTTATAATCGACGGAAGTTCAGCAAGAGGCTCTACCGGCTAAGTCGCCGAAAATCGATATCTTAAATGGCGGTCACATAAATAAAAGTTAAAAATGACTTAATCAATCGTTAAATCGGCTTCAACGTTGACAATCGATTCCGGACCATTTATGACGTCACATGTGCTCATGGAAGCCGATTAGAAGCGACTTAGCCGGTAGAGACCCAGAAAGACATAATACACGAAGATCACTCGTCCGGTTTCATTGATACGAATGCAGCCGTAGTTTGCATTCGTATACTCGAAACGCGCTTTACAATCAGTGATATATCCTGGGAAATTATTTACACACGGCCATCTGATCCCAAGCTAAGTAGAACTTATACTATGGAAGATAGCTGATATACTACATAAATCAACTGCCTCGTTGGTCTAGTGGTAGCGTGTTCACCCGCAGAAAACGAGGGTACAAATCCAGGGTCAAGTCAAAGAGATTTTGGAACATTTCTGTAAAAAGAAAAATTTCTCAACATCAGCCCCAAGTTTGGAAGTTGGCGGTATTATACCCCCGTGCCTCGGAGAGCACGTAAAGCTGTCGGTCCTATACCTGACCTCTTTCCGGACGTGTCGCTAGGCGTCCCATAGGATCATTAGCGTAATGGAATAGAAAGGGCTCCTGTGTTTGCGCACACACTTGTGTACTATAATATGTCTCGCGCAGATGGCTAATCTCTATTGAGACTTGCCGCCGTGACCGAAATTCGGCTAGGCGGCTAAACACAGACTCAGGACAAACAGACATGTTCATGCACACAAATATCTGTCCTGGGTGGGAATCGAACCCACGACCTCCGGCGTGAAAAGCGAGCATTTGCCAACCACGCCAACAGGCCCGTCAAAATCGATCGCAGCTGTTTAAATGTACAAATTATTTATAAGTCATCGTTCAAAAGCACCGATCCCTAAAGTTCAGTGTTCTAATAAAGTGAATAGAACCACTTATAACTCGCTTACGCTTTTTATACAACCAATCACTGATCACTTGTGTTTATAATTAAGGTAAGTAGCTAATGAATTATTTATTTACTTTTGTAATTACATATACATTCGATCGGAAATAAATTGCGTATTATTTAGAAAACGGAATCAAATATCAAATTGATAGACAATTATTCAAAGCTAGATTAGAACAATCTGGTGCGAGCTATTCTATAAACAAGCAACAACAATTTTGTTCGGGTTTAGTTAATTTTTGTACCAGTGATTAGTCTAGGTAAAACCATTTTAGAAGTAATTTTGAATTTCGACAGGTTTTTGACGTATTCTGTCAAATTCTATTTGACATCTATGATATTAGTGAATGTCCGAGGCCTTCCACTCTATCCACACTAATAACACTTTTGGCCTGACCGAAGATTTGAACTCATTGTCTGCGGAATACGCTGCTAAACCAAATACCCTGTTGGCGTGGTTGGTAAATGCTTGCCTTTCACGTCACAGGGCGGGGGTTCGATTCCCACCCAGGACAATAATCAATATCAGTTATCTGGTTTCTCTGCTTAGTTTCGGATCCGTGTGAATAATGTCCCAGGATATTATTATTATTTAATCTATATATACGGCAATTAGTGCACTTATGTTAAAAAAATTATATACATATATATATATATATATATATATATATATATATATATATATATATATATATATATATATATATATATATATATATATATATATATATATATATATATATGTATTTGTACTGAGTAGGTATCTATTCTATTTATGCTTTGGAAAAATATCCCCTTAATTAAAAAAACCGGCCAAGTGCGAGTCGGACTCGCAGACGAAGGATTCCTTACCATTATCTATATAAAACGAGCAAAAAATTCACGTTAGTTGTTTGGAAGCCCCCTTAAATATTTATTTTATATTGATTTTTAGCGTTATTTGTTGTTATAGCGGCAACATAAATACATCATTTGTGAAAATTTCAACTGTCTAACTATCACGGCTCATGAGATACAGCCTGGTGACAGACGGACAGACAGACAGCGAAGTCTTACTAATAGGGTACCGTTTTACCCTTTGTGTACGGAACTCTAAAAATAAGCATACGGATGGTGGTAAGCGGCTACCATTATCTTTTTACACCTTGAAACACCAGGATTATCATTTGCGATTTACCGACCTGCACATACCTTGGGTTTCTTTTAAATACATAAATAAATATCCGAGAAATATCACAGATCACCATCTAGGCCCAACTAAGCGAAACTTGTGCTGTTGATACTAGACAACGGATATAAATACTTACTTGTTTTCCTTTTTTTATATATATACATACAATATACCGAAACCGCCCAGACGAAGACAGATAGACATGTTCAATAACACAAATATAGGATCGAACCCGCAATCTTCGTATCAGAAGGCACCAACAGAATCACGGCGGCTGTTGTTAAATTGGTTCATATTAATTGTCATAACCGGTTGATCTTCCCGGTCCGTAAGTGATCGGTAAGATTAATCAGATGGGCATTCAGACTATAGATATTGTGTGGTTTAATTTCAGAATTTCCCCATATTACCGAGAGCACATTAAGTGGTCCCGGTTCTAGTCAACCCATGTCAAAGGCCTAATAGGTAGCTAAAACAACTCTGCAGCCGTACAATACAGATAAAGAAGTAGCTAATTGTTAGACAGCTAAGAAAAAAGAATGTCTGTATACTTATTGTTGCTACAAATGCGACATGCATAAAACAAATTTTATAATAAGGCTGGGGACCTATTTATTACATAATATTGCCCGAGGGAAATCATTTGACTCCTACATTTGACAATTCATTTTTAAGATATATTATTTAATTGGGGACATTTTTGGTTAACCGTGAAATACCGTGGCTATTTAGCGACGTGGCGTAGTCAAGAAATAACTACAAATATAATCTGCTCACATTTGGTCTCAAAGGAGACTTACGAAACAAATACCTACATATGTGCCTATGAAAGTATTGTAAAAGCAACTTCAGTCAGAGTCTCTGACCACTCAAAAGAAGGTTTTGACTGTGTCAAAGAAAGTTGCAAGGCTTGTTTTTAATTTTGACATTATTTGGAAGCTTTGCTATTTTGAATTCGGATATTCTCTTTGTGATTATATTCATTGCGTTTTCCAAAGCAGTTCGATCTTTTCTCAGGCCCCGTCTGAACATGAATGCTTGGAGCTTTAATATTGTTTACTATTTTGATTATGTAGTATACAACTCGCCGAGGCGCAAATGTTTGTAGGATGAGAGCCTATCAAGGAAGGAATCTTCATTGACCTTCAGTTTTCATGTATCTTAAGTAGAGGCGTCTTTATCACGTATCTTGGGTTGCAAAGAGTTTATACCTTTGTGTTGCCTTTGTAGTGTATCTGAATGAGATAGTTAGGTATGATAAGCAGGCAGAAGGCAATGGCAAAACTTTAGTTTCTTATCGGCAAACGGTACCCTACAAAAGAAAATTCCCCTTTTCATCCTACTCGTAGCCAATATAGCGCGGAGATGACTTGTCATTTTCAGTGGAATTGGTGCTTGTAATACTTAGGGTTGATTTATTACACGATAGTTTTTGTTGTATCGCAATAAATCAATCTAGTTGAACACGTCTCTTATGCTAAAAATACACTACTGCCTCGTTGCAAATTGAATATGCTACTATGCCAAACTGATGCATTGATGTAGCTAAGATAAATCTTCAATTTTGTTGTGATTTCACCAGAAAAGAAGAAGAGAAAAAGGTCCATGTTTTTTTCATTTTTGAATTAAAACTTACGCTTTGCATCACGAATAATGCTTTTAAACTAAAATTGAAGAGTTTCTAAGGGGTTATCAATGTGATATGATCTTCCTGTCAGCCATATTTATAGAAAACAATGTCGATGGAAAACACCTACATCCTAAATTTGATCTGCCAGAGTGTATCTTTTGTAGCCTAACAGGAGCGCCTACCTCGGATTGGTATAGGATGCATATTTGTACGAGATCCACTGGACGATCCAACTCATAATTTACCTTTGTTCAGCAATCTTTCGATTGATATAATGACGATAGAAAATAACCTGTTCTAGTTTTACATGAGTTCTTTTACTTACGTCTTTGTCCTGCAACAATATTAGGCCTTATCATTTTTATTTTCCCATATCTTCCCAATATTTTCTTCCAACCATATAAAAATGGTACCAATTTTACGTGAGACTAGATTTCGGTAAGATATGTACCTAAGCGAGATGATATCTCACTTAAAATGGAATATAAGTAAGTAACATACCAAATGAAACTTGAATATTTGCGCCACTTCAGTTATCATGTTACATAAGTAGTATTATTCCGTCTATGTAACTTGTAACCTAAGTAATATTGATAGGTCTTTATTGGCTGAATCCAAATGTAGTGCTTCAATACAATGGAAAACCATAATTGCTTCTAAGTTTCAGTACAAGGTTTCGACATAAATGAATAAACACTTGCTCTTATATTAACTAAGATTTCCATTTATTCGAAGAGAGTTTTATTTGGGCTAAAGTACATTTGATAGTTACCCTATATTCAGCTGGTTTATTCTGTAAGTATCCAAATATAAGCTCGATTATCACTCAGGTTGTCACACTCACTTCGACACCTAATTAAATTTAAGTGATTGAATTGAAATTGACCTTGAAGTAATTTAGTATGAACTTTGTGTTTTATACGAGCTTTGTATTACCAAATAGATTGTGATATCTCCTGGCAGACTTAGCCGTCGACACAACATACATTTAATTGATGACCGCACGTGTTTCGCAGTGGCTAAGACAAGACAAGACAAGACCTCGGCGCTTCGTGTCGCGGGCTCGAGTCCCGCGCCGGACAACTATTTGTGGGATAATATAATAATAATAACGACGCAGGGATTGGATTCCGCAATGCGGGGATTGTCAAATTAAATTTAAAAAATTGTCTGAGATTCCCCCAGTTTTTTTTTTTTATGACAATCTTGTTTGTCTTGTCTTAGCCGCTGCGACACACGTGCGGTCATCAATTAAATTAGTCAATATTATAAAGTATTCTGTAACCATGACAGCCATCTTGGAGAAAGATTTTATTAGAAGAAAGTTTGAAACTGTAGTTTATTCAAAAACATAATTAAATTCTAGTGAAACCAGGCCTATCGTTATGTGATAACTTGAAAGAAGTTTATAATTTTTTTAACATGACGTTTACAGTTAGTCTACGAGACTTATAATGCTCTGCGGCATAACAGAAACAAACAAAAGCATAATATCAAATATATCAAAACTACAACTCAGAGCGGCTTTTGACCGGTATACGCATGATATAGCAATACGCAAATGTTGTGTGTTATCGACAAAACAGAAACTAAGGGTCATTGAGAGCCATGGTTGCCCCGTTGTGTTCTCGTTTGTACGCTTAGCCGAATTAGTGAGTATGATAATAATTTGTTGGATTGTTTATCAATGGTCCAGCGAATTTTTAATCCGGATCTCCTATGATGTACCACTGATAATGGTGCTTATGGGAGAGGTAAGAAAGAAGAAGAAAGAATATATATTTATTAGACACATAAGGTACCGACGCCAGCACATCCAGCTACCCCAATCTATCACATTTCTTTTATAGATTTTCAACTTTATCACATAAGTGAACCTTATGCTCTGTGGGAAAATTTTACAAATTGGGGTAGGTTGCTGGCGTCTGTACATCAAAAGAAATAAGGCAATTGGGGTACAACACACAGAAATACACATAGATATACTGATGCTTATAAATAAGAATGAATACATTTTTCTATAATCCAAAATTTTACGTAGCTATTCGACGTGGTACCCATACGTATGGTAAGGTAAGGTGCTTACCTTATCTGTGACTAAAAGGTAGATCGGGGTGTATTAAACTGTCGAGACCACTAATCGACCTGTATGGTCCGTCGCAGGTCGTGGGTTCGTTTCCCACAAGGACAGATATTTGTGTGCATGAACATGTCTGTTTGTCCTGAATCTGGGTGTAATTATCTATATAAGTATGTATTTACGATAGAAAAGTAGTATCAGTTATCTGTTTTCCATAGTACAAGCTCTGCTTAGTTTGGAATTAGATGACCGTGCGTGAATAATGTCCCAGGATATTACTATTGCTTAGTCGAAAAAGCGTTTAGACGCTTGTTTCATCAAATGTTCGAAACGTATTTTGAAATCGGTGGGAAATTTCAGATCGAAGCGTAAAGCAGTTTTGGTAACATCAGTTTAAATAATACTCGTTGTAGGAGTCTCCCTAATATGTAAAACTTCAGTCCTGTAAAACCCATAAGGTTTACAGTTTCCAATTTATAATATTAAATAGGTACACATTTGCTTCACGGGCTCAATTTCCTAGCGCATCAGCAAAGTTCACTGAGTCGTTTACCGATATCTATATATATATATATCGATATATCGCTTTCTTGTGTGAAAAAACCCGCTTCACTGCTGAATAGACTGTAGAAGTCCCAAAAGCATTTTACGTATTATAAAAGCTGATTGATTCGACATCCCGTTTATAACGGCGCTAGTACATTCCCCGAAATCACTTTTGTGATTGAATACCAATACCACATAGTTGCTATCACAGGATGCTATTAGTTTTACCGTGCATTATAGAGCCCAGTTTTATTCAGAGTATGTATTTGCTACTATTATTAGATTGTGTAGAATTAAAAAAATTGTGTAGAAGTAGTATTGAAGTAGATATTAATCGTATGGGCCGTGGTGACCCTAGTGTCAGAGTTCAAGCCACCCAGTAGGCCTCTGGCTTAACGACTGTTGCCTAACGGCTACAACCGGAACCGACAGCTTAACGTGCCCTCCGAAACACGGAGACGCTCAGAAATTAAACCATTTTGGCGAATTAACCGCGAGCTTAGTTGCGTAACCTCGCCAATAACTTACGGACCGGTGAGAGCATCTGGCTTGTATGTATGAAAAAATATAAGTTGAAACAATAACCAAATTATTAAATTTGAATTTTTATAGCATTATTCGCAATGCAAAGCGTTAATATAATCTCAAAAATGGGAAATCATAAATTTCATCGTCCGGCGGGTCTCGAACCTGCACCATCTACCAATCCGGGGTAGGCGCTCTGCGTTAAGCTACGAACGATACACGCTGGCAGATCAAATTTAGGCTTCCCTTGCTAACACCTGATAAGAAAACACGTTATTCAGCAACCATATACGTTTATTCAACTCATCAGGATTGCACCATTACAACACTTAGCAAACGTTAACTAAATTAAATCACTTCTGTAGATACAAACAATATACAACACTTGTTAACAACCTTCGGTTCGAGCGCTCGCTAAGAACTGCCGACCGAACTAGCGACCATTCTGAATGTCATGAACGGGAATGAACTGAATGCATCGGCCATTCCGCTCATTCACCTCTTTTAGGCAGATTATATCCTTTTAATAAATATTAAATTAAATACAAAGCAAAATCATACCTTTTTAAGTAAACAAATCACCAAAAATGTTACCAATTATTTGGAAATCATAACATTCGGCCATCCGACCCTGTGTTGCCTCCTGGCACACACAATACATAAACATAAGTTACATATACCTTTCAAAAAAACATCAGCAAATCATAACATTCAAATAAAATAAAAATAATAACATATAAAAGTTATGAATACAACCATAAAATACATTTTGTCAATAACACATTATTTCAAAACAAAAACAAAGAGAAAATAAAAATGTTACCAATTATTTGGAAATCATAACATTCAGCCATCCGACCCTGTATTGCGTCCTGGCACACACAATACATACACATAAGTTACATATACCTTTCAAAAAAACATCAGCAAATCATAACATTCAAATAAAATAAAAATAATAACATATAAAAGTTTTGAATACAACCATAAAATACATTTTGTCAATAACACATTATTACAAAACAAAAACAAAGTGAAAAAATAAATAAAAACTACCACTATAACAATGACGATGTATCGACAAAAATAGACCCTCTAAGCCATATCCTGAACATTGGATTAGCTTAAGATATTTACCTAGACAAACTAATAAAGCCCCTCTTTAAAAATAGAAAAACCTTATGTAGAATTCTATAAGCCTAGAGCTCTCTTGTCGGTATTCTCTACAATCATCAAGTATATATACGCCCAAATTTATTCTTACTTCGAAAAAAAAAGGAATATGTTTGTTGCAGAACTAAAAGGTTGAACAGGGCGATTTACGATTTCTTAAATATTAATGTATCGAGAATTGAGAATAAAATACCAGATTGAGCCATTTTTTTTCTTGTGTCATTGAAGTATTTGACTGCGTGGACCATAAATATTATTAGAAAAATTAAATTCATGCGCGGTATGAGGACCTAACCTAGGATATATCGAATCCTTTTTTTTATATTTAGTTAAATGCACCGACATTAAACATTTAGGCAAAAGAAAAACAAAACTTGAAAACAAAATTAATTCTCTCAATAGATTGGTTAAGTATGATGGGTAGTTCTTGGGTTCGCTATTATTTATAATATACACCAATGAGTTGACTAAAGCTATAAACAGGTCAATGTCACGATTTACTCACGATAGCACTGCTATAATTGAATGTAATTAATATTTCAATGTAAAAATTATATTAACGGATGTTGACATTAAATAATAGAATGGATGAGAGATAATAATAATAAATTTGAAAAAAAAACCATCATAATTCAATTTAGACAATGAATTCAATCCACCGACACTTAATTTTCACTATCATGACAACCAAATAAAATAAATTTCTAGGCTTAATTATTGACAGCAAAATTGACTGGAAAGCACATACACGGTTTGAGCAAAAATATTTAAACTTCCCTCGATAAGAAACCGAGATGCATTACTGCCTATGACAATCAGAATTTCATCCAAGATACGGTACTACTTATTGGGTGAGTTTCCCCACAAACACAGCAATGCAGCTTTTAATGCTCAAAACAATGCATTAGGGCTATGTCTAAATAAAAAATTCTAGATAGATTGGACCATTTTATGCGTAAAACTTGGTTTTGTATTCTGTTTTATATTTGTTATGTACTAATTTTATTTTGTGATTTTAGATTATGAACTAATTCAATTGATTTATGACTTTTTATATGTAAAACTTATTTTTGCATTATGTAGCAATCAAGATGAACATTTTTATGCATTTAGATAGAACATAGAATACTATTACTTTAATATAACATCCATATATTTGTAACTTTGTTCAGAAAATAAATGATTGATTGATACGTGACCACATTAAAATTATCAATAAAACAGCAAATAAAATACTTTTAGGTAGAACTAATCAGAACCATATTTCTGGATTATTATGATTTTGAGCTCATATTAGATTCAATTTCATCAATCTTAGCTAATACATGTCTTTTATGCAGCGGCAAAACAGCTGATTGTCCAAAACCCTTAACTACTGGAACTTATTAAAACTTTTACCCAAATTATCGGTTTTGCGCGAAGGTCTACAATCACTATCCAATTCAATGTAAGCATTTATTATTTATGACAGGTGATTTAAAATATTCAAGGAAAATATCCCGATGCACTTAAATTATCACTTGTTAAACCGATCCATAAAAAGGGGACACACATACGCCTTACAACTACAGGCCATAACCCTTTTACCTACCTTCTCGAAAGTATTTGAAAAGGCAATGTGCAACCGATTAAACCAGTTTCTTGGAAATAATTGGAATACTGGACGATAATCAAAACAGTTTTTGAAAGTCAAAATCATATACGTTCAAACATCCTTACAATATGTGAATGACAGACAAAATGTTATAGAACTATTACTGGACATGACGAAAGCGTATAAGGTTTAATCTATTTTTATCTTTATCACAGGGCTCTAACATCATGTCATTGTCTTTTACTTTGACACTTTATTGTTTAATACCAGTATTGTTTTTTTATTAAATTAATATTTCCTAAACCTAAGTCCCATTACATACATACCCATTGCAGACTATTCAGAATTCATAAACACACAAGCTTTTTTTTTTTTTTTTTTTACACAATATCTAATCTTAATATTATTATTACTGTTATCTATTTATATCTCTACTGTTATAGATTTAGAATTATGAGTTTCAAGCAATTATAATTACAAAGAAAGCTATCTTTAAATCAATCTGCGGAGTGGGGCGCTGGTGACCTGTAATACAGGTTCTCCCAAACCTAACTCGGGCACCAGTCTCTCATAAAACTAGTTGCATACTGTTTCTAACGTACATAACCTTCCAAAAATATTAAATAGCGAATTACTGTTCCGGATCTCTTCGCGGATGATATCTCAATTCTTATAAGATGTGAGAATAATTATGATCCTGTCCAACCAATACATGAAACATTGGATTGTGCAACAACTTGGTTACAAGACCATAAATTAGAAATAAATTACGGTAAAATAAAAATTATACAATTCAGATCCCACAAGAAACCACTCTTAAATACAAATATTATATACCAAAAACATATTTAGAAACCGTGGAAACATTTAACTTACTTGAAATTCATATAGATACACATGTAACTTGGAAATCACATATAGGACAAATAAAATCGAAACTATCAGGATTCTTTTAACAAAACTATCAAGAACTTCCAAATTAATCAATGCTCTAACACAAGCACCTCTCTGTCTGCCTACAATGCATATGCATATTCGTGGCTAAAATATGGTATAATGCTGTGGGGAAATAGAGCAAAAGCAAATCATTTGTTTACCATACAAAAAAAAATGTGTCAGAATTATAGCCCACATAGCCAACACTAAAACCTGTAAGCCTACTTATACCGAATACGAGCTCTTGACTCTGCCTTCAATATACATCTATGACATTTCTTTATACAAAACTAGTACAAACACTTACTAGAGTTAAAGAAACATACACCTTAAATACGTGACACAAAAAAGATTATACATCCCGCCATCTCGGACTGAAATGCTCAACGAAAGCCCGTACTACATGGCAGTAAAAATACTTAATAAATTACCATTAGACATTAAAAATGAAACTCATACCCTATATTTAATAAAAAGCTAAAGAAACTTAATAAAAAAAATGTTACTTTTTAATTAAAGAATATTTAGAAAAACGACAATTCACCTAATCTCAAGTAAACTCTTTAATACGGCGACTAAAGACACTTCTTTATCAAAATCTTATAATTGAAATCACAATTCAACCAATCTTGACCAATTCCTAATCCTGTATATAACCCTTCACATAATGCAATATGAACCAGTAATCAAAAATACTAACGATGTTTTAATCAATTATCCAGTAAATCAAATCCAAGTTTATATAAACTTATTTTAAGATTATGTTTCAATAATTATTTACATATTTAAGTATTTATTTAGATTAAATAGTGTCGTTTTTATTCCAATTGTTTTATATAATTATTGATATATTATTAAAGGTTGTAAAATATTATATTATAATTATAGTGGCAACGCCTGTAAAAGGCCACTATCTCCAATTTGTACCTAATTAAGATCTGTACAAATCTTAGTTGCAAATTAACTTGGAACTTTGAACGTATCACCATGCTCGCGAAATTTACCATTAAGTAGTGGTTGAGGGTTTTGGGAAGTAAGAAAGAAAAGTAAATCTTACGACTCAGAACTATTCTGTGCCTGTGCCTTATTTCTCACTGAACTACCATTAATACTGTATACACTATTATTAGACAGCCGTTCTACCACAAAATTAACTATAATAATGGGGTTTATTAATAATAAATTTAACATAAAATAATTTATCATAAAAATATTAACGAAGACTTTCATCATCACGTGAAACAAGATTTAACATTTATTCTAAAAGTCTACCGTAATTCTATTCACTGGGAAAAGCCTTCATGAGTTTAACTTGCCACTCACCTGAACTAAAAACAACTGTTAGCGAAGCTCCAAACAATCTCTTTGCTAAACCAGCTTTAACCATGTTCAGAAAATCTTTAGACACCACTTCTTCACTTGAACTATTTCACGATGGACTTCGTAGTTTAACCATACTTTTTTTTGAGATCTCCGTGGTGTATCAGGAGGAGCACCAGCTTCATCATCAGTAGTCATCAACATCTCACTGAAACATATACATTCTCCGCGACATAATCCATTCATAATCATGTTACAATAAATAAATAGTTAAAATCCAGTAAATCATA
Source organism: Pseudoips prasinana (assembly GCA_951640165.1). NCBI lineage: Eukaryota > Metazoa > Arthropoda > Insecta > Lepidoptera > Nolidae > Pseudoips > Pseudoips prasinana. Next base: position 17,482,593 of record OX621241.1, on the reverse strand, counting down.
ACAGAGGTACAGAATCATTCTATTCAAAACATAGACAAAATCAACACAGTCTTTCAGTTCTTTTCTTTCAGTTCTCAACACAGTAAAAGTCTTCTAAACGTTTCATATGTAACAACAAAAATAAATAAAACTGGCTAAATTTTATCGATTAAACTACTCATTGACCAGATCACTTGTTTTGATTAGCATAGACTGTTGTAAGCATTCATAGGACACTTTATTTGACAACTAGTGACACACTCAACTACCAGCAATAACCATAACTATCCAAAACTCCAGTGTATCCATATAGTAAACCCACTAAATAACTTTATCCGACGACTAGCGACCCGCTCATCATCCAGTGAGATACCTACTCACGCAATTAACCAGCGAAGGCACATAGTACGCTTCCAAACTAACTTTATCCGAGGACTATTAACCCTTCCATCATCCAGTGAGATACCTACTCATTCAATTAACCAGCGAAGGCACATAGTACGCCCCCAAACTAACTTTGTCCGATGACTAGCATCCCGTCCACCATCCAGTGAGATACCTACTCACTCAATTAACCAGCGAAGTCACATAGTACGCCCCCTAACTAACTTTATCCAACGCCTAGTATCCTGCTCAACATCCAGTGAGATACCTACTAACTTAATTAACCATCAAAGTTACATAGTACGCCCCCAAACAAAACTGGTCAAAATTCTCACTGTATTTGTCCACTAGCAGTACCCGCGGACATCGTTCCGCATTATAAGTATTTTTGTCCCTGCCCGTTTGTCCCGCGTAATACTTCAAGATTAATATAAATAATGATGATGAGTCATATTCTATGACACTCCACAACAACGTAGCTTTCTATTGGTTAAATAATTTTAAGAACCGGTTCAGTAGATCCAGAGATTATCCCTTACAACGACACCATCTCACAAACTCACCAACGTTTCCTCTTTAAAATATTAGTATAGAAGTATAGATAAAATAAATAATCATAGCAGTAATTTAAGTAACGAACAATATAAAATCTACATAATGGTGCTTGTAATTTAATCATTCCATCAAATAAATATATTCAACGATTTCCATTTAAATATTCCAAGAAGTTTATGGATGTAGTCATAAAGGTATCAAAATTTAATTTTATCCATCTCGAACAATACGTTCGGCCACTATATACAATAATGTGTGCTTATTAGCACTGCCAGAGAGAAGCCCCGGCCACGTACCCGCGCCCACGGTTATATAACACAGTTTACACAGCACAATCCATTATCAGAGAGTTGCCCTGACCGCATGGGTAATGCTATATACAACAATGTGTGCTTATTAGTACTGCCAGAGAGTAGCCCCGGCCACGTACCCGCGCCCACGTTTATATAACACAGTTTACACAGCACAATCCATTATCAGAGAGTTGCCCTGATCGCATGGGTAATGCGCAATTAACATTTATTTGGATATAAAACGAAAGCCTTGAATCCATAAAATTACTTTATGCCTACAGACAAACCCCTGAACGTGGTGATTATTTAACAATTATTTTCAAGTATGATCAATTACAAGCGGTTTAGTCATATTATATCTTTGTTTTATTAAATATGGTCTACATACCTTTTTCCTGGGTAATTTCCACTTCTGAGATGATAAGAAAACACGTTATTCAGCAACCATATATGTTTATTCAACTCATCAGGATTGCACCATTACAACACTTAGCAAACGTTAACTAAATTAAATCACTTCTGTAGATACAAACAATATACAACACTTGTTAACAACCTTCGGTTCGAGCGCTCGCTAAGAACTGCCGACCGAACTAGCGACCATTCTGAATGTCATGAACGGGAATGAACTGAATGCATCGGCCATTCCGCTCATTCACCTCTTTTAGGCAGATTATATCCTTTTAATAAATATTAAATTAAATACAAAGCAAAATCATACCTTTTTAAGTAAACAAATCACCAAAAATGTTACCAATTATTTGGAAATCATAACACACCCTTCCGGAGGATGTAGGTATATATCTATCGGCTTTGATTTCTAGAAACATGGCCGACTGATATGTTCACAGTTGCATGTGAAAGATCATATCATATTGATAATACCTTCCAAATTATTAAATTTGAATTTTTATAGCATTATTCGCAATGCAAAGCGTTAATATAATCTCAAAAATGGGAAATCATATAATATTATAAGTTAATTTAATAATCATTAATTTAATAATCATACTAATAATTAATAATCATACTAATATTATAAGTTTGTGAGTGTGTATAATAATAATTATATCCGGGGACACATTACACACGGCCATGTGATCCCAAACTAAGCAAGCTTGTTCTAGGTATGGAAATCAGATAACTGATATCCTACATATAATACTTTTATTTTTGTAAATACATACTTATATACATAATTACGCCCAGACTCAGGACAAAGAGACATGTTCATGCACACAAATATCTGTCCTGGGTGGGAATCGAACCCACGACCTCCAGCGTGAAAAGCAAGCATTTGCATGTCATGTTGCGCTCTGTATGTTTGTTAGTTCTTCAAGTCTAAACGGCTGTAGCGATTTTAATAAAATTTACTATGAAGATAGCTGACACCCTGGATTAACACATAGACTATAATTTATAAAGTTTAATGCGGATAAAAGCGCGGGACACAGCTAGTTGGTAATAAATTTTAAGTGAGCACCGCCGCCTATAGACCCCCACTACACCAACGCAATTGTATTGCTGCCATTTAATAAACGAATAGCCTCACTTCCTGAAGGGTGCCATGACATATAGGATTGAAAATACCTCCGTAATTAATTGATTTCACCGAGTGGTCGTGCGCGGTAAAAAGTTTCTCGTGAAACTAACGATGGACTGGTATCTAGGTGATAATAAACTTCAACTTTTAAAGAGAGAATCTGTGTTGGAACGTAACGGCAGGCACACGTTTTAATAACTACTCCTATTCTCCGTGATAAATGCAGTAATAGGTATATAAAGACGCCACGTGATGTAAAAAAATAGGTCTAAACACATCTTTCAACGGCGTAAAGCGGCCAATATCTTAATATTTTAGCGTAGAGTATGACCAGAGTATGTTGCCTTTAATCTAAAGATCAAGAATTAATTAGATATTCTACTGACTGTGAAGGAGGAGACTTGCTCAACCAGACTACTAAAATAGTGCAATAAGTACTCACGAGTGAAGAATTCCTTTAAGAAACCTTTAAGATGTTTCATCTAAGTACCTAAGTAATTGGATGCTCTAGATAGAGTATAAGATTTAGTAATGTTTTAATGATGACAAATTGTTTGAAATATACCACTGAAATTTTCATCGTAATCGTGATGTAATAGGAAATTTTAACAAACAATTCAAGCATGGACACTAATTACCATGGAGCCTAATTACCTAAAACTCGTACAGATGTACAGTTGTATTTTCTAGATTAAACGGGTTTGCTAACTAGTAATAGACTACTTTCTACACATATTATAACCATGAAGTGTAATAAACCATTAAAATATCAATAAACGTAACCATGAAACCTACACTTAGCAATTTAAGGGCTCAAAATGTGTGAAAATACCAAATCATACCAGTTATTGTGTTAGTAAGAGACTATAAAACGAATCTAGTTAAAAAAAGTCGTAACCGTGATATAAACTATATTATATATAATATTTTTTATACAACTAAGTTGGCAAACAAGCATACGGCTCACCTGATGCTAAGTGGTCACCGTTAACACTTGCAACACCAGGTGTATAATTACCCCGTTGCCGACCCTTAGGGAAAACCGTAACTCCCTGTTACGGGTTCATCCCACAACCATTCCATTTAACTTTGACTTTGACTTTGACTGCACGTGTGGCGCAGCGGCTTAGACAGTCGCCTCCCCGCTTCGAGTCGCGGGTTCCAGTTCCGCGCCATACAACTATTTGTGTGACCCATAAATAGTTGTTCTGAGTCTGGATGAAATTTTTGTCCGTCTATTATATGTTTGTAAAGAACCCCGCGACACAGGGATTAATTTCCCTAATGTGGGCGTTTTCTTTTAAAAAAGAAATAAATATATACTTATATATTTTTTTTATATCAGAGAGCGACAAACGAGCAAGTGGGTCACCTGATGGTAAGTAATCACCGCCGCCCATGGACACTCGCAACACCAGAGGAGTGGCAGGTGCGTTGCCGGCCTTTAAGAGTCAGCAGACAAGTGTTGCTGACCCTTCCCCCCACCCTGATGAGCTCTGGCAACCTTACTCACACGCGGAAACACAACATTAAATTATTAATGTTATTATTAAGGAATGTCTTCTGTAAGGTGGAGGTACTTCCCCAGTCGGGCTGCTCTTTGAGCGACTGAACGCTATGCCCTACCTCTCTTAAATATATAGTAGTTCGAGAACTACAGTTTATATCACAGTAGTTGTGATTACATCGTTAGTCTAATGGTAGCGTGTTCAACCGCAAACAATGAGGACGTGGGTTGAAGTCGGTGATGGTTGGTGGCTCATGGTCGGGCTAAAAATTTTTATTCTGATTTTTCTGTTAATTGAATTTCTTAATTTCAGCTTGGAGTCTGGAGTCGGTCCTGCACCTGACCTCTTTTAAGTCGTGTTGTTTAGTTGGCCTTAGAGGTATGGGAGTGATAGAAAATGCAACTGTGTATGTGGAAACAATTGCGCACTAAAATATATCCCACACAGATGGTTAGAAGTTCGATATTATTATACCACAGTTGCATTTGAGTACTGGAGTCGAGGTAGAGTTAAGCCTTCATTTGCACTATGAGCAACTCGATCGAAGACCCACCTTCACTTTATATAATAAATTACCTTCATGTTACAGCATTAAAATAATGCTTTAACCCGGAATGTATGTACTGGGTCTAAGTAAGATCGCCAAAACTCATCGCGGAGGGAAAGCACGTGGCGTCGCGTGGCAACGCGTGGCAGTGCGTCGTGACCTTTAAACATTAGCTGAGCTGTAAGCTTGTTTGCCGACATCCTGTCAAAAAATATTACCTCTTTTAAAAAGCATTCAAAAAAGGAACAATTTGTCCTACATACCATGTATCTGCCTAATTGATTATCTTTTTGTGTTTTGTGAAACATGTTTTCATTCCAAACCAGTTTAGCTTCCATACGGGAAAGCGAGTATTCAATACAATAGGTACAGTGGATGGCACATTAGTGGAAACGATTGCATGCCGAAAATTACCCTTATTGCCTTCATAACACAGACGCTCTCAGGATGAAAGCATAACCACCGGCGCGGAGACGTGGCGCTGCCTGTAGCACTTCGAATTTGTACGTGACTTTGCTTTACTTTACGCCTTACTAGTGTTTTCAACCTTTTTCATGACACGGCCCCTTTAGTAGGAATAAATACATCGCGACCATTGCTTTCTTTTCATGTATTTTATTTTGACAAATATTGAATCCGCCCCTGTAGAAGCTTCGCGACCCCCCTAAACAGGCTGCGCGACCCCCCAGGGGGTCGCGACCTATACGTTGAAAAACACTGGTTTAGACTGTGGTGTCAATGATCTCGAGTACCAACCCAAGACGCGCACCGAAGACTTTTCGAATTCATGGGCGTATTATAATTAAAATATTGGCGCACTTAGGCCAAAGTGGTAGACTATGTTCTATGCCCTCTCACTTTGAAAGGAAGACTTTTGCCCTTCAGTAAGACGGCAATGGACTGTAATGTATCATCAGTAACACTTTTTGGACCGACCGGGACGATTCCAATCAAGGACTAAAATATCTGCAATGGAACACGCGGCAAATTCAGCACAGCTGGGTAAATATAGAATGAGTAATAAATATTTGTTAAGTTCAAATACAGTTTCAGTGTTGTGATAGAAATAGAACCCAACAAACAACGACGCAAATTAAATTTTATGTGCATCGTTTTAACTTTAAATCACGTTCTATCTACCCACGCTAAGAAGAAAATAGTTTCTACAATAAAACCTAAATTATTAAGAACCAAAGGGCCTCTTTGGTACTGTCTCGTACTACAATAAGTTTATATTTAAGTCAACAAAAGATTTTTTTTATTGAGTGTTCGGATTTCGTAAATCGAACATTTAGGTAATCACGTTACGCTGACACAGCGAAAGCGAGCCGCCGCGGTGCGGTCGCTCGCCTCGCGGTCAGTTCACTGCTCGGCATCAATCATATATCATTTATCAATACATTATATCAATTTTATATCATTTTGGGGTAATAATTAAATATTATATCAAATATCAAACGTTATCATTTAAATATCCATCCGTACACCGAACATTGGTCCTATCGAGCCTAAAACCTATCGCGCGGTTTGGTAAGGGCTAGGACACGTGGATTACAGTGCATTGTATGCTATCATTGGGGGACAGTGTTACTGTGCGTATCATATATCATCGGAGGAAGACCAGCGTATATCAAGTATCATCATATCATCAGATCGACAGCAGAAAGGCGCTATCATCTTTAAGACAAGTATCATCAAATCCAAGTAAGATCAGTCCATTACTTTATTAGCACTAAATATCAATATCAATCATTATCATGGAGCACATATACGACACGCAATCGGAGATCTCCATGGCAATGGAGAAACTCCTTATTAACATGAAAAAGGATGGCGAGGAACGTAGGTCGTCACCTAATTATTATAATAGAAAATTGGAAACTTTGGAAACATATTGGTCGGAGTATCAATTAAATCATAAAAAACTTGCGCCGTTTGAGGACAAGCAACGTCCTTATTTTGCACGGAATGAATTTATGGCAACGAAGCAGCTATATGCTGAGGTAAAGGCATATATTATAAGCAAATCAAAGCTATCTTCTTCTTCATCTTACGAGGAATCACAGCCGGGGAGTAGCAAGCAGGAGGAAATTGAGGTTGAACGAGAGCAGCAGGCAGAGAAGAAACAGTGTGAGAATGAGTCTGAGGCTATAGAAGTATGTATGTGGTCAAAGGGAAAACGGTCAACTGGATCATCTAGTAAACTAGACGATATGTTACGTAAACAATTTATCAATTTTAAAGCTTTTACACGTACCATGAAATCTATAGATTTGAAGTTGATTAATGAACAGTGGGAGTTCGAAGATGCTCTCTCTGAAATTAAAGCCCGATGGCGATTAATAGACACCCTGCATTGGGAAATTGAGGATGTATCATATGGGGAAATTGATTTAGAATATCATGAAACGTTTTCTCAGCAAGAAGCAGCGTATATGAATCTGAAGAAAGCAATTAATACCAAATTACACGCGGTAGCTCATCGGGAAAAGTCTACCCCGAAAGTTGACATACCCATTTTCACCGGTAATTATCAGCAATGGATATCATTTAAAGATTTATTTAACGAAACCGTAAACTTAAATCCTACATTATCAAAAGCACAAAAAATGCAGCATTTGAAGAGCAAACTGCGTGGCGATGCAGAAAAGCTAATACAGCATTTAGCTATCAGTGCCGAAAACTATACTACAGCATGGGAGTTGCTTCAGAATAGATATACGAATAAAAAACGCATACTATCTGCGTATTTAAATGATCTTATGAATCTACCTCAAATGCAATATCAATCCGTTTTTCAAATTCAAAAAATGCATGACGTAACATTAGAGAGTCTTAACGGTATTAAGAACTTAGGTGTTGATATAAAAAATTGGGACCCAATAGTAGAGCATATATTGAGTCAAAAGCTAGACTCTGTAACGCATGACAGCTACTTACAATCGCTTAAGGACCCTAAGGCAATACCCAACCTTCAAGATTTGATTACATTTTTGGAGGGCAAATTCAATACCCTCGAGCAGAGACGTAAACAAGACAGTGCAACCAAAAAATCATTTCAATCATCTTGTCAGAAGTCGTTCCTGAACAAACCTTCGAATATTAGTCATTATAATGCCAACCATAATTATAATAGGCAAACACGTGAGTCACGCGAGTACAAACCATTGAATAAATCGTATCATGCATCATCCGAGCCCAACCCTTATAAAACATGTCCTTTATGTCAACAAGCACACGGACTATTTATGTGCCAGAAATTTTTAGATATGGATAATATGATGAGATTAAAAACTGTATCTAACCTCAATATTTGTAAAAATTGCTTATATCCACATAATGGAAAGCCCTGTTATTCTTCGAAAAGTTGTCGCTCATGCACAGAATTTCACAATACATTGTTACATGACGCTTGTACACAGCAAAAGTCAATGTCCGGTCAGTCGAGTGCAAGGTGCAGTAATTCTAATAAATATAATAAGCAAAATGTGATGCGCACACATGTTTCGCAAAAAGAATCATCAGAAATTTTGTTGTCAACTGCATTGGTAAAAGTTATGTCGGCTGATGGTACCTATCAAACTTTGCGAGCTCTTATTGATCAAGGGTCGCAAATATCACTTATCACTGAGAATGCCGCACAGATGTTAGGGTTGAAGCGTCAAGCTTACAAGGGAGTCGTTTTTGGAATTGGAGAAAAAGGAAGCACGTGTAAGGGAATGTTAAACATAAGCTGTCTATCAACATGTAATGATTTTTCATTTGAAGCAAGAGTACTTATCATGAATAATTTAATTAAAAAATTACCCAACTCAACCTTTGACAAACCTTCATGGCAACACATTCAAAATATCAAACTCGCAGATCCTGAATTCTTTAACAGTCGGTCCGTAGATTTATTATGAGGAGCCGATATATATGCAATTATTATGCTAGACGGTATGTACAGGAGTGAATATCAAGGTCAGCCCATTGCCCAAAATACACAGCTGGGATATATTTTATGCGGGAACGTTTTATCGGTACATTGCAACGTTATTACAATCGATCTAGAAGATATTCAAAAATTCTGGGAAGTAGAAGAAATCACTGAAAAATCTGAGTATAGTGAGGAGGATCAGAAATGTATTCAGTTATACAACGAGACCACAAAGCGACGGTCAGACGGTCGTTACGAAGTTAGGCTGCCTTTACACGAAGATTTTAAGGAGCAACTAGGATCGTCAAAAGAAATTGCGGGTGCGCAGTTTCGTAGTTTGGAGAGAAAATTTGTGAAAGAACCTACGTTAGCTCAAGAATACAAAACATTTATCAGGGAGTATCGTGCTCTGGGACACATGAAAAGCACATATCAACAATCAAGTGAAATAGAATGTTTTCTTCCACACCACGCAGTACAACGCGCAAACGCCGTTACTACTAAATTACGAGTGGTTTTTAACGCGTCGTCACGAACTTCCTCAGGTAAAAGCCTAAACGACGTTATGTTCAAAGGCCCGAACTTACAACAGGACTTGCAAGCTTGGGGCACGTGGTCGGAAAACCTCCTCGTGGTCCGAGGCTACCGGTCCCATTCAAATATTTATATTCGGTGGGAACGGTAGTTTTTCGGATTGGTGTGCCCTGGGCATGGGCGCTGGCTTTTTCCTGTGCTTGCATGGGGATAAGCCACCGTCCGTGGCGAATATTCCGACATCTTACGCCTCTGTTCCCCCTTCTATTCACTAGAAGGGGAGTACTCAGAGGCAGCAAACCTTCACGCCCCAAGCTTAGCTGCCCAGCGAGGGGTTGTATGACCAGGGGGCAATCTGGTCCAAAGGGTAGCATTTCTATGTGTTATGAGAAATGTCGGCTTTGGGAAACATATTACCCCAGGAGGGTACCAGCTGCGCTGGAGAATCCCTCCCAGGTCCTCACGGATCTGGCAGCCCCACCGTATCTGGGGGGGGCAACCAAAGCTCTAAAACCGCGGAAGCCGCGGAGAAGGTGCGCACGCCCAGTTTTGCGCACCCGATGGAGGATGACGAAGTGGTGCAGGAAGGGGTTGCACGCGGTGCAAGGAGGAGCAGGCGGACCACGAGGTCGAGGTCTCGTCCAGCCACCCCTATTTCCGCTTGCAACAGCCGAGAAGGTGCCAGTCCCAACAGGGACCAAATGTCCGAGGAGGACACAAGCGGCTGCGCGTCCAGGTCCCGGTCCGGATCCATGCCCGGACAAAGGGATAGGAAGCGCAGCGGCTCCTTAAACGTGGAGAACCTGGTGGCCGCAAAGGTCTCCACGGCCCGGAGAGGGAAGGCTCGCGCGGTTCCGAGCGTAGTCATCGCTCGGATGCTGGAGCTTGACGGGCGGGGTCGCTTCGTTGCGGCAGCTCCAGTGCAGCACACGGAGAGCGCGGAGAGCGACGCCGGCCTCGCCATGGCTGACTCGAGCGGAGGCTCCACTGCGTCCCTGCTGGGCAGTAATCGTGCGGAGGCCGCTGCTGCTAGGCGGGCACAGCGAAGGGAAGTCGCGGCTGATGAGGTCAGCGAGTTGGCCCGGCAAGCCCGAGAGCGGCGCTCCGCTCGGATCGCTGGAGGGAGCCCATCGGCGGTGGCACTTAGCCGCCAGGTTTTGGACGGCGTGGACGTGGTCCTGAGGGTTGCCACTAAATCGGGCAACCTGAAGGGTACGTTCACGCGTGCTCTAAAGGAGGCAGCTGATGGAATCCGCGAGGCGGTTGATGTCCTCGTCCATCGTACTGGCACGGAGGAGACGGCGAAGTTGTGGGAGGAGAACGGCCGTCTCCGATCTGAGCTGGAGGACCTCAAGCGGCAGGCTGCCGTCCAAGGGACAGCTCCTGCAGTCACTGGGTCCTCTCCTGTGGCGGCCCCACCGTCGGTTCCATCGCCGACCTCATCATCGGCGCGTGCACTAGTGGATGCGGAGGTCGAGAAGATCGTCCGCATCTACATGATGCAGTGTGGTGACATGGTGGGTGCCCGCCTCGCGGCCATAGAGGGGAGACTTCTCCTGGCAGAGTCCGTCCGCCCTCCGCTCGCCGGGGACGGGCGAAGGGGGGAGGGGTCCAACAAACGGGGCCCGGCGGCCGCGGTGGCTGCGACGGCTGGGGTGGCTAAACCAGGCCGATCGGGGAGGACAGCGGCCCCAAAACCCGCACCTCAAATGCCCACCTCCCGAACAGCGGGACCTCCAGTGGCGCCTCCGGCGGCTGCGCCTGGGCCTAGCACGGAGGCCTGGTCGACAGTCGTCAAGAGGGGCCGCAAAAAGAAGAAGGCGGCGCCGCCAGCACCAACACCGGCACCCCAGAAGGCGAAGGGACCGCCTAAGGTCAGAGCCCCACGCTCCGCGGCTGTAGTGATAACACTGCTGCCCGGAGCCGTCGAAAGGGGCATTACATACAAGGCGGTCCTAACGGAGGCAAAAGCCAAAGTCGCGTTCCCCGACCTTGGCACACCATCCGGCTTTAGAATAATGTCGGCGGTGACGGGGGCGCGGCTCCTCGAGGTGTCGGGTGAGTCCAGTGGGCAGAAGGCGGATATTCTAGCCGCCAAGCTGAAGGAGGCCCTCAACCCGGAGGACGTCCGGGTGTCCAGGCCGGTTAAGACCGCGGAGCTGCGTGTCGACGGCCTGGATGACTCGACCACTCCGGCTGAAGTTGTGGCGGCCATTGCCCGAGCCGGCGGATGTCCGTCTGGCGATGTGCGGACGGGCGAGATTCGCGCCGACGCCTCCGGACTCGGCTTCATATGGGTGCGGTGTCCGGTGGCGGCGGCGAGTAAGGTTGCCAACGCTGGGCGACTATTGGTGGGGTGGGTTGCAGCCAGGGTCAAGCTGGTGCAGCCCAGGGCTATGCGGTGTTACCGATGCCTGGACATTGGGCATGTCCGGGCGCGGTGCACTGCTGAAACGGACCGCAGCGAGGAATGCTATCGCTGCGGCCAGCCCGGCCACAAGGCGGCCCAGTGCTCTGCGGCGCCAAACTGCAGCCTCTGTACAGCTGCAGGGAGGCCCGCGGGGCACAGAGCGGGCGGGAAGGCCTGTGGCGCTACCGCCAACAATAAGAAGAAAAAGGGAGCCAAGGCTGCCGGGGGCTCTTTACCCCCCCGACAGCCTGGCTGCCCTTCGGCCGACTCCCGGCCTGAGAGGGGTGCGGAGGGAATGGACACGGCCTAATGGCGCTGTTCCATTTCCTCCAGGGCAACATCAACCACTGTGCCAGAGCTCAGGATCTCTTGCTCCAGAGCATGGCAGAGTGGTCGATTCGCGTGGCGGTGGTCGCCGAGCCGTACTTTGTCCCCCCCAGGGATAACTGGTTGGGAGACTTGGACGGCTTGGTGGCCATAATTGGCGGGGCTCTGGTCCACCCGTCCCGAGGTCACGGCTGGGTAGCAGCCCTCGTGGACGGCATTGGTACAATTGGGGCGTATTTTTCGCCCAACAAGAGTCTCGCCGACTTCGAGAATTTCCTTGTCGAGTTGGGTGCCGTCGTAGGCCGACTCCACCCTCGCCCCGTGCTGTTGCTCGGGGATCTCAACGCCAAGTCTGCGGCGTGGGGATCTCCGGTGACGGATGCCCGGGGTGAGGTGCTGGAGGAGTGGGCGGTCACGACTGGCCTGACCGTCCTAAATCGGGGGTCGGTCCACACTTGCGTGCGGCAGCGGGGTGGTTCAATAGTGGACGTCTCGTTCGCTAGCCCTGCTGTCGCGAGCCGTGTCCACGACTGGCGTGTCGCCGTGGAGGTGGAGACATTATCGGATCATCGGTACATCCGTTTCGACGTCTCCGCCCAGACCACTGGTGGCCGCGGTCCACCGGCCCCGCGGGTGGACGGTCCACGCTGGGCGCGTAAGCGCATCGACAGGGAACTTCTCGAGGAGGCCGCCATTGTCCAGGCCTGGTACCGGGAGTCGGCGACGAACGGACCCGTCGACGTCGAAGAGGAGGCGCTGTGGTTCCGCGGGGCGATGACGCAAATCTGCGACGCGTCTATGCCCCGGGTTCACACAGGAAGGCGCCAGGTGTACTGGTGGACCGCCGAGACGCGCAGTTGCGCGTCGCGTGCGTGGCGGTCAGACGCCAGTACACCCGATACCGGAGGAGACGTCGTCGGGTCCCTGACGAAGAGGCCGCGCTGTATGAGGTGTACCGCGCGGCGAAGGAGGCTCTGCGGCTGGCCATCGGTGAAGCCAAGACGCGAGCCAGGGAGGAGATGTTGGAGACTCTGGACGGAGATCCGTGGGGGCGCCCTTATCGTGCGGTTCGAGGGAAACTTCGAGCCGCGGCGCCTCCACTCACTGAGAGTCTCCAACCCGAGCTTCTGGAGGAAGTAGTGGCAGCCCTCTTCCCGGCAAGAGCGGATCACATGCCACCGCCGATGGCTTTGCCCACAGCCGCAGAGCCTACAGAGGAGAATGCCATCAGCGTCCCAGAGGTGACACAGGAAGAGTTGAGGGCGGCCGTGATGCGGCTCCGGGCCAAAAACGTGCCTCCGGGGCCTGACGGGATTCACGGTTGTGCGTTGGCCCTCGCTCTGAAAGAGCTAGGTCCCCAACTGACGGGACTCTACACAGCGTGCCTTGAGCGGGGCCAGTTTCCCACTCTGTGGAAATCTGGTCGTCTGGTCCTGCTCAGAAAGGCGGGGCGCCCTGCAGTCTCACCGTCCGGGTACCAGCCCATAGTGCTGCTAGACGAGGTGGGCAAGCTGCTCGAGCGAATAATCGCAGCCCGCCTTGTCGGCCACTTGTGCGGAGAGGGGCCGGACCTGGACGAGAGCCAGTTCGGCTTTCGGCATGGGCGCTCTACCATACACGCTGTGTCGAGGGTGAGAGTCCTGGCGGAGGAAGCGGTGTCCCGGGGTGGGGTGATGTTGGCGGTGTCCTTGGACATCTCCAACGCCTTCAACACCCTGCCCTGGAGTTGCATTCGGGAGGCACTGCGATATCATCGGGTGCCTTCCTACCTCCGCCACATCGTTGGGGCTTACCTGGCGGAGAGGTGTGTCACCTACGTGGGACGTGATGGCGGACACCGGCACTCAATGTCGTGCGGTGTTCCACAGGGTTCGGTTTTGGGCCCGCTCCTGTGGAACATCGGGTACGACTGGGTGCTGAGGGGCGAACTCCAGCCGGGCGTGGACCTGACGTGTTATGCGGACGACACGCTGGTCACGGCCCGTGGGAGTTCGCACAGGGAGGCAGCGTTGCTGGCGACGGCTGCGGTCTCACAGGTGGTGAGCCGCATCCGGCGCCTCGGCCTGGAGGTGGCCCTCAACAAGTCGGAGGCCATGATGTTCCATGGTCCCCGGCGGGCGCCGGCGCCCGGATCACACATTGTGGTCGGGGGGGTCCGGATCGCTGTCGAGCCTACCATGAAGTACCTAGGATTGGTGCTCGACAGCCGGTGGGACTTCGGACCTCACTTCCGGCGGCTGGTGCCCAAGCTGATGGGCGCGGCTGGGGCGCTTTCAACGCTGCTTCCCAATTTGGGGGGGCCAAGCGCAGCCTGTAGGCGGCTCTACATGGGGATCGTGCGATCGATGGCCCTGTACGGGGCCCCGATCTGGGCGGCTGACCTGACGGCCGGTAGTATTGGTGTTCTGCGGAGACCGCAGAGAGCTATGGCCGTCAGAGTCATCAGGGGTTATCGCACGGTCTCCTATGAGGCGGCCTGTGTACTGGCCGGATCCCCGCCCTGGGACCTCGAGGCGAAAGTACTCGCGTCACTGTACCGGTGGCGCGAGGAGATGCTGGCGCAAGGCGAGCGGCCGATGCAGCCACACATGGGGCTGCGTCGGTCGCAGCTTCGCGAGGCCCTGGTGGCGGAATGGCGGGACAGGCTCTCGCGCCCAACCGCCGGCCTCGTCACTATCGAGGCGGTCCGGCCGGTACTCGAGCGTTGGCTCGGGAGGAGGCACGGCTCCCTGTCGTTTCGGGTGACGCAGGTACTGTCGGGGCATGGCTGCTTCGGGAAGTACCTGTGTCGCATAAACAGGGAGCCGGACGCCCGGTGTCACCACTGCGTCGACTGTCGGGAGGACACGGCGCTGCACACGCTGGCAGAGTGTGCCGCTTGGGAGGAGCAGCGCCGTGCCCTCATTTCTGGAGTAGGCAGTGACCTGTCGCTGCCGGCCGTCGTGAATTCGATGGTTGGCGGCGAGGAGTCCTGGGACGCGGTGGTTTCCTTCTGCGAGACAGTCGTCTCGCAGAAGGAAGCTGCGGAAAGGGAGAGGGAGATCACATCCTCCCACCCCGTCCGCAGCAGACGCACCGGGCGTCGGCGGAGGGCGGATAACGCCCTCTTTCGGCCCCCCTAAAATGGGTCCAGGGGCGACGGACTCGGGGGCGTCCGTCGCCCACTACACATCTGGACCCGAGGCGGCGGCGCGACGTGTTCCACGCGCGCCCCTCTTAGACGTTGCGGGGGGAGTTTAACACCTCACTCCCCCCGCTAATGCGAGGAGGCCCGCATACGTGGGCCAGCACCAGCCGGGGGTTGCGGAAGTATCGTTTGTTCCCGCGACCCCCGGCGCAGGTGTGAGATGGAACACCGGGGTGGTTTTTAGTCAGTAGGAGTCTGACAGACCCCTCCGCCTCCCCCGAGGCGGAGGACATCCATGCAGGATTTTCCACCCCGCGAAAAAAAAAAAAAAAAAAAAAAAGGACTTGCAAGCTTTGATATTAAAGTGGCGTCAGTATCAATATGCATACACAGCAGATTTAGAAAAGATGTACAGACAGGTACTTATAAACGAAGATCAGCAAACGTTGCAAAAAATCTTGTGGCGAGACACGCCATATGAATCAATCAAACAATATCAATTAACTACAATAACCTATGGAACAAAGGCAGCCCCGTTCCTGGCGATGATGACGCTGAGGAGGTTGGCTTCTGATGAACAGGACAAATATCCTGACGCTGCAAAAGTTGTTTTTAATTCTCTGTATATGGACGATCTGGTCCATGGGGCCCATAGCCTTCAATTTGGGAAACAAATAATCAATGAGTTATGTCAATTAATGAAATCAGGAGGATTTACTCTACGGAAATGGTCAGCGAATAACGCGGCATTGTTAGAAACTATCAAAAGAGAAGAGAGCTCAGAGGCGAACATTTTTACTTTTAAATCTGATGACACTGCTGGAAAAACATTAGGTATCTTATGGGATTCGTCAACTGATCAATTATCATTTAAATGCAACGTATCATTAGACACATCACGAAAAATAACAAAAAGAAAGCTTTTAGCCGAAATATCAAAGATATTTGACCCATTGGGGTGGCTAGCGCCAGTTGTTACGAAGTTAAAACTTCTATTTCAACGTATATGGCTTGAAAAATTACAATGGGATGACGTCATACCGGAAAATATCTACAAAGAATGGATTAAGATAACGTCAGATATCAATACAATAAATCAAATAAAAATATCCCGCTGGTTAGGCTGTTCTGAAGAAAGTGGTATCGAGTTTCACGCATTTTCCGATGCTTCTCTTCGAGCGTACGCAGGAGCCGTGTATGCCAGGATCAAAAAGCAGGATAAATACTCCGTTATATTAGTAGCTGCAAAAACAAAGCTTACGTCGAACAAAAAAGTTATATCATTACCAAAACTAGAGTTGTGCGGTGCACATCTCGTAAGTAAGCTTATATCAAAAATATCAGAATGTTACAACAATTACAACATCAAGGTGTACGGGTGGACTGACTCCATGGTCGTATTGGGGTGGTTAAACGGAGATAGTGGGCGTTGGAAACCCTTTGTTGCCAATCGTGTAAGACAAATCACAGAAGTTATCCCTTCAAATCAATGGAGATATGTCAAAACAAATCAAAACCCGGCAGATGCGGCGAGCCGAGGGTTGAGTGCCTCTCAGTTAAAGCATCATCCACTGTGGTGGCATGGACCAACATGGCTATCATCTTTATCAATCACAGAAGAAAACAATCAAACGCATTATACTACAAATCATGAAATAAAAATATCACTCGCCAATATCATTCAAACAAGTACCTATCAAGAAGAAAGTATCATATCTCGTTTATTATCAAAATATCATTCATTTATGAAAGTAGTTCGCGTATTAGCATGGATACTGCGGGCAATAACCCGCCGCGACCTACATATATCACGTTGCAAGAATTGCATTCAGCAAAACTGCGTATCATCAAATATGTGCAATTAACAGAATTTGCTAGCGACATAGAATGCTTAAAACAGAACAATATGTTGAAATCAAAAAGTAATATACTTAATTTGCAACCTTATCTCGATCAAGATGGAGTGTTGCGCGTTGGGGGAAGATTGAGATACGCAGATTTATCTCACGAAGAAAAACATCCAGCAATAATTCCACATAATCATCCAATTACTCATCTGTTAATAGACCAAGCTCATCATTTAACATATCACGGAGGTGTCAAATTAACTTTGGCTAATGTTAGGAGAAGATATTGGATTATAGGAGGGACAAGAGCGACGAAAAAATACATACGAAGGTGTGTTACATGTAGACGTCATAATCCGGAAATCAAGTACCAACTAATGGGAGATCTGCCACCGGCGAGAGTAAATCCAGCTCCACCGTTTTTCCACACTGGTGTAGATTATACTGGGTTTGTCGATATCAAAATGAATAGAGGACGTGGAAGTCGAACATTGAAGGGTTACATTGTTGTCTTCGTTTGTATGGTCACAAAAGCGGTTCATCTGGATATTGTCTCAGACTTGACTAGCGAAGCCTTCCTTGCAGCTTTACGTCGCATGGCAGCAAGAAGGGGGTGTCCGAGGCATCTATACAGTGACAATGGGACTAACTTTGTCAAAGCAAATAGAATTTTACAAGAAGCCTGTGTCGAACTTCATAAAATATTAGATGACAGTTTTTATCAACAAATATCCGAAATGAATATAGAATGGCACTATAATGCGAGCTCCTGGCCCACAGCTGGTGGGTTGTGGGAGAGGGCCGTGGGTAGTTTGAAACATCATCTCAAAAGGACAATAGGTAATCAAAAACTGACTTTTGAAGAGTATACAACCCTTTTATCACAAATCGAGGCATGTTTAAATTCGCGACCTCTCTGTGCTATATCAGAAAACGTGGAAGATCTCGAGTGTTTAACGCCAGCGCATTTTCTGACAGGGAGAGCTGGTTTAACCGTTATAGATACAGATCATGACGCAAGAACTAGGTGGCATTTAATCACAAAAATACGACAAGAAATATGGAAAAGGTGGCAAAGTGAATATTTAACACAGTTATCAGTTAGGAATAAATGGCTGAAGACTCAGGAAAACATGAAAATTGGGGATATCGTAGTAATTAAGGACGACAATTTACCTCCCGGAAAATGGGCAATGGGTAGAGTGACAGATTTACACCCTGGAAATGATGGTCTAGTGCGAGTTGTCACATTAAAAACAAAAACAGGAATTATCAAAAGACCTGTATGTAAAATTGCAATTTTACCACTTCCGCGTCAGGAACGGGAACCTCCAAAGGAGGATACAAAACAGATATCGACACAGCAAAACAAAGACATCCAAATAAAGCATAAAGGACATCAATCCGGCATGAATACTGGACCAAACCGGACCACTGGAAAGTTTCTATCGTTAGCACTTATGTTTATTTACTTTATGAGCCTACTATCATCAACGTGTGCATCATACAGTGTGACTACATTGAATAGCAATCAGACATTATATTTTGACCCGGTAGCCAAAATGCAACATATTCGAGACGAATGGACCCTGGTCGTCTACTACAACATGTCGCCTTACTGGGAAGGATCTGTAACTGTCGACAAGTTTATAAAATATCTAAACACTTTATGTGAACAATGAAAACAACAATCGCATTGCAACATGATATTAACACAATTACGTCACGATAAGTTGGAACTGGAGTACTACAACGGGCTTTTGCTGAATCAGGAGGGAGCACACGCCAGACAGCGTCGCGGCCTTATCAATGGGATTGGCTATGTAGCGAATAGTTTGTTCGGCGTACTAGATGAGCGATTCGCAGAAAAGTATACGAAAGACATTGAATTGATAAGACTGAATCAGAAACACTTATTAAATTTATGGAATAATCAAACATCAGTAGTCGAATCCGAATTTAACTTATTGAAACGCACGGAAACTATGATAAATACACAACATAAAATTATTAACCAACATTTAAATAGCATAGACAAAGCCACAAACTATTTAAAAGAACAAATAGGGAATTTATCAATGTCAGAAGATTTTGTTGTGTCAGCAATAACTACCAACAGCATGTTATCAAATTTAAGAAGGCTCCAAGAAACATTGTTGGGTACCCTTACGGATACGTTTCACGGTAGATTTAATGTACATTTGTTGACACCAGAACAGCTCTTAAATGAACTACACACTATATCAGGACAACTGAAAAATGATATGCGGTTGCCATTAGATAACATCCACAGTGATTTGCAAAAGATGTATCAATTTTTGAAAGTAAAAGCACGTGTGACCCAAAATTACTTCATTTTTGAAATAAAGTTCCCTTTGATCAGTAGAGATGAGTACGACATTTACAAAATAATACCTATTCCTCGTTCTATTCAGCACAATATGATGATAAGTGTGATCCCCGTGACTACCATCATAGCAATCAATGATAAAAAGGATGCATATATATTAACATCAAACGAAGAAATTCAACAATGTATGCACTATGATGAGTCATATTTGTGTACATTAAAGGGCCCGATAACACACCTAGAAAATAATGAAAAATTCTGCATATTAGAGAATAATAATAATGAATTGTGTCACTATAAAAAAGAATCATGTAAAGATCAGTGGACGGCACTGAATGCCTTAAACACTCATTTATACTTTGCCTGTTCGAGTATTAGTCTCAGAATTATTTGTGAAGATCACATTTCAAATGCAAATATCAGAAAGTCCGGTCTTATACGGTTCAGTGAGAAATGTATGGTAAAGGCAAATCAATTCACGTTTTATTCGCATGATAGTAGCAGAAAAAATAAATTATACATGAATCAGGAACAAGTCATACCGAAGATCGCACCAATAAATCACATCCTTAATATATCATTACCATCAGAGTATCTAGATCCTGGTGACCACATACTAATAAACAATAGCCTAAATTCAATACATAAACAAATTGAACTAATTAAGAAGAATGCCAGATCAGCTGATTTTGAGTTATCACAGCACGACGTACACCAATACGTTATAAGCTACATTGCAGTGCTAGGAACATTGATCCTTGCGGTCATTGCAGCCTGCTGGTGGTGGAGACGGACGCGCGTCCCAGACGCTCGTTCCCAGAACAGCAGGCAACGGAACTATCACAAGTGTAGTGAAAATGAGCAATCCTATCGCGAGTGATGAGTGTGTTGTGATTAATGAAAGTGCGAACAATAAATCGGTAGCTGATACAGCTACCTCCCCTGTACAATCAAAACGTTTCTTTGTATCTAGATCTAAGACATTTTCGTGAATTAATTTACACTAAGTTATATTACAGACAATTTTAATTTTACACTGTTATACTTAAGATTGCTATATTTTGTATTTTTTTTGTGTTTTTGTAATCATGAATCATCATCATCAACTTTTATCTCCGGCCCGGGAGCATGTTCGGATTTCGTAAATCGAACATTTAGGTAATCACGTTACGCTGACACAGCGAAAGCGAGCCGCCGCGGTGCGGTCGCTCGCCTCGCGGTCAGTTCACTGCTCGGCATCAATCATATATCATTTATCAATACATTATATCAATTTTATATCATTTTGGGGTAATAATTAAATATTATATCAAATATCAAACGTTATCATTTAAATATCCATCCGTACACCGAACAGAGAGAGATTATTCCTTGAGAAAACATAACACAATATGTGTTGCAAAATACTTCTTAATTGCTACTTCTTCTAATAATTAGATATAATTTTACCACTTGTGTATAATTTAATATTTTTTCGCAAACGCACGTACATTTAATATAAGTCTTGCCATCCATGGAGGTAACGTCATCGCCAGCATTTTGGGCACCTTGCCCGTGGACAAAGCGTTTTTTTTAGTTTAGTTATCTGTACTTTTATGTTTGTTTTTGTAGTTTGATTTTTAGTTTATAATTTTAGTTTTACTTAAATGTTTTATTGCACCATATTTTCACTTAATTTAATAATAATAATAACATCCTGGGTCATTATTCACACACGGCCATCTGATCCCAAACTAAGCAGACCTTGAACAATGGGAACCATATGACTGAAAGACTACTTTTCTTTTGTTACTACGTACTTATATGGATAAACCAGACTCAGGACAAATAGACATGTTCATGCACACATATATCTGTCCTGTGGCGTGAAAGGCAAGTATCTGTAACCACCCGCCCGTCATTGAATATAATAAATATTAACTACATTCATTATTGCTTAAATAAAATATTAGTGGTATCATTTGTTCTTTCATACTACATATTTTAGCATATATCCGTGACGTATATACAAGTAATGGTCCGTGAGAATCACCTGACACCATCAGAATTATCAGCGCTACACCAGTAAAATGTTGTTGCACCTGCTGAAATGGAGCCATTTCGGACTTGCACGTAACTACAATGTTATTTTATTTTCTCTTTTCGTATTATATTTCTTTGTATTTTTGTTGTCTGTGCAACTTCCTGGATAGAAATATTCTTTTCTTTATTTCAGATTTTGCTACACAGCTAATGCCGAAACAGCCACATATTCACATATACACATACACGGAAAAAATAATTTCTACTTTTATTGTTATTTTTAATGGTAGTGTATCATCAACAAAAGTTTTAATATCTTTCAAAATAATAAAAAAGTTTATTAAATTTTTGAAGAAAACCAAAGAGAGGGCACGGACCCCCAATTTTATACAGTTTTCTTTTTTGCACCGCTAAAAGTGAAAGTCTCCGATTGCACGTTAATCCCCTTAAGGCTATAATACTACGATAATGTAATATTACGAAGTTAAACTTGTTAAAAACACGCAGGTACGCCAAATTTGACCATTTCGTAAAGGTTATTATAAAAATTGAAACATGGTTCAACTGTTCTACTTTGGCTGGATAGAAAAAAATCACAAAAATTACAAAATAACCTCGAGTAATTAGAACTCTATTTTAATTTTCATTATAATATGTAGTGCACTTTATGGTTACCAAAAACTTTATTGTATTAGATTTAATTTGACACCGAGATTATATTTTTCTCGAATTTAATAATTTTGTTATATTACTTTTGTACGTGTTTTGATAGCTTTCTGTTTATTGTATTTTGACTCGTGCCATTGGCAGTATCTACGGGCGAGGCTAGTGGGATACGATAAAATTGTGTGTTGTCAAATCAAATCATTTATTTGCAAAAATGGGTGTTTTACGAGTAAATAATACTACTTTGAGGACATATGCTAGGTAATGTGAGTAAATTAAGTTTTTGGAAAAATGGTTTACAACTATCTATTGGTTTTAGTTTACAAATGGCTCGTATACATCTCTTTTGTGCTTTGAATGCTGGGTCCTTATTAACAAAATTGCCCCAGGACAGCCTCTTTATCATAATAGAATCTTCGCACTACTTCATCATCATCATCATCATATCAGCCGAAAGACGTCCACTGCTGGACAAAGGGCTCTCACAAAGATCTCCACAATGGCCGGTCTTGGGCTATCCGCATCCAGCGATTTCCAGCGACCCGCACAAGATCATCGGTCCACCTTGTCTATATACGTGTCATGATTATTTTATTATATTTTACATTGTGAAGCAGATCACAGCTTATAATAAAATATTGATATACTATGAGTACACACCTGATTTTATATAATAATATCTCTACTTACTATTGTGTAATTAATCTCTTTCTTCCATATTCTGAACGCCTTATTTTTTCTTTAGTCTATTCTTGAAAGAAGTCTTGAAAAGTAAACTTGCAACCACATTCTTATACAATTGACGCAATAATCATATTATAGTTTACCTAACATAGTTCCCCTTACCACACGAAATATATGGACGATCCATCATAGCCCTTATACCAGTTATATAATGGAGGTATAAAAATGATTTATCTATGAAATTGAAACTCAGATTAGATACGAATTTCACAATTCTCATGGTTTAGGAATTTAATTATGACTATGTTTTTGTAACTTATATTTTTAAAAAAGAATGAAGAGCATCTTAATGGTATGGACTATCCTTTGGTCTTTTAATTGCTCCAAGAACTACTCTGTACGAGAGGTATCAAACATTCAACAACTTCCACTATTAGGGTTCAAAAGAGTACGTATTAAAGAAAGCAGCGCTAGACAGAATGATACTCTATCGACGAGAGCCCAAATATGAATTTGACATTTCATTTGGTAACTATACAACTACATCGATTATAAGGGCCCAATATACTTACATGTAAACTGTGAACCATGAACTGTATTACTGTGAATAAATGAATTAAAATAAAATTGAATTTCTAAAGATCGCTTCTGTTGGTTACAAATAATTCATTTTTCACCGTGTAAACCAAGTTTAAAATGACATTAAATGTTTTATTTACATGTATACCTTAACGAAAACTTATCAACGTAACTGCTCATCATTAACCCCCGATTTAACAGAAGGGTGTTCGGAGTTTTTATGAGAACTAGTTTACGCGATAATTCGATATATTATTGTTAAAACTGACGTGAGGAGCTAATATATCGTACAAGCCGTATATTTGCCTTGCCTAACTTAAGTTAATAATGTGAGTTTATCGTCATATTAATCAAGATATTTTTTTTACCTATATTACATGAAGATCTATACAAACTATCAAAGGTTAGGTTTTAACAATTATCTATGTGAAATCAGGCATGTTTAGTAGCAGCGTTTTACACTGCTCAGTTAGGAAAAAATATAAGTTACAGGTAAATTGGTAAACGTTAACAGAGTAATCGATTCCAAATCTGTAATTAAGAATTTTTGATGATCGTAAATTTTTAAAAGTAATATATTAAATACTTGATTCATAATCCTAAAAATGTTCTACAAATGAAACAAAGCATATACACATAACACATGATTTTCATTTTGACAAGCCCTTTGGTACGCTTGTGTTAAATCGCGTGAAGCAAACCCTTATTTATAATCTGTGGGTGACAGTGGCTCTCCCCGGGACCGGAAGTACGCAGAATTTGATACAATTTACGATATTACATTTGTCTTCTGCCCATTTCGCTATAGAACCATTAATTAGGAGAATCGATATTGACTAATTACATTTTTGTGTTGCCTCTCTTTGTACTTTGTTGTTAAATTAATATGTTGATCGTCACGTAACGTTGTTTTAATTTAAAGTACTAATTACTTTTAACTCAAACGATAAAAGGTATACATTAAAATAAAGCAAAATTAATTGACCTTACACTGAGTTCAGTAAAATTTGCTTTAACAATTTTACTTAAGTATAACCTTGTTTCATTTTAATGGATAAAGATATAGATATTGAGTAAACGCTTCTAGGCTTCTTAAGGTTGTGTGTACTAGAAATGTTCTTCTAGTAACGATACAGACCCATTTTATATTGACTTGAACTACGTTTAGAGCAATAAATTAGATACTCGTATAATTTCAATTTAGATTTCATTGCTTGAAATTACGAATTATATCCACAAAAGAGTAATAATCAAGTATTATCAAAATTTTGAATATGTTTTAATTATTTGTCTTGAATCGTCATATGAGAAAAGATGCCGACGGCTGGATAAGGCATCCCCCAAAGATCTCCACAAATGCCGGTCTTGAGCTATCCGCATCCAACGGCTTCCTGCAACCCTCACAAGATCATCGTTCCACCTTGTCTATATACGCGTCTTGATTATTTTATATTATTTTACACTGTGAAGCAGATCACAGCTTATAATAAAATATTGATATACTATGAGTGCATACCTGATAGGAATTTATAAAATAATATCTATACAAATAAGCTTTAATAACTTTATTCAGTAATTCGATGATCTATTTTTGGACATCCTATTGTAGATATTCAAAACATTTAAAAAATCATTTACATTGACTATGTGACCGTAATCGTGTCGGGGTGGGCATATTTTGGTTTCTAATCAATTTATGAATGTGGCGGTCAAAAGGTTAATAACCAGACTAAAGACATTATTAAAAATTATAATGATAGGCATATTCTAAATTTAATTCTGAGAATAATCTTAGAATACAATTTGGATAAGAAATATTTTTTTATAAAATTAATATAATTAAAAATAATACGCCCTATATTTATATATTTGAATAACACTCCCATTCGACGTATTTGTTCAAAACTGAATTAATACTGATGAGATTGTTGGGGGAGGCCTTTGTTCTGTTATGGACGTAGTTCGACTGACATGATGAGATTTAAAAAGTTTGTCTATGCAAGTTACTATTTCACTCACAGTTTTTTGTCATGTTAAATAACTCTGTGGGAACTGGGTTTTTAGTAACGTCAAATTAATCTTAAAACGTCAAAATAGTAAAATAGCAGCATTAGTCTCATTGAGGTACTCTAATATTATTATAAATATTCTGTATATCTAATATATATTCTGTGTCAGTATATTTACTATCTGTTACTATTTACGCACAATTATTATTTGACATAATTATTCAAAACAATAAAATTCAAGTGTTTCAAAATTGTTGTGGTCTAGTATACGTTTGTTACTCTATACGTTAACTAAAAAAAGCATTACATTCCCCAAAATAACACGCTAATACCATACACATGTACCTAACGTAAGTTGAAACACTACGAAAATCACCCTTACTAAGTACGCAATAAAGACGATATCAATGTGTAAATGTATTCGCCCACCTGATCCGTAAATACGCTTTAATTAAAAATAAGTAGTTCAATGTAACAAATATATTATGTTTATTTATGTAAGGAAGATGCCCTCAGTTTATTTATTGCCGAACATCATTCATTTTTCGACATTTCGAGGAAATGCTGAAGGCTAATTACTAGACTGAGCAAAATTTGATGGTTTGCATCACGCTACGAGTTAATTTATATAATATACGAGTATATTTAGCTTTTCCTGTTTCTTTATCCATCCACATCAGGTTAAACTAGTAGTCTACGTGCAGACTACCAATTTAACCTGATGCGGCTGGCTACTGGAATTAAATTCGTGTTCGTAAGATACTGATGGCACCCTCTTAACCAATACCCCGAGCCAAAAGTTATTTTTTAAATAAAAAAATTACTTCGAATGAACCCGTAATATCCAGCCACACTCCAACACAAAATTATCCCTCTCTATGTTTAAGTGAAGTACCTGCCTAAAAATGGTTTTAAAAAGGTTTTATTTCTTAACTTTGTCAGCGTTTAGGCATAAAGGTAGGTTAATATATATAAACATTAAATTTTAATCTTATATCGACCCTTGCATTGCAATGGTAATGATGGTCGCCTCGCCACTACCACTGTGGTATTCGCACAATCGGATTTGAGTCCCAGACAGAACAACCATTTGTGTGACTCAAGAGTATGCTTTATGTCCGTGAATTACATGTATGTAAAGTTCCCCATGATACCGAGATTTAATTATTTAGTGCGGGCGCCGTTTTAATTCTGTAAAAAAGTTATAACATTATCTGTCATCATCATCATCATCGCCATCATATCCACCGGAGGACGTCCACTGCTGGACAAAGGCCTCCCCCATGGATTTCCACCTGCCGGTCTTGTGCTGCCCTCACCCAGCGGCTTCCCGCAATCCTTGCAAGATCGTCGGTCCACCTTGTAGGAAACCTGCCTACGCTGCGTCTTTCAGTTCTTACTCGCTAGCGGCCGTCGGTTCTACGAGTATCTGCAATGCAAAGCGTAAATTTTTACGCTTCCTACCCGGGATCGTTAAAAAATGCCGGTTCGACTTACACCAGGAAGTAATAATTAGTATTTCTTAGATTTTATCGAAACTACATCAAATTAAAGCTTCCTTGTACCTAGAGTCCGAATTAAACCGCGGAGCGTCAGACAGACATGAGGAAATATTAAGTTGGACACATACTCGTAGGTTACGTTTAGTTAACGGAAACATTATACGTACAGACCCCAGCACATCAAGCTTTCCCAATCTATCAAATTTCCCCAATTGAAAGTGAACCTTATACTTTAGCGATAACTTTGAAAATCTATAAAATAAATTTGACAGATTGGGGTAGGTGGACGTGCTGGCGTCTGTACTATATAGAACTCTAAAATTAGAACCTAGTATTCGCATACCTATTAATTATTATTATTGCTCATTAAATGTATTTATTTGTCTCATACGTATCTGTTCATTACATTGCATGATTTTATGCGTTTTAGCGTTGATTTTGCCGAAAACACTTAGCAGAATTAAAAGTGTTACTACCCACATAATACAATTACGTGTCAACGTGGGCCTTGTAATTGTTTAGGAAAGGAAATTAAAAATGTGAATGGTGTCTAATGGAGCAAACGCATTAGCATATTGTGTTGTGTTTTCTTATGTTATACGAGCATCTTATTATTGAAGATAATGAACACAGGTCATCGTCTTACAAAGCTACAGTGTTAAAAAGATAGTAATAATAATGACGGTCACCGTAGCCTAGTTGGTAGTGCTCTTGCCTACGAAACTGGTGGTCCTGGGTTCGAATCCCGGTAAGTGCAAATATTTGTGTGATGAGCACGAATATTTGTTTCTGAGTCAGTTTTCTATGTATATAAGTATTTATCTATGTATATAAGTATGTATGTCGTTGCCTGATACCCATAGTACAAGCTTTGCTTAGTTTGGGGCTAGGATGATCTGTGTGACATTGTCCCTAGATATTATTATTATTATAAAATAAAATAGGGTCCCTCATTGCTAGATGCACTCACCGGTCCGTAAGGGATCGGCGAGGATAAGCAACTAGGCTCGCGGTCAGTCAATAGATGGGTGACCCCATAGTGGTTTAATTTCTCAGCGTCTCCGTACTTTCGGAGGGGACGTTAAGATGTCGGTCTCGGTTGTAGGCAACAGTCGTTAAGCCATGTCAGAGACCTACTGGGCGGCTTGAACAACTTTGACAGTAGGGTAACCAATGCCCATACGATAGGTAAGTAAGTAGTTAAATAATGTTTATTGTACACCCGATACATCGGCACCAACATCATCGTCATCAGTTCAATCATCAGTAAACTGATGATAGAACTGATGATTGAATTGTCACGCGCCTAAACTTAAAAATATATCATGCTGTTTCCAACCGTAACTATACGTGTTTTTCCACAAATTGATCGGAGGCGTAAACATTTATCCTCTGTTTGACTAAATAAAAAGGCTTGTCCCTGCGTGTGTTTTAAGTGGGGCAGTATAATTGTTTTATGAATGATAATTGTCAGATAGACATACATGGGAGCCTTCCAAATTGGGAAGGGCAAACCAGAGCCCTCCCAGGGTACGTGTCCCGAACATCTGGGACATGGCGCAAAAGGGGGGCACCGGAGCAGCATACCCGCATTCCCGGGGCTCCCCCATTAGGCGCCAAGAGAAGTCCACGGCAGGTAGGTTTAGTCGGTGCGAGTCTACCATACCCACCCGTAGACACTTTTTGCGTGTGGCATGAGTGGGCATTCACCCTGCTTTATCAAAAAAAAGCAACATTGCAAATAAAATTAATAGGATGGATTGCTTTAGAAATAATATCTAATGTATACAACTATATTACTACAAACATGTTCTGACTATTTACAAGCGCTTTTTTAAAGTCTACGTGAATAAAAACCTTTTTTTATTTTATTATTTTATTTATTTTATACCGACATTTTATTCCACCAAAACATAATAGATTAGGTAAACATCATTTGCAGCATTTAAAATATAGGTACTGTCGGCGCGGCGGCGGTCTGTTTCGATCAGATGAAATGAACAAGTAGATACGGTACAACTGTTTAGCTCCAAACAAACATTTTGGGTCCAAATGAATGGAATGCGCTGGAAAACTCGAGGTGACAACGAGCATTCAGCTAGTAAAATCAGCAAAGGTTTAATTAAGTACCTTCACTATGTTATTAGGTAGGCAGTATTACAATGTATGGGGTTTATAATCATTGTCAGCGAGTTTAATGCTAGCTGAGAATTTACTAATTTAAAAGCGGTCCAGTTAAATGTTTGCAGATTGTAGTGTCACACAATTCAAAATGTCTTTTTTTTTTAATTCAGTTTCATGGCTCTGGCTTTTTCGGCCTTATGAGCCTTCCGTAAAATATATTTTTATTTCATTTATTTTCGTCATGTCAAGTAAAGTCCGTCACAGTCAAGTCATACGTAGTCCTTGTCGTACCCCAGTAAAGCAGTGGAGACTTTACTAGAGGCTTATATGGAGTTTTAGATTCAACACAGAAAATCGTAATTCACGGCAATATGGCACTTTCCTCCACTTGTGTACGTTGTCCATGATGTTATGTCTAAAAATCCACCATATTTACACATAAAATCTTTAATTTACACCAGTTTTTGAAAATGAAACAACGCCCTGATGCGTCTTTTTCTGCGTTGGCGCCAAAACTCTTCAAAATGTCACTGAATAAGTGTTGCCACGTAGGAAAGTCAGCCTTAGAAAATCAAAATCAAGTTAAAAAATAAAATCTAGATCTTTATATTTCGACTGGCTATTATCAGGAGACGAATCCCTATATTTTTTTTTCATTTTGACCTGTTTGTAGTTATTAAAGTGACATACCTAATAACGAATAAATTTCTGGATGCCTACTACATATTTATCGTATGGGCAGTGGTTACCCTGGTGTCAGTTGTTCAAGCCGCGCAGTAGGCCTCTGTCATAGCTTTACGATTGTTGCCTAACGGCTACAACCGGGACCGTCACCTTAACGTGCCCTCCGAAGAGACGCTCAGAAATTAAACCACTTTGACGGTCACCCATCTACGGACTGACCGAGAGGCTAGTTGCTTAACCTCGCCAATCACTTACGGCTATGAGCGCCTCCTGGGTGCCTACTAAACCATAAACAGCGTCGTATTTTCCCGTAGAACATTTTATCGCCCTGTCGATATGTTCATACTTCCCAAGAATATCAGATAATTAATATGTACCTAGAGATTTGAAATTAAAACAAAAGATCGTTTTTCGGAGAATCGAAAACTTTCCAATTTTTGTTTTCAATCTTGTTATGCTTTGCGAAAATGGAAAAGAATAAGTGTGTAAGTAATTGTTTTGCAAACCGTAAAATTAAGTTAAGAAATTGTTGCGATAAATTTTAACGTTCACGTCGCTTCTTTTGCAACATAAAGGCGCTATATATGGGTAATTTAGACGAAAATAAATGGCTTTGTACCTCGAGTGTTGTTTAACGGTTATAAAGAAAGAAAAATTCTTTATTCCCAACGAGCACAGATAATCCTTAACTTTTATAATCTTTAACCATTGATAATGGGATACAAAAAATACTTAGGATAGACTAGGAAATCAAGACGTCATATAATAATATCCTTGAAAATAAGTGTTCATCAATACTAAGGAGATTTAAAATTTCTATCGTAAAAAATCATTCTTAAAAAGGACAACGGACTCATTAACGTCTTAAATATTTGTAACGCGTGGAAATTTCTAACATAAAATTCACGCACATAAGGTATCCTCAGACTGAGAACAACGATATGAGGGCAACAGTGGTCCTAAACGGGAATCAAGCCCGAAACATGGGTGCCGAGGTCATAGCGTAGAGACTACTTTAACCACTATGCCTCACGTGCAGATTATAATTACATTAGATAGTAGGTATTTGATATTTTGACGGGCCTGTTGGCGTGTTTGGCAAATGCTTGCTTTTCACGCCGGAGGTCGTGGGTTCGATTCCCACCCAGGACAGATATTTGTGTGCATGAACAAGTCTATTTGTCCTGAGTCTGGGTCTAATTTATCTATATAAGTATGTAATTACAAAATAAAACTAGTATATGTGGTATATCAGTGATCTGGTTTTCATAGTTCAAGTTTTGCTTAGTATAAGGGATCAGATGGCCGTGTGTAAATAATGTTCAAACATATTATTATTAGGTACGTTTAGTCAATACCAACTTAACCTTATATGAAGGGTTCCTATAAATTTAAGAAGGAATTGATAGCGATGTCATGAATGCGTATTGATAAATTTAAATGGTATCGGATTTATACGTACCGCCATCCCTCAATACAAATTAATTGGACTGTGCCCAACGATTCAGAAAACGAGACGCCATAATGTTTTACAAATAGGTAGGTTGGACTTTCTATTAATTAATATAAAGTTTAAATGTTTTGACTGGACGTATGGGGCAGCGGCTAAGACAGTCGCCTCGCCGCTTTATAAATAAAAATAAATAAATAAATATTAAAGGTTTTTATTCACGTAGACTTTAAAAAAGCGCTTGTAAATAGTCAGAACATGTTTGTAGTATTATAGTTGTATACATTATTATTTCTAGTAACATAGATATTTAGGTACACATTGTATTGATAGTATTAAAACATTAATAAAATTTATTTTATAACAGCAATGATATTTAGCTAGCTCGTATCAAGTTATGATAGCTTTGTGTCGCGGATTCGAGTCCCGCCCCGGACAACTATTTGTGTGACCCATAAATAGTTCTGAGTCTGGAAGTAATTTGTGTCCGTCTATTATATGTTTGTAAAGTACCCCGCGACACAGGGTTTATAGTCCTAATGCGTACTTTGTCTTTTTACAAAGAAATAAAAGCATATTTGTCTAAATCTGCTATACTTGAGATAAGTTTCGTGTAGTATGATTGTAAACAATTGCCCGAGTATATAACCAATTTAATATTATACCTGTTTAGTAACACTGAGGCAATTAAAAATACGAGGGACTACTAGGGACTAACATGGCACACTAAAAAGTGTGCTTTGCATTTCATACAAGTAGTTCGACTGACATATTTACTTTTAAAGCTTAATTTCTTGTGTATATAATTATAGTGATATCATCACGTGAACTGGACTAGCAGTTCATGTAATGGGAAGGATCCATGTACATCATGAACTCATAAGCTCTCATGACTCCATGGCGTAGATAAAGGAGCTCAGCTGATGATATGATGAAAGTCTTTGCTTTCTGATGCGTTACCCAATACAAAGAAGATTACAATACGGCGTAAAGAAGGTCAGAAAATCTGTCTTATGAAATCAACAAATTCTGAAGAAATTTTCTTTTTGGTATTGTTTACCGAGGCGACCACTTGGGCCAAGTCCAAATTTTTAACAACTTATCATTCTCGCCTCTTAAGAGTTTTTCGTCAAACAGGTCAGTGACGATATTCCTGTCCGTAATGATAGACTGGTTCCAGTAGAGCTTGGCATTTTGTCTAGCACTTTTGTCTAGATCTGGGTCCGATAGATACCTTATAGTAATTCGGCACTTAGGTATCACAAGGCTATACCAAAGAGCAAGGTGGTGCTGGATAAATCTGGCTACTCGGTTATTCTCGTTCAAATACTCACTATTGACAAGATACATTGTTTCCGGTTGTTCCCACCGGAAACAATGTGTCTGATTGATTCACCGAGACGGTGATACACCCGATTGATGTCTATAGTACCGTCCCTGGAGATTGTGTTTCCGGTAGTTTTTGATCATGACAACTTCATCAGCGATTGCGCAAGAAAACCCTTCAGTTTCCCCAAAAGAGCAACAGATGCTTGTATATCCACATCACAATCGTCAAGCACCTTCCTCTTCCATACGTCAATGCAATACCGAGTGCTAAGTACCTCCGGCTTACTCCAGTTCTCTCCAGCTAAGGAGAGCAGTGTTCCGTTGTCATCTGCGATGACGTCACGATGCACCTCACACTCAACACGAAGAAAATATTTGAGATTGCATACCTCAAGGTTGAGTAGGTTCTTGACATTTGAAACTACGACCCCCACCCTTCTATGGGATATACAATCTCATTTCTTTGTCATTACAACGAGGCATATAGAAATATGATATCCAATCTCCATTGTTTCGGGAGGTATTTTAATGAGAAATATAAAGAAAAAATTTATTTTTGTTTATTTAGAATAAACATGGAACGTAGCTCACGAATAGTTTTTGTACTCGAAGTTGTAAATCGTTTTTAGTCATTGAAATGTTAAAGAAATTTCCTTAGTAATTCGATGGTATCAGTGGGCGGATAAATGGATTAATGATTGATTTGACGAGGGTATACTACTAAATCAATCACGAACTACTTACTGAACCTACGAACTGTAATCATGGTTTGCCTATTGAATAAATTGTAAGCAAACCTCTTGTGGTTACGAATAGATTATATTATGTACGAAAGCAGGTAATTTGAACGAGTTGGTTCCTTTTATATAAATTATTTACTTACTAAGTTACCGTGTCATCAAGCCAGTTTAACATAAAAACCACTACTTAGGCTTACTAGCCTGGGATGTACCACTACTTAGGCTTACTAGCCTGGGATGTTTCACTACTTCACCTGACAATATGAGCATACATCTATTAAAGAACAGTGTAACATGGGATTCAGGCTTCGGGTCAAGGCTGTTACTGACGTTGGTTTTAGGAACGTTTTGTGCAAATCTCGCTCGACGTTAGCACGCGAAGATGCGAGCCGAGCGAGAAAACGACCTTAAATATGAAGTATTTAAGGTCGTTTTCTCGGTCGGCAAGCACGAAATGTGGATGATCACGTCAGTGGACATTCTCAGTCTGTGGCAGTGCAGGAAATAAGGGTGGTTTTTGTATAGCAATTGTATAGGTACGCTGGTATCTTACTTATGGGTAATACTGTTACACAGTAATAGTAAGAAAAGTAATAATCATCTCTTGACCTGCCAGACATGGCTAAATAAATAGTACTTTTCTTCTATTGTGAGTGCACGCAGTGATACTTTGAAAAAATAATCTTAAATTCTACATTACTGTATCTGTTACCGTTGAAACACGTTTTTATTTGATTTATACCATCGGTGTTTAACATATCACCACATGTCTTCTCTATAAAATAGTTGCAACATTTTATAGGGAATACATGGTTGTAACTATTCTATTAACTAATGCTAAACATTGATTAGCTGAATACGTCTACTCAAGTCAATTATTTATGCCAGGAATTATTTCAAGAATAATGTAAAAAGGTGGGATTAACAATTTTGCCAACTGATGAAATTAGATTTTTAATTTTTACTACATTTTTATGATTATTAACGATTTTGAACACATAAACTAATTATTTAAACAATAGACGCCACATCACACTCTTTGATATTGACCGCATCTTCATTACGTATGAAGTATTGACGATTTTTGTAGTTCTAGTCAATTTTAGTTAGGCATCGTACGTACAGTTAACAAAGGAGATGTATTTATACAACATGTAACGTAATTAACGCACTTCCTGAAAATAGTTTGTTCAGAATCCTTTACTGAATCGATTTATAGCATTTTTAATATAGGTAATTTTTTATTCCAAAATCATTAAAACTACAGATATTATTGTCATATCAACCCTGTAAGGTCAAAACCAATTGAAATGGACCGTAAGTCAAAGTAATAAGACTTATAAATCGCAGTTTTATTTGTATTCATACAAATTCAATACAAAATAAAGAAAAATAAACTTTATTCCAAGAAACTAACTTAGTAAATAATAATGCATATATATGTTAAATAAAAATTCAGTGTATGTATTATGATTACAACATAATATTCTAATTGGGGTGTTGGAGGGTGTGCGTTAATTACGTTACATGTTGTCTATCAGCCCCACATCTATGACCATTTCTTCAGGGAAAATTGAACTTAATATAGTGCCTTTATATACACCAATAATAAGAATGTACCCTTTGCTGGCTGTAAATACATACCCACCCCTAAAGCTATAAATCTTATCCAACTGTCCCATGAAGCAGTAAAAGTTAAATGGGCTCACCTCACACTGGCGCAGAGTCGGAAGGTCGCGTCGCGTCCTATTTTTTAACTACAACGCGTGATGACGCTTTACATTATCGTGCCTGGATCATAGTGCAGGACCAGTTTAGAGACTTTTGAATAACCGTGAATGGCGGTCGTGCTCGTCAGTATACTATGGCTGATGTCTCTTTACCTTCAGATCTTATATCTCAAGCTGAAGAGAAAGAAAGTAAAATAATATCAAAAGCCGAAGGGAGTATAAGAAATCGGAAGAATTATTCGTCAGTGCGCGCGAGAACGAACTGGGACATGCGATACCACTCGACTTTAACCAAACGTCGATGATCAAAGGCGCGTGATTTCAAATTTTCATAACACACAAAGGCAAATGCCCACAGACAGCATCGTTGAAAACTAAGTTGTGCCACATGATCATTATAAGTAAAAATCCTATTTTTAATTATCATAATTTAGTATTTAATATGGAGTTTCACATTTGCCGGATAAAAGGAAAACCAAATATAAGTCCTTTTATTGTTTATGCATTATAAACGAGCGGCGCCATTAACAAAATGTTGCCGCAAATGAAAATAAATTCACTCAATGTGAATTAAAGTCAATAATCGATGGACAAAAAAGAAATAAGGATTTATTTCAGCCAAATTAGTGATGTTACTACGCAATAAAATAGCCAATAGCACTTAGTAATGGTAAATTAGCGCTGAATATTCTTAAGTCTATTCATTTTAGTTACGTCGTGGTGCGGGTTTCTGCTTTGTGAAATAACCAAGACCAACCTAAACTAATTAAAGGTTTATTACTTACAAAGAAATACTATTCATTTCTCTTATTTTCTAAATGCTAGAATATAAAAACAGGAACATATAAAATGAATGAATCGCCACGACATGATAAGCAAATCGATATCTGGTTAATTTTTTTGGCAACCCTTAAGTGATCTTTGACGTTATGTGACAGTGCAACTGCGCAAGTCACTACTGGTTTTTATCATAGTATTTGGCGAATGTTTTGATATTTCTAGTTTGTGCAGTTGGGGATTATTCGTAACAACTCGAGTGACTATGAGAAAGAGACTCCTTATTGTGAAAAGTGATTTTGAGGCGGGAGACTAATAGTGTCTTATATCACTTCATTATGGATAGTACAGTTCGCCGGTGTATCAACTGTTTACTGCCCCATTAGACAATCAGAGCGATGAAATAGAAGTGCACCTTCGATTGCACATGGACTACAATATATCCTGCTTAGTAGGCTGGACTCCGTGAGATTGGCCGCCTTTACCCCATAATATTACTTAAGTCATAATTTGTCTATTAACTAGTCGGCAACCAACGTTTCTTTACCTAAGATGTTCAATGTTCTTCCATTTATTTACATGAAACCCGGCAAATTACATAAATCATGTTAATTTTAATTGAAAGTATATATTAATCCCATCATAGAACAGTAGTTTTCATCTAGGCACAATAATGTTTGCACCGATACTAAGTTCCATAGTCACTTGGGCATTCCCCTTTGTACCTTAATTCTGGGAAAACAGAGATGAATATGCTATAGGGGTAAAAATCGTCGTTTCGGTGCATCTTTTCTGCACTAGTGTGAATTAAATTTTTAGCTAACTATACATAATGTGACGACATGTTAAAAAGCTAAATAATTATTGCTTTAAAAATATGGATTTCTCTTTATGTGAATACCTTAGGCTACCACCTAATTCACCGGGCATTGTGATCGTGATCAACGTTAAAATAGATGAAGTTTTAAAATTACTAAATCATTCGTTTAGTCTGAAAGACTATGGAACAAAGAATTGTTACAATAAAATTACAAAAAAAAAAAACGGAATATTCGTGTAACATGCAACCAAACAAATCAAATAATCGTATCGAAAACTTCCTGCAAAGTCGTAATGTAGGTAAAAAATTGATAACCTTATTAAGATGTGGCTTAAATATACATTAACCGCTTAAAATAATTCAAAGTAAAACAATAAAGCTCCATTACATTTCCTTCTAAAACCCCACAAGTTAATCAAATAGTGCACTCGTTCAATTACGTTGATACTGGGAACTTACTAACGGTATGTATACACTGAAGGTTTCCATTAAAACTATGGTAGAATAAACATTTGTTGTTGAACTAGTAAATGGTAAAGTTTTCCCTTGTTCCCTGGATGACAAGGATGCTAAAAGCGGCTAACAAAACAAAGTCACACTTTGAAGTCATACGAGTATATTTGGTGTTGTTATAAGCAGCAAGAGACCTGTATTAACAGAACAAAGTATGTGACAGTCAAAGGTAAGAATAGGTCTACTGCCTAGAGCGTAATCGTATTTATTTAAGCACTGTACTACGTTGTCGCTCAATAGGGACATAAACTCGCAATTTAAGGTAGGTCTTCGACCCCTCTGCTGCGTCACTGGGTAATAATCCATACCAGTTGTAATATGTTAGTAACAAACAAGCTTGTTGCGTGGGTAGTCTTTAAGACAGGAATATGCTCGCTTCTTAAAGGTCTTTATGGTTATTAACAATTTAAACTATGTCTTAATCAATAGTGTTAATATTGATTAAATCTTGTTTCTACTAACAACAACACTTTAGACTCATGTCTGGAATAAAGTATTTGAATTTTGATTTTATCTCATCATCTATACATATTATAATAAAATCGTTGGAAAGTCAAAACTCTACATTGAATTATTTTTTTTCAGTATACTTGGGGCGTTATCTACAATCGATATAGATGCCAAAAATGTCGTTTTTAGAATTTTTGTCTGTGTGTCTGTTTGTTTGAATGTATGTCCGGGCTAAATTCAAAAAGTACTGCATGGATTTACTTCAAATTATGCATGAATATTACTAAGAGGTCGGGTCAACATATAGGCTACATATTATCACGATATCACCGACGGGGGAGGAGCTATGATAATTTACAAAATTTAATGCGGGTAAAACTGCGGGGCACAGCTAATTTTTAAATAAGAAAGACATATTTTTTAACAATTTAACTATGTCTTAAGGAGCATACGACTAGTAAAAAAAACCACATGCAAGTCACAGCCCATGGATGTGGTGCTCAACAATACCATAAGGACCTTTAAGAAGCGAACATATTCCTTTCTTAAAGGCTACCAACGCACTCGCACTCTGGCGATGCGAGTGTTAACTTACCATCAGGTAACCCACTAGCTCGTTTGCCTTGCTATTAAAAGACTGACGGCAAGACTTCGTTGTATTTTCAGTAAGGCGCCTGGATAAATCATTTATTTCTTTACTAACTGGATCAGAAGCACGCAGCTTTTGGTGCTTCTGTATCATCATAACAGCTGTTAGAAGCCCACTGTGGGACAAAAGCCTCCCTCAAAAATCATTTTGGGGGATATACCATAATCGCCACGCTTTGCAGACGGGTTGGCGACCGCAGTATGGTGGTCATAGTACACAGAGAGACGCTGCTGCCCGTCCTCTGGGAGATATTCCCTCCGGTCGTCTTCTACGCCCCCTACGGGATAAGATGTGGTGATGAGTTAATTTGAATAAATAAATAAATAAAATAAAATAAATAAAAAAGGTTTTTATTCACGTAGACTTTAAAAAAGCGCTTGTAAATAGTCAGAACATGTTTGTAGTAATATAGTTGTATACATTAGATATTATTTCTAGTAACATAGATATTTAGGTACATATTGTATGAAAACATTTATAAAATTTATTTTATTACAGCAATGATATTTAGCTAGCTCGTATCAAGTTATTGTCAAGAGATTATGTTTAATTATATAGTTTAAGTCTAAAATTTTTACTACATATTGTCAATGGTTATGTCTATATTACAGGTATTATTATTATGACGGACCTTGTGTTAATAACGACGGTCGCGCTTTAATGCTACCACCGGATCCAATGCGCCCCAACTGAGAAGACCCAGCGAAACAAACTCAGTGGGTTCATCTACTACCGGTTTCAACACGACCCAGTTGAGACGGTCCGGCGAAACATACTCAAGCGGGCATGAACACGGGATTTGGTCCAATTAGAGTAATTATTTAGTAGGCAAACACAATATATGCTCGATCGGTTGTCTGAATGCTTATTATTTTAGATTATATTTAGGTACACAAAAGAAAAACTTCGAAACAATAACATTATTCATTTTGAGACAGAGTCAATAATTTTAAATTAAGTATATGATAGCAATCATTTACAGATAGTTCACGTAACACATTTATATAAAACAATTGAACTAAGGATATCTATTTCATATTTTTCATTAAAAAGTTCTATGTCTAGAATTTTGCTAGAGAAGCGGTTTATATTTTGATGTGATAGAATTAGAAAGTTATAAACTAAATTGATCTTAATAACATTACTAAAAGATGGTATAAAAAGTGACTTCGTCATACTACTTATGACTGAGTTAATATGTGCCGCTACTAAAGTTGCAAGTATGTTCAAAAATTTTCTCGAGACAGTAACTGTACTCATGGTTACCCTACAAGAATCTATAAAACTATTTGTGTCCAAAAATATAAATTTATTACTATAATGGCTAACCAAAAACTGCAGGTGCATATTTAGCTTGTGGATATAATTATTTGTACTATCAGGCACATTGGACACATAGGGGAAGGCACACAATATTATCTTATTACAGTCTAATTCTAACATCTTAGTGAAACTATCTGTAATGTCTTTTTTCTTTAAGTTCTTACAATTTCCTACCATTAGAGTTATACATGATTTGGCACTGTGTTTATTCTGAATTAATTTATCTATTATATCTTTATAATGTAATCCTGGCATACAATAGTTGACAAAGGAACAACTCAGCTTATTACAAAGCAAGGTACCAAGGCCCTTACCCATTTCATCGGAATACAGTATGGAGCTATGTTTAGTATTGTCATTTTGTGGAGATACTGGTGACTCTGATCCCAGCTGTGTGTATGACTCCACTACTGCACTACTGGTGTTAACCGGTTCCAATGTCCTATTGCTTTCAGGATTACACTTTCCAGCCAGCAATTGCATTTCATTTTTGTATGACTGGAAACTGTGATATGAGATTGCTAGGGACTTCTCAAGAGTTTTTATCTCAGAAAGCAAATACTGAGTATCTTTTTCATAAATTAGTTTGCTATCCTCTAATTTAATTTCATAATTTTCTAATTTGTTTAATAATGCCCTACGTTCTTTACTTAGTTCAAGTATGTATTGTTTCAGCTTGTCACTACTTACGGAATTAACGCTTGGCTGGCAGTCTACACAGTCATCGCCAGTCAAATCAATGGTCACCGTTGTATTAATAGGGAGATCCACCGGACTACAACTGGCCAACTCGTCATACAAGCTCTGATTAATGGAAGCTACTGGACAAGTTGTGTTTTTTACATAATTTGACAACTTCTCATTACAATTAATTAATTCTAATTCAAGATCTCTAATTTTGAACAGTGCTTCTTCATATAACACTCTACACTTATCAAAAGACTCTGTCTCCGCATGCAGTCTGTCTCGCTCTTCAATAGTAGACTCTAGTTGGTGGTTGAGTTTCACAAGTTCTCTTTTCAGTGATGTGTTACTATCAATGACCCTTATTATCTCTACCTCATTCTCCTCACGCTCCTGTTCAAGTTTATGACACTGATCTTGGTATGTCTGTAAGTCCTTGAGAGCTGATTTCAACTTATGTTCAGCTACTTGAGTTGCAGCCATGCTTCGGGTCTGCATGATGTGAGGTGAATGAGGATGGGCTGAAAACAAAGAGAGGGTGAACAGAAAACTAGACAGAAATAGGAGGTTAAGATGTATTTGAAGTCAAAGGAGTGAGATATGAAAAATAAACTACAGAGATCTATAGGTAGAAATAATATAAGTAAGTATATACAAGACAGATGGGCAATTAACTTTATAATAGATTTATGATAAAGCAACACTTAAACATTTAGTTACAAACTGTAGTGGGGCACTTTTAACTTTATCTATATGACACCTAATCAGAGTTCATTACTAGGGTCTAGTCAAGTTAACTTAGCATGTGTAGATAGGAATAAATGTATCGAATGCCAGTCTTATATCAGTATAGTTATGGAGCAATTGAAGTGTGTGATGTTTGTAGCCAGCTAATTAAGTCGTCGAATTTGCTTCCACAATGTACGTCAAGCAAATGGAGACAGAATATGGCAGTGTGAAATTGAACGTGACTCACACCAATGAGTCGAATAAATGGTTGGTTAGGTTAGTATGAATGTGTAAAAATAAAGAATAAGTAATATACTCCCCGGGATTTCACACAAAAGTTTAAACTTAATCGAATGAAGTTCGTTGGACACGAGCAGCGCAGTGACAGCTGATGCGTCGACAGATATCAGTTGTTTCGAGTTTATTTCTTCAGAAAACTAATCACATTCAATTATATAGCTTACAATTTAGATTGCTAATAGTAATATTTTATATTTTACAACGTAAAAACATTTATTTATAAGTAATTATTAATTTTAATTCACTAGTACAATTTTTGACAACCGATCGGCAGTGTTGCCAATCCTATTCAGAAGTTTTTATTTTTAGGGTTCCGTAGCCAAATGACAAAAAACGGAACCCTTATAGATTCGTCATGTCTGTCTGTCTGTCCGTCCGTATGTCACAGCCACTTTTTTCCGAAACTAAAAGAGCTGTAATATTGAAAATTGGTAAGTAGATGTATTTGGTTTAACATTTCCAACTAACTTCCATTTCCATTAACATTTTTAACACAAAAACAGAAAAAGAACAATAATTTTGGGGGGAGCCATTAAAAAAACTGAAACTAAAATAAAAAATTCTACGTGCCTGTACATGTGGAGTGTTTATGGATAGGTCTTCAAAATTGTTAATGGGGTTTCTAATATAATTATATTCTAAACTTAATAGTTTGCGCGAGAGACACTTCCAAAGTGGTAAAATTATGGTAACTTCTAAAATTAGAGAATGATAAAACTAAAAAAATATATGATATACATCACCATGCAAACTAACAACGAAAATTGGTTTGAACGAGATCTAGCAAGTAGTTTTTTTAATACGTTATCAATCGTAAACCGCAATTTGCTTTCATTTAATCAACTAAACTACTTGCTGCTACGGAACCCTTCATGTGCGAGTCCGATTCGCACTTGGCCGGTTTTTTTAACTTTAAAAATGACAGACATTAAAAACAAACTTTTGATCCCTATTTAATACTTGTAGGGTAAAATTTCTAAAAACGTCGCCAAGTCCAGACGCCAGCACCTCTAGCTACCCCAATCTGTCAAATTTCTTTTATAGATTTCCAACTTTATCACAAAAGCATAAGGTTCACTTTCAATTGGGGAAATTTGACAGATTGAGGTAGCTTGATGTGCTGGCGTCTGTACATTTATTTTTAACCACCAGTTTGAATATTCAATACATTATACGTTTTAGTTTGATTGACAGATTTCCATACCACCGTCCAATCTATTTCACATTTATAGCTGATTATTAGTGGACGTATATAACATAAATAAATTATAGCTATTGTCAACATTTCAGATTTACAGCACCAGTGTTTTAGGATGTTGACACATTAGCTAGAGTAGTTTATTGCACCAGAAAACACAATATAAATAAAAACAGACACTTCGGTAGTCTTATTATTTTGTAGCGATTTCTTCTAGACCACAGTTACGTGAATAAGGAAAAGTAAGATAGAAAAGGCGATAGATGTTTGTGTACTATGGCCTTTATGACTGTTTTAAATATAGATGGATATAGATCAGTAACCACATACATGCAAAATATAAGCAATTTTACTGATGTGGTCTAGATATTCCTAATAAGTTGTCAAATTCCTGCTGGTGAATAATCAAACTAGTAATGATGAGATTTCCATCAAAGTCGCAAACCAAACAATATAACGCATGAGAAATGGGTTAAGTACATTTATCATTGTTCTAGGACGTGTCTTCACTAACAGATCGCATATAAAGTGCTTACTTACTCGAGAGAAATACTTGAGCAATATGGTCTATTATACTTGGGCCTAGTAGTATAATATAAAATTTGTAAACAAATCACGACCAAATAGTTTAAAATTCAGAAACTATTTAACTATTTCGTTAATATTTTACATCTATGGTCTTTGGATACGCTGATTGTGCGCAAAACCCTTTATTTTATTTGGAGGGACATTAAAAACAATCAGTTGAAAATTGAGCCATAGGAGTGCATGATTTTGACGATTTTAGATTTTATAACAACCAAAACATTATTACAATTTGCTAATAAGTACGTCCTTTTATAGCAAATTGTAGTAAATTTTTGTGTAATTATCTAATCGTCAATTATTTTCTAGACATGCATGTGCATGACGTGGCGGCTACACTGCAAATAAACTTAATAAGACATTAGACGAACTGACTGTCAAAAATAGTTCTTCCTTTAGCTGTTGAAAGTTAGTTTCTAAGAAACTAGGCATACTATACAGCACTGATTATACCGTAAAGAATGAAAAAAAGATGGAGGGAACCTTACCATTTTTATAAAACTGTACTTTCATGATGACAGTGCTCCAAGCCGGATTGAATAAGGTGGTTAATGTTCATGTATGCCAATGATTTACGCAGTACATGTTGTAGTTAATTATTGATTAATTTGTACGTACCCAAATACAGATGGACTATTTACTCACTGATTTAATAAGGAGATTGGACGGCAATGTGAAACCAAGGAGAACCCAGGGAGAGATCAGATGCAGGAACGACTAAAACAGCATAAACTAAAAAAAGAATTAATAGGTAATGATGAAAGGTATGTTAAATGCCAAATA
Source organism: Pseudoips prasinana (assembly GCA_951640165.1). Taxonomy (NCBI): domain Eukaryota; kingdom Metazoa; phylum Arthropoda; class Insecta; order Lepidoptera; family Nolidae; genus Pseudoips; species Pseudoips prasinana. The sequence continues at coordinate 17,438,940 of OX621241.1, read as the reverse complement.
TAACACAAAATTTTATTATAATTTGTCACAGCAGCTACGGTTATCACTTTTTTGTTTAGTCCAATTTTGAAAATTTCATGATGCGACGATCTATAAGATCGAGCAAAAAACATCTAAATATAACTTTCTAAAGTTCACATTGTGAAAATACGATTACTTAAATACAGCATGCTGAAATGCCAAAATAGACAGACCGTAATTATAGGTAATAGGGTTTCTTTGCCATACTTTAGGTACATATATACATAGAATCACGCCTGTTTCCCAGAGGTGTAGGCAGAGACAATGGATTTCGATTTTTGACAATCTTTACACACTTATTTTGCCTCGTTCCTCATTATGCTTTAAGTACTCAAAAAATATATATTTTTATATTAATAAAACGCAAGAAATTGAATATAAAATAAACATATTTCTTATTTTTTCATTATAGAATCAATTAATCCTTTCCAATTGTTAACTACTTATTATAATATAATTATATGTGTAGTAGATCGCTTAGTTTCTGCCTTTTACTCCTCTAATATAATATAACGTTAACAGTTAAAATTATTGTGTTTGCCAGAGTTGCAATTCGTAATTTCTCTCCATGGTAGCAGGTGAAACTGTATGCTCTCTTCACATTATTCATACATTACAAGACCAGTATAACCTCGTACAGCCAGCAACTCGTACAGACAGCATAAAATATTATTCTAGGCTTTGAACAGGCTATGGGGGCTACAATTTTTATTGGCGAATAGTTCAATAACAAAAAGTTTTAGTATATCGAGCAGCAAAGATTTAGAAGTTCATATGTCTTTTATTATGTAGTTGGAGACAAGTCCCGTAGGAATTTTCGGAATAAATTGACATTCAGGTTTCAGATGAGCTGTGTGAATTGTCGACGATCCTAGGCTTATAAGCCGTAATGAACCCCTAAGTCTGAGGACAGACATTGCCTCATTTTGGGTATTCTAACCCCTGTACAATGACAGCCTATTGTACAGGGCCACTTTCTACCAACGATCCTCTTGCCATAGACAGAATATCCTCAACCCTTGAAAATTTACGATCACATACGTTATGGTTTCAGTGTAACTTCCTTCCACGTATGCTGAGGTTGTGGATTGACGTATCTGCACATTGACGTCACTACAGTATGCCTTTCAAAAAGGAGTAATATAGTAAGCAACGCGCGATTACCTAAACCCATTTTATTTGTATATTAAGTACATAATAGAATAGGTACAGATATATTTGACCTTTAAGCACATTTGATCGCGTATTCTACTTCATTCCTAAATTCATATTAGACAATTGACATATAGACAATGTTACATCACTCTTGTAGCTCAATTTAGGTACTTAAGTGTATATACCCATCTCCAATCACAATACTGTAGTAATATGAACCATCTCTTTGTTGGTTATGAATTGATATTATTACTACATACCAACAAACCCCAGAATTAGCACCAACTCATATACAAAGTGAATTTGCAAATAGGAATTAATCAAACTTTGATGGGCACGTGCTTAGTTATCTACCACACAAGACACATACTACTACAAGATGTAACATTAATAGTGTTAGATAATACTAGACTTCAATCTACTAATGGTACATGTTTCGAACAAAGACGGTAAAATTCTGATTCTTTATAAAGTATGGTGCGTCAGTTGGCTGAAATTTTTGCATAGGTGTATATTGTTTAAACATAATTATGTTATACTTGCTGCCCAGTTCCATGAGTGGGCGGTTATTACTTGTCAAGTGTTAATCCACTGTAGGAAGTCTAAGATCTCCGAAATAATAGACGTAATGCACTCTATAGGTTCTTGTGTCTATTTTCTAGTAATTGTTCCTTCACAATCACTAGAAAATAGACACACGTCGCTTGGATGTAATTGATTTCGGAACGCGGCAAAATTGGGCCGAGATTGACAACACATGTGTTTAACTCAGTGTCTGAGCCACAAGTGTAGTGCCACGCGCCACTCATTACTTGACATTTTTTTTAAATTCTGTTTTCTTGTGATCTGTTGTCTTCTGGCTCTGGCTTCTTCGGCCTTATGACCCTTCAGTATAATATATTTTAATTTCATTTATTTTCGTCATGAAGTCAATGGCAAGTAGACAATATAGTCCTTATCCTACCCCAGTAAAGCAGTGGAAACTATACTAGCAATTCTCGGCAACATGGCACTTTCCGCCACTTGTGTACGTTGATGAAGACTCCACCATTTTTACACAAAAAAACTCGAATTTACACCAGTTTTTGAAAATAAAACAATGCCCCGATGAGTCTTTTTACGCGTTGGCGCCAAAACTCTCTATCACTCGACAGCACGCTCCGTGTCGCCATCCCTCGTTTCCTAATACACCCAAGTTCCGTTTTACGCTCTGCAACATATAATTTGAGATCTTTAATTTTAATCCCTCCATGACGCTTAATTTGCAATAATATCGATGCCCCCTCTGTTCTTCTTTTGTCCAAGTAGCCTTCTTTGCGTTTTGACCGACACTCTCATATCATCCCAACCCAAAAAATTAAATAATTATGACTATTTTAGAGTCTAGGGAAAAAAAATCGCAAGCGAGGCCACAGGTACTATTTTTTTGTTAAGACGTTTTCACTAATGTTTATAAAGATGGATGCAAAAAACCATTTACTTGATGGACATTTATTATAGGCCATTTCATACTTTTACCTTGGCGGCGTCTTTATTGTTAATGTAATAAGAGTGCTTTTTACAAGGCCATGATAAACGATTGTTTTTTATACTTAAATAGGCTCCATTTAAGTAAAAGAACATTCGTATTCGTTAAGTATGATTTTACATTAAATTGGTAAAACAAATTCATATTTTCTCTCAAAGAGAACAAATGTATTTTTCAAATCATACTTAAATTTTAAAAAAATATTTAAGTAATGGAAGTAATTAAAATATATAAGCTAACAATAAGAAAAAACTAACAATAAGAAGAAACCCTATTTACACTAATAGGCGTCGAACAATCCCTCCGCATCCCGAAAAAAAAAAATATTCAAAAGTTTACAAAGTTTTATTATTTTTGTAGAGTTCTGTATCATACACTGTTTATCATATGCGTTGTAATGTTGTATAGAGATATGTATTCAACCACTAACTTTACACAGAATTCAACTTTACATATCTCTGTATATGGATATTATTATGTACATGTGTATACCTACATTGTTTTAATTATGACACGTGTTAGAGAATTTACCTACCCTGACCGAATGACACGTCGATCTGTTGACTAAACACAAATAGGCAACGAAATTGCGATGGACTTTAGGCAAACTAATTAGACAAAGTTGTACAATGAGTAAAAGAAATGAGTAACAATATTGTGGAATTATTTATACAAGGTTTAACATAAATAGTTAACGTAACTTACGGATCTTAATTTACCTTTGAAACTGAACAAGAACATACACGATAAGATTGACTTTCCATATAAAAATGTAGATTACAAACTGGTCTTTTTTGTTTTGTATTTTTTTTGGACAACGCCCGCATTAAGGAATTTAATCCCTGTGTCGCGGGGTACTTTACAAACATATAAAAGACGGACACAAATCACATCCAGACTCAGAACAACTATTTATGGGTCACACAAATAGTAGTCCGGCGCGGGTCTCGAATCCGCGACACAAAGTGGCGAGGCGACTGTGCCACTGCGCCACACGTGCAGCCAAATTTTATTAAATTTCATTATTAGATTGCAATTCTTAAACTACCACTTCCATTAACTACTACTGTTATATTTATATTTATAGCCGTGTAGTTCCTTTTTTTGTCATTATGTCGGACTCGCACCGACTAAACCTACCTGCCGTGGACTTCACTTGGTGCCTAATGGGGGGCCCCCGGGAACGAGAGTATGCTGCGCCGGTGCCCTCCTTTTGCGCCATATCCTATGTTCGGGACTCGTATCTTGGGAGGGCTCTGGATTGCCCTTCCCTATTGTCGACTCCTGCCAGTCCAGCACAGCGACTGCGACACAAACAGACCGCTGTCTTTCCGGAGCTGCTTGCATGTGGTGGCAGTACAGGACACTTCTCTGACTGCCGCCGCAGCCCCAAGGGTTAGTTGGGCTACCGGCGGCTGCCGCTGCCCAACTAACGCCTCCTCCGTCTACGAGCAGGATCGGCTCTCGCCCGCTCCCGCTCGGCAGCCTTATATTGGAGCATGACTGCCTCACAAAAGGAGACCACGAGCCGTGCGGTTCCTGGGTTAGCCCTCTGGTTCCCGGCCTAGAAAGAATAACATGGCTACCCCGTTACATCCCGTGGGTGTCGTAAACGGCGACTAAGGGTTACAGCATGTAGTCGGACAGCAGCGTCACCTATTTATTAGCTACCACCTAACTGCGGTCGCCAACTCACATGTCAAGCGCCAGCAAACCACTCCAACGAAACGTTTAGGAAGCTTTTGGGGGAGGCCTATGTCCAGCAGTGGAAGATATCAGGCTGATGATGATGATTAACTATTGAAAATATGGAACTATTACCAAAACCCAAGTAATTAATTAAAAATAGAATGGTTCAAAGTATCTACTTAAAATTTTAGATTAAATAAGATTTTTGCAATCTTATACGTACACCTAATGCGCTGCAATAAGGGTTGATTCCTCTCATTTAACGATCTTTGATTTGGTTACTACAGTAATGTTTTGTTAAGTTATTATAAACCAGCTATAACTGATATGCATTTAAATATCATGTAAAAAAATAATGCACTTAATACAAACCACAAACTGATATGTGAATAGTTCGTCTAACACAGGAATCGAGCCACAAAGAGCTTACCCGCTTTTTATTTAGGACGTTATTACAAATTGATGGTTTAAGGTTTTTCTCTTTACTTGTTCGAACCGCCACGTTCCGCCACAGACCCTCTCGCCAGAAGTGAATATTTTATCCATATCACTTGCAGGAATAGTCGTCCGCCACCGCGAGTTTCACAAGAAACTATTTACTGTGCATTACCACTCTGTGGAAGCGAATTATTATTGAGTAACATACACCTCGATTTATAGCACACAATTACCAGAAATCCAAAATTCTGTTGATCCATTCTCTACCAAACTTTAACCTTCTTATATGAAGATTGTCTAAATTCGCAAACATATATGTATATGTTTGGTATTATTTAAGAAAAACGCCGTAACATGTTACTACTAAAGTAACACTGGCAGCCGGTCTGGGTTATGTGCCTCAAATTCGGAATAATACCAGCAAAGCGTATATATCAGATCCTCCATAATAGAATAGAGAATATCGAATTCTCAGCTCAATATAGACAGAACCATTCAAACACAATATATTAAAATATATCTTAACCAATAAGTATTTACTTTCACAATGATTATTTACATTGTGACAATACATTTCAAAAGTACTCGTATACAGATATTTATTTATCTAATGCGGGCGTAAATAAAAACCATTTTTGTTTTATTTTATTGAAAAAGTGTACTAAATTTCTCATAAAATTGATATACTCAGATCATTTGAAAAAAAAAAAGAATTTAAAGCAATAAAAAATGCAGTATTACATAGCTAAATAATGCACTACAGCTAGAGCGGGTTCTTTATTACAAAAATAAAAAATTGATTAGGTCAGTTTCTAGCTCTTTTTTTTTTTAAGACAACGCCCGCACTAAGCAATCTAATCCCTATGTAACGGTATACTTTACAAACATATAATAGACGAACACAAATTAGATCCAGACTCAGAACAACTATTTATGGGTCACACAAATAGTTGTCCGGGGCGGGACTCGAGCCTGCGACACGAAGCGGCGAGGCAATTATCTTAGCCGCTGCGCCACTCATGCAGTCAGGGCAGTAAAGGTAAGTTATATGGCAAGTTGCACCGATGATCTTGTGAGGATAATAGGAAGCAGCTGGATTTGGGTATGGCAAGAATGACAAATGTGGAGATTTTTGAGAGGCCTTCTCCATAAGTAGACTTTTGGCGGCTTGTGGAGTCTTTCGGCTGATGTGATGATGAGGATGTGGGAACAGTACATGCGTTTAATTTTTCTATTTATTGATCAAAATTTTCAATAAAGTTTAACGATCAAATAATTTAGTAATGGTGAATGAACAACTCTGAATATTATATGAGATTTCTGGTACTTAGTTATATACCCTTTCACGAAAATTACACTTTCGTGATTGCACATTTCCAAGTTGTTAAAAGCTCTAAATTTTAGTTTTATCTATGGTAAATGTAGAAGAAGTAAAAAGTACCTGAAAGTACAATAAAGTAGAGACCTTAGTCGAAAAGATTTTTAAAGTAACTATGTTAGTTTAGGTACCCACAGTTTTACAATTTGCTAAAAGATTTTTGTCTTATTTATTTGCTGAGAAGTTATTATTGTTGCCCAAAATAAATTAATTTGAGCGGTGGTCCTATTGAGCTTTGATTCCGCTTGGGCGCGGTTTAGTTTGCTGCACGGCAGAATGTGGCTGATTATCTGCAATACAGCTATAGCACATAGCTTCGTTGTTTTAAAAGTTACCCTATTAATAGAAATTGACACCGGATATAATTAACTTGGTTATTAGTATCCTTTGTGCAGTATCCAATGGCAACTAGATTAATGCTGGTAACTTGCAATAGTGTACTAGTCCACAACTGAAATGGATAAAGGCTAGTAAGACGAAGTTTTGATTAATACTACTAAATCTATATTTAACTATTTACCAAAAATATACAACCAGTTTAACTTATCCTCACCGATCGATTTATCCAAATTATATATGGAACCGTTTCAAAAACATTTTTAAATTAGGTATCTAAAATGATTTATTAACAATAAAGAAATGGCGTAAAGTAAACATATACAAAAACATGACGTTGAACTGAAAGAACAGAGGTGGATCAATTTCAAAAATGAAGGTTAGCAGTTAATCTTCTGCATTTGAAATCGATTAAAAAGTAGTCAAAAATTCTTCCCTGACTTCAATCAAGGTGAAAAATAATTTAAACTTTACCAATTTCACCTAATAATGTGTGCACGTACCTATCCTTTGAAATAGTAAGTTTGCAATTTATAAACTTTATTATTCCATACACCGGTAGCGTCCAATTTTTCCTTCTTTGCAATGTGCCGTCAGCGTTGTCTCGCGTGGAAAATGCGTGAGTAATGCAATGAGTGTTGCTATGTAAATTATGGTAATCGCTTACTCCCAGGTCTTATGCACGATTATATAGTTTCCTTAATAGTAAGTTCTAAAAAATAAGAAGCTGTGCGGTACTATTTTTATATGCATATAGTGTAATAATATGGAATTCTACACAGTGTGTGATTCAATATAGATAGATAGAATATGGGTATGCTGTGTTGTAACGGCATAGAATATCATCACCCCATCACATGACGGGGGGAGGGGGGGGGAGGGGCGTAGAAATCGACCGAGGGAATAACTACCATAGAACGGGCAGCATCCTTTTTCAGTGAACTAAGAGCATTAAACTGCGATCGCCAACCCGTTTGCCAAGCGTGGCGTTATGGCATATCCCCCCATTATTTGGGGAGGCTTCTGTCCTGCAGTGGACGTGCTTTGGCTGACATGATGATGATGGGCCGATTATTTCATGTCTAATGATATTTTGGTAGACAAAGTATTCGTACACATTTGACCATTTCATCATAAGGCGACCTTTAATTTGTTACTTTATATTTATGAAATAGAATTTGTAGTAAAACCACGGTTAGGGAATAATCTCAAAAAAAAGGTGGGAATTAGCTGATGATTTATATAAATAATTTTGTCCCTGAATTTATTGATCGATGGAAAAAAATAAGCAGGAAATATCCTGGGACATTATTCCCACAAGGCCATCAGATCCCAAACTAAGCAGAGCATATACTACTTTCCTTTTGTAAATACATACTTATACAGATAATTACACCCAAACACAGGACAAACAGACATGTTCATGCACACAAATATCTGTCCTGGGTGGGAATCGAACCCACGACTTTCTGCGTTAAAAGCAAGCATTTACCAACCAAGCCAACTGACCCGTCAGCTGATACCTTTTATATAAACGCACATATTTTTAATTGCATATCTTGCTAAGCGTTATACTAAAAAAAAAATTATAATATATTTATATTTATTTTTTACTTAAAAAATTTACATCGATCAATACTCAAAATGAGTATTGATCGATGTAAATAATGTATAAATAAAAAATCTGTTTCTCATAAAAAATTATAATCCCGTGAAAGCACAATAATTTATTAAGTATATTCTTGTTATACATTTGGGACAAACGCTGACTTGCCTACAGTTTCGTTCTATTACGACATAAATACATTATACTGAAATATGTTTAGCAAAATCATGTTATAATATAAAGAAAAGAAATAACAGCTACCTAATATGGATTCTGTTTATTTTCTTAATGGTACATGAATAAATAATAACTTGCCGAAACGTTGTGTGTGAGTACTAGTGGTGCCATTACGAGTATTTATTAGGTACTTACATAAGGCATGTCGAGGGAGCTATTTTCTCTGTTTTGCGTTAAGTCTCTAGATGGCACAGCGCTGAAATATAAACGCCATCTCACGAAAATGTGCGGAACTTCTCAACAACTCGTTTAGTAACTAGATGGCGTAACATTATAGGTAGGTATTGTAGCTTCATTTGTTTGCTTTTCAATCCTTTCAATAGTTAAATTTTTATTTTAGCATATGTCAAAAGTAGTGAACACAATTATTTATATTAAACAATACCTCGGTACTTACGCTTCCATAGAATAATGGTCAGTTTGGTTCTCCATGTTACTTAGAAGCGACATTGCATGTCCGAGTGGGTAAAATGAGGAGCTTAAATACAAAAATTAAATTAAATATACTTATTCGATCTTATTTTTCAAGGGAAATGTAATTTATTGTATGTAATAATAGTTTACAGAAATATTCTTAAAATAAAACACTATAATTTCAGAATCACAATAGACTTATTAATTACTTACAATAGCGTTGAAGTAATCGTCCGCACCGTCATCCGCCGGCAACGTGCCCAGAAGGTTGGCGGCAGTTTTCTTGCTGGATTACTTACTCTATGTCTTCAGTAAGCGTCGGCCAGTGTCGACCAGGCGTTTTGATATCTCGCGGAAAAAACTCGCGCTTCGTCCCCCAAAACCTTAGGTCTCAACCGCAAATAGGTCTTATCAAATGTATAAATTCTTTGTAGATTTGTATACTTGGGCCGCTAGGAAGTTTCGGCTGAATCAGCGACTCCACGCCATCACAGAACTAACCTGCGAGGAAGATAATGGTTCAGTTCGTCGATGCCGTGGACTGAAGACAAGTACGCCGGAAGGCTAATACTAGAAATTGTAAGAATACATTTACACAATTTTTAATTAAAATTGACAAGCGTAACCTACTTACACATTAAGTTAAATAAGAAACCAGGTTCAAATTGATGGGTAGGTATTTTTTACGTATTCCGTAAGCCATTTAAATTAATAAAAAAAAACAAATTTCTTCTGATACCCTAAAAATAGAAAACATAGGTAAAGTAAATTTATACATACATCCTGACAAAGGGGGCTATTATAGTGGTTCACTTTCCAGAAAAACCCAATAAAACTCTTTGGTCCGTACCCTTTAGCTGCGGTTGAACATGATACAGCAATCAAGGCAATTGATTATATCACAAGAGAAGTGGCGAGATCTGACCATAAGGGCTTTTTACCACCAACCAACCTTATCAAATTTTATAACACTTAGCGTCATTACGATTCTTATATTTACATACTAGCTGTGCCCCGCGGTTAAATTTTATAAATTATCACAGCTCCTCCCCCGTAGGTGATAGCGTGATAATATGTAGCTTATATGTTGACCCGACCTCTTAGTAATATTCATGCAAAATTTGAAGTAAATCCATGAAGTACTTTTTGAGATTAGCCCGGACATACATACAGACAAACAGACAAAAATTCTAAAAACTATATTTTTGGCTTCGATATCAATGGTATATCACGCCCCAAGTATCCTTTTAAAAAAATATTCATTGTACAGTTTTCATTTTCCTACGATTTTATTATATGTATAGATAGATAGTAGTATATATATAGAACGCTCGGGCGCAGCTCGGGCGCAGCACAACCAGTCGTTCTATGCAGTCGTTATCCCGTCTAGAGACGAATTTGATAGATCACAATGTAACTTTTAATCTGATTTAATAGGGATAGGGAAAGTATTATTCTGATTTTGCTGTTAAGAAAAATTCCTACTATCGTTTAAAGAGCCTGCAAGTTAGCACTGTTACTGGAAAGCACTTTAAGCCGTCGGTCCTATACCTAGTTTTTCCGGATATGTCGGCTAACCGTACCGTTGGATTATGAGAGTGGTGGAATAGGAAGTGCACCCGTTTTTTTTGCAATGTAATATGTCTCGCGCAGATTGAGGACATTATTATTAGATATTAGACTGTAAAAACTTAAGTTACGTCAAGTCTACGGTTCTGAGCCATACTTGCCGATTTGACACAGGGGGATCACTAAACACAAGAATTGTCTATTAGAAATAATTACCTACTTTATGTATTTTAATATTATTCAGATCGTTTTCCATAATGAAAACAATAAGAAAATACACAAGTTCAGAAATACGGAATGAAAACATATTTATATTAAAATGCCATTCCTTTAAAAGGCCACTGTCTCTTCCAGAGTAAAAAGAAATAAGGAGCTTACAAGACATTTTAATCGTCGGTCTCCGCACTGCTCTGCCTTTTTTAGGGATCTTGGAGTCTTCATTTAAACCAAAATAGTATCTAAATAATAATCGAAATAAAAACTATTGATTTGTCATAATAAATATTCATGGCCAAGAGAAAATCAACGTAGAGTATTTTATTTATAAGGGAATAAACAGTAACACATTGTACAAAATTATATAGTATAAATAAAGTAAAGTATACATTAATGTGTACTCACAACGTTGTCCACAAATTATCTTGTTCTTCAAATAGACAATTATGATACAATTTATATTGTTAAAAATTAAAATACTAAATATATTTGAACTTATTATTCTGTGTTCTGTGTATACTGCATTCGTTTAATCTTAAATTTATAAGCATCAGTAAACAAATTATTATAATTGCTACATAAATGCGACGAAGAGAAGCGCCGTACGTGCCGTTACCAGCTTGGTTTTACAAGACGCAACAACAAATAGGACATGTGGGCACTTCTCTCCTAATCATAGTCCTTAGTCCTGAGTATGCTGAAAAGAAAAAAAGATAGAATGAAATTTATTCGACATACAAAAAATAAACAAAAAAACATGGTAAAGAACTCTTTGGAAAATACGTGCTCAAGCGCCCAAAGAAGTTTTTACTTGAAAAAACTATCAAATTAACTAACATCGAACCCGTAGAAAAACAAAACTAAAATAAATGGAATGTAAGTACTACATGGAAGTAAAATACATTAAATGTTTCACGCAAAACGCTCCAAGTATCTCGTATTTCAGTATTTTACGCGAGTTATTTGATACCACGTTTATCCTTGACCGTTCAAAGTTTAATCGAAGCTTCAAAATTTTCTTGTAAGTATGATTATGTTTACGCACAAGCTAAATTAATATTAAATTTATTTGTAAGAGATAAATTGTTCACTACACAGCGGAGCGGCCGTAGCTGCTAAACTACCAACAACCTTTTTAATTTTTTTCTCTTAATATTTCTTTATACCCAGTATTTTTTCTTTCGCCTACCTTGTTAGTCTAGTGGTAGCCTTTTCAACTATATATAATTAGGTCATTGGTTCAAATGCCGGGTCACGCCAAATTGTGACATTGATATTTTTCTGTTAGGAATCACCTGGAAGGAATAAGTTGGCTGTGTTGTTACACGGCCGTGCCTCAGAGGGTACGTAAAGCCTTCGGTCTTATATATGACCTCTTTCTAGTCACGTCGGCTCTTAGTTGCATTACAACATATATTAAATAGCTAGTCTCCATAGAATATTCGAGCAGTAGGATATTATTATTAGGACATTCTCTCTCCCAATTTTATATTATACTAGCTGTGCCACGCGTTAAACTTTATAAATTATAGCCTATGTATATGTGTATATTAATACAGGGTGTCAGCTAACTGTGTACCAAATTTTATTATAATCGCTACAGCCGTTTTAGACGTGAAGAATTAACAAACATACACACTCAAACACTCACAAACTCTCGCCTTTATAATATTAGTGTGTGTTCTCTATCTCTGATCAATTACTCATACTAAACATTAGATATGCACATTCATCACATAACTTACTGTTTGTTTTCCAAAGGTATAAGGTTAATTCATGCCTACCATTGGCTCAATAACAGAAGATATCCACACTTAGGATTCACAAGCAAATTACCTATGTCAGGTTCAATTTAATAATTACGATTTGTTGATTTATTGAACCTATAGAAAACAATGCACAAGATTTTTATGAAATTATAATAATATAAAATATTAGAGTATTTTTTTATATACTTCCTAAGATTATTTATTTACTATTACTTCGCCAATCTAATGACCCATTTTGCTTCGATCTATTGAGAAAGGAACTCTAGTACATTTTTTTAGTTTTTAGAACTTTTCGTGGTAATTTAAATTAATAATAAATTTTAATACTGATAATAAGGTCTACACTTATATAATGCTAATAATTTCATAGTTCACTAATAAAAATCTCGTTTATAATATTTCGTGTGAAAAGGAGCTAAGAAATCTTATAAATAGAACTAATTAAATTGCTTATCAGAAGTCCATTATTTACTAGAAAGAGAAGGTCTTGTAACACATCTTTCGTCTTTGTACCATGCGACATTAACTATTTGAAACATCTTTTTTTATAGAGCTTAATCACAAGTATACATCTTTTTTTATAGAGCTTAATCACAAGTATACATCTTTTTTATAGAACTTAATCACAAGTATACATACATAATTGAAGGACGAGCCTGTTGGCGTGGTTGGCAAATGCTTGCTTTTCACGCCAGAGGTCATGGGTTCGATTCCCACCCAGGACAAATATTTGTGTGCATGAACATGTCTGTTTATCTTTAGTCTGGGTGTAATTATCTATATAAGTATGTATCTACAAAAGAAAAGTAATATATATGTAGTATATCAGTTTTATCTGGTTTACATAGTACAAGCTCAAACTAAGCGAGTTTGGAATCAGATGGCCGTGTGTAAATAATGTCCCAGGATATATTATTATATTATAATTATAATTTACACGTAAAGATAGCATCTTCAAATATTCTTGTGTTATAAAAATATTGACTTCATTTTTTACTTTGATGAATTTATAAGATATAGCTCTAATACACACAGTTATTTAGTAGTATACCAGAACGAATGTATTAAAAAAATGAAACCCTCAGGTAGCGCGTCTTACTCGCCCTTAGCCAGTTCTTACACAAATGATGTCATCGTTTCTCATTTCAATTTATAAAAATGCTTTGCAACCCTTTTATTTTTCACGACGAAATAAAAACGGCTTCGGTAAAATGCTTGCTAAAATACCGATAGGTATATCTTCTAAATCTAAATACTTATTAAATTTGTTGGTGAAAGAAAAACAGCTCATTTATCTCACCTTTTAACAATAGCTACCTATGGCGAAGGGTCAATATACCTAACACGATACCCATTAGATAAGATAAGACCTTTATTCGCTTAAGATATCTACACTTAGTAGCCTTGCGATTCATTTGTTATAACAACAGTATTGAATGGGCTTATTGGCGTGTGGCGGGTTCAATTCTCACCCAGGACAGATATTTATATGCATAAACATGTCTGTTTATCCTGAGTCTAGGTGTAATTATATATTTGAAAAAGAAAAGTAATATATATAGTATATAGAAGCTCTGTTTAATTTGGGATCAGATGGCCGTGTGTAAATAATGTCCCAGGATATATTTTTTTTTTAATAACTTACTTATTCAGGAGTTGTTCAAGCCGCCCAGAGGACTCTGTCATGGCTTAACGACTGTTGTCTAATGACTACAAACAACAAGCAAACTTTGGTGATCACCCATCTATGGGCCGACCGTGAGGCTAGTTGCTTAGCCTTGCCGTTCGCTTGCGGACCGGCGAGAGCATTGAGAGCTTTGATATAGCTATTACATAATTCTGACTATGTATTATATTAACAAAGTAAGCCATACCTAAATATATATTTATACTATAACTACTTAATATTTTAATGACTTACTAAGACCGAGATTATTCTTTGTATCCCATGTATTCTATGTTTATACATTTAATGTTTAGAAACACTTACCAATCAGCCAGGCTTTTTATTCCGCTTTAAACAGCCGCCCAGCCGTAGGGGCAATTCGCCTATGGTTCTTAAAAGCTACACCTTTATTTTTATTTTTTTGTTATGGCAGGGGGAATGCCTACGCATGACACCCACTAAAAGTGTTTGCGGGTGGGTATGTCGGACTCGCACCGACTAAACCTACCTGCCGTGGACTTCTCTTGGCACCTGATGGGAGAAGCCCCGGGAACGCGGGTATGCTGCTCCGGTGCCCTTTTGCGCCATGTCCCAGATTGTACACGTACCCTGGGAGGGCTCTGCATTGCCCTCCCCTATTGTCGACTCCTGCCAGTTCGGCACAGTGACTGCGCCACAAACAATTCGCTGTCTTACCGGAGCTGCTTGCATGTGGCGGCAGTAGAGGACACTTCTCATACTGCCACTGCAGCCCCGAGGGGAGTAGGGCTACCGGCTGCTGCAACGGCCCCGAAGTCTCCTCCGTCTACGAGTGGGCTCGGCTTGCTCCCGATCCCGCTCGGCGTCCTCCTTATAAAGCATGACTGCCTCACAGAAGGAGACCACGGCGTCCTATATGGTAGAGTCGCCTGCCAGCCTACGATTGCAGGCGGCGAAAGATCCCGTCCGATATATAAGCTACACCTACATATATACTACTGAATATATGTAGGTGTAGGTATATACTACTGAATATTTAAATCAACCCATCTGTAAAAGATATGACATCATCGTTGTATACCGATTTCTTTTCTATGATTTTCTGACTTTGGAAATGTATGAGAAAATATATTTTATGCTATTTATTCTGCGATTAGGGGCAAACCGGCTCATGGCTAGTTGCACCTACCGATGCGTAGTGATCGGCGAGGTTAAGCACCTGGGTACTTGGTCAGTTTATAGATTGGTGTCCGTTAAAGTGCTTTTATTTCTGAGCGTTTACGTGCTTCGCAGGGCACCTTCATTTAGGGCCGTTCCAATTGTTTAGAAAACAGTTGACAAACCATGACAGAGGCCTTCTAGGTGGCTTGGATAACTCTGAATTCACCTCACTACCCACTTCAGGCTTACCACTGCCCGTAGGGTAAAGAAAATAGGGCAAAGCAGACAGCAGAATCACGCAGCTTCGAATTTATGCGCTTAAATATATTCGGCAAGTACTATTTAATATTAAAAACTATCGAAACCTGCTTTCTGCTTCTCTCGCAATATCATTTAAACTTTATACGGGCTGGCCGACACAGAGCTGAAATCGTAGAACATACATGGAGGTAATTCGGATCATAAAGTATCTAAATTTTGCGTTTGAACGTCAACTCCTCGGCCACCCTGTGTAAGTCGCTAACAGCTTAACGTTAAAACTAAATCAAGTTTGTGGCTTACTCAAGTTAATATACATACACAACAACAATATAAATATACATACTTACATACATAGTTATTATACACCTATATCTAATATATTACAAATTTATTTATTTACTTATATAAAATACTACATAAAATATTAATACAATATTTTATATCTATCTATTTACAATTATAATAACACTTACACAAACACCAAACAAGTAAATATAAAATGTTTACTTCACATTATCGTGCATTCGAAACGCGTATAGCCGTTGTACCTGAGCTAACGGTAAAATACCTGCGCGGGCGCACGGACAGTTGACCTCTGCGCGCCCGGGAGTCGATCCACGGACTTTGCTCGCGAAGCTAGTGTCGGCTGCTATCAAGCGCTTATCATAAATCTATCATTTTCTGTTATTTGTTCTATGTACTATTCTTCTCCGTCTTTTCTATGGTTTTGTTGTGTATCGTGGAACTATTAAACTGTGACTAAATACTATCTGTGACTTTCGTTTATGTGCCGCTAATATCGTGTTAGCAAACCGGTATCCACGCAGTACCAGCATCCCCGGTACACCACCATAAGTTGTTCTTAGGATCCTTATGAATGATGTGTAAATTTCTTCTATATTTCATACATAATTTACATGTAAAAGGTATAAAAGAAATTACTACTAAAGAAATATTGAGACTTTTTTTTTGTTTATCTTCTTACGTACTTTAGGGACGATTGGGTTCGATTAAGTTAAGAAAGGTAATAAGTGTTTGGCCGCTTTCTAGCACCACTTGTGGAAAGTTTAATAAAGGCCTACTCTAGTAAGTAAACCTCCAAATTTAGGTTGGAACAATCCCAAAAACTTACCAATATTTTCCCTTTATTCGTTACAATATTGGTTCCGAACAAAGGATTTCTGTAAACCAATTTTGATTTTATAAACGTAAAGCATCCAGAAAAAGTTAACCAATATATGTTTGTGTACTAAGAAGTTTCAAGGATTGGTTTATTTGAGAAGTTATTTAAGAATAAATAATATAAAAGCCAACGTACAATAAGATGCCAGAAGTAATACCTTCTGGCATCTTATTGTACGTTGGCTTCAATATACAAGGCAAAATTACAGTGAAATCATTGATAATAATAATTATATTAAATAATTATAAATAGGTGAATTATAATCCAACAAAATGGGTAACTTTACCTTTGTTTCTGCTGAAGGGGTGAGAACATCTTCACCCTAAAAATCTCAGTACACTTAAAATCTATGGGTTACCTAAATTACACAAAACCGACTGACCTAAGACCTATTGTTGGCCAGATAGACCCGCCAAATGCTGATTAGCTTCGACATGACTCCCCTTTTTAGGGTTCCGAAGCCAAATGGCAAAAAACGGAACCCTTATAGATTCGTCATGTCTGTCTGTCCGTCCGTATGTCACAGCCACTTTTTTCCGAAACTATAAGAGCTGTACTGCTGAAACTTGGTAAGTAGGTGTATTCTGTGAACAAAAATAGAAAAATAACAATAATTTTGGGGGGTCGCCATACATAGAACTCAAACTCAAATTTTTTTTTTTCATCGTACTCCTACATGTTGGTTGCCTATGGATAGGTCTTCAAAAATCATATTGAGGTTTCTAATATCATTTTTGTCTTAACTGAATAGTTTGCGCGAGAGACACTTCCAAAATGGTAAAATGAGTGTAACTTCTAAAATAAGAGAATGATAAAACTAAAAAAAAATATATGATATACATTTCCATGGAAACTAACAACGAAAATTGCTTTGAACGAAATCTAGCAAGTAGTTTTTTTAATACGTTATAAACCGCAATTTGCTTTCATTTAATCAACTGAAATACTTGCTGCTACGGAACCCTTCATGTGCGAGTCCGACTCGCACTTGGCCGGTTTTCCTAAAGTTCTGGTAGCGGACACAATTAACATCACAGAAGACCTAACCAAGGTGGCGTACATACCTAGTGATTACATGAACATCGCCAGCTTTTGTTTTAAAAGTGGCTTTTCTGCCTAGCAAACTAAAACGGGACGCAACGTAGCCACTAAACTTGCTGGACTTATTAGAAGCATGAAGAAATGTGGCCCGAACGGATCAGCTGTCGCAGTACAGGCTATTGATGAGTGCGACTCGCTTTTGATAAAACAAAAGTTATAGTCAAAGAGAAAGCATTTGTCCCACGTAGGGCACGTGAGGTAATAGATATAAGCAGTCGCTCGCCAATTTCAACCACGATAGCGGCTAGTTCATTACTGCTACGTGAAAATTAGTTCACTACACTATACATCGGCGTTATAGTGTCACAATAAGCATCGACATCGTCAACTCATACCATACTATTCTGCGTTTTCCTCAACTATATAGATGACGCTAACGATGATCCGCAGATACATATAGGAAGTTCCACCCTAATGCACGCTCCACTAGGCCTTTCGCAACGAGACGCGCGATTCCTCGCTCTCAATGCGAGGCGGGGTGCGACGTTGCCGCGTCGTGCGGGACGCATTCATCCTGAAGATGATCTCCTGAAGAAGTCGAAACTGTTAGTCATAGTTAAAAAAAATCACTTTGTTAGTTCCTCACGTTAGTTTGAAATGACTTTATATTATGATACGAATCTATCTGCAGAATTTCGCAGTATTTGACAGATAATAGCACTCCAACGCTTTATTCATCTACTTACCTAGTATCACAGTGCAATGTTATTCCTAACTTGAGTTATATCAAATCAATGGATAATGGATTCAATGGTTTTTCCACGTGCCGTGTGTTTATATAATCCTTTCCTAAGTTCAGTGCAGCAACTGACTCTGTGACAAGTTACAAGCAATTATTCAAAATGTATGTCGACGTCAGAAAATTTCATTTTGATCTATTTTCGAGTTAATGTGAATGTGTTATCTAGTGTTGTACTATTATGGCGCATTTCTACCATTCGGCTTCAACACGTCCCGGGGAGGCTGGAGGCATTTATTTAAATATACTTTTAAATAAAACTCAACAAGTAAATCTAATATAAATGAAAGCTGTACAATTTTCTCCTACGAACTAAAGAATGGATAGTTTTCATAAACATGCTCGTTATTATTAAATAAAGATTAATAATACTTATGATTATTATTTTCTCTCTTAATTATTAATATTACCTACTTATAATTATTTATTATGGAGGAGATAATTGCCCCAAAAGAGTAGGAGGGATGACAATGAATGAACGAATAATAAAAAATTGAACTAGAACTAGAGTAGTTGAACCCTCCAAGCAAAAAGAGGAGCTGTACGTTCTGTCAATCAAGTATATTTATTATTTTAATATTTATTCAACTATTTACCCGAAACAGCATAGAAAAAGGTCCACAATGTCAAAATGTTCATCAAAACCCCTACTTTGTTCCAAATTCTTCGAATAGGTATAACATTTACACCCACTCAATAGTAAATTGAAATCTATTTTACTAGTAATATTTCAGTAAAACATATTGTTTAAGTAATGGATATTGAATTTTGATGGGTGCCATCAAACTTTCAACCATCACAATAAGCTGACATTATACTTATTGTATTGCGGGTGTTGAGCTACGGACAAACAGGGCAGTATATTGGCTCCGAGGTCGAGATTTTACGATGAATAGTTGACTATAGATAGATTAACTTATATAGAAAAAAATATTATTCCGTGTATTTTCAGCCAATTCAGGTTGAATTTCACTGTACTTGAGTTATTCAAGTATCTAAGCGAATCGACCGTTTTTTGTGTGTTTCGAATTAACTACAGCTGGGATTTACAGCTTAACCTAAACTCTGAAGCTCGGCTAGACTCTCTTTCTCACAACGGTTGCAATCAAAACTCCCGTAAGCCAGTATCAACCGTGGATTTTTTTTATATTAGCCTATGATAAAGTCCCACTGCTGAGCAAAGGCCTCCCCCTTGGTTTTCTAGACTTCCCTATCTTTTGTAATTTCGGGCCAGTCGTTACAAAATGAGTTCAGGTCATCACACCATCTCCGTTTGGGCGTACCGCGTCGAAAATTAGGAAATTTAGGTATAAAAAAAATATTTTGTTTGCGTAACAGTTATTCCTTTATGTAAAGGAGATGCGACGAAAAGTCACAGAATTCCTGGACAATTAACTACGTAACTGATTTAGTTTTACTTCATTGAGTTTACGAGCTTTTTTATCGTCTAGTTGGTTATTATTTGTGAGCGCGAGTAAATAACATGCGCAAACATTTTCAAGAATCATCTACGTATTACTTACTTAATTATACTATACCCTTCAGTCGCCAGAATATTATTTTTCCTTCATTCAACATATAAATCATTCCAGTTCCAAAAATACCCATTTGAATATATCTTTTTGTTTACTTTAGTGTTATTTTCAACGATATAACATTCATTGGACTTCAAGCAACTAAAATATTCGGCGAATTACTTTTACAAAAATACCTTACCGACGAAATCATAGGGTAGGTGTGTGCCTTATTAATATAACGTCGTAGTATAACATATAACAGGTAATATTTGAACTGTTTGAAACATTAATTTAAAATTTTTATACAAAAACATCAACTACACCACTAGTATTTAAGGTTAAATCTTAAAATACGTGTTCTTTCAATATTTTAGAACGGAGTAACACTCTACTCTTTTTTTTAACTTCAATTTCTTAAATATCCAAGGTTGTTGCTTGTTGGTGGTCGTGGCTTGATCCATGCAATTATTTAAAATTACATATATCTGTAGGAGTATTTTAATAATATATTCTAATAATATTCTCTTTTAACTTTAATGCTTGTCGAGTCGTAAATACTTGTCGAGAATACATTATAATCTGGATAATACTTATCATATCTCGTCTTTGTGAGTTATGAGCAAAATAGACGCAGCTAGATTGCCCTGTTGTAGATTTTCATATATCTTAAAAACTTAAACGTCTACTGGAAATGGCTCTTCAGTGTTTTCAAGTTTATTCTCGTCTGCTTTAGCTTCTAGCTGATCAATTTAGTCTAACTTTACTCTATATGGCTAAAACAAGGGCACAATACGTTGTGTGCCCGCGTGCAATTTTGACCTAAAACCTGACCTGTCCTCCTACCGCTATATTCGCCGTATCGTGATCAGCGTTTAAATACAGATAGTAAAAAAATACTAAACATTCGTCTTATCGGCTTTACCGGTCCATTTATGACGTCAAATGTGCTCATGGAAGCCGATTGAACCATTTAGTCATTTTGAACCTTCATTTATCAGAACGCCGAAAGTAATCATGATAACCGGCATTAGGCTGTAGCCTTCCTGGCAAACCTATTTAAACAGCTGTGTATAACAAAACTATGTGATAAGAACTGTTAAAAGTATAGGTACTGATACAGTCGACACAACCAAAGTGGATACAGTTATACTACGAAAACCAATCTTACTACCTTTATAATAAAGAAGCTGTCAATGTTAAAGTATATCCACCGATTTGTGGACGGATTAAGTATGTAAAAATTAAATATAAGAGAAGTACCTACTCGGGTTATTGATCTTGACTGCGTGGGTAGAAACGTGTCGGAATTACAGAAGTACTAGAAGTTGCTTAGTTCACCCGTAGGACTTAAAACTTAACAAGAATAGTAATTTAATGATTCGTCTGGAAATCTGTGAACAGTGCATTAAATCTGTAGTTTGTAATAGTTTGCTTATAGGTTTTAATTACGAACTTATTGAAATAGAATGAGTATTTTGTAAGCTGAGGAGCTTAGCTAAAAGCTAATGAACTACAAGTGCAATTATTTCGCAGACAAATTTCTTAAGTTTAGAGTTTTCCAAACGATGAAATGATGAAATAAAACGGTCATGAGATGAGCCTGTCTCATAACCGTTGACCGTCGAATTAGAGCTTCAACCCACCTCCTCTAGGTACTATGGCGATCTGCAGGTCCAGATGCCTTCGTGATCATGTAATTATATAGGAAATAAACACTTTTATGTATTTTATCGTATTTTTTTTATTTTATTTTATTATCTATTATAAATTTAGGGGCATTTGGTCACAACACGACCATGCCAGCCCCATCATAACCTAATACTATAAAAGCTTTACACTATTCGTAATTCAAAACCTTATGTAATATTTTATAAAGTAAGATAGCTGCATTCGAGACAGGCTCTGATAATATGCTTTGAACAAAACCAACATCTGTCAAATAAATTTTGAAGGTATTCATCAGCGCCTCTCTAGCAGCTCGGGTCCTATCGTAATTATATTTTCTTTACTTTTTCTATGATGTTACACGTCTCATATCCTATGACATCCGTGAAAAATATTTTTATATGTTTTTATTTAGACGAACGCAGGTCCACGACCATGAAGAGCGTCACAGTATCTACAATAATAATAATATTCTGGGACATTTTTACACACGGACATCTGATCCCAAACTAAGCAGAGCTTGTACTATGGAAACCAGATAACTAATAAATATACTACATAATTACTACTTTTCTTTTGTAAATATCTATATCTATACATCTAATAAAATCAAAACTTTACATTGAATATTTTTTTAAAAAGATACTTGTGGCGTAATCTACAATCGATAGCGAAGCCAAAAATATAGTTTTTTGATTTTTTTGTCGGTTTGTGTGTTTGTCTGTATGTATGTCCGGGCTAAACTCAAAAAGTAGAGCATGGATTAACTTAAAATTTTGGATGAATATTTGGATTAACTAAAAATTTTGGATGAATATTACTATAGGCTACATATTATCACGCTATCACCTACGGGGGAGGAGCTGTGATAATTTATAAAGTTTAACGCGGTTAAACCGCGGGGCTCGGCTAGTATACTTATATAGATAACTAGCTGTGCCCCGCGGTTTTACCCGCGATACATTTTATAAATTATCATAGTTCCTCTCCCGTAGGTGATAGGGTGATAATATGTAGCCTATATGTTAACCCGACCTCTTAGTAATATTCATGCAAAATTTGAAGTAAATCCATGCAGTACTTTCTGAGTTTAGCCCGGACATACATACAGACAAACAGACATACAGACAAAAAATCTAAAAACTATATTTTTGGCTTCGATGTCGACTGTACATCACGCCCCAAGTATCCTTTTTAAAAAATATTCAATGTACAGTTTTGACTTTCCTACGATTTTATTATATGTATAGATTACATTCAGACTCAGGAAAAACAACCACGCCAACCGGCCGGTACAATACGTATAATTAATTATTAACAGTACGACAAAGTTTTAGCAGCTTATTTCATTTACATATTTAAATGATTTTTACAAGTAGGTTGTTTGTGCTCCACACAAGGTTACTGAAAATTTGAGTAGATATGTAGATAATCATCTAACTTGTTAATTATTCAGGCAACCGGCAGTCACCTAAAAGTTTTGTAAAACCCGCATATTTTATAATATGTAAAATATACATTTTGCTAGAAAACAAGCCGCAGATGAAAGTTAATTTGATACACTTCTCAAGTTTCGAAGTATGTACCTATAAAGATTTAAATTGGAAGGTTGATTAATGTTCACAAAATTTTGCGATGCAATATACCTACAGAACCTGATGAAAAATGTATCCAATTAAAAATATTGATTAATGATAAATATACTACCATTCTCTTAATAAGAGTCTTTTATTAAAAATCCGTACAAGTGCGAGTTTATCTGGCGCGGAAAGGGTTCCGTACGTCAACTGCAAATGAAGATTAACTTGTATCGATAAATTTCCTATGTATCTTTTAATATCATAGACATCTTATAGATTTTCCTAAACTTAATAAGAAAATATATACTTTGTTTTCTTTTTTTTATATTTTGACCTATTCGTTTGGAGCGAGGGGGGTGGAACAATTTTCGCATATTTCCTTAAATATCCTTCTTTCACTTCAAATTTCAAACGATATAGTTTGGTTTTTAATTCTGTTAGTTAGTTAAAATTTGGTACCCATATGTAGGTCCAGTAGTATCGGACACAGACAAACAGGCGAGTGATCCTATAAGGGTATATTTTTTTTCCTTTTGAGGACCCCTAAAATGAGGAACCCTAAAACGTTGATATTAGTTTAAACGTAAAATAGAGGTTCCCTTAATTAACGTATTTTGCATCAATATACTGAATGCAAACACATGCAATCGTAATGTAACTTAACATTTTCAAATGGTTTATTGTGGTGTTCTATTTCGTACAATGTATAAATACGTTTGAAGGAAAATATGCGGTTTCTTTGTATAATTATAACCAATATTATAGATAAATATAAATTGCGATATTCATTTTGTTACAGACGCCAGCACATCCAGCTAGCCAAATCTGTCAAATTTCTTTTATAGATATTCAACTTTATCACAAAAGCATAAGGTTCACTTTCAATCGAGAAAATTTGACAGATTGGGGATTGCATTTGATAGCTTGATGTGCTGGCGACTGTACTATAAGATATCAAATATACTTTAATAACATACTGTAAGTGCCAAATGACTTTCCATATTTTTTTTTCAGATAATTAACAGATTACGGAACCATAAGCAAAATTACATCTAATTGTAGTATAATCGTCAATTTCATATACCTTATTTGAATATAACGTATTTTAACAGGGCGTGATCTGATAACGATCATAAACCACCTCTTTGAAGTGTAGATATTAAGGGCATTGGATATGTTTCTTTTTGTACAAAATGCAGCATATCCGTATTCCCGGGGCTCCCCCATCAGGTGCCAAGAGAAGCCCACGGCAGGTAGGTTTATTCGGTGCAAGTCCGACATATACCCACCCGCAGACACTTTTTGCGGGTGGCACGCATAGGCATTCCCCTTGCCTAATAAAAAAAGGTGTAATTTATGTGTACTTCCTTTTTGTGTACAATAAAGAGGTTACTTTTACTTCATTTGTAACATATTAAAAAATTATAGCTCTCATATTACATATTATGGTTGCATGCGCTATTTATTTATAAATAAACAAATGAAATTAAGAGATTAAAATTAATTTACCGTTCTACACCAATACCAATACAAACAAAACTACCACCATTTTTAAGTACGTGAATAACCAACATAATAATTTTGTAGATCGGAAATTAGACCGTCACCACATAAATTCTAATAAACGGATTAACAAGTAACATGTGTTTACGTTTGTTTATGTCACATACAGAATCTGTTTGCATTCAGTGTGTACTTAATTGCTTTATTTTATGGTCCATTAACCTACAATGTTCGCTATTTCATGTCACGCGGAAATGGTTTCACGAACACACCTACACATATCTGTATATAACTCTGTAATAAATCGCAAAGAGGTACCACCACTCTTATATAATTGGAAAATATGAAAAATAGCTCCAATTTGGTTGTGTCAACAACACAGTAAATATTGGAGCTATTTTTCATATTGTCCAGTTATGTACAGACGCCAGCACATCAAGCTACCCCAATCTGTCAAACTTCCCCAATTGAAATTGAACATTATGCCTATGTGATAAAGTTGAAAATCTATAAAAGAAATTTGACAGATTGAGGTAGCTGGATGTGCTGGCGTCTGTAATATCAGAAATATGAATTTTCTTTAAGTGATATTAAAGAGGAGACCTACATCCATCTCTAACTACTATTATATTGAATGTCTGCTGGTTTGAATACTGAGCCGAAATGAGTTTTATTGGTCAGTTTATAAGAGGTAAGTTAGTTTATAAGTTTTAATGAAATTTACTTCAGTTGTTATTCGCAATGCAAAGCGTAAATCTAATCTCAAAAATCAAACATCATAAATTAAATCGTCCAGAGGGCCTCCGACCACGACCCTCCACCAAACCGGTGTAGGCGCTGTGCGGTAAGCTACGAACGATAGACAGATAAAATTTACGATTCCCTTGCTAATATCTTTTCGCATGATGTAAGTGTTAGCCATTGGATTTGTTTTCTAGAAACAAAGCTGATACGTTCCCAGTTGCATAATGAAAGATCATATAATAGTTATAACACCTTCGAAGTATGAAATTTTAGTGGTAATGCAAAGCAATATATTATACTCGCTGATTGAGAGTACGACCATGCCTGACCACCATTGTCCTCCATGCGTACTATGGTATAATTAAATATGTTAAGCTACTATTGTAAAAAGGGGAAGCGGAAGCAGAAGAGAAAGACCTCGTAGAACATTCTATGACAAATCTGAGATGTTCTCAAGAAAGGCCAGATCAGGAGTACCCTAAACGGTAGAGCATTTATGAAGCATATTATTACAGTAAACGAGGCAAAAAAGGTGTGCAAAGATCGGGACAAACGGAAATCTGTTGTCTCTGCTTACCCCTCTGGGAAACAGGCGTGTACCATTGTAAGAATTTTACTAACCATATTTGTTTACAAATAAATATTTGTCTTTGACTTCTGATCGATGAAATGCCTTCTCTGATCTTTAATAATAATTAGACGAGCGGCCCTCATCTAAACGTATGAACATTAAGCGACAGTAGTATAAAACGGCCCTAAAAATACCCTCTCAAGCTTTTACACGCCAGTAACCGCCCTGAATTGAGGATTGAAAGTCCAACAGGATGCTCTTTTGGCGCATGTTACTTCTCTTTCTTCGTCTGTAGTCTTATTTGCTAGAATATTCTTCGATACCCATGAAGCTACTGGTTCGAACTATTGTTAACCCCTGATGCAAAAAGAGGGGTGTTATAAATTTGACGTCGATGTCCGTCTGTGTGTGTATGTCTGTCTGTCGCATATCCGTAGCTCTCAAACCGATGGACCGTTTATGATGCAGGTTTTTCATTTGAAAGCCAGTGAGCTGTTTGGTTAATATTGGACCAGCAGTGTAAGAGTATCAGTTCCTTTTCAAAATTATGTAATTTGTCAATTTCGGGGGTTTTCTAACGGTTAGGTTAGTTACTTAAAGTTTTGCTGAGATCTTATGACCCGAATGGCTGGACAGATATGATCATTGATGAAACATGCTTAGTAAGTGTGTGGTCACAACATCCATTCTTAACGCATTTTTTTTTATTTTGCTCAAAATAGCCATAGAAAATAGATCTATCGCATGGAACTAAATTTTTTACACACGGACACAAATAACATCCAGAGTTAAACCACTATATATAAAACACAAGGGCACTGAAGTACCTACCTCAATAGTGCCTTGCATACTTAATTGTAACTAGATAACATCATTATATATCGACAATAGTCTGTGAGAACCAATCTCGATAACTGTGTCGTTTCTCATAATTGGCCTGCTATTCATAAAATCCAAAAAGGTATGTGGAATCCTTCGTGAATTTACCGACTTACACTTGGCTTGTTTAATATTTCCATTCTAACGCTTCAATTACATATACACAGTCAATGACTCTAAAATATTTCGCCTAAGAAGCCTGGACGATTTAGTCTATCAAAATCTTCATATAAAATATGCTTATTAGAATAACATTATTTTATTCTTAACCATCTCGTTGCTTTAGGCTATAAAACATCTTTCTATTCGATGTTTCTAAAATTTAATTAAGATGGAGGATCGTGGTTATTCGTAGAGATGAGGAAAATTTATTTTGATTTATTTTACGGTTGTATTAAGTGGCACCCGTTTAATATGTATACTGTATTAAATATACTGTGAGCTAATAGGAAATTTTAGATTGCTCATTACATTGCAGAGATTGTCATCTTAATCATTTATAAAAATATTAAATTAATTCGTTCTATGACAACCTATAGCCCTAGGGAGTCACTTCCCCATGGATGGGATCTAAATGATCACGGTATTTTTAAACGCCTTGCAAGACATCATCTACTATGTTTAATGTTTAAATCCACTCGTTAAGATTGATGTCTAAAATGTTCATATTAACAAGTGTTTGTTTACTTGTGAGCTGTCATTGATTTTGATATTAGTTGTTACTTCGAATGTCACTTGATAATTCAACACTGTTCGTTTGGCTCAGCGATACAGTATGGTGCCCTTCACGTCTCCGCGTCGGGTAGCAGGAGTTCACACCCCACCAAGAAGATGACTTTTTCAAAATTAGCCCTGAATCCATCCCTCTCTGGACACGCCCAAATGGTCGAATCTTATATTTAAACAACGCATGATGCAAAGAAAATTTGCAATTTACTTCACTGACCATTAAACAAAGAATCAGAAAAATACACTAAGCAACCGTCATCACATCTAGACAAAAAAGTAATTAAAAATTAATTCTGATACTTTCCACCTTCTAAGAACAATGACTGCTTCTGCGAAAGCTTCGAAGCGGTTCTAGTATACAAATCTGCAAAGAGATTATATATTTGACTCGTTTGGTTAGACGCTACCCCACCCAGATTTGTCACCGACTGGAACAAACTTGAGGATAAACTCAAGTCTGCTACATCGGAGCACCTAGATTCGATCCCGTCCCTCATAGCGACCCCTGAGCAAACGCTCGCAGCCATCGATTCATTCACGACTCACGTCCAAATCCAAGTGAACGAATGTTCGCGGGAGGTCCCAGCGGCTGAACATTTAGTCGATGGAAGCTCCCGGACGATTTGCGTGAGATGGTGACTGAAAAGACTACGACGACGACTACCCCCTCAGTCCAGTAACCATCGACGAGGTTAAAACTCTGATCAAGGATCTCCACCCACGTAAAGCCCCCGGATGCGACGGACTCATCAATCGCGTTTTCAAGCATTTCCCAATGCTTCTACTTAGCCTTTTGGTCGCAATCTTCAACGCGGCCTTATCCAACAACATCTTTCCACAACAGTGGAAAAAAGCAAACGTGATAGGGATCCCGAAACCCGGCAAAACCAAAACCAACCCGCTCAATTATCGCCCGATAAGTCTCCTCTGTGCCATGGGAGAACTTTACGAGCGCATAGTTTACGCCCGTCTGTTGTCGTTTACCGACGCCAACAATCTCCTTCCAGACGAACAGTTAGGCTTTCGAGCCAGACACTCGAGTGTCCACCAGGTGCATCGCATCGAAGAACACATTCTCGTAAAAGCCGCCCGGCAACGTTGCCATACCGGAGCTTTCTTCTTCGATGTGGCCAAAGCCTTCGACTAGGTCTGGCACAAAGGCTTATTATATAAGCTGTTTCAACTCAAAGTGCCGGAGCGTCTCGTACACATCTTACGAGATTACCTTTCGGGGCGAACGTTTTGTTACCGCATCGAGGGAACCTTCTTCACTCCCCATCCGGTTCACGCAGGAGTTCCCCAAGGTGCGTCCTTGCCCCGCTCCTGTTCTCGCTCTACACTAGCGATATCCTCAAACCCAAAAAGGCCCTCTTCGCCGACGACACAGCCATCTCATCCAAGTAGTCCAGAATAGATTCATGCGACGAGCCGCGGGCGCACCGTGGTTCGTCCGCAATAAAAGCCTCCATGCCGATCTCCAATTGCCTACCATCAAGCATTGGATGAAGCAAACGTCCAAACGGTACTTTGACTCTGCCACTCACCATCCAAATCCTTTGCTAGTACAGGCGGTCAATGACACCCCTCTCCGACTCTCAATTAAGCACCGTCGTCCCAGGCATGTCTTAGACGACGTTATGCTAACTGCATACGTCACGTTAAAAATAAAAAATAAAGACGCTATAGGGCCTGGGGGTAAGAGCATGCGAGTATTATTCTGCGAAATATCTAACATCTGGTCAACGCTACTCGTGAAGGCTGGTGTTTACTTAAGACCGAGAATTCTTGTAAATAATTATTGAGTTCAAAACTTGAATTATACTAGCTATTGAGCTTAGTAGAGCTACAAATTAGAATACTGCACCATTCTAACAAAATACCCGCAATTTTCTTAAAGCGCTATAGAGACCTCTTGGTAACGGCAAATTTGCAACTTAGCTTTTAGTACAGGTCTGTTCCCTAACACTCTGAAACTCGCAGAGCTTCATCCAATATACAAGGGAGGAAGCAGAAACTGTATCGATAATTATAGGCCAATATCAATACTACCAACTATATCTAAAATATTGGAAAAACTAATAAACAAGCGACTAGTTAAATACCTCGAATCCAACAAACTAATCTCACCGTCACTATATGGTTTCCGAGCAGAGGTCTCAACAGACGACGCTGTTCATGAGCTAGTCAGTCATATATCAACTAATCTGGATAAGAAACAAAAAGTTTTAGTAATCTTTTTAGACCTCGCGAAAGCATTCGATACAGTCTCTATTCCACTACTTTTGAATAAGTTGGACAAGCTGGGTGTTATGGGCGTACAACAGAAGTTGATTGCAGATTATCTCGATAACCGTTTCCAAAGAGTTAAGGTCGATAGCGGGATTAGTGATGACCTTGCCATTACTCACGGTGTACCACAAGGCAGTATTGTGGCCCTACACTTTTTTTGGCCTCCATTAATGACCTCTGCAACCTGGAACTCCGTTACGGTAAGATCATCACTTTTGCCGATGACACTGCCTTACTTTTTCACGCAAATACTTGGGAAGAAGTATTCAAGTATGCTCAAAATGGTTTTAATATGGTTTCCGAATGGCTAAAAGCGAATAAACTTACTCTAAACGCGAACAAAACTGTATTCATTCCTTTCTCAATAAAACATACCGACCTTGACTCATCACTTAATATAACATACCACAACTGTCCGAACCCTAATCAACATACGTGCACGTGTCTCACTCTAACTAAAACGAAAATAACAAAATATTTAGGTGTGCAAATTGATAATAAACTAAGCTTTCAACCCCACATTGACTCACTCACATCAAGAACTCGTACAATGATTTATGTCTTCAAAAATCTCAGACATGTTGCAGATATCAATGTTATTAATATGGTTTATTTTGCACTAGTACAATCTATAATAACATACTGTATTTCTTGTTGGGGTGGTGCTCCAAAAACATATCTGATAAAATTAGAAAGAGCTCAGAGAGCCATCCTAAAAGTCAGTCGGCACCTCCCCTTTCGCTTCCCAACTATAGACTTATACCAACAGTGCAAAATACTAACCGTACGACAACTTTTCATACAGAATAATATTATTCGTAAACATATGGAGCTATCCTATAACGCCAATAATATCGGTCACAAAAGACGCAACTACGCGGTCTGCCCAGCTCATTTATTAAACACAAACTTTGCTCAAAGGTTTTATATGTTTCTAGGGGGCTATCTTTACAACAAAGCTAATAAAACGTTGGGTATTTATGCACGACAACTTTCCAGTGCAAAAAGAAATTCAATGGTTGGCTTAAAACTCTAGACTACGACGCCACAGAAGAACTCATACGAATCATCACCTAGCAAAATATTATTTCCTCTTACCCTCATTCACACACACACTCACACATACGCACATACACACACACAAACACACACACACACTACATGCACACACTGGCTGATAAAAATACTTATTAACTAAATGTTTTTGTGTTACCTCACTGAATTGTTTATTTTATCTACAATAACGAGACTAGCACAATGTAAATTTAATTCAGGAAAATATCTCACCTGTCCGAGGTGGAGGCTTGGAGACTTGTAACACAGGGTTAACCTAGTCACGGCGCAAAAGGGGGGCACCGGAGCAGCATACCCGCGTTCCCGGGGCTCCCCGTATCAGGCGCCAGAAGAAGTCCACGGCAGGTTAGGTTTAGTCGGTGCATAGAATTCCCCCTGCCTTTTCAAAAAAAAAAAAAAAGGGTTAACCTAGTACCGGCTCTAGTCATCAGTCAACATATCTGTACAAACTATTTCTAACCTGTAACCTTGTAACTTTTATTCTAAAATATTTGTGGAGAAATAAACGATTCGTGACTTATAATGAAAGTTGCAGTACTCGATTTTGTAGTATATTCGCTATGATGATGAGTTCGTGTTGTGTAGAAGATACGAGTATCATATGCCGTTATACAATGTTTTCATTTGATTTGAAAACTAAATGGATAATGTAAAGTAAGGTTAGTTTTAAGAAATGTCTGATTTTATTAAGTTACTTTATAAGTTGAACGCTAGTATACCACTATATTTAGCTATAGGTTAATTAAAAATAGTAGGTAATAGTAATAAAAGTTTCAGTGGTTTATGTGTCTCTCACTTACAGGTTCCTCTAAGTATCACTTGCTTCTTGTGGCCATATATATTGAGTACTGTAAATAAATATGATTGAAATGACATAAAATTGTATCCTTTAGGCATGCTACATGCATACATGATCGAAGTCGTTGTTTTTTCTAAAACACGGGGAGGGCTCAGTTTGGAAATCGATGTGCTTTTCACCTAAGTCTTGATTATAGCCAGCTTCACATTTACAATAATAATAATAATAAGGTTCAGAAGGCAGTTATTTTGGAGACGGCGCGTATTGTGAGGAGGTTCCTCTCTGTGGAGCCTTGACCATCGGTAGCATGGACCCTGCTCCCGTTGCCGATTGGATGTCTATTTTTTATATTTATAAATATTTTTTTTTTTGTAACTGTATATTTGTAAATGTATAAAATAAGAATAACATGGAATAAAGGACATAATAATTATAATTTATTATCGAAAAGCCAAGTACAAATTTTCCATCTCATCTACACATAAATGCACAAATATATACAATGATGCTTAAATAAAGAGATAGAGTGAACGTCAGTGTCTATGATAGTATTAACTGTGTTACAGACACTGGCGCCTTCCTCTTACATTTTATGTGATAAAAATAGTCTTAGTATTGATGAGTTGCTGTTTTATACCAAATTTTAGACGTTGCAGTTTTAATAATATTTAGTAAATAAAACTTATGATTAAGACATCTAAAATATCGTACAACTACAATATACATAGATAATAGTGTGTTTGAGGTGTGTGTAAGTTTATTTGAGTCTATTTGTGTTCGTGTGTGTGTGTGTGTGGGATTGCGTGTGTGTTTATGTAAATTTTGGAATTATGTTACAGTAGTGTTAAAAAATCACTGTATGGATTAGCATTTGACTAGAACTTCTTGTTTAGTGATAAATAAACATAAGTACACTAGCCTCATGAATGGTTAAACAACTATTTTATTATAATCTTTTATATTCGTTTTCACAGACGGCTTGAAAACTAGCTTGCTCTGCATTAGTCACCGTAACGAGAAGATAGTAGAGCATTGCAGCGCAATGAGCCGATCAGATGAAAGGTAAATGGTTTTGGTGGCTTTGGTGGTGGTTTATGTATCGTAGACTTTATAAGCATGTATTTAACGGAAACTTATTCAAAATATTTACATAATATGTGGCACACAAATAGTTCAGCTCGTATCTTGTCTATCTCTAATCTGAAACACGAAGGCGTCGGGGTTTGCAGAGTAATCCCACTCAACTACCTAAAGTTTAGATTAACTTGATAATGGCCTCTTAAATTGTGATTCCTAAAATGTTATGTTTATCTAGACCCGTTCTATACACAGACAAAGACTATAAAGCTATAGAGAAACAAAAGATTGTAAAACAATAAGATAACATAAACACGAATAAGTTTCAAAGTTAAACGAGATGGATAAACCAAGATCTTTAAAGCTTATTTGAAGGAGATTGAAGACTTCCAACTTTGAAATTCCAAAGGAAATAGCTCGGATCTACCGCACTTAGGACAAAATGACTTCCCTGACGGATATACCAGTATTTAAATGCTTTCACCGGAAACAAACGCTTCTGGTACATCGACGCAAACATTTTTGCTATTGTTTAAAAATACACATAGCGGTTATTTTCCTACTGCGTTGTGGAAATACTTATCTATGATATGGTTCACAGCTTCTATTCATGGAAAAAGGAAATGTTTGCGAAGGGTAGCGTCAAAAGTGATTTGTTTATTTTGGCGTATTTGCGTTTTTTCGAATGTAAGTTGAACGTTCCTTTTATAAAGATGATGTCCGGATGATATTGAGCGAGATGTGCCCGCTAAAATGTGATCATTTAAGTATTTACACATTTTCTAATATTTGTACCTATAGTATTGAAATGTGACATAACACCCAAACAAATAATAAAACACAATAGATATCGATGTACCCATTGCAAATGTTCACTTGGCGGTGATTGATTAGACATAGTTAAATATATTTTATTACGTACGTTTTTTTTATTTTTTCTTTGTATTATCCTTTTTAATACTATAGAATTGAGGTCCGGAATAGGCATAGGTTACAGAAAGATCTCAGGCATATTAACTCAGAATCAATAGATCATAACTATCTATTGAGCGTGTGTGTGAGGTGGCATGTGTAGAGACGCAGTTTTATTGTATAATATGTGTGTATAGACCACCAGCATTCGATTTAAAGCTTTTTACAGCAACAATAGAAGACATTTTTAGGAAAATTAAAAGTAAAAAAAAAATCCTTGTATGTGGTGATTTTAATATGAACATTTTAGCAGATTCACCTGAAATAAACATATTTCTATCTGTATTTCGGTCCTTTAACCTTAAATGCTTGTTCTCTGAGGCCACGAGAGTCACACCCACATCTGCTACTTGCATTGATAACATAATTACCAACTTTGATGTCTCTGAGAAGGGTTTGGTGGCTGGTGTTCGCTCTGACCATAAATGCCAAATAGTAAAGATAAAAAATGAGATAAATATAAATAAACAAAAAATTTGTTTTAGACCTTTAACAAAATCTAATTTGGGAAAGTTCAGTAACAACCTGGAGAATAGTTTGTGTCATCTATTGCCAAACAAAAGTAACCCTAACGATATGTACACTACATTATTCCACTGTATTTGCAAAGAATTTAATAAAGCTTGTAAAATAAAAAACATAACGGTTGACAGTAATAAGATAAAATTTAGTTCTTGGGCAACTCAAGGCATTAGACTGAGTAGAGATTTTTTATATGAGTTGTATGACAGAAGGTCCTATAACCCTGATGTCAATTTCATTAATTATGTTAAAAATTATTCAAAAATTTTTAAAAAGGTTTGCATTCAAGCTAAATCTTTATATATAAGAGATAAAATTAAAAAATCTGATAATAAAATAAAATCAGCTTGGCAAATAATTAATACTGAAACTGGTAAAAGTAGATCAAGAGATCAAACATTAGTATTGAATATTGGTGATGAACTGGTTTCAGACAAGCTTACCATTGCCAATTTTTTAGCTGCTTTTTTTGCAAATATACCCGTGGATATTACTAAGTGTCTCGCATCATCACCAGATGTGGCTGAACTCTTTTTAAATCAAAGCGTAAAACAAACTGTACCTAACTTTAGTTTTAAATCCGTTACAAGTAATGATATTATAAAAGCTTTTAAGAGTATTAAAAGGAAAGGCACAGAAGATTTGTGGGGACTGTCTGTTAAAGCAATTGAATCAATCATACTAAACATTGCTACAATCCTTGCAGCCATCTTCAATGGCTATACAGTGATGGTGTCTTTCCCGATTTAATGAAAATAATAGAATAGAATAAAATAGAATAGAATACTCTTTATTGTACACACATACACGACAAATTCATAGGACACTAATAACACAATCATGTACAATGGGCGGTCTTATCGCATCAAGCGATTTCTTCCAGACAACCTTTGGATGGATAGGAGCTGTAATTATTTTAAAAATAGTAGGTGTGCAACAAATGAAAAAGTAGATAAGTCTAAATACATGAATAAATATAAGCATATACATAAATATATACATACATATACATAAATATATATATATATAAATATATATATATATATATAGATATAATAAAACTATGTATAAATACAATACCGTGCATATTATACAACTTAAAAAAATACATAAATATTACATTAGACAATAGGTGACTACAAACTTAGGTAGTGCTCTTTAACTGCTTTATTGAACGTGGTAAGAGTTTGGGCACGTCTGATAGTAACTGGCAAGGAATTCCACAATTGTACTGCTTGAACTGAGAATGACTTGCTCATAAATATTGTAGAGTGCATAGGAGTATGCAGCTTTAGGTTGTGTGATGATCTTAGGAATCTGGTATGCGTGTCACAGAGAAACTCGAAACGGTTTTTGAGGTATATAGGTGTAGCGGGATTAAACAGAGTGTTATATAATAAAGAAAGAACATGAGCATTCCGACGAAGGCGGATTGGCAACCATTTGAGCTTTGAACGGAACAATGAAACGTGATCATATTTGCGTAGGCCAAATATGAATCTAATACAAAGGTTTTGAAGACGCTCAAGTTTATCCAGTTGTTCTTCTGTCAGATCTAGATAGCTGGCATCGGCATAGTCGAGAATAGGCAAGAGGAGTGATTGCGCAAGAGCAGTTTTAGTGGTAATAGGGAGGAAGTTGCGCAGCCGCCTGAGGGAACCTGATGACGCAAAAAGTTTACAACTTACAGCTTTCAGTTGAGGACCCCATGATAATGTATTATCAAAGATAATCCCCAAGTTCTTAACGTTATCCCTGAGAGGGATAACGGTGCCATCAAACATGATTTGGGGGAGTTGGGAGCAGTCCAATTTGGAAATCAGTCGAGAGCTGCCAAGTACTATAGCCTGTGTTTTCATCGGATTGATTTTGAGACCAAAGTTCTGACTCCACGCCCTAATCCGAGCTAAATCATCATTGATTGTCGCCATTGCACTGGGTAAGTTCGTAAGCGAAGCATGGGAATAAATCTGTAGATCGTCTGCATAAAGATGATAGGAGGAAGAAAGATTATTGGAAATTGTATTATCCAAACTAATATTATAAATGCGAAAGTAACTCTGTCTGTCTGTCTGTCTGTCTGTCTTTGCTTCACGCCTAAACTACTGGACCGATTTGTGTGAAATTTGGTACAGACATAGTTTGGAACTTGAGAAAGGACATAGGATAGTTTTTATTACAAAAATAAAATAAAAAATAAAATTTATTCCGGACATACAGCGCCATCTATTGGTCAAGAGTCGGCATCAATTCCGTACTGAAAATTCATCGGAAAAATGTAAATAAATAGTAAAAAGGTATGAAAATATAATATACTACAACTTTTAGTAGAAAGAAAATGCTCTAACGGAGTATAGATAATTCTATTAGTACTATACTATGTCAAGTTGGTGATCGCGCAATGGTGTCGATCGTTACACGAGTTCGGTTCATGTTATTGTTTTAATTCATCGGAAAAAAGTAAATAAATATTAAAAAGGTATGAAAAAAATAATATCCAATCTAATATTATAAATACGAAAGCAACTCTGTCTGTCTGTCTGTCTGTCTTTGCTTCACGCCTAAACTACTGAACCGATTCGTGTGAAATTTGGTACAGACATAGTTTGAAACTTGAGAAAGGACATAGGATAGTTTTTATTACAAAAATAAAATAAAAAATAAAATTTATTCCGGACATACAGCGCCATCTATTGGTCAAGAGTCGGCATCAATTCCGTACTGAAAATTCATCGGAAAAATGTAAATAAATAGTAAAAAGGTATGAAAATATAATATAATACAACTTTTAGTAGAAAGAAAATGCTCTAACGGAGTATAGATAATTCTATTAGTACTATACTATGTCAAGTTGGTGATCGCGCAATGGTGTCGATCGTTACACGAGTTCGGTTCATGTTATTGTTTTTATTCATCGGAAAAAGTAAATAAATAGTAAAAAGGTATGAAAAAAATAATATCAATATACTAAAACTTTTAGCACAAAGAAAATGCCCGAACGGAGTATAGATAAATAATCCGAGTTGTCACTATGCTCGATAGATGGCGTTGGGAGGAAATGACAGTTTGTAACATAAGTAAAAGTAGTGAGCGTGGAAGAATGTTGCAACAATGTAAACTGCTGGTTTGGGATGAATGTACGATGTCCCATAAAAGAGCAATCGAAGCACTTCGTCACACGATGAAAGACATAAAAAACAATCAAGGTATTATGGGAGGA
This sequence comes from Pseudoips prasinana, assembly GCA_951640165.1. Classification (NCBI taxonomy): domain Eukaryota; kingdom Metazoa; phylum Arthropoda; class Insecta; order Lepidoptera; family Nolidae; genus Pseudoips; species Pseudoips prasinana. The sequence continues at coordinate 17,401,353 of OX621241.1, read as the reverse complement.
ATGGTGGTTCTATTGGCCGGTGACTTCCAGCAGACCCTGCCGGTTATAGCAAGGGGCACACCGGCAGATGAAATCAATGCCTGTTTAAAAGCATCTGTGCTATGGTTGTACTGGCGACGAATATGCGAGTATTACTCCATAATGATTGTCAAGCCGGGCAGGATGCTGCTGCTCTTCTGAAGATCGGCGAGGATCGTATGCCTACCGACTCCGAGAGTATAATCACGCTGAGCAGCGAATGATGCCAAATTGTGGATAGCACATACAATTTCAAAAATAGTGTCTATCCGGATTTACGCGCTAATATCGAAAATCGGGAATGGTTATGCGAAAGGGCGATATTGGCGCCAACAAATGAAATAGTAGGCCGGATAAATGACCAAATTATGTCTGACGTAGAGGGAGATGTCATCGAGTATCTATCAGTAGATAACGTCGTGGATACCGAGCAAGTGACATCTTACCCAACAGAGTTTCTCAACTCCTTAGAATTATCAGGAGTGCCTTCTCACAAGTTGAGGCTGAAAGTTGGAGTTCCTGTGATGCTTATGAGAAACCTAGATCCACCAAGGCTATGTAACGGCACATGGTTACAAGTAACCTATTTAGGACGGAATGTCATTAACGCCGTTATTATGACTGGAATGGCAAAAGGCGAAACTGTAATTATTCCCCGCATTCCCATCATTCCAACTAATTTGCCATTCCAATTCAAAAGAGTTTAGTTTCCGCTGAAAACTGCGTTTGCAATGACCATAAATAAAGCCCAAGGGCAAACGCTTAAAGTTGCGGGGGTACATCTTGAAAAAGCCTGTTTCTCCCATGGACAACTCTACGTTGCATGCTCAAGAGTGTCAAAACCACAAGACCTATATATTTTTGCAAAGGATGGCAAAACTCAAAACGTGGTATACAGAAATGTCTTGGTGTAAGAAACTTTAATAATGTTTAAAACCTAAAATAATAGAAAATTTGTCAAGGGAGAAACAGTATTTTTTTCTGAAATGGAAAATCAAAATAATATTTTGAAAATAAGGGAAAAATAACATTTTCGCCTTTTTCGATCGGCAATAACGGCTTTAATGCCCTAAGTGAGTATACATATCTTCAATTCAAACGCAGAGCTCATTATGTTGATTTTTGAAGAGTTCCCTAGAATATCTTCCACATTTCATTTTTGAAGAGATCCCGCGAGATCGGGAACTATGTGGGTAAAACCAAAAATCTGCCGGAAGACACTATTCCACGCGAACGAAGTCGCGGGCAAAAGCTAGTTAATAAATAAAGCAAAAAGCAATGGAGAAAGAACGCCACCCTGTGGCACGCCAGCAACTGTATTAGACCATGTAGAAAACATATCATTAATACGGATTCTTTGCCGGCGCCCAAACAGGTAAGATCGAAACCATTCAATCACCGTTGGAGATATGTTAAGTGACGTCAAAATGCCAAGAAGAATGTCAAAATCTACAGTATTGAACGCGTTGCTAAAATCTAGTAAAAGGAGAACTGTAAGATTTCCATTCTCCATGGCACCTCTGATGTCTTCCGTAATATGGACCAGGGCTGTAACGGTACTATGACCAGGACGGAAACCGGATTGCATAGGGTTGAGGATATTGTGCTTACATACATAGGAATTAAGTTGGGTGTAGATAAGCCGCTCGAGGACTTTTGATAGGAATGGAAGAATGGATATAGGACGATAGTCGGAGAAGGAGGATGGTTTTCTGGTTTTAGGAATGGGAGTGACTAGGGCTTCTTTCCATTTAGAAGGAAAGAATCCACTCGATATGGAACAATTAAGGATGTGACTGATAATGGGTAGGATATCATCAAGGATAGGAATGATCATATTACGGCTGACACTGTCGCTACCGACCGCATTGGAAGATATTGACAGGATGCCTTTCTTAACATCACAATCGGAGAATTGATTGAAAACAAATGGTGGATGATCGGCAGTTGGAAGTGATGAAAGATATCTTAACGATTGAGTTTTAGCTAATGCGTTACTCGATGATGAAGAGGAAAAGTACTGATTAAGAGAATTGATGTCTAATGTATTAGGGAGAGTATCTAGAGATTTTCCAACTCCTAATGATCTAAGAAATTTCCAGATTTTCGCTGGATCTCCGTTTTCAACGGATTTATGGATATTATGGCGTTGAGCACTCCTACACATCTTATTGCAGCGATTTCGGATTGCGAGATATTTGTCCCGAGAGTAGTCAGATGGTCGACACTTGTATCTTGATTTCGCAGCTGTTTTGAGACTTATGAGTGCCTTGATCTCATCATTAAGCCATGGTGCTGGCAAGTGTTTTACTCGTATAGCTCGAATAGGCGCGTGTATGTCGTACAAATCAATCAAAGTAGCTGTAAATATATTAACCTTGTCATCGACTGAGGCAGAATTCCATAACGAGCTCCAGTCAATACCCCTGGCGGCTTCTCGAAGACTCTCAAGGTTCATACCACTAAAATTGCGCTGCAGAAGAATTTTCGACTTAGCCTTTGGTGGACGGATTGCATAGGAAACAAAGATCAGATCGTGACAAGAAAACATGTCAGCCGAGCATTGGCCATGCTTAGCGACATGATCACGAGAAGAGACGAAGATAAGGTCCAAGAGAGATGGAGTTGCATTAGGAAAGCGGTGTGTTGCATTCAATGGAAGGCAGGAAAGGTTTGTCGATTCAGAGACCGACAGGAGAGAGGAAGCACGAAAATCATTTTTTAGGAGGCAAGTCTTGAAATCACCCATTAAAATAGTATGACTGTAAGAAGGAGTGAATTTTTCTAAAAGTGTTTCAAAAGAATTAAAGAAATTGATGCGGAGGGACGGACAATAATATACACCCAAAAGCACTTTCGTATGATGCAGTTCGACTTCAATTAGAAGATGTTCACCTGCATTCAGTGGAGGCGGCTGCGGTGACGTATCTATTACGTTAAAGTTAATGTAGTTACGGAGATAAATGGCTACGCCACCACCACCACCTGCCACGCGATCATTTCGTATTAAATTAAAGCCTGGGAGGGAGTAAGTGACAGATGGGAGACAAGGTTTTAACCATGATTCGGATACCAGAATGGCGTGGATGTTCTTACAGTCAAAATTTGCCAGCATCTCTGGAAAATGAGCCGGAATGCTTTGGGCATTGATGTGGACCACATTGAAATTCCTAAGAGCATCGTTAAAGTGAGAATTGAGAGTATCACCAAGAGATGGGAAACTTAGGTAGCTCGAATCACTACACGCGGTTTGAAAGCTATCGGAATCACTGTCATAGTCAGATAGTGACATAAATAAATATTATTGTATAATAAATATGTCTATAAATATACAAATTAAATATATCTAATATAAATTAATATAAAACGCAAATACGCTGTAAATCTCAAATAATCAGCTATTCGCTACTTTCCACCCGCCAGTTTCTGTGTAATTAATTACTATAGGCTAAAAATAATAAAAAATAAAAACCTAGTCACAAGCAAAAAATAAAATAAAATATAAAACAAGTATCACCGTCGTTTGCATTCGCCCCGCTTAAGAACACCATAGACAACATAAAATGGCCAAAAGACTAATTTTGCAGGGGCGTGGACACGTGACTGACATTGATTATAAAAAGGTTTGACAGACTAAATTTAAAGAAAAACATTGAACCTAATTATAATGAGAACAGTGAAACCAAGATTACCTACAGTTATAAAAAACAATCACAAGTACATAAAAACTTATAGTTGTAGTAATATGAATGAAGGCAGAGGTTTAACAGGCATATGAAAACGCGGCGCCAATCAGCATGGGAAACGAGCAATGAAAAAACTAAAGTTTAGCAATACATCGATCACTTTTTAAGTGCCGTATTGCGCCGACTTCTTTGGGATGCTGCTTCAGAGATGCTTGTTCCCTTAGATCCGCCTGCCACAGGTTTTATCGGCTCAAGCGCGCTCGAACTAGGGACCACCGTCTCCGTATTTAAATCAGCCGTCTTGATGTTAAGGACGTCCTCTGTAGTTACGACACGATATCTCTTACCTTGGGCACCGATGACAAATACATTCCCCATTATAGTGTAAGCCTGAGTAACGCCAAACCTGGATCTCGCAGCCATAAACGCAGTGTGCCTGGTTTTTGTCAGGAACTCCGAGACAGTTACTCCCGATCCCTTCAGCGCAGTTTTCAAGGACCAAGCCTTGTCCCGGAGTGCAACCACTTCGAATTTGCACAGAATCGGTCGAGGTCTAGATGAAGCGCCTATGCGTCCCATTCGATGGCACCGTCTGATGTCGCTCTCAGTGAAATCATCCATGCCCAGCTGTGTGCGTAGAACTTTGATGACTGTCTGTGCCACATCCTCCTGCTTGCCCTCAGCAAGACCATGGAACAGCAAGATCTTCCTGCGCCCGCGCATCTCCAGACTATCCACAGTGCGTGCCAGGGCATCCACCTGCTTCTGCAGAAGGTTGAGGGTCTGCACAAAATTAAGTTTGTAGTAGGCAAAGTCTGCCAGTGTAGTGACTGTTGGAAGACTTGTGTTTGCAGCTTTATTCAGCTCAGCTTCAACACTGGCACACTTCTTAAAAAACTCATCTCTTAAGCTTGATAGTGAATCTTGTATTGTAACTGCCATTGCCACTGAAGATGATTGTAGTGAATTGTTGTGTTGTGATTTACACTTAACTGACAGGTGGGTTGGGTTTATTATATATTATTAAGCATAAATAATGTTAAAAATTTATAATATACTAATCAATTATTATTTTAAAGTTAATTAAAAAGAGGAGCAAAATCAATCTTGTCTACTTGTTGTTACTACCCACCAACCAAAAAAGTAAGATAATACCCATTTTCAAGGCAGGTTGTTCAAAAAATGCCACGAATTATAGGCCTATCTCAATACTGCCAGCTTTAAGTAAAATATTTGAAAAGCTGATGCTCAGCCAAATGGTGTCGCACTTTAACGTGAATGAGATATTGCATAACAAGCAAATTCGGGTTTACAAGGGGCCGCTCTACTCAGGATGCAGGTTGCACATTAATTAGGTCAATATTGGAGGCTTGAGAGGGATCACAGGATGCGCTGGGAGTTTTCTGTGATCTCTCTAAGGCTTTCGATTGCGTTGATCATCGTACGCTCGTTGTTAAACTGAAGTACTATGGAATATCTGGCACATCTCTTGATCTTGTGATGTCCTATTTATCGGAGCGACAACAGATGGTTTCGATAGGCGGTGTCACTTCGGCACGTCATCCTGTGAAAATGGGGGTGCCCCAAGGATCTATATTGGGACCATTTTTATTTCTAGTTTATATAAATGATCTCCCTTATCTGGTAGAGAAAGTATCAGACATAGTTTTGTTCGCTGATGATACGTCGCTCATATTTAAAGTAAATAGAAAGGATAAAGATCTTATTGAGCATAATAAAACACTCAGCTTTATATCAGAATGGTTTTCGGCAAATAATCTCTTGTTAAATGCAGGGAAAACTAAATGCATCAGGTTCTCATTGCCGAATGTGACTCAAATTGTACCAACAGTTGCACTTAATGCGAAAATATTAGATCTAGTCCCATCGACCGTATTTTTAGGATTGACACTTGATTCAAAATTGCAATGGGGTCCTCAGATTGAAAAATTAGCAGGTAAATTAAGTTCGGCTTCCTGTGCTGTCTGGAAAATAAGGCAATTGTCAGATGAACAAACTGCTAGATTAGTGGATTTCACGTACTTTCATAGCATTATGTCGTATGGCATTCTGCTGTGGGGTTCGGCGGCTGACATAGGTACTATTTTTGTATTGCAGAAAAGAGCAGTCAGAGCCATTTATGGTTTAGGCAGTCGCGATTCTTTGCGAAATTTGTTTAAAGAAATAAATATACTTACTGTGCCATCGGAATATATATATCAGAATATAATGTTTGTTAGAAAAAATATTCATAATTATAAAAAGAAAAGTGAACTGCATAATATAAATACTAGGAATAAAAACAAACTAGCCATGCCAGGCTTTAGAGTAAGCAAAACTAATAAATCATTTTTAGGAAATTGTATTAGGTTTTATAGCAAGCTTCCTACTCAAATTACTGATCTGCCTGACACAAGTTTTAAAACACATATTAAACGTATACTTATGGCTAGGGGTTATTACACCACTAAAGAGTACATCGATGACAAAGACGTCTGGCTCTCACTTCCTACCTGCACATTGCTCGCTGGAGATCTTGTAGCCATATAGACATGACTGATCTGCTGTGTTACGTGAACTATCTGTAAATGATTGCTATCATATACTTAATTTAAAATTATTGACTCTGTCTCAAAATGAATAATGTTATTGTTTCGAAGTATTTCTTTTGTATACCTAAATATAATCTAAAATAATAAGCATTCAGACAACCGATCGAGCATATATTGTGTTTGCCTACTAAATAATTACTCTAATTGGACCAAATCCCGTGTTCATGCCCGCTTGAGTATGTTTCGCCGGACCGTCTCAACTGGGTCGTGTTGAAACCGGTAGTAGATGAACCCACTGAGTTTGTTTCGCTGGGTCTTCTCAGTTGGGGCGCATTGGATCCGGTGGTAGCATTAAAGCGCGACCATCGTTATTAACACAAGGTCCGTCATAATAATAATACCTTTAATATAGACAGAACCATTGACAATATGTAGTAAAAATATTAGACTTAAACTAGATAATTAAACATAATCTCTTGACAATAACTGGATACGAGCTAGCTAAATATCATTTCTGTAATAAAATAAATTTTATAAATGTTTTCATACAAGATGTACCTAAATATCTATGTTACTAGAAATAATATCTAATGTATACAACTATATTACTACAAACATGTTCTGACTATTTACAAGCGCTTTTTTAAAGTCTACGTGAATAAAAACCTTTTTTATTTTTTTTATTTATTTATAAGGTTCTTACCCGACCCAAACCGCTTTTCTTCGAAGGTGTCCTATAATTATATTCTGAAACTAAACATGTAATTTAAATAACCTAAATGTGTTGTTAAATAAATTTAAAATACTTTCGTTTAATTGAAAATACTTTCCTAGTAAGGTACGACACTTTTACTTCCGTTTTGACCGTAAATAATTTCATCCTATGGAATCAAATTATGGATAGGTACGCGTGTTATACCAAATTACGGATTCAAACGTACCAAATATATGTTTATTCGCATCTATATGGTGGGTATTGGCGTTGTAATTAATATATCATTTACTCGTATTTGCTTATTAAGATAATCTAAAAGATCGTATAATTCATATGTAAATAAATACAATACACATATGTCACCCGATTAAATACATTTTAATAATTAAGCTTCACTTACCTAGTTACGAATTCTGGTTATCGGAACCTATAAGTATGTGCTAGAATTCAGACGTGTGTTTACTTTATTAGGCGCTGCTAACGTAACATAATGATTAAGTGTTCATTAAGTGTTCATGCAAAAACCGGATTCAGACTCGATGAAAATACATTGGCGAGAAGACAAACTACAACCACGAATAGTGTTACGAAATATAAATGACGTCACTCGCTATGTTCTACAATTACGTTCCGATAAAATAATAATGGACCATGAAAATCTCATCATATTTGTATATCATGAAAATGATCTTATACCATACCACAGTTAATGTGTAATGTAGTGCAGTCGACACGAGAAACAGACCATAACTGCAGGCATGGGGATTAATCGTACGCTGTAGAGAGGCACGAATTTCCGACCCCATGATAGTACAGCGTGTCAGTGGATACGCTTTGACCTTAAGTGCGCCTTTACCGGGTAAGCAGTAAGGACAATTTTCGCAGAGCAAGCGTATCCTCTGTAGACAACATAAGCAGTTCTAGCGTCATAAAGTCTTGCCTTTCCTTTTTCTGCCAACGAAGAATGCGTAGGCGCCATGAGTGCAAAAATCTTATATACTTTGAAAACTAGCATCATTACTGATCCCCAATACGCGTCATACTAAGTCATTTTATTTAATAGACATTTTCGATTATTAGTTTTATTCCTTTTAAACATTGCACGTCGTGGCGGCTTCTAAAAACTACGACCAAAAAACATCCTAAGAATCCTATTTACAAAAATTAGAAACTCAAAATTTCATTTTAAATAAATTTCTTATTTAATTAGTATGAGGTCGCTAAAAAGGAGTAAAAAGGTTTCTGCAGCTCTGATAACGCGATAGCGATACCAGGTACTGCAAGCGTCCATAGACTACGTGGACCACCTACTGTCAGATGAACCGTAGGCTTGTTTGCTGACTTAATTATATAAAAAATATATCTTAAGCTTAATTACAGAGAACACATCTACCACGAATCATCCGGCTCGAAGAACCATTAGTTGCTTTTGAGATAAATACAATTCTAGAAAAGTTAGTATGTTACAAGTATATCAATTACTGCATAAACGTTAGATAAAGGCGGTGCGATTACCATACCTTTGTCTAAGTTTCTCCTTTTGCCGGTGGTGCAGAATGAAGTAAAGTTAAGTTCGGTCCGTATTTGCTTGCATCCGACTACGATGAATTCGGCGCACGAAGCGACAGCATAAAAAGTGCCAAAAAACACTTTCATATATTATTAATATTCTTATACTTACTACGGGTACTTTATAAATATATAACTGACGGACACAAAGTTCATCCAGACTCAAAACAACCATATAAGGGTCACACAAATAGTTATCCTGCACGGGAATCAAACCCGGGACACGAAGTGATGAGGTGATCGTCTTAACCACTTTAAATTATTATTATATCCCAAATCATATTTAAAAATTAAGAAACCATTTAAACTAAGAATAAATTTTCAATGAGTCAGGAATTACTTATTATTAAAAAATATATAATATTATAAGGAGCTTGGTCAACTAATCTTTCTACTTAAAATGTCCGAGTACTCAGGTTTACTTGATTATAAGGAAATTGGTTTGACCTTTGTAAAATTTCGGTGACGTTATTAGATGAATGGATAACATGCCTATTCTGAATTAAGTTACATATTATCCTGCACTGAACGGTTAAATTGTAGTGACTGAAAAATAAAACCATTCTGTAAAGATTTTCTGTAATTAATATTTTTTTATTAATGTTAATACAATATCAATCAGCCACTATACTAACAATAAAATCTAACTAGCTTCTTGTTAGGGTTCCGTAGCCAAATGGCAAAAAACGGAACCCTTATAGATTCGTCATGTCTGTCTGTCTGTCTGTCTGTCCGTCCGTATGTCACAGCCATTTTTTTTCGAAACTATAAGAGCTGTACTGTTGAAACTTGGTAAGTAGATGTATTCTGTGAACCGCATTAAGATTTTTACACAAAAATAGAAAAATAATAATAATTGTGGGGGTTCCCCATACTTCTTTTTCCATCGTACCCATACATGCTGGGTATCTATGGATAGGTCTTCAAAAATGCTATGGAGGTTCTTAAAATCATTTTTTTCTAAACTGAATAGTTTGCCCGAGAGACACTTCCAAAGTGGAAAAATGAGTGTCCCCCCCCCCCCCCACCCCCTGTAACTTCTAAACTAAGAGAATGATAAAACTAAAAAAAATATATGATGTACAGTACCATGTAAACTAACAACGAAAATTAGTTTGAACGAAATCTAGTAAGTAGTTTTTTTTAATGCGTCATAAATCGTAAACCGCAATTTACCTTTCATTTAATCAACTGAAATACTTGCTGCTGCGGAACCCTTCATGGGCGAGTCCGACTCGCACTTGGCCGGTTTATTATCTATTCTTATGGTTAAGTTACGTTGAATAGGTACACAACACACCGTTCATTTTGGACCTAAATATTCCCCAGCAACATTCAATATCAAGCGAAGCTAGAAAAGTTGTGCAATAGATTTGCACGACGTCTGATAAGTTTAAAAACTGAAGGATAGAGCTACGGTTTGCTATGAGATAACATATTTGTTACCTCATTGTAGACTTATTACATGGTTAAAAAAAAAACATAAATTACTAATTAAGTTGTACATACTTACATAACTTTTCCATTGTTTACATTTGAAAAATATGTTTTGCACACGTTCAAACACCCAATGTCCTCACTAAAATTCGGTTTTTGAGTTTTTGTCGAAAGTAAAGCCGTTATTTTGGAATAATAAATGTATAGCAAATGTGTGCTGTCGCCCTTAATTGTTTTGATTACAATTACTGACTACTGTCTGGGAAGTTTGTTGTAAAAGCGTAACATACTGGCCTATAATAGTTTAAACCATTATTGTTTAGACGTGTTTCATCGTTTACAATAACATTATGCTTATATCTAGTATTTATGTTAAATGCGTGACGTAATCATATACGAGTTTAGTAGCCGTCATGTAATAAAATCGTATTTACAAGGTAACCCTAACATTAAAATGTCAATGTAACATTTACATAGGACTATTTTATATACGTTTGACTGCCATTAACAGCTCTTAGGAAGGGTTAGAGGGTGTCTCATGAGATGTCATCAAGAACAGCTGCTGCTTCACATGTAATGTATCTACGTTTGCGGCTTTATAGTAAGCGTCATATGATTTTAATGAATCTCATATCGTTAGACATATTGTTAAATTTCATTGATTTGCTCATGATGATACCTACCTGTTTATGTTGTAATCTATACAAATAAATAAAATTGGAGTGTCTGTTTGTAATATTGAAATAACCGGTTTTTACTACATAAATATGAATAAATATACGGTACATACACCAAAATATTTTTTTTTACAATTTTTGTCTGTCTGTCTGTCTGTTTGTTCCAGCTAATCTATGAAACGGCTGGACCGATATTGACAGGACTTTTATTGGCAGGTAGCTGATGTAATAAGGAGTAACTTAGGCTACTTTTATTTTAGAAAAAGTCATTTATTTTACTAAAAAACAAAAATAAACAAAATAAACTAATTTACACGCGGACGAAGTCGCGGGCACAGCTAGTATATAATAAATGTGTATAGTAAAAAATAATTAATTATAATTCGAATTACGTTTAAGATGTTGTAACACCGATAAGAGGCTTAGTAATTGATTTGCAAAACTTTTTGACGAATGTTTGCGATAAGTTATTAAGTGAGAAACTGGTCTAGGTTCAATATCCACTCCGTATTTTTTTCAATAACTGTTTAGCGGAGTATATTACCAATTGAGTATTTAGTTTTGAGCTATTTAGTGATAAAACTGATCGCGGCTCAATACCCTATCTGTATTATTTTCAATAACTGTTTTGCGTAGTATGAGACAAATTGAGTATTAATTAGTTTTTGCTTTAATGCTTAAATAAAGGTGATATGAATTTTCTATGAATTTTTGGTTAGTGATGGTCAGCCACCGCTGCTTCATTTGCTTTAACGAAATTTAATTTTTTCCATACTTTTATCTCAGAAATATTTCTCGTTTAAAAGTAAAACATAATTATATCATATACACGATGTTTCACTACCTGGCCTTTTCAAAATCTCTTATGCAAGCAATTGAAGACATCATTGACGTAATTACTCTTAATATATGCAATAGATTGACATTCATATGACCGTGTATTCTGTGTAGTACCCGCTCTCTATCGGGTATGAACGAGAAAAAATAAGACAGCGTCAGGATATCACGACACCCACACCCACAGATTCTGCTAGTGACATAAGTAATCGCGAGGTACTTTTGGTTAGTTTCAAATAGTAGTGGGGACACTATAGACTCTAAGTCAAGGGAGAAATGCTCATACAGGTAACTGCAGGTTAAATTTGTGAGAGAGTTTTGAGGTATATGTTTATTAGTGAATCAATTCATAGCCCAGTTATCCGGTACAATCAATATGCCACCCTTATAGCCCACTCTCAATCGCTTTCTTCCTGACAATGTTTTGGTCACTGTGAGGATTGATCATTGGTATAATATATTAGGAATGCATTAAGCGATATTCCGACCGTCTGAAGGTACTATGACGATCTTCATGGTCGTGGACCTTGGTTCAACTCATAAGAAAACATAAAAAATTGAAATAGTTTGTAAATATTCAAACGTGGAAAACTGATTCGATTTACCTGTTTTGCGACAACAGAACCCTAGTTTTTTTATACCATAGGACGAAAAACGAGTAAGCGGGTTACCTGATTGTAAGTGATTACCGCCACCCATGGACACTCGCAATACCAGAGGAGTCACGCGTGCGTTGCCGACCTTTAAAAGAGTCAGCATACAAGTATTGCTGACCCTTCCCCTCACTCCGATGAGCTCTGACGACTAAGGAATGTCTTCGGTAAGGTGGAGGTTGTTTCCCCGGTCGGCTTGCTCTTTGAGCGAATGAACGCTGTGTCCTAGCTCTCAAAAGTAGCCATGAAACGTGTAACAACATCGTAAAAGTAAAAAGAATATTATTACATGAAACCAGATAAAAGTATTTGATTCATAGCTGAATTACTAGTAATTCCCCGTACCTATATCTATACGATACCGAAAGCATCTGGACCAGCAGATTGTGCAGTATTGGATACTAACGGTAAATGCATTTTTACAGTCACGGGCTGATGGGAGATCCAATAATTTGAAAGGCATTCATATAGGACCGAAGTTAAATAATAATACTCATCCTACACAATATTTATAACGTATATATGTTGTTTAATGGCAAACTGATCTTCGTATATGGATAGCTATAAAGCACGCAGGTACTTACATTTATTAATTGTGAAAACTTTTCGCTACAAAGCAGAACAAAGGCCTCAACGGTACAGAAAAGTCTGTACCTACCCGACATGCCTCATCGATCGCTCAGGCTTTGTGAGTGTAGAAAACTTCAATTAATCCTAAGTACATCTTAATTACAAAGGCTCATGATTCCGTTAAAGGTTTTCTTAGGAAACTTGTCTGTTCGGTGTCTTTGAATTACAAACATAGCGAAATAGAATCGTTTTTTTGCGTCATTTTCACGACCTTCTCATGACAACGTATTTTGTATTATTTTCTTCTATTTACAATAATATATAAAAGTATTTCTGTGTATATAATGTTTAATTACACTAAAGCAATTATTGCTTATATTAAAACAATTGAATATAAAGTAAAAGAATCAATTGTCAAGTTTGCAAGTATATAATTAATTTAGTTTACAAGTATTTTAGTGATCAAAAACAAGCTTATAGTTATAGTAGTTGTAGAACGACTTAATGTGGAAAAAAATATTAATAGAGTATAGAAAAACAAAAAATATAGCGCCCGTTTGCCCTGGGCATAACTACTACTTGTTATCAAAGTATAAAAACGAAATAAAAGGTGACACAGTTAAAAACTCATTACCTAATCTTAAACATTTCAGTTTTGTAGGAAAATAGAATCCTAACAATAATTTGAAGCTTGATATTCTAATTATGATATAAAAGTCAGTATGAGTCAAATTTAGACCGCGTGGTTTAGTTGTTTGTATTATTAAACAACTATAATATGATTATTTTAAATTAGTTTTGATTAGTTTACCTCGTATATTTTTGTGATATGTATTTTTAAGCATACTAGTTGTACCCGTTGTAATATGTAAAGAAAAATCTTTACATAGTCACCCTCTGACCAAATATTAAATTGGTGTCTAAATTTTATCGCCTCGGCCGTTATGGAGTTCATTGGGACATACGTACAATCATACCTATTTTTTTAATAAATTTGTTGTAGCCTTAGTGTTAATTTTGGCTATAGCCTCCATTTCAAATTTCATGAAAATTCGGTCAGACGTTTTTTAGTTATTGACAAACAAAAACAAAAAAGTTTAGTACATATCTTTGTAATGAAACCGATGAATAAAATAAAAATGAAAAAAGAAACAAAACAAACTTTAATCTGGCGAACGGACTGGTAAATAGAAAACCTCCAAAATTAAGAAAGCCTTTTGTTTTTCCATCTTCTTTGCCATTTTTTAGGCCAGGAGAAATCTGTAACTGCGGAGGCAAATATTGTTTTATAATCTTGTCGTACGCACGAGATTTAATAATATACATAAGTATTTAAGAGGAATTGCTACTGCCGAAGCTATTTTGCCCTCTACGTCGTTACGTGTGAAAAATACCACGATAGTGAAATCGTCCAATATAGAGACTTTGTATTATACCTTTACTTTCCTCAACTAAACCGATTTTCTTTATAAATCAAACAACATGAAATAAGGCTAGTGCCTAACTGGGTCTATTCTTATTTAAGTTCTCCGATGTGATTACCCCGATTGAGTTTATTTTTAGCTCGTTAACTGCTGAAAATAGGCTTCTTGCTTCCTAAGGCTTTTTTATTGTTTTTTATTGGAAATGCCATAGTTAATGGGCGCTAGTAAGTAGTCTTAAAAGAAATTTAAAAAAAGTAAATAATAATATCGTATTTTTTTCTCTTCTCTTCGCTACTCCGGTCCTTGTTTTGGTAGTAACTGAGTGATTTAGTTTTAATAATTTATATTGTAATTATAAAATAAATTGTAGTAAATATTATTTCAAGCAGTATATTTGCCTTTAAGCGAGCATAATACTAAGTTACTTTATATTAGACATATTTATTTTCAACAGCGTATGAGATTATGGATTTTCTAATAACATTCCTAATTTTATTATCTTCACAAGTTATCGGGAATACTCCTACGTACTTCCGATCAAAGAACTCAGTATGGGCTCTCAGGGCTGCCCTAAGCTTAATAGAGAATAAATTTATTTTTAGATTTAACAGACTCACTATTAATATTATAACGTTAGAATAATGGGCTATTGTGTTATGACACAAATTAACTGCACGTGTGACGCATTGGTACCCCATCTTCAGAGTTCCGTACCAGCACAGGACAACTATTTATGTGACCCATATAATAAGTTGTTCTGAGCCTGGGGGTCTACCGGCTAATTTGCTGGTCATCGTGAAAGTTAACTGTATAGATGAAGGTTAAAAATTACTAAACCATTCGTTCAATCGGCTTTTCGGACCATTTATGTCGTCACAAGTGCTCATGGAAGCCGATTGAACAAATGATTTAGTCATTTATAATCTTCATCTATTTGAACGCCGATCAATATCATGATAACCGGCGAATTAGGCGGTAGCCAAACACAATCACAAAACATATCTAAACCCTGGGTTAGATAGGTCGCTTTGTGACCGTGAAGTGCATGATTGTGAAGTCCCCCGATGAGTTCTGGGAACTTAACTCACACATAGAAATACAACAATTTGCTACATATCTTAATAACAAGCTGCGCCCCGCGGTTTCACCCGCGTTAAAGTAGTTTTGGCGTAAAAGAGTAACAAACATACATTTATTTATTTATTCATTCATACGTACAGCTACCGTTACAGGTTAAACCCAATTCGATAGTGACGGATTAAAAAAAAACAATCTTATATGACTAAATATACATAACATTATCAAAATTATTAAAAATATCAACACTATTAAACGCGAAATTTTCTTTTAAATTATTAGAATAGCCTTAACAAGCTAGTAACATACTGTATACAGAAAATAGATCAATTTGACCCGCTACAGAATTAAGAACCACCATAGTTCGAGTGAGAGGAGTGTTCTCCAGTAATTTGGTCCTACTTCTGGGTATCGCGAATAAGGCTGGTTTGCGACGCCGTTGTAAATACCGGTACACTTAATCCAATCCATTTTAGCAGTTCTGGATTACTTATTTTCCCCCTTAAAACTTTAAACATATATTCTGCCAACGAAAAATGCCTCCTCGTCTCCAACTTATTGTATCCAACCATGCCCAGTACAAACAGGTTGGATACATCAAAGGATACATACTCACAACACATCTATACTCACAAACTTTCGCATTTATAATATTAGTAGAATGTGTTCCTCTAGCGGTTTTGGTGGTGCACGCCGGAATAGCTCGCAAATGGTAATTTTTTTCCTACTTACTTGACACTTATCGTCATATTCTGGACAATTGCCACAATATCTTTATAAATTGTAGCCTATGTGTTATTCTGATGTATGAGCTATATTATTGTAAAGTTTCATTTAAATCCATTTAGTAAAACTACTGAATGGAATTTAATGAAACAAAGTAAAGAGTAACAGACATCCATCCATACTTACAAACTTTCGCGTTTATAATATTAGTATGATAAACTTGATAAGCGGATTAAACGCGATAACTTTGAATTCAAAGAGAGTTTTACAGTTAAGATCCATTTATAAATGCTGCGTTTAATTCTTATTTTTTTATATATGCGTTTAGTTTATATTATGTAGGTACTGTTTAAGGTTTAGTTATTTCCCCATTTAGCTAAAATAAGTTTTAATTTAGATTTTGTTCAGTCATTGCAGTCTACATAAATAACAGAGTAAAAACTGCTTAGCGCCAGACTTATATACGATGATGATAGTCAGACTGTATCAGAAGTAGGTACAGTACATTACTTCTACTGCGACTCCATATAGATTATAATAGAATAGAATACTCTTTATTGTACACACAAGCAGGATAAATAGTAAGACAAAAAATAATAATACAATTTAGTACAATGGGCGGTCTTATCGCATTAAGCGATTTCTTTCAGACAACCTTTGGATGGATAGGAGCTGAAATTGTTTTAAAAGGTGGGTGTGTAACAAATGAAGTAGTGGATAAATAGATTTAAAAAATGTGTATAATAGTGTAAAGGGGCATACCAAATACATGTTACCTATGTCTACATACATGATAAACATAAATACATACATAAACATTACATAATATATAGGTACATTCTATAAAATACAATACAGTGTATAATATATAAAATAACAAAATACATAAATAATATACAAAAGAGGAAGAATCTTTACAAACGCCGGTAGTGTTCTTTAACACCTTTATTAAACGTAGCAACAGTTTGGGCACGTCTTATATTAATTGGCAGGGCGTTCCAGAACCTTACTGCTGCAACGGAAAATGACATGTCCATAAATATTGTGGTATGTATAGGAGTATGCAGTTTTAAGTTATGTGATGATCTTAGGAATCTGGAATGCGTATCACAGAGAATAGATTATTTACTGGATAAAACCTATCGTTGTTTGACTAGATGTCTAGATATATGTATATATATATATATGTATAATATAGACTATATGTATAATATATAGATTTTAAGTTCACCGAAGTTTCCGCTAGGCGCCCCTAGCGGAAACTTCGATGAAACTTATATGCTAGTTAATGTACTGGAAAAAAACTATAAGTCTCATCGAGGAAGTAAATTACATGAACTTGTGGTGGCGATGCATACAGCATCGCCACCACGCCTCCAGCCAAACACCAAATGTAAAGAAACTATAAAATCTTGGGTTCAACTTTTACCTCCAATTGTGTAGGTACAGACGCCAGTACATCAAGCTACCCCAATCTGTCAAATTTCCCCAATTGAAAGTGAACCTTATGCTTATGTGAAAAAGTTGAAAATCTATAAAAGAAATTTTACAGATTGGGGTAGCTGGACGTGTTGGCGTCTGTACGTTTTAGTGTCCACATATCTGTACATATTTCGTGCTGAAAATGTACACCTCTGATTCCTTAAAGGAAGATTTATATGATGAAAATCTAAAATTAAAAGTTATGTAAACTAGACTACCCTCGAGGTAAAGCTCACTTAGCTGAAGTGCAAAGCCCTGTTTCCGCGTTAAAATATGATGTACCCTGAGTAATAACGTAATAGCTAATCACATTCACACTTTTTTATTTTATTTTGTAGTAAAACACTAGTAAAGCCTGGGGTGGAATAGTGCCAACTTCCAGGCTTATATTCTTCTTAAAACATCAACTTCTTACACCCGACAAGATATTTCTGACAAGAACGTCCATTATCGGCTACTCTTGTGTAGCAACATAGGTAGCTGCCACTGGGTATTCTTGAGATCCAGAAATCATATTAACCACACATCTTGTCCCAACCCGGTATTCGAACCTAGAACCGCACTAAGTGTGGTTGGTAATGTTCGATAAACGAGACATTGGCATTCTGAATTAATAACTAAACTTATTTAAATGTCGTTCACCCGTTTTACTTACAGTTCTTAAGAAATAGTAAAGGGCTTAACCCGTCGATATTAATTTCAAGGGGGGTCAGTGACACGCATAAGACATTACATGACAATATAAGACATGCGACACTAGAGGTTACACTATGTATATTATTATGAATATACAAACGATACAAAGAAGGACTAGCAAGGTCATGTTGTGTACTGTCAAAAACCTTTTGAATACATAGCAACAGGTTGACTTATAGCCACCCTGCCTTATTCACGAAATAATTATGACCTTGGAAAACAAATACAATAACCTCTTTATCTAATTACACAATGGAACTTACATTACGTTGTCCCTCTTATAATATTACTATACACGTGTTCTTTATCTCATATTATCCCTACTAAAATTTATAAATAGTTCAATGTTTTAGTGTGGAAGATATATTAAAAAAATATTCAACGAATCTTTTTTAAAATAATGATCCTAAGTATGTAGATAGCCAGTCTCAAAGTTGACGATATGACTATTATAAAAGAGATAAAAAGGAAAATTTTATAGTAACAAAAGAGAAGACTGTGAACTTTATCTTTGAAGTTCAAATTGCAAAGAAAATCTTAAAGTAAACAATCTTGTTTTTAATTCATAAAATTACTTTGTTTCCCTGTAGTTAGTTGTCTGAAGATTGATCGGCGTCAAGAATAAGAATTTAGCGAAGCGTTGGAACAACAAAATGTGGGAACGACGCCATTTGCTTCTTAATCGCTTGCTCCTTTACACATATTTAATTCGTTCATCTCGTCTTTAGGAAGATTAGATAAATAGCTAACGCGAAAAGTGCATTAGCAATGCTTTTTGAAAGCTTATATCTCCTTAAGATTAATCTATTACATGTCATAAAGTTCTCCGAAATTTATCAAACGCGTCTCCAAGTATCTTGAGGGTAGTTGTAAATGTATCATCTTTATTTGAATTTGTTTATACTGTAATCTATGGCTCAATGTGGCCTACTTAACTTGAACTGAATTATTACTACCCTGACGTTTTGGACACTTCAAAAATATGCTACAGCTATTTAAACATAATGCAAAGAATAAATAATTATTTCTTAGGAATTAAACCTATTGGTTGAATGAAATCTTACCTGGTGGTAACCTGCTGGCCCACATCAATGACGTTAGAAGTAGCTTGTCGTAACACAGATCCTGATATTTTAAATATATAATCCGCATGGTAGTAAAAAGTTGCTAATCACCACACATATCATTATGATTTATTATTGACATGCTAAAGTAGCTGTGTGGTGACGGTGGCGAATGTCAGAAAATCATCACCCCTTTTCATCCCGTGGGGGCGTAGAACTCGAACCCAGGGAATATCTATCTTTCAGCAGCTTCCTTCGCATTATAACCATCTTACTGCGATCGCCAACCCGTCTGCCAAACGTGGCGATTATGGCATGCATATCCTCAAGATGATTTTTGTGGGAGGCTTGTGGACTTCTTTAAGCTGTAATGATTGAAAGTATAGATTTACATTTCTCAAATATGTCCTGTTGAGTTGTTGTTCTCCGGATTACAATCACGAACCTCTTTTTTTTTGATAATGCTGATTGATTTGATTATTTTTGACTTGCACCGACTAAACCTTCTCTTGGTGCCTGATGGTCAGAATTCGTACCCTGGGAGGGCTCTGGATTGCTCTCCCGTATTACCAATCCCTGCCAATCCGGACAGGGACTGTGCCACAAACAGATTGCTGTCTTGCCGGAGCTGATTGCTCGTGGCTGCAATAGAAGACACTTCTCATACTGGCAACCTGAATTATTTAGTAATGTTTAAAATTTCATTATTAGCGCTGAAAGTAACTGCTGTTCTTGGCTTTTTACATTGGCAATAATCCTACATGTATCACATGGATTGTGATTATTAAAATAGAATTAGTTATTTTGCCAGTGATTGATATTTTACACCAGTTATTGATATTATTGATGTGGACCACCGAGCGCGACGTAACAGAAGCACTTGGCAATATTCTGTGTAATAAAATTGTATGATGTGACCACAAACTTGAGGAAGACAAATATTTATTCATCATATTATTATGTCGGGTTGTGAAACTCAAAATAACCTAGCAAGTTTTGTTTTAAGGTATCGGGTCTTAAAAGCACAATTGTTTCATAATTTTCTTTCTCTTAAGTAAGCCGACTATTATGAACTGTCATATAAACTTAAGGGTTTTATATGTGTGGGTATGTATGTATATATATTTTTATATGAAGATAATTTCTTATCCAGAAGGAAATATAATATACTCGACTAGCAATTATGATTTTGAATGTATGTCTGTATTATAGAAATGTCTTGGTACTAGTCAAGATAAGTCACAACAGATATCAATTCTTGCATCGTTAAACTGTTACTGGATTTGTGAGCGCTACTGCATGTTTATTTTTCTTAGCTAATAATATCTAGGTATCTTAAGTCTCTTTAAGTAAGTAGGTACTCTTGGACAAAAGAATTCTCATTAGCATTTTCAAAGGCATGCTGTTTTATGTGCAGGAATTTAATATCTAAACAGAGGAACTCGAAGAAAATCATTATGTGAATGAAATATGCAAGAAAGTTAGAAGAAACTGCATCAGCTTGCTTTGATACCATAATTTGTTTATAAATACAAAGTATCTTCAACGTTAAGGGTTTTATAATAACAGTAAATTTGCAATTTGGTTTCATGTAGTCTGTTTTGGTAGTTTTTAAAATTAATTAACAAAAGTGTTCAGAAATTTAGGTTATTCCTATTTGTTGATACTATAATTGACTTCTACCTATGGCTATTTATAAGTGTATTTATTTTTGAATATTTTTATTAAATCATAGTTTTTATTATTAACTATGATTTCTTATTACTTTTAGCATTTTAAACATGCTATACTGAAAACAATGTTTCAGAAATCTTTAAAATGAATTGTATAAATTTAAGTGCGGGTGGGAATCGAACCCACGACCACGGGGATCCGGCCCATGTGCGTTAACCGCTCCGCCACCGCACCAGGTACTGAACACTTCAAATTTATACAACCCATTCGTTCGATATTTCTTAACGCATTTAAGTCGCTTTAACGCCATCTTCGGTAAGATGGCGTTAAAGCGACTTAAATGCGTAATTAACGAGAATCCGAGTTTCTTTAGTCACTAAAGTTGTGAAGGAACATTGGAGGTTTACGTCACAGAATGTGACAGGAGTGGTTGGCGATATTGGGGATCAATTGTATTTAGGTTATGAAAACATTATTTAAGTATAACAAGGATGTTTGAAAAACGTTTTTATTACTTAATTACATAGAGAAATGTTCTACTTATATTATTTTAAATGTAATAAAACTTACATGTGTGTTAATAAAAATAATGAATCCAGTGCCAAAACTACTTGATTAATCGGATTCATTTTCAAAATATAAACCTAATTCCGATAGACTTTTATGGTATTGCTCTGCCCTTACTTCAAAAACTGTTATTTTTTAGAGAAACAAATAGTAAGATATAAGATTTTCCATCATCATCATTTCAGCTGAAAGACGTGCAGTGCTGGACAAAGGCCTCCCCAAGGATCTCCACAATAGCGTCCTGCGCTGCCCGCATCCAGCGGCTTCCCGCAACCCACACAAGATCACAAGATTTTGCATTATTGATTCAAAAATAATCAAATACAAAACATACAGTTTAAAATTACATATCAAAGTGTCAAACTGTATTATGATCAAACAATTCTACTCGACAATTGTCATTCACTTAAAACTGGAAAATCACAAATTTGATCGTCAAATGGGAACCAAACCTGAACCACCAATATGGGACAGGTAATCTTTGAATATAGGTACTTTAGCTACGGACGAGGCACAACAGAGAGAGAGTTCCCTTGATAACAAACTTACATATGATTTCCCAGTGTTCAACTGTCTTTCAACACTTAATTCAACTTCAAGTATTGGAATAGCCTTTTCAACAATTAAAAATTAATTGTTTAATATCACACACGCCTTTCTATAAAACAAATTACCTATCTCGATTCTCGCTTCGACGAAAAGCATAATACGGTAAATTCATTTTACAGTATCCTTTTCTACGCACGTTAGTGAGAAACAAGTTTATTGCAATATCTTATAAGCAATATTATCTTGATCGAGTATACATCATTCAACTGCGAAGATAGATGTACGTAGATCAAGACACAGCATCGAATGGTTTTTCTTTTGCTACGACACTCATTCACTGATTAAATTATTGAATCGTTTCTTTTGTCAATTACGTCCTTAAAAATGTTTGTCAACTAAAATGGGACTGGGTTGGTTATATCTACTGAACGTCTGATGACCGATGACTCGTGTGCAAAACCATAACTAAGTAGTGTACCTAACAAAGTTAATTATACCTTGTACATTTAAAAAGGGTTGGCCTATAATGGAACTAGTAATAGTTATTCATTGTAATTATACCTGTAATAAAAGTTGATTTGTATTGATATATAAATAATTCATTTACAAAATGATGCCATGGCTGTCGAATCCAGATCTTGTCACTTAATATACCTACATTTATCTTTATATTGCATTACATGGATGGTAATCGGATTTGGCGTGGCAGTGAGGGAATTTAAAGTAGGTATTCAAATATTCTTTAAGCATATTCTGCAGTGCCAACACCATTTTTCATCGCGTTTGTATGTTTAGATATTGAAATCATAACTGAAGAAATCTTACTTTAAATTCCTTGTTACTTGATTACCTACCCACTTTTTATTGTTATTGATAATTCAGTAATATATGTCTTAAGGAGAACTAATTCATATAAGTACGATATTTTATTTTAAAGGCAATTTCGTAAAAATCATTCTATCTACAACATGTAACGTAATTAACGCACACCCTCAAACACCCCAATTAGAATATTATGTTGTAATCATAATACATACACAGATTTTTTTATTTAACATGTATATGCATTGTTATTTACTAAACTAGTTTCTTGGAATAAAGTTTTATTTTATTGAATGATGGAATTTGAACGATTATAAATAAAGCTGCGATTTTAAAAGTCATAATCTTTGACTTACGGTCCATTTTAATTTGTTTTGACTGTACAGGGTTAATATGACAATAATTTCCGTAGTTTTAATTATTTTGGAATAATAAATTACCTAAATTAAAAATGATATAAATCGATTCAGTAAACGATTCTGAACAAAATATTTTCAGGATGTTTGTTGATTAAGTTACATGTTGTATAAAACCCAGAAAGAATAACAGGGCTACCCATTACTGTATCCCAGCTGGTAGTCGGGCAGCAGCGCTACCTTTGTACTCGCATGCCAAGCGCAGTCACTACAGAAAATTCACCCAAATCGCAACGTTGTGAATAACTTTGAGGTGTGTGTGTGTGTGTGTGTATGTGTGTGTGTGTGTGTGTTTGTGTGTGTGTGTGTGTGTGAAGTGGGTAAACAATTTTCTACTAGAACTATTAATTATTTGTATGATTTTCAATTAAGTTATGAATATAATTATAACTTTTGATTTACTGTCTATGAATATTTAATTCTGAGAAAGATAATATGCTGGACAATCAACATATTATTGTTTTTTTTTCAACACCTAGTGCTAGAAAATAGTGCACATTTATTACAATATTACCGCCACATATAACCTACGTTATGTTAATAAACGACTTGATTTGATTTGCTATCATGCGATTGGAATGGATCTCATGGTTTGGTGTCACATCATAAAATCAATATATATTTATATATATATATATATATATATATATATATATATATATTTGTGTAAAGAACTTTTACCCCCATAAAACCAAAAGTGTAATAATATTGGGGTAGCAGGTGGAACACAAATTGCTGTAAATAATGTTATGGCGGTTCTAGATGAGATAACGTTTATTTAAAGCCTTTCCGAGTTCAGAGCAGTCACCCGCTGAGCTTGAAAAGGGTTTTTAAATGATATCCATGAATGCGATAAAGTTGGCGTTTATCCTTGCAAACTTTTAGAGAATTTATGTACCTTGGTAAGAAACCAACTTAATAAACTCAATTGTCTTTTAAAGTTTTACTTTATATAAGGCATTTGAATGTAAAATATAACCTGAGTGTATCCAATTTGGACACTACACAAACATTATTAGAAATCACAGCAGTCAGTTAGGGCAGAAAGGTTCTTGAGTGGCGAACACGAACCGGAAGACGCAGCGTGGGCAGGCCTGCTAAGATATGGACCGATAATCGTGTGCGAATTGCACAAGACCGGAATTGTGGAGATCTTTGAGGGAAGCCTTTGTCCAGCGGTGGACGTCTTTCGGCTGAAATCAAAAATAAAATAAAAAAATCAAAATGTTTTATTTCATTATTACACATGGTTCATCATACAGTTGGTGGGTTCTCCTTTTAAGGATATATGATGAGATTTGATGCCTGTGCCCTGGAGGTGTGATATGAGGATGACAATGACAGCAGTTACATGTATGGTAAGTTTGAATGCATTTTCCAATGCTGGATGCGAATAGCACAAGACCGGCAATTGTGGAGATCTTTGGGGGAGGCCTTTGTCCAGCAGTGGACGTCTTTCGGCTGATATGATGATGATGATGATGAAGTTTGAATGCCAAAATAATAGAAACGTTCCGGTAAATATGTATGTCTCGTGCAGAATATATGTATGTACCTACCTTGTTAAGCAACTAACTTGATGCACTCAAGTGACTTTTTTAATCTTTTGTTTTACATAATTATTAGATATTACTGCAGTAAGAAGTATGGTAAGATTGTATGCCGAAAGAATATGAACGCTCTGGTTAATATGAATATTTGGTGCAAGATTGTCAATTGTTAATAGTGTTTACAGAATTAATGTGACCTGGTAAGAAACCAACTTCATAAATTTAAGGGTCTTTTACATAAGTCTTTCGCTCTTGTGGCAGAATGTAAAACAAAATCTGACTGTATCCACTTTGCCAAATTAGAAATCACTGCAGTAACGAGTATGTGAGGGCTGAATGCCAAAAAATTATACGTAGGTATACTGATAATTATGTACATCTAGTACAGAATTGGCAATTCTTGTAAGTATTGCCAGACTTTATGTAACTTGGTAAGAAACCAACTTAATTTACAATTCAAGTGCCTTTTGTTACTTATATTTAATATAACTGTGCCCCGCGGTTTTACCCGCGTTAAATTTTATAAATTATCACAGCTCCTCCCCCATAGGTGATAACGTGATAATATGTAGCCTATATGTCGACCCGACCTCTTAGTAAATATTCATGAAAGTTTGAAGTAAATCCATGTAGTAGTTTTTTAGTTAGTAGTTTTTGAGCCCGGACATACATACAGACA
This sequence comes from Pseudoips prasinana, assembly GCA_951640165.1. Classification (NCBI taxonomy): domain Eukaryota; kingdom Metazoa; phylum Arthropoda; class Insecta; order Lepidoptera; family Nolidae; genus Pseudoips; species Pseudoips prasinana. The sequence goes on along the minus strand of OX621241.1, from coordinate 17,375,913 downwards.
CACAGACAAAAATTATAAAATTATTATTTAAATTATCACGCCACAAGTATCCTTTTTAAAAAATATTCAAGGTACAGTTTTGACTTTTCTACGATTTTATTATATGTATATAGATAAGGCGTATAATTGTCAAATAAAACCAGAGTGTGCATTGCATTAAAATAAAACAAAAAGGTTTGTATTCACGTAGACTTTTTCAAAAAGCGCTTTTAAATAGTCAGAACATGTTTGTAAATTTCTAGGTACAGAAGCCAGCGCATCAAGTTACCCCAATCTTTCAAATTGTCCCTATTGAAAGTGAACCTTATGCTTTTGTGATAAAGATGAAAATCTATAAAAGAAATTTGAGAGATTGGGGTAACTGGATGTGCTGGCGTCTGTAATATAGATATTTAAATACACGGTTGTATGAACACATTTTGATATAACATTTAATTTATCATATAGTTATTTAGCTAGCTTATACTTAAGCAAATATATTCTGTTAATTATGAGCTTATGGGCAGAAATGTCAATTGTTATATAAATATTTTCAGATTTTATCTTCCTAATGTGTCTAAATATAAAATAAAACCTGAGTTTATCCAATTTGCCTTTGCCAAAATAAGTTTAGTGGCATATTTTACAGGAAAATTTAAACGAAAATGTTACATCTTCAAATTTCTAAGAGAAATTGAAGACATTGGTAAGGAATTCTCATATTGCATGCCTTACTCCGTGATATTATTTAACTTTTAAAATTTTAATATATCTTAATATTATTCAGTCACAGACTTAAAACAAAATCTTGATAACTTCCAGACCTATAAAACCGAAATTGGGCTAGTACGTAGATTATAAGTAAGATACGTCGTTCAAACAAAATTAATTGGGTCTACCCATTTAATTCGGCCCTGTTACAAAATACGGCCTTAGCTGTCTCTTACTTAAAGCTATTGTTATTTTTATATGAAATGTTACCATGCCGTGGCGACTTGTAAGTAAAGCAACATTTAGCACGTAATTTTATAACATGTATGTATTCAATGTATTAGTGTATGTTTTGTAAGTTGTCCTTAATAAATAAATAAATTAAAATATAAGAATCTAGTAAAATTCATGGCAATGTTATAGTTCATTTGTTTCTTGTTCACGCCTTAACTCCCAAACTGGTCTGCGTGAAATTTTGATACAGGGTGATCATATTAAAATTTCTGTGTCTACCCAAGTATTATCCTATAATACTTGGGCAGATATTTCATCAGGAATTATCACGTGGCGGAGCTGCGGGGTAAGCTGAAATTATTTTATTCCATACTAGATGTGCCCCGCGGTTTTACCCGCGTTAAATTTTATAAATTATCACAGCTCCTCTCCCATTGGTGATTGTGGTTGGTGGTTAGTTGGTGATATGGTAATATGTAGTCTATATGTCGACCCGACCTTTGATAATATTCATGCAAAATTTAAAGTAAATCCATGCAGTACTTTTTGAGTGTAGTCCGGACATACATACAGACAAACAGAATCACAGGCACAAATTATAAAAATTATGTTTTTGGCTTCGATATCGACTGCCGATCACGCACCAAGTATCCTTTAAAAAAAATATTCAATGTACAGTTTCGACTTTCCTACGATTTTATTATATGTATAGATATAGATTTAAGCACTTTTGCTTATCGTATGTGCGGTGGCCTCTGACATGGCCTGTCGACCCTCAGAAGCGCGGAGATGCTCTGAAATTGAATCACTTTTGTGGTCACCCAACTATGGGCTAACAGCGTATCTAGCTGCTTAACCTCACCGATCACTTACGCACTGGTGAGTGCAACTAGCTATTTGCCTCGAATCGCAGAGTAACTATTAAACCATCGGGAAAATCACTTACAGTCCAGTGAAAGCGACTGGCACCTCTCAAAAATATAGGTACATTCACTTAAATATATACAAAAAATATAAATTATATTTTTTACCAAATACTAAGTATTTATTTATTTATTATAGACACACCAACAGTATACATACACACCATTTAAATCTTAGCTCACTATATTCTGTTCTTATATGTACACCTATTAAAGGCATGCACAACACACACTAAACATAGACAACGTTGACATACAATACAAGTTATTTTAAATTTACATAGTTTAATAAAAAATCTTAAATAACCAATAATTCATTTTCTTCTTTGTCTTCTTCTTCTTCTTTTTCCAAATGGCAAGTTATGCCGATGTCGACAATTCTGCCAATGTCAGATGTGAAATGGAAAAACGTGCGTTAAGATTTAACCAAGATTTTGAGAAATGTTAAAACTAATTGTGTATCTTGTCGATGGGGTTAAAACACTGAAACAAACAGACACAATTATATACATATAATAAAAAGAATGTTAAAAATAGATATATATATATACATATATAAACAAAGTATGCCACACCAACATTCAGACTTAGATTCATAATTTGATGCCATTGCATCTTATAAAACACATTAATAGTTCATAAAGTTCTGGATAAGGGAATGTAAGCAAAGAAGAAAAGTTAATGGGGATGGGGATCTTTAAATTTGGAAGATGACCATATAAATTATAGGTAGGATTATTATTGGAACATTCAAAGAATATGTGGTCCAGGGTTCCCTCGTCCAAACCGCACTCACAGAGTGCGGTGTGAGAGGTGAACAACAGAAACCTAATCGCAGTCTACAAACAGTTGATATCACCCATTTAGAGACCTTTTTATATTTATTGAACCAAGGTTTTATAACAATATGTGGTTGTACCCCATAATAAAAGCCACCTTTCATTTTGCTAGACATATTCCAATAATTTTGCCATGCACGTTTTAAGTTCCCTTTGGGAAGGTTTAGCAAGTCATACCCATAAAAACAGTAAAATCTATTATCTACAATTTGGGATGTAACAGCTTCTTTTGCCAATAAGTCAGCAAATTCATTCCCCTTAATACCACAATGACTGGGGATCCATACTAGTTGGACAATTTTTCCTTTTGTGCAACAAGCCAAGAGAGATTTTTTAATTTCCAAAATAAGAGGACTATGAATCTTTGATCGATAAGCGCTTTGATCTAAGGTTTTCAGGGTACTTAAAGAATCTGAGAAAATTACTGCTCTATTTATATTGTGACCCTCTATAAAGCGGCATGCTTCCAAAACAGCCACACATTCTCCAGTGAATACTGAAGACTCCTTAGGACACCTATATTTTAAAATGATGCTAGAAGTTTGGTAGTATACTGAAATTCCTACAGGCTTAGTGTCTGCCAATTTTGAAGCGTCAGTGAAAAATCTCTGAAAACCACTCCACCTTTCTTCAATAATTTCATTGAAGATCATGTCTGCCGCGGGGGATGATTTTGAAATACCAATATCAAAGTAAATTTCTGGTTTAAAACATAAAACTTCAAAGTCAAAGCTAAAAACTGGTAGTCTAGGAAACTTAACTATAGGGATCACAAAATTATGATACTCTTGAAAGGATACAAGAATTAATGGCATATCTTTATTGCGCCAATATCTTGCCTCTCTAAATTGCAAACTTAAATTAGATAACATGTTAATTAAGGGGTGGGAGGACTGAGTTATAACTTTGGATACAAATCGACAAGCTAAAAACTGTCTCCTTATGGCCAAAGGGGGATCAGCACACTCAACCTGCAACGCATTGATGGGAGAAGACTTCATGCAACCAGATATGATGCGAAGGCACATAGATTGAATCTTATCTAACCTAGATAATGCCCCTTTATTACAAGGAATCATCAGAAAACTTCCATAGTCCATTATACTACGTATTAAGGCATTATACACCAACTTCATAGTATATGGATGAGCACCCCACCAAACTCCTGCAAGAGCTTTTAATATCGGAACAACTCTCTCGCATCTTTGAACCAAGTAATTTATATGGTGTAAACCAGTTAGTTTGGAATCCAAAAAGACACCTAAAAATTTAACTTTGGGCCTGATCGGGATGTTTTCACCATTTATATTGATTGATACTTGTGGTATATTTTTTTTGCGGGTAAAAATAACCACTGAGCTTTTGGTAGCAGACAAACTAAGGCAGTGCCTCGATAACCACTGATTTAGGGAGTCCAGGGAGATACAAATGGAAGATGCTGCATTCTCTATAGAGGGGTTAATCACATATAGAGCCATGTCATCGGCATATTGTAAAATACGACAGTTTGTATTAAGACATGACCCTACATCAGCCGTGTAGAGATTAAACAACAAAGGACTTAGAACTGAGCCTTGCGGTAGACCCCTCCAAGTCCTTCTAGCATCAAAATTCTCACCCTGGACTCTCAATACCAGGGATCGAGACATGAGTAAACTGAAAATGCAATGAACCATCTTAACCGGAACTCTCAGCTGTAGCAACTTTTGCCTGAGGGTGGGAAGATGAACACTATCATAAGCTGCAGATACATCTAAGAAAGCTGCAACCAAAGATTCGTTTTTAGAAAAGGCTAAACGAATGTCTGTCACCAAAACTCCAACACTATCATAAGTACCAAGACCTTTTCTAAATCCAAATTGGGAACTTGGTAGTAAGTTTCTGGATTCCACAAACCATTCCAACCTAGTCTTTATTAAATGCTCCAATAGTTTTGCCATTACTGAGGATAAAACAATTGGTCGAAGACCATTTGGATCATCTGCATGCTTGCCAGGCTTAACTATTGGAATGATTATCTGAGTCTGCCACTGATCAGGAATCCAGCCAGAAGTAAAACAAAAGTTAATAATATTTAATAGGTATTGCTTGGTTTTTTGGGTAGAATTTACTATAAAAGAATAAGGAAGGCCATCTATGCCTGGAGCTGAGTCCCGGACATGTCTCAAAATATCGGTGAACTCATTCATAGAGAATGACAAGTCCAAAGGATCAGCTAAGATATTTTCTATAGGCAAGTAGGAGACTTCTGTTTCTGTTGGAACATATGGAGGGGCAATCTTACAAAAAAATTGTTCCGCAACTTCTCTAGTAATAGGTGAGGAATTTGATGGAGAACAGCCACACCTAAATCTATTAATATGTTTCCATACAACAGAAGCAGGTGTAGCAGGGGACAATGAAGAGCAGAACTTAACCCAACTGGCCCGTTTCTTCCTACGTAGTAATCTTTTTGATTTGGCTAGCGCATGTTTATATAATACCAAATTATCGTTGTTCATCTGTGCATTGTAAATCAACTCAATCTCCTTCCTCTCTCTGATAATAATAGTGCACTCATGATCCCACCATGGAGGGGATGGTATTTTATTACAGGCACTATTTTTTATTAGGAAGCAAGAATCAGCAGTGCCAGAGATGGCAGAGACTAACAAATCATAGCAGGTTTTAACATGGCAGTGATCATTGTTATTTAAAATTTGAGTGTTTAAATTTGGAAGAGAGTCAATTTTACCATCCAATAGTGAAGAAAACTTACTCCAATCTGGCTTAGATAAATTATACTTCAGAAGTGGAGGGGAAACTTTCTCTAAATAGGTTTTTGTAGCCAAAGAAATTACAATAGGATAATGATCACTGCCATGTGTTAAACTAGTGCATTGCCAATGGGCAGACGCTGCAATATCAAGGGAACAAAAAGTCAGATCCACACAGCTTTTGTGTTGTCCCGGAAGAGTTCTGCGAGTTGAACAACCATTGTTCAAAACACAGAGATTTAAACTGTCTAAGATCTCAACTAAACCCTCACCAAAGGCATCACAGCGCTCAGATCCCCATCTAAAATGGTGACAATTAAAGTCACCCATTACTAAAATTGAACCACTAACATTTTGAAATAGATTTCTTAAAATATTTAAGTAATTCCTATGAGGATGGGCAATATATACTGAAAAAACATTGATGCCCTCAACACAACCAGCAGCAATACTCATATCCTGATCAACTGCTGAAGGTGGGATCTGAAGGGACATAAATGGGACATGGTTATTAATGAAAAGAGCCGACCCTCCATAGCCGTCTGATCGATCACATCTAAGAATGTTAAAGTGGGGCATACGAAAACTGAGACTTGGTGTTAGCCAAGTCTCTGCTAAAGAACAAGCTAAAGGCTTGTACTTATTTAGTAGGAAAATGAGGTCATGTTTTTTGTGAAAAACACTCCTCACGTTCCACTGAAGGAATACCATTTTCGGAGCCATTTTTATATTGAAGTAAAATAGGGATAAGTGTATTAGCAACGTGGGACGGTGATGAGTTAGAAGAAAGAATCTGTATTACTAAATTAAGAAGAAAAGAATTGGTAGATGTATCTAAATGAGAATTGTTATTATTTAATGCGCAGCCATTAGGCTGTGAGGGTGGGGGAGAAGACGTTAACTGGTTATGAGTATACTTATCATAAGAAGGTGAAAGGGGGGCATGGGTCTTTGGCTTAAGAAGATAGGTTCTGCGGTATGACACAGTCCGCTGCTGAGCAGGAGTGGATTTCACAGCATTGGCATAACTCCGAGAAACTGCTGGTGTGGCTTTACTGGCTTCAACATAAGAGATAGCTTTTTCTGCCATGGTGGACTTTATTTTCCTCTGTCTATTGTGCTCTGGACAATCCTTGCTATTAGCAAAATGATTGCCTTCGCACAATATACAGAAGGCTTCCTCTATTGTGATGTTGCAGGTATCAACTATGTGCTCATGTCCGCATTTGCTACAGCGTGGTTTGGACCTACATACAGACTCCACATGACCAAACCTACAACATTTCCGACACTGAATTGTAGGATAAATGTATTGTTGCACTTGAAGAGCCGTGTAACAACAAAATACCCTTTGGGGGAGAATTTGACCATCAAATGTAATAACACAGGTCTCTGTGGGTTTCCATTCTGGGATGCCTTCTTTCACAACTTTTCTATTTAACCTCCTAACTTTTAATATTTTCCCACATCCTGAAGGGACTTTTAGGTAAGATTTAGCCTCATCCTCTGTCATATCTGCTGGGACTCCGGAGACTACACCCATACGGGTGATATTAAAGGATGGAAGAATAGCAACAAATTTATGAGTAGAGAGCATTGGGTTAAATAAAAAAGTGTTTGCATCTTCTGCAGATGCAAACTCCACAGATACCCGGTTTCTTCCAACTCTCTTAACACCATCTGATATTACATTCCTGATAGAATTGTTTAGGAGAAATAAGCCGAAGGAAACAGGATGAAGAGTAGTGCCTGCGTTGGGTTGAGGTTCAATACGGGAGACATGAACTATAAAAGGCCCTTTGTCAGTAGTGGAGTACGTATCTCGGCCTATCGGGCTTTTAGCGAGTTTAGCAGGGACACTGGGCGGAGCGTTAATAGAACGTTTAAGAGGGGCAGAAGTCACAACCATTGGTTGGGATTCCAATGAGCATGCAACATTAGCGAGCTGGGATAGGGGGTTAGGAGAAAGGATATGGACATTATTTGGGTAAGGGTTATACGGAGGAGTAGATGGACCATCCGGAGGATCCCCCGGGTCAGGGGGTTTATCCGTATCCATCACAACGTGATGAATACGGATTTAAATAAACACGAATTACACTTATATGTACGTACCACACGTATAGACACTCACAAACAATAACAATTCACCAAAAAACACAAATAGACACAATAAATTGTCATAAAACCACCAAAAAGCCAAAAAAATCCCAGACACACGTGTTTACCAGTAACACACTGTGGCGAGAATCACAACGTGCAAAAGCACAAGATCTGCTGACTTTGACAATGACATGTGTTTTCTTTCTTCTTTGTCATTGAAAGTTATAATTAAATACGTCTGTTATGAAACCAAAACAGATTCTTGTAAACTGAACCAATTATTTCGAGATAGTGGCGCGGTTCCAAAAATATTAATTTGGTTCTCTCATGACTATGCAAACAGCCTACATTATTTAAACCAATCATTACAATTTAGACACAGTATATTACAAATGTAAACTGTAAATGATTATAATTATCAGTTTAATAATAATTGTGATATGTATATTAATAAAAGCTATATTGAAGCCATTATAATTTAATAAACTAGTCATAGAACTTAATTCCAAGCAATACAATAATTAAATTGATTATAATTGCATTTCTTTTTAATGCATTTCTTAAGAAAAATCTACTTTAATTCTATCAATTTAGTTTGGCACGTAATACTGTGGGAAAATTTGCAACATGTTAAAACCTGTTATCAAATTATGAATTCCGGACAAGTCAATTTAGTAGTTTGAAAGTTATTTAAAATAACATTTAATATGTTCTTTTCATAAGAGCTACGGTAGTTAAAGATTTCTAAAGACATTTAGTAATTTGTTCGTAAACCATGAACTATTTTCATATCTATTTTATATTTTACACATGAAATCGCCAGCATTATTCATGGTTCAACTCTTGAAACTCAGTCATCTGAAAAGATATTATCGATATATAGTTATACCATGAAGAGCATAGAAGCCGTCCGTCCCAAACGAATTTCTTAGTATGAACGGGCAGTAGCGTTTCTCTGTGAATTACGAGAATCATACTGTGATCACCAAGCGTGCCAAGCGTGGCGGTTACAGAGATCTTTTGGGAAGGCCTTTGTCCAGTTGTGGGCATCAGTTGGCTGAAATCATGTTTATAATGATAAAACGTAGCATCACATCTTAAAACTAATAACACCTAGTTCGTTCAGTATTATAGAACTAACCTTTTACAATTCTTATAGTTTCAGAATGTCTGTTATTACAGGACTCGTACTCGTATTGTGTAAGTACCATATCAGGGTGAATATGGTGTGGACAGGTACTAGCTAACACATTTCCTAATAAATATGTGAATAATACAAAGAGTCACGCCTGTTTCCCTGTTCGCCTGTGTAGACGGGTAGGCAGAGACAACGGATTGCCATTTGTCACGATCTTTGCACACCTCTTTGGCCTCGTTTACTTTCATTATATTCTTCATACATGCTCGCCGGTTTAGGGTGCTTCGGACCTGGCCTTTCTAGAGAACGTCTCCGATTTGGTCATAAAATGTCCTGCGAGGTCTTCCCCTTCCGGTTGTCCCATTCACACAGGCCAGGTATACCTACTTCTTTTGTCAATCTTATTTCATTCATCCTTTCTAAATGCCCTAACTATCTCAGCATAGCTTTTACTAAAATAAATAAATATTACGTAAATATTAATTATCTATATTTAATATCCCCGATTCTGCATGGCAAAAAATAATTGAAGCAATTTAAGTAGAGTCAAAGAAATCTGTTTAAGAGTATATAGTGGATCTGTGCCGGTATTGTTCATAACCGATTCTTCAGAATCAGAATCATTTATTTTACAAAAATAACTAGTCTTGAATTACACGATATTGGCACATCGAAGATGACTCTTTAACAAATATTGGCCAATATCATAATAAAATTCAGGCGGATACGTTCTTAACACGCTCGGCACATCAAACTCATTAAGCAAGTAAATAAACTCGATATAGGGGAATTATTCAGACCAGTACTTTACTCATACCTTTTACCCCACGGCTCTTGATTCCACGTTCACCCACGCGAAACCAATCACCCCGTGTTCATCTCGTGTAATCTACTACGTATATGTAGCATTAGGTAAATTACAACATAAATAGGTTAATAGATATTAACCTCTTGAAATACATATATTCCGTACACTCAACGCCACGTTTACAACAAACAAACAAAGTTTACAACAAAGGTTTATTGTAAAATATCTAATATTTTCGTAAGCGTATTTTTTTTTCAACCATGTAGTGCAGGACGTTATAGTTAACAGCTATTGAGAAACGCTCCACAAAAATAGGCAGGGTTCCTTTTTTAAAAGAACTTAAAAAAGAATAAGAATTTAAAGAACAGACGTCAAAAAAGGAGGTTATAGTTAGTACCTTCTTATAATTATAGTTAGGCAAGAATTAAAATAATTATTATGGATAACCGTGAGGATCACGTAGTGTCGGGATACACGTGTCTTTTCTTTATATTTACTATCTCAATTACCGATCGAAATACGGTGTTGAATATTAATTTTCACTGGATATTGGCAAAATCGTGTATTACAAATTACTTTATTAAAATATAAATGACAAACCTTTTTTTTCTATATACCTAGGTACACTTATGCGGCATCAACTGTACCATTACTTATAAATATATGTATACGCATACATAAATGTATAATCTATATACAACCGAGAAAACAAAAGAGTGGCTTTTTCTCAGAACTGCGACAATGGCTATTCCTTACCGGTAGATATTAGTAGGAAACAATAATTAGCAGTACAATGATTATCATAACTCTTAGTAGAGTCTTTAGTTACATTCAAGGACATTTATGTGAACAAATAACTATACAGTATTTTTTTCAAATAAAAATTGCTACGTTGGTTGTATATGCGGGTAAAACTGTTTTCAAACGCTAATGTATCTTCTGACTTGGTTTTGTATTTATATATATCTATATATATTAGTTATAGTTAGTTTTTTTTTATTTTTAATGCTGCCGGAACAAAGTAATGGGGGTTCATGAAATTGGCAATTTGTTTATGTTATTAGTCAATTAGACCTTGACTAAAGGGCCGTGACGAAACCTTAAATAGAGTGCAAGAAGAACGGCAAATTCTAAAGATTATAGAGAGTAGACGACGAAAAATGATGGACATTTAATTCGACACGAGCAGTTCATCACCAACGTCATAGAAGGCAAAATTGAGGCAAGAAGAAAGAGAGGCAGACCAAGATGTAAATGTATGGACCATGTGAAGGAAGTGTGAAATTGGAGGCTTATAAGGACTTCTCTCTCTTCTCCTTGTCTTCAAGGAGAAGAGAGAGAAAGAAGAGAGAGAAAGCTGGAAACTGCTACACCGACAAGTGCACAACACTTGAATTAGAGAGAGAGACCGTGTCTGTTTTAACGTTTATCTCAAAAATATAACAAGTAAGGAAGTTGATATACACTTACTATACTTTTTTTGAGGGTAGGTGTAAAAAAAAGTACAGACGTATCTAAGACTTCTCAAGTGTAATAATAATTAAATTTAAGTGTTTTACAAAGATATTTACAGCAAATTTTTATGAACCACATTGAACTTAATAGTACTTACGTTTGTAACAGCTTATGTGACCTAATTACTTAAGTTTACACCACCTGCCAGCACAACACCTGCACAACTTGTTTTTTTTTTACCACATCACTTATACTAATACCACAAGATGTCCAAATATTCTGAAATCTTGGCTACACAGAACAGAATTGAAGAGACTGTTACAAAGAGGCTTGATGAACTTCAAGTACAAATCCAAAACAAAGGTTCTTCTAATAAGGATACAGTAGCTAAGGTGGCTGAAGAGCTTCGCACCTTCAAGGAGCTAATTTTTGGCATACTGAGTCTTCTCCGCCAGCAGATTAATGAGTGCTCCTTGCAAATTGATGATTTGGAATCCAGGAGTCGTCGAAAAGCACTTGTTTTTTCTGGAGTGACCGAAGCTGAGAATGAAGATTGCACCCAAGTCATACTGGATATAATTCACAACAAACTTGGTCTTAGAGACAATATATCTTCAGCATCTTTAGAGGTTTGCCATAGGCTTGGCACAATCAACCCTGGTAAAGATCACCCACGGCCAATACTTGTTCGTTTTGTGACCATGGCTACCAAATCAACAGTATGGAGGGCTAAGACCGGCTTTAAGGGTTCTTCAATTTCAGTAAAAGAGTTCCTTACAAAAAGTAGGCAGGCAGTCTTCCACAAAGCCCGAGTATTCTATGGGATGCGTGCTGTTTGGACGCAAGATTGCGTAATTATTGTCAAAACATCCAATAATAGCCGCCACAAGATCACCTCGAACCAACAGTTCCTGTCTCTTACGGCCAAGTTCCCGAAAGTTCCAGAGGGGCCTCCTGCAGCATCAGCGGTGAAAATCTGAAGAATTAAGGCAACAATTAGTTGATTAATCATGCTCATCTTAAATATATTCCAATTACTCAACTTTAGACTATGTACGTACCGTTATTTTTTGTTCTTGATGTTCCAATCTAGTTATTTGTGCCTAAGTAATATAAACAATGTACTTTGTTTACCAATGTGAACTTCCTTCACTTTGCTATTTTGTTTTTATAATTTTACATCTATCATTTTAGCTTATTTTAAGGTAGGTTTAACAAACTCTCTGGTACCTACTTAATATGTAAACATAAACACGAATCACAATACATTTTAGATTGTACCACGAAGTAGGTACCTAATGTCTTCAGCAATGACAGATATGTCAAAAGTTTGACGTATCTGTAGTATGTTTTGAAAGTACTTACAAAAAGTTAAACCTGGGAGTAATGTACATTCGGACAAATTAAATAAAATTTGCCCAGTTTTATTTTCTTTTAGTAATATTCTATTTTATTCTTTGATTTAACTTTATGTTTTAAGTTTTTTTTTCTTTACTTAGTACATATTTAGCATTAAAATCAGTGTCTAGCCGCTGAATTTATCTATTTTTATATCAGTGTTTGTACGCTGGCGGGTGGTGCAGAGTTAAACTTTTAACTTTGCACTTAATTTAGTTTACTTATTCTTTGTTATATATATTTTATTTGTTTATGATATTATGTCTGTTTATTCTGATGATGATTCTTTTTATTCTGCAAACGAATCTATAATATCCGCGTGTGACAGTTTTCGCTCATTGGATCATACACTCGGAGAATTTATTCGACAACAGTTCATTGGTCCTCGCGATAATTTACTAAACGTATGTCATATTAACGCGCAAAGCGTTCCTAGTAACTATAGCGACCTGTTAGATGCATTTACTGACTGTAATGTCCATGCCATTCTGATTTCCGAGAGTTGGCTCAAACCTCACCTTCTTTCCACAACTTACCCTCTCCCAGGATACATACTTGTTCGAAATGACCGAATAGATAAGGGAGGGGGTGGAGTAGCTATTTATATCAAAAGTAACCTCCCTTTCAAGATTGTAAGGACCTCCTCATGCAATTACTCAGCATCCGCTGAGTTCGTATTTCTTGAGGTTACTGTCAAAGGAGCCAAGGTCTTAATTGGCGCTGTTTATTGTCCCCCTTCCGTCGACTACTTCACTGATTTGGAATTGGTTCTTGAATCTCTGGGTTCGGAGTATGCTCACCACATCATTATGGGCGACTTTAATACCAATCTCCTTTCTCCTAGTTCACATCAGGACGCCAGTACATCAAGCTACCCCAATCTGTCAAATTTCCCCAATTGAAAGTGAACCTTATGCTTATGTGAAAAAGTTGAAAATCTATAAAAGAAATTTTACAGATTGGGGTAGCTGGACGTGTTGGCGTCTGTACGTTTTAGTGTCCACATATCTGTACATATTTCGTGCTGAAAATGTACACCTCTGATTCCTTAAAGGAAGATTTATATGATGAAAATCTAAAATTAAAAGTTATGTAAACTAGACTACCCTCGAGGTAAAGCTCACTTAGCTGAAGTGCAAAGCCCTGTTTCCGCGTTAAAATATGATGTACCCTGAGTAATAACGTAATAGCTAATCACATTCACACTTTTTTATTTTATTTTGTAGTAAAACACTAGTAAAGCCTGGGGTGGAATAGTGCCAACTTCCAGGCTTATATTCTTCTTAAAACATCAACTTCTTACACCCGACAAGATATTTCTGACAAGAACGTCCATTATCGGCTACTCTTGTGTAGCAACATAGGTAGCTGCCACTGGGTATTCTTGAGATCCAGAAATCATATTAACCACACATCTTGTCCCAACCCGGTATTCGAACCTAGAACCGCACTAAGTGTGGTTGGTAATGTTCGATAAACGAGACATTGGCATTCTGAATTAATAACTAAACTTATTTAAATGTCGTTCACCCGTTTTACTTACAGTTCTTAAGAAATAGTAAAGGGCTTAACCCGTCGATATTAATTTCAAGGGGGGTCAGTGACACGCATAAGACATTACATGACAATATAAGACATGCGACACTAGAGGTTACACTATGTATATTATTATGAATATACAAACGATACAAAGAAGGACTAGCAAGGTCATGTTGTGTACTGTCAAAAACCTTTTGAATACATAGCAACAGGTTGACTTATAGCCACCCTGCCTTATTCACGAAATAATTATGACCTTGGAAAACAAATACAATAACCTCTTTATCTAATTACACAATGGAACTTACATTACGTTGTCCCTCTTATAATATTACTATACACGTGTTCTTTATCTCATATTATCCCTACTAAAATTTATAAATAGTTCAATGTTTTAGTGTGGAAGATATATTAAAAAAATATTCAACGAATCTTTTTTAAAATAATGATCCTAAGTATGTAGATAGCCAGTCTCAAAGTTGACGATATGACTATTATAAAAGAGATAAAAAGGAAAATTTTATAGTAACAAAAGAGAAGACTGTGAACTTTATCTTTGAAGTTCAAATTGCAAAGAAAATCTTAAAGTAAACAATCTTGTTTTTAATTCATAAAATTACTTTGTTTCCCTGTAGTTAGTTGTCTGAAGATTGATCGGCGTCAAGAATAAGAATTTAGCGAAGCGTTGGAACAACAAAATGTGGGAACGACGCCATTTGCTTCTTAATCGCTTGCTCCTTTACACATATTTAATTCGTTCATCTCGTCTTTAGGAAGATTAGATAAATAGCTAACGCGAAAAGTGCATTAGCAATGCTTTTTGAAAGCTTATATCTCCTTAAGATTAATCTATTACATGTCATAAAGTTCTCCGAAATTTATCAAACGCGTCTCCAAGTATCTTGAGGGTAGTTGTAAATGTATCATCTTTATTTGAATTTGTTTATACTGTAATCTATGGCTCAATGTGGCCTACTTAACTTGAACTGAATTATTACTACCCTGACGTTTTGGACACTTCAAAAATATGCTACAGCTATTTAAACATAATGCAAAGAATAAATAATTATTTCTTAGGAATTAAACCTATTGGTTGAATGAAATCTTACCTGGTGGTAACCTGCTGGCCCACATCAATGACGTTAGAAGTAGCTTGTCGTAACACAGATCCTGATATTTTAAATATATAATCCGCATGGTAGTAAAAAGTTGCTAATCACCACACATATCATTATGATTTATTATTGACATGCTAAAGTAGCTGTGTGGTGACGGTGGCGAATGTCAGAAAATCATCACCCCTTTTCATCCCGTGGGGGCGTAGAACTCGAACCCAGGGAATATCTATCTTTCAGCAGCTTCCTTCGCATTATAACCATCTTACTGCGATCGCCAACCCGTCTGCCAAACGTGGCGATTATGGCATGCATATCCTCAAGATGATTTTTGTGGGAGGCTTGTGGACTTCTTTAAGCTGTAATGATTGAAAGTATAGATTTACATTTCTCAAATATGTCCTGTTGAGTTGTTGTTCTCCGGATTACAATCACGAACCTCTTTTTTTTTGATAATGCTGATTGATTTGATTATTTTTGACTTGCACCGACTAAACCTTCTCTTGGTGCCTGATGGTCAGAATTCGTACCCTGGGAGGGCTCTGGATTGCTCTCCCGTATTACCAATCCCTGCCAATCCGGACAGGGACTGTGCCACAAACAGATTGCTGTCTTGCCGGAGCTGATTGCTCGTGGCTGCAATAGAAGACACTTCTCATACTGGCAACCTGAATTATTTAGTAATGTTTAAAATTTCATTATTAGCGCTGAAAGTAACTGCTGTTCTTGGCTTTTTACATTGGCAATAATCCTACATGTATCACATGGATTGTGATTATTAAAATAGAATTAGTTATTTTGCCAGTGATTGATATTTTACACCAGTTATTGATATTATTGATGTGGACCACCGAGCGCGACGTAACAGAAGCACTTGGCAATATTCTGTGTAATAAAATTGTATGATGTGACCACAAACTTGAGGAAGACAAATATTTATTCATCATATTATTATGTCGGGTTGTGAAACTCAAAATAACCTAGCAAGTTTTGTTTTAAGGTATCGGGTCTTAAAAGCACAATTGTTTCATAATTTTCTTTCTCTTAAGTAAGCCGACTATTATGAACTGTCATATAAACTTAAGGGTTTTATATGTGTGGGTATGTATGTATATATATTTTTATATGAAGATAATTTCTTATCCAGAAGGAAATATAATATACTCGACTAGCAATTATGATTTTGAATGTATGTCTGTATTATAGAAATGTCTTGGTACTAGTCAAGATAAGTCACAACAGATATCAATTCTTGCATCGTTAAACTGTTACTGGATTTGTGAGCGCTACTGCATGTTTATTTTTCTTAGCTAATAATATCTAGGTATCTTAAGTCTCTTTAAGTAAGTAGGTACTCTTGGACAAAAGAATTCTCATTAGCATTTTCAAAGGCATGCTGTTTTATGTGCAGGAATTTAATATCTAAACAGAGGAACTCGAAGAAAATCATTATGTGAATGAAATATGCAAGAAAGTTAGAAGAAACTGCATCAGCTTGCTTTGATACCATAATTTGTTTATAAATACAAAGTATCTTCAACGTTAAGGGTTTTATAATAACAGTAAATTTGCAATTTGGTTTCATGTAGTCTGTTTTGGTAGTTTTTAAAATTAATTAACAAAAGTGTTCAGAAATTTAGGTTATTCCTATTTGTTGATACTATAATTGACTTCTACCTATGGCTATTTATAAGTGTATTTATTTTTGAATATTTTTATTAAATCATAGTTTTTATTATTAACTATGATTTCTTATTACTTTTAGCATTTTAAACATGCTATACTGAAAACAATGTTTCAGAAATCTTTAAAATGAATTGTATAAATTTAAGTGCGGGTGGGAATCGAACCCACGACCACGGGGATCCGGCCCATGTGCGTTAACCGCTCCGCCACCGCACCAGGTACTGAACACTTCAAATTTATACAACCCATTCGTTCGATATTTCTTAACGCATTTAAGTCGCTTTAACGCCATCTTCGGTAAGATGGCGTTAAAGCGACTTAAATGCGTAATTAACGAGAATCCGAGTTTCTTTAGTCACTAAAGTTGTGAAGGAACATTGGAGGTTTACGTCACAGAATGTGACAGGAGTGGTTGGCGATATTGGGGATCAATTGTATTTAGGTTATGAAAACATTATTTAAGTATAACAAGGATGTTTGAAAAACGTTTTTATTACTTAATTACATAGAGAAATGTTCTACTTATATTATTTTAAATGTAATAAAACTTACATGTGTGTTAATAAAAATAATGAATCCAGTGCCAAAACTACTTGATTAATCGGATTCATTTTCAAAATATAAACCTAATTCCGATAGACTTTTATGGTATTGCTCTGCCCTTACTTCAAAAACTGTTATTTTTTAGAGAAACAAATAGTAAGATATAAGATTTTCCATCATCATCATTTCAGCTGAAAGACGTGCAGTGCTGGACAAAGGCCTCCCCAAGGATCTCCACAATAGCGTCCTGCGCTGCCCGCATCCAGCGGCTTCCCGCAACCCACACAAGATCACAAGATTTTGCATTATTGATTCAAAAATAATCAAATACAAAACATACAGTTTAAAATTACATATCAAAGTGTCAAACTGTATTATGATCAAACAATTCTACTCGACAATTGTCATTCACTTAAAACTGGAAAATCACAAATTTGATCGTCAAATGGGAACCAAACCTGAACCACCAATATGGGACAGGTAATCTTTGAATATAGGTACTTTAGCTACGGACGAGGCACAACAGAGAGAGAGTTCCCTTGATAACAAACTTACATATGATTTCCCAGTGTTCAACTGTCTTTCAACACTTAATTCAACTTCAAGTATTGGAATAGCCTTTTCAACAATTAAAAATTAATTGTTTAATATCACACACGCCTTTCTATAAAACAAATTACCTATCTCGATTCTCGCTTCGACGAAAAGCATAATACGGTAAATTCATTTTACAGTATCCTTTTCTACGCACGTTAGTGAGAAACAAGTTTATTGCAATATCTTATAAGCAATATTATCTTGATCGAGTATACATCATTCAACTGCGAAGATAGATGTACGTAGATCAAGACACAGCATCGAATGGTTTTTCTTTTGCTACGACACTCATTCACTGATTAAATTATTGAATCGTTTCTTTTGTCAATTACGTCCTTAAAAATGTTTGTCAACTAAAATGGGACTGGGTTGGTTATATCTACTGAACGTCTGATGACCGATGACTCGTGTGCAAAACCATAACTAAGTAGTGTACCTAACAAAGTTAATTATACCTTGTACATTTAAAAAGGGTTGGCCTATAATGGAACTAGTAATAGTTATTCATTGTAATTATACCTGTAATAAAAGTTGATTTGTATTGATATATAAATAATTCATTTACAAAATGATGCCATGGCTGTCGAATCCAGATCTTGTCACTTAATATACCTACATTTATCTTTATATTGCATTACATGGATGGTAATCGGATTTGGCGTGGCAGTGAGGGAATTTAAAGTAGGTATTCAAATATTCTTTAAGCATATTCTGCAGTGCCAACACCATTTTTCATCGCGTTTGTATGTTTAGATATTGAAATCATAACTGAAGAAATCTTACTTTAAATTCCTTGTTACTTGATTACCTACCCACTTTTTATTGTTATTGATAATTCAGTAATATATGTCTTAAGGAGAACTAATTCATATAAGTACGATATTTTATTTTAAAGGCAATTTCGTAAAAATCATTCTATCTACAACATGTAACGTAATTAACGCACACCCTCAAACACCCCAATTAGAATATTATGTTGTAATCATAATACATACACAGATTTTTTTATTTAACATGTATATGCATTGTTATTTACTAAACTAGTTTCTTGGAATAAAGTTTTATTTTATTGAATGATGGAATTTGAACGATTATAAATAAAGCTGCGATTTTAAAAGTCATAATCTTTGACTTACGGTCCATTTTAATTTGTTTTGACTGTACAGGGTTAATATGACAATAATTTCCGTAGTTTTAATTATTTTGGAATAATAAATTACCTAAATTAAAAATGATATAAATCGATTCAGTAAACGATTCTGAACAAAATATTTTCAGGATGTTTGTTGATTAAGTTACATGTTGTATAAAACCCAGAAAGAATAACAGGGCTACCCATTACTGTATCCCAGCTGGTAGTCGGGCAGCAGCGCTACCTTTGTACTCGCATGCCAAGCGCAGTCACTACAGAAAATTCACCCAAATCGCAACGTTGTGAATAACTTTGAGGTGTGTGTGTGTGTGTGTGTATGTGTGTGTGTGTGTGTGTTTGTGTGTGTGTGTGTGTGTGAAGTGGGTAAACAATTTTCTACTAGAACTATTAATTATTTGTATGATTTTCAATTAAGTTATGAATATAATTATAACTTTTGATTTACTGTCTATGAATATTTAATTCTGAGAAAGATAATATGCTGGACAATCAACATATTATTGTTTTTTTTTCAACACCTAGTGCTAGAAAATAGTGCACATTTATTACAATATTACCGCCACATATAACCTACGTTATGTTAATAAACGACTTGATTTGATTTGCTATCATGCGATTGGAATGGATCTCATGGTTTGGTGTCACATCATAAAATCAATATATATTTATATATATATATATATATATATATATATATATATATATATTTGTGTAAAGAACTTTTACCCCCATAAAACCAAAAGTGTAATAATATTGGGGTAGCAGGTGGAACACAAATTGCTGTAAATAATGTTATGGCGGTTCTAGATGAGATAACGTTTATTTAAAGCCTTTCCGAGTTCAGAGCAGTCACCCGCTGAGCTTGAAAAGGGTTTTTAAATGATATCCATGAATGCGATAAAGTTGGCGTTTATCCTTGCAAACTTTTAGAGAATTTATGTACCTTGGTAAGAAACCAACTTAATAAACTCAATTGTCTTTTAAAGTTTTACTTTATATAAGGCATTTGAATGTAAAATATAACCTGAGTGTATCCAATTTGGACACTACACAAACATTATTAGAAATCACAGCAGTCAGTTAGGGCAGAAAGGTTCTTGAGTGGCGAACACGAACCGGAAGACGCAGCGTGGGCAGGCCTGCTAAGATATGGACCGATAATCGTGTGCGAATTGCACAAGACCGGAATTGTGGAGATCTTTGAGGGAAGCCTTTGTCCAGCGGTGGACGTCTTTCGGCTGAAATCAAAAATAAAATAAAAAAATCAAAATGTTTTATTTCATTATTACACATGGTTCATCATACAGTTGGTGGGTTCTCCTTTTAAGGATATATGATGAGATTTGATGCCTGTGCCCTGGAGGTGTGATATGAGGATGACAATGACAGCAGTTACATGTATGGTAAGTTTGAATGCATTTTCCAATGCTGGATGCGAATAGCACAAGACCGGCAATTGTGGAGATCTTTGGGGGAGGCCTTTGTCCAGCAGTGGACGTCTTTCGGCTGATATGATGATGATGATGATGAAGTTTGAATGCCAAAATAATAGAAACGTTCCGGTAAATATGTATGTCTCGTGCAGAATATATGTATGTACCTACCTTGTTAAGCAACTAACTTGATGCACTCAAGTGACTTTTTTAATCTTTTGTTTTACATAATTATTAGATATTACTGCAGTAAGAAGTATGGTAAGATTGTATGCCGAAAGAATATGAACGCTCTGGTTAATATGAATATTTGGTGCAAGATTGTCAATTGTTAATAGTGTTTACAGAATTAATGTGACCTGGTAAGAAACCAACTTCATAAATTTAAGGGTCTTTTACATAAGTCTTTCGCTCTTGTGGCAGAATGTAAAACAAAATCTGACTGTATCCACTTTGCCAAATTAGAAATCACTGCAGTAACGAGTATGTGAGGGCTGAATGCCAAAAAATTATACGTAGGTATACTGATAATTATGTACATCTAGTACAGAATTGGCAATTCTTGTAAGTATTGCCAGACTTTATGTAACTTGGTAAGAAACCAACTTAATTTACAATTCAAGTGCCTTTTGTTACTTATATTTAATATAACTGTGCCCCGCGGTTTTACCCGCGTTAAATTTTATAAATTATCACAGCTCCTCCCCCATAGGTGATAACGTGATAATATGTAGCCTATATGTCGACCCGACCTCTTAGTAAATATTCATGAAAGTTTGAAGTAAATCCATGTAGTAGTTTTTTAGTTAGTAGTTTTTGAGCCCGGACATACATACAGACACACAGACAAAAATTATAAAATTATTATTTAAATTATCACGCCACAAGTATCCTTTTTAAAAAATATTCAAGGTACAGTTTTGACTTTTCTACGATTTTATTATATGTATATAGATAAGGCGTATAATTGTCAAATAAAACCAGAGTGTGCATTGCATTAAAATAAAACAAAAAGGTTTGTATTCACGTAGACTTTTTCAAAAAGCGCTTTTAAATAGTCAGAACATGTTTGTAAATTTCTAGGTACAGAAGCCAGCGCATCAAGTTACCCCAATCTTTCAAATTGTCCCTATTGAAAGTGAACCTTATGCTTTTGTGATAAAGATGAAAATCTATAAAAGAAATTTGAGAGATTGGGGTAACTGGATGTGCTGGCGTCTGTAATATAGATATTTAAATACACGGTTGTATGAACACATTTTGATATAACATTTAATTTATCATATAGTTATTTAGCTAGCTTATACTTAAGCAAATATATTCTGTTAATTATGAGCTTATGGGCAGAAATGTCAATTGTTATATAAATATTTTCAGATTTTATCTTCCTAATGTGTCTAAATATAAAATAAAACCTGAGTTTATCCAATTTGCCTTTGCCAAAATAAGTTTAGTGGCATATTTTACAGGAAAATTTAAACGAAAATGTTACATCTTCAAATTTCTAAGAGAAATTGAAGACATTGGTAAGGAATTCTCATATTGCATGCCTTACTCCGTGATATTATTTAACTTTTAAAATTTTAATATATCTTAATATTATTCAGTCACAGACTTAAAACAAAATCTTGATAACTTCCAGACCTATAAAACCGAAATTGGGCTAGTACGTAGATTATAAGTAAGATACGTCGTTCAAACAAAATTAATTGGGTCTACCCATTTAATTCGGCCCTGTTACAAAATACGGCCTTAGCTGTCTCTTACTTAAAGCTATTGTTATTTTTATATGAAATGTTACCATGCCGTGGCGACTTGTAAGTAAAGCAACATTTAGCACGTAATTTTATAACATGTATGTATTCAATGTATTAGTGTATGTTTTGTAAGTTGTCCTTAATAAATAAATAAATTAAAATATAAGAATCTAGTAAAATTCATGGCAATGTTATAGTTCATTTGTTTCTTGTTCACGCCTTAACTCCCAAACTGGTCTGCGTGAAATTTTGATACAGGGTGATCATATTAAAATTTCTGTGTCTACCCAAGTATTATCCTATAATACTTGGGCAGATATTTCATCAGGAATTATCACGTGGCGGAGCTGCGGGGTAAGCTGAAATTATTTTATTCCATACTAGATGTGCCCCGCGGTTTTACCCGCGTTAAATTTTATAAATTATCACAGCTCCTCTCCCATTGGTGATTGTGGTTGGTGGTTAGTTGGTGATATGGTAATATGTAGTCTATATGTCGACCCGACCTTTGATAATATTCATGCAAAATTTAAAGTAAATCCATGCAGTACTTTTTGAGTGTAGTCCGGACATACATACAGACAAACAGAATCACAGGCACAAATTATAAAAATTATGTTTTTGGCTTCGATATCGACTGCCGATCACGCACCAAGTATCCTTTAAAAAAAATATTCAATGTACAGTTTCGACTTTCCTACGATTTTATTATATGTATAGATATAGATTTAAGCACTTTTGCTTATCGTATGTGCGGTGGCCTCTGACATGGCCTGTCGACCCTCAGAAGCGCGGAGATGCTCTGAAATTGAATCACTTTTGTGGTCACCCAACTATGGGCTAACAGCGTATCTAGCTGCTTAACCTCACCGATCACTTACGCACTGGTGAGTGCAACTAGCTATTTGCCTCGAATCGCAGAGTAACTATTAAACCATCGGGAAAATCACTTACAGTCCAGTGAAAGCGACTGGCACCTCTCAAAAATATAGGTACATTCACTTAAATATATACAAAAAATATAAATTATATTTTTTACCAAATACTAAGTATTTATTTATTTATTATAGACACACCAACAGTATACATACACACCATTTAAATCTTAGCTCACTATATTCTGTTCTTATATGTACACCTATTAAAGGCATGCACAACACACACTAAACATAGACAACGTTGACATACAATACAAGTTATTTTAAATTTACATAGTTTAATAAAAAATCTTAAATAACCAATAATTCATTTTCTTCTTTGTCTTCTTCTTCTTCTTTTTCCAAATGGCAAGTTATGCCGATGTCGACAATTCTGCCAATGTCAGATGTGAAATGGAAAAACGTGCGTTAAGATTTAACCAAGATTTTGAGAAATGTTAAAACTAATTGTGTATCTTGTCGATGGGGTTAAAACACTGAAACAAACAGACACAATTATATACATATAATAAAAAGAATGTTAAAAATAGATATATATATATACATATATAAACAAAGTATGCCACACCAACATTCAGACTTAGATTCATAATTTGATGCCATTGCATCTTATAAAACACATTAATACTTCATAAAGTTCTGGATAAGGGAATGTAAGCAAAGAAGAAAAGTTAATGGGGATGGGGATCTTTAAATTTGGAAGATGACCATATAAATTATAGGTAGGATTATTATTGGAACATTCAAAGAATATGTGGTCCAGGGTTCCCTCGTCCAAACCGCACTCACAGAGTGCGGTGTGAGAGGTGAACAACAGAAACCTAATCGCAGTCTACAAACAGTTGATATCACCCATTTAGAGACCTTTTTATATTTATTGAACCAAGGTTTTATAACAATATGTGGTTGTACCCCATAATAAAAGCCACCTTTCATTTTGCTAGACATATTCCAATAATTTTGCCATGCACGTTTTAAGTTCCCTTTGGGAAGGTTTAGCAAGTCATACCCATAAAAACAGTAAAATCTATTATCTACAATTTGGGATGTAACAGCTTCTTTTGCCAATAAGTCAGCAAATTCATTCCCCTTAATACCACAATGACTGGGGATCCATACTAGTTGGACAATTTTTCCTTTTGTGCAACAAGCCAAGAGAGATTTTTTAATTTCCAAAATAAGAGGACTATGAATCTTTGATCGATAAGCGCTTTGATCTAAGGTTTTCAGGGTACTTAAAGAATCTGAGAAAATTACTGCTCTATTTATATTGTGACCCTCTATAAAGCGGCATGCTTCCAAAACAGCCACACATTCTCCAGTGAATACTGAAGACTCCTTAGGACACCTATATTTTAAAATGATGCTAGAAGTTTGGTAGTATACTGAAATTCCTACAGGCTTAGTGTCTGCCAATTTTGAAGCGTCAGTGAAAAATCTCTGAAAACCACTCCACCTTTCTTCAATAATTTCATTGAAGATCATGTCTGCCGCGGGGGATGATTTTGAAATACCAATATCAAAGTAAATTTCTGGTTTAAAACATAAAACTTCAAAGTCAAAGCTAAAAACTGGTAGTCTAGGAAACTTAACTATAGGGATCACAAAATTATGATACTCTTGAAAGGATACAAGAATTAATGGCATATCTTTATTGCGCCAATATCTTGCCTCTCTAAATTGCAAACTTAAATTAGATAACATGTTAATTAAGGGGTGGGAGGACTGAGTTATAACTTTGGATACAAATCGACAAGCTAAAAACTGTCTCCTTATGGCCAAAGGGGGATCAGCACACTCAACCTGCAACGCATTGATGGGAGAAGACTTCATGCAACCAGATATGATGCGAAGGCACATAGATTGAATCTTATCTAACCTAGATAATGCCCCTTTATTACAAGGAATCATCAGAAAACTTCCATAGTCCATTATACTACGTATTAAGGCATTATACACCAACTTCATAGTATATGGATGAGCACCCCACCAAACTCCTGCAAGAGCTTTTAATATCGGAACAACTCTCTCGCATCTTTGAACCAAGTAATTTATATGGTGTAAACCAGTTAGTTTGGAATCCAAAAAGACACCTAAAAATTTAACTTTGGGCCTGATCGGGATGTTTTCACCATTTATATTGATTGATACTTGTGGTATATTTTTTTTGCGGGTAAAAATAACCACTGAGCTTTTGGTAGCAGACAAACTAAGGCAGTGCCTCGATAACCACTGATTTAGGGAGTCCAGGGAGATACAAATGGAAGATGCTGCATTCTCTATAGAGGGGTTAATCACATATAGAGCCATGTCATCGGCATATTGTAAAATACGACAGTTTGTATTAAGACATGACCCTACATCAGCCGTGTAGAGATTAAACAACAAAGGACTTAGAACTGAGCCTTGCGGTAGACCCCTCCAAGTCCTTCTAGCATCAAAATTCTCACCCTGGACTCTCAATACCAGGGATCGAGACATGAGTAAACTGAAAATGCAATGAACCATCTTAACCGGAACTCTCAGCTGTAGCAACTTTTGCCTGAGGGTGGGAAGATGAACACTATCATAAGCTGCAGATACATCTAAGAAAGCTGCAACCAAAGATTCGTTTTTAGAAAAGGCTAAACGAATGTCTGTCACCAAAACTCCAACACTATCATAAGTACCAAGACCTTTTCTAAATCCAAATTGGGAACTTGGTAGTAAGTTTCTGGATTCCACAAACCATTCCAACCTAGTCTTTATTAAATGCTCCAATAGTTTTGCCATTACTGAGGATAAAACAATTGGTCGAAGACCATTTGGATCATCTGCATGCTTGCCAGGCTTAACTATTGGAATGATTATCTGAGTCTGCCACTGATCAGGAATCCAGCCAGAAGTAAAACAAAAGTTAATAATATTTAATAGGTATTGCTTGGTTTTTTGGGTAGAATTTACTATAAAAGAATAAGGAAGGCCATCTATGCCTGGAGCTGAGTCCCGGACATGTCTCAAAATATCGGTGAACTCATTCATAGAGAATGACAAGTCCAAAGGATCAGCTAAGATATTTTCTATAGGCAAGTAGGAGACTTCTGTTTCTGTTGGAACATATGGAGGGGCAATCTTACAAAAAAATTGTTCCGCAACTTCTCTAGTAATAGGTGAGGAATTTGATGGAGAACAGCCACACCTAAATCTATTAATATGTTTCCATACAACAGAAGCAGGTGTAGCAGGGGACAATGAAGAGCAGAACTTAACCCAACTGGCCCGTTTCTTCCTACGTAGTAATCTTTTTGATTTGGCTAGCGCATGTTTATATAATACCAAATTATCGTTGTTCATCTGTGCATTGTAAATCAACTCAATCTCCTTCCTCTCTCTGATAATAATAGTGCACTCATGATCCCACCATGGAGGGGATGGTATTTTATTACAGGCACTATTTTTTATTAGGAAGCAAGAATCAGCAGTGCCAGAGATGGCAGAGACTAACAAATCATAGCAGGTTTTAACATGGCAGTGATCATTGTTATTTAAAATTTGAGTGTTTAAATTTGGAAGAGAGTCAATTTTACCATCCAATAGTGAAGAAAACTTACTCCAATCTGGCTTAGATAAATTATACTTCAGAAGTGGAGGGGAAACTTTCTCTAAATAGGTTTTTGTAGCCAAAGAAATTACAATAGGATAATGATCACTGCCATGTGTTAAACTAGTGCATTGCCAATGGGCAGACGCTGCAATATCAAGGGAACAAAAAGTCAGATCCACACAGCTTTTGTGTTGTCCCGGAAGAGTTCTGCGAGTTGAACAACCATTGTTCAAAACACAGAGATTTAAACTGTCTAAGATCTCAACTAAACCCTCACCAAAGGCATCACAGCGCTCAGATCCCCATCTAAAATGGTGACAATTAAAGTCACCCATTACTAAAATTGAACCACTAACATTTTGAAATAGATTTCTTAAAATATTTAAGTAATTCCTATGAGGATGGGCAATATATACTGAAAAAACATTGATGCCCTCAACACAACCAGCAGCAATACTCATATCCTGATCAACTGCTGAAGGTGGGATCTGAAGGGACATAAATGGGACATGGTTATTAATGAAAAGAGCCGACCCTCCATAGCCGTCTGATCGATCACATCTAAGAATGTTAAAGTGGGGCATACGAAAACTGAGACTTGGTGTTAGCCAAGTCTCTGCTAAAGAACAAGCTAAAGGCTTGTACTTATTTAGTAGGAAAATGAGGTCATGTTTTTTGTGAAAAACACTCCTCACGTTCCACTGAAGGAATACCATTTTCGGAGCCATTTTTATATTGAAGTAAAATAGGGATAAGTGTATTAGCAACGTGGGACGGTGATGAGTTAGAAGAAAGAATCTGTATTACTAAATTAAGAAGAAAAGAATTGGTAGATGTATCTAAATGAGAATTGTTATTATTTAATGCGCAGCCATTAGGCTGTGAGGGTGGGGGAGAAGACGTTAACTGGTTATGAGTATACTTATCATAAGAAGGTGAAAGGGGGGCATGGGTCTTTGGCTTAAGAAGATAGGTTCTGCGGTATGACACAGTCCGCTGCTGAGCAGGAGTGGATTTCACAGCATTGGCATAACTCCGAGAAACTGCTGGTGTGGCTTTACTGGCTTCAACATAAGAGATAGCTTTTTCTGCCATGGTGGACTTTATTTTCCTCTGTCTATTGTGCTCTGGACAATCCTTGCTATTAGCAAAATGATTGCCTTCGCACAATATACAGAAGGCTTCCTCTATTGTGATGTTGCAGGTATCAACTATGTGCTCATGTCCGCATTTGCTACAGCGTGGTTTGGACCTACATACAGACTCCACATGACCAAACCTACAACATTTCCGACACTGAATTGTAGGATAAATGTATTGTTGCACTTGAAGAGCCGTGTAACAACAAAATACCCTTTGGGGGAGAATTTGACCATCAAATGTAATAACACAGGTCTCTGTGGGTTTCCATTCTGGGATGCCTTCTTTCACAACTTTTCTATTTAACCTCCTAACTTTTAATATTTTCCCACATCCTGAAGGGACTTTTAGGTAAGATTTAGCCTCATCCTCTGTCATATCTGCTGGGACTCCGGAGACTACACCCATACGGGTGATATTAAAGGATGGAAGAATAGCAACAAATTTATGAGTAGAGAGCATTGGGTTAAATAAAAAAGTGTTTGCATCTTCTGCAGATGCAAACTCCACAGATACCCGGTTTCTTCCAACTCTCTTAACACCATCTGATATTACATTCCTGATAGAATTGTTTAGGAGAAATAAGCCGAAGGAAACAGGATGAAGAGTAGTGCCTGCGTTGGGTTGAGGTTCAATACGGGAGACATGAACTATAAAAGGCCCTTTGTCAGTAGTGGAGTACGTATCTCGGCCTATCGGGCTTTTAGCGAGTTTAGCAGGGACACTGGGCGGAGCGTTAATAGAACGTTTAAGAGGGGCAGAAGTCACAACCATTGGTTGGGATTCCAATGAGCATGCAACATTAGCGAGCTGGGATAGGGGGTTAGGAGAAAGGATATGGACATTATTTGGGTAAGGGTTATACGGAGGAGTAGATGGACCATCCGGAGGATCCCCCGGGTCAGGGGGTTTATCCGTATCCATCACAACGTGATGAATACGGATTTAAATAAACACGAATTACACTTATATGTACGTACCACACGTATAGACACTCACAAACAATAACAATTCACCAAAAAACACAAATAGACACAATAAATTGTCATAAAACCACCAAAAAGCCAAAAAAATCCCAGACACACGTGTTTACCAGTAACACACTGTGGCGAGAATCACAACGTGCAAAAGCACAAGATCTGCTGACTTTGACAATGACATGTGTTTTCTTTCTTCTTTGTCATTGAAAGTTATAATTAAATACGTCTGTTATGAAACCAAAACAGATTCTTGTAAACTGAACCAATTATTTCGAGATAGTGGCGCGGTTCCAAAAATATTAATTTGGTTCTCTCATGACTATGCAAACAGCCTACATTATTTAAACCAATCATTACAATTTAGACACAGTATATTACAAATGTAAACTGTAAATGATTATAATTATCAGTTTAATAATAATTGTGATATGTATATTAATAAAAGCTATATTGAAGCCATTATAATTTAATAAACTAGTCATAGAACTTAATTCCAAGCAATACAATAATTAAATTGATTATAATTGCATTTCTTTTTAATGCATTTCTTAAGAAAAATCTACTTTAATTCTATCAATTTAGTTTGGCACGTAATACTGTGGGAAAATTTGCAACATGTTAAAACCTGTTATCAAATTATGAATTCCGGACAAGTCAATTTAGTAGTTTGAAAGTTATTTAAAATAACATTTAATATGTTCTTTTCATAAGAGCTACGGTAGTTAAAGATTTCTAAAGACATTTAGTAATTTGTTCGTAAACCATGAACTATTTTCATATCTATTTTATATTTTACACATGAAATCGCCAGCATTATTCATGGTTCAACTCTTGAAACTCAGTCATCTGAAAAGATATTATCGATATATAGTTATACCATGAAGAGCATAGAAGCCGTCCGTCCCAAACGAATTTCTTAGTATGAACGGGCAGTAGCGTTTCTCTGTGAATTACGAGAATCATACTGTGATCACCAAGCGTGCCAAGCGTGGCGGTTACAGAGATCTTTTGGGAAGGCCTTTGTCCAGTTGTGGGCATCAGTTGGCTGAAATCATGTTTATAATGATAAAACGTAGCATCACATCTTAAAACTAATAACACCTAGTTCGTTCAGTATTATAGAACTAACCTTTTACAATTCTTATAGTTTCAGAATGTCTGTTATTACAGGACTCGTACTCGTATTGTGTAAGTACCATATCAGGGTGAATATGGTGTGGACAGGTACTAGCTAACACATTTCCTAATAAATATGTGAATAATACAAAGAGTCACGCCTGTTTCCCTGTTCGCCTGTGTAGACGGGTAGGCAGAGACAACGGATTGCCATTTGTCACGATCTTTGCACACCTCTTTGGCCTCGTTTACTTTCATTATATTCTTCATACATGCTCGCCGGTTTAGGGTGCTTCGGACCTGGCCTTTCTAGAGAACGTCTCCGATTTGGTCATAAAATGTCCTGCGAGGTCTTCCCCTTCCGGTTGTCCCATTCACACAGGCCAGGTATACCTACTTCTTTTGTCAATCTTATTTCATTCATCCTTTCTAAATGCCCTAACTATCTCAGCATAGCTTTTACTAAAATAAATAAATATTACGTAAATATTAATTATCTATATTTAATATCCCCGATTCTGCATGGCAAAAAATAATTGAAGCAATTTAAGTAGAGTCAAAGAAATCTGTTTAAGAGTATATAGTGGATCTGTGCCGGTATTGTTCATAACCGATTCTTCAGAATCAGAATCATTTATTTTACAAAAATAACTAGTCTTGAATTACACGATATTGGCACATCGAAGATGACTCTTTAACAAATATTGGCCAATATCATAATAAAATTCAGGCGGATACGTTCTTAACACGCTCGGCACATCAAACTCATTAAGCAAGTAAATAAACTCGATATAGGGGAATTATTCAGACCAGTACTTTACTCATACCTTTTACCCCACGGCTCTTGATTCCACGTTCACCCACGCGAAACCAATCACCCCGTGTTCATCTCGTGTAATCTACTACGTATATGTAGCATTAGGTAAATTACAACATAAATAGGTTAATAGATATTAACCTCTTGAAATACATATATTCCGTACACTCAACGCCACGTTTACAACAAACAAACAAAGTTTACAACAAAGGTTTATTGTAAAATATCTAATATTTTCGTAAGCGTATTTTTTTTTCAACCATGTAGTGCAGGACGTTATAGTTAACAGCTATTGAGAAACGCTCCACAAAAATAGGCAGGGTTCCTTTTTTAAAAGAACTTAAAAAAGAATAAGAATTTAAAGAACAGACGTCAAAAAAGGAGGTTATAGTTAGTACCTTCTTATAATTATAGTTAGGCAAGAATTAAAATAATTATTATGGATAACCGTGAGGATCACGTAGTGTCGGGATACACGTGTCTTTTCTTTATATTTACTATCTCAATTACCGATCGAAATACGGTGTTGAATATTAATTTTCACTGGATATTGGCAAAATCGTGTATTACAAATTACTTTATTAAAATATAAATGACAAACCTTTTTTTTCTATATACCTAGGTACACTTATGCGGCATCAACTGTACCATTACTTATAAATATATGTATACGCATACATAAATGTATAATCTATATACAACCGAGAAAACAAAAGAGTGGCTTTTTCTCAGAACTGCGACAATGGCTATTCCTTACCGGTAGATATTAGTAGGAAACAATAATTAGCAGTACAATGATTATCATAACTCTTAGTAGAGTCTTTAGTTACATTCAAGGACATTTATGTGAACAAATAACTATACAGTATTTTTTTCAAATAAAAATTGCTACGTTGGTTGTATATGCGGGTAAAACTGTTTTCAAACGCTAATGTATCTTCTGACTTGGTTTTGTATTTATATATATCTATATATATTAGTTATAGTTAGTTTTTTTTTATTTTTAATGCTGCCGGAACAAAGTAATGGGGGTTCATGAAATTGGCAATTTGTTTATGTTATTAGTCAATTAGACCTTGACTAAAGGGCCGTGACGAAACCTTAAATAGAGTGCAAGAAGAACGGCAAATTCTAAAGATTATAGAGAGTAGACGACGAAAAATGATGGACATTTAATTCGACACGAGCAGTTCATCACCAACGTCATAGAAGGCAAAATTGAGGCAAGAAGAAAGAGAGGCAGACCAAGATGTAAATGTATGGACCATGTGAAGGAAGTGTGAAATTGGAGGCTTATAAGGACTTCTCTCTCTTCTCCTTGTCTTCAAGGAGAAGAGAGAGAAAGAAGAGAGAGAAAGCTGGAAACTGCTACACCGACAAGTGCACAACACTTGAATTAGAGAGAGAGACCGTGTCTGTTTTAACGTTTATCTCAAAAATATAACAAGTAAGGAAGTTGATATACACTTACTATACTTTTTTTGAGGGTAGGTGTAAAAAAAAGTACAGACGTATCTAAGACTTCTCAAGTGTAATAATAATTAAATTTAAGTGTTTTACAAAGATATTTACAGCAAATTTTTATGAACCACATTGAACTTAATAGTACTTACGTTTGTAACAGCTTATGTGACCTAATTACTTAAGTTTACACCACCTGCCAGCACAACACCTGCACAACTTGTTTTTTTTTTACCACATCACTTATACTAATACCACAAGATGTCCAAATATTCTGAAATCTTGGCTACACAGAACAGAATTGAAGAGACTGTTACAAAGAGGCTTGATGAACTTCAAGTACAAATCCAAAACAAAGGTTCTTCTAATAAGGATACAGTAGCTAAGGTGGCTGAAGAGCTTCGCACCTTCAAGGAGCTAATTTTTGGCATACTGAGTCTTCTCCGCCAGCAGATTAATGAGTGCTCCTTGCAAATTGATGATTTGGAATCCAGGAGTCGTCGAAAAGCACTTGTTTTTTCTGGAGTGACCGAAGCTGAGAATGAAGATTGCACCCAAGTCATACTGGATATAATTCACAACAAACTTGGTCTTAGAGACAATATATCTTCAGCATCTTTAGAGGTTTGCCATAGGCTTGGCACAATCAACCCTGGTAAAGATCACCCACGGCCAATACTTGTTCGTTTTGTGACCATGGCTACCAAATCAACAGTATGGAGGGCTAAGACCGGCTTTAAGGGTTCTTCAATTTCAGTAAAAGAGTTCCTTACAAAAAGTAGGCAGGCAGTCTTCCACAAAGCCCGAGTATTCTATGGGATGCGTGCTGTTTGGACGCAAGATTGCGTAATTATTGTCAAAACATCCAATAATAGCCGCCACAAGATCACCTCGAACCAACAGTTCCTGTCTCTTACGGCCAAGTTCCCGAAAGTTCCAGAGGGGCCTCCTGCAGCATCAGCGGTGAAAATCTGAAGAATTAAGGCAACAATTAGTTGATTAATCATGCTCATCTTAAATATATTCCAATTACTCAACTTTAGACTATGTACGTACCGTTATTTTTTGTTCTTGATGTTCCAATCTAGTTATTTGTGCCTAAGTAATATAAACAATGTACTTTGTTTACCAATGTGAACTTCCTTCACTTTGCTATTTTGTTTTTATAATTTTACATCTATCATTTTAGCTTATTTTAAGGTAGGTTTAACAAACTCTCTGGTACCTACTTAATATGTAAACATAAACACGAATCACAATACATTTTAGATTGTACCACGAAGTAGGTACCTAATGTCTTCAGCAATGACAGATATGTCAAAAGTTTGACGTATCTGTAGTATGTTTTGAAAGTACTTACAAAAAGTTAAACCTGGGAGTAATGTACATTCGGACAAATTAAATAAAATTTGCCCAGTTTTATTTTCTTTTAGTAATATTCTATTTTATTCTTTGATTTAACTTTATGTTTTAAGTTTTTTTTTCTTTACTTAGTACATATTTAGCATTAAAATCAGTGTCTAGCCGCTGAATTTATCTATTTTTATATCAGTGTTTGTACGCTGGCGGGTGGTGCAGAGTTAAACTTTTAACTTTGCACTTAATTTAGTTTACTTATTCTTTGTTATATATATTTTATTTGTTTATGATATTATGTCTGTTTATTCTGATGATGATTCTTTTTATTCTGCAAACGAATCTATAATATCCGCGTGTGACAGTTTTCGCTCATTGGATCATACACTCGGAGAATTTATTCGACAACAGTTCATTGGTCCTCGCGATAATTTACTAAACGTATGTCATATTAACGCGCAAAGCGTTCCTAGTAACTATAGCGACCTGTTAGATGCATTTACTGACTGTAATGTCCATGCCATTCTGATTTCCGAGAGTTGGCTCAAACCTCACCTTCTTTCCACAACTTACCCTCTCCCAGGATACATACTTGTTCGAAATGACCGAATAGATAAGGGAGGGGGTGGAGTAGCTATTTATATCAAAAGTAACCTCCCTTTCAAGATTGTAAGGACCTCCTCATGCAATTACTCAGCATCCGCTGAGTTCGTATTTCTTGAGGTTACTGTCAAAGGAGCCAAGGTCTTAATTGGCGCTGTTTATTGTCCCCCTTCCGTCGACTACTTCACTGATTTGGAATTGGTTCTTGAATCTCTGGGTTCGGAGTATGCTCACCACATCATTATGGGCGACTTTAATACCAATCTCCTTTCTCCTAGTTCACATCGTTCCTACACATTGTCGAGTCATGCAGTTTGCATATTTTGCCTCTTCAGGCTACTCACCACAATGCGTCTGGTGACGATACTTGGCTCGACATCATCCTTACCTCAAATCCATCCTTGGTTTCCTCTCACGGACAGCACGATGCACCTGGATTTTCCCATCATGACCTCATTTACATATCCTATATCCTTAAGCCCCCCAAGCCCAAACCCAGAGTACTGCGCGTGCGTTCTTTTGCTCGGATGAATGTAGAAAATTTGGTTAGTGATGCGGCTAAAATCAACTGGAAGCAGTTAATGGAGGCCGCTAATTTAAACGATAAACTTAGTATCTTTAACGAGACTGTGACTAGGTTATACAATATCCATGCACCTATCAAAAACGTTAAATTCAAGCGCCCACCTGCACCTTGGATGTCGCAAGGGATTCAAATGGCTATGCGACGTAGAGACCGTGCCTTTCGGAAGTACAAAAGGGATCGGTCTGAAGAGCATTGGGGATTGTTTAAGGTTGCTAGGAACCGGTGCAATAAGATGATACGTGACACTAAACGCCGACACATTCATGATAACTTATCTGCTTCTACTCCTGCCGGTATCTGGAAGTTTCTCGGAACACTTGGTATCGGCAAATCGCGACATTTAGACCTTCCTACATCAATTGGATTAGATGATCTAAATCATCATTTCTCCACCACTTCGTCTTTGGATCATCTTACCAAAAGTCAAACTATCGCCTTTGTAAATGGTCTAACGCGTCCAAACATTAATCCTTTCCACTTTGTTCCAGTTTGTTCTGAAGATATCAAAAAGACCATCCTTTCCATGAAATCCAATGCGGTTGGCTGTGATAACATCAGCCGACGTATGTTAATACCAATCCTTAACCACCTCCTTCCTGCGATATCCCATATTATCAACTATTCCTTAGACCATGGATCTTTCCCTTCCTTATGGCAGAAGGCTTATGTCCACCCACTTCCTAAAATCTCCAATCCTGTACTTCCCACTGACTACCGTCCTATCTCCATTCTCCCTTTCCTATCTAAAGTACTTGAGTCCACTGTCCATAAACAACTTTCCTATTTTATTCTGTCCAATAACCTCATTAGTCCCTATCAATCTGGGTTTCGGCCCGGGCATAGTACCACCACAGCTCTCCTAAAAGTGACTGGCGATATTAGGGCTGGTATGGAGGACACTATGGTCACAATTCTGGTCTTAGTTGACTTCTCGAATGCCTTTAATACCGTCAGTCACGATGTCCTATTATGTATCCTCTCCCATCTTAAGGTATCTGACGAATCTCTGGTCTGGTTTACTTCCTATCTTCGTGGGCGTCAACAGTCTGTTCGCGTCCGTGAGAATTTATCAAACTGGTGCGATTTGGACAATGGCGTCCCACAAGGCGGTATCCTTTGTCCCCTTTTATTTTCAATATTTATTAATCTCTTATCAAAGAATTTTCTCTGTTCGTATCATCTTTACGCCGATGACCTGCAACTTTATGCACAGACGAGCGTTGACAAGATACCGGAAGCGTTTGATAAGGTTAATAGGGATCTAGATTACATAAACGAATGGTCCAACCAGTTTGGACTGACCGTTAATCCCTTAAAGTCGCAAGCCATCTTAGTGGGTAGTTCCCGAACTATGTCTAAAGTCGATGCCGGTACTCTTCCCCCTATAATTTTCAACAACACTGTCATTCCGATCAGCCAGAATGTCAAGAATCTTGGTTTGTTGATGGATGATACCCTGAGCTGGCAAAACCAAATTGCCTGCGTAAGTAAGAAAATAACCGGAATTCTGCGCTCTCTGTACAGACTCAGGAAATTCTTGCCATCTGAGACCAAAGTTACGCTCGTGCAGGTCTTACTCTTTCCTATAATCGACTATGGTGATGTGTGCTACTTCGACCTGAATGCAGATCAACTCAATAAACTAGACCGTCTTCTGAATAACTGCATTCGATTTATATTCAATCTCCGTAAGTATGATCATGTGTCTACTTACCGGGATCAACTAAATTGGATGCCCATTCGGCATCGAAGAAAGCTAAGGGCTCTCACTACTCTATTTTCATTTCTTAACTCTCCTACTTCTCCTGCTTACTTAGCTTCCCATTTTCAATACCTTTCTTCTAACCATAATAAAAATCTTCGTTCTTCCTATAACCGCCTTTTACAATGCCCTTCTCACCGGACTAACTTTCTCCATTCTTCGTTTTTCGTACAATCTGTACTTCTTTGGAATGCGCTACCCCTCGAAATCAGAATGGCTAAGACTCGATACACGTTTAAAAATAAAATCCGTAAGTACTTTCTTAGTACTATTAAGGCAGAATCATCTCCACAATAATATTTGTATGTATATGTTATTATATATATATATATATATATATATATATATATATATATATATATATATATATATATATATATTATTTATTTATTTATATTGCTGTATATATTTATTTTATATATTCATATATAATATTTATATGGATGTACTCTCCGTTATGTGAAGTTTCTTCTTATTCTTTCTTTTTTATTAAGTAATATGTTTTGTATGTCTTCTTAACTTGCTTTGTCCTTTATCCAAATTTAAAGTGCACCTACTATAGTTTTGTCTGCATCACCCAAAGGTAGACTGGTAGATAATGCCTACGGCATTAAGTCCGCCTGTGTACTTAATGTGCATGAAGTTTTAACATAAATAAATATACCTGCATAACCGTTCCTATCTGGTCTAGCAGTACCCACACAGAATGAGAGACGCCCTGGGTACAAATCCTGGGTCAGGCCAAAAGTGATTTTGGGAGTTTACTGTTAAAAAGAAAATTTTCTAATCGACAGCCCAAAGTCTAGGAGTTGGTGTTATTATACCCCCGTGCCTCGGAGAGCACGTAAA
Source organism: Pseudoips prasinana (assembly GCA_951640165.1). Taxonomy (NCBI): domain Eukaryota; kingdom Metazoa; phylum Arthropoda; class Insecta; order Lepidoptera; family Nolidae; genus Pseudoips; species Pseudoips prasinana. The sequence goes on along the minus strand of OX621241.1, from coordinate 17,338,555 downwards.
GCCGTCGGTCCTGTGCCTGACCTCTTTCCGGTCTTGTCGCTTGGATCATGGGTGTGATGGAATAGCAAGTTTGCGCACGCACTTGTGCACCATAATGTCCCGCAGAGATGGCTAATCTCTATGGAGATAGGCCGCCGTGGTCAAATTCGGCTAGGAGGCCATTGGCCGTAAATAATTTAACAGGGTCTTGTTATTAAGTGATGTCAATGTTAAAATTTAAATCCATGTTTGTATGAGATTTCATGTAAGTTTTACATATATAAAGATAAAAATCATTTATTTACATGAAACATGGTTTACTAATTATAGGTGTTGTAATCATTGTTAGGTTTCACATGCTTCGCCATATACATGGCTTGTAAATTTTCACAAATAAGTAATTAACAAATATGTTAGTTCAAATTATAGGATAAATAAACTAATGATAAAATATTCAAATATAAAATTAATGGATTTTAATTATAAAATATTTTATAACAATATTTAAATTGAAATAGTAATTACAGTCGTCAACCTTAGGATTACAGTTACTAGAAGGTATAAATGACATAAAAGTACATTATTAAATTGCTAACATAAAGCTAAGTACTGAATTATAAAATTAATCAATTGGAATGTCAAAAATGTATTAAATAATATTATTGAATTTATAAGCTACATTTTTAAGTCCCAGTGAAAACCCATTTTAATTTACTAATTTTGACATCGTATTATAATAATCACATTATGATAAATTATAAAAATTTAAGGAACATTTTTCTATTGACAGTTTAAGTAGAAGCCGCAAAAAAATCGCGCAATGTATTGAAATAAAAGTAAACGCGGCTCCTTGAAGACGTTGAGTTCAAGGAACCGATTTAGTTACTGAACTTATCCTAAATTTCTAAAGATTTAAACGGAGTTCTATTATTTTCTATTGCGAATAAATAACTTGCATTTGAATTTTCTGTTCATTAGTTTTACTGACCTGTTAAAAACCTAGTAAGTGACAATCTTAAAATAAAATGTGTTTTTGAATAAAGCGTCTATTTCTTAAAGTTATTAGTTTCAGAAGGTATTAATGGATATTTGTTTATTTATATTCATTTTATACTCTGAGAGTATTGTATTCAGTTTTGTATGCCGTTATATAAGCATTGCGGCAGTCAGTAAAATAAACTGTGCTACAAACCACTTGACCTCAGAACTAATTTTTATAAGAATTTATCCATTTTTAATTATCATAATTTGGTGGATAACTGTCGTATTGGGTGCAAACCTGTAAAAATAATTATATTATAAATATAATTATTAACATTAGTAGAAATAAATTAAAATATTTTATAATTAATATACATTGTCTAAATCGTTAAACGATGTTGAGTTCAAATATCCTTAAAATATCACACTTTTATAACGGCGAAAGTTTGTGAGTGTATGTTTGTTATTTCTTCACGTCTAAACAGCTGGAGCGATTACAATAAAATTTGGTATGGAGTCAGGTGACACCCTAGATTAACATAGACTATAATTTATATAGTTTAACACGGGTAAAACTGCGGGGCCTTGCTAGTTGTTTTATAATTATATTGTGATTTTTATTAAAATGCTCTTACTTAGTAGATTTTATAGCGAAATTCTTGCCCCCTTTTTAATACATAATAAATATAAAATGATAAAAGTATTTTTTTTGGCAACTGTTTAAAATATTGAACTGAATTATAAACAAATTTTTGATTTGAAACACTTACTACGTTTTTGTCAGGCGTGGTAGTGCGAATAATTTCGAGCTTATCTGTCTACCAGCATTCAATTTACATAGAATTGCCTTACTACTAAACTAGTCAATATAATGAGGGTCCATGGCCATCAGCACTTTAATGTGTCTGGTTTTAGATTTATAGATTCCGACGCATTCAGATAAGTAGGTGATGATTAAAAAGTATTTAGTTAGAATAAGCAAGTAGATGAAGGCTGCGGTTGTATAATATTCTAATCGACTTTATTGTGTAATGGTGACAAGCTAGATGATAATCTCTCTACCTGTTTTGTGGAGCATTACAAAGCTCTAACACCTAAATACTCAGCCAATTTCTATAAGACGCCCAGCCTCTCCCCACTTTCAATAAACTTGTTCATAATTTCTTACATCTGAATATAATATTTATATATTATTATCATATTGTATTATACATACATGTACAAATGTTATATATGCATATATGTGTATTTATATTTAGTGTATGGCACGTTTATTAACAACAAATTTTATTTGTGAAGTCATAAGTATTTGGTATGCAATATATATATATCACAGTTCCTTAGTAAGTTATTTGTTTCACTCCTGCTACAGTTTACTTTATTTACAGTTCCTATCGACCCAATAGTTGTCTGAAAGAGATCGCTTAAGACCTTTCGATAAGACTACCCCATACATTATGTTCTTTTTCTCCATTGTATTTTTTTATTCGTTTGAGTGTAAATTAAATAATATACTATCTATCTTCCAATCTACTGTGCCTGTATTTGAAGATTTAACATATACCTAATCAAAGTCAAGCATGGTTAAAATATAGAAAAACTAAAGAAGAGGTCTAGATTTCATAAAACCAATCTAAGTATTATTGCGGTAAGTCGAGCATTCACAGTTGAAGCGCTCTCCCTTTTCAGTTTACAGAGTTGACACTGTGTAAACAATCGTAGATTTGAACCCTTTCTTCTACATAGTAAATATCAAAAAGATACTCTTACAAAACTACGAAACGTTTATTTTGTAAGTCTATTATTAGATATTTATTTTAGGATATAAAGTTGAGACAGTTTTCTATCAGAATGTTTATATTTTTAGTTTTAAATGAACAACGCTACGCAACGCAGTATGGAAATAATCTCTGTTTCGCGGGGTACTTTAAACACATATAATTGACGAACGCAAAGTACATGCAAACTTAGAACAACTATTTATGGGTCACACAAATAGCCGTTCTGCGTAGGAATCGAAGCCGGGACACGAAATGGTGAGGCGCCTTTCTTTACCGCTGCGCCACTCATGCAGTATTTCCTATTCTATGCAACTTGGTGACAAAATATCATCGTCCGCCTAGAGGTTATTTTACTCTTGCAACATCTGAAGCACCACCCCATGAGCAAGTAGGTATAGTTTTAAACTTTCGCGTATCATAATTATATATGAACATTGTTTACAGGTATTAACACGACTAACCTTATTTTTATTCAGTCATCCCGTGACCACGATCAATGCAACTTGGTCGAAACGTCGGGAAATTAAAAATAAGTAGGTAAATAAGTAGGTATAGGATGAACGGTATAGAAATCCTCACTTATCAGGAGACCTGCTTGAAGATAACACTTATTTGACATTCTGTTTAAAAAAAGCATTCGCATTTAAAATACAGGACTGAGATAATTATTTCTGCTAGCTTACTTCAAAGTTCTTATTTCGGGGTTTGAATTTTGGTCTATCTTACTTACTATTTGTTTAATTTTACATCGTGATTGAACAAATTTTAATTAAAAAATTTTGACAATAAGATCTAATTCATGGGTAACCATTTTCTTGATTTTGTCTTGATATAAAATACAACTCTTAGTCAGTATAATTTCATGAAAGCATCCGTATGTACATATTTTCTCTGTTTAATATCCGCTCTTCAGAGAAATGTGAGGTACAAAAGAATATTATGGAACTTATTAGGTTTACAGGGATGTTATGGACTTAATTTTATATAATTCAGAAGATTTATGCAATTTTCAAATCTGAAATAACGGGAGTAGAAATGCTAGTAAGGCTATGCAGTTGTACTAGTGCGACGGCACGGGAGTTATTGAATAGTTTGGTACTATAAGTTGCTCAGTCACAAAGTAGCGTGGGCAAGCGGCCGAAGCAATGAGTGAACTAAATCGTCGTTCATTTGTTCTTCCTACAGATTTTTTTGCATTCCCACGAGGTATCTCGCAAGCACCCTTACGTTCACGTCAGTGATGGCAAACTACTAAAACTGAAACTTAATTACTTTTCGGAAATAGTGGTTTTCTGCTTTTTATAATAGTAACTAAACCAAATATAATTCATTTACTATAGTGTATTTTGTAGATTCATCGAATGCTAAGACTTATGCCAAAAAAAAATGAGATCCTTAATAAGGTAGGACGGTAATTCAGCTGGACTCTTTGGATTCGTTACACAGGCGCGAAAAAGAAATGCGCCCTAAAGACTTTTATGATTGGCTAACTGAAGAATTTGCCCGAATTGAACTTGCACATAAATTATGAATACCTAAAGCAGAAAGGTGCAAAACCTGCGATGATAGACAAAGTAGCAACGGTAGCCACTTGTCGATTTTCTACAGGCTGTTTTATGGAGATTGCGCTCAAGACCTCCATGAACTTAGCCCTTCTACTTCCTTTCTTCATAGGAATACTAGGCGTTGGGATGGTCTCGAATGCTTTGTTGTGGACATCTCAGCATACCATAAGAAGCGCTTTGCTTCTTTTCTCATCATACGCACGGCTAAGCTGTGGAAAACCCTCCTGAACGACGTATTTCCAGACACATATAACATGGGTTTATTCAGGCTAGAGTGAACTGACATCTAGTGGGTACGAGCGGTCCACCTTAGACCACATCTACATCTGGTGAGATTGTGTTCAAGAGCGAGCCCATCAAGTATAAGAAAGAATATTTATATATTTTAAGACTATCAATATTTTTGTGTGCCACCCTGTGTAAACAGGTGCAAGGATACATTATATCTGAATATATACTCGTATATTGACATCACACGGCAGATTGGACGATTCAAAGAAATTGAAGTCGCATGTGTAGCGTGAATTTAAAACATTGAATATTAATATATTTTCAGTCTGCTATTGGCTTGGATTGTAACTTATTATCGAGAGAATCAAGTCCTCCCAAATTGGAAGTAGCCTAATAGCAACCATTTTATTGTATGAGAATGACCTTTTCTTTCTTAACTTTGTCCTATAACATCAATAATAAATTTGAGAGACAAATTAATGAAGAAATGGTATATCAAAATAGATTTTTCCACAACAGCATAAGTAGATGAAGATGTGCACACAATACAGCATGACACTGGCATAAGCAATATTATGGAAGGAAAAGTAGCGGCAATAAGAAGTCGAGCCAGACCAAACATAACATACACGGATCAAATAAAAAAAGTGTAAGTATAGTCGTATTGAGAATTTAACTGGCAAGCCGAATAAGTAGGAGTTGAGGAATATTTACCGATAAGACTATAGCTCTTAAATTGGAAGGATATGCAGTTAAATGGAAAATGTTGGAAGCTTAGTTTATATTTATGAAAAACCTTAGCAGTGCAAAACATTGACTTTTTCTTTAAAAATAATCTTAGGTGGCTCAAAGTAAATATATCCTGTGACATTATTCACACACGGCCATCTGATCCCAAACTAAGCAGAGCTTGTACTATGGAAACCAGATAACTGATATACTACATATACTACTTTTCTTTTGTAAATACATACTTATATAGATAATTACACCCAAACGCAGGACAAAACCTATAAACATTATTATCTTTAAATTTGAATTTTATAGCATTATTCGCAATGCAAAGCGTTATTCTAATCTCAAAAATGGGAAATCATAAATTTAATCGTCCGTCCTCATAAGATTATATTATTATCAATTTAATAATTTGGAAGGTATTATCAATATGATATGATCTTTCACATGCAACTGTGAAAATATCAGGCGGCCATGTTTCTACGGACGATTAAATTTATGATTTCCCATTTTTGAGATTATTATCTTTACCTAAAAACGAATAAATGTTTTATCAGAATTAGCCAAACTAATGTTGGGATACAGTTTAATCAACCATATGAACATGTTTAGAATCTTTAGTCTTTATTATTATATTATATAATTATATTGTCAGTGAAATTAAATTTATTATTATCTTCTAAAGAATTTGATTTAGAAGTGTCTATCTAACTACTACTATCCCCGATTCGAATCCATTCTAGTCAGCGGTATCGCTGCAGCGATACCTTTTAATGTTGTTATTATAAAAATTGCAATTAATTTTGAAAACTACGTGAACGTCAAAATATGCCTAACTAGTAAATAACGAACACTTTAGGTATTCGTAATTTATGTGCAAGTTCAATTCGTGCTAATTATTCAGTTCGCCTAACATAAAATTCTTTATTTCTGAATGCTATTTTCGTCAAGTAAGCAATTTATCATATTAATCGATACGCGATGAGTGATGATTTGTTTTCATAACATCAATCTTTTCGCGCTTCAAAAAATATTCATTATGTATATACTTACTAAAACTGAAAATATATAGTAGAAGTCTATGGCACATGTAATTTTAAAATGAATGCGGTATTAATTCTATAACATTGACTCAAATGTAAATAAAAATATCTTTATTGCATATAATTCTCTGCATATAATTCTCTGTTGCACACAGACACATACCTACATGTAGGTTTAAGGTTAGAAAGAGATAACGCATGTTCAGAAGCTTAATTTATTAATGAATTTTCTAGCAGCAAACTATTAGAATAGTGAAATTTTATATACAAGCAAATAAAACAAACAAGGTATATTCTTATTGTCTATATTGTGCATAATCTGTGGAAATATATCAGAATTAAATCTCTCGTGGTGAGGCCATAGGTCATAAACAAAATAGTGATAATGTTAGCAATTTGTCTTGTATTGGAATATACGTCAATCAGCAGTTCACAATATACAAGTTATCTTTTTTACGACCGACTTAAAATCAATATTCTAAGAGCTAAAATGAAGAGTTAGTCCTTAAGCCTTGGAGTTGCTTTTTGCTGTGTAAAGTAACTCGAAAAAATATTTTGTTTCATTTTATGAACTACGAATTTGAATTGAAAGAGTTTTATGGTCAGAATTCAAAGCTTTATGATAGCTTTGAATTCTGACATCACTGCTCCATATGCACATAACAGATAACACTTTAAATAAACACTGTAAACATTACCATTCAGAACCATACTATATTTAAAAACTAATAAATATCATAATATATTTATTCAACAAAAGAAATGAGATAAACAGATTTTCCCATACCTAATAATAATCTCCTCGACCGATTTCGGCCACCTCTTCAAATCCGTTCTAGGTGGCCACGCACGAGCCCATCAACGCTCGTGCGTGGCTGACGAAACCGATCTTATTGATAAAAGTCCGCGCACAGTAAGTGAGCACACCATTGCCGTAGTCTTAAGTAATAGCACAAGGTGGGCATGCCTTCAGTTCATCGCGTCGAGCAACTAGTTCCAAGCGGCGATTCTTCTCAAAGTTTTTGACTTTGGTTTTCACCAAAGACTTCCACACTGGCCTTCGAGCGGCTGTTTGCTCTTAATCTGAAGGCCTAATGTTGGATTTTTCATGTGTTAGTAACAAATTTCTAATTGTTCCAACACACATAACCGGAAACCTTTATTTTAGCATATATTAAAGCATAGCAGTAATAGTTTTGCATTGTTGAATGACCAAACAAATTTAGTTTCATCTCCTTTACTAAGAATATTTGGGGGTAGTTAGAAATAATTGTCCATGCGGTTGGTAGTATATAAAGGAGCGCTCGGCTCGTTGACTTTTAGTCTCCTTCGAGCACTCGACGAGTTAGCAGCCCTTGAGAATGGTCCGTGGAGGACCGAAACACGTGTTGGGTATCGTACTGGCGCATGTAATTTGCTTTTTAATATTGTCCTTCTTGCATGTGCACGTTTTTGCGGGCGGGAGGGCGGTGCAAATTGCATCCCGGCATGATTAAACTGACAATTAGCGGAATTAACACTACATATTGATTTTGTATTTTGATTGTTATGGATTTCCGCAAAGTAACGCCTGATTCCATTACTTAACTATGCAGAATTTTATCAAACGTGCTCACAACCAACTCGATTAAGGCAAAACATTAAAGGCCGTTCCTGGTTTGGTAAGAGGTGCAGATTCTCGGTGATATTTTTTTTTATATTCACATTTATGTTCATAATTTGCTTTTGTAATAAGGCAAATTAAATAGCTCTCATTGGTCCGTAAGTGATGGCGAGGTTAAGCAACTAGGCTCGCTGTCACTCCATAGATGGGTGACCACCAAAGTCGTTTAATTTCTGAGCGTCTCCGTGCTTCGGAGGACACGTTTAGCTGTCGGTCCCGGTTGTAGTCGTTAGACAACAGTCGTTAAGCCATGTCAGAGGTCTACTGGTCGGCTTCAACAACTCTGACACTAGGGTAACCACTGCCTATACGATAAGTAACTCAGTACTAACGATTGCTGTGTGGTGATGGCATAGAATATCGTCACCATCTCATCCCGTGGGGGATGTCATCAGAATAGTTACTATCAGTACAGGATAGTAACTTAGAGCGGCGGCGGAAGAGTAGGCATAATTATGCATACCAACGGCGGCGCTCACAGGCCGAGTTAGCTGGCTTACTGTACGCTCACCGAAACGCAGGGGACGAGCACAAGTGAGCCATTTAGTCCAAACGAGGGAGCATACCCGAAACAAAACCCCGATCCAAAGTGTTATCCGACCCGTGCTGAGGGATCCATGGTCAGAGGGTATTCTGGTCGATAACGGAGGGTGTCTATGTTGGCGGTCATAGGACACAGCATGGATCTGCCTTACCCCCGTATAGGGTTCTGCGAGGGTGGACCGTTTAGTCCCTAATACTCGTGGGAACGCAATGGAGATAAGAAATTTTAATACTTCAAATGGCGGCGACGTGGTCCGCCACCCGTCACGTCCGCCGCCAACGGAAAGCCGTTTTGCTACGCTGAATGTAGGAGGAGGAATAGAAGGTAAGTTGGACGAAGTATGTCAGCTGATGAGTGAAAAACGGATCGATGTATTGTGTGTGAATGAGACGAAGCGGAAAGGATGTGATACTACAAAACACGGACTTTACACGGCATATTGGTCTGGAGTACCGAACACCACCAGAGCTTGCCAGGGTGTGGGTCTCATTCTTTCCACAAGAATGTCTGAATGTGTGACTGAGTTCGAATGCGTGAATGCAAGAATTATTTGGTTGCGAATGAAAGTCGGTGTGACCCGTATCTTCCTAGTAGGGGTGTACGCTCCTGTAGATAGGGGTGCAGTTGTGTCACAGCGAGAACAAGAGGAAGGAAAGGCATTCTGGGAGACCTTGGGAGATGTGTAACGAATAAGTCAGTATAATGAAAGAGTAATAATGTTAGGTGATTTTAATGGTTGGGTTGGGGTAAAGCGTGATGGTTTTGAAAGAGTTCTAGGTCAATTCGGTGATGAGAGTGAGAATGAGAATGGGAATAGTCTGCTTGAGATATGTCTGGAATGGGGCCTTTGTGTTACAAATACTATGTTTGAACATAAAAGAATCCATACGTTTACACGGGAGAGAAAAAATGTGAGAAAGAGTATGATTGACTTTGTGATTGTAGATGAAAGATTGAGAAAGAATGTTCTAGACACAAGAGTCTATCGTGGGACCGCAATTCATACAGACCACTTCCTGATGATGAGCCGAATAAGTGGTCTGTTCAAAGGATGGCGTCACCGAATCCTGAGACTAAGAGTGTACTAGAGAGAATAAAAGTAGAGAAACTACAAGAGGCAGGAGTGGCAGATGAGTACAAAAGTAAGTTGATTGATAAGTTTGAGGGATCTAAAGACATAAGAGAAGTAGAAGAGCTATGGAAGTCAGTCAAAGAAGGTGTGGTGAGTGTAGCTAGTGAAGTATGTGGTGTAATAAAGAGGAAGAAAGATGAAGAATATTTGGTGGGATAAAAGTGTACAAAAAGTTGTATGTGAAAAGAAGAAAGCGTGGTTAGATTGGCTAGCCACCAGAGCAAACGAACGAATGCTTAAGGCGACGAATGAAGATATAGAAAGAGCCTGGAATGACTATAAAAGGATGAAAGCAATAGTAAAGAACGTGGTGAACGAAAAGAAAAATGAACAAAAGGATAATTTTGATAGAAGGTTGTCTAAGGATTTTCAGATGAACATTAAGTTTTTCTGGAAATCCGTTAGATCAGTAAGAGGCATAACCCGAAGTGTAACAGAGAGTGAACGTAGTTCATTAGGTATAAACAAAAATAATTGTAAGGATGAAATTGGAATGGATGAGATTGTGAAAGCTATTAAGAGTATGAAATCGGGTAAATCACCAGGGTATGACAGGATAACTTCCGAAATGCTGAAGGCTGGACATGGCGTCATAGCGAGTCAGCTGTGCAGCCTTTTCAATCTGTGCTATAACACCGGCCAAGTGCCAAGTGATTGGTGCAAGGCTGTCATCGTACCTCTTTACAAAGGAAAAGGCTCACGGCAAGACTGTAAAAACTAGCATTAGTCTGCTCAGCGTCGTTGGCAAGTTGTATGCGAAAGTATTGGTTGAAAGAGTTGTGAAAGAAAGCGATACGAAAATATGGGATGCACAGGCGAGTTTTCGAAAAGGAATGGGATGCACGGATCAGGTCTTTTCTCTACGAAGCATAGTAGAGAAGTTTTTGGGCAAAAGCCAAAAGGTCTACTGTGCCTTCGTGGACTTAGAAAAGGCCTAGGATAGAGTGTTGAGGAATGAGCTTTGGTCGGTACTGTCCATGTATGGGTTAGACGACAACCTTGTTCAAGCACTGAAATCTCTTTATAGGGATTCCAGAGCTTGCGTGAGGATTAACGGGTCATACACTGAGTGGTTTAGCATCCAAAAGGGTGTTAGACAGGGATGTGTAGCGTCACCGTGGTTGTTTAACCTATTCATGGATAGCTGTTTAAAAGACTAGAAAGAAAGTGAATGTGGTGTAAGGATGAATGAGTTACTCATCAAATGTCTGCTTTACGCTGATGATCAAGTTCTACTTGCATCATCTGCGGACGAGTTGCAGGTGATGGTAACAAATATGCATGAAGCTTTTGAAAGGAAAGGGATGAAAATGAATGTTGGTATGACGAAAGTAATGGTATTTGAGAGGGATGAATACACGACAGCTTGTGATATTGTGGTTGAAGGAGAGAAAGTCGAACAGGTGAAAGAGTTTGTATATTTGGGAACTTTGTTTACGAGAGATGGGAAATATGAGAAAGATATTGTTAGAAGAGTAAATGCGGGGAACAGAATGAATGGGGCACTACACGCCTTTATGAGTAGCCGACAAGTCTCAAAGAAGGCTCGACTGGCCGTGCACGATGGGGTGTTAGTGCCAAATTTAATGTATGGAAGTGAAAGTTGGGTATGGCAGAAAAAGAATGAAAGTAAAATAAATGCAGTGGAAATGAGAGCTCTGAGAAGTATGTGTGGTGTGACTTTGAGAGACAGAATTCGAAATACTGATATAAGAGAGCGTTGTGGTGTGAAAGAGGATGTAGTCACAAGGATTGGAAAAGGTATGCTGAGATGGTTTGGTCATTTAGAAAGGATGAATCAAAGAAGACTGACAAAAGAAGTATACCTGGCCTGTGTGAATGGTACAACCGGAAGGGGAAGACCTCGTAGAACATTCTCTGATCAAATTGGAGATGTACTTAGGAAAGGTCAGGTCAGAAGTACCCTAAACCGACGAGCATGTATGAAGAATATAATAGTATATAATGTTGCGGCGTGGAGTTATTGGAGGTCGTTGTATGAGGGTTTTTGAAATGAATAGACTCGAATGTCGGGACTAGCCGATTTACTTTACTGAAGGTAGGTAGGTACATATATAACTGGTAATAGTAACGTGTGCCGGCCGTCGATGATAGCAAACGAGTGAGGTGCGCGTCGCCGGTAGCCCCACTCGCCGATGAATAGATACGGACAGGTGTGAAGTTGCCGAGGAGACTATCGCGTCGACATGCCGCCCCTCATTGAAGCTCTGCTTCAATCTTCATGCTTCGTCTGGTGTGGGCAGTGGACAGATTTTGGAGAAGGACCTTCTCAACGTGCCGGAATTCGTTTTGACGTCCACGACCCTGGTAACGCCATCAGTACCGGGATGTATATCAGTTATTCTCCCCAATGGCCATTTCATGGGCGGAGATTGCTCATTTTTGATTAGCACGAGGTCTCCTATGCGCAGCGATCCTCGTGAAGACTTCCATTTCGATCCAGTTTGAAGGTTAGTGATGTACTCCTTATGCCATCTCGTCCAAAACTGTTGCCGAAGTTGTTCGATGCGCTTATATCGATCTAATCGATGAGTTGAAACATCAGCGTAGTCTGGCTCTGGTAATGACGTTAGTTGTTTGCCAATGAGGAAATGACCTGGGGTGAGTGGTAATAGGTCTTGTGGATCGGAAGATAATGGACTTAGGGGTCTGGAGTTTAATATGGCTTCAATTTGTGTCAGTGTTGTATTTAATTTTTCGAAAGTTAGGTTAGAATTCCCTAATACCCTTTTTAAATGGTTTTTAACAGACTTAATGCCAGATTCATGTAAGCCGCCCATATGTGGAGATTGTGGAGGACAAAAACTAAATTTGATTGATTGCTGTGCAAAGCTACATATAATGTGTTCTTTCTCTGAAGATATCGTTTTATTTATTTCATTATTCGCACCTACAAAATTAGAGCCATTGTCGCTATAGATGTATGAAGGTTTACCTCTGCGACTGATAAACCGTTTCAAGGCTATAATAAAATTTGCAGTAGACATATTGCTAACCAATTCGATGTGAATGGCTTTTGTAGAGAAACACAAAAACGCAAATGTATGACTTTACGAGTCTGCACCCTCGCCCTTCTTTGTTAGCAATCATAATTGGTCCTGCGTAATCTAAGGCTGTATATTGAAAAGCAAAAGTGGTACTCAATCTTTCTTTGGGTAGGTTCCCCATTATAGGTACTACCGTCCTACCGCGAAAACGATTACATGTAGTACAGTTTCGAGAAACATACCGTGCCAAATGACGTCCTCCTATGGTCCAATAATTTTCACGGGTGGAATATAGTAAATGTTGCGGCCCTGCATGTATTAGTAATTTGTGTTGATAATTAAATAAAAGTTTTGTAAATATATGATTTTTATGTAATAGAAGTGGATGCTTTTTATTATATTCGTAATCCGAGTTTTGCAAACGGCCACCAACTCTAATCAATTTTAAATTAGTATCATAAAATGGATTCAATGATAACAATGAACTGCCTGAATTTAATGAAATTTTTGATTGTAATTTTTTATACTCGTCAGGGAAACTTTCCTGTTGCGCAATGAATATTAATTTGTATGTAGCTGATTGCAATTCTGACACATTTAATGGTCCTATGTATTTATCATTTTTACGTCTTGTATTTTGTATGAAACGTAATACGTATGCCATTGACCTTTGCATACGAGTATAATTGGAAAACTTATGAAATAGAAACAACGTTTCTTTTGGTAGACACGTCATGCAAGTAACGTTTTGCTTAAAGTCAGGTAATGACTGACTATTGTTTTTTAAATCTACAACGGGCCAAAATGACTCGTCATGTTTTAAAAAGTTTGGACCTCGCCACCACTGTTCACAGTCTATCAACATCGCAACATCCATACTACGCGTTAAAAAATCTGCAGGATTTAGATTTGTAGGAACATACTTCCATGAGTGAATGTTGGTAGTGGACTGTATTTCTGCTACTCTGTTCCTAACAAATGTTTGCAGCTTATTAGTGGGAGTGTTGAGCCAACCTAGAACGATGGTTGAATCGGTCCAGTAGAAAAACTCATTAAATTGTAGTCTTAATGATTTGGTAACTTTTTCGCCAAGCCTAGCTCCCAGCAAAGCCCCACACAGCTCCAAACGCGGTATTGTATGAGGTTTGAGGGGGGCTTGGTCATTTTTTGAACATAATAAATTAACTGAAATCTCGTTACATTCTGAAACAGACCTGACGTAAGCACAAGCTCCGTACGCTTCCTCGGATGAGTCTGTGAATATATGTAATTGTAAGCTAATATATTTACTGCATACAACATGCCTAGGAATGCTGAGTTTATTTAAAAATGTAAATGAATTTATGAATTTTAACCATGATTTTTGTAATTCATTGAATGAATATCCCGATGATGACTTGGCAGAACAGTCGAAAACTACTCTAAGTTTTGTTGTTAAACTGTCTTGACGCTCGACACCGTGATGAGGAGCAAAATAACAAATTTTATCGCTTTCATAATTTGGTGATTCTCTCATATGGCCTAAATCCTTGTATTCCTGAATGAACTTGGTGTATTGATCTTTTAAATTTGGGTTTAAATGAAACTTATTTTTTGCTAATTTATATGAGTCTCCTAAAACACTAGGTGACGACTTTAAAGGTATAGTAACACAAAACCTCCCATTCGAAAAACGAGTGGTCGTGTTTACAAATTTTTGTTCGCATTCGTTTTCCTTTTGCGACCAGTCTAAATGCTTGTTAGTTGAAGTTACTATATTATCTAACTTTGAAATCTGATTACTTACTATTTGAACATCAGACAAATTACACACAGTTGAAGAATTTGCCCTTATTGAACCACCCAATATCCAACCTAATTTTGATTTTTGTATTGTAATATTTTGTGATTTTAATTTTATTTGTTGTGGTTCAATCAAATCCCAGAAAAGACCGTTACCTATCAAAATGTCTATTTCCGATGTTTTATAAAATTCCGGATCCGACATTTTAATATGTTTAGGTATATTAAAATCTGCTTTATTAATCGGTGAACTCGGCCAAGGATTGGTTATCTGTGAGACTACAACGCACGTTATTGTTATGTTGAATTTAGAATATAACGACTGAATATGAATGTCACAACATTTCTTTGATATTGAAATATTATTTTCCAAACTGTTAATAGTCGTGTTTATATTTTTAGTAGGCAAACGCAGCTGTTTGCAGAGGCGCTCACTTATAAAATGCGATGTGCTTCCAGAATCTAACATAAGTCGTACCCGTATCTGTTGATCATCAGCTGATCGCACACTAACGCATGCGGTCGACAACAGTCCGCACGGTGATAACACGGCGCAAGACAGTGCCACCTGATTGACGGTACTATCGCCTTCGCGAGTAATTTCCGGACAAACTAACGAATTGTGGTGTTTGTTACATTTTTTACAAGAACTTGAACGACAATTCTTAGTAGAATGACCCTGCTTTAAACAATTCAAACATAATTTTAATTCATTGGCCTTTTTTTCCCTTTCTTTATTAGTTAAGTTTAAAAATGTCTTACAATAGTAAATTAAGTGATCGGACTGGCAAACCGGGCATTTTAGTTTTAATAAATTATTATTATTTGTAGTAATCAAACTGTGTGTATTTAATTGTTTGTAGGTGCCTATAGCCTTATGTTTACTTGATTCTATGGTTTCTAATAATTCTGATCTGTTTCTTGTAAATTTTAATAAATCATCGAAAAGTAAGTCATCTTTTTCCTGTAATGATTTAAACTTTTCCCATTCAAATAAAGTTTGCGAATCAAACTTACTAGAAAACAAATGAATTAGCAAGGTATCCCATTTGTCAGTGGGTTCACCCAACAAGGCTAAAGATCTTAAGTTCTGAACAAAATTATCAATTAATCGTTTTAAATTGAATGACGTATCCTTTTGAATAGAATATACATTAAATAATGATTTAACATGATTTGCAATTAGCATCTTTTTATTATCATACCTATCGCATATCAGCTTCCATGCTATGTCATAATTGCTAGCTGAAAAGGCTACAGATTTAATAACTAGTAACGCACTGCTCTCTAATGAGGATCGCAGATAGTGGAATTTATTAATTTGACTCAACTCAGGATTATCATGTATAAGCGACAAGTATGTATCTCGAAACTCCAGCCAAGTACCATAAGTGCCGTAAAACTTGGCTAGCTGGATAACCGGAAGCTTGACGCTAGCCGTGGTGTGCTTCACTACCGTGCGTACGTCAGAATTGCTGCAATTGTCGCCCGATTTTATATTCAACTTAGACTTAGCAAGCGCAACCGACTTATAGTACATACACTCGAACATGTTGCGTTCTTTAAATTGCTCATCAGAATCAGTTGAAATACACTCTAAGCCACTTTGAATATCATTGTAGTTGTCGAATAATAGTTCCATTTTTGATAACCGTAACTCAAGTTCCAACATAATTTCGTTACTTAAAGTTTCTGGTAAACTATTGATGTAATTGTTGAACATAGTCAAACGACCCTTTAAATTGGCTCGTTTTTTAACTAAAAGTTGTTCATCCGCCATAGTCGATACAAAACAACGAAAACTTAAAATAAATAAAATGTAAACAGTTACGATTGCTAATAACTCAACACAAAAGGATGCACGGTAATTTAGCGCGCATCCATTCAATGGAATGTTATCAGTGATCGCCCGCTTGCCGGCTCCGAGCTAAACGTAAACAAGTTATTTAGCCGGTTATAATTTTTGTCAAGAATGAAGAACTTTTATATTTAATGTATAGAACAATGGCACTAATATTGTAATATATTTTAAATATTTATTATGTTTATGGTTTATTATTTAGCAAGTGTAGGTTAGTAGTTTATTATAAATTTGTATTCGCAATGTATCAACTAATAAAGTTAAACTGTAGTAACCTATTATTGATTTGATTGAAAATAGAAGAATTCTTTATATTAGAATATGTAATGTAAAGGTATTTTTGTATGTATTATTATGATTTGTATAATAATTAGTTATGTAATGAGTACAGACGATATTTTATGCGATTTTATAAGCTTTATTATATGTGGGTATAACCTATTGGCGTCGGTGGATAAGTTGTTAGTTTCGTATCCCTATTTTTGTCTTATGTAATTTATGTTATTTTATTATGTTATATATTTTGGATTTGATATGTATGTATGAACGATATGTATGTATGAATGATATGTATGTATGAATATTATGTATGTATTTAGCTTGATTTAATAAATGTTTGGTAGCAATAGGCAGCTATCAACAATTATAATTGAATGACTATCAACACTGACAACTGTTGGACAAGTGGTTAATTAGGGGAGGATTATGCGCAAAGTAAAATGGATTGGCCTTATCTTTATGCAGTCTCCCCAGTTCGCCACTTGCGATGTTATCCAGTCTTGAGATGTTTGATTTTTGAATATGATGACCTCTTCGCACCAACTCCAACTTCGCTGCTGGTTTGTTCTTGGCAATGCTTGCGGCTCGATGGATCATATAAGAATATAATAGTAATAGTCAGTACACGAAGCGAAAGAGGTGTGCAAGGATCGTGACAAATGGAAGTCCGTTGTCTCTGCCTACCCCTCTGGGAGACAGGCGTGAGTCTATGTATGTATGTATGTTTATTTTGAAGTCAATATAGAATAAAAATCATTATTTTATTTCGTTTTATTAGTACCTATAGCCTAATAAACTATCATTGAAAATGCTTGAATCTAATAAAAGTTACCCGTGATGTATACAAAATTATACTTGGGCGGTGGCTTCAATGTTATTCATAGATACATGGCTATAATCACGTAGAAATTGACTAAAGAACCCTAAAATTGATCAATAAATCATAAGCAATATATGGCCTTTGCGTCTGTTACAGACGATTTACGGCGCATTGTCTGAGAGATATTTCTTTTGGTGGCTAAACAAACCGATGCAAGAGCGACAAAGTCTGCCGCAGGCCTGACAAGAGAAGTTTGCGGTGGTTGGTGCCGACCCGCTTTCCTGTCGCTTCTGTCTCTTATCAGCAAATAGCAATGATAATTAAGTCCCAAATATGTAAGTACCTACTTAATTTTTTTTATAAACTTAACATGAAAGGTATAAAACCAGTTTAAGCACTAGCTTCTGCAGGCTACATTACCCGCGTCTACTTTAGGATTGCGACCGGAAATAATTCTGGAATAAAAAGTAAATTGTCAGGATGAAAAAAAAACTAAACATTTTACAGAATAAAATAAATAACGTGTTTAATTTTATAAATTATCACAGCTCCTCCCCCGGAGGCGATAGCGATTATCACGCTATCGCCTCCGGGGAGAGTATATGTTGACCCGACCTCTTAGTAATATTCACGCAAAATTTTAAGTTAGTCCATCCTTTTTGAGTTTATCCCGGACATACATAGAGACAAACAGACATACAGACAAAAATTCTAAAATATATATTTTTGGCTTCGATATCGATTGTAGATCACGCCCCAGGTATCCTTTTAAAAAATATTCAATGTACAGTTTTGACTTTCTTACGATTTTATTATATTTATATCCATACATATAATAAAATCGTAAGAAAGTGAAATATATCAATTGATTAAATGTTATTTGTAAATGTTTTTATACAAAAAGTGATCCTAAATATCTATATGCACCTAGAAATAATTATGTATAGTTTACTATATTACTACAAAAACTAAACTAGCTGTGCCAAATTTCAATTTAACAAAAAAATGCTAGTCCGTTTTAGCAAATCACGCTAAAACGATCTAGCATTTTTTTGTTAAATTGACTACAGTAGTACCAGACATCAAAACATATAAACTTTCCTACTTATAATATTAGTTGAATATAAAATGTATAAATCTACAAGATTACAATACTTTTTAAAATTGTATTTGACTTTACACATAGTTATTTTAATTTTGCATAGTGTAACAAAGACTTGGGACAGCTGTTTATCGTCTCAGAATAAGAGGGCAAGGTGCATGTTATTTATATTTGGCTCAACATTAGGTAGAAAAATAAACAACAGAGTTTTATATTATTAATGCCCACTCTCTAAATTAGTTGTTCAGAATCAGTAAACATGCTAAAAGTCACCTGTCACAGTGTCATTTGTCAGCATCTATGAACGCTACAGTTAAAAAATATTTTTATTTATTTTAAAAGCATATGTATCGCGTTAAGCTTTACTAAAATGTTATTTATGGACACAAAGCACACACAGATTTGGAACAGCCATATTTACCCTGTAGTAATGGGAATTATATAATAAATAAAAATAAAAATATGGTGTATTTATCTCGTAAAAGTTCATATATAAATGACATTGCGATGTATAACCAATTTTAACTTAAAACTTAAAAGAAATTTTATTAAACTCTAACATATTGCCACGGTCCCGGGTATGACCTTAAACTGCCTCTATCGGGGGCTCTATAATCTTAGGATTCATCAGAGGCCTACGATAGCATAGTTACTATCAGTACAGGATAGTAACTTAGAGCGGCGGCGGAAGAGTAGGCATAATTATGCATAACAACGGCGGCGCTCACAGGCCGAGTTAGCTGGCTTACTGTACGCTCACCGAGACGCAGGGGACGAGCACAAGTGAGCTATTTAGTCCGAGGGAGCATACCTGAAACAAAACCCCGATCCAAAGTGTTATCCGACCCGTGCTGAGGGATCCTTGGCCAGAGGGTATTCTGGTCGATAACGGAGCGTGTCTATGTTGGCGGTCATAGGACAAAGCATGGATCCGCCTTACCCCCGTAGAGGGCTCTGCAAGGGTGGACGTTTAGTCCCTAATACTCGCGGGAACGCAATGGATACAATTACTTTTAATCCTTTAAATGGTGGCGACGTGGTCCGCCACCCGTCACGTCTCGTTTCCCAGAGAGGCGAAAAGTGGTCAACGGAGAGCCGTTTTGCTACGTTGAATGTTGGAAGAGGAATAGAAGGTAAGATGGACGAAGTATGTCAGCTGATGAGTGAAAAGCGGATCGATGTGTTGTGCGTGAATGAGACGAAGCGGAAAGGGTGTGATACTACAAAACACGGTCTATACACGGCGTATTGGTCTGGAGTACCGAACACCACCCGAGCTTGCCAAGGTGTAGGTCTCATTCTTTCCATAAGTATGTCTGAGTGTGTGACTGAGTTCGAATGCGTGAATGCAAGAGTAATGTGGTTGAGAATGAAAGTTGGTATGACCCGTATCTTCCTAGTAGGAGTGTACGCTCCTGTAGATATGGGTGCAGTTGTAATACAGCGAGAACAAGAGGAAAGAAAGGCATTCTGGGAGACCCTGAGAGATGTGTTGCGGTTAAGTCAGTATAATGAAAGAGTAATAATGTTAGGTGATTTTAATGGATGGGTTGGGGTAAAACGTGATGGTTTTGAAAGAGTACTAGGTCAATTCGGTGACGAGAGTGAGAATGAGAATGGGTACAGTCTGCTTGAGATATGTTTGGAATGGGGTCTTTGTGTTACAAATACTATGTTTGAACATAAAAGAATCCATACGTTTACACGAGAGAGGAAAAATGTGAGAAAGAGTATGATTGACTTCGTGATTGTAGATGAAAGACTGAGAAAGAATGTTCTAGACACAAGAGTCTATCGTAGGACCGCAATCCATACAGACCACTTTCTGGTAATGAGCCGAATAAGTGGTCTATTCAAAGGATGGCGCCACCGAATCCCTGAGACTAAAAGTGTACTAGAGAGAATAAAAGTAGAGGAACTGCGAACTGCAAGAGGAAGAAGTGGCAGATGAGTACAAAAGTAAGTTAGTTGAGAAGTTTGAGGGATCTGAAAACATAAGAGAAGTAGAAGAGCTATGGAAGGTAGTCAAAGAAGGTGTGGTGAGTGAAGCTGGTGAAGTATGTGGTGTAATAAAGAGAAGAAGCGGAAGAAAGATGAAGAATATTTGGTGAGATAAAAGTGTACAAAAAGTTGTATGTGAAAAGAATAAAGCGTGGTTAGACTGGCTAGCCACCAGAGCAAACGAACGAATGCATAAGGCGACGAATGAGGATATAGAAAGGGCCTGGAATGATTATAGGAAAATGAAAGTAATCGTAAAGGATGTGGTGAACGAAAAGAAAAATGAACAAAAGGATAATTTTGATAGAATGTTGTCTAAGGATTTTCAGACGAACAGAGGCATAACTCAAACCTCAGAACTGAAATCCATACGAGACCAAGATGGAAATATAGTGAAAGGGGAAGAATGCGTGTTAAAACGTTGGAAGGAGTATTTTGAAAGTTTGTATGAAAGAGGTGTAACAGAGAGTGAACGTAGTTCACTAAGTATAGACAAGAACAAATGTAAAGATGACATTGGTATGGATGAGATTGTGAAAGCTATTAAGGGTATGAAATCAGGTAAGTCACCAGGGTATGACAGGATAACTTCCGAGATGCTGAAGGCTGGACATGGCGTCATAGCGAGTCAGCTGTGCAGCCTTTTCAATTTATGCTATACCACCGGCCAAGTGCCAAGTGATTGGTGCAAGGCTGTCATCGTACCTCTTTACAAAGGGAAAGGCTCACGGCAAGACTGTAAACACTATAGGGGCATTAGTCTGCTCAGCGACGTTGGTAAGTTGTATGCAAAAGTATTTGTTGAAAGAGTTGTGAAAGAAACCGATGCGAAAATATGGGATGCACAGGCGAGTTTTCGGAAAGGAATGGGATGCACGGATCAGTTCTTTTCTCTGCGAAGCATAGTAGAGAAGTTTTTGGGCAAAAACCAAAAGGTTTACTGTGCCTTCTTAGACTTAGAAAAGGCCTACGATAGAGTGTTGAGGAGTGAACTATGGTCGGTACTGTCCATGTATGGGTTGAACAACAACCTTGTTCAAGCACTGAAATCTCTTTATAGGGATTCCAGAGCTTGCGTGAGGATTAACGGGTCATACACCGAGTGGTTTAGCATCCAAAAGGGTGTTAGACAGGGATGTGTAGCGTCACCGTGGTTTTTTAACCTATTCATGGATAGCTGTTTAAAAGATTTGAAAGAAAGTGAATGCGGTGTAAGGTTGAATGAGTTACTCATCAAATGTCTGCTTTACGCTGATGGTCAAGTTTTACTTCATCGGCGGACGAGTTGCAGGTGATGGTAACAAGTATGCATGAATCTTTTGAAAGGAAAGGGATGAAAATGAATGTAGGTAAGACGAAAGTAATGGTATTTGAGAGGGATGAATACACGACAGCGTGAGATATTGTGATTGGAGGAGAGAAAGTCGAACAGGTGAATGAGTTTGTATATTTGGGAACTTTGTTTACGAGAGATGGGAAATATGAAAAAGATATTGTTAGAAGAGTAAATGCGGGGAACAGAGTGAATGGGGCACTACACGCCTTTATGAGTAGCCGGCAAGTATCAAAGAAGGCTCGACTAGCCGTGCACGATGGAGTGTTAGTGCCAACTTTAATGTATGGAAGTGAAAGTTGGGTATGGCAGAAAAAGAATGAAAGTAAAATAAATGCAGTGGAAATGAGAGCTCTGAGAAGTATGTGTGGTGTGACTTTGAGAGACAGAATTCGAAATACTGATGTAAGAGAGCGTTGTGGTGTGAAAGAGGATGTAGTCACAAAGATTGAAAAAGGCATGCTGAGATGGTTTGGCCATTTAGAAAGGATCAATGAAAGAAGATTGACAAAAGAAGTATACCTGGCCTGTGTGAATGGGACAACCGGAAGGGGAAGACCACGTCGAACATTCTCTGACCAAATTGGAGATGTTCTCAAGAAAGGGCAGGTCAGAAGTACCCTAAACCGGCGAGCTTGTATGAAGAATATAATGACAGTAATCGAGGCAAAAGAAGTATGCAAAGATCGTGACAAATGGAAATCCGTTGTCTCTGCCTACCCCTCTAGGAAACAGGCGTGAGTCTATGTATGTATGTATATTGCCACTGATTAATTACCAAGGCGACTGCCTATAATATTATAAAAATACTATAATAAATCATAATAAAAATCATAAAATATCGTCACCCACTCTCATCATGTGGAGGCGTAGAAGTGGTCACGAGGGAACATCTACGAGGGAACGGGCAGTAGCGTCACTCTGTCTATGGCCATCATACTGCGATCGGCCATCCGTCTGCCAGCGTAGCGCTTATGGCATATATAAAATAAAATAAAAATTGGTTATTTTCACACAAAACAAATAATTTAAAAAGTTGTAGTTCCTGATTCCCAAACTAAGTGAACTTGTATCTTGGGAATCAGGGCACTCTCCTTAACGTACTAAATTAATTAAAATAGGTAAAACTTAATACACACTAAATAAAAGAATTTACAAAAATATTAAAAAGAGAAAAAATATAACAAAAAAACGTGATGGATACAGCTCCATTGAGGAAATCTTTTGGGGCAGCCTTTATCCAGCAGAGGACGTCAGTCAGCTGACATGATGATGATAATAAAAATAGTAAATTATTAAGGATTTCTACTCTCCAAGTTAAGTTAAATTATATAGGGCTTATTTATTTGCACAATTTTAAACAGTTTTGAACCCCGTTATTGCGAGTTTTAGTATTTCATCCTTATCTCGCAAGATTGTGATTATATTATAAAAACCATAATCAAAATACAGAAAAATAAAGCGATATTTCTTAGCAGCATAGATATATCTTTTTTTATTTTGCACGGACTTGCCCTTGACCACAATCTTTACCGACACTGTAAGTAAAGATGCGGTCTAAAGTATACCATGCGTAAACATAAACTCATGTTTTATGTGTCTTGAAAGATACTGTTCAAATTATCTAAAACCCTGCACAAACCTGGCAACACGTTTAAGTATTGTAATGGTAAATTAATTAAATAAATAATATTTATCATACGTCCAAACCTCAACCCTCGCCTCGTAGTGCCAATAGTTTAACATGCACATGGTCGTTTTCATGTATGTATATCGTGAACAAATAAATAACAATTCAGAACTAATTATTTAGACAGAATACAAAACAGATCCAGTACACATAGAAATCCGTAGAATTTGAAAGGAGTATTAATTGGTATTTAATGTAGACGTGATAGACAAACTACGTATGAGTCGAATGAGGATCTTAAATTTTAAATTCAATACTTATACTATAGCATTTCATATCCAATATAAGGGGCCCTAATATTCCCATTACTTAATTGGACGACATTCGACTACTTAATTGGAGGCGCTAATAACTAGATGCTCTTACCGGTCCGTAGATGATCGGCGAGGTTAAACAACTAGGCTCGCGGTCATTCCATAAATGGGTGAGCACCGAAGTGGTTTAATTTATGAGTGTCTCCGTCGTTCGGAGGGCACGTTGAGCTGTCGGGCCGGTTGTAGCCATTAAGTAGCTGTCGTTAAGCTATGTCAGAGTTGTTCAAGCCGCCCGGGCTTGAACAACTCTGACACTTGGGTAACCGCAGCCCATACGATAAGTAAGTATTGGACGATTTATATATAACTACCAAGCTATTAACATGTTTGTAAATATAAAGACATACTAACAACAAAGTCATTTTATTTTAAATAAATTTTGTAAACTATAGAAAATGAAAATGTATATTTTCTTGTAATGCCAATACAATTCACTCTTGTCCTGATATTTATTTTTACGCTCTGTTGGCATGAGTCAGCCTACAAACGAGTGAATTATATCTATCGGTCAAGCTAAGATCAATCTCAGTTATCCACTCATTCGGTCATCGCTCCTTTTCGTACTGTTTATTTGTTCGAAATATAGAAAGGGCTGACTAAGTCGAATGGAAGCCTTGACCCATGTGATCTAGTTAATACTAATATAGAAAATCTGTTCCAGAGAATTTTCAATTTTGGAATAATTATTTTCAAAACTCGCCTTTACTTTTAAGCTCTCTGTCTATAATAATCTTATCTAATTCGTGGGTTAAGAAATAGAGTAGCGTAAGGGCAAATTGAAAACTTTACTGGAGAGCCGAAAAACAATTGAAATTTACTTAACTTTATGTTTTACCCCTTTTACGGCAAAATCTATAGTAGTTGGATATCTGATTTTTACTAATAATAAAGATGTATTTATCGGCTACTGAATAGTGTAACTTTATGGGCAATCAAAAAATACTTTTATTATAATAAAGTTTATTTTTCAAAAAATGGTTTACTTGCGTCATTTTGGCTGTTACATCAATTTAATTATGTACGGAATCCAACGGAACTTACGTTAAAATGGACTTAAAATATAATTGAAAAAAATCTCTCTTTAAAATGTTATTAAGAATAATTATTCGTGATCGACTTGCAAATGGTTGTTGAAATCATGATAAGTTGAAGGAATAACTCCCGATCGACACATCTCTTGCAAATAGTTGTATTTATCTGCTGATATAGCTATTGGACCACTGTAGGCGTTTTCCAAAATTACTCTCGACGAGGTTGATCTTTTGCCCTTTCTGAATACCTTATTTTTTTTTTATTGTCACTGTCTAAGTCGTATTTAAAAAAATATGTTCTGCGTTGTCTTTGCGATATTGAAGCCATTTGATTTTTAACCAATTCAGTCTCCCCATCAGTATCTGTTTCACAGTTCTTAATTATTACAGTTTTCAGTTTCTTCAAATCAAAAAATCCTCCTGTCCCATTTCTTGTACTTTGCAAGGATTTCTTCTTGACGCAGTTATAATAATAGTGTAGTAACTAGACAGATAAAAAATTGGTACACTTTTCTTAGCCAGCTCTATAGTAGCGTGAATGTTGTCAACTTCCATCGGACTATGACCGGGCTCAATATATTTTTGATTTAATTCCGGTATATTAAAAAAACCCACACAATAGGGACAATGTCACACAGATCATACTAGCCCCAAACTAAACAAAGCTTGTAGTATGGGTACCAGGCGACGATATACTTATATAGATAGATAAATACTTAAATACATAGAAAACATCCATGACTCAGTAACAAATATTCGTGCTTATCACACAAATATTTGCACTTACCGGGATTCGAACCCAGGACCACCAGCTTCGTTGGCAGGAGCACTAACAACTAGGCTACGGTGACCGTCAATACAATACAACATTAAGGCAGAAATATACATGTTTCGGCATTGACTCGCACAAGTATCGGACATGAAAGTGATCGGTTTGCCATCTGCTTTTTCGGTCATGTACTTGAACAAAGATGCTCGAACCTCGTTAGCACCTTTATAACCAACCCCTTCATTCCAGCAATAGCATATTACTTCCCTCTTTTCTTTGCCAAAATCCAGTAATGTACAATTATACACAGGCAGCCTTAGTTTATAAAAGATTTTTTTGGAAGATGAGGTAGGAATATCATAAATAGCTTCCATGTCGTATTCGACGAAATAAATTTCACCATCCAGATCAAGATTTTTAGCTTCATCTCTATGTTCTTTCGCTTGAACTTTTCTCTGTAAATGAGCTTCATGTTTCCCTTTTTTAGCTTCTTTCTCTTCATCATTCATGTTATCATATGCCAAACATTCATCGCACATATCTTTCCGTGGCTTATGGACGCCAATATTAAAATCTTTCCTTAAATTATTACGGAATATGTTTATTTTGACAGGTCATCTTCCTTGCAGTTATCAACAAATCAACGACATTAAGGTCTTGGTCAAGATACTCTTTTTTGGTATCTTTCCTAACATAGTGAGCTGGCATGCGCGGAAAAGAGTTAATGTGGTCTTTGACGTACTGTCTAGCAATTTCAGGAGTTTTATTGTGTGGACCAAGCACTCCCCTGGCATCAGATTCGGCAACATTTTTCTCCGACAGTTTTTTGAAACAGCCTCTCATAAACATTTCAAAAATATTGAAAATCGAAAGGAAAAACTTTTAACATACTTGAATGAGCTCAGATTCACTTGGTTCTTTTAAAAATGCGTAGACTATAGGTATCAAACAATTGAGAGAGGCGCCCCGCGTCTTGTTTTCATACGCAAACAGCTAGGCCTAGCTAAACTTTTTAGGGTCATATTAGCGTACAGTAGTATTAGACGCGAAAGTGAATCAGACCAACAGAGATTTATTACGTGCTACAAGAACGTATATAGCTTTTACACTAGTATTGACATAAAAACTGATTGCATTACATTATTTATTTATTGCCATATTAGCGTATCACACCCTTAAGTTTTTTGGCAGCGAGAAAAATCAGGGAAGCGCAGGAAATTAAGATCCCATAGGAAGTAATGGTACTTTACGCTTATTTAGCACGAAAAGAACGTAGGCTACATAATCTAACTTACTGCGTAAAAAACGTATGATAAGATGCGTTATTAGAGCGATTACATTCAAGGCATCTTCGGTGTCCTATTCGCTCTGTAAATCGAGTTTCGATCGTTGTGCTCGTAACTTTTTTGACAAAATCATGTCAAGATTATTGTAAGTAAAAACACTTCATTTTGGCAGTAAACAATAATATTTTTATATGACACGTTATTTTTGTACTAAGCAATTTACACACTACATCGCTCCAGTTTTTTGGCACATAAAAATATAAGGATTAAAAAAGCGAATGGTGAAAATTTTTTTTTTTAATTTTATGCCCTTACGCTACTCTGGTTGTTAACCCACGAATTAGTGTACCTATTGTCCTAGTTCTATAAATTTAGAAATTTTGAATGAAATCTGACCGTTTCAAGTACCAATGTCAAAAGCGCGCCCCAAGGTGACAGGGATGGGAATGGGATGTTATTATCTAAGTTGTAAACAGATATGTAAGATGTCATTAGTAAGTTCTATTGTGTGTGGGGACCAGTGATTTATGTGACTTAAATCACTAGTCCCCACACGTGGTTTTTATAACAATTGTGAGTATATTATTACTAAATGTGGCTTATATCTACTTGACTGATTAAATAAACAGTTTTTAAATAGAACAAAAAATTAAAAGTTCATAATACGGTATATGTATTGTTTCATTAAAGTAAATATTGTTTAATTTTCTTTATTTTAAATACTAAGCGGGTAAAAGTGAACTTATTTATGAAGAGTATTCCTTATTTGCTTCAATAAGCCTTTTATGAAATTAGAAGTATGTATTAAATAGTAATGAGCACGAAATTATTTGCAAACAACGTTTTTAAACGGTTATTTAGCTTACCCCTTTTGGATTTATTCTTGGGTTGGTGGGGGTTAAATTTACTAACTGAAATTTGACCACCTTCCTGTTGACCGATTGATCTGTTTGGTACACACTTCTAGTTCTGGTGACAATACAATTAAATATAGTGCGACAAGGATCTTTACGAACGTGGCTGAAAGTGGAACTAACACCGCCATCTTGTAAAGTGTCTCTTTGACAGTTCTGCCACAGCTTGCTTTGCTGATTGCTGTTCCTACGTTTATTATTGTATCAACTGGGCCGTGTTGAAACCGGTAGTAGAGACACCCGCTGAGTTTGTTTCGCTGGGTCTTCTCAGTTGGGGCGCATTGGATCCGGTGGTAGCATTAAAGCGCGACCGTCGTTATAAACACAAGGTCCGCCATAATAATAACATTTAATTCGTACCTTAATATAGACAGAACCATACGACAATATGTAGTAAAAATATAGCTATAATTTAAAATTTTGATAATTAAACCTACACATGATCCTTGACAATAACTTAATTTAAGTTAGTTAAATATCGTTACTGTTATAAAATAAATCTTATTGTAAATTATTTCCTACAATCCGTGTACCTAAATATCTATATGTACCTAGAAATAATTATAAATTAATTATATATTACTACGAATATGTTCTGACTATTTACAAGCGCTTTTTTAAAGTCTACGTGAATAAAAACCTTTTTTATTTTATTTATTTTTTTATTGTATTATTTAGTTTAAAACACTAACACTACCAAAAGTGATAAAAAGTGGTGTCAGGGAAATAGTCCTAAAGGTTAAGTTGATTTTCATGAAAGAAAAACACAGTGAAGGCTTGATAATTCCATTTGAAAAAGTTAACGAGCGAGTTGCCGCCCCGATAGATAAATGTAACCATGCTTGATTTTTATAAATAAATAAATATTAATTTAGAAATAAATTTATTTATATATATAAAAATAACTATTTTATTCCCTTGTGCTATTAAATTATTTATAATAATTAATTGATAGTATATTGGGTACCCTATAAACTTTTAGAGTTAGATATTCCTGGGAAATTATTCACACACGGCCTCCAACCCCAAACTAAGTGAAGCTTGTACTATGTAAATCAAATAGCTGATATACTACATATACTACTTTTGTAAATGCATACCTAAACACCTGGACACGAGACAAACAGACACAAATATATGTACTGAGTGGGAATAAAAAAAACCAACTAAGGCAACTGGCCCGACAAAGTTATAGAATACAATTGATACAAAATACAATGGATACAGTCTATTGCCATTGTTAAATTTCCCCATAATATTCAGGAAATTTTCTTATAAGCAACCCTTGCCGGCATAGTGTCGCCCTCCCACAAATGTCAGTCACGTTCATATAGATCCTTGTCCCACTATAAATTCTGTTTCATTGTAAATCCAATATGGCCGCTGCTACAAAATGGCAGATAACTTAGGTTTTATTAATCCCATTAATATGGGTATCAAATGAAAGGGCCCATTTTTTAGCTTTTAGTACATATCTTAAACATTACAAATGTATGTTTAACATAAAACCGTTTAGACTGCGACTTCGACTTCAATTTTAATTTAATCCTATTTTTATTTTTTTAAATCATAAATGATGTAAGTACATTTGTATTGACACTGCGACTTCGGCGTCGACTTCGACTTCGACTTCGACTTCGACTTCGACTTCGACTTCGACTTCGACTTCGACTTCGACTTCGACTTCGACTTCGACTTCGACTTCGACTTCAATTTCGACTTCGACTTCGACTTCGACTTCGACTCCGACTTCGACTTCGACTTCGACTTCGACATCGACATCGACTTCGACTTCGACTTCGACTTCGACTTCGACTTCGACTTCGACTTCGCCTTCGACTTCGACTTCGACTTCGACTTCGACTTCGACTTCGACTTCGACTTCCACTTCGACTTCGACTTCGACTTCGACTTCGACTTCGACTTCGACTTCGACTTCGACTTCGACTTCGACTTCGACTTCGACTTCGACTTCGACTTCGACTTCGACTTCGACTTCGACTTCGACTTCGACTTCGACTTCGACTTCGACTTCGACTTCGACTTCGACTTCGACTTCGACTTCGACTTCGACTTCGACTTCGACTTCGACTTCGACTTCGACTTCGACTTCGACTTCGACTTCGACTTCGACTTCGACTTCGACTTCGACTTCGACTTCGACTTCGACTTCGACTTCGCCTTCGACTTTGACTTTGACTTTGACTTCGACTTCGACTTCGACTTCGTCTGCATATACATCCGTTATCTAATACATCCTATTACTTACACCTCTTGCATGACCCATAAAAATTATCATTTGCTGCATACAAACCATTTCTCATACTTAAAAACTATATCCATACTGTCGATCATTCGGGTGGTTGTATTGCCACTATACGAACGTAGAATTAAGATTCTGTTCGTCTCCATTTTACTTTCTTTATTTTAATTGCAATCATTGTAATATTGTAATTAGTGTGTAAATTAATCGACCTTGTTAGTTAATTGTGGCTACTTAATCCCAACAACATGGGAACTCCAAACCCTGACATACCGCTCTTTGGGCCCCCTACTCCTACATCAGAAGTGGGATTAGGACAAGCGCAGGTGTCGCAGGCTGAGGATCCATGGCGTGCAATGTTAGAGCTTCAAATGCGTAACATGGCCCAATTAATCGACGCTATTGGAGTAACACCGTATATGTTTGTCTGATCGAGAAACCCCTTCAGGGCGGAGCTCTTATTATTGCTTTAAGCAAATCCTTAAAAGGCAGTGCTGCCACATGGCTTTCCCGAATATCATACGCAGGTATGACCTGGTTAGACTTTAAGAGTCTCTTTATTTCTCGTTTTGATGTAACTGAAACTATAGCCGCTACTCTTATAAACCTCCAAAATGGCCAACCAAAAGATGGTGAATCTATTTGTAATAAATTGTCTGGCAAACGTATTTTCTCCGTAGTACCGTCATTTAATCATTTGAAATTCTTTGTTCTTTAATCTTTTTACACGATGTTCTAAAGATATGCGGGTGTATGATATTTGCTTTCGAGGGTAGGTTTTAAGGTCAGTATGAGATACAGGCTCACGTCGTTGGGGCTGCAAGGGGAGCAAAACTTTCGTTACTTTTTCGATTAGACTAGCGGTTTTCAAGATATTTGCAATTTAAGCTTGTGATAAAAAAAGGGAACATCTGACTTAGTAGGCACATACATAGTTATTTCTGTTTTCGAATTACATCCAATACCCAGAGTTAGTATGCCTTGGCATACTGTACACATTGATGTTACTGGGAAAACTTAGTGGAAAAAGTGATCTCAAAGAATACATCATAGTTCTTATTGATTCTTTTACAAAGTATGTCTTATTATATCACACTACCCAGATCGACACTTCTAATTGTATTAAAGCTCTCAAGTTTCCTTAGCTAGTGTTTCCTTATTTCGAGCGCCTATTAGAATTGTAGCCGATCAGGGTTGTTGTTTTGCCAGCAAACACTTTAAAGAATTTTGTGATTCCCATAATATTACTTTACATTTATTGAGTGTATAATTTTTCGGTTTTTAAATTTAATTGACGGTTTGTATTACGGATAAGTTTGAATTAACTTACATTAAAAACTAACTTTCTTTGGATGTTGATCCTCTGACGTATATTGTTTAGTGAAAACAATAATCTTTTTCTATTTCATTAACTGATTTCATTGAAATGGTTCGGTGTCAAGAGAAAAACCAAACTAAATTAGACCCAAAATTTAAAGGTCAGTCATTGAATTATTGGATGGTGATCGATATTTGTTGAAATCTTTAAATAGTAATGTGTAAGAAAAATGCCTGAATGTCCAGTTAGCGTTATTGAGGACGTCAATGTTGACGGTGATGATAATGATTGTTCTGTTACTGACATATCATAGCTACAATTTACAAAATGTTTAAGGTTGTCTATCTTGACTTGACGCCAATGTGGTTGTCTATCTTGACGTGACGCCAAAGTGGGTTGTCTATCTTGACTTGACGCCAATGTTGTTGTCTATCTTGACTTGACGCCAATGTGGTTGTCTATCTTGACTTGACGCCAATGTGGGTTGTCTATCTTGACGCCAATGTGGTTGTCTATCTTGACTTGACGCCAATGTGGTTGTCTATCTTGACTTGACGCCAAAGTGGGTTGTCTATCTTGACTTGACGCCAATGTGGTTGTCTATCTTGACTTGACGACAATGTGGGTTGTCTATCTTGACTTGACGCCAATGTGGTTGTCTATCTTGACTTGACGCCAATGTAGGTTGTCTATCTTGACGCCAATGTGGGTTGTCTATCTTGACTTGACGCCAATGTGGTTGTCTATCTTGACTTGACGCCTAAGGATATCTATCTTGACTCCAAGTTTTGGATGTTGATCTTGACTCCTATGCGGGATATCTATTCAACTCCAATTGGTCGAATCCCATGGTGTGATTTCGACTGAGTTATGTTTGTCTGTGACAGTTTTAATTATTATAACTACTTTTTATGATTTATGACGGATTCAGGATTTTTCTTTCAAGTTTCTGTTCTTTATTGTTGGTCAGGAAGGCCGATCGGTATTTACCCGATTGTGTTTTGATACCACACGAGGACGTGTGAATCGTCAGTTCTGGCCGTGTCGGAGATAGTTAAAAATTAAATTCGCCAACCAAGTTAGACATTTAGTTGGTACTGTACAAAACATTGTTGACAGTATATTTTGATATTGTAATTAGATTATAGTTGTTAAAAAACAACTGTTATAACTTCACGATAATTCTTGTTAGATTATTTGATGAATTTTAATAATTACACTATTTGGATTTAGATCCTTTTTGTAAATTGTATCGAGTAAACGCGTGACGTATTTCCGTACGCCATTGAACAGAGCTGTTTGGAGGGAGTAGGAGGCGTGGCCTACCCTGATATAAGAGCTCGCACTGGCTTGTACCGGCAGTCACAGTCGGTAGCTCCATGCGCACGCGCACATCTCGCAACCGGAAGCTCGCCAACCGCAAGAGATCTCGCTCGGGCCCACCACCTCGCGCTTTGCGCGACCCTGCACCCCGACCTCTGGGTCGTAGGGCCGCGAGGGAAGCTACTCCCCATGAAGATTCCTGCTGAAGAAAACTTTTTCTCCAACTACCCTCAAGATTTCCTCATATTATGAAGAAAAACGGGAACTCGCCAGGCCCCGCACAGGGTCGGACGAGCGACGCCAACACCTCCAGAGAACCCAGAGCAACGGCGAAGCCTGGGCCCTCACCGCCGGGAACCGGAACGCGCACGTTCGTCCGTTCCCCACCGCGCGACCCGCGTATCCCCCTACCGCGAGAGGGTGGAAACCGTCCGCGCCCGTAACCGCTCCCCAGCCGTCTGGGTCGAGTGCCACCACGCGCGCGCCTCCTCTGGTTAGCCCAGAGTCGAGTGCCGCCCGATCTTCGTCGCGCGCGCCTCCTCTGGTCCGACCGGAGTCGAGTGCCGCCCGTACCGCGCCTACCCGGGAAGCGATAACCATTGCCCCCCGCGACACCGCCACCTCACGCAGTAAGGGAAGAAGCGGCACCGTCCGCCATCAACCTGCACCGACGCCGCCCACGCCCCGAGCGTCAGCTACTCGCGCCGTGGTACCGTTAGGCACGCACGCGTCAGCAGCCCGACCATTCGTGGCCACCCAGCCGCCGCCTATCCGCCCGCGCGTCCCAGAACAGACGCCAACGGACAAGGCCAAAACCCAAGATACCCTCCAAAAGGGAAAGAAAAACATAGACGTACCCTCGAGGACGCCTACCCCCGCGGATCAGCGCCCGATCGACACCGCACGCGGCATCGACGTCGCCGAATTCTACGAAACTACAGACATCCAGGAGGGGGGGGAAGAACATCGCTTCACCCCCTCAGCCCTCCCACCGATGGATTCCCGTCCGTCTACCCCCCTCAACACTCCGCATTCCGACAGGATATCGGCATCCGCCGAATCCCTGCCGGACTCGCAGCTGTGTGGGCTGGAAGAGGACTACCCAGACTCCGACTCTGAGTTCGACGAAGCAGAGGCGCTAGCCGAGGCATTCGCCGAAATAATTGAGATGGAGCTAGACCCCCCCACAGGCGGGGACAAGAGAGAACGAAGCTCAGAGGATGAGGACGACCCTGCCAAACGGCCGCGAGTTGCCCCACCCCCACCGACACCCTCAACCTCCTATGCTGCGGCCGCAGCAAGGAAGCCAACCCAACCCGACAGGGAACCAGTTCACGTCACCGACAAGAACAAAAAGCCAAAGGCCCAGCTACCCACCGCTGGACTAAAAACAAAGAAGGAAAAGTATCCCCCGCTAATCGTCGAGAAGTTCCCAAATTGGGCAACCCACATAAGGGCGCTCAAAGACCAACTGGGTTTCACCCCCCACGTGCGCCCCTACCAGCAAGGGATACGATTTACCCCGGAAGAGGGAGAGGAATACAGGATAGTGCAAAGATACCTCTGCAAATTGGAGAAGGAGGAAGGCCTGTCCTGGCATTCCTACTCCCTCCCGAAAGAGAGAAACCTTAAAGTAGCCATCAGGGGGCTACCGGTTCACACCCCGGTCGAGGAGATCGAGGAGGCGCTACGCGAACTCGACATCGAACCTGAGTTCGTACGACCCATCCGCGCCCGGCAAGGCAGACCCGGGTGCATATACTACGCCTTAATCAAGAGGACTCCAGACACGACACCGCGAATCTACCCCATAAACGAGTTTATGGGCATGCCCGGTGTCGTGATCGAAACATGGCGCGGAAAGAAAGGCCCAGCCCAGTGCCACCGCTGCCAGAAGTTCCGGCACTCCTCCCACCAGTGCCACCGCCCGCAAGCCTGTGTGCGCTGCGGAGGTGCACACACTGCAAAGGAGTGCCCGGTCCCGAGGGATCAGCCGGCCCGCTGCGCCAACTGCGGCGAAGCTCACCCGGCTAACAGCCCAAGATGCCGAGTATACAAAATCGAGCTCCGTAATAAGAGGGCGGGCACGGTCGCCGTTAGCGACAAGTCCCGACCA
Organism: Pseudoips prasinana; assembly: GCA_951640165.1. Classification (NCBI taxonomy): domain Eukaryota; kingdom Metazoa; phylum Arthropoda; class Insecta; order Lepidoptera; family Nolidae; genus Pseudoips; species Pseudoips prasinana. The sequence goes on along the minus strand of OX621241.1, from coordinate 17,303,691 downwards.
ATAACGGAGAAGACTAAACCACCCATCCCACAGGGAGAAGCCCCGTCGGGGTCGCTAATGGCGACCGCAAACGACCCTAGAAGCCGCGGGAGCCATCCAAAGCCCCGCAAAAACAAGAAGAAAAAGAAGCGTGAACGGAAGCGAGACACAAACTCCGCTCCCGTCCCCACGATACCAAGCAGCGACGCACAACAGCCCGCCGCCACACCACCGATAGCCGGACCAGTGATAACAAACGCATCTCCTCCCCCGCAACAGGCGGAGCAAAGCAGAGCCGCACCCGCGCCATGGGCCCCGTCCAACATAGCGGAGCTCATCCGCTTCGGAATGCAGCTCTTAAACGACGCGAATACAGCGATCCAGGCTGGACAAAACCCCCTCCCGATCATCATGGGAGGACTTGTCCATCTGGTAGCCTCCCAGATGGGCGGAGCAAGCACCGCGGCATCGCCCACTACCAACAACGTGACTGTGGACCCCCTGGGACTCCGGTCATAGCCGACACCCTACCCCAAAACTACCCCCATAGATCAGGGGTAGTAGGATTAGCACCCCTCTCCTGTGTCAACGCTGTCGGTCGCTGGTCAGCCTCGCTGGGCCTCACCATAGGTGTCTCACCCGGTGTGGCTTGACCGCCCGACGGCAAGAAGAAACACGGAAAGGGGCTGCCAAAGAAGCTCACAACAGAGGACACGGCAATCAAGCTATGACCAGCCCCCTCGGTGTCGGGGGGGATATAAACTAACAAGATCCATACTCCCAGGGATCACACACAACGACCGTCCCGTTTGTCAACGGGACGCGATTTGATACTTCCGGAAAGTGGGCGATGCCCCGGAACGGAGTCCTCCGCCCTCGTGAGAGGGTGCGAGATGCCTCAGCGAGCGTACCGGCAGTCTATCTTCGGATTAGACTCGATAAAGAGCTCTGCTCCCAACAGAACTGTTGGTCTACTTGGTACAGTCTTGCACTGTATATTGCATACGCGGAATTGCTGACGCGATACCCTATGCTATAGCTATATTGCCTAGACAATACGCTATTCGGGTGGTTGTATTGCCACTATACGAACGTAGAATTAAGATTCTGTTCGTCTCCATTTTACTTTCTTTATTTTAATTGCAATCATTGTAATATTGTAATTAGTGTGTAAATTAATCGACCTTGTTAGTTAATTGTGGCTACTTAATCCCAACAACATGGGAACTCCAAACCCTGACATACCGCTCTTTGTTCCCCCTATTCCTACATATAGATTATATAGAAATTATTGTGTAAATATCCAGCAAGCTCAAAAAAATAAATTCGAATAAAATCTAAACTCAAAATAATACCTCAAAAACAAAAATAATATTAAAAAACCTGGGACTCAATAAAAACAATTTGTAAAATTGCCAAATTTAGAAATAAAAATGAGGACTTACTCCTAATTGAAAACAGCACCCACATGCCATTAAATATCGTAAATAAGTATTTCAGCTCCATTGAACAACTAGCCAATACAGTTCTTAACAAATTAGGATCAACTGAAAATAAACTGACACAAAATTTTAAAGCTTCAATAAATAACTCGGCTAACTCTTTATTCTTTACCCCTCAGATAAATTTGAGATCAGCAAACTAATTGGCACGCTCAAATCCAGCAAAGCATCTGGAACAGACAACATAAGCTAAGTTTATTGTAGCTGACCCGATTGCATACATCTGCAACTTAAGTTTATCTTCAGTCCCTGGTGAATTAAAAATAGCCAATATTATCCCAGTCCTAAAGGCAGGGGATTCCTCCGAGTCTGCTAATTATAGACCAATATCACTCGTAAGTGCCTTATCAAAAATAATTGAAAAAGTAGTTAAAATGTTAGGTTGACGAACTACTTGGACAAACACAACTTATTGGCTGGGAACCAATTTGGTTTTCACACGGGCAGGTCCACAGAGGACGCTGTCACACAGCTTGTAGATACCGTGACTAAAAAAACTGACGAAGGCCATAAATGTGTCGGCCTCTTCTTGGACCTAGCTAAATCCTTTGATACGGTTTCTCGGCCATTACTTATTAAAAAGCTGGAGTTGATTGGAGTGAGGGGCCTTGCGTTACAGTGGTTTACTTCATACCTTTCAAATCGGAAACAACGTGTTCAAATTGGAGAGCATTCTAGCAACTACGTAGATATTACATATGGCATACCCCAGGGTAGTATTCTGGGACCCACACTGTTCCTGATCTACATAAACGACCTATGCTCAATGAAACTCCAACTTCACAGTATATTCACTTTTGCTGATGACACTGCTATAGTTTTTCATGCAAAAACTTGGGATGGGGTGGTTTGTGTAGCACATAAAGGCCTTAGGACAATTTCTAGTTGGTTGCAGAGTAATCTCCTTACGGTAAATACCAATAAAACCAAATTTGTTAGCTTCAGAGTCTCTTGTCGGTCTGCGCCAGAAATACCACTGGAAATTACACTCCATGAATGCAATAGCTACCATAATCATGTCTTTAAGTGCCAATGCCAAGTCTTAGAACAAGTATTTTCAATAAAATACCTAGGTATATTAATAGAAAAAATTGTAAATTAAAAATTTACGTGGAAAAGTCAGATAGAGACACTTGTTAAACGTGTACGGAAACTATCAAGAAATTAAGATCCATTGCGAGTCTCAAATTAGTTCGATCCGTCTACTTTAGTTTATGTCAATCTATTTTGAGCTACTGTATACCAGTTTGGGGCACCGCCAATAAGACTGACCTGATTAAACTCGAATGAGCTCAGCGAACGATCCTGAAAATAATACACAAAAAGCCTTGGCGCTACTCTACTGATTCTCTATACATGGAATCAAAATCAAAAATTATTTATTCCGTAAAAATTTTACATTTATGTGGAATGCAACCTTCTCCGTGTGAGGCAACTATTCATCACCTAAAGTGTGCTTCGATTTCACAAGGTCACGATACATAGAGCACGCTCATCACGCAGGACTCTCAAATGGGATCGACCAAAAATGCGTTTTTCATTTGCACATAAATGCTTTGCTTATCTTGGACCCTTTCTGTATTCAAGATGTTACAATAATAATAAGAATTTTCAATTGACTATTATATATATATTAGATATTTATTTTGATTATTTTGTTGTTTGCATCTTTGGACTAAGTACTGAAGAGATCACTCCTATCCAAATTATCCGGATCCAAATTTATCCGAATACTAAAATGAGCGGATTATTGCATAAGTAACCTGGATTTTGTAAATTCTGTATGTTTGTATAATTTTGTGAAATAAAAAAAATATTATAAGAAAATATATATATTATTAGTGCTTTAAAGCAGCCAATTGGGAATTAGTATAGAAGTTTTAACGTGGATATTGTTGTTGCAGTGGTGTTTATGAGGATGGGAAAAATCACTTATAAAAACAAAAGAATTATAACATTTAATTCTCGATTAGGTACATTTGGTTTAAAATTAAATTAATCAACTTTTTGAAATAGGAATGTAGGCAGGGAAACTACGATATCACAGGGAAATTAAGAGCCAGATAAACACATATACAAATACATAAAAAAAAATTCTGTGTGTACTTATGTACACGCGTTAGAAGTTATACTTCTTTGGCTTATGGAAAAAAAATAATTAAAATGCAGTAGTGATTAACGATAAATATTAAAATTAATCAAAAAGATTTTATTTAAATAAAAATACTAGAATATACAACTTGAACATAGTTATCAATTTTCATACCACCTAGAACTAACTTCATGCTGTTAAATTTAGGTGTCGGTGTGCGCGTGCATCGTAAAAATTCACTCTCATCTAGAACTAACTTCATGCTGTTAAATTTAGGTGTCGGTGTGCGCGCGCATCGTAAAAATTCACTCTCATCATTTTTGTCCATCGCGCCAAAAGAAGTATAACTTCGATAAACAGAGACACAGACATACAGATATATAGATGAACAAATACCAAGTCTTAAAACTTATAACATACCGCGTTAAGTATCGCAGGCAAAAAAGAAGCAATTTTTAAATTAGAATCTATCTTAAGAAAATACTTTCGACATTTGTTGGGGAAGCAGATAAATATAACTAAAAACTAAAATAGTACCTAATCAATTACTCTATTTCATCCGTTTTATTTATTGCTCAATATTTCTTTTGATGGGTCAAACCCATCGAACATTTGTTTATGAGAAATGGTGAACGATTCTATTTTAAACTTTGACTTATGGCTACAAGTTTGTATGTTAATGATGATCGATATCTCTTTGTTTGCTTAAAATTATTTATATTGCAACCACGCAATGGATACACATATATTCTGCTTAAAATGTTTGTTGTTTTATTTGATAAAATGGCGATTATTTGTTGCAAAACATATTTTATTCATCTTAGTCCTTCTTAGGCAATATAATAATGAGCTCAAATTAAAACTATAAATAGACAGATATAATAGGCAGAACTGGCCACTTTCATTAAAAATGTTAATAAACTATTTACAATATTTGAAAATGGAACTGTTTGTTTCTTTTAGTTGTAACTTGTTTTTTTTACATTTTGTTTCCATTTTTAAATATTGCGTTTGCTACCATGGAGTTACTCGGGAACTTTTTCCGTACTATGATTTATTTATATTTTTTGTGTGTGCAGTGCAGTTTAAATCTTCAGCAGAGTGTGATTCGCCTTCAAACTGCTTATGGTAAAGCACCATGTAAGTCGATTGTTTATAGCTGATTGGTGTGTCAAACGCGGTCGTATTAATCTGAGTGACAAATTTGTTGTGATGGTTGTGCATCTACCGCTGTGAACAATGCACACATTGTTGCTATACGTATGAGGCCCAAAATACGAACCGCGTTACTACGTGCAGTGTCATGCTTACCAGATTCAGCGAGGTTATGTCAACATTTTTATGATGATAACAGTTAACGAAACTTGGATTTACAACTACGATTCCAAAGAAAGCTATCGACATCACTCTGCTTAGGTACTGTACTGAACTGGTATAAATAATATCCTGGGACATAATAATAATATCCTGGGACATTATTCACACACGGCCATCTGATTTCAAACTAAGCAGAGCTTGTACTATGGAAACCAGATAACTGATATATTACATATACTATTTTTCTTTTGTAAATACATACTTATATAGATAATTTACACCCAGACTCAGGACAAACAGACATGTTCATACACACAAATATTTGCCCCGGGTGGGAATCGAACCCACGACCTGCGGCGTGAAAGGCAGCGTATCTACCAACCACGCCAACAGGCCCGCCTTGATGTATGATGTGAAATGACAAATGTATTCATAAATGATTTATTCATATAAAAAGTGTATTTAAGCAAAGCGAGAACCTTTTGAGACACTATAAATTCAATTTTGACCAGCCTTAGTATCTTTTCTTATTCATTGCGCCCCACGTATAAGCAGAAAATCATTCATGAAAAAGATGTTCAGATGCAATCCATATCTAATAACCATTTGGCTCTGATATATTTACCATGGTAAAACAGATGGTGGTCTTCTGTAAGGCAGTTAACAAGGCAATATGGCTATCAGATTGAACTTTAAAAGAAGAAGAATGAAAGATAATATTTATTTATACCCTCCTCCTTTTATCGTTTAATTCTAGATTTAAATGTTAATTAATTTCATTGTTATCTCACTGATATATAATGGCAATAATGTAATTGTTTAGTTAAATATGAAATTAGGAGCAGCTCATATTGTTAGTTCATTATCAATTATCAAGAATAACTTAAAGAATACCATTGAACATAGATTTATATAATTGATTCATGCGTATTAGTAGAAGTATGATTAAGAAGAAGAGAAAGAAAGAAATACTTTTATTCTTAACACACAAAAATACATACCTACCAATACCAAATATAGTAGGTGCATAAAACAAAATATTTTGCTGCGTACCATAAATAGGTGCCAACTTTAGTATTAGCTACAGCAAAAAATGCTGTAGCGCTGGTATTCTAGTAAGTCTCAATTTCTGTATAGGTATTACGGAACAAAACAACTGAGATAAACTATACACAATTACAAAGACTGCAAGTTAAAATAATAATATGAAAAAGAATTCATAGATGCGGCGGTGATAAATTACCATCAGAAGACCTGCTTGCTAGTTTGTCACCCTCTGATTTAAAAAAAGAAAAAAAATCTAAGATTAAATAACAGTAATGCTTAGTGGATAGATAACATACAATAACCATTATATTATTTATATTATATCATTACACGCGTGGCGCAGCGGCTAAAACAGTCGCCTCGCCGCTTCGTGTCGTGGGTTCGAGTCCCGCGCCGGACAACTATTTGTGTGACCCATAAATAGTTGTTCTGAGTCTGGGTGTAATTTGCGCCCGTCTATTATATGTTTGTAAAGTACCCCGCGACGAACGGATTAGATTCCCTAGTGCGGGCATTGTCTTTAATCACATCGAAATTAGGTATATGTATATATTATGTTAGGTATATTAGTCTAAGTAGTGAAATTTTTGGGCGTATTCTACTTTTGTTGAAGATAACGTTTCCAGTTAGCATTAGAAAGTTTAGGGCTCTGTCCATCTAAATATGTAACCTACCAGAGGGCACCCTCATTGTGATTCAAACCTCGACTTACATGTATGACAGGATTTAGGAATGTTTTTGGCAACTTTCAACCGGCGACACGAATACGATATGTTTTATGATGCATAGAGTTACGTGAGTTTTTAATAGCCTTGACTTCCTCTAGAGTCCTTCATCCCCATAACCAGGAAGGACTCTTCAAAAGATTTCAACAATGGAGTTGTGTCCATCATGTAGGAACATGCCATAATAGCCACTCTTGGCAGACGGGTTGGCGATCGCAGTATGATGGTCATAGTACAAAGTGAGACGCTGTTGCCCACTCTCTTGGAAAATTTCCCTCAGACAGATTTCTACGTCCCCTAATTGGTCCTTATTAGAGAATATCTACATTAAACTGTCACTTTTGGGTATAGTTACTTACCAAGAGAGTCTTTTAAAAATACATTTAATTGAACAAACCAGGTGTGCTGTAACTTTTTAAACCAGAAAGGCAACAAGTTAGAAAGAAAACATGTACCTTCCATTATCCCCTATATAATAAAAGTTACACAAAGGAATGGTGTAATGTTTTCCCCAACTTTGAGCCAGAAATTGCGAGATTAAAATAAACGCTTGACTTTATTATCGTAATAAGTTCTTAGGGCCGACTTACAGAATTAAACTCAGTGAGTGTAATAATACACGCATAATATTGCCGCCCCGAATGATGTTAAATAATGTTAAATATTATAATCGTCACTGTCTCTTATAAAGTACTTTAGTAATAAACGGGCTACCTAATTGTTTATCAAGAGTATAAAGACCTCAATTTAACTTACATAACACCTGGGTTATGTCAAATGTCTCCAAGCATCATAATGTCAACCCTAACTAATCTACTGTCCCTTACAAAGTACCGCCGTAACCAGCGGATTATCTTAAGTCTTTATAACGAGCTACCATTAGGACATTCATTGACAGGCCTATTGGCGTGGTTGGCAAATGCTTGCAATTCAAGCCAGAGATCGTGGGTTCGATTCCCATCCAGGACAGAATTTGGTGTGCATGAACATGTCTGTTTGTCCTGAGTCTGGGTGTAATTATCTATATAAGTATATACTTACGTAAGAAAAGTATTATATATATTATATCAGTTATCTGGTTTCCATAGTACAAGTTCTGCTTAGTTTGGGATCCGCGTCCTCATATTTTGGGCCTGGATATTCACGGCGGTCTACCTTATCACATAAAATGATAGAGAATCCTGGAATACACATGAGTTATTTCGCTACTACATATTTTAAAATATGATTCTTAATGTATATTTATTAAATTTTGGTGACACCGAATTGACAGCAACCCCACAAATGTGGATTAGGGTATTAAAAATAAGAAATTTTACAAAGTGTGTGATCACTGACACGAACTAATGTTACGGGATCGCAGGTTATGGGGTTAGAAGCCAATGTGATCCTGGCAGGCGAGGATCCTAGCGTAGCTAACCAGCAGTTTTTTCTAGCTACCTAGGTGGACGACCCGGAGAAGAAAGCCAGACAGAATCCAGGCTAGCTTGTTTCGTCTTATTTTGCCTTTATTTTGATTTTCAATCGAACTTAATTAATTTTATCCAAGCGATTATTATAAATCCCTCCAAAAAGTACAAACGCTGAGTGAATCTGCACACATTTAAATATTAACAAGTCACAATTAGATTACCAGAGGCGATTTCAATAAAAAAAATAAGCATCACGACAATAAGTCAAGCAGTTACCACAACAGTACTAGTTTACGACTATAAAGTGTGGCTTCACAGCCATCGTCTCCCTTGCCTAATTAGAGGTAACGAAACGACCCACCCCACATCGCCACCGCAAGCTATAACACACAATGGGAACATGATAAGCTTACAATGGACGAGTAATAGTATATCGCTAATATGTCTTAGGCTAGTTTTTAACATGTGTGTGATAAAAAATACTACAAACATACGCCTTTAAAACAGGCACCACGATAATGTTAATGTTGTGGGCCTATCACTAAGGTGACCATTAAGAAGAGAGACCGCGTAATTTCGTATGCCGCAATCGTAATAGGCTACGGTAACCGCTTATTTTCCGGAGGGCCGTATCGTTAGCAGCTAATTTGAAAAAATAAAAACAACTAAATTCAATAGTTAAAATTGTTTTTTCATCTTCAATTAAGTAGTTTTGACGGTTAGTTTAGGTTGAATGTATTATTGAAGAAAATATTAATTAATATTTAGTTATTTACCTTAATTTAATGTAACAATAAGTTTTCTCATAAAAAAAATCCAAAGAAAGAAATACTATGACATTGTAAATAAAACTAATTAAGCCAATTTCGACTATAACGCGAACACGGCTAGTTGAAATTTAAACAATTAATTAATATTACCGTTGAATAATACGTTAAGGGATAGATAATTCTACACACATATAAAATTAAACTAGTCTTGGCACGATATGAAAGACCGTTTCTTATAAAATATTTTTAGCTATACATAATTACGATGTTTTGTCGCGGTCTATTGAGCGAAGCGTGGGATCCAGTATCGTCGATGATGCAATATCTACAATAGACATCTACTATGTAACTATAAAAATAAACTTGGTTTTTCGTTAACTGACCCTTCGGTTATGAAGCCATCTGTGGTAAACTTGTGTAAACAAATAAGTTTTTATGAAACGCCTTTTGGCGGATATACTCTAAATTTAAGACTACAATACGCATCTCATATTCCGTAAAACCCAGGACTTTGTTTGAACTCTAAAAATGATTCGTTTTTATCTTATGGGCTTGATATTTAACGTTATTTTTTATTTTTTGTGAACTGTTACTAAGCCTGCTAATATTATATTTTATCAGGTTTTAGATATATCTATAACAAATGTCTATCTGGGCCGATGGGATCAACGTACTGTCTGAAGTATAGAGGGTAGTTCCACAACTTGCCAGACTTCACAAACCTTTGTTGTGTCCGGTGCAGAAATTAACCAAATAGCTCTAACTCGAACTTACGGAAAAAGATTCCAGACGACATGATTTTTGTGAACACATCGCTTAAGACTTATTCGATCAGTAAAATTACCTATTAGGGTAAAGGTACCTACTTAAATTATGTCACGGGAGGTAGGCATACTCATTATCCGCACATATAGGAATGCAAAATAGAAATCACAGATAACAGTGTTGGGGCGGAAATTAAACGACTTAGGATTACGAAGGGACATTTTTTAAATACTTCACATCTCAAAATCTTTACAATTTTATGTTGAATTATTAGCTCATAGCAATAAAATAAACCACGGTGGAAAAGAAATATTTATCAAAGTGCGTACAACGTCGCAATGTTAATCTTACAGGAGTAGAAAAAAAACACTTGTCCCGGCCAAAGTTTAAATTAAATTTTAATTTTACAGTATGCTATACATACGTTACTTTACACTAACATCTACCGTTATTCCAAATTGCAGGAAAATGATTGTTTTATTAATTGAGGCGGGATGAGTTGGGAATCGACAACCTTACATAGAAAAAGACACAGATTAGGAATCATACTATTAGTACCGATGGATTATGATTAGTATATCAAATCCATAATGACATCTCTTTAACCTAATCGTTAGAAAAATTAGTAAGATGTACGTATTCTACTTATCAACCATATCCAGCCTAATGCAATGTATAATTAAAATGCTTTTACCCTAATTCGAACACGCACTCAAGGTAATATACGATTCTCTATTGTCGGAATGGTGTTTCCTGCCTCTTGATCGCATTCCATTGGCATTTTTCCACGCTTGGGTTTATCGTACACTTTATTACACACCTACATACTTATACATAAACATACGTAAGGGACAGACTAATGCTATCTTTTTATGTAATCACTAGCTGCGCCCCGCGGTTTTACCTGCGTCAAATTTTATTAATTATCACAGCTCCTCCCCCGGAGGTGATAGCGTAATAATATGTAGCCTATATGTTGACTCGACCTCTTAGTAATATTCATGCAAAATTTGAAGTTAATTAGTTTTTGTGTTTAGCCCGGAAATACATACAGACAAACAGACAAAAATTCTAAAAACTATATTTTTGGCTTCGATATCGATTGTAGATCACGCACCAAGAATTCTCTTTAAAATATATTCAATGTACAGTTTTGACTTTCCTACGATTTTATTATATGTATAGATGTGGATAGTGGTACGCCTAGTATCAAAGTTTTAAATTCGCCCAGAAGGTCCCTGATAGACAATTTTTTAACTTAATAGTCTAAATATTTGATTAATATCGTCAGTCCTAGCAAATAACATTAACGAAAAAATATGATTTATTTTCATAGCATGCACCTGTTAGGTAATATTTAGTAGATGTGTATAGATAAATATAGATATACCAAACTTTAAAATATAAATTGTTATAAATAAGATTACTTTACACCGTTAACCAACAACAAAGCATCATACTTTATGTATGATGGAGGTGTTATATATAATGAAAACCAGGTAATCTATTATAAGATATATTTATTTATTTAACACACGCATGCATAGAAGAGATTTTAATAAATATTATTTCTGAATCTCGAATTATCTCCGTACTGGCATGAAGAATGGCCCTATCTCAGCTTGTACTACATGTCTGTAGTGCTGTTCTTCCGATAGGACCAATATGTGCTTATTGTGGTAACGGTGGGTTACACTTAGAAAAGCTACACTATTTTATTCTAAGTACATAATCATACAAGATCACACCTAAGAAGTAATTTTAAAATATAATTGATAAAATGTAGAAGAAAAAATATTAACCATCAGCTTAAGCCCCAAGTGAAGCGTTCGTAAAGAAGTTTTACTTCAAATATTATTAATATCTTTAACATTTCAAGTGGACAAAATTGATTCCGGTCTTCCGAGCGATATGCGTTTGACAAGACTAAGTGGTCTTTCGGCTGCGTCATATCCCGTGACGATGTTACAATGGCCGAACTTCCAATCATCAATCATGACCCGCGCCCTACTACTGCGCTACCACTGAATGTGAATAAATGTCATCACTAGAATTTAATATCATTTGACATGTTTTCAAAATATACTAAATACTTTTTTGACATAATGATCCTTAGAGACGAGAAAAAAAGTAATTTTAAAGAATATTATTTCAGCTGATGCATTATAAAACAAACACCTAACTTATTTCAGCCGTAGCCTGGCGTCAACTGTAAACACAAAAAATTTCCTCAAGACCTTCAAGTTGTTATTGTAAAAAGCATATTAAGAACTCGTTATACTGTTCGTATGTACCCATCTCTAGTTCATAAAGATCATAAAATTAATTAAAATCGCAAATTGTACTTTAACACTGAGAAATAAAACGTATTTTAGCGTCACCCATATATAGACCGCTTGCCTAGGGACTTAACTTTGCTGATCGCTTATAGATTACTACTTTATTATATCAGAGGGCGACAAACTAGCAAGTGGGTCACCTGATGGTCTGTGATCACCGCCACCCATAGGCACTCGCAATACCAGAGGACGAACTCGCGGGTGCGTTGCCGGCTTTTAAGAGTCAGCAAACAAGTGTTGCTGACCCTTCCCCCACGCCGATGAGCTCTAGTGACGTTACTCACACGCAGAAATGCAACATTAAAATTATTAATGTTATTATTAAGGAATGTCTTTTGTAAGGTGGAGGTACCTACTTCCCCAGTTGGGCTGCTCTTTGAATACTGAACTGCGAATAAACGCAGTGCCCCACCTCCCTTAAAGGTAAAATCTTTAAAAACCTTACATGCATAAATTATTGTTGTAATTTATTTTCCGGAAACATAACGAATAATCGTAAGATATATAAGTACCGAAGACAGGACATCCAGCTACCCCAATCCGTCAAATTTCTTTTATAGATTTTCAACTTTATCACAAAAGCATATGGTTCACTTTCAATTAGGGACATTTGACATATTGGGGTAGCTTAAGGTGCTGGCGTCTTTAAATGTTAACAAATATCATTGATAATTAAAAAACGGTTTCTTGAAATTTAACCTCAAATTTGCTAAAAGTTTGAATGGTTTAAGATAAAAAACCATGCCCAAAAGCCAAAACAGATCTCATTTATTCTGAAAAACTTCATAATATAAAGTTCGTCAAAATCTGACATAGGCATCACAGTTCCAGAGAAAAATAACTTCCAATCCCGTTTGTGAATTACAGATTTATTTTCATACGGAATTAATTATTCCGCATGAAGGGAAATCCGCACTTAACTGCCCACGTTAAGTGTATAGCTATAAAAATAGGACTACCTACTTAATCGTCAAACTCTTAAGCAGAGAAACTTTAAGTAGAAACACGAAGATATTCATTGGATTGCTGCCACAGATAAACTTTACCTCTCAATGCACAAAACAATAATCTTAAATATAATAAAGTAGGAGTTGGTACCAAAAAGGACGCCTTTCTACCGCATAACCGTTGCACAAGCAATTGTGGTACTTTTTAAGTTTTCACTACTTTACTTTATTGAGATTATAAAAGAAGTAACCATCGCCAGAAGGCATAATTTTGGGAGTTCAAACATCGGCTCAGGGCGGTTAGTGATGCTTAAGAGGGTCAGTTTTTGGGGGCCTTTTGTGCAACTGTCACTGTCACTGTCTGTTTATTAACATTATGTTATAATACGGCAAGATTCCGACCGCGCGTCCGATAGAAGAAATTTAAACTAAGGGTTATGGAAGCCAGCAAGTTCGATATATCACAATCGATGCGTAACCGACCACTTAACGTGCTCTTCAAGGTACAAGAGTGACTCACCGTAAACTTCCAATAGTGCATTTTTTCTAGTTAATTATATTAAGTTTAAGTTTCTTGCTAGTGTGTATTTTTCTTGATAAAATTATTCCAATAATTACTTTGGCCCGACCCGGCATTTGAACCAGGCTTTAGAAACGAAACCACTCTGTTATTCCTTCGCCTTTAAATTCCTCTATATATCAGTCTATGTGAAAAGTAAACAAAACTACGCGACAACGCGGCTTACTCGAAATATGAGAAAACTACAAGTGTTTTCACAAACGCATTTGTCTTTAAAGTTTTACACTCATTTGAAATATGGCCACAATTTGTAACAAATATAGAAGCTATCATTTTATCCGCTAATAACGATATTTATCATTCCTGGAAGTTTTATTTTCTACGTAGGTGGATACTTCATAAAAAAATACTTTAAGTCTATGGAACTGTCGACGCCACATTTGCTCTACGAAAACCACCTTTAGCGCTTACACAATAAAGTTGATGTTCTCCTAGTCGAATTTCGGCTATGCCAGCTAGTCCCAATAAGGACTAGCTATCTGTGCGGCATATATTATAGTTATATGCTGTTGAGTACGCCACCAACGAGGTACAGACGCCAGCACTACCAGCTACTCCAATCTGTCAAATTTCGTTTATAGATTTTCAACTTTTTCACATAAGCATAAGGTTCACTTTCAATTAGGAAAATTTTACAGATTAGGTTAGCTTTAGGTGCGTCCATGGTGCGCCGAGTATGGACCAGTTCCAACACCATTTTGATCATGATTGCGGGAAGGCTGGACTGTCCTTTCATCCGTCAACCATCCATCCATCATCCATTGATGCGGCAGGCATGTTGCTGTACCAATGCCGGTAAAAAAACGTTTTAATGTAATTTATTGTGCTTATATTTAATTTATATTATTAATTTATTATTATTTCTAATTATTTATACATTATATTTTAATTTATTATTGCGTTGTGATGGGTGTAACTTACCTGAAATAAATGGATTTATTATTATTATAATAATACAAATACTGTTAAGGACAACATGCATTCACCAACGTGTTGTATCATCATCATCGTCATAACTGTAAGAAGAAGAAGAAAAATTGCCATATAAAAGCCTCCCCAAGAATTAGAGGGCTACGCCATAATAGCCACGCTTGCTAAATGGGTTGGCGATCGCAGTAAGATTGTCATAGTACTCAAAAAGAAGCTGCTGCCCGTCCTCTGGTAGTTATCCCCTCGGGTCGCCTTCTTCGCCCCCCGTGGGATGAGATGGGGTGATGATATTCTGATATTAGCCGCCGTTACCACACAGCAATGAGGTATACAGCTTCTAATAATAAATTCTATTATTGACATGGCAAGGTTAAAAAAATACAACCTTTTGAAATAATGACTATAACGTATACATGTTTATCTACATAACAGGTTATACATTATAATTGATCAATCAATTATTTTAGTGCATCAAAGCGTTACAAAAATTTAGATTCTAATGTCCATGGCTCTAATTGTCTCTCATTTAAAAACCAGCCAACAGCACGTCAGGAGTGCGCCGAAGTTTCGTGCTTTCCTTGGACGTATATATAATTATTTAGTTTGCCACAGTAGAACACTGTATTTTTGTGTAATGGCTCAATTTCGCTTTACATCCTTAATAAACTTCATATTTTTGTGATTCTTAATAAATCCTGGCTTATTTTGAATCCTATTAATACCTCAAGCATCAGTAATATTTTCTTTCTGTCTGGCTTCCAGAAGCGTATCCTAATACTTATAATAACACTTTAATATCTTTAAACAGTAATAATCATAATTTTAACATGCATGTATGGCGCAGCGGCTAAGACAGTCGTGTCGCAGGTTTGAGTCCCGCGCCGGACATTAATTTGTGTGACCCATAAATAGTTGTTCAGAATGTGGATGTAATTTGTGTCCGTCTATTATATGTATGTAAAGTACCCCGCGACACAGGGATTAGATTCCCTAATGCCGGCGTTGTGAGAGAGCGAAAACTTAGTGGTAGAACAATGGTGAGAATTGATTACCTTTTCATAGTATATTTTATTGTAGTGTATATTTAAATATTATAATTTCAATTATAAATGGAATTCAAGGCGGCGCTGCCTTTTCTATGTGTACCCTTTTTGTCTATGTATGTTACAGACAGACGGACTAAGTAGCATCACAAGGGTTCCTTTTTGACATTTTAGTACGGTACCCATATATTTTAAGAATATTGTGTTATTTTTCCTCAACATTATTTATGAATATACCTCCATACACACTGATGGATAATTATAATTTTAGTTATATGAAGTATGATGTTATGTATAAACGTAACATCATACTAAAAGATGTAAAAAAAATTAACAAATGTTTAACTATTGATCAATAAAAATGTATGAAATATTATGAAAAATGTGGTGGTCTCATCACAAAAGAACAATTTCTGCGGATAACTGTGGATGACCACGAAAATAATTGAAAAATCAAAACAAAAATAAATCGCGCTCAAACACCAAATGGCTTCTCCAATAGAACACAGCCAAGATGGTTTGAAGAGCACATTAAGTGGTCGGTCTGGCTCGGTCAAGTAGTTCATCCATGACAGAGACCTACTGGCTGACTTGAAAAAAACTTACACTAAGGGATTCACCACACACGATAAAATAAATAAAAACATCATGAATCTGTTTATTGCTTAGGAAAACGTATTTACTTTTATAGTTAATGTTTCAGCAGACAGAAGAGTGCAGAGGAAATTACAGCAATACACAGTATAAGGACGCGCCATAACGGAGAATGTTTTGTAGGATTATTTTTCATTGGTAGACTAGCCGCCCGCCGGCGACCGCAGTAGTGCGACCGATGCTTTCGCCGACGACGCACGCATACCTCTCACAGTTTCCACATTTCCCGGCGCGGCGCGACGCGTTTTCTTATTGTATATGAAAATTGGACACCCGTTTGGAATTTATTTGTGAATGAACAGACAACCATGATTACTAGTGTTATTAAGTTCAATATTAGGTAAGTTCGTTTAGAATACTTTTGTGTTAGTATAGTAAACTTATTGAGTAGTTACGAGACGGATATTTAATGAAAATTTCATTAAAGTTACTCAAAATGTAATTTAATTTGTTTTGCTATTTCTATGCGTAGAATTGATATTGCTTTTCCATTTCTATATCTCTTTATTCACTTATTTAAGTTTTGTTTTTTTTTTACATTGTAATAATGTATCTAAAGAACAATCAGTTTTCGTACTCTTTGAAACGTCATATCTCATTAGTAGTGAATGATGCTAAAAGTCAAGTTATGTATTATTTTCCTAAAATAATAATACTTACATTTTGCCAGTGCTAAAATCATAATATAGAAAAGCCATTAGTATTAAACATGTGAGAATTGTATGTCAGTATTTACAGAGATTTAGTTGATTACTGTCCATGTTCCAGAGGAGTTGTTCTGATTCTGAATTGTTAATATCTGACGATAAACTTAAATAACGTAAATGAAAACAATTTTTGAACACATTTAAAAACAAAATTGCCTCGATGATTCTACAAACACATGTTAAAGTATCGAAATTTGTTTCTTTTAATATTTACCGTGATGTAATAACAATTGTAACAAATTATTTAAGACTACTTACATAAAACTCTGTATTTAAAGAGTTTTATGTATCTTATTATCAAAAGTACTCAAACGAATTAGATATTATGGAAGAGATGGTTCGAGTGACAAAAAACAATCTAGTTAGGTCTTATCTCAGGTAAATCTTGTTTTTCCATGTAATGAGCAAAGAGAAATGATTTCGGTCGCCATTTACAAGTTAATATTCTAAATTTAAACTTAAAAAAAATTGGATGTTGATGAGGCTGCCAGGATTATGTAGTACATCTGAGATTATTTTATACAACTAAATAGGCATAACAGCTTATGGCCCATAGCACTCGCCTCAAGCTGTAGTCTCTTAGTAAAACCCGATCGGGGAGGTAATTCTCGGCTTCAGGATATGTGGGAGGAAGCGTCATAGAAAACGCACCGTACGAGACTGTATAGGTTCCAGCATTAGCAAATAAATCCCTTTTTCTAAGATATTGTTCATAAAACTGTAATTTGGTAATCATATACACTGTTTTTAGAAACAAACTTTCTTTATTTACTGATTTATAGACAACATGTCTGAAATTAAGCCTATTTTATGTTTATTTCTTTTATAGCCATGCTGGCTTGCACCTACAGTTTCTACTGTGCGATGAATAACCGCAACACTACCGTATTGCTATCCTATATCTTCCTTCAATCATAGCCCAAGGCAGATAGGTTTATAGGTTGAGATGCAAATAGCTAGCAAACAAATAAAAATCAAATAGATTTATTTAAAATATTTATTAAAAAAAACTGTGAGTAACTGAAGTCTAAAGAATCAGTTTATCAAATTGACAGTATGTTTTTTGTATGGATGTTCGCTATTTCTTTTATAGAAAAGTCTAAGTCGGTGCTTTGTTTTTGAATCAGTACTTCTACCATGACTCTGTATAGTTTACTTACTCGATGACATTTACGTTTTTTAATGTAGGCATATTAATGTCATCGAAGTTTCCGCTAGGGGCGGTGCTAGTTAATCTACAAAAAACTGCATGTATCATCAAGGAAATAACTACATGAACTTGTGGTACACATGCTACAATTATATTCTCCGTAGAATAATAAATATTTATGTCCCTAGGTACATGACGATTAATTATTAAATTATGTATGTATATAGTTTTTATGAATGTATTATGGTTTTGCTTCCAGAAGTAAAAACATAATACCTTCATAAAAACTTACGATAACCTTTAGTCTGCTTTATCCTGACGTCCTGAAAATCCCGGCGTACCTTACCTATAAATTACATACCTGCCCAATTACTACTTGACCTAAAAATTAAGGGTGTTCGAGTTTTCAAGTTTAGTCAGTGACTGAAAGAAAGGTTACGCTTTCGCTGTTGAGCGAATTGATTCTTAGCGTACTGATTGCACGAACAAGAAACTAATGCATCCTTTAATTTAATTACCTTTTTTGTAATAATGAAGCTAGGTAATGGAACACCTCATTATCTTTTATTATTTTCTCACAATTGTGTTACTAGTACTAGCTGAATGATTACTTATCTTTGTAGGTATATGTATACTTAGGTATACATATTATCATCTATTTACTGTACTTAAGTATACATTTGTGGCGTCAAATGATATCGTTAAGCTTTAGATCTCCCGCGAAATATGGCCCGTACTGCCGAGAGGTAGATAAAAGGAGGTGAAAACACGAAAAAAGTATGATTATAATTATTAAATAATAGTGTATATGTATGTATATATAAAAGCCGATATTTGTATGTGTATTCCTTTGGAATACAAAACAGGTGGAATGATTCTAATAAAAAATCCATTGAGATGGCTTATTGACAGTTATTTTATGATTGTGCTCAAGTCCAGTGAAGTAGTGAAAGTATCCTAGGCTAACTGTAATCGTCATGAAAAAGAAAAATTCTCTAATGACTAAAGCCGGGAATTTTAATACAATAGACGGTCACCGTAGCCTAGTAGGTAGTGCTCCTGCCTACGAAGCTGGTGGTTCTGGGTTCGAATCCCGGTAAGTGCAAATATTTGTGTCATGAGCACGAATATTTGTTTCTGAGTCATGGATGTTTTCTATCTATATAAGTATGTATATCGTCGCCTGGTACCCATAGTACAATGTTTGCTTAGTTTGGGGCTAGGATGATCTGTGTGACATTGTCCCGAGATATTATTATTATTAATTAACTATACACTTTTTGATAATTGTTAAAAAATTAAAGATAGGAGACATAATTCTTAGCACTCCATGGATTCACCGTTCGGAAACCGGGTCCATCCCGTGGTAGAGGAGGGAACACTCGACAGAGTCTGAGACTTGCGCCTCAGATGTAGGTTTAAGGGGCCTGTGATGCATCAACGCTCACCTTCTCTGTATCTCAGTGTTATCTCCTCTTCCTAGCCAAATTTGGTATGATCGAAATATAATAATAATAATATCTAGGGACAATGCCACATAGATCAACCTAGCCCCAAACTAAGCAAAGCTTGTACTATGGGTACCAGGCGACGATATACATACTTATATAGATAGATAAAAACGTATATACATAGAAAGCATCCATTAGGTACTCAGATACAAATATTCGTGCTCATCACACAAATATTTGCACTTACCGGGATTCGAACCCAGGACCACCAGCTTCGTAGGCAGGAGCACTCCTAACTAAGCAACGGTGACGGTATATGATATGAATGAAAGGTAATTTTTAAAATGCAATTTTATTTTGATTATTAGATATGCCATCCTCCATTATGAATACATGCCCTACACCGGGGCGGCCAGTCGTTGCAGGCACCACATTCATATCTATTTCTACCGCTTCTTTAGCCAGCTCGGAATACCTACGTGAGTGCGAAAGCCGTATCATCGAATTTTGTTTCTTCGAAAACTTTTCAACGCCATCTTTATACTGCAACTCCTTGTTTAATCGACGACTTGTTTCTGCGCTGTTTCGTTACATCGAAAAAATGTACTGCGAACTAATTTACTGCGAAAATATCAGCTCGGAGAGACTCCAGATTTTCCCCTCCAAGTGTTGCCATATCTTGTAAACCAGTGGATGAAACTTATTTAATCTTATGCCCGATGAAGTCAATTCCCAGTTTTGCGTGCTTCATACGTCATGAGCTGGCCGATTCCTGTTGGAATATTTAATGTCTGTTTTCGAATATTGTTTCAGAAAGAGGTTCCACTATCTTTATTGCGCCACGGCTTTTTGATACACCATAAAACCACACTTTTACACACAAATCTCCAAGCCAAACAATGAATTACAAAGGATAATGCCCTTGAATACCTCATCATATTGTTTTTGTAACTTTCTTCTAAGGTAAAATATATATTTTATTTTTAAATTAAATTATTCATTCGAAATCAAAATTTCACGTTATTTTTCCGCGCACCGTTCTAACAAAGCGCGAGATCTTCCTAACCTCATTCTTTTCAAACGCTCTTTAAAATAATGTCCGGTCTTTTTACGATAAGTTCGTAGTCCCAGTCGCACGGGATTTCGTTGGATATGCGCCTTCACTGGTTTGATTACCGTTGGTGTCGTAACTGCGCAATCTACCTTCTTCCACCACTCCTTGTTATCTTTTTATTATTTTCTGAAAGCGTAAACGTTCTATTTTTAAAATTAGCCCTAGCCGAATTTCGGCCACGGCGGCCAGTCTCAATGGAGACTAGGCATCTGCGCGGGAAATATAGTGCACAAGTGTGTGAGCAAACACAAGGACACCTTCTATTCCATCACTCTCATGATTGGATAGGATGACTTGTGACACGACCGGAAAGAGGTCAGGCCCGACGGTTTTACGTGCCCTCCGAGGCACGGGGGTTTGATACCGCCAACTCCCAGACTTCGGGCTAACTCTGAGAACAAATTATCTTTTTATAGAAATGACACAAAATCACTTATGGCCCGATCCGCGATTTGATCAAGCTACCGCTAGATTAAAGAGTACCCACAATTAATACAATAATAGTTTTGACGGTATTTATGTATATATAAACTGTGCTATAAAAATAAAACCTCATTAAAATCAATTAAAAAATGAAGTAGGTGCTAATTTACATTAGCCTTAATGAACAGAGCATAATTAAAAGGTATTCAATATTCAGTTGAATTATCAAATAGTATTCATAACAGTTTCCTTTTCAATGATAACATTATTTTCGTATTTCGGTTATATCTAGACGTATAAAAATATCACGTAGATAAATCCAATTTAGCCTTTTATTGGTGACAGAAAACACGTTTTTGATATAGAATGTCAAAGATAATTAATATAATTTAGGGCTACCAACTTAGCTTCATAAATATTATTATGTTGCCGATAGGGAATAGCATTCATAGTAAAAATTGTTTTATTATTAATGAACTGATGTTTGATTGGTATCATGTAAGTAAGCGTCATAGCTATAATCTGTTCTCAACGGTCTGTGAGTGATAGGCGAGGTTAAGCAACTAGACCGCGAGCCTAGTTCAGACCATAGATGGGTGACCAACAAAATGGTTTCATTTTTGAGCATCTCCGTGGTTTTAAGGGTACGTTGAGCTGTCGGTCGCGGTTGTAGTCATTGATAACAGTCGTTAAGCCATGTCAGAGGCCTACTGGGCGGCTTGAACAACTTAAAATCTAGAGCAACCACTGCCCATAAGATAATGTAAAGCAAGTTTCTAAGTGTTCATCAGGGCAAAGGTCGAGACCGCGTTAGTAGCTACAGTAACCATTAGGTTACCGTACGCGTGTTTCTGAACTTTACTTGTACAAGCAATAATTAAAGATATTTATCACTCACTAGCTGTGCCCCGCGGTTTTACCCATATTAAACTTGATAAATTATAGCCTATGTGTTAATCTAGGATATCAGCTAACTTCATAACAAATTTTATTAAAGTTGCTCCAGCTGTTTAGACGTGAAGAAGTAACAAACATAAACAGTCACACACTCACAAACTTTCGCCTTTAAAATATTAGTGTGATATGCCGTTTTTAGTTTCTCAAGATCAATTGACACTTTTTAATTGATAAAATGAAAACACAATTTTGAATAAACACTACCCCTCCAATGTTACCCAGCGTTACCCAGAGGACACGTGAAACCTTTTTAAACTATGTCTTATGAGCGTTGTACCGATTGACCCCAAGTTAGTATCATCATCAAAAGCCTCATATCATCCACTGCTGGATTCTATGGTATTGCCATTTGAAGCCTACTACTGTGTTTGGTATGCGAGTTAGGTGGTGGCTAGTACACAGGTGACGCTGCTGCCTGACTACTTAATCACCTTTTACGACACCCACGGGATGGGATGAGGGTGACCCTTTTAATCTTTCTAGGCCGGAAATCACACGTTAAAGTTAGTCTCTAATTGACCCTCAAAGCAAAAAAATATAAATAATAATATAATATCTATAAATATTTTACTCTCATTTTCCATAATACTATGCCATATATTTGTTCCTCGCCGTGAGTAAGATTGCCAGAGCTTATAGGGACTGAACCATGGATCAGTACAGTGGCCCATAAAAAATGGGCTAGGTTTTCAAAGAGTTCATAGGTTGCAGTAACTTCGTAAAGTCAGGTGGTTATATAATTATTTAATTTTATAAAAGAAAATCAAACAACACTTTGTAGACTAAGTAGGATTTTATTTTGTTAGTTTTGTAGATCCTAGATAATAAGAATAACAGTGTTCATAAGCAGGTGGCATTAGAGTGTAAACATTTCATTGAAACATTGCCAGCGGGGCAAGGGGCGGGAGGGGAGCGACTATCAGTAGTATGTTTTTATTGAACACAATATACCAATACACATAATATTATTTTCATTTTATCTTGCTTTTTATATAACTTCACGGTGTATTAGTTTTGTTTTTTATATTATTTTGTATGCAAATAAATTATGCCAGAAACATAACCGTAATATGCATGCAATGAAAAAAAAAATTGAATATATATAGGTCAATGTTGGAAATTGTAACATTTTTCAAATTTTTATTCTTGCTTCCATAGATCCATCTTACTTGAATCGTCTTCAGTTTCAATGCAGCGTAATGAGTCGGAAACATCATGTAAATTAATGTTAATTTGATCCACAGCATCATCAAGTAGAGTCGATCGTGTCAGATATAGTCGTCTTTAATACTTTGAACATGTATATCACCTTGACCCCATTTTTACTGAGAATGAAGCGGAAAATTTGTCTTATCAATTAAATTCATTTTAATTAAAATTAACTTGATTAAAGTCCATTTAACTTAAAGCAATTTCATTAAAATTTCCTTCATTACAATTAACTTTAATTTATTTCAATTCAAATCCACTTCATTAATATTATCTGATTTATACACAATTATATTAATACATCTTGAGACTTAACGTGAATTCTAACAGTGTGTGTTAAACTCCAACCATTCGTAACAAGATATCGGATCTAGTCCCTCCCTCTTACCCACCACTGCAACTCCTGTAAGCCAGGATCAACAGTGGCACACAATGAAATGACACTAAGCGGTGAGGCTCAAGCATGTGCCGGGGAATTGCCTTTGGATCCCGCAACGAATTCGTATTTAGTAACAAGATAGTCTCGTGAGTATTCTGTGAAAAGTTAACTACCGCATGACTTTACCTCTATTCTCTTAACCGAATTACCCATACCTCACAATCCTCCTGTGGGCTATCACCCCGTGGACGATACTTTAATTATGCGAATACACTATAGTCCCAATTCTCTATCAATATATGAGTCTCTGTGGACGGAAGCACTATATTATGTTTGCTGTGAAATTAAATGATGTTTATTGCGAGAAACGTTATGTTAACAAAGTGTTTTTGGGAACTAACATTAAACTAGTATTGTATTGCCAAATGCGCAATGTTATCCTATTTAGATTTTATGATAGGGGTGGCTGAGGAGTTGACGTTCAAACCCAAAATTTAGATACTTTATGATGAGGACTACCCGAATCACGTCGGCTATTTTCGAATTTCGATTTTTTGTTGATATTTGAAAATTTATGAGTCTCGAGCTCAAACCCTAATTTTGAACTTAGAACTAATTCTAAGTCAGTTCTGCAATGATAAGATAAACCATACTTTTTAGGGTGTAAGGTTAAACTGTGCTAATTAGTAATCACAAAAAACTGAACCAGAAATGTTCAATAGAACGAGAATAAGATCGAAAATTGAGGTGAGGTGAAATTTACGAAAATAATCTAAAGTTCTACCTCGAAAACTACGCAAAATCGTAGAACATGCATGGGGGTGATTAGGATACTCCTCATCATAAAGTATCAAAATTTTGCGTTTGATAATTTGCCCTATATAATAAGAAAACAAATTAATTAAATACGTGGTTGGTACATGCTTGCTTTGCACGCCGCAGGTCATGGGTTCGATTCCCACGCAGGACAGATATTTGTGTGCATGAACATGTTTATTTGTCCTGAAACTGGGTGTAATTATCTATAAACGTATTTATTTACAAAAGATAGGCAGTATGCGAAGTATATATCAGTTATCTGGTTTCCATAGTACAAGCTCTGCTTAGTTTCTGATCAGATGAGCGTTTCTAAATAATGTCATATGATATTATTTATGGGTTACTTGTAAAACACCAACAACCTCGCATAACTAGAAAGCTAACACCATAAGCAACAATTTTTTAAATTTGTTCTACGACTTTTGATAATTTGGTAGAATTAATTTTCGTATAAAAATAAGTATTCATTTAATTTTTTGTTTGAAAGTTTATTTATAACTCTACACGCATCTCAAAGATCATGTTAACATACCGTGGGAGGGCGCGGTTAAGGAATGCAGCGGTAGTCCTTTGAATTTGACTCATGTCTCTAGTCGCCGGTCGTCCGCATAAAAGCATTTTAGGGTTCTGTACCTAAAGGGTAAAACGGGACTCTATTACTAAGACTTCTCTGTCTGTCAGTCTGTCAGTTTGTCACCAGACTGTATCTCATGAACCGTGATAGTTAGACAGTTGAAATTTTCACAGGTGATGTATTTCTGTTGCCGTTATAACAAAAAATACTAAAAAATAATATAAAATAAATATTTCAGGGGGCTCTCATACAACAAACGTGAATTTTTTGCTCGATAATAATGGTACGGAACCCTTCGTGAGTGAGTCCGACTCGCACTTGGCCGGTTTTTTATGTATCGAGCTATTTCCGTACTTGTAGAACAAAAGTTGTTACTTATGGTGTTAGCTATCTAGTCCTGGGAGGTTGTTGGTGTTTTACAAGTAACCCTGATTTTTTTTAAAGACAACGCCCGCATAATATTTTTTCTCCTTAGTAGATAAGAATAAGATAGATATAATATAGCCAATTACTGTACTAACTCGTGTCGGTTTTAAATGGCCGTGTGTAGCAAAATGCGCATAAAAACATGTTTTTAAACTAGTATGACCTATCGGAAATTAATTACTAGGATGGAAAAAATACGTTTCAGATTTTAACCTTATTTAACCGTATTTTTATGAAGAAAAAGTGTTTATTCAGTCTCACAATGCAGTGAGATTCTATTAATATCCAACTATGGTTGCTATTCTAGCTTTCTTCTGCCGTATCAGTTAGTGACATAAGCAACAGCATAACTACTGTAAGTAACGCGCGCTTTATAGGTACCTACCTATATTATACAGACACCGCACTTTGCTTCTTTCACGACACTACGTTTATTTTTCCGGACGGCTTTTATTTAAAGAAAGTTTGCAATATAAGCAAACTTTCTTTAAATAAAAATTATAAAATGTTTTCACTTCAACATTCGATAAGATGACAGAATAGTTCAATTTATAAGTGGATTTTATAAATAGAACTATTCTGTCATCGCTGAAAATCCGGTGGTTTTGGAAAGCGCAACATAATTTTAGCATAATTTAACTTTAACATTGTTATACAGAGGAATGTTGTGAT
This sequence comes from Pseudoips prasinana, assembly GCA_951640165.1. NCBI lineage: Eukaryota > Metazoa > Arthropoda > Insecta > Lepidoptera > Nolidae > Pseudoips > Pseudoips prasinana. The sequence goes on along the minus strand of OX621241.1, from coordinate 17,277,708 downwards.
GACACGTAATGGTGTATATTTAAGACTCAATTAGATTTTTAAAAAAAAAAGACCACGTCCGCATTATGTAAGGTAATCCCTGTGTCGCGGGTTACTTGACAAACATATAATAGAAGGACACAAATTACATCCAGACTCAGAACAACTATTTATGGGTCACACAAATAGCACGGCGCGGGACTCGAATCCGCGATATGAAGCGGCGAGGCGACTGAGTTAGCCGCTGCGCCACACGTGCAGTAATTTATAAATTACAATTGCAACTAAATTTTTTTATGTACCTTCATCTACTTGCATTCCTCAAATACCCAAAATGCTTATAGTATATACTCTACTACAGAATATCTTATGAGCATTTCTCAAAAAAAATGTACTTTCTATCTTATTCTGTGTCCCATATTTTCAATTTTGTTTTTTATACATAAAATAGATCATTACTAGTTTTTATTAAATTATATAATTAGTAAGTTAATTGCTCTAAGTAAAAAAAAAATAAAAATGTATAAATACAATAAGAATTTATAAATTATAAAAATATTTTAAAAATCGGTTTAATCTAGTTGTATGAAAAGTGAAGTGTCCCAAATTCATACCGTCCCAAACGATCGATTGTACTGAGTGAATTTCCGGATATTCTAGAATCACTTAAATGTATTTATTACGAAATAAAAGACCCCAATTAATTTATAAATAAATCTTTAGTCCTATAGAACAAATATATTTAATAAATAATTATTTTATTGTATCGCATAAAAAGTTCCTTTTTAGTTTTCTTCTTTTGTGACCGTAATTTTGGAAAATATCAACGCCGATTTGGTATAAATATGTTTTAGACTAGTGGCAGCATTAGCAAGATCGGCATTCATCTTGTTTAATTTTAGATATTTCTTTTGCGTGCCGTGCGGGAACATTGAATGTTGTCCGCCTGGTTACCGGTCCGGAAAAATCCTGACTTTGTTACCCAACAATCAGAACTAAGCTCCAATTTTATATTTATTTCTCCTCGAGTACCATTAAAGCTCTTAATCTTGATTTCGAAAGTCAAATCATAAACGAGTACTAGCTAGAGTTGTGCGCGTAAACAATTTTAATACTTTGTGTAACCTTAATTCGTTACCTCTTTTTTTGTTACTCTTGAGTGGTAACCTATAAATGGAAAAGTGAATAACAAAATAGGAAATTGTTAGGCAGAGTATTGACTGCCTGATTTTGAGTATAATTATGACGATGTAATTTTATCAGTTTAAATAAAATTAAATATTATATTTAAGAAATTTATGTGCGAAAATGAATGGGAGCTTGGTGCATTGATTTTCTGTGGTTATGATATGAAGCTGTTTTAAGAATAACAATAGTCATGAATTATTACTATACTATTTCCTTCACACCGCCACTTAGGTAGCTTTTTAGCTGTAAGTCCCTGGGAGTTAAGACCATTTTTTTCTCATAGGATATCAGCTAAATAACCAAAATTGGACATTATATTTTATACAGTGGTAGGCTGCCTTTATTTTCATATAATTATTTTCGCTGCTGCTCGAAATTATATTTACAATTATGACAATATTTAACCTATATCAAGTATTTAATATAGTTAAAAGGAGACCCCTATGTAAGATAAATTGTAGTAGTATAAGATACTCGATAAACTATTTTTTTTTTTTATATCAATGTGCCTGCTTATCTGTACTAATATTATAAAGCTTAAGAGATTGTAAGTTTGTTTGGTTGGACTCGCTAATCTCAGGACCTACCTAAAGAATAAATCTTTCAGTTTTATGGACAGGCTATGTGCTATGGCTTTTAGTTCAGATGAATGGGCTATGTAACATCACACTACGACCATCATAATCATCATCTGCCTAGCCTTTTTCCGACTAAATTGGGGTCGGTTACCACACTACGACCAAAGAATAGAAGTTAAAAGAGTGAAGTTGCGGGGAAAGATATGCTATTAAATATAAACTTTTGTAACGCTATGCGCTATAGCTTAAGAACGACTTCACTGATATCATTGATTTTTTCTTGAAGGTTTTGTACTGCGTTGAAAGTTTTAGATAGAACGACGTATGCCGGTTCAGCCAGTAACATTTTATTTAAAAATGCATTTTAAGTAATTTTGCATGGTAAATGTAAGACAAGGTGTAATTTTACAGCTCCGAATCAAATATAACACTAACCCTGGCTGAAAAAATGAGGCGGTACCGGGAAAGATTACAAGAAACCCCTGAAAAGATTGAAGAGCAGAGGAAAAGGAACTTAGAAAGAATAAACTCACATTACACCTCCAAAAAAAATTAAACTAATTAAGTTAAGAAAACTAATATAGAGATTATCTATATAAATAAAAAGACAAGTCCTGACTGACTGACTGACTCATCAACGCCCAGCCCAAACCCTTGGACCTAGAAAGCTGAAATTTTGCACAAATGTTTGCTTTATAATGTAGACAAGGAATAAGGAAGGATTTTTGGAAATTCAACCCCTAAGGGGGTAAAACAGGGGCGCTAAGTTAGTATGAAACTTTGCCGTTTTTGAATAAACTTCAAAAACGGCATCAAAATTGGTATTTGGCCTTCCAGTTAAAAATAAAAAATGATATATTTCAGGGTTTTTGGAAATTCCACCCCCAAGGGCGAAAAATAGGGGATGTAAGTTTGTATGGAAAATGTGACAATTTTAAAGTTAAACGCATGAAAATTTGTATTTGGCCTTCCAGTTAAAAATAAAAAATCACGTATTTCAGGGTTTTTAGAAATTCCACCTCCAAGGGCGAAAAATAGGGGATGTAAGTTTGTATGGAAAATGTGACAATTTTTAAGTTAAACGCATGAAAATTTGTATTTGGCCTTTTAGTTAAAAATAAAAAATATGTATTTCAGCATTTTTGGAAATTCCAGCCCCAAGAGCGTAAAATAGGGGGTGTAAGTTTGTATGAAAAATGTGACAATTTTTAAGTTAAACGCATGAAATTAGGCATTTCAGTTAAAAATTAAAAATATATATTTCAGGAATTTTGGGAATTCCACCCCTAAGGGCGTAAAATAGGTGATGTAAGTTTATACTGACAGACTGACATATCAACGCACAGCTTAAACGGCTGGAGTGAAAAACTTGAAATTTTGACAGAAGGTACCTTTCATGAAGTAGGCATCCACTAAAGAAGGGTTTTTGAAAGTTTGTATAAAAAATGTGAAAAGTTAAACGCATGAAAATTGTTATTTGGCATTTCAGTAAAACATTAAAAATATATATTTCAGAATATTTGAGAATTCCCCCCTAAGGGCGTAAAGTAGGGTACGTAAGTTTCTATGTAAACTGTGACTTGAAGTTAATCGCATGAAAATTGGTACTTAGCATTTCAGTTATAAATTAAAAATATATATTTCAAGATTTTTGGGAATTCCACCCCTTAGGGCTTAAAATAGGGTATGTAAGTTTGTATTAAAAATGCGACATTTTTGAAGTTAAACCCATGAAAATTGGTATTTGGCCTTTCAGTTAAAAATAAAAATATATATTTCAGGATTTTCAGAAATTCCATCCCGAAGGGCATACAATAGGGGATGCAAGTTAAAAATTAAAAATATTTATTTCAGGATTTCCGAGAATTCCACCCCTAAGGGTGACAAATAGTGGATGTAAGATTGTATAAAAATGTGACATTTTTGAGGAAAACGCATGAAAATTGGTATATGGCCTTTCATCTAAAAATTATAAATATATATTTCAGGATTTTTGGAAATTCCACCTCTAAGAACGACTAGAATAGGTGTAATGTAAGTTTTTATGAAAGTCTGTATTTTTTTAGTTAAACGCATGTAAATTGGTATTTGGTCTTTCAGTTAAAAATAAAGCAATCCAGGGGATAATTTGTTGTTAAAAAAGGTCGTCTAAGTAAAGCGTTTTATAAGATTTGTAACTTCTTTTTTTTGGTAAATTTTATAACAAATAAAAAAACGACATTTTGATAAAATTGGGATAAAAAACGAATTTATCTAAAATTCGAGTTATCGTAGTATAAATTGTTGGTGACGAGATGATCGCACCCAAAAAACATCATCTTAATTTTATTGATCTACAAGTTCACAATTTTGTAACTAGATGGCGTTAATATCTTTTCAGATCGCGGAACTTAATTGGCATATCGGTTAAAATAAATAAATGCTTGAAATAGGTCGTCCAAAAATGAATCAATAGATGATCGCCTAAATCTCACCCAAAATATATGCACACATCTTAATTTTACCGCTTTACAAGTTTATATTTTTGTTAGTAGATGGCGTAATCATCGTTTTAGATCGCGCTATGGTTTCGTTCACAAAATGTCGCAACCTAATCTAATGGGAGTTACATTTGTGATTAATGCATCGTTGATTATTATTTTACTTTATTTGACTTTCTGAATATACTTCAGGACAATTGATATGTATTCTTTGATTTTTGCTTGATGATATCGGGTCCTTTTTGTAAATGACAGTAGCAAAGTAGTCTTTCATTTATTTCTTAGTAAGGTTATTTATAGGTTAGGTTTTATTCAATTTATATTGCTTATTTGTTTCTAAACTTATATTTTTTAGATTAAGCTAGAAGTAAGTAGTTACATTGGTCATCATTCAAAATTGTCGCGGACAAAGTCGCGGGCACCAGCTAGTTATTATATAAAACGAATAAAAATAATAAACATTTATAAATATATGTATAGACATTGATTGAGAGTAATATTCACGCTAACAATGTAGGTATAGTCCTAGAATTTTTAAAAACTGTCTAATCGTCAGTGTTTATTATTATTAGATTATTACAATATATAAATGTTTCCTGACAGAGGTTCCTCTATCGATATATTTAAGTCAAATATAATTATTTGCACAACTGTGAAGTCTAGGCTTAAGAAATCCTATTTTGTTTCCAAATTTCTATTTGTGTTACTGTCCCATAAAAGCAGACGCGTATTTCTTTTCTTTATTTATATATTTTTAACATAAATACATTTTTGTGATAAAAACTAAAATATATGGTTAGTCTTTGCATTATGTATATATACACAATTTTAATACAAGATAAAGTTGGGTTAATAATGTAAAGTTAAACAAGAGTTGTGACCGAATAGTAACGTAAAGGAAATAATACCGCCTTTAATTTAAGATTTGCATATTAATATAGAGTTATTGACTGAAAAACAAGTTGAATGTTGTTTTATTATCACATTTAATTCAATAAATATTCCGATAATTGGTTTCTACATTAAATTTACGTAAACGAATGAAGGTAACCAATGAGAAGAATGAAGGTAATAACGAATGAAATAAGAATTTTTCTCCACCTTGGGTCTGTTTTTATGGATTTTGCTATTTATTTACGTTTTATATCTCAAAACAAACCTTATATTACTAATCTTTAGGCATTTACCCATAGCATGAAATAAAGAAATCAAGTATATTTCAATATTTTAATTTCAGCATAATTTCCGAGAAAAGGTACAATATTTTTGAGAAACGCTCTTATAGTTTAAAAAAGATAATATTCGTTTAAGTGTCTTACGGGGAGCGCTTACTTCTTTTTGGTCGAATCGAAAGAAAATAATTAAGGAAATAAAGTGCACCTGTGTTGGCACGCACACTTGTGCAATATAATGTGTCGCTGTTGACAGTACAGATAATGATAACTCACAATTAAAATGTGGTACTGTCCAATAAATAAACAATTGATTTTATTTTAGTTATAAAAAAAAAAAAAAAAAAAACCATTATTTATTTTCTGAGCAGCAGCTCCATAGTGTTAGTTGCAATATAACTTACAGGCTATGTTAGTATATGTAATGAATTCATTCCACATGGACAGACTCACCGAACCTTAACGACATGTAGCTCGGTGAACCTACCAATGAGGGCTGAATCTAACTGTTCACCCACCATCCTCAGGATTCGGTTCGAGCTACGTTGCACCCTGTTCATCAGTGATGCAATCTTTATTTTTCTTTTTAGTTATTTTTTTTAAATTAATTTAAATTTCAATATATGTATTTGAATGTTTAAGAATTTAGTAAGTTTAATTAATTTTAAAGGTTAGTACGGATGATGATATAACTGGAGTTAAGTTATTCATTATGAATAATTTGATAATTTTTAATGGTCAATTCGATTCAATCTAATCTTTTATAGCAATTTCATATCTTGAAATTCATATCTTTAAAAATGAAATACGCAGAGTGGGCAGGACCTATGATCTTGTGAGGGTCTCTGTTCAGCAGTGGATGTTTTACGGCTGATATGATGATATGAATAAATTTTAAGATGAAATTCTGTTAAGGCACACCAACGTATTTCTAACACACAACATATTAGTATACCTACCTAAGTTTCTTCAAAATCATACGTTTACGTTTAGTAAAATTATTTTCAGGACTAGTGGCGTTTTGCCCCGCGGCGGCGAACCTCTAATCACCTCCTCTTCAGCTCGTGGGCTGTCCCACCCCGCCGAACCTACGCGGGCTTAAATTAAACTCTAGGGTTAAGGCAGATAAGACTACGTGAAGTCGGTTTTGCAGTAATTTGTTTTGGTTACTAAATTTTGTAGCACCATATATTGATTTGTCATGACACTATTTTAATTTAATATTGAAAATGCTACGTGACCGGCTATATATTTATTTGAGACTAATATTTCGTATGCACAAAAGATGTCGGTCATTAGTTTACGGTAAAACGAAAACAAACAAAAAAAAATTAGAAAAGTTACCTAACAGTATTTGAGGGACACTTTTATTTATATCTTTATACGCCTTACATAAATTCAGAGTGAAATAGGGTTCAAGTAGAAACAGGTAGAGCTAGTTGGCAATGTTTTATTTAAAATTGAGACCTGGTCACATACTGTGGGCCTAATAAGAACGCTCCAGGTCATTCAAAGAGGCATGCTATGAAAATATTATAATGCATAGACAACCGGTAGTAAGTAAGTATTGCCAAGCTGACGTAGCATGCGCCTTGCGCACATGGCCTATAGAACAGAAGGCCGTTGGGGCAGAAAAGTTCTCGAGAGGCGACCACGAATCGGTTTACGCAGCGTGGACTGGAAGTCGCTCGACTGACATGATGATGATGATAAGTTAAAATAACATATCACGGCACGAATTGGATGGACTTTGAATAAACTGTGAAATGTTACATGTTGCCTCAAATAATATTGGCTGGTTTATTCTCTCAATTTGACTCGTAGAGGAAAGTTTATTTAGGCGGGTACCTCATCAAATATTATTAATTTTCTTTGTTAAAATATTTCTTGCACCTCTCCACTTTATATAACTAAGGTCATATCGTGATGAGCGACACAATGCTACATGCTAGGTAGGTATTCAATAATCGTATTTAACTTCTCGAACTGACAGCTGCCAGACTTGTTAAACACCTAATTAACAAAACCTTGTGAAGATCGTTCATTCATACAATTCCAATGTCACTTTACACTATTTCTCGACGAAAATAGACAAAAAGACAATTGTATCTTTAAAAATACATTTTACCTAAAACAATGGCCGCTGTGTTTACAATGGTTTGAATTATTTCAAATATATAAACAGACTTGTTAGCTACGCTAATTTAAAATTTCAATAAGTTCAGATAACATCGTTAAAAGGCTGATAATATAGAAAAACTATGTTTCAAATGTAGATACATATCTCGCCCTTAATAGCTTATCAATGTGGGCCAAAATAGAGTGAATAGATCTATTTAAACGAAATAATAAAAACTGGGAAAAATGGAACACAATAATTAATTGGGAGCAAAATATTATATTTATGACAAATCTTATCCCAAAAAACTTTATAATCTCATATAAACAAATAAGTATTTTTTAACGTTTCATTATATTGCGTATTGTGGTTGCCCTGGTGTCCTAGTTTTTAAGCCTCCTAGTAGACCTATTCAGTGGATTAACGACTGTTAACTACAACATATATTATTATGTATGTTATAATCAAAGCAAATCAAAATAAATGTTGTATATACATGCGCAAACTTCACATCTATTCTAACCCTAGTAAATAAAAGTATGAAAGCTGTTTTTAAATAAGATGAATCAATACAAATATGGATAGGTAAAATTATCCTCATTATCAGTATAAAAGCCGTATTCAGCTTTAGCGATAGCTTTATTTTCTCCAATCCTGTCATAGTAAGTCAGTCACTGCTATGTAAAGGCGTCAGTAGCCTATTTTAATAATTAACATCCGCTCGCCGTGGGCGCACGGTAATACTACTTAATACTTCTTCAACTGTGAGTTCAAGTACTTTTAAATGGCGGCAGAGGGCGGGAATTACATATCTTTCCTTTTTCGATTTAATTCAATTCTAAGGTTCAGCTCAAATCCATTTATTTTATTCAAACGCAGTTCCATGTCAAGCTACTCAGTTGTACCATAGCGACGGCTCAATTTAAGGTCTTTTGAAATTTGCGAACAGTGTAGGCTCTAAAACGCACCTTTACTTCACCCAACAAGTGACGAGAAACGGATCTGACTGTTGGTCGTTGACTATTACACAACACTCCAATAATAGTCTTGCAAACGTCTGACAAGTTTTTATTTCTTTGCCGTACATTCTAGTTCTCCAGTAAAATTATATTACATCTTTATCCATACATTATAATTATGTATGTGAATGTGACTTTATCTGCCCGTCTAAAAATAGTGACACTATTTTACAAAAAGCCACCAATAACCAACCATGATGAAACTAATACAGATATATTGAACTTAGTAGTATTATAATCCTATACTGTAGGGCACATGTATCCATCTCTAACACGATATAGTCCACACAGGCAGAATTCAAGAAGTATGATATATTAACAAAGTTTTGTTCATTTTAAAATTCACTACGCACCAATGAATCCACAAAGTTTTACGACACGTAGCACTTTCATATTACGTAATGCCTTAAGCTCCCCAAAATATGTGTTGCGTCCTCTATCTAAAGTCTACTTATAAAGAGGTTATATTGAATAATTAGATTCGACTTTCATAATTTTCTCGACATTATTTGGGATTCTATACGAAAGCCTTTTCATTACAATGAGAATTTTATGCCTAGGTCTATTAATCATATTATGTCTATTTTGTTAGGCTCTCAACATGACCTGAGATATTGAGGTATGGAGGCTCGTTTAACGGTTGTACCGTTTGGACTAGTAGTGTGATTAACTGCTGTGTAGTGACAGCGGCGAATATCAGAATATCATTACCTCATATCATCCCGTTGAGGGCGTAGAAGTCGACCCGGGTGGATATCTACCAGAGGACGAGCAGCAGCGTCCTTCTGAATACTATGATCATCTTACTGCGGACGCCAACCGGTCTACCAAGCGTGGCTATAATGTATATATTATTATATTCCTCAAGATAATTCTCAGTGGAGGCTTGTCCAGCTGTGGACTCCTTTCAGCTGTAATGATGATGTGATCAAGAAAATAGTACGGAAAATAATTAGTGCGACATGTTGACATGCCAATAACAAAGCCCTGAAGATTTATATGCTACTGAAAATCTTTGATCTAAATTTAATTGGTATGTTTTATTCACTTAGAGCTACCATAGCATTACCCCTATTAAAAAAATAGTCCTGCTAAAGATTTGGCTCACGGCTAAAGTAATATTCATAGAGACTTTAGTTCTGAGCCAAATGTTTCTATTTCAGTTAAAGTAATCCTGTAAGCTTTACTTATAAATCAAGCGTAGGAATTTTATCTTATAAAACATCTTCATACCCCGAATTTGGCTTACAGAACCTAGATTAAGGTGATGTGAAAAGCAAATCATAGCTATTATTTAAAAGGGCCACAGCAAGATAATCTTAGAGTAACCTAGATTTATTTATTTCTCTTGGGACCGTTCATTCATATTTCTGAAATTCTTTTGAAGCGAGGCACAAATTTGTACAATAGCAATATATCATAGTCAAATATACAGTAGCATTATATAGCCACTAGTAGGGTACAAGCTAGTATAGAGTATAAATTAGTTAAGCTTATTTCAGGATGACGTTTATGAATTTTAAAGGGGCTTGTATTTCCATGCAGGTTGAGGTAATATGGCAGTGCAGACAAGTCTCTCTGCATTAGGCCAATAACATGACAGAAAATGTAATAATAATAAATTTTATGAAAGTAAAAAAATGCACAAAATAAAAAAAAATATTATAAAAATAATGATTATTAAGCCAAGCTATAGAAAGTTGGTGCTTGTACTAAGTTAATCCTGTACCACAGTAGCTGTAGCTTCCTAATGTCTTAAAAAGTATTGAACATTGTTAACAGGTATTAACGCGACTAACCTTATTGTTATTTTCCCGACGTTTCGACCAAGTTGCTATATATATAATTATGATACGCGAAAGTTTAAAAGTGTATATACCTATCTAATTGAAATGATTTAAACAATATACAAATTATAGAGACCTAAAATATACAGTTTAAAAATTAAGTATTACAATTTAGAATACTAAATAACTCCTCAGTCTCATCATTGGTCAACTTTTGTAAGAAATGACAAACTATTGTTTCACAATTTATATAGTTGAGGTTATATATAGATAATTACTTATTTGTTTTATCTAATATATAAAAATAAGTCGGGTTTTCCTTCCTGACGCTATAACTCCAGAACGCACGAACCGATTTCTACGGTTTTGCATTCGTTGGAAAGGTCTCGGTCTCCGTGAGGTTTATAGTAAAGAAAATTTATAAAATTTAACGCGAGTAACACCGCGGGGCACAGCTAGTTGTATATATAAGACCCTAGAAAAAGGTAAAATCGTGTTGTTGAATGTTTGTATAAATAAATTTCGACTCGGATGTACATATGTGTTGTTTTAGAATTGCATGTATAATTTATTATACATGCAATTCTAAAACAACAGTTGGTGGACAGGAGAAAAGAAAGGTGTAAAGTGACAACTTCTAATATTGCTTTTTGTGCGCATGGTTAACATTAAGGTTTTTGGAACACCATCCCAAGAAGTGATGCAGTATTGTATAATAGATTGATATAATGCCTGATAGACTTTCCTTATCAATTTAATATCATCAATATGGCGTAGTTTTTGAAAGATGAGTATGAGCTTGTATACACGATTTAACAGAGAAAATATATTATATTGTTTAAAAGATAGAGCTACGTATATAATAACACCAGGGTATTTGTGTTAATAATAACTGGACAATCGCAATATAATAATAAACGCGATTGCGTCTGCTATAATGTTATATTGATTGGGAAGTATGATGTTTTCACGCATGCAAAAATTAATAAACAAAGTATTTTCAGCATTAAATGTTAGTAGATTACTTCTAAGCTAATTATTTATTACATTAAGCCCATGCTGTGCGTAATAATAAACTGCAGCAAGACTACTTTTGTATGTTCTAGTTTTAAGGTACACAGATCATTTATGTAGATTAGGAATAGGTTAGGGCCTAGTATACTCACTGGGGATTCCATAAGCAGGAATTTTAATGTCCGTACTGATAATTTGGATTTACCAAATTATCAGTACGAGTATTTACACATCGAGAACGGTCATTTAAATAGCTTGCGTCGCGACTGTGTCGAATGTTTTCACTAGATCAAGGACGATACTACTAACTAGATTCCCTTTTCCAGGTTTCTCTATGACAAATTCAGATAAATCTTAAACCCTGTCTGCTGTGGATAAGTTAGCTCTAAAACTAAATTTCAGGTTTGAAATTAAAGAGTTCCTTTCTAGATATTACATAAGTCTATTATTTCTTACTTTTTACAGGATTTTGGAAAAAAAAGGTTGTAAATAAATTGGCCTGGAATTAGTTACCACGGCCCACGTTTATTTGAAGCATTTTTGAATTCCCTCAGTGAGGCAGATTTGAAAAATTTAAGTTAAAGCAGGGACTAGGATATGCTTAAACCTTTTACTTTTTATTACTAATGCTATCCCAACCCGCCACACAGTTGTTTTTCAAACCCACAATAATTCTATCCACTGTAGATTCATCTGTGTCTTACATAACAAAAGATGTTTTATGTTAAGAAAATGTATTTTTATCACGCGACATAATGATTCCGTAAGTTTATTGGTCGAACGCTGTAGAGAAACTTTACGCTATACTGCCACGCTATGGGGACTGGTAGAAAGGAACTTAACGATCCTAACCTTTTTGTCTTAGGTCTTAGATTATTATTATTACATTTGAAGGACCTCACAAAATAAAAAGTATTTTAGGGCAGAAGAAATGTGACACGAAAGCTACGTAAATTTTATTAGGTTACGGTACAGCACGTGGTAATAGCATGGCCTTTCTTACTTAACTTGCAGGAGAAAAATGTTTACAAAATTTGTGCATAAATTGTTCCTAAATTTCATATTTATAAGCCAAACCTAATGTATATATTATGCACATCAGAACGTTGGGCCACTCGAGATAGGGAGCTGGTTGCTACTCAGGAGGATTGTGACGCATAAAAATACCAGTCGAGTAATTCGTGAAGAAATAGAGGTTATGAAGATCACAATGACTAAACGACCTGATATTGCTACGACTTAAATTCATTTTATTTTGCTATCAGTAGCATTACGAGTAAAAGTAATGCAGTGGTTGCTCGTCACAATTCCGTTATTAAATGTTTAGTCATTAACACTTTATTTTAGATCTTTAGTTAAGGAGCTTCAGGTTGGCCGAACAATCTGATATCAGGACGTTCGGCCACACAAAATGCCTCTATTTCTTGAACTGGACCGTCATGAATTACTCGACTGGTATCTTTATGCGTAATTTGTGCGGGTCGCTGCAAACTGCTGGATGTGAATGGCGCCAGACCGGCAATTGTGGAGATCTTTGGGGGAGGCCTTTGTCCAGCAGTGGACGTCTTTCGGCTGATATAATGATGATGATGGTCTTTATGCGTCACAATCTCGTCACCATCCGCCTGAGTAGCAACCAGCTCCATACGTCGAGTGACCGAAAGTTTTGATGTACATTATATATTTGGAATTGAACTGCGATTATCAAACATATTCTGATATCACTTGGCTTCCACATTAAGGAAGCCGGTACTCTCAAACATTATCTTCAAGTCAATAATTTGGCTAAATCAGACTAAAGAAAACTAGCCTAACCTAAAAAATAGAACTAGTACATTCAAACGCGTATAAGTTTTACTATTGGTCTTACACATATGTATTTATTCATATATATTCTCTTTTCCGTCTTCGTTTCCAAAATATAATAATATTATTTACATACTTGCTTTACATATTAGGTCGTTTGCTCTATATCAAGCACATATCACTTCCTGAATTGGAACGATAGCTCCAAGGTCAGATCTTTATTGAATATATATTTCTACTTATGTCAATTTGTTCAAAATACATAATGTACATAAAATTTGCGACTAAAGAGTAACATACTTTTTACTGTTTTTAGTTATCCATATGAGGAATGGTTATCTCAGTATCAAAGTTGTTAACTCTGCCTGTCACCATACAAAATATAATTTGTTCTGATACTTCCATATAGGGAATAAGATCAGTAAAATTATAGATTTATTATTATTTATTTATTAATTTATAGATTGCTATTTTCCACTACGGTACTCCTGCAAGCGTGACATGGAAAGTTTCGCCATTGACACCAAGACCTGGGAGACACGTGCTAGTGTAAGATCAGACTGGCGCCATGATATTCACCACGGAGCTATAAAACATGACGAAGCCTGGCTGGACAAACTGAAGCAGAAAAGGCTCCGCGTCGCCACCCCCAATCCCGTGGACTCACAATTTATCTGCGACAGGTGTGGCAAGATATGCCGAGCGGCCATTGGACTGATAAGTCACAAAAGACGATGCGACATTAACCAAATATAGCGACAGCAACAATCATCTACCAACATGTTGTGGCCAATATATCTCGCCTTGCTCATTTAAGATGAAGTCCTTCACGGATCATCCGTTGGATTTAAATTTCATCAAAATAGCTCTTTCCGGTTTGGAGTCCATAAAGAATATTGTATATACGGGGCCTGTTGGCGTGGTTGGCAAATGAATGCTTTTCACGCCGGAGGTCGTGGGTTCGATTCCCACCCAAGACAAATATTTGTGTACATGAACATGTCTGTTTATCCTGAGTCTGGGTGTAATTATCTATATAAGTATGAATTTACAAAAGAAAAGTAATATCTGTAGTATATCAGTTATCTGGTTTCCATAGTACAAGCTCTGCTTAGTTTGGGATCAGATGGCCGTGTGTAAATAATGTCCCATGATATTATTATTTTTTTCTGTTTCTATACTATATCTGTGTAGGTATATATAGATGGCTACATATGACATAGATACATATGATTATTCTTTATTCGATAACCAATGACTTGTGCAGGTAAATTACGTACCTATTAGTAGGCAAAAATGGCCAGAACTTTGGGGGACGCATTTGTTTAACTGTGGACGTTTTTCAGCTGATATGATGATGTTGATGATGAATGTCCAATGCCCTTTCGAGTTCGTAAGTGATCGATCGTGGGGTTAAGAACCTAGCCGCTCACCCAGACTATAGTTGATAAACCGCCTACATGGTTAAATTTATGAGCGTTTGACATTAGTTCACAAACGCCGGAGTAGTCTGGAAAAGAAGTAAACATGGAATTTAACAACTATTTCCTCTTTGAGATTGGTTCGGAAGACCGTTCGTCTTTCAAACCGACCGATCGTCCGTAAACATTACTTAATTGTTGCACATTAATATTACAGCTTTACACTTTGCATTGTATATAATTGCAATCCAAAGCGTAAATCTAAAATCAATATTTAATCGTTCGGCAGGGACTTACTCGTTTTCCAACCCCAGGTTAGTTGAGGTTGCTGGCACCTCGGGGTATCCAAACGTTTATCGACGGTATTAATGCAGAAAGAATGTGATGTATAATCACAATTTGTGGGTTGTACCTACTACTTCAGTTACCGTGTGTGCGTAAGTACATATTTACGTTGATTTACCTAATAGCCACCGTAAACATGCGAGCCTCATTTCCCTTAGGTTACATAGGAGCTTTTATTAGCACTTTGTGGTATTACTAAAGCAGCCACAAAGAGGCCCTTCTATGGTAGTATGTACTGTAGTAGATACATGGCTAACATTTGTGTAGTCGGTAATGTCGGTGAATTGTAGTTGCAAGACATTTCGCATATACCTAAGTGTATGATTGGTAGGGAGGATAGAATACGGACTTCTTACGGTGTTGAAAATTGTAGGCGCATATCGATATACGAGTGTGATACTGGTATGCATTTGTGGTTGCTTTAGTAATTGGTTCAATTTCTGCCAATCCTTGCTTGAAATGTAAAAAAATGTATTAGTCGTGTTTGTGCAACTACGAAAATTTATATCCTTGATGCCACTGTCATCACTACATACTAAGAGTGTCGTCAATGGATAAGACTTCCAAAGATTCTTAAAAATAGTTCTACAGGCATGCCTTACGCTTATTTATCGTAACATGGCCGTTCGGTGTACTAAAGACCTAATAGATTATGAACTCAAGATTATATTTATAAATAAATAATTTTTATATACACACCTATGTACAGAAATTATAACAAAATACAAAAAATCACATGTTATTGTGTATATGTATGTATGTTGGTATTTTGTGTTCACCGACTAAATTAGTTCAAAATCGTTATTAGATCATAATAAATATTTAATTAAAATAAAAGATCTAATTAAATTTTATGTTAAGACTGTGGTAGCAATATTTTGATTTATGGTTTAAAAACAAACTTATCTTTTGTGTTAACCGTGATTTAATAACTACTTCATGCAACCAATTAGGACGGTGAATACTAATTACTCAAAACCCTGTATACATACATAGATAAATCCTTACCAGAGGCACTGAGCGCTAAAGTATGTATTTATCCGCACGGGCAACATGTCCAGAAAACAAGGCATTCCACGCTACGGATAGCAATGTTTATACGCTATACTAAGCAAAAGACACAAACTCTCGTCATGAGTACCGTCCATCGAGCGTTTCAATAACCTGCGGAATTTATGAGAAAAATAATAATTTGTCTTTTTTCGTTTCTTATCGTATCTTTACATCTTACGTTATATCTTATTGTATTACCACTGTGCCCTGCGGTTTTATCCGCGTTATACTTTATAAATAATAGCCTATGTGTTATTCTGATACATAAGCTATATTACTACAAAGTTTTATCAAAATCCGTTCCGTAGTGTTTGCGTGAAAGAGTAACAAACATCCATACATCCATACGTCCATATTCACAAAAATTCGCATTTATAATATTATTAGGATAAAAATTTGTTCCATTTGACAAAATTTGTATGCGTGAAGTCAAATTATTGTTAAAAAAATATGTTCATTCTTGTTATGTTCCTATTTAATAACATTTCTTTTGTTACATTTGTAAGTTCTTTTATAGAAGAATATAACTTATCTGTGGTCTATTAAAATCAATATTTCCATTATGTGTAGACAGGAATAATTTTCTCTGAAACCGTACCATACGGATCGTAAAGATTCTAGAATGTGAGAATTTTGACTTAGGATACACACTAGCTGATCAAATTTAAGATGATTAAATTATGCTATATATAATATAATTAGTTTAGTTTATAGATTAGTTATTCCCTTGCTAATACTATATAATATAATGTAGGTGTTATCCATCGGTTGTTTTCTAGGAACATGGCCGTTCACAGTTGCATGTGAAAGATCATAATATTATCATATCAAATATAAAGATATATCATATCATATGATCAGACACCTTCCAAACTATTAAATTTAACTTTTGTAACATTATTCGCAATGCAAAGCTTAAGGTAAATGAACTCAATTTAGATTAACGGGTATTTCAAGCAATTTACAAGTTCTTTTTGTGCGCAGGATACATTATTCAATAAATAATTTGCCTGTTCATGTTTATATCAGCAAAAGAGTGATTTACTTTGTGTTCGTTTTACAATAATCAATCATTTATACGTCAGCAACTGACTTAAACACGCGCTTCATACATTTCGGACCTTATGCACATGAGTATTATGATTTTCTAAAAAAGTTTTGAAATTATGGGTTTATACCTCGTATGTTTTTGTTTAATTTGTAATGTTACAAGCGTTATATTTTTTATCGACAATACAATAAATTTATATTTTTCTTCATAACTTTAGGAGGAAGTACGTTTTCTAAATATCGCGGCAATAGGTGGCAAATATGTTAGTTAATTATTATTAACTAACATATTTGCCACCTAGTACAAGCTCTGGTTAGTTTCTGTCCCAGGAAATTACTATCCCAGGATATTTCCTGGGATAGTAATTTCCTGGGACAGAAACTAAGCAGAGCTTGTACTTTGGAAACCAGACAACTGATATACTACATTACTACTTTTCTTTTGGAAATACAAACTTATATAAGTATCATTCATCGACACCCAATCTCAGGACAAACAGACATGTTCACGCACACCAATATCTGCGTGTGAATACCTGTGTGGGAATGGCGTGAAAGCAAGCGTCTACCAACTACGCCAACCGTCCTAATTACCGATGTATACCACGGAAATGGGATTAAATCTTTTTTTTTTATCTTGAGGGTAGTTTTATGATTACGTATTTTTTCATATTTACGTACTTTTACATAAAAAATCTCTTTTCGAGGTACACTATCATGTCGTGTTTACCAAATATTATTATAGAGGTAGCAAGTCAAAGATTGTGTTTTTATGTACTTTATGAATTTGTTGTATGGAAAAGCTATGTACCGAAAATTTTGTTATTATTGAGTTCTGATATAATCCTGAGTGAGCTTATATATTTCTTCAAATATAAGTATTGAAATTATGTACCTATTAATTTATTTATATAATATAAGGTAATCTTTAACTACTAGAGAATTGTCTACGAATAAGTTTAAAAGAATTATTAAAGCCTTATTGTGTAGCAGGGCATATTATCTACAAAATTTCAGATTATTTAAGTGACAAAAGTGCTTAGGATTGAGTTGTTCTGAGTCAACACACATGATTGTAATTAATCTTAAGATTAAGAATCTTAAGATCTTTATATTTTATTTTAAATAACGATTTCTACTGAGTTTTCTGGCAGTATTAGCTGACACGTCATGCACTGCACGGTAGGGTAAAAAAATTACGATTCCACATAAAAGTAAAATTTTTACGGAATAAATAATTTTTGACTTTGATTTTACTTACTGTAACTCTGAATAAGAAAACTTGTCTTAATATTATAATACGCTTTTCCGATGTATGCAAGCCGGAAAAAGGTTATATGAGTACCTAATTCCGTGGTATTGAAACACTTTGAATACAGGGTGTTAATAATATTACGCAGCTTGTTAAGGACTTTTGTATGGTTTGGTTTGATGGGGGCTCTAACTTTCTCGGAAATAGATTTACTTGTACATAGTTACACTATGTGGGTTCACATTCTGTGGCAAAATGACGCACGTACTTACGTGCGTCACTGGAGGGCACACAAGAGCCGAACAACTTAAGTCTCAAAATACTAGAAGACAAGCGGTCACCGTAGCCTCTAGATGGAATATTACTATGCCTACCTACAAAAGTTTCTTCCTAAAAAAGTTAACTTACTTCTATTTAACAAGTTTCTGTATGAACATACGATTATTATACATAAGTAGTGTTGAAAAATAAATTTACTACTAAATACACAGTTGGCTAAGTAAAAATAACTACTGGTCTAGAAACATATGAATATTATATTAATTATTATAATGGTTTTTTTGTAGGATAATGAAGCCACGAAAAAAATACGGAAATAAAATAAAGAGTGATTTAAAATCCAAAGACAATCAATTGATTTGATTTTTGAACATCATGCATTCCCCACATCAACTTTCGTTTAAGGTATCTTAGACTTTTTCATAAGTTCGGATAATTATATATTTTTAATAAAGTGTTATTGCCAAACAGTCAACATATTTCAAAAATAAGATAAAGAACACTTTTGATAAAAATATCCAATGGTAAAGAAATAACTAAAACTAAATACTTCATATTTATTGTGCTTTTAAATTCTGGTGACTGTAACACTGCGGAGCGTTTACCTTTAGTCTAATCTCAAAAATGGGAAATACATAAACACCGTTATCATATACACCGTTTGGGAATTGTGGTATAGAAGCCGTCCACTCTGGCATCGGCAAATATGCCCGAAGCGATACAGAAACGTGACAAACACAACATCTTATTTACGCTAATCGATACACCATTAGCATACTATTAGAAACAACTTTCATTACGGATTCAAAGTAAAGGAGCAATGAAATAGAACATAATGAAAATAAATCAAAGCTTACCGATAAGTTACTAAAAAAATATCAGAATAGGCATACTCTGTCATGCATTATTGATGGACGGGCGTTTTCTACACTCCAAAAAGTGGCTGTGACATACGGACGGGCAGACAGACAGATATGACGAATCTATAAGGGTTCCGTTTTTAGCCATTTGTCTACGGAACTCTAAAAATGGTACAGAAAAGACCGCTGTGACGCACCGTGTCGACTTGAGTCAACGTGACAGATGACGGATTGTACAAATAATTATAAGACCAGCGATGCTGTCAATAGTCTAAAACATAAGGCTGGAAAATGGCAACAATGAAGATGCCTATGACCATCAAAAGCAGGTTTTACTAACCGATTTCAAAAGGAGTTATCAATTCGACTGTATGTTTTATATTTCTGTTTTTGTGAACCGACTTTGCTAACTTGTTTCATTCGATAATGAAAGAATTCGGTATGATAACAAATACATTTTGTTCAAATCGGTTGTTAAGAAAAGAAGTTACTTTTATGTATATTTTTTGTATTGATCATACATATAACAAGCATATATACATAATTTTTCTTGTGATTCTAAAAATGTTATATTTGAAATTTTAAAATTGCCGATATTTTTTTGTTATATTTTTATTTCATACTAGCGTCTCGCTTGCAGTTTAGTGGATGCGTGGAGAAGGGATTATTAGATTCAGTATCGTATATTGAAAACTAACAAATGCAATGTCAACCACGGATACTGAGGGTTGAAACTCCTATTGGACTCTTTCTGTGAAGGTAAATCTCAGTTATGACTCAGTATTTTTAACCGGGTAAACAAATCTTACTAATAGACACCTTTAGATTTGGTTGCGGTAATACATAAAACCGTCGGGTAGTACATAAAACCGTCGGTCTTACAGTCCAGTCCGGTCGTGCTGTCTTATACTTATGTTTCCTACTAATACTAACCGCTATGACGGAAATTTAACGAGGAGGACATTATTATATAGTATTAACGTATTTATTTCACTTATTTTCACGAGAATAATGTTACTTAATATAATAAGTAATAGATTCAGGCTTTACTTTGCAAAAATCCATGACGATCAAAATACAAAATTCATACATAGTGTCCATCCCGGATTGATTTATCTGATAATTAGATCAGATTAATCAAGCCTGATGCAATTACCAATTTAATTTACAGTATCTCCCCCTGACACGAGTATATTGCAGTCTAACCTATGTAGGCCCAGTTTCAGCTATAAACCAATTTAATTCAGAAAAATATTTTTTTTGTTGCATTTCAGTGTGGATTTTGTGGAAATTGTACGACACCATTGTAAAGAAAGCTCAGAAAACCAGCGTGTACAGGTTGGTGTTTGACTATTGTGACTGTGTTTTGATGTGTGTTAGACAGACGTAAATTCTTTTTACATGTTACAGCTACGAGTCTTTGTAATCCTTATTTCAAAGAAATAAAAAGACACATAGCCGCTTATAGGTATGTTCATCCTGCCAAATATCACTATGCTAAACAGTTATTGATTCAGGCCATTCCTCGATCGACACAAATACATAAGTCTAGCATTTTACATACATAGTTCCGATTATGTGCGTTGGACTAATTTTAAAAAAGTAGTATTCTACACTGTTGAATGACCAACGAATTACATCACATTATTTTGCGATTACTTTTTTTAAACTAACTACGGCTAATGCTAATTCATGGGACTATAGTTTGCAATCGTCAAAGTGAAGCTGTTTGTTCTTCAATTTATCATCGTTAGATAAATATTCGATGTTTTAATGTAGCTACAGTAAAAAAACGGAAATAGTCTTTGAGACTTATTTAATGAAACAACTATATTTATAAACCTACAAGTTTGCACGGAACCTTTGGTGCGCGAGTCTGTCTCATACAAAAAACGGCTATTTTAGTACCTAGTTCAATCTAAATAGTTGTGAAACTAAGCAATTAATAATCCGTCAGCTGATAGACATGTTCATATGAGAAATGAAAATAGGTTTTAACATTTCTGGAAGCCGATGTTTTAAAAGTTGGTCAGTTTTGTTGGTATTTTAGCTCCTACGTTATAAGTTGAGATTATTTTTTGGTAAAATTTTATTTAATATAAGTAAGTAATGGAATCAGGCGTTACTTTGCGGAAATCCATAACAATCAAAATACAAAATCAATATTTAGTGTTAATTCCGCTAATTGTCAGTTTAATCATGCTGGGATGCAATTTGCACCGCCCTCCCGCCCGCAAAAATGTGCACATGCAAGAAGGACAATATAAAAAGCAAATTACATGCACCAGTACGATACCCAACACGTGTTTCGGTCCTCCACGGACCATTCTCAAGGGCTGCTAACTCGTCGAGTGCTCGAAGGAGACTCCTTCGAGCACTCGACGAGTTACGGCGGGATGGCGGTGCAAATTGCATCCCAGCATGATTAAACTGACAATTAGCGGAATTAACACTAAATATTGATTTTGTATTTTGATTTTTAATATAAGTATTATTACAGGACAGATATTTATGTGTATGAACATATTGTCTGTTTATCCGGATTGTGAATGTCTATATAAGTATGTATCTCCACAAAAAGTAGTATATACAATATACCAGTTATCTGGTTTCCATAGTACAAGCTCTGCTTAGTTTGGGAACAGATGGCCGTGTGTGAATAATGTCCCAGTTAATTAATTATTTTACTTTAGTGTGGTAGCTTAGCTCGACAGGGTAACTACTTCCATAATGTTATAGTCTTAGGTGTGTATGAGTATGGAATAAGGCATGTTTGAATATCCTCCTGGTCGAATTTCGGGACGTAAATGTATCCTCAAACATGGCTCTTAAGTTAATATTTGTTGATATTAATTTGTTTCAAGTAAGTACAAAGAAAATTTTATAATAATAAATAGAGAACTTCAATCATTCAACATTCAATTCCAACATTTGAAACAATTGTTTTGCAGAGTCGTTTGAAGTAGAAATGTAGATAACAACCTTACTATAAACAATAACTTTTATCGGATCATTTAAGACGGGTGGTTTATGAACGGTACAAGTACCCCGTATCTTTGCTTTCCCAAGTATTTGTAAGTAGGTACTTGCAAAGTTATTGACTTTCTGTTTTTAATTAATGTACTTCTTTGGTGTAAAATATGTGTGTACGTCTGACATGAACTAATCTTTCACCGAATACTTACATAACCTTCTATTATTTCTAGGGTATTTTATATAAAGCTGAAAATTGTACTTACGGGTTTACACCCATGCAATAATGCGAACAATATTATTAATTATTACTAAGTAAATCGAGACACCCTCACAAATTCCGCCAATGAACAAATTAAAATCTCCACTCTTTGGGAGGTGCTGTTTATTATTGTTATGCTTCTTACAACCTGCAAATTTGTTCTCAAGTCTCAATGAGTCTAATATACCAGGATTATTTAAACTACCTCGAAACGCTTCGAATAAATACTTTTCTAGCGCAAGTCACGCCGTACCTACAGCTTATAATTTATCCAACCATCCCTATAACAAAGAGGGTTGGATACATAAGTGGATAATAATGGTAAACTCCGTATTACTTAAAATAAAGGTTTTTAATATATTTAATCTGCATTATTTACACCATGAGACTATATTTAGTCTCATGGGGGTTCCAGATAATAGCATTGCTTTCCAACCTACTCCTAACCATTGCGTTATAGTGGTATAATGATTTGACGGCTTCCGTATTTTATATATAGTCCCGTATTTTGCGCATTATAAACCCTAGACTTCTAAATACCTTCTAACTAACTTGTTCAATATATTTACGGAACGTCAGTTCTTTCGAAAACTGTAGCACTAAGTCACGCACAGCTTCAACCCTCGGATTGTAATACCTTCCATATTATATTTATAGTGTAACGGTACAACAGCTTGGGTGAAAGACATGACGTTGCTCTTTGAAACATTAAATTGGAGTTTATTATTCCAGCTCCATTCCACCACTTGATCAATGTCCAACTGCAATCTCCGACAGTCTGTCTCGTCATTAATTTGGAGGAATAATTTGAGATCCTCGGCAAAGAGCAAACAGCTTGCATTACGCGTGACTTCCGGCATGTCATTTATCATTATGATAGATTCCACCGGGCCAAAGTTGCTCCCCTGACTGACACTCGAAAGCGTCCTATAAGTGCTCAAAAATATCCGCCGTACTCCACATATTTTCTACAATTACTTTAGTAACTTGCAACTAATTGCAAGAGGTCAGGTGTAAAACCAGCCAATGCGAATTTAGACAAAAAAACGTGACTATCCGCACTATCGAATGCCTTTTTAAAATCAATATATGCGACGTCCAGCTGCGCACCAACCTTAGAGTCAACCACAGGTGCCGCATTGTTTTTAAAGAATTCGTATGGTATTCGTGCTGCGGCCCGTGGCGTTATGTCGATATAGTTAGTATGAAAAATATTTCTATGTTTTAACAAAAATCTGATAGAATTTAATTTACTTTTAATCATAAATAAATTCGGTATCCATTAATTTATATTTTTTTTTAGTTTTAAGCACCACAAGTTGCCCACATGTATGTACTTAATGCATATGTATAAATATATCATTCTGTATATCTTTAACTTGTATTTAAAATAAACTATGTAAATTAATAAAACAATTTAAATAATAGTCATACTTATATGCATATGTTCATGAATTATACTCATGATCATGTATCTAATATTTTTATCTAATTAAATATTATCCAGTACATAAAAAGGTAGATGTTTCACCAGTATATAATAAACATATTCGAACCTAGTGCCAGACACACGCGACGATGGCAAGAGGCTCGATGGTATGTTTTTGCTACCTTGCAAGTTGGTAAGCCTGGAGTGGGCAACCTGTGTCGACACCTTGTCACCTTAACATTTTGCAAATACTAGTGGACACGCCGGCGCTACTATCCTTTAGCGGAGACCACTAAGCGGCGTAAATATCTTATAACCTAATAGGCAACGATATGTGTGAAAGTTTGGAGTTTTAACGGTGTGTTGACCCGAGCGTCTGGTCGATGCATCACGTGATCTATACTTAGGTTAAAGAATCAGCATTGCTATTACACGTGGCAATGTGGCCAAGTTTCTGGGTACGTTGCGAAAGCAATGTTTTTGACGACTAAACTTATTGTCAGGAGGTATTATTTAGGTATATATTTATTTTATTTTAAAATGTATATAATTTTAATTCTTAAGTTAATTTAATTTATTTTGTTTAGTTAATAGCCAAGGTTATTTTAATACTAATTGTCAATCCTATGAAGATTCGCTAAACATTAGATGTATAAAAAATGTTCTTATCATACAAAAAATATCTGATATAAAACCTATCTCAGGCTATTACATTCATTTCCAAAATACGTACCAACCAAAAGGTACGTTCCCTAAAAGATTTCAGAGCAATTCACACCCAACCCTTCTTTTCATTAATGTAATCCAAAATTGATAACTTTATACGAACAGAAGTGAATGCGGATCTTTCAATTAATTTTTTACTAAGTATTTACTCGCCCATACATGATCAAATGACAAAGTTAAACTAATGACGATGTTACTTTGCGACCGAGTTTACCCGTAATGAGTTTTACTTTGTTATTAGTTGGTATTGGTTTCTAGATAAATTGTTTTTCGAGTCAGGGTGTTTCGAAATTGAATTTATAAAAGGCTGAGTACAGGAATCGGGAACAGGGAGAGTATGCCGTTTTTTGTTTTATGAGCGGGTTGCCTGGGGATAGCATTATTATATTAATGCTTTAAAATTGGGTGAGAGTAATATTGCCAGGACTCATCGGGGAGGGAGGAATAGTTGGTCTGAAGCTACAAAACATTCAGATGCTAATTTGACTACGCTCAAGCGTCATGGTGGATGAAAATTGGACCTGAGGAATCGGTAAAAATCAAAGTGAAATCACTCAAAACATAGAAAAGATTTGAAATTGAGCCCGCGTCTATCTGCAAAAAATATCACTAGATACAATTTGTTTGTACCCAAGATTATTTACTACCAGTGGCTCGTACCCATTATTATCGAACGATATCTTTAAATTTTAACAAAGGTGTTTATGAATTAGAAAACATTATTTCGAACACTTTCTACTAACTAACTATTTAACATTTTAGTAGACATAGTAGTATGTTATATATGAAAATATCGATTGTATTTTAGTTTTTCTAACGAATTTAAATAACGTTACTGCTAAACCATTCATTTTGTAATAAAATGTCACAAATATATTACCTATCAACTTAAACATACAATTCTTAGCATGTTTATTTCTGTATTCGTACAGGACTAATAAACATCGAATCAAATAGGTACAATAATAAACATTTGCTTTATTTAGTATCAAAATGTTTATAGTAACACCTGGAAATAAGTCGAATGGTTATATGTGACGATGCTAGAACCAGAGTGATCTAAGTGACATTTTTGGCAAAAATGGTTTTTTACACAATTGCATGGAAAAATCATAATTCTTTCATGCCATACTGATGTAAGTGCTTCCCAGTATTATTTTCCTTGAGAAATCACAACATCTCACTATAGAATCGGTGCGATTTGCAAAATGGAGACATGCCAGACTGATCTAAGTAATGAGGCGCACTTAGATCACTGTGGTCGCAAGTTGCTGGCTTTTATGGATATCCAAACTGATCTAAATGCAATAAAAAAATATAAATTATTTGCGTATACATAAATCATTTACGTAATTTTTATTATATGATTATTTTGATGATAATTTTGATGATATAGAAACATGCCTAGCTAAAAGGGCACAAAAAGATCAGCATATTAAACTTGCAGGCGAAGCAAGAAACATATTAAACGACTGTAAAGGTAAAGTCAAAACTGATGAATCGTTATTAGTAGCTACTTTTGATCTGGAACGAACTCTACCTCTTCCTTATTTAAATACTGGTGAGGTCTATTATTTAAGACAACTGCAAATGCTGAACTTTGGTATTCATGCTTATACTAAGGAAGGAGAAAAAGTTCTCATGAATATGTGGCCAGAACATTGTGGGGCCAGAGGCTCGCAAGAAATTATGTCGTCACTTCACTACTTTTTAGAAGATTCCGTGCCGGACACTGTCAAATCATTGTGTTTTTTTAGCGACTGTTGCTCCGGTCAAAACCGAAACTGGAATGTTTTACACTTTATGACGTTTCTGGTTAATAAATCGCCATATCTAGAAACGATCACCATGCATTATCTCATCAGTGGCCATACTTACCTGCCTAACGACACTGACTTCTCTTTTATAAGTCGAGAATTAAAAAAGAAGACTGATATCTATACACCAGAAGATTGGATGAAGCTCGTCCGAGACTGCAGAAAACAAAAAGCTTTTACTGTGCGAGATATGAAAAATAAGTTTCTAGATTTTGAAAGCCTCGCAACACTATTCAAAGATTATCAGGTTGTATTAAGAGAAGGCGCAAAAATTTCTAACATGCGGAAGATAAAGTTTTGTAAAGGTTCAAGTATACTTAGTAACAATGATGACTACACGGAAACATGAAACGGTTGATTTGAAACCAAATGATATAGATTCTGAAACTTTCTTTTGTAACCTAAAGAATTATATATACCAGAAAAAGCCCCTGAAACTAGACTAATATCGTATCAAAAAATGCAAGATAAAAGAAAAGCTCTAAAATTTGTACCTCCTATCCATCATCAGTTTTACTTGACCCTACCACATGTGCCTAGAAGAGGCGGCAATCAGGAAGCATAAGATGATAATTTATTGCCTGCTGTATTTGGTGATGATTAAAGTGATTTTTTCTTAACATATCAAAGTGAAAACTTACACTATTATGACATTTTTTTAAATTTGTGAACTGCCATAGTGATCTAAGTGATTTTTTTTTTGTAAAACTAAG
Organism: Pseudoips prasinana; assembly: GCA_951640165.1. Lineage (NCBI taxonomy): Eukaryota > Metazoa > Arthropoda > Insecta > Lepidoptera > Nolidae > Pseudoips > Pseudoips prasinana. The sequence goes on along the minus strand of OX621241.1, from coordinate 17,250,386 downwards.
AATGTTAGTTTTAATAAATAACTCATACTGATAAAAATTGTTATTTTATTATTTACAACTTACATGAAGTACATATAACAAAAAAATAATAATAAAAAGCTCATAGATTTCAAATAATAACGCGTAACGCATTTCCTTCATTTTCTCAGAAACATACTATTGTGCCCTAGATCATTCTGGTTCCAGCGTCGTCATGTATGCTAAGGTGTTGTTTTAACACGTCTCTAATTAACTAAATAATCTTAAAACTGGGAAATCGTAATTTGTGTCGTCAGGCGGGAATCGAACCAGCACCTTCTATCAACGGTGGGCACTCTGCCGTTAAGCTACGAACGATACACACCAACAGATCAATTTACAAGTTCTATTGCTAAGACCTACACAAAGAATGTAGGCAAAATAAATTGAGTTTCTATAAACATACCTCACAAACTTACAAATCCCGAATTGATTATAATCTATTCGCAATACAAATCGTATACATTATGATTTCCCAGTTTTGAGTTTAGCTTAACGCTTTGAATTACGAATAGCGTTATTAAACCAAAATTTTATAAAACTATTTGTAATGCAAATTTTGTTAATGTGTATTAATTAAATATATAGGAACGCGTTATAGCTGAATAATGTTCTCAAAATGCATGACATGTACATAGTATAATATGTTACTTTTAAGTATGATTTAGGAAGGGAATGAACAAAATGTAATAGTTTAAAATTCAAATTATGTTGTGGAAGGGTATTGGTAAATTTTTAATAATCATATACATTGCGACCTACATAAATTCACATGACATGCTTTGTATATTGAAACGTAACTATAAACTTATATGCATTAAGTAACCCCATTTGTGATGAGTTAATAAATGGATTTATTATTATTATATACCAATTATATTATGTACCAATGGCCGAAGTGAACCATTTCGATTTGTTCTTCTTCAACCATGCGTTTTACCAAATTACAATAGACAAGCTATTAGGGTAAGTTCCAGTTTAACTTGTTTTCGCTAGTTACCAGAACGAATCGAGTGGCTCATCTAACTTCAAAATTTGTTCCAAAAATTATAAGACCGGGTGTCGCATTCTATTTTTGTTGTTCATAAATTCTTTCAATAGTAATATAATTATTAAACCACTTTGGAACCTCCTCAATCTGCAATATTTAATAGTGAGAAAGGAGGATATCAATTCGTTATTATTTTTAAATAGTATTATTTTAACTATTCGTTTTGCATAACGATATTCTAAAAAAACGTAAACGTGAACACAATATGAAAAAGATACATCATCAAGTGAGCTTTTGCGACCTGTAACGATTATCATAGATGTGCTCGTAGTAAGTGTGCTCCAGGTTTAACCTCCAGCATTTCTCGATGCCTCTTCTAGGTCTGTTGACAGCGATCTTCAACGCGGCCTTCTCCAATGATGGCCTTCTCCGATGCTCAATCGGAGGAGAGACCCACGTCTCCACGTATAAACGTAGAGCGATAGTTGCACTAAACGTACCGAAACCCTCTCATGTATCTCCTTGTCAGCAACCACGTAGAGTCGAGGTCCGAGCCCTAAAAGGGATGCCCTCCAGCGCGGGTACTTAGACTGTAGTTTTATTTGCTAGACGGCTTGCGCCCACGTTCGCTTCTATTGTCCTGTGAAGAAGCGAAAGCCTCCTAGGCCAAATGTAAATGTCAGGTTAAAAATCAGGGCAACTATAAGACTCTACTAGCTGTGCCGTTAACGTTAAACTTTATAAATTATAGCCTATGTGTTAATCCAGGGTGCCAGCTATCTCTATACCAAATTTTATGAAAATCGCTCCAGCCGTTTAGACGTGAAGAAGTAACAAACATATCACACACTCACAAACTTTCGCTTTTATAATATTAGTTTGATATTCCCGAATCTGAGTATGCTTAAATTGCATGTTTGTCCGGGACTTTACAAACTACCACTTTGTCTATAAATAATAACACAATTTATCAAGATGGTATCATGGTATGCAAGATGGTCCGTCTCTCGTCGAGTTACCCTATTAATATTAGTGACGCATTTCCAAACAAAACTGTTTTGGAATTGAAATACGAAAACAATATGTAAATACCCCTCATGGATAAAAAATGGTGAGCCTTTGTTTGTCAGAAGAAAGTGCACTTTTATGCGTAAATCGTATGATAATATTTATAATAATGTAAATATTTATCAGAAATCAAATTTCACAAAAATTGTGTTCAATACGATTTCATTCGGTGAATAAATATAATCATTCAGTTTCAAAACAAAACTAGCAACCAGAATATAAGAGAATATTGATATCTAAACATTGCGCTCCGCGTGTGATCCGCAATTTAACAATTGTTTTTAGCATGTATGTAAATTGAAAGAAATAACGCATTGAAGCGATTCTATGATCGAGCTTCCAAGATGAAAAGCGGTGGGAAGTGGTATTCAGCTACATTCGAACCAAATAAACCATAAGTTCCACATCTATAACATGTAGTGTGTCTGACGAATATTACCACCCAATTTCATCCCGTAGGGGCGTAAAAGTCGACCCGAGGATATATCTCCCAGAGAATAGGCAGCAGCGTCTCTATGTGTACTATGTGTATTGTACTGCGATCGCCAACTAGTCTCCCAATCGTGGCGATTATGGCATATCCCTTCAAATTATGGGCACACCTCCATTGTCGACATCTTTTGGGGAAACTTTTGTCCAACAGTGGACGTCATGAGGGTGACATGAAAAAAATAGCTAGTCTGCTTTAGTCCTAAGAAGGTACGTATATCTATTGTAACTTACAAAGTTAAGTAAAATAGAGCAGAAAACAGTCAAAGACACCATGTTATTATTATTCAGTATGGTAAAATAATATATGTATGTTTGACTATGATCTAAGGCTGGAGGGGAGTGCGCTATACAAATACATTCAGGAATCCTACCTTCATACCATCATCCGGCTAACTACCAAAAATATTATATTTTGATAAATTAGAATTATTTTTAGTTAGTGAAACGTGTGTGACATGTAGACGAAAGAAGCTTTACGCCATATATCTAACAAACGGATGTGAGGGTACAATAGTGGTCATAAAGGTTCTATTTTTGCCATTTTCGTAATGAATCCTACAACAGAGAAAGGGTGACTAAGGGCTAAGCCAACAATGTGGACCCAAATAACAAAAATCGGCCCTTTGTGAGGCTGAGTCAGATCATGTATCCGATCTAACGAGATATTGTTCAGTGTAAACAAAAAGATTTTCTACGGCTTTCCTTTTCTCTGGTTTGTGTTAGGGGTAAAATCCGTGTCATTCTAAAACTATTTAATGGATTTAAATTAATTTAAATTTACGAGAGAAACTATTTAATAATATTGCTTTCAAAGTTTTAAATATAACTACTTCCAACTTAATGTTCAAATGCTGAAATATTGTACAGTTTCTTTTACATAACTTTCTTCTGAACCAGTTATAAAGCGTTCTCCTTTCTGTTATTCGGGATAATAAATATATTTGGTTATATAACATAGTTATACTACGTTTGTTCATTATTCAACGCAACTTCCTTAATAGCATCATAAACCAGTGACTATTTTTTAAATTTTCAATATCACACTGAAAACAAAACTACCTACAATCAAAAATCAATATGCATGCGATAAAAATATTACACAATATATTACTCAGGCATGTCCACGAGTCTCCTGTAGATAAAAGAAATCCAACCAAATTTAATCCTTATCGACAAAAAGTATGACGAGACTGTTTTAATTAAAGCGTTATCGAAGCATTGTAACGGTAAAATGCTTCGACTTATAGATAATTAATCACCGCAAGCGATTTATTTCAATCTCTATGTTAAATAATAAAGACCGTAGGCATTATAGAAATATGATAATGGAATGATTTTCTATTGAAAACCCATTGGAATTTTCAATTTGTAGAGTTGTTCCGGTGATTGGTGAATTTTAAACACCGGTTGTACTTTTTCATGTGGGTGGTATTGTGTTTTGTTCGTGTGGGTGGTAGTAGGTACTCTTTGTTGAACTGTGACATAAGCTTGTTATTATGGCATTATCTAAGATACAATTATGCATAAAATTGTTCAACCCGAATCATCAACTGGCTGTAGAAAGAATACAACATTGTGACTCAATTAAGTGTCTCTAATCTTAATCATAAGAACCTTGGTATTCACTATTCAGGCACAGAGTATAGAAATAAAACGTATTTAACTTACAAGTTTAGAACGTAGAGCTTCGTTCTGAAGTAAGATACCCTACTACGGGTGGTGAAATACTTGATTGTCTGAAAGTATTTCATAGTCGGTTTGTCCAATACCGGAATTGAAAGCACTTGCATATGGCAATTGACATAAATTTATATATTAACATAAATGTGTTTTGAACACACAAGTATTTTATTTGCCATTATTTTGCAGACAGTCACATCACTGTACCTATCTCTTTGCTGATTTTAAAAATAACCCATAAATACTTCATACCGTAAACATTTTTTAAATTTTTTTATTAATTATTATTTCACTATTTTTAGGATCCCGTACCTAAAGGGTAAAACGGGACCCTATTACTAAGACTTTGCTGTCTGTCTGTCCTTCTGTCACCAGGCTCTATCCCATGAACCGTGATAGTTAGACAGTTGAAATTTTCACAGATGATGTATTTAGTTCTATAACAACAAATACTAAAAAACAAAATAAAATAAATATTTAAGGGCTCCCATACTACAAACGTGATTTTTTAGTAGTTTTCATAGATAATGGTACGGAACCCTTCGTGCGCGAGTCCGACTCGCACTTGGCCGGATTTTTCAAGTATTTTGAAGCGTGGTTTTGGATCCCAGTAGTTTTAATATTCGTACGAAAAAGTCCTAATATTGATTTATGAAAGTATATATAACATTAGGGATGTTATAGTTATAGTAGTCTTTTGTCATTTACGAATGTTGTTTGTCTAGACTGACTGTTGTCTACAATCTTCTGAACTATCAATGATACAATGAGAATTTATCGAACTAAACCAGCCACCCATCCAAGCAGACTAATGGTTGTCCCCGTCCCGTTCTCCTGAAAAGTACGTGACATCGTCGCGGTCAATAGTTACGCAAATAAAATGGCGTCAAATATCACGAATAACGACATATTAATGGGTAACAGTTGTTTGATCTGTAAACAATATATCTATTGAACTTAATGGTTTGAATAACAAATAGTACAAGAATATTGTTGAAAGTGATTTATTACTTACACTTTGCAGATATTTTAATTACATTTTCTTTTGACTCTTAGGTGTAAAGGGTAGGGTACCCTCATCATCATATCAGCCGAAAGATGTCCACTGCTGGACCAAGGCCTCCACTAAGCATCTCCACAATGGACGGTTTTTTTGCGGCCCGCATCCAGTGGATTCTCGTGACCCTTGAAAATCATCGGTCCACCTTTTAGGGGGTATTCCTGTTCGTGGTCGCCACTCTAGAAGCTTACTGCCACAGCGGCCTTGGGTTCTACAAGCTACGTGCCCCGCCCAATGCCACTTAAGTTCGGCAATTCTACGGGCTAAATTGGTTACTTTGGTTCGCCTGCGCATTTCGAAGTTTCTGATTCGATCGCGCAGTAATACTCCGAGCGTAGCCCTCCAGCATAGACCTACCATTTAATCAACATACGGAAATATTAGCTAATTACCTAGTTTAACAAATCAAAAATTATCATCATCTTTTTGGCCAATGACATACGGCCCAGCATCACACGATTTAGGGAAGTGTACTTAATCGTACTGGTTTGGCGCAAATATAACAGTCATTTAGAATCACTGGGCTCTAAACTATGGATGAACAGTTAAAGTGCTTCCATAAACAAAAATACTTTTTTTACACACTGCTCATTGATTGTATCATTGCACACTGACGTGACAACTTAACTAACACACTGCCGTATAATCCCAAAGTAGGCAGATACTGTACTATGCCAACTAGACAACTGATAAACACATTCATATAAGTACGTTACTAAAAACATACATATTATAGACTAGCTGTGCCCTGCGGTTTCACCCGCGTTAAACTTTATAAATTATTGCCATATGTGTTATTCGGATATAAAAGGTATATTACTACTTTATTTAAACTATATTACTATTATTTTTTACGTGAAAGAGTAACAAACATCCACACATCCATGCTCACAAATCTTCGCATTTATAACATAAGAACCCATGATCTCTTGCTACCACTAGACCGCTACATAAAATAGATTATCGATACAAACCGCCAACCTTTGTAATCTCGATATCATCGAGTGACACCAACAGGGCCATCCACATAGTGGCGTACGAAGAAAAAAACATTCGTGCCTGATAAAAGTCCGGAATGCCCCTATCTATATTCCGCAATTTGTTTTCTTTTTATTTACTTCTACTGCGTGCGGGTCTTTTACTTGAAAACGTTTACGACTACTATAGTTTGAAAGACTCAACCGGCCGTTCCTAGTCAGCTTTTATTTAGTGCTCACGCAGCTGAGACGTTTCAATCAAATGATCTAGAACAAGGCCTATATCTCTGCCTCCTGATTTTTTTACGTAAATCGAATACACATTGTAACTGAATAAATGTATTTTAAAGTTCAAAGTCAAAAACCATTTATTCCGTAAAAAAATTACATTTATGTGGAATCGTCATTTATCGCCCGAAAACTCAGAAGGAATCCTTTTTGAAAATAAAATATACTAAAGATTAATTACAATCATGTGTGTTGACTCAGAACAACTCAATCCCAAGCACTTTTGTCACTTAAATAATCAGATATTTTGTAATATGCCCTGCTACACAATTTGGCTTTAATAATTCTTTTTAACTTATTCGTAGACAATTCTCTAATATCATTAGGAAGTTTGTTATAGAATCTTATACATTGCCCCATAAAAGAGTTACTTATTTTGTGGAGACGGGTAGTATGCAATATGAGATTCTTCTTATATTTAGTATTTACATTATGTGTATCGCTCCGTTTACAGAAGAAATCGATATTTTATGCACATATAGTAGGTTTTCATATATATACTGAGATGCTACAAAAAAGGTCAGTCTTATTTCAAAATAACTTAGTTACAGCTAAGAGTAGATAACAAAAGTATTCATTACCTTATTATAATGATGAACTCTGCTGCGGCAAGTTACACAGAAGACCGAAGAGAGCCACTGTGCTTAGCGTTTGTGGATTATGAGAAAGCCTTTGATTCTATCGAAACATGGGCCGTGCTGAGGTCTCTCATAAGGTGCCAAATCGACTACCGGTATATCGAGGTGATAAAGTGTTTGTATAAAAACGCCACTATGGCAGTGCGACTCCAGGACCAGAACTCGAAACCTATCCACTTGCAGCGAGGCGTGAGACAAGGAGATGTTATATCTCCGAAACTATTCACCGCTGCATTGGAAGATGTCTTCAAGCTTCTGGACTGGAAAAGCTTTGGCATCAATGTCAATGGCGAGTACATCACTCACCTTCGATTTGCCGATGATATAGTAGTCATGGCTGAGACCATGGAAGACCTCGGTGCAATGCTTGACGACCTCAGCAGAGTCTCTCAACAAGTGGGTCTGAAAATGAACATGAATAAGACGATAATCATGTCAAACGTCCATTTTGCACCCACTCAATTGAAAGTTGGCGACTCTGTACTCGAAGTTGTAGAGAACTATATTTACCTAGGACAGACCATCCAACTAGGTAAGTCCAACTTCGAGAAGGAGGTGAATCGTAGAATCCAACTCGGCTGGGCAGCGTTCGAGAAGCTACGTAAATCTGCTCGTTCAAAATACCGCAGTGTCTAATGTCGAAAATCTTCGACCAGTGTGTGTACCAGTGATGACTTACGGAACAGAGACGTCGCTCACTATGGGCCTTATCAGAGGGCTCAAGGTCACCCAAAGAGCAATGGTGAGGGCTTTGCTCGGAGATTCCCTGCGGGATCGAATCAAAAATGTCGAAATCCGCAGGTGAACCAAAGTCACTGGCATAGCCCGAAGAATAGCAAAACTGAAGTGGCAGTGGGCGGGGCACATAGCTCGTAGAACCGACGGCCGTTGGGGCAGAAAGGTTCTCGAGTGACGACCACGAACCATAAGACGCAGCGTGGGCAGGCCCCCTATAAGATGGACCGATGATCTTGTGCGGGTCGCTGGAAACTGCTGGATGCGAATAGCGCAAGACCGGCAATTGTGGAGATCTTTGGGGGAGGCCTTTGTCCAGCTGTGGACGTCTTTCGGCTGATATGATGATGATGATGATGAATGATGAAATCCATCAGCAAAGAGCTACGCCAAGTCTTGCTTATTTCGCATACTTGCTTTTGTTGTATATTTAATAATCGTTGTTAAAGTATGTTTTGCATTCAATCACGTTATAGGTAGCAATGTTAAAAATATTACTTGACGTTGTTATCTTATAATTGCATAAAGGTATTTTCAATAGTCTACTAAACGATCCATTTAATATATATTTTTTTAATAATAACATCCAGAGACACAGACAGGGTATTCATGCGGCCATCTGACCCCAAACTAAACAGAGCTTGTACTATGGAAATCAGGTAACTGATATACTGTACTACTTTTCTCTTATTAAATATACTTATATAGATAATTACACCACCATGCACACAAATATTTGTCCTGGGTGGGAATCAAACCAAAGCATTTTAGCAACCACGCTGAGGCCCGTCGAAGTAGAAGTACTTATATTTTTATTTATTCGTAAAACTTAATTATGAGCCGTATTATACTTAAGACTTGAATAGTGAATTCTAAAGTCTACAATTCATTATATAGGTACTTAAATATTGTACAACATTGAAATTTTATTCATAGAGGTTAACGTCATCCCACGTCAAATTGATTTTGTATCATCACATTTTCAGTTGTTCCACAAATTATATTGAATTAAAAAACAATATCAAATATCCAGTAAAGAGTTCGCAATGATGATAAAAAAATTTAAACTTTCAATTAAATCCATCATAAAAATTCATAGAATTTTACGATTCATTTATTTCAAACAGATTTTGCTCTTACCCGTAATAACCTACTAACAATCCAAGATAGTATATGTAAATCTAATGGAAAACTTATCTAATGTTATTCATATTTTTTCTTACGTACTTTTTTTTCACGTTTTAGTTATGGTTTCGGCTTTCGGTAAAAATTCTGCTGCTTTGGTAAAATTAATCTCCACCTGTGGACTGAAGGTACAGATTCAAATTTCTTATATAGATTTTCTACTTTATTACAAAAGCATAAGGTTCACTTTCAATTGGGGAAATTTGACAGATTGGGGTAGCATGATGAGCTTTTGTGTCTGTACATTGATATTGTCCACTACAAGATATATAAACATAAACCCTTGTTGTTAAGAAACACTATTTTTATATGTCTTATTAGAAAACTACAAAGGAGAAGGAAACTTCTGGGCCCAGCAGTTAACTAGTTGAAATGTGAATTAAAAAAACCGTTATATTTTTCCAAAGGAAATCACTAAATATGGTATCATGTTTTTATCTAGGAAGCGAGAAAACTTAAATTAACTTATGAGACGAAATAATCGATAAAATAATGATGAATTGCTCGCAATCGATTAAGAATAGATCGGAAAAATCTCAGAATATGTTTGAAAATCAAGTGACAAGTGTTTTTCGTGGAATGGATTCATTTGTGTTTTAGAATTACTAACATAATAAATAAATAAAATAAAATAAAAAAGGTTTTTATTCACGTAGACTTTAAAAAAGCGCTTGTAAATAGTCAGAACATGTTTGTAGTAATATAGTTGTATACATTAGATATTATTTCTAGTAACATAGATATTTAGGTACATATTGTATGAAAACATTTATAAAATTTATTTTATTACAGCAATGATATTTAGCTAGCTCGTATCAAGTTATTGTCAAGAGATTATGTTTAATTATCTAGTTTAAGTCTAAAATTTTTACTACATATTGTCAATGGTTCTGTCTAAATTAAAGGTATTATTATTATGACGGACCTTGTGTTAATAACGACGGTCGCGCTTTAATGCTACCACCGGATCCAATGCGCCCCAACTGAGAAGACCCAGCGAAACAAACTCAGTGGGTTCATCTACTACCGGTTTCAACACGACCCAGTTGAGACGGTCCGGCGAAACATACTCAAGCGGGCATGAACACAGGATTTGGTCCAATTAGAGTAATTATTTAGTAGGCAAACACAATATATGCTCGATCGGTTGTCTGAATGCTTATTATTTTAGATTATATTTAGGTATACAAAAGAAAAACTTCGAAACAATAACATTATTCATTTTGAGACAGAGTCAATAATTTTAAATTAAGTATATGATAGCAATCATTTACAGATAGTTCACATAACACATTTATATAAAACAATTGAACAAAGAATATCTATTTCATATATTTCATTAATAAGTTCTATGTCTAGAATTTTGCTAGAGAAGCGGTTTATATTTTGATGTGATAGAATTAGAAAGTTATCACACTTCTCTATTATCATGCTTACATGTTTAAACTACTAACTAAATTGATTTTAATAACATTACTAAAAGATGGTATAAAAAGTGACTTCGTCATACTACTTATGACTGAGTTAATATGTGCCGCTACTAAAGTTGCAAGTATGTTCAAAAATTTTCTTGAGACAGTAACTGTACTCATGGTTACCCTACAAGAATCTATAAAACTATTTGTGTCCATAGGTTTTTACTAACAAAATGAGTCCTGTTACTTTACCAAATAAATTATTCATTCATTCATTCATTCATAGCGGATCGTATTCCTTTAATTTTTCTTCGGGCAACACTTCTCTGCCTGACAGCCTTTACATACTCTTTGACTGTCACTCGTTCGTTGTCTTTAGTTTTAAGGGCGCATGTATTTTCCATGTTTTATTTGTGGTTTTCTTCGACTGTAGTGACTGCACGGGGTGCGAGGGATCCAAACGTGCCAGATCTTTGACATGTCACACTCTCCATGCATAAAACCATAACACAACCGAAGCCATTCAAAAATATTTTGTAAAAAACTACAATGCTATAATTTAACCTCACTTTTACAATACTTCATATAACTTGATTCCTGGATAGCCAAAGGTCATTGGGCATATCTGACCCGCTTTGCGAAGAGTGGCGGATATTAACCAAAATAGTTTTAAACTAAGGGGAATAATATGACCTTTCATTGCATACCTATAATTATTTTATTAAAAGGCGACGGAGAAAAATGTACAGAATCGTTTAAAAAAAAATAAAGCAGTGCCAGAGGATTTTATTTCATCTTATAAAGGCAAAAAATTATTTTCGATACCAAACAGCATTTTGCACGGATGAACCAATGTTCAGAGGCATATATACGCTGTCTCTTTCGCACATTAGACAAGTAGAACAAGTTTCGTTGCGCTCGCGCACTTTCTCACCCCCGCGCAGTCTTTCGGTACATACCGTTGTGTTAGTTGGCAAAATACTTGATATACATTAGGTAGTTATCAACAAATAACTTGAATAGACAAGTAGCATTCGTGCCTCTCGATGAAAACAGTCCAGAATTTGAGGATATTCCACAGCTGAGCTTTGAAGATTTAATCTTATTAACTCTTTAGGGGCAGGCCTTTGTCCAGCCGTGAACAACTTTCGGCTGATATGATGATGATCATGAAACATTTTTTACATGTAAGGCATATACAACATTTGTTCTGTGATTATTATAGTAGGTTATCAATAGGCTTTGAACCTGAATTCTCTCTCTAAACCCTAATTGATTATTCTTATATTATCTTTCTAACACATTCTACGGGGAATGTTGGTGCCGTCTAATGTGTTTACTTAGCCTGTTAATATGAACGGCATTCAAAGATTTCCATTACAAAAGTAGTTAGATATTATGAAGTAATTGCTTATACAATCATGCAGCACTGGCAAGTATTAATTCGTTCAAACCAGCATAAAACACATACAGACAGATAGACATAAACATATGACGTTTATGTCTATGTTTTTGTGTGTATAGCTCTCTAAAGGGATCCACCAATATCGATGACGAATGACGCCAGCACATGCAGCTACCCCCATCTGCCAAATTTCTTTTATAGATTTTCAACTTTATCACATAAGTATAGGGTTCACTTTCAATTGGGGAAATTTCACAGATTGAGGTAGCTTGATGTGCTGGCCTCTGTACATCTCAAAATTAGTCATCATACTTTTTATTTAAAAAATCTTTCTGTTTTCTTTGTGTTTCTTATTATTATTTGTTTACAAATGGCGGCTTTTATGAGGTGTCAGGATCAATTAACAACATGGTTATCAAAACTAATATCAGAGGAAATTATAACTTTAAACATAGGGAACGAACACGACGAACATTCTCCAAGTAAATTGGAGATCTTCTTAAAAAGGGCAAGTCAGAAAGGTACAAGACCTTTCTATACTTTTTGAACCTGTCCTTTGGTACCGACCATTTTTCTTACATGCCCATAGGTTTATTGTACCGACAATAAACCTATTTGCATTTATGAAAAATTAAATGAGAGTAAAGGAAGCTAAAGTCCTTTACCACTGTCTACCCATATGGGAAGCAGGCGTAAGTATGTGTGTGTTATATAGGTATGTGTTATAATTAACATAAAACGGCTTAATTAATGGAGAGTGCATGCTACCGTGACCCCTCCCTTACGAACAACTACCCATACACCAGGGAGTCCTTACAGCGAAACGATGTGTTTCCCTTTAAAACTTAGTTTGAGAGTGTTTATTCGGCAGTTTGTTACGTAAGTAAACTACTAATTACTTTTACAGATCGCAAAGTTCAATTTTGTCCAATGTAACGCTTAGAATTATTGTTACTGGTTGTACGTAACAAATCTAGGCTACCTACCAAATTAGTGTATTATATTTGGTCTGTGTCAGTCAAAGTACGTCTATGTTGTACGTAACAAATCTAGGCTACCTACCAAATTAGTGTATTATATTTTGTCTGAGTCAGTCAAAGTGCGTCTATGTTGTACGTAACAAATCTAGGCTACCTACCAAATTAGTATATTATATTTTGTCTGAGTCAGTCAAAGTGCGTCTATGTTGTACGTAACAAATCTAGGCCACCTACCAAATTAGTGTATTATATTTTGTCTGAGTCAGTCAAAGTGCGTCTATGTTGTACGTAACAAATCTAGGCCACCTACCAAATTAGTGTATTATATTTTGTCTGAGTCAGTCAAAGTGCGTCTATGTTGTACGTAACAAATCTAGGCTACCTACCAAATTAGTGTATTATATTTTGTCTGAGTCAGTCAAAGTGCGTCTATGTTGTACGTAACAAATCTAGGCTACCTACCAAATTAGTGTATTATATTTTGTCTGTGTCAGTCAAAGTGCGTCTATGTTGTACGTAACAAATCTAGGCTACCTACCAAATTAGTGTATTATATTTTGTCTGTGTCAGTCAAAGTGCGTCTATGTTGTACGTAACAAATCTAGGCTACCTACCAAATTAGTGTATTATATTTTGTCTGAGTCAGTCAAAGTGCGTCTTTGTTGTACGTAACAAATCTAGGCTACCTACCAAATGAGTGTATTATTTTTTGTCTGAGTCAGTCAAAGTGCGTCTATGTTGTACGTAACAAATCTAGGCTACCTACCAAATTAGTGTATTATATTTTGTCTGAGTCAGTCAAAGTGCGTCTATGTTGTACGTAACAAATCTAGGCTACCTACCAAATTAGTGTATTATATTTTGTCTGTGTCAGTCAAAGTGCGTCTATGTTGTACGTAACAAATCTAGGCTACCGACCAAATTAGTGTATTATATTTTGTCTGTGTCCGTCAAAGTACGTCTACTGCTGGGCAAAAGCCTCCTCAAAGAATGGGAGGACATGCCATAATCGCCACGCTTGGCAGACGGAATGGCGATCGCAGTTTGACAGTCATAGTTCACACAAAAAAGCATCTGCCCGTTCTCTGTGTATTCCTTCGGACGATTTGTACGCCCTTCACGGGATGAGATGGGGTGATAATATTCTATGCCGTCACTACACAGCAAATCACTTTTTCATATCATATTATTATTTATTATCATAATACTCAATTGTTTACCCAGCGTCAAAAACTATAAATTTCGAATAAAAATATAAATATAACGCAATAAAATAAAATATTAAGCAATCTAATTATCATGGACTTATTACATCAAATCTGAAAATGAGCAAATTCTGTGCTTTTAGTCCAAAATATATAACTAAACTCTGATTAAAAGAACTGGTTTATTGGATCAAATCAAATGCAAACTGTTGGTAAAATCTGAATTGAACTTATTGTTTCAATTCATCGTTTAGAACTAATAGTTTATTGGTCAAGTGATGAGAGATTTAAACCTAGCACCGACTTTAAGTATCTAAACTTCACACTAAACTAAAGCTAAAGTTTAGTGACTGTAGAAGACAGTCACTAAACTTTAGCAATATTCAACAGTTATTGTTCTAAAAGTAATTTAGCTTCTTAACTTAGAAGTAACAAATATGCTTTATACAATAAAACAATATTATTATCAGGTATAGAATTCACAATGCATTAATATAAAATATAGTAACGCATTAAGATGTTGCTGTGTATATTTTAATAAAATTTAAAACCCAATTATTAATTATTAAAATTCAATACCTTCGGATTGGTCTACACCCAATATAATAACCGAATAAAAATATATTAATAAATTGGTTTACAAGCGACAGAGAAATTGCGTTACATATTTACATACAAGAAAAAACATACAGTTGACCTGATAACTTCGTTCCTTTGAAGTTTTTATTCATCACTAGCTTTGCCCCGCGGATTTACTCGCGTTAAACCTCATAAATTATCACAGCTCCTTCCCCGTAGGAGATAGCGTAATTATATGTAGCCTATATGTTGTACCGACCTCTTATTAATATTCATGCAAAATTTGAAGTAAATCCATGCAGTACTTTTTGAGTTTAGACCGGACATACATACAGATAAACAGACAAAAATTCTAAACACGATATTTTTGGCTTCCATATCGATTGTAGACCACGCCCAAATAGGGCGTCATTTTAAAAAAAATATTCAATGTACAGTTTTGACTTTCCTAGGATTTTATTATATTACCGGAGCAGCATACCCGCATTTCTGGGACTCCCCCATCAGGCGCCAGGAGACCACGGCAGGTAGGTTTAGTCGGTGCAAGTCCGACATACACTTTTTGCGGGTGACATGCGAAGGCATTCCACTTGCCTTAACAAAAAAAAAGATGGATTTTATTACATGTATAGATAACAGCTATAACAAGTCCACAGCTGGACAAAAGCCTCCCTCTAAAAGAATCATCTTGGCAGACGTGTTCGCAATCACAGTAAGATAAGAGTCATAGTACACAGGAGAACGCTGCTGCCCTTTCTCTGGTATATATTCCCTCGGGATGACTTCTACTTTCCCCACGGGATGAGATGGGGTGACGATATTCTTTATGGCCGTCAGCCACACAACCAATTTATTATGATTGATAGCCAGGTTTTTATTTTTCTTTCCATGACAATAACATTACAACTAGTATTTTTTCCCGTAGTTTCACCATGTAGACTTAATTTAATATCGCAGATGAAAACCTTTCACGATTTTCTGTAATTATCCAACGTCTTGAAGCACTAATGTATAAATTTTGTTTTTGTAACACGAGCGATATTATGCATTCACCTTGAAGTGATTGACCTTACTATACCCAGCAGATGGATCAAAAATATGTTTATGTCCCTTCCAAGGATTCAATTAAGTTTTCCATTTTGTTGTTTGCATAACCGTATCAAGTTTATGGACGGCTATTTCTATCCAGACAGGAATCTGTATAGTTTCACATATTCAATAGTCTGTATCTACGTCAGTCTATCTCAAAAATATCATAAATATATACCAATATCATGATTAAACATACTGTTGCAAATGCTTTGTACTAAAATTTAGCCATCCTGCTATTTCAACTTTGGTAATATTGGGTATTTAGAATTTTGTTCAATCATAAATAAAAACAAGGGACACTACTCTGTGGAATCAATTAACTGCGGAGGTATTTCCGATCCGGTATGACATGGCAATCTTTAATAAGCGAGCATATCCTTTTCTTAAAGGCCAGCAACGGACTTGCAGCTCCTCTGGTGTTGCGAGTGTCCATGGGCGGCGGTGATCACGTACCATCAGGTGACCCACTTGCTCGTTTGATTAATCTTTTTATATAAAAAGAAAAAATAACAAATATCTAGAATGGCCAATAAGCCACTTTCATATACAAAAGTTTAGAAAATCGGTAATACTATTCACATGGCCAGCATTCCTATTAAATATAGGAGTAGGAATATGACTTTAGGTCACACAGCATCTGTGTGATCGGGTTCATTCTTATGTGAAATACTTGACACCTTTAGATGTGACCTACTTGACACCTTTAGGTCCCATATCATGCATAAATTAATTAAAGATTCCATTAAGAGCGAGACATGAGCCATGTTTAAAATGCTAACAGCAATCTCATCAAAACATACGCCTGTATTTGGTCTTTTCTCTTAAGGATTTTGTAGTTGTAGTAGAAGAACTCTAAATTTATGGTAATCTGAGCCATGGTGTTCTCCATATAGTATAATTCCTCGTCCTGAGGTTTGAAGTAAAATGAATGAATGTTATGAGCTATTGCGTGTCTACTTCATTCGATTTTTACGTTTAGTTTCAATATTTGTACTTTTGTCTTGGAGATAAACGCAGGTACGCAAAATAACGTAATTGTTTTACCTGTTAAATTAGTTTTCAAAGTTCATCGCTAGGTGAGAAATGACTATTCATCGAGAAAAGGACACGAGTTATATAAAAAGTCCTTGAAGTATAAAATAGAAGCAGGCGATAGTGATTGGAATTCCAAATCCCGTCAAATACAAATCTGCCTCGATAAGTTCTTACGTATTGCTTTTTCTCAGTACCAAACTTTAAGAGTCTATGCCCGCCTGTTAGCGTTTACCAATACATACAAGCCGCTTCCCAATCGCCAGTATGTTTTAACAGTCATAGAGTCATTGGTAAACACGTGTCTGACTTTAAAGCTAAACTGGTTGGTGCAATGCATCGTCGAAAACATACTCGTGAAATCCACCAGGCTCCTTTGCCATAGTGGGGCATTCTTGTCCAATATGATCAAAGAGTTCGTCAAAGTTTGGCATAACGACTTAACTTCTATTTCAAGCACCTGAACGTCTCGTGCAAATCTTAAGATCTTCCTATTAATACTAACTGAAGAAGCCTTATCCGCTCCCCGCCCGATTCGAGCAGAAGCACCCTAAGACAGTGCATTATATAACTCTGGTGCCAGTCTGAATACCATCCACGATCATCGATAGACTTCTTATCAACGCCTTAAGAAAAACACACAACTGATTGCTCATTAATGTGGATAAACTATTTATCACACTAATATTATAAAGGCGAAAGTGTGTGAGTGTGTATATTTGTTACTTCATCGAGTTAGCTGACACCCTGAATTAACACATATATAATTTTAAAGTTTAATGCGGGTAAAACCGCGAGGCACAGCTGGCATATAATATTTGTAAAATATAGATCCATTCTTATTCGAAGAATTTGGCGAATGTGTAACTATATTATCGCTAACTATACATACATATATTCTAAAAGTAATAAAGAATCCTGATTCCATCTTGTCCCGATTTGTCACGACTTTTTGATAAGTTTTATCACGTAATCAATTAATGTAGTTATTTTGTTATGACCTTTACTCGAATGTAAGAATAATAGAAACGTTATGATCGTTAGTTATGAGTAACTTTAAGACATTAATTTAAATGTATCTTAGGGAACCAAAAATTTTGTACGCAACTCTTAGATCGGATATTCTTTTCATTTTCTTCACATTGGCATCAGACGGCAGAACAGTGTGCGGGTGGGACACACAATGGTTTCATATAAAGCTTAGTAAAATTTAATTTATTTTATACAGCCTTGCCAACCAAAATATAAATAAATAAATAATTGACAATTACGCTGTAAACACACGTTAATGTACAGACGCCAGCACATCAAGCTACCCCAATCTGTCAAAATTCCCAAATTGAAAGTGAACCTTATGCTTTTGTGATAAAGTTGAAAATCTATAAAAGAAATTTGACAGATTGATAGCTGAATGTGTTGGGGTCTGTACGGTCCATTTTTTCTTACTTGTCTTATTTGGTACACAAACACTACTCGGCACGAAAATCACTAGTTTCGTCATCAATCACGCACTTTTAGTTAGGTATGAACATCTTGATTGTTGGAAGAAACACATACTATATAAATAACACCAAAAACTGCTTCAAATTAACCATCCAAACACATTAATTCTCTTAAAATCAAAATAATATCAGGATCCATTTTCACAGATTAATAATTATATTGGCAATTTGACATTTCAAAATGCTAGTTTGTCTTCGGAACTTAGAGAAGGGAAAAGCGAATGAATGATTCTGACCAGTGTGAACTGTATAATTTTAATGTAAAAAACTGAATAATAAAGCAGAATGTTTATATATATATCTCAAATTATATGTGTGTATGGTAATGTAAGGCATTATTTTTAAAAACTAAAGTTTTTGTTGTAACTGGTCGTAGACTAAAAGTATTATTTGACAAGTGATTTTTTTTGACTTGACGGGATACGTCCTGTCATTCGTCTCGTCGCCTCGCTTTATGTTGTACTTTACGGGTGCTCTCTGTGTGTGTTTGAAGTGTAACGATTTGACTTTCTACTGGACTCTGTTGATTCTTTCTGTGATTTGGACGGTTTTATTCTTTAGACTGACGACCTTTGGCTATTCTTCAAGGACATCGATATTGCATACGACTGTTATTTTAGTGCAATTGTTTTGTTTAAACAAGGTAAGTAAATTAATCTTTTTTAATGTTTTTTATTCATATTGGGAATTCTATAAACAATCCTGAATAACAATAATAATTGGATTTTATTTAATTATTTCTCCCCGTAATCCAACATAAACCATAAATAAAAAAACATACTTAAGCTATGCAAGCATTATGGTTTGTGGATAAATAATTAAAGAAAATCGTGTTATCGAACATTTATTAGCTCAAGATGAAAATAAAATAATGGAATTATCTGCATTACAGGTTTGAAAAAATTTTGAGTAAAGTGGTACCTGGCTCGGTTATAGTACTAGACAATGCACCGTACCACTCCAGACTTGCAGAACGAGTGCCAAACATGAGTTGGCGGAAGGCAGATATACAAGCGTGGCTACAGGAGGAACATATCAATTTTGAAGAGAATGAGATAAAAGCGCAACTTTTATCTAAATTTAACAGAAATCTATTTAATACAAAAGTTGTGGATCAAATGGCGGCCCGCAAAAATGTTATCGTTTTACGCCTTCCGCCCTATCATTGCGAATTAAACCCAATTGAACTGATATGGGCGCAGTTAAAATCTTATGTTGGCAAAAATAATAAAACTTTTAAAATGGCTGAAGTCAAGGAGTTACTAAAAGAAGGCTTAAGCCAAATTGGTACGATGTCTTGGAATAATTGTATAAACCATATAAAAAAAGAAGAGGATAAAATGATGCAGCTTGACGGACTTTTAGATGCTGCAACAGATGCACCTACCCAGGGTTTCATTATACACCTGTCAGAATCGGAAGACTCCAGAAGTGAAGATACACGTAGTGAATCAAATGAATAAATAAATTAAAAATAGTTTTGTTTTATTTTTTATATAGGCCAACGATATATTTCAGGAATTATTTCTGTGATTAAGATAATGTGTGATATTCTGGCATCTTACTACAAAATTATCAACGCTAATTTATTCCCAGGGCCATAACTAAAATTTTATTTTTCAGGAAATCCTACATTACTAATATCATTCGGTTACAGCTGTATGAATTCGTTCAGTCCTTCATTCGATAATTTCCCAACTCTATCAATTGTCTTTGGTTACCAGTACGCCATATTTGTGTACTAAATAAGACAAGTAAGAAAAAATAGACTTTACATAAAAATATGTTTTTAAATTAAAGTTATCGCCATCTTTGTTACTGCGACCGTTCAAAACAAAGAACAAGTCTGTCATCCATCTTAGTCGTATTATTACAAATCTACCCACATTGTAGAAAATATAAACTCTGTGTTTACATAATTTTATAAAACTTAACATTATTCAGGCGTGGCGACATATTAAACAAAACAGAAACATCATAGTTATTGAATTTCGAGATCTAATGGCAGTACCTTGATTAATTTTGGTAGAACGACACATATCCGTAAAGGCCCTGAATAATAACGCAGTAAAATGTATCTCAACAATAATAGCTATATTTACAATCAGTATTAAGTTTTGAATATGTTAAAATGTACTTTAATCAACAGCATAAGTACTTTGTAATGACAAAATAAGACAATAGCTTTTATATTAAAGCAAAGTCAGACAAAAGTTGACGTTAATTTGTTAAATTCGTGTAATAACCTCCGACGCAAATCGCTATTTATTCTACACTCGACATGAACGTGTCGAAACGAAGTGGAATCTTATTATAATCTATCAACATTTTAACGTTACAAATATTGAACCGTAAAGTTGTGTAACATTATATCCACACGAGTAAATACGTTTAACTAAATACGAATCCACTATTCATTTACATCACAAATACATAAATATTCATAGAATATTGTGACTACTTCATATGATTTTGTACGTAAGTTGTGTATCATTGTTCGTAAACTCATTATTTTTTAACGTAGTGATTGGGGTGTAGCAACTTAAGAAAGAAATAGTAAATATAAATAGACTAAGCAAGTTAAAAGAGAAAAGTGTGAAAAATAATCTTGAAGTAACGCTCGTAGGTATTACACATAAAATATATAAATACATACACCCTATTATGCAATAATAACTATTTATCGTGACAGCTAGGTACTCTTGCAGTAGCTTTTATAAAGTGTGAAGCTTTATCGTAACAGATTAACCAGATTAATCGTTATCGTAACAGATTAGCCAGATTATCTCCTAAGATTTGAAAATAATTACTTTGAAGTAATTAAAATATAATTCAGGCTGAACTACCATTCTGAAAGAATGTAATGCTACTTAAGTACTTGTCATAAGTTGAAATATAGCGGGTAGGATAGTTCTTTGTAGATCTTATTATCTGCTTACTATCTACTTAAAGTTTGTTCTAGCGTAGTAATAATACAAAACTTATGTTGACTTTAATTTCACGCAAGTAACAATTTTATTTTATTGATTAGTCGAGTCTGTATGGGAATCTGTAGATTCTACAATTATCAAAGAATTCATTCTATTTCTATTCATCATATAATAAAATCGTAGGAAAGTTAAAACTGTACATTGAATATTTTTTAAAAAGGATACTTGGGGCGTGCTCTACAATCGATACCGAAGCCAAAAATATAGTTTTTAGAGTTTTTATCTGTGTGTCTGTTTGTCTGTATGTATGTCCGGGCAAAACTCAAAAAGTACTGCATGGATTCACTTAAAATTCTCCATGAATATTACTAAGAGGTCGGGTCAACATATAGGCTACATATTATCACGCTATCACCTACGGGGGAGGAGCTGTTATAATTTATAAAATGTAATGCGGTTAAAACCGCGGGGCACAGCTAGTTCCACATAAAATAGCAAATATTATCTTCTACCATTGAATGGTACTTCGGCAATCAAGAGATTTTACATATACCTATACCAAACAATTAACAAGCATATTTACTGTAATTGTTGTGTTACTCAATTACCTTACTAACATTAGACCGTTATTAATAGCTTAATAAATTGACAGAGACAAATATAGGATATTTCAATACGTCTTATTAATAGCCTAATGCTCTCACTGGTCTAAAGTTATGGACGATGTTAAGCAATGAGGCGCTCATAGCGGGATGCTCTCACTGGGTTGTAAGCGATCGGCGAGGTTAAGCAACTAGGCTCGCGGTCAATCCACAGATGAGTTTTATTTTTGAGCATCTTCTTGTTTCGGAGTGCACGTTAAGTTCCCGTCCCGGTTGTAGCCATTAGGCATCAGACCATAAGTCATGTCTGAGGCTTACTGGGCAGCTTGGTTAACTCTGAAACTATGGTAACCACCACTGATATGATAAATAAGTATAAGTAAGTTATATGTTTTTTGTATAGGTATTCTTGTGTAGTTGACATTTTAGTACAAAACTGGAGTGGAATTACTAAGGATTGGATAATGTCGGTAGGATTAGCAAAGTTCATTGTTAAACTTGGGCAATTTATACTAAGTAGTGGTTGTAGTCGCGTTAAATTATTATTACAAATTTACAAGTTTTCAAGTCTAACTCTTCTTGTAATAAGTGGAATCCCAAATAGTAGGTACCCAAAGGTAAAGTGATATATGTTTATTAATTTATGTACAGACGCCAGCACATCAAGCCACACCAATCTGTCAAATTTCCCCAATTAAACGTGAGCCTTATGCTTATGGAATAAAGTTGAAAATCTATGAAATAAATTTGACAGATTGGGGTAGCTGGATGTGCTGGCGTCTGTACAACGAAGATATAAAACAAGCCACTTGTCAGTATATAGACATATGTTGATAAAGATAAAGCTAGATTTATATCTTTGTTGTACTAGCTACTAATATGCCATTTTCTCCGAATAATATTATTGCGGTTGACTATTTCTTTCCTATACTAAGGTCAGGGTTCGAAAAGAATTTTAGTCATGTAATACCCTGCAGCGCCTTATGGACATACTCTTCAATTTTATCGGTATAATGATATTACAAGACAAGTAAATATTTGCTAGGGAAAATTGAAGCAATGTTCTGTTTTTACATTTTATTTGTCTGCCCTTACTTTTACTTTACTCTCCCAAATGTATGTTTGTTTTTAAAATGTATTCTAGTCTTTATGAGATTTAGAATAAATGTCTTTTAAAATTCGATATCATGTCTCGTTTATTACACCATATTCACTACATTCATGTACTGTTTTAGCACTTCTACATCTATTCATCTCTCTTTCTAACTGATTCGCTCCATTTTCTAAATCGAGAGGTTTTTGAACGACAAGAGCATATATCCTACTAATATAATAAAGGCAAAAGTTTGTGAGTGAGTGTGTATGTATGTTACTTCTTCATATCTAAACGGCTGAAGCGATTTTAATAAAATTTGGTATGTAGTGAGCTGACACTCTGGATCAACACATAGGCTGTAATTTATAAAATTTAATAGGGGTTAAACCACGGGGCACAGCTCTCTTAAATAAAATAAAATTATATAACGAACAATATTCAGTACTTGGGTATACAAACATACAGTTGCACTTGTCAAGCTCACAATGCAGTACTTAAATGTAGCCAAAAATAATATTTAGGTAGCAGAAATAAAATTTTAATTTGTCCGTACGTGTGATCTATTTTATCACATATATTTATTAAATCTTTTAATAATTTGGTAGATTCAATTTTACTTTATCCATTTTGTAAATATTTTTAATGGTTTTTATAAGAAAAAATTAACTTACTTTCGTAAGTACAATTACTTACATGTATCGACACTTAAAGGCATGGGATAGACTAAAGGAGTGCGAAACATATTTCTTCTTTGTACTAAAATCGTCAAAATTAATAACAAATGTATATCTGCACGACTTCTGACGATTTTTAATGTATATTCAATAGTTTTGTAAGAAATCGCAGCCCAATCCTTTAGATTTTCTTAAAACTTATCTATTACTACAATTTTTAATTTTGGAAATAAAAATCGTCAAATACAAACATATGTATATCAGTATGCATGAATAATACTGAATATATAAACTAAAAAGCCCGTTTTGTTAAGACATAAACATAAAATGTATGATTTATAATCTCTATTTACGTAGAATAACGTTTATTTCTGTGAAGCAAATATAGTGATTGTTTGAATACGGTTTTTAGAAAGCCATAGAAATCTCAGCTTTTCCCATTGTGGATTTTTTTTAACATCACGTTAGGGCACCCCCTTTGGGGGTCGAACCTTGGCTCGGCTCTCTCTGCCCTGCCTTTGTGAGTGTGTGTATGTTTGTTATTCTTCCACGCAAAAACTACTGGACGGATTTTGATGAAACTTTGTAGTAATATAGCTTATACATCTGAGTAACACATAGGCTATACAAAGTTTAACGCAGGGAAAAACCGCGGGGCATAGCTTGTAGTATATATTACGTATTAGATAAAGATCACTTATCAAAGAATGTCATTTGAACAATATGATTTAATCTGTTTGTAAACGTGATTTTGTCTAGTTATTTTAAATAGTGTATGTGGGGTGAATAATGTTCTTTTAAATGTAATGTACCTTATTTTTATAATAAAGAACGTACCTAGTGAATAAATGATGTGATTCTGATATGAATTATGTATCATATTACGAATGTTCTTGTCATATTAATAAATTATGTATTTATCCTCAACGCACAATAAACTTCAAATTATGAAGATCATATTCTAATCTATTTAAATGCATTCCTTCGGACCACACTTGATTTAAATATTTATGACCAAAAACTGCGCAAAATAATATGGCCTCAGAGAAAATTTTATAGCTCGTAAAATAATTATACAGATCTTATTTGAGTTATGATTCATTCGGTCTTAAAGTGTTGAGGGAACGGTGTAAAAGTGTTGTTCAATTGATGTTTTCCGTAAGTGCTTCATATTGTTCAAAAACATGTACCACAAATTCTACTGTACTTACTGTGCCCCGCGGTTTTACCCGCGTTAAACTTTATAAATTATAGCCTATGTGTTATTCTGATGTATAAGCTATATTATTGTAAAGTTTCATTAAAATCCATTCAGTAGCTTTTACGTGAAAGAGTAACAAACATCCATCCATGCATACTTACAAACTTTCGCGTTCATAATATTAGTAGGATTATAAACGCGAAAGTTTGCAAGTATGGATGTTTGTTCTCTTTCACGCAAGAACTAAGTATCAAATTTTGACGAAACTTTATATTAATATACTCGTAGCTTATATTTACATCAGAATCACACAAAGGCTTTAATTTAATGCGAGTAAAACCACGGGGCACGGTTCATTTGACTATGTTTTGAAAAATATTATTTATCTGAAAACAAAAAAAACACAAGGTCACCTCTAAAAAAGGTTCATAACCATAAAACCACTATAAAATACTTAATTATAATTGTTATTATAATATACTCTGCACTTTATGATTAGCAATAACTTTGTTGTATTAGATTTGTCAGAGTTTATTTTTGTCGCATTTAATGTTTTGTTATACATATTTGCCTATTTTCATCCTTACTTGATAGTTGACTAGTGTGATACGACAAAAACTAGGTGTTGATAGCCTTTTAATCAATACCGAAACCAAAATTTGCTAGTGCTCTAGGCAAGCACTCTATTGGTTTGACAATATCAAGTATACTTTAGTCTTTTTCATATGAGTTAGGATAGGAAGACATGTAATGACTTTACTTTATTTTAATCGTGTATAGTAAATAATCGCCAGCTACTTGTCAACAAACTTTTTATTATTTATTTATTTAATAATTTATGTACACACAAATAAAAACACAATTACAATAAATAATATAAGGAAAAGATTGTACAAAGGTACTGCTTATTTCAATATAAATCTCCTTCAGTAGGCCCGCGAGAGGAGAAACTAACTAGAAAAGAGTATATCGTCTGTAGTTTACGCTACTATATACGACATACAAAGAGTATGTATACACTACATACTAATAATACACAGATACCTATAAGGGGAACATATATATAAGGGCTATATAATATACTACATATACATACTATTGTCAGGATGAGGTTAAGAGAAAATGTTCTTTCACTCGTTTCTTAAATAACGTTATTGTATTGCTATTGCGGATGTTAGGTGGAAGAGAATTCCACAACCTGACCGCATGCGCCGTAAAACAGGAGTCGTAAAAATTGGTTTTATGGATAGGAAATTTAAGGAGGGATCTGAGGTGTGACCTACAGGAGGCATCAGGTGAAAGAATAAAGGCGAAACGCTCCCGTAGGTAGGCGGGGTATGAGGGATTGTGAAGGACACTAAATAATAATAATAATAATAATAATAATAATTTGTTTATTTTCTCTCTCACACAGAAAGGTTACATAGGACATAAGATAACAATAAACAGTAAACCTAACATTAGAAGTGATGATGATCTGTGTGAGAGACTGGTATCTATACTAGGTAGTCCTGTGTTACAGATTACCAGCCTCTCCTAACTCCAGATAAGTGATTTTTGTGCAGTCAACTGTATGTAAATGGATGTGGAACACTATGTGAGGTTATAGGTATATGTATTATGGGTGTGTATAGATTTATTGAGTGGGTATAAGAGAGTACAAGAAGTGTGTGTGTGTGTGAGTGTGGGTGTGTGTGAGTGTGTGTGTGTACGTGTGCGTGTGCGTGTGCATGTGTGTGTGTGTGTGTGTGTGTGCCTGTCTGTCTGTGTGTGTGAGTGTGTATGTGTCTGTCTGTCTGTGTGTGTGTGTTATATGTGTGTGCGTGCGTGGGGATGCCTGTGTTATAATTAAGAGGGGACTTGAAGCAATTGTTCAGTTTCCTCATAGGTAAGTGACTTCAACCATTGAACGAGTACCATTTTGCATCTAGATCTGGTTAGTGGATATATATCTAGTATCTCATTTATTTTATTATACACATATCGTCCCAGAAATCCGAAGAACCTACCAGAGAAGGATGTGGACCATTGACTTCCTATAGAGGTACAGACTTTACGTTTTAGTCTCTTATTTTTATAGTCAGGGACATAAGGGAGCAACGTATGTTGTTTTAGGATTAGGCTCTGTATGTAAAGCTGCCGTACCGTAAGTAAATCTGCCATTTTGTATAGATCCCTGGTAGGGAATAGGAAAGGTAGTGAGAGACTAACCTTAAGAACAGCCCTTTGAGCTCTTTCCACCTTTATAAGACTTGTCTTGCAGACACCACCCCATACTGAGATACTGTATGACAGAATTGGCTGACATAAAGATTGGTAGACCATTTTAATTGTATTTTTATCTGCAATGTTTCGCAGATTCTTGAATATGAATATCAATTTGCGAGTTCTACATGCAATTAAATCTAAATGATGATTGAAATTTAAGTTGCTGTCAATAATGACGCCAAGATATTTGATGTGAGTGGTGCTGTCTATTGGGTTACAGGTACAAGAATGGTTATCCAAGCAGGAATGGGCTACAATTGAGAGATTCCTAAGTGTATTAGGAGGTGGTTTTTTTATAGAAAAAGGAATGTATTTCGTTTTCTCTACATTAAGGGTTAGGCCATTTTGTCCAAGCCAAAGCAACACCGAATTAAATCCTAGCTGTGCAAAAGCATAGGCGTCCTCCCAGGTGTCTCCATGAAATAACAGCGCAGTGTCGTCGGCGTAAGTTACTATTTTTCCGTTATTTAATTTAAGGTTACATAGGTCATTGATGTAAATTTAAAAAAGAGTGGGACCCAGTACACTACCCTGCGGCACACCAAAGACAACCGGCAGCTCATCGCTAGTGATAGCACCGACTCTTACCCTTTGATTTCTGTCCGTAAGATAGTCGGTGAATAATTTGTGCTGTATACCACGTATGCCTATTTTCCCCAACTTCTCCAGTAGTAGTGGGACAGAGACTGTGTCAAACGCTTTAGCTAGGTCTAGAAATATAGCTACCATTTTTTTCTTACTATCCAATCCACTCACGATATGGTCCGTCAACTCATGAATTGCTTCATTAGTCGAGGTCCCTGATCTAAAACCAAATTGGGAACCAGATAAGAGGTTTCTTGTTTCCAAATAGTTGACTAACCGTTTATTTAAGATCTTTTCTATTAATTTAGATATAACGTGCAGGATTGAGATAGGCCTGTAGTTATTGACACAGGCTCTGTCTCCACTCTTAAAGATAGGAATACACAACAGCCGATTTAAATTCCTTAGGAAAAACTCCAGTGCTAAACATGAGATTAAAGAGGTATGTAAGAAGTGGTACTAAAATATGACGATACCGTTTTAAGGAGGAGCCAGATATATTGTCCTGTCCGGTGGTATTAATCTTTTTAATATCAAGTATTAGATTACTAACCTCGGATTGACTCGTTGGTGTAAGGACGAAAGATGAAGGTTGGTTGTCCATACATGTTACTTCAGGCAAATTACTGGGATGAATATTACTGGCTAAGTTCTTACCTACAGACACAAAGAAGCTATTTATATTGTTGACTGAGTATATGGGATCCGAAGGCGACACTAAATCCATGGCTGGGTTACTTTTTGTATTATAGTTGGTTACCTTTTTAATAGTGTCCCACAAAGTTTTGTTACTAGACTTAGCGGCACTGTTTAATAAGTTTTTTTCATAGTCCCTTTTTAGGTTTTTTAATAGTTGATTACAATAATTTCTATATCGTACGTAAGTAACCTTGATAATTTCATTATTGGGATTCTTCTTAGACTTTGAGTGTAATCTATCGCGGTTTTTCATGCATTTTAATAAACCAGGTGTTATCCAGGGCTTGTTTATACGCCTGCGGTTTGGAATAGTGATTAATCGCGTGTTACACTCAATTAAAGACTCTAGCTTTGTTAAAAAGAGAGAGGTGGCTATTTTTGCGTCTGTTAGTGAATATATGAAGTCAAAATTAGCGTTATTCATATCAATATCTAGTCTTATATAATCAATTTTTTTAATGGAAACTGTTTTACTCTGAGGTATGTGGTGTTTCAAGATTATAAAAATGGAGTCATGGTCGGTTATGGAGGTTTCAGCTACATAGCATAAAGCAGGCAACGCACTCTTGAGCATAATATGATCTAAACAGGTTCTGCTGTGTGTGGGTAATTGGTGAGCAGGTAAAATGCTATGTGAAGCCAATAGATTAAGGTAAACAGACGAATTAGGGTCCTTATTGTTTGGGGTAATGTCTATATTTATGTATGTAAATAAGAGATACAATATGCGAGCATTCCTACGAAGACGGATAGGGAGCCACTTGAGATCCTTGCGAAAGTTAGAGACATAATCATATTTCTTAAGACCAAATATAACACGAATACATAAGTTTTGCAAGCGCTCAAGTTTATTTAGCAGCTCCTCAGAAGCATCAAGATAATAGCAGTCCGTGTAGTCCAGAATGGGTTGTATGAGTGTCTGAGCTAGTGAGATTTTCGTTTTCAGGGGTAAGAAGTTTTGGAGGCATTTTAAAGAGTGGAAGGTAAAGTGAACCTTTCTGCTAACTTCCGATACCTGAGCTTTCCATGACAACCTGCTATCATGAATTATGCGCAGATTTTTGCAGTATCAGTATATGCTATAGGATGACCATTTAAACATACCGTAGGGAGTGATGCGAAGTCAAGATAGTTTCGCATATATATAGTACCGATAATCATGGCCTGGGATTTTTCAGGATTAGTAACAGACCATGAGACCTTGTCCATTGATACTTAATTCCAGATCACGACTCATGACAGCAATCGCGCCATGAGCATCTTCTCGAGTAAAGAATCTATAAAGCTGCAAAAAGTCTACATAGAGATCGAAGTGTGAGGAAATGACTTGTGTGATAGAGTTAATGATAATAAATAGTAGTCGATATCATTCATATTCTCACATGTGACGCACATGTTAAGTGTTATCGAATTATAGTACATCAATATTTCAAACAAACCATACGTGCCCAAAGAGCTGGCGCGACCGTGACCTTGGCTTTATTCCGGGCTACATAGGCTGGGAAAATATTTTCTAATGAAATATCTCAATAATAATTATATACAACATACCTATAGCTAGCATATTGTATGAAACTTAACTCAATGATCGTCAATGAATACCTACGCATGCCACCCGCAAAAAGTGTCGGACTCGCACCGACTAAAGGTCATAGCACACATATCATCTCGGAAACGGATCGTAACCGTATTACCTCGACCCGCTCAGTATTCTTTGTATGAAACTCTCTACTGCAAAGCACACTAATCGGAATCCAAATAAACAAACGTAGGTATACAAATAGATTTAAAAAAATAGATTTATAGTAAGTCTAAACATAAATCTGAGAGATCATACATCAAAACAAGAATTAAACAGAGTAGGTGCATTGCCGATAAGCTACGAACGATACAAAGTGGCAGATCAAATTCATGATCTTAGTGCTAATATCGTTGCAGACATATACATCATACTGATAACACGTTCCATACTATCAAATTGAAGTTTTATAGTAAAGCAAAGCGCAAATGCAAAATTACTAGGAAATAAAAAATGTTAACGTCCTGCAAGGATCAAACTAGTACCTCTACATTTCCGGGACGTGCCTTCTGCCGTTAAGCTATGAACGATACACGTTTATTGTTGTCTCGAACCCTAATGGATGATTTAATTTACGATTTGCTAGGTTATAATATATTTACAGTTTGAAGTATATAATAACCTTTACGCGATGCTAACTACTTAGGTACTTATATCTTATTGACTTTAGTTATAAGCGTCGGTTACGATGGTCAAATAATCGATCATGAATTGAAATCGAATTTTTGTTACAGGTTATGACGCCAAATTCTTCAAAAAGTAGTAGAAGTTGTTCGTGCGAGGCTCCGTCACTCCAGTGCCGATGACAAGCCGCAGCGGGACCCGAGCGGACCGCGAGCATGGCGAACGCGACCATAACAAACGCAACCGACGCCTACTGCGTGCCTGGCGCGACCAACTTCAACAAGGCGTACAGTCGACTGCATGGCTATGTCGCACTCGTAATATGCATCGTCGGCTCTGCCACCAACTCCATCAATATCGCGGTGCTGAGTCGCCGCGAGATGACAAGCTCGACGAACTCCATTCTATCCGGCCTGGCATTCGCCGACCTTTTAGTGATGCTGGAGTATATACCCTATGCGCTACACATGAATATCAAAATAGGACCTCAAGTTAACAAGAATACTTACGCCTGGGCGGTTTTTGTTTACTTCCATTCCATATTCAGTCAAACGTTTCACACGATTTCTATTTGGTTAGCGGTGACTTTGGCGGTGTGGAGATACGTCGCCATCGCCTTTCCCCAGAGGAACAGTACCTGGTGTAATAAAAAAAACACAACTCTGGCAATCGTAAGCGCATATGTTATATGTCCTTTTTTGTGTCTTCCGATATATTTTGCAATGAACATAGTGCCCAGTGAAGTGACACCTCAAAACAATTCACAATTTGCCGAAGACCTGTCTTTACCGGACAATCGGACCGTTTATGTTTTAGAAATGTCAAGAAACGTGAAATTAGTGACAGCGATAATGTGGATTTATAGTGTTATATTAAAGCTAGTTCCGTGTATAGCATTGTCGATACTAAGTACTTGTTTAATATCGAAGTTGACCACGACGGAGAGAAGGAGGCAGAAACTTTTAAAACGTTCAACAATCGGCCCGAATGAGGTAAGTTGAGCTTGAAGAGTGTTTTATTTCAAATGTTTGATTTTTTTTTTCGTTAGTCCTATTTTTAAGTTGCGATATTTATTACTGAACCGGATTACTTTAAGTTCAGGGTAAATTTTAGCGATTGTAAAGATAATGTATAACAGATCGCATCTTTAGTAATAAATTGCATTAAAATACTGTGTCTTATACTTTAATTTACGATGTCTCTAGCTAACGTACCAGAACGAAGGAAGAATAATACAAAGTCATATTCTTCCGCACCGTCATTCAGTTAATTAATTAATTATAAATGACTGAGTGTATTTTCCAAATCGGAATGTGTTATACTTAACAATTTGATTGTAAAACCGCGACTACGAAACCTTACAAGACGCGTGGCATGGCTTTATATGCTGTAAACCGGTTAATTAATTTCTCCTCCAGATGGTAAAATAATAACTCTCTTGGAATACTTTTCATATTCAATATTCATTAATACGTCGCCAACCACGCTGCAACACCGGGAATTGATAAACCAGTAGAAATGGTTTTATTTCTATTTGTGAGGCTCCTTTTCATCATCTATTAAGAAAATAAAAAATAATAGTCATACTCGAAAAATAATAAGCAATGTGATTTTTATTAAACATAGCAGGAGCCAGTTGGCGTGGCTTTTCACGCTGGAGGTCGTGGGTTCGGTTCCCACCCAGGACAGATATTTGTGTGCATGAACATGTCTGTTTATCCTCTTGTCTGGGTGTAATTATCTATATAAGTATGTATTTACAAAAAATAAAGAATAGTAGTATATGTAGTATATCAGTTATCTGGTTTCCATAGTACAAGTATTTGCTTTCTGAGATAAAAACTCTTGAGAAGTCCCTAGCAATCTCATATCACAGTTTCCAGTCATACAAAAATGAAATGCAATTGCTAGCTGGAAAGTGTAATCCTGAAAGCAATAGGACATTGGAACCGATTAACACCAGTAGTGCAGTAGTGGAGGCATACACACAGCTGGGATCAGAGTCACCAGTATCTCCACAAAATGACAATACTAAACATAGCTCCATACTGTATTCCGATGAAATGGGTAAGGGCCTTGATACCTTGCTTTGTAATAAGCTGAGTTGTTCCTTTGTCAACTATTGTATGCCAGGATTACATTATAAAGATATAATAGATAAATTAATTCAGAATAAACACAGTGCCAAATCATGTATAACTCTAATGGTAGGAAATTGTAAGAACTTAAAGAAAAAAGACATTACAGATAGTTTCACTAAGATGTTAGAATTAGACTGTAATAAGATAATATTGTGTGCCTTCCCCTATGTGTCCAATGTGCCTGATAGTACAAATAATTATATCCACAAGCTAAATATGCACCTACAGTTTTTGGTTAGCCATTATAGTAATAAATTTATATTTTTGGACACAAATAGTTTTATAGATTCTTGTAGGGTAACCATGAGTACAGTTACTGTCTCAAGAAAATTTTTGAACATACTTGCAACTTTAGTAGCGGCACATATTAACTCAGTCATAAGTGGTATGACGAAGTTTCTTTTTATACCATCTTCTAGTAATGTTATTAAAATCAATTTAGTTAGTAGTTTAAACATGTAAGCATGACAATAGAGAAGTGTGATAACTTTCTAATTCTATCACATCAAAATATAAACCGCTTCTCTAGCAAAATTCTAGACATAGAACTTTTTAATGAAAAGTATGAAATAGATATCCTTTGTTCAATTGTTTTATATAAATGTGTTACGTGAACTATCTGTAAATGATTGCTATCATATACTTAATTTTAAATTATTGACTCTGTCTCAAAATGAATAATGTTATTGTTTCGAAGTTTTTCTTTTGTATACCTAAATATAATCTAAAATAATAAGCATTCAGACAACCGACCGAGCATATATTGTGTTTGCCTACTAAATAATTACTCTAATTGGACCAAATCCCGTGTTCATGCCCGCTTGAGTATGTTTCGCCGGACCGTCTCAACTGGGTCGTGTTGAAACCGGTAGTAGATGAACCCACAGAGTTTGTTTCGCGGGGTCTTCTCAGTTGGGGCGCATTGGATCCGGTGGTAGCATTAAAGCGCGACCGTCGTTATTAACACAAGGTCCGTCATAATAATAATACCTTTAATATAGACAAAACCATTGACAATATGTAGTAAAAATATTAGATTTAAACTAGATAATTAAACATAATCCCTTGACAATAACTTGATACGAGCTAGCTAAATATCATTGCTGTAATAAAATAAATTTTATAAATGTTTTCATACAATATGTACCTAAATATCTATGTTACTAGAAATAATATCTAATGTATACAACTATATTACTACAAACATGTTCTGACTATTTACAAGCGCTTTTTTAAAGTCTACGTGAATAAAAACCTTTTCTATTTTATTTTATATTTATACAAGCTCTGCTTAGTTTGCGATCACATGATGGTGTAAATAATGTCCCAGGATATTATTATTATATAACAGAAACTGTTTTTATCATGACTTTTGAAATATGACTTGAACTACGAATTTTTCGGGAACTTTGTTAATGTTCAAATCGATCAGTGTACATAAAATATATTTACAATAGGGCTAAATAATACACTTGGTTACACTCTGACCTTGATAACCCTTTTGGCGTTGTTATGTACGTAGTTGGGGAGTTCTTTGTAGTACATTTGTATCCACTGACGACGTATTGACTGTTACATTATTAAAGGGCTTTAGCTACGTAATTATCGTCCACTCTCCGAATGGTTAGTTAGTCTGAATTGTTATGATATCACGTAATACATATTAGAAAATTGAAAATGCTTTGCGAAGTTGATATCGAAGAAAACGAAAACAAAACAAATGAGAATTATGTATATAAAACCCCGACGTAAGGCATGTTCTCTCTTAGATAATATGTCTGTGTATACTTGTCTGCATTGATGTACATATCTGAAAGCTAATGAATTCAAAATTGCTATTAGCAGTATTTCATGAAATTCATAACAAATGTCTTTCTTGTTGGAACCGGTTCTATAATATTATAACAACATAATATTCTGAATATTTCATTTTGAAAATGCCATTATAGCAGTTACCTACTTCTACATCTTGGACTTCCCTCCCCGCTTCGGAACAGGGTACAGGGTGCAATAGTAAAAATTGTAAAAATTTATTTAATTTCTACAGCGAACTACTTTATTAGTAGAAATTTAATTATTTACTGCTATTTCGTTCGTGTTATGGCATAAATTAAACCACCTTGGTGGTCACCCATCTATGGACTGACCGCGAGCCTAGTTGCTTTACCTCACCGAACACTTACGGACCAGTGAGAGCATCTAGTGCCTCATCTTAAAATAGCTCGCTCACGTTTTAAATCGTCAATACGAAAAACCAATGGCAATCTTGCTTGAGAATTAGTCGATAAATTGAAGAGAGAAGCCCCGTGGTCAACTCTAAAGCATGAGTTTACAGCGAATAGGTATATTGATCAAGCGTATATTCACAACATAAAAATGAATAATAGGGGTATAGAGACCCCATATACCCTACTTAAATTGCTCATACCTGATGATAGTTCGTTGAACGATAAGGACCACAAGAAGATTAGGCAGTACCTACCTATTTGTCGATTCTGCCTACTATTAATGGGTTTACAAAAACTGTGAAATGGCTACCTGTTAATAAAGCATCAAATAAAGATAAAAAGTCATAAGATAGAGGCAGTTGAAACCCCAAAAAGACTTACGCTGGGAAATACTCAGCTTAAAACGACAAAAGTGCAAACAGACTTAGGCGTGAAGATATCTGAAGATTTAAAGTAGGAAGAACACATAACAACGATAACAAAGAGAGCAAAAAGTTTCATTTATCTTATAAGGAAAGCATCTGGAGTCATAACATAGTCACATCAAGATTCATAAAACATTCCTCAGACCATTGTCGTTAACGGGATATGCCAACGATGGCTTAGGTACTATACTTTTGAAGCCTATCACATTCTATGGCAAAACGAATGTGAGCTTGACAGTATTTGGAGTAGTTTATTAAACAGATCTTAAAACAATAAGGTAAAACTTTCGTGCGTTTAAGCTCTTATGCCATAACTACTATAAGAACTAATGTAACAGCTAATGAGCTGTTACATTATATAAAAGCACCAAGGATCAATTTTAAGAGTCCTATCTTGTGTGAAAGGACTCTTAAAATTGATCCTTGGTGCTTTTGCAGCTGGCTTCATCATCATCATATCAGCCGAAAGACGTCCACTACTGGACAAAGGCCTCCCCCAAGGAGCTCCACAATAGCCGGTCCTGCGCTGCCCGCATCCAACGGCTTCCAGCGACCCGTGCAAGATTGTCAGTCCACCGTGTAAGGGGCCTGCCCATGCTGCGTCTTCCTGTTCGTGGTCGCCACTCGAGTCATCTTTCTGCTCCATCGGCCGTCGGTTCTATGAGCTATGTGCTCTGCCCACTGCCACTTTGGTTCGCCTACGGATTTTGAAGTTTTTGATTCGATTGCGCAGGGATACTCCGAGCATAGCCCTCTCCATTGCTCTTTGGGTGCCCTTGTAACTTCTGATAAGTCCCATAGTGAGCGGCCACGTCTCTGTTCCATAAGTCATCACTGGCAAAAAACACTGGTCGAAGACTTTCGACTTAATGTCGGTTTCTACGATTGAGCTGGCTTCTCTAGCTGCATTCTTTGATTTTATGAGGTTGAAGCCTTGGAATCAAAATTCTGTCTCCCGCTTTGCTCGGAAGGGAAGTGGAACTATTTATTTTCTAACTCCTCCTTGATTCTTTCGTATTAAATTATTTCGTTTTCTTTCTGATTATATTCGTTGCGGGATCCATCACAGTTAAAGTGATTCCTCGAGGCATGCCTGGGCCTGGTGAGACACTAAGCGGTGGCTCAGTGTCACTTCATTGAATGCTAATCTTGATCAGGAGCCACCGTAAGACACTAACAGAAGTTGCAGTGGTGGGTAAGAGTGGTTAAGAGGGATAGACTTGTCCTAATTATAGCGCAAAGCTTGGAATATTCTAATGACCAAGCGTTGAGAAATTTCAGTAAATGGGTAGGTATAGATGTAGATTTAAAAATTAAATTTATCAGTACGCTAGGATTAGAATAGGACTGTTAATCATATATGTAATTAAATTACTTGATTGTAATCATCTGGTACAGTGCTTCGTCTAATTAATAGCTGGAACACCAACACTGGCCTATTAATTACTGAAAGGTGTAATTAACTTGCGCCTCAATAAATGACTAAACAGAACCTTTTCCTTCCCAACGTCAATATAAAACGCCATAAAATTAAATTAATAGTAATTAAGCAACCACCCTTTGTTCAGTGAACCGACAAGTTACATTTGCTGAAAAGGGTCTGGAAATGAATCCTATAAAATCCTGTACTACGAAACAAATATATACTTACTTTGTTACCTACCAGCTAACAACCTATCAACACAATTTTACATACATTTGATACATAACAACTCGTAATGGTAACTTTGGTTTTGCGTATAATTATTTTTAATTCATTAATTCTAATAACAGTATCAAATTTAATCTTTTTTACTTAAAATGCCTTTGGCGGCGAGGACAAACACTGACTCTTTAAGGATAAAGCTAAGTTTGTTAACGAAGATTTGTCAAATCGCCCCGCGGGTTGATCGGTGCAAATTGTATTTTTTGTTTCTTTGAATGATTGTGACCAATGCAACTGACATTAAGCCTGATTGACTTGAACCTACCCAAATCCAAATGATGACGGTCCCTACTTAAGAAAATAAACAAAAAATGTGAGCCGTCACGGGACCCCTGGCAGATGTGAAACATCGACATTATTGTTGTTGTATTGTAAAAGTAATATCCAGAAGTCGAAGTATAAGTCGCAGTCGAAGTCGAAGTCGAAGTATAAGTCGCAGTCGAAGTCGAAGTCGAAGTCGAAGTCGAAGTCGAAGTCGAAGTCGATGTCGAAGTCGAAGTATAAGTCGCAGTCAAAGTCGAAGTCATGTCGGAGTCGAAGTCGAAGTATAAGTCGCAGTCGAAGTCGAAGTCGAAGTATAAGTCGCAGTCGAAGTCGAAGTATAAGTCGCAGTCGAAGTCAAAGTCGAAGTCAAGTCGAAGTCCACGTAGAAGTCGAAGTCGAAGTCGAAAAGAATATATTGTGTTAGGAACTAAAAAAATATAAAAAAACACGGCATGCGTCGCCACGCCAGAAATCTGTTTTACGTGCGGTTATAGATGTTTCACATCAAAAAAAGTACTGAATTCCCGTTTAGTGACTGATGCTACACTCTGAGGCTCACGTTGAATTTATCCTTAAAACAACTGATACAGTTATTAAATAATAGATAATAATAAGATCCCGGGACTTTATTCACACACGGGTGAACCATCTGATCCCAAATTATGCAGAGCTTGTACTATGGAAATCAACTAACTGATATACTACATATTATTATACTACTTTTCTTAGTCAATACATACTTACATAGATAGATAATTACACCCAGATACAGGACAAACAGACATCTGCATGCACACAAATATCTGTCCTGGGTGGGCATCGAACCCATGAGCGGCGGCGTGAAACGCAAGCATCTACCAAACACGCCAACCGGCCCGTCTCTATTGTGTATAATATATAATAATAATATCTAAGGACAATGTCACACAGATCATCCTAGCCCCAAACTAAGCAAAGCTTGTACTATGGGTACCAGGCGACGATATACATACTTATATAGATAGATAAATACTTATATACATAGATAACATCCATGACTCAGACACAAATATTCGTGCTCATCACACAAATATTTGCACTTACCGGGATTCGAACCCAGGACCACCAGCTTTGTAGGCAGGATCACTACCAACTAGGCTACGGTGACCGCTGAATAGACTGCTGAAATTATACAAATCTCATCAGAGACAAGTCAAATAAGCAAAATATATTAAAGTGCACAAGTGTTTATAAGTAAACAGGCTTACCATGTCCGCTCAGATTAATAATGCTCTGAAGCTATACAATAAGAGCGGGGACAGATCAGGCACATGATCGACAAATTTAGGTGCTCTACCAGACTCTTTGCTGCTATTGGATGTTTTATCATTCCAGAAAAATCCCACCTACACTTTTTGGACCGATCCGGAAAATGAGATTAGAACCTCATTAACAGCAGTTTAACGAGAATTTTGCTGATAAACTCAGATTCAGATTCAGATACTTTATTGTGGTGTGGTGTGTAACTGATATGCAGTTTAAAATAAGTTATACAAAAAACTCTTTAAAAAAATCTTTATCTAGTAATCATAATTATGATCATTAATTATGATTACTCGAACTTTTTATTGAAAACGGTAGGTATATTACACCACCACGAAAGAGCATTTGGGTTCAATGTGCGTTCAATATGGGACGAATGTATAATGGACGGAACCAATTTACTAGTGTCGGAATATAAAATAGTCTATTGACGCTTCCAAGGCGATCTGCGACTAAATGAATAAATTACTATAATAATACCTATATTCATTTTAAATTGTAAGATCTTCAATGATGTTATTCAATCAAGATTATAGTCTCTCGTCCAAACAGGTCATTTCATTAATTTTTTACCACTGTATGCAATCAAAGTCGTGTTTTTTTATTTCGACAGAAAAAGTCATAATACTTCATGAGAAACAAAATTAACTAACATCATTTTAGGGTTTCGTAAGTATGAAAGTAAAGACCCTCAGCTCTGAATGAATGTCATAGATGATTCCTTTAAAAAAAATAGGGATTTGAACTGAAGTGTCGTGTATCGTAAAGGATGTCGCCTCTGCGCCCTATTTTAATTAAATACTTTCCAAGATGCATGTACTAGTATTGTCTACACACTTGCGGAAATACATAAATTTGCCTGTTATCAATATAAATATTTAAACAATATACTATATTAACAACATATTATATTAGTTTATTAGCTTATGCGGAAGCCGAAAGCTTATTAAATAGGTGAGGCCTCCTGGCTGTTTAAATATTTATATTGATAATAGGAGAATTCATATATTTCCGCAAGTACGTAGACAATATTAGTGGGTGCAGCCGAAAAATAACAGGTAAAACAACAAAAAAAAGGCCAACACTGATTCTGTTTCGCACAATTGCCAAACTGTGCCATTTAAGTTGTATAATGGTACAGAATGGCAATTGTGCGAGGCAGAATCGGTGTTGGCCTTTTTTGTTGTACCTGTTATTTTTCGGCTACCTTAGACCTCAGTATAAAAATAGACAGTACGGAAACTACTTACAAACGGTCGAAACGACACACTCACACAAACATGCGCATCGACAAGCCCTCTAAGCGGTTGTTGCGGTGCTGCCAGTAGAAAACAAGTGGTCACGAACAAGGTTATCTCCGTAATCATTTTAAAATTTCACGTACGTATTGCGTAGTATACGGCTGCTTTAACTCGGCTTCATCAAAACGGGAGCTTTCGTATTTTAACCGTCTTGCTGATTTATAACACAAATATGTTTTAATAAATATTGTAATAGGTATCTAGAACATTAAAAGTTACAACCCTAAAGCTTCAATAGAGCGTAATTATTTCATTAATTAATCTTAGTTATCTTACTGTCCATATTTATACTCTGCTTAGACTATGATGCTTACAAACACATAAACATCACTTACACCTTACTGACCTTACCGCATTTTCCGATCCACTCTATCGAAGTAACAATGTTATTACTTGGAGTACATTATGAAAGGTAGGTACTTTACCTGACCAGCAGCTCATACGAAGAATAAAAACTTTTCTCTCACTTAAATTTAGCTACAGTTTAGCGTTTCCCATTTAGTGTTAGAGCTTATCTTACTATGTGGTAGCATTCTATTCTCAAACGTACACCGTAATCTATAAAGTAATTCCCTAGTAGAGAGGTGATCAAACAATACGCTCATCTCCCTTTAGCTAGGTCCATGGTGGCTGGGTTGAAACCAACCATCGCTTCAGTTCGCAATAAGGCGCTCTACATAAAACATCTTCTATACTCACATCGTGGCATACAGTAGGATACAAGAAACCCACCCGACCAGGATTCTTACCTGACTTCAAAAACAAGGAAGTTACTAATTCGACTGTATGTATTTTTTTTGTATGTATGTAACGGAAACTCTCGTTTGTTTGTGAACCGTGTCGATGCTTTCAGAATGTTTTACATAAAATTTGTCCAAATTTGTTGTTATACTAAACAAATTTGTTGTCATGTTTGTTGATAGCTAAACGACATGGAATTTAATAGGACCCTGTACAATTGGTTAAGTGACAGATGTTTTTATTCAACAGATGAATTTCTTAAATATAAGTTTTAAAATTTGACATGCTTGTAATCTGTTTATTTTTAATGTTATGTTTTTATCTAATACTCTTTTAATGTTTTTACTTTATTATTTTGTATCGTCTTTTTGTGTTTGACATTTTATTTGTTTTAATTTAATAATATTATAGTTGACATTGTTTAAAATTTTTGCACGATATATCTATGTCAAATAAAGTTGGATAAGTTTATAATGTTCCTAACAACCCTGTTCCTATATTTTAGCAAATAAATATTTCATTCATTCATTCATATGAACTATAATAATAATAATAATATCCCGGGACATTATTTACACACGGCCATCTGATTTCAAAACAAGTAAGTAAGTAAGTAATCTTTATTTCGCTTAAAATATGGTACAGACAAGATTTTATAGTCATCACAATTACAGTTTCACATATTTTGTCGACAATGACATCCGAAATTTTATCAAATCATTTACATCTAACGTTAATTATAATATGTTAATACATTGTTTATAAGAAATAACAGTATAAAAATAATAATAATAATGTCATCTATATTAGTATCCATGTCAACATCGTAGTCACTATAAAATAAACATCAACATATCCTGTAGTCAAAGAATTCTTTTAAATTTTAAAAAACATTACTTAAAAGCCACTGTTTTAGTGCTCTTTGCAGACTATGGAAACCAGATAACTAATATACTGCATGTACTACTTTTCTTTTGTAAATCCATACTTACATATATAATTATACCCATACTCAGGACAAACATACAT
The DNA here is from genome assembly GCA_951640165.1 of Pseudoips prasinana. NCBI lineage: Eukaryota > Metazoa > Arthropoda > Insecta > Lepidoptera > Nolidae > Pseudoips > Pseudoips prasinana. The sequence goes on along the minus strand of OX621241.1, from coordinate 17,208,650 downwards.
GTTTATGCACACAAATCTGTCCTGGGTGGTAACCGAAGCCACTATCTGCGGCGTGAAAATAGGTATTTACCAACCACACCAACCGGCCTAAAGGCGGAAATTAGTTGTATGTTTTTCAAAATAGTTATGAAATTATTACTTTAGCTTTTTTATTCTGTAGAATATCATAATCGTTAAAGACACGACCGGTCATAAAGGCGTCCAGACTAGAAATAACAACATTATTATGTATCACTTGAAGTTATTATTATCTCTGTTATATGTTCATGACACCTATTTTCGCAGCATTTTCTCTCTAGCCGAAGTGATTTTTTTATCTAGTCACTTGATTATGTAAAAGGTACTTCAATAAACATTTATTACCATTAAGACATGAAACATAATTACTCTATAAAATTGCTCATCAAGGCACAAAATAATTATTAAATGACCGTATGAAGGTGACTGCTGATAAAAAAGGTTTTTGAGTAGTCGATGGACGTGTATTGATTCTTTTTATAATTCTTTTATAATTTTTATTAGACGTCCTCTGTTGGTCAAAGACCTCTTCTTTAATGGCCGTTCTTAGATGTGGAGGGCCCACGTTGGTTCATCCGGTTTGAAACTTGTTGGTTGGTCATATCAGAAGATTATTTGATGTCCTACACATTTAATATCATAAGATATATTTAATTATTGTCTTTCTGAGAATTATAGATAAGCTTCCATGTGCATATGCACATGTCAAAATATAGGTATTGTAAGCGGAGCCTAAAAATACAAATAGAAAAAAGATGCTTTTGGTCTTTACCCTAAATAAGTTACCTTGTTGATCAAATAAAACTTATTATTTATTTTATCATATTTTGTTTAGTTTTATGAATACATTACTCGTCGTGAAGCATTTAAGATCCGGCCTATGGGATACTGGATTCAAAGAAAATAAATTATAACTTTTGATCAGCTACTTGAAATAGACCTAAATATTTAATAAAACTTGCTTTCAATAAAATTTTGAAGAGTTATAGAAACGTCATTTACAGTAATTGCTTGTCTGTAAGCAATTACTGTAAATGACGTTTCTATAACTCTTCAAAATTTTATAGTTATTATTTATTTTATTAGCTGTGCCGTGCGGATTTACTTTATGTAATAGCCTATGTGTTATTCGGATATTTAAGCTATATTTATAAGTAATTATAATTTTACCGATTTACCAAAAACAAAACAACACACGCACACAAACACACACACACACACCACGCACACACACCACGCACACACACACTTATGTTTTTTTTTTACTTCCTTTTGTATTTCTATTATTTTAATAGTGTCATCTTTTAAAATTATTATTAATTCATTATTTTGATCTTATGTATGTTAACCTAAGTAATGAAACTATATGATAAAAAATATAAATTTTAATATAGGCACTACCAAACAACTTGGGTAGCTTTTGTTATTTTAGCATTTGGTCTCCACGAGACAGGCTCGACCTAGTGTGGAGGTCATAAGTTAATGAAAGACCTTTTTGTTACAAAATTGTAATTTCACTCTTATATGTAAAATAGTTAAAGAATATGTAAATAATTTAACTACAAAGTTTCATCAAAATCCATGCGGAAGTTTGTGCGTGAAAGTATAACAAACATCTATACTCACAAACTTTCAAATGTATAATATTAGTAGGATAAACAACGCCCGCACTGTGAAATTATACCTGTGTCGCAGGGTACTTTGCAAAACATAGAATTGATAGTTCTTCCCTGTGCAGGAATCGAACCCGGATAACTAAGTGGCGAGGCGACTGCTGCACAACACTATTATTATTTGACGGTCACCGTAGCCTAGTTGGTAGTGCCCCTGCCTACGAAGCTGGTGGTCCTGGGTTCGAATCCCGGTAAGAGCAAATATTTGTGTGATGAACACGAGTATTTGTTTCTGACTCATGGATGTTTTCTATGTATTAAAGTATTTATCTATCTTTATAAGTATGTATATCGTCGCCTGGTACCTATAATACAAGCTTTGCTTAGTTTGAGGCTAGGATGAGCTGTGTGTCATTGTCTCTAGATATTATTATTATTTTAACTGTATAATAAAACTAATCGTAAATGTCTCTTCATCATAATTAATCTGTCACTTCTGTGAATAAAATTACCATTGGTATGACAATTAGACTCCACGATTTTGCTATTTATGTAATCAAGCATAGTATAAATCTAGTCATAGTAAGTCCCTTACAGGTCTATATTATTCAGAATACGAGCATTATCGTTGTTTGGTAAGACTTGTTTTCCACACAACGATAATGCAATAACATGAGTGTTGTATCCTAAAGGACCAAGGACACAATTTGTCCCTCCGTTTATCTTAACTACAAAATTACCGAACCGATTTAAGTAAGGGTTAGCCAAATGGAGATCGTGCCTTGGAAAAGTAGTTTCCTGAAAATCCGGCGTTCTAGAAACTTATGTAACGTGTAACAAAATTAACTACAAACATTTCATAGGATCAATAAGAAATGAAAAGTAATGGGTTTAAACTAAATATATCAACACAGTGTAACTGACCGAATAAACCAAGACATTATATCCAATTATATTAGGCTCCACAGGGACAGAGGAACTGTATTATCCTTTTTTTTCTTTATCTTTTACGGAGTTCTTGTAGCCGCCCAATCAATAACATTGAAATTTCCGATTCATTTTGTAAGGAACCGCTTTAATTTTATTGTTGTTATAGGGGCAGAGGAATTCATGCTCTGTTAAAATTTCTTAGAACGCTGGCAGACAGACGGATGGATAGATAATTAAAATTTAGTAATATGGTTCCATTGGAATTATTTAGGTACGGTACCCTAAAAATGTTAGACCAAACCAAAGAAAATGAAAAGACTTTACTTAATTTTTGGAAGCTATTTACCAAATTTAAACATTTACAACTAATTTTGTTTTACCCTATACAATCTTGTGATTCAGAGTACACGTTTAAAATACAGTAGTAAACAGTCATTGGCTATTAAAATTCAGCTTGCAACCCTGCGTGTGAATGACCGCTAACCCTCCTAACTATCTTTCCCAATGCTACCTCACCGCTTCAAGTTATAACCGATACCTATTACTCAGTTTCAAAGTTTGTAATCAATTCGAAATCCCATTACTGTGTCTCTGTAGATATATACAGAATCGACTAACTTATATGTACTAGGGCTGGCCGTTAAAGTAAACTAGTTATAGTTTAGTGAAATAACCGTAATTTCACGATATAATATATATATGTTCTATCTTTTCAAATAGGACAATTTATCTAACACGTGTTATTAAGATTTGTGTCAGTAAAAAAAAATGGAATCCACGCTTCCGAACAAAGATATGAATCGTAAAACATACCATAAAGTATATAGACAGCTATTTTCACTACTTTACCGGGCAACATTCGCGAGGATTACAATGAAAACGAGGCCAGAGGACACCACCTTTGGGAACAAAGAAAGATTGATACTAACAAGACTTTTTTGTATTTTTCAATTGTCACTCTACTTTTATACGCGGAGTCTTGCTCATCAGATTAAGGATCTAAGAGAGTATTTTATCGATGGGAATTTATTTATTTGGTAAAGGGACAGCAACAGCACACATAACTAGACTTAAATACTTATATAGAGTACAGAAAAGGTCAATAACATCTATCCTCGGAAGATAAACAACGTGGATTAAGCTTAACTTAAAGTAAATAGAGTAAATGATTGAATTGGTAAAGTGCCATTATAAAGAAAAGATGTAATAACTAGATACATGCTTACTTAAATTAACATACTATACATATATAATTATGTGATTATACTAAATATAAATAAATTTTACTGAAATAAATAAATAATATGTAATAATGCCCACAACACCCAATGCCTTATTTCCGGACCAATGTACGACAGTATTTAGTGTTATGAGGTCTAACGCTCGAAAACGCTTTAGCTCGAAAATTTGCGCAATCGAGTTGTGTCCAACATTTGGAAGTATATGCCATAATTACCACGCTTGGCAAACGGGTTGGCGATCGCAGTTTGATAGTCATTGTACACAGAGAAACGCTGCTACCGGTTCTCTGGCAGATTTTCCCTCGGGATAACTTCTACGCCCCCCACGGGATGAGATGGGGTGGCAATATTCTATGCCGCAGCAACACAGCTCTTATTCATTATAAAAACTTAATACGGATTTGTACGATTTAAATAAGTACAACTACTTACTACCTAATTTAATTCTCTTACAAAAAAGACTATCATAATTCGATGCTAGTATTTATTCCGTCGGAGAAGATTCTTGTGATACGTAAGCTTGCCATATAGGCAACAATCCCTCGCAAACGATATGTTCGAAATTATTAGAATACTAGCTGTACCCCACGGTTTTACCCGCGTTAAACTTTATAAATTATCTCAGCTCCTCCCCCGCAGGTGATAGCGTGATAATATGTAGCCTATATGTTGACCCGACCTCTTAGTAATATTCATGCAAAATTTCTAGTAAATCCATGCAATGCTTTCTGAGTTTAGCCCGGACATACATACAGACAAACAGATAAACAGACAAAGATTCTAAAAACGATATTTTTGGCTTTGATATCGATTGTACATCACGCCCCAGGTATCCTTTTTTAAAAATATTTAATGTACAGTTTTGGCTTTGCTACGATTTTATTATATGTAATAATATATATATGTATAGATTAATATTCAATTATCTAGGGAGAACTAACACACTGCCATCTGAACATAAGCTAGGCAGAGCGTAAACATACCTACTTAAATATTTCTAAAAACATAAATATTATAGATAGATTACACACAGACAGAACAATTAATCATGCTCATCACACAAATATTTGTTCTGGCTCCTGATCAAACCCACGACCACAGAGCAATAAACCAGACAAATGTTACTTATTTATTATTATACTAGCTGTGCCAGGCGGTATTACCCGCGTTAAACTTTATAAATTATCACAGCTCCTCCCCCGTAGGCGATAGCGGGTTATCTTTAAAAAAATATTCAATGTACAGTTTTGACTTTCCTAAGATTTTATTATATGTAGTATATAGATTATGCTTATAAAGAGAAATAAAGACCAATAGTGGCACGCAATGAAAAAGCTTTGTGTTTTGAGGCGCAGGTATTTTTTTTTATCGGGACTAGTCCCTCCCTCTTACCCACCACTGCAACTCCTGTAAGCCAGGATCAACAGTGGCACACAATGAAATGACACTGAGCGGTGAAGCTCAGGTATGTCCCGGGGAATCGCTTTAACTGTCTTGGATCCCGCAACGAGTTTAATCAGAAAGAGAAAAAGGAGGAGTTAGAAAATGAATAGTTCCACTTCCCTCCAGAGCAAAACGGGAGACAACATGATGTAAAGAGGCTATAGCCTCATAAAATGAGAGATTTTCAACTAGAGAAGCCAGCTGCAAAAGCACCGAGGCTCAATTTAAGGGTCCTAAGTGAGCTGTTATATTTGATTCCAATAGTAGGTATGGCAAAAGCGCTTAAACGCACGGAAGTTGTTCCTTGTTGCCACAAGATACGTATAATACTACTCCAGATATTGGTTGCAAGCTGTTTAACGCTGATTTTGCCGGAGATCACACTCCCAAAGGATGTGGTGAGCAGTTTATTCATATTCGTTACTGGAAGTTGAGCACAGACAGATTGGTGAAGATACTAATTTGAAACTAAACAATTTACTTTTAAAATTGCCGTGTCCGGTAAGAAATAAGAATAGGCGCATAATAAGAAAAGGCGCAGGTATATCGCGTAAAGTTAGATTATCTTGGGTACGGCCACGAGTATATTTAGAAAGAAGAGAGGAGATAGAAAAAGGTGGTTTCTGTACTTCCCAACATATACTTACACACATATGGGCAGTGGTTACCCTAGTGCCAGAGTTGTTTAAGCCGCCCCGTTACTAAAGATATTTTTTTTGAAGTTGTATTGGGTAACAACTTGTATTCACAAGTTGTTACCCAACAGTAACAACTTGTATTCACAAGTTGTTACTGTATACCGAATTGACTGTTGCAAGGCCAGTCATTATGTTTTTATTATTAAAATGGTACTGACTTATCGTATGGGCAGTGATTACCCTAGTGTCAGAGTTGTATTTATAAGCCACTGTGTACCAGGCGTACATGGCTTAACGACTGTTGTCTAATAACTACAACCGGGAACGGTAGCTTAATGTGCCCTTCGAATCACGGAGACGCTTAGAAATTTAACCATTTTGGTAGACACCCATCTATGGAATGACCGCGAGCCTAGTTGCTTAACCTCACCGATCACTTACGGACCGGTGAGAGCATCTAGCTATTACCGCCCTCCCAACATACAAAACGAGATGTAGAGAATCATAAAATAAAATGATTGCAGCTATTGATGCCTTGACCTCCTTGACTATGCAAGTTACCAAGGAGTTTCAGAGGAAAGCCTTTTCTTACACATGAGTACCTAGATTTAAAAATAAAAAATAAATAAATAAAAAAGGTTTTTATTCACGTAGACTTCAAAAAAGCGCTTGTAAATAGTCAGAACATGTTTGCAGTAATATAGTTGTATACATTAGATATTATTTCTAGTAACATAGATATTTAGGTACATCTTGTATGAAAACATTTATAAAATTTATTTTATTACAGAAATGATATTTAGCTAGCTCGTATCAAGTTATTGTCAAGAGATTATGTTTAATTATCTAGTTTAAATCTAATATTTTTACTACATATTGTCAATGGTTCTGTCTATATTAAAGGTATTATTATTATGACGGACCTTGTGTTAATAACGACGGTCGCGCTTTAATGCTACCACCGGATCCAATGCGCCCCAACTGAGAAGACCCAGCGAAACAAACTCAGTGGGTTCATCTACTACCGGTTTCAACACGACCCAGTTGAGACGGTCCGGCGAAACATACTCAAGCGGGCATGAACACGGGATTTGGTCCAATTAGAGTAATTATTTAGTAGGCAAACACAATATATGCTCGATCGGTTGTCTGAATGCTTATTATTTTAGATTATATTTAGGTATACAAAAGAAATACTTCGAAACAATAACATTATTCATTTTGAGACAGAGTCAATAATTTTAAATTAAGTATATGATAGCAATCATTTACAGATAGTTCACGTAACACAGCAGATCAGTCATGTCTATATGGCTACAAGATCTCCAGATTAGATAGAAAGATACAAGATTAGATAGAAAGATACAAGATTAGATAGAAAGATAGGTATGTACCCTGTTAATGTCACGGGTCAAGTCACAGAACGTGTTTTTGATTCGTCACTTGATCTCATCTTGTTTGTCGAACAAAATAATGAAACAGGATAAGAAAACACCAACTTCAACAACATTATTTTAAGATGCTCATAAATCCTGAATGTTGCTTCAATAAAAAAAAAGTAACGGACGCCTCACATAACTGATATTTAGTTATTATATTTAAATAATTGCAGATCATAAAGTAATATTATATAATAATAATATCTGGGGACAACGTCACACAGATCATCCTAGCCCCAAACTAAGCAAAGCTTGTATGGGTACCAGGTGACGATATACATACTTATATAGATAGATAAATACATAGAAAACATCCATGACTCAGAAACAAATATTCGTGCTCATTACACAAATATTTGCACTTACCGGGATTCGAACCCAAGACCACCAGCTTCGTAGGCAGGAGCACTACCAACTAGGCTACGGTAACATGTTGTATGTAAACACGCAGCACATGCAGCTACCTCAGTCTGTCAAATTTATTTTACATATTTTCAACTTCATGACGTAACAATAAGGTTCACTTTCAATTGGGGAAATTTGACAGATTGGGTTAGCTTGGTGTGCTGGCGTATGTACAAAGTGACGGCTTTTATCATTACGAAATATTTTTTTTCGACTCATTATATCATTGTGGTTTTTGGCAGGCGTTTTCCTCTAAAATATTATATAATTGTGCTACGTCCTAAATACTCTTTTTAAAATATCGCTTTCGTAGTCAGCTGCTCATATGTTTGCACTGCTATATGTTGAATTCATATGAATACCTACGTGTAGTAGGTAGTAGTAGCTATTTATTTATTGTAATATATATATATATATAAATAAACTGGATATAGTATTTTTTACTATATCCAATTAGATTCATTATCTATTATTATGTTTTATATTATTATACTGCTTTAAAAATCCTACAAGCTCCAACTTTGCTCTTTAACAACCGATTTGAACGAATGCTTTTTGGGACCATATTAAAAGCTTTCCTAATCAAATAAAAAAATATACAGTTTATGTTACTGTGAAATTGCATAACATATATTCAAAAACAAAACATACAGTTAAATGGAAATATTCCTTCTTTTCGCAGTCAGATATGCCATAATTACTGTACCAACTCAGAAAAAATTCATGATAAGGCCGAAAACATTTTTATTTCATTCCAATTTCCTTCTATTAAAAAAGCTGAATAATAATCCCCAAATATTACCATTCTTTGCAGTAACTGAAATACTAAAAGGTAAAAGTACTATAAAACACAAAAACCTTGTGGATTTAAGATTTTATTTGTCCTTATTTCTCACTGACTAATACTTGATTTTAAAAAACTCAGTAAATCAAAAGCTTCACCGGATTATTTATTTTTGTAGGTGGTTATTAAGTAATTTTGAATAGTTTTAACCATTGTAATAATTATGAAGTAGACTTCTAAAGTATAAAATAGATTGTTTTGAATTCGACTTCAGTTTTTTTTGCAAACGACAGGATTAATGGCATGGTTAATCTAATCTGTAATGTTGTTACTGTTGATTTTCCTAAAAATAAATAAACATTTTAAATCCTCATATACTTGTAATATCAGAATATAAAAAGACGCTTCACTAATTTTGAGGTGAGCCATGATTTCACTTGGATAGCTATAGCAGTTTTCCATTCTAAACATAATATAGAAAATTTGAATAAGAATATTCATGAATATTATACAAAAACAAAGCCTTTTAGCCAAAAAAGCGTAATTTTACGCGTTTATTTGAAACGAGCTGACCGAAATTCAATTATTATGGACGCAATTTTATGTTAATTAATGTTTACTTCAGTTTTCATTGAAGCGCTCCGATTTTACTGGTGGAAATTTCACATTGCTAGTGTTATTTTTCGTCTGAAAATGCCTGTATTATTTTTTATTTATTAATTAGGCAACATATTGGCATACGAGTAAGATAAGTGCTGATCTTGATTATAGATTTACATTCATAAATTAAAATATCTAGGCACACATTGAATAAATTAACGATTGAATAATATAATAATACACAAAAAGTGCTGTGTGGTGGCGGCGGCGAATATCAGAATATAATTACCCAATCTTATCCCACAGGGGCGTAGAAATCGACCCGGGGTAATATCTACCAGAGGACGGGCAGCAGCTTCTTTCTGAGTACTATGACCATCATACTGCGATCGCCAATCCACCTGCCAAGCCTGGCGATAATGGCATATATCATATCATCTTGGGGTATATACCCCAAGATTCTTGGGGGAGGCTTTTGTCCAGCAGTGGATTCCTTACAGCTGTGATGATGATCATAATGACACTGTAAGTCAATATAAGACCTGCCATTGTGGAGATCCTTGTGGGAGGCCTTTGTTAAGCAGTGGACGTCCTTCAGCAGATATGATGAAGTCAATATATAACATAGTAAAAGAGGTTAATTTGCCTTAAAAAGTTAATGTAATGTATCACCGTGTAGACAAATACCTGAGCGGCACTTAACAATTGGCTATCCTTTGCAAATTAGTAATGCTGTTTTTATCCAAATACCAAAAGTAGATTATAATTTTATCCGTCTTTACAACGTTCTATACGTCTTTTGTTGGTAGGTGTAACAAAGGTACACCCTTTGTTACACCTACCAACAAAATAATAGGTCTTTACCTATGAAATTGCCGTTTTGTATGAAAAAATTTAAACGAATTTTTTTCATGAATTTTTTTATTTGTATTAATCGAAGTAATCACCCATGCAATCAATGCATCTTTGCCATCGCAGTGGCAGTTTATTGATGCCCTTCTTAAAGAAATCAGCTGGACGGGAGGCAACAAATTCTTCAAAGGCATTTTGTACTGCCTCTCGGGTATTGAATTTTTTTCCCGCCAAGAAGTTATCCAAATTCTGGAAAAAGTAGTAGTCTGTAGGCGCAAGGTCTGGTGAGTAGGGCGGATGACGGAGAGCTTCCAACCCCAGTTCTTGCAACTTGGAGACCGTCTGCTGTGCAGTATGAGGTCGCGCGTTGTCGTGCAGGAGCAGCGGAGACGAGCGATTGACCAATGCTGGTTGGAGATGCGCCAGCTTCTCCATCATTGTGCTCAGTTCTTCACAGTACACATCTGCAGTAATGCTCACCCCGTTTGGTAAGAAGCTGTGATGAATCACACCGGCGCTAGACCACCAAACAGTGACCATCACTTTTCTAGGGGTAAGTTTTCGTTTAGGGCATTGTTTAGGTGCTGAACCAGGATCCAACCAACTTGCTGAGCGCTTGCGGTTATCAAACAGAATCCATTTTTCATCGCAGGTAACAATGCGGTTCAAAATTCCTTCATTTGTGTGTCTGTTGAGCAGTGCAAGGCACGTCTCGACGCGTACTTCGCGCTGGCGATCATTGAGTTCGTGGGGCACCCATTTGTCAAGCTTTTTTACCTTGCCAATTTGACGCAAATGGACCAATATTGTTTTGACGCTAACGTCGAAAGCTGCTGCTAATTCAGCCGTAGATTGTGTATCATCAGCTTCCACAACCGCCTTTAATTCGTCATTGTCGACCAAAGTCTTCGGACGACCGCGAGGTTCATTTTTCAGGTCGAAATTTCCAGAACGGAAGCGAGCAAACCAATAACAGGTGGTGCGTTGGTTTGTAGTGTTAGCTCCGTAAACGTCGTTGATGTTGCGTGCCGCTTGTGCCGCGTTGCTGCCACGACGGTACTCATATTCCATAATTACTCGAATTTTTAACGTATCCATGATGACGAAAAAGATTGAAATGCGATGAAAATGTAACACTAATCAATAAAGAAATGACTACTTTTGGAAAAAAGAATCCATGTTTTTAAAATAAAATTAATTTGAAATTAGAATTCTTAGCCAAACAAAAATTATTTTGATTTGAAATGGCCAGTACTGCAGAACGGCAATTTCATAGGTAAAGACCTAATATTAAAAGAGGAGGACTGACTATTCTTAATGGTTGACTCCAGAAGCTAATTTCAGAGTGGTTTAACCACTTCGGATGTTGGGCAGGCATAATGTATTATTAAATTTTTCCAAAATAAAGTAAATTTGAAATTTCCAATGTCATTAATTTTACAAAATAAATAGCGCTGATATGTGAAATGATACACTAAATGGCTCAAATAAAGCTCAAATGAAGTTGGTATATTTGCACTATAAGTTTTAATAGAATGATGGAACACGAAACAAATGTGTTTTCTTTCAACTACGTAGTAATGTCATCATTAATCACTACTACTTCGATCACAAAATACCTATTTTTTGCTAAGAACCAAAACATGTATGAAATGTTTATAAGAAATCTAATTTTTGCACAGTTTTTATGAATGCACTGTTTTATGGGTTTTTTTTTTCAACAGAGGTTTTATATCTACCATTAAGTTTAATATTCAATGTATGCATTCGATCAGAAAGATACTGGCCGAAAATAAAACCCGCCGAATAAAACCATTAGGTGAAAAAAAATATACGGGGCAGTCTTTGGGGACTGCCGATAAAAGATTGAAAACTATTTTTTCAATTCTTATACGCGAAAAGTAATATTTATTTGATCCGCGTAGCGAGTGGAAGATGCTACTTCCCACTTCTGGGCGTTAAAGACTCATTGTAATTGTTTCCCTCCCTATGCATGGTGGGAAAAACTAGAACTAAAAAGACATTTTTTTTTGTTTCAGTTATAGGCCCACCACAATTGTGCAGTATAACAATGAAATTCACGTTATTTTATTCTTTATAACCTCTATAATGCAGTGGTAATATTATCCAAACTTTATGTAACCGGAAGACTGTGAAATACGAGTCAAAACTTGACTCTCATAATAACCTAAAATTTCACAAGAGCGATTATCTAATGAGTGGATAGATCTCATTGGTGTTTTAAATTGAAATAGTGCACTGTTCGATAATATAGTATAAAACAAAGTCAAAAGAACCGAAGAAACATGTAACTATCTAGTAATCGGAAACAATTTGAAACTGCACCACAGAACATCTGCAGCGGGCTATTAACTACGTTTCGTTCCACGGTGATTTTTAAAGTACATTACTTGACATTTTTGTTAACCGTTAATAACAGCATTAAAAATGAGTTCACTGTGCCAATTAATTATTATCTCTTTGAACGCATTTAAAGCCAGGTGTCTTTACCACTGCGCACCGCAGTAATATATGTTTGTCTTGTTAAAAAAACCTAAAAACGCTCCTACACACGCATTTTTTGCCGTAACATATTTTTACATTTATTTCTTTAATGCGGTTAGTTCTCTATATAATTTTGATCAGTTAATTATAATAAGATGATCACTATTTCATGTGTAATATGATTAATTTACGTTACTATACGTTAAAAAATTTAACATAAATAGAAAATATTACTGCAGTCAGGTGAATGTATAAACGACCAGTGTAAATTAAAAAAAACCGGCCAAGTGCGAGTCTGACTCGCACATGAAGGGTTCCATAGAAGAAAGTATTTCAGTTGATTAAATGAAAGCAAATTGCGGTTTATGACGTATTAAAAAAAAACTACTTGCTAGATCTCGTTCAAACCAATTTTCGTTGTTAGTTTCCACGATAGTGTACATCATATATTTTTTTTAGTTTTATCGTTCTCTTATTTTAGAAGTTACAGGGAGGGGCGGGGGGGGGCACTCATTTTACCACTTTGGAAGTGTCTCTCGCGCAAACTATCCAGTTTAGAAAAAAATGATATTAGAAACCTCAATATGATTTTTCAAGACCTATCTATAGACATGTATGGGTACGATGAAAAATTTTTTTTGGGTTTCAGTTCTATGTATGGCGACCCCCCAAAATTATTGTTAATTTTCTATTTTTGTGTAAAAATCTTAATGCGGTTCACAGAATACATCTACTTACCAAGTTTCAAAAGTACAGCTCTTATAGTTTCGGAAAAAAGTGGCTGTGACATACGGACGGACAGACAGACAGACAGACATGACGAATCTATAAGGGTTCCATTTTTTGCCATTTGGCTACGGAACCCTAAAAAGACCCTCCTACGAATATTCGATCAGGTCATGTCCTGAGTTTAAAATTTTTTACTTATCCCAAAAAAGTGCACAACACCGCTAAAGCAGTTTTCACTTCAACAAAATAATTATTGGGGCGCATTTTATATCATGCTATAACTTCATATTAGCATAAACGTAAATTTTTATTTTGAGTAGGTGAGTAGATATATTGGAAGATGAAAGAAAACACAACTATCGTGCATTAATAACTCACTTTTCGCCCGTTGCAACAATATACTTTTGTATTAAAATAACATTTCTTTACTATAATAAAATTACATTTTGTTTTACTCACCCATTAAAAAGATATATCGATATTTTTATTATCATAAGAATCAAATAGAATATAATAAAGTTATGCAAGCTATTATTTTATTGCAAACTACCTAATAGGTTTCTGATATGGTTCAACAACTGCTGTGACTACAAGAGGAACCACCAGCTAACGTCCAAAGCAGGAATACGCACAATAATTAAACCATGGTGGTTACCCCTCTATAAACTAACCGCACGCTAATTACGGACTGGTAAAGGCACTTAGATATGAGGGCCTTGACGTTTTACTGAAGTTACTATATAAACGACAACTGTCTGGCTATAATGGTTGCCTAGCGACTAAAACGTCCGCGGGTACATTTGTCCCCGCGGCAGGTAGACCGTCCTACGTCCCGGGTACTAAAGTCCCCGCGCGGCCCGCGCATTCACTAAGTTGAAATCAATGCCATCCTGTGGCAAATTGCGGCACTACTTGGTATGAATCGAAGAGCCATAGTCAAGGGGATAGAGTATAGAATTTAAAAAAAATAAGTGCGGCCGCCATAATGGAATGTCATAATCGAAGTATATTACTAAACCATTGACCTATTAGTATTCTACTGGACGCGCTTATTGAGAATTTGCTCACTGAGTTGCAGCGCGGGCGATGCAACTCAGTCAGCAATTTTGGTCGCCGCGCGCGCGCCCCTTTCCTCGCGCACCTCGCGCCGGCCTGGGACAGAGTTTTTATTCGAAACAGCGTGTCTAGTTAAACATATAAGTCAATGTACTAAACTGATTAATGTTAAAAAATACGTGCATCGTCTACAGTATTCAAAATCTGTGGATTGTAAATTGTTAAGGAATAGACGTTATTTTGAAATTAAAATAATTAGTGGTAAAATAAACAATTATCTTATCTTAGTAACTCCTATTTTAAATTTGTGAAGCTTTATGATGTGGATCATATCGTGATATTATTAATTTGACCGTATATCGTTTCTATATATTTTTACCCAATTTCTCCGTTCTTTGTGAACCGATTTTGATAATAATTTTTTATGTGACAGGTAATGCTTTCAGACTGACCGGTTGGTCTTCTGGTTAGTGACCCAGACTGCTAAGCCAGAGGTTGTGGGTTCGATCACCACCCAGGACAAAAAATATTTGTGTGCTGGTCATTTATTTTTTGTTCTGTGGCTGGTTATAATTTACCTGTAATGTATCTATTTAGAAATGCATATAAATTTGTTTAAAAATTTTTTGTAAAAAAAAGTCGACGTATGTTGTACTCGTATGTTTCTTAAAACAGTTACTATATGAGTTCATAACTGGGAAATCATAAATTGAAACATCCGACGGTAATTAAGCCTGATGGAATAGTATATACATTATTCCGAAGTAGATATTCTACTGTTAAGCTACGAACACCGAAAGATAACAATCATAATTATTTTAGCAAGAAAATTATCCCATTGCGGTAAAATTATATTATATATCCCATTACGGAGAACGTAGCTACCGTCTATCGGTTTCTAGAAACATGGAAATAATAAAAAAACACTGATTCTACAATTAGAAGTAGGTACAGTCGTTTTTCCCTCTAGTGAAGAATAGGAGCTCATAGCTTGATGCTCTCAATAGTCCGTAAATTATTGGCGAGGTTAAGCAACTAGGCTCGCGGTCAGTCCATAGATGGCATGACAGCTAAAGTGGTTTAATTTTTGAGCCTCTCCGGGCTTCGAAGGGCACGTTATCCTGTCGGTCCCGGTTTTTTACATAAGGTAACAGTCGTTACGCCATGTCAGAGACCTACTGGGCGGCTTGAACAACTTTGACACTAGGCTAACCACTGCCCATACGATAAGAATAAGGAGTTATTTCCTACTTAACTTCCTACTTAGCACTAATTACACGTACAATTTTATCACATACATAATCTTGATTTTAATAAAGGTATCTATTCACAGCCAGAAAAGCAGTGCCTTGCAGAAGAGGCGTGCGCGCGGCGGGCCAGTCGTACGGACCGCACTACGCGCATGCTGCTCGCCGTGCTTGGGTTGTTCCTATCCACAGAAGTCCCGCAGGGTCTGTTGGGTCTCGCCAGCGCTTTAGCGCCAGACTTCTTCAGATGCTACAGTCTATTTGGTAAGTAACATAAATATGTTTTCAATAATTACCAGAAACGAGTCGTAGTTACAAAAGGAACAATTTCCACAAAAATAATACCTGTGGGTTTATTCCTAACGCTGATTTAGTTACTTATCGTAATTGCCAGTGGTTACCCTAGTGTCAGAGTTGCTCAAGCCGCCCAGTAGGCCTCTGAAAGGCTTAACGACTGTGGCCTAATGGCTACTATGGGTAGTCGAGACCGACAGCATAACGACGCTCAGAAATAAAACCACTTTGGCGGTGACCCATCTATAGAGTGACCGCGAGCTTAGTTGCTTGTCTTCGCCAATCACTCACGGACGACGGTGAGAGCATCATTAGAGCGGTGTTGTTGTTTCAACTGACATTCAATTTTAAGGACAACCGAAAGATAGAATGCATCTTGCTCATATTAGATCGGTTTAAATTTATACAAAACTAGCAGTGCCCGCGGACTTCGTTTCGCGTTATAAACATATTTGTCTCTGTCCGTTTGTCCCGCGTAATACTTCGGGTTAAATTAATCATAGCCTATGCACTCCACAATAAAGTGGTTTTTTATTGGTGAAATAGTTTGAAAATCGGTTCAGTAGATCCAGAGATTACCCCTTACAACGTCACAAACTCACAAACGTTAACCTCTTTATAATATTAGAATAGATAACAATCCCACCATCCAAATATATTTGCGTAATAATACAAGGTGTAACATAAATGGCAGAGGAAACTTAAAGAGGGCTTTGTACCCAAGAGAATGAACAAATGAAGACAACCATCTTGTGAAATACGGAATATTTTTTGACTCCCCATACTAAATGTAATACATTTAGTATGGGGAGTCAAAAAAATATTGCTGATATGCTGATTATTATTCTTGTATGGAAAGTTTATCTTTATTTTTATTTTCCATGTGGATGATGTTAAGTTTCATAGGATCATTAAGCTCCTTAAGTTACGTCCACCATATATGTTTCGTCATCATCAAATCAGCCGAAAGACGTCCACTGCTGGACAAAGGCTTCCCCCAAAGATCTTCGCAATTGCCGGTCTTGCTCTATCCTCATCCAGCGGTTTGTGTTTAACCTTGTATAATCAATGCGAAAGTTTATATGAGAGTTACTATGTTTGTTAGTTGTTAATTCTTCAGAACGAAAGGCTAAATGGGTCTGAATTAATTTAGAATAAAGATAAATTAAAAATAACTAAACTAAAAGCTCTTAAGAAAATATTATTATAGTTCTAGTTTATTGTTTTTTTTTATTTTGCTTTTTATGTGCGATGTTTGCGATATTTTTTCATAAGTTGTTCCTTGTATTCTTTGGTTTACTTTTATAAACTGTGTGTTGAATAAATCATATTATTATTATTATAAAATGCTTAAAAAATATGAAAAAAATGTTAACCAGGTTTTATCAGGTGTATTTTCAGATCAAACTTGGTTAAAAATATGTACTTTCACATTCACTTCCTTACTTGGGCCAAAAATGGCAGTCTAACTGCAATTTTTGGGTGCATCAACGCCGTACCGACTAGGAGTTGAAGTGGTTGCCATGACTGAAATCGGTCGGACTACTCGTCATCACCAACACCTTTTGAAGCAATATATTTATCCCATATGCCCGTGGGACTAGAGGTGACAGGGGTGACTATCAGTCTAAACCGAGTTAATTAACACGATATAAATAATGTTCATCAGGCACAATATTTCGCACATAATTCGATAATATCTAAGCTTTATGTCGGTTTATTAAGGATTTTGCAGTGTATTGCATAGTTTTGTTCAAAGTCATCCTATTTTAAACTTGTATTGATATTTTTCAGTTCAGTCTATTTGAACCCGTATTTGTTCGCTATACCGGTGGGCTTGGCGTGGTACGATAAAATTTGGATTGCTCAGTTTTATGTTGGTAGCGACTACTATTATCACTGCGCGACATGTGAAATTCAAAATTCAAAGTTCATTTATTCCATAAAAATATAACATTTGTGTGGAATCGTCAATTTTTTTTGTGGTTTTTTCGTGGTAACTAATGAGAAACACTGGCAGAAAACTAAGAAGGAATCCTTTTTATAAATATTTATTTCTTAACATAAAATTACATTGTATTCAAATGTGTTAATTTAGAGCGACACATTCGCAAGCAATTTTGTCACTTAAATTATCGGAAGTTATGTAGTAAGTCCGGCTGCACAATTTGGCTTTTATAATTCTTTTAAACTTATTCGTAGACATTTCTCGGATATCACTGGGAAGTTTGTTCTGCAGTCAATTAACACAGATTAAACAGGCCTTTAAATGTAAGTGAATTTATTTAACAATGTAAAAGTAAACTAATTGTATGTAATTAGCTAAATTAAAGGTCCCATAATATTATTAATATAGGTCTGTACCTAGCCTGAAGGTACACAATTCTATGTAAATATGAACGAACATAAAAGTTAGCCCCAAGCGCTGCTTTGTTTTACAATTTGGTTTCTTCAAACACAATATTTTGTATAAAAGGCTTTTCATTTGTCTTTTATTTACAATTAATTACACAAACAATGTACCCATTCATTTTGCCTACATTGTCGAGGAGGAAAATGAACAGATTGCTGAAATGATTCCCATAGGGAGGTAAGTAGCGTATATTTTATTATTTGAGAGGGATAATAGTAATTAGCATAATTTATTGCTTGTCTACCTTTATATTACATGTATACAAGCAGTTACATTTCTATAATAGAACAGCTTATTCTGGGCTATTATGAAACTGTAACTGAAGTGATTATATAACTACATAATTATATACAAAATTAGCCCAACTTGTGACGAACTAGCTTTATGATTTACAACCTATGGACCGCGGTTTCACCCGCGTTAAATTTTTATAAATTATAGCCTATGTGTTATTCCAATGTATAAGCTATATTATTGTAAAGTTTCATTAAAATCCATTCAATAGTTTTTACGTGAAAGAGTAACAAACATCCATCCATACTTACAAACTTTCGCGTTTAAAATATTAGTAGGATTATGAATAAACTTTTCAGTTGCTCATATATTATTAAACTACGATCCGCTTACCTAAATTTCTTAATGAAGAGTTGTGATGGATGATTTTAGAAAAATACGAGTACATTTGACCCATACGATAAGTAAGTAAGTTCGAGTACTTACTTACTTATCGTATGGGCAGTGGTTGTCCTAGTGTCAGAGCTGTTCAAGCCGCCCAGTAGGCCTGGGACATGGCGACACGGCTTAACGGCTGTTGCCCCATGTCGACAACCGGGAACGACAGCTTAACCACCAAAGCATGGAGATGCTCGGAAATAAAACCACCCATCTATGAAGTGACCGCGAACCTAGGTGCTTAACCTCACCAATCACTTACGGACCGGTGAGAGCATCTGGTTATGAGCTTAGTCTTAAATATGAAAATTAAAATGTTTGACCTGTATTTATTTTATATTGTTTGCATCACAAACTGCGGAAATAGAGAACGATTTCTTTTTTACTTTATAACATTAATTAATTATAGGAGGCCTTTGTCCAGCAGTGGACGTCTTTCGGCTGATATGATGATGATGAATTAATAATATGAAACAGAAATATTAAAAAAGATTAAAATTTAAAAAAGTCGATATATATTGGTTTAGGTATTATTAGAGTTATTTTAAAAAGTGTGCCCAAATGTCACCGGTCCATTTAAAGTTTTATGTATTGCCACTACAAACCAATATGGCGTCTGCAGCTAACAATGAGTAAGAAAAAATATTTTGTAAAAAAAAAACTATTTAACACAACAAAAAGTACACAATTTTGTTTGCCGTAGTACTAACATATTTAATTTACTTAAGTGACGTTCCTTAAAAATGTAATCATAAGGTATTCTCAACTTATTGACTGTTTTCTACAAAGTTTAGATAAATATATTGCACCTATTTTAATCCCTAGGTCGTATTACCAAAATCTTATAAATATTTCACTAATTCAGTAAGGAAGTAAATCCTATCGAATCCTTTCATAGAAAATCTAATAATTTTTTGGCGTGATGAGATTCTCGTACACAAATATTTAGCAACATATATATTGATATCAGAATTTCCATCATTATATTTGTTGTTATCGAACATATCAGAGCTTGTTTCAAATAAAGGCAATCTTTTTGTTTACTCAATTTCAATATATGTGTTCAATGTATGTGTGTCTCTATACTAGCACGAGCCTCCCTCACATTATGTTAAACATTTTATATCCTAAATACGATAGATAAACAAACCAGTTCAGATTACAATAAGTATTGTAGAATAAACGACTGAAAAGTGACCAAGTTTTAGTCCTTCGCTTTTTTATGTGCCACCAAAAACCATACCAAGTTTGTTTTTGGGGGGATTTGATTAAATAAAAATTAGCCTTATTTAGACTGTGTATCAGCAGGATTTTTTTTATATTTTTTGCATCACTAACTTCTTTCGGAGATAAAGGTATCTCAGAGACTGTTGTGTGTCATTATACATTTTTATAAAAAATTGAAATAAACCTAGCTTTTAATTTTTATTTTGAGTGATCCCACTTAGTGATAATTGTATTTTTGAATAATGTCCGTCCACTTTGCGAAGTTACATTCCCATTTTGCGAAGAAGATAAAAATTATCTCCTAATTTTTGTTACTAAATGTTACTTACCCATCCTAATTGAAAAGGTTGAACAAGTAATATTTAAACAATTCGTAAGTTTAGATCAATAGTATTAGAGAGTCACGGAATATTTATATAAGTAAATTGATAAATCAAATTTTTATTTACTTTTTTCACTTATAAACCATTTTAAAATGATCGGAGTATTCTATTTAGTCGGCTAAGTGTGTTGTAAATATTGCACATTCCTGTAATCTGGATGGCGTGCTCGCTGGAACTTGAAGGGGATTTTTGTATAAATTGAACATCAAGGCAGAAGTCGTTCAATTTATTTCACAGCATGTTTAATAATGCCTTATAAAATGTGCAATCAACTGCAGTTAATAAGGTATTGAGTTTAAATCCCGACTTGATCCAAAAATTGTCGGTGGGATTTCCCTGGCAAGTAAACACAGCCCAGGGTCCGGAATTCATCGGAGTTATACCCTACTAACTCTTCTGGGTCTTTAATAGATCTAATGGGACTTAAAATATAGAATAAATCAGTCAAGTGCAAGATGGTCACGCACGCCGGTTCCAAACTAACTAAAATATAACTCTTATACCATTAATAGTTAGGTCTCATAACTAAGTTTGTTTGTGATGTAATTCTGGTGTTATCGATAGAACTGTGTCATGTAGGTAAATTTTGGAGATAAGGGGATAAATATATCAAAAGAACCTAAGTACTACTTAAAACAATATTGTAAAACAAAATATGACGCACATGGACTCAGGCGCACCATAATTTTTCCTTTTTACCTGTTTAGTACGGAACACTGATATAAGTCCTGACAAACAAAACAAAATTAATCAAATTTGTTAAGCTACTTGACATGGACTGAGGCGCACCATAAAAGTAGATTACCAACTTAAATAAATTATTTTTTTATAGATTCATGTTCAACATCACATGAACTTTTAAACGGTCTTATTGTACTATCTACCGCACTTCAAAAACTTAATTATGCCAATATTATAAAGACACCGACATGGGGTTGACTGCACTGACAATAAATAAATTATATAGCCACTAGATCGAAGAATGGTCAAGCTGAAGTGGGCAGGCCACATATCGAATAGAATCGACTGTCACTGGGGAAGAAAGTTTCTTGAGAGTTGCCTCTCAAGAAACTTTCTTCCCCAGTGACACGTTCCCCACGTACCAGAAGATGTAGCGTGGGCAATATTTCCAGAAAGTGGGCCGATGATCTTGTTAGGGTCGCTGGAAACCGTAAGGTGTAGGTACCACAAAACGGTCTATTGAGGAGATTATCCTCCGATGATCTCCACAATAGCCTGTTTTGCCCAGCAGTGGACGCCTTTTGACTGACATGATGAAGAACTTTAGAAGGTCAGACTATTATTACAAAATGCTAAAAGAAGAAATCAAACCAGTTTATTGTTTATTCTTTTCGTAAAGTTTGAATGAAGTTTCGTCAAGGTCTAACACCCGCGACAGTGAACATTTTTATTTAACCGAAATTAGATTAATCTTGTCCTTTTAGACCAGCCTACACCATCATTAGCTTGTTCTTAATAGTACGTTATATAACAAGGACGTAAACTTGATTCTTGTCAATGAGAGACCAATAACGAGAGCTAAATGCCTGTTTACAGTCAAGAGTTTACAACAACCGTATGCTCGTGTAGCATATGCCATGTTTAGGGCTGTGTAGTCAACAAAGAACCCTTATAATTTCGCCTACTCAGTCCATGTATCTCTCTGAGACTCTAAGTACCAAAAAGTTTTAATTTAACATGGATATATATTAGTTACGCCGACATAGGCATAAAAGATAAGCTTAATAAAAACTTTACTTCTTTTTTTTAATAAAATACACCATATTACATGTACTCGTTCTGCTAATGTGAAAAACGTTGTAGTGAATCTTTTAAATTGGACTCGTATACGGAGATTTAAAATGCTAGAAAACAAAATTCAGAACGTTGAATGCAAAATAAAAACAGTTCTCAATGTGTACACAACTTTGTATATTTTTCACCTTCATATTTGCGACTTTTCATACAACTGTATTGCAATTAATATTTTATTTTATCT
Organism: Pseudoips prasinana; assembly: GCA_951640165.1. Classification (NCBI taxonomy): domain Eukaryota; kingdom Metazoa; phylum Arthropoda; class Insecta; order Lepidoptera; family Nolidae; genus Pseudoips; species Pseudoips prasinana. The sequence goes on along the minus strand of OX621241.1, from coordinate 17,186,162 downwards.
ACTCTGCATCGCTATGTCGTGGGTCGATTGCCTCGTTCGTCTAGCGGTAACGTGTTCAAACTAAAGTAAGGCGGTGCCGCGTTTGATTCCTGACTCGGCTTAAAATTGTTACTGATACTACACGGGCAAGAAAAATCTAGTTCCATCGCAGTGGAAATCTGAGAAAGAGAGCATACTCAGCTATTATCCCGCTTTTGAGACAAATTTCTAAAACGATACACTTTACTTTGCGTTAGATGCCAATAAGTACCTATAATCAGGCAGCATTTGACCGAAATATTAATAGCCAAGATGAAGTTATCGGCTTGGAAATGATCACGCAATTGATATAAATTATTAAATAATAATAATATCCTGGGACATTGTTCACACACGGCCATCTGATCCCAAACTAAGCAGAGCTTGTACCTACTATGGAAACCAGATAACTTATATATGACATATGCTATTTTTCTTTTGTAAATACTTAAATAGATAATTACACCCAGACTCAGGACGAACAGACATGTTCATGCACACAAATATCTGTACTGGATGAGAATCGAACCCACGACCTGCGGCGTGAAAGGCAAGCATTTACCAATCATGACAACCGGCCCTATAGATTATAGACATACATACATAGAATCACGCCTTTTTCTCAGAGGGGTAGGCAGAGACAACTGATTTCCATTAGTCACGATCTTTGCACACGTCTTTTGCCTTGTTTACTGTCATTATATTCTTCTTACATGCTCGCCGGTTTAGGGTACTTCTGACCTGGCCTTTCTTTAGAACGTCTCCAATTTAGTCAGAGAATGTTCTACGAGATCTTCTCCTTCCGGTTGTCACCCAGGCCAAGTATACTTCTTTCATTCATCCTTTCTAAAAGCCCAAACCATCTCAGCGTACCTTTTTCTATCTTTGTGACTACATCCTCTTTCACACCTCAATGCTCTCTTACGTCAGTATTTCGTATTCTGTCCCTCAAAGTCACACCACACATACATCATAGATTATATATTATGCATTATATAATCCATATCATAATATAAACTTAATGTGCCATAGCACAATTTCGTGGCCACGCCCGCTCTTGAAATAACAATTAGCTCAACTTTTTATAAACTTTAATGATCTCAGCTTCCCTTTATAGTGGATAGTAAAAAAAATATTGCTGTTTTGTACCCAGTTCAAAATACAAAAATGTTTTATTTTATCTCCACAAATTACAATGTATTTTAACAAAAATAGTGTTGACAAACTTTAGAGCATAATATGTAACTCGTGGGAGATCTGGAGTCTAAACTAAGCCGAGGCATGTATCTTAGCACTCCAGTTCAAACACAATCAATTTAAGAATAGTAAAATTGTTCTACGTATAAACAGAGATATTCTCGCTACCTTCTGTATTATATAGCTCATGCATTATTTTTTGTGTAAACATTCCAGCAATGTTTGCGTTACTAGCGAGTTCATAACTGTGCAATACTTTCTTCGGAATGTGCGCTCGCGTTTATAGTACCACCTACTCTGTGTATTTGTACATTGTCGAAAGATAACATCGGCATCGTTAATATGGTTTAATATTAGTCTGTTGTTTTTTTCTAAAATTTCCCTGTATATGATTCAATAATTAATCTTATATTTAAAAATATCTATTTGTTTTAATATAAAAACAATTGATGCATTTAATTATTCTTAGTCCCTCTAGTCTTCTGTTTTATTTAAGCGTTTTGTTATAGTACAAAAATATAGGTTTATCAAATAAACCCATGAATATTAACCAATGAACTTTAGTTCATAATACACAGGTTCTATAATAATAATATCCTAGGACAATAATAATCATCTCAAAAGACTCAGCAGTTCTTATATACAATTAATATTGTCAGTCCTCTTGCTCAAAACGTCCATCATTGTAGCGTACCACAGACGGGGTAAAATAGCATATTTTCTTCTATGGGGTTTATTTGTATATTTTTTGTTTACTACCAAATAGTGTGCAAAAACGAAAAAATCTTAAAATAAGAATAACCAAGAAAGGATGGAAGTTTTAAGGTGAGTTTTTAACTCACCTTAAAACTTTCATCCTTTCATTTAAACATTATAATTAATAATAATAATTCATTATTTACCATTTATATTCTTATTTTATCTATATCTTCTTCTATATTCTTCTTTTATCTATATCCTTTAATGGGTTTATGTGAATAACGTAATAATGTATTATTTACAAATACCTATAATGGGTTTTTGCGAATAAAAACTTATAATTATTGATTTGAAAAGTTTGTTGCAGAAATTAAAATTGAATTTAGATATTATTATATGCTATTATAAATCAGTCAAAAATGTTTTTAACTAAGGGCAGCTGTCAAAAATACCTTTGCCTAATTTTTGCAGTCAAAAGTGATTTTGACTGGTTATGAGTTTTGACTGTAACATATACACACAAAACTATTCGTTTTTGTAGGATTTGTGAGTGTTTGACTAGATTTTACAACAATGTGTTGCTTTATTACAAGGAAATTTAATTATATTCTATAAAGCCCTTGCTTTAAATATTTATCTATTATTGCTTATTTTTTGTTTTTCTAGCCTGACATCCATCAATTTTAGATACCTTGCTCGGTTCAGTTGGTGAGGAAATTCCGGAAATTGGTAACTTTGCTAGAAACAAGTCGCAATAGTTTAGACAGTCGCTTAGGTGTCCCGGGTTCGATTCCCGCACAGGACAGTTAGTGTGGCCCATAAGTAGGTCTTCTGCGTTGGAGATATTTTATGTCCATCTATTATGGGTTAGTAAAGTACCTCGCGAAGTCGCGATACAGGGATTCATTCGCGGGCTTTGTTTATTTATAATGCGGTTGTTTTCTTTAATAAAAGAAATCAATTTTCGCTTTATAAAAAAATACATAGATCCCCAAATACATTTGAACAACATTTACTCGACGAAAAAGTCGCTAATTCATCTCTAAAACAAAAGAATCTCGAAGAATTATCACTCAATATAGATTGTTTGATGCTATACAGCTTTTAAAATCTATTTTGATCCGTACTTTTTAGCTTATATGGATGAAATTGGTGTCAAACAATAATAATTATTGTTGTCAACCTCTTAAAACCTACAAACAAAAGATTTTCACAGGCTTCATAGTTTTAGTATGGATACAGATTATATTCATAATTGGTTTCTGTAATTAATTAAATCCCAGATAGTGTATCCAAGTACAATTTGACTTGTAACTAATATCTCGAAATTAGTAGAATAATTACTTTTCCGACGTAATTATATAAGGTAGGGTTTCAAGAGCTTTTGATGGTATTACGTAGAATTCATGTGTAATTTGTTTAGGGATCGTTAGGGAAACGTGCTTCATAAAATAAAACACAATGGTTGTACTTGAAGTCCTAATCATGGCCTCATAAGCCTAACTTACACAAAGAACAAATGATTTTTTATATTTTTATTTATTTATTCAATATATTTTTTCATTGCACATTACATTTAACAGGCCGAACCGCAGAAACCTCTAAGGGTTTATGTGGGTAGCGGCGAATCGTTCACACATTTACATTTATTTAAGAGTTTATTATCTAATATTATTACAATAATGCATGCAGAATGGATTAATTGAGTTAATTTTTTTTTACTCAACACCCGTGCTTCGTAATTTTTCAAGACACCGCCCGCACTAGGGAATCTAATCCCTGTGTCGCGTACTTTACGAACATAAAAGACGGACACAAATTACATCCAGACTCAGAACAACTATTTATGGGTCACACAAATGTCCGGCGCGGGACTTGAACCCGCGACACGAAGAGGCGAGGCGACTGTCTTAGCCACTGCGCCACACGTGCAGCCAATTAAGTAAAGTATGTGGCTTTCTTAGGGTGCAGTATCCAAAGCGCCTCTGGTGTAGCGAGTATCCATGGGCGGTGGTCATCACTTGCCATTGGTGTACCCACTAGCTCGCTACCTTGCTATAGTATAAAAAAATAATTAAATTTTTTAAATAAAGAAAACTTACATCTATTGAGAGAGTATTAAGGTTATATGTTTAAGTTAAGGCCAATTACAAGTTTTTACTTATACTATTTTAACAATTGGTTAAGGCAGTACAGGCATACAAATAAATGGTGATGATTTATCAATGTAAGTATAAAGACATTTATAAAGCTATCCCTTTTAGAACTATAAATCGAGGTTACAGACACACCAATAATTACTAGCTGTGTTCGCGACTTCATACGCGGGGAATAATGTCTTTAAGCATTCGACTGCGCAGTCGTCTACCCTCACGTGTCTGCCCGTTCGGGTTTAATGTTAATGTTACGTAATTCATGTTACATAATATGTAACATGAATTACGTAACATTATAATAACATTATAACCACTTGGAAGGACCTATTGCTCGCAATACATGGAATTTAGTGCGAGGACTAGACCACACTCAATATGTTGTTATGTTCTTATTGACAAATAAATTTTATAATTATTTACTATTTTTGTTTATAAAGCCTACTAGTGTGATTCTCGTGAGAGGTCGATAACTAAATCATGAATAATTTCCCTGTCTTTAAATTCATCATCATCATTATATCAGCCGAAAGACGTCCACTGCTGGACAAAGGCCTCCCCCAAAGATCTCCACAATTGCCGGTCTTGCGCTATCCGCATCCAGCGATTTCCAGCGACCCGCACAAGATCATCGGTCCATCTTGTAGGGGGCCTGCCCACGCTGCGTCTTCCGGTTCGTGGTCGCCACTCGAGAACCTTTCTGCCCCAGCGGCCCTCAGCTCTAGCTTCCCGAACGCTGCCCATCCGAGTTGGATTCTACGATTGACCTCCTTCTCGAAGTCGGACCTACCTAGTTAGATGGTCTGTCCTATGTAAATATAGTTCTCTACAACTTCAAGTGCAGAGTCTCCAACCTTAACTAGAGTGGGTGCAACATGGATGTTCGACATGATTTTCGTCTTATCCATGTTCATCTTCAGACCCACTTGTTGAGAGACTCTGCTGAGGCCATGTCTCAGCTATGACTACTATATCGTCGGAAAATCGAAGGTGGGTGATGTACTCGCCATTGACATTGATGCCAAAGCCTTTCCAGTCCAGAAGCTTGAAGACATCTTCCAATGCAGCGGTGAACAGTTTCGGAAATATAACATCTCCCTGTCTCACACCTCGCTGCAAGTGGATAGGTTTCGAGTTCTGGTCCTGGAGTCACACTGACATAGTGGCGTTTTCGTACAAACACTTTAACACCTCGATATACCGATTTGGCACCTTTGGAGAGACCTCAGTACGGCCCAAGTTTCGATCGAATCAAAGGCTTTCTCATAGTCCACAAACGCTAAGCATAATGGCTGGTTATACTCTTCGGTCTTCTGTACAACCTGCCGTAGCGTATGTATGTGGTCTATGGTACTAAAGCCTTTACGGATGCCGGCTTGTTCGAAAAAAACTTGTAAACATGGCTCAGCATTGTGATGGGTCTGTAATCCTTCAAGAGGGTTTTATCGCCCTTTTTGAAGAAGAGCATCACCACACCCCTGTGCCATGCTTGTGGCGTTTGACCGTCTAGTATGATGGAGTTAAATAACTTCTGAATGGCCCGTAGGATTGGTGTACCACCCGCCTTCAGAAGCGAAGAAAAATCCTGCCTGGTGATGATGGAGTTCTGCCGTAACTCCATCATCACCAGGCGCCTTGTTGTTCTTAAGCTGTTCGAGAGCCAAAGTCTTAAAAATAAAGTAACGAAAATATTATCTTCTTATTACTATTATCTAGGGGAAACATACATATAAAGGAAAGTATCTATTACTTCCTTTATATGAATATCTATGTTTCCTCTATAGTCCCTGGGAAGATGGATATCAAATTTGGTTTAGTTTATGTAGACTTTTCGTCACCTTATATGATAATTCAACAGCCGCCAACTAAAACACAGCTGCTCGATACCTTCGTGACTTATTTGTCAATGTTGGAGCTCGTACTGCAGGGAATAAATAAACTGGGAACATCTTTTCACATCTGTAATAAGAAAAAAGAAAATAAGGTTTATATTGTCAACAGTTTTTTAAGAACATCTCGGATTAGATCTAGAATATTTACTTTAGAAACAAACAAATGTTTTTGATTTTGACAGCTTCATTCGCTATTTTGCTTTTAGACTATTAAATCACGATCAACTAAATTAAATAATCCTTGTTGTATTGACTAGTATTAATTTAAAAGCAATACGAGTAGTATAATTTTTACCTTAACCACCCCAGGAGCCAGAGCTTTTCGGTGGTATAAAAATATACTATACCTACTCATAAATATGAGTATGTGTACAAAACTTTTATCTTGCCTTAAATAAACAAAAAGAATATTAATTTATCCATAAGATGCACACGTCGTCTAATACTATTATTCATTCTGGAAACACCCTTATTGCGTAGACTATCTTTCGATAGACAATTAATATGCAAATATAATTCATGCCCACAAAGCACATCCACTTGTGAAAACACTACTGGCGAGTCACAAAAATACTACAATACGTGGGCGCTGAAGCTTACCTCAACACTGAGAAGACTTCTTTTAGGCTATAGGCTTCTTTAAGGATTAACGATCATAAGCGGATTCAGGGGCAGTGAGCAGCGGCGCTAGACTGAATACAAAACTGAGAGCGATCTAGCTAGTGATGAAAGGTCATTTATAATTTTTTTTCAAATATTGATATAAACAAATTTAAATATGTATTATAGAATTATCAATTCCCAAAACTTTAAGACTTAGTTCTGATTTTATCATATTGCACCAGACGTGACGTCCACTCGTGACCATGTCTGGTGCACGTATTGTTATATAGACCCGCGATCGCGGTTGGTGCAATCCATGTCGAAGCGTTGGGTAAACCAAAATGTAATGATTTGCCTTAAAATATTACCGCGATCGAGACCCGTGTCCACAATATATGATAATGTTTACAAATTTCGTAAGTCTACAAACATTAGTTCTCATTACGTTGTAAAAAAAAGTCAATGATCAGTTTAAGATTTTTTTCTCTATTATACATGTAAACCAATCATATAAACCAACATTTTGGCAAAATCCTGATAGTTAAAATAAGATAGATTTCATTAAGACAATGGATTGCAGATATCAGTGGTATAAGGCCACGATATCTGCAATCCATTGTCTTGAACACGACAGAACCCAATTGAATGAAGATCACTAAACTCTATATGTATTTGTTCTCTCCCCAGGTGACCTTATGGACGTTCTAGCACTCTTCACATCATCCGTCAATTTCGTGCTGTACTGCAGCATGAGCCGTCAGTTTCGCTGCACGTTCGCTCGACTCGCCCGTCGGATGCTCTCCGCTCCTGAAGAACCGGCGAAACTCTCCAACAAGTTAGAAGCCACTACACAGGTATCACAATGTTAGGAATCCAGGTTTTTATTTTTTCATGTTTGTAACTAACCCAGCTTGCTTTTAAGGCAGGATTTGGATGAAGACTTCTTGTTCCTATTTTAAAATCGTATCTGTTTCATCAGTAATAGCATGTGCGTAAGGCCCGTATCACGAGACACAGAAATGTGAATAATTACAATTCTACATATTCTTTTTGTAGTCTGTCTGTCACCAAATCCTGCCATTCGCTTCAGGGCCTTCAATCGTTAAGTATTATATATACTGATGATGACCACTGCATTATTTAAAAGAAAAATCGTACAAAATAACAAGTTTCCATCGCAATCCAACTATTAAAGTTCTAGATGAATAATTGGCGCCACGACGGTGGATACACTTGAATTACGATAATAATAATAATCATTTATTTCAGATTTATCCATCCATATTTGTTAGTATAATTGCGAGCTTACAAACTAGTGTTAGTAATAAACAACAACAAAATTATATACTAAGTGGACGGTCCAGGTGGACTGCCCGATGCTGGTGGAAAATCACTATACCACTGCGTGCAGCCGTATCCAGCGAGCCAGCATCGGAGAGTCCCACCGGTCCGCCAGCGCGCGCAGGATGCTGTTGGGACTGTCGCGCGTGCGGCGCATGATAGATGCGCACCGCTTACGCATGATGGCCGCAAAGCTGTCTGTGTCAGCCGCCGCGAACATCGCGGAGGCGCTGCAGTAGCGCGGCAGCCCCATCAACACCCGGAACGCGTTATTGTATTGAACGCGCAGGTCGCTGTATGTCCGCTGTGTATAGTTAACCCACAGGCTGCAAGTGTAAAAGGACTGACAGTACGCTTTAAAAAGCGCAACTTTGACAGTCCCTGAGCACCGTGAAAACCTGCGGGCCAACATGTTGCATCGGACAGACAGCGCTCTGCGCTCCCTTTCTATGTCTACACTGTCCTTGAGGTCCTCGGTGAACCAGTGGCCCAAATACTTGAATTGCTCAACTTTATTTAGAGCTGTATCACCAAGAGTGAAATTCGGAACAAATGTGTACCGCTTATTATCCGGCCTGAAAATCATGATTTCACTCTTTTTTGCATTGTATTTGAGCCCATGAGCCACCGCGTAGGACTCGCAGACCTTAAGGAGCCTTCGTAAGGCACCACTCGATGGGCTCAACAGCACCGTATCGTCTGCGTAGGTGATGTTATTCACGCACACTCCGTCTATATGACATCCTATCCCAGTGCTGCTGAGCTCACCGATCAGTCGGTTAACGTACAGGTTGAAGAGCATGGGAGAGGTCAACCCCCCCTGCCTCACCCCGCATTCCAACCTATACTCCCCCGAGAGAGCGCCTGCCCATCTTACAAAATTCTTTTGGTTTTTATACCAATGCATAAATAACAAGATAATTTCCCTAGGTAGACAAGTTTCATCCCTTAATTTAACCCATAGAATATCGTACGATACAAGATCGAACGCTTTCGATAAATCGAGGTAGCATGCATAAACTGGGGTCTTTCTACTAGTATAATACTGTACAGTCTGCTTGAGGCATAGGACGGCACTCTCGGTGGAAAGCCCGGGCCTGAAACCGAATTGCGCGTCGTTTAGCGAGACATGCTTATCCAGGTGCTGACCAAGCAGACTGTCCAGCACTTTGGCGACTACTGTAGCTAGAGAGATCGGTCTATAGTTGTTTACATCTGATGCATCACCAGTTTTATTTTTGATGATTGGTACAACTATAGTGCGCATAAGGTTATCGGGTAGATGCGAGTGGCCTAAACACAGGGTAAAAAACATAGAAAGCACTCTGGGTAGGTGTACACCTGCGTTCTGCAGGTGCTCGATGCTAAGGCTGTCGTGACCCGGGGATTTACCCCTCACCATTCCTCTGATCACCGCACTCACTTCCTTTGTAGTAAAAATAACACTACGCTTACTACCTGCCTCAGCATCGGGCTCCTGCCGCGGTGGCCCCAGAGGCGAGTCCACCCGGAAATGGTGGGAGAACATAGTGGCGATCTCACTAGGCTCGTGCACTCCCGCCACGCTGACGGGAAGACCCGGCTTATGATTCATTTTATTTGTGTTTTTCCAGAACTGACCGAATTTCTTGTTTGAGTGAAGTTCAGCAATAATATTCATTTTTATTTGTTGTTGATTATCCTGGCACCACTTTAATTTTAACTTAAAAGCGCGCCTCGTTTCACACATATCATTATAAAGACGGCCATTCCTGGGCCTACCCCCATACACCCAAGCCTGAAAACATAGCCGAGCCCTCTCATGAGCACCGCGGACGTGCCTATTCCATCCGGTAATGTATTTACCTCTACGCTTTTCAGTAATATTGTAGCTACATATAGCGGCCTCCGATAGTATACAAATAATCTCGTCATACATGCTATTTAACAGGATTTTATGACTTTTGTTACAACACATATTATCTGAGCAGCTTCTTAATTGTGAAGGAATATCAATGTTACGAAGTCTAGAGTGACATACATTTTTATATTTTGATATCTGGGTCGAGTCGCGTTCACCCCAGACTATTCTATTTATACACACAGTAGGTATACAAATCTTAGGCTTTAGTAAATTTAAATTACATTTTATAGACACAGGGTAATGATCCGACCAGTAAGTATTATATAACACTGAGGCCGCGGACACAGTTTGCCGCGCGGCACTAGTCACAAGACAGTGGTCGAGCCAGCGACAACAGCCATGCGCATCACTGACAATGTTCCTTACTGCTTACTTAATTAAGACGCTGGTTAAGGTTAAACGATTCTTATTTTACTGCGTTTAAAGTGGGCTTTCATTATATTTAGTACAAATTCCAGCCTTCACAATTCAGCTAAGCGGAATGATAGCTAATTAAAATGTTATAAATTTGTGTAGAGACGTAATTATTTTATGCTTTCTAGTTGGGTTTTGACTCAAAAGAGTAAAAATAGGTTTTTTTAAGTAACTGTAAAAAGCTGGAGGTGGCCTAATATTTAAAACTAAAAAGCTATGCAACCTAAACTAAAATTACTATGCAGTCATAAGAACCCTTATATTACTCCCTCACATTGGCATGCATTCGAATAAAAAAAAAATATAATCTCAATCAAACTACAAATGCCGGAAAATGGTATTAAACCTTCCTTTTTTGAAGTCCGTTAATTGACACGATATGGAATATGCCTCATTTTATTGATATGCCAATTATTTAGATAATTAAACGTATAAATTTTGTAATACAATTTGAAATACCTTTTATTGGTCCATAAAAAACAGAAGAGATAGAAATAATATAAATCTACAGATATTCTACTTTCGATCTATTACTTTTAGACTTTGTTAACAAATACAAAAAATGGTGTTTATCATGGACGCCTTTGATCGTCATTTAGTGTATTGTTTACAAATTCATTTTAATCGAATACCAATTGGATAGTCTAGTTCTAGGTATCGACCTGAACATTAAAATTCGACGATTACGAACAAACAACTTCAATACTTACTTTTCATTATATTCCAACCAGTAACATAGTAACATAAACTTATTTTTAGATAACATTCTTTTATTTGTTTAGCTTTTATATAACAAACCAAAACCTCACTGAGATAACACAGCGAATTAGTTCAAAGCAACACCGTAATAAATGAACATTTAATTAGCGAGAATTTCTAGGACGATATAGCTTTGTTGTTTGATTGTGGTTCGCAAAAGGTCTTTGTTTATCAAAAATAACAAAACTTCATCGTTTGTAAGAAAATACACGATAATTAAATATTATTTATAGAGTAAATAGATCTTATTATAAGGTTGTATGAACAAAGCTTGTACAACACGTTTGACGGGAATATTGGCGTGGTTGGCAAATGCTTGCTTTTCACGCCGGAGCCGTGGAGGTCGTGGGTTCGATTTCCACCCAGGACAGATATTTGTGTGTATGAACATATCTGTCCTGAGTCAGGTCATATAAGTATGTATTTACAAAAGAAAAGTATTAGTATATAGATAATTGCTATGTACTATATTAATTATCTGGCTTCCATTAGCACAAGTTCTGCTTAGTTTGGGATCAGATGGCCGTGTGTAAATAACTATTACTATATTATTATTATTATAATTAAACAGTAATATAGCTATATGGTGACGGCGGCGATTATTAAACAGAATATCATCACCCCATCTCACCCCGTGGGGGGCGTAGATGTCGACCCGAGGGAAAATCTACCAGAGGACGGGCAGCAGCGTCTCGCTGAGTACCTTGACCATCATACTGCAATCGCCAACCCGTCTACCAAGCGTTGCGATTATGGCATATCCCCCGAGATGATTCTTGGGGGAGGCTTTGTTCCATCAGTGGACTTTTTACTACTGTTATGATGATGATGATGATAGCAGTACCTAAGTCTTGCAATGTTAGTGTATTTAAAAATAAACTTTTGGACAAGACAGACGATACATATCGAATATCGTTGTTGTGTTAATGTGCCAAATTATTTAAATTTGACGCAACTTTCTTAAACTTATACCGTATTACAGGGGCGTACTGAAAACGCGAACGCGAACGAATATCTGTTAGAATTAAAAATAATATTACGTACGCGGAACAATTGTAATTTCGTTTACCAAAAAAACATGGCCGACCCATTGTACAGATGCGATAACTGGTTTCCTTAATTATCGCATATCCAAAAACAACGAGGATTGGAGATATTCATTATTTCACCCAAACAATGCTAAACCAAAACGTTTAACAAAATTCATCTAAAAGTAAATATGGAAAGTCAAGGGGTAGAAAAAATTCAGGATTTTTATGTTGTAATTCGATATAAACGCCTGTTAACTACTTCCTAACATTACTTGCGACACTATTTGAGTATTTCGTCATTTCAAATCGATAAGGAGGACTATATACTTAGTTTTGAATACTCGGTCTTTACTAAAACAATAAAGTTGGCCCGCCATGTTGTATTTATACGTTTAGGTGGGCTTAGGCTTCTCTTTGCGTAGCGTTTCTTAGTGAGCGAGCCTCTCCCAACCTGTAGGGTCAATAGCGCAAGCGTTCAGATGCCTCTTGAGTACATCCTTATAGCGGAGATGTTGACAACCTTGTTTCCGCTTACCTTCAGCCATCTCAGAGTAAAATACTGCTTTGGGTAAACGGTGGTCTTTCAGGCGGAGGACGTGACAACACCACCTGAGCTGACGCAGCATGAGCAGGGCTTCTATGGCATACATGTGGGAACGACGCAAGACTTCTGTGTTGATGACATGGTCCTGCTACTTAATGTTCAAGATCGATCTGAGACACCTTAGGTGAAATGTGTCCAGTTACAAGATTGATGAATTTTGCGTAGTTAATAAAAATACACCTATCTATTAAAACCATCTTTTTTTTGTAAATAACACTTTTGTGTTTCAGTTTTATTATAATGTAGATTATAAAAAGATGCTACTGCAAGTCAGTCATTAAAAAAGTCGAAAATACAACCGAAGAACCGCTTTAATACAGCGATAACCCTACGAAACAGTGGCGCTATCAAGGTCAAAATATATCCATTAATGTAACGTTAATTGTACCTATGGCATTTAACGTGGGCTTTTATTGTATTCGGGACATATTCCAGCCTTTCTTATTCAGCTAAGTGCTAGAACACACGAAACAACAGCATTATATGCCACAAAATCCAATTAGAGAAATAATAAAAGATTTTGCTGGCTTATTCTGTAGTTTCTTAACTATTCCAACGTGTTCGTAGTGAACCCAAAATGTTAATCCCCGTAGTTAAGTCTCGACACAAAAAAAAAACTGCGGGACAGTCTTTGGGGACAGCCGATAGAAGTGAAAACTATTTTTTCATTTGTCATACTCGAAAGTAATGTTTATTTGATCCGAGTAGCGAGTATGCTACTACCCTCCTTTGGGCGGTAAAGACTCATAGTAATTGCCTATGGTGGGAATATATTTTAAAAATAGAAGTAAATTTGGTTAGGCAGTCGGATGTAAGAAATCCAATATAAGTAAGAAAATATGCTACCGTCATGTTGAGACTATAAACGGCTAGTGTAAATTAAAAAAATTATCCTCCGGTCTACCAATTTTCAATCAGGTGACGTGTCCTGACGCGAGTTTAAATTTTTTTACCCATCCCAAAAAATTTCACAATTCCGATAAAGAAGTTTTCACTTCAAAAATCTTATCAAATCATCTTTTATACAAAGTGATATAAGGTGCCCTCTATTGAATCAAAATAAAGTAGAGTATTAAGAGCATTTATAAGTAGTCACAACATTATATTTTCAACAGAACATTTTATAGAGCTTTTATTAATTTACTAGCTGCGCCCCGCGGTTTTACCCGCGTTAAATATTGTAAATTATCACAGCTCCTCCCCCGTAGGTGATAGCATTATAATATGTAGCCTATATGTTGACCCGACCTCTTAGTAATATTCATGCAAAATTTGAAGTAAATCCATGCTGTACTTTTTGAGTTTAGCCCGGACATACATACAGACAAACAGACGCACAGACAAAAATTCTAAAAACTATATTTTTGGCTTCGATGTCAATTGTAGATCACGCCCCAAGTATCCTTTTAAAAAAATATTCAATGTACAGTTTTGACTTTCGTACGATTTTATTATATGTATAGATAGTAAAAATGGGAAATCATTAATCAAATCGTCCAGCGGGTCTCGTACCAGCACCTTCTACTAATCCAAGGTAGGCGCTCTGCCCTAAAGCTTCAAACAATACATCACCGTTAAGATTCTTAAAATGGATTATTTTGTTGAACAAAAGCGAGATTATTAAAACAATATAACTAATTTAATAAAATCATTTAAAATTTTAATTGTATTTGGCGCTACCTTTATCTATTTTATTTTTAACACGTTTACATATATAACTTGTAACTTAATAAACGCACACCATGAAAATAGTTTGTTCAGAATCGTTTACTGAATCGATTTATACAATTTTTAACATAGGTAATTTTTATACCAAAATAATTAATACTACAGAAATTATTGACATATTAACCCTGTACAGACAAAACGAATTGAAATGGACCGTAAATCAAAGTATTAAGACTTTTAAAATCGCAGTTTATTTGTATTCATACAAATTACATCATTCAATACAAAATAAAGAAAAATAAACTCTATTCCAAGAAACCAATTTAGTAAATAACAATGCATATACATATTAAATTAAAAATTCAGTGTATGTATTATGATTACAACATAATATTCTAATTGGGGTGTCTGAGGGTGTGCGTTAATTACGTTACATGTTGTAGGTGCGTACATGAGTAATCTCTAATAAGTAATATCTTATTTGGCGAGGCTTAGCATTGGAAAGACATAATATTTTTATGAGTGATAAAATACACAAGAAAAAACCAAATCTAAAGTTTCTGAAAAAACCAACACAGACCGGTAAAAATAGTCTGACAACCGAAATATAAAAACCGAAATGAAATAGTAAAAATAATTGTACGAACGAAATAACATTCGTAGACGACACTACAATGACCTTCACAATCTCGAGTTTTTTCTCCGATACTAATTGTTCTGCTATCCAAACAGTCCATTAATCACTATGTATTTAGCTTAGTAAGTTTATACTACTAAAACTTACTAACGCAAAGATATTAATCATTGTTTATAAAATGATATACCAAATTACTTATTGAAATATTCAAGAAAGATAAGGCATAGTGTTTTTGCTCTATGACCAGCGCACCTGTAGAAGTACCTCCTCAATCTTATAAAATACCTTGCGTATAACACGCAGGGTATTTTGTAAGCGGTAAATTATAATATTTCGGCTCCATGACGAAATGAAGGACAAGACGGACCTAAGTATAGCTTCATAAGATTCTGTAATTGTATTGTCATAGTTACAATTGCTTTAAACTGCGCTTCAGAATACTTGTCTTACTTGTGAATAGATAAAAAAAAACAAACATTAATAACTTCTTGACAGGCGATGACGTCAGTCAATGTACTTGTACCACGAAATCCACGCTTACTGCCTACATAATAAAGACATGGAATCAGCTATATAATTTTGTAATAGTACATTTCGCAGGTGTCGGGAGTAGCAACATAGTTACACGCACGATTTTCTTTTATATATCTTAACCATTTACACAAAGTACAATTATAACTTTTTATACAATCTTACTTTTCTGTAGGTACTTATTTAACTTAAGTTGATTATCATAATGAGAATACCAAATTGCCTATTTGTCCCACCATCAGGAAGTCTCGCTCCTGGGTGGAACTACGCTGCCTTGGCTAGCAACTTAGCTACTGTCGTTGAAATAAAAACTTGTTCAGGTCCGAGATACAGTCGTCAATACCCCCAGGTATTGACGACTGTAGCTCGGAATGCAAAATGCGCTATCTCACAAACTATACGTCACTTATTATCATGTATCGCGTGCCCTAGCAACTGCACGCTGAAAGATCTGTTTTACGCTACTGATATTACGATTCTCGTAGTCAAGATCTGGGCAGAACCTGTTTAGCCGTAGTAGTAAGCCGGATCATATATTATTATAGTGACAGACATTTATATTGTAGTAAGTACTTAATCATGCTGATCGAAATAGATTGCAATTTATAATTACAAACGTTTACGATCTTAGTTTCTTCAATATTTCTTAAATAATGATTGAAGCACGAATTAATAGTTTAGGTAGATCTTAATTTTACAGCCGCCTGACGTCCTTACTTTATAATTTTTATATTTTCAGCATTGAATATTTCTTCGATTGTTAAATTTTTACAAAATAGTAGCTAATACAGACCAGCACCACTGTACCTGCAGCGTACGTTCAGCGCAGCGACTAGCCATTTGCAAATACATTCGTCGCATAATTCAAAGGTTAAAATACAATAAAAATCACTATTACCTATTTATCACAGATATTATATAATTTTATGAAAGTAAACTGTGCACACAATGTCACTATTAATGGACATAAAGCACTTCTCAAACATCACAAAGCCATGTTTTCATCTAAGTTATTGGTTTCGTTCTCTTGCTAAATTGGTGTCTTTTACCATTCAGCGGCGTTCCTGATTATCTATCGTTATTAATAACTTAATATATATAGTACGATATAGTACTCAAAGGCCATTGCCCATTCTGATAATATCTGTAAGTACATTAAGACATTGTTAATGTCTTAGTATGTTAAATGAGTTATGTCTTCGTATATAAACTAAACCCCTTATCTCCGAAGTTCTGATGGTTTTCTCTAATGACTAAGTGGAGTGCCACTTCCAGCTTTTAACTAATACAGAGTGTGTGTGTAATCGCAACGTTATTAATTCATATGCCGCTTCTTGCAATTAACAACATATAGATTTATGTTTTGTTCTCTAATATAATTTATGTTATGTTTTGTTATTTATGTATAATATTTGTTTATTATGTGATAGTAGTAATTTGTTATAACTACTAAAACGGAATACGCAACTATTCATTTTGTAATAGAATATTGAAGTTATGAAAATGTTTTTTACAATTTCATTTTATTAAGTCTCAACTATTTGCCAATATTGGTTATATTTATTGATTGCCAATTTCCGGCGCTCATTAATTTTACCAACTCGTTTTGTGAGTTGTTAGTCACCGTTTAAACTAAATACTTTCGTTGTTAGTGACAACGATATTTCCATATTGATGGAAATCTCAAAACGTTTTTTAACAAATCTTGCGCTTATTTTTGAAGTTTAGTCATAGTTCAGGTGTCAATAAGAGATTCGCTATATCAGCCAAAGACGTCCACTGCTGGACTTGTCCATATGTTGCTCCTTTTCTTTTCCATCCTGGATAAGCTAGTGGACGGAACTTGAAGATTATCGGTCCACCTTGTAGGGGACCAGGTTACGTTGCATCTTCCAGTATAAGTCGCCACTCGAGAACCTTTCTACCCCGGCGGCCGACGGTCCTACGAGCTATGTGCCCCGCCCACTGCCACTTCAGATTGGCAATTCTTCGGGCAATGGTTCGCCTACGGATTTCGACATTTCTGATCCGATGTCACAGGGAAACTGCGGGCATAGACCCGTCCATTTCTCTTTGGGTGACCTTGAGCCTGCGTATGAAAGATAAAAGATTACATACATAAAATTAATACTGAAAAATATATTTCATTTCACACAGAACTTCTTAACACCATATCGTTAATGTTACATTTCATATTTTCGAAAACAATTTTAACGATATTTTTATAATTTTGCAAAATAAGGATTAGAGGATTGAATTTAAAAAAAATTATGACCGGGAAACCTTGTTTACGCATGCTATGACCAAAAGAAACAAAGTTGGTTGCCCAGGTACTGATGCCATTAATAATTTTAACCGTAATATATACATTCAGTCCGCTTACATCCTGTATATTTATAATCCATGCCAGCCCATTTGATGAAATAATAATTAACAGTGGCATGTCATCTATTCAGATTAGGGTTCGAGTTAGCGTCATAAAGGAGCTCTGTTATTGACATATTAATTGATTGATTGTTTGTCCGCAGGTCACCGGGCCGCTATAGCGCCAAATTCCCGCCCTTATCCGGGTGGTAGAAGAGAGTATCATTTAAATAAAGCAGGTGTGTATAAATTTATTTATATTTAAAGCACCAGTATATTTTTTTATGATTTATTAATTTATTTCATACTAACATAGGGTCAAAACTTACAGATTATTAATTTTAAATACCTTTTAATAAAATACTGAATTCAAATCGTCGCCTGCGGGCAAGGTTAATACAGTTGCCTCGCTACTTTGTGTCTCGGGTCCGATTTTCACCCAGACCACTATTTACGTGACCCATTATCATTTGTCTTGAGTCTAGATGTACTTTGTGTCCGTCAATTATATATTTGTAGAGTACCAGGACACAGGGATTAATTACCATAGAGCGAGTGTAGTCTTTAAAAAAATGCTGGCAACATTACCCCGTTGTATGGTAAGGCTAATACGTTGTTTTAGGTATGAGCCAGCTAACTAGTCACCTGATAATTTGAAAAGACGCCTAAATAGCTTGCTAATGAAAACCGTTGATCCTGTAAATTATATTAATATATAATATGAATTAATATTATAGGTAAACATTTATTCGCGGCGCTCTGGAACTAGACGTAGCGGTGATTCATCCTTCAGTGTCATAAATTCTATTACACTAGCAATAGATAAAACTTAGACGAGGAGTCTACTAAAAACAGGGATAATTCGTTAGATGACAGACGACTTTTAGTACTTACTATAAAAATTTTGACAGTTTCATAACTGTCACACAATAATAACTTTAATATACACAGCTCCTATGCTAATTGGCAATGACAGGTTAAAAAGCCTCGTTGCCTGGCAACATTTAATATTAATGATGATCAAAATTAAAAAAAGGTTACATCACGTACCTGCGTAGGTAATATAAATGCGTCATACGCGTACATGGTATGTGTTAATTATTATATCCACCGACGATCAAAAGCCCCGCTAAGTATCCTAATTTTGTAGTTAATCTCATTTGTACTAAATCCACTCAAAATTTCATATCGTGTCGTGTCATATTCAACTAAAGTACTTTATCTCTGTATCAATAAATAGATCGTGTAATATTAAATATTCCGATTAATTTTGTGTCACCAAAACATTTTTATCTAAACATGAGGCCTGTTTGAGATGTCCATGGAGAATTTCTGTCAAATATTATAAAGGCGAAAGTTTGTGAGTGTGTATGTTTGTTACTTCTTCACATCTAAATGGCTGGAACGATTTTAATAAAATTTGGTATGGAGTTAGCTGACATGCCGAATTAACACATAGGCTATACACACAGCTAGTATCTATATAAGACATTATATTACATGTTAATGACTATGACATTTGAAGTTAGCGTCATTTGTAGATGTATCTTATTTATTTTTAAGTCTACAAATTATATAACTATTGTGACAATAATTTGAATTTGAAATCGACTTCAAAAATGAAGTTATTAAAAAAGAGTTGTATATTTAAAATTACGACTCACGATTGAAGTCGGCTGTTTAATAACCGTAATTATTTAGTAGTTTTTGAACTCATTGTTAAGTCTGTAAGTGACTTTTATTGGGGTATCTGTCGTTAATAATATCAAAAGCTTAAGATTCCAACGGCGTCCGACCTTTTTAATTGTTTAATTATGCACAAACCCTAAAACCCTAAACCATTCTATACAATGTTAACAAGTTTCATTAAGTTCTATGAATTTTCAAGCACACCGTTTAAATGTAAATAATAATTATATCATCACTTATTTGAAAGGGCCGGTTGGCGTGATTGGTAAATGCTTCGCTTTGGGTTCGATTCCCACCCAGGACAGATATTTCTGTCCATGAACATGTCTGTTTGTCTTGAGTCTGAGTGTTACTATCTATATATATACATTTACAAAAGAAAAGTAGTACATGTAGTATTAATGTTTTTATACTTTCGCGATTTGTACACATTTTTATATACTGTGGACACGGGTCTCAATCGCGAGTAAGATATAGTCAAATCATTACCTTGGTTACCCGCCGTTTCGGCATGGATTGCACCAGCCGTGGTCACGGGTCGACTACGGTAATTTACTTAAGACTTAAAATTATTCAGTAGCCTACAAACATATTCACATTATCACACAATATTATGCAAAATATACGTAGTATATATATAATACATACAATATAAACGCAAAAAATTTAAAACTTCTCAGTCATGTAAGTGGATTAATTAGATTTTTTGTCTGCCATAATTGTTCTGACTGAGAGCCGATTAATTGCCGATGCTTTTAGTAAATCTTTGTAACTATGTGTGCCACTATTCTAAACATTGTCTTAATCAGAATTATGGTCTTGCTGTTTTATACATAAGTAATCTACAAGTGACAGTAAGCCTTCTTTTCGGAAAGCCAACTGTTTGCTTATTCACATCGATTAAGTATATACAATTTGTGCTATACAAGTTTAATTGCACAACCTTGTAGGACTTTTTTTTATAAGCCATGGAATGCCTACGCATGCCACCCGCACAAAGTGTCTGCGGGTGGATATGTCCGACTCACACCAACTAAACCTAACCTGCCGTGTACTTCTCGTGGTGACTGATGAGGGGAGCCCCGGGAACGCGGGTATGCTGCTCCGGTGCTCCCCTTTTGCGCCATGTCCCAGATGATCGGGACACGTACCCTGGGAGGGCTCTGAATTGGTCTCCCCTATTGCTGACTCCTGCCAGTCCGACACTACGACTGCGCCACAAACAGATCACTGTCTTCCCGGAGCTGCTTTCACGTGGTGGTAGTAGAGGACACTTCTCATACTGCCACCGCAGCCAATAGGGGAGTTAGGCTACCGGCTGCAGCCGCCGGCCCGACGCCCCTCCGTCTGCGAGCGGGATCGGCTTGCTACCGATCCCGCTCGGCGGCCTCCTTCTGGAGCATGACTGCCTTACAGAAGGAGACCACGGCGTAGCCTTGTAGGACTAGAGAGCTCACATCATAAACAACAACTTTTGTTATACGAGTTTGGTCATAACTCAACACATGAAAGAGAAAATGATTTTACAGGTTTTGTACCAGACAGTCATCCTATCATTAGCTGGATGTTTGCCAAGTTCCAGTAAGATAATGTACCTAATGTAAGCATATGTACATACATATATGATAAGTAGATAACATGATTAGGTATATTAATTGATGTACATGTTTTATTTTGGAATTTCTGTTAGTTTATTGATAAATGTCCACCCAAAATGCACGTGTGGCGTAACGGCTAAGACAGTCGCCTCGCCGCTTCGTGTCCCGGGTTTGAATCCCGCGCTGGACATCTATTTGTGTGGCCCATTAATAGTTGTTCTGAGTCTGGATGTAATTTGTGTCCGTCTAATTATATGTTTGTAAAGTACCCCGCGACACAGGGTTAATATTCTCTAGTGCGGGCGTTGTCTTAAAAAAAGACTAAGAAAAAAAGTAGAAATTGAAATACTTACTTACAAACTATTAATGGCATTTACATTCAATAGTAATATTACCATATCATTAATAAATTAGATACAATACATACTACCGGACAACTTTTTATTTCATCAGACATAATGTCCCTGGCACAACTCTGATCATTGAGTTTTATAATCGAGTTTATGATCTACAGCGATCTATCAAACTGCTTATTATGAACTTCAGTTGGAAAGTTTCGAACATGAGAGTAAAAGTGGAGTTAGATCTAAACTTTTCTATTACGCTGATTATACCTAATTTATTACAAGGTTTATTATTAGATAATGTGCCATCATAATTTTATCCCTGATATGTATTTTGAACATATTTTAAAACTATATATATCAATGGATATTGGATTTAAGCCGGAACCGTTAAATGAATTATGAATATTTATTTCAGCTGGTCATCGGCATTAATCTTGCGTCTACGTTGTTTTTCTTTTATTTTTGTACTAGCCTACATCTGTGTCCCACTGCTGAGCAAAGGCCTCTCCCTTGGTTTTCCAAATTTTCCTGTCTACTTATTTTTGTTTTTTTTTGCAATTATGATGTTAACATTTGCTGAGTGATCGTCACCATTCAGCACGAATGTCAGACATAATATCATGAACCCATTTTATCCCGTGGGGGGCGTTAAAGTCGACCCGAGGGAGTGTCTGCCAGAGGACGGGCAGCAGCGTCTCTCTGAGTACTATTACTATCATACTGCGAGCGCCAACCCGTCTGTCAAGCGTGACAATTATGGCATATTCCGTAAGATGCTTATTGAGGGAGGCTTTTGTCCAGCAGGGGACTTTTTACAGCTGTTATGAAGATGTTAACATGCGATACGGGTAGCGCAAGACTGGCAATTGTGGAGATCTTTGGGGGAGGCTTTTGTCCAGCTCTGCCGATATGATGATGATGTTATGAATGCACAATAATTTAAAAAAAGCAGCATCGATAAGTTGCAAATATTACGTAGTTACCGGGTACAGTGTTACCTGTTGGTATAGTAGTTAGTGACCCTGACTAATACGCCAGAGATTGTGGGTTCAATTCCCACCCAGGACCAATTTTTGTGTGAGAAGCATGATTGTTTGTCCTGTGTCTGGGTGTAATTTATCCATTATACCGATGTGTATTTAGAAATATGTAAGTATGTTTATCAGTTCTCTGGTTGCTTTTTTAAATTTATATTGCGAAATTAACTATTGCCTGTACTATTACAGGATTGGTCTAGTTTGGGATCAGTTAGCAGTGTCTCAGGTTATATAAAATATAAGATAAAATCTCGATACATCGAATGGATAAATTAAAAATGTAATTAATAAACGAACTAATAAAAGTAATTAAAAAAAATAATAAAAGAGATGGCACTCACAGAAGAGAACACTTGAACAATTACAAGTCTGTACAAGTGTGACTATAAGTCGTAAGTTAAATGGTTATTTCACATCCCCAAAAATGGCACCATCCATGTGTTCATACGTTTAACATACATGATATGTGTGATTATATACAGAGGTGTCAGCAACAGTAACGGTAACAGTGTCGATGTTCAATTGTTATTTCTCATCTCAAAAATGCCCAACAAAAAAGTTTAAAACGTTTTCAGATCCAGTAATTTCGCAACCAATGTATAAAATAATTAGAACTATTTACTAAATATTATTATCCTTTGAAGTAAATGCCAACAAGAGTAAGGAATGCATATATCTAATTTATTTTTGGCACCAACTTCAAACTTCGTTATTTAGATTGTAACTGAAATTGTTTAGTTTATACTTTTTAATTAAATTTAAAACTCATCATAAATGGGAATCAATGACTTGATCTTGATCTACAAACAATACACTCCGGGTGTATCGTTAGTACCTTAAGGGCAGAACGCCAACTGGATTGGTAGACAATGATGGTTCACGCTTTAAATTGCATATAATGTTATGTTAAACTTTTGAAGTTGTTTATTATCGATAACAGTTTTATTTAACTCTATTTAGTAACTCCATAGTAGTTTACCTGGTTTCAAACCTTGAAAGATAGTACTTATAGATCAAAATTATATATGAATAAAACTTGGTTCTTAGTAATTATAGAAAACGGGTTGCTATTGAAGCGTAAATATTCAAGAAGTTTCGATATTATGCATATTGAGCAACGATTTTATTCTTAGATATTATGAAGACAATTTTCAAAGCGATTTATTTCAATTTCCGTTGCCCCGATTAGAAGACCTTTTAGCATAGGAAATACAAATGGAACAAGGTTGTCCTCTGAGGTTCGCAGACCTTCTATTAATTGGAGTTACAATTTCATGGACAATCTAAAGCAATAACAATATCCCTTAGCTATTTGCGGCGCAAACACGTCAGGCTTCCTGTGGGCATTATTTGAATTGTTGGGTTATTAGACGATTTGTATGAATTGAACTCCCAAAAGGAGAAATTATGGATTTACCATTTAGTTAAGGCCATTCGCTTACGCAACGCTTATAATACAATTATAGTTATATAACCTGCTTTTTAACCGCAGCTTAAGACGCAGCGGGGGCAGGCCCCCTACAAGATGGACTGATGATCTTGCGCGGGTCGCTAGAAATCGCTGGATGCGGATAGCGCAAGACCGGCAATTGTGAAGATCTTTGGGGGAGGCCTTTGTCCAGCAGTGGACGTCTTTCGGCTGATATGATGATGAACCTGCTGCTGACCTGCTTTTTATTACTGATCTGATATGAATGAAGAATTGACATGTGTAATAGTTTGTGAGGTGTTACGAATATGAAAGTTATTGGACCGACATCTTCCTTAAGGATGTTAGCACGGGAACTTGCAAATTGATCTATCGGTTCGTATCGCTTGTAGCTTAGCGGCAGAGAGCGCATTTCTCATTGATTATGTATTAATTCCCAACGAACCATTGTATTTATAATATTACAAATATAAGTTTATTGCCAAGTTATTAAACTCGACATCATACAGATTATTAATGAGCAAGCCATTTTGACTAATGTTGAGCAACTTCAAATATATTTTACCATCTAATACACCATTAGATGTTAAAATGTATTTGATTGATATATTTTATTTGATGTTATTTATTTACTTGAAGCTTAAGTAAATTGCGAAATTAATGATTTTCAAATGGACACGACATTAAGATAATTTTTATAATTACCCCGGGACAATATTTACACACGGCCATCTGATCTCAAACTAAGCAGAGCTAACTGATATACTACATATTATACTAAATTTCTGTAAAATTTTGTACATGATTACACCCAGACTCAGAATAAAGATACATGTTCATGCACACAAATATCTGTCCTGGGTGGGAATCGAACCCACGAACTCCGGCGTGAAAAGCAAGCATTTGCCAACCACGCCAACAGGCCCGTCAAAACTAAATAAACACTTCAACATTTTAGACATATTTAAAATGTTAATGTTTAATTGCGGGGGTGATACCTACCCACAAACCATGGGTTTGCTCCACATTACCCGCTCCGCGACCGCACCGTGTTATTTAGGCTTGAATTTATACAAGTCATTCAATGCTTCATTAACTTTACCACGTAATGTGGACGCTAACGATCCTTATATTCAGCTCAGTCCACATTATGGACAGCATTTTTTCCACTTATGCTGGTCGGCTGATCAGGCGGCTCAATAGAGTGTTTAAATTTCCGTATCTCCCACACTTTTGGAATCTGAAAGATTACTATACCTATTAATACAGTAAACATTCAATATCAGTAGGTATATATTAATATATCCATTACTACATAGACTCACGCCTGTTTCCCAGAGGGGTCAGCATAGACAACGGACTTCCATTTGTCACGATCCTTGCACACCTCTTTCGCCTCGTTTACTGATATTATATTCTTCATACATGCTCGCCGGTTTAGGGTATTTCTGGCCTGACCTTTCTTGAGAACGCCTCTGATTTGGTCAGAGAATGTTCTACGAGGTCTTCCCCTTCCAGTTGTAAAATTTACACAGGACAGGTATATCCATTACTAATACGGTATAACAGGTAGATACGTAATGCACGTAATAAATTTACGAAATGTTAAAATTTTCTAAGAAAAATGCTAATTTTAACATACGAGATAGCTCGTAACAGGATGTTATGTTTACATTGTTCTAGTTTAATGCATCGCTGAAATATAACCAAACTATCGCAATAAGATACTGCAATATAGCATCGTAAATGTTTACTTCGCAAATTTCCTAAGTAATTGGTTCCTTTGACGGAACATCTAGGCGAATATTTCATACATTTACTACATTTTATAGGAATAACAAGATAAACACGAATATATTGCAAACACTTTAATCTTTAGGTACTTTTACAATTTGTTTATTTCAGTAAAACTTTTACCAATCTATACATATAATAAAATCGTAGGATAGTCAAAACTGTACATTGAATATTTTTTTAAAAGGATACTTGGGGCGTGATCTACAATCGATATCGAAACCAAAAATATAGTTTTTAGAATTTTTGTCTGTTTGTCTGTATGTATGTCCGGGCTAAACTCAAAAACGACTGCATGGATTAATTTCAAATTTTGCGTTAATATTACTAAGAGATCGGGTCCACATACAGGCTACATATTATCACGCTGTCACCTACTGGGGAGGAGCTGTGATCTTATCTATACATATAATAAAATCGTAGGAAAGTCAAAACTGTACATTGAATATTTTTAAAAGGATACTTGGGGCGTGATCTACAATCGATATCGAAACCAAAAATATAGTGTTTAGAATTTTTGTCTATTTGTCCGCGCTAAACTCAAAAAGCACTGCATGGTTTAACTTCAAACTTTGCATTAATATTACTTAGAGGTCGGGTCAACCTAATCTAATGGGAGTTACCTTTGTGATTAATGCATCGTTGATTATTATTTTACTTTAGTTGACTTACTGACTTTACTTAACAATTGATGACATCGGGTAATTTTTTTAAATAACAGTAGCAAAGTAGTCTTTAGTTTATTTCATAGCTAGGTTATTTATATATTATTATTGCTTATTTCTTTTGAAAGTTATATTTTTTAGATATAGCTAGAAATAAGTAGTTATATTGGTCAGCATTCAAAATTGTCGCGGATGAAGTCGCGGGCACCAGCTAGTTCAATAAATAAAAGCGAAACGTATAAATTCTCTTATTAAATTATAATATTAAAGTTTGTGCCAATAATTAGGAATATTGTTGGCACCAACTTTAAGTGTAATAAATTTACCGTATAACTAAATTATTTAATTGTTTTTGTTAGTTTACAAGCTGGTGTTATGTAATTTGAAAGGGTTTTAGTTTTATTCTTTTTAGTGTCTATCTATTATCTAGATTGAAAATTGAAATAATTTCATAATAACGACGCCCAACCTAAAAAAAATGTAAATCTTCTTATAAATCTTAATATTAGTATCCGGTCTTAACAAAATAATTTGGGATCGCCTGGCCCCATTAACATGCCCATTATACGTTATAAATATTGCCTCACAAAATATACATACAGATATGGTTAAATGAAAAAAGTGAAACTCATAACATATACTAGACAATAGCATAATATTGTTGTACATGCTTCTCATCTCCATGAAATAGTTATTCTTTTATGTGGCAGTGTATGTACATACGTTTCAGACAAGTAAGAGTAAACAAATAACTATAAAACCCCTCATTCATTTACTAACTCAACATAACATCTTAAAAACTACTTGACTTATGAAACTGTAATCAGACAAGTAGGCAGTTTATAAGTGGGTGACGTGATTAAACAGATTTTGCGGAGCAGGGCTAAATTAACGGGGTCTTAAAGCTATAACGCGAGAAACATCTATATCACGCCAAAATTTACGGAAACATGCATGTTTAAGAGTTCTCCGAATATATGAAGTGACATGTGAAGTCTGCCAACCCGAACTAGGCCAGCGTGGTGAACTATGGCCTATGCCGTCTCATTGTAAAAAGAGGCCCAGGACGTGTTGGACCACATATAGTTATACTTATTCTGTCTACTTCCGAAAATCTCAGTAACACAACAAGTGTTACATAGTAGACAGAAATCAGGAGGTTAGTGGAGTGAGATCTTTGTGCCTACATGTTTCTTTCACTCTTTCCATTCTTTGTCTAAAGTCGGCCTGACCCGGCAAGCCAACCAGACTACAGTAGTAGCCTGATTAAACTTCGAACAGTAAACATTATTGATAAATTGACCTACAGAGAGCGTTCTTCATCATCCGAATGTCGAATAACGTCCACTGCAGCTACACAAAGGCCTCCCCATAAGCTTTCCACAAAGGAGTTGTGTCCTTCATTTGGAAGGATATGCGACAATCGCCACCCTTGGCAGACGGGTTGGCGATCGCAGTACGATACGTACACAGAGAGACGCAGTTGCCCGTTCTCTGGTAGTTATTCCCTATGAGTTGAGATGGGATCGCTAAGCTGTCAGCTACACAGCCAACTATCGGTAGCTTAAAATATAAGTATATTCACAGCAAAAATAATATATTTCCTAACTTGGTATATCTGGTACAAATATTTTGTTACCTTGATTAGATTTTTAATAAAACTCCTACATCATAAATGGTTTCGGAACAGTAAATGAATACAACCAAGAGAGTTCTTTAAGCAAAAATAACAAGACAAAAGTATTTGTTAAGTGGGTTTCTTGTTCCCTCAGTACCCAATTACCGTACTTTGCAGTGTAAATAATAAATTTGTGAAAACGCCAAGTAGCTGGCCCTGAAGGGAGTAATTTCATTACAATTAACTAGAGCTGGGAATATAATGTACAATAAGTTACATTAATATTTAATGCGGTCTATTATTCACGTGGGGTTTGATTAAAGTATATAAAGTTTCATAACCTGCTAAAATGATTGCCAATTTCGCCGTTATTTCATTTCAAACCTTTGTCGGAAAATAAAGTGAAATTTGGGTGCTAAAAGTTTAAAACCTATGTCCATGCCTGCTTGTCTATACCAACATAGCTTCTATATACTAGTGGATTCCTTTTGGAAACTTCAATGCAATAATGGAACAAAAGAATTCCATTGTGTATTTGAAGTTAACATTATCGAAATTGTTTGTAGCTATGTTCTATGAAAATCCGTTTAAAGTTTAAAAAGTTACATTTGTTTTGAGTCGGGGATTTTTGTCACTCGTTTCAAATATTCGACCACACACGAAAATAAGCATACAACGTGTCTGATAGTAATAAGTTATTGTTGTCCTGTGCACGGTTGTAAGCCCCGAGATATTAGTCGACCGTTGTTGACCCATACCACTCCTCAAAGAGCCCACTTACGCGTAGAAGATTGTAATTATTTTACAGGCTTCGGATTGTTTTAAGGTACATATACCTCACCAGCCGGAGTGCTTTAGCGAAAAAATTATATCTCTCGCTTCTCGACAATAAATTTAATTTAAAGAGGAATAAATACTTTTCAGTAACAGTTAAATTGACTGCCAACCCGAAATTCAAACTTAAAAGTTTAAAACAAGTTCAAAACAACAACTTAGCTTAAAACAAGTGTTAAACTAAATTTTTGTCATGAAATACTGAAACAAATCGCCTGCGTTTTAGATTGTAAATAGCCCACAGAACCCTTTTATGTAGAATATGAGGTCTAATATATAGATACTGAAAATGGCTTTATGTTTTTATGTAAAGGTGTTTTGACAGCGTGAATAAGTGACAAAATATCTATACAAAAGCGGCTCGTTTCTTGCTGATCCCGCCAATAACAATGTTCGTATAACAATGTCTTGTGACCGGACCCATCAAGTTTAGTAACATTTGGTTTCGGATATCAGACCTAGCCAGATTGTCTTACGCCTACTAACTAACGTCTGATGTCATATGCCATGCATCCTTCGGAGCTGTGGTGGCAAAAAGAAAATTGTCCTCTCCTACCGTCACGCGCAAGCAGCTCCGGTAGGACAGTGATCTGTGTCTATCACAGTCACTGTGGCTGACTGGCAGGAGTCGGCAATCTGAGAGGACAAACCAGAGCCCTTCCAACGAACTGGGTCATGGCATTAAAGATGGTACCGTAGCTGCATACCCCGGATTCGGGGTTCCCCCTACCAGGTGCCAAGACAAGTCAACGGCAGGTTTAATTTAGTTATTTCCCCTGTCTTAACATAAAATATATCACATTTATGACTATAAATATGTTTATAATAGTAATTATTGATTAAATGTTGTATATTATGAGAAAGACCTACCTTAGGCTGTGAAGCTCTCAACGCTTGTCGCATATATTACTCACGATTTCTGAAGCAAATGTACTCTTTTCACTGGCAGAGTTACACACATGCACGTGTTTATTCCTATTGTACGATACAGAAAACTGTGTGTCTGACAGCCAAGAAGAATAATATAAACATCGAAGTCCGTAGGCAAACCAAAGTTACAGAGACCAAAGAATTTCCAAATTGAAGAAGCAGCGTGAGCAGGTCCCTATGTAGTGAACCAAAGATCTTGGAAGGGTCGCGAGAAGCCGCTGGATGCGGGCAGCACAAAACCGGCCATTGTGGTGTTAACTATATTCACCCAAACAAACATTATAACCACGCTAAATATGACGCCTTATCTACTTAACCGATCTTCAAGCATACATTAATAATAATAATTTATATTTACAACTCCATACAAAAAAAAGTACTATTCTTGAGCGAAACCTTGCCGAAAACTAGTTATATATAATTAAGCTTTTCTGTCTAAATTTGAGACCCATTAGATATTTAAAAGAAATATTTAGAAATTTGATTGATACATATTTTTAAAACACTCAATCAAACCTTTTGTTGAGATGAATAATTTACGCTATTTATATTCTACGTAAAAGTATATTTAATTGACAAAGACAGATGATGCTTCGTTGATGTGCTATTTAGACCAAATATTGTAAAATTTTGGTGAGAGAAGATTTCTTTTAGAAGACAAATAATAAAACAGTATGTATTGGCAAAAGATATAACCAATACGTACTATATGTATTTATAACTAGCTGACTCGACAGACCTTGTCCTGTCTAAACGATGACTATTAACACACGCTATCTGTCAATACTATGTCAAATAAAAAAAAGTTACATTAAAAAAGGTTATATTGTCCAAAGCGCTAAGGTTAGATTAGAAATAATATTTGGTTGTGAAGTATTCTTAAATTTTCTTATTTTCCGCGCAATTTTAAATTCTTTTTTTTTCATAAGAACCTTCTCCTGACAATAACAAACACAATAAAAAAAGAAATAGTGAAATCGGTCCAGCCGTTCACGCGTGATGTCGTGACAACGGAAAACGGGTTTCATTTTTATATATATAGATTTAGCTTTGGTAACTACATAGGCTTTTTTAAGACTTAGTCGCTTCAGTTAAGGGTTTCCGGCCTAGAAAAAATAACTGGGCCACCCCATAATATCCCGTGGGTGTCGTAAAAGGCGACTATGGCAATTGGGATACAGCAGGTAGTCAGACGGCCGCGTTACTTATGTACTATAATTACCACCTAACTGCGGTCGCCAATTCACATGCCAAGTGCGGTACTCGTAACTATGGCAAACTCCTGTAAATGGCAATGTTATGGAAGCCTTTGGAGGAGGCCTGTGGACGATATCAGGCTGATGATGTGAAGTGGAATCGCACTTATACAATAGAGGATTAGTAAATCTTCATTGGCAACTTAATATTCAAACTTCTCATATGACATAACATTTTAATTAAAGTTTGAAACTGTACCCTCTTGTGTCTATATGCGGTAACTTAATTAGTGTAGAGCTAACAAGTGAAATCAAGTAGAGTCAAGAAAGGAAAGGTTAATTTTGTTCCAACACTAGGAAAGGTTGCTTCCTATTACAATAGTGAAGTGATTTTTCCAGGGCCACATATTTTTTAAGGCATATAGATAGCTAGATAGATAACTTTTTATTGCACACCAAAGACATAAACTTAGAGTAAAAAATTACATTAAAATGAAAATAGTTTTTGAGGCATGTGTAATATACTTACTATCTTAAACTATCACAAATTGAGTGACTATAAACTGGACAGTTATTTTCTAAGATAAACTAGTGAGAACCACTCAGTTTAAGAATATTGTGATAGAATTTTATACAAAGAATAGAATAAAATTTACAAAACACGGCGTTCATTCACGGTACCCTTAATTTGGGAATGTCAATTAAAAAGAGAAAATTACGTTAGTGTATGTTCACCAAAAGTAACTATGATACGATAAAGTCGAATTGCACAAATAAATCTGAGTTACTCTGAAACTTTGCAGTAATTGCGCATTAATGGAATTCCCGATGTTAAGTTTGGATTAAAGTGTAAATCTTAGGTAACTTTTATTCGTAGTCGACGCCACTACTGGAGTTACTGCTACGAAATTTGCTAGTCAGAAACTTCGTAGCAGCTGTAGCTTCTACACCGACGTTGGGTTTGTCTTAACATAAACCTTTTAAGCATTTTATACACTACCAAATTTTTAATATGACGGTCACCGTAGCCTAGTTGGTAGTGATCCTGCCTACGAAGCTGGTGGTCCTGGGTTCGAATCCCGGTAAGTGCAAATATTTGTGTGATGAGCACGAATATTTTTTTCTGAGTCATGGATGTTTTCTATGTATTTAAGTATTTATCTATCTATATAAGTATGTATATCGTCGCCTGGTACCCATAGTACAAGCTTTGCTTAGTTTGGGGCTAGGATGATCTGTGTGACATTGTCCAGATATTAAATAAAAATTAAATTAAAATTAATAATAGTACTTTGCGAGTTTAATATAATATAAATATTTTTTAATCTATACATTGTTCACACTACAATAATCGTTGTTAACTGCACGTGTGGCGCAGTGGTTAAGACAGTCGCCTTGCCGCTGCATACCCCGGGTTCGATTCTGCGCTTCTGCGCAGGACAACTATTTGTGTGACCCATAAATCGTTTTTCATAGTCTGGATGTAATTTGTGTCCGTCTATTATATCTGTTTGTAAAATACCCCGCGACACAACGATTCGATTCCCTAGTGCAAGCGTTGTCTATTATCAAATAAAAATAAATTAATAATTCTTATTGTAGCCAGAGCGTGATTGGAGCTGCCCTAATAATAAAACCACATGAAATCCAGTGACAGGTTATACCTGTATTGAGTTGGCCGTTATGAATTTTTTTACATATAGTCGCATATCATTGTTATAACAACTTACCAACAATGAGTAACACAATAATATAATTAATTTTCTTTGTTGCAGGTACCTTCGCTCTCTATAACTTCGAAAACATATTTCGCAAAAATATTAGCAAATAATGAATACTGTAATTATTTTTTATCATAGTGTTTAGTATACTTAAGTTCTTTAATCACTGTAAGATTTACTTGACATGTGACTATAAGCCAAAGTAGGTAGTCAGTTACTGTATTGTAAATATTTTGATTTAGGTTTATGTTAATATGTTTGTATTATAGTTTCTGTGTCTTTTGAGCCGTGACGCAAAAACTATTTCAAACTAAACACGTTATACTATAAATCCTAATACATTTGTAAGTAAATATAAAGTACTGTGTATACATTAATGTAGTCTTTTTAGGGTCCAATGAGATGCATAATTTTAATTATTACTGTTAATAATTATGTAAGTAACTGTTTTATCAATTTGAATATAAATGTATGTCTTAACTGTATGTTTTTAACTTAAACGAATTTGTATTGAAAACACTTCCATTATTATTATTATTTTACAATATAACATTTTAATATGCCTGCTTCAACTGATCTGCTCATATTAATTAAGTATATAATTGATGATTAAAGCATCGAAGCGTGTACCAAAGTTCATAATGTAATTCATATACGTGTTCATTATTTGCACTATTAAAACTGATTATTTACATACATATTGTTTTATTCACGATCCAAATATTACGTAACCTAGATGAACACAGATATATATCACATAATATAATATAAAGTACTACACATCTCTGTACAGCATGACACTGAAATACGCAGGTTACGAATGGTATTTACCATTTGTAACCTGGCGTAGCTGAAAGGTCGACAAAACTCATTTCTATCTATAGCTCTCGACCAATGAAATCATAGAAAAGTATGGGGGTTGGTCAAACGCTTAAGAGAGGTTTTAGTCGCGATGCCAGCTCAGCTATATTAATTATGTAAGATATTTAGAAACATCCACAAAACCTCTGCTAAGTCACATATATATAACAATGTTGATTTGCGAACAGACAACCATTTTTTTCTTTACACTATGAAGTCGGCAAACAAGCATACGCCTAATGGTTAGCGTTGTCTTTAGGCGGACTTTACAGCAGGAACACCATCAAACAGTCTCCGGTGTCATTAATATAGCGCAGGATCAGATTCTTTAGGGACATCCATAAACGTGGCAAGGTAAGTACAACTATCAACCAACCAAAAGAGAAGACTTAATAATAACAAAACGCATTGGTAATCATACTTCTAATAATAGACTAGAATGTCCTACAATAGTCTGGAAAAGTAGTGGAAGCCTCCAAGGCCAACAATACACGTCATGATACAAAAAATCTCACACTGTTAAAAAATGATTTCCGATTTTATTGTGTTAATGTATTCGCAGCCGGCGGGGCCACTTATTTCTACATTCAACTGCGCTCAGCAATCAGCTAATTCTCGGTTTCACGGTGCAAAGGATATAAAATTGAATAAATAGATTATCAATGCGTGAGTGCCTTTGGATCAAGCCCGGTATCCACCAAAGCGGAGAGGAGAGGAAACGAGAGGAGATGCGTTTGAATAAACCAATCTGATTTCGTTATTTTTTTTCCACATCTCTTCTCCGCTTAGCTTTGGTGGAAATGGATGAATCGTAGAAGAGAGGAGCTAGCTCATTTTTCTATAGAATTTTGTGCGGCGAGTGAGCAAGCGGCGCGGCAGAGCGGAGAATTAGACTTCTATCAACGAGCTGAATGTTTTGTTCTTATGTAGCTTATTCAATATAAGGACCTCCTTGGCAATATACACATATGCGTGCGAATACCTGATATTTACGAAGTCAAATTTCAAACTAACAGTTGTTAGATTTCTTATTTGATCTTGTTTATTGTTCAGATCTCCCCTCCTGTTTCAAACTACCAACAGATTAGAGCGTTTAGTAATTGTTCAACGGCTTAACGTTTTGTATTGATGTAAGTTTTGTAACAATAGCGTACTTAAGAAAGATTTCATCAATTGTTTTCTCAAGCTATAGTTGTACTTTCAGAACATCCTTTTAGCAAGTATCTAAAGAATTGTGTCATTAAATAAATTTGAGTACACAGTCACTACATCCATCAATCGCTGCCAGCCTCAACATGCCCTATTTATTTAACCTCAATATTGAAAAACAGAGCAAAATACGAGACAAAAGAAACTCTTTCAGAACTTTATGAATAGGTTAACATTAAATACAGAAAACACTAACGGGAAATGACTGGTACGAAGTTTATTCACGCATAGTTGTGCAACTATTTTGTTCATGGTCTATTAAGGGGAAACCTACTCAAATGCGAAAATAACATGTTTAAAACTAAATAACAGATGAAAAGTAAAAATTGAAATAAATTACCTTTACTTCCTCTGGTTTGCCTATGCTGCATTTCTTTAGGGGTAACAACCAGGGGGCTACCGGCTAAGTCGCCGAACATCGGGATAGTGATCAGCATTCAAATAAATAAAGGTTAAAAATGAATTAATCAATCGTAAAATCGGCTTCGACGTTGAAAATCGATTCTGGACAATTTATGCCGTTACATGTGCTCATGGTAGTCGATTTAACGATTGATTAAGTGATTTTAACAAAAAAATTTCATTGTACAGTGTTGACTTTCCTACGATTTTATTATATGTATAGATTATAAATAAAGATAAGCCCTTTAAGATACTTAAAACCAATCTAATTGTCAACCACGAAAACCGTTAACGACCTTTAAGTTTATATAAGTTAGGATAAGTAATGGAATCCGGTGTTAGTTTGCGGAAATCCATAACAATCAAAATACAAAATCAATATGTATTGTTAATTCCGCTAATTGTCAGTTTAATCATGCCGAAAGGAAATTTTCACCGCCCTCCCGCCCACAAAAATGTGCACATGCAAGAAGGACAATATAAAAAGCAAATTACATGCGCCAGTACAATATCCAACACGTGTTGCAATCCTCCACGGACCATTCCCAAGGGCTGATAACTCGTCGAGTGCTCGATTGATTATTTTGATTGTTATGGATTTCCGCAAGGTAATGCCTGATTCCATTACTTATGTTAGAAAGTTAGTTCGGTAAGTGCTCCTCAAGCTTAAATACCGTAAAATACCAAAACTCCTTTATTGAGTAATGCGCCGAAAAGTGACAAAATATTTAAAAAAAAATGCTACTTAATAACTAGTAGTCATATTATTTGGGAGCTCCAAGTACAGATTCACAGATCTCACAAGTCATATTCAAATTGGGTAACTTTAAATTTAAAATGAGTACTTATATTTAATTAAATGGCAAAAAGGTTTTTCTTCTTACTATAATATATATTTAGCAAACTCGATAGGTATGTAATAAAAAGAAAGATAACACTTAGAATGACAAACTTATTATTTAAATAATGTGAGTTACAAGGTAAAATGGCAATGTGGCAGTAACACAGTATAACGTCCGTCTATCTCTGGCGATGGAACAAGAAGGCCGGTCGGCAGGCGTGCGCGCCGCTCGGAGCCTCTGCGTGCCCCTCCACGTTCGATCACTCCACTTTCGATGACGTCACAAGCTCCGCCCGCTGCCTGAACTTGGACTCTGCTAACTCGGCCCCACCTGACGGCGGTGCGCCCTCGCCCGCTGGAACATCGGGTTGCAGCTGTAGATCTCCAGATCCATGTACCTCCACTTCGACAACCAGGCACTCAGCACTAAATGGCAGACTCTCGTAGATATCGTCATTGACATCGCCTGTGAAAGATATTGCCTTTATTAGTTTTCAGAACAGGACTCAAAATATAAATTAAGAACTTGTTAGTTTTATTATCTGGATCTGGATATTATATCCGGAATTGTAGCGTTTGAGACGGTCTCCATCATAGCAGTGCCCTCAGGATGCATTGTAAGTACAAAGGACGTTAGAATAGGATCAATTATTGCAGTGCCCTCAGGATGCGAACCATGCAGTGCCCTCAGGATGCACAATAAATACAAGGGAAGTTAGAATAGAATCAATTATCGCAGTGCCCTCAGGATGCGAACCGTGCAGTGCCCTTAGGATGCACAATAAATACAAGGGATGTACCAGTCAGGATAGTATCAATCATCGCAGTGCCCTCAGGATGCGATCAGTGCAGTGCCCTCAGGATGCACAATAAGTACATGAGACGTACCGTTCAGGATAGTCTCAATCATCGCAGTGCACTCAGGATGCGATCAGTACAGTGCCCTCAGGATGCACAATAAGTACAAGAGACGTACCGTTCAGGATAGTCTCAATCATCGCAGTGCCCTCAGGCTGCGATCCAACAACACAATATTAAGCGGTAACAACTAAAGTGAAAGTTGGGTACGGCAGAAAAATAATGAAAGTAAAATAAATGCAGTGGAAATGAGAGCTCTGAGAAGTATGTGTGGTGTAACTTTGAGAGACAGAATTCGAAATACTGATGTAAGAGAGCGTTGTGGTGTGAAAGAAGATGTAGTCACAAAGATTGAAAAAGGCATGCTGAGATGGTTTGGCCATTTAGAAAGGATGCATGAAAGAAGATTGACAAAAGAAGTATACCTGGCCTGTGTGAATGGGACAACCGGAAGGGGAAGGACCACGTCGAACAGTCTCTGACCAAATTGGAGATGATCTCAAGAAAGGGCAGGTCAGAAGTACCCTAAACCGGCGAGCATGTATGAAGAATATAATGACAGTAATCGAGGCAAAAGAAGTATGCAAAGATCGTGAAATCCGTTGTCTCTGCCTACCCCTCTGGGAAACAGGCGTGAGTCTATGTATGTATGTACAACTAGGCTATCAGATGGTTATAAAATAAATACACGCAGAGCGCACCATACATAGCCAAACCGCATACTCATACTTGCAATCAAAGAATGTCGCGCACACATCATGTGTCCACTCCCCTCGCCACAATATTTTAAGCCGCAGCTTGCACGTTCTTACAATACGATCCACGACCTTGTCTTCTTCACAAAAACTAGGTCAACCATACGGAAAGGCTGGGGCACTCTGCGGCGCTCGTTCACGCAAGCATCCTGCTGCGCACAGTTCTCTTCGAGCAACCCACTAGCGCGCTGCCGCGCAAGTTCACCCAAAGATTCTCGGTTCGGACTGGCTGCTTCATATGCGATGTCGTGCACCAATGATCTTACGCGAAGCACCATTACTGCCAATTAATAAATTTAAAGGTGAAGATTTTATTCAGGTTGAGCTGTAAACTTCTACAGGATATTAGACCAACTTTCTTATAAAAAGTTTAATTTCCACACGAATCATGTAAATGACGGTGTGACAGTACCTGTCAAGCTGACCATCAGCGTGATGAATCTCTGCAGTTATAAAATGTTTCAAACAACAAAGTTTCTAATCTAGTAACAAAATGACGAGTTCTCATACATTCGGCCTTGATCTCATATAATTAAACAAGGAGTACTGAATAATGAAATAGAGTTTTCAAAAACGAGTTTTAGTTCATTAGTATCTGGTCTGTACATAAGAGGGTAGAGTAATAATAATGTCCTCCATGCCGGAAATCGACCACGGCGGCCACTCTCGATGGAAACTAGCCAACTGCGCAGGACATATTCTAGTGCACAAGTGTGTGCACAAACACAGCAGCACTTTCTATTCGGTCACTCTCGTGATCCGATGGATCCAGTAGTGACACGACCGGAGAGAGGTTAGGTACAAGACCGAAAGCTTTACGAGCTTTCCGAGGCACGGGGGTATAATACCGCCAACTCCCAGACTACGCACTGACATTCAGACATTTTTCTTTACGGGAACATCCCAAAATTATTTTTTGGCGCGACCCGGGATTTGAACCCAGGACCTCATTATCTGCGGTTGAACACGCTACCGCTAGATCAACGTAAATGCATTAACACGAACAAGCACGAAATTATTCCGGTTGTACTGTGTGTGGGGTTATATGGAATAAAAACGATCAATACGAGTCCACGTAACGAGCCATTTATTGATACTACTCCTAAATACTAATACACACTACACCACGGGGGTGCAAGAATAAAAAAAATACAAAGTACATTTTTTTTTACATAATTATAAAAATACATTTCGTTACAATATTAAAAACATTGTTAGACACATCCTTACAATCTAACAAAAAAAAAATTAATCACCTTATTTCTAATGTTTAAACAATTTTGTTCTATTTTTGTGTACAATTTCAATTTTATTATTCTTTAAAATTTTAACATTCGGTGTTTGATCTTCAATAACAATATATGGGCCACTAAACAAATTATCTAATTTACTTGCAGTTTCATTTTTTTACAATATTAAATCGTCTTTCTTATACTGAATTTGGTTTACATTTTTGTCATAATACGTTTTACGCAATTCTTTAGACTTTATCAATTTATTTCGTGCATCTCTATGGGCTACCTGTAGGCGATATTTTAATTCTAAACTATAATTATCACTATTATATAAAGGTTCTACATTACTCCTTACTCTACATGGAATGTCACACGGTCTCCCAAAAACCAATTCATATGGAGCATATTTAGTAGACGAGTGTACCGTATTGTTGAATGTAAAACACCAAAAAGGTAGCCAATGGCTCCATGTTTCTGGAAAATTATCGCATTGTATTCTTAAAAATGAGCCTAAATGCTTATGGGCATTTTCTAGTGAACCGATTGACTCATGGTGGTATGAAGTTGAATTTAATTTTTCAATACCTAATAGTTTACAGACTTCTGTCATCGTAGATGACATAAATTCTGTACCTCTGCCTGTGGCTATTATTTTTGGAATTCCGAATCTTAATATAAAATTGTTAACAAAAGCTTTTGCAACTGTAGTTGTTTCCTTATTAGGCAGAGGGTAAGCCTCTACAAATTTGCTCAATTCACATTGAAGAGTAAGTATGTAAGTATTATTATCTATATCCTTATCTAATGGACCAACTAAGTCTAAAAATATTTTCTCTAAAGCATACGAAGGTTCCTTAATTTTACGTAAATATTTGATAAGATAAGATTTTTGACATTTTTCACACTTATTAACAAAACTTTTAACGTCTTTCTCTATTTCTGGCCAGAAATATTTTCTTTTAATATTATTAGTCATTCTGCGTATTCCAGCGTGACCGCTGGTAGGCAGTAAATGATAGTCATTAATAATAAATGTTTTGTCATCTTCATTATCTATTCTGATAACATCTTTCAGTATACAAATCCGGGGACCGGTCCACACTTCTGTCTCCTTTATCTTTTCAATTAAATCTTTTATGAATAACGCGTTATTTTTTTTCTTTATTTTACATATTTCTTCAACATTTATATTTTTACTAAATTCACTTAATTTCTTCACAAATACGTCTCGCGTATAATGTGCTTTGAAATCAAGATTAATATATAGTATTTTCTTAGTCTGGGAAAATGCAAAGCACTCGGCTTCCACATATATTCCTTTTTGTTTCCTAATCTTATTAATTTCTTTACCATCTTTTAAGACCATTTCTACTGACGCACTCGGCATCCGCAATAATTCTACGATTCTCGGTTGATCAGGACGATCGTCTGTGTCTTATTGTGAATAGGAGTGTCATTATTACTTCTCATATCATCTAATTTTCTTTTTTGTGCTCTCGTCATTACAGTAAGTATCTTTTCATTCATATTTTTAAGTCATCAGACATTATTACAATCCTAGATAACGCATCAGCTGCTGAATTTTCTTTTCCTTTAATGTAAGTAATTTTAAAATCGTATTCTTCTAATGTTAATCTAAATTTTAATAATCTACTTGATGGGTCCTTTATTCCGAATAAATAAATTAAGGGTTTATGGTTTATGGTATGGCGTAAAATACTTTATTCCCCACACGATTGCAACTAATTATTTTTGAATGGTTGGGTAATTTCTTTCAGCCTTATTTAAAGGTCGACTGGCATAAGCTACCGGACGCATGTCTTTTTTACAAAGTACAGCGCCTACAGCAATACCAGAGGCATCAGTTTGCAAAATAAATTCATTGTCATCTGTAAATTCAGGATATTGTAGTACGGGAGGAGATACTAATGCTTTTTTCAGAAAATTAAATGCTTTTTGACAATTATCACACCAAACGAACTCAACACCTTTGTGACATAAATTATTTAACGGAATGGTTATCTCAGCAAAATTTTTAATAAATTTTCTGTAATAGTTACAAAATGCAACGAATCGTTTAACTTCGTCAGTATTTTTCGGTGTTGGATAATTTTCAATTACTTTAGTTTTATCTTTATCTGGCATAATTCCCTGAGCTGATACTGTATGACCTAAATATAATAATTCCTTTTTCATAAATCGACATTTGTTCGGGTTTAATTTTAAATTGACAGTTCTAAGTCTTTCAAAAACGTCTATTAGATTTTTATTATGGCTTTGGAAATTCCGTCCAAAAACTATGAGATCATCTAAATAAATAAAGCATTTTTCATGCGTCAAACCTGACATAGCCATTGTCATAACCCTTGAAAACGAGCTGGGACTTGTTTTTAAACCCATTGGCATTCTTTTCATTTGGTACTGTCCTGTATTCGTAGTGAAAGAAGTGAGTTTCCTTGATTCAGGGTTCAATGTCACCTGATAATATGACTGACTAAGGTCTAAATGAGTGAAATAAACTGCACCTGACAAAGATTCTAAGATTTCAGTAGTGTTTGGCAACGGAAATTTATCATCCTGTATTACATCATTCAGTTTACGGTAATCTATTACCAATCTCCATTTTTTGTTAACTTCATCAGATTTTTTAGGTACTC
Source organism: Pseudoips prasinana (assembly GCA_951640165.1). Lineage (NCBI taxonomy): Eukaryota > Metazoa > Arthropoda > Insecta > Lepidoptera > Nolidae > Pseudoips > Pseudoips prasinana. Next base: position 17,144,672 of record OX621241.1, on the reverse strand, counting down.
ATAAGATAGGACTAGACCATTCACTTTGAGCCTCTTCGATAATATCGTCACGTAACAACTGTTCAATTTGTTTATTTTATTTCAGGTATCTGGCTATTAGGTAACCTGTAAAGCTTTGTATATACCGGACTAGCATTTGGTTTTAAATAAATTTTATGCTCACATATTTTAGTTTCTGTCATTTAACACCCGGTAAATAAAAAATATCATTGTATTTAGAACAAATTGCTTCTATTTCCTTACGTTCACTAGGGTGTAAGTGCTCTAATTTTAATAATGGCAACAAAGTATTAGATCTTTTTACGTTTGATTTACATTTATCATAATAAAGTATTTGATATTCATTTAATAAATGTAACTCGGGCTGAAAAGTAGGTATAACCATACAATTGTCGCTTGTATTTAATATTCTAATTGGGATAATATTATTTAATGGTTTAACTATTAAAGATGCCAAAAATAAATCATCGTGTAATTGTTTAGGTAAAATTACACAGTCATCCTTGATATTATTATTTAATTGTATATAATGAATAGACTCACATCTCGCAGGAATATTTTAATAATCAATACAAATTTTAGGTGACTTATATAGCGGCAATGTATATTCAGATCCATTGAGTAAAGTTACTTTTTCATTTTCTAAATCAATTTGCGAATTAAAAGTAGTCAAAAAATCTAAACCTAGAATTCCATCCGACTTACAAGGCAATTCATCGAATATATAAAACTTGTGTGTATACTTAGTACCGTTTTCAGTTTCCAATGTAAGAAAAACATAACCTTCCGAATGAATTTTACCACCTATACCATTAATGATAATATTGTCTTTATACAATTTAATTTGTTCGGGTAATATCTTCTTAGTAACAGCAGAAAGTGACGCTCCAGTATCAAGTAACCATGAACACCTAATATTGTTCAAATAAAAGTAAATGTACCTTACATGTTGATTACATGCTAAAATAGAATAACTTTTAGTTCCGAAAAAACTGATTTTGATTTAAGGTCACATCATCTTCAGCCTGTGGTCTATTTCCACTAGGTTGCACTGAAAATATATTCCGCTGGTAATTTCTACCACGGTAACCACGAGTTCGGCCTTGGCCCTGGCCACGACCACGATTCAAGTTCGAAAAATTATTCTTATTACCATTATTTGTAAAATTATTATTATAACCGTGTAAATAATTATTACGAGGGTTATTCCGAAATTGTTGCTGGTTACAATAGTAATTTTTATTAGCATTGTAATTTCCGCGATACTTAGAAAATTGATAGCGCAAATAATTTGGCTTTCTGTTCGAATTGTAATGAAATCTATTACTAGACTTACCTCTTGCACTAAATACCATGTTAGAAATCGAAGGCTGCGACAACTCCTCGTCTTCAGCTGCACGCACTGCATCTTTTAAATTGGAATAGTTTCGTGCTGAAATGATAGTGCTTAATCGCCTATTCCTAAGACCATCAGAGAATCTTTTAATCGCAAGTTTTTCGTTTATAGGTCTCAATATTTCACTTGCCTTTTCATTACCATCAGACTGTGCAATAGTGAGGTCTATAAATAATTCAGATAATTTATTTCCATAGTTACTAATAGACATCTCGTTTTGATTCAAATTATTTAAATGACAAAGTATAGAATTGGCAGATATTTTTGTCAGTAAATTCGATTTAATATCACGTATGAGGCTATCCACATCAACATATTCGCACTTTAATTTTAGTTTAGCAGTTTTACTAAGTCTGGTTTTCAATACGAAAGAAATTAGTAATTTTTTAAAGTAGAGCATCGTCCTTAAGACAGTCGTTATATAATTCTACAGATGCGATAATTTTCTCTGTAGTTTCTTCCTTACCGTCCATAACGGGGATCAACGACGTTGCAGTTTTTATATTAAATGTCTCCATATTTGTAAAGCTATCTTGCGCGCTATGAGCAATACTATATGTCAAAATTTTACTGTAGATTAATTCAATCTTCTCCCTTAAAATCTCGTGAATATATTCAGATAATTCTAAAGAACTCTTTTGTTTCGAAATAATACTAAAAATATTTTTATATAAGTCGTATAACTCCTTGGCTCGAAGCAACTTTTCATATACTTTATTTTGATACTGTAATCTCCTACTGGGACCTAATTTCCTTAAACTGGTTTGTATCTCGGATAATTCACTTAGAATAATTTCTAAATCCTTTTCCATAAAGTAAAATGTATGACAATGATATAATATTAAGTACCTATCTACATACTAATTAATAATTATAAGTAGCCCACATAAAAAAATAAATGGATGCACGATTTCACTTAAAATAACAATAAAAAAAACATAATTGCTCAATGAATTTTCAAGATTACGTATTTAATTAATATAGTATACTAGCGGCCCGGTACGTGCTTCGCTACGTATAAGGCATAGTAATAAAAAAATGAGAATTATTAAGTTCATTTATTCAAACAAAAAAATATTTTAAATTGCTAAAAGATGTTGATTTTACACTTTTTCTAAACTTTTTTTAATTTTTCTTTATGTACAAACCTTCCCTGGACTTCCACGAATAATTCAATACCAAAATTAGTCAAATCGGTAAAGGCGTTGTTGAGTTATAACATTACAACGAAAAGTGGCATTGATTTTTATATATATAGATAATAATAGACATAATATATAATAATATACTCTTTCAAAGCTGTGTCCTTATGAGTTTACCGCACTTTTATCTATTTTTATATTCTTTGAACTCGACACGATAGTACACTGCACTACACGAGTAGAAAAAAAAAATTAAAAAAAAATTCTTACGCAATTACAGCACTGGGTTTGTAAGAGCGAAAACCCGGTGGTCCAAACGGCGAATTATTTAGTTACGGCACTGATGTATGCGCAGACTGACACGAAGACTGGTAACGATGGCTGGTACGAAGGCCGGTACGAAAACTGGGGTCTCACTGATCAGTTCCTTCTTCAGCATCTCGATCTCGCCGACGTCCTGACAGACGCAAACGCATTCTCCTGATGAATTCGCCATCTATACGATTTTGTATCAATTTTTTCTGCCTGTCCTTAAGTCTCCTCAGCACAAAATAAATAATTATCATGCCCACGATAGCCAATACTGCGGTCAACAATATGTTATTCGTACGGACGTGTTCTTCCGAATCCGAAGTACTTAAGCTGCCACTGGAACCACTTTGAGCGATGATCACCTCCTTGTCCTCAGTTTTTGAATATGACTTCCCCATTTTTATAACTAATGAAGAATAAAGCACGACCACTTGTTACGCAGTCCGAAGTACAACACATTGTCTCTATTCACTTTATATATTAAACAGTCTAACTTAGTGCACCGAGGCACACAGGAATGCGCTGACTCCACACTATTCGCCCGCTATCCGACACCCGTGAGGTCCGAGTTAGGCAGGATCGCTATGAAGTGTGTGGGGTTATATGGAATAAAAACGATCAACACGAGTCCACGTTACGAGCCATTTATTGATACTACTCCTTAATACTAATACACACTACACTGGTAAGCTTCCAAATGGACAGTTTGGAATGGAACCTTACATTTATGCCACGAGGTAACACAATAGCGGGGCTCTTGAGACAGGTTTCATTGATTTCAAATGCAAATAAGACAATGGGCTGTATACTTTCCGACAAACTGCATCAAACCTCGCTATGAGATCATGTACTGGCCGTAGCATTCGTTCTGCCACATCTGCCACTCAACAGCACAAGCCCACAAAGACTGCTCGGCAGCACGCTGAACACCTTCCAGGGTCCACACATTTCCGGGTCCAATCTCCCTGTGGTCTAAGAGAATTTATTTACAAAGAGCACAATACCAAATAGCTTTAATAAAAGTCTAAGCACGTGGAGCTTCAAATACTTCAAAATAAGGGCGACAGTTTTATTTTTCACCCCTAAGTGCTCATGTTCGTCATGTTACATCCTCAAAGACTCAGAAGAGGTCCCTTAAGAAAGTAAAAAGAACCACAGTATCAATACACAACAATATACCTGGATACAACAGAATACCATTCCGAGGCCATTGAATAACTTCGTTCGCTTCCTATGTTATCTGTGTCCAATTACAAGACTTTGAAATCTGATGGACTCTTATTAGTTTAACATCAGTATCATCAGCATGTGGAATCATTATCCCCTTTCGTAATCAAAATCCTGGAAACAGTTCACTAATGCGGTACACGCGGTATTAGATCACATTAACGCTCGGTATATTTCAGAACAATACAATCGGTAATTATTAAAAATACCACTACGAGATAATAGTGGGAATAGTCAATGAGACCAAGAAATTGTCTTACGTGTCAAGACTTTTTGTGACGAGAAAATATGTAACAAACCATATTTCTCCGTCTCGGCCACACCTGACCCTAACTCACTAGCCAGTTTTGAGATTGCTTACATGACTCTGATCTCACCTTGGTGAAACGTTTGTCCTCTGTATGACGTAGTATTTTACAAAATGTGCAAGTAATATCAGAGGATGTCTTCAGAATTAGTTTTATAACCGCGCTGCTAAGAAGTAACTTGAGAACGCTTACGGTTATTTTACCTACCAGGTATTTAATAAATTGGCAAAAATAATACGAATAGGTCAGATGTTAGTTCGGTATTTAGCTATGGTTGCACGTGGTTTGAGTAGTCAAAGTCGTTGTCATTAGTATCACAGGGTTCTCAGCTCCTCACTCACTATCATAAGGCGTAATAACGGTATAACATTTTCTACAACATCGTGTAGTCCATCGAGTTGAAGTATGCCTCAGCGGTGGCTACAATTTACCACACCTACACTATGGCTATTACGCAACGCACGTAATACTGAGCGGCGCCGGTCACGGCTATCAACGCTTGACAACTTCTGGTCGAATCATAATTGTCACAAACAAACCACCGCGCGACAAAATATGCGAATGGTGTAGTGCCCTGATACGGGAGCATTCCTTCAAGCAACTTCTTGATTGGCCACGTGAAATATATCGCAGCATGTTACAAATAAAATATTAAAATGTGCTTACGTAACATCATACAACACAAAAATAAATATTTCACTTGGGGTAGATTTGTTCCGTTTATTAACGACAACGCCCGCATTAGGGAATATAATCCCTGTGTCGCGGGGTACTTTACTAACATATAATAGACGGACACAAACTACATCCAGACTCAGAACAACTATTTATGGGCCAAACAAATAGTTGTCCGGCGCGGGGCTCGAACCCGCGACATGAAGCGGCGAGGCGACTGTCTCAGCCGCTGCGTCACACGTGCGGACTATGTTTACAGTTAATACACTCAGTAATAAAACAAACATTCCTTGTGGTTCAAGTGTTTAAACACGATCCATCGCGTCGCTCCATAAGTGTATATAGGAGATTAATTAAAATTAGACACATTACTGGCTAGAACCACTCTGAAAAAAGGACTGAATCGCGTCAACAATTTCTTCAGTAGCCGAAACACTCAAATAGTTTGAAATAAAACACTGTTTGACCTTACCGGAATAGCACTTATTGCACAATATCTTCTCGGTTACCTGACTCATAACCATGTCAGCCACGGTTTTAGCACTAGACTTATCACCCTCGCACGAGGCACAGAAATGTCGTCGCTTGTAGCGCATGATTCGGCGTCCGAGGCCACGGCACGGCTAGCAACGCGTCGATCGCCCGCCGAAACTAGCGGTAAATGCAGCGGCGGCGGTGGCGCACCCGGTTCTCGCGCCGCCAGCATGTCGCCTGAGGTACCCGCATTATCTGCGCTCAGATTTAGTAACATGGAATTATCTTCCAGAGAATTTAAGCGCTGTAAAATTGTGTGAAGTGTTTGCTCCGGGCCATGAATAGACGAACTATCTTCACGACTTTTACGATTACCAACCAGACATTTTTATAGGAAAGTTTGCTATAGCAAAATTTTAAACTCAATAATAAATTTAACTAAGGATTAGCCACAGCGGTAAAGCACAGGGTAGGAATCCCAATTCTGAATTTAGCAAACTCGATAGGTATGTAATAAAAAGAAAGATAACACTTAGAATGACAAACTTATTATTTAAATAATATGATTTACAAGGTAAAATGGCAATGTGGCAGTAACACAGTATAACGTCCGTCTATCTCTGGCGATGGAACAAGAAGGCCGGTCGGCAGGCGTGCGCGCCGCTCGGAGCCTCTGCGTGCCCCTCCACGTTCGATCACTCCACTTTCGATGACGTCACAAGCTCCGCCCGCTGCCTGAACTTGGACTCTGCTAACTATATCTACACTAGTATAATGCCCGTCTCTTTATTCTGTGCCCGTGAGCATACCTTAACGGCCGATTAGAGTTTGGTGTTAGTTCAATTACATAGCCATTTAAGATACGAAAAAAATATAATTTGAACCAAGAAAGCCGTTAACGATTTATATAAATTAGCATAACATTTTCTGAAATATCAATTTACTTAATTAAAATGCGGTTAAAATCACAATTAACACCAGGGAATTATAGTAATTTATGAAAATTAGTTTATTAAGTAATTTTTTTCATTATACAAAATGCAGCTAAATGCAAAACATGTAACAGTAATGGTTTTTTAAAAATAATAGTAATATAATATAATAATATCCTGAAACATTATACACACGGCTATCTGATCCCAAACTAAGCAGAGCTTATACTATGGAAACCAGATAACTGATATACTACATATACTATTTACTTTTGTAAATACATACTTAAATAGATAATTTACACCCAGACTCAGGACAAACAGACATGTTCATCCACACAAATATCCGTCCCGGGTGGGAATCGAACCAACGACCTGCGGCGTGAAAGGCAGCGTAACCAGCAACCACGCCAACAGGCCCGTCGATAACAGATAGTATTTCCTATTTTCGTATCCATTTTTAATCCCAAGTAACGATACGATTCAAATGCTTTCGTTATTGTGATATAACGCAGCACTCCATGCGTGTCTGTTGGTGCGCTTCACTTAATTCATGCCGTACCCATTTCTCGAGCTTCTACATTTTTCCAATGTTTCAAGTGAATTATTTTTTTGTCACTAACACCAACGGTTGCCGCTTACTTAAATACGTAATATCATCGGGACATTATTCACACACGGCCATCTGATCCCAATTTAAGCAGAGCTTGTATTATGGAAATCAGATAACTGATATAAAATATATGTATAATTACACCCAGACACAGGACAAACAGACATTTTCAATCACGAAAATCTGCCCTTAGTGGGAATCGAAACCACGACCTGCGGCGTGAAAGGCAAGCATCTACCAACGTGACGGGCCGGCGACTGGTTTGCAATGCATCTGCTTCCACGGTGAGATTTAATAGTTCATTATAAGCTTGTATCTTCGGCCGTCTACGAGGTTTATCTTGGTGCTCAAAATTTTGCAGAACGAAAACATTGGAACAAATAACATAACGTTCGCTCAAAGAGCAGTCCGACTGGGGCAGTAACTCCAGCTTACAGGAGACATCCCTTAATAATAAAATTAATCATTTACATGGTGTGTTTCTGCAAGTAAAGTAAAGCAAAGTAAGGTCGCAAGAGCTCATCGGGGTGGGGGGAAGGGTCAGCAACACTAGTTTGCTAACTCATTTGAAGGCCGGCAACGCACCCGCGACGCCTCTGGTGTTGCGAGTGTACATGGGCGGCGGTGATCACTTACCATCAGGTGACCCGCTTGCTCGTTTGTCGCCCTATGACATAAAAAAAACTACAAGTTTTCCATTTTGTAAACAGAACAATGCCAAAAACAAATGGTGCAAAACAAATGTATTACTAAATTTGAAACACACATACATACACAGGCTTAAGTTTGGATTTACATTTGAATTTGGAATTCGTAACCAAACGCCAGAAATTTGAAATCGAAGTGACAAATCGTCAATTTCATACTAAATACTTAAACTCTGAATAAATTTTATTATTTCAATTATTAACATGTATACTAGTTAATATCATAAAGAACGTATACGTACTTGTGGAGACATTTATTATGTGTTATAATTTATTAATATTACGTACTGTCTTATTATTTTTATTATTATAACATATTTCTACATAGTATTTCATTATTGCTTATTTGTATATAAACATTATTTGTAAACTATTGCCATCTTTTCTTATTCCATATGTAGTTAAGCATTAAAGTTATAAAACTATTTCTTACCCTCTAAGTTCATAAAACGTATAAAGTAATTTCCTAATTTCTCATCTAGTTTGATTCCGTTCAATGAATGTTCATATTTCAATGCTAAAGAAAGGAGTTTTTGGTTTTATATTACTATCACAGCGGAACAGATATTTATAAAAGTTAACGTCGAATACCAAACAAATTAATACATATAATTTATAAATGTATAAATGTTCCATTCATTGTTACATTTATATAGACTTAAAGTTCTCGTTTTATCACACGAATGTACAGAAGCCAGCATATCAAGCTACATCAATCTGTCAAATTTCCCCAATTGAAAGTGAACTTTATGCTTATGTGATAAAGTTGAAAATCTATAAAAGAAATTTGACAGATTGGGGTAGCTGGATGTGCTGGCGTCTATACGTTTAGCATGACACATGGTTTTTGTTGTTTATTCACTGTTTTAATCAAGCATAATGTATTAGAATTAAATTTTGGTGAAACACGTTTTCTAATTATTATGGCGATACTCTAATTTATTGTAGTAGGTGAACAAATTTAATTGTAACTTTGTAATTATAATGTCAAACTCAAATCACAAATTTTTAAGTCCAAATGTCCAATCAGACCATGTTCCATAAATAAACTCAGTACATTCGGATCTCCTTTAATCTAAGGGCCGGGTCTAAAAGACCCTAAACATTGATAATAAATATTTTTCAGACCTAATAAATTGAATGCTTTTTCTGTAATTTCAGATAATGCAGATAAAATTTTACTTAGGAGAAATTTCTCAAATATAAGTAGGTATGTTTTCTTGTGGACCATTGAATACCCATTTCTCGAGTGCGATTAACCATAGATATAAACAAGTTATGCCGGTTGGCGTGGTTGGTTGATGCTTGCCTTCCACGCCGTGCCAACCTTCTCACAATGCGTGCCGTTCCCATTATTGCCGCCTTTTGTATCCGACCCTTGACCCAGTGATCTAGCGAAAGCCTCTTAAGATGTTGGTCGAGGCTCTCCGCTATGAGACCGTTTACGGAGACGACTATCGGGACAATTATTGTTGAGTCCACATCCCACATGGCGGTAACCTCGTGAACCAAATCTAAGTATTTTGACAACTTGTCAGTCTCGGCTCTTACGAGGTTATCGTCAAATGGGACAGTGATATCAACAATAAATGCCCGGCGCTCCAACCGGTCTACCAAAACGATATCAGGCTTATTGGCAACAATAGTCCTGTCTGTAATGATTGACCGGTCCCCGTAGAGTTTGGCACAACCGCTTTCGAGAACTGGTTCCAGTACGTACTTGTAGTACGGCACTTCGGAGTCTACAAGACCATACCGAAGAGCAAGCTGCTGGTGGATAATCCTGGCAACTTGGTTATGCCTGTGCAAGTACTCGCCGTTGGCAAGATAGGAACAACCGGAAACAATGTGTCTGATGGACTCTCCGGGACGGTGACACGCCCGACAAATGTCAATGGTACCGTCCTTGAAGATGTGCTTCCGATAGTTCCTCGTCTTGACAACTTCATCAGCAATTGCACAAGCAAAACCTTCAGTTTCACCAAATAGGTCACCAAAACGTAGCCAGGCCACAGATGCTTGTAAGTCCACATGAGCACTATGTAGGGCCTGGTGGAACCTACCATGAAGCACCTTGCTCTTCCATACGTCAATTCGATCCCGAGTGCTAAGTACGACGGGCTTTCTCCAGTCTCCTTTAGCCAAGGAAAGCGGCGTGATTCCGTTGTCAACGGCGGCGACGTCTCGATGCATTCCACACTCAACACCAAGGAAATATTCCCTGAGATTGCACACCTCACGGTTGTGTAGGTCCTTGGCATTGAGGAAGCCTCGACCCCCACACTTCCGTGGGATATACAATCTCATTGGTGAAGAGTGTGGATGGTGCATACGGTACGTCGTTAGGCGTTTCCGGACTTTTCGATCCAGGGCATCTAACTCAGTTTGAGTCTACCTTAGTATGCCGAAGGTGTAAACCAGTAGAGGCATTACCCAGCCGTTGAAAGCACGGACTTTATTACCACCTGACAATAGACTTTTCAGTACTTTTGTCAAGCGGTTAAAGAAGCGTTCCTTCACCAACTGCTTAATGTCCCCATCTGGGATATTTAGACACTCAGACATACCAAATCGTACCGGGTTTCGGTTTCAGAGAGGGATCTGAGCGACATACTCTCGGTGAGTTGTAAATTATCAGAATTTACAACTCTGCCCCTCTGTACATGTATGACCGCACATTTATCTACACCGAACTCCATTCCAATATCACTGCTAAATCTTTCTGTGAGGTTTAGTAGGGATATCAGATTTGGTTTATTCGGAGCATATAACTTGAGGTCATCCATATACAGAAGATGAGAAATGGTCTCACCCCCTCTCCGCAACCGATAGCCTAACCCGGAATCCCTCAGCACAGCGCTCAGAGGATTCAAGGCCAGGCAAAACCACAAGGGACTCAAACTGTCACCCTGGAATTTGCGTCGCTCAATCCTTATAGGTTCACATATCGAAGGAGTCACTCCGGTTCCTGAAAGACGAAGAACCGTGGTCCACTGTCCCATACACGAGGTAAGAAAGGCGCATAGAGCTGCATCAACTTTATACAACTCTAGTACCCGTCTTAACCATGTATGGGGCACCGAATCATATGCCTTGGGCGTTGACCAAATATTTTTCCAAAATGAGGACATTTCATCCATATTTGGTAAACAACCATCAGTCACACTACTAGAAGTTCCCTCCCACCTTCGATACACTTTTCTTTGGTCACTTTGGAAAGATCGATTTTGGTGAAACCTATCCGCCCGTTCTTTGTAACGCCGTATACGGTTAGCCCACGCAGAAACTTTCTGCTTTAGGTAGTCTATGCGTGCCGCGACACAGGCAGTATAATCACGCGGTATTGTACCTGTACCGGCGAATGCCTGTGTCACATAACGCATAACTCTCGGGCGATTGTTTCCCGACCTGAAGCAGATTAGCTTGCCGATGATCACCCTAGCTGCTGAGATACGTCGCTCGATTCTTTCTTGCCATGCTGGTTTGCCGGCGGTGGGTCGCGTGGACTTGTTGGGTCCTGGAAACCCAACATGGGCCACCCGGCAAGCTGCGACTGCTGCACAGTAAAGAATCGAGTGCGTATCCGCAAGATTTTGGCTAGATCCAAAATATGGTTCTAGCATGCAATCTAGAGCGACCACTAGCGCCATATTACGTTTGTGCGTGGGATAACGTGGTAACTGCGGTCTATCACAGACGGATATATCCCTATATTCCAAAATTGCACTTTCCAAAGTTCCCAGTCGAATCTTCAACCCGACGTACTCCCAAGCCGGCCGGAGGTCGTCCCCGCCGCCGTACAGGTGGTAGCGACGACGGCGGAGAAAGGAACTCGTCGCCCGAGCTCGACGCTACTGCGGAGGTCGGTGGTGCGGAGACTGCAGGTACCGACGACTGCGAGGCGGAGCTGGGTAACGAGTCCGAAGGTGGTAGGCGTGCGTTATTTTTCCTTGACCTAGTTATCATGAGAAGTCCGTGAATATTTTATTACGTTTTTCTGACTTGACATTTGCTGTCAAATCCCAAATAGCAAAGAACATTTTTCCATTGTGTTAATATTTGATTTTCTTATTATTTTGAACTGTATTTTGTATAACATTTTTAAAAAAAGACTATTTATAGCAAAATGTGGATTAAAATCACTGATAATTAATTTTTATTGTTTTTTTACGGATGACACGGACTTGTCTTATTGAGTGTTGCCAGGTTATTATTATTATTATACAAGCTCTGCTTAGTTTGGGATCATCTGATCAATGTTTTTAAAGAATAACAATATTAGGGGTACTTTATATAAAGAAACGATCTACATAACCACACTGTTTTGTCTAAACTTAACAAATTTGAACAGAAACAGTATATTCTATCCAATCTATTCTAATTTAAATATGCATGAGGTGCTTAATCTGACAAAGGAAATGTACCTCCAAAGTGTTCGCTGTCATTGCTATAGAACGTATAAACGATTGAGCCAGTTCAATCCACTTTAATCACAGTCTCGCTTCACCGCCGAAGATAATTGTTCTGTCAATCCCAATGTGTACTATGCGGCGACGTGTACAATTTTATTCTAAAAATTTACGACTTATTGGATATCGAATTAGATCCAACATCTCGGTGTAATCAATCACGGAGGCTTAAAGGAAATCAATTCTTTAGAGATGTGAAATAATGTTATAAATCAATTTACACGTCAAAGTACTAATACTTTAATAAATTGAGAGAAACAGAAAAGTTAAATAAAAAAAAATTAAACAGCCAAACATAATAATATGAGTATCTTCAGACTGAATGAGTAACGTGCTTAAGGAACTCGTTCAATAAATGGAGTAAGAATCGTTAATCATCTCAATTACGGTAAAGTCATTGTCAATTTTCGTGCAACGCGATTGAAATAGCGAATTTTTTGGAATCGTAGAATATTTCATGTTGTAGATGACACACAAAGCAGGATTTCATACAAAATACATTTAAAAGTATAACAAATTTTTAGCTAAAGAACAACATCTAAATATATTTTAATAAATAAAACGTGGGAAATAAGTACATGGTAATTTAACAATGGTATTTCAAGGCCAATGTATTCTCGGTAAACTAACTACTGACTCATTAGCCGGGAGGTCTGTTAGTCCGTTTTTGACTGAAGCTTAAAATAACAGTACCTTCATCAAACATTTCATCATATAGACGAAAGGGTAAATATTTGCCGTGAAAAGTGGATTAGGTACTTAATTTCTTCCCTAGAGGGAAGTTGCAAAACCAACATACGGTGACGCTAACGCTACCTGTTGCTTTTTGCTCTTATTCTAATGTAAAGTTTAAATAATTAAGGCTTATAAACCCGTTTTGTAGAGAAACATTTTAATACTTGAATATATTTAATCAGGCTGTGCGGTTGGTGGCCAAGAAAGAATATCTCCACCCCATCTCATCCCGTGGCGGGCCTGAAAGTCGTCCCGAGGGAATATATGCCTGAGAATGGGCAGCAGCGTTTTCATGAGTACTATGGCCATCTTTCTGCCATGGCACCCGTCTGTCAAGCGTGGAAATTATGGCATATCCCTCCAAATGATGGTCAATACTCCATTGTGGAAATATTTTAGGGAGGCCTTGTTCCTGCAGTGGACATAATGATGATGATGAAATTTAATCAAGATATACCATAATATCATGAACAGGCTTTTTTATTTGGAAAAATATATCAAAACATTTCCAAAATTAAATAAATAAAAGCAATCTAGAAATGCATTACATGGAGACAAAATACCAGGCCGACTCAGAACAATTTTAGATTGCTTTTTTTTGCTTTAGACGGGTCATAAACGGGTGTTTTCGAAGCAGCATCAGTAATAAATTGTGATGATGCTCGACTAACGGCTATTAAACTTGTGATTAACAGCAAGACATTATTAGTGTTTAGTGTGTACATGCCGACAGATTGTGTGGAAAATCTGCCAGAGTTTACTCAGTGTCTGGGGAGAATCAACTCAATAGTTGAGGACAATAGTGCGCATGCAGTATATATGTTAGGTGACTATAATGCTCATCCAAATGAACTGTTTTGTAATCATGTCTTAGATTTCTGTATGGACCAGAAATGGACTTGCGCTGATATACTTGGTGAGACAGATATCTTTACCTTTTTAAGTGAGGCACATGGCTGTACGAGATGGTTGGACCATTGTATTGTTACTAATGCTACATTACCCACTATCATTAAAATCTGGGTGGAGTACAATGTACACTGGTCCGATCATTTTCCTCTATTTGTAGAGTGCCACCTTGGACAAATTCTGTGTAATGAGTGGGCACAATTTAATCCAGTGAAAAATAAAGCAGTATGGGGTGAGCGTAATGAGGAGCAAATTGGTTGTTATCGGCAAAATTGTCATGATGCACTTAAAGATATTGATTTTCCCACAGAGTTATCTCATTGTTCTGATGGCTTGTGTGATAACTTAGAACACAGAACGATTGTAGAAAATAAAATAAATAAAAATAAATAAATAAATAAATTGTACCTGAGGTTGGTCTCCATTTTATCAGATGCTGCAAAAGCTTCACATGTGGGGATTGTGCGGCGGAGAAGAGGGGGTTATATTGCAGGTTGGAATAAGTATGTTTCTCAATTTCACGGGGAGGCCAGATTTAAATTTTTAATGTGGGATTCATGCTGGGAAGCCTAGGGAAGGGGTTTTATATGAGCAAATGTGTCAAAGCAGAAAAACATTTAAAGAAAAATTAAAATGGTGCCAGGATAGGCAAGATCAAATAAAGATGAATATATTAGCTTCACGTCACACTGCCAATGATTTTAAGCACTTTTGGAAACTTACTGGAAAAATGAATTGTAAAATTAGCATACCTACTTCTGTGGCCGGAATGAGTGATCATTATCGAATTTCCAATTGCTTTAGTCAGCATTTCCAAATAAATCCTTTACACACAGAAGCAGATCGGGTGTTCCGTGCTTTGGCCGTCTCTCAGGAGCGAGCTATAACTTTAACTGTTAAAAATGTTCATAAAGTCATCAATAGTATGAGGAAAGGTAAATCGCCTGGGCATGACGGCCTAAGCATTAAACACCTGAAATATGCAGGGGTACATTTGCCACGAGTATTGTGTATGATACTCAATTTGTGTCTATGTCATGGGTTTTTACCTAATGTTCTCACAAAGACAATTGTTGTTCCCATTTTGAAGAATAGGGTCAGCGACGCATCGGATATGAGCAATTATAGGCCTATCTCACTAGCCACGATTATGCAAAGGTGCTTGATAGCATGCTTAATGATATTCTTTTGCAACATATTCACCTGCACGATGCTCAGTTCGGATTTCGAGCTGGGCTTTCCACAGAGAGTGCTATGGTTTGTCTTAAGCATGCTGTCAAGTACTATACACATAGGAAAACCCCGGTATATGCGTGCTTCCTCGATATGTCAAAAGCGTTTGATACTGTTCTATATAACAAATTGTGGGCAAAATTGGATAGTGCGGGTGTACCTGGGGAAGTAATAACAATATTACAGTCGTGGTACACTGGTCAGCGGAATATGGTGAGGTGGGCCGGCACATTGTCAGATGCATATGACATGAAGTGTGGTGTGAGGCAGGGGGGGTTGATCTCTCCTCTGCTGTTCAATCTTTACATAAACGACCTCATAGGTGAGCTCAGCAGTACGCACACGGGTTGTTTTGTAGATGGTGTATGTGTTAATAACATATGGTACGCTGATGATGGCGTGCTGCTCGGCCGGTCTGTGGGGTCAGTTCGTAAACTGGTGGCAGTCTATAAGGCTTATGCGGTGGAACATGGATTGAAATACAACTCCTCAAAAAGTGAGATCCTTATTTTTAAAGGCAAAAGTTACTCACTTGTACATGTTCCTCCCATTAAGCTAAACGATGAAAGTTTGAGAGTGGTGACCAGCTTCAGGTACTTAGGGCATATTGTTACGTTCGATCTGAAGGACGATGCCGATCTAGAACGCGAACGTAGGGCATTGGCGGCCAGGGGGAATATGTTGGCGCGTAGGTTCACTCGGTGCTCCAGTGATGTGAAAATCACACTTTTTAAGGCATATTGCCAATATTTTTACTCAAGTGCTCTTTGGGTCGATTATACCTGCCAGGCTGCCAATGTCCTGCGAGTTCAGTATAATAATATCTTCAGGATGCTGTTGAAACTTCCTAGAGACTGCAGTGCATCAAGTATGTTTGCGGAGGCTCGCACGGATGGCTTCTATGCCGTCATGAGAAAAAAAGTTGCCTCTCTTTTTGCACGGGTCAGGGATAGCAGCAATGGCATCCTGAGGATGATAGCATCGCGTCAAGATTGTCCTATCCAAACCAAATGGATGCAAATAGTAACTGGGCAGCAGCACTAGTGTTTTGTTGTTCAGCTTAAAGGTACTTACTATTGGGCTGAATAGCTGAATATTGCTGTTGTTGTCTTATTTATTATTTGACATATGACCTGATATTCCCTAATCAATTTTAATGTTAGATTTTAATTTCATGATTGTTTAAGTACTAGATTATTTGTTGAATTTGAATTTAAATTATTGATTAAACATTGATACTAACATAGGATAAGACTTTTATAACTAACACTTTATGGAGTAATCCGAAATAAAATTATTATTATTATTATAAACAGTTTTCTAGTGCAATCAATGAATTAGCAACGAAAGCGTAGTGTACCTTAACACGAGCAGATAATTTATTTGTTTACATACATACATAGACTCACGCCTGTCTCCCAGAGGGGTAGGCAGAGACAACGGACTTCCATTTGTCACGATCCTTGCATACCTCGTTCGCTTCGTTTACTGACATTATATTCTTCATACATGCTCGCCGGTTTAGGGTACTTCTGACCTGACCTTTCTTAAGTACGTCTCCGATTTGATCAGAGAATGTTCTACGAGGTCTTTCCCTTCCGGTTGTACCATTTATTTGTTTATTGGTTCAACAACAATTATTTCATCGATATTATTGTTAGTGATAATTTAGATATTAAATAAATAAAAAAGTTTTTTATTCACGTAGACTTTAAAAAAGCGCTTTTAAATAGTCAGAACATGTTTGTAGTAATATAGTTGTAAACATTATTATTTCTAGTAACATAGATATTTAGGTACACATTGTATGAAAACATTTATAAAATTTATTTTATTATAGCATTGATATTTAGCTAGCTGTGGATATTGGTAATAATAATAAACATTAATTTTATTATGACATTATAACAAATTTTATATATTGATGACTGCACCAGTGGGGTAGTAGTTAATGTAGTCCACGGTACAAACTCTTACAAAGTCCACGATGATGTCAAGACAGACATATTTTTAACACTATAGATATTTTTATACACAGTTTATACGACTAGGTTGGGTACTAACTGAATCTGTTTTGCCAGTGCAGAGCTTAGGGAATAAAAGTACGAACAAGGGCAAACGAACGTGTTTTGAACAACTAAGACTAATTAAAATTTACGGAACAAGAACACAACATCACCAACTATTTTATTTTTTTAATAAATATACAACGCCCGCACTATGGAATTTTATCCCTGTGCCGCGGGGTACTTTACAAACATATAATTGACGGACACAAATCACATCCAGACTCAGAACAACTATTTATGGGTAACACAAATAGTGGTCCAGAGCGGGACTTGAACCCACGACACGAAGCGGCGAGGCGACATTCTTAGCCACTGAGCCACACGTGTATATAATTTGTAGTTTTTATTTATTTAATATTTATATAGTCAACACCTTTATGGCTCACCCTGTATTTCAAGTGAGAGCCATTTGTAATATATCTCGCAAGCGATAGCATATTTTGTATACAAATTGGTCTTTAATTACCAATCCGTTAATTTTGCAACTTGTATTCAATGTTTTTATTCCTCAAATTAAAAACTACTTAGAGCTTTTTATACTTAAAATTTATTTTTAAAAAACTATGAGGACCTGGATGATGGAGCTACAACAACGCCAGAAAATGAAGACCCAGACGATGTAGGCACTGTTTTGAAAAATACATTTTTTCGGGACAGCTTGCATTCGTCTCGATGGGCTATATTGAGACTTAATGGATTACTGATGGATTCGGGATGATGTAATGATAGTTTACCATTGCTACCCTGGAAGTTGGGTAATGGTAAGAGGCGCAATATACTTTAACACTCTAGCACCTACCTGGCTTCCAAGCACGTTAGGATAACCGGGAGCTGTTAAATCGTCAGCAGGGAGTGCAAATATTCTTATCTTACTAGTAATCAAAAAGGCTGCCTTATGTTTGCTTCCCGTAATCAGAGGTTTGGTCTGTTATTGGCACAATATATAACAATAGGCAATAAGCATTAACATACAACGTGAGAATGCTGGTAGTATTGTCACGTTCCTGCCTTGCGAGCATATCATCTTCTTCTTAGTGTTTCGATGGCAAACTCAAATAAATTTTTGTGGCCCAGAACGTGGCTGATGGTACTGATTGCTCTGCTTGTAGAGCATATTCAGCATACATATAGTAAGCTCCGAAAAACTTTTCAACGGCCCTAAATATTTATTTCCTTCTTTCATTATTTTAATTTGCGAACTTATTCCTACCGATTCATTTATTATTAATATTTTTTAAATTACCAAAAGCACGAAATAAAACTTATTAAAATTTTATCAGCAAGTTTTGACGTTACTGTTTTAGCTTACCCACGGACTGATCCATAAACGCCACTTCCTTCAAAAGGATCAGAACCTAGAAAGATAATATTATGTAAACAATGTATAGGGCCGAATGAGCTGCGGATGAAATGCGGATAAAAAGGAGTTATAAGCTTTATGTCTGAAGTCAACTTGCAACTACCTCAGTGACTTCGTGAGGGGGTTTGACTGCCCCACGTTACCAATACTGGTATGAACCACATCAAGTGTAAATTTAGTCAATTCACTATTTTTCCGTTACATGTTTGTAAATTCCGCCACAGTAGAAGATTTTATTTCCCTAATTGTCTTTTATAACATAAAAAACTAAAGAAATAATTGAATACTAAACCAACCATATATTACGGATCTAAATAAATCGTACAATTCATTAAAAAATAACATTCAAAATTCAATTAATTAGACGAATGCATATAAATCATGATTTGAA
This sequence comes from Pseudoips prasinana, assembly GCA_951640165.1. Taxonomy (NCBI): domain Eukaryota; kingdom Metazoa; phylum Arthropoda; class Insecta; order Lepidoptera; family Nolidae; genus Pseudoips; species Pseudoips prasinana. Next base: position 17,125,720 of record OX621241.1, on the reverse strand, counting down.
TACGAAATAATTTTAGAACATTTTCATTCTCCCCAAACGGAGTATTCTGCTCACGTTTGCGCATTCTCCCGTATCCAATTATGTGAAATAAAAACACAAAAACAATTTCCAATGGCAGAGCCTAATTTCAATTCTCTTGTTCGTAATATCACACGTGTAAACCATCACGAGAATGTGGATTGAAAAATGTACGCCACTAAATTGTTATGACTGTGAAGGGTTTTCAATTAATTCATACAGACAAAATGAATATAAAAAGAGTGAAACTTTTCAATAACTCTTTCAATATTTGATTATACTTATTAAGCAATATCTACCCGCTTCTTCAAATTACTATAACCATCTTTCTGCAATCGCCAACCCGCCTGCCAAGCGTGGCGGTTATATCATATACCCCCAAGATCATTCTTGAAGGAGGCTTGTCCAGCAGTGGACTTATTTCAGCTGTAATGATGATGATAATGGGGCAATAGTTACAGTTACTAGTAGTATACAGTTATTGGATAACATAGGGTTACGCATTCCATGTTGTGAAAAAATAGGCTCCTCTGCCGCGTACCAGCAGTTCATACTCAGCACTTACAAAAGTTACATGGTAAGGACGAGTAGAACATTTAACAAAGTATACTTATAAAATTTAGTTTTATAGCATTATTCGCTATACAAAGCTTAAATTTAACCCCAAAAAATAGGCAAAGTGCGAGTCGGACACGCCCATAAAGGGTTCCATAGCAGCAAGTATTTCAGTTGATTAAATGAAAGGTAAATGGCGATTTACGATTTATGACGTAATAAAAAAAACTACTTACCAGATCTCGTTCCAACCAATTTTCGGTGGAAGTTTGCGTGGCGATTATGGCATATCCCCCCAAGATGATTCTTGAGGAGACTATTCAGTTTAGAAAAAAAATATATTAGAAACCTCAATATCATTTTTGAAGACCTATTCATAGATGCCCCACATGTGTGAATACGATGAAAAAAAAATTGGGTCTCGAACCAGCAACCTCCTACATTTAGTTACTTATTCTAAACTAGTTGCAGCTGCAGGCAAATCATTACTTGCTGGAATACTAAGCGCCCCGTCCTGTGTTAAATTAGACTAAACATTATGTACAAATGGAATTAATCGACATCTGATGAGTAATTTCACGACATCCTACATTCAAATGTTCCGAGTCTACCCCTGTATAATATCAATATTTCAACTATAAAACGCCTTTTATTGCAGAAACCATATTTTAACTATTCTAGCTGAAATTAAAACGTTATTAGTATTAACGTAATATAGGTAGCCGCCCACAATTTCTTCCGCATAAAGTTTGTTAGGGTCTGATTTTATAATGTAATATAAGCTAAGCAGTGTGTTCGTGACTTCGTAAGCATTGCATTTTAGTGACAGGCATGGAAGGCGTAACATTCAAATAATATTTCGCTGGATAGTTTCACACACATCAATATTTTGTACGATAATTCACAAGCGTAAAAAACGTGCTGATACTATTGAACAGCCATTAAAAGTTATTATTTTATTTGATAGCATGTCAAAACTCTGAATTCTAACAAATGTTCACTCCACTTTTTTCTTTCATTTCGGAAATACGGATATGTTTTATAATTTGACTGTAATATTAAATATACGTAGACCTAATCTGCTATGACAAATTATATCTCCACATTATTATGAAATACATATAAACCTATGTACGCTGATTATGACTCTGAAAACCTTCATGAACAAATATTTTCATATAAGTCTGTTTATGTATCCACGTTTTATGTTAATATGGTTCTGCTTTTTATAGACTGTTCTTTGAAAAAGCGGGCTGGAAAAGCTGTTTAAAATGGCTAAGTATATCTTGTTTTAGTTATTTATATACAACCAACTTAATGTTTTATTGAAGACACATTTTTTTTCTTAATTTTCATTGGTTTTTAGGCAAATTTATACAAGTATATAGTATACAACAAGCACAATTTATATAAGTTATAATATAATGCTATGCAAGAAAAAGGTTCTTTAAACCCACACAATGGATCACCAGTTCCAAGAGTTATTTGCACTTCTTTCTCTGAAGATTGTACCTACATAATAAATAGAATGTACTCCTGACCGAATTCGGCCGCGGCGGTCAGTCCCAATAGAGACTAGCTATCAGCACGGGACATAAGTGTGTGCAACACAGGGGCATTTTCTATTCCATCACTCTCATGATCCGATAAGACGACTAGCGTCACGACCGGAGAGAGGTCAGGTACAGGACCGCCGACTTAACGAGCTCTCCGAGGCACGGGGTTATGATACCATCATTTCCCAGACTTCGAGCATATATTGATATATTAACTGAACAGAAAATTTCCAAAATAACTTTTTAGCCCGACCCGGAATTTGAACCTCTTATTAACTGCATTTGATCACGCTACCGCTAGAGTAACGAGGCAATCAGTTCAGTTGTAGTATGTACATATATTTTAACTGGCCGTACGCTCATATATAGACGTTTTGGAAGTGAAAGTAGACATTACGCGGCGGTGGCGGTGGCAGTGGCGGTGTAGCTATATATCTGCGTAGTTACATACCATTCTCCATAATAAGCTCATCGCCACAACCACCGTCACCTAACGCAGGTGAGCATCTCTTCTTAGAAATCGAGTTAGGCAACACTAAACGTCTTCTTGGCGTTTATTATTGCCCCTCGTTGCGTGTTAACTACTTTTCTTCTTTGGAAAGGATTCACGGGAACTTAACTCCATCTTACGGTCACACAATCATTATGGGTGACTTCAACACGTGTCTCCTCAAAAATGATTCCCGAGCTTCGTCCATACGTTCTATCGTACACTCTTACAATGTGGCCATTCTGCCCTTAAATGCCACTCACCACTTTCCTAATTCTAATCCATCTCTTTTAGATCTTATGTTTGTATCTTCGCGCGAACATGTCGCAAAGCATGGGCAGTGGTGTGCTGACGCCTTCTCTTGTCATGATTTAATTTTTTTATCTTATAAAATACGTCCTCTCAAGGCAAAGTCAAAAGTCCTTCTTCAGCGCAATTTTTCTGGCATGAGTCTCAGTGCTCTAAAGGAAGATGCTACTAGCATAGACTGGGAACCTCTACTTTCTTCTACATCAATTGACTTTAAAGTAATTTTTTTAAATACCAAGATTGTCGAACTTTATGACTTGCATGCTCCAATACGTGCTATAAAGATTAAGCATTTACCGGCACCGTGGCTTAATGATAACATTAAGTCACTAATGCAAAAAAACTTCAAGCGGAAGCTAAGAAAACTGCCGTCCATCTTCGTTAAACACACAAAAATACGTCTCCATTCGTAATTTTTGCAACAAGGTGTGTAAGAAAGCACAACGCCAATATGTTCATGAGTCTGTCGAAAACAGTGATCCAGCAAAATTCTGGAAATTTTTTAGATCTATGGGAGTTGGAAAGACAAAAGAAAATCCCATACATAAAAATATAGATTTCGATTCCTTAAATCAACATTTCTCGTCTTCATCCAAATGCAACAGGATAACCAAAAGCCAAACTCTTAATTATCTTTCGTCACTACCAACACCTGATTTCAGTCATATGGTTTTTAATCAAATAACTACTTGTGACATTAAGAAGAGCATTATGTCAATTACATCGAAAGCCATTGGTAGTGATAACATAAGCTGTAATATGATCCTTCCTATCCTTGATGAAATCCTTCCCGTCCTCAGTCACATATATAATTACTCATTAACCAATGGGTGCTTTCCATTTCAATGGAAAGCAGCTTATATTATTCCGGTACCTAAGAAATCCAATCTTAAAGAATTCTTCGAATTCCGTCCTATATCTATCCTCCCCTTTCTTTCCAAAGTATTGGAACGTTTAGTTAATAACCAACTAAATGTTTTCCTCTGTGAAAACCAGCTCGTAAATCCATTACAATCTGGTTTCCGACCCGGTCATAGTACAGCTACTGCTTTGATCAAAATAACAGACGACATTCGTCTTAGCATGGATGAGTGCAATGTCACGGTACTTCCCTTGCTAGACTTCAGTAATGCTTTTAACACCGTGTACTTCGACATCTTGCTTGGCATTATGCGCTCACTTAATGTATCTCAAATGGTTATTGACTGGTTTCATAATTACCTGTTAGGTCGCCGGCAGCGTGTTCGCGTAGAAGATGCTTTTTCTTCATGGTGCGATATGACTGTTGGCGTACCACAGGGAGGCATGCTCTCTCCATTACTTTTTCTGTATTTATAAATACTATTTCCTAAAACCTCAATTCTTCCTACCACCTTTATGCCGATGATCTGCAGATTTATACACAAGCATCTTTGGAAATGATATCGTCTGCTATCAATGTAATACAGGATGATCTTGATAAGATTTGCGAATGGAGTACGTCTTATGGACTAGTGGTTAACCCGGCAAAGACGCAAGTTATTGTAATTGGCAGCTCCAGAATGCTAGCTAAAATAGATTGGTTCTAGATTGGCTACCTCAGGTTAAATTTAATAAAAAAATCATTCCTTACAGCAACAAAGTAAAAACCTAGGTATATACATTGACAAGACCTTATCATGGGATCCTCAGCTACAGGAAGTCAGTCGTAAGTTATTTGCATCAGCAGGGTCTTTGCGACGAATCCGGAAATTCCTTCCCACTGCCACTAAAATTGCGCTAGCACAATCTCTTCTTTTATCCATCCTTGACTATGCAGATACCAGCTATCCTGATCTCGCCGAAGCCCAACTTGACAAACTTGAGCGCCTTCAAAATTTTTGCATAAGGTTTATATTGGGTCTGCGCAAATATGACCATGTTTCTAAATTTCGCACCAAGCTCAAGTGGCTTCCCATTCGCCTCCGCCGAGATACTCATATTTTAATTCTTCTATACAGTATATTGTTTAATCCTGCCACCCCCCTTTATCTCAAAGAACGGTTCAAGTTCCTAAATGACACACATTTAAGATCCCTGAGGTCATTTGAAACTTTGCGACTCAAAATACCTAAGCATTCCTCAAACTTCCTCAAACTGGACAATCATTTATAGTAGAAGCTGTGCGCCTTTGGAATGATTTGCCTACAACGATAAGGCGAGCACAATCCCTTCACACTTTTAAAAAACTAGTGAAGGAGTACTACCTGTCACGATAAATAGATACTGTTACATGTTATGACACATGTGTTACTGTCATATATTACACTGTTACAGTGTTACTGTCATCTCCTTTCACTAATAGAATGTATGTATTTATATAAGTATTTTACTTGTTATATGTATGTTGTATGTAATATATATATCAACAAATTTCAATTACATATTAATATGTATATTATTATTGAATTATGTGTAACACCTACGAGCTGTAGGCATTACTTCACGATAATGTTTCACACTTTACTCTCTCAATCGACTAGACTAGTCTATTTATATTTACTACTAGCTTTTGCCCGCGACTTCGTTCGCGTGGAATAGTGACTTCCGGCAATAACGGCTTTAATGCTGTGAGTATACATATCTTCAATTCAAACGCAGAGCTCATTATGTTGATTTTTGAAGAGTTCCCTAGAATATCTTCCACATTTAATTTTTGAATAGATCCCGCGAGATCTGGAACTATGTGGGTAAAACCAAAAATCTGCCGGAAGTCACTATTCCACGCGAACGAAGTCGCGGGCAAAAGCTAGTTTATCTATACTCCGTTAGAGCATTTTCTTTGTACTAAAAGTTGTATTATATTATATTTTCATACCTTTTTACTATTTATTTACATTTTTCCGATGAATTTTCAGTACTGAATTGATGCAGACTCTTGACCAATAGATGGCGCTGTTTTATTTTATTTTTTGTAATAAAAACTATCCTATGTCCTTTCTCAAGTTCCAAACTATGTCTGTACCAAATTTCACACAAATCGGTTCAGTAGTTTAGGCGTGAAGCAAAGACAGACAGACAGACAGAAAGACAGACATACAGAGTTACTTTCGCATTTATAATATTAGTTTGGATTTATTTCTTAAGTTGCTACACCCCTATCATTTAATTATTCATATTGCTGATTTTGTCAATCCTAAGGTTGTCTGGAAGATATCGCAGTTAGCGATAAGACCGCCCATTGTACTAGATTTATTACAACTGTATACTTTATATATAAATCTTGGTGTACAATAAAGATTATTTGTATTGTATTGTATTGGCCGGAGTAATATATCCGGGCTAAAGTCTATTTTCGTTTTAAACTCCAGGCAGATAGGTTCAGTAATTAAGGCGTGAAGATCAAGAAAAAGTAACAGAAACTTTTAACAGACATATTAATACAGAGTGGATTTCTCAAAAAGAGCTTTAACGATTCCTATTAAATTCACAGAATGGGGTCAAGGGTAAATAATTATTTAGCTATTTTCCATGCCAAAAAAAATTGTGAGATCAAAAGGTTTTTAATTGTTATTATGTAACTAGGTTTACATGTGATTAAATTACTTAAAAATTATTTTTGAACATATTCAGTTCTTGAATGCATTCATAAAATGTAATATTGTACTTCTCGCTACCACGTACAAACTTTACACTGTATAAAGGCTGTAAGTGCGAGCGAGAAACGGGACTGTTGGTGTGGTTGGCAACTGCTTGCTTTTCAAGCCGGAGGATGTGGGTTCGATTCCCACCTGGGACAGATATTTGTGTGCATGAACATGTCTGTTTGTCCTAAGTCTGGGTGTAATTTCCATAGTATAAGCTCTGCTTAGTTTGGGATCAGATGGCCGTGTGTAAAATAATGTCCAAAGATATTATATAATATTTAAATCCGATGATCAATATATATGATGGCACGTTTGTAATGGTTCAAGTATAGCAGATATTTTGAATTAAGTGGTACTAGAAAAATACATTACTTGTAAGTTAAATCCATTTGTATCACTTATAAGAAAGAGACTTTGTTATGATCCCCTTTTACTGCTTGTTATTTATTATAGGTGTAATCAAGCAGAATCCTTAAAAACAAATATTCACTTGGATATCTTAATTATCACTGAGTAAAATATAGTTAAAGAAATTTGTTTCGGTTCTTGTACATCTTTAATAAGTTTTCTCTAAGTATATTTTATCGTCCTGAGTCACTTTCTTGTCTAACATCTTCTTATTAGTTTGGCTGGTAGGTTCTCGTAAAACGAGATCATTAACAATTTATTAATTAGGCATAATTAATGTGGGAATTACTGAGTCCTACCTGAACGAATATATACGCAATGAATTATTTATTCTATCTTTTGATTATTTATTCTATCGTTGATATTGACGTAAATACCAAAGTTCAGTGTAGCGTACAATTCGAAGTAATGTTTAAAGATGCAGTTGGCAATGTTCACTGAATATCTATAACAAGTTATTCATTGAATAATGAGCAATTTACTCATCGGTGCATTCACCCATCCACATAGAATAATTGATATTTTTGTGTTGATTGACAATGCAATTTAACGCATCGTTTACCTTTTTGTATTTTTATTTCAGTCAATATCCTAGATTTTCCGTATTATGAATAAGTCCTAACCTTCACCACACGGCTGAAGATTTATTTGGTCTTATTCATAAAAAGGAAAATCTAGGACATTGACAGGAATAAAAATACAAACGGAATACAAGGTGCGTTCGTTGTTCTAAATAACTAAATAACATTACAATTGTAAATTAAATGCTATACTTAAATGTTTTCATACTATTATTATTATTGTTAATTGGAGCTTGATGCCTTGTAGGCATCTTGCTACTTCGACCATTTCTGATCTATTGTAGCAGAGCTCCTTGATTTGTTCGAGTTCACTGCTTAATCTAATAGCTATAATAAACTTGCAGATTAATTTTGCAGTGAGTGTTTGTATCTCTTCCTTTCTCTTTCATACTATACAGTACAAACATATTCTGATTATTTACAAACGCTTTTTTAAAGTCTACGAGAATAAAAACCTTTATTTTTTCGATTTTCGATTAAAAGGTGCATTCTATCAACTCTCCAGTACCTATTGACGGGTCTGTTGGCATGGTTGGCAAATGCTTGCTTTTCGCGCCGGAAGGTCGTGGGTTGGATTCCCACCCAGGACAGATATTTGTGTGCATGAACATGTCTGTTTGTCTGGGTGTATTTATCTATATAAGTATGTATTTACAAAAGAAAAGTAGTATATGTAGTATATCAATTATCTGGTTTCCATAGTACAAGCTCTGCTTAGTTTGGTATCAGATGGCCGTGTGTAAATAATGTCCCAGGATATTATTATTACAGAACTCTTCCAATTAAAAAGCTCATATAAATAGCTAATCTTCTTATTCTTTCCTTACTTACTTATCGTATGGGCAGTGGTTACCCTGGTGTCAGAGTTGTTCAAGCCGCCCAGTAGGCCTCTGACATGGCTTGACAACTGTTGTCTAATGGCTGCAACCGGGACCGACAGCTTAAGGTGCCCTCCGAAGCACTTTCCTAAATAGGCAGACATATCTGACGACTATTGTGTAATAACTACAACCCAGCTTAATCTTAACCTCGCCAATCACTTCCAAACTGGTAAGGACCTACAAGATAAAAATACCTAAGAGGTTTCTACTGCTTCACTGAAAATAGGTTCATTTTTCATTATCGTATTTATTTGTAGCTAGTAACACTGCAACAAGGAAATAGTATTTGATCCTCAAGTTCTAAAACCGACCATGATCCTATATTGCCATATAAAAGGGAACATTTCAAAGAGTCTTTTAATTAAAAGTTGGATACTCTTGAGTGAGCTTAGTCTGACAGAAAGTAACGAATTTACGACCACACTGTGATCCGTATAAGCATTTTGTGATACGAATAAGGCATGTCATTGAGGCTTACCAAGCTTAGCTTAAGCTATATATTACTGACAGCATGAGTTCGGATTTAGTTAGCTATGTCTATGTCACACGGACAATGTGAGTACAGTTTCAGGTAGTCCGCTATCTTTTAAAACTATTATAGTAACAACTGGGTTATACCGACTTTTTTTCCTGATTTAATCCCAAACTAAGCAGAGCTTATACTATATATATGATATGGAAACCAGATAACCAATATACTACATATACGACTTTTTCTTTTGTAAATATATACTTATATAGATAATACACCCAAACTCAGGACAAACAGACATGTTCATGCACACGAATATCTGTCCTGGGTGGGAATCGAACCCACGACCCGCGGCGTGAAAGGCAGCATTCACCAACGACGCCAACCGGCCCGTCAAATCCGTCAAGCTAAGTGTCTATAAAAAGCGACAGCCTATCCATACTCATTTCGCATTATATCAATATGAAATGAACTTGCTCCATTTCACTAAACTCGTATTTAGGGGACAGTATACATATGAAATTTAAATATATTTGAATTATAGGTTGTATTAAAAATAAAGTGCCTAATGAGGCACTTTAATTTCCCTAATTTGTGTATGTCTCACAATTTAATGAAATCTGCAATATTTATGTACAGTCAGAGCTGAAAAGTGCAGTAGCACAACAAAGCTCATTATGGTGTGCCGTGCGGCTGGGCCGGTTTTGCGTTTACATATGTGAGTGTGTGTGTGTGTGTAATGTTGCAATGCAAGCATCAACACAACGCAACGTGTCATAGCGTAGACTAGAACAGCATAAAACAAAATTAAAAATTTTGAAAAAATCCCACGACGGTAAAATCTCATCAAAAAAGAATAAAATAACTCAAAACCCGACTTAACCCAATTATTTTGTAACAAAATATTATAATAGATGTAAAAATACTTTCTAAAAAAAAGAGTTGATATCTCGAGTAATCGGTAATAGATATATTTAAGTACCTAAACACTGAATATCGATGTTTACAGTTTTTTCCTAACGTGCCTGTTTCTCGAAGATATACTTAAATGTAGCGATAGTAATTTTAACATAATACATAACCAAGGAATATCCGTCGGGAGCTGCCATTAACCCAGATAAGTTTGTCTAGTGACGTGAATACAATTATTAAAGAATTGTAGATGTTTAACGACGACATTAAATACACTTATGAGTATGATTAAATTTTTGTTGAAATTTCATATAGGAAAGGCAGCCCCCGACGGATATACCTCGGTTATGTATTATGGTAAAATTACTATCGCTACATTTAAGTATATCTTCGAGAAACAGGCACGTTAGGAAAAAACTGTAAACATCGATATTCATTGTTTAGATACTTAAATATATCTATTACCGATTACTCGAGATATCAACTCTTTTTTTTAGGAAGTATTTTTACATCTATTATAATATTTTGTTACAAAATAATTGGGTTAAGTCGGGGGTTTTGAGTTATTTTATTCTTTTTTGATGAGATTTTACCGTCGTGGGATTTTTTCAAAATTTTTAATTTTGTTTTATTTTATTTCAGACTTTTTAGAGAGCATATACGAATTATAATCTATATAATGTGTAGGTAAGATCTCCCAATACCACATAATATCAAGTTCCTTATTAAATATTATACGTTGCTTTCTGTTGGTTTTTATTCAGAATTGGTGTCAATACTCTTGAGACTATAATATTTATGTTTGAACTCTGAATTCAATGATGACATAAGCTGGGAGTACCTCCACGCGGTGATGGCGGAAACAGTTCCTAATACTGGCTAAAACTCCCTAAAACACTATTAATGCCTTCGGGATTATATTGTTATAATGTGTTTTCAAATGCGCTTTGAATGCGAATTGGATGCGATTTACAGACCTGGAGAGACCTAGCTCCCAGTGACGCCGAGTGCTGTTTTTCCTTATTGGTAATTGGTACACATTGATCTTTTTTTTTAACTTACGCGTTCTAATTTCATTTATAAGTTTGGTACAACATTATTTTACTTTTCGATAATAATTTTGTAAATTGTGTAAGTAGGTTAGTTTTTTTAAGTGGAATTTTATTTATTTATTTATTTATTTATTTATACTTATTGCACAAAACTGTACAAAGGCGGACTTAATGCCAAAGGCATTCTCTCCCAGTCAACCTTAGGGTGATGCAGAGATAATATGGTAGGTGCACTATAGACCAAGTATAATAAAAATTACTAAAATACTTGACAAGTACTATAAAATACAATCGTATAAATACAATAGTTACATAACTACACACTATACTATAAATACATAAATATATAGGTATATATATATACATATAAATATATAGACAAATATATTAAATATATATACATTTATAAATATATTACATATATAATAATATATACACAAACTGTAATATTAAGTTGATTCTGCCTTAATTTTTTTGTGAATGTAGTCACGAGTTTTGATTTTAAAAGTAACCCGCGTCTTAGCCATTCGGATTTCCGGAGGTAGCGCATTCCAGAGAAGAATAGCTTGTACAAAGAAGGAAGAATGTAAGAAGTTAGTCCGATGAGAAGAGCATTGTAAAAGTCTGTTATGAGTGGAACGGAGATTTTTGTTGTGGTTAGAAGATAGATACTGAAAATAGGGAGCTAAGTAGGATGGAGAAATCGGAGAGTCGAGAAGAGAAAATAGTGTAGTGAGTGCTCTGAGGTTTCTTCGGTGCCGAATGGGCATCCAATTCAATTGAGAACGGTAAGATGACACATGGTCGTACTTACGAAGATTGAATACGAATCGAATGCAGTTATTCAGAAGACGGTCTAATTTATTGAGTTGATCTGCATTCAGGTCAAAGTAGCACACATCACCATAGTCGATTATAGGAAAAAGAATGGCCTGCACGAGCGTTACTTTTGTCTCGGATGGTAGGAAATTCTTTAACCTATACAGTGACCGCAAGATCCCAGTCACTCTTTGGCTGACGCTAACGATTTGGTTTTGCCAGCTTAAAGTAGCATCAACCAGCAGACCAAGGTCCTTTACATTCTGGCAGTATGGAATAACAGAATTGTTGTACAAGACTGGAGGTTGACTGTCAACATCCACTAAACTCATCATTCGGGAACTGCCCACGATGATAGCCTGACATTTGAGTGGATTGACAGTCAAGCCAAACCTGTTAGCCCACTCCCTAATTAAATCAAGATCCCTATTTATGGCGACGATCGCTTCTGCTAACTTATCGATGCTTGTCTGTGCGTAAAGTTGTAGATCATCGGCGTATAGATGATACGAACACTGAAGATTTTGAGTTAAGAGATTTATAAATACCGAAAATAAGAGGGGAGAAAGGATACCGCCTTGAGGAACGCCAGTATCTAATTTACACCAGTTTGATGAAACATCACCACTGCGAACAGACTGTTGGCGCCCTTGAAGATAGGAAGAAAACCACTCCAGAGATTCGTCAGACACCCTAAGGTAGGAAAGGATACATAAAAGGATATCGTGACTGACGGTATTAAAGGCGTTGGAGAAATCAACCAGCACCAGGACTGTGACCATAGTCCCCTCCATACCAGCCCTAATATCGCCAGTCACTTTTAGGAGAGCGGTGGTGGTGCTATGACCAGGCCTAAACCCGGATTGTAAGGGACTTATTAAGTTATTGGATAGGATAAAATGGGAAAGTTGTTTATGGACAGCGGACTCAAGTACCTTGGATAGGAAGGGAAGGATGGAGATAGGACGATAGTGGGTGAGAAGTGATGGGTTGGTGACTTTAGGAAGTGGACGGACATAGGCTTTACGCCATAAAGCGGGGAAAGATCCATGGCACAAGGAATAATTAATGATATGGGTTATTACGGGAAGAAGGTGGTCCAGGATTGGTACTAACATGCGTCGACTGATGTAGTCACAGCCAACTGCGTTAGATTTGACAGATAGGATAACCTTCTTAATGTCCTTCGAATCAACTGGAGAAAAATGAAAAGAATCTATATTGGAGCGCGTTAGACCATTTAAAAAGTATATAGTTTGGGTTTTTGTTTGATGATCCATAAAAGAACTTGTGGAGAAATGTATATTAAGATCATCTAAACTTATTGTGCTGGGGAGGTCTAAATTTCGCGACTTGCCAATACCTAGAGTTCCCAAAAACTTCCAGATACCAGCAGGAGTAGAAGTAGATATATTATCGAGAATATGTCGGCGTTTAGCGTCACGTATCATCTTATTACACCGATTTCTAGCAACCTTAAACAAGCCCCATTGCTCATTAGATCGATCCTTTTTATACCTTCGAAAGGCACGGTCTCTGCGACGCATTGCCATTCGGATCCCTTGCGTCATCCAAGGCGCTGGTGGACGTTTCAGTCTAACATTTTTAATGGGTGCGTGGATATCATATAGCCTGGTGACAGCATCATTAAACAATCCGATCTTATCATTAATGTTATCAGCCTCCATCAGCTGCTTCCAGTCGATATTGGACGCATCCTTTGCCAAATTTTCAACATTAATCCGAGCAAAAGAACGCACACGCAGTTCCTTGGGTTTGACTTTAGGTGGCTTAAGGATATAGGACATGAATATGAGGTCATGATGGGAGAAACCAGGAGCATCGTACTGTCCGTGGGAGGAAACCAAGGAAGGGTTAGAGGTGAGGATTACATCGAGCCAAGTATCATCACCGGACGCATTATGGTGAGTAGCTTGAAGCGGCAACACATGCAAGCTGCTTGACTCGATGATGTGAAGGAATTTGCGGGAACGAGGAGAATTTGGAGCTTGGAGATTGGTATTAAAGTCGCCCATGATGATGTAGTGTGCATACTGAGAACCCAACGATTCAAGAACCAGTTCGAAACCGGTGAAGTAATCAACAGAAGGGGGGCAATAAACAACGCCAATTATGGCCTTGGACCCCTTTATAGTAACCTCAATAAATAGGAATTCGGCGGAGGCTGAGTAGCTGGATGGAATAATATTGTTCAATATTTTTTTCCCATCATTATAATTTGATTTATTTTTGTTATTGGTTTAAACATAATATTTTGAGATTTGGGTTTGAATTAAGTGTTGGTTGTAGAGTTAGGTACTTACATACTGAATTTTATTTTTAGTTTGATTGATTTTTGCATTTTCGAATAATAATTTGGATTTCACAGATAAGTAGATTAGGTAGTTTAGTCGGAATATAACTCTGTTTAATTATTACCCGAGGTTTATGATTGATTTTATAGTTTCAGTTTATTATATTGCTATCATATGAATTTTTTTTTTTTTTTTTGTTACGATTTCGTATCTATATTTTGAAATAGGTACTTACTTGTTTTTGAATTTATAATTTTGATTTCAACATTAAATTCGAATATCCCTCCATCTTTAGACGACGTAGTTATAACTGACTTAGACCAAAGAAAACTTTTTAAAAACCCACATAACATAGCGTTGGAAGAATTATAACGATTGAGAAGCACTTTACGCCGATCGCAAAGTGATGATGATAAAACAGAAGAAGCCTCGTAAGGGCTCTAAAATCCATTACAAATACACCGTCTAGGTATCGCTATGCTTTAATTTTGAAATTTTACTCAGACTATTACATTAAACATTGTTAAAAGTTACCTCTATAACACTCATCTGAGAACATGCACCAATCACCCACGAACTCATTCCTGAAATCCGCATTGAAATCAGACAATACGTTTTAATTTTAATAATATTGGAATATAATCGTTTCACACTAATATAGCAGCGCCCCCTAGTGAGTTAATATCATAAGACTTATCTTAGACTATGCACCAATCAACTACGAAGCAATTGATGAAAACCGCATTGAAATCGGACAATTCGTTTTAATATTATTGCAATATTATTATGCACTAATATTGTAGCGCCCTCTAGTGAGTTACTGACGTATTTTTTTTTATTTGGGAACATGCATTAAGCTACCACGTATACATTGCTGAAAACAGAATTGTAATCGGACATTTCGTTTTGATTATATTGCAACATTGTTTTGCACTAATATTGTGGCGCCCCCTAGTGAGTTACAGCCATGACACCTATCTAAGAACATGAACTCATCAAACACAAACCCGTTACTGAAAACCGCATCAAAATCGGATCATTAGTTTAGAAGATAGGTGGGAACATTACTTTGCACAAACGCACACACAAACATCTCTCACCCTAAACGCATATACCTGCTCCGTTCCGTCGTGGGTAAAAATATGATTAGTTCGTGCTAGACAAAAATAACGTTGTAATAATAAGTTCGTTTTCATAACTGTAGTATTTTAAACTTTTTTTTTTTTTTTTTTTGATAAGGCAGGGGGAATGCTAATGCATGCCACCCGCAAAAAGTGTCTGCGGGTGGGTATGTCGGACTCGCACCGACTAAACCTAACCTGCCGTGGACTTCTTCTGGCGCCTGATAGGGGGAGCCCCGGGAACGCGGGTATGCTGCTCCGGTGCCCCTCTTTTGCGCCGGGTCCCAGATGGTTGGGACACGCACCCGGAGAGGACTGTGGGTTGTCCTCCCCATTTGCCGACTCCTGCCAGTACGGCACAGCAACTGCGCCACAAACAGTTCGCTGTCTTCCCGGGGTTGCTTGCATGTGGCGGCAGTTGAGGACACTTCTCATACTGCCACCGCAGCCCCGAGGGGAGTTGGGCTAACGGCAGCCGCCGCCACCCCGACGCCTCCTCCGCCTACGAGCGGGATCGGCTCGTTCCCGATCCCGTTCGGCGGCCTCCTTCTGCAGCAAAACTGCCTCACAGAAGGAGACCACGGCGTCCCATTTGGTGGAGTCGCCAGCCAGCATCGCATACAGGACTGCTGGCGGCGAAAGATCCCGTCCGATCTCAGCGACCAGGACTCGTCTCTCGGCCTCCCAGGCCGGGCACTCCTCCAGCGTATGCTGGGCAGAGTCCAGGTCGCTCCCGCAATGGCGACAATGTGTCGTCACTTCTCGGCCGATCCGGCACAGATACTCACCGAAACACCCGTGTCCGGTGAATATCTGAGTTAGTCTGTAGGTGACGCAACCGCCCTTCCTTCCCACCCAGGCCTCGAGGTGAGGCAGGATAGCACCGACGGCACGTTGGCGCGCGTTCAGCCGCAACTCAAGCCTTGCGCGCCACTGTGCTAGTACGCGCCGGTGTGCATCCCGCCTATAGGCAACGAGCGTCTGCTCTGGCGCCAAACCGCTCTCCCGGCGGACGCGGATCTCGGTGTAAACCGTCGCGTCGACTGCCGCCAGGAGATCAAACGGCGGGAGGCGCGCCAGGAGTGTCGCCGCCTCAAAAGATACCGTCCGGTATCCTCGTGCGATCCGTATGGCCACCACACGCTGCAGGCTGTTCAGAATAGCTCTGCAGCGGGAGGCGCCCGTCAGGCGTTCAGACCAGACGGGCGCCCCATAAAGGACCAAGGATCGCACGACACCTCCGTAGAGGCGGCGAACTTCTTCCCTGGGACCCCCGAGGTTCGGCAAAAGCCGGTGTAATGCTCCGGTTACCCGGCGCACTCGGGGGGCCAGACGCTCGAAGTGCTCCTCGAAGCCCCATCGGCTGTCTAGGGTGAGGCCCAGGTACTTCATGTACCGCCCCACCCTGACCTCTGCGTCACCTACACGCATCGACGTACTGGGTGGTTCTTCCTACGGCGTAAGCCGTGGAACCATAGCGCCTCGGTCTTGTGAGGCGCTACCCGAAGGCCCAGTCTCGTTATGGCCGCGACGACACACGCGACACCGAGTTCGGCGAGCCGTACCGCCCGCTGGAAACTTACCTCCCGGGCTATGACGAGCGTGTCGTCCGCATAGCAGACGACGCTCACCCCGGGAGGGAGGCTTATCCGCAGGACCGCATCGTACGCGAAGCTCCATAGCAGAGGTCCCAACACGGACCCCTGAGGAACCCCGCAGGAGAGCTCCCTCTGGATCTCAATCCCGTTCCGACCGACGAATTTAATCGTCCTGTCGCGCAAATATGCCCCGACTATACCACGGAGATAGGGAGGCACGTTATGATGGACCAGTGCCTCCCGTATCGCCCGCCAGGGGACGGAGTTGAAGGCGTTGACGATGTCTAAGCTCACCGCCAACGCCAACTAACTTGTCCTATAGCCAGCACGTCCCCTTTTCACTAAATTCATAAAAAAACAACTTCTTTTTACTTAACTGGGTCATTGAATATATTTTTTGTAATAAATGGAATGATCATTAAATAAATTTACTTACTTCCCTATTGTAAGTATTTTTTACAGTCCCATCTTTGGATTATTATACCCCATATATTTTTTTAGGGCTTAAATCAGGGGATCGTGCTGGTCAAGGAATAACGTTGACCTCTGCATGTTTCTTAAGCCATTCGCAAACTATGTCGTCATGGTGTATTGGTCAATTGTTGTGCACAAAACTTAAGTCATTTCATTCTTCTCGGGGAAAAACATTGCGCACTGTAGGTAACATCATATTATTTAAAACGCCCACGTAACTGCTGCTGTTCGCTCGTGGTGGAATAAACTCTATACCCGGTTCACCCGGTCTTTGCGCACTGATCCCACCCCACATATTAACACTTATTCTGCCTGACTCCGGGTTAGCAACAAGTTACTGTCAGACTTCCCTTCTGAGAGGACTTAAAAGTGTTTTCATCCGAGAATATAGTCGTTTTCCAGTAAAAATCAAGGTATTCCCGGGCGAAACGTAACCTTTCGTCTTTATGCCGTTGTGTTAAAAACGGTTTTATTGCTGGCGTCCGGTGTTAAACGCCTTCAGCATGGAGTACGCGGTGAACAGTCATCAATGACGTGCCAACCTCATCAGCCCATCGTCATGATAGTATGAAACTACTGGTTTCATACTCTGCCACCATATAGCGCCGCTAGTTATGGTTAATCAGCGGTGGCCTTCCACTCCTTGCACGAACCTTCAGACTACTCTCGTCCTCTTCATCCAACCCAATGATTTTACACTTTAATGTAAGCAACGGTTTATTAAATAATTAAAAAAAAACACCACTTCTATTTGAATAATTATATAATATAAAAATAAAATAGTTTAATAATATACATACGGATAAGCCAGTTTCATTTGCTATTTCACTTTTATTTAATCCATTCATATGTTAAGCCACAATATTAGCTTAGACTTCCATACTTATATTACTTGTAGACATGTTGAAATTAATATTGAATCGAATCACGGGAATAACACAAGCACTCGTATCTAAGTTCACCAACCAACAACGTCATTTATTTTCTGTAAACCAGTAATTATTCAATTCTTTTTCCATTCCACTTCATACATTTTACATTGTATATTGATCTTTGCTAAAGTTTAACAAATAATATTGTACTTAAGAAACATATTTTATTCATCAACCAGATATTAATTTATAAATGAAATTCAAAAAGTGTATTGCAAGATCGAAGATTCGAACCATTAACCTTCCTTTACCTTTTCTTTAATTATAATCCTCATGCTAGAACTACTCAGCCACGGGTTTTTTAAGTTGTTACAGCGAAATTATCGATAATATTCCTACGTAAGAATAATTTTAGTGTGTGTCTGTGTGAATTGTCTCAAAGAAGAAGTAAAAGTAGTGTTGACGCTATAGTTGCGTAGGATTGCTACTGCACTTTTGATCTCGTCAAATATGTTAAGCTATTTTCCACCTTTTGTAAATGAGTAACATCTTTACCGCGCTTTAACCCACTACTAAAAAGCAATTCATTAAAAATAAAGTGCCTAATGAGGCACTTTAATTTCCATAATTTATGTATGTCTAACAATTTAAAGGAATCTACAATATTTATGTACATCGTATGTTAACTATTTTCAACCTTGTTTAAATGAAAAAAGTATTTACCGCTTTTTAACCCACTAGTAATAATCAATTAATTAAATATAAAGTGCCTCATAATAAGGCCAAAGTTGCTGAAAATCTGGAATTATAGAATCGAGAATATATGTATATTTATGGAAGGATTTGGGGTATTTATTTATAGTATGGATCCGGTCCGCCATAACAATAATATTGAATTCGTACCAAGCTACAGACAGAATCAAACAGAATTTGTAGTAAAAATATAGCAAACATTTTCAATATCTTTAAATAAACCTATACACGATCTCTTTGACAATATCTTAATATAAGCTACTAAATATCATTACTATTATAAAATAAATCTTATTGTAAACGTTTTCATCGTGTACCCAAATAATATGGACCTAGAAATAGTTATAAATAAATTATATATTACTACAAAAATGTTCTGACTAAGTGCTTTTTTAAAGTCTACGTGAATAAAAACTTTTTAATTTTATTTTTAAATAAATTATTTTTTAGAACTATTCTTTAACATTGCATTAAATTATTTCTTTATTTCATATTATTAATGTCCATTTAAAACTATATTCTTTTTTAGAATTTAGCAACTTAAAATACTGACGCAATTTGATTCCTTCTGATGTCTGAGAAAATTGTTACTTACAAATACTTTTGCACATGATTTGCGAAAAGTAATTATTGGAAGAAACATTTCTTGGTGTAAGCGAAAGAAAGTTCATTATTGACTTGAGACTTTGGTATTTGCTACGCTTGATTGTGGATTAGAAGAAAATCGGTTGTGATAAAAATAAATAAGATACGCCTTTTAAGCGACATGAAAAAGCTAAGGGTTTTCAACTTTTTCATGTATGTTATTTGGGAACTTAATTTAATTACTTTTTTTATTCTTACACGGGTTTTCTGGTCAGGATCGGATACAAATTTTATTAAATCTAATAATAAACTCACTACCTATTTATAAGGTAATTTACAGTTGAAAAGGATTGCTGCCTTTGAAATCAGATAAACTATAGAAAACATTATTTGTTCGTGTAACCTGGACACTAAGTAATAACTGGACAAGCGCCAAGTTGGACTCGAATAGAGAAGGTACCGTATGGTAATATTATAGTCAAAAAATGTAGTGTTTAAAAAATAAAACATCGATTTCAAATGCAACTCAACTAATAAAATAACATTTATTACAAATAATATACTTAGACGAATAAATGTAAACGTCAGTGCAGAGTTCGATATACCCTGCCGTAAATATAATTTATACATTAAAACTTATAATTAAACATTGGTGCAAAACAAAATCAGGCTTTAATATAATATAGTACAAATATATAGGCGCTGTTCAGCTACATTAGCCTTGGACTGTAATTTTAAATAGGGCACAGAGTTGAATTAAACTTAGTTGCAGTTGCATTCATCAACTAATCATGAGATAAGTAATAGAATCAGACATTACTATGTGAATAACCATGATAATCAAAATACGTGATGAAATACCTAATGAATTCCTGTGGTGATTTTGTATTTCAATTGTAATAAACCTCGCTGCTGTGAGCATTCAAAAGCCAAAGTTAAAATAATCTTAAAAGTTACAAAATCCAATATCTTAAGTCAAATATTTATTTTACGGTATTGAGGTACCTGGAGCCTGTTTTATAGGATCTTTCGATTTTAAGGCTACATTGTGAACACTGTTTTTCCCACGGAATTTATATAAAGTAGAAGTTGGCAAGTTTCAGCTCAAATAATAACTTTAAAGTTAAGATAATTAATAAT
The DNA here is from genome assembly GCA_951640165.1 of Pseudoips prasinana. Lineage (NCBI taxonomy): Eukaryota > Metazoa > Arthropoda > Insecta > Lepidoptera > Nolidae > Pseudoips > Pseudoips prasinana. The sequence continues at coordinate 17,105,204 of OX621241.1, read as the reverse complement.
TAGTTAATTTTAATAGCTAACTAAGTTATTAAAATGTTATCGACGTAGCTGTTATTTAAATAAAATTAACTAAAAACCTTCTCCGTTTTGAATGAATTGTGTTGAAATTAAAGCTACGAACCGGAAGTCGCAACGTAGGCAGGCTACCACAAGGTGGACCGACAATTTTGCAGGGGTCGCGGGAAGGCGTTGGATGCGGGCAGCGTAGGTCCGGCTATTGTGGAGATCCTTGGGGGAGGCCTTTGCCAGCAGTGGACGTCTTTCAGCTGACATGATGACGATGATGAAAAGCTGGAATATAGTTAATTTTGAATTCTTGAAATCTTAATATGAAACATTGGCAATGAAAAGTCCAAAATGATTCAATTGCACTGACCTCGTGATATCGTAGCACGCTATGTCGCGCGCGGTTTCATACCTACAGGTTATAGAAAGAAACCACATTTAACACGTCCATTATTGCAAAAGGTGGGCAAGTAGCTCAAACACTATATTGACCATAATTGTAGATGGACTCGACCACGATTATATAAATTGCTGATTTATGTTGTAACTTTTAGTTTTTATATTTATGTGAATTATTACTAACTTCGGTTTCAGATTTTATTCTTATTTATTACTAACCAATAGTTAACCGTGGTCACTCGAAATAAAGAATTCTTATTTTTATTATTTTACAAACAACTTTGAAGATAAGTGTGTGAATTCTTTATTTGAGTCATCTTTATCGTCATCATCACCATATCAGCCGCAAGACGTGTAGTGGCAACAACTACAGTATAAAACCTACTTTCTACAAATTTTCTATGATAGTGACATTTAAAGAAGATATATACCTACTTCAAAATTCAGTCAGTAAAATAAATTAATTTTACATGTTAACTCCTTCTGATTTTCTACTCCTTCTACTAATTTATGAGTCTCATTAAACTGACGACTTACTAAACTGGTGACCCCGACGTGATATTTGCAAGGGCAAACTGAACTTCCATCTGGGAGAACCAAAGGGCCGGCGTAGAATGGAGGTATCCTCACGCCTACACGAAATGTCTCATGCGATTTATAAGGAATGTAAAAAATAAATTGAATCGACGAAGAGTACCTGCCAAAACTATTGATAGGTGCCTTCCGTGGACTAGGCTAGGTGCCATTCGCGCAGATGCCATTCAAATGGGTGCCCTTGGTGGTCAAAGATCGTTGGTAAATAAAACAGTCGTCAGAAACTGTTCCGAATTGGAATGTTCAAATAGTAATTTTAGTTAGTGGTTCTTCATCAACAGTTTTTATCTATAACACGTATGGTATACTCGTATATAGCTGTATGGCTTGATTATGAACCATACGATACTGCAGATTTACTCTTTTTATGTCTACAATAATATGGTAAAAATGTAAGTTTTCAATTACAAGGAGGGGTTTCCTTGACATTGAATATTTAATTGGAAGCATAGTTACTTGTTACTTTTTTACTAATTCTCGTAAAATATCCATTTAAGTAATAAATCGCTTACAATGGTCAGGCGTTGGTAACTAAAACAAATTTGATGTAATCATGCCGAGATTCAAATGAGTCGTACAAGGCCATCCAAATTCTTCTGGAAGAATTCGAATTATGCTGAAACTCAAGAGTTATTGAAATGTTATATATTTCTTCTGATAAAATCTTCATAATAAGTTCGTACTTTGTAACTATATTCACATTTGTGATACATGACATAATTTTAAACGTACCGATTTCGTAGGAATCTCTATATTTGTAAGAAATTATTTTTTATGAATAGAATTTTATTCCAATTGCGACTTATAACACGAAAATATATTAGTTTGAATTCCTATAGATTAAATGCCTACTTCGAGTCACAATCGGACAAACAGCAGACCGTGTCTTCGCGAACGTGTAGCAGTGTGGCAGTTGCACAATGCTTTCCGAAAGTCGACCTTTTCATACATCAGCTATATCAGTAATCGACCTGAGCCGAGATTCGAACCCTAAACGGTCTGACGCCGGTGTCTTAATTTGTAGTATTATTTCCTAAACGGCTTGAGCCCTAGCTCCCCTTAATTGTCAGGTGAAGCAGTTAAAACCTCCTGGCCTAATTACAAATGTCGTGGCAAAGCAAAAGAGCATTACTTCATATAACGTTGAATAGTACCTAGCGAACAGTATTTATAATGCCTTATTTTTACAGAAAATTGTTTATTTTATACTATTACATTTAAAATTTATATGATCAGCAACCTGTGAGAGCAATAAAAAGAGAGTACAATAGGCACGTAAAATATATAATTTTAGAGCCGTGTTTATTGCTTGTGTTCATTCGGTTATGCTAACACGTCACAAAATACGTACAAAGCCTTGACAAACATTAGTTAAATAAATTTTAGCAAACATGACAAGCTCGTAAATCCGATTAACTGAAACAGCTAAAAACAAAATGTCCTAAATAAAAACGTCCGACTCTCTACAGTACGAACCATTCGAATTGAGTTTAAAATGAATTCATGTTTCAAAGGTAGTAAGATTACATTTTAATTATATTGAAATCGCTTGTTGGTCTTTATAGAAGTAGAGTGATGAGCAGGATTAGGACATATCAAACAGAATAATGAAAACTAATATCATGGTTCGGCCCTACTTCAGTAGGTACTGAAATTTCAAGTGCTTGTTTGTAATTATAATAAAACGTTATTGGCCTGTATTTAGAAAGTTGTAAGTGATCAAAGACACTCAAAAGAGCTACCCAAAGGTTCCAGGACTTAACAGATTAATTAAATTAGAAATTTAAGCTTATGTAACGAATATATCAAGTTAAATAATTAAAATTCAATGAGATCAATGACGATATAATATTGTTTCTAAAAGTTTATTGTTTGAATATTCCTTTAAGAACTAATAGTTGCTAACAGAACTATGCACTGAACCCTAGTACCGATGAACAAATGCTTCAAGAAGTGGACAAATCAACATGAATACTGCATAATGAACCACAATGCTCTTTTCGCGGCCAAACCTTCCTCCAAACCAGTCCAAAAATTGGACAAAATAAAAGGATAGGTTTGCCCAATGTTTGGAAGGAGTCCAAACATTGGGCAAACCTATCCTTTTATTTTGTCCAATGTTTGATGAAAGCTAAACATTTTTTTTTGACGGTCACAGTAGCCTAGTTGGTAGTGCTGACGAGAGAGACGAAGCTGGTGGTCCTGGGTTCGAATCCCAGTAAGTGCAAATATTTGAGTGATGAGCACGAATATTTGTTTCTGAGTCATGGATGTTTTCTATGTATATTAGTATTTATCTATCTATATAAGTATGTTTATCGTCGCCTGGTACCCATAGTACAAGCTTTGCTTAGTTTGGGTATAGGATGATCTGTGTGACATTGTCCCGAGATATGTCCCGAGATATGAGATATGTTGTAAAAGCGAAATATTTCATTAACCAGAAGTTAATATTCAGCGAGCATAAGCGTATCGTTTTACCCTGTACCATCTCTTAGTAGCCTTAATTTCATGATTGCGCGTAATAAACTGTCCCTTGCCATCAATGTGAAAATTTACATGACCTGCGTTCGGCCAATTATGACCTACGCTATTCCGGTGACCTACTCTAGGTTTGTATATCCACTCCGAATGCTTCAAAATTGGTTTATACGACGTACCGTGTGTACAAGCATTCTTACTTTGCCACCAATCTCATTAGAGTCTTATTTAGTCTTGGCAAAATGAAATGCTGGTTCAGCTGGACGTTGAATCTCGGAAGCAGTGGGAGCTGCATATTAGCGAATCATCCGAGGATTTGCTGTCTTGGAAATAATTCAAACAATTTTTAGAGAATCGGTTTCGAGCTCTTGAATTTCCTGTACCTAAGGTTAAGCCAAAGGTTCCAAACAATAACACATCTCAATATTAGTAAGTTGTCCGCATTATTCCAGAGATTATAGGTTATTCAATTGTAAGAAATTTGCTTAAGAAGAGGTTGATCAGCGTCGTGATATTGCTCAGTCGCTAGGTGTATGCCACAATTGCCTAGGAAACAACCATACAACTAAGGTATGGTATTCATCAAATGCCGCATTTGCCATCGTAAACACCACACGTTATTGCATCCTAAGAATCAAGTAACGATTGCAGGTACTGTTGCTACAGCACCTACTAATGCACACGAGACCAGTATAGATCTACCTCATCAGGAGATCTCTACAAATATAGCAACCCATTTTGTGAAAAGAAATTTTGACGATAAAGTGTCATGCAAGCATGACTACTTCGGTACAATCGGCATGACCGATTGTACCCAACAATGCTCAATGGCCTCAGGAGAGTCTCTCAAAAGTGGGTCTGAAAATGAACATAGATAAGACGAAAATCATGTCGAACATCCATGTTGCTCCCACTCTACGTAAGTTTGTTGGCACTCGAAGTTGTAGAGAACTAGTTATATTATTTACCTAGGACAGATCAACCAACTAGGTGGGTCCAACTTCGAAAAGGAGTTCAATCATAGAATCCATATCGGCAGCGTTCGGGTATCTACGTAATATCTTCTCGTCACAAATACCGCAGTGTCTCAAGTCGAAAGTCTTTGACCAGTGTGTGTTGCCAGTGATGACTTACGGAACAGAGACGTGGTCGCTCACTATGGGTCTTATCAGGGCGCTCAAAGTCACCTAAAGAGCAATGGAAAGGACTATGCTTGGAGTTTCCCTGCGAGATCGAATCAGAGATGCTGTGGTCCGCAGGCGAACCAAAGTAACCGACTTAGCCCGAAGAATTGCCAAGCTGAAGTGGCAGTGGGCAGGGCACATAGCTCGTAGAGCCAACGGCCGCTGGGGCAGAAAGGTTCTCGAGTAGCGACCACGAACCAGACGATCTTGTGCGGGTCGCTGGAAGTCAGTGGATACGGACAGCTCAATACCGGCAAATGTGGATATCTTTGGGGGAGGCATTTTCCAGCAGTGGGCGTCTTTCGGCTGATATGATGATGACAAAGGCGGAATTAATACCAAAGGCATTCCTGCCAGTCGACCTTTGGGTGAAGCTGAGGTATAAGATTATGTCGTAAATAAACCTCTGTTAACTCCGCATAAAAAACAGCGGAGGCGGAGGCGGAGGTATGATTTTTTGCGGAACTTCCGCAGTAACGGAGGCGGAGGCGAAGTTCCGTCACAAACTTAGTTACAACCTTAACCTATATTGGCTGCACGTGTGGCGCAGCGGCTAAGGTAGTCACCTCGCCACTTCATTTCGCGGGTTCGAACAACTATTTGTGTGACCCATAAATAGATTATTTTTATTCGGGACTAGTCCCTCCTTCTTACCCATCACTGCAACTCCTGTAAACCAGGATCGACAGTGGCACACAATGAATTGACACTGAGCGGTGAAGCTCAGGCATGTCCCGGGGAATCGCTTTAAATGTCTTCGATCCCGACGATTCGATCTTCGACCAATTTAATTTGTGTCCGTCTATTATACGTTTGTAAAGTACCCCGCGACATAGGGTATATTTCCCTACCCCCCCCCCCCCCCCCACCACTAAAAGACTCCTCAACACACAGACATACACATGTTATGAGCCCTTTCTGTCTATCCCAAGAGCCCTCCTGAGCTATACCGACCTTACTCATACCAGGTATTACCGAGAATGGCATGTATTTTGTCGGGAGAAGTTAAGCTGCTCATAGCTGACACGAACGCTTTGTTCTACCTCACTTAATACCTATACAATTTAAGTATAAAGTAAAACAGTCTAATATGTAATAAAATATGAAGATCGTTAAATATTTGCAAGACGGGTTAGAGGTAATACAATTTATGTTCTGGTTGGATGAAGACCGAATTTTCGTTGTAACTTTTTTGTAGGGTGTAAATGGTTTCTGTTCCTTGTTGTAGTAATAAACAGGCTGTTAAACTGGTAATAAAAAACGGACCAAGTACGTATTTGGCACATAAAAGGATCAGTGCAAGATTATCATGATTATCATGAGCAAAAAACATCGCAATATCACGAGTTTTAATTGGGTCCCCCTTAATTATTATATACTTATGGTTAGACCGGCAAATAAAATACATATATATTCTGTGAGAATATTCAGTGCCTACCTATTACGACTAATGGGATGCAGTCTGCTGAAAGATGGACGCACGGCCGGATGCACAGAGCATGCTTACTAATATTGGGATTATGTTAGCATTCTTTGTTTACTAAACCTTTAAAAGATACGAGGGCTATTATATGAATCAGCAAAAGTAAATAATTGGTCACAGCAATAAACCGTCGACTGTATATTTATATCTTTGAGTTGTTGTTGTCCGTGCGTCGAAGACCACTTAAAGCTGTCGGTTCTGTACCTGACCTCTTTCCGGTCGTGTCCCGTCGGATCATGAGAGTGATGGAAATTCCGCCGTGGCCGAAATTCGGCTAGGAGGCCGTTATTATTATTTATCTTTGGGTATTGCTGTAACATTACTCTAAGATGTGCTGAAGATGATCCAGGAAGAATGTTCCAGGTCAAAATTGAGGCTACGCCGGCTAATCTCAACTGGAACTAGCCGACTACACAGTAGATATAATTAGTGCTGTATTGTATGTAAAAGTCTATGTACATACACCAGTTCACACAATACTGTTACGCGATCGCGTAGGACGCCACAGTGACAGTTTGCTCCATATTAATTTACCTCAAAACCCAGTAAAAAGTGTTTATCCTCTTGATATAACGCAATAACTTCCAAGTTAAACCCCTAAAGTAAACAGTGTAAAAAGTGCAATTCGATACCTCATCGCATTTCGGAGATATTAGAAAAAACATTTTGCAAATATTTACGCCGCCATTAAACCTTGACCTACGACAACCCGAGCCGCACCCACGCCAGCGCAGTGCTTGTTGAATGTGGCTCGCGGTGTAGTACAGTACAGTAGCAGCAGTAACGGCCGGCTCGCGGTGCAGTACAGCACATCACACATAATAACACATCATTGTTAGACAACGGAGCTCGCAGAGTGTTGTTCTAAACCCTCACATTCCGACTTACAGAAATTGTAACGGCGGAAATATATTATCCACCAAGGTACACGATACGTCAAAACGTGTGCACTTTGGTCGCGCACCTGCGGTCTATGGTGGTGTTCTCCGCAAATCATTGAAACTCTGAAGAAAAGTGAAAAAGTGTGAAAGTGTCGGAATAAAATGGTTAATAGTGCCTACAACTGAGGATTATCAGGCAAGACCCCCATTTTAATACGTATTCCTGTTGCGCACTAGCTGGGCCTATACAACGGCACCATCTCTTTTTTTGTTACTTAATGTTTGGACATTTAGTTTAATAATTGTACAATTAAAATAGCAAAAATTACTTAATAACATAAAATTGTAACAAATTAATAGTAATGATTAATAACCGATAATTGTATATATTGCAACCTATTATTTTAAGGTAAATTTTATATATATATAATTTTTCTTTTATCTCTCTAGAATTTTGGTCTAATTATTATTATTATTTTTTCTTTAATTACCAATTAGAATTATTCATAAAATAATAGAAAATAAATAAAAAAACGCCCCGATAAAGGGGCTATAACGCCATTTGGAGCCATCATGTCTCGGAAACGTTGAAGTTGCCGCTTCGAGCTAGGTGTGCACTAGAGCTGCCGGAATTGCGGGCTGTTTTCGTGTTTGGGGACTTCACTAGATTTAACTGCAGAATCACCGTGCTGGTCTGTAACGCCCATGCTGCGCTTGTAGAAATTGTGTAGATCCCCCGCATCACTCTGCATCCTTGGTAGAACCAGACTATCATACCCCCCCCCCGTCCCTCTGCCAAAAATCTAAATTTGACCTGGTTGGCCCGTGGAACCTCTGGGACCACAGTGTTCGGGATCGTTTGGCTCGGGGCGACAATCCCTATCTTGTCATTTCGCTTAATACAGGGTCACTACAATGTCGGGCATCCAGAAACAGGGAGTTTCGAACCCTACCACCTCTTCCCGGCAGGCGACACAGAGACCCACGAAAGCAACTTCAATCACCAAACAAAACCTGAGTATACCGGAAATTACTGTACAATCAAGCACACCTGAGCTATCACCCGTAGACTCACAGCTCGACGAAAGTGCGTTCTTAAAAACACCTTTGGATGGGGTGGTTGACTTAGCAAACGAGGGCTCTGTGTCGTCTGCAAAGTCGTCCTTACGGTCTTCTGTAGGATATGAGGAGATCTCATGGTGTGAGCCCAACAGTGAGGAACCTAGTCCTATAGATAAAAGAGAGAGTATGCTCAGCTCAACAAGGTCAAAGACCACGGAGCCTATGGACCAGGCCGCCAAACGCGCCAATGAGTACCTGCAGAGGGCCAAGGACTCTCTGGAAAGCTATAAGAACTTAAAGACTGAAGTCAAGGTGGAGGTGACAGAGACCCTCCACGACTTCTTCCAGTTATGCCTTGAATTGCTAGACTCGAGGAACAGGCATAAAGTGTATTTGGAAGAATACAAAGCCTAGGCAGCGAGTGAAGCGATCCGGGAATCAAAAAAGCACTCAAAAGCAATGTTGGAGGTACACATTGCCCATGCCAAAAAATTGGAGGAGGTCCATTCGCTCGTTGAGCGCAACCACAAGGCCACAGAAGACGTGAGAAAGTGGCTGAACTTCGAGTTGGATGGACCTATCAGAACAATTGACAAATTAAGTCGGCAAGTAGAAGAAATCTCCAACAGGCAATTGCGATTGCAGACCCTAGATCGCTCTGCTTTGGCTGGGGATAACACCGAAACCCTAAAAGACATGCAGACAGAATGCTCCAGGTTGGTAAACACTATCAGGGACTTACGCCTCGACCTCGACAAATGGCGGCAGGACACGGCGGACCAGGTGCAAGCTATGCGCACATCGCAGCCCCACAAACCATCACAGCCATCGCCCTCACTCAAGCTGAGCAAGGACCCTACTAACATCAAAGTCGGGGCGGAAGTCACCCAGATTCGCGACATGCTGCTGGAGCAAAAGGTGAAAATTGACTGCCTCCAGCCTGCACTAACAAGGACTGAACTACATCAGGATACGATCAGTTCCATTAAACCGGTAATAGATCGCCTAACCAGTTTAAGAGATGATATTAGGGAGCTACAGGATATATCAAACCAGGCACTCAAACCGACAACCAAGACCGGACTTGGTCTCGGAATTGAGCTGGCCGCTTCTGATACTAGGGAGCATCTGCAGGAACTGCTGGCCCCCATTCACACAGCCATGGCAAACCTGGGAACAATGATTGCAGATGCCCCCAACCCGTTCGATGAGCCCGGAAACAAATACAGAACCTATGCAGAGAGAGCGCAGCGGCAAACTTTCCCTATAGTGGTCGGCTCCGCTAACCCAGATAAATCAGGTGAGGAGGTGCTGCAGGAGTTGAAGGGGGAGGTCGACGTTATAGGCATGGGCATAGGTGTACACCGAATTAGAAAGACTAAATCCCACAAGGTGGTTATTGGATGTGACACTTCGGAAAGCAGGGACCGCCTCAAAGCTGCTCTCCAGGAGAGTAAAACGCTCTCAACTTTTGAGGTGTCCAGCCGATTACCACTTTTGAGACTAAAAGAGGTAGCCAACGACCTATCGGACGCCATAGTGGCGCAGGCTCTACTTAAACAGAACAAAGTAGCGCTGGCTGGAATTCCTGAGGATGACCTAGTCATAAAGGTTATCCGAAGAACTAAATCCAGGACGGCCGCACTGTCCAACATAATAGTTGAGGTAGATCCTAAAATTTATCAAAGGCTAAAGGGCACCAAGCTGAAACTGGGCTATCAACTGGTATGCGCCATAGACCAATCGCCGGTCATCCAATGCTTCAAATGCCTGGGCTTCGGTCACATAGCCCGTAACTGCACAGAAGAAAAGTCCAGCTGTGGGTTCTGTGCAGGGGATCACGATACACGGGATTGCCCCAGCCGTAGTGGTGAACCAAAATGCATCAACTGTATAAAAGGGAAAGCAAGGCTTACCACTCATCCCGCATACAGCCTGGACTGCCCGATCAAGTGCAGATGGGACAGAATGGCGAGGGCCACAGTACCGTACTGCTGAAGGCACCCCACTGACAAGTCAGGAACTAGAACCAGGGATAAAGTTTCTGCAACTCAATCTGGGTAGGGGAAAAACAGCATCCCAGGAATGTCTTAAAGAAGCCCGGGCCAAACAAATAGACATCCTTATCTTACAGGAACCGTACGTTGGCTCATTAGGTAAGGTGGTGGGGGGTAATGAAGTTGTAATCCAGTACACCGGTCACGATGGACCAAATAAAGCGGCCATAACCATCTTGAACCGCAACATGGTTTTGTCTCACAGAGACGACCTTTGTAGTCCCAACATCGCGTGTGTGGTGGTCAATCTGGGAACATGGAGGCTGGGTATCGTCTCAGTATATTTTGAACCGGATAGGGATATCGAATCCTACCTACGCCAGCTCCAACATGTAATAGAAAACATAGACACTCGGCAGGTTGTTCTGGCGGGTGATGTGAACGCAAAAAGTTATTGGTGGGGTACTGCTAGGGAAGACGTCCGGGGATCCGCATATGCAGAACTATTGGTGCAGCTAAGCATGTCAGTATTAAATACCAACTCAGTGCCCACCTTCAGCGTTGTTAGAGGAGGTATGCTCCGCGAGAGCATCGTAGATGTCACGGCTTGTACGGACAGACTCGAACCAAACATAAAAAACTGGCGGGTGGACCCAGGTCTTGTGACAACTTCTGACCACAGAGCTATCACTTTTAAACTCGCATTGGGCGGTACAGAAATACCAAACAAACGGCCGTCCACCAGGAGGTTTAACACAAAAAAGCAGATTGGATTAAATTTAAAACCATAATGATAAATGAACTACGGCTCAAGGGCCTGAACGAGGAATCTGTTAGGGCTCTAGACAATAAAGAAGTACTTGAAGCGGTGGTAGTTAGCTTTACGAAGATAGTCGAAACTGCCTGCCTCGGAACTTTCCCGAAGCCAGGTAAGCCTAAACCTCGTACAACCAAGTGGTGGACGGACGAACTGACAGCACTGAAGACATCAGTCATCCGTAAGCGGAGACGCATCGGGAGGGCAAACCCTATTCGTAGGCCTAGAGTGATTGAGGACTACCTACAAGAGTTAACCCAGTACAAGGACGCCATCGAGAAAACACGACTGGATAGCTGGAAGGCCTACTGCACCAAACAAGATACCGTGTCCGTGTCCATGTGGAACGGCATCTACCGCACCCTTACTTACTCGAATAGTGGGGCGGACTGTTTGCTGGCTAACTCGGCTGGCGAAGAGTTGGATGCGATTGGATCCGCTAATTTGCTGGCTAGCACTTTCTATCCTGAGGACGATCCGGAAACAGACAATACATACCAAACTAATGTTAGGCGTGTTGTGGAGGAGCAATTAAACAACTTACGGGAACAGATGTCCGACACATCAGATCTCCCATTCCAACTCGAGGAGCTTATCCACACAGCTAAGCAGATCGGTACTAAAAAGGCTCCAGGGGGTGATGGGTACACTGCGGACATTTGTTACCAAGCGATATGTAACGCGCCGGACCTATTCCTTGGAATTCTAAACAGGTGTCTGGTGCTGGGTCATTTTCCGGAAATATGGAAGGTTGCCACAATCAGGATTCTTCCAAAGCCTCTCAAAACCAATTACAAGCAGGCGAAATCATACAGGCCCATTGGACTTTTGCCCGTATTCGGAAGAATCCTGGAAAAAATGGTAACGGGAAGACTCCAGTGGCATCTAAGAGCACGTGGAATGCTGAGTGACCAGCAATACGGGTTCACACCTCAGAGAAGTACAGAAGACGCTTTATACGATGCAGTGGGCCTTATAAGGACAGATATCCTAGCTAAAAAAATAGTCGCTGTGGTGTCATTAGACATAGAGGGGGCTTTTGACGGTGCTTGGTGGCCTCTTATTATTCACCAGCTGATGGAGAGGGACTGCCCTAGGGATATTACACTGCTTATGGATAGCTACTTGAGCAAAAGGTGGGTAACTCTGCAGTATGCGGGCATTGAAATCCACAGGGAAACCCAACGGGGGTGCATACAGGGATCCACATGCGGCCCTCTGATGTGGAACGTCCAGCTGGACTCACTTCTTCAAGAGGCTGGCCAACTCGAGGCACATTTACAAGCCTTTGCGGATGACATCCTTGTTATCGCGTCGGCATCAACATCAGCGGAGCTGGTCAGGATTATCAACCTCGCCCTCGAAAGGATTGCGGACTGGGGCAGGCGAAGTAAGATGCGCTTTGCGGCACACAAGACTCAAGCTATGATTGTCACAAGACGGTTGAAATACGACACCCCCCATTTACAATTAGCTGGAACAACACTAACTCTGGCACAGGAAGTGAAGGTGTTGGGGGTGACTATTAACAAAAACCTGACATTTAAAACGCACATTGAAGCTGTGTGTCGCAAAGCGACAAAGTTATACCAGAAGGCAGCTAGAGCTACACGCACAACGTGGGGCATGAGCGATGCCATCAACAGAATCCTGTACAAAGCTGTGGTTGAGCCAACAATCTTGTATGCTGCCAGTGTGTGGGCAAATAACACACACAAATCTTACGCCAGTAAAAGACTCAACCACATTAGCAGAAAATTTGGGATCCTCATGGTACGCGCCCACCGTACTACTTCACTTGCCTCTGCTCTTTGTATATCAGGCTTGCTGCCGTTAGACATGAGAGTGAGGGAGGCCGCCGAGCTGTACGAGTACAAACGGGGAAAACCAATTGACTTTTGGCCTGGCAGAAGTATAGAAAGCAGGGTAAGCACTACCGAATTACCACATCCAGTGGCCAGAAGGCGTACGGCTCACGGCCTCGTTCACACTCAAGAGGAAGCGGATGGGTTGCTAGGAAACTCAATCTATACGGATGGCAGCAAGCTAGAGGGTAAGGTTGGTGGTGCTGCTTCAATGTGGGTAGACGGAGCCGAGACGAAGTCGGTAGGCTTTATTCTGGCCCCATACTGCACCGTTTTCCAGGCCGAGTTGGTAGCTATCGCCAAAGCTTTAGATATGGCTTGGCAAACGCAAACATACTAAGCGACTCACGTTCGTCCTTAGAAGCGATCGCCAGACCCGACAATACCCACCCTATCGTAGTGGAGATACAGGAGCTTCTTCAAGGGCTAGAAGCCAGAGATATAAATGTGTCTCTGCTCTGGGTGAAGGCTCATGTGGGTATTGTCGGGAACGAGAGAGCGGACGAACTTGCTAAAAAAGCTGCTCTGACGAAAAAGTCAGCACCCACTTATGATGCGGTCCCCGTTTCATACCTGAAACGCCTAATTCGCCAAAACACCATAACTGAGTGGCAAAACAAATACACCTCAATGGAAACCGGAGCATTAACACGCTGTTTTCTCCCGGAAGTCAAGGAAGCCTACAAAATAATGAGTGCTATAAAAGTCGACAACGTTACTACCCAACTGTTGACTGGTCACGGTGGGTTCAGGGAATACCTTTGTCATTTTCACCTGAGACCGGACTCTGGATGCGCCTGTGACCCAAATATACCAGAGACGGTACCCCACTTGCTGGATGACTGTCCCAGGTTCGGTAGATGGAGACTAGACGCGACCCAGAACCTGTCGTATAGACTTTCTAAAAGTAATTATGCTGACCGCTGCTGCGTAGTAACGAGGACCGCTCCACGTTCTTAAAATTTGCGCGAAGAGTTGTGAGATCTGCGGCTAGGGCAAACGGTAGTACGGCAGTCTAGTCTAGTGATACGGCAGTTTAGTCTAGTAATTTAAATATAGTGTGGGTAATCATTTTAATTAACTTTATTTATATAATATAAGAATCTAAATGCCAATTAGAACTAAACAAACTATGATACTAGTAGATACTTGTAGTTATAGAATACTAAATAAGTAAATATATGTTTAATAAAGGGACACTATGGTGATGTGGAATTATAACTCTATTAAATGTTATGGAATTGTGAAGTAAAGAAATAGAATTATATTAAGATATTAAATTAATGAAAATTGTATATTTATAACTTGTGCGATATGAATGTATAAATTAATTTGTAAGTTTGGAATTATCTATTGAAAATGTATGCAATGTAATAGAATCGCGTCTCATGGGGAAAACAAATAATAATAAAAGTAAACAAAAATAAAGCAATAAAAAAGGAAGGTTTAAAATAAAACAAAAAGATTGGAAAAGGAATAAAAACTAAACCTAGAATCTAAACCCCTAGAAACAATGTTGCTGCAATAAAATAGCAGCAGTGAGCCGTCGGAGGCTAATTAGCCCATTAATAAAAAAAAAAAAAAAACCAGTTCACACTCATAATCCGATAATAATAATATCCAGGGACATTATTCACACACGGTCATCTGATTCCAAACTAAGCAGAGCCTGTACTATGACAACCAGATAACTTATATACTACATATACTATTTATTTTTTGTAAATACATACTTATTTACATAATTTACACCCAGACTCAGGACAAACAGACATTTTCATGCACACAAATATCCGTCCCGGGTGGGAATCGAACCCACGACATGCGGCGTGAAAGTCAGCGTATCTACCAACCACGCCAACAGGCACACATTACTTCATACATGAGAGTATTCACTCTCCGGTCATATATGGGTAGGTGTAGGATGTGTCTACCCCAAATCATAACAATCACCCAAAAACCAGTGTCAAAAGACTTGTGTGACGTTTAAATGAGTAATTAATATTGCTCGCTAGACACATGCACTAATCACTTTTTGCAGCAGACGATTGTGCATTCCCATAACAAAACATCACACAAAAACTAGCATCATTAATTCTTGGCACTTGTGGCAAGTTTGAATGTGTAATTAATATTTGATAACTACATCTACCTCCATACACTAATCTACTGTTCATGTGTCCTATTTAGCTTCCCTTCGGTGAACCGAATACATATTTGAATAAACTTAAAGCAGTTTGGTTCTATTTTAATTAGTTTGAACTATTATTTTGTATACCAAAATCAAACGATGTTTATTTAGTAAGATTAATTTGGCGCCATAATTATATAGTTAAAGTTCTTTTCTTACATAAAGCATTTTTATTTCAACACACATGGAGGCAAAGTATAGGGTATATAGCAAAATAAAGTGAGTAAGTTATTCCAGAAGGCACGCTTAGGGGTTTAATCTCGACTCAGGATACAGGAGAGGGTGGGTATTCTGCGACTATCGTTCTACGTTAATACGCGAAGACGCGAAGCCACTGATACGATTGAGGATAAGGCATTTCTAATGTAGTTTTTTTTGGCAATTTTGTAGTACTAAAATTTATACTATACTCTAGATAATTATAATATCATCCGTACAATTGATAAAATACTGATTTCTGGGATTTTAAATCTGGAACGTTTGGGCATAGATGAAATGAAGAAGATACATTAATACCGATTCAAAATTTATTGAAAGGGGAGTATTTGAGGAACTCATAGTGAAGTACCGTCTGGGTGAAATCTAGCTAACAACTTCTCTGTGGCGTGAGTAAGTTTGGTAGGTAATTAAACAAGTTTCCGTGTCTATACTCTGTTCTCTCTGAAGACAATGCTTTGGAAATGGTAGCAGTACAATAGCTTCGTTATACTAACATTTCCCAATTTAGTTGAAGTTTAAAAAGTTACACACCTGCATATATATCGATGGAGATTTCCTTGATAAACTAAATTGTACTCAATTTCCTAGACTTACAATATTTTCAACCTTGTATTCAGTATTGAATATCCGAAGATTTTGAATAAAAGGAAACAAAACTTTGCGTATTTATTTTACGAATACCATTTTTCAATATTTTATTTCATATATATAATTCTTCTTATAATATCCTTAATAGATATTGTGGAAATCAGTTTACGCCTCCAAGACGCATTACGGTAAGTCATAATTGCCCGAAGGCGATAAAACTAATTATACCGTTGCAGTGCGATACCCTTGGAGACGTACATATATTGAATTCCACATCCCCTCTTAAACATCACACGAAGGTCTGGCTGGGATACAAAAGACTGTCATGAATTCTGACCACTAAAGCGATATTTTGTATTATTATTTTGAGGGTGAAAGTATTCCATTACATAAACGATTATTCGTCTTTACAGGACAAAAAAAAATGTTTAATATCAACAATGGCTGGATTAAGACTGACAGGCGTTCACAAATAAAAACCGGAAACAGTTTTAACTGAAAATTAGTGAGAAATAACGAATAATATTTGATTTATTTGAATGTCAGATTCAAGTTCAGAGACGTTTACAAGCCTTAATCAGTTTACGTTGAATTGGCGCTTAAATCCCGATAGAAATGTATGTGATAATTAAGTGAAATTTGACTGTGATCCATAGCATATAATAGTCTTCTTTACTTACTCTCACGTTTCATACGTCGTGATTAGTAAGGTGTTGAAATAAGTTATATAATGGAGAAGAATAAGTAGTATAATGGAAACAAGGTATAATTAAAATATAATTCTACAATAATTTGTATATATATACAATAACAATTTGTATAACAATAATTCTACATTAACAATAACCTAGGCCTCGTTCGCGATCTAAATTTCCCCGTTCCCCTCCGTCACTACCGCCGTGCCGTCTGCTCCCACGCCTCTTGTATGAACACTCATTTTTCAGACTTCATCAGTCGTATTTCATGTAATATGCAATATTTCACTTTATATAAAGTTTGATTCAAATTATTTGAGCATTAACGCAATGTTAAAAGCCTTCTACAATATAGTTAACAAAAGTCGGACTTGAGAAAAGAGGATTTCGCGCTGAGAAATAAAACAAAGTACCTATCTCGCAGGGATAAATCTTTTCATCTCGACTTATGGCATCTCTACTCAAATCTTGATTCGTGAAATGGCGCACGACGTTAAAGATAAACAAGAACAATAAAACTAAACCACAGCATTATATATCTACAGAATGAAAGCGATGAACAAATTAATCATTTACATTCAACCTTCAAAAAATTCTAAATAGTAAATTCATATGTAACATTAATTCTGCTAATTTTAAAGTTCAACAAAGCGGGATTGGCACACTGGCTCGCATGATGCAGCTTAGTGAGTGAGTGTGTGTTCTAACGTTGCTTGTTGTCCGTTTGTATAGATAACACGCACAGTCCAACACACAGAACACGCATCTGCATGAACGCGCGTGGATGCATTTTCAGTGTGTTCGACTGTGCGTGTTTTCTATACAAACGGAGATTTTTTATTTGAGAGAATTACAAGCAAAGTTAGAACACGCACTCACGCACTTAAACGCTGCATCATGCGGGGCAGTGTGCCAATCGCCTTTATGTTTGGTTACGTCTCCCGCAACAAAAATGTAAATGCAAGAAGGATAATATTTTATTCCAGTCCTCCACCAACAATTCGCAAAAAAAATATGAGTCTACTCCCTGAGAGATAATTTGTTTTTGTTAGCATTCGAAATCTCGACAACTTAGTACCCCTTGAGAATGGTCCGAGGTGAAACACTTGTTGTGTATCAAACAGGTGCATATAGTTTGCCTATTTTTCCAATCATATCAATATTGTAATGTAACGTCTGATTCCATTATTTATTTTCACAATGCATTTTTTCATATCATAATATAATGACTCCTACTTACAGTATACAGCTGCCAAATAAGAAAGAGTCCTTATGTTCGTATGCGTCGGATGTGTATGCCTCAAGCTAAGTGACAGACGGTGATATCCAACGTATGAGTTCCACGAAATAAATCGTGGATACCGAACTTATCCAAATTGAACGAATCCAGATCATATCCAGTATACGACGTAGAATGTTCTCCAAAATTAGAGAACGTTTTACCGCTTTTCCTCTGAAGATTTTTTTTATGTTGTAAGTACATTGCTGTGAGTACACTTCTCTACTCACCAAAATAAATGAATAAAAGTAATTTATGTCTTGTAAAACCAGCTAAATACTTACAACAGAAATACATTTGAATCCTTTGAATAAACATAATATAGACTCAAGTCAATGTTGTTATACAATTTCGCAATCTTATCACACGAATAGCTCAAGGGATTTTATATTAATATATCGGCGCAAAACAATATGCGACAGCTAACAACAACAACTGCCACGTAATTTTTACGTGTTCCGAATGGCTTGAACAAGTGTTTCACGACGACCATCCCACTACATTACCTATAAAAGGTCGGACGGTAGTTGCAAAGATTCACCAGAGTCGGGGTTCGAACCCTACAGGAGGTGCCCTCCGGCGCGGGTAGGTACTTAGTTTGTAGTTTTAGCTAGACTGCTGGAGCCGTCGCTCGCCTCTTTAGTCTGGTGAAGCAGTGAAAGCTTCATAAGATAACTATTTCGTCATGTAAAAAAAATATGTGGTCGTGTAATAAACGTTGTAAAACTTATCTACACACATAATAAAATCGTAGCAAAGTCAAAACTGTACATTGAACATTTTTTAAAAAAGATACTCTGGGCGTGATCTACAATCGATATTGAAGCCAAAAATATAGTTTTTAGAAATTTTGTCTGTGTGTCTGTTTGTCTGTATGTATGTCCGGGCTAAACTCAAAAAGTACTCATGGATTTACTTCAAATTTTGCATGAATATTACTAAGAAGTCGGTTCAACATATAGGCTACATATTATTACGCTATCGTCTATGGGGGAGGAGCAGTGATAATTTATAAAGATAACGCGGGTAAAACCGCGGGGCACAGCTAGTATTTAATATTTACTGTCACGATGGACCAATTCGATGTCAGCAATCAACGACAAAGAATGTGACGACTGCGTTGACACACTATTTTTTGAAAACATCAATTAAGTGGGATCCAAGGATCTCCCGCCCTCTTCTGATCAACAGAAACCAAGCAACTGGAATCTCCGCTAGTTACGATACACCATTGACGCTTTCTCGCACGAGAATATTATCGGCAGAAGACTACCACTCAAGGTTGCCCATGATCAGCTGCGCCGTGATTCACAACCTGGTGATCAGTTAACCGTATTGGCGGGGAACGAATAACCTACTCACCAGGAACCTGTTACAGAACCAACTGAGCCAATTCCATCAACCTCACGACACTTCATCAACCTTCAAAATAATTGGCAAGTAATTCAATGCAATAATTCTAACAAAGCCGAATTCTAACGATGCCAGAACTACTAATAAATTTCTAATAAATCCACGACAAATATAGAAGAACGAAAACTTGCAAACTAAAAATATTAATAATAAGGCAACACATGTGTGAATGACGTCAGCGTTGCTTACGTCACTCATTTTAAAAACAACAATGTTCCAGCCTCCACGTCATATCAATTTTGTATAATGTGTTGAACGCTAAATAAGTGTTATCAAAAGCAGCACTCTTAGCATCAACGAGGTCCCTTACAATGTAGGCAGTATTTTTACAACTAGAAAACATTGGACCAGATCCTGTTTAACTACATATTTTGTACTATTGGCTCAATCTTTTGAATCCATTTGCTAAGTATTCATCAGTCATCACTATTATTAATTAAGCTAAACAGAGATGCCACCATGTTGTAAAACTAATTGTGGAAGCTTGTTATTGG
This sequence comes from Pseudoips prasinana, assembly GCA_951640165.1. NCBI lineage: Eukaryota > Metazoa > Arthropoda > Insecta > Lepidoptera > Nolidae > Pseudoips > Pseudoips prasinana. The sequence continues at coordinate 17,085,556 of OX621241.1, read as the reverse complement.
CATTTATTGATCTCATTTGTATGACCCGATGTATGTAGCTGAAGGCTTTCCAAATAAAATCTTCACAATAAAATTTTAATAATATTCATTTTTGCCTTGCTTGCCATTTAGTTGACGACATTAACTTAGGTCAATAACCCCATTGGCATGAATTGGTTATAAATAATATGGTTTTAAATTAAACGTACGAATTCCAGTTAAAAGATTAGGTTTAGTCAATTTTATTGGTATATTTATTAAGTTAAAATATACTCTATTCTTCTAGACTTTTGAAGTGTATACTTTAAAAAAATGTGTGCTTAAAAATCTATATTAATAGTAAACACATTACCTGGCAAACACTTACATGGTAAGAACTAAGCTACTATGAAAAAAGAATAATATTATAGAGAATTGTCACCTTTGCCCTCTGTGAGCAATATCCGGGATCCATAAGGAAGAATAGAGTTAGAAATGACGTTAACTAAAACAAACATTACATTAATAGCTGACCCATATAACAAAAGTAAACCAAGATAAAAATAACAAGTGAACGAGCGGATTTTGTATTTCTAGGTGTTTGACAGTTCAGTCATTACTTGGTTGTCAGGCAGAATCATACACATGACCACTCGCTATAATGACCATATCGCCACAGTATTTATCTATCACATAGTATGACAACTGGGCTAAACCTGTATAATTGTATGCGTTTAAAAGAAATGCTGATGTGAGTTATTAATTGTTTTACGTATATGTTCTTGAAATAATTAAAGCTGCATCTAAACGCATGTAATCACACTAATATTATAAAAGCGAAAGTTTGTGAGTGTGTATGTTTGTTACTTCTTCACGTCTAAACAGCTGAAGCAATTTTAATAAAATTTGGTATGGAGTTAGCTGGTACCCTAGATTAACACATAGGCTATAATTTATAGTGTTTAAGGCGGGTAAAACCGCGGGGCACAGCTAGTAACTCAGATAAATAAATAACTATTACTGTTCAAGTGTTAAGTTATAATCTGAGCAGAAAATTACACAAATGACATAAATTACACAATTCATAATATGATACTTCTGTATAATATGTCAATAAAAAAATATGATATATTTTTTTTTTTTAAATACATCGCCCGCATTATGTTACTAATCCCTGTGTCGCGGGGTACTTTACAAACATATAATAGACTGACACAAATTACATCCAGACTCTGACACAACTATTTATTATTTGCCAAACATACATATTTTGTTTATTTAAATATATTGTCTTTGGGCATGATTGGTTTAGTTTCAGAGTAGTACTAACCGCACAATAGTGGTGTAGTTGAGGTATATTAGAGACACAGGTAGTTCAACAGATTATATTTCTGTAATGAAAGACGAGGATACACAGAAGCCAAACTACTTTACCGGTTTTCTGAAATAGGTTTCAATGAAAACTCACGGTACTATTTCTACTCTCTTCTATTTTTTACTGACTCGCCTTTTATAGAATTGAATTCTTACTAACATTTTTGATACACCTTCTCTATTTTAAACCTACTATACTTATTTAAACTGTGAGCTATGCTTTGTTTCAATACCTAAGTTAAATATTATTATAGGAATATCGATAACTTTGTACTATAAATCAAATTTTGAGTATTGTATCAAATATAATATTAACTCATAATTATCATATCACATGCGCAACATTATATCATAAATGTTACTGACTTCCCACATAGGATTCCGAATGACATGTTTAATGAATTATTTTTAAGTTGACATATCAATGTTCTATAATGTATTACCAATATGTATATTTTTAAAATATTATTCTAAAACTTCACCAAATAAATGATTATGATTACCTGCCCTTATTAAATACGTCGTTGCTGGTCAAAAACTCTTTTCATTGATACAACAACTGCAGGAAATATGGATCAGGGAAATATACTAAAAGTGAAGTAGTTTCCTTCAGTACGTATGCTTTAATAATTTCGCATTTCACTTCTAGTTGATCCCTATTTATACTGTAAAAATGCGCCGCGCCTAAATAACAACCACCCCTTGTTCTATTTCGATTCATCCGCAATAGGATATCATCGTGCACTTTGATGATTGAATTTAAAAACGTTGGTAAGTATGTCAATCTTTTCCATTTCATTGCCTGCAATGAAATTATGGAAAAAGGTCGGGCAGTGTTGTGTTGGGTTCAAAGTTAACATCTCATAGCGGGCATACATAGTTGGCATCTAAACCGATTTTAGACTAATTATAATAATAATAATCTGGGGTATTTTTCCCACACGGCTATCTGATCCCAAACTAAGCAGAGCTTGTACTATGGAAACCGGATAACTGATATATTACATATACCACTTTTATTTTGTAAATACATACTTATATAGATAATTACACCCAGACTCAGGACGAACAGACATGTTCATGCACCCAAATATTTGTCTTCAGTGGGAATGAAACCCACGACCCCCTGCGTGAAAGACAAGCATTTACCAACCACGCCAACCGGCCCGTCAAATTATAATCGCCGCATAAATTAAATTCTTAATAGCACGTGAAAGGTTCTTCACAAATAACATCACAAAGATTACCATTAACAATGTTAAAAACTATCAAGATAGTTAAGTAGCCGCTTCACTGTTTGAATTTATTGTTATTGGGAAATAGAAAATAGTAAAACGTTAAAAATAAATACAAAGATCCCATTTATATAAGAAGGAAATTATTCTTTTTCATTCAAAATCATAAAATTAATCATCTGGCGGCTTTCGAACCAGCAAAGGTGCTTTGCCGTTAAGCTACGAAGGATTTCCTTGCTAACCCCATTCCGACTTATTTGTTTCAGATTCACGCTTTGAATTGCAAATCACGCTATAAGTAAAATTGACGAAATTACTATCGTTACGGTTTGTAAAAAAAAATAATTATAGCTCGAATGTTTGGTTTATAGTCCATAATGAAACTCAGTTTCGACCCAGCTTTGAAGTTAAAAATTAACTAAAAAACGGGTAAAAAATCAACCACCACCACTGGTGTTGGTTGGCTGAAATTAAATAATATGAAGTTCAAATCGAAAAGGACGTATGTTGATACGTCCTTTTAGATTGGTTTGTTTAGTTTGTAATACTTATTTTCCATTTCAATTTAAAGTCTTTATGTGTGCCCAACTATTCCATTGAAGTTTCATTTGTCAGAGAACGCAAACAAACAAAACAAACTGCATATTAATTTTTATTACAGCAATTCTTTACCTGACGTAAAATTGGTAGTAGGTATTTCTTACTTTTTATCCTTAGATAGTATAAATAAACAGCCCTATGTAAATAAGTTTTTCCTGTTTATTTCCCAAAAATACTATTACCGCCTATTTTCCTCTCTAAGGGGTTGAATTACCAAAATAAATGTCATCTTGATTGTTAACATTACTCTTGGTACCTACTGTCAGTATCTGGTGTTCCTGGCTTCAGTCATTTTAACTGCCCTATTAACAAGTCAGTCGGTCATTCCCGATACAAAATGCTACAAAATTTCGGAGGTTTCAAGTAGTGGGACCACCCTTGGAGCTTATTTCATGGACAGTTTTTATTAAGCATCGTCGCGGCATTAGATATAGGTATATTAAGAAAAACTACTTACTACGGCTAAAGAGCCCTTACAAAAACGGATGCCTTATAATCTCTCTAAAAAACCGACAAATAAATGAACAACCCATCTTCGTTTTGGTAACCGGAGGTTTATTCACAGTCCTAAAAAGTATATACTCGTATATAAATATACTAAAAGTCGCATATATGTATAAAAAAATAGCTGTGAATTATTACGTAATAAACATAATATTAAAAACTGAAACTGAACATAATCTCCTTGACAATAATTTAATACAAGCAAGCTAAATATCACTACCATTATAAAATAAATTGTATAAATGTTTTAACATTCCGTGTACCTAAATATCTGTAATAAGTAACTAGAAATAATAACTGTATTACTACAAACATTTTCTGACTATTTACAAGCGCTTTTTTAAAGTCTACGTGGATAAAAACTTTTTTTATTTTATTTTATATTGTAGCGCCTACGGAATGTTTCCGGACGCTCGCGTAAAGTGCTTTTATACTGCAATGAGGAAACGTGGCGAGTCACTTCTGGGTTAGTGCCAGTAACAACAGCATCCTAGAAATGCTTGCAAACAGACTTGACTGTATATACGTGAGTGAACCACTGCTGCATGATGCATATTTAAAACATATGCGTCATTTAGCAGAGGTATAGTTGTAATAATTATTGTATTTGTGTCATTATGATTGTGTAATATATTTAACTGTGTCTACTAACGTTAATTTGAAGTTAAAATTTCTTAGGTTAATGAATAAATTGTTATTATTATTTATATAAATTAACATTTACATTCTCATCAGCTTGAGTAACGTTTAATCTTTGTCATTGAAGTGAAGTTTTACATTCGAGTGGGTCAGACAGAAAACATCTCGAACAGATCAATGTTTTCGCACGTAAATGGCTTCGTCCATAAAATAAAGTACTACCTACGAAAGCCAAATCCTCGGTCAGGTGTCCATTTTAATGTATTGAACGCAATTTGCGGCTTACAGACGCGATTTGTGACGTTCCATTTGCACCCGCAGAATTAAGTTAACTGCTTTCATTTTGAGGTAGGCATTTTTATTGGAAAGGACCCAAAATCTATTAATTTAATCGTATAGTTCATTTGGAATACTTAATGTGGATATATATAGTTGTATGGAGTTGTTATGTTACGGTATTTATACATGTCACATACTTACGTCGTTTAGTTTCCATATAATGATGTATAAACAAACTTAGTTATAATTTAATGTATGAAAATCGTATATGCAGTATATCAGTTATCTGGTTTCCATAGTACAACCTCTGCTTAGTATGGAATTTGATGACCGTGTGTGAAAAAATATCTGTGTAATGTATAGTGGGATATCCTATTAAGTAAATTCACAAATATTATTATAATTTGTTTATTGATATAAATGTGTCAGTGGAAGTACGCAATCATGTTATTGCCAGTAACTAAAAATAAATTAACCACATTAAAATAATTGGTATTTTATCGTTATTTGTTTTGATTATTGTAATTCTTATTTGAGAATCTATGTAACTAACTATTGACAATTTATTTTGTATAAACTTTATTTTAATTCATCCAAAAATATTTAAATACATTGAAAATATGAATATAGTGTGAAAGTAGTTAGATTTGTAATAGGTGTCTCTATTCAAGACCATTAGAGACTCTCGTGACACTACACATAAAACATCAATATCAACAACTAACCAACAACCATACCGGCAGTAGTACTTGATAGTGTTAGCGCAGCGATCAGGGTAGAGGTTTTTCTAGTAACTCGCGATCGACTCCCTCTTGTTTCGGGTCCAATTCCGGCATTGACTACTGCTTCTTTAGCCCATATATAATAATAATAATATCCTGGAACATTATTCACACACGGTCATGTGATCCCAAACTAAGCAGAGCTTGTACTATGGAAACCAGATAACTGATATACTACATATACTATTTTTCTTTTGTAAGTACATACTTATATAGATAATTCACACCCAGACTCAGGTCAAACAGACATGTTCATGCACACAAATATTTGTCCCGGGTGGGAATCGAACCCCCGACCTCAGACGTGAAAGGCAGCGTATCTACCAACCACGCCAACAGGCCCGTATACATATACCTATATAGCTACAGTTATGCGTCCGAGTGTGTAATACAAAGATTTATTTCTCTAGTGTGAGCGTTTTGTATTGCCATGCATGTTTACAGGAAGTTGTTTTCCCTCTTTCAGGCAGGCCTTTCATTTGACACTAAACCTGTATTTCATTCACTAGTGACGTAAATTCATTATGCATTTGATTAAATTCTGAAATCAGTTTAATTGTGATTCCGGCGAAATAAATGAGTTTCATTTGTAATTGATCCTTTGACATTTGCTAAATTAAGGTGGCTCACACGTCACACAAATATTAACCTACATCTATCTATATAACTAAGTACTATACATCTTATATGTATTTGAAAATACGTATATCTATATTCACTTAACAGTACAAAGAATATTTCATTTGATAAGTTCATAGGAATCTAAAATTGTAACACAGGCTCACCATTTGTAATTCTTTTATGTATTAGGTGACCAACAATGTTGGGTTTGCTGTAAGTAATATTGTATAATTTAAGTTTGATTTAATGATGATTGTAAACTTGTTTGGGGTTCAAGTAAATAAAAAATAAATAAAAAAGGTGCATAAAATAAAGCTGATTTGATTTAGGCAAATATCAAATATTATACAATTTTAACAACCTATCTCCAACACGTTTTGCCCGTGTCAAACTATAAATGTTTAGTCATGTAACTACTCACTTAATTTGTATGAGGGACCTACGTCTCTCATCCACTTCAGTCAAACATCTCCTGAATGCGTAAACATTTCTTATATAATATCGTCTGTTAAGGCGACGCATTCATAAACAAAAATAAGCGCAATGAGAGGAGTGAGCTCGTGCGATTTAGTTTGTGTTAAAGGATCGTTTGTGTCAAAACAGTTTAATCTTATAACATGAAGACTTTAACAAATACAATTCCGTATCCAAAATCCAAACATTCGAAGAATTATGTTCTGTTATGTTTAATAAATTTATTCTTGTTACCTTGTACAGACGCCAGCACATCCAGCTACTCCAATCTCTCAAATTTATTAAAAGATTTCAACCTTATCACAATAGCATAAAGTTCACATTCAATTGGAGAAATTTAACTGATTGGGGTGGCTTGATGTGCTGGCGTCTGTACAAGGTAACAAGAATAAATTTATTTAACATAATTCTTCGAATGTTTGGAATTCGGATACGGAATTGTATTTGTTAATGTGTTCACTGTCTGTACAATAAATAATCTATGATGATTTTCTTGGTTATGTATAAGTTACCAATCATATAAGCTGTTAGTAAAACTATGTCAAATATCAGATCAATGAAATACATAAAGTTTCTCAATGTTTTATTTATACAGAGAAAATATTAATTCCTTACCGCTAATGACCTTAACGCTTCGCCTTAATTACCATTCAAAATGTTTCAAATAAACGTTGCAGATAAGATAAATATTTTGGAAACTCGAATAAAATACGCTGACAACCCAATACATGAAAATGTTCCACTGGGTTTAGATCGAGCATAATCTAGACACGCGGCAGCGTTTGCAGCCAAATTCATAAAACGAAGCAGGCAATGCGCTGTGGTGTAGCAAGCATACTTCCTTTGCTACGAATCTCATTAGTCCTACTGAATCTTTGCCATAATACTGGTTCAAAAACCGGCTCTAAAGCTTTACAGATTATTTTGTAATTTGTCATTTTTTAATTTAAGCCACCACTTAGCGCAATGAACCATGAAATACACCGCACAAGACATTCAGGATTAGAATCCTTTGTAAACTTGAAAGTTTAAGATCCATTTAAGTTTTAAACGATAATTTTATGCTAGCTAGTGGCAACCATTGACAATCTTGATAAATTCAATAACTTTTATATGGCATGTAATATTTAATATTTTTCCCGCACTACTGCAATACAATTTAAACAAACACACACATGCACCATTGCTTTTTTACACATTCATTAATTTTAGTCATTAATTTTCTATGCTTTTAGTATTTTTTATATTTTTTTATACCGTAGCCTAGTTGGTAGTGCTCCTGCCTACGAAGCTGGTGGTCCTGGGTTGGAATCCCGGTAAGTGCAAATATTTGTGTGATGAGCACGAATACTTGTTTCTGAGTGAGTCATGGATGTTTTCTATGTATTTAAGTATTTATCTATCTATATAAGTATGCATATCGTCGCCTGGTACCCATAGTTCAAGCTTTGCTTAGTTTGGGGCTAGGATGATCTGTGTGACATTGTCCCTAGATATTATTATAAGAATATTAAAAATTAAAAAAAAAAATTAAAACTTTATGATTGTATTTCTATAAGAGGATCAGAATCCTATAGATTTTGCTGTGTGGCTGGCGGCATAGAATATTGCCACCGTATTTCATTCCGGAGGGGCTTAGAAGTGGAACCGAGGGTATATCTCCCAGAATACGGGCAGCAGTATCTCACTATGTATACGACCATCATATTACGACCGCCAACCCGTCTGCCAACCGTAGCAGTTATGGCATAACCCTCCAAAGTATGGACACAACTACATTGTGGACAACTTGGTGGGAGGCCTTTGTCTAGCAGTGGATGTCATGAAGATGATCCCTGAATCTCATAATACAGATAACCCAGTTTCAGATTCAGGAGTACATTATCCGTGTGTAAACTTACCAGTCTGACCCGTTCAGTGTGGATGCTAATTTTCTTTTCTAAGAAAATTACTTGTACGGAGTTATGAATAAATGATTATTATTATAGAATATTGGTCTTATCCCACATTTAAGTTTTAGAAGGGATTTATTTTAATATGTAAAGTGAATAATAACAATGTTAGAATAGTACGATAATACGTAGATAATAGGTAACATAACTCATTAAAAGGGTAGATATTCCATTTATAAATTGTTTTACAAGGTCTTACACACCCGAAGTTTATTTAAGCCACTGTAACTTGAATGGTAATTCCGTAGGCTCCACGGTTTACACTTCAGTTGCTATAAGCTGATGGATTCTATCATACATAAGTACAACAATTAACTCTGACGTCATCTCACAAAGACTCGACTACTGATGATGAGCGAAATATCTGTTAAAACAAAACTCCAATCAGTATATTCAAAGCTTAATAAATTTTACCCGACTCTTAAAATTAAATTTTAATGGCTTATCTATGCATTACCGTATTTTATTCCTACCAAATAGTTCTTACTATTACTTCAGATCAGAACGGTAAGGCAGGAATCAATGAAATTAACAAAACATTTTTTTTATTTTACAGTATTTGAGATCTGTATCTGTAAAGTTAAAACGAATTGGTAGTATTTATGACGACCTTACTCACATTAAGAACAAAAACATTAACATAATAGTGTTAATACCTTGAGTACGTTCTGTAAAGTGGAGTATGCTCTATCTCACTTACTTATCGTACGGGCATTCGTTACCCTAGTGTCCGAGTTGTTCAAGCCGCCCAGTAGGCCTCTGACATGGCTTAACGACTGTGGCATAATGGCCTCAACAGGGACTAAGAGATTAACGTGCCTACGAAGCACGGAGACTTTCAGCAATTAAACTACTTTGGCGGTCACCCATTTATGGACCGGCCACGAGCCTATAGTTGCTTAACCTCACCGATCACTTATGGATCGGTGAGAGCATATAGCTGTGAGCTATCTCATTTAAAGTACGATTCCACTTAATATCTTTTTTTCATCATCATTCGATGTAGCTTATCTATTTTTGTAAAAAGTATTAAATGAATTGTAAGAAATGAAGACGTAATAAAAGCTTTGCAATTCAAGTAATGAAGTGCTTTAAGGGTAAAGAAACGAGTAAATTACGTAGAAAATTAAAAGAAAAGATCCCTGGAAATATGGTTCCCAATTATTAAAGATAAGAAAAGATTGCCGTATTAAACTTTTGGAACAAATATGTTCTCTCTAACCATTTAGTTCTTTTACTTAGTAATTAGGGAGACAATTAAATACGCTAAATGCCTGTTCCTCACTGCAAGTTAACTTTGAAGTTATGGTAGTTGCCTCTTTGCTATGTTGAGGGTCCGGACGGCGTGATTGGTTCCCAAACTAAGCAGAGATTGTACTATGGAAACCAGATAACTGATATATTACACATACTACTTTTCTTTTTGTTAATACCAACTTATATAGATAATAACAAAGAGTCCGTTTCTGTCCTAGGTGGGAATCGAACTTACGGCCAGTGGCGTAAAAGGCAAGCATTTACCAACCACGCCAACCGAAGTCATAATACATTTTTAGTACTGATTGCACGTGCGGCGTAGTGGTAAAGGTGACGTCACGCTACTGCCTCGACGTCCACGTATTTCAGGTGTTAGATCACCGGCCAGGACAACAATTGTATTGATCATAAATAATTATTCTGAACTTGGGGGTTACTGCGTAAGTCGCTGATCATCGTCATCGTGATCGGCGTTCATATAGATGCAGGTTAAAAATGACTAAATTTATCGTTCAATCGGCTTCAACTAGAAAATCGAAACCGGACCATTTATGACGTCAGATGTGTTCATGGAAACCGATTGAATAAATTATTTAGTCATTTTTCATCATCATCATCATGTCAGCCAAAGGACGTCCACTACTGGACAAAAGCCTCCTCGAAGAATGGAGGGATATGCCATAATCGCCACGCTTGACAGACGGGTTGGCGATCGTAGTTTGATGGTCATAGTTCACCGAAAAACGCTGCTACCCTTTTCTGGTAGGTATTCCCTCGGATGATTTCTACGCTCCCCACGGGATGAGATGGGTTGATGATATTCTATGACGTCACCACACAGCATTATTTTTAACCTCTAAGTCGAGTTAGGCGGTAGCCCCCTTGAGTGTGCTTTGTGTCAGTTCAGTAGAGCGTACTCTTTTAAAAAAATGAAAAGATTAAAAACATAATTTATTTAGACATACTGATGCCATACTATAGACCAGGGTAACCTTTAAAAAGATTATAGACTTTTAAAAATAATAAAAAGTGAAATAAAATAATAGTAGGATGAAACCCATTATAAAAGGAGGGGAATATTATAACAATTAAAGGAAACATAATTTACGGGCGATCTGAGGTCGGGAAGGGGATGGGGGTGAGTTTTTAAGGGTAAACAACGGTTTTTCTCGATTTCCGGCAAAACTAAAAGACCTTTCGAAAAAAGTTAAATCGCAAAGTTGTAGGTAATAAAAAGATCTAGAACTTTTGTATTTACACTTTTTTCACATAACGTCAAAATTTATGTGAATAATTCAAAAAACCAAGTTTTTGGTTTTTTATTTCTATCTTTTACAATTGTTTTTCTTTTTTAACGAAATTTGGTGAAAACTTACCCTTTTATGTCCCAAATACGCTGTAATTTATTTGATTCAAAATATTTATTTTATCACCTTATTTTGAATTAATATCGAAAAAGCACCCTAATTTTCAATCGAAAACTCACCCGTCAAAAGATCATCTTTTTTTAAAAAGTTGGTATGTTTTCTGTTCGTTGAAATCTCTACTTTCCGATGATGAAAAAAAATATATATGTTACTATAGTAAATCTTCTCAGAAAATGCAAAAAATCGAAAAAACTCGAATTCGACTTTATTTAATTATTAAAAAAATTTAGAGCTATTTATTAAAATTAACACTTAAATTACTCGAAAAACGCTAGATTACATGTTACATTGATAAAAAAATTGCAAATAAAAATATACTACTACAATTAACAAACAAATAAGTTAATAAAATTAATATTTGATAAGACATCTACAATATTTGGAGAAAATTGTCGAATCTTCTTTAAATTATATGCGTAGATGTCTATTTATAACTATTTTAAGATAAATTATATACCTGAGTGACCTACGAAAAATAGTAGCCCATCAAAAGGTATTTCATAGAGAAGTGGGGAAGGGGCTAGGCGGGTCATAATACATACATACTAATAATAATCTCCTTAATTTTGCACAAAAAAAATTAATGAATCCCATGAAAAAAATATATATTTCAAAATACATAAAAAATATATTAAATATACATCGTAAATATATTTTTAATAAAAAACTTTTGGCCGATTTTCATATATATTTTATACATTTCAAATATATTTCGGATATATTCAAAATATATGAAATATACATGAAAATCAGCCAAAATCGTTTTGGCAAACCTCCTACCCACAGAAGGAGCAGCAGAACAACATTGTTACAGGGCATATTATCAGCTTGAAACTTGGTTGGGTAACGAACTAACAGCAACAGATTGTGGCTGGAAGCAATTTCAACGTGAAATTATGCCCAAATTTACACGAAAAGAATTAATTCCGGAAATATTGCTCAAAACTATATGCTGCAGCTGTCAAACTGGATGTAACAGTTTAAAATGTGGTTGCCGAAAACATGGTTTAAAATGCACAAATTTATGTTTAAACTGTCATGGTTCTGAAAATTGTTCCAATATTGAAGAAGAAACCTATGAGGAAGTTGAGGATTCAGAAGAAATTGTGGATGAAGAACCAACGCAGTCTGGAAATAATGTTGGAGAGGAAGAAGGTGATAGTCATGAAGATTTCGAAGATCTACTAGAATCGGAGATGTTTGACGAATCTAACGATGAAGAAATGCCAAAAAGACAAAAACTAATGGATAGGCGATTAGAATTGAAGATAAGGTAGGTATTTATGAATGATAAGATTAATGTGTTTGAAAATATTGTAATGAATAACGTAATCAGAATAAAGTATCTACATTTAATTGTACTATTTACATTTATATTTATATATAATGAGATTTTCTATGACATAAATGTAATTAGCATTAAGTAAATCAACTTTTTAATTGAAACAAATTGCAGCTATCACATTTTTTTCGATGAAATTATTTATAATAATTAAAATTAAATCGAATTCGAGTTTTTTTCGATTTTTTGCTTTTTCTTAGAAGATTTACTATAGTAACATATATATTTTTTTCACCATCGGAAAGTAGAGATTTCAACAAACAGAAAACATACCAACTTTTTGAAAAAAACTGATATCTTGACGGGTGAGTTTTCGATTGAAAATTAGGGTGCTTTTTCAACAATGTTGTTCTGCTGCTCCTTCTGTGGGTAGGAGGTTTGCCAAAACGATTTTGGCCGATTTTCATATATATTTTATACATTTCAAATATATTTCGGATATATTCAAAATATATGAAATATACATGAAAATCAGCCAAAATCGTTTTGGCAAACCTCCTACCCACAGAAGGAGCAGCAGAACAACATTGTTACAGGGCATATTATCAGCTTGAAACTTGGTTGGGTAACGAACTAACAGCAACAGATTGTGGCTGGAAGCAATTTCAACGTGAAATTATGCCCAAATTTACACGAAAAGAATTAATTCCGGAAATATTGCTCAAAACTATATGCTGCAGCTGTCAAACTGGATGTAACAGTTTAAAATGTGGTTGCCGAAAACATGGTTTAAAATGCACAAATTTATGTTTAAACTGTCATGGTTCTGAAAATTGTTCCAATATTGAAGAAGAAACCTATGAGGAAGTTGAGGATTCAGAAGAAATTGTGGATGAAGAACCAACGCAGTCTGGAAATAATGTTGGAGAGGAAGAAGGTGATAGTCATGAAGATTTCGAAGATCTACTAGAATCGGAGATGTTTGACGAATCTAACGATGAAGAAATGCCAAAAAGACAAAAACTAATGGATAGGTGATTAGAATTGAAGATAAGGTAGGTATTTATGAATGATAAGATTAATGTGTTTGAAAATATTGTAATGAATAACGTAATCAGAATAAAGTATCTACATTTAATTGTACTATTTACATTTATATTTATATATAATGAGATTTTCTATGACATAAATGTAATTAGCATTAAGTAAATCAACTTTTTAATTGAAACAAATTGCAGCTATCACATTTTTTCGATGAAATTATTTATAATAATTAAAATTAAATCGAATTCGAGTTTTTTTCGATTTTTTGCTTTTTCTTAGAAGATTTACTATAGTAACATATATATTTTTTTCACCATCGGAAAGTAGAGATTTCAACAAACAGAAAACATACCAACTTTTTGAAAAAAACTGATATCTTGACGGGTGAGTTTTCGATTGAAAATTAGGGTGCTTTTTCGATATTAATTCAAAATAAGGTGAAAAAATAAATATTTTTAATTAAATAAATTACAGCGTATTTGGGACATAAAAAGGTAAGTTTTCACCAAATTTCGTAAAAAAAAAGAAAAAAAATTGTAAAATATAAAAATAAAAAACCAAAAACTTGGTTTTTTGAATTATTCACATAAATTTTGAGGTTATGTGAAAAAAGTGTAAATACTAAAGTTTTAGATCTTTTTATTACCTACAACTTTGCCATTTGACGTTTTTCAATAGGACTTTAAGTTTTTCCGGAAATCGAGAAAAACCGTTTTTTACCCTTAAAAACTCACCCCCATGCCCTTCCCGACCTCAGATCGCCCGTAAATTGCTTTTCCTTTCATTTTTATAATGTTCTCCTCCTTTTATAATGGGTTTCATCCTACTATTATTTTTTTTGGTTTTAAAAATTATCGACCCTGGTCTACTAAGGAACTGTAATTAATTACTGAATATGGACAAGTATACTTACCACTAATTTGTTTTTCCTTTCTTGAGCTAGTTTAAGTGGTATACCCCCATTAGCATGCATGGGCAATTTCCGGCAAGTGTCCGCAATCCGGATGATCCCCGGTCCCGGGAGAGAATAAGCTCAGATGTTTACCAGACCGAAACATACAGTACACGCCATGAATACTGCCGTCCTAGGTCACTGACCTATTTGTCACTGAAATATTCAATTTATGGTTTTTAACATTTAAGGTAACCTAGTTGTTTAAAATTTAGGTGTAGAATCTAAATATAAGCCATTTATTATAATTGTGCGTATAAAACTGTGAAACGATACCTACCTACCTACCTACAATCATATGATAGTATAATTGAGTTGAAAATTTCAGAGTAATGACTTAAAGGTTGTTACAATTTATTTCTATAATTTCTGTTAGGTAGTTTAGAACTCCCGGAATTATTTACAGTTTAAGTAAAGTAAAATACTCTTTATTGTACACCATAACTTAAAATTTAAATTAACGTACAGATGCGAGCACATCCAGCTACGCCAATCTGTCAAATTTCTTTTATAGATTTTCAACTTTATCACAAAAGCGTAAGGTTCACTTTAAATTGGGGAAATTTGACATATTGGGGTATTTTGATGTGCTGGCGTCTGTACATAGATTAGGTACAAAAGGCGATCAAATTGCCACGATTTCTTCCAGACAACCAACTATGGAGTGGGTAGACGAAGGAAAGGGGAACAAGCTAGATAGGTGTAACAATAGCTCAGCTTAATATAAACTTCAACTATTTATTTTTAGTTATTCCTGAAAAGCCAGTTATTGCATTAATACACAGAACTTAAATGAATAAACATACTTTACACAAAACATTCAGCCGTTCCTTAGAAAGTTTTTAGTTAGTCATCGATTTGGGCTTGATTGCCGCTGACTTTGTGCAAAACTTATCTCACATTCACCACTTCTTAGTTTTATCTAGGGACAATGTCAAACAGATCATCCTAGCCCCAAACTGAGCAAAGCTTGTACTATGGGTACCAAGCGACGAAATAAATACTTATATAGATAGATAAATACTTAAATACATAGAAAACATCCATGACTCAGAAACAAATTTCGTGCTCATCACACAAATATTTGCACTTACCGGGATTCGAACCCAGGACCACCAGCTTCGTTAGTTTTGTATTTAATGTTTACAGTTAGTCTAGGAGTTCATCGGAAAATAAAAACGCCCCCGTCCGTTTTTATTTTCCGATGAACTCCTAGACTAACTGTAAACATGTGACTCCGGCTGTCTAGCTAATAATACTACAAACTAAGTTACAAGCGCCAGACAGCACGGGGGTTAAAACCCCCGTTCAGGGTGGTTACTGCTGTGAAAATACATGAGCGGGTACATCCTGCACTACTAACTGTATAGGTCATTTGGTATGTGCGATTATTTGTAGGACGTGTATGTTTACTTAATAATAATACTAATATCCTGGGATACTTATTATTCACACACGGCCATCTGATGCAAAATAAGCAGAGCTTGTACTATGGAAACCTGATAACTGATATTACATTTGTATAGCAATTTTCTTTTGTAAATACTTACATATTATAATTACACACAGAGCCAGAACAAACATATATCTTCATAAACACTAATATCTGTCCTAGATGGGAAACAAACCTACGACCTGTGGCGTGAAAGGCAAACATTTACCAACCAGGCCAATCGGCCCGTGATTAAAATATAATAGTGAAATGAGTTCTGACATATTTGTCGAATTCATTAAAATTGGTGCGAAGGACCTTACGATCATGATTAGCCATAAAATTAACAACATACCAAGAATTCATAGTTGTCCATATTATTTTGAATGTATTGCACTTTAATACAGAATTGAAAGATAGTTGTGAATTAATATGACTTTCAGCTTTAGGTAAGATGGATCATGTACAGACGCCAGCACATCAAGCTATCCCAATCTGTCAAATTTCTCCAATTGAATGTGAACCTTATACTTTTGTGATAAAGTTGAAAATCTATAAAGAAAATTTGACAGATTGGGATAGGTGGACGTGCTAGCGTCTGTACATAAATATATGTGTACATGTCAGCCTTCATAGCATCGGATTATACTCGTCAACCGTTACAAAAGCATTTCACTTAAGAGACGACGTGCAGGCTTACTGAGCTCTTATGTTTTGATTGGTTTGAGAGAGGGTACTTTTACTTACCTATTAGAAATGTCTCAAAAGATGACAAGAATATATACAGTTCCGCAAACTTATCTGACCCGCTGGCAGCGTCGCTATTATCGCATTTAGTGTTGCTAGTAACTATTTTTTGCAATAAAGTGGGTAAAAATAATATGCACATTGTAACGTAAATATTACTTCACTAAAAAGCAAACAAATACTGTCATTACAAATCTTTATATTTTTATACAATAATTATGATCATTTACATAAAATGTATGCTGAGTGTCCTCTAACGGGGATACTCCAGGTATTATTATGTCACCGGAATTGTTTAATGAAGAAGTCATTTCATCATCATCATTATCATAATCACTGCTTTCACTTTCACTATCACTACCTAATTGATTGATGAAAGGCTCGTCTAAGTATCCATCCCTTTTGGATACTCATTTTCAATATTTTTTACATGATTGCAATGCTTTTGCCATTCATTGACTGTTATTTTATCAAAAGCTTCTGCAATCAATGTAGGCATTTCAGAATTCGATCTAGCAATATTCTGATCTGCTATAAATTTTTGCATCTGCTTGCTCTTTTTCTTTCACAAGTTTTCTTACAAATCAATCCCCGACAGCTACAATTGAAATAGCAAAAATTAAATAAATAATGAATATTTTGAAATATGTGTTTAATTGCTCTTTTTCTTTCACAAGTTTTCTTACAAATCACTCCCCGACAGCTACAATGGAAATAGCAAAAATTAAATAAATAATTAATATTTTAAAATATGTATTTAAATTTAAAGTGCGAGGGGGAGTTTCGTATTTTTCGGAAGCTGACAACACTAATCTGTAGCAGCAGCTACCGTGTATACAACACACAATGTAGCGTTCATACAACTTATTGAAGGGTATAATTGCTGCCTGAAGTTATTTTTCTTCCTCACATCACTTTTTAAAGCTTTCGGCATTTTTCACAATTAAAAACCACAAAAAGTAAAGTAAATACGAGCAACAAACAATCAATGGCAGGAATGTCAGGGAATAACAGCCGATTGACATTTCAAACTGGCGTCGTTAGTTCTACTTTTGGCCACCGGGCCAGATAAGTTTGTGGAACTATACAGGTAAATCTTTTAATTATGGTGATTTACCTAATTTAAAAACAAGGAGGTTTTATCCTAGTTTATGGTTTTGTTTCCTAGCATGTAACGTGTGTACAGACGCCAGCACATCAAGCTACCCCAATCTGTCAATTTTTTCCAATTGAAAGTGAACCTTATGCTTTTGTGATAAAGTTGATAATCTATAAAAGAAATTTGACAGATTGGGGTAGCTGGATGTTTCGCTGATCGCAAACTTAGTGGTGTACATAATTTAGATTTCATATGTTACATTTCTTGTATAGATTTTCAAATTTATCACATAAACATAAGTTTCACTTTCAATTGGGGAAATCTGACAAATTGGGGTACCTTGATTTGCTGGCGT
Source organism: Pseudoips prasinana (assembly GCA_951640165.1). Lineage (NCBI taxonomy): Eukaryota > Metazoa > Arthropoda > Insecta > Lepidoptera > Nolidae > Pseudoips > Pseudoips prasinana. Next base: position 17,067,543 of record OX621241.1, on the reverse strand, counting down.
CTGTACTATATTCGTACATTATTTGACTCTTTTTGCAAAAACTGTCAAAGAACACTCAACTGGTGGCAAAAAATCTGCGAATGCCAAACACAGCACTAAAATACCTCAGAAATATATATTTGTAGGAGTAAGGGGGGGGGGGGGGGGGAAGAGCGGTATGTCAGGGTTTGGAGTTCCCATGTTGTTGGGATTAAGTAGCCACAATTAACTAACAAGGTCGATTAATTTACACACTAATTACAATATTACAATGATTGCAATTAAAATAAAGAAAGTGATGATGACTCCAGACCGGTTTCGGTCACGGCGACTGCCTCAACTCCGTACAGATAGTTGTCGTTGGTGTGCTCGCATATGACTACAGTAGCCAATCTTATTTGAGAAGGTCCGCGCACATTGCGGGCATGTGAGCACACCATTATTAAAATTATAACTGATCGCCGCAGGTGGTCGGGCTTTCAGTTCGTCACGTCTAAAGTCAAGCTCTGACCGACGATGCTCCTCAAAGTCAAAAACTTTGTTTTTGACTAGAGCTCTCCAATCAGATCTGTCGGCCGCAAGCCTTTCCCACAACGAGGTCCCAATGTCACATTTCTTCATATGGCGTTTTTGCACATCTTTATATCGGAGGAACTGTCCGCCTTGCTTTCGTTTCCCCTCCTTCAGCTCGGAATAAAAGATACGCTTAGCCACTCGCTCCTCCGCCATTCGAGACACGTGACCGCACCATCGAAGCTGTCGCCGCATAAGGTAAGCCTCAATGCCACCAACATTGGCTCGTCGCAGCACTTCGGTGTTACGCACACGATCAGACCATCGGATCTTAAGTATTTTACGCAGGCATTTAAGGTGGAATTGGTCTAGTGTGCGAATATGCCGACGGTATACAGTCCACGTCTCGGCGGAGTATAAGATGTTGGGCAATACTATTGCCGTATATACCGATATTTTGGTAGCCAGTTTGAGGTTATGGGAACGGAAGACCTTGGCATCCAGCTTGCCGAATGCTGCAGCAGCAGCACCGATTCTGCCGTTGATCTCAGCATCAAGGTCGCACTTCGATGTTAATGTGCTCCCCAGATACCGGAATTTGTCAACCTGCTTTAACGAGTCCTCACCGAGTTTCATGGTCAGTGTCTCATGACCGTTATTGTCCAAGGACATAACTTCCGTCTTCTTGACACTGATCTTCAGGCCAAATTTTTGGCAAGCCTCGTAAAAGTTGGACATCAATTGCTGCAGGCTATCTGGGGATTCCGCCACGAAACACAGGTCGTCTGCATACATGATCTCAGTGATCATTGCATACGAAACTTTCGTGCGGGCCTTAAATCTGACTAGATTAAAAAGATTGCCGTCTGTTCGGAAACGGATGCGAACTCCATCGGAAAATAATTGCAGGGCCTCGCGGACTACGACTGCAAAGTACAACGCGAACAGTGTAGGTGCAAGAACACACCCTTGCTTCACCCCACAGGTAACGGGGAAGAAGTCTGACTGATCGTCGTCGACAGCGACACAGCACTCCATGTCATCATGCAGGAGTCTCAGGAGTCTCACAAATTAATCCGTGCATCCTAACTTTTCCAGTACTATCCAGAGGGCTTCTCGAGGCACACTATCAAAGGCTTTCTCAAGGTCAACGAAGCACAGGTATAGCTTTCGCCCCTGTTCACGGCTCTTTTCTTGTAGTTGACGCAATGAGAAAATCGCCTCACAAGTGCCTCGGTCAGGTCGGAAGCCAAACTGGGTTTCCGGCAAAATCTTTTCAGATAGGGTCATTAGGCGGTTTAGTAATACTCTGGCAAAGACTTTTCCAGGGACGGATAAAAGTGAAATACCGCGGTAAGAGTTACAATCGGAACGGTCGCCCTTGTTCTTGTATAGGGCACAAATACGAGACACTTTAAAGTCTGCTGGAATACGTTCCGTTTCCCACACAAGAACAAAAAGTTCATAAAAGGCTGAATGCAACTCGTCACCGCCATATTTGATCAATTCTCCCGGTATGCAGTCCATGCCAGCCGCACGCTTGTTTGGCTGTTGTTTTATGGCAAGAACGATCTCATTGCGTGACAGTGGCTCGTTCATCTGACTTGCTACTGACATCTGAGGCATCGATCTGATGTGTTCTAGATCAGCTGATTGATCAACATTAAGTAGGGCAATAAAGTGTTCAGCCCATCGCTTTAATATAGTGTCTTTAGATTCTAGAAGGCCTTTGCCGTCCATGGACTTCAAAGGGACCTTCAGCGAATTTCTCGTACTAATCAGTTTTCGAACCTCACCGTAGAACTCTCCGAGCTGATTCGTATCAGCGAGCCACTGCATGTGCCGAGCTTTTTCTTGCCACCACTGATTTTTTTTTTATTTCCCTAGAAAGTTTTCGCAGCTCCAGGTCACTCTTTTTGATCTCTGCAGCGCCTCTACCTTGCTTCTCTCTGCTACCATTCCTAAGCAGGACACGATGTTTGCCAATTGCATCCGCAAGAACCCTATCGTTCTCATCAAACCAGTCCTCATTCTTACGGACTTTGACACCCAAAGTATTTTGAGCAGAGCCTAAAATATGAGAAGATAAAGCTCCCCACTCCGCATCAACCCCCTCCGCGCCGTTTCGTAGGGATGGGAGCGTACTAGCTAAAGTTTGTGCAAACTGTTGTCTAGTCCCGAGATTCTGAAGCTTATCTACATCTAAGCACGCAAGCTTCACTCTTCCTGATCTGCGGGGACGACGTAAGCAGAGATTCAATTTGGTGACAACAAGCCGGTGATCAGTCCAACAGTGTGCTCCCCGCATTACACGGGTTATTTGGATTTGGGAAATATCTTTGTGTCGCACGATTGCGTAATCAATTAAATGCCAGTGTTTTGATCGTGGGTGCATCCACGTAGCCTTGTGCTTGGCGCGAAGTCGGAACATAGTGTTCGTTATAGCCATATCGAATTGAGCACAAAGACTAAGCAACAACCTGCCATTACTATTCATGTTGCCTATTCCGTGTCTGCCTAAAACTTTAGGCCAGGCTTCATAGTCCCGCCCGACTCTGGCATTAAAGTCGCCCAGTAGTAAGATCTGTTCACTGGGGCGTACGCGCTCGAGACAGTGTGTCAACTCCTCATAAAATTTATCCTTGATGTCATCAGACTTGTCCAGCGTTGGAGCATAGACACTGATGACATTAAGATAATTGTCGTGTTCAAGATGCAAGCGCAATGTGGTCACGCGGTCAGAAATGTGCACAGGATATTCCTGAAGACGCTTTAAGAGGTGGTTTTTGATAGCAAAACCAACGCCCGACCGCCGCGGTTCAGAGGCAGCAGTACCTTTCCACAGAAAAGTATACCCGCCACCGTCTTCCACCAGCTCCCCTTCGTCAGCGAGATGTGTTTCGCTGTGAGCAGCCACATCTATATTATAGCGACGAAGTTCTCGAGCTACAATAGCGGTTTTTCGCTCAGGACAGGCGTTAGCATGACTATCGAGAAGCGTCCGAACGTTCCACGCGCCGAATGTCATAGTATTGGATGATGGTTGCTTTTGCTTTTTATTACTTGTGTAGCGTCGACCACGATAGAAATAGATGCAGAGGCAGCCGTGGTTACTACCCTCTCTTAAGTCGGGGTGAGCATTTTTTGGGACACCTTTTCTAGTCCCCTCCCTGGCTGAGCAGGGAAAGCAGTGCCTCCCTAAATAGGGCTGCTTTGTCACCCTGGGTGCTGCCGAATCCATTCTGTCACCCCATGCGCAGAGCGAAAGCGACCACGGTGTACATACATACACCCCCAGAACCGCCCGTGTGCAGGCATCAGACAAAGCCTGGTTCGCATCAATCCAGACCTCTCTACCTCACCCCATCGCCACAGGACTTTGCTGTAATCGGAGTCCATGTTCGGAAGCAGTCAGGTGCGCAGGAAATATTAAGGTGCATAAGTGTACGCGCAAACACAGATGCACACACTCGTCCTTCCCCTCCTATCTCTAGTGGAACGGAGAACCGCTACAACTAGAGGAGAGTTTGGATGATGTGTCTGGCCGACGGTAACTATACGCTCTCTACCGTCGCCCTTGGCCTTCCACAATTGCCGTGCTGTTCCGCCAAGTCCGCCAAACTCGCTGCATATCAGCTGTGGGTTGCCTTCCTTGCCGAAACAGACTTTATGTACAAAGTGGGAGAGAGCCACAATAATAAATTCGATTGTACCTGTCGAACGCAAGGCAGTTTAACGTCTTGCCCGGGACTAATAAAGAAAGTATAACGGAGACGAACAGAATCTTAATTCTACGTTCGTATAGTGGCAATACAACCACCCGAATAGCGTATTGTCTAAGCAATATAGCTATAGCATAGGGTATCGCGTCAGCAATTCCGCGTATGCAATATACAGTGCAAGACTGTAGGTGACCGTGCTCACCGTCTGGCATTTACTACCCGAACCGAACTTTGAAACATGTGCCATCACAGTAGAAACAGCGATTTGCTCAATACTCAAGCTATTCCATTTGGAAGTAAGTGTGGTAACTAAACGACCAGCATAAGCAGCTATAGACTCACCATCTTTTGGTTTGCCATTTTGGAGGTTAATAAGAGTAGCGGCTATAGTTTCGGTTACATCAAAACGAGAAATAAAGAGACTCTTAAAGTCTAACCAGGTCATACCTGCGTATGATATTTGGGAAAGCCATGTAGCAGCACTGCCTTTTAAGGCTTTGCTTAAAGCAATAATAAGAGCTGCGCCCTGAAGGGGTTTCTCGATCAGACAAACATCTACGGTATTACTCCAATAGCGTCGATTAATTGGGCCATGATACGGCTTTGAAGCTCTAACATTGCACGCCATGGATCCTCAGCCTGCGACACCTGCGCTTGGCCTAATCCCACTTCTGATGTAGGATCCGGGCGGCCAAGAACGGTATGTCAGGGTTTGGAGTTCCCATGTTGTTGGGATTAAGTAGCCACAATTAACTAACAAGGTCGATTAATTTACACACTAATTACAATATTACAATGATTGCAATTAAAATAAAGAAAGTATAATGGAGACGAACAGAATCTTAATTCTACGTTCGTATAGTGGCAATACAACTACCCGAATAGCGTATTGTCTAAGCAATATAGCTATAGCATAGGGTATCGCGTCAGCAATTCCGCGTATGCAATATACAGTGCAAGACTGTACCAAGTAGACCAACAGTTCTGTTGGGAGCAGAGCTCTTTATCGAGACTAATCCGAAGATAGACTGCCGGTACAAGCCAGTGCGAGCTCTTATATGGGGGTAGGCCACGCCTCCTACTCCCTCCAAACAGCTCTGTTCAATGGCGTACGGAAATACGTCACGCGTTTACTCGATAAAATTTACAAAAAGGATCTAAATCCAAATAGTGTTACTATTAAAATTCATCAAATAATCTAACAGGAATTATCGTGAAGTTATTTTAACAACTATAATCTAATTACAATATCAAAATATACTCTCAACAATGTTTTGTATTATTATGTTGTCATATATGGTTTACCACCATTCGGTTTTACTGGACTCTGCCTCTCATTGACACGCTGTAGCCTAAACCACTTGATGGAGCTTAGTGAATAAGGTTGCGTTCCATTGTCATCGTCAAAACATTCTAACGGCACCTCGGTTATTAAAATCCATTAAGCCGTGTAGGCAGTGTCGCAAACTTAGTGGTGCACACCATTTATATCCCCGATTGTACACACGGCTAAACATCAAGCTATAAATGTTCAGTAAAAGCTAATCTCGCGTTGTATAGGACTTCCATACAATGGCAGGTCAGCTTATATTTATTTATTTTTTTATTTATTTATTTCAATTCAAATTGAAATATCTTTACAGCATACACCAAAACGATATTATAAGCTATAATTAAAATTACATACAAAATTTATACATTTGAGTTACATACAATGCACCTTTGCGCTACTTCTGCGAATTTTGGCAGGCTACAGTGGTATATGTCAATTTCCGCTGCTATTAAATTTATGAGTCGTATGGCACGCGACACGGGGGCGAACTTGAGTAAGTTCGTTCTTGCTACCGGTACGCTGAGCGTAGCGGGGCGGCGGCGTGCGCCCACGTAGCCATCAGGGGCGCACAGCCGCAGCTCCGAGAGCACGGCTAGGTGGTATAGATGGCCGCGCAGTACGCGCCATACGTATATGACTAGTGCCACATCGCGCCGCACGCTTAGCCGCTCGTATCCAACCATACCAAGCACAAACAAGCTTGGGTACATCAGTGGGTACATGGGGTACACTCCGTATTCTTTATTGTATAAAAATCGAGAAAATTTATTTTGAATTTTCTCCACCATAAGGCTGTATTTAGCCTCATGTGGGTTCCAAATAAAAGATGTTGATTCGAGATGACTCCGAACGAGGGCGTTGTATAACATCTTTACAACTAAAAGATTATTGAAATCCTTACAATTTCTCAACATGAAACCTAAATTTCTAAATGACTTGTTGCACATGTCAATAATGTGCTTACGAAACGTTAACTCAGGTACCATTTCGACCCCTAAGTCTCGAGTATAATTAAAGCGTGGAATCAACGCACTATCCATTTTATATGTATAATGCTGTGGAGCCCTGGCCCGACTATAGCTCATTACTCCGCACTTAGCTACATTAAAACCTAGCTTGTTGGCATAGCTCCACTGCACTATCCGGTCGATGTCTCCCTGCAATCGTCCAGCGTCCGAGTCGTCTACTATCGGCAGATACACCTTCAGGTCATCTGCAAACAGCAGACAGTCGGCATGCTGGACAACTGCCGGCAGATCATTGATCATAATAATGAATTCCAGGGGCCCTAGGTTAGACCCCTGACTAATTCCTGAAAGAGTAAAGTAGTCCCAGATAACTTGCGAAGAATTTGAGTAAGTGCGACGTAAATCCAAGCGCCGCCATCTTAGACAGCAGACAATCATTATTAACGGTGTCAAACGCCCTTCGGAAATCGAAGTACGCGCAGTCTACCTGCCCTCCTGCATCAATGACAGGTGCTAGGTACGTCATAAACGACAATAGGTTACTCCCCGTACTTCGTCCTGGCCGGAAACCGTGCTGCGCGTCCGTCATTTGGGAGCTGATTTGCGTGTAAATACACGCGTGTAATGCAGACTCAAATACTTTGGCGAACGCCGACAGCACCGCTACCGGCCTATAACCACTAACGTCATCACTTGCACTACCCTTCGGGACTGGTATTACTCTGGTAATTTTCCATCGATCTGGATATAGGCCTTCCTTTAAGCACAGATTAAATACGTGCAACAAGGGCTTCCAGAGCACCTCGCGACAATCCTTCACGATATACAGTGGTATCCCATCAGGCCCCACTGAGTGCTTGGGCTTGAGGTGGTTGAGCGCTGAGCGCAGTTGCCGTGCGCTGAGTTGACCTACGTGCACCCGCGCTGCGCCCACTCTCGTGCCCGCCGACCGCTCTGCTTCAACCGGATCTAAAACCGGGCGCTCCGTGCTATAAACGGAGTGAAAAAATGAAGCAAAACATTCCGCACCATTTTCTTCATTCAATACTACCCCATCCTTTTTTACTACATTTTTGAAGCGCTTGCATTGTTTACTTCTAATGTAATTCCAGAAAGATTTCGGATCATTTTTAATGTTTAATTGTAGCCTACGCTGATAAGCTTCATAGGTCGATATAAGTTTTCGTTTAACCAATGACCGATACCGAGAAAAAGTTTCGTAATCACACGTTGATCGTGTTGTTTTATAAATTTTATGATACTTCGATTTAACCTTAATATCGTTTATTAAATCTGAGGTGTACCATTCTGGATAAGTGTACCTATTACTCGTTTTAGGCTTATTATATTTGATTTTTCTAGGCGTATATTCGCTAATGGCGTCGTTGATAATACTATAGAAATAGTGATGAACGTCAATACCTACCAACGGGTCATCCGATCCTTTTACCACTATGTCACCCTCCGATAGCGTAGTCAATACTAAGTCTAAAGTACGATTATTAATATTACATATGTTATTTACCTGCCGAAATTCACAGAACGCTGCAAAATATTCAAAATAACTTTGAACTTCAACCGTTGCCGAAGGCATGTTAAAATCACCCAGCACTATCACTGATTCATACTTAGTACATATAGTTTCCATAATTTGAAATAACTGCATATATTCATTATAATTATACGCTGGTGGAATATACACCACGCAACACAAAAACAACAAAGTATTTCTACAGCTGACTTTTGCACACACAATCTCAAATAAGGCCGTGTCTACATTATCGATGCGCACTTGACAAATATCGAATCGAGAGGATACCGCCACGAACACACCTCCTTGTTTCCTTCCATCTGATCGATCGCACCGTAATATCTTATATCCGAGAGGAACAATTTCTCCGTCTTTAATAGAAGTGTTTAAACCAGACTCAGTAACTGCAAATAGGTCATGTGTTGATGCCAACAAATGAGTGTAGAAAGTTTTTGTCTTCGTTCGCAGTCCCCGGACGTTTTGGTAATACACTTGTATGGACTTAGTGGTTTGCTTCCTTTCCTTAAGAGGGCTTCTGTGAGTTTCGAAACCAGACCCATTCCTTAAATTGAGTATTAACCGGCCAACTATCCACACTGTTCACTTTGTCGAATTCAGACTCTGGTACGCCTACCCTAAACGATGCGTAATCCCTTTTAGATTTAGGGACAATTTTTTCCACTTTGACATCGTCTGAGGTACAAATGGACTTCACGTGCTCCGTTATCGCCTCGACTGAGGTTTCAGGATGCAACGACCAAATATGTATGTACTTCTTTTTTTGTATTGCTTGGAAAGAAGAAATCTGTGAATTTCCTCCTTTTAAAATGGTTTTTGAATCCACCTTAGTTTTCTTCCGACTAACAATCTTCCAACTACCATCATTATTGGAAGCACATGGGATTTCTTCATCATTTTTCCGTTGTTGAATCGGTATCTTTTTTTCATCCGTATCACTGCTCTGTGTAACCGCGGCCTTAGCTTTAGTGCGTTCCGTCGCTCGGCGCGAGCGTAACGTTACATTGGAGTCGTCTTGCGATATCGCCGAAGCATTCGCTGCAATCACCGTTGTCCCGCTCGCACTTTGCCGCACTGCTATCTTAGTCGCATCTTCTGTTTCGCTCACACCCGATGCAGTCGATGCTACCAGACGGTTTATTTTAGTGGTTAACTCACCAACTACCTTCACTAAATTATTAATGGTGGTAAAATAATTATCAATCGTCAACTGTTGATCTTCAGTTTTCTTGATTGGATATTGAAAATGTATAGCTTGATATGTAGCCGTGTGTAAATTATAGATAGAAACGGTAGTTAAAATGAAAACACGACTTAAGAGTTAACTTTATAAAATGGCACTAGCTAGTAGTAACTGACGTTATAGATAATAAAGACGCTGTCAGTCTCAAATTATATATTTATTATTCGTGTAACTGGACACGTTGAACTTAATTTCACAGTAATAACACAATATTACAAAATTAAAATTAAATCGAATACAACACAGAATTATTTATTTTAAAATATCTAAGAAGAAGGAGAGAAAAAAACATAGAATAAATATAAATGAAATAAATACTTGCTTGGAAAAATAAATATTAAACTACTTAGGTAGGTTTGATATTAAATACATATTATATTCCACGAATTTAATTTAATTGGGTGTTTTGGTTCAAATAATTCTTATTTTATTTGCGCTGAGTAAATTTCAAATGAGCAATATCTGTTAACATTTTTGTTACATCGTGTTGAGCATTATAAAACAATGAATGGTTCGAACCCTCGAAGTCATATACCTACGTAAGGATAAGCTGTGTAATTTAGACACTCGCCCAAAAAAATCTTCTAGTGCAAAGCAAGCATGCGCTTCTAGTGTGAAGCAAACTTTACCAAATTGATTGATTTTGTTATGGCTATAAACCATTTACTGGATTTTAATAATAATAATAGCCGTCCCGATAGTCGTCTCAGCAAACGGTCTCATAGCAAAGAGCATCGACTAATATCTAAAGAGGGTCTCGCTGTATCAACGGCCGGATACAGAAGGCAGCAATCATGGGAATGACACGAAACGTTCCTCACTCTTTCGCCGCGACCACCGACGGCCTTGGGCGTAGGACCCCGCCGCAGAATGAGCTCTGATATAATGCAATACAAATTTACTTACATAATTTTAATTGTAAATAAATAAAAGTAAAAAACGTTAATTACTTAAATGAAAATTAATATCAGTAATCATTAAAATTATTGTTAGTGTATGTGTTCGTGTCCTCTCTTTGGTAAGTATGAGGGAGAGTAAGTGTGTGTAAGAGAGGGTAAATGTGATATTTTTATTCATCTTGAATACAACATTGAATATAGAAATCTATAGATCTACTAACTACATAAACTATAACTTTTAACAATTATCAAAGTCCTAAACATACAATAGCAAATAAAATCCCGAAGTCGGAACAAAGAAACATCTATTTATATTAATTTTACTACTTGAACTAGGTAAGTAGGTATATCTTTTGTATAACTATGAAGGCCACTCTATAGATTCGTCTTTGTTTTATACCTATACAAGCTGTGCCCCGAAGTTTTACCCGCATTAAACTTTATTAATTATAGCCTATGTGTTAATCCCTGGTGTCAGCTATCTCCATACCAAATTTCATTAAAATCGCTCTAGCCGTTTAGACGTGAAGAAGTAACAAACATACACACTCACAAACTTTCGGCTTTATAATATTAGTTTATTATATGTATATCATACATATACATGTGTAATGTTTATTACAGATAGAAGAAGACACCTTATATGTATAATCTAGGAATGGATATAGTTGCTAAAGATATAGAGGTGGAAACCTGTAACAATAAACATTCAGTCAAAAAAGTATCGGGAATAGATGATTTGTTTATGGTTCCAAATTAAATTTTTTGTTGTTGTTAGATTGGCACAACTGTTTTCCATTTTGGCGCGAAGTTTGTTTGTTTTAGTTATATCATATATAGTGTGTATTGCGAATTTCATAATAGACAAAAATATCGAACAAAGAGTTTGTCTTAAATTTTGCATCGCTAATGGAATTTTGTGTTCGGAGTCACTGAAAATGTTACAGAAGGCTTACGGTGAATCGACTTTATCAAAAACTCGTACTTATGAGTGGTTCAAAGCGTTCAAAAGCGGTCGAGATGTGATGAAAGATTTGCCTCGCTCTGGTAGGTCATCTGGTAGGTTTTGCGATGTTAACTTCAGTTGCAAACGTTAACTGAAGTTAACATCGCAAAAGTGAAGGAAATAGTGACTGAAAATCCTCATTCAACTCTGAGAGAAAGAGCCGCCGAACTTTCTGAATCTCACGAGTCGATTCGTACCGTTTTAACTAATCATTTGGGTATGAAGCATGTTGCCGCTCGGCTAGTCCCAAAAGATCTAAATTTTCTCCAAAAACTCAATCGCATGAAAGTCGCTGAGGACATGGTAGAACGAGTCAATTCCGACCCAACATTCAGGAAACGCATTGTTACTGGTGACGAGACGTGGGTTTACGAGTTGCCTTCCATGTGAACCGAAACCAAAAAAACCACGCCAAAGTCGATCAAAAGTAAAAGTCATGTTGACTGTTTTCTTTGACTATCGCGGTGTTGTGCACTCTGAACTCTTACCGGAAGGTCGAACGGTAAATAAAGAATATTATTTGAGCGTTATGCGGCGTTTAAGAGAGCAAATTCGACGAAAAAAGCCAGATTTGCGCCTTCGCACAAGGCCATCATTGTGAACGAATTTTTGACCAAACACTCAACAAATACCATCCAGCAACCACCATATTCACCAGATATGGCTCCAGCTGACTTCTTTCTTTTTCCTAAACTCAAATTACCACTTCGTGGTACCCGTTTTCAATCGGTAGAAGACATAAAGGAGAATTCGCGGCGAGAACTGAACTCAATTCCGAAAGCAGCGTTTAAAAATGTTTTGATGAATGGATTATTCGTTGGCGTAAGTGTATCGTTTTGGAGGGAGCATACTTTGAAGGTGATAAAATAAATTTGGATGAATAACAAAAATTTTGTATATTATTGATCTTTTCCCGGTACTTTCTTGACAGAGTAGTATCATAGGTATTTAACACTGTTCTTAGAAGAAAATATTTATAGACAAGTATTAAATATCACTATTATATGTAATATTGCTCCATTGAACACCCAAAAGCAATTTAAGCTCCTTTTTATTCATAAATGTAAGCAAAGTCTGAATAATGTCAAATATATTGTCTTGAAAACAATGTGTTTGAGAATAAATAAAAGTTCTTAAGCAAACAATTTTCACGCAACAGATACAGTTGAAAATTCCTTTTATATGTGAAGAACGAGAAGAGAATAAAGAATTTAAATAGAAACCTTTAAGACCTATCGGTTAATTACTAGCGCAGCGGTTAAGGCAGTCGCCTCGCCGCTTCGTGTTCCGGGTTCGATTCCCGCACAGGCCAACCACTTGTGTGACCCAAAAATGGTTTTCCTGAATTTGGATGTTCTTTGTATCTGTCAATTATATGTTTGTAAAGTACCTCGTGACACAGGTTATAATATAAGAATTACGGGCGATGTCTTCAAAAAATCGGATAGTGTCCAAAAAATCGGTTTTACTTCGGTAGAAATAGATTTAATCGGTATAGAGACCCTTAGTTTGCATTGGTGTCGAAGAAATAGGCTTCGAGTCTAAATCGGAGGGACGCCCAGTTATAATGTCCCTTAAACATTCTTTCATCCATCTCTACGTCAATAAACGCCCTGAGCCTAGCTTCAAACTCCGAAGAGGGTACTAGTTCTAGGGCGGGTAACTTAACGGCTTAACGGCCTGCTTTTATAATCCGGTAGCCAGAAGCTAATAAGATGTACTCACTACACAAAGATAATCCAAACAATCAAAGATCCTCAAAATTGGTGCACCCATTCTTGAGTTATAAATGGTGTAAATAACCCGAATCTAAGAGTGGCATATATGGCGTTGAATTCCATATCTAAACTGTTCCACCATCCAATTAAGTGTTATGCTAATTTCTTATGCCACCCCTCACTTAAAAAGTGGTATGTAATAACGTGTTCGTCACTTCGTTTAATAGTATACCCATACCATTACGAAAAAATAGTGGAAAGCGTGTAATTGTTAGTGGTTAATTAAAACCCATTCAATTGCGTGGAATAAGTAGTCCTTTTTAGGGTTCCATAGCCAAATGGCAAAAAACGGAACACTTATAGATTCGTCATGTCTGTCTGTCTGTCCGTCCGTATGTCACAGCCACTTTTTTCCGAAAATATAAGAGCTGTAGTGCTGTAACTTGGTAAGTATGTGTATTCTGTGAACCGCATTAAGATTTTTACACAAAAATAGAAAAAGAACAATAATTTTGGGGGGTCGCCATACATAGAACTGAAACTCAAAATATTTTTTTCCATCGTACCCATGTGCGGTGTCTATGGATAGGTCTTCAAAAATCATATTGAGGTTCCTAATATCATTTTTGTCTAAACTGAATAGTTTGCGCGAGAAAAACTTCCAAAGTGGTAAAATGAGTCCCCCCCCCCCACTGTAACTTCTAAAATAAGAGAATGATAAAACTAAAAAAAATATATATGATGTACATTACCATAGAAACTAACAACGAAAATTGGTTTAAGCGAGATCTAGCAAGTATTTTTTTTTTGTTAATCTATATAAATAAAAAGACAAGTCCTGACTGACTGACTGACTCATTAACGCCCAGCCCAAACCCTTGGACCTAGAAAGCTGAAATTTTGCACAAATGTTTTTTTTATAATGTAGACAAGGAATAAGGAAGGATTTTTCGAAATTCAACCCCTAAGGGGGTAAAACAGGGGCGCTAAGTTAGTATGAAACTTTGCCGTTTTTGAAGTTTAAGGTATAAAAATTGGTATTTGGCCTTCCAGTTAAAAATAAAAAATCACGTATTTCAGGGTTTATGGAAATTCCACCCCCAAGGGCGAAAAATAGGGGATGTAAGTTTGTATGGAAAATGTGACAATTTTTAAGTTAAACGCATGAAAATTGGTATTTGGCCTTTTAGTTAAAAATAAAAAATATATTTTTCAGCATTTTTGGAAATTCCAGCCCCAAGAGCGTAAAATAGGGGGTGTAAGTATGTATGAAAAATGTGTCAATTTTTAAGTTAAACGCATGAAAATTGGTATTAAGCATTTCAGTTAAAAATTAAAAATATATATTTCAGGATTTTTGGTAATTCCACCCCTTAGGGCGTAAAATAGGGCAAGTAAGTTTGTATGAAAAATTCGACTTTTTTCAAGTTAAACCCATGAAAATTGGTATTTGACCTTTCAGTTAAAAATAAAAATATGTATTCCAGGATTTTTGAAAATTCCACCCCGAAGGGCACATAAAATAGGTGATGTAAGTTTATACTGACTGACATATCAACGCACAGCCTACACGGCTGGAGTTAAAGACTTGACATTTTGACAGAAGGTACCTTTTATGACGTAGGCATCCATTAAAGAAGGGTTTTTGAAAATTCCACCCCCAAGGGTGTAAAATTGGGGATGTAAGTTTGTATGAAAAATGTGAAACGTTTTAAGTTAAACGCATGAAAATTGTTATTTGGCATTTCAGTCCCCCCCCCCCCCCCCCCCCCCTAAAGGCGTAAAGTAGGGTTCTATGTAAACTGCGACTTGAAGTTAAACGCATGAAAATTGGTACTTAGAATTTCAGTTAAAAATTAAAAATATATATTTCAGGATTTTTGGGTAGTTATTTTATTTTACTTTATTTAACTTACTGACTATACTTAAGGACAATTGATATGTATTCTTTGATTTTTGCGTGATGATATCGGGTCCTTTTTGTAAATAACAGTAGCAAAGTAGTTTTTCATTTATTTCTTAGTAAGGTTATTTATAGGTTAGGTTTTATTCAATTTATATTGCTTATTTGTTTTAAAAGTTATATTTTTTAGATCAAGCTTAAGTAATAAGTAGTTACATTGGTCATCATTCAAAATTGTCGCGGACAAAGTCGCGGGCATCAGCTAGTACGTTATAAACCGCAATTTGCTTTCATTTAATCAACTGAAATACTTTCTGCTGCACTTGGCCGGTTTTTTCTACATAAATTAGTAATTATGACCACAGCATCTTGAACACATTATGTGATAAATGGGATAGTCCGATGCTGGAGCACTGGATACGACTGCACACGACGTAGACGGTGCCCTATTGCAAAATTATCAAATCAAATCAAATCAAATTTATTTTGTGAACATAGGTTATAAATACAGGTGATATTGATAATAACATAAAGTACATCCATCTTCTGCCTGTTAGGCATACAAAATTATATAAATAAAAAAAAAAACACTACTACACTGTACTTCTATACATGCACTTAACCCAAAACTAATTATAAAACCAAAGCCAATTTAATTGTACAATAAATAATACTATAACGTGTCAAAATTAATCTTAAATTGAATGTCATACTTAAATATTTAAAATGAAAATGTCATAATAATTAACTATAAATTTAACTTGTCAATAAGATAGGCCTTTACACTATAATATGCTTTTTTTACAAGAAAACTTTTCAATTTATTTTTAAAATCCTGTAAATTGGTACAATTTAATATTTCCCCTGGAAGATGGTTGAATATGCGTGGTGCCATACAAAAAACACTATTGCTAAATTGAGCACTATGATTTACTGGGAAACATATTTTTTTATTGTGTCGTTTACTTTTAAGATGTTCGAATAAATTACTAATATTATGTTAAGATTTTTTGTAACTAACAATGATAATAAATGAATAATGGTTTGAAATAAATGAATAATAAAAGCTGTTTTAGAAGTTCTTCAATTTTATGAGGATAAATCGAACAACCTGTATATCCTATTTTTATAACATAGGGAAAAAGAACTTCTACACTTTCACATATTTCTTCTTTTCTTTTCAATTTACACCTAGAAAATAGAGAACAGTAAATTGAGCTCCCATTAAGAATTGAAAGTTATAATGAATTAGAATAGAGAATATATTACTAACCAGTCATATGAAATATTTTATTAACCAGACCAGACCAGACGCAGTTGTTCAATGTTTATGAATGTCTGAGTATTGGTAAACCTTAATCTAGTTTTTTTTATATTAAAAGTAAATAAGTGAAACCAGAATTGCAAGATTTTGATTCAATTTAATGCTTAGGTTCTATTGTTAGATTTACCCAGAAAAAAATAAAACCAACACGGATCACCTTGAAAAAATGTTTTAGTCTCATTACCGCTAATATGCGATGATATTTGATTTAAAGATTTAAAGACCCATGAATTTCCAAACAGATAATATATGAGAAAAAAAGATATCTTACTATATTGCTCTCACACTGGTTACCGAATGGTTCACGGCTAAAAACTTAGTTCTCAATGCCTAGAAGACAAAATGCATTAATTTACCACACTTAATGTGAGTAATGTTGGTCCAGATCTAGTAATGAACAACGAAAAGTAGGAATTTGTCCAACCCATTAACTGGGCATAACATTAGACTAAAAACTTCAATGGGGTACTCAAATATCCGGCCTGGCTGGAAAATTTAGCTCTGCTGTTAGAAAAGTTAGACAGCTTACTAACATACATACTGGGCGCCTGGTTTATTTTAGGGAAAGTAGGCTGACATCCACAGTATTCTTATTGTACAAAACTTGCTGTACGAGCTATTTATTAGCTAGGTGGGAGACTCTCCTTAAAAGAGTTTTTCAACAATCAATATCAATCATTATATTAACGACTAGCTGGTGCCCGCGACTTCGTCCGCGACAATTTTGAATGATTACCAATGTAACTACTTACTTGTAGCTTAATCTAAAAAAAAAATACAATAAAAGAAATAAGCAATATAAATTTAAGAAAACCTAACCTATAAAGAACCTAGTTAAGAAATAAACTAAAGACTACTTTGCTACTGTTATTTTAAAAAAAGACCCGATATTATGATATCGGGTCTTTTTTTTAAACCTAACCTAAACCCAAAAATATCAAAGAATACATATCAATTGTCCTTAAGTAAAGTCAGTAAGTCAAATAAAGTAATATAATAATCAACGATGCATTAATCACCAAGGTAACTCCCATTAGCTGAGGTTGCGACCACGGCATTGATAGGTCTAATATCACATTTTGTGAACGAAACCATAGCGCGATCTAAAACGATGATTACACCATCTACTAACAAAAATATAACCTTGTAAAGCGGTAAAATTAAGATGTGGGCATATCTTGGGTGAGATTTAGGCGATCATCTTTTGATTCAGTTTTGGACTACCTTTTACTTCAAGCATTTATTTATTTTAACCGATATGTCAAATGAGTTCTGCGATCTGAAACGATATAAAAGCCATCGAGTTACAAAATTGTGAACGTGTAGATCAGTAAAATTAAGATGATATTTTTTGGGTGCGATCATCTCGACACGAACAATTTATACTACGCTAACTCGAATTTTGGGTCAATGACTTTTTTATCCCAATTTTATTAAATTGACGTTTTTTAATATGTTATGAAAAATACCAAAAAAAAGAAGTTACAAATCTTATAAAACGCTAAATCTTTACTTAGACGACAACAAACACAACATTTTAAGCAATAAGAAACGAATTTCTCTATAATTTAAGTTGGCGTACATTTTTGGTGTTGACCTATTGAATCAGTTATGGATTACCTTTTTTAACAACAAATTATTCCCTTGATTGCTTTATTTTTAACTGAAATACCAATTTACATGCTTATAACTCCAAAAAAAAAAAGTTTTTCATACAAACTTACATCCCTCATTTTAGTCGTCTTTAGGGGTGGAATTTCCAAAAGTCCTGATGATATATTTATAATGTTTAAATGAAAGGCAAAATACTAATTTTCATGCGTTTACCTTAAAAAATGTCACATTTTTCATACAAACTTCCATCCCCTATTTGTCCTGAAATACATATTTTTAAATGAAAGGTCAAATACCAATTTTCATGAGTTTACCTTAAAAAATGTCACATTTTTCATACAAACATCCCCTATTTGTCACCCTACGTGGTAGAATTCTCGGAAATCCTGAAACACATACTTTTAATTTTTAACTGTAATGCTAAATACCAATTTTCATGCGTTTAACTTAAAACTTGTTGGCACTGTTTTCATATAAACTTACATCCCCAATTTTACGACCTTTAACTGCAAGTCTATATACTAAAGCCTTTAACATCAAAATTAAGCACTTTCATAAAATATTTCATCCCTTATTTTAATCCCTTAGGGGTGGTATTTTCAAAAACCCTTCTTCAGTGGATGCCTACGTCATAAAAGGTAACTACTGTCAAAATTCAAGTCCTAACTGCAGCCGTTTAGACTGTGCGTTGATATGTAAGTCAAGCAGTATAAAATTATATCCCCTATTTTCCGCCCTTGGGGGTGCAATTTCCAAAAATCCTGAAGTAAATGCTATATATTTTTAACAGAAAGGCCAAATACTCATTTTCATGCGTTTAACTTCAAATATATCGCATGTCTCATACAAACTTACATCCCCTATTTTATGACCTTCTGGTTGGAAGTTTCAAAAATCCTGAAATATATATTTTTTATTTTTAACTAAAAAGCCAAATGCTAATTTTCATGCGTTTAACTTAAAAATTGGGACTTTTTTCGTACAAACTTACATCCCCTATTTTTTGTCATTGGGGGTGAAATTTCCAAAAATCCTGAAACAAATATTTTTTATTTTTAACTGCAAGGCCAAATACCAACTTTCATGCCTCTAACTTCAAAAACGGCAAAGTTTCATACTAAATTCGCACCCCCGTTTTACCCCCTTAGGGGTTGAATTTCGTAAAATCCTTCCTTATTTCTTGTCTACATTATAAAGAAAACATCTGTGCAAAATTTCAGCTTTCTAGGGCTAAGGGTTTGGACTGGGCGTTGATGAGTCAGTCAGTCAGTCAGGACTTCTCTTTTTATTTATATAGATTTCTTCGCAATATATTTATGATTACGTAATTTATGCGTAGCATCATATGGATTTGATTCAATACAGAAGTCGTTTATTTGTGGTATTTATTGTACGCATGGTGCGTACAATAAATACCACAAATAAACATAAATTGTGTGCCGAATTTTAACGTTTACAAAAAGTAGTTTCTTCTTTTGCCGGACTGAATATCCGAATTTACAACAAAATACCAACAAATTGGCAAGAACTGCCCTTCGGCAGATTTAAATCAGTGGTCGATGGTACGGTAATATAAAAGGGTTCTTACACTGTACATTATTATTTAAGACCACAAGCAACAACATAATATTACGTAAACAACATTAATCTATACATTACTCAATTGACACCAGAAATAATGATGAGACTTATTTAACATTATGGATTTTTAGATATATATAAAATATACATTCATATTTTAAAAAACAATATGTTATTTTATTACGTAAAGAACATTCATCTATACATTACTCAATTGACTCCAGAAATAATGATGAGACTAATTTCACATTATGGATTTTTAGCTATATATATACATACATTATTATAAAAAACAATATGCTATTTTGAACATGTGAAATGCTGTTCGGCCGAAGGCTGTTAATGACTTTGAAGTAAACTAGGAACTTCTATGTGATATAATAACATTTTAGGTGATAAAACAGACCGCGGACTAGTTCAAAATCTTTTTTTACTTAAATATTGTATTTGGCTATATTTACGTACTACATTGTCAGCTTGACAAGTTCAAGTGTATGTTAATACCTACCCAAGTGTTGGTAATTTAGAACCATACCACTTGCTTCCACGGTATCGTAAACAACATTGAGATTACCATCATTCGTAATAAAATACCCGTTTTATTTTATTTTATTTTACTAATCCAGAAAACTTACAGCTAGAACAAAAATAAAACATACAATAAATGAAGAATGAGGCCAATTACAAGTTTTCGCTGATATTCATAAGTTTAAAATAATAAATGATCGGTAGACGAAACATAAAGAGAGAAAAAATTAAGAAACTCTGTGGAAATTTACATAAAATAATAATACAAAAAAAAAGAAATTTAAAGAGACTATCTGAAAAACGACTTCAAATAAAAGTAATAAATGGCAGTTATTTAGATATCTACTCCAATGACAATATGTAGTAAAAATATTAGACTTAAACTAGATAATTAAACATAATCTCTTGACAATAACTTGATACGAGCTAGCTAAATATCAATGCTATAATAAAATAAATTTTATAAATGTTTTCATACAATGTGTACCTAAATATCTATGTCACTAGAAATAATAATGTATACAACTATGTATATTACTACAAACATGTTCTGACTATTTACAAGCGCTTTTTTAAAGTCTACGTGAATAAAAACCTGTTTTATTTTATTTTATTATTTAATAAAGTTATTCGCTAATCTATATTTAATTCGGCAGGTGTTTATGCCGAATAGGTAACTACAATATAAACCTTCTGACAAGTCTTATTGTAAGTTCTGCTCGCTCTCACCATGAAACTGTTCTGTCGGTAATTGGTGAGAGCAATCGGTACGTGAATTAGCCGATGTTTTCTCAGCATGGCTGAAGGAAAACGTAGCCCTAACTTATTCACCAACTCGGAGCAATCATTGATATTGTTCGCAAGTTGATACAAGAACACTATATCTGCTATTGTTCTGCGGTCATATAAGGGAAGGATATGAAATTCCTTGCACCGGCTAACATAATTTGGAAGAAAAAGTTTAGAACGCAATTGGATATATCTTAAGAACTCTTGTTGTACATTCTCAATGCGCTTTATATAAACACCGTAGCAAGGATTCGACGAGAGAAAGCGGAAATGTCGTAACTTGCATTTTGGGCTAATAGCAAGTTACGACATTTCCGCCTTCTCCCGTCGGATTGTAATCTGGAGAATAATATTCAAAGTGACTTCGAACAAAGGCGCAGTATTATATTTTTAATGTTTTATTTTTTTTAATTCTCACTTATTCTCATTACGAACCCCAACGATTTTGCGGCTTTGGTAACTTATATTGTTGAAGTGTCCATCAAAAAAGTGTCTGGAAACAAGTGGTACATCATTACATCATCGATAGCCTTTTAATTGGATCTGAATAACTATTTCAACCGAGTGACTGTGAGATCGTATAATATTATGTTTAAACAATTAACCAAAGGTAACCTAAAACACTGCTATACATAAACTGTTGTTATAAGTACACCTAAGGCTGAATACACAAAGTAAGATAATAATAGTATTTGAATGTACGTAATGACCCGAATAACATTGGTACTGTTAAAGTTCAGACAGAGCTTATAATAGACGTTATTATATTGTATCTATGGGCGATAAAAGTATTCAGGTAATGTTTGGACGAAACATTAAGAAATATAGTAACACGTGTACAATAATATTCCTATTCACGGGCCGGTTGGCGTGGTTGGTATATACTTGCCTTTCATACCGCAGGTCGTGGGGTCGATTCCCATCCAGGACAGATATTTTTATACATACATCATACAAAAGAAAAGCAGTATATGTATTATATCAGTTATCTGGTTTCCATAGTACAAGCTCTACTTAGTTTGGGGTCAGATGGCCGAGGTATTCCTCGAAGCGCTCCTATTTTGAAGCGCTTCTAATGAGGCGCTCCTTTTATATTCCTCGGAGCGCCGCTTTTAGTAGCGCTCCCGAGAACAATTAAAAATAATAACATTTTATTCCTCGAAGCGCACCTATGATTAACTTTCGAATAGAGATATTATATGATACT
The DNA here is from genome assembly GCA_951640165.1 of Pseudoips prasinana. Lineage (NCBI taxonomy): Eukaryota > Metazoa > Arthropoda > Insecta > Lepidoptera > Nolidae > Pseudoips > Pseudoips prasinana. The sequence continues at coordinate 17,045,667 of OX621241.1, read as the reverse complement.
AACTGAAACTATCGATAAGTAAAACACGTTATTTTATACAATGTGCAAAATATCTATACTCCTTGAATAACGATTGGTTTAAAAAGAAAGTGATTCTGGTTAATATGGATAAAGACAACTGTATCAGTCAGTATGTACTTTAATCTCTGGCGATGGGCCCGCGCGGCGCGGGAGCACTGCACACATAAGCTGTAGCCCCGGCCCATTTTATCCTAGATAGTCGCGTCACAAGTCGCGTTTACCGAGTTCACACGAATCCAGCCAAGCATTTCCGGATCTACGGTTTACTTAAAATTGCATAGTTTTCTTTGTTGTATTTAACTCACAAGTAGCGCGAATGTGTCCCGTAGACTCAAGTGAAGCTATGAACTGAAGAAAGTTCGTTTATTTAAGAAAGTTTGAGCAATAAGGCAGTTTTTGTTAGCATGGAACCAATTGCTGGACCAAGTAATAGAAACGCGATAATTAAATATGTACAAAGCAGAAGCTGATACAGTTTTCTTTGTCCATACAAACCAGGATCACTTTAATTTTTTTTAAACCTATCTATGGTCAAGGAGTATAGACTTTTTGCAAATTGTGTAAAATAACGTGTTTTACTTGTTATCGATTGTTTCTTTTAGTATCATATCTCTATTCGAAAGTTAATCATAGGTGCGCTTCGAGGAATAAAATTAAATAAAGATTATTCAATAAATGGACAATAATGTCCCAGGATATTATTTATAATCTTATTTCAATAAATGGACAATAATGTCCCAGGTTATTATTCATAGTTGAATTTCGCCGACGCGGCGACGGTAGGTAGTTATTGACTCGAGAGTTAACGATTATTGACGGTGAAATCACATCTACTACTTTACTTCTTATAGTTCGATAGCAAGGCATAGCAACTCCTCAATTCATAAACTCGATTGCAGACGTTCGATAATTTGAGGTGTAATCATGTTCTAGTTGGCTTTTATTTGAATACCTTCATAGTGCTTAGCAATGAAGTCTAAACAGAGCTTATTGAACTTTGAAATCAAATTAATAATTGGTTAATGGCCACAGTTTCAATTCAACGCGCAACGGTTTTACATGCAAAGTACGGGGGTAAGTAAATCGCCGCCATTGGATTTTGGAGGCGCTTTTTAGTGAGATTCGTGGTTATCTTACTTATTTATCGTATGGACAGTGGTTACCCTAGTGTCAGAGTTGTTCAAGCCACCCTGTAGGCCTCTGACATGGCTAACGGCTGTTGCCTAATGGCTACAACCGGGACCGACAGCTGAACGTGCCCTCCGAATCACGGAGATGCTTAGAAATGAAACCATTTTGTCGGTTACCCATCTATAGACTGACCGCGAGCCTAGTTGCTTGACTTCGCCGATCACTTACGTACCGGTGAGAGCATCTGGCTATGAGCCTCCAACTACAACTGTCTACTGTGTCTGTTATATTCTGACTTTTGCTTAACATTTTAGTAGGCAGTGAAATGTATATGTTAAGCAAATTATATGAAAATTTTTGAAACAACACTTTATACCTAACGGGGTATACATTTTACAAATTTTTCTCCCATAATGAATATTTGTGCCTTTGTCAATCACATTATGTCGCTTCGAATGGCACATTTAAAACAGGAAACAGAATGGAGCCGTATAGGATTTACAGAGTTCCTCTTTAAGGCGATTAAAAATAAAAATCCACAATTATCGGTAATTCCCTATTAAGATCTGTTTGTTAACATATTGTTGATGCTTACTGTCCTAGCATCCACAATCTTTTGAAAACTCTCATACAATGGAAACCATAGGCAAGTAGTCTCCATATAGTAGTCTTGAGCCCGGCTGTAATTATTTATCATCATGCCATGCAAAGTGCCATTGCTGGATAAAAGCCTCCCCAAATAATGGGGGGATATGCTATAATCGCCACACTTGTCAGACGGGTTGGCGATCGCAGTTTGATGGTCATAGTTCACAGAAAAACGCCGCTGCTCGTTCTGTGGTAAGTATTCTCTCGGTCAATTTCTACGCCCCCACGGGATGAAATGGGGTGATGATATTAGGTCTTTACCTATGAAATTGCCGTTCTGCAGTACTGGCCATGTCAAATCAAAATAATTTTTGTTTGGCTAAGAATTCTAATTTCAAATTAATTTTATTTTAAAAACATGGATTCTTTTTTCCAAAAGTGGTCATTTCTTTATTGATTAGTGTTACATTTTCATCGCATTTCAATCTTTTTCGTCATCATGGATACGTTAAAAATTCGAGTAATTATGGAATATGAGTACCGTCGTGGCAGCAACGCGGCACAAGCGGCACGCAACATCAACGACGTTTACGGAGCTAACACTACAAACCAACGCACCACCTGTTATTGGTTTGCTCGCTTCCGTTCTGGAAATTTCGACCTGAAAAATGAACCTCGCGGTCGTCCGAAGACTTTGGTCGACAATGACGAATTAAAGGCGGTTGTGGAAGCTGATGATACACAATCTACGGCTGAATTAGCAGCAGCTTTCGACGTTAGCGTCAAAACAATATTGGTCCATTTGCGTCAAATTGGCAAGGTGAAAAAGCTTGACAAATGGGTGCCCCACGAACTCAATGATCGCCAGCGCGAAGTACGCGTCGAGACGTGCCTTGCACTGCTCAACAGACACACAAATGAAGGAATTTTGAACCGCATTGTTACCTGCGATGAAAAATGGATTCTGTTTGATAACCGCAAGCGCTCAGCAAGTTGGTTGGATCCTGGTTCAGCACCTAAACAATGCCCTAAACGAAAACTTACCCCTAGAAAAGTGATGGTCACTGTTTGGTGGTCTAGCGCCGGTGTGATTCATCACAGCTTCTTACCAAACGGGGTGAGCATTACTGCAGATGTGTACTGTGAAGAACTGAGCACAATGATGGAGAAGCTGGCGCATCTCCAACCAGCATTGGTCAATCGCTCGTCTCCGCTGCTCCTGCACGACAACGCGCGACCTCATACTGCACAGCAGACGGTCTCCAAGTTGCAAGAACTGGGGTTGGAAGCTCTCCGTCATCCGCCCTACTCACCAGACCTTGCGCCTACAGACTACTACTTTTTCCAGAATTTGGATAACTTCTTGGCGGGAAAAAAATTCAATACCCGAGAGGCAGTACAAAATGCCTTTGAAGAATTTGTTGCCTCCCGTCCAGCTGATTTCTTTAAGAAGGGCATCAATAAACTGCCACTGCGATGGCAAAGATGCATTGATTGCATGGGTGATTACTTCGATTAATACAAATAAAAAAATTCATGAAAAAAATTCGTTTAAATTTTTTCATACAAAACGGCAATTTCATAGGTAAAGACCTATTATTATATGCCGTCACCACACAGCAATATCTATATAAGTATGCATTTACAAAAGGAAAGTAAGTCAGTCGACCCGTGACCAGGACTTGTGCAATCCATGCCGAAACGTCGGGTAACCTAAAGGTAATGATTTCCCTTAAATTGTTATCGCGTTTGAGACCCGTGTCCACAATATATAAGAAAAGTAGTACATGTAATAAATCTGTTATCGGGTTTCCACAGTACAAGCTCTGCATAGTTTGGAATCAGGTGGCGGTGTGTGTATAATTTCCCAGAATATTATTATTATATACGCACACGCACGGATCTCCTAACAGTCATATCAAAATAACGTTTACGATGGTACAGTACACAGCACATCAAGCTACCCCAATCTGTCAAATTTCCCCAATTTAAAGTGCTGTGCTCAAACTTTATGCTGGGTTCGATGCTCAAAGGCAGCGATACCTACCGAAGTTTTTTTCGACGCCCAAAGATGAGACCTTTATATAATAATATGTATATATTTAATTTTAATTTAAATATAAGTATATATTTTTAGTACTTAGTTTTACGTTTCTTTAGTTAATTTAATTTAAGTTATTTTAATAATAATTTTCAATCCTTTGTTATAACTCACTGAATAAATAAATATCATTTCTCATAAAAAAAAAACTTTATGCTTATGTGATAAGGTTGAAAATCTATAAAAGAAATTTGACAGATTGGGGTAGCTAGATGTGCTGGCGTCTGTACTTACGGTATACCTGAAGTTATGAAACATGATCGTAGACAATCTGACGTATTTAATTACGAAACACAAATATTTGATGTAGTTAAAGTGATAAATGATTTTGGAAATCTGATTAATCTAAATGGTAAGTCATAAATTTTGTGTCGTTCATCCAATTTTGATAATTTAAATTCCTCAAATTTCGGTAGGCTAAGTACACTGTATAAATTGTGATTTTCTGAATAACAAATGTCTTATCGAATTTTGGATATTAGGTGACAAAGTGACACAGATCCCCTTCCAATCTATTCCTAAAACTAGATAAATTGTAGAATTGCTAGTTTTATATAAGTATGTATTTATATAATGTAAAAGAGTATATTATATAAGATACAATAAAGGTATTTATGTAGAACTAGCTGTATAATCATAGCTCCCCCCTCCCGTAGGTGATAGCGTGATAATTTGTAGCCTATATGTTGACCCGACCTCTAAGTAATATTCATGCAAAATTTTAAGAAAATCCATGCAGTACTTTTTGAGTTTAGCCCGGACATACATACAGACAATCAGACATACAGACAAAAATTCTAAAAACTATATTTTTAGCTCCGATATCGATTTTAGATCACGCCCAAAGTATCCTTTTTAAAAAATATTCAATGTACAGATTTGACTTTCCTACGATTTTATTATATGTATAGATATATGTTATCTGGTTTCTATAGTACAAGCTCTGCTTAGTTTGGGATCAGGTGGCCGTGTGTGAATAACGTCTCAGGATATTATTATTATCATATCATATTTATAAAAATGCGGAAACTAATTGGCTCATCTTATTGTGAATTTATATTAAGTTTTGGGTAAGTATCCTTACACTGATTTCCTCACACTTACTGAAGTTCATGGAAATTTTTTTTCTTATGTAAGGTGGTACCTATTAATTGCATAAAAAGTGTATCTGTGCTATTTGTGAAATTTAAAATTATTAATCAATAATGACACATTTTAAAAAAGTGATTATTATCATTAAATGAAGTGATTATTCTTATAAAGGGCGAGATCTATGTTCTATTCAAACATTTACTTGTAAGAAATTTTTGACAACCAAACAAACAAATAGATTAAATTTGAATAAAAAATTGACACTGTGTTCATAATAAGCTTTACCTAACGTGTAATAAAAAAAGCGTCACATATTAAAGCAGCGCCAACAGATGCCGAAATAGTTTCTTATTTTGAAGCATTTGAAGTAACGGTCAAACTTAGAAATTATTTAAGTATCTGTTGGCGAGATACGAATACAATCCCCATTGCTATTCATAGAAAGTGCTTAATCTGATAATTATGTTCATATGAGAGAGAATTTGTTAAGACAGTTTATATATTTGTCACAAACCAAATCACAAACCGTCTTAGGTTTGTTAAAATAGATGAGAACCTTTACAAGTCAAATATCTGATCTTAATTATATTACACGAGTGTAGCCGCTTCTTCCCAAAAATATGTTGTTCTACAAACCTTAATGAATCGACCTTCATGGACGAATAAGCTAATTCTAGGCCATCGCATTCTTGATAAATAGGTAATTGGGTTCTGTGATGGAAAAAATACTCGTGAGACCAAATATTCCCATCCATAGAAGGTTGCTATGTTCAGAAAGGTGTTAGTAAGTTTCCCAATACCCAATTAGTTTCCGCCAATCAACTCGACATAGTATTATTATCTACTATTCTCTCATTTCTTTAATAACCAATACATACATATATCAAAAGAATATAAACAGGATTCACATAAGATAAAAACGTTACAGATTTGTTTGATAGACAATTTTAGACTCTAGTTGTTAGGGTTTAGTTGTCGTGAGTTGATATAGCTGTTGTAATACCAGTGGACTGAGAAAAACAGCCCTAATTATTCTAACATGGCAACTTAGCTCTCCATATCCTGAGCCCGATCATACTGATAATTACTCAACGGCACTGGCGGTGGCGATGCGGCTAGTCGCTCATTGATAATAGACGGGATGCACACCAACGCGAACCAACTCAATGGCGCACATCAGCGTGCCGTCGTCGTACTATACTGTCTTTACGACCTGCGTACTTGTGGTTACGTCACCTACAGATTGACTGAGATACTCACCGGACACGGGTGTTTCGTTGAGTGTCTGAGTACCCAGCACAAATTCGCCGAGTAGGTACCCAGTCTGAGAGACGAGTCCCGGTCGCAGAGACCGGACGGGATCTGTCCCCAACAGTAATTGTAGGCGTGATGCTGGCATAAAATTCGAGTTAGCGTCTTCGATCAATAATATTGATCGATAGTTAGCGTAGTATAAATTGTTGGTGACGAGATGATCACACCAATAAAATATAATTTCAATTCTCTCTACAAGTCTCTACAAGTTCACAATTTTGTAACTAGATGGTGTTAATATCGTTTCACATCGCGGAACTTATTTGGCATATCGGTTACAATAAATAAATGCTTGAAATAAAAGGTAGCCCAAAACTAAATCAATAGATGATCGCCTAAATCTCACCCAAAAATATGCACACATCTTAATTTTACCGCTTTAAAAGTTTATATTTTTGTTAGTAGATGGAGTAATCATCGTTTTAGATTGCGCTATGGTTTTGTTCACAAAATGTGATTTTAGACTAATCAATGCAGTGGTCGCAACCAAATCTAATTGGAGTTACCTTTGTCATTAATGCATCGTTGATTATTATTTTACTTTATTTGACTTACTGGCTGTCTTTAAGGACAATTGATATGTATTCTTTGATTTTTTTGGTTGATGATATCGGGTCCTTAGCAAAGTAGTCTTTAGTTTCTTTCTTAGTTGGGTTATTTTTAGGTTAGGTTTTCTTAAATTAAGAAAATTATATTATTTAGATTAAGCTAGAAGTAAGTAGTTACATAGGTCATCATTCAAAATTGTTGCGAACGAAGTCGCGGGCACCAGCTAGTTATTCTTATAAAGGGCGAGATCTATGTTGTATTCAAACATTTGCCTTTATGAAATTGTTGACAACCAAACAAACAAAAGATTAAATTTGAATAATAAATTGTCACTGTGTTCATAATAAGCTTTACTTAACGTGTAAGTAAAAAAGCGTCACATATTAAAGCAGCGCCAACAGATGCCGAAATAGTTTATTATTTTGAGTACCTAATCATCATGATCATATCAGCCGAAAGACGTCCACTGCTGGACAACGGCCTCCCCCAAGGATATCCACAATAGCCGGTCGTGCGCTGCCCGAATCCAGCGGCTTCCCGAGACCCGCACAAGATCGTCGGTCCACCGTGTAGGAGGCCTGCCCACGCTGCGTCTTCCGGTTCGTGGTCGCCACTCGAGAACCTTTCTGCCCCAGTACCTAATACTTAAATATTATTAATGTCCCAATTGTAAACAGATAAGCATTGAACTCTAGAAATATAAAATCAATTGGCTCGTTGGACTGTACTTAACGTGTTCAACTGCAGCTAATGATCGTGGGTTCAGATAGCGGTATGTATGTAATAAACTAACAAGTAATTTTGGACTTTTTCTGTAAAAATAAATACCTACATATTTCGTGTACTAATGTGCCACAAATACCTACCCGTTGTGGGCTCCTTCTGTGATGCAGTCATGCTCGAATGAGGCCGCCGAGCGGGACCGGGAACGAGCTGATCCCGTTCGCAAACGGGAGAGGCGTCAGAGCGGCGGCGGAAGCCGGTAGCCCCGACTCCCCTCGGGGCTGCGGTGCCCCACTACGATCTACTGTGTACGGAGTCGGTTGTTGTTATTTACTTTTATGACCTCTGCCTCTCCTGAACTGATGACATTTAAGTATTTGCTAAAGTTGAGTTGTTGGGGTCGAGAATACTTTCCCTTCCTACCCCTCTGGGATACAGGCGTGCGTTTTAAAGTTCATGAAGTAATACTACGTATTGTGTTTAAAGTATCGTGTATAATTAATTACATTGAGTGCAAACAGTAGGTATAAACATAGTATCGAATTGCTCCCTAATGTCATTTAGGGGAGTGAATTTACAACAAGCTTACTAATTTTGTTAGACTTTTACTGTCGTAATTATTACTTACGTCTGAATAATTAAGAAACAAGACCCCAATTTTATAAATTAACTTAGTAAATTAGATGCGGGATTTTCCGTTTTCCAACATATAAAGTCAAAGTGGATTAACTGATCTTGTAACCTTGAACCTTCAAAGGAACTTAATTATTAGCGCCTTAATCAGGTTAACGAACTCATAAAAATCTATTTTCCTGGAAGATCATTTTAAATAATTTTCTCGGCTTTATACGGTTACGTCTATTTGTTGTACCTATGTACGCAATTGATGGTGGAATGAGTTAAAAAAACTACTAGTAAAAAGATAAAGATTTCTTTATTGCTAAAAAAGCTACTTTGTAGATGATCCCACATACAACTTGTGTGTACTTATTACCACGGAGTTAGATGTGGTCGCCAACTCGCATGCCAAGCGCGGTGACTACAGCAAACGTCTCCAAATGGTAACGTTATACAAACCTTTGGGGGAAGACCTATGTCCAGTAGTGGACGTTATGAGGCTTATGATGCTAATAATCCAGGCAGTATACACACACGGCCACCTAAACCCAAACTAAGCAGAGTTTGTACTATGGAAACCAGATAACTGGTATATAACACATATACTACTTTTCTTTTGTAAATACATACTTATATAAATAACTAGCTGTGCCCCGCGGCTTTACCCGCGTTACATTTTATAAATTGTCACCCTCCCCCGTAGGTGATAGCGTGATAATATGTAGCCTATATGCTGACGCGACTTCTTAGTAATATTCATGCAAAATTTAAAGTTAATCCATGCAGTACTTTTTGAGTTTAGCCCGGACATACATACAGACAAACAGACACACAGACAAAATTCTAAAATCTATATTTTTGGCTTCGATATCTTCAGACTGGCAGAAAATAGCCGCTCGACGACCAGTATGGAGGTCTTTGGTGAAAACCAAAGTCATTAACTTTGAGGATAATCGCCGCTCGGAACTAGATGCTCGACGCGATGAACTGAAAGCACGCCCACCTTGTGCTATCACTTACAATTACGGCAATGGTGTGCTCACTTGCCCGCACTGTGCGCGGACTTTTACCAATAAGATTGGTTACGTTAGCCACACACGAGCACACCAACGTCAGATAGAACGGAGTTGAAGAGGTCGCCGTGGCCGAAATCGGTCGAGGAGATTATTATTATAGATTACACCCGTCTCAGGACAATCAGACATGTTCATGCACTTGCAAATATTTGTCCTGTGTGGGAATCGAACCACGACCTGCGGCGTGAATGGCAAGCATTTTCCAACCGCGCCAACTGGCCCGACAATACGGAACAATGATGATGATGACGGCACGGTTTCAGCGAAACTTCCATGTACACTGAGGATGTGCAATGTGAACATTTCTATTACGGTAGGCTACTGGTCACCGCAAATGTGGTGTAGTCGCACAGACAATGGGACACCTGTTATCATGTCACGCGTGCCCTCACAACTGCACGCTTAAAGAACAAACTAATGGAAGCTACTCATAATGCGATTCTCGTGGCCAAGTTCTGGGCGGACACAATTTAGATTGCCATCGACTCGCTAGGAATTAGACCGGTCACCGCTTACCATCAGGTGGACTGTTAGATTACTGGCTCAGTTAGCTTTATAAAAATCCTAGAATACTATGTCACTTCAATTTTATAGGTGGTTACCCATCTATAGAGTGACCACTTAACATTACCGAGCACTCTTATATACTCTTATTACGGACGCGTGTTATATAATTATTCAGTATAGTAAACTTAATGTACCGATTGCGTATGTAGAGTTTATTTCCGTCGGATGACAGGAATATTATTCCTTACATATTCAACTTAATAGAAATTTGAGACACGTGCGTGTTATATGGCGTTTGTAGTAACATGTTACGAATGTACGTCATATAAATTTGTAGAAGAATGAATTGAATAAGTTAGAATATAAATGCACGTGTGGCGCAGCGGCTTAGACAGTCGCCTCGCCGCTTCGTGTCGCGGGTTCGAGTATCGCGCCTCAACTATTTGTGTGACCCATAAATACTTGTTCTGAGTCTGGATGTAATTTGTGTCCGTCTATTATATGTTTGTAAAGTACCCCGCGACACAGGGATTAATTTCCCTAATGCGGACGTTGTCTTTGTCTTTAAAAAACATATTTACGGACAAAATAACAGCTTCAAAAAAGCTCATTTTGTAATCTGACGCACTAACTTGTCGTTGGTGCAGCGGTAGCGTGTTTAACCACAGATAATGAGATCCAGGGTTCAAATCCCGGGTGAAGTCAAAAAGTGATACTGGGATTTTTAAGTTAGCAAAAATTCTCAGTATCAGCCCGGAGTTGGTGGTATCTTACAAACGAGATTCAACAAAACAGGTAAAATTTTACATAATATGTACAGACGCCAGCACATCCAGCTACCCCAATCTTTCAAATTTCCATTATAGATTTTCAACTTTATTACATTTGTATAAGGTTTACTTTCAATTGGGGAAATTTGACAGGTTGGGGGAGCTTGATGTGCTGGCGTCTGTACATACGGCTACACATCAAGCTATACATTACCAGTATAACCTGATCTCGCGTTATATAGGATTTCCATACGTTGACAGGTCAGCTTATATTAGAAATGCATAGCTTGATATGTAGCCGTGTATACACTTAATTATGTTACATCTAATAGACAAAGCTTAAAGAGCTTATGTTTTCAATAAAAATGAACTACATGTAAAACATTAATATACAAAATATACGAAAAAAAAAGATTAACTTCCTACAAACATGTTGAACAGCCCACACATTATGAATAGGGAAACTGGAAAACAATATTTGTATAAAATTTCTTTATTTTTCGGGGCTTATACGGTGAACCAGCGAATATGATAGGTACAATTTCAACACAACCTGAGAGAGACTATCTTGGCATCTCTTCGGTAGAAAACTTATTATTTAAGTTAAAAATAAAATGTTTACTTCTAATAATAAATAATCTTAGCGTATAAATATTATTAAAATATAATAATATCTAGGGACAATGTCACACAGATCATCCTAGCCCCAAACTAAGTAAAGCTTGTACTATGGGTACCAGACGACGATATACAAACTTATATAGATAGATAAATATTTAAATACATAGAAAACATCCATGACTCAGAAACAAATATTCGTGCTCATCACACAAATATTTACACTTACCGGGATTCGAACCCAGGACCACCAGCTTCGTAGGCAGGAGCACTACCAACTAGGCTACGGTGACCGTCATATAATATAAATAACAATATAATATAATAGGTATAATAAAATAACAAATTCAAAATATAAAAATAGATAATAAAGAAAGCGCAGCAAAAATACAGTAACTGTCATAACTATAATCATTAAATTACTTAGGAATGATACAATTAGACAACGAAAAATTATACAGTCGTATCGTGTCGTAATCGTAGAACATAAAGGGGGGTCATTCGTATACACCTCATCATAAAGTATCAAAATTTTGCGTTTGAACGTCACGTCCTCGGCCAGCCTGTATAATAACAAATATATAGGTATTAAAAAACAAATCGAAAAAAGCAAAAGTTTTAATGGTAAATATTATGAAATACAAACATATGTACTGTATAATTTATGGCGTATTTTTAATTATATATGCAATATTAATTCTTAGTTAATTGACATCTGACTGTGAGGTATCCATTTTATTTTATAACAGGGACTACTCGCGAAGTTAAGCACTAAAAAATATCCGTTTAACTTGCAGTCTAAAGCTTTGGTTAGTTTTAAAGCTAAGAATTGGAGGCAGGAGATCATTATAGTGTTAACTTGCAGCATACTTAGAAAGCAGTAGTATGATGCCTCGGCACAGAGAGAGGATTAGTTAGCGATTGCACATGATTATTTGTTTGATCTTGCCTCTATGTTAATTTATCGTAAAGATGGCTTGATTTGCGTACGCTTATGAAAAGAAATAGTTGTGTACCCAGTTGTTATTTCCACCGAGATCCATTTTAGCATACCTACATATCTTATTTATTAATGGAGTGATGTGAGATCTTGATGGCACTTTGATGTACAGACGTGTCCATGCATTTTAAATACATTGAATTAGTCGGGCTGACCGTGTATACATTAGCCATATACATATGATATCACAGTAGTTTAGCAACCCGCCAATGAGACTTTTATTTCTCAGGCTGTCCATCAATATGACGTATTTGCTAACGATATAAAGTTGGAACAGTTAGGAACTATAAACTTCTTTAATTTAAAATGGATGCTTGCCTAAAATGGGATCAATATATTAACAGCCTATGCTCTATGCAATGTCACGGTACCCAAACTGAACTATACCCTCTTTTAGTTCCAATGCGGCGCACTTAGTAAGTTCACTTTTTTTATCTAAGAATTATCATACTTATAAAAAATAGTCTGAATACATCATTTTTAGGGTTCCGTAGCCAAATGACAAAAAACGGAACCCTTATAGATTCGTCATTTCTGTCTGTCTGTCTGTCCGTCCGTATGTCACAGCCACTTTTTTCCGAAACTATAAGACTTTTTTTTCCGAAGCTGTACTGTTGAAACTTGGTAAGTAGATGTATCCTGTGAACCGCATTAAGATTTTTACTTAAAAATAGAAAAAGAACAACAATTTTGGGAGTCCCCCATACATAGATACATAGAGATCAAAAAATTTTTTTTCTTCTTACCCATACATGTGGGGTATTTATGGATAGGTCTTCAAAAATTACATTGAGTTTTCTGATATAATTTTTTTCGTTCGCGCGAGAGCCACTTCCAAAATGGTCAAATGTGTGCCCCCACCCCCTGTAACTTCTAAAATAAGAGAATGATAAAACTAAAAAAAAATATATGATGTACATGCAAACTAACAACGAAAATTGTTTGAACGAGATCTAGTAAGTAGTTTCTTTTTAATACGTCATAAATCGTAAACCGCAATTTACCTTTATTTAATCAACTGAAATACTTACTTCATGGGCGAGTCTGACTCGCACTTGGCCGGTTTTTTTGTTGTAGTATTTTCAACAATAGTTAATGAAATTATTACGAAATTGTACCTACGGAATTCACTGGTTCACCGTAATAGGTAGTGCATCTTTTGCGCTGCGATGCGACGTGTAGTGCGGCTAGTTCCCGAGATAGTAACGCGAACATGCACTGATTCAATACGGTGCGGAATTACAGGGACGTGCTTGATTTGACATGTAAAATAACTTTACCAAAATAAATGATAATGATTAAGTTTGGTAAAAATAAAACTATCAACCAAGCGTTTCTTAGTTTAGCGAAAGGAACTCTCTAGTATAGTTTAGTATTATGGGTAATTTCGGTCCATAATTTCCTCTACTATTTATGTTACAACCTGTATATCAAAAACTTCGTAGTAGATATCGGATTAACTTTCATATGACACGTATGTCGGATAAATGATTAAATAAACTTATCTAGTTACCTATTTGCCGAATATAGTATTCAATTTAGGTCTCCTTATCGAGACGTAAAAAACGAATAAGATAGTCGATAACATGCCTTACTACCTTAGTTTAACAAGATAAGTAAGATGTGCTCGATCACATGGAAAAGCTGCCTCATCGAACGAAATAATAAGTTCTGGAATAAGTTTCGTAGTATGTTGTATGGTTGGCTTATACCTAGATAATCTATTTGTATTTTTTAGATAGGTAGGTTCTGCTTTCTTCTTAGTAAAGCATACTATAGTGTCAAATAATTTCTCGAGGACCAGTCTATTTTTTGAAAGCCGCATAATATGCTATATATAGAAACTGTATTAAAATTATAAATAATATAAATTTTTATTCGTATTTTGACCATCAAAACAATTATGGAATTATGGTAACAGATATTTTATTGACATCTTATTATTATTTGATTATATTTACTTTGAAATTATTGACTATAAATTATTACCGTTATATTTGAATGTAATTTTGTATTTGTTTTGTATTAATTTGATATTATTGGGATTGTTTAATTATGAAAGATATTAATGTTATAACAAATTGGTGTTCATTATTTTTTGTAAATTAACTTATGAATATTTAACTAAACGTGACATTTATTACTGCAGGAACTGTAAAAAATTGTACACCTGTGTGGTTGACTTTTGAAAACTATGTATTTATAGAATAAGATCCTCTTTTTGTACCAAATTTTACACAGTAAACATTGATTTGATTTGCATTTTCTTGGGTCTCCATTTTCAGTAGTTACGTATAACTCTGCAGTGTAGGCACTAACGCGGTGCGAATAACTCTGACCCTATTGATAGCAAAGGCCTTAGTTTTAACAAATGACTTCACAGGGATGTCTAAATTTCAGAGAATTTCGATTCGAAAAAAACGTTGTATTATAATTAGGCCTAAAAGTAAAAAAAAGTACAAATGAATGGCCAGAATCAAGTAAATAAATTATAATATTACAACACGTAATGCATTCCTGAAATAATATTACTATTTAATACCAGAATTCAAAAGTATAAAATTTCGATATAAATATAAATACCTTAAGAAAGCTTCATAAAGACCATGTAGGGTAGTGAGTAGTAAACAGCAACTTGCTTTCTGAAGTCTGCAAATCTTTGGAAATTAAGATGAATTCGCCGGAATCTACTATAAATGTGTCTTTACTAATATGACGGGCCTGTTGGCGTGGTTGGCAAACGCTTGCTTTTCACGCCAGAGGTCGTGGGTTCGATTCCCACCCAGGACAGATATTTGTGTGCATGAAGATGTCTGTTTCTCCTGAGTCTGGGTGTAATTATCTATATAAGAATGTATTTACAAAAGAAAAGTATTACATCAGTTATCTGGTTTCCATAGTACAGGCTCTGCTTAGTTTGGGATCAAGATGGCCGTGTGTAAATAATGTCCCAGTATATTATTATTATTATCATTTATTCAAACCTTTACAAAAATAATATTTGCCTTCAGCTTTTTTCTTGCATTCTTTCGTAATCATAAGTATAAAAAATATATTGGTAACATACCAACACATCAACTGACTGTTAGTAAGCAGCCAAATAATAGATTACAAATATAAATATTTTGAATAGAATGTGCAAGCGGATTACCGCTGACTATATACACTCGCAATACCAGAGCCTTCAATAAATCGCACTAGCGACGCAGTCTGTTGCCGGCCTGTAAGAAAAAAGTACTATTTCTTAAAAGGGTCTGAGACCCAGTCCAATTTTATTAAAATTAAAATAACAAAGCTTTTATGAAAATAAGTAAATTTAAAGCGAGGGCATAGAAAGTACATACGGTTGGCTGGAGGGAATCTTTTTGTATTATAGGTTTTATTTTTAATGTTTGAATATTTGTTTGCAAATAAGTGTACTTTTTCATCTACACGTGTGTTCATTGTGGGTTATTATGTGACAGATCAGTGCACAAGTAAAGGAATCGGAATTTCCATCCAGCGTGGTAATGCTGTCAGCTTTTTAAGCACTTTCCCGCAATTTCATGCATTCTTGCGTCTTTTACATTTTTGAAAAACATATGGCACAGATCATTAGAGGCACAAAGTAATTACACAAAATAAAGCTTACTTAGCGAGCGTACTAAAATCATTTAACTATGAAGACTACATTTTTGAGATAAAGCCTTAGGAGCTATGTGAATCTACGAGTATTGTTTTGAAAATCCACATTTAAAAAGGTAAAGTAAAACCTTTCTCTGGCATTTCTGCGAAATTATCATGGATTTACTCGACGGGTATTTGGATAAAGGTCACACTTTTTATGCAGGTATTTTATAATGCCATATAGCTTATCACCACATTACAAACTATTTAAAAGGCCACTCCCTAGGCCGTAAAAGCAAAACATCACTACATATAATTGAAGGTTAATCGTAAGATTACCGTTATATTAAAAAAATAACATCATCTAAAACATAACATAACATAAGAGTGCATAACATAACTATCTTACATCGGCCAAAGTAAAAGATCTATTGATAAAAGGGCCAAAGTAAATATCACAACCGTCAGAAACCGACAGGATAATAAGCAATAGCTGAGCACGTAATCGACACAGGACCAGCACTGGATTGTATATTACATAAACCGCGGGTCTTCTCCACCGATCACTTTATCTCCAGAATAGTAAGTGGAGCGGAAAGGAAGAAACATAACAACCGAGAAGATGAATACCGCCTTTCTCCATCGTAGAATCCTGTAATCATGTTAGTGCCATAGCCGCGTAACCAATGTAGTGCTCCCGGGTGCTGATGTCAGAAGTGTTGTGTGTAAACATACCAACGGTTCATATAGTAATTATATTTATCTGTGCGAGTTAATAGCAGCTTAAGATTTCAAATGAAAACCCTACAGAAATCTAGTAGTCGGTAAATAGTAGTAATGTAATATTTGCGTGCATAAGCGATGCTATACGTGTTATAAGCGTCATACTACTACGGTAACTGCTAAACATGAGGTAGGTCTGTAAGTCGTATGCTTATTTCGCTGCAAATAAAAAAAAATCAACAAATTAAGTAATATTTTAATATTATTTCACCGGTTTTATATAGAGTTTAAATCGCTACAGCGATGTTTTTCTAATCGTGCCGGTCATCGGCAAGAAAAACATGTACAAAAAAATATTGACAAAACTAAAAACTTTTGGAAAGATATTTGTCATGAAGGTAATAAATGGTAATGTGTATGGTGAATGTAGATCCTTTTACATCCTACACTATATATCATATATCGTAGAATTTAGGGAATTTCCGAGACAAATTAATAGTAGAATGGTAGGCATACTTGGTACTGAAACGGCTCCAATTGCACAAGTACTCTTGATGAAAATACTTACGAGTCAATCCCTACGGAGTGCTTAATATTGGGGTAGAATAATAGGACGTCAACATTTCACAATTTCATCATGCCCGAAATGGTATAGGTCCTTTGAAGATGGGAATGTGCTAGCCCGCTTATTTTTAGACTTCTGTAGTCAAAAGGAACCCTTAGAGTAATACCATGTCCGTCCATCTGTCTGTCCATAGCGTAGCTCAAAAACTCTAGCACTAGAAAGCTGTAATTTAGCATCTATGAGCAAAGGTTCTCGAATGGCGACCAGAAAACGGAAGACGCAGCGTGGGCAAGCCTCTTACAAGATGGACCGATGGTGTTGTGAAGATCACTGGAAGCCGCTGGATGCGCAAGACCGGAAATTGTGGAGATCTTTGTGGTAGGTCTTTATCACACAGTGGGCGTCTTTCGGCTGACATAATGATGACTTATAGGCTTCCTCAGTTCTAGCTCTAAGTTCTGATCATTAAGCACTAAACTTTGCGTAGGTATGCTAACAATGTGTTTGTTTCCACCTTTTGTGTAGTTTGATTTTTTTTATTTATATGGTTTACTATATCTTTAGTAAACTACACTGGATACCTTTTATAACTATAAGTGTGTCTCTTCTTTTAAGGGATGGAGGTGTCAAATAGATCGTACATTATAGTGTAAAACTTATCGGTAGCCAAGCACGGATTGTTACAGCTAATAACTTCATGCCATGGAGCTGAACCTATTTGGTCATAAAGAAGTTTATAATCTCCTTTGGCAAAATTACAGCCCCCACTTCAATCTATGTTGCTGGGGGCTTTTCATGAACTTTATGCATTATTAGAGATTATGATGACGATGAAGATGATGATCTACAAAGAAACTTATTTATTTAATTTCCTGCGTGAACGCATTGAATCCGGAAGGCCCGGGATACGTCTACCGGTAGCTGGGCTGAGAGTTTTACAAAAGAGGCGATTAAGCGTCTGTGCATTGTTTGTGCATTGATCATAGCAGTGATGCTTATACTTATTATGTTACTCACTCAGTGCTACTCTCATGTTAATTATATTCTCATAGAAAATTTATCATCAATTTGCATAACAAAGTGTAGACTTCAACTGTACATTGTTTTCCGGGTTTTATACAAGTTAAGTATTTATTTTAGCCCCACTGCCCTCGTACATCTGAATGACGCACAATTTAGACCCCAAGTGCAACGAATTTAAAAAAAAGTAAAAAAAAATTGTCAGTGTTTTGTAATTTTAATGGGCTGTCATCTTCCACAGCGCTCTATCCCTCTTTCAGTCATACACACAATAAGTTAGTTATTTTTAATTAACAACCAATAAATTCACTAGAAACTTTATACGGCAAAACAACATGGTGACGTCAGCCGCTAAACATACTATGTATATCCCATACCCTCAGGAATTATAATTTGTTAAGAAATATTTCTACGTATTTTTAATAATCCACTTTCAAAGCAAACTATGTCCCTACTTACCTAATTATCGTACGAAAATAGGGCGGGCTATCATTAAATCAGGCCACTGAATGGTCTGTGTGATTCAAGATATAATTAGGCGCCGGGTCCTTAAATACTTGGTCTTTACCTATAAAATTACCATTTTATGTAGAAAAATATAATAAAAAGTGTATTGGGATCAAGTACAGTTTCTACATTAAAAAAATATTCTATTAATAATTAATAAATCTAGTCTCCCACACTGGTATCTTGATTTAATTCATAGGATTAAGACAACAACCTATCCCCTGTATAGTTTGTAAAAATATAAAATTATTTTATTTTGATGACTCCAGACCGGTTTCGGTCACGGCGACTGCCTCAACTCCGTACAGATAGTTGTCGTTGGTGTGCTCGCATATGACTACAGTAGCCAATCTTATTTGAGAAGGTCCACGCACATTGTGGGCATGTGAGCACACCATTATTAAAATTATAACTGATCGTCGCATGTGGTCGGGCTTTCAGTTCGTCACGTCTAGAGTCAAGCTCTGACCGACGATGCTCCTCAAAGTCAAAAACTTTGTTTTTGACTAGAGCTCTCCAATCAGATCTGTCGGCCGCAAGCCTTTCCCACAACGAGGTCTCAATGTCACATATCTTCATATGGCGTTTTTGCACATCTTTATATCGGAGGAACTGTCCGCCTTGCTTTCGTTTACCCTCCTTCAGTTCGGAATAAAAGATACGCTTAGCCACTCGCTCCTCCGCCATTCGAGACACGTGACCGCACCATCGAAGCTGTCGCCGCATAAGGTAAGCCTCAATGCCACCAACATTGGCTCGTCGCAGCACTTCGGTGTTACGCACACGATCAGACCATCGGATCTTAAGTATTTTACGCAGGCATTTAAGGTGGAATTGGTCTAGTGTGCGGATATGCCGACGGTATACAGTTCACGTCTCGGCGGAGTATAAGATGTTGGGCAATACTATTGCCGTATATACCGATATTTTGGTAGCCAGTTTGAGGTTATGGGAACGGAAGACCTTGGCATCCAGCTTGCCGAATGCTGCAGCAGCAGCACTGATTCTGCCGTTGATCTCAGCATCAAGGTCGCACTTCGATGTTAATGTGCTCCCCAGATACCGGGATTTATCAACCTGCTTTAACGAGTCCTCACCGAGTTTCATGGTCAGTGTCTCATGACCGTTATTGTCCAAGGACATAACTTCCGTCTTCTTGACACTGATCTTCAGGCCAAATTTTTGGCAAGCCTCGTGAAAGTTGGACATCAATTGCTGCAGGCTATCTGGGGATTCCGCCACGAAACACAGGTCGTCTGCATACATGATCTCAGTGATCATTGCATACGAAACTTTGGTGCGGGCCTTAAATCTGGCTAGATTAAAAAGATTGCCGTCTGTTCGGAAACGGATGCGAACTCCATCGGAAAATAATTGCAGGGCCTCGCGGACTACGACTGCAAAGTACAACGCGAACAGTGTAGGTGCAAGAACACACCCTTGCTTCACCCCACAGGTAACGGGGAAGAAGTCTGACTGATCGTCGTCGACAGCGACACAGCACTCCATGTCATCATGCAGGAGTCTCAGGAGTCTCACAAATTTATCCGTGCATCCTAACTTTTCCAGTACTATCCAGAGGGCTTCTCGAGGCACACTATCAAAGGCTTTATCAAGGTCAACGAAGCATAGGTATAGCTTTCGCCCCTGTTCACGGCTCTTTTTTTGTAGTTGACGCAATGAGAAAATCGCCTCACAAGTGCCTCGGTCAGGTCGGAAGCCAAACTGGGTTTCCGGCAAAATCTTTTCAGATAGGATCATTAGGCGGTTTAGTAATACTCTGGCAAAGACTTTTCCAGGGACTGATAAAAGTGAAATACCGCGGTAAGAGTTACAATCGGAACGGTCGCCCTTGTTCTTGTATAGGGCACAAATACGAGACACTTTAAAGTCTGCTGGAATACGTCCCGTTTCCCACACAAGAACAAAAAGTTCATAAAAGGCTGAATGCAACTCATCACCGCCATATTTGATCAATTCTCCCGGTATGCAGTCCATGCCAGCCGCACGCTTATTTGGCTGTTGTTTTATGGCAAGAACGATCTCATTGCGTGACAGTGGCTCGTTCATCTGACTTGCTACTGACATCTGAGGCATCGATCTGATGTGTTCTAGATCAGCTGATCGATCAACATTAAGTAGGGCACTAAAGTGTTCAGCCCATCGCTTTAATATAGCGTCTTTAGATTCTAGAAGGCCTTTGCCATCCATGGACTTCAAATAGACCTTCAGCGAATTCCTCGTACTAATCAGTTTTCGAACCTCACCGTAGAACTCTCCGAACTGATTCGTATCAGCGAGCCACTGCATGTGCCGAGCTTTTTCTTGCCACCACCGATTTTTTATTTCCCTAGAAAGTTTTCGCAGCTCCAGGTCACTCTTTTTGATCTCTGCAGCGCCTCTACCTTGCTTCTCTCTGCTACCATTCCTAAGCAGGACACGATGTTTGCCGATTGCATCCGCAAGAATCCTATCGTTCTCATCAAACCAGTCCTCATTCTTACGGACTTTGACACCCAAAGTATTTTGAGCAGTGCCTAAAATATGAGAAGATAAAGCTCCCCACTCTGCATCAGCCCCCTCCGCGCCGTTTCGTAGGGATAGGAGCGTACTAGCTAAAGTTTGTGCAAACTGTTGTCTAGTCCCGAGATTCTGAAGCTTATCTACATCTAAGCACGCAAGCTTCACTCTTCCTGATCTGCGGGGACGACGTAAGCAGAGATTCAATTTGGTGACAACAAGCCGGTGATCAGTCCAACAGTGTGCTCCCCGCATTACACGGGTTATTTGGATTTGGGAAATATCTTTTTGTCGTACGATTGCGTAATCAATTAAATGCCAGTGTTTTGATCGTGGGTGCATCCACATAGCCTTGTGCTTAGCGCGAAGTCGGAACATAGTGTTCGCTATAGCCATATCGAATTGAGCACAAAGACTAAGCAACAACCTGCCATTACTATTCATGTTGCCTATTCCGTATCTGCCTAAAACTTTAGGCCAGGCTTCATAGTCCCGCCCGACTCTGGCATTAAAGTCGCCCAGTAGTAAGATCTGTTCACTGGGGCGTACGCGCTCGAGACAGTGTGTCAACTCCTCATAAAATTTATCCTTGATGTCATCAGACTTGTCCAGCGTTGGAGCATAGACACTGATAACATTAAGATAATTGTCGTGTTCAAGATGCAAGCGCAATGTGGTCACGCGGTCAGAAATGTGCACAGGATATTCCTGAAGACGCTTTAAGAGGTGGTTTTTGATAGCAAAACCAACGCCCGACCGCCGCGGTTCAGAGGCAGCAGTACCTTTCCACAGAAAAGTATACCCGCCACCGTCTTCCACCAGCTCCCCTTCGTCAGCGAGATGTGTTTCGCTGAGAGCAGCCACATCTATATTCTAGCGACGAAGTTCTGGAGCTACAATAGCGGTTTTTCGCTCAGGACAGGCGTTAGCATCACTATCGAGAAGCGTCTGAACGTTCCACGCGCCGAATGTCATAGTATTGGATGATGGTTGCGTTTTCTTTTTATTACTTGTGTAGCGTCGACCACGATAGAAATAGATGCAGAGGCAGCCGTGGTTACTACCCTCTCTTAAGTCGGGGTGAGCATTTTTTTGGGACACCTTTTCTAGTCCCCTCCCTGGCTGAGCAGGGAAAGCAGTGCCTCCCAAAATAGGGCTGCTTTGTCACCCTGGGTGCTGCCGAATCCATTCTGTCACCCCATGCGCAGAACGAAAGCGACCACGGTGTACATACATACACCCCCAGAACCGCCCGTGTGCAGGCATCAGACAAAGCCTGGTTCGCATCAATTCAGACCTCTCTACCTCACCCCATCGCCACAGGACTTTGCTGTAATCGGAGTCCATGTTCGGAAGCAGTCAGGTGCGCAGGAAATATTAAGGTGCATAAGTGTACGCGCAAACACAGATGCACACACTCGTCCTTCCCCTCCTATCTCTAGTGGAACGGAGAACCGCTACAACTAGAGGAGAGTTTGGATGATGTGTCTGACCGACGGTAACTATACGCTCTCTACCGTCGCCCTTGGCCTTCCACAATTACCGTGCTATTCCGCCAAGTCCGCCAAACCCGCTGCATATCAGCTGTGGGTTGCCTTCCTTGCCGAAACAGACTTTATGTACAAAGTGGGAGAGAGCCACAATAATACATTCGATTGTACCTGTCGAACGCAAGGCAGTTTATCGTCTTGCCCGGGACAATTTTATTTTTATTTTATTTATTATATGGAGACTACTGCTATTTTATATCGATATCGTTTGTAAGGAATCTGGCTTTTAATCAAACTGTGTCAACTATTAGCTCTGGTGTATCAAGGAGCTCATTAATGAGATCTACAATTACAGGAAGTGATACAATCAAAAACGCACTACGTGGTGATACTATGCATGCGGTGTCTAATGTAGTACACGTTATTGATATGTAGTCTGTGCGGCGTGGGTGTTACGATGAACTCGCAATGTTTGTTTTGTTTTTTGTATTAGTTGCGTATATTATACACAATCTTCATTGCTTGTATACCGACTTTATAATTCTTTTTTAATCAATCAAAATGCTCCAGAAAAAAAAAAAAATATGTTTCCATGGCCATAGAAATAGGCATTCAAAGGAAAATCATATCACTGAAAAACAAATGAGCTATAGAATTTGTAAAATATGTCATAGATATATTATTAAGGTAATTTTAATTTGCTATTCTCAGTATAATAAATATAACACACCGAGCTTCACATTAAGTAATAATATACATGTATTACTGTATTATTCATCGCCAATTTTATAGGTATAAAGAACTGAAATCCTAATATAAAGATCTCTTTGAGGACAACCTTCGTATTCGTTTTTTAATAGGTACTTATCTTTATCTCATTATGTACTACTTTATCTTGGTTACTTACCTTAATCGATGTTTGGCTAACTTATGAAAGCTTTTTTCAATGCATCTTTAGAAAATATTTATCTCAGAAGGTGCTTATGATTTAATGAAACATGGATTCAGTATTGTTGAAAATTTGGGACAGTAAGCACTTTAATTTACGAAACAACATTTTGATTAGAAAAGTATACGCGTTTAATATATTATTAGCTGTGCTCAGCGGTTTTACCTGCGTTAAACTTTACAAATTATAGCCTATGTGTTAATTCAGGGCGTCAGCTAACTCCAGTCTAGACGTGAAGAAGTAACAATCACACTCTCACAAACTTTCGCATTTATAATATTAGTGTGATATTTCAAACGCTTGTGAAACTTATAGTTATACCTCTTTTCCTCATATTTCGCGAAAACTAGTTCTAGGCATCCTATAGTACATTGAAATCACTCTGCGCTTTAAATATATCACAATGGTCAATGTACTTTACGGAAACTGAAGACGATTTTCGTGATTAGTCCACATTAAAAATAAATTAATCTTGCATCTCTGTAGTGACATCTGGGTTGTACGGTAGCAACATTAAAATGAAGAAGACTCTAGCGCTCGTTTCCATTTCATCATTTGCTAAAAAAACATGTAAAAGCTTATTTTTTCAATTCATAAGTAATAAAATTCCCATTTGATTTGGATTAAACCCCTCCTTTTATCTAACTTTGTCAAACTGCGTCTGCGTTCAGACATGCACATGAAAAACACTACAAAATTATGTGCAGTACAATATCTGGTATGATGGTCTTGTCACGTACAGGGAGGCCTGCGCATCAACATGGCATAGAACCTATAGCATCTGTACTGTACTGTATAGGTTCACTCACTCCACCCGTAAGCTGAGGATGTACTGGATTGAATTTCCTGTTTTAGTTTATCCTATACACTTCTGCATCCAAAATACAAGTTCTGCAACACAAATTCCCTTATTGGGCCTCTGACATGGCTAAACGACTGGTGCGTAATGGCACGAACATGCTCAGAAGTTAAACCACATTGGCATTCGCCCATCTATGGACTACCGCGAGCCTAGTTGCTTAACCTTGCCAATTGCTAACGGACCTGTGAGAACATCTGGCTATGAGCTCACCCTTAGGGGAAGACCGGGCAAAGTGGATACCTTAAGATATTCAAGACTTTATCAGAAAAAGTATAAGTGATAGAAACAAAATTAATGTATTAAATCAGTCTCTATTAATTGATTTTACGTATATTATAATCAAATAACGTTAAATGTCAACAATTAGGAACTAAAACAAAAATTCGAAAAGGTGTGCTAGAATTCGCTTTGCCCTGATGCCCGGGTAAAGTGGATATGGTACTTGGGCAAAGTGGATAAATATATTCTAACCACACAAAACTAAAGTTAACCTTATTAATTAAATATAATAAACTTAAAGAAACATAACATTAGTTGATAGGAAATAGCTTAAAGATTATTACTGGCAGTTGTCACTTGAAATATGATCACCAATGCCTTCAAAAGCAGTACATGTTTCTTGACACCAGCTGTGACAGGTACCACATCGAATCCAATTTTCAACTGGCTGCTCATCTTGTTCATTACATATTTCACCGCAAACCAAAATACACAGAATATACCTCTCTAAAAACAGGTGGAATCTGCCAAGTTTTGCAGTAACATTACCACTTTACTACTGGGTACAGTAGCACCGATTCTCCGGACTTTGTAGCGGTCTGCATGACGCGTTCTTCTCAAGAGCCTTGATTAGTTTTTTTTTATAATTATTCACCATCTGCAATAAAATATGAGCTTTGTTATACTGTAACTCAATAATAAACTCGGGCAAAGTGAATAGCATATCCACTTTGCCCTATTCACTTTGCCAAACACAGCCATTTCTAAAGTTAAGTCAAATTACACAAAAACGATTGCTTTCTATTCTCTGTTAAATACATATTATTAGCGCACTTTGACACGTAATGAAACATAAGTACTCTCAAGGGTGATAAGCAAATAACACGCAAAATATAATACATTACAAGTACCTTAAATTTCGAAAATAATGTTACGTAACCACAATTTGCCGTTCTTCAGCCACCGCGCGACGTGGCCTCTCGCTTACGTGTTTGCCACTCATTGAGATAAGATGCCTGAACGTTTCTCTGGTGGTTGATGTCAAACGAATAGTTTAGATGTAGTGGGGACTATTCGCTATGCCCGGGGTATTCGCTTTGCCCGGTCTTCCCCTATTTGCTGACTAGTTTACATAAATAAAATTAGATACAGTATGAACTCAATTCTATAATAGATATTTACATTAATAAAATCAATTTTCTTCCCCTATTTGCAGAAACTTGTAATAATACGCTTTTAGATTTGTATCAAAGTACGTATTTTTCAGGTTTGTTTTGTTCGTCTTCAATGTGTGGGTATTTACCTTCCCAATGTAACTATAAACAACAATTTACTATGAGTCTCTATATTGGAAAATATGCGAAGTAAAAGCATCTTATTTATTCTCTTATTGAGCTATATCGACAAGATTTATATAATGATACAGTGTCAATGTACAACCGTAATGGTTGATTGTACTAAATTTGAATTTTATAGCATTATTCGCAATGCAAAGCGTTAAGCTTATCTCAAAAATGGGAAATCATAAATTTAATCATCCGGCGGGTCTCGAACCTGCACCATCTACCAATCCGGGGTAGGCTCTCTGCGTTAAGCTACGAACGATACACGCTGGCAGATCAAACTTAGGATTCCCTTGCTAACACCCTTCCGGAGGATGTAGGTATTATCTATCGGCTTTGTTTTTAACCGACTTCAAAAGGAGGAGGTTCTCAAGTTCACCGGTATTTTTTTTTTTATGTATGTACACCGAATACTCAGAGATTTATGATCCGATTTACGTGATTCTTTTGTAGTTTGATGCGAAATAGTTGGTATTTGGTCCCATAAAAATTTTGTATAGTTTGGCCCAGTAGTTTTAATTTTATGGACATTTTTGTATGAAAATTTTTGTTTATGTGGACGATGTAACTGTCTTTGTCACTTTGTTTTAAATCTTAGCCAGCCTTGCTAGACTCATACTGTTCAAATGTGTCCTGGCATGAACATAAAGAACAATTTCAGACGACTAGCATTTAATACGCGCGTACAAGCTCGTTTTTGGAAGCGCATGCAGGCGCATCTTTTAGCACAAGCGCACTTTTTTACCCATTACGCTGAGATTTATCAACCGATTTACGTGATTCTTTAGTTTGATGCGGAATATCTGCCATTTTTAGGGTTCTTTAGCCAAATGCCAGTAAACGGAAACCTTATGGATTTGTCATGTCTGTCTGTCCGTCCGTATGTCACAGCCACTTTTTTCCGAAACTATAAGAACTATACTGTCGAAACTTGGTAAGCAGATTTACACATTTACACACAAAAATAGAAAAATAAACAATAAAATTTGGGGGTACCCCATACTTAGAACTGAATTTAAAAAAAAATCATCATATTATACATGTGGGGTATCTATGGATAGGTCTTCGAAAATGATATTGAGGTTTATAATATCATTTTTTTCTTAACTGTATAGTTTGCGCGAGAGACACTTCCAAAGGCGTAAAATGTGCCCCCCTGAGGATGATAAAACTAAAACAAATAGATGATGTACATTACCATGCAAACTTCCAGCGAAAATTGTTGAACGAGATCTAGCAAGTAGTTTTTTTTAATGCGTCATAAATCGTAAACCACAATTTACCTTCCATTCTATCAACTCAAATACTTGCTGCTACGGAAAACATCATTCCGCCTTTCACGGGCGAGTCCGACTCGAACTCTCTCGACTCGTTGTCTTGATCATCAATACGACCTAGTTTATGAGCCTTCTGCTCAGTACCCTAGATGGCTAATCGATCATGAATAAGACCTAGTCTAACAGCCCTCTGCTCAGCAGACTCATTAGCTAATCAATCATAGATAAGACCTAACCTATGAGCCCTTTGCTCAGTAGAATCGTTGGCTCATCGATCATTAATAAGAGCTAGTCTTCATAGACTCATGCCCTCTGCTCAGCAGAGTTGATGGCTATTCGATCATTAATAAGACCTAATCTATAAGCCCTCAGCACACAGACTCGTTAGCTAGATGGTCATAAATACGGCCTAACCTATGCGCTTGCTGTTCAGACTTTCATGAATCTTAGCGAGTCTAGACTCATACTGTGCAAGTTTTCTTAGAGTGAACGTAATTTTATGTAGTTATTCTTACTTTACAAACGGTCTTTTTGATCTTTCACTGTCTCACAAGAACGTGAAAAAGAGTTTCGAACAACATTTTTTCGGAGGATATTTCGTTTTCCGTTCTCGTTTGTTGGGAACTATAGTTTTGAGGCGCGCGGCACCTTTCGTAGTCCTTCCCATAGCTAGACACTAAAAAGTAACAAATAAAAAAACTTCGTTTAAAAAAACCGACTTCAAAAACTAAAAAGTATTAAAAAAATATCTTAATAGAGATTTAATTTAATACATCTCTTATGCAAACGCAATACCTTTAATATTAATGAAATACTATAATTTGTATGTGCTACCTATTAATAGGTTTGAAGTCGGTGCCAAGCCCTAAGCAAAATAAAAGTTAATATTACATACAGCTTTCATACTTTGTGATGAAATTCCTACACTAAAGATTAACCTACGTAAATAGACTTAAAGAACAATATGAATTAATATGAAACAGATGAAACCGTATCATAAAAATATATTTAATATTAATACCTGAATGAGTTACTATAGTACAGGCTACAGGCGTTACCGTCGTCCAACATAGGTACTATGCTGGACAACGGTACTTTTCGCGTCGCTGCCGGCCTCCGTCTGGGTGTCTCATGCGTTGCTCCGCATCGTTGTAGGTGTGGGGAAGCGGTCGATCACCTTGGACGCCATGGTCTGTCATGTTGCCGTAGCGCGGGCAGAATCTCACGCCACAGTAGCATCAATGATATAATCCGTCGGGCTCTTTCCAGCGTTGACGTCCCAGCGGTTCTAGAACCGAGCGGCTTGGCACGTGATGATGGAAAGAGACCCGATGGTATGTCATTGGTTCCGTGGAAGATGGGTAGGCCCCTGGTGTGGGACGCAACATGCGTCGACACCCTTGCGCCCTCCCATCTTCCCCATACGTCGGGTTCTGCAGGCGCTGCTGCTGCTTTGACGGAAACCCTTAAACGGCGCAAATACACAAATTTGGCAGCAAATTTTGTTTTTGAGCCGTTTGGGGTAGAAACCTTAGGACCATGGGGCCCAAGCGCACATTTAATATTTCGGGAAATAGCTAAACGTTTGATCGACGCTTCCCATGATCAGAGGGCTGGTCTATTCTTGGGTCAGAGGATCAGCATTGCCATCCAGCGTGGCAATGCGGCCAGCCTTCTGGGCACTTTTCCCATAAGCGATGCGGAGGGATTATTGGACGCCTTTTAGGGTAAATAGTGTATCATAGTTTATCTAATTTTTAGCTTTTATTTTTTTATTTCATTTTATTTAATTTAATTCCTGAAATAAATGTTTTTCCCGTTACTATAGTTATAATAAATCTATATTATGCGTTTATATGAATATATTTGTGGCCCTGAAAAATAAACAGATAAATTATTAATTAGGAGACAACACATCAAAATTTTACTATATTTCGAGACGACCGTAAACGACGTGTGTCCGCTTGGGTTGTTTGTGTAGAAATACGAAGCTATCCCGCTGAAAGTAACGCACGACGAGTGTGGTACCTACTATTACATTTGGCTTGGCACCGACATCAAACCTAATAATAGGTAGCATATACAAATTATAGTATTTCATTAATATTAAAGGTATTGCGTTTGCATAAGAGATGTATTAAATTAAATCTCTATTAAGATATTTTTTTAATACTTTTTATATTTTGAAGTCGGTTTTTTTAAACGAAGTTTTTTTTCTAGAAACACGGCCGACTGATATGTTCACAGTTGCATGTGAAAGATCATATCATATTGATAATACCTTCCAAATTATTAAATTTGAATTTTATAGCATTATTCGCAATGAAAAGCGAACTTTGCATTGCGAATAATGCTATAAAATATACATATTTATATATTTATTTTGTTAGTTTTGTGTTCCGGGTTAGTTAAAATATTTTCTTATTAAAATTAATGTGAGGAGGTAGCAATGTTATAGAACCGTGACAGTTTAAATGATAATTAAGATTTAGAACGAGTAAGGCCAAACCTCTAACTTGGTGTGAGTACGTGTTGCAAGGGCCTGAGTGGCACAAACTGTTCACCGATACTTTGAGATACATCTGCGTAAGGTTGTCTAAGGTCCGCTGGAACTGCTCTATGATATACTGCTATAATGGATTCTTATCGCGGAAAAAGTTTATGTCGTCTACTTATCTTTTATTGGTTTAGTCTAAAACCTTTGTATGTTCTCTTTTCAATATGTATGTATTTATGTATTCTTTTTTATTCGTATTAATTGAATATTATGACCGTCCTGGTAATGACTAAATGCTTTTTCTTTGTCTTTTTCTTAATCATACCCATTGATCTTATCTCGCCAATTCTCTTCAACCTGTATGTGAACGAGCGCCAGAATCAGTTTTGATAATGTTTCCGTTCAGACAACTATATATTTGTGTGACAAATAAATAGTTGTTCTGAGTCCGGATGTAATTTGTGTCCATCTATTATATGTTTGGAAAGTATACAGGGATTAGATTCACATGTGCGGACGTTGTCAAGAAAAAATATAAAAAAGACGTTTAATAGCGGATATTATAGGGTGTAATTCAAGGAATACTAATGTTTCAAATAACTATTGAATTTATTTAGCTATCGTGTTTTATTAAGGTTTTGTTAAACAGTAAAGTCTTTACCCTTAATCAAAAAAAAAATTATATGTTGCAACCAAAGATTTATAATAATACTAAAAAATATCTTTGTTTTAGGTAAAGTGGTTGAACAGATGACAGTAACCACTGGATACCGAATGATTAAGGGTAGGACATATAACATAAAAGATTTCACCGAGAATTGTAATAATCATATTACAGCTGATATACACACGATTGGTTCAAGGATTATTTTTCTCAAAAGTGTCCTACTACGCAGAGTGCACTTACTATTTGAATACCTGGCAACTTGGTAACAATTTCTATAATGTTAAAAATGTTTTAAAATAGAGCATAGAATTGTTATTTTGGGCACATATTGCTGGTCAGCCAGTTATGCTGATGCACAGACTAAGTCAAACCCAAAATGCTCTAAATCTGTAATATTATATTTAGAGTGTGTGGATACCTCATTTCAGTAGTGAGCCAGAAACGTTTGACGAGGGAGGTACTGAAGGTGCATTGAACTGTCTGGCGTAAAAAGCGGCATCACTTCTAAATCTACCCCACGGCGGCCTCGGCAGAATTCTACGTCTTGTAGCCGATCTTTTCGAGAGCCCCGTCTGAAAGGCCGCTTGTTAGAATTTGTAACTTTATTTACTCGCAAAGATTTATTGCCACTAATATAATATTTTGTGATAAAAAGAATATTTATAAAGTAAATCAAGAAATTATAAGATAAAGCGTACGTTGACGATGACGCGAGTTCCACGCTTATTGTTTACCCAAAAAGGACTCAAAGCGCCTAAAGAAGTACTCACTTCAAAAATATTTACAATAATAGAAATAAATGCCCACCAAGTAGCTAACCATACCTAAAAAAATCAGGAATAGGGTCTAACAGTTTTCCCGAGCTTTTCCCAAAATCCAGTATTAAAAAAAAAAACCAAATATTTTATATTCATCATCATATCAGCCAAAAGACGTCCACTGCTGGTCCCGCAACCAGTGACTTTACAATGACCACACAAAGCTCTAAATCCACATAAACGTTATTCGCAACACATTATTTATTAAATCTGTAAGATCTATACGTCCTTCCTTATGGGTACTCAAGATAGACAAGACTTCTGATCAGTATACGAAAAATTGTGGCTCCACCACACCCATCTAAATTACTAAGTTACGGCTTCCTGAGTTACAGTTACGACCCGAGAAACACGTGTGTAAAAGATTTATCGTGCTCGTTATAAATGTAAATCGAGGTACTTTTACTCGGACCAACATAAAGAGCAAAATTTAAACCTCTACCTGTATAAAGATTGAGCACTTCTATAAAATAGGGTAGTCATATAACGCGCGCCAAACGGAGAAAAACAATTTAATTTTGCATTTATAATCTGCATAGTGCTATGGTGACACATAGCTTTAGTTTAACTTTTCCGGACCTGGCGATTTCTTTCCATGAGGATGCTTTGAAAATCTTCCAAACCATTCTTACAGCCTTAAGGGGAAAATGAAAGGTAATTGATACCTAGCAACTTACTACATCATGTTTCTAAATGCTAAAGCTAAATGGATTCCCTTTACCGGTAATACCCTTCCCTACCGGTAATCTTCTAATATGGCAACCCATAGCTTATATAAGGATTTAAAAGAAGTCGCCTATAAGTCATTGTACGAGTAGCCATTCAAACTCAATAAGGACCCTTTTGAAGTAGATATTCAAAGCCATTTATAATGCGAGGCGCCTTAATCTATAGAGACACGTAAGAAGTACGTTATGCAACTATTTTGCAAACGTTTGGGATAATTTCGATGTGAGGTTACTCAGAAGACGTGGGATGAAATAATACCTAAAAAGTAACAAAAGATCACAGAAATGGGTCCTGAACACCTAAGCAACTGACTAGGCTTTTTAGATAATCATTCCTCAATCATAAAAGTATCTATGAGGTCTGGCAACATTATTTTTACGCGTATACTACTCTGTCAAGAAAGTACCGGGAAAAGATCAATAATATACAAAATGTTTGTCCAAATTTATTTTATCACCTTCAAAGTATGCTCCTTTAGAAGCGATACACTAACGCCAACGAATAATTCATTCATCAAAACATTTTTTAAACGCTGCTTTCGGAATTGAGTTCAGTTCTCACCGCGAATTCTCCTTTATGTCTTCTACCGATAGAAAACGGGTACCACCAAGTGGTAATTTGAGTTAAGGAAAAAGAAAGAAGTCAGCTGGAGCCATATCTGGTCAATATGGTGGTTGCTGGATGGTATTTGTTGAGTGTTTGGTCAAAAATTCGTTCAAAATGATGGCCTTGTGCGAAGGCGCATTATCATGGTGCAAAATCCAAGAATTTTCTTTCCACAAATCTAGCCTTTTTTTTTATTATAATTATTATTATTTATTCAATTAAAGGCCAACAAGGACCAATTATAAAAATACCCTAATACAATACAATACTTAAAATAACATACAGAACAATTACATTACAATACAATACAACAAAACAATCAAAACAATATTTCGACATCATCCCGTACATGTACCATGTCACAGTGATACATGTATTGGCAGTCGAATCGCTGGGCGAAGGTGCTCAGGATACTGTTCCGGCTGACCCGCACCCTGCTCACCAGGGATGTGCACCGCTTGCGCATTGTTGTATAAAAACAATCCACGCGCGCTTCGGCGAACATCCCTGAAGCGCTACAGAAGCGAGGCAGCCCCAACAACACCCTGAATGCATTATTGTATTGGACGCGTAGAGCGCCGTACTGCTTTTGCGTATAATTCACCCACAGACCGCTAGCGTAGAAGGACGTGCAAAATGCCCTGAACAGGGTGATCTTGACGTCTCTTGAACAGCGAGCAAATCTGCGTGCTATCATATTTGCACGAACAGACAACGCTCTACGCTCCCTTTCTATGTCATTATCGTCTTTCAGATCCGGGGTTAGCAAGTGCCCAAGGTATTTAAACTGTTCTACCCTACTCAGGGGCTGACCATTCATTCTAAGTTTAGGCGTTTGACTTAGGGACCTTCCCCGGACCTGAAAGACCATCCACTCACTCTTCTTTACGTTGTACACCAACCCATGTTGTCCAGCATATTTAGCGCAAATGTCGAGCAGCTGCGTCAGTCCACCTATAGAAGCACTGAGCAACACCATGTCGTCTGCGAAGCTAATATTATTAAGGCAGACTCCATCAATATGACAGCCGACATGTGTGCCGCTGAGCTCCTCTACAAGCGCGTTTATATACAGGTTAAAAAGTTTCGGCGATGACAGCCCCCCCTGCCTCACGCCGCACTCCAACCTGTATGGCGTTGAATATGCCCCTGACCACCGAACAACGTTGATCTGGTTCCCATACCAATATTTGAAAATACGGATTAGTTCCTCGGGCATCGTTGTTTGGTGTAATTTTTGCCATAGAATATCGTAAGAAACCAGATCAAACGCTTTCGATAAATCAAGAAAACACGCAAAAATGGGCGTATTTTTATCCGTGTAGTACTTGACAGTTTGCTTCAGACACAATATAGCCGTTTCTGTAGAGAGATCTGACTTGAAACCAAATTGGTTATCGTGTATATGTAAATGTTTATCAAGCTGAGCGTTCAGCAAACTGTCAAGCACCTTTACGACTATAGTCGCTAAGGAAATCGGTCGATAATTACATTTATCACCAATATCACCGGTTTTGTTTTTGACAATTGGCACCACCACAGTCTTCATCATCGGCGCAGGTAAGTAGGAATGTCCTACACAGAAGGTGTAGAACATCGCCAGCACTCTGGGCATATGATATCCCGCGTACCTTAGATGTTCAATGCTCAGGTCGTCATGGCCTGGAGACTTGCCCCGTGACATAGATTTAATGGCCCGCCGCACATCTTTGGCCGTAAACTGGACGCTGACTCCCCGACCACTGCAACCCTCATCGCTCGTGGACTGTGACGATGCCAAAGGTGACTTAACGGTAAAGTGCTCTCTAAATAGGTCTGCTATTCTCGACAGGTTACAAGCACCATTGACACTCGCAGGTAGACCTGGTTTACTATTAAGTTTGTTTGTAGACTTCCAAAAACTTCGGAAGTCGTTCCTGGAATGATGTGACGAAAGGATGTCCATTTTTATTTGCTCAGTATGATTCTGACACCAGCGTAAACGTGATTTAAAGATCTTACGAGTTGTCTGCATGTCATTCCACACGCGACCCTCTGCCGGCTTGCCGTACAAAACCCACAACTCAAACTTTTCCCTGGCCGCCCTGTGAGCATCACTTACGTGCCTGTTCCAACCGAGAACCGACTTCTTGTATCTGGGAACACTTGACGAACGACTATCGGAAGCTGCTCGACATAATATTTGTATTATTCTGTAGTACATATTGTCAATAACAAGTCTATGATCCACATTATTACATACATAATCACAACAATCGGTCATTTCAATTGGAAAGTCAATTAATTTTAAATTATTATTACATAAATTACTATACATGTCACATTGTTCAGAGTTTCTATAACCCCAGCGCACATCGTTATATTGCATACAATTATCATGAAATTTAGGTTTGATTTTATCTAACAATATTTCAATCTGGAGAGGAAAATGATCGGACCACAGGACGTCCTCAAGAACTTGTACACTTACAATGGTCTCCCGAGCTGATTCAGTGACTATACAATGATCAAGCCAGCGCTTCGATCCGTTCGCCTCACTTATGAACGTACAAGTTCCAGAGTCCAACCCTAGTAGCTCGATATCCGCACATAACCATTGCGATTCTGAACAAAAACTCTGTAACTCACCATAAAAGCGTTCATGCGGATGAGCGTTAAAATCCCCGAGTATATATACCGATTCTATATTACTATTGTTTATGACAGCACTCACCAGACCGAGACATTCCGTAAACTCCGTCAAGTTCACATCATTATCTGTCGGCATGTACACACTGAACACTAAGAATGACCTTTGACCCGCGTTTACCTTCACGGCACATACTCGCGGGTTGTCGCACTGCACAATCGATACGTCGGTAAACACACTCTTTCGCCACAGCAACGCGACGCCGCCGTAGGGGCGGCCGCGCAGCATGCCAGCACCAGCGTCCACCGCCGACGTCCCGGTGCAGCCATATTCCACGTCTATCTCGTTAAGGAACGGAATATCTCCCGGCAGCAACCATGTCTCCTGTAAGGCTATTATGTCAGATGTGCGACACAATTGCCTTATACTCTCAACGGAACGCTTCACACTCTTGCAGTTGTAACTGATAAGTTTGTAATTAGACTTTATATCCATTGAGCTAGTTACAATGAGCCGGTCACGGTGGCTATGTTTACACCGTTCGCGTTTGGGTTTCTTAATTTAAAATTCACAAATCGTCTGAAAATAATTCCTTCAGGCCATAATCCACTATTCAGAAATAGAGGTAACTTAGATTCAGCCACAAGAAATTTAAATGCGTTATAGGGTTTCGGGTATTTTAACACTATTCGTTCAAGAGTTATAACCTCTTCCGTTTTTTGATAGACGTAGTCGGCTATATCTTGCTCTGTCGTATCTTTGTGCACCTTCGTAATAAATATAGGCACATTTTTCACGGCGGCCTTGAACTTCCCTGCATTGTCTCTGGCACTGCCTGCCGAGCCGTGATAACGGTAATTCATATGTCTCCTACGATCATGAAACCCTTTGCCATCCTTCCTCCCCGCCAGCCGACTCCGGTTGGTAGGCTGTCGTAATTTTACTCGTGCGCTCCGTAGTACTCTGTTTGTTTACGCAGTTATTTGTAATGTCATCTGATCTAGATTGCTGTACTATCCGCGGCGGCGCGGGCATAGCTGTAGCGGCGCTGTGGTAACGCCGCGGTGACGTCACAGCGTCGGCGGCCGGCAGATCGGTTTCTCTCGGACTGGTGACGGCCGTAAAACCGGTCGGGGGGCTCACCCTCGCACCTCGCGCTCGCTGCCTCGTCGTAGCCGTTATATTTTTGTCAGAAATTTCGCTGTCTACCTTCCCTATGTTTCGAAATCGCGTTATGTTGTTGTCAGGCCCACTTAGCGATGATTCATCGACTGTGTTAATGCACTCATCCAATGACGAATTTTGGACGTGTGATAATCCAATAGGTCCACTATCCAATAACCATCCGCCTCTCTTCATAGTATTGATTTTACACGCAGACGCCGGTATTAGTGAGTCATTCTGCGTTTTTAAAATATCCATCTTCATTTCATGCAACTGTGCCTGGGTGACATATGTTTCAGTCACTTTTTAAGGTCGGTCTGCATTCGAAGGAGGTCTTTAAGTAGCTTCGTACAATCAAGGTGATCAAAAAGAATCGGCGGTAACCGTTCCAGATTTTTCGCAACGAAGATAGGAAATAAATCTGGTTCCACAGTTTTAAACACGCTCACTATGTCCACAAGATCTCTTCGCTCCTTACCCTTATTTTTCCGTTTTATTTTGGCCTTTTCCACCGGAACCGATTCGAACAATAACTCCTTCGATTTCTCAATCTCTTCGCTGGTGAACGCAGAGGAACATATTCTCAATAGTGTATCTTCATCAATCACTGATAACTTGTTTTGAACATACGATAGCATTTCGTCAATAACAATGTTGCAAGAAACACATTTCACTGCTTTCGACATTTTTAAACTTTAAAACGTTCGTTAGAAACACGCCCGCACAGTGGGGATGCGCGCGCAAGACGTTTTTCGTCGAATTTGCTCTCTTAAATGCCGCATAACACTCAAATAATATTCTTTATTTACCGTTCGACCTTCCGATAAGAATTCAGAGTGCACAACACCGCGATAGTCAAAGAAAATAGTCAACATGACTTTGACTTATGATCGACTTTGGCGTGGTTTTTTCGGTTTCAGTTCAGTTGGAAGGCGCTATTCCGAAGCTTGTTGACAAGTTTGCATGTCAAACTCGTAAACCCACGTCTCGTCACCAGTAACAATGCGTTTCATGAATGTTGGGTTGGAATTGACTCGTTCTACCATGTCCTTAGTGACTTTCATGCGATTGAGTTTTTGTAGAAAATTCAGATCTTTTGGGACTAGCCGAGCGGCAACATGTTTCATACCCAAATGATTAGTTAAAATGGTACGAATCAACTCCTGAGATACAGAAAATTCGGCGGCTATCTCTCTCAGAGTTGAATGAGGATTTTCAGTCACTATTTCCTTCACTTTTGCGATGTTTACTTCAGTTGCAGACTGTAACTAACCATACTGGCTCGTCACGTTGAGATTATTCGCATATCCTTCGTCCAGCTAATCGTACTATAATTTAGCTGGCGTGTTGCAAAATATCTTTTAAATGAAACAAAATATAACAACTGATTTATAGTATTTTAATTCGTATTATGCCTGATTATCAAATTTTGACTAATCGATGCAAATAAGTGTGGAACAAGCATAACATTAGTTCTAATACCGTAATAATTTACATATAGGGACATCACTAGATATTATTAAGGTTAGTCCCTTCTCTAATCTTGAAATCGACCAATGGGAACAGTTATAGAATTGCCGGGAAAAATGATTGTTTCACAAAACAGCTACTTATTATTCATATACAATAATGGATAATGCATTATTAAATTTATATGTGTAATATAATACTAACTGTCATTTTGATAGAAGATTAACTATTTATTTTTATGTGATTATGCAGATTACATTTATTTAATTAATGAGACTGACCGGAAGTGTCGTTATTGACGACGCATTTTGGCAATATGGAGGACTGACAAGAGGCTGACGGCTCTTGGCGCTAGACGCTAACGAAAGAAAAAGAGTTTTTAGAAGTTTTGAGTGTGGTTTCAGGATTCCTATAGAAGATTTAGAAGCGAGCGTCGTTTCTGGTGTAATTAGAGTGGAAGATCTGCTGAATATTGGTTGTATCATTTGTTTTAAAGGAGAGATAATGAAGGAAGCGTCATCTCGTGTTGGTAAGCTTTGAACACAGGTGAGGCTTTGTTACTTTTATTTAAATTGTTACATTATTACGAATGCTCGGTAACTTTAGTTGAGTCTAGATGGTAAAACAATTCTATTCTCATCCACGGATATGTTGGGATGCATGGGAATGATGCCCAAAGTTGTATTACTTATGTATTTATAAGACAAACTTACTAACTAGACTTTAAAACTAATTCTATGTTAAAACTTACTAGACGATAGAACCAGAATTATAACTATTATTGAATGAAAGCTATCAATGTTAGATAGTAATTAATATAATAACTTCTAATTAAAAGTATCTGAGTTATTAACTGGGTTAATAGTAAGTAATCCTTTATAACCATTTAACTAATGTATAGTCTTTGGTTCAGAGGTTGATCTTGAATATGAGTACTATCAATGGAAGAGAAAACTGATGTATTGTTTGCTTAAGACCGGTCACTGACAGTCTTATTTAGTTCTCTATGGAAGATTAGTAGAGGCTATCCTACAACAGCATGCATGATGTGCTTGTGTTTAGAATTAACCTAAAATATTATATGTTCTATAATGATGTCTTGGTACTTAAGGCCGGCCGCAAAGCAGTCTTCAAAAGGTCTATGAAAAATTTAGTAGAACCTTTACAAAAGTTCCAATGATGTTGTTATGCAACATCTCTATCTACCATGTTGAAGATCAAGAGATCATTGATTTTTGACAAGAATCACAAATGTTTAATAACACACTATCAAAGTATTGATTATACTAATATTGACTCAGTTAATAGTCATATAAGTGGTTCCAATTAGAATCATATTCAGATTTTCTTACTGATATTGAATGCTTTCATATCAAGCGGTCATTACTTGGGTAATGAATACAAAGAACTAAACCTTCACAAGTGATACAAGATAGTATTACTTTTACAATTGATGTTGAAGTTCAAGAATTGTTGAACCTTGACAGGAATGCGAAGTTCCTTGAGCAGATGACTCAAATAATAATAATACAATGATGAAGTATTATTATGGATTGACTTTGTTAACAGTCAAACCAGTGGTTGCGATTAGAACCATTCTGAAATTAACTTGCTTATAATGAATAAGTTTTCCGAATGTATTGGAGATATTACAACATTGGAGAATCCAAGAAGTTACTTATGAAAAGTTAAGGCTTCTGTGTTATTTACATAAGGTTAATTATAAATATTATCCATATATAAATGTTTTCCTTGATATAATATATATATACTATGAACTAGTCATATATATTTTTGTAATAAATAAGTAAAGGATAGGGTAGTCAAAAGAATAAGCCCTCTCATGACTCTTGTTTTCAAAGGACATTGACTATGACTAACAACTCACACAGACATTTCTGTAATAGGAATAAAAAGAGTATCCCTATTAAGGACATTTTCAGTCCAAAGGCGGAGGGAGCCCTGCCCAATTGGATGTCGAGGGCTACTGTACTTCGCGGGGTTGCTTTGAGCGAGTGCCATAGCCGCAAATAAAATAATATTAAATATTATGATATTCTAGTATAATCTACAAACTAGCTAGAATAATCTAGAAAAGATATAAAGTCAATCTTAACAATATCTGAAGGAAAACATATACATTTACTATGACTGAGTTAAACTATTATCTTTCATGATGTGTGAATTAAAACAAACAATTCATTTGGGAAACATATAATCTAATTAGACAATATCAACAAGACATTCATTCAATAGGACTTCTCAAATAACATATAGTATCTTCTTATGAAAATAAGTTATACTCCAATAAGAAGTAGTGTGAAAACTTTATGTTTATCAGAGAAATTATAGAATTTAAACAACATATTTATGATTCTATTTATTGAAATAAAGTTTTAATAGGATTTTTGATAACATTATGGTAATTAATTTAGGATAAACTAGGCTTCATTAGTTCTGTCACTCTTGTACAATTACATGAGTTTAGAAAGTTTATTTGTGATTAGGATAAAGTTAATTTAGCTTTGATTGGTTTGTTCTCCTTTTCAAAATTTTTACTATGTTTACTATATGCAACATAGGTTCCTACCATACTAGACGAATCACTGGCCAATTTAAATCAACTTGTTTCAATCAAATCCAGCAGGACTATAAATTCATGATTTAAGTTAAGAAAATTTAGGATCATATTAGTATCAAGGACTATTCCTTATTAGACACATAAGAGTTAGGTTCAGTTAAATATTAAATTGTATGCTGTTAGTTAGGATGACCAGGTATAGCGATAGGGAACACATAAAAAAAAAGGGAATTTAGAATAGGGGGTAGGGTGGGCAGTTACAAGACGTTGATGGCCTACCAGAGCGAGGCAAATCTTTCATCACATCTCGACCGCTTTTTAACGCTTCGAATCACTCATAAGCACGAGTTTTTGATAAAGTCGATTCACCGTAAGCCTTCTGTAACATTTTCAGTTACTCCGAACATGAAATTCCATTAGCGATGCAAAATTTAAGACAAACTCTTTTTTCGATAATTTTGTCCATTATGAAATTCGCAATACAGACTATATATGATATTACTAAAACCAGCACTGTATTTAATATAAATAACAGATGCAACTCAAACTCCGCGCCAAAATGGAAAACAGTTGTGCCCATCTAACAACAATAAAAAAAACAAAAATTTGAATTTGGAACCATAAACAAATCGCCCATTCCCGATACTTTTTTGACTGAATGTATATTG
The DNA here is from genome assembly GCA_951640165.1 of Pseudoips prasinana. Lineage (NCBI taxonomy): Eukaryota > Metazoa > Arthropoda > Insecta > Lepidoptera > Nolidae > Pseudoips > Pseudoips prasinana. Next base: position 17,004,649 of record OX621241.1, on the reverse strand, counting down.
TACTAGCTGTTTTACCAGCATAAAACTTCATAATTTATATTTTTATATTTTTTATGTTTTATTCGGATATATAGGCTATACCTATTATTACAGAGTTTCATCAAAATCCGTTCGGTAGATTTGCGTGAAAAATGAACAAACATCCATACACAAACTTTCGCATTTATAATATTAGTAGGATTTGAAATAATTTGTTCCTAAAATTATATTAGTGGAATGTTTACGCACCGTTGTCAGGAAAAAATTTGCAACAAGCATATCATGCAATGACCACCAAGCTGCGAACGCCAACCCTTCTGCCAAGCCTGGCAATTATGGCACATCCCTCAATTCTTTGGGGAGGCTTTTGTCCAGCACTGAAATAATGATGATGATGATATCATGCTTACGTTTCTTATATTTGCAAAGCACAAAATGATGTCTAAACACAGCATTTCACCTTCAACAAAATTACTCTTGTAAACATTATTTTCGAAATCATAGGTTTAGTTAAACCTGTCGTGCTTGCACATTTACGAGATAATTAATTTTGTTACGAGTAATAAGCACTTATTTACATCATTAAATAGTAAGCGTTATAAACTTTGCGTTCAACGACGTAAAACAGTTTTATTCGACAAGAGAAATTTTTGGCGCCAAGAATGTATAAACTGAATAGTTAATAATATATAATATAATTAGTCAGTCAAAATTATAAGTGTTCAAAAATAATGTGAACGAACTATCGGTCAATAAAGCCTATACATATATGATGAATATAATATTATAAATAATATTTAACGCCTGTTAACTACAGGATATGTATTACTTCATTAATACGATTTTCAACAGCGACGTATTTACAAATACTTTAACTAATAATCATAATCTTTTTCTTTGATCTAACATTGATTCCTTCTTATACCTTTTGCAAAGATTTTCCCGAAAAAAAAATGGCTATGTTAAGTATAAGCAAAAAGGTGTCATTAGGCCTGTTTTTTCTTGAACCGCTACGATTTATGGTGAGAAATCTAATGCCTTGACAAACTACGCAGTAAATCCAGATGAGTTTTTGATTTTATCGCAATCTACTTTCTACGACATTAAATTTTTTTGAGCAACGCTAAGATCTACCAACTTAAATTTAATTGAAGACGATATTAAAATTATGTATTTATTATTAGTCACAGTGGAGAAAATGGACTATTTTAATTTAGTGGACTGTCGTGGGCTCGTGGTAGTTACAGACGCCAGCACATCCAGCTACCCCTATCTGTCATTTTCTTTTTAAGATAGATTTTCAACTTTATCACATAATCGTAAGGTTCACTTTCAATTGGGTAAATTTGACAGATTGGGGTAGCTTGATGTGCTGGCGTCTGTACTTGGCAAAATTCCCTATTTCAATCAGAAAATCTTTGGTTCCTAATTTGATATTTTGTCAACGTATCACAAAAAAGATGAATTTTGGATGTGCTGACAGATACGACAGAAAGCAGAATCAACTTTAAGGGTTCCTTTGGGGATTAAACCTGAAAAGTAATTTTTCCACATAGAGCTGTAAATGCAATTTTAGATAATAGTTGTTTGATAAACTGATCATTCATAATCATTATTAGATCACAATGACTGGATGATTATTATTGAATAGTGGACAAAAATAAGAAATTTCCCTTTAGCAAAATTGTGAGCGGCATTAATGCGAATAAATGTATTTTTAATTTTAGTTTTTTAAATGTATATTTATATTATGATCTAATAAAAATTCTGATCAACCTGTTGGGATAATATTAGGTTGGGGAAAAAGTCTTTTCGCATTATAGTATGTATGAACTTGTCATAAAATCTCTTTGGCTATACTATTTGTATCAGGTTTTGGTATCATTGAAAGTTTGAATTTTAAAGAACATAATTCCAAATTCCAAATTTGAAAATGTGTGATTTTCATTTGTTTTTCGTACTGTCAAGATGAGTGAATCTACATACATACATAGACTCACGCCTGTTTCCCAGAGGGGTAGGCAGAGACAACGGATTTCCATTTGTCACCATCTTTGCATACTTCTTTATTAATAAGTGAATCTAATGAAGAAATTCGCTACATTTTAAAATTTTACTATAAAAAAGTTAAAAATACAACACAAGCCGCGAAAAAAATTTGCGATATTTATGGTCTTAGTGCAGTTTTTTTGAAAGTAGCACAAAGGAGACGGATACGTTTTCATACAATATTGGGCCCGGATGTAAAAAGATAAAAGTGGTGTCAATTAATGGGTCAATAAATTATCAGCCAATCACTAAAAATTCCATGGATTTTTCAGTCTGTGAGCAGAGTAATAAAAGATTTAGTACTTAATAGAGAGGTTATGTACCAACCTATACTAAACAGCTGATTTTTAAAGGCGATTGCTATTTAATAGTTATCCGTGTCCAGTATGTTAGCAAAAGTTGTACACCGTAGTCCGTAGAGAGAATGCAGTTGTCGAGGGATATATAAACAAAGCAATAAAAAATACTCAAATCACATGCACTAAACAATACGAGAAACGAGAGTATGATCGGTCGATCATAGATTAGGATTCAAAATCTGTCACCAGTCACTGTCAGCATAGATTAAAAATATAGTTGATATTATGATTTCTATTTATTTTGTTGATATTTTATTTTTTACTGTTGACAGTATGTTAATGTATTTAATAATTATTATGATTAAATCGGTTATCTGGTGTCTGGTGCAAGAGTTTTTATAGTACATTGTTTGAACTCATTAAAGATAATCGATTATAGTAATCAACAACCAATTTAATTCTTGACTGAAATTTATTTTGAGATTTCTCTTTTTCAGGATTGTAAATTGGGTAAATTTTGTACAGTTAGATATAGAAAAATATAACGCTTTTTTTAAACCATATCTCAACTTATTACAATCAGCCGCAGAAATCCTCGTCTCCTTTGGTTTAAGCGTTTTCAAGCCGGAAATTTTGATGTCACAGATGCTCGTCGCTCTGGTCGCCCTGTTAAGGATAAAATGGATGCCATTTTTTAAAAAGTGGAGCAAAATCGGCATATCAGTAGTTACAACGTGGCTGAAGAACTGGAAATGAACCAAAAACTGTTTCGGAAATTGACCATCCATTCTGAACTCTACTGCGAACAACTGATGAGATTAAAGCATGAAGTTGAGAGGAAGCGGCCGGAATTAATCAACAAAAGGGATGTGGTTTTTCATCATGATAACTGTAGACCTCACACATCTTTAACCACTCAGCAAAAATTAAGAGATTTTGGCTGGGAGGGTTAATGCATCCACCGTATAGTCCAGACCACCTGTTTCGGTCTCTTCAGAATTCTTTAGGCACAGTCAGGTTATCATCTCGAGAAGACTGTCAAAACCACTTGTCGCGGTATTTTGATCAGAAGTCCCAAAATTTCTATAGTAATGGGATCATGTAACTATCTACAAGATGGCAAAAAGTAATCGAAAAAAATTATACCTACATACTTTAGTTAAATGTAAATAAACTATATCAAAAAATGTTTTGATTTTTCTTAAAAAAATGCGAAGATACTTTTTCCCCTACCTATTATGTTCATTACTCATTACCTAAATATGTTGACCCTGTATGCCGCACTACAGGGTGTACCTTTTTCATTTTCAATGTTGGATGGTTTAAAGTAACCAGAGATCATCGAAGATGATTATAGATTACTGAAACTTTCTTTGCTTTCAGTCAGATTGTGCTTGTATTAGCGAATCGGTAATAGAAAAAAGGTAAAGGTTGGAAGATCCTCCCTACCGCCGAACACCCGCTTTCCGGGTGAAAATCATTGTCCTTTTATTCTTAAGTTCTTAAACTAGATATTGAGGGCAAAGAGAAATTGTGATGTAAGATTAAAACCATTAAAGTCTGAGAATCTGAAGGGCACGGTAACTCCCAAAAAATGGACCATATTCAATGCGTTTCTCATCTGAGAACTAATTTGATACCAATGGATCATATATAGTTTTACTTTTCATAGAAATAGACCGTGTGGACTTGACGCTGGTGTACCTTATTTAATAAATAATAATAATAATAAAATAGTTTATTTCTCTCTATAAAGTTTATACAATGTACTTCTAGTTAGGAGCAATTACTCATATACATAAAAACTTTTGAGAGAGCTGGAGTTCCTACTAGGCTCGAGACCTGTATGACAAATCTCCAGGCCCCCCTTCTTGACGATCTAGTGTTTGTATCCTATACAAATAGTAAAGTAAAAGTAAACCAAGTCACAAATGAAACACGTCGAGAGTTTAAACAATAATAAAAATAAAAAAATAAAATAAAGAGGTGGTGTGTCTGTGAGGGTGTGTGCATGTGTGTAAGAGGGTGTGATGCGCTTATTTAAGAATCACAAGTAAGTTTTCGGTATCATCGTAATTTAGGTTACTTAACCAGTTTTTAATTGTATGTTTTGCCTTGTGCATAGGGTATATGTTAAGCAGTTTATTGACCTTATTGTACATGAAGCCACTAAGAAAACCAAAGGAACGTTGAGCAAGAGCTGTGTTAGCGAGTACCGGTGGGCAGACAATATATTTGCGTCGTTGAGATTGGAACTTAGTTGGATCATAAGGGGTTTGAGAGTGGGTAACAAGAAGATTGATGATGAAAAGTTTTCGAACTGACAGGACATTACAATTTTGGTAAAGTTCACTGGTGGGAAATCTATAAGGGAACCGCCATTCTACTTTCAGAAGCGCTCTTTGCGCCCGCTCTAGTTGTAGAAGATGCGTTTTTGAGGACCCGCCCCAATACAATACAGTAGCTAATTACTGACTCTCCTAGAGCCAAGTATACGGTTTGAAGTACATGGGTATCGTCAACATGTCGGAGATTTTTAAATACATGAATTAGCTTACGCAACCTGGAGGTAAGTGTGTCAATATGGGTGTGAAATGTGAGAAGGTCATCTATCTGCACACCCAAATACATAACCGAGTTGGTCCTGTTTAAATGGGGACAGGTGCATAATGTTGTTGGGGCTCGGGAAGCACAAGAGTGGACTGACAAAGAATAGGGGGTGGAATAAAGTTTGCCGGTGGACGACAATGAGAAAGTGATATATTTTGTTTTTTCGATGTTCAAAGTTAGAAGGTTCAGGGCTAGCCAGTCTGTGATAGCGTTGAGGCCACGTTGAGCGTATTTGAAGGCTGAGTCCCAGGATTCCCCGTGAAAAATGAGGGCAGTATCATCAGCGTATGTATAGATGGAACCACATTCAAGTTGATGCTGACATAAGTCGTTTATATATATCAGAAATAATATGGGCCAATGATACTACCCTGAGGCACACCGTGAGTGATGGTAACTTTATTGCTAATACAGTCACCGATTCTGACGCACTGTTGTCGATTTGCGAGATAACTTTCGAATAGAGAAAGTTGAGTGCCTCTGATACCGATACCTTCAAGTTTCATCATGAGAGTGGGAATAGAGATCGTGTCGAAAGCTTTTGCGAGATCTAGGAAGATACCTATTACTTTTTGTTTCTGATCTAAGTTTGTAACAACTTTATTAATTAAGTTAAGAACTGCGTTACTGGTAGAAATTCCTGAACGGAAGCCATACTGTGAAGAAGACAAACGTTTATATTGTGCAAGGTATTTATTGAGCCTATTGTTCATTAGCCTCTCTAAAAGTTTAGAGAGGATGGGCAGTATAGAAATAGGTCTATAGTTTTTCGACAGATCTTTATTCCCTGTACCCTTGTAAATTGGGTGAACTGCAGCTAACTTGAAAGCTTCAGGAAAAACTCCTGTTGTGATTGCCAAGTTACATAAGTATGTAATAGGCGTGATAAGGCTGTGTATACAAGTTTTAAGGAACATCCCAGAGATCATGTCAGTCCCCACAGCACAATCACTCCTAAGGTTGGCTATAAGGCCCCCTACCTCGGCCTCATCAGTTTCAAGAAAAAAAAAGTGTGTGGAAACAAAGAGCGGACTGGTGCTAGGGGGGGTGCGGTTGAGACCTTGATATTATCAGCCAATATGCGTCCGACGTTGACAAAATAATGATTGACGTTATTTATGCTGGTTTTGGTATCTGGGTGTGAAAGAAGATCGCCTGCGTGTGTCTTTTGTTTTTGAGTGTAAGTGATCGTTTTTATAGCTTCCCAGAGCTTCTTGGTGTTGTTTTCCGCGTTTTTAATTTGAGATTTGTCAAATTTGCGTTTTGCAGATTTAAGTATAAATGTACAATAATTTCGGTATCTTTTATACGTTAATTTAAGAACTTCATCATTTGGAGACTTTTTTAGTTTTAGATGTAGATTATCACGGTTACGTAAACACTTTAGAAGCCCAGGCGTCATCCACGGTTTGCGTAGCCTTTTACGGTTTGGTAATACTCTCAAAATGATATTTGCCACTATGATTGTTTTCAAGGTTTTAATAAAATAATTTGTAGCTTCGTTGACGTTTTTGGTGGTGTAAATAGGATCGGTCTGAAGCAAAGATTCTTTGATTTTATCATAATTAATAAATTTTGTTGTTGTTTTGTTCAATTGCGTTGTATTTCTTGGTTGTGTTAGTATATGTTTAAATAGTAAGACTGTGTCATGATCGGTTAATGATGTATCGGCAACAAAACAGGAGGCTTGACTTTTCGTTTTTAAGATAAAATGGTCAAGGCAGGAGCGATTAAGTCTCGTCGGAAGTACATGTGCCGGTAGCATCCCGTGGTATGCGAGCATTGTCAGATAATCGCACGAGCGAGAATCATTACTATTATCCGCGATGTCAATGTTTATGTCGCCTGCCAGAATGATATTTTTGAAAGCAGATATTGAGTTTAAAAGGTTGTTTAGTGAGTTCAAGAAGGGTCTAATATTTTGGTTAGCTGGGTAGCGGTATATAGCAATAACTATGGTATCTTTGTTGATTGTGAGCATAAGACAATTCGCGTCCTGTAATACAGGTTCGTTTACCGATATTTGGTGTAGGTTTCGGAAATACACTATTACGCCCTCATTTTGAGTGCGATGTTGTTCGGTCGCGACAGGAGTATATCTTAACATCATAGGTAAGGGCGGGGAACCCAACAGCCAACATTCAGTGAGTATAATCATATCTCATGTCACTCTACTTCTTTCTAAAAGAGTAGTAAGTCCATCAAAGTTTTTATTGATGCTCCTTATGTTTTGGCAAAAGAACTTGAGAGTGTTTTGATGTGCACTAGAAATTTGATAACAGTCATCAATCATACAGGTAGCCGAAACAGCCACCGAAATTAGGTCTATATCCGTTTGTATAGTTTTTAAGGGGTCGAATTTGGAGTAATTAGTTGTTTAACATTAAAATCAAAAATGTAGAAAGTCAAATACTAAGCTTGTAGTACAATAGGGTCATTATTATGCGGCTTAAGTTTTTGTGAGTTATGGTTTTGTATGTCTTGAGTAATAAGTACAATATTATAAATCATAATATTGTAGAACAATGTAATTGTGTGTGTAGGTGATGGCACTCGTATATTGAACAATGAATATTTAAGGCTTAAGGCATCTGTATTGGTATAATATCGTTTCAATACAGTTATGTTTAACCAAGGACATGTTATTAGACGATGAAAAAAATAACAGTAAATAAATAATAATTGGAATTTCATCAATCTAAAAAAGGAGCCTAGTCATTCGGTGGCAGAGGATAGTTTACGAAAGTCTTCAGTATAAATGCAGTGAGGCGTAGAGGTTGCAGTCCTTCTTATGTAGATCTTTCCATAGCTTGGCCAACAACTATCACATTTGCCGTCCTTTTGGAGTTTGTGCCCCAAATAGTACAAATGTTTTGCTTGAGAGGTCAGTGACTCAGTAATATAGATGGGAGTTGGTGGGCCCGTCAGCTGAATACTGGTAGTCGATAGTTTATTTTTAGGGTTCAACTTGTTATATGTTCTAGATGCTTTCAGGAAATTTTCATTGTTAGCGGCGGAATAAAACTCGACGACGACAGTGCTAGGGGTCGACGATCCTTTTCTCGACTTCAACCAGTATATATTTTTGACCTCGGATGATGCAATGTTGTGCACTACAGCCTGTGCACTAACCTTTTTCATTTTCAATGTTGGATGGTTTAAAGTAACCAGAGATCATCGAAGATGATTATAGATTACTGAAACTTTCTTCGCTTTCAGTCAGATTGTGCTTGTATTAGCGAATCGGTAATAGAAAAAAGGTAAAGGTTGGAAGATCCTCCCTACCGCCGAACACCCGCTTTCCGGGTGAAAATCATTGTCCTTTTATTCTTAAGTCCTAAAACAAGATATTGAGGGCAAAGAGAAATTGTGATGTAAGATTAAAACCTTAAGTCTGAGAATCTGAATGGCACGGTAACTCCCAAAAAATGGACCATATTCAATGCGGTTCTCATCTGAGAACTAATTTGATACCAATGGATCATATATAGTTTTACTTTTCATAGAAATAGACCGTGTGGACTTGACGCTGGTGTACCTTATTATAAATAACATGGATGATTTAAAAGTAAATATTGTGGCCAAAGCCAAGTCAGTATTGCTATAATAAAAATACCTTTCTTTGTCTTACTTCTCAAGTTTTGATAAAAATATTCGTCCGTCTGACGGGTAATTTTACTGAAATTATCTGTCGGACGGATTTTGAAAACACATACATTTTCAGATAAAAATGGCCTAAACCTACACTTGTATATGGATAAGTTTAATGCAAAAACATAGTCTATTTACTATGTTTTTGCATTAAACTTTTTACATTACCTATACAAATCACCGATTTGACGCGCTTTCGCACCGACGCGCGACGGTCTCAATAATTATAGGTACATTCTTTAGGTCAGTAACCTGCAAACTCAGAAAAACACTTTCATACGCTAAGTTTAGGACAACTTAAATTATTCAGACTTAATATATTTCCAGAATAACTAGAAGTTAGAGCTAGACCTACAATGCGGATAGAATGCCTTTCTCTTCTGCAGTCTTTAACATCTAATTTCAAAGCTTCTTCGAGCTTGGTTTAGCGTGTTCTTACGCATAATAAGCACCAGCCTTTTGCTGGATTTGCACTTTTTGCGTGGAACTTAATATGTAGGAATACTTTGACGTCCTCTGTATTAAGTCATTATTTACCTATTTGTATGAATTCGTATTTCCATTGTTAGTTAAGTTGTTCAAATAGTTATTAGTTATTCTGATAATGCTTATATATTGCAATCTGAATTAGGAGTATGATAAACACACTTTACTTACCTTGTTTAAATTTTGGATATGATTAGACCATTTGCTTCGATACGTAAAAATAGCTTTTAGTTTAACTAAAATCTACTCTTACCAGATGTACTTACTTACCAGATGAGCTTTAGCGACCATACTCACACCCAGGACTAGAACATTAACGGTATCATACCAGTATTGTATTCCGTATGGTAGAGGTACTCACCCGATAAGCTTTAGCGACCATACTCACACTCAGAACTAGAATATGAACGGTATTATACCAGGAGTGTATTGCGTATGGTAGACGTATTTACCAGATGAGCTTTAGCGACCATACTCACACCCAGGACTAGAACATCAAAGGTATAATACCAGGAATGTATTGCGTATGGTAGACGTACTTACCAGATGAGCTTTAGCGTCCATACTCACACCTAGGACTAGAACATTAACAGTATTACACCAGGAGTGCATTCTGTATGGATATTCCGAAGGAATGTTATACTTTGTCTCATATAAATTTTGCTACCGTTTAGCGCTACCCATGGATCACGTTTAGATGAATCAAGAGGTAGCATTCGATACCTCAGTCTTTTTCATTTTTAAGTTTGCAATAATATACGATTATTATTGCAGAGCTACTCCATATCAGTAACTTCCTTTAACCATATAGGAAATATGGTTAAAGACTTTCACAAATCCACTGTATCTGCATATTACTACGTTCATTGTTTGACATTGTGATATTACGTCCTAAATGGCTTTGAAACATGCAACTTAAAGTAGGAAGCCTTGAGATTTGTTATACAGGTCTTGAGTCTAGTACACACTTTTATAGACAGTTTTACGGTTTTACAGTCAAGGGTGTAAAATAACAATAGGGAATGGGGGATGACAGTTTGTATCGAATTGGTTATTGTGAATATTTTGAGAAGTAAACGACAAGAGACAAAGTATTAGAAATACTCTGATCCAAAATTTACGGAGTCATTACATAATGTTCCGACGAAGTCGCGGGCACAGATACTAAAGTATATTTTTGAATTTCATTACTCTCATTAAGTAAGTTTGTTAAAACAATGAAGGTACAACTCTTTGTTATAAACTAACAGACGCCAGCACATACAGCTACCTTAACCTGTGTAATTTATTTTATAGATTTTCAACTTTATCACAAAAGTATAAGGTTCACTTTAAATTGGGGAATTTTGACAGATTGGGGTAGCGTGATGTGCTGCCGTCTGTACAATGACAAGCCTAGTTGCTGGTACTCCAATAATGTTACCTATTCATGCATATATATACGTTTAGACACCAAAGCATTCTATAACACAGTGATAGTTGAAAGGATGTTGCATGCAAAAATATGCATCTGAAAGTAATATACCTTTCAGTGCGATACCGTATAATCCTTTGTCATTCGTTTAGTCACAGTTTTGAAAGACAAAACGATAACAAATTTATAACATACTAGCTGTGTCTAATTTTATTAAAATCGCTCCAGCCATTTAGACGTGAAGAAGTAACCAACATACACACTCACAAACTTTCGCCTTTATAATATCCTTCGATCAATATAATATCAGTGTAATTATATCAGTCCAATATTTTTACGCCAATACTATAATGGAGGAATACCTGCTAATATTCCTTTATTTCTCACTAGCTGTGCCCCGCGGTTTTAACGATAAAGTTTAATAACAGTAATGCAGTAGTTCATTGCTAAATGCTGTCACCAGTCCGCAAGTGATCGGCGAGGTTAAGCAACTAAGCTCGTGGTCAGTCCATAGATGGGCGACCGCCAAAATGGTTGTATTTCTGAGCGTCTCCGTGCCATAGGCAGCAGTCGTTAAGCCATGTCGGAGGCCCACTGGGCGGTTTGAACAACTCTGACACAAGGGTAACCACTGCCCATCCGATACAGTCAGTAAGTAACTTAGTATATTTATTAGGTATTGGTATATAAAATAATATAGCCTGATAGATGCTATACAATGATTCCAATATAAATTACTAACTTTGTCTTATGATAGAACCAATTTCATTCCTCAAAAGGATATTTTACCGAATGAAATTCAATAAGAGCATAGGCAAAGAACTTACGAAAGAAATTCTAAACTTCAGTAATAAGCTTAATGTCACACATATTGAATATTTTTATTACTATATTATATACACTGTAAAGTGTAGTAAATAATGTCTGTAGTCAGGCTGGAACCCTTGTAGTAGCGACTCAGTTCATCGGACCGCATGTGAGAATGGTAGGTATATTTGATGTACAATAATGCTAATGATGTAAAGTTAGACTGGTGGCTATGATCCAAATTTAATATTGTGATTTAACGACCGTGATCTAAGGAGACCAACAATATTATAAGATAAACGGTCACCGTAGCCTAGTTGGTAGTGCTCCTGCCTACGAAGCTGGTGGTCCTGGCTTCGAATCCCGGTAAGTGCAAATATTTGTGTGATGAGCACGAATATTTGTTTCTGAGTCATGGATGTTTTCTATGTATATAAGTATTTGTCTATCTATATAAGTATGTATATCGTCGCCTAGTACCCATAGTACAAGCTTTGCTTAGTTTGGGGCTAGGATGATCTGTGTGACATTGTGCCCAGATATTATAGATATTATTATAAACACCCGAAAACAAAAGACAATGGGGAAGATGAGCCAACACCATCAGGAATTAAATAGCCCAAAACGATCGCAGTGTGGGCAGGCCCTAATGCATTTCATTGATTTCTATATCCTTGCGAAAAATCTTTACTATATTTATTACTGATGCCTTTGGCTAAAGTTATCGTGAACTTCGCCATCATCTTATGTATAATATAATCGAAATCTCAAAAAATCACAAATTCTGAATATGCGAAAGTATGAAAGGTCGAAATTGTACATGTTTCCACCTCTAATACTAATTTCGAATTTAACATTAGATATTTCAATGATTTGAAACTCTAAAACAAAGATCCATTGAGCTCAAAAACCATTTACATACATCCATTGAGCCCAGTTTCAGATTACATAAAATTGTATGTCACAAATAAAAGCAACCTCCGTGAGTTCGTTATTTCGGGCAATTTAATAAAGTTTTTGAAACTTAAAATAATCTTATCTTAATTCTTATGATAATCTTCAAGTTATTGAACGTGATGTGAAACGTTCGATAACTTGAAGATTAAAGAGAATATAAATAAAATTCAAAACAGGTAATCAATTTCCGACTACGCGGTGGGGTTTATTATAAAAATCTAAGAAGACCCGATATATAATAAAATTTATAAAGGATTTTTCAAAAGGATTTCAAGAACTTTAAAAGCGTATAACGGAAAGCGCAAAGCGCTTATACATATAATAAAATCGTAAGAAAGTCAAACTGGACATTGAATATTTTTTTATAAGGATACTTGGGGCGTGATCTACAATCAATATCAAAGTCAAAAATATAGTTTTTAGAATTGTTGTCTGTTTGTCTGTATATATGTCCGGGCTAAACTCAAAAAGTACTGCATGCTTTACTTTAAATTTTGCATGCATATTACTTAGAGGTTGAATCAAGATATAGGCTACATATTATTACGCTATCATCTACGGCGGACGAGCTGTGATAATTTATAAAATTAAACGCAGGTAAAACCGCGGGGCACAGCGAGTATATTATATAAAGTGTTAGTTGTCAAATTTTGCACATATCCAGTCGTGACATTTTACCGTACTACACGCTTCAAAAACGCGTATAAATTGTTAAAATTGATTACCAAAATTAGAGCTCTATTCGACAAACGTTCCGTGCATTGCGTCCAATTTATAGCGTTCAGAGTTCACAGTCTGTTTAATGAAGAAATTTGAGACAACCAGGTCAGTGATCAATGAAACATTGAGTACAATACGTCAAAGAAGCGCAAGAATGTTGGTGAATATTGTTGCCGTTCGGGACAGTGTGCGAAAAAACTCCAGACAGTACATTTCGCCAGCGCCGTATAGTCTTAGCTTTGTGGCATGTGGTGGCAGACCCTGCTTTCGGAAAAAGAACTGAACTTATATTCCATACATAATGTCATGAAACCCAGAAACAGAAGAAATTTTCGTGTTGATCACACAAAGGTTTATCCTGGGTTGGAATCGAACTCACGACCTCAGGCTTATTAGTCAGGGTCACTAACCACAAGACCAACAGGCCAGTCATGTTACTCCATACTTGCGCACTTATACTTATTTCTTTAACTTAGACGCCACACATCGCGTATCAGCGCAAATTAACGTAAAACTAGACGGTACTTGTAAAATTAAGTTTAGTTAGTTAGTAGCCGTGGCTAAGCAGCCGTAACAAGCTAACTTTTCACTCGCTCTTGGCACACCAATTACATTCAGCAGTACCGTCTGTATTCAGTCTTAAATAATATTATCGACGAATTAGTCTAAAAATGTTGATAGCTTTTAGTTCTTTGATTTTAAGATTAACTGATTCTCACGTCCTACGTGAAACCTTTTTATATAGAACTAGCAGTGCCCGCGGACTTCGTTCCGCGTTATAATTTTTTTTATCCCTGCCCGTTAGTCCCGCGTAATACTTCGGGTTAATAGTTCGGTATAAATAAAAATTATGATGATGAATCATAGCCTATGACACTCCACAATAACGTGGCTTTCCAAGCCTGAATAGATCGAATACAACTGATCATCTTATGGAATATCTTGGGTGTTTCACACAGTTTAGCTTTAGCACTTGTGATTATAACCCTACCACGTGACCCTTGGAAAGCACGATAACAACACGAAACAAAACATAGCGTTCTTCATTGACTGTAAGAAAACCACTATAAAGTTTAGTACATATTTCGTAAAAGGAACTTTTAATCGAAACTTCAACTATAACTACTACTAACTACATATTTTAAGATATCCACCCTCTACATTATTGAACATATTGTAATCATTCCCGCTGTACGTGTAAAAGACATACCTAGCCTATGAGTTGTACCGTGAACATACAAACGTACGAACAGACAGACGGACGCTGTCCGTCCGTCTGTGGGTGTGTGTTTGTGTTTGTGCGTGGGTAACAATGACAATTAATAGGCAGATAGATACATAGATGGACGGATAGACGGACGGACTTAGAGAAACTACATGGGGTTTTGGATTACTGAAGAACTCTCTAACTACATAAATATTTATGCCAGATTTTTGCATTTCAATTTCTCACTAAATACAAAAACCGTGTGATCGTCTTTTTATTCATTCTGTTACATTTTTAATTTACTACTACTCGTACAAAGTTAATTTAAATAGCTTGACCGTCTCGGAATTCACCTAAAGCTAGAAATGAAGCTTTTATCCGTAAAAACCTTTTAGTAAGCAGAGTTCACACTTAGGATCAAATTAGATTTAGCATCTTAAGATCAACTGTACCTAGGTTGCTTTTATGTTTTGGTATTGGGTACCACATAAGTACATCTAATTTAAATAAGAGTGTATTCCAAAGAGGGGGTTACTGAATACTTTTTATACATCAACGTTAGATAGAAATCGTTAACGTACGTGGGTCGTAAGATACAAAACAAGAAATGGAACATAATTTTAATCCTTAAACAGCAGTGGCTTATACGACACCACATCAATTTCAAGCTTATGTCTTAGGAATAAGGTGCTAAAACAATGAAAAATAATAAAGCAAAACAACAAACAAGCAAAGCATTAAGTTTATTTTCTTCAAGAGGACTCTCGGAACCTGTTCGAATACAAGGAACAGCTCATTTTATATTACATCTCAAATTAATAAATCTCTGTTGAAAAGAAGGGTGCTATTAAATACTTCGCGAGTCTCAACGTCAGAGTATTGGACGCCTGAGGGCAACAACATACAAAAGAAGCAGTGGAAATAATACGAGCCGCTTCGTGTCTTAGAAGTCGGCTATGAAGAGCTTGTTTGAATTCTGAAGTCTCATCCGAATGGGAAATAGTGACCCATCTGTTATAATGAAATGATTTAATTTAATATACAAATATGAAAAATTCACGTTTTATTTTATCCTTATATATCCTTATTATCTATATATTTCATTACGAATAACCCGACTCAATCACAATTTTAATATGGTAACCACTTATTACCTAAATCCATGGATAAGATTGTAGGCAGCGCAGGACCGGCTATTGTGGAGATCCTTGGGGGAGGCCTTTGTCCAGCCATTGACGTCTTTCAGCTGATATGATGTTGATGGATAAGATTTCGTCATTGAGACAGTATGTAACCTCCTGATTCTTTATTCAATCAGAAATGGAACCTGACGATTCAATTGCGCTTAAAAGGGATTGTGTACCCTTTTAAGCGCAATTGAATCACCATGGTTCATTTTCAACAACTCTGGACTTGTTAAAAATACAACCAAAGTTAATATAGCAATATAGTGCTACAATAATATTGTTATTCCTCTGATCCATTTGTTTGTATTCCAAATCTTATAATAACAGTTAATAAATTTCAGTTTAGTATATGATTAGTTAGGTTAAAATTGCAAACATCGAAGAAATATTGAAAAGTCTTGCTTAAAAGTTAATCTAATTGACTAAGTGGTTGGATGTTTCACTTTATACCTTTGTTTGGTTATAAAGAGGTTAAACATCACAAAAACCAGCAATCCGTTCATCTCTATTCAATTCGCTTTCACTTTACCTGGGTTAAAAGCTTTTAAAGGTTTTAGATTTTTCTGGAGCATGGTGTTATACAATGGATTTTGTGCACTAAAATAGAATGTGCCAATAAATAAATAGACGTGAAATAAAATGTTTGTTAGTCGATGCAATATACTGTACGCACGGGTGGTTGTATAAAGGGGATTTCGAGAGGTCGTACCTCCCCAAGCCGTTTTGAAATTCCGTCACAAATGCGTGTGCAAGCATAAGTGTGGGAATACCTTACTATTTTTATTTGTATTGTATTCTATTGACTTCCTCTTTCCTGGAAGTTCATTGATACGATTCTCATATAGAATGACATTCGTGTATTAACAAACATTTATTTAATTTGTGCCTCATAGAACATTTAAGGTACCTGTATTGACTGATGACGATGGTGATGAAAAAGCAAATCAATACATTTATTACTTTGAAAATATTTGTAATGATTACACAGATGCTCTTTTCTTTATACTAGCTATTCTTAGTTCAAAGCTTACCTTCTGAATTATAATGTTAAATTAGGGTTCAATAGTAGAATCAATAATAGAAGGAACAACAGAGAATTATAGGTAAACATCCACTTTAGTTAGGTTAGTTAACTTCAGAAGTAGGTGTGTTTGAGTTTGTGAGATACCAATTAGAATCTATAACATGGTTTATAATAATAATATCATTTATCTTAATTATCCACTTTAATTTTGAGCTGTACTGAATCAAATTAACTATAACTATCAGTTGTACGCTTATTTATCGCATTTATGTCGTGAAGGCAATTCAAGAAATTAATAAATAAAGGCAAGTCTTTCATCCTTGCACATTACGTTCTGCAGCTTGACCGTATTTCAGTCATGTCATCCGATAACCTAATGGAAGAAAAAACAAATGTTATGTGTATGTCATTTATCGACACACAATTATTCAATTAACAAGAGGGAGACAAAATTATTAAGAGCAAGGTGTTAAATAAAAACACATAGCAAATGTATGTACCTACACAATGTGAATCATATTGCGTTAAGGTTTTTCTCCCAGACATAATTTGTTTGACTATGAGCTTTTCGATTATTTCAATTACAACCGGCTTTTCAATTATTTGTAGTCGTTGTTTATAGACAACGACTACAAATAATTGAAAAGCCGGTTGGCATGCTTGGTATATTCTTGCCTGTCACGCCGCAGGACGTGGGTTCGATTCCTACCCAGGGGGGCTGCCGCTTAATTCACCAATCATCTTGGGTGGTCGGCGTCCAAATAGATGAAGATTAAAAATGACTATACCATTCGTTCAATGGCCAAAACGTTGAAAATTGATTCCGGACCATTTATGGCGACACATGTGCTCATGGGAGCCGATTGAATTAATGATTTAGTAATTTTTAACAATGAACGCCGATCACGGTCACATGATCTGCTTGCTACTTAGGCCTTGCTACTTCCAGGACAGATTGTGTGCTAAACATGTCTGTTTGTTCTAAGTCTGGGTGTAAATATCTATATAAATTTGTATTTACACAATAAAAGTAATAGAATGTAAAACATTTAACCAGCAATAAAGAGAGTATACGCAGTTATCTGGTTTCCATAGTACAAACACTGTTTAATTTGGAGTCAGATGGCCGTGTGTGAATAATGTACTAGAATACTATTTAAATAAAAAAAATATATATACATAAAAATTGGTCAACATATAAACAAACAACAATCTTTTACTGCATCCAAACTTAGCCACGAATCATGTCATAGTAATAGATGCTACAATTTCAGCCATCCATGGTGACAGTTGATCTATAGCAAGAAATTTTAACGAGATAATTTCCGTGTAAATCATACTTTAAAAACTCCCAGTACGATAAGAAAGTACTTGCAATCTTTATAAGGCACTTTGCTATTTTCGGCACATGTTAGAGGTACGCATTTTTACGGTCTACGAAGACCACAAACTTTCTGCTACGCATTTTTACACAGAGTCAAATGTCTGCCTCTTCACAAGGCAACATTTACATAACATACAGCAACATTTACATACATACAGCGCAATTCCGATAAAAAGTGTTAACAAAGTCACCCGGGCGTAAAGGCGTAGCAGGGAGGTTGCTACTCCTTTTTAACACTTAGAGTCAAATGTTCGCCTCTTCATTAGGCAATATTTACATAACATACAGCAACATTTACATACATAGGTACAGCGACGTTCCGAGATCAAGTGTTAACAAAGTCTTCCAAGCGTAAAGGCGTAGCAAAGACGTTGCTACGCCTGTTTTACACGTAGAGTCAAATGTTTGCCTCTTCATTAGGCAACATTCACATTAGATACAGTAACATTTACGTATATACAGTGCTATATCGAGAACAAGGGTAACCAAAGTCACCCGGGCGTAAAGGCGTAGCAGAGAGGTTGCTACGCCTTTTTAACACTTAACTAGAGTCATCTATCTCTTCATTATTATAATTATTCCTTAGTTTATTATATCAGTGTCAGTTTTGTTGTGTCTCTAGCGTCTCTCAGTGTACTATGATAATCATACTGGCATCGCAAACGCGCCTGCCTTGCGTGCCATATTCCTTCAAATGATGGACTCAATTCGATTGTGGAAATCCTTTGTAAAGGCCTTCGTCCAGCAGTGGAAGTCATTTGACTAACATGCTGTTGATGATGAATATCGGTTTAATGGTTCATCATGTTCCACGAATGAACAAGAGCATGTCATCCCTGCCAGAAATCCAAAATACCACGATATGTTCCAGCAAAAGAGCACAGTTCACATCCCTAATGACAGATTTACAATATTGCACATAGACATGTTGGACCTATGCCAGTTTCATACTGGCATCGATACTGTTCAACAACTGGCGCTAGTTTTACGCGAAGATTGGAAACTTTGAAGTGATACTTGCCAGGGCTTTGAATTTCCGTTAGATAACTCGATTTAGTTGCCCATCTGCTATAATAATAATATACCATTTCACTTGGGCTTGTGGGCCGGTTTTACAATCAACTTAAAGCTGCAATAATTTGTCGCACGAACAAAAGATTGACTGAATCTATTCTATGTTTTTGGAAATTATAATAGCCTTAAAGTATTATTTAAATGCTTCAGTAATGGAATTTCCTGCCGATTATTTATATTCTTCATCGCTCGCTTAGGCTTAGGGTACTTGTGACCTGGTCTTTCTCCGATTTAGTCAGTGAAAGTTCTACGAGGTCTTTCCCTTCCGGTTCTAGGTACTATTCACACAGGCCAGGTATACTTCTTTTGTCAATCTTATTTCATTCGTCCTTTCTAAATGCCCAAACCATCACAGCATACCTTTTTCAATCTTTGTGACTACATCCTTTTTCACACCACAACGCTCTCTTATATATAAGTAATATAATTTATCTCTCTCATCATATCAACCTAAACATGCCAACTTTTGGACAACGGCAACACTCACTCTGCCTTTATTTAGATTTCTTAAATTTAGTTAAGACTCATTTCTTTATTGCTTTTGTTTTAAATTATTATGTCCTCACAGTATTGCAATTTTACTTTAAAGAGAACCTCAATAAATGGACACTGCAGGAATTATGTGTCAACGTGGCAAGAGGATGAAGCTAAACAGTGGGACCCCTGTCACCAACAACGATTTGAGCTGCGTGACGTTGAGTGCGATCAAAAGGATGAATTAGATTCTGTTTTGTCATTTAAATACGAAACCGTCATGAATACCAATGTGTATGTAAAATGCCAGTTTGAACTTTAAGCCAATGTCAAAAGTAGCATTTCAAACTAGAAGCGAGTTCTGGTCGTTATTTGTTTTGTAGAGCCTTATTCGGTTGATTTGTGCTGTTTAAATAGTTATAAAACCGATAAACGGCAAATAATCAACTGAGTTCGAGTAGCTGGAAACTGCTGGATCCGAATAGCGCAAGACCGGCAATTGTGGAGATCTTTGGGGGAGGCCTTTGTCCAGCAGTGGACGTCTTTCGGCTGATATGATGATGATGATGAACCAACTGAGTTTGTTGAAGTTTAAACAAAGTTTATGAATTGGTAACGTGTGTTGAAGCGTAACCGTGTTATGGAATAGATAAACTGAAGTGAGATGTTAATGTAAAACCGTAGAGCAAGAAGCACCAAAAGAAGTTAAATCCACGTATGTCAGATTGCGAAAAATTATAACATACTTGTTATGTCACCTAGCATTATTATTTTTTCCAAAATGAATATTCATTTTCATCACTGGTCGGGCCATGACCAATTGACATACTTCAGCAACATACTTTAATTAGTCTTATCTTATCTAGCAAAATTTAATTCTACTAACTTGAATAACGCTATTTTTTAAATATAAAAATTTAATGTGTTATAATTATGATACAAATTAATTTATTTGAGAAGATTTAACTATTTATACACAACTGTTGTTGGGTATAAATAGTTAAGGGAGGAAAGGGGACATCCATAAATAAAATTTTGTGCCAATCTCTACTTACGCCTACATTTCTTTTTTCCCCGTTTAACAATAACAATTTAGTTAATACAAAAATTGGTCACACTTTTGCTGATGCTGTAGTTTAATCGAAATGTAATAAAATTAGTTGAATGAAGTATCATTATACTCATACAAGCCCTTGTTTACCAAGATGCTTCGAATAGTTGTACAAGATCAGAAATCGAAATTTAATTTACCACAACAGAATAGGACGTAGGTGGAATCTAGCAATTTGATCTTAACAGTATCTTTGTTACCGTGGTATTAAGCCTCTTTTTGTAGTATAATTGTATCCATTGACGTCACGTCGACTGTACAATATAATACAAGTGTATTTTACCTCGGGGAAAAGATGTAAGCAAATAATTATTATTTGTTAATAAGATAAAGATTTAAGATAAGATTAAGATTTAGATATTACTTGAATATGGAGTAGAATTTCGTAGTCACATAGTCATATATAATATATCAGTGTACAAGTTCAGATTGCTTAGATATTATGTTAAGTAAGTCATTAAATAATAAGCCCAATAACCAATAACAACTGCTAACGCGTTTTTCAACGAGCATGCAAAGGAAATAATGAATATACTTTCAAACATTTCTTAGGTCCAATCAATTATTTATTAACTGCAATAACTTTTATTTTCAACTTACTCGTAACACTCGTCAGTGTTTGTTCAGTTATTAAAAATAGATTTACAATAATATTATTTTTGTAATTCCACTTTTTTATAATAGGTCTTTACCTATGAAATTGCCGTTTTGTATGAAAAAATTTAAACGAATTTTTTTCATGAATTTTTTTATTTGTATTAATCGAAGTAATCACCCATGCAATCAATGCATCTTTGCCATCGCAGTGGCAGTTTATTGATGCCCTTCTTAAAGAAATCAGCTGGACGGGAGGCAACAAATTCTTCAAAGGCATTTTGTACTGCCTCTCGGGTATTGAATTTTTTTCCCGCCAAGAAGTTATCCAAATTCTGGAAAAAGTAGTAGTCTGTAGGCGCAAGGTCTGGTGAGTAGGGCGGATGACGGAGAGCTTCCAACCCCAGTTCTTGCAACTTGGAGACCGTCTGCTGTGCAGTATGAGGTCGCGCGTTGTCGTGCAGGAGCAGCGGAGACGAGCGATTGACCAATGCTGGTTGGAGATGCGCCAGCTTCTCCATCATTGTGCTCAGTTCTTCACAGTACACATCTGCAGTAATGCTCACCCCGTTTGGTAAGAAGCTGTGATGAATCACACCGGCGCTAGACGACCAAACAGTGACCATCACTTTTCTAGGGGTAAGTTTTCGTTTAGGGCATTGTTTAGGTGCTGAACCAGGATCCAACCAACTTGCTGAGCGCTTGCGGTTATCAAACAGAATCCATTTTTCATCGCAAGTAACAATGCGGTTCAAAATTCCTTCATTTGTGTGTCTGTTGAGCAGTGCAAGGCACGTCTCGACGCGTACTTCGCGCTGGCGATCATTGAGTTCGTGGGGCACCCATTTGTCAAGCTTTTTTACCTTGCCAATTTGACGCAAATGGACCAATATTGTTTTGACGCTAACGTCGAAAGCTGCTGCTAATTCAGCCGTAGATTGTGTATCATCAGCTTCCACAACCGCCTTTAATTCGTCATTGTCGACCAAAGTCTTCGGACGACCGCGAGGTTCATTTTTCAGGTCGAAATTTCCAGAACGGAAGCGAGCAAACCAATAACAGGTGGTGCGTTGGTTTGTAGTGTTAGCTCCGTAAACGTCGTTGATTTTGCGTGCCGCTTGTGCCGCGTTGCTGCCACGACGGTACTCATATTCCATAATTACTCGAATTTTTAACGTATCAATGATGACGAAAAAGATTGAAATGCGATGAAAATGTAACACTAATCAATAAAGAAATGACTACTTTTGGAAAAAAGAATCCATGTTTTTAAAATAAAATTAATTTGAAATTAGAATTCTTAGCCAAACAAAAATTATTTTGATTTGAAATGGCCAGTACTGCAGAACGGCAATTTCATAGGTAAAGACCTAATATATATCGGAGGGTGACATACAAGCAAGTGGGTTACCTCATGGTAATCACCGCTGCCCATGGACACTCGCAACACCAGAGGAGTCGCGGGTTCGTTGCCGGCCTTTAAGAGCCAGCAAACAAATGCCGCTGACCCTTGCCTCCACCCCGATGAGCTCTGGCGACCTTACTCACACGCAGAAACACAAAATCAAAATTATTAATATTGTTATTAAGGATTGTCTTCTGTAAGGTGAAGGTACTTCCCCGGTCTCTCAGTGCTCTTTAAGCGAATGAACGCTGTACCCTACCTCGCTTTTCCTACTAATAATTTATATACGAAAGTTCGTGAGCATGTATGAATGTTTATTAAGCTTTCACGCAATAACTACCGAACGAATTTTTTTATGAATCTTTGTAGTAATATAGCTTATATATCCGAATAAAACATAGGCTATAATTTATAAAGTTTAACGCGGGTAAAACCGTGGGCCATAGCTGTTTTACATAGCGGTTTTTATGTCAATGTTTATTATTATTATATTGAAGCAATATAAATTTAAAAAATAAATACGTTTGATCTAAACTTAAAAGGAACGTGTTGTTAATTATTTAATTTTTAGATTTAGACACCAAATATAATAAACCTTCAATAGCACTCCAGAACTAAAAAAGTAGTGGATTCTTAATACTAGATTGCAAACGAGATTGATTCATAAAATCACAATAATATTCTATGGTACGACGAAACCGTGGTTCAGAACCCAAGACCATATTTAAAGTTCAACTCGCTACCACTATGTCAACGAGACAATTTGTTAGTACTTTGTAGAATTGTATAATAACAAGGCAGTATTATACAAAACATGGTCGTAAAATACACCGCCAATTATTTACTCTCCTTAGCCATGTAACCTTGTGAAAGTAATAGGATACAATGTAAAACCTTTACAGCGTCGATCATAAAGAAAATATTCAAAAGAATTTTGAGTAGGCCTTTTATATTCATGTCACAAAGCATAAATTTTACCTTTTACGGTTTATTAAATTTATTGGATGAATAATGCAAAAATTAAGCATTAGATTGAATGGAAATATAACAATACTATTTTTATAAAACGCCCGCACTAGGGAAATTAATCCCTGTGTCGCAGGGTACTTTGCAAACTTACAATTTACGCACACAAAGTACATCCAGACTCAGAACAACTATTTATTGGTCACACAAATAGTTGTCCGATGCGGGAATCAAACCCGGGACACAAAGTGAACTGACTTACCAGCTGCGCCACACGTGCAGTCAAAATCTCTTACTTCAACTCAACAAAAAGTAGGTGATTTTTAGGGTTCCGGAGCCAAATGACAAAAAAACGGAACCCTTATGGATTCGTCATGTCTGTCTATCTTTCTGTCTATCTGTCCGTCCGTATGTCACAGCCACTTTTTTACGAAACTATAAAGACTATACTGTTGTAACTTGGTAAGTAGATGCATTAAGATTTCAATACAAAATGTTCCCCATACTTAGAACTGAAACTCAATTTATTTTTTTCATCAAACCCATACTTGTGGGTGTCTATAAGGTCTAGATCTTCAAAAATGATATTGAGGTGTCAAATGTAGTATTTCTCTTAACTTAATAATTTACACTCCCAAATTATTTGTTACAGACACATTATAATTTCTAAAATAAGAAATGATAAAACTAATAAAAATATATGATATACATTACCATGAAAACTTCCACTTAAAATTGGTTTGAATCTAGTAAGTAGTTTTTTTTAATACGTCATAAATCGTAAACCGCAATTTACCTTTCATTCAATCAACTCTCAACTTACAGCTACGGAACCCTTTATGGGCGAGTCGGACTCGCACTTGGCCGCTTTTTAAACCTTACATTGCTAAAATAGTTACTTCACATAACATAACATTCACATCACCAACATAATATCGGATCGCTCACTGCTACTGCGACATAGGCCTCCCGCAAGATCCCAAGACCCAAATACTCCGAAATATTTTATTCCGAATTTTGATGTTCCGATTTTCAAATGTCCGAATTTCATAATACCTGAGAATTGTAATGTCTATTATTAAATATCACGAAATGTGTCTTTCCGAAAGTCCTAAATGCGATTTGTTAGGATTCCGATTTTCATACATTCTAAGAGCCAAATGCTCGAAGGGTTCTCAGTCCGAAAAACGACATTCCGAATTTCAATACTTCGAATAAACTAAAAATCATCACGTTGTGCTACAAAATTTTGTGACAGAAACGAATCGCTGCAAAATCTTTATAACGTTGCCAATTGGAGGGGTTTGCGTTAGTCACCGCGCTTGGCATGCGAGTTAGCGACCGCAGTTAAGTGGTAGCTAGTACACAGGTGGTACTGCTACCCGACTACCTGATGTATCCCTTACTCGCCTTTTACGACACCCACGGGTTGGTATGGGGTGGCCCTGTTATTCTTTCTGGGCTGGAAGTCATACGACTGAACAAAAAAATTATTAAAACTATTTTTCTAACAAAATGACCCATTAATATTTTTTTAGACAACTCCCCACACTAGGGAATCTAGTCCCTGTGTCGCGGGGTACTTTATTTATTTATTTAATAGGAAGACCAACAGCTTGAAATACAAATATAAATAGCGTTACTAAGCGTCATAAAGCCAATTACAGGTCCTCGCTTGTAAGAAGCAAGTTAATATGAACATGAACAGCGGTATATATACATTGTGAAATCCTCAACACATAGATTTTATAAATATCTCAGAAAGAATTCTTTGCTAATCACCCGTCGTACTGCTTCTGGAGTAGTATTAAAAATATCAAAGTCAGGAATTTTATGGTGCTTGTTTAAATAACTGCTCGCTCGCCGAAAAAATGCGTTTTGTCGATAATTTGTGTTAACCAACGGGAGATGGATGGGATTGTGATGTCTTGCTGACGACCTTGGTACATTAAAAGGTAATTTGGCTAGAAGTTTGGGAGAATCAATAGAAAAAGAACCCTGGAGATATAATTTATTTGGGTTTTAGTGATTTTGTAATCAACCTTCACGCCAATGGTGTCTAAGATGTTGTACAAGTTCTCATATTTTGTTTGTGGTACACCCTTGATTTCAACATTATTCAGACGAGATCTGTTTTCATTTAAAGATATCCGATGCTTTACATCGTTGAGGCTCGTTTCTAAGACTGTATATTTCTGCTCGAGGTCATCCACTTTACGCTCAGCGGTGGTCAGACGTGAGGTAAACTCGTCTATCTTGTCATTAGAATACTCGCAGGAAGATTTCAATACCCCAAGTTCAACTTTGATAGATTTAATATCCTCGAAAACTGCAGGTAGTCCACTGAGTTGATGTTTTAAAGAGCGGATCTCCGTCATGATATTCTCCAGTGTTACATGCTCTTTGGTGGGTGACGGGGAGGGCAGCGCCCTGCATGTAGCACACTTCCAATTCGATCTCCGGTCCGCCCCAAGTTTCTTCCATCCAGCTACAGTAAGGCCAACACAGTCGAAGTCGAAACGTTGAGCACAGGTACTGCATTGAACTCCCGCGCCCTCAGCAAGGTCACGTTTGCAGGTACTACAATGCATCCCGAGTAAAAGGTTGACGATATATGGAACAAGTACAGGTTTCACTAGATGCGTGTTAGCGCAACCGATGTCCACGGATAACTTATAAACATATAATAGACGGACACAAATAACATCCAGACTCAGAACAACTATTTAAGGGCTACACAAATAGTTGTCCGGTGCGGGACTCGAACCCGCGACACGAGGCGGCGAGGTGACTGTCTTAACCGCTACGCCACACGTGCAGTCAAACACACACAGATATTGATTCTATACAGTATCAACCACTAAACTAAGTTTGATATATTTGCACATCTTTTTATTATGATAAGGATAAGGCATTTTTATTATTTTGTCTCTCTTTTTAGTGCGATATACTAGGGAGTCTAAGCGCGCCGGGTAATTACAAACAGTTACAGTAGTTCTCTGCATGCCCTGTTTCTTTAGTACGATCTATATTCGACGGAGATTGTGTCAGTTTAATGGTGTAAAAAGTAAGAGAGATATTCAAAGTTTAAAGAAAAGCAAATACAACAACAGGTATGTAGATACCGATGGTGAAAGGTTTCAAATCAAGATTTTTAAGACTACCTTTTGGATCATTCCTAAATAATAAAAATAGCATATCCCAATACGCCAAGAACACAATATATATATATATTTATTTATTTATTTATTTTCCAATTTATGTACACACTAAGACTATAAAGAAAGAAAGAATAAACAAGAGAAGACATTGTACAAAGGTACTACTTATTTCTAAAGAAATCTCTTCCAGTAGACCTGCAAGAGGAGATTTTGGAAGAGAGGAAGATATGAGTGTGTAGGGTGATATACATACATACGATAAAAATACACATATACATAAATAAATACATAATTTTAAATAATAAACTACATAAAATACATATATCTATGGCAAAGAGGAAAGGTAGTGTTCTTTTAACTTTTTTTTAAACGTGGTGATTGTGTTACAGTTTCGAATGTTAGGCGGAAGAGAGTTCCACAGCCTAACCGCCTGAACAGTGAAGGAGTTGGAGAAGAAATCAGTTTTATGGGATGGGAATTTTAAAATGCTTTTTAGGTGTGACCTACATTGGGCGTTGGGAGAATGTTTAAAGGAAAAGCGCTCGTGTAGGTAAGAGGGATATGCGGGATTATTTAGGATATTGAAGAGGAGACATAATATTCGAGTATTCCTGCGAAGGCGGATTGGGAGCCACTTGAGATTGTTGCGGAATTCTGAGACATGGTCGTACTTTCGGAGATTAAAAATGAAACGCATACATAAATTTTGCAAACGCTCAAGTTTGTTTAATAGCTCTTCGGTAGCATCCAGATAGCAGACATCAGCATAGTCCAGAATGGGCTGGATAAGAGTTTGAGCAAGAGTGATTTTGGTTTCAAAGGGCAAAAAGTACTGGAGGCACCTAAGTGAGTGAAAGGTGAAATAGACCTTTTTGCTGACTTCATTGATGTGAGCATTCCAGGATAAGTTCCGATCTATAATTACCCCAAGATTCTTAGCGGTATCCGAGTACGCAATATGCACATTGTCAAGTAAAACAGGAGGAAAAGAGCCGACGTCAAAACCAGCACGCATTTGCCTACTGCCAATAATCATGGCCTGGGACTTGATGGGATTTAATTGAAGACCGAAGGATCTAGCCCATTGACTGATCGCGCCTAGGTCCTGATTCATGGCAGCAATCGCGGTTCTTTCTTCATTTAATGTTAAATTACGGTATAACTGCATGTCGTCTGCGTAGAGATGAAAAGTGGAGGAAATAACTCGTGTAGCAAAGTTGATGAAGATGGAGAAAAGTAAAGGAGATAACACGCCACCCTGGGGTACGCCCGCGGTAAGATTGCACCAATCTGAGTAAGAGTCCTTATAGCAAACACGCTGCGTGCGTCCCCGAAGATATGTATCGAACCAAGCCACAGACTCTGAGGAGAAATTAAGTGATTTAAGAGTTTCGAGAAGAATATCGAAGTCCACGGAGTTAAAGGCACTGCTAAAGTCAAGGAGAACCAAAACTGTGAGAGATTTATTCTCCATGGCCCAACGGATTTCGTCAGTGACCTTTAGGAGCGCCGTTGCCGTGCTGTGACCTGGTCGAAAACCAGATTGTAAGGGATTTAGAAGATTATTCCGCAGTAAGTAACCGGATAGCTGACGGTGGACTATATGCTCCAGAACTTTTGAGAGGAAAGGGAGGATGGAAATCGGGCGAAATTGTGACAATAGTGTAGGATTGGAAATTTTAGGTAACGGGATGATATGCGCTTGTTTCCAGGCACATGGGAAGCAACAGGAGTACAAAGAAAAGTTAAAAATATGAGTAAGGATAGGAATTAAAATAGGAATTAGTGGAGTAACCATTCTGGAGCATAACTCGTCATTACCAACAGCGGAAGATGTTATTGATAAAAGGGATTTTTTTGCTTCGTCTTCACTCACTGAAGTGAGTTTGAACGGGGAACATTGTGGTACCGACAAAGAAGACAGCTCAAGTAAGGTATTCGATTTGATACGAGGGTCAATTGTAATAGGAGGAATTGAGAAATGGTGGTTAAGAGAATCCAGGTCAATACTGTTAAAATCTGCCGAAGGGGTTTTGCCGATACCATTGGCTTTTAGGAATTTCCAAACTTTGGAGGAATTTTGATTATTGAGAGAAGTGTGGAAGTGGCGACGTTTAGAATCACGACACATACGACTGCAGCGATTGCGCAAGATTTTGAAGCGATTAAAGTTGGTCTCTGTAGGCGTGAGTTAAGGGTGCCCACCCTATTGATATATGCTTTGTCAGCCCTAAGTAGACATGGCAACAAGTGGAAGGGGTTGACTCAGCAACATTACCTTGGTCACGTATACAGGACATTGCGAAACATGGAAACAATTCTCCCTGACACAGCTAATTAGCTTTCCCATGAGAACCGATACCTGATACCTGACCATTGTACTTTACTTTAGTTATAAAATTAATATTAAGGATCATTCTGTATTCAGACTTAGCTCTAGTAACTTGTACATTTGGTTTTCTAAATAAAATAATTATTTTTATACAAACCGGTGTATCAAACCTTGACTGGCGCAGCCGTTAAGTGACCTGTAGTTAGGTTACCCTGTGCCTTCACGAATCACATTTTTCGGGGGCGTGGAAGCAACCAACTTTCGTTTCTACGATTCAACGGGTCTACGAACCAAACAAATTTGTCAAGACGAGCCACGGCGGGGCAAGCTGAGCAGAATCACCACAAGGAGAGCGGAAAAGCAGCGGGTTATGTGAGTAAATCTTTTCACTATCCTGTCATATTTCCTTTGATTTTTCCTTGTGATTTTTATATGTGTGTCGTGTATATCTAGGGATTAGAAAACGCCCAATTTTTGCACGTAGCATTTTGCATTAGTATAAAGTGATAAAATTTTCACGCTATTTTTAGTTTTGTGTGGTAGTTAATTAATTAAATAGAAATGGAAGGAAATGCAGGCATGGTTATAGTACCACCCGGGGTATTAAAAATTATCCCCATATTTAGTGGCGAACCAAGGCTCTTGCCTCTATTTATTCGCAAAACAGAGTATATTGTTAGTTTATATATGGGAAATGCAGCCCAAAACGAATACCTCTTACATGCGATAACCAGTCGATTAAGTGGTGAAGCAGCGAACTTAGTAGGGGAACGAGAATCCATAACAACGTGGGTTTCCCTAAAAGAAATTTTAAAAGAACATTTTGGTGATCCAAGAACGGAGGATTGCTTGGTTCTTGAATTAGAGAGCATAAAAATTTACAAAAACGAAACTTATTTAGATTTTTGCCACAGAGTACAACAGTTGAGAAGTGTTCTAATAGCGAAAATAAACGAATCAATTGAGGATTCAGCCACCAGAGTTGCGAAACAAAATATTTACACGCATCTCTCGCTGAACGTATTCTTATATAATCTACCGCAACACCTAGTTAGGTTAGTACGGCTAAAAAATGTAGATACATTAGAGGGCGCATTAAAAACTGTTCTAGAGGAACAAAACTTCCACGAAGTATACGAACAGAAAAACTCGCGGAACCCTAAAACAAATAACAATTTTCAGGGCCGTAACAACTTTAATTATTCACATGCACAAGCGACGCATGGTGCGAGCACTAGTGCACCAAATATGCAACGCCGCATAAACGATTCCTTTCATAATCGTAACCCAAATTTTAATTCTCCCATTGCCGCGATGCACCCTAGAAAATACAATCCCCCAAATAATTCGTTCCAGTTTAGGAATCCGAATCGTTTCAATCAGACTAATCCATTCTATAATAATAACACCTTCGAACAAGCGAGACCGCAAGTTCAAGGTCGAGAATATGCTGATTTCGCACAGCGTAGCTCGCAGCCGGCGCAACCGTTGCCGACGACTGGATCGGGTTCCAACACTGACGTCACGATGCGAACCGCGGGGACTAGACGTGTAAACTACACCGATTATAACGATAACGGTGACAATAATATATTACCAAGTACTTCGTCCGATTACGAACAAATCGGAAATTTTCATATAAGAGCCTCTATACACGAGAGCGAATTAAAATAAATTGTAGTTTTTTAAATCTTCCTCACATATGTATCCCGGAACTTAATGCAATTTTTATGTTGGATACGGGAAGTCAACGTTCGTTTTTAAGTCCCCAAATAGCAAATAAATATTATAGTAAGTTTAAAAAATACGAAAAGTTCGAAGTAGTAAGCACCCATGCTAGTAGCAAACACAACGAGGTTGTGTACATCCCTTTGCCGGGATTATTTAATAATAATGAGTGGCATAAATTTTATATTTACAACGTAGACGATAGATACGATGGTCTTATGGGTAGCGATTTACTCACACAACTGCAGGCAAATATAGACATGAAAAATAAAAAATTGTTAACAAAAGATACCTGCATACCTATTATTTATAGCCCACCTATTCACGAATTCTATGTATTGCCGCCGCGCAGCGAATTAAGGGTCAAAATTCCTGTAAATTTGTCGAACGGCGAGGGCATTATAAACTTTACGCAATTTACGGACGGAGTTAGAATGCCCACAGCATTAGTTCAGTGTATACACGGCTATGCTACAACCATCATTCAAAACTGTAGATCGGAACAAATGGAACTAACGATAACCAGCCCATTTAAAGTAGAACCATATTTTAGAAACTTAGAACGTAAGAAAGTAGCATTAAATTTTACAGATAGTTATAACGATAGGTTGGAGCAACTTTTAATGGATAATCTTTCCAAGCTAAATGTTGACCATATGAATAAGGAGGAAAAACAATCTATTACTAATATTTGTAATGAGTATAAGGACATTTTCTATTGTGAAGATGTACCCCTGTCATTTACAAACGAGGTTAAGCATAAAATTAGAACTAGAAACGAAGACCCGATACACATTAAAGCACATAGGGTACCGCCGACGCAAACGGCAGAAATTAAAAACCAGGTGAAAAAAATGCTCAAGGACAATGTTATTCAAAAATCATTTTCACCTTGGAGCGCACCAGTACATCTAGTACCAAAAAAATTAGATAACTCGGGCAAACAAAAATGGAGGATGGTCGTGGACTACAGACGCCTCAATGATATCACAATAGATGATAAGTATCCTTTGCCAAATATCAATGACCTTTT
This sequence comes from Pseudoips prasinana, assembly GCA_951640165.1. NCBI lineage: Eukaryota > Metazoa > Arthropoda > Insecta > Lepidoptera > Nolidae > Pseudoips > Pseudoips prasinana. Next base: position 16,972,997 of record OX621241.1, on the reverse strand, counting down.
TGATATGCTAGGCAAAAGCATGTATTTTACAACCTTAGATTTAGCAAGCGGGTACCACCAAATTGAAGTGGAAAGCGAAGATAGGGCAAAAACTGCATTTAGCACCCCTTTTGGGCACTGGGAGTTCAATAGGATGCCATTTGGCCTAAAAACGGCGCCGGCAACCTTCCAGCGCACAATGGACAACGTACTGAGAGGCCTTCAGGGTATCCATTGCCTTGTATATCTTGATGACGTAATTATTTTCGCAAAAAGCATCCAAGAGCACAACGAAAAACTTAGGGCCGTATTCGATAGACTTCGCGAAACGAACCTTAAGGTACAGTTAGATAAATCCAATTTCCTAAGGAAGGAAGTACTTTACTTAGGGCATACTATCACTAGTGAAGGGTTGAAACCCAATAACGACAAAATAGATGCAGTATTAAGATATCCTATTCCTAAAACCACAACGGAAATAAAAAGTTTCCTTGGTTTAATAGGATATTATAGAAAATTTATTAAGGACTTCGCTAAAATAACAAGACCTTTAACAGTGTGTTTAAAAAAGGGAAAGAAAATAGATTTCAATGATGAATATATAGAAAGTTTCGAAACATGCAAAAAGCTTCTTACAAATGCGCCATTGCTACAATTTCCAGACTTTGAGAAACCTTTCATTTTGACCACCGATGCATCAAACTTTGCACTCGGGGCTGTCCTTTCTCAGGGTAGTATAGGGTCAGACAAGCCTGTTGCGTACGCCAGTAGAACTTTAAGCGACACGGAATCTAGGTATAGCACCATAGAAAAAGAGCTGTTAGCTGTAATATGGGCGGTTAAACACTTTCGACCATATTTGTGGGGTAAAAAGTTTTACATTTATACAGACCATAGACCTTTGGCCTGGCTTTATTCATTAAGCGAACCAAATAGCAAACTTACGAGATGGCGTTTAAGATTAGAAGAGTATGATTTTGAAATTAACTATAAGAAAGGGTCGCAAAATTCAAACGCAGATGCATTGTCACGCGTTAAGATTAATAGTAATAATATTGTAGTTAGTTTAAACGGAAATAAAAGTAGAGAAATAAAAATAAATATGTTAGATAATGATAATGAGTCAATGCAAGTTAATATCGACGAAAATGAACGAAATAATAGAATAATAGATAATAATGCTAATGAAGAAATAATTTGCCTATCAGATTCGGATTCGGAATCTCTTAAGTTAAGCATAAGTAGAAAAGAAGCTCCTATTTTTGATATATCGGATTCAGACGATGGAGCCACTGCTCATTCGATATCGAACAGGGAACATGAAGGAATTCCAATCTTGAACGAAGCTATAGATACCAAACCGCGACAGATACTCGTACATACTTGGTTCAAGAATGAGACATGTGTTAAGGACATTTCTAATAACAATCAGAGAATATTAGAAGTCCACATGCCAGTAGATAATAACGAAGATTTAGTTAAGAATTTTTTGAAAGAATACGTAGACTTTAAACACAAATATTTTATTTACTTTGAAACAGAAGCGTTTCGAAAAATATTTAGTAATGTTGTAACCGCGTTATACAAGAAAGGGACACAGAATTTAATTGAATGCACGGACAGAGTTGCTAACGTTACAGATGAAAGTGAACAAAGGGAAATTATATTAAAATATCACGAGGGTAAAACTGTTCACCGAGGCATTCGGGAAACACTAACGAAATTAAAAAGACACTATTGGTGGTCTAACATGAAGGAAACCATTTCAGCAATAATTAATGCTTGCGAAAAATGTAGAAAAATGAAATACGACAGGAAACCAATTAAACCTTCAATACAAATCACTCAAACACAGAGCTTGCCGTTTGAGGAAGTGTTTATGGATATTTTGTACATAGAAAACAATTATTATTTGACAATGGTAGATGCTTTCAGTAAATTAGCACAAGCTTTTAACGTACCAAACAGAAGTACACCCGAAATAGTGAAAGCACTAATTAAATATTTTAGCATGTACGGAACACCGAAAAAAATAAGTAGTGATCCTGGTACAGAATTTAATAATAACCTCATTAAAGAATTATTAAGTCTAAATAAAATTGCGATGCATGTAGGAACGCCGAATAACCCAAATTCAATGGCGATAGTAGAGCGTTTCCACTCAACAATTATCGAAATATACAGATTAGCAAGATACGAGAAAAGTGACCAAGATGCAGCGTCAGTAATGACTTATGCCATAATGGCCTATAATAATTCCATACACAGCGTCACAAATTTCACCCCTTTTGAAATGGTATTTGGTCATACGGACTTGGGAAACGTATTCGACATAGATAGAGACAAAAACTTTTTACAAAAATTGGTGCAAGACCACCGAAAGAGACTAAAAGTTTTATACGAGTATATAAGCGAGAAAATGAAAGACAATAAGGCTAAGATTGTAGAAAAGAAAGGTGGAGAGAAACCACCTAGTTTACACGAAGGTGAGGATATATACATGAAAAACACTAGAACTCGAAAAGCCAAGGAATTACCACGCTACGAGAAAGCGAAGGTAATAGGCAAGGTGAAGAGGAATATTGTGCCAGTTAAACTAAACAAGAGAGACACAAAAGTGGCACTAAGGAATGTAAAACGCCCTCCGCAGGTGGTGGCAAGCAGTCCTGGAGTTCCTGGCCCTAGCGGCATCGGCAGGCAGCGTGAACCTGCAAGATATGCGCCAGAATCCGGGAATAGCGTCGATCCGGACAAATACAGCAGTGACTCAGAATAGTCACTGGACTATCTTTAAGACAGTAGATTTAGAAAATATAGCTAGGTATTTAGATAACAATATTAATCAATATTTTAGGTTAAAGAATATGATATATTCCCAAAAAGAGTCACGTAATGAACTCGTAGGTTTAAGCTTTCAAATTGAATCCTTTATGGAATTAACAAAAGATAGGCTAAGACAGATTATCCCAAACAAGAGGTTAAAAAGAGGTTTAGTGAACCCATTAGGTTCCCTTGTCAAGTTAATTTCGGGAAATCTAGATAACGAAGATGCAGTGCGATACAATACGGAAATTAGTCGACTTAATAATAAAGAACATTCTGTAGAAAAAAAACTTTCATTAATGCAAAAGGCATTCGATAAGTTAGTTAATATTTCAGGTGATTTAAAATATAATTTACTACAATTGAATTCTAAAACTTCGCTATTTCAAACACTTCAATATAATCAGTCTAATATTCTTAATATAGTAAGTCAGATGAATACTCTGTACCAAATTTTAAATAATTTTCGTACTATATATAATGTAGTTCAGGAAATAGAAACTTCCATAGCTTTTAGTCGTATACACATACTTCACCAGTCTATAATTAATTCTACAGAACTTTTTAATATTTTGTTAGAAATAGAAAAACACTATAGGTTAGTCTACACGGTAGATAAGCATAGCCTTACTAAGTTAGAAAGTACTATAGTTTTAAAATCATATTCAGATACGAATAAGTTAGTTTTTGTGTTAGAAATCCCTTTGGTAGACACGATCACATATAATTATTATAAAATCATCCCTGTACCTATATACAATCCCAATTCACAGAAAACCCTTATTATCGTTCCTAAATATCCCTACCTCATAGTGAATGGATTGAAATACAAACCCATATCTAGCCCGTGTAAGCAGATAGAAGAGGATCGAGTCCTGTGCAGAGACGAAAACCTTATACAATATGCAGAAACAACGTGTATCGAGCAAATCATGCTGTTAAAAAACTATTCGGCATGTCATCAGAACTATATCCAAATAGAAGATGTACGGAGCCACATGGTAACTAATGGAGTATGGTTATTATTCACTAAAGCAAACATAATTCTTACCGAAAACTGTAATAACGAAATAATAAAATATAACCTCAAAGGAACATTTTTGGTAATGCCCAACCAAAGCTGTGAAACCCAAATTGGAGACAAATTTATCAGTCGTTCGGAGGAAACAAGGACATCAGAGGCCAGCCTACAATGGAGACCTGTGAATATGCCAGAACTACAAAAAGAAATCGAGATAGAAGACAGCCAAGTCGACCTTCGCGGCGTGGACCTCAACGATATCAAAGACATTCTTAATAGTGCAAAGTTTGTTAGTGGAAATGTTGACGAAAGTGAGATAAGTGTAACCAAGGACATTAGCATATGGACCATAAGTGTTTTAGTTTTAATTTTTGTACTGATAATTGGGTATTTGATTGTCAAATTTAAAGTTATTAATAAAATTATTGTTATTTCTAGACGAAATCACCTGGATCAAAATAATTTATCTCCAGCTGATTTCTCTCTTAAGGGGGGAGGAGTTAAGGGTGCCCACCCTATTGATATATGCTTTGTCAGCCCTAAGTAGACATGGCAACAAGTGGAAGGGGTTGACTCAGCAACATTACCTTGGTCACGTATACAGGACATTGCGAAACATGGAAACAATTCTCCCTGACACAGCTAATTAGCTTTCCCATGAGAACCGATACCTGATACCTGACCATTGTACTTTACTTTAGTTATAAAATTAATATTAAGGATCATTCTGTATTCAGACTTAGCTCTAGTAACTTGTACATTTGGTTTTCTAAATAAAATAATTATTTTTATACAAACCGGTGTATCAAACCTTGACTCGTGCGCTTATACCTTAGTTTCGCCTTATCCCTAATAGCCATAGCTTCTTTGATAGCCGGAGTAATCCAAGGGGCTGGAATGTGTTTAAGTTTAACTCGCCGTTTCGGTGCATGACGATCATACAGAGATGTTAATATACCGCTAAATTCTCGAACTTTAGTATCAATAGAGTCACAATTGATCACCGGCGTCCAGTCAATGTGCTCTGCATCACACTTTAATGCCTCCAGGTTCATGCCCTTGAAATTCCGAAGGGTTGAATATTGTGATTTACGTTTGGGAGGCCGAATAGAGTAGGAAAGAAAGATTAAGTCGTGGTAAGAGAAACAAGCAGTGAGCTGACCATGTGTTGAAACGAGATCAGGTTTGGAGACAATCATTAGATCAAGAAGACATGGGTTACAATTAGGAAAATGATGTGTGGCTGAAAGAGGTAAGATATGAAGGTCAACAGCTGATAAGAGAGATCGGATAGCGTGAGCACGGTGATCGTTTTTTATCAAACACGTATTAAAGTCACCCATTATGACAACGTGCTCGTAAGTCGGGCATATATCATGAAGTAACGTCTCCAGCGTGTTGAAATAATTAATTCGAAGATTTGGACTATAGAAGACTCCGAGAAGCATTTTTTTGTGATGGACTATGATTTCAATAAAAAGATGCTCTGCTGATTCAGTGTAGGTAGATGGAGAGACATTTACGACTTTAAAGGAGATGTTAGCTCGTAAGTATAGTGCCACACCCCCACATCCCTTTCCAATCCGGTCGTTACGGACGAGCACAAATCCAGGCAATGAAAAGTGAGTAGAGAGAAGAGAAGGCTTAAGAAAAGATTCTGATATTAAAAGAGCATCAATGTGGTTACTGCTAATGGATGCTAGAAGATCAGAATGGTGGCGTGGAATACTCTGAACATTAATGTGGGCGATGTTAAGGTTTTTAGAATAATCAGAGAGGAGAAGGGATAGCTGATCATGCAAAGTTAGAGTTGTGGAAGAATCACTGTCCGCACTTACAAAACTGTCATTAGAGGAAGAACATGAGAAAAAACTGTCATCAATAATAGGGACATTATCGTCCATACTAAGATAAACTAAATAAAATAAAATAAATATCTAATAATAATAAATAGATGTGATAGCGAGAAATAATTAATGTACTATAAAATAATAATTACTAACAAAAAATAAGTTATAAAACGCTAAACTCACCAACTCGCAAGTGGAAGAGATTTTTACAAAAAAGTGTTAAATTTATAAAATAGGATTAACAGTAACAAAGAAATCATATTAAATTTTTTTTTGGCCATATTAAGATAAACAATAATATAATATTATGTCCGGTACGCTACAAGACATTTACGGAATGCAACTAAACGCAAGTTAGCAAGCATGAACAATACGCAGACGTCACAGACAAGTGACAACTGACAATTGACAACTAACATAACAAACAAATGTCAACAAATTAATTGTAATGACTACATATCTACCGGCGTTAGATTAAATAAAAATGTAAAAATATTATGGGTAATGCATAAAAGTTAAAAAAAATATATAGCGTACCGTCAGCGCATAATGTGAAGAGTTATGTATAATACGACCAATGAAAGTTGCAACTACTTCAGAATGATGAAAACAAATCTGTTTGAAACATTATTAAACTCGACAACGACTTCTTGTGGCCTTAGTTTCCTGTATTGTAGGCAGCGCCGCGGGAGTCACGGTGGACGGAGCACATGCAGAGCCTTCGGTGTCACCGGATACAGCGCTGACTGGTGTAGTAGTACGATACCCCATGCTTAAAGGATGCAGAAATATCTACCTATGTGTTTGAATATGGTAGGTACTGGCAGTACATAAGTATTATATGGGACCTCAAGTAAAGGAATGCACTCCAAGTTTCTCACAATAATCAGCCATAGGATGTAGGCAAAAAAATTAATATTTATCGTTTTGGGTTTAGCTAAGAATTTTAAATTCAAGAGCCCATAAAACTCTAGTCGATAAGTGACACAACAAAAAATCATCGAGGTATTAGAAATTTGGTGACCACTTGAGACATCATGTGCAAGTGTCTCGACCCTAAACAATATTTATTGGTTTCTATCGAAAGACTGAAAAAAAAAGAGAATTGGTTTGGAAAGGGAAGTAACACGTTTATTTTTATGCATAGTAGGAATATTTCGTTAGTCTTAGAACTGTCGCGCGCCGGTTACAATCGGGATTGTTATATTCTAACACATCGCAATAATTTTATAAGTTTTAAATTTGAGTCAGTGTGTATCAATGTTAGAGTCAGTGTTTGGTTGTTAAATATTATAACTAAATTAATTAAATTCAGTGAATGAAGCCGGTTTCCTAAAATTAAAAGCTAAGTACTATATATATATTACTGGGCAAAACACTGTAAACATTTCATTTCAACTAGATATACTAAGTACATTAGGCAGAACGCTGTTTACTGTTCAGATGTTATTTCTATTAAATACTAAGTACCCATATGTAACTTTGGCTTACTTGTTAGAGGTTAATTTATTACTCTTGCATTGTTGTTGTTGCACAGACAAACAGCTAACCATAATAATCAAATGATTATTATTTTATTGTGTTTGAGATAGGTTCTCAGCCACACTTTGGATTATATCCGATCATTATTTCTAATTTTCATGGCTAGAACTGACGATTATGAATCTAGACTTTACAATGTTTACCCGACTGTGAGAACCTAAGGTGAAGGTTAACTAGATCTATTGGTTCAAATCCAATTAAATACTGATCTAAATGATTTATCCGTTATATATTAATGGAGATTTTTATATGCGCATTGTCGTAACGGTATTCAAGATATAGAGATAACTGGTTCAAATCCAGTTAAATACTTATATAAGTGGTTTATCCGTTATTTATTAATGAATGTTTACAAGATATAAAAATAACTGGTACAAATCCTGGAAAGCCTTGTCTAAAATTCTTTATATATTATCTATTAAGGACATTATTATGTACAGAACGACGACGTCGATATATACTGATGGTTGACTTTTACTTTGACGACATTTACATGACCATATACACATAAGTAGAGTGCTGGCAGTTAGTAAATATAAAACATAAAGTAGAATGAATATATATACAATTGTATGTACGGGGAGATGTGATTTTGGAATACCTATAATGTGACGCAATCTGCGTAAGTGTGCGTAAACTTTATCCATTTCCCGATGAATACGATACAAAGAGGGCGGTTTTTACGGCACACACACACTAACACTAATGAGACATCTATCTCGGATGGTTCGGATCAAGATGATCGAACACGCCAATTGAATCAAGCTACCATTATATACTATAGTGTCGACAGCGTGTAATCCCTGTATGTGTAGACTGTCTAAACAAGCGGGCATGCGATAAGTCATGTGTGGGAGATATCTGTTTGCCCAACGCGGGTCACGTACATGTGAATAAAGGGCATAGATCCCTTCGCAGACAGACTCTCTCATGCTACGCGGGACGCGCTAGAAGCAAGCCTACTGTTACAGCATCTAGAGCACACGTCTGTGATCGACTCATATTATAAATCACCGAAACATACCCGATACTCAAACTATTATGGCTATAGATTACTTAGATCTAGCAACTATCCGAGTATTCTCATATTCACACAAACACGCATGTTACAACTTAGTTTGTCGAGAATGTTGGATTTAAGCTACCGTAACATTCCTCCAGGTTAACGTAAATAACTGCGCAACCTCAAAGTAATCGCCGCTAGCGTAAAAGTAACAAAAGGTCGTAGAACTGAATTATTGAGTTAATTCATAATCACATGTGTGGGATTTTACAATCAACATTATCTGAATATACATATACATATATATATCAACCACAACTGACACACTCCTGATGACTCATGACCTTGACAATGACTCTGAGACTATGAAATAAATAAAATAACTGATATTAGTAATCCTAGGGGAATCATGATTAACTCATGAGACTAATTGCATTGATAATATTTCTTTACAAATTATTACGAGCTATGTTAAGATTAAGTAGACAGTAGTTTTGCATTTTCCGCTTCATCCTACAGGACTCGTGTGAAAACCATTTTCCGGCATATACACGCGGTAGCTGAAACCCGGGGTAAGTTGTAGAAAATAGCCCATATATTATTTTATTTTCACGAATCATTACTGAAACTTGGAGCCATATACTGTGTTTAACTACAATTCCAATTAGGATGTTTATTTACAGCAATTCTCCTCTAAACAGCATTAATTAACTTTATAGGAATCAAGGTATGAATATAGGATGTAATAGCATATTAGGTTAATTTATTCTAGACGATCACGCGCCCTATAAAACTCAATATAGACGATCACGCCAAAACTAAACTAACTTAATACTAAATATTAATTAAACAAAACCTCACACTAGTATATCAGCAGAGGTAAGGTAAGAGTACAGACTTCACGACAGTCTTACGACAGGGGGGGTGGGTTAGTACATCTGGTGCCGTGACCAGGATCTCGTTTGTAAAAGGCATTGAAATAATTCAATGACGCGAGATAAAAGAACTAACTTAAGCATCGGTCCGAAAGTAACTTTAATTTATGATGCTCATATTTCTATATAGAGTTAATAATAAAAATAAAACACAACGTAGGTAATACTCCTAATAATTATTCATCACAATAATTTTACATAACTTAGGTAATACTTCTAATAATTATACATGATTATATTCATTCAATTTTCTGGATTCAGTTAGATAGAATTGAAACACAACGTATGTGGTTAAACAGAGGATAGAGGTTCTGTGTTTTGGGAGTGGTGATTGGGCTCTTTTCTGCAACTGTTTCTAAGAATGCGTCATAGGCCAAAAATAGAGTTATTTACATATCAATTTAGATAATTTGTTAAAATTTAAATGAGGTTTAGATATAAAATTTTATAGTAGTATAAACTTAGTTTCGGAGTAATGGAGTAATTTGTTTATATGAGTATGACACATTCTTAAGATGGCCTTATGTTCAGTTGTGTAATGTGAGAATTAATAAATTTTGATTGAAATAGTGACCGCTAATATTACAAATAGTGCAAAAGGACTACATGGTTTAAAATAATTATAAACAGTGAAACAATTATAGACAAATATTAAGTTTGGATAGACTAGTTTATAATAATAAAAAAAAAAAAAACTTAAAAAAAAAAAAAAAACTAAAAAAAAAGTTAAATAAAAATATATATCAAGACTAAGCAATGGAAAATCGCAAGAGAGGTGCTTCTGCGAACAGCGGAAAAGCCAAAAGAACAAGATTAAACACTAATTCTACCGGGGAAGGATCTCATTTGATGCAGTATCTGGATTCAAGACTAGGAGAATTGATTCAGAGGATGGATAGGATTGAAAATAGTTCATCCATCGGTAGTTCATCTTCTACCGGGATTTCGTCAGAAATTGGGCCTAGAGAATCATTGACAAGGAATAATGATTCTAGTACTAATGTGATGTCTTTAGATACTATAAAGACGACAAATGTTTACGTAATGAAGCCGGTTATAGACCAACCAAAGTTCAGTACATCAGGGGGGCTAAGTCCGGTGCGCTTCGTGGATAAGTTACGCCGGTACATTAGTTATGTAAATGCGGGAGATAAAGCTTTAGAAATAGCTTTGGAATGTCTATCGGGTGCATCGCAAAGGGTGCTAGAATTACATAAGCAAAACTGGCAAACCATAGATGACTTCGTAAAAGATTTTCTTGCTATATATTGGGATCAAAATGAACAAGAAAACGCGAAAATTAAATTAATGAATTCGAGATGGGAACAGAATAAAGGGTTGAGTATGCACGAGCACTTCGCCGAACAGATGGAAAGTGTTAGACAACTCACTATTCCACTGAGCGAAACGGAAATTGTAAAATGTATTATGCGTCATTTTCCTGAAGATATACAACGGTTGTGGTTCACAAGAATAGGACCATCGACTGCTTTACAAGCATTAGAGTTCCTGCGAAGTATTGAAAAGAATGTAGTCAGACATAACGATAATAATCAAATGCCTAGGGAGAACATGGCAAACCGGGTTCAACAAGGAAGATACAGTAGACAACCCTTTCAAGATCAGCGTAAAACTACTCTACCCACTAATGTCATGCACACCAAAACGTGGGAAAGAAGAGGCAGAGGTACATCAAGAGGAGTATCGGGAGGAGGACACCCACAACGAGGGCGATTTAATTACATTAAAACCACTAATTTTGTCAAAGGCGGGGTTATAGGGCCAAATAACGACATAACTGAAGAGATCGAGAAGAGACCAGTTGAAGGCAATAAAAATAATGACAATTTGCTTGAGGGAAACTGAATCCGGTTGATTGTATGCGTCCCGTTCGGTCAACAAAGGAACTTATAAATAATGGGGATAATAATGTAAACTTAGTACCAAGACCTACATTAATGGATAGCAATAAGATAATTAGTTTTAATCAAAATGCGGGGGGAGCACGGGTTAGTACATTAGTATATAAGCAACTATGTAACTTAGGTTGGGAAGTCGGTAAAGGATTAGGGTTAGAAGCAAAAGGGCGGTTACATCCAATTAGAATACAGACAAATATATTATTAGGATCGAGTGCCAAATCAGTTTTCAACAAGGATGTAGAGTTATTACTTCAAACGATAGAAAAACGACAATATAAAGGAAATTTTGTATGTCCAGGAAAGATTAGTGAGTGTAACACTTGTAATCTTATGCTACGTTACAGAGAGGTAGCTACAGTGTTCGGGGAGGAATTAGAGGAGTGTGAGGAACAGTTAGCAACAACTTTAACGGAGTTACCCGAGATAGAGGTCCAGATAGGGGATATTAGAACAAAAGCTTTAATTGACACGGGGAGCCAGATTACATGCTTATCATTGGATTTAAGCGAGAATTTAATAAGACAGACAGGTAAACTAAGTGAAATGCCTATACCAACAATTTATATACAAGGAGCAGTGGGCAAACGTAGTGAAAGGGTAAATAAGATGTGCTTAATCACATTGAAAATTGAGGCGATTGAGATTAGCATACCTTGTTTAATAATAAAAGGGTTAACGCGACCCCTGATACTAGGGATGGATTGGTTAGAACGAGTCAAAGCTCAAGTTGATTGTTCGGATAAGAGAATTTTACAAATAGAGCATTTAGATCGACTTTGGCAATTAAAATTGAACACAGATTCCGTTGAGAGCAGTAATGACGGTCTGGGAGGGGAAAAGAGTCTACAAAATATAAATTCAATTAATCAAGCAGAACAAAGCGGAGTAGACTTAGGTTATGTTAATGAGGATAAAATTAATGCTTATTTGCAGAAACAAGATTTGTCATTTGAATATAAAAATATTTTACTTCCGGTGTTATTAAGCAATAGGACGGCTTTTGCCGAGAAGGCGGGGAGAACTGATAAGTACGAACATGTAATAAAAATGGTGGACGCGACACCTTTTGTAAAACGTCCATATGCAGTACCTTATGAATATAGGGATAGGGTTAAAAACAAAATCATAGAGTTTGAAAAGTTAGGAATAATAAAACGTGAAAGCACGCCGTACTGTAGTCCTTTAACATGCACTTTAAAACGAGATGGTTCTGTAAGAATCTTATTGGACGCCAGAGAGTTGAATAAGAGAATGGAAGGAGACATAGAATCACCACCTTTGACTTCAGAGATTTTACAGTCATTTCACGGGGTTCAATTTATGACGATTCTAGATTTAAATGATGCGTATTTTCAAATACCATTGCATAAGGATTCAACTAAATATACAGGATTCACATTTGACGGGAAAAGTTATACATATAGAGTCTTACCGCAAGGGTTAAAAACATCAGTAGGAAGTTTTTCTAGAGCTATAGACATAATTTTGGGGCCTGAAGTAAAGGAGTTTTGTGTAGCCTATCTAGATGATTTGTGCGTATATACAAGAGGGGAAATTGGTGTTGGAATAGAGTTACATGCGGAACACATATGTAAGGTATTAGAAAAACTACGCGAAGCGGGGTTAACGTGTAAACTGGAGAAATGCAGGTTTCTTAAGAAAGAGGTGAAACTACTAGGGCATATTGTTTCAACTGAAGGTATAAGAATGGATCCTGAAAAGATTGAAGCCATAAAAAAATTTCCGGCACCTAAAAATGTTAAGCATCTACGCTCGTTCCTCGGTTTGCTTAATTATTACCGAAAATTCATCGAAAAGTATGGAGAACTAACTAAACCTTTGAATATAATATTGTGTAAGGGGTGTAAATTTAATTGGACGGAAAAGGAACGGATTTGTTTTGAGGAAATTAAAAACAAATTTATAGATACGGTTATGTTAACACATCCAAAATTAGGGGAACCATTCTTTTTACAAACTGATAGTAGTGCTATAGGTATTGCGGGCTGTCTTTATCAGATAGATACGAATGGAGATCATAAGGTAATTAGTTATTGTAGCAAAGCCTTGACTAACGCCGAAAGAAACTGGAGTATTAGTGAACAGGAATTATGGGCGATAATATATAGCTTGAAAAAGTTCGAAACATACCTGCGAGGAAAACATTTTACGATAAGAACAGATCATAAGAGTTTACTATTCTTAAACAATTGGAAATTATGTAGTGCACGAGTAGTTAGGTGGGTAATATTTTTGAATCAGTTTCAATATAAACTAGAACATGTAGCTGGGCTGCAGAATATTGCCGTCGACGTCTTATCTAGGTATTTGCCAGGACAAGCCGGTATTCAGCAGACTAAGATAGTTTGCCCAGAGATAGCAATGTTTAAATACGTAAAACAAAAGGAGTTGCTGGAGAGGGTTTCTAAGATAAAAGAGGCTCAAGTACAGGATGAGCAATTAAATAACATGATCGAGGCGTTTAAAAATGGGAAATCATATAACGGAGATTTAGATCAACAACGATATTATTTAGAAGACGGGGTGTTGAAATACAAAGGATGGGAACAGGGTAGGGGAGTGTTAGTAGTACCGAAATTATTACAAGCTCAATTAATAAAGGGAATCCATGAAGAATTAGGCCATTTTGGTGGACAAAAAGTTTTTGCTGTAATGAAAACTAGATTTTATTTCACAAACATGAGAAGGGAAATAGGGAAAATTATAAGGAGCTGTGAAATATGCCAAAAAGCGAAAAGCGACGTAAGGAAATATGTAGGAAAATGTAAAGCTGTACAATCATACGATGTTGGAGAATTAGTGTTTTCGGATTTATATGGACCATTACCAGCTAGTAAATATGGTTGTAAATATATATGTGTCGTACAAGATAGTTTTAGTAAATATATAAAGCTTTATGCATTAAGAAAAGCAAATGGGAATACTGTATTAAAAAGCGTTAGAGCATACCACCAAGTAATACCAATTAAACATATTGTTACGGATAACGGATCGCAATTTACATCAAGAGTATGGGAAAATGGTTTGAAGGAAATGGGAATAAAAATTTCACATACGACTGTACGTAACCCTAGGCCTAATTCGGTAGAAAGAGTTAATAAAGAATTAGGGAGATTTTTCAGGACATATTGCTCTAGTAACCATAAAGGGTGGTTAAATATTATCAGTAAAATAGAGGAATGCTATAATAATGCGGTACATGAAAGCACTGGATTTACACCCGATCAGGTTGTTTTTGGGGAGAACATATCATTAAATGTAGATAAAATATTGTTAAAGTATCATGTATCAAAGTGGAAAACTGGGAACTTAAACAAAATACGAGAGAAAGTCAGGGAAAATTTAGCTGAAGCCATTAAAAGGAGAGAATTATGTTATTCAAAGGGACATAAGATTAGGAATTACCAAATAGGAGATTGGGTTAAATTACGCAATTTAAATAAGTCTGACGCTAATCAAAAGTTAACGAAAAAGTTCTCCCTGTTGTATGATGGACCTTACAAGATAGGGGCTGTCCCATATGATAATGTGTACACATTAGTCTGTCCAGAATCAGGGAAAATATTAGGTAATTACAATGCAATCCATTTAGCACGCTATTATATAAACGAAGATATAAACTGAAACTCTATATTATATACACTTAGATAGTAAGCCATAACATTATATTAAGGGGTTTATGTAGTACATTTCCTAAAAAAAAATAAAAAAAAAAATAAAAATAAATAATAATAATATGATAATAATTAAAAAAAAAAAAAAAAAAAAAAACGGCATAGGATAATATTGTTTAGAATAAGTATAATAAGATAAAAAAAAATGTAGTATAGAATTTATAAACTAGTTTAATCCAAAAGTTGAATATTAAAGGATGAATAACAGAACAATACACTTCTTTCATTTCTTCCTAAATTAGTACAGTTTGTCTGCAAACTAAACTTTTAAACGTTTCGTTTGTGACAAAGGGAGGGGGATGTAGTAGTACGATACCCCATGCTTAAAGGATGCAGAAATATCTACCTATGTGTTTGAATATGGTAGGTACTGGCAGTACATAAGTATTATATGGGACCTCAAGTAAAGGAATGCACTCCAAGTTTCTCACAATAATCAGCCATAGGATGTAGGCAAAAAAATTAATATTTATCGTTTTGGGTTTAGCTAAGAATTTTAAATTCAAGAGCCCATAAAACTCTAGTCGATAAGTGACACAACAAAAAATCATCGAGGTATTAGAAATTTGGTGACCACTTGAGACATCATGTGCAAGTGTCTCGACCCTAAACAATATTTATTGGTTTCTATCGAAAGACTGAAAAAAAAAGAGAATTGGTTTGGAAAGGGAAGTAACACGTTTATTTTTATGCATAGTAGGAATATTTCGTTAGTCTTAGAACTGTCGCGCGCCGGTTACAATCGGGATTGTTATATTCTAACACATCGCAATAATTTTATAAGTTTTAAATTTGAGTCAGTGTGTATCAATGTTAGAGTCAGTGTTTGGTTGTTAAATATTATAACTAAATTAATTAAATTCAGTGAATGAAGCCGGTTTCCTGAAATTAAAAGCTAAGTACTATATATATATTACTGGGCAAAACACTGTAAACATTTCATTTCAACTAGATATACTAAGTACATTAGGCAGAACGCTGTTTACTGTTCAGATGTTATTTCTATTAAATACTAAGTACCCATATGTAACTTTGGCTTACTTGTTAGAGGTTAATTTATTACTCTTGCATTGTTGTTGTTGCACAGACAAACAGCTAACCATAATAATCAAATGATTATTATTTTATTGTGTTTGAGATAGGTTCTCAGCCACACTTTGGATTATATCCGATCATTATTTCTAATTTTCATGGCTAGAACTGACGATTATGAATCTAGACTTTACAATGTTTACCCGACTGTGAGAACCTAAGGTGAAGGTTAACTAGATCTATTGGTTCAAATCCAATTAAATACTGATCTAAATGATTTATCCGTTATATATTAATGGAGATTTTTATATGCGCATTGTCGTAACGGTATTCAAGATATAGAGATAACTGGTTCAAATCCAGTTAAATACTTATATAAGTGGTTTATCCGTTATTTATTAATGAATGTTTACAAGATATAAAAATAACTGGTACAAATCCTGGAAAGCCTTGTCTAAAATTCTTTATATATTATCTATTAAGGACATTATTATGTACAGAACGACGACGTCGATATATACTGATGGTTGACTTTTACTTTGACGACATTTACATGACCATATACACATAAGTAGAGTGCTGGCAGTTAGTAAATATAAAACATAAAGTAGAATGAATATATATACAATTGTATGTACGGGGAGATGTGATTTTGGAATACCTATAATGTGACGCAATCTGCGTAAGTGTGCGTAAACTTTATCTATTTCCCGATGAATACGATACAAAGAGGGCGGTTTTTACGGCACACACACACTAACACTAATGAGACATCTATCTCGGATGGTTCGGATCAAGATGATCGAACACGCCAATTGAATCAAGCTACCATTATATACTATAGTGTCGACAGCGTGTAATCCCTGTATGTGTAGACTGTCTAAACAAGCGGGCATGCGATAAGTCATGTGTGCGAGATATCTGTTTGCCCAACGTGGGTCACGTACATGTGAATAAAGGGCATAGATCCCTTCGCAGACAGACTCTCTCATGCTACGCGGGACGCGCTAGAAGCAAGCCTACTGTTACAGCATCTAGAGCACACGTCTGTGATCGACTCATATTATAAATCACCGAAACATACCCGATACTCAAACTATTATGGCTATAGATTACTTAGATCTAGCAACTATCCGAGTATTCTCATATTCACACAAACACGCATGTTACAACTTAGTTTGTCGAGAATGTTGGATTTAAGCTACCGTAACATTCCTCCAGGTTAACGTAAATAACTGCGCAACCTCAAAGTAATCGCCGCTAGCGTAAAAGTAACAAAAGGTCGTAGAACTGAATTATTGAGTTAATTCATAATCACATGTGTGGGATTTTACAATCAACATTATCTGAATATACATATACATATATATATCAACCACAACTGACACACTCCTGATGACTCATGACCTTGACAATGACTCTGAGACTATGAAATAAATAAAATAACTGATATTAGTAATCCTAGGGGAATCATGATTAACTCATGAGACTAATTGCATTGATAATATTTCTTTACAAATTATTACGAGCTATGTTAAGATTAAGTAGACAGTAGTTTTGCATTTTCCGCTTCATCCTACAGGACTCGTGTGAAAACCATTTTCCGGCATATACACGCGGTAGCTGAAACCCGGGGTAAGTTGTAGAAAATAGCCCATATATTATTTTATTTTCACGAATCATTACTGAAACTTGGAGCCATATACTGTGTTTAACTACAATTCCAATTAGGATGTTTATTTACAGCAATTCTCCTCTAAACAGCATTAATTAACTTTATAGGAATCAAGGTATGAATATAGGATGTAATAGCATATTAGGTTAATTTATTCTAGACGATCACGCGCCCTATAAAACTCAATATAGACGATCACGCCAAAACTAAACTAACTTAATACTAAATATTAATTAAACAAAACCTCACACTAGTATATCAGCAGAGGTAAGGTAAGAGTACAGACTTCACGACAGTCTTACGACAGGGGGGGTGGGTTAGTACACTGGGAACTTCGCAGTTAGGGCTTTAAGGTCACTCATGGATTCGATTTTGTGTCGGGATTTGTCCGGAGTTATTATAATTATTTTACCTGACGACGACCAACAATTTCGAACTTGAAAATGCCTGCGTGCTGCTGTGAAAACACGATGCCTAGCTTGTGTTAGGAACTCCGAGACAATGTATCCAGTGCCTTTCAGTGTGGTTTTGCTATCCCAGACCAATTGGCGGTGCTCAATATCACGGAAACGAATTAGAATTGGACGTGTTTTGCTCTGTACAGAACCAAGACGGTGGCATGCCTCAAAAATGTTTGTATTGAGGTCAGGTAACTTCATTTGGCCGGTTAATAAGTTGATAACCACATCAAACAACTTTTCATTTGGCTTCTCAGGGATACCATGTAGTAGGAGGATCTTACGACGCATGGAAGTCTCATGGCGATCCATACCAAGTGAAATAAGTTCAACTTGTGTTTTTAAGTGACATTGTGACTCCAATATAAGGGATTTGAACTCCATGAACTCACGTGAAAGTGCAATTACATCTGTGTGAACCGGTGATGCCATGGCATTCTGTAGTTTGTCTTCATGTTCCTTGATGCGTGAGTGGAACAGCTTTTCCAGGCTTTCCAAGCTTTTTTCTAATCTGCTGTCCATAGTTGTTGCAATGAAATTAACTTGGATTATGATGATGTTGATGGAGAGGTGATACACAAAGCGAAAAAGGTGGGTTTAGCAAGTACTTAATACATATGAACAGTTATGAAACTTCTGAATTTAATTTTAAATCAATTATTTTAGCAGGAGCTAAAAATTTCGTATGTGTATATATTGCCTACCCACACACGAAAAAATTGATTACTATATATATATATATATATATATATATATATATATATATATATATATATTTATATATATATATATATATTTATATATATATAAATATATATAGTAATCATTTTAAATATTAACGTAATAATCTTATGTAAATAATGCGGCCCAGGCCGAACAATCTGAACCAATCGGAGCCTTATTTTAAGCTGGAATATATAAATACAGATCACAATACCAACACTAGAAGACGATGCAAACAAATAAAAAATACTGTTCGCATGTTTTATTTTAAGGTAGAAAGAATATAGAGCACAATACCAACATCAGTAATCAGGAAAGGCAGAAATTCAGGGAGCGAATTTGAAGAAATTCATAAGCAGAAAACCATAGCTAGACGAAAGAGAATTGTCGCTTTTTTGCAAGGAGTACGTCTAGAATCATAAAAGAAGATCTTTAGCTTAGGGCTTACGTTCGTAAAGTATAAATGCAGATCTTGTACGTTTTCTTCTAAGTATGAAATTTTATTTCTTTTCATCGATTTTATATGGTTAACATTTTTATATAGAAAAATACTGGTATAATGAGTATGAGTAGTAGTACTAACATAATAACGTATGAGTCACATACAAAAGGTGACAGAAGAGGTGGGAGCAAATAGGCGCAGCTCCACCCGTCATGTCAAATTAATTATTACTTATGGGGGAAATATTTTGTTTCTTTTTTGACATAAGTCATTCAATGTGTATCATACCATTATAGACATGTACAGTCCGGCAAACTTATCTGGCCCGCTGACAGCGTCGCTGTTATCGCATTTAGTGTTGCTAGTAACTATTTTTTGCAATAAAGTGGGTAAAAATAATATGCACATTGTAACGTAAATATCACTTCACTAAAAAGAAAACAAATACTGTCATTACAAATCTTTATATTTTTATACAATAATTATGATCATTTATATAAAATGTATGCTGAGTGTCCTCTAACGGGGATACTATCACTATCATCATCATTATCATAATCACTGCTTTCACTTTCACTATCACTACCTAATTGATTGATGAAAGGCTCGTCTAAGTATCCATCCCTTTTTCGATACTCATTTTCAATATTTTTACATGATTGCAATGCTTTTGCCATTCATTGACTGATATTTTATCAAAAGCTTCTGCAATCAATGTAGGCATTTCAGAATTCTATCTACCAATATTCTGATCTGCTATAAATTTTTGCATCTGCTTGCTCTTTTCCTTTCATTAGTTTTCTTACAAATCACTCCCCGGCATCTACAATGGAAATAGCAAAAATTAAATAAATAATTAATATTTTAAAATATGTATTTAAATTTAAAGTGCGACGGGGAGTTTCGTATTTTTTCAGAAGCTGACAACACTAATCTGGAGCAGCAGCTACGCGTTCATACAACTTATTGAAGGGTATAATTGGTGCCTGGAGGTGTTTTTCTTCACTCATATAATTCAATACTTGTAATATAATGTTCCTCGCATCGCTTTTTAAAGCTTTCGGCATTTTCCACAACTAAAAACCACAAAAAGAAAAATAAATACGCGCAACAAACAATCAATGGCAGGAATGTCAGGGAATAACAGCCGATTGACATTTCCAACTGGCGTCGTTAGTTCAACTTTTGGCCACCGGGTCAGATAAGTTTGTGGCACTATAGGTACATCAGTGGCGAATGGTCTATAAGGTTTCCAATAAATAGTGTTCGTCATCCAATATTTTTTATAATCTTTAGATGACGATAACGTTAGTGTTTACCATACGATTATCCCTAATTTTTGTATTTATTCAATGAACGTAAGTCACCGTGTTCGCTTTTAAATGGCGTTACCGTAGAAATAGATTGCGGACGAAGTTTCTCATTTATTTCAATAGAAATCTCCTTCTGCAAAACACGTTTACAATGAAACACACGTTTCCATTGTAAACGTGTATCACTGAATTCAAGGCACTTATTTATTTATTTAAATATTTCAAACGAACAATTTTCAAACACTGTTATCACTTCGGACGTACGTTACATTAGCGAATATACCGAAAGGGTACAGATAGCATTAAAAAAGTTAGGCACATAAATCCTGATATCAGGGGGACTTTACAAACATGTAATTACGATTTCTCACGAGAGCACCGAGCAGCCCATCTGCTGTTCAATTGAACTATCTGGATACTGTTTACTTTTTATTTATATTTTAGCTTTATTAAAGATGAATAAGTATGATGAATGTTGGGAGAAATGAACGAAGAAAAATAAATCGTATAAAGGTAATTTATTGGATATATAATTTAAATAATACAAATAACTTAAAAGTTAATTTTGCTACTAGAATACTTTTCTAAATACTCCAATTGCATTTGCAGTTCTTCGCCAGATGATGAAGATAAAGTGGTAGGTATTTATTATAAATCGCTCTTCTAGTATTTCAATTACTATGTCGTACTCAATGGAATCTTTTTCATGATTTTTTTACATGATAACAACAATTTGACTATTATTTTACACCAATTTGTGACACAGCTTTTTCCGTTAACGATAAATCATTCCGACAATAGCTTAGTCACTATGATTTTTTTTTTCTGATCGCATAAAACTCTTCCTACATTAAAATTAACTTAGTATCAGATCATTTGTTACAGTTTTAATAACCCACATACTAAATCAATCAATCATTCAATAATTTATTTATTTGCTGAACAGAGGCAAAGATATATAAATTTTATTGTACTAATATTATAAACGCGAAAGTTTTGCGAGTATGGATGTACATATGGTTATTTGTTACTCTTTCTCGCAAAAACTACCAAACGGATTTTGATGAAACTTTGTAGCTTATATCCGAATAGCACAACCACAAAAGTTAAATATGGGTAACCGCAGGGCTCAGCTTAGCTAGTATTAAAATAAAATAACTCTGCGTTCTACCTAACTACGATCATCAGGGTGATCATGACCTTTTACTTGCATGCTGACCGTTATGTTACACTGTAAATGGGTTAATTTTGGAATTCCCATCAGTATTGCAAGGAATTCTTTGACTTTATTTTTAGTCAAGTACAAATTAAAAGTATTCATTTTCATTATTTTCTTCTGTTCTCTCCATTATGTTTAATTACAACATATTTTAGTCGGCCTTGACTCGTCGTCGCCTACGCTGCTAACTAGATGCCTTCAATTGTTATTGTCCACTAACCACAGCAATTTCAATTATGAAGTCAGGTATTTCTGCCGAACTGTCTATGATTGATTATATACGTTGCTATATCCTAATTTTAATTTATAAATAATCACGTAATCTTCCATAGACACAATACTTCGATCATGCACATAATACTTAATAATAATATCCTGGGACAATATTTACACACGGCCATCTGATTCCAAACTAAGCAGAGCTTGTACTATGGAAACCAGGTAACTGATATACTACATATAGGTACTACTTTTGTTTGTAAATTCATACTTATATAGATAAATTACAACCAGACTCAGGACAAACAGACATGTTCATGCACACAAATATCTATCCTGGATGGGAATAGAACCCACGACCTCCAGCGTGAAAAGCAAGCATTTGCCAACCACGCCAACAGGCCCGTCAACGTGTTTATTTTTCTGAGAAACATTTCTTTGGCAAAGTATTTTAGTAGGCTTCTAGATCTTATAATAAGATACCTAGAACTTTCACTAATAATACGACCACATGACGTGAGTTGTTAGTGAATCTGTATTCTGATACAAAGGTTACAGGTGCCATCCTCGCGCAAGAGACAGATAATTTTGTTCACGAACATGTTGATTTGTCTTGGTCTGGGTATTTTCTATGAATCGAATAATAATAATAATATCCTGGGACATTATTTACACACGGTCATCTGATCCCAAACTAAGCAGAGCTTGTACTATGGAAACCACATAACTGATATACACTAGTTTTCTTTTGTAAAAACATACTTATATAAATATTACGCCCAGACTCAGGACAATTAGACATGGTCAAGCACACAAATATTTGTCCTGGTTGGGAATCAAACCCACGACCTCCGGCGTGAAAAGCAAGCCTTTCCATCCACGCCAACAGGCCTAAAGTATATAAGTATTTCTATCCGTAGTCTAGTACCTATCCATAGTACAAGCTTTGCTTAGTTTAAACTAAATGGAGATATGTGATATATTCCGGATATTTATTATTATTATAATAAATACTACTATCTATTTCAAACTATTGTTAATTTTTTATAAATATTTAAAACAACATATTACATTGAAAAATCTTAATACCTACTAATATATAATTGTTTTAGCGTCACGTGTTTTGAATAAGATTACTCAAGAGAGTATGTATTAAACTGAGGCGATAATTTTAATATATCTCATGTTCTTCTCGTGTCTCAGAGGAAATCTGTCTTAACCGAACCTCATTTACGTGATACAGTGCGGCTCCATGGGGATCAGCCCGTCGTCGCAACCCCATAGCATTATAATTTATTTTCATGTCAGCCGTTTAAGCCAATTACACTGTGAAGTAATTTACCAAACGTTTCTTGCGAAACATACAAATGGCGTTCTAGACTTAGGTTATTTATATTTTACTTCACATAATAAAATGACTAAAGACCAGCAATTTTACCTTCAATGTTGTTACCTTAATTTAAAATATAAATTAAAATATCAAACTTACATATTGAATGGTCGCAGATATGGCTGTTTCCAGACCCAAAGTAGTACTACAAATTGCAATAAAGCTACTCATAGTTAATATAAGTATTATATAATATAAGTATTCGTTCAAAAACATTTGTTTCCATTTCGGGATCTTTTCCGGTTATATAAATCTCAACTGGGTAAAATAATTAAATTCTCAAAAAAAATATAATATATTTTTCAAATTTAATCAATAAAATATAACGATGCATTTACCGACAATCCAGTTCAGCTGTTAAGAAATATTAAAATCTTGAAGTTTGATTTAAAAATAGAAAAACGTGTTTCGATTTAATAAGGAAGTACATAAAACTTCCTTCCAATTAATTAAGAAAAAAATTACGTTTCTCAGTAAAGAGTATCAATTTTCATTTATTTTTAATCAACTTTCACAGTGACTGATAATATAGAAAATGCAAAATAGCCCTTCACATTGCCCTAGTCTCTAATTGAATGAACAACTGAGCATCGCAAGTTGAATTGAATATGATGCATTATTTATATTATACGAGGACTCAATTTTGATTAAATTGTAGATAGCTGTTCGACTATTTGGGTGCGAAAATGATGCCTGAGCTTACTCATTAAAAGTTTACCTGTTCTTGACCGGTTAATTAAAACTTTAGCCAGATTTATGCTACGGCGAATGATAATAATAATTCGACTCCTCTTGTAAGGGAGTTGTATTATATTAGGTTTGGTGGCCGTATATTATAGACTTGAATATTCACACATTCCCGCTCTTGCATATTGTGATATAATATAATTACCTACTCTCCATCCACACCAAAATAATATTTGTGTCTTTAAAGTAAGTGATAAACCACCATGCCGATATTTTGTTGATATCAGCTTAACTAAAGAAATATTTGTCCCATCGCTATATAACGATACAGTATGACAAACACAGAAGGCACCAACATAGTTTTATAACAATAACTGCCAATATAACATTTCCCAATTGAAGTCTTTATTATTCACAGATACGGGTTTCGCTTTGATACCAATCATATTTTACGTCATGCTAAAATAAATAATCTAAATTGCAAGCACTCGATGACTTAGCTCGCTTAAGATTGGTCCGTGGAGTACTGAAACACGTGTTGAGTATCGCACCGGTGAATGTAATTTGCATTTTTATATATTGTCCTTCTTTCATGTGAATATTTTTGAGTGTTATGGATTACTTGACTTACAAACTTCTGAAAATCATAAACCACACAATATAACATACAATTATTATGAACTTAAAGTTTTCCAGTTCAAATTCCCTCCAAAGCCGGGTCGCTCATATGAAAAGAACAAACAAGTATCTCACCAGGAATTCAGAAACTGTAAAGTAATCTGTGCAAACCATTTGGAGTCTCAACAAAATGAGACCATGAAAATGCAGAAGTAGCTGCTGCAATATAGTTATCCACGCCACTGATTTTACGAGATGATGAAGTGATGATTAAGAAAGAAGTGTGAATTCAGTGTGAATCTGTGTCACTACTACTTTTTTAGTTCCGACCTTAACATACATATGTACATGTTTACGAATGGTAATTATTTATGGTAGCCTACGGAGGCATGTAACACCCGGGTCGGGTCCCTATCACACGCCTTTTGCTCACCCGATTAGTTTTGGCAACCTTAAAGAATACCCTTGTTAAATTGAACTGTGTAGCGCGGAAGTTATTTCGAGGGTATACCTATCAGGGCGGCAGCGTTTCTCTAGGTACAATTAGCACCATACTTACTGCAAAGAAGTGGAAATATTTCAGCAAATAAAATAATGATAATGGAATTTGAAGCAACAGAAATAGAACAATATAATATAATGAAAAAATAAATAGCACACACAGCCATCTGATCCCGACCGGAGCTTGTACTATTGCCAGCAGATAAGTGATATATTTCATATACTACTTTTCTTTTGTAAATACATACTTATATAGATAATTACACCCAGACAAAAATACATGTTCATGCATACAAATATCTGTCCTGGGTGGGAATCGAACCCACGATGAGATTTCAGTATATTTTTGTTAAAAATAGACAGCCTCTGCATGTCGGATGTGAGTCCTTGTATAACGGGGGACTTTAAAACCAAGCATATAAGCATACTCAAACTTAGGAAAATCATTTGTAACACGCAAATAATTATCCTGTGCTAGTATCAAACATGAGACATGAGACCGCCGAGATGTGAGCTTAAATTGCGTTGCACTACACACATGCCGTCATAATCAATAAATACACACTGAAATTCTAAAATAAACTATCGTAAGGATTCGTAGGCTATGGTTACGCCTCTAACAAGTAGACCATAGACGCGTTGGCTAAATAAGTGGTATAAAAACTGAAGCTAGCTTTAACGATAAATTTCGTATTATCTAAAAGCTGGACAAAAAATCCAATACTTACCGTCTGCAACATAAAAAGTTGCAAGTATTTCCCAAACGATGCCAATTTTTGTCACAAATGAACGCGGAAAATACTTTGAGGGATTTCGGGAAGGTACCGATTACTTACTGAAATCCGCTCAAATGTCGACTAAAACGACTTCAGGTGACAATATAAGAAGCCATCTATAAATTACGTTTCGTCAATTTATGTTTTTTTGTCTTCTCTTCTCGTCTAGTTTTTCAAACTCAAATTCATAATAGACAGTTTACATGTTTTAACGGAATACAACCGTTAAAACATGTGAACTGTCTATTATGTGACAACTACTGAGAAACACTGCCCGAAGTTCCGTAGTGATCGATTTGATGTAATTGCTTTATTATAATAATATATGTTAGACTTAATCCCAAGAACTTTCTACAAGAACAATTCAGGAATTTAGTAATACTACTCAATGTATGACCTTATTTGTGTACAATATGTTTTATTTGAAAAGTTTAGTATAGAATAATTTGTTGTGGACACGGGTAGTGTATGTATACATAAATTATTTTTGTGTTTCACTCCTTTTATGAAAGGAATCTGTAATTTACCGCACATACCTACAGTAGTTCTCGCATATAGACCAAGATGTCATAGAACATTGCATTCTTGAAAGCTAGCTCTGAGAGACACTCTTGAGCTAAGTTCATATGTAACACTTACAGCTCTTTTCCCCAATATAAATATCCGCACTCTAATTTACGCTTTGCATAATGCCATCACGCCATACTTCTCTCATCTATTTTTTAAGACACGTATGTGAGTTTTGTTTCTCTTTCCTTTAAATGCGACATAAATTATGGCTGGTCCCTAAGGACACATTGTTGTATTCCGTTCACAATAAACCCGAATAATGAGGTGTGCCGTAACTTTTACTATTGACTTTATGACTATGCTGATTTCTGAGCTTCATTTCAAAGTACATAAATCGTAAAGTTCCAATGTAAAACTAACTATGTAAGGAAAATATGTATCAGTTTTTGTAGTCTTAATTGTATTTGTAATTCTTAATTGTGCTGCATTCGAACGCTCAACATCCCATGAGACCGGAGGTCTGTAATTGGTGTTGATAATCTGATACATGTAATATCTTGCAAGTGCTTATTTTTGGCAAGTGGCATGGCAATGCAAATTGGTATAAAAAATTTCATATCCTTATTATCATATCAGCCAAAACACCTCAACAACTGGCAAATGATAAAAGTGATATTATATACCTATTTAAAGTTGCTATTCTAAATTGCTATGCCTTAGCAATTATGTTATGACACATAATAGGGGCCTGCGTCAATAGTGTTAGCTTGTGGGAAAATAAAATCCCTTTTCTTTGTTAATACTTACTCAATACGGCTTTGCGAATTCATGTTAGTATAGTAATAAGCTTAAATTAAGTATCCTGTATTTCTCAGATAAATTAATTGTATTCTTTATGAGAAATAAATGTCTTAAACCATACATTTAGAGGAATTAGCGCTACTTTTTAATTTTGTTGTTTCTTAATACCTACACAGTAAGTAATGTTCACAAGTTTTGCAAATAGCCATATAAATATGATAATTATGAATATATTTTAGCTAGAAAATTTAATTGGATATCCATTAATGTAAACAAAAGCATTCCGTTTTACTAAATAGTCCTTGTCAATTCATACCTTTTCGAATCTACCAAAAGTGATTGATAAGGTTTTCAATGGTTCAATGGTTCTCGGAATTTAATCCAGTACCACATGACTACACACATGCTTATATGATATGTCCCATAGTTACTTGTAAATAGATGTAAAAGGGTTTTAGATTCACGACAATAACAAAAACAGGATCTCGCCACCCCATCTCATCCGGTGGGGTTGTAGAAGTTGTCCAGAGGGAATTGCTATCAGAGAACGGGAAGCAACGTCTCTGTTACTAATGTGACCACCATACTGCGATCGTCAACCCGTCTGCCAAGCGTGGCGATGGCATATCCCTCCAAATGATGGTCCCAACTCCCTTGTGGAAATCTTTTGGGGAGGACTTTGTCCAGCATTGAACATCATTCAGATGACATGATGACACCTCCCATTTTCTCTACATAATAAAAATACTCAATGGATTTAGAGTCATTAAATGAAATACCATTCCATAATATGGATTTTGAGAAGTTATGTCTAGTTTCTTCCTTTTTTTCTTGTGAAGAGGAAAGAGTAGAGTAATTATATACTTTTATAACTATACCAATTATCTTTGGAACCTAACTGTATTTAATATGGAAGATAACATGAGCACATTTACATGAGATAAATATGACTATAATAATTAGACTGTCTGTCTTAATAAATAGTAGTCGGGCAGCAGTACCACTTGTGCAGGTAATAACTGCGGTCGCCAACTCGCATGCCAAGCGCGGAGACTTCACAAACCAATCCAAATTACGTAATTTAAGAATACTTTGGGGAGGTCTATGTCCAGCAGGGGATGATATCAAATAACAGGCTGACAATAATAATATATTTATTTACTAGCTGTGCCCGCGACTTCGTCCGCGTGTTAATTAGTTTATTTAGTTTTTTCAAAAATATAAGACTTTTCTAAAATAAAAGTAGCCTAAGTTACTCCTTATTACATCAGCTACCTGCCAATAAAAGTCCGGTCTAAATCGGTCCAGCCATTTCAGAGATAAGCCGGAACAAACAGACAGACAGACAGACAAAAATTTAAAAACATGTTATTTTGGAGTATGTAGTAAAAATCGGTTATTTTAATATTACAAACAGACACTTCAATTTTATTTATTTGTATAGATGTGCGCAGTGGTCGCACCAGTCGTCCTGTTATTGTGACGAATACAATTTAGATCAGTAGCCGAATAAGAGAGGACGCACAGAAATATATCGTACATGATATGATATCCCTATTACGCAAACCTATATCGACCAGTGATAATTCTACTAAAGTGGCACTGTTGCAAAATTGCTTTTCGCTTAGTGTTTTTGGAAGACTGCTTTGTCATTTCCTTTAATGTACAAGCCTCAGGTCAATTTGCGTAGGGTGAACCGTGAGTAGCAAGAATGCCCGTTTTACAAACGAAATATACTTAGGTATATATGTACAGACGCCAGCACATCCAGCTACCCCAGTCTGTCAAATTTCTTTTATAGATTTTCATCTTTATTACATAAGCATAAGGTTCAATTTCAATTGGGGAAAATTGACAGATTGAGGTAGCTTGATGTGCTGGCGTCTGTACATAGGTATGAAAACGAATATTTAGTTAGAAATGTTATTTTTATTCATAATTACGTATTCGTTAAGATGATTTGGTTCAATAAAGCAAAATGAGTGCCCTAAATATTGTAAAAGCTATGTCTGGTACGTCTCTATCGCAATTGCATAGATAAATCTGATTGGATTCATTAATCTGAACTGAATAAACAAACGTAAATTCAATGATGACTGCACGTGTGGCGCAACGGCTAAGGCAGTCGCCTCGCCGCTTCGTGTCGCGGGTTCGAGTCCCGCGCCTCACAACTATCTGTGTGGACCATAAATAGTTGTTCTGAGTCTGGATGTCATTTGTGTCCGTATATTATGTTTGTAAAGAATCCCGCGACACAAGTATTAGATTCCCTAGTGCGGGCTTTGATTTTTATAAAATAAATGATGACTCATAATTTATTTTGTTCCCTTAGCTTGTTGTACAGATTCCAGCACATCAAGCTACCTCAATCTGTCAAATTTCCCCAATTGAAAGTGAACCTTATGCTTAAGTGATAAAGTTGAAAATCTATAAAAGAAATTTGACAGATTGGGGTAGCTGGATGTGCTGGCAAGTATAAGTCAATAACTTGCCAATTTTTTTCCATAGCGGTAACCTAATTCATGACGCATTAAAAAGCCATTCTTAGTAGGATTTCCGACTATTTACTAGCTTTTTAAAGCCTATGTAAATAAAACCCGATTATATTTATTTTACCAAAAACCGTTGATAGACCGCTCGTCTAGCGCAGGACTCCTCGACACTGCGTTTGTATTGAATTGGCGTAAGAAAGTAGGTGCACCAGGTTTACGAAATTTCAAAATTTACTTACAGCAACATGTTGTGTAGGATTACATACAAAGAGGATTTACAACTAGCCTATCAGGATATCTTGACAAGATTTTAGGATTTTGTCCTTGTTCATGAAGATTTCATTTATTTTTAATTTAATTGTTCAAAGTTTTTTATGAAGGATATCACTGTGCGTCTGTCTGTAACATTATAGCTCATGGATACATCGCTTTTAATGCGGTATTTTCATGTCCAAACTTATGTCGTTTATGCATTTAGCTACGGAATGGTTGATGATGAAAAATGATTTGAATAAGTTGGTCGACTCGTCAAAAAATTCCAGTTATTTTGGAAATAGCTTAAATGTAGGGTTTACGGCAACGTCGCTTCGCGTCAGCTTCGAAACTTCTTTGAGCAATCTTCAATATTTCTCAATTCCAAAACCCCTTGAGGGTAGAAAATATTTACTTTGGAAATATGATTTCAAACTGAGAAATTTCATTCTCATTTCATTAAATTTCAGCTCACATTTCGTTGATTTTATAATTATTATTGTTTGTAATTACGTTAAATAAACGAGTGTAAAATTCGTAACAGAAGCTGTCAGCCGCGTGTGGTTTTAAGTATTTCTTTATCGTTGATTTTACTACGAGAAGCTATTTTTCATTATATAGGAGGATATTTATCTTAAGCTATATAGAATGGAATATATTTTTTCTTAATTGGAATAAACAACACAGAACAAGATTGTTAGATACGACTTGTTTTACTGAGAATCTTGTTGAGGCTTGATTATTACCATAAAGAAATAATGTATTCTATATAATAAAGACAGACTTATATTCTTAGTCGTAACGAAGATATAAGGTCACTATAAAGGGTTGTCGTTCAAAAAGATACTTAGGTTAATTCGTTTGTTACTAGAGAACTTTATAAGGAACATCAGCTTTTGTTATAAAGCCATTGATCTGGGTGAATTCACCGTAGATACATGTGTACTAGCCTATAGTTTCCATGAACATTAAAAATGTTACAAAAGTGTCTTTGTGCATCGCAGTTATATACAAGAAAAGGCAAGGCATTGTACTACACTTTTTGACTTTATACCTACTAAACGCAACGCACACAAAACTATTGAAACAAATCTGACAAAGTATTTATAAGTAACAGAGCTTATCATTAAGCTTAAATGTATTATAGATTATATATATATGTATATGTATATCGAGGTTGGTACCAAGATGTTTCCGCATTACTCACATGACAGACTCCCGTGATTCTTAAATGTGTATCCAATTTGGGCTTAAATTTACAATAATAATTAAATTTGGTACAAGACTGGCTGGTATTTTCCCGCTTTTAATGCCTGTAAATTGAAACGAATTCATACATCATGTCAGCGGAATGTCCTACACAGCTGGACAAAAACCTGCCAAAAATATCTCTTTAATGTAGTTCATTTTTATTAAGTTTTATTATTATTAGTAATTTTTAAGTGTATCCTTCATTTTGAGGGACACTACTACTACTCTTGGTTGACGAGTTGGCGATCGCAATATGGTGGTCATAGTACACAAAGAGATGCTGCAGCCCTTTATCTGGTAGATATTCCCTCGGAACGACTTTTACGCCCCGCACGGGATAAGATGGGGTGAAGATATTCTTTGCCATCAGAAACACAGTGAATTCATGCAATGAGATAAATTTCAAGGCATCAGTTCTTTTATAATGTTTATTTTACTGTCTTTACGTGACAAAGTCTCATCGTAAACTGGGCGTTGAGTTCCACAATCCCAACACGTTTTCTATGAATCATAAATTATACTCACTAAAGCAAGTGCCCTGAATAATAAAATATGTCACAAGATAACCGAATTATTGAATAAGGCGTCTGCTCTTCACTTGGCTTAGTTCCAAAGATATCTAATAGGTACCTATAAGTAGGGATCAATCTATTTTACCATAAAATTATTAAAAAGCTGAGTGAGGATGAACAGATATCTATTAAAAGAAATTATATAAATTAAGGTTAGTAGCAAAGAAAGCCACGATTTTATTTAGAATTGACTGCGAGTATTTACACGGCCAGACAAGATTTCCTTTTGAAATGAACACTAGTGATCTGCGACTTGCAAGTTTTTGGCGACTGAAATTCTTTTGTAGGTAGAATCCATTGCAATGACAAATTAAATAAACGCTCAAAAGATTCAGAGACAAAAGTTAGTGAGAATAGTTGCAGGTGCTAGCTACACCTATAAATAGTACCTTTATGATAGTGTCGGATCTTGGCGAAAATTCTTTTTACACTTTATCAGGCCGTATGTATCTAATTGATAGCTTTTGAACTTTGATTTAATGAAATGGAGTTCAAAATAGTGTATCCATATGTTAAGCGTTCACTCGTAAATTGTGTGACACTCGCCACAGTTCGCCACGAGTACTGGTGGTGGTTGAAAAAAATATAAAACACAAAACATACAAACATAGAAACTATCTAGTTAGAGGAACTAGAGCTATAATCACCTAAAATTATTTTGGAACATAGAATATAGTAGCTATCAGCGAATGGTATATTTGAAAGAATACACCTAGGCCTAGCCGTTTATTTTTTCTCAGAACAATAAAAGTCATTTTGGTTCAAAATACATGTTCTTCTTACATATCATATGCATGTCGTGGTACAACATGCACCATCATATTATTTTAGATCAATCCATCTTAAATGGTATGTAAGAAGAATTTGTATTTTCAGTAGTCTTTTAACTACACCGGGCTACGTAGATACACAATATAAATCATAAACCTGACATCGTCCACTCCTGGACATAGGCCTTCGCCAAAGGTTTCTATAAAGTTACCATTTGCAGTGATTTGCCGTAGTCATCGCGGTTGGCATACGAGTTGGTGAACGCAGTTAGGTGGTAGCTATTAGACAATTGGCGCTGCTGCCCGATTACCTGGTGTACCCCTTAGTCGCCTATTCTGCTACCCACGAGATGGTATGTGGTAGCCTTGTTAATCTTTATAGGCCAGAAAGCACACGGATAACACTTAGAAAATATACCTATACTTAATAACAGACAGGTAATGTAGCGTTAACCAAACAATTGAGTGTCGTTGAAATTTGCTAAGTCTAAGCCTAGTTTGCGAACTACAGGTTAATATTAAGAGGATTAATGGTAACGCTCTCGCTGGAGCGGTCGGCTGACAGCTACGTACCTGTAAACCTATTTCGCATCCAATTTGTGAAGTTTAGGAGCGATGTTTCAAGTCGTACAACGGTCCAGAAGCAACGTCAGACAATGGCATTGCGATATATTTTGACAGCGGTGTAGCGGTTAAAATTCGCATTCTGGTTCAATATCGCAACAAGAAAACTATCTGTGTGATCCATAAATTGTTAAATCTTGTGCTTTTCGCCCGTTAATTGGATGTTTTAAAGTTTCCCGCGATACAGGGATTTACTTCTATAGTGCGGGCGTTGTTTTTTTAACTAATTGTTTATGTAGCTGTGGGTTTATTGACGGGCTGGTGGGTGTGGTTGGTAAATGTTTGCCTTTCACGCCGCAGGTCGGCGGTTCGATTCCCACCCAAGACAGATATTTGTGTGCAAGAACATGTCTGTTTATCCTGAGGCTGGGAGTAATTATCTATATAAATGTGTATTTACAAAAGAAAAGTAGTAATGTAATATATCAGTAATCTGCTTCCCATAGTACAAGCTCTGCTTAGTTTGGGATCAGATGGCTGTGTGTGAAAAATGTGCCAGGATATTATATTATTTGGATTTCTTATATAATGTTTTAACGATATTTTGAATACTTTACACACAAAAGATTTACCTTACAGTAAAAGCTAAGTAACAAAAATGCATATACAAGTAGATATAGAGTTACGGAATGCAATAACCCCTTAACATCAGATGGGTCGTTTGCTTACTTGTTTACTAAGATGTTTATGAAACGGTATATATTTCTAACATGAAAACATCCATAAATAGTATTTTTTCATATGACCAGTTTTTTAATACAGCTATCAGTAAATATGAAAACAATAAACTATGACAATCCAAACTAATTAATATTATAAATGCGAAAGTAACTCTGTCTGTCTGTCTGTCTTTCTGTCTGTCTGTCTGTCTGTCTGTCTTTGCTTCACGCCTAAACTACTGAACCGATTTGTGTGAAATTTGGTACATACATAGTTTGGAATTCGAGAAAGGACATAGAATAGTTTTTATTACAAAAAATAAAATAAAATAGCGCCATCTATTGGTCAAGAGTCGGCATCAATTCAGTACTGAAAATTCATCGGAATAGAGTATGATCACGCTGAGCAGCGAATTATGCCAAATTGTGGATAGCACATACAATTTAAACAATAGTGTCTATCCGGATTTACGCGCTAATATCGAAAATCGGGAATGGTTATGCGAAATCGCGATATTGGCGCCAACAAATGAAATAGTAGGCCGGATAAATGACCAAATTATATCTGACGTAGAGGGAGATGTCATCGAGTATCTATCAGTAGATAACGTCGTGGATACCGAGCAAGTGACATCTTACCCAACAGAGTTTCTCAACTCCTTAAGAGTTATCAGGAGTGCCTTCTCACAAGTTGAGGCTGAAAGTTGGAGTTCCTGTGATGCTTATGAGAAACCTAGATCCACCAAGGCTATGTAACGGCACACGGTTACAAGTAACCTATTTAGGACGGAATGTCATTAAAGCCGTTATCATGACTGGAATGGCAATAGGTGAAACTGTAAGTATTCCCCGCATTCCCATCATTCCAACTGATTTGCCATTCCAATTCAAAGAGTTCAGTTTCCGCTGAAAACTGCGTTTGCAATGACCATAAATAAAGCCCAAGGGCAAACGCTTAAAGTTGCGGGGGTACATCTTGAAAAAGACTGTTTCTCCCATGGACAACTCTACGTTGCGTGCTCAAGAGTGTCAAAACCACAAGACCTATATATTTTTGCAAAGGATGGCAAAACTAAAAACGTGGTATACAGAAATGTCTTGGTGTAAGAAACTTTAATAATCTTAAAGCCTAAAATAATAGAAAATTTGTCAAGGGAGAAACAGTATTTTTTTCTGAAATGGCAAATCAAAATAATATTTTGATAATAAGGAAAAAATAACATTTTCGCCTTTTTCGATCGGCAATAACGGCTTTAATGCCCTAAGTGATATACATATCTTCAATTCAAACGCAGAGCTCATTATGTTGATTTTTGAAGAGTTCCCTAGAATATCTTCCACATTTCATTTTTGAAGAGATCCCGCGAGTTCGGGAACTATGTGGGTAAAACCAAAAATCTGCCGGAAGTCACTATTCCACGCGAACGAAGTCGCGGGCAAAAGCTAGTATCACATATTCCACGAAATCATAAAGCAACTCCACAGTCAAAGTTTCAAAACTTACTCGCTAGTTATTGAAGCGGTAACGATGACTATACGTTATGTATGGAACTCGAGGCAGCTTGGTTTTATAAATTTGCTCGATTTCCAATCTCTATTCGCAAACACAGCTTCAACATACCCGTATGTTCAGGTAAACATGAAAATTGGATAAGATAAAAACATTTTATTGAACACCATTTACAGAAAATAGTTAAGTACAAGATTAAAATAATATGACAGGCCTGTTGGCGTGGTTGGCACGCTTGCTTTCCACTTCGGAGGTCGTGGGTTCGATTCCCACACAGGACAGATATTTGTGTGCATGAACATGTCTGTTTGTCTGGGTGTAATTATCTATATAAATATGTATTTACAAAAGAAAAGTAGTAATGTATGTAGTATATCAGTTATCTGGCTTCCATAGTACAAGCTCTGCTTAGTTTGGTATCAGATGGCCGTGTGTAAATAATGTCCCAGAGTATTATTATTATATTTAAAGAAAAGTACAATATGCGGTCTTATCGGTTACAGCGATCTCTTCCAGACAAGCTTCAGTTGGACTATATTGTAAGGAATTATGAGTTTGGGAGGAGTATGTTGTAAGAAATGTGGGATATGATTACTTACGGCTAATAGTGGTAGCTTAATAGTAGTACTACCACAAATTGAGATGTCAATAGAGATGATCCAATATTGCTGAAAATACTACATAACAACCCATAGTTGAAACTGAATGAAAAGCGTTTTCATTAGGAATTATTTTCGTACTAAGAATGTTCCGAAAACGTGAGGTGTCACCGAGCCTTAATTAAGTATAATGTGTGACTGCCTATGTGCTTAATTCAAACAGCCGCAAGACATTACATATTTAATTACGTGGGCTGACAAACAGGGTTTAATACTCTTCATTTACTTGTTTAAAATACACGGTCTCCGAAATTTAGTTTTACAGATTCACTACAGTGCTCAAAATTGTCACTAGACTACTTCTTTGGCCGAATTTAAAAATAATTAAAATATCGACTACACGCTCGACGCAGGGACTAAGACAGTCGCCTTGCCGCTTCGTGTCTCGAGTTCGAGTCCCGCGCCGGACAGCTATTTGTGGGACCTGTAAATAGTTGTTCCGAGTCTGGATGTAATTTATGTAACTCTATTATATATTTATAAAGTACCCCGCAACACAAGGTTTAGATTCACCATGGCGGGTGTTGTCTTTAAAAAAATCGCTTGTATGATATTTGCAGAAGTGAATTTGATTCGAGATAGTCACATATAAATTTGAATGCATGTTGTAAGTTTAAAATTAATTGTAATTATTAACTGTTTACTGTGAATTGTGAACGCTATTATAAGCAACTAGCTTGAACTGTGAACACTTAATTACCTATAACCCTGTAAAATAGTAATTAATAACTTCAATCTTGGCTCCAGTATAAATATTTGCGATCCTCGTGATTAATTTCGTGAATTTCGACACTATTTAGATTTTATTTGTATTAAGAGGTTAATGAGTATAATTCTATCAATCCATCTCTTTTTATTAGTACTGTCATAAAAGTGGGTACTTATAAATAGTATATCACACTAGGTATAACATTATAAAGGCGAAAGTTTCTGAGTGTGTATGTTTGTTACTTTTTCATTATTACTGAATCTCATTATTTGTGGCTACAGTTAGACATAGAAGCAATCTTAGCACCTAAGGGATCCCTTAGTTGCCAAGATTGCTTTGATGGTTTAGCTTTGTTTTATATACAGACTAGCTGTGCCCCGCGGTTTCACCCGCGTTAAACTTTATAGATTATAGCCTGTTGATCCTGGGTGTCAGCTAACTCCACACCAAATTTGTTAAAATCGTTCCAGCCGTTAGGACGTGAAGAAGTAACAGACATACACACTCACACACTCACAAACGTTCGCCTTTATCACTCTTAAACTAACTCTTAAAATAATTCCGTGATCCGCCGCTTAACCATGTCTCAGCTAAACCCTGCTCAACCACTTAAACCCCGCTCAACTATTTCTATATTTAAAAACCCTACTTAAAGGTTTCTCAGCTTAGTAACGCCATTTTATTTTACTCTGTCAACATTTTTGGGACTGGTATAGAGCTTGACCGAAATTAATCGACTAAATCGGATTATGTATCAAAACTTTATGATTTTTGCTCTATGGTAGACATGGAATGATAGATTTATGATCGTAACAGTGCATTTTCAAGGACTATTGATTTTCTTCATTCTCTCATAGAACTCATTTGAACCACCCAGGTTCAAATGAGTTCCAGTTCTAAGTATGGGGAACCCCCAAAATTTATTGTTTTTCTTTTCTATTTTTGTGTGAAAATTTTAATGTGGTTCACAGAATACATCGAATTACCAAGTTCCAACAGTTTAGTTCTTATAGTTCCTGAAAAAAAGTGGCTGTGACATACGGAGAGACAGACGAATCCATAAAGGTTCCGTTTATTGCCATTTGGCTACGGAACCCCTAAAAGGGCACAAGTGCTAATATATTGATATTGTATGCCATATAATTCGAAATTCTATACGTGCACACCAATTTTACTTCAGTTACAAAACTGAAAATTTACATTACGCAGTTTTTACCCTAAATAATATTCAACTATTAATGAGCGTGGAAATAATAAAACAGCAGATTTAACAAAAACATAATTATAAGGTCGTTATCATACTAATTAGTTAGGAAAATTGGTATAGGTGTTGGAACTGGTTCAACTTCTTTTTTTCCATGACATAAAGCATTAATTCCATACAAAGTATAAGTTTCTACTTGGAAGTATTCCCAAAACAACATTTAGGTAAAGGGTATTTAATCTTAAAGCACTCAAGCCTTATTTGATAGAGTGCCTATTGATCAATATTTTGCTTGGTGCTCTATCGGGATATAAAAAGAACATCAAATCTTATTGCTGTAATAGCATCAAACAGCAATTATAGGATATATTGTCACGCTAGGGTTAAAACCCCAGTACCAATAAGTGTTATGTGTAAGTGTAAGTAGTGCGTAACATTCTGAGATTGTTCCAGATAACACTAGAACAAAACATAGGATAAATAGTTTGATGAAAAGCACATAGACAATTCTTAATGCACAATTGACATTAGGTATATGATTCTAGAATGAAAAGAAACAGATGATGGGAATTTCCTGATATAAAAGAAAGAGATAAGTGAAGACAAGGACAGAAGTATTTCAATTAGTCTCGAATATTGATAATAAGCTAATTAGTATTTGCTAATGTAATTTTATTAAATTTAAATCATTCTTTTTTTATATATATTAAAAAAATCTCAAAATTATATCAATATAGTAAGTAAGTTTGTGTATTGTGGATGTTGTAAAAATTTCAATCATTTCAGCTAGGCCTGTATACTCACCAAGTCAAGGCCTAGCTGAAATTATTGAAATTTTCATTGTATAGGTGTAAAAATCTTTGTAAAACATACTATGAATATATAAAAATAAAGAATAATGAATGAAACTTTCACACAGAAAGTCAACATTTTGAAGGTGTTAAGTATTGGAATATCATTGGGATTTTACGTTATTCATGTTTTTAGCAGAAAAACGAAACTTAAAAAATTCAAATATAGTGCATATTTTGCCTATATAGAACAGACGGACTAGGAAATAGACGGAGTATGCCATCTCCGCCTATCACTGGGTAACTGTACCTTTTCAACCGACTGATTAATAACGTCGCTCTTGGTAACTTTTGAGTACCTTCGAGTTATCAGGAGCTCGTAATTAACGGGAAAAGTAGGTAACATCAGAATACGTAATACCCTTTGATGACGGTACGGCTGAATTTCACAAAGAGATTGTAGAATGATAGCGTTATCGAAAATGGACACTGCATAAGCGCAATATCTGTTGGAATATGAAATGGTCAGCTATTCCAGGAACACTACGTATATCAGGTATACATTAGGACGCTCCGATAATTCCAATTTTGACTTAAATTGCAATTACGTGGGAACAAGTATAGTCAACGAAATGTCAATAGCACTCACAATATGAGAACCAGCTTTATCTACGGTCTAAATAATAAAGACGCTATCGTCTAACCAATAATAATAATAATCTGAGATGTTATTTACACACGAGCAGAACTTAAGCAGAGCTTGTACTATGGAAACCAGATAACTGATATACTACAAATACTACTTTTCTTTTTTAAAAACATACTTATATAGATAATTACATCCAGACTCAGGACAAACAGATATGTTCATGTGCACAAATATCTGTCCTGGGTGGGAATGGAACCCAATACCTCCGGCGCGAAAAGCAAGCAGCTAACCACGCCAAATTTGAGGCCGATTTCATATTAAAGCCCACCGAAATCATGCGATTGGAAGTGAAATTGAAACATTATTTTTCACAAATATTACTTTTTTTCAATCACCTGATAACGTAAACGTGTGCTTAATTATTTAAAGTGAAAGTGATTAAATGGCCAGAGCTGAACCGCACCGTTTATTAAGTGCCATTATGTTATTATCTATACCATGTAAACTATTGCTGTGCTATTTTGAAACTATTTCTTCTTATTTCTATGCAGGACAAGAGGGCTAATAAGAGAGAGGGTTAATAATAATATATGAAACGCCTATAGCAACGCTAACGTCACATTCTGTATCGTTGGTTTCTAGTTTCTACCATCGAGGGTTGTTGGTTCATCGTGACAGTAAAACTTCAGCAGAGTAAGACGGCTCGAACAAGAATGAGTCATTCCAG
Source organism: Pseudoips prasinana (assembly GCA_951640165.1). Taxonomy (NCBI): domain Eukaryota; kingdom Metazoa; phylum Arthropoda; class Insecta; order Lepidoptera; family Nolidae; genus Pseudoips; species Pseudoips prasinana. Next base: position 16,932,994 of record OX621241.1, on the reverse strand, counting down.
CATCTGTTTGCTTTCTTGCAACTCTCCGTCCTTGAGTTAATTCCAGGGAGCGGAATGCATAGAATAACGCCCCACCGGCAAACGAGGGGTCAGCCATAGCCGATTACCGAATACCTCTGCTGAAGTAGGAGTCCGTCGCCGTCGCCGTCGTCGTCTTACTATCGGGCGGCCTAGCTGCAGCGGGTGAGACGACTCAGGGCAAGGCCAAGAGATTTGAATAATATTTATTTGGCACTATCTCAAAAACATTTCCTTTCAAATAAAAATGTTAAGCATCCGTTCACAAACAATAAAGATAAAAAAACACATACATTACTAATAAACTCATTCTCTTTGAAGTCGGTTAAATCGCGATTATATTTACCTAAACAAAGCTGATAATTGGTAAAATGTATTTATTTTATCGCACGTAATCTCTGTAGATCGTTCGAATTAATTATCTGCTAACGAAGAAGGTAGACATTTTAGTAATGAGATTTACATTTAAATTATTTTGCGAACTATTTTAGTTAATTAAATTACTTACAAAGTATCGGTAAATTACAAGGTCAAGATGACTATAGACTAGCTTATTTTGTGACAATACTAAGAGCAGCAATATAATAGGAGTGTACAATGGCTGTCGGCTTACACTAAGATGGATTGAACAAGCACTTAGATAGCTTAATGAACTGCGATGACGCGATCATTAGCATGTATTGCAAATGTAAATATTCTTTAGCCTGGTATTATATTGAAAATTGTTAGTTATTGTACTGTGGCCTTACACCTAAAAAAGATACTACGGTGGCCGAGGAGTTGACATTCAAACGCAAAATTTAGATACTTTATGACGAGGAGTATCCGAAAAATCCAAAATTTAGATAGGAGTGAAATTTTGCATTTGACCGTCAACTCCACAGCCAGCCTGTATGCCCAGATTGTTTAAACAAGCTATGTAAAAGGCATGACATAAAATTGGTTTGGTGGTGTAAAAGACAGAATCGTGCAGTGTATATATAATTTATTTATTGATTTAAGACTGTGGACAGTGGAATGTACATAAGCCGACTAAATGCCGAAGACATTTTTTACAAGTCAACCATATTGAATGCAGAGAGATCAGAGGAGGTGCGTTAAGTTTATACTATATTTACATTTACTTGTTACAGTTAGTAGTTAATAGTTACGTGTACTAACTATAAAATATCGATTTTCATCATCATATCAACCGAAATATGAAGGTATTTCGGTTGATATGATGATGCTGCTGATGCTGCTGAACAAAGGCCTCCCCCAAAGACCCAAAGACCTTTACAATGCCGGTCTTGCGGTATCCGCATTATGTTTCAAGTCCATCTCGTAGAGTGCCAGCCCACGCTTACCGCCACTCAAGATCTTTCTGCCCTAGCGGCCGACGCGACGGTTCAACGAGCTATGTGCCCTGCTCACTGACAATTCTCTTTCTCGGTTACTTTGGTTCGCATTTACCTAGCAATACTATTTGCTGATTCGATCACGCAGGGAAACTCCGAGCATAGCCCGCCTCATTTGGATGAATGGTCATCTTAAAGGCTCACTTACTATGGGCCTATAAGAAGATAGGCCCATAGTAAGTGAACACGTATATTATTGTGTTCCGCACTACGGAATTTGGTACGAGAAGATGTCGCGCAGCTTCCCGAACACTTCCCAGCTGAGTTGGATTATTTATTGACACGTGGCTACGTTATCGTGTAGAACTGCCCGTAGCTATCTCCCAGCAACTCAGGATTAGACATGTTGATTCTACCATCCTCAGTCTTCAGCTTCGCTAATTGGCTCTGTTCAGACCATGGTTCAGACAGAGCACACCATTCAAAACGGGTTTGCAGTACGAGCTGAAAAGTTTCGGGGTTTTGAACGTGGATAGGTAAAGGACTTCTGAGATCTTAAAAAAATTCATATGGGCCATGCCTATTCATATAAAAGAATAATAATCAAAATCAGTTCAAAGGCTTTAAATTGAGTTACTTCTCTTTTTCTCAATTCGGTTAAAGGCATAGACAAAAATATAAGTTATTCAATTTACAAAACACGTCTCTTAAAGTGGCAGTTTGTTTATTATCATACTTTATAAAAATACATGTTTAACTACATTATATTTGTGATCGGTCTAAAGAAACATACTGACTGTGCTTAATAATATTCAGTTGTCACCAACTTGCCATGATCGCGCAATCACTTTCTTTAAGACAATACTGAACGAAATGTTACACCTAGAGACGCAACATTTAACTAAAGTTTACTGAGGTGTATTTTAATTTGTCTCGTGTTACCTAAATGCGAATTAAACGTCTACGTAGGTACTTAAGAAATGCTTTATTCATCTGAGAAAATAGCTATTAAATATATCAGTGAAGGAATAGAAATTATACTTGAGTTGTTTATACAAGATTAGTAAAGTTAATTAGCTTTCATCCTCGGAATTTATTTTTTATGATTGTTATCGGACCACGATATACAAATATGGAATCTTTTCTCCATAATAGGTCATAAAACAAGGCAATCCCCGGAGAACATGATCTTTACTTTTTTTATTAAATAAAAAAAACTTCGTTTAAAAAAACCGACTTCAATAACTAAAAGGTATAAAAAAATATCTTAATTTAGATTTAATTTAATACATCTCTTCTGCAAACGTAATACCTTTAATATTAATGAAATACTATAATTTATATGTGCTACCTATTGATAGGTTTGAAGTCGGTGCCAAGCCTACCAACAAGTAGGTACCACACTCGCCGCGCGATACTTTCAGCGGGATAGCTTTGAATTTCTACACAAACAACCCATGCGGGCAGACGTTGTTGGCGGTCGTCTTGAAATATAGTAAAATTTTGATCCGTTGTCTCCTAACTAATTATTTATCTATTCGTTTTTCAGGGCCACAAATATAATTCATATACAAACATTATATAGATTTATTATAACTATAGTAACTCAATACTATTGAAACTTAATATTAAATATATTTTTATGATACAGTTTCATCTGTTTCATATTGTTCTTTAAGTTTATTTACGTTTATCTTTAGTGTAGGAATTTCATCTCAAAGCATGAAAGCTGTATGTAATATTAACTTTTATTTTGCTTAGGGCTTGGCACCGACTTCAAACCTATCAATAGGTAGCACATACAAATTATAGTATTTAATTAATATTAAAGGTATTACGTTTGCATAAGAGATGTATTAAATTAAATCTAAATTAAGATATTTTTTTATACCTTTTAGTTATTGAAGTCGGTTTTTTTAAACGAAGTTTTTTTTATTTGTTACTTTTTAGTGTCTAGCTATGTGTAGAACTACGAAAGGTGCCGAGGTGCGTGAGCGGAAAAAGAAATATCCTCCGAAACTCTTTTTCACGTTTTTGTGAGACAGTGAATGATCGAAAATACCGTTTATAAAGTTATAAAAACTACATAAAATTACGTTCACTCTAAGAAAACATGCACAGTATGAGTCTAGACTCGCTAAGATTCATGAAAGTCTGAACAGCAAGCGCATAGGTTAGGCCGTATTTATGACCATCTAGCCAACGAGTCTGTGTGCTGTGGGCTTATAGACAAGGTCTTATTAATGATCGAATAACCATCAAGTCTACTGAGCAGAGGGCATGCGTCTATGAGGACTAGGTCTTATTAATGATCGATTAGCCAACGAGTCTACTGAGCAGAGGGTTCATAGCCTAGGTCTTATTTATGATTGATTAGCTAATGAGTTGCTAAGCAGGGGGCTTAGACTAGGTCGTATTCATGATCGATTAGCCATCGAGTGTACTGAGCAGAAGGCTCATAGACTAGGACGTATTGATGATCAAGACAACTAGTCGAGAGAGTTCGAGTCGGACTCGCCCGTGAAAGGCGGAATGGTTTTTTCCGTAGCAGCAAGTATTTGAGTTGATAGAATGGAAGGTAATTTGAGGTTTACGATTTATGACGCATTAAAAAAACTGCTTACTAGATCTCGTTCAAACCAATTTTCGGTGGAAGTTTGCATGGTAATGTACATCATATATTTGTTTTATAATAATAATAATATCTTGGGACAATGTCACACAGATCATCCTAGCCCCAAACTAAGAAAAGCTTGTACTATGGGTACCAGGCGATAATATACTACTTATATAGATAGATAAATACTTATTTACATAGAAAACATCCATGACTCAGAAACAAATATTCATGCTCATCACACAAATATTTAAGAAAAAAATGATACTATAAACCTCAATATGATTTTTGAAGACCTATCCATAGATATATCACGTATAGTACGATGTTTTTTTTTTAATTCAGTTCTAAGTAAGGGAAGCCCCCAAAATTTATTCTTTGTTTTTCAGTTTGTGTGTAAATCTTTATGCGGTTCACGGAATACATCCGCTTACCAAGTTTCGACGGTATAGTTCTTATAGTTTCGGAATAAAGTGGCTGTGACATAGGGACGGACAAACAGACATGACAAAACTATAAGGTTTCCGTTTTTTGCCATTTGGCTACAGAACCCTAAAAATGGCAGCTATTCCGCATTAAACTTAAGGAGAATCACGTAAATTGGTTCATAAATCTCAGCGTAATCGGTGTACGTACATAAAAAAATGCGCTTGTGCCAAAAGGTGCGCCTACATACGCTTCCAAAAACGAGCTTATACGCGCGTATTCAACGCTAGTCGTCTAAAACTGTTATTAATGTTCATGCCAAGAAACACTTGAACAGTATGAGTCTAGCTAGACTGGCTAAGATTTAAAAACGGCTGTGCCAAAGACAATTACATCGTCCACATAAACAAAAATTTTCATACAAAAATGTCCATAATATAAAAACTACAGAGCCAAACTATATAAAATTTTTATGGGACCAAATGGCAACTATTCCGCATCAAACTAAAAAAGAATCACGTAAATCGGATCATAAATCTCTGAGTAATCGGTGTACATACATAAAAAAGAAAAAACCGGGGAACTTGAGAACCTCCTCCTTTTGAAGTCGGTTAAAAAGGAATTTACATCATGAATTCCTATCACCCAACCTGCCTGGCCTAATAGCAAGAATAGGTTATTATCTGACTAGTTTAATTTAATAATTTTATATAATTCTGTATAAAATTTAAGGGAGGGAGTGGTTTGATTTATCCAAGGAGTCGTGACGTTCCGCCGGAGCCCTCTAGGCACAGTTTTAACACTCTAGTTTTAAACTTAATGACACCTAAACGTTAACACATTTTAAATAAAAAAGGTTACTATAACCGCAAGAGCTACACTGAAGCATAAGTAAACTCAGCAATAACTGCAAAAACAAGGTAATCTTTTCAAAATTTGCTCGAACCCATTTTGCAACAGAAATACGCGACTTCGTAGTGGTTGATATAGGTTCGGTTTGCATAGTTGGCAGTTTTATTTTGGAATTACTCCAAACTTTTCACTATAAAGTTTCTTAAAAAATCCTTTATTATTAAGATTTAAACGGAAACTGTCCCATATAGTTTCCGTTCGAATTTGATTAGAATTTAGGGGTTTTAAAAGAAACTTAATAGTGGAAAAGTAGACATTGGAGTTTTGGAGATTTAGAAAGCGTACCCATTTGAACTGGTCTATTGTACTTATGGTTAGTGACTCTGACTGCTAAGCCAGAGGTTGTGGGTTCAATCCCTCACCCAACCACGGACAAATCTTTTTGTAAAGAACATTTGTCTGGCTGCAATAGTACAGGCTCTGCCTTAATTGGTATCAGATGTGAATTATCCCAAGATATTATTATCTATACATATAATAAAATCGTAGAAAATGCAAAACTGTACATTGAATATTTTTTTAAAAGGATTCTTGGGGCTTCATCTACAATGGTTAGTGAAACCAAAAATATAGTTTTAGAATTTTGGTTTGTTTGTCTGTATGTATGTCCGGGCTAAACAAACAAAGTACTGCATGGATTTACTTCAAATTTTGCATGAATAATACTAAGAGGTCGGGTCAACATATAGGCTACATATTTTCACGCTATCCCCTACGGGGGAGGAGCTGTGATAATTATAAAGTTTAACGCGGGTGAAACCGCGGGGCACAGCTATATTTAATAAAAACTATTAAAATCAGCTCACACCGGAAAAGTGTAGTAAAAAATAATAAATAAATAAAATGGTTTTTAGTCACATAGAAAAAGGCGCTTACAAAATAGTGAGTCATGTTTAATTTCCATGAAGTATTGGAACTGAATTGATTGAAAACCACTCCCATTAAGTAATTAAAATAAAAATTACAAAAACTTGGAGGTAAACTTATGTAAGAATAGGATTGAATAATAATGTATAAATGTTATCCCGGCAATTTTCTTTTTATTTTTTTAGACAACGCTTGTACTAGGGAATCTACACGGGGTATTTTACAAACATATACCATAGACGGACACAAATTACATCCAGACTCAGAACAACTATTTATGGGTCATAAAAATAGTTGTCCGGCGCAGGAATCGAACCCGGGACACGAAGCGGCGAGGCAACTGTCTTAGCCGCTGCGCCACACGTGCAGTCAAATAAAACGAAAACAAACCTATGTTCTAAAAGTAAACACGGCTAACTACTACGTCCATGTAAATGCGACACCTAGATACAAAAGATGAGCGTACTTTATATTACTAAACCGATCGTAAAAAGGACTTTTCCGTGGCTTTATCCCGTTTCTGAATCTAGAGCCTGTATCGCTCTAATTTATGTCACTATGTTTTATGTTTACATACGATTTGTATTTCCTCCATTTTGTTTGTAAGCCTTGTGACGGTTTATATCCGCATTTAAGCCGGCTTATATCAAGGGTTACGACCTGCCAGTTCACAGACAATTAATAGCTGTCAATTTGTGAAAATTTGTGGGTTGATAAAATCAGACAAAGTTTTAAATTTACGACATTTTAATTTAATTAAAATATATTCTTAATGGGCGACAACATTCTAAAGATAATAGAACCTTTAAATACTAAAATAAAAGTCCAAATTTTAGGGTAGATGTTATATTTATTTATTTATTTCTCTCCTTAAGATCTAACATTACAGGTCTTAACCTAATGTGATCATATATAATGTATTAGAAGTACTAAAATTGAAACGCAGTACATATAATAATAATTTAGTAATAGTCTGCCCCATTAATGGCCAAATGTAAGCTAAAAACGTTTATGTTTCAAATTATTTATTTTTGTAATGAGTGAAGTAGTAAAGTATACAAATTGGGAAAATTAACCAAAAAATAAATTTTCTTTTAGGTTTTTAGGGGGTGTACTCGATTGAGTACACCGGCCACTTAAAGGTGAAATTTTTCGTAGCAAGGATTTTCGACGCAGAGTCTTCAGACATTTCTTGCACTTCCAGCGGACTCTTGAATGGCAAACGACACAACGCAGCTGCTTTAATTTCTTTTTTGGGTAGTGTCCCTAGCCATCTTGGGGTAAACCCTCGACCAAAGACGAAGATAGTTGAGCCTTTTTTCGTGTTTCTTGCCGCAAATAGCAGCACAGTTGCACAACATCCTAAATTCCGTAGGTCAACTAAAATACAACAATTAGTAAAGAAATTATCAAAAACCACTTTATGGTTTGTAGGATTGGTGTCCAGTTTTTGAAGTAATGACTTCACGACCCTAGAACCCAGAGGCTCGGTAGTTGCTTCAAGGGATTTTCCACAATAGAAATCGAAGCTATAACAGTACCCAGTTGAGCTTGCCGCTACCCATTTTTATAGCCAAACTGGTTTACCACGGATAAATTGTTTGCTGGGTGATGTCCATAATATTTGACCATCGCCTCATCAACAGAAATATTTTTGTGAAAAATGCGAATTATTATGAACAAGAATGTATCTCATAATATTTTGCACATTACATAATAATTGCATAGTAAATAAAAAAAATAATGATGATAGAAAAGAATTACCTGTGCTATCTTGAGAATGGCGACTTCAAGTGAATAACTGTCACAATAAATAAATTTTATATAAATTTTACCTACCCACTTTATGTTATTATAATAAATAAAACCATTTTACCTTCTGCTAATTATAATTAAAAGAAAAATGTTAGTCTTATTAATTCTAGGTATATGTTTAAAAGTTTAACTGTACTCAATCGAGTACAGCGGCCGTAAATGGGTAAGCTCTATTAATACCACGAAAAGCAATTTTATTATACAAGTCAAATATGTTTTATCACAATACCTACATCAAAATAGAGCTCCAGGAACCTAATAAATATGCTTTAGCCTAGATTGTGTGCGTAAGGCTTGTAGTGTGTGATATGTACCAGACATCTCGCAAGACAAGTCTTAAACAATCAAGCCAGATATAAAAATAGAATAATAACCATGGTAACTAGAAATCCCAAAATGTAACCATTTAACTTACAATACTACCGATTGATTTTCATGCAAATCCTGTAAAATGATATATTTAATACCAGTATAAGTAGTTTCAATTCAATGGAATATACGGTGCCCTCCTGTATAATTAATTATATACTATTATTTACATTTATTAGCCTACTTTTATTATATACGGCCCCGTGCAATAAAATATATCCGGTACGGTTTTATCTGGTAAAAGCGAATGAATAAATTAAACTGTTACAATAAATATATTCGGCTTATATTGTATTGTGTGTAATAAATTAGATAGATTTAAAATATAATGAATGGTAATAATGGTTTAATGTAGATTGAATTTAATAGCCTCGTTTGTATCGATATATTTGGACTCCTTGACTTTGATTATACTTGCGTTTTGGATAGATTCCATTAAATTTTATTGACAATTGCGTTTATTAGAATCCTATATATAAATCCCAATACATATTCTGGTTCTAGAGACTAATAGTTGTTACTGCAGACAAATTGATAATATCCTCCTATTTAAGTTGGTTGTAAATAAAAAATACCGTTTACTTTACAAAGTTGGCCATATCAAATTCAGGCATAAACCTTTTAGGTTATTGTTACTCAGTTACGCTAAAAGTTTAATAAAGTTACAAAACTTTTTGCTTTGACGCAGGCCCTCGATCGCCGGACCTCTCAACCCTTTGGGAAATCATATTTTCATAGTATTAAGTTATTAGTTATTGAAGTAATAAATTCTTAAACTCAACAATATGTACCTACACTTTATTTAATTATCCACATACCCAAACAAGTAAAGGATATTAATAGTTAAGTCAATAAATAATTAAAAAAGAGAATATTCTGAAGTTTTTAAGAACACCTCCAATTTCGATAACAGTTTTATTAATTTGCTTTTTGTAATTATAATTAAAATCAAAAGCCTTTTAAAGTGAGGTCTACATTAAATATATTATTAAATAAAAAACTTTTTTTAATTATCCACATACCCAAACAAGTAAAGGATATTAATAGTTAAGTCAATAAATAATTAAAAAAGAGAATATTCTGAAGTTTTTAAGAACACCACCAATTTCGATAATAGTTTTATTAATTTGCTTTTTGTAATTATACTTAAAATCAAAAGCCTTTTAAAGTGGGGTCTACATAAAATATATTATGAAATAAATAACTTTTTATATAATATCCATCGAAAACTATGGATGTTTATATTTTTTTATGAATTTGTAAATGATTTTTAATTGTGTATTCATAAATATAAGACAATTATCTATAAGTTATTTTTTATCTAATAATGCCATGGAATTAATTTGAGTAAATAAATATGAAATTGATATTCGAAATTTTATTAATATTTTATGTACAAAAAAGGAAATTAAATTTTCATATACTCTAACACATATATTTAACAATTATATTATCTTATTGTTACGTAATAACAATAATGACATACAAAAATAATAAAAAATAATTGTATTTACCGTAACCCCTCGAGAGGCAACATTAAATTAAATATATAATAGATAAATTAATTCAGAATAAACACAGTGCCAAATCATGTATAACTCTAATGGTAGGAAATTGTAAGAACTTAAAGAAAAAAGACATTACAGATAGTTTCACTAAGATGTTAGAATTAGACTGTAATAAGATAATATTGTGTGCCTTCCCCTATGTGTCCAATGTGCCTGATAGTACAAATAATTATATCCACAAGCTAAATATGCACCTACAGTTTTTGGTTAGCCATTATAGTAATAAATTTATATTTTTGGACACAAATAGTTTTATAGATTCTTGTAGGGTAACCATGAGTACAGTTACTGTCTCAAGAAAATTTTTGAACATACTTGCAACTTTAGTAGCGGCACATATTAACTCAGTCATAAGTAGTATGACGAAGTCACTTTTTATACCATCTTCTAGTAATGTTATTAAAATCAATTTAGTTAGTAGTTTAAACATGTAAGCATGACAATAGAGAAGTGTGATAACTTTCTAATTCTATCACATCAAAATATAAATCGCTTCTCTAGCAAAATTCTAGACATAGAACTTTTTAATGAAAAATATGAAATAGATATCCTTTGTTCAATTGTTTTATATAAATGTGTTACGTGAACTATCTGTAAATGATTGCTATCATATACTTAATTTAAAATTATTGACTCTGTCTCAAAATGAATAATGTTATTGTTTCGAAGTTTTCCTTTTGTATACCTAAATATAATCTAAAATAATAAGCATTCAGACAACCGATCGAGCATATATTGTGTTTGCCTACTAAATAATTACTCTAATTGGACCAAATCCCGTGTTCATGCCCGCTTGAGTATGTTTCGCCGGACCGTCTCAACTGGGTCGTGTTGAAACCGGTAGTAGATGAACCCACTGAGTTTGTTTCGCTGGGTCTTCTCAGTTGGGGCGCATTGGATCCGGTGGTAGCATTAAAGCGCGACCATCGTTATTAACACAAGGTCCGTCATAATAATAATACCTTTAATATAGACAGAACCATTGACAATATGTAGTAAAAATATTAGATTTAAACTAGATAATTAAACATAATCTCTTGACAATAACTTGATACGAGCTAGCTAAATATCATTGCTGTAATAAAATAAATTTTATAAATGTTTTCATACAATATGTACCTAAATATCTATGTTACTAGAAATAATATCTAATGTATACAACTATATTACTACAAACATGTTCTGACTATTTACAAGCGCTTTTTTAAAGTCTACGTGAATAAAAACCTTTTTTATTTATTTATTTAAAGAAACCTTTGGGGAGGCCTATGTTCAGCAGTGAACGATATCGTGCTGACGATGGAACAAAAATTACAATAATAGTCATTAATGATTATATTTTATTTGGTCCTTATACGGCTCCCAAGTACATTTATAGATGAATGATTTTTCGTGGATAAAAGCGATCAAACGTACTATTTGCAAACGGCTGCTTGCGCTTTTCTGATGATTGCTTTCATTCTGGAAAACATCATCAGACGAAACGCCGTCACCACACAACTAACATAGGTTTTACTATATTGAGTTAATAAATAACACAACCATCTAATACTCCTTCCGTCTACCGGCTGTGCTCGTAAATTCATCACTTGCTGTCAGACGCACTAAGCTCAAGTCCTCGAGGAAAACTGTTTTTTACCCAACAAACTTTTCTAGTATGGACATTTCCTCTTAATTAACGGCTAGTTTTGACATCAGCTTCACTAAAATTTCAACGCGTAATTAATATCAGTATATATTGTAATTCTTTTACGAATGGTTCGTCTTGAATTTTGAAATGCAATCAATGATACAACTCACAAAAGTGGTTACCGTAGCCCTAGCTAACATCACGGCGGTTATGGTATGATGCCGTCGACCAATATTTTAGATGTACCGGTCCTGTCTGCAAGTGGTGATGCAAGATTGTCCTCCATGTCACTCGCCGCTCCAAACGCGGCTTATGACGCTCTTTGTAGAGCCAAGAGAGTCACAGTACGTTGCCCGAAACCAGCTTGTTACATTCCGACGGCTCTTATCATTCTCTTCTCATGTCAAATGATGTCGTCGTCCCATATCGATCAGTTTTTTTAGTACAGATATTTTTATGGTTAAGTCTTTTAGCCATTTCGTTGGTGACATTCACTTAGGTTAATTTCCCACAATTAGCATAAAATGCAATTTAACTTAGTATTGTACAAAACATAAAATAAAAATAAAATAACAAAAGGTTTTTATTCACGTAGACTTTAAAAAAAGCGCTTGTAAGCAGTCAGAACATGTTTGTATGTATATAGTTGTATACATTATTATTTCTAGTTACATAGATATTTAGATACACGGATTGTATGAAAACATTTATAAAATTTATCTTATAATAGCAATTATATTTAGCTAGCTTAGCTAAATATAATTAGCTTAGCTAGTATTAAGTTATATACATAGGTGTACGTAAGATGTTATCTTAAATATAGGAATTAAAGTAAGAAGTCAGTCTGGTTGACCAGATTAGGTAAATATTAAATGTACTCGATCCCTAGACACTCTGTATATATTGAAAAAACCCGGACGCATAACAAAGTTCATTACTGATAAAAAATAAAACTAAGACATTTCGTTCGTTCGTAAACAGCGCTAGTAAGTAACAACGTTATTTTTATTTTTTTAGGGTTGCAGCTCATTCCATTTATGATCTTGGTATGTAGACTTTACAAACGGGTGAACAAACAAAACTTGGAGTGACAGGAGAACCCAAAAACTGACAAAACCATTCAATGGCTCTTTTGTATACTTCGTAAAAGTAAGTTACGATGTTTCTCATTTAAGGCATCGACATGGTCGCCGTAATGTGAAAGAACTCCTCAAACTTTTAATTGGATGGGACGAGATAAAAGTCACAAAGATACTTTGATAAAAACGTCGATGTTTTATTGAAAATATAATGTAAACAAGTACAATAACAAAACTTGCCTTTTTATTAACCGCTGACGCAAAAGGAGAGGTTTTGTAAGCTTGACGTGGATGTCTGTCTGTCTGTCTGTGTGTGTGTGTGTGTGTCTTTCTGTGACATCGTAGCTCTCAAATGGATGGACCGATTTCGACCCAGTTTTTTTAATTTGAAAGCCAGTTTTCTTGCGGTGGTTCTTAGCTATGTATGGTTAATATCGGTCAAGCCGTTTAATGCTATCAGCTCTTTTCCAAAATGATGTTATTATAGTTGGGGCCGGGGGTTTTCTAACGGTTAGGTTATAAAAACACACGCAACAAAACTCAAATATTACGAATTTGAAACTTCTTATGTCTGAGTGGCTGTGTAGGCATGTATGTGTCTAACTATCGTGCTATAGATCACAAACGGATGAACCGATTTAATCACTGTGTTTCCATAGCGTATTAAATAAGATAACGACCCATTGATCACGTTTGTATACCTATGCTTTATGAAAATATTTTAATCTGGCATCCTTGACGGCAGAATCTGGCAGAGTTTAAAGTAAAATTCATGTCTAGCTTATACCTACCATGAAAAGCATACAACAAATCGAACTGGAAAGTTTTAAACAATACTGCAGTACTACAAGGACTAACAATACATTACATTTGTTGTTTTAACACATGAAACAATACTTTATTAAACCGATTAATCCGTTTGGGACTTGGTGAAGTATAAAGAAAAAGAGATTGTTTATCTTTCTGACTGTTATGCAGTGAACCGCTTTAGATTTATAACACCACCCTATCTTAAGTAGAGATTATAAAAGTTGAATTGTTCAATTGAGCCTTTCTTTTCTTTAATCTTTTATTATGCCAGATAACTGGTGGTGAATTGCTAAATTGCCGAATTTTCAGTTTGAGTTGTCAATTCACAACTTTTTACACCAAATCTTTAGAACGTAAATTATTGGTTATTATTATTTCCTTTTACGTTTCAGAGTTTTATCACGGGTTAGAGTTACAGTTTCTGTATCTATTCGCAAATAAAAAATTGTCTCACGTCTTTAGTTCTACATGTCTATAGTTAGTATAACTTTGCAAAACTCCATAGTGTTTTGCAAAGTTATACTCGTTAATTTATTATACAAAAAAAAATAAGGTTTGGTGGTATATCATAGCCTTAGTTTACAAGTTTTCGGTAACCCAATTTATAGGATATATCATACTTTTAAAATTAAAATGGTGGTCTACTAAAATATTACTTGGATCGATACCTATATGATTCATTTACCTCTACCCCGTTCTTTCTAAATTACAATATTAGGTTATTATTTTTAATACATAAAGACAACGCGTGCATTAGGAAAATAAATCCCTGAATCGCAGTGGACTTTACAAATATGCAATTGACGGACACCGTGAAACTATCAAATCAACCACTATACGAGTCCGATAAATAGTTGTCCTAAACTCGTAGAAAATGCGAAATCACGAGGTCGCCTATTAGTAACCAGGCAACCAGCTAGCAACTGAGCAACATGAGTAGTCAAACATATTTACGTTTTTTTTACTCCTAAACCCGGGTTTTCTTTACAAAAATAACTTCTATAAGAGTTAGTATGATAAGTGTAGTATCTCAAAAACAACGTTTGAATTTGATGCAAGATGGTAAGGGATCCCATATATCCATGAGCATTATCCTTTAAATGACTACAAATTGTAAACTACTGAAGGGATTAGGACTACTATTATCATCATTATCATCATATCAGCCAAAAGACGTCCTCGGCTGGACAATAACCTCCCCAAGGATCACCACAATGGCCGGTCTTGTGCTGCCCGCGTCCCTTACACCCTTGCACGATCGTCGGTCCACCTCGCAGGGGACTTATAGACTACTAATGTTATAATATATATTTTCTGTTTCGAAATGGTAAATAGTGTACCATTTAGTATATAGGTACTGCTTGGAAATTGTAAATACTAACTATAGAGACTAGGGTGAACTTCTATCTAAATTCAGATAGAAGTAAACTGTAGTCTTTTAATAAACTACATAAGGGCCATTATAAATATACAAATTATTTTTCTTTAAACTATTTGGAAGCAATGAAGACTTTTTACTAAGTATTGGTTATTGGTAAACACTACTTACTAATAAGCCCCGATTCAGTTACTTCCTAGTAAGATGCGTAAAGTTATTATGATTCTATAAGAAATGTAATTATATAATAAAATAAAAATGTAATCTTTACACATAAAATTGCGGGTTTTTGATATGCAATTAGCCATAGTAATGGTCGTAACGCCATGCGCCAATGGGCTTTAAGCAATTTTAGGTTCTGAAATGGGGGAATAACGGGACTTACACGACACGTGGTTTCATAGCATACTTAGTACAATGTTATATTAATACGCACAAGGAATACTGATTGTGCAAATACGACTTATACGTAGTGACAAAAGACACCAATTTTTTATTTTTTGATTGAAGTTTTCAAAATTCTGTGTTTATTTTAGCCCACCAGAACTAGTAGAAACTTATTATAATTAACTATAATTTTAAAGGAAGTAGTGTACATATAATAATATAACACATTCTCAAAAAATAAAGGCACAATCATCTTAACATTAAAGTTTATGTATGTAGGTATATACCTATCATCTATATAAATCTATATATTGACTGCCTCGTTGCTCTAGCAGTAGCGTGTTCAACCACAGACGATGAGGTCCTGGGTTCAAATCTCGGGTCAGGCCAAAACTAGATTTTGCGACTTTTCCGTAAAAAGAAATTTCTCAGTATCAGCCCGTCGTTCCTGTACCTAACCTCTTTCCGGTCGTGTCGCTATTCGTTCCATCGGATCATGAGAGTGTGAAATAGAAAGTGCCCCTGTATTTGCGCACACACTTGTGCACTATAATATGTCCTGTGCAATTGGCTAATCTCCATTGAGACCGGCCGCCGTGGTTGAAATTCGGCCGGGAGGACATCATCATCATAAATCTATATTATTATGTATTTATATTATAGTATCTATTAATGTGAGTATGGTATTTGCTTTAAACAATTTTAGGTTCTGAAATGGTTGTACAACGCGACTTAAACGACACGTGATGTAGGTATATATCATTAGTATAAATCTATATTATTATGTATTTATATAATACTATCTAGTATTGTAAGTACGATATGTACGTCATTGTATTTTATATTATGTACCATGTTTTAGTAATTTTACTGATATATCTATAGTGCACCTACCATGTTATCTCTGCATCAACCAAAGGTCGACAGGCAGAGAATGCCTTTGGCATTAAATCCACCTTTGTAAGTTTTGTGCAATAAGCTTAAAAATAAAATAAATAAATATAAGACTCTTTCATTACCTTTACTTTCTTTCATCTAACCATTTTTTATTAGGAACGAAATGATTTTGTTTTGTCAAGTTCCAAATATATCAAAATAGTTTATTGCTAAACTAGCATCATCTTTTAATATTATAGCATTTTCTTTTATTTTAGCTCTATTTTTAAGCATTTTCAGAACAAGAAGCGTCTCTTAAATAGAACGTTGACGGAACATTGAACTACTATCTATCTGGTAGTCCCATGGGACAGTTAGCAGATACAACCACAAAGAGTTAAGGCATATGACCGAAGAGTTTACGGGCTCTCCGAGGCACGAGGTAAGTAAACACAACCGGTGTGGTGACGGCGGCAAATATCAGAATATTATCACCCCTCTCATTCCGCGGGGGGCGTAGAAGTTAACCCGAGGGAATACCTACTGGATGACGTGCAGCAGCTTCCTTCTGAATAAATATGACCATCTTTCTGCGATCGCCAACCCGTCTACCAAGCATGGCGATTATGGCATTTCCCCCAAGATGGTTCTTGGGAGAGGGTTGTCCAGCAGTGGACTTCTTTCAGCTGTAATGATGATGATGTCGTAAACACAGGTAGGGACACTGTCTACACCCCACACTATCTTAATTCGCTAAGACGATAATCCGATACAACCGGGTAGAGATCAGACAATGAAGCGATAGTTTTACGTGCTCTCTGAGGCATGGCCACCTTCCTGACCTCAAGCATTTTTTATGCCCGATGGATTTGCGGCTGACCACGATCTCGCCTGATGGTAAGTGAAGATGTGGTCAAAGGGGAACTGTGCGTACCCATAAGATGCCTGTGCAGTCTAGCCATGTTATATGAGTCTGGAAACACGTCGTTCGGGAACTTCGACTGATATATTCTCTTTCCCGGACATTGCAAAAATTTTGGATTGGACCAGATATTTGAAAACAAACTCATTATGTCCAGTTAAACACAAAACAAACGCTACCACTAGACCAAAAGGACAAGAAGAATAAATGTAATGACCGAATTATTAGTACATTTTTATATCTTAATAAAGTTATTTTCTCATTTTGTGAACTAATAAGGTTCTTTATAATTTGGACTAAATTAAAGATAATAAGCCCTGAGCTATACGAGAAGGGAGGATGGATGAGTCAGAAACGATGAAGATGGTTGAGAGTCGCCTTCTTTATTTCAAGCATCCATGGCATATCAGCTTACCATTAAGCAGCCATACGCTTGTTTTCTGAGTGATTTTATGATCGCCTTGGTCGTACTAAGATGGTAATTTAATTTAAATTATTTCCCAGAAAATTTTCAGTTAACGCCAGAGCCAAAGGTATACAGTCCGAAGCTTCTGTAACTGGTCTGTATCGTTTAATAATTAAAAGGATCGATCCATCGAATGCTTCACCGCCAAAATGGGATCTACAATAACTTTATCATCATTATATCAGCTGAAAGATACCAGCTAGCCACTGGTGAACAAAGTCTCTCAGGGATCCTTGGGCTATCTGCATCCAGTAGCTTATTGTCGTTTCACCTTGTTCGCCCACGCTGCGTTTTCCGGTTCGTGGAAATTATTTTTAAAGTGTATTTAATAGATGTCTAAATTCCCCAAAAGCATTATTATTTTATATAAGTTAGTTTTATTAATTAGTTAGTTAAAATCAAGGATATTCGAGGTTGACATTCTCTTTTCAAAAATTGGTTTTATTCGTAATTGACTTATACTGAGCTAAAACGGAAAACTGTTCATTGCTTTTTCAATTTCATGAATTCTCATGTATTTAATTTGATTAAATTCTAAGAGGAAGCCGACACATTCGCAAGATATGAACGAAATTACATGTTCTCTTTATCCCTAACGTTATTACAAAGTAATATTAATTTTCACGATCAAAAGAAAAGCTTTTGTCCCAAGATTATTATTATTTTGGAATTTTAGAGTTCCGTACCAAAAATTTTACTGGGACAATTATCATGTAACTCCGATCAGTCAGTCCGTCACAGTGGCATATTTTAAGGAATATCCAGCAAGGAGGCTGTAATGGGGCTGGGGAGCGCACTGGCCACGCACTTTTCTTTTTCCTGGCTCTCATTCGTGACAGATGATTGTCAATTGTCAAATTTTGATTCCATATTCCAAATTAAAATTTTGAATTAATATAATAAGCGATAAATGTTTTAAGTTGTTAAAACATTGCGGATCTCGCTCACGTGTTGCATATCGGACACTATTTAATTGAACATTTTAAAATCCTGAGATTTCATGAGTTTAACAAAATTCAACCTCAATCCTGAGAAGAGTCTTAAAATGTGCATCTTTGTCGTCCAGTCCGCAAAAACAACCTCTCCCCGACACAATTAAGGTAACTTTACACTTATATAATTTCATGTACCAAGAACAATTATATTGCTTCAACCAAATTACTTATCGCTTAAATTATATTAATGGATCCTTCTGCAAAACATGCATATCCATTTACTAAGGACTCATTGCAAGAAATGATTAATTGAGAATTTTGCAGTATCATCAAAATGAAACCGAATATTCCACATTTAAACGAATCATCTTTTTATATTAATCAATAAAATTATAAAAGTATTTAATAATTTTTATGGTTTGCTATATTATCTTTTAAGATTAGCCAATATAAACCATCAGGTGGGCAGTATTTTTGTTGCCCAAATAATATGGGAGTTTTGGCGCCAACGCGGAAAAAGACGCATCGAGGCTATGTTTTATTTTCAAAAACTGGTGTAAATTGGAGTTTTTATGTGTAAATATGGTGGATTTTTAGACATTACATCTTCGACAACGTACACAAGTGGAGGAAAGTGCGATATTGCCGTGAATTGACAACATTTCATATTTTTAACTGGCATGTATTATTGCGTTATTTAAAAGTAAATCCAAAACTAGGGTACCCATATTTTTCCTTTTTGCGAAATTATGAACTTTACATTCATAATTTCAACTTTGAAATTCGATGTATTCTAAAAAGACGTAAGCGGCAAATGACGTCATACATACGGTTGAATAGCCATCGATCTTTGCTTTAATGTAACCCGTCAAAAAAAATCACTGTCTTGTCAAACTCGTTGGCGCCTAAACTTGTTTACGTTCGTTAAATGTTTTCAATTTCAAACAAATTAAATTAAAATCGTCAATATTAAATTCATTTCCA
Organism: Pseudoips prasinana; assembly: GCA_951640165.1. Classification (NCBI taxonomy): domain Eukaryota; kingdom Metazoa; phylum Arthropoda; class Insecta; order Lepidoptera; family Nolidae; genus Pseudoips; species Pseudoips prasinana. Next base: position 16,913,598 of record OX621241.1, on the reverse strand, counting down.
GTGTTATTATCCTTATTATGTTTCATTAAGTCACCATGAAAAATTCGAAATTTAAAACCGGGAGTGACAATTGACAATTTGACATGTCTTGTTTGACATTAATGTTTTCGTTTAAACATTGGAATGCTTAGGCAAAGGAAACTACCTCATCCGCCGTATAAGTGACGTCATCACACCTTTTTTAGTTTTTATTTTTTTCCTCAGAAATGAACTAATAAAAAAATATAAAATATAAATATTTGAACTCAGGATACAAAAATAAAGAAATGGTATTTTTGTTTTAATGTGCTGTCAGTTTTGAAATGTTGTCAATTGTGATTTTCCGTGTTGTAACCAAAACTCCATAAAAGCCTCTAGTAAAGTCTCCACTGCTTTACTGGGGTTGGACAAGGACTATGTATGACTTGACTGTGACGGACTTTACTTGACAATGACGGAAATAAATGATATAAAAATATATTTACTGAAGGCTCATAAGGCCAAAGAAGCCAGAGCCGTAAAACGGAATAAAAAAAATCAAATAATATGCAACATTTAAGCTGGCGCTTTTACTGCTTTATCATTATCAGCCTCATGTTGCACTCTGCTGGACATAGGCCTCCCCTAAAGGTACTTACTATAATGTAGTCATTTGGAGAGGTATGTCTTTGTCACCTACTTGGTGTATCCCTTAGTCGCCTTTAACGACATCCACAGATGGTATGGGGTGGTCCTGATATTCTTTCTAGGCCGGAAACCAAACGACTAAGTACGCGTTACTTTAGCCACTACACTGGACTGTAATATCCTAGTATAAATAGTATGTTTAAGTATAATATGTGTTTCTGAGTCATGGATGTTTTCTATGTATTTAAGTATTTATCTATCTATATAAGTATGTTTATCGTCGCCTGGTACCCATAGTTCAAGCTTTGCTTAGTTTGGGGCTAGGATGATCTGTGTGACAGTGTCCCTAGATATTATTATTATAAGTATAACATTTTCTTCTTTTTACATTTTAATTTATGTTTCCGGTTTTGGTACAAAAAGGAAAATGTGTTTTGCACAATGACATGTTTAATCCTATCCAATGCCCTTAATGTGGCGTCTGACGAGATTAAAAATACTCGGGGTACGTTAAGGGGATACATGGAACACTTTGTGAGAATTTCATTTATCATATTTATTTAAATTACCTTGTAAGTGATCGGCAAGGTTAAGCAACTAGGCTCTCGGTCAGTCCAAAGATGGGTGGTCAGACCAAAGTGGATTAATTTCTGAGTGGCTCCGTGCTTCGGAGGGCACGTTAAGCTGTCGGTCCCGGTTGTAGTCATTAGACAACAGTCGTAAAGGCATGTCAGAGGCCTACTGGGCGGCTTGAACAACTCTAACACTAGGGTAACCAACACTAGGTAAGGAACATATTTAAATTCTCCAAAAGCAGTGTTTTGTGATGTAGTTTTTTTTATTAATTTAAATATTCTTTGATGAATGAAAAAACTTTAACCTTTGAACTGCGATTATGCCAGCGAAAAGCAGACGCCGCAAATTAACTACCAAAAAAAAAAGACTGAAGAACACTCCTCCCACACGATCTATGGTAACCCTTAACTCTGCAGTGGGTTAAATTGATTTATTTTCTTGTTCACTGAGCCAGTTCGCAAAAGTAACTCTGCATGTATTATGTTACTAGCGCGTTTAGTCTAATCAAATATATAAACATGTACTATAATATTACCATATTATAGTACACGTTTATGAGTTCAAAACATTATGCCGCTTAGGGCAGTCGGTATGTGTCAATAATTTAAAAGTTAATGACGGGCCTGTTGACGTGGTTGGTAAAGACTAGCTTTTCACGCCGGAGGTTGTGGGTTCGATTCCCACCCACGACAGACATTTATGTGCATGGACATGTCTGTTGGTCCTGAGCCTGGGCGTAATTATCTATATAAGTACCTATGTATTTAGAAAAGAAAAGTAATATAATATGTAGTATAGTTTGGGATTAGATGACCGTGTGTAAATAATGTCCCAGGATATTATTATTATTATATTTATTCTAATAATGTTACTGATTTTGATAATTTGAAAAACAATATTCTTCAAATTATCAACATTATCAAAATTATATTATATATATTGTTATAATAATTGTATTAATGTTGATAGCTTTAGCGTATAGCGTTTTTGTAAATCCTGCGCTATCGATTTGCGTTAAACCTGTAATGGTAGCTGTATGTATGAATAAATAAATAAACTAAGTATTGTGCCTTTAATGTGAGCCGCTTAGCGTATTATGTAATATACTTAACTTCTGCTTTTGTGAATTCGCGTAATGGTCAGTCAGAATATTTACTAAGGTACTTAAATAAACTGGACTAAGCCAAATGCATGCATTATTTATGAAACAGAGAGCTGCGCGAGGCGAAAATTTTATTTTTCTTCGAAAGCACCTAGCTATTTTAGATCTTAGGGTAGTAGGTATAATCAACGAAGAGGATTGGTTCACTTAGTTTTTGAGGAAAAGGCTCTTAAACTTACCTAAAGTCTAACTATGTGTATTTTTACCATTATAAAAAATAAAATCTTCACTCCAGCTTTGAGATTTAATTCTAAATTTAAAATATATTTATAACCTGCCAGTGAGAGCACTCAATATAGATAGTACAAAAGCCAAACTCTCAGCAATCGTGTGTATGATTAATTAATTATAAACATTTAACGTTGGAAATGGTTCAGAGTTTTAGGCTAGTAATCAACAAACAATATTTTTCATCGTCGTAATTATTCTCGCAATGAAACAATTTGAATATAAAGAACCTAATTGCTGAGTTCATAAATTTAATATTCTTTTCTTACACTATGGCCAGAGTGTTGTACAACTAAATGTTTTCATAGACATAGTGCAAGAGCATCGCTTGTAAAAGTAACCGTTGATACCATAAGTGTAGGTAACCTTTTAGGTCAGGTCAAGATAATATCATAGCAACTCCAACTGCGTTTAAAAAAATGATCATGTTATCATGGCATTTACGGTAGGCTACCCGTAGTGGCATAATGAAATGATCATGATAATCTTTTTTTCCATTGTGATATGTTTTAGTTTGTAAATTAGTTGTACTTTTTTTTTCTTTGTGTATACTTTTCGCATGGTTTAATGTACTGGTTTAGTGTACTGTAAGTGAAGGGGCACAAGATGTTTTTACCGTAGCAATGTAATGTATATGCCTAGCGTAATCTATGTTGTACCTTATAAAATAAAAATTAAAAAATCACTTTGGCTACTTCACCAGAAAGTAATAAATACAGTAAACTACGAACTAAGTAACTAGCACTAGAGGGTGGTTTGGAAACGTTCAGGGTGGTAACTGACATGGGGATACATGAGAACATTTTTAAGGATGTTGTATGCAGCGAATAAACATCTCATTGCTCGACAAATTAAAAATTGTAGAAGGTATTTTTGGAGCCGTGTAGTTTCCGGCCGAGTAATCTAGTCATTGCCTGGTAGAAGTCGTCCCTGGGACGACAATGTTTACGGAGGAGAATGATCGGGATGTAGTGGACTGCTGGGACGAACCAAAGACTTTCTTCCTGCATAGCTGGCGTTGTTGGCAAATGCTTGCTTTTCACGCCAGAGGTCGTGGGTTCGATTCCCACCCAGGACAAATATTTGTGTGCATGAACATGTCAGTTTGTCCTGAGTTTGGGTGTAATTATCTATATATAACCTCGTATTTACAAAAGAAAAGTAGTTTATGTAGTATATCAGTTGTCTGGTTTCCATAGTACAAGCTCTGCTTACTGTGGGATCAAATGGCCGTGTGTAAATAATGTCCCAGGATATTATTATTATTACAGCTGAGTCGAAAAAGTGTTTACATGCTTGCGTCATCTGGTTGGAAGAGTCGTGGAAGAGTGGAAGAGTCGACTAGAAAATTATATAAAATATAAGCTTTTACTTGCGACTTTTGGGCTATATATCACAACATCACAAAGAAACAACAGTTCACATGAAACATATTATATTCCAATCTAAATTAAACATGTGGGATTTTGACAAACAACCCAAATTTATGTTTAGTTTAGAAATACAAACATTAACATCTTTGTTACGCAAGCGCAAAGCCGCAGCATGCCAATTTCAAAACACAACTACGTTTAACAGAAATAATACTAGTGGTCTGTGTGATGTATAGGTACATTGTGCAATTTATTTGTTCAGAAATTTATGCAAAATATTTTGATTTTCTGCATTTGTTTTACACACAATGTAGGAGATTTTATACTTTACACGATAAAATAACTTATACCTCATTAATCATGACATATCTTACTATTATGGCTTTTATGAAGTGGCCATGACATGCTGAGAACTGTCATAGTAATAACACAGCCTGTTTGAACCGCAACATTACTGGACAGGTTCTAACATGACGCTTCGCTTAGTCTTTTGCGGAAAAACTAAATTGTCAGAACTAAAAATACGTTACTTACTTGACAGGGTCTAACAGGGCTTCAAAAAATGCAGTGTTATTTAAATAAATGTAGTTGGTTTTGCTTAGAATCAGAGCTAATCATCATCATTATCATCATCATATCAGCCGAAAGACGTCCACAGCTGGACAAAGGCCTCCCCCAAGGATCTCCACAAGAGCCGGTCCTGCGCTGCCTGCACCCAGCGGCTTCCCGCAACGCTTGCAAGATCGTCATTCATCAGGGCTAATACTAACTTCACAGGGCTGTTAAATAATTATAATCTATACAAATAAATAAAATTAGAGTGTCTGTTTGTAATATTGAAATAACCAGTTTTAACTACATAAATATGAATATATATACGGTACATACACCAAAATATCATTTTTTACTATTTTTGTCTGTCTGTCTGTCTGTTTGTTCCGGCTAATCTCTGAATCAGCTGGTCCGATTTTGACGGGACTTTTATTGGCAGGTAGCTGATGTAGTATTTTATTTAAGGTTAAAGAATTTTATTTCTCAATAAGAAATTACAAATTTCACTTACTTGAGAACATTTTTGACATATATAAGTTGAGCTTGACTTTGACAAACAAACTTTAAATTATCGGAATTTAAAATCACTGTTAAACGTAATTACAATATTTAACCGCAACACTATTCAACTCGCTACAAAACATAAATTGATCTACCCTCCACTGACTAAGAAATAATTTGTTAACGCTCAGAGATAAGGAATGCTTGATGCCACAGTACAGGAGTATGCAGTAGAACAAGATTATCAATCTAATAGTATGGTGTTATTTAGTATATGGTTTTTTAATTTTGATTTGAAGCATTTGAAGTTTTTGGCATTCTTTATCTCCTTGGGTAACTTATTATACTGTTGCACTCCTGCAAAAGTTATAGATCTCTGGCCATTGGTAATTCGCACCTGTGGCAGTAAGATGTGATACTGCCTTTCATAAAGGAAACTAATAGAGGCAAGGTATTTGCTTAGTCGCGAATGGAGTACTTTTTCGAAGATCTTGGATAGAACAGGTAATACAGAAATAGGTCGGTAGTTGCTAGGGTCAGCTTTAGTGCCAGATTTATATATTGGTGTTACTTTTGCGGTCTTTAGGGCATCTGGAAACGTCCCTTCAGCGAGATGATTATTAATGCAAGTTGTTAACTTATACAATATTAGGTTACTTATATACTTGATAATCAAGTCTTTTTCCCCTTTTTCTTTACGGTGAGTCAGTTCTTGGCTAAGCTCTTTCAGTATAGTCTTTTGAGTAGGGGTCTGGTCTGAGTATACTTTTATGTGGCTTGGTACTTTATTTTTATTTCTCAGGATATTTTTTGCTTCTTGTGGGCTACTAAAACATACCTTCAGTGGGCGCTTTTTTCCCGGATTGTATTTGCCAAGGCGTATAGCTTTAATCACTTTGGGAATCTCAATAACAGTTCCTTTTATAATATTTTCTGCAGCGTTTACATCAGCAGCTTGACGTGCAGAGTTATCAGAGAGGGTCTGTTCAGATAATCCCACAATAATTATGTTTTTACTTCTGTTAGCTCTTTCTTGAAACTCAGTTATTATAGTTTCATTAGCAAAAATGTCGGACATGCCTGGTCTGTGCTGTAAAAGTTTAATATTTTTTATTTCAGCATCTAGTGTATGTATTTTGGATTCCATATTACTGCAATTTTGTTGTAACACTATGATTTCTGTTTTCATATTATTTTGTTCTGCTAGGAGAAGGTTCGTTGAGCTTTTTATTTCATTAATCTGGTCTTTCATTGCAGAAATGTCTTCACGAATCGGTGCCAGGTGTGTTGAAAGCGTTGAGATCATATCTGTTCTAAATCTATTAAGCGTAGATATTAAATCACAACACTCCCTCTCTTTTCTTTTTCGAAAGGTAACTTGACTTCTCGCGTCATCATCTCCACCAATTTTTGATAGGTCCGGTTGTGAATGTGAACATGTTTGACCTACTGATTCACCTTTGGACTGTGGCGGGCGTGTTGCACTCATAATTGAATGGGATGTTATTTACCTGTTGTCAAGTACGTTATCGGCCCGAAGAAGGTGACAAAAAATGCAACTGTTTCTTTCACGCGCGGAGTGGTATGGGCCGCTGCGGTACAGTGGATAATGTTAGAATGTAGTAAGCGTATTTTTAAATATATGCAAGCTTCACTTTTACACACTGTGAGTTTAAGTTTTATTTTTGCGTACAATGATATTAAATTTCCGAGACTAAATCGGTAACACGTCTGCACTGTTTGAGAGCCTAATGCATATTATTAACTATAAAAACAAAAAAAAACGAAATAAACTAATTAACACGCGGACGAAGTCGCGGGCACAGCTAGTATATCATAAAATAAAACAAACGATTATATATTTATTCGGCTTCCGTCACCTTACATGATTTAAAGTAAAAAATATACACATGCATTTCAATACATGTAACTACACCCACGTTACAATGAAAACTTCAGATGCATATATGAGGCACAATTGGCGGTTTTATCGCATAATATTTCTTCAAGAAAACCGTGGGATGCACTTCGCCTGTAATTTTCGTTTATCTCTAATTCAATTTCAAATCAGGAATCATTAATATTTAAGTTTAATCTTGAGCAAGATTTTTACTTACTGGGTGACAAGCTTTAAAAGTATGTGATCTTCTACCGATACAGAAAAAACCTGCATAGAACTTTAAGGTTTTTAGAAAAATGGGTATCCATTTTCACGAATTTTACGTCACGCCATTCAGCATCAAATACGTTAAAATAAAACAAATTTTATATTTTAATAAAAATAATCCACACAGCAAAACATAAGTGCAATATTTTTAAGCTATTTTATATCAATTACACAAAGTAAAATGTAAAACACAAAAAAAATATATTATTTAGACGCAATTTTATTAATACAAAAGCATCAACTATAGCTAATAAAATATCAATTAAATTCATAAGAACACGAGTAACCAGATAAAATAGTAGATTGTTGCATTGAGAGGAAAGTTACTTCGAGCAGTTAATTTGAAACTTGAGCCGAAGCGATGGCTCCAAAAATTTGAGTGTAACGAGAGGTCTTTGAGTGATGTCAAAACATAAAGAATCTAAAATACAATATTCGAACACATTTTCTTTTGTATTCACGCCAATATAGTTGTGTTAATAAAAAAATATTTATGGCCAGTACTCTTTTAGACGAATGCATGCACCCAAACTACATAAAACTTTTTAGAAGCTTTGTAAGTCACGTTGGTCTAGCGGTCCAAAAATGAGGTACTGGGTTCAAATCCAGGATCGGAACACAAAGTGATTTTATGGATTTTTCCGAAAAAAGAAGGATTATTTCTCAGTATCAGCCCGAAGTCTGAAAGTTGGCGTATTACACCCCCGTGCCTCGGAGAGCCCGTAAAGCCTCCCGTAAGACCTCTTTCTGAGTAGAAAGTGCTCCTGTGTTTGCTCTTGTGCACTATAATATGTCCTGCGCAATTGGCTAATCTCCATTGAGAATAGCCGCCGTGGCCGAAATTCGGTCGGGAAGACATCATCATCATCATCGAGTTCAAAAAAAGAAACAATACTGTTAGCGCATCTATACATTACGTGATGCTATCATTTCGTCACCACAACACTAGTTGAAGGGTGCCGTGAATTGTAACAAAATATTAAGAATGTTTGCAACAAATGAAAAATCACAAGCAAAGTTACACGCCAAACTAGTATTATCTGTGTCTACAAAACCGAAGGTCACGTTATTATAACAATGTGTCGTATGTTTTATGTCAAACGTCAACCGTATGAAGCAGATTATCTGGCAGTTTAGATTTTATTTGTTTTTTATTATGTGTTTTATTTGAATGGTAACGTTACAATGTATGATTCTATTCGGCGACGTTACTAGATATAAAGCGAAAGAAAGAAAAAGCGAGGGCAAATACGATATACCTAAATTCTCCTAAAACGTAAAACCTTTGTAGCCAATAACCAAAAGTAGCCTTTCAATATCTAGTCTATCTTTGGCACGTACAATTCCATTTTCAAATTTTAACTGTAATGACGATCTAGGAGATACAACCATTTGGAAATGAAATCTGTTTATAAGCACTGGCAGGTTATTATTTTTCAAATTGAGAATTGAATGTCAAAGCTGGAGTGAAGATTATATATTGTTTGTCAGAGCTAATTTTAAGATGCCTCTATGTAAAAATACATATCCTTAATATCCCCTTTTTTTTATTCTTTATTTTATTTCGGAACTTTTGACAACTATCCCGCGTTGCAACTCGGTGAGCAAATTCGCAATATGGGATTGCGCGTCTAGTAGAATACATATAGGTCAATGAACTAAGTACGTAAATTACACAACTCATACAACATTTTGGCCTCACGTGATATGGGTGCCGATAAAATAGTATGGAAGTAGCCTAAATCTAATTGATTAACATTAAGACATTTTATAATGCTGTCTCTTTGGATTTGGTTCCGTTGACATTCCATTAATTTCCCCATACTATTACTTTGTTACCCTCGTATCAGAGTTGTTTAAGTCGTTCAGATAGTCACTGACATGGCTTAACTATTGTTATGTAATAACTACACAAGACTACACAAAACTAATACAACTAAGGCCTTAGCTGATGGCCTTAGCTGTATTAGTTTTGTGTAGTCTTGTGTGATGCTTTTGAAATGCCTTTCAAATTACGAAGACGCTCTGAAGTCAAAGTCAAAGTCAAAGGTACTTTATTCCGTAAAAATTTTACATTTATGTGGAATCGTCATATTTTTTTTACCCTACCGTGCAGTGCATGACGTGGCAGCTACTGAGAAACACTGCCATAAAATTCAGTAGGAATCCTTTTTTAAAATAAAATATACTTAAGATTAATTACAATCATGTGTGTTGACTCAGAACAACTCAATCCCAAGCACTTTTATCACTTAAATAATATAATCAGAAATTCTTTTAAACTTATTCGCAGACAATTCTCTAATATCATTGGGAAGTTTGTTATAGAATCTTATACATTGCCCCATAAAAGAGTTACTTATTTTGTGGAGGCGGGTAGTATGCAATATGAGATTATTCTTATATCTAGTATTTACATTATGTGTATCGCTCCTTTTACAGAAGGAATCGATATTTTTATGCACATATAGTAAGTTTTCATATATATACTGAGATGGTACAGTTAGAATGTTGACCTCTTTGAACTTTTCTCTTAGATATACTCTCGGCCCAAGATTATAGATAGCTCTTACAGCTCTTTTTTGCAATATAAATATGGTGTTAATGTCAGCAGAGCTACCCCAGAGAAGAATTCCATAGGACATTACACTATGAAAATAACTGAAATAAACCATTCTAGCTGTGTCAACATCAGTCAGCTGTCTAATAGTTTTCACTGCATATGCTGCAGAACTTAATTTGCCGGACAGTTTTTCTATATGTGGGCTCCATTGTAGCTTTGAGTCAATAGTGATACCCAAGAACACAGTTGATTCAACAGGGTCCAACCTAGCCCCATTAAGTTGTACATTGGTTGTCGCCTGTTTCACATTCGGTGTAGTGAATTTAATGACTTTAGTTTTCTTATCATTAAGCACAAGATGATTGGCATTAAACCAATGAACAACTTTAGAGATTGCATCATTAACATCGTCAAAATTGCTTAATTGTCGGTTTATTTTGAACGTCAGGGAAGTATCATCTGCAAACAACACAATCTCATGCTTATCCCTTACATAGTAAGCTAAGTCATTTGTATAAATTAAAAACAAAAATGGGCCAAGAATTGACCCCTGTGGGACGCCCATTACCACTGGAGATCCCGGAGATATTTTACCGTTTATTTCAACCTTCTGAATTCTATTGCCCAAGTAAGAAGTCAGAAGTTCGAGAGCCTTGTTTCTAATACCGTAGTGGTGTAATTTTCTGACCAGAGCATCATGATGAACGCAATCGAACGCTTTGGACAAATCGCAAAAGATACCTAATGCATCCTGCGAGTCTTCCCACGCCGCGAATATACTTTTTAATAAGTTGACCCCTGCATCTATGGTTGAACAACCCTTTGTGAATCCAAACTGTTTCCGGTGTAGTAAATTATGTATATTAAAGTGTCTGAGCAGCTGGCTAAGCATAAGCTTTTCAAATATTTTACTAAGAGTGGGCAGCACGGAAACAGGTCGAAAATTTGAAGGGTCTGAAGTATCACCAGCTTTAAACAAAGGAATGATTTTACTATACTTCATCAAGTCAGGAAATACACCTGATGCAACACAGCAATTGAACACAGTAGCTAAGTGTGGGGCGATTATAGTAATAATTGATGAAACAGTCTTAACAGATAGACCCGACAGATCCTTTGTGTTTTTCATATTAATACTCTTGAAAGCATTTAAAATATCTTTAGGGCTAACCACCGAAAATTCAAAAACTGTGTCACACGACCCTACGCTTTGCTTGAGTATCTGCTCAGCAGATGTAGAAGAACATGAAAAAGAGTTAGTAATTATGACTGGAATATTCGAAAAATATTTTTCAAACTCAGTCGCAATCTCCAAATCGCCTTTAATATCTATGTTGTTTATTACTAAGTTAAAATCACGACTACGTATTTTTGTTTTACCTGTCTCAGCATTAATTATCTTCCAAGTAGTTTTGATTATATTTGTAGAATATTTAAGTTCGCTGTCTATCTGTCTGTCTGTCAGCAGGCTGTATCTCATGAACCGTGATAGTTCGACAGTTGAAATTTTCACCGATGATGTATTTCTGTTGCCGCTATAACAACAAATACTAAAAAACAAATAAAATTAATATTTAAGGGGGCTCCCATAGAACAAAAGTGAATTTTTTGCTCGTTCTTTTATAAAAACAAAACTGTACATTGTTTTTTTTTTAAAAGGATACTTAAAGCGTGATCTACAATCGATTTCGAAGTCAAAAATATAGTTTCTTGAATTTTTGTCTGTATGTATGTCCGGGCTAAATTCAAAAAGTACTACATGGATTTACTTCAATTTTGCATGAATATTACCAAGAGGTCGGGTCAACATATAGGCTACATATTATCATGCCATCACCTACGGGGGAGGAGCTGTGATAATATACAAAATCTAACGCGGGTAAAACCGCGGGCCACAACTAGTAGAAAATAAAATCGACCCCCGAAGTGTAGGTGCCCGTCACACTCACACTGCGCGTATTACGGAACCCTACTATGCGCGTGGTCCGACAACCTAGTCTAGACCGATATATAATAAAATTTCACTCAGATTAACTAAAACAATAAAATCGTTACTTTTGGAAGGCGCTACCAAAATGATAACATTCTTTATAAAATATATAACTTGATAAGTTGATTAATTTTAACTACCGACTTACATCGTTTGGTGTTTAAGTAGTAAGACAAACCTTGCAGCATCTCGAACCTTACTATGCTCATAGCAAGTTTTAAGCTCTGTTGAACTTTTGGAATAATCAAAAGTCAGCCTTGTGACTGTCAATACAAACTAGATTTTAAAATGCACGAAATTTCATAGTGATATTAGAACTGGGTTAAAAATGACTTAATCAATCGTTAAATCGGCTTCGACGTTGAAAATCGAATTCGGACCATTTATGATGTCACATGTGCTCATGGAAGCCGATTTAATAATTGATTAAGTCATTTTTAACCTTTACTTATTTGAACGCCGATCACTATCCCGATGTTCGGCGACTTAGGGCCAGCGCAGACAGAGAGGAGCGCAGCGGAGAGGATTTTATTAAGGCACTAGAAAATCAACTTTAAAATTATATAAATAAAGTGCATGTATGCTTGAACATTATATGCGCGAGACTGCGCGAGCATTTTATGTCAGGTTCAAGCATATGCACTTTATTCCTATAGCTCTAAAGTGGATTTTCTAGTGCCTTAATAAAATCCTCTCCGCTGCGCTCCTCTCCGCTGCGCTCCTCTCTGTCTGCGCTGACTCTTAGCCGGTAGCCCCCCTGGTTGTATATGCCCTGGTAATCCTCCTTCAATTTGTTGACTCTAAACCTGCCTAATTTCACACCTTTATTTTATTTCTTAATACATGCCAGGCCCGTCGGTTTCACCTGCGTTAAACTATATAAATCATAGCCCATATGTTATTCGGATATATAAGCTATGTTACTACAAAGTCTCAACAAAACCGTTGGGTAGTTTTTGTGTGAAAGAGTAATAAACATCGAACATCCTTACATCCATATTCATAAACATTCTCATTTATAATATTAGTAGGATTGTCGTATATGACAAACAAAACACGAATTCTTTCTTTTTAGACTGCAAAAGAAAGAGTATAGTAGTATAGCAATTTGACTACCTATATCACATCTTTTTTGTACGTATGTTCTCCGTTGTGTGAACACCGATTTTTTATTATGAGAGTCAGATAAAATATGCTCCCATGTAAATTCAGATGGTATCTACCATTACAAAATATAATATGCTTTTAAAACATTAATTGTATGAACACACGCCAGCACATTAAGCTACCCAAATCTGTCAAATTTCCCCAATTGAAAGTGAACCTTATATTGTTGTGATAAAGTTGAAAATCTATACAAGAAATTTGTCAGATTGGGGTAGCTGGATGTGCTGGCGTCTGTACAAGTAGACAGATTTAACATCTATTTTAAGGAATTTTTAAAATATTAAATTGTAGTGTCCAAAATAAGTTAATTCCCAATTTTAAAACTGGTATTACTGTAATAACACAAAACTATGAAATGAGTTCTTTCACATCGTTACCAGGTCACGTTAAAATAATACTTACTTTGAAATATATATTTTAGCAAGCTCACGACGGCCACTGAATATTTTACTTTTGTATCTTTTTAAATTGGTACATACGCCAGCGGACCAAGCTTCTCCAATCTGCCAAATTTCCCCAATTGAAAGTGAACCTTATACTTAAGTGATAAAGTTGAAAATCTATAAGAGAAATTTGACAGATTGGGGTAGCTGGATGTGCTGGCGTCTGTACATGTTGTGCACTTACAAATTGAAAACCGTCATACATAATAAAACTCGGGTGAAAAGAGGAACAATTTTCATTCAATGTTTAACAACAAAATCTATCGTATATTGAAGCCGTATATTATTAATAATAATATCCTGAGATATTATTTACACACGGCCATCTGATCCCAAACTAAGCAGAGCTTGAACTATGATTACCACATAACTGATATACTAATAGATAACTAGTTTTGCGGAGTGCCCCGCAGTTTTACCCGCGTTAAACTTTATAAATTATAGCCTATGTGTTAATCCAGGGTGTCAGCTATCTCCATACCAAATTTTATTAAAATGGCTCCAGCCGTTTAGACGTGAAGAAGTAACAAACATACACACTCACACACTTTTGCCTTGATAATATTAGTGTGATTACACCCAGACTCAGGACAAACAGACATTTTCATGCACACAAATATATATCCTGGATGGGAATCGAACCCACGACCTCCAGCGTGAAAAGCAAGCATTTGCCAACCACGCCAATGTGATTATTATTATTATTTTGTGTAACACACTAGCAGCTAATTAGCTAGCTAGCAGCTAATCTGTACTAGAAGGAATTTAATGTCGGAGCCATCACTACTCTTTCTGGTAGTTCGTACCATGCTTTTACAACACTATTAGGCAAGAAATGCTTCATTAGTGTCTTTCTAGATGAGTTTTCCTAAAGTTTCAATGGATGACCTCGTAGATGTTTATTATCATTTAGCTTATACGAGTACATGCCCTGATGACAAAGTAAAGTTATAAGAACCTATTTAAATGTCATAATTCTCTAAGGAAAACTTATTAAATTGAGTAATGAAAAGTTATATTTCTGAGAGTTTGTAAAGTGGATAAGGAAGAGATGTGACACAGGAACGTTTGAGATTAAATTTTATTGAATGTTCTCTTCGTTAGATTAATGCAACGCGTAACACTTACAAACTTTCGCCTTTATAATATTAGTGTGATACGAGTTGTTTTTATCTTTGGAAAGTAAAACTCATCATGTAAGTCATTTACATGATGAGTTTTACTTTCCAAAGATAAAAACAACTCGTATCACACTAATATTATAAAGGCGAAAGTTTGTAAGTGTGTATGTTTGTTACTTCTTCATGTCTAAACCGCTGGAGTGATTTCAATAAATGCAAGCAACGTAGTGCGTGAGTGCGTGTTCTATCGTTGCTTGTAAGTATCTCCGTTTGTATAGAAAACACGCACAGTCCAACACACTGTAAATGCATCCACGCGGGTTCATTCATATGCATGTTCTGTGTGTTGGACTGTGCGTGTTTTCTACAACTGAACTTACAAACGGAGATACTTACAAGCAACATTAGAACACGCACTACGCTGCAGCATGGGCGGCAGTGTGCCAATCGCCTTAGGGTCAGCGCAGACAGAGAGGCGCGCAGCGGAGAGGATTTTATTAAGGCACTAGAAAATCAACTTTAGAGCTATAGGAATAAAGAGCATATATGCTTGAACCTGACAAAATGCATGCAGTCTCGCGCATTTTAATGTTCAAGCATACATGCACTTTATTTCAATAATTTTAAAGTTGATTTTCTAGTGCCTTAATAAAATCCTCTCCTCTGCGCTCCTCTCGGTCTGCGCTGATCCTAGCTGTAATATTTAACTTGACGTACCGGTTGGCGTGGTTGGTAAATACATGCCTTACACGCCGCAGGTCGTGCGATCGATCCCATCCAGGAAAGGTATTTGCCTGCATGGACATGTCTGTTTGTCCTGAGTTCAGTACCTCAATAGATGAATGGATTTCCATTCGGTATTTCTATCCTAAAAGTTGTCTAAACTGGTACTAAGCCATTTATTTGTAAAAAATCATTCAACCATTCATACAAAGCCCAAAACAATAACTCACAAGAAAATGTTAGACTATCGATATAATAGATTTATTACAATCAGAAACAAATTTAGTTCAATTTTGAGGCAAACACTGTTGAATAGAGAGCCATTCGCCGATAAATGACTCAACGCTTTACAAATAGATGGAGAATACTTTATTGCACCAGAAAAACATACATAATTATCATTTATGCAAAACATAATTTCAAAATAAGCAAATACAACTTGCACCTGTGGCGCATGGGTTAAGACAATAGCCTCGCCACTTCGTGTCCCAGTTTCGATTCCTGCACAGTACAACTATTTGTGTGACTCATAAATAGTTATTCTGAGTCAGGATGTCTATATTTACGTCAATTAGTGTTTGTAAAGTACCACTGTGTGGTACTTTACACTTTTAATTTCCCTAGTGCGGGAGTTGTCTTCATAAAATCAAATAATTGGCGGACTTATAGCTTTTTTGCGATCTCTTCGAGGCAACCGTTGGGTGGACAAGAGAAAAACAAGATGGAAAAGGATTTGTATGTATTCATTTTTATACATAAGTTGTCGCCTATGTCGGCATTATTCATGAGAATAAGGTTTTCTAACAACTGATACTTTTTAATTAGTTTATTTATTTAAACTTTATGCACATATAGGTACAAAGGCGGACTAAATCAAATCAATCAATCAGCCTATCGCAGTCCACTGCTGGACATAAGCCTCTCCTAACACGCGCCATTGCACACGGTCCTCCGCCTTCCGCATCCAGTCTGTCCCAGCGACCCTTTTGAGGTCGTCGGTCCACCTAGCTGGGGGCCGTCCTACCTTACGCTTACCAAGTCGCGGTCTCCACTCTAGAACACGTTTGCTCCATCGGCCGTCGGTCCTTCTGCAGATGTGACCAGCCCATTGCCACTTCAGCTTGCTAAGTCTGCGAGCTATGTCGGTAACTTTGGTTCTTTGACGGATTACTTCGTTTTGAATTTTATCCTTCAAAGAGACGCCGAGCATAGCCCGCTCCATAGCTCGCTGTGCGACTTTCAATTTATGGACTAGTCCCACTGTGAGTGCCCACGTCTCAGCACCGTAGGTCATAACAGGTAGGACGCATTGGTTGTAGACTTTAGACTTCAGACATTGCGGTAAAGGCGAGGAGAAGACATGACGTAGTTTGCCAAATGCTGCCCAACTGGATCCTGCGGTTGATTTCTTTCTCGAATTTGTTTCTACCCAATTGGACAACTTGTCCAAGGTAGACATACTCCCGAACAACTTCGAGCATCGAACCATCGACGTAGATTGGTCCCGGCGTGACATGTTCATTGAACATGATCTTGGTTTTATCCAAGTTCATGCCGAGACCGACACCTCGAGAGGCTCCATTTAGGCTTTGCAGCATTTCGCTTAACTGTTCCAGTGACTCTGCAACGATGACGATATCATCGGCGAACCGAAGGTGTGAGATGTATTCGCCGTTGATGTTAATGCCCCGTCCAGTCCAGTCCAGCGTCTTGAAGACGTCTTCGAGCGCGTTGGTGAAGAGCTTAGGGGATATTACATCCCCCTGTCTCACCCCTCGACGCAGCTCGATCGGGCTGGTCTTTTGGTCCTGGACCTGGACGGTCATTGTGGCGGTATCATACAGACATCAGCACCTCGATATAGCGCCAATCGATGCGACATCGCTGCAGAGCATCCAAAACCGCCCAGGTTTCGATGGAGTCGAAGGCTTTTCTCGTAGTCCACGAAGGCCATACACAGCGGCTGATTGTACTCTTCAGTCTTCTGTACAATCTGCCGAACAGTATGGATGTGGTCTACGGTGCTGTAGCCTTTTCGAAACCCGGCTTGTTCCGGAGGCTGGAACTCGTCAAGTCTTCTGGCGAGGCGGTTTGTGAGTACTCTCGAGAACAACTTGTAAACGTGGCTCAGCAGTGAGATGGGTCTGTAGTTCTTCAGCAAGGTTTTGTCACCTTTTTGAAGAACAGAACCACCGCACTCCCGCTCCACGCTTGAGGTGTTAAGCCCTGGTGAATGACGGAGTTAAAGAGACTCGCTAGCTCTTTCAGGATTGGAATCCCGCCTGCCTTCAGGAGCTCAGTGGTGATTCCGTCATCACCTGGCGACTTGTTGTTCTTAAGCTGCTCGAGAGCCACTCTGACCTCGTCCTGGTTGACATCAGGGATGTCTTCCGTATAATGGCGTGTGAGTGGGGCTCTGTGGTCGTCAGCGCTGGGCCTCGTGGGTTTAGTCGTCCGTGATGCGTACAGGTTTTTGTAGAAACTCTCAATTTCCTCGAGTATCTCGAACTTGGAGGTCACGGTTTTGCCATCCGCAGTTTTAAGTTTCGTCAGATGAGATCTACCTAGCTGGCGAGCAAAAACTTTGGTGCCTCTGTTCTGTTCAATCGCAGCCGCGATGGCGCGGGTGTTGGAACATCGGAGGTCACGTCGCACCAGCTTCCGGATCTTCCGGTTGAGGTTTCTCCCAGTCAACCTTAAGGTGGTGCAGAGATAATTAGATAGGTGCATTAGGTACAGCTATAGGGGATCGATATAAGATATACATATAATACTATAGCTAATACATACATAAATATATTATAAAATAAATAAATATAGATATATACGAAAGGATATGTTGGTTTAATTGCTCTTGTTAACCCCTTCGTCACTACAACAATTGTTCAAACACGGCACAGGAGGCCATATCGAAATAACTGGAGTTACCACTGAAAATAATATCCTACTAATATCATAAATGAGAAAGTTTGTGAGTGGATGTTACTTAGTCTTTCATGAAAAACTACGGAACGGCTTTTCATTAAACTTTGTAGTAAATTAGCTTACATATCCGAATAACACATAGGCTATAATTTTTAAAGTAAATCGCGGGTGAAACCGCCATTCTCAACTAGTATATAATAAATGTGCCAATTTATTAGTGCTAGTTTACACCGCCAATCTCCACCAACACCAACTCTCCGTCACCCGTTATGTTCGGCAATGACGGTCACCGTAGCCTAGTTGGTAGTGTTCCTGCCTACGAAGCTGGTGGTCCTGGGTTCAAATCCCGGTAAGTGCAAATATTTGTGTGATGAGCACGAATATTTGTTTCTGAGTCATGGATGTTTTCTATGGATATAAGTATTTATCTATCTATATAAGTATGTATATCGTCGCCTGGTACCCACAGTACAAGTTTTGCTTAGTTTTGGGCTAGGATGATCTGTGTGACACTGTCCCCAGATATTATTATTATTATTAAACATTAATTCAGCAGATTATTTTAATTATGTAACTAACCTAATAATTTTTAGTATAAGTTCACAATAAGTTTACCTGTTGTTACACCTATCTACCCAGTTTCCCCCTTTCTTCGTCTATCCACTCCATAGTTGGAGTGTTGTCTGAAAGAAATCGTAGTAGCGGCATGACCGCTACAAATAGCGGTCATGCCGCTACTACGATACTACTAACCTAACCTAATTTATGTACCTCAATTTTAACTACGGTCACCGTAGCCTAGTTGGTAGTGCTCCTGCCTACGAAGCTGGTGGTCCTGGGTTCGAATCCCGGTAAGTGCAAATATTTGTGTGATGAGCACGAATATTTGTTTCTGAGTCATGGATGTTTTCTATGTATTTAAGTATTTATCTATCTATATATGTAAATCGTCGCCTGGCACCCATAGTACAAGCTTTGCTTAGTTTAAGGCTAGGATGATCTGTGTGACATTGTCCCTAGATATGTATTTAAAAAAAAACTTTTTATTTTACGTTTTTTTATTGGCAGGGGGAATGCCTACGCACTACCTGCTACGAGTGTCTGCGGGTGGGTATGTCGGGCTCGCACCGACGAAACCTAAAAGTACTCTTTATTCTGTGCCTAAACTGCCGTGGCCTCCTCGTCGCGCCTCATGGGATGAGCAGGTATGCTGATCCGCTAAAGTTAAATTAAGGTAAAATACACACACACTGAAGAGTATTTTACCTTACTTTTAAACCTTTTTCAAGAAACAAATTTAAAATCTGTTGAGGTGTCTTGACACATTTTATCAATTTCCGTATTAATGAAGGCGCATCAGTAAACCACCATTAGAATACCAAATGTGCATCGTGAATATTATGTTGATAGATGTATACTTTTCCTTTAAAAAATCGTATAATTTATTTCTATCTACCTTTACAAACCGGCGATTTCATAATACCTTATACTTACCAATGGCTTATTATCAGTTCTAAATAAAGGCGTTCATATTTTATACCCTACGCTAACTTAACTAAGCACTAGAATGTAGATAATTTTACAATATTGATATTGTTATATTGTTAAAGTTTTTTGCTAATCTACTTTATGCATGAAGCTAAAATTACCATCTAATGAAAATTCCAAGTAAAAAGGAGAAGAATATAAAAAAACATCAATCATTTTTAAGAACATTATTATGATGGTATTTAAAAAAGTTTGATGTTGTTAACTACCTACTAGCTGTGTCCCACGGTTTTACCCGCATTAAACTTTATAAATTAGAGCCTATGTGTTAATCCAGGGTGACAGCTAACTCCATACCAAATTTTATTAAAATCATTTCAGCCGTTTAGACGTGAAGAAGTTACAAACATACACACTCACAAACTTCCGCCTTTATAATATTAGTGTGATTCTTATTCGACATGTCATGTAGATACTTAATATGTTAAGTGCCTACATAACATATACAAATACAACATATACAAATAAGTCTACAATTTTGTCAATGAGTCTTGCTACGAGACATTTAGTTAGTTTCAAGTTATTAATTTAATTTCACGATGACGATTGAACGATGACCAACGTAGACGGATCGTATACTTTACCATCATCATAAGCAGTACTTGGTTATATAGACTTTTACAACACGGTATTTGCTCACGATATTTAAGGAGCTATTCAATTTCATGGATAGACTTAGCTGCCGCATTATAATCGTACACTATATATAATTTTTTTTAATGGTAATAATATCTTGGGATATTATTCACACACGGCCATCTGATTCCAAATTAAACAGAGCTTGTACTATAACATAATCACTTAACTGACATACTACATACATATACTACTTTTCTTTTGTAAAAACATACTTACATAGATAATTTCAGACACAGGACAAACAGACATGTTCATGTACACAAATATCTGTCCTGGATGTGAATCGAACCCACGACCTGTGGCGTGAAAGGCAAGCATTTACCAACCACGCCATTTGACCTGCTGATCTATCTATCATTATTTATCTTCGCTATTATTTATTTGTTTCAAACTTAGTATAATTGTGCTGCAATTAAAACAAATTAACTAAGTCGTATAAATTACGCCTAAATACACGTCTTCCAGGAAAAAGGTAAATGGGTAGCTTTTAGTAATTACTCAGTTCCTCTTTTTTCATTAAATGGGAAATGTACAAAGACATTTAATAAACCACTAAACTTAAGTTGTTGGACTTAAACTGTAATTTTCCTTATTTATATCCGTTTGTGTTCATTTGTTATTTAAACATCCAACAATCAACAGAACTACCTACATTTTTTACATAAAAACATGGAACTGGTTTTAAAATCAAGGAATAAAACAATAGAAACGCGTAATAAAACAAAAACTTGTTTTCTAAATAAATAATAATGAAAAAAGTAGATTTGTTAGCTCGTTATTTTAAAAAAGTAATAGTTTTTGTTTTTTTTACGCTGTCCTGTTGTTTTTATTCCTTGATTTTAAAATTAGACTTATGTTTTTATGTAGTCATAGTCAAAATCATTTATTCCGTAAAAATTTTACATTTATGTGGAATCGTCATATTTTTTTACCCTACCGTGCAGTGCACGACGTGGCTGCTACTGAGAAACACTGCCAGCAATCTCAGTAGGAATCCTTTTTTAAAATAAAATATACTTAAGATTAATTACAATCATGTGTGTTGACTCAGAACAACTCAATCCCACTTTTATCCCTTAAATAATCAGATATTTTGTAATATGCCCTGCTACACAATTTGGGTTTAATAATTATCAATTAAGTAATATATAAATATGTATTGAACGCCGTGACTCGGTAATAAACCTGCCATATGATTCGAAGATTGCGGGTTCGATCCTCGTACAAAACTATTATTTATGTACTTGAACATGTCTATTCGTCTTAGACTGGGTGCTTTGTGTATTGTATGTATTTATTTACAAAAAAAAGAAGAATAAGTAATTCTATCCGTTGTACAAGCTTTACTTAGTTTAAGCCAGATGACAGAAATTTCTTTATTTTCTATCTTTCTCCTATGACTTCGCCCGACTGTTACGTCTTTGCGGATAAATCTATTTTTGTACAAGTGATGCCCCTTCAGATAACGATAAAATCTCTATTTCAAATTGAGGAAAATAAATGTAATCAAATGTGGCAAGTTGCAAAAACAAGCGGGTTTATATAGTATATTTTCTTGTCGTTTGATTACTGGAAATAAATTGCTATCGGTTCAGTTTTGAAGTATGATATGATAAAAAACAGTAGACTACGCACACATGTAGATCCAAATAAAACATGAGGAAATGTGGTTACACTCGCAGAACACAAAACCTTTTCGAATGTGGCGGATAAATAATAGACCATTACCATAATTAGGGACTATGGCATAATATAACTTTTTGTCCCATCCTCCCGTCTAGTTTCCTGATTCATGAAAAAAATTGTTTGAAACTTCCACCAATGCTGTCAATGACACAAACTCTTCTACTTGTATTAACACGTCCCAGTTAGAAAGGTCCAATAAAATATATACAAGTGGACATGTAGACAGGATTTATTTAGAAGACGAACACAGAATTCGCTTGATTGGTTGTCTGATTACGTCTTAGTAAAAGTTGATTAGTGATAGATGAGTTATCATGTCACAAATTCATTCAATATTAGTGAGATACCTAGAACGCCTTTCTATGTCACGTCGGGTTAATCCAATCTCCGGACGTATGAATAACTGAATAGTATATTTAGTAAGGACTAATATTAATTAATGTTAATGGCCGAATGATACCGGTGGCCAGTTTTAATACATAGTAGGTAGCCTTCTAGTTATGTGATCATAATATAGTGAACACGTGTATGCCCAAACATAGGTTCTATTTATCCTTCTAACGAGATCAGCCGGAATACTGATAGTTTACATACGGAGGGTCAGCTAGGTTGGATATCACTGCTACTGAGAGCTATCTGGCTTACAAAAAGGGAACTTTTTGGGCAACACTATAACTACTATTATTTCACAATTACACTTTTTTTTCATATTAGAGGCCGGCACAGACCCTCTTGCCAGAAATGGAAATTTCATCGATATAACCTGGATAAATGATCGTCTACCACTGTGCGTTTCACAAAACCATTATTACCACGCAATACCACTCTGTGGAATCAGTTACCTGCGGAGATATTTCCGGTCGGGTATGACATCATCAACCTTTGAGAAGCAAGATTACCTATTCCTTTCTCAAAGACCGGCAACTTGCCCCACTGGTGTTGCAGGTGTCGGTGATGATTACTTAGGATCAGGTGACCCGCACGCTCGTTTGCTTTGCTATTATATAAAACAAAGTTGGAAGTGAATTTAACGTTTTATAGTCTAATTCTAGCGTTTTAAGTAACATCGATGTTCATTATTGGTGAAATTACCTCAAATCATCTGACCTTTCACGAATATACACTATGTAGTAGTATCCTGGGACATTTTTATACACGTTCATCCGATCCCAAACTAAGCAGAGCTTGTACTATGGAAACCCAATAACGGATATACTACATATACTACTTTTCTTTTGTAAATACATACTTATATAGATATTTACACCCAGACTCAGGACAAACAGACATGTTCATGCACATAAATATCTGTCCTGGGTGGGAATCGAACCCACGACCTCCGGCGTGAAAAGCAAGCATTTGCCAATAACGCAAAGAGGCCCGTCATTACTATATTTTCATAGTATTTTTAAAATAACAATTCCCCCCATATACATACATTATATACTAGTACAGTACAGCTTATACAAAACCGTTAAAATGACCGTCAGTACAGTGATCGTTGCTTACCATTTCCATTTAGTTTTCGTATTACACAGAAATAACAAGTATCTATCTCCACATAATCCATCCTCGTCAGTTTCATCGATCTGGATGTAGTACCCGCAAAGTTTTGTAATTTGCTTGGGGAGGAGATGTATACTACCATTAATTACCGCACTTCAGACAAATAGGATATAATTCTTCTTTTCCCCACACTGCGATAAAATTGGATAAAGACAACAAACCCCGAGCTTTATACATCTATATTGTTCACCTATCTAAATTTAAATTAAGCTAAGCTTAACGTGCTTGGTACTGGACATGTATTTACTAGCTTCCAACAAGTTTATGTATGAGCAGCAGTGACCGAAACAGGAAACCTGCAATGAAGTGCTATTGCCTGTATAAACCTTTGCGATTCTACCTACATAATATAGATAGTAGCACCAAAAGTAATTTCACGAAGACTGTGTCCCAATTTATTTAATAATAATAATAGTAATATCCTGGGACTTTATTTACACACGGCCATCTGACCCCAAACTAAGCAAAGCTTGTACTATGGAAACCAAACAACTGATATGCCATATATGCTAGTTTTCTTTTGTAAATACATACTTATATAGATAATTACACCCAGACTCAGGTGAAACACCTGAGAGAAGAACACACCTGTGAGAATCTTACTCACGACCTGCGGCCTGAAAGGCAAACATTGACCAATAACGCCAACCGGCCAGTCAAATATGGTATTTATAATACAGTACTGCCAATACTTTATTATAATTAAGTGTAAGTGTGGTCATGTAGAAGAAAGATGTAGGACTAAGCTTTACTCTGAATCAAACTAGACTATCGTTGACAGTTAATTACATATATTATTATATGTATTGTTGGTTAATATAATGTATTTAGGCCTAACCCTTTGTCTGGGATTTACAATATAATACTGATGTGGTTAGCATGTTATAGGTAAATGTGAGTCAGAATGTAAAATAATACATTTAGGCCGAGCTTTAGCCTAAATTCCCGTATCTTCAAATAGCGTTCAAATAACAAGTTATTTCGTTTAAATAAGTGTCTGATCTGCTCGAGTTGTGTTCTTGGAAAGCCTAAATAGGGCAGACCATCTCCAATCCGCGATGGGGTTTAATGCGACTCACTACTATCCCATCGAAAGAAAGAGTGTATGGCAAAGTTTAAGTCGACATATCTGTCCGAAAATGTCATTCTGTTCCAGAATGACATTTTCGACCATGAAGATTTTCCTTTTAAGAAGTATATAATATTACGCTACTTTTTACTGGATTAGATAGTTTTTTCGTCACTCTGTCTTGACCCGTACCTGTTAGATGATAAGCGTAATATGATTAAGGTTTCAACTTTTTAATATATTAAGAAAACTAGAGAACCAACACCATCATTTATACAATTTCTTTTTTTTTATAAATTTATGGCAAAAGAGCATAGAACTCATGTTTGATTTGAACTTACAGACAATCTATTGTATATTTATGCTCGCTAGTGGCCATTGTCGATTAAGTGTCGGCAAATTGATACCGTTATGATGACGCCACCACATAACGGAAGAGTCATAACTTTTCCGCAGATTGCTAAAGTCCTGACAACACATTTGAAATTGGCGGTGTCAAGAAAAAACCAAAGGATTCATATACTGTCATAAAAAAACTCTTTTGCGACTGCCGATAGAAGTGAAAACTATTTTTTAATTTCTCATACTCGGAAAGTAGTGTTTATTTGATCTGAGTAGCGAGTGGAAGATGCTACTTCCCACCTTTTGGCGGTAAATACTCATAGTAATTGCATCCTCCATATGGAATGAATAAATTTTAAAAATAGAACTAACTTTGGGTAGGGAGTAGGCTATAAAAAATCTACCATAACGCCGCTAAAGAAGTTTTCACTTCAGAATGCTAGTTGTATATGCACACCAAGTATGTGTGCATATACAACTGCACTATAATCAGATCAGGTCAGGTGGTTAGCCACTGTTGAGAGTGGCTGTCGTGGCCGAATTTTGAGCGACAGGATTAACGTATTTATTAAGACTTCTGAGACGTGTGTCGCGAGTCGCATCATGTAAGCCAGAATACGTCCACTGCTGGACAAAAGCCTCTCCAAAGAATGGAAGGATAGGCCACAATCGCCACGCTTGGCAAACGGGTTGGTGATCACAGTTTGATGGTCATAGTTCACAGAAAAACACTTCTGCCCGTTCTCTGGTAGGTAGGTATTCCCTCGGACGATTTCTACGCCACCCACGGGATGTCATGAGGTGATGATATTCTATGCCGTCACCACAAAGTAAAAACTGTAATGGTATTGAAGAAATACTTGTTTTATTTAATAAAATATAGTAAAAAGGGGTGTAAATAAGCGACGTCAGCTTTAATTCCTCGTCGCGTCAATATCCACAGAGACGCTCTGTATCACGCAAATGAGGTTAGGTGAAATAGATTTCCTCCGGGACTTCGGTGGTAAAGAAATAAAAGAAAGTTTTCAGTTACTTTAGTTTCAGCTCGAACAAATATTTACTATTCAGTAGGCACTACGCTACACAATTCACAACAAAACCGTCAAAATTGCTCTCCTACAGTATACGGTCCGCTATAAAACCATTCTAATTAAACAGGACTGTTTTACCAATTTCAATTGAACTTGATAAAATTAAATACAAGAAAAATTAAAAACATCTGTGGTCAGATTAGTTAATCTTGCAAAATTACAAATTTACTGCTTTAGACGAGATTTTCAACTATAGAGATATTGGAAATCAGATAGGTAAGAAAATATTTGTTTAAAAAAAGAAAATATAGCTACACTGAAAACAATTACATTTTTTTATAGCTTTGAATGTAACAAAGAAAGTTCATTCAAAAGGAAATCAAACTTTTGGAGGAAAATACCTTCTTCATTTATTTCTGTTAGAAACAAAATATAATAGAATACTAAAACTGAAAGTAGGTTATTTTTGCAAATTAACTAAAATTAATTAATACAATGTAGGTAGACGTAATCAATGTTGATTTTGAATTTATATACCTATTTACTGTGCAGTAACATGGGTACAAAATACGAACATAGGTACCTAGCGTAAGTACAGACGCCAGCACATCAACCTACCCCAATCTGTAAAATTTCCCCAATTGAAAGTGAACCTTATGCTTATGTGATAAAATTGAAAACCTATAAAAGAAATTTGAATAGGGGTAGCTGGATGTGCTGGCGTAATGATAGTTTGAGACATTGGTTTGCCTGCAACTGTATCTTAGAGGAGTGTCCTTTAGCTGTACGAAATGATACTCTTTTCGCATCCAACTGTTGCATTTGAAGAATAGCCGTATGCACCATTAATATTTTAGTATTATTTTATTAATATGTACCTACTTATCTTTCGTAAATATCTTTCATATTAAACGACGCGCATTGTTGAATGATTCGACTTCTTTACTTACAAGACTCGTGAACCTTTTAGTACAGAACTCGAGTCGTTGTTCAATTGTTTTATAATAACTCGAGCTGTTTCACATTATAAACTAGCCTCTTTTCTCATTTTTGGACTCCAGTCCTCAAAATCGCTAGTCTTAACATTAACAGATTAAAAAACTCGAATCCTATCATCTCTATTTCTGGTAAAGTTTGAGAAACAGATATAATAGAATGAAAGGCATCTGCAGCGTCGAATAACTGTTTCGTTGGGCAAAAAGTAGAGATATATATATATATATATACGCCTACAATAAGTTAACGCTATCAATTTTAAATCATGTGGTAATCCACATAATTTGAAATTCATGCCATCAACTGGTTTATTCCTATTCGCTATTGACATAGAAAGAGGTTTAAAAAGAGAAGAAAGTATATACGTTAAGGTTTATTAACAACTATTATTGGGTGCTTAGATAATTACTCGTATCTAATATTAAATTACTTTTTACCTTGAAATCAAACGAAAAGCTTAATTCAACCGTAAGAACAAGTAATAGACATTTTATATTTTTCAGAAGCACTTTCACGAAACATTTCCAAAAGAATTTAATTAATAAAGAAAGTAAATTACTAGTCTGCTTGTGAATTTATTAATAGCTTTACAGATAAAAAGATATTAACATCAAAATAATGCCAGTCAAAAATAAAGTCAGTTACTTCTCAACATAATGAACTCGCTCTTCTAAAATTGCGTCATTATCCCCCATTACACGTGTTCGTCTCTGTAGCACAACCCACAGACGAATAGGGCAGACTATTTTACAAGTGCCACATAATACTTAAACAAAGACATCTCCTTTTCATTGTCAAGATAACCTTAGGGATTAAAGTAAAAGAACTTAAAAAAAAATATGGTGTCTTCGATACAACACTACCCGTACCTGTTGTACGTCTTATGAGGTGTGAATAAATAATTTTAATCATAAAAAAGCAACAAACCAGCAAGTAACATAATATGTTTTTTTTTTAATTATATTTGAGTTGGTAGAATGAAAGGTAAATTGCGATTTATTAAAAAAAATCTTACTAGATCTCGTTCAAACCAATTTTCGGTGGAAAAAATGATATTATAAACCCCAATATCATTTTTGAAGACCTATCCCATAGATACCCCAAATGTATGGGTTTGATGGCAAAAAAAATGAGTTTCAGTTCTAAGTATGGGGAACTCCCAAATTTTGTTGTATTTTTTTTCTATTTTTCTGTGAAAATGTTAATGCGGCTCACAGAATACATCTACTTACCAAGTTTCAACAGTATAGTTCTTATAGTTTCGGAAAAAAGTGGTTGTGACATACGGACGGACAGACAGACAGACATGCCGAATCTATAAGTTTTTTGCTATTTGGCTACAGCACCCTAAAAAGAACCTGTATTATGGCTTAATATCAAGTTCCAAACTCAGGATAATTAAAATTGATAAAGTTTAAATGATATTTTTGTTAATTTAATGGTTTCTTTGTTATCGAATACCTTCCAGGTGATCAAAAATGTATCCGCAAATCTCTGCGCTCTCAGTAAGTATTAAAATGGTTCGGCTGAAAAGGTTTCTCAGCAAGATCAGCTATATTCTCCTGCTTTCATTAATATTGTAAATCTCATTATTCATGGTTATTTTAGATAAAAAGAAAGTTACCTAAGTAAATAAAGGTTTTCAAATCGAAGCTACATCTAACAATGTTGAAGATTCGAAAGACATTACAGAGAAGATCCTGGTTCGTTAATGAACACAAATATTTATAGTCGAAGACAATGTTTAAGTAAAGAAACTGTAAAAGGTCCATTTTCCGACCCCGGCGTAGCCTAACCTTGTTATACGAAGTTTCATAGGGTAATTTTAATTGAATAACTTGGGGAAATACAAATGGATCACACATTTTATCACACAAATACGTTTCAAGCGAATTCTTAACCCATACGCCAACGTCACAAATAGTTGACAAATAATCGGTGCACCATAACGCGAACTAAATATACCTACGATAGAAGTAGTGTGGTATGACTGCACGTGTGGCGCAGCGGCTAAGACAGTCGCCTCGCCGCTTTGTGTTGCGGGTTCGAGTCCCGCGCCGGACAACTATTTCTGTGACCCATAAATAGTTGTTCTGAGTCTGGATGTAATTTGTGTCCGTCTATTATATTATTATGTTTGTAAACGACACAGGGATTAATTTCCCTAATGCGGGCGTTGTCTTTTTAAACAAAAAGAAAAAACACCAAACCAAGTTGGAAGCTCTATTTTCACTGAATTTGTGTCTTGGCGCTGTGGGTTTTTCTATATGTAATTTTATAAGCTGTTGTCGTTTTATTTATAGAACCCGATAAGACTTTCTCATATCTCATCTCATACGTCTCCTACCCATAATGTTCTGTTAATTCTTACAGCTTATTTTATACATCCGCTAACATGTATTTACTGTCTTTTTTTTAGATCAGATTAGACAGATGTTTTTATACTCATAAATCAGCCCACTAGTATTTGGCCCGTGCAGTATAAGTGGATACCGTAGCATAAGACGCTTATAAAACACAAACAAGGCATCACTCACAGCTTCATAGAGCGAAGAATCGCTTTGCTGTACCACATGTTAATGTTGCCACCATAAACGGTAATACCGTAAACCTATACGTGACAAGCATCTAGGTGCCACGTATGGGGTAACTATTAGTAAAGCTTACGGACGCCGTGCACTCAAGTCTCAAATGCCGTTAATCGATCTAGTTAAAGCAGCACTCAAGCTCGGTTAACGATCGGATACGCTCGGCTAATCATTCTCTAACTATCTTAAGAACCCTATAGTCGGATTAGAGCGTGTTTCAGGCAAGTAAGTCACATTAAGGTTTGTTACACATCATTAAAAACATGTTTAACACATTGTAAATATATATACGTATTAGTGTATGTATCCATTAAGATACGGTCCGCATTACAAAGTGCAAAAACAAAGGTGTTACATATTTTAAACCTTAAACAAGCGGTGGACTACACGAGAACATATTAATGTCAACTTTATGTATTTGGAATAAGGTCCAAAAACTATGATAATAATATCTAGAGACAATTTCACACAGATCATCCTAGCCCCAAACTACGCAAAGCTTGTACTATGGGTACCAGGCGGCGATATACATACTTATATAGATAGATAAATACTTATATACATAGAAAACATCCATGACTCAGAAACAAATATTCGCGCTCATCACACAAATATTTTCACTTATCGGGATTCGAACCCAGG
This sequence comes from Pseudoips prasinana, assembly GCA_951640165.1. Lineage (NCBI taxonomy): Eukaryota > Metazoa > Arthropoda > Insecta > Lepidoptera > Nolidae > Pseudoips > Pseudoips prasinana. Next base: position 16,883,394 of record OX621241.1, on the reverse strand, counting down.
ACCATCAGCTTCGTAGGCAGGAGCACTACCAACTAGGCTACGGTGACCGTCAAACTATGAAAACTATAAAAAATAATACAGCAAAGCCTGGTTAACGGTTAATGAATCTAATGGTTTTCTTAGGAAATTTATTTTTACCGTCTTTATTTTCTACGTTAATCTACTTGCTGGGTGTGTGGTGAGGTTGACGAATATCACCACTCCGTGTCATCCTGTGGAAGGCGTATAAGTAGTCCCGTGGGCACCTGCCAGAGAACAGACAGCAGCGCGTCTGTAAACTGTAATGATAATGGAATATCCCCCAATCTTCAGGCTTTTAATACATCATTCTGCTTATATGATGAATCTACATAATGGCTATAAAAGCAATAATGGTTGGTAGGCTTACCTTTTACACTTGTACAAAGGTGTCACTTAATCCGAAAGAAATCAACAGTTAAAGACCATGCAATTCAATAATACGGGTATAACTATAATATTTAAATACGGTTTAAGTGCTCTGCTTGCTGAATACCCAAATAAATTTCACTCGATGAGTGATAGGCAATACGCGTACCGTAGTAGCCGTTCAGCCATATACTTGGCCAGGGAGCTGAATTAATGCATTTATTGGAAATATCGGGACGTATAGTCCCTCTCTCTTACTCACCACTGCAACTCCTATAAGCCAGGATCAACAGTGGCACAAAATGAATTGACACTGAGCGGTGAGGCTCAGGCAAGTCCCGGGGAATCGTTTCAACTGTCTTGGATCCCGCAATGAATTTAATCAGAAAGAAAAAAGGAGGAGTTAGAAAATGAATAATTCCACTACCCTCCAGAGCAAAGCAGTACACAGAATGTTATAAAGAGGCTATAGCCTCATAAAACGAGAGAATTGCAACTAGAGAATTTGTATGTTTTTTTTTTATATAATAGGATGGAAAACGAGCATGTGGGTCACCTGATGGTAATATATATAATCACCGCCGCCCATGGACACTCGCAACACCTGAGGAGCTGCAAGTACGTTTCCGGCCTTTAAGCAAAGAATAGGCTCGCTTCTTGAAGGTTACCATGTCATACCGGATCGGAAATACCTTCGCAGCTAATTGATTCCACAGAGCGGTAGTGCGCGGCAAAAAGTTTCTTGTGAAACGCACAGTGATAGATGACCATTCATCCAGGTGATAAGGATGAAATTTCCACTTTTGGCGAGAGGTTCTGTGTTGGAATGTGGCGGCAGGTATAAGCTCGAACAATTCCTCTGAACACTCCCCGTGATAAATGCGGTAGAGGACACATAGAGACGCCACGTCTCTCCACAGGGTAAGAGGATCAAGCCAAATAGTGGGACTCCCGTCGTCAACGACCATTCGAGCTGCACGTCGTTGTATGCGATCAAAAGGAAGAAGTTGATACTGTGGTGCCCCGGCCCAGAGATGGCAGCAATATTCCATATGCGGCCGTACTTGCGCATTATATGATTGGAGGCGATGGGCCCGTGTAAAGTATCGCCTAGCTCTGCGAAGGACACCCAGCTTCTTGGAGGCCAATTCGGTCTTGTCTTACAGATGACCGCGAAATTTGACGTCACTCTCGATGTCGACGCCGAGTATCCCCACTTTTGGCTTGATATCTATCTACACGCTGGTGTAGAGCGGGTTAGCAGGCTTCACATGCCGTTAATAATCTATATTTTCCATCGCCATTATAAGTATTAGATAATTAATTTCTAATACGCACATGAATTAGAAAAGTCAGTGCTGCGCGCCTTGGATTTGAACCCTAGACCACTCCACAATTAGAAGGTCTAACCAGACAAATAGATATCTTGGGAAAACCAACACACTGTCATCTGATCCCAAACAGAGCCTGTATTATGGCAACGAGACTGTTGATAAACATAATTTACATACTAAATACATACATATTATAGATAAATTACACGCATACACAGAAAAAATAAGCGTGTTTATCACACATAGACAAGTGTATGTGTGATAAACATTATCTATATACATATAATAAAATCGTAGAAAAGTCAAAACTGTACATGGAATATTTTTTAAAAAGGACACTTGGGGCGTGATCTAGAACAGACATCGAAGCCAAAAATATAGCTTTTAGAATTTTTGTCTGTTATCTGTTTGCCTGTATGTATTTCCGGGCGAAACTCAAAAACTACTGCATGGATTTACTTCAAATTTTGTATGAATATTACTAAGAGGTCGGGTCAACATAATAGGCTACATATTATCACGCTATCACCTACGGGGGAGGAGCTGTGATAATTTATAAAGTTTAACGCGGGTAAAACCGCGGGGCACAGCTAGTCTATAATATGTAAAATTGGCGTTGGAGTTGAAGTGGTTGGTAAATGTTTGCTTTTCACGCCGTAGGTCGTGGGTTCGATTCCCACCCAGGACAGATAATTGTGTGCATGAACATCTCTGTTTATCCTGAGTCTCGGTGTAATTATCAATGTATGTATCACTTATCTGGTGTCTATAGTACAAACTCTACTTAGTTTGGGATCAGATGGCCGCGTGTGAATATTATACTGAGAAATAGTTATTGGTTCAGTAGGAATTTATGGCAAAGCAGAACCTATTTAAAATAAAATTACGTTAATATAATTCTGCTAAGTAACCAATTCTAACCACAAAAGATTTCGGTAATAAATTTAAGAAAAGCTTACCTTACAAAAAGCCTTCGCTCGTAATTTAAGTCCTTTCTATACTATATTCTAAAGGCTGACTTAATTTAAGCGACCCCTTAACAAAATACACTGTTAACATGTCGGATTCCAATAAATTATTGAAACTTCAAATCTTGTTCAAGATTTTTTTTAAGTAATGTACGTGTGCGTACTTATGCGGTTTTCGACAGATTTCCTTGAGGGGGAATCCAAGGGATAAATCGAACTCCAACTGATTAAACCACACGATGTTCAGAATGCAAACAATTGTAGCAAAACTTCATATAGGACTCCTTCCCATACTTCCAGCCGCTATGATGGCTCATTTACTGTACGCGCAGTGCGCCTTTGGAATTCTTTACCACATTCCATACGTGGTAGCTCGTCATGGAGTATTTTTATTGGCAGAACTAAGAAGCACTACTACTAATATTATGTATTTAACAGGTTCATCGGTTTATACAACATGTAACGTAATTAACACACATCCTCAAACACCCCACATTTCAATTTGGTTATGGCCACAGGTACATTTCAATTTGTTTTGACTGTACAGGGTTGATGTGACAATAATTTCCGTAGTTTTAATTATTTTGGAATAAAAAATTGCCTATATTGAAAATTATATAAATCGATTCAGTAATCGATTCTGAACCAACTATTTTCAGGGTGTGCGTTAATTAAGTTACACGTTGTATAGTTTATTCAACAGATTCATTTTTATAAGGTATCGTAAATAATAAACAAGTCGGGTGACAAGGTGTATCATAATAATATTTGGTTCTACAGGCGCCAGCACATCAAGCTACCCCAATCTGTCAAATTTCTTTCATAGATTTTCAACTTTATCACAAAAACATAAGGTTCACTTTCAATTGGCGAAATTTGACAGCTTGATGTGCTGCCGTCTGTACACTGCTTGTACCCATTATATTTAAAAAATCTCACAGTCCTGATGGTTTGCTGGAAGAAAATTAATTAATGAATTAAACATACCTTATCTTTGAAACATTTAACTTACATGTACATGTTTCTGTGCGCAGTAAAGAATAAAGAGTAAAGAAAGTTCTTCAAAGCATATTATTATAGACGGACACTAATAACTCAATTACTTCGATGTACTGTCTCAATGAGCCTCTTATACAGAAACCCTAGGATTGTTCGGTGAAGTAGTGAAAGCCTTAATTTAAACGATATGTTAATAATAGCTGGTTTAAAATACTTAACATGTAACACTTAAGTTGTGGTCGTAAATTTGAACAGTTTTTGCGAAGCCGTTTTAGGGATGCTAGAGTTCCTAAATGCCTTACAGCCTTTAAAACCAATTGGGGAGCTCTTTGGCGCTACATAATGGCTTTTTCTTTTTAGTTATCTTCTTTGCCAGGCGATTGCTTGCATGGTTTGTAAGCTATATAGATTTCTTTCGCCTTAAATTGATCCTCGGTGCTTTTCCAGCTGGCTTCTCTAGTTGTGATTCTCTCGTTTAATGAGGCTATAGCCTCTTTACAGCATTCTGTCTCCAGCTTTGCTCTTGAGGGAAGTGGAACTATTCATTTTCTAGCTCATCCGTTTTTCTTTCTGATTAAATTCCTTGCGGGATCCAAGTCAGTTAAAGCGATTCCCCGGGACATGCCTGCACTGCTCAATGTCTGGCTGGCTAACAGGAGTTACAGAGGTGGGTAAGAGAGAGGGACTAGTCCCAATACCAAAAACTATGTTTTATAACCTAACTGTCAACAACATATTCAAATAATTGTACATTGCGATTTTAATTGAATTGTTCTCATACAAATTTCTTGTAAACAATTTCTTAGCTTCAAAACTTCTAAGAACTTTGTTGGGCTATACAACGGTATTGAGTAAAGTTAAAGCAAAGTTACAACCGTGTGCAACCAGAGAGCACTTAAACCGTCGGTTTGATTTCTTCCGGTCGTGTCGTTTCGGGTTGTCGAGTTTTCACATAAAAAAACTAAAAGAATATAAAGTGCACATTTGTTAGCGCATATACAACACAATAAAACTACTTTGTTAGTCTAGTGGTAAGTTCAACCGCAGATAATGAGGTCGTTAACCACGCGAAGACTGCAAGTATTTTTCTAGCAAGGAAAACATCCAGTCGGTCGCTCCTGCGCCTGATCTCTTTTCTGGTCATTTCGGACAGCCGTCCTATTGGATTATGAGAGTTTACGCACACGCTACTGTAGTATAATATGTACACTGTACCTATTCCCTCATGGCCATTTCTGCACTCCCCACAGGATGAGATGATGGAGTAAGGTTGCTAGTGTCAATCTTTCATATTTATTGGTTCACGAATAAATTAAAAATATTGGAACGAACGTTTTAAAAGAAATAATATATCTTAATAAAATAAAAATAATTATCCTGGAACAATATAATTAACATACCGACATCTGTTCCCAAACTGAGCACGGCTTGTAATATAGGAACCAAACAATTGATAAACATACTTATATATTTCTAAATACATACATCTATCTATATATATAAAAATCAAGGCCACTTTTCGTTGTAATGTTATAACTCAACAACGCCTTTACCGATTTGGCTAATTATGGTCTTGAATTATTCGTGGAAGTCCAGGGAAGGTTTGTACGTAGAGAAAATTTAAAAATTCTTGAAAAAGTGTAAAATCAACATCTTTTAGCAATTTAAAATATGTTTTTGTTTGAATAAATGAATTTAATAATCATTTTTTTTATTACTATGCCTTATACGTAGCGAAGCACGTACCGGGCCGCTAGTCTATATATATAAAAATCAATGCCACTTTTCGTTGTAATGTTATAACTCAACAACGCCTTTACCGATTTGGCTAATTTTGGTCTTGAATTATTCGTGGAAGTCCAGGGAAGGTTTGTCACGTAGAGAAAATTTAAAAAAAGTCATGAAAAAGTGTAAAATGAATAAATGAACTTAATAATCTTTTTTTAAATTATTATGCCTTATACGTAGCGAAGCACGTACCGGGCAGCTAGTATACATATATATAAAAATCAATGCCACTTTTCGTTGTAATGTTATAACTCAACAATGCCTTTACCGATTTGGCTAATTTTGGTCTTGAATTATTCGTGGAAATCCAGGGAAGGTTTATACGTAGAGAAAATTTGAAAAAAGTCTTGAAAAAGTGTAAAATCAACATCTTTTAGCAATTTAAAATATTTTTTTGTTTGAATAAATGAACTTAATTATCATTTTTTTATTACTATGCCTTATACGTATCGAAGCACGTACCGGGCCGCTAGTACTATAGGTAAATTACATCCAGATACAAAACAAATGATTGTACTCTTCACACACACACAACTTCTAATTTATCAGTCAGGGTCACTAAACAATAACGAATTAATGAAATATAAATTTCATTTGTTTATCTACTTCTTTTGAAATAATATCCTTTGGCTTACGATTTTTACAGAACTAAAGACTGTGCAAAGAAATAAGTAACCACCGCTTTGTTCTTATCTTAAAAAGAACTTAAGAGAACTTCATGTTTTAATCATGATACTTACGAAATTTCGCCTTTTCTTGTTAAAATGTTTTCCGTTACTTCAAAGTGAGCGATTTTATTTATCTCAAAAAGCAAAGGCGATGGATTTACAAGCAGTAAGATAAAGCGGGCTTTTATTAAGTCACCCTTATAAGTATGAACGACAAAAAGAACTCATGAATTCTACATTGCTTGAAATAAGTCATGGTATCTTATGACGATGAATCGCGGGCATGGTAAACGGAGTGGTTTTCCATACAAGGTAAGCTAGCGATCTTGTGAAAGTCGCTGAATCCGGGAAGCGCAAGACCGGCAGTTGTGGAGATGCTTGGGAAATACTTTTGCCCGTGGACGTCTTTTGGAGATCCATGTTCTAGTGACGCATTGAACGCAGGTCAGTAACAATAGCCTGAAAACGTTGGCGAAGAGCCCTCACTGCCCTATTCTGAAGCATTTTGTGGAGAGGATGGTCAATTATGAATCATCTCCTACTTGATCGTTCTCTGCTCAACCTGGTTTAGACATAAAAAAATTGTTATTATATTATTATATATTCATCATGATGATGATTACTATATTACTAACTTCGCCCGCTACTTGCTCCGCACGTTTTGTAATGAATCCGTAAATTTTACATCAGAATATCTCTTATATTTTATCTCTTGTCGCAATCTTATAAAACATTCACATAAACCTTAAATATTTCAATATTATACAATATTTCATCCTCTATTCTCTATTCTTATTTATTATTCACCCTTGAGGGTAAAACATTTACAAACTTTAATTTTCATATTTATTTATATCGAATCAACTGCTACAAATAAGTTTCAAGCTACTAGGTCTAAAATAACAATACTTCCATACAACTTTTCATCTCCCCTTTCAACCCTTTTTTCGCATTAAAACTTTACCTGATACAAATAAAGAATTAATACTATTATTAGAAGAAGAAAACTATTCCTTGCCCTGGCTAATATTTACGTACTTGTGTTTGTTTATAAATTATAAAAGCAATATTCACTATTTTGTTTTCAAATTAGCGACAAAGAGCAATATTCGTACTCATAACAAGTATAATATTATTTACTGTTGAAGATGGACGACGACGTAGCGAGCTTGTGCCTACCTGAATGTTTTATGCGTGGCTGTATGTAGGTATATAGGTACGAGCCGGCCGATGCGCCCGCGCGCGCCGCATTATCTATTAAGTTAGTTCCTAGTTGAGTGCCGGAATAAATGCATGCGTATTAAAGTAATCATTACGTTTTTATTTACTTGTCCCTGGATATACTCTGCCAACAGGTTATGGGCCCAGCAATATGAATAACACTTTCGTGTAAAATAGTGTATAAAAGTGAACATTATCGTGACATTATTTACTGTGTTGGAAAAACAAGTGCATCATGTCGGCTACGATAAAAATCGATCCGCTTACGGGCGACAATTATGACACGTGGAAGATACATATGCGAGCTATTTTGAAGAAAAATGACTTGTGGGAATATGTGTCTGGTGTATTGCCGCAGCCATTACCTACGGATCCAAAATATAGTGAGTGGATGAAGATGGATGGGAAAGCGGAGTCGGACATTTTACTAGCCGTGAGTTCGAGTGAATTGCTTGCTTTGGACGGCTTGGCATCTTCGAAAGCGGTATGGGACAAGTTAAAATCTTTACATGCATCTAGTGGGCCAGCGCGAAAAGCGTCGTTGTTGAAAAGGCTTGTGTGAACTCGCATGCAGGAAGAAGATGACCTGCGTAAGCACATTGCAGATTTTTTTGACGCCGTAAAGAAGCTCAAAGAAATCGGGCTAGTGGTTATCGACGAACTACTTGCCGTGTTATTATTGTATAGTTTACCAGAGTCCTTCTCGATGTTTCGAACGGCCATTGAGACTCGTGACAATTTACCGGCGACTGAAGTGTTGAAGGTCAAAATCATAGAAGATTACGAGAGCCGTAAACCAAAAGAAGGTGGCGACTTACAAGGTGCTTTGTATGTGAATAGACGACAACTAGCTCACAAGAATATGAACTCCACATTTAAGAAAAATAAATATCAAACATTTATAAAATGTTTTCGTTGTGGACGGCACGGTCATATTGCAAAGGACTGTAAAAGTAAATTCGAAAAGAAGAATTTTTCGGAAGATAAACAGGCTAGTAGCTATTCTACTATGCTAAGTGTTACAGAAGATGTGATGCTGAGCGATTCGAATGGAGGTACAGTGTGGTGCATTGATAGTGGGTGCACAGGACACATGTGTAATGAGAGGAATATGATAAAAAGCTTCACCAACGTGGAAAATGAGCTAAATTTAGCAAACTCTGAGAGCACGCGAATTACTGGAACCGGTCAAGTATGTATTTCAGTAGACACTGGTAGCGAAGAGCGCCGTATTAACTTAGAAAAAGTTTTTTATGTGTCAAATTTACGCACTAATCTATTATCAGTAGCAAAAATCACAGACCATGATTTTGAGGTGCATTTTAATAAGAATGGAGCGGTTGTACTCGACGGGAAAAATAAAGTTCACATGCGCGCTGACCGAGTTGGCAATCTTTATCATGTTCGTTTGTGTGAGAACAGTGTGAAAAACGCTGAGGTGCCAAAGAAGGGCATAGATATGTGGCACGAAAGATTAGGCCATTTAAATGAGCAAGATTTGAAGGATCTGATGAAAAATGATTTGGTATATGACATGAAGTTTAATGATAATGAAAAATTGTCTAAGTGTGAAATATGTACCCGTGAGAAGCAAACATGCAAACCATTTCCTAAAGGTTCCGTTGATCGTACTACTGATCTACTACAGATTGTTCATTCGGATGTATGCGGTCCGATGAGAGTAGAATCATTCGGAGGTAAAAGATACTTTGTGACGTTTATCGACGATAGATCAAGGTGGTGTCAAGTATACTGTATTAGAAACAAAAGCGACGTATTTGAGACTTTCAAGGAATATAAGGCTGAAGTGGAGAACTTTACCGGGAAGAAAATTAAGAGTCTACAGTCTGATAATGGACGAGAATACGTAAACAAAGATTTTGATGATTTTCTGAAAAAGAATGGCATTACAAGGAGATTAACTGTACCACACACACCACAGCAGAACGGGATAGCAGAAAGGAAAAACAGGACATTGATAGAAATGGCAAGATGTATGATGAGCCAGGCAGGAAGCCCACCATCATTTTGGGCTGAGGCGGTCAACACCGCGAATTATATTAGAAACAGGTGTCCTACTAAAACATTAAAAGGAGGTATACCTTTTACTGTATGGAAAGGGAAGAAACCTACAGTAAAGTATATGAGAACATTTGGTTCAAAAGTATACTACATTGAGAAGGGGATTAAGAAAGGAAAGTTTGATCCATGTTCTGAATTAGGTATATTTATGGGTTATGATTTGCAATCTAAAGCATATCGTATCCATAATCCGAGAAACCGAAAACTAATTATAACTAGAAATGTAAAATTCTTAGATGAGACAGCATTCAAACATGAATATAAAGAGATACTTGATGAAGAAGAAAGTATAGACACTGAAAAAGTGGTCGTCACGTTGAACAAACCTGAAAAGAACATACGAAAACCCCCTCTAAAAGCTAGTCAAGATAAAGAAAAAATAAGGAAATCATTGGAAAGTCTAAATGATGAGACAGATTATAGATATAGTACACAAAGTAGAAGAAAAAGAGATGCTACTATTTCATGGGAAGAACTGATAGAACCTGCGAAAAGGGGTAGAGGAAGACCAATACGTGCTTGCCGTAAGAAATACATGGAATATAGACCAATAATAGATGTAAACTCAGAAAGTGAGGATGAAAATAATAAACTTTCAGATGATAGTGATGAGGATTATGTTGCGGGCATTGCGACTATTGAGCCAATGACGTGGGATGAAGCAGAAAATTCGGATGATTCTCCGGCTTGGAGATCTGCTATAGAAGATGAATTCTTGGCGCAAATAAAGAATGGCACCTGGGAAATAGTACCAAAACCACGTGACCGAAAAGTAATTGGGACTCGTTTTGTTTTTACGACAAAAACTACTGGCGATGTAGAACGCAAAAAAGTGAGATTAGTCGCAAAAGGATGCTCACAACGGCCAGGGGAGGATTTTTATGAGACTTATTCACCCGTGGTGAGATCACCATCTATAAGAATGCTTGCCGCTATATCGGCTGAATTTGGACTTGAGATGCATCATATGGATGTAGTGACTGCATATTTGAACGGAAAACTAGAGGAAGAAGTTTTTATGGAAATACCAGAACAGTTAAAAGAAGTTTTAGAGAAAATAATAACTAACCAAAAGATTGGATCAAAGAAGGAGAAAATAGAAGATAAGAAGATTATAGAGACTGTTAAACGGTGGTATAAAGGTCTGAGTGATAGTGAAAGTGTGTGTTGTTCTTTAAAAAGGTCTTTGTATGGTTTGCGTCAGGCTGGATTGCAGTGGCATAAGGAGTTGGTAAGAAAGTTAAATAATATCGGTTTTTACTCTTTGCCTCAAGATTCGTGTATTTTTATTGCAGAGAAGTATGACAGTATTATGTTGATTGCGATTTATGTTGATGATATAATATTATCTACAAATAATAATAAATGGCTGAAACAGGTAAAACAACAGTTATCAGACTCGTTCGAGATGAAAGATTTGGGTGAAATAAGTAATTGTTTAGGCATTCAATTTTCTCGTGATTATGACGGCAGAGTGTGTCTTAATCAAAGTATGTATGTTGAGAAAATATTGAATCGTTTTAAGATGAGTGAATGTAAGCCTTCAATTACACCAATGGAAAGCAATTTAAAATTAATTAAACCTGAATTTTTAGACAAAGATGTAATGAGTCAGTACCCTTATCAGAGTTTGATAGGTGCATTAATGTTTTTAGCAGTGTCGACTAGGCCCGATATTGCATATGCCGTTAATTTTTTAAGCCAGTTTAATACTAACTATAATGTTGAGCATTGGAAAGCTGCGAAACGTGTATTAAGATATTTAAAAGGCACAATAAATTATAGTTTAGTATACAAAAGTACAGGTTTGCCCTTATTCGGCATGGTCGACGCGGACTGGGGTACAAACATGTTAGATAGGAAGTCGTACTCCGGCTACGCGTTTATTTTAGCGGGCGCTCCGATCAGCTGGGAAGCTCGGAAACAACGCACTATTGCATTGTCGAGCACCGAGGCCGAATACATGGCATTATCGGAAGCTACTAAAGAGGCTGTGTATTTACGTGGCGTGTTGAATAATATAGGTATAATTTGTGATTGTGTACCAATATTCAACGATAGCCAGGGTGCGATTAAGTTAGCTCAAACCAAAAGTTATCGCTCCCGTACTAAACATATCGACGTTAGGCACCATTTTATTCGAGATATGTGCGAGCAAAATGTTATAGATCTAAAATACTTATGTACGGAAAGAATGCCCGCAGATGTTTTGACGAAAGGTTTGTCTGCATCAAAACATTATGAGTGTGTGCGTAACTTGGGCATTATTATTTAACTAATTAATGAATGAATCGTGTGTAAGTGTTTGGATCGCTCACTACTTCGAGGGGAGGTGTTGAAGATGGACGACGACGTAGCGAGCTTGTGCCTACCTGAATGTTTTATGCGTGGCTGTATGTAGGTATATAGGTACGAGCCGGCCGATGCGCCCGCGCGCGCCGCATTATCTATTAAGTTAGTTCCTAGTTGAGTGCCGGAATAAATGCATGCGTATTAAAGTAATCATTACGTTTTTATTTACTTGTCCCTGGATATACTCTGCCAACATTTACCTACTAGCTGCGCCCCGCGGTTTTACCCGCGTTAAACTTTGTAAATAAAAGCCTATGTATTCGGATATATAACCTATATGACTACAAAGTTTCATCAAAATTCGTTCGGTAGTTTTTACCTGAAAGAGTAACAAACATCCATCCATGCTCACAAACTTTCACATTTATAATATTAGTAATATTATCAACAACACGTAAAACTAAAAAATCTATTAAATATATTACTGCTGTGTATAAAAACCTACAGTTAAAAAGGAACTAAGTGGAAATGTTTTTAAAAAGCACAATAAATAAATAGTTCTGCAATCTTCCAATTCGCACGAGTTTTATAGTATAAAATTTGTTCTTTTCTATTTCTACGACTTCAAATTCCTGTCTAAATTTAGCCCTAGCAACGTCCGGAAATAACCTATATAAGGCACTAGCCTGCACTTTACTCTTTTCTCTTGCAATGGTTCTATAAATAAGATTTATTTCTAATTGCCTTGTACGAGAACGTCGAATAGGAAGTTTCAATTAGAGGAGCCAGCACTTTTAATTTTATAAGACACTACTTTCCGTCCGGAAAATTCGTTAAAATGCTTAATATTTAAATATTGAATACTTCGGGGTTAATTGATGTCCTATATTTAATTATGGTTATTATTAATTATGGCAGGGTTTAAAATAGTCGCTTAGCTACTACCTGAGCAGCATAGATGAGCTGTTTCTGTAACCCGTATATAGTTGTTCTGAGTCTGGGAGTGTTTGATTGATTTGCATGTTTGTGTGCAATGTCATTCGCGATACAAAAAGAAAAGAGTTGGATTTGCGATATAAAAAATGTACTGGCTACTTGGAAGATCTTCGCCAGTGGCAGTACATAATACACTTTTGTTATACAGACAAATTTTAATGCCCGTATGGACTTACGGAGTTACGGCATACAATTGTGGGGTTGTGCCAAAAGAAGCAACATTAATATCGTCCAAAGATTCCAGAATGATGTGTTACGAGATATCGTAAATGCGCCTTGGTATATAAGAAATAACGATTTACACCGGGATCGACAAATGGACTCAGTTGCAGAGACCATTCTAAGATACGCTACAGCTCATGAACATAGGGTTCAACACCATGTGAACGTCGAGGCCATCCAGGTACTCGATATCACAGAACTGGTGAGACGATTGAAGAGAGCAAAACCCTATGTACTAGTGTAGTGATTAGTGATAGAAATAATGTAATTATAAAGAACACATGAACCAAGTGTCTTCCCCTTAATAAATATGACAAAGAAAAGTCGGTAGACTGATTCTTAAAATTAATTATGTTTATGTAGAAGTTTAGGTTAATAAAATTACTAATTAGTCTCTATACAAGATTGTAATACATATAAATGACTTTACTTGGTACTTCATTAAATAAAAAAAAATCGCGATACAGGGTTTATATTCCATTATATGCCATTTGAACTAGAAGGTAAAGAAAACCAAATTTCAGGCAGAACAGACAGTTAAACTGTTGGAATTTCTATCAATACAATACATATTAGAGGCACGAGTATCCATTCTAAAACTTATTTCACAATTGATTCCTTAGTTGACCTACCGGTAGCGTCTTAAACCGCAAATAAATCTCCTTAGTTAAATTCCCTAGTGTCAGCCTAAAAAACAATTTCGGAATTTTTCTTCGGATTGGATTTAAGAAAGCGCGATTAGGTACACCCGTTTACTTCAGAGATCGTATATAGTTCATTAAGAGTTCAATTAGGCATAGTCATCAAATAAATACACTTGTGATATCTTTTAGTTAATATTAGCCTGAATTCAGCCACTGATAACAACCAGAAACAAAAGCAAGTGCTAAACATCGGCGCAGGTCATTTTTGGCAAACAAATACTAAAATTAATGGTACCAATGAGTATAAGAATGATTTCAAACAGCTATCGATTATTCAATTTAAAACTGAAAAGAAGGCGCGCGTAAGAATAACTTTTAACGTAAATTGGGATTTAATTCGGCCCGGAATCTCATTATACTTTTGCTCAATCTTAGGATTGGGATTAAACTTCAAAGAATAATCTTAAAGTTTCCACTTCAACAAGAAATAAAAAGTCGCACAGTCGGGGCTTATTTTAGCTTTTTAGCCTGCCCATTAAAAACTTGGGACTTCATAAAACGTTATGATAACAATAAACGTTGAGGTTCAACCTTTAAATAATATCGAATTATATAAAGCATATAGCATTTGTATAGCAAATATTTTTAACTCTCTTCTTTCAGCGAATCACGAAAAGACAGAATTCAATATCTTGAAGTTAATCTGAAAAACTTTCTAATTGGAACCACTTATATGACTATTAACTCTGCCTATCACACTAATATTATAAAGGCGAAATTTTGTGAGGGTGTGAGTGTGTATGTTTGTCACTTCTTCAAGTCTAAACGGCTGGAGTGATTTTAATTAAATTTGGTATGGAATTAGCTGACACCCTGGATTAACACATAGGCTGTAATTTGTAAAGTTTAACACGAGTAAAACTGCGGGACACAGCTAGTTATTGTATAAACAATACTTTGATTGTGTATTATCCAATACAATGAGGCGTTTAGGGTGCTGATGGGATTGCCTAGACATTCTAGCGCATCAACAATGTTCACCGAAGCACACACGGACGGATTCCACGCCATCATGCGTAAGCGATGCGCTTCTATTATGAGCAGGGAACGAGGCAGTCCCAACACCTTATTAAACACGATTGTGCCCCTCGCAGTCCAATACTGGAACATTGAATGCGTAAACATACCCCAGTAGCGTGTTTTTTTAATTCTTAGCATTATGATATTAACTAACAATAGTGTTTATAAATATTTTTATTTATAAATTATGTACTAACAAAGATGACTATTTAAAAAAATTTGTTAGAAAAGCGTGGGGTGCTTTATAAGATATTATTAAAATAATAATTCTTCTACTTATTTCTGCCAGAAAAATATTTATAACTATTGACACCATGCACCCCATGCTTTTTTTACAATGAAATGTATTTTTTTTACACTATTTTCAATTTAAATTTATTAAGATTTCTTTTATATTTTTAGTTGAATTTTATATAAAGCATGTTATTTAGTTTTTTTAAACTATTATTTATTTTTATCTGTTGTTATTTGAACGCCGATCACTATCCTGATGTTCGGCAACCCCTACCCGGTAGCCCCCCCGGACAGATATTAGTGTGCATGAACATGTCTGTTTACCCTGTATCTGGGTGTAATTTGTTATATAAATATGTATTTACAAAAGAAAAGTAATATATGTAGTAGGTATATCTGTTATCTGGTTTCCATAGTACAAGCTCAGCTTAGTTTGGGATCAGATGGCCGTGTGTATATAATGTCCCAGGATATTATGATTATTATAAAATATCATACTTACAGGTGCCTACATAACCTCTTCTTTTTCGCCGATTAAACAGGCACAAAAGAAGACTTGTACTTGTACTTGACTACTACGCTGTATTTTTTATTTATTTATACATGATGTTTACAGACGGGCTTGGAGCTTTTAACTACTCCACTGGCCAAAAGAGGCGACCGGGTACTGAAGCAGTCTAGCAAATACAAATAGGTATTAAAAGATATAGATGCCACCGACTTGTCATATGATTTTACCACAAGTTTGTTAGAGTTTCGAAACTCCCGGTGTCACATCTTCGTCGAATATTGTTTCACGATTGAAACTTGGGCCTTGGAACTTGCTCGTCTTGTCAAACTTCTATATAATATTAGAATACATATCTACATACGGTTATAATTTTACCAGCTTGCTACTATATCATTTATATATAGGACAGCAGATAGTAAGAGGTCACATCCTGATACTCATAGTATCTGGGTTGTTTATGAAAGAGCCAAGTCAATAGCCGTGTGGTTTCCGGCTGAGCCGTGTAGCTTACGGCCAATAATAGGGCTACCCCATACCATCCCGTGGGTGTCATAAAAGGCAACTGAGGGATACACCAGGTAGTCGGGCAGTAGCGCCTCCTGTGCTACGCATGAGCTAGCACTTAACTGCGGTCACAACTCGCATGCCAAGCGCCGTGACTACGGTAAACCCCTCCAAATGGCAAGGTTATAGTAACCTTTGGGGGAGGCCTATGTCCAGCAGTGGACGATATCAGGCTGATGATGTGTGATGTCAGTTCAATATGACCATGAGTCTTAATATGTACACTTAGATTAAACCGCTTGTTAATGTAACACTTTACCAAGATCGGCACACTTGTGAGAGACTGCATCCTGATGCTTGTAGTATCTGGGTTAAAGTAATGATAGCTAGAATACGTCCTAATTAATGGCCTGTATCCCTGACTCCTAAGCCTGGGGTCATGGTTTCGATCCTCACTAATGACATATTTTTGTGTGATGAGCAGGATTATTTGTAACTAGCTGTGCCCCGCGGTTTTACCCGCGTTAAACTTTATATATTAGCACAGCTCCTCCCCCGTAGGTGATAGCGTGATAATATGTAACCTATATGTTGACCCGACCTCTTAGTAATATTCATGCAAAATTTCAAGTAAATCCATGCAGTACTTTTTGAGTTTAGCCCGGACATACATACAGACAAACAGACAAAAATTCTAAAAACTATATTTTTGACTTCGATATCGATTGTAGATCACCCCCCAAGTATTCTTTTTAAAAAATATTCAATGTACAGTTTTGACTTTCCTACGATTTTATTATATGTATAGATATCAGTAATTGTATTAGGATGAAATTCATGTATACTATATAAGTTAAGTATTTTAATATTTAGAAATATATTTGTTTGTCTTAAATTTTGCATCGCTAATGGAATTTCGTGTTCGGAGTCACTGAAAATGTTACAGAAGGCTTACGGTGAATCGACTTTATCAAAAACTCGTGCTTATGAGTGGTACAAAGTGTTCAAAAGCGGTCGAGATGTGATGAATGATTTGGTAGGCCATCAACTGCAACTGAAGTTAACATCGAAAAAGTGAAGGAAATAGTGACTGAAAATCCTCATTCAACTCTGCGAGAGATAGCCGCCGAACTTTCCGTATCTCACGAGTCGATTCGTACCATTTTAACTAATCATTTAGGTATGAAACATGTTGCCGCTCAGCTAGTCACAAAAGATCTGAATTTTCTCCAAAAACTCAATCGCATGAAAGTCGCTGAGGACATGGTAGAACGAGTCAATTCCGACACAACATTCATGAAACGCATTGTTACTGGTGACGAGACGTGGGTTTACGAGTTTGACATGCAAACTAGTCAACAAGCTTCGGAGTGGCGCCTTCCAACTGAACCGAAACCAATAAAACCACGCCAAAGTCGATCAAAAGTCAACGTCATGTTGACTGTTTTCTTTAACTATCGCGGTGTTGTGCACTCTGAATTCTTACCGGAAGGTCGAACGGTAAATAAAGAATATTATTTGAGCGTTATGCGGCGTTTAAGAGCGCAAATTCGACGAAAAAGGTCAGATTTGTGGAAAGAAAATTCTTAGATTTTGCACCACGATAATGCGCCTTCGCACAAAGCCATCATTGTGAACGAATTTTTGACCAAACACTCAACAAATACCATCCAGCAACCACCATATTCACCACATATGGCTCCAGCTGACTACCTTTTTTTTCCTAAACTCAAATTACCACTTCGTGGTACCCGTTTTCAATCGGTAGAAGACATAAAGGAGAATTCGCGGCGAGAACTGAACTCAATTCTGAAAGCAGCGTTTAAAAAATGTTTTGATGAATGGATTATTCATTTGCGTAAGTGTATCGTTTCTGAAGGATCATACTTTGAAGGTGATAAAATAAATTTGGATGAATAATAAACATTTTGTATATTATTGATGACAGAGTAGTATACATAAATATTATGGATTAAGCTCGAGTTTTTATCATATAGGGGAAGCCCGGGCAAGACGCATATGTTAAGGGATAATGTTAATAAAACCACAATGTGATAATCAATAGAACTCTTTGTACTTTTAATTATGTTTAATCATCTTTAGAAAATAATCACATAAACTTAAAAACTTTACCGATTTCTATTTTAATTATGAGCATTAACAAAAAGTATCAATTATTCGTTTTGCCCGGAGGGTTTGGGCAAAACGGATACGCTCTTAGGGCAAAAAGGATAATTATGAATATGTTCAGATCAGTCTTTGCATTCATCACAGAAGTATCTGCCAACTTCTACATGAGAAGTGCAGTCTTCATACGCCCATCTTCTGCATTGATTACATTAAATCCAATCTTCGGCTGGAGGGTCGATGAAATTTAATATTAGAAATTTAATTATTGTATTTGTCAGCGCACACTAAACAGTAATGTCTGTTTTCGGGTTTTTGGTCAGTTGTTTGACTGAGCGTATTTAAGTTTTAGTCTTGTTGGGGCCTGTTAACTCTGAAATTTTGGTATTCTTATTAGTTGCCTTTTGAAATTTTAATGCTTACTCAGCTTTGACGGGAGTAGACGTCAAAACCTCTTATGTTTGCGGCCTGTTTTAGGAGTAGCCACAGTTGCAATAGGACTAATTTGAAATATTGTTAAAATATTTCTTACTTATGAAGGAGATTATGAAATAATTAAACGAGCAATACCGTCAAATCCTTTCCGTTTTGCCCAAATCCATTTTGCCCAGCATGCTCATATTCTAAACAAGTCAAGACTTGAAATAATTTTAGTTGATAAACAAAAAATAACGATCACAAATAATTCTTAAATAAACGTGCAATTGGATAAATAAAACATTTCATAGATAACTCGATATATAATACAAAAAGTTAATGTACAAACCTTGACAAAAATCGTAACAAAACGTTTTTAATTATATTTATTTTCACTACGTATGCACTCGCGTATTTTTTTGTTTGAACTGTCATGGCATCGCACTAGCTAGAAACGCAACGACTAGAAAATTTGTCTAACTGCCATCTGTTATAGATTAATGGAAAAATCAGTTATTCTTCTTACCCGCACTATGCTTCTTGCCCGGGCTTTCCCTACATGTTTCACTCGTTTCATCTACTTATTACCCACGAATTTACAGTCTACTTCATGTGAGTAATAAACTTGCAATACGGAAACCGCCCTTAAAGCATACATATACAAGGCAGTGACAACTTCAAAGAGTTACCACTGACGTCACGTCAACTGTTCTCATTATTAATTTAATAAAGTACCTAACGCTTGTGAGCAAAAGTAACTTGAGGGAAGAGGAATGGAATTGTCTTTTAACAATGATCGTTATCGTGTCATCATCAAATTAAACTTCCAAAGTGCGTGGGAAAACAATTACCAGTTAAGTAACTTTGTGAGCTAGAAATTTGATAAAAGCTATCTGACAGATCTTTGATCTAATCACGAATTTCATAATCGTTTGTGGTATGTCAGATTTTTTTAAGAGACAAAGCCAGCATTTGTGAATGGAATAATTTAATAGGGTACTTTATAAACATATAACTTACGGACATAAAGTACATCCAGTACGTGGGACTGTAAAAGTAAAAATACTCTTTATTGAACACCATTACTTAAAATTAAAATGAACATACATAAATAAGGTAGAAATGGTGGTCTTATATATCGCTACTGCGATTTCTTCCAGACAACCAATTATGGAGTGGAGAGACGCAGGAAAGGGGAAACAGTGTATATAGGTGTAACAATAGGACTGTAATTTAACTATATAATATTTATTGTAATAATCGACTGCCCCGTACTTCTTGAAAATACCAAATTTAGTGTTCCTAAGAAACTTATGAGAAATACCAAACTATTCAGTACTCCATTTCACCCAACTAATTACGGTAAAAAAAGTGTATTATCACGTTCACCTGTATACCTACAATAAGAGGTTCGGTGAATCAGATATGTTTTTCGGGTTCAAGGACATGTTTAAAAAACAACTACTGGACGTTTTGTTACATACTTAGACAAACTTAAGTAATTCTTTTACTAACTTTTATTATTTATTTTTTGAGCTACAAAGAAATAATGAACGTACATATCGATATTACGAGTAAATTATATTGGAATCAAATATTGCATACTATTTATTTATTTATTTTAGTAAAATTTATTTGTAGTATAATCACATAATTATATATGTATAGTATGTTAATTTAAGTACGCATGTATCTACTTATTTCATCTTTTCTATATAATGGCACTTTAGTAATTCAATAATTTACTCTTTTACTTTAAGTTAAGCTTAATCCACTTTGTTTATCTTCCGAGGATAGCTGTTATTAGCCTTTTCTGTACTCTATGTAAGTATGTAAGTGTAGTTATTAGTGCTGTTGCTCTCCCTTTACCAAATAAATAAATAAAAGGTAGATATGTATGGTACAGTATACATATCGACATTCATTTAGAATATTTTTTTTTCTCAATTTTATCGTATAGGTACGTACCTCTAGTATCATAGTTGTTTAAGTCGCCCGTAATTTTATTAATTCGGATGAAAGAATAACTAATGCGCATTTATTTTGACTTTAACTACTTTTTCCAAGACCGTCAAAATCTGTTAATACCCCCGAGGAAGTTCTTAAGGGATATAAACGCTCTAAATGGCATTTAGAAAGGATCTAAACCGTTATATATCCCATCCCACTGATATATCGTATCCCACTGAATACTGTGGGATGTAATAATGAAACGGGATAAAATGTGGAAACTGGAAGTTAAAGTAAAATAAGTAGCAAAGCGTGGATTAAGATATGTTTTTTTTTTCATAGATATATAATTACATAGAAAGGCTACAGTTCAAATCAGATGGGTCAGAGCCCATTCGTCTCCTAAAATTCGTCCCCCAGCATAAAAGTTGTAGATTCGGCCCCTATATAGGTGCCCATTGGTCTCCTGATAGGGGACCAATTAATATTTTAATAAAAGATATTATTTTTAAGGTACCCATTCGTCCCCTCTAATATATATACAATATAAGTTAAAGATTCGGCACCTATCCAGGTGCCTATTGGTCCCCTGAGATAAAATTAGCTATATTTTACATAAGAAACGGTTAACATAGTACACTTGTGAACAGTTTATTAACGGAATTAATTTAATAAATAATAACAGATAATTGAAAAAAGAGCTATGATGAATGATAATATTGATAATCCGTCATGATAATAATATAACCTGTCGATAGGCTTACGATGTAAAATTGTCTCACTAAGGCACCTTCAATAATTACTGTGATTTTAGTATTTTTTTTGTACTGTTATAATTTTTTAGATTTAAGTTATTATGATTTTACATGTACGTAGTTGGTAAATATACAAAAAAATAAGAAGTGATTATTTACTGTTGATATGTGTTTATTTTTTTTTGCATATTTTATATTTAATGTTGATTTATATGATGGTCAATCAAGGCTGATTTTTGTAAAACAGTTGTATTTTGTTAGTTTCTAGGACATTATGATTTTGTATGTGTTAATCTTATTTGAAATAAACATGATATCTACCGAATTACTATATTTTTTATTTTAGCTTTTTCTGCGCGACTTTACCAGGACTACCAAGCTGCAGTATTCACATATACATGTACTTATATTAGAAGCATGAATAAAAATAAATATTCTTCAGGGGACGAATGGGCCCCTAAAAAGTTCCAGGGGACGAGTGGGCACAGGGTGCGAATCCGAGGGGACGAATGGGCTCTGACCCGCTCTGACCCAATCAGATGTGTGTAAAAATAGAAACACTATGTGCGTTGCTGAATTTATAATTTGTATTGAAATCCAAATAGACTATCAATCTCACAGCTAGATGCTCTCGCCGGTGTAAAGGATCGATGAGGTTAAGCAACGGTCAGTCCATAGATGGGTGACCACAAAAGTGGTTTAATTTCTGAGCGTCTCCGTGCGTCGGAGGGCACGTTAAGCTGTCGGTCCCGGTTGTAGTCGTTAGACAGCAGTCGTTAAGTCATGTCAGAGGCCTACTGGGCGGTTTGAACAACTCTGACACTAGGGTAACCACTGCTCAATACCCATACGATAAATAAGTACTTAAGTCCAACTAAAAAATAAATTAATTTAAGCTGCAGGTAATATGTTTTGCTACCTTTATCTTAATTCAACGATGTTATAGTGTTGGTGAATTATTAGATAAACTTATTAAATAAACTTAAACTTATTTATTTATTTATGGTCTTACATCTCTTGTGAACATTTCAGATTCGATCTCGCAGGGAAACGCCGAGCCCTCTCCATTGCTCTTTGCGTGACGCTGAGCCTTCTAATAAGGCCCATAGTGTGCGAACACGTCTCTGTTCTATAAGTCGTCACTGGGAACACACACTGACCGAAGACTCTCGACTTGAGGCACTGCGGTATTTTTTAGGTTTTGTTAAGCTTAAAATAATACAGAAACTAAATTAAAACCGTAACCGTTTTGCTATTTATAAGTTTATGACGGGGACCAACCCAGGGGCCCTCAATTAGTAAATATATAAAAAAAAAGTTTTTCTAAAGCTAAGCAGTAAAGTCAACTACATTATTTTTCGCTATACAGCATCCTTCCAGCAACCCTTCGTTAAAATTTAGGGAAATAAACGTAGATACATACGGTATTATCTAACATGTCTCTGAAATCAATTTATGATTGCTTGAACGTGCAAGCTATGACTAGATTTAAAAAGGAAGTAAAAAGAAATCGAGTTTTTGTAAGGAGCGCCTTTACAAAATGTTATAGTAAAGTATATAATACGCATTTCCATATTAATTTGGTAGACGTTGTTAAAGGATTTAATTTAAACATTTGACAAACAAATACACAAGTTTACATATATCTTCGAATACTATCTATCTAAAAAATATCTCTTTTGAAAAGAGAAGCAAATCCTGCCTACCGCTATTGACCTAAGTAATCCTATTTCATTCCAATTAGGATAAATGATTTAGAACCTTACCAATTAGTCTTCCCAAAAGTTTATTGTTCAATTTAAACTAAAGGATTTCCTTTATAATTAATTTTATTGCTTTATCCTAATAAGGTCATAACCATCAGTTTATTGATCGAGGTAAGTGAACTGCAGAGAAGGTGCAGAGAGTAGTGGAGCCATTTGTCTGCAGGCACTTGTATTGGCAGTAATAACTCAGGGGCTCGCAGATTCTTGTAGACGACACTTTCCACTACTTTTTTTAAATCAGTTTATTCTTTGTAATGTTTTCTCTTACAAACCACTCTTTTCTCAATATGTGTGTGTATTATGTTGTGCCGAGTTTCAATGTATGTGTAAATTTCAATTGGCGTTTTTTTCGCAACTTCTTTTTAGAGTAAAGCGCTTGCTATGAAATGATATATGAGATATTGAATTAGTGCTGTTTTTTATTAGTAATTGATGTTTTGGTTCTTTTTAATAGATTATTAGTTGAAAATAAATTATCAGGAATAGTTAATTAATTATATACAGTAAAAAGTCCATCTACTTATAAAATAAAGCTTTTGATATTGTTTCAATTATATTAAACTGCAGTATAGAGTGGAGTACCTGTAGCTCAGTGTTGATCAAAATACTTGTCTGTCTTTAAAGCATTCTTTTTTGAGCTTTTTAAAACGTTCATATGAAGTACGATTACTTCGTACTACATATGAATTTGTTGTAGAATTTATATTTATTTAATGGAGAATGCATATAGTTCTTTATAACTTAATTCTGTAAAGCTTTCAGTTCTGTTCTGGTTCTTCATTTTTCATTCATCTCTTCCTGGTTGTTTCAGATAACCGTTCCATCGGATTATTAGATTCAGGGAAATAGAGAGCTCACTGTGTTGCCAGTTGCCACACACACTTAAGTGCTATATAATATATCATGCGTTATTGGCTAGTCTCCGAGAAGAATGGCCGCTATAGCTAAAATTCTGCAGTAGCCATTGGGCCTATATTGATATGTTTATCTTTGCATTAATTACCAATCGTAGGTATTTAAAAAATTTAGTGCAATTCAATATGTCTTAGTATAAATTGGAATAATGGTATTTAATTTCATATAGGTAATGAGATTGTTTGAGTGAAGAAAAATTGCAGATAAACTATTTCTACAAAGCTACCCAACAACTAACAACTTTGACTGCACGTGTGGCGCCGCGGCTAAGTCAGTCGCCTCGCCGCATCGTCTCGCGGGTTTGAGTCTCGCGCCGGACAACTATTTATGTGACCCGTAAATAGTTGTTCTGAGTCTGGATATAATTTGTGTCCGTCTATTATATGTTTGTAAAGTACCTCGCGACACAGGGATTAAATTCCATAGTGCGGGAGATGTCTTTTTTACACAAATAAAAAAGAAACTTCTTTGACTGTTCAGAACTGGTAAGCAAAATTGGTCTACGGGTTCCATCTGCGATGTCAAGGAAACATAGTCTTCTCCACGTACCCGCAGTATATACCGCGTATAGACAGAACAGTTGTATGGTGAGAGCGAGCAGAACCTTTCCAATGTTTGTCGGAAGATTGATATTGACCTTTATTCCAATTCAGAGATGTACCTTAGCAAAGCACTCAGTGGATAATTTCTTCAATAATTAATTAATAGCTTAGATTTTATTTTTGTTTATAACGTTAGCCAACACATTTCCATAATTTCCTTCACAATGGTCTACCAACAATAATAACACTAAACCATAAGTGAAAACTTTTAATAGGCCTTCTGTGACTTCTTTGTTCTATGTATTTGTAAACTAGCTGTTAGTTTTCTTGAGAAATAAAATAAAAGACAGTAATTAAAAGGATTACTAAAGAAACATTATATAAACATCATAGCATTGGTACCGAAACCTTTTTCTGCGAGCTCGAGTTGCTCTATGCTGGTATTATATACTTTACCAATACAGGTTTATCATATATATTATCAATATAATGCGCACCACTAAGCACTTATACTTAGTGATACATCAAACGAAAATTAGAACACGTCAAACTAACTTGAGACAACTTCAACTCATGAGCAATAAAATAATTAGTGAATGAACGCGTGGAGCAATAAGAAAAAGAACGAAGGCTCTTTCATTATTTCTATCGCGTGTTTATTCCTTCGTTATTTCATCGTTCATTCGTCGAGAAACAACGGAATCAATTAGTCGATACTCGCAAAAGGAACATTTACCCCTTTCCATCTTATAAGAGAGACTAAATGAGCTTTAGCATGTGTAATGTCAATCCACTATGGCACATTTTGTAGACAGTCTCTAAGCACAGACGCGACACATAATACACTATCGATACGAAAACCGTCTTTAAAACAACGTATTAAATTCAATTCATTTATTTACTGAATATGAGTATACATAAAAGGTGTTACAGAAATATTGATGAATCAATCACATTCTGGAGAGTTATGGGCGTGTAAATATAACATTTCATATAATTTTTATAGATACAATTAGAAGTATATTAATACAATTAAAATTAAATTAATAACACATTATTTAACAAACAAGTTAATGTGTCACATTAACAATCATATATTAATAAATTATGAAGTAATTTTAAAGTTAACAACATATATAAATAAGTAAAATATCATTCAAGACCTTGTTAAGATCATAGAGTATCTACCGTCAATAGAATTGCCATATGTCATAATCATCATCATCATGTCAGCTGAATGACGTCCACTCCTGGACAAGCCATTCCCAAAAAATATCCACGAATGAGTTTTGTCTATCATTTAGAGGAATTTGCCATAATCGCCACGCCATTGTATTATGTATTACCAGTAAAAAACCTAAATTATGATATGCCTCGTGACTTTAACTTAACTTTATGGCACCAAGAGTACTACAGTAGGTGAAGATGGAGTTGAATCCCTTAGTGGAGCTGCTTATAGTGCTAATGAGAGCTATACTCATTCTCACTAAAATACTGCTATTGTTTTGCTCTACCTGAAGTCCCGTGATAGGTCACTACAGCTGAAGTTAAGAACACGCTAGCACTCGGCATTATATCCACCTATCATAAAGAAATATTATAGGATCCAGTTTTAGCTATTATACTCTTTCTACGGTATTTAATACAGTCTTTGTTAACGCTTCCTCCTATTCTTCTCCGGCGCTATTCAGCGCAGTGGAAACGTTCATGAAGAGTCAAAACTGAATGAATAATAATAATAATATCCTGGGACATTATTTACAGATGGCCATCTGATTCCAAACTAAGCAGAGTTTGTACTATGGAAACCAGATAACTGATATACTATATATACTAATTTTCTTTTGTAAATACATACTTATATAGATAACTACACCCAGACTCAGGACAAACATGTTCATGTACACAAATATCTGTCCTGGGTGGGAATCGAACCCACGACTTCCGGCGTGAAAAGCAAGCATTTGTCAACCACGCCAACAGGCCCGTCACATAAAAAATAGTTATTTATAATTTTTATTTCAAGAATTGTAGCTAGCTAATCAAAGTGAGATAACGAACTAAGTAAAGATTCATTAAAAATCATGAAATAAGTAGCGAAATAGAAACAGAATAGGTAACTGGAAACTGTCTACTTTAGTATTACAGACATATCTACACATACACATATTACCTACAACTTAAATTATATAATAATCAGACGTTGGTGAGAGTTATGTTTTTGTGATGTTTGCGGACTAATTGCTGTAATTTTATTCAATGTCCAACAGCATTCATTATAAACTAAATTTTAGTACTTTATCTAACAAAACACTTTGAACAAAACCTCAAAACGTAATTTCACTAAACATACATCTTGATTTTCTGGCCCATTGCATATATTTCCCAAAAGCCACATTTAACAAAATTTAATTTATTGTAATCTGTCCTCGCTAAAGATAAAGGAGACATTTACATCTACAGCCAAATTAGAATTTGCGATCGACACTTTCAAGAATATTATCGATCACGAAGTCACAGCCTTCGAGCTAAATATGCAGTACGAACACTAATTTTTTATATTGGTATGTTTTTATGTTGTACAAAATAAAAAGTTACTTTAGTCTATAGTGTTAATTCCGCTAATTCTCAGTTTAATCAAGTCGAAGTCATTATGCGCAAAAAATATGCACATGCAGGACAATATAAACATGGTAATAACATACACCGGTTCATACCGGTTCAAAACTAAAACACGTGTTGGGTATCATTACCCAACACGTGTTTCAGTTCTCCACGGACCATTCTCAAGGGATGCTAAGTTAGCATGTATGTTATGGATTTACGCCAAGTAACGCCTGATTCCATTACTTATTTAATGTTACATATTTTAGTTTAAGATAGTATATTGGACTCTCTTATTAATAAGCATAAAATAAAGCATTATTAAGTTTAAGCTGAGTATTGTGAAATATTTAATAGTTTTGTGTTAAGGATGCTGTAGGTACTGTCACATACTTATTTTATTCAGATTTTTAGTATTAGTTGTTACAGCGGCTACAGAAATATTATATCATCTGTGAAAATTTCAACTGTCTAACTATTACGGCTCATGAGATACAGCCTGTTGACAGACGGGCCGACGGATAGACAGCGGAGTCTTAGTAACAGGGTCCCGTTTTACCCTTAAAATGTTGTACAGGTCAAATTGACATAAATAAGTGCCAGAATATTAAAGAAGCCGCACAAAGTTTACAAAGTGAAGCATTATATTTAGCGGCAAAATGTTGGTCTATTCTTAAAAGGTTTTAAAGTAGATGTACATTAATAAGGGCTTTATAACTTGGCGGGTCATTAAAGCTTATTTTATTTTTATCCAGACCGGCATTATGGAAGTAACTTAATCAAAATTGAGGTGATGTTACGTGTAGGTTGTTTATTCTCGTTTAGAGGCTAGCGCAGATGCGCGGGAGATATTATATTCAATTCAAATCAATCTTTATTGCAATCATATGTACATAGGTCTTACATATTAAAAGTTTCAACATGATACCCTGTTAGGGCACGGCAACATTAAATAATTACTAACAATTTCAATAAGCATGCAATTTTTACGTATTGGTAGGTATGCCAAAACATTATAACAATATCAATTCTATTATATTTTCAATTATAATATATGTAGTATTTAATTAATACATGTACACTATATTTCCTTACTACATACATGTACACTATATTTCCTTGCTCATTGATACTAGTATACCGACTTAACTGAAAAGAGGTCAGTTTCAAGCTATATGCGGCAGGTGTGTATTATCGCCAGCTCTCTGACTCTGAGCATAGCAGATTTAAAGAAAATAATGATTCGTTTATATGATAAGTGAAGTTTGCTACTTAAGAAAATTATTATTATTTTTATTTTAAATTATTTTATTTTATAAAGACATCGCCCGCACTGGAGAATCTAATCCCTGTGTCGCGGGGCATTTTACAAACATATAATAGACGGACATAAATTACATCCAGACTCAGAACAACTATTTATGGGTCACACAAATAGTTGTCCGGTGCGAGACTCGAACCCGTCCCACGAAGCGGCGAGGCGACTTTCTTAGCCGCTGCGCCACACGTGCAGTCAAATAATGTCTGAGTATACAAAGTGTAACATAAATACGAGTAGTTGACGGAAATTAATTACTCACTTATCGTATGAACAGACCAGTGTTCATACGATAAGTGAGTAATTAATTACCATTAGTATTTAATTAACTAACCCTAGTGTCAGAGTTGTTCAAGCAGCCCAGTAGGACTCTGACTAGGAAAAAAGTAGTTGAGAGGTAGAAATTATTTTATAATGCGGTCCAAAAAACAGATCAAGTAATTTCAGAAGGTATACATATAAATAAAATAAAAATATCGGGTCTAGTAACACATTACCATCTGATCCCAAACTAGGCAGACAACTAATAAACATATCTTTAATACTAGCATATAATAGATATATTAGACTCAGACACAGAACTAATAATGAGTTAAGACAGTCGCCTCGTCCCTCGAAACTATTTGCATTACGCATAAATAATTGTTCTGAGTCTGGATGGAATGGGATTAGATTATCTAGTAAGGGTGTTGTGTTGTCTTTTAAAAAAAAATATCATCATCACACAATGATTTGTCCTGGGTAGAATAGAACCCACAACATAGCAACAGCTTACCAGGCAGAGCCACTAACCCCTAGACTAACATGCCATGATAGGAATAAAGACAATACTTTCATCTTTCATATTAAAAAAACTATGGAAGTAATAAAGCTAACCTACTGACCCAGTTAAATATTTGAACATTCTGTCTTCTAATGAAATACCTACCGACTTGTTTCAGATGATTTTTGGCTTGAAAGCTGCCGTAAAAATATCCGTATATAAATGGACTTTTTATTAGGGACCTATACAAAGGAAAAATACAAATAGTTTTATCATCGATAAATACGATACCCTAGTGTTGTTGGCGAACTAACATTGTTTTCTGATCCTAAACGCCGCAACTATACGTCCAAAGATATTTATTATTAATATTTATTTACGTTGTAATATCAGAATATAACTTATACGCAATATTCCACACTGGCATAAGTTAAAATCCAGGGGCGTTAGTCAAATGGCGGAATCAAACTTCCGCATATAATGCTTCAAAACTTTAACCACAATCTTAACTAAAAGATGACTAATAAAGAAATACGTACGTGCAAAAAAGCACTTATAAAGGTTTGGAGCCCGAAGCTTTCACAGTGGCTGTGAGCGCAGTTTCATTGAACCTTTCGCCATTCGAGTGTCATCCAGAGCCCTCCCCTCCATAACAATCTTATACAATCTGTTCACAGAAACCTCGAGAACCCGGGAGAGGTTACAAAAAGTAATAAATACTTAGGTAACGAAATACGAACACGCAAAAGAATCTTTCGGATACTTCTCGAGATGGAAGTCGATTCTTTAAAGTGGAATCTCAAGTCGAAAGCATTTCGTAACTTTTTTGATGTAGCACTCAATATTTTCGTTGATTGCATGGTGAAGTACATAAAAAGTTTGTTTGTATATTAGAATGGTAGGTATAGAACTCCCTACACCACTCAACAATCCAACATTTTAAATAGAAATATTTTTTAAATATGAATTCGCACATACATAAATTGTTTGTTTTTAATACACCTAGAACTAAATATCGATACTCTGTATCCATTCAAGTGATAGGCGAGGTTAAGCAACTAGACTCGGGGTCAATCCATACCCAACTATGGATTGACCCCGAGTCTAGTTGCTTAACCTCGCCTATCACTTGCATCGATACAGAGTATCGATATTTAGTTCTAGGTGTATTAAAAACATGTATACACCAAAGTGGTTTAATTTCTGAGCGCCTCTGTGCTTCGGAGGGCATCTTAAGCTGACGGTCCCGGTTGTAACCAAATAGGCAACAGTCGTTAAACCACGTCAGAAGCCTATTGGGCGGCTTTAACAATTCTGTAAGTAATTCACCTATTTTACAATTATGTATCGTTAATTTTATTTAATATTAGTAAATCCTCAAATGGATTTTGTTTAAGAACCATGTTGAAAACAATCATATGGCCCACCTTTTTTTTAGGTAAGGCAGGGGCAATGCTTAACCATGCCAGCCGCAAAAAGTGTCTGCGGGTGGGTATGTCGGACTCGCATCGACTAAATCTACCTGCCGTGGACTCTTGACTCTTGGCGCCTGATGGGAGGAGCCCTGGGAACGCGAGTTTGATGCTCCGGTGCTCCCTTTTGGCGCCATGTCTCAGATGGTCGGGACACGTACCCTGGGAGGGCTCGGGTTTGCCCTCCCCTATTGCCGACTCCTGCCAGTCCGGCACAGCGACTGTGCCGCAAACAGATCGCTGTCTTCCCGGAGCTGCTCAACAAGAAGGAACGTAAATGTATTTAACAGAAAGGCAACATCCGTTACCTATTTAACAGAAAGTCAATCTTGTATCGCGGGGAACTTTACATACATGCAATTAACGGACACAAAGTACATGCTGACTCAGTACGAGTCTATCGGGAATCGAATCCGGATCACGAAGGCGTTGAGGTAGTAGCGAGGCACCCACCTTGACTACTGCACCACAAGTGCAGTCAAATTATTGTCCGGTGAAGAAATGAAGGCCAACTGTAAACTCCCAGTGAAAATCTCAGACAATCTTTTGTTAAAAATATTTGGTAGAGTAATTCAATTTTCAAATACTGAACTAGGACATATACTATAAAATATTACGAGAAATATAAGAACGAGGTCCTGGGTTCAAATCCCGGGTCGTCCAAAAGTGATTTTGGGACTTTTCTATAAAAAGAAAAATTTCTCAGCATCAGCCCGAAGTCTGGGAGTTGGCGGTATATACCCCCGTACCTAGGTGAACACGCAAAGACGTCGCTCCTGTACCTGATCTCTTTCCGGTCGTGTCGCTACGCGCCCCTTCGGATCATGAGAGTGATGGAATAAAAAGTGCTCCTTTGTTTGGGCACACACTTGTGTACTGCAATATTTCCCGCGCAGATGGCTAACCTCTATTGAGACTGGCGGACATTAAAATATTAGACAGTAATCAAACGGGTTCCGGGATATCTTAAAGATCCGAATGACATCCATAGTTTTTCTTGTAGTGCCAGATAATTGTGACATAGATATATTTTTACTGATATTTATATTTTTATTGACAGAGCATTTTTAATTTAAATACACTTTGGTAGAAAATAAATGGTTTAAAAGATTTTAAGTACCTCCAAATGAATTATTTTAAAGATAAATAATGCCATTAAATTGTCATGAAGAGAAGATTCATAGAATCCAATACATAGTTTTTGAACAGCGTTACTCAAAACATCTCAATTTCCGTTCCGGACCTTACATAGCAGAACACACTATATTGGGTAGCTTTTCTATTTAGGTGCAAAACTTTTAAATTAAATCCTTATAGAACGCGTCAAAATACCTGATATCTGTAGAACGACGGGATGTGGTTTAGGTTTACCTTTTCTTTAGAATTTTACCGTATCTTTGCGCGAACACTCCTTGCGGATAAACACCGCAAGAAAGGAAAAGTTAGTCTTGGGTATGCCTAAAGCCTCTACCTATCTTCATTCTCTTTTGAGCATAATTCCGAGGAATATAGACGCAACAATAATTTCGGCAGGTGCCAAATCTGTTAAACGTACTGAACATAAACTTTTATAACATAAAAAGGGGGGGTTACCTGTGTGTGGGTTACCTAAGAGAAATTACTTGCTATAGAAGAGTTGTCGGTGTATAAGTTAGTCGAATTGTGTCGAACTAGGGGTTCCGAGATAGGTTATAACACCAAGAAGTTCAATTCCAACCAACTTTATAAATAAAAAAAAATTTAATCAGAAAGAATTAAAAAGAGGAGTTAGAAAATGAATTATTCCATTAGAAATACTTATTAACTATTTTTTATATATAACGGAGAAACGGGGGTACCGTTGTCGTTAGTCATGATGACGTCAGCAAGACTGACGTCACTATTATCTGCACGTTGGTTGTCCACTGAAGGTTGTTTACTCATGGCGATAGTAAAACCCGAAATATGTTTCGTGAAGTTTTATTCCATAACAATCTTCGATACAAGGCGATCCGTACGGTCCGACGGCTCGAGCGAAAGTGATTTGTACTCGACAGTGTCGAGTCGACACGTCGGCCGTATTTATACGAAATGTACGGCGACAAACATGTTACGTATTTTCTTTGTTCGATGAACGAATGTAAATTAAACTTATTGAAATCATCAATTGTACAAATGTTAAGATTGTTTATAAATCGTAACTTGATTTTTAACACTAAATTCATTAAATTTAACTAACTATTTAAGAGTAATTTAAACAAAGACTTAAAACTACTCCTATGACGCATTTGTTTTTGGTTAATTAATGTTGTTGCGCCGATATATATATATATTTACATATATACATACAATACTCAGAAAGTTGCCAAGTCGAATGCCATTTATTCTCTCTCACAAAGTACACACAGGTTTACAATTATAATCGTATCACAGTATATGACAAAACTTTGTGATAGACTGGTGCTTGATGTAGGTTTGATACCTGTATTACAAGTCACTATTTTTCAGTAGCCTTCAAAGGCAACATTATAGAAACCTTTGGGGAAGACCTATATCCAACAGTGGACAATATCAGGCTGATGATGATGAACACCCAGACCTAGACAAATATACACGTTCACGAACATAAATATTTGTCTTGTGGGAGGATCGAACCCGCAACTTTGGATCACAAGACAAGTTTACTACTAACTCAGGCATGACGGTCGTTACCTCCAAATCGTCAATCGTACAGATGGATCTATTTTAGTCCTTTATAACTTCATTTCATTGGGCGTAATCAAAACCGTGAAAAAACGACGGAATAAACTTCTGTCAATATACAAAGCTACAGATCTATTGGTTAATTGTAAATACGTTTATAAATAGCACCGCTTTGAGGCTTTTTAAAGTAGCTTCACTTTGTCTAAAGTTATTGTTTAGAGTATCAATCGAAAACTAGACCAAGGGAAAACTTCATTCAATTTCGAGATATAAGCTAAATTTGTATCGGGAAAATCACTCTCGATAGTTTGCGTTCGAAACAAGCCTTTATCCGATAATTAATCACTTCCCATCCGACGAAATACGAAGCAATAATTCTATTCTGTTGGAATTGATTGAAACCAAATAACGTCTGGTCTAAGTCAAGCTTAATGAATAAGAACCTATATTATTTCCTTAAAATACTCCATTAACATCAATACTGGTTAAAAAAAAATAATGTCCTCCTCTCCGCATTCCGGCCACGGCGGTCAGTCTCAATAGAGATTAGCCATCTACGCGGGACATATCATAGTACACAAGTATGTGCGCAAACACAGGAGCACTTTCTATTCCTTCACTCTCATAATCCGATGGGACGCCTAGCGACACGACCGGAAAGAGGTCAGGTACAGGACCGACAGCTTTACGTGCTCTCCGAGGCACGGGTGTATAATACCGCCAACTAAGTCCCCCAAGTTCCAAAATCACTTTTTTGGCCCGAGCCGGGATTTGTACCCAGGAACTCGTTCTCTGCACGTGAACACGTTACCGCTAGACCAACGAGGCAGTCACTGAGAAAAATAGTGCAGAGCTAATTAGATCTTATAACGGGAAAACCTTATTACATCTGGACCTATCTCATACATAGGATAATAATTGGGTTGGCAAATATATCGCTTCTGAGTATAAAATTCCATTTCATGCTACAGGAAGGACTGGCTTTTTATGATCTTTTTTAAATAGACTTATTTCTATTTTCTGAGTTCAGCTGTGGAGAGATTATCAGTAAGAAGGAAGTCTTTACCGCGGCTACAATACTTGGTGTCTAATATCAGTTTCATAAAATTTACTAGTCGTTATAACAATATAAACGAAACAGAACCACCATTTTGAAAAAACGTTAATAAAGGTTTTGACAAAAACTTAGATGTAAGCAATTTTAATAACTATGACAAAATGGTTCACGTACACACGCCTACATATCAAGCTATACATTTCCAATATAAGCTGGCATGTCATTGTATAGAAATCCTGTATAACGCGAGATCAGCATATACTGGAAATGTTTAACTTGATATGTAGCCGTGTGTAGCTAATTTCAGTTTTAAGGCTGCAATCAAATCGACATCTGTAACCATGGTCGTGGTGTTATCAGATATTATTTTTCATTTATAAATGCCAAAGTTTACTTTTTAATATGATAAATTTTAATTCTTTTTAAAGACAACGCACACACACTATGGAATCTAAACCATGTGTCGCGGGGTACTTTAAAAACATATAATAGACGGACACAAATTAGATCCAGACTCAGAACAACTATTTATGAGTCACACAAATGGTCGACCGACGCGGGACTCAAACCCGCGACAGGAAGCTGCGCGCGGCGAGGCGACTGTCTTAGCCGATGCGCCACTCGTGCAGTAAATATATTGCAGTATAAATTGAAATTGAATCATTGTAATTTTAGTTTAATGTTTTATTTTGATTTTCAAAATAAAGTTAGCATGTTAATATAAATTTATAATACTTTTTTAAATATTTTTAGACCCTGTAAGGACCCTCCAATGACCTCCAAACCAAGAGCTTTTTATTCAGTCGTTGATCGTAAATAGGCTTTTTAGGATTCCGTAGCCAAATGGCAAAAAAACGGAACCCTTATAGATTCGTCATGTCTGTCTGTCCGTCCGTATGTCACAGCCACTTTTTTTCGAAACTATAAGAGCTGTGGTAAGTAGATGTGAACCGCATTAAGATTTTCACCCAAAAATAGAAAAAG
This sequence comes from Pseudoips prasinana, assembly GCA_951640165.1. NCBI lineage: Eukaryota > Metazoa > Arthropoda > Insecta > Lepidoptera > Nolidae > Pseudoips > Pseudoips prasinana. The sequence goes on along the minus strand of OX621241.1, from coordinate 16,848,112 downwards.
AACAATAATTTTGGGGGTTCCCCATACATAGAACTGAAACTCAATTTTTTTTTTCATAATTACCATTTATGTGTGGCATCTATGGATAGGTCTTCAAAAATTATATTGAGGTTTCTTATATCATTTTTTTCTAAACTGAATAGTTTGCGCGAGAAACACTTCCAAAGTGGTAAAATGAGTGTCCCCCCCCCCCTCCCCCTGTAACTTCTAAAATAAGAGACTGATAAAAATAAAAAAATATATATGATGTACATGCAAACTAACAACGAAAATTGGTTTGAACGAGATCTAGTAAGTAGTTTTTTTTTAATTCGTCATAAATCGGAAACCGCAATTTAGCTTTTGAACGTGACGGTCTGTACCGTGTTGGTTCGAAACCCACCGGACGAATAAAATGATTTCCCAGTTATGAGATTAGATTTAGGTACGCTTTGTATTGCAAATGATGCTGCATAACTAACCTTTTCTATTGTTAAAATTTTATATTAATGTTGTCAATTTTGTTAGGAACAGAAAATCTGTTTTGTCACACCAACCACACAGCCCTTAAATACATAACCATGAACTAAATCGATTTCTATTCCCTCTGTCAGTAACTTGATTCAGTGAAGTTAGTTGCTTGCCGCAACGTTTAATTTGAATAAACACAGCCTTTGATATTCATGAATGAATTAATGTCAAACTTACCTATATTAGTAAAGTCCTTATAGTTATCTATAGTTAATATATATTACATACATTCAAAGGTGCTTCATATTACGTATAGTAGTCCTCGGTACCCTCGTGTTTTGATTTCGATACTCGCATAATATTTGTCTGGTCCATGTTATTGTATGCATATTCTGAGTCTGGGTATGCTTTTATGTGTTTGTAAAGAGTCCCTGAACACAGATATCTATTTCACAATTGCGTGTTTGATATAAAAAATCACCAAAGAAGTCTACGTCCAGATTTTATATAAATAATAAAATATAAAAAGATATACTTCACTTTTCATTTAGGCACAGGGCAAGCAGCCCAATAGGTCTCCGGGGTGCCTATCGGGCTGCTTGAACGACAACATCAAAGATTAATAGGTGCTGAGATACACGCTCAGACTACAAAAATGGTATCACGGCAATAAGTGTGAGGAGGCCTGATTAGTACTGACGGATTTATTTCATGTCAAAATAAACTTTACCTCTTCACAAATGGTAACTACCTCATGGCTTCATTAAAACATCATTCTGATTTTATAAATACGTCAATGAATTCAAAGTTTGGATTCATTGACGTATTAAGTACAGATAGAGTTATTGGTTCAGAAATTATACCATTTAATCGCTATATACATAGATTGACTGTACGCAATCCAATTGTATACCCATATGAAATTCTGCGACCAATTAATTAGCTGGAAGCGCGTGATAGTTGATAATCCCGCCTGAATGACTAATCAATGTTTACCTAGATTGTTTTTCTTTAATTACTGAATTATTATTATTATTATTATTATTAGTGAACAGGCAAGCAGTTGATTCAACTGGTAAGTGCCTGTATCCAGCTCTTCTCCACTAGTTTCTATTGTAGCTTTGATATTTGTCGAGTCTATTTTTAAATTGATTCACATTTTGGGCTGAGATTACGTTTTCTGGGAGTTTATTCCACGCTTTGACTAATTATGGTAGCAAATATTATATCGACATCGATTTTTTATTCATAAATGATCACTATTATATTTCAATGTATTATGTTAATAATTTGATATTATTGGGATGGTTTGACTTTGAATAATATTGTAATATTACGACAACTTAGTGTTAATTCGTATTTTCAACCACCACCACCATGAGAATCCAGTGACCATGAGAATAGCAGTTGACATAAGAACAGAATTACAATAAATTAAGAATATAACAATAAATTGAACAAATTGAACTATCTTTTATACTCTAATTTAAGCATACACAGCGGATGGGAATTCACTTGAGCTTAGAGCGAAATTCAGATACGTGATCATATTGCGAAGACCAAATATAAATCTGATACAGAAATGTTGAGGTCGCTTTTGTTTATCAACCTGTTTTTCAGTTAAATCAAGATAGCTGTCATCGGCATAGTCGAGAATAGGGAATAAAAGAGTTTGTGCAAGCGCAATTTTTGTTGGAACTGTCAAAAAGTTACGAAGACGCCACATAAATCCTGCAGAAGTAAAAGCTTTGTGACTTATTTCTTACAATTCAACAAATCTTTATCGATATAAATTTTCAAGTTTACGACTGTATATCAAGTCGCGGTTACATATCAAGCTATACATTTCCAGTGTAAGCTGACCTGCCATTGTATAGGAATCCTATACAACGCGACATCAGCTTATACTGGAAATGTATAGCTTGACATGTGGCCGTGTGTACTAGTATCAATATTGGAACAATGCTTTGGTTAAAATTAATATTGGAAATTTGGATCCAGTCCACATTGGCCTTCATTCTACTACTGCCGATAATAATCGTTTGGGACATTTAAAGATTAATGGCTATAGGTACTTTGCTATCACTTCATTTGCAAATACTACTCTGTCAAGAAAGTACCGGGAAAAGATCAATAATATACAAAATGTTTGTTATTCATCCAAATTTATTTGATCACCTTCAAAGTATGCTCCTTGAGAAACGATACACTTACGCCAACGAATAATCCATTCATCAAAACATTTTTTAAACGCTGCTTTCGGAATTGAGTTCAGTCCTCGCCGCGAAATCTCCTTTATGTCTTCTACCGATTGAAAACGGGTACCACGAAGTGGTAATTTGAGTTTAGGAAAAAGAAAGAAATCAGCAGGAGCCATATCTGGTGAATATGGTGGTTGCTGGATGGTATTTGTTGAGTGTTTGGTCAAAAATTCGTTCACAATGATGGTCTTGTGCGAAGGCGCATTATCGTGGTGCAAAATCCAAGAATTTTCTTTCCACAAATCTGGCCTTTTTCGTCTAATTTGCTCTCTTAAACGCCGCATAACGCTCAAATATTATTCTTTATTTACCGTTCGACCTTCCGGTAAGAATTCAGAGTGCACAACACCGCGATAGTCAAAGAAAACAGTCAACATGACTTTGACTTTTGATCAAGTTTGGCGTGGTTTTTTCGGTTTCGGTTCAGTTGGAAGGTGCCACTCCGAAGCTTGTTGACTAGTTTGCATGTCAAACTCGTAAACCCACGTCTCGTCACCAGTAACAATGCGTTTCATGAATGTTGGGTCGGAATTGACTCGTTCTACCATGTCCTCAGCAACTTTCATGCGATTGAGTTTTTGGAGAAAATTCAGATCTTTTGGGACTAGCCGAGCGGCAACATGTTTCATACCCAAATGATTAGTTAAAATGGTACGAATCGACTCGTAAGATATAGAAAGGCGGCGGCTATCTCTCTCAGAGTTGAATGAGGATTTTCAGCCACTATTTCTTTCACTTTTGAAATTGGTCTAGTTTTTGATAAAGTCGATTCACCGTAAGCCTTCTGTAACATTTTCAGTGACTCCGAACACGAAATTCCATTACCGATGCAAAATTTAAGACAAACTCTTTGTTCGATATTTTTGTCCATTATGAAATTCGCAATACACACTATATATGATATTACTAAAACCAGCACTGTATTTAATACAAATAACTGATGCAACTCAAACTCCGCGCCAAAATGGAAAACAGTTGTGCCAATCTAACAACAACAAAAAAAAACAAAAATTTGAATTTGGAACCATAAACAAATCATCCATTCTCGATACTTTTTTGACTGAATGTAAGTGGATAGATCGGAGGGTAGGAGCCATCTAGCAAATGAAACATGTAGTTTCATTAAGTAGAGGAAGCCGCCTTTAGGGTTCATTTTTCAAAGTGATACTCCTTATGTATTCGACACTATTCATCTAAATAGCAGCCAATCTTTAATCGGGAGGCTTGGTCTGCAAATCTGTAACGCAAGCCTAAGAAACTAATGAACTCATTTAATAATTGCAAATAGAATCTATTAAAAAAACGAATTACAAAGTCTGTTCCTATTTTTCTTTAACATAATAAGTGATCATAATATTGAGATGGCAACTACAATATCAAACCGCCTTTTTGAATAACCGAAGCAATACATACTTTTTTGGTGGCTTTGTTTTTACCCTAAGTCGTCAGAGTTGTGTTGCCAGAGTTGTTCAAGCCGGCCATTACGTCTCTGACATAGCTTAACGACTGTTGTCTAATGTCTACAACCGCAACCAGCAGCTTAATGTACCCTCTAGGTCATGAAAACACTCCGAAATAAATAATGGTCACCCATCTATGCCCTGACCGCATGCCAAAATGCTTAACCTCGCCGATATTAATGGGCCTGTGACAGCAATGAAATAGTAAGCTATTAGTAAAAATTATATAATCCATAAGGATTTTTCGTTTAAATTTTTAGAACTTGACAACCACTTTGATCGTCAGTTCAGTTTATGTAATTGAAATAAACGTATTAAAAAGTTATAATTGAATAATATCTGAGTTTCGTAGCTAACGGATGGGCAAGGACTATGTAGGTTAGTGTTAAATAAATATTAAGTTTTTTAGTGTTTATGTTGTTATTTTAAAAAAATATACCTACTTATCTTATACGTTATTAGGCAGTTATTGATTCACCGGAGCAGCATACTCGCGTTCCCTGGGCTTCCCCCATCTGGCGCCAAGTGAAGTCCACCGCAGGATATGTTTCGTCGGTGCGAGTCTGACTTACCCACCCGCAGACACTTTTTGCAGGTAGCATGCGTATTAAGAGTGGTAGGGCATAGCGTTCAATATCAAAGAGCAGCCCGACTGGGGAAGTACGTCCACCTTACAGAAGACATTCCTTAATAATAACATGAATAATTTTAATGTTGTGTTTCTGAGTGTAAGTAAGGTCGCCAGTGCTCATCGGGGTGGGGTGTAGCGTCAGCAACACTTGTTTGCTGACTCTTAAACGCCGGCAACACACCCGCGACTCCTCTGGTGTTGTGAGTGTACATGGGCGGCGGTGATCACTTACCATCAGGTGACCCACTTACTCGTTTGTCGCCCTCTGACATAAAAAATAACATTACCCGATCCTTAAACAAAAATGTAGTCCAAATAAATGTATCCAGAACCGTTAAATTTAGTTTCGTCAACATACTCTAAACCAAATATATGATTCGTTATTCGATTTAGCAATAACATATTATCTAAGTTAAAATTAAGGTCTACTTCATATCATAAATATACCACATAGCTTAAAGCTTTCGACGTCTGAGTACATCCTATATTTGAATACTTTATTTGAAAACATAGTAAGTACATCATCAAAATTTAATGGCCACTGTCACAATCACGTTCTAACCTACTTAGCCCCCGACAAAAAGAAGTGGTATATTTAAATGTTCTTTTACTGTTTGTTATGTTACAGTAATTATCTTATAAAAAGGAGCTTGAAAAAATACATTATATTGCAGTCCATGCGGCACAGTATTTAATAAAGTCACTGAGCTATTAATAATAATCATGCAACATTATTCACACACGGCTATTTGATTCCAAATTAAGCAGAGCTTGTACTATGGAAATTAAATATATATACTACTATATACTTATATAGATAATTACACTCAGACACAGGACAAACACACAAATGACTGCACGTGTGGCGTAGCGGCTAAGACAGTTGCCTCGCCCCTCGCCCAAAACTATTTGTGTGAACCATAAATATTTGTTCCGAGTCTGGATGTAATTTATGTACGTCTATTTATTATTATTATATGTTTGTAAAGTGCCCCGCGACACAGGGATTGGAATCGTATAGATCATTATAAAAAAATATAATAAGTTGTGTATATTATTAATAATATTATCTGTCCTGGGTGGGAACCGACCCACGACCTGCGGCTTGAAAGGCAAGCATTTACCAACCATGCCAACTGGCCCGTTTTTACTTCGGCGCCCACGTGTTGCGGGTCCGATCCATATGAAGTTCACGAAAAAGAAGAAGAATAAAATGCAATCGATCTGTGACTCGGTATATGGCCTTCTTCCAGAACCAGCCCTTCTCTTCACGAAGCCGGTCTCTTAACAGCGCTGCCAGGTCCCTAGAAATAATGTCGAACGCCTTACATTAGTCCTGGGCGTGAGTAAGGTCGCCAGATCACATCGGGGAGTAAGGGTCGTCAATGCTTCACGCATTGCAAGCGTTAAAGACACTTGCAATCCGTGAAGCATTGACGATGCTGCTACGGTGGCCACTTACCATCTAGTCTTACGCTTGTTAATCGACTTGGTGATTTAAAATAAAATAAGCTATGAGGAAACCTATATTTATACTCATAGCTTACTATTTTCATTGCTCTCACAGGCCCATTAATATCGGCGAGGTTTAGCATCTAGGCATGCGGTCAGTGCATAGATGGGTGACCGCTAAAGTGATTTATTTCTCAGCATTTTCATGATCTAGAGGGCACGTTAAGCTGTTGGTTCTGGTTGTAGTCATTAGACAACAGTCGTTAAGCCAAGTCAGTGACCTAATGGGGAGCTTTAAAAACTTTTTTTTTTAATTCCGTTTTACGACTCTGGCTTCTTTGGCCTTATGAGCCTTCAGTAAATATATTTTTATATCATTTATTTCCGTCATTGTCAAGTAAAATCCGTCACAGTCAAGTCATACATAGTCCTTGTCCAACCCCAGTAAAGCAGTGGAGACTTTACTAGAGGCTTTTATGGAGTTTTGGTTACAACACGGAAAATCACAATTCACGGCAATATCGCACTTTCCTCCACTTGTGTACGTTGTCGAAAGTGTTATGTCCAAAAATCCACCATATTTACACATAAAAACTCGAATTTACACCAGTTTTTGAAAATAAACATAGCCTCGATGCGTCTCTTTCCGCGTTGGCGCCAAAACTCCCTTGAACAAATCTGTCAGTAGTGTAACCACTCCCCACCGAAAAAGTAAGTATAGCTTCGGTTATTCAAAAAGGCAGATTTATATTTTAGTTGCCATCTTAACACTCGGATCATTATGTTAAAGAAAAACATGACTTTGTAATTAGTTTTCTAACAGATTCTGTTTGAAATTATGAAATGAGTTCATTTTTTTTTGTTTACTAAAAGGTCCTTTGACAAGTTCCTCTACTTACTTTCGTTCGGTACTAATTGATGTCATTACAAATTTCAGCTTTCTAGGTCCAAGGGTTTGGGCTGGGCGTTGATGAGTCAGTCAATCAGTCAGGACTTGTCTTTTTATTTATATAGATTGCTTTTAATACCACGTAAATATATTTTTTTTTATATATATATAATAGGGCGACAAACGAGCAAGTGGATCACCTGATGGTAAGTGATCCCCGCCGCCCATGGACACTCGCAAAAAAAGAGGCGACGCAGTGCGTTGCCGGCTTTTAAGAGTCAGCAAACATGTGTCGCTGACCCTTACCCTCACTCCGATGAGCTCTAGCGACCTTACTCACACGCAGAAACACAACATAAAAATTAATAATGGTATTATTAAGGAATGACTTCTGTAAGGTGGAGTTACTTCCCCAGACGGGCTGCTCTTTGAGCGAATGAACGCTGTGCCCTACCTCTCTTAAATATGAAAATGAATAGGCATAAAAAACACCAATAATTAAAATTAATGATTTATTCAATTATTTAATTAATGATTAACATTGTGTCAGTATTAAAATAACTAAAACGGTGTATTGCTATTAAAAACAGTAATAAATTGTTGGATTACTATGTACTTGTATTGGCCCAAGATCAGTACTTAATACCAGTAATAAACTATAGACACTAATATTGTTACACGTTATAAATAGGCCCTCTAGTATATGTTGTATGCTCTCGATGTGGACCTTTGTCGAGAAATTTGTTTAAGGTAAATTCCAACTTTTTATTTTTCAAACGTTCATTCAAACTCAAAAGTCATTTATTCCGTCAAAACATTACATTTGTGTGGAATCGTCAATTTTTTTTTCAAAGTTAGTCCTAAAAATGGTTGTTTTCTTTTAAAGATAAGGGATCACAGGACGTATTGGCTGAACTTAAAGTCGCAAGTCCCAGGATGGAAATCAAGATTTTTAGACCTACATACTACAAGTAGCAATGCGTGCGTACGATTAAAAATGTGTTGCCACTAGACATACCATAAAGATAATACATTAATTATAAACAAGAATTCGAAAAAAAATAGTATCGAATTCTTGAATATTCATATCAAGTATTCGACTTAGAATGATGCTCAGCTCCACCATTGCCTTGGTTGGTTCTTTATAGAATTCCAAAGAATAAAATAAAACACCGATGGCCGATATATTGTTATCAATTAATTATTTTTGTGGCCACTGTTTACATAAAACTAACTGCGTTGCCTAGTTCCCAATTTTATTGGAGTCATGTTTCCTCTTTTCTTTACACCCAATCGAGCAATGGAACTCAATTCCCCGTGACGTAGTCTGAAAGCAGCTTTATTGAACGGCGACATGGGATACGTTATTTATGAATCGGATCGGTGGACATTCAAAGTAAGAGCAACCCAAGGGTCTATTTTGGGAGTATCTCTTGGTGAACATAAATCTTGCTTTTTACGGCTCAATGCATGTCAAAATAGTCCTTCCTTCCTTTACTGAGGACACGTCACTGATTTTGAGATAAATTAATAGTTAATTTCTGACAGGTTTGCAGCCAATAACCTACTTTTGAATACTGGAAAATTGGCACGTGGTTTGATAGCACCTGGGCACAACACATACCCAGCTGAAATCTTAGTTTCAAATAATGCTTTAGGCTTCTTCCATAGCATTTTATCGGCACTCATATCACCTGTAGCTAAAATGTTGTATGAGTTGTCATTTACGTACTCAGTACCACTGATTATCATGATAATAGTTTAGATGTGTTAGTAAGTTGTTTTAGGGTATGATGGAACTATGATGTAAAAAAATAATGAATTTAAAAAGAAAACTAATATTCTAATCCTTCAATTGCATCGTTCTTATTAAGTTATCACACTAGAGTTTTGGAATCATGTTATGTACTTATGTACGGGTAAAACCAGCCTGGAGTGTCAACGAAGCGAGTGCATGTGTTCTCTGGTTTAAATCAGTTACAAAAAAAACCGTAAATTAATATCAATAGTTTGATAACACCTTCATGCTACAAACTACACACATCAACAAAGTCTAGGGATACGTTATTTTGAAATCAAACATGGCTTTATTGTTTAAAATCTATTTAGTTTCCTTAAAAAGTTTATTTACAGATTTAAACCTTGTCTATTCTTTATTCAAAATTTAAAAATTAAAATGAGAAACAAATGAAAACACGCAAAGCACAGCGCAATCTTGAGTTGTATCTAATTTCAAGAAGTTGCATTAAAAATTTTTTTGCGTGTTAATTGAAGAAAACCTGATAAATTGTTTTATTTTCTTTTCTCAATTGGTTGTGTAAGCTTTTTAGCGTCATGCCACGCCATCATTTGAGTCGAGATGAAATGTTACGGGCAGTTGGCATGTTACAAAACGGTGCTATTCAACGCGTCGTTGCTGAGTCTCTGGGCACAAGCCAAAATGTGGTATCCAGGCTGTGGTCACGTTATCGCGCTACTGGAGATGTGGCAGAACGGCACACAGGTAGATATCGTGTTACCACTCAGAGACAGGATCGATTTCTCCAAATGACCGCCAGAAGACTACCCAATATCACAGCGATGCAACTAGTGCAAAGGCTCCAGGAGGGTCAGCAGCTGCTGGTGAGCGACCAAACCGTGCGAAGGAGGCTGCATGAAGTTGGTCTTCATGCTCGCAGACCGCTACGAGTCCCAGCGCTGCGACGTGGCAATCGCGGTAGGCGACTTTTATGGGCTCAAGAACATTTGACATGGAGTGATCAACAATGGTCATTGGTGCTGTTCACTGATGAGTCCCGCTATGGATTTCATCCAGATTCGAGACGAACACGCGTTTGGAGAACTCCAGGCAGGGTCAGCCGTCTCCGACATCCACAGGAGGTCCACTCTTACCAAGGCGGGACAATTATGGTGTGGGCAGGAATACGAATCGGCGGACGAACCCAACTCATTTGGATTCAGGGCAGCATGACTGCCCATAGATACCGTGAGGAGGTAGTAGAACGTGTCATTGTCCCGCTCAGGGCCCTAACGGGGCAAGAATTTCAGCTCATGCATGACAATGCACCTTCCCATACAGCGCGGCTGGTGAGGGCCGCCCTTCGAGAACACGATGTTCAGGTATTAGATTGGCCTCCACAGTCGCCAGACTTAAACCCAATTGAACACGCCTGGGACATGTTACAGCGAAGAGCATTGAGGGATTTTCCGCCCAACTTGACAACAGAAGAACAACTTTTCGAACATTTAAAAAGAACTTGGGACTGCATACCCCAGCAAGACATTGACACCTTAATTTTAAGTATGGAAAATCGTTGCCGCTGTGTGATTAATGTTAGAGGAGGAAATACCGATTACTGATTATCAGATTTGGTAAGATTTTTATTCATTTAATTCGATTGAATAATTTTATAAGAATAAAATGTTTTTGTTCACTCAGTAATTTTCTATGGCTTAATTAATTTAAGACTTTTATTAATTAGAAAAACAAAATCGCATCGTGTTGTTAATGTTTAAATATCGGCCATGAAATTATCTTTAATTCTTCCATTTACAGTCATAACAAAATGTTTATAGTTTTCTAGATAATCAATGAAATGTTCAATATCCCTAGATTGTGTTGATGTGTGTATTCCTTGAGAATTATGTTTATTGTATATGACTGAGAGTTATTCGAATAAAGATTTACTAGTAGTTAAATCTGCTCGTAAAATATTTATTAAATTCTGAGGTCGGTGCCCAACTAACGCAGATTAGACAAGATTGACGAGCATGAGCTCTGTACCGCTAGGTATGGGTATAGGTACGGATATACACTAGTACTACAACTAAATTAGAAAAATAAATGAAAGCCCGCATTTACTTAGTTTTAGAGCCAGTAAGGTAAAAGCACCTATTACGGAGGTATTTCGCAACATTTGAAAGTAAGAAACAAAAATAAGCAGTAAGTTGTAAGTATTTTTAAAGGTACCAAACAACTTTATTGTCAAAAGTGGAACTTACATATTGTATTGCTGTTGAGTCTATGGTTCTTTTCATGTTATTTCTTATTTTAAAAAAATATTTAAATAGTCGGATCGATTTTCCCTAATACGGAGGTATGATTTTGGTCAGAGCCTATTACTGCTGTAGACTGCTCTTAATACGGAGGGTCAGAAATTATATTCATTGAAGTTCCGTACAAATAATATTTATTAATTAATGTTAGTAAAGTAAATTGTTAATTTTTCATTCATTGACCATTGATTTGATTACATTGATTCACTTTTAATGAAATTACACAATATATTATATTACAAATATAGCATAACCGTGCATTCATAACCACGTTTTAAAAAGCGTTTTGGTTTATTAAAATAAGGTTGTTTTTACGTTCAGTAAAATGAATGTAGGCAGGTTTTATAAAAAAAAACATGCATATCAAATAAATCCACAAAAAAAGACACAAAACTCATTTTATTTACGCAACCCTAAATCTTGTAATTTTATGTTCTATGAATAGGGCCGTAATAGGAGATCATATAACCTAATACAGAGTTACCTGGAAATAACTACCACCGTAATAGGAAAAATACTCGTGTTTTTAATAATCCTAATTCTGACCCATCAAAATTTTGATAAACCAAAGAGTGTAAATGCTTAATCAAACGATAACAGTTTTTTGGCTCAGATGTGTAAAACTCAAGTCAACAGTTAGTTATACAAAATAAATGATTTGTGATAAATTAAAATACACCTTCCTATTTTTACCCCTTCTAAGAAACCAACATTTTGTACTCAAGAGTTTTCATATTTAACTAGATTTCTAATTAAGAACACATACCGCAGAATATGGTTTCTAATTTATGAGATTAATAATTATTTCAACTAAACTTGGAACTAATTCAATAAGTTAATAAATTTAAAGTTATAAACGATTAAAGGGTGAATTGCCCAACCCAAAAAAATAAACGGCATACCTGAGAACGGTAGTGCAATGTGCCGATTTTTAATTTTACACATTTTTTCTAAATAGCGAATGTACTTCTCTACCTTGGCAAAAAAAATCATTCATTTCTACCCACTAATAGACCGAAAAAAAAAATTACAAAGTGTTATTTTATCATCACGGTGGCCTGTCCTGAACCCGATTCCTCTCATAAAATACCTTCCCCTGTAAATACATTCGTAATATGGATTTAAATCGATTTTGATATCATTAAATTATAATATTTTCGATCAAATAAAACTTTCTTTGTTTGTTTATCTTCTTTCTCATGGATTTGACAGTCATTCAACTTTTGTCCGGAAAAAAGTTATCATTTCAGAGGACAGTAAGTTTTAGTAGAATAGCCACGTCAAGATTGCGTTGTTAAGCCTGTGTCAAATTTCCTCACTTCGGATCGGGGGAGGAGCTGTGATTATTTATAAAGTTTAACGCGGGTAAAACCGCGGGGCACAGCTAGTACCTACTAATTGTCTACATAATAATAATTTCGAGGGTTTACCTTCATTTTAAGTAAGTTACTTACCTTTATTTTTATGTCATTTATTATGAGTAAATAATATTTATACATATATTAAAATGGTAGTAGGAAAGTCAAAACTGTACATTGAATATTTTTTAAAACGATACTTGTGGCGTGATCTACAATCGATATCGAAACCAAAAATATAGTATTTAGAATTTTTGTCTGTTTGTCTGTATGTATGTCCGGGCTAAACTCAAAAAGTACTGCATGGATTTACTTAAAATTTTGCGTGAATATTACTAAGAGGTCGGGTCAACATATAGGCTACATATTATCACGCTATCACCTACAGGGGAGGAGTTGTGATAATTTATAACATTTAACGCGGGTAAAACCGCGGGGCACAGCTAGTTTTATAAAATTTCAAAATTTTACAAGGTATAACAAATAAATCTATAATTAAACTTATTAAAAAAGACTGATGTTTATAATAATTATAGTAAAGACGTGTTGTGGTCTAATAATTAAAGAAGACTTGTTAAGTACTTATATAAATTAAAAACCTATATTTACACTCATAAAAAGAAGCTGATTAGTGAATTTGAGAAATTATTGTGCGATTTAAAGTAACATGATGAAAAATCAATCTTTTTAAGCTACATACTTTCGCAATTATGTATAAGTAATTATGTGGAACAAAACTTTTGGTTTTCGTTCTTTTTATATATATACGTTTCTCTATTGTTGTAGTAAATTAAGAATAACGTGATCTCAATTTGGTTTCTGTTATGTTTCATACGTTTATGTAAAAGGATTAAAAGTACTAAGCTATTACTACTTAGATATGTTTATATTGTTTCTTATTCATTTATTGTGTTTCGAAATTGATTTAATTTTGTAAGTTTTACTTATATACCTGTAGAAACACTATTCTCGTCTAGATACCAATTTAACTAAATTATACCTAGCATTTTTCTCTAAGTGCAATAGGTAGACATTATGTATTACTAATTAATTAATGACAAAACTTACAAATGCAGCCATATTATTAATCAGAAACTTTAAACTTCCTAATCGCACTTCGTTAACTCTTTTGAAAATATATTAAGTAAATTAGTATTAGTTCAAAACACATTAAACATATAAAAATATTTATGTATGGTTATCAGCAGTTACGATAAAGTTTTCCAACATTTTCACCCAACAACAACCAGAAAAAATACCAAAGGTTATTTATGTGAAGAAACAATTCATTCATATCGTAATAAACATTACATTGATATCATATTTTGGGGATATTGTAACCTCAAAGAATGATATATGGTAATACTAAATGTAATATCTGTATATCAATAATGATATTAAAATACCTGTGTACTGTCCTGGCTCAGTATTTATCTAAAATTTGTGGATATCAAACCTAACAAAGTACGGAACCCTGGCTGCCCAGCACGGTTGTTCTTAGCTGTATCATTTCAGTGGATTTATTTCATTCCGGTGCACAGTCTATCATTTCGGTGGTCATTTTTATCATTTCGCTAGACACTTTTCATTTCAGTGGACTCTTAAAAATTCATCCTTAAATATTTATGTGAGTTTTTATGATATTTGGTGTCCACTCACACACAATGTTATAAAATAGGCTAAAGTTTAATTTATCACTAAAAATATGTAAATAACATTGAAATCAAAAAATTCCACCGAAATGATAAATAAAAATGACTTGTTGAAATTCACCCTAAACATGCCCAGTATTTTTCCTATTTCAGAGTTATACCACCGTATTAGGATTAATCTATAAAATTCGTATCGTATTACGGCGGTATTTTATTTCTTATTTATTGGCAAAAAATTAGTTTCTAATATGAAACGAGCTATTTAAATAGTTGGTGTAATAGTAGACAACTGCTATAAATAATATATAAACAAACTTGAACGCTTATTAATACAAAAAAACTTAGTTTATAAATATTAGTATACTTACTTTTGTTGTTCCGCGTTTGTATGGAAACGCCTCTCACGTTGATGCCGTTACACAGATTGATTGATCTTGTTGTGTTGTCTATGTGCTATACTTGCAAACGTCAGTTAAGTCATGAAGTAATAAATTTGGAATAAATAGTTTACGTTTTGGTGTACTTAAACTGAATAAAACAGGAATACAATTCGAAAATAGAAATACCACCGTAATAGGAAGCGATTTTGACTACCGCCGTATTAGGAGCTTTTACCTTACACTATTAAAACCGTATTTACTAGGCAATACTTACTACTACGCCTACTTACGTAGGCTTTACGTAAATCCTGACGTGGCGTGTGACATTTGACATTGACAGCGTCTTCAGTGATACAAAGCTTTATATTTACAAAAGAACCCGCCAGCGTTATAAGACAATTTTATTCTTTCGTAATCTAAAACATGATAATTAGGCGTAAAATGAACAGCACTTTTCATCATTTCTGGTTTTCGTAATATTCGTATTATGTTCGAATTTGTAAAATTGACGAAATCTCCTACAGAACCTTACCCTTATTTTACCCAATTCTACGGAAGGGTACTTACTTTAACAAAAAAAACGTGGTGTAAAAGGTGCTATTGACTTCACAAATAATGAAATATTCAACATCCTTCAATAAAAACCCCATATAATGATGCTATATGGGTAGACCAAAAAAGGTAAATGTTGTATGTATTTTTATCTAAATGTGTCCCGCGGTTTTACCTACGTTGAACTTTATAAATTATAGCCTATGTGTTACTCTGATATTAAGCTATATTATTACCAGTATTCTGATGATAACACAAAGGAGATAATTCGTTCGTTCGTTGAGTAGTTTTTGTGTGAAAGAGTATCAAACATCCACACCTCCATACATTCATACTTCCATACTCACAAACTTTCGTATTTATAATATTAGTAGAGAGTAGGATTAATCTAAAAATATTCCGTGTTTTCCTTCTGGTCTTGTCTAAGTTTTTTTTTTGCAAATGTTCATTTACAACAAAAAACTTCTTCTTATCTTGTTTGGGGTGTACTTCTGTACAGCACTTCGACCCTTCAGGATCTTTTGTACTATCCCCCAATGGTTTTATTCTATCCCTAGAGCCCTGAATGAAGTCTGCACGTAATCCAGTACGCTCCTTAGAGGTAGATCCTTGTAGTCACCTGGTTCTGGATATGCTAGCCCCAGGATTGCCATTCTGTGTCTTGCCAATGCATCGCATTTGCATATTATATGCAGCATTGTTTCATTTTTTTTCCCACAGATCCTGCAGATTGGGCTATTCGACAGTCCCAGTTTGTGTAGGTGGTAGTTGGTGCCGTAGTGGCCCGTGAATACTGCTACTATTAGTCGTAGCTGGTTTCTGCTGTATTTCCAAAGTTTCTTGGACCAGCTCTTGTCTACTCCTTTAATGAGTTGTTTGGAGTGTTTTAGTTCCTTGGTTTTGATCCACATTTGGTTGTGTTTAATTGTGGATTCAGTTTTGAGGAATGCTCCTATTACGTTTGGAGGAATCCCTACGCACGGTTCTGGTCCACAGAACTGACTTTCAGATCCCTTCCTAGCCAGTGCATCTGCTTTTACGTTGCCTTCTATTCCCGTATGGCCTGGTACCCATACGAGTTTGACTTTATTTTTAGTGGCAAGTTTGTTCAGAGCCGTGATACAGTTCTGGGTTAGTTTCGATTCGATTTTGTGTGACATCAGGGCTTTTAATGTAGGCTACATTAAAAGCCCTGATGTCACACAAAATCGAATCGAATCGGCTGTCACTAAGTATGTAGATGGTCTTACCTTTCGTCTCCCTATCTATGATTGTCTGGGCGCATGTTATTATCGCATATGTCTCAGCCTGAAACACTGTCGCGAAGTTGCCCATGCTTTTGCTGATACTGCAGATTTCATTATAAACCCCCGCACCTGTGCCGGATTTCATTTTGGATCCGTCTGTATACCAAATTTGACTTTGTTCGGTTTGTTTACAAAGTCCCAATTTCCATTCCTCTCTGCTAGGGATGTATAAATTATATTGTTGTTCAAATGTATAGGTTGGTTGCATTTTATCGCTGCCCATCCCTATTACATTGTCATGATGTTTCCAGTTTTCTATCTGCGTGTGCTTGGTGGGCATACGATCGTAAGATGTATGTCCCAGGGCAGTAAGTCTTTGGAGTGTTTTCCTTGCCTCTTCTTGTACTTCAATGTGTAGAGGTACTAGGTCTAGGATTACTTCCAAGGCTGCTGTTGGTGTAGTGCTAAACGCCCCTGTCATTGCTAAGCAGGCAGTGCGTTGTATTTTGTTCAGCACTTGTTTACAGGTTTCTAGTTTTGTTCTTGGCCACCAGACGATACTACCGTACATCAGTACCGGTTTTATTATCATTCTGTATATCCAGTGAACAATTCTGGGTTTCAGTCCCCATGTTTTGCCATAAGCTGCTCGGCACATGCCGAATATTCTCAAGGCTTTGTTTTTAATATTTTCTACATGTTCTTTCCATGTGAGCTCCTTGTCAAGTGTTATACCTAGGTATTTCACTTCTTTTGACAAATCAATGTTTGTATTGTATAGTTTCAGAGTTCCTATTCCCGATAGGTCCTTCTTCTTTGTGAATGGTACTATAACTGCTTTATGTGGGTTTATTGAAAGGTTATTTGATTTGCACCAGTCCTCTGTCTCTTTTAAGGCTTGTTTCATAATATCCGATACTGTGTGAGGGAATTTCCCACTTATTAGTATCACAATATCATCTGCATAACCGACGGTATACCGTGGCCCTGTGTTTAGGTCTATCAGGAGCTTGTCCACAACCAGGCACCACAGTAGCGGTGAGATGACTCCGCCTTGTGGGCATCCTCTGGTTGTCGTTGCATATCTGATATCCCCGAGCAGTGTTGACTGCAGTTGCCGTCCTTTCAGCATTTTGTCTATCCATCTGCATAGAGTGGGTTCTATGCCATGGTTAGTGGCGGCATTTTGTATAATAATGTTCAATAATAATAATGTTCATTTATTTTCTCTCAAAAAGGCAAGTACAGTATTACAGTATCATGGTAGGGGTTCACACTTAGACCTTAGTGTGAGCTGGAGTCTGTACTAGGTTCGAAACCTGTATGACAAATCTCCAGGCTCTCCTTTTGGTACCTATTAAAGAATTGATACATAAAGACATATGTTGAACGAGACACAATCTACATGTACTTTGAAAAATAAAAGAGAATACTACAAATAGAAAAAAAAAAAAAACAAATAACAAAACAGGTGTGTGTGTGTGTGTGGGAGAGTGTATGTGAGCGCGTGTGTGAGTGTGTGTGTGTGTGTGTGTGTGGGTGTGTGTGCGTGCGTGTGTGTGTGGGTGTTAGTGAAGTAAATTAATGTTTATGTATGAGTGAGCGTGTATACAGTTAGCCAGGCCATTATTTTAAAGTGAGAATGATCTCTTCGGTTTCGACATAGTCCAAGTCAAGTAGCCAACTAGTGACTGCTTTTTTGCATTCTAGTCTACTCATTGGATATAAGTTCAGAATTTTGTTAGCTCTATTGTACACATAATTACCGAGGAAGTAAAAACACCGTTGAGCCTGACTTGTCCTAACAGAGATCGGGGGGCAGACAGTATGTTTTCGGCGGACGGAGTTGATTTTGGAAGGATCATACGGGGTCTGCGAGTGCGTGGTAAGGATAATATTCAGGACAAACAGTTTACGAACAGTGAGAACGCTACAGGTTTTATAAAGTTCAGTGGTAGGAAATTGATACGGCAGCTTCCAACCGACCTTTAAGAGAGCCCTTTGGGCACGTTCTAGTTTAAGGAGGTAGGTTTTATCTGTTCCTCCCCAGGAGGCGATGCAGTATTGGGTGAGTGATTGGCAGAGAGCAAGATAGGTGAGTCTGAGTACTTTTGTATCAACTACATTCCGGAGAGTCTTAAAGATGAAGATAAGTTTACGCAATCTAGAGGAAAGTGTATCAATGTGCTGGTGGAAGGAGAGTACGTCGTCAATATGTACCCCCAGATATTTTACACAATCTATCCTGCTCAAAGCCGGGCACATACATGTTACTTGGGGTGAGGTAATACAGGAATGGGCGGTAAGGGAGAAGGGTAAAGAAGAAATTTTTCCAGATGCAGCAAGTGAAAAAGTGAGAAAATTACTTTTATGAACATTTAGAGTAAGTCGATTTCTAGCCAACCAGTTTGTGACAGTATCGAAACCAGACTGAGCGCTCCCAAATGCCGACTCCCATGAATTGCCGTAGGATATGAGGGCAGTATCGTCTGAGTAAGTGAAGATAGTGGTATTGCAGAGCTGTAACTGACAAAGATCGTTGATATAAATCAGAAACAAAGTAGGACCAACAATACTACCCTGCGGCACCCCGTAAGTTATAGGAAGCTCGTCACTAGCGAGGTCATTGATCTTAACATATTGCCGTCTACCCGTGAGGTAACTTTTGAAAAGGGAGAGTTGCGTACCTCTAATTCCTATTTTATCAAGCTTAGCGGAAAGGATGGGGACAGAGATCGTGTCAAACGCCTTTGCTATATCCAAGAAGACTCCAATCACCTTCTGTTTTTTGTCGACCCTTGAGATAATTTCGTTGCACAAATCCAGGACAGCGTTGCTTGTTGAGATTCCGGAGCGAAAGCCGTATTGTCGAGGTGACAATAGTTTATATTGCTCCAGAAATCTCACAAGCCTGATGTTCATTAGTCGCTCTAATATTTTGGAGAGCGTGGGTAGAATAGAGATGGGTCGATAGTTATTCAACTGATCTCTGTCTCCTCCCTTATGGATCGGGTGCACTACAGCTAGCTTAAAGGCTTCCGGAAATGTTCCTGAAGTAAAAGCTAAATTACATAAGAATGTAATAGGCGACGTTAAAATATGTTTAAATTGTTTGAGGAATTTCCCGGAAATGCCATCATAGCCCACCGCACAGTTTACTTCTTAGATTATATAACAGGAGCTCGACTTCGGCCTCATCGGTTTCCAGAAGGACAAATGAGTGATCGTGGTTAGGGATGTGATTAGCAGGATGCGTGGTTTTAATTCCAGGTGTTTTTTCTGAGAGTGAACGTCCTATGTTAGCGAAGTAGGAATTAGCTTCATTTATCGAGCGCCTGGGTTCTGAGGTAGAAAGAAGTTCTGATGACTGCGCGGTTTTTTTTGTTGTGTGTGTCATCGTTTTTATAGCTTCCCAGAGTTTTCTATTGTTGCCCTGGGCGCTGTTGATTTGAGCTTTGTTATATTTTATTTTGGAATTTTCAAGCAGATTACAACAATAATTCCTGTATCTTTTATATGTTGTTTTTAATATTTCATCATCCGGCTTACTTTTTAGTTTTAGGTATAGGTTATCCCGATTGCGTAGGCATTTTAGTAAACCTGGTGTCATCCATTGCTTTCTAAGCCTTCTGCGGTTAGGGACTGATTTTAATATTGAATTCGCGACTATTACTGAATTTAGAGTATCAATGAAATAATTAGTTGCATCGTTCACATCAAGAAAGCGATACAGAGGTTTGAAGTCAGTTAAAAGAAGGTCTGACTCTGCCTTGTCTAAGTCAAGAAAGGTAGTAGTTCTATACTTATGTGAATTGATATGATTTGACCTATCAGAGGAACGTAGGAAGAATAAAACTGTATCGTGGTCGGTGATTGAAGTGTTGGCTACATAACAATACGCTGGTAGTTTGGTTTTTAAAATTAGATGGTCAAGACAGGAACGGTTGTTTCGCGTGTACAGGGTATGCGCCGGCAGCATACCGTGATATGCGGTCATGGTGAGATATTCGGTAGTGTAAGAGTCGTTCTTCGCAGCTGAGATATCAATGTTAATGTCACCAGTCAAAATAATGTTCTTATAAGAAGAGTAGGATTTTAGAAGATCATTTAGGGAATTTATAAATGCCGTGATGTTGTTGTGTTGAATTGCTGGGGAGCGATAGATAGCAATCAGTACAGTGTCCTAGAAGAAGAAGAAGTACACTTTATTGCATAAATAATATACAAAGTACAGTATGCATAGAACCTCATTTTTGCAATTGGCGGCCTTATCGCTAAAAGCGATCTCTTCCAGGCAACCTATTTGCGTTGGATGGACCAGAATTTAATATCTATGGATAATGGTAGCAAAAGGTGTACGAATTTATTGAAAATAAGAAAAGATAGCTTACGTATATACATATACGTAAGAATAATACTTATATACAGTACTGTATACATACATACACAACATATATACATATATATTAATATAAATATATACATATATAAATAAATATATAAACCTAATTATACTCACATAAAAACTAATATGTAAACTAGCATACTTTCGGCTGATTCAAGTAAAGTCTCAACGGCAGCTAGGTAAGTTCAAATAATGTTCTTTAACCATACATTTAAAAGATCTAAGTGACTGGGCGCGTCTTATTTTGATAGGTAATGCATTCCACAATCGGACAGCTTGTATACTGAAAGCTTTGTCAGTAAAATTTGTAGAATGGCAGGGCATTTTAAGTCGTAAGTTTTCTGATGACCGCAAAAATCTTGAATTATTTGTGTGAAGAAAATTAAATCGTTTTTTGAGATAATGTGGAGTAGATGGGATGAACAGAATACTGTATAGAAGTGATACGATATGAGTATTCCGACGAAGACGTATTGGTAGCCACTTGAGTTTATTGCGAAATTCGGATATATGATCATATTTGCGCAAACCAAATATGAAACGTATGCAAAAGTTTTGAAGTCGCTCAAGTTTATCAAGTTGTTCCTCCGTTAGATCAAGATAACTGGTGTCAGCATAGTCAAGGATAGGGAGAAGAAGGGACTGAGCAAGTGCAATCTTGGTAGCAGTTGGCAGAAAGTTTCGCAGACGTCTCAAGGAACTTGCAGAAGCAAAAATCTTTTTGCTTACTTCTTGCATTTGAAAGCCCCACGATAAGGTATTGTCCATAACAATACCCAAGTTCTTGACTCTGTCCAAAAAAGGTATAATAGTACCGTCAAAAACAACAAGAGGAATCTGTGAATAGTCAATATTTAGGAATTTTCGGGCACTACCAACAATTATTACCTGGGACTTCGTAGGATTAACTGTTATACCGTATCTCATACTCCACTTACTGATACGTGACAAATCTGCATTAATAACTTCGATGGCTTCCGATAATTTTTCAAGTGGTGCTTGGGAGTAAATTTGTAAATCATCTGCATAAAGGTGGTAAGAGGAAATTAATTGATCAGAGATGGCATTTATAAAAATAGCAAAAAGTAAAGGTGATAAAACGCCGCCCTGTGGTACACCGGCATTAGTGCTACACCAGGAAGAGAAAGAATCTTCTATGCGAACACGCTGCTGGCGACCAAACAGGTAGCTACGAAACCAGTCAATTACCGTTGGAGATATGTTAAGTGAACGTAAGATAGCCAGTAGAATATCAAAATCAACAGCGCCGAATGCATTGCTGAAGTCCAACAATGCAAGCACTGTCAGATTTCCATCTTCCATTCCTAACCTAATATCTTCCGTAACATTGATCAGGGCTGTGGTGGTACTGTGACCAGGACGGAAACCGGATTGATAAGGATTGAGGAGATTGTTCTTGTGTAAGAAAGCGCTGAGTTGGGAATGGACGAGTCGTTCAAGAACTTTGGAAAGGAAAGGGAGTATAGAGATAGGACGAAAATCAGAAACTGACTTAGGATGGGATTTCTTGGGTATTGGTGTGATTTGGGTGTCCTTCCACAGACGTGGAAAAAGACCTTGGGAGATGGAATGATTGAGGATGTGACAAAGTATGGGAAGGATGTCGTCAAGGATAGGTAAGATCATGTTACGGCTCACGCAATCACTTCCAATAGCGTTAGATGCGATGGATAATATGTTCTTCTTAACATCACAAGCCGGAAATGGACTAAAAACAAACTGCGGATGTTGAGGAGCCGGACAGGATGCTAAATGATTCAATGTACTAGTTTTTACTGTCCTATTAAAGTTGGACGACGCAGAGAAGTGCTGATTAAGCAAGTTAAGGTCTAAATTTTTAGGAATGGCATCCTGACGAGATTTACCGACCCCCATAGATTTTAGAAATTTCCACACTTTTGCTGGGTCTCCGTTTTGAACGGACTCGTGAATATGCTGGCGTTGTGCATCTCTACACACCTTATTGCAGTGATTTCTAATGGAGACATATTTATTTCGAAAATAGTCGGTGTTGTGCGACCTAATTTTGGATTTCGCCGCAGCTTTTTTGTGAAGGAGTCGTTTGACGTCATCGGTAAGCCAAGGTGCAGGAAAATGCTTAAGTTTGATTGCCCGAATAGGTGCATGTCGGTCGTACAAGTTAATAATTGTAGAAGTGAAGTAATTAACTTTCTCATCAACGGTGTCAGAACTAAATAGTGGTGTCCAATCAATGTTATTAACATCACGTCGAAGATTACATAAATTCATGCCACCAAAATTGCGCTGTAATAGGATATTAGGCTTAGGCTTAGGCGGCCTAATTTTGCATGACAGAAATATCAAGTCATGGTGAGAGAAGGCGTCAGCAGGACACTGTCCATGCTTCGCGACAATTTGGGGAGAAGAGATGAAGATAAGATCTAATAGAGAAGGCATAGAGTTAGGAAAGTGATGCGTAGCATTTAGGGGAAGAATAGTTAAATTATTAGACTCAATCAAAGATAAGACGAGAAGAGCGATTGTCAGCCTTTAAGAGGCAGGTATTAAAATCCCCCATGACTATGGTGTGACTGTAAGAAGGCAGGAGGTTTTCTAGAAGTTTTTCCAAAGAAGAGAAGTAATTTACACGTAGAGAAGGACTGTAGTAAACACCAAGTAGTATTTTACGATGGTGATGATCAATTTCAATAAAAAGATGCTCGCCAGCAGCTGATGGCGGCGGCTGAGTTGACATATCGACAATAGAAAAGGAGATATTATTACGCAGATATATTGCAACTCCCCCGCCACCACCACCTGTACGATCGTTTCTAATCAGATTGTAACCAGGCAAGGACCTAGTGTATAGTATTGAATGCCGTATTGTCAAAAGCACCTTCAATATCTAGAAATGCCGCAAGGCATATTTCTTTGTTTTCTAAGGCTGCTTCCGCCTTTTTCACTACATGGTGTAGGGCTGTCTCTGTAGATTTTCCTGCCTGATACGCATTTTGTTGTCAGTGTAGAGGAAATCTTTTTAGAGGCCCTTGCCTAATGTGTATGTCTACCATTTTTTCTAATGATTTGAGAAAGAATGATGTGAGGCTTATCGGTCTATACGATTTTGGTGATTCATAGTCCGACTTTCCTGGTTTCGGGATGTAGACTACTTTAACTTGTCTCCATGTTTGGGGAGTGTACCCAAAGGCTATGCAGGCTCTATATAGCCTACATAGGTGTGGGTTTAGTACGTTATTCGCTTTTTGTAATAGGATGGGATATATTCCATCCGGGCCATGCGATTTGAATGGTTCAAAGTTGGTTATGGCCCACTTTACTTTAGTCTCGGTAATGATCTTCTTAGCTGTATCCCAATCTGCCTTGGTTGTGCGTCTTTCCGCATCCTCATGGCTAATTGGGATTTCTCGCTCCATGGTTTTCTTTGTCTCAGAGCCTGGGAAGTGGATTTTAAACATGACGTCTAGTGTCTCCTCACCAGAATCTGTTAGTGCAACAAAAAACTTAGTTTGATATACCTATAATTTTTATGTAAATGAACATTTACAAAAAAAAACTTAGTTTGGTATATAATTTTTTTGTAAATGAACATTTACAAAAAAACGTTATAAAATACCCGTTCATCAAAAGAAAATATTTTTAATTTTTTTAGTATTCATAACTTAAAAATTTACAATGTTTCACATTAATTGTATACCTTATATTAGGTATGGTTCAATTTCTAAATAACAACAATATTTTTGTCGAAACATTAGTCTAACTACAAACTGTAATGTTCTTAATTTCAAAATTTACGAAGTTTCGCATAAATTTAATACTACCCCTAATTGTATACCCTCTATTAGGGTTCAATTTGCAAACTTTATTTCTTAATTCTTCGCCACAATAGAAAACGTACATTCACTGAAAATCTTATTGTGTAATTAAGACGGAATTTATTTTGAAACAAAAGCTTTCAGCCCTTATTATGCCGCTAATGGGATACTATTCCATAAATGGTTTAGTGAAGACGGCGCGGCGTATTAAGGCAGTAGTTAGACGACCCGAAAACTTTCTTGCGGCCGCGCAGTAGCCGTATGTTAGTAATTCGTTCATAGGAAATTTAAAGTCTATTATTACCTAGGCCACAATATTGAAATTCTTCCCAACAACAACAACTGCCGCTGGCCGCGTGGTGAACGCACAGTGGCCGCGCGATTGGTCGCTATGATGATGTACGAGCGCACCGCCGCTCAGTCGCAGTCAGTGACTTGTCAAAGTCACAATTTAGTATCAATCATGAAATATTGTTCTTCTTGATGAATTAAAGAAAAGTTCTTTAAGACAAGGAAGGGAAACGCCCTCCAAGCGGCTGCCGCGCGGTTGCTCAGCGGTCTATATTAAGCGGCCGCCGCTGCGCGACCTCTTCGCGTCCCATATAAACTGATCCTTATTACTAAGGTCCTCACTTACTATAATCTATAACAAGAAGGACGGTTTCAGTATAGCAAACGCATAACCTGATGACCTCGTGCGTGCTTACTACATTTATAACGGGACGGAATTTATTTAACTAGTCATTCATTAAGTCCGTCACAACTAACATTTAATTAAAGACCAAGCAATACACCAATCACGAAGAGATCAATAAAATAAAACAAATTACAATTAAAAATAATAATTAAATAAGCTTAGTATTTGTTGAGTTCTGAAAGATTTATGTTTGTGGGCATATGTGAGAGGATTGTTGGGCAGCAGTTATTGTACTATTATATACTCTCTCTGCCCCTCAGTTTCGTCCCCGTTAAACATATTTTTTTTATTTTCATATTTTGAAATTGCTCAATGAAAAAAAAGTCTGGTAACTTCTGCACTATATTAAGCATTGAGATACAAGTTTACATGCAAAATTATACTTTATGGTGTGAATGGACATGAGTAGGACATGAGTACTCCAAAGAGTCAATGTTTGGTAACCACTGCCCATAAGATAAAGTAAAATAGATTTGATAATTGATTTAACTTTAATTAGCCACAGTAGTACAGAAATAAATTCGTTGGTGACATTTAATTTGGGATTTCGTATTAGTTCGTAGCGATTAAAAGTCTTCCTTATTGCCCCGCTGACAAATTGACGTCATAAATTTTCCTAACTTTAATTCGCGCTCGTTTTAAATTTCTAAAGTGCAATGTTGAAAACAAATATAAAAAAGGGAATATACTTCTTCGTTCCCTTTTACTATTTATACTGCATATATTCTTTTATATCATCAGCAACTTATATTATTTCCTCTGAATCATTAATTTCATATTGAACTATGTATATTTATTACTTGCCCCACGGTTTTACCGGCGTTAAACTTTATAAATTATAGCCTATGTGTTATTCGGATACAAAGCTATATAAACTACAAAGTTTCATCAAAATCCGTTTGTTTTGTTTTTTGCGTGAAGAAGTAACAAACATACTCACTCACACACTCACAAACTTTCGCCTTTATAATATTAGTGTGATTATATCTCGTATTTCTTCGTAAACTATTCCACCAGTCGGATACCATGCAAGGAGGCGTCGTCGGGACGGCGGCGGCAGTCGGTAGCCCTACTTCCCTCGGGGATGAGAAGCTTCGTCTACTGCCGCCACGTGCAGCCTCCGGAAAGACAGCGATTTGTTTGTGGTGCAGTCGCTGTGCTGGACTTACAGGAGTGTGGAGCTGTGCCCCGTGGTTTCATCCACGTTAAACTTTACAAATTATAGCCCATTTATTATTCGAATATATAAGCTATATTACTACAAAGTTTTATCAAAATCCATTGGGTAGTTTATGCGTGAAAGAGTAACATCCATACTCATAAACTTTCGCATTTATAATATTAGTAGGATTATTTAAAAATAAGGCGGTAACTAGCAATAGGCGTGTTATTCACCAACATCTGCTACTTGCATTGATAACATAATTACCAACTTTGATGTCTCTGAGAAGTGTTTGGTGGCTGGTGTTCGCTCTGACCATAAATGCCAAATAGTAAAGATAAAAAATGAGATAAATATAAATAAACAAAAAATTAGTTTTAGACCTTTAACAAAATCTAATTTGGGAAAGTTCAGTAACAACCTGGAGAATAGTTTGTGCCATCTATTGCCAAACAAAAGTAACCCTAACGGTATGTACACTACATTATTCCACTGTATTTGCAAAGAATTTAATAAAGCTTGTAAAATAAAAAACATAACGGTTGACAGTCATAAGATAAAATTTAGTTCCTGGGCAACGCAAGGCATTAGACTGAGTAGAGATTTTTTATATGAGTTGTATGACAGAAGGTCCTATAACCCTGATGTCAATTTTATTAATTATGTTAAAAATTATTCAAAAATTTTTAAAAAGGTTTGCATTCAAGCTAAAGCTTTATATATAAGAGATAAAATTAAAAAATCTGATAATAATATAAAATCAGCGCAATAATATAAATACAAAAAGCGGATAATAATAGGTCTTTACCTATGAAATTGCCGTTTTGTATGAAAAAATTTAAACGAATTTTTTTCATGAATTTTTTTATTTGTATTAATCGAAGTAATCACCCATGCAATCAATGCATCTTTGCCATCGCAGTGGCAGTTTATTGATGCCCTTCTTAAAGAAATCAGCTGGACGGGAGGCAACAAATTCTTCAAAGGCATTTTGTACTGCCTCTCGGGTATTGAATTTTTTTCCCGCCAAGAAGTTATCCAAATTCTGGAAAAAGTAGTAGTCTGTAGGCGCAAGGTCTGGTGAGTAGGGCGGATGACGGAGAGCTTCCAACCCCAGTTCTTGCAACTTGGAGACCGTCTGCTGTGCAGTATGAGGTCGCGCGTTGTCGTGCAGGAGCAGCGGAGACGAGCGATTGACCAATGCTGGTTGGAGATGCGCCAGCTTCTCCATCATTGTGCTCAGTTCTTCACAGTACACATCTGCAGTAATGCTCACCCCGTTTGGTAAGAAGCTGTGATGAATCACACCGGCGCTAGACCACCAAACAGTGACCATCACTTTTCTAGGGGTAAGTTTTCGTTTAGGGCATTGTTTAGGTGCTGAACCAGGATCCAACCAACTTGCTGAGCGCTTGCGGTTATCAAACATAATCCATTTTTCATCGCAGGTAACAATGCGGTTCAAAATTCCTTCATTTGTGTGTCTGTTGAGCAGTGCAAGGCACGTCTCGACGCGTACTTCGCGCTGGCGATCATTGAGTTCGTGGGGCACCCATTTGTCAAGCTTTTTTACCTTGCCAATTTGACGCAAATGGACCAATATTGTTTTGACGCTAACTTCGAAAGCTGCTGCTAATTCAGCCGTAGATTGTGTATCATCAGCTTCCACAACCGCCTTTAATTCGTCATTGTCGACCAAAGTCTTCGGACGACCGCGAGGTTCATTTTTCAGGTCGAAATTTCCAGAACGGAAGCGAGCAAACCAATAACAGGTGGTGCGTTGGTTTGTAGTGTTAGCTCCGTAAACGTCGTTGATGTTGCGTGCCGCTTGTGCCGCGTTGCTGCCACGACGGTACTCATATTCCATAATTACTCGAATTTTTAACGTATCCATGATGACGAAAAAGATTGAAATGCGATGAAAATGTAACACTAATCAATAAAGAAATGACTACTTTTGGAAAAAAGAATCCATGTTTTTAAAATAAAATTAATTTGAAATTAGAATTCTTAGCCAAACAAAAATTATTTTGATTTGAAATGGCCAGTACTGCAGAACGGCAATTTCATAGGTAAAGACCTAATAAAATAAAGACCACTTGAAATATAATTAATAAAGAAAGTGGCAAGGATAAAAGACGTGATAATTATTTGGAATTAAAACTAGATAATAAAATTGTTAGTGAAAAAGCTGATGTAGCTCATGAGTTAAATAACTTTTTTGCCGCCATACCTGTAACCACCACTAGCTCCTTAAACTCTTCCGAAATTGGCGCCGAACTGCTGCTACGTAATAGCGTTCCAGAATGCAAACAAATATTTAACTTTGAATATGTAACAGTATCTGATATAAACGATATTGTTAGGACGCTTGAGCCAAAAAATACAGACTGTCTTATTGTCAGAGTGACTTATGGGGTATTTCCGTAAGGATTTTAAAAACCATAATCGACGTAATAGCGCCTTATTTAATGATTATTTATAATCAATGTATAGATACAGGTACTTTTCCCGACCTAATGAAATGTAGTAAAATCATACCATTGTTTAAATCAGGTTCTAAAGACGATCCCTCTAATTATCGCCCCGTCTCTATTTTACCAGCATTAAGCAAAATATTTGAAAAACTTATACTCAAGCAGTTACTGAAACATTTTAATTTACACAACCTCTTGCATCAGAACCAGTTTGGTTTTACTAAAGGGCGATCCACTACAGACGCAGGGATTGCGCTGATAAAAAATATATTTGATGCATGGGAGAAGTCACAGAATGCTATTGGGGTGTTTTGTGACCTTTCTAAAGCATTTGATTGCGTTCACCACGACACGCTATTATTGAAATTACGACATTATGGCGTAGGGGAGGTTGCGCTGGACGTGTTGTCGTCTTACCTTAATCAGAGAGTTCAGTGTGTCGACGTAGGTGGAGTTAAGTCAAATAATTTGCCCGTCACTTTAGGCGTGCCACAAGGCTCCATTCTTGGTCCCTTTTTGTTCTTAGTATACATTAATGATTTACCACATTATTTAAAGAACTTCTGTGATGTTGTCCTTTTCGCAGATGACACTTCTCTTATCTTTAAAGTAGACCGAAACAGAGATAACCTTGCTGAAATAAATAGTGCTCTCACACTGATTACCGAATGGTTCACGGTTAATAACTTAGTTCTCAATGCTAAAAAAACAAAGTGCATTAAATTCACCACACCTAATGTGAGAAATTTTGGTCCAGATCTGGTATTGAACAATGAAGTGTTGGAATCTGTTCAATATACTACATTTCTGGGCATAACTTTAGACAGTAAACTTCAATGGGGTACTCACATATCCAGCTTGGCTGGAAAATTAAGCTCTGCTGCTTATGCTGTTAGAAAAGTTAGGCAACTTACTAACATAGATACTGCGCGCCTGGTTTATTTTAGCTACTTCCACAGTATTATGTCTTACGGTATACTACTGTGGGGTAGGGCGGCTGACATCCACAGTATCTTTGTTCTACAAAAACGTGCAGTACGAGCTATTTATCAGCTAGGCGCGAGATTCTCCTTAAAAGAGTTTTTTAAAGAGATAAATATATTAACGGTATCTTCGCAATATATTTATGCTAATATAATTTATGTGCGGCAAAATCTGAATTTGTTTCAAAAGAGAAGTGACACGCACACAATAAACACTAGAAATAAACACAAATTGTGTGCCGAATCTCATCGTTTACAAAAGGTTCATTCTTCTTTTGTCGGACTGAGTATCCGAATATATAACAAAATACCTACAAATCTTCAGGAACTGTCCTATGCTAAGTTTAAGTCAGAGGTCAGGAATATTTTAAAAAGGCCTATTACACTCTCAATGATTATTTAAACGACAAAAACGCTTGGTCGCTTGGTTGAACACGAGCAACATCTTAATGTTACATCAAGGACATACATTTATATTTTACTCAACTGACTATAGAAATAATTCAGTAATATCATAGATTTTTAGATGCACATTCTTATTATTAAACAAATGTATATTATCTCGAACAAGTCAAACGCTGTTCGGCCGAAGGCTGTTAACGACTTCAATATGAACTACCCGTTGTAAGTTCGTCATGCTCCCATTGTGTGTTAATGCTTGCGGTGGCGTTGTGGATCGGGTCGTTTCCTTCCCTCTAATATGGCGAGGGAGGCGATGGCTGGCCCTCACGTCATTCTCGTGAACGGGTGCTGCTTGCGGTAACTGGTTGAACTGCTGTTGGGGTACTCATAATATTTTTTTTTTCATACAGTCGTTGCCTCTGGTTGACTTCGTGTGACTTGTTAATTTTGTAAATGTACGCGGATGTACCCACCGTTTTCTCATCTAGCAAGAGGTTATTCTAATTGCTTGAGTGAAATTTAATGTTATTGTTTATTATCTCACAATTTTTTTGATTCATTAGATGACAACGGTTCTGTGCGTGCATTAGCCTACATAACGCCCATCACAATGTAAGAAAATACATGATTTAAAAAAAAAAAAAAAATAGAACGAAAACAAAAAGCAAAAGAAGACGAAAAAAGCAAGCCTGGAGTTTCTTTGTGGCTTTCTTCTCCGGGTCGTCCACCTAGGTAGCTAGAGAAAGCCGCAGATTAGCTAGGATAGGCTCCTCAGCGGCGAGGATCGCTTTGGCCCCTTAACACGTCATTGGTGATCCCGTGCAACTGATCACACCCTCTCTTAGAATTCTGTCCTTTTGCTTCAGCGGCCCCCTGAGCTGTGGCCCGAACCCTAAAAGGGTGGCCTCGGGTATTAATTGTTTAATTTAAGCTACTGGTTAAGAGCCTTCTGCACTAGCCAAATGCTCATTGCCTTCAATTCTTTAATTTTAATAGTGTACAACTAAATTTCAAAATAATAGATTAATTTTTTTAGATTAATTATATTTTTGTAATTTTTATACTGTATTTGACTATGTTTATGTACTCCATTGTGAACTTGACAAGTACAAGTGTATGTTAATACCCAAGTGCTGAATAAATTTCATTATTTCAGCTTGGCAAATAATTAATACTGAAACTGGTAAAAGTAGATCAAGAGATCAAACATTAGTATTGAATATTGGTGATGAACTGGTTTCAGACAAGCTTACCATTGCCAATTTTTTAGTTGCTTTTTTTGCAAATATACCCGTGGATATTACTAAGTGTCTCGCATCATCACCAGATGTGGCTGAACTCTTTTTAAATCAAAGCGTAAAATAAACTGTACCTAACTTTAGTTTTAAATCCGTAACAAGTGATGATATTATAAAACCTTTTAAGAGTATTAAAAGGAAAGGCACAGAAGATTTGTGGGGACTGTCTGTTAAAGCAATTGAATCAATCACACTAAACATTGCTACAATCCTTGCAGCCATCTTCAATGCCTGTATAAGTGATGGTGTCTTTCCCGATTTAATGAAAATAAGTAAGATAATACCCATTTTCAAGGCAGGTTGTTCAAAAAATGCCACGAATTATAGGCCTATCTCAATACTGCCAGCTTCAAGTAAAATATTTGAAAACCTGATGCTCAGCCAAATGTTGTCGCACTTTAAAGTGAATGAGATATTGCATAACAAGCAGTTCGGGTTTACAAGGGGCCGCTCTACTCAGGATGCAGGTTGCACATTAATTAGGTCAATATTGGAGGCTTGGGAGGGATCACAGGATTCGCTGGGAGTTTTCTGTGATCTCTCTAAGGCTTTCGATTGCGTTGATCATCGTACGCTCGTTGTTTAACTGAAGTACTATGGAATATCTGGCACATCTCTTGATCTTGTGATGTCCTATTTATCGGGGCGACAACAGATGGTTTCGATAGGCGGTGTCACTTCGGCACGTCATCCTGTGAAAATGGGGGTGCCCCAAGGATCTATATTGGGCCCATTTTTATTTCTAGTTTATATAAATGATCTCCCTTATCTGGTAGAGAAAGTATCGGACATAGTTTTGTTCGCTGATGATACGTCGCTCATATTTAAAGTAAATAAAGATCTTATTGAGCATAATAAAACACTCAGCCTTATATCAGAATGGTTTTCGGCAAATAATCTCTTGTTAAATGCAGGGAAAACTAAATGCATCAGGTTCTCATTGCCGAATGTGACTCAAATTGTACCAACAGTTGCACTTAATGCGAAAATATTAGATTTAGTCCCATCGACCGTATTTTTAGGATTGACACTTGATTCAAAATTGCAATGGGGTCCTCAGATTGAAAAGTTAGCAGGTAAATTAAGTTCGGCTTCCTATGCTGTCTGGAAAATAAGGCAATTGTCAGATGGACAAACTGCTAGATTAGTGTATTTCGCGTACTTTCATAGCATTATGTCGTATGGCATTCTGCTTTGGGGTTCGGCGGCTGACATAGGTACTATTTTTGTATTGCAGAAAAGAGCAGTCAAAGCCATTTATGGTTTAGGCAGTCGCGATTCTTTGCGAAATTTGTTTAAAGAAATAAATATACTTACTGTGCCATCGGAATATATATATCAGAATATAATGTTTGTTAGAAAAAATATTCATAATTATAAAAAGAAAAGTGAACTGCATAACATAAATACTAGGAATAAGAACAAACTAGCCATGCCAGGCTTTAGAGTAAGCAAAACTAATAAATCATTTTTAGGAAATTGTATTAGGTTTTATAACAAGCTTCCTACTCAAATTACTGATCTGCCTGACACAAGTTTTAAAACACATATTAAACGTATACTTATGGCTAGGGGTTATTACACCACTAAAGAGTACATCGATGACAAAGACGTCTGGCTCTCACTTCCTACCTGCACATTGCTCGCTGGAGATCTTGTAGCCATATAGACGTGACTGATCTGCTGTGTTACGTGAACTATCTGTAAATGATTGCTATCATATACTTAATTTAAAATTATTGACTCTGTCTCAAAATGAATAATGTTATTGTTTCGAAGTTTTTCTTTTGTATACCTAAATATAATCTAAAATAATAAGCATTCAGACAACCGATCGAGCATATATTGTGTTTGCCTACTAAATAATTACTCCAATTAATAATAATATAACTTTATTTTTTCTCTCACACAGAATTTGGTACATTAAATATTCTTAATCTAGGTGTACATTACTAGGTGTAGTTAGGATTAATCTATGTGAGAGACTGGTGTCTGTACTAGGAGACCTGTATGACAGATCGCCAGTCTCTCCACACTCTGGATAGGTAGATTTCAATTTTGTACCTCTC
The DNA here is from genome assembly GCA_951640165.1 of Pseudoips prasinana. Taxonomy (NCBI): domain Eukaryota; kingdom Metazoa; phylum Arthropoda; class Insecta; order Lepidoptera; family Nolidae; genus Pseudoips; species Pseudoips prasinana. Next base: position 16,814,416 of record OX621241.1, on the reverse strand, counting down.
GATTAAGCTGAGTGTGTGTTTGTGTGTGTGTGTGTGTATGTGTGTGTGTGTGTGTGTGTTGTTGACCAGACTTTTTTCAGAATTAGACCAAATCCCGTGTTCATGCCCGCTTGAGTATGTTTCGCCGGACCGTCTCAACTGGGTCGTGTTGAAACCGGTAGTAGATGAACCCACTGAGTTTGTTTTGCTGGGTCTTCTCAGTTGGGGCGAATTGGATCCGGTGGTAGTATTAAAGCGCGACCGTCGTTATTAACACAAGGTCCGTCTTAATAATAATACCTTTAATATAGACAGAACCATTGACAATATGTAGTAAAAATATTAGACTTAAACTAGATAATTAAACATAATCTCTTGACAATAACTTGATACGAGCTAGCTAAATATCATTTCTGTAATAAAATAAATATTATAACAAACTCTAAAACTCAAAACTAAACTCAAAAAGTACTGCATGCATTTACTTCAAATTTAGAATGAATATTACTAAGAGGTCGGGTCAACATATAAGCTACATATTATCACGCTATCACCTACGGGGGACGAGCTGTGATAACTAATATTACGCACTCGTAGGTTCGGCACATTAAAACTCCGAGATATTTTCCACACACAATATTTAATCGAACAGAGTAACGTTCTCATCTACCGTCGTACAAAGAATGCCTCTTTAATAATTCTCCTACCCTATTTATATTTTTATCAGTGACAACCATTTGAAAGTCTACTATCGATTATTAATAGTTTTAAGATGTAAAATTATTATAGAATTATTATAGTAATTAATAAAATGATAATCACTAATCAAATAAATAATCACAGTGTAAAAATAGTATTGTAACATAGCAGCAACGTCATAACCGCTGCGCGGCTATTGAGTACTTGATAACACTAACTATAAAATTTAACGCGGGTAAAACTGGGCACAGCTAGGTCACAATAAAATACTAAACAAATTGTTCAAAATGACGGCTCCCATTGTGGGTCTGAACGTTTTGACGCAAACTATGACCTGCGGATATTCTGCCATTAGTTCATGTCGGAGTGGCTCTATTTAGGCCCCGTAATAATAAAGATCGGCTAAGTGAAAATCGGACTCACGGCTCTAGGGTTCCGTATAAAATTTAACGCGGGTAAAACTGAGGGGCACAGCTAGTTCACAATAAAATACTAAACAAATTGTTCAAAATGACGGCTCCCATTGTGGGTCTGAACGTTTTGACGCAAACTATGACCTGCGGATATTCTGCCATTAGTTCATGTCGGAGTGGCTCTATTTAGGCCCGTAATAATAAAGATCGGCCAAGTGAAAATCGGACTCACGGCTCTAGGGTTCCGTAGCTTAGATGCCGCAAGTCGTGAGTTCGATTCCCACCCAGGCCAGATATTTGTGTCATTTTGGTTGCATGAACAGGTCAGTTTGTCATGTGTCTGAGTGTAATTATCTATATAAGTATGTATTTATAAATGAAAAGAAGTACCTCTCAGTTATCTAGTTTCCATAGTACGAGCTCTGCTTAGTTTTGGATCGGATGGCCGTGTGTGAAGAAAGTCTCAGGATATTACGTATACAAAGTTCTTTTGTTAGTCATATGCCACTATAAACCGAACTATACCTTATTTACTTAAAAAAGACATAAAATTGACTTTAACTCATCTTATTGAAAGCTTATTGGAATAAAAATGATATGGGCCGGTCCCGGGAGTATTAGTAGTACCTATCGATTGAAAATTAATTATCTAAAGCAGTTCACAAACAACGGAGAAAACGGTTAAAAAACTGTGCCAGTAGGAATCTTAGCTCCATCAAAAAATATTCAAAAATAGCATTTTTTAAATTGTAATTATTTTAAATTTGGTGAAGCGGTATTTATTTTTATATTTTTAATCATGAATTGGCATCTACATTTAAAGCATTCCCTATCAATTAAAAAAATACCTATTATTGAAATTAATTCAACAACAAAGTAGTAATTGGGTAAAATACATACAGTGGAATTGGTAACCTTTTTTATTAAGTCGTTAAAAATATTTACAGCTTACGAACACATGCTAACATACAGAATGTTATTTTTTCGGAGTCTAGTTCTCTGGTTCCGTTTAGGAGTTGAATAATCGTGACATACGGATAGACAGACAACAGAGTAACAGTGAAATGGCTCCATTTTAGCCTTAGGGCAACTCCTTCTACTTAAGTAGCAAACTCACCTATCATTACGTCATAACATGAAAGGAATTTATAATTCTTAGTAGAAATTCCTGCACAATAGCCTAAAAGCTACCTTTTCAACCGAAGGGTTAATGTACAGTTACCGCTACGTTGGCGGATACACGTGCAATATGAAGATCGCCCTTACAATCACGTAATACAGACGCCGACAAGGTTAAAGTGTGTTCACCCCCGTGGCGTTGACTGTACTTGGCAGTCAGTAAACGAGGCACGCTCTTTAATCAGAAGTCACGCATGCTTTGTTCACAGTCTTTGTAAACAGGTATCCGATACATCCATTAGGCAGGAGGTGTAAAGTGTGGGCAATAGACAATAAAAAGTATCTATATTGTTAGGTATACCCTGCAAGAAGGCTGAAATGGCGCTGCCGAACGCACTGGCCGCGCAGTTTTGTTTTTCTCTCTGACGACTGTTAATGTAATATTAATAATATACTGCTCTCTCCTCTGCCTCGTTGTTCTAGCGATAGTGTGTTCTCCCGCAAAGAACGAGGTCCTGGGTTCAAATCCCGGGTCGGGATAAAAAGTGATTTTGGGACTCTTCTGTAAAAAGAAAATGTTCTCATCATCAGCCCGAAGTCTGGGAGTTGGCGGTATTATACCCCCGTGCCTCGGAGAGCACGTAAAGCCGTCGGTCCTGTACCTGACCTCTTTCCGGTCGTGTCGCCTAGGCGTCTCATTGGATCATGAGAGTGATAGAATAGAAAGTGCTCCTGTGTTTGAGCACACACTTGAGCACTATAATATGTCCCGCGCAGATGGCTAATCTCTGTTGATACTGGCCGCCGTAGCCGAAATTCGGCTAGGAGGACATTATAATAACTTCCTGGGACATTATTTACACAAGGCCATCTGATTCCGAAGTTCCGAACTAAGCAGAGCTTGTACTACGGAAACCAGGTAAATGATACATATACTACTTTTTTTAATACATACTTATGCTGTGTGCCCCAAATGTTTGCAAAAACAATTAATACGAAACCACAGCCAGAAATGTTTAATTCCTTTACTCTCATGATCCGATAGGATGGGCAATTCAACAACTGGATGATATATTTGCATGTTTGCAAATCAAATGTTTTCGAATTTAATGCTGTCCAAAATATTTAGGATTCTTCTGGGAATACTAAGGAACCGTCCAACAGTTAATTTAAAGAGTCACTCAGACGCCCCACTTCATCCCATCAAAAAGCTGGCTACGTACAGACGCCAGCACATCCACCTACGCCAATCTGTCAAATTTCTTTTATAGATTTTCAACTTTACCACTTAAACATAAAGTTCACTTTCAATTGGCGAAATTTGACAGATTGGGCTTGATGTATGGAATCATAGGTATTTGAACATCGGTTCCTACTTCTCAAACCAATTAAAATACAGTCATCTAGTCGGAATGTGGGTACCTTAGCTAAATCACCCTCTGTTGCATTTAATGCTGTATCAAATTTCCTGAGGTAAATATTGAAAGAACCATTCATGCTGCATTGAAAGATCCAGACATTGTATTATGTTGTGGACGTCAGAGTCCTCCCACAATGAATATTCAATTTATAATGTATATTGACATCACTTTCCATTTAGATACTATGTTTATGTGAACCTGGACGCGAAGATGTTCACGAATCAGATTTTCTTTTATTTTTCCACAGATAAGTGCGAGCTGAAGGAAAGTGGCGCCACTAAGGACCTAGCTGAAGAAAGGTGGAGCATAACATTTCAAACATTCGCTGTATAGCTGTAACATAAAATACGCTTTAGGTTAAATAGCATTACTGTGTTAATGTTGTGGTCACAGAGCCACATTTAACTTTGCCATTTTAAAATGTTGAATTTTTGTCGCATGTTTATTTTCAATTTTTTTTGTTTCTAACTTATACTAAAGGAGCTTGAACGATACAAAATAATATATTATAATGGAAAGTTGTGGTAAATAATTTGTACCGAAAATAAAAAAGGTTTTTACTCTCATTGAACATAAAAAGCGCTTATAAATATAGTTATAGTATTACAAATTTATTAAATTATATATGATTTGTCGTTGTTATAAACTATTTAAAATTGACATTAAATTGATGATATTAATGACACTAATATTTTACTTCTAGGCGAAAGTTTGTGAGTGTGTGAATGTGTATGTTTGTTACTTCTTCGCGTCTAAACGGCTAGAGCGATTTTAATAAAATTGGGTAGGTATGGAGTTAGCTGACACCCTGGATTAACACGCAAGCTATAATTTATAAAGTTTTACGCGGGTAAAACCGCGGGTCGAAGCTAGTAGTTTAATAAAGTAGCTAATATATTTAATTTACTGTTACAATTTTTATAAGTGTGTATACTACGTACTGGAATATTTATTTCCATTTTAAAAATGTTAGTCTTTAAACGTTAACGATATATATGTAATTATTGTTATTACATAAAAATGTGTAGGTAGAGTAAAGCCTAGCTTAGCCTATAGCTTCATCCGCATTTTAGAAAACGGGACTGATCTCATTGGCTGATAGCTTGGTATACATAGTGATTACATTTTGTGAAAACCTTGAAAGCCATTTTGTTACTCGTTTGAACTCAAAAACACTTCGAGCATTTAGACGCTCCAAGCAAAAACACCATATTTCACACTTAGTGTCATAAGGTAGCTTTGAAAAATTTTGGCATAACAGACGATTGTTTTTTGACCCAATTTAAATATACGGCGTTGCCAAAAGGCTTTAAAATATTGTTTGCAATGCAAAAATAGATTGCATCTTAGAAATTATTGCATTAAACAACTTAGTTAACCTTTTCCTGTACATTTAGTCTTGGTAAAATGCTACGTCACCTGAACAGATAAAAAAATAATACCTTTAATATAGACAGAACCATTGACAATATGTAGTAAAAATATTAGACTTAAACTAGATAATGTAGTGTAGTCTAGTGTATCATAGTTTATCTAGTTTAAGCTTATAATTTCATTTTATTTAATTTAATTACTGAAATAAATGTTTTTACCTAAACTAGATAATTAAACATAATCTCTTGACAATAACTTGATACGAGCTAGCTAAATATCATTTCTGTAATAAAATAAATTTTATAAATGTTTTCATACAAGATGTACCTAAATATCTATGTTACTAGAAATAATATCTAATGTATACAACTATATTACTACAAACATGTTCTGACTATTTACAAGCGCTTTTTTAAAGTCTACGTGAATAAAAACCTTTTTTATTTTATTTATTTTATTTTATTTATTTTTATAATGCATTATGGTAATTAGGGTGTAATGTTAGTGAGGTGCCAATGAGGCCCGTGCCGCTTGAGGGTCTTAAGAGAGCCGAGGACGGTTATCATCAATACTGTATCTTACGATCTTTTTCAAGACGCTTGTGAATAGAATAACTAAAATTACAAGAGTGAAAATGAGAAGTTAAAAATGTTACGCAATGGCGGGAAAAAATAATCTGTTTTCCTATGCGCGCGCATCTAACAATGGTGATCGGCCATAGACTGAAAGAATGAGGTTTCTTTGTTTTGACTTTTTGCGGATAGTGTTTTAGCCACGTACAAAATGGGGAATTCAAGGTTTTCTTTATTACTGAGAAAACAAAATTTATATTTGAGTGAAAGTATTATTTATTAAACACGTACCAGTTGAAATTCTCTAGTTGAATAGTTAGTTGCATGGAATGAACAAGAAATAGTTAGGTACCTACCATAATTTATTTGTACTATTGAACACGATGTTTTTTCTATCTAAACTCACTTGTGAATAATAGCAATGAAAAAGTCACAGTTTGATTACAGGGTGTCATTATGTGCCTAATTGCGGTGAAATTAGAGCCATTTTATGCACAAGCGTGTTTAAAAAGCTTTATTCACGTCGACTTTAAAAAGCGCATGTCAGTAGTAGGTACATGCCATAGTCAGAACATGGACTACTCGTAATATACTTAACTGTACATAATTATTTCTAAGTACCTACATGTTTTAATTAGAAGGTACGTGTGGCGCAGCGGCTAAGACAGTCGCCTCGCTGCTTTGTGTCGCGGGTTCGAGTCCCGCGCTGGAAAAACTATTGGTGTGCCCCATAAATAGTTGTTCTGAGTCTGGATGTAATTTGTGTCCGTCTATTATATGTTTGTAAAGTACCCCGCGACACAGGGATTACATTGCCTAACGCGGGCGTTGTCTTCTAAAACAAATCTGTGGTCTGTATCGAATCATTTCGAATTAACAGTGTGCTCATCATCATTTTTTTTTTATTAAATAATGTACTGTGTATTGTATTTCATTTGTATTACAATCTAGTCTAGAGACTAGTAAGTATTTTTAATTAACCTCAAGTTTTACACAAACTTAATAATTCTAACAATCAGTCCACCGAATTTTCTTATGACTAAGGAAAGTCGATGGTTACCCTTAACACATATGAATGTGTTAAGGAGGAGACACTAAGTCCATGTGTTCTTTATAATACCTTATATTATTTATATTACTAAATTCACTAATCACGACACTAGTTCATAGGATTTTGTTCTCTTTACACGCCTCCCTAGTTCAGTAATATCGAATAGCTGGATGGCTTCGACATTCACGTGATGTTGAAGCCTATGATTACGTAAGTACTTTTTATTCTGTGCTATGATCATGAGCTGTGACGTATTTTTGAATGAACTCAGCAACTAAGTCCATCTTTAGATACCAACTGGTGAGTTGATCGTCATTTGTTATATACCATGTGCATTTACAATATCTCATAACACTTCTGGAATCTTTGGGTGATATTAATGTTGAGTTTTTGGGCACAAACGAACAATTATCACACTAATATTATAAAGGCGAAAGTTTGTGAGTGTGTATGTTTGTTACTGCTTCACGTCTAAACGGCTATAATTTATATAATTTAACCCGGGCAAAACAACGGGGCACAGCTAGTATACCATAAGTGCATACGGGCATTTAGAGTTGCCTATATAACAAAATTTTATTATGTACTGCCACTAGCGAAGATTATCCGTGTAGCCAGTTTTATATCGCAAATAACGTCTTTAACAAATAATTATATTGAAAAGTAAAGATGGGTTCTAATATATTATTTCTTACTCAAATAAAATGAATAATCGATTCCGAATATTAATACAACGTAAGTTGAATTTAGGGCGCCTCCGCTTTCAATGTAGTCTTTAGACAACATTTAACCTTGTACTGTGGCTTCAAACTTATAACGACTCGCTTTTTACGTCGTTTTTAATGAAATACCTAAACACAAAAGAAAAGCTATATGAATCTATAGTTCCGCACATACTCCAGGAATTCTCATACCTACTTCGGATCCTACATTTCTATTTTGTAGGTAGAAAAATTACGGACCTCACACGGAACCGATATTTAATAAAACATTTCAGGGCTTTGTTTGTGTTCCGTTTCAATTAATATTCAATGGACGTCGGTTTCAGAATTTCCGTATTTCAATCAAAGACAATTTTATTTTTCTTCAGGGGTTTCCATAAATCCCTCCTACCGAACTTTGCCCATCTAACTATTAATGAAGGGACGGTAAAGGGTGCTTAGAAAACTATGATGATAAAGATTTTTTGCCATAATATTTCCCATAGGACATACTGAATACGTATAGTCGACGTCACAACGGTGGACACATTTTGGCCTTAAGAGGGTACATTACAAAGGCACTAAGAGTGGTTTTTATAGTCTAAGTGTATCCACTGATGTCGCGTCGACTGTACCTGTATATATTATGTGTCTATGGCCCATGGTACAGACAATGCAATCGGTGACAATTTCCTTTTTCATATATAGAGTAGAATGCTAATCAGAGATGTACAAAATACTTTTCGAAAAGTATTTAAATACAAATACTTTTTTAATATAGTATTTCAAATGCAAGATACAAAATACTTTTGCCTTTTGTATTTAAATACTAAATACAAAATATGTATTTTCAAAATACTTTATTGAAATAAAATACTTTATGGTAAAATTACTGGTTTTCTTTATTTATTAAAGATTTTAAAATCACTAGCTCTTCAAAAAGAGCATCTGACATGTTGCGTGTGTGTGGACGCATAATCATACCACCATACGAAAATAGCCTTCCAAACAGCCTGACATTTAGCCATGGCCGCATCATGTACTTTTCGGTATGAGTTATTGTTACTTCTGGCTTTGTCTATGTCCCGAGAAGGTATTAAATGCAAAGTGTGTGTGGCACATCGCTCATGGTTAGGCAGTTGATACATATCACTATCATTGGATTCCGGAAACTCTTTCAACAATAACATTTCATCTTCATCCATATCATCATTATTTTTATCAAGAAAGTCATCTACATTCAAAATTCCAGCACATTCTCAGTCTGGTAAGTCTGGCTTTCCAAATATTTTGAAAGCTTTCCATGTTTGAACCATTATCGGTTACAGTTTTTGTTATTTTAGGTAGCCTTAAATCATATTCAGAATGAATATCAATAATGAGTTCTGCTATCCTGTCAAAGGTATGTGATCCCTTAAATCTTCTGCAGGCGAGTGGTGAGCTATTTCTTGCAAATGTGGTAGCATCAATCCAATGTACTGTCATACCTAAATAACTTCTTTTGGGTGAGGACCAAATATCAGCGGTGGTACAAACATAATCAACTGTTTTCAATGTCTGTTTCAAATTTTCTTTATATTCTATGTATGTGTTACTAATTTTGTTATTGCATGTCCGGCGGCACATTACTTTTGGCGGAGTTGACAGTTGTTGAGCACCTGGGATAAGTGCTCGGAATGACTTATTTTCAACAATTGAGATAGGTGACATCGTATCAATAATGAAGTTCACAATTAATTTATCCAAATTAATTGACTTTGTTGAAATGTTTGAAAGAGTAGTTTGTTTTAATTTTATTTTCTTAATACTAGTACTTGTACCATTGCCTGACTCAGATTCAGTAATGTCACACCTTCTTTTCTTTCTATGTTGGGGTTTCAATTCCTCTCCATTCTCTCATTCGCGGAATGCTTCAGAAAAATGAAGCTAAGAATAAAAAAGTATTTTGTATTTTACAAACCATTTTACAAATACAAAATACGTCTCGAATAGTATTTCAAATAAAATACAAAATACTTTTAAAAAAAGTACTTAAGTACAAAATCCAAAATACGTATTTTGTATTTGTATTTTAAATACAAGTATTTCAAATATGTATTTCTAATAACTCTGATGCTAATGTAAATCTCTTTTCTAATAGCTTCGAGCATTTATTTCGAGCTTTTCTATAATATAAAATAACAATAATATCTACACTGTCTATGGTACGTATCAAATTTATGAATAATAAGGCAGTAGAATTAAACGTAGTTTATTATATTCTCTTTGAGTAGTTGAAGACAATATGTTACATTTAAATGTAAACTTACACTTACAGCTAAATCTTCACAACGATAGGGTTGCGACATCAGAGTTGGAAACTTTAGTCAATGAATACAACTTAGATATAGTGCTTGTACAAGAACAATATCAATATGCGCGTTTAAAAAATAAATTGGTGCAGCTAGACAACAAATCACGGGCTGCTATTTACGTAACGCGTACTAATTTTACGGTAAGCGCTATGCGAAACCTCATGACGTCACACTGTGCTGTCGCTGAAATATCATCCCCATCCTGGAAAGTTTACGTAGTGAGCTGTTATTTTCAGTATTCAGATCCTGTCGGTCCCCATTTACATCACTTGCGCCATGTTTTGATGTCCCTCAAAGGACACAAAATTATTATTGGCGCAGATGTTAACGCATCCTCTACGTTATGGTATGGCAAATACCGTTCAAGCGATACAGAACGGCGGAACGCCGTCGAAGATTTCGTCGCTGAGATGAATCTATCAATACATAACACTCCTGATGCACCGCCTACTTATTGTAGCCCTACTGGCGAATCTTTTATTGACGTCACTTTTTCAAGCTCAGACGTCCGAATAGATGGATGGCGTGTTTTGCCTGACGCTTCATCCAGTGATCACCGCTTAATCGTGTACGAGTTTGTTCCTCGGTTGGCACAAAGACCTACGGCTATTTACGGTAACTATAGATATCGGCTCAAAGGGGCCGATTGGGATTTTTTCAGAGCTCTTTTTGCCGCGCATGCCAGGGATTTCACCCGGGATGAACTAACAACAGAGGAATGTGCTGTAATGATGTCGGACACTTTTACCTACTGTGCCGATATTGCCATAGGCCGCGTCCCTATCACTAATATTCGAAGATGCGATTGGTGGAATAACTACTTAATTAAAGTTCGATGTGAATTTCGGAGAGCACGTAAAAAATATAATAAACTAAAAAAACGTAAAATTGTAGGCGATGTTTTAAATAATGCATATATAAATCTCAAAATAGCTCGTTCACGTTACCGCTCGTCAATAGAGAAATCCAAAGGCAATCTTATTAGAAAAATAGTCGATAAATTAGATAAAGAAGGCCCGTGGTCGCCCCTATACCATGAGTTTAAAGCAAATAGGTCTATAGATTTAGCTTATATTCAAAACATAAAAATCAATAATACCTACACCAGTGGCATAGAGGAGACCACGGAATCCTTACTTAATTCGCTCATACCTGATGATAGTTCCTTGAACGATAATGACTACCATAAGCAGATTAGACAGTGGGCAAACAATCCACCCGCTACCTATATGTCTAGTCTTCCTACAATTAATGAGTTTATGAATACTGTGAAATCGCTACCTGTTAACAAAGCTTCAGGTGAAGATAAAATATCCAACAAAATGATAATAGAAGCCACAAAACAATCCGGTGATTCAATACTAAAAGTTTTTAATCGTTGCATATCTGAAGGGACTTTTCCGCGTTCTTGGCGCAGCGGTTTTATTCGTATTATACCAAAAAATGGCGATAAACTGCCTGAAGACCCTAAGTCATACCGACCAATAACGTTACTGCCTTCCTTAGGCAAGCTTCTAGAACGACTTATTGTACCGCGATTGCTGCCGGGAGGACCAAAATTTCACGGAAATCAATTTGGTTTTACTGCGGGTAAATCGACAGTGGACGCAGCTATCTCAGTGAGGAAAGCTGTAAACTCGTCCGAATGTAAATACGTTTTGGCCATATTCCTAGATATTTCAGGGGCGTTTGATAATACTTGGTGGCCAATTTTGTTACAAAAACTTAAGTTACGCGGTTGTTACAGTAATATATGTATATTCGATAATCACATCTTATTTCGCACATGGCTCTGCAACTCTTAAGCTTGGTCACTTCAGAGTCACTAAATCGTTAACCATGGGTTGCCCCCAGGGCTCAGTGCTCGCGCCGTATCTCTGGAACTTGGGTTTTGATGACTTCTTGACATTACCCTTGCCATCACGCTGCTCTCTAACGGCATATGCTGACGATGGCCTCTTACTTATACAGGGTAACTCCAGGAGAGAGTTGGAAAATCTGGCTCAAACTTGCTTAAGTATGATAAGTGAATGGGGTAAAAGAAATCGCCTTACATTTGCTCCTCATAAAACCTACCAACTCCTTCTTAAAGGTGAACTAAAATCCCCCCCGGGCGTAAAACTTAATAATGTTACTGTAAAACGCAAAATATCAACCTGTTATTTGGGTTTAGTTTTAGAAAAGATATTCTCGTTTATAGAACATATTAAATCAGTTGGGGAAAAAGCTAAGCGAAACTTTTTTGCACTTACAAGGATATCGACGGCAACCTGGGGCCTCTCTTTTAATACTCTTAAAATCATTTACGGGGCAACCTATCTTGGGTGTATATGCTACGGCTCGCCTGTGTGGGCTGATAGGGCAACCTTCGGAGCTGCTCGCCGTAAATTACTACAAAGCCAGAGGTTGGCGTTGATATTTCTGTGTAAAGCCTATAGAACAGTGAGCACAGAGGCCCTACCTGTCCTAGCGGGTGTACTACCGGTTGATCTTGAAGTACAAAGACGAGCAGCAATGTATTATTCTACGCGCGATAATTTAGAAAATGATTTCTTATCATTACGCGACCGTGCGAAAATAACCAGGCTATTTATGCCAATAGCTGACTTAAATAACGAACTACTAAATGAATGGCAATGTAGATGGAATACGTCAACCAAGGGTCGCCATCTGCACCAGTTCTTTCCGGACGTACGCGAACGGTTAAATAAAACTTGGCTAATCATAGACCATTGTGTTGCACAATTTCTTACCGGACACGGCAATTTTAAAAGTAAATTGTATAGTTTCAAATTAGTATCTTCACCAATCTGTCTGTGCTCAACATCCAGTAACGAATATGAACAAACTGCTCACCACATCCTGTGGGAGTGTGATCTCTGGCAAAATCAGCGTGATATTATGTTAAACAGCTTGCAACCAATATCTGGAGTAGTTTATTATACGGATCTTGTAGCAACAAGGAACAACTTCCGTGCGTTTAAGCGTTTTTGCCATACCTACTATTGGAATCAAATATAACAGCTCACTTAGGACCCTTAAATTGATCCTCGGTGCTTTTGCAGCTGGCTTCTCTAGTTGCAAATCTCTCATTTTATGAGGCTATAGCCTCTTTACATCATTCTGTCTCCCGCTTTGCTCTGGAGGGAAGTGGAACTATTCATTTTCTAACTCCTCCTTTTTTCTGTTTCTGATTAAATTCGTTGCGGGATCCAAGACAGTTAAAGCGATTCCCCGGGACATGCCTGAGCTTCACCGCTCAGTGTCATTTCATTGTGTGCCACTGTTGATCCTGGCTTACAGGAGTTGCAGTGGTGGGTAAGAGGGAGGGACTAGTCCCGATATATAGAAAAATTTAAATGTAAACCTACGAGGATGATATCGTCATGTATGATAAAATCATCTATTAGCTTAATAAATTCTGTGTTTGACGTTTTAATTATAGTGGTGAACTATATTAATTAACATGTCTCTATAAAAGCTCGTATGAAAAAAATGGAATGGATTGAACTGTCAAACACCTAAAGCTGTTTCTAATACCTTAGTGCAATAATAATAATAATATTTTTTTTATTCAAGAAATAATGTGTACAAAATTATATCTTCTTACTTTAAAAATAATTAATACTAAGCTATAGACAATTTGTGCCTGTACTAGGTTAAACCTGTACCACAGGCGTTCTAACGGCTTAAAGGGTATACTTATTCTTTAATAAAAATTTAAACAATATTTAATTATACATACAAATTCAAAAACCTAAGATATAATGTTTAAAAAATTAACTTATTTTAGAATACTAAATAATCCCTCAGTCTCATCATAGCTCAATTTTTGTAAAAAATTGCTGACAATTTTTTTACAATTTGTATAGTTAAGGTTATATATAGATAGTGACTTATTTATTTTATTGTAAAGATATGGTCCGAGAAAAGGATAAAATCTGTTTGTATAAATAAACTTTGACTCTGATTCACTAGTGCAGATAATATCTTTCCGTCTCTTGGTGTTAGTAAGGTTAGCATTGTAAGTGAGTGTTGTGTGTTGTTTTAAAATTGCACGTTTAATAAATAGTTGGCGGACAGTTAAAACGTTGCATTTTTCATACAGAAGGCACGTAGGAAAAAGGAAAGGTCGAGAAGTGGCAACTTTTAGTATTGCTCTTTGGGTACGTTCAATGGTTAACATTAATGTATTTGGAGCACCACCCCAGGAAGTAATGCAGTATTGAATAATAGATTGACATAATGCCTGATAGACTAGTCTAATCAATTTCATATCAGCAATATGCCGTAGCTTTTTAAATACGAATATGAGTTTCCGTAAACGATTTGACAAGGCAAGGATATGTTGTTTAAAAGATAGAGTTTCATCGATAATAACACCAAGGTACTTCATGCTACTTGTGTTAGCAATAACTGGACAGTCGCAAGGAACCAAGGGACTGGGACAATAGTGTGCATATATGTTATCTTGTTTAGGTAGTCTGTGGTTTTTACGCATGCAAAAATTTATAAACATTGTGTTTTTAGCATTTAATGTTAGTAGATTATTTCTAAGCCATTTATTTATTACATTAAACCCATGTTGTGCGTAATAATGAACCGCAGTAGTGTTTGGAGCAGAAAAAATTAATGCTGTGTCATCAGCATAGGAAATTACTTTTCCATGGTCTAACTTTAAGGTACACAGATCATTTATGTAAATCAGGAATAGGGTAGGGCCCAGTATACTCCCCTGGGGGATTCCAAAAGCAGGAAATTTTTACGTCCGTACTGATGAATTGGTCAATTTTGACACATTGAGTACGGTCATTTAAATAGCTTGCGAAGAGTTTCAGCTGGGTGCCCCTAATTCCTAATGCCTCTAACTTGGATAGAAGGTTAGGAATAGACACGGTGTCGAATGCCTTCGCTAGATCAAGGAAAATACCAGTTACTAGGTTCCCTTTTCCCAGTTCCTCTGTGACAAAATCAGTTAAATGTTCAACCGCGTCTGATGTGGATAAATTAGCTCTAAAACGAAATTGCATGTTTGAAAGCAAGGAGTTCTTTTCTAGATATAAGACAAGTCTATTGTTTATTATTTTTTCTAGAATTTTGGAAAAGGAAGGTAGTAACGAAATTGGCCTGTAATTAGTTACAAGATCCCTACTTCCTGATTTGTGAACGGGAATAACTACGGCTTTTTTGAGGCATTTGGGAAAAATACCATCAGAGAGGCAGGTTTGAAAAATGAAAGTTAAAGGAGGGACTAGGATGTGCTTAAATCTTTTGAGAATATTATTACTAATGTTATCCCAACCCGCTGCGCAACTGTTTTTTAACCCTACAATAATTCGTTCTACTTCAGATTCATCTGTGTCTAACAGAACAAAAGATTTCCCACTATGGAGTTGAGTCCTTGTAGAAGAATAACCAGTCATGTTAACGTTTTGCTCTTTTATTTTATCCCCGAGTTCCTTTCCAACGTTTGCAAAGAACTTATTAGCGTTGTCAGCAGCGATAATCGGTGAGGAGTGAGTGCGTAGTAAACATGAAGACGATTTATGCTGGTTAGAAGAAAAGGTAGTGGATTTTATAACTTTCCAAAGTTGTTTAATATTTGAACCTGCTTCATGAAGTTGTTTTTTGTCAAACTCAATTTTAATTTTTTTCAAAAGTTATTTCTGTATCTTTTGTAAGATAATTGTAATGTATAATTTTATGTAGAGATTGCTTAACTCTTTTATGTAATTTATCTCTGTGACGTATACAACGTAAAAGGCCCGGTGTGATCCATGGCTTAATTTTAATATTTTTCCTACTTAATCTAATTATAGTTGTATTACGTAAAATTGCTTCTTGCAGTTTATTAATCACGTATAACAATGCCGTATTAGCATCAGCAGAATAGTAAACTGGGTCAAAATTAATATTGCACAAATCACATTGAAGGTTACACATGTTTATGTGTGATTTTTGTTGCGATTGCATAAACTGTTTACGCAGCGATAATTCAAGTGTAGTTAGAACTGGATAGTGATCAGTTATTGTGGCGTTGGTAACAAGGGTCAAGCTTGGTAATTTAGCTTTAAGCAAGACGTGATCTAAACAAGAACCACTCTGGTGTGTTGGAAAAGTGTGGGAAGGCAAAAGCCCATGAAACGCACTTAAATTAAGGTAGTTTTCCATCCCTGCATCGATGTTTTCAGGATTGATGTTTAAGTTGATATCTCCAATTAAAACAATATTTTTTAAAGGAGGAGAGAGTTGAGAGTGTTGTATTAAGAGAATTATGAAAAGAATGTAAATTTCTAAAAGAAGGAGGTCTGTAAATAGCCACGATTGCGATGTCGGTTCCAATTTTAATAACTAAGCAATTGCATTCCTGTGCAACGGGCTCTTCAACAATGACAAGAAGAGATTTTTTAGTATAGACAACCACCCCATCATTCTGATTGAAGTTGACTGAACTGTTGTAGTTGTTGTATCCCTGTATCACAGGAATATTACCATCACGATTGGAAAGCCAACATTCCGTAAGAATTATTACATCACAGTCCACATTTAATCTATGTAGAAAAATATTAAAACTGTCTATGTTCTTAAAAATACTCCCGAATATTTTGTGTTAGTATCGTTAATGGGTTAGTAAATGCGGAAATGTATTGCTTGCACCTTTCAGTGTCACACTGTTTTGAGTCATACAAGCAAATTTTATCTACATCATCAATTAAATTATGCGTCATTGTGTATAACTATATCTGTTCTAGTTAAGGCTAATAATAAACAAAATAATAATGTACGGCGCTCTAGGCGCCCTCATAATCGATTGAGTTGATGTATCTTAGTTCTGCGCTCTTTTTAGCGGGACACTCAATGTCTCCAGTTTTGTGATTGCACGGCTTCTTAAAACGGAGGCATGTAGCACATATTGGGGCATCACCTTTCTTTTTGCATTCTGCCATTGAATGCCCTGATTCGCCACAATGTCCGCACATGGAAACGGTGTCCTTACAGAATTTTGCTGCGTGCCCGTATAGCTGGCATTTGTAGCACCTCGTTACAAGTGTAAAATCACGAACTGGGCAAGATGTCCAATTTATGAAGATTCTAGATTGCGAAATTAGGGCTTTGCGTATATTAGCTGTGACCTCGATTATAAAATTGCATGTTGTGACATATTTCTTACCAGACTTGTGGCTTAGTTTCGTTGAGGACAAGAACTCTTCAAAAGTTAAGGATGGTATCTTTTCGGTGACGTTCTGTTCGTAGATACACCGAAATAACTCCTTTTCTGTTAGCGATGTGGGCACTCCGACACTAACAATTCGAGGTTTGCGCTGGTAGGGATCACCAGCTGTAAGCCCGGACGACGATTGTTCCACAGCGACTTTTAATTTTTCTGCGTCTTCCTTGGTCTCGGTGTTAATGATGATTCCGCCATTAATCGTTTTACGTAAACCACGCACTTGGAGCTTCATTTGCTCTGGCCGAAAAATTTTTTGGATCATGGATTTGGTATCCTCGCTTGACGTAGACTTGCTTGAGTTGTTGGGGTAAATAGCCACGGAATTAATTTGGCTGGGCTTAACTAAATTATTAGAACCCCTCTTTACCATATCAGCAATAGACGTAGTCCCTGATGATTCCTTGATGGTTTGTCTCAATCCGGATAATTGGTCTTTTAGTTCCCGCTCATCTTTTAGTTCGTCCACCCTGTTAAATGCTTGAATGGCTTTCTGCTTCAAGGACTGGTACATGACAGCCATTTGTGAACTACCATGTTCGACTTTACGGCACAGGTTAGTTATACGAAGTTTTTGCTCTGAGTTGAGCTTACCTTCAGTGATGATGGTGCAGACTTCATTTAAATTACAGTTGATGTTAGTCAACCATTTTTGGATCTCGGACGTATAGAGAATGTTCAAAGCCCCACTGTCAGAGTCTGAAGGTGTAGGTTGCAACGGCGCCGGATATGGATATGGTGAGCCCGCAGGATGCACAAGACCACTGAAGGGACTAGTCATTTTTTTGGTTTAATTATTACACTGTTACTTCTCTCACTGTGAGTACATTATTTAAGATCGTCAGTACAAAATACATTACACTGCAATGTCCGACATAAAAGGAGGTCAATATATTCAGAATAAGTATTAATTAAATATTGTTAACGTACACCTCCACCACTGTGCGCGACTAAAAAGTAGTAACAAGTGCACCAATGAGGAGCAGTGGCACATAACTGGTCGAAGTGAGGTTCTAACTGTCTGTCGCAAATCACCTTGTGTCTCTTATTAAAATGCTCGTAGATATATTTGCTGTGAGATTCCCAGCATAGAATATGGCCACTGCATTTAATCCGGTGCAACTGCGACCCAATCGACCCGAGGATATCTCTCAGAGAATAGGCAGCAGCGTCTCTCTGTGTATTATGACCAAAATACTGCGATCGCCACCCCGTCTGCCAATCGTGGCAATTATTATATACCTCCAAATTAAGGACACAACTCCATTGTGAAAATCTTTTTTGGGGATGCGTTTGGACGTCCTTAGGTTGACTTGATGAGACATGCAATGATATTAACATAAGTTTAATTAGTACCTATTACATAGACGCAAGCCATTCTTTCTTATATATAGATAGGTACAAGTTGTAGCTTATTCCCTACATTCTCGCCGCACCATCATCATCAACAGCCTGATATCGCCCCATGCTAGACCTCCCTCAAAGGTTTCCACAACGTCGCCCTTTGGAGGGATTTGCCGTAGTCACCGCGCATGACATGCAAGTTGGCGACCACAGTCAGGTGGGAGCTAGTACACAGGTGACGCTGCTGCCCGACTACCTGATGTATCCCTTAGTCACCTTTTTCTTTCTGGGCCGGGAACCACACGGCTTCACTGTACCTACTCTCTCGCCGAACATTCCGGCGAAATCATAATTCGCATTTAATATTAAAACGAGGCCTAAAAGATACCATTCGTAGCAGGGATTCAGAGATTAGGCCTAGATCGTGACTCTGGAAATTGAGGTCCTAACGTTTCTGACTAAAATATCATGTTCATCTTGATAGGATGATATCGGGGAAGGCAATTTTCCTAAGTGATTGGTACGTAGGGGTGAAACTTGATGTTCGTAATTTAAGAAGCCTGGTAGTAGTTACAGCAAGTACGTACTATTTCATTTTAAACTTTAGATAGTGACTATAAAAGTAAACCTATATTCAAGTTACATCAGTATATCAGTGCACACATTGCGGGTTGGATCCTCGCACAAGTAAAAATTTTTCTGTTCATGAACATGTCTATTTGTTTTGGCGTGGGTATTTTCTGAGTATATCTAGTGTCCATAGTAAAAGCTTAGCTTAGTTTGGGCTAGATGGCGATATGTGATATGTCCCGGATATTTATTAATTACTAGCTGTGCCCGCGGTTTCACCCGCGTTAAGTAGTAGTAAGTAGTAGTGGCCTTAGTTTGGGAGTAGATGGCCGTGTGTAAATATTGTCCAAAAGTTAATTTACAAAGTCAACATCAACCCTTGCAATTCATTTTGACAAAATTGTTTTTGTCAAAATGAATTGCAAGGCCACTACTACTTACTACTACTTAACGCGGGTGAAACCGCGGGCACAGCTAGTAATTAATAAATATCCGGGACATATCACATATCGCCATCTAGCCCAAACTAAGCTAAGCTTTTACTATGGACACTAGATATACTCAGAAAATACCCACGCCAAAACAAATAGACATGTTCATGAACAGAAAAATTTTTACTTGTGCGAGGATCCAACCCGCAATGTGTGCACTGATATACTGATGTAACTTGAATATAGGTTTACTTTTATAGTCACTATCTAAAGTTTAATGAAAGAGTAACAAACATCCATACTCACAAACTTTCGCATTTATACCTAATATTGGGTTTGACGGTTACCGTAGCCTAGTTGGTAGTGCTCCTGCCTACGAAGCTGGTGGTCCTGGGTTCGAATCCCGGTAAGTGCAAATAATTGTGTGATGAGCACGAACATTTGTTTCGGAGTCATGGATGTTTTCTATGTATTTAAGTATAAATACTTAAATACATAGAAATATCTATATAAGTATGTATATCGTCTCCTGGTACCCATAGTACAAGCTTTGCTTAGTTTCGGGCTAGGGTGATCTGTGTGACACTGTCCCTAGATTGTCCCTGATATTATTATTGGTAGGATGGCATAGGTATTAATTAGAATCCAACTTTCGACGAACCTTAGAATTAGCTCTAGCCTAGCCTCGTTATATCATTATGTCTTCCGCTTTGCTTTGTAGGCAATTGATTCTAAATTCTTTTGCTCCATGTTTCTTTATGATTAAATTGGTTGCGGGATCCAAGCAGTCGAAGCGATCCCCCGGGAGATGCCCCTGAGCCTCAACGGTCAGTGCCATTATCTAAGTATAAAAACAGCAAAAAAAATCACGTTTTTCGTATGGGATACCCCTAAAAGTATTTATGTTATTCTGTTTTTTTTTTGAATTTTTTGTTATAAAGGAATCTGGGACATTATCATAAACTGTACTATGGTAACCAGATAACTGATATACTACATATATAACTTTTCTTTTTTAAATACAAACTTATATAGATAATTACACCCAGACTCAGGACAAACAGACATGTTCATGCACACAAGTATCTGTCCTGAACCTTCCCACCGAAACTGAAATATACTGACACTGAAATCGAACCCACGATCTGCGGCGTAAGAGACCTCATTTTCTGCGGGTCAACTCCATGCAGGAAAACCAACTAACCAGACCGATAATTTATGGGAACACTCGTAGATTGTAAATTCCTTGCTTGATTTTCGGGATAGAAAATAGGGTCAACTCATATCCCTAGAGGCTGTTAAGGAAAATGGGTTAGTAGTCATTATCGTAACCTTGGGGCCAATGTAAGAAGTCATTGAAACTTAATCCGGCCTATTATGAAAATTGGAAGAGCTTTAAGAATACCTGAACGAAAGCAAGTTTCTAACGGAATTGGGTAAGATTTATTACATTTAATTACATGCAGTGAGGGATCGAATTAGCATTTAGATGGTTCTTCGTGCCATAAGGTAAAACGATTCGTTTTCGCTGTCTTAGACATTAGCTGTCGTTTTTAGAGCTTATTGACTAGCAGGGTCAGAGTTATCAGCCCATAATTGTTTGTCAGGTTATTCTTTTTAACTGCAAAGGCATACAGTTAACCGGACAATAGAAGCAAGCTAGGATTCAAGCAATTCAAATAAAACTACCAACTAGGTTATTCGTGTGCGTCACGATTGCTCCGCCACGTTTTCCAAACAGAAAAAGAAATCGCTATATTTTTTGTCAAAATTAGTCAAAATCGAAAGGAACAAACCAAAACTTTGTCAAAGCAGAAATAAAGAAGTTACAGGGATTTTAAGTTGGCCGCGCGAACGTAACGTGCACGATTGCGCGGCCATGGAGATCTCAGTAACTGCTTGGGATAGCGATCTAAATCTTTTTGTTAATTGAACATTTCATTTGTCAACAATTGTCAAAAAAAGAACTATAAGACTAAGATCAATATTTCATGAAATATTCACCTTGGAAGTTATGGCCGCGCAATCGTGCACTTGATGTTTCTTTAATCTCGATTATTTCTTAAAAACTTAAGATATCATGCACTAAAAGTGTTACTAGAAGAAAGGTTTTAATATGACAAAAGTACCGAAAGCATTTCATGCCACCAAAGTTTATTTGAACTGACGAAATCAAGGCAAAACAAAAGTTTCGTGGCCGCGCAATCGTAACGTTACTTTGAACGCTGATATCTCATTATCTATAATTGTTAAGATTTCGGTGTTAACATCCATTTATTCGTAATATTAACCTAATCAGATTGACATAGCGTTTTACCCTCAGGACAATTTTCTACGCGTGTAATCTCAAAAATAATGATATCTCTTATGATGTTCGAGTAGAGTGACCATAATTTCTGTTAAATATGGGGATATCTTTTGCTCTACTAGACGAAAATGTACCTGTTAGGAATAATTGTTGGAGAATTGGCTAAGATAAGACAGTTCAATACGACATTGCTGCTTGTACTCCAGTAATTTATCTATATCTATACATATAATAAAATCGTAGGAATGTCAAAACTGTACATTGAATGTTATTTAAAAAGGATACTTGGGGCGTGATCTACAATCGACATCGAAGCCAAAAAATTAGTTTTTAGAATTTTCATCTGTTTATCTGTTTGTCCGGGCTAAACTCAAAAAGTACTGCATGGATTTACTTCAAATTTTGCACAGAGGTCTACGGGAGAGGAGCTGTGATAATTTATAAAATTTAAGGCGGGTAAAACCGCGGGGCACAGCTAGTCAAGTACCCCGCGTCACAGGGATTAGATTCCCAAGTTTGGGCGTTGTCTTTTTAAAACGAAAAAAAAAAGAAAAGAATTTAAATGTGCTCGGTTAATAGGCAGTAAACAATAAAGCTACGTGTGATGATTTTAGAACTGACTCGAACGGAGGGACTCTACCTGCGGAATAGCAATTCTATTTATTTTCATTTTGAGAGAAAATTTATATTTCGAATTATGTACAGACGCCAGCACATCTAGCTACCCCAATCTGTCACATTTCTTTTATAGATTTTCAACTTTATCACAAAAGCATAAGGTTCACTTTCAATTGGGGAAATTTGACAGATTGGGGTAACTTGATTTGCTGGAGTCTGTACATTTCTATTTTATATTTCTAGCATTACTAACCCACGAAAATTTGACTCCTAATTTGAAATACATATTAAACTAGGAACCAAATGTGGGAACCAATCGCGTTATATTTCGTATAATTTATGACCGTAAAAACATTATACTTCACCATGTCAGCCAAATTACGTCCACAGTTGGACAAAATCCTCCGCAAAGTTCACAGAAAAACGCTGCTACCCGTTCTCTGGTAGGTTTTTCTTCAGGACGATTTCTAGGCCCCCTACAGGATGAGATAGGGTAATGATATTCTACGCCGTCACCACACAAAGAATTCGTAATAATTATACTTACTTTATCGATTTTACGTAAATGGTCGAAACTCCAGCTCAAGAAATACTGTTGCCATTACCATTACTGTTTCATTGATAAAATTATAACTCGTCAATACATAACAAAACATAAAAGTCGTTTGACAAACGGAAAAAGGAAAGTGTATTAAACTCTTTTATTTTAGCCAATTCTCCAACAATTATTCCTAACAGGTACATTTTCGTCTAGTAGAGCAAAAGATATCCCCATATTTAACAGAAATTATGGTCACTCTACTCAAACATCATAAGAGATATCATTATTTTTGAGATAACACGCGTAGAAAATTGTCCTGAGGGTAAAACGTTATGTCAATCTGATTAGGTTAATATTACGAATAAATGGATGTTAACACCGAAATCTTAACAATTATAGGTAATGAGATATCAGCGTTCAAAGTAACGTTACGATTGCGCGGCCACGAAAATTTTGTTTTGCCTTGATTTCGTCAGTTCAAATAAACTTTGGTGGCATGAAATGCTTTCGGTACTTTTGACATGTTAAAAGCTTTCTTCTAGTAACACTTTTACTGCATGATATCTTAAGTTTTTAAGAAATAATCGAATCGAAATGCTGTTCACCGCTGCATTGGAAGACGTCTTCAAGCTTCTGGACTGGAAAGGCTTTGGCATCAATGTCAATGGCGAGTACATCACTCACCTTCGATTTGCCGATGATATCGTAGTCATGGCTGAGACCATGGAAGACCTCGGTACAATGCTCGATGACCTCAGCAGAGTCTCTCAACAAGTGGGTCTGAAAATGAACATGGGTAAGACGAAAATCATGTCAAACGTCCATGTTGCACCCACTCAATTGAAAGTTGGTGACTCTGCACTCGAAGTTGTAGAGAACTATATTTACCTAGGACAGACCATCCAACTAGGTAGGTCCAACTTCGAGAAGGAGGTCAATCGTAGAATCCAACTCGGATGGGCAGCGTTCGGAAAGCTACGTAACATCTTCTCGTCCAAAATACCGCAGTGTCTCAAGTCGAAAGTCTTCGACCAGTGTGTGTTGCCAGTGATGACATACGGAACAGAGACGTGGTCGCTCACTATGGGCCTTATTAGAAGGCTCAAGGTCACCCAAAGAGCAATGGAGAGGGCTATGCTCGGAGTTTCCCTGCGGGATCGCATCAGAAATGTCGAAATCCGCAGGCGAACCAAAGTCACCGACATAGCCCGAAGACTTGCCAAGCTGAAGTGGCAGTGGGCAGGGCACATAGCTCGTAGAGCCGACGGCCGTTGGGGCAGAAAGGTTCTCGAGTGGCGACCACGAACCGGAAGACGCAGCGTGGGCAGGCCCCCTACAAGATGGACCGATGATCTTGTGCGGGTCGCTGGAAACTGCTGGATGCGAATAGCACAAGACCGGCAATTGTGGAGATCTTTGGGGGAGGCCTTTGTCCAGCAGTGGACGTCTTTCAGCTGATATGATGATGATGATGATGAATCGAGATTAAAGAAACATCAAGTGCACGATTGCGCGGCCATAACTTCCAAGGTGAATATTTCGTGAAATATTGATCTTAGTCTTATAATTCTTTTTTTGACAATTGTTGACAAATGAAATGTTCAATTAACAAAAAGATTTAGATCTCTATCCCAAGTAGTTACTGAGATCTCCATGGCCGCGCAATCGTGCACGTTACGTTCGCGCGGCCAACTTAAACCCCTGTAACTTCTTTATTTCTGCTTTGACAAAGTTTTGGTTTATTCCTTTCGATTTTGACTAATTTTGACAAAAAATATAGCGATTTCTTTTTCTGTTTTGATAACGTGGCGGAGCAATCGTGACGCACACGGTTATTCGCGCCAGAAGGTAGGTGAAGGCCTCTTCTGGGCTTCGAACTCGAGCGGGCGAGGCAAACGGAAGTTGAGATTGTTAGTTGATCGATCCGTTTTCCACACTTAGCCTCCTGATTGACTAATCGTGCGTGAAATTATTTGTCTACTCGAACAATTTTAGATCCATCCAAAGCCCCGAAAGCTTGGCTTGAGTGCTTCCTGCAGTGTCTTCGGATCGTTCAGGAACTTTGTCCGTTGGCTGGCAACGCTACTGCATTGTAGCAGGGTTTGTCTTTCGTTTTCGTTTCGTTCCGATACAAACCTGATTCATCGCAAAATAAAATATCTAGCGCTTATCCCATAATGAGTCTGTATAAAGGACGTTCTCAAGAAACAAGCGTGAGCTATAACAGGAAATTAAAAGAAATACCATTTTCTTTCATGATATAAACAAAATGTTTATAATTAAATCATTTATTATATTCAGTTATTAGTTGATAGGTAGTGACTTAATACCAATCACGTGTTTATTTATAAATAGAAGATTGATTTAAAGCAAAGTAAAATTTATCAAAACCGACATCGACTCGCTCATCTTCTGCGTAACTGGAGGGCGTAAACAAATCGGCCGGGTAGATAAAGGTAGCGTTTTTAGTTTAGCTATTTGGATACGCCATATGTATTAATTTAGCGCAAAATTAAATTTATCAAAAAGAACATCAACTAGCTCATCTTCCGTGCAAGCTCTTAGAGGATTCGAATGAATTGAAATGGCAGACACAAATCGGCCGGGTAGATGGGTAAAGGTATTTTTTTTAGTTTCCATATTTGGATACTTACTTACCTAAAGTGGCTAGATCCGGAAAATTTTAGTACGCCCTATGTATTAATTTAAAGCAGTATTAAATATATCAAAAAGAACATCACGCTCATCTTCCTTACAACCTCCTAGAGGATGCGAATGGATTGAAATGAGGAAAACAAATCGGCCGAATAGATACATGTAGTTTTGCAGTGTAAAAGTAGCCAGTTCCGGAATTCTTAGTGCGCCCTATACAATAATTTAAAGTAAAATCGAATCCTACACGTAAGACGGGTAGACGAGTCAAATTTAGTGCGCAATTTCAATAACCCCATGCAATAATAGGTACCTACTACTTTAGGGCTTGAATAACAAGTAACTAACTCTATCAAATCTCCAAGAACTGTTTGATGTGTCTAACCACTTATCTAATTGCTTTCGCTTATCAAAACATATTTCCTAACCTAGTTATTAATATGTGTGGTACGTAGGTACCTAATCAGTCAGCTAGAGCTAGGGCTATAACATTATATTATCTTTGCTATAACATACTATACTTACATAATATTCTTGTACTACGACGACCGAACTTATTGGCAACGTATTAACATTTGTAATGTAAGGCCAAGCGCGCACTACGATTTTACTTCTTGGGACACGATTATTGAATCGCACTGTAAAATATCGTAGAAAGTACAGTGCACGCACTGGGATAAAAAAATCGGTGGTCATTGCACAGTCCCATGATGGATTCGGTACAAGTTGCTTGTCTCTATATACAACTTCGGAGGGAAAAAAGAAAAATAATCGTCAATACTGGACTCATCCTTTTACAGCGGATAGATTTATTAAGGGATTCTTTTATCAGAAACCCAATGATCTTCAGCCATATCCCAAAAAGTGGCTGTTGTAGAATGAAAATTCAAACACTATACTAGACGACAAAATGCAATATCAGCTTAAGAAAGGCTGTCAGTCACTCTCTGCTAAGTAAAACAAATTAAATAAGAAATAATGTGAGATTTTCTGGCGCAGTGGGCGCGGGACTATACAGTTCCATAAGTTGCAGTAATAATAATAATATATTCGTATCTTAATATAGACATAACCATTCAGACAATAGGTATGTAGTAAAAATATAGCTAAAATTTAAAATTAAGATAATTAAACCGAAACATGATCCTTGACAATAACTTAATTTAAGCTAGCTAAATGATCTGTATGCAATGCACCACTATGCCAGTCAACCGTGAGATGATGCAAAGAACACGTAGGTGGACTACGAGGACTGTAAAAAAAAAATAATCGACATATATATTTAGAAGACACAAATATTATAATCAACTTATATGGCAGAACTTCATTTACCAAAATCTGTCAATAAACTTATTTTTTGAGCAAAGACCTCAGTAGTAGTGTAAAATTGGGCTATCTGGATCAGAGGAGATCCAGATAGCCCAATTTTGACTTCTCGAGAAGTGATTTTCAGTTTTTGAAAACTGATTTTTGATTTATCAATAACTTAATCTTTTCAAGACATTTTTATTTTCAACTTGTCGAGAACTAATTTTGTGTTTTCAAAAACTTGACTAATCCAAGATTTTTGTCTCGATCATTCAAAAACTGGTTTTTACTTTTTGGTAACAGATTTAAAATATTATTTTAAATTATAGATTTTAAGTGGATTTTTGGTTTACCAGTAACTTAATCTATTCAAAACATTTTGATTTTCGCCTTCTCGAGAACTGATTTCGGTCATTCACATTTTAATACTTATTTTGATTTCATCATTACCTTGACCTATTTAAACCATTTTGATTTTTGACTTTTTGAGAACTGATTGCGATAATTTAGATTTATATTTTTCAAAAACTGTTTTTCGTTTTATCAATAACTTAATCTATTCAACCCATTCTCTATATTTACTTCTTTAAGATCTGATAGGATATTTTGCTCTGTATTTATAATTGGGTGGATCATTTGCATGCTTAATCCAGAAAGCTCCAATTCTACCCTACTGTGGTTTAATTAATATGGTAAGTTAATAAATATTAGTTTTCTTCTAATAAGTCTACTTGATTCTTGTTAATTCTAATCACTTTAGCCCGTAATGTACGCCCTACAAAACAAATTTTAGGCCATTTACCATTGTCTTTACGAGTAGGTATTAAGATAGCACTATACTTTTCATAGTTAATCATCTTTACAACATGAAGTCCACACAAACGCTTTTCTACTATAATTATTTTGACTCGATCTCCAATATTCAAAGACATGGTTGTTGTTACAACGAAATCCGTATTACTGTATTATATATCCATTTGTTTATATTATAAAAAACATTTAGGAAAGTGTAACACTTAGTAAAATACAAACAATATTTATTTATCTGAAAATTTTATTTTCAAATAATTATAATAGTTTTTACTTTCAGTTTCACGTGGTAATAAAATAAAATACAACTGTTTTCAATAAAAACATTTATTATATTAATATTTATTTACAAAAATATCTTATTTTCTACACACCATTTACTCAGACATGATACATTTTTTAAAGCACATATTTTGCTATGATAGATACAACTTTTGATATCCGAAGACTTCCAATAATCTTCTTGAAGCTTTGTTAAACTAGGACAATTAAAATTTTCTAAATTATATACATTATCATTACCAAGTATTTTTTTCAACCAAATCACTTTTTCTGCACCTTTTGTAAATATATACTTATTTTTTAAGAAATCGTTAATAAAATTCGTATAATTATAGTATGGTACAATTCCTTCATTCCACAATATGCCTCTATTTTTTTCTATCCAATTTACTTGTAGACGTTCTTTTTTAGTCAAATCGTAAAAAGGGTATGGAGGTTTTATCAAAAGTACAAATATACACTTTTCACATTGGATTGCTATTTCTTTTGGAATAAACTCATTCTTTTCGCTTTTAAATCCTTGTACGTCTACAAACACATTCATGATAATTTTCGAACAATGTTACTTAAAGGTCTGTATTCGAAAAGGCGATCGTTTATGATCAGACAGTAAGCTGTTGTATTATCCGGTATCTCTTCTGCACATTCAATTTCTAACCGCACATCAACTGGTCCGGTTTTTAATGAATCATTTTGTCTGGAGCAGTCAATTACAAACAGGGGAGCCTTTTCTCTAAACGTACACAAATCAAGCAGGGGATCTATGCCAGTGTTGTAATATGACTGACGAAAATTTGCATACATTTCATATAATATACTGTATTTACTTTCATCAAATTTCAGATTAAGTGAGTCATATGGAAAATATTGTGAATTCAAAAACAATTTAAAATTTGTTACTTGACAATGATCGAATACAGATGAACTATTATTTAAGTTATTTTTTCGATTAGTTTGTAGACCGAGTATAACAAATCTTGGTTTTTCTAACTGAGAAGTTGTTTTGATAGACCACAAATGTTTCGTTGTTTTAGGTAATAATGGATATTCATATAAATCCCAATTTCTGAATGCTAACTGTATCGCTCTATCTTTTTCCAAATGCTTCAGTAGAGAGATTCTAACAGGATCAGAAACTCTAATATGGGGGACACGCAATTGTATCTTTTGTATGTCTAATTGTATATTATCACTTTTGTCCATAATAACACAGTTTGAAATAGATCGGCTTCTTTGTAATATAAGTTCATGTCTACAATTAACAATTATTTTATTGTAATCTTCTGCAAATCCTAAGATTTTACTTAACGGCAAAATAATACTAAAATGTCCGTCTTTTTGCTTGGTACCATTCAGGTTCCAACCCCAAACTGCAGCAAGTTTGCTTTCCCCTTCGTTCATTGAAATATATGATTTTAAAGTTGTTGTGATTCCAGCATTTTTAATACGATCTATTTCAATACCATTAAGCTCGTATCTGATATCTTCAAATAAAAAAGAGAATGGGTTATTTATAAATTTCACATCTTTTTTTATAGTCTTTCCTGTTGTATCTTTGGAATATACACACACATATCCTTCAATGTAAATGGAACTCGCCGATGGATATACATATAAGTCTTGCTGATGAATAGGGATTCTAATTTCGTCATTTTCTTTAAAGCTGTTGTTGTAAGGATTATAACTATGAATCTCGTAGCTTTCGATGGAATTATCATGATGCGGTAAGTCAGTTATATGAAGCATTTTATTTAATTTTAAATCCAAGAGCATGTAAGAAATCCTTATTACTTTTGTTAATTTTTTTTATCGCACTTAACTGTCTATCTCATTTCGATACTCGAAGTGAAATATTAGGTTTTCTTGTGGATGAAGGGTTTTTATTGTAAACTATCATATTGATATATGTCCAAATCAGAAATTATTTTTTTTATAATTATGTTGCACTAGTAACTATGAGCTGAATACGCAGACCAAACTAAAATGAACCTTCTAATAAAAAGAGAATCTTTTTATACATTCATATTACGTTTGAACCAAAATAATTTTAAAAATTTTAAGCATATGTGTCCACAATTGTATAAATTATTACCTTGGTAGTTTTTATAGTTATAGTACATGTTTCGTCCCAAATATTTAATACATTCTTTTGGAGGTTTCAAGTTGCCGTAACTGTCAAAGTATTCAATATAATCATTAATTTTCCCATAGGCTACCCAATGCGTACCAGGATTTTTTGAAGAATCTAGATTAATAATGCCACATTCTATGGCTAATGGTTTATTTGGTAATTCATCTCTCATATATACACCTCGAAAAAAAGGAATATTTTTTGAGTACTTCATTATATCAACATTAGATAAAGGTTTTTTGGGTAGCCGAACACTTAGTTTTTTTTCTTGGATACATAAATGCCTAAACCATTTTTATAAGGTTTAAGATGTAATCCTCTACCAATACATAACGCTTCTATTTGTCTATTATGTCTTTCTAATTCTTCCAATCTTTTTTTTGATGATTTGTAATCATTTATCGCCTTTGTGATTCCAGCAGCACCACCAACTAAGCTGCCAGCAGCAGATAATCCCGCAAATATAGGTATTAGAGGAAGAAATCCACCAGTTTTAGGTACAGGATTGACTCTCGGTAATTTTATTGGCAAATTGGAAGATAAATCTTTTGCAGTTTTATACGCTAATTCTATCAATGCCTTTTTACATTTAGGTTTCAGGTCTTTAATGTGTTTTTTTGTATGCGATACGATCTTTTTGAAGGTTCGTTTTAAACACTTCCCTGATTTAATGTTTTCCTTGAACTCATAATGCTTTTTTCCTTATCGTTCATATTACTAGTTTTAGTTACTATAATAACCACTTAAACTTAAGACTTTGTATAAAGTGCTCTCTGTTTTGAGAAGCGAATACAAATGAATTAAAATACTTTAAGTACTTATTTTTAAAGAATTGCCTGTCAAGCTTTCTAAATGGATATTGAATAACACATAATAACATTTTAATAAATTACAAAACTTTTTCTTTATCTATCCAGCAATTCTGAGTGGTCGGAAGGCCTAACCATTTCACGTAGAATTTATTTCCCTTTCGTTTTAACATTTTTTCAATAAGATATATTTCTGGGTGCTTAGTTTTTTGAAGTTCTTGAGCATAAAATGCTCCTAAAATTGGCTGTTTTCGAACATCTTCTAATAAATAAGTGGTGGGAAGAGTATCTTGCACTTAAAAAATCTTAAAAATTTCTGTGGACCAATTAGGAGTGAAACCATTTTCATAACATCCTTTGTATTTACTGATTCTCACAAAATCTCCCACTTGAAATCGATTGCATTTCAAAAGCTTGTTAGCTTTTTTTGAAATATTAGCGTAATTTCGTAACACATTTTTTTTATTTGTCTGATTTATTGACGCTGGTGACTGCTTTATAGTTCTATGAAAACTGTGATTATATTCATAAACTTTATTATCAAGCGTACCGTCTATCCATTTATAGTTTCCTTTTAGACTGAACTCTTTATAAAGTTTATTTTTTAATGTTCTTATGAATCTTTCAACAATTGAAGCCTTTTTAGTAGAATATGTAGAGTAGTGATTGATATCATTAGTTTTCAAAATGTTATGAAATTTATCATTATAGAATTCTTTCCCGAAATCGGTTTGCAAATTATTCGGTATACGTTTTTTCAGAAGAGTCTCAAATGCTTTAGACACGAGTTCTTTACTTTTCTTTTCGAGTGGGATTGCCCAAGCATATTTTGAAAAGCAATCTATAACCACTAATATGTATTTAAAGCCGCAGTTTACTTTTGACATAGCTTGCATATCTATCAGATCTGCTTGCCATAGATCATCGATATCTTTTAGAATTACATTTCTACGAGGATAGTTTATTCTTACATTTTTATGAATTTCATTTACGACGTCCAGTTTGCTCATAATGCTTTTGGAACTGTTTTGCTACTTGTTTCAAATCAATATTCTTTTCAACTCTTTTTATGCCATCGATTAATCTTGTGATTGTTTGAATAATATATTTTATTTTATCTAATAAAATAGTTAAATGTTATCAACCTGATTTTTAATAACGTTATAATAAGGTTCGTTGTCTTTTATGATATTTTTTGTAATATCACTTTCACTGCACGCTCGAGATGTTGATGCGTGGTCATTCATGATTGTTGTCCTTTTAATAACTATATCTTAGAGCATAAATCTTTTTATTTTATAATACCTGCTTCTTTCAATTCTTCGATTATTGATATAATTTCGTTATCATGGTTAGTGTTGCCAGCGCTTTGAGATGCAATTAACAATTTTAATCTTTCAATCAATTCATTCGGATCATCCCAATAAATATAATCTGTATTTGGTTTATATTTCTTAAATTTCGATATATATCCACCAGTTTTCGTTTTTACTAATAATTCAGAACATTTTTTTGGAACAGGAATATCAGAAAATAGTGGTTTTATTATTTGACGATATTTTGCTCCTTTATCACCTTTTATTTGCCCACTAGGTTGAAAATCCCGTTTGTGTGCGTTTGTGTTATGAAGTATTTCTTTGTAGTTAATCTTATCCTCTTCAGTGACTAATGCCAAGTTGGGTTTACTACGAACCAAAAGTTCTTTTAAGCCCGGAGTAAATTCATAATGTTTGTTATTAATCGTGACAGCGTAAGATTTTTCAGTGTTTGAGGTATTTCTCGTAACAGAAAACTTTACATTAGAGTTTCCTATCATTAGTTTCTTATTTTCATTGCGAATACCAAATGGAATATTTATTTTATCATAAATATCAACAAAATCTTCCTTGTTTAACGACATTAAAGTATCATCATTTCTATTTGATGGACTTTTATCTCCTTCACTGTAGTATTCTGAATCCTCGTCCGAATCTGTTATATCTTTAGAAGTATTACAATCTAGAGAAGAGTTTAAATTACCGATTTTATAATTTTCAATAACATTTACATTATTTGAAGTTGAATTATCATTTTCATTTACTTTAATTAGGGATTTCAGAGGATCTATAATAGGCTTAAATACTTTTTGATATTTTATATTAGCTGTGTCTTCTTCATCTTGTATCAGTTTTATTTTATTTTTTATACTGTTTACTGATTTTATTAGTTGCTCTTTAACATTTGTCTCCATTTTACTCAAGCTTACATGCAACTTGTATTTACTGATGCTTAACGACAAATGAAATTTGTTTAACTAATGTGGATACTATATGAGGTTTTTAAAATTTAATAAATACATCAAAGCCTTTTCTATACCTTCCTTCGTTCAGAGAACAGTCTTTGTTTACCAACAAGAAATTAAAATGGTCTTGCCATACAGTAGAACAAAGTTTCTTGAATGGAAGCCATTCCATGTCTGTATTCACATGTTCATTGTATATATGCTTTAAGTTGATGTCATCTTGTTTAAATATTATCAAAAGGTTAACATTATCACGCACGAGTTGTTTAGGGATTTTTGAATAGGTTTGAGACAAATAAAAACAATCGATTTGTTTATGTCGTCCCATGGCAAAGTAATTTCGAATGTTAATTTGATTTTCACACGCTACATCATCGAATATCATAATCGAATTTCTTAGAGCATCATTAGGATGAATAACTTCTTTATTATCACTATAAATGAAGAATTTGGCCGCTGGAATATGTTTTATTACTTCTTTAAAGAAACAATATTTTGGTTGAAAAGCTGTCTTTGAATAGATATGTTTAAATTTAAGACCATTTTCATGCAACAATAAAGTTAGCATAACATTCGTTTTACCGTAGTTTGAAGGACCACACATCACGCATCGAATTGAGTTAGGTAAAAGAGAACCATGTTTAAATTCGGTAGGTTTCTTCGTTAAGTTTATATTTTGCACTTCTAGTGTGTGAGATTGCTTAACGAACTTCATTGTGCTATCTATTCAAAATCAATAATTTATTTGAAATATAACACAAGTTCATGAGTATTTATAAGTAAAATAATGACATCATGATAAATATATTTACTTACATATTTGACATTATGTAGCAGTCAGTGTAACTAGTAGTATGTGTCGAATATCCGTTTGCTTAGAAAGATAGTAATTATAAATAACACTACCAATTAAGTATGTAAAATAAGTTTATTAATTCAAGTTTGCATTATTACATTGACATATTTCTATATGAATAATCACTTCACAATATTGTGCTTCAGTGCACAATAGCTTACATAAAATTAAAACTGAACATTTAGAAACTACATTATATTCATAAATTTACATTTACAATTAAATGCAAAATAAAAGTAATTTTACAATAGGTACAAGTTTTCTAGGAATAATGTAGGTACTAAGTATATTGCTTCTTTTACGTATTATGTTATTTTCACTAGTATTTTAAAAATAATAAAAATAGTAGTTATTTTTATTAACTAAGGTTTCACTATTATTTTTAAAACAATAGTGCAATAATTAATAAAATCATTAACATTTGATGCTTTTATGATACCCCCATGGTTTAGTATAAATTTGATTGGACAAAATTTGCCTTTTGTCGTCATTTCTGTTTAAAGCTACTTTATTTATTTCTTGTGTATACAAGACATGTTTAATCGATTTTATGATTTTCATTTTATGTTTATACGTCTTATCGTCTAACAGAGTTTTCTTATAATTATTTAATGATAGTTTTCTGGTTAAAGGTTTCGTTATCCCTTTAGCTTTCTTTATTTGAGTTTTAACACTGTCTATACAGTATAATTTAGCTCTAAGACCAACAAATTCAGAAATTACATCACCACCTAATTCGTCTTTGAATAAACCAGGAATCTTTGAATTTAATCTAGGTACTCCGTAAGGATTATCATCAGTAAAATTGCTTGTATCAAATAATGATATATTTTTAACTATATCATTATAAAAGTCATTAGTATAAATAAAATAAAGTAGACTATCAGTAGCTGTATAACAAAGCATAACCTGGTCCCCATACTGTTTTTTAATAAAATCATAGTGAAACTGGTATAAATGTTGTTTAGAATACTCTAAAACAGTAAACCCGATATATATTGGCCTGTCCAGGGTTACCTTTTCCTGCTTCAATTGAATAGCTACGAAATTTTCATTAAATATACACACACTTTTTAAATTCGGTTTTGAAATTAGTTTCTCAGCACCCACATCACATGTTTATTCGTTACGTTGTTATTATCTTTCCATCGCGAAATTAATCTGACATCTACTTGTTTGCGTCTATTTTCAATTGTTTTACCAAATATAGCATTATTCAATAGTTTAAAAAGATCTTTTTCAAAATTTGACGTACTTGCTTGACGTAATTGTGTATTTAAATCAATGTATTTCTTTAAAAAGCATTCTTGCCGAAAAGCTAAAATACGATGGATCTTTTTTAAAATTAATCCATGTTTTAGGCCTTGTTTCAAATTTGTGTAGTGAATAACATATTTCTTTTTATCATATAAATTCGCTATTAATTTATGTGTTTTTCCACCCGGGGGAATAATTTTTTCAGGTGCAAATGGTAAGTCACTGTGAATATCATGTAAATAACTGGGATAATTCAAATCTACTTCTAGAATATATCCATAGCGGAATAGATCAAATTCAGATATTTCATTTTCCTTTAATAAATGAAAATCTGAAATAGGTAATTTTTTTGTCATAGCATAGCCATACAAGTTATTAGCATCCAGATATATTAAAAAAGATGAAGGTTCTCTGACATCATAGTCTGAAAGATATTTATTGTTAGCTTTGGCATATCGAAGTGAACATTGAGCTAGACCTCCACGTATTCCTTTCTCTAATAATTCATATATTTCTAAATCAGATATTAAATCCAATTGAATTCCTGTGTATAAAAGCATAGCATCCCAACTTAAACTGGGTGAAGATACATAATGTGCTGGATCTAATTTATAATATTCTAAGCACGTTTGTCTGAACTTTTCAAATACATCACAAAGAAATAATACATCACTTTTTAAATATAGGTCATTATATTTACCAATACAATTAATCTCAAAAGTATTTCAAATTTCCTGTACACGTTTATATTCAATATCTGATATATGTTCCGAAGTTAAACTATTAAAAAAACTGTCTTTAGGTGGCATCTCTTTTTTATCATATTTAGCCCATGAATCAACGTAGTCGTAAGGGAAAATGCCTTTTTCCCTCAACAACATAAACTGATGGTAATTTCTGAATTCATTGGAAAGATAAACATTCTCTTCCTTTGTTAAATTTTTTGATAATGTGTCTAAGCTAGAACTTAAAAATTGAAATGAATCTATAAATTTTATTTGAACATTGCGAGACGTTTTTTTATTATAAATGTTTTTAATAATCGAAATATATTTTTCTTTAGTTTTAGGTATAACTTGGATATTTCCTTCATAGCTGGATAACTCTTGAATAAAGAGATGGCTGTCATATCCCGATAAATTATGGAAAATAACAGGAATATAAGGACATATTCTATATATTATATTACAGTGACTATGAGCCGCACCGCGATACTCAGATGTCAAATGATCGTGATCAACAACTTTATCTCCAAGTAAAGGCTGTTCACAAATATGACACGGGTATCCGTTAATGGTGACATTGACTTTTTATTCGATACTATACTATCTATTCGTTTTACATCTCTGATAAGTCGTTTAATAAACATTTCAATGCAATTAGGACCTCTATATGAAACATATTTATTCAAGTTCCGGTCATAAGAACAACAAATGTAATATCCAAAACATGACGGTTGATGCTGTTTTAAATTAACTGTGTTAACACCTGACTTTGAATCACAACTTAATAATATGCTTTCGAAGTCTGCGTATATTACAAAAGGAATCTTTAGTTTTCTTTCATAATGTTTAAATATTAATTTGCTATTTTTTTCCGGTAATATCGCCAATATTTGAGAACATTTGTGAGAACTGTATGGAGACTTACTCATAAAAAACTGTAAACAAGTATCACAAAACTGTAATTTTCCATTATGTTTAGTAATTTGTCGTTTTACTAGACGTGGTAGGTCTGTAATTAAACAGTAATGACCTTTTTGTTCGTTTTCTAAATACAATAAATTTATATGATTCACTTTTTTAGAACTTGCCAAATATAAAGGACCAGTCACAGTAAATCTTTTATCAAGACCATAAACATTAATACTTAAATCAGGATTTTGTTTCTCTAAAAGTTTTAAATCCTCAACAGTGGGCGGGAATGACATGCCATCAATGTTGAGAACTTTTGAAAAATGCGGATAAGACGCAGTTCTGCACACGTTATTTTTTGCGGGGTACAGCGCTGCTACAACGCTCCATAGCAAACAGTGCTCGTCTTTATTCTGAATATTTATACAACTTTTAGTGTTTTTAATAACCAACGGTAAATCTATATAATTGCCTCCTTTCATGGGTGAATATCTATTTATATTGATTTCTAAGTGGCTTACAGCATTAAAAGACCACCCCGACTCGCAATGCTCAAATAATGTCATCTTTTCTACTAAAACATTAATAGCTGTGTCAAAATAACAATCAATATCAGTGTTATTGCATATAACTTCAAATTTAGTATTAAACGATTTCAGTTGTTGCTTTTCTGATTTAGGTAAAATAAAATAAGCAACTAGTTCAAAGTTGACTTTAATACATTTGTGTTTCATTAACGATAGTTCAATAATGCTTTTTACATAATTCTTATTATCATTTAAGAACGTCTCTGGTGTGAGATATTCGGCATTGTGTGCAGGATTCAGGCTATATGTTATTATTCTATTTTTAAATGCAGTAGCAATGATATTGATGTTTTCAAACTTAGTACTCAATCGACAGTTAGACTTATGTAAATTAGATCTTGTATGATTTTTGTATTTATGTTTCAGAATTTTTAGATTTCATTTCGTACATAATATAATATCTGGCCTTATAGTCTCTTTAACAGATTCATATTTGTGAGGTGCGGTAACTGTGAACAATTAAACAGAAAAACAATAATAATTATAATGTTTTATTAAATAAGCAAATGAGTAAATAATATTAGAGAGTAGTTACTGATTACATGTTTATTATATTCATTATGTTAAAACTATAAATGGATTACATTGAGTTATATATAACTTATAATATATTAAGAATAAAAAGCGGATAATGAACAATATTTATTAATTGTACGAATTATTAAACATAGGTGAGGTATCTTTAAATTCTTTGCGAATGGCACCCAAATAAGCTGATAAGTGACGCCAACTATCGGTATCGATATCAGTCCTGGTTTTTATCGCTACAACAGCTTGACGCCATCTATTCATGGGGGCCACATGTTCTATTTCGTCACATTTATATATTTTTACTTCAACAAAATGTGACCCCATTTTTAATGCATTCATTTGTCGTGAATACCCATTCGCGACTCGTCGAGTGACATATGAAACTAAAGGTGATGTTTTTGTACCAATTTCGTTTTCACCAGTACGATTATCCTCGTCGCTGTCGGAGCCAAAGAGATCTCTCGCTGTAGTCTTGTTTTCAGCCTTAGCACGCTTGCTGTCGGAGCGGCAACCCGCGCTGCCAGCGTTGTCGGATGAGCGCGCGCGGACCCCGCTACACGAAGCCTCTGAACGGTGTGCTCTCTTCTTCTTGCTTTTCTTCTCGACAGGTTTCTTTTCTAATTCGTCAGCCGATGACTCCTCTTCCGACGGGAAAATAGCATCGACATGTTTCGACCTGTAAAAACATCAATTTAATTATTAATAAAACTGAAAATGATGCCATTGTTTTGTGGACAGAGAAAAAAATTAAGGAAGTACAATGTTTGTATGCTTAAGTATACCTATGTAACTTATTTACTACAATTAAGCACTACCAAGTTATATTGTAACTTTCGGACAAAAATAAATGCACAAATTGAATTGCTATATCAATAAATTCAAATGTTAAATACCGAAATTATTAATATTAAATTAACTAGATTATTTTTATATATCTACCTCGAGAGTACAGTGCTAATCTAATAAAATAGACAAATAATTGAAAGCTGTGTTTATTTTATTCGTATTTCCAAATAATGCAGAAGTAAATAATATGTAAAATTATATGAAATATCACAAATAATAGGTAAACGGCTCGCCCTATATGCCTTTATTTTTTGATTATTAATACAACATGGTAAGTTTAATTAATGATAATTTAGAATTAAAATAAACTGTATTATCATAAGAACTAAAGGTGTGTTACCAAATATCAGATTAATCTGTCAACAGAAAGTGGGTCAAATTTCAATAACTAAAAATAAATAAGCAAACAGGGCAAGCTAAATAAAACCGTTTAAAAATACGGTTGGTACAATTATTAGGACCATAAGTAAACAATAAAGTGAAACATAAATAATACTTACATGATGAATAGTTGTTTTGAAAACTTTTTCACTTTACAACTGGCACTTCTCAATTAGGTACTAGTCAATTTTATTGATGATAGTTTTACTATATTAGCACACCACTCGCAGGTACACAGACACTGAGTAGGTCTCACTTGGGAGACAGGTCTGAGCAGAAAGTATTTACATCAATTTTTTAACCCTATTAATATCAATCAATAATGCGTAAGTGTGAAGAAATGAATATATAATATTGTACGCTTGTGTGCAAAAAATGATGATCAGAAAAATAATATGTCAAGAAAATTTACCTTCGTGGTAAATGCGGGTTCTGCCTACATTATGTCTTTTATTAATACATATTCTAATCATATTTCGATATAAAACCTTCTCATCGAATGGTACCCTAAAATATTGCTATCATCGCAATAATATCTATTGTACATACTACAGCTTGCACCAGGTTTTACTTATCATTTAAGCTATGAAGAACATTCGCGTCTTAGTCGTAATTACTATGGACAAACTCGTAGACAACATGAATTGATTTGTTAGTAGATAATTCTACAAAACATAGACGGGCTCACATTGCATCCGACGCCTCTCTGTCGCGAAAATATAAACAAACGTTCCAAAAAAGGAGCGAGCCGCATCGGTTGTCACTAATACATAAAATATGTTCAAATTAGAACCTTAAGATCGTGAAATAATTAAACTTAGTAACACTGAAGTCATTTTACTGTACAATTTTATTTCGAGTAAGTCGTGTCTCATCTCACAAGGGGAAATTAATAAACACATTATGTCGGTAAGTTATTTGTACATTTTATTAAGTATATTTTCCTTGTTTAGTGTTCATTCTATAGAAATAACTTATTAGCATCCTTCTAAGACAAAGATTTATTTATTCATTACTACAAAATACAAATATAAAAGCTAATATTCTTTCAAATCTGGTTAGACTAGAAAGCGGACCCCAGGCTCCAAGGCAAATAACTTGGATACAACTGGGATAACGCTAGGAGGATGAAAATACAAATATAATTATGTATGTACATAGTGTACAATAATGTAGTGATTAAAAAACGCATATAATAATAATAATATTAATAATAATTAATTAACTGTCTCGTCGGCTCCAGACGTGAGGCTATGTACGTTCATATTTATGTAATTAAATCAATATAAATTTAATAAACGTTTAATTTTGTAAATTTATTAGGATTCATTATATTAGAATTTTCATTATTATTTTATACCCCTATTATACCTATAGCATTCAAGTACTATTCAGCAGTTAAAATCTTAGTATTAAAGAAAATTATATTGCTGTAAAAATTAGTAAATTATCGTTAAAATTTATATTTCCAGGACTCTGAAGAAACCTTATTCAAGTTCATTCCCATGGATGCAGCACGATCAACGAAAACGAACCAGAATGAAGGTATCATTCGAAAAAGACCGCATTCTGAAGATACCAACATAAATAATTATATGTTCATCAAGAAACCTTCACTAGGATTTAAGATCGTCCGCATCGAAATATACGATGCAAAAAGTTTTGTTAACCAGCAAGATACCCTATGTAAATGTAAAGCAG
The DNA here is from genome assembly GCA_951640165.1 of Pseudoips prasinana. Taxonomy (NCBI): domain Eukaryota; kingdom Metazoa; phylum Arthropoda; class Insecta; order Lepidoptera; family Nolidae; genus Pseudoips; species Pseudoips prasinana. The sequence goes on along the minus strand of OX621241.1, from coordinate 16,773,627 downwards.
AAATATGTGCACAACATGTCGTGAGACATGTTTTATTTGATGATATTTATAAAAGTGCAATAATTAAAACAATCCAAATTGAATTAGAAAAATAAATGTTTTATTATTTTTTAACATGCATTGTGTTTCATTTTCAAAGGCCCTTACACAAATATTATCACGGTAACTGAATGTGATAACTGTCGAAAGGCGAATATAAAGTTATTATGTCGATGGCGTAGTGGTTATTGTAACCAACTGCCACGTCTGAGATTGCGGGTTCGATTCCCGCACAAGTCAAACATTTGTGTGCATGAACATGGATGTTTGTCTTGGACTGGGTGTTTCTATGTATAATATGTATGTATTTACAAAAAGTATATATGTATGTTTATCCATTGTCTAGAACCTATAGTACAAGCTCTTCTTCGTTTGCGATCGATGGGTTGTGTGTATGTGATAGAATATTATTATTATTAATTAGTTCTCAAAAATCAAAATGGTTTAAATAAGTCAAGTTATTGATTGAATGAAAAATAAGTTTTTAAAATGTAAATGTCTAAAGGATCGAAATCTGTTCTCGGGAGGTCGAAAATCAAAATGTCCTGAATAGATTGAGTTATTGAGAAAGCAAAAATCAGTTTTTAATAAGTAAAATCTGTTATCAAAAAGTAAAAACCAGTTTTTGAATGATCGAGACAAAAATCTTGGATTAGTCAAGTTTTTGAAAACACAAAATCAGTTCTCGAGAAGTTAAAAATAAAAATGTCTTGAATAGATTAAGTTATTGCTAAATCAAAAATCAGTTTTCAAAAACTGAAAATCACTTCTCGAGAAGTCAAAATTGGGCTATCTGGATCTCCTCTGATCTAGATAGCCCAATTTTACACTACTGACCTCTTATAAACGCCGATCAATTTAAGAGAAATCCTATCATTGTCATTTTGACTGCACGTATAGCGCAGCGGTTACGACAGTCGCCTCTCCACTTCCTGTCCCGGGTTCGATTCCCGCGCATGGCAACTATTTGTGTGACCTATAAATAGTTGCTCTGACTGGGTGTACTTAGTTCCATCAACTCCATCCCTAGTACGGGCCTCGTCAGAAAAAAATAAAAAATGAAGTTTTGTCTTCAAGAGAAGGTGATCCGTGTTTACAAGGACCTAGTCGTTTTACCTCACTCTTACCAAATCCAAACAAAAATGTAGTTTTGTCTTTAAGAGAAGGTGATCCGCGTTCACAAGGATCTACATAGTTGTTTTACCTCAAACTCTTACGAAATCCAAACAAAAATGCACTACAATTTTTATCATATTTTATCAAACCAAAATTATTTTCAATGTTTTCTTTATAAGCTTGGATAATTTTTCATCCTCTCATAGTACCTTTCTGCTGTTAGCTGCGCTTGTACAAAAATAACTTCCATTCTAAGTAATCTCATGAACATCTTTAGTATAAGTACAAGAACGCATTTATAGTTTCTTAAATAGGAGCCAGAATATATAGTATGTAGAATACATACTATATATTCTGGCTCCTATAACTTCTTTTTTAATAGTTTTCTCTGTACTGAATTATGTTATGACACAATATTTTAAGATGGGATTTCTACATCATCATCATGACAGCCAAAGTACGTCCACTGCTGGACAAAAGCCGCCCCAAAGAATGAGGGGATTTGCTATAATCCCCACGCTAGGCAGACGGGTTGGCGATCGCAGTTTGATAGTCATAGTTCGCAGAAAAACGCTGCTGCCCGTTCTCAGATAGGTATTCCCTCGGACGATTTCTACGTACCCCAGGGGATGAGATGGGGTGATGATATTCTATGCCGTCTCCACAGGATTTCTACATTAGGACTAAAATAAAAACACCATATTAGATTAATGTGCGGTTATAATATTATAAAATACTTTCAGCCTATCGAAACATAATCCTATGGGTTCTAATCGATATTTACATAGAAATATGAAAGGCGGGAGGACAATACATAATATCTAAAAAATCGGCGCTATAGCCGCGGCCATGGGCGCGGGATACACACCGATTACTTATTATGCATGTTATAGTGAAAACATTCATAGAGCCTAACACATCCGTCACAAGACCAAAGAGAAATAGCGGCAAAACGAGATATATATAGCCATATCTTTTACACACTATACCTCTATGGTCCAGCAACAAGTATGCTAAGCGTACAGGAAAGGCTCGCGTGCTTATATTAATCAACCAATGATTGATTGGTACATTAAAACTTCGTGCCGACCAGGTCCCGAGCTGGCGCACAAATTTCTACTCTCAGGGAGTTCTAATACGACATCACAAAAAGTTCACTTATTAATTCCCGGCTTAAAGCTATGCCACTGGCGAAGTTGACAGGACTACGTTCGAGATCTTCCTCGGGAGTACCTGGCCTTTATAGTTTACTATATATATTTTCTTACAATACATAAAAAATGTAGCTACTACATTTGTTACAGATTAAAAGTACGCTCAACCTTGTATTGGTTTTAAATAAAATTCGAATATCGGACCGTATTTTAATACAAAGTTGTGTCGTTCTTTGAACTGAACTGATTCCTAACACCTATACAGACAGATAGTATTATTATATGGGACTTGATTTTTATGTGATCTACAAACAGAAATTCTATAAGTTTTTCGGATGACTGGAAAATAAGTCTTACAAATGATTTACAGTTGTTAAACCTTTTATTCGTCACACTACCGAAGAAGAACTCGAACTAAAGCTATAGACTCGTAAAAGCGGTGCCATGAGTATAACAGATTAAAAAAAATCGGGGTATACAAAATGCAACATAAATAGTTGACGCATATTACTTATCGTATGGGCAGTGGTTACCCTAGTGTTAAGAGTTGTGTAACGTGCTTCCGGAGCACGGAAACGCTCAGATATTAAACCACTTTGGCGGTCGCCCATCTATGGACTGACCGCGAGCCTAGTTGCTTAACCTCGCCGATCACTTACGGATCGGTGAGAGTATCTAGCTATAGGCAAATTGAGAAACAAACATTGTCTTTGAAACAATGTGAAGAACGTTAGTAAAAAATATTTGACTGGCTCTACAATGGCAAGGATCTAATTTACTTAAAACTGGCAGTCTGTTTCGTTTCATAGATGGATTGAACTCCTTAAATTTCTGGTAATATTCATGTTACGCCCTGTATATACTATTGCTCTGCTTGAGACGACGCTTGAACGAGTCCACGCACTAACTCCAGTCAACTTCATATGTAAACAACATCCGCTATTTCAAGATTATTCTGAAGTATATTAAAGGAAATGTTCTTTTTTTATACCTCACAATAGTCTCGAATAAGAAATGGGGTATGTGTAGCACTAAACACTGTATCTTTTCCTCATATAGGCGGGGTTCCGGAACCCCAAATGGTAGCACATCGCCAGCCAGCGATGTACTGCCCTTATTAGATGTAAATGTCTGGTAATGTTGGTAATTTTACACGACTAAAGCAACTTATATAAAAGTTATTTGTAAAACACCAACAACCTCGCAGGACTAGATTGATAACATCATAACCAACAACTTTTGTTCTACGAGTTCGGTTTTTGCTGTACTGTCGTGACATTTGTTGTTGTTGCATTCACATACACTTATTGCAAATAAATGATTATGATTCATAAACGCTAAAATAGCGCGCGTGTGCGCGTCTTTGTGATGCTCGTAGACTTATAAACATTCAAGCGAGAAATTAAATTAATACTAATAATTAAATTAAGGGGCCTTTTACAGTCCACTAGCGCCGCCAAACAGGCAATAACGTAATTTTATAACACATTGTCAACACTTGAAATATAGCTGTTTAGCTAAATCGTGCATTTGTAACAAAAACGGCCGTTTATGTTTTGAATGCACGATTTAGCTAAACAGCTATATTTCAAGTGTTGATAAGGTGTTATATAATTACGTTATTGCCTTTTCCACAGTAATAATAGAACATATTTTGTATTTTTGATTCTATTTACGAGTTATGACATTTTTTCGATTGGCGGCGCTAGTGGACTGTAATAGCCTCTTAAGAAGTATGAAAATAAAATCTTAACAAATGATCAAAAGTTATACAACAAAAGTTGTTGCTTATGGTGTTAACTATCTAGTGCTGCGAGGTTGTCGGTGTTTTAAAAAGTGACCCTTTATTTTGTATAAATTACTTTAGTCGTCTATATATTTATATCGTAACATCTCTATATATTATAGGCCGTATGAAAATGACAAGGCATACATAAAATTTTCAAATTTAAATAATAATAAAATCTTTTCGTCTAGAGCGTAAAACTAAGCCACAGATTCCAAGGTTTAGCTATTTCTTTCAGTATTACGCGCCACAAATAAAATTACAGGCCTAAAAATAGCCTGTCCTTTTCATATGAAGTACGTTAAAATAAAATTAATTAAGGTGCAGATTGGAGCACAGCCATTTAGATGTTTCACATGCTATAAAATAATAATATTCGATTAAATCTTGTGACATATTCACAATAATCAGAATAAGTTATCAATTTTATATGTTTTTTACTCACCCAATGAAATACGAATATTTTATTTTAATCCATATTTAATGGCCATAAAAAAATAAAACTGAAAATTTCGACCTGCATTTTTTTTAAACGATTTTTTTATTTGTTAAAATGTAAAACATCTAAATGTTTAATCAAAAAGACACATACGCTAAGCATGCAACTTGGCACTGCTTAGAATTGTTTCATGAAGATATTACACGAACACCCCAACATTTCATCAACATTTCCTCTCATTTCATTTCTTCATAGTATCCAGACGGGAAGGTTCCGGAAACCCGCGCGTAGTAATCAGTCCAGCGTAGCTAGAATGGGGGCGACGACTCTTTTCTATCCATCAACCAATCCACATCCTCCCAGTCATAAACTAGTATTTTTCTGTGATTTATTTAATCAAACGTTGAATAGAAATATGAGTCGTCATCGCCATGCTAGCTACGCTGGAAGACACCAATGTCAGTACAGTCGTACAGTGTGTAATGAAGATATAGAATGCCAATTGATAACTCCGCCTAGTCCTCATGCGGGCGGGGTTCAGGAAACCCGCGAGCAGAGATCGGGTCCGGCGCGGGGTCCACGTGCGGCGCTGGTGACGCGGCCGGGCTGGCGGCAGGCGACGCGCTGCCCAGCGGGGAGGGGAGCGTGGCGTACACCGTGGGGCGCGGCGGCTGGTACGACGGCGCGTACGAATCACTGCGCGGGTTGTAGAACGGAGAATCATCGGCAGAGCAGTCTAGGTTCGGTGAATACGGCGTTGCTGCGCCGCAAGATGGCGCCTCCGAACTGGAATATGAAACGAAACATTAACCCTCTTGTTAAAAGAGCACTTTATAGGGAACAATAGACTAGTGAACAGCAGACTACCGATAGATGACAACTCGTAATATTTGAATTCAAAAGCTTAAATAATAGGGAACGCCATGTTTAGGTTTATTTATATTAATTAAACAAACTCAAGGTCTAGAAAGAAGCGACACGGTACTCAATAAAAATCTGTTCCTCGTCTTCAAAATATCACATCAAATAATCAATAGAAGTAATACGATTAAATGCGAAACATGCAGTGTAGCGACATGCAGTTACCGCGAGAATGGGAAGTATGCACTTTTATAGCCCATTACCATTTATGTTAGCTTCAAGACTCATAACTGTTAGAAATCATATTACATTCCGGTCAATATAACCTCAAATGTTTGCATTCTCAACAATAGTGCGATATAAATTTTATCGATATTATGTAAGCTAAATTAATAACTTCAGTGATACAAGACTCAACTATGATACATGGGATGCTTTGATGTAAGATTTCACATCAAAGCATCCCATGTATCATAGTTAAGTCTACTGTTAGAATAAATATAAAACTAGCCACTATTTTATTTTTTTATTGGTAGTCTTATTATCCCTTTTAAATTGATTCAGTATGTGAACTCAAACGTGATTTATATTCTATTAAACATATAAATGCATATATAAGATAGCTGCGCGATAAATTTTGGGTCTTATGAGGCTGAGAACATCACTTTTTACAGGTTCATGGATATCCAGCTCGGATAAACTAACGAGTGCGGATCAAACTAGACTGACAAAAAATTATCAAAACGAGATAGTAAGACAATAAAGTCTTACCTTGATTTGTGATGATAAATTTCCTAGATTTTATTGTTTGATGTATTTTAAGGTGTTTACGATTTATTTTCAACCGAGAAAAGATATTTGAATTTTAGTATTTTTGTTTTGGGATCAATGAATTAAATACTTTAAAAATACTCAAATTTGACCTTACCGCAAGCAACATAAGCCGAATATGCTGACAAAAATACCAATTTGGATGTTGTCCGTCCCTTAAACCGTGTATTAATGAAATAGTTAGTAACCTGGGGCGGTAGGCGGGCGCGGCGGGCGCGTACACGGCGCGGCGCGGCGGCGTGGTCTCGGGCCGGTGGTGCGAGCTGGGCGCGTGCGCGTCCGACCAGCGCGCCTTGCTCGGCGTGAAGTCGCCCTTCACGTACAGCTGGATGGGCCGCCGGAACCCCTTGCTGGCGTGCTGCGGGACGCCGAGGATACAACACTTGCTGAACCCCACTTCGGCTGACAGGAGATACTCGCGGAATTTGTTTGGGAACAACTCTATAGAGTTGAAATTTTCATAGATTGTTGGCTGAAAACAAAGGAGATAATGTAGACGTGCATATAAAATTGTACTCAAAATACACCCTAAATTAATTCCGTAATTAGCCGGAGGTTACTAGCCCATAGTTTAAACCAAAGATTATTATATATTAATCTGTTATCTTGGATATAAAAAACACCCAGTCCCAGACTACATGTGGGTGACGCAAAAAGTTGCCCTATGCAGGGATCGAACCCAAAACAGGCAAGTGCCGCTGTAGTAACGAGGCGACGACTTTAACTAGTACGCCACACGTCTATATAATTTTGTAACAAGTATACCAGAGCCTCAAAACTACCATGTCGTTTGGGTATGTGGAATTGACCCCGCAAAATACGCACTTAGCTATGCTTTTCTGTAGCAATGGAAACCGCTTTCCTTTTTATCTGTTATTTTTATGACTAATGTCAGTTAGCCCCAGAACAGACAATAAGTATCGGCGAGCAGCATAATGGCTGTTCTGGCGATCATAATTCCTTCTGGCGGAATTTTGGCCATAGCGACCAGTCTTATTGTAGACTAGCCATATCCGCGCCATATTTCTACTGCACAAGTGCCTGCGCAAACATACGTCCACTCTCCACCCTGACACGAGCGGTGATAGTTCAAATACATGACTGACTGCTTTTCATACTGTCAGAAGCACGGTGTGTAACACCGCCAAGAAGCATGTAGAATATACTACAGTGGGTACATATATACACACATACATATATACCCTTACCATCACATCTTAAAGTGGCGAACAAGCTGACAAAGTGGGTGAAATCAGACGCAAGACCTTACGCTTACGGCACGTAGAGCCTACGGTCCTGCGGTGTTGCTAATAAAAAACACCTCCAACTACAGGATGTTCCTCTAGTCTGCTATTGAGACGATTTCAGGATGTAATTATCCCAATAACACTACTTACACACGAACCGAAAACTTAAGCTTTGCTATTGATTATGCTACCATAATACCGCACCGTTCCTCCGGAAGGTGTTTAGCAAGGGAATCCTAAATTTGATTTGCCAGAGTATATTGTTCGTAGCTTAACGTAGAGCGCCTACCAGCCAGCCTGCTGAACCAGCACCATCTACCAATCCAGGTAGATGGTGCTGGTTCGAGACCCTCCGGATAATTAAATTTATGATTTCTCATTTTTGAGATTAGATTAACGCTTGCATTGCGAATGCTATAAAATTCAAATTTAATAATACCGTAAATGTTGTTTCCTGTCTATAAAGAATAACGGGGCCAGCTCATATCATCCCGTAGGTGTTGTAAAAGGCAACCAAGGGATACAGCAGGTAGTCGGGCAACAGCGTCTCCTGTGTACCAACTTCCATCCAACTGCACATGCCAGGCGTCCCTTCAAATAGTAACGCTATAGGGCCTATGTCCAGCAGTGGACGAGTTCAAGCCGATGATGATGATGCTACCACCACTAAAGTTGCAGTTTTTAACAAGTGTCAAAGATGTTAAAACCAATAGGCCTCTGATTTAGCCACATTGCTTAACGACTGTTAGCTAATGACTACAACCGGGACCGTCAACTTAACGTGACCTCCGAAGCAGAGACTTTCAGACTGCGCCACTGCCTAGGTGCTTACTGCCTCACCAATCACTTACTCACCGGTGAGAGCAACAGGCTATGAACACCTCTAAAATTACAATTAAAGTTATATCATAAACAATTACCGTTAAACGCTTCTTTTTCTTATAACTAGCCCAGTTTTGCGCTTCGAGCACCAACTTCCCGCCGGGACGCAGGTCCGCGAACATTTTCCGGAAGGCGCGTTTGATACCCGCGTCACCCCAGTTTAAGTGCATCCACTTCGTCGTGGACAGACACAGTATCAGATCAAACTGAGGACTCTCGGCACCGGAACCCAACGCAACTTCTTCACGTGGCACGTAGTTGCCCTGTAAAGGAATAATTACCGATAAAAAAAAACTTTCATCTAACTTCAACATTGAATTATCAAAATCGGTACACAAACAATAGAGAAAAAGCGGAACTCAGATAATAAGAACAAAGAATAAGAATTGATCACAGGAGTTTGAGTTGCATCTGTTATTTATATTAAATACAGTGCTGGTTTTAGTAATATCATATATAGCGTGTATTGCGAATTTCATAATGGACAAAAATATCGAACAAAGAGTTTGTCTTAAATTTTGCATCGCTAATGGAATTTCGTGTTCGAAGTCACTGAAAATGTTACAGAAGGCTTACGGTGAATCGACTTTATCAAAAACTCGTGCTTATGAGTGGTTCAAAGTGTTCAAAAGCGGTCGAGATGTGATGAAAGATTTGCCTCGCTCTGGTAGGCCATCAACGTCTGCGACTGAAGTTAACATCGCAAAAGTGAAGGAAATAGTGACTGAAAATCCTGATTCAACTCTGAGAGAGATAGCCGCCGAACTTTCTGTATCTCACGAGTCGATTCGTACCATTTTAACTAATCATTTGGGTATGAAAAATGTTACCGCTCGGCTAGTCCCAAAAGATCTGAATTTTCTCCAAAAACTCAATCGCATGAAAGTCGCTGAGGACATGGTAGAACGAGTCAATTCCGACCCAACATTCATGAAACGCATTGTTACTGGTGACGAGACGTGGGTTTAGGAGTTTGACATGGAAACTAGTCAACAAGCTTCGGAGTGGCGCCTTCCAACTGAACCGAAACCGACAAAACCACGCCAAAGTCGATCAAAAGTCAAAGTCATGTTGACTGTTTTCTTTTACTATCGCGGTGTTGTGCACTCTGAATTCTTAACGGAAGGTCGAACGGTAAATAAAGAATATTATTTGAGCGTTATGCAGCGTTTAAGAGAGCAAATTCGTCGAACAGGCCAGATTTGTGGAAAGATATTTCTTGGATTTTGCACCACGATAATGCGCCTTCGCAAAAGGCCATCATTGTGAACGAATTTTTGACCAAACACTCAACAAATACCATCCAGCAACCACCATATTCACCAGATATAGCTCCAGCTGACTTCCTTCTTTTTCCTAAACTCAAATTACCACTTCGTGGTACCCGTTTTTAATCGGTGGAAGACATAAAGGAGAATTCGCGGCGAGAACTGAACTCAATTCCGAAAGCAGCGTTTAAAAAATGTTTTGATGAATGGATTATTCGTTGGCGTAAGCGTATCGTTTCTGAAGGAGCATACTTTGAAGGTGATAAAATAAATTTGCATGAATAACAAACATTTTGTATATTATTGATCTTTTCCCGGTACTTTCTTGACAGAGTAGTACTTGTAGAATTTCTCCTTAAAGATAAGATACAACTTAATCTCTGTTAGGACGTCTACTTTACCAAAATAATAATGTCCTCCAGACCGAATTTCGGCCACGGCGGCCAGTCTCAATGGAGACTAGCAGAACATATTATAGTGGACAAGTGTGTGCGCAAACACACTTTCTATTCCATCTCTCTCATGATCCAATGGGTCGAGTAGCGACATGACCGGAAAGAGGTCAGGTACAGGACCGACGGCTTTACGTGCTCTCCGAGGCACGGGGGTGTAGTACCGCCAACTCCCGGACTTCGGGCCGATACTGAGAAATATCTTTTTACGGAAAAATCCTAAAATCACTTTTTGGCCCGACCCGGGATTTGAACCCAGGAGCTCATTATCTACGGTTGAACACGCTACCGCTAGACCAACGAGGCAGTCAACCAAAATATTCATGAGACATAACTACTTCACAACAAAAAGCTAAGCTTTTTATGTGAAACCCTAACGAAGTATTCCATCCCCTCAAATATTTCTCTTACAACAGATGTAAAATACGCATTATGTTCAGTTTCCAGTTTGCGCTATTGAATCGAGTGCAAGGCCAAACAAGATATTATTATTTACTGCTCTTTTGAGGCGACATAAATCAGAATAAGCATAAATTAGCACTAATAACTATGGCTAAAGGATATTTCTCGTACGGTTACAATGGACCAGTTGCGCGTTAACAATGAGTTTATCGCGTGAAACCACTTTGGATTTAGTTATACATAATATTGTGAGCCATAATTTTCCTATACTAATGTATGCCTCTCCTGATTTTAAGCATAGACTAGAATTTTTAAACACAACATAGATATCTACTAGGACTATGCCCAATCGCTTTTTGTATTAGCCTATTTGAACTTTAAAAATGATGTCTGGTAAAAAATTATTAATAATAATATCCTGGACCATTATTTACACCCGGTCATCCGATCCCAAACTAAGCTTGTACTATGGAAACCAGATAGCTGATATACTTACTTACTTATCCTAGTGTCTTAGGTTACCCTAGTGTCAGTTGTTCAAGCCACCCATTAGGCCTCTGACATGGCTTAACGACTGTTGCCTAATGGTTACAACCGCGACCGACAGCTTAACGTGCCCTCCGAAGCACGGAAACACTCATCAATTAATCCACTTCCAGTCTCCCATCTATGGACTGACCGTGATCCTAGTAGCTTAACCTTGCCAAACACTTACGGATCGGTAAAGAGCATCTGGCTATGAGCGCCTCATAGCGCCACAACGCTACCACGACTATGCCCAATCGTTTTTGTGTCTATGCGAATTTGAACTTTAAAAATGATGTCTGGTAAACAAATAATAATAATATCCTGAGACATTATTCACACACGGCCATCTGATCCCAAATTAAACAGTGCTTGTACTATGGAAACCAGATAACTGATATACTACATATACTATTATACTTTTGTAAATACATACGTAGATAATAACACCCACACTCTGGACAAACAGACGGCGTGTAAGGCAACTATATTGAAATAACGGTAGCAAAATAACGATCAGACATTACCTAATTTTATGACATTTATAATACAATTTCTAATTTAATAGAGATAGAGATTAAAAGTTGCAAACCATAATAAATAAAAGGACTTGTCATGAGAATGTGAAATACATATATATAATAAACATTTATTTTGATTTGATTTGAAGTTATGTAAGAAAATAGGCTATAGTGTATTATTTCCCTCTTTTCCTGAACACTGAAACTAATGGGCTATTTTTTTAAAATACCGAAAATAGTTCTACTAAATGCAAAAAGGTCGAACAGCTGACACATCATGCATATATTTTGATGTCTTAAATGTAAAACAAAATATCCTAGTTTATTTAAAATTCAACTACATAATTATGTAATACTATTTACAATTTTCGTGTTCAAACAGTAAATGGTAACTTTCCATAAATTAAACAGCTCAATAACCACTAATTAGATACAACATGCAAGCGCATTACTAGGCCGCTAGTAACCATCGTGAACCAAGACCCTTCGCTGTGAATATTCTATGACGAAATCGTCATAGAATATTCACAGAATGAAGATTATCCCTGAACAATACATATGAGCCAAAGTAAGTCCACTGCTGAACAAAAGCCTCCCCAAAGAATGGAGGGATATGCTATAATCACCACGCTTGGCAGACGGGTTGGCGATCGCAGTTTGATGCTCATAGTTCATAGAAATACGCTGCTGGCCATTCTCTGGTAGCCATTCCCTCGGAAGATTTCTACACCCCCCAGGGATGAGATTGGGAAAAGGCATCAATTGGCAAAATTTCAATATTGTAGCCACAGCCGATTAGGCTCTGCGTTAATGAATCAATCATTCAAGACCAATAATGATGTATGCATGGATAAAAGGCGAGAGGAACCGTGCTATAAGCTTTAATGATTTCAATATCACATTGAAATCATTAAAGCTGTTGCTGTTGTTAAACATGGTTGGCCTTTCGAACCGCTGGCTGTGGGTTCGATTCTTACCCAGAACAGATATTTGTCTGTATGAACATGTCTGTTTGCCCTGTGTCTGGGTGTAATTATCTATATAAGTATGTATTTAGAATATAAAAGTAATATATGTATTATCAGCTATCTGATTTCCAAAGTACTTGTTCAGCTTAATTTGGGATCAGATGGGCGTGCGTGTATGTGTGAATAATTCTCCAGGATATTATAATTATTAGTTATAATATCGATACTGTGTCGAGAATTTCATCAATATTGAGAAAATAAATTGCATAGGTATATATAACGCTTAGCAAACAATATTATAACAATGCTAAATAAAAAAGAGAACTGCAAATACAGCCTGAAAAATAACGCAAGAGAACATGTCCTTTTTGAAATATCTATGGATATATTTTTTTTAATCTACATACCTGTTTAAATGTAACATTATATGGGAAGACAGGCGGCGTGATTTCTGAAGACGAGTCGCCAAGCGGCCCGTACAACATCGACATGGACATCGGAAAAAAGCACTGCCCTTGCTCCTGCTTATGCACTGCTTTTCTGTTTTTCCGAGGTCTTCGAAACTTCCTCCCGGGTAATGCTTTCTTCAAGTCTTCATTCTTATCAAGCTTTTGATCAGCTAAACAGTCTTCCGCATCACATTTGCTTTCTTCACATTTCTCGCATTCGGGTTTCTTATCATCCTCGTGATCTGCTTTTTTATCATCATCCCTCTTAGGTTCCGCTGGAACTGGGATGAATGATTTTAGGTTTTTTCTAGCTCGACCTGGAAATGGAAACAGATTGTGTTTAATATTGCATGATTGCTTTTACCACAAGACCTTGATAGACTGGACTACAAGTACAATATCAGACATCTATAGAATTATCTATGAATTCAATAAGGTAGGCATATTTTATCATAGTTTTAATAGCGACTGAACTCTTGTTAAACAAAACAATGTGTAATAGAAGATTTTACGAGGGTATAAATAAGCCATTTTATCAGAGACCGTTATGAGGCCGAGAGCGAAGGACAAAATGACTTTAGACCTGAGTTAAACACTCTATTTTTGGATTCTTTTACGAAGAAATGCATCCATGACATAGTTAGTATATTTCTGCCATACGTTTAAATACTGTTACGAAAAGGCAAGTCTTTTCTTCAACTGTAATTTACTTATATTAACTTAATTTAGATTTTTTCTCTATGAAGGCTTTATGTATTAAACCTGTACTTTTTCCCCGCACTCGTATCTACAACCAGAAGCCAGGATCAACATGCAATGCACATAACAACTAAAGAGCAGTGAGGCCTAGCCACATCCTGGGGATTGCTAGTGCCTTGGATCCCCCAACAAATTTAATCAGAAAGAAACAAGTATTTCTACTTCCCTCCAGAGCAAAGCTGGAGAGGATGACATGAGCAGGTTAGAACCTCATTAAAGGTGCAAATAAATTGCAACTAGAGAAGCCAAGTGCAAAATCAACGAGAGTATATGGAAACGAATGTACTGTTCTACTTGATTCCCATAGTAGGTATGGCAATAGCGCTTAAATCCACTTGTCCCTGGTTGCTAAAACCTTTGTATAAAAAACTACACCAGATACATGTTGCAAGCTATTTATCATAATAAGGAGACTGGTTTATGATGAGTATTTGTTTTTATTCAAAACTAAAGCAAACATAATGTAATAACAAGATTTTTCTTAAGTCTTAGAAAAGTAAATATTGCATACATTATAACAACATAAAAAATAGTTTAACTTTAAGAGAACGAGAAGTGAAAATAATATGTTTTTTGATGTGACTTCATTATATGATTGGTTTATTTATGTGATAAGTGAGATATGTCTACATGTTACTAGGGTCAAAAAAGTGTAAAAGAGAAAGAAAAAACTAAGTCACAATGCAATTATATTAACTGGGAATACCCTATTATATATAACATACATTTGGCAGGAAAACATAGAATAGGGTAAACTGTATTGCACCAGAAAACACCATTCATTATATTAACATAAGAAAATACACATACAATCTGCGATCTTAGCACATTGTAGCAAACTCTTCTTGACAACCTTTGGGTGGACAAGAGTGTGTAAGTAGTTAGACACTACTGCCTTTTCTATCTGACTTTTGTTTTGTTATATAATATTTTATTTTATTCGTAATTAGGACATTATGCCTTTAAAATAAATAAAATATTATATCATCATGGCAGCCTAATGACATCCACTGCTATACAAAAGATTTCCAGAGTGGAGTTATGTCAATAATTTGGAGGGATATCCCATAATCTCCACGTTTAGCAGACAGGTTGGCAATCGTATGATGGTCAGAGAGACCCTCTGGACGACTTCTACACCCACCGCGGCGATATTCTATGCCGTCAGCCATACTGGGATGAAAAATTTCACAAAATAATGGGGACTGATTGATTTGTTTTACATAGCTCATTAAGTTAAAAATAATGAAAAGATTGGATACAGCAAAGATTTAGGGTTTTGCTACATTTTACCCATGAAGGATATGCTTAATTTCTTTTATAAGAAAAGTAAGGTATAATGAAACATGAATTTCATCAATATTTACAAAGTATGAAGTATTAATACATAAATAATAATATTCAGTTGACATGGAACAAATACATCCCATTAAATTAAAACATGGAAGCTTCATTCATAACAGAAA
Organism: Pseudoips prasinana; assembly: GCA_951640165.1. Taxonomy (NCBI): domain Eukaryota; kingdom Metazoa; phylum Arthropoda; class Insecta; order Lepidoptera; family Nolidae; genus Pseudoips; species Pseudoips prasinana. The sequence goes on along the minus strand of OX621241.1, from coordinate 16,758,462 downwards.
TAAAAGAACTTTAAATAAAATTCATCTTCATTGGTAGTGTATAATCCACCATGTAGGCAGAGTGCTAGACTTCACATGCTATCTAGAACATTTTAGGAAACTCTTAGTCATGCTGGTTTCCTCATCATATTAAATATGAGGCAGTTAATTTATAATTGAATATGAATTAAAAATATTGGAGGTGCTTGCCTTTGGTTTGAACTCAAGAACACTGACCCAACAGTTAAACAGTCTAACCAATAGGCCATTTGTAATTACTTTTTATAGGACTAACCCTATTATATTAAAAATTTAACTAATTAGTAGATAATACAGTCTAAAATTGTATTAACTTCTAAATAAGAGTAATTTTGGATCTATATATTATATACATACCAATTAACAATGGGTCAATATCCATGCCAACAACTGAGCGAGCCCCAAGTGTACGGCCTACTGCTATTGAAATGTGGCCCACATTGCAACCAATATCCAACACATCCTTATTCTGGAATAGATGTCGATGCATTTCAAACACTTGTAACCGGATATCCATCATGGCATTCAGGTTTCGGTAACCATAATACCTGAAAAATAAATTGACATGTTTTTTATATGGTGACACTTGCTTTAAAAAGCCAGGAAGTCATGAGTTTGAGTATTCATGAACATAAGATAATAATATGTTGCAATTTCCTGCACTATGTTTGCACAAAATTTCAACATATTAGATAATAAATATTTGCGACAGTAAACATTTCGACAATCAAGATGGTATGTGTTTGAAAGTAGTAAAGATCCAAAAAGTATAGAAGGGTTTTGTACTTAGTATATTTGTTTAGGCATATGCAATTGTAATGAATTGTAATTGAATTGAAAACAGTCTTTTCAAACCTCTATAAAACCTCTATGAAATTGAATCAGAACTATATTATGGAGATCCAATCTGACACAAAATATATTGAGACCAAGATGTTTGTTGTTCGATAGCACATATTACATGTGTAATTATTGTGTAATGTGTAATAGAACACCAGAAAAGCTGAAATAAATTCATATTCATGAATAGACTGCACTCACTGGCCTTCACTAAATAAATTACAATGCATAAAGGCACATTACCTGTCATAATTTCCATATTGATATCGTGAATTTTTTGGATGAAATGTTGGTAATTTCTGCTCATCATTAATATTAGTTTTGGCACGATGTGGTGAGGCTGGGCGCTCTGGAGGACCAGGTCGAGGTTGAGGCCGTGCTCGCATCCATGCACCTGGTTGAGGGACTACCGGACTCACAATTTTATCCAATGAATCCATTCTCCTCAATTTTTTAGGATCTTTACCTTTTTGTGAAGCATTATCACTGTCACTGCATGACCTTTTTCGTGACTTGTTACATGATGATGTTGAGGGCTCTGGAGGTGGTGGCTCCTTTATACCTACAACAACTATTTCAGGAATCTCTTCTACTGCAGGTGATATGAGGTCCACTGAATTATCGGTAGTTCGGCGCCGTAACTTTGGTTTCTTACGTGGCTTCCGCTGCTGCATTTCAAGCCTCTTTTCATACTCATCATTATCAAGGGGTTCCAGTAGATTTAAAGGATCCCGAATGTTAGGAGGAATGATCACATCAATCTTAGCTTTATGTCGAGGTGGCGTCGGCAACGGCGACGACTCTGGAGTCACAGCGTTCATAGCTCTGTTAATATCTTCATCTTGAAGACTATTCAGGTTGAGGGGATCAGATATATTTCCGCCCAGCAGAAACTTGGTAGGGGGTATAAAGGCATCTTTACGTGGCCGTTTATGGGGCAAGAAAAACTTTGAAATTGATGGGAAACTTTGGGCTCTTTTCCTGCATTGTTTGAATTTAGTTCCGATGTAGTTCACTCGGCGCACTGTACTTCTATCGGGATTGTCTTTAGCGGGCGTGTGGCTTTTTTTACCGTGGCGGAATTTCTTTTTAGTCTTTTTAGAATTACCCGCACCAGATAAATCTCCTTCCTTCGAATTATTCGGGTCGGCAGAGTTCAAGCCCGCAGAGTCGCTGATATTCAACGAAGACTCCGCAGATTCACCCACTTCATTTTCAGAGATATCACCAGCTGTTTCACTCTCAACACTCTCTACTACTTTGCTTTCACAAGCAATCACAGTTTCTTCCGGACTACCCATTACGTATGATTACAAACACGATTACACATCATAAAATTATAAATCATTTGAAAAATCAAATTTACCGCCAGTTCACTTCTTGCAAAATCTACAAGGACATCCGTCAATAGTGATAAACAGTTTAACAATGCGGTTTGTTTTTATTAAAGATTGCATCTAAAATGTATTATTCATCAAGAATATAATGTGATCGAATGATTCCGGAAGATTATTTCACTTTACACTTACACACAATAACAAATTCTAGTAATTTTCTAAATTAAACACAGCACTTCGTGCATTACTTTGATAGATAGCAAATGGCAATTTGACTTCATTTGTTTTAGTTTTTCTATTCGTATTTTCACAAAGCCAAGACGTAATCTTAAAATCTTATTGGTGTTTATGTCATGCAGTCAATGAATCTGACCAATAGTAACAAAGAAAAGAACGCGCTGCTTTTCCGATTTTGAGAGGAAACAGTAAATGTTGCTAGAATAAAATAAGCCACCGTTAATAACAAAATAAACTGAATATTAAAGGGGTGAAAAGTAACACTTAAGGCGTAGTGCTGGAATTTGTATTATGGCACGCCACACGCAGAATATATTGAAACTAAAGTTAAAAAAAAAAACTTGTGTGTACTTACTGGCCCTATCGGAAGATCAGCACTGCAGAAATGCAGTACTAGCTGATATAGGGCCATTTTTCATACCAGTACGAATAAAATTAATTAATAATGTATAAAATTAAATATTTGTTTTTCAAATCGAATGTATTTTCCGTACTTTATGAAAATAAAATTGTTTCTTTCTTTCTTTCTTACTTATGTACACGCGTTAGAAGTTATACTTCTTAATATACAACTTAAACATAGGTGTTCGCGCGCATCGTAAAAATTCACTCTCATCATTTTTCTCCATCGCGCCAAAAGAAGTATAACTTCAATATACCTGAATAATGTTTATTTATTTTGTACAACAATTCACCAGATTCCTAAAAGAGGTTACATTCCACACAAAAAATGAATACTCTAATTGTTTGTCAAAGTTATGACTATGTCTCAAGATGTTCCAGTTCATCTATGTTTCAGTTCCGCGCGCGCCCTCCGCCGCGAGCAGTTTAGTTTTTGAGTCGCTCCGCGTTCGAAAAAACGAAAAAATACAAAAAGTTGCAGTGACCATAATTTAGTGATAAACAAGTGAAGATTGAAGTGAATCACAACATAACTATCAATATTCAACAAAATAAAAGTGAGAACTTTCTAAATAAATTAAACAAAATGAGTTAAAAAGACACAAATATCGAATAAACATTGTTAAATTACTACAAATAAAGCCGCTAAAAACGCATAATATAGTTAAAGTGACGATAATTGTACTAAATCAGTGCTAAAAAGGATATACTTAAGTAAAAAAGTGACGATTTGCAAAACAAAAAGAACAAAGAGTGTGTTAAAAAATTCTATTGGCATGAATCATCTTTAACGGCTGGTCATTATTCAATAATTCATTAACAAGAAAAGGACTCACATTTTCGCCGCTTTGCTTAACGTACGTCTGGCGTGGTTGGTTAAACCGGTGTCTAGCGTTAGAACTGCGGTGCAAGTTCGAATCCCGCATACGGAGTTTCTTTTTGTAATATAAAAAAATTTAAATACAAGTTTAATAAAGACGTCTAATAAAGTAACCACAATGTCATTAGATAATAATGTTACACTAAGGCGTAAGCAGTTATATAAATCGAAATCTATCGAGTCTGTTAACTTTGACTCATCAGTAAGTAACTCAGACCTTGACATAAATATACGAAGTTTCGAACTGCCCATTGTAAATAACAACTCAAATGATGTATGGAAGAATGAAATATCGCAAGTAAGGATGGAACTGGATAGCACACGTAACGAGTTAGAGAATGTAATACTTGAAAATAATGAATTAAGAGAAACTTTATCGCGACAGCAGAAACAAATAAATGCTCTTAAAGAGATCTGTGGTGGTCCCTTGAAATCGCATAGAAAACAATTACTTTCGGCTAGGAAACGGAGTAGACGCTCCGTCACAGATAGCTTGCGTTTGTCATTGGATCAAAATGAATCTTCTGAACTTGATAAAAACTTGCAATGCACAAGGGAAATTACACCGCAAATTCACGAAAGCACCTTAGAAAACGAGGACAGGGAAGTCTCGCCGGAAATCAATGAAAAACCGTACGATGACGAACTTGTAGGGCAGCAAAAACAATTAACAGATTGCTTATACAAAAAGGAGCTACAAGTAAGCGATGAGTCCAGCCAGATGAAGACAAATAGACTCATGATTTTTGCAGATCAAACTGGATTCGGCGTGCGACAAATTCTTCAAAATTACCTGGGAAATGATTTCTCTGTGACCTCTGTAATTAAACCATACGCAACCATGGATGAAGTACTGAAGTCTTGTGTGTCTATGTGTAGAGACTTAACTAAATCAGATTTTGTATTGATATTGGCGGGCTCTAACGATAAGAGTCCGATAGTGGTGCAATCGCATTTACATTATACGTTGTGTCAATTGAGTAATACTAATTTTATGGTAGGAAATATTTATTACAATAATTTTATAAGCGTAAAGATGTTGAACAGCTTACTTAATTTTGTGTGTTGTAATTGTGATAACTCAACTTTTATTAATCTAGATACCAATTTTGGTAAGTCAGGAAAACGTCTAAACAAATTACATGCATGCAGACTAGTTCTTAGACATATCCTTAGGGTGAAATACATGATTAACTATCGAAATTATAAAGAATCACTAGTAAATTGCAACCAGATGAAGCATGTATGTTACAACAACGTTGGTATCCAAACGGATTTTTCGTTGAATGTAAGTTGCAAACAGTCGTATAAAGAGTGTGTTGACTCCATGACACAAACTGACAACCTTATACAGGAGTCAGAGTTTTTTCGTGAATGATTTGTATGATAGTCTTAACTCTTGCTGCAAACGTGATTCAGGGTCTTCCCCAATTCAAACAAATGTGTTCATATGTTATCAAAATGTATGTGGTATCAGTAACAAGAAAAGTGAACTAGAGGTCTACATTAATTCATTAGACAAGAGAGTAGACTTTATATGTGTTAGTGAGCATTTTTTAAATGATAAATCGATTCATTTATTTAATCTAGAAAATTATAACTTAATCTCATACAATACTAGAAACAAAAAAATAAGAGGGGGGAGTCTGATTTTGGGGCACATAGACAGAAAAGTGGAAAATATACATGTAATTAACAAATTGTATAGGATGGAAGTCTTTGAAGTATGTTGTATTAAGGATACTAGTACCGGTGTATATTTGTGTTGCTGTTACCGCACCCCTAATAATAAGAATTTCGAATATTTTATGATAAACATGGAGAAGTTGTTGGAATATTTGTTCAATAGGAAAAGCATTATTTGTGGTGATTTTAATGTGGACTTAATGGTAGAGAGCAAAACCCGGACTGAATTCATAAGTTTACTGGCATGTTATAATTTCCGACTGCTTATTAATACACCTACGTTTATTCGAAACAGTTGCGCATCTTGTATAGATAACGTTATAACTAATCTGCCAGATGATTATGTGGAACAATGTGATGTAGACCACAATGGCTTGGCAGATGGACACGGTGCGCTTTTGAGCGACTTTTTATTAGATAAAATTGATAATTCAAATAAAAATAAATATGTAGTTGTAAACAAAAGAGTCTTTAACATTAAAAACCGCCTAGTTTTTAGACAAAGAATTCTTGAAATTAACTGGAGTTGTATGGGAATGAACACGTTTTTGAAGACATTTGTTACAATTTTCAGAAATTGCTACAGAAAGAGAGACCAAAAAATTAAACTCAAAAATGGTTTCAAATTAAAGTGGATTACAAAAGGCATTAAAACATCAAGCCAAATGAAACGTTTTCTTTGTGCTGGTAGTACAAATAAGCTGGAAGGCAGTGTTCAGAGTTATAAAAACAAATATATCAAAATATACAGAAGGGTAATATCTAAAGCTAAAAAAATATCAATAACAGAAACTATTAACAATTCTTGTAATTTAAGTAAAGAGGTTTGGAAGGTTGTAAATAAAAGCACGAATAAAATAAAAGCATCGCATTCTGAAATTCCCTTTCTTAAATTTGACGGTAAAATTATAGAAAATCCCTTAGATGTTGCAGATGTATTAGTAAATCAATTTAGCTATAAATGTAGTATGGGTAATATTAAGAATTTAGATCCCTATATATTTCTTGAACAAAGCACTAAAAGAGTTCAAAATGACATGGTTATTGCGCCTGTTACTCCAAATGAGATAGTGAAAATAGTTAATGGTATGGAGAATAAGAAATCATGTGGCTATGACGACATTCCAATAGCAGTTATTAAAGACAATTTAGATATATTAGCAGAACCTTTGACTGATTTTTACAATAAATGCATTGCAGAAGGTATCTTTCCGGATCAGTTAAAAATAGCAAAAATTATCCCAATCCACAAAAAGGGCTCTAAAACAGATCCAAAAAACTATAGACCTATCTCTTTGCTTCCTGTTCTTTCCAAGATTTTTGAAAAGGTTGTTAAGAGTAGACTTTTACTTCATCTGAATTTAAACAAAGTTTTGCACTTGAGACAATTTGGATACCAAAAAAATGTCGGAACAGGGGACGCTATATATACATTGGTTGAAGATATTATTAGCAAATTGAATAGGAAAAAGAGGGTAGCTGGCATTTTTCTTGATTTGAGCTCAGCCTTTGATACAATTGACCACAATTTACTCATTGCAAAATTGGAACATTATGGTGTGAGAGGCAAAACTTTACAACTTTTCTCGTCATATTTAAGGAACAGGAAAATGTATGTGGATATTAGTCATATGCAAGCGAATAGTAGTAGCAAAAATCTTCGTTGCAGGATATAGTGGCGGGGGTACCCCAAGGATCGATTTTGGGGCCTATTTTGTTTATATTATTTACAAATGATTTAATTAATTACATTAATTCAATATTTCCCGATACACAGCTGACAGTTTTTGCAGATGACACTAATGCAATAGTTGAAGCCAATGACATACAGGAGCTTTCCGCTAAGGTTAACGCGGTGTTGAAAGTTTTTAATTCTTGGTTTGAAAGTAACAAGCTCATAATTAACACAGACAAAACCAAAATAATATTATTTAGGACAACTGCTCGTAATAAAGAAAATATGACGATCGCACTTAATGAATTTAAAATTGACATAGTTAATGAGGTAAAGTTTCTAGGGGTATACATTGACAAATATTTAAATTGGAAAAGGGAATTGCAAGCCATTGATGCGTATATTTCCTCAGCGTGTTATGTCTTACGCAGTCTTAGGGATGAAATAGACATAAAACACCTTAAAATGGTATACTATGCTCTAATAGAATCAAGGTTGAGATATAGTGTTCAGTTCTGGGGGAATAGTTTTAAATATAATTGTCAGAGAGCCTTTGTACTCCAAAAGAGAGCCATACGAACCATGGTCCGGATTTCACAAGTAGAGAGCTGTCGGCCACACTTTAAAAATTTAAATATTCTTACTGTGCCCAGCCTCTATATTTTGGTACTGTTGCTGAATTTTAAGAAATTCCTGCATACCTATGAAACGGATGAGGAGAGACAGTTGAGAGAAAGTACGCGCAGGAAAGATTTTAAAAACAAAATAGAACCAAAGCTCAATATTGTTCAACATAGTCCTCAATATCAAGCAGTTCGGATTTTTAACAGGTTGCCACTGGACATAAAAACCATAATTTACTCTTGTAAATTATGGTTTTTATGATATGGTTTAAGAGCTCATTTAAGTCGACACTCAAGGCGTTCCTATTGGAGAAATGTCTGTACTCGCTAGATGATGACATATCCACGCTTTAAATTTGATTTTGGTAATTGTGTAATAAAAAATATGAAATGGTTTGTAATGTAATCGAATTCTTAATTGTATTGAATATTTAAATTGTATTGGGAAAATTATTGTATAATGAATGTATTAGTTTTATAATTTTAATGAATGTGATTTTATTTATTTATTTATTTAGATTAAGAGTTCAAACACAATGTAATTGTTCATGAATAAATTGAATTGAAATTGAATTGAATTGTTATGATATAAAATATATGACTACAAGACAACTTTATTCCAAATGAAGACCCTCTCCACACTAGTAGATACTAGTGTGTGTCCTTCTTCTTCTTTTTTATAAATGGCAATTAGTGCCGATGACGACAATTCTGCCAATGTCAGATTGTGAAATGGGAAAACGTGTAATAATTTAATTCAATTTTAACGACACTTCATTAATATCAATAATTGTGTATCTTGCTGAGTGTGTTATAACACTGAAAGAGTAACTTTGTGTCCTATAATAACCTTATCTAAGCCTAACCAAAAAGGGTAGTCATGTTTTTTGGTTAGGCTTAGATTAGGTCCGCATGAGGAATTAAAATATTTTGGAGAATGATTTACATACAAGCTTTTTAATTAGAATTAGTCCATGAAAGAGCTATTTATTGCTATGTCAAAATGTATAATACAAGTCTTAAAATATAATTGCGGAACCCTAGTGTGTGAGGATTTTATTAAAGTCAACCCAACTTTAGATAATACTTCCTGGATCAACCACTTAATAAGAGTGATGATAGCCATACCGTCCGAGTTTCACTATGAACAGGGATAAGACAAGAGGGGCTTCTTGGCTTATTCCTGTTCAGAGTGAAATTCACAGGTACCACTAGAATCACGTTCTATTTGTTTGAAAGTTTGAACTACATAGTGAGTCTCGGTTCGCTTTTACTACATGTATTCTAATTTTAATAAATACGATATAATTATTTATAACTGAAATATAAATTACTGTTTAAAAAATTAAAACGGATATCAAATTTAGCTTTGTCAAATTAAACTACTACTAAAAACTTTCGTCCAATGACTGTTAGTACCTCGCAGATCTAGAAAATAATATTATCTCTAATGCAAAACGTCTTTCATGTTATATACATGCATAGTATATATTTTTTTATTAAAGTATAGCCATTGTTATTATATACTCTCCGCATGAACGTGTGCGTGTGACTCTTTCCTTCTTAGACTATGATCATTTTATTAAAAGCAGGGTCGTTCCGACAAAATAATCCACAATTATCGGGAAAAAAATATTCCTGGGATCTTTTGGGAAATATCCTGATAATATGAATGGGTCTACAATATAAAATTGACAAGAATATTCAGTGTCATTGTAGATGTCACTGTGTATAATGTTAGAATTGGAAGAATTTTTTACTTCTACTACTGTTTCTAGTTTATAATGTGTGTCCAGTCATATCTTTTTTATGATACACTAACAATAATAGTTATCAAACGTATTTTAAATAGATTAACCGGCAGAGTAGTCCACATCACCATCAACCACTGCTCTTCATTGTGTCAAAGAATGTTGTACTTTATTTTAAGATATGTGACTTATGAACTTTTTTGTTAATAATAATTAAAAATCAATGTAATCGAGTTATTCTAAACTGAAATAGCTGGAAAAATTACGAAATTGAATAATAATATAATTACTTAATACTTAATGACGCTAGTTTATTGTACCGACACAGCTTTGGGTGTTCTTTCTATGTTTATTTACTGTGCTAAATGTTTTTATTTATATATATATTAAAATTCTTAACGTCAATTTAAACTAATTTTAGATATTGCGTATACGTATTATATTATCTATACAAGTATTTTAAATCTACCTCACACAGCTGGCAGTGTTATTTAAAACAGCCAATTAAATACATAAATAAAAAAAAAAAAAAAAAAAAAAAAAAAAACAGGCAATTCTATTAGTATACACTTCACTTCCAAAAAATTAAGTTTGTATACGTTTTATATTTAGTTTTACTTAAAACATAAAATAAATATCAATTTTGGACTTTGCTCTTTAAATGAGTAATGCCATTTAATAACGATAAGCTAGGATCAAATACAAAAACAAGTTCGGTTTTTCCATCGGCGTTTGCCTATGCCTCCTGAACCGTCCATGAACCACCACCCCCTTTTAAGTACTCTTTCTTAAATGCAGTACTATGTAAAAGGCTATTTGTTAAAGAAGGTCATATTCCATATAAAAATGTTATAAACCTCTATAGTTTTTGTATTGTCAATAAAAAGAATAAAAGGTGAAAACAAGACAAATGTCGGTTGTGTAAGAAAAAACGTTTTATTATTTTATTTATAATTCACGCCCTGAAATTAATCTCAACATGGTAGCAGAGCGTTACGACGATAAATAAATAAATATATTATTATGCATAAATAAAGTTGGCGATTGTGTAAATAAGTAATAATGGCCACCAAACCGGAGATTACAAAATTTCACATCGGGAACCTTGATGGTACCAACTGGCCCGTATGGAAGTATGGAAGTTTTTTTTTTTTTTTTTTTTTAGTTACGCTTTATTTCTGGATCAAAAGTATATCTAGATAAAGAACAAATGTTTTGGTGTTATTTAAAGCAAAAAGGTACCTAAATAGTATAATCCTACTAATATTATAAATGTGACAGTACAAGATAAGTATGATCATGAAGGGTACCTATCCCAAAAGCCCTAGACTTATTGAATGGAATATACAGGGTGCCAGTACCAACAACGGATGCAAAGAGTGAAGAGTTTGTGACAGCTAATGAAAAATTTCTAGAGCTGGATAGCATGCTTCTCGTCATTCTGACAAGTAATATGAACGATGACATAGTTCAAAGAATTATGAGATTCGAGCCGTCGAAGGAAGTCTGGGATGAACTTAAAAGGCTATTTGATGGAGACAGAGACGATTTGGTTTATGAAAATTGCCTACAATTCTTCGAGTACCTATAAGAAGGAATTAAAAGACAATAAGGCCATTCATCTCTCAAAATTGAAAAATATCTGGTTTAAGCTAAATAAAGAAATAACAAAGCTAGAAGGAAACCATGAATCGCCAGAGATAGTTCTAATATGTAAGATCCTAGACACATTGCCTGAAGAATACCCGACCTTCAAATCAAGTTGGCTGCTCATGGCTAAAAAGGAAAGGACGATAGAAAGACTAACATCACAACTCTGTGCATATGAAAGAAACGTCGAGTCACAACCCTCAACGTCTGGTGTGAGTAACCAAGCTCTGACTGTAAAACCTTTTTCGATAAATAAAAATAAGAAATGCATAAAGTGCAATTACTGTGGTCTACTTGGACACAAAGTAAGGAAGTGCGCTAAATGGTTGAATGACGGAAGGCCACCCAAGGCAAGCATACAATCAAACACTAAGAATGTAAATGTCACAGATTTGATGATGGCGGAAAATAACCGGTGCTTATATCCTGACAAAGATAACTGGTACTTAGATAGCGGAGCAATGAGCCACGTCACATTTAGGAGAGATTTGTTTCATACATTTGAAAGTTTTAATTCGCAGCATACTGTAACGACAGCAAATGGTGAGAAAGTTGAAGCCACTGGTAAAGGTGACATAAAACTGGAATCAACAGTCGGAAAACATAAAGGTATAATAACCTTATGCGATGTATGATGTGTGCCGTCACTTCAGAAAAATCTGTTCTCAATATTAGCAGCGCAAGACAGATTACCACAAAGCTTCTTTGAATCAGAACCCGAATTCTGTAAACTTAAATCAATGGGCATAGTCAAAGTTACAGGCGAGCGAAAGAAAAGAGGAGGATTATTCAGACTTAATGTAAAGAATGTAAAGCCACCTACATCTGTCGAAGTCAACGTATTGACGACCCATGATTCATTACAGATATATCATGAGAGGTTGGCACACCAAAGCAAACTCCATGTGAAGAAAGTTATAGAGAGAGAACTTGGAATCAAGGTACCGAACAACACACGAGAATTTTGTGAAGGTTGTAGCTTCGGAAAAATGCACAGACAACCTTTTGGAACTAGAGATAGAGCAAAATTACCTGGTGAGATTATTAACGCTGATGTGTGTGGACCATTTCCATTCTCCTATAAAGGATACCGATATTTCGTCCTATTTAAAGACGATTTTAGTAAATACCGCTACGTTTACTTTATGAAACCAAAGTCTGAAGTCTACTCAAAGCTTCAACAGATGTTAGAAGAAACTAAGGTAGCCGGTCATGTAGTTAAGGAACTTTTAAGCGACAACGGTGGAGAGTCCGATAACGAGAAAACTCGGGCAATACTGCAGAATAATGGCATAAAGCAAAGGTTAGTAATGCCATACACACCACAACAGAATGGGTGCAGTGAACGAGAAAACCGAACGCTCGTTGAAGCCGCCCGAGCTATGATGTATGCGCACGAAGAGCTGCCAACCGCCTGTTGGGCAGAGCTCATAAGTACAGCAGCATATGTTCTGAACAGAACTGGACGTACATCCGTCGATGAAAAATCACCTTATGAGATATGGTATAAGGCTATGCAGATAAGAATAGACATACATTAATACGTTCGAGAGATGTTGTATTTCAAGAATTTCCAATTACCCGGACTGACACTGATGAAAATGTCAGAGCAAATCCTATTGAAGAAAAATATGAAATAGAGATAACTCTTCGTAGACCGCAGAATCTTGCTGCAAGGGAGGAGAATAGTCGAACGATTCATGATGTAAGGGAGGAAGGAAATGAAACTACTGATATATTTCAAGAGTGTGTACCTCCTGAATCGTTTGAAGATACACATGAGATAGAAGAAGCAACCTTTAGAAACAGAAGATCAGCGAGATGAAGACGAAGAATTACCAGAACGTGTAGAAGATAAGAACAAACCTACAAAGTGCAGATTTGCTCACGAAGCCTCTTGGCAGACCGATTATCCAAACGATATTGGACCGGATAGGCTTACAGTGTATATAGTTTTTAATTTTTATAGACTCTACAAAAAGGGAGGATGTTAAAGAAGGTCATATTCCATATAAAAATGTTATAAACCTCTATAGTTTTTGTATTGTCAATAAAAAGAATAAAAGGTGACATCAAGACAAATGTTGGTTGTGTAAGAAAAAACGTTTTATTATTTTATTTATAATTCACGCCCTGAAATTAATCTCAACACTATTCTCTCTTGGATACACCTTCCGCTCACGTAAAAAGTTGAGATGCACTCTTTAGTGGTCCACCATCAATTTCGTGCCAATAGCTAGTTTATAAGGTTTCAGGCTACATCCACCTATTTTTTTTCTAATGATAAAATCGCTTTCAGTCATTTCTCAAACCTCAAGGAGGTGATGCTGCAGTTGAATAAGGTCAGTGGTTATTTCTTAGAGAATCGGACGAAATATACCAGCCATGTTTCACAGACGTGTCTCGATATATACCGGACCGTGGACGGTGACTAAAAATACCACTCTCTCGTTAAGCTTAAGATAACTAACTAAAGATACACCGTTTTGATACGAGAGAGGCTAATATCCAAACATGCATCCACAACACTATTGGTGACGCTACGACTTGGGTGGCTTCCGTGGGCGAGGTATCCATACTTGTTAGGATAATAATCTTTTTTGTAGGATATCACACAGCTCAGTTAACCATCACTTGTAAAAACAACGATATTTTTTGCTAAAACATATTTATTGGATGTAAATTCATATAAAAAAACGATTTAGAATAATTGTTCTAAGCCATTATGTACACAAAACTGACAGCTATTTACGAGTAGTTTAAATAGCAGTCCTCTTCTTTTTAAATTCTACCTAAAGTGTACTTGCAGTACTACTTCGATTTTTTTATGAAAAATGTAGAAGAAGACTTTACTCTTTTCACGCTATCCTTGAAACTGTCAGTAAGAAAATAATTTCACGATGCTTTTATTTGCATCCTCAGAAGTAGGACATTATTATTTAGATATTTGTATTATGGGACATTATGGAATATATCCATTTAACCCTTTGATGTATCCCACTCTGTTTATTTTAGGCATGGTGGGATACAATTGTAACGTTGTAATTATTGGTTTAGTTATTCATTTAAAGAAAATAAGTAAGCGGTTAATGTGACATACGAAAACTATATTTTTTATGACTCTTCATAATGATTAATAAGTTTTACATTAGTTGTCTATAATTTACCAAAATGAACTAAGAGTTCGAAGGGAACAGGCACTAACATCATACCTTTTTAAAATATTTAGGGGTAAAATTCATAATGCTGATGTTTTGGAACAGATAGCACTGTGTATCCCGGACAGGTATGTTTGGAGCAGAAGACGGCCGCGATTGCTAGTGGAGCCGCGTGGTCGGACTAACCTTGTACATGAGGCACCACTGACGCGTGCTCTCCGTACTCTTAACCTTATAGCAGTTCAGATTGACCTATTTGTGTGTTTTCACGAGAAGTGCATTATTCATAATTATTTATTAGAAAAATTGTTTAGGGGTATAAAATTGTATTGTATTATGATACGCACTCTATCACATTGGACTTATACCTGTAATTATAGATGTAAGAGGAAATAAATAAATCTAATGCTGATCAAAAGTAGAATAGTTCTCCTCCACTACTTTATTAAATAAACCAGAATGCGGAACGTAACTCTGAGAAATAGGATGCATTTCAACTATCTTTTGGATGATACTTAATTACATCATAAAACTCTATTACAGAAGGTTCTCTCTAGATAAATAGTAAATGACATAGTTAAATCGGGAAACTGTAAAATGTATAGGCCACACTAGGGTAAAGAAGCGTCACAAAATTTTTGAATTTTGAACCGTGAATGGCCGTTGTTAATGTTGACAAACGAATTTATAACACAACGAACGAAGTGTATGTGCCTAATTGATTTAAAAATACGTACGTATTTAATTCTCAAAGTACATCATTCTTATTTTGTATCTCTAGAGGTTTATTAGAAATTATTTAGTCTTGAGTCAAATACTATATAATCTTGGTAAAAATATAAGGCTTTATGAGCACAAGAATTAACATTGAAATCTTTACTTTCAGAATCTTGCGTGTTTGTTTCTGCTGCTTGAATCAGTGTGTGCACAGTGTGATGAATAAGGTGAGGATTATAGCTTTATTAATAGATATACAAATAATTAAATAACAATGTGACATTATACTGTGCTTAATTAGTAATAATGATAGATACTTCAAAAGCGATTCAAGATTTTATGAAGCTAAAAGTGTTTAATTGGTTTGCAGATGTCCCGAATACCCAAGTTGCCTTTGACGGCCACCAAAGAAAACAAACCAGGATTGATGAACCGTCGTCCTATGCCAAGGACAATAGCTAATGGACTTAGTGATGCTGACAAGAAGGATTTGATCATGAATCACACAAAACCTGTGCGTAATACTTCTGCCAATACTGTTCCTGCCCCGCGCCTCAAAAGATCTGCAACAGCTCCATCTTCAGTGAACGTCCCTGCTCCTAAAGTGAACAAAGTTGAAAAGAAAGCCGTTGTGGCTCCCAAGATTCCACCCTATGACTATAAAGCGAGATTCAATGACTTGTTGGGAAAACATAAAAATATGAAAAGTGAATTTGACAATTTAAAAGAAAAGCACATTGAAGTGTCTGACAGCTATGAAAAATCTAAAGATTCAGTTCAGGGTTGCATAAATGAAAGGGATAGACTAAAAGAAAACCTGTTGAAAACTCTCACAGAGTTGAGAGAGAAAAATGCAGATTATGACAAGATGAAAGTGGATTATGATATTCTAAAACTTGATAATGAAAACCTCCAACGTAAAACTGTTCTGTTGGATGAAATAACAAGCAGCTTGAAGCAGAAATCAGCAGATTTAGACAAAATTCAGACGGATTATACAGAGTTGACTAGACAGCATAAAAGTCTTAAAGAAGAAACTGAAGCATTAAGAGTTTTAACAGATCATCTTAAGAAGATATCAATAGAATTTGACAAATTACAACTTGACTATAAAGAAGCACAAGTAAGTATTGCTAAGTATAAGTCTGAATCAGAAATTCTACAGAATACCTTAGCTGCTATGCACAAGGACCAAAGAGACTTGCGAAACACAATCCAAGATTTGAAAGGCAATATTCGTGTATACTGCAGAATAAGACCTCCATTGGAGTCGGAACAAAACAAACCACGCTTCAATCTTAATGTCTTGGATGCTTGCTCCATAGAAGTTGAAAAAGTTGAATTGTTGAATTCAGCACGGAAGGGTAAGTCACAACATGCATTCACCTTTGATGGGATATTCACTCCACATTCATCACAAGAGCATGTATTTGCTGAGGTTTCAACTATGGTGCAGTCTGCGTTAGATGGTTACAATGTCTGTATTTTTGCTTATGGACAAACAGGATCCGGCAAGACATACACTATGGAAGGCGGCTGTGGAACTGAAGAATATGGTATCATACCTCGAGCATTTAACATGATTTTTACATGTATGGACGATTTGAAGCGCATGGGGTGGGAACTGACAGTGAAAGCTTCCTTTTTAGAAATATACAATGAAATTATTTATGACTTACTCAACTCTAGTAAGGATCAAGAATCTCATGAAATTAAAATGGTTAATTCTAAAGGCACTGATGTCTATGTTTCAAATTTAAAAGAAGAAGAAGTTAAGAACTCACATGATTTTATCAGGTTGATGATTTTTGCCCAACGTAATAGACAAACAGCTGCTACTCTCAACAATGAACGCAGTTCAAGATCTCATTCCGTTGCCCAAATTAAAATATCAGCTATACATGAAAAACGCAAAGAGAAGTATACAAGTAATTTGAATTTGGTGGATTTGGCTGGATCTGAGAGTGGGAAAACTACACAGAGAATGGATGAGACAAAACATATCAACAGATCACTATCCGAGTTATCTAAAGTGATTTTGTCACTGCAGACTAATCAGTCGCACATACCTTACAGGAACTCCAAACTCACCCACTTACTCATGCCCAGTCTTGGAGGCAATTCGAAAACACTTATGTTGGTAAATGTCAACCAATTTGATGAATGCTTTAGTGAGACTCTTAATTCATTACGATTTGCCACACAAGTTAACAACTGCAGAATTGTAAAAGCTAAGAAAAACATAACAATGTTTGACTCATAATGGTGAAGAAATTGGCCATGACATGATGTACAAGTTAAATTTAAATAGATTCTTAAGTTTGTTATCATTAGTGCATTGTTTATTTACACTTTAACTGTTATTATGATTCACATAACTTTCCTAAACAAAAAGCTAATAATTATTAAATCACATCCACATTATTTTTGATTATTTATATAACTACCCTTAAATAACGACCACTAATTAGGGTTAAAGTTTGTTGCTAAAATAGTGTCAAATAAAAAATGCAGTTTATATTTCAATGTATAGGAAACAGTGAAATCTTGATTGATAGAGTTTGTTGAACAATATCTAGCATTGAAGTATTGTAATGTGTGCATCTTGGGTTCCAAGGTCACACTGTACCTAATAATTAATTTTAGGGGTTTATTGTAATCCATGTAATCAGTATGTATTGTTTTAATCCTGTAGCTATATTTACTTAAATACTATGAGATATTATGTATCTCATAGTATTTATGTCCTTTCTTTCCCTTTATTATGATATTTGTTAACAGGTGGATCTGCACCGGTTATCATTTAAACTTGACTTTTAATGTGTCTGCTTTATATAATTATGATATGTTTTATGTAAAATGATTATTTTTCTATTAACTTTAATTGATTATTATAATATAACTGATCCTCCTTTATGGCTTGTATTTTATTTTTTAATAAAGACTAGACTCAAACAAGAAATCTAAACCTGTATTTTGGCGGGTTTTACAAACATGTAATTAAGAGACACAGAACATACTCAGAATCAAAACAACCATTTACTTCTTCTGTGCGGGGATCAAACCCGAAACATGAAGGCGCCAAAGTGGTATCGAGGCGACTGCCACCTCTGCACCACAAATGCAGGCCAACAGGCTTTTAGCCATTTTTAAAACCTGTAAACCATTCTATTAGGCCAGTTTTGGAGATTAAACCTTGTTCAGTTGTGCTTAACTTCATAAATCAAAAGCCGATTAACCAATCATATGTACCTATATACCAGCTCTTAAAAAGTTAAAATTTAATATAGCAAATATATTTGACATACCGTGGCGTGGTTGGTCAATGCTTGCCTTTCACGCCGCAGGTCGTGGGTTCGTTTCCCACCCATGAGAGATATTTGTATACATGAACATGTCTGTTTGTCCTGTGTGTGGGTGTGATTATCTATACATAGACTACTATATTTGTATCTATATAAGTATGTATTTACAAAAGAAAAGTAGTATATGTAATATATCAGTTATGTATATGATCCCAAACTAAGCAGAGTTTGTACTACACAAGCTCTGCTTAATTTGGGATCCGATGGCTGTATGTGAATAATGTCCCAGCTACAAACGTAAAGCTATATAAACCGAACTAGGAACAAGTTTGATATTGAGCAGTTCAAAATGTTTCAGCCGTATGTCGATAGATGGCGTTAGTTGTTAAGAAAATAACCATCTGGTTATGAAGCGTTTTTTTTAATTGTAATTTGTAACAAAATGAACTTTAGATGTGTCTTATATTTGGTGAATCCAGGTGGCCCAAATTATGGCGACTCGAAGTTTGATTCTTAAAAATAGATAACTGTCCTTATTATTCATAATATTCTACTAACCATCATTATTCATAACTTACCGTGGCGTATAATTGAAAAAATCGTGCCTTAATAATCCAGACACAATAGTTCAACAATTGTTTTTTTTATTTTA
Source organism: Pseudoips prasinana (assembly GCA_951640165.1). Lineage (NCBI taxonomy): Eukaryota > Metazoa > Arthropoda > Insecta > Lepidoptera > Nolidae > Pseudoips > Pseudoips prasinana. The sequence goes on along the minus strand of OX621241.1, from coordinate 16,739,531 downwards.
CTGGCTTGGGCGGTTACTGACGTCTAGATGCATGATATTGTCGTTTTTAGGGACGTTTTTATGCAATTGTCACTGGGGGACCAATAATACGTAAGTGACGAAGTTTGGCTTGCATAGTGGTTAAATAAAACCACAGAACGCATTTTTAAACTAGTGTGTCTGGATTGGGTTCCGCTGGACATATTTGTATGTAGCTTGTAGTAATCTTTCTTACAGGTCTTCGCTGGTTCTGCATAGTAGGTATTTCGTCTTCACGGTGATCTCTTTATTTTATCAGACAGATCACCGGTCATCTCATCCAGGATAGATATTTGTGCGAATGAACATATCTGTTTGTCCTGGATCTGGTGAAAGTATCTATACAAGTATGTATTTACAAAAGAAAAGTAGTATATTATGTAGTAAGTATATCAGTTATCTGGTTTCCATAGTACAAGCTTTGCTTAGTTTGGGATCAGATGGCCATGTGGGTAATGTCCCAGGATATTTATATTATAATATAAATACATACATAGATTCACGCCTGTTTCCCAGAGATATATATGTTTTACCAGTCTTTTACTATAACCCAGTCTACTCGGGAGAATTAGTACCTACATAAAGCAGTTTTCAAATAACATTGAGGGCTAAAAGGAATTACCCTTGCCTGGGGTCTCTGGACGTTCATGCCTAAAAATCGAATTAAATTCTCAAGTCATTGTAAATGACAAAGTTTTTAAGAATCGCCTGATGCCCAACTCCTGAAGTTACCTTTGATGAGATTATTGTACCTTACGCATTCTGTCCTGGGGTCCACAACTACACGAAGTCATCAGGAAATCATTCGCTTCAGTAAGTTACCTGAGACGCCTACCTAATTTTCTTCGTATCGCCACCAAAATTGGTCTTGCCCAGTCTCTTTTCTCCACATTCTTGTCTACACCGACACCAGCTATGTTATCACAAGGAGGACCAACTTGATAAACTTGCGATTTTTTTTGTATACTATTCATATTTGGTTTACGTAAGTACGATCACGTCTCCGAATGTCATACTAAGCTCCAGTGAGAGTACTAAGTCGCAATTCTTATATTATTTGTATTCTTTACAGGAATCCTGTAAAGAATGTTCAATCCGTCTACTCCTTTCTACCTCAAAGAACGTTTTGAGTTCCTTCACACGACACAGTTCATCAGAAAATCTGCGGCTCAAAATACCGTTACATACTAGTACTACAACTTTTACCGATAGATCTTTTAGTATCCAAACTGTCCGCCTATGGAATATTCTACCAGGCTATGTTAGATCTTTGATCTTGAACTCGCTAATCTATACCAATATTATAAAGAGGAATGGTTTGTATGTATGTTTGTGACGAATAGGCTCAAAAAGTACTGGACTGATTTTAAAAATTCTTTCACCATTTGAATGCTACATTATAACTGATTAATATAGGCTATTTTAATTGCAAAAAAAATAAGGATCCCTACTAAAACTACAATAATGCCAAGGTGTAAAAAAATGGCTATAAAATATCTTTCATCGCATGCGCTGCGAAAACTATTGATGATAGAACAAAAAAATGTTCCACAATATTAAAATACATAATCTACAAAAAATGTCGCGATGGCATGTGTCTAACTATTGTAATTATGCCACTATAACGACTATTGAATATTTAAAATTTAATAGTAATTCCGACCAAAATCATACCAAGATATTTATCCCTTTGCCTTAATCCTTACCCAAATAATAGATTTCTCAAGCAAGGCTGTTTAAATACCTGTAAATTACTTTAAAGTTTATTAAAAGCGGGCATTCCACTCGAAAGATATTACGAGTTTAATAAAATTGAAATAATATTAATTCGCCGCTACGTCGCCGCCGTAACGCGCCGGAGCGCCGGGGCCGGAGTGCAGGAGCGGTCTAAATCCTGGAATAAAAAATGATGCGGCATTGGGAAGAGAATACAGCGTTCATCCTGAGTGTTTTTACCTCAGGGTATTACTTCACCATGTACGAGGCCCAACATCGTTCCGAAACATAATAACAGTTGACGGAATTACTTACGAAACTTACCAATCCGCTTGCCTCGAGATAGAGGTTTACGTTCTGCCCAAATGTTTAAAAAATAAATGTCCACTCGTGCGAAGCCGGGACGGGCCGCTAGTAGATAATATAATTGTTCATTTATGTAATTAATATAAATATCTTTATATTATAACAATACTATGTATAGATATATACATATCCCTCCTAGTCATGCTAATACCACCAACTTTATAAGTTCTCTCGACTCTTTACTTAAGAATTCTCTCACTTTAAAAATATTGTACTATGTGGAGATATAAATATTGACATTTCCTCTAATGGCACAGATAGACGTTGCGATGAGTACCTAAACATGTTGGCTAGCCACGGTATTCTCCCCGGTCATAACATTCCTACTCATGGACGAACTTGCCTAGATCATGTGATGATAAAAACTAAATTAAAAGCTAAATGTATTATAATTGAGTCATCAATCACCGACCATGAATGTGTTGCCATTAGTTTAAAAACATTTACTAAACAACTATTTGCAAATAAAGTTTATAGCCACGTTGATCTAAAACGCCTCGATGAGACTATACAAACAATTAATTTCCAGCCTATATTAAACTGCGATGACGCCAATGTAGCGACTAACTTGCTAGTCTGTCTTCTGGCCTCAGCCATTGATAACTGCTCTAGTGTTCGTAAAACCGCTAATAGGAAAAGGTTTATAAAGCCCTGGATCACAAAAGGCCTATTACGATCCATGAAAAACAGGGACAATTTATATAAAAAAACTAAACGGTTTCCTGAGAACGAAGTACTTAAAACAACATATAAACGTTATCGTAACTTTTGTAATAACTTGATGAAAAAAATAAAGAGAGACTATGAAATACATGAAATCGAAAATGCAAAAGGTAACAAGAAACAACTTTGGGAGGTAATTAAAAGAATTAGTGGCTCTAATAATCAAACTGATCACTCGTCCTGTCTATTGTCCGCTACGAACACAGAGGAAAGTATAAATTATGTAAATAGCTTCTTCGCCAATGTTGGAAAGCAACTGGCTGAACAGATAGCACCTGCAACTCCTAGCACTATACGTCAACAAACTCCTCACTCCTCATCTGTAAATTCTCTTGTCTTGCTTCCCACTAACGAACTAGAGGTACTTTCTATCATTCAGGGCTTAAAGGAGAAGTGTGCTGTAGGGTCCGACAAAATCAATAGTAAAATAATAAAAAGATACAAAAACATTCTCTCTACATTTATAACGCACATTTGTAATTTAGCCATTTCCACTGGCATTTTCCCACAAGCTTTCAAAACAGCTCTAATTAAACCTATCCTCAAAGAAGGAAATAGAGACTGTGTCGACAATTATAGACCAATTTCGATCTTGCCTACATTAAAAAAATTTTGGAACGAATTATTAATAAACGTCTCACCAACTACCTAGAGTCAAACTGCCTCCTTTCCTCTGTACAATTCGGTTTTCGTCAAGGTAAATCGACCAACGATGCAGTGCACGAGTTATTACACTCTATAGTAACTCGCTTGGATGGTAGGCAAAAATGTCTAACAATTTTTCTGGACTTGGCCAAGGCCTTCGACACAGTCTCTATTCCTCACCTTCTAATTAAACTGGAGCGTATTGGTGTGAGGGGTACCCCTTTACAACTTTTCAAGGATTATCTTACAAATAGGAAACAGTGTGTTATCATAGACCACAAAATCAGCAGCGAATTACCTATTGTCTTTGGCGTCCCGCAGGGTAGCATAATCGGTCCTACATTGTTTTTGGTCTATATTAATGATCTCTGCCAGCTCCAACTACCTTTCGGACAAATTGTTTCGTTCGCTGACGACACTGCCCTGTTATTTCATGGGGACAGCTGGGAGGGTGTCTTTAATATTGCTCAAAATGGTCTTAGCATGGTTTGTAACTGGTTGCAAACTAATATACTATCCCTAAACATTAATAAGACAAAATATTTAACATTTGCTCTCGGAAAAAATTTACTCCCGCCTGTAAGCTTGAATATTGTCGTTGAAACTTATTCTACATGTCGAACAACCAGAACTTACACCACTCTCCAAAGAACGGACTCCATAAAATACCTGGGCATTACTATTGACCATTGTCTTACCTTTACGCCACATATCAAGAGCTTGGTTACACGCTTGCGCAAGCTGATATACTTATTCAAAAATCTTCGTCACATAGCCGACGCCAAGATCATCAGGACTGTATATCATGCTCTGTGTCGCTCCATTACTGATTATTGCATTACATCTTGGGGAGGTGCTGCAAAGTCTCACCTCATTGAAGTCGAAAGAGCCCAACGGGCTATCCTCAAGGTAGGTGCTGGACTTCCATTCAGATTCCCTACAGTAGAGCTTTATAGACAATTGAATACTCTCACCGTGAGACAAAGCTTTATCCTGTATACCGTGCTTAAGAAACACTCGGAACTCCATTATGATCCTAACATAAATAAAGATAAGCGTCTTAAGGGTAAGGTATGTAAACCTTTTCACGCCAAAACTGCTCTGTCCCATAACTTCTATTGCTTCCTCGGGCCATACTTGTACAACAAAATAAATACCGAAATTAATATATTTCCCCGCCTTAAAACTACCTCTAAAATCCTAGTTACAAAATATCTGCTGTCTTTGAATTACGACGAAACAGAAAAGCTACTTTCTCCATTAACATAACTGCAACTTGCTATCTCCAGTAAATACTACTCTAGATCTCGTGAAGTAGTTACCAGTAGACGGACTGTTATATTATGTTTATAAGTTTATTTTTATTTAGTGTGTACATACACTTATATAGTTGTTACACTCCCATTGTGCTGTTTCCTCCTTCACTCACACTTCAACTCACATACTTCACTTCACACTCCAACTCACAACATCTCACAATTCCCTCACACAGTTCACAATATACACGCTTTAAAGCTAAAGATGATTATAACATTTCTAGTATCTGTATTCTTTGTGTGTATGTCAACTGGTATCTTATTGTTATCCTACAGTAAACTAACCGAGTGAGGGGACCTGGTGACTTGTAATACAGATTTTATTTTTAAATCTACAACAGGCACCAGTCTCTCACAAAGTAGGTCACTAGGTAATTTAACAAAATGTACTATGTCTACTTATTGTAAATCTTTGTGAGAGGATAAATAAACGTTTATTATTATTATTATTATATATGTGGCTACATATATATTTATAAGGTACTTATATGTATTTTTTTTATGTATTTAGAGGTAATATTATCTAAGTATATCTACTTTATGGATGTGTATTTAGTTTATAAGTATTAATTACGTCATTTTCGTATGTAAGGTAATTTTGCTCACTCATTTCCTACACTTTTTCTCTTCTGTACACTATCATCTATCCCTTTCTACTCCATATTATTATATATTAAATTTTGAATCATCAAACTCATTGGTTGCAACTTGCACCCGTAGAGATCGATTGTAGCGATTAGGCCGCCTAATGCATTAACAATATTGTTGTTTATTTTTCCGGATTTTAAATTAGGTATTTGACGCAATAAAGTGTGCTTATTATTATTATTATTACTAATCGTAATAGTAAAATTGCCTGAATATTTGTTGTACCTACCAGATACAACAAAGTTCAAATCTTTTGTAATCGGGAAGGTACAGTGGTGTTATGAAAATTTGTTCAGCCGTTCAAACGTGAAAGCTTTTTCAAGTAAGTGTCACAGGCTTTTGATGGCAACGACATCTCTTTGCGAGCCTTTTTTTTATGTCATAGGTCGACAAACGAGCAAGCGGGTCCCCTAATGGTAAGTGATCACCGCCGCCCATGTATACACGGCTACATATCAAGCTATATATTTCCAATATAAGCTGACCTCTTATTGTATAGAAATCCTATCCAACGCGGGATAAGCTTATACTGGAAATGTATAGCTTGATATGTAGCCATGTATACACTCGCCACACCAAAAGCGTCGCAGGTGCGTTGCCGGCTTTTATAAGAGTCACGAAACCAGTGTTGCTGACCCTTCCCCCCGCCTCGATGAGCTCTGGCGACCTTACTCACACGCAGAAACACGACATTAAAGTTATGTTATTATTAAGGAATCTCTTTAAGGTGGGGGTACTACCCCAGTCGGGCTGCTCTTTGAGCGAATGAACGCTGTGCCATACTTACTTCTCTTGATCTTTTTGATTTGATATGATCTATTCTCTTACCTATATTTATGCGACAGGACGGACATCCCCATATCGTGGAACTTTCGCATACGGTAGGGTTTCAGCGTAACTTACTCTCACATTCGCTGAGGCATGAATGAACTTCCTCCCACGGTATTCCCAAGAGAATTCAGCATGAGGTATTGGGGTCCTTCGAAAAAGGAGTAATATGGTTTTCAAAAGGGCATACTTACTTTATCGTATGGGCATTGGTTACCTTAGTGTCAGAGTTGTTCAAGCCGCTGAGTCTTACATAGCTTATCGATATTATACAAATATTTCTATCGCTAGGCTTCTGCACGTACATTTTAAAACTGAGCCCTAATCTCCTGATTCCGATGGTTCATGATGGCGTATCCGCTAAAAGCAATACAGATTTGTAACTTACAATTTATAACCCTTCTTATTTTACAAATAAGTTAGTACTATTTGTTGGATAGCGGTCAGTGCCTTATGGACGCTTGCTACACATGAGGTATCAATCCGGTTGCTGAACGGTCACAATCCGTTGTTCTCATCTTAATAATGGTTTGTCTATAGATGGGTGACCAACATTTCTGAGCGCCTCCGTGTTTCGGAGGGCACTTTAAGCTGTCGGTCTTACGCCTGATCGTTCTTGTCCCATCGGATTGTAAGAGCGTGAGATTGGTCAACATGACTAAATATATATTTTCCTCCTAAGAATAACGTTAGAAAGAAATCATATAATAATAATATCCTGGCACATTATCCCAAATTAAGCAGAGCTTGTAGGTACAATGGAAACCAGATATATAGATAGTATATAACTGATATACTACATAGAGAAAAGTATGTATATAAGTATGTATTTACAAGAGAAAAGTAGTATATGTAATACTACATATACTACTTTTCTCTTGTAAATACATACTTATATAAATACACCCAGACTCAGGAAAAACATACATTCATGCTCACAAATATCTGTACTGGGCGGGAATCGAAGCCACGACCTGCGGCGTGAAAGGCAAGCATCTACCAACCACGCCAATTTATAATATTTTATATTCAAATTGGTTTAGTTACGTTTCTTAGAATCGGGACCATTGTTTAGCGTTTCTAATTCCCCACAAAATATACAGAAGTGCAGTCGACGACACCTCGGTGGTTACACTTTGACCTTATCAAGGTCATTGTTATTTAGATGTTCCTACAGGGAAGTCACTGTAGCGTAAATTTAATTTGACTGGCCTGTTGGTCCAGTGATTAGTGACCGTGACTGCTGAGCCAGAGGTCGTGGGTTAGATCCCCACCAGGGACAATTTTTTGAGTGCGATGGGCGCTAATATTTGTTCAGGGTGTAATTTATCTATAATTTGTATCTATATAGAAATATATAAGTGCCCAAAGAGCAATGGAAAGGGCTATGCTTGGAGTTTCCCTGCGAGATCGAATCAGAAATGATGAGATCCGCAGGCGAACCAAAGTAACCGACATAGCCGTAAGAATTGCCACGCTGAAGTGGCAGTGGGCAGGGCACATAGCTCGTAGAGCCGACGGCCGTTGGGGCAGAAAGGTTCTCGAGTGGCGACCACGAACCGGAAGACGCAGCGTGGGCAGGCCCCCTACAAGATGGACCGATGATCTTGTGCGGGTCGCTGGAAATCGCTGGATGCGAATAGCGCAAGACCGGCAATTGTGGAGATCTTTGTCCAGCAGTGGACGTCTCTCGGCTGATATGATGATGATGAAGTGCCATAGTACTGGCCTTGCCTAGTTTGGGATCAGTTGGCAGTTAGTTGTTCCAAGATATCTATTATTTATAAATGTATTATGTATGCTCCCGAGGCATTGTCTATACTAACAATGAAATATAATATATTTCATAGTAATTTTCTATGTAACAAGTACCGTATTTTCTGTCTGCTTCGTCGGTCTTGTTGAGCGGTAGCGTGTAAAACCGCAGGCAATGAGGTCCAGCCAAAGTGTTACTGGGGATTTTCTGGCAAGAAAGACGTCCAGTAACAGCTCAGGGTGTGCAAGTTGGCGGCGCTATACGTCCGTGCCTGACATGTCGGAGAACAAACACGTAAAGCTGTCGGTCTTGTGCTGTCGCTGTCGATTTTTTTTAAAGATAACGCCGGCATTAGGGAAATTATTCCCTGTGTCGCGGGGTACAAACATATTATAGACGGACACAAATTACATCCAGACTCAGAACAACTATATATGGGTCACACAAATAGTTGTCCAGCGCGGGACTCGAACCCGGGACACGAAGAGGCGAGGCGACTGTATTAGCCGCTGCGCCACACGTGCAGCCATTATGAGAGTGAATTAAAAGATAATGCACGGTGCACTATAGTATGTTCTACACAGTCGGGTGGTCTCCTTTAAGCCACAATATATATAATATTGTATATATATATTTAGCGTATTATATAAAATTGAACGAGGTATCTATACGTAATTAAAACATTCACAAGTATTGTTCATATTGAAACTACGTGCTATGGATATAATATAGTTATAATATAGTTAGTTCGTGAATGTTTTAATTATGTATAGATATCCTTATCTAAGTTGTATACCATTAAAAGCAACGGAACCGCGTTCATTTTTAGATAACACGTCTGTACCTACTTACGTCTTTCATTCTAGTCACGGAAAAAATAAAAAATCAGGTTCTTATTAATCATGACTGTTTATTTAAATATTAAGGACTAGATCAAAACATAAGCGATCAATCGCAATTCTCTTCCATATGCAAAAATATACATGGTTTAATATATACATCTCTCCGTGCGTCAGCTGGGCGCGAGTGGAGGGGCACAGGGGCGCTAGGCCAGGCAATCCGTGAGAACGACCGAGGGGCGAGTCCAGGGTCTCTCGCCATATTGTTCAACGTGACACGTCGGGTTCTGTGGCTGCTTCATCACCCGGTTTTAGCTTTGCCGTTTCTATAGTTTCTATAAGTCTATCCAAGCCGTACAGGAAGCCTTCTTCGTGATTGCCTTGTTGCCACTGAGCTCGGTGATCCACTTGTAAACCTTCTGGTACGACTCTCGTTTTAGCGAAGTCGATCAGCCAAGCTCCAACACGTTCTTCATCATAAATGATGAATATGCTGCTTCCGACAATTTCATGGTTCTTGAAGAAATCTGAACGTTCAAAAAGTTGACGGATCTCACGAAGTCGGGCAAGGATAGCGCGACGAGCACGTTTATTTTTACCCAGGAACCGCGCTACTGTTGTTGCAATCTGATGAGGTTCGCGCACTTTTTGTAAGTCTGTGAGTGGCGGTTGGCCCGGGAGTTTCACTGCTTCGATACGGAAGCCTTGCTCGGCGGATGATGATTGCTGCTCTCGGAACTGCATGTAGCGCAGTTTGGTCACAGCACGAGCGGCATGCTCGGCTTCGGTGGGAGCTTTAGGGTCCAGACGCACCATTTTTTCGTAAAGGTCTGGACGAGCACGTGCGTTGCTGACTTCGTCTTCCAGGAATGTGCGGGTTCCCATCTTCACATCCATAACATGGGGATCGCGGAAGCCGTGCAGCAAGTCTTGTAGTTCAATGAAGCGTTCACCGCCATATTCCAACTCGCGATAGTATCGGGGGATAGCGGCGCGCATGTGTGGGCAGGAAGCGAGCGCCTCGTAGGCATCGCGCTCGGGATTGTGCGCCGGGTGGTCTCCGGCGGCGCGACGTTTCCAAACGGTTCCAGGGCCGGCGGGTGCGAGCGAGCCCGGATGTCCCGCCAGTTGGAACCACTCAGATGAGCGAGATTTCAGCAAAGCATCAGATGCGGGTGCTGACAATTCCAATGCATTCTGCAACAATGGAAAATAAATTATTAATTACTGACAAATAAAACGAAAATTCAATATAAAATATATCGCGACAATTTAAGTTTGTTAGAAACAACTGCGTTATAATTTATAAATGTTATTTCTGAATCATCATTATCTACAAATATAAAACTGTTTGCACTTAATGTTAATTAATTTTGTTTGACGCACATAGGTAATTAGTTAACATTTTTCTTACACAAATAGCTCTTTAAATGTTAGTGACTATACGGATATAGATACTTACAATAGCTAGAAACTTGAGTAATTCGGAGGGTTGTGGGGCGGGCGCAGCGGGCGCCGGCGCAGGGGAGGGTGCTTCGGCAGGGGATGCGGTGCGGCGCCATCGTTTGAACAGCGCACCTTCATCTTTGCTACGCCAGCGGTCCTCCTCTTTGCCGGGTACTGCGACCTGAGGACAACCAAAAGCACACGTTTAAACATCACTTCACACACCTTGGGACACTGGCGATTCACTTTCACATTTTATATTTTAATCGAGCACTGAACACATTTCGATGACGTACCGCTAAAATTTTATTGGCAGCATAGAGTAGTCCACCGGGTCCGAGGCGGCTGAATACGGACTGGCGCGAGACACTGTTCATCTTGCTAGTGACGGTCATGGCTATCGAGCGTGTGCGAGGAAGGCACGAACACAAGTGAGCGATAACAAGTAGAGCGCGGGGAGCGAGCAAACGTGCGTGAAGTTGCGAGTGCTGCTAGCCAGCGTGTGATGGGAGTGGGAGGGAGCCGCGGTTTTATACAGACCTCGGCTTTCTCATGACGTAGGCACCGCGGCCCGCTCGCCGCCCCGCACCCACGTCTCGAGCCTCAGTCCGTCTCAGCCGTGTCAAGTTTTCCTAGCACCTTAGTTTTCACATAACTAAACTATATTGACTGATGGGACACCGTGGGAGATGCGTGCTGAATCGGGACTTTTAAGCCGATATAAAACTCAGATATGTCACATTTATGACGCGAAGGTGTTTTATAGTTTGTACGTAGTGTTACGTTCTGGTTTATAACTACTTATATTGGGAAACATTAGGTAGGTACCCGGTCATTTTTTGTTTCTTTTTTATACAGTGCTCGGAAGTATTGTTTTAACAAAAATTGTCTGTATTCAAACTACTTTATAGTATTTGACAATAGTTGGTAAGAATTAGAAATTGACGTTTCTAGCTAAAACTACCGTAATTTTCTTGTTATTTAGGATAGCTAGGTATGTACTAAAATTAGTCAGTACACACATATCTATATATTTGTGTAATGTGTTCAACAATATAGATTACATATTTTCAAACATTGACGTACAATCTACTTGCTACGAGATATAGAGTCAGAAGATTCAGAATTAATTTAAAATATATTATAATTTTGCACCTTCATTAAGTAGTACGTCAGGTAGGTAGATGGTTAGGGGTGTCTTTATTCATAATGTTAAACATATTTCATTAGTGAAATGAAAATAAGTAGTACTAGACAAACTCTGTAGCTCATCTATACATATAATAAAATCGTAGGAAAGTCCAAACTGAACATTGAATATTTTTAAGAAAGGATACTTGGGGCTTTATCTACAATCGATATCGAAGCAAAAAATATAGTTTTTAGAATTTTTGTGTGTATGTCTGTTTGTCTGTATTACTCTGTATGTATGTCCGGGCTAATCTCAAAAAGTACTGCATGGATTTACTTCAGATTTTGCATGAATATTACTAAGAGGTCGGGTCAACATATAGGCTACATATTATTACGCTATCACCTACGGGGGAGGAGCTGTAATGATTTTTAAAATTTAACGCGGGTAAAACCGCGGGGCACAGCTAGTTTATTACTAAAATCGATTTAAAGAATGCTATGATTTCAATATATTATATTTTTGTATTTTCAGTAATGGCGAAGTTGCATGGTTACAACCAATATAATAAAAACATTAAAACAATATTTTAGTTGAGTTGAGTTTAGCCCAAACCAGTCTACGAAAATTGAACTTGAACACGTAGGTACTGGCTAATTCCCGAATTTGACGGACTTTCTTTGGCCTTGCTTTTTTCGGTATGATACAATTTTTTTTCATTTTATTTATAATCGAGAATATTTAAAAGAAAACACTATACAGTATTTACCTACTATTAACTCAGTTTTTCTAAATTTTAAGGAAGAAGTTTATTTTACCGATTTTTCAATATTTAACAAACAATGAGCGATTTAACGTAGATAATACGAGTATTTGAATTTCACCATTTTTTGAACTTAAGGACTTATGAGCTCATAAGTCCTTAAGTTCAAAAAATGGTGAAAATATGTCATCTGTCAAAGAAAAATATATTAGATATTGCGAAGGTGCCCAAACGCTTTTTCTATAACTGTGCATAAATTGCAAATAGTTTCTGAGACACACCTGGCGCAGACGACAGAATGGAGTCTTATCACAATGGTTCATTTTTAGCATTTTCTTACACAATTCTAAAAGCAACTAGAAACTATTGTGTCCCCACAAAAAAACTACGAATAAATTCATAATTTCATTGCGGTCAGTGCCCGGGGAACATGAGTACGTAGAAGCTTCATCAAAAACCGAAAAGATGACGCTATAACATGTTGTCCTTAAGCAACCATAGCGTATGACGCAAGGGGAAGGCGTAGTACAGTGAGCAAACAAAATGACGGCACAGTTCCCGGCGCACGAGCACTGCGTCGCGCCACGGCCACGACTCACCGCGCTATTAGAATACCCAGTGACGTAGTTACTAACATTATAACTAAGTATTATTTAATTACGCCTATTGTTATCATTAACGATACTGCTCTTTAAAAATGTGAATTATGTGGTAAAGTGGGGACTCCTTATAAATGAAAACGAGTTTATTCCAATTCACCTAAAATCTTTTTTACTGGAATAGAGGCTAAAATGTGTCTTAATTGTTAGATCTTATCCCTGCATTCGTTAAAATCTAGTAGAAATATACAGATTTATAATTCAGTTTATTATATGATAGCCATTACTATCAATTGTTACCTGTGCAATCGTTTTACAAACTCGACCATAGATACCTACTTTTGGTTTTAAAAATAGCGAATACGAACTATTTCTACTAGCCAATTTTATAATTTGACTCATGATAATTGACGGTTTAGAAAATATAATTCTCTTCTTCTTTTTCTAAACTATTAATTTCCTTATAAATATTAAGTTTGTTATTTACTTGAACAAAAATAATATTAACTTATCTCAATAGTATATTTTTACGAATAGAAAAAGAAGAACCCATAGACAAAAAAAACGTAAGAGTCGAATTGAGAAACACCTCCTTTTTGTAGTTTGTTAAACATACCCACAGGTACAGCAATCAGTGCAATTATCTCGAATTCTATTATCAGGGAAATTAATTAAGTAGTTAGTATATTTATTTCTTTTAATTTCAAAAATCATTTAGATAATTGCCGTTAAGTCACGTTTCATAAATCATACAAAGCACATAGAATTATATTATACCAAAGCCAGATTCAAAGTACGCTAATATTAACCTAAGTCTTCTAGTAATAATTAGAATGCAATTTTATATTATACGCCTTAATTTTAAGGTAGGTATAAACATAAAGGGTTTTATTCTTTGGAAAAAGCATCATCTAACAATAAAACACTACTGAAATAAAGAATAATTTATGGTCTAGTTATGTAGATCAGGCGGGCGACTCTGTCTTTACACCACCAAACTAATTTAAATGTCTCTCTAATATACAACATACATAGAACTACTAAAACTGCAAATTTCTCTCGCTTTCAGTATTTGGCGCCAATACTAAGCCTATGACGAGTCTGTTGGCGTTGTTGGCAAATGCTTGCTTTTCACGCCGGAGGTCGAGGGTTCGGACCCACCCAGGACAGATATTTGGGTGTATGAATATATATGTTTGTCCTGAATCTGGGTGTAATTAAGTAGGTGTAATAAAATTAAAAATAAATAAATTATAAATAAATTAGTATATGTAGTATATCAGTTATATGGTTTTCATAGCACAGGCTCTGCTTAGTTTATATATTATATATTTATATTGTCCCAGGATATTAATATTAAATTGACCTATCCTTTTCATAAAACCTATGTTAGAAAGAAATGCAATGATATCAAAATAAATTTAAACTCATTTTAGCATCATTCACAGTTATAATAAATTTTAAGATATAGGTAAGATTGAAAAAGGTATGCTATCCTTACTAATATTTATAAAAGCGAAAGTAGCTCGATCTGTCTGACTGTCGCGCTTTCACGCCAAAACTACTAAACTGATTTAAATGAAATTTGGTACACAGATAGTCTAGAGCCTGACAAAAGACATAGGCTACTTATTAATCCAATTAAATATGCAAAAAAGTTTGTAAGGGGTGAAACGGGGATGAAAATTTATATTGAAGTATCATAATTTTTAGAGCTAGAAGTTTGAAATTTATTTTTTTAGGCTATTGATTCAATATAAATAAATATAACATTCTGAGTTTGTAAAAGTTTTACCCTCAAATAATTATAGGGAATTGGGTATAAAAGTTTGTATGGAAATATGTAAGGTATTCCACGCGGACGAAGTCGCGGACACAGCTAGTAACAAATAAATTAATCCGGGCTAGCAGATATGAAACGGAATTTCGAAATTGAGTGAATTAACCGTTATCTGCATTTTTACAAAGCAAAAATGAAAAGATGTAGACACCTACAAAATGTTTTATTATTTTTGTGAATATAAACGACTTGATAACCGGCTTTTAAATATGAGACTAAAAATTAACGAGAATTAATTAAGTGACGCACAAAGCCACAAAAACTTGATGCTTATAGATTTACTTATGCAATTGGATATTATCTGTGTGTGTGTAGTGTGTGTGTGTGATTCGACTGGCCTGTTGGTCTAGTAGTTAGAGGCCCTGACTGCCAAGCCAGAGGTGTCTAGCGACACAGCCGGAAAAAGGTCAAGTACAAGACCGATGGCTTTCAACGTCTCGGAGGCTTGAGGGTTTAAATACCACCAACTTCCAGACTCTGGTTTGATACTGAGAAATTATTCTTTTAGTGAAAATCCCGAAGTCCCTTTTTTGCATGACCCGGTATTTGAACTTGGGACCTCATTATCTGCGGTTGAACACAATGGTGTAAAATTTAAATAGTAACTGAACAGGAGTACTTATTAACAACATTGTTATGTAATTATTCATGTTCATAAATCCATTAGCAGTTTCACCAAGGAATAGATTGAGATAGTGATTTCACTTATGCCAATTAAGTTGATGTAATCATTATAGATTATGGATACCTATTTTCAGCAATTTCTGGTAGCTTGTAGGTATGCAACTGGCCGAGGATATATATAATATTATCTCGTCTTTTGTTCGCTTATTTTATATGTACGTTGTTAGTACACACGCACACAAACACACGCACACACAGACACATCCGGAACTCAAAGTTATAGTTTCGGTCACAAATTTAATTTAACCAAAGCTAGAGCTTCGATTCCCATCGGAGGATACATTTTCGTTAATCATTAGTTAAATATTAATTGGGTGAATTATATCGATTAAAGTAGGTATAAGTCGAGGCATGTGAAATTGTATTTAAACACCAACAATCTGTGCAAACCAAGTAACTATGAGTTTAAATTTCCAATCATAACTAACCACGAAACGATTTTATTTTTAAACCCCGCAAAATACATGGAGTGTTGTAATAATTTTGTGTCGTTTTGGCACTAACCCTTTACCCGCAATTGACACCATTTCATATTTTTAACTGACATGTATTATTGCGTTATTTAAAAGCAAATCCAAAACTAGGGCACCCATATTTTTCCTTTTTGCGAAATTATGAACTTTTCATTCATAATTTCAACTTTGAAATTCGATGTATTCTAAAAAGACGTAAGCGGCAAATGACGTCATACATACGGTGGAATAGCCATCGATCTTTGCTTTAATGTAACCCGTCAAAAAAATCACAGTCTTGTCAAACTCGTTGGCGCCTAAACTTGTTTACGTTTGTTTAATTTTTCAATTTCAAATTAAATTAAAATCATCAATATTAAATTCATTTCCAGTGTTATTATCCTTATTATGTTTCATTAAGTCACCATGAAAGTTTCGAAATTTAAAACCGTGAGTGACAATTGATAATTTGACATGTCTTGTTTGACATTAATGTTTTCGTATAAAACATTGGAATGCTTAGGCAAAGGAAACTACCTCGTCCGCCGTATAAATGACGTCTTCACACCGTTTTTAGTTTTTATTTTTTTCCTCAGAAATGAAGAAATTTAAACATAAAAAAGAAATATATTTGAACTCAGGATACAAAAATAAAGAAATGGTATTTTTGTTTTAAGGTGGTGTCAGTTTTGAAATGTTGTCACTGTTTCATCATCATGTGAGACAAAGTACGTCCACTGTTGGACAAAAGCCTCCCTAAAGAATGGGGGAATATGCCATAATCCTCTCGCTTGGCAGACGGGTTGGCGATCGCAGTTTGTTGGTCATAGTTCACAGAAAAACGCTTCTGCCCGTTCTCTGGTAGGTATTCACTCAGTCGATTTACACGCCCGCCCATGGGATGAGATGGGGTGATGGTATTCTATGCGATCACCACACAGCAACGTTCAACAGTATTAAAATTGACACACAATTAAATGACACACACACACAATGAGCGGTGAACTCAGGCATGTCCCTGGGAATCGCTTTAAATGACTTAGACCCCGTAACACATTTAATCAGAGAAAAGTAGTTCCGCTTCCCTTTAGAGCAAAGCCGGAGGTAACTATACAAGGCAAAATACAAGAACAACAATACTAGGAACCTAAATAACGTGTAACGCATCAACGTATTATTATGTAGGTATTAAATTAGCGACTAATACCTGATGGGATACCATCAAGTATTAGTCGCTAATTTAAGCGATCGCCAACCCGTCTGCCAAGCGTGGCGATTATGGCATATCCCCCATTCTTTGGGGAGGTTTCTGTCCAGCAGTAGACGTATTCTGGCTGACATGATGATGAAGAACTTGTGGCATATTCCCCCATTCTTTAGGGAGGCTTTTGTCCAACAGTGGACGTACTTTGTCTCACATGATGATGAAACAGTGACAACATTTCAAAACTGACACCACCTTAAAACAAAAATACCATTTCTTTATTTTTGTATCCTGAGTTCAAATATATTTCTTTTTTATGTTTAAATTTCTTCATTTCTGAGGAAAAAAATAAAAACTAAAAACGGTGTGAAGACGTCATTTATACGGCGGACGAGGTAGTTTCCTTTGCCTAAGCATTCCAATGTTTTATACGAAAACATTAATGTCAAACAAGACATGTCAAATTATCAATTGTCACTCACGGTTTTAAATTTCGAAACTTTCATGGTGACTTAATGAAACATAATAAGGATAATAACACTGGAAATGAATTTAATATTGATGATTTTAATTTAATTTGAAATTGAAAAATTAAACAAACGTAAACAAGTTTAGGCGCCAACGAGTTTGACAAGACTGTGATTTTTTTGACGGGTTACATTAAAGCAAAGATCGATGGCTATTCCACCGTATGTATGACGTGATTTGCCGCTTACGTCTTTTTAGAATACATCGAATTTCAAAGTTGAAATTATGAATGAAAAGTTCATAATTTCGCAAAAAGGAAAAATATGGGTGCCCTAGTTTTGGATTTGCTTTTAAATAACGCAATAATACATGTCAGTTAAAAATATGAAATGGTGTCAATTGCGGGTAAAGGGTTAGTGCCAAAACGACACAAAATTATTACAACACTCCATGTATTTTGCGGGGTTTAAAAATAAAATCGTTTCGTGGTTAGTTATGATTGGAAATTTAAACTCATAGTTACTTGGTTTGCACAGATTGTTGGTGTTTAAATACAATTTCACATGCCTCGACTTATACCTACTTTAATCGATATAATTCACCCAATTAATATTTAACTAATGATTAACGAAAATGTATCCTCCGATGGGAATCGAAGCTCTAGCTTTGGTTAAATTAAATTTGTGACCGAAACTATAACTTTGAGTTCCGGATGTGTCTGTGTGTGCGTGTGTACTAACAACGTACATATAAAATAAGCGAACAAAAGACGAGATAATATTATATATATCCTCGGCCAGTTGCATACCTACAAGCTACCAGAAATTGCTGAAAATAGGTATCCATAATCTATAATGATTACATCAACTTAATTGGCATAAGTGTAATCACTATCTCAATCTATTCCTTGGTGAAACTGCTAATGGATTTATGAACATGAATAATTACATAACAATGTTGTTAATAAGTACTCCTGTTCAGTTACTATTTAAATTTTACACCATTGTGTTCAACCGCAGATAACGAGGTCCCAAGTTCAAATACCGGGTCATGCAAAAAAGGGACTTCGGGATTTTCACTAAAAGAATAATTTCTCAGTATCAAACCAGAGTCTGGAAGTTGGTGGTATTTAAACCCTCAAGCCTCCGAGACGTTGAAAGCCATCGGTCTTGTACTTGACCTTTTTCCGGCTGTGTCGCTAGACACCTCTGGCTTGGCAGTCAGGGCCTCTAACTACTAGACCAACAGGCCAGTCGAATCACACACACACACACACTACACACACACAGATAATATCCAATTGCATAAGTAAATCTATAAGCATCAAGTTTTTGTGGCTTTGTGCGTCACTTAATTAATTCTCGTTAATTTTTAGTCTCATATTTAAAAGCCGGTTATCAAGTCGTTTATATTCACAAAAATAATAAAACATTTTGTAGGTGTCTACATCTTTTCATTTTTGCTTTGTAAAACTGCAGATAACGGTTAATTCACTCAATTTCGAAATTCCGTTTCATATCTGCTAGCCCGGATTAATTTATTGGTTACTAGCTGTGTCCGCGACTTCGTCCGCGTGGAATACCTTACATATTTCCATACAAACTTTTATACCCAATTCCCTATAATTATATACGTGTATTATTAATTGATTTAGTTTTACCGTACGGACGGTCTGTGTTATCACATATATTTCTTTTTAAATAGAAATATATGTGATAACACAGACCGTCCGTACGGTAAAACTAAATCAATTAACTTTTTTTTGTTACTGTATCTAACAATGTTTATGTACTGCATTGTGAGCTTGACAAGTGTATATTAATACCCAAGTGCTGAATAAATTTCATTATTTCATAAAAGAATAACGATCAGCTGATCCATTTTGTATGGTGCGCCAAAATATGTTCATTTGTTTATTTTTTAATTAGTTCAGTCAAAGTTCAGTGGCATGGGTAGATAGCGTTATTTAAGTTACATCCCCTATTTATGTTAAACCTTCTATAACGATGTATGTCAATAGTTATGCTAAGTAGGATATAGTTATGCTAAAAGACTTGCAGCGTGGAATATACGGACGTAGAAACGATTATCTTCAATCCGGGTTAATAAAATTAAGAAGGTGGTAAATGAATCGCAATAAGAACACAAGAGATGATTACATAATAGTATGTAAACTACATACAGTTAATATTGAACTAAGATACTGTACGCATTATCTTTGTAGGAACCAACGTAGATTAATAACCTTGCAAGAGAAACCTTTATGGTACCTACCTTCATTATAGTGTCACTTTCTCTTGATATTAATGGGCGGGAATAAACTGATTTAGTAATCGGACTAGAAATCTTTGATGTAATACTATGGAGTGGGGTTTTTATTAGAAATATGGATAGTTTACGAACATTGGTGACCAAACCTGAACGTACGAATAAAGATTTTTTTAAGGCGCAGTTTATACCCGGCTTCTTTGGCCTCGCGGTAGCGTGTTCAACCGCAGATAACGAGGCCCGAGGTTGAAATTCCAGAACGTTTGAAAAAATGATTTTGGGTATTTCGGTAAAAATAAAAATTTCTCAGT
This sequence comes from Pseudoips prasinana, assembly GCA_951640165.1. Classification (NCBI taxonomy): domain Eukaryota; kingdom Metazoa; phylum Arthropoda; class Insecta; order Lepidoptera; family Nolidae; genus Pseudoips; species Pseudoips prasinana. Next base: position 16,719,509 of record OX621241.1, on the reverse strand, counting down.
ATCAGTCCGATGTCTGGGAGTTGGCGGTATTATACCACCGTGCCTCGGAGAGCACGTAGAGCCGTCGGTCATGTACCTCTTTCCATCGTGTTGCTAGTCGTCCCATGGGATCATGAGAGTGATGGAATAGAAATGCCCCAGTATTTGCGCACTTGTGCACTATAATATGGCCCGCGCATATGGTTAGTATCGAAATTAATCATCTCTGGCCGAAATTGGGCTAGGAGGACATTATTATTCTTAGTCTAGGAAGCTTTCAATGATTCACAAGAATATAGGGATGAGCATGAAACCGTCGAGCAAATAAAACTACAAAATAGATAACTAAGTGGCTCCCGCATGTGGGATCCGGATTTAAATTCTGTTTTAATGAAGTCATTGACGTGAATATGCAGGAAAGTATCGGTCTTGAGGGACTGCAGCTGTCTCTACCTTAATATGGAGGGAGGTCATTTCACCTGTACGAATGCAAACTAAGAGTTGGAGGGCGTTGCTAAACACAGCTCATTTGCCGTTTCGTATCCTGGGACATTATTCACACACGGCCATCCGATCCCAAACTAAGCAGCGCTTTTACTTTAGAAACCAGAGAACTGATTTATTACATATACTACTTTTCTTCTGTAAATACATACTTATATAGATAATTACACCAAGACTCAGGACAAACAGACATATTCATGCCCATAAATATCTGTCCTGGGTGGGAATCGAATCCACGACCTGGCGTGAAAGGCGAGCATTTACCAACCATGTTAACGTCTCTCAATACACGGTGATATATCGGTTCTATTACACCGTGTGTAGTGTCACAAGAGTGTCACCTTCAATTGTTCTGGGTTAGACGTAAGCCCGCCCGGATCGTCTAAGACATTATTACGTGTATTATTGACCGTGAACGAATAAAGCATATAATCAACAATCTTACTTAGGCTGTCAACCTTAATATACAAATAAAGTCGAAGTAGGCAATTTTTAGTTTTATTGTAAGAAATATATACAATGTAATTACGACTTTATGTCGGCCTATTAGAGTTCACAATCTAGCACGGACGATCCATCCGAACGTGTGCAAATACTAGCTTGTTTATTTACAGCGGTCCCGATTATTTGAGTCACACAGTTAGGTGGATACAGTTGATCCAACGTCAGTGGACACAGTTGTAATATGAAAGTCACCCTTACTACGTCCTTAAGAGACCAAGTCAGCCGACTTGGTCTCTTGATACTTAGCGTGTTCGACCACAGATATGAGATCCTGCGCTTAAATCTTGGGTCGGGCGAAAAAGTTAAGTATAAGGGAATTTATCTGTTACGAATAATGCTCGGTATTAGCCCGGAGCCTGTAAGTCGATGGTTTTACACCCCCGTACCTCGAATACCACGTAAAGGCATCGAAGTCAAAGTCAAAAATCATTTATTCCGTAAAAAAATTACATATACGTGGAAACGTCATTTCTATTTTCTCTACCGTGCAGTGCATGACGTGGAAGCTACTGAGAATAACTGCCAGAAAGCTCAGTAGGAATCCTTTTTTTAAATAAAATAGATTTAAGATTAATTACAATCATGTGTGTTGACTCAGAACAACATCGGTTCTGTACCTGACCTCTATCCGGTCGTGTCGCTAGTCGTCCCATCGAATCATGAGAGCTATGGAATAGAAAGTGCCCCTGTGATTGCGGACACACTTGTGCCTAATATATCATACGCAGTTGGCTATAAAGTATTTACATATGTCTTAAATGTTGGACATAGGCGTCCCCCAAAGGTTACTAAAACATTGCTATTTGTTAGCAATTGTTACCGCGCATGGCGAGTTAGCTACCGCAGGTACGTGGTAGCTATAGTACACAGGTGGCGCTGCTGCCCGACTACCTGCTTTATCCCTAAGGGCCAGCGCAGACAGAGAGGAGCGCAGCGAAGAGGATTTTATTAAGGCACTAAAAAATCAACTTTAGAGCTATAGAAATAAAGTCCATATATGCTTGAACCTGACATAAACCGCTCGCGCGGTCTCGGGCATATAATGTTGAAGCATACATGCACTTTATTTAAATAATTTTAACGTTGATTTTCTAGTGCCTTAATAAAATCCTCTCCGCTGCGCTCCTCTCTGTCTGCGCGATACCACGCCACGAGGCGGTATGGGATGGTCCTGTTATTCTTTCTAAGTCGGAAACCAAACGGCGCCTATTTGTGATAGTATAAGATTTATTTATTTCCAAATTACACACTATCATTACAGTTATACAACCAATGCAATAGTGGAACATGAAAAATAAGTTAAACATAACAATCTTAAATTATACTTATAATTACTTACATACACAAAATTAAACAATATCAAAAAGCCTTATTGCCTATAAGTATATTTATAGCCTTTGTGAATTCATTCTGCGTACACGAGAACAGATCCAGTTGTCCCGAAGATAACCAATTCTTAGGATGTACTTTACGCAAAATTGTCTACGGAACACGTTTCCTAGTAAACGAGACGAGATAATATAAATATTATATACACACCTACAAACGCTACAAATTATAATAATAACAGATAAATATATGAAGCTCTATATAGTACGTATCACATGCGTGCGTGTTTATCTATATGGTACAGGTAAATCATAATAGGCGCCGGCGAAGGTTCTCTGAAGGTTCCAATTTGGTGATTGATGACGCAGGTAAACCGATTCTATTTTAGGAGCTAATTTTGAACCAAATTTGGTGAATCGTGACGTAGATATGCCTAGAGCCACTCCCCAATATTACTATAATAATAAACACCTACTCATAAAAAAAACTTCTAACCAACGTACAACGTCCCATATAAATAGAAATATAGGTATATTATTGAACTCCCACATAATTTAAGTCGGATGTACATTATGTTCTCTTTTATAAAACTGTATTTGTTATACTAGTTGTTATTTATATAGTAAGATATAAAAGAGTCTGTACAAAGTACATCTAAATTGTATGAAACAATTCTATAAGATAAACAGGTAAAGTGAAGATAGGAGTTTGTGCTTGAACGCTGTCGAGACCAGTAATATTCTACTGTTCACTGGCCTCGACAGCATGGCAGTATATACTCAAGTCTTGACCAATAAACTTACGGAATAATATATATTATAATATCTTGGGGCTAATAACTCGCTTCCATCTGATCTCAAACTATGCAGAGCCCTTTGGCAACCAGACAACTGATAAACATACTTATAGATTTTAAATACATACAGGTAAATTACGCCCCGCAACAACAATTAATCGTGCTCATCACATAAAGATTTGTTTTGGGAGGGGGTCGAACTCACGATCTCTGGCTTAGCAGTGCGACCACTCGACCAACAGGCAAGTCAATAGTTATATATCCTGTGTTCGAAAAGACAATTTTCTGAGTCCTTAATCTATACATATAATAAAATCGTAGGAAATTCAAAATTGTATATTGAATATTTATTTAAAAGGAAACTTAGGGCGTGATCTACAATCGATATCGAAGCCAAAAATATAGTTTTTTGAATTTTTGTCTGTGTGTCTGTTTGTCTGTATGCATGTCCGGGCTAAACTCAAAAAGAACTGCATGGATTTACTTCAAATTTTGCATGAATATTACTAAGAGGTCGGGTCAACATATAGGCTACATATTATCACGCTATCACCTAAGGGGAGGCGCTGTGATAATTTATAAAATTTAACGCGGGTAAAATCGCGGGGCACAGCTAGTTTAAAATATAGGGATAAGGCTTGTCCCCAGGATTTTAAAAACAGTGACCTTCCGACCAGACCAGATACTTCTTGTATTGACATGACCTACAGTTAGGCTAGGAGGCTTCCACTGTTCCACCGGACAATAAAGGCAATGGGTACGAGCCGTGTAGCAATATAAAATATACCGTTCATCTGGTAGTTTATTAGGAGAGTATACCGTTATAAAATTTGTTCAATCTATAACAGACCCCGACTATAATCTTGGTCTCTATGTGTTTGTAATAAAGTTGAAAGACAATTAAATAGGTCCATACCTACTACAATAAAGATATTATCCTACTAATATTATAAACGCGAAAGTTTGTAAGTGTGGATGGGTGTTTGTTACTCTTTCACGTAAAAGCTTCTGAATGGATTTTAATGAAACTTGACAATAATATAGCTTATACATCAGAATAACACTGCCTACAATTTATAAAGATATTGTGTGAATTGTCCAAAATATGACTATAAGTGTCAAGTAAGTAGGAAAAAATCTACCATTTGCTAGCTATTCCGGCGTGCACTCCCAAAACCGCTAAAGGTACACATTCTACTTATATTATAAATGCGAAAGTTTGTGACTATAGATGTATGTTTGTCACTCTTTTACGCCAAAACTACTTTAACGCTGGTGAATATATACTTAATCCTTAAGCCATGTAACGTGTACTACCAATATAACGTAATATCATGCCTTAATATCCGACGTACAAAGTATGATAATAACTAAAAAAGTCTTATACATGCCTGCACTCTATCAGTTGTAGCTTACATAGATAACTTTTACTTGATTCAGTAAACATCCTGTATATCTGAACAATGGAAGAAATTGGCCCTGTTGGAGATTGTAGGTATTCTTACAACAGAACAAACAGATACGTAGCTGTAAACTTGATAAAGGTAGTCATCGTTCTCGGGAGTCTGTAATTTTGCATAATGTATTTATGGACATTATTTATATAAACATTTACTGAACCTAAGAGACAACCGCGAAAAGGTTGCGGCGCAAAGGTCAGGTCAGGGTCGATTCATGAGAACTATTGATAGTCAGTGCGCTTTGAATCATGTAGGGCTGACCAAAATGTGTTTTTAGATTTAAACTTAATAATTATTTGGAAGTAGTTCTGTCCATCCAGTTAGTGTCCGTATGCCCCCACTGATCTTCAATCGCATGACCATGACATGAGAGAGTTGGGTTTTAGAAAAAAAAATTGAAATTAGACCCGCTCTACGTAAATACAGAATACAGATGACGCGAAGCATGAGTTGCTTCGCGTCATCTGTATTCTGTATTTACGTAGAGCGGGTCTAATTTCAATTTTTTTTTCTAAAACCCAACTCTCTCATGTATACGCCGATAATTGCCCTAGGGCGAAATTAAAGGATTTTTGCCAACTTGGGGCAAAGAACCTGATTCCTGCTTTCAATCAGGCATGAAAACATATCTTAATCGTAAAAATCATACAATCGAAAACATCATACAGGATAGCAATTACCTTGGAAAATTACTATGTCTTTCAGCAGAATTTAAAGCAGACTAAACGGTTAAAGCGGGTTATTATAGCTAACTTGACGTGATGAAACATAAAATTGAAGAAAGAAACAGAATAAAATTAATATTTTATTTTTATAGAAACATTTCTCAGATTTATCTGTTTCTATTTATTACTAGAAATATATTTATTTAGTAGCGTCCCGCGTTGTTACCTGCCAATTAGCAAATTATTGTATGTACTATGTCGTGCAAATCAAGACCAAAATATGATGTTTGTATGGTGTTATCAATATGATATGACCTTGCAGATGCAACTGTGAACATATCAGTCTGCTATATTTCTAGAAACAAAGCCGATGATATAAATCCTCCTTACGAGTGTTAGCAAGCTTTATTTTATTCATCTGCCAGTGTGCATCTGCCACAGTATCCACTTCTTCCTTTTGATCCTATTTAAGGTCGTGCAGCTAGAATGGTTGTTTGGGTTCCACCATTTGGCTTGAACCTCTTGCTCTGCGGAGAGACGTGGCGTCTCTGTGTCCTTTACTTCAGTGTTCAGTGGAATTGTTCAAACTTATATTTGCTGCCACATTCCGCCACAGATCATCACGCCAAAAGTGGAAATTACATCATTACCACCTGGATGAATGGTGATCTACCACTGTGCGTTTCACAAGCATTTTTTTACCGAACACAGCTACTCTGTAGAATCAATTAACTGCGGAGCTATTTCCGATCCGGTGTAACATGGCAACCTTCAAGAAGCGAGCCTATTCCTTTCTTAAAGGGCGGCAACGCACTTGCGGCTCTTTTGGTGTTGCGAGTGTCCATGGGGAGCGGTGATCACTTACCATTAGGTGACCCACTTGCTCGTTAGCTTTGCTATCATATATAATAAAAATGCGTATCGTTCGTAACTTAACGGCAGAGCGCCAACCCCGCATTGCTCAGTGTAGTAGTGGTGCTGATGCGATCTTCGTCTTATTATTTATTCATATAAAAATAGTTATGACGTCTACGATTATACTGGAATATTCTTGGTTGTTTTTTTAACCCAGTTTTGTTGCACCCATGATGCAGTAAAGTGCATTATGCACAGACGACGCGTGGATTTAATGCGCTTTATGCAGTACTATGCATGTCTCGAGGCCGTCCGTTTACATCTACCATCTCAGGTGCAGTAAGTAGGTACACACTCTTTGTTACATTTGAGCAACTCATAAAAAGTAATGCATTGCTTTATTTGTTCTGAACCTTGACAAGACCATGTGGCAAAAGCGAGCGATACTGTGATACGTATAAAAAGATATCCACTTAGATATCAGTATACAAAATGGTAAGTGAAGTATAAGTTTTTTTCTTCAAAACAAGTATTGGTGCTATTGGTGTGATTATATAAACGGCTAACTGTATTAAATTTATACCTATAAGTTTTGGATTAAACACCATCAACAGCATCACGGGATACTTTAATTTTAAATTATTTACGACTCTCTAGTTTTAAATCTTTATGATTTATATAAAACGGTTGTCGTGCATGAGTAGAAGAGTAGAAACTCATGCTCAATAATACTCCTTCGTATACGGCGCAAAATAATATTTCTATTTAAAACAAAAAATAACTACATGTTTTTAGGGTTCGGTACCTCGAAAGGATTAAACGGAATCTTTATAGGATCACTTTGTTGTCCGTCCGTCTGTCAGCCGGTCAAGACCCTTTTTTTCAGGAACTCGTGGATATATCAATCTGGTATTTATATCAAATACTCAGGTGTACTGTCCGTTGAAGCTATGAAAAATCAAACTTCTATAACCAACACAATCAAAAGATACCGCCGTTTATCCGCCGCGTCCCGTGAGCCTCTCAGAGTCTTGGGATTTGGAACGAAGCAACGGCTCAGATAAAGAAAATATTCCGAAAACTGTAAACTTTTAGTTACATACAAAATTGTAAATACTATCCCTTTCCTTATGAACGCGTAGATTAGATAAAATATACGCGTCTATAATACCGTGAAGTTGTAACAAAATCAAACGTAAGGTTTGTACGGAGCCCTTGGTGCGCGAGTCCGACTCGACATTGGCCGGTGTTTATTTTATTTTCCCAAACGGAAGATCAACTACCTAAGACCTAATCATAAGATTAGAAGCGCACATTATATACACAGACCTACTTTAATCGAAGACTAGCCTGCACAGAGAGGATTTCGATTAAACTAGCTACGAGAGCCTAAATTCAACCAAGAATAGGTTATTATTATAATGAGTGTACTAAATGAGTTTGTCACGAATTGTGTGTCTTGAACAGTAATTTAAAAGTCTAGTTCGTATGTAGTTATATCGCATCGCTTGTTATGACGTCTGTAGTTTCTATGCCACGACCTTAGTAAAATGACTGACAATCCAATGTTAGAGAACTAAGTTTTTTTTTATAATATTTTTTTAACGATCTAATGATCTCGATTGAAGCTATCATCTTCTTAAATAATCATCACTTTTTTTTCATACGATTCTATATTCAAAATATAACAACCAGCCAATAATCTAAAGCGAAATATTTTCCCAAATGTTGAATTTGAAATAGACGTTCATTATCACCAGCGTTGCTAGTACGGCAAATAAGCGTTTGACCAATGAAATCATAGAAAAATAATTTGTCCGAGCTTTGTAGAGAGACTCGTACATAAAAGGCTCGAAAGACTATTTTTAATATATTTTTATTATATTTGTTATTAAACGCGGTGATAGAAATATATATTCTTTGATAATTTCAACTGTCTATTTATCACGGTTCAGCGATATAGCTCGCTGACAGACAGACAGGCGAACGGACAGCGAAGGCTTAGTTTTATGGTTCTGTTAGTAGCCGTGGTGTCCTCTGTGAGGCTGTCATGGTCCAGATGGAGGCCGCCGTCCACCTGCTCGCATACGGAGGAGGCGTCGGATCGGCGGCAGTAGCCGGTAGCCCAACTCCTCTCGGTGCTGCGGTGGCATTGTGAGAAGTGTCTGCATTAAGCTGCGTCAGCATTCCAACTGACTTATGAGAAAAAGGAAAACAAAATGGGTACAGTTTGAGTACAGAGCCCTAAAAATAGAGTCGGCTTCGTTACTAATAACGTAGTAACCGATCAAATTTAAAAATCAGTGTTGCCCTTTCATTGTCGAATGACTCTGAGTATTTATAAGTACGTAGTTACCTGCTGTATAAAAAATGGCATCCATTAAATTATGACGCCGATTTGCCATCTGGCTAATATACTACTTTTACGTTTTTGAAACATAAATCGTTTAAAGAGATATTATTGTTACTTACGAAAGGTTATTTACAACGATTAATATATTTCTCTCGCAGCGCTACAGTAAGAAATTTCCTTAAAAATAAGTAGCACTTTTATTTAGTTTGTTCTTTTTTATTTGTATTCAACTTTAAATCGGAGAAAGGTACAATAATTATCATTTAATTTTAAACTCTATTACGTTGTAATAAGACCTAATATTAATGAATTATGAACATACGCTATGTGCGATTAAGGGTTAACATTTCCTGTGAATGTGAATTTGAATACAACACATAAATTAGAATGAAGGCCAATTACCCCCACTAAAAAACCTATTTAAAAAAAAATGGGACAAACTGAAAATTACGACTTCTATTTGTCCGCGAACAGATCACAACCAGGGTTAAGGAGGGTGCGACGAATCGGAGAACCAATATTCAAATTATATTGAAATACAGTACGAAATAGGGGTACCATAGTCAATGTCTTCTAAGGCGGTTGTAATTATTTGCAGCAAAGATTCACGATACTTCCTACAATAGGGCAGGCACTTCAAATTCGCTACAAATGATCCCGAGCACAGTTGCAAGCTAGGTGTTTTTTAAAAGATTTACTTGTTTGTGATAACGGTGGAAGGCCATGATACTATTACTATCAATATGTATTTTATTAAGCTATCAATTCCACGATGAGGGTACAATTATGACCGGCTGAAAGTACCGTTATATTTTTATACACCTGGAATCGTCGTCCTTTGCTTACGATACAGTCACATGTAGAATATATAGAATTAACGAGATTGTGAAGCTGTGTCGCATAGACTTTATGTATTACCTTTCAATAGTTTAATTCCTTCTCAATGTCCACTTTGAGCTGATTGGCAAAATGATAAATGTTTTAACCTCTTTTATATTATTAATTTCCTTTTTGCCTTCGAAATTACTCTTACCAATTGAATTGCACCTGGTAATTATTATTTTTAACTTGACACCAGGGAAAATACGTACGGTCATGTTTATTTCTTAACCAAATCTTGAGAGTAAAAATTACTCATTTAGTTTGGGTTCACGGATGTGCTAATTTTAGATAAAGAAAATCCAACGAATTCTTTCTTAACTTTATGACCATGCAATAACCCGACATGTTTGTTTATTTTTATTTTCGCTTATTTGAACTCGATAAAAATCTTGTGTGAAGCAAAGTGAAGGTGGGCGTGGGCTCTTAAGATGTCTGTTTAAAAATGCTAAGAGAGGATGAAAATTCCTAAAAATCCTTTTTCTAATATAAATTGTAGGCATTTTTATTTTAGCCGTATAGTTTTTTTAACCTATAATGTATATAGGTTAAAAAATATATGTCGATAACATAACATAAGATATGTATGAATGTTTATCAGTTGTCTGGTTACCATTGTAGTGTGTTAGTTGTCCCAAGATTTTTAATCATTTAATCTCTTTGATTCTGATATATTAAGGACGAACGAAGAATTTAATTTAATCTAAAGGGCGCAATTAATAAGACTATGCTATTACATAAAATATATTGTAAGTCTAGGCTATATTATAAGTTAATTAGAATAGAATACTATAGAATTGCGCAGCATTGGAAAAGCACGTTGTCATATATTACATATAAAATGCGGCATGCTTAGACTTCCACGTCACATAAAACTAGGCATAGTAATATTGTTTTAAGAATAACTATTATTGGGTAGTTTTTAAAGATGACGGTCAATAATTTACAAAATGTTTGTTATTAATCCAAATTTATTTTGTCACATTCATAGTATGCTCCTTCAGAAACGATACACTTACGCCAACGAATAATCCATTCATCAAAACACTTTTTAAACGCTGCTTTCGGAATTGAGTTCAGTTCTCGCCGCGAATTCTCCTTTATGTCTTCTACCGATTGAAAACGGGTACCACGAAGTGGTAATTTGAGTTTAGGAAAAAGAAAGAAGTCAGCTGGAGCCATATCTGGTGAATATGGTGGTTGCTGGATGGTATTTGTTGAGTGTTTGGTCAAAAATTCGATCACAAAGATGGCCTTGTGCGAAGGCGAATTATCGTGGTGCAAAATCCAAGAATATCCTTCCACAAATCTAGCCTTATTCGTCGAATTTGCTCTCTTAAACGCCGCATAACGCTCAAATAATATTCTTTATTTACCGTTCGACCTTCCGGTAAGAATTCAGAGTGCACAACACCGCGATAGTCAAAGAAAACAGTCAACATGACTTTGACTTTTGATCGACTTTGGCGTGGTTTTTTCGGTTTCGGTTCAGTTGGAAGGCGCCACTCCGAACCTTGTTGACTAGTTTGCATGTCAAACTCGTAAATCCACGTCTCGTCACCAATAATAATGCGTTTCATGAATGTTGGGTCGCAATTGACTCGTTCTACCATGTCCTCAGCGACTTTCATGCGATTGAGTTTTTGGAGAAAATTCAGATCTTTTGGGACTAGCCGAGCGGCTACATGTTTCATACCCAAATGATTAGTTAAAATGGTACGAATAGACTCGTGAGATAGAAAGTTCGGCGGCTATCTCTCTCAGAGTTGAATGAGGATTTTTAGTCACCATTTACTTCACTTTTGCGATGTTTACTTCAGTTGCAGACGTTGATGGCCTACCAGAGCGAGGCAAATCTTTCATCACATCTCGACCGCTTTTGAACGCTTTGAACCACTCATAAGCACGAGGTTATGATAAAGTCGATTCACCGTAAGCCTTCTGTAACATTTTCAGTGACTCCGAACACGAAATTCCATTAGCGATGCAAAATTTAAGACAAACTCTTTGTTCGATATTTTTGTCCATTATGAAATTCGCAATACACACTATATATGATATTACTAAAACCAGCACTGTATTTAATATAAATAACAGATGCAACTCAAACTCCGTGCCAAAATGGAAAACAGTTGTGGCAATCTAACAACAACAAAAAAAAACAAAATTTGAATTTGGAACCATAAACAAATCATCCATTCCCGATACTTTTTTGACTGAATGTATATTAAATTATCAGGAGAAGTGCTACTTCGTAATTTAAACGCTTTTAATTAATAAGTTTAAAAAACACTAGCTTTCTATTATTTTTTTTTTTAATTTAATGCTTTATACTTTGAATATTATAATTTTTGTATACAAACTTATATTGCCTATTTAACACCTAAGTAAATAATAGTACCTAAATATTTCAATTTAATCTGAAGTTTCTTTCATAAGACTTTCCGGTTTGAAATTGTCAGAAATTCCATACAAACTTTTCTCCTATAAGGTTTAACTTCCACAAACGCTGAATCAGAATTAATATTGAATTGGACGCTTTTTACTTTGATAGCAACGGATTTCCATAATACACTACATTACTTATATTACATTACTTATTATCTTTAGGATAGAATCGTCTCGTAAAGGCGTGACGTGGAGACTACCTACTCTCCTCGACACGTAGATCAGTAAGTAGGTAATAAATGTTGAAATCGATTACCAGCAAGCAATCAATTTCCAAAACAAACGTGTTCCTGATTTTTATTCCTTAAGTTTAAAACAAGACTTCAGCTCAATCTACAACGACCTTCTTTGTTAATAAACCTAGTTTTTTAAAAGGACCTTCCCTAGATGGATTTATTTAGAACTGTCCAAAATAAACGTCTAGAAACAAAATCTAAGGGCTTCATTCCACCCAGGACACATATTTGTGTGCATGAACATGTCTGTTGGTCCTGAGTCTGGGTGTAATTATCATCACATAAGTATGTATGTATTTACAAAAGAAAAGTAGTATATGTATCTGTTATCTGGTTTACATAGTACCAGCTCTGTTTAGTTTGGGATCAGATGATCGTGATGATCGTGTGTGAATAATGTCCCAAAATATTATTATTATCAGGTATCCATTTTTTGTCTTCAGTGAAAACAAAATTAACAACGATTCTATATTGGAGGAGGAAATCGACATGTCAGTAGTACTACTTGTTATAGAAGTATTTCGTCGCTAGTGTACGAGATATTTATCTTCGAGTTTCTTTATCTTCTAAATTTGCTGTTTACAGTTAGCCTAGGAGGCTCTTATTGTTTTACCGGATAAAAGAGGTCATGGCGGTTACTGACGTGATGATGCTCGACAGAGTTGATTTTTAGACATGCTTTGTGCAACTGTCACTCTACGTTAATACGCGAAAATGTATGTAAATTATAGTGTACCGAACGACGACCAAACATCTTATACCTTTTTGCTTAGAAATGGAGTTTGGAGTATTGTGGCATTGCACGCGTGTAGTCAACGGCTACCCGTACTTTTCCAATGTTTGTGTACTGGTTACAGTCTAGTCGTGGCGTTAGCACTTGTTAGATATAATATGACCAAATCAAATATGTTTAACAGGAGCTCGTAAACCATACGTTTGCTCAACATCGACACGATCCAATGTTATTCTTGAGATAACAAAATGGGATTATTATATAATGACACAGCGTACGTATTGTTCTCAAATTCAAATGGCTTAAGTCACTGATTGTTTGAACCATCAGTGGATCTAATTCACTTGTTGTTTTACGTCAGTTCGAAATTCCTACAGTTTATTGTAAATTATGCGTAACGAATTTCAGTCAGAGAAATATACTACAGCTGCACAGCTTAGTCACAATTATTTATACTACCATATTGATTTTTGGTAATACTTAACGCGGCACCAATACCATACAGTAAAGTTAATAATGGGGTCGACCGATATTGGTTGCATGCCAGTTAAACAATAGTAGTGAAGCCTGCAAATCTTGGGATAACTAATACAATGCCATTTGATCCCAAACTAGGCAGTGCATGTACTATGGCAACCAGACAACTGTTTAACATACTTATATTGCAGAATATATATATACGATTATATGTAGTTTATAATATTAGTATATATCTAGTATATGATGTATAAATATTTAAACGTACCTAGTAGGATGCATATTAGGATATAATTTATTTTTATTGTTTATTATGGAGTATATAATAATATATAGAGTTTAATAATAATGACAAATTACACAAGGATACAACTAATAATCGTGCTCATCACACAAAGATTTGTCCTAGGTAGGGATCGAATCCACGATTCCTGGCTAAGCAGTTAGAGTCACTGACCCTTAGACCAACATGCCAGGCCATATAAAATTGACAGGAATGACGAAAGGAAAAGGAAGGACGAACTATGTAATATAAATAAGTCTTCAAACAAGCGTACGGTCCACGTGTAGTAAGTAGCCAGCTACAATTAGCAACTTTATCATACAATTGAATGCAATTTGTTAAGCCGAGTCTGTCTCGCTCTCCATCCATGCGTGTGAAAAAGAAAACAATACACAATCGAGGTATTGTATCCTCCTAATCCCTTCAAAACTGAACTGATATCAATTATTTTATTCAGTAATCGAGCAATAAGACTTTTTGCCAGACCGAATTTTATGAACGTTTTAATATCAAGTATATTCGGCAATTTGAAATAGGTTTATTTATAATTTTTTGAGAGTTTCAATAACTGCTACAAAAAATTTATTTACATATTATTCTTAAAACGGTTGGGTATAGTATATCACTTGCCCAGCAGTTCAAAATGCCTCTTTAATGTCCGATACAGCACAAGCAATAACAAGGATTCAATTATAAAGCAGTTTGTATGTTTGTTACTTCTTCACGACTAAACGGCTGCAGCGATTTAAATAAATTTTGGTATGGAGTTAGCTGACACTGTGGATTATTACATAGGCTATAATTTAAAAAGTTTAACGCGGGTAAAACCGCGGGGTACAGCTAGTAGATAATAAAACTAAGCAATTTCCCTATAAACGTGTTTTGCTTTAACTATTTATAATGTAACAAGTAACCATTTAGTTAATGTAGATCATTGCAGTGCGTTCACCTCTCTGAAATTGCTACAGCCTCCTCGGTAATGTTATATGGATTTGGAACACAGTATATTTTTAACTAAAGTGACGCATAATTTTTCATTTCTTATGTACACGTGACATTAATTTTAATGTGGTCCACAAAGTAAATTTTAAGATTTCTCACGTTTTCTATGAATTTATTTAAAGCGATATTTGTTTGATTGTTAATACGAAGGTATTTCCTATTTTAATTACCAAGTTCATACTTAGCGAGATGTGCATTTACAAAAGAAAAAGTACGGGAAAGCCTGATACTTCATAGTTCCTTTATAAAGTATCAAGATTAAGAAGAACAGATTACTTGTTTGTTAAAATTATCTCAACATTTCGGCCTACTGGAGTTATTGACGCCCACTTACCAACTATCTCCTTAATAGATGGAAACTTCCGATGAACGCTTCGATAATCAAATCTGGATACAAACCCCACCTTACTTTTGTTCTTAATTTTGTTCTGTAGGGTGCAGAACCACGCATATTTAGGAGGACGTATGTAACTTCTTTTTTCAAGATGTTGTACGTACCAAGTCCTAGAAGTGCAAAATCTTAATTTTTTTGTCAGTACTACCGTGGTTCTTATGGTGCTTCTGAGGCGTTGATTTTGTTCCGCTTCTGAGGCGTCAGTAGAATGTATTATATCTCTGTTCTCTCATGAGATGAAAAATGAGCATTACTCATTTTTCTTCTCTTCTTTACATGAGTAATGAAATCTACTCAAATTATTACTGACAATTTTAGTCCATATCGAAGTAATAAGCGCTTCGGTAATCGATAAGATGGAACGATGGAAGCAACACTTCAACCTTTTTCAGATGTACAGACGCCAGCACATCAAGCTACCCCAATCTGTCAAATTTCCCCAATTTAAAGTGAACCTTATGCTATTGTGATAAAGTTGAAAATCTATAAAAGAAATTTGACATATTGATATAATCTATAAAAGAAATTTGACATTTGACATATTGGTAGTTGGATGTGCTGGCGTCTGCACAAGACATTTTTAAACCTTAACCTACGTTACATATTATTTAATAAAGAAAACAACATTCATCTGCATTCAGTGAGGAAATATAAATCTACAATATTGTGTAATAATTAAACCTATATTGTCCGTAACCACGCAATTTCTAAAAAAATAAGTATCGTATTATTCATTATCTGTACTGCAAGTTGTGTGAGTCATTATAATGCGGTTCAAAATTCAAATATTTACTTGTAACATTGTTGGTTTGTCAGCTGTGTCAACACGAGCACCTGCAACACCAAAACATCGCTTCGTTTGCGTCACTGGCTTAATTTCGACACACATAACACTTGAATACCATTACATTCATTAAGCTAAAATATTCATGATGTGAATAAATAACTGACGTTATTGTTGAACACAAACGGGTTGAATGGAAGCCACTACAATTTTGGTGAAAATTAGCAAAAAGATATATATTATTGCAATACAATACAATACAATATAATTTATTTGCAAATATAGGTATACATATAAGGTGTTACAATATAATGTCAGTTGTGTCGTGGTGGAGATCAATAAATCATTAAAACGTTTATACATAAATAGCAACAATTAGTGAATATTCAATTTAAGATTTTTTACACTACATTTGGATTAAAGTAGTGTGAAAATTAAGAGGATTCTTACTTATAAATACGTATCAGTTATCCTTGTCAATGAACTTAAGACATAACCAATATTTTTTGAATTTTAATGATATTTTGTAAGAAATGAAAATTGTATATTATTTATCTGCACAATGATCGTAAAAGTTTTTATAGTATGCGAATGATATACATATCTTAGTTCTATATGCACTGATGGCAACATATGCGGGTTTATTTTTAGTTTAGACGCATTCCACCCACATTGAAGCGTAAAGGAAAATGCCAAAACATATACTAACAATAGCAGAGCGATAACCGTTAACGCCACGTATCATAATATAGAGCAAACTGATAAAGGAAAACAATAATCATACATGAAATTGTACTGAGCTATTTCGGGCCTGTTGGCGTGGTTGGTAGATACGCTGCCTTTCACGTCGCTGGTCGTGGGTTCGATTCCCACCCGGGACAGATATTTGTGTCCATGAACATGTCTGTTTGTCCTGAGTATGGGTGTAAATTATCTATATAAGTATGTATTTACAAAAGAAAAATAGTATATGTAATATATCAGTTGTCTGGTTTCCATAGTACAAGCTCTGCTTAGTTTGGGATCAGATGGCCGTGTGTATAATGTCCCAGGATATTATTATTATTTTTTTACCACCTTCTAAAATGTAATTAAATAGTTATTGAGGAAAATAAAACACACGTACTTCTCATTTTGCATAGCTACTTAAATAAATTAATTAATAGGTCTGCGATCAATTTACATAATTATTTAACTTGTTATGTAGGTGAAGTCGAGAAATGAATTAATGGCCTCAGCACAAAAACAGCTTTCTGTCCTTCTATATTACAGCCAGCTGTATTAATACAAGCCTCTTACCACCATAAGTTAGTATGCTTAACTTTATAGTAGGTACCAAATTTGAATAGTATTCCAATAAAAGATGTGGGTGCGTGATTCTAATTTATTAAATGGCGTTCCACGTTATTCACGCACGACTTTGCCAATGTCAAGCGAGAATTGATATTATGGATGGTATTATTAAAGATATTTGGAATAGTGAATATATATTAAATACTCGTTGTTTTGCCACAAATATTCACAGCAATGGAATTATGAAGTCTGAAATCCGTTCAAATACACACATCAATATCCTTTATGGATATTTTGTATAAAGTTTTAAACTCAAAAATAATGGCACGTTTTAAATTCTTTTGAAGAAAGCTTATTTTATAAATCTTTTTGAACGCTACTTAATTTGAATCTGAAAAAATAAATTAAAAAGAAAAGATTTAAATACGAGATATTTTCTTTTATTCTGTAGTGTAATCTGATAAATGTGGTTTTTAAAAATATATACCCACATGTTGTAATTTCTGACGTGACGTCTACTGTTGGACAATGCACTATCATTATTGCTTATTTTAGCAGATATAACAGTATTTACATTATGTAATAACTACGCAGGTAGATAATATAGGTACGTGCCATTACCAAGTTGAAATTTCGTAATATTATGAGCAAACAGATGGAGCACCAAAAGTTTCACAATGGCTGTTAGCCGTAGGAACTGACCGTGCAGGCATGTGCTATCCATTTCTTACGAATTACCATATCACTCTTATGTAGAGTCAACAAAAAGCCGGACATATAAGAATGATCATAGAGCTTTAACAACTCAAAGATAGGGCTCCGTAACTTGTGGATATTTTAATATATTTTAAATCTGTGTATAACAATATATTTATAAAATAAAATAAGAGAGGTTTTTATTCACGTAGACTTTAACGCTTGTCAGAACATGTTTGTAGTAACATATAATTAATTAATTAATTTATAATTATTTCTAGATATTATAGATATTTAGGTACACGGATTGTATGAAAAAATTACAATAATAATTATTTTATAATAATAATGATATTTAAACATTCATCTTTAAACGAATCACGTTTTTGCTACGGAACACTAATAATATTGAATACTAAGTAGCGGATACGAGAGGTAAGATATTTTGATTCCTTAAATTATTCTTCTGGCGAGTCCTTCCAAAAGATATAATTCTTCAAATTCTATATGAATTCATGACATTACTAGGAAATATAAATAATCAAATCGGATACGACTGACTTGGTTTACTATGCGAGTTGAGTATATTTTTGTTTTTAACTAAGTTACTGAGTTGATGAGATGTCACAATTACACGTAAAAATTATGTATAACCCAAACATGATTTCCATTTTTTGTGTATCGGCATGGATCATATATATGTACAACATATTGCTATATCGACGTTACGGTTAATCTGTTTATTTGTATTTAGAACAATTTGCGGGGTAACTGTATACCTACTAAAATTACTTTGTAATGTTTTTGCTGTCGGTACCTACTTGGTGCCAGGGAAATCTTAGTGGCATAGTAAGTAAAATTAAGCAATATGATTAATTTCAATGTCAACATACAGCTGCGGAGCGAAGTCATTGTTTTTTCCGTTAGTATATAGGACGCAATTATTAACTCAAAGGATAGTAGAAGCGAACTCCAGACAAATAATAAAACCTACCAAATACACACACATTAGTTCTAATAGTTATCTGGTTTCCATAATACGATCTCTGCGTTTTCGATCTCAATTTGGCATCAGATGGCCGTGTGTCATTCATGTTCAATGATATTATTATGTAAATATTATTTACAAATAGGAGAGCGATGGAATGTATTAATTGAAATGAATGAGATTACCCTGGTGTCAGATTTGTTCTGCTGCTGCTCCCCTAAGATGGCTGAAAGACTTTTATCTACGACTGCAACCGGGGCTTCTGATAGCTTAAGATGCCCTTCCAGCAATTAATTTCTCTTTCGGTTTTAGGAACTTAATATTTCCCGTATTATTAGTGATAACTTACGTAACAGACACGTGGTCGCTCACTATGGGCCTTATCAGACGGCTTAGGGTCACTCAAAGAACAATGGAGAGGGTTAAATCAGAAATGTTGAGATCCGCAGGCGAACGAAAGTAACTGACATAGCCCTAAGAATTTGCACGCTGGCAAGTGGTAGTGGGCAAGGCACATAGCTCGTAGAACCGACGGCCGCTGGAGTAGAAAGGTTCTCGAGTGGCGACCACGAAAGGGAGGAGGCAGTGTGGGCAGGCCCCCTACAAGATGGACCGATGATCGGCATCTAGACGGTAAATTTAAAATGTGACAAGCTCGATAATCTGTCTTTACGTTTGCTCACATTAGTAAAGATCGAAGATGTTACGAATAACGTGAAAATATATGTAGAACAATGTATTCAAATATAAAGTAATTTTAATTCCATAATGTCGGTGATTACGTCCCCCACTAAACTAGTAAAAATATACTTACATCTTCCTCAAATATAGCTCGTATGAAAAGAATAGAGAACTGTCAAACTACTAAATCTGTATGTTGATGTTACGTAAAATCGTTGTCTGTGATCTATCAACTTCACATCGGTGGATACACTTTGACCTTGGCTTACTCCTTATTTACGTAGGTACTTAGGCATTTACTCCTTAGGAACAGTTATAAATACAGTCGACGGCACGATAGTGGACACACGTGTATTATATATGACATTCCGATTTTGTGCTGTAACTGTATCCAAAGACATTACAATTTAGTTTATCGTATGAAGAGTGGTAACATATCTCAAGAGTTATTCGAGCAGCCCAGTAGAGCTCTGATATAACCATTGTTGTATAGTGACTACATCATCTGGAATCGGCATCCTAAAGTGCTCTCCGTGCACAGAGTTTAATCTCGCCGATCACTTATGGACCGGTAAGAGCTGATCACTTACTGGCTATGAGCGCCATAAAGTGTATCCACTGATGTGCGGCTCCTGCCACAACAATTGTTGTCTAATGACTACAATAGGAACCGACAGCCTAACGTGCCCTCCGTACAAGGAGACGCTTACAGATTATACTACTTCTTCGGGCACCCATCTATCAATGACATAGGTGCTTAACCTCACTGATCATCACTTAGGGACCGTTAAGAGCTACTGGCTATGACCGCCTCAAAATGTAACCACTGAAGTGCGTCCTCTGCTAACTGTACTAATAACAATTATAAGATAACAAATCGATATGATCGAATCGATATTAGTATGGCTAGGAGCAGTTAGCTCAGCACGAAACGCTGGACAATACTCATACAATTCGGGGTCAGATGTTAATAATATCGGCAAGCGGAAATCTGTTCACGCGAATACAAAATAACAAGAATACAGACCAAGTGTGGTCCAAAGCGGAAGATAGTGCACCATAGCATGAGACTTAAGGATAAGTGAGGTCGTCGAACAGGGCCAAGGCGCTACATATACTTCGTATAATACGAGATACAACGACAATTATTTTACTTTCATCTGCTGCTTAGCTTTTTGTCGGGCGTTAGATTAGTGTCTATTGTATCTATCAGAGAAAGGGCGTCTGTCTGAGTGCTATGAATTTGGATGGTTACTGACGGGGAGATAGATACACAGGGAGGGCGTTTTTTTGGAAGGTCTTGCGCAACTGTACAATAATACGCAAATATGCGAATCCACCAAAAGTATCTACAATTGTGCAATACACTGTGGCACCAGTAATACTGGATTTTCTAAAACTAGTTTTTTTTTTATATTTAGAACCAAATAATGCTAGTGTTCTTCTAGAACCAGTTATAATGGCGAGTTTAAGGGGCATCACATGATTGATGACGCAAATGATTGACCGATGTTTGTGGAGTATTTCGGCTGACATGGTGAGATTAGTTTCGATTTTATTGGTAAGGTGAATAATAAAGATAATGATGGAAATTTAAGGACTGCAATTTATCTATGAAATTGAACAAGTTAAATAAACCTAGTTTGTAAAATACGAAAGTTCTTTTTTAGTTCCTTACACAAAATGCATCACTGATTCTTATATTTTAAGTATGTTTATGAGGTTTGCATTGATATGCTAAACTTATAAAATATATAAAAATATTTTTATATATTGTGGACACGGGTCTCAATCGCTATAACGATTTAAGGCAAATCATTACCTTGGTGCTAAAATGCCAAACTTTGTTCAATTATATAGGCAAAATAAGTTCCTTAGGTTACGTCCATTATTTATATTACACCTTCTGTATGTTACGCGATTTGTGCAGAGCTTGTGAAATGATTGTAATAATCATTTTTCTATATTTCTCTAGTTATATTATTATCACCGTTATTCTCAAGTTTTAGAACGGTGTATTAGACTTTAAAATTGAACATTGGTTACAGACAATAAACATAAACTGGCATCTGCTGCTTATAAAACATAAATCAAATATCTCAATAAATATTCTATGACACGATACTTGTTTCGGAATCAGGGCAAAAAGAACATCTATTTTTGTGCACTCACTGCACTCACACTATAATATTCTTTACGTAGATGGGGAGCCTTCATTTAGGCTCACTAACCAGCATGACGTTAAATAATTTAATTGTCTAAAAAAAGTATTTCAACGGAAAACTTTTGAGCGTAGAAATGGTGTCGTCGTATCCTGTACAAGTAGACTGGCTTTAAATGCGCCTATGTTTCTAGTCTTGTATTATCCTTATAATGACGAAAGCCGACAAAAGACTCAGATTTAAATATAGATTTTGTTTTGATTTGACCTAAACCTTTTGAGTATGACGTCTACAGTTACTGTTTTAACGGACAATAGACACGAGCGTGGTCTCGAGCTTTCCAACGCAATAAACTTCAAACTATGGCGATTGGCACACTGCCCCGCACGATGCAGCGTAGTGCGTGTTCTAACGTTGCTTGTAATATCTGCGTTTGTATAGAAAACACGCACAGTCCAACACACAGAACACGCATCTGCATGAACGCGCGTGGATGCAGTTTCAGTGTGTTGGACTGTGCGTGTTTTCTATACAAACGGAGATACTTACAAGCAAAGTTAGAACACGCACTGACGCACTACGCTGCATCATGCCGGGCAGTGTGCCAATCGCCTAAGTAACCCGAAAGATCATACATCGACTAATGCTGGTTATTGATGGATACACGACATGAGAAGAGCGTTTTTATGAAGGTCTTTTGCAACTGTCACTGTACAATAATACACAATATGCGAAGCCACCAAATGTATCTGCAATTATGCAATAAATTGAGGCACTTATAATACTGGTTTGTCTAAAACTAGTTTCTAATATATAGAACCTTATTTAGACTCGAAAGAATGCAAATGATCTACTAGAACCAGTTATAATGTCGAGTTCCTATTTTAGGTTGGTAGCGTACTGGTGAGTTGATAAATCCATCGTCAAAGTCTACAGTATTAACCGACTCCAAATGAAAAGGAGTGTCCTCAATTCGATGCGTATTTTATCTTCGTGTTTCTACTCTGGCGCACAGAATTTGATTATTATTTTCTTTATTCGAATAGGCACGCTTACGAGGTGTAGCCATTAATATTTGCTAGAATAAGATAATAATATTAGGATTTATAAGGAAATTTAAAATTTTTGACATCGGGAATGACTTATTTATGCTAAAAATATCAAATCTAATTAATGAGTGGAGTTTCACACACACACACACACACACACACACATACATAGACTCACTCCTGATTGCCAGAGTGGGAGGCAGAAACAACGGATTTTCATTTGACACGCTGCTTGCGCACCTCTTTAGTCTCGTTTACTCTCACTCTATAATAATAATAATATCCTGGGACATTTTTTACATATGGACATCTGATCCCAAACTAAGCAGAGCTTGTACTACGGAAACCAGATTACTGATATACTACCTTTTTTGCAAATACATACTTATATAAGGCAAGCATTTGCAGACCACGCCAACAGGTCATTCTTCAAAAATATTGGCCTGTTTGGGGTACTTCAGACCTGGCCTTTCTTCTCAGTCCTCAAGAAAGGCCAGGTCCGAAGTAGAGATATGTTCATCTCCGACTTGTTCAAAGAATGTTCGACGTGGTCTTCCTCTTCCGTTCGCACAACGCCCAAACTATACTTTTTTTGTCAATTTTATCGTTTCTTAATGTCCAAACCATCTTAACATACCTTTTTCAATCTTTGTGACTCTCTCTTACTTCAATATTTCGTATTCTGTCTCTCAAGCTCATACTACATACAACCTTAGGAATTAGAAATAAAATCATGTCCGTTTAAAAATTTTAAAACAGCAGATAATTATAACATTTTGTGTTGTGTCTCAGTGATTTATAGTTACAAAGGAACAGGTACCAGTTCCGTCTTAGAGATTAGGTACTTTGCTTTTTATGGTCTTGGAAATCATAATTAGCAGTTGAATAACTTTGAACAAATAAAAAGAAGACGTGATCCTAAAACGAGTTAAGGGAAGTGGATACATCAAGATCTTATGGAGGATGATTCATAAATACTGTCAATAAACTCGTTTAAAATAGAACCGTGACGTCCATGCATGTGACACGGCGTGCCCAATTTAATTAAGTTATGATTTCCTTTTTCAATTGTTCACCGAATAATAATAATGTCCTCGTAGCTGAATTTCGGCCACGGCGGCCAGTCTCAATATAGATGAGCCATCTGCGCGGGACATATTATACTGCACAAGTGTTTGCGCAAACAGAGAGGCACTTTCTATTCGATCACTCTCAAGATCCGATGGGACGCCTAGCGACACGACCGGAAAGAGATCAGGTACATGACCGACGGCTTTACGTGCTCTCTGAGGCACGGGGTTATAATACCGCCAACTCCCAGACTTCGGGCTGATGCTGAGATAATTTTCTTTTTACAGATAAGTCCCAAAATCACTATTGGGTCGACCCGGGATTTGAACCCAGGACGTCGTTCTCTGCGGGTGAACACGCTACCGACAGACCAACGAGGCAGTCACCGGACAATACAGGTGAGCGGGAGCTCAAGTCGTCTGCCAAATAAAAATTCAAACTAAGGAGCCCATATCAGAGTCTACGGCATTCCTTTTGGGCTTCGAACCTTGTTGGTTACTGATGCGGAGACGTATGAGAAGGTCGGTTATTAGGGACGTTTTTCATTAGCCGCTCGACTGATTGAAAATTGTAGGGCGATTTTCGAACTAAGGCTCATGGAGGGCGGTGGTTACTCTAGTCCAGTGAGTATGATATATCGGATTGTGTACAGCGTCACGAGAGTTTGTCATTACAAAACAAACCTAAGACAAGTCAATACCATCGTATTGACTTGTTTTAGGTAACTTATTAATGCTACATCAGTGGATACAGTGCGTTTAAGGCGTTTATAGTCCGTTGGTTCACACCCTCACTGGTTCATAAGAGATCGGCAAAGTTTAGCACCTAAGCGCGCCGTCAGTTATAAATAAATAAACCTTAATTATTTCTAAAAACTAATGAACTCCTTTTTCTATATACTTAATAACCTTAGATATTTCTCAAAATCTCATAAATGAGACATCATAAATTTAATCGTCCGGCGAGTTTCGAACCAGCACCTATCCGCAATAGGCGCTCTGCCTATTAAGCTATAAACGATACCTACACACTCACAAATCAAATCTAGGATTCCCTAGCTAAGACCCTTCCGGAGGATGTAAGTATTATCCATCGACTTTTTTTTTCTAAAAACATGGCCGAGTGGTATGTTCACAGTTCTTTGCATGTGAAAGATCAAATTATATTGATACTCCTTTAAATACCTTTAAAACTATTAATCATCTATTTTAATTTTAAAATATAGGCAAGTACTTTTTTAATAAACAGCTTATATATTTTTTTGTATTGTTTTAACGGGACTAGCCCCTTCCTCTAACCCACCACTGCAACTCCTGTAAGCCAGGATCAACAGTGGCGCACAATGAAATGACACTGA
The DNA here is from genome assembly GCA_951640165.1 of Pseudoips prasinana. NCBI lineage: Eukaryota > Metazoa > Arthropoda > Insecta > Lepidoptera > Nolidae > Pseudoips > Pseudoips prasinana. The sequence continues at coordinate 16,694,531 of OX621241.1, read as the reverse complement.
GCGGTGAAGCTCAGGCATGTCCCGGGGAATCGCTTTAACTGTCTTGGATCCCGCAACGAATTTAATCAGAAACTGAAAAAAGGAGGAGTTAGAAAATGAATAGTTCCACTTCCCTCCAGAGCAAAGCGGGAGACAGAATGATGTAAAGAGGCTATAGCCTCATAAAATGAGAGATTTGCAACTAGAGAAGCCAGCTGCAAAAGCACCGAGGATCAATTTAAGGGTCCTAAGTGAGCTGTTATATTTGATTCCAATAGTAGGTATGGCAAAAGCGCTTAAACGCACGGAAGTTGTTCCTTGTTGCTACAAGATCCGTATAATAAACTACTCCAGATATTGGTTGCAAGCTGTTTAACATAATATCACGCTGATTTTGCCAGAGATTACACCCCCACAGGATGTGGTGAGCAGTTTGTTCATATTCGTTACTGGAATAACAGCTTATATTGATTAGTTTAAGACGTTTTCTTAGAAATAAACCTCTATAATTGAAATTGAGGTAAGGCCAGATGGCAATCGCTAGAAAAGCAAATACTAAAATAAACTATAAATGTTAATATTACCTTATAAATCACCAGTATAAATGCAATAAGATTATAATAAGGTCTCCCTTCATCAGATAACGTCCATCAGTTTTTATGTTACAATAAAAATAAGTTCCGTATCGAACAAAAACTACCAGAATTTACCTGTCTCAGGTTGTTAAATGAATAATGCACAACTTCCACTTCAGTAAATCAAGCTGCTTATTAAATTGGCGACATCACAAAGGAGCAAAAAGTCAATAGCAGAGAGACATGAGTATGTCTCTATAAAACGTGTTCGACCAATGACATTACAGCAAACCGTACGAGTCTAGGGCTGTGAGCTTGGGGATTGGTCGAATCCCGAAATTAAACAAGTTTGGTTAGCCATTATAATCGTTATATTTCATCCTCAGCATAGGAATTCTAAATGAGTAGCAACCATTTTAATATACTCGGTATTGCTGTGTGGCGACGGGTGAGAATATCATTACCCCATCTCATCCCGTGGAGGGCGTAGACATCGACCCGAGGTAATACTTAGTACCAGAGAACGGGTAGCAGCGTTTTTCCTATGAACTATGACCATAAAACTGCGATCGCCAACCCGCCTGCCAAGCGTGGCGATTATGGCATATCGCTCCATTATTTGGGAAGGCTTTTGTCCAGCAGTGGACGTAATCTGGCTGACATGATGATTGCTGTCTGACCAACGATTGGTGTTTGTAACTTAAATGATGTGGTATAGTATTTGTATTTATTTGTAAACCGACTCCAACAGAAGGAATAAAAACTGACAATCGAATTGACCAATTCGACTGTATGTTGTTTTTGTATAGGTATAAATGTTACGTGATTCCTCCGTTTATTTCTATCGATTTTTAAATTCGGAATGCTGTCGAGAACATCCCATAAAAACTTGGTATAATTTTGCATTACGAAAAAACAAATTTCCTCAAAATCCGCTCCGTAGTTTTTGCAGGAAAGAGTAACAAGCATCCAATATATCCATACATCTATACTCACAACTTTCGCATTTATAATATTATAGTAGAATTACGTTCGAAATTGTATTTGAATGTAGAACTAAAAACTGTGACTACAAATAGAATCAAACTTGCATAACATATTTGAATAGTAAAAATATTCTTACTTACGAGAGTCAACTACCACCGTTACTCAGTTGGCAGTGAACCTGCTTTATGATCCGAAGGCAACCTTCGGTTCGATCCTAACTAAGTCAAATATTTGTATTTGTCATTATTGTTTTCAGTGTATACATACTATAAAATTACAAATAACAGTAACTTCGTATTTCTGTCCGTTGTCTACGTATAAGCATTGCTTAGTTTCTGCTAGATGGTACACACGGCTACACATCAAGCTACGCATTACCAGTATAAGCTGACCTCTCATTGTATGGAAATCCTATACAATGCGGGATCAGCTTATACTGGAAATGTATAGCTTGATATGTAGCCGTGTGTACAATATGTCCCGGATATTAATTAATTTTATTATTTTTAATGTTAAGACTGAGGCTAATAAAACAGTATATTCAAAATTACGAGATGGTAGGATACGGGAGATTTGAAACAATTATTTTTAATTACATAAAATGAGAGACGAATGAGACAATATAAACGGATAGAGCAAAATCTACCTTACTACTATTAATTCGGAGTGACTCATTCATGAAAAAATTGCAACATTTGTTATAAAATATCTGGTCATATCTCATGAATTGTGTTTGAATTGTGTTTGCTGTCAATGCCAAAATACATATGCAGAAGGTATCGTATGATTGATTTCGAAGTAATGCTTATTTATGTATACAGCTGATTTTCTTCATGTAAACATAATAAGGAAGAAACGTTAACATCGATATAATTATTATACGTGTTCCTTTTAACAATTTCGGTCGGTCATAAAACATTCGGGGATACCCAAAAATAATAAAAAAAAATCTAAACCACAGACACTTATTCGATTAAGTAGCCACTGAGGCTTATTGTAAGCGTGAAAAAAAAATCGGCGAGAAACTAAAATTATTATTTAATTTTGGATATGTGTAGCCGTAGTGTTACAAATATTTAGATGCGAGCTTCATTTCATTAATCGTTTTTTATAAAATGGTTGTGACAAATAGACAGTTTGAACTCCTATCGATCTTCTTTAAAGATATCGGAACCTTAATATGCAAAACGTCATGAAAATTAAAAATATTTATGGATTTAACTAAATGATACAGTATGATACTTGTTGTTGAGAACATCTACAAGTGAAACACACCTGTGTCAGAAGGTCACGTCCTTCCATATACAAAACACGATAAGTTTCCGCGGCTTAAATATTTTATATCTAGGTAAGGATTAGTTAAAGTTTTATTTTTATAAGTATTAGGTAAGTAATTAATTTCTTGCATTAATTAACTTATAAAATAAACTTTAACTAATCATTACCTAGATATTAAATATTTAACTATGATTATTTATGTCTAATAGTAATGTCTCGATTGCCTTGCAGAAGGATAGGGGGATGGGTGTAATTGCCTAACATGTAAAAAGTAAGCGCTACAACTAAACTAGGAATAAAAAACCGACTTAAGTAATCAAAATCAAGATTAAGAATATGGTATATTATATATGTGTAACACCGTTCCTTGTAATAATTTATTTATCTCACTTCTACTACCGCCTACTCAACTTAAGTATTCCCCTTTTTTATAAGACGGGGGGAATAGCGACGCATACCAACCGCAAAAAGTGTCTGCCGGTGAGTATGTCGGCCTCACACTGACTAAACCTAACCTGTCGTAGATTTCTCTTGGCGCTTGATGTGGGGAGTCCTGAGAACGCGGGTATGCTGTTCCCGTGCCCCCCTTTTGCGCCATGTCCCAGATGGTCGGGACACTTTCCCTGGGATGGCTCCCTAATTGCCGACTCCTGCCAGTCCATCACAGCGACATGCACATAAAATGCCGTTCATATTGATTTTTTTTTATTTGGGACTCACTATGTACCATTACTTCTATTGGATTAGAATTCAGACGACACAAATAATTTGACGTATTTATAATATAGTCAAATAATATTAAGAATATGTATATGTAGTCTGTATTCTGATTTCCATGTTAGTAGTAACTGCCTCTCTATCCTTAAACAGGTACCAATATGCAAATCACAATTCAGGATATATACCGGAATGGGGAAGTTGTAGGCATCCTTGTCTTTGCTATATCGATACAACAGGACGATGTATCGATTATATAAATGTGCTATTTGTGTCTGTAAGTTCAGTGTTCATTTGTTTGTAGATCAAGTGGACGAAAACCGCGCTCCTTGTCATCAAATAAAATGGAAATTAAAATTAAATAATTAATTTCAGGCCTGCAAACTGGTATGTATCCAATATTAATATTTGATATAGGAATAAGAGTTCGAGTCTGTTTAAGTGCATTGAATAGGCTGAATGTGCGAAAAACACATTTTTTGTATCACCAAAATTTAAAATTTTAGTTACAAATGTAAAATAAGATAGAAAAGTTATGTAATCGATTTGCACTTATGATATGATTGACTAATGATCGGATAATCGGCCATTTATTCCAATATAATCAGAACAACTTGGTTTCAGTTTTTTAATGAAGAATTCAGAATAAAGAAATTTGGTCTTCATATTTATTTTGGCCGTTACAAAATTTTAAATGATAACTTGGCTAATTTTGGGGATATAAAATATAAAAATCATTTCCTAGCAAATCTCAAAAGTTATCCGAAGCACCTTTTTTGTAAATTTAAACATTAATTTTATATCCAATAACATATAATATATTAATGCGCGAGCAAGACCTGTCTTGTGTGCTGAATTCTGGCCCTTAAAAATTATAAGAGGAAAAATATAGTGATATTTCCATATATTATCAAAAATCCTTCATAAACAAACTTAGTTATGTGATCCAATTTTAATTATACCCATATCCATACACAATTAAATACATTTTTATATGAAGGCACAAACCAACTCGCACTTGGCTTGTTTATATTGTTATGGAGTTTTTTTTTTATTTAAGGATGAAGTTATGATTAAGTTCTACTTGTTCTGTAACTTACTAAAAAAGTTAAAACTCTTACGACAAATAATGTATACACAAAAGGTGACCTCAACTAATTTGCAAGTTAGTGCATAATGTGCATTATTCATTAGAATGCTTTAGGCACTAAACGCCATGATTGCGAGTAAACAACATAATATATTTTGTTGCAGATAATGCCACAGTTAAAGAGCGATACAGAGATAAGACGCATTCTTGAATATTGAATTGTGTTGTTTTAGAACATTTGTGTATAAATAAGCCCCCATTTTACTCATAACTGGTGACGTAAGACACCGTCAGACCTCGAAAAATATTCAGTAAATTTAATCCAAATACTACTTAAATATAAGCAAACAATGGGCGACGCGGCGCGCGGCGCGGCGCTATTAACTCTTTCCACTTCCCCAACGAGGCTTCTGACGACTTACTCTCCCAAGATAAAAACATTAATCTATTAATGTCATAACCTGAAGTAGCCCGTTCGAGATAGGCTAAAAAATGTAATGGAGATGTTGTATACATTTTTTTGAAATAGCTTATTCCAAAATCGATTCCTATCTAATAAAATATTTCTTTTAAATGGACTCTCCAACAACGGAAAACTCGCATAGCATACCTATAAACAAAACAAATTACAAACGAATTGATAATCTCCTCCTTTTGAAGTCGGTTAAAAATAGGACGCAGTCACAAGGCTAGAATTTGCGTCACTTACACGAATTATTCACCGACATTTTGAAACACAGGTTTAAATTTATTGACTTTTAGAGCATAAATATGTATGCGCATTTTTTGTCCCTAAAACTGTTTGCCATTACGAGTATTGTAAACGCATTTCGAGTACGTACAAATAATACACCTATATAATACTATGTATTTGTATTTTTATATTAAGAGTATTCAATTCGAACTGTTTATTTGTACTGTGTATCAACGAAAAAATTGATAAATAAACTCGTGCAAATAAAGAAGAACGCAAAAAGCGTTAAAATGTCCAGTAGATTGTTGATTTTAATTTTAATGCTAATGAACACGATCTTGCCTTATACTAAGCAAATCCATCTACGTTCAGAATTTCAGGCGGATTGGTTCTGTAGTTCAGGCGTAAAAAGGTAACATACATCTTTCTAAATAAAAAGTCACACTATTGGGGTTAATTAATTAATAGTTGTCACGCATAATTTTTGTTCGCGTATATGATAATATGAGTTTGTTTGTTTATGGCCTCAATACTGAATTAATCATCATGAAATTTTGCGCACACGTCGTTAGGGGTAGAGACAAGGACGTGTCAAAGACAAAAAAGTACTTTTCTCACCGCATAGAAAAATAATTTCATAGCCGCTGAATAATATATGCGAGCAAAATTGCGAGTGGAAACTAACGAAAATTTAAAATTGATTTATTGTCATAACTGCTACTGCACATAATTCATCACATACATATGCATTTACTACATATATTGTGTTTCGTTAGTCTGTAAAAGCAATTACTTGTATTCCAAAAGCAGATCATGTGGTTTAAGGATTTTACACAAGTCCATTTAGTCCAAGTCCGTTACACGTTGTACAAATGTACAGCGTGTAACGTGTAAATTCGTTCGGGTTGATATTAGAGAAGTTCAAAAAACTAACTTGAAAAGTAAGCGTGACGTGTTTGTATAGGACGGATTTGTTGTGAGAACCAAAAACCGGCACAGTCAAGCACGTTGGCCGAAACAACTCCTTTATTATAAGGTGATAAGGACGATTTTTGTAGCACAAGTGACATGTCGACTATGAGAAAACATACTACATATCTATTTGTTTACCTAATCAAATTATTATCACATCGTTATACTCCGACGATGTGACTATTAGAATTATTTAAGAAACTACTCAAATAAAAAAATGTAGTTTCAAAAAAAACTGTTTGTTACTCCCATACGATGTACCAATGTCTGTCCGCCGTATAATGTCGTTGTATGTAAGTAAGTATATAAAGTATAACAAGATTAACTGTAAATATTTAAGAATCTCGGTCTACTTATTAAGAATAACATATCTACTATTAAAATATAATTTTACAAAAAAGGTACTTACATAATACTAACTTTGAATATACTTTGACAAGTTTGATGTCAAATAAAAATGGCTAAATTATTTTATATAAATATAAACTTTTGAATTCAAATTTCATGCATCTTTATGTAATTTTGAGATCACTTCAATATTTTACCTTAAGCCAGTAGTAGTATTGGGATTCAACGCTAAGCTCCAAACTTGCTTCAATTGCTCGTAACAATATGTTTATGTATTAACTTCATTGTGACGTGGAACTCTTATTTGTATGATCTTATAAAGGAAAGCAGCAAAGAATATGGCAATACCAAGTAGTTACAATTAAAGCAGTCCTTTTTAGTCATTATTTTGTAATCTAACCTCTATTTTTAATATATTATGTTAGCATTTGCAATATGCTGCTGTTTCTAAACCTAATATGAAGCATGAATTGTAGGTAATTCTCACAAAATGTATTTATAATAAAAAAGGTGGCAGATTATTCAGTTTAAAATTAAGGTGGTTTTATTGGTTTTTGGAGTAGTGGAGCAGAGGAAATGCAGTGTTAGTTAGCGTAAAAAACATTGGTTTAGTATTCAAGGTTGAATCCAGGGTTTACTAACTTACTTATCGTATGGGCAGTGGTTCCCCTAGTGTCAGAGTTATTCAAACCGCCATTTAGGCCTTTGACATGGCTTAACGACTGTTGCCCAATGGTTACAACCGGGACCGACAGCTTAACGTGCCCTCCGAAACACAGAGACGCTCAGAAATTAAACCACTTTGGCAGTCATCCATCCTGATCGCGAGCCTAGTTGCTTAACTTCGCCAATCACTTACGGACTGGCTAGAGCATATGGGTCGGAGCGTCAATGCAGCGTTTAAAATAAGGAATACATTAATTGATGTATAATAATAATAATATCCTGGAACAAACTAAGCAGAGCTTATACTATGGAAACCAGATAACTGATATATTACATATTACTTTTTAGTTTGTAAATATATACTTATATAGATAATTACACCCAGACTCAGGGCAAACAGACATGTTCATGCACACAAATATTAATCCTGGGTGGAAATCGAACCCAAGACCTGTGGCGTGAAAGGCAAGCATTTACCAACCATGTTGCGAGGGTAGCGAGTATGGGAAATTGGTATTGGCTACTATTTACAGTTAATTTTGTTACATAACACGTGCACTTGCCATGTCCTTCTAGACGCCTGTTACGTAAGAGGGTGATGGATTCCCAACAAGCATTACTCGGCATACATAATGCCTTATTATACGATCCACGCTAATACCATTTAGAATAACGCGAGTATTCTGTGCTTATACTAATACCGAACTGAATTATAAATAGTTGGGACAACCAGTCACCTTCACTAGTGTAAATACCTAAAATAACAAAGAAGATGTATGTATGCATAGCATTAATGATAGATTTTCAATTTAATTTCAGTGCTATTTTAAAAACCGGCCAAGTGCGAGTCGGACTTGCTCAGGAAGGGTTCCGTACCATTATCTATAAAAACGTTTGTTGTATGGGAGCCCCATTAAATATTTATTTTATTTTTTTAGTATTTGTTGTTATAGCAGCGACAGAAATACATCATGTGTGAAAATTTCAACTGTCTATCACGGTTCATGAGAAACAGCCTGGTGACAGACGGACAGACAGGGAAGTCTTAGATATAGGGTCCCTTTTTACCCTTTGGGTAGGGAACCCTAAAAATGAAAAGAAGTAGACTTTACAGAAGACATTACCTAATAATAACATTACTTATTTTAATGTTGTGTTTCTGCGTGTGAGTAAAGTCGCCACAGCTCACCGGGGTGGGGGGAAGGGTCAGCAACACTTGTTTGCTGACTCTTAAAGGCCGGCAACGCGCCCGCGACTCCTCCGGTGTTGCGAGTGTCCATGGGCGGCGGTGATCACTTACCATCAGGGGCTCTACCGGCTAAGTCGCCGAACATCGATTTCTTAAGTGGCGTTCAAATAAATAAAGGTTAAAAATTACTTAATCAATCGTTAAATCAGCTTCAACGTTGACAATCGATTCCGGACCATTTATGACGTCATAATAACCTTTATTTATTTGAAAGCCATTTAAGAACACGATGTTCGGCGAATTAGCCGGTAGAGCCCCAGGTGGCCGACTTGCTCGTTTCTCGCCCTATAATGTAAAAAACCAAGTGCGAGTCAGACTCGCCCATGAAGGGTTCCGCAGCAGCTAGTATTTCAGTTGATTAAATGAAAGGTAAATTGCGGTTTACGAATTATGACGCATTAAAAAAAAACTACTGACTAGATCTCGTTCAAACTAATTTTCGTTGTTAGTTTACATGGTAATGTACATCATAATTTTTTTTAATTTTTATCATTCTCTTATTTTAGAAGTTACAGGGGGGGGGGGGGACACTCATTTTTCCACTTTGGAAGTGTCTCTCGTGCAAACTTTTCAGTTTAGAAAAAAATGATATTAGGAACCTTAATATCATTTTTGAAGACCTATCCATAGATATCCCACATGTATGGGTACGATGAAAAAAAATTTTTTCAGTTTCTTTTCTATGTATGGGGAACCCCCAAAAATTATAATTCTTTTTCCATTTTGGTGTGAAAAGCTTAATGCGGTTCACAGAACACATCTACTTACCAAGTTTCAACAGTACAGCTCTTATAGTTTCGGAAAAAAATGGCTGTGACATACGGACGGACAGACAGACATAACGAATCTATGAGGGTTCCGTTTTTTGCCATTTGGCTACGGAACCCTAAAAAGTAGAAGCAAAACGTGTTTATCAGAACTTTAAGTATGCTGTTGTAATAGTAATTAGAACTAATTGAAATAATTGTAAAAACAAAACATGTGCAGTAGGAAGCTTGGTGGGTAGTGAGATAAATAGATAAATTATACATATGACAGCGTTGTAGCGCCAGTGAAGTTGATATTATCTTATTACGATGCAATAGGTCATATAGCTAGTCATTGATTTTATCCTAGTTTAAGCAAGTATAACTATGGCCTGCCTAGTACATGGCGACGGGCCGTTGCCGTGCTTGGTAAATACTTGCCTTTCACACCAGGACAAATATTTGTGAGCATGATCATGTCTGTTTGTCCTGAGTCTGGGTGTAATTAACAATATAAACACGTATTAACAAAAGAAAAATCTTCTCGACTGAATTTCGGCCTCGGCGGCCAGTCTTAATGGAGACTATGCAATTGCGCATGACATATTATAGTGCACAAGTGTGTGTGCAAACACAGGGGCACTTTCTATTCCATCGCTCTCATGATCCGATGGGACGCCTAGCGACACGACAGGAAAGAGTTCAGGTACAGGACCGACGGCTTTACGTGCTCTCCGAGGCACGGGGGTGTAATACCGCTAACTTCCAGACTTCGGGCTGATACTGAGAAATCCCAATATCACTTTTTGCCCCGACCCGGGATTTGAACCCAGGACCTCTGCGGTTAAACACGCTCCGCTAGACCAAAAGAAAATAATAGGTGTAAGTAGTATATCAGTTATCAGGTTTCCATAGTAAAAGCTCTGCTTAGTTTGGTATCAGATAGATAGTTTGGTATCAGATATTATTATTATTAATATGATGGTAAGCACTCAACGAACGTTTATAAACGCTTCCAATAGGAAGTCAGTAGAGCCGCCTGTCCTCTATAAGACACTGAAGAACTTCCAAGACCGCGCTGTTTTTTGAAAAAAGGAATCTTTTTTGCATACGTTAAGGAGACGGATACGTTTTCTTAGAATATTGGGCTAGGATGTACAAAGATAAAAGTGGTGTCAATTAATAGGTCTTTAAATTATCAGCCAATCACTAAAAAATCCATGGAATAAATCAATCTGTGAGCAGAGTTATAAAAGATTTCGTCTTAAATGAGAGGTTATGTACCAACCTATAGTAAACAGCTGATTTTTAAGGGCGATTGCTATTTAATAGTTATCCGTGTCGAGTATGTTATCAAAAGTCGTACACGTTAAGCAATATCAGAAGTCCGTAGAGAGAATGCAGTTGTCGAGGAATATGTAAACAAAACAATAAAAAATTACTCAAATCACACACGCACTAAACGATACGAGAAACGAGTGACCCATCATAGATTAAAATTCAAAATCTGTCAACCATGTCATAGATTAAAAATATAGTTGCCAATTATTAATAAATCGATTTGAACGATAACCGATATTATGATTTCTATTTATTTTGTTGATATTTAATTTTTTACTGTTGACATTATGTCAATGTATTTAATAATTATTATAATTAAATCGGTTACTGGTGTCTGGTGCAAGAGGATTTATATTACATTGTTTGAACTCATTAACGTTAATCGATTTTAGTAATCAACAACCAATTTAATTCGTGACTTAAACTTATTTTGAGATTTCTCGTTTCCCAGATTGTAAATTGGGTAATTTTTTTACAGTTTTAAATAGAAAAATATAACGCCTTATTTAAACCATATCTCAACTTATTACAGCCAGGCCCAGAAATCCCCGTCTCCATTATCTCTAAGAAGTTTTATTAAATATTTTTTTCGCAATCACGCCATATCAGACCACTGTTGAGTGACGTACGCAGATAATAACAAAATGTATGTTTTCAGAAACGTGAGCCGCATTCGATGAACCGAAGCACAGTGACAAAGCTTGTGTGCCTGTTGAGATAATAATATTATAAAAGATGACGTGGAGCTATGTATGTATATGAATTTCATTTAATTAAAAAGTTTGTACTTTTAAAATACAAAAATGTTTATTAGGTACTGTATTTCAAATGCTCAATACATTTGAAATACAGTACTTTTTGGCATTGGAGAAATTTCGAGTTTGCTTGGGGATGTTTCAAACTGATTTATAAAATGGATATAATCATAATTAGATACATTTTATAATATTACAATTATTTATAATTATATACTGGGACATATTTCATACACGGCCATCTGATCCCAAACTAAGCAGAGCATACACTACTTTTCTTTAGTAAATACATACAGAAACGAACAGACGAATTCATGCACGCAAACATCTGTCCTGGGTGGGAATCGAAGCCTACTAAGAGCCGATTTCACCGTTAAAATTAAACGCGATCAATTGACGCTAAACTCGGTTCCGCTTCCTGTAACTGAGTTTAGCGTGCATTGATCGCGTTTAATTTTAACGGTGAAATCGGCTCTAAGAGAAGTAATAGAAGAGATTATGGTTCTCTATCTCAATATTTTTGGTCGTCAGGTGTCAGTTGGGATGCTTAAGTAAATTTGAAAATATTCATTTCTTTTAAGTTTGTGAAACACTGCTTTTTCATAGCAATTACTAAGAAGAAGCGAATATATAGGTTTATATATCTGAATAACCACAGAGGTCATTCTGGAAGAAAACCTAAAAGCTCAGTTAGAACCTATTTTTCGTCTCACAAATTCGCTTAGTACAATAAATTTTTCAACATTTACTCAAATAACTTTCCGGAGACCTGAAATAGTTATAATGGAGTTATTTCGAATCAATAAAAATGGCGCCAATAGCACTTAGCCTAGAAAAATTGACGTCACGCTCGTAATGTTGGCACAAGCGACTCATGTCACCGGAAACGTGGTGGTCATTAAAAATGGGGTCAAGATTAATATTGCCAATAGGAAACCGTCGCTTAGTTTGCTAGAATTTTAGAACTTAAGGAATATACCCATTATCCGAATAAACAATGCCATTGTAGGACAGTCGATTTTAATATTTGAATTATGCAAATAGAAAACTAGGTCCCTTCATACCACTACGTTTAAACATCAATTATATTCCTATTATTTAGGAACCAGTGCCATACCCACCACTGCAACTCCTGTAATAATGGTACACATTGAAAAAATCTGAGTGCGGTGCCACTTTTACTATCTTGGATCCCACGAGTAATTCAGGAAGATAAAAGGCAGCTTTAAGAAAAAAGTCGATATGCGCCCGATCAATTACAATGCCTCCTGAATGCGCGCAGTAAAATGTCCCTTACGAACAAGGTGAGAAATAACAAGACTTCTATTGCGGACGTACCAAGGTGCCGAGGGCGCATCATCGTACGTCCGAAACAGACGCTTACACGCCGATCTCATCAAGCTGTGGACGAAACAGGCGTCCAAACGATTATTGAAGTTATACTTCTTTTGGCGCGATGGAGAAAAATGATGAGAGTGAATTTTTACGATGCGCGCGCACACCGACGAAAATTTAACAGCATGAAGTTAGTTCTAGGTGGTATGAGAGTGAATTTTTACGATGCGCGCGCATCGTGCGCGCGCATCATAAAAATAACAGCATGACGTTAGTTCTAGGTGGTATGAAAATTGATAACTATGTTCAAGTTGTATATTAAGAAGTATAACTTCTAACGCGTGTAGTTTTTTTGACTCTGCCACTCACCATCCAAGCCATTTAGTGGTAAAGGCGGTCAATTACACGCTTCTTCATCTCTCAAGTAAGCATTGTCGTCCCGGGAACGTCTTGTACGATCCGGACGATGAGATCACTACTTACCTAGACCAAGTGAAGACCATTAGCGACTCTCGCAGCACTACATAGCAACTGATTCATCGTAGTGGCCGGATGAGAGTACGACCGCGAACGCGTCACGACCACCAGCGTCCTCCATGACCTTTTGCATTCGAATCAATGAAATGCCCTCTCCGAACCTAAATCGGACGAGAAGCCCGCGTCGATATTAACGTAGAGCGAAAGGAGCACAAAAAATCCTAAAATTAAACCACCCTCTCATGCATCTCCCCGTAATACCATCGGATTAAGAGAGTCAACCTTGTGTTTGCCTATGTGTTTAGCCAGTCTTCACAACTTCGTAATAAATTATGACCTTTGATGACCTTTCGCGCAAGAACATAACCTACTAGTCCTTATCCTATTGAACTGCTCGTAAAATGAAAAACTTTTATTAAAAGTCAGTAAATTATAGATAATACGTAAATCCGTATTTGCGTCACCAATTGTACTTGGATTGTATAAAAGTAAGCTATTAGTGTGCATTTATCCAGGCCATTACCCAACTACTTATACAACGTCAACCTTTTACCTTTAACCGAGGTTAAACTCCTCGGTTGACTTGTTACGTTATTGGGTACCTACTTAGGACGTTCTATCAGGTCAGAAAACGTTCCGCCGTATGCCATATTATGCGTGTCAACGTGCTACGTAACCACACGTCTGGCTTTGGGCGATCCAGTCCAACTTTTGAACATTTACCGATATTATATAATTTTTTCCTATAATGTCCTGGGACATTATTCACACAAGGCCATCTGATCCCAAACTAAGCAGAGCTTGTACAGACGCTATCACATCCCGCTACCCCAATCTGTCAAATTTCACCAATTAAAAGTGACCCTTATGGTCACTTTTAATTGGTGAAATTTGACAGATTGGGGTAGCTTGATGTGCTGGCGTCTGTACTGTGGAAAACTGATATAGGTACTACATATACTTACTACTTTTCTTTGGTAAATACATACGTATATAGATAATTACACACAGGCTCAGGACAAACAGATATGTTCTGGGGCCGAATTGAACCGATGACCTCGGCGTGGAAGGCAAGTATTTACAAACCACGCCAACGTAACGTCATAAGTTTCGCCCATGGATAAATTTTTCCGTCCCATTTTGATGGCAATCATTAATGGTTACTCTATAACCTAACCTATGTCGTTTGGCGGATAGTTATTCGTTGTTGCAATTGTGTCATCGTACTTTATTAAAATAAATGTTTGTCTAGGGCTGTAAAATGACCCGACGGTTAGTAAAACAGCAAAAAAAAAAACATCCTGTGACCACTATTTGATCCAAAACCATATGTTTTTCTCAGAAATCGTTGCCTTTAGGATGATCTTAGTAACTTATTGTTAGTGGAATAGTCATGGTCATGACAGGGCAGTGGCGGTTAATAGTACGCCGTATTATATTAGTTTGTGCAGTCATCGCTTGTCGAGTCAATGGTTAGGGAAGTTCCTGTCAATAGAAATAATATAATATTAAAAAAAAGGTAACTATTGGTGTGTTTATACTAAACTTGTTCGGTATGGGAATCGAACTCGCTACACAGAGTCTAGATATGAGTAATTAATGTAAATCATTATTTTATAAAATTAACAATTTTAAACAATATTAAAAAGACAAAGATGATATACAGGTATCACTGTTAGAAAATAATAATTAATATAAATATATTTATAAAATATACCACTTAGAAAATAACCTCCATGAAATTGTAAATATGTAGTCATAATTACGTAATTAATTACATCATAATGATTGATTGTGAAGACATTGATAACAGAGTCTTTGTTTCTTTGAATAATTAAAACAAACCGTTTGTTGCTTGAGACGATTCTGAATCCTCACAAAATGTTATTACATTGATTTAAAATGTATTAGATAATGTATTAGTATTAGTAAACCCGCCATTTGGTGAAGCATAAATACGTTAATTCTTCCACACCCTATTCCTCGTAACTTATAATCAAGGAATAGTTTGCGAATGTTGTTGATCCGTATTTATAAGTAAGGTCCATTTTTTCTTTGGAACTCATTGATTTTACTTACATTGTCACTAACTACAACTTCTTTGCTCATTGAGTATGTATGAGCTAAGTAACAGTGCTCCAGGCCAAATTAAAACTACGGCCAGTCTCAAAGAAGCGACAGCCAAATACGTACGAGACGGCACTCTCTAACTTATGATCATTTACATGATAGGGAAAGGTCAGGTATAGGACAGACGGCTTTGGGTACTCTACAAGGCATGCAGTAATAACATCGCCATATTCCTGACTCCAGAGTTGAAATGAGAGATTTTCTGGCCAGTAAATTCCCTATAACACTTTGAGACCTGACCCACCATTTGAAAACAGTACTTCATTAAACACGAGGTCAACGAGGAAGAGATGACTAGAGAAGAGTCCCGAAAAAAGTTCTTACTAATATGTAAACTAGGTAAGACCTATTATCATAATTATTATTATGAAGTTGCAAAATATGACGTAGGAACAATAACATACGGTATTGCGTATAACACTTCAGGTTAAACGTGCCAAGAAGGAAGTACCTACCAACATAAACATGCATTGCTTCCGGTAATCACTACGGTATAAAACTTATGCGCTATGGAAGGCTTATATTGTAGTTCAATACATTCCATATATGTACAGTTGATGCCACGCTAGCAGTTATACTTGGACTACAAAAGCCACCCTTAATAGCTACGTAATAAAGACGCTGCCAAGGTCATAGCGTATCCACTGAATCAAACTTGTGGAGTCAACTGTACATGTAGGTGCGATAGTTAACGATTGACAGAAGGACCATTCCAAATGAGCTCAGTATTGATTCTTGATAAGTACAATAAGGCTTTGTTTGAAGCGGATGTGAATGGTTGGTTAGTCCTTTAAGAACTGGGATGTCGAACATTTCTTGAATAAAGGAAATCGTTGGTGCTAAAGTTGTTGTTAATTGCGTTAAAAAAATTGCATAATAAGTTAACCTATTGCATTTTGTTTCATATGATCCTTAGGTCTTATATTTGGTAATGTATCTTATATTTTATAATACATGAATAATTCTCTACACTTAAACTGCTTAGTTGACTGGATGACTCTTTCTTATTAATTATTTATGTATAAACATTTATTTACCAGAATTTTAGATTTATAATATGACGTTAAAAATTGTTACCTAAAGGCGTATCTCATCCGATGAATGTTCACATAGAAATAAGCTGTGGCTAATATCAATAGTAATTTAAATTTAACTAATTCTTGATTTTATTAAATCTGAACTTTTTATTTTAAAACTATACTAAGTATTGGCGTGAACAGTCCGCTTATGTGCTAACGTCATTAATTTGACCCTCATTGATAAATTTAGGAGATATGTTAATCAGAATTATATCAGAAGAACAATAAAACCCCTGCCGAGAAATATATGGTACATAGTCAAGTAGATAACGATGTATTTAAAACGTAGGGGAAGTGGGGCTAAAACCTACGGTGTTTTCTTTGGTGAAGCTTAAGAAATAAGTTATTGTTAAACAAGCAATTCAATTCGAGATCACTAATTTTAATTGGAAACATAACGTGTAGCGTAGAAGTAATAATAATATCCTGGAACATTATTTACACACGGCCATCTGATCCCAAATTAAGCAGAGCTTGTACTATGGAAACCAGATAACTGATACACTAAATATATTAATTTTGTTTTGTAAATACATACTTATATAGAAAATTACACCCAGACTCAGGACAAACAGGCTTGTCAGGTAGAAGTAAAGGTATTAAACTAGCTACTGCTTCATCGCCCTTGCGTTTTACTTCGATTCCCACACAAGAAAACTATTTCGTCTATGCTTTTTCTGATTCTGTAAAGTTCCCCCAATACATTAAGTTTTCTAGAGCAGGTTTTCTTTAATCTTATGAGGCTAGAGTTTATTTACTGAGATTTTGCTAGAATGTCCCCGGTACAAATATTACCCATATCCCCTAAAGTGGATTTTATATCAAATAACTTTATCTAGAATTTCATAACAAATGGACATAATGACTTAAGTTCACGCCTATTCTTGAATGTTTTATTTTTCACATGATTTTTAGTAGAAACAACGCCAATGATAAAACTATTATCAGTAGCAAAGGAAGTTTGTTTGAGGTATCGTTCGATGCGCATCCACGTCACGAGAACAATAACCTCGTTATTTTTATAGAATAGTATGGGTCCTTTACTTATAAAAAGACATAGACACTGATCAAAGAAATAATATAATAGTATAATTTTCTGACTTATAAGAAACGGTTTGTCTCATTTCCTTGCATTTAGAAAGATAAGTAAAGAGAAAACATCCACGAAGCTTATCATACAACATTTTTTATAAGAGTGAGGCTATATGACAGTGGACATTATCATGTAAATAAACGAAGCGCAGCAAATCAATTTGAAAAATACACGAAGAAAAGGTATTTCGTATACAAATTACAGATTTTGTATGGCTAGCGCGGAAGTTTCCCAGATGTGACATGGCCAGTGATAGAGAATTCTGCTGCAGTTTCTGTTACCGATATGGTATCCGCTCCAAATTGTATGCTTGTATAAGATCCTGTGGTTCCACCTGTGATATCGTTAGTTTGGTTTTCTCTACTTTGCACAGTTTCATAGTAGTTTGCAATCCTTACTCAACTATCTATGTTATAACTAGTACAATGTAGTATGTAGGTCACGATATAGGTATATGTACATTTAGTTTATTTACTACGACGGACAATGTCCAGTAGTACTGTGGTCGTGCGTACTATTTCACTAACAAGCCTATCTTCTACTACTAACTATAGCCGATCTTCGTTATTTACTGATGAAGCCACTAATTATAAATTATATGATATGTTGGTGTACTATAAAGAGTTATCTTAGCTTATCTTAATATACTATTTGTGAAGTTAGGGAAATACCCTTTTTAGTTTTATTTCCTCACGTAATACTCAAAGGCGTGGTAGGTTCTATGACTATCTATCCGAGCCTTAGAGAGCCATGGATCATGATTGTGATAGAACATCCCTGACATCGTTACAGTCAATGAGAAGCCTAATAAAATCTGTCACAAACAGAAATTGGAAAAGGAAAGGATAAATTTTCACGTTTTTCTTGAAAAATATTATTTTCTACAACAGGGATAATACTAGTTATTAACAGAAATAAAAATATGACTATCTTCTGCCATGCGATTAAGAGACTAACATAATAAATATGAAAATGTGGATGTTTCTTACTCAATCATGCAAAAACAGCTGACCGGATAAGGTTGAAATAGGTTATTACCTACCTGAATTAGCACCATATCTGAGCGCTCCAAAGCTTCTTGAAGGTTTCAAATGTATAAGAAAGGATATACCAAATTTGACGCTACATCAGTGGATTTGATTGTACTGCTAAAACCACACTTACGAAATAGTTAATAAACCTTTGTCAAGGTGTAAGTCATAGCGCAAATCAGCACTATAAAAGCATAGCCTTGCGACGAAGACTCATGTCTCTCTACAATTTTGGACCAATGGAATAACAGACAAACACACGAGTTTATTACCGCGAGCTTGGTCTACGCTATAGTAAGACATGATTTTTTGAGAGATGATGTTGGCTATGTTATTATAGTGCTGTCCAGTGTGAGTATCAAACCTGAGTGTAAAAATTATGCTAGGCAATGTTAAGTATTTCCTATATTTAATTTACACCTTGCGTTACCAATTATCGTATTAAATTTAATTAAAAAAAATCAAATATATATCCTTAACATTTTGATTTAAGGCCGATTTCAACACGCAGCAGACTCTATCACTTATTTAGACGTTTTAAGTGCATATCAGAAATTATTGTATGCACATGCAAAAATTATGATTTGGTCATGTGAGCTATTTTTTATTTCAAATATTTATAATAAGTCACCAGTTTGTCATTTTCTTAATAACCAAGAGAGAGGAAAAAATCAGTTGTGCCCATATATGTTGGCAGGTAAATGAAATATTTAGAATATTAATCTCACTAGATGACCGCAGCACATTTATTGAAAGTGCATACAATAATTTTATATTCTTTCATAAATCAACTAGCACAACAGCTACGACCTAAATTAGGCTCAAATTGGCGGAATCAGACTCCAGCATGAGACAATGTTAAAATTTTGATTCTTTATAAAAATGCGCCAAATGCACGCCTAATCATGTTGACTGACGTCAACGTTCGTCACAGCTCACCAGATCCTCAATGGCTTATTACTTCCTCCAGTTAAAGGCAAAAGTAGATGCTCAATATCAGCCGAGAGGCTTTGGGTTTATAAATGTTCATGGATATTGGGCGCCAGTATCATTAACTAATATTTTTTTTAAACTTAACACTCATGCTATTATTACGCAATATTAATAATATAAGATTAAGTATCCGGTTTTGATCATCTACTTTTGCCGTGGACTGTACAATATCTGAGGTTATCGCTTGTTTAAATATACGCAGAATAGCATAATACACATGCAGTGCTATTTTTGCAGGATAATATTATTATTATAATTATTATTCTATATATTGGCCGCTTTAAGATAGTTACCTAAATCTTATGTAATTAAAACGTTTACAGTAGCCAATAAGTCTATAAACTAAGTAACTCGCGCCAGTGGGCATTCCTTTGGAGTTCGCGCCTCGGCTGAGGGTGCTTACTGACGAATAGATGCCAGTGAGGGTTGGTTTTAGGGACGTTGTGAGCAACTGTCCCCTACTCTCGAACACGCGGTCTCGTGTGATTGTGTATCAGAGGCTGGCATATCATTCGTATGACATGGCTCTCCGGTAGGAAAAAAAAATTGTACATTACAATGCATTTAAATAATTATGAAAATGTTTAGACAGTATTTACAGGAAAAAATATCGTGATATGAAATTCGCCGCGACAACTAGTATTTTATAAGTTAAAATGAATATATCATCATGTTATGGCTAGGGGTTATTACACCACTAAAGAGTACATCGATGACAAAGACGTCTGGCTCTCACTTCCTACCTGCACATTGCTCGCTGGAGATCTTGTAGCCATATAGACATGACTGATCTGCTGTGTTACGTGAACTATCTGTAAATGATTGCTATCATATACTTAATTTAAAATTATTGACTCTGTCTCAAAATGAATAATGTTATTGTTTCGAAGTTTTTCTTTTGTATACCTAAATATAATCTAAAATAATAAGCATTCAGACAACCGATCGAGCATATATTGTGTTTGCCTACTAAATAATTACTCTAATTGGACCAAATCCCGTGTTCATGCCCGCTTGAGTATGTTTCGCCGGACCGTCTCAACTGGGTCGTGTTGAAACCGGTAGTAGATGAACCCACTGAGTTTGTTTCGCTGGGTCTTCTCAGTTGGGGCGCATTGGATCCGGTGGTAGCATTAAAGCGCGACCGTCGTTATTAACACAAGGTCCGTCATAATAATAATACCTTTAATATAGACAGAACTATTGACAATATGTAGTAAAAATATTAGACTTAAACTAGATAATTAAACATAATCTCTTGACAATAACTTGATACGAGCTAGCTAAATATCATTTCTGTAATAAAATAAATTTTATAAATGTTTTCATACAAGATGTACTTACCTAAATATCTATGTTACTAGAAATAATATCTAATGTATACAACTATATTACTACAAACATGTTCTGACTATTTACAAGCGCTTTTTTAAAGTCTACGTGAATAAAAACCTTTTTTATTTTATTTATTTTATTTTATTTTGCTGACTTGATGATATATTCATTTTATCATATTTATTTTCTTCGCTTTTGCCCAGCTGTGGACACGTACTTTGGTCAGCCAAAGTACGTCCAATACAAAATACTGCTGGACAAAAGCCTCCCCAAAGAATGGGGGGGGGGGGGAGGGATATGCCATAATCGCCACGCTTGGCAGACGGGTTGGCGATCGCAGTTTGATGGTGATTTTTCATAGAAAATCGCTGCTGGCCGTTCTTTGATAGGTATTCCCTCGGTCGATTTCTACGCCTCCCACGGGATGGGATGGGGTTTTTCGCAAGTTTTTAGCGAATATTATCATATTGGCTAAAAACTTGCGAAAAAATCCCAATTTGGCTTTAGCCAGTGCCTTAAGAGCCAGCGATTAAAAATATAACTACGTACGTATGTAGACGTAGACTCTCCGCAGCTTGCTTTACTATGAATATGTATAACACAAGTAATTATTATATAAGTATAGTACTTACTACCACTGTATTCTTTCCAAAGAATAGAGAGATGATTTGTTCCTAATTTTACATTTCAAAGAAAATAAAACTGTAGTGTAGAGCAATTTGTCATGGAAATAGTATACAATAGATGAAAACAAGCGGGTTTTTGTGGTAATTTACTTGTCATAAACAAGGTTGTTAGCTAGTTACAATAAAAATAGAACCTATTTTTAGCTTGTTTTCATATTCAATGACTTATTTTCTTAAATAAGACGTCACCAGTTTCTATTTGCTAAATAAATTGATTCCCGTTATAATTCAATAGGCTTTTTAACAGTTATTTCTAATATGAATTGACTAATATACATACATTTTCAAACTATAATCAACTTTAGCGACTCAACGTATAGGACAACTTAATAGGAAACGTTTGTAAATTTCACAATCCAAAATCGTAATTAGAACATATAGAGGTATGTATATATTTGTAAAATCGATAACCAAATTGACTGACTGATATTTAATTGGTCTCGTACAGTTTGGATAATATTTTTTAATATTGGTTGTTTGGAATCGTAATTGAAACACGGTATACCATTTCTTAAACATAAAGAAAGTTTAAAATGCTCGAATAAGTTTATAAAAATTACAATCGATTATAATATTTTTCATACAATCCGTGTATGTACCTAAATATCTATATGTACCTAGAAATAATTATAAATTGTTTAATTAATTATATATACTACAAACATGTTCTGAATATTTACAAGCGTTTTTTAAAGTCGACGTGAATAAAAACCTTAAAAAGAAAAAGAATTTAAAAAAATCTATTCAATATCTTTTTTATCTTGACGCGTATAAAGTTTTCGGAATATTTAATTTGGATAATGGTATTAAAACTCTTTTGATACAAGGTGTGTAGTGCTAATTACTTATAATATCTTTTAAATTAGGTTGAGCACAGTTATTACGTTACAGATATGATTTTTTGCAATGCAGTGGTTGTCCTAACGCCATAGAAGTACAAGCCGTCTATTGGCTAATAACTATATAATAAAAGTGGTTTCTGAAAGATGAAGAGGCTAAGAAAGTATACCAATTTTGTGGTCACACATCTATAGAGAGACTGTGCACCTAGGTGCTTAACCTCGCCAATCGTTGACGTACAACCGTTAAGGCCATCTTCGAAAAAACTCGAAAGGACTCGGGCACGAAGGATCGGAACCATTGGTACAAATGCTATTATATATAAAAACGGCAAAAAGATCACGTGTGTTGTATGGGAGCCCCCTTAATTCTATTTTTTTATTAATATTTGATATCATATCAGCATCGAAAATTTCAATTGTTCAACTATCATGGTTAATTAGATACAGCCTGGTGACAGCCGGGCAGACAGCGGAGTCTTAGTAAGGTGTCAGAAAGAATAAAAATAGGAGAGAAGGCTTTGCTTGCGAAACGTTAGCTCGAGGCATCTTTATTATATATTCAGTATGCTGTGAAACTAGTAATATTAATTTTGCAGCTACGACAGTGATATGGTTGTCGCAATAGTGATTGGAAAGTTCATCGAACGCACCGACTTTGGAATGCAATCAAATTAAATTTGGCATTGAAAACTTACTCGTACACCTAATTTACTACGTCAATGGCTCAAATCGCTTGCTTGCGATAATGCTTCTAGGACAATTTTACATTGAATATAATATGGAGTTATTAAGAGAAAAGTAACTTAGGGTATTATCGCTCAAATAGCAACCCTACTGGCGGAGTATATCTATTTTACAGACTATATAATGTATAGTTTCTTTTATTTAAAAAACACGAATTAACATAAGCATTTTCTTACTAAGTTCTACTTAAACCCAATTGGTTTGAGTATGCCACTTTGCAGTTCGTCTCCGATACTAGGTTAGACAAAGATAAATACAGAAATACAGAATATAATATCATCAATCATTGACTGAATTTAATTAATCTTGTTGGTTGAATTCTTTGTGAGAGAAAAATGAATTTGTATACTCACTAAATTAATTTAACCATAGTTGGTTAAATTCATTAAGATATAAGTTAGATAGTAAAATTAGCATAGAGTTGCTATTTACACTAAACAGAATACAAGTTTGGGATCAGATGGCCGTGTGCGAATAATGTACCAGGATATTATTATTATTTATTATTCTTTTGTTAAGAACTGCAATTAACAGACACATTAGAGTCTCAGTCTATTTGGTAGGTTCTTATGAATATTTCCTTCCATATACATTTGTAGTGTAAATAATGTCTGCTATTCTCAAAAATGGGAATCGTCCGATAAAATTTACGATTTCCTATTTTTGACATTAGATTTACACTTTGCATTGAGAATGCTATATAAATTCAAATTGAATGTCTACTATGTCCATCAGCGGCTCAGTGTAGTCAGTGATATTGTAGGAACCCATCAGATATTGATCAATGAGCCCAAACTCGAAACACGTATCATGACCTGCCATCTGCTTCCAAGTGATGTAATTGTATATCTTTGACTCATGCATGACATTCGACCGAAATTATTCAGTTACTCCAGTTTTAGGTAATATCATAAGCTATCAAACTTAGGTTCAAGGTTTATTAAAATCGGCGCAGTTTCTGGGGTACGTGCCCGATCAAACAAACATTAATAAAAAACTGGTAATTAACATTCAACCATAAACTAACCTTTTCTTGTAGATTTTATACTTTTTTAGTTTTATAATAAGATAGAAGAGAAAGATACAGGGTCAGAGTGTCCTTCCAAGTTTTATTTATTTATTATTTACGCTAAGCATCTTGTATGTTGCTGTGGCTGGATTTGAAAATCAGAGTCGCAGTTACCTAGAGTGTAATGTCAGCATAAGAAGCAGAAAGAGTGGAAATACTATTGTTAATAGATCACAAAAATATTTATAGTTCAGATTTATGTATTTACACATACATACATTTATATTTTTGACGCGGTATTAAAATAATATAAGAATGTGTAGTCAATTAAAATGTCCCAAACATTTTATGAGACTAATATTTAGAAAAGTGTTCACTTTTATATAATTTATTATTCGCCAAAAGAAATGGAAAAACAGTTTCCTTAATTTCATTTTTAATAATGTTTACCCCATTACAAAGAATATCGAAATATAATAATTATTCTCATTATTTTGCAATTTTTAATCTTTGTTATTTTGAATGTTGTTTTACGGCATGTTAATGTAAATGTGTGACAAAGATGTGTACTGTAGTCTGAGCTTTAAGTCAATTAGATTTCTAGACTTGAAACTGCCATCTTTGTATTTCATTTAGATGTGTTACATGCTGAAAATAATTGTGGCATACTTATCAAATTTCCCCTCATGGGTTAACACGTGTGTGCTTTAGTTAAAATCCACGCGATGGACCATCGCGTCGAGTCGACCTAAATCGGTATTTGACCTCGATACAAAAAATACACGTATTTCTCTATCGTCATTGAATAGTAATGTGGAAGATTTCATACAATTTTAAATTTATGTGTTATTTATTAAGGAAATTTCAAAATTCATGTGTGCCAATCCCTAAATATCCTATAATTTTGTTGTTTACACGTTATTTTTTTATTTACTTAAACATAGGTGCACTTTCTATTCCCTCACTCTCATAATCGAATGGGGCTGCTATCCGATACGACCTGGAAGTGATCAGGCGCAGATCCGACAGATTTACTTGCTCTTCGATACAAGGGCGAATAACGCCAACTACCTTCAGATTCCAGGCCGCTACTGGATGGTTATTACAGGAAAAATAACACTAACACTTTTTAACCCTACCGAGGACGAACTCAGGTCCTCATTGACCCCTACTTTATATTATACCAACTAAACTAATATTAATATCTTTGCATTTTTTATAACACACTAGCGTTTTTGGAGTAAGGGAATCCTGCACTATAACATGTTCTGCGTAGTTAGCTGGTCTCCGTTTAGATTGGCCACTGTAGTGAGAATTCTGCCAGAAGCAGTGTAAAGAAAAAAGAAATAGCTGATAATTATACTTCAAAGGATTGAAAACTCTTGAAAAACCACCAACTGCGTATGCTTTTCCGTTCATCATATTTAATGGTTTGGGTAATGAAATATAACGTACAGTACATAGACAATGGTAGTAGGTAATGTAACCTCAAAGAACAGGCAATATTCTAATTTCAATTGTTTTCTTAGAACGGTAAGTGACTTCAATCCTTCTTAGAAATAATCTCAATAAATTTACAGAAAGGCATTAAACAAAATGTAAGAAAACTGTATTCCTGTCGAACGTAGACGGATGCCTCTCTACAGAATTTGATCAATCTCTACGCTAAAAGATTCTCGTGTGTTTTTCTTGTGGCTTAGTCGCCATTTGAGAGCATTGGATAGGCTGAATGTTACTGAAAAACATATTTTTCTTATTTTGTCCAAAACTAGCCGTGACCCGCGGTTCTACTCTCGTTAAACTTACATTATTCGGATATATTATATAATCTGTATTACGACGAAGTTTCATCAAAATCTGTTCGCTAGTTTTAGCGTGAAGGATTTACAAACATTCATACATCTATACACTCAGACTCACAAACTTTAATAATAATAAGTAAACTTTATTGCGTCATATAATATACAGTTCTTATCGCTAAAATTCGCATTTTTTATATTAATTATCGCATTTATAATATTAGTAGGATAACTTTCATTATAAATATAAATAACAGAATAGTTATGTTTGCAAAACACTCAATATATTAAGATTTTTTAAAAAATCTAGGGTATAGCTACAATTTTCTTTAAAATCACTGATTAGCAAACGGCAAACCTGATAATGAATCAGGTAGTTTACAAATACATCTAAAATCATTAAAAGTCGTGCAAATCTGTTTCAAAATTTTTCTTTATGTTTTTTTGCAGTTATGTTGCCAATTTTAGTGCAAAAAGAAAAGAATATCTCAGTGTCTCTTAGATGAGGTGATCACGTGAGATCTGCGCAGGACATACTATACAGCACACGTGTGGGCGCATACACAGGCTTCTAATCCCTTACAATTCGATAGAACGAAGAAGCCGAAATGACCATTGGGTCATTTCGGCTTCTTGGTTGGTTCAAGTACAGAGCTCAGTTCAATTTATTTACTTGGTACTGTTTACATTATGATCAGTAATAGTATCTCTATGTTTTACGAATGATAACTATCGTTAACCATATCGCATATCGATTATTAAATTTTAACATCCGATAATTATAAAAAAAAATGCTTATAGTCAACAATTATTACGTTATGATTACAATATCATTTCAAAACATTATTTAATAAGTTTGTTAATTTTTTATCATATTTTTATTTTATCGTAGTTGCAATGATGATGATGATACTTAAGCCAATGTCCGCACTGGAGAAATATATCCCTGTATCGCGGGGTAAATTACAAACAAAAAATGGTTAGATACTTGCTGTGTGGTGACGGCATAGAATATCATTACCGCATCTCATCCCGTGGGGGGCGTAGAAATCGACCTACCAGAGACCGGGCAGCTGCGTTTTTCTGTGAACTATGACCATCAAACTGCGATCGCCAACCCATCTGCCAAGCGTGGCGATTATAGCATATCTCCTCATTCTTTGGGGAGGCTTTTGTCCAGCAGTGGACGTACTTTGGCTGACATGATGAATGGTTAGATACAAAGGTACAGCCAGACTCGGAACAATTACTAATGGGTCACAGAAGTAGTTGTCCTGCGCGGCAATTGAACTCGGGACACGAAGTGGCAAGGCGACTGTCTTAACCGCTACGCCACACGTGCAGTCTGTACTAACAGGTTTGTGTGCTCTCCGTGGAAATGGAGTTTAGCATCACCAACTCCGGCCTGATGCTGTAAATGTTTTTGAGCGGAATAAACTCGCTATTACTTTTTCACTATATGCTGCCGTTAGGCCAACTTGGCTTCCAACTATAAGTATTTGCGCATCATAAAACTATAACGACGCATTGTAATTTAATTGTATTGTGACGTTAATCATTAATTGGTCTAATACGATTGAGTATGTGTGCGGAAGTTTGTAATCAGCAGGCTGCAGAGGTTGTCAGCATGTTGTGGGGCACTGCGGGGGACTACCGGGGAGCTGCGGTTTGTACATGAGTAAATATTCCATCAGAGAGCTATGCTAAAGTCTCTGAATTTACTCTTCGCATACAGTTAGTTAGACGTTAATTTTCTACCAAACGGACATAAAAGGGTCTCTGCTAATGTGCAAGTATTAACTTATTAATATTTACGATATTGCAAAACGCACAAGTTGGTCGAACTATATAAAAACAAGAAATTATAAGTTAAGCCACACATTTCTTGATTGGCCACGTGATCATACTTCTAATTTTATAACTAAGTCACGGGAAAATGAGATAGCCTCTAATAAAGTAGCCTAGTTGGTAGTACTCCTGCCTACGAAGCTGGTGGTCCTGGGTTCGAATACCGGAAGTGCAAATATTTGTGTGATGAGCACGAATATTTGTTTCTGTGTCATGGATGTTTTCTATGTATTTAAGTATTTATCTATCAATATAAGTATGTATATCGGCGCCTGGTACCCACAGTACAAGCTTTGCTTAGTTTGGGGCTAGGATGATCTGTGTGACATTGTCAAAAAAAAAGTAATTCGGCTTTTATTTGGGTTAGTTAGGTTAGTTCTAACTTGACCATCAGGCGCACGAAGGCGAGCGAGTCAAGCGGGCGTCGCGCGGCAGCGGCCGCCGAGCGCTAGAATCACTATTGCTGCTGATTGGTAGAAAGTTATCAGAAATCCCATTTTTTGGAGCGTTGTGAGTTTAGTGGCTTACATAGAAGATAACTAGTGGCTAAGATCATTCGTACGCTCATCAGTAGTAAGTATCATTCAAACGCTCGTTAATTGTGGCTGACATAGTAATTTAGATAGCAATGTAAACTTTTAGAAGCTAGGCTTTAGAGGCTTTTAGAGACTTTAATGCTACTAAAAAGGTGTCTGTTTAATTAGCACCCTATAAAAACTTCACATTTTTTCGATTTACCCTTGTTCGTAGGTCGCGGTGTCTATGAGTTACTATTACGAGCAGCAAGGTATTCAGTAATCAGGAATGTATTCAGTATTTTAAGTTTTAGGTCATTAGTTATTATGTCACAAACGACAAATAAAATAAACGGTTATCTAAAAATGTTAGGTTAGTTGTTGGTTAGCATTGCGGTTTATAATTTTTCGAATGGATGCAATAAAAATGAAAGATGATAAATAACCATTTTGGCTTATGGACCAACTATTAATGATATAATAATTAATCATTTTTATTATATTAAAAGTTGGGTTATTTTTGTTTATTTTTCCCTTGTAGCACAAATCACTGCTATAGCCTTCATTCCAATGATATTATAAGTTTCTTCGGTGCTTTCCTTCTGTTGGTTATTTATGCGTATGCCCGCGAGCAGCAGGAAGTGTGACGCGGAAAGGCGCCACGATATGCCGACAGCGGACATTCGTACACCGGACGGGAACTTCGACATTATCAACCTGTCTATCTGTGATATGACGAAAACTGTGACGACAGACCTACTGTGATGTAATACTGTGACCCAAGTAAATAATAAATAATTAAATAGTCTGGTACCACTGGTTTTTGTGGCAAGTAAGACCTTGCGACTTACTTACACGTCAGTATGAGGATTGCTTAAAATCAAGGTTTTTAATGATTTGCATAGTTATAGCTTAATAGGAGCAGCTCAGCTGTTTCTATTGAGCTATAACTACTTAGATCAATAAGGGCTTGGGTTTTATAGATCTCATTTGCATCGCAGGAGTGTTTTGGCCCCCATGACAGTCAACTTTAATAATGTGGAATTTATTTATAGTAGTGTACAGACCTGTATTTCATAATAATATGCACTATTAATTTACATATTCATATACCGGTCATATAGCGAACTAGGTATATGCAGTCGGTTATCGCTACTGCGATTCTATCTAGGCAACAACGTCATTTCAATTTATTGCGATCGAATCTAGATTTGAAAACTTCTATTCTATACACTTTTTAAAATCTAGATATAAAAAAATGTATAAAATGATTTTCTGATAATAGGTCTTTACCTATGAAATTGCCGTTTTGTATGAAAAAATTTAAACGAATTTTTTTCATGAATTTTTTTATTTGTATTAATCGAAGTAATCACCCATGCAATCAATGCATCTTTGCCATCGCAGTGGCAGTTTATTGATGCCCTTCTTAAAGAAATCAGCTGGACGGGAGGCAACAAATTCTTCAAAGGCATTTTGTACTGCCTCTCGGGTATTGAATTTTTTTCCCGCCAAGAAGTTATCCAAATTCTGGAAAAAGTAGTAGTCTGTAGGCGCAAGGTCTGGTGAGTAGGGCGGATGACGGAGAGCTTCCAACCCCAGTTCTTGCAACTTGGAGACCGTCTGCTGTGCAGTATGAGGTCGCGCGTTGTCGTGCAGGAGCAGCGGAGACGAGCGATTGACCAATGCTGGTTGGAGATGCGCCAGCTTCTCCATCATTGTGCTCAGTTCTTCACAGTACACATCTGCAGTAATGCTCACCCCGTTTGGTAAGAAGCTGTGATGAATCACACCGGCGCTAGACCACCAAACAGTGACCATCACTTTTCTAGGGGTAAGTTTTCGTTTAGGGCATTGTTTAGGTGCTGAACCAGGATCCAACCAACTTGCTGAGCGCTTGCGGTTATCAAACAGAATCCATTTTTCATCGCAGGTAACAATGCGGTTCAAAATTCCTTCATTTGTGTGTCTGTTGAGCAGTGCAAGGCACGTCTCGACGCGTACTTCGCGCTGGCGATCATTGAGTTCGTGGGGCACCCATTTGTCAAGCTTTTTTACCTTGCCAATTTGACGCAAATGGACCAATATTGTTTTGACGCTAACGTCGAAAGCTGCTGCTAATTCAGCCGTAGATTGTGTATCATCAGCTTCCACAACCGCCTTTAATTCGTCATTGTCGACCAAAGTCTTCGGACGACCGCGAGGTTCATTTTTCAGGTCGAAATTTCCAGAACGGAAGCGAGCAAACCAATAACAGGTGGTGCGTTGGTTTGTAGTGTTAGCTCCGTAAACGTCGTTGATGTTGCGTGCCGCTTGTGCCGCGTTGCTGCCACGACGGTACTCATATTCCATAATTACTCGAATTTTTAACGTATCCATGATGACGAAAAAGATTGAAATGCGATGAAAATGTAACACTAATCAATAAAGAAATGACTACTTTTGGAAAAAAGAATCCATGTTTTTAAAATAAAATTAATTTGAAATTAGAATTCTTAGCCAAACAAAAATTATTTTGATTTGAAATGGCCAGTACTGCAGAACGGCAATTTCATAGGTAAAGACCTAATATTATATTAAGAGGTTAAGATAAAGCAAGTGGTACAAGAGCAGTATATTTGTATTAAACTAATGGGAAGTAAAGTAGCTAAATTAGAATTCATGCAGTTCGAAATATCTGTGTTATGTGAATATGTAACACATATCGAGCTCAATATGAGAAAATGTTCTTGCCCATTAAATACACTTTATAAAGAACAACAGACTACTGAAATCAGTGCCCAGAATCAGTGACAGATCGAGCTAATATGAGGATAGGATGTCACCGCTCATTATACTCTTAACTTAATTTACTAGAGTACTGTATAAAGTACAGCACATTAGCTAAAACTGAGTTCATACAGTCCGAAACGTTATGTGAAATAGATCGAGCGAGTTAAGCTATGTACCTATAATGAGCTTGTAGCTCAATATAGGTACATAGATTAAGTAATAATTTAATTTTAATTTAAAATAATATAGCTAACAATTTAAAAAGATACCCTTGCCAATGATGTACACTTATTATATATTGAAAAGCATGCGATACTGTTGTGATACGAAATATCGATACAAAGGGAAGCGATAATATCGCGTATCGATACAAACAAATTCGATACAGTTACGATTCGATATCGATATATCGATAGGGATGCCCAAAAAAGTGTATTGTATTTACATATTACACTAATAATATAGCACTTATGTAGTAACTACCCAACTTACAGGTTTGCATGGCATAGATTTTAATAACGTTTAAATTTGGGATTCACAAACAATAACCTACAACGTTACCTAAACTGATAAATAAAAAAAAACAAATACTAAATTAAATTAAACATGACTAGTATTATACAAAAGAAAGTGCCCGTATGTTAAAAAAGTCATGGAGAAAATATCTACCTTATTGTTAGTTGATTTAGGCAGATCGATACAATACATTTTTTTTGGGCATCCCTAGCTCAATATGAGGATAGCTCGCTCATTATAGGTACGTAGCTTAACACTCTTATTATTTACAGTACTTTATAAAGGACAAACCGGCAACCACAATACACGATAGTGTAAGTTTATTAAGTACATTAAGGTGGGATTCATTATGTAATGTAAGTGGACATTGCCTCAAACATTTTTGTAAGGTCAAACGCATCAAACGGTTACACGTGTTATTCTGCCTATAAAAAGCTGTAGGTACAGTCGAGTTCGAAGTTAGTTGAACCGCCTTTAGCCATAAACATCGTCTAACAGAATAACAATTGAAACTAAATGTATAAAAACATTGACAAAAATAATGACTATACGTATTTAGTTAAACAAAAAAGGAATTATAATAAAATTAAATTTAAGTAATTTTGTAAAAATGTATTAATTAGTCCAAATAATATTTCGACTATTTGCAAGTCTTCTCAATGGATCTATGTATTATTTTTTTCATTTTCATTACTTTGGAACTTACAATAAACTGGGTTGTAAGTAATTAGTGTTCGTCGTTCTACCTAATTATTCAGAATCGTTACTAGACCAGTATAAACATAAAATATTATATATGTATAAAGATAGGACTATTATTATATAGATAGTAGGGTAAGCTCGCATAATTATGTGACTCATTTAATTCTGTGATAACAAGTTCCGAAGCTTCTATCGTTTTAAATGAGTAAGATACACAATATTAAACTTAACCTTATGACAGGCACATAAAGTCTCTTATACCGTGCAAAATTTCGGCTTCACTGTGTGACAGAGACAGTAACAATGCCGCGTATTGTCAACGTGGCGCCATTATCTATTGGTTGCCGGCTACTAGCCAGTGTGCTCCTTCAAATCATTTGTTTTTAATAGTAAACATTGTTATTTTTACCTGAAATTTGGACTATGTGTGGAATATAGAGTATATTTATTGCTGCCAGTATTAGATTTTGATAAATGTGAGTGAATTTTAAATTTTAAATTATAGCTTATTTACGGAGGCTCAAAACTAACGTCTTTTTTGAATAACGGTAGAAAACAGTATCACCGAATAAAACAAGGTAAAGTATCTCGCATGCCATTTTTTATGTTTATTGATACTTTTATTACAATTAAATGAGAAAGATAAATAAAGTATGTTTAATAAAAAATAAAGGTAGTAATTTGAACCGTTTTTTGTTTATATTTATATGAGTTGTTATTTTTATTATCACATAATTAAGTGAACTGTATTGCTTATTTCAGAAAAATGGAGTCAAATGATACTCCAGAAACGTCTAAACCAAAATCAAAAAATAGGAAGTATAGTGAAGCTATGTTGAGATCTGCTATTGAAAGTGTTCTTGAAGCAAGATTGACTGTGTATGGTGCATCAAAAGAATACAATGTGCCTTGTAGCACACTAAAAGTAAACGTCGAACGTGTAAAACGAGAACATGAATTGGGAAACAATCAAATTAAAATGTTAAAGGTGGGTAGACCCTTTTCCCTTTCATCTGAATTAGAGCAAGCATTGTTATCATATATAGTACAAATGCAAGAAATTGGATTTGGCCTCACTGTCAACCAAATAAGGCAGCTCGCTTTTAAATTAGCTGATAACTCGGACTCAAAGCATTATTTTAACGCAAGTAAAGGGCATGCTGGTTGGAATTGGTGGGTAGGTTTTAAAGAGCGATATGGATTAAGCCTAAGGACCCCTGAAAATCTTTCCGCCGGTAGAGCTATTTGCTCCAACGCCGCGGTATTGGCTGATTTTTATGAGAAATTGCAAACAACTCTAACTTCTCATGATTTAATAAATTGTCCAGAGAGGATCTGGAACTGTGACGAAACCGGTCTAATGTACGTTAACAAACCTAACAAAATCGTGACTAAAATCGGAAAAAAGTATGTTTATAATCGGACATATGCAGAGAAAGGCACCACAACTACCGTTTTGGCGTGTATCAATGCGTCTGGACAATTTATCCCCCCTTTAGTCATATTCAAAGGTGTTAGAAATACCCCGGAGCTATGCAGAGGAGCTTTTCCAAATAGTTTGACAAGACTATCCCCTAAAGGATGGATTAATGCAGATTTATTTTATGAGTGGCTTACATTTTTCAATGACAATATTCCTCCTGCAAGGCCTGTTTTATTAATTATGGATTCCCATGCAAGCCACATAACACCACAGGTACTTGCTTATGCTAAATCTCATCAAATTTTACTATTTACGATGCCTGCTCACACTAGCCACCTCTTACAACCGCTGGATGTTGGTTTTTTTAAATCACCAAAAACAGTGTGGCGAGCAGAATTGCAAGATTATAAAATGAAAAATCCTGGTAAGGTTCCTACAAGACTTGATTTTCATACATTTTTGACGCCAGTGTATGGAAAATGTTTCACACCTTCCAATATACGTTCAGGGTTCAGAAAAGCAGGCATTTTTCCCTTAAATAAAGAAGCTATCTGCATTGAAGCTATTGCACCTTCTACACAAGTGTAAGCACAAGTTATACCAGAAGTAGTGACCCTTGAAGCAGATTATGATAATGAAATTGCTCAATCTGAAATACATAAGACTGATGTTGATCCGTTTAAGGATACGGAAACAACACAGACTGTCAATCCTCAAGAGATCGAACCACCCATACCATGTACTAGTTTTGGCACCCCGCTAGAAGTTGCACCCCTTGAGGTATTGCAAATGGAATGTGAGTCAGAGCAAAGAATTAAAAAGTCTAATTTGGCAAGCTCTTCCTCTTCAAAAATTTTGATCCACGATATTTTAACATTACCAAAATGGAAGCCAGCAAGCAAGGAAACACGCAAGAAGCGAACTGTTCCTAAAGCTCAATGTTTGACACCGATTGTCTCAACCTCCAGCACAGATCTCAATACTGACACGATTGTCTCAACCTCCAGTACAGATCTCAATACTGCCACGATTGTCTCAACCTCCAGCACACATCTCAATACTGACACCAAAGAAAAAACCGCCTGCACCAAAAATATGCATCTGGGTCACGAAAACGTAACATAAAATCAGTCGTCAAACAGACTCCTAAATCCTCAAAACCATCAAGAACTTCCTATTCCGACGAAGACTGGTTGTGCAGGGTATGTAATGGTCGGTACTCACATGATGTTAGGATGAAAAATGGCGCTGACTGGATTACATGCTCGTTTTGTATTTATCCTTATCACACACATTGCCAAAGTCAGCATGTTAGTGACAAACAGCAAATTTTTATGTGCGATAACTGCAGTATTGAGAATTCTAGTGGTGAAGAATAAAATGTATGTATCTACACTAATGTTAATTAAACTACTTATTCCGTTTAATAAATAATACATACTGATTAAGAAAGTAAATACTGATTATCGTTATGTTTAAAAAAAATATTAATATGTTAAATTGCCTAATTATGTGATATTAAATAATAAATACTCATCTAATTGTGTTATATCAGAATTATGATAATCCTATCACCGAATTAAAGTGATTATAACAGAATTACCAAAGTGAACGTGTGATTTATAAAGCCATGTTAGAATAAGTTATTTGTTTTAATACTAAGAGATTATTACTTAAAATAGTAGGTAAAAGACTGATTTATGTTCCTACAAAAAATAAAACATTTTGATTAATATTATCCTGGGTTTTATTGGTACTATCTAAATTATCACAGAATAAGGTGAGAACACCCTACAAAAGTGTGATATTTTTTGTTTTCCATTATGTGATAACAAATACGTAACTATTAAACTTCCGTAGATTATACAAGAAATAAAAAGAAAAATTGGCGAAATGTATTACATTTAGCCTAAATGTATACCTACTCATTTATGTCTATTCCGTGCAAATCTTGCAAATGTCGTAACTTGCCGCCTCATTACGCTACAGACCATCTCACCGAAAGTGAAAATTTCATCGCCTTATTAATCCTCATTTTTTATGCATCCCAATTATCACCTGGATGTATGGTCATCTACAAACGCGTTTTTCACAAGAATCTTTTTACCGCGCACTACCACTGTGGAATCGATCAACTGCGGCATTTCCGATCTGGTATGTTATGGCAACCTTTCAAGAAGCGAGCCTATTCCTTTCTTAACGGCCGGCGCACTTGCGGCTCCTCTGGTGTAGCGAGTGTCCAATGGCGGCGGTAATCACTACCATCAGGTGACCCACATGCTCGTTTGCCTTGCCATTGTATAAAAAAGTAATAGCAAGTAGTCATATTTGAGGCTTCGTACAATTAAATGAGAACTATACTGTACTACACACCTAGATAATACTTCAAATTATTTTTTGTTACACTCGTGTAACGAACATACCTACTCGAACACTTAAAAAAAAGATATAATTTTGTATGATTACGCTCATAATTCAGGACTGATCACGTGTAGGCTTATAATATTTAAGTCCTAATAAATTAGTATCGACAGCTCCTCATCAATCACTGCAAATATGAAGTAGACATTATAAGAGTAGAACAAAATTGTATAAACGTTTTTGTAAAACTAAGTGGGCACCTTGTAACTGTTATTGTCTTACTTAAGGACAAATGAACATTTGAAAATGTTTATAACTAATTTTGTTGGACAGACCTTAGATACAAAATAATTATGTAATCTCAGTGTAATAAAGTCATTTGTAATAATTATAGTGTTTCATTATTCTACTATTATTATCTGCTTATGTTGATTAAAAAGTTATTTTCGTGTTATGTTGTAATTTCTGTTGAATCCTATTAGATACAATACAATAGAAGATGATTTTTAAATCGCATCTTTAGAATTATAGAGCCATCATTACGTAATCATCATAACGTGTACGTTATTGCAAAAATAAGTAAAACAAAACACCGCCCGAAATTGAAAATAATCTGGTGGGTTCGAAATATGGTGGGAACTATATCCCCACTGCCCGGGAAAGGGTTAAGGCCGTTATATGATAAAAAGACAATAAGGTAAATAATAATAATAATAATAATTTGGATGGATGGATGTAGGGTTGGGTCCCGTGGTATTAAGGAGCTCCTCCTCATAGACATGGCCGTTAGCCAACAGGTTCGCAAAGGTCGAAGGAGTCTCTCCGCTGCCTGGATTGACTATAAGAAGGCATATGTTTCGGTGCCCCATACATGGTTAAGGCGGGTACTAGAGTTGTATAAAGTTGATGCAGCTCTATGCGCCTTTCTTACCTCGTGTATGGGACAGTGGACCACGGTTCTTCGTCTTTCAGGAACCGGAGTGACTCCTTCGATATCCGAACCTATAAGGATTGAGCGAGGCATATTCCAGGGTGACAGTTTGAGTCCCTTGTGGTTTTGCCTGGCCTTGAATCCTCTGAGCGCTGTGCTGAGGGATTCCGGGTTAGGCTATCGGTTGCGGAGAGGGGGTGAGACCATTTCTCATCTTCTGTATATGGATGACCTCAAGTTATATGCTCCGAATAAACCAAACCTGATATCCCTACTAAACCTTACAGAAAGATTTAGCAGTGATATTGGAATGGAGTTCGGTGTAGATAAATGTGCGGTCATACATGTACAGAGGGGCAGAGTTGTAAACTCTGATAATTTACAACTCACCGAGAGTATGTCTCTCAGATCCCTCTCTGAAACCGAAACCTACAAATACCTTGGTATGTCTGAGTGTCTAAATATCCCAGATGAGGACATTAAGCAGTTGGTGAAGGAACGCTTCTTTAACCGCTTGACAAAAGTACTGAAAAGTCTATTGTCAGGTGGTAATAAAGTGCGTGCTTTCAACGGCTGGGTAATGCCTCTACTGGTTTACACCTTCGGCATACTAAGGTGGACTCAAACTGAGTTAGATGCCCTGGATCGAAAAGTCCGGAAACGCCTAACGACGTACCGTATGCACCATCCACACTCTTCACTAATGAGATTGTATATCCCACGGAAGTGTGGGGGTCGAGGCTTCCTCAATGCCAAGAACCTACACAACCGTGAGGTGTGCAATCTCAGGGAATATTTCCTTGGTGTTGAGTGTGGGATGCATCGAGACGTCGCCGCCGTTGACAACGGACTCACGCCGCTCTCCTTGGCTAAAGAAGACTGGAGAAAGCCCGTCGTACTTAGCACTCGGGATCGAATTGACGTATGGAAGAGCAAGGTGCTTCATGGTAGGTTCCACCAGGCCCTACATAGTGCTCATGTGGACTTACAAGCATCTGTGGCCTGGCTACGTTTTGGTGACCTATTTGGTGAAACTGAAGGTTTTGCTTGTGCAATTGCTGATGAAGTTGTCAAGACGAGGAACTATCGGAAGCACATCTTCAAGGACGGTACCATCGACATTTGTCGGGCGTGTCACCGTCCCGGAGAGTCCATCAGACACATTGTTTCCGGTTGTTCCTATCTTGCCAACGGCGAGTACTTGCACAGGCATAACCAAGTTGCCAGGATTATCCACCAGCAGCTTGCTCTTCGGTATGGTCTTGTAGACTCCGAAGTGCCGTACTACAAGTACGTACCGGAACCAGTTCTCGAAAGCGGTCGTGCCAAGCTCTACTGGGACCGGTCTATCATTACAGACAGGACTATTGTTGCCAATAAGCCTGATATCGTTTTGGTAGACCGGTTGGAGCGCC
Source organism: Pseudoips prasinana (assembly GCA_951640165.1). Classification (NCBI taxonomy): domain Eukaryota; kingdom Metazoa; phylum Arthropoda; class Insecta; order Lepidoptera; family Nolidae; genus Pseudoips; species Pseudoips prasinana. The sequence continues at coordinate 16,656,098 of OX621241.1, read as the reverse complement.
GGGCATTTATTGTTGATATCACTGTCCCATTTGACGATAACCTCGTAAGAGCCGAGACTGACAAGTTGTCAAAATACTTAGATTTGGCTCACGAGGTTACCGCCATGTGGGATGTGGACTCAACAATAATTGTTCCGATAGTCGTCTCCGTAAACGGTCTCATAGCGAAGAGCCTCGACCAACATCTTAAGAGGCTTTAGCTAGATCACTGGGTCAAGGGTCGGATACAAAAGGCGGCAATAATGGGAACGGCACGCATTGTGAGAAGGTTCCTTACTCTGTCGCCCTGACCACCGGCGGCCTAGGGCGTCAAACCTCGCCGCTGGAGGACCTCTATTTTTTTCATATTTATTTATATATTATTGTTTTCTTTTTTAATTCAATTTTATAGATATAAATATGTAAAAAATAAGAACTTGAAATTAATAATTTGGAATAATAATTTATTAAATTCACTTAAGGTTTACAGTTTCTCTTATGTATATATAAACATGAATCTAAGAAATGAAGTTTTACATACTTAATAAGAGGTTGTCGTTGACGGCTGTACTAGTGTAAACTGTGTTACAGCCGCCAGCGTCTTCCACCCTGGATTTTACAAAGTTAATCATTTATTAGACATGATTACACAACATCATAAATAAGTACATTAGTTAATGTGAAAGAATTAAACGAAAGAATAATATAGTTAAGTACTAAATATTTAACTGATTAAATAAGTTGACAATTTACCACAATGTATGTGTGTGTGAGTGTGTGTGAGTGAGTGTGTGTTTGTGTGAGTATGTGTTTGTACGAGTGTGTGATTGTATGTGTTTGTGTATGTGTGTGTTTGTGTGTGTGTGCACTATGCGCAAAACTCGTGTGTATGTATTGCTGTGCTTTGTGTATGTTGTTAATCATGAAACAACATTGAAAAAGGCCTCTGTTTCAGCATAATTTAATTTAAGTAGCCATTTACGTATTGTCTCCTTGCATTTATGTAAAGGTAGAGAGTATTTTCAATGATGGCTCTATAATTCTAAAGATGCGATTGAAAAATCATCTTCTATTGTATTGTATCTAATAGGATTCAACAGAAATTACAACATAACAAGAAAATAACTTATTAGTTTGAAATATACCTACTGCCTTATAAAGGGTTAAATTACTCCTTTATCGACGTTTATTAAAGTAACAGTGTAATGTCATAAAGCCGCTACTTTAAGAGTCGATGAAGATAGTATTTTAACGCCGTTATACGATAAAAGACAAAATGTTATTTTTTTTATGAAAATATATCGCACCTTTAGTATAGTAGAGACTATTATATTAGGGTGCGATATATTTATTGGTTCCGTCATACTTTTGTTTTTTTTATTAGCCTGTGGGAATGTCTAAGCATGTCACCCGCAAAAAGTGTCTGCCGGCGGGTATGTCGGACTTGCATGCCGTGGACTTCTCTTGGCGCCTGATGGGAGGAGCCCAGGGAACGCGGTATGCTTCTCCGGCGTGGTACCGTTATCATTCATTTAAGTTTAGTGTAATAATTGAAATTCTATTTCCAGTTGTTGTTTTATTCAAAGCGATGTGACATGGATTAAAAAAATAATATTCCAATTAAATCAGAACACGATATCATCACATGTTACCGTCCATTGGCCTCTTCAAGTATAGCTTCTATATATACCTAATTTGCAGGAAAACTGTTTATAAATTCAATTAAGGACAAAAACATCAACCAGTTGAAGGAAACGGTGTTTCTACCTCAGATTGGTAGGTGTGTGTTTGGTATTTTATGTCAATGCCATAAATATTCATCTAAAATATATACAACCGTCTTCAATTTATCTTTATATATCCGTCGTTGTTTATCTAATTTTTACACGACATCGACATCACAATCAACTATATGGACTGAACTTACTACTATGTACTAGTAAATGGTCGGTACTGAACTAAACTCTCAAAATTGGTTCACAAACAAGAAGAAATCGCGAAACGAACAGTAAAGGTAAAGAAAACGGTGACAACATTTGAACGCATTTAAACAATAAAAACGTCAAAATCTGACGTTACATAAAATTAAAGGAATTAAATTAGGTTCAGCCTTAACTTTGTTTAGTGCTGGTTGTTGAAATTCATTCAAAGTTGCGCTTTGAAAAAATGTTTGTACTGAGTCTATCATCAACTGTTCGCATTTAATTAGATAGATGAAATAGGCTCTTAGTTCACTAAGGTCATTATTTTTTTAAATCGGAGTGGTGCTAAAGCTCCGATATGAGCCTTGCAGGAAAATTCTGCCCAAATTTAATCAAGAACAAAACATAAACAAGTTGAAGGAAACATTGCTTAAAATTGAGGTTGGTAGGTATTAGGTAAATTATATTTTAAATCTCTGACACAAAAGCTTTCGAGAGTCTCATATAAATTTTGTTTAAATCAGTCTTCATAAAAAAGTTTTAAGTCAGTTGTTTGATTTTTAACACAATAACCGCCGCTGAGTCTTTTAAATACTAACATAATTCTTATGAAATGGACAGGGCATTTTGAGTTGTTTCAATTTAGCTTTGGCACGAAATTCAAAGTTAAAATGAGTTTGAAAGTTCTATGCACGCCCTGTTCTTTTAATATGAGCTATAGAAAGATGTGATGAAAATTAGTCTAATGGTCTAAACTACAGTATCGCCAGCATTATTATTTGACTTGTGTGGGTTCCGGCCATGAAAGAATAATAAAGCCACCCCATACGTGGGTGTCGTAAAATGCGACTAAGTGATATACCAGGTAGTTGGGCAGCAGCCCCTCCTGTGACTTAATTGCGGTCACTCGCATGCCAAGCGCGGTGACTACGGAAAACGTCTCCAAATGGCAAAGTCATAGAAACCTTTGGAGGAGGCAGTGAAAGATACCAGGTTGATGATGTAATGGTGATTTTTTGAAAGCTGTGTTTTATAAAATTCCGTGTAGTCGTCTAAAGAAAAACGACTTGAAAAGAGGGAAGTTATCAATTCGACTGTATGTTTTTTTGTTTGTCATAGAAGCAGCAGCATTCAGAGAAGTGTCCTCTACTACAAATATTTTATGGAGCCCATACAAAATGATCAAATCAACGAGGCCGTATTGAAACCGGTATAGATGAACCCGCTGAGTTTGTTTAGCTGAGTCTTCTCAGTTAGAGTGCCCTGAATCCGGTGCGAGCATTTTTTCTTCAATATAGACAGGACAGGACTTCAATATAGAATTAAATATATATAGTTCATGTGTGTAGTGAGCTAAGATTTAAATGTTGTGTATGTATACTGTTGTTGTGTCTATAATAATAAATAAATGTGTTAATACTTTCATGTTCTGACAAAAGCTTTTTAAAGTCTATGTGAATAACAACCTTTTTTATTTTAATACGTCGACAGCTATTCAACATTTTTATGTAAAGTTATTCTTTGTATAGTGTTTTATTTCAATTATGCTTTAGACAAATTAAGACTTTGTCCGTCATTACAATAAACATTAACAATAAACTTATTTAATCTTAATAACATTGAATATGACATAAATATGGTTGATACCAATAATTACGTTAATTCCCTATTATTTTTGCCCTATTTCCAAATGTATTTTCATATGTCATTATATTTTAGACGTTTTTAAAATCGACGTTCTTTTAAAATATATTTTTATAGTTGTATAGGATAGAATACCTACATATTTATTGAACTGTATTTGCGAAGAGATTTTTTTCCACGAAGAATAAATAATACAAAACTTAACTTTTTATTAAGTAACTAGACAATTTTTATATGTAACTTCTTAGCTCTTATAAGTAACCTTATTTAAAATAATATGATTATATACGTCCAACGTCCTTCGTTGGACGTATATAATTTACTTTTATACCACAAACATATTGTAGTTAATAAATGTACCTCAAAATGTCGTACAATTTTAATCGCATTCGTTTCGAATGAATAAGTTAGAGAGCCTGTAGGCGGCGCCTGCGCCGTCACTCAACCTTGAAACTGATAAAATCCTCAGCTCAGCCGAGATTACGTTACGAGCGCACAATATTAAATATATTTAGGTAGGTTATTAAGAATTAAGATTATGTGTAGGTTATATTAATAAGCGAATCTTATAAAACATGCAAATATACGAATGTGTTGCGAATTTAGCAGGTTATTCTACTAAACTTATCTGACAAATGCACGGACAATATCGGACAACTTGATTGAAGTAATTCAAACTAAACTTATCTTTTTACTATTCTTAGTGAGTACAGTTGACGCCATGCAATCAATATACCTTGACAGCGTCTTTATTACGAAGGCATAAGGGCGGTTTTCGTAAATAAGCTTAAAATAATAGCTTTATTTTGTTAGAAATGTGTTTTTCTAATTCAAGCCAGTGGCGGAGAATAGAGTTAACGCCTAATTTAGATCCCATTTCAAAAGGAATAACAAACATACACAAACAAAGTCAAAAACTCCTTACTCCAACGACAAAATATGCTGTAGCTTTTGAACGGCTGTATACGATTTTAATTAACATAGCTAAGAACCATCCCTACAATTTTGCTCTCGGATGAAACACAGAGTCATGGTGTTCAAACTTAAAAGCGTTATCGTGTCTCTGTTTTATTCGGGGTTAAAATAAATAATAATTATTCTTAAGTGGTTCGTTTTGTGTTTAGGTACGTATCGTCTCTAACATTATCTCAACTATGTATACTAAAGTAAGGAAATATTAAAAGGGATATGGTAGCTACCTAGTTCTTTAAGGAATCATAAGGTAAAATAGATCAAAATTGCGTAGGTCTGAAAGACAGTCTTTACCGTGCGTATATTTATTGTCATTCTGATCTACATATTGTAAGCTATTTCTTAAGTAAACTGTACATGGTGTTTAAAAATACCTACAGATCATAAAGGAACCACATTTTTTGTGAGAAATCGAACATATTTTTTGTTACAATAAAGTCAAAGTTGATTATTTTGGGATATTTAATTTCGCAGACATAACTATTGATATTTATGTTAAATGCAGGATAGTTCCGTAAATATAATTATATTGAGTCATTCGACTTAGGTATGCGCAAAGATGAATTCGGGAAAATACCTAGGTTATTCAGAGTTTCCTGTGTAAACTAAATGTTAAATATTTCCTTTAGGAATATGTTAAAAGTGCGATTTGGGACTTCCCCATAGAATATATTTTAATTAGGTTGTGAATATTTCTATAAAAACAAGTTTTTGTCACCCTTATAGATCAACTCATAATGACACAGGTTTAACCCTAGTGATGTTTAGTCGTTATCATTATATAATTGTGTATATACTTTATAATAAATGTCGAATAAAAAGTAAAGATGTACTAGATTATTTGAAACTGTACTCTACTAATTTACTGTTATTTACTTGCTACAGAACAAGGAAATTAAAATAAATGGTAGTGTGATGTAACCTTAAGCTACATAAACGGTGTTATATGTACTTATTACAGCTAAATTCTATAACAAAAGATCTAAAGAAATTAACGTATCTTTGCTAACGATGTATGACTAGCTTAATTATAGCAATTAGACATTTGATTGCAGCTTGGTTTAATCGATATTTAAAAGGTCTCGAACGTTTTTATAACAGTATTTATCTACGTAAGAACCATAAAGAACTGATAGTATTGATGCTTACTTTGTCTTTAGAAGTTAAGCGCCTTAAGTCTAGGAGCTTTTGGTACTGGCGGAGCGCTCGCAAGTACAGCCTGACCGGCAGCTCGGCTGGCAGGGACACGGGCTCCGCCGTCCGGGACGCCACCCCCGCACCGCTCATCGCAATCCAACACACACTACCACTTGTTCTTTAATCATAAACCACCAAACGCCGTCATAGACACAAGCGCCACGCGCGTCCGAAGTGAACGTTAGCTTCATGCAACACTGACGTATCGCGCGCCCCGCGCATGCGTGCCCAACATGCTACGCTTGCAAAAAAGAAACTACAAGTTATCGGTACACGCTTGAGTGACTTTCCCTGCTCGAACTGGCAGCTGCTGGCCACGGACGTGACCCGCTTTTACCTTGACAAAGTGCTCTAATAGGTACTCATCCAGCTTATCATCATTATTACTCACGCCACGTGCCCTGTTTAAACCATTCACGAGCTTCTAAGTTTTCTACGAGTATATAAGTGTTCAACGATAAGTTCCGGAATGTTCTATCAACGCTGATTGGACGCACGATTGCCAAATGCCAGAACACAAAAAAGCTTAAGAATGAACAGCTAAAGGGTAGTAGAGACTAAAACGAGTTTCAAATGCTTTAGAGAGATAAAGATATAGTTATATTAACGTCACATTGTTTTTAATAAAAATAAGCTTAGATAGATACAGTTCACTCCATATCAGTGGGTATGATTAAAATACGAACAAACTAATAGAAATCTCTGCAGAGGTTGGAGGGAGAGGTAGTTATTTTGTTTCATACATTAGTTATAGATAATTACGGGCTGCAGATAAAGCATCAGCCAAGATATACAAAACCTAAAATTGACCAGATTTCTTTCGAATAAAGAAGTGCCTATCTGACAATGCTATCCACGCTCTCCTTGACAACTCCAATATGAAGTGAGTCAATTATGGGCTAACTGTGTCAAATGTGGACCTCAGGCATAAGGTCGTTAACTAATTTAGGACAGTAGGAACGTCCTAAATTTAATTAATTGTGTTTTAGTAGTATCATGGTGATAGATAATGGTGGAACCCTATATTTTACAAATCACAACAAAATGAATAGTAATTTGTTATAGAAGAGCTCAAAGTTTTTAGTCGCGTGCTCAATTTTGATGACCGAGCAAGCTAAAGATTCAAAAATTAGAATCTTGAGGCATTAGCGAGAGAAATAAGAGGCAATCAAAAGAGCACGAGGTGAAAAATCTTTGCACTCGAGTTCAACACGTAACTTTCATGCCACCTCAGTGAGGTAATGACTAAATCCAAAAAAATCCTTTACAATCACAAGATACTTTTATTTCAGTTTAGGTATTACCTACTACATTATGATAGGTAAGTATTGCAGAATAATCTTTAAAATATAAAAAAAACATTCAGGTATAATTAAGAAAAAAATTAAGTAACGTTGCTACAATTATTTAAGTTGCGTGTAATATTTTTGTTAAGGACCGTAATGTTTCGCTAAGCAAATTAAAAAGTACATCTAGAAGGTTCCGAGTCTGACTTTTTAGCAAATTAAAAAAGTAGATCGATTAATTCGGTACCATGGAGGTAGAGATAAATAGGTTTATTGGTGTTTTGAATTCTCAAACTTAGTGCACACGATGTTCTAAATTCAAATTTACTTTATCTTCTATCGGATAAAAACGACTTTAGTACTCAGATCGATCGAAAAGCAAAAATACTCTTTCCGAGATGGCGAGATGTAAAATATTTTTGCATCTCGAACTCTAACTAATTGTTGTAATGGTAAGTCACGTGATTCACGTGTGAATAAACATAATTTTCAAGTATATTTTGATATTTTCTATGGCGGATTTTGTATAATACGCTTGAATCATTATACACAATTATGTACGTAAGAAAAGGTTAAAGTAATCATCTCTTTTTTAAGTATTCGTATATTTTTAGTGCCAAAGTAGTTAAAAGCGTATAATTAATAGACGACTTCTACATTCTCAATTATTTAGCCTAAAAAACGGATAACGTCATTTTTGAAGTGTTTGACTTTAAGTTTGTTGGTTTAGATTAAAAAATTATATTGTTTTAGTTTTAGTTTATGTTATTATGATTATTTTTTAATATGCAGGCCTGTGTATGTCTTGGATTAGGCCCATATAAAAGATAATGGCTTCGATTCGCCGCATAATACTGAAGGTAAACTAGCGACACATTAGAACTTGTCGACAGATTTGAGTACCTATACCCTGCCTCTATCAACAGCAATGACAGAAAGAGATGACAGAGAGAGATGTAACCACATTTACATAATATATAGACGGCGGCCCTCTCTTCTCTATTGTCTCCTACGAAACTCCATGTTAAATAAAATAAACTTGAAATCGGTGTTATGGAGTTTGAGTAATTTTTTATAAAGAAATAACAAAATATAAAGATAATATTAGTGTTAGTTGGAATCGTGGTTAGTGTGGTAGTCCGGACTGCCTCGTTAGCCTTAGAGGTAGCCTGTTCATCCGCTGATAGAGGGGTCCTGGGTTCAAAAACTTGTTATTTGGATTCTTCCGTCAAGAAAAATTCTTAGTATCAAGTGGAGTATGGAAGCTGCCGTTATTCCCGTGCCTTAGATTGCAAATAAAGCCGTCGGTTATGTACCTGAACTGTTGCCAGTCGTATCAGCTAGCTGTCCTATCGGATCATAAGAGCAAGGGAATAGGAATAGGGAACAGCCATACTCAACCTTTTTTATAGGGACCAAAAACCCGTTACAGTCACGTTGTCAAGGGCCGCAAGCAAAAATGAGGTTTTAATTAAAACGAAATCTCAAGTTAACGATGTTAACGAAAAAAATTTTATGTTAGCACAAGATTCTGCACTACAATGTGTCCTGCGCAGAAGGCTAGTATCCATTCAGACTGACCGTCCCGTGTCAATGCAGCGAACATCATTAATTATATGTGGCCATGATTAACCGTTTTATTTTTATACATAATTTAATAATACAAGCGTACGTCACAACAGGAAATTAGATAAGTGATGAGTTTGATGGATGACACAAGTCTTGAGTTATTGACATCTTATACTCTGTGTTGGGTTATATTAACCTATCGAGCTAACTTTTTATCTATCTACCCACAGCGGGGATCAATTTAGTTTATTTTTTTACATATTCATGTATGATACATGAAATAATGTAAATTTAGTACGTAGTACTAATGTTTGTAGTTCAATAGTTTTCGCAATTAACGCCAAATAAAGATTCTTAAAGGCAATTATTATTTTAAAGGCAAGGTAAATTTTTGATAGACAGCGATCTGTTTGTGTCGCGAGGCGCTGTGCCGGACTGGCAGGAGTCGGCAATAGGGGAGGGCAGTCCAGAGCCCAGACACCGAAGCAGTATACCCCGCGTTCCCGGGGCTCCCCCCATTAGGCACCAAGAGAAGTCCACGGCAGGTAAGTTTAGTCGGTGCGAGTCAGACATACCCACCCGTAGACACTTTTTGCGAGTGGCATGCGTAGGCATTCCCCAGCCTTATCAAAAATAAAGGTACATTTTTGATACCTTGGGTTACATTATTAAAATTTTCGTAGGGATCTAATTTATTTGAAAATAAAATACAGCCTTAGGCACAGATATTGTAGCTTTCTATTAGTGATTTTATTAAAATCAGTGAAGTCGTTTTTAGTTTATCCATTACAAACAAACAAATATATAACAGATAGGCTAATTGCAAACGACATATTAAAAAAAATGCCTTTACAATTTTCACTTATATTGAACTGCATATAAAAAGGTAAATCCTAACTCGCTGACTGACTTATCAGCACCCAGCCGAAACGATTAGATCGAGATTTTTCCGCATCACAAAGTTCCCTTTGTGATGCGTACGAGGAATAAGGTTCCACCTTTTCATGAAATTCCCATTGAATATGGAATGAAACAGAAATAAAAATCCACATGGATTGAGTTGCAAGGCAAAGCTAATTGGGTTTAAAGTGTGGATTGTATATAACTCAAATTGTGCAATCTTTGCGGAACGGTCACACATTATACCGAATTGATAAAACTGGTTCTTAGGATAGCAACAAGATTTCCAAGATTGAATTCATAGGTAAAATTATTTAGTTGAGCTACAATTATTTAGTTTTTTGAAATGAAATCTTCATAATATTAATTGATTTTGTACCACTGACAAAAATCCAAAACTATATGGCATAATTCTTCAAAATATTAATTGATTTTGTACAGACGCCAGCACATTCAACTACCCCAATCTATCAAATTTCTTTTATAGATTTTCAACTTTATCACATAGGCATAAGGTTCACTTTTAATTTGGGAAATGTGACAGATTGGGGTAGCTTGCTGGCGTCTGTACCACCAACATAAATCCAGAACTATATGGTATGATTCGGGAATTGTGACAGACCTATTTATAAAAGATGAGCACTGCGGTTTATGTGACAACTAAGGGTATAACCTATCCCTGTTTTAAATATCATACATATCCGTTCACCCGTATTCGCTTGATTGAGTCACACACATACAAACTTTCACATTTATATTACCCACCTTAAACAATTCATTTACATTGAATATAAAACAAATTGCGTATGTTTGTCGTGGATAGTATACTTCAAAACAGGTGATAGTCATTAAAAAAATTAATGGTGAAATCTGATAACCCAAAACCCTCAACACACGTGCAGATTAATTTATATTTTTATCACAATGAAAGTCTCAACAAAAAATTCGACATACTGTAAATGGACTAGTACCGTTCTTGATAAATTTGTTAAACAATAAACGTCAACTATCAAGAATTATAAGTTGACAAGGGCAAGGATAAAAGAAAAAGATTTGTTGATAACATATCTTTAACAATATGTGGTACTGGTCCCGTTGGACAAAGCTGTATCTTGGGTACTAAAATAACTTGTCTAGGTAACTTTATTAGATTTAAGTAGTGATTATTTCAAGCTGCAATCGTACCGTATCTATCAAAACTAAAGACAGACCATATTATAATATTTGTAAAGTAGGTCCTTAAATAAATAAGACACATTTTAATACCGGTCTCTGTCAGTATTACAAATAATAATCCTTCTTCTTCTACAGCTGGTATACAAACAACAGGTTATTAATTGCATTGCTGGCGATTCTGCATTTTACACTACTAAACAAATTTAATTATTTAAATCTCTTTCTAATATAGCTCTTATGAGAAGAACAGAGCATAGACCTGTCAAATTACTAAAACTGCGCGCCCTGGGTGCATAATTGCTCGACAAATTCAACGTGATATTTTCCTTCAGTTTCGGATCAAAACTATAGATGCCCTGTCCTTTTCTTAAGATCTATGTTAGAGAGAGATGGAAGTATTTTATGTAGCATTAGGTGTCAAAAATGTTTTTGACGTTTGATTGCTTGAACCCGTCACGTCTCGTTTCACAGAGTGGCGAAAAGTGGTCAACGGAGAGCCGTTTTGCTACGTTGAATGTTGGAGGAGGAATAGAAGGTAAGATGGACGAAGTATGTCAGCTGATGAGTGAAAAGCGGATCGATGTGTTGTGTGTGAATGAGACGAAGCGGAAAGGGTGTGATACTACAAACCACGGACTATACACGGCGTATTGGTCTGGAGTACCGAACACCACCCGAGCTTGCCAAGGTGTGGGTCTCATTCTTTCCACAAGTATGTCTGAGTGTGTGACTGAGTTCGAATGCGTGAATGCAAGAGTAATGTGGTTGAGAATGAAAGTTGGTATGACCCGTATCTTCCTAGTAGGAGTGTACACTCCTGTAGATATGGGTGCAGTTGTAATACAGCGAGAACAAGAGGAAAGAAAGGCATTCTGGGAGACCCTGAGAGATGTGTTGCGGTTAAGTCGGTATAATGAAAGAGTAATAATGTTAGGTGATTTTAATGGATGGGTTGGGGTAAAACGTGATGGTTTTGAAAGAGTACTAGGTCAATTCGGTGACGAGAGTGAGAATGAGAATGGGTACAGTCTGCTTGAGATATGTTTGGAATGGGGTCTTTGTGTTACAAATACTATGTTTGAACATAAAAGAATCCATACGTTTACACGAGAGAGGAAAAATGTGAGAAAGAGTATGATTGACTTCGTGATTGTAGATGAAAGACTGAGAAAGAATGTTCTAGACACAAGAGTCTATCGTGGGACCGCAATCCATACAGACCACTTTCTGGTGATGAGCCGAATAAGTGGTCTGTCCAAAGGATGGCGCCACCGAATCCCTGAGACTAAAAGTGTACTAGAGAGAATAAAAGTAGAGGAACTGCAAGAGGAAGAAGTGGCAGACGAGTACAAAAGTAAGTTGGTTGAGAAGTTTGAGGGATCTGAAGACATAAGAGAAGTAGAAGAGCTATGGAAGGTAGTCAAAGAAGGTGTGGTGAGTGTAGCTGGTGAAGTATGTGGTGTAATAAAGAGAAGAAGAGGAAGAAAGATGAAGAATATTTGGTGGGATAAAAGTGTACAAAAAGTTGTATGTGAAAAGAAGAAAGCGTGGTTAGACTGGCTAGCCACCAGAGCAAACGAACGAATGAATAAGGCGACGAATGAGGATATAGAAAGGGCCTGGAATGATTATAGGAAAATGAAAGTAATTGTAAAGGATGTGGTGAACGAAAAGAAAAATGAACAAAAGGATAATTTTGATAGAAGGTTGTCTAAGGATTTTCAGACGAACATTAAGTTTTTCTGGAAATCCGTTAGATCAGTAAGAGGCATAACTCAAACCTCAGAACTGAAATCCATACGAGACCAAGATGGAAATATAGTGGAAGGGGAAGAATGCGTGTTAAAACGTTGGAAGGAGTATTTTGAAAGTTTGTATGAAAGAGGTGTAACAGAGAGTGAACGTAGTTCACTAAGTATAGACGAGAACAAATGTAAAGATGAAATTGGTATGGATGAGATTGTGAAAGCTATTAAGGGTATGAAATCAGGTAAGTCACCAGGGTATGACAGGATAACTTCCGAGATGCTGAAGGCTGGACATGGCGTCATAGCGAGTCAGCTGTACAGCCTTTTCAATCTATGCTATACCACCGGCCAAGTGCCAAGTGATTGGTGCAAGGCTGTCATTGTACCTCTTTACAAAGGGAAAGGCTCACGGCAAGACTGTAAAAACTATAGGGGCATTAGTCTGCTCAGCGTCGTTGGTAAGTTGTATGCAAAAGTATTGGTTGAAAGAGTTGTGAAAGAAACCGATGCGAAAATATGGGATGCACAGGCGGGTTTTCGGAAAGGAATGGGATGCACGGATCAGGTCTTTTCTCTGCGAAGTATAGTAGAGAAGTTTTTGGGCAAAAACCAAAAGGTCTACTGTGCCTTCGTAGACTTAGAAAAGGCCTACGATAGAGTGTTGAGGAATGAACTATGGTCGGTACTGTCCATGTATGGGTTGAACGACAACCTTGTTCAAGCACTGAAATCTCTTTATAGGGATTCCAGAGCTTGCGTGAGGATTAACGGGTCATACACCGAGTGGTTTAGCATCCAAAAGGGTGTTAGACAGGGATGTGTAGCGTCACCGTGGTTGTTTAACCTATTCATGGATAGCTGTTTAAAAGATTTGAAAGAAAGTGAATGCGGTGTAAGGATGAATGAGTTACTCATCAAATGTCTGCTTTACGCTGATGATCAAGTTTTACTTGCATCATCGGCGGACGAGTTGCAGGTGATGGTAACAAATATGTATGAATCCTTTGAAAGGAAAGGGATGAAAATGAATGTAGGTAAGACGAAAGTAATGGTATTTGAGAGGGATGAATACACGACAGCGTGTGATATTGTGATTGGAGGAGAGAAAGTCGAACAGGTGAATGAGTTTGTATATTTGGGAACTTTGTTTACGAGAGATGGGAAATATGAAAAAGATATTGTTAGAAGAGTAAATGCGGGGAACAGAGTGAATGGGGCACTACACGCCTTTATGAGTAGCCGGCAAGTATCAAAGAAGGCCCGACTAGCCGTGCACGATGGAGTGTTAGTGCCAACTTTAATGTATGGAAGTGAAAGTTGGGTATGGCAGAAAAAGAATGAAAGTAAAATAAATGCAGTGGAAATGAGAGCTCTGAGAAGTATGTGTGGTGTGACTTTGAGAGACAGAATTCGAAATACTGATGTAAGAGAGCGTTGTGGTGTGAAAGAGGATGTAGTCACAAAGATTGAAAAAGGCATGCTGAGATGGTTTGGCCATTTAGAAAGGATGAATGAAAGGAGATTGACAAAAGAAGTATACCTGGCCTGGGTGAATGGGACAACCGGAAGGGGAAGACCACGTCGAACATTCTCTGACCAAATTGGAGATGTTCTCAAGAAAGGGCAGGTCAGAAGTACCCTAAACCGGCGAGCATGTATGAAGAATATAATGACAGTAATCGAGGCAAAAGAAGTATGCAAAGATCGTGACAAATGGAAATCCGTTGTCTCTGCCTACCCCTCTGGGAAACAGGCGTGAGTCTATGTATGTGATTGCTTGAAACCACGAGCTTGTTGAGACTCCTTTGCGACTACCAATTCAAAATAATCTTATACTGTAATTAAAAGGTTTTATTCAGAGAAGACATAAGACACAAGGTATAGGGTTAGCAGTCTCCCTTCGCGGCTTCATTACGAATCTGAGGTGGTGATTATTGAAGACTAGATATGCCCCGCGGTTCTACCCGTTATTCGGCTATCTGTTATTCGTATATAGGTTGTATTACTACACATATTATTGTTTTTGTGTCCAGACACAAAACACATTATGTGTAGTTTATTTATAATATGTATGTATTTAGAAGTAGGTATTTAAGCATGTCTATTAGTTGACTGGTTTCCATAGTATAGGCAGTGTGTTAGTAGACCCAAGATATTTATATTTATTATTTTATTAGAATCCGATATAATCCATCGTTATTCTCAAACCATGGACATTCATGACAGATCCCGGTACGTTAAAAAGTATCGCTACCTATTATGGCTCGCAAAAAATGATTTCAACATTTAGTTATTTTAGTATCGATATTTGCTAATAATTCCGGTATTATACAAACTACGTAGATTAAAACTAAATCGAAATGACCAATATTGAAACTGGAAATAGATATGATATGGAGACAGGTATCATGGCCATGAACAAAATAATACAATATTGATAGCACTACCTCAAGTATATTATATTTCTTACTGTTATTAAAATAAGCAAGAAGTATAATAATATACAGGGACATTATTCACACAGGCCCATCTGGTCCCAAATTAAGCAGAGCTTGTAATTTGGAAATCAGATAACTGATATTTTACATGTACTACTTTTCTTTTGTAAATACATACTTAAATGTATAGACAATTACACCCAGACACAGGACAAACAGACTGAAATCTGGCCTGGGTGAGAATCGAACACACGACCTGCGGCGTGAAAGGCAAGCATTTATCAAACATGCCAACCGGCCCGTCATAAAAGAAAACAAATAATTAACGTAAAAGCTCCTATTACCGCCAGTTTTAGCTGTCTTCGGATTCGCTTTAAAAAAATAGATATAAGCTGTTATGTTAGAAAAGATGTTATAATTTTTATTTAATCTCAACAAAGTATTCTTTGCAATTCAGTACTTAAATTCAATATTCAATAACGCAATAATTACTAAATAATTATTTAATCCAAAAGAGTAGTTGATTCTATTACCGACCCATAGAATGCGGCAAGATTCTATTACCGATTTTTCTACTTCTTTTACCGACCGCTACGAAGATGTCACTTCTTCTTTACTATTAAATAAAATAAAAAATGTTTTTTTAAGGCATATATTATATAATAACAATAGTTATAAGATCACCATTATTACAATATGAACATATTTATTTATTGCAGGGCTTAGAGAACTTACTTTTGTTATTTTAATTAATTAAAAATGTAACCAATCTCAGAAAACAGTCTTCAAATAATTAAAAGCTTACTTTTTCATTACCTACATACTAATTATATATTATAAATCAATAACAAAAATATTTTTATCTGTAATACAATCACAAAATACCTTTATAATAGGTTAATTAAAAAATAATAACACATTTATAATTCGCTCAATACAGAAGCCAACCCCAAGATGCTTGGGATTAATAAGGCTAGGAGAAATGAGAGAGACATTAATCAACGATATAGAATTTAATTCTTCGAAAGAAGATTAAAATGTTACATAGCCCTCATTCCATCCCGCCATTTTATTTGATTTGAAAACATATGAAATATAGCCAATGCCATGACGCCATGAATGAAACTGGATGGCAAATATTATTTTACATTAATAATATGGCCTGTGACAAAATCTCTCAAAACGTCACGTTAGCAAGAAATAAGCCATTTTTTTCAAAAATATACATTTTGTTTTTGTGTACTGTAATACTACCAAAAATATCGTCATAGCTGTGAGTCGGTAATAGAATCACGTATGAAGGAATCAATATTCTATTAGCGACCAATAAAATTTATAATAAACAGATAAAATATCCGTTTTATGGAATACTGTTAAATTCGATCTCTTTTCTATATTATTTTTTTAGTCTCAGTTAGTCTTTACTTCAGATAATAATGGTTATTTACAGTATAATATCGTTATAATAATAGGGATATTGTCTAACGTTGAATCGAGTTTTACACAAAAACTTTAAGAAATAGCTGTGTCGTTAATAGAGCTAACGAAGTAAAATAATTTTAAGAATTGAACAAGAAAAAAGTAAAATCGAATGAGCTAGTTTATAATAGATATTATTTAAAAATACTAAATGTTCTCAAAATTTAAAAACGCCATGGGTCGTTATAAGAATCAAGTTTTGAAATTCGGGTTCTATTACCGCCTTAAATTAAAACATGATTTTATAACACAAAAACCAATAAGAAGTATTATATCAAGAGTTAATTTAGAATACAAATATGTACGTTACAGTTGTAATGTGATAGCAAGAAGACCAATCCATTCTTAGTGTGTTATTTTCCTTAAGTAATATTTAGGTGTACTTACGTGGCCGGAGACGCGACACTATGAAACGTGCGTCAATTTCGGGTGCGTCCCACTAATAGTCAAATTATTTCTTTCACTGGCTATTTACACACATAAACTTTACTCTTTTTGCTGCCCAACTAAAATAAATAACTAATTTTTAAGGTATCACATTCTGGAACCCTATATTATGTCTAATATAAGTGATTTCAAAATAAGATCGTTAATAGAGTACACTTTTTAGGGGGTCGTTAATAGGAGCTTTTACGTTACTTACTTAATATGATTTCTTTATGGTAGTTTATTGTTTGGGGAATAGTAAACTATTGCTAGTTGCTTTTTTTTATTGCTTTTGGAGGCAAACGAGCTAGCGGCCCACCTTATGGTAAGTGGTAACCGCTGCCCATGGACATTTGCAGTGCCAGGGGGCACAGTAAAACTACTGCGTACCGTGAGATTAATACTCTTCTTAAACCCCGTTTAAAGAAGCAGACATGTCGTAATGCTGAGGAAACACCGCAGCAGGTAATTCATTCCAGAGCCTGCACGTACGTGGGATGTAAGAACGCTGAAAGCGAACCGTGCTTGACGAGATCGCTTCCAGGTAGAACGGATGAACCCTACTGCGAGTGCGCGTGGTGCAATGATAAAAAGGGGAAGATGGCACCAGCTCAAACAGTTCCTAAGAGCATTCCCCGTGAAGAGCTCTCACATGCCCATAAACGGTCGGTTTGGTAAAGCATCTAGACTCGCGGTCTTTCTACAAATGAGTGACTGGAAAAGTGGTTTGTTTATTTATTCATCATGTCAGCCTAATAATGTTCCCAAAAGATTTCCACAGTGAAGTTGTGTCCACATCTAGAGGGATATGCCGTAATCGCCACCCTTCGCAGACGGGTTGGCGATCGCAGTATGATGATCATAGTAGTAGACGCTGCTGCCCGTTCTCTGGGAGATATACCCTAGAGTCAACTTCTACGCCCCCCACAGGGTGAAATGGGGTGGCGGTATTCTATGCCGTCAATTACACAGCAAAAATAGATTTATTCATGGGTCTTAATATAAAATAACCGCTTTGTTCCCTACACCCAAAGTGATCCAACACTTTAATAATAATTTATTTCACCTCATTCAAGTTTGTACCTAAATATGAGCACATTTACGCACGCATATAAATCATACATAGTACATTTTTACAAGAGTAGCGATGTTAAAGGTAGTCTTACACATAGTTGTGGTGACTAGCATCTTAGCTAAGTTATCAAACTTTCATATTAACATAAAATTCTATTTAAGTTTATTTATTATACGCCATTAAAACCTAGGAAAATTTTGATTATTTAATGACTTTTCTTATTAGTCTATCTGTGTCGCTCCATACTTTATTTTATTAATATGATATATGTAGCTTCTGCATAAGCTAGATTGGACTTAACAGCGATGTTACTAGAGTGAGTCTTTGCGATTAGTATTTACATTATGAAGTCCTAGTCTTTATTCCGCGTTATTACCAAACAAATTTAAATCGATTGCATATATAATATATTCCTACGGGGTGTTTGAATCTTACTATGTACTTATCCACTGTCTTATCCCCTAGCGTGCTACTCCATAAATCAGGTATTCTATCGAAGAGTGAAACAGAGTTAATAATCAATATGGTGTCACGCCAGATAATTAAATTGATTCTGCATCATAATATGACGGTGTGGTAATCTATATACACATTAATAGACAATTAATGTTCTATAAGCACAGGGCCGGACCTACTTATACTTTTATTATTATTATTTATTTATTTCAGAAATTGTACATCCATATAATTGTTAGTATTATAATAACTTAAAACTATGTTAGTGTACTTATTACAATTAAATTAATTTAAAAATTTCCGTCCGCGTCCTGGTGCACCTGACACGCAGCAGTGCAAACGTGTCCAATGCCCCAGTAGCGGACAGTCAGGTCTCTCGCAAATGATGCGAAGGATGCTATTGGTGCTCCCTCACTGACGCATTGACGCATCAGGGAGGCGGTCCTCTTGCGGATAATTGTTTCAAAACTATCAGTTGTAGCCTCCGCATGTATACCTGACGCGCTGCAAAATCTTGAAAGCCCCAATAGCACCCTCAGCGCGTTATTGTTTTGTATACGGAGTGCGTTATAGGCCATCTGCGTATACCTGACCCACAGACTGCACGTGTAAAAGGTTTGGCAGAATGCTTTAAACAGCGTAATTTTAACCTTGACTGTACAATTTCTATTTATTATGATTTATTATTATGATGTATTATTATGATGATATGATATGATATTGATTACTATTATTATGATGGGGGCCATATTTAAAAGAAAGAGTTATGTGGGTTGCGTAACAACTTTGAGCTACCTGATTGTCTTTAATCTAGATCATTTATGACTGTAATGACTAAAGCTTCTCTGTTATATAGTCATTAAGGTATTTTAGTGTAGTGTAACACTATTTTATTCTAATTTATTTAATAGCAATCCACGTTGTCCTAGCATTATAATTTCTCAGCGTAAGCAGATAGCTATGACGGCAATCCAACACGAGCGGGGAGATACGAGTTTTCCTAGGCGCACAAGTTAATAATACATTACTTTTTTACGCATAAATTACTTTAAAACATGTACCTACTTGAGTGGGACGGAGCAAATAGTTTGACCAGTCATCCGCAGTAAAGGTTACTAGATGCGGCTTTGCAAGTATAGATAACTACAAGCACAAGCCTATGTTACATACAGTTACATTGAATCGTTTACTCGCTTAGGTATATAAACTCGTATACCTTGGATTTGTAAGAACAATCAGGCTTTATATCACTACGCGTAGTTTGTAAATATCCGATCAATTGATTCAGAAATCGAATGCTAATTCTTATAACACAATAGTAATTACGCCAATGTTAATTAGATAAACCTTCTTTGCAACTCTGACTGGCAGTTTGAATTAGTTATTTATATGCATTGTTTCGTTATTTATGCTGGTACACAACAGTTTAGGTTAGGTTAGGAGGGTAATGAAATTGTATCAGTTTATTATTGTTTGAGTCCTTACCATATTGTTAGGGCTTAAGGCCCGGTTGAATATGAGTAAAACACGTTTTTCTTCGTCGACCAAAATCCGCAACATTAATTCAAACTATAAAAAATAGGAAAGTTGTGCAATAGATCAGCACATGATTTTAGATATTTCAAATTTAAAAATAGATTGCTATTTTATATTAAGGTAGTTAGTAGTTTGTTGTACAGCAAAGTCTAGCCCAAGTAGATTATATGCTGACGGTACCTACCCACGCGCTAAAGCCCAGCGCCCACTATCGGTGGGCATCGGTGCGGCTCGGTAAAGCTCGGGCGCCTTATGGCGGCCTTAGGCGCCTGAGAGCTGCATCGGGCGACTTCAGGCTGCCTCTGCAGCCGTAAGCATGGATAAGGACGCTGAGGCTGTCTTCGGGTAGCTCGGGTGGCATTTTCAGAACAGTCATTTCGATCACCGCGCACGCCTCCATTATCGTATCGTATCGTTTGTTTTATTTGACGATGACAGAAGAAACGTTGATTATTCTTGTGCAAGCAATGTCTATATGACATAGCATCGCGATACTATAGTGATCAACAAATGAAATGGAATGCATGGAACCAAATATTTGACTGCTCTGCGATATTTCTGCGGCCCGAACTATTCTGAGGCTGCCCAAAATCAGCTACGGCGTCCTTAGGTGTGCTTACGACTCCCGAGGCAGATTTCAGGCGTCTGAAGCCGCCGTAATGCGCCCGAGCTGTACCGAGCCGCACCGATGCCCACCGATCGTGGGCGCGGGGCCAAACTTTTTACACAAGCGCCAGTGCCTCGCGTACTGAGCACGCTCAACCCGGTCGCTGAAATGGTGGACTTATTTGCTTGCTCACAGAACAACTTCGCAAGGGCTGATTATTTGATAGCATGTTATAAGATGACATTATAGATAATTGCATTGTAACTTTTCTATCGCAATAGCTTTCCTGTAATAGTAGAATTAAGTTAACGCCAATAAACAAATACATATATAACTATATATTTTTTTTAAAACAATTATTTTGTTATACAGATTTCACCTTATTTCTTTACGTGTTTGGATAGGTTCGAGGATAGTTTTACGTGCACTCTAGGTAGACCCACACTAGTGCTTGGTAGCTAATACGGGCGATACTAGTGAGTGTTATTAGCTGCTTAAGCTAGTTGTTAATTCTAAGTTAATATTTAAATTAAATAATAAGAATGAATACAAAAATACTATATTTATACGTGGACTAAAAAATCTTCATAATTTGGAATTCATACTTTTCTGCAGTGACTTTAAAGTAAGATAATATCGGCTCTATACCGCGCTAAGTTCCACCTCAGAACAAAATTCGATATGAATACATTATAGGTCTTATATAACACCTTCAGATGATTACAGATTCTATCAAACATTTTCGGGTTATTTTAATAGCACGTTGTAATCGCGATAAAATAGTCTGAAAATTAAAATAAAATAAAAAAGGTTTTTATTCACGTAGACTTTAAAAAAGCGCTTGTAAATAGTCAGAACATGTTTGTAGTATTATAGTTGAATACATTATTATTTCTAGTAACATACATATTTAGGTACACATTGTATTGATAGTATTAAAACATTAACAAATTTATATTATATTATTGTCAAGAGATTATGTTTAAGTTTAATTCTCTAGTTTAAGTCTAATTATCTAGTTTAAGTCTAATATTTGTAATACATATTGGCAATGGTTCTGTTTATATTAACATGAAGATTGATATTATTATGACGGACCTTGTGTTAATAACGACGGTCGCGCTTTAAAGCTACCACCGGATCCAATGCGCCCCAACTGAGAAGACCCAGCGAAACAAACTTGACGTAATTTCATCTAACTTGTTTCTTTAATAACTAAATGTCGGGGCCCATATTCCATCCACCTCCACTGTTCATATCTATATTTGGGACCATCTAAAATTAATATATCCACGTGTGGCGCAGTGTGTAACAGGAATATTATAAAGAATAAGTGTAAATTTCTTAAATCAGAGACGGGGGTTTTTGGTGGCTACTTTATTTTTAGGTAAGTAGTTTTCCCAAAATAATATAAGTAATAATTCTGGGAAAACTACGTACCAGCAACATACGTGTACGTAGAGCACGTGTATTGAATCGGGGTTACTTTGTTACATTCGGGATTCCCCCACGTTTTAAAATTGCGTTAACTTAATATTTGTATTAAATTGAACTTCGGTCGGTGACTACGCAATATTAAAACAATAAACCCATAAGGGTGGTTCTAAATTTGGTATTGTCAGCAAACTTTGTTCCTATTCTCGGAACCAGAAAGGTCCACGAGATATATGTTAATGTTACTAGCTGTGCCCAGCGGTTTAACCCGCGTTAAACTTTATAAATTATTGCCTATATGTTATTCGGATATATAAGCTATATTACTACAAAGTTTCTTAAAAATCCATCCGGTAGTTTTTGCGTGAAAGAGTAACAAACATACACACTCACAAACTTTCGCCTTCATTCAATTAGTGTTAAGTGTTATGAAACGCTAGGAAAGACTCATCATCAGTTAAAAAAAAATTATATGACACATATATTTATCTGGAAGTTATGTGTATAAAGCCGATTTCACCGTTAAAATTAAACGCGATCAATGAACGCTAAACTCAGCTACAGGACGCTGAACTGAGTTTAGCTTAATTTTAACGGTGAAATCGGCTCTTAGAGGTATATGAATCTATTTTTTAATCTGATGTTTACAGCTAGGTCAGGAGGCTATCACTGCTTCACTGGACAATAGAGGCGAGCGGGGATTGAAGCCATTTAGCAAATAAAGTAATGAGCAAGAGTGCAAACTACAAATTAATGAGCCAGAGTGCGGCTATGGGGTTTGAACCTCGGTTCAGGTTGGTTACTGACGTGAAGATGCAAGAGAATGTCGGATTTCAAGGATGGTTAGTGCCCTCGTCCAATGGAAGATTGGAGGCGGGCTCTATGAGCAGCTTCCTTGATAAGTGCCTTACAAAATAGGGTGCGGGCAATATAATTATTATTTTACTATCGTCCTGTGAGTGAGAAAGGTTGTCAGTGTTCATCAGTGCACATGCGTAATACGAGATAACCTAGTGGTTAGACCGTTGAACATTGGAATCGTAGTCTCGAGGTCAAACCCAAGGCACGCACCACAAACTAACAGTATTAGAATTGAAAATTAATTATCTGGTGAAGAAAAATATCGTGAGGAAACCTGAATGCCTGTATAGTTTTCTAAAAGTGTTTTGATGCCATGTCCTATGAACTCCATAGCGTGGTGGAGCCTGGTTTATCCCCCTCTCATTATGAGAGGTGGCCCTTGCCCTACAGTCGGATAGAAATGGTCTACAATCATCAACTCATACACACCTTAAGCTATCAGCTATTAAATATTCCGATTCAAACTACGAGCAGTTGGTCTGAAAAGTTGATAGCAGATAATTTAAGGTGTGTTGAGAAAATATTACGCTCTACGTACTTCTCTTGAGACTAAATAACTCAATAAACCAATGGTAATTATGATATCAATAACATACATTAAGTTAAGCATAGTAGGAACCAGATATACTTCGCGCGAAACATCGAGGCAGGTTGATCAGAACTTTGATTGGATAAACATTAACTGCATCCGGCTATTAAAGCCTTAACAGTCGGATGCAGTTAATATTTATATATTCATTCATTAGCATTATAAACAAAATTATAATTATTTCATTGCTGAAACATTGTTACAGATATATGGTGTTACAATAAACTTATAGAATTCTTGTGTTGTACCTAAATGACATGCGTATGTGGCAACGTAGTACATTATTGTATATTATGAAATAAGTCTGACACTTAACACAGTAATTATAGCTCTAATATTGGAAAATAATGTATAAAGTGTATACTGAAACTAATAAAAAGCAAGGATAAAGGGAACATGACAAGTTAGGATACCTACATTTTGTTATTTAAAAGAAAGTAATTGTTTCATCTTAAGTAACGAAATATCATAATATTAAAATTTTGCAAACGTTAACCTCATTCCTCATTGAATACATACGTATAAAAATAACGAGAGCCTGGTGAGATGAGCGTGAGAGATGATTTTTATCATTCTAATTTAATTTTACTTTCAGGCGAATATACTATTAATGATTTATTTATTAACTACTTGTACTCGGGACGCGACGTGAATTTAATGTATACTTTTAAGATCAAATTAAATTGAATGTATTTAGGTAAGATTTTGAAATTTCGCTGGCGTACACAGATCCACCCACCAAAGTTCCATAATAATCGAATCAATATCTTACGAATGAATATTTAATATATGTATATTTGTTTCATATACAAATATTCGTTTTTATTCATGTAAGTAAGTGGGTACTTAATATGATAACAATTTTTCAAACTGATCAGAATGTTGATCAGTGTCTAAATATTGTTAATTAAAGCGTCTGACCCAGATGTTCCGCGGAAATTATATCAACGATATTTTAAATGGGTATTTATTACCCGTATCAAATTGGTTAAATTTCTAGTTATGTTAAATTTTACATTGTAAAAAAACGGAAGTAATCATTATGAAACAATGTTTACAAAATACATACCTCTGAAAACCATAACTCCTCAGTCAACATAACCTCCAACACAGAACCGTGCACAAATTATACACAAAAACAACATTAGAAATGTCGTTTATTCACAAATTTCACTTTTTACTTTGCATATTTAAATGTATTCGCGGGTATAGAGTAATATTTTATATAATAATCTGGATAATATCAGTTATTTGTAGCTGTGGCGTCTGTAGTACGCATGCACTCGGTAACACCCCTCCCGCGCCCCGTACCCTGCACCTCTCTCTCCGAGCGTCCCGAACTCCCGTTCAATGTAACGGCTTATTCGGGATATTCTTGTTTTAACCTACAGATAACCCTATGGCTTAACATTTGGCTAATAAAACCCACCGAGCCTCACGCGTTTCTTGTATTATGGAGCTGTGTTAAGTTTAATTTACTTTGTTGGCTGGAATTAAGTAGAGACTGGAAGGGACCATGAAAACCTACTTAGCTTTTATTAAATTAGAACTAAACTTGTTAGGAGAGATAGACCATATTTTTTTCAAGGAACCTGGATTTGATAAAAAAAATTATTTAACAATATCATTTCATTATAAATAAGTACATAGTACTTAGTTAGCGATCTTGCAATCTTCCGTCCACTAATTGCAGTGTTTGCATTACACTTCTATTAACTGACGTAGTGCGTATCGGACACGCGTTCCATACCGTATTCGATTATCGATACAAGTCCATTAAAAATACAATAAACTATATCTTACATCATTGAGTCCCAATTTTTGCTTTTACCATTTGGTGTTATCGCAGAAATGTAAATACACAACACACAATTTGTAAAACTATCTATTACGGTTCATGAGATACAGTCCGCTGATATACCGACGGACGGACACACGGACATCGGAGTAATAAAGTTCCATTTGTAAACTTTGATTACGGAATCTTAAAATGGAATTAAGTCTAAGATGAAGTATCAATTACCGCAAGGCTCGGGTGAGCGATGCCACCTTTTTTAGCATTAAGCAGTTAGCTTTATAAACCGCTCGACTATGCCCAAACCTTACAGAATACACTGCAGATAATATGTTATATATATGGTAGTGATGGTTAATAGCGGGAAGCCGCTGGATACAAGCAGAACAACCAGCCATTGCCTTTGGGGGCGGTCTATGTCTGAAATTATAACATAGTAAAGGTCGTACTAACGCGAATGAGTTCCCAGAGCTCATTAGGGAAGGAGGTAAATCCGCAACCGCTATACAATGCTGTTTCCAGCAAGCTAGCGTGGTTATTGTACCTTGCTGAAAACAGCATTGTAAATCAATGCAGTGAGTGCATTACACCCGGTATGCAAAAGCATACCGGGTCTTCGGGCATGCGATTCTAATTTCTTAAACTCTATTATTGCAAAGAATAATATACAAGTGCTGTCACGCATCATCAACATCATCACATCAGCCGAAAGATGCCCACAGCTGGACAAAGGTCTCCCCCAAAGATCTCCACAATTGCCGTTCTTGCGCTATCCGCATCCAGCGAATTCCAGCGACCCTCACAAGATCATCGGTCAATCTTGTAGGGGGCCTGTATGCAGACACGCATACAAACAAGAAATTATATAGTTACGTAAAGCTCGGATTACTTTAACCCTATTGCTTAGTGACTAATTTATTATGCACGGTATGACATAAACGGTAAACAAAGTTAAAGGAGCGTAATTTGCCCATAAAATTGAACAACTTGTAGAACATAAACTCAATAATTTAAATTTATTTATAAGATTGCTATAACACTACCATCCTAATATTCTAGCTAGCAAACAGGAGAAACAAATAATATAGTTTAGAGTGAAAAAATCTTGCGTTTTCATTAAGATTTATTTTGGTAATATGGAAACCGTGATCGATCACTGGAACCTGAAAACTACAGCCAAATTAGGTTTAGTTATTGTTTACGATATTAAAAAACAAATTTTAATATTCCGATAGCAAAATATCCATCATCACAAAAAATGCTACCACTAAAATAAATTAGCACTTCATTTAATATGATAGTATTCTTAGTTTTATTTTATTGTTTTCTCGTTAAATCTCTCATTGATGTAGTGTATTATTATCTTATAATATCCTTGTTCTCATAAAATTTTTCGTTAAGTTACTAGTTTGTGCACATTTCATGATTTAAGTTTTTTATTTTTATATTAGTGGCTGTGTTCCTCTGTTGAGCAAAGGCAACAGACAACATTCCCTTGGTTTATGATTTTAGATACTGGTTTAAAAAGTTTTTCTGCTCATTTCATATTCACCTGTATTTATACGAGCGGGATTTGAGTGTGATGATAAAATTGGGTATTTTAGTCTCTTAAGGTTACCCTTAAGAGACTAAAATATTATATTATATATTGAAAAGGTAGTAAAGTGTTACCACTTTACTATCATTATTGTCCACTCCACTATCAGAAATCTTCGAAAATAATTAACTAAATGAATCCAACATTAGTATATCGAAAGTTCTTAGTGTCTTGACGTCATAGTTATTTGTTATCAATTTGTTATTCTATTTATCTTCCACTTACCGTAAGATACCTACCCACCTTGTCATGGTTGGAATAGGTCAGGAGCCCTGACACCAAACCTTATTAGTTAAGAGACTCGTTAGGAGAAAGTGAATTTTAGATAAAATTTTAAACGAATGAAAGTAAAACTTTTAGATAGAAGTGAAGAAGCTATTAAAAGCTATTTGTTGGTATGGTATTAGGGGTATCTGCCTCATTGGTGATACCGTTCATTTGTTTTCTGAGCAGCTCACTGAGCAAACATCACTAAGCTTAGTCAGTGAGCTGCACTAAACTGGCAGAATACCTTCAAAGTAATTAAATTAATTTAAAGCTCCTGTCCTAGGCTTGAATATTTTCTCAAGAGACCACAGGGAAAGGCCGGTCACACACCACTGATACCATGTTTGTTCTAGGAACAGAGTCATGGCTACAGGAACTGTTAGCACTTAACATCAGATGACCCGCTTGCTTCTATGCCTCGCTATTCTATTTAAAAAACAATCTGGTGGGTCGTATACTTCATTGCTGGCTTAAGAAACTTTCTATACAGGAGAAATCATATAGTAGCATATATAAACACTGTTTGACTTTAAAACATTATAGTCTAAAGGCAATGCTGACAAGCTGAAATAAGTGCTATAGTTATCACTAGCCCCTTAACAACAATGTATCAGGGCTCAGAGTTCGGGCTGGGTGGAATGGTCGACTACGCGACAATGATGGCGTGTGTTGCATGCATCATAGGTCATCGCTTACCTCAGGTGGACCGCCGTATAAATAAGTAATCAAAAGAAATATGAAGTCCGCGGTATACTTAGTAGAAGAATCGAATGATTCGACTGGTTAAGCATGTGCGTCCAGCACCGAGGAGATTTACCTGTGTTACGTTCTAATTATGAAAGCCAATGTCAGATTGAGAGTCGGGCGCAACGTCCCTTCGCTCACGAAACAGTACGGCTGTGAATGTACTAATGTTTACTTTACATACACCACAACAAATAAACGAAAACATGTTTTGTGCAATGGAATATATGTATCACAAATTAATTGCCTTGCATTGATCTCAAATTCGACATTACCATTACGATTATTATACTAGTACAATATTTTTGTGACATCAAATGAAATCAGAATATTATACTAAACTGCTTATGTGCGCAGTTTAGTATAATATTCTGATTAAATAGGTAATAATCATAGTCGTAAATTGTAAATTTCCTGTGCATAACGTATTTTTTTCGTCATTTTGACGTTTGTAATGTCACATTTGGGTCGTTACTTCCGCATTGCTGTAGGTTATTAAATTAACTTGTAACATTTTATTCTTAATATCCTAAATTTAAGATTTGGGGGCCGATTTCCCATTTGATTGCCCCTCTTCTCTGTCTACTCTCTGATGTTACTGTATATCGCGGTATCATTAGATACCGAGATGCCACTACGTTACGGCTACGTTGGAGTTGTAATTGTAGATCTTATCTCTGCTGCCGTTTGTTGCCTTCTTTTATGAATCTGCTTATCGCACCATCACTGCCATCTGTGTAGTACACGCACGCACCTGCGAGATTTTCTCGACATTGCCACGGCCGCATCAATAGCTTTGTTTGCCAGATGGTATGACTTGGCTGCAGTTTTTATTTTTATCACTGTTATGGTCGTCAGTACTTGTGCCTCGTGTATGGTTAGGGCGTGTAATCCTGTTCCCGTGCCATAAACGACGCTGGTTGTCTGCGAAAGTACAGTTGTATGCGTGTGTATTTCTATTCCTGTATATTTGGAGCGCTTTTCTATAATTGTGAGTGTTCCTATCAAGTCTTAGTAAACATGTATATGTTTTAGAAGCGTACACACTACTGCCGATTTCATTCAGGTTATATTCAGGTGTGCATTGGTGTATGATTTGAACCTCGAGTTTGATATCACGGTAATTAATAATAGAATGCCAAATTAGCATTTTTAAAACTGTTTTGGTTTCTATGATAAAAATGCAAATAAGTTCTAGCGTCCTGAAGCTCATCATTTCTAGACATCGTCGTGAACTTGATATCGGTATGGTAAGCATTCCAGCGTACTGTGGTCTTTCTTACTGTGGGCCTATGCCGATATAGATGGGCATACAAACTAAGAGTCACGTTGGTCGCGGCTCGATCGTGGCCTTACTCTCGGTCGGCGCGTACATTGTATCGGATAGTGTAGTGTCACGAGAAAACGAACTATAAGCAGGACAATGATAGTCCGTGACTCTGTAGGTGGCCAGCCTTATAAGCTATCATTATCCGCTTCTAACGTATCACATTTATGGACATAGAACGATTCATTGACGGATGACGAATCGGCAAATAAATTTGTTTTACGACTTATCACAATGTTTCTCATGTTATGCAAACATTATTTTAACCATAAATTTTGGTATCAGTACCCTATAGTCTATTGTCTATACTTATAACGTCGGAACAAACAATCTTGTACATTACACTTAAGGATGATAGAATTACTATATGAATGTATGTTGTGAGATGGCAATACTGTGCTCAGAGGAGTAAATTGTCGATATCAAAATTTTGATTAAAAATAACATGAACTACTTTACGAATTAAAATTATCCTTCCCGAAACATAAGATCATATGTGCATTGTGAGAGTTATAAAAATAAATGTTTGAAGTTTATCATACTTTAAACATAATTATTTCGACTAATGCGTGAAAGTGCTAATAAAAAAATGGACATAAGCATGTGATTAGACCCTCCTCGCATTTCTTTACTACCAAGGAAATTTCAAGCTATTCTCTTTTCATATAGTCAAGATCCATATGTTCTAAATTCAAGTTTCTTATCAAGAAATTTATAGAAATATGGTTAATGGAAAATCTACAACATTTTCAATGTATCCATTTAACACGTTCATCGCGGAAGCCCATTTATGCATCTTGTTAATAAGACGGAACGAGATCTAAAATTTCTCGTTTTTATCCATCACGAATGACGCAACGAGATCCAACAGATCTCGTAGGACTGAGTCACTTCCAACCCCAATATTTTTATGAAATTAGAATAATTTTATATTTTTTTTTGTATGTGCAGGTAGGGGATGATCAGACCTTTCAGTAGGTTTTCACCGCCTCAAGTTATGTCATGAACAATACTGAAACATTTACAAAATAAAAAAACGAGAACTTTTGGATCTCGTTCCGCATTAGATAACATGAAAATGCGAGTACTCTTAGATCCCGTTTTGCAGATATTGCATAGTATCAACAATAAGACAAACAACATTATCCATGATGAATCATTTATAATAGAATAGTAAGGCATCAAAAACTCAAAAACAATAAAAAAAATATTTTTTGGTGCTGGAATTATTATCTCCTTTAATATTTTTATCTTTTCAGTTCGTAAATCCATGCCATCATTCATAGTCCGTATCTGGTGTGCAAAGTGATACAAACTGCGAAGACCCTTGTTTGCTAGAACTCTCAAGTTAGATGTACAACATAATAATATGCAGAATTACACACATTTTGATCCGTGCTGCACGATGTATAACGCGTGGTGATAGTAACACATTAGTAAATGTATGGTAAGAATGTCCAGTACTCAGGCTAACACAAATATTTTGACTGCGCATTCCAGGAACATTTTTCGGCACAGAAATGAATATTTTGGAGACCGATTATTTTCGTTTTCCACGTCAGGTTCTTTGGAAGAACTAAAGGAAAGTTCCAAATTTTTTTGACAGCGTTTGCGATACGTAATATTATCCATTCTGATTATAGCGTAATTTACATGCACACATCGACAGTTGACACGACACTAATTATTTTCTTGTTAAGATTCGCATGAGATCGCTACGAGATCTTTAGTTCCCGTTCCGCACCAGATGCCAAATTTTACTATTTGGTCGCAACGAGACCTATCAGATCTCGTTCGTTTTCATTCATAAAATCATTACATCCGTCAAAAAAACTTTTCTCACTCTATTAGTAGAGAGTAGAGAAACATACAGAAATACCATTTGCCGAAACGGGAACGACATAAGATTGCACTCCGCGCTATTGAAACGTCACAAACGAGAACTAAAAGAACGTGTTAAAAGTCTGACTACAGTCATTGTTACGAATCGATCGCTTTCGGAACACATTTATTTTAAGTCAACGCCCGCACTTTGTTGTCTTATCCCTGTGTCGCGGGGTACTTTTTTACAAACATATAATAGACGGACACAAATTATATCCAGACTCTGAACAACCAGTTATGGGTCACACAACTAGTTGTCGCGCGGTACTCGAACCCGCGACACAAAGCGGCGAGGCGACTGTCTTAGTCGCTGCGCAACACGTGCAGTGAAACATTGGTTTCATAATTCCGGGGCCTTTATAAAAAAATGACATTTTTATATCGTTAATGTCACTTCTCAATTTTGACCATGAAAAGAATATAAACCATAGTTTTAAACTAGTGATTTTACATTAGTCCATTTGCTGTAGTGAGTAACGTTGAGATGCCTTATTTTTTATCTATTTACTACTAATAATAATGCATGGTAACTTGATACTTTTAGCTTGTCATTTTCGACTCTTGCATTTTATTTAATTTTGACACAAAAAAATGTATTTTTTTTTATTTATAGTCATGTAGAAATACATTCTTAAGGGCTTATTACTATAGTAACACTTAAGCCTCTTGGACTTACAGTACCACACACAATGTGTGTGGTACTGTACATTCGCTTTTAATCAATGAATAGGAACTTAGGTATACATATGTAGCTTAAATACGGAACATAATTAGGTAGTTTTACATTGAGGTTATTAACTAATTACAAAAAAGATATTGAAAAATAGAAATACAATCTATTTAAGGTTACATTGCTGATAAGAAGTGTAATTTTAATTTATTTTTTAAGTCATTCCTAGTTATTGTTTGGCGTAAGGCGGTATGTAGTACATTAATAAGTCTCGGTATAAGGTAGGCGCTCATCCGTTCGCCTTAGTAGTTCTTTGCTTGCAACGTAACCAGTTTATTTTGTGCGATCCGGCGAGTATATACAGGGTGTTCTACCGTATGCAGTATTTTTTCATTAAAAATTGTTCTTTTAGAAGTATGAATTTTACTTTATCGTGTACAGGTAGTGCATTGCAGTGTTTAAAAAGTTTAGTGTCATCTGTTAACTGAGATCTTATTGTTTGTGAATTAAAGTAATTAAAGACGTGTTTTTGTTTATGTATAACTCAGTACAAAAATATTCGGATATGACTTCTCAAAGTTACAAAGCAACGAAGGAGAACGATAATTATATCAAAACAATATTGAATTGTTATAGAGTCTTTCAATAATACCTAAAGAACAAAAACAACTAATACGTATACCAAGAAAAGCACATCGGTAGAGAATTAATGGTTCTACCTCGTTTAAAATCTGTTAAACGAGTTAGAACCATTAATGCTCTACCGATACAAACATACTGATCAGCACTTTACATATTTATATGAATAAAAAAATGTGTGTATGTGTGCAATTCACACACGACACATGAGAAGTATAAAGAAAAATTATAGGTCAAATTAACACATATGTGTTAAATAATTATCATAAATTAATTAACCAATGAATTTTAATGGACAAATGCTAAAATGATGTTGTTTATGACGTGACATATTTTCCGAATGCTTCATTGTACGCAGGCGTAAACCACATGATACTATTGTAATCTGTCTCATCCTCTCGCAGGCTATTTATTTATATGTTTGTCTCATTGTAATTTTGCTTTTTCGTTTCATAAATTATCGAATCACCAAGTTTCACTTCAATAATTCTCTCCAACTGTCCAAACTTAAGTATTTCTGAAATCCATGAGTTCATCTTGAGCCAAGAATACCAACTGGAGCCAAGTTTACATAGTTACTTAATCAAAATTTATGAGATAGAGGGCTAAATACAGACTTCTAGGGTCTGCCCTACGTGACCAAGTCAGTTCAGGAAAATTTTGTTTTAACCAATATTTATTGTTACTAGGTATGTAACAATAAATATAAGTTAAAACACAATTTATAATATATAACATAACATAACTCCATGGTATTTAATACCTCTATGATCACAGAAAAAGGTTGTCTATTGACACGTATGTCATTCATTAATTGTTTTCCTCATTGTACAAACTCAAATCGAAGCCCAAACAAGCCCAAAATGAAACAGACATCGATATATATGTAATGGAAACAGACGTGGAATTTGAACAGAGGTACATATAGTACTCAAGAAAATATTTCACAAATACAATTGAAACTCCACGAACTACACCCACCTCCGACAGTTGCTGCATCGTCGACGATGGTCACGGCTCAAAGCTGCGATAGCACGCCCCACAAGACTGACAAACTTAAACACACCTAAAATTTATTTACAACCTTTTCAAGAAAAAGAATCGTTCCAAAATTTCGTGAAAAGACTAGAGATGTACCTTGAGTTAAACCATATTAACGACGCACGGACCAGACTATACATATTACTGTCCTCTCTACCACCGGAATTGCATCAAAAGGCGTACGATCTCTGCTCACCCAGCGACCCCCGTGAACAAGAGTTCGACGCACTGGTCAAACTTTTAGAAGAATATATAGACCCGAAACCGAGATATCTATATTCCGGACGTTATATTTTAAACAAAAAAATAGATATCATAATATAAATATACACTCACATAAGGAATTTTAGTATACATTCATTGCAGTATGGAGATAGGTAGTGGTCCTTCACTAGCGTTCACTAATTTAGCACTAATTCAAAAACATGGTCATATTTGCAAAGCCCAAAATATTGTCGAGTTAAGACTTCGAACCATAGTACCGGTAAGGGTTTTTGGTGGCTTTTGTAACATTGGTAGAATGTTTTAGTTGATACCAAATCTATAGCAGTGCTCGTCACGGAGACTATGTAAGTGCGCCACGTGTGAACTCTCACTCTCGTGTTAGTCGCCGCGCCAGGACTCTAGTTACGTGTGTGTTCTGTGGTCTTAGTGGTGTATCAACTGTCAATGTAGACGCGAACAAAAGGTCCTTTACAAAAACTACTTTCCTTTCCAATCCCCTGACCCACCTCTCACCACAATATAGTATACTACATATATTAGTTACTTTTCTATAATATATACCAGCATATCCAAATACTTCAACACAAATTTATTCAATTATCTAATTTTAGTTTTATGTGCAATATACACAATGCAACGCATACATTTAACCTCAAAACTGGATCGTCATAAGTTTAAACGTCAGGCGATTAATTAAATGGTTTGATCCCCGTCGGACGATAAAATTTAAGATTTCCCCGTTTTAAGTTGAGTTCAAAAAAATAAAAAAGCGGTCAAAATGTATCGAAACTTTGTTTACTAAGATTCTAAACGAAACGCGGCTAAAGTATCGCTAGACGAATATTTAATTTACTAGAAGAAGTGTGTTCCATTAACATAACGCATTTGCCAGCTTAGGATGAGGAAACGATGATTTTATATACTCTTGAAGTATTTCACATAATTATTATCACGGCATATGTCAACAGTCTTCGACCGCCACAAACCGGAAGATGCAGCGTGGGCTGTTTCTAAACAAGGTGGACCGACAACGACGATGATTGTCGGTGGAAGCTACTGGCAATGGGTACCGCTAGACTGGCCATTGTGGAGATCCTCGGGGGACGCTTTTGTCTATTAGTGCACATCTTTTGGCTAACATGACTGAATTAATGACAAAAGTTTACGAGCGCCATCTAGTAGTAACATAAATAATAAAATAAAAAAGGTTTTTATTCACGTAGACTTTAAAAAAGCGCTTGTAAATAGTCAGAACATGTTTGTAGTAATATAGTAGTATACATTAGATATTATTTCTAGTAACATAGATATTTAGGTACATCTTGTATGAAAACATTTATAAAATTTATTTTATTACAGAAATGATATTTAGCTAGCTCGTTTCAAGTTATTGTCAAGAGATTATGTTTAGTTATCTAGTTTAAGTCTAATATTTTTACTACATATTGTCAATGGTTCTGTCTATATTAAAGGTATTATTATTATGACGGACCTTGTGTTAATAACGACGGTCGCGCTTTAATGCTACCACCGGATCCAATGCGCCCCAACTGAGAAGACCCAGCGAAACAAACTCAGTGGGTTCATCTACTACCGGTTTCAACACGACCCAGTTGAGACGGTCCGGCGAAACATACTCAAGCGGGCATGAACACGGGATTTGGTCCAATTAGAGTAATTATTTAGTAGGCAAACACAATATATGCTCGATCGGTTGTCTGAATGCTTATTATTTTAGATTATATTTAGGTATACAAAAGAAAAACTTCGAAACAATAACATTATTCATTTTGAGACAGATAGTAAGATTATTAGTGTGTGTAGTGTATTAGTGAGTAAGATAGTCACTACGGCACCTAGCGCAGACAGAGAGGAGCACAGTGGAGACCATTTTATTAAGGCACTAGGAAATCAACTTTAAAGTTATGTAAATAAAGTGCAGTTATGCTTGAACCTGATCGACCGGTATCTTCGAAGACGCGCAAGCATTTTTGATCAGATTCAAGCATACATAAATGCACTTTATTCAAATAATTTTAAATAATAAAAGCCTCTCCACTGCGCTCTTCTCTGTCTGCGCTGACCCGGTCACTAACTACTTACTCAACTAACTATTAACGCTATCTCAACTACAATTTGAGCGCAAGTTGTGCAGTTGTAGAGAGACGTTCCATTGTGAGTCGTTTTTTGAACTTCTCTACATTTCGAGATATGAGATGAACGAGTAAAAATATGCCGATTGACCGTGGAAATAAATTGGAATTAAAATCCCAAGTGACAAAGCAAAATCAGAAACGTACAGGAAAGCGACTTATTCTAGTGAGTATTAACTAAGTGTAAAAGGGTTTAAATAAATAAAGTTTTTATGAATTGGTGCTATATTTTATTTTGACATCCCTAGCTCTTAACATTATATTTTATAAGACAGTTGCGTCAAACTGCGTACTGAATAGAGCAATAATATTTGTTTTTAACATTATCAACCAACTAGGAAAACGTTTAATAATTTCATTAAAATTTAATTATTTATAAAGTTAGCACCTACGATTGAAATTCAGAGGAATAAATTCACACTATTTCACGAAATCGTCATAGTAAATACAAATTACAGAAAAACTACCATATTTGTTTTGGACCCTGTAGTCTTGTTGCTAAGTTGTTAAAGAAGCGTAAATAAAACCCGTACCACAGATTACAGTATCGAATCAGATGAGATAACTCACTCACATAAAAATCCCTCACTTAACAATCTATTCACATAAAGTGTACCTAATATAAATAACGTAAATATTAGAATTTACTCATTTAACTCACCAACAGTCGGAATATGCAATTAAATTACGGTGAAAGAAATGTCATTTCCGGTACTAACGTAACGATCAGCTGTCGCGTTTTGAACGAATACCCATATATTAATATTATTATTATTAATTGCTCAGAATATCAGTTCATTAAAATCAAAAAACTATGATTTAAATAAACTGATATTCAGAGCATGTTCTAAGTAATATCCAATTTCCTACTTAAGAGGCTGACCAGACTAAAAACGATCTTTTGACCCTAATACTTTCTCCGATATTCTATTATTTACGAATTTGGAGGTGACTAGGTGTCTTTTTTAGGAAAAGCGTTTTAAGATTCTGACCAGAGTCACTTTAACATTTGTTTCATGCTAGTCCTTTCTCCTTGGTCGTATTTTTGACTTATTTTCAGAGATTAGTGGACTTTGCGTTATAGTTTATAAGTATATTGATTGTGTTTTGATTCAATGAATAAAATATAGTATAAAATAACATACAGTGTTTTTAGTATGGAAAACTAGTAGTTAAACATTGCGGAAAGAAACCACATCAGCTATTGGCATCCCCGACAATAGTCCCTGTGTTCCTCAAGTATAGGTTCATTTCCCTATGTTAAGTATTGCGATTAAAAATAAGTTATATTAAAACATAACAGGTTAGAGTAAAAGAGGCAAAAGAGGTCTGCAAGGATCGCAGGCAACAAGCGTGAATCTATTTATGTAACAGTCTAACAGTGTCATTATCAGGATATTTATTTAATCTTAAGGGAAATTTATTTTTGCGGTCCTGTCAACGGTGGTAAAAAAAAACATCTGTGTCTAAAAAAATATACTACAACCGATTTACTGGATGACCACAATTTACATTTTAAAATTGAAAACATCGCCTTTATTCTCTCAGGTTGACTTCCGAATGAAACTGTTGATCTTGACCTACTGCCCTAATTATTTTCTCTATGGTAAAGGTCACGCACATACAATACTACGATTGTCCCCGAAAATCAAAGTATCCGCTGGTAGTGGTCAATTAGCTAGATATGATTCGACAGAAACGACGATCTATTCTAAATAACGTATAAATGTAGAAGATATATGGGCAGACATTTCGACATTATTTATCACTTAGCATTTATTTACCTAGTTCGTTAACCTGAATAGCGTATTCATAAAACAAAAAAATAAACAAGGTCTTTTAAAATGTTATACACGAAAAAACAACCTTGTTTATGACTGTATTTTATATTCAAATGCAAAGGAATTTCTTGGCAAAGCACTTGCGTATGCGATGCGTAGATACACGTTGTTCTATAAGATTTCTTGGGCCCGTTGATAAAACGGTTTTAGAATCGTTTTTGAAATAACATTACAATATAAAATTACAAGAAATAAGTGGTTATATTTTTGTAAATTAATATATTGATTGACACAATTAATTTGAATTTGAGTTGTGGCATTTCTGAACGTGTGTTGAGAATGAGAATAGTTGTTGAAAATCTTTCAAAGGTACGGGATAATTTGTTCAAAATTATGATTAAACTCTTACGTTTAAACTGGGATCATCCCAATAAATGATATTTTACATTAAAGCGGAATAGAAAGAATGAAAAGGAAAATATCTGTCAGGGTATTTATTATGTGTTTATCATACAGACACCAAAACCAAACGCATGATTTTACGTGTATTTCATGTAGATTAAAAAGTAATAAGTCCAGAGACAATTCCAGATGTTTGGCATATTTAAAAATCTATCATAATTTTTACACTCAAGCCATCAAGTTATTAATATTTCCGGGACATCACATAGCGTTATTTAGCCCAAACTAAGCAAAGCTTGTACTATGTTGACTAGACTACGGATACGGACGGGAAATACTTACTTTTTTTAACGTATTATAAGTTTCACGTCTCTCGCCAGCCAACAAGCAAAGTTCCTGAACGCTCTTAAGACACTGCAGGAGGCACTCATGCAAAGGTTTCGAGGTATGTTCTGGACGGAAACGATTCCATTAGGCAAATAATGTCACGCACAACGGCCCAATCAAGAGACTACGTAAAGAAACCAACCACTAAACTAACGAACTAACTTAAACATATGGTCTGTCTGTTGAGGTGATAGTTTCAAGTTTTATAATTTCAGAACGTGTCGTTAAACAAAAGTTTCTAAGCTATTTGAAAGGCCTGGGTACTAGGCGACTTGAATGCTGAACGGCTAAACTGTTGCATAAAGATTTATTGTCTCGACAGTAAATAGAAACATTTCTCACATATACTAACTATTAAATTCATGTGATTTGTCATATCCTTATGCTAAAACGTTACGAAGGTTAAATTAATTGATCACACATAGAGGTTGAAATCAAGATAATTAAGAGTAAACTGCTATATCCGCTGGCTGCATACTCTTGTGTATTTTGTCGGTCTATACAAAAAAATAAATAAAATAAAAATAATTATTGCAGACTACACGGCCCTTATTTGTTTGTAACAATTTGTTAGTGATTGAAAGAATAATACATAATACAATTAACAATATATAATACAACTATAATTACAAATAATAAAAGATTATATTAGATCTTCAGAAGGGTCTGGCATAAGGCTCTTCTATCGAAGCTACCATCATATGGAATCCCCGAGGGACTCTGCAGTTGGATCACCAGCTTTTTGGACGGTCGGAGCATTAAAGTCGTAGCAGACGGTTCTTGCTCCGACACCAAAACCATTAACGCTGGCGTACCACAAGGCTCGGTGCTCTCCCCTACGCTATTCATTCTGCATATCAATGACATGTTATCTATAGAAAACATGCATTGCTATGCGGATGACAGCAGGGGTGATGCGCAGTATAGCGGCCACCAAAATGTCTCTCGCAGCTCGGTACAAGAGAAACGGTTGCAACTTGTGTCTGAAGTCGAGGGTTCTCTCGGGCGGGCCTATGAATGGGGTGTAGAGAACCTAGTCCAGTTTAACCCCAATAAGACACAAGTGTGCGCGTTCACTGCTAAGAAGGACCCATTTGTCGTAGCGCCCCGATTCCAAGGGGTTGATCTCCGTGTATCCGAGAGTATTGGGATCCTCGGAATCGAAATTTCGAGCACCTGCCAATTTAGGGGTCATTTGGAGGACAAAGCCAAACTGGCAAGTAAGAAGTTGGGCGTCCTGAATAGAGCTAGGCGTTACTTCACTCCAAGACAGCGGCTTGCGCTATATAAAGCACAAGTCCGCCCGCACATGGAGTATTGCTCCCCTAATAGCCCCTAAATACCAGCTCGACCCACTTGACTCCCTCCAAAGGCGTGCTATTAGAATCGTTGGGGATTCCAATCTTACGGACAGATTGGAGTCGCTAGAGCAGCGGAGAGACTTCGGATCTCTCTGCGTGTTCTACCGTCTCTTTCACGGGGAATGCTCTGAGGAACTGTTTGAGCTGGTGCCACCGTCCACTTTTTATCACCGACCACGCGCACTCGCAGTAAGGTTCATCCGTATCACCTGGAAGCGATCTCGTCAAGCACGGTTCGCTTTCAGCGTTCATACATCCCACGTACGTGCCGGCTCTGGAATGAATTACCTGCTGCGGTGTTTCCCCAGCGCTACGACATGTCCTTCTTCAAACGAGGTTTAAAAAGAGTACTAATATCACGGTAGGCAGCGGTTTGCTGTGCCCCCTGGCACTGCGAATGTCCATGAGCAGCGGTTACCACTTACCATCAGGTGGGCCGCTAGCTCGTCTGCTTACTACGGCAATAAAAAAAAAAAAAAAAAAGTACCCTAAGCCGGCGTATATGTATGAAGAATATAATGTCAGTAAGCAAAGGTAAAAAGGTGTGCAAGGATCGTGACAAATGGAAGTCCGTTGTCTCTGCCTACGTCTCTGGAAAACAGGCGTGAGTCTATATTATTTATAAGGACGAATGTCCTTTCGAATGTAAAGTTTACAGGACTTGATGCGGCGTGGAGTTCTGTAAACTTACTAAAAAGTATGGTATCCGTTCTGCCCCCCAATATTCGCAGTATCTTATTCGGGCTCCTTCGTACCTACTCGTCGCACAATTGATGCAACTTTTTTGCGCATAACTGCATAAAAATGATCAACTGCAGCATCAGCAAACATGCACAGCTTGACTAGGGAAGTACGTATGTACGTGAATTCGAAGTTACAATTCGAATGCGGGTTCGAAAACATGTGCATGTTGCCATGTGCGTTGCAAGTGTAAAGCTGTGCATAAAACTTGCCTATTAGTTAAGCTCGCCTATTCTCGTAAGCTCTCCACGGTATTTTCTATTTTTGTATTGTGTTTTTGAAGTGGAATAAATTATTTTTTGCGAATTGGTCTTACTGGTACAGAC
The DNA here is from genome assembly GCA_951640165.1 of Pseudoips prasinana. NCBI lineage: Eukaryota > Metazoa > Arthropoda > Insecta > Lepidoptera > Nolidae > Pseudoips > Pseudoips prasinana. The sequence goes on along the minus strand of OX621241.1, from coordinate 16,615,464 downwards.
GCCAGCACATCCAGCTACCCTAAGCTGTGAAATTTCTTTTATCGATTTTCAACTTTATCACATAAGCAAGGTTCACTTTCAATTGGGGAAATTTGACAGATTGGGGTAGCTTGATGTGCTGGTGTCTGTACATTCCATGTAGAATGTAGGAATCTCTTGGAAGGCTTAAAGATCCCCGGCTACTATTTCTGTGACGCCAGTTGTACTTACCAGCTTGCCATATAAGTTGATGTTAAACATAAATTAATCATAATATTCGCGACAAATTGGAAGTGAACCTAATATTAGCTAATAAACATGTTTCCGTATAACTGAAAAACTTGATTGAAGAAGAATACGCAGTCAAAATTGCATTAACAGGTTGAAAATAATATAATGTAACATTATAAAGAAAACATATTTGACTTTTTTAATGTTTCAAAAAAATGAGCTGCTGCTGGAGCAGTGGAGAAAATGTTTATGACTGTGTTAGTTTGTTTAAAAAAATAAATTCAAAAGTTACTTATTTATTCTTTCACCTAAAGGCTTTGATGATGATAGCTACATTATCAGCGAGGAATATGGACTGTATTTTATTTACATAAACATTAGAGCCCTTATTCGGCGTAACTTACAATTTTTTTTTATCAAATTACTGGTATTGTATACGTCTGTTTTCACTACGAATAGTAACGAATGCAGCAAGAATATAGAAAAAAAATTGTGAAAGTTGTTGAAGAAATCTTCAAGAAAGTAAGTAAGGCCTACAAAATGCTTAAAATTTATCGTTGCATATAACGCTTACAAAACAGCTAGCATCACGGACGTATGGCTTGTTAGCTCCAATAATAACATGACAAGGCTATTATGCAGCAGTGTTTTCTGTATGGTGGAGTTCTAGTCACGCTGTTTAAAAAACCAAAACACATTATGTTCTTTTAACTGCCACTACATTTATGACCGTGACAGAATATATTTGAACAAGCACGCTATGATAATTTGTTCCCAGTATTGGCGTAACCCATTAGCGGCAGTGACGTAAAATAAACTACACCGTTTGGATCAGACAATAGGATAGATAAAGTATATAAAATATGAGACAAGGTGATTGGAAATATGATCGAGGTCTAAATTTGTTAGTTTAAAGTCACGATTTTTATACACAGAGCAATATAAATAATGGAGGAAATGTGAGGAACGCAATCTACTCATGATACTGAACAAATGACGGGCCTGTTGGCGTGGTTGCAAATGCTTGCTTTTCACGCCGGATGTCGTAGGTTCTATTCCCACCGAGGACATACATATTTGTGTGCATGAACATGTCTGTTTGTCCTGAGTCTGTGTGTAATTATCTATATAAGTATGTATTTACAAAAGAACAATAGTATATGTAGTATATTAGTTATCTGGTTCCATAGTACAAGCGTCGCTTAGTTTGGGATCAGATGGCCGTGTGTAAATAATGTCCCAGGATATTATTATTAAAGAAACCAGTTTGTGTAAACAAAAACTATCTTTGGCTTCCAATCTGCTGAATCTGCTGATCGACTGTTTTGTAGGAGAAGTATTTTTTTGTGTTGATGTACAAAAAGAAAAAGTTGAACCTCGCCTTAATTTTTTAGGTGTCCGTACCCAAAGGGTAAAACGGGACCCTATTACTAAGACTTCTCCGTCTGTCTGTCTGTCACCCGGCTGTATCTTATAAACCGTGATAGTTAGACAGTTGAAATTTTTAGAGATGATGTATATCTGTTGCCGCTATAAAAACAGATACTAAAAAAAACAAAATAAAATAAATATTTAAGGCGGCTCCCATACAACAAACGTGAATTTTTTGCTCGTTTTTATAGATAATGGTACGGAACCCATTGTGCGCGAGTCCGACTCGCACTTGACCGGTTTTTTAATATTGAGATTTATTATCGTACGTGTTCTGACGTGTTCTACAAAGTTTGGAAATAAAAGCTTCTACACGTGAAGTTCTATAATATAAAATATCTTAAATAGATGTCTTGGGACGACTAACACACTACTACCTATCTGATCCCAAACTCGGCAGAGCCTATCGATAAACATACGTATATATTTCTAAATATGTATATACATACAAGGTGTAGTTAATTTACACACAGATCAAGAACAAACAATCGTGCTCATAACAAAAAGATTTATCTTGGATGGGGAACGAACCCACGACCTCTGGCTTGGCAGCCAGAGTTAATAACCCATAAGGCAATCAAGTACTATGCGGAATCTGGTAGTTGGGGGTGTTACATGCCTTTGACTCGGAGAACACGTAAGGTTGTCAGACCTTCAATTTATCTCTTCCCGGTCTTTTTGGTAAGTCATCATAGAGAGCGCCAGTGCGTTTGCGCACACACTCGTGCACTATAATACATAGTTGGCTAGTCTCCGTTGATATTAGCCGCTGTAATTCGGCCAGGAGTTCTATTACTTTATACATTTTAAGTACGGTAGTCTTACAATCACAAACCAGCTTAATATAGAAACTATACTCCTTATACTGCCAACTATAAAAAAAGATTCTTAATGTGCGTAGGTACCCTTATGTGTCAGGGGTTCTAAGCCGGACAGGGCTTTGACGAATGCATCATTAGTGTATTTTTATTTTAAATCAGCTTCTAATTCATTGCCGTACCGTAATCATACAAATTGTTAATTTCAAGGTTAGATTTAGAGCGACCCTGTAGTCCCTGACGTCAATGCGCCGTAATCCGTCATACATAAGACACGCGCGTACGCAACAGTGTTGCCAAGCTCCTAACTCAAAACTTAAGTTTATCTCTGATCTCGATAAAATCGCATATTGTATATGTTTTTCTTGTAATTATAATTCTGCTTCTACGTATTATACACCTTTAGAGTGCAATGACGAGTAAGTAAGTAACTCTTTATTGTACACCAAAAATAAAATAACATACATCGAACTATGAAAATGTAGAATCCAAATGTCGGCCTTATCGCTAGGTGCGATCAGTTCCAGGTAACCGTTGAATATACCAGGAGTGATAAAAGGTAGTTGGATATTTGTTGGCATACCTATTAAGAGAGAGTATATTTTTTTATTAATTTGTTAAAATGTCTAGTGACTGAACACATCTAACTGCCTCTGGCAAAGCTTTCCAAAATCGTTCAGCTTATACCGAAGAGGAATGGTTTAGGAATTTTGTAGACTGCATTCGTAAATTTTACGATGATCTTAGCAACCTCGAATGTGTCTCGAAACGCTCTTTAAGGTATGTTGGAGTAGCTGGATTGAAAAATATACTGTATAGAAGATTTATCTTATTTATTTATTATTTTTTGTACACTTCAATAAACACAGGTAAAAACAATTTATTAAAAAGAATATATGTACAGACGCCAGCACATCAAGCTATCCCAATCTGTCAAATTTCCCCAATTGAAAGTGAACCTTATACTTTTGTGATAAAGTTGTAAATCTATAAAAGAAATTTGACAAATTGAGGTAGCTGGATGTGCTAGCGTCTGTACATACTACCTTACTAATTGTAAGGATAGTGATTACCATAGTATCAAAGTTGGTTACAGAGGCGCAGTAGACCTCCGACATGGCTTAACGACTGCTGTCTAATGACTACATACAGACCGACAGCTTAACATGCCTCCTAACCACGGAGATGCTCAGAAATTGATGCACATACTATTATTATATGGAAATATTCAGATTAAATATACATAAATACTACTATCTAAGAGTATAAATTTGCCGGCTAGCATACAGTGATAACAATTCGCATTCAAGTTTGTAAGAAGACTTGAATCTCCTTCAAGTCTAATTATTTTCAGATCAAGCTCCGAGTCAACCGGTGGCCTTGGACCTTTAAAATAATCTAGAATAAATATAAATATTTACATTCTTAGGTCTTTTACATGTATACGTAAATCACTGAAAATTGAATGGAAAAAGAGCGCTTGTAAATACTCAAACCATTATTCTTACCTACTATTAAAACTATTTATAGAAAAAAAATATATATTATATTTTGGGTCACGAGTATTATATTATCTTTAGTAAACTCTTTCGTTTTATATTCTGTTAAACACCTAAGTCTTATTGTTCACCTTAAAACATTCCATAAATATGAGTATATCTAAACAGACCTTCTTAAAACAAGTGTTACTTTAATTTGACGTGAGGAGTCAAACGTTATGAATAATGTAAAAAGTTTACTGTCTGGCAATGCTGGTAACGCACGTGGACCGGTTAAATTATAAATTTTTTGTTATTAGATACTTATTTTTTTAACGAGCCAATAACACAGAACACTTCTTTAATATTATTTCGCACGTATAATTAACCAATAAATAGTTATTAATTCTAGTAGTGTTCATTTTATTTTTTGAACCTATTGATAATCATCATGTCAAATCAGATTTTTTGTAACGAAATAATATTCATATTAAGTCGTTTAAATCAGAAGTTTATTTAATATTAAAGATCGTTTATATTATATTACTTATAAATTATCGATTATATTACTTTTAAATTATAATACTCACATTTACAAATTAAATTACGAACGACTTTACCAGGGGCCAAGATTTTTTTGCAGTGCAGCAAACTGCTTGAAACTACAATACAATTTAAAACTGCGTACACTTAAGGGACACATCGATTCCTTTTTGTGTTTTCCATTCTCATATTTATAAAAAATAGGACCTTGACTTGTGAGTATATCATGGAATAGTCAATATAACATACCTATACTCTAGTATCATCCAAAACTAAAATAGCTTCGTAATTTAGAAAGTTAGAAACTTCCTCAATTAAAAAAAAATGGAAATTAGGTTCACATTATTTTCTATTTTCCTTGTCATCGCTATGTTATTAAAAGTTCGTTGGTTGGTTATGTTTAAAAGATTGTATCTGATCAAATTTTGACATATACCATTTTTCGAAAACCACTCTAGGAAATCATAAATTTTATTATAAAGATATATCATAATCATATATTTTAATCCTCCGGAGGTCTAACGTTAAGCGACAAATGTTACACACCGGGATATCCAAATAAATTCCTTACGGAGGGCAGGAGTTCGATCCCTATCAAACGATTCAATTTGTGATTTCCACGTTATGAGTAAAGTAAAATAAGTTGCTGTGTGGTGACGGCGTCAAATATCAGAATATCATCACCCCATCTCATCCCGTGGGAGGCGTAGAAGTCGACCCGAGGAACTACTATGACGATCTAACTGCGATCGCCAACCCGTCTGCAAAGCGTAGTGATTATGGCATATCCCCCAAGATGTGATTCTTTGAGAAGATGATTCTTGGGGAGGCTTTTGTCCAACTGTGGAGTTCTTAAAGCTGTTATGACGAGTAAGTAAGTAAATGGGCTAATCCAATTTTACCAAAGGCATTATTTTAATGTTATAACGTAGGTTTTTCTTACTTTTTTATTGTTTTCGTTGGGGGAATACCACGCCCGCACGCAGTAGCTAGAGGTGTAAGTATTTAATATAGTTTTGCTCTAATTTGACCCCATTATATCTAAAATCTAAGTCATATTTACAATTCATTCATCATGTTATTTCAACTCAATTGGTCTTGTTTCGTTCCGTTTAGTAGCTTCAATGCCACAGACATACAAATAGTTTCCCTTTAAACTTGTAACCTCCAACTTTTGTGTGTGGTTAAAAATAAGGTAATATGCCGACCGCCAAAACACATTAATCATGTGAATCGCTTGCGCATGTGATATTGACACCTCGTCACTCAGTGGGGCTCAGGTAGATTACCCTCCGAGCCTTGACCCCGTTACATGTGATAAGATGTCACGATCAACGCTCGCGCATACTACACGTTTACATAATATACACATTTACGAAATCTGATACCTACGTTTCTGTGATTGCAAATAAATTCTGTATAGTTTATTTGTATGAAAAATGGCGATATTGCCGGGATTGATTACTCCTCTACCATCGACTGACACCTATAATGTTGCGCTCAAACATATACTTATAAGCTTTTGGGATACAATAAGCTTCATTCATATAACCTAAGATGCTTTCATTGTTAAAAATACTACAAATTAAGCAACCCTTAACGGATAGCAACCCCGAATTAAGGGAGTTACTGTCAGGAAAACGATATCTATGTAGTGTGTTCTTTATATACATACACACACGCATGTAAAGCCGTCGATCCTTTATCTGACCTCTTTGGTGAGGGTATAAATTTGGGCCTGTGTAGGACGATATATTTTACATACAGGATATGTACAGACGCCAGCACATCAAGTTATCCCAAACTGTCAAATTTCTTTTATAGATTTTCAATTTTATCACATGAGCATAAGGTTCACTTTCAATTAAGGATATTTGACAGATTGTTTGCTTTTCACGCCGCAGGTCGTGGTTTCGACTCCCACCCTTGTTTGTCCTCAGTCTGGGTGTAATCTACATAAGTATTAAGTATGTATTTACAAAGAAAAGTAGTATATGTAGTATATCAGTTATCTGGTTTCCATAGTACAAGCTCTTTTTAGTTTGAGATTAGATGGCCGTGGTGTGATTAATGTCCCAGGATATTAATATTATTAATGTATAGTCTAATTTTGCCCAAATTATTAGCGGTCTTATTAATTCTTGCGACAAGCAAGAAAGGTATACGGTTCTTTTGTCACCATAACAGCTAAATAACTGGGCATGTTTGTATATTGTTGTTGATGTGTAAGCTATTCTCAGAAGCTTAAATTATGCCATAGAAATAAGACAAATGTATGGAAAATCCAAAAAAATGTTCAGAGAATCATGGTTAATGCATAATTTTTTGGAAGTAAAGTTTTACGCAATACGTGACGTAGATTGGGAGTCTGATTGTCCAGGACAATAAAAAGTAAACTTGTACATCATTTCTCTATATTCATTTTGCCAGAACGAAAAAGATACTTAATCATACGACTTGTTCAGGGTAGAAGAAAAAAGACAAGTGGACGAGAGAGAGTTTCTCCTACGATTAATACAATACAGGCCCAAATCGGAAGTATCAACTACATAATATTTATCTTCAATCATTATTGTATCTAGCAGTAAAACACAAAACATACAAAAACTCAAAAGCCAGAGTCCGGTAAAAGAAAATTAATTATAAAATATAAATATAATTCGGAATTTATATGTCTTTAGTTCCTGATGGTAGAAGTAGAAGCTGGTAGCTGATTTAATTTGTTTTTAATTTAGATGTACTGACGAAATCAACAATTAATTACAGTAACTACCAAACGTTAACAATAAAAAAACCGATCACACTGAGAACCTCGTCCTTTTGAAGTCGGTTAGTAAGTAAATGCACCAGAATCAGGTACCGTTACAAAAATTACGAGTTACAGTTATTTAGTAATTTAAAATCTGACATTAAACCTCTTAAACTAGGATTTATCTGTATCTTTAGAAACAATCATATAGTGGTCGGTACACAGCACAGTACGCGGGTAATTTTGATATTCTGGGGAAATAGTACAGACAAAGAGCGTGCATTCCTTGCGCAAAAGAGCTGTATCAGAGCTATATTTAACATATATCAGACTGACTCCTGTGAACCTTTTTTTAAAAAGAAGAACATATTAACATTGCCCTGTCTATACATATTTGAGGCCGCAGTTTTTATTAAAAAGAATATTGAGTTATTTGAATATCGTACGCGTAAACTCATTTTATGCACGAAAGTTTTTTTTGCTCAGCTTCACGTATATTTAATCATATACCGGAGGCTATTAGAACAATAACAGCAATGAATGTATTTAAGAAAAGACTCCATGATTTGTTGGTAAACAAATGCTACTATTCAGTAAAAGACTTTCTGTCTGATAAAACTTTAATGTAATAAATACCCAGTCATGATGCGTTCAGTATTCTAACAATAGTCCTGACATTTTGTATACCTGAGATCGAATTTATGTAGAAATCTTTATTATTATTAATTTTTATTATATAACTTGACAATTATTAAATATGACATATATTTCTGAATTAATTTATTGACATTGTGTTATGTAATTATTGTTTTAATTGTGTGTTAATTATTGTATGCCCAAAGGGCGGGACATGGCTGATCTTAAAATATTGTTCAACATCTGTATTTTGTACCTACCTATGATCCACAATAAAGTATCTGAATCTGAATCTGAATTTTTGGCGAATGTATTTTTTAAGCAGCACGTTTCACAAATCGATCTTCGCGTCACGCCATCGGGGCGCGGGATTATCGTGAAATCACTCTTAAGCGGTAAAATGGTGAGATGCAATTTTTGAATCTTCTTAGTTTTCCTTCTTTTAAATTAGGCACTCGTTTTAAGTGCTGTGTGGTGACGGCGCGCGAATATCAGACAGAATATCATCACCCCATCTCATCCCGTGGGGGACGTACAAGTCGACCCGAGGGAATGTTTACCAGAGGATGGGCAGCAGCGTCTCTCTGAGTACTATGACCATCAACCTGCGATCGCCAACCCGTCTGCCAAGCGTGGCGATTATGGCATATCCCTCCAAGATTATTCTTGGGGAGGCTTTTGGTCCAGCAGTGGACTTTTTGCAGCTGTTATGATGACTCGTTTTAAGCGTAGTATATACAATTCGAAGTCGCGCAATTTGCTTAATTAGTTTCAAAATAATTGCTGATACCATTGACGACATGCAACTAGTTACTTTATCTGTAAATGCGGTTCAAACTTGTTACAAGTTCATATCTGGAGAATGGCGCCCGCCCTCCGCTACAGACACGGGTCGCGCAGATTATCACGAACCATATTAAATGTGTCTATTTCCCTAAATAAATACACAACGTGCTCCCGAATATTAAGAAACTCAAAGTCCAAACAACAGTATATTTGTTATTGTGGAATTGATCATGCGTCCGTGGTGGGAAAAAAAGTACAAATATTATGAATTACGTTACTTAAGGTACATTTAACTCACAGCCAGTTACTCTCGCACCGGTCCGTAAGTGATCGGCGATGTTAGGTAATTGGGCTCGCGGTCGGCCCATAGATGGGTGACCGCTAAAGTGGTTCAATTTCTAGGCGTCTCCGCGCTTCGGAGGGCACGTTGAGCTGTAGGTGCCGGTTGTAGTCTTTAAGCCATATCAGAGGCCTACTGGGTGGCTTGAACAACTCTGACACCGGAGCAAACACTGCTATAAGTAAGTAAGCAGATATTTCCCCAGCGGACAATGTCGATCTGTACAGCAAAATGTTTAGAACATAGCTTTCAGAACTGACGGCCGCTGGGGCTGAAAAGTGGAGTGGCGACCATGAACCGCAAGACGCAGCATGGGTAGGCATCCTACAAGATTAATCTTGTGAGGGTCGCTGGGGTTAGCGCCAGACCGGCTATTTTGGAAATCTAAGGCAGTATTATGCGCTCTCTCGATACTAACGAAGTATTTATCACATTTAGTTTACCTGCCAGAAAAACCTCCTTCAAAGGCCAATCTTGCTTATTGCAGTCTTCACCTTTCACTCTGCTGTACTACAAGACTTTTTTTAATTAAAGCAGGGTCTACTTTTTTCGGTTTAGTGGAGACACTCAATGTCAGGGCCCCTTGAAGTGCCGCACCGTAATCTAAAAACGAAACATAACCTAAGATGCACATATGGATTCGATCCGTAGTTTCGAATGCACGTTAAGGTGCCGGTCTAGGATGTAGCCGCTAAGCCCATGTCAGAGGTGGGTGTTTGACATTTTCTGGCACGAATCTTGTTGAGAGAATCGCTAAAACTACGTGGTAAAGATAACCTGGTGAGACGAAGAATGTGGCATCCTTTCTAAACAAATCAATGCAAGAACACGTTTTCCTCAAAATATGACAAAAAGTCTGTCTAACCGATTTTATTTTTGACTTTCTAAAAGTGAACTCTTTATATATAATCTATGAATCCACTAGGTCATCCACGTCAACTTCTTAATTAATAAAGATCAATTATATTCTAACAGTTTATTAGTTATTAAAATCTTAAAATAGAATTGGTTACCAATATCTTGGTATTTTTAAATATTCGTTAATATTTAGAAATATCTAGAGAATGGCAACAACTTTTTAAGTTGATTTCGTATTATTTAAATAATAAACATCTAATAAATTATCCGGTGTTGTTGAAGAGAAACCAATCTAAATTCCAAACTATACTTATTCAATCATAAATAGAATCATCCAGCGGATATTAAAAGCCGTTAAGCTACGATTATCCATTGATAGATCGAGTTAACAAATTCAATTTATAGCATCTTAAAATACTTTTTTGATTTGCATAACTTGTCCAGATATATGTATCTATACAATAGTTTCAAAGACAGGATCATGTGACAGGCAGATGGATTCCGCCGCGCCGGTTAGGCTTTGTAATTGGGGTTCGCTTTGACCTCTTTGAGTCCTAATTCATATTAGAATATAAATTTTGATAGATATGATTTACTTTTTCCTCGCAAATTGATTCATTGGTTCAGTATCAATAAAACTAACAATAAATAATATCCTGGAACATTATTCACACACGGCAGAGCTTGTACTATGGAAACCAGATAACTGATATGTTACACATACTACATTTCTTTTGTAAATACGCACTTATACGGATAACTACACCCAAACTCAAGACAAACAGACGAACATGTCTGTTGCACACAAATATCTGTCCTGGGTAAGGATCGAACCCACGACCTACGGCGTGGAAGGCAAGCATTTATCAACCACGCCAACCGGCCCGTTAAACACAATATGAATATTCAATTAATCTAATATTCTAAGCACGATTTTAATATAAACTACGGTCATAAATAATTTCGTGTTCTACTAGCATCTGAATAAATTCTAGTATTTAGATAACATGAAGTAGGTAAGCTTATATATAATTGTGTATATATATATCGTTGCTTATACTATGTGCGTCATATGACAATTTTATTTTTATAACATCGTGACTACAGTGATAATCGATAAATTAGTAAGTATGTCAACTATGACAACAGACCAGTCAAGATCCGTAAGTACTTATAGGTACAGATATCACGCATATCAAGTTACCCCAATCTGTCAAATTATCCCAATTGAAAGTGAACCTTATGCTATTTTGTGATAAAGATGAAAATTTATAAAAGAAATTTGACAGATTGGGGTAACTGGATGTTCTGGCGTCTGTCCTTACGGATCTTAGCTGGCCTCTTAGACTGGTGGTTAGGGACCCTGAATGCTAAGCCAGAGGCCGTGGGTTCAATCCCCACACAGGACCAATCTTTCTGTGATGAGCATGATTGTTTGTTCTGTGTCTAAGTAATCATAATATTCATAATCATATCTGTTTCCTTATCCGGTTTATCATATTGTTTATATACATATATCTGGTTACCGTAGTGCAGGATCTGCCTAATTTGGGATCAGATAGTAGTGTGTTACTTGTCCCAAGATACCTATTTGCTTTTTTATTTATCTTAAAAATAGATGTTTGTAGTTTTGATTAAATTCAAATATGTTGTATGATAATTATAGCTGCGATATGACCGGTCACAGTCGGGAGGGGAATGTACTCGATTCAGTAGGGAAATTTTATTTTAAGCTGCGAATAAAGATATGTTTGTTATGGAACGAACATAATATGTGAGCCAACATCTTGTGTTTCTTTCACTAATATGAATCTAATTGTTAGCATACGATAGATGCACAATACGGACACATGCGTCTAAGGCTTCCGCTACTGACCAACGTAGGATTCACGGAATAATTTGGAGAACATTCTGCTTATTCTACCAAAGAGCTCACTGAAGTTCTTGGTAGTCTTTCTTTTAGTAGTTTAGAGATCTTTTAGTAGTTTATAGAGGCACTTCCACAGCAAAATATAACCTGGATAAATCAGTGGACACTAAAACGAAACGGTTCATATTGAGAACCTTCCTACTTTTTGAAGTTGGTTAAATAAAATGAAAAGGTCGCATAAAAATCAGCTTTATCCGCCTTTGCAACCATGCGATCGATAGTTTTACGAACAACGCAATTAAATTGATCTTTTTCACGTTAGATTATTAAAAGTTTTACTTATATGTACCGATCCGACTAACATGGAGATTTGCAAAAAATAATAAACTAAAAGCCTAAATTAGTACAGAATTTTATAAATAAATAAATAATGTATATATTGGGACTAAAACTGCAGTCTGATCCCAAACTAAGCAGAGCGTTTATTATGTTAACCAGGCAACTGATAGACATAATATGTTTGTATTTAGAAATAGATTAGTACGTTTATCAGTCGTGTGTTGGCCGTAGTTCAGGCTCTACCTTGCTTGAGATCAGATGCCAATGTGTGAGTTGTTCTCAAATATTACGAAATAAATGCGCCACACGTGCAGTCAATATGATGAGTAAAATGTACAGATGCCAGCACATCCAGCTACCCCAATCTGTCAAATTTCTTTTATAGATTTTCAACTTTATCACATAAGCATAAGGTCCACTTTCAATTGGGAAAATTTTACAGATTGGAGTAGCTTGACGTGCTGGCGTCTGTACATATACTTATGTGGGGTTAATAGCTAGAGCTTGTTTCGGTTCAGTTTTGCGAGATTTCCTGAACAATCCGAGCAGTGGTGCAGTCCACATGACGTCAGTAGATATAAGAGCATTTCGAACACCAACCCTTGAATTTAACTTTAGATTTATAGTATTATTCGATGCAAACCGAAAATCTAAGTGTGGAAGATGTTGATAAAATATGATATGAACTTTTACATGCAACTGTGAACATTTTATTCGGCTGTGTTTCTAGAAAACAAAGCCGATGGATAACACCTACATCCTCCGAAAGGGTGTGAGCAAGGGAATCCTAAATTTCATCTAATCTACTAGTGTGTACGTTCGTAGCTTAACGCCAGAGTTGAGTAAATGTCAAAGTGAGTGTACTAATGGAGCGTCAGCTGTTCAAACATAAATACGCAGAGCTTATAATAGTTTTATATGCAAACTAATTATGTAACAGAAGAGAGCATGTAACAGTTCCGTGATTTTCACAAGTTCACAACACTGATGGTCATACGCAATAAATCATTGATTGCTTTAAAAAATGTGTTACAATTAATTACTGAGATAACCTTTGAACATAAACTATAATAGGTAAAGCAAATATCTACTTACTTCATTATGTTATTGTTAAGTGAATATTTTTAATATCTAGTATAGATAAGAAATCAAACCTATAATTTGGGATTCGTATAAATTAAGATGAGTGAGTGAGTCATTACATATATACCTACCCTTGTTACAAATTCAATGTAAAAAATAAATGTTATTTGACAATTTCTGACGCTGTGGGCCAATCGGTATTCTTATTTTTTAATAATTTCACCATTCATAATATCGAAAGGTTAATAAATAAATTGAACTATCGCCACTAGAAAAGTCAGTTAGGTTAAGTCAGAACTACAACCATAACGCATGAGCCGACAGTACGAAGTGGTAGCGGCCAGCGAGTGGCACAGATACAAATCAATCGTTTCTGCTAAAGTAAACATTCAATTGAATGTTTGATTTAAAACCATTCGATATTATGTACTTTCGAGTATTTAGACATTCGATTTATAGTGGTAAATCGATTGATATTCAATTATTTGGCATAGGACTCGTTTTTGACTGTAGATATCTTATAAATTAGACGAGTTAGTGATGTGCATGCGTATCAGTCCTATGGCAAAGCATTAAAGTCTCTCTACTGAGTTCGACCAATCAACTAGCGGAATCATTTTTGCGCGGGGAACGCGCAGTTTTAGGATAAGCCTAAACTGCGTTTGGAAAAGGGTCTGCGCTACCATCCTATCCCGATCGAACTAAATGTTCGTAGAGTAAGATATATATTATATTCGACGGTCACCGTATCCTAGTTGGTAGTGCTCCTGCCTACGATGCTGGTGGTCCTGGGTTCGTATCCCGGTAAGTGCAAATATTTGTGTGATGAGCACGAATATTTGTTTATGAGTCATGGATGTTTTCGATGTATTTAAGTATTTATCTATCTATATAAATATGTATATCGTCGCCTGGTACCCATAGTACAAGCCTTGCTTAGTTTGGGGCTAGGATGATCTGTGTAACATTGTCCCTAGATATTATTATATATATCTGAACAGTTTTGTCATGGTATGATTTAATAAGTGTATATAAGAGATATTCCGATTTTATTCTCATTGAGATACTTAGAACAGCCATGACGAAGACACTGACATACATAGATTACAAAAAACGTACTATTATGACTTATGGCTTTAAAATAAAAAGATATATATTAGCCACTTAATACATAGAAGGTACTAAGTGGAAAAAAAAACTTAAATCATCTATAAATTAATAACAAAATGCGTCAGATGATCAATAATTGACGAATACGAAAATGTCAATTCTGATTTCCCTTCCCTACATTCTGTTTTCCTTTTTTCACAAACAGATGTTTTATTTCGTTTAGTTTAATTGGATAGATTGCACTCTTTATTGTAGGACCTATACTTTGTGTGTATACCTTCTTTATTTTATAATTTATATCAGTTAGTCCCCTAAAGTCACCGGATTGCAGAGTTCAGTGGTAGCTTTAATCAATAGCAACTATTTTAAGAAATATTTTTATTATTCTATAAATAAGACCTACCTCCAAACTAATTAATTAAGATATCTTCACTTAACAGTTTATGTCTGATGAAATAAAATTAAAAAATTACAATGATATGCGCCGGCGACGGCGTGGCGTCGACGTGCGGGTTATCTGTTGGTCCGGGCTCTTTCCATTGCGTTATCAACCACAACGCAAGGACCTTATACACGAGTCTGCAGTAAATCTATTATAAAAGGATAAAATTAATTGTTTTGTTAACCTTTGCACTCGGAAATCTATTTATGAAGTGATAGAATATTATACTTTCGGAAGAACATTTACATGCATATGTTAGCTTGCTGTGTTGCTGACGGCATACAGTATCGCTACCCCATCTTATAACACTGCAGGAGGCCCTCGGGCCAGGCTTTCGTGGTCTCCTGGACTTCTGGATGGAACTAAAATGGTTCGAGTAGCCAAACAAGTATCACGCACAATGGCCCAATTAGGAGGCTAAGTGCGGAAATCCCATCTTATCCCATATGCCATATATAGTGGAAGACGTAAAAGTCGTCCCGTCTACCAAGCGTGGCGATTATAGCATATCGTTCCAAATGATGGACCAAAATCCATTGTGGAAATCTCTTGGTGAGGCTTTTGTCCAGCTGTGGAGGTCATTCGGCTGACATGATGATGACGATAGTTTGTAAAAGTTCTCGCGAAAGTCTACATAAATGTCCCCAAAATAGTTATCTCTTTAACACATGGGGCTTTACAAACAGGCAATTCACGAACACAACGTATACCCGGACCCAGAGCAACTATATATAGTAGGTATATACACAAATAGATTTCCTATCGTTCGAGCCGAAAGACGAGGTCACCGAGTAGTAGCGAGGTGACCACTCTAATCACTGCGCCAATCAAGTATTTTCTGCCGTAATCTAATAAGATTCTAAAAATAAATAGAGATTTTATGGCCATCATCTAAATCCATGGCAGTAAGGTATTATATATATGAATGTATAAATAGTAGCTATCTTTTTTATTGCTTTCCGCAAATAACTTTCGTATTAATTCGTTATAATTAACTAGCTGTACCCGCGACTTTGTCCGCCCATTTTGTAATGACTACATAAATGTGACATCGGAATATCTCTAATATTATGTCTCTTGTTCGTTAGAATCGCAGGTGAACCAAAGTAGTCGACATAGCTCGAAGAATTGCCAAGTTGGAGTGGCGATGGGTAGGGCACATAGCTCGTAGAACCGACGGCCACTGGTGCAGAAAGGTTCTCGGGTGGCGACCACTAACTGGAAGATTCAGCATGGGCAGGCAGCAGATGGACCAAGGACCTTGTGAAGGTCTCCGGAAGCCGCTGGATGCGGGTAGCGCAAGACCGGCAATTGTAAAGATCCTTGGGGGTGGCCTTTGTTCAGCGGTGGGCGTCTCTCGTATGATAATGATGATGATTTATTTAAGAATACGCATATATTTTAATTGAAACTTCCTCGAGAAGGAAATTCAAATGAGCTTAAACTAAAAAAATATACTAATAGGTATCAAATAGTGTGCTAGCCACCTCCTAGCCCCATCATCAGCCATTTGTGAATGAGAATGGCGCACTTGCAAAGTTCTTAAAATTGATAGGAATTAGAATGAATATATATAAACACCAGCTTAATACTGACTATAGAGATGATAGAGATTTGAATCCGCTTATGTTTTCCCAAAAACAACACTAACAAGAAAATGTGAAATATTAAATTTAAAAGAATTGTAAATAGATATGGATGAAAGCATGGAGAAGTGGATTAGCTGATGATATACAAACATGGCTAATAAACTAATACACAGAAATACGCTGTTATCAGGTAAAAGAGTACATTTATAGATGATTAATGTCAAAAAAGGATCGAAATGTCAGAAAAAGGATCTGTCTGCCAACAAAAACAGACAGTTTGGCGGAAAAGGGTAGAAAAGATAAAGTTGTCTGTTTTTTTGGCGCCACGTGAAGCCTAAACAGCTAAAACATTAAAATATAGATATAGGCCCGGCCAGACGCAATTTTTGTATAATGTTGATGAAAAAGTTTGAAATAAAACTTAATGATATAACCTACTAATATTATAAATGCGAAAGTTTAACCAGTACCAATAACAAGTACCAATAACTACCGAACGGATTTTGATGAAACTTTGTAGGAATATAGCTTGTATATCCGAATAACACTTTGACTGTAACTTATAAAGTTTAACGTGGGTAGAACCGCGGGGCACAGCTAGTTTTAATTAATATTTTTAAAATATTCCGACGGTAGACAGAAGATATCGCCTCGTTTTGACCTTAGGTATTCAAAATTTTGTCATTACGTCTTTCGACTGGTTTTAATTTTGTATTCATATTTTTTATTTAGTCCGATGCAACCCCTCATTAAATACAATAATCTGTATACAAAAATCATATCAATATATAAAAACATGCCTAGCGATAAGTGGCTTTATCCTACTGACTTACGCCCGGTTCCTATATTCCAAAAACGAATCGTTTCTACTACGAATAGTTAGAATTTCTACCAGCCGTAACGCAAAACCGTTCCTAAAAAATACTAGTCGTTATCCAAATAACCAACGTCTGGTTACTAACGGATGGGAGGACGTTAGTAAGCTTATTGTATGGAGATGCGTTCGAAAGTGTTCCTATAAATATTTTCTACTGTCACGGAACTGTCAAAATAACGAGGCGTTACTGCTTTGATTACTAGTTGAATTCGGTCGGTTTACCAGTCGTTTGTATTTTATTTTGGTAATTAACATAGTGTTTGAGGAGATTTCCGTGATGTCTAGCTCTGAAACTGATAGAGAATTCATGGCTTTGTTTTCCGTTAGAAAGGGTTGATTATTTTTCTATCTTCTAAGATTAAAATTTCATAACCACAAACCTTAGATTAAATACTCAATTTAAAAACTTATTTAGAAACCATGAAATACTCCTGGACAGACGTCAGACGACAGACGCATGCGCCATGCGCTTTCGTGTTACGCGTTTTGTTCACACCATGCACTCGTAACATCAAATTTTCAATACTAATGATTTATAAATATTTTAAACCTAAAACGCAAATTAAATTATTACTGTAACTATAAGTACAGTAATTTGTACTATTACTCACATAATATTACAGAATAATAAATGATTTTAGTTGCATAATTGACGTACGACGTTTTGTTATAACTAATCGTGAAGAGGAGCGAGAGGTTCATCGCCGAACGAGTCGTAGGTGGTTTAAACTACGGATGTTCGTCGCAGGTAGGGCATTGTGGAACACTAGTTTTGCATCGGTATCGGTAGCTGAATTACGGATGGTAACGTTGGTCCAATGACGGATCGTAAAATAAAGGAACCGGGCATTAGTACCAAGTAGAAACTCTCTACATACATGCAGCTAGGGGCATAATGTTAATGGTATATAATCAGAGAAAAAATACATGTTATCATATATAATAACGTACCAATACTGGCACGTGTCTACAGGCATGACACCGAATGTCAACGCCGTGACATGCGGGCATTAATGCTGAAAATTATTATTTATTATTCTGTGGGTAGAATGGTTATTTAACTGCACGTGTGCCACAATAGTAAAAGTATTTAGCTTGGAGCCCACGTGTTTGAGGTTTGTTCTTCGGGCAGAACAACAATGTAACTAGTCCATGTTTGGCTGCACTTTGTTTCTGTGAATTTTATATGGTTTGTTCTCTGCTGCACAAACATACATTCCTATCCTATTACCTATACGCAAATGCCGCGGCCGCACCGTTATTGTTCAAAAAAATATATTCTGCTTATAGGGTTAACATGAGATTTTATTAATTTTAGGAATAACAATAGGATATGATATATGTATGTGTAAAGGTCAATACAACAAAAAGGCATGTAAATCAAAATTATAAAAAGACGTGTGGCACTCGGAGACTGCCGCGGTAGAGCTATTGCATAGCATTTAACAACTTATGCAATTATTTGTGATAATAATATTAAAATGAATGTATGAAGAGTACTAACTTATTTTCTTTCACAATTTTTTCGTGACTTTCTTCATTAATAAATGCACTGTTTATTCATATTTAAAGCACTTTGTATACAAATTATACGAGTACAGATATTCACTGTTGTACGTAGATGATAAATACATATACATATATATACTATCTCACAAACAGCTGATTACGGTAGTTTTCCAATATCGAAACCACTACTTTTGGTCATTTGTGGAGAACATACAGTAGACCAGGTACTCCTTGTAACTTTGCGGTTGCGAAAAATGTAAAAACCACCTGAAAACGTAATTATTAACACAAGACTATTAATTTATCAAAGAATCCAAACAAAAAATCCTTTAATCAAGATTTTACCAATGAGAATATAACAAACTGTTGCTATGGCTACTGTAGGTTAAATACTCTTTGGCTATGGCGTTTGATGACATTCCGTGAATATACGGGTGTTTTTTAATGTCGCATATTCTACCGATCGCTTATATGAAATAGTACTCTTCACATTAGCCGGTTTATAACGTCAATAAAAGGGTTATTTATATGTCGGCGCATCGTATAAACTTTTTCATTAAGAGTGACATAGACGGGTTACTCTAGCGGAGCGTCGTGTCGATGGTAGCGGGACGGCGATCTTAGAGAGGCTGTTTGAACTGGAACCGTCAGCGCACCACTTTTGCGACGAATCGCTATTAATTAAACGAATCAAGAAAGTCTTGGACTAAATTAATATTATTTGTGGAAGAACATATTGTGATTTACGTGAAAGAAATTATATTTTGCTGTAACTTATAAATTTAAAATTTTATATTTTCTGTCAAACCAGATTTAATTGAATTCCCATTTCATACTGCTTATTTACCAAAATGATGAAGACTGAATGTGTTGCTATGCCCTGTTCACGCTTTTATCAGAAGTGGGATTGAACGAAATGCAAAATAAAGAAAACCTTCAAGAATTTACGACCGCTGAAAAACATTTCAGCAACATGGAAGCGTTACTTACCCGAGTTCTAGAGGCACAACAAGCACCACCAATAAGTACGAATCAAACACCACTTTTGAAGTTTGACCCGGGTGAGCCAGATTTGGATATTGAAAGTTGGTGTAAAGTGACTGAAGTAATTGTGTAAAATAAACATACACGTAGAATTAACCAGGATAATGAAAGGTTGTGCAGCTACTAAACTATATTTAGACTATATCACATGGAGCTTGGTTAAAGAGATTTTAATGGCGAGATTTTTAAAAGCGAAACTTATTCAAGACTAGTTTGATTAAATCTTACGATTCTAAATAAGAGACGGCATCTGAATCAGCACTTCGATTATGGATTCTTATAGAACGAATACCTAATTGTACGATGGGTGAGGGAGGAGTTAATAACTTGGTTTCGTTATATCAGTGCTGTATAAGAAAGATGGCATAATATGTCGGGAATTAAACGCACTACAACGAACTGCAACTAAATTGCAAGATACTTCAAGTGCTTCACGTTCTGCGGAGAAGAAGGCAGTTGTCACCGCAAATGGGGCAAACCGCGAACAGGACCAACTGCGAATGGGACTAGCTGCGAATAGGACCATTTGCGAACGAAGGACGAAAAGCGAATGGGACGAACTGCGCATAACCCCTGCTATACCTGTGGCCGGGCCGTAGCAACGGCTTGTACAGAAAGGAAGAACGGTGGTGAAGCTACTGTCAAGGAAGTTCATCAGTGTGAAAACCGCCCTTTTAGGGGTATTTTGGGGACATATTCTGGTGAGACAGTTTCTTTTTTTGTTTGATAGCAGATATTCTTGTTCTCTTTTAAAAGATAGCTTCTGTGGCAAACTGCGGGTACTGTGCGTAAAAAAACTTGTTTCTTTATGTAGTATACAAGGTGAAGATACATAATGCTCAACTCAAATTCAAAGCAATGTGACAGTTGATGAACTCCCTGTCAATGTTATATTTAATGAGGTTCTTGATAATTTTATTTCTGATCCTATCATATTCGGAAGAGACGTTTTCGATCAAGTGATGTGCGTTAAAATTGGTAATGACAATCTCATGTGTTTCTTTCTTTTTCAAAATAAATCAGTAATTATTGCGATTTAAAGTCAAACAAAGTGGACTTTACTAAGGGCAGACACGAATTTGTTAGGACACGATAGGGTGACATTAATTTCGATACTAAATAAATATTCTGAATATTTCACTGAAGGTATTCCTTCCCGCCGAGTTACAACAATGCAAATGCAATGTCAAATTAATTTGATAGTTCTACACAAAATTGAACAACGTTGTCTATATAGATTAGCGCCATCTGTAAAAGTGATTGTTAGAGAACAGATTCAGGAATTGCTTAGTGCTGGAGTAATTCGCGAAAGTTTGCTAGCCCAATACTATTAGTTGAGAAAAATAATAATTCATACAGGGTGTGTGTAGATTTCCGGGAATTGAACTCCAATACACATCTCGAGCACTACCCTCTACCGAATATCAATGATTCTGGGACAATTTCTGAGGATTCTTCCATAAAATAGTACAGTATCTCGAGCTTCATCAGGGCTGGTTCTCCATTGAACAAAAACGCGATAGCGAAATACAGGATCTTATCGCCATACAGCATAATAAATGATTCCCCGAGTCGGTAGCATATGATGTCAGAAATGGTATTATTTACAGAAAAATCGTTCGAAATATTACAGTTTCTTGGCTTTCAGTCGTTCCAACATCTTTAATTTGGACGCTTATTAGCCACACTCAAAATTAATTACAACATTTAGGCAGGGACAAAACCGTAGATAAACTTTATGAGCAGTACTGGTTTCTTGAGATTTCCAAATGTGTGCGGTAGTTTATCGATTCGTGTGTTTTTTGCACAACATCGGAAGATTCTTCTGGAGCTCAACCTATTCAGCTGCACCCGATCAAAAGTCTTCGTGTCATGGCATGCCATACGATATTACCATACCATACCATAAGATTTTACGGGAAAGCTGCGCGGAAATAGTGAACGAAAAGAATACTGTTCGGTGATTATCGATGGTTTTAGCAAATGTGTTCTGATAGAGCATACATCTCCCCTAGATGCTAAGAGTGCGATACACGCGTTACAAAAAGCTGCTTTACTTTTTGGGGCACCTAAACTAATCATTGTGGATCAAGGTTATTTTGGCATTATTATTGAAACTGGCTCTAGCAGGGCTAATGGACAGGGTAAGAGAGTTGCGGAGTCTTAAAATGTATTAACTATTCTCGAAATTTACCCTAGTAAAACGTGGCAAGAAGAATTAGGAAACATTCAATTCGCGTTGAACAGCACCAAGTCAGACGTAACCAAATGATGATGATGTCTTCCCGGCCGAATTATGGCCATGGCGGCCATTCTCAATGGAGATTAGCCAATTGCGCACGACATATTATAGTGCACAAGTGTGTGCGTAAACACAGGGGCACATTCTATTCCATCAGAGTATTTGGTTACGGACTGCCTCGTTGGTCTAGCGGTAGCGTGTTCCACCGCAGAAAGTGAAGTCCTGGGTTCATATCCCGGGGCCGGCCAAAAAAGTGATTTTAGGACTTGTGCACAGTCATTAGGTATGTCTAATCTAAATTTGGAAGCTCATACTCAACAAGAACGTCTTAAGTGCAGCGGCTAAGACAGTCGCCTCGCCGCTTCGTGTCTCGGGTTCGACTCCCGCACCGGATTACTATTTGTGTGACCCATAAATAGTTGTTCTGAGTCTGGATAAGGTGTCCGTCTATTATATGTTTGTAAAGTACCCCGCGACACAGGGATAGGATTCCCAATAGATGCTTCATCCAATATACGGAAAGCGGCTAGTTATGAGGTTAATCGATTGTGTAAAAATAAAATCATTTTCAAAAAGAGATTCTGTTGGAACAAAGTTCCTTATCGCGCGTTGCGAAAGGGGGCTAGACGAAAAAAAATTAAGACGAAAAGTTGTAAGTTAAAAGTTGTTTTTTTGTATAGTAAGCTATTTTAAGCCGTGTGGCGTGCGCATGTTTCTCTGTCTCTCTCTCTCTTATAGAAAGCAAGCCAGATATTTTTGTAGTTTTTTTGTACATAATAAATAATAAAAAAAAATAACTTCGTTCCATCCGGGTGTCCCTTGACATCTCTAAAGTTTTCTTTTTATCAAAAATACTGAACGGAATGAAACTAAATTAGACAGTAAGTTCAGTGGCCCATTTGAAGTAACCTAGATAATGATCGATATGAATTAAAAAGGTTTGATAGTTCTAATCTAATTTATAAGTATGCTCACGAGAATTTGCGCTCAGTACCCGGGGGGCGACACAAAGGCTAGCTCGATATCACGACATTTTTTTTATTATGATGAGGCCGAGTCGGCGCTTGAAGATATAAACGATGTAACTTTGACTGGTAGAGGTGACACAAATGATTGTGACAGCTTGACCGTATTCTCTGAGACTATTACAGCTGGTACAGATACTCTCAGTATATATTGCGACGAAATTAAAATTTACGATTAACAAGATAATTTGCAACCATAGGTATTCAGTATGGTATGGTGGTGGTGGTCAATATGTTGTATATCATGCATGTGTTTTTAATGCCATAGATTCTAGATAGTATCATTGATGTTTATCGATTGGAATTTCTAGTCCAATAGCAAGTACGGTTTCTATTGTCTACCCTGGTCGAAGGGACAGTGTCGTCCGGGCCAGACCCATTAAGGGTTGGTTGAAGGGATGCACTCGTCCGGTCCAGATGTGTTCTATTGTCTACCCTGGGCGAAGGGACAGTGCCGTCCGGGCCAGACCCATTGCGGGTTGGTTGAAGGGACGCACTCGTCCGGTCCAGATGTGTTCTATTGTCTACCCTGGTCGAAGGGACAGTGCCGTCCGGGCCAGACCCATTGCGGGTTGGTTGAAGGGACGCACTCGTCCGGTCCAGATGTGTTGTGTTGGTATCCTGGTCGAAGGGACAGTGCCGTCCGGGCCAGACCCATTGTGGGTTGGTTGAAGGGACGCACTCGTCCGGTCCAGATGTGTTGTGTTGGTAGCCTGGTCGAAGGGACAGTGCCGTCCGGGCCAGACCCATTGCGGGTTGGTTGAAGGGACGCACTCGTCCGGTCCAGATGTGTTGTGTTCGTATCCTGGTCGAAGGGACAGTGCCGTCCGGGCCAGACCCATTGTGGGTTGGTTGAAGGGACGCACTCGTCCGGTCCAGATGTGTTGTGTTGGTAGCCTGGTCGAAGGGACAGTGCGTCCGGGCCAGACCCATTGCGGGTTGGTTGAAGGGACGCACTCGTCCGGTCCAGATGTGTTGAATTAGTATCCTGGGTGAAGGATAGTGATGTCCGGGCTAGATCCGTTGCGGGTTGGTCTTAGTCATCAAAGTCATTATGGAATAATCTGAATGGGACTGTGTGTTTCATGTTGACCCATATAGAATGAAGCCAATTTTAATAGCAGGATGAACGAGCGCATGTGCTGGTGATGGGTTCTTGTCTGTTTCAGAAATACAATAACGCCCGAGGACGGTCGTATGTCAGTCCGGCCGTGTCGGCGCATCGTATAAACTTTTTCATTAAGAGTGACATAGACGGGTTACTCTAGCGGAGCGTCGTGTCGATGGTAGCGGGACGGCGATCTTAGAGAGGCTGTTTGAACTGGAACCGTCAGCGCACCACTTTTGCGACGAATCGCTATTAATTAAACGAATCAAGAAAGTCTTGGACTAAATTAATATTATTTGTGGAAGAACATATTGTGATTTACGTGAAAGAAATTATATTTTGCTGTAACTTATAAATTTAAAATTTTATATTTTCTGTCTAACCAGATTTTATTGAATTCCCATTTCATACTGCTTATTTACCAAAATGATGAAGACTGAATGTGTTGCTATGCCCTGTTTACGCTTTTATATATAATCGCGGTTGATATCGTTGAAAATATATTTACACTTCTGTATTTATAATTTCTGCATTAATATAACAATAAATGCTTAAAAAACTACAAGATTAATCTAAATTAAAATACAAAGTGAATTTATTTAATTATTAAAATAAAGGCGGGTTGCTGAACTAAAGAGACAAGCGTGATATTTCAAAAAGTCATTAAAAGTTCTGGTATTTATCGATAGATGGAACGAGTGGGGGGTGGTAGGTTTTTTTTTCGTTACGGAATTTCTGGATTCGGTCCCCACGCACAAGGCCCGCGATAGAAGCTATGCAATAGCTTAAAAGAAATTCAAACATTTTTCACAATTGATTGATACTAATTGTGAATAAACATTGTTAATTTCTTTTCAATTTATTTCATTTTATTTTACTACAAAAAATATGCTGTTTCCTATCTGCATGGCAGATATATGTAGTTCCCATTTGCCAATTTTCTTAATACATTTATTTCAGTTTCTACACTTTTTTGAGAATACACCCTTTTCAAACATGTTCTTGTTATTTTTATGTTATTACTTAAGGCTGACGGATTCTCTAACAATGTTGAAAACATAATTCAAATTTAATTTTGAATATACTAATACAACTAACCAGTCCATAAGACGATATAGATATATTAATATTTAAAAATAATACTTTCATGAACTAATCATTTAAAATTAGTCATCATCATCATCATGTCAGCCAAATTACTAATTCAAATGTAACCAATAGACCAACGGGTACCTTTAAAGTAGATGAATCTACAACTTTTATTCCAAGGGATGAAACTCGGGTGATCAACGAGTACCGACCCCCTCCGGCGTGAAAAGCAAGCATTTTCCAACCACGCACAGGCAATTTCTAACATCAATAAAGTATACAAAGCTACGTGGATAGATAAATGTAGGTAATTACTGTAGCAACGTATAGTCACCATATCATTGGTATCTAACCACGTGATGAGCTCATACAGTATAATCCACTTATGCGAAATAATGACATTAAATAGATATCACTACTAGCTATTAGTCTATTTATAACATGAGTATTGTATATGTATATTGAACCAGAACGTCTAACCCAGTTGTGCGTAAGAACAATTAAGATATCGCTTGGTATGTGTGACGTCCAAGTTACAGTTATTGGAAAAACACTGTCTGAAACTTTAATTGAGGTAATTTTGTTAGTTTAAGGGAAACCAAATGCCGTAAAAATCTTTTCTTTTATAATTAAAGTTATTAATTAATATTATAACATAAGAATCATATAGCCAAGTTATAAAGCATGTAAAGAATTTGATATCTTAAGAGCATGGTAAGAATTTTCTATTGTGGTACTGATAGTACGTTATGAGAAGAATATTTGAGGAAAGTACAGGTACTTTCCTTTATACTAATACATTGCTTATATATCCAAATATCACACAGGCAATAAGTTATAAAGTTTAACGCGGGTGAAACCATGGGGCTCAGGTAGTAAAACATTAATATGAACAATTCCCTACTATATAATAAGAACGAGTAACAATTATTGTGGCTTGGCTTCTTAAACAATCCTACTCTTTAACAGAGGTCTTCTAGCGGTTTTCATCATTAAAACTGTAATATAACCCGTAATATATTCATAGCTCAGATAGCTATAAATAAGTTTATTGTATTGTATAACTTTTATTGCGGCCAAATAAATCCAGTAATAATTAATAATAATTTTTATTAGTGTTACTGATAAAAACATCATTTATTTGCGTTGGATCCTAGTTTCAAATTCCATTTTTTAGGTATACCTTACATATTTTGAATTTGGGATCCAAGGGCAATGTTTAGTTATGTTATATGGTAATAATGTTTTGTAGGATACAACATCAAAAATATTACCTGGGAGTCAAAACTAGGATCCAAAATAAATGTAAAAGACATACAACCGACCGCAATTATTCATTTTGATTACCGACTTGAACATAATGTATACGGAACCACTTTCAAATGACTCCCCATGGAATACGAACGATTATAAACATATAATCGATTCACAAACAATAGGGAAATCACGTGTCATATGAACGTATTAAGAAAACAGTCGAATTGATAATCTCATCTTTTTGAAGTCGGTTAACCTGTATCAATATGCATTAGGGCCTAATTTACGTAAATTGAGAGATAGTTTGTTAGGAATATTACCGCTGATTGCGATGTCAGACGGGTTTGTAGACAGGCCGCGACCCTTTATCTCTCACGTTCTTATGCGCCCGCGCCGTCTCGCGACCGTGACATGTTTCGTTACACATTTTTTGTCTTACCATTCATACCTATTAAGTTAAATAGTAATAACACGTGCAAAAAGGTAGTCATTGACGTATGTGAATAGAATTGTAAACATAATGCATAATAGAATATTAAATGTTTAAATGTAAATAATAATTATGCATTATGTCAATAAAATAATTATTTGCCCGAGATACAGCTGCGTAAATGTACTTACTTACTTTTCCTAAGGAGTGTGGTTACCCTTGTGGCAGAATTATTCAAGCCACTCAGCAGGCATATGACATGGCTTAACGATTTTTGTTTGACTACAACTAGGAACAACGACTTATCATGCCCCTCAAAACACAGAGTAGCTAAGAAATTAAGCCTAAAGGCGGCCTAAGTTGTTGTTAAATAGATTAACTAATCATAATAAATATCGTTTATTTTCTCCGTAAATATTTCAGAATAAAGTGCAAGTTACAAGGTTGCAGGTCAGAAATAGGTTGAACAGATATGTTGTGGAGACTGGAACTGCTACTTGGTTAACTCTGTGTAACAAGTCTCCAAGCCTCCACCTTGGACAGGTGAGATTATCCTGAATTCAATTAACACTCTGGTAGTCTGGATATTGTAGATAAATTAAACAGTTCAGCAAGGAAACACAAAACATTTAGTTAATAAGTATTTTTACTAATTGCTAGCCAGTAGTGCATGTGTCTGAGTGTTTGAATGATTGTAAGTGACCACTTACGGACCAGTGAGAGAAACTGGATATGGGTGCCTCTGCGTACCTGTATGTGCAGATAGTATTTTCAAATGGAATAAAAAAATAAACAAAGTAACCCTCGACTCCAACTAAAATAAAACGGTAGAACATATTATCATAAATCATCGGTAAGCACAGTATTAATAAAACAAGCTGTTACATAAAAACAGCTACAATACATAGGGTTATACTTTTGGTTATGGTCTAGACCCAACGGCTTCAACTATGCTATGATCATTATATATATATATATATATATATATATAGATAGATAGCCTAGTCGTACCTCACTATCTATATATATACATAATGATCGTAGCATAGCTGAAACCGACGAAATTTTGCACAAATATTCCTTAAGTAACGTAGGTGTGCTCTAAGGAAAGATTTTGGAAATATTATTATATATTCTTTAAAAGATTACATAAACAAGTGTAAGTATCATCGCTTTTTAATATTCAAGCCGTTAAATGATAAAGAAGGGATTTAGGAAAATATTTTTCACCAGATTTATTTTGAAATCAGTGTCGAAAATTCTTACTGCAAGCGATTATTAACATTGAATTTTGACATGTTTTAATACTAAGATTCAGACCATAAGGGGTTAAAGTAGGGGTTGAAAGTTTGTAAGAAACTTGATCAAATGTAATAAATTATACGAAGTGGTATTTTTGGTTCGGACAGTAGGGGAAGTAGGTACTAAAACATGGTTAAGACAGAATAGGTTCATTTCAACCTTTCCGATGTCTGATCTTGGCTTACACGCGGACAAAGTCACGGGCAACAGCCAGTAAATATAATAAAACACCTCTTTGGTTTTGTAAGGCGTTAAAACAGTAGGCTATGACGCACATAAGCTTGTTTCAGTCATGGCGGTACAGCCAGGTAACATAAATTAAACGAAATTGGTCTGAAGCGACACACAATACGGTGACGCACGACAATGTCCTTAGTGTCTAGTCCCAAGAAATATTGTAAGTAATACAATATGGATACTCAATTAGTAAACTGGTAATAATTACATATATAAGACCTAAAAAAATATGAAAATTTTGACCTGGTGAATTTGGAGACTTATAATTCGTCTAATGGGCAAATTAACTCATTAAATATGTTTACCCATCTTTGTTACACGTAATACAGGACTTTACGATGATTTCAGAAATTGAATAAAGAATTAATGAAAAACTCAAAAGTTATTATGTTCTCGTTTAAATCGTTACAAAAGTCATGTCGAATAAAAGTAGTTGAAACCTAATTTTAGTATATTTTTACTAGAACACATTTTCAATATTTTATATTTTAATAAAGTATTGAAATATACAATCTCTAAGTATAGGAGTTGTGGTGTGAGACAACATACTTGAATGATAATTATTTCCTACAAAATATTCCTTTTCTTACAAAATTATGTCTTTCGAAAAAACCTAATATCTAGTAAAAGTCTATAAAAATCTCTTCCTAGATATATAACAGAATACATTATTAGTATTAAAATCGATACTTATCCAAAGTTGTGCAAATCTATTGCACAAATTCACTATTAGTTACATTTTGAATTAATGTGTAAAAAATAACACACATCCAGATTCCAATGTCCTTAAAGTCGACGCTGACGAAGTGCAGGCAAAAATAAGTAACATACATTTATATTTAGCTATTCGTAAGTAATTGTCTATTCATAAGTGTTCTTAAGTTGATGCTTCCTATTTAAACGCATTCAACATAAGCTCGTGGGAGTTTATTTACTGAACAGGATAAATTAGATTGACATTGGTCCAAGTTCAAATGTTGAAATAAACGTAACATATGCTTACTTAGGCTGGCTGCAAAGTTTGGTTTCCACATTTTTTGCAGAAAATAAAATTTGGATAACGAACATTTCCGACATTTCGAATCATCCAATTTAATCTGTTCTATAATAAAATCGTTACGCGATCATAGTTCTTTCTCTCACCGGTCCGTATTTGAGTGTTGAGGTTCTTCAACACTCAAATACGGACCGGCCTATGCGCGCGCTCAGACCACCATTTTGGATTCAATTCTGAACGTTTCTGTGCTGAGGAGGACACATTAAACTGTTGATCTCGCTTGAAGTCGATAGATAACAGTAGTTAGTCCATTACAGAGGCTAATGGGCGCCTTTAACAATTCTGACACTAAACTGCACAGACGATAAAGAAGAAAATGAATAAAGAATGAAATCACGTAAAGACTCAAATAAAATGTATTTGATGTATTCGAGTGCGGAATCCCGAATCCGGAAACCGAATGCAGTAAATAGATGTAGAAAAATACATTAGCTATTGTAATTCCTTGTAAGGTAAGAGAGTGTTAGCAATCAGTGAGTGATACTCTTAGAGTTGCAAACGGCTGTAGACTAATTTTACTATGTCTAGGCTTTGATCATGTTTTCTGAGTTGGTAGTACAAAAACGACCGTGTAAGATACTTTAGGATCTACGGAAGTGGACAACATGTAAAACGGTGGTTTGTAAATTACGCGTAATAAATTCTCTTAGCTACGGTAAAATGCGCGTGGCTTACCCACGTATATTGTATTTCAACGTACATAATATGTCGTGTGGCTGACGGCATGGAATATCGCCACCCCAACTCATCCCGTAAGGGGCGTAGAAGTCGTCCCGAGGGAATATCTCCCATAAAACCGGCAGCAGCGTTTCTTTGTCTACTATGACCATTATACTGTGATCTCCAAAGCGTAGCGGACGAGTTGGATATCTCAGTATAATGGATTATGGCATATACCTATCTCCAAATGATGGACGCAACTCCATTGTGGAAATGTTTCGGTGAGGCCCTTGTCCAGCCGCGGACGTCATTCGGCTGGCATGATGAATATGTATACAAATACTATTCTGAATATCAATTCTCAATGCCTGTTGGCGTGATTGGCAAATGCTTGCTTTTCACGCCAGAGGTCGTAGGTTCGAGTCCCTCCCAGGACAGATATTTGGGTGCATGAACATGTTTGTTTATCCTGAGTCTGGGTGTAATTATCTATATAAGTATGTATTTACAAAAGAAAAGTAGTATATGTAGTAGTAGTAGTAACACTTATCTGGTTTCCGTAGTACAAGCTCTGATTAGTTTGGGATCAGATGGCCATGTGTGAATAATGTCCCAGGATATTATTATTATGAATTGGCAAACTCAAATGTGGATACTATTAATACATATGTATTTAGGTTATTATAGTTTGACAATAGTTGTTACACCATGCCAGAGGACTGCTGCACGCTATAAACCACTGTGATAAGCAATCGTAGGCGAAGTAAGGACCTTTTTATACCAACTTCTAGAAACATTATTAAACTATGGATCTACTCCGTATTCTCACGGATCCAAATATGATCATGATACGCTCGCGGCCCCCGCAATGCGATACCATAAGAAAAATGTTAAGGTTGAACAATTTTTTTTTAAGTTTATTTGCGTCAGCAAAGCACATGAAAAAATCGGCAACAGTCAATACTATACTATTCACGAGTACTTAATAAGAACCATATATATCGATATTTTTGACTGTACGTGTAGCGCAGTGGTCGCTACGACTCGAAACCCTCGTGTTTCGTGTTCGATCCCTGCCCAAGGCAATTCGTATGACCTATTTATAGGTATTTTGAGTCTGGGTGTGCTTTGTGTTTGGTAATTTGTAAAGTCTCCCTGGGAAAAGACATTAATTTCACTAGTGCCTATATATAGTGAAAATAAAATGTCCTGATCTCGTTACAATTCTGAACAACCAATTTGAAGGAGGCATATGTAATAACTGAAACCCCGCATGATATGTAGATTATTATATGCTATTTGGGTATTCTACTTTGACTACATCGTTGGACTAGTGGTACCGTGTTCTACGATAATGAGGTCCTGGGTTCAAATCCCGGCCAGAATTTGATTTTGGGATTATTTCTGTAAAGAAAATTTTCAGATTCATCCCGAAGATTGGGAGTGGGAGTAAGACTGGCGGTAGTACACATCTGTGTGCCTCGGAGAACACGTAAAGCCGTCGTTCCTATACCTGACCTCTTCCAGTCGTGCCGCTAGTCGTCCCATCGGATCATGAGAGTGATGGAATAGAAAGTGCCCCTGTGTTTGCGCACGCACTTGTGAATTATGATATGTCTCGCGCAGTTGGCTAGACTCTTAGCGTAGACAGACACTTACCGTCACTTTGTCGTACCGTTTTTGTGAAACATTTCGCATCCAACATGGGTTGGAGTAGTTCCCTATATTAATTTTGGTTGGCGAACTCATCTTCCATGAGAGAACTTATCAAAACCATTGAACTCGTTACGAATTAAGGATTCTAAATTCGTTTTGGAGTCAATGTAGTCCAAAATAGACATGGTCAGCGATTATAATAATTACAGTAATCATTATTAATCATACAATGGCTTGATGATGGATGGTTGCACAGCAAGAACTGGTTATCTATTTTTATGAATGTGTTATTTTAGATGGTAACTAGCTGTGCCCCGCGGTTTTACCCGCGTTAAACTATATATATTATCATAGCTCCTCCCCCGTAGGTGGTAGCGTGATAATATGTAGCCTATATGTTGACCCGACCTCTTAGTAGGTAATATTCATGCAAAATTTGAAGTAAGTCCATGCAGTAATTTTTGAGTTTAGCCCGGACATACATACAGACAAACAGACACACAGACAAAAATTCTAAAAACTATATTTTTGGCTTCGATATCGATTGTAGATCACGCCCCAAGTATCCTTTTTTAAAAATATTCAATGTACAGTTTTCACTTTCCTACGATTTTATTATATGTATAGATTATGTTAAAAAATATGGTTTCCACAATCAACACACGTATCTGGAATACCCAATTCATCCTTAAATACTAGTTACTAGGTGATAGTAGCGTCCCTGGGACCACAGGCGACTGGAGTGGGAACTCTAGCCGGGAAGAGGCAACCTATGGCAGCCGCATGTTACCTACATACAAAAATGCATCGGGGGCCAACAACTCCTTAGCCCCCTGTGAGGAGCATAGTTTTATAGTGGTGGTTCCGGATGGAGATCTTCTCGAGTTCCCAGAGCCATCACTCACAGCACCAAGAGGCTAGGCTACGTGGTGGTTTAGTGGATAACCCCCCGGGGTTATCCAATAAACTCCTACATACCCCGTCGTCTTCCCAAACGGCGGAGACCTATAAAAGGTTTCCACCACGTAAAAAAAAGGTGATAGTAGAGATCTATGAATACAAAATTATATCATTATCATCATCATCCGCAGGTGAACCAAAGGAAGCGACATAGCCCGAAGAATTGGCAAGCTGAAGAGTCAGTGAGCAGGCCACATAGCTCGTAGAGCCAATGGCCGCTGGGGCAGAAACGTTCTCAAGTGGGGACCACGAACCGGAAGACGCAGCGTGGACAGGCCCCCTGCAAGATGGACTGATCTTGAGGGTCGCTGGAAACCACTGGATGCGGATAGAGCAAAACAATCATTTGTGGAGATCTTTAGGGGAGGCCTTTGTCCATGAGTGGGCGTCTTTCGGCTGATATGATGATGATGATCATCATGTCACTGTTGTGAGAATCCATAAACAAGTCGCCATGCCCTCCCTATTTTAAACTTATAATTTTTTTGTATAGATGGTCTAAAATTATTGAGACTGAGTAGTCAGAATCCAATAAAATTGCCGCCTTATTGCTTTTCCGAGGTAGCCCAGGTCGACTATTAACGTGATTTGTAGGTCCAAAATGCCAAATTATATCCCTGTGATGTCATATCCAAAGTAACCGACATAGCCTCAAGAATTGCTAAGCTGAAATGGCAGTGGGTGGGGCACATAGCTCGTAAACCCAACGGCTTTTGAGCAGAAAGGTTCTCGAGTGGCGAACAGGAAGACGCAGAATGGGTTGGCCCCCTGTAAGATGGACTGATCTTGTGAGGGTCGCTGGAAGCCGCTGGATGCGGGTAGCGCAATGCAAATGGAGATCTTTGGGGAGGCCTTTTTCCAGCAGTGGACATCATTTAGCTGATATGATGGTAAATTATGGCATGTTCAGTTCAAAATGGGTCGAAAATGTTAACATTCTAAATTGTAGAGTGACTTACTATTAGATATTTTAAATTAATATTACTTAAAGTAGGTGCAACCTAGCATTTTACACCAGAAGAGGAAGAAGTACACTTTATTGCAAAAATAAGTAAAATACCAGCAATATGTTTTTAATCCACTACCAATAGAAGAATTAGTACGATGAATTTAGTTACTGGAAATGAAACAATTATATATGCGTGTCCTCCGAGTTTTATTATGTATGCGAGTTGTTCGACTGACGTCAATGGTCGTGGAGGGGACACGACAGTGCTGGTGACGATTGTGCTGACACCCCACTACCGGACATTTACCTTTTAATGTGGAGCATACTTTTGAGACTACTTCACGAAACTTCAAATTATGGATTCGATTATTCATTCATAGAATTTACAAGTCTACAGCCAATTTTATGTATAGGAATGACAGCGCTGGAGTAAAGAATAATGCTAATAATTATAATTGCTGAAAATCTAGTATGTACTAATGTGTAGTAATTTACGAAGTGAATTACATCACTGTCTGTATTAGAGACTGGGTTAATGCATCACCGATAAGCTATAACAAAAAATCTCTAATATGTAAGTTCACTTTGATGTTTTTATTCCCGTGTCATGTCCTAATTAGGTATCAGAATCTATTTAATGTGTCTAATATGTGGTACGTCAATTTTGAGCAAATTGGACGTAAAATATTCTGAACGGTGAGGTGAATGTTTTCACCGTTTTTAACAGCGGAATGTTACTACCGTACTAACTGTCTCTTCTTCATTTAATTTACTTTTGTTATTTCTGCGTGTACCAAATATATTAAATAACAATAAAATATATAAATATTTTCATGTCACTGTTCCAATTGTCAAATTTGCTCAAAACTGCCGTTGGTACGGCACATTAGATACCAACTAAGAAAATATTCCAAATAGTAAATTCCAAAATAAAAATGAGATAGCATTTTTATTAACTGACATGTTATGAAAGTACGTGTATATCAACCGATATTGATAATGATACAGTACTGTTACTAAGATAGATACTGAAACTGAGAATAATAATTATTCCGAAAATGATTCAATGGTGAGCTGCAGAATTGACGCTTTGCAAAATACTTAATGCGTATAATTCGCTTTTTACAAAACGTTAAACAAAGAATGTTATAGTCTCTCATGTATGTCCTAGAATTTGGATATTTCGGAATACTAACGCTAAAGTTTTAAAGACATTTATATTATATGGGTTTCTAATTTTGTTTTATACACGTTGTTTTTTTTTATAGTTACAAATAAGTCAGACAGCAAAATACATCTCACCTGGTAAGTGATCACGTTTCAACCCTTTTAACACCCGGAACATCAATAGCGCATAAAAAGCAATAATTATTTTATTGATACTAAGAACTCTTTCGAAATGACATCTCTTACTATCGCCGTCAGTATGTATATGTAATTTCTATGAGCTAAGTGAACACTTACGTTATTAAAGACGTATGTTGTTATTTAGCACCATATTTCATAACAATAATAGCAATTTACACAAGTGTCGTCTTGTAGTATACCTGCTACCTTCAAATAAGTTGTTTTACTTTTATTATTACTAATTAAGTAGAGTTATTGAATACGTATAATGTGAAATCTCTATGTGATGATAGCATGATCGATAAAAGCCCCCGAATTTCACTGAAATAATTCCCGCTAGTCCATTTACTTAATTATAGCATATGAAATAGGTCCAAAAAACTTTGAGTGCATATACGTTATTATTGGCACCACATTGAAATTTTATCATTTTGTGTTTTACTGAAATTATTTAAGATCCATGTTTTGTTTATTAAATATAATTTAATAAACACAACTTTCTTCACTTTTCTTTTTTTTTTAAGGAGATTGTTCCGAATACATTCCCCATTGATTACGCAACTTATTACTATCCCACTGCAGGGTAAGAGCCTCCACTCACAATGAGAGGGCATAGGCAATCCACCACCACGCTGGTTTAGTGTGTATTGGCAGACTTCACATGCTATCAAGAATATTGTTGCTCAACTCTTAGACATGCAGGTAACTTCACGATGTTTTCCTTCACTACTTTAAATACAAGATAATTAATAGTTGTCCTCAGTTCGGCAATAAAGTGTGTCTCACGTCTCACATATCATCATCATGTCAGCCAAAGTACGTCCACTGCAGGACAAAAGCCTCCCCAAAGAATGGGGGAATATGCCATAATCGCCACGCTTGGCAGACGGGTTGGCGATCGCAGTTTGATGGTCATAGTTCACAGAAAAACGCTGCTGCCCATTCTCTGGTAGGTATTCCCTCGGTCGATTTCTACGCCCCCACGGGATGATGATATTCTATGCCGTCACCACACAGCACACATATTTACTTCCTCATTATTAAAAGGTAAAATCTTTATAATTTTTATAGTAATAAGTCTGCAAAAAGCCCGGCAGTAAGCTGTTAAAGTACTAAATGAATTAAATAAACATGAGGAAAGCGTAGTAGAAGTAGTGACGTATAGCATTTTCCTTGTACTTTCTTTCGGTTGTGACGTTTAATTACATCCCTTTCCCACATCCATCACCTGTTTTCTTAGGCAATCAGCTGAATTGTTATGAGAACCTCGTGATATTGCGTTGTTCAATGAGTTCTAACAATCGACAATTACGAAAACAAACGTTTTGTTTGTGAACTACAATGCATACAATGTATGGGAAAATGGGCCATCAATAATTTGCATTTTTAATTCAAAACTCTTAAAGAGAAAGACGAGATGTACAACTTGTTCGTCAATCTATGGAAAGTATCTTATTTGGATGATTTTTGGTCTCTAAAATAATTTATAATTATTTTCCGGAGTCGGGACTTTCTGTTTAATAAAGTTATTCATACCATTTTTTTACTGAACTTGCATACCAGTCGATTTGAATTTATTAGGAATAAAAATAGGAAAACGTTTGATACCTGCACTTTAACTTTTTGACTAATTATAATATTTTTCTTAAAATCCTGTCGTTGATTATAATGTAGGACTAGCATTCTGTACGTGAAAGAAACCTAAAATGACCAAAGTAGTTTTGTAAATTTATTTGTATATTCACTACAAACAAAAAATAAAGATGTTCTCTTAATAATCTTACTTTAAATAATCATAATAAAACGTAAACCTAAAAATGTCTTCAAGGCTTTTAACAAATATCTACATCATTCAGGTGACCTACACAACAATGTATATTTTGTATGTATCCCTTATATGGTGCAGTGTGCAGCTTTTGTAAAATGGAATTAATTATTACATTACGTATTATCATGACCATATTTATCCCGTTATCAAAACATGATGCAGTAATTTCATTTCGTAATCAAGTGCACCATAAAAGGAATAAGAGAAACTACGTAGGTAGACATTTTTACTGCATCGTTGGTTTAGTGGTAGTAACTTTTTTTTAAATTCCCTCTCAAGAAAAAAGTTAAAAGCGCGTAGCCACAAAAATATTTTTAAGTGTTCCTGCACCTGACGAATCTTCAGTGGTACCCGAAGGCGTAACGTAACATCACTCTGGAAAGCAAGTCTTATGTTTTAAATATAGTAAAAGCAAGTAGTTATTGTTACAGACTTTAGTCTTAAATGTAATTAAATAAAAAAGGGAGAATAAAAAACTCACACATTAATTTTATCACAAATTACTGAATCGATTTGAAGTGGAATTTATGATAATTTATTGTTATAAATCATCATAAATTCCACTTCAAATCGATTCAGTAATGATGACTATGTTTATAACTAGCATAGCTTGTTAGCTATGCTAGTCATAAACATAGTTCTGTTTTGTTGAAATTCCACAATTATTTACAGGCTATATATTATACTATGTAATTATAATAATTAAAACTTACCTGAGGGACTTATATAATAAAAACTGGTTGAGCCCAAAAATAAGTTATGTACCTACCTCTCTATACAGGTAAAACTACACGGCATTAAATAATGCAAAATACTATTCAAACTAAAGGTCTCACTATGGATTCCAGCTTGGACAAGCAAAACCAAATGTTCCTTTAGGTTTTGCTAAAGTTCACCGTTAACGACCGATTGCCGGATTTGAACCATATAAACGGATTACAATACGGGACCCAGAATAGGGTCCCTTATAATGGAAAACAGATATTTAACGGCATGCATCACCCTGAATGGCATCAATTATTATAAGTATTCCTGCTTATTAATTAATATGTTACGGGAAAAAGCATACCCAGACTCAGAAAAACTACTTAGTCACACAAATAATTGACCCTGTGTGGGAAACCAATCCGGAAGACGAAGCGGCGAGGTGATTTAGATTTAGGATCAGAATAGTATATTAATTCTGTAAAACATATCAAATCTATGTGAACAGTAGTATATTTGTAGAATATTTATATTTTGAATGTAAAATACATATTAGGTCTTTACCTATGAAATTGCCGTTCTGCAGTACTGGCCATTTCAAATCAAAATAATTTTTGTTTGGCTAAGAATTCTAATTTCAAATTAATTTTATTTAAAAAACATGGATTCTTTTTTCCAAAAGTAGTCATTTCTTTATTGATTAGTGTTACATTTTCATCGCATTTCAATCTTTTTCGTCATCATGGATACGTTAAAAATTCGAGTAATTATGGAATATGAGTACCGTCGTGGCAGCAACGCGGCACAAGCGGCACGCAACATCAACGACGTTTACGGAGCTAACACTACAAACCAACGCACCACCTGTTATTGGTTTGCTCGCTTCCGTTCTGGAAATTTCGACCTGAAAAATGAACCTCGCGGTCGTCCGAAGACTTTGGTCGACAATGACGAATTAAAGGCGGTTGTGGAAGCTGATGATACACAATCTACGGCTGAATTAGCAGCAGCTTTCGACGTTAGCGTCAAAACAATATTGGTCCATTTGCGTCAAATTGGCAAGGTAAAAAAGCTTGACAAATGGGTGCCCCACGAACTCAATGATCGCCAGCGCGAAGTACGCGTCGAGACGTGCCTTGCACTGCTCAACAGACACACAAATGAAGGAATTTTGAACCGCATTGTTACCTGCGATGAAAAATGGATTCTGTTTGATAACCGCAAGCGCTCAGCAAGTTGGTTGGATCCTGGTTCCGCACCTAAACAATGCCCTAAACGAAAACTTACCCCTAGAAAAGTGATGGTCACTGTTTGGTGGTCTAGCGCCGGTGTGATTCATCACAGCTTCTTACCAAACGGGGTGAGCATTACTGCAGATGTGTACTGTGAAGAACTGAGCACAATGATGGAGAAGCTGGCGCATCTCCAACCAGCATTGGTCAATCGCTCGTCTCCGCTGCTCCTGCACGACAACGCGCGACCTCATACTGCACAGCAGACGGTCTCCAAGTTGCAAGAACTGGGGTTGGAAGCTCTCCGTCATCCGCCCTACTCACCAGACCTTGCGCCTACAGACTACTACTTTTTCCAGAATTTGGATAACTTCTTGGCGGGAAAAAAATTCAATACCCGAGAGGCAGTACAAAATGCCTTTGAAGAATTTGTTGCCTCCCGTCCAGCTGATTTCTTTAAGAAGGGCATCAATAAACTGCCACTGCGATGGCAAAGATGCATTGATTGCATGGGTGATTACTACGATTAATACAAATAAAAAAATTCATGAAAAAAATTCGTTTAAATTTTTTCATACAAAACGGCAATTTCATAGGTAAAGACCTATTATTTATGTTGACCAACAAACACCGTTCATTAACAATAGAATATTGGTACCTTATCAGTTATGCTGTAAGGGCTACGATGCACGTCATTGCGCACGCGCTGTGCCTTACGAGAAATCCGTGCGCATGCTCATTATGTGAGCACGAGTACTGCTAGCCCAGGAGCAAGGAACCAACGTGACCAGACTACAAGTTAAGCTCTTTACGTAGGTTATTCTTACGTAACTACTGCAAGTGATTTGTAGACACAATACACTGCCAAGAAGGAAGGATTTATACGGCTCGACGCTTACATTAACTTAGCTATGCACAATCGTAATAACATGAAACAATTCCGTAAACACAGATAATGAAAACAGAGCTTTACATATACATACATAATATTTCAATTAAAGTACATCCTTCTATTCTATGTTAATCGCTGCATACGATTTAAAAATGTATAGACTTGTTTGCTATTTTGGTAGCGGATATATCACGAGAAACGAGGGATAAAATGTTTTGAGACTTTAAAATCTCATTGTTGTTAAACACAGCCAATTTAAAAGCGTTTTTAGTTGATAAAATGTACAAGTGACATAACGTTTCCGAACTGCGACTTCCATATCTATGGTTAAACACTGCGGTGTTCGCACGCCTGATTTATATTTATATACCTATTGTTTCTGTATAGTGTACAAAATGGAAATGATGTCTTGTACATAAGTCAATGTATCAGACATAGGCCAAAATTAAAAATATCTATATACAGAATCAGAGTTCTTGTCTTATAGTCGAAATTCCAGAAATCTCAAGGCTGGAAATTAATGTCACTTACTTACATATAGGTAACATTTTCTAATGCTTCTGTTCAGGTACTAAAGCCTCCTCACACACAATGCCACCGGGCTTTTGCCGACCAGCCATGCCGCCGGCATATGCAAGCCGCCGGCACATGCCGTATAATGCGGCCAAGCCATGCCGGCGCGGCGGCTCGTATGTTCGGCAAGCCCGGCTGCTTGAATACCCGCCCATCTGCCGGCGGCAGTGCCGGTGGCCTGGTCGCCGATATTGCCGCCGGCATTGTGTGTAGGAGTCTTAAGAATAAGGGATGTCGTGTCGCTGTTAGTTCACAAACACTGTAAATCTACATAGGAATTCTATATTTTAAAAATAAATAATCAATCTAATTTGGGAAACACGAAAATCATTACATTGTCAATATTGAAATATTTGATTTCAATATTCGAATTGGATTAGTTTAATGTATATTTTAGAAAAGAAGCTACTTGAAAAAACTATCCAACTAATTTGTAGTCTTTTTATTCAAGGTAAGCCCATTTTAAAATTGGGTACACATCTTAGGATTTATAAGTATATCAACAGTTATAAAATTTCAAGTGTCGTTAATATTTTACGCGTTTCAATTAATTGCGATCGAGACAAAGTCACTAAAAAGAATAAAGTAAAAAATCACCAAACCACCCCATACAGAGCGCACTAAGATGTATGAATTAATTTCAGGTATATGCTAAATGTTAACATTTGAAGATGGTGTCTAAATTATGTATATTCGTTCCCTATTCTTCTTGGCACCCACTTCAGTTATTATAATTCATTTAGGTGACTTAAAAAATACATCACAACAAGAAGTTACAAAAATAAATTGTGGTGTTTTTGCACTGCATATAATTCATAATGTATTGAACGTATAAGAAAAAAAAAACTACAAGTTTCAGATAATCTTCGCTACCTATATTCAATGTTCTAGGCTCTACAGTTTTCGGGAAAAATGTATAAGAAAAGCTACTACTACTACTACTATCGGATTGGTTTACCCATAAAATTGTTTAAATAATTGACTTCATATTCAAATCGTCCTAGTGTATATTAGGTCTTTACCTATGAAATTGTCGTTCTGCAGTACTGGCCATTTCAAATCAAAATAATTTTTGTTTGGCTAAGAATTCTAATTTCAAATTTATTTTATTTTAAAAACATGGATTCTTTTTTCCAAAAGTAGTCATTTCTTTATTGATTAGTGTTACATTTTCATCGCATTTCAATCTTTTTCGTCATCATGGATACGTTAAAAATTCGAGTAATTATGGAATATGAGTACCGTCGTGGCAGCAACGCGGCACAAGCGGCACGCAACATCAACGACGTTTACGGAGCTAACACTACAAACCAACGCACCACCTGTTATTGGTTTGCTCGCTTCCGTTCTGGAAATTTCGACCTGAAAAATGAACCTCGCGGTCGTCCGAAGACTTTGGTCGACAATGACGAATTAAAGGCGGTTGTGGAAGCTGATGATACACAATCTACGGCTGAATTAGCAGCAGCTTTCGACGTTAGCGTCAAAACAATATTGGTCCATTTGCGTCAAATTGGCAAGGTAAAAAAGCTTGACAAATGGGTGCCCCACGAACTCAATGATCGCCAGCGCGAAGTACGCGTCGAGACGTGCCTTGCACTGCTCAACAGACACACAAATGA
Source organism: Pseudoips prasinana (assembly GCA_951640165.1). NCBI lineage: Eukaryota > Metazoa > Arthropoda > Insecta > Lepidoptera > Nolidae > Pseudoips > Pseudoips prasinana. The sequence goes on along the minus strand of OX621241.1, from coordinate 16,573,581 downwards.
AGGAATTTTGAACCGCATTGTTACCTGCGATGAAAAATGGATTCTGTTTGATAACCGCAAGCGCTCAGCAAGTTGGTTGGATCCTGGTTCAGCACCTAAACAATGCCCTAAACGAAAACTTACCCCTAGAAAAGTGATGGTCACTGTTTGGTGGTCTAGCGCCGGTGTGATTCATCACAGCTTCTTACCAAACGGGGTGAGCATTACTGCAGATGTGTACTGTGAAGAACTGAGCACAATGATGGAGAAGCTGGCGCATCTCCAACCAGCATTGGTCAATCGCTCGTCTCCGCTGCTCCTGCACGACAACGCGCGACCTCATACTGCACAGCAGACGGTCTCCAAGTTGCAAGAACTGGGGTTGGAAACTCTCCGTCATCCGCCCTACTCACCAGACCTTGCGCCTACAGACTACTACTTTTTCCAGAATTTGGATAACTTCTTGGCGGGAAAAAAATTCAATACCCGAGAGGCAGTACAAAATGCCTTTGAAGAATTTGTTGCCTCCCGTCCAGCTGATTTCTTTAAGAAGGGCATCAATAAACTGCCACTGCGATGGCAAAGATGCATTGATTGCATGGGTGATTACTTCGATTAATACAAATAAAAAAATTCATGAAAAAAATTCGTTTAAATTTTTTCATACAAAACGGCAATTTCATAGGTAAAGACCTATTATTAATTTTGACTGCACGTGTGGCGCAGCGGCTAAGACAGTCGCCTCGCTGCTTCGTATCGCTAGTTCGAGTCCCGGGTCGGACAACTATTTGTGTGACCCATATATAGTTGTTCTGAGTCTGGATGTAATTTGTATCCGTCTATTATATCTTTCTACTAAAGAGCTATACGAATACTGTGAAGTACTCAGTGTGAGGCAGATTTTCATACTCCACATAATATTGAGACAGCACACAGAAATTATTCCCAACAAACATAAAAACACACTCCCACAAACACAACCTTTCTTAACACAAACACGCACCCAACGTAAAAATAAAATTCCTGTTACCACTACATGTAAGACATCTTTTGGACAAAAATGTTATTACTTTCTCGGTCGCTATCTATACAAGAAATTTCTGAACAACTCACCTGCCCTACTAACCAAAAGTAAGTATAACTTGAAAGAAACGGTAACAATTACTCTTAAAAAACTTAATTATGACGAAACAGAAGCATTTATTCATCCCTCTAATTAATATCATAATTTTACAGTTTAATTTTATTACAACACTTACACAAACTTGAACACATACACTCATTACACCCGCACTCACCTATCCACACACACTCTAGCTCCCATTCATACACAATGTAAATAATGCGAGACATTTAACTTAATTAATTTAATTTTTGTGTATAATTATAGTAAATTAAATAATTAAATTGGAAGGTGCTGGTGCTTATAGCTCAGGTTTTCCTTTTTTAAGCACCAGCCGCACTAATTATAGTAATTACCATACCAAATAATAATGTATAAATAAATAAAAAAAAATGTTTGTAAAGTACCCCGCGACTCAGGGAATAGATTTCCATGTGCGGACGATGTCTTTAAAAAAAAATTACAAAACATTTTCTAATTTATACTCTTATCCTAAATACCATGCTGTATACTTAAGGTTTGTTACATTACTAAAAAAATCCATTATTTTTATTACCCCATTTGATATCATAATAAATTCTCTCAAACATTTTACGAGCTAATATGTAAATTTTACGAATACATGATTATGTACAATGAGCTGCAATGTTATGCTTATAAATCTACAAAATTAAACACGCTGTATTTCTGATTTATATACTAAATACATAAATTCCGAAGAGATATACGGTGGATTTACAAGATGGAACACAAAACTACTGTTAAACACCTTGTATAGGCAGCCTATATTTAAAAAAAAAAAAAAAAACTTCATACACAATATCGATCAACTGACCCACTCGCACTTGTGAAGTAAATGCCTGGATTGACTTTACTAACTTAAAAATCTCGGATAAAGTAAGGAAATATCCATCATAATCAGGCCCCAGTATTCCACAAATTCCGGTCTCACGCTATCCACATCCACCGCCATCCAGCGGCGTCCAGCGACCCTCACAAGATCATCGATCTCATATCTTATTCCATTACTGGTTTGTTGGTCTAGTGGTTAGTGTCTGCTAAGCCTGAGGTCGTGGATTCGATTCTCACTCGGGACAATTCTTTGTGTGTTGAATACGATTATTTGTTCTAGTCTGGGTGTATTTTATCTATAAAATGTTTGTATTTAGAAAAAAAAAGTACGTTTATCAGTTGTCTGGTTGCCATAATACAGGCTCTGTCTAGTTCGAGATCAGATTGCGGTGTGTTAGTTGTCCCAAGATTATATATATATTTATTTATTTATTTATATACATTTTTCTGCATTTCGTTGATATGTTTTTAAGTCAGAGAGGCACCTTATTATGTATGTTGCAAAGTCCAAGCGTTAGCAAAGGTTCTTCTATCGTAAGTATATGACGCATGAGCGTAATAATAATAATTTAATTAATATATAATTCGAAATAATCAGAAAAGAACATATTGTGATAGGAACTAAATATGTCATAATGATAAAATAAAAAGTCAATTGCGCATGGCGACGCGTCGCCACACCGTACACACTACTATCGTATAGCGTGGCGACAGGTCGCCACGGCATGCGTCGCCACGCCAGTAATCTGTTTTACGTGCGGCTATAGATGTTTCACATCAAAAGACTTAGCACTTTAAGTGCAATTATTGCACATATTTAGTTATCGCTTGGCTTCAGCTTCATACGTAATAAGGGGGCGGAACGTGCTTAAAAAAATCCACGCTTCAAATCCTGGTTACGTGTTTTAGTAACTATGAACCATAATTTGAAGCGTGGAATTTTTATACAAGGATGCGTCCCCTGATTACTTATGAAACTGATGCCAAGCGATAAACAAAAAAAAAATATCACGATTGTCTTCAAAATCATTGCTTGGGACTCCAGACGCGAAGAAACCTAAACAAAATTTACAACTTCAATATTAAATCAGGACATAACACAGGACTGTTATAAATTAGATTTTCTGTATTATCGTAATTCACAAACAGTTAAACCGATGTAAATGTGGTTATTTCCACCTTAGTGCTGACCCAATCTCGCTACTTTTTATTTATTGTCTATTAAAATTTTTACCACATTTTAAAGTTCCGTCCATTACTTATTTAAATGTAACCGAGGGAATAACCCAACTACAAAATATTAGGTGTAGATTATTATTTCATAGATATTATTTTATCATTATTAAATAGATATTATTAACAACCAATTCGGAGCGGGATTCTATTAACTGGACCATATTTAACTTTAGTAATAGATAAAAAATCCTAACAAAATTGTTCATTTCTAACAAAAAATAATTAGGTACATTAATGGCACATCAACTGTATAATTTCACTTCTTTTTTATATGGCTACAATTGCGGCTGGTGGTAAGGGGAGATGAAGTCTAGGGTGGACCGCGCATACCCAAACGATGCTTGTTCTAGCCTTGAATAAACCCATTTCGTATGTGTCTAGACAACACGTAGTTCGGGAGAAAATTCCACAGATTAAGACCGTACGAATGAGAACAGATAAAGAAGAAGAAGAAACACTTGGTACGGCAAGGAGGAATGTAAAAGACAATGCAGTGGAGACCCTCCGTAGTTTTATGGTGCAATAAAAGAACGGGGATGGAGGAATGAAATTATGGACATCTTTAATCAAGACAACTCCCGCACTCGTGAAGTGAGTGTGCGATGTACAAATCTCTTACACAAACATTCTATAATATATATCCTATAATCTTCGAAGAATGTAATAAAACGCCTGATAATTGTTTGAGTATCTCTATAGCCATTGAAATATGGCATTTCAGAGTTGTGAGGTTACCACCCAAAAAAGTAATATTTACCGAAAAAATTGACTAATGAAAATGTTTGTTCCATTTTTTTTTAATGGAGGAAGAATATTGTTAATGTATAGGTGGGGCTGATTGTAGCTTACTTAGTAGACAGATACCTATCGTGCCATTGACGTCATAGAGATAATACAACATGATGTGTTTCTTTATCGTTTTAGATCTGCGACGCAGCGATTTCGAAGCGCTTCGCAAGCAATATTGTGAAACGTAGCACCGGTACCGCCGCAAGTGACGTCAATAGGGTCCTACCCTGCACTTTCTCTGCAGCTCTGTGAACGCTACAGCGTGGGAACGTGTCACTACCTACTCTAACTTGCCCAACAATAGAATGGCCACAGATTTACTACAATGTGTAATTAAAATAACGCAACACCTTCAAATTGGTTGCTCAGAACATTTATTTAATCTACCAAATTGACGTACAGACGCGAGCGAGCACATCAAAGATAAAGATAAAGATAAAGATAAAGATAAAGATATTTTATTTCGCAAGTATGGGTACATGGTGCATGTTATTGAATATAAATATCAAGCTTCCCCAATCCGTCCAAATTCCCCAATTGAAAGTGAGCCTTTATGCTTTTGTGATAAAGTTGAAATTTGATAGATTGGGGTAGCTGGATGTACTGGCGTCTGTACAAGGAGGCTCACCTGTGGAGACTAACGTCGAAGTCACATGTCTCCCTACAATGTCACCTGTCCGAGATGGAGGCCTGGAGACTTGTAACACAGGTTTTACCTAGTACTGGCTCCAGTTTCCACAACATATGAGTATGAATCTTCGAATGAAAGAGAGCTTAGAGAGAGCACACGACGAAAAGTCATAAAAATGAAATGGTCCCGAAATTTAATATTGCTAAACATTCTGCTCAATACCAAGCTATAGAAATTTTTAACAAGTTACCTACCGATTTTAAATCAATAATTTACAATTATTCGCTATTTAAAACTAAGCTAAAGGCATTCTTGATTGAAAATTGTTTATATTCAGTATCAGAGTTGACAAATTCAAATAATAATTAATGTATCAGATCCAAGTTATTAATTGCTCTGGTTAATTTTATTGCAAAAGTTCTGTGTTGTGTATATTAGTGAGTTTAATTTTATTTAATGTTATTTTATTATTCAATATTTTTGACTGTTTATGTAATTGTTTATTGTATTTATGTAATTGAAAATTGCTAGTTATAAGTGTATTGTATTTCGGACACAATGTATTTTGTTAACGAATTAATAAATGAAATGAAAACATAATATTAAGTATTTACATCACCTAATTGTACATTACATGTAAGAAAATGTCTGTGGAGAAAAGTAAACGATATTTGTATTGTATTGTATTGTAATTTTCGCGTATGGGGATTGGTGGAAAGATAACTTTTTGTCACCATGCTAAGTACGCTGATATTAAGCAGTTATCACAGCCCATAACGCTTGTTATATGTAAGTATATAATGGCACTACACACACGTAACTGACCTATTCCGACTCTCTGTCACACTTAGCTGCATTAATATAATAATGCACTTATTGAACATTTCACTGAATCACCTTCAAATAGAAATAAGTACGAAAACATGGTATATTTTTTTTGTTGTTCCAAACACGTGCGCTTTTAATAATATACACAAACCTAACTTTAAAAAACTGTTATTCTAATAGTGTTATCAGACAAGTAATTTTAAAATATTACGCTTTTTTATTAAGGCGTTATATATACATACAAGGCATTTGATCTATTGTTCTAGTGGTTAGTGAACCTAACTGCTTAGCCAGAGGTCGTGGGTTCCATCTCCACCCAGTGCAAATCTTTGAGGGATGAGCGCGATTATTTATTCTGTGTCTATAAGTAAGAAATATATAAGTATGTTTATCAGTAGTTTAGTATCACATAGCAGTGTGGTAGTTGTCCCAAGATATTTAACTATTATTAACTAGCTGTGCCCGTTCGCACATTTTGTAATGACTCCGAATATGTTACCTCAGAATATTTCCATACAAACTAACATCCCCTATTCCCCATTGTCATCTTACAAACTTTGAACGTCATATTTATATATGTATATCGAATCAACAGCCTAAAAATAAGTTTAAAGCTTATAGTGCTAAAAATTACGATACTTCCATGCAGCTTTTCATCCCCACTTTCAACCCCTCACAAACCTTTTTTGCGCAGTAAAAAGTGGCCTATGTTCTTTCTAAGGCTCTGCACTATCTAAGTACTAAATTTCATTATAATCGGTTCAGTCGTTTTGGTGTGAAAGCTTGACAGGCAGACAGATTTACTTTCGCATTTATAATATTAGTAGGGATAATCAGAGTGCACAAGAGGTAATCATTTGTGAAATGTAGCGGGGTTGGGATGGGTGCCCATGATATAGGGTGGATTTACAAGATGTAACACAAAAACTACTGTTTTACACCTTGTATAGCCACCCTATATTTATATATAATTTAAGGAAATTAATTTGCACATGAACCGGAACGAATTATAGAGAATCAACTTAAAAAAAAGAAAAACCAACTAAAAAACAACTGTATGTATTTATACTATGAGTATTACATAACTAAACCTATAACATTATAATCAAAGGTTAACTCCATTAATAAGATAATGAAGGCCTCAGATCCATATAATAAATCAGAAATTGTAATGATCTGCCCGCGAAACATATTATTTGCTACAACGCTCTATTAATATATCTTAACCGTAAAGTTCCCTAACTCCAACTAGAAACAGAGTTAGGTATACTTCTGATCGATTGAAGGGACTCTAATAAAAGCTATTTGCAAATCTTCCTGGCAAAGCTAGATTCACATCATCAGCATGATATCGTCCACAGCTGGACATAGGCCTCCCCCAAAGGTTTCTATAACTTTGGTCTTTTTTGTCGTAGTCACCGCGCTTGGGATGCGAGTTGGCGACCACAGTGAGGTGGTAGCTATAATAATAATGTCCTCCTAGCCGAATTCACGGCGGCCAGTCTCAATAGAGATTAGCCATCTTCGCGGGACATATTATAGAGCACAAGTGTGTGCGCAAACATAGGAGCACTTTCTATCCCATCACTCTCATGATCCGATGGGACGCATAGCGACACGACCGGAAAGAGATCAGGTACAAGACCGACGGCTCGACGTGTTCTCCGAGACACGGGGTATAATACCGCCAATTCACAGACTTCGGGCTGATACTGAGAATTGTTTCTTTTTACAGAAACACAGGGACACCCGTAAGGGGTGTTATTCTGTCTAGGCCGGAAACCACACGGCTCAACTAGACCAAACTAGATTACTTCCGCATTTATTTACTGATTTTGATATTATTTTTTACTAGCTGTGCCCCACGGTTTTACCCGCGTTAAACTTTATAAATCTATAACTTAATAAACCTACTAGCTGTGCCCCGCAGTTTTACCCGCGTTACATTTTATAAATTATCATAGCTCCCCCCCCGTAGGTGATAGCGTGATAATATGTAGCCTATATGTTGACCCGACCTCTTAGTAATATTCATGCAAAATTTGAAGTAAATCCACGCAGTACTTTTTGAGTTTAGCCCGGACATACATACAAACAAACAGACACACAGACAAAAATTCTAAAAACTATTTTTTTTTGGTTTCGATATCGACTGTAGATCACGCCCCAAGTATCCTTTAAAAAAAATACACAATGTACAATTTTGACTTTCTTACAATTTTATCATATGTATAGATGTGCTAATCCAGAGTATCAGCTAACTCCATACCAAATTTTATTAAAATCGCTCCACCCGTTTATACGTGAAGAAGTAACAACCATACACACTTACAAACTCACAAACTTTCGCCTTTATAATATTAGTGTGATTTCAATAGGCATTGGGTCCATATAAATATTGTCTGTAGGTATTCCCTCGGGAAACAATTTAAGTTATCACGGGATGAGATGGCGCAAGGCGTCATGATATTTTTCGCCGCACACATTCCTAAGTGTATTAGTTCAAAGCAAATGTTTCGATACAAACAGTTAGCAAACTTATTTAGTGACCAAAACCCACCAAAACCTCACTAATTACATATTTTTATGTAGAGTTTCTTCCCTATACATCTACGTTTCTTATTGGGCTTTTAACACACGTAATAAATAACAGGGTATTCCAAAAAAATATTTTCCTATGAGGCAGGAAGGAAAATCATATATTTAACGATAAAGTAATAACGGATAAAAAAATGGGTTTCTTTCAAACACATTTTAGATATGGGATAACATATGACGTATATATATTTGACCACAAAGTTCAGTTCCTTATCAGTATTTGGCTTTAACCGGCCTGTTCATCTAGGGGTTAGTGACCCTGATTGCTAAGCCAGAGGTCGTGAGTTCGATCCCCACCCAGGACAAATCTTTGTGTAAGGAGCACGAGTTTTTGCTGTATCTGGATGTAATTTATCTATAATATGAAGGTATTTAGAAATATATAAGTATGTTTACCAGTTGTCTGGTTGCCATAGTACAGGCTTTGCCTAGTTTTCTATCAGATACTTACTTACTTATCGTATGGGCAGTGGTTACCCTAGTGTCAGAGTTGTTCAAGCCGCTCAGTAGGCCTCTGACATGGCTTAACGACTGTTGTCTAATGACTACAACCGGGACCGACAGCTTAACGTGCTTTCCGAAGAACGGAGACGCTCAGATATTAAACCACTTTGGCGGTCACCCATCTATGGACTGACCGCGAGCCTAGTTGCTTAACTTTGCTGATCACTTACGGACCGTTGAAAGCATTAAGCTGTGAGCGCCTTCTATCAGATGGCAGCGTGTTAGTTGTCACAAGATATTTATTGATATTATTCATATGATTGATCATCATCATCATGTCAGTTGAAAGACATGCACAGCTGGAGAGAGGCCTCCTCAAAAGATCTCTATTGCCGGTCTTGCGCTACCCATATCTAGTGGCTTCCAACGACTATAACAAAATCTTCGATCCACATTGTCATTCATAATGATTATAGATTTAAACAAAAAATGTTGCAAGTACGGATGTACGTGCAACAACATTTTTTGTTAAAATCTTTGGAAACCACCAAAGAAACAATACGACAAAAAGGTTAGGTGTCACTTGTAAGATATAGCCTGCTATCGGCCACTGCTGGACATGGCCTCCTTCAACGGTTCCCATAACGTTGCCATTCAAAGGGGTTTGCCGTAATCATGCCATGGTGACAGTTTGAGCGGTGTGATTTCCGGCCCATAAAGAATAACAGGGTATCGTAAAAGCCGTCTAAAGGATACACCAGGTAGTCAGACAGCAGCGGCTCCTATGTACCTACTAGCTACCACCTAACTGCGGTCGCTAATTTCTTATAAAAGTATGTAATTGTAATCTTCATACATCCTGTTAAATTTCTTATTTATTAGATCATAATAGGTATTTTATTTTACTTATTCAATAAAATAATTGCTAACCGAAAATATATATGTCCAGAATGTGAATTTTTATGTTTATCTAAATAATATGAACTAGGTACTATTTAAATTGTATTCGATTAGAAAAATAAACTTGTGTGTACTTATGTACACGCGTTAGAAGTTATACTTCTTAATATACAACTTGAACATAGTTATCAATTTTCATACCACCTAGAACTAACTTCATGCTGTTATTTCTACGATGCGCATCGTAAAAATTCACTGTCATACCACCTAGAACTACCTTCATGCTGTTAAATTTTTTGGTGTCGGTGTGCGCGCGCATCGTAAAAATTCACTCTCACCATTTTTCTCCATCGCGCCAAAAGAAGTATAATTTCAAAAAGTAGCTTAATTTTTTTTCGTTTCGGTTCCACCGGCTCACTTTTGAAGTATTGACAAACACGGGTCATAGAAAGGATATACCTTTAAAAAAATTCAAATCATTAACATAATAATTTTTGTAACTGTGATACGCGAATTTATAACGACGTAAGTAAAGAATACCGCGAGAGTTTTCGCAACGTTTTATTTGTATTACTTGGGTGGTTTCACATTATCTACCGAATGGAACCAGTTTCTGACGTCAATGCACAAGCAGGTTCGAAATGAAAACACCGCCTGCTAATGTTTTGTTTTAAAATGCTGACTTTGGTATAATGCCTATATTAAAACGTCTAATTGGTTCTACGAGACTATTATACAGATATGAAATTGATTTAAATATAAAGTCGACGTCATAACAAATTTCGTCCTAATTGCCCACGTTGTTACTTATAGTACAATCAACTTTATTAATAGGCTTAGGCCCAGGTGGATGAACGTAATTATAGTGTTATGGTTACAATACAACCATCTGGTCAGCGATTCAGAGTACACTAGACTAAGTCGATACTAAGCCGAGTCAACTTTGAATCGATCTATTCTACGATATCACATTCAACTTGGTAACCTTCAAAAGAAGAGCCACGAGCGTCTAATAAACAGTTTAATTAATTATTATTAGTTTTTGACTAATATGTTATATATGAAGTAATAAACCAAATTGGTCCTAGGTGCTAGGTGCGATCCCTGCCGAACTCCATATGAATCATCAAATACATTATCAATCATGTTTGCAACTGATTTCATCTGGAGTTCCTCGAATCCCTATAGATCACACCTAGGACAATTTCGTTAAATTACTTCATAAATAACATACCAGATTGCTTCCAATTGGATACCCATTTTCTTTAGTTCCCTGTTTTTCAGACTACGATTTAACCCCTAAACAAGGTTCATTTATTATTATAGGTATAAAACCATTCCAAAAGCATTCTGTATAGAATTATCAAAGTAAGTTCACCAGCAACATACAATTGAATTAATAACTTCCATGCCTGCCCAAAAAATTTCCACGATGGAGTTGTGTCCACCATTTGGCCCTAGGATGGTCATAATAGACAGAAAGACGTTGCTGCCCGTTCTCTGGTAGATTTTCGATTACGATTTTTACGCCCCATACGGGATGAAATAGGGTGGCGATATTCTATGTCAACCACACAGCAACATTACAGCAAACTTAAGAATCAATTGATAAATTACTTAATTTGTCATGTAATGTGGTGATGCTTTACCACCCCAATGACGCTGTTATGTGTTCATAAGGATTACTATTGCGTCACCCAAGGACTGCAACTAGGTGTCTCCATCATATTAGGATTTAAATAGGTGATTCATAATAAAGAGACTTACAGAATTATTAATTTGCTTGTGTAATAACTTCTTTAGAAATGATCCGTGTCATAATTCAACGATTAGATCTGCGGACTTTCATGGTTCAAGGTAATATAATTATCATTACAATTATTATATAAAGAATCTTATTGTAATTTTTTTCATACAATCCGTGTACCTAAATATCTATATGTACCTAGAAATAATAATAAATTAATATATACAAAAACAACAAACATGTTCTTACTATTTACAAGCGCTTTTTTAAAGTCTTCGTGAATAAAAACCATTTTTTATTTATTTAAAGTGTTCATCCTCCAAATAGGTATGCATATGTGTTAAATTAATCGTTAATTTATACATATAAATTAACGATTAATTTAAATAGTGAGTATGAGAAAGCTAAAAATAACATTTATTCAGACAACTATCACTAGCAATATCTAAAATAGAATATGAATTATATCTATTGATAGGAAAATCGTAAGAGGCAAGTATAATTTTTTCTTCGAACTACGGACTCTACTTGTATTATGCATGTAGGTAGAGACCGTACTATAAAGGTATTGCGACTCCACTGAGATATACATCAGCAAGTTAACAACAACAAATTTAAAACATTTGTATATTGCTTATAAAAATCCATCCTACAAAAATTTGTGGCTGAAATATAATGAATTTGAAAGCACGGCTACTTGTTCAAGAAGTAGGTACAGAGGGAGTTACTTATTAAAGCCGAAATAAGTTTCCATAGGTACATTAAAGTAAGGTATGAATGAAACATTACGCGATCCAGCAACGATACTTAACCAGATACTATTTGAAATTTTCAAGAATTTTCGTTGTCAAGACCGATTTTAATCTGTCCAATATAAGGCATTTAGTTATTTGTACGGACAGTGTCCTAGTGTTAGAGTTGTTCCCCTAGGAAGTTACCTGTTATCATCCACTACTCATAGGCCTCCCCTAAAGGTTTCTATAACGTTGCCATTTGGAAGAGTTTGCCTTAGTCACCGCGCTTGGCATGCGAGTTGTCAACCGCAGTTAGGTGGTAGCTAGTTCACAGGTGACGCTGCTGTCCGACTACCTGGTGTATCCGTTAGTCCCCCTCTGGAGCTACTACGGGCCGAACAAAGCATGGAGACGCTTAGAAATTAAACCACTTTGGCGGTCACCCATCTATGGACCGCGTGCCGCTTACTGACTTTACGAACTAGCTATGAGCATCTCGTATGTAGAATATAAGACAAAATTAACAATTATCTTAACTTTCTAGCAGACATTTACTTTACTAGCAAGTTAAGATAATGGTTTTTTCATTGAGATTTGACAAAAATAATTTTAATTAATTGCCCATTTACTTATGTAGTCTCTAGGTCTCGGTTAGACACCAACCAGATCAATGTTGATTTTAACCTTCGTCATTATACAACTTACAAAATTAATTACTTATTATGATAATGACAACCTGATAAGCAATCGAATCATACATTAACATCTCAACACATTTGCTTATCAATTCATCAGCAGTTTCCATAGATACCGATCTAATCATTTTGTAACATTTTCAATGTCAAAAATGTAAATTAGCATATTCATCGCTACGTAAAATAGCTAACACCTGCGAGATTTTTGATAGGTGCATACCTACCCAAGCAGATATTCGAATAGAGCCATCAAATTACAGTTATGTCCCACGTCACTGCTATACCTGTAACAAATGAAGAGGTTTTTAGACGAGAATATAACATGAATTTTAGTTATGTAATCTTGATAGGGAAATATTACCTAATTTTTAGCACAATATGGTCAACATCATGGACACTTTGATCCTAAAAGCGATTTTATTCTACCTTTATAGTATGGGCAGTTGTTACCCTGAGGTCAGAGTTGTTTAAGCCACCAATTTGGCCTCTGACATGGCTTTGCCACTGTTGTCTGACGGCAACAACCGGGACCAATCGGTCAACATACACTCCGTATCACGGAGACGCCCAGAAATTAAAAACATTCGGTGGTCACCGATCTATAGTGCGTGACGGGTGAGAGCAACTAGTTGGCTAGCTGGTTTTCTTTATTACTTAGGCAGTAAAGGTGATTTTTGTAGCATAATTATAGCCACTGACGTGCAGTCCTGCACCTAAGACGTTTAAATATAAATAAAAGTACATTATGAGGCATTAGTGTGCGATGGGGAAAAATAAAAAGATAGCGGTAGAGATCTCGCGAGAATGAAACTGCATCCACTGAATATAAGTTAAGGGGATGCAATTGCATTCCCGCGAGATCATGTTCTGGATGTAACTGATTTTGGATTCAATATATAATATACAAAATCTTGCTAGTAGCGTAACAGCAGTTTCCATGCGGTTATGTCATATTTACCGATGCGCGAAATCACGACTTCAAGTTAGTTCTCTTATATGTTTTGAAGCTACAAATATATTTATTGACGGTCACCGTAGCCTAGTTGGTAGTGCTCCTGCCTACGAAGCTGGTGGTCCTGGGTTCGAATCCCGGTAAGTGCAAATATTTGTGTGATGAGCACGAATATTTGTTTCTGAGTCATGGATGTTTTCTATGTATATAAATATTTATCTATGTATATAAGTATGTATATCGTCGCCTGGTACCCATAGTACAAGCTTTGCTTAGTTTGGGGCTAGGATGATCTGTGTGACATTGTCCCTAGATATTATTATATCCACGCGTATCAGAAACAATACCATCCCGTGGGTATCATAAAAGGTGGCTCAAGTATACATCAGGTAGTAGCACAGCAGCGCTAATATGTACTATAGCTAACACCTAACTGCGGTCGCCATCATCCCAAACTCTGGAACATCTAATACAGTCATGCCCCAGATTCTTGTCCACCAGAAATGACCACCTGGTGGTTTCCGGTATTCCATTCCGGCCATTCAAAATCCGGCCACACTCGATACTTTCCATAACCACATTTGCTACATTATCCGACACATCAAAGACTTCAATCAACAGTAATAAAATAAAGTATCGAGCTGTGGACCACTCTTCGGTGCCATCGTTTGCCTCGAGAAACAAAGCCAAAGCGCGGTGACTGCGGCAAACCCCTCCAAATGTCAACGTTATAGAAACCTCTGGGAGAGACCTATGTCCAGCGGTGGACGATATCAGGCTGATTATAATTTTATTTATCGTACTTAATAGCATCCGCCGTACATACTCGTAAGGTATGTTAAAATAAACGCAATGCGTTAATATTGATCATAATTTTGATGACACATTCATTTTCACTGCGTCTGTGACATTTGTGTCAAATGAAAGGCGGAATCCATTTGACAATGAATCTCTCTGACCCAAATTACCATCATGTATAATTTAAGCAATGAATCACGTATCAAGAAAGAAAGCAGGATGAGCACTGCAACCAATGACAAGAGATGTCCGCTCTGTGAATCAGTCGGGCAATTATATACAAATCAAGAACATAAGTTAAGTGAAGTGGACACAGGTGGAGCATAGCGTTATTTTAAGGCTTGTCATACGTCCCGCTCATAGCTAGATGCTCTCACCGGTCCGTAAGTGATCGACGAGGTTAAGCAACAAGGCTCGCGGTTAGTCCATAGATGGGTGACCACCATAGTTTAATTTATGAGCGTCTCTACTCGTGCTTCGGAGGGTTTGTTAAGCTGTCGGTCCCGGTTGTAGACATTAGACAACAGTCGCTAATTGCCCTCCCCTATTGCCGACTCCTGCCAGTCCGGCACAGGGACTGTGCCACAAACAGATCGCTGTCGTGTGCTTGCACGTGGCGGTAGTAGAGGACACTTCTCACCCTGCCGGCGCAGCCCAATAATGTGGTTGACATTACTTTACTAGCGTGAGCCTACCTTATATGAGCAGCTCGAATAGGGGAGGAACCTGATAGAAATAATAATATTGTGAAAATGGCAGCGAGTCTCAACATAGACCAGCGCGGGACATATTATTGTACTGCTCAGCGGCTTGCCGCAACATAAAATTACTTTACTAATTAACTGAGTAACTAATAAAAAAATAAGTTGAACGAGCTTATTTAACTCATTGTTAATTTAACGGTTTGTATAGATTTAAATACCCATTATCATAGCTTCCATGGTTAGAAATACTTATTTCCTTTTTTTTTACCTACATACAATACACAGAAAAATCTCAGACCAAGACAAATAGGTATATCAATGAATATTAATCATTCTCTTGTGCAATGATCTAACCTGCATCCTTTGGATCAAAAGTTGGTAGTGAACTTGTTCACTACCAACAGAGTCACGGCGATAGTCCAAATAAACCTGTAGAAGAAAGGACCACCTGTGGAACCCGCATGCCTATATATCTAAATACTGGTCTTTTTGCTGTGAACTCTGTCCCGGCGTTCTCGACCTTACTGATTTAGTCGCGATTACGGAGATTAAGTGTTGTTAGCAATTCCAGAAGGAACACATCATTTCTATTTATAACAGTCGGGACATATGTAAAGATGTTTAGTATGTCGATTAGGGTCATCGTTTATCACCTTGGCGCTTAAACCTCAAACATCTGTCCACCGTTCCATGTTATCGGCGCCGCTATGAATTACTGCGGACGTAAAAGACTATTTTAGAACCATTCAGTAATTGAGAAATTAGGTACTGACGCACTAAGCAGACACAGGTGTTTATTTGGGGCTATATCTTTACAACTTAAAACTTGCTCAGTAGTTTCCAGGTTAATTGTTAAGACTACTTTGCTTTATGAAGCAATCGGTAATGAATCACGTTTTCATTTATTATACAAGCGTTGTGGTGGGAAAGAGGATGTAGTCACAAAGATAAAAAAAGGTATGCTGAGATGGATTGGGCATTAAGACAGGATGAATGAAATAAGGTTGACAAAAGAAGTATACCTGGCCTGTGTGAGTGGGACAACCGGAAGGGGAAGACTTCTTTGAACATTCTCTGACCAAATTGGAGACGTTCTCAAGAAAGACCAGGTCAGCTCACCCCATAAAACTAAACTGAAATTTCTACTTCCTTTGGAACTTATAGAGCATGTAATAATACTAGTGTACGGACAAACCTGATTAGGTTTTTGATACACCGGTAACAACTTTTGTTATGTAATGATATAAATGGTTAATAATAAATAAAAAAAAATTAAAATATATTTGAAATGTTTCACGCCTTATCAGTTCGATAACTTTAAAGATGTTTTTGTATTAACGACAGTATTGCAAGTTTGGATCTTTGTAACTAAATCACACTAAAACTAATTTCAATGAAATTTGTTAGGTTATGGTATTCCATCCATTAATCAAAACGAAATGTTCCTGGGGATACTGAAAAAAATCTCTCTGGAGCCGATTCTAAAGTCAACACCGACAAACTGTTGTAACTTAGGTCAGCCGAATTCGCGAACCGGTTGGCGATCGAAGTATGATGGTCATAGTGGACAGAGAGAAGCTGCTACCTGTTCTCTGGTAGATATTCCCTCAGGACGACTTCTACGCCCGCGCCCCCCACGGGACGAGATGGGGTGGCGATATTCTATGCCACCAGCCACATAACGTTAAGTAAGTATAATAATGGTGCAATCCATGCCGAAACGTCGGGTAACCAAGGTAATAATTTACCTAAATATATATCGCGATGAGACCCGTGTCCACAGCATATAAAAAATGTGTACAAATCGCGAAAGTTTAAAAACATTAAGTATAATAAAAAATATTTTTCTAATTATCAGCATACCGAAGATTAGTTTTCTATTATAACAGGAAGTATCATTATCCTCGAACAGCGTCATACCATCGAGTCGGGTTTATCCCCAAAGATACCAATAGATGTATTACTTTTTTTTGGAACGAAGTTCCTTATCGCGTGTCGCGAAAGGGGGCTAGACGGAAAAAGTTGAGACGAAAAGTTATAACGACACTTTTTGCTATAGCAAGCTATTGTAAGCCGTGCGGCGTGCGCATGTTTCTCTGTCTGTCTCTCCCTCTCTCTCTCTCTTTCTCTCTCTCTCTCTCTCTCTCTTTCTCTCTCTCTCTCTCTCTCTCTCGAAAGCAAGCCAGATATTTTCGTTTCATCTTTCTATTTCGCATTGAACAGTGTGGTGTCTCGACGATTATTTTTGTTGAGTGTATACAGGTTTTGAGTATATCATAAATAATAAAAAATAACTTCGTTCCATCCGGCTGTCCCTTGACACCTCTCAAGTTTTTAAGTTCGCTTTCCTACATTGTACTAACGTTCTAAAAGTAATCTTGTTTCGTGAACGGACTGATCTCTTTATGTATTTACATAACAACTGCATGTGTCACTAAAGGGAGTAAATAAATAAACTTAAGTACATCCACGTGAGTAACATTATTCATGTTTCTGTACAGAACGTTTTCTAGTTTGCGCATTTTAATCTTGGCCGGACTCCGAGTTGGAATTTTCTGAACATGCAATGAATGACAAAGTTAAAGTGAATCATAGTAAAATCTATTTTTTTGCTTGGCCTGGCTTGGCTAGGATAACTGAAACTGAGGTTTTCATAGCCAAACTATGCTACTGGCACTTAATAAAGAGCCTGGATGTGAAAATGTATATGCCAAATTCAAAACTTTTGTTTTTAAAAATAATAATCCCTTTTACTGTTTGTTACTTTTTAATTACTTTTCGCGAGCTTACTGTTAAAAGTCAACTAAAACTAACTTCTCGTTAAAATACCCATAACATACCCATTTTAACACGGCTCTCAAAAACTATATTCTCATTGATAAAAGAAATTTCGAGTCATTTATGCTAATGACGTACTAAAAATATTAATATTATCCATATAAAAGCCAATTACAGTAAAGTGCCTGTTTTTCGCAAAGGATGGACCATAGATTATTATTGAAATTCGAAAGAATCGAAAAATTTACTATTATATTTTCTGTTGTATTTTATTATATACTAGCTGTGCCGTGCGGTTTTATCCGCGATAAACTTTCTGAATTATAGCTTATGTGTTTTTCGGATATATAAACTATATACCTATTAGTACAAAGTTTCATAAAAATCCGTCCGTCAATTTTTGCGTGAAAGAGTAACAAGCATCCATAAATACATCCAAACTTACAAACTTTCGCATTTATAATAATAGTAAGATTTTCCCTGTATCTAATAATGACTCTGAATAATTATTTAAAAATATATTTCATATTTCTTAAACCTCACTACGGGACCAATTGATGGACACAAATCACAGCTAGATTCAGAACAATTAAGCGTATACGGTTACACAAATCATTGAGCGCTGTGGTAGTAGATACAAATAATACTTTGCTTATAAACTGACTGCCCAGTAATAATACTGCCCTGAACTGATGTAAAAAGTTCAAGCAAGAGCGAATTGTAGAATCATAGGAGCAATCAGGAGTAGAAAAAAAACAATAGCCATATAAAAACGTAGATGTGTCCAAAAAATAGTATTTCCTAGAATACCTATAGTAAAGTGCGACAGCGGATGTCGACAACGTGTAGTTGGAATACATTGAACTCAAGTGTGATCTGTGCGACCCCGGGATCTAAGGGCCTAACCAGACTTGCTACTTTTAAAGTCGACGGTGGACGCTTATTTCCCGTCTAAAAAACGGGACAGAGTACAATAATTTCTCACAGTATTCTGGCAAAAATGAGTGTCGTAAAAGTTCTGACACTGTTTCTTACTGTATTCCGTCGTTTGATTAAAAGCCAATACCTAAAAGAAAGATAAGGTATAGCGTATCTTCTTCGGTCAGACAACAGCTTAACGTTGCATGTTTAAAATGAATTAACACCTACTACAGCAGTAGTAGATCACATGTATAAAATCTTTACACGCGAGAGATCAGGAGATCAGAAACGAAGCACTAAACAACTACATCTATTACTGAGAGTGTGTCTTGTCAGAAAAAGCCAAATAACACATTTTGGACGCAGCTCTCCGGTCGTACATATAGCTAAAGTGTTGGACAATGCGTTCGAAAATTGAATTGAATTTGGATCTGAACCTGAATATACGACATAATGTATAATAATCATATATGTATATAATCTAGATTTTGTAAATTTCCTTCGCTTTAATACAATGTACGTAAAATATAACAGGTTCCGAAACCTTCAAATTGAATAAATTGCAAAAATATAAAAAAGATAAGATAAATGAGATAAGTGATCTACGATAAGGCAAGGATATATGGAAATCATAGAGATAGAGCCATCGGACAAGGTTGCCAAACTTCCAAATACTGTAACTTTGACTGCTTAAATCGATCGCAGCATCATCCGCCCCGAAGGTCGTTTAGTGCAACTTTTACACATATACAACATGTAACGTAATTAACGCACACCCTCAAACACCCCAATTAGAGTATTATGTTATAATCATAATACGTACCTACACTGAATTTAACATGGTACCTATATGCATTGTTATTTACTAAATTAGTTTCTTAGAATAAAGTTCATTTATTTTATTTTGTATTGAATGATGGACTTCGTACGAATACAAATAAAACTGCGATTTTAAAAGTCTTATTACTTTGACTTACGGTCCATTTCAATTTGTTTTGACTGTACAGAGTTAATATGACAATAATTTCCGTAGTTTTAATTATTTTGATATAAAAAAAATATCTACATTAAAAATGATATAAATCGATTCAGTAAACGATTCCAAACAAACTATTTTCAGGAAGTGCGTTAATTAAGTTACATGTTGTATACATAAATAATGCTTCTTGCTGAATATCAGCTACGGCGGGAAATCTAAACTAAGCGAAGGGCACTAACCACTAGAATACTAGTGTATTCTATTAAATCAGTCGCATGCTCTTGCGACATGTCGCAGCTTTGTCCGATGTTTACAGCCTCATAAGATTGCTCGTAAATTGAAAGCATGTTGTTCAGACGATATTCAGTGCGTCGCGTAGCTCAAGTAGGTACTTGACTCCCTGGATGACCGGTCCATGGCCGAGGTCATGTTTAATAAACAGCCACGAAACGTTTAATATTAATAGAGCTTCTTAAAATACTCCCTCGGGCACAATCACAGATAATCGAATGTAAAAATGATTTGTGAATGTATGTAGATGGGGCGCTTGACCCGCGGGCTACCGCACTACGTAGTTTTAGGATTCCGCACTGAAGAATTTAACCTTTTGACTCTATTTAATTTCATATGGTTTTATCCATACGCAAAAAAAATAAAATCAATAATCGAAACAGTTAACAGCAATTAATACTAATGGGAACTAAGCATAATATAATAATACCTTGAGTAATTAATATTAAATTTTTTAATTCATCCCATTTCTCTCATTCTCTTCACTCATTGTACGAAAAACTCAAGTATTTATAAAACGCTTACGTTTTATCGATACTTACGTTTACGTTTTTCTATTAGTCATTGGCCTTGTAATGTGTGTTGCAAACATCGCAGGCCACCGTAACCTTACCTTAAGGCTTGTTTGCCGGCTTGGTAATATGCATTTTAAATTAGATTGACAAACAATTATACTTCATCATTGATTTCAAGATCGCAAGACCCTATTTTAAGGCTCTGATATAAAAAAAACGCAAAAGGAACCCCAGTCACGTGAATTAATATAAATCTATTACTAATTGACGAAATGTATTCAATTGATTTGTATAATCAATTGAATACATTGTGACTTAGAGATTTTAATCAGAAGACTGACGACAAACATGGTAGGCACCTTGAGAATTGATTTAAAAAAATGATAATTTGTAGTTTTATTCTTCAAACTATGGAATAATATTTTTTATTTTCAAAAACACTTAATATATTCTAAATAAAATATTATTTTAACAAACATTTAAAAAATCTCATAATTATGACAAACAAGTATCAATGACAAAGAAAACCAACATGTAATGTAGTATATCGTAGTATATATATACTATTTTAGTTATACCGATGTTACAGTGGCCTAATCGAAATGAGGGCACAGATGGAATATTGATCACTACTTCCGCCATCAGGGAAAGTTATTTAAAGGTAAATAACCCGTAACTCAGGATCTTGACACGGCGGAATTAGCATGACGGCATTTTGACCATTGTTGACAGTTATTATACAATTAATTTTTACTGCATCTTAATGAAGGTTTAAACCAACGTAGCTACACGTTTTTGGGTGAGCTTATTTATTTTTAAGCTCTATAGCAGCTCTATGTGTTGTATATATTTATTTAAATACAAGTCGACTAAACAATAAAATCGATTATTAATAAGAATTATTTATGTGGCAACACACCCACAAAGACTATTTGAATGACTCGGCACCATAGAGTAGAAGAGTAGTATAATAAACTGACACTTTGTTCTGGAACGCGCAACGAGTTGGGCGTATCATAATAAGTTGTCGCTAATTTACATTTTTACGATACTCAAATAAAGAAGTCTTATAGAGTTGTATTGGATATCTAATTGTTATGTATAAGTATGAAGTTTATTATACTATGACATGATACAGATAAGCGGAACATCTGCAGGTTTTAAACTTGTCCAAGAATTCCGCAGAATATTTAATGTACGCTTATAAATATATCCATCAAAATAGTTCTGTTTTTTTATATAAGCCGATTTACACTAGGTAAATAATATCTAACAATAAACCCTTTCCAAATGTTTGAAATTACTATAAATAAAATTTAATAGACTACTATTATTATAAAAATAATATTATAATACGAAGTAGTGTGTAAACCCCATTTACTCTGATTTAATAGCTTTATAATTTCTTACGCCCCCATATATTGGCTGATTACGAACTTCTCCACTCCTCGGATATAGTGAATAGCAGGCTTTAATGTGACCGTTAATGATTTGCTGCACAATTTTCCCTTTCTATATGTGTTTGCAAGAAACCTGGTATATATCTGTCTACCAAGTTCTTCCATAACGTGAGTTAATCTAGTGTTAATCCTGTTCAATTCAGATGCATGCGAACCAAGTCACGGAGCTAATAAATAATGTCGTTTAAAAGCAGTATTCATATAAATTTATATATAATAAAATTATTATTATAAAATATTTATATAATCATTGCAAATCAAAGGTATAAGATACATGAGAGTAGAATTACAAATAACATACGAGAAGCGAACTCATAGCATTCATTAGATTCTCTTCCGGTTGCCTGGAGCACTGACTAGAGATTATGAGTATATTAAAAACAAAGTGTTTCACTACGCATTATTTCTCGTAATAATAATATATGAGAAAATAATAAGATATGAAATAATGAAAGGAATAATTAAACAATACGTGCTATGTGGAATTTCTATCTACGTAACTATTGAATATTGAGTTAGTGTATAAATTCAGATTAGAGGAACGATGTGCATATTGTTTTAAATTAAGGTAGGCTATGAATTAAATAATAACTATATTCTCTTAGAATATAGTTGAAACAAATATTGGTCCATGCACCATGACCCATGCCTTTCCTATTATTAGATATCAAATCTCTGTATATCCATTTATTTGCTGACTGGATCATTTTACGTTGGTGCCTATATTTTATCATTAAGATATTACCAAAACTATAAAAAAAGACCAGCAATCTACGCAACGTTTTGTAAATTTGGGTGTTTTAAAATTTATTCATCATTTTCAATTATACATCAACTCAACTAAAATGCGTCAAACACTGAAGACAATCTTTCATTTGCAAAGCAATTCATTGCTTTTGCATGAGAAAAATATATTATGATTTTAAAGAAAATGTAAATTAAAAACTAGAGGCAATTCGTATGTCCAAAACATGCTTAGTCCAAAATAAGTGACTCGCACTCACCAACCGTGAGTTCCGTACCTTTTATAGATCATAATATGACATAGCACACGAAACTAAAAAAGATTTAAAACGAAAAATAGAATGTAACACATAAAACTAAAATTAACGAGTTGCTTAGTTTGTTTATTAATTGATGATTTCCATAAATTTTATATAAATGTTACATAAGAACATAAGTCAATTTTTTCAATAATATTTACATTAATATTCAGCAACCGTAATTACTTCATATTTATAACTTTATAAAAAACGTAGTTATGGGGATGGAAGATATTTATAAAGTTAATCATAAATCGAAACAGTATAAAATAAAATCTATTTTCGAATGACCACTTGAAGCCGTTTTATATGTTACCCATTATCATACAATATTACTGAAACACGTGGGAAAATCCATAGCAGCTGAAAATATTCAAATCAGTAACAGGTGTACAAGTGAAGTGTGCAATAAATTTTATAGTGTACCTAGTTTATTGAAAGTGGAGAGAGTTTAGGCACGTGTTATAATAATTGGCAAGACATATAATAATTAAACTGCTTGGGCTAAAATGATCTATTCATAAATATCGGTAAATATATAAGATTTTTAACATGTGTGAGGTTTTAAAGTTACGTTTCTTTTTTTACTTTTTTGGTAATAGAACCCTAAAAATTAAAATTAAGTGGAAATTTTATATTTAAGAGAAAATCCTAACAATGACCTTCTCGGCCATATTATAAATATACCTTAACGCCTTATAGATATATCAAGTGCCATTTTATTAAAACAACTTATTTTTATTATTAAATGTTAAAAATCTTGCGTATGTCATTTTATATATTAGACTTTTATTTCAAGTATATTTATGTCATATTTCAATGAGTATTCAATCTTAACAAAAATATTGACGATTTTAATTTGTAAGATTTGAAATTAACAAAGCGATTCTTCAAGTCTCAAGTTCAAAATTAAGATGTATGAAAGTTTTGAGAATCATTGCTAAATACCTTAAATTCTATTAATTGGAATTTATGGTGAGTATATAACATTATATACCTGTAATTTACCTTATTTTAATATAGATATACTTACCTAAATAAATATTTATGTAACTGAATTAATTCTAGGTTTTCCAAATAAATCAATAATGATCAAAACTATTCAAGCACGTTTCTTTGTACAATAAAGCCAAAGAGCATAATGGTAATATGACGTACGTAAAAAGGTCCGGGAATTTCCTCTTAACTAATAGAAATTTCAAGAAAGCGGGGGATAAACAACCAATTTTCATTGTATGAATAATAAATATGATCGGGTTCAAACGCCTTTGATGATTGCCTCAAACTGACGACGCTGCGCCAGAATAAAAGCTATATCCGTTAGCATAAGTCGAGGCCGTAGGTGTGCGATGGATATACACGACAGTGGTATAAATTAATATAACCTAGAGATAAACCAGAGAAATTCTCTCAATTCCAGATGTTTGGGGACAGAAAATGCTTTCTAGAATTCTAGCCGCTGCCGGCTACAAATAGTTGAGCTTCGACTTTGTAGTATCGCTCCTTGCCTTGATTGACGACGTCACCACTCGGCAATCGCAGACGTGACGTAAACATATAATAAAATAAAATACACTTTATTGTACACAAAAAAGGAAATTTAAACGTTGAATATAATGTACAATGGGTGGTCACATCGCATTAAACTATATCGTCCAGAATATAGCTCGTTCTTTTCTCCAACCTGTAGTCCTAGTCTTTGGTCTGTAGATCCAAAAAAGTGTCCCAATGGAATAATTACAAAATTAGACTCCTATTTGCTCTATGACCGGTATGAGTCATTACTTATGGCTAATGCTGTCCACATTGCTTTTTTTATTTGGATTACTATCAATACTGTAACATGAATCGAGATGGTAAGTAAATATGGGTTTAAGCAATTTTAGTATCTACATAATAAAATTGTTAATAAAATAGCCGTATTTACTTAACATTTCCATTTATCT
Organism: Pseudoips prasinana; assembly: GCA_951640165.1. Taxonomy (NCBI): domain Eukaryota; kingdom Metazoa; phylum Arthropoda; class Insecta; order Lepidoptera; family Nolidae; genus Pseudoips; species Pseudoips prasinana. The sequence goes on along the minus strand of OX621241.1, from coordinate 16,548,638 downwards.
TTAGGTATTAGGTAATTTTTATCTTAATACTAAAATATCGAGATAGTAATTAATTATTATTTATATTAGTATGCTAGTTATTTTATTACTACGTGGAATGAACATTCTTTCGGGAAAAATAATTGTCCTGTGACAATTTGATATTCCTCTTTTTTATCCCGTTGTTGCCTTGTAAAGGAGTGAAAGCATCCTAGTAAAGATCATGTGAAAAATATCCTACTAAGCACTGTTTACTGTTGTTCACACGTAGGACCACAGTTTAACGTTTTGCGTTCGGCAAGCGTAGGCATTCCCTCTTATCACTTATCAAAGAAAAAAGAGGACCACAGTTTAAACATCATGAAGTTATTACCTGCAGCATCTTTTGTAAGTTACTTGCCCATTTGAGTAAAAATTGAGTGATATATAACTATTACATTATTCTTGTCACTTGAATTGTCCACTAAAGCAACCAGCATCTAATCGATCCTGCTGCGCGGTGATGATGAGTGCTGATTGACTCGTAACTCATGAAATCCATCAAGCGCCTCCGAAGCCGACCGTAAGACTCTACCAATGCTGTCGAAGTGGGAATTAAGATGAAGATTGGGTTGTTAGATCCCAGACCTTCATTAAAGATATGTTCAATTAGAGTACCTACCTAGGGCTCTTCCCTATACGCTACTGAATGCTGTGTATATTGTCATTACAAATTAAACAATAATTGTAAATTTGGAGCTAATTGTTACACTTTACTGAGTTGAAATCATCATCAGTCTAATATAGTCCACTGATGGGCATAGGTCTCCCCCAAAAGTTTCTATAACGTTGACATACTCGTAGTCACCGCGCTAGGCATGCGATTTGGCGAACGCAGTTAGGTGGTAGCTTCCACGCAGGTGGCGCTGCTACCCGACTACCTGGTGTATCCCTTTGGCACCCACGGAATGGTATGGGGTGGCCCTGTTATTCTTTCTAAGCCGGAAACCACACGGCCAACATGCTGAAATGACAGTGACAAGCCATCATTAATAACAAAAATACGCTGACACCCCGGTGACGAGGGCGATCGAGATGAATTACACATTTTCAGAGAAGTTCAGAGATGACTGACCTGCATTTAAAATATTTACATGAAATATGAATATAAACAAGAGGGAGAATTTATTGACATCGAGGGTCTCCCCTTTGTTGAGCGATGTCAATAAATTAATATTTAAATAATAAGTTATCAGGGTGCTTATTTATTCAAACATCGAAGATCTCGTAAAATTTTTGGTAATAAGTGTGTAGGGTCAAGTTATGATGTTCTGTGACTCATTGAATTCTGTGATACTCGTATGTAGTATGAACTTGAACACGAAAAGTAAAACTGGTAAGGTTTAATACGAGCTCTCGGTGGAAAAGAGACGCGAAGATGAATGGCATCAAGAGTACAGCCAATGCCTTGCATTCTCGCTGAGAGGTAGATAACGTTTGTACGTTACATTGTTAAAAATCATCATCACTGCTGGACAAAGGTTTCCCCCAAGGATCTCCATAATGACCGATCTTAGGCGGATTCCCACGACCCTTCCAAGATCGTCTTGCTAGCTATGTGCCCCTTCCACTGCTCCTTCAGTTTGGTAATTCGTTCGCCTGTGGATTTCGACGTTTCTGATACTCCGATATAGCCCTCTCCATTGCTCTTTGGGTGACCTTGAGCCTTGACCTTGAGGATTATAGTAAGCGACCACGTCTTTGTTAAAAACTATACTGCCTTGGATTAGCCAATACCTAACATAAGATTTCTTCAATAGTTCCCTGCTTGCCTACATTTATTTAATATTGCCATATAACATCATTTACGCGTATTAACGCTATTAATCTTTATTGTTATTTTCTTGAAGGCTCGGCCAAGTTTCATTGATCGTGTTACTCCGCTACTTAGGGCGTTGCGTTTTTAATTTGTATTGTTTATCATACTTATTAGGCATTATTGTTGGAAACCAGTAATTAATATTCATGAATCCTTGTAATTTGAATTAAACATTTAGTAAGAATTATAGTAGGCGAATTCTGTTTCTTTGTTTTTAAACAATTTCTTTTTGTGTCATGAACACCGATACTTTAGTCTACTGCATTCTAAAATTAAATTTTAAGGCGTTTCGTTAAATTCCTCGTCCGTTCCTCGTATCCTTAATGATTATTATCATATTCATACTTAATGTATAGATTTACTTTTTCTTCATGCTTCCTATTACTTCAAAGTTTCCAAATACAAGTCACGGAATATGTCAAGTTTACCCTATAAAAGTTTGTTTATTCATTTCTTTAAAATGCCATATAAAATCAGCGAAAGCATAATCACCATAAAATATTAAGCTACATATTATAATATTCTAAGAAACGTGGATATGAAACGCAAATCTGCGCTGTGTTTAGTATACATAAGAATATCTTTACATCGTATATAATTAAGTATGTATACCAGTAGATAAGACACAACAACAGTATTTTTTATTGCGATATATCGGTCTATGTAAGGGTTTTTTTACATCGCAAGTTACGGATAAGAATGCAAACACTACCCATATTTTTATAGTATATGTATTGAAACTAAGAACCTTTCACTTAAGAGGTTGACAACAACGAATTTTATAATTTCACGCCAATATTATCTAGAGTTTTGATACCTACAATTGACGTTGAAGAAAATTAAAACAGTGAATTTCGTGTTTTGACCATACATATAAGTATCTAATAATATTATGTGGCCTCTTACATTCTTTTTACGAACAGGAATTGCAATTCCGAGTTCCAGAGCATTGGCAGTAGATCTAAGTTAAATCCGTAAACGAACTTTAAGTTTTCTGATCTTTATGTTGGGCAAGTGACAAACTGGACTTAATGGGATAAATAGCTTACCACTTGGGTCTTCCGAACAGAACTAATTGTAAAAATAGATTTTCTGGCCTAGGTAACTAAGTGCCATTGTTCCATAAGTGACTTGGTGTGTTTTGCTTAAACTATTAGTTTTGTTACCCAGAAGCTGTTCTATTAGCTGTCATACCAACATCACCAGATGGTGTGGTCGAGATTCTACTACTAGGTTAGGTAGGTAGGAGCGCTCGTGGCTGTTAGACAATCAGCAAGCGGGTCAGTGGTGCACGTAGTAAGTATGGAGTTATATAATGTGGGTATATAATATGATATGTGGCTAAAGGCTAATCAAACATTTCGCCAAATCAAAATTACTAGGAAGCGCGTATGTCGAAGCATCGAGATCTTTAAAAGATACAATACATACCTGCAGCTAGTTTATTTTGGGGCGGTGATCCCATAAGTGTTCTATTGTTATATGACAAACAATGATTGTGTTGTGATTGAGCGCATGATGCGCGGGCGGTCGCCGGTCTGTGATGGACGCGACCACACGCTCATCGCCCACACACGCGACTTACCACCTACATCAACGTACTGGATCAGTGTAAGCTATTGTATATATTAATAAAATACGTCAATGGGGAATTGAAGTGGTCACCTCCATCTGTTCCGGGATTTGAAATATCAACGCTAACTTTATCAAGTTCGAAATATGAATCTTGATCCCTAACTGCAATACTAACCACTGAACTTTCAGTCTATGGCTTAAAAACTAAATTTTTGTGTACCATTGAAAGAGTTTTATTGACATATGTGTACCTAGCCATTTCTACCTACTAATACAATGCAATAAGTTAATAGTCTTATAAAATGTTTTTATACCTTTAAACAAGCTTTTATGCCCATTATAACAGGAATAAACAAAAATTACATTAACGGCATTTTAAAGCTTACATTACATGACTGGGCCCTCGAATAAAGGTTATTTTATTTACACTCTCTTAAAAAACTGCAGCATAGCCTAAAACTTGCCATGGCATTTCTAAAACTGCCTTTACTGCATATGTAAAAACGACGTTGTCTAGGTCTATGTGGGATCACCCGTATAATCTTCCCGTGCTAATGAACTGCGAATAAAAACCGCGAAAACTTCTCCATCCGTACAAAATTAGTTAACGCCCTTTAAACGTGGAGTCAAAAATATTATCCGAAAAGACTCTGAGATGAATAAATAACTGTATGGGAAACACAAAAGAAAATACAAGTGACAGTCAGAAACACTTCGCGTTGATTCCCTAAAGGTTTTGTCTTCGTCCCCAGTGTGCAGTTCGCCTAGTTGAACACGCGGCCAGAGCGTGGCGAATGGCGCATAATAGAATGTTTTATATTAAAACTGAGAGCTTGTCATGCCCAATTATAATTTAACCCATGTTTAACCCCAATTGGTTAACGATCACTCATTTACACGCAACACTACTTGAACACCTCGTGTTCCAGATTTGATCTAAAATAACAACGACACGAAACATCTTTATAGATGTCACGAGAGCGTTAATTAAAAAAAAAACTCCAAAAAATATAAGTGTACATAATTTGATCAATTTGTATAACGGAAGATAGATGGAATATTATATAAACTATTGCGATTCAAATTTTGAATATATTGAAGATATCATTTAATTATAGTTTATTTTTACTAGAGAATTTAAGTACAAATATTTCATTTATTAACATTAATTAATCGATATATGTACATAGGTAAATGAATGCATACGGAATATTTTAAATAACTATTGCGATGCAAATTTAGTGTTAGGCTAACAGTCGATGCATGTGCCTTTTGTGCAGTTCGTTTTTCTCACCCTAGAGTCGAGTCAGTACCATAATGTCGCGGTCATATTTTTTTTATCATGATGTTTACAGTTCGCCTAGGAGTCTTTCATTGCTTCACAAGACAATGAGACAAATCAGATTACAAACTAAGGCGCAAAATTTGGGGTTCGGACCTTGACTCAGGGTTTTACTGACATGGAAATGAATGAAAACCCCACCCGGTTTTTAGTGACGTTTTCTTCAACTTTCGATGAACGTTAATTCTCGGAGACTGGAAATAGAATTGCAACGTTACGATTGCGAGGGTCTTGAAGCGGGATGGTGATCGCGGCGCGTTTGTGGTGGCCCGGAGGCTCTCGGCCCGCGAGTAATTTATATTGAATTATGTACAAAGCCACGCGAGTTTCTTATAACCTTAGCTTGATCTAGGTAAGTCGTCATGTCACTGTCCGGATTTTTTCTGGAATGAGGGTCCTGCGGGAAAGATGGCTGAGCCAAAAAAGCATGTAGAGCCTGGCTTTATCCAAAGCTTGATGGTGGCAGTTGGAAATCGGTGTGAAGATTTATACTGCGAATGTACGGCACCCACAGCACGTCGTATGAGCCGATTTTAGTCTATAGATAGTAACGTGTACAAACACCGGACTCGCACAGGTTAAATTTTTTGTTCGTTTTGGAAATTTTCTCATTCTTCTTGGTATAATTTGGTATCGCAAGTGTTTAACGCAAATAGATGCGAGGAAAGGTACTTCTACTTGCAGTGGGCGGGGAGTGGAGAAAGCTCGATGCGTCGTCTAAAAGTTCGCCCCGAAAGGAAAACTTGTAAAAAGTGCATGAAATGATCAAATAGTTTCAGTTGAAACAGCAAGCTATTATGCGAAACCTATTGCTATAATGCTGAGAACAGAGTTTATGAAGCTGACTTACCAGTATGACTTATTATTCTAACCAACACTGAAGCCTAGTTTATAAATAAACACAGCAAAATTCTATTTCTATTTGAATAGAAAATTGTCTTACCGGAACTTTCTATTTAAAATTATTTTGCTGTCTGTCTCAAAATTCTTCTGTAGTAGACGTCATAAATCGTATAAAATAAAATATATTTTTTTCGAACACAGTTACATTAAAGATGTGCATGTGATTAGTACGGTGTTGCATCTCATTTCCTTGTTTGGAACTAGTTTATCAAAATCAAAAAAGAAATCCTCATTTGGCATTCAATATGTTTAACACAAGTCAAGTTCATAATTCCAGTCGCAGTTTCATAAAACAATTTATTGACATTGTGGTTTTACTTGCGTTGTTTTAATATTAAGACATTTCTATGCAAAATTGACAACATTATATTTTACACTGATTAGGAATAAATAAATGATTTTTCGTTTTCAACTTTTCAATACAGCCTTTCATTTGTTAAGATCATATAATATTAAAATCATCAAATCACAGAGTCTGATTTTATGATATATATATCGTAAAATCAGAACCTGAGTTTTTTTTTATTCCCGTCCATCAAATAATGCGTGAGAAAGCTACTTAAATCGAGTGGAACCTCGATTTTAATATAATATAATTTTAAGCCGATGTCAATCAACTTTAGACATATACTTACAAAGAATTTTGTATGAAAAACATGACCTAAACGTGACTGTAAAATACGTGCTGTCCAACATATGGAAAATTTAAATTCTTCAACGGATTTTCCAATAACAGTTTGACGCATTCAATTGTAAAAGGTATGCAAGATCGTCTTTTGGTTTACCCCACCCATAAGTCAATCATGTTTAACAATTGAAATAAGATGTAAAAATATATTATACTATTTAAATGTGCCCATTTTATTACAAACCTTACATAAACCTTATTTACTATTCTACAGATATAGAGTACCTTAATATAAAAGTAGTCAACGGCTGAAATATAGTCTGAAAATTTTATAGATCTTGGAAGGATTTGATAGTAAATGACACTCCAATCTCTTAGAAGGTTGTTTCAATCCAAGTTCAGAAGACGCGGTTCACCCTTGGTAATTTCAGAGCTAATTTCTTGTGTTCAAATTAAAATGAGAGAAGAAGCACAGCGGGGAACATTCCTTTTTAGTTTTTGAGACGATTTTCTGATAATATATTTTCTGAGATAACAGTAGAAACCATTTCTACCATTATTTCAGAAAAAGGGAAATGGATATTATAGTTTTCTTTTCATCAGAACTCGTAGTAATCACACTAATATTATAAATGTGAAAGTTTGTGAGTGTGTGAGCGTGTATGTTTGTTACTTCTTCACGCACTTCGCGAACTGATTTTGATGAAACTTTGTAGTAATAGATATAGCTTATATATCCGATTAACACATGGGCCATAATTTATAATGGTTAACGCGGGTAGAACCGCGGGGCACAGCTATTTAATAATATATTTATTAAGTTAGTAAAATTAATAGTAATGTCCTACCATCTACGAAATTTATCCATTCGATTTTTTGTGATTATATATGGTAGGTTGAAAGAATCACACTAATATTATAAAATCTAAAGTTTGTGGTTGTGTGTATGTTTGTAATTTGTTCACATCTAAACAGCTGGAGCAATTTTAATAAAATTTGGTATGGAGTAAGCTGACATCCTGCATTAACACATAGGCTATAATTTATAAAGTTCATCGCGGGTAAAACCGTGGGGCACAGCTAGTACGACATAAAAAAGAGAAAAGCTTTTATCATATACATCTATATAAGTAATAGATTGGAATACATTATTTTGAATAGAAAATATTACATTATTTATATTGAACATGAAATATGGATCATGTGTAAAAAATTGCCATATTTTTCCACACTATCCATATTTCAGTCCCATCTTACATCATTTATAATGTAAGATTTTATAAATAAGAAAAAAATAAAACATTTTCTTTTCTGAATTTTTTAGTTTACTATCTTTCCCGGCGGACGTTGTTTTATCCTAGCTTGAAGTTGGATAGGACACGCTAATACAAATACATAAACATTTATCAAAATCAGTTTGAAAATACAATATTTAACCACGATGAAATATGCAATTTATTCCGTAGAAATAAGACTTCGCATTCAAATCACCAGATTCTAAACGACGACATGATCATTTTAATTAAGAATTTAAATTATGTTTTAATTAATAAACTGGGCACTTTTTTACATAAAATGTATGAATATCATGATAAAATGTTTCTAACTTGAGTCACAGGTAACATACATTACTCATGTTTCTAGAAAACAAAGCCAATAAGGCTTTGTTTTCTAGAAACATACACAACACTTGCATCCTCCGAAAAGGGAGTCCTAAATTTGTATCGTTCGTAAATTAACGCAAAACACCTATCCGGATAGAGAATACTGGTTCGGTACCTGTCGGATGATTAAATTTTCCTCATATGCTCATATTGTGCTCATCACATAAAGATTTGTAGTACGTGGAGATCTAACATATGACCTTCGACCTAGCAGTCAGGGTCACCAACCACTAGATCAACTACCTGGTACTTAAGAAAAAATACCTAATGTCCCGTAATAGAGATGTTTTGCTATTCTTGGGCGTTATAAAAAGGCTTTAAAGGTCTATTTGTACGATCTTACAGACGCCTAATTATAACAAATATGCAAAAAAAATTTCGATCGCTGTCTTCAATTGCATATCGATTTCATGCAAAATATTATTACGCAATTCAAGAGCTTTTTGAATAGTGTATCTCACTCTCCTTCGGTTGATGTTAGATTTTATAACACGAAAACCATCTCAACCAATTATATGTGTAGATATGATATTTTTTCTCATACATTCAGTTATGATATGTTCAGGTTGTGCTTAGGTACCTGTTAAGGTACCTAAGAACTAGCAGATGTAACCATCGGCAGATATTTTTTAACTAAGAAAAAGGACGCTTTCATATCGTCTGTGTGTGTTTTTGCATATATGTATGTTACGAGATTTCTAAATTGTTTTTGATCGATATCGAATGCTGTTTAGGTTTTATCGTGTGCATTTTTTAAATAGTATATAATAGTTTATTAAACTTACATCAAAAAACTAAGAAACACTTTAAAGAAATATATTCATAAAATCCTGTTAGCTTAATTACCAACATCATATGTATAAAGCTTATCGATACAATCCTTTCCAATATACGGCCATGAATCATGTCCTGTTTTATAGCCCAATGTCCTTGAACATCACGATTGTTTTGATTTTAATAATAAATTGTATGATAAATATAGTGGTTTGTATCATCGCAATTAGTCCTCGGATGCCGGACCGGACTAATTGCGATGATCCATAATCCAACCGGACCATGTGACGGCTGGACAATAACAGCTGAACACAAAACATTATATATAAAAGCTAGCGAAGTCTGAGTCGGATACTAAGGTTTCCGTATCATCTCTGCCGGACCATGTGGGCTAAGTCATCCTTCTTAGTGAGGCCCACGAAGGAGAGAGAAGATATAAGAAAAATTCAAAGTACTGCTATCAAGTCAAGGGTAAGGTGAAGGTCTTAACTTAATCACTACAAAAAGGTTGCGGTATTTGCTGTGTGGTAGGCGGCAAATATCAGAATATCATCACCTCATCTCATCCCGTGGGGGACCCGAGGGAAAATGCAAGGGGCAGCTTCTTTCTGAGTACTTTGACCATCATACTACGATCGCCAATCAGTCTGCCAAGTGTGGCGATAATGGCATTTCTCTCCAAGATGATTTTTGGGGGAGGCTTTTGTCCAGCAGTGGACTTATTATAGTTGTTATGATGATGATTTGTTTATTCCATTATTTTCGGCATCAGGCACGAGGCCGGCTCACACTTAGACGGTTTTATTTGAGTTATCATCATTCAGGCAAAATTGCCTCTATTGTGACGCAAATGACATCAGAAATTTGCGACCGTACATTCATATATTTCGCGATTTCATGTTAAATATTCTTTTATTTATTACCTGCCCGTATGAAATATACGAGTGAATTATGCATATTTTGAACAGTATGTGCACCTGAGATATTGAATAAACTTTAGGCGTCTGCTTAACTGTTTGCACATCTTGAACTCAGACGTATAATATATTTATCAAAAATCTGTTTTACAAAAACAATGAATGGCCGAATTTCCAGTGGCCTCTGATACCCACCTGCAGTTCAAAGATTAGGAGGTACTTCACAGAACAAAATGAAAAAATTATACAATTTTTTGAAGTTATACTTCTTTTGGCGCGATGGAGAAAAATGATGAGAGTGAATTTATACGATGCGCGCGCACACCGACACCAAAAAATTTAACAGCATGAAGTTAGTTCTAGGTGGTATGAGAGTGAATTTTTAGAAAAGCGAACATAGCGTCTTGCTATGATCGCTCTACGCCGAAAGTCGAAATTTTGGTTAACTATTTTAAAAGGAACCTGAAAGCTTAATTTAAAAGGTATAGGTAATGCAAAGAATTGTTTTCCTCAAAGCAGTTTTCCCTAACTGTTATGCATTTTACGTGAGCATTTCGCAAAAGGGACCGACTGCTGGAAGTTAAAGCAGTACATTGGTCCGAGATCAATAATGCATCGTTTGAACAATGCATAGTGTTAGGTCAGCAGTACGTTTACCCCGTATCGTCTGCATTTTTAACACGGTCCCCAATGATGGGACAATGCCCTTTGCTCTCCACACGCACGACAAGCTATGAGGTAGATAGGTGCAATACCCTTTGTGATTTAAACAAACTGAATATAAAAGAAGTAATGCTAATAACTTCTTCTTACTTTCCCATATCTGTTGAGGTCGTATTCCCGCCTAAATGATTGCGGCTAGCTACCAAATTTAAACGAGCTGCTATTACAGGCTTTTTTTAAACGAATTAATAATGCTTTAATTTGCTAATAAGAAGATTGTTTTATATCAAATTGTAGCCAGTAAAAAACACGGCCAAGTGCGAGTCGGACTCGCAGATGAAGGGTTCCGTAGCAGCAAGTATTAAATTATTATTTATTGATTAAATTAAAGCAAATTGCGGTTTAAAACGTATTAAAAAAAACTACTTGCTAGATCTCGTTCAAACCAATTTTCGTTGTTAGTTTCTATGGTAACGTAAATCAAATATTTTTTTTAGTTTTATCATTCTCTTATTTTAGAAGTTACAGGGGGGGGACACTCATTTTACCACTTTGGAAGTGTCTCTCGCGCAAACTATTCTGTTTAGACAAAAATGATATTAGAAACCTCAATATGATTTTTGAAGACCTATCCATAGACACCCCAAATGTATGGGTATGATGAAAAAAAAATTTGAGTTTCAGTGCGATGTATGGCGACCTCCCAAAATTATTGTTCTTTTCTATTTTTGTGTAAAAATCTTAATGCGGTTCACAGAATACACCTACTTACCAAGTTTCAGCAGTACAGCTCTTATAGTTTTGGAAAAAAGTGGCTGTGACAAACAGACATGACGAATCTATAAGCGTTCCGTTTTTTGCCATTTGGCTACGGAACCCTAAAAACTAAACCTATTGCACAACTTTTATATGTTTTACATTTTGAATAGATTGTATAATAGTAAAATTAAAATGTGTCACACTTTCGGCCTTCAAAGGCTTTTGTACTTTTTTGTATTATCCATATGCATGTTTTAGTGTGTAATAAAGAGTTACATAGTGATCTTATCTGTCTATCTCAAAATGACTACTTGTTTGGTATGTAATTGATAATTTCTTCCCAGAAAGAATAATTTCAAAATATCTGTGGTATGACCTAGTACCGGATAAGAACAAGAAGTGCAACTGGGATTTTCTGGCAAGCTAACCACCCAGTAACCCGGTGAACCTGGAGAGCCATTAAAGGCTATACTGCAACTGTTCTCTCGAGACAATGACACGCATTGTGATCTAGCAACCACCGCACTTGGGTGACATAGGTTTAATACAGCCTCGAGCACTATTATTATAATACTAGTAGAAAAACGTTTCAACTTTAGTTCATTACAGAAAGTCATTTTTAACTTCTATAAAACGCAATCCATAAAATTATTATCTCTCTTCAAATATGTAATACCGTACTAGTATATTAAAACCTCATTACAGGCTACAGTTAACATCAAGCCCTATCAACGTCATAACTACGCTATTTTAATTAAATCTAATTAAGATTGATTACGAGAACACTTTCACCATAGCAGTTGTAATTATCCGGACGACGAGATCATGACTGATCAAGGAGTAGTCCGGATTAAAAAATACTCTCGTGACACTGTACTATTTCCTACTTATATACACTTAGTTTGCATTCGTATGGTTGTATTGTAATGCGCTCCCCGCGCTAAATCGGACGCGCGGTTAGCGAGACCGTCCGATAAAAAATCGGACAGCACATTATTCACCTATCAACGTAGAGTGTCAGTTCACAAAACTTCCGTATCTCCAGCCTGGTACTAAGCTTCAACCACGAATAGGGTGCCCTCTGATGTGGCTGACTTTGTTTGTATTTTTATTCGCCAAATGGCTTGAGCCAGGGGGCACCTCCATTGTCCGGTGAAGCAGTGAAAGATTCCTAGACTAACTGTAAAAAAGTTGTAACCGTTAAGTTACAGAATGATCTCCTGTTAATCCCCACAGTATAAACATCCAAGAAACAGGAAAATCTCAAACGAAATAAAATTCTGTGTAGATTATTAATAACCAATTAAAAACTGATCTCCAAGCCTGCCTAATATTTATCTAATTAAGTGACACAGGTGGATTTGGTCACGTACGCTCCGAGCAAATTAATTTAAAAATATCACTATCACTGCTAATGAGAGTCATCAGAAAAATCACACTGCCCTTAATGTCTGTCGTCTATAAATTAATAACCGCAAATTAATTGAACCCATTACTCATTATAACAACTATTCGCATGACGTACGAACAAAATGGACCAGTTTATCCAAAATCTAAAACAATGTTAATTTATCAATACTAGTTACGTAGATAACATCTTCTCGTCCAAAATAGCGCAGTGTCTCATGTCGAAAGACTTCGATCAGTGTATGTTGCCAGTGATGACTTACGGAACAAAGACGTAGTCGCTCACTATGGGCCTTATTAGAAGTCTAAGGGTTACCCAAAGAGCAATGGAGAGGGCTATGCTAGGAGTTTCCCTGCGGGATCGAATCAGAAATGTCGAAATCAGGCGAACCGAAGTCACCGACATAGCCCGAATAATTACTCAATAATTATACTCTGCAGCAACTCAATTTTGAAATATTTAATATTAACTATCCATAAATCGATTTATATAATAGTACCCTTTCTCTACTCTTCGTTGATACTTTTTTTCTTTCAAGAAACTATTCATTTTGAATAATTAATCTTTAAAGAATGTAGGCGCGGCTAGGGAGGATTACTTTCAGCAAATATAACGAAATATGCTTTATTTTTTATTGCCAAAGAAAACTGCATAATAAGTACTTTATAAAAAGACCTGGACTTCATCTATAAACTTTTATTTTTATTACCAATAACGATTTTGAAAAAGGCGCACTTTTTTTGTTGTTTACGTATTTAGGAAACCTTCTTTTTATGAAAAACGTTATAACATCACAATATTTAAATAAACCGGCCAAGTGCGAGTCGGACTCGCCCATGAAGGGTTCCGTAGCAGCAAGTATGTCAGTTGATTAAATGAAAGGTAAATTGCGGTTTACGATTTATGACGCATTAAAAAAAACTACTTACTAGATCTCGTTCAAACCAATTTTCGTTGTTAGTTTACATGGTAATGTACATCATATATTTTTTTTGGTTTTATCATTCTCTTATTTTAGAAGTTACAGGGGAGGGGGGGGGCACTCATTTTCCACTGAAGTTTCCAAACTATTCAGTTTAGAAAAAAAATTATATTAGGAACCTCGATATAATTTTTTTAAGACCTATTTATAGATACCCCACATCTATGGGTACGATGAAAGAAACATTTTTGAGTTTCAGTTCTATCTATGGGGAACCCCCAAAATAATTATATCTTTTCTATTTTTGTGTGAAAATCTTAATGCGGTTCACAGAATACATCTACTTACCAAGTTTCAACAGTACAGCTCTTATAGTTTCGGAAAAAAGTGGTTGTGACATACGGACGGACAGACAGACATGACGAATCTATAAGGATTCCGTTTTATTGCCATTTGGCTACGGAACGCTACAAAGCGCACCCAGTTAATAGAGTAGTCTGATTTACCTCTAAGTAAAGTTTATATAGTGCATATGAGCACTGACTAAGCCGTTTACACACACTGTCAGTATGTGATTCCCATGACTTATCTATATCAAGTACTAGTCCTAAAAATTTTGTGGTTGTGGTTTCAGAACTATTTTTGTTTATATTTGATTGATAAAATGTATATTTGTTTTTCATATACTTACTGTATATTTAAAAACCAAAATTTTCACTTACTTCGTCAAATTAACTACCTATTCTTAGATAGATAGGTAAACAAAAACCAAAAATAGCACCTTTTACAAAATCATTGTTGGTAATAAAAATAAAAGTTTATAGATGAAGTCCAGGTCTTTTTATAAAATGCTTATTATGCAGTTTTCGTTGGCATAAAGAAATAAAGCATATTTCGTTATATTTGCTGAAAGTAATATTTCCTCCCTAGCCGCGCCACATACTTTAAAGATTAATTATTCTAAATGAATAGTTCCTTGAAAGTAAAAAGTATCAACGAAGAGTAGAGAAAATATACTATTACATAAATTGATTTATTGATAGTTAATATTAAATATTGCAAAATTGAGTTGCTGCAGAGTATACCTTCCAGCCGGACCACACCCTACGAACAATAACTCCTCAACTAAAGGGCTTTATTGGACCATATTTGTTGTATGCAAGGTACTCTTTAGGTAGTTTTTTTGGGATAATGATTGAGCACTGCCTGGCGGCCGGACCACATACATTGTTAATTAAAAAGATATCTCTTGAGGTACTATAAATATACATATATTCCGGTGAAAGTAGACTTTAGGTAGGTATTATTTCGAACTATAGCATCTGAGTACTAAACTGTGGTCCGGCCACAAAGGATCACACAAGATGCAGTGCTTCTTTAATGGGACTAGTCCCTCCCTCTTACCCACCACTGCATCTATTGCTAACCAGGAACAATTGTGGCACCCAGTGTAATGGTGACCAGTGGTGACGCTTGGGTAGGTCCCGGGGAATCACTTCAGCTGTCTTGGATTCCGCAACAAAGTTAATCAAAGAGAAACGAGAAGTTGGATAAATATAGTTCCACTTCCCTCCAGATCAAAGGGAGAGACAGAATAATATAATAAAGCTAAGGACTCATAAAATGTAGTACCGTCGTGGCTTATGTACGCCGACGACATTGTACACTGCGGATTCGCTTAAAGAGCTTTAAGAAATAATATAAGGAAAAAATAGGCACTAGAAACAAAGGCCTGAGGATTAACTAGACAAAGTCGAAACACATGCGATTCATAATTGGAAAATCCTCGTCTCTACACTCTTTACAGAAGTAAGTCCTGTGCCCTTGGTGAACAAATTTGAATATCTGGGCTCTAAACTTGATGAAACTGCTTCATGTGATGCCGATATAACCAACAGAATAAATTCCAGCTGGCTGTTATGGCGATCGCTGTTAGGTGTACTTTGCGATTACGCAATACCTATAAAAACATAAAGAATTATGTACATATATGTCAGACTTGTAATGCCATACACAACTGAATGCTGGACAACTATTTAGTGAAAGCATATCTAAGTTGAAATAAAAATAAACACCTGGTAATTCTAATTTAAAATAAACCGTTAATTACTGCAAAAGTTCGAACACTCCTGTCTGAAATTGGATTAATCTCACCGGCACTTTCCGCGTAGAATAACTGCCATTCTTTTCGTAATCCAAGGTGTATAAATTTCCGGGAATGGATCTACCCAACTCCACCTCTCACACACTTTACTAAACCATACAAAATCATGCGCCTATCTGGCACTTTATCATCTTAGACGTCATTGTTTTTATTTTATTGTGTGGTCAAAAAAAAGTTAGGCGGCAGTGTTAATATAATAAATAGCCATTCCCCAAATTAACTATATTCATTAATGTTTTTAAACTTTCGCGATTTGTACACATTTTTATATACTGTGGAGATTCACGGAGACGACGCTGCCGAGCCACACCAGTCGACCCGTGACCACGGCTGGTGCAATCCATGCCGAAACGTCGAGTAAACAAGGTAATGATTTACCTAAATATTTAACTATATTCACTTATAAATTGAGACGGCTCCCTAACCTACCTTTAAATAACGTTAAATAAATGTATAAATGTCATCCTACCAAATTGACGCATTGAGGAAAATATGTAACCCGCATTACCCAGTGTTTTTATTCCTCGATTATAATTTATAAGTCGTGATCAAACTGGTTAAATCATACATCCATCCAGATGACTATAATACAATTTATACGAATCAAAGAGCTCCTGTAGTGATGTTTTTTTTCCAATCTAACCTCTTGGCCAATCTCAAGTAAAACTAGCCAAATACACGCAGCAGTCCTGATCGTCACAGCCGACGGCTTTATGTGCTCTCCGAGTCATTAAAAATTTCGTAATAAAACTTTTCAATCTGTCCCGGACTGTAAAGGTCCTCATATTCTTAAATACGTTACAGGCAGACTAACAAGTTTATCGCAGCTAATTGAGTATAGCCTTCCCATTTTTTTACTAAAGCAATTACAATATTTTATTTATTTAAATATTTAGCGTAATGAAAGGTTTCCGTCTCCATAGAACCGCGTACAATTACGGTATATTATATAATTAGCTATGTATTCCGCCAGATAGCGCTGGTAGTTCAAAGAAAAACCTTGTGTCCTTTGTAGATAACGTAACTAGTGGTTCTTATACACAATTCTGTGGATATAGAACTACCAAATATTAACCATTTGGCTAGCTTCTCATATCACGACAGATTCTATTTGCTCAGTTGGATGCCACCACGCGCTTTGATCCGTTCAGTTTCCTAACTAGTCATTTAATCGAATGGCTGACTCAACTGTTTGGCTGTAACATATGTACTAGGGACTAATACCAGTTCGCGAAACAAAAACCATTAGTAGATAACAAAATTCTTAGTACTGTGTTGTTTGTTCCGAGTATTCAAACAAAACGTACTGAAATATGTATCAAGGATTTCCTGCTTCACAGGCTCATGGGCACACATCACACTATGTTAAATTTAAAGGCGCAATAGTTATCATCTGACTGAAACTGCTTTTTTATTGCTACTCGTTGTTGCTTTCAGCAATTTCCAGTGTCATATAATGATGTGAAAAGCAGATTTTAGAGTCTATTATAATCACACTAATATTTTAAGGCGAAAGTTTGTGAGTGTGTATGTTTGTTACTTCTTCACGTCTAAACGGCTGGAGCGATTTTAATAAAATTTGGTATGGAGTTAGCTGATACCCTGGATTATCACTTATGCTATTAACGTGGGTAAAACCGCGGGGCACAGCTTGTAGGTATTATAAAGGCGAAAGTTTGTGAGTTTGTATGTTGGTTACTCTTTCACGCAAAAACTACTCAACGGATTTTGATGAAACTTTGTAGTAATCTAGCTCATATATCCAAATAACACATAAGTTATAATTAAACAAAAAAAATAAAGTTCAACGCGGGAGAAACCGCGGGGCACAGCTAGTATAATATATATTATAATACACCGTTAAGATACATTACCAACATGTACTTAAATTACTCCTTTGACAACTTCTACATCTATATTCCGATGACAACTAGGCTAAAATAAATGATTAATTTTAAATTTCATGTAAATGACATAAAATAGACATACTCGTACATCATGTACCTCACATAATAATGGGATTAGATTTAGCAATTAAAGTAGGGCTGACTTTAATGGCTATATTATGACAGAAGATATGAGACAAACGCTCTGAGGACAAATCAAATGCTAGACTGGTGCATTATTGCATATACATATTCTAAGTTAGGGCACGCGCCTTCTTTTCACGCCTAAAGCCTACGTGACTTGTGGCAGGCTTGCTCGCCCTTCCAACTAGCCCTAATCGATTTACATTTAGAATCGATTTGATGACCGGATTCCTAATTGGACATGGCTAATTATTAAATTCGGATGTTTGTTGTTGGTATAAGTTAACGATAATTTATTAGGAACTTAACCGTCAATAGTAAATTATTACGTGTTATGTAAATATGAAACCAGTTAGTGGTGTTCCGAGGTTATTATGTAATTAGGGCCTGATAAACAAGATTCCGATCGACAGACAACAATGCTTTATTTCCTACAAACAGCTCTCTGCTCATAATGACGAACAAGCCGTGTCACGTATTGAGGTAGAATGACAGTTGCACAAAAATGGCGGTCAGTAACCGCCCAGGCCCAAAGTTCAACCTTCGGGCAGAACATTGGGTAAAACAGTGAAAACCTCTAGATTAACTGTAAAAGTCACTTGGAAAAGGCGACACCACGTCAGTGGGTACACTTTTACTTTGATAGTGTCTGGACGGGCTGGTTGGCGTGGTTGGTCAATACTTACCATCTATGCCGCAAGTCGTGGGTTGGATTCCGACCCAGTACAGATATTAGTGTCCATGAACATGTTTGTTTGTCCTGAGCCTGGGTGTAATTATCTATATAAGTATGTAATTACAAACATAGTAGTATACGGTGTTATGGGACATATGCATAAAAACCTTTAAAATATATTTGTAAAATAAATAAATAACAATAATAATGTAGTATATCAGTAATCTGGTTTCCATGGTACAAGCTCTGCTTAGTTTGGGATCAGATGGCCGTGTGTGAATAACGTCCCAGGATATTATTATTTTTACGAACGCACTAAAAGCGGGTTTTTATAGTTCAAGTGTACTCACAGAGACCATATAAGTACTATATAATGAGTGGCTTTTTCGATAGGCTGCGTTCTTCTCAGACTAAGTTAGAAGATGTTTTGCATGAGATCTTAGAGAAATTCTTCTAGAAAAGTTTTCAGACAAAATTAGAGGAGTATTCGATGCCTACGCGTTTGTGTTTATTTGGTATCTTATTAGATAGTTATGCCACAATTAGGCACTTAGGAATAAGTTCATTTGAGAGCGATTTTCGCCTTAAAGCTTTTATTCAGAACGGTCCTCAAGCCGCACATTACTTTATTACTTTATGAGGGAGAGTATAGTATTGAGAGGTTACGAACTGATGCTCGTAATATCTGGGTTATGCAATATAGACAAGGTCAATATGCAGATGGATCGTTGCTCGTTACTAGCACCACTTAAGATAACCCGTTTATAAAAGACCCTGTTTAAATTTTAAAGCAGTTTATTAATTTCTAGTCATCATTCAGTTTCGTTTCGTCGGTCAGTTTATACGGTCCAGAATATTGATAGAAACAATAAAACAATCGTTTGTATTAAATATATTTTTTTAATAATAAACTGCTCCGAATACAGTACATTTTTTTGTAAACTTTTATACCTAAATTTCCTAAAAAGTTACGCTCACTTATAATTTAATTTAACCTTATTATAAAGGCTTCTACCTTTTTTTATTAACAAAATATTTTTTTTACCATTATATTCCAAAAACAATTTTTTTTTTAACTATTTAATCATTTTGCCAAAATGTCTTGCCAAAAGGTCTTTATCTATAACATTGTGCGAAGATCTATATTTTTCATTCTACTTAGACTACGAAATATGTTTTTAAAATGGCAATGATATTTCTATAAAAAAACACAGTTGATTTTCCTTAGATGAGACTATTTCTGTGACAACAGAAAAAATGAAATCACGTGATATATTACGAATATAAGTTACGTCGTTCCACATTGAAATAGAATTTTCCGGCCGTAGTTTTATTTTATTTAACCTTTCCATTTGAGAAATAGCGATATATCCGTGGAGACGAAATTCAAATAGAAAATATAAAATGGCTTACATATAAAAAATTGTCTAAGTTGTTGCCTTTTCCAACAACTTATAAGGCAATTTTTCAAATGCAAAGCAATAAGGAGATTCTGAATTGCATTGCAATGACAGACAAAAGTGCATTCTTAAAAGA
The DNA here is from genome assembly GCA_951640165.1 of Pseudoips prasinana. Classification (NCBI taxonomy): domain Eukaryota; kingdom Metazoa; phylum Arthropoda; class Insecta; order Lepidoptera; family Nolidae; genus Pseudoips; species Pseudoips prasinana. The sequence goes on along the minus strand of OX621241.1, from coordinate 16,528,840 downwards.
TTTTGGACAATAATAGCTAATAGTTCGATTAATTAAGTATATTCTTAATAACGCAGTGTCTTAAGTCGAAAGTCTTCGACCAGTGTGTGTGTTACCAGTGATGACTTATGGAACAGAGACCTGGTCGCTTACTATGTATCTCATCAGAATTGCCAAACTGAAGTGGCAGTAGGCAGGGCACATAGCTCGTAAAACCGTCGGCCGATGGGGCAGTAAGGTTCTCAAGTGGCGACCACGAACCGGAAGACGCAGCGTGGGCAGGCCCCCTACAAGGTGGACCGACGATCTTGCAAGGGTCGCGGGAAGCTGCTGGATGCGGGCAGCGCAGGACCGGCTTTTGTGGAGATACTTGGAAGAGACCTTTGTCTAACTGTGGACGTCTTTCGACTAATATGATGATGATGATACTTTTAATTGACAAAGTTTTTAAGTTTATAAATACGAAACAGAATTTTCTGAGATGAGGTAGTAGAGCGAAAATAATATACCCCTACGTCACTAGAAGATTAAGGCTTTGACATGGTTCCGGGCAGAAGTGCTATAATATAAATCCATACACTGTCAAGCGTTTCCTTTATCACGCAATAGACTATGGAATGATATTACGTCTCGCGAATTTATTATAATCGTCTATACTAAATTATAACTGCTCGGCAACGATGCTCGGTAACAACGCCACCTTGTTATTTACGATGAACATCGATAAATCAAAAAATCTTTGACGTCATACCTGGCGACTGTCCTATCATGAATAACTCATAGGTTCGGCCGCTGGACAAATGCGTTCCTGACGTCTATCAGGTCTTATATACATATTTAACATACAATTTAACGAAATTAATATGTTTAGTGTAAGTTGGCATAATCTTATAGTTTTTATAGATAATTAAAAGGCGCCCTACAAGGTGAACGTTCCTACCAGCAGCGTCCCGGGAAACCGCACACATGAATGGCCATTGTGGAGATCCTCAGAAGATTCCTTTGTCCAGCAATGGACGTCTTTCGACTAATGTGATGATGTTGTTGAATTGATAATTACGTGGTACGTAAATAAGAAATAAATATATTACGTATTATTGATGACTATCGGCAGTAGTGGTGGTGGTTTATGTAAATTGAATTATGGCCTTGGCCTTTTCATACATTTGCTAGCATACTTTCCTACGGATTTACCATAAACCACACTTATACATCTAATAACCGCACATAAGAGCCTAGAAACCAAACGCAATTATATAGAGAATCAGCTTTACTTATCACATTTGGTTTCTAAGTCATTGACATTAAAGATCGTCGCCAATGGTATTACTGTAAAAATCCAGAACCTTAATTATCATCAGACAAGAATAAAATCAAACGGATCCAAGACTACATTAAAAAAGGCCAAGTGCAAATTGAAAACGTCTTTATTATAAACTAGTATTCTAGGAAAGAACCTGGGATCCTTGATAAGATACCTTACAGTCGTAGACAAAATTAGAGGAACGTAAAAAAAAGGTCAAGTATTTCCTATTGTAATTATCGTACTGCTACATACTGGCCACAAATATTATTAAACCTTATTTAAAAAACGAATGTCTTGTAGTTTCTGATTTTCGATTTTCATTTGTTTTTTTCCGTAATCATTGCTTATTAACCCTTAAATGCATGAAATTTTTAAATATTCTGAAAAAAATATATATAATAGAATTAGGGGTACAAAACTCGGGAAAAATAATTAAAAAAATATTTTCCAACTTTTAATATATTTATTTCTAATAAAACTTCAAGTATCATTTTTGATACTCCATGTATTTAGCTCAAAAAAAATGTTGGTTTTAATTTTTATGAAATAAATAGAAACAATTATTGTTTCTGTTGTCACACAAAGACACCTTACATTTTGAACACAATACAGATGTCAACTTCCGACAGTTATTATATTTACACTTATTTCTCTTATTACAATATTCTCTTTCATGCCCTACATTGTCAAAACGGACGTCTCTTGTTGGCATTGCTTGTTCATGCGCTCGAGTTGTTCTTGCTTTCTTGACGGTTACTTCTTCTAAGCGACTAGAACTTGGCCGACCACGTTTGTTATCATGATTATAACTTTGGTACTTACATAGAGATTCTGCTAGATCTGTTCTAAAGTCAGCTAAATTCATTATTTGTTTCGGATTCTCTCCTTTTTTGGTCAGTACTTTTTTATAGAGCACCCACGCGTTGATGACCGTCATGTCTAACAGATGATAAAACATTCGTGTCGTCCATTTGTGAGACTTCATTCTGATGCGGTACCGACCTAAGTAGCTGTCCATTAGGTCGACGCCGCCCATATGAGCATTGTACTCTTTCACGACTCTAGGGCAAGGAATTTCAATAGTAGCTTTTTGCTTTTTGTCAAACCGTTTGATAGTTTCTACTGGTTCTGCTCCTACATACGTCGAAAGCAATAAGACCTGCTTGTTGTCTTTCCAACTAGTAGCTGCCAGGTCTAATCCATTATAATGAGTAACATTTTCACAGTATGACCCTCTGGGAACATCAGCTTTCATTACGTCTTTTTTTTCTGGCAACTTGCAGGTCTTTCCTAGTCTATTTCTTTGCACAGTGCCCAAGCAGTAGATTCCTTCTCCCCAAAGATAATAGAGTAGAGCACAATTTGTATAAAAGTTATCGAAATACACGATATGATTTACTTTTCGAGGAACAGATCGCAACAAACGGATGACTGTGTTGGACACGACACCTAAATCAGGTTCATTTTGTAATCTTTCAATAGTTTGTGCCCCTGAATAGATCTCAAACCTGTACGCGTATCCCATCAAGCAACATAAGACAAAAAATTTGAAACCCCACTTATGGGGTTTGTTTGGTAAGTATTGCTTCATGAAGTGTGAAATCTTGGTTGCACACATTTGTTCATCTAGAGATAGTCTATGCTCAAAAGGAACAGTCACAAATCTTTTGTTCAGATAATCGATCACAGGTCTGATCTTGTGCAATCTGTCGTGATTAGAATGACTAACGGGAAGGTGATGTACGTTATCATTCATATGGAAAATTTGGCGAATTTTTTCAAAGCGATTTACAGTCATAGTATCTGCGATAGGTGCAAATCTAGCTTTTGCTGACCAATACGATCGCACACTTGGGAAATGGTAGACAGAAGAATAGATAAGTATGCCTAAAAATTTACGAAGCTCCAAGACGGTAATAGTATCGGTGAAGTTAGCATTTATTTGTATTGCATACTTGTTGGATTCATTTACTATTTGTTCGAGCAAATCATCTTCAAAGAAATAAGAAAAAAAATGGTATGGGGTGGAAAGTTCCATAATATTCTGTGGGTAAGTTGTATTTCCTTTGAATGCTAAAGCTTCTTCGACAAGGTTTAAATTTTTCCGTTTCCAAACTAGGTTACGAGTGATTATATTTCCAGTAACACTTACTGAAGAAGTCGATGGGAGCGGTGGCGGTTCAACCTCCTCATTTGAAACTAAACTGCCATTTTCATCGTCAAATAATATTGGCGGATCACCATCTACATGATCAGGATCACCATCTACATGATCTGAGCTGCCTTCTAAATCAGCTAAAATATCATTACGATCAGCATAATATCCAATTTCGTCTTCATCTTCCTCAAAATTGTCATCAGACAGTTCTCCACTTTCCAGTTGCCGCAAATATCCCTCGATGTCACGTTCTGCTAATCGCTTAGCCATAATCTGTAAATAAAAGCATCAAGCAGTTGTAGCAATCACCCAAAACCAAGAATATGCGATATTTTATGCCATTAGAAGCCAAAAACAAATATAATACGACATTCAGGCAAGTAAGTAATTCTTGAATTTTTTTTTGGCGCCAATGCATGAAGTATCAATTTTGATACCTCACAAAAATAGCAAATTAGAGTATGAAAGCCCACAAATAAAGTAAATACGCGTACTCGATAATATGAATTGCATACTTACGATGGTCAGAACAATTTTTGTTGGACGAAAAGTCTCTAAAACAGAAAGCCACAACAAAAACAAAATCACGCGGGAATACCTGTACTACGAACGTTAACTAACTTTTGAAAATGGCAGAAAACCATAGACTATACTAGATGAATCCAAGTTTTTACACTTTATTTCGTTTAGAAATGAATCAATATACATAAATATTTTAAAAGCAAACTAGCTTTACATTAAATTTGAGACCATAACCTAATTCAAACTTTAGGTATCATTTTTGATACCGTATGCATTTAAGGGTTAAGCGTTCTTTCATACTACAAAAACAAATTTAGTAAAAATGTTGGTTATGTTTTAATTTATGTCATATTTGTTTTGTTTATTGTGTTTTGTGTGAGTTGTTACTGCAAATAAGCCCAGAATTCCAGATCTATACGCCACCCAAGTTGCTACGGCGGTGACTTTAATTGAAGCTGGAAGTAAAAGAAAACATGTGGCCCGAATATTACGAGTACAAAATCTGTGGCACACCGAGTTGTCCAGAGGTATCAGCAGACTGGACAGTATACGAGACTCGCAGTACTAGAACGGTTCATCATTACCGGTGTGCTTAGACACCGGACCATAATTTCTTCCGAGGAACCAAGCTCTAAGAGGTTCGTGGAATTGCAATTAGTACAGACGCCAGCACATCAAGCTACCCCAATATGTCATGCTTCTGAGATAAAGTTGAAAATCTATAAAAGAATAAATGACAGAGTGTGGTAGCTGGATGTGCCAGCGTCTGTACAAGAACTGTAAGGATAATAATAATATCCTGGGACATTATTCCCTCCCAGCCTAACTAAGCAGAACTTGTACAGACGCCAGCACATCCAGCTACCCCAATCTATCAAATTTCTTTTATAGATTTTTAACTTTATCACAAAAGCGTAAGGTTCAAGGTTTCAATTGGGGAAATTTGACAGATTGGGGTAGCTTGATGTGTTGGCGTTTGTACCTGGGTACTATGGAAACTAGTTAGCTATATATACTACTTTTCTTTTGTAAATACATATTTATATGTACATATAGATAATTAGCTGTGCCCCGCGGTTTTTCCCGAATTAAACTTTACAAATTATAGCCTGTGTTAATCCAGAGTATTAGCTAACTCCATACCAAATTTTATTAGATTCGCTCCAGGCGTTTAGACGTGAAGAAGTAACAAACATACGCACTCACACACTCACAAACTTTCGCCTTTATAATATTAGTAGGAAGTAGGATTACACCCAGACTCAGGACAAACAGACATGTTCATGCACACAAATAGGTATCTGTCCTGGGTGGGAATCGAACCCAGGACCTGCGGTGTAAAAGGCAAGTATCTACCAACCACCCCAACCGGCTCATCAAAACTATCGATCCCATAAAAAATATTCCATTACGTCGTAAATACCTATTATTATGTAACGACATGACGTCACATATTCTTGGGAACTAACTGTTTATATGACATTTCCTCGGTCCTGTATCAAGCAAACATACCTACATTACTGTTGAATTCATTATCTCCCGGTTTTGCCGTAGTCGAGTAAATAGACAATATGATCAAATATAAGTCACATTAGTTACAGTTATATTAGGTCTTTACCTATGAAATTGCCGTTCTGCAGTACTGGCCATTTCAAATCAAAATAATTTTTGTTTGGCTAAGAATTCTAATTTCAAATTAATTTTATTTTAAAAACATGGATTCTTTTTTCCAAAAGTAGTCATTTCTTTATTGATTAGTGTTACATTTTCATCGCATTTCAATCTTTTTCGTCATCATGGATACGTTAAAAATTCGAGTAATTATGGAATATGAGTACCGTCGTGGCAGCAACGCGGCACAAGCGGCACGCAACATCAACGACGTTTACGGAGCTAACACTACAAACCAACGCACCACCTGTTATTGGTTTGCTCGCTTCCGTTCTGGAAATTTCGACCTGAAAAATGAACCTCGCGGTCGTCCGAAGACTTTGGTCGACAATGACGAATTAAAGGCGGTTGTGGAAGCTGATGATACACAATCTACGGCTGAATTAGCAGCAGCTTTCGACGTTAGCGTCAAAACAATATTGGTCCATTTGCGTCAAATTGGCAAGGTAAAAAAGCTTGACAAATGGGTGCCCCACGAACTCAATGATCGCCAGCGCGAAGTACGCGTCGAGACGTGCCTTGCACTGCTCAACAGACACACAAATGAAGGAATTTTGAACCGCATTGTTACCTGCGATGAAAAATGGATTCTGTTTGATAACCGCAAGCGCTCAGCAAGTTGGTTGGATCCTGGTTCAGCACCTAAACAATGCCCTAAACGAAAACTTACCCCTAGAAAAGTGATGGTCACTGTTTGGTGGTCTAGCGCCGGTGTGATTCATCACAGCTTCTTACCAAACGGGGTGAGCATTACTGCAGATGTGTACTGTGAAGAACTGAGCACAATGATGGAGAAGCTGGCGCATCTCCAACCAGCATTGGTCAATCGCTCGTCTCCGCTGCTCCTGCACGACAACGCGCGACCTCATACTGCACAGCAGACGGTCTCCAAGTTGCAAGAACTGGGGTTGGAAGCTCTCCGTCATCCGCCCTACTCACCAGACCTTGCGCCTACAGACTACTACTTTTTCCAGAATTTGGATAACTTCTTGGCGGGAAAAAAATTCAATACCCGAGAGGCAGTACAAAATGCCTTTGAAGAATTTGTTGCCTCCCGTCCAGCTGATTTCTTTAAGAAGGGCATCAATAAACTGCCACTGCGATGGCAAAGATGCATTGATTGCATGGGTGATTACTTCGATTAATACAAATAAAAAAATTCATGAAAAAAATTCGTTTAAATTTTTTCATACAAAACGGCAATTTCATAGGTAAAGACCTATTATATTAATATAAGTATATTAATTAATTTATATATATATAAATAATTGATTAATTCTTTCCTATAATATTCATAACATATTTCATGACATCCTGTGTGGTGAGGGCATATAGCATCACCCCATCTCATCCCGTGGGGGGCGTAAAAATCGTCCGAGGGAATACCTATCAGAGAACGGGCGGTAGCGTTTTTCCGTGAACTATGACCATCAAACTGCGATCGCCAACCCGTCTGCCAAGCGTGGCGATTCTGGAATATTCCCTCAATCATTGGGGAGGCTTTTTTCTAACAGTGGACGTACTTTGGCTGACATGTTCTCATGACTCCATGACTCCATGAATATCTTTAAACCCCAAATTTTGAAGACCCAAAGCACAAAACCGAATAAAATATCATGTTAGTACATTGGTATATCTTACATACCATATTTTTTGTATTAATTGAGTTTTGTGTGAATTGATGTCGTTTATATAGTTATATATCTGTTTATATAGTTTATTGCCACTTAAATTTAAGTACTTACACTTCGTTTTTAGCTTAGATTATAACTTGTAGGTATTTGTGAGTGATGTTTGATGTTTGTGACCTGTTATTGGCAACTGTATATTTATTGAATTTGTTATATACAGAAGCTGTTGGTGTACCTTTAAATAAATCATTAAATATAGGTAAATAGCTTAGCTTGCAATACTAAATTAGATCTAACTATTTAAAAGTGCTTTTTGAAGTTAAAGTGAATATCAACAGTTTTCAATAACTATTCAAACATATAATGTGCTCCTGTATGAGGCCTTTTTGTGACGCCTAATCAAATACTGTAACATCGTGAGCGCCTGAAATTGTGTTGCTTTTATAACATGCTAAGGCGCAAAATAATGTTAAAAATACGACGAATATAGATATGATATAGCTAAGATAGACGGTTTAAATAAATTATTATTATATAAAATGTGGCGTAAATAGTTGAGTAAATTGAGCCCGTTTGCTACTATCGCACTTAATAAAGGATGGCATTTTATAAAGGTATACTAAACAGGAGTTTATTTAAGTTTTGGTACTTAAATAAACCCCTATTTAGTACACTTTCAGACTATTGAATACATCATCTTTGTTTGTAACCTCTTACTGAACAGTAATAAAGTTGTCTAGTAGATTTGCAAGACTTTTAATGATTTGTATTATTAAAACAAATTAATTAGGCTATCATTTACTAATAAGAAGGTTGTTATATTATATCAAAATGTATGCCAATCACTTAATTATTTTTAAAATCTAAACTTATCAAACCTCCAACTATTCAACTCTATATTTTATTTCTTGTTTTTATTCATAACTCAACCAAATATTTTACTTAACTTTTCTATTGTTTAATTAATGTTCCCAACATTTGTACAAAAAGGAAAAATGCTATTTGCAGAAATTCAGTCTATGCAAAGCCTTAAGGATCGCAAACTACCCATGAAACTTAACAAATTCGGCAGGCCGGTTGATGCGGTTGTTAGATACTTGCCTTTCACGGCGCAGGTCGTGGGTTTGATTTCCACCCAGGGCAGATTTTTATGAGCATGAACATGTGTGTTTGTTCTGAGTATGCGTGTAATAATCTAGATAATCTACGTAAGTATTTACAAAACGAAAAGTAGTATATGTAGTGTATCAGTTATCTGCTTTCCATATTACAAGCTCTGCTTAGTTTGGACTAGATGGCCGTATGTAAATAATTTCTCCGGGATATTACTTATTTAAGAAAAAAATCCTTATTAAATTCCACCAGGAACAAATCTTTGTATGATGAACACGGTTATTTAATCTGTGTCTGTGTAAAATTTATTTATTATATGTATTTATTTAGAAATATATATATGTATGTTCATTAGTTGTCTGGTTTCCATAGTACAGGCTCAGCCTAGTCTGGGAATTGGCAGGCAGAGGGTTAATTGTCCTTAGATATATGTATATCTTCTAATGTTTGGTTTATAAAATACCAAGCTCAAAAGTCCTGCCCCCACCACTAACTACATACTATACTATATTTCTAGGTTGTAAATTAATACGAATAACTGCTTAAAAATATAATCACGATGATGATACAATGATACGATAACGACATAATTTATTTTAATAGTTTGCATATTAGTAGGTTCTACATAGCTGTGCCTAAAATTCTTCTTTTCCCGTGTGGGTAGTGTCAGAGTAATTTTAGCCGCCCAGGATACCATGCATGAGACCATAAATATGTTATGAGTTCCTATAGTCATACATATTTCTTCAGTATTTTACAATGTGTATTTAAGTATTTATAATATAAATGTAACTGTGATATATTTATAAGATATAAACTAACAATAATAATTATAAACTACATAAAACGTATTTACACTAATGAAATGATATCGCATGAAATCGTACATGAAATCGTACCTTCGCATCCGCATCCGCCTCCGCATTTTTTTGCGGAGTTATAACGGAGTTGTACTTACGGCATAATCATATATCTCTGCATCACCCAAAGGTCGACTGGCAGAGAATGCATTTGGCATCAATTCCGCCTTTGTCAACATCATCGTCATATCAGCCGAATGACGCCCACAGCTGAACAAAGGCCTCCCCCAAAGATATCCACAATTGCCGGTCTTGGGCTATCGGCATCCAGCGACCCACACAAGATCATCCTGTTCGTGGTCGCCACTCGAGAACCTTTCTGTGCCAGCGGCCGTCCGCTCTACGAGCTATGTGCCCTGCCCACTGCCACTTCAGCTTGGCAATTCTTCGGGTTAAGTCGGTTACTTTGGTTCGCCTGCGAACCTCAGCATTTCTCATTCGATCTCGCAGGGAAACTGCAAGCATAGCTCCTTCCATTACTCTTTGGGTGACCTTGAGCCGCCTGATAACACCCATAGTGAGCGACGACGTCTCTGTTCTGTTAATCATCACTGGCATCACACACTGGTCGAAGACTTTCGAATTGAGACACAGCGGTATATGGGACGAGAAGATATTGAGTAGCTTTCCGAACGCTGCCGAGCCGAGTTGGATTCTATGATTGACGTCCTTTTCGAAGTTGGATGATCTGTCCTAGGTAAATAATATAGTTCTCTACAACTTCCAGTGCAGAGTCTCCAACCTTAAGAAGAGTGGGTGCAATACGGATGTTCGACATCATTTTCGTCTTATCCATGTACATTTTCAGACCCAATTTCTAAGAGACTTTCCTGAGGCCATCGAGAATTGCACCGAGATCTTCTAGGGTCTCAGCCATGACATCGTCGGCAAGTCGAAGTTGGGTGATGTACTCGCCATTGACATTGATACCAAAGCCTTCCCAGAACAAAAGCTTGAAGGCATCTTCCAATGCAGCGGTGAACAGTTTCGGTGATATAACATCTCCCTGTCTCACACCTGGCTGCAAGTGGATAGATTTCGAGTTCTGGTCCGGGAGTCGCACTGACATAGTGGCGTTTTCATATAAACACTTTAACATCTCGATATACCGGTAGTCGATTTGGCATCTTTGGAGAGCCCTCAGTACGGCCTAGGTTTCGAACGAATCAAAGACTTTCATAGTCCACAAACACCAAGCATAATGGCTGGTTAGAATCTTCGGTCTTCTGTATAACCTGCGGATCGTATGTAAGTAGTCTATGGTACTAAAACCTTTTCGGAATCCGGCTTGTTCGGGAGGCTGGAAGTCGTCAAACCTGCGTGCGAGGTGATTCGTAATGACTCTCGAAAACAACTTGTAAACATGGCTCAGCATTGTGATGGGTCTGTAATTTTTCAAGAGGGTATTATCACCTTTTTTGAAGAAGAGCACCACCACACCTCTGTGCCATACTTGTGGCGTTTGACCTTCTATTATGACATTGCTAAATAACCTCTGAAGGGCCCGTCCATCATCACCAGGCGCCTTGTTGTTCTTAAGCTGTTTGAGAGCCATTCTTATCTCGCACATGCTGACGTCCGGGATGTCTTCGGTGAAGTGTCGGGTTAGTCGTGCTCTGGGATCTGAGGCACAACTATCGACAAGTGACTGGGTTCTCGTATACAGCTGTCCATGGAACCTCTCGATCTCTCCCAGCAACTCAGGTCGAGACGTGACGATTCTGCCATCTGTCTTCAGCTTCGTCAGTTGGCTCTGTCCAACACACAGTTCTCTTGCTAACACTTTAGAGCCTTTATTCCACTCGATGGCTTCTTTAATATATTTTCTACTAGCTGTGCCCGCGACTTCGTCCGCGTGTTAATTAGTTTATTTTGTTTTTTAGTAAAATAAATGACTTTTTCTAAAATAAAAGTAGCCTAAGTTACTCCTTATTACATCAGCTACCTGCCAATAAAAGTCCCGTCAAAATCGGTCCAGCCGTTTCAGAGATTAGCCGGAACAAACAGACAGACAAAAAATGTAAAAAAAATATTTTGGTTTATGTACCATATATATATTCATATTTATGAAGAAAAAACTGGTTATTTCAATATTACAAACAGACACTCCAATTTTATTTATTTGTATAGATTAATTGGGCGCGTGCCTCGAGTCAAATACTTTGAGATCTGTCTGTTGAGCTGCCGGTATCGTACGAAGCTAGACGTGCTTCACTGGTAATAGGTAGATTACTACATTTATGTAAAGGCGAATAAATGAAAAGACAACCGGTCAGTTTAACGTATGAAAGTATATTGTTAAAATAAATGATCTTATGAGCTAGGTACAAATACAATAATTAGGTTGCACGCGTACACCATATACGGAAAGTTCAATATACACTTAGTCATACATCACATCATCCCCCTGATTTTGAGAAAAAAAAAATAATGGCATTACAATAACATTTTTTTTTTCTTAAAATTAATACACGCATACATATTGCATCATCACTCTAACAACTAGTTTCTGAGTACATAAAGACCTAAAGATATTTGATACTCTATTTATATAATAACACATTGTCTTAATCTTAGCATGAATAACATAGCAACTTTAAACATAATAATAGATATGCATAACTACTTATAAATGTACACTCTTCACAATAATATTATAACTCGTTACATATAAAATGGAATAGTTCTGTTTTTGTGAACAACATTTTCCTTTCCCTTTTCCATTATTTTAACATTTACGCCTAATTCTTCTATAACCGTAAAAGGACCTAAATATACTTGATCTAATTTTTCCCTATTTTCATTTCTTAAAAGTAACAAATCTCCAGTATTATAGTTAACTGAATTACATTGTCTGTCATATTTTGTTTTTCTGCAAATTTTGGATTGAATTAAATTATTTCGTGCATCTTCACATGATTTTTGTAGTCTAAATTTTAATTCTTTGGGATAGTCATCAAAATTATATACTGGGTCTACATTTTTCAAAAGGTTGTTTGGAATGTTACATAATTTGCCAAAAACAAGTTCGAAGGGTGTATATCTAGTTTCAGAATGCACTGTTGTGTTGTACGAAAAACACCAATATTGTAACCAGTTGCTCCACATATGAGCCTGGTTATCTGTTTGTATCCTTAAGAAAGCTCCCAAGGCCTTGTGAGAATTTTCTAAAGAACCAATCGACTCATGGTGATATGCTGTTGACTGAATACAGTTAATACCCAATAATTGACATGTATCTTTCATGGTTGATGAGATGAATTCACTACCTCTGTCTGTCGCGATTTCGCGTGGAATACCGTAACGCAGTATAAAATTGTCAACAAAAGCTCGGGCAACTGTTTGAGTTTCTTTATTTATTAACGGGTAAGCTTCTACATATTTTGTAAGTTCACATTGAAGAGTCAATATGTAACAATAGTCATTACAATCTTTACTAAGCGGTCCAACCAAATCCAAATATATTTTATCGAATGCTGACGTCGCTGTTGTAGTTATACACATTGGCTCTCGGGTGTGCTTATGGAACTTTTGTTTTTGACACTGTTCGCACTTTCTAACAAAATTAGCTATGTCACGGTCCATTCCAGTCCAGTAATAAAGTCTTTTAATGTTATTAGTCATCCTTCGAATACCAGCATGGCCACTGCTGGGTAAAATATGGTAATCATTCAAAATAACTTTACGATCGTCTTTATTTTCTACTCTACTCACTCCTTTAATAATACATAATCGTGGACCTTCCCACTTTTTCATTTTCGTAATAATACGTGCTAACTCGGTAATTATTTCTTTATTGTCATTATTTCTAATTATGCATAATTCTTTTATATCATTTTGTTTACATATCTGCTCTAACTCTCTCACGAACAAATCTCGTTTGAACATGATCGAGAGCTTCGATTTACCGATATTAATGACTATGACGGTGAATATATTAGGTACCTATTTCTACTATAACAATTATCGGTTTGTTTATTATGTATGTGTAAACATTTTTCATCAAAGTTTAACTCTGTAAAATGATATGGTTTTTTAAAAATTTCCGCAACTCTTGGTTGATCAGACCGATCATTGCCGGAACTCTTATCAGTCAATACATTTTCATTTTTCTCTTCTTCCATTCTTCTATATTGCGCTCTAGTCATGACCCCTATCACACACTCATACATGCTCTTCAACTCTTCACTCGTCAATTCAATCCTAGATAGTGCATCTGCAGCTGCATTATCTTTTCCTTTCATATATTCTACTACAAAATCATATTCCTCCAGACATAATCGAAACTTTGTTAACCTACTGGAAGGGTCGCGCATGTTAAATAAATAAATCAACGGTTTATGATCCGTGATAACCCTAAACCGGCGTCCATATAAATAAGGGCGAAAGTACTTAACAGCCCAAACTATCGCCAAAAGCTCTTTCTCAATTATCGGATAGTTACGCTCCGCTTTGTTTAGTGGGCGACTAGCATATGCTATCGGGTTTTTGTCTCCATTTGCTAGCACACACCCAATCGAAAACCCCGATGAATCGGTATTCAAAATAAATTCATTTTCCTTTGAAAAATTTGGATATTGTAATAATGGAGGTGTAATTAACGCTTTTTTCAATGTCTCGAACGCATGTAAACATTCCTTACTCCAATTAAATTCTATATATTTTTTTGTCAAGTTCGTTAAAGGTAATGTAATTTTAGCAAAATTCGGAATAAATTTCCGATAATAATTTGCAAATGCAACGAATCTACGGACCTCGTCTGCATTTTTCGGAATCGGATAATTTTGTAAAACTTTAACTTTATTTTCATCTGGCTTTATACCCTCTGGTGTTACCACGTGACCTAAATACAAAAGTTCCTTCTTCAAAAATGTACACTTTAATGGATTTAACTTCAAATTTACGTCTCGAAGCCTTGTAAAAACGTCAATTAGGTTTTTATTATGTGTTTGCAAATTTCTACCCATTATTATTATGTCATCTAAATAAACAATGCACTTTTCGTAATTTAAACCCGATAGTGCTACAGTCATCGCTCTAGTAAACGCACTCGGACTTAATTTTAAGCCCATAGGAAGGCGTTTCATTTGATATACCTTGTCAGCTAAAAATGCAGTGTATTTACGACTCTCTGGGTCTAATTTAATTTGGTAATAGCCTTGATTAAGGTCTAAATGGCTGAAATACATAGCCCCTGACAAAGAATCCAAAATTTCGGTTATGTTTGGTAGTGGAAAATTATCATTTTGTATGCACTCATTCAATCCCCTATAATCAATCACAACACGCCACTTTTTTTCACCCCTAGCATCAGTCTTTTTCGGAACAATCAGTAAAGGACTCGACCATTCAGACGTCGACTCCTCTATAATGTCATTTTCCAACATTTGTTTTATTTGTTTATTTATTTCTGCTTTTTGAGAATGTGGAAGACGATAAGGTTTTTTATAAACGGGACTAATATTTTCTTTTAAATGAATTTTTTGTTCATACAAGTTTGTTGTATTTAATTTGTCCCCGGGTAAATGAAAAATATCCGCAAATTTTGCACAAATATTTGCTATAGAAGTCTCCTCTTCTTTAATCAAATAATTAAGATTAAGCAAAGAAAACAAAGATTTTACCCTATCCGCGTTATTTACTATTCTATTAAACGAATAACAATGATATTCTTTTAAATCACGAATTTCTGGTGTAAAACAACGTAAATTAACATCAGTTTCCCGTGTGTTCATAATACGCATGGTCACCCTACCGTTTTTACTCTTACATATCGAATTAGCTAAAAATACACCTTCGCAAATCTCATTTGAAATTACTACACAATCACCTGTCCTATTAGTTGGAATATCTACTTGAATTTCACATCGCGCGGGCAACTTTATACATGCGTTATCATTTGTATTTCCTATCGAATATAACTGTACAGGTAAAATAATCGGAATTCCCTCACTATTTTGTAACGTTAATGTTTGATTTTCAAAATTAATTATAGAATTAAATTTTGATAGAAAATCTTGTCCTATAATTCCGTCTACATTTAATGGCAAATCGTTAAAAATGTAGAAGTCATGTGTAAATGATTCATTATTTTCGTTACGTAATATCAACTCTATGCACCCAGTAGATGTAATTTGACCACCAATACCATTTATGTGTGTCGTCTTAGGGCGAATAAACTCGCTCGATGCGTGAATCACGCTTTGTTTCACAGCAGACAATGATGCTCCGGTATCAATGAGCCATGTACACATATAGTCATCGATATACAGATGTATAGAGTTCATATTCCGATAAGTTAATATGTAATTAGTCGCGAAAAAACTGAAACTTTTCGGTTTCCTCCGATTTAGAACTATCTTGCGATTCATGTGTCACATTGACATGATGTTTTTTCGAATTGAAATTTTGCTGGCTATTATATCCACGGGACCTACTACGGCCTGAAAAATTACCACGACCCCGACCGCTACTACGATAATACGACGAATCGTAAAATGTCCTATTATTATTTATGTTGTTCCTGAAAAATGGTTTTCCGCGAAACGGTGTAGTGGTACCGCGCCTCGAAACACTCTGCCCTCGGTATCCATTATTTGGGTAACCCCTATTATTATTAAACATCCTACCTCGAGCTGAAAATATCTGTCCTGATGTGGAAGGCATATTTACCTCCTCATCTTTAGCACCTTGTATAGCTTCCTTTAATGAACTATAATTACGCGCAGCAATGACAGTACTAAGCCGCTCATTTCGCAACCCGTCGGCAAATTTTTGAATAGCCTGTTTTTCATTTAAGGGTTTTAATATCTTGTATGCTTCAGATTTGCCCTCGGCTTGTGAAATTGTTAGATCCACAAACAGTTGCTCTAAGTCTTTCCCATACTGATCTATAGACCTACCACCTTGATAAGCGGTATGCAACTTTTTTTGTAACGCGGTGTCCGATTTTTTTGTTAAAAGATGTGTTTTCATTTCAGCAACCATTTCGTCAACAGAACCATATGAATCTGCCAAACGCAATTTTGCACTATGTGATAGCCTAGTTTTTAAAACATATTTTATGAGAAGTGACGCATCCGTATCTAAAATCATAGTAGAATATAATTCTATTGCGTCAATTAATTGTAAAGTAACTTTTTCGGTGTCGTCCATTATTGGTAATAGACTAACCGCCACTCTCAAATCAAAATTGGGTTTGGTAGTCATGGTTTCGCTGCTATTTATACTCATCATTAAACTTTCTATATCAGCATAAATCGAGTCTATCTTATTTGACAAGTGTAAATCAACATCACTTAACGATATTTCGGCTTTTTCTACCTTATTAACATATATGTCAAATATTTCGGTATACTTCTTATAAATCTTTACTGCTTTTTGAAATTGTTTATTCGCAGCTTCACTATTCTGTCGCCGATGCGATCCAATTTTAATTAAATAAGTTCTTATATCTACCAACTGCACATATATATTTTGTAATTCTAACATTAGCTCTATATATTGAAAAACAGTAAAACATATTATAAAATAAAATATTACGTTTTGTAAAAAAAAATAACCATAACGGAAAGTATCCTAAATATAATAAGTTCACTTACAGAATTTATTTGTCACCATTTGCACTTATTCGACACTTGTCCAAATTTCTCCACATCGTTAGTTATTAGCCGGGTCCTATTACACTGAAACTCGCTGCAAAGCAATACCCGTCGCTTGCCTTTCGATCTTCTTGGTAAGGCATTTATGTACTTTTTTCCATAAGTTGTACGCCAAGAAAATAGCACACATTACAATAACTGCAACCATCATATATCGCATTTCCATAGAGTAATCGCTCTCAGACATACTGGATTTCGCTTTATTTCCTTGTCCCTGTTGGGCAATTATTACCTCCTCTTTGAATTCCTTGGATACTTGACTGCCCATTATAATTTTTAATTATTATATCCTGAAAAACTGAAACACTAAAGATCCTGGCATGGTCGCCATACGAAGCTAGACGTGCTTCACTGGTAATAGGTAGATTACTACATTTATGTAAAGGCGAATAAATGAAAAGACAACCGGTCAGTTTAACGTATGAAAGTATATTGTTAAAATAAATGATCTTATGAGCTAGGTACAAATACAATAATTAGGTTGCACGCGTACACCATATACGGAAAGTTCAATATACACTTAGTCATACATCACAATCGCATCCGGTATAGCATCATCAAAGGATGTCAAACCATTTTCCGTGTTTCTTCCTTTAGCTGCAGGGTATAGTCAGAGATCTTTTTGGTTCTGTTTTTACGGCGGGCGTTGAAGACCTTAGACCCAGCCGTATGGACGGCTTCTACGAGCCTGTCGTGGTATGACTCCACTTACCTGCAATTCGAGCAGTTCATTTTTGCAGTTCCAGCTGAAAGGGTTCGGGGTTTTCGACGTGGATGGGTAAAGGTCGGAGCGTAGACTTTATCAGTCGGGACCTCTGGAGCTTGACATTAAGGTTCAATGAGCCCCGCCTGTGATCGCTCTCGCTTTTAACCGTATTGATCACAAAGACGTCATTGAACTTCTGTCTTATCGTCGACAAAATAAAGTCTATCTCGTTTTTTGTTTTACCTTCGGGGCTTACCCAGGTCCATTTGTGGTTATCCGGCTTCTTGAAAAAGGATTTCATCATAAAGAGCCCCTCCTTCTCCATTAAGGCCAATTCAAATCGCCCCACTCTCAGCTTATTCCCGAAAAGTTTACCCAGCTTCGAGTTAAAGTCTCCCATGACCACAGTGAAATAAGTGTTAGAGGTATGTATGGTTCTAGATATATCCTCATACATGACCCCAACCTCATCGTCGGAGTGCGTCAAAGTCGGCGCGTATACTTGTATGACCTTCAACGAATAAAATCTGAGTATACGGTACGCAACTCTAGTCGACACACTCCCGATTTTTACTAAGTTATGAACGAGGGATTTGTGGACTATGAACTCAACACCACCTTGAGACGGTTGGTCGCCCTCCCGGAAATAAATCAGGTTCCCAGATTTCAGGATTATCGTGTAAGTCCTAAGAGAGGGGCTCTTAGGACTTGAGATAATCCTGTTATATTCCAATGTAACCTGCTCAATTCTTCCTCCAGTTCGATTATTTTCTCGTCGGTTCGCAATGTGCGTGTGTTGTATGCTGTCAGGGCCAGTGGTCGTCAGTTTTAGTAACGCGGAATCTGCCGGGGATTCGTAGCATTTCTGCCCTGCCGAACCCACTGCTGTTACCACGGCTTAGAATAACATGGCTGCCGGGGACTGGAGGCAGCGGTTTAGTTGTGTCCTTCATTTGAGGGTATCTGCCATAATCGACACGATTGGCAGACGGGTTGGCGATCGCAATAAGATAGACACGTCCCCGCACGGGGTGAGAGGGGGTGGCGATATTCTTTATGTCAGCCACACAGCCAAAAATTTCCGCCTTTGTAGTTTTGTGGAATAAGTTTCAATAAAATAAATCATAGAATAATAATAATGCGCGAGCCGCGACGCCCGATGACGACTCAGTCGTACGGCCGGATTTTGCTTTGCAATGCAAAGTAATTGTTATTGTTTACTCAAGTCACACGAAGCCAAAAACAAGTGAGGTATGAAAGTGTTTTTATGGAAAGAGATTAAAAAAATGATTAATATTACTCATAAAATACTATTTTTTCACATCCACTTTCACCTTCGCATTCGCATCCGTTAACCTCCGCATCCGCGGAGGTGTAATCCGTCACCTTCGCATCCGCCTCCGCCTCCGCTAAGAGGCCTCCGTTACAACCCTATTCAAAACATATATTCTTCAGATACCATACCATAAATAAAAATTGCTGGCTAAATGAACAAAGATGTGTTAAATAATTGACATAAATGAATAAACCAGCATTTTAATACACAAGTGCATAAAAGTAACACGTGAATGATAAACCACGTTGTTTATGACACGACACATTTTCCGAAAGTTTCGTTGTACGCCGGCGCAAAGACACGTGATAGCATTGTAATTTATCTACTAGCAAATGAAATGTTAAAAGTTTTTTGTTCAACATTGTATTTATTTCATTTGTGGTTGAATATATCACAGCATACACTATGTTGGCCGACCATACGCAGTGTTATCAACCCTACGCAAAATGGATTGGCACCTTCTGGCAGCCATTTCTCTACCACCGCGCGCGCTTATTAGTCAAATCAAAAAGCGCACGCTAGCGTGCTTCAATTGTTAAAATTAGGTTTACCTCTGCTTACTAAAGCAAATGAAATGTTAAAAGAGTTTTTAGTTCAATATTGTCTTTATTTCATTTGTGGTCGAATATATCATACTCTATGTTGGCCGACCGTACATCTTGATTCCAACCCTACGCAAAATGGCTTGGCACCTACTGGCAGTCATTTCTACCACCGCACGCACTTATTAGTCAAATCAAATAGCGCGCGCGTTCCTCGGTGTCCTGTAACACGTTTCCGTCCCTTTTCCAGAATAAAGATATTCAGCAACCGTGAGCTAAAGAAAAATCAAAAAAGTGACAGATATTACAAATATGACATGACAAACGCAATTAAACTCATAATATCAGTTAAAGTTTAAGAGTACCTACGGGAGTTGTTATTTAACTTTGATAGTAGTATTTGATCTTCAATATTAATACCGTTTCAAATGGCCTCTTTAGATGTCAATACTCATGCTTATAGCAAACAAAGACTGTTGTTTGTTTTTATGTTAATAAATTTTATGAATACAAAGTCCCACGACAAATTGATGTCACTATATAAAAGTAAAAATATTTAGTTCGAGAGCCAGTGTTAAAAGTAACGAAACTATTTACTCATACCAAAAACACTTTTGTGGACAACACAATGAGTTGTTGTATTGCCCCGATTATATGCTATACCAACTAACTATTTTTATTATCATTGCACTTTTTCTAAAAAGGTAACTTTGGCTCAATTCAGTTTCGTCGCAAAATTCTGAGGATAAATAAGTGACACGTTAGAACCATAGATCGGAGTGTAGGTAGAGCGATTTTTGGTACTTGCGACATGTTTTATAAAATATCCCAGGATTCCATTACGGCAACGGTAATGAAAATTATTTTGGATTTTATCTCACATAAATAATATTTTGTTTTTATAATTCAGTGTGTGACAAATCCAGTGTTGTTAACAGAAAATTAATGTGGGGTTAATGATGTCGTATTCTTTTAGGTTATTGGGATCTTGTTTGTCATCTTTCACCAGCACATGATTTTTAATTCGATGTGATGTTGGGTTAAGAAAGATTTTTAACACCGGCTCTTGGTTTAATTATAATTTTCGGAGGGGCTTGCGTCACAAAGTAAGAGCACTCACGATGACGCAGGGTAACGAAAAGAAAATATATGGGCATAACTAAAAAGGTTATACATATAAAACGATATTCAATGCATAAATTGCACGTGTTGGGATGAATTTCTAGACGTGTCGTTAAGCGTTGGTAATATTTTTAAATACCTACTTAAACTTGCACGAAATCAGATGTTTTACAATGAGATTAACTACAAAAAACTAAACGTACTCGGTTGGGATGCAACGCTCTGATTGGAACTGTATAGATGTCACGTTAAGCTTTGTGCTTCGTGCCCATCGAAAGTATCTAATCTTACTAAAATTTATATTTCTACGTGAGCGAAATATTGTGGAAGCAAAACATGAATACTTTACCTATAAATCGAATAGAGATCTTTAAAATCGACCAAACCAAGATATTATTTCATATAGTGCATTTTATGATTAGAAAATACAATACAAGACTCATTATTGTATAACAGAAATAACAAATTAATTACTAAAACAGTAATTATAATACCAGTTGCAACTGTATTATATTTGACAAGCTGTTTTTAATAAGTACTGTCGATCCCTCGGGGCCCTGTTACTGCTCTGAACCAGGATTGACAGTGGCACACAATGATAAGGCTCTAAGCTGTCCGGCTTCAGAAAGGCTCACGACACTTCTTCTATCCCTCAACGAATTTAATACAAAAAGTTTACTTAATAATTATTTTGAAAAATATTTGATCTGTTATTTATTTTAAGCTTGCTTTAGAGCTGGATCCAATCTAGGCTAGATTGGATCCAACTCTCTGCAACTCGGGTCATTTACTTTTTCAACCCACTGTAAAATAAGACTGAAGGTTTTCTTTTTGTATTTTGATTTTGATTGTTAGCCGATTAAATAATTATTTATTTCGTCAAGCGCAAATCCTTTCAGTATTGCCCTAATAAATTTTTATAAGTTAAATTGACCTGTAAAAGCATCAATTTAAATGTAAGCCTGGGTAATTTGGAGAAATTTGCATTAATAGCCTCGACTCGTTGGTAGAGAAGCTGCCGTCTGATCCAAAGGTAGTAGTCGTCCCGAGGGAATAACTTCCAGAAAACGGGCAGCGACATCTCTCTATATAGGTACTATGCCCTTCAAACTGTGATTTCCAACTCGTTACTAACGAGTTGCAAATCACACTACACGTCTACTACCTTTGGATCAGACGGTAGCTTCTCTACCGAGTCGAGGCGGCCAATCAATATCAGCGTAGACCTAATTTTTTGCCTAAATAAGCAGAGGCAAACCTTACTTTAATAAATAAGCAATTTAATTATGAGAATTAAAACGATTTAGTCTAATTATAAGACGCGGTGCCATGACACGGAGGAATTGAATAAAACGGAAAAAATTGTCGGTAGTAGTTCCATTCGATCATTTGAGTAGCTATTTAATTCCTAAATAAAATTATAATATTGTCGCTGAAGCTTCGAAGTTATTTAAGACTCATGCTTACTCATTATTTGCGTATTTCTTGTATATATACCAAACCATTATTTACCGAATTTCAAGACAAAGAGATTATCAATTTTGATATTTCTTTACTATTATGGTCCCTTATATATATAGACGCCAGCACATCAATCTACTCCAATCTGTCAAATTTCCTCAATTGAAAGTGAATTTTAAGCTTATGTGATAAAGTTTTATTTTAATGTATCCTCAGGCTAATAATTAATTCAATATTTACATGTTATATTTTATTTATATTCAAATTAGGAAATTTAAATTAGGTTTTTAATTCTGTGATTATTAATTATTATATTTCAAAATTTTAGACTAATGACATAATGTTCCTGTAGATGTGGTGCGTACCTATAAGTGGTCGCTATACTTGCTTTATTTAATATATATTTTGATTTCTCTGTGTTTGTATTAGTATATGTTGCCGTTGGTGAGCCAAATAAATAAATAATAAGTTGATCAATCAATCAATCAATCATTTATTGCTGAACATAGGTAATTAAAAAATATAATACATTTCAAGCTGTCAGATGAATGTAGGTATGGTCAATATGTTCTGCCTGATAGGACATGCAAAATGTTATACAACAAATTCACAAATATTAAATTAAAAAATTAATAATATAAATTTCATTTAATGTCAATACAAAACACTTAAAAATAACACATAAATAAATCAAAACAAATTGTATCACAAATCGGACCTACGAAGTATTCGCCTAAATATCTAGCTTATCGGTAAAAAACTCTTTTAGAGATAACGCCTTACTTATTAAAAGTTCGAGAAGTTTCTTTTTGAATTTGACGATATTATCTTCTCATAAAATATTTTTGGGTAGTTTATTGAACATTTTGGGAGCCATGCCTTATCAATTTTTGTTGTATACTGCCTTTTTATGTAGCCTGCATCTAATTTTTGTTTTATATCGCATACTATTAAAAGTGTCAAATAGGGAAAAAATATTTTTTACAAACATTGCAACCTCATAGATGTATAGGCTGGTTATTGTCAATATACGAAGATTAGTAAACCATGGTTTGCAGCTATCGGTACCTTGTATTCCACATATGGCTCGAAGACACTTTTTTTGAGCCTTGAAAATCTACAAAAGAAATTTGACAGATTGGGGTAACTGGATATGCTTGTGATGGCGTCTGCACATATTTTATTTTAGCTAACAGTAAACGTCATATAGTAAAAAATGTGTTGCGAGTAGTTTAAGATGTTGTTTAGTTTCAAATATTTAGATTATCATCTTGTATAATTCAAGTAGAACAGTAAAATTTCCTGCAATGCAAAATACTGCGCACAATTTTCCTGATCTAATTGAATTATTCAAGGTGGAATCTAAACATTTGATAAAATTCAAGGAACTTGAGTTATCTATAAAACTGAACAACGTGTTTCAAAATACACAAAAAGGTACTTTACTTTAGGTAAGGTATTTTATTGGCTCATAAAAAATATGTTTTTACGGATTCCGTAACTGTTATTTTTTTATTTATTCAATTTCATGGACTCCCCTGAATTTACACCACTATTTATATTTAACAACTTACACTACTACTACGATTACCTTATTTGTATTTAACAAAAAGTTAAATTAATATAACCAGTAAGTCTGCTACTATATCCATATGAAAATAATATTTAAAATATATTTCTTGTATTTATTAGGACTTTTACAATTAGCCTGTTTCTCCAGACAATTTTTTTAGAAGTCTACACCCACACTAGGGATTTGAATACCTGTGTCACGGGTACTTTACAATACAGTATAACACCCAAACTCAGAACCACTATTTATGGGTCACACAAATACCTGCCCGGCCCGGGAATCAAACCCGAGACACGAAGTGGTGACCCAACTGTCTCAGCTGCTGTGTCAAACGTCCGTGAAAGTATTTAACCTCTGTAAGTCTCATTTGAGAAAAAGATCTGCCTGAAAGAAAGGTAGTACTTAATATTGAGTGCTAAAAATGTCAGATTTTTTTTCATTATTATTTTTTTTTCATTATTTGTATGTTATTGTTTGGAGAGTTACACTTATTACCTAAAGCCCAACCTTGTTTCTTTTTAGACAATGCAGATATAAATCCTCGTATTGCGGGGGACTTGACTCTGACTGCAATTAACAGGCACAGGTCACCCAAACTCAGAAAAGAAAACATTTATGGGTCCCACAACCAGTTTCCCTGTGCGAGGATCGAACTCAAAACACGAGAGCGTCGAGGTGATGGCAAGGTGACTATCTCATAACTACGCTACAATTGTACTCATCCTTATTTTATTTATTTATTTTATTTTCCAATTTAGAAAGCTTACAGCTAATTAGTTACACAAATTATTGAAATTATAGAAAAGATGGCCAATTACAAGTTTTCACAAATACCTAAATAGATTGTATACATATTACAAATACAGATTTTTACAAATATAGATATTTTACAAATATAGATTTTGATAAATAGCAACTTAGTAATAGGTATGCTGCCTATTACCTTATTATTTAGATTGTTTAAGTGTACAATTTTTTCTTCTTCCTACATTATTATTTCAGTTCCAAATACGAATTTCGTCAGGCAATAACAATTTTAGACTTATTACCTGACTGATAATTACCTACATAAGGATTTATATAAATTTACAATTTAAAATCAAGGCTTGCTTTGCAAAGCCCGCACGGTCTTACATAGAGCATCTATAAGGCAATGCGCACGAGCAAGGCGCGGCGCGGCGCGAGCGCAGCCGCGGCGTCCCCACCTATAGGTATGTAGTAGTACTCATACAATGCGGTCACGTGATCATTGACGTCAATACTGACCTCTGCCAACGGCGGCATCGCCAGCCTCCTGCTTATCGCAACAAAATACACTACCCTACATAAACATATAGCATACGTTGGTATATACAGACTACTTTATTTACACACATTTATTTTCGTAATAATGAGGTTATTAAAAATCAGGCGAAATCACATGTTTAGAATTCGTAATAGAGTTAGCTGGAAGACGAACAAAGCTTCATTTGTTGTGGAAACTTGATTATATAGTACGTACGTAGGTACCTACTTATACTTAGCACGAAACATCTTCCACTTGCGCAAAACTAATTAATATCATTGTAAAAAGACCACGCGCAGTCTATTTTGTGAATTCGATATCGTGCAACAATAATTCAATTTTATTTTTATAAGACAATTTAAGCGCTCGTTCGCCTTTCTTGTCCGGTGAAACAGTGAAACCGCCTAAGATCCCATGTAAAAAAATATCATCAGCATCATACCGGCCGGAAGACTTGTACAGCTAGACATAAGATGCTCCCCAAGATCCATAATGGCCGATAAAAAAAAACTTTTTATAAATTTCACATAAATAAGTTATTTAAAACAGTTGACTACGTACATAAGTAAGAATACTACTACCTACGGAACTACTGATCCTAAAATTTTTAATTACAGCAAGTAGTTCTTAAATTACTGCAATACATAAAGATGGCTGTAGTCGTAAAATAACATTGTAGGTTTCTTAAACTTGTTCGGTGGTCGATAACAAATTCATCGTACGGAACCCTCAGAGGCGAAGCGACTTCAAGGTCCGGTTTTTTTATATAATTTGTAATAAAATTTAAAATAAATAATGATCGGTGTGATGGTCGGCAAAAATCACACCGATCAGTATTTTTGAATGAATATCACATTGCATTCGATCTTAATTTGGCGAGCACATTAACTAATCATATTTAAGAATTGCTACACTTTGAGCTCATATGGAAATTTTTATTACAATTTGTTCTATTAAAAATTCTCTGTGATTTCAGTCATAAACCCAGAAATTGCTGCTTTCTACAGCTAGGTGTTACTTATATAAAGAACAGAAAACGAAAAACGACAAAAGGTCGTCTGGAAGAAATCGCTTAATGCGATAAGACCGCCCATTGTACGTTATAGTCAATATTTCATTGTAAAATGTCCTTTTTTGGGTGCAATAAAGTGTATTTTATTTATTTTATTACTAAACGTATATGAGTCCAAGCGTTCTGATTGGTACCGCAGATGGTGGTATCAAGATAACCACCAATCACTGTGCTATATTCCCAGGTGCTTATGTCCAGTTACCGACACTGGTCCGTAAACAATCGCCAAGGTGTCGCAACTAAACGTGTTATTCGTAAAAAAATCTTGGGCCAAATAACACACTGCCATGTGATCCCAAACTAGGCAGAGCCTGCACTATGGCAACCATCTTAACGGCGGGGGACACGTTAAGGTGTCGATCCCAGCTGTAGTCTATACGCGTTAAGCCAATCTAGAGGCTAAATGAGCGGCTTCAAGAACTCGTGGCACTTGGATAACCGGTGATGGTGATATACGGATTATGTCGTAAAATATATGCAAATATTCTACTGTTGAAATTCATATACTGATCAGCAATGAGTTTATCAATTATACCTATTTACTTTGAAACAAACGCTTATGCTTTGCTACCCTAAAGATTCTCTCGATGACCATTAGTTATGAATGAAAACTAATGGTCATCGAGAGAATCTAAAATAACTACTTCGATGCTCCATCAAGTCACCCGCTTTTTGCGTAGGTATTATCCTACAGACTAAAAATAGTCCCCTAATACCTGTAAGTAGCCGCCTTG
This sequence comes from Pseudoips prasinana, assembly GCA_951640165.1. Lineage (NCBI taxonomy): Eukaryota > Metazoa > Arthropoda > Insecta > Lepidoptera > Nolidae > Pseudoips > Pseudoips prasinana. The sequence goes on along the minus strand of OX621241.1, from coordinate 16,502,108 downwards.
AGTCGAGGTTTGATGGTGCTTACTTAGTTGGTTGTTTTATTTCGCTAGACTGCTGGAGCTGGAGTTCGCTTCTATTGTCCGCTGAAGCAGTGAAAACGTCCAAGACATTATGTAATCCTCAAGAAAAAAATAAGATAGATAGCGACGACGTCACTAGCAGAGAGTATATAAGCAATAAGTGGAAGCATAACTTGATTGTTGTTTTAATAGTATTGAAACAATACAACATTCGAATAAGACCTTCGATTACCAATACAGTTCATTGCTGCCAAAATTTATTGTAAGAATATCCATCTAGTTATTACGATGGAAATAACTGTTTGTCTTGTTATATCAAGGTTATATTTTAGCATTTGAATTTTGGCTAAAAAACATCGTCAGAAATTTAAATAACGAAATGTATATTTAGTTCGTACAGTACGTAGTCGAAACGTGATGTCCCTCGGACCAAGGCTAGATCCAACCACAATCCGTAAACAATCTTTAGTAGAAGTTATTCAAAACAATAAAAAACGTGCATTACTTTGCGGCTCGAGACCTACCGCGTCCGTTAGGTTCAACTTCCTACACCTGGATAACTTTAAAATATAGGAACAGGTTGAATGACTTGGGAAGAACCTTCAGTCAAGCACGGAAAGACTTCGAGGCTGAACTGAAGACGTTTTTTTAGGAAATAACTGCAGGTATTACTGGCAATCTATTTATTCCTGGTATAACCTAGACCATTACTGCTGTGTGGCTGACTTCGGTGGTGATTTTAGGAAAAACACAAACCATCCCCTCAGATGTCCATGGTGAAGGGATGAGAGTATCAATATGAGGTGTGCACCCTGGGGCTTGAGCGATACGACATGTTTAAGTATCATATACCATCCAGGTTCTAAGTTCCTTTCGGTTAGAATGACTTTTTGATGTACTTCAAGTCAAAAAGAACTCAAAGCAACGCTTTCATGAGCTCTGAATTACTCTTAATTTGTAGATCTCTTTATTAGCAATACTCTTTAATGCTAGCTCTCTTTATTAATAATACTACTCTATTAATAGTTATTTTATTAGTAATAATCTTTATTTATGGTATTCTATAGTAGAACACATTATTAATTACTAAATTTACCATATACAAATAGTGTTCACTTAAAAGTATTATAGCAATATTTGTAGTTAGTCGCAGTCATTAATAGACAGTAGTTAATATGCGGAAAATGTTAAATAGTGCTAAAGTATCCTTATAAAATACTAACTTAGTTAATTGTCACTGTATTTATGTTATAAATGTTTAGTCGTGTAAACACTTAAATTAATAAAGAGTTATACCTCACTTCAAATTTACTATCTTTACGTCATGTGTAGGTTTATGAAGCTCGAGTCTACTGACATATAGCGTAGCGGTAGCATTTAAACCCCAAAGCAATTACTATATAAATACAACCATCATTTATCACCCCATATCCTCTACTTATCGCAGCTTTACGGCGCACGCACATCCTAAGTTTTTCGTCGAAATCGTATTTTTATAGGTACTTCCAATAATATCAACGCGGTCATATCCTTCCCAACTAAATGATAAAATACTTCCGATTTCCAGGATATGCCTACTTATTACTTAGAACTCGTTCCGGTGGCGTTAATGGAGTCATTTGCATAATAATTGTGAACATACAAACTAATTACTTAAATTATATTCGGATATTTCAAGTTGTAATGATATGCTTTTTTAAACTAAAACTTATTTTTTTCTTTATTACACTCATTTTCAGTACATTACATATCGACAAAATTGAAAGGCAATAGATAGTTAACAACCGCCAATACACCTACTATACAGGAGAGCTGTTTAAAGTCATAAAATTCGGGAAAATATCATTTCCTTACTCCATAAACCTTTTAAGATAAAACCAACATACTTTATGGTCACCAACAAATGATTCATAAACAGGCCTCTTAGTTGCTGAGATAATGGCACTAATGCTCAAAAAACATGGCAAAGCGGCATGGCAAGTAGAAAAGGAACAAGGACCAGGACCATTCATTAGAAAAAGAAACAAAATATAAAACAATAAAGCGATTCGAACCAAAACTCTCAAGAAACTTTTTCTTAAGACAAATGCAAGTAGAAACGTTACTAACGACACACTAAGATTTTCAAATAAAAGCCATAACAGCTCAAAAATAAGGTTATCGTTATAAATTTCCGAGATAAAGATCTTATACGACACAAAAAAGTTAAATATGTATGGCAAAATGTTATAAACGGTGTTTTAATTATTTATTGCATTACAAAGACGCGAAACCGTGAACAGATATGAACAACACCAACGGTTATGCCGCGTATAATTTCAATACTATACCAGATATCTTAACTTTTAGAATAATGGTACAAGAATATGTAAAATTTACTATAAAATGAGAGTTAATTTTAATCTTTAAGGTACATATTACACACCTTAATAGTGTTTCTTGAAATTACTGATTGCTCTTTTAACACGAAAGACAATTTCATGTCGATAATACCTATCGTGATTGCTGAGGAGTATTGCGGGCAGTCGTTGGATATCATTGGTGATTATCGACATGAAATGTAGTTCCTGTGAAAGAATTCTATGTTGAATTTGTATTTAAATTAAAATAACAAGAAATATACCTAATCGAATCATAGGATCTTATTCATTAGCATTTTAATAAATAAAGATTTAAGAAGTTGATTATATTTCTTGTTATTTATATTTTATACGTTTTCTCAATAAAGAGTTTTTTCACACGGACTACATTTCATGTCGATAATCAACAACGATATCCAACCACTGCACTCTTAATAATCTTTCTTAAGATATTGATAAAAAGAACCACAAAAAATGCCATTTAAGAAATAACATAATAATTAGCAAAACTAATATTAGACACATCGAGATAATATATATAATTAGGTGTCTAAGTATATCACGCATTCAAAATCAGATATATGCTGCCGTATCATCTCCATCATCATATCAGCCGAACGACGTCCACCATTGGACAAAGTCTGCCTCCAAGAATCTCCCCAATGGTTGGTCTTGTGCTGCCCGCATCTAGCGGCTTCTCACGATCCTTGCAAGGGCGTCAATTCACCTTGTAGGATGCCGAATCGTGGTGGCCACTCGATAACCTGTCTGCATATAAGATTCTATAACAAACTTCCCCTATGATATTAGAGAATTGTCTACGAATAAGTTTAAAAGAATTATTAAAGCCAAATTGTGTAGCAGGGCATATTACAAAATTTCTCATTATTTAAATGATAAAATTTCTTGGGATTGAGTTGTTCTGAGTCAACACACGTGATTGTAATTAATCTTAAATATATTTTAGTTTAAAAAAGGATTCCTACTGAGTTTTCTGGCAGTGTTGCTCAGTAGCTGCCACGTCATGCACTGTACGGTAGGGTAAAAAAAATATGACGATTCCACATAAATGTAAAATTTTTACGGAATAAATAACTTTTGACTTGACTTGACATCAGTGACTGTCAATTTAACGAACTATGTGCCCACCAGCTGCCACTTTAATTGTGCAATTTTGTGGGCTATGTCGGTTACGTTGGTTGGCCTACGAATCTAGACATTTTTTAATCGATCTCGGGGGTTTGCTCTTTTCGTGCCCCTTAGCCTTCTTAAAAGGCCCACCCATAGTAACCAACCACGTCTCTGTTCCATATGTCATCACTGGCAGCACACATTGGTCGAAGACTTTAACTTGAGCTACTGCGGTATTTGAGACGAGAAGATGTTATGTATGCTTATGTTATGCCTATGTTATGCTTCGCAAACGCTGTTCATTAGTAGAATTCAACTCGGCTGAGTTAGATTTTACGAATGACCTGCTTCTCAAAGTTGAATGTACCTAATTGGCTGGTCTGTCCTAAGTAATTTTAGTCATCTGCAACTTCGAATGCAGAGTCTTCACTTTCATAACTTTAGTTCTTCACTTGAGTGGGTGCAACAGGAACTTTCAACATGACCTTTGTCTTATCCCTGTTTTTTTAGACCAACTTGTTGAGAACCTCTACTGACATCAACGAGCATTGTTTGAGCTTTGCCAAGGTTTCAGCAATGGCTACTTTATCATCGGCAAATCCAAGGTAAGTGATGTACTCTACATTGACGTTAATGCCAAAGTCTTTCCAGTCCAGAAGCTTGAAGACATCTTACAAAACAGTTTCGGAGATATAACGTCTCCGTTTCTCATGACTCGCTTCTATTGGATAGGTTCGAGTTCTGGTCCTGTAGTCCAACTGACACAGTGGGGTTTTCGTACAGATATTTAAACATCGATATACCGGTAATCAATTTGGCATCTTTGAAGGATCTCAGCACGGCCGATGTTTCGATCGAATCAAAGGCTTTCTCATAATCTACAAACTCAATGTATAATGGCTGTTTATACTTCTCGGTATTCTGTATAACTTGCGTCAGCGTATGCATGTTCTATGGGACTAAAGCATTTTTAGAATCCAGCTTGTTTAGGAGTCTGAATATCCATTTCACTTAAATAAATTTTAGTGACGAGGGATTTTTTCTCACTTAAATTAATATTCACTTAAATAAATTTTAGTGATTTCACTTAAAGGAATTTTAGTGACGAGTATTATTATTTTATTTCGTGTTCCCTGTAGGTCAACCATCCTATAGGACCCAAAAGGATTCTCTTAAAGACTATACAGTCAAAGTTTCCTTAGTGGATGTTCTTGGTCTATGAGAACCGCACTTATTAGTTACATAATAAAGCCGCTATCGCCGGCAAAGTATGTTTTTCCAAGAAAAGTCTTATCTGACAATACATAATATATTTTGCGATTATCAATTCTATGTTTTGAGCATCAAAATACAGATAGGCAAGTAGTTGGGAGCCTACAAAAACTATTTACATAATTCGACATTGAGCGATCGACAAATTCAATAGCAACTGAAGTAACTGTACCTACATGCGAAGTTACGTTACAAACATCATTACGATAATCTTGATTCTTATCACTTGTAATTTTCTGTTTTACAACAAGATAAGCCGTGTTAACGAGCTGGCCAACTGCCATGCACTGTCAGCGGTTTAAAACTTATGTTCTCTAACGAGAACATATTTTATTTTTGTTTGAGTTGCGATCAACAATTTACGAATAAACTTTCTTCAAATTTTGGTATCGCAGTGTCGTTTCGTTTTTTTTTATATATATGTTTGTTTCTTTATATGTTACTCAATTTCTCCCTTGTTTGTTAACTGTGTTTGTAATTACCATAGCGTAACTTTTTTTACATTGTCTAAATTTTTCTCCTCTACCTATCACTTGTAGCAATATCGCAGGGCCCAAGGCTAGCATGTATTTGCATTGATCAGTGTATTCAAATAAATGCTGTTGTTCACTTGATCGTGATATACAACGATACAGCTAGTGAGTAAAATAAATCGTTCAACGAGGAAAAACCAAGAATAATCCGAAAATATCCAACAACGAATTAACTTTACGTCGCGTCGTAAGAGACAAAGTTTTACTTGCATCGTAGTTAAATAAAACCACACAACGTATCTTATATCTATATTTTATTTATTAATATATATTTTTTAAAGACAACGCCCCGCATTAGGGAATTTTATCCCTATGTCGCGGGGTACTTTACAAACATATAATAGACGGACACAAATTACATCCAGATTCAGAACAACTATTAATGGGTTACACAAATAGTTATCTGGCGCGGACTCGAACCCACGACACGACGACAAGGCGACAGTCTTAGCCGCTGCGCCACACGTGCAGTCAATTCAATATGAGATGCTTTCGGCATGGTCCCATTTATCTTTTGTTTAACGTGGTTGTCAAAAAGACAAGTTTATATCGGGATATAGTTTAGATAGGAATCAGGGCTAATTACCTATATGATAAAATAGCTTCTGCCCGTTCATCCGCGTAGACTTTAGAATTGGTTTCAGAGAGAAATGAAACATGTGTAAGTAACAAATAAGTAATTGTCATATTATTGTCCATCATGTCACTTGTGCGTTTTTGATAATCCCACAGGAAGGTAATATTTTTTTCAGGATACAAGTGTTAGTCGATCCAGGTAATGAACTATGTGTGCTCCATATTTCATTTAAATCCGTTGAGCCGTTTACAGGAGATGGAGTAAAAAACATCCAAACATAATAATGTTACTAGAAGCACGACCCGGCTTGACACGGGTTAGATAAAAAGATAAATTTAACCAGAGAAGGCAGGCAGGGGTGGTAAAGTCCTCCTCGCCTGTATAATTTGTACATAAATCAGCTGATCGGTGAGCTTGGCAATACCATGGATGCCATGTTGACGGCGTTTAAATAATATTGACTACGCAGATGATATGATGCTACTGAGCCCATTGACTATTGCTTTGAAGACACTTGTGGCCATTTGTGTATCCTGTGCAGTAGTCCATAAAGAGACGAGTATCTTAATACTCGTCTCTGAGTACCATTAATTACTCTGATATTCCCGGTGTTTCGCCCCATGGCACTCCTTTGTCATGGGTGACTAAGTTTAAGTGCTTGGGCCACTGATGATCTTAAGAATAATTTTGATATAGAGAGGGTTCAATATAATATGCTATTTTGAAAATTTGCACATTGTACAAATAAGGTACCTAAATGTCACTCTTTTAAAAAGCTTAATCTTTCTACACATACAGTCTTTGGACCCGGTTTATGCAGAGAACATAGAGATTTACGCATTCGATACAATAAGGCGTTCAGGATAATGTTAAGGTTGTCATGGCCTTGTAGGTCGGAATGTTTGCCCGGTCACACGCTGATGATTTCTACGCCATAATAAGAAAGTGGACCACATTACTGGCAGATCGACTGCGCACTACCACTAATAGTTTCCTGAGCGTCTTCTCAGATCGGTAGGACACCCCTCGTCTGGGTTACTGGGTAAGGATCCATACTAGTTGTAATGTACATAGCTTTATTACTAACACTATTAAATTATGTTGTTTATAGTAACACTATGGACTCATGTCTGAAATAAAGTATTTGAATTGAAAATAATTGTATTTACGGAAGGGATCTTAATTTTTTTAAATAAAACACAGGCCATGTTAATTGCCGATAATAAAGCTTTCTATAGATAAAGAACTTTTTTAAATAAGATCAGTAGTTTTTGTGTTTGTCCATTAGAAACTAGCACACAACACGCAAAACCGTTCAGCCGTTTCCGTGATTGAGTAACAAACATCCAAACATGCAAACTTACATATATGTATGTAATATAATTAGGATTCGTATCGATGAAATGCCCTCTCCTAAATCGGAAGAGAGGCCCGCGTTGCGTATTAACGTAGAGCAAAAGTTGCACAAAACATCCCCAAAACTATACGACTTTCTCACGCATCTCCCCATCAGTAACCGCCCTGAGTCGAGGGTCGAACCCCAAAAGGAGGTGCCCTCCGGGGCAGGTACCTATTTAATTTGTAGTTTTATAGACTCCTCTATTGTCCGGTGAAACAGTGACAGCCTAGGTTAACTGTAAACGTCATAATAATAAAAAGTAATATATTTTATTATCAGTAGGATAATTATGGCGCTGGTTTGGCACAGTCCTTGACTAAAGAATGTAAATTATTTATTGCTCCACGTTAGTGCGCACATAACGAAAACAGTGAAATGAGGTGAATGCAAAATAAATTGTATGAAATAAGTTTCACCTCATTGTAATTTCTAACTAATATAAATTGATTCGAATAAAAAGGAAACTACCTACATGTCGGCATAAATATAAATAGTAAGTAAGAGAGTCACGTGGATGCGGCTGCTTTTTTGGAAAGTTATGAATACTTACTTTGAATTGCGAGAAAACGTGTCTAGAATTCATTATTTATCAACATTTTAGACAAATAATATATGTTTGGCGCGTAGATTTCAGCCTTTCTTTGCTCACGTAAACAGAATACTAACTTCGTATCAAGATTTTCAAACCCACTATTAGGAGTGAGTTATTAATAAACAAATTGTTTATTACGATGACAATATTATCATGGGAAAAGTTAAAAAAATCACTTAAATTAATATACGAGCTGAAAGACGTCCATTACAGGACAAAGGCCTCCCCACTTGCCGATCTGCCGCTATCAGCATAAAGCGCCTTAGCGATCCTTACAAGATCATCGGTCCATCTTGTAGGGGGCCACGACCTGCTCACGCTGCGTCTTCCTGAACGTGATACAACGCAGGCGCAAAGACACGTGATAGCATTGTAATTTATCGCATTCTCTCGCAGACCAAATATTATTTATGAATATGTTTGTCTCTTTTTACCGTATCTTATTCGTTTCATCGAACTATCAAAACAACGGAACTAAAGATGTTTCACTTCAAAATTTATTATTAAAGTATTTATCCTTAAATTTTTGGTGTGTCTGCTGTAAAAAAGCATTTGATATAAGCAAAACCTTAGTGCATATTTATTTATTTTTTAACATTCATCAAACTAGTACACAATTCACAAGAAAATAATTAATATATATTTATTATTTTCTTTCTTTCTTTTCTATATACATATTTATATGAATTGTGGAACGCTTGTAACTCAACATATATTTAAACCTATCGAATAGATGCTCTCCATAGAGCCTTGTTATAAGAGATACAAAATATATCTAAGTTATAGGAGAGATACTTTTTATTGATTACGGTAAACTTTAAAAGATATATAACAGAATCAAGCATTGCATGAAAGTCAGACGGTTGGAGCCCATGCGCACCTCTGTAGTCCGGTGAAGCAGTGAAAGCTGCCTAGGCTAACTGCATGCGTCATGTTAAAAAAAGCATGAAAGTCCCTAATTTACGATACGCGGGTGCGAGATGCGGGCGCGTTGATCGCACCATTATTACTAACGAGAACAAAATTGAACTGGTATGTTGCATGATAGTTCCCAACCCGCGGACATAATATCGTGTATTCGTTAATAAATTAAAACTCGGCGAAATAAATTAAAATTGGAGCCAAATCGAGTTTAGTTCCAGTTTCAAGTTATTTCGCCGTGTAAAATAGAGTTACCACAAATAAATACCTGTTTAGTTAATTGAATATTTTCAGAAAATGCAGTTACGTGATAATATTTATTTACAAGTATATAACTTGGCATTAAGTATTAGGTATTGTGATGGTATATACATATAACTGAGAGAAGAAAATGTCTATTCTTAGACTGTTGGTATAATACGATGTCCAAAATAAATTATTGATTTATTGTAATGCATTTTTTTGCTGCATCCACAGGTAACTTTTCCATCATGTATTACGACATGTTATCGTATTTTCACGTAAACAACATTTTAATATTGGCTAACACGTGCCTTTTTTGTGTCCAAACCCAGAAACGGTAATACTTTTTTTTCATATTATCGAGTAACGAAATAAAATATCATGAATTTTAAGTACCAATACATTAAACATTTCCCCCTTTCATTTCGTGCGTTTACACGTGAATGAAGTAAATAAAATAATTATTAGATGTGGGGATCGAACTACCATCCCCAATAATAACAACTAGGGTGTAGATAGATAGATAGAGTACACTTTATTGCACCAAAAGAAACAATATATAACTTACAAATAAGCAAATACAGGTACAATAGCTATTTCCCGAAATATTGGGAAATAGCTAAACGTTTGATCGACGCTTCCCATGATCAGAGGGCTGGTCTATTCTTGGGTCAGAGGATCAGCATTGCCATCCAGCGTGGCAATGCGGCCAGCCTTCTGGGCACTTTTCCCATAAGCGATGCGGAGGGATTATTGGACGCCTTTTAGGGTAAATAGTGTATCGTAGTTTATCTAATTTTTAGCTTATAATTTCATTTTATTTAATTTATATACTGAAATAAATGTTCTTAAATTTTTCAGTAAGTAACAACACTGTTAAGATAAAATTACAAAACTATTTTTAATATTAAAATAAAATCCAAGATTTCCTGAAAATTAGCTTCGACCTTGTAATTCCTAAAACTTTTATGTCATCACTCAATGTTCAAGCATTATTTATATTTGCTGACTTGTTATTGGATATCAATGATTTAAATAATTGGTTATGATTGCTTACAATGTAAAGTTCTACTAAGAATAAAATTAAATCTCGTACTCTTAGTATCACATGATTCGTGTCTTGATTCGTGTCTTGATTGATCCGTATCTTGATTTTCAAGTATATGTGATTGATTAAGTAATCACATATAGTTGAACATGTACATCGAGTTATCAAAGATATATACTGACATATACATCGAGTTATCAAAGATGCATGTAAATTAAATGTAATAAATACAGACACATGTGGCTATGGTTTATGGTACAGTCGGGTTATACTCATAAACCCGACTGCATCAGCCTACTATCCTAGTCCAGGCGGCCGGCGGCCTCCGGTCATGTAGTCAAGAACCCGTCGACCGGGACTTCATCTATTCATCTCACTTCTTATGTCACTATTGCCGGACAGTCACGAAAAAAGCATTATAAAAACAAAATAAATATCAATGGAAGATTATATTTAAAGTTTATTGCTTCAAACAGAGGTGAATAATTTACCTTCCTCCCTAACTACAGTTTTACTGAGATCATAAATATACCGAATGCTAAATTTATAGTAGCGACTGCGATGTCTGTATCTAAACAATAAATGGCAGATTTTTTTGATATTGGTACCAATTTACGAAGGTATTTGTTTGTTCATCTGTCTAGTATCTTAACTACTTATTATGCTATCACAAACTATGAGATGTGTATGACCTTAACCTATTTTCGTTTCCTGTGGCGGATTTTAGAAATACATTTCGGAACATTAAAATTAAACATTTAATCTGACTCAGAATCTACTACATATTTTTGGTATAATATATAAAGTATTGATGAGCTGGTTTTAAATAAGTATAGACATATTGATAATATTGTGAGATGCTTATGGGGCAAGATATTTATTGCAAAAATGGACTTTTCAAAATTCTGCTGTAATACGTATCACATTTATGTTACATCTTGTACCATTATCATCATCTTATCAGCCCAAAGACGCCAATTGTTGGAGAAATGTCTCCCCCAAAGATCTCCACAATTGCCGGGCTTGTTCTACCCGCATTCGTATCTTGTATATTTAACTTAAAATGGTTTACCCTGTTTTTTTATATTGTTAGCAGTTGCTAACAATATAAAAAAAACAGGGCAATGTAAAATCTTCACACACTGACTCCAGGAGTAGGAACTTTGGCTAAAATTTATGCAAAGTGAGTTTAAAGATATCGAAAGGCTGCTAATATTAACGGTGATATGAGGTATATTAATTAATAGAGGATTATTCCATTTTGTGATGGATTGACAATACGTCAATGCGAGATCTAACCGGGACGATATTATTACTTAATGGGCGCGTATTGTGAGATATCTAAAAAGCGCGCGGATGCACAAAACCACAAAAACTATATTAATTAAAAAAAACTATACTAAAACTAACTAGATAATATATTTATGCACAATACATAAAACAAAATATATATACATATACAAAAATATTTATAGTGGAGTGGTATAGAAGTTTATAGATAGACATTACGAGCTCTACTACGTGTACTTATGGCTAGGGGTTATTACACCACTAAAGAGTACATCGATGACAAAGACGACCTGCACATTGCTCACTGGAGATCTTGTAGCCATATAGACATGACTGATCTGGCTGAGTTACATGGCCTAACTGTAATATAATAGCTATCATATACTTAATTTAAAATTATTGACAGATATTGTGTTTGCCTACTAAATAATTACTTTAAGTGGACCTAATCCCGTGTTCATGCCCGCTTCAGTATGTTTCGCCGGACCTGCTCAACTGGGCTGTGTTGAAACCGGTAGTAGATGAACCCACTGAGCTTGTTTCGCTGGGTCTTCTCAGTTCGGGCGCATTGGATCCGGTGGTAGCATTAAAGAGCGACTATATACAAGTGCTTTTTTTAAGTCTACGTGAATAAAACCTGATTTATTTTATTTTATTGAGGAAGGTTGCATGTTGTACAAATAAACATATATCATCATCTTATCAGCCGAAATATCTCCACTGTTGGATATTGGCTTACCCCCAAAGATCTTCACAGTTGATGGTGTTGCGCTAACCGCATCCCGTGGCTTCCAGCGACCCTCACAAGATCATAGTTCATCTTGTGAATAATAATTTGTAATATTATAATCTTAGTAGACTTAAAGCAAAATACTTTTCATCTCATATCTAGTGGGAAATTGAAAAATTCTAACCTTATTCCTATCTGAACCGTACCTCTGTGCAAAATTTCACTTTTCTAGGTCGAAGGCAGCCAGAGTTTGTCCCATCTTTTCGTTTATATGAAGCTTTATAAACATTCATAGATAGACGTGTTCTCCAATACACCTAATGATAATGAAATTTTGTTTATGGTAGATGGTATTCAAATTAGATGTGAAAACATATTATTTAGTAAACAGCTTTCCGACTTGTCAATCACTTTCACCGAATATTTATGCGTAATAAATAATTCAAATTAAGGTGACCTAAAAAAACAAATTTATCTGCAAGGATATGCTGTGGAATAATTAAGGTGCGTTTCGTTTAAGGACAGGACTTTGGGATTTTCACGTTACGGAGAGTTAGTTAGTTTGGTAATTTGTTTCCGCGATCCTGCCAGTATTCTGCAACGTCTCCGATTATTCCGGGACTTTGCGCACAATTCACGCTTTTGCTGTGTAGCATTCTCAATGCAACCTCTGTCCATGGGGCTGACGTGATGCCAGTTTTAACGACGTGTTAGTTTAGTGGGCAGTGTCTGGTAATACTGCCTATTACCACGCGTAGATCCTGCCTGTTGAGGTGTAGAAATCTTCGCAATCTGTTGTCTGCACGATTCTAGATCTACCGCCTCTTTTTCATGTTGCTGAGTCTTGCCACGAAGCAATGCTTTCAGTGTGGATTTGTTTCAAAAAGATTCAATCAATTTCTTTTCTAATACAAATGGAGCACAATATTATTATTCTGTGAGAACCTAATCTATATATCAGAGGTTCGAACCAAACTTAGCAAGGATTGCAGCCATGTTGATAAATGAATTTAAAATCCATCAAAGAAAACCCCAACAACGATAATTATTTAGTTTTTTTTTTACTAACGTCAACGTCAATGGAGTGTGACTGCATAAAATATGAGATCGAAGTCAGAATAAGATGTCACAATGGACTGGAAGCAATTTCAAAAGATAAATAAAAATGAGATTTGGGAAACGTACCTACGCCAGTAGTACCAGCGTAGTCCGATATTTAGAATGGGTAGGTTCATGGTGCTTGATGTCAATGTGCCGGCGCCACCTGGACTCAGGCGGGTCAAGCACTATAACGCGCCGCAATCCAGAGCTAGTCGTTATTATTACAACTATATTAAGCATTTTGTGGAACACCTTGTGGAGTTCGGAAGAAAAACTTAGCGTAGAAACTAGTGCTGAAATTATATTGACATTGTATTTTTGTAATTTATTTTTTGATTTTAATTGATATTTTATATTATAACAGTGAATATTATACCTAAGATGGTTAAGAAATCACTCGAAAGTATCAAACATTTTGTCGATCAGTATGTTCTCTTCGATTATCCGTATTACGTGCCATTTGGCTAGACTTTCAGGATCGTAATATTTTTTAACCGACCGAATATAATGACCCATTTTAAAAGATAGTTTAGACATTCTCATTACTAGTTATTCATACCCTATTATTATTTTAAAAATAGACCACAGTTAGACACATACCTAATCATTGGCATCAATTATCTTGAAACAATTGAAAAAAAAGAATTTTAAGTGCGTAAGTGACAAAATTAATAAATGCAACAGTCTTGAAACCGAAATGCGACACCTCCATGTTTTTACTTTTCGTTAAATTCATCCAACGTTTATCAATTCTAATAACCTAGTTGGTACTCATGCCAGCTTTAGTATAATGTGGTTTGCAATTATTCTGACACGTGCAGTCGTAACAAATAGAAGAACGGAAAATGACATGCAAAGAGTTCCCTAGGTGTGAAACGTGAATTCGGAATTTACGGCCGACTTCGGTCACTCACCGCCACCGCCCGACCCGTCTCGGCCGGTACCCGTATCCGTACGTATGATAACAATAGGTAGGTATGTATATCGTGACGTGACGTATTATACGAATTATATTCAAATCGTTACGATCGGACGGCTAAAGAGGCTATCAGCAATTAATTAAATTTCGATGTGAAATATCTTTTGCCGCCACTCTGGTGGTTACTGCGGGGGTCGCCCCGTAATCGCGAGAATGCTGCTCCGGTGCTCCATTTTACGTTCTCACACTAAGTGGGACACGTGCCTTGAGAGGACAATCAGATGTCGGCCCGGAATACCAGGTATTGCCACCGCATCCCCAACGGAGAAGGCGCTGTGCTACTGGTTGCCGCCCACCACCCCGATGCCTTCGTCTGTGAGTCGGCTCGCTCCCGATCCCATTCGACAGCCTCCTTCTGGAGCATGACTTCCCCACAGAACGACTCACGACGTTCTATTTGATGGAGTCACTCATCAGAATCGCACCTACAATTACTAGTGGAGTAGATCCCGTCCAATTTCTGCGACCAGAATTGGCCTCTCGTCCTCTCAAGCCTGGCACTCGTCGAGAGGGTGCTGAGCAGAGTCCAGGTCACTGTGGTGACAATCGCTTGGAGCAGCGGATTAGCCGAGGTTGATCCGGCTCAGATACTCCCCGAACACCGCAGTCCGAAGAGTATCTGAGTCAGCGTGTAGGTGACTCAGATTCGCCCTTTCTTCCCACCCTAACTTTGAGGTGAGGCAGGATAGCACATGTTGCAGACTCAAAAGATACCGTACGGTATCTCGTGTGATCCGTATGGCCATTATACACTCCAAGCTGTTGAGTATAGCTATAGTTATACTGCTGCAACAACATCACCGTAGATACGTCGAACTTCTGCCCGAGGACCACCGAGATTGGGGAAATCTAGTGTAGCGTGCGGTTACCCGGTGCACTAACGAAAGGCGCCTTATGCCTACAACCAGATTAATGTGTCCTCCAAATCACGGAGACATTAAGCAATAACACGACATATGTGGTCACCCATCTATATAATGATCCCACGCTAACCTGTGCCGGTCGCTGGTAAGAACATATTATGCCTATGAGCGCCTCTAAAATTCTATAAGCAACAACAGACGTTTAGAGGGATATATAATGCAGCGTTCTATCATTATATGTATTGTATTAATTAATTCGCAATGTTAATAGGGAAATAAATAAGTTATTTTAGTTTAGTTACCTAGTTATTTTCCTTGTACATATTCTAAATTTGGTTATTTCCAGCAAAACAGCTGATAATGTAGCCTATTGACGTAAAACAGTGTTACTATCGGGATACATCCGAAGCACCCCCACTAGGTTCTCTAGGGTGGTCTGTAGCCTAAACATCTAGATAGAAAGAGTACACTTAATTGCACCAGAATAACAAAATACATCTACTTACTATGAATACAGGTACAATCGGTGATCTAATCACTTTGTAGTAATTTCTTCCAGACAACTCATAGTGGGTGGTCAATGAAAACGTAAAATAGAAAAAAACTGTACTGTAGTAGGCCGTATGAGATGGTGCTTAATGTGTGTGTCTATCTAGACAGGGACATTTTTGGAAGGGAATATTTTAAATATTATGGGCTATCCTACGTACGTCCCCGACTTGGTACCATGCGACTACTTCCTGTTTTCAAAAAGTAAGAATTATTTATGCGGTCAACGATTTTCATCACAAGAAGAGGCATTGAAGAGTATAAAAAGGATGTTTCCGAGGCAAGGTTTACGCAGATTTGTGGTAAAAATGTGTTTTAAAACTGCTTATTTGTATTAAAAAGTGCACTGAAGCTAAGAGAGAATATTGACACAAAAAATTAATATCTCATTAATTCCAGTAACTTTTAGTGCGCCTTGCGTATTCGTATCTATCGTCTTCTACCGCCTGTGTAAACTTATTTCGCTCGTTTTTGCTCCACTTCAGAGGCCTCGGAATTCTAGTCGCTTGCTCTCTACCTCATATCTTTCAATGTGTGATGCCTAAACGTGACGCGTACTTAAATTCTTACTTTTGATTCACATCTTCATATTGATTATCAAATGGCCGCCTAAGAACTTTAAAATGCTTCTAATAAGTTTGTGTTAAAATGTAACATACGAATTAAACTGACACCATTACCATAGATGACAAATACTACGCGCATAGCGACAAACACGCACTGTTTGAATAACATTTTCAAGTACACTTGCTAGAACATAAATAAATCGACTAGTAATTATGTAAGTGAATTTTGTAAAGAAATAATATATTTACCGGAATTACGCATGTAGGATGGGCACCTACGTGGCTAAGTTATGTCCACTTCCATCTGCTTGAAGAAATACTCATCATCATCATCATCATATCAGCCGAAAGACGTCCACTGCTGGACAAAGGCCTCCCCCAAAGATCTCCACAATTGCCGGTCTTGTGCTATTCGCATCCAGCAGTTTCCAGCGACCCGCACAAGATCATCGGTCCATCTTGTAGGGGGCCTGCCCACGCCTGAAGAAATACTAATAATAACAAAATGCGAAGACTAATAGATATTTTGTGTAGGACGTTAATCTATGCAAATTAAGTACCTTTAGTTCCGTCTTATGTTATAGGTACCTTGTGTATATATGGAGGCAGTTCGAAGAGGGCAACTTACCCCAAAAACTGTGCAAATTAAAGGCAACCAGTGAATTACGAAATACCTACGATATTTTTTGTTGATACAGCTAATCGACAATTTGTATGGGAATATATTTGTATGGCCAATTATATTAAATTGCTGATAAAAGAACACAGCGTGAGGAGCTTTGCAAGTGGTCGCAATAAATAATGTCCTCCTAGCCGAATTTCGGCCACGGCGGCCAGTCTCACAGAGATTAGCCACAGGAGCATTTTCTATTACATCCAAAGAGATTCCATCACTCTCATGACCCGAAGGGACGCCTAGGCAACACGACCGGAAAGAGGTCAGGTACAGGACCGACGGCTTTACGTTCTCTCCGAGGCACGGGGGTATAATACCGCCAACTTCCAGACTTCGGGCTGATGATGAGAAATTTTTCTTTTTACAGAAAAGTCCCAAAATCACTGTTTGGCCCGACCCGGGATTAGAACCCAGGACCTCGTTCTCTGTTCTCTTCACGCTACCACTAGACTAACGACGCAGTCGCAATAAATACATAGGTATCAATTAATAGAACCTCTTT
Source organism: Pseudoips prasinana (assembly GCA_951640165.1). NCBI lineage: Eukaryota > Metazoa > Arthropoda > Insecta > Lepidoptera > Nolidae > Pseudoips > Pseudoips prasinana. The sequence continues at coordinate 16,484,758 of OX621241.1, read as the reverse complement.
CTGCGTGTAGCTGTTCAAAAGTGCTCTTAAGTTATATATTTAGTAAGTCATCACTAAGTACTTGCAAATATATACCACATTACGCATCTTGTAGTCATCTCATTATATCAATATTATCGCAATTGGGAAAACCCCAGTCTCGATCATATTTGTCAAATAACTTGTAAATGTTTGTTCTAATTAAACATAGTCGAGTATCGTGGTCAAACTTTATGATAATAATATGAATAATAGAGTCATATACTTAGCTAATGCATATCATTTAACAAGAAAAACATAAATACATATTGAGGCACGTGACGAAGTTTTTAATAGTTATTTGTTATAGAAGAGTGCAAAGTTGCTTTTTAATAGTTATATACTATACAAGAGTGCAAAGTTGCTTTAATAACCGCGTGCTCAATTTGATGATTAAAATTTGATTCATAAATTAGAATCCTGAGCGTGAGCGAGGGACACAAAAGAGCACGAGTGCAACACATAACTTTTCATCCCACCTCAGTCAGGAAATGACTAAATGCAATAAAATTATTTACTATCGCAAGATACTTTTGTTTAGGTTGCTACTTAAGTTGAGTGTAATGATTGTGTTAGATACTGTAAATTAATATAATGCGCAAAGCAAATTAAAAAGAAATACACCAAGGAGGTTCCGAGTCTGAATTTACAACAAACTAGCTGTACCCCGCGGTGTTACACGCGTTAAATTTGATGACTTTTCTTTGCTATAAACCTCACAGAGCCCGAGACCTTTCCAACGAATGCAAAACCGTGGAAATCGGTTCTTGTGTTCTGGAGTTATAGCGTCAGGAAGGAAAAGCCGACTTATTTTTATATAGTAGATAAAAAAAGTTGTATCTTTAGGAATGGCAATTATCCTAATCTAAGTATGAAATGTAATAAATTCGTAAATTCGTAAATACGTAGATGTTTTGAATACACAAAAATAGTGCACACGATGTTCTAAATTCAAAATTAAAACCTCCGCTACGGATAAAAACGACTTTTGCACTCAGATATCGATGAGCAAAAATACTCTTTCCGAGATGGGGGGATGAAAAAGTCTTTGTATCTATGCCTATTTATAAAAAGGCAAGTCTAATTTTGGCCTAATAATCATTTTTTATTATTATTGTTTAATTTAACTGTCATACGTAAGATAAATTTTGTTATTATTTTACCGTGCCTAGTGCGTGATGACAAAACTTGACATGCCATCAAGAACATTATAGAGAACTCATGCAGGTTTCCTTCGACATTTTAAGTACGAGATAATTGATAAAAAAGGTTTTTGTTCACGTAGACTTTAAAAAAGCGCTTGTACATAGTCTGAACATGTTTGTAGTAATATAGTTATGTATACATTATTATTTCTAGTTACATAGATATTTAGGTACACGGATTGTATGAAAACATTACTATTACGCATTAGATAAGTCAGTGATGCGTGCCATGGATTTGAGCTCAACACTATAAACTCTACAATTCAACGGTTTAGCCACTAGGTTTAGGCTACTCCTTGGGTCCGTATTTTTTTTTTTATTATATGATACACAAATCGTTCTACCGTGGGAAAACCCAAGAACCTACTTAAATTTTTAAGATTTTTTCGTATATTCACATATCCCTTTTTAGGGTGCGTAGCCAAATGGCAAAAAACTGAGTACCCTTATAGATTCGTCATGTCTGTCTGTCCGTCCGTCCGTATTCACAGCCACTTTCTTCCGGAACTATAAGAGCTGTACTGTTGAAACTTAGTACGTAGATGTATTCTGTGAACCGATGTGTGATAGGTCTTAAAAAATGATATTGAGGTTTCTAATATCATTTTTGTCTAAACTGAATAGTTTGCGCGAGAGACACTTCCAAATTGGTAAATATGAGTGCCGCCCCCCTGTAACTGCTAGAGAGAATGATGAAACTAAAAAAAATATATGATGTACATGACCATGCAAACTAACAACGAAAATTGGTTTGAACGAGATCTAGTAAGTCGTTTTTTTAACATGTTCTATAATAAATATATAAATAAATCGTATATAAATAAAACGTAAACCGCAATTTACCTTTCATTTAATCAATTGAAATACTTGCTGCTGCATTCTTCATTGCTGTGTGGTGACGGCCTAAGAATATCACCACCCCCTCTCATCCCGTGGGGGGACGTAAAAGTCGTCCCGAGGGAATATATACCAGAGAACGGGCAGCAGCGTTCTCCTGAGTACCATGTCCACCTTACTGCGATCGCCAACCCGTCTGCCAAGCGTGGCGATTATGGCAAATCCCCTCAAATGATGGACACAACCAAACCGCGGCCCCCAGTCCCCGGCAGCCCTGCTATTCCCAGCCGTGGTAACAGCCGTGGTTACGGCAGGGCAGGGGGTGCTAAGAATCCCCGGCAGATTCCGCGTTACCAACACCGACGACCTCTGGCCCTGGCAACATATAACACACGTACACTGCGGTCCGACGAGAAGATAACCGAACTGGAGGAAGAATTGAGCAGGTTACATTGGGATATTGTAGGATTATCTGAAGTCCGAAGAGAGGGGGAGGACTCGATAATACTGAAATCCGGAAACCTGCTCTATTACCGGGAGGGTGACCAAATATCCCAAGGTGGTGTCGGGTTCATAGTCCACAAGTCCCTCGTGAACAACCTAGTGAAAATCGAGAGTGTGTCGACGAGGGTTGCGTACCTTATACTCAGAATCACCAAGCGGTATTCGTTGAAGGTTATACAGGTATACGCACCCACTTCGACACACTCCGACGATGAAGTCGAGGTTATGTATGAGGACATATCCAGAGCCATACATACCTCTAACTCCTATTTCACTGTGGTCATGGGGGACTTTAACGCGAAGCTGGGCAAACGATTCGGTAATGAGCTGAGAGTGGGGCAATTTGGAACTGGTGACCGGAACCCCCGGGGCCAAATGTTGGCCGACTTCATGGAGAAGGAGGGACTCTTTATGATGAATTCCTTCTTCAGGAAGCCGGATCACCGCAAATGGACCTGGGTGAGCCCCGATGGTAAAACTAAAAATGAGATAGACTTTATCCTGTCGACGAGACGACATGTTCAATGATGTCTTCGTGATCAATGCGGTTAAAACCGGGAGCGATCACAGACTGGTCAGAGGCTCATTGAACCTTAATGTCAAACTCCAGAGGTCCCGACTGATAAAGTCTACGCTCCGACCTTTACCTATCCACGTCCAAAACCCCGAACCATTTCAGCTCGAACTGCAAAACCGTTTCGAATGCCTAGCAGACTGCGAGGAAGTGGACGCATACTATGACAGGCTCGTTGAAGCTGTCCATACGGCTGGGTCTAAGGTCTTCAAGGCCCGCCGTACAAACAGAACTAAAAAGATCTCTGACTTTACCCTGCAACTTATGGAAGATAGACGGAAAATGGTTCTGACATCCTCAGATGATGCTACCAGATATCGGCAGCTCAACAGACAGATCTCAAAGTCTTTGACTCGCGACACGCGGCAATTTAATACAATTGGTATTAAAGAGGCCATTGAGCGGAACAAAGGCTCCAAAGTGTTCGCAAGAGCTCTGTCTGTTGGACAGAGCCAACTGACGAAGCTGAAGACTGAGGATGGTAGAATCGTCACGTCTAAACCTGAGTTGCTGGGAGAGATCGAGAAGTTCTACGGACAGTTATATACGACAACACAGCCACCTGTCAAAAGTCATGCCTCAGATCCCAGAGCACGACTAACCCGACATTACACCGAAGACATCCCGGACGTCAGCCTGTACGAGATTAGAATGGCTCTCAAACAACTCAAGAACAACAAGGCGCCTGGTGATGATGGAGTTACAGCAGAGCTTCTGAAGGCGGGTGGTACACCAATCCTACGGGCCCTTCAGAAGTTATTTAACTCCGTCATACTAGATGGTCAAACGCCACAACCATGGCACAGAAGTGTGGTGGTGCTCTTCTTCAAAAAGGGCGACAAAACCCTATTGAAGAATTATAGACCCATCACACTGCTGAGCCATGTTTACAAGTTGTTTTCGAGGGTCGTTACGAACCGTCTCGCGCGCAGGTTTGACGACTTCCAGCCTCCCGAACAAGCGCGGTTTCCAAAAAGGCTTTAGCACCATAGACCACATACATACGCTGCGGCAAGTTAAACAGAAGACCGAAGAGTATAACAAGCCACTGTGCTTAGCGTTTGTGGACTATGAGAAAGCCTTCGATTCTATCGAAACATGGGCCGTGCTGAGGTCTCTCATAAGGTGCCAAATTGACTACCGGTATATCGAGGTGATAAAGTGTTTGTATGAAAACGCCACTATGTCAGTGCGACTCCAGGACCAGATCTCGAAACCTATCCACTTGCAGCGAGGCGTGAGACAGGGAGATGTTATATCTCCGAAACTGTTCACCGCTGCATTGGAAGACGTCTTCAAGCTTCTGGACTGGAAAGGCTTTGGCAGCAATGTCAATGGCGAGTACATCACTCACCTTCGATTTGCCGATGATATCGTAGTCATGGCTGAGACCATGGAAGACCTCGGTACAATGCTCGATGACCTCAGCAGAGTCTCTCAACAAGTGGGTCTGAAAATGAACATGGATAAGACGAAAATCATGTCAAACGTCCATGTTGCACCCACTCAATTGAAAGTTGGTGACTCTGCACTCGAAGTTGTAGAGAACTATATTTACCTAGGACAGACCATCCAACTAGGTAGGTCCAACTTCGAGAAGGAGGTCAATCGTAGAATCCAAATCGGATGGGCAGCGTTCGGGAAGCTACGTAACATCTTCTCGTCCAAAATACCGCAGTGTCTCAAGTCGAAAGTCTTCGACCAGTGTGTGTTGCCAGTGATGACATACGGAACAGAGACGTGGTCGCTCACTATGGGCCTTATTAGAAGGCTCAAGGTCACCCAAAGAGCAATGGAGAGGGCTATGCTAGGAGTTTCCCTGCGGGATCGCATCAGAAATGTCGAAATCCGCAGGCGAACCAAAGTCACCGACATAGCCCGAAGAATTGCCAAGCTGAAGTGGCAGTGGGCAGGGCACATAGCTCGTAGAGCCGACGGCCGTTGGGGCAGAAAGGTTCTCGAGTGGCGACCACGAACCGGAAGACGCAGTGTGGGCAGGCCCCCTACAAGATGGACCGATGATCTTGTGCGGGTCGCTGGAAACTGCTGGATGCGAATAGCACAATACCGGCAATTGTGGAGATCTTTGGGGGAGGCCTTTGTCCAGCAGTGGGCGTCTTTCGGCTGATATGATGATGATGATGATGATGATGATGATGATGATGATGATGACATTCTTCATGGGCGACTCCTCCGACTCGCACTTGGCCGGTTTTTATTTATGGAATGGGTATATGCTTCTATAAGACGAAACAATAAACTATAACGAAGTCTACAAGCTGTACTACAAAAGATAAATGATGGTCTATCAATAATATTACATTCACCCATACTTTTAATTGTTTTACAAAGTTAAGGGGCCTTGTAGACGATTATTAACCAAGATCAAGATTTTAAAGAAAAGAAAGAAAGAAAGAAAAAAGTTTTATTAGACACAACATAAAAAACATTAAAATCAACACAGATATATACTACCTACTTTAAACAAAGAAATAAACAAAAACAGCGAGATCAGGTATAAGTCAGTACATAAATGCTACAATACAAATCTAAATATAAGTACAAACATAATTCATATGTGTCTAAAAGGCTGCAGCTCAGCATATCGTTACAGACTATGTAGACTGTAACACTGATTTTCAGATTCCAGCCTTAAAACGTTAGGCACAAATGCTTAGGAAGACCTAGCATGTGATACGCGGGGAAAATGTGTCAAAAGTATTATTTTAATTATATTTTGACTCACTTTTACATCATCTATTTTATATAAATATCAAATTAGTGCTCAAGGATGCTATCAGCTAGGTGTAATAGTAGTTATTTAAACAAATGAATATGAATAATATTAATATACCGCACTTTAACTTAAAAATAACTAGAACTCTGCTTTTTCATATAAATATCATAAAATAATACAGAATACATGAAGTGTTACTTAAATGGCAAAATATATACATAGAAGAAACCATGACCCTCACGAAATAATAATAATATAATTTTAAACAAATAAAAAATAATAAAAATTAAATAAAAAATGTAATCAATTAAATAATTGAGGCATTTATATTTACATTTTCAAATTTACGTTGTGCATCTAACAGATACTGTTTCAGACGTTTTCTAAACGTATGCACTGAAAAGAGATCTCTTATTGGTGGAGGGATGTTATTCCAACATTTGGTTGATGCATATCTGAAACTGCCTCTATAAGCTGCTGTTTTATGGCTTGGTATTGACAACTGCGGAGTACATTTTCTACGACATTATCTTTCTTCCGAAACCCAGGTTAGTTTGTCATATAAGTACGAAGGTTGCCTGTATTTTATCGTATTAAATAAAAGACAAGCCAAATGCAATTTGCGTCGAGATTTCATTTTTAATATATAGTTTTTATTTAAAAAAGGTGTGATGTGACTTCTAGGCGGAATAGAGAAGCAGAAATGAGCACAGGCATTTTGTACTCTTTGCATCAGTCGCTCCGTACTAGCCAGTAAACGAGGGCCGTAGACAGTGTCAGCATAGTTGAGGTTTGACAGCACCAGGGACTCCACTAGCTGTATACGTAGTTCCTCTGACAGATAGGATCTTATTTTGTACAGAACTCTCAGCCGGTAGAAACTATTTTTAACTGCATCAGATGTTTCTCAAATCTAAGTTCAGCGTACATACACAGCCCCAAATTCCGCGCTTCATACACCCTTTCGACAATTTTACCCATCAAACGAATGCTTAAAGACTTAGGGACTAGATTAATCTGATGTTTCGTTCCGCATACCAAATATTTTGCTTTGGGAGGGTTCAAAACGAGACAATTTTTGTCAGCCCAAGCAATTATCCAATATAAGATTCCTATATAAGTCTTCATTTAACCGTTTTATAGCGCTATCATACTCATGAGGCCAGCCGAATTGGATTCTACGATTGGCCTAGGTAAATATAGTTCTCTACAACTTCGAGTGCAACTTGCACTCACTCTAGTTAAGGTTGGAGACTCTCTCCAACCTAGAGTGGGTGCAACATGGATGTTCGACATGATTTTCGTCTTATCCATGTTCATCTTCAGACCCACTTGTTGAGAGACTCTGCTGAGGCCATCGAGCATTGTACCGAGGTCTTTTAGGGTCTCAGCCATGACTACTATATCGTCGGCAAATCGAAGGTGGGTGATGTACTCGCCATTGACATTGATGCCAAAGCCTTCCCAGTCTAGAAGCTTGAAGACATCTTCCAATGCAGCGGTGAACAGTTTCGAAGATATAACATCTCCTTGTCTCGCACCTCGCTGCAAGTGGATAGGTTTCGAGTTCTGGTCCTGGAGTCGCACTGACATAGTGGCGTTTTCATACAAACACTTTAACACCTCGATATACCGGTAGTCGATTGGCACCTTTAGAGAGACCTCAGTACGGCCCAAGTTTCGATCGAATCAAAGGCTTTCTCATAGTCCACAAACGCTAAACATAATGGCTGGTTATACTCTTCGGTCTTCTGTATCACCTGCCGCAGGGTATGTATGTGGTCTGTAGTACCTTTACGGAAACCGGCTTGTTCGGGAGGCTGGAAGTCGTCAAACCTGCGTGCGAGACGATTCGTAATGACCCTCGAAAACAACTTGTAAACATGGCTCAGCAGTGTGATGGGTCTGTAATTCTTCAAGAGGGTTTTATCGCCCTTTTTGAAGAAGAGCACCATCACACCCCTGTGGCATGCTTGTGGCGTTTGACCTTCTAGTATGACGGAGTTAAATAACTTCTGAAGGGCCCGTAGGGGCCCGATTGGTGTACCACCCGCCTTCAGAAGCTCTGCCGTAACTCCATCATCACCAGGCGCCATGTTGTTCTTAAGCTGTTCGAGAGCCATTCTAATCTCGCAATGGCTGACGTCCGGGATGTCTCCGCTAAAGTGTTGGGTTGGTCGTACTCTGGGATCTGAGGCACAACTATCGATAGGTGACTGGGTTTTCGCATACAGCTGTTCTACGGACAGCTGTATACGAAAACCCAGTCACCTCTCGATCTCTCCCAGCAACTCAGGTCTAGACGTGACGATTCTGCCATCCTCAGTCTTCAGCTTCGTCAGTTAGCTCTGTCCTAAGCTACGTAATATTTTCTCGTCCCAAATACCGCAGTGTCTCAAGTCGAAAGTCTTCAACAAGTGTGTGTTGCCAGTGATGACTTACGGAACAGATACGTGGTCGCTCACTGTGGGCCTTATCAGGCGGCTCAAAGTCACCCAAAGAGCAATGGAAAGGGCTATGCTTGGAGTTTCCCTGCGAGATCGAATCAGAAATGTTGAAATCCGCAGTCGAACCAAAGTAACCGACATAGCCGTAAGAATTGCCAAGCTGAAGTGGCAGTGGGCAGGGCACATAGCTCGTAGAACCGACGGCCGCTGGGGCAGAAAGGTTCTCGAGTGGCGACCAGGAACCGGAAGACGCAGCGTGGGCAAGCCCCCTACAAGAAGGACCGATGATCTTGTGCGGGTCGCTGGAAATGCGTTTAGCGCAAGACCGGCAATTGTGGAGATCTTCGGGGGAGGCCTTTGTCCAGCAGTGTACGTTTTTTGGCTGAGATGATGATGATTGCTATAAGATACCTATACTCATAATCAGACTTATTTGGCCAGCATAACTACAGTCGACCTTCTTTTTAACCAACTTCTTCGGAGTCTGGATGTAATTTGTGTCCGTCTATTAAATGTTTGTAAAGTGCCCCGCGACACAGGGATCATATTCCCTAGTGCAAGCGATGGAGTTTAAAAAAAAAGAAGTGGATTATCAAGTCGAAGGTATGGTTTGTTATATATTGATTCAAATTCAAATTCTTTTATTTTCTCTTCACAAAGTAATACAGACTCTAATTAAAACAAATACATCTTAATTATGGTTGGGGTACTGAGTTAGAACCTAACTTTGTGAGAGACTGGTGCCTATTGTAGTTGACGATTGTTAGTTGTGAAGAATGCTTATTAAACAAATGCAAGCTAAATAATTAAGATGTATTTGTTTTAATTAGAGTCTGTATTTCTTTGTGAAGAGAAAATAAAAGAATCATCATATTCCTTAGTGCAAGCGATGGAGTTTAAAAAAAAAAGAAGTGGATTATCAAGTCGAAGGTATGGTTTGTTATATATTGATTCAAATTCAAATTCAAAATTCTTTCATTTTCTCTTCACAAAAAAATACAGACTCTAATTAAAACAAATACATCTTAATTATGGTTGGGGTACTAAGTTAGAACCTAACTTTGTAAGAGACTGGTGCCTATTGTAGTTGATGATTGTTAGTTGTGAAGAATGCTTATTAAACAAATGCAAGCTAAATAATTAATGCTTTTTATAACAAGCGATGCAAACAATGTTTATACGGAGCCGTCAGGAAGGCGCCCCCAATTAAATTAAAAAATAATATATCTAACCCAATATGATTTATTTCCAACTTATACAGTCACTTAATTGTTTAACTATACTTACATCACTCATTATTAATATACTAGTAGCACACGTGTTAAAAACAAAAAAGATAATTTAATCAATGTGGACTTAAGTGAATACACAATTCTATGAATTTCGATAATACCTCTAAAAATATAACTTGGAAAGACTGACCGATATTTGTAAATATACGTCAACAACTGAGAATGATGTAACAAAAAAGTACAACTGATTTATTAAGTAAATAAAGTGAAAACTTCTTTAAGAACGTTGAGTACTTTTTTGTTGACATGGAACCGTCACGTCACATTTCCCATGAGCTATGTGTATAGTTTGTATACCTATATATGTGTACTTTTTTAGTAAATAAAAAGCGTGAAACTCGTGTCGTATTCACGTCAAGCCTTTTGCTTTATCGTTTTCCGCACGTTAAATTATATAATCACTAGAAATAAAGGTAACGACTAGGATATGTTTCAAAAGCTCCTACTCTAAGGACAAAATGAAACACACCACTAAAATGAGATTTTTAAGTGACATGTAACATCAAAACTAGAGAATTAAATAATATTCTGATTCTGTCACGTCACACTTCCCAGCTATATTTATAACTATTATAATGTAGATTATTTTGATAACAAGTTTAAAAAATAGTTTTCACTTCTATATCGACAGTCCCCAAAGACTGCACGCATGTCATTTTATATATCTAGGCAAACGAGCAAACGGGTCACTCGTAGCTAATCATCGCCGCCCAGGGACACTCGTAAAACTAGAGAGGCCGCAAGTGCGTTGCGGCCTATAAGAAAGGAATAAGCTCGGTTCTTGAAGGCTGCCATGTCTTAACAGAACGGTAATACCTCCGCAATTAATTGATTCCATATAGTGATACTTTTAGCTTAACGTATTTAGGCATAATAATTATAATCTATTTTAACTGGCAACAAGGCACAGGGCAATAAAAAAATTAACTTAAAATTATCACAATTTTGAAACGTTTGAAATATCCTATATCCCAATATGGAGCAGTGGTTGACGTAAGGGTGGTCTAGCCTTTTTGCAAACATTATTATTATTGTTGTCGGGGTTGACTCTAGCTTTATGGACCGACAAGAGAAAACAAATATGAACAATACAAATGCTACATACCTTATGTTTGACTTTGTAGTTATTTTTCCGATGCTCCTCTTTTCGGTTAAACTTGATCCCGTTCTGGAACTGAAAAAAAAACAACATAACAAACTCAACTATAGAAACACTATACATTAACCAGATATTAGGATTACTTACAGGTTAAGCAGCAGGTTACGTAGGGTCGGTTCCTCGGCGGCGAGGATCGCGTTGGCCCCTTAACACCTGATCGGTGATCCCGTGCAAGTGATCTTACCCTCATTAAGAATTCCGTCTTTTTGCTATTCGGGCTCCTGAGGTGGGGCCCGAACCCCATAAGGGTGCCCTCAGGTATTAGTCGCTTAAATTGAGATACTGGCTGAGAGCCTTCTGTGCTAACCATCTGCTCGTTGTCTTCTTTTTTTTTATTATTGTAACAAAATATTACTAAAATAGTTAAATATGTAAAATAAAAAAAAATGTGATAACACAGATCGTACTTCTTTTTTGTTACTGTGTCTGTGTATGTTTATGAACTGCATTGTGAGCTTGACAAGTACAAGTGTATGTTAATACCAAAGTGCTGAATAAATTTCATTATTTCATTATTCTGTTATGAATAGTTGTGTCGTAATCTACTTGTATCATATTTATTTACCTACCTATTTTCCCTAATTTTGACTTGACATTAGCATAATATCTGTGCGTGGATAACGTAGTATGCTATTGAGGAAATTAAAATTAGAATTGGGGATTATACACTGCTTTTGTGCCGTGGATAATTTTATCGTTATCCACGTGTATTTGACTGGCCTGTTGGTCTTGTGGTTAGTGACCCTGAGTACTAAGCCAAGACGTGGGTTCGACCCCACCAAGCACAAATCTTTGCGTGACGAGCAAGATTATTTGTTCTCTGTCTGAGTTTAATTTATTTATAATATGTTAGTATTTTTATAATATGTAAGTATTTTAACATAGTTAATTTGAGATCAGATAACAGCGTGTTAGTTTTCCTAAGATATTTATTTATTTAATAATATATTAATAACCTAAATATGCGTGGATCACGTAAAATGCCAATAAATAAATAAATAAATAAAAAAGGTTTTTATTCACGTAGACTTTAAAAAAGCGCTTGTAAATAGTCAGAACATGTTTGTAGTAATATAGTTGTATACATTAGATATTATTTCTAGTAACATAGATATTTAAGTACATCTTGTATAAAAACATTTACAAAATTTATTTTATTACAGAAATGATATTTAGCTAGCTCGTATCAAGTTATTGTCAAGAGATTATGTTTAATTATCTAGTTTAAGTCTAATATTTTTACTACATATTGTCAATGGTTCTGTCTATATTAAAGGTATTATTATTATGACGGACCTTGTGTTAATAACGACGGTCGCGCTTTAATGCTACCACCGGATCCAATGCGCCCCAACTGAGAAGACCCAGCGAAACAAACTCAGTGGGTTCATCTACTACCGGTTTCAACACGACCCAGTTGAGACGGTCCGGCGAAACATACTCAAGCGGGCATGAACACGGGACTCAAGCGGATGAATATATTATACAATGTGGATCTGGAACTACGACATTAAATTAAAACGAGCACAGTATTAGTCCATCAAAACATTTTAAGACACGAAGATTAGTAGTTACTGGAAAATTTTAAAATTGCAATTTTCAAACAAAATAAATAGCAGAATCAACTGCATAAAAAGTAAACACGCTTTATCTACGAAAAGTCACTGACCTAGTGCGCGGCGTGGTGCGGCGTGCAGCGGACGGCGGCCGTTTACCTATTATTACGGACTCCGATCTACATCATGTTGAAAATTATGAAAATGAAAAATAATTTCCTGTGGCTAAAGTATTCATTGGATTTGATTGATTTTTTGTATACGGGTAAAGAGCATGCCATTCTTTACGTGGTTAAGAGGAATGTCAATCGTCCTGCTCCACATTGTATATTAATATATTATAATATATAATGAATATATTATAATTATAATCAGAGATTACGCACAGCTAGAAAATATGGAGGACAAAATTTTACACGAGGTGAGCGTTGATGCCACATAGGGGGCCCCTTAAACCTACATCTGAGTCGCAAGTCTCAGACTCTGTCGAGTGTTTCCTCCTCTATCACGCGATGGAACTGGATTCCGCACGGTGAATGAAATTAGGTCTTCTATAGCTAACATTATTAAAAACTTTGTACTCTTGACTGCTATTTAGTATATTTGCCCTGTAATTTATAGTAGTAAACTCATAAATGACTTAAATTGTTGTGATGGAGATGTATAAAAATATTCAATGAAAACATTGAATATTTTTTTTACACTATGGCACTAATATTTTACATGCTAACGAGAAAGTTTAGATGAGCGTTCGGACGTAACGTCATCGTTTTGATTTTATTAGCGCAATAATAATTACTCCTATTACTTAGTAATAGAAGGATGATTAGAGCGAATTTTATCAAATCACGGAAATAGCGCCCATATACCTGAGCTATCAAATATAGTAGAAGAAGAACTGTATAAAATTAAAAAACATATATTATCGTGGCGAAAATTTTAACTAGTGAAATCTAGACAAGAAGTTTTTCTAGTCATATGATACAACAATATCATATAAAACAATCATGTAAACTGATGTAGTAATTCTTCATCAAGGATAGTTATGAAGACGTGTTTTAGAAATAACCCGTCTCGTTATATATTATAAAATAATCATACGGGTACTGTGTACCTATAAGTAATATTGAGTACAACATTTACAGCAATAAAATGAAATTCACTGGTGCCAGCCTCATAATATAGTAATCCAACATCTGGCTTTTATACACATCGTCACTAATGTACCTAAAACTTACTGAATATATGTACGGGGTGATTTATTTATCTAATATAGAAAACGCATACAAAAGAATTCAACGCGTTGGTTACGTGGTACTGCATATGTCAGCGCCAAAAACTGGTGGTTAGAGACACTACATGTGTTTTTGTCACTACATAAAGAGACCATAAAATAAGGATAGGATTGTTTTGCAAAGCTGAAGTGTTCATTTAATGAATCTTCAGATAATCATCATCATCTCAAAGCATAGTAAATGGGGTATTAATTATTCTGTTATAAGAAATTTTATAATTTAATATTTTGCTTAAAATCTCATCATTTATCATATATACATATATATATCATGTATCATACGACTGAAGACAATTGCTAACAGGCCGCGTTGCCTATGATAGTAATTGGGTTAGGCTAGCTGCAGTTACACGTGGAATCTTAACCATCACTGCTTTGTATAGCTATGTCACTGCTTCACATATTATATAACATTCACATATTATTAATTGCAGCCATATTCTAACGTTGTGTAAAACTGTGCGTACCTGCAACAATTTTCACACTGCTAGCTCCTACTACAGTACTACGCAACTACAGATTGCAGGTTTTTTTCCTTTTAGGGACATCTCACACACCATGGAAATAAATCCTTGTATCGCGGGGTATCTTCCAAACATGAAATTATCGTGCACAAAGCACAATCGGACTCATTTCAACAACCATTTCTGGGTCACAGAAATAGTTGTCCTCTCCGGGTTTCGAATCCGAAACACATTGGAATCAAGGTGTTAGCAAGGCGGCTACCTTAACCACTAAGCCACACGTGCAGTCAGTGGGACTCCTCGAGAGTGTAAATTCAAGATCATTATTTATTTTATAATAACTTCTTATATAATTAGAAGTCACACCGACAACTAACAACAATAAGAACGACTAATTGGAAAGTTTTGCATTATTTATAAGACCTTCAAAATTGGTTGTTTGGCAAACAAAATTAATTATATTAGAGGTCGGTTCCAGTCCACATTCCCCTTTATTGTCCGGTGACGCAGTAAAAGTCTTTTTTCATGGTCTCCCTATTGGTTTAGGATGACGACGGAGTATGTGAGCGTCCCTAAGGTTACCTACTAAACCACCACGTGCGGCTAACCTCTAGATGCTTGGAGTGATGACCACCACCATTGAACATATGCTTCTTAAAAGACCCCTAGCGTCCTAGGCTATCTTCACATACGAACATACTCACGCCTGTCTCCCAAAGGGGCAGACAGAGGCAACGGTTTTTAGTCACTATCGTTGCATACTTCTATTGCCTCGTTTACTGTCATAACATTCTTCACACGTGCTCGCCGGTTTAGGCTAACTTTGATGTGTTTTTAAAAATATATCTTTAAATTTTTTATTTAAAACTGTCTAACTGTCATCATCATGTCTCGCAGTAAATGTTTTGTTGTCGCTTTGTGTGTCGTTGAGGGTACTTACTCAGTTCAAAAACAACTAATTTGTTTTTTTGGGTACTAATTGCATCGTTATAATGATAGTGGCAGTTAGCTGCCTCGTTTGTTTAGCAGTAGCGGGTTCACTCGCAGAGAACGAGGTCCTGGGTTCAATTCCAGTTCGGGTCAAAAGTGATTTTGGAACTATTTTGTAAAAAGAAAAATTTAAGCATCAGCCCTAAGTCTGGGAGTCGGCGGTATTATAACCCCGTGCCTCGGAGAGCACGCAAAGCCGTCGGTCCTGTACCTGACCTCTTTCCAGTCGTGTCACTAGGCGTCCCATCGGTCCCTGAAAGTGATAGAATAGAAAGTGCTCCTGTGTTTGCGCACACACTTATGCACTATAATATGTCACGCTCAGATGGCTAATCTTTATTGAGACTGGCCGCTGTGGCCGAAATTCGACTAGAGGTTATTATTACAATGATAGTAAAGATAAACATAGGTCTCACACTTACAGCACAATGAAAACAACTAAACAGCGAGGGGGGCGGCGTGAGTGTAACACTGGTGGGTGACGAAGGTACTTCACAGGAGTCGGTGAGCTCACACTTCCCCACCACCTGTAAATAAAACATACAATTGTTATCTATGCTGCTATCGCTGCTTCCACGAAAAAAAGAGGCGGTGTGGATTAAAACCATCTAGCTGAACAAAACTACAAATTATAGATAGGTACAGACTAGCTAAGCTACCCCAATCTGTCAAATTTCCCCAATTGAACCCTTATGTTTTTTTGATAACGTTGAAAATCTATTAAAGAAATTTGGCAGATTGGGGTTGCTGGATGTGCTGGCGTCTGTACCTACAATCAAAATCAGATATACAATTTACTATCACAATGAGAAATATACTTTGACCGCAGGTAGGCGCAGCAACTAACACAGTCGCCTCGCCACTTCGCGTCCGGGGTTCGATACCCGTCTAATCTATCAAATCTATTTGTGTGACCCATAAGTAGTAGTTGTGAGTCAAGAGTATGCTTTGGACCCGTCAGTTATTTCCGCAAAATACCCCGAGCCACATAGATTGATTTGCCTAGTGCGAGCGTAGTTTTTGAGAAAAAGATATAATGCATGAATAATTAACATTTTATTTTGATTTAGATCAACACTGTATATTTTAGTAGCTCACGCAGTGGTTACATATTGTAATGGCAGAAAACATAATGCCTTTATTTAAAATGCGTGAGCACAAAATATCTGAAATCGAAATACTTTATATTCATAAGGCAAGTATGTGCATATAATAAATGATTTAAAATACCTTACGACCGAATAACCGAAGCCCTAAAATTCAATGTACTAAATACTTAATCGTAAAATATTCAACCATAAAACAGGTCAAAATAAAAAAGTATGAGTGGCAATCGATCATTCATTTATTAATCATGTTTACAAGTATCGATAAGTATGTACGGCTATCGAAGTGCACACAAAAAATTGATTGTTTCTAGGGCCAATCTTCACCAATGCAGCCGCTGCCGCAGTTCTACCCTAACCTAACACAAATTATTTCCTTTAGGGCATTTGGACATCGGTATTTTATGTTTTTATATGTTTTGTGTTATGTTACCCGTATTTGTTGTATTCTATTTTTGGTTTTGTAATTTAAGAATAATTGAAAATTTGATAACTTACACATGCGGAATTTTAAAATCTGAGATAATAACTTATTAGTTTTCAAAATTTCGGAATTGTACAGTAAGATGTACTGGATTAAGGTATTATGGATAAGAATAATAATATTTCGATTTCCAGTATTTTGGGCTCATATTAAAATAAAAATAAAATAAAAAAGGTTTTTATTCACGTAGACTTTAAAAAAGCGCTTGTAAATAGTCAGAACATGTTTGTAGTAATATAGTTGTATACATTAGATATTATTTCTAGTAACATAGATATTTAGGTACATCTTGTATGAAAACATTTATGAAATTTATTTTATTACAGAAATGATATTTAGCTAGCTCGTATCAAGTTATTGTCAAGAGATTATGTTTAATTATCTAGTTTAAGTCTAATATTTTTACTACATATGGTCAATGGTTCTGTCTATATTAAAGGTATTATTATTATGACGGACCTTGTGTTAATAACGACGGTCGCGCTTTAATGCTACCACCGGATCCAATGCGCCCCAACTGAGAAGACCCAGCGAAACAAACTCAGTGGGTTCATCTACTACCGGTTTCAACACGACCCAGTTGAGACGGTCCGGCGAAACATACTCAAGCGGGCATGAACACGGGATTTGGTCCAATTAGAGTAATTATTTAGTAGGCAAACACAATATATGCTCGATCGGTTGTCTGAATGCTTATTATTTTAGATTATATTTAGGTATACAAAAGAAAAACTTCGAAACAATAACATTATTCATTTTGAGACAGAGTCAATAATTTTAAATTAAGTATATGATAGCAATCATTTACAGATAGTTCACGTAACACAGCAGATCAGTCATGTCTATATGGCTACAAGATCTCCAGCGAGCAATGTGCAGGTAGGAAGTGAGAGCCAGACGTCTTTGTCATCGATGTACTCTTTAGTGGTGTAATAACCCCTAGCCATAAGTATACGTTTAATATGTGTTTTAAAACTTGTGTCAGGCAGATCAGTAATTTGAGTAGGAAGCTTGTTATAAAACCTAATACAATTTCCTAAAAATGATTTATTAGTTTTGCTTACTCTAAAGCCTGGCATGGCTAGTTTGTTTTTATTACTAGTATTTATAATATGCAGTTCACTTTTCTTTTTATAATTATGAATATTTTTTTCTAACAAACATTATATTCTGATATATATATATATATATATATATATATTCCGATGGCACAGTAAGTATATTTATTTCTTTAAACAAATTTCGCAAAGAATCGCGACTGCCTAAACCATTAAGTAGATAGAGGCATAATTTTTTCTGTCACTATACATATATGTAACACACGCAGTCCTTCAATATTCCGTGATTTCTCCGTTACACAATTAGTATTAATTACTTTGCTTAGGTATTTTTTATTAAGAACTCAACTTAGTTTGGCGATTGGTTTTCGCCCATAACCTCTTCATTGGACCATTGGGCGTGACCACATTTACAAAATCAAACCATTTCTGTTTCATCCAGAAGTCCAAGAGAGTGTTCGGATTATTCAGCCACTTAGCTGGTTAGCAGTCGACGCTATACAGTATAGCAAACACGTGTGCTGGTGTTTCCTTAATTTCATAAACTTCAATGCAACCTTAAGGAGATTGGCACACTGCCTCGCATGATGCAACGTAGTGCGTGAGTGCGAGCTCTTACGTTGCTTGTAAGTATATCCGTTTGTATAGAAAACACGCACAGTCCAACACACAGAACAAGTATCTACATGAACGCGAGTGGATGCAGTTTCAGTGTGTCGGACTGTGCGTGTTTTCTATACAAAATAACATTACCGGATACTGTTCACCAAACCAACACCTTTTCTCGATCGGCGCCACGTACCGAACCCTGTATAAGGCTTTTAGCACACTGTCCCGCATGATGCAGCGTAGTCTGTGAGTGCGTGTTCTAACGTTGCTTGTAAGTATATCCGTTGGTATAGAAAACACACACAGTCCAACACACTGAAACAGCATCCGCATGAACGCGCGTGTGCCAATCGCCTTATACAGGGTTTGGTCCGTGGCGCCGATCGAGAAAAGATGTTGGTTTAGTGAACAGTATCCGGTAATGTTATTATGGTTACAGAGAAAAAGCAAACGTCAGTACATTCTGCCTAGACTATTCCAAAAACCGCTACAACTTTATTGTAACACCTGTTAACAGTCAAAATACATACTTAGCATAAAATTATATATTCAAACAAGTATCCAACTACCTGTCCACTAAGTCTTAAATTGTAAGTGCACAAATACTTACCAAGATAACCTTGGCTTGGAACAAAGCACTCGTGTCGTCAAAATGCGTGCTCTACCTACATACCCACGGACCGCCTAATTTGTTTATAACACACAGTTTTATTGTTAACTGGCGTGCTGGCCTAGTGGTTAGTGACCCTGACTGCTAAGCCAGAGGTCGTGGGTTCGATCCCCATCTAGGACAAATATTTATGTGATCAGCATAATTATTTGTTCTGTGTCGGGGTGTCAGCCAAAGTACGTCCACGGCTGGACAAGTCTGCCCAAAGGATGGGGGGATATGCCATAATCGCCACGCTTGGCAGATGGATTGGCGATCGCAGTTTGATGGTCATAGTTCACAGAAAAACGCTGCCTGTCTCTGGTAGGTATTCCCTCGGACGATTTATACAACCCCCACCGGATGTGATGGGGAAGTGTAATTTATCTGTAATATGTATGTATTTTTAAATATGTTTATTCGTTGTCTGGTTGCCACGACACTGGCTCTGCCTAGTTTGGGATCATCAGATGGCAGTGTAGATGTCAGAGAAAAGTGTAATCATGTATGTATCCAAATTAAAATACCTGTGGTTTAACGCTCTATCCTATTAGCTCACGTCGAATTAGACACTTCAATTATTAGGTTCGTCAAATTTATCAGAGTCAGATTCAAATGGTATTATTTAACTTAAACAATTTTAGATAGGTATAGGTATTTTAATCCGTATTTATAAAAAAGAAAAATTTTAATAATCTTTAACAATGGTTTACATAATGTTGCATCAATTTGATGATCAATATAAATTTGATTAGATTCATTGATTTTGTTCATTGATGTGTGCTCGTTCAATATAACCATCTCTCAATATGCGATCATGAAATAAATTCAGTTCAGATCACTCGTAGGAGCATGCTTTAATTTTCGATCTAGGGTCTCAAGTTGTTACAAAATGTCGAAGAAATTTTTTTGTGTGCAAATGGTATCCTGTAGTAATTAGATCACAGTAAAAATGAAAAATTCGAAAGATTTTTGATCCTCACCATGCTTTTTTCAGGATTTTGTTGCGACTGAAGACTTACGAATATACGTGTTTATTTTTCTGACCGGTTATCTTTACGTCGTAATTTTGGGACTAATAGCGATTCATAACAACAAATTTCGAGCGTGACCAAGACTTTTGTGTATACGGAGCGTCCTCTCAGAGCATAGCCCATTATCCGCTTGCCTAACCTGTCAAGTCACCTAGTGAACTGCAGGAAGATACATTTCCTAGAGTTGTTAGAACCGACGTCAATAGTATCTCCCCGTTTTGGGCAAAATGTGATTTAAAGTTTTACTTTTACCATTAATTTGTAAATCCATCAAATAATATTTTGACTGGCCTGTTGGCCTACTGGTTAGTAGCTTGAGTGCTAAGTGGTTTCCAGAGGTCGTGGGTTCGGTTCCGACCCAGGAAAAATGTTTGTGTGATGAGCACGATTATTTGTTCTGTGCCTGGGTATAATTTATGTATCATATGTATTGAATTAAAAATATATAAGTAAGTATGTTTATAAGTTATAATAGTAACCAGAGAACTTAGTAGCTACTGGTAACTCTGGCTAGTTTGGGATCAGATGGCAGTGTGTTAGTTGTTCACACAGCTACACATCAAGCTACACATTTCCAGTATACGCTGATCCCGCATTGTATAGGATTTCCATACAATGAGAGGTCAGCTTATACTGGAAATGTATAGCTTGATGTGTAGCCGTGTGTACCAAGGTATTTATATATTATTGTTGAATTGCTAAGATAAACACCTACCTACTGTAATACTGGAGTTAATTGTTTCAACACACTAATAAGGCTAGGTATATTTTTGCCACGAGCCTACCTACAGATCAGTTCACTCAGAAAATATGTACATAGACGTTACAGGCAGGATATTTATAGCGTGAGGTAGGTACAACATATATCGGAGTACCTACAAAATTGCCGGTAGCACAATACGAACCAATTCGTCATATCATAACATTATATTTTCCCAATAAGAATTCCAGTACCTAGGTACATTTTATCTAAAAAATGACCCCGGTATTAATCTTGAACTGTTTGGCAAGAAATTCCACAAAAATAATTATTTTATAAGTGTTTTATCTAATTGTGAGTTATCCACACTATATACATAGATATGGACACGTTACCTACGTTTTGTTTTTTAGACTAAGCGATATCTACATTGATTTGTTTTGTTTTAGCAATTTTATAGATCTGCAAGGCAGGTACTTATGTTTTATACTACCAGTTGAATAAGTAATGTTCGATTAGCATTAATACAACCAGACCAATAAGCGAACAACTTTTAATAACAAGTTTACCTAGCTAGTGGATGTAGGTAATTCATAAATCATCAAATAATATCCGTTGTCCGTTTAATGACCCTGTGCCGCATGCTGACCTGTTGTCTATGATCAATACGTTACCGTGCCAATCGCTAAACTGGCTAGTTGTATTGTGAGAATGTGCGAGCTAAGGCTCGTAGACATACCTAGATACGTACTTATCGAGTCTTATTGACTACTTCGCTAAACGAGTTGAATGCACCAGTGTGCGCCTTCGCGGCCTTGTCCGCGTGCACACCCACGCGTCAGCGGCGCCTTTCGCCACTCACCGGTACCTACTCACATTCACATTTGTTGTGTCATCTCCGGAATACACTGCAGAGAAGCTCTCCGGCGGGAAACTGAACTGCACCGATGACATCTCTCACCGGCACTGTCTTCGAACACAACACAAACACTAGGAACTGTGACGCGATATGTCCGGCTCTGGGAGCACTGTTGACTCATTATTCCTTATTGATGAGCGCGTCGCGGGGCCGATGCGGCACTACAGACGCGGAGGGCGAGGCGCGCGAACACATCAGCACGCCGCCGGCGCCTTTACAAACAAGGATTATCGCTCCTTGCGCCGATAATGACTAACGTAAACTTCCCGTAAAATTAGAGCCGGTCGCGAACTGCGCCGATTGTGCGCTATCGACAGCGAACGTTATCGCGGAACCGGCCGCGCGCCCGCAACTCGACTGGTTGTACGAGACGTATATATTTGTTGTCAGTTTTACACTGGAGACTGCGGGTACGCGTTTCTCATTCCATTATTTGTGCTATAAGTACCTACACAATGTTCAATAAATAAACAATTGACGTTGCTGCAGATGGAGTTAGTATTGCGAATACACAACGCCCATTGTTACTCGTTATCTTCCGATTTAATAATATGCCAACATTTATGATTAATTTATCGACTGCTCTGTTAATATTTCTTTGCATTTGAGTGGAATGTTGTTCAATTGTCTACTAGGACTCATTATTTGCACGTTATGATTGAAGATCGGAATTCTTTTGTTATTCTTTTGTTAGAAAGAAAATAAGATTCAAATTGTATTAAATTATAGATACGAAGATATATCGATACGATATATATACCTATCTAGCAATGTAAGGCAGAATGTAAAACGTTTGGTCGTACACTGTGATGGTGGCAGACTGTCCGTGCAAACGAGATAACGAGATCAAGATAACTGTTGGCCTGGGTAGCGCATCAATTATCTAGACGTGGACAGATGATATTCCCAATTTACAACTCGTAGGGCCATACTCTCATTGCTTAGCGGCGTTGTCTTTAACATTTTAACGTTGTATTTAATCTTTAACATTAAAGAACAATAAAAGTAGCCTTTCGGATTGTTTATGTATAAATTCACAGTAAAATTGATTTATCACAACATAATTAACATTACAGGTTGACACCCAATGCAATAATTATCCATTTGCAACACTACTAGTACTAGACTGCACGTGTGGCGCAGCGGCTAAGACAGTCGCCTCGCCGCTTCGTGTCGCAGGTTCGAGTCCCGCGCCGGACAACTATTTGTGGGACCCATAAATAGTTGTTCTGAGTCTGGATGTAATCCTTACAATCATGTCAAGTATTCAAGAGTCACTCTCACAAAAATCCGCCACTGTACCTATAAGTAAATATGTCCAGTATTTGGGAGACTTCGTTAAGTATCTTTAATGAGGTGCTAATTGGTAAAAATTTGAAGATATAATTCCTAGCTGATGGGCCTTTAGGGCCTGTTCACACTAGCGATTTGTCCGGCGATTTCACGGCGAGGTGAAATCGAGATCACGATTTATCCATTACCGCGTGCCCGCGGAAAGCATGCCGCAATTTCACCGCGATTATTTTTTTTCAGCAAACAACCCACTTTTCGCTACCGTTCTGCAGACTAGTACCTAGTCTGCAGAACGGTAGCGAAAAGTGGGTAGTTTATTCATTCATTTCGAAAACATCCATTTTGTGAATGAGAAAGCCTATGACGATGACAACGGCGAGATCGTGGCGTGCTCGCCGCGAGTACTTGGCGATGGATAAGTCGCAGCAATGTCGCCACGTGCACGCTCCGATCTTGCCTCGCCGTGAAATCGCTGAAAAATTGCCGGACTAATCGCTAGTGTGAACAGGCACTTAAACAGCCTTCCTCTCGGCCCCTGTCTTAACCTAATACTTGGAACCATAAATTCTAATGATTCCAACACCTCAGGATTATAAATCTTGCCGCGAAATACAGAGAAGCAGTATATAGAGCTAAGTTTGGTCTCACCTCCAATTTATAGTATCCAACCATCCCTATAACGAAGAGAGTTTGATACATAAGCGGGTGGATGGGATATACTCCGTACTGCTTCAAATACAGAAACCTTGTGAATTTATTTTGTATCTTATCTACCATGAGATCATATTAAATAAAAACACTAAAACAACTGGTGGTATATGTGCAACAATATTGCTGGATTTGTTTCGCTGGGCCTACTTTGGAGCGCACTGGACCTGGCTGGTCAAAATAATAGTATTAAATTCTTAGCTCAATATAGAAAATACAATTTAGACACGATGTGGTTACCTCGACTAGACTATAAATATCGACAGTGAGTTTTGACAGTTAAGATTCTTAAACATTAGTCAATACAACCCGCCGATCTGATAATCCACTTCCTACATTTACAAGTGCTTTTTAGGGTTCCGTAGCCAAATTGCAAAAAACGGAACCCTTTTAGATTCGTAATGTCGGTCTGTCTGTCCGTCCGTATGCCACAGCCACTTTTTTCCGAAACTATAAGAGCTGTACTGTTGAAACTTGGTAAGTATATGTATTCTGTAAACCGCATTATATTTTCACACAAAAAAAAAGAAAAAGTACAACAATTTTGATGGTTCCCCATACATAGAACTGAAACTGAGATATGATATAACTATATGAGAGATGATAAAACTAAAAAAATATATGATGTACATTACCATGCAAATTTCCACCGAAAATTGGTTTGAACGAGATTTAGTAAATAGTTTTTTTTAATACGTCATAAATCGTAAACCGCAATTGACCTTTCATTTAATCAAGTGAAATACTTGCTGTTACGGAACCCTTCATGGGCGAGTCTGACTCGCACTTGGCCGGTTTTTTTAGCCTGCATTAATACAAACCGTTATTTTTTAAACGCACAGCCAAGAGGTACACTGAATCTAGCTACTCCAACTTGTCATAAAAAAATTAACAAAAAAAGAAAATTCTCAAATGCTGTTCTCCTAAAAGAGATAAAATATGTAGACGGTTGTATAGAAGTTCGTGAATGTTTAAGTTAGGAAGACGGTAGTCAGTGGTTGTGATTATGTTTATAAATAAACATACAGTACTTGAATCACGCGCTTACTATATAAAATATTTCCATAGTAAAGTAGTAAGTAGTAAGCTCTGCTTAGTTTGGGATCAGATGGCCGTGTGTGAATAATGTCCCAGGATATTATTAAAAAGAAAAAAACTGTCGTTCCATGAAAGTTTATATGACAAGTACCTATGTAATTTTTAAAGTTTAAATAAATAGTTAGGTTATTCCTAATTTTTTATTTAAACTTTCAAAATGACAGGTATTTAGGTATCAAGGAACTTTATTAATGATGCCCAAGATGTTTTACATTGTGTGGGAACCGATTCAATTTTTAAATTCGAAATATTGAACAAAGTTTTTTCGGCCCATTCCATATATTGAGGATTTGGTGGCTCGTCTTCTAGTTTGGACTCTATAAACCTATATTTCTTTTTTATATGGCATGAAGTCTGTAAGATTCTCATCTATGATTTATTTTAAAAATAAAACGGTGTTATTTTAGTTTTTAAAGAATTTATTAACATTTTTGGGAATAGTATCTTCCAAAACATATACCTAAGTATAGCTTTTCCGATGTTTGATTATTGCTTTCTATAAAATTAATTGGTGCTCTATAATAATTCTATGTTATAAAGATCTGTTGCATATTGAAACATAGATTGACTGCATAGCTGTATTGTATGCTGAATATGACACGACTATTATATATTAATAGTTCTACAAGTCAGTCTAATTTAAGAATCGCAAACGCCGAATTACTGCCTTATGCTTATGACACCATCATCACTTTACTGATTGCCACACAGTTAAAAACCATACAAATACATTTGCAGCTCCTTTAGTTTGTAGCATTACAGGCCCGACACGTCTTTCTTGAAATAGTAACTACTTACCTGATTTCAGGATTCAAAAAATCTTTAGACGGGTTATAAAATTTATCAAGTCTTGGTACTTATCTAGTTTAAGGCTGACAACATTTGAACTTTTTTTTTATATTATTGTCTGATTTAGCCTATGCGGATTTCTCTGGTTCGCAATAGAGACGAGTGGGGACTGAAACATTCAAACAAATAAGACTACAAATCAAGTAACGCGCAGCTTGCTTTCATAGGTGAAAGAAATTTCCTAAAATTGTTCCCCATAAAACCTAAAAAACGCCGTCTTCAGAGTGGTACAGAGGCCCGCACATCCAACTACCCCAATCTGTCAAAAGAGAATGACCAAAACTGGTACCAAGAAGTATCATGCATTAAGATCATATTGTAGAGTAATTATTTTCATACTATTTTAGGACATTACGGTTCACGGATTTGATGTTTGAACAGGGAATTTAATTTTAAAGTTTAAAAGTATGAACATTGTTTTACTCCGTCGTCACACAACCGGTCATAGAGATGTGAATGCAATAGAAACTATTTTTGTTGAATCGACTAACCAGTTATTCAAATAGTTTCTTTTGTATAATAAATAACTATAACGTTTGCTTCAAAAACATTAAATGAATTATATGTATTAGCATTGCTTTCGTTTCGTTCAATAACGTAACAATTCAAATTAAACCAGTACTCCAAATCGATTTAGTCTTACTAATTGACACAATATCGATTATCTAACTAAAGATTATGATTTATCGATCGCATCCCTAAATCCCGCCAGACATATTTCTGACATTTGTCTGTGTTTTTACAGTTGAGAATTGAATTGAATTGAGATTTTTATTGTATTGTGTTTTGAGAAAAATAACTTGTTGTTACTTTGTGAGTCGTAGAGTAAACAGACTGATGCCGACAGTTAGGCAAAACCGATGTATCAATTGTTCATTTTTGATACCCAGAAATCTACATACACATTTAATAGAACAAACGTCTGATGCTGTGGCCAACACATTAGAAAGCATAATAGGTTATAGCTGCAGCTGCCTCGGCGATAAGCGAACAGTGGGCCGCTGTGCTCATGTGATGACAGTAGTGTGGTATTTGAGCTAGGGACGGTAAATAGCGTGACGAGTAGTCACGCTATTTACCGTTTTAGATGTTTTTTTTTTCAGGAATATGATGAATGATTTAAGTTGTTGTTAATAATTATTGTTGACTTTGAATCGCTATTAAAAACAGTATGAAACTATTTGTTTATTTTTTTTATCCCTTACCTCCCCTGTCTCATCACCTAGTCGCTTCACTAAGACAACACGAGCATAAGCATGTCTATCTTAAATAGTATTTTAAGATTACCAAAGCGAAGGATTCTTGCACTGCAAGGGAAACAGTTAGCCTATTCCCCAAAAGGAGGGAATAACCCAAAAAAAAATAGATTACCAAAGGGTTATTATAGTGTAAGATGCTCTCTAGATTCAATGAGCGCTTTATTTAGCCTCACTAATGGTAATGTTTTATTGGTATTGATGCTATCACACGGTAGCGTCCAATGATATTATATCCTTATTACTGTTTATTACAATTAGATAAGTTACCCACTCATACTGTAATATAATGGTCGAGTAAATCCCTGAGTGTCACTCGGGCACCCTGTATCGGGATTGTTGTGATTTTGTAACTACTAATATAAGCGAAATACGCTGTTTTTGGAGGAACAATGTTCATTCGTGTATAGCGTGTCAATATTATGTTATCATTACGTTATATACTTACGTCATTGGTTTCATCGAACAAAATATACCCACTTACCTACTTTTTAGGTTAGGTTAGATTATTTACGTTTTTTTAAAATAACTCCGAAACCCGGGTTTTCTTTACAAAAAGAACTTCTGTAGAAGTTAGTATGATAAGTATAGTCTCTTAAAAGTAACGTTTGAATTTGATGCAAGATGGTACGGGATCCCATATATCCATGGGCATTATCCTTTATCTTATAGATTTTCAACTTTATCACAAAAGCATAAGGTTCACTTTCAATTGGGGAAATTTGACAGATATGGGTAGCTTGTTTCGCGTGGGCGTGTGTACTAAATTTTTCAGGCTATCGATATAAACAGCTGACATAAAAGACGAATAAGCTCTTGGTATCAACAGCTTGCGGCAATGGAGATGAAATATCTCAACTAAGGGTCGCCACTTGTATCAATTCTTTCTGCATATTCGCGCACATTTATTTCAATTAACCTTGTATTTGTTGTAAACATTTAATAACGAAATAAAAGAGTAAAATAGGATTCTTATCTGTCTCATAAATGTTAATAACTTAGACAAGGTTACATTGAAGGGTTCAGTACTAAAATGACAAGAAAACCATTACGGTATGATTTATATAGTCTCGTCCATCAATTTGTCACCACGATATACTTACTTTAGCAACTTACGATGTAAGTAATTTTAAATTCAGAATAGGTTTAGATATTACTTACCCAAAGTTGAAGAATTAACAAAATTTTGATTTATTGCAAACAAAGGCCGAAGCGGAGAGCCATAATTTAAAAACACGAGAACCTAGGAATACCAAGGGGAGTATCATTTGGAAGTGCCTTGTTTGAACATAAAAAGTATACGATTTATTCAGTGTCGTTGTTTTCGTTTAGAATAAATATAAATTAGAATAAAAGTGTAAAAAATCGTATCATCGAACTTTGTCGTACAAAAGTTGTGAAATAATAAAAAAAACTGTTATGCGGTACCGTTTTTAGTAGCATATGACTAATTAAATAACTTTTACTCTCGATACGATTGTTATATTTTAAATAAACGAATTAATATGTTACAAAAACATGTTTAAAAATGTATG
Organism: Pseudoips prasinana; assembly: GCA_951640165.1. Classification (NCBI taxonomy): domain Eukaryota; kingdom Metazoa; phylum Arthropoda; class Insecta; order Lepidoptera; family Nolidae; genus Pseudoips; species Pseudoips prasinana. Next base: position 16,456,383 of record OX621241.1, on the reverse strand, counting down.
GCGGTAAATTAAAATGTAAACAAGTTTTGCTAACTATACCATGTTGTTGTACAAATTTAGTTTACTTAAGAAAAAGATTAAAATGTATCCTTTTGTGTAACGTTGTAATTATTGGTTTAATTATTAATTTAAAGAAAATAAGTAAGCGGTTAATGTGACATACGAAAACTATATTTTTTATGGAATCTCATAATGATTAATAAGTTTAACATTAGTTGTCTATACTCTACATCTCCCTTTCTTTGTAAACTAAAAACATTGTTTTATAAACATACATATGACTTAACATATTAATGTTAATTACCTTTAAAATAATATTAAATTATAGCTATTTTTGCATAACATACTATTATGTTAATAATTAAATAATTATACCTATAATCATTATTTGCTTACTGTAACTTACAAAATAATATTGTAATTACTAATTTAAGTATTATTATTAAAGATCAAGTCTATTTATTGGTTTAATTATTTTACCAAATCTTGATGATCGTAGTGCTGTCGCTGGTTGCGCCATGTTTGACATCTGCAAATAATTAGAAGTGTCCGATGACGAGCTTGTTGACGCTGGGGGTGACTTAGGAACAGCTGGTGATTGTGATTGTTCTTGATATGGAACCTCTTATACTGCTGGTTCATCTGTGTATTTAGTTTCAGGAACGATCACTCTGTTGCAGGTTATGCTGCTTGTGCCTTGTGTAGATGACTGAAGTTTCTACATAGGATTTGGCCTTGATCAGTTTTAATAATTACCGACCTTGGTAGACCTTCAGGCTTTTCTACCACTCTTGCCCCTTCAACTTTGTGTCTGACTTTATCACTGATATTAAAATTGTCTGGTCTTTTAGTGTGTTTATTACCGTAGTTCGCTTGTTCTCCTCTTAATCTTTTTAGTTCAGCTGTGAGTCCTTGAATTATTTTTGGTTTTTTGAGATTTAGTTATTCTGCTGAATAGACGGTGGTTGGGTGAACCTAAAATATCATTTCTTGGTGTATTTCTCCAGTTTAATAAAGCAATTTGAACATCAGACTTGTCAATACTACATTTTTTTAATATGTTCTTGGCTACTTGAATTGCTTTTTTGGCGAGTCCATTGACTTGATGGTGATGTGGACTGGATGTGACATGGTTAAATTTCCATTCTTTTTGAAAACTCTTGAATTCTCTAGACATGTATTGTGTTCCATTGTCAGTTTGTAGCTCTTCTGGTATTCCATGTACAGCAAACCATCTTTTCAGTTGTTCTATAACTTCACATGAAGACTGACCTTTTAGCAGTTGAAAATCTAAATATCCAGAGTAGCTGTCACAGATTACGACGTAAGTTTTTCCGTTTAATTCAAAGAGATCAGATGCAACTATTTGCCATGGAAGTGTAGGAATCTTTTTAACTAGCACTATATCTTTAATATTGTCTCTTTGTGTTTGTTCACAGACAGAGCAGGTTTTAACTAGTTTCATGACGTCATCATATTGTCCCTTCCAGTAGAGAATTTGTCGTGCTCATGTGCTACACATGTAGCACCTTGATGAATAATCTTTAGCATTTTAGGGATCTGTGATTTTGGAACTACAATTTTGTTTCCTTTGAAAATTATGCCTTTGAGATAACTTAATTCTTCTTTAAAGTTAAAATAGTGTTGTAGTTCTGTGGGAAGTTCACTGACTTTTTCTGGAAATCCTTTTATTATTGTCTGAGGTAGTAACTGTAATATGGATCCTCTTTTGTAGCTGTAATTAACTCCTCTTTTGCGTCAAGTGACATCGGTAGTATTACTGTAACTTTCAAATTTTCTTCTTGTTCATATTTCAGTTTAGATGTATCACAGTCTCGACTAAGAAAGTCGGCTAAGGGTATTTCTGTGCCTTTTTTAAATATGACTTTTGGTGCATATGGTGCAAGATTGAATATTATGCGTTGCAATCTCGCTGGAGCAGACTGTATATTTTTCTTGAAGATTGTCTCAAGTGGCTTATGGTCTGATTCTACTGTTCTTTCTTCTTACTGTTCTTTACCATAAACATATTCGTGAAACTTCTTACATCCAAACAGTATAGCGAGTGCTTCTTTTTCAATCTGTGGATAATTCTCTTCAGACTTGGTTAAAGCTCTTGCTCCATCGGCTATCGGTTGTCCTTCTTGAAGAAGTGCAGCGCCAAGATTTTTAGAACTTGCGTCTACGCTTAATGTTACTGGTTTGTTTACATCATTTAGTCTCAATACTGGTGGACTTTGAAGAACTTGTTTCATTTTGTTCAATTCATTCATGATGAATTTCCCATATAAAGCTTGTATTTTTGTGTAACAAATCTCTCAGTGGATTTGTTAGGTCAGACATTTTCGGAATAAATTTATTTAGGTATGTGATCATGCCTAGTAGTCTCTGTAGCTCTGTTTTGTTCATGGGTGTTTTCATTGCCTGTATGGCTTCTACTTTTTCTGGGTCTGCTTCTAGTCCGTTTGCTGAAATAATGTGCCCCAGAAATTTTATTCGTTCGGATTCAAAAATACATTTACTTTTATTAAGTTTGAAGCCTGATTTCTTTAGTGTTTCTATGACTTCACTAACGGTTTTTTGTAGTTCTTCTCTACATTTCGCATAAATAAAAATATCATCGATTGATACCCTCACATTTTTAAATTTACTGAGCAAATTTGGTAAAATTTCTTGGAATATTTCAGGTGCTGATGATACTCCAAATGGAAGTCTCTTGAAAGAATATCTTCCCCATGGGGTAGCAAATGTTAGTATTTAATGTGTCCTTTCCGAAAGTTTAATTTGCCAAAATCCTTTCATTCTGTTGCTCGCGACGCGCGCGCGAACACATGTTTTACTGAGCTCCGCGTCATAAATTAACAAAAAATTTGTTTAAGTAATTAAATTATTACAATACCTCATACACCCAATAAATACTATATTATCTATAAAGTGACAGTGTTTAATCGAATAAATCTAAGAATATAAGTGAAAAAAATAATAATTTAGGTATGCAATTCCCTAAATAAACAAAACCTAAACCATAAAAATAATAATTAACATATCAACAGTGTTAAAATTACTATAAACTTTATTTACCTACAGTTTATTATAAACACATTTCTCTCAAAATTAATACAAAACAGTAACTTTTAACAAATATCAATAATAGCGATAACATAACCAGAGTGACTCAGTACAAAACAAGCAAGCTGCCGATGAATCATCCGACGTGCCCAATCACCTGTTTTGTTACCTTATATGGTGACGAAGTAACGCACAAGACAAAGTACCTATCATTCGAAGAACGTAACTCTTAGTAAGAAGCACATATTTGAAAACAATTGTAACTCAGCCGTAGCCGAGTGCGCTACGACGCCGCGCCGGTCACCAATACTTCGCAGCGAATCCGAACTCGAGTTCGAGTCAGGGCAAGAAACAAACAAGTTTGAATTTTTTATTTTTGTTCCTTTTTGTTTATTTGTAAGCTTGCCAAATATCTCAAAATGGATAATAACATGAATAACAATATTACTATGCACCAGAAAAATAAAATGCTTACTTCATCATGCGATCAATTATGCCTGTCAAATTCATCATCATCGTGTGATGTGTCAATTGCAGACAGTTTACCAGAAATTACATCAAATTACGAGAGCGATTACATTATGGAATTAAAAAGCAAAATAAATAATCTTAAAAATGAACTTGAGAGTGCACACCAACAAATTGAGGAATTGCTTCTCGAAAATACATCTCTAAAAAATAATACTAAGAATCAAGAAAAAAAGATAACATATTAAAAAAAAATGTGTAAATACTCCACAAAGTTCTGACTCAAGACGGAAACGACGTAAAACCTGTAGCAAAACTATTGATTTCGAAAAAGATGTAATTGAGACTGAAATTCAAGAGGATATTCAAAAAGCTAAGGATTTTCCATGCATAACATCACAACCCGACCTGCAGGTGATGAATTATAGTAAGACCCAAGAGAATACAAATTACAACACCCAACAATTTCCCGTAGTACCTAATGTTATACATAGTGCGGTAGTATCAAACACTAATATAAGCCCTAAAATATTGATATTAGGTGACGCACAAGTGCGAGGTCTGTCACACTTTTTTATCAAGAGCAGACAAGATAAGTGGAATGAGTGTTATAATATTTCAGCTATTACAAAGCCTGGTACATCGTGCTCTCAAATAGTACAAAATGTTCAACTGTTCAACTCGCTAACCAAAAATGATATTGTAATTCTGTCAGTTGGTAGCAACGATAGAAATCCATCTTTACTTTGCAAAGAATTATGTATGGCACTCAATGAACTTAAGATCTGTAAACAAGTTTTCCTACTTAGTGTTCAGTATAATCCATACTTGAATGAAAAAATGCTCAACCAAAGTATGAAGATTGTATGTAATAACTTTTCAAATTGTACATTTATTGACATCAGTGAACTATCGTATCATAACCGTTTTCTTCAACGAAGACAAAATAATCGTGCCTGTTTGTATCATCTTAGTTTTAAATTGAATGTCCAAATTGACTTATTAAGCTACACTGAAAAATTCATTAAAAATAAAAAGCTATATATATATCTTGTAAAAATGCTCTACCTGCTTTAAAAATGAAATGTCATCAAAAATCGATTTTAAACCACCTAGTATGATATCAATAAGTACCAATGTAAATGATAATTGTTCACAGATTGATAACTCTAAGTTGCCTCATGACTCTATATGTAAGGATTTTCGTGACTAAATATATATTTATTCTTCATCAAAACATTAACGGATTGATTAGCAAGTCGGACTTATTAAGTACACATTTAAATGATCTTATGGAAAGTTGTAAATCAGTTGATATACTATGCTTAACCGAGACAAATATGAATAAAAATGATCATGTACATGTTAACTTGTCAAACTATGGACTCGTAACCCACTACTCTAGAAATGATAGAAATGGGGGCTCTTTTATCTTGTTGAGAAATACAATAAGAGGTAAAAAAATTGATCTTGCGAAATGGTGTAAGCCGAACTTTTTAGAATGTTGCGCGGTTGAATTAAATGATCATTCTTTGGTCATATTGTGTATGTATCGGCCTCTTAAATATGATAAAGGATCTGTAACCGCGTTTCTATCAACTCTAGACAATATTTTGGAAGAAATTTGTCTAAAAAGACAGAAAAAAACTGTATTATGTGGGGACTTCAACATAGATATGCTTAAAAGTAATTATAATTCCAACAGTTTCCTTCATATATTATTGAGCTATAATCTAAAGCTAGGAGTCCACACTGCCACCCGCTTATGTAGTGGTACGTGTATAGACAATATCGTCCACAATATCAAAGGTAGTAAGTGTGAAATAATTGAATTAGCAGTTTCAGACCATACCGCTCAATTGTTGAAATGTCCGGTAAAGAAAACCTGTGTATTAACCCACTGGTATATACATAAGCGTGATTATTCAAATGACAATATTATAACTTTTAAAAATTGTTTACATAGTTTGACATTTAATGACATTTACCAATCTACTGAATATTGCATTGCATTTAATAAATTCCATGACATCTTTAAATTATTCCATGATCTTTGCTTTTCTATTAGAAAATTAAGAGTTTCAGCGTGTAAGAAATCCAAATGGACCAGTAAGGGTATAAAACTTTGTTGTAAAAGGAAAAGACATATGCTATGGCAATTTCGGAAAAGGCCTAACTCCATTAATAGACAATTATTTAAAAAATATTCCAAACGACTTAAAACTATAATCCACTTAACTCAAAAATCACAGAATGTTAATTTTATTACTATGGCAAAAAATAAAAGCAAGGCTACATGGCAAGTAATAAACAAATTTAAGAGTAATAAACTTACCGAAGGGATACAACAAATTATTATTGACAATACAAAAATCACTGAACCTAAGCTTATAGCACAATTCTTCAACAACTTTTTATTGACGAGATCGAATCTAAATCCAATAATAATAGCGCTAATTTAAAACTTGACTTTTATCGCGATTCTATATTTTTAAAGCCGACTACTCCCCATGATATAAATAAAATAATTAATTCATTGAACAACACAAAAAACTCTGGGTATGATGACATTAGTACACACACAATTAAGTCAGTATCAATAATTATTGCACCCGTATTAAGCCATGTTATAAATTCATGCATAGAATATGGGGTTTTTCCTGATAGAATGAAATTATCTGTTATAAAACCTCTATATAAAAAAGGTAATAAACAAGGTCCTGGCAATTACAGACCCATAGCACTTCTACCAATTTTCTCAAAAATTTTTGAGAAAATTATATACAGTTACTTCAATTCATTTCTTGAACAAAACGATATTTTAGTGGGAGAACAATGTGCATTTCGGCAACATAAGAATATTAATATGGCCATATACCGATTATTTGAAACGGTAATCACAAATATTGACAAAAGACGTCAGACGACAGCCTTGTTCATGGATTTGAGCAAAGCTTTTGATTTTGTAGATCGTAAAATTTTGCTTGATAAGCTGGAAAGATACGGCATTAGATGCAACCCTCTTGATCTCATTAAGTCCTATTTAACTGATAGAAAACAGTTAACTAAAATCCATAGGATAAATATAAAGTCAAAAACTGAAGAATCCTACGAATCTACTCAAAGAATCATTAATTATGGTGTACCCCAAGGGAGCATATTAGGCCCTCTACTGTTCCTCATCTATATAAATGACATGCCAACAGTAATACGTCATCCTATGGTTTTATTTGCTGATGATTGTACAGTTATGTTTTCTGAGAGTGATAATATGACAATCGAAAGAGAGATCAATGACAGCCTCGTCAGTATTATTGACTGGCTTAGGAAAAATAATTTAATCATAAATTTCGTTAAAACGAAACTCATGACATTCGAACAAAGGACTAATCACGCCAAACTAGACATAAAATATGAAAATAATGAAATTGCAGAGACTAGTGCTACCTCATTTTTAGGTCTTAAAATAGACAGAGATATGACGTGGAAGTCCCATACTGAGACTATTTGTAAAAGACTAAGCCAGTTCTCGTATGCTCTGTATAACTTGTCCAAGGTAGTAGATCAGGCAACAGCAATCACGGCTTATCATGCTTACGTCACAACTGCCTTACGTTACGCAATTATATATTGGGGCAATTCCACGAACAGAGAAATAGTTTTCAGAGCTCAAAAAAGGTGCTTGAGAGCAATATGCGGAATAAAATGCACTGACAGTTGCAAGCCTTTCTTTTTAAGCCTTCGTATTCTTACTATGCCAGGTTCATCTACGAGGTGGCCTTATTCGTTAAAAAAAACCTTTATTTGTTTGATACATTAAATAGTAAACGACACATAAATAAAATATGATTCAGACCGCATAAAAAAACGGTTTATAACAATAACTTTTTAGGTATGGCCCCTAAGATATAAACGGGATGACAGTACCATCAAATGTAATTTGGGGAAGTTGGGACATGTCTATCCTAGTCACCATTCGAGAGCTGCCGATGATAACAGCTTGCGTCTTTGACGGGCTAATCTTCAGACCAAAGTTATGACTCCATTCCCCAATGCGAGATAAATCAGAGTTGATTATTCTGATGGCATCTGGCAGGTTTGCAGGTGGAGAGTGGTAATATATTTGGAGATCGTCTGCATAAAGATGATAGGAGGAAGAAAGGTTATTTGAGATTGAATTAATAAAAATAGCAAAAAGCAATGGAGATAAAACGCCACCCTGCGGTACACCGGCTAGTGTGTTGCACCACGAAGAGAAAGAGTCATCAATACGGACTCGTTGCCGGCGATCAAACAGGTAGGTGCGAAACCAATCAATCAGAATACTTATTGGATAAAACATAGTTGACATTTATTTTTCATATTTCCAATGTTTTTATGTTCCGACTTGTGTGTCAATTACGTAATTTAATTGTTATTTAAGGTATATATAAATTATTTAAGGTGACATTGATTTAAGTACATTGTCTTTTTTTATAAAAAAAGGCAAAAGAAGCACAAATTGAAAGTTGGAGAAAATTCTGTCAGAAACAGGATAAAGAGGGTATGTGGGAAGGCATATATAGAATCATAGGCAAAATATGTAAGAGACAAGAAGCTCTTTCCTTGATTAAATCTGGAAAGGTCTTAAGTTTTAAAGATTCTGCAAAATTGTTGGCCGAAACCTTCTACCCGGAGGATTTAGAAAACGAGGATAATGCTGACCATAGAGAAACCAGACGAGCAGCAAAACGGGCGAACGAGCGTCAAGGTGATTAACATGACCTTTATTTTACCCTAGAAGAACCTAGAGACTCCTTGGAAAGTTTCAATCCAAAAAAAGCCCCAGGATCGGACGGCCTTTCACCAGACATCTGCCAGCAGGTGATTAAGCGTGATCCAGCGACTTTTCTAGCACTGGCCAACAAATGCCTAGAGCTGGGTTACTTCCCAAAGATCTGGAAGGAGGCAACAGTGGTGGTTCTTAAGAAGTCAGCCAAGGAAGATTACGCAACGCCTAAATCCTACAGACCTATAGGACTTCTACCAGTTATGGGAAAAGTTTTAGAAAAACTGGTAGTAAACAGGCTTAAATGGCATTTGCTACCCAAATTAAGTTCACACCAGTATGGTTTTATGCCTCAAAGAAGCACCGAAGACTCCCTCTATGATTTGATGCAACAGATCCAAAGCAAACTACAGCAGAAAAAAATACTAGTCTCGTTGGACATAGAGGGAGCCTTCGATAGCGCATGGTGGCCGAAAATAAGGGTGCGATTGGTCGAAGAAGAATGCCCGATAAACATCCGGAAACTAATAGACAGCTACTTACAAAATCGCAGAGTAAGGCTTGGTTACGGCGGAGAGGAACACTCCGTAAGCACGCATAAGGGGTGTGTCCAAGGCTCCATAAGTGGGCCTATCTTATGGAATCTCCTCATCGACCCTCTATTAAAAGGGCTGGAGGCTGGAGGCTACTATTGTCAAGCGTTTGCTGATGATGTAGTTCTCATCTTTGACGGTGAGACTGCTTTGGACGTACAAAGAGAAGCTAACGCCGCACTTACCTATGTTCTAGAGTGGGGTATTAAAAACAAGCTTAAATTCGCAGCGCATAAAACAAAAGCAATGACAATTACACGGAAGCGGAAGTTTGACATGCCATTACTGGAAATGGGAAGCTTCAAAGTAACTATGTCCTCTGAAATAAAAATTCTGGGGCTTACTATAGACAGAGGCCTGACATTTAACAACCACATACTGAGTCTATGTAAAAAAGTAGTTAATATGTACGGGCAACTGTCAAGAGCAGCTAGGGTCAGTTGGGGCCTCCACTCCGAAGTATTTAGGGTAATATATACCTCGGTAGTTGAACCTATAATACTGTATGCGGCGAGTGCCTGGGCTCCAGCCACCAAAAAACTGGGCATACAAAAACAATTAAATACGGTTCAAAGAGGATTTGCCCAAAAAATCTGTAGAGCATATCGTACAGTATCGCTAAACGCAGCACTGCTGTTGGCAGGTCTCCTACCACTACATGTTCGCATACGAGAAGCGGCTGCCCTCTACGAAGCTAAGAGGGGAGTACCCGAGATAGCACTAGCAGGGAGGGATATTGAACAAAGGGTACCGTACCACAACTCAGGACACCCGGTTGAGCATATGAGCTTGAAGTTCATAAGCTTGATAGATCAGAAAGACGTGGAAGAACAAAATTCTCAAGACGTGCGCATCTTTACGGATGGCAGCAAGGTGGAAAACAAAGTTGGCGCCGCTTTGTCTATATGGACAGGCGAGACAGAAATTAAAAATGTAAAACTAAAGCTGTCATCCTACTGCACGGTATATCAAGCGGAACTTCTGGCCATATGCAAAGCCACGAATGAAATCCTAAAATGCTCAGAGCAGAGTTACGGAGTATATAGCGACTCAAGGGCTGCATTAGAAACAATAGTCAATCACAGCTCCCGACATTATCTGGCAGCAGAAACTCGACAAAACCTTAAAACAGCCCTTAAACAAAATAAAAGTGTTTCTTTATTTTGGATAAAGGCTCACGCGGGCCTAACAGGTAATGAACGCGCTGATCAATTAGCCAAAAATGCAGCCCTGACGCTGAAAAAGAGCCCAGACTATGACCAATGTCCGGTATCATTCATCAAAAGACGGATTCGTGACGAATCTCTTGATGAATGGAATAAAAGGTATAAATCAGGAACGACCGCCAGAACAACAAAAACATTCTTTCCTGACGCTATCAACGCCTACAAAATAATAAGGACACTTCAGCCAAATGGTATGACCACCCAAATGTTGACGGGACATGGTGGGTTCTCAGAGTACCTGCATAGATTTAAATGTAAGGACAACCCATCTTGCACCTGTGAACCAGGAGTGGACGAGACAGTACCCCATATCCTATTTGAATGCCCTATTTATGGGTTATTAAGATATAATATGGAGCAGCTGGTGGATGACCAAGTCAACGCCGGAAATTTCCATTTAATAATGATAAACAGGGAGAAGAGAGACATCTTTATGAAGTATAGTGTTTGTTTGCTTGATAAAGTAATAAAAAGAAATAAATGAGAATTCTATAGACATGTATGTGTAGAATGTATATGTATGTACAGATTAATATTAGGTTGGAATTAAAACATATGGTACCTATATAAAAACAAAAAACCCTTAAGAAAATACTGTAGAATTACATATATTATCATACATGTAAAATCTGCAATAGAAATGTGTAGTAAATCAATATAAAATTGCCAGAAATAATATATGTATATATACATAGAACAATCAATGGCATGTTAAATAAGTAAGTAGATAGATAAATAAGATTTTAACACACCCTAAGAAAGCATATGATTCAACTTTAACTGTATAATTAGAACTAAGTATTGAATTAAGAAATGATGTTAAAAAACTCCGATCCTGTCGGAGGAATTAAATGTATATAAGTTATAAAAAAAAAAAAACTCTTTTTCCAGCACGTTGATTTGTCCGAGTCAATTTGTAAATTAGCTGGCGGCTTTATTCCAGATACTGCGTCGTTCGTAGCCATTTTACAACTTTCTCACGAATTTTCAATTAATTTAAAACGTTTTATTTATAATTCTGACACCATGTAACGTTGTAATTATTGGTTTAATTATTAATTTAAAGAAAATAAGTAAGCAGTTAATGTGACATACGAAAACTAAATTTTTTATGGCATTTCATAATGATTAATAAGTTTAACATTAGTTGTCTATACTTTACATTTTGTTTCCCTTATCTCAAAATCTACGAAACCTCAATAAATCAAAATAGTTCTTTACTTACCTATAGATGAAAGCAAAATTTATAAGAAGTCTATTCGTCCATAATGTGCGTCCAAACTGAATTCATCGTAAGGAACCCAATCCACGAGAGCTCCAACATGCGTTGTGCGGTTTTTTTATTTCCATTAATATCCATATGAGATTTTATCAGTTACAACTATATGATTTTAATCTTCCAATCTAAAATATGACACGCAACTAACTTTAAAATAATTTATTCTGAATTAATGAGATATTAAGTTCGCTTAACTTTTTAAGACTAGACTACTTATTATTGACATCTCTAACTAGGTTTTACGGCGGATATGCGTGAACTAGAAGTCTTCTGTATTGGATTATTGTACCGACGTTGTTTTGCCTATACTTTTTATTTTACAGGAGAACAAGCATAAGGCCAGTTGCACTCACCGGTCCGTAAGTGATAGGCGAGGAAAAGCACCTACACACGCAGTCAGTCCATAAATGGGTGGCCGTTAAATTGGTCTAATTTCTGAGAGTGTCCTTCATTCGCAGGGTACGTTAAGCTGTCGGTACCCGTTTTTGCCATCAGACAACAGCCGATAATCCAGAACGGAGGCCTACTGGACGGCTTAAACAACTCTGACACCAGGGTAATCACTGTCCATACAATAAAGAAGAACCTGACAATAAGCGGTAACCTAAGCCTATGCTGCTCTAGCGTTGCCAATTCTTCCTCCGCGACGAGCTCCGGCAGTCTTGCACCCAGAACCGCAACATTAACAGTATTATGCTATAGCCAGCTGTGAACCGCGAGGTGCGAGTTACTTACTCGCACCTCGATACGAGTACGCGGTACGAGTCCCAGTTCAAGCTGCTCATAGGGCGAAAGGACTTCCATATTGCTACCGTTTTGCTACGACTCACGACTAGGGTTTCTAGAGCTAAGACCTAACCGGGGTCGGGGTAACATTCTATGCCTAAAATTACTGTTACACTTAAAATAATGTTATTTTAATACTGTTTGGAGAACGTAAAAGCAACATCTACTTTGCTTTCCAATTTAAACAATATTTATATGGGATCATTCAGAAAGTAATTCGTCATAATTAATCTTCAATTAAAGACGTGTTAATAATCTTCAAAATCAGTTCTCATACAACAGAGACATTCACGTATAGAATGATTAATTGTGCTGTAGGAAAATTCTATTTTAAAAAGAATCTGTTGCAACTAACTACTTATTGACTGCATCGTAACATACATGCAAATTGGTCGCTTTGTTCTTTTGGAATCGGTAAAAATACAACAACCATATTTTTCAAACGTTTATTTTTATACGAACTCATCATACGTTTCAATTTATCTAAAACATCAGTTCAAATAGCGAATTAGTTAAATAATTAATTAATTATTACAAAATATTAATTTATAGAAACAATTTCAAACTTCATTTAATCCAATAGCATTTGACCCAAACATTTACAAGTAACAAGAGAAATATTGGAACATGTGACTGGAGAATCGCCACTACAAACAAAAGATAAAGATTAACACATAATAAAATTCACAAACTTTATTATCAGATCATATGACTTGTGTGTGCTTAATCTGTAGTTAGTTTAATCCATGATTGTCTTGTGACCCCTGTCACGTGGTTTGGAGGACAGTGTTGGTATAGGTGAGTAACTGCAGTGCCCGCTGTGTGGACGCGTCCTTAGCATAGTGTTGCATTCGTTGCAATGTTGTATGGACGGCCGATGTAACGCCTGCGCTCCTTAGCACCAACTTAGCCTGAAAATAAAAAAAAAATATTGATTGTTAATTCCTGCTATTCTAATCACGGCTATTTCGGTCGCGCTATTTGATATTATTGAAGGTATCCAATTAACAAAAATATATAGGTCATCTTTAGAGTTTCATAATCAAAAAAAAGGTAAAGAGTTTCTCGAGTCTTTTTTTTTTGACATTGCGAAATAAATGGGGAATCTATTGTTATCTATATCATAATTGAGACTGCTGTATATTAAATTTAATATCTTGGGACAAGCAACACACTGCTATGTGAACTTAAACTAGGCAGAGCCTGTACTATGGCAACCAGACAACTGATAAACATAATTATTCAAAAAATATGCTTAGGACATATTTCGAGATTATAGAGTTCTCTTTAATTTTTTAGTACCGAGCTTTATAAATGGGATTTCTTTTCCAAATTTTTGATGTCATTAAACAATATATCAAATTCGAGACTTCTGAATATTTAAATAAATATTTTGGGACAACTAACACTAACATCTCATTCCAAACTAGGCCAGTACTATGGGAAATAGACGAGTGACAAACGTATGTCTTACTAAAAACATACATAGTATAGATAAATTTCACCCCAACATAGAACAAGTAATCATGGTCCTCACACAACATTTGCCCTGCATCAGGATCAACCTAACTAGTTATTTGTTTATACTTAAGGATAAAAAAATGTGATAACTCAGACCTCAGAGTTTTTGTAACTTTAATTCTGTATCATTTGACTATGTACAGACGCCAGCACATCCAGCTAACCCAATCTGTCAAATTTCTTTTATAGATTTTCAACTTTATCACAAAAGCATAAGGTTCACTTTCCACTGGGGAAATTTGACAGATTGGGGTAGCTTGATGTGCTGGCGTCTGTACATGAACTGCATTCTGAGCTCAACAAGTACAAGTGAATGTTAATAATAAACTGCACCTAAGTGCTGAATAAATTTCATTTTTTCATTATAGACAGCGCCAGTGCAATTTTGTAGAAAAATAACCTAATGGGTCTCTCAACACACTGATAATGTATTATAACGACATTATTCATTACATTCATGTATATACATACGTCAAGCGACACACATTACGAACACAATAGTAACGAATGGCGTTTGGCTTTAGTTAAATTATTGTAGCTAAAGGTAAATAAAATAATACGTCACATAGCACAATTAAATAACGTAGCGCGTTCTATGACTATAAGTTTATTGTCTTTTTTACTGTAATTTACTGTATACGTAACACGCAGTAAAAAAGACAATAACGGTATACTCATAGAATATTGTAACAAAAGAAACGATTAATTCAATGAAAATCCTACGTAAGTGGGGACGTAGATAGCTTCCAAAGGAAAAGATTTTCTAAAGAAATATTAATCATTTTTTAAATTAGTAAGTACGTATGTACAAAGCTTGAACCAATAAATAACGAATTCACTTTTGTTGTTAACCAATGACATACAGAACGATACCTATATAATATTATATTAAATATCTAAAATATTATGAAATATTTGGAAAAAATAATCTATTCATGTTATTCAAGTTGCGATCGATGTTATTACAAAAGTTTCCGTTTCTATGTGATTACAGTTTAAAAAACCGGCCAAGTGCGAGTCTGACTCGCACATGAAGGGTTCCGTAGCAGCAAGTATTTCAGTTGATGAAATGAAAGCAAATTGCGGTTTACGATTTATGACGTATTAAAAAAAAATACTAGCTAGATCTCGTTCAAACCAATTTTCGTTGTAAGTTTGCATGGTAATGTACATTATATGTTTTTTTAGTTTTATCATTCTCTTATTTTAGAAGTTATAGGATGGGGGGGACACTCATTTTACCACTTTGGAAGTGTCTCTCTCGCAAAGTATTCAGTTTGAAAAAAATGGTATTAGAAACCTTTATATCATAATTAAAGCCCTTATCCATAGATACCCCACATACACATATGGGTACGATGAAAAAAAAATTTTGAGATTCTGTTCTACGTATGGGGACCCCCCCAAAATTATTGTTCTTTTTCTATGTGAGTGTAAAAATCTTAATACGGTTCACCGAATACATCTACTTAGCAAGTTTCAACAGTACAGCTCTTGTAGTTTCGGAAAAAAGTGGCTGTGACATACGGACGGACAGACAGACATGACGAATGTATAAGGGTTCCGTTTTTTGCCATTTGGCTACGGAAACCTAAAAAGTTACGCTATGTCTGGGTATTTTGTGTCCATAAATTACATTTCTGTTAAATCCCCCTCAATATAAGCATTTATTTGCCTACTGCGGACGAAGTGTTTGACTTTGTTTAAAGATATGTATTTTATGATATAATGATAATAATAATATCCTGGGACATTATTTACACGCGGCCATCTGATCCCAAACTAAGCAAAGCTTGTGCTATTGCAACCAGATAACTAATATACTACTTTTTTCTTTTGTAAATACGTACTCATATAGATAAATTTCACTTAGACTCAGGAGAAATAGACATGTTCATGCACACTAATATCTGTGGGTGGGAATCGAACCCATGACCTCCGCCGTGAAAAGCAAGCATTTGCCAACCACGCCAACAGGCCCGTCCGTGGAAAGAACGGTATAGGTGGTGGGGTAGGACACATGATTAAAGCAAAAGTTACCACGTGAATGCGTAATATTTAATAAAAAATGCTTAATAAAAGCTGGACTCCTTCGGATGAGTTGAATAGAAAAATCGTCATATAATCTCAGAAACTTTACAAGACCTATAAATTCACATCATCGAGATTCAACGACATCTCACATAATGCAATGGACGAGTAAAAAGAATAAACTTCGCTTTACATAAAGCGCATTGACAGACTCAACACTACTATTTTTCGTACGGTATTTATTTATATTTTATGTCGCCATTGTTACTCTAACTGTGTCTTTTTGTATCTTTATTATGTGTGCTCAATAAATATTCTTTTATTCTTCTTCTTCTACTGTATATTGTGGTAGCTTATTGTGGTTAGATGCGAACTCCATCGCTTCAGCAGCCAGCAGCGTGCCTACCTATACAGCTACAGTAACTCGGCTGTAATACGCGCTCTGTAAATACAACTGTATACTGCATTACCTTGTGGTGGTTAGCGGCGAGCGCCCACACGGCGCGCGCCGCCGATACGAGCTCCGTCGTGGCGCCGGCCAGCAGCGTGCCCGATAACAGCTCCAGCAGATCAGCTGCAACATAAAATACTCTGTCACTACTTATTTGAAATGAAAAAATCCTCTGCTACGGGGCAAATACGATTCCAATATGAAACGTTTTTCATAGGCCGATCGTTCTATTTCGAAATGCGGGGTATAATGGAACTTAACCTTGTAATCATGACACATTTATTTTGCTCACTTTGTTAACCACGTCTTTCCATCTTACCTTTGCAACCACCTGATGTTACGTTATTATTTGGTTTAAAAGCAAATAACTGGATTTGGCTGCATGTAACTTTAAAATTTCCGAGATATACATCTCGGAAATTTTTAAGAAGAGAAGTCGTCGGTATTTTGGAATTGATTTAGACGAATAGAAAATCGTATAAATATCTCAAATTATTACTTAAATAGTATATACCGGTATTTAAGATTACATTATATTAGAACTTATTGGGAAATATATATTCTTTTGGCATGACAGTCATATCTACATTTGTTAATGTTAGAGTCAGATAGTCGTCCCATCGAATTATTAAAGTGATGGAATAGATTGACATCACTATTAGGGCAAAGTTGGTAAGTAAACGAGAGCTGGTGATTGTGGATCAGTTCGTAATACAAGATTGGTCACGAAAGTGACGGCCTGTAGCCACCGGCTACAGTTATAAATAAATCAGCGTTAGTTATATTGGGAGCATAATATTGAACAGTGGCCTTTAGACAATAATAACATTTATATAGAGCATGGGTACGTGTATTAGTTCCTTACGTGATTGCAGGAAGCTGACACGGTGGTGGTGCGCGGCGTGCGCGAGTGCAGGCAGCAGCTGTGCGCGGACGGCGGGCGGCAGCGCGTGCAGCGGCGCGCACTTGCCGCGCAGCGCCAGCAGCGCCGCCGCGCCCTCGCCGTGCCGCGCCACCGAGCACCACGCCCGCGCCCACACCGCGGCCCACGAGCCGGGCCCGCGCACACGCTCGCGCATGCACAGCCCGTACAGCGTGGACAGCACCTCGCTCTGTGGGAGATACCAATGTTAATAACAAATTGATCAATCTCCAGAATTGAGAACAATTCAACTATCAATCATATCTTTCTTAGTAAATTACGACAGTTATACGACACGTGCAAACTGATTAGAAATCATCAGAACACACGAAAAGAAAAAACAAATATTATAAAATAAGAACTCTTTTAGGAAAGGTGGTCGTACTTCATAATTCAGTGCCATATTCAACTATAATTAAGAACAAAAACGTATAGATGAAAAATTCATCAACCTACTTATGGACATAAAAATTGTAGTGGCAACGGTACGAAGTGGCAAGTCAACCTTGAGACACTCCAATATCACGTCTATACAAACGTAACTTACACATTATTATATGTAAGTTACGTTTGTAATACAATCCGAAATCTCTTTTGGGAGATAATTACCGAAATGCAAAAAACTTTATATTCAAAATTAAACTGATACACCAGTGCTATGGATTTACAGACACTAAAAGACCCATTTTTGTTCAGAATTCAATAATAGAAAATATTCAGATTGTTTATTGTGGATCATAGGCAAAATACAGATGGTGGGCAATATTTTTAGAT
This sequence comes from Pseudoips prasinana, assembly GCA_951640165.1. Classification (NCBI taxonomy): domain Eukaryota; kingdom Metazoa; phylum Arthropoda; class Insecta; order Lepidoptera; family Nolidae; genus Pseudoips; species Pseudoips prasinana. The sequence goes on along the minus strand of OX621241.1, from coordinate 16,438,495 downwards.
CAGCCATGTCTCACTCTTATATTTTATTATAACTTTTACTATTTTATATAACATCGAAGAACACATAGAAAATATTCATTGATGAGAATCCTTCCAGCAGACCGATATGGCAGCGCCTAATTTGACCCCAAGGTACGTACAATAAGATTTATAAATACTTAGCCAAATAAAGTTAAGGCTATGCTATACATAAATTGCGTGTGATAAATGTGAATTACCTTAAGTAGTATGGCTCGGCAGTGGTGATGTGGTACGACGCGACGCAACACATGCAACGCTAACAACATGAGATCCCTCGGCCGCGCGGCTGCAGCCTCTCGCTCGCACGTACTGCACACCTCGGCCACTAACGTGCGGCCCCCCACGCACACGCACATGCCACCCCACGCTACAAATGATATTAGTTTAATTCGCAATATATGGCGTAAATTTGAACTTAACCGGAATATCTTTCGCTCATAGCTATGATGCTCTCACCGATCTGTAAGCTATCAGCGAGGTTTTTTTTTGTGGGCTAATTAGGCTCCATCGACTCACTGCTGCTATTTTATTGCAGCAACATTGTTTCTAGGGATTAGGATTAGGATAAGGAGAAAAATATTGGAAAAAGAAACCTAAACTCTAGGTTTAAACCTAGAGTTTAGGTTTCTTTTTCCAATATTTTTCTTTTATTTTAGCTCTTATTTATTTATTCACGTTATTTTTGTTTTTTAATCTGTTTTTGTATTATTCTTCTTAATTTTTTTTTATTTTTTAATCGGTGATGTTAAACTGGTGGTTTAACATCACCGATTAAAAAATAATAAAAAGTAGTTTAATTTCGTTCCGTGCTTTGGAGGGCACGTTAAGCTGTCGGTCCCAGTAGTAGTAATTAGACAACAAACGTTAAGTCATGTCAGAAGCCTACTGGGCGGATTGAACAACTCTCTGACACTAGGGAAAACACTAGCCGTACGATAAGTACCGGAAAATCATAAATTTAATTGTCCGGCGGGGATAGAGCCTAATAGCCGCTTTGCTGGTAAGCAACAAACGATATACGCATGCATCAAATTTGCGACTTAACTTAGGGCCTGTGCACACCACGTTTTTTAAGCACGCCGTTGACGTGCGTTTGTAGCGATACAGACTTGCATTAGCATCGCATTTGTATCGATTCAAAAAGAAACCCCAAACTGCTCTGTAGGATAAAATTGCGCCACCGACGCGCGTTGAAAAAAACGTGGTGTGCACAGGCTCTTACTATTGGTCCAGAAACATGGTCGACTGATATATACACAGTGGCATGTGAAAAATCATATGGTATTGATAACACCTGCCAAACTATAATAAACCATAACAAATTTTGGTTTTAAGCATAATGTAAGTCTGACCTAACGGGGCTACCCCATTACATCTCGTAGGTGTCGTAAAAGGCGACTAAAGTATACAGCAGGTATTCACTACGACCTAACTGCGGTCGGCAACACGCCGAGCGCGGTGACTATTACAAACCCCCCAAATGGCAACGTTGGGAAAACTTATGGGGAAGGCTTCTGTACAGCATTGGACCTTATATAGTCATTGTTATACACCAAGGACCACCTGCGACACAGAAACACTGGTAGTTTTTCTCAAGCACGGCACAGTCCAACATATCAGAGTGGAGCACTATAATACTAACCTTTCGGACAATCATTAGTAAAGGTATAGAGCAGGTGCATGACCGCGTGTCTCAGCCGTTCAGTCATCATGCACCAGGACCACAGGCGACACAGATACGCTGGGAGGTTCTCCTCCACGAATCTTTCTTTAGCAACATTGCAGTCGAGCATGGCGCAGTCGATTAACACCAGCAACCAGAACAGCGTGCCGAGCACCGGATTCTAAATAACAAAAAGTAGTAGTTAATTGTGAAGAACTTTGGGGAGGCTTTTCTCCAGTAGTGGGCGTCTTTCGGCCGATATGATGATGATGGGGTAGTTATTCTTAGAGTTAAAGGGATTCGTACATTATTGTATAGATACCGACATATTTTCTTTTTTAAAACAGGCTAGCCCAGAAACTTTATATTAAGTCAATGTGTAACTTCAATCAAACTCCAGCGAATCGTCCTTCATAAATTTAAGAATACTTACACTACTCCCCTGCTTTTACATATTTACAAATGTGCAGCATTCGTTAAATCTAATATTGTTATGTTTGGCCACCGTGAACGAACACGTCATAAGGATAAACTGACAGTAAAACTACATTAAAATGTATTTTGCATTGCCTTACGCACATACAAAAACATCCCAAAGTCAACCAGGTGCATTTCAAATAGCCGATCTTATAAAAAGAACCTTCATGATTTTATGGTTTGCAAATCTTGTTATACATTAAACGATTTCCTCATAGATAATTACATAACGTTCAAGAAAGACTCCGCTTACTAAAATACGTGTATATTTGCTGTAGGTCTGCAGCCTGTACATATAACAACAGACCAACATTATTTATTTAACTTAATGACGTCAGCTGGCTTGCTGTGCCTGATGGTCTCTCAAGGCCTGCATGGGGGCCAGCAACAGCTCACTAGGGTCACTGTCGGTGACTTATGTACTTTCCACTGCGACATCTGTGCGGCAGTACTGACCACCGACGAGAGTCACCTACAGTATTCGCATACCTTACTGTGTATGGAGAGATGGTCATGCAGTCTGTATTGTATTGAACAATTTGCTTGGCAACTATCGGTGAACCGCCTACTTTCTACTGCACACTGCGACAGTTCTGGCCATAGATAGGATTCACCTACATTGTTAGCATTCCTGATGACGTCAGCTGGCTTGCCGTGCATGGAGAGATGGTCCCGCACGGATTGCATGGTATCGAGTAACAACCTTGGTAACTGTCGGTGCACCGCGTATATTCTACTGCGACCACTGAAAGACAGTACCGACGCTAGGCAGGAACATACACTTTGCCACCGCTCATCTGTGAATACAAGAGTTTTAGAATTAACTACCAATGCAAAATATTTTGTGTCCTGTAGTGGCGAATATTGCGGTTAATTTGTGGTTTTTTTATTATCTATCAACATCATCACTATGGGGATAGCTTAATCGTCGAAGATAATAGAATAGATATTAGAATAATCAAACAAAGCTGCGTCTTATTCAATAATTATACAGATGATGGCACCTCGATCTATAATTATCTGTAAAACTACATCTAACTACAATTATTTATTTCTTATCGTCTGGCAACATTAAAGCTATATGCGTTACATCAGCAAAATGTTGTTGCAAACGCTGAGGTGGAGCCATTTCAGACTTGCACGGACAATTTTTTTTTTTTTTTTCTTTTAGTGAAAATGTTGTCTGTACTTTTATTGTCTGTGAAATTTCCTGTTAATTTTTTATTCTTTCTTATCTTCGATTTTGTCTGAATGGCCTTCAGTTACCTTTAAATTAAGAAATTTTAGAAAAGATGGCCAATTACAAGTTTTCGCAAATAAAAATCTGTGTAGATATAAAAAATATAGGATAAACATAAACATATTCATATTATTCAATTACTAAATAAAAATTCTCAAAAATCCACTGAGATCACTGTGTAGCTCCATATGTAGGTCTTATAAGTCAAAGTTTGGTCTGTGTCCGTGATTTGCATGCTTGTACAGTCCCTCGTTATAAAGGATTTTTTCCCCTAATCCGAGGATATTAATTTCATATATTATATACCTTGGCTAGGTTGATGTTTCTTATTCTCCATAGACAACTTCCGATAGAGGTTGACCAGCGCCTTGCAGAGCTCTTCAGCCATGAACTCCGGCTGACAGTCACTCCTTGGAGTGTCCCCCGCCCCACATATGTCAGTTTTACCGCCCTCCCAAAACGGAGACTTCAAGTTGTCGTAGAATTCTGAACAAGTCTCATCTTTCGTTTTGTCGACATGTTTCTTTTGTGAAGTGGATTGTGCCAACTGCGTGAGACAGTATAATGCCGCATCTAGTAGTTCTGGAAATTGTTAAGGAGAAACTTTAATGGTTAACATTTATTTTGATCAAAAACTACAACAAAGTTCGGGGTATTACATCATCAGCCTGATATAGTCCAATGCTGGACATAGGCCGCCTACAAAGATTTTTATAACATTGCCATTTTTCATAGATATTTGCCGTAGGATAATGCGAGTCGACGACAGCAGTTAGGTGGTCGCTAGTACACAGGTGGCGCTGATACCCGACTACCTCGTGTCACTATGCCTTAGTCGCATTTTACGATACCCTCGGGATAGTAAGGGGTAAGGTTAATAGTAACTATTATTGTTACTAGGGCGGAACGGTATTATTAAAAGCAAATAAAATAAGTTATTCACACACGGCCATCTGATCCCAAACTAAGCAGAGCTGTACTATAGATATCAGATAACTGATATATTATATAAAATGCTTTTCTTTTGTAAATACATACTTATATAGATCATCACACCCATATTCCGAACAAACAGACATGTTCATGCACACAAATATCTGTGCTGTGTAGGAATCGAACCCACGATGGATATTGGACCATTACGTTAACCTTAACCGCCACCTATAAAGCCTAAACATTATCGTACATAAAGTAAAACACGCTTTGATTTAAGTGAAATAAAATTATAATCACTGACATAACTAATCTCCGTTGACATTGGCCATAAAAAAAATAAAAAAGGTTTTTATTCACGTAGACTTTAAAAAAGCGCTTGTAAATAGTCAGAACATGTTTGTAGTAATATAGTTGTATACATTATTATTTCTAGTAACATAGATATATAAGTACACATTGTATTGATTGTATGAAAACATTTATTTTATAATAGCAATGATATTTAGATAGCTCGTATCAAGTTATTGTCAAGAGATTATGTTTAATTATGAACTAATGCAGTAACAATTATAATATTTACCCGCCTTTAAAAGAACTTGTATATTTTGTACGTATGTTACGTGATTTCTCCGTTATTTGTGAACCGATTATGATATATTTAATTTTTTATTAAATATGGAATGCTTTCGGAATGGTGCCGTATAAATTGTTAAGAAAATCTAAAAAATGGGATATCATAAATTTTATCGTCCGGCGGGTTCTCGAACCAGCACCATCTACCAATCCGGGGTAGACGCTCTGCGTTAAGCTACGAAAGATACACACTGGCAGATCAAATTTAGGATTCCCTGACTAACACCATTCCGGAGGATGTAGGTATTATCCATCGGCTTAGTTTTCTAGAAACATGGCCGACTGATATGTTCACAGTTGTAAGATCATATCATATTAATAACACGTTCCAAATGATTAAATTTGAATTTTATAGCATTATTTGCAATGCAAAGCGTTAATCTAATCTCAAAAATGAGAAATCATAAGTTATTAAAGATAAGTTTTAGTATTATTTTATTATATATATACCCCTACTCCAAATTCCTTACAATATGGTCCAACTGAAGGTTGTATGGAAGAGATCGCTGTAAGCGATAAGACCGCCAATTGTACCTTTTTTTAATATAATTAACTTTATCATAAATTGTGTTCTGTAAATGGTGTAAAATATTTATAGTGTATTTATCTTATCTTATTTAACACAGGAATTATAATGCATTAATAATTACCAATTTCCTCACTCTCCAAGCACTGTAGAATGAGATGGAAGAATGCTATTGCAGATGTATCTCTAAGCATCTGCCACAAGCTATCGGCTGCCGCTCGAGTTTTGAACAGCGAGGCGAGCAGGGAAATCCCTTGCGCACGCGCAAACAAACACTCTTCGCTACGCTCATCTGTAATTATAACATACCAGCGTCAATATTCACATGTTTACATATCAGGTTTTCTCACATACTAACTAATTTATTCATTTAGAACATATACCTGTACCACGAGAGAGAAAGCAATATGGTTGGGCTCTCCTACAAATTCACCGGGTCGATAACAATATTTTGGTGTGTACACACGAGCAGTTTGGTAGACGCTTCTGAACTACTTGGATTATAGCTTCATAAATTTCAGTATTATTTTTTTAGCTTAAAACCTAACAAAATCTTCATTTCGGTTGACCAACACTATATACTATGCAATTATCATCTTATCAGCCGAAAGACGTCCACCTCCCGCCTCCAAAACGTCATCCCACCACCCTTGTAAGATCGTCAGTCCACCTTGTATGGGGCTGCCCACGCTGCGAATTCCGGTTCGTGCCCCAGCGGCCGTCAGTTCTACGAGCTAGGTTCCCGCCCACTGTGACCCAGATTCTATTCCCTCACAGGATAGCTATTTGTGTGACCCATAACTAGTTGTTCTAAGTCTGGGCGTGCTTAGTGTATGTTAATGATATGTTTGTAAGAGTACCCCGCGGCACAGGGAATCATTTCCCTAGTGCGGTCGTAGATTTAAAAATACCATTGATTTTAAGTTAAAAATGGAAGTACCACTAAAATTGAGTATATCGCTTCGTTGTTGAGCGAGTTGAATCCCAATTTAACCTCCATATCACTTATAAACTTGTATCAGATTAAGAAACATAATAAATAAATACCTTAGGACAACTAAAACACTGCAGTCTGATCCTGATCCCAAACTAGACAAAACCTGTACTATGGCAACCACACAACTGATAAACATACTTATATATCTCTTATAACAAATAATCGTCCTCATCACACAATGATTTGTCTGGGGTGAGGATTGAACCCTCGACCAACAAGCCAGTCAAACACATGCATGCATGTGCGAATATTTTTCCCAAAGTGATCGACGGTAAAAGGTTAGGAGAAATTTTACTCCCAAAATCATCAATTATTTATAAATTCAAAATTATCGCTTGCAGTTCAATGTTTAGAATCATCTATCAATTTTGCTTCATCATTTAATGTAGTATAAACATTAAATCATAATATATACAGCCCACAAGAACAGAGTGACATCTACTCATTTAGCTTTGATGATATCAGTATGTCAATAGAGTCCTAATGAAAATAAATCACATACAAATTATTATTAGGACTTTAAAGATATCGTGATGAATGTTTCATTTGTTTATGTTATATGCCATAACTTATGGAAGCATTCCTGTAATATTCCATGATATGACAAATGTACTGATCTGTAGGTAAATAAGAAGTAAACAATCTTTAAAGCTATACAAAATTATTTACGGGTATTAGCGCAACTTTGTTATTATTCTTAAAGCTGTTTAAAGTAACATAGGTATACCAAATAATAATATCCTGGGACATTGTTCACACACAGGCATCTGATCGAAAACTAAGCAGAGCTTGTACTATGGAAACCCGATAACTGATAAACTAAATTTCTTTTTCTTTTGTAAATAACTACTTATACAGATAATTAAACCCAGTCACAGTACAAACAGACATGTTCATGCACACAAATATCTGTCCTGGGTGAGAATCGAACCCGACCTGCAACGTGAAAGGCAGGATCTACCAAGGCAGGTACCGTCCATTCGCCTTTAACTCTCAAAAAATCTGGGAATATAACCTCTACGGGTTTTCAATTTTGTACACTTACCATCTGCGATAGGCGTCAACGTGATCAGCAGGTTGTAGAGGCAGTCCTTGGTGGCCGCGAGGGACACGCGGACACACTTATGTGCCGCCACCCCCACTAGCGCGCGCCGAGTGGCACCCTGGACGTTATAGGTGTCGCGTACTGAATCACTTTTCCAGGATGTGCACCTACCGATAGAAAACACATAAAAAATTATGGGGGCGAGGTTACTCCACTAAGGAATTGCCGCAATGATACCGTTTTATAGAGCACATATTTTTAGATTCTATGGAATTATTTTTACCTCATACATTTATTTATTTAAGGATCGTCAACGTTACAAACACTCATGCAGTTATAAGGACACGTACGTGGTTAAAAATAATATTGCTGCAACACTTAAAGACAACCGCAGCATTTGAATTTTATATAATTAAAGTTAACAAAAGCCGTAAACATTGAAACGAGACAAAACGTAACATTGAAAAACAGAACAATCGATAGTAAAATTATGTTACTAAAGCTGTAATTTAGCTTACACATATAATCGGAGTTATTATTCTTGATATTTTTCCATGTGTGGTTTAGAGACATCCCTACTTGTTTCCCTAGCCATTTCAACACCACAAACTTTATGCTCTTCTTATTCTTATGGAAAGTAACACTGACTTATTTTTTGAATGTTTAATATATTTTTCCATAGTCATCTTTTAGAAATATGTCATGTCAGAGGCGTCGTGGTTTTGTAGCGTAAAATATGTTATATTATTTCCTTACTCACACATACATCCAAAAGCAATCAGACTTGTGGTTTTTAAACATATAACATAAATAAATTACAATAGCATGAAGTCATCTTGGCTTTCACCGCAAAATTATTTAATATAATTTACTTACGCTTGATGGTGGTGGAATCACATCCCATTATATCCCTGAAGAATATCTACCAGAGAACGGGCAGCGGCGAATCTTTAGGTACACATGGCTATATATCAAGCTATACATTTCAATTATAAGCTGACCTGTCATTGTATAGAAATCCTATACAACGCGATATCAGCTTATACTGGAAATTTATAGCTTGATATGTAGCCGTGTGTACTAATGACCACCATACTAAATCTCCAACTCAATTTACCAAAACGGTTGATTTCGGCATATCACAGATCCCCATTTGGCATCGTTCAACAGTGGACGTCATTAGAATATTACTTACGTTAAGTAAATTTTAAAATATTTTACAATGCGATTTGGACTTATATACATAATCCAATCTCTTCCTAGAAGCCAGGGGACAGGATACGTGTTATTATCGGTAAATATAGTTCCGATGACTGTAAATGAGAGAACACTTTTAAGTTCACAAGTATTGTGATAAGATAAAACCGAAGCGATAAGGTAATAAGTCCTTAACAGTTCATAAATCTTAGAATCCTATCTAAACACTTAATATTTCTTTGTACTTGTTCGTATTACTTAGATATTCACGTAACTATATATCTCGATATCTACGCGTAACATTCTCAGAATTAGTAAAAGTACCTGAATAGTAGACGGAATAGTCCACTCTCGTTCCACTCTTGAACTGGAAAGTGGGGGAACGCGCTCACATTGTACAGAGCATCAGCTAATGACGTCACCAGCTCCGAAGTAGGGGGTGGCCGTCCCTTCATCGAGAAAGAAGCTGATATATGGACATCGCCGCTTTTTTGTGCACGAACCTCAAACTCACTCCGCCGCTCCAACAAGGACAACGATACATTAGGTTCTAGAACAATAACATTGGCATATAATATATACTATACTTATTTTATTTGAATAACACAATACGTTCAATGGTCATCTACCACCTTGCGTTTCACAAGAACCTGTGGAATCAATTAACTGCGGAGGAATTTCCGATCCGATATGACATGGCAACCTTCGAAGAAGCGAGCCTATTCCTTTCTCAAAGGCTGGCAACGCACTTGCGGCTCCTCTGGTGTTGCGAGTGTCCATGGGCGGCGGTCATCACTAACCATCAGGTGCCCCACTTGCTCTTGTGCCTTGCAACTATATAAAAAAATGGCAATCAAAGTACAATAGAAAGACTAGTTCCGCGTTCATCTAAAAATGTTATTACTTCATGTTTTTACCTTATCTAATCCACAATAACATCAACCCCACGACGAAGACCGCAGAGGCCTACATAATATTTTTTTATCGGCGTAATAATAGCTACCAATGTATGAGTGGGTATCGTAAAAGGCGACTAAGGGATACGGTACACCAGGTAGTCAGGCAGCAGCGTCACATGGGTACTAGCTACCACCTAACTGCGGTCACCAACTCGTATGCTAAACGCGGTGACTTAGGCAAACCCCTAAAGATGGCAGCATTATACAAACCTTTCGGGGAGGCCTATGTCCAGCTGTGGATAATAATAGGTCTTTACCTATGAAATTGCCGTTTTGTATGAAAAAATTTAAACGAATTTTTTTCATGAATTTTTTTATTTGTATTAATCGAAGTAATCACCCATGCAATCAATGCATCTTTGCCATCGCAGTGGCAGTTTATTGATGCCCTTCTTAAAGAAATCAGCTGGACGGGAGGCAACAAATTCTTCAAAGGCATTTTGTACTGCCTCTCGGGTATTGAATTTTTTTCCCGCCAAGAAGTTATCCAAATTCTGGAAAAAGTAGTAGTCTGTAGGCGCAAGGTCTGGTGAGTAGGGCGGATGACGGAGAGCTTCCAACCCCAGTTCTTGCAACTTGGAGACCGTCTGCTGTGCAGTATGAGGTCGCGCGTTGTCGTGCAGGAGCAGCGGAGACGAGCGATTGACCAATGCTGGTTGGAGATGCGCCAGCTTCTCCATCATTGTGCTCAGTTCTTCACAGTACACATCTGCAGTAATGCTCACCCCGTTTGGTAAGAAGCTGTGATGAATCACACCGGCGCTAGACCACCAAACAGTGACCATCACTTTTCTAGGGGTAAGTTTTCGTTTAGGGCATTGTTTAGGTGCTGAACCAGGATCCAACCAACTTGCTGAGCGCTTGCGGTTATCAAACAGAATCCATTTTTCATCGCAGGTAACAATGCGGTTTAAAATTCCTTCATTTGTGTGTCTGTTGAGCAGTGCAAGGCACGTCTCGACGCGTACTTCGCGCTGGCGATCATTGAGTTCGTGGGGCACCCATTTGTCAAGCTTTTTTACCTTGCCAATTTGACGCAAATAGACCAATATTGTTTTGACGCTAACGTCGAAAGCTGCTGCTAATTCAGCCGTAGATTGTGTATCATCAGCTTCCACAACCGCCTTTAATTCGTCATTGTCGACCAAAGTCTTCGGACGACCGCGAGGTTCATTTTTCAGGTCGAAATTTCCAGAACGGAAGCGAGCAAACCAATAACAGGTGGTGCGTTGGTTTGTAGTGTTAGCTCCGTAAACGTCGTTGATGTTGCGTGCCGCTTGTGCCGCGTTGCTGCCACGACGGTACTCATATTCCATAATTACTCGAATTTTTAACGTATCCATGATGACGAAAAAGATTGAAATGCGATGAAAATGTAACACTAATCAATAAAGAAATGACTACTTTTGGAAAAAAGAATCCATGTTTTTAAAATAAAATTAATTTGAAATTAGAATTCTTAGCCAAACAAAAATTATTTTGATTTGAAATGGCCAGTACTGCAGAACGGCAATTTCATAGGTAAAGACCTAATATCAGGCTGATGATGATGGTGAAATATATGTATAAAATACATTTGATTCTCATTTTGGCAATGTCAGCCAGTCTAAACGCGGATTATTGCGAACCATTCCCGGATTTACCGGAAGCCCGTAGATGTAACTTCTTAAGCGACCGGCGACCAGCAAATCATACCATCGGTTCTTTTGTATGCCAAATACTTTTTTCGCATAGGCACCCTACAATTGTCTTACTATGATAAAACTTACCAAGGCGAATATTTCTTACACTCTAGCATTTGACGACGCTTATTTCATGCTGGGCTAAATACCAGAATTTTAATATCGCGGTAATGATATATTTCTACTATTAGTTTGTATATAATGTAATAATACCAGTTTCCAATGCAAAAACTAAGGAAACAAAAAACCGGCAGGCGACTCGGACGCGCACACGATTGTTTCTATACCGACGCTCGCACAGAAGAATTCTGTGTTAGAGTTACAATTATTGTTAATCTTCGCGGCAAAACAGATCTTTTGCATAACTCTATACAAAAATCGTGATTTTGTTGATGCTTTTGTTTTTTATTTGTTTGGCCACCATAGAAACACCCTTTCTGGGAACACTTCACGAGATACAGACCACTGGCAGACAAACGGCCGGACACCTCAGTATCTGGGTTCCGTGCCACCCTTTAGCAATGAAATATCGAAGACGATAGGCAATTGACATTGCAAATGTGCGTTACACAAGTCAATTGATATTTTTTGAGCCTATAAACTCCAATAAATATTGATCCATAAATCTAGCTCTTCAGTTCCATAAGGAGCTAAAGAGCGAGTCGCTTCTTTACTGAAAAGAGATAGCAGCGGCCTTAGTATTATATTTTCTGTCGTAATTACGTAATGGCACAAAACAAAGAATACTCCGTTCAGAAAATTTATACAGTCAAGATACATAAATAAATAGTGTCAATCATTCCGGCGGAAAATGTTCTATCGCTATGATTATACAATACCAATATTTACCCAAAAACACGTGTGAGCTAATGTACCGAATCATTACGCGTCATGTCTCTTTATCGTTCGAAACTACAATGCCGACTGCTGGTGTACTTGCATCTTCAAATCGAAAGTGCTGAGTAAGTCAGGCCTGATAAAATGATAAAATTGAATCTTGTGAGCCTAAACTCAAACATAAATAACACACACTGTTTTGTATATTATTTTTGTTGGACGCATAACCAAAACATTTTACTTATCTGTGTAAAAAGTAAATCGCAATTTCTAATCTCTATGTACAATCTTATCAAGAAGATGCCATTATCAGTAATTTATCACTGATAAACAAACTGCAAATCACTTGAAAACTTATTGGAATAATCTTATAAGAATGTGAATTGTATCCGAGATAACAGATTACTCACCAAACGATTGTTTAAATTCCTTCGCATTGCTGAAGGCGACGAGTATTTCCAAACAATGTTCTAAGAAATTGTTTTCATTCAATTGTTCTAGTATGTCGCTCTCCAAGATCTGTAAATTCACAATATTTTTATAAGCAAACTTGTAACATTAACGCATCAAGAGTACAAAGGCGCCCGGGCGCCTGCTTAATCATATGGCAGCGTTTTATATAGATTTTCGCAATAACCTAAAGTCAAAATTCGTATATACGAGGGTGCGTTTCTAAGTTCGCGGAATGGGAGGGAGGGGATAATAATAGGTCATTATCGGGATGGCCACGACTTCAGCCACTCAATATTAGTATAAATACAAGTGCAAGATGGGTGCCAAGAATGCTCACGCCGCGCGCCGCCTCAAAAACAACGCCGCGTGGAGTGTTCTCGCACGTTTTTGGACCTCTGTAACGAAGATAAGGATGGACTTTTAAGTCGAATTGTTACTGGAGATGAAACTTGGGTTCATCATTATGAACCTGAGTCGAAACAGGACTCTATGCAGTGGCACAAAAAAGGCACACCACCACCCAAGAAGTTTAAAGTGTCACAATCGGCTGGAAAAATCATGGCAACAGTGTTTTGAGATTCGGAAGGGATCCTGTTGATCGATTATAAAGATAAAGGCGTTTCTATAACCGGACAATACTACGCTTCCATCCTCGAGAGGTTAAAAGAAAGCATTAAAGAAAAAAGGAGGGGAAAATTAACCAAAGGTGTCCTTCTTCTACACGACAACGCGCCAGTTCACAAGAGCCGTGTTGCTTTGGCTGCCCTGCATAACGTGGGCTTCGATATTTTAGATCCTCCACCCTACAGCCCAGACCTGGCTCCCAGTAATTACTACCTCTTTCCAAAACTCAAAAAAGAACTTCGTGGGAAGAAATTTTCTACTGATGAAGAAGTGAAGGGCGCGGTTTCAGCCTATTTTTCGGACAAAGACAAAACATTTTTTTATGAAGGTATACATAAGCTAATTGAAAGATCTGAAAAATGTATAAGGGTAGCAGGTGAATATATTGAAAAAGAAAAATAATTTTGTATTTTTATTTACACTTCTTACCCTCCATTCCGCGAACTTAAAAACGCCCCCTCGTAAGATACTAGTGAACAAGTATTAGTATTTTAAATGAGTACTTTAAGCCAAATGACTTTTATAGGCAACTTTGATACCTTGAGTATTGATATATTCGTATGGATGTCTATTTTCTTAGAAAATAAAGAAACATTTGTTTTAATCAGATTAGTAATTTTTGAATTCATAGCATAGGTCAAGCAAGGCATAAGTTCTAGGGCAGGGTACATTTCAAGTAAATGGCCACTACGGCTCTACACTTCCGATTTTAAACATACAACAGAATGCTAATTTTGGCGATAGAGTTGAATGTTAGGATGTTGACTAAACTGGACTTATCACAACTCACCAAAAAATGCTGAATTTTGACTAGATTTCCTTAGCGTAAATTAAATGTACCTATGTACATATGTGTAGTATTCTCCCTCGTAAGAGAAAATTGCGGAACTTCCTAAATTTGAATATGTTAATATACTCAGTGTTAGAGCGTTTATACAGTACAGCATTTGATATAGGTACCTATAATTTGGAAATTTCAAACCTATTTTTAAAGAAATAAATATGAATAAGCAGGATACATAATTATGTCTAAAAACTTGGACAAGAACATCTTTGTAAAAGAGTTTTACAACTAAAGTAGAATATAGAGTTTAAGTTTTAAAAATTAGATTAACCTTATTTTTACACTTCGACAACAGTTTTTTTTTACCTTTGTACATTACTTATGCGTATAAACTTTTCTTAATATCGGTGTTTTTATATCCAACATATTGGACATGGCAATTTTTATTAAAAATACAATGCAATAGAGCGTTTAAATGCAACGGCGAATATTTCTACTGCAAATTTGAATGTAAACAAAGGAATATCAAATTGTTCTTTGTCCTTTAAACTAGGTTATCAACAAACCAGTTATTTATTTCGTAATGTGCCTACTCGTATTGTTTCAATATATTAAAACAGGTATAAATAAGTGCAATAACAAAGACACACACAGGTCGCACACATCATTACCACAATATTACGTAAAATTGAAAGGGTTCTTAATCGACAACTTACATTGCCCGAATCTGAGGCTATATAGTTAAGGCTGTATTTGACATATATGTTTCTGTTTCTTTGTTAATTATTAAAGATATTTTGGAGCGTAGGAAAATCATAGGATAAACGAGTCAAGTGGTGTTCTTGTCCGTGATTAGAGTGCTAACTTTTTGGACGCTATTGTCACAAATATATGAGAAGTTAAAAATTAGCCTGGTGGCCAACATCACAAATATGTGACAAATAATCGGTGCACCCTATCAAGAAATAAATACAATGTTTTATCAGAATCCATTTGGTAGATTTTGCGTGAAAGAGTAACTAACATCCATATATCCTATACATCCATACTCACAAACTTTCGTATGTATATTAGCAGGATTATTTTATTAATTTATTTATTATTATTTACTGAAGCTTTAAAGTTATGAATAGAATTAATAATTGTGGTCCAGTTCGAATTACGGCTACAGGGTCAACTACGCAGAATATATCATCAGTGCAGGAGAGTATGCGCATACACAGTAGCACTGTCTATTTCCTCGCACTTATAAATCGAGGGGAGGACTATTCTACACGACCGGTACACACGGCACAGTATCGATAACTTTACTTGCTCTCCGAGACTCTTGTCAGTAAAATCTCAGTAGCACTTTTTGGCTAGACTCGGCATTCGAACCAGGAACTCATTAACTGTGGCTTAATACATAACGGCTAGGCCAATGAGGCAGTCATGTCAAGCAATAAAGTGTCTAAAACTATACAACACTGAGAATTCAATGCAACTGTTTTTGGTACCATAAACCGCTTCTTTTCTTAGACCATTAGCATATCTTTATGCAATTAAGTATTTACTATCAGCACAAGGAATATCCATAGCTTCGCATTCCACAGACACAGTGTGAATTCCACACGCAGAATTTATTATTGTTCACAGAACATACTGTCATTAACGTTTTTACATGGTGCTTAATGCACAATACAAAATGATGTCGCTTTTTTTCAATTAATTATACATACAGCGTGTCCAGCTGTTGTCAAGTTAAAAATGCAGCAGTAAAGTCTACTATAATATTAAAGAAACTATATTTTAGGCCTCCTTGATCCGATGGCTATCTTATCACATAAAAGTGTCGAGAAATCTTTAAATAAATAACAAGTTATTTTTACTGTTCTTGGTGACTGATAAAGAGTAACTATATAGACATGGCAAAGTAGAGAAAAGGTACTGTATGGGTATTATTTTCATAGACGCAGAAATTTTCACATATAATTTTGAAAGTGGTAGGCACTTTCAAAATTATTTGTGCTTATTAATTTTGAAAGTGCCTACTATATTTGTGCTTATTAATTTTGAAACTGCCTACTTAATAAAGAATAAAGGGTAAAAATAAGTCATAGAGTATACATCTGTCAGAGGTATATTACAAAAAACCAATACAATATAACGTAAGACTGCACAAAACATAATATGTAGGTAACTTACCTAATTTATAACTTAGATAAGTGCATAAGCGAATTAATAGTAAGTACATAAATTCATAGTAACACATTTATAATACTAAGAAATAAAAAGAATACTACCGGTTGTCTTTCTGCTAATCGGCCAATATCACCGGACTAACCAGCACAGTACACGTACCAAAACACGGTACCACTCCCAATCAATGAGGCAGTCAACTAAGTTAAACAAACAAAGACACATTTTTTTTAAATATCCATTTTTACTTTTTAAATACATTTCACATTGTAATTTTAATTTTCGTTTAAATTAATATATATCAAAACAGAAAGCTATCTCACAGAATGACTGACTCATAACGCCCATCCCCATCCTAAACTTTTGTATCTACAAACATCATATTTTGCCTAGACATTCCGTTTGTACGAACAGCGGGTTCATATCGTTAAAAAAATTACAACAGATATTTTTTTCGTAATTCCCGCGTGATAAAAATAAAATAAAGAAATAATATAATAAAGAAAATAGAATAAAGGGCCACGTGAAGCGGTTTTCTTATCATCATCACGAACAAGAAACTGTGAACCTTTTGAAGGAAACTAACAAATGATTCAATTGCAATTGACCATCGACTACTTATTGTCAAAGGATTTTACGTAGAAACTAACAAATGATTCAATTGCAATTGACCATCGACTACTTATTGTCAAAGGATTTTACGTAGGTACACAACACACTTATTTTTACAGGATTTGACCTACAATAATAATTTATATACGAGTAACGATCGCGGCTGCGCTTCTCACAATTATGCATCGTTACCGAAAGTGAACGGATCGTCAATCGTTCACTTAATTCCGGAAGGAGTAGCTTTACTACTTTTATAATTTCACGAGGAGTTTTTTTTCTCTACTTGGATGTTCCAAGTAATATAAATTTTATATACTTCAAATTTTAATTTGTATGACACATAATTCTTCTAATAAATTAGGCAGAGCTATTTAAAAAAAGTCATGTCACCGAATATGTCACTGTGTAGTCACTTAATTGATTTAAAAGTGAGGTCCATTGCGCTTGATCACAATACTTATTAAGCAAACATGTGATGTAAAGTGTACGGAGCGTGCATAAGATGTCTGTAGACTCCAACACTAACCTTGAATAAATCTATGAGTTTCATTTGGAGCTGACCCTAATACAAAAGGGTATAATATCAGATATAACGAACCTGTTCGTTATATCTGATATGATAGACAGTGGAGCAAGATATTATATACAGGCTTACTTGGTTCCTTGTAGAGTTAGCGTGAGAATTTTTTATGGCAGACATTAAATCCGTGACCCATCCACATTGTTGTAAAATAAATTGAAGAATAACACCAAATAAATCAATATTGATCATCCCCCATGCCCATATCAATCTGCTCGATAATTTCCATTATATCAATAGATGGCTAGTGGCAATTACGTCTGTCCAGTAATATTAACATGTTACTCAAACATTAGTTCTACTTTTTGATCATGTATGATGTTTTGCAGAAATAATACATATATACACATACCTCTATGTACACATCTTTAAGACAGGTAATGGAGTTATAAGAAACAAGAATAATGCGAAGTTTAGATCAGAGTTGAAGTCTTGTAAACAAGCGAATGACTAATAAAAAACCCCCTTCGTTCTTCAATATTTAACGCAATTAGACGAACAATAAACTACGACTGATGGTCGTACTTTATTGGTAAGGTATGTACTTAAGAAGTCCTATTGTACCATAAATTTACTGGCGAATGGCTCGTTTTCCTATGACCGCACGTTATCTTGACATTTACATAATTGTGTTGTACATATGGCAAAAGTGATTATACCTTAAATGCGATTTAAAATATTTATATATTATTGTTATTAAACAAATTATAAATATGCGAAAACAGAGCAATAGATCGAAATTACGTTATATGTCGACGATTTATCTATTGTAAGCCCCTTGTTTACCTACTAACATCGTTAAAGTGAATAGGTATTGAAAGCAAATCTGCTCCATGATTCAACACACATGATGGTCATACTAGATTGAATTATTACTTATGAAATCAGTTAATACTTTGTAGATCTAATACTGATGGTAATTCATTAAGTTATTAAGCAACAAGAGAGCCCTCAACCTATTTACAAGATTACTTATAAACTAGACAATTCAGAAAATTTCATTGTGCCCTTGTAGTATTAATAAAACATGTTGATGCAAGCTTTTTTGCTCAATTAACGAAGCTGTTAACTAGTTATAGCTACTCCGATATTTTTATCATACAAGACCCGACCAGAGTTTAACTAAGATATAAATTGTTATTATGCTCTAATGTTATTCATTCGTAATTAAATTCAGAAATTAAGATAAATATGCATATTTATTAACTTGTAAACATCTTGCACCTACTGTGGTACGAGATTCGACAAGATACTTTATGTGGCTATGTATTTATCTAGATAATTATAGTCAGACGGATGAAGTGATGTACGTGTAGTAGTAGAGTATTTGAAGATTACCATTAAAATATTGCATCTGTTCGTGCTGGATCTGCCTACCAATGGTCTGAGAATTAATTAAATGACTTTCTATAAGCTGGTCTGCTTAGTTTTTTTTTTCGGGACTCGTCCCACCCTATTGGGGAACACTACCACTGCAACTCCTGTAAGACAGGATCAGTTTTAGGGAATCGCTTTAACTGTCTTGGATCCCACAACGAATTTAATAAAAAAAAAACAAGGAGGAGTTAGAAAATGAATAAATAAATAAATATTTGAGGTTTGAAATGATGTATCAGTGGCTCTAATCACTTTTGCCATATGTACAACACAATTATGTAAATGTCAAGATAACATGCGGTCATATCAAAACTAGCCATTCGCCAGTTAATTTATGGTAGAATTGGACTTCTTAAGTACATACCTTACCAATAAAGTACGACCATCAGTCGTAGTTTATTGTTCGTCTAATTGCGTTAAATGTTGAAGAACGAAGGGGGTTTTTTATTAGTCATTCGCTTGTTTACAAGACTTCAACTCTGATTTAAACTGCGCATTATTCTTGTTTCTTATATCTGTCTTAAAGGTGTGTACATAAAGGTGAAGAATAATAGCACTTGGTCGGTTTAGTTAGGGTAATAAATATGTAAATAAATATTTGCGGCCGACTAACACGTCGTCATCTGATCCCAAACTAAGCAGAACCTGTACTATGGCAACCAGACAACTGATATACTCTACTTCTATATTCCTAAATGCATACAATTATAGATAAATTACACCCAAACATAGAGCAAATAATCGAACTCAACAAACAAAGATTTGTCTTGAGTGGGGATCGAATCTATCACCTATGGCTTATCAGTCAACAGGCCAGTCAAATATCAGAACATTCATCACATTATGATGAGTTTCCATAATCACTTTAGTAGTAATTAAAATTAATTGTGACCATCTTGATAAGCAACACAGAACTAATGTATGCCAGTGATAATAATTATAATGCATTTTGTGGCTAGTAATAATAGTGTCGTCATATATCGTATTACAAGGACTATCACGTGTCTAACATATTTTACATTGAGTAATTTCTGACCTATTCGGTCAACACAATCAAAACAATAGCATGCGATAACAGTTTCCGCTGATTCACAGGCAACTTAAAAACATGTTTAGACAATAATATATATGTTCTATACCTGATGGGAAAATGTAACGTGGCCTAGAGAACCGCAACCACCAATAAGATATCCTATTATAGGTACCTACCCTTAAACAAAGCAATGTTACTACAGTCGTGAGGATGGGGTTCCACCTGCACCGCTTAGTACTGCAGGGTGGATTGTCAATAAATTGATCACATCTAGACAAATTATAATTGAACTCTCAAAGTGATTTTGAAGGAAACAAATCATTTATTCAGAAATTCTCACATACGACACAAATGCCAACTAAAATGACACGAGAAGGAAATAGTGCTTACCCGAGTGTCAGAATTCAAGCAGGCTAGTGGGCCTCTGACATGGCTTAACGACTGTTGTCCAATGACTATAACCGGGACCGACCGCTTAACGTGCAAGCCGAAGAACGGAGAGAATGCTCAGAAATGAAACCACATTGGTGGTCACTCATCACGGACTGACCGCGAGCCTAGTTGCTTAACCTCGCCGATCACTCACGGACCGGTGAGAGTTAATTAAACAAATTATGTTATCCATGGAGGCCGAAAGAGCCCATCTCTGCAATTGCTACTGTAGCGGTGTTTTACTATTGTAGCGGTGTTTTCACTATTGTATCGCTGACAATTCCGATGGTGCCAGGTGATTTTCACTGACTAATATAATTACACCTTAATACATACATCACGGACAATCGAAGCGGCTTACAAATTAATGATTGAGAGTTCAATAAACTTGACATTAGTACAATTATACAAAACTTAATTGGAGAGTTACTACACAATAGCTTAAAATATACGGTAAACAATAAATAAACAGCTTCATTTAAAATACAATCATAAAATATAAGGGAAATTAAGTACTAGAGTCCGAGAAGGTCGTAGGGCACAGTATCATTAATTGAGAGATCGAGACTTCTTTCGATTGACTCGTCTCATCACCTCATCAGGCGACTAGGGGTGGGCAACACGATAATCATCAGACATGGAGAACTATATAGTAAAAGTTGCCTAGCCCCTCGGACGCCGTGACCTATCAGTGTTGTCGCTAAGAACGTTACGGAGGTAGTAAACTAAATAGTTTTTCTTAAAGTAATTATTTCACCCCACTAGTAATTAATATTTTATTTTCAACCCAAAGAAAAATGGAAGTAAAAAAAAGTAACATGTAATTGCGAAAAAGAATCAAATAGGTGATTTTATACATACGAAATAATTTAGTGAACGAAATGTAAAGCATGATAGGTTATTTATTATAAACGGAATAGATTATCTACAACTAGATACAAATTTCTTAATATAAAATGAATGTTATATAATAACATATATTTTCTTACATATGGTTTATTGATCCTTTTTCTAGCTGTGGACATCTTTCGGCTGGTATGATGATAATAATGATGACTTATGTTTTTTTTCCTGACATGTTATATTGTATTTTTTCCAAACCACCTTTTAAGACGGCTGCCTTTATATTTCAATTTAATTTTTGTGAGGCCCCAATTTAACTTCGACTATGTTTATTGTATGTATTATTATTATTATATCCATAGTTTCTTACAAGAATAGAGTAATAAAAAAACTACATTACTGATCTTAATATAAAGTGTTTGTTGTAAAAGTACAAAAGTACCTATGTTTATTAGGTGGGTAATACAAACGAAATAAAGTTAATAAAAATTACAAATATTTAATGGAATACATTTACGTTGAACTCTGCAAATATTATTAGTGGGGTGAAATTATCACATTGCGACAGGAACTCCCAATAAGTCACTAAGTACAATAGAACGTTCGAAATACATCCTAATACAAAGCCATTCATGTGACACGTTGTAGGAACTCTTGCAAACACAACATAGTACACTCATGAAACTTGATTATCGAGTCGCATAAAGCCACAGTATAACACATTCTATGATAAGGGCACGAATCGTAAATAAATTCCTCCTTTGTTCTTGAGCATGACACTCCGGGGGTCGTACTGGATATGTGGGGTGGTTAGTTCGCAGGGCTCCACCGTACATGTGCTCAGCACAGCAGCCAGGCCCGCCACTATCGCCAGCTGAGCAAAACGGCCCCCTATACATACAACCAATACACGTTAATTCAATTAAAGTTACATAGCAGATAACGTATCGATGACAATCAGGTGTTCACTATGAATAATGACTTTATTTTAATGAACACTTGAATGTATTGGACCCTTATTTCACTTGATGGTAAGCCTAAACAAGGCCCATGACTGGGTGCGCAAATTTAAGTAAATGCCCGTTGAGGTAAATATTATACACGATACACGATGACCGGTTTGGTACTGGACTTAAACTTGAGAGTAGTGGTTAGTCAGACGAATTCTTAGAACTTACCATCAAGTGTTTCGGGTATCCCAGCATGCCTAGACATATTCTTGTTCTACCGCGTCCTCACATGGGGATATAAATTCTAGGTATGAACCGCATTTGCTTTGCTAATCCATTGTTTGTTTAGGTCTGCTCTATTGTTTACCATTCGTAAACGTATAATCTAAATACAGAACTTTGTAATGCTAACTAAGCGCTTAATACAATATTATTTTAAAAGCAGGGAATTTTCCCTTTTAACGTGTCTTTGTTCTGTAGTAGAAACAATGAGTAAAAATAAACTTGAGTTTAGTACATATGCAGCAATAGTATTATCGAAACAATGACCCAGTTTTTAATAACGTTTTGATATAAAAGGCATAACAAAAGCATTTTTTGACGTTCAACTAACTTATTGAGCATTGGTAAGTATAGGCTATAAGGCTAATTTCTAAATGAAGAAGAAGATTGAATTTACCGAATTGCAACTTTTATTGTTTTTAATGTGAATTAAAAATAATAAAAATATCTGATTTCCATGATTAATTCATAGAGAAATAAAGATATACCCAGTTACTTACCTGGACAACTTCTTGGTCCTTCGCCATATGCCATAAAACCCGACGGATTTAGATCGTCGTTGAAACGATATGGATCGAATTTATCAGGGTCCGGAAAATGTCGAGGATCCCGTTGAATGCAATGAATTGGTATTAGTACTGGATCTCTAACTTTTAAGTCCAACTCTCCATTAAGTGTGTATGGAGAGGTGCAAAGCCTCGTGGTCAAAGGAGTCGGAGGATGAAGTCGCAAGGTCTCCGTCGCCGTTTGTAGCACGAAACGCATCGCAATCACTGCGTCATAATTCAAACCATTGTGCTGTTTCAAACATTCAATTATTTCACTCCTTAATCTTTCTTGTATGTCTTTGGCTTTAGCTAATTCGTATAAACAAAATGACAAAGTAGTAGCCGAGGACTCCAGACCCGCCAACATAAATATGAATGAATTTGATGTTATCAATGAATCAGTCATTGCAAATTCTGAATCTGATTTCTGATAATTCAGCATAAGTTGAAGGAAATCATTCCTTTGTATTCCGGACCTTCTCTCTGCCAAAACTTGATTTATAATGCTGGTAAAAAACACTTCAATCTCTTTGGAATACGAAGTAAGGTTTAATAATTTAAATAATCTTGGGAAGAATGTGCGGCAATATCGTTTCATCAAAGTGGCACTATCCGCCTTAAACATTTTTTGCGACATTATTAAAAACGGCGAATCGGGATTGCTAAGTGACCCGGGATCTACCCCGAAAGCACAACTGCCGATAACGTCGGTTGTAAATCGCGTCATAACATTTGGCACGTTAACCGCATCGTGAGATTCTAACAGGATTACATTCTTCAGTGATTGAGCACACTCTGCTATTAGAGGGAACATTGCTTTCATCTTAGCTGAGGAAAACGTCGGAGTAACAATGTGCCGCATTGCCTTCCAGTCATCGCCACTCATATTGGCCAGGTTGCGAAGGAGCGGTTCACGCGTAGTATCTGTAGCTACAGACGCTCTATCACTGAAACAACTGAACTCCGTCGAAAAGACAGTGTGAACCAATTCCAGATCTATGAGCATTAAAGTGGGCCTTCGTGCTTGAAAGAGCCCGACATATTTCTGTTCTCTATATTTTTTATAAAAAAACTGAAGCATTGCCGTATAACTCCTGCGCATCATAAAAGTAGCACCAAAATTTCCAAATAATGGACAAGGCTCCCTGTATGGCACATTCTTAAGGAACCAATACTTTCTTCCCTTTGTTGAATAATGGCAAATGGCCAATAAAAGAATTAGCGATAACAAAATCGCTATCAACAAAATGATAATAGAACCGAACCACATATTGATCACTAGTTCGAACACTGCTTCCACTCAACTTGTGTAAAAACGTATGATCAAAGCGTTATATTAAGGAGCCGGCATTCGTAATGTAAACAAAATGATACACGAGCATGCGCGCCGGGTAGGGACAGCAGCCGGCAGCGCCTGCGGAGGCGGCGGCGTTCGGTGCTGAAGTGAGGCGATTCGCGGCGTGCGTTCTGATAAGACCTACGGCTCGCACGACGCCGTGCACTCAAGGCCGTACGCATTGATGTACTGCGCCCGTGACTTGCATGGACACATATAACTATTTTTAAAACGCCCATTGTATTCCAAAATGCGAATAGTAATAGGAAAATC
This sequence comes from Pseudoips prasinana, assembly GCA_951640165.1. Lineage (NCBI taxonomy): Eukaryota > Metazoa > Arthropoda > Insecta > Lepidoptera > Nolidae > Pseudoips > Pseudoips prasinana. Next base: position 16,413,977 of record OX621241.1, on the reverse strand, counting down.
TTTAAACACTACTAAGAAAAAGCTGACATGCCTGGCGTCAAAGGAGGCTGTAAAGCCTACTTATTTTTATGGTAGTTGTTGGAAGAAAAGAACAATGACCTTTGTATTTTGTATGTATGTATACGGTTTTTATGCGTTATGTCGATTGGAAACTATTATCAAAATCGCCCCAGAAGTAACAAACATACACTCTCACAAACTTTCGCCTTTATAATATTAGTATGATGACGGCCAACACACTATAGAATATCGTAGAACAAGAGCGGTTCATAGTGCTTTTTAAAAATATTGCATGTTGCAATGCTTTTTGAAAATGTTGCAATAATCCTCATGTTTTTGGTCTTATTTTATTCTTAGAAGTCATTATTATATTGAAGTCGTTTTGTACAGATTCAATTCACATAATAGTGAAAACCCGGCCAAGTGCGAGTCGGACTCGCGCACGAAGGGTTCCGTACCATTATCTATAAAAACGAGCAAAAAATGCATGTTTTTTGTATGGCTCCCATACCATACCCCTTACATATTTATTTTATTTTGTTTTTTAGTATGTATTGTTATATTCGGAATTTGGCAGTTTTAGGTGATGTGCAGCATCATTTGATAAAACGTCCATATTAATTATCACGGGAATTCAATACATAACTGGTATTAAATTTTGTGGTAAACATTTGAGGTTTCACGTGTATTCTAGGTATTGTTTTGTTTTGCACATGTGTAATTCCACAATAAGGTCGTCTAAGATACGAATGGTGTATGGTGCAATGGTATTTGATTTTCCTAGGAATTATTAAATTACAATACAAAGTACTTACGACGTTTATAACGAGGTTTTTCAATTGCACTAGATATTAAATAATATTTATTGCCTTAGTAAGAAATAATCAACACCTGTTGATGAGGTCTTGATACACGTGTATGTATTATATAATACGAGAAACGAGTACATTCAAGTGAAAATAAGATTTACTTATGGCGTTTTCACAGAATCGAATATTAAAACCGCCAGTTTTGCGTCCCTAGTGCGTCTAAATGTAACAATTAAAAGTATGTTCTGTGTCGGTGCAAAATTGTAACTGTTTAAAAAATAAAAATAACACAGATATAGATTTTTAATCAGCAAAATACTACTGAACATACACATGTATAGACACGCGCATGAGGTCGTGTGAATAAACAAATAATAATAAGCATTGTGGTTTACTATGTCAAGTGAATATTCAATGTTGTTTCATCAGGCAGTCTAAGTATAAATCGGCCAAGCTTTGCCAAGAACACCATCAATAGCAAATGCAAATCAAATGTTTATTTAATCAATCTATTAGGTTTTAGGTTTAGGGTGTATTAACAGTAAGTCTGTCCCATAAAGAGTTGCCTGGCCTGGCCCTGTCCTGTTTTTAAACAATCGATGCGGGAAAATACTGCTTACAATTTAACGCATTTATCTATGTATTTCTCGGCGGCTGCTGCCGCGGTATACTCGCTCGCCTTCGCGCAATGATCAGAGTTCTAACCTAATCTATTCTAAATTACTTCATAACAGTACCTTTTTGCAAAAATATTGTAGCAGTATGTTAAGGTTCATTCATCTTGCCAGTTCACAATCGCGCGAGATAGATTATAATTTAACGGTATGCACAATTTAACGGTGACATACACAATACCAGAACATGTTGGTTCTAGCTTTGTACATTCTCTAAACTAATTCACTGAATAAGTTTCAGTAGCAGTACAACCTGTACTCAGAAATCATGTATATTTTCTGAACCTTAATTTTACTATAAGGAATATAATATTTATAATAATAATTCCAATACAGGTTTAGAACACTATGAATGTGTACTAGCCTTGTATACTTTCAATATACGCAGACTGGACACGAGGGGCAAACAGATATGTGCCTTCGAGGAGGTTTTGTGGTGAGGGAATGTAAGTATCTTTGGTCGGTACCAACCTACGTAGTCTGTTATGTGAACATAGTTATTGTACGTTATAGTTATAGATATTATTGCACGGCACAGCATATTATTGTACGGAGCGTAGTTTGCTATGCCCCAATATATATATATATATATATATATACTAGCGGCCCGGTACGTGCTTCGCTACGTATAAGGCATAGTAATAAAAAAAATGATTATTAAGTTCATTTATTCTAACAAAATTATATTTTAAATTTCTAAAAGATGTTGATTTTACACTTTTTCATTCAAGACTTTTTTTAAATTTTCGTACATACAAACCTTCCCTGGACTTCCACGAATAATTCAAGACCAAAATTAGCCAAATCGGTAAAGGCGTTGTTGAGTTATAACATTTCAACGAAAAGTATCATTGATTTTTATATATATAGATATTATAAACTATGCCCCAAAGGTAACTTCTGCTTTGTAAACAACAAAGCAGAAGCCTCTGGGGCATAGTCCTGGAGTTAATTTATCTCGCCACGGGTTCCTCCTGGCTTTCTGTGCGCCTATAGTGTCAGAATAGTAGCAGTGTTAGTCAGAAAAATAGCCTAACATTAATCTATATTAGTTCTGGTAATAAGGCAACAGTAACCAGCCAGTGACCGGGTTCTACTAGATGACTAATTCGTAAGTATAACACTACCTTACGAATTACGTATAACACGAAATAAAAATTAGGAGGGCATAACAAATACAATTTATTTTGTAGCTAGTCAAGAAATACAATATGTTCTCATCGGAAATACTTTATAAAGCAAACTATGAATTCTCTACTACATACTAAATTACTGTGTTTTATTGAGGATAACGCGCGTACTTCCCAGCTTATAATTTCTACTTTGCCTTGGCCATATACTATTTAGCACCTTCATACACAAACAGATTTTATAGGGCTGTCTATTAATCACAACAAGGAATGGCCAATGTTGAGGTTGCCATACATGTTTAAAAATAATTTTTACTTTTAGCTATAACGTGGGTGTTTTAACATACAAAAATACTTTTTTAATTTTTTTTCTTTCATAGAAACCTTGTCCAGATAATTATGAACACGACAAATAAAAGCATTCAAATCCCGCCATGACCGCAGGTTTGTATTCATATCGATAGAATGTACCCTTCGATCCTCAATCATACAAGGGGCCGTCGTCTTCTCGACTTAACGTAGATCAACAGTAGCACATAACAGCCCTAAAACCGACCCTCATCCCCGACCACCCTTGGCCCTTCGATTACCTAGGTAACGGCCATGAGCAAAGTTTCTAGCCCGAAGGGGGTGCCCTCTGCGCAAATTACTCAGTTTTTATTTGTAAACCCACCGCAATCACAAACGGATTTCACATTTATAATATTAATAGGAAGAAGCATAGTGGGATTTAAAAATATTTTAAGAAAACATGTATTACACATGTACATATATTATGTTTATTATTTTTCTATCGGCATAACTTGTGTTCATTTACATGAAATTTAGTAACCACCCGATAGGTGTTAAGGAAATTTAGTTAAACTTTAAAATTTTTGTAAATATGTTTCTCATATAAATGAATTGTATTCTTTTGGGGAATAAAGATTTTAAAATAGACATGTTGCTGAAGTATAGTTACAACTGAGTTACAAACATACAAGCATTTGACTGCACGTGTGGCGCAGCGGCTAAGACAGTCTCCTCGCCACAGTGCCCCGGGTTCGAGTCCCGCGTCGGACAACTATTTGTGTGATACATAAATAGTTGTTCAAAGTCTGGATGTATTTGTGTCCGTCTATTATATTTTTGTAAAGTACCCCACGACACAGGGATAATTTCCCTTTAAAAAAAGAATAAATAAATTGTGTGTTTTTTACTCAATCACACACAAACGGTTTCACATTTACAATATTAGTATGAAATATAATGATATTTAAAAATATTGTATGTAAAACATGTGGTATTTCCACCGTAGCCAGCTGGTTAGGCTTACGAGTTACCTTACGGGTGGTCCTATTCGTATTCACGATTGCTCTATGTAATTTATAGTTCGCTAGTTATGGCTCGTACGTAATGGCCTCGTGTTTGCTTACCGCACCGTCTATGGACTTTATTGATTGCGGTTTATTTTATAACAATACTAGTGAATCGCCCACGGGTACATGCATAGAAAAATAAATTAGTACTTTACATCAAATAATGACTTACATAGGCATATTTTTTTAATACCTTGGGTGACATTATTTTAATTTTCGTAGGTATCCTATTTTTTTTAATAATATACCTACAGCAAAACGGGCAGTCTTTTGTTTTATATCCTAACATCATAACTGGTGGATTTATTGCGGGTTGTTTTTACATTTGATTTTGTCATCGTAATATAATATCGAGGGACAATATATCGAGGGACAATGTCACACAGATCATACTAGCCCCAAACTAAGCAAAGCTTGTACTATGGGTACCAGGCGACGATATACATACTTATATAGATAGATAAATACTTATATACATAGAAAACATCCATGACCCAGAAACAAATGTACGTGCTCATCACACAAATATTTGCACTTACCGGGATTCGAACCCAGGACCACCAGCTTCGTAGGCAGGAGCACTGCCAACTAGGCTACAGTGACCGTCGGGCTAATGGTTCTAGGTAATCATATTTCATGAAAATCCATAGCCATCCACAATCCATTAGACGCTAATAAGTACAGCTTTTTTACCTATAATTCTATTATTATGAGTTCACATATACTATATTGCACATAGTTCGGCAAAGTATAACATCATGGCAACTATTATTTTATGTTTCTTGATATTGTCACGAAACGTAAAATAATATGAACAAAATGGAATTCTCGAAATGATGTGATGATGTACATTTATGTCGCATGTATATCGTTGGACTTTTAATGATTTCGTAAACAAAAACATAAGTTATTCGTTTCTGTAAACTAAAATTATTTTATATATTTCTTGAGTAAATTCAGCGTAATTTTAAATTCATCTCCGATATACCCAAAATTCGCATAATGAAAAACGACCTCCCATCGTATATTATCTTAATTGTTTCTATGATAATGTCCATTTTGTGTACACTGAAGTGTATTTTATTTATAACAGGGAAATGAAATTATAGCTGCGTTATATCCGTTAGTTTTATTTTAATTAGAGGCCTAATATATCAATGTACAAAAAATAACAATAGTTTGTGTTTGAACGTATAAGATTCATGTGATACTTTACTTGAATTAATATCTATTTTTTGAAATAACAACTTTCTATTTTTCCCTCATTTGCAAAGGAAATAAAAAATTTGAATAATAAATATTGACACCTATTCTAAATTTCACATCAATCCCATTACTACTCGTAGCTACTTAACAGTATTTAGTGCGTTTTTGGTATGGGTGTCCATACCAAAAACGTATGCCATATCGTGCTTTTCGGTGCACATAGATAAATATAAGCAATTAGGTTATATATTTAGTACATGGTTCAAAACACTTCGTTATATCGAAGACCTTTTTAAAAAGATTTACATTTACAATTGTATCTAATTATTTTCCTGAAAGAATCAACATTTAATAGAAATGTTTTTTTTTTTGTGCCTATAACAGAAAAACAACTAATTTACAACAATAGAATCTAATAGCTTACTTACAGATTTATTATTACCTATTTCCATCATAGCTAAAGTATACGAATGTATAGTACAGCCATGATGTCATTATGTAAATAGCTACGCCACGTGCGTCGGTATAGTGTCCTTGCCAACGTCTTTATTACGTACGCAGTAAGGGCGGTTTGAGAAAAGCATTCGACTGTACCTAAAGATAGGAACTTATATGATTCTAGCATTAGGTACTAGTAATTTAGTTAACTCCGCAGGTTATTTTGTTTATACTTACGGTAGTAGAATAAAAAGAGGTGTGCAATGACAATTGTAAATCCGTTGTCTCTGCCTACCCCTCTGGGAAACAGGCGTCAGTCTATGTATGTAGTAGGATATCATAGTTTATGGGTGTATTTGTTTATTTTAAATAATAATAATACCTAGGGACAATGTCACACAGATCATCCTAGCCCCAAACTAAGCAAAGCTTGTACTATGGGTACCAGACGACGATATACATACTTATATAGATAGATAAATACTTAAATACATAGGAAACATCCATGACTCAGAAACAAATATTCCCGCTCATCACACTAATATAAGGTAATTGTACTTATTAGATATTCCAAATTATATAAAAATCTGTTCATTGTTTTTTTTTATTATATTGCTGTTTCTCAGACCATATAAAACACAACTGCGCTTTATTTGAAAATACTTACGAGCTCGGACGTTGCACCACCACAGCGCAAACGCAATATCATCGATTAATAGGTATTATTCATTACATTTGCGCGTCTATTCAGCGTCGACCTTTCCGTAGGCTAATGCCCGGTTCCTTTATTTTACGATCCGTCATTGGACCAACGTTACCATCCGTAATTCAGCTACCGATACCGATGCAAAACTAGTGTTCCACAATGCCCTACCTGCGACGAACATCCGTAGTTTAAACCACCTACGACTCGTTCGGCGATGAACCTCTCGCTCCTCTTTACGATTAGCTATAACAAAACGTCGTACGTCAATTATGCAACTAAAATCATTTATTATTCTGTAATATTATGTGAGTAATAGTACAAATTACTGTACTTATAGTTACAGTAATAATTTAATTTGCGTTTAGGTTTAAAATATTTATAAATCATTAGTATTGAAAATTTGATGTTACGAGTGCATGGTGTGAACAAAACGCGTAACAGGAAAGCGCATGGCGCATGCGTCTGTCGTCTGACGTCTGTCCAAGAGTATTTCATGGTTTCTAAAGAAGTTTTTAAATTGAGTATTTAATCTAAGGTTTGTGGTTATGAAATCTTAGAAGATAGAAAAATAATCAACCCTTTCTAACGGAAAACAAAGCCATGAATTCTCTATCAGTTTCAGAGCTAGACATCACGGAAATCTCCTAAAACACTATGTTAACTACCAAAATCAAATACAAACGACTGGTATACCGACCGAATTCGACTAGTAATCAAAGCAGTAACGCCTCGTTATTTTGACAGTTCCGTGACAGTAGAAAATATTTATAGGAACACTTTCGAACGCATCTCCATACAATAAGCTTACTAACGACCTCCCATCCGTTAGTAACCAGACGTTGGTTATTTGGATAACGACTAGTATTTTATAGGAACGGTTTTGCGTTACGGCTGGTAGAAATTCTAACTATTCGTAGTAGAAACGATTCGTTTTTGGAATATAGGAACCGGGCGTTAGTGAGCTTACTGTCACATTTCAGTTTTGCGATTAGAAACGGTTCATTTAAATCAAGTATTATTTATCATATTAATTTTACAAAAAATACGCAGTTGCGCACACAAAAAGGTACTGGTATTAGGGCAGGTGTGAATGAAATGTAAATGAGTGTTACTCGACCTCTAAGTAGCTCCGTATTTTATTCAACGGACTGACTGAAAAACTGTTGTAATGGTAAAGTAAGGGGATGGAGCAGTAAGGCTGTGTAAATCCTACAACTATCTACACTAAGACCAGAAAGAAAATAATTGTAACTAAGCTGGTGCTAAACCTTAAATTGGGAGAAGAGACATATAAGATGTTACTTCCTCATTTTGGCTTAAGGATGAGGGCAAAATAAAAATAAAGTTGTAATCCTTGTGTGTGGTTGATTCGACGAGCTACTTTGTATCGCATCACTCACCATCCCCGACGATTTAATCTATATAGCCTAGAATCTTTACGCCCTCTCACAGCACGGTTTTAGTGATACTTCCTCTTACGTATTGGTAAATTAACCAACTTAGTAGTTTAAAAAAATCGGCTAAGTGCGAGTCGGACTCGCGCACAAAGGGTTCCGTACCATTATCTATAAAAACGAGCAAAAAATTCCATTCTATAAAAACGTTTGTTGTATGGGAGCCCCCTTAAATATTCATTTTATGTTGTTTTTAAGTATTTGTTGTTATAGTGGCAACAGAAATACATCATCTGTGAAAATTTCAACTGTCTAACTATCAAGTTTCAGTAGATATAGCCTGGTGAGACACGGACAGACCGACAGACAGACAGACAGTCAGACAGCAAAGCACACCCAGGCTCAGAACAACTATCTTTGGCTCACACAACACACACAACGTACTTTGAATAGAATCGAACACGAATCACGTGGTATCGAGGAGCCTGTTATACCACTGCGCCACACGTGCAGTCAAAGCACTAAATTTGTCAATGGTTACACTAATTAAACTACTTGTTATTCGTAATTTTGCGGAACGACCCTAGTAAAGGGCAATACTACGTTTCGGAATATATTATTTCTAGTTTCCTTATTGCGGACCAACCGCCAGTCTAGAACTATTCCGTAGTTGGCCAGCAATTTCACATTACACGCAACTTAAATTATAAAAGATAGTATATATACAGATTTGCTTGTAAAAATTACCTCCTCTTCTCATCAACAGTTATTTAAAGACGTGTTTGGTGCGGAACTAAATCTGCATCATTTTTTACTAAGGACGTTAAAACCTGGCTTGCATTGCATATAAATGAAATAGTTAATAAAAGTAGCTTATTCTGGCATGTAAGGTGTTATTAGTTAATGCATTTAATGTTCAGCACGTTCTTAAACTATGTTTAAAGTCCTCTACTAAAAATTATACAAAAAGAAAGAGTTTGTAAGCTGTGACCAAAGCAGTTAAATATTTTTTTAAAGGTTGTGTTGTCTCCAGTATACAATACCCTGAAAATGCGAGCCCAATTCGCATTTGGCTAGTTTTATCATTAAAAAGTACTTACATCAGATTTAGATGAAGCCCGAGAAGCGATGGCTGCGAGGACAGATGCCGCCGCCGCGCGGACTGCATTCGCTTCGTCGCGTTGAGAAAATATTTGCGCCGCAAATTGGGATAAAGACGATTCTTGTATAGCTAAAGAAAAGAGGAAATAATTATTTATCAATAAAATTATGCATTATATAGTAATATAATTGAGAGGACACGAAAAAATGTTATTATTGTTCACAACATTGTTTTTCATTCTGTACAACCAATTAGGCATAGATAGTTTAAGTTGTTGTTGACATCATTTATTAATATTAGTATTTTTATTGACTTCTTTTTATCAACTTTTCTAATAATAAAGTTTACAAATTTTCTTTTTAATCTTGCGACTTTCAGGCAAAACTCAGAGTAAATACCTACGTTAATATTTCAAGGTTAATAATGACCTCTCAAAAATATAAGTATGCTCACTGCGTCAGATTCTAGTGGCTAGGGTAGTTAGTAGTAGACACTAACCCTGCATCAGATGTGGCTGCATCTGCGCGTAGTGCGCAAGCGCAGCCATTGCGTGCAGCGCCGCCGCGCGCAGGCCGGCACGCGTGCTGCGCGCGCTATTTACTATGATGCGGACTGCCTCACTGTTGAAAACTTCACACCACCTCTGTTGGAAAAAAAATACAAATATTCACGTCCGTGAGGCATAACTGTCCGCGACAACAAGTATAATCACAGTCAAAATATTTTCAGACTACTTTTAGTAACAGGAATTAAACGCATATCTAATACAACGAATTATTGATTTAACTCCTGACCTTAGACGTTAGGATACCTGGGAAAAGATGAAGAAACATGATTCCATACCTGCACAGGCAGAGCTTCCTCGTGTATCTGCTTCAACAACGCAAGCAGAGACAACATTGCGTCTAACCTGCAAGCTTGTCCTTTACACCCACCCGAAGCACAAGCGCACAATATCTGCGTTAGTAATTTCAGGCACTGACTCAAACTATCTTCCGACAACTTGCAGTAGCGGGAATTTAACGCGTATCTGATGCAACGCATTAACTCATTCAGATAGCCTGAAAATATAATATATTACAGTTTAAGTAAAACAGATTACTTAAGGCTATGTGCTTGTACAGGGCTTAAGAAGCAGTTAATCAACGATCATTATTAATCTACTGAGATAGATTCTGACGCATACTTAAAGGAATTACAAAACTTTGACTTGGCTACTTTGACTTGAAGCTGAAACAAACTACGCAGTCAGGTTGAAAAAAAATGTTTAGTACGAGACCCTCGCTACAAAAGGACGCATCAGACAATAGTCATTTAGGCGGTATGAGATGGTGAACATAGTCGCAAACGGATATGAAAGCCATAACACCCCATTTTGCTTCGCAATAGATTTTAATTAAATAGAAAGAAGGATGTTCGTGTGTACAAAAAGAAAATAATTCTATGTCTCTTTATGAAGTCTTTATACTTACTTATTCGTATTCTACCTAACACATATGGAGCCCTTATGGGAAGTGTGCTTATAAATTGCTGTCTTATAATGCAGGTAAATAAAATAAAACCATACCCAACATATGAAAATTCTTTAAATCAATTCTATTCAAGCAAGCGAACAGTTTTTTTAAGAGGCTCTCCAACTTGTAGCTGTCGTAATCATCAGAATACTCCAACATGACGACACATCGTAACAGCACTTTTACGATTTGTATGTGGAGTTGTGTAACTTCTATGCTCTCTTGCGCAGTCTGTTGCGGGTACAATTCGTCTCGACTTAGCAGAGTTATGACGTTTGCCTCGTTGCCAATGAATTGTGGCATTATCCAAGACATTGTTCCATCTAAAAAACATAAACGGATCTGTAAGTCATTCAAATATATATTTGATCGTATTCTACTCTCCTATATTAGGTTCAATATAATATACAATTGAAACGTACGTAGCTCAAAATGTATAAAGTGTCAAATAGTTGGAATTAATTATACTGAAATAGAACTAATTCATATTATAAACAAGGTGAACACAAAAACTCGCTCGTTTTTTATCTTTCTCACTCTGTTTCTTTCTCTCCCTCTATCTTTTTCTTTCTAAAGGCTAATCATGACTTAAACGTTATTTCTAAATGCTTTTCTACAGGTTGCATGCAAATATCTATACGTAAAGCTAGATATATGTATACTTAACTAAATACTACAAACATTTTCGGACTATTTACACGCACATTTCCAATACGACATTATCAATAACATAAAAGAACGTAACTAAAACTAATATAATAACGCACATCATACAAAATGATAAGTAAACAATAGCAACTGCCATATTTTGGCAATACATCGGTTGTAAGGATATCTTATACTAATTTCACTTACCGCTATTTGGAACATTATCCATATAAGCGACCACAAAGTGTAATAAAGAAGAAAGCAGGGCGGTGTCACGTGATGAGGCAGGCGATGAACACAGAAAGCGGCACAAGTGTTGCCATGGCAACGCGCTTAGCTCCGCCCTACTCACGTTCGACGATGGTACTAAGTGCATGTAACTAATAAGGAGAATATAAAAAAAAAGACATTAAAAAGTGAATAACGCAATAATAACTGCTCATCGTATCAATTCAGGGTACACATACAAATACGAATTATCAAAATACCGATCTAAAATTCCGAATGGTTAAAAATTCCGAATATTACAACTCCGATTTATTATTACTCCTATTTTTATAATCCCAAATATTCAATATTCCTTAAGTTTTAATTACTCTTCTCTAAACACCGAGCTTCAATAGATCGAATAACAAAAAGTCCGACATACTGAAAATTCGAAATATCAAACAGGAATAAAAATATTTTGATTCCCTGGTCATAATTTTAACCTAACCCAAATAATTCCCCAACAATAGAGTGCAACATACAAGCAGGCATGCAGCAGGCATTGTTTCTGTCACGGCTCCGGCGCTGCGAGGTTTAAGCGGCCCCACGCGAGCTTATCGTCGCAGATGGTTCTAATGCTCACCACCGCAGCTTCGGCTTGCGGCGGGCCTTCAAACCACATGCTCCTCAGCTCGCGTGCCGCCCATTCCCTCCGCGCCGACGCGGGCTTAAATTACTGTAGGGTAGGGCCGTGAAGTCGGTTTCGCCGCTATTTGTTTCTGTCACCAAATTTTGTAGCACAACATGTTGACTTTTAGTTTATTCGAAGTATTAAAATCGGAATGTCGTATTTCGGACTGAGAACCCTTCGAGCATTTGACTCTTCGAACTTATGAAAATCGGAAACTAACAATTCGCATTTACGACTTTCGGTAAAATAAATTTCGTGATTTTTAATACATTACAATCTCAGGTATTATGAAATTCGGCCTTTTAAAAATCGGAACATCGAAATTCGGAATAAAGTATTTCGGAGTATTTGGGTGTTCCCATCAATTCAATTTCATCAGAGCACGTAACTAAAGAGATTCAATAATTTTAAATTCAATGTATAAGGTAGATTCCTTTTGATCGCGAGCACCGTCTGGGATGCAGTCGACTCATCAAGCATCATGATTTTATTGAGATAGGCACTTTCATTGCTTTTATAACTCTATAGCAGCACTAATAAGCGAGCAGCTATTGAAATCAGTTTCTTTAGAAAAAGAACTTTCTGCACGAAGTACTAAAACTGACCATGTAAGAAATTGTAGAATTTAAGCTTTATTTTGCAACCAATACAGGTAATTTGAAACAAATTAATGCAGAGTTGTGTCATTTTCCATTTGAGGTTAAATAAATAATTGTAAAAAATGTTGTCGATGGATTAGTAATGAATATTATACTCGGTAATATGAAATTGGTGTATATTATTACACCAATTTCACATTACCGAATGTTTGATGAATGAAAATTATATGTAAATTTGTCTATTACCCATTACATGCGAAATTAGTAAGCTACTGATATCACTTATGATAAAACTTTTTTTAATAAACATAATCTTCTAAAGAACGTGCAATGTGTAACATAAATACGTAATACGGATGTAAACTGAACAAATTGATAAATATAGGCCAACAATATCTGAAACTTCGGTTTTTGAGTAAGCCAATGTTTGCCAATTAAGCCAAATGGTTAATATATATCTTTCTCCCATCGTACAGGTTGTTATGTTCTTATCAGAATATAATAACTCTTCCACGGGCTGGAAGAAGCATGTACAAAGAAAAAAAAGCAAAATAATCAACCTGATCTTAAGTCAAACACCAATATAGCCCTCCTTAGAAGAGTTTTGGTTTTTGGTCAAAAATATACCCACAAAAATGTAAAAATGAGATCATAGTTAATTATAAACATTATGTTTTAAAAAATACCAAAAAACTAATAATTTAAAAATGGCCATATGTTGGTAATATTCTAAAGTAAGTATGTGCACACCGGTCGTCTTAACCCTGCAGGTTTCGATAAGAAGGCATGATGGAAGGATGTATAAATTTCGGTAAACGCACACGAGGCCGAATATTGATATAGTGGATCTTAGATTCGATTCCCATCCGCATTTAAATTTATACAACTAATTTTCTGAAGGTGTCTCTGAAACTTGATATAAACATCATAATAGCTTATTAGTTCAACACTGATTCGTACCTTTCTAACGTATTCAGAGCATCTATGACTTGTCGGTGTGCTGTAGCATTTTGTAAAGCAAGCAACGCTGTAGTGCAGCTGTACAGAGGACACGCAGATCTTAAGGCGAGCATGTCGCGTGGCGTGATCCGCAACGTCGCAGGTCCAGTAGGCGGGACTTCAGCTAAAAGGCGTAACCTGTCCGTCTGGGCACACCACCAATGTACCCGAATCGCTGCCCTCCATTCTTCTTCAGCTAATAGCCATTCTGTATAATAAAAATAAATTATATTTCAGTGGTATTCTTCAGCAATATTTTCTGTTTCATACAGATTGTCGTGTTCAAGTTCATAGGATCGTTAAATAACCACCCCATGAACTTAAACACTAGAATATCTTAGATTTGTTTTTTTTTCGTGATTGTGAAGTATGAATTGCAGTGGTGTATTGCGTGACATGAACTACATTAAACATGAGTGGTTTTTTGGGCTTCCGTAGCCAAATGGCAAAAAACGGTACCCTTATAGATTCGCCATGTTTGTCCGTCTGTCTGTCCGTCCGTATGTCACAGCCACTTTTTTCCGAAACTATAAGAGCTGTACTGTTGAAAGTTATAGTAGGTAAGTAGATGTATTCTATGAACCGCATTAAGATTTTCACACAAGAATAGAAACAATAATTTTGCGGGGTCCCCATACATTGAACTGAAAGTCAAAAGATCAGGTCATAAAAAGTCTATGGATAGGTCTTCAAAAATGATATTGAGGTTTCTAATATCATTTTTTTCTAAACTGCTAAAAGCTTGCGCGAGAGACACTTTCAAAGTGATAAAATGAGTGCCCCAATCTAAATCGCTGCAAAACCGACTTCACGTAGTCTTGTCTGCCCTACCCTAGAGTGTAATTTAAGCCCGCGTAGGCGCGGAGGGGTCGGGCGGCCCGCGAGCAGAGGAGCAGGTGGTTTCGAACGCCCGCCTCCGCGGCTGAGGCTGGCCGGCGAAGCCGGCCAGCAAGCCTAAGCTGCGGTGGTGGGCGTTAAAACCATCTGCGACGATAAGCTCGCGTGGGACCGCCCAAACCCCGCAGCGCCGGAGCCGTGACAGAAACAATGCTTGCTGCATGCCTTCTTGCTTGCTACATTCCTGATTGCATGCTGCATGCCTGCTTGCATGCTGCATGTTTGCTTGCATGCTGCATGCTGCATGTTTGCTTGCATGATGCATGCTTGCTTGCATAGTGCATGCTTCCTTGCATGATGCATGCCTGCTTGCATGTTGCATACCTGCCTGCTTGCATGTTGCATGCAGCCGCCGAGTGCCAGATCCCCTCTATTGTTGGTGAATCATTTGGGATGGGTTAGGTTAGAACTGTGACCGGGAAGACAAAAAAAAGCAAGCCGAAGCTGCAGTGGTGAGCGTTTAAACAATCTGCGATGATAAGCTCGCGTGGGGCCGCCCAAACCCCGCAGCGCCGGAGCCGTAACAGAAACAATGCTTGCTGCATGTTGCATGCCTGCTTGCATGTACATGCCTGCTTGCTTGCTGCATTCCTGCTTGCATGCTGCATGCCTGCTTGCATGCTGCATGCTTGCTTGCATGCTGCATTCCTGGTTGCATGTTGCATGCCTTCTTGCATGTTGCATGCCTGCCTGCTTGTATGTTGCATGCAGCCGCCGAGTGCCAGATCCCTCTATTGTTGGTGAATCATTTGGGTTAGGTTAGAACTGTGACCGGGGAAACAAAATATTTTTATTCGTATTGATGATGTTTCGAATTATCATTAAGTCGGACTTTTTGTTATTCGATCTATTGAAGCTCGGTATTTTGAGAATAGTAATTATAAACGTTAGGAATATTGAAATTTAGGAATTATAAAACTAGGAATAATGATAAGTGGGAGTTGTAATATTCGGAATTTTCTACCATTCGGAATTATGAAAATCGGTATTTTGAAATTCGTATTTGTGACTGTCGGAATAAAGTTTTCCGTATTAATGTAGTGTACCCTTTTTAAGTAGCTCATTTAATCAACTGAAATACTTGCCGCTACAGAACCCTTCATGAGCGAGTCCGACTCGCACTTGCCCAGTTTTTTGTTAACATCAACTTAGAGAATCGATTCATACAACAATTAAGTTTTCAGAAAATGAGAACTCGATAAACAATCGCCCGGAGTTCATCAGACGCCTTGAATTTACCTCAACGAAGCATCTTTCCAGAAATAAAATAAACTATCGGGCGTGCAGTGCAGGGTTTCGAGGGTGCCCTAAAAATATGCTCGTTGTTAAATACTTATTTCCGGTTTTTACTGTTGAGTCACAACAGCCAATACAAATAAGCGAATCAAAAATAAATAATGTATATAAAGTCGCGCTTTTACAATTTTAGTCAGTGAATTATTCTCTGATGTAATTGCTATCCAGCTACGGAAATAGATCTGCCGGCTGCTTTTCAGCAAAGCATATAGAACTCTGATCTTCACTATGGTCATCGCGCAAAGTCCAAATAGCAAGTTAAATACGTAGTGTATCCTTAGTCAAATAGTGTAGAAAAATAAATATAAAAATAAATCTAGTGTTATTCAGAACTATAGTTTGTTTCTAAACTACAGAGTCGCATAATCTAACAGGTTTATTAAGATTACGTAAATATAGTTTTTATTACCTAGGGCTTTCTTAAGAATTTGACTTGTCCCAGAAATATTTTGTAAGTTGGTCCAACTAATGGTGCAATAAATTGGTTGGTTAATAAATAAATAAATAAACTTAATATTATAAATATTTTTCCCCGTAACTAATTTTTCTTATCAGCTAGTTTAGCTCAGCACCACCACCATGTCAGCCCAATTATGTCTACTGCTGGACAAAAGCCGCCCCAAAGAACGGGGGATATGCCATAATCGCCACGCTTGGCAGACAATTGGCGATCGCAGTTGATGGTCATAGTTCACAGAAAAGCGCTGCTGCCCGTTCTCTGGTAGGTATTCCCTAGGGACGATATTTTCGCCCCCCTGAGATGAGATGGGGAGATGATATTCTACGTCGTCACCATAGGCGAAGTTTAGCTTAACTAATTTTACATCCTTTATCTTACAAAACAACGCCTCGAATCTCGGAAGTCATTAAATAATATTGTATACATAAAACACACAAGTAGGTTTATTCCCGTGTATATTACGACAAAAAGGTAAAAGTCAGATCATTAATTTTATAAATTTTAAGATGTATTAGACTACTGTTACGATTCTATAATAAAAGGTTAAGAGGCCTATTACAAAAATGCATTCTGAAAAATTAGATATATTGAAGCACGGCGACGACTAGCTGGGGGTCACGAGTTCACGACACTGCTTCCGTAACGACCAAAAGAATTTGATACTTGTTCTATTAATGAGTAAATTGTTATTATTGTTTGTTATTGATTACTTCTATAGATTTTTATATTTATATTACTTAAAATATTTTAAATAATGCGATCTAATTATATAAACATGAGTTATCCTGAATACTAAAATTGAAAAGTATAAAAAAACAATAGATTTTAAAATGTAATTATTTTATTCATTACGGTGTTTAGGTGCGGTTTCTCTCGCCTAGACTGTGGTATTCGTATTATTATTTTTTTTTTAAAGTATCCTTATTTTATAAATTCGTAATTGTCCGTTGACGTTTGCTATGTCAAGGAAGTATTCCCTTAGAAATACGATTCAATAAAATATAAATAATATTTATTGTCTTTGTTTGGCCGTTTTTCCTCTTTATTATCTATATAAATAAAAAGAGAAGTCCTGACTGATTGACTGACTCATCAACGCCCAGCCCAAACCCTTGGACCTAGAAAGCTGAAATTTTGCACGAATGTTTTCTTTATAATGTAGACAAGGAATAAGGAAGGATTTTTCAAAATTCAACCCCCAAGGGGGTAAAACGGGGGTGCAAAGTTAGTATGAAACTTTGCCGTTTTTGAAGTTAAAGGCATGAAAATTAGTATTTGGCCTTCCAGTAAAAAATCAAAAATTACGTGTTTCAGGATTTTTGGAAATTCGACCCCTAAGGGCGAAAAATAGGGGATATAAGTTTGTATGAAAAATGTGACAATTTTTAAGTTAAACGCATAAAATTAGGATTTGGCCTTTTAGTTTAAAATAAAAATATGTATTTCAGGATTTTTGGAAATTCCAGCCCTAAGAGCGTAAAATAGGGGGTGTAAGTTTTTATAAAAAATGTGACAATTTTTAAGTTAGACGCATGAAATTGGTATTTCAATTGAAAATTAACAATATATTTTTCAGAATTTTTGAGAATTCCTCCACTAAGGGCGTAAAATAGGGAATGTAAGTTTCTATGCAAACTGCGACTTGAAGTTAAACGTATGAAAATTGGTATTTGAAATTTCAGTTAAAAATTTTAAAAAAAAATTTCAAAAATCCTGGTGTATATATACACCAGGATTTTTTGAAAATTGCACCCCGAAGGGCACAAAATAGGGCATGTAAGTTTGTATAAAAAATGCAATATTTTTGAAGTTAAACTCATGAAAGTAGTTGGCTTTTCTGTAAAAAATTATAAAATATTTATTTCAGGATTTTTTGAAATTCCAACCCCATGGGCGTAAAATAGGGGATGTAAGTTTATACTGACTGACTGACATATCAAGGCATAGCCTAAACGGCTTTTATGACGTAAGCATCCATTAAAGAAGGATTTTGAAAATACCACCTACCACACTAAGGGAGTAAAATAAGGGATGAAAGATTTTATGAGATTCCATCATTTTTGATGTTAAAGGCTTTGTATTTGTCCTTGCAGTTAAAAATTAAAGTATATTTCGGGTTTTTTGAAAATTCCACCCCCAAGGTCCTAAAATTGGGGATGTAAGTTTGTATGAAAGATGTGACATTTTAAAGGTAAACGCATGAAAACCTGTATTGGCCTTCCAGTTAAAAATTATATATATATATATATATAGTTCAGGATTTTTGGAAATTCCACCCGTAAATACGTAAAATAGGGTTGGTATGAAAATCTGTAATTTTTTGGAGTTCAACGTATGAAAATTGGTATTTGGTCTTTCAGTTTAAAATAAAGCAAAATATGTTTTTAAACCAAAATTCAGGGAATAATTTGTTGATAAAAAAGGTAATCCAAAACTGATTCAATAGATCGACACCAACAATTTACGACAACTCGAATTTTAGATAATTTAGTTTTTTTATGCAAAGTTGCTTAAAATGCCGTACTCGTCGTCGTCTAAATAAAGACTTAGCGTTTTATAAGATTTGTAACTTCTTTTCTGTGTATAATTTTTATAACAAAAATAAAAAACAATATTTTAATCAAATTGGGATAAACAACCAATTTACGTAAAAGTCGAGTTAGCGTAGTATAATTTGTTGGTATCGAGATGATCGCAGTTGATCAATTGAAAAAATATCATCTTATTTTTACTGATCTACAAGTTCACAATTTTGTAACTAGATGGCGTTCGTTCGTTTCAGATCGCGGGACTTATTTGGCATATCGGTTATAATAAATAAATGCTTGAAATAAAAGGTAGTCCAAAACTGAATCAATAGATGATCGAATAAATCTCACCAAAAAAATATGCACACATCTTAATTTTTCCACTTTACAAGTTTATAGTTTTGTTAGTAGATGGCGTAATCATCGTTTTAGATCGCGCTATGGTTTCGTTCACAAAATGTGATATTAGACCTATCAATGCCGTGGTCGCAACCTAATCTAATAGGAGTTACCTTTGTGATTAATGCATCGTTGATTCTTATTTTACTTTATTTGACTTAGTGACAATAAAGACAATTGCTATGTATTCTTCCTTTTTTTTAAATAATAGTAGCAAAGTAGTCCTTAGTTTCTTTCATAGTTGCTTGATTGTTTTAAAAGTTATATTTTTTAGATTAAGCTAGAAGTAAGTAGTTACATTGGTCATCATTCAAAATTGTCGCGGACGAAGTCGCGGGCACCAGCTAGTACACCATAAGAATACATATGACATGAAATATTAAATAGATCAGTTGTACAAAGGATGGTCTATTCCAGACGACCTTAGGATGGATAGGAGTTGAACATTACTTAAATTAATTAATATTAAGTTAAGATTTGGTAACAGAAGTTTTACGTAACATTTTAACAATTATTTGTTTGAAACAGAAGTTTATTTAGTGTTTGTCACTAATTATATAAAAATTTATTGGAGAAAAAACATATTGCAGTAGACCCTCGACACCTAGTCGAATCAATGAAACTTTCAGACTCAAAACTAAATGTTTATGTGCTAGTAATATTTCTTCAAATTTTATTGTATGCAACGCGATGTTTTTTTAGGACGATTACATAGTCGATGGTAGAAGGATAATTAAACGTAAAATGAAACGTATATTAGTCCATTTTGTTTTCTTTCACTATTTTGATATTAATTAGATTGCAACCGAATTTTTACTCATGTTTCTCAATATCAAACAGTTGATTTAAGACAAACTGGAAATCAATTATCCTTCGTCCTTGAACTACGTAGTCTGCGACCTGAACAATGATTATTTCTTTTACAAAAGAAGACACGAAATTTTACTATTACCTCTGTAAAATTCGGATTCCATTTCTATCGTCAGCGTCGAATCTTTCTCGTCATGAACTGGCGGCTTGACTATTTTTAGGGTTCCGTAGCCAAATGGCAAAAAGCGGCCCCTTTATAGATTCGTCATGTCTGTCTGTCCGTCCGTATGTCACAGCCACTTTTTTACGAAACTGAGCTGTACTGTTGAAACTTGGTAAGTAGATGTATTCTGTGAACCGCATTAAAATGTGTGAACATTGTAATGCGGTTCACACAAAAATAGAAAAAGAATAATAATCGGTAACAGTAAATACGAATATTGTAAATAAAATAATAGGTATCTACCTCACTTCTGTCGCTTTTTTTAAAGCTGCAGAATTATCACGTTTGCTTTTTTTTACGCAACTGTATTCGAATTCCTTGCGCCGCATAGCTAGTAATGAAACAAAAATATATAATTATTCTACAAAAAACTAAAATCTACATACATACATACTTTATAATAAATAAAACCGTACCTTATGAAAATATACAAAACGAATCAAAACTATGTAGTCGCAGTATATGAATTACTTCACTATACGAGCGCTCGAAAGTCGGGACGCGGGAAAAATGGCACAGGCCCTACCTTGATGGGCGCTCGCGCCGTACTAATCGGTGCCCACCCGTGTATAGTAATTTATTGTAATTTAAACTGATGTTCACATCGATATTATGACAAAGTAATTGCAAGTATTTTTAAAAAAACTGTAGAATTCGATTCTCCAAAGAACATAGTTTATTTTGGTATCATTTTATTTTAGTGATTACGCTTGATTTAAACCAAAAATCACTATGAAATTCCAAAGTAAAACTTTAAAATTGGTGTAAGGATTTATTTTATTATTAATTAATGGTAACAAATTTCAAGAATCTGTTACATTAAACGACGAATAAAATATATGTCTCATGCTGAATGTATTTTTATTAGCTTAGTTCATAAGTATTATTGCTAGATACAGGACTCTGAAATTGACTCAGCGGAGATTTTTCATTAAAATGGTTGTGGGAGATGAGTCACTACAGAGCAAGCAATTTTTTTTTCGTAAATGTTTGTTGTGCATTAAGCGTTAATAAAAACGATTTATCCATATTTAACATGTATTCAATCATTTCTGGGAATTACTTAAGATTGTAATAGAGGAGACTAAAATCTTATAAATTCGCGCAAAAATGTGAAATGGCTCTTAACATTCGCTGTTACAAACAGTGATGGGCCACGTGTTCTGGGATAGCTATACTTATTGCACGTGATACAACCCTTTCTGTAACAAAACGAATAAGACATCCTACCCTGACGTCAATCCTACCCGGTCATAAATTCCCGTTCATCAGTTCTAGACTCTTGTCTTCACTTCATTAGTATTGAAGGTAAGTTTCTTACTTTAAACAGACATGTGCGTCAACCCACGTCATTCCAATTATAAACCTAATAGCAATTCAGTAAACAACTAAAAAAGGTTACAAGAATACTTGAGTGTACACACGTGAATAGAATAATATAAATATAATTCGAAACATTTTAGTGTAATAATTATATTAAATTATTCTACTGTAGTGTTGAGCATCCGGTTACTTAAATAAATACATAAATCTTGATGTCGAAGAGAGTTGAACTTGTTTAACACTTGGTTTGCAATCTTAATGTGACGTACGAGGGGGCGTTTTTAAGTTCGCGAAATAGAGGGTAAGAAGTGTAAATAAAAATACAAAATTATTTTTCTTTTTCAATATATTCACCTGCTACCCTTATACATTTTTCAGATCTTTCAATTAGCTTATGTATACCTTCATAAAAAAATGTTTTGTTGTTGTTTGAAAAATAGGCTGAAACCGCGTCCTTCACTTCTTCATCAGTAGAAAATTTCTTCCCACGAAGTTCTTTTTTGAGTTTTGGAAAGAGGTAGTAATCACTGGGAGCCAGGTCTGGGCTGTAGGGTGGATGATCTAAAATATCGAAGCCCACGTTATGCAGGGCAGCCAAAGCAACACGGCTCTTGTGAACTGGCGCGTTGTTGTGTAGAAGAAGGACACCTTTGGTTAATTTTCCCCTCCTTTTTAACCGACTTCAAAAGGAGGAGGTTCTCAAGTTCACCGGTTTTTTTTTTTTTTTTGTATGTACACCGATTACTCGGAGATTTATGATCAGATTTACGTGATTCTTTTTTAGTTTGATGCGGAATAGTTGCCATTTGGTCCCATAAAAATTTTATATAGTTTGGCCCAGTAGTTTTAATTTTATGGACATTTATGTATGAAAATTTTTGTTTATGTGGACGATTGAATTGTCTTTGGCACAGACGTTTTTAAATCTTAGCGAGTCTAGCTAGACTCATACTGTTCAAGTGTTTCTTGGCATGAACATTAATAACAGTTTCAGATGACTAGCGTTTAATACGCACGTATAAGCTCGTTTTTGGAAGTGCATGTAGGCGCACCTTTTAGCACAAGCGCATTTTTTAGGTACGTACCTACACCGATTAGGCTGAGATTCATGAACCGATTTACGTGATTCTTCTTATGTTTGATGCGGAATAGCTGCCATTTTTAGAGTTCTTTAACCAAATGGAAAAAACCGGAAACCTTATGGATTTTTCATGTCTGTCTGTCTGTCCGTCCGTATGTCACAGCTACTTTTTCCGAAACTATAAGAACTATACTGTCGAAACTTGGTAAGCAGATGTATTCCGTGAAGCGCATTAAGATATTCACACAAAAATAGAAAAACAAACAATAAATTTAGGGGGTTCCCCATAGATATGGATTAAAAAATAAATTTTTTCATCATACCATACATGTGG
Source organism: Pseudoips prasinana (assembly GCA_951640165.1). Lineage (NCBI taxonomy): Eukaryota > Metazoa > Arthropoda > Insecta > Lepidoptera > Nolidae > Pseudoips > Pseudoips prasinana. The sequence goes on along the minus strand of OX621241.1, from coordinate 16,391,151 downwards.
GGTATCTATGGATAGGTCTTCAACAATGATATTGAGGTTTATGATATTTTTTTTTTCTTAAATGTTTAATTTGCGTGAGAGACACGTCCAAAGGCGTAAAATGCCCCCCCCCCCCCCCCCTGTAACTTCTAAAATAAGAGAATGATAAAACTAAAACAAATAGAAACTTCCACCGAGAATTGGTTTAAACGAGATCTAGTAAGTAGTTTTTTTAATGCGTCAGAAATCGTAAACCGCAATTTACCTTCCATTCTATCAACTCAAATACTTGCTGCTACGGAAAATAATCGAGTCCGACTCGAACTCTCTCGACTCGTTATCTTGATCATCAATACGACCTTTTTTTTACGTGGTGGAAATGCTCTAGTCGCACGTGGTATGGGTCTCGACCCGCTAAAACCACCACGGTAGCCAACCTTACAGCTCTTGTAGCAGGGGCTCTGGGTACTCGTGAACAATCTCTCCAGTACTTCCGCTGTACTGAGCGTCCGCGAGACTCTCACCCGGGGAGAGGAGGGGCCTGAATGCCTCCACCCCTGACCAATACGCACAAGCGTGTTACCTGAGCTACAGCAGGTTACCTCTTCCCGGGACCGCTTTACACAAGACGAGTGGAGTTCTTTTCCTCCAAACGCCAGCGGTCCCAGGGGCGGCGCCCAATCGAGGAGAAGACAGCCGGGCGCCGCATACTCTCTCGCGCTGGGATTAGCTCCCAGCGTAGGCGCCGATGAAGCGGACACTGGGGTCAATGTTCGGTTCATCGGCGCCGTCTCGTTCTTCTGCGAGAGGGATCGTTGCGCTCCCTCTCGCGCTCGGCGGCCTCCTTCTTGAGCATAACAGTTTCACAGAATACGGCCACCGCGTTCCATCCGTTCGTCGCCGCCAGCACAGCCGAAACCACTGCTGGCAGCGGGACATCAATACGACCTAGCCTATGAGCCTTCTGCTCAGTACACTCGATGGCTAATCGATCATGAATAAGACCTACCTAGTCAAACAGCCCTGTGCTCATCAGACTCATTAACTAATCAATCATAAATAAGATTTAGGCTATTAGCCCTCTGCTCAGTAGACTTGTTAGCTAATTGATAATTAATAAGACCTAGTCTTCATGGACTCATGCCCTCTGCTCAGAAGACTTGATGGCTATTCGATCATTAATAAGACCTAGTCTATAAGCCCTCAGCACAGAGGCTCGTTAGCTAGATGGTCATAAATACGGCCTAACCTATGCGCTTGCTGTTCAGACTTTCATGAATCTTAGCGAGTCTAGACTCGTACTGTGCAAGTTTTCTTAGAGTGAACGTAATTTAATGTAGATTTTCTTACTTTACAAACGGTCTTTTCGATTATTTACTGTCTCACAAGAACGTGAAAAAGAGTTTCGAACAACATTTTTTCGGAGGATATTTCTTTTTTCCGTTCTCGTTTGTTGGGACCTATAGTTTTGAGGCGCGCGGCACGTTTCGTAGTCCTACCCATAGCTAGACACTAAAAAGTAACGAATAAAAAAACTTCGTTTAAAAAAACCGACTTCAAAAACTAAAAAGTATAAAAAAAAATATTTTAATAAAGATTTAATTTAATACATCTCTACGCAAACATAATACCTTTAATATTAATGAAATACTATAATTTGTATGTGCTACTTATTGATAGGTTTGAAGTCGGTGCCAAGCCAAATGCCAAATTTTTTTATACTTTTTAGTTTTTGAAGTCGGTTTTTTTAAACGAAGTTTTTTTTATTTCTTTAATGCTTTCTTTTAACCTCTCGAGGATGGAACCGTAGTATTGTCCGGTTATAGAAACGCCTTTATCATTATAATCGATCAACAGGATCCCTTCCGAATCCCAAAACACTGTTGCCATGATTTTTCCAGCCGATTGTGACACTTTAAACTTCTTGGGTGGTGGTGTGCCTTTTCTGTGCCACTGCATAGAGTCCTGTTTCGACTCAGGTTCATAATGATGAACCCAAGTTTCATCTCCAGTAACAATTCGACTTAAAAGTCCATCCTTATCTTCGATACAGAGGTCCAAAAACGTGCGAGAACACTCCACGCGGCGTTGTTTTTGAGGCGGGGTGAGCATTCTTGGCACCCATCTTGCACTGACCTTTGTCATGCCAAGATGATCATGTAGAATTTGAAAATTGTCGTATCCGATACTCCAACCATTTCTGCAAGCTGTTTCTTCTTTAGTCTGGCATCTTCCAATATAATTTTTTCGACTTTTTTAATGATTTCCGGAGTAGTCACCTCGGGCGACCGTCCGGGCCGAGGGTCGTCTTCAAGTGAGGTCCTGCCTTGTTTAAAGAGACTGTGCCACTTGTAAACCATGGTTTTACCCGGGCAAGAGTCCCCGTAAACGGATTCCATCTCTTCCAGTATATTTTGAACTGACTTTCCTTGCTTGGTAAGGAACTTTATTACGGCACGGTACTCGATTTTTTCCATAATTCACACTTTCTTCCCGATTGAGTTGTTTGCTTGACGATAGTTCAGAGACTAATGATCCAATTAAGATAAAACTTGGTATTTATACTAATATTGAGTGGCTGAAGTCGTGGCCATCCCGATAATGACCTATTATTATCCCCTCCCCCCCCATTCCGCGAACTTAAAAACGCACCCTCGTATATATTTCGCATTCTCGTGTGGTTGTGTAGAATTATCCGTTATGAATAGTATGTACTTATTTCTTTATTCTGGTAGGCAGTGGTGACTCTCATGTCAAGAGTTATTCAAGCCGCCTTGTCTTATTAGCATGGCAATACAGATATAATCGGAAATATTATGCGCTATATTCGCAAAACGACCGCAAAAGCACCGTGAGTATCATCGGACCATGACAAACGGACGAACGGCTTATGCATAAAACGTCCCTAAAAACCGATAGTCTCCTGCATCTTCACGCCAGTAACCACCTGAGCCGAGGTGCAACCCCAAAGAGGATGCCTTCTGGCGATTTAGCATTTTTTTAAAGCCAGTGTTAATTTACGGCAAAACTAATCTAAGCGATAAGATAGCGTAAGCGATAAGACCGCCAATTGTACCTTTTTTTAAATATAATTAACTTTATCATAAATTGTGTTCTGTAAATGGTGTACAATAAAGTGTATTTATCTTTATCTTATCTTATCTAATCTTCATTCCGAAGCTAATCCATATACATTTTCCCCTTCGGCCATTTTCACGTGATGTAACAATCAACGAAAATCTAATGACAGAAACATTCATATTAATAATATTAACAGGATATATAAAAATAATAAAATATACCCGAAAAATACCAGCACATTATATTCGCTGTTAAGTTTCGGTCGTCGTTCTTATCATTTTTTTACATCCTACTAATATTTTAAATGTGCAAGTTTGTATCATTTGATTTTAATTGTATGATTTTTTATTAATTATTATCGTCAACGTAATTATTATCGCTGAGTTCTCAGTAGATAAATAGGACCGCTACTCAATATAAGAGTAGAAGTGAGATTGGTGGCTGGAATATTAGTGAACAATTCTATAAAAATTCCAGCTATCCATCTCACTTACACTTTACCCAGCGGTCCTATTTATCTACTGAGAATTCAGCGCATCTTATTTCAGAATTTCCACATTTTATTGCCTAAAATTCTAAATCAGACAACAGTTACTGATTACATAATATCAATCGTGACACGTTATTTTCGAGTTTAGCATCAAATGTTCGTAATAAGATAGCTAACTCTGTACTGCGAGATCTGCAAGTGCACTGCCAAGCGTTACCTAATATAAACTCCCTACTATGAGTTCATGCTTCATACAGTCCCCGCATACCCATAGCTTCATCATCGCGCAAATTAGATAGCCTCCAAGGGAAATTATGATAATGCGGTCACGCATTAATGTAGAGGGTATATTTTTTTATGTTTAGTCAGGCGACAAAACAGCATTAAAACGTAAAAGGCAACGCATCTAACAAAAATATTATAACATTATTCTCCTCATTTTAGTTGTATATACATACTGTATTATACAATTTATACATATATATAAGCGATGTACTAACCTATGTATGAATGTCCAGCATTAGGGCTCGTATTCCAATAGCTGTTGACACTAAACGGCAATGCAGTTCTCTGCGTAACACAGAGAGGTAAGGCCGGCACGCGATGTCTCGCGGAGTCCAACTCTTGCAGCGCAAAGCCCGCCCACGCCACCACCGCAAGAATTTGCGCAGACATCAACACTGCAGGATCGTTGGCAGGAAATACTAAGATCACTGAAAGGAAAATGAAGTTACAGTATTTCTTATAATTAATGTTGTTATCAGGATATGAACTTGTTCATCGGTGATTTAAAATAATCCGGATGGTTAAAGAACGAGAGTGGGAATGGAGATTGCGCCCGTGTTTGTATACTAAATGTATTCTACGTAGTTGTTAAGCTGCCGTTGAGAATGGCTGCCGTAGCTGAAAATCAGCCTAGAGCACAACGTTGAAATGACGTATGTAGTATACTTAAATAATATTAATATCTGAAATTTGGTCAGGATCGCAATTTGGAAATGACCTATATAGTTATACTAAAATCATATCTCTAAGTTGTAATTAAGTGTTACTATCATGTGACCATTATCCCAGTAGGTGTAGTTTACTAAGCGGTTATATAAGTGTGCTTTAAGGCTTATATAACCGCTATTCATAAATTAAAGATTCATAACTAGGCGAAGTGAGGTCCCACCGAATAACAATTGAAGCAAGATTGTCAAAGAAACCATACCGTCAAGTAAAGGTTAAAATAATTAATAACCTGCGTCTTTTTAAAGTATTTTTTGAAGTAGGTTAATAAAACACATGTGTAAAATTTGGTACCCAGGAACTCTTCCAATGACAACACTTCACTTGAAACAATCGTATATTTACACAGGCTCTATTTACTTACAAAAGTCACCGTACAAATTCTCAACACCATAAAATTTCCTTCTAGACGTATATGTTTGATGTGAACGAAACCATAGCGCCATTCAGCCGAGGTGAATAACGCCATCTAGTGATTTATGAATTAACAAAAATTGCATACAATAATTAAAGTATTATAATTTGGACATTCCGCCCACCAAGCACGACTCAAAGGAGTGGTCCTTTCACAAAAACATAACAACCGCCCACCGTGAGGTCAAAGGGGCTCTCGAACAGAAAGTCACAAAACAATAATCTATCTTAAGCAGAAATAAACTAATTACTAACAGGTAATATACACAATTTACTAGTTGGTCTTTTTAATAAAGATCCATTGCATTTTAATGTTACAACTCGAGTGATTCTGTCTGAACCAGGATGCTTCTCGACAACTCGACGATCACCGTAGCCTAGTTGGTAGTGCTCCTGCCTACGAAGCTGGTGGTTCTGGGTTCGAATCCCGGTAAGTGCAAATATTTGTGTGATGAGCATGAATATTTCTTTCTGAGTCATGGATGTTTTCCATGTATTTAAGTATTTATCTATTTATATATGTATGTATATCGTCTCCTGGTACCCATAGTACAAGCCTTGCTTAGTTAGGGGCTAGGATGATCTGTGTGAAATTGTCAAAAAAAAAAAAAAAAAAATATCAAAATATATCAAAAAATATCAACTTTTCCGAGTAACCACCTACTTGGAGGCAAATTATCCTCATTTACAAGGACAACCTCTCCTATGTTTGGCTTTGTTTCTCTTTTTGCCCACTTATAACGCTGTAACATATAGGCTACAAATTCTTGAGACCAGCGTCGCCAGAAATCTTGAGTCATTCGTTGCAGTAACTGCCATCTCTTTAATGTACTCATATTACTAAGCTCGTAATTTCGGTCTGGCACAAGAATCATAGGCTCCCCTATTATAAAATGACCGGGAGTAAGCAGCATTGGATCATCGGGACCTTGACAAACTTGTGAAATCGGTCTGGAATTTAGACATGCCTCAACCTGAGAGAGTAATGTGGCCATTTCCTCATAGGTCAAAGTTGAGTCACCGATCACACGTTTGAGATGAAATTTGGTAGATTTTATTCCCCCTTCCCAAATCCCACCAAAATTTGGAGCGTGAGGAGGTATAAAATGCCATTTAACGCCTTTATTATTAAGCCATTCTCGAATTTCACTAGCTACCCCTGACTGTTCCGCAGATACTAGTAATTGTAGTTCCTTAGATGCACCAACGAAATTCTTTCCGTTGTCACTCCATACATCACTACAATGTCCTCTTCTGGCAACAAATCTTATAAATCCACTTATAAAACCTTCTGAAGTGAGATCACTAATAGCCTCTAAGTGCACTGCTTTTGTAGTCATACATACGAAAAGACAGATGTAGCCTTTATAAGATTTGTTACCACGGCCTTTGGACACTCTTATATTGATTGGACCGGCAAAATCGACACCTGCATGCAAAAATGGCTTAGCCGGAGTTACTCTACAGGCAGGTAACTGGCCCATAAATTGATTTTTAAAATTTGCAGAATGCCGAACACATACAACACATTTACGTACGTATGCCTTTACCAAGGTTTTTGCAGATATCAACCAATACTTAGTGCGCAGATAATTTAACATCAAAGTTGGTCCTCCATGCAGAGTATTTTGATGAGCTTCTCGAACAAGTAATGTAGAAAAGTGATTATTTTGTGGCATAATGATTGGATGTTTCATACTTTCAGACAGTTGTGATTTCTCAATTCTGCCTCCAACTCGTAGAATTCCTTGTTCATCTAATATAGGACACAAAGGCGTCAATTTACTTTTCTTACTGACACTTCCTGTTTTCTTTATTTCTTCTAGTTCTTGTATAAATTCTTGTTCTTGGCATTTTTTAATGCATGTTTCCAGAGCATCTCTCAACTCATCCCTGGTAAGGTAAGTTTCTTTGTGCTGTTTATATCTTAAAAATCTTTTACAGTAAGCTACAACTCTAATTAGCTTCTGCAATGATGAATATTTAGTCCAATATGGTTCAGTTTCAGTGGTTGTTATATGTACCTTAATACTCTTCTTTACTGGCCTTTCTTCTAGATCAGTTGTAGTAGAAGATGGTTTAGTGTAATCAATGGTGTCATTGCTTAACCATGTCGGGCCATGCCTCCAAAGTGATGATTTTGAAAGTTCTGAAGGAGTCATGCCTCGTGATGCTATGTCAGCAGGGTTATCAGCAGATTTGACATATCCCCATTGAGTATTATCCAAACTATTAAGTATATCGGATATCCTATTGCCAACAAATGTTGTCCAAGTGCTGGGGTGTTTATTAAGCCAAGCAAGAACGACCGTTGAATCGGTCCAACAGTGTAGTCGATGTTTCCTTATGGCTAATATTTGTGCAACCTCTGTGATTAATTTAGCTAATAAAACTGCTCCCATCAGTTCCAAGCGAGGTATGGATAGTTGCTTAATTGGAGCAACTTTAGTTTTCGCAGTGACTAAATTGACATTAACAATTCCATCTGATCCGACTACTCTTATATAGATAACAGCTGCGTAAGCCATATTGGATGCATCACAATATGCGTGCAATTCTACAGATGTATCATCTTCCCGAGTTTCAACCCATCTTGGTACAACATACTCAGGTAAGTTCAGAAGTTCTTTTTGATATGTTTTCCACTCCATAAGTAAATCTACCGGTAATTCTTCGTCCCAATCAATTCCAGCAAGCCATAACTTCTGTATCATGACCTTCGCTGATACAATACATGGAGCTGCCCATCCTAAAGGATCAAACAGCCGAGAAATTTCTGAAATAACTGTTCTTTTTGTTACAGATCCAGTTTGCGGAGGAAATTTAATTGAATACGTGAAACTATCAGATTCTCTACCCCAAGAGAGTCCTAGTATCTTCACTACCTCATCTAGCTTTAACTCTACGTGTTCTTCTTGACTCTTTCTTTCTCTAATGATTTCTTGTGCTAACTCCTTGTTATTTGTCAACCATTTTTGAAGTTCAAATCCTGTCCAAATTCCCAAGTAACATTTCCATTTCCCTGTGTATTTTCTTTCCTTCTTCTATGGTTTGGCAACCTGACATAAAATCATCTACGTAATACTCACTTTTTAGCCTTTCAGAGACCAGTGGTAACTTCTCACCTTCATCGTGTGCTAGCTGCTGCAATGACTTCACAGCAAGGTAAGGCGCAGATGCGGTACCAAAGGTAACTCTTAATAATTGATACTCTTTTATTTCAGATGCAGGGTCACTTCGCCAGAAAAGACGTTGGTAATGGGTATCTTCGTAAGCAACTTTGTTCTGCCGATACATCTTAACGATATCAGCGCATAAAACTATTGGATATAAACGCCATTTTATGATGATAGCGCGCAGTTTCGGTTGAATAGTTGGACCTACCATCAGCATATCATTCAGTGACATACCTTTAGAGCCTTTAGAAGACGCGTCGAACACAACTCTGACCTTGGTTGTTGTCTTATCCTCCCGAACTACAGCGTGATGAGGCAAATAGACTGCCTCTGACTGCTTGGTATCGGTTTCAGGGTAGACGATCTCCATGTGACCAAGATCAAGGTATTCTTGTATAACGTCGGTATATTTCTTTTTAATTTCAGGATCCTTCTTGAAACGACGTTCGAGATGATGAAATCGTTTGAGTGCAATCTCTTTGGTTTGTCCGATTTTATTGTGTGGGTAAATTTCCCTAAATGGAAGTTTAACAACATATCACCCATTGGCGTCTCTCTTTGTAGTACTAGCATAGAATTCTTCACATTGCTCCTCTTCTGGAGAAAGAATCTTTTTCAAGCTAGTGGTATCTGACTCAATTTCCCAAAACCTTTTGAGCAAATCATTGTCATTGGCATGTGAATGCATGCTAACTAAATAATTATGAATGTTTGTTGAGTCAAGATCGAGATCTGGGTGTGATTGTCCAGATAAAATCCAGCCCAGAGTTGTATTTTGAGCTATAAGATGCCCTGGACCGCATTTAACCAGACCTTCTCTAAGAACTTGGCCGTAAACTTCTGCTCCAAGCAAAACATCGATTTTGTTTGGGGTGTGGTACTCTGGGTCAGCCAGAGCCAAATCTTTAAGTTGAGGCCAAGGTGGTAGTGAAATACTTCTTGATGGAATCAATGAAGTGATAGTGCGTAAGACATAAGCTCGTACCTCAACACTGAAGTTGGGATCGTAGCGTGATATGACAGTAAATGACACCATAAATTTAGAGCTAAATTTACGGTCTTCGCCACCTATACCTGATATCGTGCTTTTAGCAGGTATTTTCTTAAGACCGAGCAACTGGACTGCCGATTCTGTTATAAAGGAAGTTTGAGATCCTTGATCTAATAACGTCCTCAGCAGTTGAATATACCCTTTCTCAGTCTGTACTTCGACTAGAGCGGTAGCTAGTAAAACTCGACTTGGACTTACGTTTTTGGAGAAATTTGACGAAACTGTTAGAACCTGTGATTCCTGTGCCGTACCAGAAGCAGCTTGAGAAACCATCGACTTAACGGCACGTATCTCGGTTTGCTGATTCCGACTACTACTAGGTGACGTTGATCTGGAAGAAGATTTTGGGTGTAATAGTGAGTGGTGTTTACGGTTACAAAGTTGACATGTAGTTTTAACGCGACAGTATTTGATTGAATGATTTGAGCCTAAGCAGTTGTAACATAGCTTACTTCCCTTCCCGCTACGCTACGGCTCAGTGCGTCGGAGGTTCGCTGTGAAATAATATTATTTTTCTGCTATTTCGTGATTGTTTTGTGACCTGTGTTTTGTTTCTAGCTTTAGTGTTAGTGCTAAATACTACAATCTGTAAGTTTTTTAAGTGTTTTAATAAGTAATATCTGGATTTTAGTTCAAATTATCGTTCGGTGAGTAAGTTTAACTTTTTTCTTGTGAGGGTACCGCGTCATAGTCACAGTTACTTGTTATCGTGCTAAATTAGTTATCGTGCTGTTTACATTAAAGCGCTTGCTTATTTCGTGTGAATAACATGTCAAAAATGAATGATGTCCCCCCCGATAGAGGGCGAAACGCATTTGGGAGAAGTAAACAGACTCCCAGAACGCCCCCTTCAGGCTTCAACAAACGAGTGTTAGACGATGCGTCACCGACATTTTGTACTCCCGATGGTCAACAGGAATCGGACATAAAACGTTTTCGGGGATCTCAATCCGATTATTCGTCTTCATTAAATATTAGCGATACAAACAGTGCGGAATATAATTATTGCGATCTTGTGACACAAGCTTCCGTTTATCTGTCAAAGGTTAACGAATTAGTCAGTGATTCCAACTCGGGTATGAATATCGCGAATAAGCTATCGGTGATGGATTGTACGCAGCGCCTTACCAGTATTATTTCATTACTTGCGCTTAAATCTTCATGCAATGAAACTAAATTGGCGAACGCAGAACGTCAGTTAGACCTTTGCGTAAATAAAACCAATTCTGAGATTCCTACGTACGCGGAACAATTAAAACTGCGTTTACCGAAAAAAACCGCCGCCCCCATAGTACAGACGCGAAAACCGGTTCCTTCAATTATTGCGTATCCCACCGCTGAGCGATCAGCGGAGTACGCGACTTCGTCGGCGACCAAGGAAGCGCTTATGAAGGCTATAAAACCCGCGGACGACGTTTTTCAAATAGTAGGCGTTAAAAAAACTTCCAATTCTGGCGTTGTACTCCGAGTGGCAAATGAAACCCAACTCAATAAAATTCGCTCTGTCGAGGCCATTCGTTCGGCGGGTTTAAAACTTCAAACTCCATCCGGGCGACGACCGCGCATACTTATAAAAGATATACCGTCGTCAATGGACGACCAGGTCTTTTTAACGGCGTTATACAGGCAAAATATCAAAGATAGTGATCTTAAAGTCAGCGAAGACGATTTTACGTCTAAAACTAAAATTGTGCGCAAGCGTAACGTAGCTAATGGGCGCAAGTGGGTGGGAATTGAGCTCGAACCGGAGATTAGAAAACATTTAGTCAGCACTAAAGAAAAACTTTTCATCGACTGGGCTACATGCCGCTTTATTGATGATTTAGAGGTAGTTCGGTGTTTAAACTGCCAGCAATATGGGCATGTTTTCAAGTACTGTAGTAATAAATTACCTACCTGTGCCTTATGCGCAGAAGCACATCCCACAAAATCATGTAAGCACCACAATGACCCAGAATTTAAACCAGTTTGTGCATCGTGTAAAACATATAAAAAAACCTCACGACCACAAATGCGGCTCGGACAACTGCCCCACATTTAAGCATAAACTTGAGCAGTTAGTGCTAAATACCAAATATTAATATGGCTTACTTAAAAATAGGGCAGCTAAATCTTCACAACGATAGGGTTGCGACATCAGAGTTGGAAACTTTAGTCAATGAATACAACTTAGATATAGTGCTTGTACAAGAACAATATCAATATGCGCGTTTAAAAAATAAATTGGTGCAGCTAGACAACAAATCACGGGCTGCTATTTACGTAAGGTGTACTAATTTTACGGTAAGCGCTATGCGAAACCTCATGACGTCACACTGTGCTGTCGCTGAAATATCATCCCCATCCTGGAAAGTTTACGTAGTGAGCTGTTATTTTCAGTATTCAGATCCTGTCGGTCCCCATTTACATCACTTGCGCCATGTTTTGATGTCCCTCAAAGGACACAAAATTATTATTGGCGCAGATGTTAACGCATCCTCTACGTTATGGTATGGCAAATACCGTTCAAGCGATACAGAACGGCGGAACGCCGTCGAGATGAATCTATCAATACATAACACTCCTGAGGCACCGCCTACTTATTGTAGCCCTACTGGCGAATCTTTTATTGACGTCACTTTTTCAAGCTCAGACGTCCGAATAGATGGATGGCGTGTTGCCTGACGCTTCATCCAGTGATCACCGCTTAATCGTGTACGAGTTTGTTCCTCGGTTGGCACAAAGACCTACGGCTATTTACGGTAACTATAGATATCGGCTCAAAGGGGCCGATTGGGATGTTTTCAGAGCTCTTTTTGCCGCGCATGCCAGGGATTTCACCCGGGATGAACTAACAACAGAGGAATGTGCTGTAATGATGTCGGACACTTTTACCTACTGTGCCGATATTGCCATAGGCCGCGTCCCTACCACTAATATTCGAAGATGCGATTGGTGGAATAACTACTTAATTAAAGTTCGATGTGAATTTCGGAGAGCACGTAAAAAATATATTAAACTAAAAAAACGTAAAATTGTAGGCGATGTTTTAAATAATGCATATATAAATCTCAAAATAGCTCGTTCACGTTACCGCTCGTCAATAGAGAAATCCAAAGGCAATCTTATTAGAAAAATAGTCAATAAATTAGATAAAGAAGGCCCGTGGTCGCCCCTATACCATGAGTTTAAAGCAAATAGGTCTATAGATTTAGCTTATATTCAAAACATAAAAATCAATAATACCTACACCAGTGGCATAGAGGAGACCACGGAATCCTTACTTAATTCGCTCATACCTGATGATAGTTCCTTGAACGATAATGACTACCATAAGCAGATTAGACAGTGGGCAAACAATCCACCCGCTACCTATATGTCTAGTCTTCCTACAATTAATGAGTTTATGAATACTGTGAAATCGCTACCTGTTAACAAAGCTTCAGGTGAAGATAAAATATCCAACAAAATGATAATAGAAGCCACAAAACAATCCGGTGATTCAATACTAAAAGTTTTTAATCGTTGCATATCTGAAGGGACTTTTCCGCGTTCTTGGCGCAGCGGTTTTATTCGTATTATACCAAAAAATGGCGATAAACTGCCTGAAGACCCTAAGTCATACCGACCAATAACGTTACTGCCTTCCTTAGGCAAGCTTCTATCTAGAACGACTTATTGTACCGCGATTGCTGCCGGGAGGACCAAAATTTCACGGAAATCAATTTGGTTTTACTGCGGGTAAATCGACAGTGGACGCAGCTATCTCAGTGAGGAAAGCTGTAAACTCGTCCGAATGTAAATACGTTTTGGCCATATTCCTAGATATTTCAGGGGCGTTTGATAATACTTGGTGGCCAATTTTGTTACAAAAACTTAAGTTACGCGGTTGTTACAGTAATATATATTCGATAATCACATCTTATTTCGTACATGGCTCTGCAACTCTTAAGCTTGGTCACTTCAGAGTCACTAAATCGTTAACCATGGGTTGCCCCCAGGGATCAGTGCTCGCGCCGTATCTCTGGAACTTGGGTTTTGATGACTTCTTGACATTACCCTTGCCATCACGCTGCTCTCTAACGGCATATGCTGACGATGGCCTCTTACTTATACAGGGTAACTCCAGGAGAGAGTTGGAAAATCTGGCTCAAACTTGCTTAAGTATGATAAGTGAATGGGTTAAAAGAAATCGCCTTACATTTGCTCCTCATAAAACCTACCAACTCCTTCTTAAAGGTGAACTAAAATCCCCCCCGGGCGTAAAACTTAATAATGTTATGTAAAACGCAAAATATCAACCTGTTATTTGGGTTTAGTTTTAGAAAAGAATTTCTCGTTTATAGAACATATTAAATCAGTTGGGGAAAAAGCTAAGCGAAACTTTTTTGCACTTACAAGGATATCGACGGCAACCTGGGGCCTCTCTTTTAATACTCTTAAAATCATTTACGGGGCAACCTATCTTGGGTGTATATGCTACGGCTCGCCTGTGTGGGCTGATAGGGCTACCATCGGAGCTGCTCGCCGTAAATTACTACAAAGCCAGAGGTTGGCGTTGATATTTCTGTGTAAAGCCTATAGAACAGTGAGCACAGAGGCCCTACCTGTCCTAGCGGGTGTACTACCGGTTGATCTTGAAGTACAAAGACGAGCAGCAATGTATTATTCTACGCGCGATAATTTAGAAAATGATTTCTTATCATTACGCGACCGTGCGAAAATAACCAGGCTATTTATGCCAATAGCTGACTTAAATAACGAACTACTAAATGAATGGCAATGTAGATGGAATACGTCAACCAAGGGTCGCCATCTGCACCAGTTCTTTCCGGACGTACGCGAACGGTTAAATAAAACTTGGCTAATCATAGACCATTGTGTTGCACAATTTCTTACCGGACACGGCAATTTGAAAAGTAAATTGTATAGTTTCAAATTAGTATCTTCACCAATCTGTCTGTGCTCAACATCCGGTAACGAATATGAACAAACTGCTCACCACATCCTGTGGGAGTGTGATCTCTGGCAAAATCAGCGTGATATTATATTAAACAGCTTGCAACCAATATCTGGAGTAGTTTATTATACGGATCTTGTAGCAACAAGGAACAACTTCCGTGCGTTTAAGCGTTTTTGCCATACCTACTATTGGAATCAAATATAACAGCTCACTTAGGACCCTTAAATTGATCCTCGGTGCTTTTGCAGCTGGCTTCTCTAGTTGCAAATCTCTCATTTTATGAGGCTATAGCCTCTTTACATCATTCTGTCTCCCGCTTTGCTCTGGAGGGAAGTGGAACGATTCATTTTCTAACTCCTCCTTTTTTCTGTTTCTGATTAAATTCGTTGCGGGATCCAAGACAGTTAAAGCGATTCCCCGGGACATGCCTGAGCTTCACCGCTCAGTGTCATTTCATTGTGTGCCACTGTTGATCCTGGCTTACAGGAGTCGCAGTGGTGGGTAAGAGGGAGGGACTAGTCCCGTGATTAATAAAAGTTGTAACATAGCTTCTTGGTTCGGACAAAATCACTTCCGAGTTTTGTAATTCTCTTTACAAAACTGTTTACAATGCCTTAAAGTATGATCTTCTTTACAATATGGACAGGAAACATTTGAACTGCTACTTTGCTTTGAATCAACAACATGAAAGGAGTTTGGTTTACTAACGGTGGATTTTTGTTTAGAAGCTTGGAAGTGTCTAGATACTCTAACGAACGAAACCTTGATTCTAAAAAGCTTTTAAATTCATCAAATGTTGGTAAGTCATCAAAAGTACTAACCTTTGATTCCCAAAGCTTGCGTGATTCGCTATCTAATTTTGCACTTATTAGAAAAATAACTAGAACATCCCAGGCCTTTACATCAATACCGAGAGCGCTTAAGGCGTGTAAACAATCCACAGTTGTATCCAATAGATCTTTAATGGCATTTGAATTCTCTACGACTACAGGTTGAGCGGTTAATCTTTTCAGAACACAATTAGATAAATAGCGTTTGTTCTCATATCGTTTGGTTAGAATGTTCCAGGCTTCTGGTTCGCCTGCCAAATAGCCTTTCAGGTAATGCAATTTCTGTACATCATCAATTGTAGCATTCTTATGGATAAGCGAAAGAAACAAGTCTCGGAAGGTAGTCCATTCTGTATATTTGCCAGTAAATATGGGTATAATGACCTTAGGCAATTTTACATTAACTATTCTTTCAGCTTCATGTTTTGTTTGAACTGACGCAACCATCGGTGTTAACTGCTTTATCTTTTCCTTGAGTTCAGACTTATAATTGATGTACAGATCTTCTGTTTTCTCATAGATCTCCTTTGTAAAATAGTCGTGTTAAAATATCAATAAAGTACAACACATAAAATTGTTGAATTTTTCTAAGTCGCTAATGAAAAAGTTGAAAATTTTACAAGTGTTTTACAAAAACTTGTAATTTTTGAAAATCGGATATAGGTTCCCCGTCTCAACACTTTTGCAAAACTATTCTATAAGTCTATAAAACCAAACTAAAGTCTTCAAATGTACTCACAGTTTAAATCCACTCACTACACTTTGTTGAAAATTACGCTCACTAGGGGGCGCTCGCTCTTACGTTGAACTTCACTGATTTTGGGGATCTTCCTGCTGCTGTAGCCAACTCCTTCCGCAACAGTATCGGAGGCGCCCTCTGCCGGCGACGGTGTAAGGCACCAACTTCTGTGCCGCGGTGGCGTCCTCTGGCGGCGACGCCAAAGCACTTCAGTGATAGTCTACCACTGGCTTCTCTGCTGATCCTTAAAAATCCAGTGACAACCGACTCGATAGGACCATGTAAAATTTGGTACCCAGGAACTCTTCCAATGACAACACTTCACTTGAAACAATCGTATATTTACACAGGCTCTATTTACTTACAAAAGTCACCGTACAAATTCTCAACACCATAAAATTTCCTTCTAGACGTATATATTTGATGTGAACGAAACCATAGCGCCATTCAGCCGAGGTGAATAACGCCATCTAGTGATTTATGAATTAACAAAAATTGCATACAATAATTAAAGTATTATAATTTGGACAACATGAATGGCTGAAAGGAAAACATTTGGCACTAATATCTGCTGTATGCGCTCCAAAGAAGAATTCAGCTGCCTAATAATAGACTGTCATTTACTTTTTACATAAAAATATATATTAATGTCATTTGATTAGTTTAATCATATAAAATAACAGAATTGCCAACATCAAAGGTCGTTCACATCGGAAATACTTAGAAATATTTATGTGCAAACGAATGTAAAATTACCTCTAATCAAAAGCGAAGGCAAGTCAGGTATCTTTGCCAAATTATGCCGGCTCGGGAAACAGACGCTATTCAAAACGGAGACACAACTAATGGCACACTCAGGAAATGCTAAGTAATCATCCACCATTAGTGACATTCTGAAAACGAGAATAATAAACCTATTAACAGACTATACAGAAATCGCACTAACAGAATTCTTCATCTCATCATCACCATCAGCCTGATATCGTTCTCTGCTGGACATAGGCCTCCCGAAAGGTTCCTATAATGTTGCCATTTGGAGGGGTTTGCCAAAATCACAGCGGTTTTCATGCGAGTTGGTTGCATTTAGGTGGTAGCCAGTACGCATGAGCTCCTGCCCGACTACCTGGCGTATCTCTTAGTTGCCTTTTACGACACCCAGGTACGGTTACGCAGGTACGGGGTATGTACAGTTTAGATTGTGATGCGTAGAATGAACTTTATATCGTCGTATCTTGTTTCGTAGGACTATTTTTGATTGATTATTGTAAGGCCAACCCTTATGGGTTTCAGACGTGCAATTAGCACACATTCCAGACAACCCTCCCATACCCCATGACTGTCTAGGAAGGCAATGAGAGTACCATACCTAAATAAAAAAATTACATTATTTTTATATTTAAATCTTTAGGCTGAAATATCTATAGTTAATTATATGAGTTTTTGATGTGTTTTTTTTTATAATCACCAATCATATGGATTGGTTTTAAAAAAAAAACACTTAAAAAACTCAGATAATTAACTATAACTCATTTTTCCATAAATAATATTTCTTTAATGATAAATAGTAGTTATCTTACCTGAGTGTAGCAACAATAACTCTCAATCCGTCGTACTGTAAAAACGTATCGTGCAACTCTTGTTGCCGTAATATGACGGCGAGTTGCTGTAACGTGCTACGGCGTAGCGACGGCTCTAGCGTAGGTTGTAATGTACGTCGTGGAATAAACTCATCGTGCTCATTAAAAACTAGATCTTGCTTTAAAACATCCAAGATCTGGGTTAAGCCTACATTCTAAAACAAAGAAGAAAAAGTATCATATTAAGGTGGAACTTCACGACTTTAGCTATTTAACAGAGTATTTGGCGGCACAATTTTTAAATAAGTGAACTTGCAGATGCAACAGTCTAAATTTATACCATGTCCAGTTAAAAATATTCGTGAATGGTGTAAGAATATAAACATTGTCCTGAAATCTGATCCCAAACAATGCAGAGCCTGTAACATGGCAACCAGACAACTTATAAACGTACTTATATTTCTAAATAAATACATATACTACATAAATTACACCCACACACAAAGATTTGTCCCGGGTAGGAATCGAACCCACGACCTCAGACTTTAGATTTATATCCCTCGTGCGGGTGTTAAATTTATTTAGAAAAATATACATAATATAATGTGCATCGGAGCTGTGAAACTTTATAGCGGTTTCCACCAGAGACGTACGAAGGGATCAGTATGTATCTGAGCAGTGCTAGGAGACTCCATGTCTTTCTGTTACAAAGACAATCTTATTGACTGGTAGTCCAATCGTTCTAGGTCACTACACCTCGCACACGTCGCTCGATTTCTCTGTATGTATAAACCTCGCGAAGCCAACCCTACACTACAAGAGATGTGCCGAGCGAGGCTAGGAAATCAAGTGATGTAGTGGTTTTCTTCGCAATGCACAGCTACCTCTCATATGTCTAATTGAAGCATATAGACCGAATTTAAATTTGAGTATATAATCTCTGAAACGGTCGGTAGGTTTTGCTTATGTAGCTCACTTGAGCTAAATTAAGGTCGTCTGTACAGTGTTTACCTGTGGAGCTTTGGACGGAGAACTTGAGTAGTCAATGTTAAACTCCTGCGCTTCTACTCGACGGAGCGCACTCAAAATTACATCTGCGCGTAACGAATCTCTAGGCGGCAAATACGTATCATCATCTAAAAACAAATAAATTTAAATATTTAACAAGAAACCAGCGACGTATAAGCCAGCCTCGCGCAATGAGGATTCCGAACGGTGTCCTTGAGTTAGTCCACGAAACACGGATAAATTAGTAGAAGTGGTGATTTTCCAGTAGTTTTACTGCTAATTTATTACTGGCAGTTAGAAGTCAAATAGATCTGATATGTGACTGATCTATTCCTTATCCATCTTAGTTATTAGTTGGGACTACGCTTAAAAATGCCTAATATTTATACTAATACTCTCCTGAATTACAATTCTCACTTGCCATTACAAGATCGGACGTGGATATACTGAAATGCAATGAAATAATTTATAATAAGTAGATTTTTATGGGATTCAGGATAAGATGGCATTCGCTTCTTTAATTCTGGTAGCTAGCTCCAATAGCTATGTCCCCATTGATTAGGGCCTACTCCAAATGAAAAGGGGTAAAATGGAAGAAAGAAGAACATTCAATATAAGCTTGTATAAATAGTTGACCAACCTAACAACCGACACAACGCATGGGCCGCATCGAGTTGCACAGCGACACACCGTACAAACAGAAGTCGCACTAAGCCTGTAGCTACTTCTGCCGTAGAAACTCCCATACACTCAGCTATTTCTCGATCTAAGGATTTGCATATTGCGTTACCTGTAAAATAATAGAAAAGGCAGTCGTATTAACAAATAACACAGTAGAATTTTTCTTAATGTAGTCGCGGATTTTCTTTTTAAAAGAAATTTCGGCAGGAAGTCAGTTCCGGGGATGAATGGATTGAACAAAAAAGGAAGGATAGATAACATGTGAACGATGAGGTTGAAATTGAAGAAAACGGTTGAGAGAAGAGCGTATTTTTGCTATGAAGATACTGGACTTGAGAAGTTAAATAAAAAGTAGAAGAAGGCGAGTCTTATAGACATAATAGGGTAATTAAGGATCTGAATGAATGGAACCCCTTTAGCTGGGCTCGGCAGCTATAGCTACCACAAGGTCATTTTTGCAAAGATTGAATATGAATAGAATGCAGTGGTTCAGAAGTCGGTTGAGTTTATTAAAGTTATCTGCATTCAGATCAAAGTAGCACACATCACCAGATTAAGGCCTGCACGAGCATTACCTTTGTTGTTGCGTATAGGAATTTTTGGGACGTTAAAGACTCCGCAAAACATTTCTGACAGACACTAGCCATCTGGTCCTGCCAACTAAAGGCCGGGTCGATGTGCAGGCGTAGATTTTTTACATTTCTGCTGATGGGAATAACTTAGTGACTAAATATTATAGGTGGCAGATTATCGTAATCAACTCAACTTATCATGCGACAACTACCCACGCTGATGTCTTAACATTTAGAAGGGTTGACAGTGATAACAAACCGATTCAACCAGATTTTTATAAAGTATATATCCCCATGTCGCGGGGTACTTTACAAATATATAACTAACGGACACCATTGTTCTAAATAATTAATACGCCATAGCTGAAGATGCTCTGACAGGTCCGTAAGCGATCGGCGAGCTTAAGCAACTAGGCTCGCGGTCAGTGCTCCGTGCTTCGGAGGGCACCTTAAGCTAGCGGTCCTGGTTTTAGCCACTAGGCAAAGCATGTCAGAGGCCAACTGGGCGGCTTGAACAACTCTGACACCAAGGTAACTGCCCATACGATAAGTAAGTAATAATTAATAATTTTCTTGTGTGGTATTGTTCTATATTTTATTATTATAATTTGAGTGATTGATATGTAAAGGTTAGATTACTTATTAACATTAGATATGCCTATTGAATATAATTGGATGTAATTTGTGTCCGTCTACTATATGTTTGTAAAGTACCCCGCGACACAGGGATTAGATTCCCTATTACGGGCGTCATCATTTAAAACAATAATAATAATTAGGACAAAACAACGAGATTAGTTTAAATTCAATAATGACTTCTGATCCTGAATGTAAAGTCCCACGCTTACCCACTTAGTTAGTATTACATTAACTTAACTATTTATATTAAATCAATAACTGTCATACATACTAGTATTCCAATATAATATAATGCTAATGGAGAAGATAACTTTGCAAAGTAAAGTGCGGTGCCGTACACAAGACAAGGCAAAAAGAAGTAAAATCTATAACACATACCTAATTGTGTTTCATGCATTGCATACACGTGTAACAGTGGCAGGATAGGCAACAGGCTGGCTAAGAGACGCCACCAGCAACTTTCACTCAGTGCCATTCGACCGCGTAACAAGTACAGCATAATATCTGACGCATTGTCTTCTACCTGCAATGTGGAAAATAACATCGGTAAAGAAGTAAGCCCTTGTTTTACCTAGGTAATAATAGAGCTCCTAGTCGAATTTTTGCTACGACGACCAATCACACGGGGACTAGGCAACTAGTCGAAACGTATTATAGTGCACGAGTGAATAGGTAAGCTCTATTATCAAATAACAGGACTCTTTTTGTGTTCTCCGAGACTGATAGCGTTAAACACTGCATATTCCCAAACTCCGGACCGGGCGTTTTACTTGGCAGAAAGATCCCAATATCACTTTTTGGTCTAACCCGGGATCTGAACCCAAGATCGCATCACGGTTGGACAAGCAAGACTGATGTCTTCATAAATTGTTATAAAATTTACTAATTCTCGAAAATGTCTAAAATTAGATTCCTTTTTTGCTTTTTTTTTTCATTCTTTGACTATCCGTGGCCGATTATCGAGACCCTTTTTTTCCTCTTAACCCTCCTTACGCATACCATAGGGACAATTCCTTGTGGTATGAGTAGGGAGGGTATAATGAGGAACACAGAAATTCGGGCTCAAACTCTTAAATAGACAATGAAATACAGGTATACTGTTTGGCTACATTAAACACACAAAACAGCATGTTTTGTGGTAAAACGTGCTGTTGGACGTTGGACGACACAACACAAAAAGTTAGATAACGGTATTCGCAACAACTTATTTCCTACCTCTTTCAATTTTGAAGAAAGACCATGACAACAAATTTCTGTCAATATTCCAACATCACATAATAATGTGAGGCATTTCTCATTATCCTTCTGGTATAATTCATCTCCGACTAACACAGACTTGACCATTTCCGCCAATAACTTGTAGAATGTGGTCTGCACCCAATCAGCTCTATAAGCCATCAAGGTCATAGCAATATTTCTAACATTAGACCACTCATTTTCATTTAAATCCATGTCTTTAGCTCTTATAAGCAAAATATCAGCAATTTCAGACAAAAGATTATCACTGGGCAAAAGTTCTAGAATATTCAGCGAGTTCTTAACGCAAGGAAGAATTTGCTTGGAGTTGTGCATCTTTTTGTTCTTTGTAAATTTTATTGCCTCTGCCATACTCGTGAATAGCTTTTTCAATTCTCTGTACTTAGTTTTATATTCTTGATTGGCAGTAATTTTTGAGTTCTGAAAACAAATACGACTATTTACGAATAGAAAACCCAGCCAAGGCAAACTACAAATAGGATTCCATGCCTTTGTAGTATATCAATATTACAAAGTCATAGAATTCTATTCGTGCGAACCTGAATCTCTACTTCAGGTTAAGCGTTGGAGGTAAGCAAGCATCATATCTCTGTTATAATAATAATATCTCTTTAAGTTGGGTTAAAAGAAAAGTACTTCCCATAAATGGATCTATAAAAAAAAGGTTAAGAAAATTTATCCCTAAAATAATAGATTATTGAATTGAAACGTTGTACAAGCCGGGATACTTGGAACTGACTGCCATCTCTGCGCCACCCAAAGCTACGACAACGAGTTTGAAGTTGCTTTGACTAACGCAATACAGTTTATTTATACACTACTCATAACTCTAAATTAAACGGTAGACCTATAATCTAGATACATACTTGTAAGGTTATCTCGATCCTTTTGCATAGTTCAGGATAGAACAACTCTATCGCTGGATCCAACTGGGCTGTTTGTAAAGCAGTGACGAGGGAAGATGGCGGCAGGGCGGAGTCCCGCGCCCAGTACATCAACTTCTCAGCACATGAAACTAAACGCAACCACGCCACTCGGTGGTGGAACCTCTCTGGATCTTCAAAATATGATTTTCTGGAATCGTCATAAAAGAATCAAAGTCACAATAGACAATTAGAGCACAGCTTACAAACACTTAACAACAGATGACAGGTATCAACCGGAAAATCAAAACAATAATACTTGAAGATAGATTTTACAAATTTTTGGTGTAATGGAGTTTTCGGGTTACAATGCAAAGCTACGGTGAAGCCACCAGAAGGCAAGGTGCATAAGTTTTTATTATTTATATAAAGGCTTCTTAACATAAGTCTTTGTTACATAGTTAGTTGGATAGTTAATTGCCGCACTTGGCCTCTTTTGTGTGCTCTTGCTACATGGATTTTTTTTGCTCAGTATTTCACCATACCTATATTTCCCTAGAAGATCTCCCAGCGACCTCATCACAATACAACTTTTGTGTGATATATCCCGATACGTCTTCACATTATGGTCCATACTCCAGAAGCTTCCATTAATGCAGTCCAGCAATAGATCAATGAGGGTTTCTACTAGATTTACGCAGATGTTTAATTCTCTCTAGAAAAGATAGGATATTTTGTAATTTAGGACGTACGTCACAGAAGCAGCCGCCACCTCTCTGTGTTGAGTAATTTTATCCAACCAGTAGGAGTAGCCTTTTGCTCCCAATCGCCTACGTGCAATGTAGACCTTGTTTATCGACGAGTGTTATTTGACAATTAATGGAAAACATATTTTGGAATTTCCTTCTACTCGGATGCGTGCCAAAGATTTCGTTGTACATGTTACAGGCTAAAACAAACATGCAGGATCGGGAACGAACCGATCCCGTTCGGATCGGTTCGTTCCCGATCCTGCATGTTTGTTTTGATCATTTCGGCAGACGGAGGAAGCGTCGGGGCGGCAGAGGCAGCCGGTAGCCCAACTCCCCTCGGGGCTGCGGTGGCATTATGAAGTGTTCTCTACTGCCGCCACGTGTAAACAGCTCCGGGAAGGCAGCGATTTGTTTGTAGCGCAGTCGCTGTGCCGGACTGACAAGAGTCGGCAATAGCGGAGAGCAATCCAGAGCCCTCCCAGGGTATGTGTTCCGACCATCTGGGACATGGTGCAAAAGGGGAATACCGGAGCAGCAGACCCGCGAACCCGGGGCTTCTCCCATCAGCAGATAGAGAAGACCACGGCAGGTTTAGTTGATGCGAGTCCGACATACCCACCCGCAGACACTTTTTACAGGTGGCATGCGTAGGCATTCCGCATGCCTTATCAAAAAAAATACAAAAACAAGCAAAGCTATATTCTACGTCACTGATGCACATAATGCTTGTTGTTAACTGCTTACCAAACAAGATATCTCCTCTACAGCGGAAAATTGCCGTGACTATAGTTCCCTTACCAGATCCAATATTTCAGTCTTGTCAACAGGATCAATCATCACAACACTGCGAGCCATCGTGGACAATACTGAATGTAGGGTGTCTAATGTGAACAAAGGGGCGGGTAACTGCCTCAGTGTTGCCAGACCATCTTCTAATGGTGTGGCAACTTGCTCGCCGGCGATCTCTTCGAGTTCCAAGTTCACTTCATCATCAACGCCTTGATTTTCATCTCGGAACTAAAATAAAGGAAGTTAACTATGAGCTATTTCGGAGCGTGAAAATTTACCGTCAAAATAGTATGTATTCATGTGGCCAAAGTACCTTATTAGCCTGATGTATGAGATCTACACAAGACAGCTGCAACAGTCGCATGCGCAGAGCTCTTGTTATATGCAATAATACGTACAGTGCTTCACTAGGCCGGCCGCCACTATTACCTTCCGATATTGACACCAAACTCTGAAATTATAAAATTAAAATAGTAAGAAATTAAGTTAGTTATTCGTATAGCCTACAGTTACTCTCTATTCAGAGGTGTTACAAACGCGGGTATGCTGCCCAGTAGGCTTCTGATATACTTCTTGTCGGAGTTCGACAGCTTAATATGCCCTCGGACGCACTGGGATGCTTAGAAATAAAGTTGAATTTTGAAGTCACCCTAGAAGTTTATCGTTTAGGGCCGAAAAATAATTAAATATTCAACTGTAACAATTTTTTTTACCTACTTATACCTAAATAATCCCGCTACCAGTTGATTATTAAAGACAATAGAATTAGTTCGATAAAAGGGTAGTTTATCCAATTATTAGTCCAAATTCCACATACAAAAGTAAGCGCCTTACTCTTGGAATCAAATAGAACTCAGTCGGACCCAAAATATATACGAAATTATGGCTCCAGAGTCAGTTATACTTGATTTAAAGGGTAAAGTATTACAAAATTACATATGATTATACATATTATAATATGATTACCTTTATTATTTCTGGACGGTTCAAGAATACTTCCGCAGGAAAGTCTCGAAGGAATACGTCGCGGATGAACCGACAGCACCTCCTCGTAGATTTTAACAATTTTAACGCATCCTCAACTAACAATAATGTCTTTTTGTCCGGCTGGCCAAGTTCTACCCAAGGAAAGAGTAAAATTCTAATGCTTTCTGTTGCGTTTGTGCTAAAATTATAGTAAAGGAAATTAAAACTAAAAGTATAACAATACTGAATATATGATCCCAAACTAAGCAGAGCCTGTACTAAGGCAACCAGACAAGTGCTCTACATACTTATATATTTTTAAATACATACTTCTTATAGATAAATTACACCCAGACCTTAACAAAAACGCGTGGGAATCGAACCCACAACCTCCAGCTAAGCAGTCAGGGTGACTAACTACTAGACCAACAGTTTCTTTACATTCATCATGCAAATTTTCAAAGCCATCCGTAATACCATAAAGTCATATTCTACACAACTTAAAACTTTCAATATTTTGTTTAAAATTTTTATAAGAACACTTCAAAATATATATATGAAAATTTCCGACCAAGACGGCACTAATGGGAACAAAAATGAAAAAAACATTTTACAAATATTTGATTATTTATTGAATTCTGAGGAACCAAATTTAAGGCCAAGTGTAAGTTAAATAAGAGTATTTTTTCATGTTTTCTAAATCTTACACAAAATTTACAGTCTTATTATGTGATAGCTGAATCTTTATGAGATTATTATTGAGTTACAATAATTAGGTATATAAATTTTGATGAATTGTAAAATACTTACTTCTTACCCCTAGTGGGGTTTGAACCGCCAATGGAAATAGATGATTCCTGTGAGGACTGAAAATTGGGCCCTAAATTATAATACCCACTGCTTGAACCTCCATCACTTTCTGAGCTGAAATAAAAAAAAATTATGCTATTCATTTAATTTTAACAATGTAAATATGAAATCATATCATACAATTTTGTTTGTATCAATAATTCTTTAAATGCTGGGACAAAAAGAAAGAATTCCTTTGGAAATAATCCTGCTTCCAACATTTAGAGGCAATATCAAATATACCTTTTATGCCGATCATAAGTATATTTAGTATTTTCTCTAAATGTTGGATACTGGGAAAAAAGAAAATATTAATTATACCTATGTTTATGTAATATTTTTTTTTCTTATTTTTCTTAATTTTTTTTTTTTATTTATTTATTTATTTCTAAATGTAAACATATAACCATAACCAGATAACTGATATATTTTTTTAACAGAGTCAATTAGAATTAACTTTTAATTTATAATTTATGGTAATGGTAAGTACTATAATTAGTGCGGCTGGTGCTTAAAAAAGGAAAACCTGAGCTATAAGCACCAGCACCTTCCAATTTAATTACTTAATGTATAATACACAAAAATAAAATTAATTAAGTTAAATGTCTCGCATTATTTACATGAATGGGAGCTTGAGTGTGTGTGGATAGGTGATTTTGGGTGTAATGAATGTATGTGTGCAAGTGTGTGTAAGTGTTGTAATAAAATTAAACTGTAAAATTATTATATTAATCAGAGGGATGAATAAATGCTTCTGTTTCGTCATAATTAAGTTTTTTAAGACTAATTGATACCGTTTCTTTCAAGTTATACCTACTTTTGGTTAGTAGGGCTGGTAAGTTGTTCAGAAATTTGTTGTATAGATAGCGACCGAGAAAGTAATAAAATTGTTGTCCAAAAGATGTCTTACATGTAGTGGTAACAGGAATTTTATTTTTACGTTGGGTGCGTGTTTGTGTTAAGAAAGGTTGTGTTTGTGGGAGTGTGTTTTTATGTTTCTTGGGAATAATTTCTGTGTGCTGTCTTAATATTATGTGGAGTATGAAAATCTGCCTCACACTGAGTACTTCACAGTATTCGTATAACTCTTTAGTAGGAAAGCGATACGGTTTAAAAGTGCATACCTTTAACACCGCTCTCTGTGCACACTCTAGTTATATTAGATGGGTATTGCATGCACCACCCCGTGTAGAAATACAGTATCCTATTACAGACTGGCACAAGGAATAATAAACCATCTTAACAGTGTCAGGGTCAGCGACATGCCGCGAGTATTTAAATACAAAGATTAGTTTACGTATTCTACCGGACCACTTGTTAATATGCGGTTGGAAGGAGAGTTTCTCGTCCAAAGTCACACCTAAGTATCGAGTTGCTCTCACCATAACAAGTTTAGGGCAGTCGCAGTCTGTATCAGAACCAACTTGCTTATGGGCACTAATGTTAAGGTGGTTTAAAGAACTTGCTTCCGTATTTCTAATTCTGTATGTCATGAAGGTTGTTTTGTTAACATTTAGTGTGAGTAGGTTAGTTGTGAGCCAGTGTGTAACTCTTTCAAAGCCAACTTGAGCTGCACGAAAAGTGTCCTCCCACGTTTGCGTTCTAAATGTTAAGGCGGTATCGTCTGCATAGGCTACTATTTTACCGTTGTTTAACTCTAGTTCACACATGTCATTTACGTACACAAGGAATAAGGTAGGCCCGAGGATGCTTCCCTGAGGAACACCATACACGACTGAAAGTTCTTCGCTAATCTGATCATTTACTTTGGTACACTGTGTACGATTACTTAGGTAACTCCGGAACATTTTAAGTTGGTTTCCCCGAATACCCAGCCTTTCTAGTTTAAGACATAGTCTCGGAATTGAAACTGTATCAAAGGCCTTGGTACAGTTTAAATTCCGAGACTATGTCTTAAACTGAGACATACACATGAGAAGAAAGATTCATTTTATTAATCTTATATACATGTGTATATTATCAGCCTTGCAGATGTACCGGATTTTTGGGACATTTGATATGTCCTGCATGAGATTCACCTTATCTAATGGTATCCCCTAAAATTACAGATTTACATGTCTAGATACTAACCTAGTAACATCCGGTAGCACAAGGCGCGGTACAATATCAACATCAGATTCAACTGTGTTTAGAAACCTCAATGTTTCAACCACATCTTCAAACAAATCTAAAGCATCATCAACAATATTTGATTCCATTTTTTTTAGACTCTTTAGTATAGTTTCAACTCCAAACTCTTTGACTATGTAACTGCCTGCTTTTGTCTGAAACATACAATCATTCAAGAAAATAATTGGTAAAAATCATCCAGAAATTATGTACTAAGCAAAAAATGCTCAGTCAATAAACTGATGTTATTAGGAATATTAAAGATGGAATATTTTTAACTGAAACATTATTTATAATGCTAGGTAGTTATGAGGAAAATAAATTCCGTAGGGGGCATCACAAACGCACAAGTCACAGACCCAAAGCATGTTCATTCTCAAAAAATGATATACATTATATGTGATACAAACAGATCACATGCGGGAATCAAAGCACTGCCGTAGTATCCTTTGTGATGGGTAGTAAAAATTATATGCCAAAATACTGATTCTTAGCAAGAAGAGAATAGTAAACAATCCCATTCAATGGACTTTGCTAGGTTGTAATATATAGTGTAAGCCTATATAAGTTATATAAATTTAGGTTCTTTTCGATAAAATGTTATGTTCCAGGCACCAGGCACTAGTTTTTTTTACTATTATTTAGGTAATGTGCTTCACTTATTTATCCCTTAAATTTATACAGGAATGATTGCCATATAAATTAAGGAAAGATACTTATTCATTAATTAATTTAAGATAAGAAGAGTAATATTTAATATGGTTCCTGGTTTTTTCACTGTAATGCCAGTAATACCTGGAAGCTTTTCCTAGTTAAAAAAAAGAATATTCACAGGGCTGTATGTTGAGATAAAGTATAAGTAGTATAAAATGGATCCCTAAGATGATCACTTGCATGATATTTGCTATATCAACAGTACCGATGAAGTTTGAAATGATACACTCTATGTGACTCAAATATGGATGTGAAATGTAAATTGATTTATATTTAAATTATGTTTTAATTTAGTTTTAGACATTTATTCTCATTATGTATTAGTAACAATTAATTTTCTAGAGAACATAATTCTACGCATTGTTACTAGAGACATACATAAAGCAGAAGGTGGGTATTATTATAGTGTTTTTTAATTAGTTATAGTGGGTGAACAAAATAACTAGGGCAGGCTTCCAAGTATTACTTTTTTTTATTTACAACAACATATAAGAAAACAATAAAAAAAATATCCGGTGACACGGCCATCTGATCCCAAACTAAGCAGAAATTGTACTATGTAAATCAGATAACTACTATACTAGAAATATTAATATTGATAATTACACCCAGACTCAAGACAAACAGCCATGTTGATAGACAATTATCTGTGATGAGAATTGAACCCACAACCTGCAGCGTGAAAGGCAAGTATTTACCAACCACGCAAAACAGCCTGTCAAAGAATACAACAAAAAAGATTTGATCGCTTACTTTAATAGTTCTAAGGAGTAATTCCAGCGCTTCACGTTGTAACGATGACTTTGTGTGAAACCAAGCCAATAATCCCTCCAATAATTCTCTCGTGCCTGATAACTCATCTTCTAATTCCCAACCTAATTTCAATTTTGCTATTAACAATTGAAGTGATCGCTCGCGGATTTCTTTCAGAGGATGACCTAGAATTTAGAAAAATACTTATATGCTAAATCCTACCAACCACTTGTAATGAGCCAGTAAGCTGTATTATTTTTATTAAGGCCAAACTTACCAAGCTTTTTAATATAAATTGATAACATTTCTACATTCGCCATAATGAAAAATATTTACCGTCCAAACCATGAGAAAATAAAAATAATTGTTGATCAACTGTTTTGTTTACAACTTTTGAAAACTGTCTTTCTTTCTGGCTACAACAGGCAGGCAAAGAGTATTTAAACCTCAGGCAGGCATATGAGGCCACAGATAAACTATATTAGTACGTATGAGGCATAGAGCATAAATAAGTAGCTTTCATCAAAGATATTATAATAGAACAAGATTGCGCACTCCAAGATTTAGTTCAAAGTAAAATGAACTCAAAGTCTTTAAGATACAGTCCATTTCTCTTTGTAGTGTACCAATAGGAAAAAACGGACCACTTGAAAGGCTCTCGTTTTGGAATCTGTCCCTGTCTAACAGATGGCCAGCCTAAAAATAACTTACTTGACGTATAAAATAGTAGAATTTTTGGTCAAACACCTAGGATTATGTTTTCATATAACTATAATTAAATAATTTTTATTTATTTAAGACGTACACAACGTTTTTTTAACCTATGTCTTATTCTTTGATAGCTTTTTAAATACATTTAATTTGGGTTTAGTAAATGTAATAGCAGTATTTATAAGAAATGACGTTTACCACACTCAATTTGTAAACAAATATGGCGAATGTTTGTTTTGAAATTATTTATCGTATTGTGCTCCAATCCAGTTCCAATTTGCTTAAAAATGGTTTTAACTTGTTGCGTAAAAGGGTGTAAAAGTGAGGGTCATCTGGGGAGTGGTATATCTTTTCACAAGTAATTGTTATCTTGTAATGTTTCTATATTTTGGCTAAGTTCAGCAACAGGGTAACCATTCGTTACGTATTTAATGGATCGTTTTTCTAGATTTCCCAAAAACGAGGAATTGAAACAAAAATGCATGAATATTGTTCCCGGTAAATAATAATCTGATATAGCAATTAACTGTTTTATTAAAAATAACATTCAAATTTGTTTTAGAGTTTTTGCACATTGACACAAAATACTATTCCCCACTACCAGCCACTAAGCATACCTACTAGAGATTGTTGCATCTTACAACAAACGATTTTTCCAACCTGTCGTAATGTATATTAGGTATTTTATACCTACGTAATAATTGTCTGCTGTGTGGTGACGGCGACAAATATCAGAATCAGAATATCATCACCCCATCTCATCCCGTGGGGGGCGTAGAAGTCGACCCGAGGGAATATCTACCAGAGGACGGGAAGCAGCTTCCTTCTGAGTACTACGACCATCATACTGCGATCGCCAACCCGCCTGCCAAGCGTGGCGATTATGGCATATCCCCTCAAGATGATTCTTGAGGGAGGCTTGTCCAGCAGTGGACTTATTTAAGCTGTAATGATGATGATGATGATGATGATGAATAATTGTCTATTTCACTATATCTAACACTAAAACGAGGCTACTGTTTCCTCGTGTCAGTGTTTGTTATGAGTAAATAGGTAAGAAATAGACAATTGCTACACTCTTATTAATAGCAAAAGATATAAAATTATCTCAGTTGTTTAGATTAAGCCACTTAGAAGATATTTTCAATTAAGGTAGTGAGTATAGTACTATCCGTGGAATAAATTTAAAAATCGGGCCTGTAGTCTATTAGTGTTACCTGATTTTCACAATCTAATCTATATTGAATATATGTATTACAATAATTATCCTAGAATACTATAGCCGACTGACACAAAACACTTGTTGCGAAAAAGAATATAAGTAAATAAAACATATAATATACTTGAAAACTATTTGGATACATTACGAATATATAATATTTGGAAAGTCTATTGCCTTTGTCCAAAATATCTACCACAACTCACACTTACATTAGGCGGGAATTGTACTATAAATAATTATATAATTTCCAAACGTTTAAAAAATCTACAAATAATCTTGGTATAATTTAATTTATATTGCTTGCAGAGAGGCATACAAAATAAAGAAAGTATAAGTAACGAAAACATCTCGAATACGTATACCTAGGTATGCAGTGGGGCGAACAGTAACTTTAAAAGCACTGCACATGTAGTATGATTATACTTCAAAAGTAAGTTTATTCATTCTCATAAAAACAAAATTTTAAATTTGGCGCGTTAAAACATTCGCATAATTCCACGACGCATGGTCACTCTATTAGAAGGAGATGCCATCCAAAACAGCTACTTCTTGCTCGGGCCGTTTTTGCTCCCTCAGTGCGCAATCTTGTTATATTATAATATCTTTGGCTTTCATAAGCTCACAGGAAAACTAGCTTTTGACGCCTGAGACTTACAATTTGGTTAGTACTCCTTTCACTGCCTGGCCCGTTCACAATTAATTTGCTACAATCGAAGTTTGGATATTGGTAAGACCTCATGTAGCAACAAGAATTGAAAATTTTAGAATTTCAAAAGAACACCTGAAGATGTTCAATAGAATAACATGTCTAGGCTAGGAAACTCGGGCTGAGTTTCTTTAATCTTTATTGCACACAGAAACATACATTTAAATAAAACTTTACAATGAAAGGTCATGCACATAGGCGAGCTTAATTCATTAATGAATTTTCTTCCAGCAAACCATTAGGAGAGTGAAATTATTATATAATGGGTACAAGCAGTGTACAACAAAATATTAAATTAAAAATATTGATAAAATACACAGATATATTTACATACAATACCTAATAAAATAAATATATATATATATATATATATATATATATATATATATATAAAGAATAAACTACATAAAACCTACAGATCTATTATATACATAAATTGAAGAGATAAGAGGCCTATTACAGTCCACTAGCGCCGCCAATCGAAAAAATGTCATAACTCGTAAATAGAATCAAAAATACAAATTATGTTCTATTATTACCGTGGAAAAGGCAATAACGTAATTGTATAACACCTTATCAGCACTTGAAATATAGCTGTTTAGCTAAATCGTGCATTCAAAACATACACGGCCGTTTTTGTTACGAATGCACGATTTAGCTAAACAGCTATATTTCAAGTGTTGACAATGTGTTATAAAATTACGTTATTGCCTTTTCTACAGTAATAATAGACCAAATTTTGTATTTTTGATTCTATTTACGAGTTATGAAACTTTTTCGATTGGCGGCGCTAGTGGACTGTAATAGGCCTCTTAAATATACTTAATGACGAGCTATCACGTATGAAGTGTGGTAAAGAGTTCCAAAGGTGCACTGCGCGTACAGTAAACGAGCCATCATAGCGGCTGGAAGTATGAGAAGGAGTCCTTAGAAGAAGAGAAATAGCTGTGCGACAAGGTTTGACTCTAGGCACCAGATACTCAAAGCGTTCACGGAGATAGATGGGAGCAACAGAGTTAAGAAGAATGGAATAAAGTAGAGAAAGGATATGACAGTCCCGACGCCACCGAATAGGCAACCACTTCAATTGAGCCCGGAACTCCGACACGTGGTCGTACTTCCTTAGGGCGAAAATAAAGCGGATGCATAAATTCTGCAGGCGTTCGAGCTTATCTAGAAGTTCTTCTGTTGCATCAAGAAAACAGACATCAGCATAGTCAAGAAGAGGGTTTCCTAGTTTAGACTTGTTTTATTGTCGAAATATTTTAAATATAATTTATTAATATTAATTTATTACAATTAGTTAACTAATGAAACGATTTTAAACCAGCTCGACCCGATTCCCTCCTTCATAATAATATGCATTCAGACAATAGAATCGAGCAGGCATTGTGTTTATCATAGATGCGTGTGGAACCAGCTTTTAATGGTTTGTTGCAAAGAGTATAATAATAACTAACCTATACAGAAGGTTTGTCGTGTGTTGGCATTGTTTTGTAGGCCTTCGTCGGCACCATAGACAAGTAGTTTCAATGACATTGACAGATGACATTCAATGTCGGTGTTAACCATGAATAAAAATCCTTAATTTCTGGGTAAATTTTAAATCAAGACAATATAAAAAATTGGTCGAGTAACTGATTGAGGTGAAAAAAATTCCGTAGAAACATGCTTTATTATTCTGGTCATAATTTATGACATTAATAAGGAAAACACATTCAACTTGTAATTCAAGTTCTCTGGAACGAGTTGCATTAGCATTAAATTTCTGTTTAAACGTACATAATAATATGTTACTTAAACCGGAAGAATGTTTGGATTAGTGTTCATTATATAGCACCCCTCTTTATTACAGATAAAAGAGGTTATCACGTAACGATATTGCCATCTATAGAGTGACATCTTTGATTTTGTAACTACATCGTGGCATACGTCTTATATTATAGTTATTTTATTAAAAAAAAACAGAAACTAACTGGTCTGTGGCTACACAAAGTTAAAAAAAACCCTGCCCTAAGTGCAGAGTGGGGCCCAAATTATATATATATTTCTTCTACCCTTCTACCCCTGGCCCCCATAATTTAATTGCGGTTTTAATACTGTACTAATCTCCATCTATCAGATCAATTATCGATCGAACAGTTATCTCTAGGATGTAGTGATAAGTGAAAGATATTTAGGTATTGCAGATAGGCCGTCACTTGACAGGAGCACAATAAATCACGTCCGTTCGATACTAAGATTTAATGGAGGAGGGCGTAGCAAAGACAAAAACGTACGTCAGTCATTAAGAAAAGTAAAACCTACATGGCATACATTACAATAAAGATATGTGTCTTCCTTACGCAATAAGCTTTCTGTCACTCCCTGCACAGTTTTCAGCCACCGCACTTAGCAGTGACGCTTATACTTATCATTTTACTTTGGCAGTGCAACTCGTATGTTCATTATATTCTCATAGTAAATTTTTATGAACTTGCAGAATGAAGTACAATGAATTAAATAAGTCAAGTCAAGCCAAAGTCACGGTATTGACCTGGGTAAATTCCCAAAACGAGCGTATTTATAAAAATATGTCATAAGTTATCCCAAATATAAAAAAAGAGTGTGTGTACTTATGTACACGCGTTAGAAGTTATACTTCTTTGGCGTATGGAAAAAAAATAACTAAAATGCAGTAGTGATTAACGATCAATATTAAAATTAATCAAAAAGATTTTATTTAAATAAAAATACTAGAATATACAACTTGAACATAGTTATCAATTTTCATACCACCTAGTACTAACTTCATGCTGTTAAATTTAGGTGTCGGTGTGCGCGCGCATCGTAAATATTCACTCTCATCTAGAACTAACTTCATGCTGTTAAATTTAGGTGTCGATGTGCGCGTGCATCGTAAAAATT
Source organism: Pseudoips prasinana (assembly GCA_951640165.1). Classification (NCBI taxonomy): domain Eukaryota; kingdom Metazoa; phylum Arthropoda; class Insecta; order Lepidoptera; family Nolidae; genus Pseudoips; species Pseudoips prasinana. The sequence continues at coordinate 16,356,342 of OX621241.1, read as the reverse complement.
CACTCTCATCATTTTTCTCCATCGCACCAAAAGAAGTATAACTTCGAAAAAGTTGGATAAAGTAAATGAAATTTCGAAAATATAAAAAAATAGAGTGTGTGTACCTAAGTACACGCGTTAGAAGTTATACTTCTTTGGCATATGGAAAAAAAATAACTAAAATTCAGTAGTGATTAACGATAAATATTAAAATTAATCAAAAAGATTTTATTTAAATAAAAATACTAGAATATACAACTTGAACATAGTTATCAATTTTCATACCACCTAGAACTAACTTCATGCTGTTAAATTTAGGTGTCGGTGTGCGCGCGCATCGTAAAAATTCACCTTCATCTAGAACTAACTTCATGCTGTTAAATTTAGGTGTCGATGTGCGCGCGCATCGTAAAAATTCACTCTCATCATTTTTCTCCATCGCGCCAAAAGAAGTATAACTTCAATAAAATGAATGGTTGTTGTTTGCTATTTTATAGGCCTATAAATCATAAATTATATAGCTCTATAAATCATAAACCACATCTCCACACACTTACATTAAGTTAGTATTTTTTTATTTAACTACCTACCTAAATATTCACTAGAAGCTGCAAATGTACGTATAAAAATATCACGGATGCTCAGTGTTGAATACAATATGATCGTCAAATCAAACTGTACTGGTCATAATGGGCTATTTTATATGCCCGTATCAGTTGATTAGGCCACGGCTGTGATAAACAGTATATTGTGAAACCGTTAGTATGTATGAACAAGAGTTTATCTTGTTTATACGTATTGCTGAACACATTAAACACTAGTTAGTAAATGAATAAATTACTTTACTTTGCATTTATATTGAATTATTATAAAAGAATTGAATTTTGACCATTTTGATTATCACGCTTCAGTTTTTTATTCTAAGTTTGCATTATTACACGTTTTTGAAAAAATAATTAGATTTCCAATATTTTGATCTATTTGCAAACTCATATTTCTGCAAAAGTGTATGTCAACCGGGGTTTTGGGATTGAAACTGTGAGATAGGCTTTACAAAACTGAGGAAATTAAAAACTAAACATTGGCTACCCTATCCCTAGCTTTTATTGCCGGTTGGCTGAAAATGAAAAATTAAATAAATACGAAAATACTTATTAGGTTGATTTTAAGCAAGGTGAGAAAGGTTTGAATCCAATAAATTTTTGCCTTTCAGTAACTTTCGTACTTGCTGGTTACTAAAGAGCCATACAATAACAATAAATACCTGTTTTTGAAACTAAGTACTGGGTGATTCCATATTAACCTCAAAATAAGTTTATTGATAAATATAGATACCCAGATGGTACCAGTAATTACATACGTTTCAGGTTTTGCCAATTGCTGCATGAAAAATTTCAATTTTATGAAATGTGAGTATTTATTCTTTCCAGATGGCTGACATTAAAAGTTTATTGAAAGATGCAAGGAAACTAATTGATGAAAAGAATTTTAAAGAAGCTCAAGAGTGTTGCAAAGACATACTACGGAAAGACAAGCAGAACTATTTTGGTCTAGTTCTACTCGGAAAAGCTCTTGCTGATTCGGATCAAGCTCCTTTGGCCTATCAAAAAGCCATTGCAACTAAACCTGATCATCCCCTGGCATGGCAAGGGCTAGCCAATTATTATGAAATAAAAGAAAGTAATTCCGATAAAATAAAATTATTCTCTATTTATAAAGAAATGTTGAACTTACAAATGGAAGAAGAAAAGCATATTGAAATTATTACAAAATTAGCTCATCTTGGTGGTGCTCTGAATAGTAGTGAATCGCTGAGTATACTTGCTAATTATTTGCATAACCATCAGGAGTCTCCAACATATAAAACAGCTGAAAAACATTTATTAGAACTTTTGAAATGTGGTGTCCCATGTCTTGAAGAGGATATAACTAACATTTTGAAAATTATTTCTAATATTTACAGTGAAGAGCCAACTAACTCATTGGAAATCTTATATTGCAAAGTTGTTATTCAGAGATTAAACTTCTGCTCAGCTGTTGAAGAAATATTAAATGTAAATTATTTTTCCTCCAATGTAATATTAAGGGAATGGCTTTGCAAACAACTATGTTCAAAATATGTATCTGAAAACATGTCATTTGTTGGCTTTGATATAGATAAGCATATTAATGCAATTAGTGAAGGCATCATGAATTCAAAATACCCTAGCCTTTTGCGAAGTATGGTTTGCTATGATAAAGGATTATATTTAGAGGCTTATAAACTGTGTATCCCTTTAGTTAATTATCATGAGGCAGATGTAACTGAAGCAACATTTATAATAAAATGCACAATAATGCTGAAGAAATGGTCAGTAACACAAAAACTCGCCATGAACTTTATAACCAAAGTCAAAGATACAAAATTTACTGTTGTACTCAAAAGATTTTTATTTTTGTCTCTTACCAAACAACAGAAATGGAAGCAGGCAATTGATACAGTAAAAGATATACCTCTTAACCAGCTGGAACAGCTGGAGTTGGTTTATTTAGCACAGTCTTATATAGAGACTAATGAATCTGCTGATACTATAGTAAAACTTTTAGATGGGACAGTATATTTCAATCAACTTAAAGCTCTTGCATTTATGAAACATGGAAAATATGATGATGTTGTGGACCTATTAGAAGGTTCAGCTGATCATGCATTGGATGTTTACTATTTAGGTGCAGCATACTGGGAACTCAAACAATATGACAAGTGCTTGATAAATCTGCTTAAAGCAGCCAAATTGAATCCTGATCATGCTGATACATTCTTATCTTTGGGCGATTTTTATCATCATCACAAAGGTGACATAGAGAAATCTAAGAAGTGTTATGAAAAAGCTTATAACCTTGATTCTACCAACATAAACATTGCAAAGAGCTTAAGTGAAGCTTACATAAAATTACAGCAGATGGATTCTGATTTCGAGTTATTAAATACAATTACTAAAAATATTTCAACAATTGAGCCTTGGATTAACTTTAGATTAGGTTTACATTATTTAAATAGGAGAGAGTGGGAAAATGCTATTATGAATTTCAGGAATGTTATTAAAAGCAACCATAATGATATAACTGCATTTGAGTGCTTAGCTGATGCATATTACTCAAGAGGATCATTTACTTCTGCACTTAGAGCTTACAACAGAGTAATGACTTTAGATCCAAGCAAGTCTGCACATTGTTTAACAAGAATTGGATACATTTATTCCCTGCTAACTCAATATAATGAAGCTATTTCCACATTTGAAAAAGTTTTTTATATTGAACCATACTCATTTTTAGCTCTCAAAGGAATTGCTGAAACATGGATGAGGATTGCTAAGAAAAAAGTTGAGGCAAAAATTTATGGTACTGCAAGGGATTGCGCACAAAATGCAATAGACTACATCACAAAAGCTATCTCTAAACAGAAACAGTATTTGTGTTTTTGGAAACTATTGGCAGATAACTTGATGTTTATTACTAGACTGCCAGATAAGTATGCTTATATTTATATGTCATCATTGTCAAATGAAAATGTTGATAATCAACAAAGGAAAGAAAAGCTTGAGATTTTCCCTCAAGCTATTGCTTGTTATTCACACATAGCAAAACAGAAGCAGCAAGTGTCATCATATGATCTAGCATCAGCTTACTTGGCGTTCTATCAAGCCACAAAGAAAGTTGCTAATGCACATATATCCTTCAATCTTTCATTAAATAACATTAAAGAGAAACCAACAGTCTGGCGAAACTGGAACTTACTTGGTAAAATATGTTTAAGTATAAAAAAATATGAAACAGCTCAACATTGCTTTATCAAGGCTCTTTTAGTTACACGAAAATGGTCTGTTGCGAAGATTTGGTGCAATTTAGGAACACTGTACTTGAAGTTGAAACTTTATAAATTGTCAAATTACTGTTTCTCAAGAGGACAGTCAGCATTACCATCATTTGCCCAGAGTTGGATTGGCCAAGCGTTAATTGCAGAAGCAATTCGTGAAGAGGAAGCAATGGATTTATTCAGACATGCATCTCGTTTAGGATATCACCCAGAGAGTGCACTTGGCTATGCTGACTGGGTTTGCAGGACTTTGAAAAACAACAAATACAAAGATAGTTCAGAGTCTAAGTATGAAATTGAAGGGCTTTATGCAATACCATATGCAATTGATTTGCTAGAGTGGTATTGTAATTTTGAGACAACCAATGGATGTGCCTATAACATACTAGGAATACTACAAGAAAGATATGGTCTCTTCAGTTCGGCATTGCAGACTTATGAGAAAGCTTTCAAATATGCTGAAGATGGTAAAAAGAACATAACTCTTCTGAATATAGGCAGACTTTTTGTAAGGATGGAAAAATATGATGAAGCAATAAAAATATACAAAGCTATAACTGAAGCTAGTTTGGACTCCACTACTGGGTTAGCATTAGCACTTTTCAAGAAAGGCATCTATGAAGAATCATACTCTGTTTATGATACAGCATTACAGTGGTTGACTAATGAACACACTGATAAAGCAGATCTATTAGTGGCTATGGCTGGTATTGTTTACATGTTCAAAGGTGTTGATGATGCTAAGACGCTGCTGTTCCATAGCATTCAAGTATCAGAGAAGGAACCAACAGCTCACAGCTTATTTGCCATATGTTCCTTGGGATTGATTCATTCAGATCAAAGTTTATCAAAATTAGCTTTAGGCGAATTACGTAAATTCGAAAAAGATAGTAGATATGGTTATGACATAGGATTCTTGAAATCCTATATCTCGGTATGTGAAGACAATATTGAACTAGCCATAAAACTTTTGAGTGATAGTCTACACGATCACCCCAGTAATGCACTTTCATGGTTCTGCATGGCTCAATACTGTCTCAGGGCCGCAAGTACAAAGGCGAAAGTTGCAAGTTGTTGTGCCCAAAAAGCTTTATGTTCTGTACAGTATGGCCAATACAATTGTAATGCTGCTAATATTCTAGCATCTGCTAGTATCGCCGAACATCTTGCTGGAGACCATATTAGGGCCTTATTACTGGCTAAAGAGGGACTCCACAAATATCCTAATCAAGGCGAGATTTGGGCAGCACTGTTGTTTTCACTTTTATCAAACAATATTTGGTTAGAAAAGAGAACTTGGCTCTTAGGTGCCGCGGCTCACATGCGTCGCCATTTAAATATATCTCGTCCTCTTAGTCGGTGGGTGATCCTTATGGAAAAAAAACTGAATAAATAAGTCAAGTTTCTACTAGTCTCATAAGAATAATAGTTACACTACCTATATTGAATTTATATTCCATTCGACCATTCACTAAAAATAATAATTGTAATGCAATGTCAGTGGATACAGGTAGTGTTGATATAAACACGGTTTAAGATCAAAATGTTTCCACCGCGACGACGCGTGGCATCAACTGTATTAAACTTAAATTGAAAACTACAATCAACGAAAACTTGTATACTTAGGTAATCTATATTTAAACGTGTGTGTTTACTAAAACAAAAGCCAGCAATTTCATCTACTGATATAAGGTAGTTATTTTCAAAGCAACGTCAACCAGTCAAAGCGCTTGATATCGACATCGCGATCCAACTAGGTTTTGGCGTTATCCAATTATACGCTTTATGATTTTTTAAATAAAATATATCAGTAGTCGATTACATGGCTTAGAGCTTTTACGCAATGGATAGAACATGTCCTGTTTTTAGTTTTTGATAATATTCAATACTTATTATTATCATTATTACCAGTGTTATCCAGTACATTGTGATTGAAATAAAATGATTTTTATAAACTTCAATAAATATTTATTTTATAGTTGGTCAGGAATCCTTCTGAACACTGCTAGAAATTTATCTCCATTATTTCTGGTTACTTTTTTACCTTCTTCAGTACTTTCATATAACTTTTCTACAATAGGATCTGACTTCTGAAATAAAAATAGAAACATTATTACAAAAGGAAATTAGATGAAATCACCTCAAATTCATGATTTAATTAATGATGCAGTGTTGTTAAAATAAAACCATTTCTGACTGACATGTGTGTTCTATATACTACATGTGAGGAATACAACAACAACAATTGAGGAAACATACAACATCTAGATAATGAACTTATAAAAGTTTAAAGTTTGCCGGTTTAGTGTACTTCTGACCTGGCCATCATCATCATCATTTGTCCCCACTAATATGCTAGTGGGTGTGGTTTCCGCACTTAGTCCCGATGTAGACCATTGTACATGTGACCTGGCCTTCCTTGAGAACATCTCCAATTTGGTGAGAAAATGTTCTAGAGGTTTTTCCTTCCGATTGGTTTTATAGTTGTTCAATGCTAAATACTAAGTAACATTGTACATTCAATCAATATACAGTGGCCAATATACCTTTCACTTTTATATACTAAGACATGTCACTCCTAGAGCCACATCTAGGTGGAGCTGATAAAGTGTATATGGGTTTTCTAGTAATTTCTGGGTCATCTAGTAAAGATAAATAAAAACAAATTATCTTACCAATTCCTCATCTGATATTCTTTCAAATAATGGATGTTCTTCAAAATGCAAGACCATCCATTCATTCAAATCTTTTACATCAGTAATTGTATAAACAATACCCTGAAAATATTAAAAACTTGGGTTAAACACTATCTATTGATGAGCACCCTAGAATGTTTTAGTTAGACCTAAATCATTTAAAATTAATTTGTGTTGTGAAGTAGAAGGACGCAAAGTACACCCAGATACAGCACAAATACTTGAGGGTTACACAATTAGCTGTCTTATGTGGGAATCATACATGGGACAGGAAGCGGCGAGGCAACTGTCTTAAACGTTGCGCCACAGGTGCAGTCAAGTTATTACAGGCAATATAGGTTAAGTGGAATGAAGTCTTATAATGTGGTTTATGTTAGAAATGGAGATAGGTAGAGATTGTCGTATGTAGAAAAAGCATTAATCCTCCATGCGATTTCCACTCCCTGTCTCTTTCGTGCGCGCCCGCGTCTTTGTGTGTGTGTGAGAGAGAGTGAGTATATGTATATGTGTGTGTGAGTGAGAGAGAGAGTAAGTGTGGGTGTGTGTGTGCAGGTATTCAGATTCGAACAGGCGATCTTTGTGCACAACCACTTCAATACTCAATCAGTTAACATGTTACTATCTTTTGGTTATTTTCTTTTGAATTAAATCAGTTATAGTTACAAATATTAAGTACCTGTTCAGCAAGGACATAGGCATATTCAGATAATAGCCACTTATTAATAATCCTCCATTTATGTTTCGCTTTTTTGAAATGTGGATCTGGATATAGAAAGAACATTTTCTTAAGCTGAAATTAAGAATGCAATGTGTTATTATTATCTATAAAACTCAGCAAAACAATTGATCCGAGTAAGTCCCATACATTTCACAGATGTCATTGTTATGAGTTATGGGAATTGTAGTAATAATAAAGACCAACTTTAAACCACCAACGTTAAACTATATGAACAATAGCCTATGTGTTAATCCAGGGTGTCAGCCGTCTCCATACCAAATTTTATTAAAATCGCTCCAGCCATTTAGATGTGAAGAAGTAACAAACATACACACTCACAAACTTTTGCCTTTATAATGTATAGTGTGATTGTATGTGTTTAGTAAAGCATCTTGTATTGCTTTTCAAAAAGTGTTCCCAAACTTGTAATCTTTATTTGTACCATTGCATATGAAGATTATGCTCATAAATATACACCACTAATAGTATTACACTTTGTATTTAGTACTCATAACTCAGCAAAACAAATGATCAAATATAACTCATTTCAGGCCAAGGTTTTGCACTACCCACTGGATGAGGGTAGCACATGACCAGCAATTGTGAAGATATTTGGGAGAGGCCTTTGTCTAGCTGTGGAAATCTTTTGGATGATATGGAGCTGATCAAAAAGATTTTTATTCATTGAGGAATCATAGAAGAATATGAGAATATTCTGACCTGTCCTTTGCGGAAGAAGTTTGGAAGATATTTCATAGCATTAGTTCTCAGTACTGCTACATTTTGATACTGGTCCGAGTTTTGTAATCTTAGAGCTTGGATTCTATCACTGACATAATCAGACACCTTTACACGAATTTCTAGCCCCAGCATTAGATTATTGGGGTACATCGGCGATAATGTCACTGAAAACAAACAAAATTTAATTTTACCTTAATGTATTGGGAATGTCATAGTAGGAGTCTTTGTAACTATAAGCCAGATATACCCACCTAATAACTCACGATAACAGACCACATAACTTAAATCAGTTGACTGTTATGGCAAGTAATTGATTTGTCTAACAACAACACAAAACTTGCTACAAACATGTTCTGACTATTTACAAGCGCTTTTTTAAAGTCTATGTGAATAAAAACCTTTTTATTTTATTTTTTTTATGTTACACAGTGATGTACTTCACGTTTTTGTATTTGAATCAATGTATAGACATTGGTTTTAAACATCAGCATACAATTTAAATGTTATGTGTTCTTGACTCTGTTATAGTATTGTTGGAATGAATTAATTGAATGAAACAAACATGAAACTTCTCAATCTTTACACAATGTCTAAGAATAATGTACAATAACTGCCACAGAATCCTCTTAATAATAGATAAGTTGACTATTGTGAAATATTAATATGAGTTTGTAACTTGACACAAAGAAGTTTAATCAACTTACCAAGTAGACCACCATAACCACAGCCAACATCTAAAAATTCAACTTGCTTTTTTTCACTTTCTTCTTGTTTCACTATTGGATACAATGTTGACCAGTCATATTCATCAGGATGAGTGGGGCTAAAAAAAATAATGAAGTGTTGTATCAGTTAAATACTCATATTCACAAATACACCTAATTATTTATGAATACTTACTACTCAAAACAGTGATCAGCTATAGGGTTAGAATGCGCACGCTGTCGATAATATTTCTTTTGTGGTAGAGCCATAGCTCAGAACTATAAACTTAACTATTAAAGCATGAAATGGGTGTGTGAAAATAATGTATCTTAATAATGACCCGCCCAAAAATGCTTCAAATTCATCAAATACATTTTATTCCTTGTTTCTATGTCGCAACGTTGAGTACGTTGACAGCGTGAGTATACTGAGTATGGTATGAATGTATCCAATTCGAAATTTTAATTTGGATGGCTAGTATGAAAAAGTAAAAAAATTGCATACCTTTTTGGTAAATAAAATATAATTATTTGCACTCAATTTACAAGTAAATTAGTACGTATATAAAGTTTATTTGAATATTATAAATTACTAAGAAAATAAAAAATGAGAATTTTTTATAATATTATTTGGTAATTCAATGCTCATTCATGAAATCAGACTGTTACTACGGAGAATAATAATTTGTATAGTACATACTATATTAGTACTTAAAAAAATACAAGACGTTAAGTTTCACTTAGTTTAGAAGCGGTAGTTTGCATTTAAAAATAAACAACCTAGAAGCTCTTTATATTAAGCTATTAATACAGCAGACTTAAAACTTCATATCTCCAATCACTGCAAATAACGAGTTAATTTGTTACTAATATTGGTTCCATTTAGTCAAGCATTATAACATATGACTAAATTTGCAGAATAATTGTTTCGTTAGAAATTTGAATTACACTTCGCTAGTTTTAACAAAGAAAATAATAGGAAAATAAAATTTTAATATCATTTGAAAGAAAATATAGTAAGACTGAACTTAATATTAAACCCAGCTGCCATCATATTCCAACCCTTATAGTGTAGGTACAGTTGACACTTTATGGGCCCATGCAGTAAAATGAGCCCTAATTTTACCAGGCAACTCGTAAAATTCCGTTCAGTAGACAAAATTAACAGCGTTCTATTTGTTATTAAGATGAGTACAAGAGCGTAATAATGGTTAATAAACAAGCAGTTAACTTAAAACCCTGGATAAAGTCATCATTTAATATACGTACATACGTTTTTAAAGACAGTCACAACATTTATCGAAATTAAGGTCACCCGATGAATTTCTAAAAAAGAAAAGATTATCTGGGACAGATTAATCGATATCAGATAATGACTAACAGGATTTAGAATCCGGAAATGAGCCACACCACAGCTGAAAATAAATGTCCACCAGTCTTGAAAAAAATATCATCAGGTATGTGCCTTGCTGATTTTCAAACGTTAGACATTATCAAATCATTTACCAACAAAAATGGCAAATGATTTTGGTACAATCCGGTAATACTAACTATTAAACTCTTGACAATATCAGTTTGACTGACCGTGACATTACTAGTATGACACAATTTCCTAAGAGTGAATAGTTTCAGTTTCATCAAAAATATTTAGAATGTTCCGAATATGTTTCTGTAGTTAGAGTTCAAACAAAGCGTTATTTTCTTTTTAAGTCAGGCTTTATCGACTCAGAATTAAAGCAAACAATTTTGTAAAGCTGTTATTGTTGTTTGCTTGCATCTATTTATGAATATAATAAGTGCATTAATAGCTTTACCGTGGAGACTTCAACTGTTAAAGTTATTAAAATATTTACTAGGTTTATCCACTAATTTGGATGATGTAAGTATAAATGTTCATGGCGTGATGGCGCCGAGGCGACTTATTGGTACTGGGAACTCTAATATAATAGCCAATCGGACAGTAACCATAAAAATCGAAAGTTTTGTTACATAGTTAAAATATTTTTTAAGATTTGAAGACCTCTGTTTAAATACTTTTGTGGAATATTAATGATTTATATTAAAACCAACAAATAAAACCCAACCACCAATGCCAATGACTGACGTCATATGTAAGTAACCAATCAAACGTCATTCGCCGTCGCGTCAGCTCACATTTGACTGTTACTTACATTGAGCTATATGTATTCTACTAGACGCGCAATCCCATATTGAGAATTTGCTCACCGAGTTGCAGCGTGGGCGCTGCAACTCAGGAAGCAAATTTGGCCGCTGCGCGCGCGCCCCTCACCTCACGCACAGCCGGACTGGGACAGAGTTTTTATTCAAAACAGCGTGTCTAGTTATACATATAAGTCAATGGTTACTTAAGTCTACTTTATAGACCTAGAAATTTGTTTCATATTCTATCTTCTTGCACGATATCTCGTTGTTTGTTTACACACATATGATGTCATGTCTAGCAGCGTTAATAATAATAAAAAAGTAACGCATTTACGTATTTTTAGGCACACCTTTATATAAATTAATTTATGCTCTTCCTGGGCATTTATAGTATCTATTATCACACTTATATTATAAAGGCGTAAGTTTGTGAGTGTGTATGTTTGTTACGTCTTCACGTCTAAACGGCTGGAGGGATTTTAATAATATGTGGTATGGAGTTAGCTGGCACCCTGGATTAACACATAGGCTATAATTTATAAAGTTTAACACGGGTAAAACCGCGGGACACACTATATTAATGAGTTTCTGAAAAGTATACCGATCCCCCATTATTTTCTTTGCAATGGTTCCACCTGGGTTCCACCCTTATCTGTGGTTGTTTGTGTAAAGCAAAAAATGTCAAATAAACGTCAAATCATATGTTCAGTCATGTCAAGCAAAACTTAGCAAAATTTTGATTGTGGATTTTGTAAATTTTATTTGTTAATAAGTGATATATTATTCCACATAATGTTTTGACGGCTGTGTCGCAGTATAATGTAGTGGCTGTCGTTTGTCCGCTCAATAAGCCAAGTCTCCACAGTAAGTAAGTAGCTATTTTAACTTAGAAATATTTGGTTTAGTCATTATTATATATTTGCTCGTTTTAGCTAGGTAACATCTTTTGTAGAATTATGATAGCTGTTTGTCTAACTTAATTTAATTAATTACTTGATACCTTATCGTATGATGATAACATATTCAATACCTATACACAGCGAATTACTATTTTACTATAATATAACATTATCTATAAACACGTGTTGAAATCTTAGTATTGATGCAAAACAGCGTATAATTTTGACATAGAACCATCTTTAATTTGCTTATTTTCATTGTTGTGAAATAGGTATAATATTGGCTGAACTATGAATGACAATAATATTAAACAGTAATCTTTGTTACTATATCTGAGCAGACAAAGAGTATTGTTACTAATGCACTACTAAATATTCTGTAAATCTAAGTGATAATTTGATTTCTATATCCATGTCTTGGTGTCTACCAGCTGATATGATGGTGCATTATTTTTATGCTGAAATGATTACTAGATCTTTGTGTAGTGCTCAGAATGATGATGGGGTCAGCTTTGCTACAGTTAAATATAATTAAAGGCCCAATCATAGTTTCCTAATCTTAGGTCTAGTAAAAGAGGATACAGAAAGAATAAAATGAACCAAGTCACAATTTGATTTAAGAATACACTCCATTTTTGATGTCAAGTATTTAAAAAACAATAGGATATTTTTATTTATAGGATATTTTCTAGTATGATAGCAATTTGAACATATGCATTTGACATTGCCTTTTAGATTTGGTGATCATAGAAGGGAATAATGTTGAAGAAAAAACTAAGTTATATACTCAAAAGTTAATTTGTTTTAGCAAATTAATGATAAAAATCATGTTAAACAGACATTTTTGTAGCCTACCAGAATGTTGATGCCTTGTGACAACAATAATATTACACGGATTTGTCTGTGTAAGTATTTTTAAAGTAGTTTTAAATTTAAATTGATAATTAGGTACTTAATTATAAATAAAAATAACAATTTTCTCAAAAACTTCTGTATTGTTTAGGTTTTACTGTAAACTGAGTCAACTATTTAAATAGTACTTGGAGACAAAAAAAGTTCCTTACTTCCTAATGAAACTATGATTTTATTTCCATAACCATGTAATGGCTGGTCTTGCGCTATCCGCATCCAGCAATTTCCAGCGACCCGCGCAAGATCATTGGTGGAGATCTTTGGGGGAGGCCTTTGTCCAGGTGTGGATGTATTTCAGCTGATATGATGAACCATGTAATATCAATATCATGGGTCATACCTATTTCTTTTACTTAGTTGCAGTAGTGATATATTTTTCTTATATGTATGGAATATTTTTAACAGCCCACTTTAGACCACATTTTTGTGGACTTTTTGTGTAAGGTGGGCTGTATATCTAGTCACCCTGGCCTCTTAAGAGGTTAGACAAGTATATTGTGTCAAAGCTATGCTAGGACTTGGATATAGCTACTCACCTTCTACTACTGTCCAACATCTACAATATTATTTTTCTGACCTCACATCATTAAAGGCAGTTTAGTATTTGAAGTTTACAGTAATATGTTCAAGGAATATTTGTTGGAAGGTGATTAAATCATTGGGGGAATGGGGTCCAGATGCTCTTAGCTCTAATGTTTGTTCATACTCTTTGAGAACCTAACCTGGGTTAGGCTCTCAAAGTTGGTTTAAAATATTGTTGGGAAAAGATTACTATCATTCAAGTTTAAATAAGGATAACAAAATTAGTTTTTTGTTAGCTGTAGTGGGCAATGGGTGCTATATTTGTATTGGTTTAACTTTAATTGAATAAGTAAAGCCAATTGTTATTGTATATCTTCCTACAATTAACCACTCTTATTCTTAAAATTTTGAAGTTTTTCTAAGAGCCTTAATGTTAGGAAAAAGGTATCATCATAAAAAGAATATTCTACAGGACCAATAAGAAGAAATATGAGAGGGATTGTGTTATATACCAATTGCCAGAGGTTTCTAGAACCAACACCAACAATCTTCACAACTTCTACTGATATTTACTGTTTTGAGCTAATATAGGAGGTGAATGCCCCAAAACATTGAATAAAGGAGGTAAATGACCTAAAACATTTTGTAGGTTTAAAAGTCACACAATAGCCTCCAACATACATTGGGAGTTAAGATGAAAGAGTCACCAGGGCGCCGTTGTTTTGACGTCGCGTCATCGCCCACGTGCGCCTGTCGCCGCGCCGCAGTCTCTTTCCGGCGTCGTCAGCGCCGCACGCCCGGTACATCGGCACGCTCCTCTCATTTCATAGTTTACGAAATATGAATGTTAAACCTTTCTCACCGATCGTATTTGTTAACTGCCCTGCTCTCATTAGTGATGTGTGACCAGTTTTAAAATGAAGAAAGAAGATTCTCAGGATGGACCCAGTAAACCAATACACGGGTCGAGGTCGGCACGGTTGCTCACTGACAGCATATCCTCCGATGAGGGTCCGGAAACGGAATGTCTGCTGGCCGCGCAGCTTCAGGCCGTGGTGGTGACCGGCCGTCGAGAGTCTCTTACAGCACCGCCTTCACCAACTGAATCTAGAAAGAAGCGAGACCACCACCACCGCCAACATCACTACAAGAACCATTTGCACCATCTGATCCATTGGAGAGATATCTGGAGTGGGGAGCCTGCGAAAGGTCACGAGGTATATAGAAGTTTAATGTTCTTCACAACAATAAATTGTACCCGATCCGACAGTAATAACCACTTCTGAAATAGCGCATGTCTATGACTTTTTATTGTCGTTGTTGGTTGTTGTTTTTGTGCATTGAGTCGTGCACCGTACAAGAAAGTCTTGTTATTGTTTCTTAACGTCTTGTTCGTTGTACCTACCTACCTACCTATGACTACTTTTCTAACCTTCATATTATACAACTTTCTAGCCTTATTTAATTTTAACTTTATCATGAATTGACTATAGTGACGTCATCCAACTTAAATAGAATCTCTTGAAAAATTACCATCTACCTATTAGTCGGATGATGTGATGTGTTCATAAGGAAAGTATGTCTATGATATCTAAGATACAATAAAGGTTGCAAATACAAATTTTATAAAAGATTTTCCTTCACGATCTTTTGCGAACCTTGTTGTCACTAAGGTCGCAGGTAACGAGTTACGTAGCACCTCGTTATTACAAAAGAAGGAATGGTCGCGGTCTGATTACGTTGGTGTTATTGATAAAGCTATTTGTGATAAGGTGTTGCAGTTCAAGACCTTGGTCTTTTAGAATTTTGTGATTCGATCCAGTTAAAATTACAGCTTAATTAAGATTGACTAAGTTCTATTTTGGTCAAGAACTGTATTCGATATGTTTCGAAATGAATCATTAACCAATTTTATTGACATAATAATGAATACTTCTGGTTACACGTGTTTGTAATTTTTCAGTCAACCTTGCGTTTTGATACGGAGACTACATTAAACAGTAGGTACTCGTACATATATTGCCGTATGTCAGCAGGTAGTTGTTTTGAGTGACTGAGTGGGCCTAATTATTTTTTCCGATTCTGAACTATATGTATACATTATCTACTCGCATTGTTGTTATAACGGATGCGCGGCCGATTGTTTCGTTGCTAAGTAGGGTTTTGAAAATATTCCTCATTCCAACATAGCGTTGTTGATAAAAGTGATAACTTCATTGTAAATACAATCAAAATGAGTAGTGCCCAATTTCATTCCAATCCTTCTCCGTTGGATGGAATTCCAGGAGTTGTCCAGGTTTCTATATATGCGTGTGGCTAAAATAACAGCTGTACCTACGCGATAATGTTCGTATGACACGAAGCGTAAGATTGATAAACTACCGAGAACGAGCCGCGTGCATTCAATTTAATTCTGACAATCAACTATCATCACATGAGACGTACCTACGCCTACATTTTATAGCTCACCGTGTTATACAATACTGCAATGAAATATTACATTATGATTGTAGAAACAACTTCATTATTATTTCCGGAATCTGGTGTCACAATCAACGCATTTATTATTACTAATAATTAGAGTTTGCTTACATCAATATTTGGTACAGTAAGTGGCTACGTCTGCAGATGCCATTATTTTATATCATTCACTTTTTGTATTATTTGTATCTGTAGATACTCTATTATATAGTAGACTAGCTGTGGCCCGCGGTTTTACCCGCGTTAAACTTTTTAAATTGCTACTGCAACCCTATGTGTTAATCCAAGTTGTCAGATAACTCCATACCAAATTTTATTTAAATCGCTCCAGCCGTTTAGACGTGTAGAAGTAACAAACATACACACTCGCACACTAACAAACTTTCAGCTTTATAATATAAGTGTGATTGGGATAACTAAGATTCTAGGACCGAATGCGGCGTCTAGAATCACAAAATATTATAGGATCTATATTTTGAGATTCTAATGCATTTATTTTATTCAGTTATAGAAACTCGAGAATAAAAGTTATGAAGACTTCTAGACCAGGGTCGATAATTTTTAAAACAAAAAAAAATAGTAGTAGGATGAAACCCATTAGAAAAGGAATATTATAAAAATGAAAGGAAAAATTATTTACGGGCGATCTGAGGTCGGGAAGGGGATGGGGGTGAGTTTTTAAGGGTAAAAAACGGTTTTTCTAGATTTCCGGCAAAACTAAAAGTCCTATCGAATAACTTAAAATTGCAAAGTTGTAGGTAATAAAAAGATCTAAAACTTTTGTATTTACACTTTTTTCACATAACCTAAAATTTATGAGAAATCTTCAAAAAACCAAGTTTTTGGTTTTTTATTTTTTACTTTAACATAAATTTTTCTTTTTTAACGAAATTTGGTGAAAACTTACCTTTTTATGTCCCAAATACGTTGTAATTTATTTGATTAAAAATATTTATTTTTTCGCCTTACTTTGAATTAATATCGAAAAAAACACCCTTAATTTTCAATCGAAAAGTCACCCGTCAATATATCAGCTTTTTTTAAAATGTTGGTATGTTTTCTGTTCGTTGAAATCTCTACTTTCCGATGGTGAAAAAAAATATATATGTTACTATAGTAAATCTTCTCAGAAATTGCAAAAAAAAATCAAATTCTTTTTTTAATTACTGTCATAAATTCTGAGCTCTTTATTAAAATTAACACTTTAATTACTCAAAAAACATTAGATTACATGTAACATTGATAAAATTGCAAATAAAAATATACTACTATAATTAACAAACAAATAAGTTAATAAAATTAATATTTAATAAGACATCTACAATATTTGGAGAAAGTTGTCGAATCTTCTTTAAATTATATGCGTAGATGTCTATTTATATTTTAAGATAAATTATATACCTGAGTGACCTACGAAAAATAGTAGCCCATCAAAAGGTACAGGGTGTCTGGAGGCAGATTTATGTTTTTAAATAAGATTATTTCAAAAAGTAATAATCGGTGCGGGGGGAGGTTAGCGTCATTAGAATCATAGATCGTGCGGATTTCTCAGTCACGATGCCGCAGTGGTCGGGTGAGCATCGCGCATTCGCCATCGAGGCATTTTTCAAGAGTAACGATTCTTACGTGATTGCTCGTCGACAATTTTGCTCACGCTTCGGTATTCGGCGGATAAGTGACGGACCGAGTGTGAATTTAATTCGTTCCTGGGTGCAGAGGTTCCGCGCAAGTGCTTCAGCTTTGAACACCCCACGGCCAGGGCCTAGTCAATCTTCAAGGACCCCCGATAACATCGAACTGGTGGAACGGAGTTTACATGAAAATCCACGACTATCAATACGGAAAAGGGCGGCCTCGTTTGGACTTCCAAGAGCCATCATTCATGAAATTTTAAAAAAGGACCTGAAGTCCCATCCTTTTAAAACTCAAATTGTTCAAGAACTGAAAGAAAGTGACTTTCTTAATCGCAAAATCTTTTGTGAAACGATGTTGGAGCGTTTACGCACAGTGAATTCCATTTTTTGGAGCGACGCGGCTCATTTCCATTTAAACGGGCCCCTTAACAAGCAAAATTGCCGTTACTGGTCTCCAAGAACTCAAAACCCTCGACTGAAACATCAAAAACCATTGCACTGCCCCAGGGTAACTGTTTGGTGCGCTTTATCCACGCATGGGATAATTGGACCATTTTTTTGAAAATGTCCGGGGCCAGGCGACAAATGTCAATAGTGAGAATTATGGACGCATGATTACGGATTTCTTTTTGCCGAACCTGCGAGCTCATCCATCGTTCTCATCATACACGTGGTTCCAACAGGATGGTGCGCCCGCACACACGGCCAGAGCTTCGATGAATTTGCTTCGAGAAGTTTTCCCTCACAAACTGATTAGTCGCTTTGGAGACATCCCATGGCCACCGAGATCGCCCCACTTGACCCCAATGGATTTCTTTTTATGGGGATACCTCAAAGAGTGAGTATACACTAACAATCCGCAAAATATTGCGAACTTAAAAGAAAACATTCGTCGCGAAATCGGCGCAATGGAACCGAGCTTATTGCAGCGTGTGGCGCGGAACACGAGGCTCCGTTTTGAACATTGCTTGCAACTCGATGGAAGACATTTGGATGATGTAATCTTTAAAAAATGAAATCCTCACTTTTACACTATCAAATATTACTTTTAATTAAACGATATGTCAAATAGTTATTTTTTTATTAATTTTTTATAATATAATTCTGCCGCCAGACACCCTGTATTTCATGGAGAAGTGGGGAAGGGGCTAGGCGGGTCTGGGTCTTACTACATACATACTAATAATAATCTCCTTAATTTTGCACAAACAAATTTAGTTAATCCCATAAAAAAAAAAATTCAAAAAACAAAAATATATTAAAAATCTATATAAAATATATATCGTAAATATATTTTTAATAACAAACGTTTGGCCGATTTTCATATATATTTTATACATTTCAAATATATTTCAGATATATTCAAAATATATGAAATATACATGAAAATCAGCCAAAAGTTAGTTATTAAAAATATATTTACTATACATATTTTTTATATATTTATACATTTGACATTTATTTCTTTAATATTTTGTTGATTAAAAATATTGTAATGAATAACGTAATCAGAATAAAGTATCTACATTTAATTGTACGATTTACATTTATATTTATATATAATGAGATTTTCTATGACATAAAAGTAATAATCATTAAATAAATCAACTTTTTAATTGAAACAAATTGCAGCAATCACATTTTTAGATGATTTTTTTCATAATAATTAAAAAAAAATCGAATTCGAGTTATTTTCGATTTTTTGCATTTTCTGAGAAAATTTACTAAAGTAACTTATATATTTTTTTTCACCGTCGGAAAGTAGAGATTTCAACGAACAGAAAACATACCAACTTTTTGAAAAAAGCTGATATTTTGACGGGTGACTTTTCGATTGAAAATTAGGGTGTTTTTTTCGATATTAATTCAAAGTAAGTTGAAAAAATAAATATTTTTAATCAAATAAATTACAGCGTATTTGAGACATAAAAAGGTAAGTTTTCACCAAATTTCGTTAAAAAAGAAAAATGTATGTAAAAGATAAAAATAAAAAACCAAAAACTTGGTTTTTTGAAGTTTTCTCATAAATTTTAGGTAATGTGAAAAAAGTGTAAATACAAAAGTTTTAGATCTTTTTATTACCTACAACTTTGCGATTTGGGTTTTTTCGATAGGACTTTTAGTTTTGCTGGAAATCGAGACAAACCGTTTTTTACCCTTAAAAACTCACCCCCATCCCCTTCCCGACCTCAGATCGCCCGTAAATTATTTTTCCTTTTATTTTTATAATATTCCCTTCCTTTTCAAATGGGTTCCATTCTACTATTATTTTTTTTCACTTTTTATTATTTTTAAACGCTTCTACCCTGGTCTATTCTGCTTAGAAACTTGATGGCTTTGCATTGTTCTGATATAATTTTTTATACGGAATGTACTACAGCAATTTCCGTAGTTAAAAAAATGAGTTTACTAATGATTGTTTGAAGCTTTCCGTTGGAAACAAATTACTTACGATTGGAAATGTACATTGGAGATGCCTATAGCGGAAGACTTTACTTTTTTGCTACCCTCACTCTATCATCTGACATCGGGCAGGTTATTTATAAAATAATGGCTGGTGACAGGGGATTCAGTATAGGGTACAGGTACCTTGCGTGTTCTTGATGTAATCTCTTAAGGGGAAATCTTCGGAGCTGTATCGCTTTCGTATTTGGATATTTTAAAAGATACTTACATAAAATATATATATATATATATATATATATATATATACACAACGTGTAACAGAAAGTGTGAACGTAACTTAAGGGGGTTATAGGGTATCAGGACGGCTACCTATGGACAAAACTTCAAACAGAAATAATCATTTTTTATTCAACTAGTAATTTATTTTTCTATCGACAACCTAAATCAACAAGTAGGATTACCGACATTATGAACAACACTAGCAAAACTCAGCCGCAAGTGTAATGAACCTTATAGCGTAAATCAGAATCAGCTGTGCTGTGTTAGTACGGATGTTCGTTATATCGATAAAAATACTTGTCGATATATTGAATGGTATATTATTTTACGATCAAGATTAAAATGATGGTATTTCGGTATGAGATTTTGTGTATAGGTAGGCTTAACGAGACCGTATATGCCCCTTAAGTTACGTTCACTCTTTCTGTTACACGTTGTATATATATATATATATATGCACTTTGCAAAAATATGTGACGTTAATTTTTTTCATTCCAAAAAAAAATGTTAGGTCCGAATATTATTTGGCTTTTTTAGACACGAATGCGTAGACACAAATAAATAAAAAAAAAAATTATATTATTTTACATTACCTACATATAATTTGAATATATATATATATTTTGAATATTTGAATATATATATATATATATATGCACTTTGCAAAAATATGTGACGTTAATTTTTTTCATTCCAAAAAAAAATGTTAGGTCCGAATATTATTTGGCTTTTTTAGACACGAATGCGTAGACACAAATAAATAAAAAAAAAAATTATATTATTTTACATTACCTACATATAATTTGAAAATGCAAAATGGATCTGGATATTTTGGAAAACTAATCTCACATGATAACCGAAACATATTTCTCGATAGTCAATATATAAATTAAACCATATAGGTAAGACATAATTTCTGGGGGTGTAATATTTGATCGAATCGCGTGGATATCTGGGCCTGAAAGACAAGTTTCATTTGTAATATCACCTGAACTGGAACTATAATTCTCTTACTTGTTCGACTTATATCCATTTGCCATAAATAGGTATGTGATCCAGAACGCTATTTGGCAATCACTTACGTTGATTAGGTAAGTTCTTATTAGACAATACCGAATACATTCTCGAAATCAGTAGTAATGTTCGACTTCATTTGAAAATTAGTAGTCATATTAACTCTTTGTGATATAAGGACCGTAGCTAAGATAATTTGACAAGAAACATAAGTATTACCGACGTTGTAATTGTTATTGTTTTGCTATTGTTTTGGCACGATGATTAAGATTGACGTAATGAAGGCATTATTGGAATAACTTATATGTGCAGGGGAGCTAGCATGCCGACAAAGACTCATGAGATCACAGATTAGACCAATCAAATCACAGAAAATACCACGAGCCTTTGCCTGCTACCATGGTGATTGTTCGAACGTCGTACCGACATCTTGAGTCTTCGCGGTGCTATCAAATTATGACTTGGTTTCAAAATGGCTGTGCGTATCAAAAGTTTCCTGTTAGAATATTAAAGTCAACTACAGAATACCACTGTGTGTCCAATGAAAACGGGCAGTGTTTGCATCATATCATAAAAATATTATGACACAGTTAATCTTGAGAGACGTTTAGTCTTCTTCATTTAAATGTGACTTCACATGCTAGCGGTTGAGACAGACCATTTCTCAAGATGATCAGTGTCTTAATATTATTATAAGTAACGGGCATGTTTGTAACAAATACCTACTCAATAAGTTAAAGATTTAGAGCTCGTTGTGTAGTGAGGTTTCAGAATCTACGGCATAGGTGTGTCTGTCCGCCATTAGGTTACCTTGAATTTGTCCGATTCTCGTAGGTACTCAGAAATAATAACAGCATATTAAATGTGTCGTGATCAGTTCCGATGGCAAGGCAGTGAAGACATATATCTCTCTATAATGCGTCAGCCCAACAAAAATGTTTTATTGATATAATGTCAATCGCATTATATCGCTTGATCAATAAGACAAACAGAGAAGAGAGACTTTGGCCGAACTACCTACCACGTTGTCAGGACATTCGGGACCGATCATGAATCAAAATATCCGTAAGATTAAAGAACATTAATGTACATATTTCAAACAACGGTCTTACACCCAATACACATTAATAGACCTTCTAACCTTTCCAATTTAGTTTAATAATGGTTATGTACAACGTAAACAGATCTTACAGTGGTCTTTGAGCTTCTTAATTATTGTTCATTGAACGAATATATGTTTCATCGTAAACCCCATAAACTATTGCTTGTTATAATGTCGTCTAAAACTAAGCGGAGCCGGATTCATCTAGCTAATAAATACATCCGTATAATTTATATGTAGTTAAATATAATAAGTATATTATCCTCTAATTTTATAACATAATCATACAGATAATTATTGCGAATTCTCATAAGGTATTATATCCTCGTTTTAATAAATCGAATTAAACACTTAAGTTAATAGATATTTAACACTTAAGTTAGCAACTAACTTACATACGTTTAAACCATGCATCGTCACCGGCTCACTTATTTATACGAAACTTTTAAAATACTTCAGAAAACTGAGAGGTTCAAAAAGAAAAATGAAAGAAAAGTTTGGGTTGATTTCTTTCCGTCTCAATTTATTACTCTTATCTTATTTTTCGCGCAGCCCAATCTGGTACTTACCTACATTGATTTATCTGAGTCTATATATATATATCTTTATCTAAAGATCGTTCTACTAGTTATTCGGTTTTATCAGGTTTTATCATAAGTCTGAGTGACTTTCTCGATCATTTTTTTATCCATTCTAAAATTATATATATTCTAGTTCCATAGCTCCTTAATCCAAGCAATTAGTGGGAGAAATACATCGTTGATGTAAATGCTAATGAAGATGTTCCGAAGACTCTTTCGTTGGGAATAATTTCGTACTTGTCATCTTCACCGTAATTTCAGCACTAAAACATGACGTTTGACGTCTTTTAACGACGTGGCCCTGGCAAATATGTGTTCCCATTCATAATGGTAATTACGATTACGTCATAAACGGGTTTTCATGTGTCTAAAATAGAAAGTATAAAAATTTATTATTATTATATAATATTTATTTATTGTATGACATGTGCAACATTTTATTTCGTCATAAAATAACGAGGAATGTTTTAATGTAATAAATGGATATGTCCATACAAAAATAAAAAAAATATTTTCTACTACTCAGATCAAGTAATTTAATCAGAGTTCTAATATTACTATGAAGGAAATATAACTTTTAAAATTCAATTGAAGATAGATCTCCTGATGCAGTTTAAGATGGTACAACATGAAGCTATTTAATTAGAAGGGAATGTCTAAAATCTGTTGATGCTTTTTGTGAGTTTATTATATCTGTCCTTACTCGACGTCGTTCGAAAAATGGATGAAATTTTTTAGAATTTATCAAGGTGTAACATAAAAAATTAAGGACCTATTTTATGCCTATGAAACTGAACAATGTGTAGCACATGAACATGCAAAGTACTGACATAAACGCTAAACTAACCAAACAAGACTACCGATCCGCTGATAAATTTTGTTTGGGCAGCCTTAAAATATTTTCTTTCAAACAATATTGTACCTACTTGTAGATGCGATATAAAACCTTTTTGCGATAAACTCGTGTTCTCACGATGTCTATCGCTTACAAGTAGTTGCTTACAACAACGATAAGATTTGCGTCCCACGTTATTTTGAAGCAAATCTTCGAACGTATATACAAATGGTTTTAATGATGTTCTCATATATTTTTTTTCGGATAGTTTGATTCATCTGATGATGCTATTATACGTATCATACTCCGTTAGAGGGACTAAAAGTAGAAAATTTGCTTTGTTTTCAATTTGCAATCTACAATATGTAATTGTTAATTAATAAATAAGTCACATCTCTTTCATAATGTGACAATTTTCTTCCTAGAAAAGCAACGTCTGAACTAGACAAATCCCGATGTCCCGGAACTTTACAAAACTACCATTTAAAAAAGTCTTATATGTTGCGGGAGAGAGGATTGAACTTGTGATCGGACGAGCAGGAGCGAGTGAAAAAGAAATGTTTACTCAGTGCAAAATAGCCTTTCGGTCCTGTATGTCAAAATCCCAAATTACAAGTGGATCCAAAACGTCAAGTTCCTGAAAAGTCCAATACTTATAATGTGAAGTTCCCGAAATGACAAATTCTTAATATTTCAAGTTCTCGAATCGTCAAGTCTTTTTATATAATTAAATATCAATTCCATAGAGATGCGATACACTGACTCCCTCACCAATATTCTTCTCTATTCGCACTACAAAGCATGATTATCACATACGTGTTTACATGCAGATTTCTGTATATAAACATGTATGTATATGAGAGATTGAGAGACACCAAAATTTTTAGTTTATCAAAATTGACGCCTTAGTATGAACTTGATCGATGGATATAAGATACATTATTATTGGATTTAAAATTTCATCAATTAACATAGACTATTGAGGACAAAATATCAGTGATTTCATTAATTTTTTTTAATCTTTCAATTGGCCTCACCATTTCGTATAAGGTGTTCATGTTTAGTCAGCACATGGTCTAGACTATGGTCTAGTTCCTGAGTATTTCCTCTGCTTCGGTGTCCTTAAACTTCGCATTAGGAACACATTCACAGCCTTTAGAATCTGTTTCCGAAGCCTCATACGAAACCATAACACCATAAACCCATAAAGTAATGGCAACTAGAATTTAAGCCGCGAGAGGTTAAGCTCAGTTTAAACTGATATCATTTGTCAACATTTATTGGATGGAAGAGTCATGTGCTTTTACGCAGTGCAATTGTTTTTATACTTTTGTTATGTCATTTTTCGGTGGTATTGTCAGTTCCGATATGCGGAAGGCTTATTAGGTTGCTTGAATAATTAGGTCATGAGGGTGACAAGTGCCTACTAAATTTACAAGTAACATAGGGCTCCAGAAGCTTCATGACCTTTCGTTTAATAATACACATAATGTGAATAGCCATATACTACTCCGAATACCATTCTATTCAGTTCTGCTCCTTGTTAAGTTTGTTCGGAACTCCTCTCTAACAAACCTTATAGAGAAATAGCTGTCGGTAAATAATAGTCTGCAATGGCCACGAGTGAATGCCCAGTTCTTACTCAATATCACCATGAAACATTCGTCAGTTTTACGAACCTTTTTTTTGCAGAACGAACGTTTTCTTGTGTAACCATTTCGTTCCATTCTCCTAGCATGAAACTTACACTTTTGGCGGTTATAACTTGCCAGTATCGAATTAAGAACCATCTAAATTCTTTTGACGTAGCTTCTGGTAATTCTTTCACTGCTAAGTATTTGTTATATCTCACGCACAACCAAGCTGTTGGCTTAACAAGGCCTCTACTAGCGATAACTCTACAACCCTACATCTTGGTTAAAATGTGTTGCTCGTTCGTTTCATTGAACTATTGCGTGTTACAACTTTAAGGACAGTGCCTTAATTCTTACCGTTAAGTGCCGTAAGCTCATAATTATCACGAAACAGCCACGCCATACTTTTTAAATAACATCGGTCACCGTAGCCTAGTTGGTAGTGCTCCTGCCTATAAAGCTGGTGGTCCTGGGTTCGAATCCCGGTAAGTGCAAATATTTGTGTGATGAGCACGAATATTTGTTTCTGAGTCATGGATGTTTTCTATGTATTTAAGTATTTATCTATCTATATAAGTATGTATATCGTCGCCTGGTACCCATAGTACAAGCTTTGCTTAGTTTGGGGCTGGGATGATATGTGTGACATTGAAAAAAAAAAAAAAAAAAAAAAAAAAAACATGCATTGGGCTAGAAGAAGTTAAAGGTTTACGTGTACGTAAGATCTGACGAGTACTTTTCGGTGTAATGGGGTTGTCGGAAATATTTTTGATGCCGCAATCAGTGATGTTGTGTGGTTTGGGATAGCAAACCTCCCATTGACGAAATCATAAATCCTTGTCCTTGTTTATATCATATCACTGCTGATGACAGTTCTTTACATTAGCCTTAATAAAAATTCATATCTCGTAAACAGACTATTGTGATTAGTGACTTAACATAAAAAAATATATATTTGTTGTGTATACATATGATATTTTGGTCTACAACCGCATTTAATTTCAGGAAATAAATTTCTTATACAACAATAAATAATAGTATAACTACTAACACTAACAAGGTGCGTACAGTTCCAAGTTCAGGTTTTTATTACACAATGTTACAAAGTGCATAAAGATCTATAATTTTATTTACATAAAAATCCGCCAGTCGAAGGAGTTTTATCGATTTGTTAGGACAAAACTGTTTTTCCTTTTATAAAGTAAATGCTTCTACAAATTACAAAAAAAAAAAAACAAAGAGCATTTTTAATATTATTTTATCTGTTATAAAATTAAACCAATCTTGTAAATTTATAACCAAAAGTATATAAAAAAATGAAATAATATAAACCATAATACATTTTGAATGTTTTTATTGATGTGAATATTAAATTAAATACCAGCGCTACCTATCTTCAAAATAAGCGGTAAAAATTGCTATTCTCTGCAATATCGTAGTATGTCTCCCAGCAGCAATTTGCAATTTTATTCATATTAAAAGCACATTTTTTACCCTTTGTCCGCAGTAAATATGATAAGCTTCTGATATATTATTATTCTCATCATTAGAGGCCATTTAAACCGCTTACGGCATTTTTGAGCAATTTATTGACTCACTTAAATACGACAACAGTTACAAGTAGTGGTAACCACTATCACTGGGACACTAATACTTTTTAACTTAAGAGATAGATAAGATCGATCTTTGAATTTTCTTAAAATCTAATAATTTGGAAATAATGGTGTTGGTTGGTATCATACCAATTTCATTACTCTATGCTTTCATTGTTTTTAAGTATGATAGTCCTGATTCTTTCGCATTGATAATATCCTCTGTAAACCATTAAGAAAGCAATAACTGAAGCAATGACCTAAAGTACTTTCTAGAATTACCTACTTAACGTTAGTGGTTTCCTTTGTTTACTGTTATTGCTAATAGTTATCGTTAACAAAGTTATTCAATATCATACATGTTTACACTTTGTATGATACTCACAGCTTACTAGCTCTTTTGCTTATACCGCGTTTTGCTATGCTAATTTCCCCAATGTTTGTTACTTTTGGCGACGAACCAAAATTAATAATATTGTGAAGATACTAACATAACAGAGAGGAAACTCGACATTTCTACGCTAGGTAGACAGCACCGTCGTCCCAGGAACGTCTAGCTTGTAATAAAGAATTATACAAAACCATCGCATCGTTCAATAACGACCGTCTAGCTTGGAAAAATTTAGAGAGGGTGCGTTCTGGCGCTTACTTAGTGAAAGCGCATCGCTGTTTGCGTATACTATCCTGCACTATTATTTGTCCTCCATAGTTTGCTAGTCTTCGCTGAGATTGGCCGCCGCTGGCGAAATTAGATCTGTGGCACTATTATTATTATTAGTAACACACTCACAATGAAAGCTTTTTCTTTGTTCACTTCACTATCATATTGTACGATACTTAATACCATGTGCATATTAACATTTTTTATGTAACCATTATACAGCGTATTCATGCTTAGATCCCCTCTGAAAATAGGTCACTTGAAAACCTTCGAAGCTGCTATTAGAGGTGACCTTCCATGTTTTATCGGTTCGTTAGGTTTGTGGGTAACCTCATGGGCATGCTGCCATTACTTAGTCACTGTATTATAAATGAATTACTGTTAAGTTCTTTCTTTGTTGTCCTTGTCCTGTTCTGGATGTCTATATTAACTTTACATGTAATTTCTTCTTACAATAATAGTTTAGTGCATTAAAAATTAGGTACTCAAATTATTTATCACATCAGAATCAACAAATTTTTTTTAAATACAACGCCCGCATTATGGAAATCAAGTCCTGTGTCGCGGGGTACTTTACAAACATATAATAGACGGTATTATATGTTTGTAAAGTACCCCGCGACACAGGACTTGATTTCCATAATGCGGGCGTTGTATTTAAAAAAAATTCGTTGATTCTGATGTGATAAATAATTTGAGTACCTAATTTTTAATGCACTAAACTATTATTGTAAGAAGAATTAGAAACAATCATTAAATTATGTTTAATTTTGTTGCCCTGTAGACGTTGACAACATGATTTACATGGGTATAAAAGTATCATAGTAAAAGTACATTTATTTATACATAAACCTTGTCCCACTCGCGGTAATTTTGCATTAAGGTGTATGTATATAACAAGCCAACTCAATTAAGAAGCGTAGCGGATGGTCTTTGTTTTATGGGATAGATTTTGAAAAGCTGAGAACTTAAAATTAGTTTTGGCAGGACCATAAGAAAGTTTAACGCCAACAAAATTTCGAGATTGCTAAATAGCTGCAGAAAGAAGTTTAATTCTCACAACTCATCTTAAAGTTGACGTTGAGTCAATTTTGCTTTTAGATGTACGCTTTCCATTTAACAAATCGCTATGAAATCCTAAACTCACGTTGATTGAAGTAAAAGAAGTAAGCAATTAATAAAAATAAGTATTAATTCACGTAGAACGCACCGAGTTAAGTATGTTAATTGGCGTAAATTATGGCACAGATAAGGCTATACACAGTCGTTCACAGTTTCATATATACTGTGATTCACGTGAGACTTTATTTCGATCTCATAATATACCTACATTCCGTGTTCTGCAAGTTGTCCCCAGTCTTATTACCATAGCAGTGTAAACAAAGTCTCTTTACTGCGATATGGGAATGAAATGTTTTTGATCACGAGATACAATGATTCTGTAAGTTGATTGGTCGAACGCTGTAGAGAGACTTGAGTCTACTCTGCCAGGCTATGCTGAAGTATATGACTATGCAGTATACCTACCTGTAAATTGCTATAGTATAGGTAGTGTCTGATATTTTCAAGATTACCTACTCTTTCGTAGTTACGTGACGATACCTAATAATATTCAGTCCAAGGAGATGATTTACCTGAAATAAGTAGTTTGTCATTGACCTTTGTATTGCTTTTGTTCTGAATTGAAGTTGGTAGTTAGGGAGATAAGTACTGTAAACGCGACAACGATGGAAACATTTCTATTGGATTATAGTGCTTAAGTTTGGTAGGTTTAAGTAGGTTCCCTTCTGGTACCAACTATATTGAATAACGCTTGTCATTTACATAAGGTAAATTGTCTTATTTAGTAAACGTAAAAACCCAAAAGGCATTTGACTCACACACAGATATAGAACGTGCCTTGAGATTATACACAGGGGTTTATTATAAAACCTTTTTATAACGTTCTTTTACCAAAGGAAAATCTGAGTCCTATTGGTGACACTTTATTGTTTTGTACATAGACTCACGCCTGTTTCCCAGAGGGGTAGGCAGTGACAACTTCCTTCCATTTGTCACGATCCTTGCACACCTTCTTCCTTCTTTCGCCTCATTTACTGTAATTATATTCTTCATACATGCTCGCCAGTTAAGGGTACTTCTGACCTGGCCTTTCTTGAGAACGTCTCCGATTTGGTCAGAGAATGTTCTACGAGATTTCCCCTTAAGTTGTACCATTCACACAGGCCAGGTATATGAAATGAAGTGAAATGAAATTTTTATTCAGCACGTGGGTATTAACATACTTTTGTACTTGTCAAGGTCACAATGCAGTACATAAACATAGTGGATAGTAAAAAGTAACAAAAAAAAATTAATTTGTCAGTCCGTGCGGTTTGTATTATCGCA
Organism: Pseudoips prasinana; assembly: GCA_951640165.1. Lineage (NCBI taxonomy): Eukaryota > Metazoa > Arthropoda > Insecta > Lepidoptera > Nolidae > Pseudoips > Pseudoips prasinana. The sequence goes on along the minus strand of OX621241.1, from coordinate 16,326,548 downwards.
TATATTTTCTGAAATCCTTAAATAAATAACAATTTACTAATCTATTATTTTGAAATTTAGTTCTACTATATTAAAATTAAAGAATTGAAGACTAAAGCAAAAGACGAAATTCTAAATGAGGGTGTGATCACATTCACGGGATCACCGATCACGCGTTAATGGGCCAAAGCGATCCTCGCCGCTGAGGAACCTACCCTAGCTAGCCTGCGGCTTTCTCTAGCTACCTAGGTGGACGACCCGGAGAAGAAAGCCACAAAGAAACTCCGGGCTTGCTTTTTTCGTCTTCTTTTGCTTTCAGTTTACGATTTTTTTTAATGTCATGTATTTTACCTACATTGTGATTGGTTGTTATGTAGGCTAATGCACGCACAGAACCGTTGTCATTCAGTGAATCATAATAAAATAAATAAGCAATAGCATTCAATTTCACTCAAGCACTTAGAATATCCTCTTGCTAGACGAAAAAACGGTGGGTCCATCCGCGTACATTTACAAAATTAACAAGTCTCACGAAGTCTACCAGAGGCGAAAAAAAAATATGAGTACCCCAACAGCAGCTCGATCAGTTACCGCAAGCAGCACCCGTTCACGAGTATGACGTGTGGGCCAGCCATCGCCTCTTTTGTCAATCTTCTTTCATTCATGCTTTCTAAATGCCCAAACCATCTCATCATACCTTTTTCAATTTTTGTGACTATATCCTCTTATTTCTGTATCCAATTATACTTGTGAAAATTTGATACAAAGCTTCTTAGTCTGGCATTTAATTAAATTTTGATACATTTGCATTAGGGCAACAAACACATAGTGGTTTCGGCTCCAGATTTTATTTTGTTGGGTGCAAAAAATTGACTTTGTATTTCAAATTCTCAGTGTACAGATGTGAAAATAATTAAAATACTTTCGTGTTTGAATGAAAAATTATGGAATTCACACTACTACTATGGACTACGTTATAAACAAATATTGTTCCTGTGAACTATGAAACAATTTCTCACAAATATTTCTATGCTAGATAAATTCAGAACTGCGTTAGATACGATTTTTATCTTATAATTCTTTACTCGTAACAAAGAAAACCAACCTCGTAGGCAACATTTGGGTGAACCTTCGGAATTAAGATTATTTGTTTGAGACAGAATAACATAATTAAATAATTCATTGGAAATCAAGCAACAATAATACCCAATTAAATGTTTCCTGTGAGGTGGGGACTTCTAAATACTCCTTTCTTAGATCGGATAAGCTGTGAAAAATGCCTTAATTTTCACTTGCATATAAAATTGTACTTATATACCTAATTAGTGTCAAATTTAATAAGGAAAGAAGAACATTCTTGACCAATGGAGTAAGCATTATTTACGGTATTGCTCAAGTTTGCCGTTAGGATAACGACTGAAGTAACAATGACGCAATTCTAACAAAGGAGCGCGGATGCCAATATTATAAATCACTTAGAAGCCACTAGACAAAAACAAGCCAATGGCCAATACATCATAATATTTTCTAGCCTTTTTGTGCCGTACATAGCGTTGCCATGACAATCCCGACGCCGGACAAAAAACTGAGAAATACCTACATCTAAATAAAATTGATATTATTCCGGACATCCTTAAAAACTCACCTGTCACTTTGGATCAAAAACTTTTGTGATAACGCGAACGCTTGCCCGGATACTTTTTGAAAACCCTTGCCGGAAGCCCTCCACCGGCGGAAATTATCCCTAGCCGTACGTGCAGAAACATATTCGATGTAATATAAATCGGATAGAATAGAATTATAGTCCTAAAGTTAAGATAATAATGTTCTTTAATCCCCTAAGAAAAATAAAAATATTTTTATATCCACTGGATAATGTTAGTATTTACAACGACAACGATAACTTTCCATAATTTCCATGCTTTAATGTGTTGCTAAAATTGAGTTTAATTATCGTGCATAAGCTGAGCGAGATTTTTGAACTAAGAGCAAACCAATATCTGTGTTTATAGATGAACGCTGATGTTGTCTGAGTTCAGCTCCTGCCGAATAGAATGAGCTCCTTAAGTATACTAGTCCAATTACTAAAAGTTGTTAAGTTTTCCTATCCTATATGTAGTTTTTTTGTCGTGCGCTTCTGCGTCCATCCAAACATATGCTTTTTATAGGGTACAGTCACGTCGGTGTTAGTTTGACACTTTAACCTTAAAAGCTTAACACAATACATAATTGTGTAGGCGATAAGTGAGATTTATAGGACAAGTGTAGGCACTGACATAGCGTCGACATTAAAATACTTACTTGACTTAAGTATTTGTCCACGACAAAGTAAAAAAAAAACTATATATGAATAATGTAGAATGTGTCATAATTGACAACATTTCATATTTTTAACTGGCATGTATTATTGCGTTATTTAAAAGTAAATCCAAAACTAGGACACCCATATTTTTTCTTTTTGCAAAATAATGAACTTTTCATTCATAATTTCAACTTTGAAATTCGATGTATTCTAAAAAGACGTAAGCGGCAAATGACGACATAATAATGGTGGAATAACAATCGATCTTTGCTTTCAAGTAACCCGTCAAAAAAAATCACTGTCTTGTCAAACTCGTTCGCGCGTAAACTTGTTTACGTTTGTTTAATGTTTTCAATTTCAAATTAAATTAAAATCGTCAATATTAAATTCGTTTCCAGTGTTATTATCCTTATTATGTTTTATTAAGTCAGCATGAAAGTTAAGAAATTTAAAACCGTGAGTGACAATTGACAATTTGACATGTCTTGTTTGACGTTAATGTTTTCGTTTAAAACATTGGAATGCTTAGGCAAAGGAAACTACCTCGTCCGCCACATCAGTGACGTCATCACACCTTTTTTAGATTTAATTTTTTTCCTTAGAAATGAAGCAATAAAAAAATATAAAAAATATATATTTGAACTCAGGATATAAAAATAAAGAAACGGTATTTTTGTTTTAAGGTGGTGTCAGTTTTGAAATGTTGTCAATTCATCATACTTTAAATATCACTACGCAATTGTTTATACCTATCTAGCTCTATTTGTATTGAACGCATGATATGCAGATATGTACGCTCACAGCGTTATAATAAGTACATATCAGTGGTGAGGGGTTTATATAATCGAATTCCTTCCGACTTCCCTTCTTTGTTTTTATTAAACAGTCTCTTTTATATCGCGGATGGTGACTGACTTGTACCCTGCAGTATAAAATAGCTTATTGCCTTACCCAGAGTTAAAGGTCGACTGCTCGTGTGGCGCAGCGGTTAAGACTGTCGCCTCGAATTTCGTATCATAGGTTCGATCCCCGCACAGGAAAGCTATTTATATGACCCTAAGTATCTGTTCCGAGTCTAGGTATACTATGTGTTCGTTATTGATATGTTTGTAAAGTACCCCGCGACATCGGGATTTATTTCTCTTATGTGGTGTACTATGGGGCTGACTTATACAAATAAAACAAACGTCGCTTGCGAGTTTCATCATGACAATATTGGAAGCAAAAATAGCCTAAGTTCTCAACGAGGGTTTATCCTTATGGCCGACACAGTTTAATCTTGTGAGGTTCTATCACAATCAGATCGTCTGTTAAGTCGTGAAAAAGTTAACTGACAGGCACTCAGCTAAAGCTTACAGCTACATCGACCAATTTCAACTGACACTAGCTAGCTTTGTTAAAGATTTATAGTTAACTGGCGTGCGGAAATGTAGCTGTAACCTCTATTCCGTCTCCCTTGCCCTGGATAGCAAGTAGAGCCATCGCTGGCTTAAGTTCGGTTAAGCAGTAAGGAAAAATAACGTTGCCATATTCCTGAATGCGGATTAAGAGACTTTCTTTCAAAAATGCGGGTATATTATATTCAGTGGCATATCCATTCAAGACATGATGTACCATGTTTTATGTGATTTTATTTCGAGGAAATTTCGCTCTTGTTGAAACTATCTTGATATTGAGCAAGAGAGCTGTTTGAGATATTTACAACCTCGGTACAAGAGTTTCACTAAGAGAAAAGTTTCAAGAAATAAATATTCAGATTGGTGACTCGCAACAACATGACTCGAATTCACTATCTGTATGCATAAAAAATATTATCAGTTCTAACCCATACGCAATATGCATGGCATAAATACTTAAGGATAACCTTGTTTAACACGATTATATACATATATGCAAGTAAATCAGTAACTACTATGGGGCAGTGAATACACTTTTTCAAAAGTCTCCTCAATACTAACAGGCGAATATTTAAAACTACTAATTATTCTATCTGTTGAACTAAAACTATGTGTTTTAGGGCGTATTGTAAAGTTTCTTATGATAAAGTTCGTGGTATTGAATTGCTCAATACTAAATATAAGTAAATAAACCGAAGTGGGTTGTTACCTAGTAATAGATCAAATAAATAAATAAAATAAAAATAAAAAAGGTTTTTATTCACGTAGACTTTAAAAAAGCGCTTGTAAATAGTCAGAACATGTTTGTAGTAATATAGTTGTATACATTAGATATTATTTCTAGTAACATAGGTATTTAGGTACATCTTGTATGAAAACATTTATAAAATTTATTCCTCAGTAGACGATTTTTTTTGGCCTATATCAACTAAATCCTATTCAATAAACATTCAAATATAATTGCCAAATTTGAGGTATTTGTTTCGATACAAAGACGTAACTTATTATTTTGAACTGAGTCATTTGGCACTCTAATAACTAAGTCAATATAAAAATAATATAAAAAGTTAATATAAAAATCTAAATCTAAGACAAACCATCAATAGATCAGGAGTAAACTCATAAATATCGGCTTCATTACTACGTTCAACTACTCACTCATTAATTTCAAAATGTACACAGAAAACAGGTACGATTTTGAAATATGTAAGGTCCAGTCAATATCATTAAGCTAATCAATACCAACCATCCGTTATATCAATAATATTTTTAACTAGCTGGTACCCGCGACTTCGTCCGCGACAATTTTGAATGATGATCAGTGTAACTACTTACTTCTAGCTTAATCTAAAAAATATAACCATAAAAACAAATAAGTAATGCAATATAAATTTAAGAAAACCTTTCAAATACTGAACTAACTAAGAAAGAAACTAAAGACGACTTTGCTACTGTTATTTCAAAAAGAAAAGATATCATCAACCAAAATATTCAAAGAATACATATCAATTGTCCTTAAGGATAGCCAGTAAGTCAAATAAAGTAAAATAATAACCAACGATGCATTAATCACAAAGGTAACTCCCATTTGATTCGGTTGCGACCACGGCATTGATAGGTATAATCACATTTTGTGGACGAAAACATAGCGCGATCTAAAACGATGATTACGCCATCTACTAACAAAACTATAAACTTGTAAAGCGGTAAAATTAAGATGTGTGCATATTTTTTGGGTGAGATTTAGGCGATCATCTATTGATTCAGTTTTGGACTACCTTTTATTTCAAGCATTTATTTATTTTACCGATATGCCAAATAAGTTCCGCGATCTGAAACGATATCTAGTTACAAAATTGTGAACTTGTAGAGCAGTAAAATTAAGATGATGTGTTTTGGATGCGATCATCTCGACACCAACAAATTATACTACGTTAGCTAGAATTTTAGGTAAATTCGTTTTTATCCCAATTTGATTAATATGTCGTTTTTTAATTTGTTATAAGAATTATCCAAAAAAATAGAAGTAATAAATCTCATAAAACGCCAAATCTTTACTTAGACGACGACGATTACGACATTTTAAGCAATTTGGCATAATAAAAACGTATTTATCTAAAATCCAAGTTGGCGTAAATTGTTGGTTGTAAAATAAATAAATAAATAAAAAAGGTTTTTATTCACGTAGACTTTAAAAAAGCGCTTGTAAATAGTCAGAACATGTTTGTAGTAATATAGTTGTATACATTAGATATTATTTCTAGTAACATAGATATTTAGGTACATCTTGTATGAAAACATTTATAAAATTTATTTTATTACAGAAATGATATTTAGCTAGCTCGTATCAAGTTATTGTCGATCTATTGAATCATATTATGATTAACTTTTTCTAACAACAAATTATTCCCTGAATTTTGATTTATAAACATGTATTGCTTTATTTTTAACTGAGAGACCAAATACCAACTTTCATGCGTTTAATTTAAAAAAAAAACAGATGTTCATACAAACTTACATCCCCTATTTGTCACCCTTAGGGGTGGAATTCTTAAAAATCCTGAAATATATATTTTTAAAGGGGAATGCCCAAGTGACTATGGAACTTAGTATCGCTGCAAACATTATTGTGCATGGATGAAAACTACTGTTCTATGTCAGGATTAATATATACTTTCCATTAAAAATAACATGATTTATGTAATTTGCCGGGTTTCAAGGAAATAGATGGGTGAACATAGAACATCTTAAGTAAAGAAACGTTGGTTGCCAACTAGTTTATAGGCAAATTATGACTTAAGTAATATTATGGGGTAGAGGCAGCTAATCTCAACGGAGTCTAGCCTACTAAGCAGGATATATTGTAGTCCATGTGCAATCATAGGTGCACTTCTATTTCATCGCTCTGATTGTCTAATGGGGCAGCGATCCAACACGACCTGAGACAGCTTAGGCACAGGATAGACGGCTTCATATGCTTTCGAGACACGTTAGTATAATACCAGCACCTTGCTGTCTCCGGGCTTCATCTTTTTAAATAAAACAAAGCCTATACTTAGGTGAAAGAATTGTGTAAATTGCTCCAGTAGTCTGAGAATTAGAATAAAGAGAAAGGTAGGTTTTAGTAGTAACGAAATCCAAGTAGTTAGAAAGTAGATATTATCATTGACTTCGCACAATGACTGCCAACTTCCATGCCGCAATCGGAGTGAATAGGTGAACTGTACTATCCATAATGAATTTAGTCTCCCGTCTCAAAATCACTTTTCACAATAAGGAGTCTCTGTCTCAGATTACAATTATTAGCGTTATGGAGTCTCTTTCTCAAAATCACTAGAGTTGTTACGAATAATCCACAACTACACACACAAGAAATATCAAAACATTCGCCAAACACTATGATAAAAACCAGTTGTGACTTGCGATGGCACATAACGTCAAAGATCATTTAAGTGTTGCCAAAAATATTAATCAGATATCGATGTTTTTATCGATTTGCTTGTCATGTGTCATTCATTTTATATGTTCGTGTTTTTATATTCGAGCATTTAGAAAATAAATTAATAGTAAAAGAAATAATAGTAATAAATCTATAATTAGTTTAGGTTGAACAGAAATAATGTTTCAGTTGGAATATAGTGGTCTAAGTTATTTCACAAAACAGGTGAACCCGCACCACAACGCATCGAAAATGAATAGATTTAAGGAATATTTAGCGCTAATTTACCATTACTAAGTGCTATTGGCCATTTTATTGCGTAGTTACATCACTAATTTGACTGTAATAAATCCTTATTTCTTTTTGGTCCATCGATTATTGACTTTAAATATTCCGAGTGAATTTATTTTCATTTGTGGCAACATTTTGTTAATGGCGCCGCTTGTTTATAATGCAAAAACAATAAAAGGACTTAAAATTGTTTTTTCTTTTATCCGGCAAATGTGAAACTCCATATTATAGTACTAAATTATGATAATTTTTATCTGCAAGGGCAAATACCAAAGCTCATGCCTTTAACATAAAAAATGACGGATTTTCATAAGCTCTTTCATGCCTTATTTTACTCCCTTAGGGGTGGTATTTCCAAAAACCCTTCTTTAGTTGCCTGAAGATGCCTACGTCATAAAAGGTACCTACTGTCAAAATTTCAAATCTCTAACCCCAGCCGTTTAGGCTGTGCGTTGATATGTCAGTCAGTCAGTATAAGCTTACAAAACAATAACAATTTTTATGCGTTTAACTTATAAAATATGTCAAATTTTTCATACAAACTTACATCCTCTATTATATGCCCTTCGGAGTGGAATTTTAAAAAATCCTGTAATATATATTTTTATTTTTTAACTGAAAGGCCAATTACCAATTTCCTGCGTTTAACTTCAAAAATGACAGATTTTCATACAAACTAAGATCCCCTATTTTACGACCTTGGTGGTGGAATTTCCAGAAACCTGAAACACATTTTTTATTATATTCTAGCTGAAAGGCTAAATACCCATTTACATGGGTTTAAATTGAAAAGTGTCGCATTTTTTCATACAAACTAACATCCCCTATTTTACGCACTAAGGGGTGGAATTCCCAAAAATCCTGAAATATATATTATATTTTTTAACTGAAATGCTAAATACCAATTTTCATGCGTTGAACTTCAAGTCGCATTTTTCATAGAAACTTTCATTCCCTATTTTACGCCCTTAAGGGTGGTATTCTGAAATATATATTTTTATTTTTTAACTGACATGGCAAATACCAATTTTCATGCGTATAACTAAAAATTGTCACATTCCCCTATTTTTGCCCTTGGGGGTGGAATTTTTAAAAATCTTGTATTTTTACTGGAGGCCAAATACCAATTTTCATGCCTTTATCTTCAAAAACGGCAAAGTTTCATACTAACTTTGCAACCCCGTTTTACCCCTTAGGGGTTGTATTTCGAGAAATCCTTCCTTATTCCTTGTCTACATTAAAAAGAAAATATCTGTGCAAAATCTCAGCTTTCTAGGTCCAAGGGTTTGGGCTGGGCGTTGATGAGTCATTCAATCAGACAGTCAGTCAGGACTTCTCTTTTTATTTATATAGATATTATAGATATGACCCTTCATCATTTTGTAAAATTGAATATTAACTTCGTGGTCCAATATTTTCTAGACAACTAGGTCAGTACCACATACAATAAGAATTAAAGTGTCTTAGCTTAAAATTATTTATTTATTCAATTGACTGGTCTAGTGTTTAGCGACCCTAGTACCACATACAATAAGAATTAAAGTATCTTAGATTAAAATTATTTATTTATTCAATTGACTGGTCTAGTGTTTAGCGACCTTGACTGCTAAGTCAGAGTCGAGGGTTTCCCACCGGGGACAATAAGTTGTGTCTGGGTGGAATAACATATAAGTATAGTAGTAGTATTAGTTGTCTGTTTGCCGTACTACAGACTCTGCCTGGTTTGGAATCAGATGGGTGTTACTTGTCCCAACATATTTATATTTTTTATTCTAATTTGTTGGCAGTATTAATCCTGTCAAGATGAATTAAGAATTAATTTGTGGACAATGATGTGGGTTATATGTTTGTCAATTTAGCTTAAGATTTTATTGATATAGGTACCTAACATGTACCTTCTTTTGTCCGTAATAAATAAAATAAAAAAACAATAATTTGAGAACTGCATTTAATAATAATCGGTTTGTCTTTTATAAAATTTCACAAGACGCCACTGATAGTATGCTTATCTCTATGACCGACCTTAGACCAAGATTCCCTTGTCTTATATTATCTACATATCTAGCGGACTGTTTCACACCTTGATGTTTCCTTTATTTATAAACAAGTACTGTATTTAACCGACTTCAAAGAAAGAGGTTGTCTATTTTTTGTATGTTACGTGATTTTTTCGTTGTGTGTTCCTTTAAGGGAATGCTTTTGGAATGACCCTTAATACATGTTGTTGAAATCAGATATTAGAAAAAAAATTCGACGGTTGTATTTTTTTAAACCGTTATTTATTCTACCACTTCAGTGCTTTTGGTAGCTATACACGTAATGCTATAAGTTTTCTCGGAAAACAAGCAGCACTAAATAGTTCATAACTGATCGACGAAGTTAAACATCTGAGCAAGCGGTCAGTCCATAGATGGGTGACCGTCATCGGTCCCGGTTGTGGACATTTGACACGAGTCGTTAAGCCGTGTCAGAGGCCTACTGAGCGGCTTGAGACCCCTTATTCCGAAATTAAATACTTTCTTTGCCGACGCGGCGCGCGACGCGACGGCTACTTATATATAAGCGCTATCTGCCAAAATTAATCTTTATAGGTCAAAGTAGTTTTCAAGATTTTGTGTTTAGTTAGTTACAGATTGCGATATTTCGCTTTTATACAGGGTGTTTTACAATGGCACGATGGAGTGATTGGAGAGGTCATTCACTATAAATATTTTAATATCTAGATTTTCATTATGACGTTATTTAATAAAACAAAATGAACGTCATATTTCCTGTATCGAGAACTTATATTATAAGGTCGAAGCTATTCCATGACCACTTCTATCTCCCAAAACAATTTGCAGGGTAATGTCCCAAATGCCGTACCGCCAAGGCAGACGGTTTTTGGTAATTAGTCTACCTTTTAATAAAATTATAAAAGGATGAATTCCTATATAAGTATAAAGTCCACTCCAGATGTTAATACATATCATGACTCGATGAATATATTTTCAACCCAAATTTGAAAATCTAAAGCACATAACCGAATAATATATTGTGTTAGTACATTTTATATCTTACCTTACTTAAAGGCACCAATAAATAGAAAATTCAATTAAAACAAAAATAACAGTAAGTACTGTTATTTTTGTTTTAATTGAATTTTCTATTTATTGGTGCCTTTTTACAATTTGTTATATATTTGTTTATATTATTGCCACTTAAATTTTATTACTTTTCGTTTTCAACAAGCGAGTGTTGGTTCACCTGTTATTGGTAACTGTATAAGACCATAATTTGTTACCTACTTATTTTTATTAATGTATTTTATACAGAAGCTACTGGTGCACCTTTAAATAAATAAATAAACCCTTAAAATGGGTTGTTCAATAATTATTGATTCACTGTTCCTGTAAAAGTCTGCTTACTTAGTGCTAACGGTAACAACATTTAAGTGACGTAGAGCACAGAATCATTTCACTCTACGAACAGTTCGACAGATCGTAGTAGCTCGATCACCCTGATTCTATCTAGAAACTTTCAAGTCTAGCTAATCGATAACTATAACAATCTATAAATAACTGCCGACTTTACCTCGGAACCTTTAAGTCTCTAGCTAATCTGTTAGTATACCTATCTATGGATAACTCCCGACTCTCGTCGTCTCGTCGTACGGATACAAAAAAAAACCGCATTGAAATTGATGTGTCGAACCAATCATAATTCTCTTTTCTGGGGTTTAAAACCTCCGACTACAGTTATCATTCATGAATAAAATTTCGTGATAGATAACTCCGAACTATCTGGATTAAACTAGTTACCAGAATTTACTGTTTACTACATTCAAATCGTATCACCTGTCCCTAACAGGTGATACTATTTCAATGCAGTTTTTAGGAGCTTTACAAGCTACAACGCCGCAGAGATACACATAGGCTTCATACTTTTATAATCCTTCTATTCATATTGAAAGGGATACAGACACATACAAAGAGTAAATAAGACCGTATTAAAAAGCGATGGTTGCGAAGTGGAAACTTAGGAATGACGTCATAGATATTTGACGAGCACTTAAATAGTTAATTGTGTTCACATTTAACGCCTATTCATACATAGTATTTACTATTAATGGCTAATGATAATATGGGGCGTGTCCGTTAGCGATCCGCTAGACTACGTTCCGTAATCAGCTGACTAAATAGATTGGTATTAATTGCTTTAGCTACATGCTTAGTGATTGTTTGAAGAGTTAGTAAAGCGATCAAGGCTTTCGCTATCTATCCGAGTCACCACATTAGGTATTATTCCTGGTTCTATGTCATCGTCAGGGTCAGTCCGCCAACATAATAGATTCCACGTCTTGTTCGTAGTTAATGTAATTAAATGACAATATATTTATTTTTATTTTATTTATTTATTTATGTATACACAATAATCATACAATAATAAACAAAAGGAAACGAAGAGTACACAGGATCTGCTTATTTCGTAAGAAATTTGTTCCAGCAGACCCGCGAGAGGAAATAAAATAATTGAAGATAGTCAATAATGTGTGTAGGTCAATAATAAACTTACATACTAATAATTTACATAAATACTTAAATACGAATATATACCACTATTATACTCAATGTTAAATTTAAAATACACTAAATAACGTACATTCTAAATGGATAGATAATGATGTTTTACTTGACTTAAAAAAATAGATCGAATTGCAGTTCCGAATATTTGGCGGAAGAGAGTTCCACAGCCTGACCGCATGAACAGTAAAGGAATAGGAATAGAAATCGGTTTTATGGAGGGGAAATTTAAGAATGGATTTCATGTGGGATCTGCAAAGAGCACCAGGAGCAGATTTATAGGAGAAGCGCTCTCGCAGATAAGAAGGGGATTATGAAGGATGTTAAAGGAGACACAATATGCGTATAATATATGTAATATATGTTGTAGCTGTATGTTAAGTGCACGATTTACTATTCTACATTACCTGTTGCATTATGTTTTGTGTAAATTATATCAGTTAAGATATTGCATTATATTCCTTACGGAAGTTAAGTTACGTCAATGTCATGTCACTCGTTAGTTGTTGCTAGTGTTTGTCGAAAGAGTGTTTTCATACGTTCAGTACATTTAACTTAACTATCAAAAACGGCTGCCATTATGAAGAAAGAGCTAGGGAGCCTCTTAAAGCCTCCTTAGCCATAATACGTGGTATATGTCCAGGGTCCAGAGAACTCATACGTCAACAGCGCTCTGCTCTACCTATACCCTAATACTACTTCTATATTGTTTAAATTTACTCGACTGAAGGCAATCCCCCCCCCCCCCCCCCATGAGGCCTTTCAGTCGTACGTAATTGCTAAGCGATACCGCAATTCCCCTAGAAAGCTAGCGTTAGAAAGAAAACCGTTAATTTAGACGATCTATTAACTTAATTGGAAAAGTATTTGAGATTTTACCTAGATGGTAATCTTATCATTCTTATAAAATACATAAATCAAAAGATCCTTACTATGTTATTGCTGATAAGTATTTATTTGTGTATTGTAAAAAAATAAAGCCCTGAAATCTTACCAATACCGCGCGCGTATCTCAGAACCCATGAGAGCCGTTCTTATGAATTATTCCACGGTTGACACCAATACTAAAATACCGAAGTTCTGTACCATAAACGTACGTCGACATATTTGTTATGTAGGTATGGCATTTCGAATATCTTCAGAAAGACCTTGTGTAGGTAAATACTTCAGTAAATAAACATGTTCTGTCACCAAATTTAAGGCGACTGGAGTAATTCCGTTAAGTGTGTGGTTAAACATCGTAATTTTGGACAACTTAATTTGCATGCCTGAAGTGTCACTTAGAATGTCACATCCTAATTGTACTTGTCACGTATCGTGATTATCATGATGATGTCACGTTTATTTGTGATTCTTCAGTAAAGTATCTAATAAGATACTTTGGGTTAAAACCGTATGAATCTTTTTACTCCATAGGTATTTGATTAGTATTTTAATGATAGTATAATTTAAGACAACAGCATCGTGGCATTAAGTAAACTCTTGTAGGAAATTAAAGACGATCTTAACATATCTTAGATATTACATACAAATATCAGGATGTCTTATTATATCTAAAGATCCAAAATTAATCAATCAAACCAATCTAAAATTAACGACTCGTCAGTCGTTCCATTGAACCTGGAAGAAGTGGCTTTTTACCTTCTGATGTTCCAGCTAATAGAAGCTGATGATGCTCTCATTAGTTCAAATTTAAATTTGTATGTCACTAATTTCTTCTTTAACGATAAAAATAATGTCGACCAAGCGATTTAAAAATAAAAACGTCATGCCTTAATTCGTTCATTTAACATGAAGAATTATTTTAAAGAGTAGGATTAAGGACCCTACGTCTGTCGGTCATCTTTCTGTGGCATTGTAGGGCTCAAATTAAATAAATTATTTCAAATCGCTTTTTTCAGTCAGTACTGGACATGAGCGTCCACGTGATATTCCATGATCGCCACGCTTGGTAGAGGGGTAAGCGTTCGAATTATAATGGTAATTGTAGGCATTCAAAGAGACATTGCGGCCTGTTCTCCCTCGGGATGACTTCTACGCCCCTCATTGAAGGAGATGGGGCGGATATCCAGATAGTCCTTCTGAGCTATGTTTCAAGATCAAATTCACACTACAGCTATTTTATAGTTAGGGTATGTAAGGATATTATAATATTACAACTTTGAATAAAGTTAAAATTTATTCATAAATACTGTTCTAATAGTATAAGTTTAACGCTTTGTTATAGAATGTACGATTTCGGACGATCTGGAATACGCGCATAGGCGGTCACGCATCATCGGGTTTACTAATGATATATACCTATCTCCCGTTGCCACTGCCGTCTACGTCATAATCATACCTTTTGTCTCGCCGCCGCTCTGACGTGATCAATTTTTTACGAGAAGGTTTTGTTTCAAAACGCCTCCAGTAAAAGCTAAACAATGTAGGGTTATTTCAGTTGGGTTTTTCAGCAGAGAAGCTACATACTTACTATACATGAATCTGTTAGCCTGGAAATTATTTATTTTACTAAACGTTTTTCAGTTGGGTTTTTCAGCAGAGAAGCTACATACTTACTATACATGAATCTGTTAGCCTGGAAATTATTCATTTTACAAAACGAAACTTCACGCTTGTGTACAAGGTGCAACTCAAATAGAGGACGTAACTAAACGACCATAATTTGCATACGAAACTGAACAACGCATACCATCGACATTCAAGATACACAAAAAAGAATTAACTTCTACTATTAGAAAGAAAGAAAGAGAATGTTTTCTTCTGCAATAAATCCAACGATAGTATTCAAAATGTATAATTATAGTGATTTGAATTGGAATGCCAAACTAAAAATACTTAAAATATCAAAATATATGGAAAATGACCCCGATTCTATGCCATTCCCATTAAAAAGAAAACTAATTTAAAAATCATTTTATTTATTTCTAATATCGCTCTTATAAGAAGGACCGTACCGTACTTTAGTTGTGATGTTTTATTTTTGGCGCAAAATTCAACGGTAAATAGGCTACACGTTAAAAATTGTAAATTATTTATATGCCCTTTAGTAGTTTGTTGACGGTTTTATGTATGCCCTGTTCTTTCTAAACGAGCTAAATGAGAGTGAGATGTAATTAAATTAGTTTAGTGGTGTAAACGACAGAATCGCCAGCATTACGACTATTTTGTACAATTTCCATGCATGTCCTGCCGAAATGGTCTACTTTTTACACTAAAGTTATAAAGTCTATTTATTTTACACGTTCTAAATTTGTACACCAAGATGGCAAACAAGCATATATTCGCATATAACACTACTCATAGGTAGGAAATACGCATAAAACAAATAAAAAATATGTATACAAATAATATCTTTCGAATAGATAAATAAAAATTATATCAGTAGATATGGTATTGTGAAGAACTTACTGAATTTAAGAAGTTAGCATGTATTTGCTAACTTATTCAGTATATCATCCTAAGCAACGGCTACGTAGCCTTTAGACGCTTGCAACACCTGGGGTTCTACCAAAGCTTTAACGACTACATAATTAAGAAGTTGAAAATCAGTTCCGAGCTGTATACCAGCTTTACCCTTAAGGAGATTATTGATCAAATAGATTTACTTATCAAGCTAAACACGCCTTAGAACTAAGTTATATCCGTCGGTAAATAGGGGCTTGAAATGATAAAAGGACCTCTATTAGCTTCCAGGACTTTTAATAATGCGGGCCCGGTATAATGTTTCTAATAACCCCAAAATTAATTATATTCTATACAAAAAGTCTAACAAAGGAAAATTATTTTCTTTCTTTACTTAAAATGGCCGTGATGTGACATAGAATCGAAAATTAAGGAACTGTAAGGTACATACATGAAGAGTTCTTTGTCGGTATACTGAAGCCTAAAATAAAGAGTGCGAAGTGGTGTTGTCTACTGATGTAGAGTAAATTTGAATAGAAAAGATTAAGGTATGTTTCTCAATATTCGATTATTTTCATAGTTATAATGTTGGCGTGACGTGTCCACAAGCCATGTTCGAATAACGGCCTCACACCGGTCAAGATCGAATTTTAATTCGAAAGTGTTGTAAAGACCGAAACAGCAGTCTTTCTCTCATTGCTCATAGCAGCGTTCTTTTAAGTTTGCTTTGAAAAATAAATCGGAATATAATACTTGTTGTATATGACAATTATGGCTACCCATCTGTTAGACATCCCGATGTTCGTTCAAATTGGCACGAGAGGAACACGTAATGCATAACAATAGGCTTCCGAAAATCTATGAATTTTATTCGCGATAGAAACATTGCAATCTTAGATTATAAGATTAAATGTATTTGTTTAATGATTACAGTGATAGTATACGGGTTTAGAAAATCATTTTAATGTTGAACCCTAATTATGTAGGTATGTGAACTTTGAGTACCTGCAAACCCTATAGGTATGTATTTACAAAAAAGATGCGCCGAAATGCTATAAAACTGAAGTTCATCAGTTCAGTTCCTCACGGTCGATAATATTAACACTTCCTTAAAATTGCATATCTATTATGTGATTATGATAATTCAATTATCACGTATGTCACGTGAAATCAAGATCTGCGTGTTCATTTGTACTGGAATAGTCAACAAAGTAATCATGCTCGTATCACTTCCCTAGATAATGTCACTAACACCTTAAAACATTTTGTTCCTATTACGATGAGTGTGATAAAAATGGATAAGTATAAGCAAATTGTCTTTTTCTCGATAACTTAGACTGACAAGGAAAGAGTCTATTAAGTACCTCCATATTAATGATGCCATTTTTTTTTTATATTATCGTTGTTATTTTATTGAATAATGTAAGATACATCCACCAAGGTAGCTAGAGAAAGCGGTAGGTTAACTAGGGTAGGGTCCTCGCCGGGGAGGATTGCCTTGGCCCCTTAACCACTGAACTGTGATCCCGTGCCTGTAGTCCAGGCCAGTCATCACACCCTATTTCTGAAATTTCATATTTTTACTTCAGCGGCCCCCTGAGTTGTCACCTGAACCCCATAAGGGTCCCTTCAGGTATTTGTCGCTTAAGTTTAACTACTGGTTGCCTTTTGCGTTCGCCAACTTTGCTGTTCGCCAGCTGTGTCTCTTCAATTTTTAATATATATATACTTAAAAATAATAGCTAAATAACTTGATATTTCCTCAACATTTTATGTGGTATTTCAAACCGCACTGACGACGTAGTAGTCCTAAAATCTAGTTACTTTAATATTGTATTAGACTATACTGCTGCATTGTGACATTGAAAAGTAAAAATGTGTGTTAATACCCAAGTGTTCAATAAATTTTAATTGTTTCAATGAAGCATTATTACAAAATACACTTGCATATTTTCAATCCAACACGACATATTGCCGTATAAACCGTTGCATTCTCTAAATCCGATTGGAAGTGGATTATTTTATGTATATGTCAGACCAGCTCGCCCTCGTAAAGTTGCCGCTCTGGCGGGTAATTAATTATTTTTATTTATTTTTTTTTAATTTCGTCGTTCCTTATAAACACTTAATAAATATATATTTAAAGTTTGGTTCCATTTATAACTTTTGGAAAATAATAAATAAGAATTTAAGGGTCAGTCCTAGGTCAGCCTGAGATTTGCGGCCCGGCGCCTTAAGGAAATGCGACACTATGGTACATTTTAAACAACGGTTTTTTTTTATTAACAATGATATCCCGTAACTTAAATATTCTTCTAAATTGACGTGATTAGGCGGCGGAACTGGAATCATTTTAGCTCATTGAAATTGAAATCTACTGACACACGCCTTAATTTATTTTTATTATAGATATAGTTTTTCTATGTAACATCCGTTCCTGAAATACGATCTATTCCTGCCGTTCAATTTTCCTTGGACCATTAAAAATCAAATTTGATATATCGGGGCTCAGATTAAACAAAAAAGGCACCGGTAACCTGTCCATAAACGTTGTATATTGACTGCCATGTGCTTCCCGTTAGTGCCACGTCGCAACTCATATTTTGAATACGAGTTCCAATTAAATTTTGATCTGATCAGTGAGCCCTGTGGCTGACTGGAGGCAGGAGTTGATAAAGATGAATTGAAAGCTGCATTTATATTTCTCAAAATTACAGGAGATATGACTCTCGGTCACCACTGTCGTGTCCATACTGGTCCGAAAGCCTTTGGTCAGCTTAAGCACCGAAGCGCCCGATAGTGGCGACCGTCTAAGAGGTTTAATTTGTGTGTGTCTCTGTGCTTTGGAGAGCATGTGCGTTCGGTCCAGGTTGTACTCATTAGACATTAACAGTCCTTAAGCCATATCAGACTCCGAGGCTTGTCCCATACTGACACAAGGGTAACCAATAGCTACTCGAGAAAGAATAAAAGGAACAAATAGGTCGGTTGTGATAATGTCCTCCCGACCGAATTTCGGTCACGGCGGCCAGTCTTAATGGAGGCTAGCCAATTGCGCAGGACATATTATAGTGCACAAGTGTGCGAACACAGGGTACTAGCCCTACTACGATGGGACGCCTAGCGACACGACCGGAAAGAGGTCAGGTACAGGACCGACGGCTTTACGTGGTTTCCGAGGCACGGGGGTGTAATACCGCCAATTCCCAGACTTCGGGCTGATACTAAAAATTTCTTTTTACGGAAAAATTCCATAATCACTTTTTGGCCCGACCCGGGATTTGAACCCAGGACCTCATTATCTGCTAACACAGTTGAACACGCTACCGCTAGACCAACGAGCAGGTCGGATGTATCGCGTAACACGTCCCACTTTGCATTTTTATCGATAAAATAATAATAATAAATATCTTGGAACTACAAGCACACTGCCATCTGATCCTAAATCATTTATGTATTATAGATAAGTTACACCCAGACACAGTACTAATAATCGTGCTCATCATACAGAGAATTTGCCCGTGGTCGAAGCCAGGAAAGCCCTCTCCGATTTTATGTCAGATGAGCGGTTCTGCGTACTAATGTATAGCAATACTTTTATAACACTGCAGCAGAAGTGTGTCTGCATGAGGAAAAGGTTAGATACCTACTATATTATGATGTTAACCTTGATTCCGAATCAACAATTTTCCGTCTTTTTTGCAATCCTTGTTCCAGCATCACCGTTGAATTTAACGAAACAAAACGTGTGTCATATACTTACATTTCTCAACTTTGGATTAATAAATAAAATAAAAAAGGTTTTTATTTACGTAGACTTTGAAAAAGCGCTTGTAAATATTCAGAACATGTTTGTAACTTATTATAATTAAGTACCTTACCTATACCATTGACATATACGTATTCTACGAATCATGTAGAATACATATAAGTCTATGACCTATACATAATTATTTCATACAGATATTTAGGTACACGGATTTTATGAAAACATTTATAAATTTTATAATAGTAGATACCTAATGATATTTAGCTAGCGTGTATTAAGTTATCGTCAAAAAGATTATGTTTAAGTTTAATTATCGAAATTTATAGTTTTAGCTATATTTTACTACATATTGTCTGAATGGTTCTGTCTATATAAAGGTACCTACGAATTCAATATTATTATATATTCAGTATTATAAATGAAGCTCTCGGATATCTTGTGATATATTCTTAAATACTGCCCTTCTACTTATAAAATTATACCATGACATGACCTACGTTGATAATGAATAAATATAGGTAGAGATATTTTATACTTAATATTATATTCGAGCTATACTTAAAGTCATGACGAAAAAGCCCTATCGGTATCCAACAACTGAACTGTTCTCTGACTGTAAAGTACTTACGGTTCGTCAGCTTTATGTGCTTAAATCCATCCTTAGAAAACACACAGGCCTTCCACCTCTTATTATTACAAACAAACGCACGTACGTTCCACCAAATACACAACATAAGACTTCCTTCGCTGTGTGCTCATATCTATAAAAAAATAAACAATCATCTCAACATTATAAATCTAAACTCACATGCACTAAAATCTAAAGTAACAGAATGGCTGCTCCTTAAGGATTACTCTTACACGGAGTCTTTACTCACCTATCTTGTATAATACACTCACAGACAGACACACACACACATACATTCACACCTAAACACACGCAAACACACAGCATACAATTCTACTCCTGTACACCATACAGTAGAATGAGACAGTCCACTTTAGATATAAGTTTTAAATATAAGTTTTTGTTGATAATAGACCGCAAACTACCTCTTATAATACAGTTATACCCTAGTTTAAGAGGTAGAGTATTATTATTGTACAGATTTTGCAACATAAAATATAATGTATTTCCCAACCAAATATTATTAAGTTATTTCAAACTCTGTATGTTTTTGGATAAATAAAGATTATTATTATTATTATAGGTACAATAAATTCTTTTGAAGCCGGGTTATAGTCGTGATAGATGGTGCTACGTATCGAGTTAAGGCGAATTGTTTAAGTTTTGATGAGACCCTACGACATGAGTGCCTCGATGGGTCTGTTGATAAACATTGGAGACTGGAAATGATTCTGAACTGCTGCCCTTTATGCTCCAAACAATCTTTCGCGATCCAAACGATAGCATCTAAAATATGTAAACTTATTCTTTACCGACTTCGAAAGGTCCCCCTGGTTATCAAGTTGACTGTACGTTTTTTTTATTCAATTGGTTTCGTAATGGTGGTATATTAATTTGCTTTAATTCTGTTTATGTGAAGAATAGGTAGGTTATGTCAGTTGTGTAGGTATTCCCTAAAACAATAATTATCTTAAATATAAATGTTCAAAGCATGTTGATATGCTATTGATTTAACAACAAGCGCCTCTCATAACCTATATAACAATTCATCAAATGCCTTATTTAAAAAAGTGTTTCGTGAAAAAAAAGGGTTTATGGCACCAACTTATCTTTCTTGACTAAGTAAATCTATAAATGCTTACAGGCGCCATCTGTTGGAATGCAGCCAATATACTAAACACATCGATCACAAGTTGCTAACGTGCGCACGGTCTTACGACACTTCATCCTGGTAGTACTACTATATTGAACTAGATGGCGCTACTAGTATCACATTATATTAGTCGCCGATAAAGTAAAAAAAACTTCTTGTATGTATGGATTTACTTTATACATTTTCGGAACCATATTTAATATTTTGGAAATAATTTCTATACATTTATCAAACTGTATTTATCAGATTGTATATTTATTTTACAACTATGAAGCACAGGACTAAACAAATAAACCGATAACTTTGATAAGCGCTCGTCGTATGTAATTTAATTCCATTACTTCAAACAAATCTTATCAATCAGCCCGGGCGCAGTTGGATACCGACGCTAGGCCCTTGCCACCCTTTTGCATCTATATTATCAATTTTTATTTTTTTTAAATGTTATAATTTCATAGATACCCCCAAGTTTGGTGTGATCGGGTGAAATTCTGACAGTTCCGTGTTTTAACAAGAAGTGCAAATGTGGATATGGCATACAATGTGTTGTGATATAAATAATCGGACTAGTGTCAAGTTTTTTGTTAAATTATGTCTTGGCGGTCCGCGTCTGGTCCTTCCACGCCTTCGGCCGAGAGACGTCCTCTTATACTATCACTGCGAGTACCCAGAAGTTATGGAAGCCTCTTCCCTTACTACAAGTTCGTAAAGGACACCGTGAGCGAAACTACTCATCACGAGGTGACTAATTGAATAAGTTTTTAACACTTAACCTCTATCACTGCCTGTGTGTTCGTCTAAATAGCATTATATAACTCCGAAACCGATGGATTGATTTCATTGCGGTTATTTTTATCTGAAAACTATTTAATTGGCATATTTTTTCGCTATATTTTATGAACAACATTTAAGCCATGTAAAAGTTACAGTTCTTTTTATAGTTGCAATGTTTGACAGAATGAATATATTTTACTATCCGCGTCTGATTGAAATCTTTTCCACGTGCGATTTGTGCTATCTTTAGATAATATATTTTTAAATAAGCAATGAATGAGGAATTATAGTTGTTTACGTTCAATTTAGTAGTAGTACGATCAATTACAGTGTATAGACCACGGAAAACACAAAAAGGAATCAATTTCCCGAAAGCGTAAATTAATATTTTGTTTCTCTGTAAAATCGTGAAGCGCATGTAAAATCGTTGCTTAGATGGATCAATCTCAAAATGATTTTTCGATTATTATAAAATGAGTAAATTACAGATGATTATAAACCTTCCCAGCTTATAAGGTTCCAACATCTCAGTAAAATAAATTGGTCCAGAACCACGGTGATATTTACCGTGCAGACTTATAAAAACTATATACTTTCATGGAGCGAACTTACTAACTTCTTCCGAAGTTATTTTTATGGAAGGTTTCTTTTGCGAATTCTTTTTAGCAGAATATATACTTATTCTACTCAAAGGAATTCAAGGATTCCATCATAATAATGAAATTTTCTAAAATACTTTACAGTACTTTTACAGTATTGACTAAACATTTTAATATTATTTATGTAAATCGGTAGTATGTATTATTTCGTCTAGACAAAACCTCGGATGATTCTGAGGTCGTCTATCAGAAATAATACTACTCAGCCACCCGGTTCCAGAACATTTTAATTCATTCCATAATGAGTTAATAAATGCTGGAATAGGGCAGCTGTGAGGGCCACTTTAACTACTTGATACCACCAAAAATCATCATACTAAATAAGAAGTTATTTGCTGACCATTAAAAAAATTCTAAATTAAAATCTCTCCGAGACAGATGCTCTCACTGGTTCGTCTCCTACGAAGCGAAGGCTGGGTTTACCATCTAAACTCGCGGTCAGTCTTTAGATGGGTTTCACCAGCGTGGTTTAATTTCTGAACATCTTCTCCAAAAGCACGCTAGGCTGTCGGCCCCGGTTGTAGTCTTTATACATCTAATTTATCATTTCATAAACGGCAGTCGTTAAGCAATGTCAGGGGCGGCTTGAACAACTCTGTCACTAGGGTAACCAGTTAGCTAAAAGTAAAATAAAAGTTCCCCAGTGAATTTTTCCTAGATTTCCATCGTTTTCCATAGCTTCTTCACTTTTTTGAGTAACGAGTTATGGACTAAATACAATAGAAAAAACAGTGTTTTAATATCTTCCTTGTGCTCTTGTGACATATTAACACATTTTGATAGAATTCAAGGGTTTACGGTTGTAAAAAGTCTGTCTAATAGCTAAGTTTCTCGTCTCGGAAAACTACTTTTCGAATATGAACATAACAAGCTGTGGTCGGTCGCCCAAGTTTGACTACCTGTAATTAATGAGTAATTTACACTATATTAATAATGTTATTAAGACGAGGAAGTGCTAGTTTTTTTGAACTCATACATATTTATATAGATTTGCGTTTGTTATGTATTTTTGTTTATTATATTTTGTACAAGCCGTGACTTTTCCGGTAGTGGGTGTCGATCTGTTGTCATTGGACAGTCACCTTGCTAAATCTGGCCTATATCCATACGTCAAGTTTTAGTTTTAGAAAACAGGATAACATTATTTATATATCTTGCTTTCCTTCCAACATCTTCTGTCCAAGATGCAATTAAAGTCTGTTTTAATTATGCTTGATATTCATCATCTCCAGTTTTATGACTCAAATTTAATAAAACGTAAAAGCATCCAGATTATTTAATCCAACGCTGTTCTACAAATTATTTTAATTTCATGTGTTAAGACGAGTCTGTGCTTTGGTTGCTCGCTTTTTTTGTGAGAAATCCGCACATACACTAATAAAACTTCAAAATCCGTTTAGAAAATATTTTTATTTTCTCCTTTACAGTTGCATAACAGTATACCTACTTATAATTTATCTAAGTATGCGATTTTGAATTTGATGTTAAAAACATCAAATTCAAAATCGCAATAAATCAAAGTTAATTTATTGCAATTATAACATGCATAGGCTCGCGCTTTCAGAGTACATGAAAAACATTGCAATTTTGTCTATAATTATTAAAATAATAACATAATATAATTATTTAAGTAATGAGGGCTACCGTTTTTGTGCTCACCAGTCGGCGCCACTGTCGCGGAAGGTCCACTATAGCTGTCAAAATCATTGTTATTGTGGACGCGACCAATGTTTTTACGAAAAATATTTAAAATCCTGTTAAAGTGTTTCATAAATAGCATGCCGCAGTGTTGTGCAGTCCCCGCACAACACTGCGGCATGCTATTTTTATGAAACACTTTAACAGGATTTTAAATATTTTTTCAAATTATTTACAGTCATCGAGCTGTTACTCGTTTTGTAATTTATTTAGTTTTAAACCAAAATTTTTAGTTATAATCGCAGTTTTTATTAATAAACAGCGTAACCCGAACAAAAACAGTGTATTTTGACGTTTCGTAGACCTGCCGGGATGCTAGCGCCTCTAGCGGCAAATTGATACGCGGTAGCCCTCATTACATAATGACATACGTACCATACGTATGACATTATGTAATTTCTTAAATATATAAAACTATTAAGATTAATTGGGTGGGTATTATTATGGAAATTGAAAATTATGAAATCTAATAAATATTTAAAAGTTTATTTTTAACAAAATTATACATCTACTGACATACTCTCTTCGTCTGAAGCCGAATCTTCACCGCCATATGGATAATTAAGGATTCTTCTAACATATTATCAAAAGCTATATAAATATCAGGTTCCCAGTCCGATAATATTAATTGTTTGGTCCTACTTACTTACCTTCTAAAACACTTGCCCAATTTTCAGCGCTCTCATGGTTACATGTATCTTTCAGCTGTCCCAGCATCTTATTTTCTGTTAAGGGAAGACTTGTGTTAGTTTTTGCTGCATACGCTTTCACATTTGGCGATATTAATTCAGTGGCGTTGTACTGACCGGCGGCGTGGTACAGCGGTAGTCTCAGTACTGTGTAATTTTCAATTGAGCTTTTTAGTACTTAATCTATTATAATAACATAATTTATTCATTATTAACATAATCTATATATTAATATTTTCTTGCAATTACTAGTTCCATCTGTCTAGAATACGATAACATGTTATATAGCACTATAGGTTGTGGTAGTTCTATTATGATAATGATATTTGTATTGATCATTTTTATGGTGCCCAAAATGGCAATAAAAGAATCTTTAGGGTACGAACAATAATAATAAATACGTCCGCCCTTTGTTATTTCACTACGGTATATCTCAGCTTCCAATAATTTACATAAAATTATTGGAAACGGATAAATTTTCAAGTCCCCGTAATGGGCTATATTAGCACATAATAAAATGCTTTTGTTAAATTATTAACGCCATTTATTTTACCGTTAAAACTGAAAACATAAATACCTTCCCTTATCTTGGAAATAGCTAAAGGGAAATATCTGAAATTACACGTTAAGTTTTTATAGGAACTATGTTACGATATTTCTAACTGACGACGAAGAAAAAGAGATGAAAAGTGTTATATGAATAAATAGATTTTTATACATTGATGCAAGGAACAGAACTTACAAATTGCACTTAACCCGTTTTTTAGACGTGTCTGCAATATTTTTTAAGAAGTTTAATTTGTAGAATCCTGTTTTGGGATCAACATAGGGCAGAGGTTCGTATAATAAATGGTACACAGAAAATAAAGAAATGGTCTCTATAAACATTAATTTATATTACAAATACATTGGCAAAACCCGCATTTAATTAGGCGTGTTAGTCCAGTACCAAGAAATGTGTCAAGACGTAGGTCTGCATAACCGAACAAACAACAGTTGTGGTATGTTCCATAACTCCTGAACAAAATCATGGAAAATAACCACGATTTAGTTTTGTTCACAGATTTTTCTAATTTAAAGTTATAAAGAGGTTTGAATTATTGGTAAGTAAGCTGCGAGACTAACTCTAACTCGTCCATCTCATAATTTTTACATATACCTGCTATGTAACTCCCATGAAGTGTGCAGTTAGTAATAAATAAATAAATATCCCACCTAATAGTAGTTATTCACATGTCTGCATCGTTGGATATATTCCATTATGAACATTACCCTTACTTCCTACGTAATTTCGTTTGAGCTAAAGGAGGCAGAAGGCGTGGGCGACGCGGGCGACTGCCCACGGCAGCCCGCTTTATACAATAAAGTTAGTACTTAATGAGGTTCCATAAGCTATAAGGCCTTTCAGTACTTGATAATGCCAAATAAACTCTTTGATTCATAACAAAATGAGCACTCAGTTTTTAAAAGTACACCTAAAATCGTAGCACGTATTAATCTGGTACTAGCTGTTACTGTGAAATCATTTTCAAAAGGGCAAATATCTTTCCGGAATTCATGATCTAACATCTAAATGTCAGCATTTGTCTTATTTAACGTCATTTGTATATTTGTCATGCAATTTCTACAATATGTTATTAATAAATAGATCTTTATGCTCGTAGTCACTTTAGTTTATAAGTTTGTCTCCTCGTCGTTATGTAAACACCTTATAAACATGCACCATGAGAATAGCAATACTTACGGAATTTCATAAATAAATGCCTACTACATAGGTTTTCAATTATGAGAGTAACTATTTTTGGGGTTCAGTAGGTACCCAAACTTGCGTTGTGTTTTTGTGTATCCTCCATAAGTAGCAATTAGTACAATTATCTATACGTACTAACAGTATACACATTGTTAACATTTGTTGTTAATTAATTGCGAGTTTATATGAAATAAGGCAAAAATAAAACAAACTTTACTGCCACAACACAGGTAATTGATGCCAGAAAACAGAAAACAGGCATAAATAGCCTATGTTCGTTTTTGAAACATTTGTTAGGTATTCACCAGAACACACGAACCAAGAATCTTATTATACAAACTGAACGCGCATATCCAGTTCCTTTGTGTGCGTCGGCAAACTAATAGTTTAATACAGTTATTATTAAAAAAAAAAAAAGAATAGGTCGTATTCAAAACAATAAAATTGAATTAACCCTTATCAAGAATGATTTTATATTAGTTGTTATCTATAACACTCTAGTTATCTGTTGAGTTATTCGCGCTGTTAAGTGGCCAACAGAGAGTGTTACATCGTTAAAAAGAGATTGTTATACGATATGTTTCCTATATGCCCACAGATCAGGAGGAACTTACTTTTTTTTGAGATAGGTACATGTACAGTCCACGACAGTCATGCACATGATTGATTAATTGTGATTGATTTTATAATCACAATTAATCAATCATGTGCATGAACATGCCTGTTTGTCCTACCTGAGCCTGAGTGTAATTATCTATCATGATGTCAGCTAAAGTACGTCCACTGCTGGACAAAAGCCTCCCCAAAGAATGGGGGATTGCCATAATCGCCACGCTTGGCAGACGGGTTGGCGATCGCAGTTTGTTGGTCATAGTGCACAGAAAAACGCTGCTGCCTGTTCTCTGGCAAGTATTCCCTCCATACATATTCCGAAATGTGTCTGCAAATTCCGTGTGCGAATAATGTCCCAGGATATTATTATTTAAAATATTATTAAACAATATCATGGATATTTACATCACAAAATTGTACTTATTACTAAAGTTATAATGACACTGGTCTAGGTTAGCGGGTCCACTGACGCGACGTGCTGTTGCTTTAGGTTCTCTATAAACCCTTCTCGACTAAAATAAGCCTTCGGAGAAGAGTAAACTCGTTTTGCAACGCGTGCTATATTTAGAATTCTAAGGATAATGAATATGTACTTTCTTTTGTTTTGTGTGTATTAATAACCAACGTTTAGTAGTAATACCTTAACTTAATACCTATGGTAAAGTACTGGTTATGTGTGTATTTTTGTGTTGTTTTTGCCATGTTTTGTATTAACATAGTCTGTACCTATGTTTACGTAACTCGCTGACTATCTTTGTTTGCCCACATCTATTTATAGGTCGCAAATGTAACGATAAGTGTTTGTACTTTTGACCTAGGTCTTTAACAAATGGTGGTAGATTGTATAGGAAACAAATCTATGTAGGCTTGATTGTTAGAAAAAAATTAGAGGAAATTAATAAAATGTGAGGTCTTTATCATTTAATAGGTACTCATTACTAAAAGTTACTATGTTACTACTCATTACTGTAGTTGCTACTTACATGGTCGTAGTTATGGCAGTAATGTTTTATCGAAATTAATTTTGTGTGTATGGATGTTTGTTACCCAAACACGCATGGTTATATCCTAAATCAACACATATATGCTACAATAAATTGCCAAGGCGCGGGGTACAGTGACAATTTTTTTTTTAATTGTTAGAGCTTCGCGCTAAAAAGTGGGAACTACTGCAAAAAGTCGTTGCACTTTGACTAAAATATAAATAAAAAACTCAGTCATGAACATACCACGCCGACGTAATCGCGGGCTCACCTAAAGTCTATCTTTTAATTCGAGAATATTTTAGCTTTAAAATAAATGGCAGCTTTTGCAATGATTCTTTTGTTATTAACAATGCATGCAAAAATGCTTAACAGACAATAGAGATAATGGTCAAGTGCGAGTAAGGCATGTGCCCCAAGTGTTCCATACGATAAATAAAAGTTAGTGAGAAACCACTAAACCTAGAACAGCATTACTTATTTTTTTTTTTTTTTTTTTTTTTTCTATTTATTTAAGGAATTTTTATATATTAAGTACATGTCAATTCCATCGTAATCTACCTTAACCTAAACTACATCTACTTATTAGTTATGGCTTACAACTAAATAACATAAACAGTGCTTTAGCGGCTTCAGACACAGGAGAGGACAACATCTCGTGGAACATACCCACATTAGTTCTGTTCAAGTGTAAGGATGTTCTAAGGAGCTCTCGATCGCTATCGTAACGGACACATTCCACCAACAGGTGATGTACGTCTTCAATGACCCCGCACACATCACAATTTGGAGAATCCGATTTCCTCATCATGTGGGCGAACTTGTTTAGTGGAACGTGACCAGATCTTAACCTGAGCGCTGTTACAATTAAGGACCTACTCAAACTCTCATTAATGAACCATGGTATTCGAGGAGGCTCACTTTGTATTGTTTTATACCAAATTCCTTTTATTAAAGATCTCTCATTAAAATATTCCGCCCAGTTATTGTGGCAGTACTTTTTGTATTTAGGCAACAACTCAGTATAATTTGGCAAACTTAGACCCTCTTTTCCATCCACTGCTGCTTTTCTCGCCAACATGTCAGCCTCCTCGTTACCTCTGATGTTCCCCAAGTGTTCCATACGATAAATAAAAGTTAGTGAGAAACCACTAAACCTAGAACAGCATTACTTAGTTTTAAGGATTTTTGATTACAAGAAAACTTTGCTAGCTGTGTAAATTTTCTCGTATCGGGCGATTTTAATAAAATTTGGTATGGAGTTGGCTGACACCCTGGAGTAAACACATAGGCTATATTTTATAAAGTTTAACGCGGGTAAAAGCGCGGGGTACAGCTACTAGCAATATAAACCTCGTAATATTTTACGTACAACCTGAATTCATTGTACGGGATCAATAGCACGTTATGCGATATGACTTTAGAGAGAGACATTTTGCTAGAGTGCTTTTTGCGAATGTATCATTTTGAATCAAGAAATCATTGGCATCTGTATTCTCATTGTATGCTGAATTCGTTTATTTCAACAATCTATTAATTTAGTAACTTAATATGATCACAATTTAGAGAGATTATTACTTCCTTGTCGTGTGGGTGGTGGTGGCCTGGTGTCATAGTTGTTTAAGACGCCTTCAGTCCTGTACACCTCTTATCGGCTTAGGTAACTACTTGTTTAATTACTACCATTGGCGGCTAGGAAACCCCCTTTCTTCTCTCTATTGTACTGTGAAGCAGTGAAAGACTCCAAGGGTAACTGTTAATATCTTGTTAAAAACCAAACCGACGGCACGCCCACCGAAGCGATTGGAAAGATGGTGTCAGTGGAGGAAAAAATAAAATGGTCAATAATTAATAAACATCTGATATAAGTATCATATTTCTATCTACAAGTCTTTTTACATGGAAAGTAAAGTATTAACCAAGTCAAACAGGTTCTTAGGAGGCATCATGTAGGCAGTTAACGACCAATAAGTATGCACTATGGCGTCTTGAAGCTCGGCACATTATTGCTGCTTCGTGAACTTAACCACGAATAGCTTATCTGGCTATTTCCAGTGGGTGTCGTAATAACCTTCTATCACATAGAAAGGATAGGCATGGGTATTAACTGTGCGAATTATAAGCAAGTATATTTATATTACATGAACACACAGATGTTAGTTAAAAAAAAAGCTGTTAGCTTATCTACGGGTGTTTTATTTTTAATTGTAGTTAACTATTTATTGAAGTCGTCTGAGACCAGTGTAACATTTCGAAGTAAAGCATTTTTACGGACGTTTGGGATATGAAATGAGGAACAATAAAAAAAGACGACTTGAAACAAGATGGGGAAACGTTTCCTATGTATCTTACATGACATGGATTTAATTAAATACATATTTTTTTAAGAGTTTTTGAAATGCATGGAACCACCAACATAAAGATAAATAAGACAAAACATTGTTTCAGTGCCTCAGTTTATGCTTCCGTATCCAAAGCGTGACAACGGAACCCTATTTCTAAACTTCCGACGTTAGTGTCTGCCTGAATATAATTTATATTTCGTATAGACTTTAATTGATTATTAAATGATTAAATAACATTAAATATTTTAATGTTATATCCATATAGATAATTGTCACATTTAATATCTACTCAATTATAGTATACTATGTATATTATAGAAGGTATTAAATAGTGCGTGCTGTGGCTTCCTATAATTAGAGGAGCGCACAGTATAGAAACCTGTACTTTCTTTCTTGTACAGACGCCAGCACATCAATCTGTCAAATTTCCCCAATTGAAAGTGAACTTAATGCTTTTGTGATAAAGTCGAAAATCTATAAAAGAAATTTGACAGATTGGCGTAGCTGGATGTCCTGGCTTCTGTACGATGTTACGGAACGCTTCGTGTGCGCGGTCGTCTCGCAGTTTTTTTGTTTTATTTATACTTAAACTATTGAAATGCAATAAAGTATTTACTGGACTACTGTGAAAAAGTGTCGTTCTCTCCAAAAAATCTTGGATACCTAATTCCAATTTAACCAAAGTGCTACCAAATGCAGTAATCTGCGTTATCGGTATATTTATGACTTTGTACAAATTATGCGATAGTAGGTATTCGTATTTTTCTCTTATCAGATTAACCTTTGTTTAAATTACGGCGGCTTCTAATCCAATATTAACATAGACGTTAAGCTTTCGGAAAACACCATAGTTTATAAATATGACCAGTAGCTGAAGACCTCGCAGTTTATTTTCTCTCACGTGCGCACCGTTAAAGGTCCTGTGTTCTGCAGTGCAGTCATTATTAAATAAATTTACTTATTGATTAATTACAGTGAATGTTATTAAGTACAGCAATATGTTCCGAGCGGCGTCTTTTATCCGAGCATACGGGCAGGTACGGTGACTTTAACTCTAAAGCTTAGGGTAATTTACCTATTATTTGGGCAGAAGCATGTTTTTGTTATAGTAAAACACAAATATGGTAGATTTAAAAAAACCATTCATAATAGTAGGTGTTGTTTCAAAAATTGGTTCTGTTTACTTTGTTGAGTTCCATGTAAATAGTCATCTTTCCACCACTATGTATCAAAAAGTACTTACTGGGTAGGCTACCCTCATAAATGCATATCGCTTGTCCGGGTAACACTTTCTAGCTCAGTTCTCGTTGTTCTGTGCCATCTCCTTCATAATATTTATGAGTTGTATTCATAAATTCATTATAATATTCTTATTCTTTTCTTCATTATATTGGCCTCGAGTCAGAGTTGTACAAGCCGCCCAGTGGGCCTTTGTCATGGTTTAACGACTGTACTGTTATCTGTTTTTTAATAACTAAAAAAAAATCTTGGGACAACTAACACACTGCCATCTGATCCCACAGAGCAGAGCCTGTAGTGCCTATACAATGGTAACCAGACAACTGATAAACATACTTAATATTACTAAATAGATAGGTACAGATTATAGATAAACTACACTCAGACACAGAACAAATAATCATGCTCACCTCACAAAGATTTGTTCTGGGTGGGGATCGAACCCATCTCTGGTTTACTAGCTTAGTATATAACGACAACAACCGGGAGTGACAGCTTAAAGTGCCCTTCGAAGCACGGAGACGCTCAAATTTAATCCACTTTGACAGTCACTAACTCTAGACTGACCACATATCTAGGTGTTTGTCATCGCCGATCATTTTGCGGACCGGTGAGCTGTGAGTGACTATATTGATCAATGTAGGTACTTTCTTGTGAGTCCCCTACTTTTCCTTTTTACTGCGAATCTCCATTATGCTGGATTGCAACAAATTCGCGAATGAAACTTAAATTACATAACCGTTTATAAAATAATTCACGTAGTGTTTTGTTTGGCAACATTTTTTGCTTATTAATTATCATTATTATATCAATATTATCATTTTACATCGTTAGATCCAGTATTTCTTTAAGTATATGTTATAAAAAGTTCCATAGTTCCACTTGACAGATCAGCTCAAGTTGATGGACGACTGGATGGAATCTTGTAACCCCGTTAATCTTTTTACTGTACCTCGGGTTTTAGCCTCACTACGTTATTCTCGGTAATATACGTACTACATAGACCAACATACCGGTTATATATTAATACGTTGTATGTATACAGGCTGCACCCGCATTATTAACCACGATTTGAAAATGTATTGTAACGTATGAATACCGATCTGTATTCCAAATTTCAACCAAGTCCATTCGGCCTTATTTGAGTTTTGACGTCACACACATATAAACTTATATGATTCATAGAGTGCCTGCAACTTTGTCCGCGTTGACTTTCGAATAAGATCTACTATTTACCAAAGATTAATTTCCCATAAAATTTATACAAAAATTCAGCTAATAAATAACTATAGATCGTTTTTGTTTATTCACACGAAATTAACATTTTTACAAATATATGCAGAGGACATACAGTACCTTGCATATCCCAATACATTAAGGATGTCACGGATAAGACAGTCGCCTCGTCGCTTCGTAACCCGGGTTCGATTTCCGCACAGAACATCTATTTGTGTGATCCATAAGTAGCTGTCGTGTGCAGTCTGGGTGTACTCTGCGTCCGTTATTTACAAGTTTGTAAAGTACCCCGCGACGCAAAGATTAAATTCTAGATTAGGGCGTTCTCTGAAAAAAAAATGTTTGCAGAAAGTGTAGCGCCTCAATACACGAAATGCTGAATGCATTGTGTGACAGGTGGAAATCGCCTATGTTAAAGCACTGGGTACAATAATTGCATAAGTATCGCAGTCCACTGTAATACACTTTTTACTAACAATAGGTTATGAAAAGTTGTTTCACTAACAAAATATAGATTATTTCCGAAATAAACATTTATTATTACTTATTTTTATCAGGTAGATACATTATACTGTTATCCTACAGTCAAACTGGTAACACGGTTTTGTGTGACAAGGGTAGGGTACGCATAAACCATTAAAAATATATTTAAAAAAAAAATGATAATAATGTTATGGTCCTGGGTGGTACTCACCACGCAGGACCATGACATTATCATATTTTTTTGCCGACGCTAGCCCAGAAGTTTCCCAGAGCAGAGGTAGGGTAAAAAAAAATATGACGATTCCACATAAATGTAAAAATTTTACGGAATAAATGATTTTTGACTTTGACACTTCTGTCGGCAACGCGTCAGTGATGCCATTTGCGTCACAAGGTAGGCAGAGTTTGCCAACTTGAAGTAGTTTAAGAAAACCATAATTTCGTTTCTATATATTTTGGATTATTTTTATTCGAGTAAGTAGGCTCCGCATGTGTCTTCAACCGCGTTAAAATACGACAAAAATTCAAGGATTTGTGTCTAAAGTGCAGGCTCCTTGGACCGGAAAGTTAGCATGAGACCTGTCTTAAGCAAGTAAAATAGAAATAAACAAAGAAGCTCTGTCTCTGTCAAGCGTGACTGCACGTGTGGCGCAGTGGTAAGCCGGTAGCCCAAATCCCCTCGGGGCTGCGGTAGCAGTAAGAGAAGTGTCCTCTACTGCTGCCACGTGCAAGCAGCTCCGGGTAGGCAGCGATCTGTTTGTACCGCAGTCGCTGTGCTGGAGTGGCAGGAGTCGGCAAGTCAGGAGGGCAAACCCTTTCCTGGGTACGTGTCCCCACCACCTGGGATATAGCGCAAAAGGGGGGCACCGGAGCAGCAAACCCGCAGGCTACCCCCATCAGGCGCCAGAGAACCACTCCACGGCAGGTTAAGTTAAGTCGGTGCGAGTACCACATATCCACCCGTAGACACTTTTTACGGGTGGCATGCATATTGCATATTGGCATTCCCACTGTCTTGTCAAAAAGAAATTAGATAGGTTAGTCGCCTTACCACCTTGGCGCCCTTAGGTTTCTGGTTCCGGACAACTAATATTGGTTGTTCTGATACAATTATATACCGTTCTCTGGCTGTTTTGAGTTTGAATGTGCTTTATGTCTATGAATTGTATCTAAGTAAATTCCCCTGTGATACGGGAATCTAAATCTACAGTGCTAGCGTTTGAAAAAGCTATTGGTATTTCTAAAACTTCTACAATATAACATGCCACGTGTTTTACAAGCAAATAGCTAATATTTTTTTATTTATCGTTACATAAATCTCAAATGTCTAGCTTACTTCTAAGTTTCCGTTTTAACATAATTAATTTTACACCAAATGGTATTTTGCGTATAATAGCGATTTTATTACTATTATTATGAATTCATCGTACATTTACATTCTTGTTATAATCATTATGTATTGCCAAAGCTCACGTGAATAGGTTTCCATTGCAAAACGTGTTTATAATTAAAAAAAAATGTATAACGAAGGAAGTAAAATATTCCGACATAAATTCAATAATAACATTAACTCTAATAGGCGCATATTTGCTTATACTTTAATTAATTAAGTATAAATAAATTATTTCCACTTACACTTTACCTTTGTATTACTCTATATGTACTTAAAACATAGTTTAAAAAGTTGGTAAAACTTGGGCCCGTTTAAACAACTTAATTAATCATCTCCTTTACAAAAAAATATTATTGAAATTAAAAGATCTATTGGCGTTGATGTTAATTACGAAGGCTGGTACACATAATGGGATATGTGCGGCGGGGAGCTTACCGGCGCCGGCGCACGGTGATGGGCCGACAGAGTCCGGTTAGACGTCGAGCGACATGCTGCCCCCTGAACGCGCCGCGCACCGATCCGCCTCCGCTATCTTCAAGCGCATATCATTGCGCTCGTACAGCACATACTCCTTAGTATGTAAATAGTGTAATAATAAACGCCCTATCTACTTGTAATAAAAACTATATCGAAACCAATTAAATTATCCATTGAATTCGCGATTAGTTACAAAGATATTCCAAAAAAGTGTTCGGCGTTAGTTTTTCGTGTAGTTCCATCGATCTTTTTTGTAGGGTGCTTGCCATGAAAGAAGATATCGTTAAAGAGATTGTGGAAGTATTTATATATCTTAATACACAATCATTGAAATGGGTGAGTAGGAAGCTTTTCTCATAGGTAGATACTATTTGTAGGATGTAGGCTTCTGGCGTACAAGTTAACGTTATTCTTTAATTAAGTAGTATTATAATTTATGACTTATGATAATGTGAATTAAATTTAAAAAATTACTAGTCGTTACTGAAGCCTACCCAAATTTTGATAACTTAAGTACCAAAATTTTATTCTTGGTGAAAAATATTATAAAGGACTTAACTATGATGTAAATTGAAACATATAAAATAAATCCAAATTATAATTTAAGCCTAATGAAGCAAATAATTTTAGCTAGTTTCAAGTTTAAGATCACTCTTACGCATTGCGAACAAACTGAAGTATTCCTAACGATGGTAAACTTTATAATACGTTAGTCGTAGTGATAGACGATTTCATTCATAGCCGCCCTCCGCCCGCCCATCGCCACGCGCTGTAAATAGTAACCGCCCAATACGAGTCGAGTCACGATGCTCGTAGCGCTGCACAGTCACCACATTTACAAATCTCTCACAGGAGCCGTGCGGAGCGCGCGTCTAGCATGCGGGGAGATGCGACAACATGTCCCTCCACCCGCAGCTCCCGGACTCCTCGGCTAGCGGTGACAATGAGTACGTACACATCCGATGTCTCATTGCGAATATTCACAAACCGAAAAATGTGTCGCGTCCGCCTTCTTCCAATTCGCCGACGCTGGAAATGGTCCTGGAGTCGCCCACTTCCTCGGAGACGGCGCCAAGCCTTGCGGCCTCTGAGATATCAGGGTCCGAAAGGTCAATCTCCGATCGATCTGAAGCTAACTCCATCGAAGACGTGATACAGATGCCACCACCGCAGCGCGCCAAGAGCAACAGCATCGCCGGGTCTATGCTGGCGGCCCCGGTAGCGCAGCACCACAAACGACGGCGACCTTCGTTCCTGCACTTGCAGGTCGGCAACAGTGAACATGAAGGACCTCACTCCGCGGGAGTACATCTCACTGTGCCTCGTTTCACCGTCACAGCACCGCCTGGGGAGCAACGCCGATTCAGCCACGGTTTCGCTTTCCATGGTTTCGCGCTACGAAGACACTCTAACACGGTCTGCTCAATGACAATCAGTTGATGTGATGTGATTCGTTACTAAACAAGGTTATATAGCACTGTTTTGTTTTAACTGTTCTAATATGTGATCTAAGTGATACACGGCATGAATGGTATGTTAGCTTATGTTTTTTGCAAATTGCATGCATGATGAACTTAAAAAATATTACAAAATACTGATCTATACGATTGGGATTGTGCCGTTACCCTTCTTATGACGTAAAATTTAGTTTTAAACCTTTTAATGCTGAACTTTGTTTGCAAATATACAGGTTCAGATGACGTTATTGCGATTTATCTACTTTCTATTTGAACCACTCATCGCTTTTTATTATCAATTTTAATAATATTATGATATCGTTTTTATAATATTTTAGGGATTAAATAAATTACCATTCAGTTTTTTATATACACCAATATTTATATTCTATAATATTAACTTTTCCATTTTCATAGGGAATTTATTGTTCCTCTTTTACATATAATTATCATTTAATTATATGTAAAAGTCTATATAATAATACATAGGTATGAGATATGAAAATTATTGAGCACGAAAAGATAGCAAAGCTGACGCATTTAATACTTAAGTAACTCCACAACTGGGGTTGTTTGATTAATAAAACAACAAGTCGATGGAGTTCCTCGAGAGAATTTTAATAGATAATCTCAAATGGTTTCCATTAAGATAAAACGTATACCTACCTACTTCATAAATTATTAGTGTAGTATAGATTAGCTACACAAACTTATTAACATGACACATTATACCGGGCTACCTCGTGTGTGATATCAAACCTTATCACTGTATCTATAAATTGTTTTCAGTATAAATCGCGAACAGCGTCGTTAAAACGTTTACTTGTTCCACTGTATCTTGAGCTGTTTATTGTTTCATCAACGTTGTTAATAAAGCGATCGAATATTTTTTCAGTGTATTTATTAATTCTGCAATGTTACGTTTTACTTTCCAAAATAACGAGGTGAACTAATATTTGCTTGGTTTTTTATGTTGTGAGTTGTTTACTTCCGTCCAAGAGTTATCCTATTTAGTGCCTGCCCAATTATGAATTTCCCTGTTTTTCACTAACTGCATTAGTTTGATGACTGTGTGTATTAGTTTTGACAAATTAATATTAAGCATATAGTTTAACTTCTACTCATCATTCAATCGGTATGTTTTGACTGTCACTTTTTTATGTCATTCAAACTTAAGTTGTTTTTCTCATATAAATTTGTCATGCGAAAGTTATTGACAAGCTATGGGTTATTTTACATTACACTACCATTTTTTGATTTTCCCTACTTACGCCTTGAAATGTTGTAATACTATAACCCATAAGGATAGACCAATATTTTTATGAACTTCTTACTAAACTCCATTTCACTGTGTTTTGTCCATTTAAAATAATGTGTCAGAGATTTGAACGTCTTGTATGGCATACCGTCTATAAACAGATTCACAAAGTAAAAGTTCCACTATCTTTATATCGAGGTTTATTTAGGCCCCTAATCGACTTGGCCGAAATGTCTGAAGTAGATAATGAATCTCAACCTGATTAAATATGAAAGAAATGTGAATATTTGATTGTTGTTGTTATTAATCAAACTTTCATTGTTGTATAGAGCCTGCACCGCAGCGAGTCGATGGTGTCTCTCGCGTGCTTCAAAACGCTCTCGCAGCTCATCAGTAACGACAACACCAATGAACTGCAACACTATCTCACCAACAACAAGAATGTTAACATCGACGACAGGGATGAGGTAAGTTTTAACTAAGTTGTAAACTGTAACTTTTAGCAACACAAGACTTTTTCGCAAGTAAAATTGGATAAAGATAAATCGCATGTGTTCAATTAATATATGCGGGATGAACCGAGAAGGATATGGAAAGAATTATGATGGAAGATATCTCAGAAATTCATATTAACCAATATATCTTATGATTGTGCATAACAAATGCACATATTAAATTAGGTTTCCATCAAAGCGAACTGAAAAGTAGAAGCGAATATTAAAACAAAATGGATTTTCTTTCTGTAACGCAGTGCCACCATTAGATTTGCCCTTAGAACATTCAAGTAAATACCATCCTCGAAATTTATTGTATATCAAAGGTTTGATGATAAAACAATTTGCTCTTAAAATTAATGTTAAATAACAAAACACTATTTGATATTGATACTTGTCGATAAATGTTGAATTATACCAACACTTGATCCAATGCTGACAAATATTACATTAATTCAACATCGAAAATCGTAAAAAAAACCGGCCTAGTGCGAGTCGGACTCGCACATGAAGGGTTCCGTAGCAGCAAGTATTTCAGTTGATTAAATGAAAGCCAATTGCGGTTTATAACGTATTAAAAAAACTACTTGCTAGATCTCGTTCAAACCAATTTTCATTCTTAGTTTCTATGGTAATGTACATCATATTATATTTTTTTTAGTTTTATCATTCTCTTATTTTAGAAGTTACCCCGGGGGGGGGGGGACACTTATTTTACCACTTTGGAAGTGTCTCTCGCGCAAACTATTCAGTTTATCCAAAAATGATATTAGAAACCTCAATATGATTTGAAGACCTATCCATAGACCCCACATGTATGATTACCATCAAAAATAAATTTTTGAGTTTCAGTTCTATGTATGGCGACCCCCCAAAATTATTGTTCTTTTTTGTGTAAAAATCTTAATGCGGTTCACAGAATACACCTACTTACCA
This sequence comes from Pseudoips prasinana, assembly GCA_951640165.1. Classification (NCBI taxonomy): domain Eukaryota; kingdom Metazoa; phylum Arthropoda; class Insecta; order Lepidoptera; family Nolidae; genus Pseudoips; species Pseudoips prasinana. The sequence goes on along the minus strand of OX621241.1, from coordinate 16,287,140 downwards.
AGTTTCAGCAGAACAGCTCTTATAGTTTCGGAAAAAAGTGGCTGTGACATACGGACGGACAGACAGACAGACATGACGAATCTATAAGGGTTCCGGTTATTGTCATTTGGCTAGGGAACCCTAAAAAATTACTACGTTAAAATATGACATGTTATTACGAGTACACCTTCAACTAATATGCGTTTCATGTATAATTAAGTATCCGCTAAAAATGGTTCCGATGTATATGTATAGCATAGGTGGATTAGCTCTTTAAATATAACTACAACTGCGAAATTTTCTAATATGGTGTGTATTCTAATAGTGATTGAGAAGAATTGTTACAAAGAAAAGTTCCTTTACTTAATTTGTAGGCTCGTATTTGTATATTATACTTCAAACTCAATCCGATTAATTTTAAACTTGAGGTGGCTCAATTGTTGTTTTTAACTGATGTTCAAGCTCCTTAATTTAAATTGATTAAATGATTGAACTTTCACGTGCTTTCTAACTTTCGATTAGTTTATTAATCGATCACTTACTCACAGCCGTATTGTCTCTAACTGTGTTAGAGACAATACGGCTATTATTTTTAATCTACGTATTGAAATAAAGCCTTTGGCCCAATTTATTGACTGATGATGATATTGGATAATGATGATTGATGAATTTCTCTTCTTTGCTTAAATTTCGTGGATACCAGGGCTCCGACTAGGAGTGAAATAGAATACTGAAAAATAAAAAATCACAATTTGGTCGATTATCTCACGTTTCGCAGATAAACTCGCACACTAATGATATTAATTATTACAACTATTTCATCGAATGTAGTTTTATAAACAGAACTGTTGTAAGCGTCTATTTTTGCGTGTAGGTGTGAACTCTTTTTTTTTTAACGGTACCTTATTAATAGATAAACTAATTATTATTACCTCATCAGCCCCTTATTCTGATGAAATACAAGATTAATGATAAACTATATAAACATGAACAACAGAATTTTGGTATTGACTAAATTTATAGTAGCTATTAGATAGCGTGAAGTCCTTGTAGACACCAGTACATCCAGTACTGATTAAATTCGTTGCGGGATCCAAGACAGTTAAAGCGATTCCCCGGGACATGCCTGAGCCTCACCGCTCCGTGTCATTTCATTGTGCCACTGTTGATCCTGGCTTCTACTACTAGTCCCGATTAAAAAAATTGATATATTATAGAAAATAGATAAAAAATAGATATATTATTGGATCCTTTATTTATTGTAATCTCTGTGTAAAGTATTTCATTTAAAATAGTTTCTGTCGCTTCTACATCTCCGTATTTTAATATGAAATATCTACGCAGTTACACTTTGCCGCTTTGGTTTTTTTTACCTAATATAAAAACAAGATAGAAAACTTTTTATGATATTTTTTTCTTAGAAATTCTCTATTCTGCGAGAATAATATATTGAACGCATTAATCATCAATTAACGAGAATCGATTATACCGATTATCATATTATTATTATAACGATGCCGAAATTTATTAGTCATCGTCACTAAACTTGAAAATTGTATTGATATTTAATATTATTCTACAGAAAAAAAATGATTTATTGGCTGTGCCTCGTGGTTTACCCGCGTTTAACTTTATACATTATAGCCTAAGTGTTGTTCGGATATATAAGCTATATTACTAGAAAGATTCATCAAAGTCAGTTCCGTAGTTTTTGCGTGAAATAGTAACACACATCCATACATCGATTACTCATAAACTTTCGCATTAATAATATTAGTGGGGCAAGTTAAAGCACATGTTGAAGTTTTTATTTGGAATCGTATTCAATAAAGGATAAATTGATTTCAATGTGGGCTTTTTAATCTGATGTTATGCAATGCTACTGATGCTAGTTTAGCCCTAAACAGTCATACTCGAAACGATATCAATTTCTACCTTATAACTTTTATATAAGTGCCAAAACCAATGAAAATAAATAACAAGCGACGCCTAGTTAAGTTTTAAGGGTTCTCTAGCTGCTTTAGCAATGCACTATACATTGCTGCCATCAATTCTTTGTATGTTCCTGTATTCACAACTTATTTATATTGATATTAATCACTGTATTAAAATTTATCCTTTGAATTGTAATTGATCTAAATTACATTATGAAACAATGTGACCGTAGTGTCGTAGTTGCCACTTATCTCGTTCATGCATTAATATCGTTTGTGTTACCTTGTTAAAATTGGCTAGGCATTTTAGCGATATTTAAATGAAATTCGACGGTAAATTTCCAAAGACCAGAAATGAAAAAATAAAGCCTTACGACGTGTCTTTTTTTTTGTTGGCAACTGAGTGCGTATTTAATTAATTTGTATCCGGAATTTTTGCCAGTACAACGAAGGTCATATTGTTAAAAAAACATATACCGTCAAATTTGATTATATTTGGAAGTACCTACATCATTGATCCCATAACGCGATTTAACTACTTTCGCTTGATCGAATAATATCACAAAGTACCTCTGAAAATCTCTTAAAACAAAATTATCTCGAAATTACATCTTAATTTTTATTGTTATTATAATATGCAGTAGTTACAAAGAATAAATAAGATTATATTTTTCTCGCAATTAATAATTTTGTTATATTATGTCATCCTGCTTCATGTGTTTTGGCGTTTTAGACGTTTTAGTGGTATACGATAAAATTCGGCATGGTATAAAACATATTCATGAACATTTTCGGAAGTATAATTCAAAAATTTCTGGTTTTCTTACATTGACCTATCCGACTCAAACGTTATGTATGTCTATAGTGTCTAAGTTAAATATTTTTCCGGTTAGAATGGTACCACGGCGCTCATGTCGGCGTGTGAGAATGGGCGTGTGGCTGCGGTGCGGTTGCTTCTTGCCGCCGGAGCGGACGCTACCGCGGCGGACACCGACGGATGGACTCCGCTGGCCTTCGCATCCAGGGGTGGTCACCTCACGGTTGTGAAGGAGCTGCTAGATGCTGGCGCTAAAGTAGACTCCAGGGACTGTGTGAGTATCTTTCCTCTTCCCTAAGTTTAAATAACAATCCTGTTACAGTGACTAACCGTGTCAGACAGACACATAACTTTTAATTTTAGCAGGCTATGTTTTATGTACCACGCGTTGTATATTTGTCCTGATAATGAAACAGATGTCTCACACCATCTATTTTCGGTCTCTTAAGAAGGCAAATAAAGTTTCAATTTGATTGTACGAATCGTGTAAAACGTGTAAGATCAAGAATCAGTGGTTTCGCTCCTTGAGTGAAAATGTTAATCCTATTGCAAAAATCTTCACACACAAAATCAAGAATCTAAGCACTTTTAAATTACATAAAATTGTAAGATGTAACTTCTACGTGCGGTACATTCCAGTTTGTGTAAATATTACAGGAATTAATAAAAGAAAAGGGATACAAAACTCACTTCAAGTTTTCTTTTAAACAACGTATTGGACCATAGTTTATATAGAAAAATTCCCTATCGATTAAAAGAGATATTTCTTATCAATATCGGTACACAAACACGTCGTAGCATACATTAAAATTAACATACAATCGCTATGATAGCCACTTTTTTTAATCAATTAAATATCGAAAATTTTAGAATTCTAGATAAAGTAATTTGGAGACAATTTTTTTTCAAGTCACTAGGATTGTATTTTAAAATAATAGTAAATGAACTTGGTGAGAGAAAAGTAGGCCAATAATTAAACACTTGAAACAGTTTAAACCTTGTACATATTTAGAATTCATAGATACGTGTGATGAGTCTACTCTACGCTTTACGTGCTCCGTCTGGCGTGAATTATGTGTGATACAAAAATAAAACTACAAAAGCATAACATATAAATATTATTCTTACTCAAGGTGAGGCTCCCCTAATCCATCGCCGTTATTATGACTATTGCTCACTTTAAGTATTCCGAAAATAAATCTCACTGTGCCATCGAGGCAATGAAATCAATTAGTACATATTTATTGTATAATTCGGGCTCATAATTATCGGTTATTACACTTTGGATATACATACATATGTACTCATTCGGATAAAAGAAAACTTCAAGATACTGGAAGTGTCATTAATTTTATTGACTATCCTTTTGGTCTAGTTAGTTATTGAACCTGACTGCTAAGCCAGAGGTCGTGGGTTCTATCCCCGCCCGGGACAAATCTTTGTGTGATGAACACGATTATTTAGTCTTGCCTGAGTGTAATTTATCTATAATATGTTTGTATTTAGAAATATATAAATTTGTTTATCAGTTGTCCCGTTTCCATATTAGATAGTACAGGCTCTGCCTAGTTGCGGGTCAGATGGCAGTGAGTCAGTTGTCCCAAGATTTATATAGATTTATTATATACTTATTTGTATATCTCTGCATGTAGCTGTTATCTTAAGACAGCACGGACCTAGGTCACGTGCTAACCCGGAGGATGATAATAGGAAGGATGTGCTATTTATTCATTAATATTAATTATTTTTCTAACAACAAAATAGTAAGTATTATGATAAAAATAATCAAGATCATCATACAGCACAAGTCCCTTTTGAATTGATGCTCTATCATGATACGTATGTTGTCTTACTATTCTTTAATGATCACTAAATACTTAAGATCAAACAACGGACGTAAAATACGTTATTTAACATGAACTAGTTATGGAAATTTATTATTAAGACATGAAGCTTGTTGAATTTTGTTAACCGACATTTTTTTCGGACACGTGAACAGATGTTAGTCGTTGTCTACATTGTGACGCATTTGACATCAACACACAAAATTATACATAGTATTATGTAGGTATGTGGAAATAAAAAGATACATATTAATAAATTATGTGATGACTTCTTTTTTAGAGCTAACGTTAGTATTGATCAGAGGTTTGACAGATCTACGTATATCTTGGGTTTTACTTTAATTAATTTAACATAAAAATATCAATAATTACTCAATATTTTATTTGGACTAACTGTAATTTATAGATTTCTTACGAAAGATTTTTATAGAAAATGCACTAATTGCATTAGTATGCAACCTATATATTATAATAGAGCGTTGACCAAAATGTATTCTGGACTGTGTACTCAAAATTAGTATATTTATACTTGACGTGGATCTTTGCCAAGATGTCAGTGACTTCCAAACACATTCTTAAATCTGACTAAAGCATAATACATTCGGCCAGCCAGAACTAATCTTTCATAAACAATCAGATGCAACGTAGACTCCCGTTCTTCCTTTTGTCAACAGTTCAAACATTAAAGAAAATCTTCAAATATTTCTGGTAAATCCAGGATCAGAATTTTACTTACTGTAATGATGTCATAATAATCCGCTTCTTAATTTTTCGTGGACGTATTTAAACTCATGTTAAAACATGTTGTATCGATCACAAACTTAACTTCTACTCGCACATGGTTTATACAAATTCACAGGGATGATTTCTTATCGAATATACCATATTGTCATATTATATACATATATTAAGTTGTGTTACGGTACGAATACTTCCACGTTTAAATAATCTAACCCTGAACAGCTACGAAATGGCGCTTCTCTACCTACCACCACGCTTACTTAAGTTATTCAAAACTTTCATATACTAAAAAAAAACTAAAAATATTCATAAATCCAACACTTTTGATTTAAATCCTTCTTTCGATAAACGTAAACAAGCAAGTTTCCAATTTGGCGCCATTACGGAAAAACAGATGGCAGTGTGTACAAAATAAAATGTTGACTATCTAGGTATATATATAAAAATCAATGCCACTTTTCGTTGTAATGTTATAACTCAACAACGCCTTTACCGATTTGGCTAATTTTGGTCTTGAATTATTCGTGGAAGTCCAGGGAAGGTTTTACGTAGAGTAAATTTAAAAAAAGTTTTGAAAAAGTGTAAAATCAACATCTTTTAGCAATTTAAAATATTTTTTTGTTTGAATAAATGAAGGTAATAATCATTTTTTTTATTACTATGCCTTATACGTAGCGAAGCACGTAACGGGCCGCTAGTAGACTATAACTTTCATGCTCGGAACTTAGGAATTACTTTTTAAACCTTTAACACGAGTAGTAGTCAGCTTAGTTCTTAAGAGTTGACAAGTTGAAAGTATTGTTTGCGCCAACATTAAGAATTCTCTGAATAGTGAAAACAGACGCAGCCGCAGTTCTCACCCGACAGGTTAAAAATTTGTATTTATTGTTGTGAAGTGACGGATAAATAATGCCTGATAGTATTTTGGTGGAACATATTTAGGTAAAGGCCATAGAATGGGGTCATCATTTACGCAATTAGTGAAATGTGTGTGGTTACTGTTTTTATTAGTTGCCAACTAATATTACAGCGCGACTGAAACGAATGAAAAATAACGTATCTCATTCTTATTGAGAGACAAGTAAGTTAAATATTAAATGTAAAGGCAGATCAAGGAACTGATAGGTGGATTGTGCGAATAACTATTGATATGGATGGTGGGGATATATGATGTCGCCAATCCCAAATAATCTGTGATTTAAAACACTAACCCGAAATTACTGTTTTTAATCGATCGCAATCTGGTTTATAAAACCACCAATAATAAGCATTAAATGTGAATACATTCTAGTTAATTGATTTCTTCCTTGAATAGGTATTACCAAATTAGTTTATGTTTACTTTGGTGGATAATACTTTACGTCTGTATAATAGAACTTTAAGTTGACGTGTTGATGATATTGGCAGGAGGGAATTACGATTTTATCAGCAATTACAATACATTTGTTACCGATATTTACGTATTTTATTTATCATTCTTTTGTCTTTTAATTGTTGGTATATTGATTATGTCCATTGTCCCGTAAAAATAACTATGCAATGTTTTTATTTTCACAGGGTGGGTGGACGCCATTGCTATGGGCCTCCTACAAAGGACACGAGGAAGTGGTGGCTTTACTACTGGAGAAAGGCGCAGACGTCCATGCCCATGGAAATTATAACATAAAGTAAGTTAAAACAAATAATATCCATATAAAACAAATAAAATCCAATCGTAAAAAGTGGTAACTACATTCTCAAAATTTTTGAGTAGTAAAGAAGATCATCTTGGTGAGTCGACCTGTATAATTTTTGACACAGCTTTCAAAGCTAATTATGCACCGGCCCATAAAGTATTTGTTACAGATTTTGGTCGCATATCGTTGAGTCGAAGATATCTCACTAACACAACGAAAACCATCTGCCTACGTAATGAAGACTCTTAAGATAAATGTTTATTGTACGACTTGGCAGCTTGACTGTTTTTTTTAAGAGAGATCCGTAGTAACAAAGGTTTAAAACTGGCAACTTAGTTAGATTTTAAATGCTTTTTGTTAATTTAAACGCTAAAAGTAACATTATGTACTCTTCTCTGTAAACTTTAAAATTTTTTTACACCATATGCCATGGGTGGAAAATATACTGTGGGGTATTTTAATTTTGTATGGGTGTTCAGTATCGCATTTTGGGTCAACAAGTTAACACATTTTATTTTTAGGCTTGATTTGTGTCATACGATCGGGTGGACGGAACTATAGACAAATGAGTGTGCTTTAGACCAAGCGACTGAAGTAAAACTTGTATTACGAAATGTAGCAGGCTATGTGAGAAAGAGAGAATGAAAATGTGTTTTCGCACCTCTCTATTTTGCCCCTACAGTAATATACGAAACGAACCATCTCTCCACCTATCTTCACTGACGCCTCTCAATTTCCGTTCGCCTCGCCTGATTACACTTGAAGAAAAACTTCTCTTGGGAAGTAGGATGGTAAGAGCGTCTTACTTCCCAAGTGAAGTTTTTCTTTTAAAACTAACATCGCTGAGAAATCATTTAGTTTATAGTTCTAAAACGTCAATAGTAATAGTATTATAGTAAATTGATGATCATATAAATCTCTTAAATGTTTGTGAAGAATGGAGTCTAGGAATAATAACAACCCAGTATTTTATTTGTGATAGTTATCATCACTTGTCAGAATTTAACGCTTGCGTACCTACATTTTCAAAATAGCTTAAATAAGAACGAAACTTTCTGCAGTAAATTATCGCATTCAAAGGAGATATCTAATACCTAGAAAGATTATTTTTGTTGGCTTAAGGACTCTTATCTAACAGTCGTTCCAATGTGAAGGTTTAATAACTCTGACACTAGGGTGAGTTTTTACGTAATTATATATAAAAGCAGTGAAATCTTTGTATTCTGCATTATGATGAATGCTTAATCTAATTAAAATTAAGCTCCAAATATATGGAACGGCTGTGATCTATTACGCTATCATTCAAACTAGAGACTAATTTATATAGCTCTATCTCTTTATAGCTCCGCGAATCTAAGACTTAAACGTGGTGTAACTTATTTTATGGACCAACAACAAAACCTTCATGAACTTTCCTTCACGAGTTCTACAACCGGATCCAATGCGCCCCAACTGAGAAGACCCAGCGAAACAAACTCCGCGCGTGTCGCTACAGAGAGATTAATTTGCTTTTAGAGAGATTTATTAAACTAGCTTCCAGATGAAAATAAAATCAGTACAACCGTTTGAGTTTGGCAGACACACTTATAAATTTAATTGCGGCGTGGATCAGTAAAATGAACCATACATCACAAATGCTATGTAGATGTAATATTTTAAAGCGTTAATAATCGAAAGTGACACTTAGTCAAAAATAACTTTAAAATGTAAACGGTCAGTTCTCAATCAATGTAGATTGAAGGGTATTCAGGTTTTCGTCCAGTTAACAAAGAGAAAAAGATGGATCTCACAAAGCACGGTGATTTCAATGTTGCAACGAAGGAAACTATTGACATTACAAGGATACTACTCAAGATTTCAATTTAAAATTATATGCAATAAGCAACTTTGACTTCTCCTGTAACCGAGATGTTTATAACATTTACCTGTGAGCCTGGGAGATATTACGTTCGACAAGATTAAATATTTTTGTGAAATACCGCACAAAGAAGATTTGTTACGGTGTCTGGTCGATTGAAGTACCTTGGAAAGAACATTAATCTAACTCCTAGTTGTCATGTGAAAATCGATTACAATCTTTATAAGCTGTCTAAGACTTATTAGTATCCACCATAGTATCTACCATCTCCCATACTTGTTTCCTAGGGGTCACGAAGTAGAATGGTCGTAGCTTGTTTAATTCTGGTAAGTAATGACAACCGGGACAGGGACCCGGCCCCAATAGAAATAGAAAAAACAAAGTTGATAACTTTCCGCTTTCAACAGTTTAAGCGGAAAGGAGTAGACCTTAACATACATACATAGACTCACGCCTGTTTCCCAGAGGGGTAGGCAGAGACAACGGATATCCATTTGCCACGATCTTTGTACATCTCTTTTGCCTCGTTTACTGTCATTATATTCTTCATCCATGCTTACCAGTTTAGGGTACCTCTGACCTGGCCTTTCTTGAGAACGAGACCTTAACGTTAAGGAATTATAAAGAATCGCCACTGCTGGAACTATCTGGCTCCCCACGGGTTTTTTTAATTTATTTTTAATTATCAAAGGCCACTGAAAGATGATCTATGTTTTTTTTCAAGTTGTCACATTATTGACCATTGATTTGTTTTGCGCAGTCCGAAATAGGCTTTTAAAGTTGAGTTTATTCGTGTTTACATGTTTTGTTCATGATGATGCAGGTCCTCCTCTCGCAATAATATTAGATTATATTTAATAAGGCCATAGTCCACCACGCTAGCCTAGTCCGGATTGTCAGACTTCACATGGATTCAAGAATATTTTGGAGAACTCTCAGGCATGCAACTCTATTTAAGTACCTACGTGATAATTTATTTCATATTCGCACATGAATTTGAAAACTCAGTGGTGCGTACTTTTGGTTTTAACCCGAGACCTCTGTGACTACGGTCCAGCGATCAATTTATTTATTTTATTTTGTTCTCGCTCGCGAACAACTAAGCTATCTCTATAAATAAATAAAAATAAGCTATAACTAATATGGTTTAATCTACTCTCAATACATTTAGTAATGATAATGTTTGAATTTGGTTAAATTTTAATAATTGGTTGAAAAAAATGTTTTAGGACATACAGATAAGTTAAATGTCAACTAAACAATCAGAACATCTTATTGTCAATTGCAACATGTAACTACTTCATATACTTAATACGTTTGTATTTAAGTAAATACGTAGCAGTATAGTACGTTTGTATAACAAAATAGCAGCTAGGAATGAGTCTTAACTCGGCCTTTTCAACGCCCATGTATTATTATCACATTGAATTAGTTGATTGATTTATATCCGCAAGTGGTCTCAGATGCCAATTTGTGCGTTCTAAAATACTAGTGTGTGAAAGGTTTAGTATAATTATTGCGACACATCTATAATTTATCTTTTCATTTGAACCTATCGTAACAAATTACTCCTTGTAATATGTTATGTTCCTGCCTGCGACGTCGTTTGTTTCGTTGATTTAGGGACAGAAAGAAATGGAACCTGTGTGAATAACAAAAAAGCTATTGGTAATTTCATCCGTGGTGATCTAGTCTTATAATCCGTTGGTACGGCTGTTTGGTACGACCAGGGAAGATTTAGGCGCAGGACCGTCAGGCACGAGCGTATAACACCGGCATGAAGTCCCATTAGACTTTGTGCCTTAACCCTAGACATAAACCCAGGACGACATATCTGCGATTTACGCTCTACATAAATCCAAATTTAAAATATCTCGAAATTTTTGGCAGTTTGGTTTAGTAGCTGATGTGGATGACATTAAAAAACAAGCAAACGCCATGCCCTCGGTATTATAATATAAGTTAAAATATCAACGAATCCAGCTGTTGTACATTTCTGTGATGGTCTATTTTAAATCCCAAATTATAGGAGGACAGAATAGTTTGGTCTCTGTGCAGCTATTTCTGTTTCTGGCATACATAATAAATTTTCTTACATGTCGCATTGAACGGACTCAATTTAAAAGGCTTTTAAGAATCATGTTGTACGTCAAATCATATAATAAAACCCAACGAGTTATGTTACCATAATAATGATCATACAAATATCTGTTTGCGGTCAGTTGCGTGTCTAATTTACTTCAAATTATTCCATATCTCGTTCGACAATGAGACATATTGTTGAAATATAAATTGCTTTAAAATATGACAAATACATGAAGGGGTATGAAATGTTAATAGGACGTCGTCCTTAATATCTACTGAGTGCACCCTCAAAAATATTTATAACTAATGCAGATCTCATGAACCGTAATGGGTAGACAGTTTGAATGTGTTTGACCAAAAAATAGTTAAATGCCGCCTTACAAGAAACGTAATTTTTTCCCTCGATGATTGACAATCTCGTGAGATGTGGTCATACGATACGCAGTTTGTCGCTTATTATTAGAAGAACTTTTTGCATACTTTTATCTATAAAATCGGAGATATGAAATATCTTTAGATTTTTTCATCTGTAATAATGATATAAATTATTAATGTAAAAAAATCCTATTTACATATATTCACTCATGTATTATGTGTTTCAGTCTTTTGACAAAATGGTCTGCTGGTAAACATGACTAATAAAACTAAATATATATTATAACAATAATATAACGGATGTGGTAAAGTTTTACGAACGTGTTCAAAGAATTATCTTGACAAAGACAACATACAAAATCACTCACTAGATTTCAACAGTCAATAGATTTTTTTTCATAGTATGTAATGATACGAAATACATTTTATGACAAAATATATAACACTATATTCTGGAAGAAGTCACTCACGCAATATTTGCCTTCGTTTTTTTTATAAAAGGGTGGTGAATATGACTAATAAAGCTAATGATAATATTGCGGTTTTGGTATATTATAAGATCTTAACCTTCCGATTTATTCTAGGAATAATGTTAATAAAAATAAAACTTATTTTCGGGATAGATTCCAAAATAAATAAAATAAATAGTTCAAAATCTATTCAAATGACACAAATTCGAAAAAGCAAAGCAAACCTCGAATTGGCAAAAAGGCATCCGTTTAATACTGAGTAGTAAGTATTTATTAAACTGATGCCATTTTGCCAATTCTACAGACGAGGTGTGCAAAGTGCCGACTTTTGTAACGTGACGTTTACAGTTAGCTTTGCAGGTCTGCCCTGCTGTTTCGGATAATAGAGGCGAGCGGCAACAAAAATAAAACTATAAACTAAGTGGCTCCCCCTTGAAGGCGCACCTTTGTGGTTCATACTCCAATGTAACTGACGTGGAAATGCATAAGAAGGTTGAAAGGAATATAAACTAAGGGTCTTATAAGGTATAACATAAAAGTGAAGGAACCTTAAAGGGCTCTATATAAGGTTAAAAACAACCATGAAATTTACCAAAATAAAGTAAACCCAAGGAAAACGAAGAATATTTTGTTTAGTACTACTTCTACTTTGTTTAATTTAATAGGCAAAGAAAACTCCTTATATTAGGCAACTATGTATACCTACCTATACTAATGATGTTAACCATATGAGGCTGTTGTTGTTTTACAAGTAAACCTACTCGTATATATATTACCATTTATATTGTGTTGTATTCAGCGCCGAATATTTTATAAGGCGATTTCGTTTATGTTTTAGTAATAAAACCTTGGTTGGTTTGACGCGATTACTGTATGATATAATAACTTTCAGTTCGCTAGTATGGGCGGCAGGGCGCAAGCACAGTGGTGTTGTGGTCCGGTTGCTGGCGGCGGGCGCACGCGCCAACTCGTGCGACAAGTACGCTACGTCGGCGCTGACGTGGGCGGCGCGTGCCGGTGACGTCACCGCCGTGGCTGCACTGCTACGCGCCGGCGCCGAACCTAACACCACCGGCATGTACTGTTGGACACCGCTGCTGCAGGCTACGCATGGTAACTATTAGGTTTACTTACCTCTTACTCCAATTATTTAAACTAGCTAAAATATGATCAATAATAATAATATCCTGGGACATTAATCACACACTGATCGTCATCTGATCCCAAACTAAGCAGAGCTTGTATTCTGGAAACCAAATAACTGATATACTACATATACTACTTTTTTGTAAATACAGACTTATATAGATAAATTACACCCAAACCCAGGACAAACAGACATGTTCATGCACACAAATATCTGTCCTGGGTGGGAATCGAACCCACGACCTCCGGCGTGAAAAGCAAGCATTTGACAACCACGCTAACAGGCCCGTCGCCAACAATACTATATTTTCTTGGTGGATCTTTGAAATCATTACAATTATTGTATTGAAAAGACTAAGAATATGACAGTGAGCTAAATCCGTAAAAGTAATTGAGTCTCTGTCTGACCGTTTGTCAGTCAGCGGGATGTATCTCATGAACCGTGTTTTGTAGACACTTGAAATTCTATTTCATTTATTTTGCTGCTGTATCAACTAACAGTTAAACAATAATTTAATAAATACAAATTGGGGTGGGCTGTACGTGCGATCGTACGCAACCCGTCATGTGCGAGTCCGACCCGCAATTTTACGGTTTTTAATTTTTCAGCGATTACGGACTATTCGTAGGTTTGCATCATGTTGAAATCTCACAGACAATTAACATTGATTTAATACCTTCATTACTTACTTACTTATTACTTACCTTCATTACATCACTACTAAGTAAACGTATATTTTAATTTTGCTATCTTTTCCAGGCAACCACTTCGAGATAGTTCAAATGCTGCTGGAACACAAACCAAACGTTAACGCGTTGGACAAGGACGGGTATACGGCACTCGCCATCGCGTGTAAAGAGGGATACTACGATATCGCTTTGGCTCTTATTAATTCCGGCGCTTATATTAACGTGCAGGTGACTTCTTGAATTACCCCTTAATTTGCATCCCGTTTCTTTTAATTTCTTAGTTACTGACTAAATATTTATTTTCTTTGGCAAGTAGAGTCATATAATATGCTCACTGATACTGCATATGCTTGGCGATCTTCTAGAAAGACTTATATTAGAGAGTATCTTTTCTTGGTCTTGATGAACTCAAGTTATCTCTCCTATTTTGCAAACCGGCGGCTGTGTGCAAATTTAATATTACACTGAATATACTTCGTAGCTTAATGGTAAAGCTTAGCACATATGGTACATTATACGGCATGTTGGTACTCACACATATAAACTGAAACAGTCTTTTTACCCGCTTTATTGAGCATTCGCCAAGATCAATGTGCCGCGCATACTTCAGCTTAGAAAAAAAACTATATCAGCCAATCATAAAGCTATTTTAAATTTTAGGACCAATCAAAAGACACACCGCTAATACATGCGGTGAAAGGTGGTCACAAAAACATAGTAGAGGCATTATTAAAGAAGCATGTAGATGTAGATCTACCTGGTAAAGAGAAGAAGACTCCAGTGTATACGGCGGTGGAGAAAGGCCATGTCGCGATACTTAAGCTGCTGCTGGCCTCCAACCCTGACCTGGAACATTGTACTATTGTGAGTATAATTTTATTATAATAAATTTAAAAAATATGAGGTATATTATAAATTTATTTGCTCGACGTGGAGAAGAACTTATACTGGAAAGTGTTAGGTGAAGAAATTATGATATATATATATTTGTCAACATAGCGTCGTTGCAAATTTGTAATCTCCTATGTGCATAAGTTATCTTTTGTGTTCATGTTGTGTTGTTGTATCTTTTATGTTCAACACATAGGTTGTTTTATAGCATGCAGATTTTCACTTGGGATTTTTTTATTGACGCATTCTATAATGAAATACTGATTTTAACATGGGAGCTTTGTTAATCATCTTTATTCAAAATATATTTAATAATATATGAAAACCTCGGTTTAGGCAAAAATTACCCATAGGAGATTTTAAATTTGCAAATTCGATGGCGACTTCTTGTTAGCAAATGTTGGGCATGAGCATAATGTTACGATAAAATCTAAACTCAAATTGGTTTTTACAAGTTTGGATCTCATAGTATGATTCGAAAATTGAAATCTTGTCCAACTCCAAAATTCTTTTTTTCTAATCCGACAGAAGTTTTTGTAAGAAGTTCTAAATGTTAAACAAACATGTTCTGTACTGATAAAAGTTTGCGACCCTAAATGAAACAGTTTATGATTTCCCTTGTAATTTTTGTCAGTTTTAGAAAGTTATTAGAATTATTTTTATTTTTATTATAGTGCCCCGTTTTTGACATAGTTTTTAATTGATAATGAATAAAAGTATGTTAAAGTGTGGTATGCGATTACATTCGAAATAGTCATTTCTTTTTACTTTTATAGGGTTAACGGAAATATAATGTGATTTAATTTATCAAGCAGTGAACACTTTGGATTTACTATTTGGAAAAATGTATAATACTTTGCTAAATAGACGCCATAAACAATAAGTACTCGCGTCTTAACATTCCGGTTTGAAACTACATCGTGATAATTGAATTTCATCGTGATAAATAAGTGTTAGAACATTCAATTCACTATTTATTTCGGAATAGTGAATTGAATGTTCTAACACTTATATATTGTATTACTATATTTCATACAGTTTAGTGCCGCACGTATAAATGAATGTTGTTCCCAGACAGGAGATACGCCACTGATGCGTTCAGTGCGGTCTCGCAACGCGGAAATGGTGCAGTTATTGTTGGAGAGGAAGGCGCGCGTCAACGTGGCGGACAACCGCGGCGACACCGCGCTGCACATCGCCATGAGGGCCAGGTCCAAGGTAACCAGCTCAAATAGCTGCTGCACTTTTAAATCAACGCTACAGACATCTGCAGATGTCATTTGCTGTGTGTCGCCATGATCGCTACTAAAGTAGAAAATAATAAAAAATATTTTATTCGACTTTTAGGGTCAACCACTCTACCTAGAATATGTAGTCCATATATAAGCACAGAAAGTAATCAAGCTTATTGTCGAAATGTATTTATAGAATTCAGTCAGAAAAGGTGTCGATATGTTTGACGGCTTTTTAAGATAAAAGTGATATGTGTATATTGCTTTTATCTTGAGATGTCAAATAACTAGATATTTATAATTAATGTTGATTTAAATACGTGGCAGGAATACATATATATTTAATAACTTTATTAAAATAATTGATGAAGAATATTGTGATTTTTAATATTGCCATAACACTTTGTAATGAAGCCCCAAGGCTTATTTTCTAATACAAATTTGAAATATCATAATGCTGAGATAATATTAAAAAAAAAAGTTTTATATCTTTTTTCGAGAGATTTAACTTACCGATATAAACATATAAAAAGAAATACTAGTATACGTATTTATGTATATAGAATTTATAGGTAACTAAATGTAAACTTAATTTTACAGCAAATAGTAGAAATCCTACTCCGCAATCCAAAGAACAGCCAGTTATTATACAAGCCTAACAAACTGAACGAGACTCCTTACAACATAGACATGAACTTCAACAAGACGATCCTCGGCCAAATATTCGGAGCTCGCAAGTTGAACACGAACGAGGACAATGAGAATATGCTGGGATACGAGTTGTACAGCGCGGCGTTAGCGGACATGCTCTCGGAGCCGAGTCTGTCTGTCCCCATCACTGTGGGGTTATACGCACGGTGGGGATCTGGAAAGTCATTTTTGCTCAATAAACTTAAAGGTAACTAAAAATAACTACATTTACGTATTTATCTTTAAGGTATTCGACGAAGAAGGCAGAACACTCAGGCACTTTAGAATACACAATTTTGACAAAACTAGTATTGAATATTCGACTTTGATCATCTACTTTTTCCATTGACTGTACCCGGTTTCATTTGGTTAACGCAAAGCCATCAACGACTCATCTCTACTCTAACATTTTAGAAGAGATGATTCGTTGACGGTTTTGCAATTGGCAAAATAAGACAAAATGTGTATAAATTAAACATGCGAATTTGTATTTTTAAAACTTTGTGTTGAATAAAATGGCAAAGTAATTGTTTTATGCATATTGTACATTACTTTGGTAATCTTAATGGTAAATAATACTTACTTTTAAACCCTCTGTACGACGCTTGTCAACTGCTCGAGTACGTGAGACAAATTATACAATATTTATTCTGTTAAATCTGTACAGGTCATGATGATAAACGCGAAAAATGTATGGCGTGATCTAGAAAACATAACCCAACGGTACAACGCCATCTATCGAGTTTCGGGAAAAACTCGTGATCTAACACCTCTTCTGCCATAGATTTAAATTGACTGGTTCAATAAATTTATAAGGTATTATGATTTTTTCCCTATAGAGGAGATGAAGAACTTCGCTCGCCAGTGGAGCGAGACTGGTTGGTCGTGGTCGTGGGCGGTGTCGTGGGGCGCGTGGCACGTGGCGCTGTCGGTGGCGGTGGTGGCGGCGCTCGCCGGCGCGTCGCCCGCCGTGGCCGCGGGGCTCTGCTTCGCCTTGTTTGCGACCATCTACATAGCTCTGTACATACTGTGGTACACTGGAAACAGGTTAGTAACGCACGGCATTAGCCCAGATATAATGGACGGCATATGTTACGCTTTAACCAGTTTTTCTTCTTTCTGTTTGTGTACTTGAGCAAATAATTGCACTTTGTTGTCTTCTTCTTAAGGTGTCGATGGCAAATTCATTAGATTTTTGTGGGCCAGGACGTGGCCACATCGGTTGCCCTTCTTGTGGCCTTCCTGAAATCCTATGGATTTCTAAGAGCCATGAACATGAGGCAGGACAAGCTGAGCACAATGAGAGGTGGACCATGGATTGGACCGATGTTCCACAAATACAGTCTATTTTGGGGTTTCCCGGGACTGACGGCCACTTAGTTGTAATATAACTCGTTCCTGTTCTGTTTCAATGTATCTTTCTGGAACACAACAGGAACGAGCGTATCGTAAACGGTATCCTCCTCTGGAGACTTATTGGACATCTACTATGAGGATTTATAAAGGGGTCTGAGAGAAGAAGGAAGTGAAGTTTCGTACAAAATCATAACGGTAACATAGATTAATTAACACATAGAAACGCAGAGTATCAACATCAGCAGCCCGCAAAAACGCAAGAATTTAAATATTGTACCCCAGTCCATTTAGTGTCGACTGATGCACTTCTTTCCAAATTAAGCTTTGTCTATTGCGTAATAAAGTATAGTTTTCAGTACCTCAAAATAATAGCTTGTTTTAAATGAGGTTATGTTTCGCTCGAGCAATCTGATCCTACCTAGGCTCTATGGCGTGAAAATTGTACGTGACACGAATTAGTCTTGGGGTCATTAATTAGTCAATGTATGAACATCAATAATTTGTTTTCCAAACTGAAGTTTAATTATATTCGCGTGTCAATATCAACAGGTACGAATGGTGGTGGGCCGGAGGCGTGGTATCGGCGCTGGGTCGTAGATTTAGTTCCCTATTATTGGCGCTACAAGTCGTGTTCTGTCATCCGCCCGGGCCTAATGATCCGAGGGCGTTACCTGCTACACCTATAAGGTAAAATTTATGATACTTTATCATGCAAATTTTTAAACTATATTAAGCCCTTAACCTTCATCAACCAGTATCTATCAGTATCACTATCAGACTCCCACGTTTCGTGATGTGTCTGTACCCATATCCAGTCACCATGACTTATTGGCTCTCAATTTATCTTGCGACCTCTCTGCATGGAGTACTGCTCTCGTCTTTGGGATGGCTCTGCCAAATATCAACTGGACTCTTTGGATTCAACACACAGACGCGATAATCGTTGACAGAGACCTAGCAAATAAAAAGCTGCAAAGCTTGGATCATAGGCGTCAGGTTGCAAGCTTATCGGTTTTCTATAGGCTGTTTCATGCAGAATGCGCTCTGGACCTCCATGAACTTATCCCTCCTTCTCCCTTTTTTTGGGATTTCACCGCTTTTTTTTAGTAACATTTACTATTTTTCCTCAGATTTCACTTCACAGAAGGTATGAAGAGTGGTGGCGGTCAAGAAGGCGACGCTATGGTGATACAAATGATTGCGAGCTTAGCCGAGGCGCTCGAGTGTCAGTACGGACGCATCTGCACCCGTCTGGCGCGGGCTTTTCGACCCAAGCCAGTGTCTTCTACTTCAGGATGGAAGTAAGTAACCTTTTCAAATTGTTCAGGATACCGAAATTATACTTTTGATTTTCTGATAGATTTGATGTTTAGTGGCAGTTTTTATTCTTATAATAGCCCCTTATATATGTATATATTGTTTACTTTTCTAATAATATATTTCTTCGTTTTATTCGTTTAGAGCAGTTTAATTTATATGTGAATTTTATTTTCCATGGTAGGTAAATGTGCGTTAATTCCTTAATTATCATCATGAAGCTTATCTATATATCGTGAAAACTATAGAGCATGAAACATTATTGATTTTTTTTTGTAATAACAATGCATTACGAAATTATAAGGTCCGCAATCTGTTAATAATGCACATAATTGTTTTTGTTTAGGTTGCATCTAATTTGATTTTCAACCGAACTATATTCCTATTATACCTGTATCTACATATGTTTCAAACATTTCGCATTTTCGTAAACGGTTGTAAACTCAGGTTGTCAGGTAAGCGAAACGGTAGTAATAAAATGCTTGCAAATAAATATTGATTACATTTTCCCTGACCTTATCATATTTGCATTAATTGCTGCCAGGCGCTATGTCAAGATTTGTTCTATTTATTGAACAAATATGACCCTGGCTGATTCTTATCTAATAATATGCACACCCATATTTAATGTTTGTACTTATTATTGAATCTTATGCCGTTTTTAGGTATAAAACTTAGTGATTTAAATTTTTCGTTTGAATAGCATTCGATTTCTAGTAAAAGATTGTTAATTAACCATAGATTTATTAATACCAACATAAATTACCGCGAAAATAGCCTCTAAGCCCAACATTTTTGAGGATTAATTGCAACAACTTTGCAGAAATGGATAAGGAATAAACTACCTGTACTGTATGACGTCACCTTTGCAAGATTATTTGTCTTTCATGTATGAATTACTTATATATAATTATTTCCCACACAAACAATCCCATAGTCATTTTATAGCGGCGTCACGCACGCCAAGACACTTCGCCACATTTCCGCATTCCGAACAATATGTTCACAAAAAGTCGTTCAGCCGTTTCGTTGTCCCATCTCATCCCATCCAGATAAAAATAACTGTATGCGCAACATTACCCGATTATTTTTATTTACAGATGGCGTCGAGTTTGTTGTATTCCTCATATTGTGACTTTCGAGTTGTGCTTCACGTGCTTCGTAATCGGCCTATGTGTACTTGTAATGTTCGTCACGGAGAGGTATCCTGAGTAAGTATCTTTGACAAACGAATCTGTCACGTTTACCAGCAAAGAAATTCATTCCTTTGTAATCACTCAAAGAGAGGAAAACATTCTAAAACTAGCACTGATTACACGAAGGAGTTATTTAGTGATTAATTATCATAGGAATGTTGTAGTTAGAATTTTTCATTTGGTTTGTAGTGGAATTATTTTTATTATTGTATTAAAACTATTAAAAAAAAAGAATTGAAATATTGTCTTATTGTAAGCAGAATATGGTAAGACCGTTTACTTACAGCTGCTTGAAAAGTTTTCCTTTTTAGACCATTGAATATGCTTTAAAAGTATTTCTAAGTTGCAGTTTAAATTTGTAGAGTGAAGGTACTAGCAATGCCACACATACTCGTTTATTATAATCTCGGACGTAGACGGCAAATTCCTGTTTTTAATAGCCCTAATGGCGGTTGTTACTGATTTAAAATCATAGCCTATAAGCATAGACGTCCAAAATATATTTCGCGACGGCTCAATTAGAGGGTTGTCGTCGATCAGGCGGCATGATATTCAGCAGGGCCTGATGATCGGTGCATGCGCAGTGAGTGGCGCGGCGCTGCTGGCCAACCTGTACACGTGCGGGCGCGTGCTGGCCGCGCTGGCGCTGCCGCCGCGCGCGCGCCTGGCGCGGGCCACGCGCCGCCCCGCGCACGCCAGCGCGCCCACGCTGGCCTTGCGCCCCGAGGTGCAGGCGCTCACGCATATGGTAACTCGAACATGATTATACTACGCGGACTAAGGTTTTTGAGGAGTAGGTGAAGAATGTGGGTGTCATACAAACGAATACAGATAATTTTGGTTTATCCAGCATATGTAAGGAGAAGCACCTAATACCAGAAATCTGAGAAGAAATCTGGAAAGTGGCGGTACTATACGTCCGCTTGCCTAGGAGGACATGTAAAGCCGTCTTCTCCGTACAATAATATACAGGGATACTTATAAAACACCAACAACCTCGCACGACTAGATAGCTAGCACCATAAGCAACAACTTTTGTTCTACGAGTTCGGACATAACTCCTTACATAAAAATAAATGATGTTACGCGGACAACTGGCAATAAGAGAAATGGGTCAAATTCAAAGGCGGTAACGGTGCACCCCTTCCCCGCGCTCTCGCGGGTATATTTACTTAGTCTTTGTGATGCGCGTAGAGTTATAAAAATTCAAGCAGGAAATTAAATTAATACTTATTTTTGCACGAATAAAATCTAACAAATTATCCAAAGCTATAAAATAAAAGTTGTTGCTTATTGTGTTAGCTATTTAGTCCTGCGAGTTTGTTGGTGTTTTATAAGTAATCCTCTTAGTCTGTGATGTTTAGCCGCTGTAAACGAAATTATACCACTAAGCGAAGCACTATTATAAGGTTTACCTAACTCAAAAGAAACAAGCTAAAATCCTCAGTTTCCTTCTAGGTTTCCTGCCTCGATGCGTTCACGGGCCAGCAGACCCGCCTAGTAGTGGTGGTCGACGCTCTTGACAGTTGTGAACAGGAGAAGGTGTTAGCGTTATTGAATGCCGTCCACGCGCTCTGCTCCGACCCCAAGAGTCCATTCATACTTCTGCTCGCTATAGACCCTCATATTATCAGCAAGGTAAATATCTAATAGCAATATCCATAATTTTATCCAACATTTTCATTATTTTATTAGATTTATATACCGAGCCCACTTAAAAAAAATGTTTTAAAGATGTAACTATCTCTCCGACCACATCATTTCTTGGGTGTAGGTGTTCTTGGGTGTGGGTCAATTTATTATTGATCTAAATAAATCTGAAAAGTCATTCTGTTCATGTATATATTCTGAGCGTAATTTAACGAACGCGTTCTTCCCCACTCAGTCCTGAAACTGCGTTCAAAAATATACAGATATTTTTTTTAAATGGAGCTCCTGCGCCCTCTATATCTTTTACATTATAAACATCTATTTTATTTGGTAAATTTTAAACTAATTTTATTTTAGTTTTATAGCACTTTTACCAATTCACGTCGTCAAAATCAAAACTCTTAGCTGGGAAACCGTAAATTTAAATTATAACAATAATGTATTCATACTAACAAGGCTATAATTGTCTTGGGAGATGTTATTATTATCTTTCACATGCAACTATGAACATGTCAGTGGGTCGTGTTTCAAAAAACAAAGCTGGTACATGGCGTACCTATAGTACGTAAGCACATTTTATGCTGTGCCTAAAGGTAGGAGGAACTCTAGTTTCTCGGTTACTACCCTTATAGAGGATAGAGGTGTGTTATATTATCACAAATGTTGTCCGTATTCCGTAGGATAACGGCAGAGTGTCTACCCTGGATTGGTAAACGTTGCGGAGTGTAAACTATTCGCGATGCTTAAATTTATGATTACCCAGTTTTGAGGTCATCCCTGTTTGCTTGTGTTTATTCTAGGACTACGATAGAAGTAAATATAGACGATATCTTATTAGATTTATGCATTTCAAACAGGTTGCTTGGATGGAGGTCAGTTGAGAATCCTGGATACGTTTGGTGTTCTCCCGTTAATGTTGTACAGAATCCTTATATCATGGTCTTGCATGATTTATCTGAGGTTTTGTTCTACCAAATGTCTTAGATGTTTGCATGACTTTGTTAGGATGTTTCGTGGACGTGTCGGTACTTGGTGTTTTTTCTTTTATTTGTAATATCCGCGCGCGGTCATTTAATCTTGCATTTATAATGTAGAATATGTATCATTTTAATATTCTATAATATTATATTCACAGTAAATAAAATATATTTCCTGCCATTTTATATTAACATTTCCTCTACTTGAACTTATTTTTTCCTATGTTAACTTTCTTAATAATGTCGTGTTAAGTAATTCTATAGTACCAGATTTTGCTGTACTAATGCCAATGACGTTATAAATTTATTAGCGGTCAGAATATAAATAATGTGAACACAGTCTTAAATGTTTGTATTTGTAGGCAAATAAGTACATTTCCAATAAAGATTGCGCGCGGATATTATTATATTATTTTATATACATAGGCGCAATACAATTGCTTGTTTCTTACAGATAACGAGTAAATTATAGGTAACATAGAAAATAATTTAATAAATATTTCTATAGGCCGTCATCGTCCACAGCGCTCAATTCCTCTTTCAGTCATAGACTACATCCCCACACACAATAAGTTAGATATTATTTATTTAACTACCAAAATCACTAGAAATAATTTATATGGCAAAACAACGTTTGCCGGGCCAGCCCAGTTCCCTAGTTTAACTATAAAAATCTCCATAGAAAAATGGCGTCTTGCAGGTATTTTTTTCGCAAACTTGGTGTTCTACGTGTTGCTTGCTTTAATAGGTAGGTTTTATTCCTGTTGTGTGATTATATACTTTTGTTACAAGTTCTGCTGTGTCCGTCCACTAAGGCTAAGTCTTTAGATGTATACTGCGCCGACAGGTTGATATGTTAATGTGTTCCGAGTAGGCGGTGGAGATAAACAGCCGACGAGCGTTTTGCGAGAGTAACATCGGTGGGTGGGACTACCTGCGCAATATGGTGCAGCTGCCCTTCTACCTACAAAACTCTGCGCTCCGGAGAGTGAAGGCTGCGCAGCTGGTCGCCACCAAGCGCATGGCAGCAATCGCCTCGGATGACTTCTCTACATCCCTCCAAAGATCTGTGAGTATTATTAGGTGACTACCAGGGTTTCATTATCAACACCTAAAAATTAATCTTTTAATAAAGATGTTCATACTCTTTATCCTAGTTGGACAATAATAGGCTGACAAGGACAAGTTCATTTTATATTTAAAGTATATTTTGTGAGGTTACATATTTAGCACTAATGGAGTCCTCAGATAAGCATTTACATACACATTACTGCCCACAACAGAGATGTTTAACGCCAGACTTATATGTGACGGAAGGTAACAAGTCCTTCTACCAAGCCTGCTGGTATATTATCGTTTTTACAATAGGGATAGAGTCTTTTCTACCGTAAGACGTATAAATTGTAGAAGTTTAATTTATGATAATTAAATTTATTCATCACTTAAATAATAGATATCTTGGGACAACTTACACATTGCCATCTAATTCCAAACTAGGTAGTCTGCACTATGGCAACCAGACAAATGATAAACATACTTGTATATTTGTAAATACATAGATCTTATGGATGAATAACACCCAGGCACAGAACTCGTCACATAAAGATTGAAACCCACGACCTCTGTAGCAGTCTGGCTTACTAACCACTAGACAAACATTTGGGTATTCAACACACACTTTTACTTGTCAAGCTCACAATACAGCTGTAAAGTTGAAAATCTAGATTTAAGGCCTTAACCTTCCATGCGGTAGTATAGGTACAATACAATAATAAACATGTTGAGATATCCTTCAATAATAAGTTATTTGCTACTTTTTATTTTTAAATTTACGACTATATATAAATTTAATACATCGAGCAGTTGGAGAACGCAGTAGCCCTTCAATCAGTCGCTCTAATTTAGTAATTGTCACAGATACATTTTGTTCCCGCACAATAAAATATAATATAATTAAATTAAAAAATTATTATTATATAAACAAAAAACGCTCATGTCTCACTGAGGGTGCTCTGTCCCATTCTTGCGGCACGAGTTTCGCTTAGAAATTATACAGCAACTGACTTTTGACATAACAAAAAGTATTGGACCAGCTCAGTATAAAATGTCCCCGTAATTTTGTAAACGATAACACTTTTGTTTTTGTTATTCGGCTTAATATTAATCACCTCTAATACTAAGCAATGAAATACGAAATAACAGATAGTTTGTCAGACCTATTCTTCATTATAGACAAGCTTGAAGACATTTTGTAATCAGTTTTAACGAAATATATTGAACTAGGTGTCAGCACGGCGGTTATCCTCAACATCGGAGCTTATGTCGAGCCAGGAGCGCGTGGTGAACCTAAACAAGAGCCAAGCCGCCCGTGAGCGTCGGCTTCGTCCGTCGGAGTCCGTGGCGTCGTCAGTCGCGTCCAACCTGCACCGCGCCGGCATTGGCACTGTCACCACCGGAGCAGCTGACCTCAACAGAGTGCTGCTCACTGACGACTACTTCAGCGACGTCAATCCGCGGAGCATGAGGCGGCTGATGAACGTCTTATACGTCACTGGTCAGTATACCTATTGTAGTGACTCACATAAGGCCCATATTCGACTGGACTTTGTGGTAATTGTCATAATAAATTATGCCAAACATTGGCTAAATTTGTTCCATGCGTGAGAACAGTACATTTGCAATTATTTATAGGTAAAAAGATTATAAAGTGAATAAAAAATCGCTATAATTTTATCATACTAATATTATAAACAGAAAAGTGTATAAACTTGTAGCGCAGTTATATGTAAATGAATTTGCGTGAAATCAAGCTGACTGTTTATTTATTTAATATCCTGGGACATTATTTACACACGGCCATCTGATCCCAAACTAAGCAGAGGTTGTACTATGGAGTCCTGATAACTGATATACTACATTTACTAATTTTTTTTTGTTGTAAATACATACTTATATAGATAATTACACCCAGACTCGGGACAAACAGACATGTTCTTGCACACAAATATCGGTCGCTAACTCGCATACCAAGCTCGGTGACTACGGCGAACCCCTCCAAATGGCATCGTTATAAAAACCTTTGGCCTATGTCCAGCAATGGACAATATCAGGCTAATGAGCGCAATTGGAATCCTTATCGCGCGTTGTGAAAGGGGGTTAGACGGAAAAAAATCTTACGAAAAGTTGTCACGATACTTTTTGCAGCTGTGCGGCGTGCGCATATTTCTCTGTCTGTCTCTCTCTCTCTTATAGAAAGCAAGCCAGATATTTTCAGAACAGTGTGGTGTCGCGACGATTATTTTTGTTGAGTGTATACAGGTTTTTTGTACATAATAAATAATAAGAAATAACTTCGTTCCATCCGGGTGTCCCTTGACACCTCTCAAGTTTTTTATATCTTCTTGACGGTTAATTAGTAATGTGTGATTTTAGATAATTCGATCCATATTATAGTCCTAAGTTGAGATTTCTATTTGTCAGGTCGTCTTCTCAAAGCATTCCAAATCGAGTTCAACTGGTACCAGCTGGCGTCGTGGGTAAACTTGACAGAGCAGTGGCCCTTCCGCACCTCGTGGATCATCTACCACCACGAAACATATGAGGATCACATCGACGACTCCACATCGCTCAAGCATATTTATGATAAGTCAGTATTTCTTTCTTTTTTAGGGTTCCGTATCATAAATAATAACTATCTGATTGAGATGTCTTTATATAATAGAACAATTAATAAATGAATGTCTTAAGACATCTAACACACCGTCATCTGGTCCCATACTAGGCAAAACCTGTACTATGACAACCAGACAACTGATAAGCATACTTATATATTTTTAAGTACTTAAACATTATAGATAAAATTACACCCATACTCAAAACAAATAATCGTGCTTATAGCATAAAAAAATGTCCTAGGTGGGGATCGAGCCCAAAACCTCTGACTTAGCAGTCCGAATCACTAACCTCTAGACCGGCAGGCCATTCAATAAATCCAATTTATAATTAGAAATAATTATAAATCAAAAGAAGCCTCTCAGACACACAGTTTGTTCGATCCAAGAGAATAAAATAAATAATGACAAGTAATATCGCATATATTACTTGTCATTATTTATTTTATTCTCAATTTTATCACTGGTAACAACCCAACATCATTCTTAATTTAGATCAAATGTATTTAAACTAATAATTATTATCATCATGCGTAGAATCAGTGTAGTCGGATCTTTTAGTATGTTAAAGTTTTACCCGCGTTAAACTTTATTATATATTACTACGACGTTTCAACACAATCCGTTCGGTAGTTTTTGCGTGAATAAATAACAAACATACACACTCACAAAATTTCGCCTTTATAATATTAGTGTCATGTTCGCAGACCTTTTACTATGCAAATTATATACGCGTAAGCCGACATAATTTAGATATCACCATAACTAAACAAGGAAGTGTTCGATTTTTGAGTTTATTGTTTGTTTATTTTCAGAGTAAAACCTCTGATGAGCGGACTCCGTGAAGCCAGCACGCTGATGGAGCTAGACCGCGATGAGCGCAAGCTGGAGGTGTTCCTGAGTTTCCACCGCGCCACACTCACTGCTGCGGACCTCAAAATATTCCTCCCATTCACCATCAACCTTGACCCTTATATCAAGAAAGTTATTAAAGGTAAACATCTATTATGATATTTGAGTAATATATCAACAGGTGTGGCGTACTCGGTACTTTAGGTCCCAAACGCGGACATCCAACTCAAAGACGTACCCAAAGAGAGAAAGTCATCGTCTTCTATGAGTATGGTATTATATCTTTGTACTGTATTTTTTAATAAGATCGCAATAAATGTTATATAGTCAAATACCGAAAACTGTAACTAAATGAGACAGTAAATTGCCGTCGTAATACTGCAGACCGGAATTGATTTTTTTGTGAATTGAATATAACGTAATTGAATTTTAAAAAATATATAAGAAATTTCTACCCATTTATGCTAATGACATACTAAAAATATTAATATTATCCATAGAAAAGCCAGTGGCTGTAAGGTGCCCCATTTTTGCAAAGGAGCGTGTATAAGCATGCATATTAGTACACATATTATTATGTTAATTGCAGAGGAACTCATGCAGAGCGGGGCCGACGAGGACCAGGGAGCGGGCGCTGCGCCCGGTGCCTGGCCCCCGACGCACTCCCGCCAACCGCACTCCAAACTGTTCCAGAGGAAACACGTGAGTAGTCCAGCACCGGACCCGTTGCACGATATGCCCAAGTGCCATTTTATATGCCCACAACTGACATTTAGTTAGTCCAACTTTAATTAAACTCTGAAAATCGGGATACTTTTGGACGTCAAATTCATAAAACCATTTTAAATCGTCTGTCAAGATACCGCGTATTTGAATTAAATTTGTCCAGGAGAAACAAACACTGATTCTATTGGAACATGGGTGGTATCCGCTAAGGATGGCGGAATACCAGAACTGAGCGATATAAAATATATATAAAAAGCTTTCGCCAAACGATATGGTGACGGGATATCACTGCCGACTGCAATAGCGAATACACCTCTGGTTTTGAATGGTCCATTATTCGGCCATTCATTGCCATGCCATTACCGACTCTAGCAGCGGATACCATTACATTTGGGTAGTGCTTTCTTACATTTGTTTCCAGTTACAATTCTTTACTATTTTTTTTCCTTTGTATTTATTATACCTCTATTTTATTATATATTATAACCAGGTTTTTAATTTAATCTACACTTACAATTTTCACATTCGCGGTATTGCATACCAATAGACGATGCACCCGTTTGAAGCGCTCAAAAGTAGCATCCACTTTGTGTAACAGATATTGCTTATTTTTAGCTATAATTACTCATTCGAAACAAGGCCAATATTAATAATAAACATCAGTCCGGAGTAAATAGATGACGTATTGTCTATTTTAAAACTGATGTCATTCCACAATTATTCCTTCCAGTAAAACATTCTTTTGACTTACAAAAAGTTAACTACTGCAACCGTAACTGCGTAGTCATCGTCAAAGGATAATGCTCATGGATATATGGGATCCCGTACCATCTTGCATCAAATTCAAACGTTGTTTTTAAGAGACTATACTTATCATACTAACTCCTACAGAAATCCTTTTTGTAAAGAAAACCCGGGTTGCGGAGTTATTTAGAAAAATCGTAAACAACCTAACCTAAAAAGTAGGTAAGTAGGTATTTTTGTTCGATGATACCAATGACGTGTAAGTATATAACGTAAGTATTACATAATATAGACACACACGAACGAACATTATTGCTCCAAAACAGGGTATTTCGCTTATATTAGTAGTTAAAAAGACGAACAATCGCGATACAAGGTGCGCGAGTGAAACTCATGGATTTACTCGACAATTATATTTCAACGTGAGCGGGTAACTTATCTAATTCTAATAAACAGTAATAAGGATATAACGCTACGAATGAATAAAACATTACCATTAGTGAGGCTGAATAAAGCGCTCATTGAATCTAGAGAGTATCTTAAACTATAGTAACCCTTTGGTAATCTTAAAATACTATTTATGACAATGATGCTCGTGTTGTCTTAGTGAAGCGACTAGGTTAGGAGATAGGGGAGGTAAGGGATAAAATAATAAACAAATAGTTCCATATTGTTTTTAATAGCGATTCAAAGTCAACAATAATTATCAACAACACCTTAATTATTCATCATATTCCTGAAGAAAATCATCTAAAACTGGTGCCGGTGCAGTCACACGATTATACCGTCCGTAGCTCAAATACCACACTACTGTCATCACATGAGCACAGCAGCCCACTGTTCGCTTACCGACGATGCAACTGCAGCAATAACCTACTATGCTTTCTAATGTGTTGGCCACAACATCAGCCGTTTGTTCTATTGAATGTGTATGTAGATTTCTGGCTATCAAAAATGAACAATTGATGCATCGGTTTTGCCGAACTGTCGGCGTCAGTCTGTTTACTCTACGACTCGACATATTTGTACAATGATACACATAAATAAGTATACACAGTAAAAGTTATTTTTCTCAAAACACAATACAATAAAATTCTCAATTCAATTCTCAACTGTAAAAACACAGACAAATGTCAGAAATATGTCTGGTGGGATTTAGGTGCATCCCTAAATCCCACCAGACATATTTCTGACATTTGTCTGTGTTTTTACAGTTGAGAATTGAATTGAATTGAGAATTTTATTGTATTGTGTTTATATGATAAATCATAATATTTAGTAAGAAAATCGATATTGTGTCAATTAGTAATACTAAATCGATTTGGTGTACTGGTTTAATTTGAATTGTTATGTTATTGAACAAAACGAAAGCAATGCTAATACATATAATTCGTTTAATGTTTTTGAAGCAAACGTTGTAATTATTTATTATACAAAAGAAACTATTTGAATAACTGGTTAGTCGATTCATCAAAAATAGTTTCTATTGCATTCACATCTCTATGACCGGTTGTGTGACGAAGAAGTAAAACAATATTCATACTTTTAAACTTTAAAATTAAATTCCCTGTTCAAACATCAAATCCATGAAGCGCAGTGTCCTAAAATAATATGAAAAGAATTACTATACAATTATGATCTTTATGCATGAGACTTCTTGGTACCATTTTTGGTCATTCTCTTTTAGTTTTAGGAATATGCTGCTTCTAGGGTGAGAGCGCTCTGTTAGTATTGTGGAACTTCCGATCGATATCGAACAAAACATGCCAGGACATGCTTTGTATATTATATCGAGATAGAAATTGTGACTATTTCTGAAATTAAACATCATTAAAAAACGTTTGTTAATATTTTATAGATATGTTAAATATTTAAAAACCCTCGCTTTTCGCCAGCTCAGAAGTAACATTGAAGCAATGATTTCAGAGATCATCACCACCATCACAGCCGCCGCCTGGGCCCGTCCCTCCGCAACAGATGTGGGTAGGCTGGGCAAATTCCGGTAACTTCGGCCCGCAGCCCATGCAGCCTCATTTCCAAGCGCAGTATCCGCAACCGCAACAGCACCAGCAATCCGCCCCCGTGCAAAATCCGCATCATATGCTCCGTACCGCATTCCCGGCTTTGGTTAGTTGTACTCTATTACTTTATGATTAAAGTGTAAACAAAAAGGAGTCAAAATTCTAGAAAAATACCTAAGATTGGCCTAGAACGCAATACCTGGAGGTCAATACCAACTCTAGAATTTTACCTTTGGTGTTATGATACATGAAGAACAAAATATGTGTATTTTGCTAAAATTGCCTAAGCATACCAATTAAGCAACGGTAAGTATTTTAACAGATTTTTATGGCACGAGTCATATGCTGTCGAATGCTGAGAAAGCGGACCACAATCTTTTAAGTCGTCGAAATGTTTTCTGTAACTCTTTATCTAACATTTTCCTAGGAATTTAGACGCATCTATCTCATGTTGACGTTTTTTGTTTAGTTAACTTATCGAAACGTATTTCGTTATAACTTTTTCAGGGTGACGTGACAGGGCTGAGGCTGTCGACAATGAGCGTGGAGCGAGTGTGCAGCCTCGTGCGCTCGGCGCTGGGCGGCGGCGGGCAGCTGGCGGCCGACGCGCTCAGCAAGCACAACGTGTGCGGGCTCGTGCTCGCCGTGTGCAAGCTGCAGGACTTGGAACCGGTACGTATTTGTAGTTAATTCAACGACAATGCTAACCTACCAACACTGAGACAAAACATTTATCAGGTACCTAACCCTTCATTAGCCAGATCACTGCTCATCAATTTGAGCGTGGGACCAGGGGCTGTACCGGCTAAGTCTCCGAACATCGATTATTTAAGTGGCTTTCAAATAAATAATGGTTAAAAATTACTTAATTAATCGTTAAATCGGCTTCAACGTTGACAATCGATTACGGACCATTTATGACGTCACATGACCTCATGGAAGCCGATTTAACGATTGATTAAGTAATTTTTAACCTTTATTTATTTGAACGCCATTTACGCGTAATTTCTGGGCTGACTTAATTTAGATTGCCATCGACACGCTAAGAAGAAGAACGCCATTTAAGAAATCGATGTTCGGAGACTTAGCCAGTAGAGCCCCAGACACTCGGCACTCAATGCAGAACACATAGTTACGGATTGTATATTTGCAAATTTGAGGGTATACACCTTATATCCATGAATTGACATTAAGCGGGACTTAGCGTTACCACATTAGGCCCATTAATTAAACTTTAAATTCATCTTATAACTAACATTAATATTTCCTATTTGATTTCCAGGTTTTAGAGTTGCCTTTCGGTGACTGGGAACTATTCAAGCTTCTAATAACTAACCTACGTGAAATAGAAGCGTGTCTACCGTCCACTGCTCCGGCTGTAACAGGTAAAATTCTTGACTTCTACTTTTAACTGCCACTTACCGTATTTACGGTATTTACAATTAGAACTTACTCAAATGCAGCGGTAGAGTGATACAAATTTATTAAAGATTCAAAAATGTTCAAGTTCTACCTAGCCATGACGTAGCAAAGGGCAATGAAGGCGTAAACCTCTCTACAGCGTTTGACCAATGTAATCACAGAAAAACACGAGTAGATAATTACGTGTATGGGGATTTGTCGCACGTTATATAGACTTGAGTTTTCGTTGCCATGCTAGTTCTGTATGTGGATTTATTAAGTACTAGCTGTGAGCCCGCGACTTCGTCCGCGTGTTAGTTAGTTTATTTCGTTTTTTTTTTGTAAAATAAAAGACTTTTTCTAAAATAAACGTAACCTAAGTTACTCCTTATTACATCAGCTACCTGCCAATAAAAATCCCGTCAAAATCGGTCCAGCCGTTTCAGAGATTAGCCGGAACAAACAGACAGACAGACAGACAAAAATTGTAAAAAATGTTATTTTGGTGTATGTACCGTATATATATTCATATTTATGTAGTAAAAACCGGTTATTTCAATATTACAAACAGACACTCCAATTTTATTTATTTGTATAGATTAAAAATATTTACTTTTTATTAATAGTGGTAGCAGACGTGACAGCTGAAACAGAACCTGATACTGCCAAGCCCAGATCAACTATAGAACATCAACGCAGTCGGCCCTCTAATGTTGAGAAACAGGTATGGAATAAATCTTGTGCCTATTCTAAACCACAATGACGTCAAAAACGTCGTAATCCCACTGCGTTTTATTATAATTTTACGTGAATTAAATCAGGTTATATCGTTACTAATACAAATCGTATATTTTGCAGCCTTACGCGGAATATCAGGTGATTATAAACGTAGTACAAGCTTTTCGCTGGTTTTGTTTAGTATGGCACTATCATTTAATTAATTGTAATGGTTTTTTTAATGGATCATGGGAATATCGTCATTTGTTTATGTTTTATAAGGTGTCTCATAATTTTTCCTTTTTTCATCGGTGTATCGGTTGTAAAATGGCAATATTTTTTCACTTTTTTCTGTTTTCACTATAGTTTTCACAGATTTAAACATATACACGTAGATAGTAGACAAATTTTCATAATTTTCGGAATCGCCTAATTCATTTCTGAAAATTAGACGGAACAAATAACAATTAAAATTATTTCACTATGGATGTAACACAATTGATTTAAATCATTACAGTAACTCACAATGTGATATTTTATATTAAAAATCTCTTATCAAATTTGCTCAAATACATGATCATACATACATACATATATCATTCAAAGGACCCATTTATTTGCATTTCACCATTTTAGAGTATCGTTATACGAGATGAATAGTAATCCAGGCGTGAATAGGGACTGGTAAAAAGATTATCTAAGGGCGAGGCGATACAGAAAAAAAAATACGAAATAAAACCATACTTTCAAGATTTTTGCGATACCAACATTGCAATTGACGATTTTACGAAAATTCCGTTTGAAACCCCTTTTTATATTTACCATAACTAATATTGATTCTGATCATCACCATCCATTTACATTGTTAATAATTCTTGTAATTTTACAAATATCTAAATTTTATAAAGTTTGCGGGAGGGAGCGTATAGCTGTAACGGAACACGAGGCAATCAGAATATTTCTGATTTGTAAAATTACAAGAATTAAACTCATTTTCGCAGCCAAGGCATTCCTTTTTTTCACCTCTGTAGATTAGTTGGCCAGTCATTGGATTTTTTTATATTTATTAAGGAATATCTATAATACATACATACATTGAGATATTATTGTCAAATGTGTCTCTGTAGTCAGAATAAAAAAGTGTAATAATTTTTAACAATATAATATGTGAGACAGAGTGGAATTCTGAAGGTGATTTTAAAGCCATAATAAAAAAAGTAGCCACCATTTTGAAAACTATAGTTACTGAAACGATCGTATTAATATGTATATCCGTGTGTATAGGATTTTATAGTCTTAACTCAAGAAGTAACAGCCATTTTGAGATCTCTGAATATATGTATTTCTTTAGTCAGAATTTTGGATATATTTTGGATTTTCTTTTTACTAAAGTCTTTATTTATATGCGTATGTTTTTACCCAATAAATCCTCCATTTTTAACTTGTTAGTTACTGGAGTCTTTTAAAACATCGAAATGTGCGTGTGCTATAGTTACGTGTTCAATTCTAATACTCGCTTTAAAAATGGTTTCGGGTATGCAGTTCTTAAGATCTCATAAATACATGTTGGTTCATACATTGTCGTTTCCGTTTTTGTATGTGGACTCGTGAAAAATAACAATAGAACGAAATTATCGGCATTAGACATCGGATCATATTATATTTAAGTGAGGGAATTAACGAGTTGCCTAAATATACCTGTAACTTGTAATTAAAATAACGCTTAACTAGTTTTAACAGTTTTATTGAGCGCTACCGCTCTCTAATGACCGGTTGATCTTAGAATGTATGGCGTTATTATTACAAGTTGTGTCGGCACTTAGTAGTTAGAAATGCATATTTGGCAATAAAAAGATGTAGTTGTGGTAAAAATGCTTTGAAATAGTCACCGCAATCTAATCTTATATAATATAAAGAGATTAGAT
Organism: Pseudoips prasinana; assembly: GCA_951640165.1. Lineage (NCBI taxonomy): Eukaryota > Metazoa > Arthropoda > Insecta > Lepidoptera > Nolidae > Pseudoips > Pseudoips prasinana. The sequence continues at coordinate 16,252,159 of OX621241.1, read as the reverse complement.
TTTTTATGTTTTTGTAACGGATACACTCAAAACTACTTAACTGATATTAAAATTCTTTGTCATGCAGAAAGCTATTATCAGCGAGTAACACGGGTTGTATTTTGGTCTCCAAAAAATTTTAAAAAATTAACTAATCTTTAAAAAGTAATAATTAGTTTAGTTTAAGCCCACATTAAGTATTTGTATTTTTGGGCATTTTGATACCATATAATGTGATGTCGAATTATCATACTTATGTTCCTAATAGATAGATAATTAATAATTGAGTTATTCGTCCAAAAGGTAACCTTGGAGGAGCAGATGATATGCGGGGCACTCCAAACACTCAACGAGGAGGCGCTCGAGGACGTTCTGCAGTCGGAGCCCCCCTCCCACCCAGGTGAGCCCCTCCGCACCATCCGCGAGTACCCGCCCCCTTCCACTGAGCCCCGGCCGCCCTCCCCCTCCTCCGCCGAGCACGCCGAGCGCCGCGACCACGTCGTCATCACGCTGGCAGACGACGTGTTCCTGTAAAGTGCGCCTGCGGGCTGCGACCGAGCCCCGAGCCCGACAGAAGCCGCGCAGAGTATCGGCTCCCGATACTGTATTTAATCCGCGTTTCAACAGGACACATTTAAAGCTTAATATTCGATCATTTTTATTAGCTATTTAACTAGATCAGAGTTGGACTGTGCTAATATTTAATGCTTATTTATTTTTTCATCCGAGCGTAATAGAACAGAGGCATTTAAATACGTGCCAAAAGTTATAGTTGTAATTTTTAAGTTTTAACATGAAAATCATGTACTTAGTTTGTTGCTCCATTGGCAAGAAATACTTACTGAATTATATTAACTATTGCTTTGCAACACTGACATTGTAATGTGCGAGGCATGTTTTGGTTTGGTTGCCATATAAGAAAATGCTATTCTGCCTTCCCATAGACAAAACGATGCAATTGATAGTAACGGGTTTGGGATAAACCAAAGTTTATTTGTTTGCATAAATAACACCAGTATTACACCAGTGTGTGTGAAGTTCCTAATGATTATGTATTATGCTGAATTTAATCATATTGAAATTGCATTGTTTTGTCGTGAGAGCACAGCGTGCCATACTTAGCTTAAAAGACATTCTGCGTTGTGACTTTAGTAATATTGAATAGCCTATTTTCGAATAATTTAAATGAAAAAATACTAGGTATTACGCATTTAGTTAAAATTTATGTTTTAAATTGTCTTGATATAGATGGTATAGTGTAATAATAATTCTTGTCTTCGAATAAACTTTTGGATCTTATTTTGTACAAAATTTATATTATCTTGTACAAGTTATCGGCTCGCACTCCTAAATATCCTATGTCTATATTTGAAGAATGTACTTATTTATAAAGTTAGTTTTATTATGAGCAATGTAAATAACAACATCCAAATATTTAAAGTAATTATTTATGATATTTGTTAATTCCTGGCTATTGCACATACGCAATGGCCGATAGTTTGTTAGAATTGAAATTATTTTTCATCATGCATTCCAGTAAAATGTATCATTTTATCATGTGTACTATTTCCATATTTTCATAATATTATGTTCCATAGATTATACAATGTATGTACAGCTAAAGTTAAAGATTTTAAATACATATTTGTAAAAAGTTATTGGAAAAAATATGTAAAAATATACATATCAAGTGTCATGTCATCGTGACTAACAATATTAAGGAAGCAAGATAGTTTGATAAATGTTTAAGGTTGTTACTACATATTTGTTCCTAGGAGTTAAAGTAGATACAATCATGTATAACAGGCAAAACGTACCAGTCCAGGTATATATTTCGGATCGTATATTATACATTCGATTCTTCGTGTTGATAGGTTTTTAAAGTCCTTGTAATATCGTAGATAACATAATGTGTATCATAGTTCCAGAGTAGTGGTAGGATTTAAAAACTCACTATTCCATAGTGTAAATAAGATATTTAATGTGATATTATTATCGGGTCACAATCGGTCCCCTTAGGTTATGTATAAATTCAAATCAATGTACCATTCCTCCTCTCGGTAGGTGAAAATTTCTACTATTTACGGAGTAATAAATATACAGAAGTTACAGACCGTAGTTTGATTTCCGTCCCTCGTAGCGTCGTAGGCAGCGGTCTCCCCGACCGGCTCCTCTCTCCGTGGTTCTACCGATCAATTTTCTCCGGCTTAATAAACCAAAGCGTACGTTTCAGACGAGGAGAGTACTCTGCAGCTGCGCAGCACGCCTCGATGCAGCCCCCCGGCGCCGCGTCGCGACCCCTCCATCCTCAAAGGCGGCGGCAGCTTCCGGCGCCGGGCGCCTAAAGACGTTCCCGCCGTCACCTTCAACGTGGAGAACGAGGAGGACTCGGATTCGGACGGACAGATCACATTCAGCGCGCGGCCCCGGCCGCCCGCCGCGCCGCGCTCGCGCCCGTCGTCGCTGCTGGTGGAGGACGCGCCGCTGGCCGCCATGGCGCCGCGCTCGCGCTCGGCCGAGGAGCCGGCCGCCGCGCCCGCCTCGCCGCGCACCGACCTGGCGCTGCGCGGCCTGCGCCGCACCGCCGACATGCTGCGCAAGGTGAGCTCGGCCGAGCGCCTCACGCGCCTGCGCGACCGCCTGCTGGCGCGCGGCTCCGGCGAACGCGACCGCAGCCCCGCGCGCTCCTCGGCCAGCGACGACGAGTCCGTGCCGCTGGTGTCGCCCGGCCTGGGCTCGCCCGCGCCGCCCAGCGACGCGTCCACGCTGGGCGGCGCGCCCGACGCCACGCCCAGCGCTGAGCTCTCGCCGCGCTCCGACGTCACGGAGCTGGAATCGCCGCGCGACGTGGGCGCCGCCTTCGATCTGCTGCCCGAGCACAAGGAGCGGCCGACGCGCGAGGACAGCGGCGCGTCGCTGGGCAACATGATCGAGCCGTACAACCTGCGACTACTGCGCGGCGTGTCCGACGGATCGCGCGCGCTATGGCGCCAGGACGCGTTGGACTCGGACCCACCGTGGCCGTGGGACGAGCCGGACTCCGCCGTCTGACTCGAAACAGACTCGCCTATTTTCGCATTCGTGCCCCGCGAGCCTTCCCTCTCGACGGCCGAAGCTACTAGACTCGACCGGTCGGCGGATTCGATGGCGACCGGGAGATGTTGCATGCCCTAACGATGGCATGGCTCGGCCTAGTTTTATATTATTAGAAAATGTAGACAAGATATTATTGACTCCGATGTGACCAGAGAATTTCAGACTAGAATATTGTTTCACTTTGCAAGAGACGATTTCTTTTGCTTTGACGATTGTTTTGCATTTAATAAGATCAACCCAGTATTGTGATAATGTAAAGTTAAGTGTACTTATTGTTGTTTTTGATGTACGATTTCTAGAGAGTTGTGACGTGCATCGACCCGATTGGGTTTTCTTTCACCCCATTGCAGAATGATAAATAAAACAAAATTCACTATTGAACGTATTTACCTTTTACATTCACGGCTAACAAACGAAACTAACACAGTATATGTCACATTTATAATACTTTATTTGTTTACAATATTAGATATTGGCAAGTAAAACACATCATCAAGATTTACAATCGTAGGTGCGCGGTTGCTCCCGTACATTTATGTAATTTACAGTTACAAAATAGTTTCAACATCATAGAGAGCATTGTTTTGCATTTGAACAAATTGAGAGAATGTTTTCTTTGAATTAATATCGTATTAAGGATGACATATTACAACTATCATTTTTATTAGATCTTAACGCACTTCAAGAAACAAAGAAAACAATGCGTTTTAGAATAACATCAACAATAAAGTAGGTTACAGAGATCACTAACTAGAATATAACGCAAATTGGTAGAGTTGCCAAAATACACTATTTTGTAATAGTGACAATTCTGCCTACAACTCAACTAAACTAATCGAAATGTCATTATATGGCTTTCTGTAAAAACTGTGAGAAAAAAGCACGGCGTTTTCAAAACCGTCAAGCTTTTTGAATATTTCTCTTCGAGCGCGTAATTAGAAAACATGTTTTATAGCAACGTGATAAGCATCACGTTGCTATAAAACATGTCTCTTCTGATCTTAGTCCATTGATAGGCATTCAATTAAATTGACGTAAATGAATTTACGCTGACCTCCTCATAAAAACTGTGTTAAAAACAAATGTAATGTACTTAATTAATATTTTTTTAATAAGTTAATCAGAATTGGGACCAAGCATAAACTTAAGTACAAATTAAACTAAGTGTTTGGAAGCACAACCTAAATACTCTACAATTAGTTAAAAGAATGCCGCCAGAGAAGGATATAAAAAAATTGTAGAATACAGTAATAAAATTAATTTATTAAAATTGTAGTATAATCTCAGAAATAGCCTCAATTAACTATATAGTGAGTATATACTAGAGCATTTAAATTTAATGCAACGTCTAAGTAAGTATGATAGATATAGAAACAAATTAGGTCCGGCTTCTATCAAAGCGGAGTGAAGCGTATAAGTATATAAATAACCAATATGGCGTCATTATACGTATGATCCAATGGCTGACTAAGCGTCGTGCCACATCAGCAAACCAGACCTTTCTATTACAATTAAAATATACTCTAGTATACACTTAACTTTATTTTGACATTAATAATTCTATGGTAAAAAATAGCAAAAAGATCACAAACTACTGACTTTACATACTCAATTAATAAAAACTATTAGACTAATCCAATAAATAGGAATGTAATATTTGAGATTATAAGAGCACCAATAAAAAAATAAAGAGTTACATTTATCTATTAGACTTAGACTACGAATGTTCAATTTTTACAATTTATGAGCGGCATGGTGCTAGTACGCACTCGCTAAGATACACAGAGAACGAGTATCATCATATCAGCTGTAAGAAGACCACTGCTGGACAAAAGCCTCCCACATAAATCATTTGGGGGATGTGCCCTATTCGCCACGCTTGGCGAAGTATGATGGTCATAGTACTCGGAAAGAAACTGCTGCCCGTCCTCTGGTAGATATTTCCTCGGGTAGACCCCCCTCCCCGCCCCACGGGATGAGATGGGGTGATAATATTCTGATGTTCGCCGCCGAGAGTATACAGTTACATAATTGTTGGGACCGTATCTTTCTGGAGGATTTTATTAGAGTCAGCAGGCGAGTTGGAAGTAGAGCTCTTGGTGTCTGTAATATCTGGATTATGTAACCCTCACTTAGCTTAACTTAGATGTTACTAGAGCACTGGGAGCAAACTAACTGAAGACGATTCTCTAAATTAATATGCTACGTATCAATAGGGACATTGCCGACACAGAGAAGCAGCTTCGAAGTGCAAGCAGCCTACCTTAAAATAATTAATTAAACAGAAAAGTGCGCCCGCAGATGACGGACACGGCGACGTTGCGAGTACGAACAGTAAGTTCTAAACAGACAGATATTTAGACCGTGCTTCTTATCCCATTTTTGGCACTTCGATTTCACTTGAATGTATCATTTAATGACGAGACCATTCTCGTCGACTCACATCGCTCGATATGAATCGATGTAAGCCCAGGAATTCGTGTGTTCGATTCCAGTCTTGAACAATTTCAGGATTTAATTTCGTGACTCTGAGAGCAAGTTAAGTTTCACGTCAAATATTTTATAATCTATTACCTGCTAATTATAGTATTTAGCTGCCACGTGAGTGACTTTGAGCCAACCCCTATAGTAATAGGAAAAACGCGAAAAGACAATTTGTAAGTTGTTTTAATAATAATAATCACGATTTAAGGTTTAAATTCAACGCTACATGTGCACATCCCAATTGCACTTTTAACTTAACAATAATTATGTTAACACATTATTAAGCGACAAAACATGGATAATCGGGTGTTGTTATATTATCCCAGATTACACGTACAATGGTCCACATCGGGACTAAGTGCGGAAACCACACCCACTAGCATATTAGTGCGGACTAATGATGATGATGATTATCTCATGTTATAACTGACCAGTGAACCAGTGAAAGCCTCCTACGTTAACAACGTCATTTATGATGCAGCACAGAGTCGTGAGTCAACCGTTTTCTTTCAACTATTATACGTAATCCAGTATATCAGCCCCACTTGATAGGCCCGTTCTGATCTAATCAGTGGAGTTAGGTTAAAATGGGTCGAACCACTAAGAGAAAGATAGACTTATGGAAAGCAAATGGGCATGTCGTCCTAATATGTTAAAAAGTCTATACTGATTTTACCTATACCGATATTTTGTTAATACAAATTTTATTTGAACCATACATCTAAAGACACATAAATTAGTAAAACAGGTGTTTAATTTACATAATAAAAGTAAACTTTGAAGTTGCAAATCTTTCTGCTTATGAGTCTAGAGAATCATTCTGTCTCCTCTGTTGTGGAGCACCTGTTTTTAAAAAGATCATAAGTAAAAGTTGTATTTTTAGTGACTTTCGAATTTGATTAACGTTTGGAGTTCTATCCTAAGGGTCTTCTGCGAGTGTGTACTTGCATCATTCCAAGAAATTATACACTTATATAAAGACAGTAAATTTCGTTGTTGACTGTTATTATCTGTGGTAACACTAATATGCATATAAGTACTGTAAAATAGCAAACCACTACATTAAAAAGTGATTGTGTATAAACTAAAATCTATGGACATTCCAAACAACACAACTTATATCTCTATGGTACACAGTCAAGCGACTTTGTGCTATAAATATAGATACACAACAATATGAAATACGGATACAAAATTCACAAATTATTTGCATAAATAGAAATATATAAACAATAATTCATAGTATGTAACAGTCCTAAGGATTAATATTTACATGATTGAATATTGATTCCGATCCTAGTATAGGTATTCCAATCATAGAAAAGTCTTAGTCGAACGGATTCAACGAACAAACGAAACAATATACTAAAATATCACACTGGGTTAGACGACTCGGATTTTAGAGAGTTCGACGGCATGGTCGTCGATGGCTTTGTCGGGGGGCTCGGGGGAGACGCGCTCTGTGCGGTTGTCGGGCGGCGCGTCGAGCGTGGGCTCGGGTTCCAGCGCGTCAGCTGAGAGCGCGTCGGGCGCGGGCTGCGTGAGGGCGCTCCACCAGCCCGACAAGGCGCCGCGCGCCTGCGACAGCGCCCCGCCCACGGCGCGGGACGTGGTGGCCACGGCGCGGCCCGTGCTCGCCACCGCCGCCGTCACCTTGCGCCCGCCCTCCGTCGTCGACATCGTGCTGCAGGAGAGGAACCGCATTACCAATCAACTCAATACATGATTCGTTTGGTTTGTATAAAGGTTGTAAAAGTATTAGACACTGAAATGACTTAGTTTTTTGTCATATTGAATACTTTCTTTAAAGAAGTACGTACTCAAGTAAAAAGTATCCTATATTATTCCCGTAAGAATAGATGAGTTTAGTATGGAACACACAAATGCAACTGCTATGCAATTGCGTTAGCCATCCATCTGTCTTCACTGAGTTCAGAAGTTATTTTTGAGAAATCTGCAGTGGTAATAATAATATTACACTTACTGAGCAAACTTCAATTTCATATCAGCTACAGACAGTTGCCCAGAAAATGGATGCATGGGCACTAGATTCAAGAACGATTCAACTTCGCCGTTGTTTGTGTTCTGCAACCACTTTTGATACGCAGGGGTCGCTTTAAAAGCTGACATAAATAGAGCATTGTACGAGTCCATTTCCCGACTGCCTTCTGAAAAAGCGGAAAACATTTTATTATTGCTAATTCCGACACAACATAAGGTGAAGAATTATATAACTATTACAGTCACCTGGCAGCAAAGATGTCCTTAGAAGATAAATTAAGTAACTTGCGAATTGGTCTCGTATCCAGGCATCGCCTTGAGTTGGTCCGTATCGCACCAAGTGATCAGCGAAGCGGAGATCCTCTGTGCCGAGGGCGAGTTGCCTCCTAAGTACCATGTCGGCCGTTTCTATCCTCATTTCATTCAACTCTACCAACACGTCAAAAAGCTGCCTCTTCTGTTTAAATAGTACATTAGATGCGCCTACAACAAAACCATGGACAGCAGGGTCTGATAGGAGGTCCAGGTATTGCAAAGATAAGTAAGGTAAACAAAGGTAGCCGTCTTCAAATAAAGGAAGTGGAAAGCCACATTCAGTTTGATCAATTTGTCCAGTTAAGTTATGTAAGCCGTCCACACTCATATCTCTCGCCATAGTTGGGCTCTGCTGCGCCTCTGTTACACTTTTCTGTGGCTTATATTTTTCCCCAATACTATGGCACTTTTCTCTGGTGCCAGATAATTCTTGCCTATCTACTACATCGGTAAGTATGGTCTCATCAAAACTTTGTCGGCTGATACGATCTTTCTCTTCTAAGAGATTTCCTGTCTCTTTGGGCGATAGTTCCTCGTCTTGGCTGGCACCATTGTGTAGATGAGATAAAGTTTCTTCCGCTATTTCTGCACTACAGTCTGTTTCGTCACTTAAGTTGTCAGCTATTACAACATTTGCAGGAACTGGAGACAGTGGTCTTGAAAGCCTGAAAAGATCCCGGTTATTATAGTTAACATTATAACTTGTAAATATATTAATATGTCAAGTATCCCATATCCCTAACACAATAGTTTAACAATGGCTACAGTATTCCTTATGAAGAGGTGTGTAGTTATTTTAATTTTTGTTTGATGTTTATTTAGTATTTTTAACTAAGTCAAAGTTGATCATGGATCCAAGTCTATGGTCTATGTTAGTAAATCACTGAACTGTAATCATTACTTAAATCACACCTGAGAAGCGGATTGGTGAAACAAGTCCTTAAGTACCGAATTGATTTATGATTTACAGATCGGAACCTTTGACATCATAACACACAAAAATGATTTCAGTGGGAAATCCCAGAAAAATGTTCTTAAAGTACTTACACAACATTAGCAGCACGCTCAAGACCTACTTCTAAGCATTGCGGCAGTAAAGAGACTAACGTCAACAAAGCATTAGACAACGGTCCCGCTGGAGCACCATAAATGAGAACTTTACGCCTTAATAACATCAGTTTAAACAGAAGTAAAGCTTTATGCCTCCAATTTTCTAGAAGTTTCTGGACTGACAAACCTGAAAAGATTAATACATTAAATATTATAATTATTATACTACCACATGGTTAACCCGCAAAGTTTAACAGTTGGCTCAATCCTAGTGGAGTGCGGGTTGTCGGTTGATTCCAAAATATGTATGTAGGTAGGTATGAACAAATAGTTTGAATTCTGTAGAAATTCTAGAAGATCACGGCGGCACTAGGTTAACACTAAAAGTTGTTATGATAATTGATGCATGATATTTATATAAAATTCCCTCATTGGGACTTATTATAAGGTGAAAACTGCTATCTTTTTTAAGTATCCTACTACCACTTGCACCAGTAGCCAGTAATTAAATAACGATTTTAAGACAAAAAATATGGTTCTCGAGTGACGACCACGAACTGACAGACACAGTTTGGGCAGGCCCCTAACAAAGTAGACCGACCATTTTGCAAGGGTCGCGGGAAGACGCTGGATGCGGGCAGCACAAGACCAGCCATTGTGGAGATCCTTGGGGTTGCCTTAGTCCAGCAGTGGACGTCTTTCGGCTAATATGATGATGATGAGGATAAAATTATATATAATACATTGCCATTGTTCTTATATAAATAGACTACAAACAACTCAGTATCAAGAGATGTTCATTGCATTGTTGGTCTAACAGTAAAATACTGCAGATAACAATTACTGAATTCCAATTTATCGTTCGTTAACCTAGGCACAATTTACAACTTGATTCTCTTTCATTATTTTACTCAGCATCCTAAGTATATATATATCTATATATACAAAAAGTAAAAGAATCTAACACCTAGTCCGTAAAATACTGTTACGAAATATTTCTGTCATAATTCAATTCATTCAACAAAAATTTCTACAATCAAGCCTTTGTCTTAACTCTGGCTTTTGTTTGATTGCCATGCTATCTGACTATGAAGTAGGATTAGGTTTAAATTCGTTTTCAAAAGCACATTGGGATTATGTATGTGCGTTACTCCAGCAAAAAAGTGGCTTTTAGAGTGATATGAGTGAAACATATCATTAATCTATACATATAATAAAATCGTAGGGAAGTCAAAACTGTACTTTGAATATTTTTTTATAAGGATACTTGGGACTTTATCCACAATCGATGTCGTAGCCAAAAATATAGTTTTTAGAATTTTTGTCTGTTTGTCTGTATGTATGTCCGGGCTAAACTCAAAAAATACTGCATGGATTTACTTAAAATTTCTCATGAATATTACTAAGAGGTCGGGTCAACTTATAGGGTACATATTATTACGCTCTCACACACGAGGGAGGAGCTGTGATAATTTATAAAGTTTAACGCGGGTAAAACCGCGGGGCACAGCTAGTACATGATAAACTGTAAATGTGCGCCACATAAAATAATTGTGAACTTAGTCATTTGGGACCAAAACGGAGAAAATTATTCTTGTTGGAGTAACATTATTCCAGTGAGAAAATTCTAAATGGATGATCGGGTAGATTAATATTGTGCATTGGCAGATAACTTATATTTGTGCAAAAATCTGAAAACATAATTTGTGCATCTGCAGGTTTTCGAGATATTGCATTTCCTGCTGGAGTAATGTTTTGAACAATCGTGTATCTCTAAAACCATTGAATTTGCGCCTGTTGAATAGAAATACAAGAGTAGCTCTTTATTTGTGTCAGAACTACATTTGAGATGATATTTATAATATTTAAATAATCGCGCGTTTATGTTTCGTGTAAGGTTGCTGAAAACTGTATTTGGTCCTACTAGGTCCTAGATGTAATCCAAAAATTAGTGCATTTAGTCAAAATTATATACTGAAAATATTCGGCTTAGTAATAGCTGCATAGTCAAGATAGAGTAAAATTACCTCTATATTGCTTGTCTCATTCAAAAACTGGCTGTCACCAAAATAAAATGGGAAGACATCGCCCGCACTAGGGAATCTTATCCCTGTGGGTTACTTAACAAGCATATAATACACTAATAACATCCAGACTCAGAACAACTATTTATGGGTCACCAGTGGACCACATGTAGTCAATGAGTGAACGCCGAATGGTCAATTACGTAAATTCGAATGGTGGGTGGGGAGCGACGCATCGCCAAGTATCATCTCAAAGTGTCATATAATAGCTTACTATATTCATAGAGATCACTTGTGACCTGCTTACTAATTACATTTCAAAATAATAGATTAATTAATTATTTTGTTTAGACTAATTATATTTTTGTAATTTTTATACTGTAGTCGACTATGTTTATGTACTGCATTGTGAACTTGACAAGTACAAGTGTATGTTAATACCCAAGTGCTGAATAAATTTCATTATTTCATTTCATCATCATTATTTCATTTCATTACTGATATATGAAGAAAAAAGTAAATTTAAATAATAATAAATACCTTCAAAAATTTGATCAACCTGTACTGGGCAACTATTTAAATGATTGTAAGCATCTTCAAGTAGCTTAGTTTGTGAGAAATCCCCCTGTAGGAACCAGGCTCGTACAACCAACTCCAACTTGACTGCCAGACGCCCAAATAGAGGCACTCGGCATACAACACAAACACTCTTTTGTACTGAACTGCGTGTCATGTCTTCTGTTTTCTGCAAAACTTGCTGTAGAATAAATTATTGATTAACAAATTATAATCATGTTTAGTATAATTATGACATATTATATACAATACATAAATAGTAAGAAAACAATTAATTATAATACAAAATACCCAGGGATGGTCCTTTAACACACTCAGCGCCATGTGTATTGTTTTCGATACACACTGTCTAAATACTTGTGTATCTAGACAGTGTGCAATTACAATTATGTACACAAACATCCAGTCTGTGACCTCCAAGCTGGACTTATTTATTGCTAGAGTAAATATAATAAAACCTACACTTATAGTAATTTCGGAAACATGGTTAAAACCAAGTTTACCAGATTGTATGATAAAAATACCAGGCTATGACGTATTTAGAGACGACCGTATTGGCAAGCGTAGTGGAGGAGTTGCCATATACGCTGCACAAAGTTCTGATCTACTGACCACTAAACTAAATTTAAACTACAACACAAAACATGAGGCTTCTGAATGCTTATGGTTGGATGTTCAGTTTGGAATACATAAGTTTGTACTATGCGGAATATACAGAGGACAAAACTCAACAGAGGAACAGGATAACATTTTACTAGAACAAATTAAACTTGTTTCGGAATCACACACTACTGTCATTATGGGAGACTTTAATTACCGTGGAGTGAAATGGCCTCTTCAAGACTGTGCTTATTTAACTGCTCGAGAAGAAAACTTCGTGCAATGGTACAGAAGTAGTAACCTAGAGCAGTTAGTAGACAGACCTACGAGATTTCGTAAAGGCAACCAACCTTCTTTCCTAGATTTAATCTTAACCAATGATGATTCACTCATAGCTGAAATCAAGCACGAATCCTCATTAGGAAAGAGTGATCATTCCTGTCTTCTGTCAACAATACAACTCGAAGCGACCAAGCAGATCAATGCCTCATTACGATGGAATTACAAGAAGGCCAACTATGAAAAAATAAGTGAAAAGTTAAGAGCGACATATGGAAATATTCAAAATGTAGACTGTGCAGAGAAACAATTTGGGATCCTACTCTCTGAATTCAAAGATGCACTTCTTATGTATGTGCCTAAAGTAAAACCCAATAATTGTATAAGAAACAAAAAGTGGATCACAAAGGAGATTCAGGAACTGATAACACAAAAACTGACACTATGGAACAGATACATGTTAACGGGACTAGACAAAACTTACACAGAATATAGAAAAGTTACTAATAAACTAACTAATAAAACTAGACAATCGCGCATTTCTTTTGAAACAGACCTTCTTCACTCTGGACCAAAGAGTTTCTACTCATATATCAGGCAACAAGTGACCTCTAAAGTCAGCACACCATCAGTTTTGCGTAATACACAGGGAGTAATAGTTTCACAGGCCCATGAAATCGCTGAAGCTTTTGCAGACCAGTTTGCAGGAGTATTTCAAAAGGAACCACAGGATCACCTACCTGTCTTAGATTCATGTACTCAAATCCAAGAAACCATATCCGATTTAAGTTTTACACCGGACAAAATCAAACAAGCTATAAAAGGAATGAAACCAGATTCTGCACCCGGTCCAGATGAAATCCCAGTAGCAATACTTCAAAAGTGTGACCTTGCCGATGTACTGTCAGTATTAATGCAAACCTCATACGATACTGGTATACTACCGCCCTTGTGGAAAATTGCATCAGTAACACCAATATTCAAAAAGGGAAATAAATTGCAACCGTCAAACTACAGACCTATTAGCCTGACCAGCGTAGTGTGTAAAGTTATGGAGAAGGTGATAGTCCAACATATAAGGCAATTTCTTGATAAGCACAGAATAATCGGTGATCAGCAACATGGATTTTGCCCTCGCCGGTCGACGGTGTCAAATCTATTGTCTTGCTTGGCTTCCTGGACTGATAGCTTCAATAAGAGAGAACCAGTGGATGTAATATACCTTGACTACGAAAAGGCTTTTGATAAGGTTCCCACAACAAGACTTCTTCAGAAACTAGAACACATAGGAATTAGAGGCAAACTGCTGAACTGGATCGAGGCCTTCCTACGCCATAGAACATTTCGAGTGAGAATCGCTGAAACTCTGTCCGACGAGAGAGAGATACACAGTGGCGTGCCCCAAGGATCAGTTCTGGGCCCTGTGCTATACATTATATATATGTTTGACCTACCTCGCTGCCTACAATGTAATGTCAGCTTTTTCGCTGATGACACCAAAATCTTTGCAAACCCACTAACTGACTTCGATCGTCTACAAAGAGACTTGGACAAAATTGCTAACTGGTCAAAGGAATGGCTCGTTTACCTAAATGCTGAAAAATGTACTACACTGCACATTGGTAGCAAAAACCCACGCCTAATATACAAGCTAGATGGCCTTGAACTGGTAGCAGTGAGAGCCCAAAGGGATTTGGGAGTTATTATAACGGAGAATCTTAAGTGGGAAGACCACATAGCAGCAATCACAAAGAAAGCGAAAAGTTTTATTTACCTCATTAGAAAAGCTTTCGGAATTCTTACACCAGAAATGATGTTAAAGGTATACAAGACTTCATAAGACCTATATTGGAACATGCTTTTCAAGTGTGGAGTCCCTACTTTGTTAAAGACGTGGATCTATTGGAAAAAGTACAGCGTAGCTTCACCAAGATACCTAGACAACTTAAGAGACTATTATACAAGGATAGGCTGGAAGCACTAAAGCTTAGTACTCTAAAAGAACGAAGAGAGCGTGGTGATATGATCGAAACCTATAAAATCCTAAATGGACACTATGACCTTCACCAGTTCCAAGATATGTTCCATCGAGACAATAATACCCGTCTGAGAGGACACACCCTTAAACTTCAGACCCGCTTCTCACACAATATACCCCACAAGAATTTCCTTTCGAACAGGGTTGTTAAAGAATGGAACAAACTACCACAAGACGTAGTGTCAGCACCAAACACCAACATATTTAAGAACAGACTAGACAAGCACATAATAACAACAAAAACGACAAGCTAACTCAATGTACTAGATACAGGCAATTATCAGTTGTTTCAACTGCCTGCCTGATTAAAAATAATAATAATAAAATAATAATATCTTTTTCGATACACAAGCACCATTCCAGTCAAAGCGCCGTGTATCGCTAACACGCACACTTGATGGACGGGTGATGAAAAAATAATTCTTCTTTGTTTCCATTTGTCTTTGTTTTGACTAGGAAGTCTAAACTAGATCATTGTTTGATAACAAGCGCAGCCAAAGACTTAGTGACTCATGCGTCAGTCTCATATGGGGTGTACCAGTCGGATCATTATCCTGTTTTGTTTAAATGTAACTTAAGTAAGGTTAATCAGAAGATATCAGCCCAAAATTCTGTTAGTAATAAAGTACGTTGGGGTGAAAGAAGTAGTGAACAAATTAATAATTATTATGAGTACTGTAATGATAAATTAAAATTAATAGACTTTCCCAGTGAATGTTTAGAGTGTTCTCATAAAATATGTAACAATGTAGACCATTTTAAATTAATAGATAATTTGTATTTTAACATTGTATCAACCCTCCAAGATGGTGCCGTGCACACATATGTTGGTAGTGATTGCATCAGGCGACATAAATATGTCACAGGTTGGAACAAACATGTCAGTGGCGCTCATAGGGAGGCTCGTACACATTATCAGACTTGGCTTTTGCATGGTTCACCTACTCAGGGGACTATATATCAGAAAATGCGTGATACAAGAAGGATATTTAAGACTAAATTAAAATTTGTTCAAAACAATCAACAACAGATTAAATTAGATATTTTGGCAAAAAGTCATACTAAAAAAGATTTTTCTAAATTTTGGAAAACAATGAATAAATTAAAGGCCAAGCCGAGTCTCCCTGCGAGTGTGGCGGGTCTGAGTGAACCTAAAGATATCGCCAACCTTTTTAAAAATAATTTCAGTGTTCGGTCTCCCTTAAAAACAGGGCGGCGGGTGTCCGATGAAGGGGGGTTTTCGGGTTCTGGTGAGCTTGCCATAATGTTTACAGCTAAGCAGGTCGGCGCTGTTATAAAAAGAATGACAAGAGGCAAGTCGCCAGGTCACGACGGCCTCAGCGTCGAGCACCTAAAGCATGCTGGGCTACATTTGCATAGGGTTCTTGCTTTACTTTTTAATTTGTGCATTAGCCATAATTATCTACCGCAGGACCTTATGCACACAGTGGTAGTGCCGATAATTAAAGATAGGACGGGAGACTCCTCTGATGTGTCCAATTACAGGCCTATTTCGTTGGCCACTATAGTCGCCAAGATCTTGGACAGTTTGCTTGATCAACAGTTGGCTCAACACATTGAACTCCATGATGCGCAATTTGGCTTCAAACCTGGTCTATCTACGGAGAGTGCCATTCTGTGCCTTAAGCAAACTGTCCAATACTATACCTCCCGAAAAACACCTGTTTTTGCTTGTTTTTTGGACCTGTCTCGGGCATTTGACCTAGTGTCTTATGATGTACTGTGGGAGAAATTGCAGAGCGATACAACGGTACCGAATGAAATAACATCCTTGTTTTGTTACTGGTACAATAACCAGAGGAATAGTGTCAAGTGGGCGGAGGCTCACTCGGATGTGTACTGGATGGAGTGCGGGGTGAGGCAGGGGGGGTTGAGCTCGCCCCGCCTCTTCAACTTGTACATAAACCGGCTGATCGGTGAGCTCAGCAGAGCCAGAGTTGGATGTCATATAGATAGTATTTGTATGAATAATATTAGCTATGCCGATGACATGGCCCTTCTGAGCCCAACGATAGGCGCTTTAAGGACACTTGTGGCGATTTGTGAGTCCTATGCAGTGGCCCATGGGCTCAAGTACAATGTCAAGAAGAGCGAACTTATTATGTTTAAAGCGAGTGCCTTAAATTATTCTGATGTCCCCGGTGTCTCGCTTTGTGGTACTCCTTTAGCTTGGGTAAAGAAATTCAAGTACTTGGGTCATTGGGTCACTGATGATCTCAAGGATAATACTGACATAGAGAGGGAACGCAGGTCGCTGGCTGTTCGATGTAATATGCTGGTTCGAAGATTTGCACGTTGTACTGACGAAGTAAAAATAACACTTTTTAAAGCCTTTTGCCAGTCTTTTTACACGTGCAGTCTTTGGACCAGTTTTACGCAGAGGACATACAGTGATCTGCGTGTCCAATATAATAATGCATTCAGGATACTGTTGGGGCGGGCGTGGCGATGTAGTGCGTCCGGTATGTTTGCGGAGGCGCATACTGACGACTTTTACGCCATAATACGCAAGAGGACCGCCTCCATGAATGGCCGGCTGCGCACCGCCACCAACAGTCTCCTGAAAGTGTTTTCAGATCGGTGGGACTCCCCTCTGCTGCGCCACTGGGTGAGAATCCACACCGTTTTTAATTAATTTGTCTTATTACTAACATTTAGTCTTTAAGTTATCTTGTATACTAACACTATGGACGCATGTCTGAAATAAATTATTTGATTTGATTTGATTTGATAAACTATTTTAGCCACTAAAAACAAAGAAAAATATCAAAAACATTTGGTGGTATTGGCTTATAGGGCTTGGCGCCGAGCGTGTTAACAATTTATTGCTTATTTAATTTTACTATAGATATTATGTTGGGATTTTGATTATTGGAGCAATTAAATTATGTTTACCTCAACTGGGATTTGTCTAAAACATGAAACACCATACACAGTGTGTGGTGGATCAGTCAGGCCAGGCAAGTTGAAGAATATTGTGTCCGAGAGATAATTGTGAGAACCATCAGGTAGTGCTAGAGCGGGCAAGTGTCGCCAGGCCACTGGCAGCTCCGACGGGTGCCCGACGACTAGCTCTGGATAACAGTGTTCTACCTAAAAGCCGAAATTATTCAATAATCAATTTTTGTAACTGGTTAAATCGGTATTCTTTAAAATAGTTACTCAAAACTGAACTTTATTTAAACAATAATTGAACAAATTTGGTCCACTTGTCCCCAGAGATAGCAGTCTCCAGCTGCTCCCTTTAAAAAAAATGTAATATCGATTGATGAAAGTAATGACGCCTACAAACCTGACATCCTTTCTTGTGATGAAATCCCACAACAATGATGTTGAGCACAGGTTCATTTATATCAGACATGATAATTTTATTCTCACATTTCAATTCTGGTGTAACTTATCACTTAAATTGGTATAAAATTGTATTTTTCATCGCGTAATATCACGCACATAACATACATACTCCATAGATTTGGATTTGACTTTGACATTGCATTGACATTTCAATAATTTTGAGATTTTATTTTTTTTTTTATCCCTTTTTACGGCTCTGGCTTCTTCGGCCTTATAAGCCTTCAGTAAATATATTTTTATATCATTTATTTCGTCATTGTCAAGTTAAGTCCGTCACAGTCAAGTCATACATAGTCCTTGTCCAACCCCAGTAAAGCAGTGGAGACTTTTCAGAGGCTTATATGGAGTTTTGGAAACAACACAGAAAATCGCAATTCACGGCAATAAGGCACTTTCCTTCGCTTGTGTACGTTGTCGAAGATGTTATGTCTAAAAATCCACCATATTTACACATAAAAACTCGAATTTACACCAGTTTTTGAAAATGAAACAATGCCCCGATGCGTCTTATTCCGCGTTGGCGCCAAAACTCCAATTTTGAGGTTTCGAATAAAGCTGTAGTTGAATAAATTTAATTCCCCGAATTTATTATAAATAATAATAATAAGATAAAAACATATCTTAAATATCACTATATCTTATTTTTAAAATAAGATTATATATCTCTACTAATAGAATCAACGAAAGGTTAGAAATCATACTCTTGAATTTAATATTCCGCCAACAGAAAACGATAAACAACTGTATCATGAAAGATTTTGATACCAGAACAAATGAAGAAGAAAGAAATGTTAAAAAAGGAATTCAAAAGGAACTTAGTATTAAAGTGAAATTAATTCTGACTTAAATTTGGAACTTTTGCCATCAATTTGGAACAAGAAAAAGAGCTAAAGAAACAGGAGAGATTATACACCTTTTCCAAATCCATTTAAAAACTTCTGCGAGTTAGTGCGTCATAATACCGATTTCCATAATTCCGAATGGTTCAAAATTCCGAGTAGTACAATCTATTTGAACATTTAATTTATCAATATATAAATTAAATATTCAATAGATCGAATAACAAAAAGTCCGACTTAATGATAATTCGAAATATCAAAAATACGAATAAAAATATTTTGTTTCCTTAGTCACAATTTTAACCTACCCTAACCCAAATGATTCACCAACAATAGAGGGGATCTGACACTCGGCGGCTGCATGTAGCATGCAAGCAGGCAGGCAACATGCAAGCAGGCCTACAGCATGCAAGTGTTAAAGAAGGTCATATTGACAATACAAAAACTATAGAGGTTTATAAAATTTTTATATGGAATATGACCTTCTTTAACATCCTCCCTTTTTGTAGAGTCTATAAAAATTAAAAATTATATACACTGTAAGCCTATCCGGTCCAATATCGTTTTGATTATCGGTCTGCCAAGAGGCTTCGTGAGCAAATCTGCACTTTGTAGGTTTGTTCCTACGTGCATGACTTTCAGCTTCCCATCTGCGACAAGTTCTCTCACATAAAAATGTCTTACTGCAATATGCTTTGTTCTCCGATGCAGTTCCGGATTTGAAGCCAATTTCACAGCAGCGTCATTGTCTATTTTTAAGACCGGTGTTTCTTTTAGAGCAGTAATTTCCTTAAACGATCTCTCTAACCATACCACTTCACGTGCTGTTTCACTTGCTGCAACAATTTCAGCTTCAGTCGTGGAGATCGCCACTGATGACTGTTTTCTACTTGCCCAGGCAATTGCTCCGCCAGCGTACATGCAAAGAATGCCACTTGTTGAGCGACAATCCCTAACATCACCTGCATGATCTGAGTCACTGTACGCTTCCAATACACCTTTCTGATAGTCCTTCTTGAACGTTATTCTATAACTTTGAGTTCCTTGTAGGTAGCGCATTATACGCTTCACCTTTAACACATCTTCTTTGGCAGGATTCTCCAACGATCTTGAGACAACACCGACGGCGTAAGCAATATCTGGTCGTGTATCAACCATGAGGTACGCAAGAGCTCCAACGGCTTGTCTATAGGGATATGACTTTTCAATTTCCTCCCTGTCCGTTTGTCCTTGCTCAGGATCTTTGATTATTGGCGTAGCCACTGTCTTACAGCTACTCATTCCAAAGCGCGCTAAAACTTTCTCTGTGTAGTGCCTTTGGGTTATACTAATGGAGCCATCGTCTTTACGTTTTAGTTGCAAACCCAGATAGTAATCTGCAGGCTTAACGGTAATCTTAAACCTTCGTTTAAGCTCTGAAAGAAACTTATCCGCATCCTTTTGGTTTGTTGAGGCTACCAATCCATCATCGACATACAATGCTAGGATAATCTTAGACTGTGCACGTTTCCGTATAAATAAGCACGGATCTGTTTGACTTTGTTGAAAGCCTATGCTTTTCAAGTAGTCCACGATGCATTTGTTCCAACATCTTGGTGCTTGCTGCAATCCATAGAGGCTTCGCTTTAACTTACAGACTCGATTAGTCCCGTCACTCATACCTTCAGGCTGTTTCATGTATATCTCTTCTTCAAGAGTGCCATTTAGAAATGCTGTAGAGACGTCGAACTGTGTGAGTGACATAGCTTCGTTTGCCGCAACGCTTATGACTGACCTGATAGTCGTCATCTTTGCCACTGGGCTAAACGTTTCGTCGTAATCCACTCCTGGTTTTTGCAAAAATCCTCGAGCAACAAGCCTTGCTGTGTATTTATCAATCGAACCATCTGCGTTTATTTTTACTTTATAGATCCATTTGCAGGAAATAGCTTTGCGACCCTTGGGTAGATCAGTAAGAATCCAGGTTTTATTCTCTTCTAAAGATTTGATCTCACTTTTAATTGCTTTGACCCAATGCTCCTTGTCTTGACTCTTTCATGCTTCATCGTAGGTTGTAGGTTCATACAAATCATTCAGGTCATCTACCGAAATCATAACATAGTCGTTAAGTTTTGCAGGTGGTCGCAATGTAGATCTGTCTCTAAGAGTTATTCTACCTTGACTTTCTATTTCACTATCTTGCAAAATGACATCTTCATTAGTAACTTCTACACGCTCTGGTAATTCTTCGTCTTCATCTCGCTCATCTTCTGTTTCTAAAGGTTGCTTAGGAATATTGATACTTTCTTCTATCTCATGTGTATCTTCAAACGATTCAGGAGGTACACACTCTTGAAATATATCAGTAGTTTCATTTCCTTCCTCCCTTACATCATGAATCGTTCGACTATTCTTCTCCCTTGCAGCAAGATTCTGCGGTCTACGAAGAGTTATCTCTATTTCAGATTTTTCTTCAATAGGATTTGCTCTGACATTTACTTCAGTGTCAGTCCGGGTAATTGGAAACTCAGCATTGGAAGCATATTGCAGTAAGACATTTTTATGTGAGAGAACTTGTCGCAGATGGGAAGCTGAAAGTCATGCACGTAGGAACAAACCTACAAAGTGCAGATTTGCTCACGAAGCCTCTTGGCAGACCGATAATCCAAACGATATTGGGCCGGATAGGCTTACAGTGTATATCGTTTTTAATTTTTATAGACTCTACAAAAAGAGAGGATGTTAAAGAAGGTCATATATTCCATATAAAAATGTTATAAACCTCTATAGTTTTTGTATTGTCAATAAAAAAAAAAGGTGACTACAAGACAAATGTCGGTTGTGTAAGAAAAAACGTTTTATTCTTTTTATTTATAATTCACGCCCTGAAAATTAATCTCAACAGCAAGCAGGCATGCAGCACGCAGGCAGGCACGCAGCAAGAAAGCAGGCATTGTTTCTGTCACGGCACCGGCGCTGCGGGGTTTAGGTGGCCCCACGCGAGCTTATCGTTGCAGATGGTTTTAACGCTCACCGGGCACATGATTAAAGCAGATATCGTTACCTACGTTTACTTTATAATGCCTAAGTCTCAGGTCAAGGATAAATTTAGACTCATGCAGATGATTACGGAAACAAAGTCTACTGATCACGTAATAAAAACAATTCTCAGTAACATCGGAGGTGAATTAGTAAATAACAATGTTGAGGAAATTTTAAATTCGGATGGGATACAACATCTTTGCACAATGATATAGGGCATTGTCATCTGAACAAAACAGTACAGTGAATGAGAAAACAGAACGTTTTTTGAAGTTGCTGTAGCAATATAAATAAAGCTATCGCAAAACCCAGAATTATACCCAGAATAATAAGACATTTTTATATCACAGATTTGGTTACTGATTAAGAACTTGAAGTGAAATTTGTTCCCACAGAATACCAATGTGCTGATATTTTGACTATACCTGCTCCATGCCCTAAGCCTAGAATGAGGCTTATTTTTAAAATTATATACTTCTATAAAGTTTGCCAAAAAGGGGTTTTTATTAATACTTTATACGATGTTTATTTTAAGAAAGAAATTATGTTATGTTCTGTTTTTTATTTGTCATGTCATAAATGTTTCTCTAAATAAAAGTATGATTTTGCTATAATGACGTTTATTTTAATGCTGCGATATATCAGGCCGTTAAAACAGTTCGAAACAACGGCATTCCAGGATTAATTGAAACACAAAGACATTTACAACCACATTGCAGCAGGATCAATTGTGGTTGTAAATATCTTACGAGACGAGACAGATGATTCCGGTTGATAAACATATTATTATATTATATAATACATGATATAAAAAAAGAACAAAAACGAAAACAAAAAGCAAAAGAAGACGAAAAAAGTAAGCCCGGAGTTTCTTTGTGGCTGTCTTCTCCGGGTCGTCTACCTATGTAGCTAGAGAAAGCCGCAGGTTAGCTAGGGTAGGCTCCTTAGTGGCGAGGATCGCTTTGGCCCCTTAATGCGTCATCGGTTCCCGTGCAACTGATCACACCCTCTCTTAGAATTCTGTCCTTTTGCTTCAGCGGCCCCCTGAGCTGTGGCCCGAACCCCAAAAGGGTGGCCTCGGGTATTAGTCGTTTAATTTAAGCTACTGGTTAAGAGCCTTCTGCGCTAGCCAAATGCTCATTGCCTTCAATTCTTTAATTTTAATATTGTACAACTAAATTTCAAAATAATAGATTAGTAACTTGTTATTTATTTTAGGATTTAAGAAAATAATTATATCTGATAAAACAGACCGCACGGACGGACTAATTAATTTTTTGTAATTCTTATACTGTATTCGACTATGTTTATATACTGCATTGTGAACTTGACAAGTACAAGTGTATGTTAAAACCCAAGTGCTGAATAAATTTCATTATTTCATAATACAATAGCGTTTCAACACAGCTACCATAATATACTCGTTTTATTGATAGTTGTGTCATATCTTTCCGTTCTTTGCATTTAATTTTATCCCTTAGTAGTATCTGGTAGTATCACATTCCAGGATTTGTTAAAACTCAAAGATATTTACAACCACTTTGGAGGATGCATTGTGGTTGTAAATATCTTACGACTCAGATGATTCCGGTTGATAAACATATTATTATATAACATAATACAATAGGGTTTCTGCTAAAATCATTTTAATAAACTGAACCTGTGGTGTCAATCATTATTACGATGTCCATTACACCGTGCATATATGCGTTTCTATCAATAAATCCCTCATTTTATCACTGAGTATTGCTACGGTCAATGTAAAATTTGCCAAAAAAATATTTATTACTATGTATATGTACTTTAAAATAATATTAATTTACAAATACTCCATTACTTAGTAAAATTCTCCCAATAAGTTGGGAAAATGTTAACTGACGACACCTCTAGAAAACGCAATGTTTAATATTATTTAAGTGTAATGCACACGTTCAATTACATTTAATAATTCCCTATATTCTCACAGACTCAAAAACAAACAAGTAAAATAATACAAGTAAAATGCACACGAAAAAAAAACCCCTTTTTAAGTCGGAGACAAATTCACACAAGTGTAAAAACTCTGGCATTAAAAAAATTATTATTGGAATTTGCCTTTTATAACTTCCCATACAAGTAGAAAAATGGCTTAGAGGGAAGATTGTCTTTATTATGATATAACCTCTAAAGACCACTACGTGACCAAATGGCCTGTAACCCTTTTTAGTATTGTATAATTCACACACGGTCATCTGATCCCAAACTAAGCAGAGCTTGTACTATGGAAACCAGATAACTGATATAATACTACTTTTATTTAGTAAATATATACATTTATAGCTGTGCCCCGCGGTTTCAGCCACGTTTTACGTTATAGATTATAGCCTATGTGTTAATCCAGGGTGTCAGCTAACTCCATACCAAATCTTATCAAAATCGCTTCAGCCGTTTAGACGTGAAGAAGTAACAAACAGTCACACACTCACAAACTTTCTCCTTTATAATATTAGTGTGATCAAACCCAGACTCAGGACAAACAGACATGTTCATGTACACAAATATCTGTCCTGGTGGGGAATAGAACCCACAACCTTCGGCGTGCAAAGCTAGCATTTATTGTGTTACTATGGACTTTAACCACGCCATAGGTCCGTCATTAGTATAATGACATAAGTGTTGATTACGTATACATACAGTAAATAATAGAAATAAATAAAAGTTTTAATCAGAACATATGTTTGTTGTTTTATATTATACCTTTTTATACTGTAGCGGTTGCCGCATCGACCACCACCTCACAATATCTATCTTGTTGACATAGCTATCCAATCGTATGAAATTATGATTATTTGCCATTACATTATAAACCTCTCTCGTAGTCGTGAACGGATTCTAATAACGTTGACTAGACTTTCAGTCGATAGTATTGTGATACTTGGATAAGTTTAATTTATATATCTTGTACATTTTTAAATTTCTGAAGACTGTTCAAAGTCAAAAAAAAATTACCCTACCGTGCAGTGCGTGACATGCAGCTACTGAGAAACACTGCCAGAAAACTCAGTAGGAATCCTTTTTTAAAATAAAATATACTTAAGATTAATTTCAATCATGTGTGTTGACTCGGAACAACTCAATCCCAAGCACTTTTATCACTTAAATAATCTGATATTTTGTAATATGCCCATGCTACACAATTTGGATTTAATAATTCTTTTAAACTTATTCGTAGACAATTCTCTAATATCATTGGGAAGTTTGTTATATTCTTATACATTGCCCCATAAAAGAGTTACTTATTTTATGGAGACGGGCAGTATTCAATATGAGATTATTCTTATATCTAGTATTTACATTATGTGTATCGCTCCTTTTACCCCTTAATATACAGCTGGTGGCTTGGGTAGAATTAAAAAGTTTGATTTTGCATTAATCTTTTAATCTATTTACTTCACCTACCCTAATAATATCGTTCCAGAGCGTGCATTAGCCTGCATATTATTATTACTGCAATTCTGGATAAGCCATAATTGTAGAAAGTGATAATATTCTAAAGTCAACGTATAAGCCAAGTTGTTGTGTTTAGTTTATGTCCGTCAAGTTATTGACTCGATCGAAAAAACCTTGCTGGCGAGAGATAAAGCATTCATCAATCTTTCTGTTTATATCTGAACTTATGGTAATCAGTATTTGTACGTTTGAGATTTTATTACCTTATTTAATATCCATGACATTTCTTTTAGAAACAGTAGTTACTTAACTAATAAATTTAAGAGAATAATTTTGTGGAAAAATATATAATAAATTCAAGGGCATAGCCAAAGAGTTTTTTAGCGTACGTTTATTATATAATCAATACGTTATCTTATATTCTAGTAATATTTAATGACATTCATGTGATTTAATATGTATTGGGTCCTACATATTTCTTAACTAGAGGGGAGAATCTATCGATAATTTAAGCCGTATAATATTATTTCCTTTGCCCAAGATTTAACTTAGATCAAAAGTCATGACACTATGGTCGCCAATTAAAAAAAAATAGGTACAATACAAAAATAAGCCATATTTTACATTCTCTTTGAATTGAGATGAAATGTTTATTTATAACCACAAAGTAGTAATTTATTTTGTGTACATTTTGTAGTTTTAATGCGTTTTTCAGTGTTTTCATGAATTATTAGAAGTTTGTGAATGAAGCGTGTTATTTATATTTGTTGTGTTACTATGAACTTTTACATATTATTAAGTTTGTTAATTTCGTTTATTTGAGTTTTTACGTCGCCATTTTCGTACTAGTGCGGTGGAACTTTTAGATTTGTATACCACTTTATGTGCGCTGTGATTGTGATCACAAGAAATTGGATAATTGGATTTTTATGCGAACACATTTCATTGTTACTGTATCATGGTTGGACAATACTTCGCATCTAAGGTTAGTTATTTTTTACTTTTGTTTATTGTTTTTATAACATAATAGTAAGCCGTACTCTAAGTTTTTAATCAATTATTTGCCAAATCAAGTATATTTTTAGAAATGTCTGATGATATAACTCACAAACTATGTATTAACGGTGTTGAAAACCTAAAAGCTGACTGTACGACCTAGGTGTCCCGCAAAATTTTAGCATAACTTTTATCACGTAGTCAATTGTTGGCGAACTATTTATAATGTCTTTAAAGCGAATCTACAAGCGATATCCATTTCATGTGAGCTCAAAATTAAAGTATATAATAATTATTAAACACCTCTATACAAGTATATAGTCATGAACATTGTTCCTGATACTAAGTACGCTATTGAATAATAATTCTCGCGAATTTATTGATAAACAACTGAATCAGAATTAATATTCTATGTAATTGTTTGGTAAGCTTGTGTAAATCGATTAAAATAATTACTAGCCCTTATTTTACTAGCATTCCCCACAACTGTGCGATCATATAAATTTTGGCTAAAAGGATAAATCTTTAATTTTATTAATTTTCGGGAATCCAACTGTTTTGCATATTATAGTATTTAGAATACAAACAGGAATCCAATTAAAGTTTTTCACTAATATTTATTATACATACTATATGTTTAATTATTTAGGTTCCATAATGCTACTTAAACATTGCATTACTATATACTATTTATTAATAAAGCTTAGCTGCATTATTCTTAATTGTGTATGGATCTTGTTATGTGTGAGTTTGCTTTTTACATAACTTGTTATGATTTCTACTTGCTCTTGAAACCCTTGGAATAAACGAGGGAGGAGAACTGGTTTACACTTTAACATTAAAATACAACTTACTGAATAATTATTATATTCAAGTTGAAATTTATATAACATAATATTATTAAATATAAAATGTTAGAAGTTCTTTCTTATGATGATACTAGAGCATATAGTCAAGATGCATACACTCCTAATCTATAATCTATACATATAATAAAATTGTAAAAAAAAGTCAAAACTGTATATTGAATATTTTTTAAAAGGATACTTGGGGCGTGATTTACTCTCAATATTGAAACCAAAAATATAGATTTTAGAATTTAACCCTGGTAGAACCGCGGAGCACAACTAGTTTAAATATATATATTGAATGTAAATCCCTCAAAATGTTGCATGTACTCTTGTCACTCCTTTCATAAGGAAGTTAATAGAAAAGCCTGCATCATAAAACATTAGCTCATTGATGCAGTATTTGCTCTGCATCTGTTATCACCACCATTATTTGACATGACTCACCTTTCATAAAAAAAATGCAGAGCTGACTGAGCTCATTGACTGGCCTGTTGGTCCATTGGTCAGTGATCCTGACTCCCAGAGGTTACGGACCTGATCCCTAACCAGGACAAATCTTTGTTCTGTCTGGGTATTTATGTATTTAGAAATATATAAATATAATTATCTGTTGTGTGGTTGCCATAGCACAGGCCCTGCCTACTTTGGACTGAGTAGCAGTGTTTTGATATTATTTTTTATACCTAGCATAACTTATGCATCTGCAGGCTGTATTAATTTGTTTGCAGTGCTTAAAATATGTACAAGCTTGGCTTCATCTTCACTTCTTAGAGTCTAAAGTTTATTTTAATTAGATAATGATTAGCCAAATTAACTATACAATACAGGGGTATTGGTAAACTAAACTAAACAAAATCATTACATTGTAGGTGCAGACAGAAAAACACTTAAACTACCTATTTACATTATATATGAATTTGCCGATACTTATGTATACTATACGTACTTTTCCTTTGAACAACATGAATAACTACACATTTTGATAAATTGTAATTTACTTTGCCTTAAGGAATAAAAGTAACAAACTGCAAAATGTCATATGCATTCCCATTTTATTATTAAACTTTAATCTCTTCAATATGTGCATACAAGTAATGAAGTAGGAAATCTAATTATTATGGTGTTTCTTTTCAGCTTATATTTATGTTATTATGAATATTAATTATTTCTGTTGATATAATAGAGATAGTGACATACATATATTTCATTATGCCTACATTCACATGGACTATTGCCTGGTGAAGCATACATCATTAACTTTAGTTTTAGTGAAGAACTCTCAGCCAGTTGTGTTCTCACCGGTTCGTATATCATCAGCAAGGTAAAGAACCTATGCAGGTAGTCAGTTTATGGGATGATAAAGATCTGATTGGTTTAATTTCCGAGTGTCATCATGCTTTAGAGACCTAACATCTCCAAAGCATGCTAGGTCTTGGTTGTTGTTGCTCGACAATATTTATTAAGCCATCTGAGAGGCTAAGTGGGTTTACTTGAACACTCTGACATCAGGGTAATCACTGCCCATACAATAAAGAAAGAAGAATCTTTTAGTACAATATATCAGTCAAAAAAAGTTTCAGTTAGTGAGTCATTGCAAACATGAAAATAAAAATTTACAAGCAATTAAGTCTATCAATTCTGACTTGCTTATATATTGAATAACAGTCTAAAATCATAGATTACATATTTTTATTTGATCTAAATTAAATATAGAATTGCTAAATGCAATTCCTAAATATTTGGTTAGCAATGATTATTTAGACAAATATTCTGCCAATTTACCTTCCAGACTAAACTACATTCTGCATATTTGCTAGTATTGATTTACACAGATATAACCCTGATTGTAATATTTCTATCAGTCATTTGCATATGACTTTTAGTCTATATTTAGTAATTTTAAATCTTTTGTGTAACTTTATGGGTATGGTATTATATTTTCATGACATTAAAGATATTCGGGTGCTTTTAGCTTTAACCCTGAATGGATCATAGCATATGTTAATAATTCATAGGTTCTAGCTCTTATTCAGTATACATTAGTTAAAAGATTGGGTGCTGTTAAGGGTTAAATAAAGCCCATAATTAGAGAATGCTAATAATGTCTTGGTATAAATATGGTCATGTAATAAACAGAATAGGAATATGTAAGGCATCAAAACAATACCTGTTTTTATGCCTATCAGTTATTTCATCAAAGTATAGTGATCAGGCTGATAGTTTGACACATTCAGGGCAATCTTGAGTGAATTAGGGGTCCTATTTTAAGCCATGGCTCTAAATCGGGGTATGTATGAGTGGCAGCCCAAACCAATTACTCATAAAGCTGATACAAAGTAGCTTCAGTCTTTATTTCAATGGTACCCGATATCAAATGGGCGCTCTAGGTCGATGTTCTCACCGGTCTGTAAGTGATCAACGAGGTTAAGCAACTAGGCTCGCGGTCAGTCCATAGATGGGTGGCTAACAAAGTGGTTTAATTTCTGAACGCCTCTGTGCTTTGGAGGGCACTTTAAGCTATCTCTCCCGGTTGTAGTCATTAGACAACGGTCGTTAAGCCATGTCAGAGGCCTTCTAGGTGGCTTGAACAACTCTGACACCAGGGTTACCACTGTCCATATGATAAATGGGATTATCAGTCAGTATAAAGCATTCCTAAACTCATTTAAGCTCATCTTAAGTGATAATATACAACCATACGCACCCGGTAAAATAAGCCGAGATAAATCGTGTTATAATGACCCTTTGCTTTTGGTATATACACCTAATCCTAGACTGAACTGGACACATTAAATTCATTTGAACTGCCCATTTAACTTTATTCAATCAGTTAGTTTCCATCTTTCCACCAATGTATCATGGTTGATATCTGTGTGTACATAGCTTACAAAAACAAGTTACGTCATTTCAATACCTACTTGCAAAACCATAAAAAGAGACACCTATAGCGAAGAAATGAACGAAAATGTCGCACGAAGCGGCGACGTTACTTCGCACTACAGTTTTGCGGAAAATTATTGTCTATATGTAGTTTAGTTTGTTTATTTTACCCGTGGACGCCAGCTGCCTACCCCTCGAGTTACTTATTCGTGATCGGTACGTAAGATGTTATCAATGTCAAACAAGCAACATGACTGCATGACCAATCGAGCATTACTTACGTACATGTGTGATTTAATTTGCTCCAATGGGCCCGTCATCGTATATTATTGTTGGCCAAATTATGAAACGCGTATCTAAACCTTTCTAGAATAATATGTTCCTTGTGCAGGTACATCATATCGATTGAAACATTGTTTTTGCAAAATGTCCCTTATTTTGGTAGCTGTAAGGTTGTACTTATGAGACGCTGGCTATACCTTTTCCTCAAGTACTATACTCTCTAACCTTTATTGTTATTTTCCCGACGTTTCGACCAAGTTGCATTGATCGTGGTCACGGGCTAAATCGAAACGTCGCGTCGGGTAAAATAACAATAAAAGTTAGTTGCGCTAATACCTGTAAAAATGTTTATATTTTTATGATACCCGAAAGTATAAGAGTGTAAACTATACTCTCTCCAGTAACGATAGCACGGCCAGTTACGCTCAAGTTTTTTGACCAATGAACCTGCAGATCCATGATCAAAAAAAAATCGTGTAATTTCCTTGACCAAACACTGTAGAGGTTTATGTCTGCACTGACATGCTATCTATCGGGAAAGATTTAATTAGCTGAGTTCATATGTACTGTGTATGTGCAATCAGTTAATAAAAGAGGCCGAATAATAGAGTGATTGCTTGTATTATATTATTCAACTATAAAGTACGTTGTGTCTGGAAGTGGACACGTCTCTGTCGTGCTTCATACCTGAGCTATTCCGTTACTCCCAGAGGACAGCATTATGTTCGCTGCTCTTTATTCTACTTTCATACGCCTCAGTTTGCGGATTGGCGCGACAGAGAGGTGCGATTCTATTCGAATTATCCATTCGTAAACGGTAGGCTTATATATTATTATATGGCATGTAATTAGGGTTGCCAGGTAACAAAATTTCATTTGTAATACGTTTATATGAACACGTTTTATACTGTTTTCTGTAAAGTGTATACCTATAACTTAGATGCGTAATAGATTTGATAAAGCTTCATTGCTGAATGCAATTGAATGTAGATAGTTTAGATCCGCTATTTATATTTGTACTCCAAAGTCAGCAAATACGGAAACGGTCCATCTCATGATAAGCGGTTTGCATTTCTGTTCATCCCTGATGAGCTCTGGCGACTTTACTCACACCAGGAGTCGTCAGAGTCGCCCTTGACACCCAAATTATGTACTAATTGCCTGGGGTCTTTTCTGCGAAGTACTTCTCCACTAGAACTGGAAACTCGCAATGCCTCACCGAAATGTACCATTTACTAATACCCAGGGAGAGACTATCACTGCTTCACTGGTAAATAAAGTCGACCGCTTATGCCTTTTCGCCAATAAAACCACCGATTGAGGATCGGAGAAGGCATTTAATCAATGCGAATATAAAGCATGCCTACTAGGTATTTTACGTACAAAGATGACGCCCTTGTGTTGCCGCTCCGTTGTTGTCATATTGTTTTAAGTAGCAGGTACAGCCAAGGCACGATAGTGTATACAATTGCTCTACGGTAGCCGTCCTTATCACCTACGTAATAAAGACTCTTCCAAGGTCAAAGTAGCGTCGACACATACGAATATCTCATACTGACATACTGGCCACATAATTTTAATATAATAATGTAGTCTCGCAAAATATCCAATTTACATTTAAAACGCCAGCTGTTGTTAACAATGAAACCTGTTTGTTCATATGTTTCAAGAGGTGTTTTTTGTTTGCAGGATTCGAAGCAGCGCTCTATAGATCCGCAGGCATGACGGAGAAGGTTTTATACCCAAGTGAGTGATTATATTTAAGCCTTATTTTAGAAACTCGCCCATATTTCGGCATCTTTATAAGAACGTTAAACGAAACGCCGCGGCGCCGGTGTACTTTGGATTTCTTTACTCTATAAATCTGATGGTAAAGCAATTGACACAACTAAAGAACAGTCAGGCGCAAGACATACAGCTTTATAAGGCTTTAAGGGCACAACACAATATATATCTTTCTGACTCCAAATCACTACTGTATCTTTCTTGCCTGAATAATTGTAATATCAATTTTGGACCGACATGAGAATCGTAATCCCGGGAATGAGACCCAAGACAAGATTTATATCCCCTAAAACGTCAGATATTTTATTTATATCAAGTATTTTAGTAATTCCAAAGCGATTTAATTTATTTCAAGTATTTTAATAATATCACCTTAAGGCTTAACGTATTGTCATGCGTAGTATGATGCCAATTAATGCCATGCGTAGTATGCAGTTTATAAAGCAGATAAAGTGAATATTTTACTTCATCTGCTGAATAAAATATCCTGTCTGGTTACCATGAACATCCTATCTATAATTTAATTTGCTGATTAAACTCGTATAACAAGTTATTGAAGACCAAGGCAAAATAGCTAGGGAACAGAGATCTTGGAGTTTGAAGATTAATTGTAACTTCTGGAGGTAAGGTTTCTGTCGTCCCATGTGATTACTGGGAAACCTACAGAACCCGCAGATGACGAATCAACATCATACTTTGCTATTAAAAAAATACTTTTGTCAAAAGTAGGACCGACGTTTACTTTTCTTAACAACAACAGATTTCGAAACATTTCTTATTAAAGCAAAAAAAAATCAAAATCGGTTAATAAACTGCTGAGAAATCGCGTAATTAATAAAAAACAAAATAAAAGAAAACTGTCGAATTGATAATTCTTTTGGAGCCAGTAAATAATATTCCATGGTGTAACCTTACCCTATCGTCAAAGACTCGATTGCTGTTAGACAATGAGCTTTACTTTTGAACTGCTTTACAGATTCAGATATCATTGAGAACCATTTCCACCAGTTTCATGTACTTTTAGCTGAGAGTTGCAACTGTATTTATCAGTTTAGTGCCAAAATGTGATAGACTGATGAATACATAGATTTCATAGGTTATAACATAACTCTTTTTTAGGGGAATAACAGTGGTCTCTCTAAAGCGTCTATCAAGTACCTACTACAGTAATGTCGTAATTAATTGACGGGTATATATAACCCACTGAGGGTGACCTGTGCATAACAAGCAACCACAAATTATAAAATAGGTCTGGAAATAAGATAAATCAATCATATGATAAAATTAATTTGAGTTTATGTAAGTATTGTTCTGTTAATTTAATAAAAAAGAAAATTAATGAATGGACAGAGTTTTTGTTGTTACCTACCTACTCTTGGTCTAAACTAAAATTCCAATATATCGACTTAATTCCTTGGTCGTCATCATCATCATCATATCAGCCGAAAGACGTCCACTGCTGGACAAAGGCCTCCCCCAAAGATCTCCACAATTGCCGGTCTTGCGCTATTCGCATCCAGCAGTTTCCAGCGACCCGCACAAGATCATCGGTCCATCTTGTAGGGGGCCTGCCCACGCTGCGTCTTCCGGTTCGTGGTCGCCACTCAAGAACCTTTCTGCCCCAACGGCCGTCGGTTCTACGAGCTATGTGCCCCGCCCATTGCCTCTTCAGTTTTGCAATTCTTCGGGCTATGTCGGTGACTTTGGTTCGCCTGCGGATTTCGACATTTCTGATTCGATCCCGCAGGGAAACTCCGAGCATAGCCCTCTCCATTGCTCTTTGGGTGACCTTGAGCCTTCTGATAAGGCCCATAGTGAGCGACCACGACCACTCTGTTCCGTAAGCCATCACTGGCAACACACACTGGTCGAAGAGTTTCGACTTGAGACACTGCGGTATTTTGGACGAGAAGATGTTACGTAGCTTCCCGAACGCTGCCCAGCTGAGTTGGATTTTACGATTGACCTCCTTCTCGAAGTTGGACCTACCTAGTTGGATGGTCTATCCTAGGTAAATATAGTTCTCTACAACTTCGAGTGCAGAGTCGCCAACTTTCAATTGAGTGGGTGCAACATGGACGTTCGACATGATTTTCGTCTTATCCATGTTCATTTTCAGACCCACTTGTTGAGAGACTCTGCTGAGGTAATCGAGTATTGCACCGAGGTCTTCCATGGTCTCAGCCATGACTACTATATCATCGGCAAATCGGAGGTGAGTGATGTACTCGCCATTGACATTGACGCCAAAGCTTTTCCAGTCCAGAAGCTTGAAGACATCTTCCAATGCAGCGGTGAACAGTTTCGGAGATATAACATCTCCCTGTCTCACGCCTCGCTGCAAGTAGATAGGTTTCGAGTTCTGGTCGTGGAGTCGCACTGACATAGTGGCGTTTTCATACAAACACTTTATCACCTCGATATATCGGTAGTCGATTTGGCACCTTATGAGAGACCTCAGCACGGCCCATGTTTCTATAGAATCAAAGGCTTTCTCATAGTCCACAAACGCTAAGCACAGTGGCTTGTTATACTCTTCGGTCTTCTGTATAACTTGCCGCAGCGTATGTATGTGGTCTATGGTGCTAAAGCCTTTTCGGAAACCGGCTTGTTCGGGAGGCTGGAAGTCGTCAAACCTGCGCGCGAGACAGTTCGTAACGACTCTGGAAAACAACTTGTAAACATGGCTCAGCAGTGTGATGGGTCTATAATTCTTCAATAGGGTTTTGTCGCCCTTTTTGAAGAAGAGCACCACCACACTTCTGTGCCATGCTTGTGGCGTTTGACCATCTAGTATGACAGAGGTAAATAACTTCTGAAGGGCCCGTAGGATTGGCGTACCACCCGCCTTCAGAAACTCTGCTGTAACTCCATCATCACCAGGCGCCTTGTTGTTCTTGAGTTGTCTGAGAGCCATTCTAATCTCGTACAGGCTGACGTCCGGGATGTCTTCGGTGTAATGTCGGGTTAGTCGTGTTTTGGGATCTGAGGCATGACTTTTGACAGGTGTCTGTGTTGTCGTATATAACTGTACGTAGAACTTCTCGATCTCTCCCAGCAACTCAGGTTTAGACGTGCCGATTCTACCATCCTCAATCTTCAGCTTAGTCAGTTGGCTCTGTCCAACGGACAGGTCTCTTGCGAACACTTTAGAGCCTTTGTTCCGCTCGATGGCCTCTTTAATACTAATTGTATTAAATTGACGCGTGTCGCGAGTCAAAGACTTTGAGATTTGTCTGTTGCGCTGCCGATAATCTGAGGATGTCAGAACCATTTTCCGTCTTTCTTCCATAAGTTGCAGGGTAAAGTCAGAGATCTTTTTAGTTCTGTTTGTACGACGAGCCTTGAAGACCTTAGACCTAGCCGTATGGACAGCTTCTACGAGCCTGTCGTAGTATGAGTCCACTTCCTCGCAGTCTGCTAGGCATTCGAAACGGTTTTGCAGTGCGAGCTGAAATGGTTCGGGGTTTTGGACGTGGATAGGTAAAGGTCGGAGCGTAGACTTTATCAGTCGGGACCTCTGGAGTTTGACATTAAGGTTCAATGAGCCTCTGACCAGTCTGTGATCGCTCCCGGTTTTAACCGCATTGATCACGGAGACATCATTGAACATCTGTCGTCTCGTTAAAGCGACAAGATAAAGTCTATCTCATTTTTAGTTTTACCATCGGGGCTCACCCAGGTCCATTTGCGGTGATCCGGCTTCCTGAAGAAGGAATTCATCATAAAGAGTTCCTCCTTCTCCATGAAGTCGGCTAACATCTGGCCCCGGGGGTACCGGTCTCCAGTTCCAAATTGCCCCACTCTCAGCTCATTACTGAATCGTTTGCCCAGATTCGGCCCAGATGCCCAGAAAATTCCTTGGTAATAATTAATAATGCAATTATAAATATAGTTTCTATGACTCTCAAGATTATGTTTAGCTAATAAACGTACAATTAAAACTAAAAATATTTCAATGCATTAAACCGATTGATGTTCTTCTTAAACAAAATCGATTATTATTTCAAATCGGTTACGTGTGGGGGTGTCACTAATTTCGAACTGTCAAAAGATAATAAACGAATGGACAGAGTATAAGAGCCTTGACACACACGGTAACCGCATCCCTGAAGAACGAATGTAGTAGCATTATTCCACCACACCTATTTCCCGTGAGGACATGCCTGAACACAATATAAACCTCAACGTGCCTGGAAAATAGAAATCTAGGATTTCAGCAGCTTAAGGCTGGGTTTTAGAGGTATTACTAACACTACTAAATACCGAAAATAGGTAATGTAGTTAAATATATTTCTACAGTAGAGTTACAGTAACTGGGTCTAAAATAAGATCGTCTCGTAATATCTTAGGGCCGAAATTGATTAATGATGAAAATAAGGGTCTAGTTGTGCCTGCCTTCCACTATTAATTTTTGTACGTTCAAAACTTACATTACATCAACAGATCGAAACCTGGCTTTTTATAGCACCGAACACCTGAGAGATCTTAAAATAATGATCGTTGAGATTATGTCCCCTGTTTTCTTTTAATTCTACCACTAGCCAGACGGCTCGAGGCTTAGTTCATCTCTATTGTGGAGTGAAGCAGAGAAAGTCGTTTTAAAACAATCAAATAATATTCACAGTCACATTAATTGTAAACTCCAAAGTAAAAGATGATAATATAGTTCTAAGTCCTGTTGAGTGTTGATACATGTAGAACGCAATCTGGCATACCCAGGTGTCAAGTCATAAGTATGATATGATACTTTGATTAAATATAATTTTAAATATCAGAATTGCTTCATGGTTAATATGTTAATGTTGTTTTGCTTTAGCCCAAAACATCATCATCATGTGAAAAGTCCACTCCAAGAACTATCTTAGGGGGATATGCCATAATCGCCACGCTTGGCAGACGGGTTGGCGATCGCAGTATGATGGCCATAGTACACAGAGAGTCGCTGCTACCCGTCCTCTGGTAGATATTCCCTCGGGACGAGTTCTACTCCCCCCCCCCGCGATGAGATGGGGTGACGATATTCTTTTTAGCCGTCAGCCACACAGCCTAAAACATAATGCAGTAAAATTGACAGACACAAATTTCATAAAAAGTACTTGCGGTTATATTTGAAATAGTAACTTTGTGTAAACGCGTTCCTATGATAATAATGATCTAGTAATAATGCATTTTTAATCTACTTGAAACAGGAGCATAATTCGGTGCGGTTTAGCGGTACCGATTTTAGAAATGTAATGTTGGATTTATAGAGAAACTAAACGGTTTCATGATGCTGGACTACTTTCAAATATTATTCTTTTATAAAAATGTAGGAACGACAGGAATAGTAAAATAAAATCTAATAAAAATATAAGCAATAAAGTAAATTATAAACTTCAAATTTTATAATTTACTTTATTGCCAATATTATTTTATACTTTTAGATTAGTTCGTAATCGGTCTTTTGTTTTTTATCTCAAAATTGTAACAATTGTTGTTTGGAGATTAAAGATCGAAGACTCTTGTTTTATTATAGCAGTCTCAGCTTTCGCATGTCTATTTATTTATTTTATATTCATTTATTTATGTCAATATATGTAATATTTTTAAATTATGACTTAGAGGAGGGAGGGAGGCGCGTTATACATAAAAAAAACTGTAATAGCTTTTTATTAATAAACATTGCACAGAATATATACATATACACATAATTGGAACGACTCATATAAAATGTATGTCTTTGATGAATGGGAAGGTATTATATTTTTATTATACTAATAAGATAATTACACCACATACAGATATATTAAGATATAGCGTATATTAGTTCAAAATAAGTAGTCACCCCAGCATTCAAAATCTAATGAAAATCTTGTTAATTTAAGCGTTATAAATTTATATTATATCGCACGTACCTACTTGTGTCTAAAGTTTGCTACAAGGGATCACGTGATGGTGACGTCATAGACGAGCAGTCACCAGATCAATAAGGACTCGAGGCCATTCCAGTCTGGCTCAACAAATACGCCACCGCGCCTTTTGCAGATACCTACGACTTGAGGAGGACTGTACATAGATTATTATACAGATTTATACCCTTAATTTGAGAGACAGATCAGTTTGCGACTTGTTTCATCACTTTTAGACTAGTATAATGACATTCGAATGACCGAGACTAAAATCTTTGAAGCTAAGCAAGTAATTAGTGACTCAATTTAAGGTAGATTTTAGACAAGTAAGGTGTAAAAGGTACATACAAAGTACAAGCTGCAAATTATTAGTTAGTGCGCCAATTTTTTTCTGGTATGGTAGGTGTTGACGATTAACTTGAAGATGAGTTCTGTTTTCAATGAATTTTTGTTTTAATTATTTTTCCTTTTTGCCTTTCCTTTCTACTAGGGACTGCTCCAATCTATTCTGTTTCGGTTATCTGTATCTAGATTGCCATCA
Source organism: Pseudoips prasinana (assembly GCA_951640165.1). Classification (NCBI taxonomy): domain Eukaryota; kingdom Metazoa; phylum Arthropoda; class Insecta; order Lepidoptera; family Nolidae; genus Pseudoips; species Pseudoips prasinana. The sequence goes on along the minus strand of OX621241.1, from coordinate 16,213,827 downwards.
AATCATGAAACCCCTAAGGAACAAATAACTAAGCTGGTTGAACTTGTCAGATTAAAGTTTCTGACCGGATAGTCTGCCCAGTCGGGGCTTTGCACAGTAGAACACAGAGGTATTTTCTGATATATCTTGTTATTGACAACTATTGCCTCATTGTACAGATGCCAGCACATCCAGCTACCCCAATCTGTCAAATTTCTTTTATAGATTTTCAACTTTATCACATAAGCATAAAGTTCACTTTCAAAGACAGATTGGGGTAGCTTGATGTGCTGGCGTCTGTGCATATGTGTCAATTGCGATTACATGAAAATATACAACTAATTCTACAATTTGGCTGCAATATATTAATTTCAGCACATCAATCTACCCCAATCTGTCAAATTCCTTTTATAAATTTTCAACTTTATCACATAAGCATGAGGTTCACTTTCAATTGGGGAAATTTGACAGATTGGGGTAGCTTGATGTGCTGGCGTCTGTACATTATGTGTCAATTGCGATTACATGAAAATGTACACCTAATTCTAAAATTTGTCTGCAATATATTCCATTGAAACACAAATAAAAAAATAAAATTTATTCATTCTCATAATAAAATACATTACGTTAACAAATTATTTTATACTAATGGTACATAATAGTATATAAACTTAAACTTACGTGCTAATGTTTGCAAATTACATGTGATTATTACAGTCCACAAGGTCGTCAACATTTCATAGGTAAATAGTAAAAAAATAAGTAAGTGCTAGACATACAGCACGAGCAAGCAGGCAGGTGCATGCCCACATGCACGTTTCTGAAGCACAAATTGTTCTTTAGTCTTTGTAAAATTTTGGGCTTTCTCGCGTGGTCGCCCAAATGCCCGCTTACCAGAATGGTAGAGACCTAAGCTTTTCCTAAAACAGAACCAAATGAATAACAATATCTTCTGTGTTCGAGCTTAAACCGTCCTTTCGCTATGCTGTAGCTTGGAGGTCATGGGTTCGATTCCCGCACTAGATAAATAAGTGTAATATTAAGGATATTTTTCTGGGCGGTTGAGAGGACAACTCTCCGTGCGTCAGAGAGTATGCTCAGTCGTCGTTCCTGATCATCATGATAAATACTAACTCGAAATGTAAAAATTACTTTGGATCTACCATGCAACGAGTTTTTACTAATTAAGCTATTACGAGTATGACACCTCTCTTTCGAGTGTAAGTAGAAGAATTTTATATCTGGATCTAGCTCATCCTTACCTAACCATTTTGCTGCGTTAATGTTATTATTTGTGTAATCGGTACGTTATTTTATTATATTTTATTTTTTTCGTTTATCGGCAATCAGTCAGTTGACTATGAGTCGATGGCGTGTCATAAAGTTTACCAAGTCGACTGTGCTCTCCAGTGAGAAAATCCACTCATCATTGAGGCTTAGAGCTAATGTCTATCTTGTAGCTCTAGGTTGTTGTGGCGCTTCAGTCGTCTCACATGGTTCTGAGTTGTTAACTGGCATGCTAATTGATTGGGATGATTCCTCTGATTCCTTCACTGTTTTCACTGATAGGTGTTGATGTACTTCAGTGTTGGTAATATACCACGGTACATGTCCTATTGACCTCAAGATCTTGTTTTGTATTCTTTGTATGATATTAAAATTTGACTGCCCCGCAATTGAATACCATACATCCATACTGGTCTTAGGATGGCCCTGTATATAAGGAGATTGTTATCTAACGATAGTCTGGAGTTTCTCCCTACCATCCAGTAAAGGTTCCTATGTCGGATTGCAATCTCGTCTCTTTTAATTTTATATCATGTCGATCTAGGTGTAATCCTAGATAACGTTCGGTATCATTCTGGTCTTGATCACTAGAAACCCCTTTTTGTTGTTCTCTCTTCCCTAAAAATAGTATAATAACTATTAAATACATTACTTATTAAGTTTAAAATAGTACACTAAATAATATAGTTAAAAGTAATTTCTAGTTTCAAAAAAATTAAAAAAAAAAGGTTGACAGTCCCTGGTCATATTTTATTGATACTGAAAAACTGTAGCAAAATAACTTAGAAGCTAGAAATCAATTCCATGTGCAGAATCGCGAATCGGCGTCCAACAGTTAAGATAATTACGAACTGGTTGTTTCGCGAATTGGCCATTTTAACTACTAGTTGGTTTGCGAATCAGCCATTTGTCGACTTAAGACATTTTACGAATTGGGCATTCATCGCCTATATTTTATAATTAATACAGATTGATTGCCCATGTGGTGTAGTGGTTAAGGTGGTCGCCTTGCTACGACCTCGCCGCCCTCGTGTTTCAGGTTCGACTCCCACACAGGATACCTATTTGTATGACCCATAAATGATTTTTCTGAGTCTGTCTGTCCTTTGTGGCCGTGAATTGCATGTTTGAAAAGTCCCCGCCATACGATTTCATTCCCTAGTATAGACGATGTCATATAAGAAAAACAAAGATTATTTTATAAATAATACCAATGCTACTGTACTAGCTTTATCCTTAATACCTGATCTGAACTCCGCACTAGCGAAATAAGGGCCTGACGCGATGCGATGCCAAATGCATTCATGACGTGTCATTCACCTCTAGAACTAAGGAACCGCGTACTAACGTACAGAAATATATGACTGTACGTATCGTATTCTATTCCAGTTGAAAGTGTATAAGAAGCTTCGAGGTTGAAGGGCTTTGTTAATTTCTTGACATTCCTAAATAAAATTAAATACAACTTAAAGTAATATAAGGTTGTTGAGAGTAAAAGTGTCAATAAAGATTTTAAAATGTACGATATATTTTTGTTTGATACAAATTAGTGATTGGTTACTAACCTTCTATGCGAGAATCTTTTTTTTTAATCAAAATATTATTATTATTATTTAAAATAATATAAGGTTATTTTTTAATATACAAGTGAATCGCCCTTTTCTAATTATTTCCGAAAACTTCAATGTTATCTATCCCTCACAATAGTATAGTTGCGTACGGGATTTATGCATTACACCTTGCCCGAGTGGAATTAGCCAGGCAACCTCGCAACCGCAACAGCAACCAGGGCCTACTAAAGAGCTGTAATATAAGGGAATGCGTGGTATATTTTGTATGAGTTTATTTATTATAAAAAAAGCAATCTTACAAAACTCAGGTACAGACGCCAGCACATCAAGCTACCCCAATCTGTCCAATTTCTTTTATAGATTTGCAACTTTATCACAAATGTATAAGGTTCACTTTCAATTGGGGAAATTTGATAGATTGGGGTAGCTTGACGTGCTGGCGCCTGTACCTCCTCCTTTGGAAATAGAATATAAAAGGTTATTTAATTGTAATTTAGTTATACATAAATAGAAAAGGTTTGTAGTCTACGTGAATAAAAACCTTTTTTTATTCATGTATACTTAACTGTACTACGTCGACTTATTTTGCGATCGGCTTGCACTTGACCGGGTTTTAATAATAACTATGTAAGAAATATATGCATGTCATTCCAATAGGAATTCAAAGTTAAAAGGAACGACATTCCATTAAATTCCTTTCTCGCAAAACGACTGTTTTATATGTCTTCACTAGGCGTGACGTCTTAGTATCTTGTTCTTTAGATAATATGCTTTTCAAATTCCACTATAGTTTTAGGGCAATTCTAATTTGTTGTTATCAGGCTTTATTTATAGCCGGTCTTAATACTAAACAATAAAACCAGCAACTATGTAGTGTTTTGCTTGCGCTTGACCACAATCCCACCTGATAGTATGCGGATATGAGGTCTAAGTCTGAACTGTGCGTATCCATAAGATGCCTGTCCACTCTGGCCTTGACTGAAACCACGTGGCCTTAAATAAATCCATGTTGTATGTGTCTGGAAACACGTAGTCCTAGAAAGAATTCCACAGCTTGCCTTCCTATCATATAAAAATATTTACAATAATTCATAATTACAGCATCATTGCACGCGTTAAAATAAATACTTAGGAGCGTTTCTCTACACACATGAAAGGTCATCATTTCAAGGTTGAATAAAACGATTGGAATCAATAAGTATCAAGTAGGTAGGTACATACTTGTATATAGAGATGTGTCTCTGTGAGATGTCTGAGCGGCAGTTACGCGGTGTGGGGGCGCGGGGGAGTGCATGTGCCTTGCATCGCTTGACGCATCGCGGTTGAATCCCCACATACGACGCGAAGAACTATATAAAAAGGTATACATAAGACGTGGATCGATGCCGGAGGCGACACCCACCTCCTGCTACACGACTCATGATAAAACTAATGTTCCCCTTCCAACTATTATTGTGGACTAAGTACAGGTAGGCATTACATATAACATACCAGCCTAAGTATTATGACGACAAACCTAATTAAATATTAGTGGTTTTAGGAATTTAGATTATATTTTTATGTGTAGAGAAATCAAAATGATGCCAAGCAAGAATTTGCGTTTGACTGTCAACAGAACAAACAAAGATTACTTTCGAGAAGCACATGAAAAATCTTTAACACTCGAGCCACCGTACATGCGCGTTTCGGTGACCTTCACGATTTGTGACGAACTAGGTAATGCGAACTTAAGTCCATGTCAAATTTATTTACATTTCAATAAAGCAACAGCGTTTATAATGTCTCTACATTTGGTTACACATACAATAGAGGTATCATGGAGGCCAGGTAGAAAATTCAAAATTACTAGATCCACATAGATCAGAGTTCTAGAAAGAACATCCATAGGATAAAGATAATTTTCAGGTAAAGTCGTAATTATTATATGGCGTATAATACATTAACTTGAATTATAATATGCCTATGACCTGGCTTCTCTATCCGTTCAGTGCAGAGAAGTTTCTCAGTCTGTGGTTATAATAATATAACTAAGTATAGTTGCACAATACTCGCTCCGTCCAACTATACGAACTGCATAGCGAGCGCCTGCTTGCCCTGTTCAACGAGAAAATAGACGACGCACTTCAAAGTCAACCACCTAGAAACGACGACCTGAAAATTGTGCTTGCGACAATACAATTCCAAGCAAAATGGCCATGTTACACGTGGTATTTTTTAAAATAATTAGTGATTTACTGAAATAAAATAATACCAGTTTTAATGACAATAAGTAAGTAAGCAGGTACTTGTTTTTGATGGTTCGAAACTTATTATTTAGCAGTCGTTGCCACGTTTGCCTCTGAGCGTTTACGATTAATTCGCGGCATGAATGTAGCGCTGAGTTGCACCAGCCAAACCTATTCACAATCCATTCTAAATTAAATCTCTTGTTAACTCGCTCACGCCAACACGATACCTATCGTAAGAAAAGGACAGACTGGACTTGTGTGTGCCGACCGAAACTCAATGTGGTTTGTTTATTGTACATCATTGTGTAGGTAGGTCCCTAAGTAGTGTATGTAGGCGATAGCTAGAGAATGTGAAAAATGTTAGTTCGTTTCCAATGAACAGACTATTGTTCTAATTTATACTCTAGTGAAAGTTTTACATTTATAATCTTGAATCGCTAAGTCAGATTTACGAGATACTGAATGTAGAGCAACTTCGGATGCACACTACGTGGCTCCGCCTAGTATATCAGCTGTAATTATGTAATTTTTGCTAATTTTATGTGTATCCTTGCAAGTGGTTAGACAACGAGATGATAAAGTGGTAACTCTTAATAGGGCCACTGAACTGGGCGTTGGTATACGACTATACGAGTGAAACCCGGTCCGCTTAAGGTCAACGAACTGTTCATTTCGCTGCATCCGTTGCAAATATTGCGCAGCGCATCAATGCTGCTACCAATTCTTTTTGATTAAACTCACCAATTTTTTCATTTAGCTAGCTGAAGAAATAGTGATCTGAATTTACAAGAAATCACGACTGGCGGTGCTTACGAATAGAAAGTCACAACGCATATTGTAACGCTGTGTTCTGATGATATGACGACTTGTTATTGGTTACAAATATCATCGTTATTGAGCTGCGAAAACGAGACCTTGTTCTAGTTTTCATATAAACACATAAATGTCATTCTTAATATTTGTTATCATGAGCGCTTGTAAATACGATGTTTTGTTTACGCTCCGTTGATAAAGAACTACCAGTATTAAATTATCTTGAATGTGTGCTCTGTCAAACCATTGCTGTAAATACTCTGTACCTTAAATGAAACTGCAAAGTTACGTGTAAGTATTTCTCCTCGTCTATCATCGTATAAGTGCTGGGCACTTGTCGATGTAACACTCTCCGTCGTTCTTTGCCCTATCTCTATCTATCTTCACAATTTAATCTACATGATCCGTATTTTAATCTAAAACGCTTAATATACAAGGAAAGTTGGATTTAATAACGGAATAGTATACAATGATGAAAATGACTGATGAAAATGTATTGATCGCACTTCACCGATAGTAGCCGGCGATCAGCCTTTTGTGTTTAACCACCCCTTTTACGCCCCTAAGCGACTGTATAAAAACAACGAAATGATTATACTTAAAATATTTCATTCATCATTCGGCTGTGCAGTACAGTCTTAAAAGCAAGCCAATAAAGTTCTGCGCTGCTTTGGTTTATTGACCTTGGCAATAAAAATGTTGTAATGTGCAGAGATTAAAGCGCGATGTGACACTTAAAAGCGAATCAAACTCATTTTGTGATTTAAACTTTGTATTTTATTTTACTCGTAACTTTCTTTAGAAATGATAACCGGCTTTATGTCTGGTGTTCGGGTAAAGCGGGCAAATGGCAACTGGGTGTAATTCAGGGTGGAGGACTTGGGCTCGGGTGGTGCGGCGGCGGTAATGGAGTGTAGGTACCGACGCGACGCCTTTCGCCCACGGGAACTGGTTTCACACGTTTGTCAGTTTGTAAACTCTTCGGATTCAACCTTATTTGATTACCCATGTTGATATAGATCTTGAGAATTTATTAGATATTAATTGTTGTTAGGAAATTTTATTCTGTAATGAGAATAAATAACTCATTGCCGAGTCATCACACCGTATGGATTATTATCTATTTTATTAACTCCCGCCATAAAAATATCTGTCGGCCAGTGGCTTCGTTGTTTTACGCAAAGAACGATTTCAATGCGGTTTCTTGTTATCATCTGAAGGCTAGTTTAACCGTGACAGTTCTTAGATATATGTATTTCATTTAAATCTGTTTACCCATTCAAAAGTTACAGATTTTATGCCCTTACCGGTTTTGACGCTTAGGTTCCAAAATCATTCATGAGGTTTCTAATGTTGGGATTGGAGGAAAAAAATTGTGTCGACATAACGGAAGGGAGGAATGGGTGCTAGGGGGCACCCGTTGTGGGAGGGATTTATATGTATAGTGGCGCGATCACGTGTACATTTTGCAGCCCGTATTGATCTGTCGTCTTTTTCTTGTTGTTAAATACGTCTATACCGCGCAGCTTAATGGTAAAGGTGTCCTATACCTACGCAACTTTTCCACCTTTCCATATATTTTTTGCAGATTTTAATACAGTACAAAACAATACACAAATTAGAATATTGTATTCAAATAACCACAATTAATTTTTATTTATCGTTGTAGGCTTAGGTGCTGCATGATATTTTTGATTAAATTTAGCTTATTTTTTAATTTCGCCCCTGTTTCTGTTTTTCCTTACCCTTCTCTGTATTAGGTAACTGGATTACATAAGCAAACTTTATCGATGTTTTCGTACTCTTATTAGTGTGCTCACAGCGAGTCCGAATGTTATGCGTCAGTTATATATCAGCCCTCGACGAGTGTGAGCTATGGTATCTATGGTACAGGTAGAGTGGAGGCACGGCATATGAGTTTAGTTACTTTTAACGTTAGTAGAGTCGAACAGATACGAGATTTGTATGTGCACTCTATTTCGGTCGCGGTGGCGCACTCGGCACTCGGCGGCTAATCGGCGCGTCACGTGACGAGCGCCGGAAGGACAGGGGGTGAGGGATTGCGGGTCGCGGGCAGGGGCTTCGGAATGCAGTCACCACCGCTCGATGCACACCCAGCATAGCTACCCGATTGATCGTCAAGTCAAGCTCTTGCTCTACTTTGCAAACACAACGCAATCACCTACCACGCACTATACAAATGTAATTGTTCCACAAGGCACCTATTGCCGTACGTATGTCATTTCTCAAAAAGTATTTAGGCTGTAATTAATTAAAGATCGATATTTTGATGTTCACGATCTATGGTTATGGACGAGTTTCAATTATTAACAAAAATGCCACGTCACTAGATATATTTTCTCTACGAATATCGCCCTTACTGACTACGTAATATATACGCCGTCAAGGCCCATCCAGAGATAAGGCGTTGACTATAGCTACTTTGTCAAGTAATTTCAATAAATGACCTTGATCTTATGTTAGATTTTGGCAGACTTATCATTCAACGATATTGCATAACATATCTATAAAAATATTTAAAGATTAAGATTTGGAAATCTGTGTGCGTAGGTATACCTTATTACCACAGATAACTTCTGTATACCACCGATGAATAAGTTGGAAATAATGATGCCTGATCCATCTCCGGTCGCAGCGGCTCACCTGTCGTCCCATTGGATTATGATAGTGAAGGAAGAGTTTACGTACGCATTCTACGACTCTTCTGCAATACACGAAATAGATAAATAGACAATTATTTTTATAGCAATAACAAGGAATCATTTTTGCACTTAATGACGTGGCACCGCCCTAATATCAATATAATTTTGGAGTGATTTGGTAGCTTCAAAATAAAGAATTCGAAAATTAAACTGCTTACTCCTATTATATCAGCATCAGATTTCTTCAAATAGGTTCTATCTTCTTTGATTGACTGACATCACTGGCAAGTTGTAACAAATACATAAATAGTTGGTTGACTTTTATAATTTCTTTTTTTTCTCTGCCATTCTAAACCAACGAAACCTACAAACTGCCTCTTTATGATATGAGTGAGAGATAATTAATAAATTCCAAATTATGAAATACATTATTATAGGCCAAGAGCCAGTCTTATTGTAAGTTACAAAGGTTGCGCGGAATCAATATGATGTGCGTAACTATTAGTAGAATCTTCTTACATGTAGAATATTAAAATATTATTGCTGCAATTTTAATGAACAAATAAACACCTTTCTTCTATGTAGTTACAATTATTTATAGTATTCGCGATTAGACGAAAGCAAATAAGCTCTTTAGCTAAGTGATACGGCGTTGTGGGATCTGAGTTGGTTACGGCTGCTTGTGGACTATAGCATACATGGATATTACATATTATTTGATATCGTTCGAGTTAGGATGAAATTGTGTTGTACAAAGCAGTAATTGCAGCGTGCGGATTGCAGGCGATTGCCCCTCGCCCCGCCACGCAGCCCCGCGCTCGAGCACCGTAAGTAAACAGTCTGGTGTTTATCCGCGTCTCGCTCACACCGACCGCGTCGTGTCGCGCCTCTGAGGTGCACTCGCTGTTCCTATTATTTTCGTGACGGGTATTGCGCCGAAGCCGATTCCCGCATCCTCGCCCCCGAGACGCGAGGTCCGGTCTCGCGGCGGAGGCGGCGGCGACGGCCGTTCGCATCGCGCGCCAGTCCGCGCCCGAGGCTGATTGTCGCATTGGTCCGTGCCTACGAAACGTTCAGTGTTTCTCGTCTCGGTGTGTTGAAATTGAAAATGCGGCACGCTTCGAGTGCGTATTACGGTGGGTGACGAGAGTCGGGCCGGGCGGTAGTTTGGATTTCATCGGTAACGTGACGTGTTGGTGACAGTGAGTGGATTGTGTATTGGCGCGCCGATGATACACGTGAATGTGGATGGAGTTCGGAGCGGTTTCGGAAGATGCATTTCAAAGAGTCGTTCGCGATGAGCGATCGACCGAACGAGCGCGGCCGCCGCAACTCCCGCTGCAAGGGTGGGTGTCTGTATCCGATGACGGCTGCGAGCCGTCTGCGCTCGTGGACAACAACACGCTGTCATGTTATACATAACACGGTTTACGTGTCTACATCTGTCCTCTCCCCAACAATACGGCGCTGTGTATACGTTTATTTAGTTTTATTCTACATGATTAGTATCATTTTGTGCAAGTTTTCAATATTAGTAATAGTAATATTCTTTTATATACTCGAGGTTTAAATAGTCCGTTTCGGCTTGAGGACGGATTGACTTTATGTGACTTTTTTACCAATGACGAAGTTTATCTATAAATCAATACTTTTCGAGTCATCTAATTTTAATTGTATGTCGAAGTATAAATTGTAAATATTATCACCGATGCAGAACACTAATTCGAATAATTTCAGATATTGAGTGGCGCTACTGTTGACATAAATACGCGATCAGCTGTAGCGTCTCTGCGAATTCTAGTGCATTTGACACACTCTCTAATTTTCTATTTATACTCAAAATGCCACGGAAAAGTTTCTACAATTGAATATTACAGTCTTCCAGTATATAGTAATATTATTGACGAGTGGTAACATTAAATTGTTATTTTGAATAAACTAATTAGACAGATTTTATATTATGATCTCATTCTGACAGAATTTGTCAAAATCGCCTAAATGGAACTCTTGTCAATTTACATCGTTGATTAATTAATGTCGGCCATTTATCATAAAGATGATGCATTCATAGGACCATATTTTTACACGGTGACGTCAGTTCACAGAAAATTTATTAATAACAGATAACCCGCCGACCGAATTCTGAACTGACTGAAATTAGTTTTCCACTAATTTCAGTCGGTGTGTATAAATGGGCATTAGTGGGAGCATGGCAAATTAAAAATCCATGATCGGATTTTTTATAAAAGCATAATCTATGTAAAATGTTTTGATCAACGTCGTCATCGACACTTTTTTATTCCAAAATTTTAGAGCCCTCATTGCTGTGGTGGTAGATTTGATTAATCTATGTTGAAAACCTTAAATGAAGTAAAATCGAAGCAAAGATCACATAAATATTCTGAATTCAGGTGATGCTGCAGATCATCCATTATAACGTAATGGCAATTCTGTCTTAAATGACGTCAGATAACTGAGTGCTGATTTAATATTACCTGCTGCCTACGCATTAATCATCACCAGAAAAAAAAATTCACAGTTTACTCCGGACATCAGGCATCATTAACTCTAGGCTCTGGCGTTCGTTTGATCAGTCCATTCAGATCTTATATACCTATCTCTTAAACAATAAGTCCGAACTCGATACACGTACCCGTAATAGGGATCCTATTGTGTTTTTCCTATTCTCTAATGGTACCCTTTTAAACAGTCCATAATCTTTTAGGTGTTTCTGAAACCTACGAACAGCCAAACGTTTGATAATTGGTGATTGGAAGTGAAGAATATTTAAACACTGCATCGTACCATTTCGTTTTAAATATACATTACACCCAATTATGCCCACTTCTTGTAACAATTATAAAAAACACTGCCATTTACTTTCACGAGTATAGTTTCTATCTAGTTGTTTAAACCGTCCAGTAGTCTTCTGACGTTTGTTGTCGAACGTCTTAACGAACCGACGAAATATCTACAGATCCGGTTCAAATTTCAAACCGATCGGTTCAGTAGTTGAGATGTGAAAAGGTTATAAACATACACACATATATTTAGAGTATAAATAATTAAAAAAATAATCTATCACATATCTACATACGTAATGGCATTTTTCCACAACAAAATATAATTTTGTTTGTGATAACTACAAAATAACAATTGACCTTTCAGTAAAGGTGCTGTGAAACCTAGCTTCATGCTAAATTCTTTGGTTTTTGGTCAAGGAGAAATGCCTTATAGGTATTGATTTACTGAAAAGTGTCGAAATATAAAACCTAAATTACAGTCTTTCTATTGCGTTACTAGGTACCTAGTTCGGTTTAAGGGACCATAGTCTTATTTATTTAATAATGAGTACAACTTGATAACTTCAAGCGTTTTTAAGAAATCTTGACAGGCAGACAGACGGAATACGACTAAAAAGGGTAACCTTTCCTTGTACGAGGTCTTTAAATAATTAAAAATAAAATAATAATAATAATATCTTAAGATATTATCCACACACAGTCATCTGATCCCAAACTAATCGGAGCTTTTACTGTGGAAACCAGATAACTGATACTACATTTTTATGTTTTTCTTTTTTTAATTTAAATGTTACTTATATAAATAATTAGATATATTACTTAGTTCACATCTAATGAATTTAAGTTTACAATACAGGAAATCTTAGTATCTAGGTACAAATACAATGTGAAACTTAATTAAATATAACTTATGAAAATTAACTAGTTATATAGATTTGCGTACTTCCTACCCATGAAAGAGAGTTTTTAAAGTACCACTTTTAGATTTATCTGATTGTTTGCTCATGAATTCGTTTGGTTTACATTATACAGTGTGCAAAATAAAATTTTCTTCTAGCCAAATAAAGGTAAATTGTAGCACCTCCTCCTTTTTTACCCATTTCTATAGAGACGGGGATCCGTCTATCTAGTTTAGGCTAGTTACCAGAATTATTCAAGCGACTGCCACTTGACCTTGGAACCCGTAGGGAACCAGCAATTAACATGGAACGATAGGGACATATATTCTCATAACAGCCAGGATCGACGATTTAACGTATTAATCAAAGGTATTGGTGGTGTATTAACAAAAGGTAGTCTGTAAACCAACCAGATCCCGAAACTAATATTTTCTTCTACACAAATAATTTTCGGTACGAGAAACAAAACCTCGATTTCTCGGGCGCAATGGCTCGACCGGAAACGGAGGTCGGTCTGACCTGAGATTGGGTCTTCGTACATCGCCGGATTAGACGGGGCGGCCACGAAATCCATCCGTGCGTGATCCTGATCACTGATCTGCGAGACTGAGGCCTGCAAAATACACACACACTTAACAAAATCACAAGATTTTCATAATTTGCTTATTTAGTTTTGCTTACAGTCTAGTGTCGTTGATTAAATTTTATATATTAAAATAAATTAAAACACATCTCAGGTATCTGTAGAACTTTAAATGCTGAGATTTTTCAAGCGGAAATTAAAAACCAGATGACGATAAAATGCTAAACAAAATAAAGTCAACACATAATATTATTTTAAAGACAAGTGGTAATGTGTTCAACACGTGTTGTTGTAAACATAGTTTCGTCATAACAGTACGACATTTTTAGTTATTAAATATATTTTCTCAGTAATAGTGATATTAATAAAATTGTACAAAATAGAATTGTTTAAAATAACAATTATCCATAATTATCATGAAACGCATCGTTGAAGTATTAATAATACCTAATTCGGTATGTACTAATTACTAAATTAATAGAAAACCATTAACAAGATACCCCATCAATTTTGATATTCAATTGAAGATTTTGCTTTATACAACAGAATCGTTTACTGAATCGATTTATATTGTTTTTAATATAGGTAATTTTTTATTCCAAATTAATTAAAATTACGGAAAATATGTCATATTAACACTGTACAGTCAAAACAAATTGCAATGGACCGTAAGTCAAAGTAATAAGGACTAAATAATCGCAGTTTTATTTGTATTCATACAAATTCCATCATTCAATACAAAATAAAGATAAATAAACTTTTTTCCAAGAAACTAATTAAGTAAATAACAATGGATATACATGTTAAATCAAAAATTCAGTGTATCTACATATTATGATTACAACATAATATTCTAATTGGGGTGTTTGAGGGTGTGCGTTAATTACGTTACATGTTGTATGTACCCCCAGGTATGTGAAATAAGTTAACGGATCAATTACCGGGTCATAACCGCAGCCAACTAGGCAAGCTAGTTATGGTATTAATAGTAAATTTATGATAGATACCATATATTCTTTAGTTATAAGTGCTAAATTGCACTTAACGTAAAACTATACTTGAAATATATCACCTTTTATGCAATCTTCAGCTGTGAGCTGGTAATGTTACTTTATCATGACACTGCGCACAACTACTAGTAGTGAAAGTGAAAAGTTCCTAAATGTATAAAATATAACATAAATATAAAATATAATCTATATCAACATATCAAAAATAAAATCTATCAATGTTTCTACATCATTTCTGGAAAAGCTACTTGAAAAATCATATAATACCAGTTCTTTGCTAGAATTATTCCTAAATCTAATCACAGAATATTGCTTTAGTATATTAGACAGCTGAGCTGCTATGATATGAAAATGCTACTAGATCATATCACGGAGAGCAGTTGTTCACATCACGTCAGGTATAACAGTTGTCAGGCGTTCATTGGCCCCTGTTTTCGAGGTATTTTGTATAGATAGCTATTTAAAAAGACGTACGCAGCGGATAGCCTAAAGGCTTACTAGATAATATCTAGTTAGGTACACAAATAACTGCTAGTAGAGCTGCTGTTCTTAGGGTATGTTACTAGATCAATTATAGGATGCGGCTGAATCTGGTAATCCTACGATATAAACGCGAAAGTTTGTATGGATTTGTTTGGTTTGATGGATGGATGTTTGTTACTCTTTCACGTAAAAACTACTGAATGGATTTTAATGAAACTTTACAATAATATAGCTTATACATCAGAATAACACACATGCTATAATTTATAAAGTTTAACGCCGGTGAAACCGCGTGCACAGCTAGTATCTCATGTAATGTGCCAAATCCACAGCCGACTTAGATCGGTATCATTAATTCCACCTTCTACAATATTTATTAACGTTTATCATCATTATGGATATGCAAAATTCCAGACCAGCCGCTAGACGAAGTATTTAATAATTTTATGAGTCATCTACTTCAAAGCTGTTAAGTTCAGATTGAGTGCTTTTACGATGCGGTTGTTCCGAGGTTTATTGCTCTTAGGTTATGTTGCTTACTCTATTAGCCCCAGTTAAAAAAACAGTGCAAGCATATTTTCTTACCATTGTTGATTGAGGACCGGTTGGCGTGGTTGGTAAATGCTAGCCTTTCACGCCGCAGGTCGTGGGTTCGATTCCCACCTAGGACAGATATTTGTGTGCATGAACATGTCTGTTTGTCCTGTAATTATCTATGTAAGTATGTATTTACAAAAGAAAAGTAGTATATGTAGTAAACCCGTTATCTAGTTTCCATAGTACAAGCTCTGCTTAGTTTGGCTAGGATGTTGGTCTAGTGCTTAGGGATCCTGACTGTTAAGCCAAATATTTGTGCGATAAGTGAATTTGTTCTGTAGCTGGGTTTAATTTATCTTAAATATGTATTTAGAAATAATATATGATTATGCTTATCAGTTGTCTGGTTGCCATAGTACTGGCTCTGGCTAATTTGGTGTCCCAAGATATTTTATTAATAAAAATACCATTCGGGCTACGGTTACGTTTGCGCTAACATTACTACACTGACAGCACAATGGCACAATTAAATGCCCACCTGCATCATTTATCTATCACCCTGTTTCTTGAAGTTACCTAAGGCTTACCTATCCACTGTTTTATTTTTGGTCAAGTGGGTTCTTTTATTCTATTTCTAAATTTGAATAACCGACGGTCGAATTTGAAATACCGAATTTGGTAGATTTTTGACATCATTGCGTTTCGTTACCGTCATATCATATCCAGTTCTTTTCCGTATAATGTGCGAATATTGTGTGATCTCTGGTATCTCCTGCGAGGCTCTTACGATCTTCTCGTGTTCGATAGAGGTGGTGGATGAAGTGGTTCAAGACCAATACATGCCTTTCGCAACATTCATTGGTGACAACTTTAGATTATTGCATGATAACGCCCGTTACCATACCGCAAAATTCGTCACTAAGTACCTTAATGAGGTCGGGATTTAAGTTTTAGCCAGCACGTAATCCCGATTTTAACTCAATTCGGCACATTTATCATAATAAATCATAATTGTATTAATCGCAGATACTAAGAACCGATTTCACCGTTAAAATTAAACGCGATCAATGGTCACTAAACTCAGTTACAAGAAACGGAACCGAGTTTAGCGTCGATTGATCGCGTTTAATTATAACGATGAAATCGGATCTAAATCCAAAAGTTTTCTACATAATTTTACCAGCCCACTTTAAATATTTTATTATTAATTTTTCAAAGATTTATTTCGCTTAACTCTTAAGCGTCCCCATTAAATACCCAAATTTTGTTAAATGGATGTTATATTATATAACATCCATTTAACAAATACATGCATACATAAAGTGATGTCTATCTAGCTTGAATAACGTTGATGCTCATTTCGCTATGAATAATAAAGATAGCACAATATCGGATACCGTTATACCTAACAGGAAGTGAGTGTTGCCGACTGCGTACATCGGAGCTTCTAATCCGAACCCTACCTAGTATGTGAAGTAGGCAGTTCGACTACGACGAGTACAGTTTGTAATATTACTGGCGACGATAGTTTCGTACTTTTAAAATAATTTCAGCACTTCAGCAACCCAAATGAAGCTTGTTCTCTGTCTCGGTTTAGCAAGCTTATTTTTTATATAAATCAGTCCACGTTTCACTCGGCAACGACATTCGTTAAAGACCTCTGGGGTTATGCGGTAGGGAAAGAGGCGTCGGGGGAAGGGAGTCAGTCGCAAAGGATGGAGGTGAGATCATAGTGGCGAGTGGCCCGGGGAGGCGATCGATATGTACATTGAACATACATACGTATCTATATAAATATCTGTACCTAACTTCTCGCAACTCGACTGTCTGCTCCAGATACTGCGCCAAAACCCTGTCCCCCTCCGACCTCTACCCCTACCTCGCCTATTCTTTAACAAAAAGATCAATTTTTAAGCGAAAAGCATCAAGTACAACGCCTACAACATGTCCTAATTGGATTCTGTTCATACTTTTATAACTTGAGCATAATATTAGTTTTAATAGTTAATCAAAGACCAACCATGAAATTGTTTCCAGAACCTACTTTCAATAATGTACTAATATAGAATATTTATCTACAGAAGTAAATAATAATTGTCGCAGGATGTGGTGACATAACCGCTATATAAGTATAGGTCCTTTGCTGTTATCTAAATTGGTCGTTTGTAGACCACATAACGTGACTTTAACTATCTTATATGACCGTAACGGATTGCATCAGACATTCACCATAAAACATATGATCTGTGATGATAAAATTAAATTCTTCTTCTTTCATTCATGCTTGTTTCATAAATACGTACTCGTAAAAAATCTAATAATAAGTCATAAAGGCGCTGGCAACAGCCGAATTGCTTTTTTTTTTGTAAGTTTTCAGCCAATACTACTAGGTTCATCTACATTCAAATACTTTGGTTCAATAAAAAAAATTCAAATACATATTTCTTCACAAAATACGGTCGTTAGATGGCCGGGACAATGATGAGACCACAGAGATGATCAGAATGTAAATCGCAGATTTGATCAGCCAATTTGTACCTTCGCAACCCAGCTGTCAAAGCTAGCCCCATCCCGGATTCTAGCCTCTTAGGACAATTAAACTAATAATTTACCAATTAAATATTACATAGCATTGCGCTACCTTCACTAGATATTAAGAGTGGCAGTTTTTACTTCACTAACCGTCCTAATTGTTAGTAGATCGATTACTTTCAATACATCTTTAAACTGACCCGTTGGTCTAGCGCTAGTGACTTTGACTGGTAAGTCAGAGGTAGTGTTCGATCCCCACCCAGGACAAATCGTTGTATTAGAAAAACAATTATTTGCTCTGTGTCTTTAATTTATCTGAAATTTATATTTACATAGAAATGAGCATTTTTATGAGGTGTCTGGTTGCTATAGCACAGGCTCTGTCTAGTTCAGGTTCAGAGGACAGCGTCTTAGATGTCCCAAGATACTTATTATTATTACCTTTCTTCGTTCTAGAAGGGAACCACTCACTCGTGTACATAATTTTCTATGTATATTACTCGTAGTAACCCGCCCATATCCCGTTAATGTTGAATGAATAATGTTATGAAATTTCTAGTTATGGAAGTCAGACAGATAACATGTTTGTTCGTTGTCATAATATGTTTTCAGGATACGGTTCCTCCCTCCAGAACTTAGTATTGTACAAGTACACAACAGTACTGCAAAGTATTGGTATTGCTACTATTATCGTATTCAAACGATTTTAAAACCATTTAATTAGTAGATATTATTTGTCCATTTGTTGTCATCGTAATAAAAGTTGTTTTTATTGCATATATTTTCATGTAATCTAATAAAACAACGGTCTCGGATTTCATATCAGTATTGAATTTTATGACGCTGAAGGTCATTTTATGATTATCTGCAAGTTATCTCTATAGTGAGTTGTATTTTTCAGCTGTATAGTCGTCCTTAGGTCCTTTATACACGTAACTAAAAATCTTTTGGTAATATTTGTTTTTGATTGTCGTAACTGTGAGATAACATGCACCGTTTTTAACAGGTGCTGGCGTCAAGATGGAGCACTTCCAAGCGGCGCTGGATCCTCGCAAGCAGGAGCTGCTGGAAGCGCGCTTCCTAGGCGCCAAGGTCAGTTCCCATTAAATTGCTGATGCTCCCATTACATTATAAGGACCTTACTTTGTAGTGGTATGTACCTACTGTCCATCTCAAGGTCTTCACCAACACCCCAGATTTGGTTTGCGCCAAGATCTTGGTAATTTTTATAATAACTTACTTACTATACTTTTATTTGTTATCTTTTACTAAGTTTTATATTGCCAAAATTCACGTACCTGTCTTAGGTGTTTATTTGTTTTGGCTTAACCAAACATTGATATTTGGCGACAAATATTTATGAAATGGTGCAAAATTTAATTTTACCTTGTTATGGCATCTTAAATTCTCACCCATCATTATGTGCATCCCATAAATGCTTATTTTATTAAAATTCTCATAAGAGTTCACATAATTACCACGTCTCATTAAGGTGGGATTCATTCATAGATACTATATAATAGACTAAAGGGACCACCTAGTCGGGGGAGTTTAATTTGACTATTCCAAAAAGATAAGATAGATGATGTCACTGGTTGTGATTTCAATCATCAGTAATAGATCAGCTGTTAAAACTTAAAATAAATCTCAATTCAAAAATTTTTACCAGTCTTTTACCGTTGCAGTATAATAAGGGTGAAATATCATACTAGTCGTGGTACATTGTTAAAAAAAACTTGAGAGGTGTCAAGGGACACCCGGATGGAACAAAGTTATTTCTTACGTACAAAAAACCTGTATACACTCAACAAAAATAATCGTCGCGACACCACACTGTTCAATGCGAAATAGAAATGAAAATATCTGGCTTGCTTTCTATAAGAGAGAGAGAGAGACAGACAGAGAAACATGCGCACGCCGCACAGCTGCAAAAAGTGTCGTGACAACTTTTCGTAAGATTTTTTTCCGTCTAGCCCCCTTTCACAACGCGCGGTAAGGAACTTCGTTCCAATAAATAAAAATAAACATTGCTATTCTTATCCATACGAAGATATTAGGTAAACTGACCCCAGCCTAATATTATCTAAAGAAGCAATTTTCAAATATCCACTCCAAGGTAGTTCGTAGTGGTCACCGATCCAACCGTTTACCCAGGTGTTATGATCGGTTACATCTTACTTGATGCGATCAACTTGAAGTCAGTGTGCCCACCTTCATAATCTCCATTTTGAGGTTGGTCACCGCTCTAACAAAACCAAGCTTACTTGATGTAACCGAATCAGTTCTGAGGATCGCCCACCAGTCTGACCTAAAGGTGTGACGGTTGGGGTACCGTGGGTTACGTGTTTGGTGTTTACTTCCATCGTACTAACCTAATCCACATGGGGTCTTACTGTTCTATCCTAACTTTTATCAGTCGTAGGATTCGAGCTGTTGGGGTCTAGTAATCGGCTTCATGTTATCCCCGGGTCGAGTAGGCGTGATACGGCCCTATCTTATCTTCACCGTGTGTGTGATGCGTTGACGTTCACCTTATTTGTACGGGCACTAGCTAGTTCTAAATTACGACCTGGACTCAATTTTATCATTAAATTATAAAAAAAAATATTAGAATCTTGGTAGGTGTGTGCTTATCTTAGTCTGCTGCTCTGGAATATTCTCATTTTGTCTCAGTTTTATTGTAAAAAGTGTCATGTTACCATAGTTTAGTAACCGTTTCATAAATTAAATGTATTGTTATCATGTTTAACTTGAAAGCCAAGCTTGGAATGATAGAAGAAAAAAATAGTGTAATATTTTAAAGATTGGCGCGTTTCAATAATAATTAAAATTATAAACAAGTTCTTGACATATGCATAATAATGAACATAATATTGTGTTTAAATTATTTCCATCAGCGAATTGCATAGGAATGTCTTTGTTACTTCAGAAGTGAATGCAAAGTTGTTTTCGAAACGATTCTTTTGTTCTCACATTTCCTGCGCTCAGGTTAGGTTCGGTTAGTTAGTTTATCAGTAATGTTGGAAGTTACCACTGTTTACGTTGTACAATCAATATAGACTAGTTGCGTAGGATTGACACTCCCTATAGATATGGAGCAGAAAGGTGCAACAATATATTGAAAACATGTATTTTAGTTTCGGATATATCTTAGAAAAGGTTTCCCAAATTCCCAATTGACAAGAATTTGAATCTGTTTTGGTTATATCACCGCTATTAATAGCACTACTTTTTCATTTTCTTGCTCTTTAGTATAGCAACTTAGCAACAAGAATAATTTATTTTACTTTTAGACATCATCAACTGTCATGTCTTACAATTGATTTTGTTTAGAATTTTATCATCCTGGTATTAGGTATGAAATAATAAATAGCTTATTTCCATTTGATCAAACATAAAATTTAGATTGTAATAAAGTTATTTTCTATTGCCTGAAATATACCTGCGCTGCGTTGAAAAAGATTGAGCCACGTAATGGCGGCTGTTATACCTATGTAGCCGTATTTATATCAGTGCCACAGCAGTTAGGAGCGAGCGAATAGATGTTGACATGCAACGAGTCGATCACGTGATCTGTGATAATGTGGCAGCTCCAGTGAGCATGGCTCACCTGCCCCGCTGCCGCGCCGCGCCACCACCGCCGCCGCCGCGTATCCGTCCCGCTTTCTGTGCGACTAGCGAGCATCCCGTATGTGCATACACCGGCGACTCGCCCAACCAAGTGATGTTGTAGATTATGTATATGTAATTCTATTATGTGTCTCGTCTCTGTCCGTTCCCCGCCCGATCTTCTTACCCCCGTTTCGTCTTATTGACGCGTCATTTGGTCGCGCTAGGGCATCGGTTTTGTTCGTTGTTTTGTTATACATATTTATTATTTAAACGATCAGTGTTATTGATCACGTTCTCTTTGTTACTCACCGGAAAGATCTAGAGTGAGTAATCAGTATACATTTTAAGAAACAAGATTTGAAGGACCTCTCGTCTTCCTATGAGAGAAATCATTATATCAACCTATCTAATCGTTTTGTAATGAATAGTTGTTAAATATTCATAGGTACATAACCATTGTTAATAGAGTCAGTTCGCTTGTCACTGAATGTACCATTTCGACATTCAACGACAAAATGGCGGACGGACATAAATAGTTTCTCGGTAAATGTACGTTAGTGACTTATCGACCTAAAAATATTTCGCTACCTGTTAGTATTTGGAGCAGTCAAACTGATCGGAAAATGTTATTGTTAGGTAGGTATATATATCTGCTTGTAGGTATATACGTACTTATTATTGTATCTATGACGACTGGCATACATAATGATAAGCTTATCGATTCATTATTATGTGGCTATGTTCGGAGACCACTGTGTATTTTACTTTATTTATTAGTAATGAGAATAAATGTTCAATATCGAAGTATATAAATTACCTACTTGTAATATAATGCAGAATGTAAACGATAAAACTCGCTAGGTATTTTAAAAGACAAACAGCCGTAATAGTGGGGAGAGGTTTTCTAACAGGCTGCTTTACATTGAGCGCATTGATCGCGTGTTTACAGGTCAGCACAAGGGAGATACTTGTAGAAACTCGGCGGACGCCCGAATTCAGAACGGTGAGTTGTTTATCGATCCAAGTATCATATCTGTACACTTTTTTTTGTTTAGTCTTGTGACTTTTTAGTCGTTTGAAGCTTTAAATCATGTGATCTACCACTGATATAGAGTAGCCCTGCATAAAATTGATCTAGGTATTTTAAATTTAATATAAACCTATTTTCATACATTATTTTGCATTAGATGTAAAAAAATTGTCGGTTTCTCAATAGTTATCTTTTTCATATAAGTAAGACAATCATTTAAATCCCAGATAAATATGTTTACGACCCAACTGGTGGTAAGCTTTTACCATGGACTATGGACGCTTGCAACACCCGGTTCATTACTTGGAAAAACTTTTTCACTTCTATTTTGAAGAGCCCCATGTTCAAGATGAAGCCTCTTGTGAAAAACAAGACGAATATCTATGCAGAGCTAATCAGTATTGGTAGTAAAAGCATAAAAAGTACCTATTTCTTTAGTAAACATTAATTTAATGATATCGTGTATCGCAATTATATCGACGGTTATAAGGCTAATTGGTCTAAGCGACATTTTTTGTGATATTGAGTTATATACATATTCGGAATCAGCAAATTTTTCTCCGTCGTTTGAATCAGGTTTCAATTTTTTTTGACTACTTTTTTGGCGCTTAGCCCCCACAGCAAAACAGGCCTCATTTCTAAGCCCATTGATCTATACGACACAAAATTAGACAAATTTGAGGACTCGATGACTTAAACCAATTTGATTTTTTGTACTTTTGTAACGTGTGTCGATTAAGGCATTTAGCTTTTTCGCCATGGTTGTGGTTTTGTCGTTTGGCTTATTTTGCATTAAACTAAAACAATAAGTTATGTCGTTTAGCTCATTTTGCACTCAACTACATTAAAATACCGTGTCGCTTGAACCATTTCGCATTAAGTTATAATAATTGTCTATGTCTCTTGACCCGTTTAGCCTCTATTGAGGATAATGAGTAATGCCACTTCGGCTAATTTGACCTAACTATCTCATTAGTATTATGGCGGTTAAAACGTTTTGATTAAGATCAGTATTTGTTAAATTGGCATTTCCATCATTTTATCAAATCGGTTTTAACACATAGGCTATCCAACAAATTAATGAGATTGCTGCTCCTTAGTCGCTTGAAACTAAGTTCAATTTATTTCGCGCTCTGTGTAAGTGTCCGTTACGAGTACCTCACCCACCCGCGCGGGCGCGTCAGTCATCCGCCAACACTAAGGGAAGTGCGTTGTGTGCGAGTGAGCTGTGAAGACAGACGGTTGATTTTCTGGTAAGTACAAAACATTTTGTTTTATCTAAGTGATAATAAATGAAGCGATCTGTAAATACGATAGGAATATAGAACAAGGAAGACATTGTTTTGATTTACAATAGGTACAATTAAATTCAAGCTAGGTTCGTGTCGTGACTTGTTCACGAAATAACTTTTGTAGGTAACTGTGTAATAGTAATATTCTTAACGACGGTATGTATCTAGATGAGTGAAAAAAATAATTATTTATCTACCTACTCGTAATTAGAAAATCTGTATGTGAGAATAGTGAATAGTGAAAGTACTTTGCAGTACTAATACCTACCTAGTTTAGGGTTAAATAGGTATTTAACCCAAAACTAAGTAGGTACTTACTGCAACGATACTTGAATAGGTAAACTGATACGAGTAGTTAGGTAATTAATTTTTTTAACAGATGTTTTGTACTTCGTCTGCATTCGGTGCGGAAAGTTAGTGTATTCTAGTTGAATAATCTTGGGAATAACCACTGTGTTTATTCTTTTTTTTTGAGGTTCATTGCTTTCAGTTCAGATTCATCCCCAGTTTATTTCTATAATTACTTATCAATATAAAATGTTCTTAAATCGGTTTTAATTTAATTTCAGCAATTTTATTATGGAATCACAACGCCGGTTGTATTTTAAGAAACAGATAGTGAAAGAGTTGTCTGAACAGAAGACTGAAGTACCTGAAACTGCCGAAAATGAAAATAGTGAAAATAATGAAGCTGATGAAGATTGTGATCTCACACTATTAGGAAGTCAATCCTACTATGACCAAATCCAAAAAATTTCATGTGTGAAAACGATTCCTTCAAACCCAGATAACATTAATATGGAAAAAGAGTCACAGGTAAATAAAGCTTTAAAGCCATACTAATTTTATTATTCTATCATGAGTTCTCGTTGATTTAAGTTATTTTTTTTCTTATAGGATGACAGTACCACCAAAGCTCTATTAGAAGATATTACTAACAAATACCTAACCAAAGAAAATAGTTATACAGAAAATATAGAACATATACAAATAGATATTGAATTTGAGTCGGTATGTAATTAATTATAATACTAGCTTTTACCTACGATTTCATCCGTGTGGAAATAGCATTTCTGATTTATTTTATTTTTTAGACTGAGAATACTGAAGAAGTGTGGAATAAGGAAAACTCGAGTGATATATTTCCACAAAAAGAAAGCTATGATGACGAACTGATATCTAAAAATGAAAAAAATGAGAACGAAAAAGAACCTGAACTTATTTCTACATTAACGGAAGTAATTGCTGAGAGTGAGATGGAGTTGCTGAGAAAGTCTCTTGAAGCAGATGAAGATGACATAGAAGCAGAGAAAAATAATGATACAAATGATGATCAAGTCAAATCCAAGAAAAGGAACAAGAGAACCAAAATTAATAAAAGTTATGTCGATTTTCTATCTGAGGAAGAAGACTTCGTATGGGATTCCTCTTCTTGGAAAGAAACTGGGGACGAATCTTCATCAAATGAAAGCAATGAACCTCAGAAAAAGAAAAAAAAAGTAACATCAGAAGACGGCAAGGTGAGTGAAGCGGGATTGAGAAAGAAAAAAAAGAATAAACGCAAAGAAGCAAAAAACTTGCGAGAAAAAGGAAAAGAGTATGTGAAAAAAGACGGAAGTATTGTAAGTGGAAGATCACTTAAGCCTAATCCATGCCTAGGAAAAAACTGTGGCAACGCCTGCGATAATGTTTCTGAAGAAAAAAGAAAACATATCTTTGATTATTTTTGGGGACTACCATCCCAAAGAAAAAAAGATTGGCTAGTTGGCATGACTGCTAAAACTGACATAAAACGAAAGAGGTCAAAGGACTCTGGTGTGAGGCACAATACATATTTCTACTATATTAATGATGGTGAAGGCCGACGTAAGGTTTGTAAAAAATTTCTAGTGGACACTTTGGGTGTTAGCCCAAAATATGTTACTTATACCTTAGCCAATGCATCGTCTGGGTTGGCAAAAGAGGAGAGCAGAGGTAAAACTGTTCCTAAGAATAAAACACCTCACTCAGTAAAGGAGTCAGCCATTAATTTTATTAAAAGTTTACCAGCACTACCATCCCATTACTGTCGTAAAGACAGTACCAGATTATATCTCCCCACTGAATTTAAAAACATAAAAAACCTATACAGGATTTATAAACAGTCAAAAACATCAGAGGGTGTAGATGTTGTTGGTGAAAAAATATTTCGTGACATTTTTAACAAAGATTTCAATATTGGTTTCCACGTTCCAAAGAAGGATAAATGTGCCAAATGTTTACGTTTTGAAGGCCAGAATGAAAAAGAAAATCCTGAAATGTTAAATCATTTAAAGGAAAAAAAGGCATCAAAAGATAGATTATCTTTTCACTGTGAACTAAGCAAGAAAAATAACGCAATGCTTTGTACTTCTTTTGATCTACAAAAGGTACTGAACACCCCACATGGGGAGAGTATGCTGCTATTTTATTCTAGAAAATATACAGTGTACAACCTTTGTTTTTACGAAAGTGGTACCAGAAATGGATTTTGTTATACGTGGGGAGAAACCGAAGGAAAAAGAGGAGGCAACGAAATAGCTACAATCTTACAAAAATATATTGCTGAAGTTGATTCCCGTGGGTCTGTAACAAATTTAATTCTTTATTCAGACTCATGCCCAGGGCAGAATAAAAACAAAATAGTTTTAGCCGCCATACATAGCGCACTGCTTGAAACAAAACACATTGAAACCATACAAATGAATTATCTGCTTCCAGGGCATACCGAAATGACTGTCGATAGCATCCATGCCACAATTGAAAATTCTGTTAGAAATACTATAATATGGGCACCATCGCAGTGGCCAACTGTTTTTCAGTTGGCTCGTAAAGATCCCGGCCCATATTACGTAGAAAGTCTTACGCACAACGATTTCATGAATTACGAAGAGTTCTCAGAAAAGTATTTCAAAGGCAATTTAAGCGGAAAGATCAGTAAGATTCGGGTGGCGACATTCAAAAAGTCGTCACCCAATGCCATGACTGTCAAATACAGCATGGATAAAGATGCTGAGACCGATTCTATAGCCATAATTTCAAGACCAAAGGTAGTGCAGCCGAAGTATAAAACATCTGTGCCTATAACTACGGCCAAATACAAAGATCTTAAGAAGCTGTGTGATACAGGGGTTATTCCCAAAATTTTTCACCTAGAATACACTAACTTTCCGCACCGCGTTGGTAAAGATGTTCTGATAGATACAGATATTGAAGATGAGATAGTAGCTTAAGGTTCTTTCTTTGTCATCGTCAACATATTTTTTTTTAGTTATAAAGAATGTTACATTTTCTTTCTTTTTGGTTTTTGATGATAGATACTGTATCTATATTTGTTTGTTTTTTTTTTTCTTATTAAGAATGTCGATATTGTATTGTTTTTGATAGAGAATGTTAACTTTTATTTGTTTTCTGACGAAATTGTTATTTTTTTCTACTTCTGATTTATCACAAGTTACCTACTGAAAATAGTTTTTTTGAAGTTTTTTTTTTATAACATTAATGTTTGACTGATTTTAATTAGGTACGTCCATGTCGAAGACTGATTTTGAATAAATTATAATTAATAGCAATTTATTTGTTGTTTTATTTATAAAGTAATGCTAAAGTACAGTGGTGATACTACTACATAGGCTTAGGGTGATATACCATCTTATCTAATACCTTGTTCCAAGACACATTGAATCAACATCTTGAATGATTCCTC
Organism: Pseudoips prasinana; assembly: GCA_951640165.1. Taxonomy (NCBI): domain Eukaryota; kingdom Metazoa; phylum Arthropoda; class Insecta; order Lepidoptera; family Nolidae; genus Pseudoips; species Pseudoips prasinana. The sequence goes on along the minus strand of OX621241.1, from coordinate 16,186,780 downwards.
TTCACATTTTTTTTATATTAAAAATATACAAGACACTGTCTAAAATTGTATAAAGTGGCATACCAACCTCAAAAATATCTTATGGACGTTGCTGAATTATGATGGCCTAAGCATCAATATCTACTATAATCTAGCTCAAGGGCTCATTTTGTTTCATCCTGCAGTCCCTCTTATGGGCATCTATATCAAATTACTTCACTCTGGTGCAACACCATCATGTTGCTTAGGGTCATTGGGCATATTCAACTGTCAGTTGACTTGGCGCTAAATTCATTTTCTCTCGTATTCGTTTATTCTAGACCGATGCTTGAGCCAGTTAACTTTCAACTATTTTATTTACGGTAGGTATTTGAACCATTTTGCCTTTCTCAAAAAATAACTAAAGTTGATGCATTTTGGGCTAACCAACATAAATTTTCTTAAATAATACAAAATTTACAACAGTTATAACTTAAAAAACTTCCTTATTAAATTAGGAATATACTGTATTAAAAAAAATTAAGTCTATCAAATAGTTGATTTTTTATGATTTTTTTTTCCAAAAAAAAAACTTTGATCCGTCCTCCTGCAAGTTTTGCAAAATGTCGCATAGGTCAATTAGCCTTGCAACCGTCGATATTGTATCTACTTTTTAGCTCTGACGTTCTCGTTGCCGTAGTTTCAACGTTCGTGCACACCTAAAGCATTGCATGTTTTGTTGGCATACATTATTAATAGAAGGCCTGTTAAGTACATGCCATCATTCTGCATTTAGGACGTCTCTTTGGCTTTGATATCGATCACGTTATTTTTATACCGTTATTTAATTTACAACCTACACCTTGTTATTAAACTTCTCTGCCAGCTTCTCATCTTTTCATTTAAAGCAATTTCTTAGACTATTAATAAATCTTAGGTAAGTTATATTTAATGTTATATATAACCATCAATTACTTTCGGGGGTGTCTTACACCCCACGCCGTCAATTCTGATTTAGTGCTCTCTAGTAGATAATTTCTTTAGTTGAACAAATTCCTAGGTAATTATTTTATTAACTTTACAGGCAATAAAATTTTCATTTGTCATACTGTGATTCTTCTTCATATTTTGATGACACTAGTTCAAATTGAAATTAATCCATAGTATTCAGTAACCGAAAATATGTATCAACAAAAAAAAAAATGCTCATTAAAAAATATTTAGTTTATTACTGTTAATATGAATGTCAAGTATCGTAACCACAGTGTTATAAATAACTTATTGGAATGTAGATAAATATACATTTAAATTCCTTTGGAATGTTTTTTTAAATTAGTTTTACGGTTTTGGCTCTAAAATATAATGATGGTCACTCAAGCTTTACTTGTATTTGATGTTTCACAAAAGAAACCGGGGTGCGAGGCACCCCACGCGAGTTGTTATGTAAAGATATAGGCGATAGTAAACAAGGGTTAAGTACCTACCTCATTACCTAACTAGTAATGAATGTGTTCTTTGTATGACGTTAGACTAACATTCTTTGAGTAGGAACATTTATTATCGTGCCATGATATCGCGCGTTCGCTTCGTACAACAGTGTGTAGTGAAAACGCTTCTATTAATAGCAGACTTACAAAATAACACCGCGAAATCATTTTCGTATCATACGATACATACCTACATGTACGTATGTATGGCGTATATATGCGTACATAACATACATAGGCCACTCACTTACACCACACTATGAAAATATACTTTAACACCTACCTAAACCACATACGTCGTAGTATTGATTAATTTTGCGCTAAAAGTGTCTCCGATATCACAAGATTATCTCATAAAGTAACAAATTACTAGTTGAAATAATGGAAACTAGACTCTATTTTGAAATAATTAAAGCAAACTTTTAAAACACACAAATCATGTGAAAGTATTTTGCAATGCGCTTTTTTCAAGATGACATATTTATTCTCTCGAGTCTGTATGCTACTTATCTATGGCTACAAAATACATTCTAGCCAACAACCATTGCTTATTTACTCGTAAATACGTTCATTATGTACATATATAAGCCTTAACTAATGTTTGGACTTCGTAATTTTTGTAACATTTCACAATTTTTATTCTCAAGGCTAGGTTTCGGACATATATTCAAGCTTTCAAATAAGGGGAATATTTGTAACGGTTAACATGATCAATGCCTGATAACCGGTTTTTATTCATAACACTAGTAATATCTGATGTCTTTCTTTCTCAATATTGAGACAACATTAACAAAGAACGAAACTGTTTAGTAGTTTGGGTTAGGGCAGAACCGCGACACTGGCAATGGCTGACATCAGAAGTGGTTTTATTTTTTTGCGTATCCGAGCGTCTTGTCGGGACAATATGCTATCGATTTCGGACCTAGTCTTTAGGCAATCGATAAGCCATGGCAGACGTCTACTGGCCTTTGATCAACTCTCTTGGGTAACCACTGTTAATTGGTATATGAATTTAATAAGTTAAATAACCAAGCCTCAAAAATATGGTGTAACTATAATCCCGAAAGGATTAACTGTATTAAAACTAGCTGCCAAAAAACAATGCATACCTCGAGCGAATAAGATTTTGAGTACGCGGACGATATAATACCTAATACGGGCTATGACGGATAGCCCACTATTGACCAGTCTAGTAGGTACGCATAGTTCAACAGCTATATGTGGTTGAGATGAGACCGTAATATGTTCACTGTGGTTTGTACATACTATATATGTACATAATTAAATCGTGTGTATATTGGTTGAAACCGGTTCCCGCAGTCTGTGAAAACTTAGCTCTGTAGCCCTGGTGGTAGGAATGCAACATTACACAATATTACAATTACCTGCTACCTGAACTGTGTAAAGAACCTCCAGTCTTCACAGTGGCAGAAAAGTGATTCGTTCATATATTGCGTTTTCCATACGTCGGAGTAACGTGACCGACACCATATTTTTATCTCGCACTCCTTATCGAAAACGCAATACAAAAACTTTGATCAACATATTACACGAGACCTTCGGTTCTAGGTTAGGTATATTATATAAGTACCAGATATACGCTGGATTCACCAATTCAGAATTGGTTATTATTTAATAGGCCCAGGCACTGACATTGGTTTCTAAGAAATGTCACAGATCTACTTATCGTATGACCAGTGGTAACCCTAGTGTCAGTTGTTCAAACCGCCCAGTAGGTCTCTGAAATGTTTTAACGACTGTTGTCTAATGACTACAACCGGGACCGACAGCTTAACGTGTTCTCCGAAGCACGAAGACTCAGAAATAAAACCACTTTGGCAGTCGTCCATCTATGCACTGACCGCGAGCCTAGTTGCTTAACCTCGCTGATCACCGATGGACCGGTGAGAGCATCTAGATATGAGGTGAACATTATAAACAATCCATTACTAGGTTTACACCTAGGGTTATCTAACGTTAAATTTTAATTCGGAGTTGGTGATTTGGGAGTTAAGAATTCTTAGGGCCAACTACACCCCTTGCTTTATAAAACCTCAGTTCTTAGGTTTACGTTACAACGATACCACTATCTATGTAAGTGTTGATCGCGTTTACGGAGACGCAGTTTACCGGCACCATTTAGCTGTAAAACTCGTCACTATTGATTCAGTAACAGACTAAACTTGGTCTGTAATGTGGTAACCTACTACGATTGTATATATAAAGCATTATAACGGGTACATAATTTACGTGATTAACTTTATATTGGATTCGATAGTTATTAAAATATCAGTAAAGGTAAAAGAGAAAACTGACAGATCTTGAAAACCTCTAGACAAGGTAAACGTAGGTTTTAAGGGCTGCAACCAAGTTCCGGTTGAACTGTGTGTTATTTGAATGGATGAAATTCAAATCCGCACTATAAAATTAGTTGAACGCGAGAACATTGTTTATCGTTAAGATATCACGTTTGTTTCAATGGTGAAATTGGCTCCCAGTGGTCATCGATCTAAATAATCTAACGAAATTCACCTAGTATTAATTTTATGACCGATTCTGTTTTGTTGGTTGATCACTATTTTGACCCACTTTCTGAGTCAAGTTGTTCAAATTGAAATTTTGTCGCCGTAGCTTATTTTGCAAAGCATTGCATAGCCAGCCTAGTCAGCCATCATAGACCAGAGAATGAAGGTTCAAATCCTGTCGAAGTTTTTAATTTATTATTAGAATAATATTTAATACCGTCATCAGGTATTACAAAATATGACAAACGCCATTTATTACTTCTGTGTTCTGTGTAATTTCGCATGCAATAAAGAATTATACGTTTAATACACGAAGGGAACGAAAAAACTCCGATAAATATAGATATTATTCGACACATACTAAATTAAATCGTAAGCGGGGTATAAGTAGCTATGACTAATATGTACGAAAAGTAAGAATCTCTTTATCGATCTGATTCACTGAGTTTGTTAAGTATGACCTTGTAAGCAAAAATCGTGCTAAACTGGATAAAAATACCGGTTTTGTAGCCGGCTGCTTTTTCCTACCGCGCTACAGCAGCGCGGCTTTTTAATACCAGTTTCTCCGTCTAATATAGGTACTATCTACAGACTTTCTTTGGCATAAATGGTACATCAACGCCACGATGGTGGATATACTTTGACCATGACACCATCTTTATTACGTTGGCAGTAAGAATAGTTTTCGTAGTTCACCTGTATCTACCGACAGAAGAACATAATAATATGAATGGAGCGTATAGGTACATTAAATAATATCTTATTTCCTGATCGAATTTCATTACGAAGGTACGTCATTAATCATAACAACTTTGTAATTCTACGATATATTGCCAAAACTTCGTTATTTTTGCGAGATATTTTAACGTTTTTACCCATCAAAGGGGCTAGCACTAGCTAGCACCCGGGAGTTTGATTTTCACGCAGTTTTGTAAAGTTGGTTTCCTATTCCTAAAAGTGGAAATACGATAAACTTGATAAAGCGAGTAGGGAAGTATGCCGGCCTCGAAGTGTAGGCAAGTCGGGGCCGTGGGGTCACCGACACAGCCGGCGGCGTGCCCCGCTCTCCTCACCCGCCACCTCTCTGTCACTGTCGAACGCCGAACGCTTGGAATGAAATCGCGGTTTTTGCACCACTCTTTCTGTCTATTATGCGTCTTGTCTCTCTATTTACAAATATATTTTTGCCTACCTGTATTTATAAGATTTTAAAATTAAAAAAATAATCATCGATTTCACATGCATGTGAAATCATTTTGCATTGATATGATGATTAGATGCTTAGAATGGTGTTAGGTTTTATTAAATTCATAAAAAAATATTGTTTGTCGGGCTAGTCACAAGGTTTGAGTGGTTATTTACAAGTAGACATCTATTTTGAAATTTTGTTATGGGACCATATAGACGCAGTGATCCGATAAAAAATATAGTATTAAAATATCTGTCTGTAACAATGATGTAGAAAGAAATTAGGAAATAGACGAACTGACCGCCAATGATATCTTCGTAACTATCGTTAGTACCTAATGATACGATACTCGTAATTTCTACTTTGTATAAATAAATTGTATCCAAATATCTTGCGTAGGAATAATCAAATGATTGGCCATTGACCGAAAAGGATATTTGAATAGCACTGACAGAGTTTATGAGTAATATGATAATGTCTCATCTACTGCCAGCGTGCAGTGGATTCGGGCTGTATAACTTTGTATAGATTTGTTGTAATGGAGAGGGGGCTCTATATTGTTATGGTCTGTTGGAAACGTAACTATTTATTTTTTGTTATTTGATTATTAAGAAATAATACATAATTATATTTAAGTACAGAAATATGATTACCATAACAATATGTATTTAATTTACCGCCATGTTGAACTACCTGTAGTCAATAACGGGTGGGCATAGGTATCACAGACTGCTTCGGTAACACTGTTACAAAATCGTATAGTAGACGCCTCGGTATCTAATGTAATCGCGTTGGTGCAGATTGGCAAACAGAGGTAGGCAATTTGTCTCGTACAACAAGCATGCTTATTCCGCACTGAGAGAAAGAGAAGTAGGCACAGCGCAGTGTTCAGTCAGTTGGTTTGCACATTCGACGCGAAGGGAAATTATAACATGGCGCACACGGCCTCGCCCCGCCTCGGCTACAATGTGCCGTCAAACCTCATTCCACCGCTTAGCCGCCCGGTTCCGCAGTTATTTTTACACAGGCCGACCTTTCGCACCGGTCGTCACAGCACTCCAGGATTAACCAAATTTATATAAACACGACGCACTCACATTGCAACTATACGTAAAATATATTCACAATATTGGCACATGAGACCGATTTAAATTTCCTCAATAATTGCTTGAGCGTAATTGTTGTTGTAAATAATACGAACATCGTAAATATAAAGTTACGCAAGAGCGTGGCATACGAGACGAGCGCTCGCGGCCGCTGCTACGGAGGCAATGAACGCGGGGCGGTGGCGCGGCGCGGCGGGCGGCCCGTCAGCTGAGCGTCACGGTGCGACATTGCAAGGTCCGTCCGTGTATTGCTTCGCCTGACCCACTGCGCCGCGCGGCGCGTCGTACCACACAACGTCGAGGATTCCCTAACTACTACCTATTTCATATGGTTTTATGATCTAAATATTTACAATTAATCTAAATATTATAGCATCCTTACAACGTTTCGCGATTACTACGATAATTTTGAAAAGGGGGTCCCATCTTAGTATATATGTAAATACACAAATTGTTCTAATAATAATAATAAGGCTCTCTTCCGCTGTCCTCGATTCTACGGCCATTTCTTTATAAAGTGGTCATCCAGTACTGCAGACTCAGGCCGAGCACTTACAATTTTAATGACTACTGGGTACACATAGTGACCCATCCTTAATAGCTGGTTGCGGATACAGATGCCTGTAAAACTGATATGGAAAATAATATAGTCTAGGAATCGAAACAGTGGAACCTAGCTGTGAAACCATAAAGGCTGAAACTTTACAATATAATAAATAATGATGAATAAAAATATATTTTATAACGGTAAAAAATGTTATAGCGGAAGGAATATATTGTTAAGAATTTTCATCCTATTTACTTTTAAGTAAGGACTGTTTTTCTATACAAATATCGATATTAAAGTGGGATATGATTTAATAATAACATAATAAACGTCATTTCAATAATCTAATAATTAATATTTGTTCCTAATAATAGATTATTATTTGTGTGATTAATTTAGGTGACGCCTAAATGAAATCTACAAATAATATCAAAACGCTTACCTAATTATTAATTTCGAATAACTTTGAAATATAATGTCAATCATCAAGCAATTGTATTAAATTAGGTTTCAAAATAATAGTGAGTTCGTAGTTTTCAATTCTAAAAAAAAATATAATTGCTGGAAAATATGAACGATCAAATATTTGACCAGAAATTTAATGATATACAATGAATTAAACTGCACTTAAATAACTAAAACATAAGTAGAGCGGTCAAGATGATTGGTCTATTTTCATAGTCATGCTTAATTTAATAGTTGTTTCTTTCTTTATTAGTTTAGGTAACGTAACAGATCTTTGTTTGTGAGTGTGAGTCTAAATGTCACCACAATCAATGCCATGCATACCCGTAAGTTGGATAGTTACTATATAAGTGCTATATTATTAAATCGATGTTCGACGACTAAGCCGGTAGAGGCCATGAAACTCAAAAAAATGTTTTTTCTTTGAACCCATACACGTGGGGTATCTATGGATAGGTCTTTAAAAATGATATTGAGATATCATCGTTTTTTTCTAAACTTAAACGAATAGTTTGCGCGAGAGACACTTCCAAAGTGGTAAAATGAGAGTCCCTCCCCCCACCCCCCCATGTAACTTCTAAAATAAGAGAATGATAAAACTAAATAAATAATATAATGTACATTACCATGCAAGCTTCCACCGAAAATTGGTTTGAACGAGATCTGATTAATATTTTATTTTAATACGGCATATTTCGTACGCAAATTTTTTTTATGACTCATGAAAGTCACATCGTAATCTATACATATAATAAAATCGTAGGAAAGTCAAAACTGTGCATTGAATATTTTTTAAAAGGATACTTGGGGCGTGATCTACAATCGATATCGAAGCCAAAAATGTAGTTTTTAGAATTTTTGTCTGTTTGTCTGTATGTATGTCCGGGCTAAATTCAAAAAGTACTGCATGGATTTACATCAAATTTTTCATGAATATTAGTAAGAGATCGGGTAAACATATAGGCTACATATTATCACGCTATTACATACGGGGGGGAAGCTATGATAATTTATAACATTTAACGCGGGTAAAACCGCGGGGCACAGCTAGTAACTGTAATATTTTGTTGCAAACATATAAAACATTCACATAAACCTTACATATTTCCATACAAACTAACATCCCCTATTCTTATTTTACACCCTTGAGGGTAAAATATTTACAAACATTAAATGTCATATTGGTTTATATCATATCAACAGCCTAATGAATAAGTTCAGCCTTATAGCTCTAAAAATGACGATGCTTCCATGCTACTTTTCAACCCCTTGCAACCCTTTTTCGCATTAAAGTAGCCTATGTCCTCTCTTAGATTATTAACTGTGTATCAAATTTCATTTAAATTGGTTCAGTAGTTTTGGCATCAAAGCGCGACAGACAGATAGACAAAGTTACTTTCGCATTTTACATATTGATAAGGATATACTAAAATAACGATCTCAGGTTATTACTTTGCAAGCCCGGATAACACATAAGTTTAACAATTTGTTTTTTATTGATGATAATTATCCCGGGAAATAAACTAAGCTTATTTTCTAGGAATTTCTTTGCTGGTGGGGAAATAAGGATAACATAATAATATGATCAATAATTACTCACAGGTCAGTTCTGGACTGTCAGCTTTTTATTACATTAAGAGATTTCAACATCAGGTTTTGTAACCTAAACTAGGCTAGGTTGGAATTAACCGCCTGTAAAATCAAACTGGTCACACTAGATGGGATAAATTAGATTGGTGACCAACTTCAGAACCGAACAGGTCACCCAAGCATGGCGAGCACACTGTAGTGTAGAGTCAAGTCTCTACTGCTTACGAACAATGAGCTCGCGTGATATATAAGATTTGCGTTTATGATTTCATTGGTCAAACACAATAGAGAAACTTAAGTCTACTCTACCATTTTATAGATTGTTGACCAACTTCCGTACCGAACAGGTCACCCAAGCATGGCGAGCTCTGTAGTGTAGAGTCAAGTCTCTACTGCTTACGAACAATGAGCTCGCGTGATATACAAGATTTACGTTTGAGATTTCATTAGTCAAACACAATAGAGAAGCTTAAGTCACTCTACCATTTTATTGATTAGTGACCAACTTCAGAACCGAACAGGGGCTCTACCGGCTAAGTCGCCGAACATCGATTTCTTAAATGGCGTTCAAATAAATAATGGTTAAAATGACTTAATCAATCGTTAAATCGGTTTCCATGAGCACATGTGACGTCATAAATGGTTCGGAATCGATTGTCAACGTTGAAACCCGATTTAACGATTGATTAAGTCATTTTTAACCTTTATTTGAACGCCATTTAAGAAATCGATGTTCGACGACTTAGCCGGTAGAGTCCCAAGCCACCCAAGCATGGCGGTACTGTAGTGTAGAGTCAAGTCTCTACTGCTTACGAACAATGAGCTCGCGTGATATACCAGATTTACGTTTATAATTTCATTGGTCAAACACAATAGAGAAGCTTAAGTCAATCTATCATTTTATAGATTGGTGACCAACTTCAGAACCGAACAGGTCACCCAAGCATGGCCGTACTGTAGTGTAGAGTCATGTCTCTACTGTAGTGTAGAGTCATGTCTCTACTGCTTACGAACAATGAGCCGCGTAAAATACAAGATTTGCGTTTATGATTTCACCGCTCAAACGAAATAGAGAAACTTAGTCTACAATTTTATACCCTCTTGTGGATTAGGTTATGCAGCCGATGGGAATGATGTAGCCATAAGGGTCAGCGCAGACAGAGGAGCACAGCGGAGAGGATTTTATTCATCAACTTTAAAATTATGTCAATAGAGTCCATATATGCTTGAATATATATGCCCGAGACAGCGCGAGCATTTATTGTCAGGTTCAAGCATATATGCCCATTATTTAGATAATTTTAAAGTTGATTTTCTAGTGCCTTTATAAAATCCGCTCCGCTACGCTCCTCTCTGTCTGCGCTGACCCTAAGGATTTGCGCTTTCATCACACCGTAGAAGGGTGGTGTCACTGTCACTAGTAGCGACCAAGAAACGATGATTTTTCATATTATATGATCAAGGACGTACGGATAAGATAAATAAATTATTAATATTTTTTAGTATATGAGCAATATTTATAGTTATCTTCATGCGCAAGTGTTCCCTTAAGGAATTTAAGTATATCGTAATTGACCACCGTAGAGATGAGGTTACGATTATGAAGGTCACCATGTATTACAATATAATAATTATTATAACCCAACTGCCCCAATAACACATACGGGATAAGCACTAATAAGCAGTGGTCATTTAGTGTAACCACACATTATTATCAATAAAATTAGCACGATTTGTTTTTAAATGTCTTATTTTAGTTCACCGTGTGGGGCGAAACTCTTAATTGATGACATGTACATCTCAGGACTCATAAGGGAATATAGTACTTTAATTAGTTATTAGCCGCTTACATCAATTGGGTGGTGTGTTTATTTGTAGATAGTAGTACAACAAACTTATAATATAGTCTAAATATTCTTCGAAAATAGATTTTGGAGATTCTTATATCGGAAGAGTGGATTATGTTGTTGTTTATGGCATCGTAGCTAGCATGGCTACAAAGATTCATGACTTTCTACTTGGTTCGATCAACGAAATCACAGAAAAACAGACGTGACTAGTAGGACTTTGATGGGGATTGGTCGAACGTTGAATGGAGACATGAGATTTGATCGCCATGTTAGATCGGCAGGTGTTCCCTGTCGGAAATAGCATTTTTGAGCTTGTGTGAAACTGTTGTGCGAGTATATTGTTGAGAATTGTACTATATAATACTAGTCTAATTTAAATACGTTCCTATTTCCCCCCTTTATCGCCACGATCGCTTTCGGGATTGGCAATGGTATGAAAAGGAAAGACGTCATAAGGTCCAACTTCCCATATAATTCACAAACACATGACATTTATAAATTAATAAATACATGCCATGGGTGCTATATTTGGGTACCATTAGTGCAGTCCTTTCTTATTTATAACTAAGTCCGGTTAAGATAAAAATATTGCAAGTCGAAAGATCCTTTGTTAGATACTTACTTAAATGAATTCAATGTGGGAGTTGCCAGAGGTGTAGACACTAGAAATAATCAATATTGCAGGTTCTGGTTCAAATCTCGTTGGCAGCTCGTCTGTATTGCACTTGCGGCCAAAGTTGCGCCGCACCCTCCCTCACCTCACCTCGCGCCCTGCACACCCCGGGTACTAGAAAATTGGGTTAAACAGCACGCGGCTGAACGCCCGCACCGGAAGAGGGGATTTTGGGGTCCACAGAACTGCGCTTCTACTATAAATGCGGGACAGAGATGTGACTGAGTATTGATTGTCTTTCATTTGATACACGCCTTCGCTGCGCCGCCGGTATATATATCACTATATTCATCACAACTAAGAAAATACTGCTACTTTATTTTTTAGGTCCCATTATCGTCATTCTTAATTGAATAATTTATACTGGAAAATTTTCAAATCATTTTCATTTTGCGATTGCTATTTGTGTTTTATTGATTGCTTTGTTGTTTATTACTAAATTCGATGATGATTTTTGTTCTTTGTGGTATATTTACCTCTTGATAATTATATTTTTTTTATTAAATATAAGCATAGAAACTCTTTTTATCTGTTGTTATCAGTTTAGGACGGCACAGAATTACGTATCTAAGTTGCAAATGTTGCAATGACGTGGCTTTGCTTCCGTTATCTGTCTACAGACAGCAATTCAACGCGTGGTCGATGCTATATCTCAGTTTTTGCCAGTCTTTGTTGAATATTCATGTTCTATAGCGCAGTTCATACTACTCAGAGACTAGACTATCGACGACGTCGCCTGTGTGCATAGCTATAATACATCTATTAGCGTATGCTTATATTACCAATCTGGCCAATCACTAACTTTCCATTCGTCTACAACTGTTATGTAGGGACGCTAAAAATAGATACGACAATAAGCATATTGCAAGCACAGAATCAAACGTACAATTTACCAAAAGTTAACAGTATTCAGTATTTAGGTGGCACGTGTATCTACTCTCTAAATATGCACAAGGTCTTTTAGATATCTGTATTTTGCTTGGAATGATGATGTAACTATGTAGGTATTTGATTAAATTAACAATTGAGTCTTATCTACACGTTATTTAGTGTTGTTAATTAGAAGCAAACCGATCTGTGGTGTTATAGTTATCATATAGTGGTCGTCCCTTATTTTCTTATCGTTTTGAATCGATTGAAATACTTCACGTTTGCAAATCACAAGTGATTTTGTTGCTAGCTTAATACAGGAGGTGGTCGCTGCGTACGGGAGAGGAGGGGCGAGAGGCCCGAAGGGAGTACATACCTACAGAGCGGCAACGTTACCGCGATAATGCTTATACACTTGATGTGTCTCACTGAACTGCTGTGATGTTGACACCCTGATTGTGTTCTCATTGCTACTGGCCATATTGTACTACCTGTAATATAGGTAGCCATATTTCTTTTACAATACTTAAACGATCTTCAAATACCTGTTTTATGTTAATCTTCATTTTTATTTCAATTATATCAGTCATTTGGGGTATGCGGCTATAGATATAAGTAAAAAGTAGATTCTTGGAAGTAGGTAATTTTTACTGTTAGGGTTGCTTTTCTATCAGCTCTAATCCATCTGGAGTGAAAGATTTGGTTGAGAGCTTACCTTACACTCTCCAGTTCACCAGTATTCCATACTAAAACCACGATATCCGCGGTCGCAAAGAAAGATGGCATTCTTCTTCTCCTATTAACACTTACCACTATTACGTGATATTGAGTAAAAATATCTGGCTACATGTTTTACTCATTTTATCGTATCGTGGTAATGTATAAAAAATTTGAATGTTAAAATATTCAGAAATGTCCGGCAAATTACAAATGCTTGGTACCCCTATTCATAATCAATAATTACGTAGTTTTATTAGATACTAAAGATCGTCTACTTAAATAAAAATTTTACTTACCTTTAGATATGAATAATAGTTTTTCATATTTTATGAAAATTTCGTACTGGTGGTAGTAAACTAAATTTGTGGTTGTTTATGATTACTATATGTTCAATTACATTTCTTTATGCACTTAATTAAATTCAGAATATTTCAATGAATAGCTCTCCAATTATTTTATACTCGACGGGGATATATTTCTTAAAACTCCTCTTTTCGTGCTTCCCTAACTTATCAACTGAACATATTTTAAAAATGTTTTTATTGCTTCAATGGTAATAAAATCTTACACAATATCCTAATATAAGTTTTCATACGATATTCAGACTTTTTTAGCCCATTTTCATAAAATATGTATTTACCTAGCATGTTTTTACGTAAAACTTTAGTAATATTGATGACAGTTGTTAGAAAATTTGTATTTACATAATAATATGTCTCACTAGATTGTAATCCATCGTAGCTAGCATGGCTACAAAGACTCATGACTTTCTACTTGGTTCGATCAACGAAATCACAGAAAAACACACGTGACTAGTAGGACTTCGATCACAGAATAAAGAGTACTTCGATGGAGATTGGTCGAACGTTGAATAGAGACATGAGATTTGGTCGCCATGTTAGATCGGCAGGTGTTCCCTGTCGGAAATAGCTTTTTTGAGCTGATGTATTTTGTTTATGGATCGTGTGAAACTGTTGTGCGAGTATATTGTTGACTAATGTTTTAATTACATTTCTTTATGCACTTAATTAAATTCAGAATATTTCAATGAATAGCTCTCCTCTTATTTTATACTCGACGGGGATATATTTCTTAAAACTCCTCTTTTCGTGCTTCCCTAACTTATGAACTGAACATATTATAAAAATGATTGTATTGCTTCAATGGTAATAAAATCTTACACAATATCCTAATATAAGTTTTCATAGGATAGTCAGACTTTTTTTAGCCCATTTTCATAAAATATGCCTACTAAACCTAGCATGTTTTACGTAAACCTTTAGTATTATTGATGACAGTTGTAAGAAAATTTGTGAATTTGTATTTACATAATAATATGTCTCACTAGATTCTAATCCCGAAAACTAGATTCAAATCCCGAAAACTAGATTTTTAAATCATCTTCTTTAATTAACTCTGTGAAGAAAACAGTGTTACCAGCCGATGTAGTATCGGTTGTGCTTTGTTTATGATCTCGTCAGTTGCGGTGGTTTTGGATAAAGACGTTAATTTGAGTTTTTCAGTGCTGTAATTAGGTATGGATTACAAATAGTATAAATACTAAAAATACACCAAATTTCGGTATTTTAACCGAGAAGTAAAAATTTCCTTAATATGAGAGAATTGTGGTTCCATTTTAAATGATTTTACTGTATTAACTACATGTAATAAATACTTAATATCTCATCATTCCTCTTTAGGTTGGTACGTACCCTAACAATTTTTCCATAGGTCCTAGAAAAGGTATGTGCTTTTTATATGACGTTTATAGTTAGCTTAGGAGGCTTTCAGTGCTTCACCGGACAAACAAGGTCTTCTGTCCGAGAAGTTACTGTGCTATTTATTATCATTACTTCTTAGACTAAACCTGCCTCTATAATATTAGTAGATAGAGATCATTACCTACTATATCTTAGTAAAGTTCGTCATATCTAAGAATAAATGCGCATATGTTGCCGTTATTGCATTAATAATACTTGGGCAATACTTATAAACGGATCTCAACAATAGAGATCCTCTATTGGAAACATTGCCATATGTAGTCACTTAAGTTTATCGCGCATGAGCTTGGTTGAATAATAAAATACCTACACAGATAAGTAGCTAAGCTTGCTATAGATATACCTTGAAGTGAATACGTACCTACCTACCAGTAGACCTATCTGTGTTTATATGTTGGTACATCGCGGCACAGACGCCTACGTAACACGTCCAGTAAGCAGTTTGTTGTGGGGCACGAGCGCCGATATCACGTACCTACTCGTTCGGTCGGTGGCATGCCGCCCGCCGCGCCACCCGCCACCGCCACCTCATTGCGGGAATAATCGGTCAAGTTGGTTTCGTACGTAACCGCTTAGTTACAATTTAAAAGTGAATAACTTAGCTTACCTTCCATATCCTCGCTTATTCGTCACTACATTCATGTGCGTTTGATTCAGACTCATTTTGTGCAAAAATTCAATTTAGTCAACAAAAACACCACTCAGCGCAATCGTGGGCTGTTGACCTGTAGCTAGGCTCAGTGCGAATGCGAGTGAACGCACACCGATATACTTACTTACACACTTTCGTACCAGGTAGCAAAGTAAATTATTTTTTTTTTGTATTTTATGTTTATACACGTCGTGGCAACTTGATAGCAGAATTGCAGGCAGATATTTTTTCACTGGATATAATAACAATGCTTTTGGCCTTGTATCCTTGTAAAATGGCGCCTCGCCCGTCGTTATTATTATTACATTCGAAGCAAACTTCGTGACGATCTCTACTCTCCACCCCCCTCTACCATTCCCCGCGGATGCGTATCCGATTGTCGCGACTGGCATTTCGTTTACAACTTGTCAAACTAGTTAGGTTATTATGATGAAGTGAGAAATAGTAAAACAACTGTTATGGAGTTAACATCTTGTAAATAATTTGTGAGTATAAGTGCCTTTTAGTCACAAAATAGTGAGAGCAAGAGTTATTTCCAATGAAACTGGGCGAGTCATATGTAAAGACGCCATCTTTCTTTACAGATGTCAGCTGGGTCACAAATTCAGATGGCACCACAAACCACTGTCAACACGGGGCAACCTCTACACAATCAGGACTCCAATATGAGCACAGGTAAATTGTGATTTAGTGATAAAAGTGCTATAAATGTTAGTGATTTGTGATCAGTGCTCCCAGTGTTTACTTCACGCCGGCTGTCCGTCAAAAACTAACCTTTTCTTACGAACTCTTCGAGTTACGAATACTCACGGCGAACCTGTGTGGAAAAACTGTCATCAAATCAAGGATTGTGACGTCATAGTCGTGTATGATGCCGGATAGGAACCGTGAAAGTGCCGTTTTTCATCTTGAGAACCAAGACTGTTGCATGCCACAATGCATGACTATAAAAGTGGAGCTAACATAAACCACATCGGCCTACTGAGCTCCTTGTCAAAAAGTGAGTGAACTGCTCATTAATTATTTGACGTATCTGTTTATTATTATTGCTGTGCATTTGTTTATACTATTAACTTACTGTATAACAAAAACAAAAAACTGTACACGTAAATCCAAACTCCATATTTAAAACAAAACATTGACAGAACTCATTTACGACATTTACCAGAAATGTATACGTATTAATTTTTAAACTAGATATATATCTTTCAAAACATCAAAATGGTGCATTGAATATCTGTGAATACTCACTGCAATATCAGATCGTACTTTGATTGAGCTGTCTCTGTTTTTATAATTTATTTCAAGTTTAGTCTTAACTTTAGATGCATGCTAATAAACAGATTATTTGGTTACTAATCCATGGCAATTATATTTATTTATTGATTATGACCATAATACATACACTTGCATGTATGTACAGTGTTGATATGTTAGGCTATCTGAAATTTATTTTATAAATCTAGATTCTGAGGACTCTGTAAATAACAATTGTTTACGAGTATTGATGAGCCTTTTAGAGCAAACCTAAATTAAAATCTTCTAAAATATGGTACCTAATTTTTTAGAATATTGGGAACTATTCATTTGTTATTATTACAAATGGTTTAAGAGTCAATTGTCCTTGAAAACGCAGAAAAGTCCTTGATTACATTAAAATTTGAAATAACATTTAAATTGTTTATGATCTTATTACCAATGACCTCATAAATATAATAATAAATAAAATATACTCTTAAGTTATCCCAAATCCCTGAAAATATTCACATACATGTTTTTTAGACAACTTGTTTTTGTTACTGCAGTTCACTACCTTACCAAGTTTGAGGTCATTAGCAATAAGAATGAGAGTCCATAGGCATTGCTATAACGAGTATCTAGAAATATGTAACATAGTTGCTTAAACTTGTATTTGGCATGGTTTTGTTATTACTATGTGTAAACTGCCTTGTTGGTCTAGCGGTAGCATGTTTAACCGCCAATGATGAGGTCCTGGGTTCAATTCCTGGGTTCAGCCAAGAAGTGATTTTTCTGTTAATAAAATTGGTCAGTTATCTGCCTGAAGTCTTAGAGTGGTATAACTCTGGTTGTATTGCCAGTCGTCCCATTGGAACATGAGAGTGATGGAACAGAATGTGACCCAGTGTTTGTGCACACACTTGGGCAATCTGTACTCAACAGATGGATAGTCTCCATTGAGACTGGACACAATGGCCAAATTTGACCATTAGCTTCTTATTATTATTATGTGCAAAATGTGGCATACCTTTTAATTTATCTCCAAGGAAGACTTAAACATAAGACCAGTCATATAGTTGGGTAAACCATGAATTTACAGTTTCAGTTCTTATGACTTACTGTTTGGTGATATTTATCATGAAACATTCTCTCCTGCTGTAATATTCTCCTATGTTATATTTAAACTTGTGTAGTTAATATTGCTTTAAGACAAAAAGAGTGAGAAGACGCTATCCTATGAAAAGCGAGAGTTCTGTTCAACTAGTTCTTTCTATCTCAAATCTTTCCAATGTATTAATTAACCATTAAAATAACTCTAAAAAATCATAGTAACCATAACATCCCATGTGATCTATAGACAGACTACTATGACTATTCACAGATAATAATCTATTTTCAGGGTCATCTCATAGTGATAAAGAAGTAGACGCTTTAACTCCTGAAAAAACTGCCGCTATGCGAGGCTCTGCTGTTGCACCCGGTACTGTGTTAGTGCCTCCAAGTGGTGCTGCACCTACTATAGCCATGCCAGAGAGAAAAAGAAAACGGAAAGGTAACTTGCTTTCCCTCTTAATTACCAACTATTAGCTGCCAACTATTATATTATAGCTCATTGCCCTAAGATAAAACTATTTTTTTCATTTGGTCAATCTGCTATTGGGGCATAATATTTTTATCTAATAAGATGAAACAGGCAGTGGCTTATACAAAACCACATCAATATCAACTGTGTTCCTTTGAAATAAGGTCCAACAACAATGAAAAATAATAAAGCGAAGCCTGGTTAAGGGTTCAGGTTAGACCATTCTCGTGTCCTATTGGAGGATTTAAACATATGGTGTATCTATGGAAATAATGTACCATACATTTTAAGTCTTTAATATTATTATTTTTTTTTATTAAAGATTAATATTAAAATATAAGTTCTTACATATATTTTAATACTTATATCTACATCACACCAAGTACATGTCAATAGTCATTAATATGGAGTTTATGAAATCTTTAAGTAATCTAAGTGTTGTTACTTCAGTATGTGCAAAAATTAATTCAATAAAATCAAGTAGCCTGCTAAGAATCCAATGTACTGTGAAATTCATATTTCTGGGCTTTAGATATTTAAGACTTATCGAATTGATTATGGCTGTGTAATTATAGTCCTATTAGTTTAGTGCATCATTAATTAAAACTGAAAATTTTAACAGAGATGATTTTTTCTACTAATCGATTTATTTTTTCCTTTCAGGTGAAGAAGGTGTCGGAGGGGGTGGGGGAGGCGGTGGCAAGCAGCGACATAATCCAGATAAAAACATTAGGGAATATTTTTCAAAACACCCCGGTTCGAGTCCTGTGAGGCTTGCGGGTGCGAAGTCCCCGTCGCCGCAGGGCGCCAACTATCCTATGGTAACTTACCTGACATTATATCTGAAGAAAATGTTTGGTCATGTGCTACAAGCACCAAATAGGAATATGTTGGGGAACTTTTTGTTCAGTTATAAACATAAACACTTGCCCCCAAATGTTATGATCATGGTTATTCTAATTGATACCAGCCCAACACAATATCGACTAGTAATGTGGAATACCTTGAGTAACCAGACTAATTATGCGTAAAAGTTACTAAAAACTAGTTATACCTAAATTGTATAAGCCTATTTGTGGCACCCATTCACTGCTCAATACACTATTAAATATATAATTATACAAATAACATAAAAAGTTTACAGGGATTTTCCAGAGCATTTTAAAGCCTTTAAGCTGCATGATTTAGCACTTAGTAACCCTGCAATGGAAAAAGGAAACTTTTTGAGTTATATAATATTATCTCATTGCAAAAATCTTCATTTGCAAAATTGTTCTAGAAGTCGACAGTTGGAGATTGTATGGTTTATACTCTTTTACAGAACAATGTGATGGCTCTTTGTAAATAATTTTATTCAGACAGGAGATTCCAATGCTAAAAAAAAACAGTATCTGAAGCCATCACTTTCATAGAAATAACATTGATAAGATTATTTATTTGTTATGATGAAGTGTGAGAAGTTTATTCTATTGTATTAATAGGGCTTTTTAAAATGGTTATTTTTCATTTTTTTTTCAATGGTGGCGATTCTGTGCATTAAGTGGATAGGCAGTGGTTGGAACTTGCAGTAGACAAGAATGTAAACACCAATAGCTTTCAAACTTTGTGATTCCATATTATGGCCCAATCAGTCCACTTTGATGCCCAATTGGCATTATTCCTTAGGTAAACATACATAATTTCAATGTCATTACACTTTATGCTGTATGAAAAGGACAAGGCAGTTTTTGAACTGGTCCTCTCGTAAGTCCAAAGAGCTTTGATCACAGACACATCATATCAAGTCGCCAATATGGCAAATTAACATCTAACCCTGCCTTTTTAAAAACTATCTTAGAAATATATTAGCTTCTGCAGAGTGTATTGGAGAACTTTACTATGTCTGGCACTAAGCACTCCTAACATTTCAGTCTTGGATAATTATGTCTGAGCCAGTGCCCAGCAGAGGTAAGAAGGTAAACCCGATATAATATTACGGATTACCTTGTTTTATCTTGTAAATACGTTACGGCATGCCACTGCCCAGGACGATTGGCATGTCCTGCGTTCTTTGTATTAGACCATTTCTGTGACTACCATTCACGTTTTTAAGAAATTCTTCGTAATGATTGATCACTTATGATAGTGGGATTCGCTTTCTGACGTTCTGATTCTGTATTCCAGTTATCGCCGTCTGTACTAAATAAAGTTAAAAGGGCTTGCCGAAATATATTTAATAGGAACTTTTGAAAAAATCATAATTTTCCCTTATTAATTTTTATTTATTGGTGTGTGCGTCGTTTACCGAAACATTGTGACATTGTGTGTTGCGATAACATCGTGAATGTTTTTGTACGCAGTACCCACCGTCACCTTCATCACTATTGCCTTCTGGGGCGGACTTCTTACGTTCGACGCCTCAGCAAAGACCTCACACTTCTGTTAAACAGGTAAACACTTAACCCAATAAATGTTTAACTGTAGTTTGCAATTTATGCATACTCATATTATATTTCTAAAAGTGTGTCTGTTTGTGAGTATGTTTGTTTGTTTGGTATGTCTATTCGCCTGAGTTAATGAACCAATTGGCTGATATTTGGATCGTATTTATAAGGATTATTGTGGAGGTTAATGTAGTTTTAGCACATTTGATTACGAATTATATATTTTTATCAATTGGAATCAATGCAGTATACAGTATAATGAACAAAACATGAATAAGCAACTGCTTTCAGAAAGGGCAACCAAATTAATGGAACGATTTGTATGTTCACAAATGCTAAAATATGATTCATCATTAATTTGTTAAAATTAGCTTTTATAAAAAAATATAAATACGAATAATTTATTTTTAAGTGAGTACAAAGTTGATTTCTCTTTGTTGTGAGGTTGTGGCTATTAAATAATCTTAACCTCTAGTGTCTTCCAAACTAGAGTTCTTCAATAGTAGGTTTCATTTATAGGGTAATGCTTAGTATAAACCATTTCCAAATAAGAGTCAATATGTAAGAGTTGTAACATGATCCTGAAAGGTTTAAATGCTGTGAGTACAACCAAATCAGGATAACAATATAACTTTAGTCCCATTTTAAAGTTATTTCTTGTTTGTAAGTAAGGTTTATTTTATAATTAGATACTATTAAGTAAAATGATGTCTAACTAATTTTCAATTATTCTATCTATTGATTGTATTTTATGCATTTGACCGATTCTACCATAAAATTATTAAATAATGGAGTAGAGGATTAAAAAAACTCTTGAAAAAAGATGAATTTCGCTTCTTAAACAAATTCCTTTCATATTATAATTAAGTTAACAATCCAAGTATCTTTGTCCTTAGGTTCAAACAGAACTAACATGTCAGAGGATACAGGAGTTAGAAACTCAAGCATCTTCTGACTTAGAACTAAGAAATAATAAAATAGAAGAATTAACGAGAAGTAATGAAGAATTGAAACATCAAGTGCAAGCGCAGAGCAAGGTATTATATGAACATTTTTGTCCAGTTATTTAAAATTAAGTACTTCTGTGAGACGGCCATAACAAAAGCCTTCCGGCGGTGCGGGAGGGGTATTAGTGCCAATTGATTGGGATCGTTAAGCTATCGCCAGCGATTACTGTCCAAGAATAATCTATTAAGTTTTGTATACTCATTGCGAGAAACTGAACATTGAAACGTATTAAGTCCGAAGAAGTTATTACCAATATATACACATGTCACCTCCTGTCATTATACATTTATACATAGATGACGGACTACAATTATTTTGGATCTTAGAACAGGCACACTCCCGCACCTATCTATATAGGGACTGCTGTTTTTAGACTGTTATACTGTACTTCAATTGTCATATTAACACTCAGTGTTGTTTTAGGTAATAGACCAACACAAATCACACATCAACAAATGTATAGAAGTTGTAAAAAAGCTGTTGAATGAGAAGAGTACTATTGAGAAGAAGGAGGCGCGACAACGCTGTATGCAGAACCGGCTGAGGCTTGGCCAGTTCGTGACGCAGCGGGTCGGCGCCACCTTTCAAGAGAATTGGACTGATGGATATGCATTTCAAGAATTAACGAGGTAAGTATTATGTAAAGTGAAATACTCTTTATTGTTGACACGAACTTAAAAAAAAATTAGTTACAAATGAATGTTGTCATGGGAAAACTCAAGCATCTAATGCATGGGGTCTTTCAAAGAGAAGTATAATACTCTTCTGAAGGGTTGGCAAAGCGTCAGTGATGCTCCTGTTAGTCTAAGCGTCGTCCGAAACCTACAGAAGCCTCTTGACATTTATTAGGTCGTATGCTTAGTTTTGTCGTAAATGTATGTGGTGGTCTAATCGATTCTTTTCTATATTCGTGTACCATTGTATACATTATATTAAATACTAGGGCTGAGCGTAAAAAGAGCACATCATGCAGTTACCTGAGTGTTTAGCCGAGGTTAATATGTGCTAAATAACTATTGTTGTCTAAGCCGTGCCCCTTTTAGTTAATGTAGGCCAAACGACATAGACGGTTACGTATTGCCTGTCATCATTCTTTGATTGAATAATTAATTCAATAAAATACTCTTTATCCCCTATATTTCCGAACCGAAGTATTTTACCTTACGTTTAGCAGATTACTACAATCTTCTTCAGTCTTTTTTTATTTAAAAGGAGCCCTAGAGTTCAGAGGTCCCGTAGTCCGATATAACCTTTGTTTTAATTCCAGGCAATAAATATCTATAAGGGTTTTCCCTACGAGAAAGGAATTCCAGTTTAGTTAAGCCTTAGGTTATAGAAGTATAACACATATTTGTAATCCTCCTTTGTTTTTCAAACGAAACACATTCCAGCCATATGATTATTATTCATCCCACATGCAGTGTAGCAATCGATGTAGCGTAATAGATTTCCATTAGGATTCGTTCTTTACGCGATAACATGGCATGTTATCACGTAGCTTTCTCATTTTTTGTATTGTCATGCTTTTAAAAACTTATGTCTAGGAAGATTAAAAAGTTTTATAACATCATTATATAATTATTTATACAATAAATAGGACAAGATCCGTGTCTCTAATGAATACTCATTACTGTATTATTTGTGAAGATTTATAAACATAGCCTTAGGGGTGCCTGTGCGAGTGCATCTCTACTTAGGGGTGGATTTCGGCTTTGGTCTTGCATCGCGCGTGCTTGCTACTCCCTGCGTGGATTTTGCGACATACCGTTCTTAATCTTAAAAATCAATTCCCGCATTTATAAGATCAACACTTGGGCTAAAGTAAAGATAAAAAGTGCAAAGATAATGTCACAATAAAAAAAATAAAAGACTCGTGTGAGCCAGAGGTGGTTCATTAGTATTCAATATGTCATGGACTACTTAACGTAATACATCATTTCAATTAATGAATTTTGATCGGTGTCAGGCGGCAAGAAGAGATTACAGCGGAAAAAGAGGAGATCGACCGGCAGAAGAAGTTGTTGTTCAAGAAGCGGCCCGTCAACACGGAGGGCGGCCGGGGTAAGCGAACGTCCGCGCCAGCCACGCCGCAGCCTAGCCCGCTGCACAACGGCACGGACGCGCCCACCTTCCTCAAGCCCGACCCGCTACCCAGCATGACCTACCAGGAGTACTACGAAGCTGACGAGATCCTCAAGGTGAGCACCAATTAATTAAAAAAAGAGTTCTGAATTCCTCTCTCACCGATGAACACTATCCTTCTGGATAGTGTTCATCGATGTGATTAGCATAGAATTCATAAGACTCATTTCTGTATAGTATGCCCACTTTTACTTATCTTCGATTTTTTTACTCTAAATGCTTGTTGAATGAACATTTACGTACATCGCATGACGAAATATTGTTCATAAATTATAGTTTAACACTTTACACAAATAACAAATTTTCCGTGAAATTAAAATGTCGAGGTTTCAATTAATTACTTTTAGGAATGTTGCAACGATTGCCTTCAATTCGATACTATTTCGTTTCAGTTGAGACAGAGTGCGCTTAAAAAAGAAGACGCAGATTTGCAGCTAGAGATGGAGAAATTGGAGAGAGAAAGAAACTTACACATTAGGGAACTGAAGCGGATACACAATGAGGATCAAAGCCGCTTCTCCCAACACCCTGTGCTCTCTGATCGGTAAATATTTTATGATTGTTTTTTATCCTTGGATAAAATTAATTCCATATTCCCATGTGATCACATGCCTCACTTCTTCATCATCATGTCAGCCAAATTACGTTCAATGCTGTACAAAAGCCTCCCCAATGAATGGAGGGATATGCCATAATCGCCACGCTTGGCAGACATCAGAACATTTGTTGTTACATAGTGCGGTGCGAGGATAGAATTAACCATTTTGACAATGACTTAACATACCCAAACTTCTTACTGGAAGAAAATTATTGTGTGTAATTTCATGAGAGCCGAATCGGTGTTTTCTGTTTGTGTGTTTCAGTTCGTGTCATTTATATTTAGATATTAATAGAAACTCAGTCTGTTCTTACCCCCAAGACTATGTACTATACCCCAGTTGTTTTAGCTTTCTATTATTGTATAACAGAATTATTGTTAAAAAACCAACCCAACATGAACAGGAAAAAATTTTGTTGCACGAATAATGGGAATAAGGCCCCAGGGCCAAAGGCAATTAAGTGCTTGTTATCAAAAGTGGTAAGAAAAATAACAAGTATAATTTATCTTAAAACTAAGGGGAGTTTTAAGCAAGGATCCAAATACTTACTGTAGTGTCATTTACTCATAGTTTTGCTGGAAAACCCTCTGTTAAGTTGGGTTGACCAATTGATTCCCAATCTGTGTGAATCATAAGTTAAATACCTACTATTGTTGAAAATATTCATCATTATGCATAACGTAACAGCTCAAACAATTGGTAAAGACTATTTTTCCTATGACAAACAAAATGTAAGCGCGTCATACGGGTTAGGATATTCTATACATACAATCTATACACTTTTTGTAGTATTTTTAACAATGTATGATATGTTGGCATATTATGTATGATATGTTGGCATATTTCGAGATTACCTCGCGATATCTCGAATCTTACGTCATCGATGCTTAACTATGATGTAAAAATATTTACTGTGTTAAAAACATACAACCAACTTCAACATTTCTTTATAAATCTAAAGTTGGTATGTACAAAATATGGATAATGTCATATCTCTAAAGCAATCCAATGGGAAAAAAAGAAATCTGAAACGTTTTTCACGCAATAGAGAAATCACGTACTACTTAAATTAAAAATATATATATAAAAAACTTACAGTTGGACGTGTAGCGCAGCGGTTAAGAGAGTCGCCTCGCTACTTCGTGTCCCGGGTTCGATTCCCACACAGAACAATTATTTGTGTAACGCATAAGTGGTTGTTATTTTTTGGTTTTGGCTGTGTTGGTATACTGCATAGCCGTTAGAAATTTGAATTAGACACGTTAAGTAATAAGGAAAATTTTGCCGCATATAAGTGACCTATAAACATATAACCTTCATATAAGTTATGTTAAATATACTTTTGTTAAAACTTTTAACCTAATAACTCATACTACGCCGTTTTTAATGCTGTTATCACCATGCCACAGAAAATCACGTGGGTGTGGGCGTTACCTGTGAAAATATTTAGAAAATCTAAAATCATATATTGCTTGCATAAACATGATCTCATTTCTTTTGGGGTCGGTTCACTGAACTCCTAAGTTTATCCTTTTGCTACTAGCTATTGCAATCTGACCTTAAAACTATTAACTGAATTGAGTAGACCGTATGTCAGTCATCCGATGGGAGATTTTATTATACATCCGATTATTTGTTACGTTAATCATAAAAGAGGTACTCATATCAACCAGATTTTAACGTGCTCTCTCCGAGGCATGGAAGACAGGCCTTTAACTAATAAGACTTACAAAGAACGTTCGTTGTTACATAGCCTGGTACAAGTATTTGAATGCTTAACCATTTGTCAATAACTTAAGTAAGCTAGCTAATTAACTCAATACTTTTTCTTTTTTTTTTTAAAGACGACGCCCGCAATATAGTCCATGTGTCGCGGGGTACTTTACAAACATATAATAGACGCACACATATTACATCCAGACTCAGAACAACTATTTATTGGTCACACAAATAGTTGTCCGGCCGCGGGAGTCGAACCCGCGACACGAAGCGGCTAAGACATTACTATCATAAATTGTTACTTCCTAAAGACTAAAGGGAAATTGTAGAAGTCAATATCTTCCAGCACCTAGAATTAATTAAGTGTATTTCACTATATTATTATTTATTTAGTTTTATTTACTTCAAATTTGGGTTTGCTGGGCGGCTTTCACATCTTGGCCACAGGTTGTAAATTATTAACAAACATGATAAAAGTATTCTTAATAATAGGTCTTTACCTATGAAATTGCCGTTTTGTATGAAAAAATTTAAACGAATTTTTTTCATGAATTTTTTTATTTGTATTAATCGAAGTAATCACCCATGCAATCAATGCATCTTTGCCATCGCAGTGGCAGTTTATTGATGCCCTTCTTAAAGAAATCAGCTGGACGGGAGGCAACAAATTCTTCAAAGGCATTTTGTACTGCCTCTCGGGTATTGAATTTTTTTCCCGCCAAGAAGTTATCCAAATTCTGGAAAAAGTAGTAGTCTGTAGGCGCAAGGTCTGGTGAGTAGGGCGGATGACGGAGAGCTTCCAACCCCAGTTCTTGCAACTTGGAGACCGTCTGCTGTGCAGTATGAGGTCGCGCGTTGTCGTGCAGGAGCAGCGGAGACGAGCGATTGACCAATGCTAGTTGGAGATGCGCCAGCTTCTCCATCATTGTGCTCAGTTCTTCACAGTACACATCTGCAGTAATGCTCACCCCGTTTGGTAAGAAGCTGTGATGAATCACACCGGCGCTAGACCACCAAACAGTGACCATCACTTTTCTAGGGGTAAGTTTTCGTTTAGGGCATTGTTTAGGTGCTGAACCAGGATCCAACCAACTTGCTGAGCGCTTGCGGTTATCAAACAGAATCCATTTTTCATCGCAGGTAACAATGCGGTTCAAAATTCCTTCATTTGTGTGTCTGTTGAGCAGTGCAAGGCACGTCTCGACGCGTACTTCGCGCTGGCGATCATTGAGTTCGTGGGGCACCCATTTGTCAAGCTTTTTTACCTTGCCAATTTGACGCAAATGGACCAATATTGTTTTGACGCTAACGTCGAAAGCTGCTGCTAATTCAGCCGTAGATTGTGTATCATCAGCTTCCACAACCGCCTTTAATTCGTCATTGTCGACCAAAGTCTTCGGACGACCGCGAGGTTCATTTTTAGGTCGAAATTTCCAGAACGGAAGCGAGCAAACCAATAACAGGTGGTGCGTTGGTTTGTAGTGTTAGCTCCGTAAACGTCGTTGATGTTGCGTGCCGCTTGTGCCGCGTTGCTGCCACGACGGTACTCATATTCCATAATTACTCGAATTTTTAACGTATCCATGATGACGAAAAAGATTGAAATGCGATGAAAATGTAACACTAATCAATAAAGAAATGACTACTTTTGGAAAAAAGAATCCATGTTTTTAAAATAAAATTAATTTGAAATTAGAATTCTTAGCCAAACAAAAATTATTTTGATTTGAAATGGCCAGTACTGCAGAACGGCAATTTCATAGGTAAAGACCTAATATAAATAAGAAGAGACATTGTTTTGCTAACTGGCCATGGAACGGAATTAAGATTAAATGTGCTATTACCGTATAGTGCGTCGTATCGCGGAAATCGATACAATAGAATGCATTTTTTTTCAAAAGACTTGTATGCACTTGGTACATTGGTACTATAAGTTCTGTCAAGTTCCAATCGATTATTCAACCTGTGTTTAGTTACTTTATGTCTATTCCACGGCTGGACAAGGGTCTCCATTCACTTGCTGCGTTGCGATTCTATTATATCTGACTAGTCTATGAAAATTATCTGATGGAGAATTTTCAAATAACAATTCTAAAAACTAAATTCTATAAATCATTAGAAAAATAATTTTAGATCATTATAAGTTAATGATTTGACTTATGGCAAGTTTATAAAAACAATTATAATCTTTGTCAAAATCCTTCAATAATGATTAGTGAGATAAGATATCAGGTCTCTATCAAAATCATTGGATGAAGATTTGTCAGATGCTTCCTTCATTATATTATAATATCATAGTTCAATAAATAAGCCGACGGTAATGGTAATATTGCTTGATTGCCATTTGGTTTCTAGGTACCTCTATTGCCTGCTGGGGAGAGGAGGAGGCATTTGGCCCCCTCCCGTCCCCGGAGGAGAGTCTCAGACGCTCAGTGTACAGCGGGGGTACTGGCGAGATCGTTCACGAGTACCCAGACCCCCCGCTACAGGCATTGTGAGGCTGGCTACCATGGTGGTTTTATTGCGTATCCCGGGACTAGCCCGGCGAGTCCCACATAACCCGTCGTCTCCCCAAGCGGCGGGTATGCGTAAGTTTAATACATTTCGACCATGTAAAAAAAAAAAAAAAGGTACCTCTATTGCCTATTAGATCAACTGAGCATGGCATGGCAACCAAGAATCATGTCTATCTACAGCATTCGTCAGTCGTCGTGTGTGTTTCTGCTGGTCAATAGTTAAACTCTTTCATCTACCAAGGTTAGGTAAAACCACAGGCAACAAGTATACGGCACCGTACATATCCCAAATCAATAACACTCGAAAGTTACATTACATAGAGTGATATTTGGTATGCTTGTAACTAACTAATTGTGATGGTTATAACAGGTACCTCCTTCTGATGTTACTGGGCAAGGGCGGGTTCAGCGAAGTGCACAAGGCGTTCGACCTGCGCGAGCAGCGGTACACGGCGTGCAAGGTGCACCAGCTCAACAAAGACTGGAAGGAGGACAAGAAAGCCAACTATATCAAGTGAGTCCGTGTATGGATGACATGCGTCACATTACCCTATACACTATTTATCTACTTGCACTTTTAATTTTCAGTTCTCTTTGAGTTGTATAAATTTAAGTACGGGCGGGAATCGAACCCACGAACCACGGGTATCCGGTCTCATTTGGGGAACCGCTCCGCCACTGCACCATGGTGCTTAGACTCGAATTTATACAATCCATTCGATATTTCTTAACGAAATCATTTATTTTATTTTGTTGCAATGTAATAGTTCAGGATTACTGTCGTATTGTCTGTTAGTAGTGACGCGATCGGAGTATATTTTAACTTGACAAAAATCTATTTTTGCTATATGCAAAACCGCAATCATTAAATGTTTTAAAGGAGAATGTGGTTAGTCTTGTTAGCTGTTGACCGCCACTCGTCGATGTATCGGTAAAAAGTTATATTTCGCCATTTTACATCGAAATAATGAATATGCAATGTACATATTTTATTGAACGTTTTTCTGTGAAAAGGAACGCGATTATATCCACTTTCGCGTGGTATTACTATCAATTGCTCTATTGGTGAATTGAGTTTTATGTATTTACGTCACAAATAGTCATGATCTAATAAAAATAACGGCAGAAATGGCGGTCTTATGGCTGGATTTCATGTATTTTATAAACACAAAAGCAACTGTTGTTTTGGTTAACTCGTGCTTGATATATATTATTTTGCGACATTTTGATATTACCCGTCATTGATCTTCAATATTTTGTTGTTTGTGTATTTGCTTAATCGCTTAGTCATATAAAAAAAACTAAATTATACAAATTGTAATTTAAATAGTGTGGGATATTTTAGTACAACGCTGCGACGACTTGTAAAACACCGCTTTGTTAAATTAAGGGTTAAATATAATATATTACTATTTTTTTTGCATAGATTTGTTGTATATTTTATCTATCACACATATTGATATACATACTCGTATATCAATGATCACACATTATCAGCTTGGCGTGCGAGGTGGCGCTGTTGCCCGACCACCTGCTATATCTCTTGTTTGAAACCACATTTTATCTATGGCGTAGGGGTATTATAGTAAATATCAATTTGCACTTGTCATTGGCACAATTATTTAGATTTACGTAAATCTCCTTTAGTGGTTAAACTCAGTATTTGGCTAAAAGAGGTATATCCTAACTATTAATTTGATTTTGTGGGTGTAACAACTCTATTTGGATGAACGGAGAATATAAAAAAATTAAAATAAAAATCTTAAAAGTATTACAACTCCCACACTGTTAATGTTAATTTTTTTCCGTTGCTTCTTAGTTAAAAACTTTAATCTATGAATTAATATGCTATACTACCCATATCCATCAACGAAGCAAATCATAGTTATGGTCTTATTAAATACTCATTTTCGTAATTATATTAGATGAACTACTATGGTGATCTTATTTTATGTTACCTTGTTTCAGACACGCTCTCCGAGAGTACAACATTCACAAAGCTTTAGACCATCCTCGCATTGTTAAATTATACGACGTATTTGAAATTGATGGGAATTCCTTTTGCACAGTGCTAGAATACTGTAATGGACATGATCTCGATTTTTATCTCAAACAGGTAATATATCTCAAGTTAGTCTTATTCATTGCTTACATGTGACATGTTTTAGAAGATTGATGATATTTATAGACGATCACCGTAGCCTAGTTGGTAGTGTTCCTGCCTACGAAGCTGGTGGTCCTGGGTTCGAATCCCGGTAAGTGCAAATATTTGTGTGATGAGCATGAATATTTGTTCTGAGTCATGGATGTTTTCTATGTATATAAGTATTTATCTATCTATATAAGAATGTATATCGTCGCCTGGTATATACCCATAGCACAAGCTTTGCTTAGTTTGGGGCTAGGATGATCTGTGTGACATTGGCCCTAGATATTATTATTATTATTTATAGAAACCTACGGAACCTCTAAAGGCTGAGAACTTAAGAAATTACTTTTAAATTGTCTCTGATATGGTTGTAATTGTCCCTTTAACTCTGACGATGGAACAGTATACAACATGTCCCCCTATTTATTGAATCGCATTGCATGTTGTAAATGACAACAAAATGAATGCGTGGTGTCACTATGTCTATCATGATCATGTGAGATACTGAGCAGACTCTTACATGAAAATGTTTCAACTGTCTAAACCTAAAGATTATTATTAGGTACAAGTTGTAACAAATAATGGAGGAAAAAAGCTACACAGATGACAGAAATCCTCTTATCGATTTTATTTTGTGTGATTTGTATGCTGATGTTGATATGCACATGGTTCAGATTCGTAGGCAAATTAAGCTGCTTAAGTTACGTCTATTATTTTTGTTACAACTTGTATACAACGGATTAGCAACCTTATTAGTTTGTTATATTATGTTACGTAATTAGTTCGTATCAGTGCTTACTATCAGACAAGTATTAGATGGAGCAGATTGAAATTTTCATAAAAGAAATCGCTATGTTTTGGGGTCTTAAACAAATTCTAACTATACGTTAACTATTCCAGCATAAGACTATACCGGAGCGCGAGGCCCGCTCGATTGTGATGCAAGTGGTGTCCGCGCTGAAGTACTTGAATGAGATCAAGCCGCCAGTGATCCATTACGACCTCAAGCCGGGGAACATACTGCTCACCGAGGGCAACGTGTGCGGCGAGATCAAGATCACTGACTTCGGCCTCTCCAAGGTCATGGACGAGGAGAACTATAACCCCGACCACGGAATGGACTTGACCAGTCAGGGAGCAGGCACCTATTGGTAAGAATTAAGACGATTGAAAAACTGTTACGCATTTGTGTTCTTAGTTTAACAATGTAGGGTTTAGGTACAACTCCTTGACAATGTTCTTATATTCATTATTACAATATTCGTTATTTTATTTGACTAATAATTAATAGTTTAAAAAACTAAAAACACGCTTTTAGCACGCACTTAAAATTACAAAGATTTAAGTTACGTGATTATTTTTTTCGTATTCCCAACAATAAACCCTGTCATTTTATACCCATATCATCATGGGGGTGCTTTTTAAATAGCCTGTCCGCCATATTGGACGTCCGCCATATTGGATTTGTAATGACGTTTCTTAGCTAATCATGTATCGTCATCAGAACTTAGAGCGTGTATGAAATTTCATCCTAATCGGAGTCCGGGAAGTTGGTCAAATGAAGATTCTAAGATTTTCTTACATATATGTATAGTTAGTTACAAGTGAAGCTAATAAAAGCGTGTTAAAAATGTCTGAACTTTAATAAATCTTCAAACTTTTTATTGAAATCTACGTGTTTCATGGGTGTTGACATAAGAACTTAATAATAAGATCATTGAATTCATAGAGGGTTTATTGATTTGGTTGTGGGAAATTAAATCACGAAATATGATATGGTAAATATTTTGAACATTTTGATGTATCACTTAAATATGACTGACGGTCATAAGATTGATCTGCCTTCAGATGGCCTAATGATTTGTCGTTGAGATATATTATATTTTATTTAAATTATTTATTCAAAGTTCACTTGAAATAACAAAAACACGTTTGGTCATAAAAAAAAGAATTAAAAGCAATCTTAAAAAAAAAAAATCGTATCTATTTTATACTGTGAATGATTCTCAACAATTGTTTTCTAGGACTGTAGTTACCTATATCTTCTATAAATATATATAGATCTGAAGTGAATTTTTAGCCCCTCTTTATGGCAGAACATTTTGTCATTATATTATGCCAAATAAATATCGGAGCATCAAGATTCTGCCAGATAGAGGGTGCCCAATTGTCAGATATTCGTACTTGATAAACATAATTTTTCTAGCTTAGTACAATTTACTAACATATTGCGTGGTCACTTCCAGGTACTTGCCACCCGAATGTTTCGTTGTCGGAAAAAACCCACCAAAGATCAGTAGCAAGGTGGACGTGTGGAGCGTGGGCGTGATCTTCTACCAGTGTCTGTACGGCAAGAAGCCTTTCGGTCACAACCAAAGCCAGGCAACCATCCTTGAGGAGAACACGATCCTGAAGGCCACCGAGGTGCAGTTCGCCAACAAGCCCACCGTGAGCAACGAGGCCAAGAGCTTCATCCGCGCCTGCCTGGCGTACCGCAAGGAGGAGCGCATCGACGTGTTCGGGCTGGCGCGCCACGAGTACCTGCAGCCGCCCATGCCCAAGTCGCGCGGCGCGGGCTCGGGCGCGGGCGCGGGCGCGGCGGCGGGCGCGGGCGCGGGCGGCAGCTCCTTCAGCTCCAACATGTTCGGCGCGGGCTCGTCGTCCTAGCCGCGCCGCCGCCGCGCGCGCCACGCGGCGCCGCGAGCTGACTGAGTGGGCCCCGGGGCCAGTGCCGAGCAGTGCCGTGCAGTGACGTGACAGTGCCCGACTGCATCGTGTACACGTACTTTTTAGTTTTGAAACTTTGTCGGTTAATATCCAGAGTTGTAAAATGACTAAATATCATTTACAGATAAATTGTTTAAGATTATGCTTACTGTTGACTGTATTTATTGAGCTGGTGATAAATTGTGATTCTCCATTTGTGAATGGTTTTGTCCTTTTATCACTAAAGAGGAATCCTTGGGACTATCCCTTGCATATTATATAAGTTATCCCTATTAAAAAAGTTAAAAATATTATACACGTTTTTTATTACTCCACAAATCGATTATTTTTAATGTTCGTATGTATCTATAAATCTTCTAGCTTTAAAATTAACTCTCTCAAAAAAGGTAAGTGCAAATTAAAAACTCAATAAATAAGTCCATAATGAGTAACAAATAAAAGTTGCATTGTCCTTTGGTGAATAAATAAATGTTTAAAGAAACTATAGTTCAACAAGTTAGTACCCTTATGTTACTCGGAAGTTTGCGAGTTTATTAAAAACATATCCCCTCCATGTGACTGGTCCCGCATACATAAAACTATGATCCATGTATCTTCCTCCAAATTGAAAAAAAGGAAAAGAAAGGCCATTGCCAACGCATTCTTCTCAGTGGAAATAAAATAGGATAGTCGATCGAATCGATCGAGTTTGATCGAAGCGAGAGATTTCTTTTACAGTGCAGGACTACATACGACTGACTTATGTTAATTCCTCCAAAAATAAAAGGTCCTGAACGCACTCTTGTCTGTGGTAATAAACAAGAAAAAAAATTTACGGTTCATTTTTTAAATCTGGAGACTTAACTAACTAATAAATAATTATTAACCACAAGCTAATTAAGAACAAGCCAGAGAATTTATTTACAATACCAGCATGTTAAGTACAGAATTATATAAACCTGGCCTGTTTATTCCTCCAAATATAAAAAAATATGTTATGAACGCACTCTTGTCTGTGGAAGTACGTAATAATAAAAAAAAATCAATTTAGTAGTCGATTTTCAAAATTTAATAAGGCGCCTTTCTAACTCATAAATAATTATTAACTACAAGCTAATCCAGGACAAGCGATACATTTAAATAAAACTATAGTAACTAAAATAGCTACTAAAATAATAAAATCAGTTAGCAACTTAATCTCTCAGCATCTAAGCTATATCCTCAACATGTGTATAAGTAACGGTGTTTTCCCAGAAAATTTAAAGACTTCAATAATAAAACCTATTCATAAAAAAGATTCCAAAGAGTTAATGATGAATTATAGGCCTATTGCATTAATATCTGTTATTTCCAAAATATTTGAAAAATATATATATAATCAAATAAATCAATATCTAGAAAAAAATAATTTACTGTGTCGTGAACAAAAAGGTTTCAGACAAAACATGACAATAAATAGGGCCATATACGATTTCCTTCATACTGTTATGTTAAATGTCTATTAAACTACACCTGTATGTTCAATTTTCTGTGATATGACCGAAGCCTTTGACTCCGTGCATCACAAAACCTTAATAGATAAATTAGACTACTACGGCATAAGAGGTAACACTTTAAAACTTATTGAATCCTTTTTATCTAATAGAAAACAAATAACGGCTATTACAAAATTGGATTTTAAAGCAAAAACGGAGATCATCTATACCTCTGGTGAGCGTTGTGTATTGTTCGGAGTGCCACAAGGCAGTGTTCTGGGACCGCTTCTATTTATTCTTTATATAAATGACCTACCAAAAGCAGTTACACACCCGATGACCTATTTTCTGTATGGCGCCACAAATCTACAATAAAATACCTTTTTCATATAAAACCCTAACAATAAACTTATTTAAAAAGAAATTTCAAGAATTACTTAGTAAAAAAGGGTACTATAGTGTGAATGTTTTTTACTAGATAAGTCTATTGTGCCAAATATGTGAAATTATTGTGTTTTAAATTGCGGCAAACTATTTTACATACATAAATTTTTTAAGTCATTTGTACGCCTGATTCGGCAGGACATGTTGATACCACGACTATCATTGTAACACCACATGTAAAAATGTAACACATGTTTCATACAAATAAATGAACCTTTATCTATAATAAAGATATAAAAACAAATTAGGTTGAAAAGGCATAACGCGTAAGTGCATCTTGTTTATTGCTGGCGTCGTGGACTAGGTAGATAAAAAAACTGCTTAATTTACCAACAGTTCGAACTTCTAATAATGTAAATGTTACTATGGCTAATAAGATCTAGTGAACAATTTTTAATTAATACCGAATTGGCAATTTTCCTGTCTCTAGAATAAATTACTTATCCATGCTATTGCACTATTTTTAAAGGCACTAACTGCACTTGGTTACAAATATCGCGCCTCGTCAAGCGCCGGGTGTAATGTCGTCTTATTATGGTCATGGGTCCCGCGATGATTTCATCAGAAAAATAGAGTAAGAAAAAAAAATCTAAAGTAGGTAGATACGCCAAAAGCAGAAATTATATCAGGAGGCAACAAGATCCATCTATAGTGCACACTCCAAAGTCCAAACCACTCAAACATGCTATCAGGTTCGCGTTGCCAAGCGTTGTTTCCAAATACTATGTTAGCAGTACCTACTTGTTCCTACGTTGGTGGTGATAGAAACACAATTTAATAGGGCCAACCGGTCTAGTCTGACACGGATATACCTACCTACTGTTTCTGATCACATCGAAAACTTTTTGTGAAATGAACATTACTAGACAGACTTGAAGTAATTTTTTAGGTTCTATTAAATCGTTTTGCAATAGTTAGAAAAGGGTAATAATTTATTAATGAACGAGTTCAACGACAGAATGGCAAGACAAGCCAGTTGTAATAACACCATTATGTCGTTAGTGTTTAATTTAAGGGTATCACGGGATTTATGACATTCTTTGGATAGGTACTTCTGTAAGTGACAAAAGTTCACTAACATAGTTGTTGGTTCTGTTTTTATTCTAGACTAGCATCTGCCCGTGACTTCGTACGCGGATCCTGTTGCTTATGACAGCGACCCCGTTGTCGCTGTCATAAGCAACAGTATCCGTCAAAATCTAAGATCTGAAACGTCTGATGTCGAATTCTAAGGGCCAGCGCAGACAGAGAGGAGCGCAGCGGAGAGGATTTTATTAAGGCACTAGAAAATCAACTTTAACCTTATTTAAATAAAGTGCATTTATGCTTGAACCTGACATAAAATGCTCGCGCGGTCTTGGGCATATATTTTTCAACCTAAATGCACTTGATTTAAATAATTTTAAAGTTGATTTTCTAGTGCCTTAATAAAATCCTCTCTGCTGCGCTCCTCTCTGTGTGCGCTGGCCCTATGAACCCGGGGACGGTAAAACAACGGGATGCGCGTGACGATTTGAGACGTTCCAGATCTTTATTTTTTGTAAGTCAACAGGATATGCCTATCAGACTAAACAACTTTTGCTAAGACGACGTCATTCCTATATAATTATGTTATAGTGTCGCTGGGCTTTGGAGTTCGACGTTCCAGATCTTTATTTTTTTTTTATTCTAGATATTTGTTGTAAGCTAATTAGCGTAGTATCACGATTATTTTACCGATAATTTATATTTTCATTACAATGAGTTGCATGTACCTGAGATTTTAGAAGGTACCTTCTAATTTGTAATGGCAAAATTTACGCCACGCTATTTTTAACCGACTTCCAAAGGAGGAGGTTCTCAAGTTCACCGGTATTTTTTTTTTTTATGTATGTACACCGATTACTCGGAGATTTAGAATCCGAATTACGTGATTCTTTTTTAGTTTGATGCGGAATAGTTGCCATTTTCATCGATACGTAGAAGAGTTCCTGCAGGCACTGTACTTAGCCGCTTTTGTTGTACCCCTTAGAGCATTTTGAATATCTGTGGTTGTACCTACACTCTTTTCACAGTTATATAGTCCTTACCCCAAGCACCGGTAGACCTATACCGGTGATTGGGGTAAGGACTTAACTTTAATAATAGGTCTTTACCTATGAAATTGCCGTTTTGTATGAAAAAATTTAAACGAATTTTTTTCATGAATTTTTTTATTTGTATTAATCGAAGTAATCACCCATGCAATCAATGCATCTTTGCCATCGCAGTGGCAGTTTATTGATGCCCTTCTTAAAGAAATCAGCTGGACGGGAGGCAACAAATTCTTCAAAGGCATTTTGTACTGCCTCTCGGGTATTGAATTTTTTTCCCGCCAAGAAGTTATCCAAATTCTGGAAAAAGTAGTAGTCTGTAGGCGCAAGGTCTGGTGAGTAGGGCGGATGACGGAGAGCTTCCAACCCCAGTTCTTGCAACTTGGAGACCGTCTGCTGTGCAGTATGAGGTCGCGCGTTGTCGTGCAGGAGCAGCGGAGACGAGCGATTGACCAATGCTGGTTGGAGATGCGCCAGCTTCTCCATCATTGTGCTCAGTTCTTCACAGTACACATCTGCAGTAATGCTCACCCCGTTTGGTAAGAAGCTGTGATGAATCACACCGGCGCTAGACCACCAAACAGTGACCATCACTTTTCTAGGGGTAAGTTTTCGTTTAGGGCATTGTTTAGGTGCTGAACCAGGATCCAACCAACTTGCTGAGCGCTTGCGGTTATCAAACAGAATCCATTTTTCATCGCAGGTAACAATGCGGTTCAAAATTCCTTCATTTGTGTGTCTGTTGAGCAGTGCAAGGCACGTCTCGACGCGTACTTCGCGCTGGCGATCATTGAGTTCGTGGGGCACCCATTTGTCAAGCTTTTTTACCTTGCCAATTTGACGCAAATGGACCAATATTGTTTTGACGCTAACGTCGAAAGCTGCTGCTAATTCAGCCGTAGATTGTGTATCATCAGCTTCCACAACCGCCTTTAATTCGTCATTGTCGACCAAAGTCTTCGGACGACCGCGAGGTTCATTTTTCAGGTCGAAATTTCCAGAACGGAAGCGAGCAAACCAATAACAGGTGGTGCGTTGGTTTGTAGTGTTAGCTCCGTAAACGTCGTTGATGTTGCGTGCCGCTTGTGCCGCGTTGCTGCCACGACGGTACTCATATTCCATAATTACTCGAATTTTTAACGTATCCATGATGACGAAAAAGATTGAAATGCGATGAAAATGTAACACTAATCAATAAAGAAATGACTACTTTTGGAAAAAAGAATCCATGT
Organism: Pseudoips prasinana; assembly: GCA_951640165.1. Taxonomy (NCBI): domain Eukaryota; kingdom Metazoa; phylum Arthropoda; class Insecta; order Lepidoptera; family Nolidae; genus Pseudoips; species Pseudoips prasinana. The sequence goes on along the minus strand of OX621241.1, from coordinate 16,148,061 downwards.
TTTTAAAATAAAATTCATTTGAAATTAGAATTCTTAGCCAAACAAAAATTATTTTGATTTGAAATGGCCAGTACTGCAGAACGGCAATTTCATAGGTAAAGACCTAATATATTATTGTACATTATTGGTCTGTAGGTATATTCTAATTTACCATTATAATTACGATACTAGAAAGTAATTACACACAAAATACAGATGTATAAACATATAGTGGCGAGCGGTGGGTCAGGGGCCAAGGGGATTAGAAAACAAGCTAGTGCTTGCACAGGAACTTTTATTGGCGTCGACAGTGACAGTTGGTTCACCACTATTCATCGAAGACACGTAGGTACTTAGAGTCCCGGCGACTGCTCTTTGTTAGAGTTCACACGTATCGCACTTCAGAGTTCCCTTGACGAGTATTGCCAAAGCTAAAGTCCCGACGTACACGGCACACTTCTCACTGTGTAGGGTACACTTGGCACTGTTTACCGTCACTGATTGAATTATCCACTTTAGTTCTTCCTCTTAACTCGCGTTGGAAATCACTTGAACATTTGCTTTAACATTCCGCTTATATACCTACCCCTAAATTGTGCCAAATTTGGGTTCTTTCTCTCTTTCTTCCTTTTTTTGAGAAGAATTTTGTATGTCCTTTTCATGAGCTATCCTTTTTCTTTTGTTCTGGTATTATCGAGAAAAAAATCTAGTGATGTTCCAAAAGGCACCGAAAACCGTTACTGGTTCTGGTAACTAGGGTTCGAAGACCGAACGTGACAAAATACGTCTACCTATAGGTACGTGGGTACACTGAAAAAACTACCTACTTACTTATCCAAGAAATGTCGATAAAAACAGCAAGATTGTGGTTTGTTGTGCACTGCTTGTACCCATTAATTTAAAAATCTCACTGTCCTGATGGTTTGCTAGAAGAATATTCATTAATGAATTAAGCTCGCTTTTGATTTTGTAATGTTAAAGATTTGAGATCTCATTTCACTCTAAATTATAATGGCCGTAAATTGTATTATATTCCGTACAGTTTAATTTTATAATACTTTTATAAACATCGATGCACAATGGAAATAATGCAGAACTTAGAATCCATAACCTGTCTACTTCCGACTTTATAAAAGTCGCAAACGATATTCTATAGAATCCTTGTTATGCCGTGCCTTTGCCATTCAATGGAACTCTGACCTCGCGGCGGCTGACGATTTTAATTATTTTAATTAGGAGGAATTTTCAAGCTTACGCTTCGAATAGCTTCAATGCAAAAGTTGCCTTGGTAAACAGAGTTGTTAGGTGAAGTGTCAAATGTTTTGCCTCAGTAATAATAATTGCTGCTTTGATACGATACTGTTTTATTAGTTTCGTTTAAATTTCATATCTTTTAGATATTATTACATATTATGATTTACTTTTTTCACACTACTTAGTTATAAATATCAATTGTACCTATATGAGGTAAGTGTATAAAGAACCATCACCCTATTTTATTAACAGAGAAGTATTTGTGTATGTAGCTGAATTTATGTAAACGTGAGCTCCAAAATGGCTTTAACGATTTCTATACCTTTCCTGCGTATGAAATCGTCGTATTATATAGCAAATAATCAATTAATTTTAAGCTGGTGACACAGTTCAGTTGCCCCTTGTCCAACCAATGCCAATGTTACGATTGCCATACAGAATACAGTTCTATTCACAATTGATAATCCGATTCAACTTTTATTATTGTTGTTCTATGAGTTCATACTGAATACCCACCTTCCGATCCTTTTTATCATTCTAATTTTTGAAACTAAACATACTAAATCACACCAAATTTTATGTATGGAAAAATAATATATTTTGTTTTTATTTCAAGTTGACGGTCTATAAGTTGCTCAGTGTAATGGGTACATGAAGCTCCATAAGTTATGAATGTTATGGTACATCTTGAATATTTTATTTTGTACGTGTGCTTGTTACTAAACTCCTCCTAAATGGCTGAACTTAACTTTATTTAATAGCATTCTACTCGAAAATTTAGATTAGATTCAACTCAGATTTGTATACAAATCTGTTATGAATCTATTAATTGTTATTTGTTGAATCGAAAAATCTATTTCATTCGCCCTCATTGGTAAACTAACTACATACTGATTTATTGACAAACATATTCTATTTCAAGGAGGTAACCATAATAAGCATTGCTATGATGCTTATAATTTGGTTAAGAAAGTTACATAAACTACTAAAATAAAGTTGATAACATTTTTCCTTTAATTAAAAATGAATGAAAAACGTGTTTAATAGTAATTATTACGAGTGTGTATGTATAAAAACATGAACCGTCACCAAGCCCTTAGCCGATGTTATAAAATGTAATAATACTTGACCTGAAAAAGAGCTTTTCAAAAGAAAAAAGAAATGTTTTGCTTTACCGGCTTCACACGGGGTAGAAAGGAAAGCTTTGTTTTTCCCCGCATGAATAGTTCTCGCGGGAAAGCTTCAGTGCGAGTGGTGGGGTTGCCACCCTGCGGAACAAAATGCCCGTTGCATTTGTGCAACGAAGCTCAAGTGCGAGTTATATGTTGCGAACACTTCGGCACTAGGGAGAATATGATTTATGAAATGAAAAAGCCACGTAGGCAAGGCAGAGCTCAGAACTATCTTACATTCTGTAAATATTTCAACTTAAGTTTGAATGAAGGACGACTACTTAACTAGAACAATAAGGTAAGAATTTAGTAAGTACTCCGTTTATCTAGTCTGGGATAATTAAGTAAATATCTAGACAGTAAACTAATGTTGTTAGAGTATTCTATTAGGACCGAAAATTTGTGTATTCAAAATATTTATATGTCAAAATGTGGTCAAAAATACAGGTCTTAGAGTAATCATTTGAAGTTTCACACACAAGCCATTTTACATAATGGCATACAAATTATAACTTACTACTAAAGGTACACTTAAGATACTAGAGCTTATATGTCAAATATTCTTCTACCGAGTAAAAACATTTTTCTGTCAACCATAAACGTAGCTGGGTTCTAAAGGTAATGGCCCATTTAGTATGAAAAATATACCTACGGCGTACAGAAATGAAATATGGGGGGAATCAAAGACAAATGATTATACTTTTCAATGGTAAGTGGTGCATTACTGTGGCCGATGGGGATCATGAAATAAAATATAATACATTGTATTATTGCGCGACCGCAACAAAGCTCGGGTGAGACCGAGACAGCAATATACGTGTTATTTATTACCTGACCGAACGAGTTTGCTTATTAAGTGTCACGATGATATTTTTATTTAACAAAACAATTGCAAAGTAAGTCTGCTTGTTTCATTTTCAAGTCTAAACTACTGAACCGATTTTGGTTAAATTGCTTGCCCCGTAGTATACATGTAAAGAATGAGTATTTGTTTAATACCTTAGGTGCATAGCATAGATTAAGAAAATACATTATTTAATTATTTTTTATCTATCATGTCATGTCAAATTCCTATGAATAGACAAAAAATATATCGTATATACCTACATATTAGATTTGTCAGACGGACATAGTAAACTTTTTATCCCAGTGACATTTTTCCATGGGATAAAATAATTTAGAGACGGGCGAAACCGCTGGTGCAGCTAATTATTATCCAATTTTGATCGGTCTACTGCAAGATCTCTCCATTGAATTATTTTTTTCTTTTTACATATAATGAACAGTGGGTTATGCCTGCATTATTTACCATTATTTTCGTTTTTGTACAAAAACATTTTTGAACCGGGTCGGATTATGGGCCATGACCTTTGTTGATTGGTAAATCTCTAATACCTTCTGGCAAGTGGTTATAAATTCGCACTGACATTGCGTAGCTGCTACGACTACATAATTCGGTTCTTAATGGAGGAAAGGCAAGTTTATTCGGATACCGGGTGTTGAAATGACATATATCTTTCTTACGTATATAAAGTTCGGTATTATTTTTTACAAAAATACAAATTTTATAGATATACATGGGTGGGTGAGGATTGATAGTTTATGAAAAAGAGGTCTGCATGTCACCCAGGGAGCTACATTATATGGCTCTTATACACTGCTTTTGGGCGATAAACACTGTATTTAATTGTAAAATAAGTAGTGTGTTTACTTAACTATGTTTTTCTATTATGCTCGTTATTAAGGATAGCACAGGCCTGTGTGTACTTAAACTTGATGATCGTGGTATCCTGGGCATATGGAAGAAGATACCGGGTGGTATAGCGAGGGCGATATGAAGAAGGGTCGTCGCTCATCAGGAACTTATTTTACTTGAATAAAAAATATTGTTATTATTATTTCACATCATTTATTTAAATTCTAATTTTTTTACATATTTATAATTATAAAATTGATATAAAAAAGAATAAGAATATTTAAATAAATATGCATAAAATTGAATTCCTCGTCGTCCGTGCGGCGGGATTTGATGCCCTAGGCCGCCGGAAGTCAGGGCGACAGATTAAGGACACTCCTCACGATGGTTGTCGTTCCCATAGGTAATTGCCGCTTTTTTATACTTACTATCTTTCGCTTTTTCATTACCTATTATTAATATTAAAAAATCATTAATTGTATATTGGATTTTTTTATAAAATATTCACTCAAAACTTTCTTAAAACTTTTAACTTCTGACTTTCCAATGTGTTAGGAATTCTATAATAAGTATAATGAAATTATATTTAGAATGGCTCCTCATTCTAAATATAATTTTCCTCAATAGCGCACTATTGTAGCCATGTGCACGTAAATTTCACAACGCAAATTTCAATATTGCATCTTTTTTGTGTAGAAAAATACAACCAGTTTTTCATATTCTTAGTAAGAACACACAATAATAATATTGCATCCTAGTGGCTTTTGATCACCTGGCTATCAAGTTGACTGCATTTCTTTTTCCTTACGTGTTTCTTCGTTGCCTGTAAACTGATATTGATAAAAAAAACCACCCATTGGAATTGTCTTAAAAAAAGTTGAAGTTGGTTTTATGTTTTTCAAACTGCAATTATAATTATTAATGTAAGTCATTGCGAAAGCTATTAATGGAAATACCTTGTTACATTTGAATACAATTACTTTTTCCGTATTATTGTTTTATGATAACAAACAAAGAAGTAAACATTACCGCTAAGTCATTGATATCAATGCGCTAAGTACACAAAAAAAGTTACAGAATTTAATTAGTTCCTTATATTAGTCTCAATTTGTTTATTAGAAGTCAAGATAGATACAATGTTATCATTTTATGTGGAAAAGAATTTATAAAAAAAAAATCCTTCGAGCCGGATTTGAACCAGCGACCTATGGATATCAACAATTATTTTACTCTACAGTCCACCGCTCTACCAACTGAGCTATCGAAGGGATATCATGTACGTTGAAATTATAAAATATACTGCTTTATTTGGATTCATATATTTATATATGTACGTAGGTACTTAGATAAATATGTATATGAATGTAAAAATAATAAGTAGGTAAGTACATGGGTAGGTATATAAATTGACATAATATAAAATAATATGAATTTGAGAATGCTGTGTGGTGACGGCGGTGAATATCAGACTATCATCATCCCATCTGATCCCGTGGAGGGGTGTAGAAGTCGACCCGAGGGAACATCTACCAGAGGTTGAGCAGCAGCGTCTCTCTGTGTACTATGACCATCACTGTGTAATACTGTCGCCAAACCGTCTGCCAAGCGTGGCGATTAGGGCATATATATATAAGAATCATCTTGGGGGAGGCTTTTGTCCACCAGTGGACATTTTACAGCTGTTATGATGATGAATTGATGATAGTTGCAATGATTGTAAGTTTGTCTTTAAAATTATGTACTAAACGAATTAAATAAATTACTCACTAAACCTATGAACTCGTTTAAATCAAACAGTACCTAGGTACGAGTTAGAATAAATAAGTAGTAATGAAATAGGTACTTAGGGCTATTTAGCTGTTATTTATTTATGCAGAATTTTAGGTAATTAATGACCGTCTAAATTAAAGTTTATATCAATTTAGATAACGATAAACAAATCAAATAATGTAATCAATTTTATGTTCAATGTAGGGTACGTGGCAGCTTGATGGATACACTTTGACCTTGACTGCGGCAGTAAAGCCGGTTTTTGTTGTGATACTGGTCACGGCTGTATCCACAGACGTGGCGTCAGTGGATACAGCCGTGGCTGTACTTAATCTATTTTAGATACTAAATTGAATGGACGTGTGGCGCAGCGGCTAAGGCAGTCTCCTTGCGCTTCGTGTCCCGGGTTCGATTCCCGCGCCGGACAACTATTTGTGTACCCATAAATAGTTGTTCCGAGTCTGGATTTAATTTCAAATCCTTCTATTATATGTCTGTAAAGTACCCCGCGACAAAGGGATTAGATTGCCTAACGCTACGTCCTACGTAGGCGGTTCAAAGCAAAAGCGATTATGAAGCGGTGATACGCGAATTCAATGCGATGCGGTGTGACGCGGTGGCGGTGTCCTACGTGCACGCGAATTGTCCCGCGCAGCCGCCATCGACGCCGCATAACACGACGGCACCGCATCCTGTTCGCGCGAAAATATCAAGCCAACTGATCGCGTTCGCTTCATTTCGCGCCGCTCCGCACCGCGTTTTGGCACGTACGACACTTCAATAGGTTTCGACTGTTTGTTGTTTTCGCGCCGCGCCGCGCCGCTTCGCATTCGCGGCTAGATCGCTCACGCAGGACGTCACGTAATGCGGGTGTTGTCTATAAGAAAACTAAAAATACGAAGTTCTGCTCAATTATTTAGTGTAACCAAATTTACATAAGTATGTATCAGTATCTATAAGATGCCCTCCCCGAATCTCAATCGGATGAGTGGCTTGGGCTCTTCGTGTATTAACTTGCTAAGACGGATGTGGGCTAGTTAGGTTATTTATAGATTTCTTTTGTTAGACGGCTTGAGCCCTCGCTATCCTCTATTATCTAGGGAAAGCCTCTTAGGCCTATTGTAAGCGAGGAAAACAACAAGTTTGTAAGAGGAGATGTTACATGACTTTCATTATCTACATTTTAAATCTATATTAGCTTCAGGAAGCGAAACTTAAATATCGCATTAATTTATTTACAACTAAAGGCATTATAGAATGTCATTGATTACAGCGCGCTGTAATCGTAGCGTACAAAAGCGTATAAATGAAAATTAATAAATAAATATTCTGAAATACAGTTGGCGAACTGTATTAAGTAATAATAATAATCATCATCATATCAGCCGAAAGACGGCCACTGCTGATCGCGAAGATCTCCACAATGGCCACATTATAAGTAATCATAATTTAGAATTGAATAACACTGTAAATACAAAAAGGGCTCTAATGGTACATCTACTATATAAAAATAAGTCGGGTTTTCCTTCCTGACGCTATAACTCCAGAACGCACGAACCGATTTCCACGGTTTTGCATTCGTTGGAAAGGTCTCGGGCTCCGTGAGGATTATAGCAAAGAAAATTTATAAAATTTATAGCGGGTAACACCGCGGGGCACAGCTTGTTTTCTATATAAACAAATGTGTGTTGAATCCTTTTTGAATCATTAAACTGATAGAGCTGCCAGTAAAACTGCTACAAAGTAATTATTGGAACCAACTCCATATGTGATACCTATTTAAATAATATATTGACGTTAATATGGTATTTTGGGTGAAACTTATTTTAATAAACGTTATTAAATAACTAACTTTCTAACAAGTCTCGATCGCTAATACTATGAGGAACATTAAATTTCAACTGTGCATTTGTCTTTAATCGTAACTATACGCAACTATATAGGACCTGGTAAATATATCCATTTCTATTTTAGAGCTAGAAATAGATAGATCAGATAGATAAAACTCTTTATTGTACACCTCAAGAAACAATACAAACTGACAACATATACAAATTAATACAGTACAAATGGCGGCCTTATCACAAGGTGCGATCTCTTCTAGGCAACCTAGGTAGTGAAAGAATAGAGGAGTTACAAAGATGGGGTAGTTGCGGGTGTACACAACAAATTTCCTAAAAGATACTACTGTACCATACTTATAATTATACATATTAAGTCATTTATCATATGTCTGTTCATATTATGTACCTATGATAAATAAACGATCGGCATCGTTGAAAAATAACCAAACCCTTAGCCCGGAGTATTTTCAAGGCTAAGCTTTAAGTAGTGATCCTTGACAAGTTGTTGGAATCTACTAAGTGTTTGTGCACGCCTAATAGACAATGGCAGCGCATTCCACAAACGAGCACCTTGTACAACAAACGATTTATCAAGAAAATTTGTGGAATACGCTGGTATTTTCAACAGCTGATTATTATTAGATCTCAAGGCTTTCGAATGTGATTCATGGAGGAAAGAAAAACGTTCTTTAAGATAAGAGGGAGTAGTAGGAATAAACAGTATACTGTATAGAAGTGATAGAATATGAGCATTCCGGCGAAGGCGTATAGGCAGCCACTTGAGTTTATTTCGAAATTCAGAAATATGAATCTAATGCAAACATTCTGGAGTCGCTCAAGTTTATCCAATTGGGCTTCGGTAAGATCAAGATAGCTGACATCTGCATAATCTAGTATTCTTTATTCACAAGAAACATGGTAAATGGTTACAGATGGTCATGAAAAATAAGGTAGGTACATACATGTTTCGCCAGTTTGGCATGGAAAAAAATTACAAAGTCGTTTATGTTATACTTAAATACCTAATATTAAATTTACATAATCATTAATAACAAAATGAACAATAATAAATGTCAAAAAATATAAACAGAATTCTAATAATAATAATGTCAATACTTGTTTATAATCAATTACATGTCATTGAACTTACAGTGTAAATACTCTTTGACGCTGTAAAACCTATATTGTAACAGGAGCTTGGATAATCTGCATTTAAATATGTTTAGAGACGTTGACTCTCTTACACAATTTGGTATATTATTATATAATTTAATGGCCATACCCACACAACTTTTTTGATACAGTGCAGTATTCGGAATGTGTGACAATACCAGTCTCTGCGAGTTTCTAACTGACCGTGGGAATAATTCTTTTGCAGTCGAGAAGAGATGCAAGTTTTGTCTAGCAAACATACAAATTTCAAAAATGTACATTGATGGAAGTGTTAGCAACTTCAGCTTATCAAAGTATGGCTTACACGATTCGTATGGACGTATTCCCACAATTGCTCGTATACATTTTTTTTGAGCAATAAAGGCTCGATTAACGTCTGTTGAATTACCCCATAATAGCAGACCATACCTCAGAGTCGAAGCCACATATGCATGATAAGCCATTATGGTAGTTTTTTTCGAAGTTACAAGCCGCAATCGGTTGAGGACATATGTAAAGCTATTATTATGCTTGTTACATACTTTCTCAACATGTTTTTTCCAATTTAGGTATTTATCAATTATTATTCCCAGAAATACTGCATTTTCCGTGTCATCTATGGGTTCTTCTTTATATTTAACAATTAATTTATTTGTTAGGTTTCTATAATTTTTTTGGAAACGCATGTATTTTGTTTTTTTGGTATTTATTTGTAGGTTATTTTGTTTTAGCCAGCTTGCTACTTTTTTAATTGTATCATTAATTTGAATCTCAATGTCACTTGTGTTTTTTTCTTTGTCAGTTTTAACTACTATGGATATATCGTCAGCGAATAATACAGTTTTGTGGATAGTTATTTTTGGTAAATCGTTAATGTAAAATAGAAACAAAAGAGGACCCAACACACTTCCTTGTGGAACCCCGTATTTGTTTGGTAGATATGTAGACTCGTATGTCTTTAAATTATTATTTTTATCGATGTTTGTAATTTGTACGCATTGTGTTCTATTGTCGAGATAAGAACGTATCCAGTCCAACGCAGGGCCTCGTACACCATATGACTCTAACTTTGATAATAATATACGATGTGCTACAAAATCGAAAGCTTTAGTCATATCAAATAGTAGTACACTGGTGTCTTTATTGAGATCTAGATTCGTTGTGAGGGCTTTAATTAGATCAAACATTGCTAAGGTGGTCGATTTACATTTCTGAAATCCGTTTTGTTCATTAACAATTATATTAAATTTATTGCTGTATTCTGTTAACCTTCTATGCATACATTTTTCGTAGATTTTAGAAAATATGGATAGAACTTGGGAATTATAGACCAGTTACCCGTCTATAATTCCCAAGTTCTCTTTTGTTTCCTTTCTTGTACAATGGCTTTACTATAGACTTTTTTAAACCATCTGGAAAAGATCCCTTTTCAAAGGATAAGTTAATTAGGTGAGCTAATAGGGGTGCCAATTCATCTGCACATGCTTTTAAAACTCGAGTTGATATATCATCATACCCTACTGATTTCGTATCCCTGAGTGAAAAAATTACTTTTTTTATTTAGTCTTCTGAAGTTGGCTTTAAGAAAAACGAGTGGCCATTGTTATTAAAATTAAAATTTGATTTCGTATTACCATTGGAAGAAGGAGGGACTGAGCAAGCATAATTTTGGTGGGTATAGGCAGAAAATTTCAGAATCTTCGTAGAGATCCCACTGACGCGTAAAGTTTCTGACTAACATTTTGCAGCTGTGAACCCCAGGAAAAACAGTGATCAAAATAGACCCCCTTAACTTCAAGATTTATTTGCAAAATAGTACCCTCAAATAAAAACTTTGGGAGTTGAGAAAACCAAACCTTAGACATCATCCTTGAGCTGCCGATAAAAGTGACCTGAGTCTTAAGAGGGTTAACTTGCAGACCGTATGTACGACTCCACTCAATAATACTGACAAAATCTTTATTAATAGTGCTAACAACATCAGCCAGCTTATTAAGAGGAGCTTGTAAGTAAATTTGAAGGTCATCTGCGTAAAGGTGGTAGGAGGAAAGAAGTCGATTTGAGATAGAATTTATGAAAACTGCGAAATGTAACGGAGATAAAACGCCACCCTGCGGCACGCCAGCAGTAGTATTGCACCAAGAGGAGTAAGAATCATCAATGCGTATACGTTACCAGCGGCCAGACAGGTAACTATGAAACCAGCCAATGACTGTTGGAGATATATTAAGAGAGCGTAAAATCATCAGCAACACAATGAAATCTACAGTATTGAAAGCATTACTAAAATCTAATAATGCAAGCACTGTTAGATTACCGTGTTCCATTCCAGTTCTAATAATCATCCGTAATATGGACCAGGGCTGAAGTAGTGCTATGCCCAGGGCGAAAACCAGATTGGAGAGGATTAAGGAGATTAATAGTACAGAGAAAACTACTAAGTTGCTTATGGACAAGACGTTCAAGGACTTTGGAGAGGAAAGGTAATATTGATATAGGACGATAATCGGCAAACGATGCACGGTTGGACTTTTTGGGAAGAGGAATGATGTGTGCATCTTTCCATGCAGATGGAAATACACCGTAGGATACAGAATGATTGAGGATGTGACATATAGGGGATAGGATTTCATCAAGTATTGGAAGAACCATATTACGGGTGATATTATCGTGCCCACTGCGTTCGATGCTATGGATAAAATACTCTTCTTAACATCACAAGCAGAAAATTGGCTAAAGCTAAAAGAAGAATAGCTGGGAGATGGAATGGATGAAAGATACAAAGAATAGATCAAAGTACTTGTTTTAGTTGCCCTGTCGAAAATAGGCGAAGTAGAGAAATTACTATTCAGTGAATTGATATCTAAATTATTTGGAATTGCATCATTTCGAGCTTTTCCAATTCCTAATGATCGTAAATATTTCCATATTTTTGCAGGATCTCCATTTTTAACGGAGCTGTGAATATGTTGGCGTTGTGCGCTCCCACACCTTATTAGAGTGATTTCGCAGACGAAGATATTTCTCACGATTGACGTCATTAGGTCGACCCGCATACCGAGACTTAGCTGATGCTTTCTTAGTCAGTAGAGTTTTTATTTCCGCAGTTAGCCACGGTGCCGGTAAATGCTTAACTTTAATAGGTCGAATGGGAGCATGGGCATCGTATAATCGGATTATGTTGGTATTAAATGTATTAACTTACTCATCTATTGACTCAGTAGCAGTAAGAGGTGACCAGCAACCCTACCGGCATCTGCACAAAGATGATCAAGGTCCATCCCACCAAAATTACGTTGTAATAGAATTTTAGATTTTGCCTTAGGAGGGCGAACTTTATAAGAAAGATAGAGGAGATCATGGTAAGAGAACGCGTCTGCTGAGCATTGTCCGTGCTTAGCAACACGATATTTTGAAGAGACCAGGACGAGATCAAGGAGAGAAGGTGAGGAGTGAGGAAAATGGTGAGTGGTATTAAGAAGAAGAATAGATAGATTACTAGATTCTATTGCAGATATAAGAGATGAAGAACGAGAATCGTTCTTTAGAAGACAAGTGTTGAAATCACCCATTATTATGGTGTGACTATAGGAAGGAAGGAATTAGGAATAAATTGTTTCGTTTTTCTAAAATTGTTAAAAAGCCAACAATACCACCAGGTAAAGAAATTCCTGTATAGCAGGGCACTTTTGCAAAAAAGTAATGAACAAATCATACCTAAACTGAGAACTATTAATGGGCCACACATATTATTATCTTGCTTGGGGATCGAACCCGATACAGAGGGCACTGTGGTGGTAGCGAAGCAACTATTTTAACCACTGCGCCACAAGTGCAGTCAAATTGGTACCTATAGATATATATGTAAATACAGATCAAATTATGTAGGTATCAAGTTTTCATGCTAGTTACTTATCGTATGGGCAGTGGTTACCCTGGTGTCAGAGTTGTTCAAGCCACCCAGTAGGTCTTTGACATGGCTTAACGACTGTTACCTAATGGTTACAACCGGGACCGACAGCTAAGCTAATATGCCCTCCGAAGCACGGACATGCTCAGAAATTCAACCACTTTGGTGGTCACCAATCTATGTACTGACTGGGAGCCTAGTTGCTTAACCTTGCCGATAACTTACAGACCGGTGAGAACTCTAGAAACTTCATCAATAAGATTTATGGGAATGTAGACTATTTATTGAACAATGCACGGCGCCACAACTTCATTTTGAATTTGTCCTAGTTTACAATAATAACAGATAGAATCTATCATAGTTAATTGGTCGCTGCCACGAGTCGCCGAGTAATTTGCCTGAAAGCATTTGCCGGTGTTGTGACAACTTATTGTTCATATTGTAATGAAAGTTGGTTGCCCGTAGCTGTGTGCCTCGAATGATTAACACGCCTGCTAATGGCTTGTTCACCATTCGTTTATTCAATTATTTAAGGTTAGCTGGCTGCAAATGGACAGCATTGATGCACAATTTGTGTGTATTTATCGTAATTAGTATTGCCACGTAACATTTAGGTAAATTCACTTCTTCCATAACTCTAAATAGGATGACTGTGCAAGCAAGCAATTTTTAAAATTTTAATAGGTGAAGGTGTAATGCCTCTTTTTAAACCCCGCGCATCAATCACAACCATAATCTTAAAGTAGGTTTTAATAACGAATCTTAACTTAATTTTAAAGTAATCAATTGTAAATTTGATTCATCATATCAGCCGACACGAACAAAATATGAAATCGAAGTACAATGTTACTGATTATTTCTAATGAAATCTTCCAGTCGACGCGTGAGAGGACAAATACGAATACACCTAAACAGTTTATACCAGGGGAACGACGAAGAATGTAACAGTAGAATATCTATGAGCTAACATACTAATATATAAATAAATAGATATATTTTAATTCTAAAGGAAATTAAATATTAACCGGCGAGAATGTCTGAAGAATATATAATGACAGTAAACGAAGCAAAAAGGTGTGCAAAGATCGTGCGTGACAAATGGATATCCGTTGTCTCTGCCTGCCCTTCTGGGAAACAGGCGTGAGTCTATATATGATTTAACGTTGTCTTATCTGAAGTCAGATAAGTACATACAGGAAGATGTAGTAGGTACGCACGCAAATTTAAATAAAGGCTCTTTCAGGGACTGGTTAACATATCAATCACTAAATGTAGTAGTGAACTAGTCAGGTGAATCTATAGATTATGCCAGCATGTTATCATTGATGGGAGTGTAATATAATTAAAAATCAAAAGTCATTTATTCCGTTAAACTATTACATTTGTGTGGAATCGTCAATTTTTTTTACCCTACCGTGCAGTGCATGACGTGGCAGCTACTGAGAAACACTGCCAGAAAACTCAGTAGGAATCCTTTTTTAAAATATTTATTTCTTACATAAAATTACATTGTATTTAAATGTGTTAATTTAGAGTGACTCAATCCCAAGCTATTTTGGTCACTTAAATAATCAGAAGTTTTGTAGTAAGCCCTGCTACACAATTTGGGACATCATTCACACACGGCCCAAGATCCCAAACTAAGCAGTGTGTTGTGTTATGGAAACCAGATAACTGATATACCTATAAAATACCTATTCTACTATCCTTTGTAAATACATACTTATATAGATAATTACTAACAGACATGTCCATTATTGTTCAAGTATATAAATATATTTTCTGCGTGGGAACCGAACCCCAATCAACCGTGAAAGGCGAGCATTTACTAACTACGCCAATCGGCCAGTCTTTAATTATGAGTACGATTCTCTTATATTCTTCTTTAATCCAAAAGTGAACATCTGCTATAGTTAATTAATACTCAACCCCTTTGGAGTTGTTCAATAAATAGATAATAAATATGAGATATTCGCAAAACCAAATTCGCAAATTAAATTGGGTTACATTACAAATACGAACTACGATTCTTGCCCTGTTAACTATTATTAGAACAAAATCAATCTTGAAACGCTGCGAGCTAGGAGGGCGTCATTACAACGAGAGGGCCTGCTCGGCGGAGGGGATAATTTGCTTTCCCGACGCTTTGATGTTCAGCGGCCTTGGGGCAGCATGCGGCCAAGCGTGATTTGTGCTAACCACCGACACTCCACAACCACTTGACCTTTAAACGTTTGCGCCTTATTTGGAAAAATGAAATACGTAAGCTATGTCACACAGATTGGAAAACGTACAGATGCTTTTGTACCTATCAACTTTATAAGCTAAAAAAACAACACAAGCAATAAAATCTTGAATGAACAAGAGCTAAGCACAGCGTACCTCGGACGCTTGGGTAATGTACCGTATTTCACTTTGCTACCATTAATAAAGTACTCGTAGATAGCTAGTATATACCTACAGAGAGATAAAGCGTAGCCATTTGCTTGGCGTAGCTGATGCTACGAAGAAGGCTAATAATTAGCAGTGCTACGACGCTGGGGATTAGTTAGCAAAAGGAACGATTGCGTCACTGCAAGGCAAGTAAAAAATGAGATAATTAACAAGTAGTTAGTGTTCTAAGTGCTGTTTTTCATAAAATATTGTATCTGTATTTTCTATTCCATAGGTATTTAGTTGATATAGTTACTTTTGTTTTCGTTTTGAAGTGGGTTGAGAAAGTAACAATTAGAAATCAAGTTTATATTTTTGTTGTGGTTATTGCTATTTTCAATTATAACAAATTCTGACGCAGCCATTAAAGTCCAATTTTGGCGTTTATGCATTAGTGATTTTAAACTTAATGTGCAGAATTATTGAACTACGTTAATTGATTATTTAATTAATTAAATACTATTGACCAACTTCAGAGGACAGAGGATCAAAATATTATTATTTAAATATGAGTTACGTCGTTGTTAGTAAATCGATTATGTAAATTATTAGTATTGTTCTAATGTTTAGTGCAAAGAAAATTTAATATCAGTTGTACCTTTTTAAATTATTAATATGTAAATAGAATGGTTTCTGTTCCGGTGTGTATGAATTGAACAGTAACCAATCATTAATAATAATACATTTTGTTTTTAAATAATGTGTACGTACAAGTATACCTATATATTAGGATATTTTTTATCACTGTGCAAATTAGTTTAAGGTAGTTGCCTCGCTACCTCCCTCTATCGTGTTTCGGATTTGAATCCCGTACAGGACAACTATTAGTGTGACTCATAAATTGTAGTTCTGAGTCTGTGTATGCTGTGTGCCCGTGAATTGTATGTTTGTGAACTCCGCCGCGGTACAGGCATTCAATTCCTTAGTGCAGGGGTTGTCTTTAAAAGAAAAAACACAGGTAAGCTTTCTATCCCCTCTTATGATCTGATGGGTAGCGGCTAGCCACACAATCGGAAAGATGTCAGGTACAGGACCGACGGATTCTCATACTCTCTGAGGTCAGTGATGTAACATCACTAATGTCCAGACTCATCTGCAGTCATCAATAACTTTATCAGTTTTTGGACGGACCCGGGCTTTGAACCTAGGTCTTGACTATCAGCGGTTGAATACGCTACCAGTAGACTATCGAGGCGAAAATGTGTAAAAATGTAACACTAATTATATATGTATATGGTAGATATAGAAGAAAGAGTAGAAGAATTTATCAAAGACCGGACTAAATGTAGGAGTTATGTATTGCAAACGATGGAACCTACTTTTGAAGCCGTTCAAAGAAATTATGAATATTATGGTTTTTATTCATTTATTATCCGAGTACAACGGAGAGGCGTAAATATTCCGTTTAAGTACTAGTAAACTGTTTCCCTTACTGTCGCGAACCAAACCAATTTTATGACTTTTGCAAGATATTAAGTATGTTTCAATATAGAGCAATTCTACAACCATGCAACTGTATTATAGGCGATATTTGCGTACACTATACATGAATTGGTACAGTTAGCAAAGGATGTATTTATATCGGGCCGTACAACAACCATCGCCTCTATCATAGCCAGTGATACACACACACGGTAAATAATGGGTTGAAAAAAGGGCATTTAATCAATCCATAGTATATTATTTATCATATCAGCCGAATTTCAGCCATTGACAATATGTAGTAAAAATATTAGACCTAACCTAGATATTAAACATAATCTCTTGACAATAACTTAACTAATACGAGCTAGCTAAATATCATTGCTATAATAAAATAAATTTTATAAATGTTTTCATACGATCAATACAATATGTACCTAAATATCTATGTTAATAGAAATAATAATGTACACAACTATATTACTACAAACATGTTCTGACTATTATATTATATACAATTATACTATTATACTATTATACTACAAGACTATTATATTATTATACTACAAGCCCTTCTTTAGTCTACATGAAAAAAAACCTTTTTTATTTTATTTTATTTAATGATGTCCACTGCAGGACAAGAACCTCCCCAAAAGATCTCCAAAATAACCGGTCTTGCGCTAATCATTTTGAGGAGTCACGTGACCAAGAGGTCGCGGAAATGTTCCAAAAGAAAAATATAATATGATTTTGTAATATTTATAGAACAACCTACCTGAATAATAATATGGTATTCCTTAGAAGGTAAGGTAGGGTAAGCGGATTTTAAACAAAACCTGTCCCAGTAACTCGATAAACAAAAGGTTGTCAGAAGTTGTTCAGAGGATTTCTGACGACGAAGTGGATATAATTTTCCCCTGCCCGCAATAGTGTAATGAATCACTGTGAGTGGACCTGCATTTTACTAGTTTTGCCGGTGGAAAATGTAGGTACTAACATATAATTCACGGACACAAAGTATACCCAGGTTCAGAATAACTACTTGTGGGTCATACAATTGTTGTTCTCTGCGGAACTTGAACACAAAACACGTGGACATCGAAATAGTAGCGAGGTAGGAACTTAACCACTGCGCCACACGTGTCATATTGTCCGGTGAAGCAGTGAAACGTTCGTCACGCTAATATTATAAAGGCGAAAGTTTGTGAGTGTGTTAGTGTATATGTTTGTTACCGTTTCACGCAAAAACTACCGGACGGATTTTGATGAAACTTTGTAGTAATATAGTTTATACATATATCAGAATAACGCATAGGCTATAATTTATAAAGTTTAACGCGGGGAAAACCGCGGGGCACAGCTAGTAATCTATTAATGTCATGTTAATAAAAAGAAAAAAAGTGCAGTATAAATTAAATTTAAAGGCCTAATATTGATATTTCCGTTGCTGACTGTACACGTGCCGACTACCAACTTATCTGTAAT
Organism: Pseudoips prasinana; assembly: GCA_951640165.1. Taxonomy (NCBI): domain Eukaryota; kingdom Metazoa; phylum Arthropoda; class Insecta; order Lepidoptera; family Nolidae; genus Pseudoips; species Pseudoips prasinana. The sequence continues at coordinate 16,129,944 of OX621241.1, read as the reverse complement.
CTGTATTAGAATTTATAAAGTTTAACGCGGGTAAAACCGCGGAGCACAGCTAGTAAGCTATAAATGTCATGTTAAAAAAAAGAAATAAAGTGCAGTATAAATTAAATTTATAGGCCTAATATTGATATTTCCGTTGCTGACTGTACATGTGCCGACTACCAACTTATCTGTAATCTGTATTAGAATCGGCCATGAAGTAGACTGAAGGCTATCGAGCAAAGTCCATAGACTACTATAATAAGGTAGGTAGCCTACTTCCATAAATAATTCTGGTATCCAAGGCCATGTAGCGCATAGAAATTTAATAATTGGCGAATTGTCTTCAAGGAAAATCTAATTACCTACAGTCTTGTCTCTAATATTATTTCCAAGGCCTTCTAAATTCTCTTACGTAGCTTCTATTTACATTAATTCGTAAATGGTAGTGAAAATATACAAGTTGTGTTTGCAGATAAGGGTTCCATACTTTTTATCTATGTAAGTATGTATTTACAAAAGAAAAGTAGTATGTGTAGTATAGCAGTTATCTGGTTGGCCTGCACGTGTGGCTCAGCGGCTAAGACGGTCGCCTCCCCGCTTCGTGTCGCGGGTTCTAGTCCGGACAACTATTTGTGTGACCCATAAATAGTTGTTCTCAGTCTGGATGTAATTTGTGTCCGTCTATTATATGTTTGTTAAGTAACCCGCGATACAGGGATTAGAGTCCCTAGGGAATTCTAATGAAAATAAAAAAAAATTAGAAGCCCTGATTAGTTTGGGATCGGCTGTAATAATGTAGCAGGATATTATTATTATACCAATACTAGATATAAAAACAATAGACAAACATACTTATGTATTTTCAAATACATACATATTATAGATAAATTACACCTGACACGGAACAAAGGATCGTGTTCATCACACTAAGATTTGTCTTCGGCGATACCCACGGGGCGGCTGCGGTGGCGGTAAGAAAAGATTTCTCTACCGTGGCAACGTGTAGACAGCTCCGGGAAGACTGCGACCTATTTGTCGCACAGTCGCTGTAACTGAGTCGGTAATCCGGGAGGACAAACCAAAGTCCTCCCAGTCTACGTGTCCCGCAGCAGCACCCCCCCCCCTCGTACAGACGTCAAGAGAAGTCCACGGTAGGTTAGGTTAAGTCGGCGCAATACGCACCCGCAGCCACTCTTTGCGGATGGCATGCGAAAGTATTCCATCTGCCATAACAAAGCAATAAAAAGTAAAAACGGGTCACGAACCACTCGACCAACAGGCCAAAACATTAAATATATTTTTAATAAATAACATATCGCTGTTGAATTTTGAGGAGTCTATTCTTTACACTAAAACGGAAGCCCTTTCAATGTAAAGTATGGACACGAGTGATACGCGTCGAACACGACATCCGATAAATGTCCGTCTTGCCTTTGTTGGTAAATGACCATCGTTTCCACGAAAATTTCGGCAATAACTCGTCGAATTTCCGTTTCATCAATGCAAAAGAGAAAAGTTCAGAGATATTTGGAGCGCACAATCGTGGTGGCCAGTGAACTTTGTGACAGAGCAAGATAACTCATCCAGGTTTAATTTCTTAGTATTGTTTTATGTAATCTATTATAACTTAACATATTTTAATTATTTTTAAGGAAAGACTACGGCTGCGGTAGATAATTTTTTTTTTAGTCACGGGGACTTTACAAACTCGTAATTTACGGACACAAAGCAAACCTATACTCGGAACAAAAAATATGGGTCACACAAACAGTTGGATTGTGCGGGAACCTGAAACACGAGGGCGCTAATTGAGTAGCTTGGCGACTGCCCCAGCCACCGTGCCATACGTGCAGTCAAAATATATGATACTATCGTACACAGATTATTACTATAGGAAATAAATAACTAGTTGTAAACCACAAAATTGAGTTTTCGTAAGTTTTGTTTGATCACGGTGAATATAAAAATAACAATATTACTTTAGCTCGCAAAAGGATACCACTGCGCCACGCGTGCAGTGTAATGCATTTCATGTTGTCGGCAGATAACTCTTGAAATACTGGAAAAACCGGTTCAGTAAATAAGCCATAAATCGTAAACGGTAAGATTTACAAAAAAGTTTACAAGAAGTAAGAGATTCAAAATTTTATTTTCTACAATAGTGATTTCAATAAATTTTGCCCTAAAGTGCATAGTTTCCAAGATATCGGCCAAAATCTTTTTCAAGATGACGCGTGAAGCTCCACTTGGATCTGTGAGAATTTTGAGATTTACATTTAAAATATAAAAAAAAGGACCGGAAATTTTGTTCAATAACTCCGTTGTTTCGACAGGTTCAAATACCATACTTAATTTGTTTAGTGTTTATAAATGAATCTGTTTTCAATGCATAATTTAACGACAAGTAGTACTGGAACACCCAAATGCAACGTTTTTAGGTGCACTAGATAGTATCACTAATGTGATCACCAGAGAGAGATTGGACTACGAGTATAAGGCTGCGTGCAGAACAATTTCAAAGAGTCAGTGTTTGCTGTGAGACCTCATAGCAACGTCCTAATATACGGGTGTAAGAATATTAGTAGCAGATTAAATAGCCTTTAGTCCAGCTCATAAACATTAGTGAGGTGGATCAGATAACATTGACATTGGCGGTGTAAGGCTATGGTGTAAGGTCAGGGGGTTTCTGCCTTGTGCACGCGATCACCCTATTTCGAGGGCGCAGTGTAATGTGCGGATATCAAGGTAACTAGTCTATAGCTATGTTCGTATTAATGATTACATACCATTATTTGTAAAGATTTAATCAGGAAATAAAACTTACTGAAATAATACCATTAAAGTTTGGCCGCTGAAAGAATGTTCCTGCTGTCTGCCTGTACGTATAAATACAACTTATAATTGTTTATATGTGTGCATTCGTCATTCATTCATTCATTATATGTTGGCATAACATCAGAAATAATGTTATTTTGATCGTAATTAAGTTACGTCGTCCATTCTATCACCAGCGCCAGCGCATTCTTACAGCGACCAGACTTTACGTATATATTTTTATTGTTTTTTCATGTATTTAAAGGGTCATACACAAAAATAGATACAAAAGTGTTCGTGTAATGTATCACCTATAAGAGCAAATCGATGGATATTTAAAAGAATAGAAATCGTATAGTCCCGTTATTTCCACATATTCACATCTTGTAAAATATCGTTCTATCATACATTTTTATAGAATTAATCACCAAAAAGTCTCTTGCTGTGGACCGTTCAAGACAGAAGTTACAACGTTTGCGCTATGTTTAAAAATAGTTAAGATGCACTATTTACTGATATTATATGCATGTAATAAAAGGAATTTATCACAGATGGTAATATAGAGATTGATAAAAATATATCGTTTCTAATTGTATGAAATAAATCAATTAAAATTTGGGTTACATGATTTCGAATCTTGCCTGTGGACACGATAAAAATAAAATTTTATTTGTAAGACCGTACAATAATTATATTTTTCTTTGTCGGCAACACTAAATATTTGTTATTTCGGTGTTTCATATTTTGCTGTTTCGATTTCAAAATGAGTGAATGTATAGTTTTTATTACAAAACACAAATAAATTTAAAAGATCAGGTATTCTTTCCTGTTCCAATTATAGATAGGTAAGTATTGCATTCAAAAATTTATATGTATTGTTGTTTCATGAGCATTTAGTACAAGTTAATGAAAAGCAAGTTGCTTGATTTCTAACTTTTAAACCTACTACTTAGCGCATGACTTTTTTTAAATAAATCTCTTCTGTGGATATCTTTTCTGTAGCCACCATATCCGCTGAACGTATATATTATTTTATCTAATATCTTATCTAATTACAGAGAGCCAGAAAAAGTAAAGATTTTGACGTTAAAGCATTTAATTTTTGTAGTAGATTTTGATATATTTAATTATATTAGCTATACATCTTACTAATTTAATAGGGAAAATTTAAAGAAAAACTTAATTTTATTACTATTTATTTTATTTGGAGGATAAACGCTCTGTTTGGTGCCATGTCTGGCTGACATGCACGCCCGTTTATTTGTATTATTGTTAATAGTAATGGATGTTTGTGTTTTATTTAAAAAAAAATGACACGATCATGCAGACTGAAAAAATGACTTACAGGGCAAAAAATGATGAGCCTGTGACGTACTCATACAAGAATTAGAGAAGCAGACATTGAAAAGAGTAGAAAACAAGATAAATATCTACAATACACATAAAACAGGATGGTGGATTTAAGACTATATAAGACTACCAGGCAGCAAAGAAATTTTAGAAAGGTTTGGAAAGAAAAGGCGAAATTCAGGCGTGAAAAAGAAAAGTTAGATTCGCCTCGATACTCGAGCTTGCTCTAGATTCCGGGTCAAACACTCCTGAAGTTGAAAAACAGACCAACAGTACCAATCTCTCAGGGAGATTTCTCAGAGAGATTTACACCAGATGCTGGTATTGTATATCATCGGCAACCACGAAGGCCTATCAAGCGGGTATTGTGTATATATTCTGTTGATGACTCGGAATGCTCCATAAACTTTTCATTAAAGAAGCGATCGACATCTGTACCTTTGAATGATTCAGAGGATTTTGACAGTTCTTAGTAAATATTTCCAAACCCTTAAAAGAATATAATTCACTTTCATTATCTTAATATGATTAGCTACCTAAAGAAATATATAACATCTTGCCTTTGAATATATAATCGTTTATTTGGATTATCATATAATTTTCATTGCGATTTGTTAAGTCCACCAAAAGGAAATTCCTTTCTGTAGACATTCTTTTTTAATTTTCAAATTAATTTGATTACGTTGACATTTTATTTTCGTTTTATAAATCGTTTATAACATTGAGTACATATGTTTAGTTATTTCATCTTATTAGACTTTAGTTTACGCTGAATCACAACTTTATATCTATTTTGTAGACCAAGTCGTCTCTTCTGTGGTACTTTAAAATATAAAAAATGTGATTAATCCCAAAAATTTGACATATTGATCTCCATCATAGTGAATAAAAGTCTGGTTATTAATAAGTAAGTAATAAAAATTTTGTTTCGCACTATTCTGTAATTTTTTATTTCTACCCCTTTTTGTGTTAAGTTTTAGTGTATGACCCATAACTACTATTATTCAGATGTATGCTCGCTTGTTTTCAACGTTGCAGTTGACATTAGGAAACAAACTTAACCACAGTTAAGTCAGAGAGCGTTTTCTGTTGAGCAACGCCTAGAAATTGCGAATAGTCTTTATCAAAATATCAATAAAAATGTAATATGTAAAATGAAAATATATGTTCAGAGACGGTACGAAAAGCTCGGTTATTTTTCGGTTATCAGTATGTATCATCATGAGATGATGATAAAATGAAAAATTCTCCTCTCCAGCAAACACAGCACAAGCTGGAGAGGATTAAATTAACCAATTTAAAATTGTTCAAGATATTAAAGCGAATGACCACCCTGGTATACTGCGACAGTTCGGCGAGGAGGTGGACTCCCGTCCTCTTTCATTACTAATTGTTGTCGAGGGAGTGCCCTCTGACGCAGGTTACCTAGTTTATAGTCCTATTTCCGGGATGGCTTCAACCCCCACTTTACTCTATTGTCTGGTGAAGTAGGGAAAGCCCAGGCTAACTGTAAACGATCTGTAAAAAAAACAAGCCCACCCCAATTCTCCACAGCCAGAAGAACACTAACATTAAACTCATTTATAAAAACTAGCTGTGCCTCGCAGTGGTACCGCGTTAAAAAAAATATTTCGGACTAATTATGTCTATGGTGGGTTAGTAAAACAAAGAGATCTTATACCTAATGTTAGAAATTTATTAGAGATTAGACAGGTGTTTGTCTTACATCTACTAGCAACAACATACAAGAGTGGAGCCTCGTACCGATACCTACCATCCTCAAAACCATAGCAGGGAGGGCCTGCTATGGTTTTGAGGATGGAGTTGGAGCTGCTCCGAACTCTGCAGAGCAATGAGGCGGAGGCGGATTTTTCCGGGTGATGGCATGGAAACCATCAACTTGTGCCTCCGTGAGCATGCCAGACGCACTGCAGAAACGGGTCGCTGGAAACCGCTGGATGCGAATAGCGCAAGGCTGGCAATTGTGGAGATCTTTGGGGGAGGCCTTTGTCCAGCAGTGGACGTCTTTCGGCTTATATGATGGTTGATGATGATATTATAATTTATCAAAACTTAAGAAAGAAGTTGTACCCCGTGCCTGCAAAGTCCAATTTCTTTATTAATTTTTTGTTTACTTTTCTTTTTTATCTGCGCGATCCACTAAAATATAAAGCTTTTATTGTGTGGATTTGGAATTGTTAAAGTTACGTAAATTTTTTGACCCAATGACATTTTCTAATGTTAGATCGTTATTGTACGTGTGAGAAATATTTTATTAAAAGTATTACCCTATGCGGCTTTTGGTGGCCTGGCCTAGTTTGGCTCCCATTAGAAATATATAAGGTGATATATAAATAGTGGACATAACTTAAAGAACCCATGACGGTAAACTTTATATTATCTTGAACATGTCAAACGCAGTTCGGCCGAAGGCTGTTAACGACTTCAATATGAACTACCCGTTGTATGTTTGTCATGCTCCCATTGTGTGTTAATGCTTGCGGTGGCGATGTGGGTCGGGTCGTTTCCTTCCCTCTAATATGGCGAGGGTGGCGATGGCTGGCCCTCACGTCATACTCGTGAACGGGTGCTGCTTGCGGTAACTGGTCGAACTGCTGTTGGGGTACTCATAATATTTTATTTTTTCATACAGTCGTTGCCTCTGGTTGATTTCGTGTGACTTGTTAATTTTGTAAATGTACGCGGATGTACCCACCGTTTTCTCATCTAGCATGAGGTTATTCTAATTGCTTGAGTGAAATTTAATTTTATTGTTTATTATCTCACAATTTTTTGATTCATTAGATGACAACGGTTCTGTGCGTGCATTAGCCTACATACCGCCCATCAAAATGTAAGAAAATACATGATTTAAAAAAAAAGAACGAAAACAAAAAGCAAAAGAAGACGAAAAAAGCAAGCCCGGAGTTTCTTTGTGGCTTTCTTCTCCGGGTCGTCCACCTAAGTAGCTAGAGAAAGCCGCAGGTCAGCTAGGGTAGGCTCCTCAGCGGCGAGGATCGCTTAGGCCCCTTAACACGTCATCGGTGATCCCGTGCAACTGATCACACCCTCTCTTAGAATTCTGTCCTTTTGCTTCAGCGGCCCCCTGAGCCGAACCCCAAAAGGGTGGCCTCGGGTATTAATCGTTTAATTTAAGCTACTGGTTAAGAGCCTTCTGCGCTAGCCAAATGCTCAGTGTCTTCAATTCTTTAATTTTAATATTGTACTACTAAATTTCAAAATAATAGATTAATTTTTTTAGACTAATTATATTTTTGTTATTTTATACTGTATTCGACTATGTTTATGTACTGCATTGTGAACTTGACAAGTACAAGTGTATGTTAATACCCAAGTGCTGAATAAATTTCATTATTTCATTTCATTATAAAACAAAACCCTATTTGTGAAATACAAACAGAATATTTTTGGCGCGCTGTACAAAATGCATCATTTGATCGCTATTTTTGTATGGGGCGTTAATATTCTTTTTCACGTTGTTCAGTTGCATAGGAACATTATGCTACTTAACTTACGTCCGCTATTCTATTTATGTTACACCTTGTATAGTGTAACTGAAACTGATTTCAACCCCACAGACCATGTACAGCGCCAAGCATTCGTCTATTGCAATTAGGGGATGGCGATTTATCCCAAAAACAAAATTATAATATACTCTTCGGATATCGAAGAGTATATTATAGTGCAAGAGTGCCAGAATCGTTTTTATCCGCTAGAGGATAAAGTAAATTTGAATTTAGAAACATCGGCTCTAAGTTAGTGAATTCAGAACATCATTTACTCCATGGTTCCATTTATGATACGACTTTTTTTATTTTTTTAAAAACTTAGCCTCAGAACCTCCTTGGTATCCTTTTTTTTAAATTTGATTTGCAAAATATAACAAACTTATTACACTCCACTTAAGTAACTATAGCAACGTTACTTTCAGTTTTTCTTAATTATACCATATAGTATTATTTGTTTCAATTTAAAGATTATTCTGTGAAAAGTAGGACTTACCTATACCCTACCTACCTACCTTACTTTCGGTAGTAGTTAATACCTAAACTGACATAGAAGTATATTGTGTTTGAAAATGATATTTTTTTGCATTTAGTCATTTCATCGCTGAGATGGAAGTTACGTACGCGTGTGCAACGATTTTGAATCGAGTGCAAAGATTTTTCATCTCGTGCTCTTTTGATTCCCTCGCTAAATTTTAGAATCCTTCGCTTACTCGGTCATCAAAATTGAGCACGCGGTTAATAGCAACTTTGCACTCTTGGTATAACAAATAACTATTAATGATGAGGCACACTTTCAACCTGATGGGTTCGTATTGACGGACCTATGGCAGACCCATTGTGTATTGAAACAGAAATATCAAAGTTAGGGGACCAAGAAACTAATAGTGATCCATCAGCGGCCAATATACCTATTCTGTGTGACGCTGACCTATTAATCGAGATGGTTGTTAGATATGTTTTATAACAACGCTTCTTCTTTCTTGTGTTTTACCTATTTCTAGTTCTGTTACTTACGGAAATATTATTCGAGCGACTGCCACCCACAGGATTAGTTAGGTGGTCGTTTACTACATTTAGCCTCTGATTGACTCATTGACTTAAGTCTCGTCTTGCAATCGTGTCACAATGATCTATTATAACTAGTCATAGATGATCAAACGAACTTCTTGATGTGAAGTTTAATCATTATTATTTAATATTAGACTATAAACTACTTATGAAGCTGTGGTGTAGATAAATAAAATATCACACGTCATATATTTATCATCAATCATATATTGCACGGTGCGAAATTGGTCAATTACTAATTGATATATTGATTCCAGGGTTTTTTCTCACTCGTCTTCTTAAGAGACGACCGCCACGCCACTCCTGGCGGCGTGGCTGGTCGCGTCGTGTCGTGCGTGTCGTGCCTGGGTCGTGTCGTCGGTGAATCATGAAGTGCAATAAGTTATTAAGGCAAAGATCCTTCTGTCTTTGTATATTTTATATCTAATCTATTATAATTTTTATACAAATCTAGTTTAATTTATCTTTTCCCCTATTTGATAACTCGTATCAAGCACAGTGTTACACCGCCATGCCTAGGAGAACACGTAAAGCCATCGCTCATGCAACTAACCAGAAAGAATGAGTAAATGTCAAATAGACAATCGTGCCGGCAAGCCGTTCCAATGTTCCATCGGATCATCACAGTGCCGAAATAAAAAAAAGTTCCTGTATCTGCACCCTATTATATTATTATTATGTAGTACTTACATATTTAAGTTGTATTTTTTATTACATTAAAATATATAATAAAGAAATAAAATAAAAAAGGTTTTTATTCACGTAGACTTTAAAAAAAATCACATGTAAATAGTCAGAACATGTTTGTAGTAACATAGTTAAGTATACATAATTATTTCTAGTTACATATAGAACGTTACGAATTGTTAATACATTTATAAAATGTATTTTATAATAGTAATGATATTTAGCTAGCCTGTATTAAGTTTAAAAAAATATCATTCAATATATAGTTGCCGTTAATCAGAACAGTCGAAATTAGAGCGCAACGCTAAGAACCGTGATCTCAGGTTGATGTCATTCCCGGAAAGATAGGAAAAGTTAACATCGCATTAAGCTAATAATATAAGGGGATTATCTGCTAGTCTTATTTGCTTCTCATCGTTGTCATAATAAAGGATGTATTATTAAAGGGTATTAAGTTATTAGTGTCCACGATCCAAATTGATTGTTGAGTATTATTATCGCAATAAAATAAGCAGCTTTTTGGTGCTAGCAAAATTGCTTCCAAGCAAAATTACATATATTTTTACGAACCGACGCGACGCGCGACGCGACGCCGTGACTTAATATTGTTCACCGATTTAATTTTCATATTCACCTTAAAGTTGAGTATTCTTATTATGAATACTCAATTTCAAGGTTCTAACTTTTACTAAATAATTCATTATTTCGTTAGTTAGTTTACAATCATCGTAACATCATAAATTAGTTGACTGCACGTATGGTTATCTACTACACTACACTACCTGGGCATCCTCGTGATTCCGGACAACTACAAGTCTGGGTTCGCATTAATGTTGTAAAGTACCCGCATTTCAAGGATTCAGTAACCTGTGCGAGTACTCCCATAAAAAAATCTTTCACACTGTTTTATACCCCTTTAAAAGGTTCTAATACGTACAAGAGTATGCAAAAGTCCTTACAATCTGTTGCCGAGCAAGTCAGCTACCTACTAACTAGATTGGAGAGATATTGTACGGTCTATTTATTAGCCAATATTTTCGGTATTGGCTGTCAAAAACTGCGTGAGTCAGTAAATTGAGTTCCTTTATTAAATTTCCTTCGTTCACGGTTCACGCTACCGAAATGTCAGGTCAGCAGCCTGGCATAAAATATTTAGGTAGGTATTGGTAGTTTGTTAAGTGAGTTTTTAGTAATTGGTAGAGATCAGAGGCCCCCTTCAAAAGAGTCGCATATCTCCGTGAATGTTAGTGGTTAGGAAACAATCATTCTTTTTAAGGCAAAGGCTTCCCCAAAAGATTTCCACAATGGAGTTGGATTATATTAGTTTAGTTTTGAGCGATATGCAATAATCGCCACGCTTGGCAGACGGGTCGTCGATCGCAGCATTATGGTCATAGTACAGACGCCAGCACATCCGGCTACCCCAATCTGTCAAATTTCTCTTATAGATTTTCAACTTTATCACATAATCATAAGTAGTTTTTAAATTGGGGAAATTTGACAGATTGGAGTAGCTTGATGTGCTGGCGTGTGTACATAAAGAGACGCTGCTGCCTGTTCTCTAGGAGATATAACCTCGGGGCGATTTCTAATCCCCCACGGGATGAAATGGGGAGGCGATATTCTATGCCACAAGCCACACAGCAAGCAACATTAGTACATAGATAAGTAAATAACTAAGTACTGACAACGCAATTGGGTGCAGCAGAATGTTTAGTAAATACCAACAAGCACCACGAGCAAGCACCGCTGTTCCTGACAGGGAATTAATTAGCCGAATTGTTTATACCATTAAATCGTCGACACGCAACATTTATTCCTAGTATTAACACATTATTTGTTCACTGTGTACACTACATTATGCCGGAGGACTGTCGTTAGGCGATCTCAATTTGCAAACACAAACGGACGTTAGGTGCGACTGCAGTGCGCTAGATTTTCATGGGCATAAATAAATTATGACATCTACACTATGAAACTGCAACGGAATATGATTTTTAGGATTCCGTAGCCAAATGGCAAAAAACGGAACCCTTATAGATTCGTCATGTCTGTCTGTCTGTCCGTCCGGATGTCACAGCCACTTTTTTCCCAAATTGTAAGAGCTGTACTGTTGAAACTTGGTAAGTAGATGTATTCGGTGAACCGCATTAAGATTTTTACACAAAAATAGAAAATAAACTATAATTTTGGGGGGTCCCCATACATAGAACTGAAACACAAATTTTTTTTTCATCGTCCTCATACATGTGTGGTGTCTATGGATAAGTCTTCAAAAATGATATTGAAGTTTCTAATATATTTTTTTTCTAAAATGAATAGTTTGCGCGAGAGACACTTCCAAAGTGGTAAAATGAGTGTAAAAGTTACACTGGGGGGCCTGTAACTTCTAAAATAAGAGAATGATAAAACTAAAAAAAATTATCATGTACATTACCATGCAAACTAACAACGAAAATTAGTTTGAACGAGATCTAGCAAGTAGTTTTTTTTTAATACGTCATAAACCGCGATTTGCTTTCATTTAATCAACTGAAATACTTGCTGCTACGGAACCCTTCATGGGCGAGTCCGACTCGCACTTGGCCGGTTTTACGAAAAAATACCACCTAGCCGAGGCTTGTGATTTCCGGCCTAGAAAGAATAACAGGGCCACCCTATACCATCCCGTGGGTGTCGTAAAAGACGACTGAGGGATTCACCAGGTGGGCGGGCAGCAGCGTCACCTGGTGTAGTAGCTACCACCTGACTGTGGTCGCCGACTCTCATGCCAGGCGCGGCGACTACGGCAAATCCTTCCAAATGGTAACCTTATAAAAACCTTTGAAGGAGGCCTATCTTCAGGTGTGGACGATATCAGGCTGATGATGTATGTTGTCTGTTGGCGTGTTTGGTAGATACGCCGCATGTCGTGGGTTCGATTCCCTCCCAGGACTGATATTTGTGTGCATAAACATGTTTGTTGGTCCTGAGTCTGGGTGTAATTATCTATATAAGTGTGTATTTACAAAATAATAGAAGTATATGTAGAGTACCTATATCAGTTATCTGCTTTCCAGGTACTAGCTTTGCTTGCTTAGTTTGGGATCAGATTGCCGTGTGTGAATATGTCCCAGGTTATTATTATTATTTCTTAGTATCCCGGGTTCGGTTCCCCCGCAGGATAACTATTTGAGTGAGCCCATAAATAGTTGTTCTGAGTCCAGATGTTATTTGTGTCCGTCAATTATACGTTTGTAAAGTATCCAGCGAAATAGGGATTAATATACCTAGTGCGGGCATTATCTTCTTATAGAAAAGAAAACAAAAACTTATACATGTTATTTACTAATGAACAACAGTGAAATAATATTGTATAGGTGTCGTAGGTAAAATATGTAGGGGAGCGCAGGGTAATGGGAGCCTACTAAGGGAAAACTCTCATAAAAACCACATTTATTAATCTTTTAATAATTTTTAATTAGGAATTTTTAATTGATGAATTATTAAAAATAGCAGCGGTCCAAGGTTACTCCCTTGGCTGACACCAGACCACGTAAAGTACGGCTCTGATCTGAATCCCTCGTACTCTACGTATTGCTGCCTATCTCTCATGTAACTGGCGAAGAAATTAAGTAGGTGTGCTGTAAAACCAACAGCTGCTAACTTTTTGAGCAACACGTCATTATCGACCAGGTCAAATGCTTTTTTTAAGTCAAAATAAGCAGCGTCAGCCTGCACCCCACTATCCACAATCGGCAGCACATGAGACATGTGATTTAGCAAGTTACTGGTGGTGCCCTTCATTGGCCGAAACCCATGTTGTGCATCCGGGAGCTACCACCTTACCGGCATTTAGATGCTGTTATGAATAGCGCACTCCAGTACTTTAGCCGGGGATGACAGTACTGCAATAGGCCTGTACCCACTAACATTGCCATTACTTGTTCCTCCTTTCGGTACCGGCACAACACGAGTGGTTTTCCATCTGACGGGAAACACAGCCGCCTCCAGACACTTATTAAAAATATGGAGCAACGGTTCAGCCAGCCCAGATCTACAGTCTCTTAATATGTAAGGCGGAATACCGTCCGGTCCCGCGGACCTCTTCGGCTTAAGTTGATCAAGCGCACTTCGCACATCCTTCAACTGTAATTTCTGCAAGTGAATCCGCGCTGCTCCATTCTCACCACCCGCCCCTTCAATCGCTGCGGCAACGTTCAACTCGGCCTGGGTCATGCTACAAACCGAGTGAAAATATTGAGCAAACTCATTTACGCATTGCTCACCCGACAAGACCTCCCCGTTTTTTAAAATCCTTTGTGGATTCCGACTACCTCTTTTGGACTTAACGTGGTTCCAAAATGATTTCGGGTCTTTTTTTAGTTGATTTTGAAACCTGTTACTATATTGTTCTAATGCAAATTGAATCAACTGTTTTATTTTTGCCCTTTTTTTTTTTTTTTTTTTTTTTACATGGTGGAAATGCAAAATCTTACGCATACCCGCCACTTGGGGAGGCGACGGGTTATGTGGGACTCACTCGGGCTAGTCTCGGGATACGCACTAAAACCACCATGGTAGCCAGCCTCACAATGCCTGTAGCGGGGGGTCTGGGTACTCGTGAACGATCTCGCCAGTACCCCCGCTGTACACTGAGCGTCTGAGACTCTCCTCCGGGGACGGGAGGGGGCCAAATGCCTCCTCCCCTCCCCAGCACGCACAAGCGCGTTTAGGCAACCTGAGCTACAGCAGGTTACCTCTTCCCGGGACCGCTTGTGTAAGACGAGTGGAGTGCCCCTCCTCCAAACGCCAGCAGTCCCAGGGGCGACGTCAAGCCGGGGAGAAGCCAGCCGGACGCCGCATTCTCTCTCGCGCTGAGATTAGCTCCCAGCGCCGGCGCCGATGAAGCGGACATTAGCGTCAATATCCAGTTCATCGGCGCCGTCTCGTTCTCCTACGGGAGGGATCGTTGCGCTCCCTCTCGCGCTCGGCGGCCTCCTTTTTGAGCATAACAGCTTCACAGAAGGAGGCCACCGCGTTCCATCCGGTTGTCGCCGCCAGCATAGCCGAAACCACTGCTGGCAGCGAGAGGTCCAATCCTATTTCAGCGACCAGGACTCGCCTCTCGGGGGCCCAAACTGGGCACCCCTCGAGTGTATGTTGGGCCGAGTCCGGGCCGCCGCCACAATGGTGACACGACGGTGTCGCCTCTCTACCTATTCGACACAGGTACTCACCGAAGCACCCGTGTCCGGTGAGTATCTGTGTCAACCTAAAGGTTAGGCTGCCCCGTTTCCGGAGCAGCCATGCGTCAAACCACAGCAGGACCGCACCGACAGAGCGTTGACGCAAGCCTCTCGGCAATTCAAGCCGCTCGCGCCAAATCTCTAAGGCCTGTCGGTGCGCGTCCCGCCGCACGTTTGTCCAGTCCGGTTGTTGGCCCCCGGCATCCGAGCGGGCACGGACGAGATCGTAAACTCTCGCGTCCATGTCCGCCAGGATGTCCAGTGGCGGGAATCGTCCTAGTAAAGTCGCCGCCTCGAAGGAGATCGTCCGGTATCCACGGACCACTCTGATGGCAACCACCCGCTGCACGCTATTCAAAAGAGCTTTGCAGCGGGGAGCTCTCGCCAGTCCAGAAGACCAGACGGGAGCGCCGTAGAGGGCCATAGACCGGATAACCCCACAGCAGAGGCGGCGGACTTCTTCCCGGGGTCCCCCGAGGTTGGGCAGCAGACGCTGGAGTGCGCCCGCCGCTCCGCGAAGTCGGGGGACCAGCTGGACAAAGTGGGCGTCAAAAGCCCACCTACTGTCCAGCGTCAGCCCGAGGTATTTGAGGGTTTGCCCAACTGGGACCGCCTCACCACACACCTGAATCCGCGTGCTGGGAGGTTCCCTGCCCCGTCGGAGGCTGTGGAACCAAAGCGCCTCAGTTTTATGAGGCGCTACCTGAAGGCCCAGCCCGCGGACACTGCCGACGACGCAGGCTACTCCCAGTTCGGCAAGCCGTGCCACATCCGTGAAATTGCTCCCCCTGGCCAACACGAGAGTGTCATCTGCATAGCAAACGACATCTACGCCGAGGGGGAGCCTCGTCCTAAGGACCGCGTCAAAAGCGAGGTTCTACAAGAGGGGTCCTAAAACAGATCTCTGTGGAACCCCGCGATCGACCTCCCTTGACATTCTCTCTCCGCCCCGAGCCGTGTATACGATGAGCCTATCGCTCAGATACGAGCTAACAATCCCCTGTAGGTAAGGGGGCACGTTGTGGTAACCCAGTGCCTCCCTTATTGCCCACCACGGGAGGGAGTTGAAGGCGTTGACAATGTCAAGACTGACAGCCATCGCCACTCCCCCCTCCCGAACGACGTCCTGTGACAGGGATTGGACCCGCCGGATTGCGTCCACCGTCGAACGACCGCGACGGAAGCCGAACTGGCAGTCCGACAGGTCAGGCCCATCTCGTGACAGGTGCCCGCTGAGACGGGCGGACACTACTCGCTCAAAGAGTTTGCCCACCTCGTCCAGAAGGCAAATGGGTCGGAACGAAGAGGGAGAGTCCGCATTTCTCCCGCTCTTTTGGATGAGGACGAGCTTGGCCTCCTTCCACTCAGACGGGAAAACCCCAAGGTGGAGGCAGCGAGAGAAGAGGCGACGCAGCTTACCGCCTAGCACCGACAGGGCCAGCACCCAGGCCCGACCTGGGATACCGTCGGGCCCAGGGGCGGTGTTTCGCGCCGCGAGTCGCCTTACTGCGCTCTCAAGCTCGTCCTCCGTCACATCCATGTCGGATGTCCAGTCCGGTATAGATGGCGGTGGAGCGACCGAGTCACCGGGCTCGGCCCTTGGGAAGAGGGTGTCTACCACTCTTCCCACGAACTCGGGGTCGAGCGTTTCGGTGAGCGGAGGGACCCATGGTCTGAGCTTGCCCATAACCATCTTGTACGGGCGCCCCCATGGATCCCTGTTGATCCCCTCGATCAGCTCCTTCCACGCCCTGGTCTTTGCCTCCTTGATGGCGAACTGTAACGCCATGGTGGCCAAGCGGTACGCTCGGTAAGCCTCTGCAATCTCGTCGGCCGAGGCACGCCGTCTCCTTCTAGTCCTAGTATAACGGCGGCGCGCAGAGACGCAGGACCCCCGCAGCCGCGCTAAGTCCGCTGACCACCAGTAGACGGAGGACCTCGTTGTCGGCCTGGCCCGGGGCATGGCGACGTCACAAATAGTGGTCATCTTTTCCCCGAACCAGGCCGCCACCACCTCCGGAGAGGCTTCGTCCTCCAAGTCTTCCCAATCCGCGACGAGGGCAGAAGCAAGAAGCAGATCTCTGTCTAATCGCTTCAAGGCCCATCGTCGCGGGGCGGTATTTTGATGGCGTCCCAGCTCGCCACCTGCGCTTCTGCCTGACATCTCAATGAGGATGTGCCGGTGGTCTGACAGAGTTGCGAGCTCTTCAGCCACTCTCCAGCCCGACACTCGGCGAGCAGCAGGGGGAGTCGCCCACGTTAGGTCGACAACCGACTCCCCCTGCCACCGCACGCAAGTACTCGTCGAACCTTGGTTCAGCAGCTGAAGATTAAGCGTAGCCGCCCACTCTATCAGCGCTTCCCCTCTCAGGTCATCACGGGCGTCCCCCCACACCCTAGAGTGTGCGTTGAAGTCACCCATGACGAACAGTGGACGAGAGAGGAGTCCCCGGATGCAGGTGCCCAGTCTGTCGATTGTGTCCTCGAAGTGGGCAAGGCCGCAGTTCGGAGAGATGTAACATCCCACCACTACGGCGTCGCCCCATTCGATGACAACAAAATCTGTCCCACCATGGATGAGGCGGCAATGGAGGCCACCCGATGATTCCGCCCAGTAAATAGCGACGGAACCCCCGTCCACCCCGAACCACCGTGGGTGATCCGGGATGGAATAGGGCTCCGATATCACCGCAAGGGCAACTGACCACTCCGCGAGTGTCTGTAGCAGGAGGTCCTGCGCTGCACGGCAGTGGTTGAGGTTACCCTGCAATATCCTGGATGGGGGCGTGAATTTTAGGCCTCCATAGACTCCCGACCAGCCAGCAGCGCGAACGAATTCGCTACCGGTGTAGTCGGAGGACCCTGCGGCCGCTGTACTGTCCGATTTTTGGGAGGGAAGCACTTACTTCCTCCCATCCTGTGTTTGCCAGCGACGCCAAGGTCCGTACAGATCGGACACTTGGGTTCGCTGGCTTTGCAATTTGCGGCCTTATGGCCAAGGTCGCCACAGACATAGCAGCATTTGCTGCGATCTGTGGGACTGTTGCATTTGGCCTTAACGTGGCCAAACCCGAGGCATTTGTAGCACTGCAAGGGTCTAGCCTTGAGTGCCTCGACCCTTGCTGCTGACCAACCAACGCACACGCGTTTGCCTGCGAGCTTATTGGCCGCCTCTAGCGGGCATCTGACCCACGCAGTGTTGAGCCCAGACGCATGGACTCGGACAGGCCCTACTTTGATGTCATTCGCGGAGCAACCGACGGTGCCCGCTAAGGCCACCGCGATCGCTGCGGGGGTGACAGTCTCGTCCAGGTCAAAGACGCGCATTTCTGCGGTCTTGACAGGACGCGAGATCCGAGCGTCCGTATCCGCCAGGACTTCCTTTAGTTTGGCCGCGAGGGCATCGGCTCTTGTGGTATTTTCGGGCCCGGAGACTCTCAAGACCAAGCCACCGTTTAAGGCTCTCTTCTGGAAGATACCACCTTCCAGTCCAAAGTCCTTAAGGCAGACCTTGTCCTTCGCCGTCCTTATAAGGTCAGCAAGAGGAGTCTCTGACCCTTCTTCCCGCGTTATTAGCACCGCTGCCGTTTTCGGTGGACGAGGGAGTTTCCTCGATGCACCTCCGGGAGCGGTGTTTGGTGTGGCCACTGCCTTTTTGGCCTTGGCCGCAGATTTGCAACCAACGACTTTCGCCCATGTGGTCTCTCCCGCATTCGCATGCACTGCACTAGACTGCTGGCTCTGCGAAGCGCCAGCAACCTGCGAAGCGCCAGCAACCTGCGCAGGCGCAACAGGCACACCTGCTCTCTTACGCTGCCTCTCCCTTTCCCGCTTCTTTTTCCTCTTGTCCTTATTGGACGAGGTAGAAGGGGTCGGGCGCTGGAGCTTTCGGCTTTTTCGCCTCGGCACCACAAGGAGGGATGGCCGCAGCCTGCTTCCCAAGTGGGGGCCTGATGGCCCTTCCTGGGAAGAGCTCTGCCATGAGGGCTGCACGGAAGGAGACGAGTTTCTCCTCCATAATGGCAGCCACCTGCTCGGCGTTGGAGCCGCTCCCTCGTCCAGTGGCCTTTGGCTTGGCTGCATCCGGCTTAGAAGCCTTCCGTGGCACACTGGTCGTCGTAGCAGCATTCGCCTGGGTCACTGTGGGAGGCCCCTGACAAGAGCGCAGGGTCTCAACCTCCGCCGACAGTTTGGCGAGACGTCCCTCGAGGGAGGAGAGCTTCGAACGAAGCTCCTGGTTCTCCACCTCCAATCGCTCAGCCTCGCCCCCGTACGTCCGAACGTGCAGTTCAGAGGTGGCGGCCTGCGCCTCGCGCAGACTTCGTCTAATGGCGTGCTTTAGCGGCCCTTGGATGTTCAAGGATCTATCCGTGGCCTTCTCCACCACGGACAGAGCCTCGAGCAGTCTAGCCCCAACATCAGCCGTAGGCTGATGTCGGAGCTCCTCCGCTACGTCTTCAACGCGGGGCAAAGATTTCTTCGCCCGCGTATTTGAAGGAGGGAGGAGTGGGTTGAGGATATCTGAAATATCCCCATCCAAGTCCCCCCCGTCGTTTGGTATCTTAGCTCGCACAATATTTGTGCGAGCACCTGGAGTCACCAATGATCTCCTCTTTCCTGGCTTCGGCCTTTCAGCCGGCATGGACACGCAGGAAGCGGCTGACTTGTCGCTTCCCACGGAATCGCGCGACCGTGACCGCGATGGCGAACGCAGCAGCGACCGCGAAGTTGAACGCGGCCGCAGCTATCGCCGCGGCCTGGCCACCAGTCTGGCTGTGTCAGCCAGACTCCTCTCCTCTTTAGAGACTCTCACCCGCAGCTCGCTAGCTGCAGGTGAGGGTCCCTCGACACTCAAAACTGGGCACACAATACTGGGCGTGTGCGCCCTGTCCGTGACCTCCGCGGAAACATGATGTCTATTAGTGTCCCCCCCAGATACGGTGGGACAGCCGGATCCTAATGGACCCGGGAGGGATTCTCCGGCACAGCCGGTACCCTCCTGGGGTATTGTTAAGCTAATCGACATACTGACCTTTTTTACCCTACAGACCGGTTTACCCCCCGGTAACCCCCGCGCCGGGTAATGCTCGAAGGCTAAGGGTTGCCGTATGCTAGTGACCGGATTGACGCACCGGCCATTCAGCCCATCACCGTCCGGCGAGGCTTAGGCTTGCGCGCCACTGCTGCTCCTCCCCTCCAGAGTATGGAAGGAACAGCAGAGGCGTGAGATGTCGGAATATTGGCCACGGACGGTGGTTTCTCCCCATGCAAGCATAGGGAAAAAACCAGCGCCAACGCCCGGGGCACACCGATCCGAAAACTCCTGTTCCCACCGAATATAAATATTCGAATGGGACCAGTAGTCTCGGACACACGAGGAGGTTTTCCGACCACGTGCCCCTTTATTTTTGCCCTACACCTAGAAAACGCTTCGTAGTCATCGTGGTTCTTACTTGCCTTGTACCGTTTGTGTTGAATAGCCTTATTACGTATGTTGCGAATTATTTCAACAGTGTAAAACTCGGCGTAAATATACTTCGAGCTTACATGACTTCGCTGTTTCCTGGGAACACAGTCATCTATTGTGGGCTTCAATTGTTTCATAAAAATAATTTAAACTCATTTCTAAATCGAGATTGTACACATCAGTCCAATCTAATGTCGCTATTAATGAGTACAATGTCAAAATATCTGCTTTATTAAAAATTCAACTTGTGGGCACAGTACTCGACTCATACGGGAATGAACCTACCGGTTTTAATCACAGTTAGAATGAATTACATACAGTCATACATTAAGGCACAATAAAAGTTTTACGAAAAAATTCAATCGCTCTCATTACCCGACACATGCGGGTAAAGGGAGCCCATTTCACGATCATATGGTAAATGGGAGCCATAATATTTAGTCTACCCAAAAATCAAATTAAACCTACTTTAAACTTGATCGCAGTTCGTTACTATAACACAAACTATAACACAAACAAAAAAAACAACTTCTCAAACAACAATAAGGAAAATAAAGATAAATTTGTCAAAGAAAAACATTGTGATGAAAATTTTATGGATCCAAACAAAAACTGCAAATGTAAGTATCTGGATTATCACTTCCAGAACATTTTAGATGGGCCCAGTTTCCGCAACTTCTGCATCGGAACCACACCTCCTCATCTTTTCCCGCGTCTAAACAAATTGCACATAAAGTTTTCTCTTCCGAGTATTCCGATTGGTCATCACAAATGTTTCGTTCCTCAACTTGGTCAGCAGATGAATTTTCATCATCACCCTTAAACAATTTTTTTTTGCCTTTTTGGCTGTGGTCTTCTTTCTTTTAATATTTCTATGTTTGGTCAGTTTCCGTTTGTTAGATTTTCCTGCATTACATTTACCTTTGGTACAATTTTCTTTATTACAGTCTCCTTCATTTTTTTTTACTCTTGTTCTCTTTTTCAGTCCTTTTTCCTCTTCTTGTCTTCAAATACTATTTTCATTGGGGTGCTTGTTAATATTTCAGAATGTTGTTTGTTCCTCAATCTACTTCCTTTATTATTCATGAGTTGTTGTGGCAGTGGGCTCACAATGTTAACAATATTAACAAAGTCAGTTACTGTTTCATCTTCATCAGTATCGGTCTCATTTATATATGATTTAGACGGCGCTGCGATAGATGTGACGGTATGTTGCTCTTGAATACCTCCTTGTGGTGGTGTTGCAGATGATATTATTGGAATCAGAGCTGAATTTATAGCAGCATCCTCCTGAACCACTTGTGGTTGAATTTCTGCGTCACAGAGAATAGATGGACTCGTCATGGGACCAGCATGTCGTTGCTCATCAACGGTCTGCTTTGACGTAGATGGTATAGGAGATGTGTTAGTTTGCTGCTGTTCTTCGACATGCATAGGCACAGATCTGGCTTCTTCATCAATGAACTCATCACAAAATATTTCAGGATTCATAGGATATATTCCCGTTGCTTGGAAGCCTGATACCCCTTTCTCTATAGAAGCTACTCTAGTGTAGGCTTTATTAAAGATCCCTGCAATGTCGTACGGTGTAATTTTTATCAAATTTCTTGATTTTATATACAAGTTGCATTCTTTATTGTAAGCTCTTTTAAGAGGGGAATAAAAAGCAACGTCGAGAGGTTGCAGACGGTGCGATGAATGAGGCGGAATACTAAGCATCACAATATGGTTCTCTTTTGCCAAATCCCAAGCTTCGAGAGTTGCATGACTGTTGTGATTGTCCAGTATTAGTAAAATGGGTCTATCAACACTAGGTTTGGTGTGTTTAATGAAATGACGTAGCTATAAAATGAATATTTTTTCGTTGGTCCAGCCATTATGAGTACACGTATAAATAGCTCCGTGAGGTCCGTCTTTTTCTAGTTGGGGTGAGTGACGTTTTCGTGGAAATATGAATAGCGGTAGAATGAAAGTACCAGAAGCGTTCATAGCACATATTACTGTGACGGTCTTTCCCCTTTCCCATGACGTCACAGATCCAACGCGTTTTTATCCTTTGGGGGCTATAATTTTTTCAGTCTCTTGGACGGTCGTTATGCCAGTCTCGTCTACATTGCAAATCATCGTTGGTTCAAAGTGGTGCTGCGTCATCAATCTCTCCAAGTTATCAAAAAATAGTTTTACTTCAGTCTTGTTAAATCCAAGAATTCTGTTGATACTAATAGCTTCAGCCTTTCTAATACTTAACTCAGGATGACGCTGTAAAAATCCAGAGAGCCAATCTTTTCCCGCAGTTTGACTGGCTTGGTTAAACCTTTGTTCAATACCCATCCTTTTAGCTACGCCATAACATACTTTTCGAAATTGTTGTCTCGTCAGGCCATAAAATTTATTTGACATTCTCTGAAGATGACTCACCAGTATTTTTTCTTGCTCGAAACTGAACACAGTATATCTTCCTAGGTTAGGAGCTTTTTTGTACCGATCGTCGTCATCTTTCGCTAAGTTAAATCTCTTCTTTAAAGTGCTGTAAGGTATGCCAGTTTGCTGAGATACTTTGTATATCGAAATGCCTCCTGCTCTGAGGATATTGACTGCATTTTCTAACATATCTACTGTCCAAGTAGCTTTTGTGGTTTTTCGATCTGTTTTACGTGGCATCTGAAATAAAAAGAATAATATATATGTAAACTGTCCATGGGCAGACGTGGCGCTTACCATCAGGTGCGCAATCTGCTCGTCCCGTCACATAATGACATAAAAAATAAAATAAATATATATAGAATAAATATATATAGAATAAATTGAGAAAGCTAATGGGGTAATGAGAGCGATGTCGGGTAGTGAGAGCCATCCTAAGCTCCCATTTCCCGCTGACTACCATATTGAAAAATAATAATATAAATAATGTAATTCTATTTCAATCGAAAATTAACAAAATGTACTAGTTCGTAAATGAATCTACAGACGTAATGAATATAAACATAATAAGAAGAGAATAAAACTTCATGCTTACCTTGGCGCTGGCAATGTGTAGTTTTTTTATAAGCATGGATCGACGAAACACACAACTGTCCTTCCTGACTAAACGCATGGCACTAACGGCTCCAACCGGTCAGGCGAAGTTTCTCGAAGGTTGCCGAAAGCGGCCGAGTGTTTACGATCGCGCAAATATGCCTACATTCCATTCAATCACCATGGCTCCCATTTCCCGACCGCTCCCATTACCCCTCGCTCCCCTATATAACTGAAAGAAGAAATTAAATTTGTAAATTTGTTTAGAACACTATCACTATTCATATTTAGTTTTACAGACGTGCCGCCAGGTTTTTTTTTTATTCCCTCACCTATACATGCCTACATTTTCAGTATCTTTGTCCTACTTTGTATTACCTACACATCCCTGCGGCATGACCGTAAACAGTACTAGCTAAACTTCGACCTACATGATGATCCATCTCCATTAATCTTTAGGATTTATGAACGAACGTGTCTCGGCAACTATATCTTCGTCGACCACGGCTCGACTTTGTGGCTCGGCCCACCTAATTGTTAATCCGTGATCCTTAACAAAGCTGCTTTTTCTTAGCAAAACTTTTATTCTGATCATAAACCGATAGTCCTGGACGATTTTTTTATTACCTTTCGCCTAGAATTGAATATTTCGGCTGTCTGGATAGCCTACATGAATATATTTATAATAATATTTAATTTATTTTATTTATTTTATTTATTATACCATTATAATAATTCTATTATAGATAAGATAATATTTAATATGTTAAATGACATTCGCATGCTGAGCAAGCCATATTGATCAGATATAAAAACCAAATACTAAATCTATGAAATACCCGACGCTCGCAACACGTTTGCCTTGTTGCACCTAAGTCGAGGTTCGAACCCCAAAGGGGATGACCTCTCACGCAGGTTACTTCATTTGTAGTATTTATTGCTAGACGGCTTGACCCCCGTTCGCTTTTATTGTCCGTTGAAGCAGTAAAACCCTCCCAGGCGTCTCTACAGTTATGTAGAGATCATGATAAAACATAAAAAATAACTTATTGTAGATCTATCACTTTATGTAATTCAATCAGTAACAATTTATAAAGTAAATCAATTTTCCATTTAGTTCATAATAGTAACGATTGTATTTTTGTAGGTAAAAATGTGTAACATATCCACTAGATTTGCTCAATAACATAAGGAAAACAAACAGCTAGGACTCGTGAATGCACTAAAAATAAGTTGTCGTAACTTTCAATATGACGTAGGATAGGTACAATTATATGACAACATCAATTTCCCGATGTGAAGGTAATGTGAGCAATAAAATCTTGAATCAGAAGCTTGTGTTCTTTTTAACCGACTTCGGAACAAGGTGGTTATTAAGTCGATCCATTTTTTTGTATGATGTTACGCAATGTCTACTTTCTTTGTGAACCGATTTATTCATTTTCTTTATTATTCGATGTGAAATGATCAAATCAGTAGTCATACAGAGAAGTAGAAGTCAGTTTAATTCTTTTTTAAAGGGTATATCTATGTATATTTTTCCTTTATCATCGTCATCATCATAATATCACCCGAAAGTCGTCCACTGCTGGACAAAGGCTTCCCTCAAGGATCTCCACAATGGCCGGTCTTGTGCTGCTCGCATCCAACGGCACCCCACGACCCTTGCAAGATCGTCGGTCCACCTTTTGGGTTTTGCCACTAGAGATTTTTTTACCATCCTAAAACTTCTACTGCGATTTCTTCTGCGTAGTTTTTGGATCTTCCTAAGTTCTTGCTTCAAAATTTGCTAACTTAATTTCGGGAAATTACTTTCCTTATTTCACGCCCATGATGAAATCGGTATGTGCATTTGACACATAATGTAAATGCGTCCAAAGCCTACTTTACAAAGAAACTGTAGAGGAATAATTCAGACACAGATATATTGTGATAGTCATTATATTATTAAACAAAAATGAGTTATGAGAGATGGGGAGTTAAAAGTAGTTAAGCGCAAAATATGACATATTTGCTTTTATTGTATTATATATTAGTTTATGTCACTACGGGTTCATTTAAGATAGAAAAAGTTACGTCCTTCTCTATGTATGTCCTCGTTAATTAGTTGAAAAAAGAATAAAATTGAAAATCGAAAATACAATTCTTATTCGTGGTCACGTTATAAAGGTAAACCACAAGTAAGAATTGTATTTTCTATTTTCGAAAAAATATTAATAGCTGTGTAGCGATTGATTTTGTAGTTTTTTCGTAGCATTCATTTAAATTCGTAGCTTGCTACAAAATTAGACTCGTAGCGTAAGTTATGAAAAAAAAATATTGGCAAAAGACTTCAACAACATAACTAATAGAATTGTTACGGAATATAATATACACACATGCATACAAAGACGTAAGCCGAATTACGTGTCAACATGTACTAAATGTACTTAGGTATACCAAAGTAACGTCTTCTAGCCGGACTCCTAGAGGGAAGCCCTTCCTGAGTGGATTAACAATGTCAGCTATACGCGCTATACAAATTGTAAAGACGTTTACCTCACTCACAGGATATAGAAGCGAAGTATTAAGCTAGGAGTGGGAGTAGACTCATTGTCTCCCAAAGGCTCCGGTAACACTTAATGGATTCTTGACATGCTTCAGCTCTTTGTAACAGTGGACAGACAGCTATTGTTTGCTATATTTACGAGAAACAATAATGAAGACATTCTTGGTAAAATCGTGTTACATGTGTTTTATTTTCGTATGAGTTGTTATCTAGTGTGTTGTGCTGCCGGGCCAATAGCTTAACTCTTAATCGATTTTAATTGGTTTTAGCATTTATTACAATACAATAGAGTTTAAAATGAGTAACTATTATATCATTGGTTAACGGAATTGGACGGGCCGGTTGGCGTGGTTGGTAGATTTCACGCCGCAGCTCGTGGGTTCGAGTCCCACCCAGGACAGATATTTTTGTCTTTAGAATTAGCCGTTGTGTGGATTTGGGGGTCCATAATCGAAATTTTAATTTAATTTTATGTCTCATTTATTCGAGTAATAAGATAGGTAGGTCGATACAAGGTAGGCACACAGGCACTCTTAAAATATTTTAGATGTAGCCTTTAAACTTAGTCGTATATTAATGTATGGAATAGAAATTTGGGTATGGCAGAAAAAGAATAATAATAATAATAATAATATATGGGGACAATGTCACACAGATCATCCTAGCCCCAAACTAAGCAAAGCTTGTACTATGGGTACCAGGCGACGATATATATACTTATATAGATAGATAAATACTTAAATACATAGAAAACATCCATGACTCAGAAACAAATATTCGTGCTCATCACACAAATATTTGCACTTACCGGGATTCGAACCCAGGACCACCAGCTTCGTAGGCAGGAGCACTACCAACTAGGCTACGGTGATCGTCAAATATAAGAATGAAAGTAAAATAAATGCAGTGGAAATGAGAGCTCTGAGAAGTACGTGTGGTGTGACTTTGAGAGACAGAATTCGAAATACTGATGTAAGAGAGCGTTGTGGTGTGAAAGAGGATGTAGTCACAAAGATTGAAAAAGGAATGCTGAGATGGTTTGGCCATTTAGAAAGGATGAATGAAAGAAGATTGACCAAAGAAGTATACCTGGCCTGTGTAAATGGAACAACCGGAAGGGGAAGACCTCGTCGAACATTTTCTGAACAAATCCGGGACGTTCTAAAGAAAGGGCAGGTCAGAAGTACAAGTAAACCGGCGAGCATGTATGAAGAATATAATGACAGTAATCGAGGCAAAAGACATGTGCAATTGTCGTAGGTAGGCAGAGACAACGCAACGTTGTCTCTGCCTACCCCTCTGGGAAACAGGCGTGAGTCTATGTATGTATGTATAATAGCTCTTCTACTGATATGGAATACCTGGCCAAGTCCAAGGCCAGAGGTCGTGGGTACGATCCTACCCAGAACAAATCTTTTTGTGATGAGCACGATTATTTGCTCTCTGTTTGGGTGTAATTTATCTATAATATAGATACACTATTTAGAAATATATAAGTATGTTTATTAGTTTTCTGGTTGCCATAGTATAGGCTCTGCCTAGTTTGGAATCACATGGCAGTGTGTATTTATAAAGTATTATATTCTAATTTTAATTCTCTAAAATTTAACAATTTTGTGAATTTAATTTCGGAAATTATTTTGTTATGTATGGAAATGGATGTTTATTTTTACATGCATATGTTTTATAAAACTATTCGAAATTATTAAGTAAATTCCTTAAATATGTGTTTTTCTGTACCTCAAGTTTTCATCATGAGTTTTTAGGGTTCCGTAGCCAAATGGCAAAAAACGGAACCCTTATAGATTCGTCATGTTTTCGTATTGTTACATGAAAAATGTAATACAAAATAGATATTTATATTATTATTATTGTTGAGTTGAAAACTGCAAGAAAGGCTTCCAATAATCTCTAATGGTATTTACGCATTAATTTTTAAGTTTTATTTGTTTTTTGTAGATTTTTTTTTATTTTTATCTGATTAATTAAATAAATGTATCATAGGAAAAATCATTTATTTATGTAGTGTTCACACCAATTTCATTAAAATATTTATCCTAAAACCTTATTATTTCTAAGAAAACTAAATATAATTAATTGATTTAAACAAGATAAAAGTTAGACCACGAGATTTTTCATTTAACAGTAGGTATTTATTAAACATTTGAACAATGATCAATAAAGACCTTTTTAGGGTTCCGTAGCCAAATGGCAAAAAACGGAACCCTTATAGATTCGTCATGTCTGTCTGTCTGTCCGTCCGTATGTCACAGCCAATTTTTTCCGAAACTATAAGAGCTGTACTGTTGAAACTTGGTAAGTATTCTGTGAACCGCATTAAGATTTTTATACAAAAATAGAAAAATAATAATAATTTTGGGGGTCCTCCATACATAGAACTGAAACTAAAAAAAATTTTTCATCGTACACATACATGTGGGGTATCTATGGATAGGTCTTCAAAAATGATATTGAGGTTCCTAATATCACTTTTTTCTAAACTGAATAGTTTGCGCGAGAGACACTTCCAAAGTGGAAAAATGAGTGTCCCCCCCTGTAACTTCTAAAATAAGAGAATGATAAAACTAAAAAAAATATATGATGTACATTACCATGTAAACTAACAATGAAAATTGGTTTGAACGAAATCTAGTAAGTAGTATTTTTTAATGCGTGTTAAATCGTAAACCGCATTTTACCTTTCATTTAATCAACTGAAATACTTGCTGCTGCGGAACCCTTCATGTGCGAGTCCAACTCGCACTTGGCCGGTTTTTTTCATATAATATTTGTAGCAAGTGAACCTTGCTACAAATATTTTTGACAAATTTAATTATATACAGAATCCGTCATTAAATTTATTCTGCATTCATTTTAAGTTTAGGCGGGCTATACCCACACTTATTGCCCCAGTGGGGCGAGTTTCCCGAGTCATCTTATTTGAAAAGGCGTTTGTATGCACGGCTGTCCAAAGTGAAATTTCAATTTCAATAGCCTATGAAATTAGGTAGGAAAATTATTAACGATACTCAGCAGAATTTGAAAGTTTATTATGCATAACATGAGAGTTTAGGGATTGATGCCACCTGCAGGTTTTCATTAGTACCACAAAAATTATTATTATAATCGATCGTAGTAGGTATAGTTATCTATCTTAGACTGACCTGTTTGTCTAGTGGTAAGCGAAAGCCAGAGGTCGTAGGTTTGTTTCCCACCCGGGACAAATTTCTGTGTAATGAGCGAGATTATTTGTTTTGTGTCTGGAGTAAGTAATTAAGTAATAAATCTATAATGATGTATGTATTTAGAAATACATACTTATCGTATGAGCAGTGGTTACGCTGGTGTCAGAGTTGTTCATGCCGCCAAGTAGGCCTCTGACATGGCTTAACGATTGATGCCTAGTGACTACAACCGGGACCGACAACTTAACTTGACCTCCGAAGCACGGAGACGCTCAGAAACTAAACCACTTAGACGGTCTTCCAGAGCCCAGTTGCTTAACCTCGATAATCACTTACGGATTGGTGAGAGCATCTGGTTATTAAATATAGAAGTATGTTTGTAAGTTTGGGATCAGATGATAGTGCGTTTGTTGTTCCATGATATTTATATTTATGTATTTAGTTATATGTAGGTACTACACTACCGAACATTAATAGTAATTCTCCGTAATCTATGAAACAGGACAAAACAATGTGTTTACTTGTGTTATCGTAATTAACCAGCTCGTTACCGTAATAATGTCTCCGTCATTTGGTATTTGGTTAAATTATCTTTACATCGCGCCGTACTAGGTACAGTCAACGCTACCTTAGTGGATACACTTGAACAACAAAAAACGCTCTTAGTGCCTACATAATAAGAACGTAGTGAAGGTCAATAATGAGTATCCACCGACATAGCTAGGCATTCGTTTCAATTCAGCTACATGTGCTATTCCTACCTAGTAAATAATAATTTACATAATACAATGTCTGGTCAATATACACACATCAACAAAGTCTAGGGATACGTTATTTTGAAATCAAACATGGCTTTATTGTTTAAAACCTATTTAGTTTCCTTAAAAAGTTTATTTACAGATTTAAACCTTGTCTATTCTTTATTCAAAATTTAAAAATTAAAATGAGAAACAAATGAAAACACGCAAAGCACAGCGCAATCTTGAGTTGTATCTAATTTCAAGAAGTTGCATTAAAATTTTTTTTGCGTGTTAATTGAAGAAAACCTGATAAATTGTTTTATTTTCTTTTCTCAATTGGTTGTGTAAGCTTTTTAGCGTCATGCCACGCCATCATTTGAGTCGAGATGAAATGTTACGGGCAGTTGGCATGTTACAAAACGGTGCTATTCAACGCGTCGTTGCTGAGTCTCTGGGCACAAGCCAAAATGTGGTATCCAGGCTGTGGTCACGTTATCGCGCTACTGGAGATGTGGCAGAACGGCACACAGGTAGATATCGTGTTACCACTCAGAGACAGGATCGATTTCTCCAAATGACCGCCAGAAGACTACCCAATATCACAGCGATGCAACTAGTGCAAAGGCTCCAGGAGGGTCAGCAGCTGCTGGTGAGCGACCAAACCGTGCGAAGGAGGCTGCATGAAGTTGGTCTTCATGCTCGCAGACCGCTACGAGTCCCAGCGCTGCGACGTGGCAATCGCGGTAGGCGACTTTTATGGGCTCAAGAACATTTGACATGGAGTGATCAACAATGGTCATTGGTGCTGTTCACTGATGAGTCCCGCTATGGATTTCATCCAGATTCGAGACGAACACGCGTTTGGAGAACTCCAGGCAGGGTCAGCCGTCTCCGACATCCACAGGAGGTCCACTCTTACCAAGGCGGGACAATTATGGTGTGGGCAGGAATACGAATCGGCGGACGAACCCAACTCATTTGGATTCAGGGCAGCATGACTGCCCATAGATACCGTGAGGAGGTAGTAGAACGTGTCATTGTCCCGCTCAGGGCCCTAACGGGGCAAGAATTTCAGCTCATGCATGACAATGCACCTTCCCATACAGCGCGGCTGGTGAGGGCCGCCCTTCGAGAACACGATGTTCAGGTATTAGATTGGCCTCCACAGTCGCCAGACTTAAACCCAATTGAACACGCCTGGGACATGTTACAGCGAAGAGCATTGAGGGATTTTCCGCCCAACTTGACAACAGAAGAACAACTTTTCGAACATTTAAAAAGAACTTGGGACTGCATACCCCAGCAAGACATTGACACCTTAATTTTAAGTATGGAAAATCGTTGCCGCTGTGTGATTAATGTTAGAGGAGGAAATACCGATTACTGATTATCAGATTTGGTAAGATTTTTATTCATTTAATTCGATTGAATAATTTTATAAGAATAAAATGTTTTTGTTCACTCAGTAATTTTCTATGGCTTAATTAATTTAAGACTTTTATTAATTAGAAAAACAAAATCGCATCGTGTTGTTAATGTTTAAATATCGGCCATGAAATTATCTTTAATTCTTCCATTTACAGTCATAGCAAAATGTTTATAGTTTTCTAGATAATCAATGAAATGTTCAATATCCCTAGATTGTGTTGATGTGTGTATATACGCATATCAATACCATAGTCCGGTGCCTAGTAAACACAAGTAAGTTTTGTACATAATATGAACATAGGTTAGTAGGTTGCTGTGTGGTGACGGTAGCGAATACCAGAATATCATCACCCCATCTCACCTCCTGGGGGGCGGGGGGGCGTAGAAGTCGACCAGAGGACGGGCAGCAGCTTCCTTCTGAGTTCTATGACCATCATACTGCAGTCGCCAACCCGTGTGCCAAGCGTGGCGAATATGGCATATCCCCCCCAAGATGATTCTTGGGGAAGGCTTGTCTAGCAGTGGACTTCTTCCAGCTGTAATGATAAAGTATTAGGTGTGACTTATCAGCATCGTCATATTAGTAATAATATTAATAATAATAATCTTTATTTTAGAACTACATAAGTTCCACTGTGTTAGTAACAAATTGTCTTAAAAATATGTTAGTAACTTAATTATATGCTAGTTTTATATTATTATTATTACCTTTTTTTTATAAGGCAGGGGAATACCTTCGCATGCCACCCGCAAAAAGGGTCTGCGGGTGGGTATGTCGGACTTGCACCGACTAAACCTACCTGCCGTGGACTTCTCTTGACGCCTGATGGGGGGGTCCCAGGAACACGGGTATGCTGCTCCGGTACCCCCTTTTGCGCCATGTCCCAGATGGTCGGGACACGTACCCTGGGAGGGCTCCTTTGGATTGCCCTCCCCTCTTGCCGACTCCTGCCAGTACGGCACAGCAACTGCGCCACAGACAAATCGCTGTCATCCCGTAGCCGCTTGTACGTGGCGGCAGTAGAGGACACTTCTATATAATTATTAGCCTATTAAGCCATTATCTACCATATTGGTAATATTAGTAAATAAATATTTTATTTACCTTGACATTTACAATTAGTCTAGGAGGTTTTCAGTGCTTCACCGGATATCTATCCATGCAAATAAGCTTCTATTGAGGTTTGGACCTCGGCTTGTGCTTGTGCTTACTAACGTGTAAATGGACGAGAGACTTAGTTTTAGGCACATTAAGAATAATTGTCGCTCTTCGTTAATATTAGAACAAGCGGGCCGCTTCTCCGATTCAGTATTTAAAATAGAGCTTTTACTGTATTTAAAACCTTAAGAGCGGTTGATAGCTCTTTATCACGCGCAGTTCTATCTGCATGTTGTCAAGGGCTCGGACTTCCACATTTAGTTGACCTTTCTGTCAGTGTGTATTTAAGGTCGCGGGTTCTATCCCCAACCGCCTACCTGCGTGACGATAATATTGTAATTTATAAGATCACTTAATATAATCATCCTTAACTGTTTAGCTTAAATATTAATAAATAATATTGTTTTTTCTGTTTTTAGTTTAAATATGTACCACAAATTTCTAAACAATGCTTGTTTCGTGGAGATCTATTAATGACATTCTGTCATTTATTCATTTGATTTACACGGCATAACAAATTACATAAATCAGAAAGAACATAAAAATGGAGATTTTCCTTACAAGTCAAATATTATTTTCCATTTTTTTTTATTATAACAATTTTAATCATATCATAGAGTTATCTAATAAACCTAATGATCCGATGGGACGACTAGCGACACGACCGGAAAGAGGTCAGGTACAGGACCGACAGCTTTACGTGCTCTCCGAAGCACGGGAGTATTATACCGAAAACCTCCAGACTTCGGGCTGATACTGAGACATTTTTATTTTTACAAAAAAATCCAAAATCACTTTTGGCCCGACCGGGCATTTGAAACTAGGACTTCGTTATCTGTGGTTGAACACGCTACCGCTATACCAAAGAGGCAGACTATGACCATTATACTACGATCGCCAACCTGTCTGCCAAAATTTTAAATCCTGCGATAAAATTTATAGCATAAATATTTAACTTAATAACTCGCGACAGAAGGGATCCGCTTGGGATTCTAACAGACTAGGCGGTTCGGTTTTAGGGACGTTAGGCAACTGTCGATTCCCATTAAAACGTAAAAACGCTTCGCTTGTCCGATTGAGATGCGAATAAATAATTTTAATATATTCTATAGATATTTTGTTAAATATATATCACACACATATTTAAAACAAATTCCCTGCGCGACGACTGTCTATCAGTTTGGAAACGAAAAACTCCAAAACGTCCAAACGGAGTTTTATACGGTGTATTTAAAAAAATATTGTGTAAGTTGGCTGAAATACGACGGTGATTGTTGAAAAGCTCGGGAAACCTCTAGACCAAAAAAAATTAAGGCGTATAATATAGGCATATTGTTCTACCTGAAAATGTACAGACGCCAGCACATCAAGCTACTCCAACCTTTCAAATTTCCCCAATTGAAAGTGAACCTTATGCTTAAGAGATAGAGTTGAAAATCTATAAAAGGAATTTGACAGATTGGGGTAGCTGCATGTGCTGGCGTCTGAACAAATTGACCCTATGTAAAACTACAAGTGTAGTAAAACATTCATCGGCCTACGTTACAGTTGATGTTCAGAATTACGTTTTGTAGTTCTACAAAACGTTATTCTAACTTTTCCTAAGCTTAGTAGTAAGTAAAAGCTTGCTTCTTGCCAAATTTCTAGATTCTGGGTCATGGGAAGTACCAAATGGATTTCGATAACCAAATGAAATGAAATGAAATGAAAATGTTTATTTGCCAGAATATAGGTTACATAGTTGTTGGAAGCATTGGTATAGTTTCACTATATTCGACATAAATATGTCATGCAAAATTATTAGGTTAACATTTGTTCTAATTTTAATTAATTTCTAATCTTATTATTAACAATTACATTTAGTGACAATGATTGGTGACTTAGAAATGTCAAGAAATAAAATTATAACAAAAATCCTTATGAATAATTTAAAATGTCCATATAAAATAAGTAAGTATTCATAAAATGGTCAACATCAAAATAAACTAAAATAAATCACAATAAAATAAATTCAAAATTAAAATGTTCTAATTGACAGCATTATCTGGGTACGGCCCCACAAATATTTACCAATTCATTATCATCATGTCATAAAACTATAATATCCGTTATATTTACAAATTTTGATCGTTCAGAAAATTGTTAACATTGTAATAACATTTCTTAATTAGAATTTTTTTAAATGTATTATTAAATCTAACGGTATCCAATTGCTTAATAGTATTCGGTATTTTATTATAAATCAATGGTGCTCACAGATTACACTTTTATGCAGAAGTGTTGTTTTAGCAAGGTGAATACAGAGTCTATTGTTATTGCGGCGATTCCGCCTGACATGGTCCGAAATCCGAGGAAATAAGTGAGGGCTATTTCTCACGAATAGAGCTATTTCTAATATATACAAAGACGGAAGTGTAAGTAATTTATGTTTCACAAACAGTGGCTTACAACTTTCAGTACATTGAATTCGGAACATGGCACGAATGCACCGTTTTTGCATTTTAAACACCATATCTTTGTTTGTCGAGTTTGCCCAAAAAATTATGCCATATCGAAGAAGAGATTCAACGAGGCCATAATACGCAGATAATAGGGCATCGGTGTTTATAGTTAAGGCTAGTTTATATAGGGCATATGATAGAGAACTAAGTTTTTTACATAAAATATTAATGTGTTCTTTCCAATCTAATTTGCTGTCTAAAACTAAGCCAAGAAAACGGGTAGTAGATACTTCTTCAATTGTATAATCATCATGAACCAGATTTATATTAAGTGAGTTTTGTGATCTTTGACCAAAATGCATAATCTTTGTTTTCTTTAAATTAATTTTTAAATTATTATTAATTAACCATGCTATAACAGATGTCAAATTTATATTGATTAATGTTCTTGCATGAAATGGTAATAGTACTGTCATCAGCGAATAGAGTCATAGGTTGGGTCGTTGCCTTTGGCAAGTCGTTTATATATATAATAAAGAGCAACGGTCCTAAAACGCTCCCTTGAGGAACACCATAAGATATAGTGCGCTTAGTAGATGTATATATTTCTTCGGTTTTTGTTTTAACATTCACTTTAGTTATTTGTGTTATTTGGTGTCGGTTTGTCAAATACGATCGAATTAAATCCAAAACATTTCCTCTGACACCGTACGCCTCAAGTTTATTAATTAATGTGTTATGGTCAACACAATCGAACGCACAAGACATATCGCAATATATAGCACTAACAGGAGACGTTTTGTCAACATGAGTAATTACATTTTGGTAGAATTCATAAATAGCCATGTTTATGGTTTTATTTTGTCGAAAGCCTTTCTGTTCGTTACATAAAATATTGTGCCTTTCAAAGTAATTATTAAGCTTTCCATAAAGATATTTTTCAAATATTTTAGAAAATATTGGTAATAAGGCTATAGGCCTATAATTCTCTATTAATTGTATATTCTCTTTTTTGAACAAAGGTTTTATAACTGTTAGTTTAAGGTTTGTTGGATATATTCCTGCCGTTATACACAGATTAATGATATGACTTAGGTGGTGGCAGATGTCATAATTTACTACTTTAATTATTTTGGTAGAGATACCATCATAACCTACCTAGTGTTCTTTAATTTCTTAATTATTATGTTTATTTGGTAAGGTGAACAAGGTCCAAGAAACATTGAAGTGATTTGGCGATTAATTAAAGTTGTTGCGGTTTTTTCAGCACCTGAAATTTGGTTGACTTTATCAATGAAATAATTATTAAAGCTGTTTGCTATTTCCATGGGGTTCGTAATACATTTATTATTGTTAATTTTTATGCAATCAATAGATTGTTTGGGTAGATTTTGTCTTGTTTTATTTATAATTCCCCATGCCGTTTGACACTTGTTTTTGGATGTTTTGATTTTATAGTTGTCCTGTGCCCGTTTCGCTAACGTAATAATATTTTTTAAAAGTTTGTGGTATTTTATAAAAGTTAGCGAATAGTTCAAATTAACTTTAAGCGGCAGCCTTTGCCAACACAATAGTTTAACAATGGCATCTGCCTTTCGTTGGGATTACGTCGAATAAATGCTCCAAACATATAAATAAATTTGGTGTTGTCAGCCATTTAAATTTATTTGATTAGTGACAAATATCCATTGTAATAATTACAACACTAAATTAATATAGTTTATATTAATAACTATATTAATTTAGTGTTGTAATTATTACAATGGATATTTGTCACTAATCAAATAAATTTAAATGGCTGACAACACCAAATTTATTTATATGTTTGGAGCATTTATTCGACGTAATCCCAACGAAAGGCAGATGCCATTGTTAAACTATTGTGTTGGCAAAGGCTGCCGCTTAAAGTTAATTTGAACTATTCGCTAACTTTTATAAAATACCACAAACTTTTAAAAAATATTATTACGTTAGCGAAACGGGCACAGGACAACTATAAAATCAAAACATCCAAAAACAAGTGTCAAACGGCACGGCAATTATAGACTATATTGTGGTATTGTTTGGTTGCTTGAAGTATCTGTAACCCAGAAATAACATTTTTAAAATACCTACCTGGAAAATCCGAAAGGAGTCTTTTATCTGCCTTTTATATATCTACTAACACGTAATTTGTTTCTTTTTTTTAATACTAAGTATTTCGCTTTTTCTATCGAATAATATAGAAGTAAAGTGCCTGAACTCAAAGCGCGCTTAAACGTCAAAAGAGCAACAATCGCGCGTCTGTCACCTTAGATCGATTGGATGATTAATACGTCCATTTGGCTGTGTTCGTATTGTGGAAATATGCAAAAACTACTGAATAAAGAGAATAGAAGAACATGGTTAATCATATTTTCATTAAATACTATTATTTTCAGATTATTGTATTATTTAAAGTTGTAAGGTTTTGTAATAGTGAAAATATAATATCTTCAATTACAAAACTAGATAGAAACAGTAGATTGATGAAAAAAAAATCTGTAGGAGGACAGCCCTATCGCGCGTTTATGTACCGCGCGGTTGTAGGTAATTATTTCAAGAACAGGACCGAGTTACAATACTGTATATAACATTGCCGTGGTTATGGTCGCACCATTGCTTAGAAGCAATTTTACTATAACTTTACAAAACCTCTATGAGTTCAACGGATGAATTTAGGTAATCACAGTTTTCACACAAACATCATCTCATCGATCCTGCGATGGTCACATTTACCCGGAGCGGACGCACCGACAATAGTCAAGCACCGCATACGTTACGTCGGTAATAGGTATCTTGGGACATTATTCACACACGGCCATCTGATACAAAACTAAGCAGAGCTTGTAGGTACTATGGAAACCAGATGACTTACATATTACATATACCTACTACTTTTCTTTTATAAATACATACTTATATAGATTATTACACCAAGACATAGGACAAACAGATATGTTCATACACACAAATATCTGTCTTGGGAATCGAACCCACGACCTGCAGCGTGAAAGGCAAGTATTTTACCAACCACGCCAACAGGACGTCAATAAATTGAATAAAAAAAATGTTTCACAGAACTATCGCTGTAATAAAAATAGTTCTTTTCACTAAACTGTTATTGAATACAAAAGTTGAGCTTTTCGCTTGAAAGCATATTCGCATGCGGCAGGCTGCAGCTCGTTATTAGTTGGCGCAGGCTGGATAACAGACGCGGCGTAGGCTTCCGCTTAGGTCGGTATCTGAGCTTCCTGCGAGCTGCGGCCATGCTAGTGGAACTATTTCGCTGCCAAGTATTAAACTACAGATATATTAAAACACATTCTACTTATCCTTCACATGTTACCTGAGTTATAGGTATAAATGTTATAAGTATAACACTGTTAGGTACTCGCAATTGTCTCATGTTAATGTAAAGTTTTACATCTAAATGTAGAATAGTTAATGATGAGACCTTAACTTTGATTGTTGATGCCCAAATAATGTCGCATACTTGAATGTCCTCAAAGTCAGCTGAGGGGCTGAACATTTAATGCTAATACATACCTACTTCCAATTATAATGTTTCGAGTTGAGCGCATAGATTTTTTGTTATTTTTATTCGAGTAAAGAAGTGTGCATAATTATATAATTAAGCTATGACTGTAGTGCCTGTACTAGGTTAAATCTGTAGCACTGGTCTAGTTCCAATGACTTTTTATGTATATTTAATGATTTATTTTAAATTATTTTAACAATAAGAAATTAATTATATCTACTAAATGTGTATCTACTGAAATATTCAGTTTAAAAATTAACTTATTTTCGAATAACAAATAAAACGTACGTCAACATACGAAACATTGTTTGTAATAAATTACAAACAATGTTTCCGTTAGACAAATAAAGTCGTGTATTTCTAAAAAGTAAATATATAATTTATAGACACAAAGCGCACCCAGAGTCAAAACAACTAAATATGGATAACACACGGGGATTGACCCGAAATGAGGGCGCCGTGGCATGTCGCTAAATTTGAAATATCGAATATCATAAAGCATAATATCGAACTCCGATCATGGCTCAGCGAAACTTAATAATAGTATAAAAACAGCGGATAGAAAAAATATTTTCAAGGAGTGCATTGACGAAATACAATGTTGAATGTTCTTTTATCTTTATTTGTATTTTTGTATCTGTCCAATGAATATACAAATGCCTTCTTAAAAATACGTTCTCTCGTTAAAAACCTCCTGATTTTCCTTTTAATTATACTAATTAAATAACATTCTAAAGATGAGAACTATGCTTTGAGAATACTAACTTAAACTTATAACAGCTTTGCGCTGCTTTAGATGTACAGACGCCAGCACATCCAGCTATCCCAATCTGTCAAATTTCTTTTATAGATTTTCAACTTTATCACAACAGCATTTGTCATGTTCACTTTCAATTAGGCTAATTTGACAGATTGGGGTAACTTGATGTGCTAGCGTCTGTACAAGTACAATCTGCTTCACTAATCAAATAAATCACCCCTCTCCACTGAACTTTTCTATAACAATTACACTGATATATTTTAAATATTATAAATAGGTACCTACCGAAGATTCATTCAAAGAAATCTAGTAGCGAGGTACCTTAATCACATTTAATGAAAAGAATAACAATGTCACACATATAATTGTATTATGCGGGGATTGAACCCGAATCACTATGCCGACAACAGTTATTTGTGTGACACATACATATTGTTATTCTTTTCTTAAAAATAAAAACAACCTTCGCACTAAGGAATGGAAATAAAGCCCTGTGTCGCGGGGTACTTTATGAATATAAATATAATGGACGGACACATAGCACATCCAGATTCTGAACAAATACTTATGGGTCCCACATATAGTTCTCCTGTTCAGGAATCGAACCCGGGACATGAAGTGGCGAAACGACTGTCTTAACCAGTATTGAGTCTAGCAGTTATTTGAGTTAGCCAAGGGCATGTTTGTAAATTTACGTCCATTACTTAGTATACCTAGTCATTAAAAATAAAAAGAAGACGGTATTCCATTTACATTTTGTTTTTAAACTAGATCCAATAATTCATATGGTTATTTGTTTACATAATCTTGACTCAAACGATTTTAAAATTCCGAAAGGTTTCCATTCCTCGTAGGATAAATAATATAGGAACATAAATAATGCAGGAAATACTTAGTTGAGGACGTGATGTTAAATCTTTCCAGATCGTTCAGAGGTCGCCCGAGGAATAATGCATTAGGATACGAAGATTTATATATTCATTAGCATTCGTAAAGGTACACAGTCAATGTCAAAGTGAAGACATTGACCAATGCCAGAGCCCCCTCGCGGCAACGCTAGAAATGAAATGTGCATCGTGCATCGAATTTCATATGAGAAGGTAATCTATTCAAGGTACGAACTTTGACCTTATATTGCATAATGGACTCAGCTTTGCCATGCCTGTAATGAAATAAACATAGGATAAGGCTATTTCAGTCCATACAAAGCAAAGTAGAGAACCATTCTCGTTGCGACATTGTTCAAAATTGTTCCAAGGTCATTTAGACAACATCAAAGAGGAAATATTGATGCAAGAATATTGAGTTTATGATTGATGTCAGAATAGGGTTTATAGATAGTAAACAATAATTTACAAACATGAATAAGTACAACGGGTAGCGTTGTATTTAATTCAAATATGGACTAATTAATGTACAGACGCCAGCACATGAAGCTACCTCAATTGAAAGTGAACCTTATAGTCCGTATAACCGTCAAACTCATTAAGTTCAGTAATAGTCGTTACCGATATTTTATACTGTCGATCAAATAATAACTATAGGTTCATATGAATTTATATATATAATGTAATGACAGTAATCAGCATTCACCACCACAGCCGCGATCGGACGGATATAGCGATCGTATCGTACGATAACAGCATTGTATAGAGACATACAGTAGTTAATCTTGGAACTGAATCTGGATGTAGCCCACACCTCAAATCGACGCATGTACCCTAATTTAAGCTATTTTTCTAGCTGCCACTTTCGCATGCAATTATATTCTTTATTTTATCCCCGAATACTGAAACTATATCATTTTTTACGTGATATGTATATATATAACGATAACGACCGTGCCGTTGTGGACCTATTTTTACATCATCATCATAATCATCATTACAACTGAAAGAAGTCCACAGCTGGACAAACGTTGCGATTATGGCATATATGCTATACACGCAACGCTTTGTAGACGGGTTGGCGCTCGCAGTACGATGGTCATAGTACACAGAAGGAAGCTGCTGTCCGTCCACTAGTAGATATTCCCTCGGGCTGATTTATACGCCACCCACAGGATAAGATGGGGTGATGATATTCGCTTTTTCATATAATACTCAAAAACCAGAAAAGCCTCTTTCAAAGAGCTGAAAATAGACTGTCACGGAAACTAACCCATTCTCTTGTCGATTGATTCTTTGTTTTTTTTTTACTAATATTATAAAGGCGAAAGTTTGTAAGTGTGTGAGTGTGTATGTTTGTTACTCTTTCACGCAAAATCTACCGGACGGATTTGGATGAAAATTAGTAGTAATATAGCTTATATTTACGAATAACACATAGGCTATTATTTATAAAGTTTAACGCGGTTAAAACCGCGGGTCCCAGCTAGTTGAATATAATTTTAATCAGTTCAGTTTTAGAAAAGGAAATAGGATTATTAATTTTCGAACTTGCTGATTCTACTGTTGTTTTCTTTTTGATACGTATCTTGGCAGTCTTGGCAGTAGGGATTCCTACGGAAGCAAATAAGTGTAGCTCCCGAAAAACACTTTACTGACTTTACTACTGTCTCTTGTATATTATCTTGTTAATATCCAACTGCTGAATAAATAAGAAGGGATGGCATAGGGGTTCATGGTCCAGGAACTGCTAACTAGTATAACCAAGCTAACCAAGTATGCCAAAAGCGCCACATTGAACGCGTATTCCCGTCGGTCATGCGCCTGACTTCTCATTGAGTGGTGGTTAGACATCTCAACGGCTTACAAGAAATACATTAAAATTGGTTACCTGTAAACTAAAAAAAAAGGTCAGGGTACGCGATGACGTAATACCACCCGTCCCAACCCACGCGGCTAGCCCATATTCCTGCCTAGTACGCCGAGATTATTATCTATGTATAATTAATCTGTATTACCCTCGCATTACTGGTATTACCTTCGAGGTTGGTACTGTTCGGTATTTATGGACCAATTTGCCATTGTCAATATTTGCATTCCATTAACGCAAGGAAAAGTGTTTGTGGGCAAGCATTTATATTTGCCTTTGTCTCGTATCAGGAGACAATGAGACGTGGTTCATGGTTGTTAGGTATGCTTTTACACGTGAATACAAAAAATAACTTTGCTAAAAGTATTGATTGTTATATAATACCGCCTGATGGTAAGCGCTTACCGAAGCTTATCTATTAGAACTTAAAGGCCAAAACCCTGGGTTTGTAACACCCGTCCTTGGAAGGACGGGTGTCTGGCCAGATCGCATCGCGTTGGAACGCGATGCGATCTGGCCAGTTTAATCACAGCCTACAGCAGACGTTAGTCACTCACCACTACCCCTCCAACTCGATGTGAGCTGGCGACTTTACCAACAGCCTACATCACACGTTAGTTGCTCACCCATCACCTTCCAACTCGATGTGATCTGGCCAGTTTCATCATCATCATCATATCAGCCGAAAGACGTCCACTGCTGGACAAAGGCCTCCCCCAAAGATCTCCAGAATTGCCGGTCTTGCGCTATCCGCATCCAGCGATTTCCAGCGACCCGCACAAGATCATCGGTCCATCTTGTAGGGGGCCTGCCCACGCAACGTCTTCCGGTTCGTGGGCGCCACTCGAGAACCTTTCTGCCCCAGCGGCCGTCGGCTCTACGAGCTATGTGCCCTGGCCAGTTTACTCAAGAGTTAAATCGCACGTTAGTTGCTCACCCATCGCCGTCCACCTCGATGTGATCGTGCGACTTAACTCACAGTCTACTTAACAATGTAAGATAATGGGCAGCGATCATGAGGAATAATAATTGTCGATATTCATTATGGCCACACTTGATTGACACAATTTTTTGTATATTTAAACTAATTGGCTCTTTATAGGTTGTCTGAGATACGTTAGCCGTCCCGACGGGCGGCTGGAGTCCCGCACTGCGTTGAATTGTTTAACGTACTCTTCGCGGTCGAAGGGAAGCTCAGTATCTCGAAAAGCAGTTAAGCTATTGCTCCCGGTGTTCATGGGAACATCCATGATAATCGTTAGAATCTACCAACTGTTCTAATCAATTTAGTCACAGTTTCGCTGTTAGTTTCGAGGTCAGTTGGCAATCACTCCATAATTTTTGGTAACTACCCGCAACGCGAAAGACCCCCATAGAAATAGGTAAAATCAAACGAAATTTATAGATACCCATCACAATTTAGTTACA
Organism: Pseudoips prasinana; assembly: GCA_951640165.1. Classification (NCBI taxonomy): domain Eukaryota; kingdom Metazoa; phylum Arthropoda; class Insecta; order Lepidoptera; family Nolidae; genus Pseudoips; species Pseudoips prasinana. The sequence continues at coordinate 16,086,801 of OX621241.1, read as the reverse complement.
GCAAATACGCATCACGATGTACACATGGCTGTCGTATCGGAGGTTAATCTTCCTAAGGAAACGACGCGACGCAAGCTTCATTCGCCCTCCAAGATGGAAATGTAGGAAATAAACGAGGTTATTCCAAAAGCATTGCTCATTTTTTGTGATACGAGTCGCGATGGCCAATTATCGACGCCGGCTGCTCACAAATTCGATTTCGCCAGTTGACGCTCGCCTACTTCAATATCAATCTGTGACCATTAAATTATAGATTGCTTGTTCTTGATCTAAAATGATAAGGAATCATACTATTTGGAACACTCTTATATTAGGTAAACTGCGATCTTATTCTCACTGCTCAGAGGGTTTTAATCTGTCTTTGACTTTGCAATGATCAAAAGTGAGTCTTGAAATTACTGCAATAAGAAAGGTTTTGAGGCCACAGAAATTCGCGGTCATTTTAAAATTATTCCACCAGAGGTAGAAGACAGGAACGCGTGTGGAAGAGTGCATGAGTAACCAGTGTAAAAAAAAAAACTATAAAAAATAATCGAGCACGGTGCACATTCAGTCTACCACCTTCATCGGGAACGTCTCATATACGAGCAAGTTGTGATTTTTGCAGTTTGCAGAAGTTGTTAGCAAATTAAGGATTAAAATTTAAGATTAAAACATTTTTTTTAATTTATTATTATTACTAATTAAATATTCTGTAAAACAAATTGAGACCGCGATCAATAAAATCTATACTCTCTGTTAGTCTTATCAAGCAAACACTGCGGAATCTGCAAGATGTTTCAATGGAGTTAACTGTTTTTCTATATTCGAAGAAAAGAACCTGTAGGTGTTTTAATCCTTTGCAAACCCGTTCGGCATAAACCATTCTTAATCCTTATCCGTCATGATAACGGATTTCCCCACGACAAAAAATGTGAAAGGAATTTAGAATATGTTACAATAAACAACAAATATTGGCTATTTGTTTCGTAAGCGTACCCTAGCTCATATTTCTTTACTAACGTAGAGAAATATTAGAATTAAACGGTATTAATTTTGGGAATAGTTATAGCGGACCACCGAAAGGCTTTCAGTAGCATTCTCTGGGTAAAGACAGCTGAAAAATGTTTAAATTGAAAGAATAAATCAAATACTATTCTGCTGTCGCGGTAGAAACATTACGTAACTTCATAAAGCAAAAACGAAAAAATCACCAACTCGTTAACGATGGAATTCCTTTGTGTCAATAGATAGTAACGTCAGCAAAAGCAATGTTCTAGCGTTCTAGTTAAAGTCGAGAGCTTCATTACGAATATGAGCACCTACGTGGGTTGGGATTTCACTAAATTGCTGTTGGTACATTGACACCACTCCACTATGATACCTCGTGGAAGCAATTAACATGTGATGTGGGATGCTGTGGTACAAATTAATTGCTCTACTAATCTAAATGTTAGTATGCGCGGCGCTTACAATTAGACGAGGCACATCACAAGATAGCTACGTGTTGTAATGTTATACACACATGTAAGGGACAGCGTAACCAAATTTCTGCGATACCAGTCTCGTTAGCATGGCAGTGTAGACATAATTCTCTCTATTGAGCCAATTCAATCGAAGAAAACGGTCTCACGCCATACAGTAATATCATCAACCGAACGCAGTGGTGAAACATGAGTCTTCCTCGCCATACTAGCTCAGGTGAATATTCTTCGATTGTACCAGTTCACGATGAAATTCACATAAAGTTTGGTTTGTGTTTCAGGCGCTACATGAGAAACTTATACTTATAATTTTGTTACATTTAACGCTTACGCAATAGGTACAGACGCCAGCACATCAAGCTTCCCCAATCTGTCAAATTTCCCCAATTGAAAGTAAATCTTATGCTTTTGTGATAAATTTGAAAATCTATAAAATAAATTTTACAGATTGGGGTAGCTGGATGTGCTGGCGTCTGTACAAGTAATTTTCCAACTACAAAAATAAAGAATTTTATTCTAGTTTAATTTGCAAAGCTAAAGTGGGTGGTTAAATTAATATAGACAGCCTGTGGCGTGGTTGGTAAATGCTGGCTTTGCACGTCGCAGGTCCTGGGTTCGATTCCCACCCAGAACAGATATTTGTGTGCATGAACATGTCTGTTTGGCCTGAGTCTCGGTGTAATAATCTATACAAGTATGTATTTACGAAAGAAATGTAGGTAGTATATCAGTTATCTTGTTTCCATAGTACAAGCTCTGCTCGGATCAGGTGACCGTATGTGAATAATGTCCCGGGATATTAATATTAAACTAATATAGCTTATGTTGGCTTAGCTTAGCTTATAATTGCTGTTGGTCTTTCTATATATAGCTAGCTGTGCCCCGCGGTGTTACCCGCGTTAAATTTTATAAATTTTCTTTGCTATAAACCGAACGGAGCCCGAGACCTTTCCAACGAATGCAAAACCGTGAAAATCGGTTCGTGCGTTCTGGAGTCATAGCGTCAGAAGGAAAACCCGACTTATTTTTATATAGTAGATGTGCAACATAATTAGTGGATGAATCATAAGGAGCGCTATCTACCTATGAAACTCAATAAACTAAACAAAACCAATTTGAGAAATGTAATTTTTTTAATATACGAAATGCCCCAGCTGATCGTTAAAATGATGTAATATATTTTTAGTGTATACTACTATATGTGCATAAAAATATCGATTCCTTCTGTAAAAGGAGCGATACACATAATATAAATACTAGATATAAGAATAATCTTATGTCACATACTACCTGTCTCCACAAAATTAGTAACTCTTTTATGGGGCAATATTATATTATATCTTTTATGGGGGTATAAGATTCTATAGCAAACTTCCTAATGATATAAGAGAATTGTCTACGAATAAGTTTAAAAGAATTATTAAAGCCAAATTGTGTAGCAGGTAGCACATATTACAAAATTTCTGATTATTTAAGTGACAAAAGTTCTTGGGATTGAATTATTCTAAGTCAACACACAAACAATATGTAATTAATCTTAAGGAAATTTTATTTAAAATAAAGGATTCGTACTGAGTTTTCTGGCAGTGTTTCTCAGTAGCTGCCACGTCATCACGTTATTCCACATAAGTGTAAACATTTTCACGGATTAAATGAACTTTACATTTATGTTTTTCTGCAGTTTGCTTGTTGGCGAGTAACAAAGTCTTAAGGTCCTTAAGTTACGGCACTTATTTATGTAACACCTTGTATAAATCTATACATATAATAAAATCGTAGGAAAGTCAAAACTGTACATTAAATATTTTTAAAAAAGGGTACTTGGGGCGTGATCTACAATCGATATCGAAGCCAAAAATGAAGTTTTTAGAATTTTTATCTGTGTGTCTGTTTGTCTGTATGTATGTCCGGGCTAAACTCAAAAAGTACTGCATGGATTTACTTCAAATTTTGTATGAATATTACTAAGAGGTCGGGTCAACATATAGGCTACATATTATCACGCTATCACTTACGAGGGAGGAGCTGTGATAATTTACAAAATTTTACGCGGGCAATACCGCGTGGCACAGCTAGTAAATAAATAAAAAGAATCAGCTATAAGTAAAAACTTGCTTGACCAAGAAAAAAGGAGCCGCGGAAATGCGTGCCAAAAACCCAGTGGTTCAAGGAGCTTGTTTAATAATAAATTTGTTTGTGTTTTGTATTATTGCTCCTTGGCTCTCTACAAAAGGGAGCATCGGCCGCTTGACGTCGATGCCGGCCTTAGACAGAGAATAATAGTTATTATACAGTAAGAGAAGAATATTAGGTCATTAGTTTATATAGTACTAGCTGTGCCCCGTGGTTTTACCCACTTAAACTTTATAAATTATAGCCTATGTGTTAATCCGGGGTGTCAGCTAACTCCATACCAAATTTTATTTAAATCGCTCCACCCGTTTAGACGTGAAGAAGTAACAAACATACACACTCACACAGACACACACTCACAAACTTTCGTCTTTATAATATTATTAGGATTAGTGTGAAATAGTGTCATTAACAATGTCCTCTCCATAGCCAGTTACAGCCACGGGTGGGCAAGTGTGATTGGCAAGGTTAAAGACCTAGACACGCCGTCAGTCTATAGATGGGTGACCACCAAAGTGGTTTTGATTTCTGAGCATTTTCGTGGCGGTTCCGGTTATTGTCGTTCGACAACACTCATTAAACTATACCAGACGTACTGTGCCTCTAGCACGAGTTCCTGCAGTTTACTTACTCGATCACACGTACAGTTTCGTCCCATACATTGAGCACCAGAGTTTTAGTTCTTAATAGATTCCGCGAGAGGCGCTGGTGCTCAATGTATGGGAAAAACTGTACGTGTGATCGAGTAAGTAAACTGCAGGAACTCGTGCTAGAGGCACTGGGCTTAACCAACTCTAATACCAGGGTAACAACTGCCCATGCGATAATGAAGAACAAATAATGTCCATCTACTGATTGAATTTGGATTATGGTGACCAGTCTCAATCAAGTTTTGATTATGGGAGACTAGCCATCTACTTAGAATATATAACAGAATACAAGTGTATGCAGTTTCTAATAACACATTCTCATGATCCGTTGCGGTAGCTAGCCGACACGACCGAAAACAGGTCAGGTACACGATCGAAAATTAAATTAAGAGGAGTTACAATATTATCGCGTCAAAACCAATGAGACAGACAGACATATTACGTATGAAACACATTATTCATCATCATCATCATCATTACAGCTTAAATAAGTCCACTGCTGGACAAGCCTCCCTCAAGAATCATCTTGAGGGGATATGCCATAATCGCCACGCTTGGCAGGCGGGTTGGCGATCGCAGTATGATGGTCGTAGTACTCAGAAGGAAGCTGCTTCCCGTCCTCTGGTAGATATTCCCTCGGGTCGACTTCTACGCCCCCCACGGGATGAGATGGGGTGATGATATTCTGATTCAGATATTTGTCGCCGTCACCACACACAGCACATTATTATAAAAAGTTTATTTTATTATACATATTATGTTAGCAAAAATATAAGAGCCATCATTTAAGGTACCACTAGAGATTAAATTATACTATAAAATTATGTAGACGTATTACGTATTCACTAATCACATTAAAATAGTAGGGGCGTCATAAAACCACTACATGAACACCACTTACAATTTATACAGCTCTGAGCATATGAGCATATACTATACAGTTACGACTTTATGTAACGCCAGGTTTAAAATACGGTTGCATTCAATTAGCCTTCTTACGACTCCTCAAAGATAAAATCCCAAATGTATAATACAAATCACATAGAGCTTTGTATATCACTGCGATTGCCATTCGGTATATATGAATATCACTGACAATGAATATTCTTCTCAAACGAAAAGAAATGAATAAATAGTATGTAACTTATTCTATTACGACTCATCAAATAAATGTAGCCGATTCTAGTTTAGTAAAGATGGAATCCACGCCCTGCAACCGCGGATGGGAACACGCGCCCGCAATCCAAGGAAATTGTGTAGGTCAAATCAAAATTTGGATTACATCTGCAGTCTAGATGGATGGCAACCACCAAAGTCACCTCTGTTGGGACGTTGGATTACAACCGTCTAGAACATGCTTAAGTATTATTGAGTCACTTGAGTTGCTGATTGTACTTGCTGCGTACTAAGGGTGCTCTTCTAGAGCGGGGTATAGTGCCCACCTTTACAAAGACTTAGCGGTGACGCAATACGGGTCACGCGTAGTTTTCCCTTATTTCTTAGTGAAAACGAATAACGTACTAAATTAGAAAATGTGTTCTAACAAATTTCTTTAAAAAGCTTTAATTTTGACACAATTTTTAGGGTTCCGTATCCAAAGAGTGAAATAGGACCCTATTACTAGTCTAGTCTGTCTGTCCGTCTGTACCAGGCTATATCCCGACGTGATAGTTTGACAGTTGAAATTTTCACAGATTATGTATTTCTGTTACAACAACGAAAAAACAGAATAAAATAAATAGGGCTCCTAAAATATTTATCCGGCAACAGGGAGACACGTGAAATATTCACAGAATAATTAGTTATATATTGACTTCAAAAAATAAATAATAAAATTACAAACGGAAGTATCGTCGTCGGTGGTTTTAATCAACGGAATACATATAATTGAACTTTTTATAGTGTCTTTGTTCCATTCCATTAAATAATTCATTTTTACATTGATTGACTCCATGTTCCTTTCTTCTTTCCAATTTAAATATATATAAAAACTTGAGAGGTGTCAAGGGACACCCGGATGGAACGAAGTTATTTCTTATTATTTATTATGTACAAAAAACCTGTATACACTCAACAAAAATAATCATCGTGACACCACTCTGTTCAATGCGAAATAGAAATGAAAATATCTGGCTTGCTTTCTGTAAGAGAGAGAGAGAGAGACAGACAGAGAAACATGCGCACGCCGCACAGCTACAAACAGTGTCGTGACAACTTTTCGTAAGATTTTTTTCCGTCTAGCCCCCTTTCACAACGCCCGATAAGGAACTTCGTTCCCAAATTGTTCGAAAACTTACTCTTTATTTGTCTTCACTATGAAATTAAACACACATATATATATATATATATATATATATATATATATATATATATATATATATATATATATATATATATATATATATATATATATATATATATATCCACATCCTGCTCCATCTCCTACTTCTCAGCGTGTCGCACCCTTGAAATAATGGTAGCTTTGCAGCAAGGCGCCTCCACAGTTCACCACGCGAGCTACAGCACCAAGGATTTCAAGGGGAGTTTTATAAATCACAATTTATTTATATTGCAATCAAGATTATTTATTCCGCCTAGATACATTTTTTTATAAAATATTTTACATAACAGTTTTTCTTCTACACTCAAGCAGACCACAGCAGGCACTGAATGTTTAATTTTTTTTAACATTTTTCATCTGGAAAACACATTCTTATTTTAAATCCTATGTCCTATTTATCAATATAAAAGAAGATTTTAGCTCCCGGTAATTAATATCAGATCCTTTTGAATTCTGAGAACAATTATTATTTATTCTGTGTCTGGGTGTAATCAGTAAATCAGTAGTATGGTTGCCATAGCATGTACATGATCTGCTTAGTTTGGGACCAGCCTGGCAGTGCGTTAGTTGTCCAAAGATATTTATTTATAATGTATATTTATTTTACTCTTTGTTTTAGGTGGTAAAGCTAGAACGAAATTTATTTTATTATAATTTATTATTTGTCAATAAATACATATAACCACTACCAAAAATCTTAGCGGTCGAAATAAGTTTATTTAATATTTCTATAAACGACATTACCATATTAATTACTAAAACTTTAACTACCCCATATATAAAGGTCCTATATCTCCCTCTCCTGTATATTTATTTTTTAACATTATAGCAAGGCAATGAGCAAGCAGGTTACCTGATGGCATGTATGAGCTGAGGCTACTGATGGCAAGTGATCACCACCGCCCAGGGACACTCGAAACACTAGAGGAGCCGCATATGTGTTGCCGGCCTTTATAAAAGGAATAGGCTTGCTTCTTGAACGTTGCATGTCATACCGGATCAGAAATACCTCCGCAGTTAATTGATATTAGAGGTCTAGTAGCAAATGCGTTAATGAAGAACTAATCTTATTAGTTTTGCATTTAATAAACATCTTCAACACAGTTCATTTCCTCGTTGGCTCCAGTTTCTCTATGCCAGCTATTTACGTCTCCGTTTTGAATGGAAGCTGTCAAAATGAAGATTAGCAGCATACATTACGATATGCAACGCACTTGTAACGTAACTGATATAATGCATACTGCAACACTTCAGCCCGCTGCTTGGTAGAATATGATTGGACGCATTCGTTGACCCGCTTTATGTGAATTGAAAGCAATTGTGGCGAAATGAGGGAATTAACGAAGTTATTATGTGCCATTAAATTATGAGATATAAATGGATCCAGCTGATGAAAGGAAGAGTGCGTGGGGTTTGCGTTTAATATGACTTTAATGCTTCATTTAATAACGAACGGGCTGAATATTTCAATTTAAATTATTGCTTATTACTGCTACTTGTGGCGTTGTTCAGCGGAATGTAGCTATGAAAAATATCCATAGATACATTCCGAGATTTGGCAAAGTTTATAGGGTTAGTGGGTACCATAGCCTATGATAGCTATAACATTGGGATATTGATACCTACTGATATAATACAATTTAATAATAACGTAAAAGCTCCTATTAACGACCCCCTAAAAAGTGTACTCTATTAACGATCTAATTTTTAAATCACTCATATTAGACATAATATAGCGTTCCAGAATGTGATACTTTAAAAATTAGTTATTTATTTTAGTTGGGGAGCAAAAAGATTAAAGTTTATGTGTGTAAATAGCCAGTAAAAGAAATAATTTGACAATGAGTGGGACGGACCCGAAATTGACGCACGTTTCATAGTGTCGCGTCTCCGGCCAAGTAAGTACACCTAAATATGACTTAAGGAAAATAACACACTAAGAATGGATTGGTCTTCTTGCTATCACATTACAACTGTAACGTATATATTTGTTTTCTAAATTAACTCTTGATATAAAAATTCTTATAGGTTTTTGTGTAATAAAATCATGTTTTAATTTAAGGCGGTAATAGAACCCGTATTTCAAAACTTGATTCTTATAACGACCCATGGCGTTGTTAAATTTTGAGAGCATTTAGTATTTTTAAATAATATCTATTATAAACTACCCCATTTGATTTTATTTTTATCTTGTTCAATTCTTAAAATTATTTTACTTCGTTAGCTCTATTAACGACAGCTATTTTTTTAAGTTTTTGTGTAAAACTCGATTCAACGTTAGACAATATCCCTATTATTGTAACGATATTATACTGTAAATAACCATTATTATCTGAATTAAAGACTAACTGAGACTAAAAAAATAATATAGTAATGAGATCGAATTTAACAGTATTCCATAAAACGGATATTTTATCTGTTTATTATTAATTTTATTGGTCGCTAATAGAATATTGTAACCTTCATACGTGATTCTATTACCGACTCACAGCAATGACGATATTTTTGGTAGTATTACAGTACAAAATGTATATTTTTGAACAAATTGGCTTATTTCTTGCTAACGTGACGTTTTGAGAGATTTTGTCACAGGCCATATTATTAATGTAAAATAATATTTGCTATCCAGTTTCATTCATGGCTTCATGGCATTGGCTATATTTCATATGTTTTCAAATCAAATAAAATGGCGGGACGGAATGAGGGCCATGTAACTTTTCAAATCTTCTTTCGAAGAACTATATTCTATATCGTTGATTAATGTCTCTCTCTCTCTTCTCCTAGCCTTATTAATCCCAAGCGTCTTGGGGTCGTCTTCTGTATTGAGCGAATTATAAATGTGTTATTATAAAATTAACCTATTATAAAGGTATTTTGTGATTGTAATTTGTATTACAGATAAAATATTTTTGTTATTGATTTATAATATATAATTAGTAGGTAGGTAATGAAAAAGTAAGCTTTTAATTATTTGAAGACTGTTTTGTGAGATTGGTTACATTTTTAATTAATTAAAATAACAAAAAGTAAGTTCTCTAAGCGTTGCAATAAATAGATATGTTCATATTTTAATAATGGTGATCTCATAACTATTGTTATTATATAATATATACCTTAAAAAACATTTTTTAATTTGTTTAATAGTAGAGAAGAAGTGAGAATTTCGTAGCGGTCGGTAAAAGAAGTAGAAAAATCGGTAATAGAATCTTGCCGCATTCTATGGGCCGGTAATAGAATCAACTACTCTTTTGGATTAAATAATTATTTAGTAATTATTGCGTTATTTAATATTGAATTTAAGTACTAAATTGCAAAGAATACTTTATTGAGATTAAATAAAAATTATCACATCTTTTCTAACATAACAGCTGATATCATCTTTGCCCTAACGGTCGAACGGTTAACTTACGTGTAAATTTGCTCTGTGTTTAAAAAAACAAATAGTAGCTAAATCTGGACTTATCTTACAATTTTAATCATTCCAACTTACATAGTATATAATATATATAATATATATAATATCTAATGTATACAACTATATTACTACAAACATGTTCTGACTATTTACAAGCGCTTTTTTAAAGTCTACGTGAATAAAAACCTTTTTTATTTTTATTTTATTTTTATTTATTTTAGTGTTCATCTAAAAGTGATATTCATATTCAAAATCATCAAAAAGTGTGTAAATGGAACGTTTAGTGGTGTGAATTACTAAAAAAATTTGAATCACGGCTGTCGACCGGTGAGTGCATGATAAGACTTTTTACGCACAGTGCAAGCAACTCTCACGGTTACGCTGCGCACAAAGGTAGCATATCGGCGTGCGCCCGCGCCCGGTGACACAATCGAGTGCTCGCACCAAAGATTATTTATCGTAGACGGCGCAATACTTTACATTGCCTCTGGGAGGATAATCAAAATAATTTATTAGTCTGGTTTTTGGTGGTTCTAAATTACCATTATGGCCAGTGAAGAAGAGCGATCTAAAATCTTTAGTAACGACTCGACCCCTTCCCGTAATGTGTCTACGAATAGAGGAAATAAGAGGCAGGCTAGTGGACCTCCATCCCCGCCTTCACCTTTATGTAATAAAGAAGATATTCGGTCTATTATCCAAGAGATAATTAAAACAGAATTCAGCGATATGTTGACACAATTCAACAAAAATTTGGTTAGCACTATGAACAATAAACTGGAAACAGTTAACTCAGAAATGAAAGAGATGGTAAAATCTATGCAATTCATGAACAAGCAATTTGAAGACTTTGAAAGTAATCAGAAGGCATCAAGCGAAACCATAAAGAGGCTAGAAATAGAAAACACGGAACTGAAGACAACTATAGCGAACCTTAGTGAGCGAATTATTAATTTGGAGCAGAAATCTCGATCGAGTAACCTTGAAGTACAATGTATGCCTGAAACTAAGAACGAGAATGTGTACACTATTGTCACCCAACTTGGGAAAGCTGTTGACTGTGAGGTTCAAGAAAAAGACATATTGAATTGTACACGAGTTGCCAAAAGCAATCCATCCAGTACACGTCCTAAATCCATAGTGGTTCAGTTAGCATCACCCAGGCTGCGCGATCAACTTTTAGCGTCCGTTATTAAATATAACCAAAATAACCCGCAGAATAAACTTAATTGTGGACATCTTGGATTCGCCGGTGTGAAAGCCCCTGTCTATGTTGTTGAACACCTCTCACCCAGCAATAAATCTCTTCACGCTGCAGCTAGAATTAAGGCAAAGGAACTGAACTATAAGTACGTTTGGGTCAGAAATGGCAAAATATTTGTGAGAAAAGGAGACGGAACAGAATATATACTTATAAAAAACGTTGATAGTCTAAGTAAAATCAAGTAATTGGTTTTAATTTATTGTCATGTCATAATACCTATATATACTTTAAAATTCAACAATTTAACAATATATTACCAGAATTGTAGAGGTCTGAGAACTAAAACTAAAACATTTTATGTTAACCTTTGCTGTATGAAATATGATGTATTAATTTTAACCGAAACCTGGCTAAATAGTAGTGTACTTAGTGGTGAACTGTTTGATGACAGATATGTGGTTTACAAACGAGATCGGGAGACAACAGGCTTCCATCCTAATAAAGATGGAGGCGGAGTTCTGATTGCTGTCTCAACCAAAATCAGTTCAAAGTGCATTGATAAATGGCACAGTAGATGTGAGGATCTTTGGGTTACCATCGATATTTCAACTACACATAAATCACGACAGTTAGCATTCTGTGCAGTCTACCTACCTCCACCTGTATGTCTTCCAACAATTGACCACTTTATAGAACACTGTAATAACGTGTTTGAGACAGCAAATATTCCAATTTGTATAATAGGCGATTTTAATTTAGGTAAAATAGATTGGGCTCCGGGTGCCGCTAACAGTTCACTACCTAGCACTTGTTTGAGATTATTAGAATTTATGAACGTTAGTAGACTTTCTCAGTACAATTTTGTAAAGAACTGCTCTGCGCGTACTTTGGATCTAGTTTTGTCAACCATATCTACGTGCACTGTGAGTCAAAGCAGTTGTTCTTTAACTCCTGTTGATAAACTACATCCCCCGCTTGAGCTTATCGTGTCATTATTAAAAGAATCCAACCTCCCATACAATAGTCTTAACAATAAAAAAAACTTTTATAAGGCAAATTATGAACATATTAAAACATATATTAACGAACATGACTGGAACCAACTATTTGCTAATATTAATGATGCAGATAGTATGTTAAGAGTGTTTTATGAAGTGTTAAATAGTTCAATAGATACATTTGTCCCAAATTGTAAGTCAATGGCTTGCCGTTATCCTCCTTGGTTTATTAAGGCAATTATTAGAACACTCAAAGAGAAAAATAAGTTAAGATTACGCTTTAGGAAATATAAGAACCCGTTGCATGAATTGGAACTAAAATTAGTCTCAAAACGTTGTCAAAACCTGGCCAAAATCTTGTACAGTACATATATGGAAGACTTAGAGTCAGAAATTAAAAATAATCCGAAACTGTTCTGGACTCATGTTAAGGCTAAGCGTGGTGGGTCTAGTATTTATCCACTATCAATGACTGACGGTCAAACTATAACATCAAATGGTTCGGATATTTGTGATCTCTTTGGTAATTACTTCGCATCTGCTTACACCCCTGAACATGGCAGTAAATTTAAGAATGACTCTAATTATCTGGACACATTAGAAACTAATAGTCAATGCCTGACGATACCAGAACTTGATAGTGATACTCTACTCAAAAAGTTGCAAGGCGTTAACATGAGGAAAGGAGCAGGTCCTGATGGAATCCCACCATTATTTATTTCTGCCTGTGCATCGGCCCTGGTTACCCCGTTATTAAAAATATATAAGAAATCGCTAGCCACTGGATCTTTCCCATCTGAGTGGAAAAAGGCCAAAGTGGTTCCAGTACACAAGTCAGACAAAAAAGACACAATTTCCAACTATCGCCCTATCGCAATACTCTCCACGCTTGCTAAGATTTTTGAATCACTGATCTGCCCTTACATCCAACGCCACTTCAGACTTTATCTCACCGACCACCAACACGGCTTTGTTGCCTCAAGATCTACTGCCACAAACCTACTGGCTTTTTCAGAGTCCCTAATTGAATCTATTGACTCAAACAAGCAATTAGATGTATTATACACCGATTTCAGCAAGGCCTTTGATAAAATCCCTCATTCAATACTGATCCACAAACTAGCAACATACGGTATCACTGGTCCCTTGCTGAAATGGCTAGAATCTTATCTGTCAAAGCGTGAATTTTATGTTGTTGTTAACGGCTTTCGATCTGCCAGCAATTATTGCATGTCTTCCGGTGCCCCACAAGGGTCACACCTTGCTCCTATTCTATTTATCATATATATAAACGACCTTTCCCAATGCTTCTACTTTTCCAATTGTTATCTCTACGCCGATGACTTAAAGTTTGCCCGACAAATCGGATCACCTAGAGATATTACGCTTCTACAAGAAGATCTGAACAGAGTTGTTAAATGGTGTGAGACTAACAAAATGGAACTTAATTTAAAAAAATGTTATCATTTGTCATTCTCAAGAAAGTCTCATCCAATACACTCTGAGTACTTTAGAAGTGATAACAAAATACAAGAAGTGGATGTTATTAGGGATCTGGGAGTACTGTTTGACAAAAAATTAACCTTTGTCCCCCACATTGAGAATATTATTAAGAAAGCGTCGAAAATGCTAGGGTTTGTGATTAGAAACACCAGGGGCTTTAAACAGGTTGGTACCAAAAAGATGCTGTACTATAGCCTTGTCCGAAGCATTCTAGAGTACTGCAGTGTTGTATGGAGACCACATTACGCTACACATAAGTTACTTTTGGAAAGAGTTCAGAAACGGTTTTTGTGGCACCTTGCATTTTCTAAAGGAAAAAATAAGCAGCTGCTCTCTTATAATACCCGTCTCAGTTACTTTAAAATACGCTCGTTATCAACTCGGAGAGAAATTATTGATGCCTTGTTTCTCTATAAGTTGCTTAGAAATAAAATCGACTGCCCAAACCTACTGAGTCTCCTAAAATTCCGTGCCCCAGCCCGATATCCGCGTAACCCTATCACACCATTGTACCCTCCCTTGCGCAGAACAGTTCTGGGTGCCAACTCGCCGATTTCACGCATGTGTAAAATCCTAAACAGTTGCAGTGATCTAACTGATATACACCATGACAGCATACAACAATGTTACAAAGTAATTATCGAACAATATTCTCACAACCAATGATTACAATAATAACTTTCATTCTTTGATTTTCTTGATTTTTTATTTGGAGACTGGGTCTGTATAATTCTTAGGATAAATATTTTATGTACCTGAAATAATTGATGAGATTTTTATTTTTTATTAGTATCATTTTAATTTTGTATTTCGAATATTTTTAATTTTATTGTTTGATTTGAAATTTTATCATTTTTATTTTTGTTATATAATCTTAATTTAATTTATTTTAATTTGCTAAGTTATAAATCTATTGTCTTATTTATTGTAATGTACTATTTTTATTATTTGTTTAAATTACCTATTTGAATGGCTTTAAATTGTATTCACTCTTTTGGCTTTATACTATTATATTTTACTTATATAACCATAATTGGTGCATGTTGTGTTAGCCTGTAAGTAATTGTCGCACTTATAAACGTACTAATAAGCAAGTATAACTTTAAATGTATTGTGTGAACAATTTTTGGCTAACCTAAATAAATAAATAAAATAAATAAATATCTACTTTTTTAAAGTGAATCCTAAGACAGCTAAAACTGGCGGTAATAAGAGCTTTTACGTTACTAATGACCCGCCCATCTTCGCATGGGTCCATAGATGCTAGAAGGATAAATTAGTATTATGAACAAAAAATGGTAATATTGACTGTACTATAATAGTTAGGCTGACAAACTCATGGATATTTTTGTACGTACAGACGCCAGCACATCCAGCTACCCCAATCTGTTAAATTTATTTTATAGATTTTCAACTTTATCACATAAGTATAAGGTTCACTTTCAATTGGGGAAATTTGACAGATTGGGGTAGCTTGATGTGCTGGCCTCTGTACAGTAGGTAATATCCGGGATATTACCTACTGTACAGAGGCCTTAGGGTCTTACGCGATAGGTATGTCTTGTCGAGCGAAAATTGTATAAGTCGAATTCACGTAAGTTGGGGTTAAATTTTACACATAAATACGTATAAAGTATGTTCCATCGGGACAATAAAGTCTGAAAAAAAGTAAAAAAAAAATTGAATTAAGAATTATTCTTAATTCAATTTTGATGCTTAGAAATAATAAATATTCTTTAAACAAATAAAATTGCTATAAATAAAACAACGTAAACCGTATATTTTGATGTCGAAAGCTTCTTTCTTTATTCTAAGCATGTCGCATGACGAATAAATTTTTCCTTCTTACGCCAAATTTCCTCATAGCATGTCACTAACTTTTCGTCCCCCATTTTATAAAAGAAACGCGGTATTTATTGGAGTCTATTGTTCCTATAAGTCTTCCGTTAATTTGGATGATACAAATAGAGGTTATCAATAAAATGCACTGCGGTACGTAAAACAATTCCACCTGGAACGCGCTTGACCTGTCATATACGGAACACTATAAGACGATGACTACCTACACATCTATAAATCGTCCAGGATGTTAAAAACGGCAACTTACTACCTGCAGATGACCACTTCATTCACAATTCTTCATTCTTCAGACTTCATTACCTGAGGATGATCACTCAGAAACATTCTTCAACGGTGGATGTTGTTTATGATTCTCAATATTATCCTTGCAATTCGAAATTTGTGCGGGTCGCTGGAAGCCGCTGGATTCGAATAGCACAAGACCGGCAATTGTGGAGATCTTTGGGGGAGAACTTTGTCCACCTTTCAGCTGAAATGATGAAGATGATGATGAATTCAAATTTGACTACAAAAAAGGAGGCTATTTTATTTTTGTTTGAATTTTGTTATTATTTTGCCATATTTTCTCCGTTGTCTTTGAGCCGATTTTAATATTATGTATTCGATAGAGAAAACTTTCGGACAGATCCCGTACACATTTTGTCTAAATAAATTGAATAGAATGAATAATAATGTCTTCCTAGCCGCATTCCGGCCACGGCGGCCAGTCTTAATAGAGATTAGCCATCTGCGTGGGACATATTATAGTGAGATACAAGTGTGTGCGCAAACACAGGAGCACTTTCTATTCCATCACTCTCATGATCCGATGGGACGCCTAGCGACACGACCGGAAAGAGGTCAGATACAGGACCGACGGCTTTACGTGTTTTCCGAGGCACGGGGGTACATAATACCGCCAACTCCCAGACTTCGGGCTGATTCTGAGAAATTTTTCTTTTTACAGAAAAGTCTCAAAATCACTTTTTGGCCCGACCCGGGATTTGAACCCAGGACCTCGTTCTCTGCGGGTGAACACGCTACCGCTAGACCAACGAGGCAGTCATAGAATGAATAGTTGAAGTCGATTCAATGTTTATAAAAGAGTTATTATTCAATCAGTAAATGGTTTACTCCCACATTTATTCATTTCATTCATCATCATGTCAGCCGAATGACGTCCACTGCTGGATTTATCCTGCCCATAAGATTTCTACAATGGATGGACACACCATCATTTGAAGGAACATGCCAAACCGCTTGGCAGAAGGCTTGGTGAGCGCAATATGGAGGTCATAGTACGCAGATAGACGCTGCTGTCCATTATGTGAGAAAACGATTCCTGGGGTCGCCTTCTATTATATTGTTTGTCTTCAGCCATACCAATTCATTTTATTATTTATTTATTAATTAATAATGCCTTTTTAGTTGGATTCGGCCTTAAATGCAAACGCACAAACACAGGGGCACTTTCTATTCCATCAGTCTCCTGATCCGATGGGATGACTAGCGACACGATCGGAAAGACGATTTAAATTACTCGTTACCCGACGAGTTGTCACACTTGTCACACACCGATCCCATTATAATAATATGACACCATAATTGTCGTATACTGTATTCAAGGTAATCGGATTACGGTAAGTAGTTAAGTTGATATTGATCGAATTATTTAAGCCTCGAAATGCTAAAAGTATTGCTAAACAATATAATGGGCGTATGTGTGGTCTTACTTTAATATAATAATAAGAATAAAAAATAGTCTCTTGGCAAAACACATTATACACATTTACCAGTGTTTCCAACTGGGCCAAGTCTGTATCTCGGGCACCAACACAATTAACTTAACTCGGTACCTTACTATATACTATATAACCTTACTATACTTATTTATTTGGATATCTTAATAACATAAAATATGTGCATTACCAAACTATATATGGTAACATTGCAAGTCCCAAATTTACCTGATAAAATCATACTGAGCCCTATTATGTATTTAATTTTATAAAGGGACTGTTTGAGTCAATAGCAGTATGTACCTATGGTTGTACAGCTAATTTGAACGATTAAAACCAATAAGCAATGAAAATGACACTGAGGCACCCGATTCCGTGGAAATAAAATAATTAAAAAAATCTCATAACATGAGAAGACGATTGACGCGGTGTCATAAAATATGGGGGTAGACCAACTCTCTATCCACACGAAACATCCCCATATATGCTCTGCGATTTTTGTACAGACGCCAGCACATCAAGCTACTCCAATCTGTCAAATTTATTTTATAGATTTTCAACTTTATCACAAAAGCATAAGATTCACTTTAAATTTGGGAAATCTGACAGATTGGGGTAGCTTGATGTGCTGGCGTCTGTACATTTACAAAAAATCTTGATTTCAGATTTATTTACATCGGAGTGGTACCAAACTGATACAGTATTAAACATATTTTATCTAGAGACGCTTGGTCTCTGAAACTTCTTTCGCTTTAGTGCTGCGTAGCTAGTATGGCAACACAGACTCGTGTTTCTCTACAATTTTCGTGCAATGGAATTTATACATAAACACACAAACTACACTATTAATTTAAGCATGGGGATTGAACATACTACTATTGTGATTTATGCAATGTTTGTCTAATTAAATTTTGAATAACTAGCTAGCGAAATACTTACTCCATAAAAAAATACGTTTCCTACAAATATACCGATCAGCTAGCGCCCTACTATACACGAAAAAACAAAAGTATTTCGCAAACGTTGATCGGCGAAGTTCATAGATAGATGAGAAAAGACATTAGAAAGGCTGAATGTGTTAAAAATCAACATGGCAACATTAATTAAAATTTTAACAATAACAAGTTGTTTGAGCGACTTTTGATAAGTTAGATTTAAAACGAAATCTAAAGGGGGCCACATTTTACTATAAAACTAAATCTTGTTAGGAGAGAGTTTCGTATTTTAATATTTGATAATTATTACACTTACTAATACTTCTATCAACTCCGTATAAACGTGTTAATTCTTGGTAAGAAAAGTTCTATTCTATTCTAATATTGAGACCGTATTCATTATTTAATAAAAAAACTAGAATTATTCAGTCGTGTAAATCTTTTGTACAACTTCTCAGTTGTCTAAGTTTTAATGAATGTTGCCATTTTTGTACAAAAAGTTAAATGTTTTTTTTGCACACTTTCACCTAATCTAATAAGGTCATAAATAAGCGTAGGTAATCCAGGTGAGCATTTCTCAAAAAAAATGTACTTTCTATCTTATTCTCTGTCCCATATTTTCAATTTTGTTTTTCTATACATAAAATAGATCATTACTAGTTTCTATTAAATTATATAATTAGTAAGTTAATTGTTCTAAGTAAAAAAAAAAAAAAAATGTTTAAATACAATAAGAATTTATAAAATATTAAAATATTTTAAAAATCGGTTTAATCTAGTTGTATGAAAAGTGAAGTGTCCCAATTTCATACCGTCCCAAACGATCGATTGTACTGAGTGAATTCTCAAAAAATTTCTTCCGGATATTCTAGAATCACTTAAATGCATTTATTACGAAATAAAAGACCCCAATTAATTTGTAAATAAATCTTTAGTCCTATAGAACAAATGTATTTAATCAATAATTATTTTATTGTATCGCATAAAAAGTTCCTTTTTAGTTGTCTTCTTTTGAGACCGTAATTTTGGAAAATATCAACGCCGATTTGGTATAAATATGTTTTAGACTAGTGGCAGCATTAGCAAGATCGGCATTCATCTTGTTTAAGTTTAGATATTTCTTTTGCGTGCCGTGCGGGAACATTAAACTGCCTGGTTGCTGGTCCGAAAAAAATCCTAACTTTGTTACCCAACAATCAGAACTAAGCTCCAATTTTATATTTTATTTCTCCTCGAGTACCATTAAAGCTCTTAATCTTGATTTCGAAAGTCAGATCATAAACGAGTACTAGCTAGAGTTGTGCGCGTAAACAATTTTAATAATTTTTGTAAATAAAATAAATAAAAGTTCTCAGTATCCCGTCTTTAAGTGAAACCTTAATATCTCAGTTCTCTGATGAATCAAGGAACTTTAACGTTGTTCACATTAATGCACAGAGTATTCCGGCACACTATTCTGATATGCTGGCCAGTTTTGACTGTAAGAATATCCACGCCATTCTTGTCTCGGAATCGTGGCTTAAACCATGCCTGCCCTCTACTTCATATTCATTGCCCGGTTTTCAATTGATCAGAAACGGCCGGATTAACGGTGGTGGTGGTGGTGTTGCCATATACCTTAGACCACATATTCCTTTCCGCGTCATTAATATGTCGGCCCAGCCCCCACCGTCTAACGCCGGCGAACATCTTTTCCTGGAAGTAGAGCTGCATCACGCAAAAGTTCTCCTTGGGGTTTATTACTGTCCTTCGTCACATATCAACTTCTTCTCCTCTTTGGAAACTCTCTTAGCAAACTTAGTTCCTTCTTACAGTCATACAATAGTCATGGGAGACTTCAACACCTGTCTTCTTCGAAATAATTCACGTTCTTCTTCACTCCGTTCACTCATTGAGTCGAGCAACCTTTCTCTTTTACCTTTAACTGCTACTCATAACTTTCCTCACTGCACCCCATCGCTCCTTGATCTCATTTTTGTTTCCTCCAAAGAGCACGTAGCCAAACACGGCCAGTGCTCAGCGGATTCTTTCTCTTATCACGACCTTCTTTATTTATCTTACAAAATTCGCCCTCCTAAGGCAAAACCTAAAATCCTTATTCAGCGCAATTTTAGTGGAATGAACGTTACCAATCTCAAAATAGACGCGAGTAACATAGACTGGACTGCACTCTTTGCTTCGGAAACTATCGATGAAAAGGTTTACATGTTTGAAACGTACATGATCCAGCTATACGACGTCCACGCACCGTTAAAAGCCGTAAAAATGAAACATTCTCCAGCGCCTTGGCTCACGCAGGACATTAGGAAGTGGATTAATAAGAAAGCTGCGACTAAGTCAAAATATAAATCCCATCCATCCGCTGAGAACAAAGATAAATACATCTCGGCCAGGAACCAATGTCATAAGGTGTGTAGGAATGCTCAACGCCAACACATTCATAGCTCTGTACAAAATGGAGACCCAGCAAAAGTCTGGAAATATTTGAGATCAATGGGGATAGGAAAATCACGCCAAATTGACACTCCCAATAATTTAGATATAAATTCACTCAATGGTCATTTCTCAACTTCGTCCAATTTTGATAGGACAACCAAATTAAATACCTTACAGTATCTTTCATCAATTCCTACCCCTGATCATTCTCAGTTTGTCTTTAATCAGTTCTCCACTTGTGATGTTAAGAAGAGCGTATTATTAATTACGTCCAATTCTGTTGGAAGTGATTGTATCAGTCGTAATATGATCCTTCCTATCCTCGACGAAATCCTACCGGTTCTCACCCACCTCCTCAATTTCTCCATTTCTACCGCTACTTTTCCATCAACATGGAAAAGTGCTCATATAATCCCACTACCTAAAAAACGAAATCCATCATCCTTTTCCGATTATCGCCCCATCTCCATACTACCATTCCTTTCCAAAGTTCTGGAACGCCTCATCCACAATCAACTAAGCTCCTTCCTCTCTAAGAATGTCCTACTTAATCCTTCCCAGTCCGGTTTCCGTCCAGGTCACAGCACAGTCACCGCTCTTGTAAATATTACGGATGATATTCGACTAGGCATGGAGTGTGGAAAGTTGACAGTGCTTACGCTGCTTGATTTTAGCAACGCGTTCAACACTGTGGACTTTGACATTCTGCTTGGCATACTACGCTCACTTAACATATCTCCAATGGCAATTGATTGGTTTCGTAGTTACCTGTTTGGCCGTCGGCAGCGGATTCGCATTGACGATACCTACTCGTCGTGGTGTTTCACCAGCGCTGGCGTGCCACAGGGTGGCGTTTTATCTCCACTACTCTTTACTGTATTTATCAATTCGATTACCTCTCAGTTAACTTCTTCCTACCACCTTTATGCCGACGACTTGCAAATATACACCCAGACACCGGTAGAGCACCTTAGCGATGGTATTGGTATCATTAACAGTGACATGGCAATTATCAACAAGTGGAGCACAGACCACGGTCTTACAGTAAATCCCTCTAAAACACAGGTTATTGTGATAGGCAGTTCTCGCATGCTCAGAAAAGTTGACTGGATCCATACCCCTCGAGTAATATTTAACAAAACAGTAATACCATTCAGTGATAGGGTTAAAAACTTGGGGGTATACTTTGATCAAACACTGTCTTGGGGTCCTCAAATAGAACAGACCAGTCGTAAACTATATGCTGCAGCCGGATCATTAAGGAGGTTACGTAATTTTCTCCCAACTGCCACTAAAATTGCACTAGCACAATCCCTCCTTCTTCCAATCCTTGACTATGCTGACGCCAGCTATCTTGACCTTACGGAGGACAAACTAGATAAACTCGAGCGGCTTCAAAACTTCTGCATAAGGTTCATATTTGGGCTCCGCAAATATGATCACGTTTCCGAATTTCGTAGAAAACTCGAGTGGTTACCCATTCGCCTTCGCCGAAATACTCATATACTCTCTCTTCTTTACAGTATTTTATTTAATCCCACGGCTCCCTCTTACCTGAAAGTTAGGTTTGAATTCCTATGTGATACACATTTCAGGTCCTTGAGATCATCAGAGAATCTAGAACTCCAGTTGCCCACACATTCCACTAATTTCTTGGACAAATCATTCACTGTACAGGCTGCTCGATTGTGGAATTCACTCCCTCTGCATATCAGACGCGCACAAACTTTGACATCTTTTAAAACACTTTTAAAGAATCATTATTTATCACTGTAATTCTCTCAGCTTGCGATCTTCCACCTTCCTCAAAAACTTCCTTAGTCTTCATAGTTAGTATTAATATTTATTATAGTATATTAAAAAGTATGTATATATTTATATATATATTTATATATATGTATATATTATATGTTTATATATAAATATTCGTACATAGGTACATATATATGTAAATTAATATAAGTCGATGCACTGCCAACTACCACTTTGTCTCCCTGCATTGCTTTGGTTCATCCAATCGGTTGTCTGGAAGAGATTGCAATATTAGCGATAAGACCGCCGTTTGTACCTCATAATATAAGTTAACTTACATATGTTTCAATGTATGTTCTGATTTGGTACAATAAAGTGTTATCTATCTATCTATCTATCTATCTAAAAGTAATTCGTTACCTCTTTTTTTGTTACTCTTGAGTGGTAACGTATAAATGGAAAAGTGAATAACAAAATAGGAAATTGTTAGGCAGAGTATTGACTGCCTGATTTTGAATATCATTATGACGATGTAATTTTAGCAGTTTTAATAAAATTAAATATTATTTTTAATAAATTTATAGTACCTAATGTGCGAAAATGAATGGGAGCTTGGTACATTTATTTTCTGTCGTTTTGATATAAAGCTGTTTTTTTAGAATAACATTAGTCATGAATTATTACCATACTATTTCCTTCACACCGCCACTTAGGTAGCTTAGGATATCACTAAATAACCAAAATTGGACATTATATTTTATACAGTGGTGGGCTGCTTTTATTTTCATATAATTATTTCGCTGCTGCTTGAAATGATATCTACAATTATGACAATATTTAACCTGTACCAATGTGCCTGCTTATCTGTACTAATATTATAAAGCTGAACAGATTATAAGTTTGTTTGGTTGAACTCGCTAATCTCAAGACCTACCTAAAGAAAAAATATTTCAGTTTTATGGACAGGCTATGTGCTATGGCTTTCAGTTCAGATAAATGGGCTATGTAACATCACACTACGACTATCATAATCATTGAAGACGAGATTGAAGAGTAGATGAAAAAGAACATACATCTCCAAAAAAAGATAAACTAATTAAGTTAAGAAAACTAATAGAGAGATTATTATTTTAGAAAACGAATAAAAATAATAAACATTTATAAACATATGTAAAGAGATTGATTGAGAGTAATATTCACGCTAACAATGTATAGTCCTAGAATGTTTAAAAACCTTTAAACTGTCTAATCGGTGAGTGTTTATTATTATTAGATTATTACGAAATATAAATGTTTCCTGGCAGAGGTTCCTCTATCAATATATTTAAGTCAAATATAATTATTTGCACAACTGTGAAGTCTAGGCTTAAGAAATCCTATTTTGTTTCCAGATTTCTATTTTTGTTACTGTCCCATAAAATCAGACGCATATTTCTTTTCTTTATTTATATATTTGTAACATACATACATTTTTGTGATAAAAACTAAAATATATGGTTAGTCTTTGCATTATGTATATATACACAATTGTAATACAAAATAAAGTAGGGTCAATAATATAAAGTTAAACAAGAGTTGTGACCGAATAGTAACGTAAAGGAAATAATCCCGCCTTTAATTTAAGATTTGCATATTAATATAGAGCGATTGACTGAAAAACAAAATGTTGTTTTATTATCACAATTAATTCAATAAAGATTCCGGTAATTGGTTTCTACATTAAATTTACGTAAACGAATGAAGGTAACCAAATAAGAATTTTTCTCCACCTTGGGTCTGTTTTTATGGATTTTGCTATTTATTTACGTTTTAAATCTCAAATCAAACCTTATATTACTAATCTTTAGGCATTTACCCATAGCTTAAAATAAAGAAATCAAGAATATTTCAATATTTTAATTTCAGCATAATTTCTGAGAAAAGGTACAATTTTTTTGAGAAACGCTCAGGTACCTATTATGGAAGCATCAGGCAGTATACATTTATCTGACAAGTGACAACGCTTGTGTCTGTGGAGCTGCGAGTACCTAATGTTTGCCTTAAATATCGGTGTTCCTATTGTTTCAAGCCAGGTTTGCTTCAAATGTATTCCCGTCGAGGTTTAAGCTAGTATGGTTTGGTTATGCTAAAAGTGTTCCTGTTAAGCTGTGAGCAACTGAGGTTTGGTACAAAATATAATTAACTTATGCTTTAAAAGCAAGAACATCTGAACCAGCAGTCATCAGGAATATTTGATTGAGTTTATGGACAATTTTGATATTTGCGGGCTTGTAGGGTCTAACCTATTTTAAATTCCATAGCAGATTTAATTTGGTTGGTGAATATAATAAAAAATATATGTATAATAATATAATATATAGGTAATCATATTCATACTGAGTTTTATTTGGTTTACAAGTTTAATGTACTTCCTTGTTTTAAATTCGATTTAATGTTTAGGTATGTTCAATTCATTCATACATTTCGTTATTATACTACCATTCAAAGAAGGCGTGCACTTCCTCCCCGCACTTGCCGCACCGCCACCCCGTTGGGCCCGCGACACGAATAACCGACCAAACGAACGGCGCGCGCCCGGTCCGCCAGTCATCGAGCGGCGGTCTTGGCAGAAGCTATTGAAGGCACACAAAATAACTACTTCATTAAGCGTTAAATTGACATGCGCGACTTTGTTTCAAAATTGTGAATAAAAACAAACGAACGAATTGGATTTCAGTGACCTTACATAGTGACAGTGCAGTGTTGACACTAAATCGGCCGTAAATTCGCTTATTCCGTGTATGTTTTAACCGATTGGTGCAGTGTTTATGTTGGGTGCGCGCCGCCCGTTTAGTCCGGCGTGCTGGAGGGACGTCGCCCTCGAAGATTCCCATTAGAGGTGAGACGCTAAGATTTTTGTTATTTTGGCTTTTGTTTGTGGACGAGACCGGCTATGAACTATGAAACAACTAGCGGGTTAGGAAGTTTATAAGTGATTAATTATAGCCTGCCGTAAGCCGGTTCCTTCCCTAGAAACTTACTTACTTTGAAGATGCAATGAAATAAATCCGGTTGCTATGCATGCATGATGGATGTTGAGACAAAGTTGAATTTCAATATTTAGTTATGAAAGTCGTACCTACATGTATGTAGTAAGTATGGCTATATATAATAACTTAGGTACCTATCATGTGCAGACCTAACTTTGAAAACTAAGTTTAACAACTAAGTACTAAGTTAAGTTTTTACTTTTTATTTAAAATAATAATAAATAAATAATAAATAAAAATCTTTATTGACTTAAGTGATACGTTTACATTGTTCTTAATCTAAGAGTATGTTTCTATACTTATTACATTATTCTAAGTGAACACTAACGTCTAAACTAGGCCGAGCCTGTACCTCAGACGGTAATCCTCTTGTTTAATTTACTTTTTGTTTGTGTCTACCTTCCTTCATGACAATTCGGAACTCTCAAATGAACTAATGCATTGTTGTTACAAGAAGTACACATAATTAAAAAGTGGTCTATGGTTATTTATGTACGACCCCAGATTAAATACTTTGTATTTTATGGGTATTGATTTTACTATATTAATTACAATAGTAATATGCCTACGAACTTCTAACTAAGAAGTTCGTTTAATTATCTACTTCATCTATATTAAAAACTAGCTGTGCCCGCGACTTCGTTCGCGTGGATGTCGGAACTTAACAATGTATTTTTTAGTGTAAAGCGCGGTGGGAGGATACCGAAAACATTTTTTTATTTCATTTAGTGCTTCTTTATTTTACGTGTGGAACCATCTGGAGCGTACACAAAAACGTTATTGGGGTTGTTTACGCGTGAAAGAGCTACGTATAGTTGACCATGGGAAAAGCATCCAATACTTAGGTCCACCCCCGCAACGGATAATGTCTGGACCTGAGCTTTACTAATCGTCATGGCATAACAGAGACTGACTGGGAATTGCACTCGTTTGAAAGAGAAAGGAAAGTTTTTAGAAATTATAGGTATCCTTGGAATAAAAACAATATCACCGGCGCCGCAACCAGTTAATATTTCAGCTTCGATAATGTTGCAGATTTGTGACTTTGAGCCGAGTGCCGTTACAAAGTTTGGGAAGATATTAATTTC
The DNA here is from genome assembly GCA_951640165.1 of Pseudoips prasinana. NCBI lineage: Eukaryota > Metazoa > Arthropoda > Insecta > Lepidoptera > Nolidae > Pseudoips > Pseudoips prasinana. The sequence goes on along the minus strand of OX621241.1, from coordinate 16,060,276 downwards.
TGAGGAGAATGATTGGTACACCAATTTTTTAAACTATTTTGTGGGCTGAAAGTCCGGGCGTGCTGAGGGAATCCAAAAATTCTACCGGGTAGTGCGTGGCGTTATCTTCTTCCTTAAATGTATTTATTGAGCTATATTCTCTACTATTACCGGACGCATGACTCAATATTTTGAAATTAATTGCCGCAGCTTGTTCATTGTGGGGAGTCAAAATAGCTCGCTGACATAGCCAAGAACCGGCTTGATTTCCCATGTTTGTGGTATCTCCGTTCACAGAAGAAATTAGCTCTTGCTGTGATGTAACCTAAGAACAGAGATTACCAATCAAAATAACTTTTCCATCTTCTTGTACGGGGTATGTGCCATCGCCTATTTTTAACAATAAAAAACTCCTGTGCCTTTTCGCAGCCTCTGACTGATCGGGTTCCCTCCTATACTTATAACTATCATTTGAATAGCCAATACGGACCTGTTGTGACAATTTTCACGTACCCTGTCAGTAATTTGTCCATCAGTATTTAGTTGTACATGTCTCATAAAATCTTCAGCAAACTTGTCATGGTACTTTTGCCATAACTGTTTAGCATCCGATAACGCACAAAAGGTCAGTAAGATGGCAAACAAATGTCGCAAGCGATGTGGACTATCGCTCCCGCATGCTTCCGCTAGAGCGTCATCCCAATGCTTACCTCCAACTAATAAATGGCGTGCTCTGCAAGCGGCCTGGTATGTGGGATGTTCAATATCATCCACTTTACGGCGCTCAGCAAAAGACGTAGGTCCTCGCTCTACATGGATCAGACTGTGGGATGAACTCACACGTGAGCACGCCACGTGAACCTGCCCGCCTTCCTCAAGTCAATTCCAGCTAACTTGAGGGTTTTCCTTTGCAATTTGTTGATGGTTATCGCGACACACACTTTTATAGGGAATTACAGTATTTTAAACTGAAAAGGGAGATCATTTGGCACTAACGGAATACGTGACACGAACACTGCTTCTCCCTGGGCGGATCCAGGCATAATAGTAGACTTTATAACACGATGCAAAGTTTTGACTTGAAGTCTCACAACCATTATAGGTATACCCACACGCAACATACATCCCCTATTATGCGCCCTTAGGAGTGGAAATTCCTAAAATCCTGAAATACATATTTTTTTATTTTTAACGGAAAGGCCAAATAACAATTGTCATGCTTTTCACATAAAAAATTATACACTTTTCATACAAACTTACATCCCCTATTTTACGCCCTTGGGGTGGTATTTCCAAAAATTCTAAAATATTTATTTTTATTTTTGGCTGAACTACTAAATATCAGTTTCAATGCCTTTAACTTCAAAATCTTTCATTATCTTTCATTCTCTGTTTTACCCCTTTAGGGTTAGTATTTCCAAAAACCCCTTCCTTAGTGAATGCATACGTCATAAAAAGTACCTACCGGCAAAATTTCAAGTCTCTAACCCCAGCCGTTCAGGCTGTGCGTTGATATGTCAGTCAGTCAGTTTCCTCTTTTACATAGGTAGGTATATAGATTTGTGCTGAGAAAATTATGAGAGACCGGGTTAATTTACTACATTCAAATACATTCAATCGGACAGGCTCAATAAAATTCGAATCGTCTGTACATTCGCGTTACAAACGAATCGACAGCACAAACTTTCGATCGATTGACATTATAATTTAAAATTAAATTATAACAAATCCAACCATGTACAGACGCCAGCACATCCAGCAACCCCAATCTGTCAAATTTCTTTTATAGAATTCCAACTTTATCACATAAGAATAAGGTTCACTTTCAATTGGGGAAATTTGACAGATTGGGGTAGCTTGATGTGCTGGCGTCTGTACATAATTCAATTTGCCCAAAGAATACAGAATATTTTAATAACCAATTTTGGACAACGACATACTTCTAGCCCACCAAGACCTTATTTCGAAACAATTCGGAACATTCTAAGCCCTACGTAACTCATGCAATTAGCAAACACGGGCAAATCTTAACACCGCGGGTCAAAAGCAATGCACAACGACATCTATCGAAATAAATATCAACTATCAAGCACAACGACATGTATCGAAATAAAAATCAACTATCAATAATTTAAAATGAAATTATAACAAATCCAACCTTCTACATAATTCAATTTGCCCAAAGAAAACAGATTTTTTTAATAACCAATTTTGGACAACGACATACTTCTAGGCAGCCAAGACCTTATGTCGAAACAATTCAGAACATTCAAAACCCTACGTAACTCATGCAATCAGCAAACACGGGCAAAATTAACACCGCGAGTCAAAAGAAATACACAACGACATCTATCGAAACAAAAATCAACTATCAACCTAGTTCATTCAGAAAAGAGATGTCATAATATGCACAAAGACATCTATCGGACAGTTTAGTTCAACTATAAACATTAGTTCATCTTGAAGTACCGAAATGTGTGTTATTTTTCTCCATGATTACTTTAAAATCTAATATCTTTTGATAGACTGAACCGATTGCAATAAAACAAAAACTAAATGTTACCTCAAGTTACGCTCAATCGTTGTGTATAAAAGTTATCTACATTGCTTTCGTATATTTTACGTGATACCCGAACATATAAACAGACAAACAGACAAACAGACAAAAATTCTAAAAATGCTGGAAATGGGTTCTATTGGTTGTCCTTTAATACCCTGGCTATTTTTTTTGGATTTTCTTTTCATGTACAAAAATGATTTTTCTACAGATTTATTATATGTATAGATGTACCTATAGTTTTGGTACCTGCATTTATATGGTAATGAGTAGAGGTACTTTGTTACCGTCAATGTTAGGAAGCCGTTTCATAGTGTATTACCTACCTAGGATTATCTGTAGATTATGTTAGCGTAGCACATGTAGGCCTATTTTAAAGGTATACTTCTCAAACGCATGAAAAAGAAGTACACTTTATTGCATAAGGAATATACCTAAATAGAACAATATTTGAGTAAAATTACAATAAACTATACTAACCTACAATGAGTTGATTTGTTGTATTTAATTACTATGTATGATTTAAAAAATATATGATTTTGGTTGTAATATGATTCAAATACTGAACGACATTGACTTGTCGGACGGAACTCATACAAATTGTTGTTTGACGTTGAACCTACAAACTGGTAAACCGATGCTAAAAAAAGGTTTTGTCGAATTTCAACCTGTTTATGTTGTGATTTAACCAGTTCTTTGTCCAATATATAACTTATAAAATAGCTCTATGCCTGGGAATTACTTGAATTTACGTGTATTACCTAGGCTGACTTTCACGCAAAATTTACCCGTAACTAAAGTTTCTTTGTAAGAGTGAACAGAAAACTGTTTAAACAGGTTACATATACGGAAATTTACCCAATCTTTTGTGTGGGTTTTGGTTTTCAGGATGATTTTTTCCAAATTAAAATAAATGCTACTTACATACTAACATGAAATCAAGTCAATAAATTGACTCGTTCTGATTTGACATACTTTTTTCTGCAAATAAGCATACCTATATGCCCCACCCGATGATCGGTAAACCGTTTACCTCCTGCATACGGACCTAGGTCCGTATGCAGGAGGTAAACGGCTCCGGGGGTCCTAATGAGCCCTGGCGAAACGTAGAGGACTAAAGCTCGATTTATATATTCAGCTGGAGGGCTACCGGCGCCGGCCTAAGTCGCCGATAGTGATTGGCGTTCAAATAAATAAAGGTTAAAAATTACTTATTCAATCGTTTAATCGTCGAGAGATGTTTTAGAAAAACTTAATTACTTAATTAATCCTATATCTATAATAGAAGTACAAGTATAATAGGAGTTGACGACTCCTATTATACTTGTACATCTATTATAGATATAGGATTAATTAGTAGTATTCTCTAATGCTTTTTTGATATGAACCAATTTTGATAGTTCTTTTTTTATTCTATATGAAATGTTTTCGGAATGGTGCCATACAAATTTTGTTCCAATCGGTCGGTCAAAAGCCGAAGTCTATTGAATGTTTTTTAAACAGTAACTATGTGCCAATCACTTGTAAATAATATTATGCAGTAAGGAAATTACCCCCTAACGTACCGCACGGCACCAAAATTAATTCTTATTAATTTTTAAAGATATCCCCTTCTTTGGTGAATTATAAATCTATTAAATTAACATATTATTATGTCAGCCGAATGACGACCACTGCTGAACAAAGACCAACAACGGTATCCACAATGTGGTTGTGTCCACCATTTGGAAGGATATGCCATAATTGCGACGGTCGGCGGACGGCTTGGTGATCGCAGTATGGTGGTCATAGTACCCAGAGAGACGCTGCTGCTCGTTCTCTGGTAGATATTCCCTTAGGACGACTTCTTCGCCCCCCACGGGACGAGATGAGGTGGTTATATTCCTTGCCGTCACACAGCAAAACCTATATCTATGAAATAATTCTTGTCAAATAAATTGGCATTCGTCAAGAATGACGAATGTCAAATAATTTGACATGGCGTAAAATTGTGTGACGTGACATGCCAAGGAGAGCGCTGCGTAGCAGCATAACTTGGCCAACTTTACGCTTAACTATTCCATTATGAATATGTTTGTATCTTTATTCACGTGTATTTGTCGTCACAAATGTCTATTTTCCCTTGACATTGGCAAATCGTGCGTGGATAACGTGGTGGATCTCGAATTAATGCAATTTGTTGCAATCCGTTCATGCACATGTTGTTTGTACTGACAAAATAACGTCATTTGTGTGTGGCATAGACAACATATTTATTTTTGCAAAACCTCTCCCGTTATCTCTGGCGGGTTTACTTTGCAGTTTTATTTATTAGACCGCTTGAACCCCAGCTCGCCCTAATTGTCTGGTGAAGCAGAAAGCCTCGTAGACTAGTTCGTCTAGGAAGCTTTAACTTTACAGTTGTAAAGGTCATGATAAACACGATATGTTTATTATATATGTATACTAGCTGTGCCCCGCGGTTTCACCTGCGTCAAACTTTATAAATCATAGCCTATGTGTTATTTGGATATTATGCTATATTACTACAAAGTTGCAACAAAATCCGTTCAGTAGTTTTTGCGTGAAAGAGTAAGAAACATCCATCCATACTCACAAACTTTCGTATTTATAATATTGGTAGGGTAGTAGGATGTGAATGAGTCCTAAAAAGCTATAAAGTGCAAAGATTATGTGAACAAGTCTCGAATGCGGGTTTTCTTTACTGTATCACAAGATCATAAACCTGTTTGAGTTTAGTTATTCTATTGACGGTACCTGACTACTAAGGAGCCCTTTTTTAAGCAAACAATGCTTATATCCAGCTGCACTGGGTTTTAACAATTTTGTTATGCAGTAACATCGACATGTGACTGTGCCATCAGCTTAAATCTAGTGTTTTATTATGTAAGCTTAATATTGTATTAGACACCGCTACTTCAGTGTGAACTTGACAAGTACAAGTGTATGTTAATATCGAAGTGCTGAATAAATTTCGTTCCATTACCCATAGATTATATACCTTATTTAATCACATAAACATAACATCAGAGTTGCTATAAGGGAAAAAAGAGATAGGTAGACAAGTACTATAATAATATGTACGAAAAAAATACTGGGGCTCTACCGGCTAAGTCGCCGAACATCGATTTCTTAAATGGCGTTCAAATAAATAAAGGTTAAAAATGACTTAATCAATCGTTAAATCGGCTTCCATGAGCACATGTGTCGTCATAAATGGTCCGGAATCGATTGTCAACGTTGAAGCCGATTTAACGATTGATTAAGTCATTTTTAACCTTTATTTTTTGAACGCCATTTAAGAAATCGATGTTCGGCGACTCTTTCCCATTTCTTGTTTTATTTTAAAGTCACTAGGGAAATAATTCCCTGTAACGCGAGAGACTTAAAAACATGCAATTCAAGGACACGAAGCCCATCTAGCTTCAAAAAAAAACTATTTATGGGTCACACAAATCGTAATCTTATTTAGGTATCGAATATGAAACACGTTGGCGCTGAACTCAGGCACCAACCACTGCGCTTGCAGTCAAATGATACTAATGATATCGAGAATATCGGTAAGTGTTGCCATTCTTCACGAGTAGTGCAACTGGCTGGCGGGACGGGTAGGCGGGAGAGCGTAACCCAGTTTCACGGGTCACGTTACACGTAGCTCACCGCCGTCGCTCGGCTCACACCACGAATGTTCACTCGCTCGACAAATTATTCATTGGGATAGAATAGAATATATTTATTTGTATAAAACACTAGCACTCCAATGTCTAGGCTCTTTAGTTAATTGATCTTGCTCTAAGCTGGTCCCGCTGGGTTGATTCATTTGCCCACTTCTTTTTTCAAATTTGTGTACAGGTGTGCGGAAGGCGTGTTTAACGACGATTATAAAAAGTGGATAGTAGCTATATCAAGCTTTCTCGCTCTCACAAGTGCATAAAAAAGAAGTTTAACTCTCTGACCTGCGGAAAAACGTCTTTGCTAAAAATCAACGCACAATGATGGGCACAGGAGGAAAGTGATAGGTATTTTTAAAAGTTAAACTATGTAAATAATAAAAAAAGCTCAATTATTAGATGATATAAAAGCTAATAAGTGGACTTGTTTTTTTGTGCACCGCAATAAGATCCTGATTCTTTATTTTAATGATATACTTATTCAAAACCTTGCTTAATTTACTTTATTCAAAGGGGTGGTGTGCTGACACAAAGAGATGTATTATCACGCGATGTTAAAGGCCGATCTTCAGTCATTCTTCATTTAAAATTCTTCGGAAAATCGTCAAAGAATATTAAGAAATTTAAATATACGATTTTAAATATCTGTTTTATATTTTGCGTAGATTAATTAAGAAAAAGATAGATATTTAATAGGATGCCTTAAAGTGAACTAAAATTATTGTAGTCACCCACTGAACTTTTTGGCAAAAACATAATTTAACATATACTTCACTGTCATGACATAATTAGAAATTGCTTTTTTTAATACCAAGGGTAACAAAAGACTACCCCCCTTCCCCCCTTCCCCCTTCCCCCCTTCCCCCAGTAACCCCAAGTAAATAAGACAAACTGTTTTATATTTTATTATCAGGGACTAGAAAATATATTTTTGGCGTTCATAATACATACATATATTAACTTTTTACTCACATTGATCCGTAAGTGATCAGCGTGGTTAACCACCTAAGCACGCCGACTGTCTATAGATGGGTTACCTAGGGACTGGGTGTGCCCGTCGCTGGGAGCTAATCCCAGCGCGAGAGAGTATGCGGCGCCCGGCTGGCTTCTCCCCGGCTGGGCGCCGCCCATGGGACCGCTGGCGTTTGGAGGAGAAACTCAACTCGTCTTGTATAAGCGGTCCCGGGAAGAGGTAACCTGCTGTAGGCCACGTAACGCGCTTGTGCGTGCTGGGGAGGGGGAGGCATTCAGGCCTCTCCCCTCCCTGGGTGAGAGACGCTCAGTGTACAGCGGAGGTACTGGCGAGAACGTACACGAGTACCCAGAGCCCCCGCTACAAGCACTGTAAGGCTGGCTACCGTGGTGGTTTTAGTGAGTCGAGACCCACACCACGTGCGACTTGAGCATTTTCACCACGTAAAAAAAATGGGACTGGGTGTGCACATTAAGTCGTGTCAGAAGCCTACTAGATGGCTTGACACTAGAGCATACAAATTTCTGGTCAAGGGCCACATAAGACAATGTAATACAATCGCTGCGCGCCGCATATATATGGAATGAGTAGTTGACACCACCCATCAATTCGCATATTTTATGTGTTGTCACAATGCGATTGCCACATAGTTTTTTGTATGATAACTTTATATAGTCAGTAGAGTTAGTTCATTTAGTGATTACAAAACAACTCAAAATAAATTTCAGTCGAATGTACACAAAATACAAGCGATTTCTCTGGCTTTCTTTTATGAGTTATGTGACTTTATTACTTATTTATCATATGAGCAGTGGTTACCCTAGTATCAGAGGTTACAAGCCGCCTATTAGGCCTCTGATATGGCTTAACGACTGTTGCCTAATGGCTATAACCGGGACCGACAGATAAACGTGCCCCGTCCTAAGCACGGAGACGCTCAGAAGTAATCCACTTTGGCGGTCACCCATTTACTGACCGACATCTGGACTGATCGTGAGCCTAGTTGCTTAACCTCGCCAGTCACTGACGGACCGGTGGGAGTATCTGGCTATGAGTGCCTGACATTATTAACGGTGACATTATTTATAGTGACCGACCGAAGTTTCGGCCGAAACAGAGAGCTAGGCCGAAAATTCGGTTTTGGTTACGATTGAAGAATTAATTTCGGACACTATTATTAAACGAGCTGTCGGTGTTGAGCATCTATCCTTACACATAGTTGTATACGAGTTGTGGACTTGTAGGTATTACTCATGGTTGTTAAGTTGACAGCAATTTGACGTCTTCATGACGTATAAAGCCCAGTCTAGTTGGTCACGGGTCTGTGCACTATTGGCAAGTGTACCTCGATCTCTACTTTATCCACCTCCAACTTTTGATTTTTTTTAATATTTTGGGACATTATTCACTCAAGGCCATCTGATCCAAAACTAAGCAGAACTTGTACTAAGGAAACCAGATAACTGATATACTTCATATACCATTTTTCTTTAAGTAAATACATACTTATATAGATTATTTACACCCAGACTCAGGACAAACAGACATGTTCATGCACACAAATATCTATCCCGGGTGAGAATCGAACCCACGACTTGCGTCGTGAAAAGCAGCATATCTACCACCCACGCCAACAGGCCCATCAAATAATTTATGATGAATTCTATTCAATTAATAGTTAATTTATTGTTTTTAAGGTTGGTCTACCTTTTTCTCTCTTTATATTAGATTTTCTCATTTTAATCTGCGATAAAATTACTTTCAATCTCTAGGGTTCCGAAGTAACGAATTCAACTTCAAATTACTAATTGGACGTCTAGAATTTTTTTGCAGGGACCCTGCGGTATTAGGTGTACCAAGTAACTAAAGTGGATATTAAAGGATTTAATACAAGGATTTTTCTTTATTCGTCCTTTTTTATTTAGGGGTATTACGAGTATATCCACTGTAGCTAAGAAGATAATAAAACAAGAACAAAAAATGGTTATCGCCGCCGATGAATCAGCGGCACCAAATCGTTAGCGAATTGCCTTCGCTTCTAAAATGTTCTAGACAAAGTTTAGGTTGTTTCAAGTCAATTCGACTGTTTTTATACTGTTGGTCTAGCGGTTAGTGACTTTGACTGCTAACCCAGATGTCGTGGGTTCATTACTTACCCAGGACTAAACTTTGTGTCATAAATAAAAGACAAAAAAGTATACCAGTGTATTGTTCAGTAATCTCAACCAACCACGCGACCCGAAGGATGGCTTATACTTAGGGCAAAGAGCTGACAGCGTTGCCATGCAACGTGGCACTTCTGCCAGTTATATGGGAACGTTCCTGGTCATCAGCAATGTAGTCGAGCTTTTTGGCATTCAAGCTAAGTATTATATAAATATTTATATTTTATGAACTCTTTAAGTAGCCATACTTAATAATTACCTAGCTTATTTACTTTTATTACATGTAAAAATACCAATGAATAATAATGATTACAAAAAAAATCTTCGAAGCATTCGCCTATTTATACATAAGAAGTACTTACAAGTGCTCCCAAATTAGGCCAAGCTTATATCTTGATCATCAACACATTTTACTTAATTACGGTGATATTCTAATGTATTTGAATATCTTTGTATCACAGAAAATTATGGCCCATTATATATTGTAATTAAATACAAGAAGCAAACATAAATAGAGGACCAAACTTAAGTTGCTTTATTTGCTTATAAAACTGAAGAACGGGTGAAAAATATTTCCTTCCCATACAAGAGTAGCGATCATCAAGTCAGCTGAACGACGTCCACTGCTGGACAAAGGCCTCCCCAAAAGATTTCCACTATGGAGTTGTGTCTATCATTTGGAGGGATATGCCATAATCGCCACGCTTGGCAGACGGGTTGGCGATCGCAGTATAACGCTCATATTACATAGAGAAACTAGACGCTGCTGCCCGTTTTCTAAGAGATATACCCTCGGGACTACTGCCATGCCGCCCACGGGACGAGATGGGGTGGCGATATTCTATGCCGTCAACCACACAGCAAGAGTAATTGTAGTAGCTGAGTAGCGATCAGCTGAATCACTTTGTACGGGGCACCAAAAAGTATATCATTGTATTTAGCAATCTAGTTTTATTAAAACGTTGAATGGGTCGATAGCGTTTCTTAGGTTTTCTACACTATTTATGTTACACCTTGTATACAAACCACGGCACCAACCACCACAAACTGCTCTTGTCAGGCTTGCGGCAGGCTATGTCGCTCTCGAATCGGTTTGTTTAGCTACCAAAAGAAATGTCTCTCAGACAATGCGCCGTAAATCGTCAATAACAGACGCAAAAGCTATATATATACAAAAATAGAAGTAATCAAAGTTAAGTTAATAACAATACAGAACAGACGGGTTTGCTTACCATGATTCATGAGATGACGAGAACTATACTATTGATCTTAGATTAGAAAAGTACATTGACCGTAACAGTAGTTACGCACAATGAAACATAATTTGTTTAATGACAGCAGTTTTAACATATCTCAAGAGATAATATATTTTATTCAGAAACGCGATAGTATGGAAACAATAAAGGCGGAATGATGAAGTCATTGGCCACGACCGCGATGATGTAAGCGATTTCTGACCACGAGCTGGTGAGCCGCGGAAGATAACTGGTTTTGTAATTATTACCTATTGAAATGGTAATGGCCTCGCAGTCATAAATCGAACTGCATCAGTGATTTTGCAGGTTTTGGGGCTTGAGTTTAAATTTTGGCTCCTCAACTCTGACAAAGGTTTTCGACAATTTGCATACTTATCTTTTATCCTTTACCTTATCTTATCGTTTACATTTATGTCCAAGCAGAGGAGCCGTTCGCTTATTGGGATCAAGATATGGTGACTTTGATTCTCGCACCCAATATTTCTGGCAACGTCGGTATAATCGCGTCGGTATAATCTTATCTTTTTCTTTCCAAGCGGAGAAACCGTGCGGTCGTTGGATTCGGGGTCTGATGGACATATCGAATATTTGTTACAGGCTCTAGTTGCTATTTTATTCAGAAACGCGATAGTATGGAAACAATCCCGCGTTATCATTCTTTATACTTTCATAATTCCCCCGAGTAATGTACGCTGATTCAGTCGGCATTTAACTTTTATATAAAGTTAAATATTTTAGCGAAATCTAATAGCAGTCCGAGTACGTGGTGTAAACAGAAACAGGGACTTGTTTAAAAATAAAAGCATATTTAATGATTCATTGAATATAATGTCAGTGCTGTTTCTGGCCGACGAAAAATTGTAACAACAACTATAAATCATTTCATTTAGTGGCTTATGGGTAAATGGTCACCGGGAAGTGGTGATTCATACTAGAACCTGTTGCGATTCAGGAACGTGCTTCGTATTATTACCCGAGTAGCATTTGGTTTCCTCTAACCCGTCTTCACTACTCCTGTATCAACATTTGTCTCGCAGTGAAACGAAAATGTCAACATCTTCACCAAAAGCTACTTCCACCATTTTGGTTGAGCCGCATTTCTGACGGCCATATTAATTTAAATACATTACATTCTGAATTTTCATTCATTGTAATGTATATACGGTATTACATACGTAAAACATAATTTGTCCAATAGTTTCTAACTATTAATTAGGTTAATAAATTGCGGAGACATTTGCTTCTTAAGTTTAATTGTTATTAAACTTATGAACACCTTAAACTCTATTGGCTTGTAACAAAATACTAATTGCTTTATGAAGTGGAAATAGATGATGAGAAAATATTATATGTGCCTAATTCAATTGGTATTTTATTTAAAGGTATAATTCGTAGTTTTTAAAGAGAACGGCCGCGCTATGGTAATGCGTTTCCTGTAAAGCGGGGTACTATACAAACATAATTGACCAACCGTAAGCACACCCGAGTCAGAATAACTATTTATGGATCACACAATTAGAAGTCCAGTTGCGTAGTATCTAGTCTATGGAACCTAATTGGACACGACTTTTCTTAACTTTTATAAATTGGTCAAATTTTGTTTTATGGTAGAAATCAGAGTAGAAATTATTTTATAAATACGGCCATTACTGCACGTTGTTGCTGGAAAGCAAACTAGCTTTGTATTTTCCTTTTTGATTTACGCAGACCATAGAGTCGGACAACATACGACTTGCCATCAATCAACATGGTACATTCTACAATACGTATACAAGTACTATTATTGGATTGTTTTAAAACATCATCCTTCGGACGCAATGGAGAAACTAGTCCAATGCTGCCAATTGCCATCATCTCGTTAAATTATACGATAGGTTCCCATTTCGTAACAAGTATAAATTGATTAAAAATTATTTTTTACTATTTAGATGTACCACGTACTACTTCTGGAGTTCAAGGCCTTTTGCTATTAAGCTTAACTTTACCTTAAGTATATCAGCAGTGCGCTTAATACTTACGGAGAAAATTGCAACACAAGAAAACTACGTAAATCATCATTACAGCTGAAAAATCATTGGGGGGTGGGGGGGATATGCCATAATCACCACGCCTGGCAGACGGGTTACTTAAATACACCAAGGATATTGATCACCTTTGATAAGGTTTGATTCTGTCCTTGGTGCTTTTGCAGTACGTGTGTCTGGTTGAACTCGTCTCGGTGTATGAGGCTGATGCTAGATCCAGGTTAACTTTGGATTTAGTTTTAAGTGACTCTACACTTTTCTAACTCCTATTATATTTATGCTTACATTGCTATTGCCCGTGACTTCGTCCGCGTGCTAGTTTAGAATAAATAGAATTCAGACCTCGAGGAGGTCAAAACTAGGTTCGTTTTATTGCCCGTGACTTCGTCCGCGTGCTAGTTTAGAATAAATAGGATTCAGACTTCGAGGAGGTCAAAACGAACCTATTCTCTGTTACCTATGGTTTATTACTTCTCCCTTTTGTCCGAAACGAAATGTTTTAACCCCTTAACTAAAGATTAGTATTCAAATGTAAATGCCAAGTTTGAAGTTGATTAGGGCAAGAAAACACGTTGCTCGCCCCTTAGGGGCTGCATTTTCAAAAATCCTTTCTTAGTGCAATCCTGCGCCGCTTAAGGAATATTTATGCATAATTCCATGGTTCTAGACACAGTTGTTTCAGCTGTGCGCAGTCAGCTTATGCATTTATATAGATATAGATTTAGAAGATTTCTCGTATAACCTAAGACAGTCTTAGTATTCTCGGGGTCATAATTGTCCACACCTTTTCGACACCAGACTTTTCGTTGACTTATAAGTGTTGCATTTATGGATAGCCCAAAAAGGATGTCATTGCATATGCAATAAACGTTGTAAAAACTCAATCAGTCTTACACTGCTTGTACTTAACTTCCGGATCGTAAAATTTTAAATGGTTTGCTTTGTTTTCACTGCGGATATAAAATCTTATGGTTGCGAATCAGCGTCGCCATATTTATTTATTTAGGTTCACCAACAATCACTTACACTAAAAAATTACACCACTTTCATGCAATATTACAAGTAATAGCATAGTAATTACTTAAAGGTAAACCCCGCAAATAAAATAACAAGGCAAATGTGTTAGTAAGCTACAATAAGATGTTTAAATATTAAATATTATTAAAATGAAGATTAGTTTAATAAAAAAAATGTAATCATTGAAACGATGAGTCTAATTTAAATACTTAAACATATTACGAGATTATAATTAAAAAATTGCACCAAATTAATTTACTGATCCAGATCAGATAACCCACTAATTGTTAATTTAATTTTAGCTAGGCTATCGAAAATTTTGCCATGGGTGGAAAGCGATGTAGTCGAATATTTAAATGCCTGAACCTCTACTATTTTAATACGTGCTTTAAGATTTTAACTTCGTGAAAACGTTCGGAAGATGATCTCTTGAAGAGATTGAAACCGTTCACAGAGTCCAATATAAAATTGATTATGAGAGTTACCTGTCACAGGTTTAACCATTTTAGTTCCTCACGTTATTTTTGAATTAATTCTATAAATATGTAATGTAGGTAATAATTCATTTCTTTAAATTAAATACTACTATTTTTATTTGTATATTTTGATCTAGGTTATGTACAAACAAAGCAGAATCGAACAAAAACCCGAACCCTCCGGACGTAAATATTTAGCCGGACACGACCCTAAAAAGTAAAACATATGTGGCTAAAGCCGCACTCCTGTCAACCCGATACATTCATCGAGGTTTGTAATAAAGCTAATGGAAAATTAAGCTTTGTTTAAGTTTGATTGCGCGGCAGTACGACAGAAATGCGTCGCGTCACCAGAGCTTACTGACCGGTAATATAATGAACAGTCAATGACAAGTCAATAGATACACATGTATTGCAAAATCCGCTCTTATTTCTTGATAAATAAAGACTCTATCAAAGTCTAAGTATTTCCACCCACTCGACGTTGACTGCACGTACAGTGGAATACTTAATTAGCTGTACAGGGCCACAATATGGTTTAGCAGGCAAATGATCCTAATCCACCAGGGGCTTACCAGATAAGTCGCCAAACATCGATTTTTTAAATGGCGTTCAAATAAATAAAGGTTACAAATGACTTAATCAATCGTTAAATCGGCTTCAACGTTGACAATCGATTCCGGACCATTTATGACGTCACATGTGCTCATGGAAGCCGATTTTACGATTGATTAAGTCATTTTTAACCTTTATTTATTTGAACGCCATTTCAGAAATCGATGTTCGGTGATTTAGCCGGTAGAGCCCCTGATGTTAAGTGGGAATGGAGACCGAATGCAAGAATAAATAGTATTCATGTCGAAGATGCCTCTGCGCACCTCGTTTGCAAGGAGGAAATCTTATATTTATAGCGCGATAAAGGTATTTGTTGCCAAATTACTTTGTTTGCGTTGGTGGTACTTTGGGACTGACAAAATCTTAAACAATTATGTCATTGTGTACTCATTGAATCAACCGTTAGTTTATGTTTATACCAACCATATCGTATGACATGCTAATAGGAAATTATTATAGATATTGATTCTTTTATTTACTATTTTTAAGCACTGTTAAGCTATCTTACAACTCGGCTGTACCAAATAAAATGTACTACTAGCAATCCGCCCCGGCTGCGCACGGGTAGCGGAGCATAATATACCTATCCATAGAATAAAGTTACTTCTGCATAATCTTTACTTCAGAGGAGAGCGATTAGAAAATTGTCTGGTACAGAATCAGCTATGAAATTTTACATAATTTTTGTAGCAATTTAATTAATTTTCTATAAATAATGAAATTGCTAGAAAATTATGTAAAATGTTAAAGCTGAGTTTGTACTTGGCAAATTTCAAATCGCTTACCTCTAAAGTAACGATTATGTAGAAATAACTTTATTCTACGGATAGGTGGATATAATCCTTTAAATAAATAAAAATAAAATAAAAAAGATTTTTATTCACGTAGACTTTAAAAAAGCGCTTGTAAATAGTCAGAACATGTTTGTAGTAATATAGTTGTATACATTATTATTTCTAGTAACATAGATATTTAGGTACACATTGTATGAAAACATTTATAAAATTTATTTTATTATAGCATTGATATTTAGCTAGCTCGTATCAAGTTATTGTCAAGAGATTATGTTTAGTTATCTAGTTTGAGTCTAATATTTTTACTACATATTGTCAATGGTTCTATATCAAGGTATTATTATTATGACGGACCTTGTGTTAATAACGACGGTCGCGCTTTAATGCTACCACCGCGCACCGGATCCAATGCGCCCCAACTGAGAAGACCCAGCGAAACAAACTCAGTGGGTTCATCTACTACCGGTTTCAACACGACCCAGTTGAGACGGCCGGCGAAACATGCTTGAGTATGTTTCGCCGGCCGTCTCAACTGGGTCGTGTTGAAACCGGTAGTAGATGAACCCACTGAGTTTGTTTCGCTCGGTCTTCTCAAAGGCATGAACACGGGATTTGGTCCAATTAGAGTAAGTAATTATTTGGTTGGCAAACACAATATATGCTCGATCGGTTGTCTGAATGCTTATTATTTTAGATTATATTTAGGTATACAAAAGAAAAACTTCAAAACAATAACATTATTCATTTTGAAACAGAGTCAATAATTTTAAATTAAGTATATGATAGCAATCATTTACAGATAGTTCACGTAACTCAGCAGATCAGTCATGTCTATATGGCTACATGGTCTCCAGCGAGCAATGTGCAGGTTGCCTACCTGCACATGAGAGCCAGACGTCTTTGTCATCGATCTACTCTTTAGTGGTGTAATAACCCCTAGCCTTTATTAAATTACACACGCCTGCAAAGCTCCCAGTCGTCATGAAATATGACGAATATTTCACTCAATTTTCACAAACAATAATGAATTATACTCCTAAACCTACATCATGAATCACTCCATTGGTGGTTTTTGAGTTTATCGCGTTCAGACTGACGTGTCGGCTTTGTTTTATGATATTCATAAATTACAGAACCAGTATTATATATTCAGCAAAAATAAATACATGACGTAATAAGCCCTTTTGGGTGCGTTTTACTTATTAATATGTGAAATCATAATACCATTACCTTCACTCATTTTTGGTAAGCCTTTATTATTACTCAAGAAACTTTAAAAGTAAAACAAGTGCATTTAATTATCTCCATGTACGTTAGTGAATGATTTTTACAACGTGTACCATTAAGAGTGTCGATGCTTAAGTAGCTTTATATATCCATTATACTTAAAATCCAGGCGTCGGGAGGCTCTCCACCGCTTTGTTGTTGACATCCCAGCATGCCCTACGAAGCGCTTTGCTTCCTCTTTCATCATAGGCATGGCTAAGCTGTGGAAAACAGTCGCAAAAGACGTGTTTCCAGACTCATATAACATGGCTAGAGTGAACAGGCATCTTATGGGTACGCGCGGTCGTGGTCAAAAGCAAACACATTTTGCATAAAAAAAGAAACTTCTAGTAGATACATTAGTTAGCACAGGTACTCTTCCTATAAAAACATGCCAATTAGCTGGCGCAAAACAAGGCTTTTTTTTATTATACAAGATAAGTTTTATGAATAGATTAGCTGCGTTCCGCGGTGTTATTGCGCAGTGGTCAAGCTGCGCACCTCGCTACCTACCTGTGTTGCGGGTTCCAAACACGAAGATGACATAAGTGTGTGCGACCCATATATTGTAATTCTGCGTGTGCAATGAGTGCAGAAATATAATGTTTGTTATTTTATTTTGGACTTGGATAGTGCAGGCGTTGTCTTTTCAAAGTAATACATTGTAGCCTATATGTTAATTTAGAACTTTCATCCAAATCCGTTAAGGACAAACACTTCTCTTCTCTTTCTTACTCTCTCTTACACACACACGCTATATTTAGCGGTTATAATAGAAGCATACGTTGAACTTCTTAAATATCCCAAAGTATTATTATATTATTTTGTTGTGTTATTTTTAAACATTATACTTGATAGAAGGCTTGAGTCCTCGCTCGCCGCTATAGTCCGGTGAAGCTGTGAAAGCACAGTTATATTTAAAAAAATAAACATTATATTGTCACTAGCTGTGCCCCGCGGTTTTAACAGCCTTAAATTTTACAAATTATACCCTACGTGTTATTCGTAGGTATATATTATAAACTATATTACTACAAAGTTTCATCAAAATCCTTTCGGTAGTTTTTGCGTGAAAGTGTAACAAACATCCGTTCATCCACTTACAAATTGTCACATTAATAATATTTGTAGGATTTGTAGATACTCACGTACATTTAAAAGGTTGTCCTTAAAATAAATTGCGATTTTGCTTATAACGTACTTCGTCTTTTTACAGCATATCCAATGTACTTGAGATAAAATGAACGTGTAGACTACAAAGAAAATACAATTGTTTAATATTTATGTTTGACATACAAGTTCAACGCAACCTTCCAGTGCCTGATCACCTTGAGATTCAATATTTTGTAAATACAAACGCATGGGTTGGTTAAGTACACCTACATATACCATACTATTTTACCTACATTATTTATTTCCTTAAACTATGCGCCATTAAGTTTTTTTTGTTAATGTTATGACCTATGGTAATTGAGGTTGGAAACAAAAAGTAGATTTAATACGGATAATTACCAAACAAAATGCTTTGAACAATAATTCAAAGAGATAAAAGAAAAATAACGGAAATTATTTCTTAGAAAATTGTTATCACTAAAAGGATCCTTAATTATGTATGTTCCTTTATCGTATAAAAATAAGTTAACAAATTAAAAGCAATCAATTAAAAGCTTATAAGTAATTTTCCAGATGTTTACGATACATATATTTTTGAGTCAAATGGTACGTAATATTATGGCCGCTAGGCTACTACTACTCTGCGATTTTCACATGTTTCTAGCTTGTTAGATTTTGAATTTTTTTTGAGTGAAATCTTCTATAGGCTCGTGGAACAGTTTTATGGCGAACAATATCATGGAACTCGCGTTATCGTCACCGCACGCCTCTCATAAGCTAAGTATATGTATACTGTGTGTAAAGATATAGCTCCGTGCGTTATTAGTTTACATTACATATTATTATGTACATACATATATAGGCTCACGCTTGTTTCTCAGAGGGATAGGCAGATACAACGGATTTCCATTTGCACACCTCATTTGTGTCGTTTACTGTCATTATACATATGTATACATTACATACCTAGTACATATACATCTGAATGTGAAGTGTCAACTATTATACTGTAAATTATTTAGATAAGAAGTGTAAGAATAGTTTTTACTTGTATCGGCAGTCCCCAAAGACTGCGCCGCATGTTTTTATATTGTGGTCGCAATCTACATAATACAGACATACTCCGATATTTTGACCTATGTCTATTTTGTTAGTACTTAGTTGGATTTAATGTAATTTATTGTTTTGACCGATAGATATATAGCTAACTCTGATTTTTTTGCGTGCTTCCGCATTTTCGTAGTAGGGTTTTAGTTAATATTTATTAGTTTGACCGCTATCTACTAATGTCTAATTGATATTTTGACTTGTTCCTAACTTCTTAGTTAGATAAATATTGAATTATTTAATTTTGGCCGCTATCTACTAATGTCCACTATGGCATTTTGATTTGCTCTTAGCTCGTTTGTAACGTATTATTTATTATAACGGCCGCTACCTATAGATTTCTACTCTGTTTTCTTTATTATTGCTTACTTTTAGTAGATTGATATTCGTTACTGTCTTTATTACTGTGCCCGGTATATCACAAATAAACGTAATCATTTGCCAAAATATGCTATTCTGTAAATAATATATTCACCTTTCAATAATTATTTTATTCATGAATAACAGCATATAAAATATTCTTATTTGATATCATTTGATTTATTAAAGAAGAGCGTCAATTGAACAATCCGTCCCTAAAAGCCGATCATCTCATGCATATCGACGTCAGTACCTGTCCTGAGACAAGTTCGAACCCCAAAAAGACTACAAATTAAGTAAATTTGTAGTCTTGTTGGCGCGCCTCTTTTGACCAGCTGTGTGTGAATGCCACTAAGGCGAACGTTAAAAACATAACTTGACGTACGAGTAGTTCAACCAAAACAAACCAATATGTCTTCTTTCGCCACTTTGAAGATTAATATTTTATACATTATCATAATATTAATACGTGAATGAAAAACTGTGTACCTACCCCTTTCTACGAAAATTGCGCGGAGAAGGAGTGCAGAAAGCTAATATTTTTATATAATAGACATTAGAAGTAAAAATAAAACATTAAACACACTACCATGCTTTTGACACACCGACTAACTGAGAAAAGATGACAAACAAAGTGCCAAAACTGAGAAGAGATTAATATTATTTGTCTTCAATGTCTATAGTCTTGGACAAAAGAACCTTAATGGTCGAATTTCGAACAAGTGCGATCTCTAGTTAGAATAATATCGTACCCATAGTTACATTTACATTTTCATCTATTGTATTACAACTAATTCCAGGCTGGAGTTGAAGTTTATCAAGTTGTTAACTCCTAGCAGCTCAGTACAAAAATAAATAGTTATATCATACAAATGATACTGAAACGTAATGAATACAATTTCTAATTTCTAGCTCTCTCCATTTTCTTATAATGACTATAAGATAATGGATCGTGGCCTGTATCCTAATTTAAATGATAATGAAGTTTCCTCACTTTTCCCAACAAGTTCAGACACCAGACCACCAAAATTTATAAGAAATTATAATGATCTTCCATCTTTATTATAAATATTTATTCTATGCAGTAACTTTAGACGATCTGGGAAAAGTTAAAGAAGCCGTCGAAACTGTTTAAGAAGTTGTTCTTACAGAGTATACGAACAATTGGAAAGTAATATATAAATATTTAAGTTATTATGTAACTTACTGCTTAAATGTGAGCTTACGGTAATTCAATATAGCACACGATTAAGGATTCATTACGAAATTGTTTAAGCTAGAGTTTTATGAAAATGAATTTGTACGTTTTCTTTGTGGGGAGACCCTCTAGGAAAACTTATAAAATCATTAAATACTTATTAAGATAAGTCTCTAATTAATGTATTTGTTTCAATGATTAAGTACGTAAAAGGGCCCGAGTGCGCTACTTGAGCTCAACAAATGAGTTGAGTATTGAGGTTATACAACTGACCGCGCACAATGCTTGTCTGCTCGAATCTCGATACTCATTCGTATATGACGAAAGGAGATAGAAGAAGAGACAATCGTGTGGAAGGAGTATAACGTTTTTTCCTTACATGACGATTTCTACCAGTCGACTCTTACCTCAAGCTGCGTTAAGACACTTCGGCCCAAGAATCTGTAACTTATCATATGGCTTGTGTGATGTTAAGTGGTTACCGTTGGTAATGGACAAAATACATTAAAATTAACCTGTCCTTGAAATGTATCTTCTTATGATTGCTCAATTTCATTCATTTAAGACATGCAAGCCATTATGCTTAATAGCCTAAGGCTTTCGCCTTTAAATAATAATACTAAGCAGCTACTCACATACAATACTTATAATGAGTAATACGAACTTTAAGTTATTAGAATCCATTCGTAAGTTATTATTATTACAATCCAAAATTAGTGGTAGTTCTACTATTAAGTAGATACCACTATTAGTCTTAAGTACTTAATCATATTCTATATTTTTACACCATACACTACCCCTATTCCTAATTCCATACAATATAGTCCAACTTAAGGTTGTCTGGAAGAGATCGCCTTAAGCGATAAGACCGCCTATTATACCTTTTTTTAATGATTTGAGATCCTGGTGTACAATAAAGTGTATTTTTCCAATCTAATGGACTCCAGATATTTATGTTAGAAAGGTAAGCGAAAAAGAAGAAGAAGCGGAGAGAGAGAAAACAAGTAAAAAAGTGCTGCAAATGGTAGAGAAAAAAAATGAGAGTTCTCTGTACTTTTGCCCTAAAGGAGTCTGGGCTGATAAAATTAGTAACTAGAAAGGATGCAAGTAGTAAAGTTCCTTACATTAATGTTTTTAAACTTTCGCGATTTGTACACATTTTTTTTTTGTACACATTTTTTATATACTGTAGACACGGGTCTCATCGCGATAAATATTTAGGTAAATCATTACCTTGTTTACCCGACGTTTCGGCATGGATTGCACCAGCCGTGGTCCTTACATTGTTATGTAATAATTCCGCCCTTGATCCAAATGGAAATGTTATATGCAAGGATTCGATATCACAATAATTTAATATAAATATATCTACAGACTAAAGAAACCCCTATATAAGGAGAGAGCGGACAGCTTAAAATTACATTACGTACCAAATTTATTTTTATTTAGCAAGTAACCAAATTACTGGTCCCACAAAAATCGTTTATTAAACTTCCGGAATACGGAAATGTATTACTTATTCCAAAACGAATTTACCGAGACAAGAGAAATTACGTGATAATAAAATAAATGAACTGTGGAATGTAGATGGAAGAAAGCAGATATATATTAATAAAAAATCGATACATTTTCGACCCCATAACAATTTATACTAAGGTAGGAAAAGTCATCTTTTAAAACGAATATTCTTAAATATTCAGATAAAATTTTTGTTTATATTGTCTTCTTATAAGTTTTTATTTATATTGTACTTCTTGCATTATTGCAAAATACATCCCGGCTTGATTAAACTGACAATTAGGGGTATTAACACAACATATTAATTTTAGATTTCGACTATCATAGATTTCCACAAAGTAACGCCTAATTCCATTTCTTATCTTAAGTGTCTATATTATTGAGATACAACTTATATCCTGATATGGAGGTTACTCTATGTTACATAATCCATACATTACGGACAGCATGGGCTCAGTTGAAGCTAGTCTGCTGCCCTCCCAGGTTAATAAAATCCATCGGGCTGTTTAGTCTACATAGCGTTCCAAGAAACCGAGCGGTTATTCTACAGGTACATACATAGACTCACACCCGTTTGCCAAAGGGGTAGGCAGTGACAACACGTTTTTATTTGTCACGATCCTTGCACACCTCTTTTGCCTCGGACAGGCATTGTTTTGCCCTTTGGAGTACGCAACCCTAACAAGAGAAATAAACGATATCGTTAACAATAAAACCTCGTTGCAACTTTTTGCTAATTAATTAAGCTAGCACTTAGCAATTAAGCTTTTTCATTAAGTGAGCAAGTAAGTTAGAAATAGTAAATTTATATTAAATGACGGCAAGAATATTTAAATTAATTCTGCTATCATTCTGCCCATTAAAATATATAAGTGATTGAAATTTTTAGTTGAAGACTTTTTAAATTGAATCAATGTCATTGAGTATACCAAAAATTCTTGAGCGAACTAATAATTTAAATGCCCTTTACCGTAGAACTAATAATGAAAGTTAAAAAAATAATGGAATAAGACTAAGCGTAAAATTAATTATTTTGCAATTTTATTGTGATTGTGTGAAATATTATAATCGAAACAATTCAAATAATAGAAGTGGCGTGTCCATCAAATTATTATTACAGTATATGTGTTTATTAAAATATAATTTTTTCAACCAAATTTTGAACCCACTTAGTTTGTCGCTTATCTCTTGTGCATATTCTACAAAAATCTGTAAAATTTTAATTCCTCAAATATGTTTTATCTGTGGATAGAAATATCTCAGCCTAAGGTGCATAACAGTCATCTAGAGTGTCACAATATTAAAATGTGGGTGTTACACAGTATTTTTTATTTTCGGTACTTGTATCGTACAGTTGCCATACATTGATTCCGAGCATGCCAGTCTGGCGAGGACACGGAAATTATCGTCTCATTTGCCTTTTGCCATTTCTTTTGGGGTGGGTGAAGTCCCAAGAAACCCATAGGAAACAATAAACCGAAATGGATATGGAATAGACCATCTGTCAGATTTTACTTTAATATCTGGCTACTTAATGACTACATATAACGATTTCGCGATAGTTATAGATGGCATTCTCATGGCAAGTGAGACCAACGCTTTAAAGCAGAGATTTCTAATATTTTGCTTCGTAAATTCCAATTTTTCAGGAAAAGCTGTAATGACACCCTTTGTTTTTATTCAATTGAGGATGTCCCCTTGTAATTGTAAGGTAATGTCATTTTTATGAACAAATCTGTTATACGGTCTCAAATTGATAAGGTTTCTTTTAAATTTGGATCTTTACATTCCACAAACTCTAAAACTGATTGAAGTGTTTGTACTACTGTATGTAAGAGAAATCGTTGGAATCCTTATTTATTTTATTTATTTTCAAATTTATGTACACACTGATAGGATAAAGGAAAGAAAGAATAAAAAACAAGAAAAGACATTGCACAAAGGTACTACTTATTTCTAAAGAAATCTCTTCCAGTAGACCTGCAAGAGGTGATTTTGGAAGAGAGGAAGATATGAGTGTGTAGGATGATATACATACATACGAACAAAATACACATATACATAAATACATACATAATTTAAAATAATAAACTACATAAAATACATGTATCTAAGGCAAAGAGGAAAGGTAGTGTTCTTTTAACCTTTTTTTAAATATGGAGATGGTATTACTATTACGTATGTTAGGCGGAAGAGAGTTCCACAGCCTAACCGCCTGAACAGTGAAGGATTTGGAGAAGAAATCAGTTTTATGGGATGGGAATTTCAAAATACTTTTTAGGTGTGACCTACATTGGGCGTTGGGAGAATGTTTAAAGGAGAAACGGTCCTGTAGGTAAGAAGGATATGCGGGATTGTGTAGGATATTGAAAAGGAGACATAATATTCGAGTATTCCTGCGAAGGCGGATTGGGAGCCACTTGAGATTGTTGCGGAATTCTGAGACATGGTCGTACTTTCGGAGATTAAAAATGAAACGTATACATAAATTTTGCAAGCGCTCAAGTTTGTTTAATAGCTCTTCAGTAGCATCCAGATAGCAGGCATCAGCATAGTCCAAAATGGGCTGGATTAGAGTTTGAGCAAGAGTTATTTTGGTTTCAAAGGGCAAAAAGTACTGGAGGCACCTAAGTGAGTGAAAGGTAAAATAGACCTTTTTGCTGACTTCATTAATGTGAGCATTCCAGGATAAGTTCCGATCAATAATAACCCCGAGGTTCTTAGCCGTGTCCGAGTACGCAATATGCACATTGTCTAGTAGAACAGGAGGAAAAGAGCCTACATCAAAACCAGCACGCATTTGCCTACTGCCAATAATCATAGCCTGCGACTTGATGGGATTTAATTGAAGACCGAACGATCTAGCCCAGTTACTGATGGCACTCAGGTCTTGATTCATAGCAGCAATGGCGGTTCTAGCTTCATTTAATGTAAACTGGCGGTATAACTGCATGTCGTCTGCGTAGAGATGAAAATTAGAGGAAATAACTCGTGTAGCAAAGTTGATGAAGATGGAAAAAAGGAAAGGAGATAACACGCCACCCTGGGGCACGCCCGTGGTAAGATTGCACCAGTCTGAGTAAGAGTCTTTATAGCAAACACGCTGCGAGCGTCCCCGAAGATATGTATCGAACCAGGCCACAGACTCCGAGGAGAAATTAAGAGATTTAAGAATTTCGAGAAGAATATCGAAGTCCACGGAGTTAAAGGCACTGCTAAAGTCAAGGAGCACCAAGACTGTGAGAGATTTATTCTCCATGGCCCAACGGATATCGTCAGTGACCTTTAGGAGCGCTGTCACGGTGCTGTGACCTGGTCGAAAGCCAGATTGAAAGGGATTTAGAAGATTATTCTGCAATAAGTAACTAGATAGCTGACGGTGAACTATATGCTCCAGAACTTTTGAGAGGAAAGGGAGGATAGAAATCGGGCGAAATTGTGACAAAAGAGTAGGATTGGAAACTTTAGGCAACGGGATAATATGAGCTTTCTTCCAAGCACATGGGAAACAACAGGAGTATAAAGAAAAGTTAAAAATATGAGTAAGGATAGGGATTAAAATAGGAATGATTGGAGTGACCATTCTGGAGCATAAATCATCGTTACCAACAGCAGAAGATGTTATTGATAAGAGCGATTTTTTGACGTCGTCCTCACTCACTGAAGTAAGTTTGAACGGCGAACATTGTGGTATCGACAAAGAGGACAGTTCAAGCAAAGTATTCGATTTAATACGAGGGTCAATTGTAATAGGGGGAAGTGAGAAATGGTTGTTAAGAGAACCCAGGTCAATATTATTAAAGTCTGTTGAAGGGGTTTTGCCGATGCCATTGGCTTTTAGGAATTTCCAAACTTTGGAGGAGTTGTGATTATTGAGAGAAGTGTGGAAGTGGCGACGTTTCGAATCACGACACAGACGACTACACCGATTACGCAAGATTTTGAAGCGGTTTAAGTTGGCCTCTGTTGGCGTGCGCTTATACCTAAGTTTTGCCCTATCCCTACTAGCCATAACTTCTTTGATGGCCGGAGTAATCCAAGGAGCTGGAATGTGTTTCAGTTTAACTCTCCGTTTCGGTGCATGACGATCGTATAGTGAAGTTAATATACTGCTAAATTCTCGAACTTTATTATTGATAGATTCACAATTGATCACCGGCGTCCAGTCAATGTGTTCAGCATCACACTTTAATGCCTCCAGGTTCATGCCCTTGAAATTCCGAAGGATTGAATATTGTGATCTACGTTTGGGAGGCCGAATAGAGTAGGATAGAAAGATTAAGTCGTGGTAAGAGAAACAAGCAGTGAGCTGACCATGTGTTGAAACGAGATCAGGTTTGGAGACAATCATTAGATCAAGAAGAGATGGGTTACAATTGGGAAAATGATGTGTGGCAGAAAGAGGTAAGATATGAAGATTAATCGATGATAAGAGAGATCGGATAGCATTAGCACGGTGATCGTTTTTGATCAAACACGTATTGAAGTCACCCATTATGACTACGTGCTCGTAAGACGGACATAGGTCATGCAGTAACGTCTCTAGCGCGTCGAAATAATTAATTCGAAGACTCGGACTATAGAAGACTCCGAGAAGCATTTTTTTGTGATGGACTATAATTTCGATAAATAGATGCTCTGCTGATTCAGTGTAGGTAGATGGAGAGACATTTACAATTTTAAAGGAGATGTTGGCTCGTAAGTATAATGCCACGCCCCCACATCCCTTTCCAGTCCGGTCGTTACGGACGAGCACAAATCCAGGCAATGAAAAGTGAGTAGAGAGAAGAGAAGGCTTAAGAAAAGATTCTGATATTAAGAGAGCATCAATATGGTTACTGCTAAAGGATGCCAGAAGGTCAGAATGGTGGCGTGGAATACTCTGAACATTAATGTGGGCGATGTTAAGGTTTTTAGAGTAATCAGAGAGGAGAATGGATAGCTGATCATGCAAAGTTAGGATTGTGGAGGAATCACTGTCCGCGCTAACAAAACTGTCATTAGAGGAAGAACATGAGAAAAAACTATCATCAATAATAGGGACATTATCGTCCATACTAAGATAAACTAAATAAAATAAATAATAATAATAAAAAGATGTGATAGCGAGAAATAATAAATACTCTATATAATAATTATTACAAAAAAAAATAGTCTTAATAAAACGCTAAACTCACCGACTCGCAAGTGGAAGAGATTTTTACAAAAAGTGCTAAAGTTATAAAATAAGATTATCAATAACAAAGAAATCATATTAACATTGTAGTGGACAATTATTTTGGCCATTCTAAGATATAGCAATAATATTTATAATACATTATGTCCGGTACGCTACAAAACATTTACGGAATGTAACTAAACGCAAGTTAGCAAGCTTAAACAAGACGCAGACGTCACAAGACAAGTGACAACTGACAATTGACAACTAACTTATCAAATGTCAACAGAACAAAATAATAAGAAAAATAATGGCTACAAATCTAAGTACCGGCGTTAGATTAAAATAAAAGTAAAAATGTGATGGGTAATACACAAAAGTAAAAAAATATAGCGTACCGTCAGTGCATAATGTGAAGAGTATGTATAATACGACCAATGATAGTTGCAACTACAAATTTGGAATGTTGAAAACAAATCTATGTGAGACATAATTAAAATCGACGACGGCTTCTTGTAGCCTTAGTTTCCTGCATTGTAGGCAGCCCGGCCGGAGCCACGGTGGACGGAGCAGGTGCAGAGCCCTCGGTGTCACCGGATACAGCGCTGATTGGGAACTTCGTGATTAGGGCTTTAAGTTCACTCATGGATTCGATTTTGTGTCGGGATTTGTCCGGAGTTATTATAACTATTTTCCCTGACGACGACCAACAATTTCGAACTTGAAAATGCCTGCGTGCTGCTGTGAAAACACGATGCCTAACTTGTGTTAGGAACTCCGAGACAGTGTATCCAGTACCTTTCAATGTGGTTTTGCTGTCCCAGACCAATTGGCGGTGCTCAATATCACGGAAGCGAATTAGGACTGGACGTGTTTTGCTCTGAACGGAACCAAGACGGTGGCATGCCTCAAAAATGTTTGTATTGAGGTCGGGCAACTTCATTTGGCTGGTTAATATGTTGATGACCACATCAAACAGCTTTTCATTTGGCTTCTCAGGGATACCATGTAGCAAGAGGATCTTACGACGCATGGCAGTCTCATGGCGATCCATACCAAGTGAAATAAGTTCAACTTGTGTTTTTAAGTGGCATAGTGACTCCAGTATAAGGGATTTGAATTCCATAAACTCACGTGAAAGTGCTACATCTGTGTGAACCGGTGATGCCATGGCATTCTGTAGCTTGTCTTCATGTTCCTTGATGCGTGAGTGAAATAGTTTTTCCAGACTTTCCAAACTTTTTTCTAATCTGTTGTCCATAGCTAATGCAGTGAAATTAACTTGGATTATGATGATTTTGATGGAGAGATGATACACAAAGCGAAATAGGTGGGTTTAGCAAGTACTTAATACATATGTACAGTTATTACACTATTGAATTTAATTTTAAATCAATTATTATAGCAGGAGCTGAAAATTTCGTATGTGTATATATTGTCTACCCACACACGAAAAAAAAGACATCCTTCATCATTTTTATCGCACAATTGTGCAAATGAACGCGTATTCAACGCATTGCTTCTTATTTTGCTAACTGCAATAATCACAAATTCAAGGGCATTCAATCTATAAGCCAAATTTTTCGCTCCTAGGTGTTGTCGGTGGATGACACAGTGAATTTCATTTACCTCTGGACCTTTGAAACTTATTTTAAGGTGGTTTATAAATCCACGATATCGTCCGACCATGGCATGAGTTGCCAACGAAATAACGTTTGTGAATGGAACCGATTTTTCCTTAAAATACTCTGGACATTAAATATTGATTCACCTTTCGAGTTCGTCTCCAAATTTTTCGCAAATAGTTCTTCGTGAATTTCTGAATAACAAATCGAACATACATACATATTCCAATAATAATGCGTAATTAATAGGTAAAGATGACTCGTCCAGTTAAATAGAAACATGAGTTAGCAGATATTTACACAAGGAACTTTCAATACCCCAGCAAATTTCATTAATACGTCTTTGTACAGTGTTTTTACTGAAGGGAATTCTTTTGAGTATGTCCAATGGAGATTTTTGCAAAAAAATGTGTTTAAAACTTCTTCAGCATCGATAAAATTAACAGTTCTCCGCTATATTTCGTATCAGTTACCTGCCTGTAAATCTAATATATAAAATTCTCGTGTCACAATGTTAGTTACCTTACTCCTTCGAAATGGCTTTCCTGATTTTTACCAAATTTTATCAGCATATTCAGTAGCCGAAACGGCTTTACTGATTTTTACCAAATTTTATATGCATATTCAGTAGTAGGTCTGAGAATCGACTACTATCTATTTTTCATACCCCTAAGTGATAAGGGTTGTTCACCCTTAACATTTTTTTTTAATGTTTGTATAATTTTTGTTGTTTATATTTTTCTATAACGTGTCGTTAAAAATACATACAACCCAAAAATTTTACCCTTTTATCACCAACCCCTATTTTTAAATAGCCATTTTTTTTTCATCCCGATCGATAACTGATCAATTATCGTCTTTTTGTGAATGTTTTTCACTCTATTTCTTTTAAAATTTCCCTGAGATTATGGCAAATCTAAAATATTTTATAAAAGTAAACAATTATAATTATCTAATTTATTATTTCTCACAAAAAGGATGTAAGCAAACTGAATTTCTTTGTGTACATCACGGTTAGTTCAGAGCCATTACGCCTAATATTTGTAATGGCACCCGACTTGCGGTGAAGAAATTAATGAACAACGTCATCGAACCCACAATTTTGAAAGGGAAGTATAAATGCTAGCATTAGCAATGTCGATAAACGACGCAATGGCGACATATAACTGGCCATGTGAAAAACATGGTCACATGGCCAGTTATATGTCCCGTGTTCCCGTGTTGGAATACCAACAAAACTATTTATATACGCGCAAGAAAAAAATAACTAAGAATATTGTATATCATAAAGCTTTAGAATAATAAATTCACTTTCTTTCTTAATTATACCAATTCGAATTAAATAGTCATCGTTACGACAGAACAATCTGTCGGGTAAGCTAGTAAAAATATAAAACGTTTTAGTATCATAAGGCGGTCTAACTTAACATGGAACGGCTATTTTAACAGAATAAGATGAATTAATTATTGCAATGAAAAAAGTCAGTACCAGCGCTACCAACCAAGCAATACATCGCTAAGATTCATAATAGAGCTTTATGAAAACCGCAGAACTGATTTTAATGTAATGTAAAACAATTTTTCATAAATATATTTCTGTAAATTCGTTAGAAAATATACGCAATGTCGAAAATAGTCGCTGATTTATTTATTATTTATATATTATGACGAAGTTTGTTCGTTAGGGGAAACAAGACTGCGACCGAGATGGCTTCGCAATGACGCACTGGCTGTCGTAGCGAAAATAAACAGAAAAATAATGTAATATTAATTTCAGGTTTTCTATGGCGTGTGCATACTTTTGTTTACAAAGTTCCCCTTTGAGGTAAATATTGTTTGGAACAGTTTAAGCTCATTGAGTCAACGCGGCGCGGCTCTGGGGTAAGCCCCATAATTACTTAAGAACTTTCATCGTAATTTTGCTCTTGTTGTAAGTAATTTTCTTGTTAGTGGTTTTAATTAAATCTTCTTCCTGTTGTTTATTTTATAAAAGGTACGATTTTCTGGTCACCAAATTCGGGGTAAATTGAAAATCTATTTTGATTTTATATTTTTTAAACGAAGCTGTCATCATGTCACCCGAATGACGTCCACTGCTGGACAAAAGCCTCCCCATAATATCTCCACAATTGAGTTGTATCCATCATTCAGAGTGATATGCCACCCAAACGAAACTATATCCCCATCTAATCTTTGAACAACGGTTAAAGCAAGAAGGAAACTGCTTGTTATTTGAAAACAAGTATTTGTTCTTCAACTTGCTGTGAACAATATCGGGGGTACAGTCAACGGCAAAGTAGATGATCAGAATTGGAGATTCAATACTAATAATCATATATTGGGTGGCAGTATCACCAGCGAATGTTTGGAACGCTTACCAATCACGTACTTTAGAAACACTTGATCCAATTAGTATTGAATGTCTGTCTGTGTGTGTTTTGTCGTTGACTGTACAGCTAGTTGACAATAAGGTAAATGTATATAATGTATACTTTTTATTCTAAAGTATTTATGGGGTAGATAAATGAACTCTTTATTATGCACGAAAAATAAGAGACATAAAACGTTAAAGTCAACACGGTTTTATCACAAAACCTGATGATATTTTCCCGACAATCAAACTAAGACTGACTATGGAGTCATTGAGAGAGGCACTTGTCGGTGTACAGATACATTGTGTAAACATATATGTCTGTACTATAGCAACAAAACATACAATAGACTTGCACAAAATATACGTATATACAATATTACAGATAATATATACTAATAGTATACGCAAACACAATATGGTATATTATATTTTATATATTGATATCTGTTTTGTAAGTATTGTAGTGACCTGTGACAGATAGTAATTCTTGACAAACCTTTGAAATAATTGCAGACTCTGTGCACGTCTCGCTGCTATTACTAAATATGCCAATGAAACTGAACAACAAATCAACATGCAAAATACACCAAAAACATACAACATAATATAACCATATACCAATAACTAAATACCGACTCATGTATTTTCTATGAGGAGCTGGCTGTGCCCCGCGGTTGTACCCGCGATAAACTTTGTTAATTATAGCCTATGTGTAGGGTTAAGCCAGCTAACTCCTTATCAAATTTTATTAAAATTGCTCCAGCCGTTTAGACGTGAAGAAGTAACATACATACACACTCACAGTGTGATAATTCTCAAACTGGTTTCATTTCATTTGTTCTGTAGATAGATCCTTAAGTCGTACACATTCAGTATTACACCTGGTATCGGTAATAAATTTAAGTTGATTTAATGTTCTAGGTACGTACATTGTTTTACCCTGTCAAACAAATCTTCCTCTGTGATTAGTTTGCTGTAACTCAAATTATTAGTTAAACTCGCCTATGCACATATCTTTTTATCTCATATTGTTTCTGTGAATAAACAATTAAGTAAACCGCTATTTCTGTTATAGAGGTTATGTAATTCGCAAAAACATAGCGTCCAATATACCATACTTGCAGAATATATAGCAATTAATAGTGATTGTATTACGAATATGATGATGTAGTGGATCTGCGCTTGAGTAATGTAAGGGTATTATATTTGATCACACTATGCAAAGCTACACAGCTCAAGTATCTCCTCCGTTCTTTCTTAAGTAACGAATTACTTAAGAATCATTGTATCGCGAGATCATAAAGCTTTTTTTTCAGGAGTTTAGTTGGTCAAACCCAGTAAAATATTTACATATCCACATTGCAACGCTATCTACGTGCAATAGGCGCCATAGCATCGAATATTCTCGCACACCTAACCGCTTGTTAGCAAATCATAAAACATATTATCTATTGACGTCTGCGAATTGACATTGACTTTTGGCGCAAGTCCTGGCCATTAAGAGAACGAATCAAGTTTGAAAATTGTTTCTTAAAATAATTTATTAATAAACGCCAATTAGATTTAATGTTGTTTTATTTCCTTGTTTTTAGCTTATTAGTTATGTCTCAGTTCTCGCTCGCAGGCTCGTGCTTGACGCGTCACTAGTGCTGCCGATTATTTAGGCAGATAAGGTTAGAACTATGACCCAACTCAAAGAGCGTATAGTTTGGGAGAATTGGTCTTATTACACTTAGTGCCAGCTGTCTGTCAAAAACGAAATGCCAGCTTTCTCTTTATTTACATAAGGTAGATCTTTGAATGACTAAAAGTTAGTCATGTGTAGAGTGTTTTTCACTTTTACTAACAATTTTTTTAAAGACAGAGATAGGTATTTTCTACCACTTATCCTTAAATTCAATATTCCAAGTGACATTTAATTAGAAATACGGTTTTCCAACGTTTTATTTAAATATTGCGGAAGTCTAAATTTTACCGTCCGGCTGCAACTTAAACCTGCACTCTCTCTGTAAATCCAGTGAAGGAGCTCTGACGTTAGGCTACGATTAATTGGATATGGATGGATGGTTAGGCACATCATATCTGAATTCCTTCGCTGACATCATGCCGGAGGATTTAGATGAGATCTTCATCGTTGCATGTGATAAATCATATTAATACCATCTCCCGGACTATCAATTTGCTATCAAAACAAAAAAAAAACATTTATAAATTTTGAATTTAGATTTACGTTTTGACTTGAAAAATAAATAGGTTATTTTGGAAAATAGGGGTGTAATAAATTAGAATGTTATGTTTCTGTGAAGTGACAGTGGGCAGGGTACATAGCTCGTAGAGCCGACGGAGAGAGATGCTGGGGCAGAAAGGTTCTTGAGTGGCTACCACGAACTGGAAGACGCAGCGAGTGCAGGCCCCTACAAGATGGACCGATGATCTTGTAAGAGTCGCTGGAAGTAGCTGGATGCCGATAGCGCAAGACCGGCATATTGTGGAGATGTTTGGGGGAGGCCTTTGTCCAGTAGTAGGCGCCTTTCGGCTGATATGATGATGTTTCTGCCTTTACCTATGGCATCGTAACTTCCAAACGGGTGAATGAAATGATAATGCTAATAATTTAATAAAAGATAATAATAATAATAATATAAATCAGCCCTTTTCCATCTTGGAAGTTGAAGTCTTTTTTATGTAGGTTGTTCGAGTTGGAATTAGACGGGTCAATATATCCAAACAAACTACTTACTATTAGGTTTATTTTACTAACATATTAATGCATACAACTAATAAACTAGAATTTAATACACACACTTTAGAAATTAGTTATAAGAAATTAACCTTAATTAAAATTAATTAGGCAGCAATTGATCCCTCTTAATTTTTACTTAGCTTAAGAGTGAGTACCAGTTTTGAATGTGCGGTTTACTTCTGTGAATCACAAGTGCGAAATCGCAGTGACATAATTATCGTCCGGTGTATTAAATATAATTTTGTTGACAGTAAACCAGTCGAGTAAAGTGGCTTACCTAAGCCAATTTAATAACTGCTTTAATTTAGTTAGAGCTGGTGTAAAAAGTAAATATAGGTATATTATTCTAGACACCGTTTTCATAACATTCCTTTCAGGAATCAAGCTTTCCAATTATATAAACTCCACATCATTAAAATCCTGTCAAGAGTGAGTTGAACTGACACGGAGGACTATTCCATACTATGTTTGTTTTTTGAATTTCAAATCGAACGAGTGAATTACGTGGCAACATCACTGTTTCGGGCCTGCGAAAGAGCGCCCGCTCTAGATGCGAAACATGAATATTCTCAGCTATGTTTTGCTATATCAACGATCAACTTTGCAATATCGGCTGCAGTAATCAAGAGTTGGCATTCAATATGTCATATTTTTTCATGTCTTGGGTATGCTGCAAGAAACTTCCCACGAAAAGCAGCTCCTATGTAGGTACTATCAGTTTTTTAACTTTTTTATTATATGTTTTTGTGTACACAAAAATAGATAAAACTAGACAGGACCGTTTGTTTAAAAAATTTGCACAAATAACCTATGTTAGTAAAAATACCTTTTATTTGTCTCTGTATACTAAGAGTAATATAATAACATAAAGAAAAATATTCCTGACAGCCAGCTTATATTAACTTTTCATCAAGTAGATGCGAAGAACACTGTTTCCATTTTTTCATCGGAACATCGGTACCCTAAAATAGAAGGGCAGCTTAATTTTAACAACCAACCCATGTTGCAGTAGTGACTAGGTATCAAAAAACACCATCATTTTGGATATAATTTATTGTTTAATATATTCCTGAGAGGAGAAGGTGCAAATGTATGTAACATTTGCGGCATCAGTTTTTGTGCAAAAAATTATAAGAAAATGTACGGAGGGGGACTGACAGATTCTTGTGCTCTCCGAGCCATAGGACCTCTTTCTTAACCCACTCTGCTCGTGTCGTCTCCTCGGATCTTGAGAAAAGAGAGTGTTCTTGTGTTTGCGCACACACTTGTGCAATATCGACCAGTAGATTAACTCTTTATAGTAATATCACATATACAGCACATAATAATAAAGTCTGGCTTTATTATTGGAAACTTTATCACTAGCATGTGATCTCTTCCAGACAACTAAGGAATGGATATTTAAGGGGGTCAGTTGTAGGTGTACTTCGACCTTGGTTAATGTACCCATTAGTACTCCACGTCTCGCCCAGATGGCTAGTCTACATTAATACTGGCTGACATCGGCAAAATTCGTCTAGGAGGCCAACAAAGTTTATTTATTTAATTAGCTCCATTGAAGTGGGTTCAGCAATGACAGGTCACCTGTCAACAGTGCCGCCATTACTCCGGACCGTGGGTAATTACGTGCTAACTAGTGACTCGCCCAAGCTTCGCACGGGCAGTTAAATAGGAAGATAAATTAGTGTTATAAATTAGTTCTTTATTGTTTTACGAATTTGAATAAAGAACGAATATTGTGACTTAACTATAATGGTTTAAGTTCACGGAATTTTTTGATTTTTAAATAAATTCTATTAACATGTATACTTATACTTTTTGCAGTTTGAGTTTATTGTAATTTTCGTAGGTAGGTATTTATCTTACGCAAATATCTATGTCACTCGAATCATACATATACTGATGTCATAGTATTATTATCTTACATACCATCGTCCGTGAGTCACTTACAGGGTTTCGAACGGTCACCGTAGCCTAGTTGGTAGTGATCCTGCCTACGAAGCTGGTGGTCCTGGGTTCGAATCCCGGTAAGTGCAAATATTTGTGTGATGAGCACGAATATTTGTTTCTGAGTCATGGATGTTTTCTATTTATATAAGTATTTATCTATCTATATAAGTATGTATATCGTCGCCTGGTACCCATAGTACAAGCTTTGCTTAGTTTGGGGCTAGGATGATCTGTGTGACATTGTCCCCAGAAAATTATTAAAAAAACTGAAAACAAGTGCTAGGTACACCTCACCTAGCTTTTTCTGAGATGGTACTTCCTTCTCGAGCTATTGTATCTTCTTTATTTTATTTTGTTTTATTTATATTTTTTGTGTTTTACTATGTTGATACCTTGTACTTAATACTTTCTTGTGTTTCCGTGTTGAATAAAAGTATTTCTATTCTATACTATTCAAACTATTAAAACTTAAATATCACGGTGTTATACTCACTGATAATAGCAGCTTTCTAGAGGTGGAAGAATTAAAAAAAAATCTCTTCAATCGTTTTTACAAACAAACATAAGTTCACAAATCTTTTCTCTTTATAAGTTCAGGTTATTATTAATTAGTCGCGTATTTATTCCAAAAATAAATATTTATTAACTAAACCACTGTATAGAATATTAATGATAATGATCCATCATTTGCTATACTTGTTTGTGTTGACAGTGTATGTCCAAATAACATTCTGTTCCAATAAATATGCTTTTGAACATTGTTGAAGCAGTAAGTAGGCCACCTCAGTGTCAATATTAATTAACAAGTTAATAACGTAGTTAATGCAAATCCGTGCCCGATGTGCGGAGCCTTAAATAAATACTTAATTATATCAATTAAGCAGAGCATATACAATGAGGTTAATAATTATGACATTATAGAGATCTAGTTCAAAATCTTAAGTTATTTTATAATCAGGTACTTACTTAATATTTAATGTTTTGATCAACGTATATCCGATCTCAACTTATATTAAAATGAAATATGTTTGGTATATGATTACAAAAAAAGTAAATAGGATCATTTCAAAATTATTCCCTGTATAGAAAAGAATGTTCAAACTTTATTAACAGACAACGGACAAATGTTGTTATATAATGTAAAAAAATATATATTTAATAACAAAGGAGAAGTCGTGTTACAACATAGTAACCGACAACGAAGAAATCATAGCACATAAAAAAATAATAACAAACTACCAACAAACCATCGTAATACACAAAAACGAAAAAAATATTAAGAATGAAATGAGAAATCGTGATGTATGTACATATATAAACAAAAAATCTATGCATCCAACAACCAATGAAGAAAGAAGAAATGCAGACGAATATAGAAATAACTCCTTTTTGAGGTTGTAATTACCTAATTGTACGCGTGGCGCAGCGGATAATACAGTGGCCTCGTCGCTCCGTGTCGTGGGTTCAAGTCCCGAGCCGGACAACTATGTAATTAGTGTCTGTCTATTATATGTTTGTAAAGTACCCCGCGACACAGGGATTAGATTCCCTAGTGCGGACTTCGTCTTTTTTTTTAAATATAGATGTTCAATTCAATTACCTAAATGTTATAAGAAAATTGTTGTAAAATTTGACATGTTTAATAATATTATAGTAATATTATTATAGAAATAATATAGCATATAATATAGAATATAGCAGGTCATAGTTGCACTCAACTCATAAATAACATTCAAATAAACATAACCTAAAAACAATAGAGTTTATTCTTATTCTTACCTATATCTACAGGTCTGTTTTTATTGCGCTGCGCTATTCTTATATTCTCCTCTTTTCTTCTTCTTTCCTCATCTTTCTTCTGTGACGCTGTTTTCCATTCACCATCATAGCTGCAATTCAAAGCTGGCAAGCAGTCGATCTTAGCTTTTGACTGCGCTTAATATTAGGTCTTTACCTATGAAATTGCCGTTCTGCAGTACTGGCCATTTCAAATCAAAATAATTTTTGTTTGGCTAAGAATTCTAATTTCAAATTAATTTTATTTTAAAAACATGGATTCTTTT
Organism: Pseudoips prasinana; assembly: GCA_951640165.1. NCBI lineage: Eukaryota > Metazoa > Arthropoda > Insecta > Lepidoptera > Nolidae > Pseudoips > Pseudoips prasinana. Next base: position 16,022,274 of record OX621241.1, on the reverse strand, counting down.
TTCCAAAAGTAGTCATTTCTTTATTGATTAGTGTTACATTTTCATCGCATTTCAATCTTTTTCGTCATCATGGATACGTTAAAAATTCGAGTAATTATGGAATATGAGTACCGTCGTGGCAGCAACGCGGCACAAGCGGCACGCAACATCAACGACGTTTACGGAGCTAACACTACAAACCAACGCACCACCTGTTATTGGTTTGCTCGCTTCCGTTCTGGAAATTTCGACCTGAAAAATGAACCTCGCGGTCGTCCGAAGACTTTGGTCGACAATGACGAATTAAAGGCGGTTGTGGAAGCTGATGATACACAATCTACGGCTGAATTAGCAGCAGCTTTCGACGTTAGCGTCAAAACAATATTGGTCCATTTGCGTCAAATTGGCAAGGTAAAAAAGCTTGACAAATGGGTGCCCCACGAACTCAATGATCGCCAGCGCGAAGTACGCGTCGAGACGTGCCTTGCACTGCTCAACAGACACACAAATGAAGGAATTTTGAACCGCATTGTTACCTGCGATGAAAAATGGATTCTGTTTGATAACCGCAAGCGCTCAGCAAGTTGGTTGGATCCTGGTTCAGCACCTAAACAATGCCCTAAACGAAAACTTACCCCTAGAAAAGTGATGGTCACTGTTTGGTGGTCTAGCGCCGGTGTGATTCATCACAGCTTCTTACCAAACGGGGTGAGCATTACTGCAGATGTGTACTGTGAAGAACTGAGCACAATGATGGAGAAGCTGGCGCATCTCCAACCAGCATTGGTCAATCGCTCGTCTCCGCTGCTCCTGCACGACAACGCGCGACCTCATACTGCACAGCAGACGGTCTCCAAGTTGCAAGAACTGGGGTTGGAAGCTCTCCGTCATCCGCCCTACTCACCAGACCTTGCGCCTACAGACTACTACTTTTTCCAGAATTTGGATAACTTCTTGGCGGGAAAAAAATTCAATACCCGAGAGGCAGTACAAAATGCCTTTGAAGAATTTGTTGCCTCCCGTCCAGCTGATTTCTTTAAGAAGGGCATCAATAAACTGCCACTGCGATGGCAAAGATGCATTGATTGCATGGGTGATTACTTCGATTACTACAAATAAAAAAATTCATGAAAAAAATTCGTTTAAATTTTTTCATACAAAACGGCAATTTCATAGGTAAAGACCTATTATTACCGTTCAGTTCTCATAGGTATAAACACTACAACCTATAAACGTTATTCTATGTAGTTTTTTGACAGAAATCCATTACGTTGACGAGCGTAGGCATTGCATAGAATGGAACTGATGGCCAGTGCAAAAAAATGTTAGGAAAATCTTTGGTTCGATTTCATTTTAAGAAGCTGACGACCGCCAAGTTAACTTACATATTTTCGCAATTTTTTTGCCGATACTAATTGGTTCACCGTGTAAAATAAAACAATTTCATTGTTTTTAATAATCAAACGACAAGAAAATAGTTTATGTGTCACCATTTATACCCCCGACGCAAGAAGAGGGGTGTTACAAAAGGCATCGTAGATCTCAAATGGATGAACCGATTTGATTTTGTTTGTTAGTTGAATTATACGGGACTGTTCTCAGCTATGTTTGATGAATATCGGTCTCATGATTGCCGCCATCACAAAATAGCGATACTAGCTACATATTTTTTCCATAGCTCCTTCAATATGGATATCAAATGAAAGGCGGTGATTAGTCGTAGTACAGTACACACTATGAAAAATGTCGGGGTAGATTTTTTTAATATTTGTCTATTTTCCACGTGGCCAGACTACCAGACATTTATATTCCGTGGAATATAAACTTATTTTTGTAGAAGTTATGACCCTCAAATAATGTGTCAAATTTGACAGGTATATTTTATTGGACGTCTTTTATCCAAATACACCACTCGCCCATTTTTTCCAATAAAAATAAACACAAAAGTATCTTGAAATATTACCATACATTATAATTTTAAATTTTATATGTAGTGCCCTTTATAATGACCAAAATCTTTGTTTTCGATAATGATAATAATGATTTGATTCTCTTTCACTGTGTTTTGATAGTTATTTGTTACGTAATTCAATTATGAAATACATTTTTTATACTTACATACATACATACATACATAGACTCACGCCTGTTTCCCAGAGGGGTAGGCAGAGACAACGGATCTCCATTTGTCACGATCTTTGCACACGTCTTTTGCCTCGATTACTGTCATTATATTCTTCATACATGCTCGCCGGTTTAGGGTACTTCTGACCCTAAACCGACCTACTTATTGCTGTTCTCATTTTTTATACTTGTGGGTTTATACTGCGATACACTAGCCAGAGTAGTAGCTGTCTGTAATGTCTGGGTTACATAACATGTAGCGCGGTCAATATAAGGATAGACCCAGCCTGACCCACTTGTAACTAAATCCCTTCATATCCGTAACTGAGCAAAATTCTACGATCGAAATACATTACATTCATTTCATTACTTAGTTGCTAGTATTTACCTACATAAGCTGTAACGATTACTGTAAGCAATCTAACACGGAAGATAACGTTTAAAATATACAGACTTATGAATAAGAGTAGGCATAACATCGTTGGTTATTCATGCGATAACAGAGATCAACGTACTCTTCTGATCTTAATATTGTAATCTGAATCAGATGTCAATAACTGTATTGTAAAGCCATGTTTTATAGGTATCGTTGTGTCATCGGCCATGGGGTCAGCGTAAGGACAAGGTCGCTAAATATATCAAAGCATTGGCTTTGTAATTTGAATTCTGGCCAAACCGCCAGACATATCAGTTTTGTCGCGACAGCAAGGCTGGGGATATGTCAACAATGGAATGTTTAGTTCTATGATGCATTGGTGCATGTGCTATCATTGAAATACCGTGCCATCCTTAAAGATATAATCTGGTCATGAAGCTTAGAGTGACTTGTATAACAACGGTTTATAAAGAGCGTGAATAATATCACTTTCTATACCTACACATGTATTAACCACTTGCTTTTCCATACACTAGGGGTGCTAGCGGAACCCGTTGGGTTGGGGTTTTCTGTCCGATTGTCTTATTGCTGTTCTCATAATACCGTTATAGGTAGACATTTAAAATTCTTGAAGAGCTATTTTTCTATTGCCGCTAACAACAAATAATAAATTATTATAGTCTCTCGATGGTACAGCACCCTTTGTGAGCGGGTCTGACTCGCACTTGGCTGATCTTTTACACTTTGATCAGTTTTTTTAGAACACAACACCCGCACTAGGGAAATTAATCCCAGTGTCCGCGACACAAGGATTAATTTACAAACATATAATTTGCGGACACAAAGTACATCCCGACTCAGATGAACTATTTATTGGTCACACAAATAGTTGACCTGCGCGGGAATCGAACTCGAGACACGCAGCGGCGAGGTGACTGTCGTAACCGCTGCGCCACACGTGCAGAAATTTTATAGGTTGATAAAGCTCATTGTATGAATTTGTATGTATATTAAGAATCCCTCCTTAAAGAAGAGGCGAACTGGATTCATACAATTTCGCATAAAACGTACCTGTTGTCTATGTAAAAATAATATTTATGATCACTGTGATAGTTTATATTCTGTTTGTATATATGCTCAACTATAAAATCTATTCTTATTCTAGTAGTATAATTATTATAGTCAAGATTCATAAATCAAGTCGATATATAAATTTTAAGAAATATGGTGAATGCAAATCCCGTATAAATGTCCATACATCCCCTTAGGGTAGCATCGCTACCACATTGGTGCCTTCGTGTTTCAGGCTCGCTACCCGTACAAGACAAATATTTATATGATATTGATGATGTCTTCCCGGCCGAATTTCGGCCACGGCGGCCATTCTCAATGGAGATTCGCCAATTGCGCAGGACATATTATAGTACAAAAGTGTGTACGCAAACACAGGGGCACTTTCTATTCCATCACTCTCATGATCCGATGGGACGACTAGCGACACGACCGGAAAGAGGTCAGGTATAGGACCGACGGCATTACGTGCTCTGCGAGGCACGGGGGTGTAATACCGCCAAATTACAGACTTCGGACTGATATTGAAAAAATCTTTTTACGGAATAATCCCAAAATCACTTTTTGGCCCGACCCGGGATTTGAACCAGGACCTCATTTTCTGCGGTTGAACACGCTACCGCTAGACCAATGAGGCAGTCAATATTTATATGACCCATATTTGAAACTGTATGAGCTCGCTGACCGTGAATTGCATTTGTAAACGCCACGTTAAGCGAATTTATAGCGGGCATTAAATCTTTACGAGAAAAATAACAAGTAACTATCTTGTGTTAGTGTTTATTACACTAAAGTTTATTTAAGTTACTTTTTCCTTTTTTTATCCTTGGGAATTATTCACATACGGCCATCTGATCCCAAACTAAGCACAGCGTATACTATGGAAACTAGATAACTGATATAGGTATATACATATACTAATTTTCCTTTTTAAATACATACTTATTTAGATAATTACTTTAAATGATTAATACATGAACAACGTAGATGAGTTTTGCGTAATGTATTATTTTAGTAGACGGAAGTAATGTTATTGCACTGTTTTGAATAACCATCGGTATTTGTTCATATTTCGAGGTGACAGTACTGTCAGTCTATTTCCGTGGCACCATCTCGCGCCGGGTCTTGCTGACAGACAACCGTACGTGTACAGACGCCAGCACATCAAGCTACCCCAATCTGTCAAATTTACCCAATTGAAAGTCAACCTTATGCTTTTGTGATAAAGTTGAAAATCTATAAATGGAATTTGACAGATTGGGGTAGTTGGATGTGCTGGCGTCTGTACATATGATTTTAGTATTTCTATGCTAAAAGTTCAACTGATATCGTCATCTACCGATTACGATGTTGTTCATTAGCCAATAGTTTTTAAAGTTAAATTTGTTTGCTTGTAGTATTTGATTTTGTATTTATGAGTGTTCTAATACATCCGTGTTGATTGATTATGAATTGATTTTTGAATTTTATTTTGATTGATTGGACGAAATAATTGGGTTCTAATTGCGACAAATGTTGGCGTTAACGACGTCTATGTGTATTCTGTAAAACGTTTTAGGGAAATTCCTAATTTCTTACTCTTCACGCTGTTCGCAATAACGTTTACTTTCTGTTAACATACTGTTTAAAAAACATAAAATATTATATGAGACCTTTCGACCTCCTTCTGAAGTCGGTTAAAACAGAACGCAATACTAAACTCGATAATTATTGTCCTGTTTCGGTCACCAAAACGGATATATTCATTTTTTCAGTAATTTAACAGCAAGATCGTATGCCTGAACGTTTTATTGTTTTTCTTTCAAGTCGCCAGTTTTGTTTACCAGACATTTGTATTTGGTAGAATGTAAACTATGGAGCTCTGACCCTCAATGAATCAATAAGAAAGGCAATTTCAACTTTATTGAATTTCGAAGGGTCATAACATCTACAAAATTGAGTTTATGTTTGCTGATGTATATTTATCTTAAAAAGATAACGCCATCACTAAGAAATTTTCTCCTTTAGAAACATGCAACTATCGGATACAAAGCACACCCATACTCAGAAAAACATTTAAAGGTCACATTAATGACTGTCCTATTCAGAATCGATACCGAAATACTAAGGCTTCTAAGTATCGGCTCGACTGCATCACATGGGAAGATCGTGGCAAATAATAATATATTGATAAAAAAAAATATTTGTGTGGTCTATTACACTACAGTAAGGTGGCGGAGCGGTTAACGCATTACACAACTCATTATAAAGATAGGTATCTGAAACTTAAATAATTAAGGCTTAAAAAAGCTATGTATCCAGTTTAACTTTCCTTTTATAGAGACCATACAGAAGCCATTCCCCATCAAATAATAATAGAATATACCGAAATCGGATCACTAACCACAAAGAAATCGCGTTACAAAAGCAAACATCTTACAGTCCAATACATAACCTCCTTCTTTTGAAGTCGGTAAAAAAATCAGGGAAGAAAATGGGGAATACGATTGTATGGGAAAAGAACATCTAGGAAAAGTGTTAAATCTGGACAACTAAATCCACGGTGATATATCAAATTTGTATTCCCGACTGGTCATAGAATTTGAAATTGAGACCGGTCACTGGACTGAGATTTGAAAATCGAATTGAACAGTTGCAGCATACGCTTGTACCTTCTCGAATAAAGTACCGTAATTAATAATTATTTATGAAAGTAAGTAATATTGTTGTATTTAGAATTATTATTTTTATTTATCAGTGGTCTGGTTGCCGTTCTACAGGCTCTGCCTAGTTTGGGATCAGACAGGATCGTTAGTTGCTGCTTTTTTTTTATTTACGCAATATAGTGTATCTATCTAGCTATCTCGATGGAAAAGTCTGATTAATGACTACAAACCGCTTAGTAAGCTTGTGACACTAAACAAAACAAAAGCATCTACTTGCAAATTACACAACTTTGATTATTACTTAATTTTCCATTTATTTAACTTATTAACTTTCCATACATGATTGTCTATTAGCTGGCGCATTGTTTGGGGTAGCAAATTTAGACGTGTGGTTTCCGACCGAATCACATACCATACCATACTAAAAAGGCGACTAAGGGACCGGGTAGTCAGGCAGCAGCGCCGGGTGACTACGGCAAACCGCAAAAGCAACCGCAAAGGCAAATGGCAAAGTTAGAAATCTTAAGGTGGGGCCTATGTCCAGCCGTGGACAATATCAGGATGATGATGATGCTGATGGCATTTGTTTTGTTTTGTTGTATTTGAGGAATTTTCATATAAAAAAAAACTTTAATTTGTTCAGTTCCGGCTAGAATGGGCTCCATCAATTCTATTCACTAATTATTTTATACGTTTGTCAACAACCTCCTTTTACTTAGTCGGATAATTAGGGGTACAGTACTAGATAATATCAAAACCACGTCGCGCCCTTGAAAACACTTATAGTATGAACACAGCCTTTACTGCATACATTATAAGGACGCTCTCCAGCTTAAAGTGTTCCCACTAATATGAGTCAACTATACGTGTGTCGCAAAATGGAAGATATTTAATAAATAAGATAGGCACTTGCTTCAAATATATAGATATGCATACTATCGGTTTAAACAAAATAAAATATAAAAGTTGTCCTCAACTCGTGGTCAAAGTCAGGACCTTCAAAGGATTTTTAAGTAATTAATGTGTTATTTGCATACACGTTACTAATATTGTAATTTGTTTGTTTGTAGTCTTCACGCTTTAAATATTCTACCGATCATGAGTAAATTATGCATACACGTTTTTAGAGGTACATAAAAGACCTGTTTTCTTTGTAATATAAACAACAATAACAAACTGTAAATAAGGCATTCACCATCATCATCACTATGTCAGCCGAAAAACGGCCACTGCTGGAATCAGAATCGTTTATTTGCTAGAACATGGCAATATTGGCGTTACATAGTTATGCTCTACATATTTTCTCATCGAAGTATGACGTCCAAAGCGACAAAGGCCTCAGCAAGGATCTAGACAAAAGTCGGTAGCAGGCCCTGTCCGTAAAACCGACCATTTTCATCCTTCCACCTTGTGGAGCGTGGGGAGGCCACGCTGCGTCTTTCGGTAATTGGGCATTATTCAAAGCTAATATGACATGCGCGCCTTTGGTAACTGAATTTCCTATAGCTAGCACATCATTGTCAGTTCGCAACGACTATATCTATACATACAATAAAATCGTAGGAAAGTCAAAACTGTACATTGAATATTTTTTTTAAAGGATACTTGGGGCGTGATCTACAATCGATATCGAAGCCAAAAATATAGTTTAAAGAATTTTTGTCTGTGTGTCTCTTTGTCTGTATGTATGTCCGGGCTAAACTCAAAAAGTACTTCATGGATTTACTTCAAATTTTGCATTAATATTACTAAGAGGTCGGGTCAACATATAGGCTACATATTATCACTCTATCACCTACGGGGGAGGAGCTGTGATAATTTATAAGATTTAACGCGGGTCAAACCGCGGGACACAGCTAGTACATTATACAATATGAACTAGTACCAATATTAGGGAATCCAGTGTTGTATTCAAATTCTAATAATTCTTCTATATAACTTAAGACGGCCCAATAATTTAAGCAGGTAAAGCTGCGGGCGGAGGCATGTATAACAATAGTAAATGAACATAATACATGTATGTATGTGTATGTTGTTTTAAGTCAACTAAATACATATTTAGCTACATGTTAGTTTGTGTGGCGTCGTTAAGCAACGGATATATGCGTGTTTTGAGCGGATATTTGCACTGAGGGTGAGATAAAAATAGAGTTCAAACAATTTTGAACTCAGCATTAGCTTTTTTTTCAAATAAGCTGATCGAATCCGTGAGTCCAAAATATAGTTATTCTGAGTCTGGGTGTAGGTACTTCGTGTTCGTAATTTGCATGTTGGTAAAGTCCCCAGTGAAGTCGATGTCTTTACCTAAACCTTAAACCCAAATTAACCTAAAAATAGATCACAAAAATGTCGTAAGGCACTGGCACAATTTCAAAACAGGATATTGAACAAAAGTTATTATTTGTATTACCTTTATGCCAAATTTAAAATACCAACGCTTTTCCTCATCATAAAATGCACTACCTGAGTACCTAATTCTTGCATATCTTTTTTGTTTCCTGCCTTTACGATTTTTCTACCGATTCAAAGTATAAGAATCGTGTTTTAGGATCCATTAATTTCTGCAAAACATATCATATTGGCCTACGTCATCCCAAAAATATTCTTAACTATCTGTGCCCTTCGGTTTTACCCGCGTTAAACTATATAAATTATAGTCTATGTGTTATTCGGTTATATAAGCTATATTACTACAAAGTTTCATCAAAATCCGTCCGGTAGTTTTTGCGTGAAAGAGTAACAAACATACACTCAATCACAAACTTTCGCCCTTATAATATTAGTATGATTTTGTTAATAGGCTAGCATCTGACGTCGAACAATTTAAAAATGAGGAAATACAATTTCTAATAATGACCCGACCGTATAAAACACTTTTTATACAATCGCATTTGCTCATCATCATTGTATTATATCCCGAGGACAATATATAAAGTTACCAATTACACAGGTCAACAAATATAAAAAAAATTTTTGGTGCCGAGATCTCTTTAGTAGTTTTGTATTATGTATGCATTGGCAACACTAAAAATATTTTTTAAAACTTTTTTTTCCTACGTGTAGTTTTGTATCTACCCTCTGTTTTTTAAATGTTCTGTAATTAGTACGTTCGGGAACACGGTTTGAAGTCTTATTAGTACCTTTCTATAAATAAATTGATTTTGATATCACGTCTTCATCGTGAAGAAGTTGTCTCAATGACCCAAACGTGTTTTGTTACATTTGTGGGGAATACACAATCAAAAAGTTCAGGAAACTTATTAAATAACAGATTTTATAAAAAGTGCTTATTTTTCGTGCTATAAGTCGCAAATTGTAGACGAAAAAAAGCCGTGGATACCTGAAATTGTTTGCATAATGTGCTATGAACACTTGAGACAGTAGGTCAGTGATAGAAGAAGCTGTATGAGGTTCGGGGTGCCAATGCAATGGAGAGAACAATAAAATCACTTCGATGACTGTTACTTCTGCTATGCCAATTTGCGTGGAGTTAAAGTTAAAAAAAATGATTTATCCAGACTTACAATCGGCTAGAAGACTTTTACCACATTCAGAGGACGTACCTGTTCCAATATTTTCTTCAAACCGTGAACCATTTGAAGATAACTATATTGTAGTGTCTATCGATAGAGTTATCGAAACAATTGCATCTACAGAGCCTAAACCTTTTACCCAAGTAGAATTAAACGATTTAATAAGGGATCTTGAACTACCTAAAGAATCTGCAGAGGTTTAGGCTTCTAGATCAAAATAAAAAGGAACTTATTGGCATCAGATACTAAAGTGACTTTCTATCGTACAAGAGAGCAAGACTTGCTACCATTTTTTAATTCGGAAAATTCCCTAGTCTACGCATAGAAAACGTAAAAGCGGGTATTTTTGATGGCCCACAGATAAGAATATTGATAAAAGATACTAATTTCTCAAGTTCAATGACCAGTTTGGAACAACTTGCGTGGAATTCGTTTATTGAAGTTACAAAAAACTTTCTGAGAAATCAGAAACCAAGTAACTACTCTGAAAATGTTAACAACATGCTGGAGAATTTCAAAAACTTAGGATGTAACATGTCCATCATAGTGCTTTATCTCCACAGTCATCTTGACCAGTTTCCAATGAATCTTGGTTCGTATAGCCAACGACAAGGGGAGCGGTTTCACCAAGACCAAAAACTATGGAGGAGAGGTACCAAGGCCGATGGGATTAACAAAATATGATGGCTAACTACTGCTGGGGGATGCAACGTGATTGTCATGATACACCTCATTCGCGAAAATCGCGTAAAAGAAGGTTTTAATGTACATAAAGATTAAATAAATGTTGTTTTTTAGTGAATTTCATGTTTTCTTTTCTATTAAAAATCTAGAAAACTACACGTAGAAAATCAATATTTTTGCTATAAATGTAATTAGTATAGGGTCCTAAATGAAAAAAAAATTACAGCTTTTTGGCACCAAAACCGGTGTTGACCAGTGTTATCTGCGTAGATTATTGACATTGTATCGAATCAGCTAAAGGCCCATGTGCGAGCCTTTTGGAACTCCTGTTTATAAAACCTTGAATAAACACAACATCTCAATAGAGATCCATCAATACCAATTGGGTTATTTTAGCTGTCAGTATATCATGATAAATTACATCTAAAGCTTTAGTGAAAAATCATACGGTATTTATATAATAGTAATATTACCGTGGTGTAAAGGTGGACACAGCTTACTACACGATCTCCCGCCATCTCTGTTGGCGGACTGTCTGGCACAGTCAAATACGCAGCTTCCTACTGCGGATTTTACTTGGTCAGTCCAGCGCATAGGTGACCTGCCACGCGATCTGTTTCCCTCCACTTTTCCCTGCACAACCAGTCGTTCCGTAACCGTAGTATACGGGCGTAAAGGGGTAGTAATAGTGCCTTATCTTGCCCTTCGCGTACGGACCACTAAACTGCTTCTATATTCTGATGTGACACTCATCTGCCGTAATTAAATTATTACCAACATGAGAGTCGCAAGGTAAGTAATTAATTACATTTCCCAGGGCGCCGCGCCGCTGAGTTTAATTTGCATGCGATGTATACATAGCGAAATAGAATACGGTGACTTGAAAACAGTAAATCTGTAAAAGAAACCCCACCCGGACGATGTGTTGCTTGGACGCCTTCTAAACTAGGATGGCCATTCTACCATCGCAGGATACTGATCTTCATGATTAAAGTACAAGACAAGACAGTACAAGTCAAGATAGCTCTGAGAGGGCATGATAAATTAATGCCCTCTCAGAACGAATCATTAAAGCTAAATTGCCAGATTGTGTAGCAGGGCATATTACAAAATTTCTGATTATTTAAGTGACAAAAGTACTTGGGATTGAGTTGTTCTGAGTAAACCGTCATATAATTGTAATTAATCTTAAGTACCTATATTTTATTTTAAAAAAGGATTACTACTCAGTTTTCTGGCAGTGTTTCTGTGAGTTTCTCAGTAGCTGCCACGTCATGCACTGCACGGTAGGGTAAAACATTACGATTGCACATATATGTTCTGATATTTTTTTACGGAATAAATGTAATATATCAGCTATCTAGTTTCCATAGTAAAAGCTCTGTTTTTTTTTCTTTTTTTTTTAATAAATAATTTTGATTTTGAACTCTCTCGGATTGTGCTGTCAAAATCATTCACTCGGTAATTTGTGCAAATTACACAAAATCATCAAGTCCATTGAGACAGGCCGCCGTGGCCGAAATTCGGACAGAAAGACATTATTGCTGGAATATAATGTTCACACAATTAAGTAAAGGTTGCGAAAGCTTAAAAATGAATAAAGGAATATTCATATTGTTAAGCGAAAACCTCCCGCGATATAAAATATATTTTACTTTAATGTCCGAAATATAGAATACATACGTAACGTATCAATTATCGATACCTACTATACCAAGTTTCACTCACTAGTACGATTTCAAGTAGTAAAGACACCATATTAGATTGAACAAAACGTCGATTTATAATGAAGGTATCTGTTACCGTGTTCATAATATTCGGATCACTGACCGTTAATGTGATTACTTGTACTTATTTATATTTGTGTTCCACACGACGAGGCACCTGTAATGTTATATCGCGTTGAAGTATTTAAGAGGTGTAGAAACATGAACTGAACTATTGACATCAGTATTGTTCAGGCTCTACATACTCGTATATCGCTGTTACAATTTTCGCTTTTAATCCTATGTATTTTGATAAATACTAGGTGAATGAAACTTCGCAAGTATTTCTGGTTTCGATAAAAGATTACGTAAGTAATCATTGCTACAACTTAAAACCATTTTTTTTAATTTGTACCTAATCAATTATTTATACCTAGTATTCCTGGGAATGTGCTCTTTGGGATATTAGTGTGAGATACCACACTAATATCCTAAAGAGCACATTCTATTTATAATATACTAGCTGGTGCCCGCGACAATTTTGAATGATGACCAATGTAACTAATTACTTCTAGCTTAATCTAAAAAATATAACTTTTAAAACAAATAAGCAATATAAATTGAATAAAACCTAACTTATAAATAACCTTACTAAGAAATAAATGAAATACTACTTTGCTACTGTTATTTACAAAAAGGACCCGATATCAGCAAGCAAAAATCAAAGAATACATATCAATTGTCCTTAAGTATAGTCAGTAAGTTAAATAAAGTAAAATAATAATCAACGATGCATTAATCACAAAGGTAACTCGACATTTTGTGAACGAAACCATAGCGCGATCTAAAACGATGATTACGCCATCTACTAACAAAAATATAAACTTGTAAAGCGGTAAAATTAAGATGTGTGCATATATTTTGGGTGAGATTTAGGCGATCATCTATTGATTCTGTTTTGGTCTAACTTTAATTTCAAGCATTTATTTATTTTAACCGATATGCCAATTAAGTTCCGGAATCTGAAACGATATTAACGCCATCTAGTTACAAAATTGTGAACTTGTAGATCAGTAAAATTAAGATGCTGTTTTTTGGGTGCGATCATCTCGACACCAACAATTTATACTACGCTAACTCAAATTTTAGATAAATTCGTTTTTTATCCCAATTTGATTAAAATGTCGTTATTTTAATTTGTTATAAAATTTACCAAAAAAGAAATTACAAATCTTATAAAACGCTAAATCTTTACTTAGACGACAACGACCACGACCTCACGTTTACCTCAAAATTGTCACATTTTTCATACAAACTTACATCCCCTATTTGTCGCCCTTAGGGGTGGAATTCTAAATGAAATAAATATTTATGAAATGAAATAAATATTTTTTTATTTTTAAATACCAATTTTCATGGGTTTAACTTCAAAAACGTCGCATTTTTCATACAAACTTATGCCCTATTTTACGCCCTAAGGGGTGGAATTCCCAAAAATCCTGAAATATATATTTTTAATTTTTAACTGAAATGCTTAACACCAATTTTCATGCGTTTAACTTAAAAATTGACACATTTTTCATACAAACTTACACTCCCTATTTTACGCTCTTGGGGCTGGAATTTCCAAAAATGCTGAAATATATTTTTTTTATTTTTAACTAAAAGGCCAAATACCAATTTTCATGCGTTTAACTTAAAAAAATTCACTTTTTCCATACAAACTTACATCCCCTATTTTTCGCCCTTGGGGGTGGAATTTCCAAAAACCCTGAAATACGTGATTTTTTATTTTTAACTGGAAGGCCAAATACCAATTTTTATGCCTTAAACTTCAAAAACGGCAAAGTTTCATACTAACTTAGCGCCCCTGTTTTACCCCTTTAGGGGTTGAATTTCGAAAAATCCTTCCTTATTCCTTGTCTACATTATAAAGCAAACATTTGTGCAAAATTTCAGCTTTCTAGGTCCAACGGTTCGGGCTGGGCGTTGATGAGTCAGTCAGTCAGTCAGGACTTGTCTTTTTATTTATATAGATATAATATAAGGTCGACTGGGAGAAAATTCCTACGGCATTAAGTCCACCTCTGTACAATTATGTGCATAAAGTTTTGAAAGAAATAAATAAATAAAAAATAATGAAGGTACTACTAATCTACTACCGGTAATGCGTTTACCTGTACTTACTTATTGATACTTATTTTATGTTAAAGTATTTAAAAACATCAAATCAACACTGAGAGCTATGAAAACAACACTGTAATCAGTCTTCCCATACATCCAGACGATCAGGAATTGCCATGCCTCTATATTAATGTTAGTGTTACCATGATGTACAGACGCCAGCACATCAAGCTACCCCAATCTGTCAAATTTCCCCAATTGAAAGTGAACCTTGTGCTTTTGTGATAAAGTTGAAAATCTATAAAAGAAATTTGACAGATTGGGGTAGCTGGATGTGCTGGCGTCTGTACACATATTGTATTAAGTATTTTGGTTAAAACTGGGTTCAATTTAATCATTGAATCAAACTTTGCATAATCATGAATAGATTGTATAATCAAAAACTAAATAAGTATACATATTTATTACTAGCTGTGCCCGCGACTTCGTCCGCGTGTTAATTAATTTATTTAGTTTTTTATTTCCAAAAAAAAAGATTTTCCAAAAATAAAAGTACCCTAAGTTACTCCTTATTACATCAGCTACCTGCCAATAATAGTCCCGTCAAAATCGGTCCAGCTATTTCAGAGATTAGCCGGAACAAACAGACAGACAGACAGACAAAAATTGTAAAAAATAATAATTTGGAGTATGTACCGTATATAGATTCATATACATGAAGTAAAAATCGGTTATTTCAATGTTACAAACAGACACTTCAATTTTATTTATTTGTATAGATGTATAGATGTAACTAATACATTATCGATACCTAGTATTCCTGGGAAGTTTCATTCACTAATATGATTTAACCCAGAAAAGCCACCGTAATTGTTTGAACAAAGAGCACATTATGTCCCGATATGTAATTGTATCTATTACATGTATTCGTAATGTTGAGTATCAGTCACCGGTAATGCGATTACTTGTACTTATCGATCTTTGCTTTGTGTTCCACGCGACGCGACACCTGCCATATATTGATATCGTGTTAAAGTATTTATAACCATCAACTTGTCGGCTTAGTGATGTGATGATTATAGTATTCTATTATAGTGGCGTCTAAATTCTATTTAAATATAAGTATGGGCGGTAATAAAACATTGGTTACTTTTGTAGTTCATTTCCAATTATATATTCTAAGTAAAACGGAATGAATGGTTATAACTAGAAATAAGTCAACAATTAAAAGTATCAATAACTAAAACTTATCCTATAAATATAACATTTATTCAAAACCGTGGCAGTGCAATTAATATTTCTAGAATAAATTATTTAAAGTTCATCTATATGATGTTTTGTTAGTAAATGGTTTTTTTAAATTATGTTTTCCTTTTGGCGATACTAGCATATAGTCAAGAGTTATAATATTGTAGTTTTAAAGCTTATTTGTACTATAATACTTCTGTAGTATCGCATACTACGTCCGTGTTATGGTAAAGTCTAAATTCATGAACTGTGGCGTATTTCGGAATGGTCTTAGGAATGGAGTCCATCATTAGATCGCTGTGTAATCCATAATTTCTTATGTACACACGTTTACCTCCTATAGAATAAAACCTCTTTTATCAAGATAGCTAACTCTGGTCATTTTATTAAAATAGCTGGACGTAGCTTTTAAAATAAGAGCGTGCGAATTCGAATGAAATAAAAAGTATGATTTTACGTTTGATTGATGTTTGTCAATAGTTATAAAAATGGAGTGCTAAAGTATACATTGTGAATCTAGTTTTATTATTTTATTTTAATAAAATAAGTGATTGGTGTTTAATACGTGTGTTGTCATTGAGAAGGTCTGCCTAGATCCCGTTAAAGATTACCTCTTGCTGCTGCGAGTGTGCTACAATATCAAGCTATACTTTTCCAATATATGCTGACATCTCATTGTATGGAAATCCTATACAACGCGAGATCAGCTTGTACTGGAAATGTATAGCTTGATATGTGGCCGTGTGTATCAGGGCACATTAACTTTATCATGTAACACTTTGTTCTGGAATCGTTGGATTCTTTTAGTGTTTTGGTTTTTTGGCACAACCCCACGTTTGTAGACCGTAATTCCATACTGGTATTAGAATTTGTCTGGAAGTATAACAAATGTATATTGGGACGAAGATTCATAGAATTCTCATTATATCGCGACATTTCAACAACGTGGAGACGTTCTGATTTCTTACGTTATTATACCTATACAACATGTAAAGTAATTAACGCACACCCCCAAACACCCCAATTAGAATATTATGTTGTGATCATAATACATACACTGATTTTTTTATTTACATGTATATGCATTGTTATTTACTAAATTAGTTTCTTGGAATAAAGTTCATTTTTCTTTATTTGTATTGTATTATGGAATTTGTATGAATACAAATAAAACTGCGATTTTAAAAGTCTTATTACTTTGTCTTATAGTCCATTTCAATTTGTTTTGACTGTACAGGGTTAATATATCAATAATTTCAGTAGTTTTAATTAGTTTTGGAATAAAAATTATCTATATTAACAATTATATAAATCGATTCAGTAAACGATTTTGAACAAACTATATTCAGGGTGTGCGTTAATATAGTTACATGTTATATATACTAATGTAATAGTAGAGATACATACACACACAAAGCTATGTAAAGTCTCCTATGTATAAATCAAAATCTTATATAACAAATTACCTAACGAACGAAGAGAATTAACATAACAAAATTTATAAAAAGCAAAATTAAAATTACATTACAATTACACACAACAACTGTGCCTAAATTTAATTAACTTGTACGACGTAAAAATATTAACGTTACTACGAATTACGACTAATATCAAATTTAATTCTAACTACTATGAACCTACTTCATCTCATTCATTGTAAGTGAACCAAGTGCTTATGAGATTATTTTTTAAAACGACCGAAATATCACACAGCCCCATTTAGCTCAAACTAAGCCAAGCTTGTGCTATGTATACTAGACAACTGATATACACATAACACATAGAAAACACACAGGACCAAGAAAAATGTTCATAAACACAAATATTCGTTTTGTGCGAGAAAAGAACCTACTACCTTTGGGCCAGAAAGCAAGTTCACTACCGAAGGAGTCACAGCGGCCGTGAAATAAAATATTCGCCTAAAATGCTGTACCTGCATGACATAATTCGTACAGACGTACAGAATATTCTATCAGATATTCGAAATAAAACACACACACACACCTACCAATCGTTTCGACAAACCTCAATTGCACTTGTTAGACATTTGTATTCCTATGTCATCTATGGAAGCCGACTCGGTATGTAAATTGGACTGTAATTGGTATCGGTTTCATTGGCCCGTGGCCCAAATATCGAATGATATCGATTGCTGTTAAATTATATGATTAGGGTGCAGGTGGAGGAAATTGTTAGCACTTTGTATGAACTGATCTAGTTTATAGGTGGCGTTAATTAAGATTGCGTGGCATTTGTGGACGTTCGTTTTAGTGTTGCCATATAGATACAGACGCCAGATCCAGCTACCCGAATCTGTCAAATTTCTTTTATAGATTTTCAACTTTATCACCTAAGCATAAGGTTCACTTTCAATTTGGAAACTTGACAGATTACGGTAGCTTGACGTGCTGGCGTCATACGTACATATTTAAAACGCTTTACTAACTTATCGATCAGGCTTGATGTATCGATCCATTAATGTATAGTTCTTATAACGTTAGCGTGTTTATGTGTATAAAATACACGAAAAGATAATAACTTAATCTTACTAAAACAATTAACAGCAGATTCATATTGTACGGGGTGTCAAAACAACAATTTATAAGTATAAAATAATTTTTGAATAATTTGAACGAATAGATTCATCAGAATTATAGTTTAAGCACCTATATTTAAACAAGGATCCTCTATATTATGATCCCGTATAAATAGCTGCAATTCGGATAGAGCCGTATTTTACTTCACACAAATATATAATAAATTCTACAGAATTATATTTTGAGCACCTATTGTTAAACAAGGCTCTTGAATATTTTAATCCCGTATTAATAGCTGAAATTCGGTTCAGAGCCGTCTTTACTTCACACTTGAGAGGTTCTCTAGTCGGTAGAATTAACAAACAGCTTCTCGAGTAAAGGTCAGAATTTTTAATTTTATCTGCATTTACAGCAACACAGGCACGCTTATATTTTCAGATTAGAAAAGAGCTTAGCTTCCAGACTAAATTATTTTTCTTATATATAAAGGCTCTGTTCGCTGCTCGTTCAATAGTTATGTAAATTGAAAAGCAACTCGCAACGAGTTCTCCCCGTCGCGACTCCTGGAGCAGCGAGCCAGGCACAACTTTTAAACTTCAACTTTTTTAACTTTGTGGAAACTTCGCTTTGTGTATCTATTAATTTGTTTCTCGTATTTTAAAGCCAATTATCATTATCAAAGGAAGTAATTAATAGGACGGGATTTAAATAATCATAGTTCTCTTGGTTTTTTTGTTGTCAATAGGATCTTATAAAATATCTGTAACTAATCAAAACACGCACTCGATTGATTTGCTTCGCTAGATATTCTTCCAAAGTTACCTTTACAAGCCGACCTACCTACGTGACCAATTATATAATTGTAATGTTTCAGACTTATTACGGGATTATATATAGAATCCCGTAAGGTGACTCAATCGAACAATCATATCAAGATCAATTCATCAACATCATCATCATATCAGCCGAAAGACGTTCACGGCTGGACATACACTTCCCCCAAAAATTTCCACAATTGCCGGTATTGTGCTACCCGCTTCCAGCGGCTTCCAGCCACTATCTTGTGATCGACAGTTGTCGGCTTGCCCACACGGCCGTCAGTTCTACGAGCTATGTGCCCCACCCACTCCCACTGAAGCTTAGCAATTTTTGGGGTTATGTCGGTAATTTGGATCGTTTGCGGACACAACAATTCGACAGTTCTGATTCGATCCCGCAGGGAAACTCCGAGCATAACCTTTCCATTGCGCTTTGGTAGACCTTGAGCCTTCTTATGAAGCCCATAGTGAGCTGTAAGTCATCACTGACCACACACACTAGTAGATTTTCGATTTAAGCCACTGCAGTCCCTCAGCATCAATTATCAGGCAATTATAGGACAGGCACGTCGACATTACCAAAGTGAGGTCATGGGCAGGTCGGTCACCTTTATCTGCTCTACAAATATTTCTTCTTTAGCCCTTCCGGCTCATTTCCGTTCAATAATGGTAGGCCTTATGTCCGGCTTCCGGACATATATTAACATTAACATTTTTTTTGTAATTTGAGTGGCAACGCGGTCTGTTATTTGCCCACAGTCTCTAGTCTAACATTCTTTATTCAGGAAAATTTATGCCCAAGCCCATTTTGACTTTATTATTGTTTTGACATAAAATTGGAATGTAACGTCCACCTGTCTTGTTTTCCGTCTAATGCATCCGTTTATGTTATAACGACCATAGGTTAGTATGCGATTCGAAATTTCTCATTAGCTCATGAGGTCCTACTTGCGTGAGTGGCATAGCATCACAATAAGGTAATCAGGTTAATACATAGCTTGTAGACTTTTGCCTTTAGTTAGCTAGTTACTTTACTAGTTAGTTAGCCCTTTTTGTTTATTATTTTATAGGATATTCTAGATCTCCTTGTTCATCATATATTGGCGAACAACCTTCTGTTTGGTTAAGACGATGCCCAACATAATATGGTGTAAATAAACATAGTCAGAGACAATTTCTTTGTATTATGGTATTTTTAATAGGTATGTGATATTTTTGGATTTCATTTTGGATATTTTAAATCAAATTATTGCCGACTTCGAATCATAAATAATGTCTCCGACACACGCTGAGAACAGTGTCAATTCATCAGGAAAACTGTTACTTGACATTGTGAGCTTTCTTTAGAGTATGTTGATTCCTTTGTAAGTTAATTTCCAGTTCAACTTCTAAAACACATTCAATAAAGTTGCAGCGAACAGTCGGTATATAACACCACCGTCACTTCCTAGATTGCGGAATGCTACTTTTCTCCAGAAAGATCCCAATAGGACATTTTGGCCCCATCTGGATAATGTAACTAGAACTATATTTTTCTATAAAAGCGAAAATGGTAGCGGCTAAGCAAGCCTCTACAATTCTCGATCCGACCTAAACACAAACAGTCAATGTTAATTACAAATACTATCTTGGTACCAAAATTCATTATGTATATGGTGCACATGTTATGTAAATAATTGCAAACCTTAGCGTTACCTTAACTAAGATGTACACGTATTTATTACGACTAATTTACATTAATTGAATTAAATGTTTTTCTACACATCGTGTTGACTAGACTAGGCTAATAAATGCGGCCATTCGTAATCACGTTATGAGTCACCGGAAAGCAATTTTAACTGTATAATGCACCGGATCCCCGATGTCGTTATGCAGGGCCAAGGTTACCAAATAGAAAAAGTCTTGACAATAAGGAGTATTAACCCAATTTCTAGAGAGAATTACTGACTGGATAAGAGAGGCATAGCACAACCTCACGATGATCAGTTTGTGGCGGAGTACCTCCATCTTCCGTTTGCGGGGAATACCTTTATTATGTTAAGGTCATCAGGTAAGGGGGAGGAGTAGGCAATTCGCGTGTTATGCCATGTACATTGCTAGCGTCATGCGTCGATAAAGGTATGAGGTAAAAGTAAGCTCTGGAGAAAAGTCTTGACATTTTTTATAAATGTCCACTGAAATCCTTGCCATTGAGCATGTATAATGGTGTAAACGACACATAATTCGAGTTGCAATTTAATGTGGTACAGAATTATTCTTTGTGTAGTTACTGTAACGCTGGGCTACAGGTCCGGTTCATATTCAAGGGCAGAATATATTGTTTAGTAAGGGGGATAAATAAAAGGTATTATAGCATTCTAAAGAGTTTACATTCTCTATCTTCAAAAAAAAATATGGAACATAGAGCTTAATTACGTAAATTGACCTATTTTTCATACAATTTTGGAAAACCTTACTTTTTGTCTAGACGAAAGTAATTTCTAGTCTTAAACGAGGATTTCCAATTCACAAGCAAGTACTTAAATTATGCAATTATTGGTTCCTTAGGTCTACTTATTTTATAAAATAATCTTACAATCTAACTTTGCCATTAGATTTGCTATTATCATAGCTAAAGGCTGATCGGCTAACGGACGTAAAATTCGTCTGCACTTGGTAAAATCCAAAAATCATGTTTTTAAGAAAATGTGGCTGGATTTCTGACGAATTTCTAATTACTTGTAGTTTGCTAACCTTGTTTAGGACTGATCATTGACTGAATTTCAGTTGAAAGCCGGTAGCAGGGAGCGCGCGAGTCGACGAAGCGTCGCGACTCGCCAGTCGCAAGTCGCCGCCTTTTCGCCAACGCGGTACTCGCCGGGTTTATTGACCCGGCGACCGTGAACCCCCCCCCCCCCCCCCCCCCCCCTTCCTTTCCTCCTTACCATCTTGGTCGCGGTTTCCAACTGTTTTGTAACATATTGTTCTCAATCCTCGTAGACTGTATTTATTTCTCAGTAGGATTGAAGTAATAGAAAATAATGGTACAATGGTAACATATTATAACGCGTGTTACATAAATATATTAAAAGAACTCGTCCTTGGTTTCGCTAGACATGTCGGTGCCAAAAGGCACTCTCTTAGTCCAAACTTATTAGATTTATGTAGAACTTACAAAGATCTAGGTTATTTTAGCAGGGGGCGTCCAAATTAATTCTTAATAAATATCTCCATCATTCAAATTCTAATTTACTTGGTACAGCCAGCAACAGAAGTATCTTCATGGCTTCATAATAAAAAATCTATGACCCTGGTTGCTCTTGGTCACTTTTACGATTTTTGTCACTAGATCCGGTCCTCGGTGTATCCTTCCCAGCTTTACCGTACCAGCAAGCATTTCCATAGCCCCAAAATTTACTCATTATAGTCAACTCATGTCTTTTTACAAACTTCTATTTAACTTCATCTGTCCCACTGTCTGCCTGTCTATAACCAGATCTTATTCTATTTGACCCACTTATATATTACTTATATTTAACATATGTATGTATTTTTTTTACTTGTTACTTCTTCCGTTTACCTACAACTGATAATAACAAGTTTCGAAAAATGGTTATTTCGTTTATTTATTATGTTTCGGTATTGTTCTCTTCCGCGGCGGCTTCCACTGGTCATAAAATTGGGAGCAGTCTTATCCTATTTGAGCAACGCAGACGCTTATGACCTGTGGAATGCCTGCCTGTCACTACGTTTAGATCATATTTCTTCTGGGGACGCTATCTATGTTTTCGTCTTTAAGAGAGCTTAAGATTCTTACCACACTGTAAGATAATAAAACCTAACCCTCGCTATTGACACGTTAGCAGTGCAAAAATCTATGAAAGGACAGTAGTGTCAATTTAGTTCTGGTGTGGAATACTTAGTAAAAATAAGCGACACTTTAGACTTGCCGATTTACATATTAGCCGATATATCAGGGGGGCAGATTTAGTAGTTTGTTAGTTCTATGTATGCCCAGTTCTTTTTATAAGAGCAATATCAGACTGAGACGTAATGACATTGAAATTAGTTTAGTCGTGTCAAAGACAGAATCGCCAGCATTATCACATGTCACATCTACAGTTTTGTGACTATCTTTTATGTGTCTCACTTTCTATGGTTTTGGTGTGTCGAAATAAAAGAAAAACGTGTGACAAGAATGTCGACTTAATCACAAAAATAATTTTATTTTTATTTTATATACTGTGTATGTTGCGTTATCTACAAATTAGTGTCAGAGTTATTAATATTTTTTATAAGTCTCCATATCCACATATGTACCTACTTTTAAAATTGAAATGCGAGCTGTACTGACACAGAAATTGTCCGATTGTTATTTTTACCTGGTTCCATCAGAAAACCAGCGCTGCAACAGTAATGTCGCAGCTAGTGCTGAGATGGGACCAATTCGGACTCGCACAGATAGCAATTAAGAACTTCTTTATGTGTACCTATATATTATTATTATCTGTGCTAATTTACGGAATAAATATTTTTTCTTTTCTTTTTTACTTATTTGTTTTTGCCACTACTTGGTCACATGGGCTATGTTTGGGGTGGCAGTATACAGTGCTCTCGGGGTGAAGATCTAGTAGGGGCACAGTGGCCTTGACAATAGTAGTCACATTGTCTACGATACGTCTCGTCTGCGGTCATTATTCGCATACCGACATCTCTGTACAGTCGACGGCAAGTCAGTGGAAAAACTTTGATATTGACAGCGACTTTATAATGAATTCAGTAAGGGCGGGCGGGCATTCACCAAATTGATGATAGTTGGTAACTAAAGATTATTCTAAATATCGAAATATACTAAGTAATATTGGGATTATCAGAACCTTATCTTGGTCATGTTAAGTAGCCATGCACTCAGTTCATATTAATAACTAAAGGAGAAATTTTCATAAAACCATATCAGAACATTTCCTAAACATGTTCATTTCAATAAAGATAAAGAAATTTCCTGCGTAATGGACGTCTGCGCCGCGTTTTATCTCTAATTGGGTTGTATAGACATGGTTGCCTGGTTTGGGAGTTGTTTGGAACGTATGTTTTATCATATGTTTAAGTGCGGACAGATATTCTTAGGTACAGAAGAAATGAGTAAATGATATTTCTTGATAACGAATATTATTGGCCATATTTTGGTGGCTTAAGAGGCTTTTAGTACAGCACCGGAAAAAAGAGGCGAATAAAGAAACGTATAGCAAATAAAACTACAAGCTTAGTTATCCGCGCCAAGGGCACTGTCTTTGGGGTTGGAACCTCGGCTTAGTGTGGCTACTGACGTGTAGAAGGTCGATTTGGTCTTGCGTTAATTCGAGAACACTTGTTATTGAAGATTGGAGGGGGCATTAAATTAATCGATAAGAATCTATATAAGTATGCATTTACCAAAGAAAAGTAGTATATTTAGTGCATAAGTTATCTGAACTCGTTGCGGGATCCAAGGCAGTTTAAGCGATTCCCCGGGACATGCCTGATCTTCACCGCTCATTGTCATTTCATTGTGTGCCACTGTTGATCCTGGCTTACAGGAGTTGCAGTGGTGGATAAGAGGGAGGGTCTAGTCCCGAAATAAAAAAAAATAATAAATAAGTTATCTGGGTTCCATAGTAAAAGCTCTGCTTAGTTTGAGCTCAGATGGACGTGTGTGAATAATATCCCAGGATATTATTATTATTGTTCATTCAGTAAACCAAGTCGCTGACCATTTGGCTAAATCACTGCGACTGGATTTGCTAAGCTACATTTACAAATCTTACCTCTAAACATACATTATTTTATGTTACTTGTATTAATTGCTTCAACTAATGTATATCATTGGCGAAACTTGCGGTTAGTATACACTCAACAACAAAATTACGTTCATAGGAACTGAAGTATTTTACCCCTGGTAATTTTAACCATCCTACCTATACCTTGTAAGTTCAAAATTGATGAGAGTCAATAGTGACATAGTTTCTGTGACACTACTTATTGAGCGTACTGCGGGTCGCAACGGCAACTCGGCGTTTGTGTAACTACTAGCCGATTGTACCACGGGTCGCAAGTGCAACTTACTTCCTAAAAAACTATTTGCTGACCGAATCGTGATTCGCGGGCGCTCACTTTCCGTTTTTATGTCTCCAACTTCTACCACTGCCGCCTCACCTTCTATCATATTACGCGTCGTCTTTCTCAAATAGCTGTCCCTGAATGTGTGTGGGTGTAATAAAAGAACTGATAGGTGTTTGCACAAACTTGAATAATTTCCTCACTCATAAAAATAAGGAAAGAAAACAACGAAAACATTAAAGGTCAGATAATGAAGACACAATCCACTGGCAAAACAAGTTTATTACGTGCGCCAAGAAATTGACGGTTGTTGACATTCTATGTATAGTAAATCAGCTTACGCCGCCATTAATATAAACTTAACACAATAAACTTCAATGAACCATATTTCTTTATGGTTTTAATATTTTACTTCGGTGCGGGATGTGACCTATTGTAGCGGGGCAATTATAAATTTTACGCTGATATAATTATACGGTCGTATTAAATGTATTCGTTGGTGGATTTAATACCTTCTTGAATGAGGCGGTTGTATAGAAGAACGTTGGTGAAGGTTTTATTTGTTTCTTTCCTTAGTAGTCTACATTATAGTTCCTTTTTTTAATAAAAATGACTTGAATGCGTTTTACCCTAATTGCTATTTCTAGCTGAACTTTTACCATACACACCATACACAACCATACCATATTCCTCATTTCCTCCTAACTCATTCATTGTCAATTGTATTTTTTATTCGGTTGTTTGACTACTGGATTCTATTTTATATTGACATGTAAATTATTTTATAAAGATATTATTATATTATTTTAATTGTATTTCCTGACAGCTTTAAGGCGCCAGTCGTTAATTTAACATTTAATTTTCAACAAATGTTCAATGTTGGGTAATAAAATCATACACCTTGGTTGCCTAAAGTTATAATAAATTTTATTCTAATATGTTTTTCGACATATTATTATCTATGTCGAATATAGTGTTACTATCAACTCTATAACCTACATTCTGGCAAAATAATAATTTCATTTATGTAATATAATTTTAGCAAATTATTTAATTTATTAAATCGCCAGCTGTAATTGTTATTTTATTATTCAATTGTTAAATTAAATTAATTGTAATTAAAATTATATTTTGAAATTTTATGCGTTGTCTCCTGTACTCCTGCCTGTAGTTACAAAATGTATGTGCATGGAGCTAGCCGGGCTTGGATTTGTCGCAATCTAGCCAGGCGGGCTTATTGATATTATCTACTTCACAGCGAACTGGGTTTGATTGACCTTTACAACAATTATTTCTTAAGAGTTCTATCTATTCTATCCTAAAGGTAATTCAATGTAATAACGAATTTAGGCAACTATGTAAACACCATTACATAGTCGAAATTGCAAGTAACAACAAGTAATAGAACGAGAAATCATTTGCAGTCATTTGCTTAATTATTGTCACACTAATATTATAAAGGCGAAAGTTTGTAAGTGTGAATGTTTCTTACTTTTCACGTTTAAAAACGGCTGGAGCGATTTAAATAAAATTTAGTATGGAGTTAGGTGACACCCTGGATTAACACATAGACTGTATATAATATTACTAATATATATAAAGTACTAATATTTATAAAGTTAAACGGGGGTAAAACCACGGGGCACACCTAGTATAGATATAATAGCATTTTTTTTTAATATATCTAGGGACAATGTCACACAGATCATCCTAACCCTAAACTAAGCAAAGCTTGTACTATGGGTACCAGGCGACGATATACATACTTATATAGATAGATAAATACTTATATACATAGAAAACATCCATGACTCAGAAACAAACATTCGTGCTCATCACACAAATATTTGCACTTACCGGGATTCGAACCCAGGACCACCAGCTTCGTAGGCAGGAGCACTACCAACTAGGCTACGGTGACCGTCTATACTACTATTACTTATCGTATCGTACCCAAGTCTCAGTGGTTCAAACCGCCCAGTAAGCTTCTGGCATGACTTCACGACTGTATTCTAATGACACACTGAGACGCTCAGAAACCACTTGGGCGATCACCCTTCTATGGAATGATCGCGAGCCTAGTTGCTTAACCTCGCCAATCACTTCCGGACTAGTGAGAGCCTCTAGCTTCGAGCGCCTCCTTTATTTTAAATTGTCAATTCAATTTATTAAATTGTCATCCTTGTTGAATTCAGCCTTACACGGCGCTCGAATGCAATGTAATCTTGAAATTAACGAAGTCGATAGGAATCGAATTACATGAACCCAACTCCACTGTTGCGCCTACCTACTTAAAATGTGCAAAAGTAAGGCGAAGATTTAGGCTTTGGTTAATGTGAAACTTTACTAATTAAGCGCCTTTCGAAATTCATTACGGTAAAACAATGACACCTAACGACTCACAAATGAGATTAACCGGTATCTGTTCTCATATTGTGTTATAGTCCGATGTGATATGATTATGTTAGAGATCCGACGACACTATTTGTACGCTCATTTGTTTTTGTATGAAAATATTTTATGCTCAGAGATTGGCTATTGGGCACACGGCTCACTTGGAGCTAGGCGCTGGGCGCCGAGTACCTAAGCTAGTCTTTAAGTAAAGGCAGTATTTATTCTTGTTTATAAGGAATTTAATATTTTTCCAATAATTTTAAGTACCTATTTTCATTGTTGAAGGGTATCAAACAGTTTTAATAGAGATCATTTGCGGATTTATTTTGTTTAGCAACCCTTTATTAACTACTAACTACACGTGTGGTGCAGTAAAGATGTTCACAACGCAAATATCTCGGTGCTCACGTGTCCCAGGTTGGCTTCGTTCCCCAGAACGGACCACACTTATATATGAGTTTTTTTTTACGGGATACAGTGATTTATTTCCTACGACAATGCTCGTTGCGTTGTAATTTTGTAAATATGAAACATTTGATTGATTAATTGGTTTGTTTCCCGCATCACATAACATCTGCAAGTGCGGTGTGCTACCGTAAAGTATGGCCCATTTATCGGTTTGTCCTCCTGTCTAGTCTCTTGTTCCCTTCAGGAGTTGTATGAAGCTTCAGCCCAAGCTAATTCTTACAATCGACACGATAAGACGAAGATTAAAATAGGTACATATAAGAACATTTGATAAAACTATTAAATTTGAAAGTTCATCGTTTGGAATCTACGATGAGACTGACAGACAAGCAGATATAGGTTTATAAGCACTATACTAATAACTGTAGTAGCGTCGATAGAAATATCTGTTCATGGACGTAGAAAAACATTCGCCGTATCTTATATTATGATCCGCTGTGGCAGCACGTGGCACCTATTCGTGTGATAATATTACAACATCGGTATCGCGGCTCATTGCTTATCGGATGTTGGCGCGCGCCTCGATTATGCTGATTTGATTGTCTCATCGCACTACTTCTAGCCACGCTTGCACCAGAGGCTAATATAATTCGACTCCGATCCTCCTTTTCTTCTGCCCCACTGGTTGGAATGATGGTATTTATCTCAGTAATTCATAGCAGCGCCGTAATTTTATAATAACTTTACGATTTCTTTTTTTAAAGATCAATCGTATAAATTTACATCCAGTAAGAAAGCGAGAAAAGAAATATTAATGAAAATGAAAATGATTATTGTGTCTCAAACAGGTACATTTACAAATGTGAGTTATACTTGTATTGCGGATGTCTCGCTCCTTCCGTTAATTGATAGTTAAAACTATTTGAGACCCTATAAAAATACAAATTAGTACCTAATTTATTACTGAAAAAGAAAAGCAATGGCTTATACTCTGTGTATTGTGTGATGCAACACCTCGTGTTGGAACTTAATTTTTAATACATTTTATTGTATATGTAAGCCGATTAACATTTAATTTTAATAAACATATTTCTCATCATGTATGAAATATCACATCTTTCTATATAGTTCGAAGTTAATTATCGGATTGGAACAACAGTTTTATAGGAGGAGGATAATATTAAAAACTTAATAAAATTCAAAATAATAACGCTGATGATATAAGAAACTTCTTCTAAAAAAGCTTCTACCATAAAATATTTATTCGATATGGTGATTCGTGTCTAAATGACCGTGAAACTAACTGCAATGCTGATTTTCAACTAAGGCTAGTGTGAACCCACAGACCTACTGTCAGCTAATTTGTTTTATATGTAGAAGTAATTTTATGCCTTTTTCTCAGCCTTATAGTACAACAGTGTACACGTCTCTCTCCATTGCGTTCGACCTACTCAGTTGCAGTAAATTGTCTATGTTATCACGTAATGGATTGAATTCGTGATGGTAATGCGACTGGGGAGAAAAGGAAGACTCGAGGCTACACGATCACTTGCCCTAGAGCTCCCCACCAGATGTGCTACGGCGTCCATGTGTACATTTAAAAAATAAACACCATCAATCCTGTGGGCAGCTCAGTGGGAATTTATGGAAGATACCCTATTGTACCAATCAATTACATTCTAATTAACTACAGGCTATAAGTTATGGTATTGATTAATGTCAGTGATTACTAACATAGTCGTAAGTTTATACTAACAATCTTGTTGAGTCTTAGTTACTCCAATAAAGAAATTTCTATTCTATAAGTTATGGTACGCAAACTGATACCATAGTACCTACATACTTCTTCTGTATAATATAATTCGCTAAAATGTTCTTCCGTGGTTGACATTAATTTCAGGGATTTTTAAATTATGTCTACAGAAAAAAATACGTAATTGTTGATTGTACATACAATTGTCATTTCAGCTGATATTGGGAACAACTTTGATTGATGCGCCTGTCGGCTTGGTTGGCAAATGCTTGCTTTTTCACCCAGGACAGATATTTGTGTGCATGAGTGTTTGTTTGTCAAGAGTCTGGGTGCATTTATCTATATAAGTATGTATTGACAAAGGAAAAGTAGTATATGTAGTATATCACTTATCTGGTTACCATAGTAAAATCTCTGCTTAGTTTGGGATCAGATGGCCGTGTGTAAATAATGTCCCAGGATATTATTAATATAAAAAATAACTCCTGAATCTTGATCTTTGTGGTCTGTACAAAAATAGAAAAAAAGCTTTGTATCACTGATTGTCTGATTCATTAACGCCCAGGCCTAAACTTTGGATTTGAATAATTAAATTTTGGTCTGAAAAGAATATCTATATAACAGAATAAGGGTGGTTTTATTGAAGCTGTTAGGGAACGGAAAGTAAGGCACGAACCGGAGTCGTGGTTAACAGATAGTACAGTAATTTATTCTCTTGTAAAGTAAGAATGTAATTTCAGTTGCACCTGCCACAATATTTCGGTAGACGCATGGACTAATGCGGTAAAATCTAGATTTGTTATTATATTATTATGTATTATGTATTTCATTCTAGGAGCAATTCACGCTAGGACGGTGCTTGTGTTCACATGCTTTCCAGGAGTGTATTACACTCCTGGGAAGGTGTGTCTGATTCGTCTTCCGTCATATCAGATTGCTGTGACATCAGATAAATTTGTAATTGTTAAAAGATTCGTTGGCCTGTTTGCGTGGTTGGCAAATGCTTGCTTTTCACGCCGGAGGTTGTGGGTTCGATTCCCACCCAGGACGGATATTTGCATGCATGAACATGTCTGTTTGTCCTGAATTTGGGTGTAATTTATCTATATAAGTATGTATTTGCAAAAGAAAAGTAGTAGGTATACATATACCTACTACTTTTCTTTCTATAACTATATCAGTTATCTGGTTTCCATGTGCGTAAATAATGTACTAGGATATTATTATTATGTCCAGCAGTAGAGAAGAAAATTCCTGTATGTCTTTAAACACGTGTGATTTACGGACACAAAGCACATCAGACTCAATACAACTAGTTGTACTGAGCGGAGATCAAACCCGAGAAACGAGGCCGCTGACCTTAACCACTGCATCACCCGTTCTAAGGTGAAGTGTTTTAAAAACTATAGAATGCGCACCTGTGTTTGCTAACATTACTATATCTTTTGCGTAGTTGGCCAAACTCCATTGAAAATTGTCGCTGTAGGCGGCCAAAACCGAGCCCGAAACATGCCCCGAAAAAACTTCTCTGCCGACAGAATTTTCGTTTATAAGATTCACAGACAGAACATCTATACGTTCTGTCGGTGAAACCGTGTTAGATAGAACCGTGACCATTAACATAGTGAGCGTGCCGATCCGAATCGTTCTTTCGGCGAAACGTTCGTAGTGGAAAGGTTCTGTCGCCGATACACTGATGAATAAATCGTTCTGTCGACGAATATTATTTTTCTATCGATCGATTCGGCAGAGAAATGTTTGTCAAAGATATGTTTCAGAATCGTTAACTTACATCAAGGGAACAGTGTTTCAGCATAATCTATTAAGAAGCCAATACCGAGATTGAACTAATCTCAAAACTTACTCGTTTCGAGGGTAAGTTAGGGATTTGTTTTGTTTGAAAAGGCCCCGAGAAATAGTTCAACTTGCTTTGAATGTTGTATGTCCCTTTTATCCTTTTCTATTTGAGCAAATCTTCCAGTGATGCATTAAATATTCTGTTTGTGTGTAGGAGCTTAATTGCTTTCGTGTCCTGACATTTGTATCATGTTCCTTCCTGTCTTTGCGGCTAGTCTGTGAGGCGTCGTGACCGCAAGGTATAGGCCAAGTCTTAGATCTCAACTTTTCCTTTGCCACAAGCTAGTAAGGACCTGGTGTACATTTACATATTTGAGTATTTATCTTCTGTCCCTACTTTATATACGCTTCAACTTCGTTCTTTAAGGACGTATTTACTTTGTCGTTTAGGCCAGAAAGAATGTACTTTCTATTTACCTATCTATTGGTACCTACAATTGGCGTTACGTAATTAGATAACAATAGAAACCCTTAAATCTTCTCATTAAAGAACCATTGTCTAATAAAACATATTATCCATTTTTAGTTTCACTGTACGACATGCTTGGTATTCAGTAAAATCCCATTTATGAGTATTCCTAGAGATGAAGCCAGATAGATTTATTATTGGTCTCCTGTAAAATTTAATAAAATCAACTTGAAACCGAACTACTTGTAGAGTTCAGTTTGCGTAAATCGCCAAACTAATTTTGCATCTTAATATCTAAAAAACTCATCAGCTGATCAGTATTTTTTATGTCTGTGATACTTAGCGGACGCCGATGATCGTCAATAATACTTAAGCTTTATTACGTAGGTGTTAAGGCGCTTTTTGTTATGCTAGTGGATACACTGAAGTGGATCGGGTGTACGTGGAAACTAATAATTTATTAAGTGTGAAGTGTTTCGGGGTATTTGTACACATCCTTACTTTTTCAGTGCCTTTCAATTCTTGTAGGTTGCCAATATAAACTTCACTTCGCTTTCGGATCTTCACTCGCCTACGCAAATTGGGCCACTGTCAATTCAATCATTCGCTTCTCGACCTTCTTTTTTTACACGTCTGAGCTGAAATTGAAGTAAATTAATCGTGGTAACAAAGCCTTCAAAATATCTCAAAGTGCTCAATTGATAAAAGGGGTTTTCTTTATAAATTTTCGTCTGATAAATTTGAGTATGACACATTTTTCAAAAAATTAAATAAAACTACAAATATATACCAGCTTTGCCGTCGCTCTTCCTTTTATGATATTCATGCTTGCTCGATTTCATGGAACATCAAATAAACAAATTTTATATTATTGCCTTACTTTTTTTTATAGGACATCTTTAGTTGTGACATTTTAGTTTTGGCACAAAATACTGCCAAACAATACAACAGAATTGCTAAACAATGAGTTGTTTGGCGATTCTGTGTATACTCTCTTCTTTTTAAACTAGGTATATAAGAGAGAAATTTAATGACATTAAAATTAGTTTAGTGATGTGACAGACGGATTCGGCAGCATTATTTGTCCAGGTTGATCTATTGTTTGTCTTTGTTTTCAAAGTTCTTTTTTTCAATTAATTACAAAGTTCATAACTCGGTGTACATTTTATTCCCAGGCCAAACAATCTTAAGATATAATGTTCTTCAAGCTTGTCGGTCAATCAAGGTTGGTCAATTGCAGATCTGCTCAAATGCGTGTGGTGGTCGGTTTGTCTTCGTTCGATGTTTTCATCTAAAAATATCTATCACGTTTAGAGAACTATCTAACGATTGATTTACGTAGACACGACAAGCGTGCGGTAGGTAATACTCGACTTCTACTCATATAACTGCACTTTATGATAATTCGTCACAGTCAACAAAGCCTTAATCTGTTACACTATATTTAGCTTGCGTGTTAACAATCTGTATTTACGATACATTGCATTTTTTTAAAAGCAAGGAATCTTTAAAGAGCTGTCTCTCAAACTCATTTCAATCGTTGTTTAAAAGCTTCGTGTCGGGCCAAGTTGGAACATTGCCTGAGGCGGTACCACTCTCCCACTTATAAATCCAATACATTTCAAATTCTGAGCCCTATTTCGAGTATTCCGACCTTTGGTTTTTTAAATTTATTTTATTGAAGGCTTGTTATTTACTAGTCAATTCATTATCATTGACAACAACGTGCGTGCATAATAGGTTGTTAAAATACGGCAATACTGTACATTAAACGACTAAACTAATTAAAAAGACATTACATCTCAGTCAATTATAAATTATATAATAATACAATTATTAATTAAGCATTTGCTTGGTTCCGTGACAGATTCTTTATTGTGCACCAATACTAACGTCATATACAGCAGCATAATAATACAATAAAAAGCGGCCAAGTGTGACTTGCGAGGGATGAAGGGTTCTGTAGCAGCAAGTATTTTATTTGATTGAATGAAAGGTAAATTGCGGTTGCCGATTTAGGACGTATTAAAAGACTACTTACTCGATCTCGTTTAAACCAATTTTCGTTGGAAGTTCGCATGCTAATGTACATCATATATTTTTTTACTTTTATCATTGTCTTATTTTAGAAGTTACAAGGGGGGGGGGGGAGGGGGACACTCATTTTACCACTTTGGAAGTGTCTCCCGCGCAAACTATTCAGATTAGAAAAGAATTATATTAGAAACCTCAATATCATTTTTGAAGATCTATCCATAGATGTAAACATTCAATGAAAAAATATATTTGAGTTTTAGTTCTAAGTATGAGGAACCCCCATAATTTATTAGTTTTTTCAATTCTTATGTGAAAATCTTAATGCGGTTCACATAAAACATCACTTACCAAGTTTCAACAGTTCTTATAGTTTCGGAAAAAAGTGGCTGTGACATACGGACGGACAGACATATATGACGAATCTATAAGGGTTCCGTTTGCCATTTGGCTACGGAACCCTAAAAATAAAATTCACATATAACTAAACTTGCCTTAACGTCAGTATGTTTTTTGTGTCGCTGCTTTATTGGATTGGCTATTAGAAAAACAAATAAGAAATTATATAACAAGAGGCTATGCGCCATGGCAATGATCTCCTTAAATATGGTTGCCTAGCAACCTAACTAGGAGCGCTTGTCATCATATAGTTTTCAACCAATTCTGGAACAAATCTTATTAATACGGAAATAATGGTGGTGGAGTGAACTGGCATAGTTAAAAACCAATTAAAGTTATAGCAAATATTGATACGCCAACACATCAAATCGTTACTAAAGTAGTAAAAGTAGCGGCCACTAAATTAGTCGCTTATAAAGTCCCCGCTCTATACTAGAGTATAACAACATCAACCCACGTTAACTTGTTCTAATGTCACTGACGTTTTTATTACTCCATACGGTGGATTTTGACGAAAGGAATTTTATTGCTTTGATCTTAAAGCTTTGACATCCATGCTTTAGATATTATATTGTTTAAGATTTATACGAAATGATAGAGATCTTCTTTCTTATTTATTGTCTTGGTAGAGCTTCGGTAACCATTTTTTACACCTACACTCTATAGGTATTATTATATTAAAATAAAACGTAGGTGTTGTGAATTAATAATTCTTTTCTCTTTTACTTTTGACTTCTATTATGCTAGCAAATTTATTGATTTGGAATGCTATAATTCAAAATTTTATTCAGCATAACATAGTGTGTATAACCTAAGGGATCGAGAGACTTCAGGCAAATTAAATACTCTCTCTTCATAGAGACCTATCTTAGAGCACTTGGTCAGCTTGGAGAACATCAGTATTCGAAATACGTGACATATATTTTAGGCAAACAAAACATGGCATGGCACACTGATGTATATATTTGCAATTTAATCAATCTTTCAAAATGTTGATTATTAAAATGTTGAGTATTTATTTGGTTATATATTTTTTTAATATATATTAAATCATAGTTATTACCCCGTCCATATGGTGTGCGAGGCCATACCTCTCATTTTCCCCACTCTTCAGCACTCTTCAGATGGGCCTTAAACATCTCGAACTATTTACGCTATAACAATATTACGGGAACTATGGCGTATGCATTGTGATAGCAACTCATGGTTGGTAGGTTATAATATAACATTCATAATCCTTCCGGGTTTTGTGATGAAATATTAATCAGTGTATATATCTAATCGCCCTATGCCCAATGGACAACTAAGTGAAGTATTAGTTATAATAACCTAATACGGTGTAATTAATAACTTGCCTTCGTCGCGTCGCGTAGTTCTAATAAACATCGCTGAACTATTAATTATACTTGATGATTCAGAAACTGTTTCTGCTGTTTCTTGATTTTTTCTTAGGATTTGCATCTTAATAGAATTTAAGAATGCAAATGGGGATTCCAATTTGCATTCTTAAATTATTTTATGATTTTATAATCAAAAACGAACCAATGAAAGGTTTACAGAAAAATATTGTAATCGATATTATTGTTATAGTTTTATGTTATGTGGTGAAATAAACAATTATCTTATCTTAATATTCTTCTGTAAACCTTGACAAGGGACCTTCTGTCATGATGATAAAACGTCTATCTCACTTTCATCATGTCCAATACCAAAAACCGTTTTATGACATAGTATTGTTGTTGCAGATGAAGCGGCGGGTGTTGGTGCGCGCGGCGGGCAGGTGAGGCAGCGGGTAAAGTGGCGGGCGGCATGGACCACGCGGTGAAGGCGATGTCAGCGCGCGGGCCGCTGGCGCGGCTCCTGGCTCGGCGCCGTTTCGAGTCCGCCGAACTGGAGGAGCTGTACGCGCGCTACGCGTGCAAGCTGCAGCGCACCTCCGTCGGCTCCGCGCTCGCGCTCTGGGCGCTGCTCGCCGCCGCGCTCGCCGCTGTCGATGCCACCCGTGGATGGCGGAGGGCACCACAGGTAACACTCACAATCTCTATCCTTTTTCACACCATCCTTCTAAATTTTCTTAGTACATTAGAGGATTATCACATCGGCCAATCCAATAAGTTTTAGATTCTAATGTCATTTGACTTCGACTTAAGCATAAAATTTGTGTAATATTATCAAGACTACCGATGTAGATATCATTCATACATACTCCTTTATCCCATCAACTAAGTTTCTTCCGCTTAGGTACGCTGACGCGACGCGACATAGTCAGATTTATGTTTTGCAGTATACGACTGTACAATGCCTGCTCAATATTAAGATGCTGGAAAACGAAATAGGTTACTGTGTTCTAAGCGATGCTAAAAACTTTTGTTACAAATTCTATCTATGTATGTATTATTTATTTATATATTATTTCGTATGTATTAATTTTGTAATGTTTCACTCAGGTCGGCGTATTGACCGCCCACGCGCTGTTATGTAGCGGCTTGGCGTGGTGGTGCGGTCGCGCCGGTGTGGCACCAGAGAGGCGGCTGCCTCGTGCGTGCTGGCTGGCGCTTGCGGGTGGAGGCATAGCCCTGGGCGCTACGGTGCCAGCCTGGAGCTCAGGCGCGGCAGCCGAAGGCGCCACGCACGTGGTGTGGGCTGTATTCGCGGCGTACGCACTGTTACCGGTCGGCGCCCCTGTTGCTGCTGCGTTCGGCGTTCTGCTTCCCACCGCTCATACCATCGCCGCCGCACTCGTTGCCAATCGATTTCCTTACCACGTCTGGCAACAGGTTAGTTATATTTTTTTATTTTCTGTTGGCATCTAACATTGATATGATGCCGTAAATAAGCTTTACCCGTATCGATTTGAACTTTTAATAGAATATACTATAGCATATATTATTCTTACGCGATATAACGGAAAATAATTTTCTGTAATAGAACGTCAGACGTAGCCAAGTCCGGACAGCACCTAACCTAGTTATCGATTGAGGCTCATCGCGCGCCTGCTGTCGCGAGTCGCAAATAAACGCAATAAAACAAGCGTTTCTGTTCACTAAGGCTTTTTCAGAGCTCACAATAATGTTGCCGTTGGCCTTGAGACTTCCTCGTCGCAAGTTATGACAGTTAACCATTCTTATACGTATTTTTTTTAATACTAATCGATGCTACCGTTAATTTATCATACTTTTGCTGTTCAGAAATGCGCCGATGTCATTAAAACATCATTAACCTTGGTATGAATTTGTAAATTTTTGTCGTCTGAAGAAAAGGTCCTTAAGTTTATAAATAAGTATTAAAACTTGGTATTTTTGCGTAAGCACTATGATAAAATCTTGATGGATTAAGCATGCGATTGTATTATGATTTTCTTTATAGGCCCTGTTGATATCTGGCTGTTTATTACTGAACTCATAATTTAGGTAATACTCATTTCAATGTCTACTAACGTAGAAAAATAATAGTAGATGGATATATTTTTAAATAAAATTCATTTTATGCTTGTAATTGTGCAAGGTATAAAACCTATATTTAGAATACACTTAATCATCATCATCATATCAGCCGAAAGACGTCCACTGCTGGAGAAAGGCCTCCCCAAGGATCTCCACAATGGCCAGTCTTGCGCTGCCCGCATCCAACGTAAATTTAATATGATAACGTATTATAAAATGTATCGTTACATATAGTATATATTAATATTAGGATATATTTTACTCTGATGTCACGGATAGTAGAGCTCTCTTCTATCTAGTCTGCTAACGCTTAAAGTACTCTTGCTTAACGCAAGAGTACTTTAAGCTTAAGTTGAAGTTAGGTGTATACCATCATCAACC
This sequence comes from Pseudoips prasinana, assembly GCA_951640165.1. Lineage (NCBI taxonomy): Eukaryota > Metazoa > Arthropoda > Insecta > Lepidoptera > Nolidae > Pseudoips > Pseudoips prasinana. The sequence continues at coordinate 15,984,276 of OX621241.1, read as the reverse complement.
TATTCTCTTATCGTCGTATATTCCATAACTCAGATATTACGTATAGCCCGAGCTCTACTCTAGTTCGTCTGCTGTCTCTAATAACTTTTAATGAAGTAACACTTTTGTCAAGGTGAGATATGTGAAACTAAAACTACAATTAATATCATGAATATAAATTACCTTTATGGATTTATTGGGTACTAGCTGAGCTCGCGACCTTATCCGCATATTTTGTAATGACCCGTAATTAATAATACTTAATAATATCCTGGGACATTATTCACACACGGCCATCTGATCCCAAACTAAGCAGAGCTTGTACTATGGAACCAGATAACTGATATACTACATATACTATTTTTTTTTTTGTAAATACATACTTAAATAGATAATTTACACCCAGACTCAGGACAAACAGACATATTCATGCACACAAATATCTGTCCCGAGTGGGAATCGAACCCACGACCTCCGGCGTGAAAGGCAGCGTATCTACCAACCACGCCAACAGGTAATTGTTAATTCAGAATATCTCTAATACTTTGATTTTATCGCAAACTTATAAAACATTCACATAAACCTTACATATTTCCATACACAAACTGTCATCCCATATTCCCTTTTGTTATTGAATAATAATTATATATAAATGTCATATTTATTTATATCGAATCAACAGCCTAAAAATAAGTTTCAAGCTTCTAGCTTTAAAAATAACGATACTAGATATATATATACATACAACTTTCCCTTCCCCCTTTCAAACCCTTACAACGCTTTTTTCGCATTAAAAAGTAGTCTATGTCCTTTCTTGGGCTCTAGACAATCTGTGTACCAAATTTCATTAAAATTACTTGTTTAATTTTGGTGTGAAAGTGTCACAAACAGACAGACGACAGTTACTTTCGCATTTATAATATTAGTAAGGATTACGAATTTATTGAAAACTTGAGCTGCACCGGACCCTTAAGAGGTGGAGTTAAAATTAATGGCAATACCGTCTCCAAGTGCTCATAAACTTGTCACAAAACTTTCATGTTCTAGTTCCACAGATGACGTAACGGAACTGGTACTATATACCCTCATCCTTAGTACCATCCATTTTATGCTACCTAACCTTTAAAGGTCAAACACAATCGCATTGCTTGAAGGTATTTCACCTGTGCAAAGCCGTTGCCTTGCAAATTAGATTAGAAATATATAACTGCATGATTTTATTGAAATAGTGTATTATGGCATATCCCCTCAAGATGTTTCTTGAGGGAGGCTTGTCCAGCAGTGGACTTATTTAAGCTGTAATGATGATGAGTGTATTATGGAACGACGATGTTACCAGCTCCGTTGTTCATTTTGTCCTTTCAGTAATTTAAATTTTAATCTCGTCTAAAATTGTTTTATGGTTTCTAAATAAAATACGTAAATGAAGTACACATTCACCACAAAAAAATGTTGTTGTGTATCAAAGCTTTTTAAAAAAAAACCGGTCAAGTGCGAGTCGGACATGAAGGGTTCCGTAGCAGCAAGTATTTCAGTTGATTAAATGAAAGGTAAATTGCGGTTTACGATTTATGACTTATTAAAAAAAACTACTTACTAGATCTCGTTCAAACCAATTTTCGGTGGAAGTTTGCATGGTAATGTACATCATATATTTTTTTTAGTTTAATCTTATTTTAGAAGTTACAAAAGAATGATATTAGAAACCTCAATATCATTTTTGAAGACCTATCCATAGATACCCCACATGTATGGGTACGATGAAAAAGAAATTTTTGAGTTTCAGTTCTATGTATGGGGAACCCCCAAAATTATTGTTCATTTTCTATTTTTCTGTGAAAATCTTAATCGTTTTTTGCCATTTGGCTACCGAACCCTAAAAAGTTACCATGATTCATGGTTCTCTTTCAGTAGCATGGAGTCAGATGAGTCTGACAGCACGTGTGGCGTCTAGCTTAAACTCTCAGTGCTCTCATGTTTTGGACCCGTTTCCCGCACAGAGCAACTATTAGTGTCCAGAAAGCGTGTGCGCAGTTTACGGCAATACTCTTATTGTCTACAGAATAAAATTACGTGCCAAACTGAATATAACTTCAACATACTTGACGTCTCAAAATATTGTTATGTTCATCATCAAAAGGGATATAAAATATAGTTTTAACATCAGTTTGGCCACACTGATCGTAGCCTTGACCTCTTGGCGCCCAACGTGGGGTTAGCTTATTATGCCCCATTCCACTACAATAAGCATGGCTGAGATCACACGCAGATTAGTTGTCTATATAAAATTTTATAATGAATTAGAATACGTCTTGAAACTGTATTTAATCGTCCAACATTCAGAATTAAATCGTAAATTTTTAATACTATTCTTACTTTGCAATCTGAGAACCTTTTTTATACAGTTTTCATGACCAGCGTACTGACCTTTTAACAGTCCTTCCTTCTGTACCACAGGCTTATAAGATAATCAAAAGCGTAGTTCCTCTAGATCTCGTTGTCAGTACCCAAAATTTCATTAGAACATAGAACAATTGGCAAGAAAGGTTTTCACTTAGTATTTTGGAATAGGCATTTGTGTTGTAGATAACTATTTCATTTTTACACGTGTGATTTTGTCTAATAATTATATTGATAGCCACACGGTCGTGACGGTACACATGTGTATTTTTTCTACATTAATCTCTAAAACTGTAAATTTCATTGAAAAAAACTGAACTAACTGGAAAATGACAGAAACGGTAATCCGCTCGAAAAAGGGCAGGTCAAAAGTATCTTTAAACTGATGTACACGTATGAAGAATCTGATAAGTTTTAAAGACTTAAAGAAGGAGAGCAAATATCGTAGCAAATAGAAATCCGTCACTGCTACTTACAATTCCCGGAAACAGACGTGAGTCTCTATATAAATGTGTATTGATTTACAATTCTTAGACTTATTTAATGGTACTAACTTTGTGTCTTACCCATTTACGTAATCTATATATAATTACATTTTACCGCTAAAATAATATAAAACGTTGTATTTAATTCAACCTATCATTGTCTCTCTTGAACAAGAAAACGGATCCACATGAAAGTTGGAATTCATATGCTATAACTTTTGTTTTACTCTGGAGACATTGGTCGCAACACTAGCAGCCTTGATCTCTTGGCGCCCCACGTGGGGCTTGCTTATTATGCCTCACTCCACTCTATAATAAGGGTTGCTGAGCTCGCGTGCAAAGCTTACGTCATTCTTACCGTCTAAACAAACTTTGCGTGTTGCTTAATATAACGTTGAAACTCTACTTGTCTTGAACATAATTATGCAAGTAAAGTTTATTACATATCTTCAAATGACAAGCTAGCGGTTGCGTGTTCAACTTTAGATAAAGAAGATTAATTCACGGGTTGGGTTAAGACTTGTTTAGGAGAATTTTAGACTAGAAAAAAATTACAATAGCAGCCGAAATCAGGGATATGGCTTCGAAGATCCCGTAAAAGCGTTGTTTATGACACATACACCTGCAGAGGTTAGATAGAGTAGTGTTAGCTTTCCCATTCGGATTAGACTGAGTTTACGTGGTTGGTGCTTTCTTTTCACGCCGTACATATTCGTGTGTGTGCGTGAACATTTGTCCTGTGTCTTGGTGTAATTATCTATATAAGTATGTATTTACAAAAGAAAAGTAGTATATGTACAAGCTTTGCTTAATTTGGGGTAAGATGGCCGTGTGTGAATAAAGTACCTGAATATTATTATAAATGTATAGAGGTGATTATGTCCATGCGCTCATGCTTGTTTACTATAACATATATCGTGTAGATGGCTAGTATTCATTGAGATTGGCCGCTAAGCTGCAATTCGATTAAGAATACATTATAATGTATTCAACTATAAATACTCGTAGAAGCGAAACAGAAATAGGTTTTTCAGAAACTAACAAGTTTATTAGCGCGATAAATTTCGAATATTACTGGTCGAGCCGGATCCAACTTTAGAAGGACGGTATTAAGAGAATTTTATTGTATGTGAAAACGTAATAAAACTGAGCGTTTGTTTCTCATCTATTTTTGAAGTTTATATTTGTATTACAACTATATGTCTTATACGATTGTATGTATGTAGACGTCTCATTAAAAACACATCACGACGGTGTTCGTAAGCAGCGATGTGAACATAAAGCTTTGTTTGTGCTATTCTCACAACGTTAAATGAGTGTATGACGGATTTTCCTTACCTACTTAATCTGGTTAGGTGTTATATAAGTAGATAAAACCATTGTGAATTGCTATTTAACTAATGAAACTAATTTAACGATGTTATTTTTTTATTTTGGTTGTATTAACGTTAAGTCAGGTATACCTTGATTTTTCTTATACATAAACTTTTATTATTAGTACAAATTTTAGAACTGCTAGTTCTATCATAAATTGAATAAATTGTGTGTAAACGAAGCTCGTTCTTAGGCGACCGATAGGCGATATAGAAGACGAAGAAGGAGAAGTACACTTAATTGCAAAAATAAAGTAAAACAAAACAATGAATACAGACAAGGAAATTAGCTTACTTTAATGCAATTGGCGGCCTTATCGTTAAAAGCGATCTCTTCCAGGCAGCGATGTAGGTACTTCCTTATCATACTCCTGAACGGCAATACCGATCTCCTTCAAACTTGACACAGTGGTAGTGACCACACTCGTTAGTACATTTATCTGTCCGTGAACGTCTCATCTGGGCCCTGTTATTGGGATTGTTACACTGGGTCTTCTCAGCTGGAACGCATTGGTTGGACCCGGTGGTAGCATTTAAGCGCTATCGTCGCTATCGTATATTGTTCAATATTAGCTTTGGACATTGACTCAGCACTCGGCCTAGCAGACACGTGGCCCATATTAAAATTAAAAAAAAAATACATTTAATACCTCAAACATGTAGTAAGAAGTATCTGTAACTTCTACGTCTAATATTGGCTACTTACTATATTATAGTTATATTTAAACTTTTGACAATAATATAAATAAGCTAGTTTATTAACCTAAACATTACATTGATTACTATCATAAATTAAATGTTAATTCGAAATGATAAGAATCAGTTCAAACAGATACAGATCTAAATATCAACGTACCTAGAATTAATTTTGTATATCGTTACAAACTTGTTCTGTCTATTACCAAGTGTCTTTTAAAGTCAACGTGAATAACAACGGTTTTGTAGGGTTCCGTAGCCAAATGGCAAAAAACGGAACCCTTGTAGATTCGTCATGTCTGTCTGTCTGTCTGTCTGTCCGTCCGTATGTCACAGCCACTTTTTCCCGAAACTATAAGAGCTGTACTGTTGAAACTTAGTAAGTAGATGTATTCTGTGAACTGCATTAAGATTTTCACACAAAAATAGAAAAAGAATAATAATTTTGGGTTCCCCATACATAGAACTGACACAAAAATTTTTTTTTCATCGTACCCATACATGTGGGTTATCAATGGATAGGTCTTCAAAAATGATATGGAGGTTCCTAATATCATTTTTTTCTAAACTGAGTAGTTTGAGCGAGAGACACTTCCAAAGTGGAAAAATCCCCCCTGTAACTTCTAAAATAAGAGAATAATAAAACCAAAAAAAATATATGATGTACATTACCATGTAAACTAAAAACGAAAATTGGTTTGAAAGAGATCTAGTAAGTAGTTTTTTTAATGCGTCATAAATCGTAAACCGCAATTTACCTTTCATTTAATCAACTGAAATATGCTGCGGAACCCTTCATGGACGAGTCCGACTCGCACTTGGCCGGTTTTTTAATATAGAGTGCAATAACAATGCCTAAAGTTCATATCGCTCGAAGTTACAAATGTATTTAATACCCAACTGCTGAATATATTTAATTATTGCCATACATAAAATGTTGTGTTTGTATTTTAAATTAAATGGCTCGAAGCATTGTCAATAGTTTTTGGTAGTAACCTATTCAATTTGTAATTAATAAAGGACTGACGCTCAGACGGACACACTGACAAGCATGTGAACCTATAAAGATTTCGTGTTTCCAGTATGACTTTACCAGTAGTGGTTTTTAGGGTAGGTACCTTAAATAGATTAAATATACTTACTCAAAACATACGGTAAAAGTCTCTTAACTATGTTTGGGTATTTTTCTACACATGCAGAATACAGGGTAGTTCTTTGTTTTTAATTGTTAAAAGCAAAAATTTTCGAGGAATACTCGAAGCGCTACCATTTTGAGGCGCTACTAATGAGGCGCTCCTGTTTTATTCCTCGGAGCGCTACTTTTAGTAGCGCTCCCGATAGCAATTAAAAATATTAAGTTTTATTTCCTCGAAGCGCCCCTATGATTAACTTTCGAATAGAGATAGGATACTAACTGAAACTATCGATAATAGTAAAACACGTTATTTTATACAATTTACATAAACTCCATGACCATAGATAGGCTAAAAAAAATTGAGCTTGCTTTGGCATTGCTTTCGGCACTATAATGAAATAATGACCAATGTTATTGTGTATTCAAAGAGTAAATGTTATTCAAAGAGGATGCTATTAATAAATAAAAAGCACAGATATAAATGATATGCGTATAATAATCACATTGCAGCAGACAGCCGTCATGTAGACGGCTGTTTTTGTTATTCATGCCATAACAAAAACAGCCGTCTACATGACGGCTTACAGCAATCCAATCCAAAAACTACTTTTAGGCAACCATCAAATCATATTTTGTCCCTTTATATTCCATGAAATGTTTAATGGAATTTATATTCGACAACTATCAAATAATATTAACAAGAAATAGGAACGAAACATTTTTTGATATTTGCCTCAATGCGTGAAGCAAATATCAAATAACCCGGGTTTAACGCTCAGACTTTAGCGCGTAGCAATCTTGCTCGCGCATTAAGTTGTAAAACAATAATAAAATAATTGTATGCACATTAAAAAAATGTGCTTCGGTAATTTTGTGTGATTAAGATTCCAAAATAATCTAAACAAAATTTGATAATTTTCTTAATGACCCCGTATAATGACAGTTTTTTTTTATATCACACAACTCTAGAGTATGAGCCAATATGAAACAATTCCACGAAGTCACGATTACCTATGTAAAACACCCCTACGCGAAATATGACAACTTCGCATTTGATTAACTTTAAAGAATGAAATAATCGTTTTCATCGATGAATTGAACAAAGCATGTTGAGAAGCATCGCGGCGCTATCACGCAATATACTTTATTAGACTATAGGTACTGCGAAGTTCGGCAACGTCGCAAAAGTTTTAAATTCGGCATACGAGTGATAATTTTTGACCTTAACCATTTATGATTGAAAAAAGCTTCAGACTATGCATTTCTGGAACACATATTCTTTCACTAGAGAAGACTGCACCTTCCCACACACATCTCGATAAACATAAACAAGTTCATATAAAAAACTCTATAGACGAGAAACTGAAGGACATCTTCGCAATTTAAACTATAATTTGATGAAATACATAAATTATGATACATGTGCACATAAATTATATTCCTTTACGATACACGTGAGATATATGCACATGTCTGTTTTCGTGTAGTATTTAAGGATATTTTTACTGATAAAAATAGTTAAAAATGTAGTAAGTTTACGCTAGACGTAGATATATAACGTAACTGACCAATAGTATAGTTATTTACGAGGGCTATTTACAGTAGTGATACTATCTAAAAATGTCGGTAGTCGCATCTGGTTTATATTAATCAACTAGCTTTAGTTAGTTCGTATTAGGCGCAATCTGTTCAAATACGTTTACCGAAATCTTTGTATTTTAAACTTCTGAGATAAATGGACAGACATTTATAATGTTCCAATCTAAAATTCAAATTATTAATCATCGAAAGATGTTTTTAAGAGCTTATTCTGCTTATGTTTTATTGTTGATGGTAATTGGATGAGATCTATGTGATGTGGGCGATTATGCTTGCTGATAGTTTTGCTAAACTGATATACGGTGGATATTATAACTAGGCCATATTTATAAGAAATGACAGCGAAAATAGCTAGGCCGCAGCGAACTTAGTGTCGCCCGCTAGTTTGATAGAAATAATACATACGGACGGGATGGATTTTAAAAAGCATGAAGGTTATCAATTCGATTTCGTATCTTATATCAGGAGTATCAGTATTGGATCGCTTGTATTAAGGCTTTCAAGCGATTAAGAAAACATCCTGTAAATTATAAGTATGTGTTCAATAATATGACTTTTTCTTGAATTCATTAAAGTCGTTAATAAGAGTCTGTAATAATAATTAGCCACCTTGACGCTAGAAATTTGAGAATGCATTTGTTGTAGAATGGAGGTGGATGTGCAACAAAATTTGTCTCAACGAACCAAATACCCACAGCCTTCGCGAAAATTGACAGGATTATTGTATAAATAAATAATAATAAATAAATATCCTGGAACATTATTTACGCACGGCCATCTGATCCCAAACTAAGCAGAACTGGGGCTATGGGAACCAGATAACTGATTGTTTTTTTTTTTACTGTTCTTTCGTTAATACATACTTATACAGATAATTACATCCAGACTCAGAACATACAGGCATGTTCATGCACACAAATATCTGTCCTGGGTGGGAATGGAACCCACGTCCTCCGTCGTGAAAAGCAAGCATTTGCCAACCACGCCAACAGGCCCGTTTCGTCTCTCATTTCAGAATCTAACCAAATCGCTACGTACTAAAACGTTGTAGGTATATCTAAGGTAAACCTTATAAGCTACAACATTTTATTAAGTAAGGTCTATAAAATTTGAGTATTACATTTTACATTATGCTTCAGTACGAAAACAGAAATGCGAACCTAGCTTATGTAAATCGTATGCCGTCCGCCATAAAGAGTAAAGCACTTCGTTTCGTATACAAATAAATATGATTTGGATATTTTTACTAGTGCCACTCTCTAGATACCTAAAAGAAAAAATCTTTTTACGTAATAGAAGTTTGCAAAAAAAAACGATAAGAAAATTACTTCAGCTTTATGATTGGTGTTTGTTTAAACGAGTTTTACAAAACAAAACGATTTATGAAACTGAAAACTGGCAAATAAAATTTTTCGTCCGGCGAGAATCCAACCAGCACCTTCTACCAATCCGCTTTGCAAAATGCTTTATCGTGAAATTATATTTACTATTTAATATTTATGTAACCGCAATTGATTATCACCCCTATAAACGAGGTCTTAGCAAATTAGTGTCAACGCTCCAAATGAGTTGTACAGAGTCGTTATTACATATACACGTGGACAAAAACATCTGGTTTGATAGCGTTAAAACAAGCTGTATACAATTTATTGATTATTAATGCGAATGTACTTTCTTTATTTACATGTTTCAGTCATTTAATGAAGATTCCTAGTAATTTTGGAATATGGCTAATTACATGAAATTATTGTTGAAACAATATATAAGAGAACTCTTTATTGTACACCAAGAAAAAAATACAAAACCAATTATGCATCACATAATTGTAAAATTGGCGGTCTTATCACTAAATGTGAACTCTTCCCCTTCGAGTATGGAATAACAGAGCTGGGGTAGTTTTCAGTGTACACAAATGATGAACAATACAACTCACTTATTTTTTTCTTTATTAAGCCCTTAGTTTATAATCAGAATGAAACATAGTTTGTAGAATTTAAAGAATTTGAACAACGGTTCATAAAGAACTGAGAAATCACATTCCTACATTAAAACTACGGAACCCTAAAAACTAGTAGAATAATACTTGATATGCTCCTCCTTATTTAATCTGGTAAACAAATACAGTCGTAGTAATTATTATTCCTTCTTTTTTAAAGTAAGTTACCATCTTTATTAATTAATTTGAAAATTATAGGCCATTGCTCTATGGTCATGGCCTTACATACCTAACTGAAACTAATTTAATCGCTCGGAACCTAATTCCTACTTGTAAGTTCCTGTGGTGTTACCCTTTACGGGTTCTTACATGTCCTTGGCCTTGCCTTGGTTTAGCAGCTGGTAATTTGCTTAACTTATTAACGTCTGCCTTCCAGTCAATCGACCTTTCCTTTGACTAGCCTATTGATTTTATTTTGCTACCGCTTCCATTATTAGTAATTCTTGACCGGCCCAGACGTAGCAACTTGCAAAAGCTTGAAGTTCATTTCTAACGGTTTAAGAATTTTTATTTCTTATAATAATAACATGGACTTACATGAGAAACTTGTGCATATAATTTTGTTACATTTAACGCTTACGCACTAGGTACAAGTAATTGAAATGTTTGGCTTAATTTTATTTTATAAATAACTATCATTAATATAATTCTCACTCTTCTCTATAATTCTCTTAATTTCTCTCAAAAGTTATTTTTCTTCAGGCCATCAATCTCAACCTCATTTTTCTGATGCGTTGTGTTTCATTATTTCGAACTGAAGACCTACAGGAACTACAGTAGGCACGGCATCGTTAACACAGATGTTCAGCAGGCCATGACCTTAGGGCGGTACCTAACTACTCATCTGTTTTTGAAATGAGTTTAATTGATAGTGGGATGGGTTCGCACGATATAAACAGATACCAATTAAATTGATTTATAAGTTGCCGTTACTATTATTAAGAAAAGAAGAATGATAAATGTTTAAATAATAAATTATGATAATCTTAAGTAATCTTTTATAGAACCAATTTATATTTATTATAATAATCATAAATCAGCACAGATTTAGAGTTTTATATTAAAATGAATATTTAAGAAGTTATGATTGGAATATATTATGTAAGTATTTCTAGTTTATTGTGTTGTCCATCATAAACTGTAAAGAAAATAATTAGGTATATTTTTAATAATAATTATATAAGATATATATTTCTAGTAAAGTTTAACATTGGCTAAAATACATCGCAAAACTTAGGTTGATGACCGATGGTTCTAGAAACTCCTTACGAATATCTTTTGAATTTTGCACAATAGTTAGACTTAGGTGAGAAACGAAAAGGTTTTAAATTAATCTCTTTAGAGGGTAGCTAATTTCGTTATTTTGAGTAGGACAAACTATTCGGTCATGCGTTTGATATTGTTATAATTTCATTAAAAGGATTCCCTACTGCCCAGTCTATATGCTTTTCAACGTATGTCTACGAAAAATAAAACTGCGAAATGCTACTGTCAACGAAATAATCTAATCATAGGAAAAGAAGTTATGCCTATATGTTATATTTGACTGCCTCGTTGGTCTAGCGGTAGCGTGTTCACCCGCAGATAACGAGGTCCTGGGTTCAAATCCTGGGTCGGGCCATAAGTGATTTTGGGACTTTTCTTTAAAAAGAAAAATTTCTCAACCTCAGCCCGAAGTCTGGGAGTTGGTGGTATTATACCCCGTGCCTCGGAGAGCACGTAAAGCCGTCGGTCCTGTGCCTGACCTCTTTCCGGTCGTGTCGCTAGGCGTCCCATCGGATCATGAGAGTGATGGAATAGAAAGTGCTCCTGTGTTTGCGCACACACTTGAGCACTATAATATGTCCCGCGCAGATGACTAATCTCTGTTGAGACTGGCCGCCGTGGCCGAAATTCGGCAAGGAGGACATTATTATATTTAAGAACTACATAATATTGTGGACACTATATTGCCTATATCTTAAGTACTTTAACGGTTAACATTTATAACAAATGCGAAGCAATAAAAATTAAATTAAGAATAAAATATTAATTTGATCAGAGTCTTCTACGTTTGTAATCCCGTTATAGTTTAGGAGAAAATAACTTCCAAGCTTATGAGAAATACAAGCAAAACCCGCCGTACAAATGGAACCAAAAGATCTCCGACCATACCCTACAGCTTATGGAAGAAAGGCGGAAAATGATTCTAACATCCTCATGTGATGCTGCCAGATACAGGCAGCTCAACAGACAAATCTCAAAGTCTCTGACTCGCGACACACGCCAATTTAATACTATTAGTATAAAAGAGGCCATCGAGCGGAATAGAGGCTCTAAAGTTTTCGCAAGAGATTTGTCTATTGGGCAAAGCCAACTGACGAAGCTGAAGACTGAGGATGGTAGAATCGTCACGTCAAAACCAGAGTTGCTAGGCGAGATCGAGAAGTTCTACGGACAGTTATACACGACAACGCGACTTCCTGTCAATAGTCATGCCGATCCAAGAGCAAGACTAACCCGACACTACACCCAAGATATCCCGGACGTCAGCCTGTACGAGATTAGAATGGCTCTCAAACAACTAAAAAACAACAAGGCGCCGGGTGATGATGGAGTTACAGCTGAGCTTCTGAAGGCGGGTGGTACACCGATCCTACGGGCCCTTCAGAAGTTATTCAACTCCGTCATACTCGAAGGTCAAACGCCAAAAGCATGGCACAGGAGTGTGGTGGTACTTTTCTTCAAAAAGGGCGATAAAACCCTATTGAAGAATTACAGACCCATCTCACTGCTGAGCCATGTTTACAAGTTGTTTTCGAGAGTCATTACGAATCGTCTCGCACGAAGGTTTGACGACTTCCAGCCTCCCGAACAAGCCGGATTCCGAAAAGGCTACAGTACCATAGACCACATACATACGCTGCGGCAAGTTATACAGAAGACAGAGGAGTATAACCAGCCATTATGCTTAGCGTTTGTGGACTATGAGAAAGCCTTTGATTCTATCGAAACATGGGCCGTGCTGAGGTCTCTTCAAAGGTGCCAAATTGACTATCGGTATGTCCAGGTGTTAAAGTGTTTGTACGAAAACGCCACCATGTCAATCCGACTTCAGGACCAGAACTCGAAACCTATTCAATTGCAGCGAGGCGTGAGACAGGGAGACGTCATATCTCCGAAACTGTTCACCGCTGCATTGGAAGATGTTTTCAAGCTTCTGGACTGGGAAGGCTTTGGCATCAATGTCAATGGCGAGTACATCACCCACCTTAGATTTGCTGATGACATAGTAGTCATGGCTGAGACCCTTGATGACCTCGGTACAATGCTCGATGGCCTCAGTAGAGTCTCTCAACAAGTGGGTCTGAAAATGAACATGGATAAGACGAAAATCATGTCGAACATCCATGTTGCACCCACTCTAGTTAAGGTTGGAGACTCTGCACTCGAAGTTGTTGAGAACTATATTTACCTAGGACAGACCATCCAACTAGGTAGGTCCAACTTCGAAAAGGAGGTCAATCGTAGAATCCAACTCGGCTGGGCAGCGTTCGGGAAGCTACGTAATATCTTCTCATCCCAAATACCGCAGTGTCTCAAGTCGAAAGTCTTCGACCAGTGTGTGTTGCCAGTGATGACTTACGGAACAGAGACGTGGTCGCTCACTATGGGCCTTATCAGGCGGCTCAAGGTCACTCAAAGAGCAATGGAAAGGGCTATGCTTGGAGTTTCCCTGCGAGATCGAATAAGAAATGCTGAGATCCGCAGGCGAACTAAAGTAGCCGACATAGCCCAAAGAATTGCCAAACTGAAGTGGCAGTGGGCAGGGCACATAGCTCGTAGAACTGACGGCCGATGGGGCAGAAAGGTTCTCGAGTGGCGACCACGAACCGGAAGACGCAGCGTGGGCAGGCCTCCTACACGGTGGACCGACGATCTTGTGCGGGTCGCGGGAAGCCGCTGGATGCGGGCAGCGCAGGACCGGCTATTGTGGAGATCCTTGGGGGAGGCCTTTGTCCAGCAGTGGACGTCTTTCGGCTGATATGATGATATGAGAAATAAATAACTTCAAAGTACCATTGTGCGCCATCACATATTGCATTACGTGTGTAATTAATTACATAAGCATTATCTATGAACTCGTTCTGTTTTATTTTAATACGTTTTAGCCTGTATGAAATTTCATATAAATAAATTCTACCAATGTAAGATTACCCTAAGTACTTTAAACCCCCTTTGTCTTTAACATTCCAGGGCTATTGTTACCGAACGAGAATAACCTCTTTGCTTGGACCAGCCAAATTGACGTTTCCCATGTGGAGAAACCCAATCGATTGCAATCTAATGCAATTTGTCTGGATGTATGCGTTAGGCTTATCAGGCCATTTTTATATATCCAAGCGATCGTTTTGCCAATATTAGCTGTTTTGGACCGCCGTTTAGGGTATTGAAGTCTATGCCTATATATATGTATATGTATTACTAAAAATGCTGCACACCATAGCTCTTTTGGCAATCAGCCGTTGTTACGAATTTGAATTTTTTGTCCCTCTATGAGTCTATGCTTCTCTCTTTGCGTGTGTGTATGTATGTCTTCATATGATATACCTACTGTCCAGATACGAACACAGAGGAGGATTGTGCGTGGCCGGTTAAAGAAATTATACCGGGAACTTAATTATTATTTGAGTTTGAAACATAAATGAATAGACTCACTTCCCAGGCAAGAATAAATATCAGCGTAATTCTAATCTCAATTCACAAAATTTGCCTTCAAATGGAAAAAAACAGCTAGTAATCGCTCCTTCGTTGCCATAGACTAATAACACCTACCTTATAGTATTAGGAGTGAAAAACAAGTATTACGCCGGCAGGTAAGGCCCCTGAGTATGTCTAATATGAGCATGAGCAACGTTTCACAACTGAATGACAAGAAAGCTCACTTGTCGGACTGCATTACGTGAAATTGTTAATGGCGGCGATCAAGTTCTGAGACAAGACGTGTTTATTAGCTGTGTGATATGGCGAGTTGGCGCCTGCAAACACTTTCTGATGTACTTAATGATAGCAGAACAGGTGAACGAATGATGTTGAAAGCGTGATTTCTATTTCTAACAAGTCAATCGTTGATTTTCTTATCTTAACATAACATCAAACACATGTCATACGTTTAGGTGGATACAGTCACGTTCATAAATCCGGTGGCAGAAAGCACACTACTCAATGCGATATATCGTACTCGCCGGCCGAGAGCACGACTGCGACCAACTTGAGCTTTAGTTTGCATTCGTATCGATTGAATGCTCCCTCCAATCTTCGATCGGACGAATCGGTTTCAGACAGTTGCAGTAAACGTCCTTAAAATCGATTCTCTCATGCAAATGTGTAAATTAAGTCGCCAGGGCTCATTGCAGAATGGGGAAGCGTCAGCAACATGTGAGTGATGCCACGTGTGTCATAAGTAACTACAACAGCTCATATCAGATGGCCCGTAGGCTTGTTTACCGACTTGGTACCACTCACTTTAGAATTCAAAACTCGAGAATAAAGCAGTCTTATACAAGAGATAGATTAATTCATAGTTTCTAGCTATGTTTCATGAGAATCCATTCAACCATTAAAACAACGGTTCTTATTCTAGATGGAGCCGCTTATTCGACGGACAGGTTTTATTATACATCACGGACACAATAGTATAAAAATGCCGTCTGCCAGCTGTTGAAGGAATGAGCCTACTGTTGTACAAGTCTATGATCGTTAACCTGCAAATGTAATTTTGGACGCTTACTGTATATTCACCGAAAACTATTAATATAAGTCATTAATTGCATTTATTTCAAAATCATAAATCGAGCGGAGATCGTTACGGTTCTGCAAAAGCGACGATTGAATAATACCAATTGGTCCCTATTATTCCACCTATACGCCAATCATTTCCGTTGCACATGGGCACATATATTTTTCAACATGTTGAAAACATTGAATACAAAATCGTATTGCATGACGTTGTGCGCTGCAAAATGTGAATAAATTTCGTGTTTCACATCAGATAACTTTTTCATTGTTTGTACAATTTTATTCAGCACTGACATACATTATCACTTATTCAGAGTACCTGCACTATCTCTGCGGCCTAGCGGATGATGTTCTAGGTTCTATTCCCGGATCGAAACAGATAGTATTTTATTTATTTCTATTTTTCTGGTAAATCAGTATAAAACAATAAATACACAGGTTGTACTGCGATGTTAAATCTCCGTGAATGAAAATGTCTGCGTACGTAATGCAGACGTGTTTGTGAACAAACCTGTCTACTTACGTCCGGTGTAGATGGCTAATCTCCATTGAGATAGACCATCATGTCGCTATTCGACCAGAATGACATAGTAAAAAGCTTGTACAGATTTAGCAGAGTCCAAAAGAAGCGGTTTTATGGTAGATACTACTACGTACAATATTATTATGGAAATGTGCGATGAAGTCTCTGCAGGAGACATGTTTCCGAAATGTGTTTTGGTTTCCCCTTGAGGCTAAGCAGTGACACGAACGCGGCGTCTACTGTTCAAAGAATAAAAATTCGTGAAACAGCCCTACAGATAATCTTTACCACAATAAGAGGCTGACAACACCCAATTTTATCACAGAAGTCTCGCTCATATAAGCTTCCAAAAACTTTTACTTGTCAAGCGCACAAAGCAGGACATAAACATAGTCGAATACAGTAGTTACAAAACATTAATTAAGTCCGTCCGTGCGGTCTGTTTTATCAGATATATTTTCTTAAATAACAAGTTACTAATCTATTATTTTGAAATTTAGTTCTACTATATTAAAATTAAAGAATTGAAGGCAATGAGCAGTTGGCTAGCGCAGAAGGCTCTTAACCAGCAGCTTAAATTAAACGACTAATAACTGAGGCCGCCCTTTAGGGGTTCGGGCCGTAGCTCGGCCGTAGCTCGGGCCGCTGAAGCAAAAAGACGGAATTCTAAGTGAGGGTGTGATCACTTCCACGGGATCACCGATGACGCGTTAAGGGGCCAAAGCGATCCTCGCCGTTGAGGAACCCTCCCTAGCTAACCTGCGGCTTTCTCTTGCTACCTAGATGGACGAACCGGAGACGAAAGCCACAAAGAAACTCCGGGCTTGCTTTGTTGTTGTTAATCATTGCATGTTTTTGTTAATCATAAATTTCACTCAATTTTATAACAGCTATTCTTAGATCATCATCTATAGAAATCTTTTGGGGAGGCCTTTATCCAGCAGTGGACATAATTAGGCTGACATGATGATTTTGTTTTAAGCATTTTATGGAGGTGACCTTGTGATTTCTTTTTGCTATTGAGTGAAAGTAGTTTAATCATGTTTTGTGTAAATTGAAATCAATGATGTTCTTAAAAATATTGTCAAATTTGGCGTATATGTTTAAACAAGATAAACCTTCATAACCTAACCGTAGTCTTGGCTAGTAACGTGCTAAAAACACCAATTTGGAAGTGTCAGCGTCTTAATCTCCAGCGACCGCTTACATATTCGTTCAACAAAATCGGAACTCGTAATTATGGAATACTGTTTGACATTGTATATTTTAGTATACGAAGATGAGTGAAATTGTGAGGGCGTGCGGCGGCGACAGGTTCTATTTGCATAACTCTGACAGGATAGTGCACGCTTCACTGCCTACTTCATAAACGCTATAAATAAATTAAATGCTCGGTGGCTGGGTCACACAGATCACTGGCTCAATTATGTTATAGAAATGGAAGACATGTTCGGTGTAGCCAACGCCATGTATGAGATAGTTTTGAATTTTTCATATACTTAACTGTGACTCAAATACACGATTTTGGTTAAATGACACCGTTGCGACATGGCAAAGATTTGCGTTTATAATTCAACAATGACGGTGACAACAACAGTATAAATACTTAATTTGACTGCACGTAGGGCGCAGCGGTTAAGACAGTCGCCTCGCCGCTTCATGTCCCGCGCCTATTTGTATGACCCATAAATAGTTGTTCTGAGTCTGGATGTAATTTGTGTCCGTCTACTATACGTTTGTAAAGTACCCCGCGACACAGGGATTATAATAATCCCCAGTGCGGGCGTTGTCTTAAAAAATACATAATCAGCCCGATATCGTCCACCGCTGAGGCCTATCCTCCTACAAATGTTCTATAAGGTTACCATTTGGAGGGGTTTAGTAGTCACCGCACTTGGCATGCGAGTTGGCGAACGCTGCGCTGTTAGTTCATAGCAAGTACACAGGTGGCGCTGCTGCCGGACTACCTTGTGTATCCCTTAGTCGCCTGTCGTTTTAGTGGCCCTGTTATTCTTTCTAGGCCTGAAAGAACACGGCCTTAGATAAATCAGTAAAGGAATACATGCCTTACGCAGTATTGAAAAAATTTGATCTGACTGCCTTTTTAGTATTGCGGTAGTGTGTTCAACAACAGATATTGAGGCTCTAGGTTCAAATCCCATCCGTCTATATGTAGGTAGAAAAATCTGGAGTCTCAAACTTAAATCCCCGTGCTTCGGGAGTACGAGTAAGGCCTCAGTTCTGTACTGACCTAACCTGTCCTCCAGTCGTGTTGGCTAGCGGTGAGATTGACCCTCATGGATAAGAAGAAATTAAATGTCATATTTACTGATATTGCCTATACTATATCACTGGCTTGATGAATTTATTATAGGATCAGGATTCCTATTATGGTAGTTTGCTAGTAATAAGCTTTACCTTATACAGCTTGAACTTTTACGTAATTTAGATTAAATTACGATGTTTTAGGTATTTGTTGATGCAAATTGTATTGGCGTGTTTTTTATAGCCTCTATATGTCTATATATGTTACATAGCAGAAATTGTCGTTTTCTGTGTAGCGTAGCGGTATAGATTTTTGCTATAGCGTAGAGGTGTAAATGTTATCTAAAAGTTGCTTAGCAGGACGGTTTTATCTCCACCTTCACATTTTTATTATGTAATTCGATGTATCACTAATAATTAAGCAAATTTCATAAGTTTTAATTACCTTTATTAAATATAGGATATAATGTAAAAGTTTATTTTCTTGTTCGCCTTTCAAAGACGATACGTTTAAAAGTATGTAGTAACCTAGCGAGTTTAAAATTTAATTAAGCATACAGTAATTCGAAAAAAATAATGTAATTGTAGCTAGTCTTTGGACGGAGTCAACAGGATTTATTTATCTGAAATAAAGTTTAGTCCAGGGATATTATTCACACATCCTATTCCAAACTAAGCAGCGCTTGTACTTTGGAAACCAGATAACTGATATACCTATATAGATAATACATACTTATGTAGATAATTACACCAAGACTCAGGACAAACCCATCGAAGTATCTATCTAAGGAATCGATCTCACAAAGGCATGTAATTACCAACCACGCCAACCGGCGCGCAAGTTTCTTTCACACGGAATAACTAATCTTTTTATATTGTGTTATTTTTTTAACCATATTGTCTGCACTAGGACTATAAATATCTGCACCAAATCCTATCGAAGAAGACATTCCAAACATTCAATTCACGAAACCTATATCTGTGTATGCTTTGTGTTAAGGTCAAATATACATGGGTCACATAACTACAAAATATGCAAATTAAGGGTTGCGTACCACTACTAGGTACAAAGGTACAGAACCATAATAACTCGGTATATTATTCGTTTCTTATTCCCACTGCGTCGCTGGAACACGAAATGCTTAATTATATTAATAAGCCCCGATGTAGTTCGTGCTCGTGTAGATAACATTTTTATTATAAGTATGTATGCGAACGTTGTGTAAATGCGCACTGTTCCCAGACCAACCCTCTCGACTTTTACAGCGCTGTTTTCAAAGCATGTTTAATTGAATTTCTGTTTTAAATGTGTTTGCATTTCGTTTCAAATTTATAAAACGTATACGTTTTAAATTTTACAACTCTCTCGTTTAATGAACTACGGTTAAAAGGGTTGAGTAGTAATTTAGGAGTAAATAGTAACAGTAACAAAATTTTAAATATGTATGGTAGTAGTCCTTCTACTTCCATATATATTCCAAATTTTGTTCTTGTCCCTTATAACCTATCATGGGTGATGTTTTACAGCTCTCAAAAAAAAATGGAATCTGATCACAGAGCTACCTAACTGGGGGGCTACCGCCTTATTCGCCGGTCATAGTGATCGTGATCGGCGTCAAACAGATCCATGAATTTATCCCTCCTTCCCCCTTATTTCATCGGACTACAATGCGTCGGGAGGCTCTCCACCGCTATGTTGTTGACATCCCATTATGCCGTACGAAGCGCTTTGCTTCCTCTTTTATCATACGCACGGCTAAGCTGTGTAACACCCTCTCAAACGACGTGTTTCCAGACTCATATAACATGGGTCAGAGGGAACAGGCGTCTTATGGGTACACGCAGTCCACCTTCGACCGCATCTTCACTTACCATCAGGTGAGATCGTGGTCAAACGCAAACCTATTTTGCATAAAAAAGGTTAAAAATTACTAATTCGTTCAATCGGTTCCCATGCACCGGAGCACATGTGACGTCATAAATGGCCCGGAATCGGTTTTCAACGTTGAACCCGATTAAACAAATGATTTAGTAAATATTTTAAACTTCTATTTGAACGCCTATCACGATCACGAACTCTCCGCCGTTCAGGTTTCCCCACATGGTTTCCTTCACCGTTTTAAGTACGTGATTTCTAATACGCAAATTAATTCAGAAAGTCAGTGGTGAACGCCTTGGCTGACTCTAAAAGCCAATACAAAAATCTTTTGATTCAGACCGATAAAGGTCTATTTTGGTTATTTACACACGAGTTAGACACAAGAAACAAACCTTAAGGAGCTTAATTTACCAATGAAACTGAACAACATGTAAATATCAAATTGTAAAATATACAGAAAAAAAAACAGGTTCCGTGCAAATTTGTAAGTTAATACTATAAATAGTTCAGGAATGGATTATTAGATACGGTCTACCTGAGAGTGATCCTAAAAGGGTTTTCCTTTGGATGCACTGAATCCTAAAAAGATTCCCGTACGAAAATGTCGAGCAACTGACGCATTTCATATGGAGAACTAAAACTATTTTTCTTTATTTTTCACCAATTAGTTTTCATTAAGGACGGATTTCAAAAAGAGGCGGGCCTGTTGGCGTAGTTGGCAAATGCTTGCTTTACACGCCGGAGGTCGTCGGTTCGGTTCCCACCCAGGATAGATAGTTGTGTGCATGAACATGTCTGTTTGTCCTGTGTCTGGGTGTAATTTTTATAAGTATGTATTAACAAAAGAAAAGTAGTACATGTAATATATCAGTTATCTGGTTTCCATAGTATAAGCTCAGCTTAGTTTGGGATCAGATGGTCGTGTTGTAAATAGTCCCAGGATATTATTATTATTTATCTGGTCACTGGTTACATGAGTATATATAGCGCTCCTTTGATTTCTATATGGCGATCATAGCCAGATGCTCTCACTGGTCCGTAAGAGATCAGCGAGGCTAAGCAACTAGGCACGCGGTCTGTCAATAGATGGGTGACCGTCTGAGTAGTTTTAATATATATGCGTCTGCGTGCTTCGGAGGTTACATCAGTGTTCTTCTAACGTGCCCTACGTAGCACGGAGACTCAATTACTTAGTTATCGTATGGGTAGTGAGTGGTTACCCTAGTGTCAGCAATTTTCAAGGAGTGCAGTCGCTTAATGGCTACAACCGGGGTGTCGGTCCGTAACCAATTTTGTATTCTGATCTATTTATATATTATAAACTATTTATGTTAAACCTTGTTTATTAACTCCAAATACAGGTTATTAAATTGTTTGAAACCATTTGCAAGTCATTAATTATATATAACTGTTTTTCTATGACATATATAATTTTTTCTCATTAGTGTCTGGGTGACCGGCTTAACTCGTTTTGTTCATAAATTGCAGTATAAAATTTGGCTGGCAAAGGTAAAAAATTATGTATTATTTTTACCTACTAAAAAAAGTCATAACCGATATTTTATTGTATTAAAAATACAAGCCATTTGTTTGGTTGTTCTAGCGTGTGGCCGGCTAGAATACACACTCGCGCACCCCGTACCAATCGTGTACTTTACCACTGCATTCCACCAACTTCTTTAGCAAAGCCTAGAATTTAACTATTCGCAGTTCTTAGGCCGCGGAATAAAGCGAGCGTCACGTTTACTTGTCTTAGGAGGACACGTTCAACTGTCGGTCCCGGTTGTAGACAACAGACGTTAAGCCATATCAGAGGCCTACGGGGCGGCTTGAACAACTCTGACACTAGGGTACCCACTGCCCATACGATAAGCAATTATTGTAAGCATTTTCAAAAATTGAAGTTATTTCAGGTTGTGAGATAAACATTTTTTAATATTTGGAACGAATTAAAATTTTTATGTCTTGGCCATAAAAATTTGGAAAGAACTATGGAAAGATCCGTTTCTCCCATAGAAAATTAAAAAGATCCTGTGTTTGTTTCTTCTAGTTGGGGATTTTTCTACTAAAGGTTTGATTTATATTATAATCAACTGTATACATATAATATCAAAAATACTTAATTTTTTTAAAAACCGAAGTAGCAGTGTGAAATCTGGATGTTGTGTTATACACCCGTGCCTAGGAGAGCAAAGCACTCTTGCGCCTGATCTCTCCCCGGTACTGTCGGATGCCCGTCCCATGGCGCGCATGGCGTATTATAACAATTAACCCACTGAAGTCTTACCTTTTGTTATCTATTATCTGCACCTGTGGTGCAGCGGTTAAGACAGACGCTTTTGATTCGCGCAAAGGTCAAATATCTATGTGACATATAAGTAGTTGTTTTTCTAGTGTGGGTGTTGTGTCCTAAAAAAAGTATTCCAAGGAAAATAAGTCGCAATCTACTGGTACAGTACTGGAAGAAATATCCTTTGTTGACTTTACTTTCTGTCAAAAATACAGGGGTGTCTGTTATTCAATTTGACAGGTAATTTTTCGCTACATTGATTGATGGAGTTCCATTTATCGAGAATTTACTGTAGCCCGCCTCCGCTGGTTCCGTACGATGGTGGTATTTTTAACGGCGTCATGTAAATTTGTTATTTGATGGGAGAAGACCGATTGAAAGAAGATAAATGGTTTCTTAACATTTACATTGAGGAATTTGGGTGTTATTGTTCCCATCTGCTGGTTCACGTCATCTGAGTTTTTACATGATATTAAAAAATATTATTATGCGAGTATTATTGTTAAAAAAGCAGAGAACTAATATTTCCCAACTAAGCCGTAATACCGTAAGCTAGCTAAGTTCATAAATAAATGTATTCGATATTACATAATAATTGTTAGTATATAAAATTTATACACCGAACATAAAAAAAAATATACCGAACTAAACGTTCGGTATATTTTTGACGAAGTACGCGTGACAAACGGGCAGGGTCAAAAATATTTATAACGCGGAACGAAGTCGGCGGGCACAGCTAGTATATACATTAGTGAAGTTTGAAAAAGAATTATATAAATATAATATATGTATACAATGAGACTGCTGTGTGGTGACGGCGACAAATATCAGAATCAGAATATCATCACCCCATCTCATCCCGTGGGGGGCGTAGAAGTCGACCCGAGGGAATATCTACCAGAGGACGGGAAGCAGCTTCCTTCTGAGTACTACGACCATCATACTGCGATCGCCAACCCGCCTGCCAAGCGTGGCGATTATGGCATATCCCCTCAAGATGATTCTTGAGGGAGGCTTGTCCAGCAGTGGACTTATTTAAGCTGTAATGATGATGATGATGATGATACAATGAGAATAAAATAAAACATGTGAATCTCTCCATACAGTAAACTTTGGTTTTTACTCGACATTTATAGTGGCAGTATCTTTGGATGTGTAATACTTTAACTTAAAATATACACCGGGTGAGTATTACTATAGTTTGTCGATAGTACGGCTCCTTGACGTGCGAGCCTTACCAGTTACTTACGAAATAAAGTATGTTCGAAATCAAATAAACCACTTGCCTACTAACACAGGAAAATATGAATACCTCTCTGCCCTTATTTATTTTACATACCAATAAAATATGGGTTCCCGATACTTATCAAATAAACATGTGCGAACAGTCTTGTCGACACTTTTACGATTTAGCAACAAGATAATACTACCGCAGTTAAATTAATAATGCAGTTAACAAATAGTGGGTAACCCGGTTCTGTAGTGTGCTTGAATGGAAAAGCATAATGCCCCACTATGCTATCCCATACGCGGTGACGTAAGCAAGCAATATTATTGTAAATACATTGTTTATAGTTAGTGCTATTTTCGATATTCTATTAAAATACAACCATAGACTGCACGTGTGGGGAGCAGCTAAGACAGTTGCCTCGCCACTTTGTATCCCGGGTTCGATTCCCGCGCAGGACGGACAGCTATTCAGCAATAAATAGTTAAACAAGTTAGCATAAATAGTCGTATGTGTGTAAGATTTCCCTAGGATATATATTTATTTATATATTTTCATTTCACTAGTGCGGGCGTCGTCTTTTTATAAAACCTGAAAAATAACAAAAACATATTTAAGGCATTTGATTAATGAGAAATAAATAATACAGAACTAACGTTTTTTTCATTATTCCGTATTTTTAGTTTTGGAAGAGGAAATACAAGAATACGTGACCGAGAAAAATAAATTTTGTTAATTTTTGTATTGTTTGCTTTTCACACGGGGAGACAGATAATATCCGAAGCAGAGATTCCTCCTCATATTAACAAAACTAGTAATAATAATATCTAGGGACAATGTCACACAGATCATCCTAGCCCCAAACTAAGCAAAACTTGTACTATGGGTACCAGGCTACGATATACATATTTATATAGATAGAAAAATACTTAAATACATAGAAAAAATCCATTACTCAGAAACAGATATTAGTGCTCATCACACAAATAATTGCACTTAACGGGATTCGAACCCAGGACCACCAGCTTTGTAGGCAGGAGCACTACTAACTAGGCGACGGTGACCCTGATCAATATTACAATAGCTAATTTAAACATTTTGTTAACAGATAGTTGGCAACGTGGTCGTTTTCGTTTGCGTCAACGTGGTAGGGGCGCTGATGCACTCACTGATGGAGACGGCGCAGCGGCGTGCTTTTCTCGACACCCGAAACTGTATCGCTGCCAGGCTCGACATGGAAGATGAAAACGAAAAATTGGTGAGTTTAATATAACTGTATACAATTGCACTATTAATCCTTGGCCATAGCTGAATTTGGGCCAGCGGGCGTGCACGCGAATAAATCACAAAGTTCATATGAACCCCAAATCGTTTCTTTTCTCCTTTTCCAATTTCGGGATTTTCCGATTTGTTGGTTACCCGTTCACTTATATGGCCGAGAGTACTACGTGAGCTCGACAAATGGATGTATGATTGACGCTTATGTGACCAAACTGTTCTGCGTCTCACCATCATCCGAATGCATGCTTGTGCGAGAAATGTGGAGCTAGAGTTTTCAACCGTGCTATACTGTAATTCCTTATGAAATAGCAAAGCAACCATAGCTACGAGGCTACTATAGATATCTTATTTGCTGACTGTATTTTAGTAAATTTTGTCTTTTTCGTATATCACTATTAATATTACACTATGCAAAGTTACTTACTCAACTTTTGTTTTATTGTAGATCTAGATTTAATAGCGGCTCCAAATAAAAATGAATGAAAAATTTCAGTGTTCGCTTTGTTTTGTAATTTTTCGCCGCTCGTCGTAATGTGATAAATAGCCTGGAGTGTTTCGGTGAATTGTTCCTATTCTGTTGCGTCGCGAAAACCTTTCAAAAGAGCCCTCCATAAGGATTAAAGTGATACTTTTATTTTAAGTTACAAAAATGACATGGATATAAATTGCCTTGAGAAATGTTTGTCATAGCTCAAATGACGTTATCTATATCTTGTTTTCATTGAAAAGCTTTACAGGTAAGATAATTTATTATATACTAGCTGTGCCCGCGACTTCGTCCGCGTGTTAATTAGTTTATTTAGTTTTTTTTGTAAAATAAAAGACTTTTTCTAAAATAAAAGTAGCCTAAGTTACTCCTTATTACATCAGCTACCTGCCAATAAAAGTCCCGTCAAAATCGGTCCAGCCATTTCAGAGATTAGCCGGAACAAACAGACAGACAGACAGTCAAAAATTGTAAAAAATGTTATTTTTGTGTATGTACCGTATTTATATTCATATTTATGTAGTAAAAACCGGCTATTTCAATATTACAAACAGACACTCCAATTTTATTTATTTGTATAGATAAGTACAAAGTATTTTTTATATACAGTCATCAACTTAATGACAGTAAAATGACGTCTACTGCTAGACAAAGGCCTCCAAAAGATCTTCACGGTGGATTTGTGTCCACCATTGAACGGATATGCCACATAATCGCCACCCTAGGTAAAATGGTTGGCGATCGCAGTATGACGGTCATAGTTTAAAGAGATACCAGTCGCTGCCCGTTCCATCCATAGTTCCACCAATACACTGTAACACCGGCTACTGGCAGCAACAGGTACAGCACCAGCGTTAGGGGTAGGGGAATATCATTTTCTTTTTAAAAATGTAAACTTCTTACAAATTGCCTGTATTGTGCTATCGACATCCAGCGGTTTCCAGTGACCCTCCCAAGTTCATCGGTCCATCTTGTAAGGCCTGCCCACGTTGCACCTTGCGGGTCGTGGTCGCCACTCAAGAAACTTTCTGCCCCAACGGCAATCAGTTCTACGAGCTATGTGCCCTCCCCAATGACACTTCAGCTTGGCAATTCTACCAACTATATCAGTTACTTTGATTCGCCTGCGGATGTAAAAATTGTGATTTGAACTCGCAAGGAAATTCCGAATGATTTCGATCTTTATTGGTTTGCAATAAAATGTGAAACAAATCAAATAGAAACATCTCAACTATCATGTCAAAGGGAGAATAAAATTATTGTTTATTTATTTCCATCCAAACAGCCCTTATCAGGAAGAACAAATATATTAATATTGACATTTATGGGGTTTTAGGTAACGGGTGTTCAGTGCTAAATGATTGTACAGAGTTGTTATGTCCTGATCAACATTATAAAATAAATAGGTCAAAAAACATTAGCTCAGTCTTCTTTATCGTATGGATAGTGTTTACAGAAGAAGACAAAGCTGAGTTGCAATCGACATTTATTTAAGACGATGCCCGTACTTTTAAAATTAGTTCCTGTACTGCGGTGGAGGTGCAATTAACCCTTAATGGGCCAATAGTATAATAGTTACCAGCTCATTTTAAACTCTATTCTGTAGTAATAAGAGCTAAAACCAATGAATTATATACATGCGTTATGCCCTATTAAGGGTTAACGGACCACAACGCTCACTGAGACCTAGAACAACTATAACTGGGTTGCACAATACGTTGTCCATCGTGGGGATCGAAATCGAAACACGAGTACGCGAGGAAAAGACTCTCAAATTTTAGAACCTTGCTGGTAAAATCCCTTCCTCTGTGATAGGCACCAATCAAAATTAAAGTTAAAATATTTACAAGTGCTATACTTTTTCAATATAAGCTGACCTCTCATTGTATGGAAACACTATACAACGCGGTATCAACTTATACTGGATTTATAGCTTGATATGTAGCCGTGTCTACGTAATATAATTTGATGTAACTATAGATTACATTAGATTATTACCTACTTTGATTTATATCGAGAATAACTATTGGAACGAAGTTCCTTATCGCGCGTTGTGAAAGGGGTCTAGACGGAAAAAAATCTCACGAAAAGTTGTCACGACACTTTTTGCAGCTGTGCGCCGTGCGCATGTTTCTCTGTCTGTCTCTCTCTCTCTCTCTCTTATAGAAAGCAAGCCAGATATTTTCATTTCTATTTCGCATGTTGTTATGTCCTGATCAACATTATAAAATAAATAGGTCAAAAAACATTAGCTCAGTCTTCTTTATCGTATGGATAGTGTTTACAGAAGAAGACAAAGCTGAGTTGCAATCGACATTTATTTAAGACGATGCCCGTACTTTTAAAATTAGTTCCTGTACTGCGGTGGAGGTGCAATTAACCCTTAATGGGCCAATAGTATAATAGTTACCAGCTCATTTTAAACTCTATTCTGTAGTAATAAGAGCTAAAACCAATGAATTATATACATGCGTTATGCCCTATTAAGGGTTAACGGACCACAACGCTCACTGAGACCTAGAACAACTATAACTGGGTTGCACAATACGTTGTCCATCGTGGGGATCGAAATCGAAACACGAGTACGCGAGGAAAAGACTCTCAAATTTTAGAACCTTGCTGGTAAAATCCCTTCCTCTGTGATAGGCACCAATCAAAATTAAAGTTAAAATATTTACAAGTGCTATACTTTTTCAATATAAGCTGACCTCTCATTGTATGGAAACACTATACAACGCGGTATCAACTTATACTGGATTTATAGCTTGATATGTAGCCGTGTCTACGTAATATAATTTGATGTAACTATAGATTACATTAGATTATTACCTACTTTGATTTATATCGAGAATAACTATTGGAACGAAGTTCCTTATCGCGCGTTGTGAAAGGGGTCTAGACGGAAAAAAATCTCACGAAAAGTTGTCACGACACTTTTTGCAGCTGTGCGCCGTGCGCATGTTTCTCTGTCTGTCTCTCTCTCTCTCTCTTATAGAAAGCAAGCCAGATATTTTCATTTCTATTTCGCATTGAACAGTGTGGTGTCGCGACGATTATTTTTGTTGAGTGTAAGTATACAGGTTTTTTGTACATAATAAATAATAAGAAATAACTTCGTTCCATCCGGGTGTCCCTTGACACCTCTCAATTCAACATATAAATCAATGTAGTTATTTAGTTTCTTTAACTATAGTGCCCCTAGCGAGCCTCGAGGTCAAAGGCCGATTCGTTTATAGTTACCACGGTATTAAATATATATATATTGGCTACGTGTCGTAGTCAATATTCTTCATTTCGTTACAGCGAAGATAAAAATGGAAATTTATCATCGATTGTAATTTACATAAGTTGTTTGTAATTGAATCACATCCAAACAAAATGTCGGACTAATGATGAAATAAGGAAAACTTGAATATACAATCGAAAGCTCTTTGTTAAAATTTACCAAAGCTATCAATATATAAACGCAATATAATGCTTTCTAAGTATTTGTTATCTAGGTAGGTACGATAAATAATTGAGTCACTGTTTCACAACCGGCTAAATTATCAGTAATGTCCCATCTTACGTTTAATGCTTTGTTTTCATTGATGAGTTTGAGTTGTGATAATATTATTTGTATAGATAAAGTGTTTATTGATATTACATTCCACGTTCATTCCTATAAAGAATAAGTGGTACTAGAAATGATTCATAATAAGTTACACATTTGTATTAGAAGTTTGAGCATTCTTTAGAAGAGTGATGCCTGGCAGCGTTGACATAAACTTGAATCATTACATAAATTCATTGTGACGTTCAAGTTCATGTTTTATTTATATCAATTTAAAGTGAAAGACAAAGAGTTTAATTTTATAACTCTCCGTCGTAAAAACAAAATAAAAATACCCTCATATTGACAATATTCAATAATTTACATTCATCCATACTGACGCATTGATGCTTCTTTTATTCACTTTCACAATACTTGGTTTTGCTAGTGTTCAGTTGAGAAATATTGTATTGCAACTACTCCTTACAGGACAAACACAAATACTGATAGCATAAAGTACTTCATAAGCGATAAGTAAAACAAGTAAGCACTTTTTTTCACGAGACATTCAGTGCTGAATATATGGGACCCTAGTTGAAATAATGAATAAGATTGAAGACGCGACTAGTACACTTGACGAAATGACAGTAAACACCTTTGAACTAAAAGCCGCCTTCACTGGCTATGTGATATAGACGCTGTCAAAGTGTGTCCTGTGACATAGCCATTGATACATATGCACGACAAACCTTCATTGCCTATGTATTATAGACGCTGACAAAGTGTGTCCAGTGACGTGGCTATTGCTATACTTACACGACAATCGCCTTCGCTGCCTATTTACTATAGACTCTGACAAAGTGTGTCCTTTGACATAGCCCAATGGCTATGTCAAAGGACACACTTACATATGCACGACAATAACCTTCATTGCCTATGTATTATAGACGCTGACAAAGTGTGTCCAGTGACGTGGCTATTGCTATACTTACACGACAATCGCCTTCGCTGCCTATTTATTATAGACGCTGACAAAGTGTGTCCTGTGACATAGCCATTGATACATATGCACGACAATAACCTTCATTGCCTATGTATTATAGACGCTGACAAAGTGTGTCCAGTGACGTGGCTATTGCTATACTTACACGACAATCGCCTTCGCTACCTATTTATTATAAACGCTGACAAAGTGTGTCCTGTGACATAGCCACTGATACAATTGCACGACAATTGGCTTTATTGCATTTGTTTAGTGACTCTGACAAAGTGTGTCCAGTGACGTGGCCATTGACTGTATTTACCAAAATTTTCCGATTGTAAAGTCAGTGTTCAGCGACCTAAGTAAGAATCATATACTTTAAAACAAAGTCTAGACAAAAAGTAACAGACACATATCATCTCTCAATCACGTTTAGCGTCTACAGGTCTGGCTAGATTTATTTACTTTCTCTTTGTCTTTGATCTTTTTACCCTCAACAAAAATATATCACTGGTAAGAATAACAAGGTACTTTTGTAACGAAGTTTCTTAAAGTGATGGGCGGTGGGAGTTAACTGGTAGAAATCGTCACGTAAGGAAAGGAGTATTTTATTACCTATATATATTTTAAAACCTGACGTTGTAGTTTGCCGTGGAGGCCTTCATTGATAAGGAAGCATGAAAAGGAGCTCAAAAACAGTGGTGAAAATGAGAAAAAAGCATTAGTTGCGTCAAATATAACTTTAGGAAGACAAACTAGCAAGTTTATTTATAATATGTATGTATATAGAAGTAGGTATATAAATATGTACATGTCTTTACTGGTTGCCATAGTCCAGGCTCTGCTTAATGCTTAATGTTTGGGATCAGTAACAGTATGTTAGTTTTCACAAGATATTTATTGATTATTGTTAATTTTTCCTTATCATAAAATACACTGCATGTAAAAAGAAACATTGTGTGTTGTTATTTTTCTAGATTCTTTTATTTTATTTTACAAATTTAGTAGACACTAAGTGATTTTATTTTATCGAAAAAGAAAAAAATATTTTGAGATCAATAATTTATTTTACAATTAACAAACATTCTTATTAGTAAGGTAAACCAAGTGGCATTTCCTAAAAACTAAAAATATATAATAATGCAATTAACAGACACTGCCACAACTTATCTTTAACTAGATTTACGACGGAAAGGGCTTATCTCCAATCATCCTACCTATTAACTTTACAATTTACATGATAATCCTAGCGCATAGTAAGGAAGTACTCATGATCGTAATGTATCTTCAGAGCCGTCGTGTTGACATAAACATCTGTAATCATATAGCTTATGAAAAGCAACGGGATAGGAGCTCGACAACTAATTAATATTTTTCTGAATTACTCAAGAGAAACTGCACGCTTCTCTATATAAATATAATCATTGTAACTTCGATTCATTCTAATATATCTTTTGTAAAACCTGAATTTCTCTTGGCGTAGAATAAGATACCCTGTGCTGATATAGGTCTTGTTACCAATAGCGATTCACTATAATTATTGCGTGGTGCCTGATTACGTATGACGCACTTTCAAGATATGAGAAGGATGACAGCGAATAAGTATTAAACCTAAAATGGGACATCAATAAAGTCTAGAACGAAATGTGCAGGGTCTTTGTTTATTCATCATCAGCAACATCATCATATATTGGATGAGAACCCGTTATCTCACGGGCAAGAGCAGCATAACATGTTGAATATGAGTAGGTATATATGTAATTATTAGGTAAATAAGTAAGTACTTAATATATTCATTGTTACTGGCGTGGAGAACTTGAGGCACGTGTATGATTAAATTTGAAGGGTTTCTAATTGTTGGCTAAACTATGTTGGTTGGAATTTTGATCATGATGTAATAATTGAATGGATAATATACTTCGTGTCTGTTAGATATGGATTATATTACTACGTAGGGCGCAATAATAAAATCAGGAATGAATAAAAAAAATACTGTGACTGTCAACAATTAATTGCTTGTCTCGCAAAATATGTCTTACCTTTAATGCAGCTTTTTTCATACGAATATACCTGTTTTCAATACATTTATGCCGCTACTATGTGGTAACCTAAGGAACATGCACGCATTCTTTAACAACCTCTTCTGGTAATGAAAATCATTGACCGCGTTATTGATTTTTGATTTTCGAAAACAGGGTGAAGTCGCATGATGCCAGATGCCTCAATATTTACGTTATGTTTCAGGAATACTACAGAGGTCTTCTAACACTTTTTTTTGTATGTACAGATTACAAAAATACGTACAATATAGAGGCCGGAAACCAGAATGTTCGTCTTTTAGTTTGGAGAATATAATCGGAATTTTCTTGTTCCGTTGCGTCGTTGTGCAGACAAATAATATGTAAAACTACACTCGCGAGCAACCAAATCGACTCAAGCCTTGTCGGCGCACACATACATTGATACAACTAAAATCATGAATGGAAATTATTAAAATGATATGTCATTCGAAAGCTTAAGATGTCAGCTTTAATTTGATATCATTATCATTGAAATCCATCCATCATTTTTGAAATAAATGATGTCTGAATGCAAGAGTAGGAAAAACGGGAATTTAGGAAAAAGGGTATGTGTCTCGTATTTGACAAATTAAACAAAAAAAATTAAAAATAAAATTATTTTATTTAAATCAGTATTTCGTATTGCCCCCTCTAGCCCTAATTACATCCCGCAGTCTGTTTTTCATGGACCTTATCAATTTTTTGACATTTTCTTGAGGAATGCCGTCCCACTCCTCTAATAATGCTGTCTTTAGCTCGTCTACGCTTGAAGGGACTGGATTTCTGGCCCGAACTCTTCTTTTAAGCTCGTCCCATAAGTGCTCGATGGGATTCATGTCAGGACTGAGCGCAGGCCAGTCCATCGTGCGTAATTCGACCTCTTGCAGAAACTGTCGAGTGACTCGTGCCGTGTGGCAGCGGGCATTGTCGTGCATTAACACGAAGTCTTCACCGACAAACCCTGCGTAGGGCACAACATGATCCAGTAGAATGTCGGTGATGTACCGATCAGCTGTTAGCCCGCCTCCTCGGCCGCCCCCAGGCACGAAAACAAGTTCGGTTTTTCCCTCTAAAGAGATACCAGCCCACATCATGCAGGAACCGCCGCCATATGCCACTGTTTCAGCGAAACAACATTGGGCAAATCGTTCTCCCGGACGCCTGTAGACTCGGCCTCTCCTGTCACTGCCATGCAGACACATTCTGCACTCATCAGTAAACAGGACCGATCGCCATTGCGCAACGCTCCAATTGAGATGCTCTCGAGCAAATTGAAGGCGCGCTTGTCGGTGGCCTGCAGTCAACTTAGGGCCCGTCGCAGGTCTTTTTGGCGTCAAGTTGGCTTCCTTCAAGCGTCTTCTCACTGTCCACTCGCTGACAGCCACTTGTCGTACACGTCTCAGTTCTTGCTGCACATCAACGCCCGTAAGGTGTCGATTGCGCAGCGAGGTTGAGACAATGAAGCGGTCGTCTCTCTCTGAAGTGCACCGGTGGCGGCTCGTTCTTGGTCTCCGATTGAAGGCACCAGTCTCTTGGAACCGTCTGTATACTCGGGATACAGAAGACTGGCTCAAGTGGAGCTGGGCAGCGATTGCTCGCTGACTTAACCCTTGTTGCAACAAGGCAACAACTTGAGCGGCTTCTTCTGGTGTGGTATCCATGGGTTAGCGAAAACAAGGAATGCAATTTACGGAGATGTGTACCGGTCAACCTGTAACAAGCAACTGATAAGATAAACCGGAAGTGGGGGGTTTTATAGCGGGAGCAGGTAGCGCAAGTCGTGGATTCCTAAAGAGGTAATTTACGCTGACGGCCAATTAAAATGTGTCAATAAATCAGCGCTTAGTTTTTTTTAAGGTATTGATGTTAATTGAAAGCCTAATTCTTCAGCTTTCGAATGACATATCACTTTTGTAATTACCATTTATCGTTTTAGGAAAA
This sequence comes from Pseudoips prasinana, assembly GCA_951640165.1. Lineage (NCBI taxonomy): Eukaryota > Metazoa > Arthropoda > Insecta > Lepidoptera > Nolidae > Pseudoips > Pseudoips prasinana. The sequence continues at coordinate 15,950,367 of OX621241.1, read as the reverse complement.
TCAATGTATATGTGCGCCGTCTAGGCTTGAGTCGATTTGGTTGCTCGCGAGTGTAGTTACTGGATTAAACATTCATCCCATCTACAATATTGTTTTATTCATGATGCTTGGGTTAACACTATCGCGACAGCAAATGAGAATTATCTTATTACACGACAGCTAAACAAACGAATTTATTATATTTATTGGGTTTGTTTTTGTGTGCTATTTATGGTCCTTACTTTGAAACTGGCTAATATAGATGTTTGCACATTTAAGCCGGCTCTGGCGTATGCCAATTTGTTGCTTCATGCCATAATGTGGCAAAGGGCATTCCTCAACGGAATATGGGCCAGTTTTCATATCAAGGTTTAAGTCATACTCTTTACCGCAAACTGTGACGAATTTGAAACGTAATACTAAAAAAAGTAAGTAATTAACTCTATATTGTACACAATAGTTATACCAAGTAAATATTAACATATTAATCTAAATCTAAAATAAAGTTACTAAGAGAAAATATTTGATTGTGTGTAAGTTTGTTCTTTAATAGATAGATAGTAGATACTCAAACCGGCAGGCTGTTATTAGTCTACACCCAGTCAAGAATGTTTTTTCAACAGTAGTTTTAAAATGGTAGTAATAAAATAAAAATATTACGCCTTGCCCGATCCAAGATTGATTCAGTATAGATCCTCTCGCCAACCACCGTACGTTTCACATTAAGCTTTTTACCGCGCACGACCGCTCTGTCCAATCAATTAACTTCGAAGGTATTACCGATCCGTTATAACTTGGCAACCTTCAAGAAGTGAGCTTATTCCTTTCTTAAAGGCCGTCATCGCATTTGCGGCTCCTCTCCGATCACTTCCCATCAGATGAACCGCTTGCACTTTTGCCTTGCTGTTCTATTACTAAAGATAATAATAATATCCTGGGACATTTTTGTTTTACACACGGCCATCAGATCCCAAACTAAGCAGAGCTTGTACTACGGAAACCAGATAACTTATATACTATATATACTACTTTTCTTTTGTAAATACATAATTATATAGATAATAAAATGGTACGTTATTTATATTTTAGTACTACTACTAGTCTGAAGTTACTTATGTACATACTTAAATCATTCTATTCCATTATTCATGTTCTCGAGTAATTTAAATCAAATTAAGCATTTGTACTAACAAGGCAAGCTCACCATACAAGTGTGTTAGCTTAATTTTCTTGATGTTGTAGTTTTAAACTCTGCGAGTAAATTACAATGTTCGTGGTAATTATGTTCTTTTTACACGTCATTTTATAAAAATACGAATTATTTTTGATATTAAGAATCGTGTAGTCTTCGAGTATCGTGTTCATGTACAGTTGATTTCTAAGCAATAATTGAATTCGCAATTATTAAAAGCCCATATTAAGACTTAGGTTATTAAGTAATGTTAAAGAAGACGGACACAATTAAGTTTTAATTAGTGTTTTGTAGCCAGACCAGACATGTTGTTTCTGTTCATATTTGGGCTTTGTGAATCGGGACACTTTATCTAATATAGTACCGGCAAACCGTTGATTTGTGCTGACGGCGGCGGCTGGCGGCTGCTGTGTGGTGACGGCGACAAATATCAGAATCAGAATATCATCACCCCATCTCATCCCGTGGGGGGCGTAGAAGTCGACCCGAGGGAATATCTACCAGAGGACGGGAAGCAGCTTCCTTCTGAGTACTACGACCATCATACTGCGATCGCCAACCCGCCTGCCAAGCGTGGCGATTATGGCATATCCCCTCAAGATGATTCTTGAGGGAGGCTTGTCCAGCAGTGGACTTATTTAAGCTGTAATGATGATGATGATGAAACCGTTGATTTCTAAAGTCCAGCCTTTCACATTTAACAATGGTATCTTGTCAGTCACAAAGCTAGTTTTCTGAAAAGAGCATGAGCACTTTTACAAACACCGGTGAGGTCAACTGGCGCAAGTCAGCGCAATAATTGGCCATTTCGACATTTCTTTTCCCATCAATCTTACATTAGTGTCCAATCCTACATTTTCATCCTCTCATGGTTCATGCCAACACGTATATTTAATAATATAAGTCAGTCGCTCAATATTCACAATCACATATATGAAGCTAAGAGAGAACTCAACATATGGTTGAAAAAAAAACATACAGCGGAATCTAAGCCTTGCTTCGAACATACTAGTAAAACACTCATATACACACAAGCATAGACTACTTTCGACTTAAGTTATATATGTATATGATTGAAGTCTTGGAACCATTGCTATGCGATATTAACGAATATTTGGGATAGCCTAGAATTATAATATGCTATTTTAATTTGTTCACCGCTGCATTGGAAGATGTCTTCAAGCTTCTGGACTGGAAAGGCTTTGGCATCAATGTCAATGGCGAGTACATCACTCACCTTCGATTTGCCGATGATATAGTAGGCATGGCTGAGATCATGGAAGACCTCGGTACAATGCTCGATGACCTCAGCAGAGTCTCTCAACTAGTGGGTCTGAAAATGAACATGGATAAGACGAAAATCATGTCAAACGTCCATGTTGGACCCACTCAATTGAAAGTTGGTGACTCTGCACTCGAAGTTGTAGAGAACTATATTTACCTAGGACAGACCATCCAACTAGGTAGGTCCAACTTCGAGAAGGAGGTCAATCGTAGAATCCAACTCGGCTGGGCAGCGTTCGGGAAGCTACGTAACATCTTCTCGTATAAAATACCGCAGTGTCTCAAGTCGAAAGTCTTCGATCAGTGTGTGTTGCCAGTGATGACTTACGGAACAGAGACGTGGTCGCTCACTACGGGCCTTATTAGAAACCTCAAGGTCACCCAAAGAGCAATGGAGAGGGCTATGCTCGGAGTTTCCCTGCGTGATGGAATCAGAAATGTTGAAATCCGCAGGCGAACCAAAGTCACCGACATAGTCCGAAGAATTGCAAAACTGAAGTGGCAGTGGGCGGGGCACATAGCTCGTAGAACCGATGGCCGTTGGGGCAGAAAGGTTCTTGACCACGAACCACGAACCGGAAGACGCAGCGTGGGCAGGCCCCCTACAAGATGGACCGATGATCTTGTGCGGGTCGCTGGAAACTGCTGGATGCGAATAGCGCAAGACCGGCTATTGCGGAGATCTTTGGGGGAGGCCTTTGTCCAGCAGTGGACGTCTTTCGGCTGATATGATGTTTGTAATTTTAATTAATGTTTATTTTACAATATTATATAACCAAGATGTGTACCAAGAGACAGGCTATTCATAGTTTGGGGCCCTCTGTTAATCGTGTTTTTAAATTAGGTTTTTATACGACTTGTGAATGCATCCTTCTTAGGAATTGAGCAAGTCAATTGTACGAATTCATACTAAATATTAGTATGAATTCGTTAGCTACGTCAAAATAACGTGTTTTTAATTAATTGCGAAGTTATTTTTATGATTTATTATATATACATTTTCGTGAACAACGTTTATGAGTGTTATAAACATAATTTTTACGGCTCTTCTAATGCCAAAGAATCTAATCGTAAACCATAATTATAATTAATTAATTCAATTTATTAACAACTCATTGTAGTCTCGCCGAAAACCAGTTCGAATATCTTGAGCGATTTGATTTTCGAAGTGAAAACTTCTTTTGGCCCGTTGAGCACTTTTTGGTTGAACAAAAATCATGGAACACCTCCCCATTCCGTTTTAGTATAGTGAAGTGTCAACTATTATAAGTAAATGTTTTCACTTTACCGGGTGTCTATGTGGAATAAATGTAAGTGGACCGTCACGGTTAGCTAGGTGACGCTGAATCGGGTTTGCTTGGGTCGACTAGACATCATGCGCGCTCGGGTCGATGACACATCGAATCGTATTTCCTCAACTCCGGTAGTCATAAGCCCATGTGCGATAAGACATTGGAAGTTTTGATATCTTTATTGCATTCGTATTTGGCTTACGCTAATTTATATTAGCTTATTATTTTTTGGCCAATTACCACCATTCCTTATTGCGAGGACAGTTGGTCCGCCTTTCACGACAATTTCGAATTGCCTGCCATCAAGCATTGGCTTGATGGCAGGCAATTCGAAATTGAACTAAAATTGGTTAAATTTGGCAATTGGACTAAAATTCAAGGTACTATACTAAACTCTATGTCGAGTCGGCCATGCACGATCCGAGTACCTTGAATTTAGGAGGCACCTTCTTATTTGCTAGACGGGTTGAGCACCGCTTACTATTGAACCCGGTGAATCAGTGAAAGTCTCTTAGGCTAACTGTAAACGGTTGGTGCAGAAAGGTTCTCGAGTGGCGACCACGAACCGGAAGACGCAGCGTGGGCAGGCCCTCTACAAGATGGACCGATGATCTTGTCCGGGTAGCTGGAAACTGCTGGATACAATAGCGCAAGACCGGCAATTGTGGAGATCTTTGTCGTCTTAGATTCATCCAGATTCATACGGACATTAAGGTTGAGGTTATATTAAATGTGACGGATATGTCTATATGTATGATTCTAATCCTGAATGTCCTGTGCGGTGCATCTGTGGATCAATGGGCTAAGGCTGTTCACCCATTGAAGATGCGCTCCCGCCGCGGTGCGCGGTGCGACGGATAACGCGCGCGGCGACGAAGGCGCAGATCTGCCTTACTTAGCGGTGTAATTTGCTCTCCCGGTGATGCAGATTACGACGGCCTCGCCCTAAATAAACTTATATGTTCCCTGTGTGGTCGATCGTCGTGGAGAATGGTGAATTTTTGTATACAAGAATTACAACTAGTAGTTTAGTAGCTTTACAGTATCAAATCACGCACGGGACTGCGAAGCCGGTGTGTCATATCCCTCGGCACCTTCCCGCGCATTTCCGCGTCGGCAGTGTGTTGTGCTAGGCGTGATTACTATATAAATTGAGATACTTGCATGCAATGGTAAAACCTGCCATCCCGCGCTTCGCGACGGGGTGCGGTGCAGTGGGTGGAGCGCCCAAGTGGTTGTAATTACATTGGTCGTAATTATTATAGAAATATATATTCTTTGCACTTGGCCGGTTAGCTTGACTTTAATTTCTACTATTTCAAATAGCGTGTTAGATAAAAATACCAGTGAATTCCACAATTTTAATCACTAACATATTTTCTCTGCATCTCTGGAATGTGCTGTCAAAACGTCGGGCTCGATCGGGAATGATTAATTATTATTACTTGTCATTAGAAGAATAATGCTGCTGGCATTAGGAATCTTAAATGTTATTGACAGCTTCTGTGATGTGTAGTAATGCGTTCATATTGCTATGCAAACGCTTTTATATCGCTTGTCGTAAGTGTGGTTCAGTGGTTAAGGTAGCCGCCGCGCTTCCAATTCGGTGCCCACATGGGTTCGGACCCCGGACAGCTATTCGTGTAGTCCATCAAAAGCTTATCGGTTTTCTACAGGCTGTTTCATGGAGAATGCGCTCAAGACCTCCATGAACTTATCCCTCCATCTCCCTTTTTCTCCACCGCTATGTCGTTGACATCCCATTATGCCGTACGAAGCGTTTTGCTTCCTCTTTCATCATACGCACGGCTAAGCTGTGGAACAACCACCCAAATGAGGAGTTTCCAGACTCATATAACATGGGTTTATTCAAGGTTAGAGTGAACAGGCATCTTATGGGTACGCGCGGTCCACCTTCGACCACATGTTCACTTACCATCAGGTGAGATCGTGGTCAAGCGCAAACCCATTTTGCATAAAAAAAAATCAGGCTAGGCTGTGAAATACCTACATATTTGTAAAGTCCTCACGATACTGGGATTTAATTCAGTAGTGCAAGCGTTATTTTTTTAAATTATATATATTTTGTCATAGACGTTGCCTTATTGGCCGTGATTTGAGTGATTTTTAATTACCATATCAATTAATCCTATTTCCGACTAAAATTATAAATGCGAAAGTTTGTGAGTATGGATGTTTGTTACTTTTTCACACAAAATTGAGAAATTTGATGAAACTTGTAGTAATATAGCTTATATATCCGAATAACACATAGGCTACAATTTATAAAGTTAAACGCGGGGCACAGTTAATTCACTATAATAATCTTGGAGAAGTGTTTAGTTGCCAATAGTAGTTACACAATTATTTCATTGTGGTATAGGATATGTATTATATTTTTTTTTCAAAAATAACTTTTTTTTTATATTACCTGACACTTAGAAAAATTTGGATGCATGTATAAATGTCTATGCTGTCCACTGTTGAGCAAAGGTCATAGGTAGATATAATTTATAAAGAAGTAATCAGAACCGGACATACAGCGTATAATCACGGACCCTAGAAGTACAAATCTCTTTTCTCCCTACATGGGATTTCTTAGTTAATATTTCCCAAATTGATTACTAGTGGAAAACATTAAGTTTGCCAATAAAATTCTTTAAACGGTAATTATTAGCTTGATGTTGAGTTTCAAGAATTCTTTTAGTTTATCATCAAGGCAATAATAAAACTATTTTATTTCCACTAGGAACGATTGCTGTTATCAGTCCTGCCGCAACACGTCGCCATGGAGATGAAAAACGACATAATCTCGCCGGTGGAGGGCCAGTTCCACAAGATCTACATCCAGAAGCACGAGCAAGTCAGGTATGTTTCCTTAACTATTCGTCAGCATTAGGAATTCACAAAATTTATGATCGCACGGATGGAAAACGTACTGAATGACTACGAGAAAAGAAAGAAATAAAACGTGGGATATTTTTTCTCCTTGCAACTATAGTATTTTACGAACTAGTTGAATGTATGTAGTTGAAATGTGTTCTTTCATAAATAATAACATTTTTCGTAATCTGCATGCCGCTATGGTATTTTACGAACAAATATTCACTTTTATTTTATTAGAAACTAGCTGTGCCCCGCGGTGTTACCCGCGTTAAATTTTATACATTTTCTTTGATATAAACCTCACGGAGCCCGAGACCTTTCCAACGAATGCAAAACTGTGGAAATCGGTTCGTGCGTTCTGGAGTTACAGCGTCAGGAAGGAAAACCCGACTTATTTTTATATAGTAGATTTTCGCATTGAGTTTGTAATTCCCTGTATCACGAAAACCAAACCAATTAAACATGCAATACGGCTGCAAAGCACACCCCGACCCAGAACAACTATATATGATGAGTTACTTAAATAGTTGTCTTCAATAGGGATCGAACCCAAAACATGAGAGCTCCGAGATACTAGCGAGGACCTTAACCACTGCGCCACACGTGCAATCGAAATCAGTGGTATATTTTAACACGGTAAATAATAATATAATAATAATTTCGATGATAATCCTATCTCAATTCGTTAGTTACTATGGTATGACATTATTCATGAAACAAACAATATATCGCATAATTTTAAAGTAAAAATATTCTTACTTTTATTTCGAAATTAACAACCAGTTATATATTATGACATCATTACAATTAACTTACTTTCTCACATCGCATCTCCTGTTCATAAAGTTTTTACAAAGTTTCGTCAGAACGCATGCGGAGATATATCATCGTAATAATGTTTGAGGTATCCCATCGAAGTGACGCGACGGGATAGATAAGCGTGCAATGGTCAAATTGTTAGTCAACCTCTCGATGCAGCGAATAGTAGTCAACAGTTCATAGCAAAGCTATCTAAACTGTTCTTATGCAAGTAATTGGGTGGTTCAGTTTAGTGGTAGTATCTCATCGGGAACGAGACACGGCCTTGGCCCGTCTCCAAATTGATCACGAAACTCTACTCTCTCCAATCGAATACTCCACACGTCAGTATATTTGATTTAGATGCAATTAAATATGTGACGACCAACTGCTCCATTTCGTGTCAACTGTGATCTCAGGAAATGACCGCAAAATATGAGAGAGGAATAATGAATAGCAATAAGCAGTGGATTTATAACACCTGTGAAAAAATGATTTGAAGATCAAAGTGAATTTATGAATATGACAGATCCTGAATTAAAGATGAGGGTGACCTAGAAATTAAAAGGCAGGATATTTCGTGATATTTAAAATCGCTTCGTCGGTCCAACTTGCGTGATTAGTTAACTATAGTATGGGCGTCAAATGTGACTGCTGTACTGCCAATACCGTGTTAGGTGTAAATCGAAACAAGTGATTTGGATAAAACTAGGTGACTCTACAAAAGATGTAGTGAAAATAATAATTTAGATTTTGTTTTGGGACTAGTCCCATCCACTTACGTACTTCTGCAGCTTCTGGAAACCAGGATCATTTGAACAAGCAATGATACAACACTAACACTACTGACACGTCCCGGGGTATTACTTCAACTCTGTTAGATCCCGAAACGGATTTAACAAGAATGAAACAATGATTTTGAAAAAGTAGATATCCAGAGCCGTCTCAGGGTACGTGGGATAGCATCGATAGGGTACCATCTGGGACATGGGGCAAAAAGGGGGGCACCGGAGCAGCATACCCGCGTTCCCGGGGCTTCTCTCTTCAGGCGCCAAGAGAAGTCCATGGCAGGTAGGTTTAGTCGGTGCGAGTCCGACATACCCACCCGTAGACACTTTTTGCAGGTGGCATGCGTAGCCCCCCCCCCCCCCTGCCTAAAGAAAAAAAAAACAATAGAAGGTATAACCTATGCAGCTTCCAAATTATAGCCCAATCCGTTTAACCGTTCGAGTGTTAATTATTATTAACGCACTAGCATTTTTGAGGGTTCCATAGTAGGTACTGACTTATTTCTTATGTCTCAAAAAAAATTAAATCATTCAAGAACTTGATAAAAGACAAAATTCAAGAGTTCTTAACAGAAATAATGACGAACAAGTCTTTTGTACATCTGATCTTAATTATAATTTCTGATGAGTCCTTGTACTTGAGGAAAATAATTAGATAAAAAATATTTTATTCAAATTGATGGTGAATTTCATCCACGTCATTACATCGTCTAAATCAAAGCAAATTAGCTTAATCTTATACACATAGTTTATTTGCATTGCTCACGATTCCATATTTCATTTAGATGATTCTGAAATTCTGTCTACGAAATCAGACAGTTTGTATAAATATTTATAAACATTTTTATGTCAATACATTAGAGCTGAGAGGGAAATGTGGCGATTATTTCTTTGATTTAATTCGACGGTTCAGGATGTGCCGGTTTTATCGTTATTTACTTATTCTCTTCTTATCTTTATTTACTAATTCTGTGTGTGTAACATGCTTTTCTTTAACCTCGATGGAAAAAGACGGGACTTGTAAGATCTGTCGCTATAATCTTCATTCTTTATCAGTGCACCGAATCACGGATAAGCGCAAAAATTAAGTAATTTTGGCGGTCATCCATCTCAGTCTGACCGCGTGCCTAGATGCTTTACCTCGCCGATCAGTTATAGACCGGTAAGCGGAAATGTCATGAGTCTGTTCTTCGCCATGTTTGAAAACAATCCATTCTGTTATTCTAAACGTACGGCTTTTTTAACGTATTACTAATGTAATACGGTTACAGTATGTGGGAAGTTGCTGGTAAATTTATATTGTTGTGTAATTACAATAATATAAATTTACCAACAACTTCCCCCATTCTCTAACCGTATTACATTAGTAATGCGTTATTTTTGTTTAACTTCCTCTGCAAAATAGCGTATACGGCCATTTTGCTATCGTAGCCAGCACCTCGTTGCCAGCTCATCCCCCTCATTGATTAACTCCTGCGCCGTTTTTCACGTAGGAATTGATATAACATTATTAACCTCCATGATCCTTTGTTTGATTCGTAACGATGAAAGGTTCTGGCCGATATCAGAGGCCCGTGTCTTTGATTTTTATTAATGTGGAGTAACTCTTGCACAAACCGAGCCTATTAAGCTAGTCTTTTTTGCTAGATTGTCCGGTGAAGCAGTGAAAGTATCATAGACTTAAATGTTATTAACATAATAATGTTATAACCCGCTGCGTACACTGTACGTGTATTATATTATCGCTATAAATAAAATTTATTCATCTCTTGGGTATTAGCATACCGTACCGTACTTGTCAACCTCGCAATAAAGCAGTTGTTCAGTCTAATAGAAAATTATATTCACACTATAGATACATAAATTAAATTAAATCTAAATCTCAATCCCAACGCTCTTTACCGTAAAATTTTATGTAATCTTTAATGATGCTTCTAATATAAGTAATTTATAAGTAGTTTTAAAGCTATGAGCGAACAGATGAACATATATATATATACCGGTCAAAATCAAGATGAGCTACCGTAATTTTACTGTCATTGTCGTTTATTTGATTCATGCCCTTTATATCGAGTCTGGGAGTCTATGGTTCCTCAAAGTATTGATATTTTACACTTTCTATTACCGCTATGTTGAGTTTGGTGAACAGATACAGTCAGGATATAAATTAAAAGTGGTATTAAAACATTGTATTATTATTTGTCCTATAAATTCTTTGCTTCCTCGTAGTCGGGTAAAATTTTCAGTTGTTTTCAACAGAAACTTATTAAGCGTCATTTTTATCAATACAATAAACACCGTGAAATTATGAACGAAAGTATGTCTATCAGTCCGCAATTTCGTTACGAATTGTTTATTTATACAAGACCGGTTAATACAAGTGTGCTTTCGTTTTTTTTCCTAACTGTACGTTAGTGTATTTTATTAGATAAATACGAGCTTAATTTTCCTAGCCGTGTTTTGATAATACGTGCGTCACTCGCATGCAAAGAAATTTTCAATGTGCCAGAAAATATTTGTAAAATACTTTTTACACCAACGATCTCTTGAAAAAGCTGGGTCCGGGATATTTTTAATGATTGTTCATTCAGTCATTAAAATCCTCTCAATTTGCTCGTAATTAGTTTTTTAGATGTTTTGTGCATCATAACTTTATGTAAGGAATATTAAGTTCATTCTTAATATTTAGAGTTATATCAATGGGAGGGTGAAGTTTATCAATAATTGTTAATGGAATGGTAGCTTCGGTAAAGTGATTTGAGTAGGATAACCATCATAACATTGTTTATATACTGTGGACACGGGTCTCATCGCGATAAATATTTAGGTAAATCATTACCTTGGTTACCCGACGTTTCGGCATGGATTGCACCAGCCGTGGTCACGGGTCGACTGACCACGGCTGGTGCACAGATGAGTACACAGACAGTCCACAGTATATAAAAAATGTGAACAAATCGCGAAAGTTTAAAATCATTAACCATCATAACAGCTGTAAGAATTCCACTAATGGACAAAAGCCTCCCCAAGCACCACGGGGGTATTCCATAATCGCTACGCTTACCTGCCTTGGCTGCCCGTCCCCTGTTAGATATTCCCTCGGGACTATTTCTACGCCCCCTTTACTTTTGTCCCAATTACTTTCCATATTCGATGACGGTCACCGTAGCCTAGTTGGTAGTGCTCCTGCCTACGAAGCTGGTACCTGGTACCCATAGTACAAGCATTGCTTAGTTTGGGGCTAGGATGATCTGTGGCATTGTCCCTAGAAGTTATTATTATTATATCCAACTGTACTTTCAGTTCTCTAATTATAGTATTTCAAATTGAATGTCCAAGGAATGTTAGATATACCTATGTAATCATTGGAGACGTACGACAAGGACTAGCAATACAACAAGAAATAGGTCACGTGCAGGACCGTTGCTTCCGTGCTCAAATAATTAATTAACATAATTAATTATATATACTTGTTAAACTGGCTATATCAGTACGTTAGTTGCTTAAGGTTCATAACTGTCCGATTTTTCGGTATCGGTGTAATGAACTTTATGCATCATATACGCTGCTTAATCTAGCTTGGTCTAGAGGTAACGTATTCAAATGGTAATGCGCCTGGATTCAATACTTACAAAAAAAATCAAATCATACAATTTACAATTATTTATAACCAGGTTTTAAAGACTTTAAAGATACATTATGTCCGACCATGAGGTGTTATGAAACCTAGGGACAAGATGGGGGCACCGCTCTGCCCAGAAAGCACGTTAGGCCGTCACTCCTGGGCCAGATCTCACCGGACTGAGACTACATTTTTGTAGTTATCCAGTCAATTAGCGAGGTTAAGGACACGTTCATAACCAGATGCTCGCACCGGTCCGTAAGTGATTGGCGAGGTTAAGCAACTAGGCTCGCGGTCAATCCATAGATGGATGACCACCAAAGTGTTTAATTTCTGAGCGTCTCCGTGCTTCGGAGGGCATGTTAAGCCATTTGAGAGGCATACTGGGTGCCTTGAACAACTCTGGCAGTAGGGTAACCACTGCCCATAAGATAGGACGCCGTAGTCAAATGCTGCTCGTAGCTTTATTATTATACTAGCTGGTGCCCGCGACTTCGTCCGCGACAATTTTGAATGATTACCAATGTAACTACTTACTTCTAGCTTAATCTAAAAAATATAACTTTTAAAAGAAATAAGAAATATAAATTTAAGAAAACCTAACCTATAAATAACCTAGATAAGAAATAAACTAAAGACTACTTTGCTACTGTTATTTAAAATAAATTCCCGATATCATAAACTCAAAAACATCGAAGAATACATATCAATTGTCCTTAAGTAAAGTCAGTAAGTCAAATAAAGTAGTATAATAATCAACGATGCATTAATCACAAAGGTAACTCCCATTAGCTTAGGTTGCGACCACGGCATTGATAGGTCTAATATCACATTTTGTGAACGAAACCATAGCGCGATCTAAAACGATGATTACACCATCTACTAACAAAAATATAAACTTGTAAAGCGGTAAAATTAAGATGTGGGCATATATTTTGGGTGAGATTTAGGCGATCATCTTTTGATTCAGTTTTGGACTACCGTTTACTTCAAGCATTTATTTATTTTAACCGATATGTCAAATGAGTTCTGCGATCTGAAACGATATAAACGCCATCTAGTTACAAAATTGTGAACTTGTAGACCAGTAAAATTAAGATGATAATTTTTGGGTGCGATCATCTCGACACGAACAATTTATACTACGCTAACTCGAATTTTGGGTAAATTACTTTTTTATACCAATGATTAAATTGACGTTTTTTTTAATATGTTATAAAAAATACCAAAAAACAAAGAACTTACAAATCTTATAAAACGCTAAATCTTTACTTAGGTAGATGACAACAAACACGACATTTTAAGCAATAAGAAACGAATTTCTCTATAATTTAAGTTGGCGTAAATTTTTGGTGTTGACCTATTGAATCAGTTATGGATTACCTTTTTTAACATTAAATTATTCCCTTAATTGCTTTATTTTTAACTGAAATACCAATTTATTAATTAAAAAAAACAGATTTTCATACAAACTTACATCCCCTATACTAAAATAGGGGATGTAAGTTTGTATGAAAATCCGTCTTAAGGGGTGGAATTTCCAAAATTACTGATGATATATTTATAATGTTTAATTGATAGGCCAAATACCAATTTCCATGCGTTTACCTTAAAAAAAGACGCAATTTTCATACAAACTTCAACCCCCTATTTGTCAAGGGCTGGAATTCCCAAAAATCCTGAAATACATATTTTAAAATGACAGGCCAAATACCAATTTTCATGAGTTTACCTTAAAAAATGTCACATTTTTCATACAACTATTTCTCACCCTTCGTGGTAGAATTCTCGGAAATCCCGAAACATATACTTTTAATTTTTAATTGTTATGCTAAATATCAATTTTCATGCGTTTAACTTAAAACTTGTTGGCACTTTTTCATATAAACTTACATCCCCAATTTTACGCCCTTGGGGGTGGAATTTTCAAAAATCCTGAAATATATATTTTATTTTTAACTGCAAGTATACCTAAGCCGTTAACATCAAAATTAATGACTTTCATAAAATCTTTCATCCCTTATTTTACTCCCTTAGGGGTGGTATTTTCAAAAACCCTTCTTCAGTGGATGCCTACGTCATAAAAGGTAACTACTATCAACATTCAAGTCCCTAACTCCAGCCGTTTAGACTGTGCGTTGATATGTCAGTCAGGCAGTATAAAATTATATCCCCTATTTTCCGCCCTTGGGGGTGTAATTTCCAAAAATCCTGAAATAAATGCTATATATTTTTAACAGAAAGGCTAAATACTCATTTTCATGCGTTTAACTTCAAAAATATCGCATTTTTCATACAAACTTACATCCCCTATTTTATGACCTTCGGGGTGGAATTTTCAAAAATCCTGAAATATATAATTTTTATTTTTAACTGAAAGGCCAAATACCAATTTTCATGGGTTTAACTTCGAGTCCTAGTTTACATAGAAACTTTTACCCCATATTTTACGTTCTTGGGGCTGGAATTTCCAAAAAAACTGAAATATATATTTTTTATTTTTAACTAAAAGGCCAAATGCTAATTTTCATGCGTTTAACTTAAAAATTGACACTTTTTTCGTACAAACTTACATCCCCTATTTTTCGCCCTTTGGGGTGAAATTTCCAAAAATCCTGAAACATATATTTTTTATTTTTAACTGCAAGGCCAAATACCAACTTTCATGCCTCTAACTTCAAAAACGGCAAAGTTTCATACTAACTTGGCACCTCCGTTTTACCCCTTTAGGGATTGAATTTCAAAAAATCCTTCCTTATTCCTTGTCTACATTATAAAGAAAACATCTGTGCAAAATTTCAGCTTTCTAGGGCCAAGGGTTTGGGCTGGGCGTTGATGAGTCAGTCAGTCAGTCAGGACTTCTCTTTTTATTTATATAGATTATCACCGTACTAATCGTTAACTTACAGGCGCCTTCACATCAGTGCATACACTTGCAATACGAAATCCGCCCTTAACTCCTACGTCATAAAGACGCTTTGAAACGTATCCACCGAGACGCGACGTTACGGCGACTGTACATAGCTAAATTGCCGAGGACCGCCACGGTAAACGGTCCGCACATTAAGATTAACCGTCTTATCGTACACTAATTATATACAGACTTGTTAATGATTACTAACTACTTGTTGTTACTACATTTGGCCGGTTTTAGGATGCCATTTAAATGGCTGACAAGACCAAAATTCATTATTTATGTCATATATTTACACAGATTAACTATGTCATATATTGACACAGATTACAATATTGTT
The DNA here is from genome assembly GCA_951640165.1 of Pseudoips prasinana. NCBI lineage: Eukaryota > Metazoa > Arthropoda > Insecta > Lepidoptera > Nolidae > Pseudoips > Pseudoips prasinana. The sequence continues at coordinate 15,935,272 of OX621241.1, read as the reverse complement.
ATCAGAACATCTAAACACTAAATCTTTTGTATCGGTTTAAATATTAACTTTAAATAAACATAATTTGATCGGCCATTGAGGCCGTTGGGGCAGAAAGGTTCTCGAGTGGCGACCACGAACCGGAAGACGAAGCGTGGGCAGGCCCCCTACAAGATGGACCGATGATCTTGTGCGGGTCGCTGGAAACTGCTGGATGCGAATAGCGCAAGACCGGAGATCTTTGGGGGAGGCCTTTGTCCAGCAGTGGACGTCTTTCAGCTGATATGATGATGATGATGAATTTGTCTGAATGTTTAAAATTATAAACTTAATCTAACAACGCTATCTATGTCAACAAAGTCATTTCAAATGTCAAGTGCTCAGGTCTGCATGTAAAAAATCATTAAATTTTAACCGACTTCCATTAGGTTATCAATTTTACTGTATGTTTTATGCCCGCAATCTTTGTTGTTTGCCAATTGATTGTGATTTTACTATCCTAATGGTTCTATCAATTTTAAAGTAGTTTGTCTGCACGTGTACGCAGCGGTTTAATAGTCGCCTCGCCATTTCATGTTCCGGTTGTGATTCCCGGACAGGACAACTATTTATATGACCCATTAATAGTCTTTCTGGATGTATTATGTCCGTCAATTATATGTTTATAAAGTACCCACACAGGGGTTAATTTCCATAATCCGGTCGAGTTCAAATCGGTTTATACAATAAAACTAACCGTTAGATAACTCCCGACTCTTAACTATAATTACATCATTTTGGAAAAGTGCTGATACTCTTACACTGATGGACCGATATTAACCAAACATAAAATCCATCCGTTGGAGAGCTATTTTTCCACAGACAGACACACACTCACGCACACACACACGCGCACGCACACTCACACGCACACTCACACCTTTTAAGCTGATCGTATGTTGCTTAGAACAGTAATTATAGATTATAGTTTTTTCATTAGCGATATAATTGAATAGCGTTTTGAGGTCAACAAATGACAGTATAAGGAACTTTCTTCCACACTTTCTTATGACCTATTTAGGTACAAAAACAGACTCAATAAATCCAGTTGTCACTGGCATTGAAGGTTGTCTGGAAGAAATCGTATTAGCAATAACTCTGTCCGTTGTACATAAATAACAATTATATTTCCATATCTTAAGTTATGGTGTATAATAAAGAATATTATACTTTTGAATTTGTTTCTCATTAGCTAGAATTCAAGCTTAGATACGGCTGATTAAAATAATGCTGTTTGTGAGTCCAATGAAAAGTTATACAGTGCCCTATTGGTTGGATAACCGGTGAATGTTATTTTGTAACTTACTTCAAAATATTTAATTTTATGTGATTTACGCCCGAAATTAATAAACGATCCTTATCCATTTTATGCTATCTACGATAGCAATTTCGATCCATTTGTCTATTAAACCGTACCAATAAAGCATCCACAGATTGAAAAAGCAATATTTCCGAACGAGCGATCTTTGGGAGGACGGATCATAGAAAAAGATAGGCATCTGTACTAAAATGACAGGTTGCACGTGCCAATAACCAATCCATTAATTTTGACATAAGCTTAGATAGCCAAAACAATCTAAAATTGCAATCCTAGAAATTCGGTGGATTGACAAGGTTCTAAAGATAAAATTGGTGAAATAGTTCATTATATTCCAAAATAGCTTTGCATATAAATAATAAATAATAAGAATATTTTTTTTGTTTACAAAATAGGCAGCAACAACTTCACGTCACTGTTTAAATTATTTGTAAAACAAACACAGAAATCAATAATAAAATTATTGCTTATCATATCAGAATCCATTATAGGTATTATATTTATAAATAAGTAATTTTGTATATTAGTTATAAATGCTTTGCAACAAAAACAAACAACCAACTTACTGCTTGTTTGTTCTTGATCCGATCGGCGACGACGCACAGTGGTTCGTGTAGAACAAGCTAGCTGGACAATATTATTTGTTTCGATTTTTATTTATAAATGAGGTTATTAAGCAAAGATATAAGGGTCATAATACTATTTGAGGTCCATTGGTCGTTTGAGCAGGTATAGTGAAATAAAAACACAATATTTTTTTAAACAATTTTATAAATAAATTTAACTATAAATGTAACTATAAAATCTAATATCAGATACATAAAATACCTACTTAAAAACTAAATCGATCACTCATCATCACTATCATCAGATGAATCATCCATTGAATAGTCATGATCATGAGTGGCAGAACTATGAAAACTAGAAACTATATTAACATTTTGTTCCTTAAAGCTAGGTTGAACTAATAAATCTAGGACTTCGATAGGGAATGAACCTATTTTCTTCCGGGGAATTTCTCTTAAACCATTTATTACAGGGTCAGATGTTATCAATAACATATTAAGTAAATCTCTATTCGTAGCTATTCTTTGCACAGCTGCTATTTCTTGCACAGCTGCTCCACTTTTCAGCCAATTTTGAAGAATATTTTGAGATGATGACCTTGACGTCTCTCAGGGACTGCTCCGTAACACCATCAAAGTCATGTCTCAAAGATATAAACCGAAAGAGCTCCACGTTTCGCGTTTCCTTCGGGTGTTTTAGCCATTCTTCAAAAAAGTCCATTTTTGAGACGGTGAAAACTGTTTAAAGAAAAAAAAAGAAAAAAATTAGTTGTGCAAATAATTCGCAATATTTTTTTCTACTAATTACTACTAGATACTTGTGAGAATCATATAAAATAGATTTTACAGAGTGGACATGAGTGGACATGTAATATTTTGACTATTGAATTCAAAAATATGGGTGCAAAGTCCACTTTTATCGAAACATTTAATTTAATAAAATTAAATAATGAAGATCCTGTGATAAAAATTAACTAAAACAAAACTACTTACCCTTATGTACACAATCCATCACAAAAACACTATCACAAATTTCTTTTAGTGACTTAAAATAATGTTAACAATATGGTGTAAAAATGCAAATGAATGCACTTTGAATTATCAACACTTTATATACTTACCTTAATGACGGGCCTAATGAGGGTAATTACGAAAATTAATAGATGTATTCCTTAATGTATAGGGCTAATGAGTTCATCTTAATAATTAACTATTAGGAATTGAAGAGTTGTTTTTGTCCAGCTAGTTTGTTCTACGCGAATCACAGTGCGACGGCGCCGGCGTGCGTTTTGCTTGTCAAATTTTGATACGTTTCGTTCCACCAAAACATAATGTTTGACCAATTAAGTTTCATTTTATTATTATATACCCTAGTCGTCTAGTAAAACATTTTAACCTAGCTATAAATAAGTCAGTATTGATGACTTATCTTTAATATATTTAAAAATAAATTTTCATCTTAAATTAAATGGTATAATTGTGTCCTGAGTTACCGAGTTCTGCATAAAACGGAACGCTGCAGAGGGAAAGGATCGCACCCCAATGTCTTGGCAAAAAATGGATGGATTGATATGTTTTGTTATTGGCATGCAGGTAAAGATCAAGATAGCGATAGAGCTAATCTAGAGATAGGACTGACTGACAGATTGCGGATCGTTTATTAATTTCGGGCGTAAAACGAGCGAACTAAAAACTGTACAAAATAAAAACCGACTATAATAATAATAAATATTAAAACTATAATAATAATAATAAAATTAAAGTTAATTGGTCAAACATTATGTTTTGGTGGAACGGAACGTATCAAAATTTTACAAGCAAAACGCACGCCTGCGCCGTCGTCGCCGATCGGATCAAGAACAAACAAGCAGTAAGTTGGTTGTTTGTTTTTGTTGCAAAGCATTTATAACTAATATACAAATAATTACTTATTAATAAATATAATACCTATAATGGATTCTGATATGATAAGCAATAATTTTATTATTGATTTCTGTGTTTGTTTTACAAATAATTTAAACAGTGACGTGCAGTTGTTGCCGCCTATTGTTAAACAAAAAAAATATTCTTATTATTTATATGCAAAGCTATTTTGGAATATAATGAACTATTTCACCAATTTTATCTTTAGAACCAATTGTCAATCCACCGAATTTCTAGGATTGCAACTTTAGATTGTTTTGGCTATCTAAGCTTATGTCAAAATTAATCGATTGGTTATTGGCACGTGCGACCTGTCATTTTAGTACAGAGGCCTATCTTTTTCTATGATCCGTCCTCCCAAATATCGCTCGTTCGGAAAGATTGATTTTTCAATCTGTGGATGCTTTATTGTCACGGTTTAATAGACAAATGGATCGAAATTGCTATCGTAGATAGCATAAAATGGATTAGGATCGTTTATTAATTTCGGGCGTTAGTGTATAGGTACTTGGGCGCTTGGTATAAGCTGACCAAGTATAAAGTTACACCAAAAAGAGTAAAGTAGACTATTAGATCTTTCCTTTGATACCAAGGAACACATTTATCTGCATTCATCAAGACGCAGGCAAATGTAGCGCCCTCTGGCAGTGAAAACACAATAAGTTTTAAGAACTAATATCACACTCTTATGATGTATCAGACTACTACAAAAAAGCCTTTTGTAACATCTGTTTAGTAAGCCTGACACAAAGAATTAGGGAATACTTTAATTTTATGAATAATTAGATTTCCTGTAGGTATGTCATTACTGGTTAAATTAAAAAAAATACCATACCATCCCGTGGGTGTACTAAAGGATACACCAGGTAGTCGGGTAGCAGTGCCACCTGTGTACTATAGCTACTACCTAACTGCGGTCACCAACTCGGAGTGATTCCACACATGCCCACGGCCGTGAAAAATTAATAACATTGTTGAATGTTGTTATGTTGATTATTTATATTATCTTAAATATTACCTATATATATCATTATCTTTATTACTAGTGAAATAATATTAAAAAACTGATTGTACCTTTTCTCATTGAGATAGTAACGTGGGACAAGTTGCGGAATGAAAATATTATTAATTTGGATGTTCCGCAAGTCGTCCCAAATGGGTCGTAGGCATGTAGGACGAGTTGAGGAATCACTCCCAACTCGCATGCCTCGCGAGGTGACTATGGCAAACCTTTGGGAAGGCCTATGTCTAGCAGACAGTGGATGACATCAGGTTGATATATACGTATTTATGTAGAGATAAATGCGTTTAAAATATATAACCGCCTCTTTTAACCATCGTTTAATAATAAAATAGAAAGGTCGGCAGTAAATTTTCATGTTTGTTTGCGTTAGCCGAGTTGCATACGATGATGTTGCGAAAAAGCATAACATATTATTTCAGGATTTATATTTACGGGGTCGCTTTGCAATTACCAATTTAGAGAGTGGTCACTAATTATCTGAAATCCCGTATCACAGACACTTTTAAATAATAAATAAATAAAAATTGTTTTTATTCACGTAGACTTTAAAAAAGCGCTTGTTAATAGTCAGAACATGTTTTTACAGTTATTATTTCTAGTTACTTATTATAGATATTTGGGTACACGGATTGTAAAAACATTTATAAATTTTATTTTATAATGGTAGTGATATTTAGCTAGCTTGTATTAAGTTATTGTCAAGGAGATTATGTTTAAGTTTAATTTATTACTAAAACTAAAATATAATTTATAAACATTCTAGCGCAGAATACATCTTAAACATTATTTATATTTCCTATTAACCTTTGCCATATGGCGTACATTGTACCAGTAGTTTTGTTGGGATTACTATGTGACAACAAAATAAACCCTTCCGGTCACTGAAAGCTTTATGTTTTTATTGTAAATACAAACCCATTGGACTTGTTATTTTCAGTCATTGGTTCACCACATTACAGTTAACAGATCGTTCCCAAATGATCATTTTAATATTATTTATGTCAACATTATAATAATCTTGGCTACTTTTGCAGATTGAAAATAAAACGGGCTTAACGTAATAAACGTTAAAACATAATATTTTGCAATTTATTCTTGACAAGCAGGTCAAGAATAAATAGAAGTCACAAATGTGAAAATTAAAGTTGAATGTTAAACTATTTGGACGTTTAGAATGTTGTTGTTCAATCGCTTAATAACCGCTGAACGGATTTGAATAATATTTGGAATGTATATATAGGTTATACCTGCCGCGGTTTAGAAATTTATTGTATCCTATGTATTAAACATAGGATACAATAAATTTCTAAACCGCGGCAGGTAGCTAGTATATACATACATATGTATTTCAAGTGCTTAATGCATTTTTCTCTTTGAAATGTTTTCAGGAGTACCTTTCCACATAATTTTGTTTTCTCAAGATACGCTAACTACTATACTAATATAGCTATGTAACCAGCATCTGAAAAACGGATCGAACGATTCGATGACATTCACATTCATAGGTCATTTCGGGAGTAAGTTTTTGCGAGTAAAAAGAAGAACAGAACTCAGGCGCCTAGTTACTCTTATATCCAACGACTAACGTTTGTATATATTGCTCGATTAATAGTTCTAATGATTTTCTAATATTTAAAATTTTGCTGTCCAGGTTATACGTGTTCTGAGGAAAGCGCGACAATTGAAACTAAGAGTTTAAATAGGTGTTCTAATAGGTGTCGTATTATTTCTGATATTTCTGTATTGCGTGTTTTAGTGACATTTCATACAAGTTGTACACTTGGTTTTTACCGTAAATTACTATATTCTGAGAGTAAAATATTCCCCTCTGACCGCTGCCTTAGAGCGGTGAACTTTGTATCCTATCTAATGAATTTTTAAGCTATTTTCGGCATGGCTTTTAGCAAACATGAACATAGAGCGTTGGAATTGAAAATGGCCCCGTGGTTTCCGCGGGAGACCGTCGATTTTGTTTTGTTATTTGACCCAAAAATGGATTGTGATATTATTTTTTATGCAATATAAAATAACATAAAAAACAGAGTTTAAACTATAGTAACGTAAGACATCAAATGAATATCAGGTGGGTATAAAAAGCAAAAACTGGCTGGCTAAGATGGATTATCAAATAGATTCTATTAAAAACTGATCTTTAGTTAAAAAAAAAATGACACCTCATGCGCCGTGGTTGAATGACGACATTAAAAAGATTATGAAGCTTAAATTAGTAGCTAAAATTAAAAATAACAGACCTTCTGAATACTCTAGGGAAAAATATAATTCTATCCGTAGTCGCTGCAATAAGATGTGAGGGAACGCTCTACGCCACAATATTCGTAAATCAAGCCAAAAGCTGAAAATTTCTCGGGTCACTTAAAGTGGGGAAGTGCCAAGATCAACTCCTTCATAAACTAGATATAAATTCGCTAAATCATCAGTTTTCTGTATCGGTTTTCTGTTCGAGTAATGCGGCAGTAAAAGCTTCAGCAGCAGCATTCTTGAAATGTTACAGAAGCCACCAAAAACCTTTAGTGGTACTGGGGTTCGATCCCCGAACGTGACCATAATATTTTAACCATTTGCGCATTGCCCATTTTATTCTGAGTATTACGGAGGCCGATGACAGTGGATATAACATTCAACATTGCAGTTTATTGTATAATACAAAGTTCTTTAATCCAATATGGAATGTCCTCGAAACTTTTCCATTGTAAGTTGTTGATATTTCCTTGTACATTATTATTTTTAAATAAACGACGAAAGTTTCGAGGTATGTAATTATCAAAACGAAGAATGAACTAATAATAATTACATCGAACTAGCTTAAAATTATGCCAAGTTTCAAAATCTGTCAATAGGTAGGTACCAGATGTCTTTAAAGTTTTTAATTGAAAAAAATAGATGCTGAGCATGTAATTTTTTCTATTATTACCATCCAATTTTTGCCATAAAATACGACCTTACCTTCTTTAATCTTGGTTCCTTCAACGGTTGCGTGTAGGATAACTGCACGTGTGGCGCAGCGGCTAAGTCACCGTTTAGCTTTTAAACGGCAATTTGTACAAATAATTATTTAATACTAGCTGTGCCCCGCGCGGTTTACCTCCGTTAAATTTTATAAATTATAGCCTATGTGTTAATCCAGGGTGTCAGCTAACTCTATACCAAATTTTATTAAAATCACTCAAGCCGTTTAGCCGTGAAGAAGTAACAAACAAATACACTCACACACTCACAAACTTTCGCCTTTATAAATTAGTGTGATTCATTAAAAAGGTTGCATAATTAGTTCAGTCAGTCATGTGGTAATATCTCGTCAAAATTGTACTAGAAGCAAAAACTCGATAAACAAACAAATTCGTACGGTAGACGTTTCGCGATGCTTGATCATATGAAGCAATAGGCAGAATTCTTCTTTTCGTTCTTTATTGTATGGGTCGTAATTACCCTAGTGTGCAGAGTTGTCCAAGCCATAGTAGGCCTCCGATATGACTTAACTACAGCCATCGGGACTGGCAACTTAACACAGTAGAAGCCACTGCTCATTCGAATGCCAATAAGAAATCCAATTGGCAGCTTTTGGGTGCAATTAGTACTTGGCCATGTATTTTGGATTAACAAAGGAAGGTTATTTCTGAATATAATGCGAACAGAATACAGCACTTTAGATGCTCTTAGAATTGACGTCAGAACCGATTGAAATTTAACAGATACTTGTTTGAATAAATTATTCACTGCTCCTCTTTTATTATCGTTCGTTTATAGCTGTTTTATTGTTTTTAAAGCGGAACTCTTAGTATATTATCTAACCATAGAAAATCAGTATTGTGTCGTGACTATATTGACTAACCAATGGCAAACTACAAAATTTTATGTATTATCTTGTATAATTATGGCTAACCTTGCTGTGATCTGGCATATAAATCAGGGCTCATGGGCGAAAACTTAAGAAAATATTATTAAACTGGTATACGGGTACAAAGTGGTTATTAACTTCAAATAAAGGGAAATTTGAACAATTCACTATTAGCTTTGCTTGCATCATTATTGGGTACGCTTTATTACAAAGAAATGTATAACGTTTCTGCGACTGTAGAACCACCGATCAAGCCACATCCTCGGTTGGATTTCAATTAAACGGAGATCTATGACTAAGTTTGTTAACGGCCTTTAACTTAGTTTTGTTAAAAGTTCGATTAAGTTCTAGGGCATCTACTCAAACACTTAAATAATTAAGTAGTTAACCTCATTTCCATTATTTAAAATTGTAAATGTTACGTAAAATCATCTATTCTATCAAGAAGTGTTATGTTATGTTCCATATTTCATCATCATGAAATCAGCCGAAAGGCGTCCACTGCTGGACAAAAATGTCCACTATTGCCCGACCCTTACAAGATTATCGGTCCATCTTGTAGGACACCTGACCACTCTGTCTTCCGCTTCGTGATCGCCACTCGATAACCCTTCTGCTCCAACGGCCAATACAACATTAACATTTTAAAAGAATTATTAAAGCCAAATTGTGTAGCAGGGCATGTTACAAAATTTCTGATTATTTTAGTGACAAAAGTGCTTGGGATTGAGTTGTTCTGAGTCAACACACATGATTGTAATTAATCTTAAGTATATTTTATTTTAAAAAAGGATTCCTACTGAGTTTTCTGGCAGTGTTTCTCAGTAGCTTCAACGTGATGCACTGCACGGTAGGGTAAAAAAAATGACGATTCCACATCATAAATGTAATTTTTTTACGGAATAAATGATTTTTTACTTAAAAATTTTTTTATGTAAATTAACCGTTCAAAATGTCTAAAATATTACCTACATCTACAATATAGTATCTAAATTTTTTGACAAAAGCAAAATCGTATTCACAGCTACAAGTATTTGTTTTCCAACCAATCCAACATCCGTTTTATGTTCACTCTGTTCTCACGCGTTACGTAACTAAGCACTAATCATTTTATTTATCCTTTCGCAAATATGTGTACCTATTTCAAATACAATACATTTCTGGTCCATCGAATTCGAGGTATTAGGATAAAAGATACATATTGTATATGTATTTATCAAACTGATCCGGAAATCGGAAACCGTAAATATAGAGAATTCCTTAACATCCTTAACGTGTAAAAGGAACTTTATGCTTTCTAAATTATTTCCAAGTGACAAGTTACTTCACAGAGAAAAAACATTAGTCTGTAATTGTTTAAAGTGCATTGTGGCTTCGAACTATTTTAACAATTTATGAAGAGTACTCTTTGTAACATCGATTAGATTTAGAGCGTACAATTATACTGTTATATCTGAAATAATAGAAAGCTACCAGACATCATTGTTCGCGGTTTTCACTGTTTAATTTGTAATGTTAATTCCCATGTCACATGATTATTGTTCTTTTGTATAAAGAGTTTTCGTTTCTCGTTGTACGTCGGCGCTAGTCAGTCGACTTCGGGTGAATCATTGTGCTCATTTAGCCTCGGGCTGTTTGTTCATGTTTATTACATTAATGTTTACTGAGTCTTATTTCCATAAGGACGAATCATCGAGCTTTCTGTTCATAAAGACATTTGGGCGTACACAGGTACACAGAGATCACTATTTGCACGACTCCTGTAATCTTTTTATTCTTATTTATAATGTTGTTTTTGTTGTGTAAATAATTGTTAGCTCTCTCTATTGCCGTATCCTCGTAGATTTACGGTTGTACCATTTTCATGTGTAACAACAATAATAAGATTTATGGGAGATAGACATAAAGTATCGTATTTCATTTTACATGCCATTTCTTTTTCAATGAACATTATTTGCTAATAAAGTCGCGAAACAGGATCATTTAACTTTAGCGTTTTTTTAGTCGCGTCGTTTTACTATCCTTATTTGTTTTTAGTCGCTTTTATTACGATCCATTCGGAGCTACCATTTTCCCTTACAAACGTATTTCTCATATCCCTCCCAACATTTTAAGACAAGAACAATTTAAACGGAAAATAGATGCTACGGATTGCGCGACCGTTTTGTTTTCGAGGATATTGCAAAATTAGTTTTATGCCTAGGTATAGCTAAACATTATGAACATTTAAAAAAATAAAAAAGAATCTACTTTAAACTCCATAAATTAGATGTCAGGTGAATTACTTTAAAAATTATAAAAAAAGGATATAGGAGAATACGACGCCTTGATTTTGTCGATTTTAGTATTCTTTTATTATTTGCATTCGCATGTATGCGGGGACAGTGAAACATCGATCATGAAAAGGTAACTTGGTATTTCATAGCGCGGTAGGTACTTATATAAAACATTTCGCTTGACGTGACTATTTCAATCAAAATACTTGTGGGTCATCCTCAGAATGCTTTGTGAGGTAAGCGTTTTATGTAAAAAGCCCACCTTCTCACCCTCAGTGACAGTATCATTGCTCTTATTTAACCGCAGACAATGAGCTCTTGGGGTCTGACCAAAAAGCCTTATCGAGTCGTAATCAGAAAAGTAGATTTGTTACATCCTCATAGCAAGGCTTTTTAGTGAACTGCCGAAAATAACAAATAATTATGTGGATATTGTGTCCATGAGGTTTTTAACATAAAAATCTTTAATAGTATAAGGAATTGATCATTTAATGGTGGTTTCCTTATTAGTTTAAGTAACGTAGTAAACTTTTGTTTGTGAGTAAGTTATGTCTCATATCAAAATGTCAAATTAGTAGTTATTACATAAGATCTATATTATTAATGTAATGTGTTGTACTAAATCTATATACATATATTAAAATCGTAGTAAAGTGAAAACTGAACATTGAATATTTTTAAAACGATCGTTTTTAGAATTTTTATCCGTTTATCTGTTTGTCTGTATGTATGTCCGGGCTAAACTCAAAAAGCATGGATTTACTTCAAATTTTGCGTGAATATTACTAAGAGGTCGGGTCAACATATAGGCTTCATATTTTCACGCTATCACCTACGGGGGAGGAGTTGTGATAATTTATAAAGTTTAACGCGGTTAAAACCGCGGGGCACAGCTAGAGATGTGCGGTGGGTAAATGCCCAATTTGGGTAGTTCCCGGGTATTTACCCGGTAAATACCCAAAAGCAGGGGTAAAAACAATAAGCACGTTATGTTTAGTAGATTTTTCTTTTTGTCTAGTTTATTTGTGTGTTTTGTTAAAAATAAATGAATAATAAACTTGGGGGAGGCTTATGCTCAGCAGTGGCTGATATGATGATGATAAAATGAATAATATCATGATCGTGATTCAATTAGTAAGATAATTTTCATCTCAACGTAACGAAATAAAAGCTTTGTAAGTAATCACGTCATTTATTTAACAAAAATAATCATTGTCTAGGCTAGTACAATAAAAAAACCGGTCAAGTGCGAGTCGGACTCGCACATGAAGGGTTCCATAGCAGCAAGTATTTCAGTTGATTAAATGAATGCAAATTGCGGTTTATGACGTATTAAAAAAAACTACTTGCTAGATCTCGTCCAACCTATTTTCGTTGTTAGTTTACGTGGTAATGTACATCATATATTTTTTTTGTTTTATCATTCTCTTATTGTAGAAGTTAGAGGGGGGGGGGGACACCCATTTTACCACTTTGGAAGTCTCTCTCGCGCAAACTATTCAGTTTAGAAAAAAATGATATTAGGAACCTCAATACCATTTTTGAAGACCTATCCATAGATAACCCACATGTATGGGTACGATGAAAAAAAAATTTTGAGTTTCAGTTCTATGTATGGCGACCCCCCAAAATAATTGTTCTTTTTCTATTTTAGTGTAAAAATCTTAATGCGGTTCACAGAATACATCTACTTACCAAGTTTCAGTAGTACAGCTCTTATAGTTTCGGAAAATGTGGGTGTGACATACGGACGGACAGACAGACAGACAAACATGACGAATCTATAAGGGTTCCGTTTTTTGCCATTTGGCTACGGAACCCTAAAAACCAGTTATTTTTTATAAATAAATGTCATAATTTAATCAAATCATATAAATAGACCAAAAATACAAATTATAAACTACTGTCTTATTCATAAAAATAATAAACGTCTTTTTAATACTATTTAGGTCATCATCAGTGTGTTCTGATAATTTCTTTCAAACAATCAGTCACTCTCTGAATCACTGTTGTTGCTCAGTGTTGCTGTTACATCGTAAAAGTCAAATTCAGGTTCCTGTGATGTTGAAGGTTCTGGACTATTTTTGGAGCTACTGAAGGATAATGGGCAATTTTTATTTTCATGACTAAACCCTCCCTCCTACCCACCACTGCAACTCCTGTAAGCCAGGATCAACAGTGGCACACAATGAAATGACACTGAGCGGTGAGGCTCAGGCATGTCCCAATCGCTTTAACTGTCTTGGATCCCACAACGAATTTAATAAGAAAGAAAAAAGGAAGAGTTAGAAAATGAATAGTTCCACTTCTCTCCAGAGCAAAGCGGGAGACAGAATGATATAAAGAGGCTATAGCCTCATAAAACGAGAGAATTGCAACCAGAAAAGCCAGCTGCAAAAGCACCGAGGATCAATTTAAGGGTCTAAGTGAGCTGTTATATTTGATTCCAATAGTAGGTATGGCAAAAGCGGTTAAACGCACGGAAGTTGTTCCTTGTTGTTACAAGATCCGTATAATAAACTACTCCAGATATTGGTTGCAAGCTATTTAACATAATATCACGCTGATTTGCCTGTGATCACACTCCCAAAGTATTTGGCGAGCAGTTTGTTCATATTCGTTACAGGAAGTTGAGTACAGACAGGTTGGTGAAGATACTAATTTGCAACTAAACAATTTACTTTTAAAATTGCCCTGTCCGGAACAAATTGTGCCAGCCAATTTATTAAAGATTTATTATTTTTTTTTATATATTTTCGAAATTTAGTTTACATTGTCCAACTTTTTTTGACATTATGACATATTTTTATAAATACCCACGTTTTGGGTATTTACCCAGGTAAATACCTTGACCTTGGGTACTTTGGGTATACTATTTACCCGGTATTTACTGGGTAGAAACCCATCTCTAGGCACAGCTAGTAAATAAATAAATGTGCTGAAGTGGACAAGTCTCCGACGAGATAAAAGGCCATGGCCAAGGTTTGGAGGAGTATTACATGTGCGAAACATATTCCAAAAATAAAACGTACAATACCTTCATAAGTAGCACTAGAAGCATCAGACTCCGGCTAAATTGGATTTCTCTGTTTTCTCACACATGTCTATCAAAGTGTGCGCGGTTAATTTGACGCCTCGCTCAAGTGCAGCGATCCTTTGTTTTGCCTTCCACGGTAGTTTCTTTGCGTTTCTGAGACTTATGCAGCCTTTTGATAACTGACGCTCAGCCACCAGTAAGAGTTATATCGCATTGTACGTTTTGTTTCCTGGCTTAAAAGTAAAGTGAAGTGGTGAGGTTTTCAATTTCAGTTTTAAAACTTATCGCGATTTAGGTATTGCAAATATGATAATATTTTTATTTCCAAGTTACGGTTAAGGTACAATTATTGTAATACCGAAGTGCGTGCGCTGCGCTGCTACAGTTTTAAATTTATAAGATATTTAGTTAAATTAATTTTGACAACCCTAAATAGAAGTCAATAAATGAAAAAGCTGGTATGATTTTTTGTTAAAGTAATTAGAAATGTAGGTACATTTGTGCAGGGTTGCCACAAGAATGTTGTGTCATTATATTCTATTGCACGATTGACCACGTCAAAATTTTACAATTAATTCTATGGCATCAATGTTCATACTGACTACGATTCTTTTTTCTTGTACCGTCCAACTTTACAGGCTATATAGCCTGCAACGAAATATTGTACTTCATGGCGTCGGCGTATTGAAGGACAAAGTGTACGTGTTGACTAAATACTACTATCTGCTTTCTGAAATATTTCATTTGCTACCAGTTTTATATTTGTCCTTTATAGCCTGTAAATATTTTTTTGATATCTCAAAACAACAATCGTAGTGGAAGAGAACATGAGTGCCATTAAATGAATTGAACATTTTAACAATGTTTTCATATGACTCACATGAGTCATAAATCGGTTAATTATATAACAAATTAATTAACACGGTTTTAATACGGCCATAGTTAGTTGGTTGGTTGGTTTCCGCACTCAGCTTTCTTGATTGGGTCATTATGCGTGACCTTATTTCGCTACTCAAATTTCAGTTCCGTTCAGAAATCCAACAGACCTTGAAAATGCAGAGTCTTCAGGAACTTGGCGTGTCGTGGTGTTTTTCACTCCTGACGCAAAAAGAGGGGTGTTATAAGTTTGACGTCGAAGTATGGCTGTGACATCGCAGCTCTCAAACGGCTGCACCGATTTCGATACGATTTTTTTCATTTGGAAGCCAGTTTCCATGCGGTTGCTCTTAGCTGTGTTTGGTTAATATCGGTCTAGCAGTGTAAGAATATCAGCTCATTTAGAAATGATGTAATTATAGTTGCAGTCGGTGGTTTTCTAACGTATGTTTCTAATGTAACTTCTTGTTCAAAAAGCTGTATATACCTAAAATAAATAAATAAGTTCACCGTTGTGAACTTCGTGGATATGTCTTGAAATATTTAGACAATTTCCAAATCTTTATAAACTTTGAGGCGGTGCGGTTGTTAATATGACGTATGGCGCCGAGTTTGTGGTTTTGTAGAAACAACTAGTATTATGTTCATGTAACTCGTCAATCATGTAAACGCGTGTGTAACAGGAATTAGTAACTATAACAGGAAATGTTTCACCGAAGTTGAGAATAGAGGCGGCGCTCATACCTATTTATTGCCTCTAGTTGTCATTCTTTGGCGGCTCTCCAAAGACAACATGAGTATTATAGAATATTTTAATGAACCACTTTTTGCTGAGCTATTAGTTTTAGCAGCTTTTCGATAGATGCTCATCATTCTGCGGTAATGAGATGTCTTAATAGCGTTGAATTAATTACTAGATAAATTTTAAGTAATTGCTACATTAATTAATTGGTATGCCGTATTTACTTATTATCAATTACAAGTAATAAATACTCTCTCTTTTTTTTCTCTTTAAAAAGACAACGTGCGGAGTAAGAAGCCAATACTTGTATCGTGGGGTACTTTATAAAATTTATAATTGTATTAGCACACAGAACAACTATTTATAGGTCACATAAAAAGTTGTCCATTGCGGGAATCTGACCTAAATCGAATTAATCTATGTGTGTTTGTTTCACCCACCGACTAAAGAGTCTATGTAACACCACGGTTTCTCACTCGATTGCCGTGATTTTTTCAGTGTTATTAATAATGTATTTACTATTTTTTATTATATCTAATGTATTGGAAGCCGCTCTACCTTAACTTATGGGCTTAATTTATTTAATTATGAATGAACAACGGACAAAATGGCCGCTTGCTGTTTTATCCGGGTGAACTTCGTTCCATTGCAGGTATTATATGTATTATTATTAACCTAAACGAGACCGACACAAGTAACACCAATTCCTGGATCCCTTGAGCATACGAGCGGGCATTGATATGATTTGTTTCTAACAAGCCCAATCTAATATTTAATAGCCAAGACAGAGACCATTTGCGCGTGACCTCTTAATACTTTCGTGTTCTATATTACGAAACGTGTTAGCCTAAGTGTCTATGTGGGGGGAACATTCATCCCCATATTGACCATGCCCTATCTTACGTAATATAGATATTACGAGCGTTAGGATGTCAACTTTGTGACTACAGTAGGGAGTAGACGTGCTAATTTTGTTTTTAAAGTGAGAAAGCATAAAATCATCATCATCAAAATACCAGCCGCAAGATATGCCGCCCACTGCTGGACAAAGGCCTCCCCCAAAGATCTCAATAATTACCGGTGTTGCATCCATCATCGGTCCATCTAGTAGCGGGGCCTACCCATGTTGCGTCTTCCGGTTCGTGGTCGCCACTCGAGAAGCATAAAATATTAATAGTTTATGTGTTAACCTTGATCCATCCCCGTGGGAAAATATTTTAAAGTATTTATCTCACATTTAAAAGTTCAATTTCAACACGTCTTTATAACAAAAAAAGTATAGGACTATCATATGGATTATAGGCCTACAATATGCTTTGACACGAAATTAGTTCCCAGCTGACGTCTCCTACCTACCTGCCAAATTGCAGCTTAATAAGTCAAATGTCAAATGGTTTCGAGACGTGGATATAATTAATTTTGTTCACATAGGTTGTTTGCTTACAAAACTAGAGCTTACGTGAAAGGAAAAAAGATAAGATAAGTAGAATATTGGACTTGGCCGCGTTTTTTTTTAAATATTGTCATATAAATGAGAATGGTCACACAATCACTCACTAACTAATTTAGTCTATACATATGCTTTGAATGATTTAAATTTAAACTAACTACGCAACTATATATAACGTATTTTTTTATAATCGAACTAGCTGACCCGACAGACTTCGTACTGCATCAATCGATAAATAAAAGACTTAACCTTCTGTTTTGGAAAACGTTTATATGGAAAAAGAAAACTACTGATTTTAGGGGTTTCCCGGCAGTATTCGAATTTTTCTTTTCTAGATCTCCACGAACATTTCAAGACCAAGATAAGGTAAATCCGTTCAGCCGTTCTCGAGTTTTAGCGAGACTAACGAACAGCAATTGACTTTTATATATATATATATATATAGATAAAAAAAGTCAAGTCAATCACTGGGAAAATTTCAACTGACCTGTTACAGTTCATGAGTACCGTCAGTCGGCGGTAATTTAGTTTGTAGTTTATTTTTTTAGATGATTTGAGCCCCTGCTACCCGGAAAACATTTAAAACCTCCTCAGTCAACACTAATCAATACCTTCCTAGTAGAGAGTAAATTGTCGTTACGTACACAGTTTAAGTATTTTCTATTCAAACGTTATTTTATCAGCAGCTCATTTTATGACATATCCTTCGCTACTAAAATTGTTATTGTAGACAAAGTCAATTTGACCATTCAAATAGCAAATTGCGATAATGTTGTTTCTTTGATTCATGGAACAGTGACTATGCTCTGCCTGCAGTTATTTATGGGGCCAGCGGCGCATTGAATGATTCATCTGAATGAGTTGATGCGTCTACTAAACACGATCTTAGCCGTTGCACTTGATACATTGTTGGCAAAGATTTAAAGTATCTGTGTTACAAATGGTACACTCAGTAACACAAGTGACAGTTCGAGGAAAAGAAAATAATAATAATAATATCTGGGGACAATGTCACAGAGATCATCCTAGTCCCAAACTAAGCAAAGCTTGTACTATGGGTACCAGGCGACGATACATACTTATATAGATAGATAAATACTTAAATACATAGAAAACATCCATGACTCAGAAACAAATATTCGTGCTCATCACACAAATTTTTGCACTTACCGGGATTCGAACCCAGGACCACCAGCTTCGTAGGCAGGAGCACTACCAACTAGGCTACGGTGACCGTGATGAAAAGTGTAATCTGTAACGGGTTATGACGAACACGTTGTAGTTTTTAGGGTTCCGTACCCAAAGGATAAAATAGGACCCTATTACTAAGACTTCGCTGTCTGTCTGTCCGTCTGTCACCAGGCTGTATCTCATGAACCGTGACAGTTAGACAGTTGAAATTTTCACAGATGATGTATTTCTGTTGCCGCTATAACAACAAATACTAAAATACAAAATAAAATGAATATTTAAGGGGGCTCCCTTACAACAAACGTGAATTTGTTGCTCGTTTTTATAGAGAGTATGGAACCCTTCGTGCGCTAGTCCGACTCGCACAAGGCCGGTTTTTTTATATCAAATATCTTACAGCGTGCCTTGGCTGACAACCCCAAGGCACATAACGGCAAATTGGATGATGCACTCACTCATAACCATCCGAAGTCCGAAAGCTTAGCACTTCACATTTAGGAATTAGAAAGACTTTATTATAATTTTCTTTTTATAATTATCTGGGACACTATTAACACACGGCCATCTGATCCCAAACTAAGCAGACCTTGTACTATGGAACCTGATAACTGATATAATACATATACAACTTTTCTTTTGTAAATACATACTTATGTAGATAATTACACCCAGACTCAGGACAAACAGACATGTTCATGCACACAAATATCTGTCCTGGGTGGGAATCGAACCCACGACCTCCGGCGTGAAAAGCAAGCATTTGCCAAGCACGCCAACAGGCCCGTAAATTAGAAAGATTACTTGAATAAGAAGAATAGAAGTGATTTATTCAAGAATCTCTTATGTTTTTAGTTATTAAATTAAACTTATCATAAATTTGGTGATAACAATTATGCTGATCTTCTTGTTGGTGTTCCTCTTTTTCTGGGTCCAAGTGTGTAATAGTATAATTGTATTTCTGCAATCTCCAGTACAATCTCCGATCCGTAGGTGTTTGGCGAGGTTAAGCAACTAGGCTCGCGGTCAGTCCATAGATGGGTGACCGCTAAAGTGGTTTTATTTCTTAGCGTTTCCGTGCTTCGGAGGGCACGTTAAGCCGTCGGTCCCGGTTGTAGCCATTAGGCCATTTTAGAGGCCTAATGGGCGGCTTGAACAACTATGATACTAGGGTAACCACTGCCCATACAATAAGTAAGTAAGTACAAGCAAAATAAAACAACGTACTGGTTTGACCTCTGACTCTTTGTTAAACAAGTATTCACTTAGTCTTGGTTATTGTTCACATTATTTCGTGTTTTCAGCGAAGGTACAGTCGTTTGTCAATGTTCAGCCCCGAGGAGTAAGGACATTAATTATGCACCCAAACTAGACAGGTATCAGATTGCTTGGAAGCCCCTCTTGGTCAGGCCGGCCAATCGATAAGAATGACGCCACGGTGCCTTCTCCCTTATCAAATTATATCTGTCGCCAGCAATACCTGTAATTTGTACCTTTGCTTTCATTAACGATGTTTTCTCCTTTATTGTACCCCTCCCGTTATGATGAAGCTCAATGAGAATTAAATATCCATTTATCCATTACCGCGCCATATTACATAATTACTGTTTGTAAGAAACATACAAGGGACTGCAACATTTTTTTCTTTCATATATTTACATAAGTTTGCGTTGTACACACGGCTACATATCAAGCTATACATTTCCAATATAAACTGACCTCTCATTGTATGGAAATCCTTTGCAACACGCGATCAGTTTATACTGGAAATGTATAGCTTGATATGTAGCCGTGTGTACCATCTCGATAGCATTCCCCCTTATACAAACATTATATTTATATGCAATTTAGACGATTAGCGTACGGCCCTTTAATAGTAAGTGCAGTAGCCACTTACTATCCATAGAAATAGTAAAATTCCTAGTTATATCTTTTTATACAAGATTATTACGAGACTTTAACACGAGAACAATATCTTAGGTTCCTTTCTACCCTCCGTAACTAGAGCTCTATTCTACAGAGCCTACGGTGACAGCTCTATTACTGGTGTTTTACTTAGAATATCTCTTTGTGACTTATACGATGTAACGTCTAGGTATCAGATGCTGATACTTGACAAAAACATATTCAATTCCTATTTAATATACTGGTGGCGTTGTTGGTAAATAATTGCTTTTCACGCCGCAGGTCTTAGGTATCGATTTCCACCCAGGACAGATATTAGTGTGTGTGTGTATTCGAAAGAATAGTAGTATGTGTAGTATACATATCAGTTATCTGGCTTCCATAGTGCAAGCTCTGCTTAGTTTGGAATCAGATGGCTGTGTGTAAATAATATCCCTGGATATTATTATTATATACGTTTCTTAAAACATACTAAACCCTACTCTAATCTACGAATCATAGTGAAATCAGTTACATAATACAGTGGCTTTTGACAAATTCAAAAGGAAAAATCGCCCACAAACTTATAATATAATTGTATATCAGACAAAGCCATTTGTAAAAGGACA
Organism: Pseudoips prasinana; assembly: GCA_951640165.1. Classification (NCBI taxonomy): domain Eukaryota; kingdom Metazoa; phylum Arthropoda; class Insecta; order Lepidoptera; family Nolidae; genus Pseudoips; species Pseudoips prasinana. Next base: position 15,914,485 of record OX621241.1, on the reverse strand, counting down.
AATTATACATAATGTAGGCGTACGTATTGATTATGCTATTCTCATTCCATAATCTCAAAATCGTCGTCACTTTAGTCTCTATAAGTGTAATGATGTATTTTTATTATTAGGTTATCTACCCTCTGCGCAATGCAAATATAACACAGTGGCAAACATTCTACGACTCATTCATTAATAACAATCCAAGAACCGACTTAAGTAGGGTTACCTAACGTCAAGATTAGTACTGACATGTCGGCTTTTTAGTTTGCCAGGTATTTTTTATTTGAATTGTATCTGCTCTGCCAAGCGTTACTCTAGAACTCTACATCCCAGTCAAAAATGATGACTTGCATAACACAACATTACCAATAAACTAATTACTTATTCTCTTTCCGCCCTTTTTTTCATAACCATGAAAAGGGTTGCTCGCCTATAGACTCTGCGATTACGTTCCGTAACTTTTAGGTTTTATTTGCGTCTCTTTAGTTTTTTATCACCCTAGATGCAAAATAACTAAAAATGTTCGTAAATGTGAAAGTAATTATATTAACTATTCACGGCTAATTCGCTGAACTAATCATCAAAAAAAATTGCAAAGAAGATATGTTGATCATAGTAGTATTAGGTCTCCAGCGGTGACAAAAATGTAATCAAGACGGCCTAAACCTGTATGACACTTGAATATATGATGATTGATGAGTAATTGCAAATTTACTTTGCTTACTACTTTTTATTTGTACAAAGTATACTTTAAACTGCTATAATATTTGCGCCATTAAAATGCAATCAACGACATGTTGATATAGGTTACGTTTTAATTGAACAAATGTGGGTTTGGCCCGGGAATTAGTATAGAATCATGTGGGTTGATGACATTTTTTAATCTGTGGCTTTATTGTTCAGTCTTTATTGTTCAGTCTTTATTTTCCATTTTCAAATTGTGGTCACAGCATATGGAATGATTGACGTCACTACGATACATTGAACGTGTAAAGCCTGAAAATATTTTGATGTGCCGACGATTATGGGCATGCCACCGTGTTAATATTTATCGTCAATTATAATACAACCTTTATAACAAATTTTATTTATTTTATTTTGTTTTTGTCGATCGAAGTCATACGAACAGTTTCGTCAGAAAGTTACTGCGTTAATTTTTATTTTCTACTGATTTGTGTTTTGCGATATAGACTCTACTAATTAAAATTTGTATGTGTTATTTTAATTTCTGTAAATATAAATATAATATTAGTGTAGTTCGTTTTGGTAAAAGATGGAGTAATATTCTTTATGCTCGACTTATTTAATGTATACTTGACGCGACGTCAATGGACAGTTAAGGACGACATTTTCGCCCAGTCATGTCACTGATATCTTTTTGTCAAACCGACTTGAGAAGATTTAGGTGCAGGAAGTCAATACAACGTGGCTTAATGGCAAAGGTACTCGCTCTTATCCCGCTTAGGTTCCCGGTTTGATTTCCAGTATCAATAAAGGTTTTGGTAACTTTTATGACATTTTTTTTTGTAGTATATACCTACTAGAAACAGCTGATAAAAGGACATAGAAAAATTCTTAATGACAAAAACCCATTAGATGATTCGAGAAATAAAAGAAAGAGATGATGAAAATGCTAAAATTAAAGATAGACAAGAAAGAGTCTAGGTGGAAGAAAATTCTTAATGTAAAAAACCCTAAAAACACATTACATGTGTAGAGAAAGTAAAGAAATGTTGCGAATTCTAAAATTTAATTCTAAGATGGAAGATAGAAATAGAAAATAAAGAGATAGTGAAGAAAAGGACTGAAGAATGTCAAATTAACTGTCGACGTAAATTTAGGCTCCGTTCGCAAACACTAACTGTCCAATTTCCTGACTCACCGCTCGCGATATTACTTTTCCTGCCCAATATTCGGCGATATGTAGGTACATCATTTTCTGATTTCTTATGCAACACCTGAAGAAAACAGGAGGCGTATTAAGAGGGATAACTTGACAAATGAGAATAACGTGTCTACTTTCAAGGATACTCCACGCTCATTTGTGTTTTCCGATACGCAAATGTACTTACCTCCATTTGCTCATGTTTTCCTTGAGCGTCAAAATATAGTATGTATTAAACATTATTGAAGATTTCTTGTGACATCGTAATTTGAAGAAACGTTAGATAAATGTAACTCCAAAGAACCTATTGGATTCCACGCACAAAAAGCTTTCCTTTATCGGCATGTACAGAATGTATGTAGGATGATTATTGGGATTGCGGTCCAAGTCTGATACAATCATCTGGAGAACTTGAATATATGTGGAAGATAAGAAGCCGGCCAAGCAACATGGGTAAGGTACCGGACCTATTGAAAGTTGGTTCTTTATGCTCTGCTAATATTACTGAGTGCTATATTATTCAAGTTAGTTATTACTCACGATACACTTGCTAACTGGTTGGGCTAGAAAAAATCGTAAGCAAATATGAAGTAGTATCGAAATGAGTTGACGAAATCTCCACTAAAAAGGAAGGAGAAGTCCTTCTGCTCTTAATATGATCCTTTAAGATTTTAACCTTGAATTTCACAAGTGATAAGAGCGCTGAGTAATTGTAGGCGTTTTCGCGAGGACTCAATAGTAAACTTAATTAACAAGTTATGAAATGAATTTGTTATTTAATATAAAAAAATGTAAGCACACCGTTACGATCGTCAGAATTATCTTAATTTGTAATTCAATTTTATGTCTGTCACTGGCAGTAGAACAGTCGTCAAGATACTAAAACCTCATTATGGAGCATCAACTTTCCGATCACGTATTGGTTGACTTGCGCTATGTATACTTCTGACTACTCTACTATATATAATGATATGACGTCACGTAAACAGTGCTGCTAGGTTACCCACTATCTGGGCAAATCTAGCAATTTTCTATCAGCCTGGTTAAAGCTTTAAGTTGCTTAAAACTACGAGTTCGGCGGACATGACTACTGAAAAATTTTACTTAAAATTTAGTCTAACTTAATTGACATAATTTTGTTATCAAAGTTTCGATTATTGAAGTTTGTAGTAGTATAACCGTTCATAATGATAGTGAATTAGTTAAGGAAATATAAAAACCGGCCAAGTGCCATTCGGACTCGCGCACGAACATTCCGTACCATTATCTACAAAAACTCACGTTTGTTGTATGGGACCCCCCTTAAATATTTATTTTATTTTATTTTCTGGTATTTGCTGTTATAGCTGCAACAAAAATACATCATCTGTGAAAATTTCAACTGTCTAACTATCATGGTTCATGAGATACAGCCGGTGACAGACGGACAGACAGACAGTGAAGTCTTAGTAATAGGTTGCCATTTCACCCTTTGGGTACGGATCCCTAAAAAGTCTTTATGAAGATAATAATTCCAAATTGTACCTAATACAATAGCGTCTCAACATTATAGATGTCAGTAAATGTTTTTAATGCGATTATTAACAGCCAAAATCGAAATCTTGAGTTGACAACACTGAACGTAAACCGGAAGTTTAACCATGTCAGACTGCCCGCACTTGATCCTTTAAACGGATATTCTATTGATACGATTGTCTGCCTGCCTTTTAAATCCGTCTGGAATTATGACTGCCATTTACCTCTTATCTTTGTATCGTAGTCTGTGATATCAGTATTTTATTTACGCACAGACGACATTAGGATCTCAGATAATAGATCAGACAATAGATTATCTCAGAAATGTGCTTCAAATACGATACGTTCTTCACTTTATAATATACTTGAATCTAGTTGTACCTTGTCTTTTACCAATCCGATAGGGATCGGCTCCTAGCCTGTGTGGATCTGTTGTGGCTTGATCGGGGGATTGCCATCTTACCTCGAAACTCATTTTCTAAAATAGCTCGACCAGGTGTCAATTATTTTAATTTTAATAATACTATAGTATATATAGACAACTGTTCATAAATTCATTAGAAGGAAGAATAATGGATATTATGTTTTTATATACCTAAAGCTATGGAAAAGCTATTTTTTCTCAAATCGCTAGACTGGATGCCTTACATTCCTAAATAAACAACAAGATACCGTGCCAGGTATTACTTAAATAATTTGTGAAGTTATAGTGTCTTAATGGAATAAAAAACATATCAAACAAAATTAGTATATTCGCTAACAGCCAAATACGTTGGATGACGTTGTTTACTTACTTATAACGTCACTCGTCAAGATACGTATTGTTAGCGTTAATTCTACTAATTGTCAGTTTAATCAAGCCGGGATGCAATATGCATCGCCATTCCGCCTGCATAAAAAAACAACCTGCAAGAAGAACAATATAAACATGCAACTTACATGCGCCGGTATGATTCCCAACACGTGTTTCAGTCCCCCAATGACCATTCTCAAGGAATGCTAACTCGTTAGGAATTTGACTAAAGCCTTTTTTAGTCGCATTCGAGTACAAATTAACGCCTGATTACATTACTTAAAATAGATTAAAGGTATTAGATTTTTCTAGATGCTTTAAAAATATGTATAAGTCATTAATATTTCACAAAAATATTAAATGAGGTCTTTAAATCTTATAAACATTCTGCCTAACTTAAAATTACAGTTTTATTATGAATACTGGCCGATTTCCTATTGGAAACACTTTCTCTTGACAACACATGCTCGTGTCAGTTCATCAATCAAGTATCCCGAAACATTTTATTACTCATATAAACACACCCAGACGTAAAGGTGATCGGACGGTATACACCGCTCGTTATATACGAAAGCTTAATTTTCAATGATACTTTCCACTAGACAGACAACGTTCAATACTGAATGTATTTGTTACTTGCGTGCCACCAGGCAGTTTTGTTCGAAACAATACATCTATACAATCGTAGCACTATGGAGATTATAAAATGTACAGACGCCAGCACATCCAGCTACCCTAATCTGTCAAATTTCTTTTATAGATTTTCAACTTTCATCACAAAAGCCTAAGGTTCACTTTCAATTGGGGAAATTTGACAGATTGGGGTAGCTTGATGTGCTGGCGTCTGTACTTGTTTATGTGGAAAATATTTCTTTGTTCTTCGTCGTTCATGTCCATGGCAAAAATATATTTTCCATTCATTTTTTCCCGGTTGAGGGCAAGCTATAGCAATGAATAAGTAATAAAAATATGCTATAAGTAGTACGATACGTTTTCATTTGATTTTAGTAAAATGCAAAATACGTTATGAATATGGAAGAGGCATATTAATGTGATGTTCAACTCGTCTGATCACAAATATGCTCTGAATTTTCATACTTGCGGCTTACTTCAAACAAAGGTATGTTCTAGAGTAACCCCGGAAATATTCTACACATGAATATGTACTCTCAATTTAATTTACTGAGTGCGTTGTTCATTGAAGGAATAGTTTGTTCAACGTTAAATTCTGTATGCATTCATTAAAAAGTTAGGAACACAGTCCCTGAACTATGGAACTGATGATGTTTAGAATGTCAACTATGCAATATCATTGGTGAGTTTAGTTAGACATTCAAACAATTTCTAATATCATAGGTATGCTTACCAAAGTTTGTATGTGTTTTGACTAGGTTTTTAGGACTGAGAAGTAGTGGTTATTTCCTATTATATGTAGGTATGCATAAAGATTAAACATAATAATATTAAATGTAAATATGAATATTTTTATTGCATAAGTATATTCTAATTTTACTATTTATGCACTCACAGCCAGTTGCTTACACCGGTCCGTAAGTGATCAGCGTGGTTAAGCACCTAGGCATGCGGTCAGTCTATAGATGGCTGACCGCCAAAGGGGTTTAATTTCTGAGAATCTCCGTTTTTCGGACCTTGTTTCGTTAGACGCCAGTCGTTAAGCCATCGGAGACGCCTACTGAGCGGCTTGAACAACTCTGACACTAGGGTAACCACTGTCCATACGATAAAGTTGCGTAAAGAAAATTATGTATTTAGTTCCGTTTATTATTTTTCGTAATTTTCACTTAATTGTTTAAACATTAGGGGGAAAACGCATTTATATTGTATGGATCATTATGTAAATCTAAGAAAAATTTCGGAATTTCCAACGCTTAATCACTTTGGGTACTTGATGAAATTCTTCCATGCTAATTTTTATACCACTTGAGAAAACTAATCATTTAAATCCCAATGCGAGGTTTTGTAAGCCCGCTCTTGATATGATCTTCGCCAGTAGCACCCACAGTGCTTCATTATAATTCCTATTGTATTATCCGAATTGCACAAGCGACTGACACCTCAACTCACATAACATAAGAGAATAACGCAACTCTATATATGTGTCATTATCTATGTGTTGTACCGTGGTACGATGGTTTATACTCTTCGATTCCACCTTGGTAAATGTACCACGGTCATAACGTCCTATGTACATATCATCATCATCATCAGCCCTAAGACGTCTCCTGCTAGACATAGATCTCCACCAATGATGTCACAAATTGCCGTTTTTGTGCTACCTAAATGCAGCAGCCTAAAAATATGCGGAAAAAAAGATCTTATAATTTTCCTTTCAATATATTAATAATTTTTTTGCGAACTTTTCAACGAATACCTTTCCTAGGGTACATTTATTAAATTTTTAGGAATAATCTGTTATTAAAGAATCAAAGTATTTTATTTAAGATTAAAAAGAGTGATAAAATACTCTTTGATAAAAAAACAATTATATATAAGCCCATCTTGTCTGCAGATTATTTTTTCAGTATTTTCGGTTCATTGCCAATCGTTTAAAAATAATGGAATTTGAAGCAGTTACATGCGGAATATTTTGTAATGATTTTTGTTGTTAAGAGCGACAGAAAGAAAAATTTATTTGTAATAGGTAGGTACAACATTTTTGCGATATCAGTACTAGGTTGGCATCTTAGGAGACTAATAAGTTGTCTATTCCTACAGGTTTCTATGCCCTTCTCCGAAAGACCTCTTATACCCTTAAGACTAATAAGAATTTAGCCACGAAAGGCAGCTGCAGCTAACTATACACCGAAAGACTTCTTATTTCACACAAGATTTATTCCGTATAGAACCAAACTTGTGATCTTCGGAACGTTTCGTGTTTATTAATGATTATGCCGACAGCTTTGATAAATTTGCATGGTTAGAGGCTGACACAAACCATTTGTCTTTAGGTTATATAACAAAAAAACATGGTCGATGTACGTCATAGCATGGATTTGGCGAATGCCCATTGAACAAAACTCGGTTGTCACTTGCATAACGTAAAATAAAATATAACATTATACCTTATATACTAGCTGTACCCCGCGGTTTTATCCGCGTTAAACGTAATAAATTATAGCCTATGAGTTAATCTAGGGTGACAGCTAACTCCATACTAAATTTTATTAAAGTCGCTCCAGCCGTATAGACATAAAGAAGTAACAAACATACACACTCACTCACTCACAAACTTTCGCCTTTATAATATTATTGTGATTGTCGTTCTGTCCGAATTTCAGACAAGGTGTTTTCCCAGATTTTTCAGTCTCATTGAAAACTAGCTATTCGCATGGGTCACCAGTGTACAAGTCTTACAATTCTAGCCTTTATTCTGACTCACATAATAAATGTACTGCGATACATCAGTTGTAGAACCGATCTCTTTATGTGCTCCCTGGGGAACAGGGATGAGAGATTGTTGACTCGCCGACACTTAACTTACTTCTTTGCTTCTTCGCTTCGTTCAAAAATACTATATAACTGGCTGCTGTAATATAGCTGCCCGTACAAATCATTCAACAGTAATAAATTGATCCTTTCTGCGGGTGAATTAGTCAAAGCAGGAAGAAGAAGAAGTACACTTTATTGCAGAAATAAGTAAAACAAAACAAAGGTTACAAACTTATTTTAATGCAATTGGCGGCCTTATAGCTAAAAGCCATCTCTTCCATGCAACCGTCTTGCTAGAATGGACAGGAATCACACTAATATTATAAAGGCGAAAGTTTGTGAGTGTCTGAGTGGGTATGTTTGTTACTCTTTCACGCAAAAGCTACCGAACGGATTTTGATGAAACTTTGTAGTAATAGAGCTTATATATCCGAATATCACATAGGCTATAGAAGAAACAATTCATAAACTTTAACGCGGGCAAAACCGCGGGACACAGCTAAATAATCTGAAGGTGGAAAGGTGGGTCAGCAACGCTTGAGTAATGGCCCCGGATCGGCCAGCATGCATAGACTAACATAATAAAAATTAGTATGGCTGCTAACAATAGCGTAACCGTTATCATCAGGCGCGTCTTATGATTATTTGCTGATAGGATTGTACAAAAAGATGTCTATTGTTGAACTCGCATACGGTAAACCAATGAGGTAGTCGAGTGCATATCGTTCAGAGTCGGAAATCTATTTCGATTCAAATTCAGTTCTATTTTGTCAACTACGTGCTAACTTCCAATATAGGGTTTTATTTTAAGACTAGCTTGGGCGTGCGTGACGAAGAGTAGTAAAGTGATCGGGCATAAGGTTCTCTCTTACAAGAAAATCATTGATTTCGATCGATCTATTCGCACGCTCATCCCTGCTATTTGTTCAGTAACAAAATGTAAAATACGACAAATCAAGGTAATTTATCATCATTATTATATTGGTAGTGAATTTGGGGGTTCTAAATAACTCCGATAGATGTTTAACAAATATGCGCCCGGTGTGCGTATTAGTCCGGAGTTTTAGTAGTTTGACAGTATATAGACTTTTTAGCTGTTTTAAAGGGTTAATAAACAAAATCGCCAGCATCGTCATCCTGGACGAATTTCGGACATGGCGGCCAGTGTCCAAGGAGACGAGCCATCTGCGGAGATGCTATATAACTAAGTCCTCGAAGAATGATCCACCTGATGGTAAGCAGTCAGCGTAAACTATGGACGCTTGCAATACCTGATAATATGAACCTTGAAATCTGATATATCGCGCGTGGCTGACCTTCAAAAAACGAGTAATAAGCCTATAACTCCTTTTTTGAAGGCCCAAAAAATAAAAAAAAAATCTTGTGTGCTTTAGATCACACGGCTGTATTAAAACTTGAGAGAAAGAGATAAATAAAATGCGTGCTCGCACCTCTCTCTCATGCCATACAGTAATATACGAAACGTAATTCCCTCTCTTTCTATCTTCACTAACTTATATCTCCCTACTAACTTCCGTTCACCTCGCCCGATCAAAGTTTACGTAACGCTCTCGTCACGCATTTATGAGATTACTCCCCAAGTCAAGCGTGCGTAAAAAAGTTGTACTTCAAAAATATATTCCTGGACATATCACGAAGCGCCATCTAACCCAAACTAAGCAAAGATTATATTGTGAACTAGCTGTGCCCCGCGGTTTTACCCGCGTTTCATTTTATAAATTATCACAGCTTCTCCCCCGTAGATGATAGCGTGATAATATGTAGCCTATATGTTGACCCGACCTCTTAGTAACACACTCTTAGTAAAATTTGAAGTAAATCCATGCAGTACTTTTTGAGTTTAGCCCGGACATACATACAGACAAACAGATAAACAGACAAAAATTCTAAAAATTTTATTTTTGGCTTCGATATCGATTGTAGATCACGTCCCAAGTATCCTTTTTAAAAAATATTCAATGTACAGTTTTGACTTTCCTTCGATTTTATTATATGTATAGATACTAGGCAACTGATAGAACATACATATGTACATACATACATAGACTCACGCTTGTTCCCCAGAGGCATAGGCAGAGACAACAGATTTCCATTTGCCACGGTCTTTGCACACCTCTTTTGCCTCGTTTACTGTCATTATATTTTTTTTGTAAATATATATGTACAGACGCCAGCACATCAAGCTACTCCAATCTGTCAATTTTTTCCAATTGAAAGTGAACCTTATGCTTATGTGATAAAGTTGAAAATCTATAAAAGAAATTTGACAGATTGAGATAGGTGGATGTGCTAGCGTCTGTACATACAATCGATAGAAAAATGGTGTAGTCTGTTGGGCAAACTGCGGCAGGGAATTCATACAAATTGGTTTATTAATCTATAGTAAACAATGTTAAGTAACTAGTGAACAAGCATAACCAGTGTTTGCAATACGAAGATAGTTAGGGACCGCAAGATTACTTTAGTTACGCAGTAATTGGGAAAGGGCAACATTGTGAAGCGGTTATTTAATAAGATCTGATTAAGGGAATTACTAGAACACGTAATAGAATAAGAGGTCATGCTGCAGGTGCTTTATGTTTTCCAGGGTTTAAGTTTACTAATATACAAATGACGGTCACCGTAGCCTAGTTGGTAGCGCTGTACGAAGCTGGTGGGCCTGGGTTCGAATCCCGGTAAGTGCAAATATTTTTGTGATGAGCACGAATATTTGTTTCTGAGTCATGGATGTTTTCTATGTATTTAAGTATTTATCTGTCTATATAAGTATGTATATCGTCGCTTGGTGCCCATAGTACGAGCTTTGCTTAGTTTGGGGCTAGGATGATCTGTGTGACAATGTCCCTATATACTATATATATTATTATTTAATATACAACTTGTAACGTAAATAGTATAGTATATAATACAATGAAGTCGGCAAACGTTATCAATACGTTATCTTGTTCTATTTTAAGTACCCTTCGTAACTACGTATACGTAGAGACTAGCACCAATTACCATAGTATTTATGTGTAATGACATATGGACTATATTAACATCTATTCAACGTAACCAGCAAGAATACGTCTGTAGTAATCATTGGCAAGGGAATGAACTTGGCGTACCCTAAGCGTAACAAAGTTAGGGGTACGCGGTTAATGTAATGCCTCCCCCCCGATCCGGTGCCGCTAACTTACGGTCGACCGTAAATTTGAAATAGTAAACGTACAAAATATACTACGATACAGTTGTACAGTCGATGTTTCGAAATCCAGCATCGACCTATATTTGTTCAACGTGGACAGCTCTTACTTACTTACTTATCGTATGGGTAGGTTTTACCCTAGTGTCAGAGTTGTTCAAGCCGAAGTAGACCTCTGACATGGCTTAACGACTGTTTTCTAACGACTACAACCGGGACCGACAGATTAAAGTGCCCTCCGAAGCACGGAGAGGCTTAGTAATTAAACCACTTTGGTGGTCACCTATCTTTGGACTGACCGCAAGCCTAGTTGCTTAACGTCGCCAATAACTTACGGACCGGTAAGATCATCCAGCTATGAGCGCCTCGACTTACTGCTAAGGTAATAATGACGTTTTTAAGAGTTAAAATGTATCGATGTACGTGCGCCGTCGGGATTCTATACGAGGACAACTGTCTATGAACGCTCTTTATTATTTGTTGAAATGGATAAATTAATTGCCGTACCAAATTCAGCATACAACCGTACAGAATTCATCATAATTTACTTATTAATACACAATATACTAAATAAAATAAAAGCTAGGTAACCTCTATATATTGAATTCAGTTATAAAGTGCAATATCTATAGTCTAGATTTAGATTAGATATTTCCATCGAATTTAAATTCTCCACACGCTACTTGTCACGTAGAGTGAGTGGCATCGCAAAAAATAAACGTGTCATCTATTTTCACAGCGGACAGTACCTAACTATAACATGCACTAGAAATTGAAAAATAAATTGAAATATTTTGTGGACTTACGTTTGTTTGATGTCCATTTCAGCGTAGAAAGATTCATCTATACACAACACGTAAAGTAATAATCTTGGAAACCGAATAATAACTGAGTTAAAATCCATAGTATCGGCTTCAAATTATTTGCATGATAATGTATTTGAATATATATTTAGGTTCACCAACAATAACTTACACTAAAAAATAACACCACTTATATGCAATAATACAAATAATAGCGCAGCAATTACTTATAGGTAAATACCGGAAATAAAATAACAAGACAAATGTGTTAGTAAGTTAATATTAGTTTATTAATATTTAGTATTTAAATAACATATTTAAATACTAAATATTATTAAAATTAAGTTTAAGTAGGTACATAAAAGAAAATATAATCATTGCAACATGTGTCCAATTTAAATGCTAACAATTTATTAACATTAAAACTGCATTAAATTAACTGACTGATCCAGATCATGTAACCCGCTAAGTGTTGATTTAATTGTAGCTAGGCTATCAAAATGAGGATAAAACGTATACGGAACCGTACAGAAAGAAACATCGAATCATCATAACAGCTGTAAGAAGTCCACAGCTGGGCTATGCCATTATCAGCACGCTTGGCAGACGAGTTGGCGATCGCAGTAAGATGGTTATATTACTCAAAAGGAAGCTATTCCCTCGGGGCGCAACTTCTTCACTCTCCACGCCACCGTCAACTCACACCAATCGAATAAATCAGATAAAAAGAAATATCAAATACAACTTACAAACCACATATTAAAAAAATTTGATCTTTCCATAAAACTTGTATAACACCATTTTTTTACAAAATAATTAAACAAATGGATAATTTTTATTCGTTGATTCAGCCATTTCAATATAGGACCGCTACTCGACACTAATGGGGAACAAAATACGCAGGACAGACAGTATTACGTGGTCTCAGATGCACCGGGGTTCACACCTTCAACTTCCAGACTCTGGGCTACTGGATATATCCCAATAACATTTTTCGGCCCGACCCGGGATTTAATCCCATGATCTGCAGCTCAACACACTACCGCTATACCGATTAGGCAATCATCATCATGTCAGCCAAAGTACGGGGGTTATGCCTTAATCACCACGCTTGGCAGACAGGTTGGCGATCGCAGTTTTATGGTCACAGTTCTCTGGTAGGTATTCCCTCGGACGATTTCTACGCTCCCCACGGGACGAGATGGGGTGATGATATTCTATGCCGTCGCCACACTAAATACATACTAAGAGTCTACAATGTCTTCGTTTTTTGGACTCGTAATAGTGGGGAGATGTCAGAAAAACGATATTGCCAAAATCCTTTCAAAGCTATCGAAGTAATCGATCTTCACTTTGGCAAATAACGATGTAGGGTAGGGCAATATTTTTGTTTGTCTGAATGTCGAAAGGCGAAGGACCGAGTGATGTGACCGAATGGTGTAAGTTCAATTGGTTGATGTATTTATGTTTGTTTGTTGCAGTATTCTATTCGCAGACATAGTGGGTTTCACGGTGCTCGCATCGCAGTGCAGTGCACAGGAACTGGTGCGGTTGCTCAACGAACTCTTTGGAAGATTCGACCAGTTAGCTAATGTAAGTAAAAATTACATTATAATATTTTATGAGTTATGTTAAGTAAAAGGTAATTTTAACAAGCGCAGCAGAGGTTTAAAAGCTAGGAGGTTTCGGTGAGTTGAATTATTGTCCGAAGAAGTAGGGAAAGCCTCATAGGCCAACTACAATCCCCAACGCCAAAATTAAATTAGTTTAAATTACAAGGTAGTTTTTTTACTATTATATAGCAACTTTCCCATTTTTTGGCTTCAAACGGATATTCCATACCGAGGTTACCTGGAACCAATCGCATTAGCGATAAGGTCGCCCATTGTAGTTAAAGAAAAATCATTTTGTGTACCTACTTCTTTGCTTATGTACAGACGCCAGCACATCAAGCTACACACACCCAATCTGTCAAAATCCCCCAATTGAAAGTGAAGAAAGAAAGCATAGGACTTATGTGATAAAGTTGAAAATTTATAAAAGAATTTTGACTGCTGGCGCCTGTACAATAGATTTATGGGTCTTTATTATTTAGGATAACCACTGTCTCCGCATCAAAATCCTCGGCGACTGCTACTACTGCGTCTCCGGGTTGCCCGAGCCGCGCTCCGATCACGCGCGCTGCACCGTCGAGATGGGGCTTGATATGATTGATGCAATAGCGTGAGTGTCACTATCTTAATATATACCAAAATAACCACTAACAACCGCCCACTACACATAAACACTGCGCCATTAGACAACGTTATATAATAATATGTAGGTATCTATCATTCCACCTTCAGTTGCCAATTGATGATGGCGTGGCGCCTCAAAACAATAAAATTTAATTAGTTATTTCAGGTACGAAAATCTTATCGAATTGGCAAATAGATTTATTGCTAAGTAATTATTTTGTTACTCCGTAAAATATGATTAATTTCGCGTCTGTTCACATAACTCATTCGCAAATTAAAGCTTTCATGACATATTATTATGTTTAATATGTTGGTGGAGCTTCCATCTATTTGCAATATGTTCAGACATTTATTTTTAATTAATAAATGAGGCCGTGTGTATAACACGAGGGCGTGCGCAGCGGAGCATGCCGCGATACGCGCTTATCTACGCATAGACTTATCAAAGGAGCAGCTAAATATACTCTTTGTGATCACGGCTCACGGCCCTACCGACGTCCTGGGTGGCTCTCCCTCGCCTGAAGGTCATAAGGCCACTAGAATGCTGCAGTTTTATCTCATTATTCGTCGCTAAACTCATGTCATTTCATTTTGCGTTTACGAGTGATGTTATGTATTATTTTATGACCGAGATATAAGGTATTAACCCCACTTAACATTTTTATCAGCAAACAACTTGTGCGTGGCGGCACGTCTTACCACAAAATGTAATTAGGCTTATGTAGCATCACAATGTAATTCTGGAAGACACGGACACATTAAATTTTCATCATTTATCATTGAAGACTGAATGAAAAGCAGGCACCGTGCAATCCATACCGGGCGGCATACCGCAGCCGCAAACCTCAAGCTGTGCGGCTGTGGCTATCTGTATGCAACGCAGATTGTGTTGCAGACACGCGTCACGTTCCCTGCTGTCATACCAACATTATCGAAAGGACATCCTCAAACTCTAGGGCTGTCAATACTGTAGTTAAGTCCCTTGAGGCAACCTTTGTTAAAATTGTTCTAAATTACATACTTCCGCTTCGGCATACTATAACAGCCTGTAAAGTGGGACGAATTAGCTTTGTGACAAAGAACGCCCTCTTCAGACTAGGTCGAGTGACTCGCTATAAAGGACAATGAAAGACTTAAGTTTTTTTGGGACGACCTTCCCAATGAGATAATTAAGTTCTCTGACCGTGACACCGACCGATAGCTCATTAAGCCGGGATGTATAGCAACCCTAGTAGCAAATGAATTACGTAATACGACCCTGCCGTGTTGCCAGTCACCCAGTTTATTGTGTTCCGTGGATGTTTAGTTCTAGCATGTTCAACTTTTAGTTACATGTTTCATATAGCTCGTAAAATGTTAAATTCTATTGCGGAATATCAATGAAGCCCATGTATTGAAAGTTATATTACATGGTTGACGTCTCAACCTTTGTAGAATTTGTAAAATACTGACTAGTTATAATAATTAAAAAAGAAACTTAGATTCTTCTAGACATCAATAGGCTTACACAATATATTACATACAGATTAAACTATCTTAATTGCGTTTAGATAATGAAATGTCAAATGGCTTGTATCAATTCAGATTCAGAGTGGTTAATGCATTTGGGGTGGATATCTCGTGGTTGGTGGGTTCGATTCCCGAAAAATATCATCATCATCATATCAGCCGAAAGACGTCCACTGCTGGACAAAGGCCTCTCCCAAAGATCTCCACAATCGCCGGTCTTGCGCTATCCGCATCAAGCGATTTCCAGCTACCCGCACAAGATCATCGGTCCATCTTGTAGGGGGCCTGCCCACGCTGCGTCTTCCGATTCGTGGTCGCCACTCGAGAACCTCTCTTCCCCAGCGGCCGAAAAATATAATAAACAATAAATTTTAAAAAAGTGCATAATTACATACGTACAAAAAACATACAGTTCAATTGTCATCCTCCTCCTTTAGAAGTCGGCTAAAAAGTTAAACAACCTCTTTACAAATACAGACGAACTACCTCTGGATGTTTTCATGTGTAATTCTGAATAAAAAACGTTGGTTAAAGCAAATTGCTTCCACATGACTAGGCAGTTCGTCGAATTCGTAACAGTTTAAAAAGTCGGCAAGTACCCAGCGTCACGTAGATATAAAACATCCAAAGGGGAACGATAACGAAAAACATCTCTTATGATCGTCGCAAATCGAATGACATGTCTCTTGAAGTGTAAGTGCGCATTATTTCCTCTCCTATTTCTTTCTTCAAATTACACCGAACCCTAACTTCTAAACGCAAACATTATTTCATCTAGACATCTAAAACAATATTTGGTTACATTAAACAACTGAATTATTCATAACATTCTTTCACAATTTACATAGATGTTGTACTTTGATGGACGTATTTTATTCTAATAGTTGTCAACAACGTCCCATTTTATAATGTAACTCGCCATTGAAACTCGTTGGTCAGCGGTCTTGACCCAAATTTTATTCTCTATGGATTCACGTAAATAACTCGTCACAGCGGTCTCCGTCATAAATGTAGAGTTCGTTGATAGGTTCTATTTAGACAGAAGCACCAATTAACGCACTAACCTTAGTCTCGTTCGCAAAATGTGCGCTATAAATAGTGTTCCGCGTACATTGCTCCACAAATAGGTAACACGTAAATGCTGAATGTCGTTGCAACTAGGGATAGTCGGCAAAAGAATCAACTTTGTTTCAAATGGACTTAAATGTTATCACCCTATATTTATAACCGTATAAGTAACTGGTTTCGCAGCTGGGAGTCGCTCGTTTAATTCTGGTAACTAGTCGCAAGGGTTATAGACCAGGGTAGAAGCGTTTAAAATTAATAAAAATGAAATAAAATAATAGTAGGATGAAACCCATTAGAAAAGGAGGGGAATATTATAAAAATGAAAGGAAAAATAATTTACGGGCGATCTGAGGTCGGGAAGGGGATGGGGTTGAGTTTTTAAGGGTAAAAAACGGTTTTTCTCGATTTCCGGCAAAACTAAAAGTCCTATCGAAAAAAGTCAAATGGCAAAGTTGTAGGTACCAATAAAAAGATCTAAAACTTTTGTATTTACACTTTTTTCACATAACAAATATATGTGAAAATTTCGTTGTAAAAGATAAAAATAAAAAACCAATAACTTGGTTTTTTGAAGTTTTCACATAAATTTTAGGTTATGTGAAAAAAGTGTAAATACAAAAGTTTTAGATCTTTTTATTACCTACAACTTTGCTATTTGAATTTTTTCGATAGGACTTTTAGTTTTGCCGGAAATCGAGAAAAACCGTTTTTTACCCTTAAAAACTCACCCCCATACCCTTCCCGAACTCAGATCGCCCGTAAATTATTTTTCCTTTCATTTTTATAATATTCCCCTCCTTTTCTAATGGGTTTCATCATACTATTATTTTTTTTGGTTTTAAAAATTATCGACCCTGGTCTATTAGACTGGGATGGGGACACACAAAGCACAGCGCCATCTAGCCCACACTAAGCAAAGCTTGTACAATGAATAGAAATACCGTTTTTTTGTAAATATATTTATAATACACATACCACCAAGACAAATAGACATAAATATGTCTATTTGTCATAAATATGTGCGACGACAGACTCCGCAACCTCCGGATCATAAGGCAGGTTCACTAACAACCATTATAAAGTCTCTGTGAAGGTACACCTGATGCTGACTGTACAATGTACGAGTATATGATATTAGGAGTCCTATAATTGAACAATATCTATTCATAAAATAAAATCGTAGAAAAGTCAAAACTGTACATTGAATATTTTTTTAAAAGGATACTTGGGGCGTGATATACAATCGATATTGAAGCCAAAAATATAGTTTTATAATTTTTGTCTGTTTGTCTGTATGTATGTCCGAGCTAAACTCAAAAAGTAAATTAATGGATGAATGCATGGATTTACTTAAAATTTTGCATGAATATTACTAACAGGTCGGGTCAACATATAGGCTACATATTATCACGCTATGACCTACCGGGGAGGGGCTGTGATAATCTATAAAATTTGACGCGGGTAAAACCGCGGGGCACAACTAGTAGTAAATATACAAGTACTTTATCGCGATCTGGTAGCTGTGGTTGTCCGGAACCCAGGAGATACAGAATACAAACATGCAAATTGTGTCAACAATATCCGCTTGTCCTATCGATACGTCGCAACTCCTACAGGGGCTATCTTTTACGCCCAGTATATGTATATAATAGGTCTTTACCTATGAAATTGCCGTTTTGTATGAAAAAATTTAAACGAATTTTTTTCATGAATTTTTTTATTTGTATTAATCGAAGTAATCACCCATGCAATCAATGC
Organism: Pseudoips prasinana; assembly: GCA_951640165.1. Taxonomy (NCBI): domain Eukaryota; kingdom Metazoa; phylum Arthropoda; class Insecta; order Lepidoptera; family Nolidae; genus Pseudoips; species Pseudoips prasinana. Next base: position 15,896,280 of record OX621241.1, on the reverse strand, counting down.
ATCTTTGCCATCGCAGTGGCAGTTTATTGATGCCCTTCTTAAAGAAATCAGCTGGACGGGAGGCAACAAATTCTTCAAAGGCATTTTGTACTGCCTCTCGGGTATTGAATTTTTTTCCCGCCAAGAAGTTATCCAAATTCTGGAAAAAGTAGTAGTCTGTAGGCGCAAGGTCTGGTGAGTAGGGCGGATGACGGAGAGCTTCCAACCCCAGTTCTTGCAACTTGGAGACCGTCTGCTGTGCGTATGAGGTCGCGCGTTGTCGTGCAGGAGCAGCGGAGACGAGCGATTGACCAATGCTGGTTGGAGATGCGCCAGCTTCTCCATCATTGTGCTCAGTTCTTCACAGTACACATCTGCAGTAATGCTCACCCCGTTTGGTAAGAAGCTGTGATGAATCACACCGGCGCTAGACCACCAAACAGTGACCATCACTTTTCTAGGGGTAAGTTTTCGTTTAGGGCATTGTTTAGGTGCTGAACCAGGATCCAACCAACTTGCTGAGCGCTTGCGGTTATCAAACAGAATCCATTTTTCATCGCAGGTAACAATGCGGTTCAAAATTCCTTCATTTGTGTGTCTGTTGAGCAGTGCAAGGCACGTCTCGACGCGTACTTCGCGCTGGCGATCATTGAGTTCGTGGGGCACCCATTTGTCAAGCTTTTTTACCTTGCCAATTTGACGCAAATGGACCAATATTGTTTTGACGCTAACGTCGAAAGCTGCTGCTAATTCAGCCGTAGATTGTGTATCATCAGCTTCCACAACCGCCTTTAATTCGTCATTGTCGACCAAAGTCTTCGGACGACCGCGAGGTTCATTTTTCAGGTCGAAATTTCCAGAACGGAAGCGAGCAAACCAATAACAGGTGGTGCGTTGGTTTGTAGTGTTAGTTCCGTAAACGTCGTTGATGTTGCGTGCCGCTTGTGCCGCGTTGCTGCCACGACGGTACTCATATTCCATAATTACTCGAATTTTTAACGTATCCATGATGACGAAAAAGATTGAAATGCGATGAAAATGTAACACTAATCAATAAAGAAATGACTACTTTTGGAAAAAAGAATCCATGTTTTTAAAATAAAATTAATTTGAAATTAGAATTCTTAGCCAAACAAAAATTATTTTGATTTGAAATGGCCAGTACTGCAGAACGGCAATTTCATAGGTAAAGACCTAATATATAAGATCCTAACTATCGTGATACTTCTATTAAAAATAAGTAACTCTTTTATGGGGCAATGAACACGATTCTATAACAAAAGTCCCAGTATATTAGAGAAATGTCTACGAATAAGTTTAAGTAAAAGCTAAATCATTGTGTACAAAACTTCTGATTATACATTTAAGTGACATAACGGCTTGGGATTGAGTCGCTCTGAGTAATTTTATGTTCAAGAATAAATATTTAAAAAAAGGATTCGGACTGAGTTTTTTGGCACTGTTGCTCAGGAGCTGCCACGTCATGTCTTGCACTGCATGGTAGGGTAAAAACCGTTACAAAGTGCCGTTACAAAGTCTGGGAGGACATAAATTTCTGAGGAGAATTATTGGTACACCGATTTTTAAAACTATTTTGTGGGTTGGAAGTCCGGGTGTGCTGAAGGTATCCAAAAATTCTACCAGGTAGTGCTTGGCGTCATCTTCTTCCATAACTGTATTTATTGAGCTATATTCTTTACTATTCTCGGACGCATGAGTCAATATTTTGAAATTAATTGCCGCAGCTTGGTCATTGCGGGGAGTCAAAATAGCTCGCTGACATAGCCAAGAACCAGCTTAATTTCCCATGTTTGTGGTATCTCCGTACACAGAAGAAATTAGCTCCTGCTGTGATGTAACGTAAGAGCAGAGATTACCAATCAAAATAACTTATGGTATGTGCCATCGCCGATTTTTTACAAAAAATTGGCAAACTTCTGTGCATTTTCGCAGCCTCTTGACTGATCGGGTTCCCTCCTATACTTATAAATATCTCTTGAATAGCCAATAAGGACCTGTTGTGACAAATTTCACGTACCCTGTCAGGAATTTCTCCATCAGTATTTAGTTGTACATGTCTCATAAAATCTTCAGCAAACTTGTCATGGTACTTTTGCCATAACTGGTTAGCACCCGATAACGCACAAAAGGTCAATAAGATGGCAAACAAATGTCGCAAGCGATGTGGACTATCGCTCACGCATGCTGCCGCTAGAGCGTCATCCCAATGCTGACCTCCATCTAATAAATGGCGTGCTCGGCAAGCGGCCTGGTATGTGGGATGTTCAATATCATCAACATTACGGAGCTCAGCAAAAGACGTAGGTCCTCGCACTAATGGACCAGACTGTGGGTTGAACTCATACGTGAGCACGCCACGTGAACCTGCCCGCCTTCCTTAAGTCTATTCCAGCTAACTTGAGAGTTGGTCTTTGCGATTTGTTGATGGTTATCGCGACACACACTTTTATAGGGAACTACAGTATTTTAAACTGAAAAGGGAGATCATTTGGCACTAACGGAATACGTGACACGAACACTGTTTCTCCCTGGGCGGATCCAGGCATAATAGTAGCCTCTATAACACGATGCAAAGTTTTCAATTGAAACCTAGTGCCGTTGCAAAGTTTAGGTGGCTTCAAATTCCTCAGAACCATTATAGGTATACCCACACGCAACATACATCCCCTATTATACGTCCTTAGGGGTGGAAAGTCCTAAAATCCTGAAATACATATTTTTTTTTTAACGGAAAGGCCAAATACCAATTTTCATGCTTTTCACTTAAAAAATTACACACTTTTCATACAAACTTACATCCCCTATTTTACCCCCTTAGGGTTAGTATTTCCAAAAACCCTTCCTTAGTGAATGCATACGTCATAAAAAGTAACTACCGGCAAAATTTCAAGTCTCTAACCCCAGCCGTTCAGGCTGTGCGTTGATATGTCAGTCAGTCAGTTTCCTCTTTTACATAGGTAGGTATATAGATTTGTGCTGAGAAAATTATGAGAGACAGGGTTTATTTACTACATTCAAATACATTCAATCGGACAGGCTCAATAAAATTTGAATCGTCTGTACATTCGCGTTACAAACGAATCGACAGCACAAACTTTCGATCGACTGATATTATAATTTACAATTAAATTATAACAAATCCAACCTTGTACATAATTCAATTTGCCCAAAGAAAACAGAATATTTTATTAACCAATTTTGGACAACGACATACTTCTAGCCAACCAAGACCTTATTTCGAAACATTCAAAGCCCCTTAACACCGCGAGTCAAAAGCAAAGTACAACGACATCTATCGAAATAAAATTCAACTATCAAGCACAACGACATCTATCGAAATAAAAATCAACTATCAATAATTTAAAATTAAATTATAACAAATCCAACCTTCTACATAATTCAATTTGCCTAAAGAAAACAGATTTATTTAATAACCAATTTTGGACAACGACATACTTCTAGGCAACCAAGACCTTATTTCGAAACAATTCAGAACATTCAAAACCCTACGTAACTCATGCAATCAGCAAACACGGGCAAATCTTAACACAAAAGAAATGCAAAACGACATCTATCGAAACAAAAATCAACTATCAACGTAGTTCATTCAGTAAAGAGATGTCATAATATGCACAATGACATCTATCGGACAGTTAGGTAGTCCAACTATAAACATTAGTTCATCTTGAAGTAACGAAATGTGTGTTATTTTTCTTCAAGATTACTTTAAAATTTAATATCTTTTGATAGACTGAACCGATTGCAATAAAACAAAAACTAAATGTTACCTCAAGTTACGCTCAATCGTTGTGTATAAAAGTTATTTACATTGCTTTCGTATATTTTACGTGATACCCGAACATATAAACAACAAACAGACACACAGACAAACAGACAAAAATTCTAAAAATGCTGGAAATGGGTTCTATTTGTTGTTCTTTAATACCCTGGCTATTCTTTTTAGATTTTCTTTTCACATACAAAAAATATTTTTCTACAGATTTATTATATGTATTTACATATATACACATATAGATATTTAGGTACACAGATTGTTTAAACATTTATAAAATAAAAATATACACCTAACAAATCAATAATGTAATCTTTGTTGGAGATTTGCCGTACCAATTTCACCTAGTATATCGAATGCTACCACCGTAAAATATTTATCAATGCCCCCGATTCCATGCAATATCATAATATTAATATCATTGCATTTGTTTCTAAGATTAACCAAAGAAAAGGACAGGGCATCGTTAGTAGTGTCAGTTTATTTTGGCGCAAAATACAGAGTAAAAATATGCGACACGTTAGAATTTGTCGACTAATTATGTGCGTGGTGCGCAGTTTTAGTAATTTGACAGTTCTATATATACATCCTGACTAAAGGAGATTGACAAAAGAATTATATCCGGCCTGTGTGAATGGTACAACCGGAAGGGGAAGACCTCGTAGAAAATTTTCTGACCAAATCGGAGACGTTCTCAAGGACATTCTCAAGACATGTATGAAGAATATAATGACAGTAAACAAGGCAAAACAGGTGTGCGAAGAGACAAATGAAAATCCGTTGTCTCTGCCTACCCCTCTAGGTATCAGGCATGAGTCTATGTATTTGTGTATATCCTGTTGTTTATACGAGCTATAATTAGAGAGAGACGTAATGACTGTTAGTATGTTTAATAGTACACTATTAAACATACTAACAGTCATTACGTCTAAATCAAAATCGTTCGCAATAGTACCTGCTTTAAAATACATATAAGCGATTTCCTACTTTTCTTTATTGAACAATCGATTTGAACTAAATATATATGGGAGAATCTCGAAAGCATTCCTTATCAAAAAAAGATATTTATCAAAATTCGTTCACAACCAACCAGATCTAACGACGAAAAAAGTATTCAGATTCATAACCTCTTTATTTTTGTACTTCCAAATAATATTTTCTGCTGTTAAATAAAATTGCGATAATTTAAATGCATATCTAAGAACTTATCTCCCGTTAATTAAATATTTTTCATATTACATATTTCGCTACCACAAAAGTAGGTTAGGTTGGAACTGCCATGCAACAAATTTATTTACACAAATGAATGCACTTTTTTTTCTTTTTTTTATGCCAAATAGGTTTGCGCTTGACCACGACCTCACCTGATGGTAAGTGAAAATGTGGTCGAAGGTGGACCGCGCGTACCCATAAGATGCCTGTTCACTCTAGCCTTGAATAAACCCATGTTATATGAGTATGAAAACACGTCGTTTGGGAGGTGGTTCCACAGCTTAGCCGTGCGTATGATGAAAGAGGATTTTAAACAAATAGCAATGCGCCACGAAATTCTATTGCTACTAAGATAATAATATTTTGGTGTACAATCAGTGTTAGTGTTTAGATTATGGAATTTAATTATTTAATACAAAAGGAAGATTTTTGATTTGCAATAAAATCAATCTTGATTCATTGGTCATCGTGTTATTATTAGATTAACCTTTCTAAAGGTGGGACGTGGGCATCAGATTGACCTAAATCGCGGAAATGTCGCGTATACTAATTTAGTGAAATTAATTTCATGAGATTAGCATGAAGTATTCGGTGGCATTAAATCATGATGTCGTGATGCAAGGCATTTTAAATTTATTTTTGTTTGATGTCGTGTTTATTTGTATCGAGATTTCGGCGTCATATGAATATAATTTAATGTGAATGTTATTTCTGTTCATTCTAGATGTTATTAAACATTAATTTTAGAACTAGATGAAGTCTGTGAGATTGTGGGTGTAATGTGAACGACATTTCGTAGAATTATTTTGAGATGCGAAGTCTATTTAATACAGGATTAAGCCGCTAATCTAATGCCAGCCGGCTAAATTCTACTGCTTAGATTTTTACTTACGTTACAATTTTAGAAGGCATAATGAAGTTTTTTGATCCTCGAAATCGCGATACACTTATTCATGGGACCAGAGACCTGCCTTTTTCCTTGAGAGGTTATCAATCCGATTCAATTTTACCATACAGCGTGGAAATTCGGCCAGCCTTGGGTACTTTACCTCCCGACGATACGAAGGAATCTTTTTACACCCTTTAGCTGAGTTAGCTGCAGTAGTAGTAGGTGCTACTCATAGTCATAGTTGACTCATTTCATTTCTTTTTATTATATAAATAAAATAAAATTAAATAAAAAAAATATATTCACGTAGACTTTAAAAAAGCGCTTGTAAATAGTCACAACATGTTTGTAGTAATATAGTTGTATACATTATTATTTCTAGTAATATAGATATTTGGGTACACCATATTTGTATGAAAACATTTATAAAATATATTTTATTATAGCAATGATATTTAGCTAGCTCGTATCAAGTTATTGTCAAGAGATTATGTTTAATTATCTAGTTTAAGTCTAATATTTTTACTACATGTTGTCAATGGTTCTGTCTATATTAAGATATTATTATTATGACGGACCTTGTGTTACTAACGACGGTCGCGCTTTAATGCTACCACCGGATCCAATGCACCCCAAGTGAGAAGACCCAGCGAAACAAACTCAGTGGGTTCATCTACTACCGGTTTCAACACGACCCAGTTGAGACGGTCCGGCGAAAAATACTCAAGCGGGCATGAACACGGGATTTGGTCCAATTAGAGTAATTATTTAGTAGGCAAACACAATATATGCTCGATCGGTTGTCTGAATGCTTATTATTTTAGATTATATTTAGGTAAACATAAGAAAAACTTCGAAACAATAACATCATTCATTTAGAGACAGAGTCAATAATTTTAAATTAAGTATATGATAGTTATAAAGTATAAATAATAATAATAATATCCTGGGACATTATAGACACACGGCCATTTGATCCCAGACTAACCAGAGCTTAGCGGGATCGGGAGCGAGCCGACCCCGTTCGTAGACGGAGGAGGCGTCGGGGCGGCGGCGGCAGCCGTTAGCCCTACTCCCCTCGGGGTTGCGGTGGCAGTATGAGAAGTGTCCTCTACTGCCGCCATATGCAAGCAGCCCCGGGAAGACAGCGAACTGTTTGTGGCACAGTCGCTGTGCCGTACTGGCAGGAGTCGGCAAATGGGGAGGGCAACTCACAGTCCTCCCCGGGTGCGTGTCCCGACCATCTGGGACACGGCGCAAAAGGGGGGCACCGGAGCAGCATACCCGCGTTCCCGGGGCTCCCCCCATCAGGCGCCAGAAGAAGTCCACGGCAGGTTAGGTTTAGTCGGTGCGAGTCCGACATACCCACCCGCAGACACTTTTTGCGGGTGGCATGCATTAGCATTCCCCCTGCCTTATCAAAAAAAAAAAAAAAAAAAAAAAAAAAAAAAAAAAAAAAAAAAAAAAAAAAAAAAAAAAAAAAAAGACTAACCAGAGCTTGTATTAAGGAAACCAGATGATATGCCTCCCCCCTAGGTGATAGCGTGATAATATGTAGCCTATATGTTGACCCGACCTCTTAGTAAAAATCATGCAAAATTTGAAGTAAATCCATGCAGTACTTTTTGAGTTTAGCCCGGACATACATACAGACAAACAGACAAAAATTCTAAAAACTATATTTTTGGCTTCGATATCGATTAAACATCACGCCCCAAGTATCATTTAAAAAAATATTCAATGTACAGTTTTGACTTTCCTACGATTTTATTATATGTATAGGAGATTAAATTTAAACGTCCAAAAATTGTTGTATACTTCCTGTTGAATTTCGGTCACGACGTTCTATTTCAAAGCAACCTAGCCATCTTATCAGACCAAGACATTTAAACTGCGCAAGCATGTGCGCAAATAAAGGTGCACTCGGGATTCCCTGTCACGAGCGGAGAATATCAAAGCCAAGGACGACGACTTTACTTATTATTTGGGGCACGGGGGCATATCATTGCCGAGTTCTTGATTCTGGCAGTGAGATATTTTCTTGTCTGCGACCCGGGAATCGAGCCATCAATAGTGAAGACTTCATTTGAACACGTCATCGCTACAAGGATGTGACTGAAGTATAGCATTTAAGAATTCTTTATTGTTCTGGTGGTGGAAATTTCCAGTCGCCCGAAGTCTTGGTGACACTGCTTCTAGTATTGGACTATTGTGTTCCTCCAACTAAACTTTACTGTCTAACTCTGCAAGAGAATCCTTTAGGCAGGAGTGACGATAACGGCATCTTGGGAGGTAGATGTTGTCCCAGGACAGTGTTACAGTTACGCTTCAGTGTTCCACATTGGGGAGGGAAATGTATAGGTAATTCATCTGCATGATTGCGAAACCTGCAGGCTCGCGAGTTGCCTCGGCTCACTGAGGCATGATGGTTTTTGAAACGCAGTGATCCTGTGGGCAGTACAGGATCACTGCGTTTCAAAAACCATCATGTTTGGATTGATTAAGATGAGATTTTATCATAAGATTATCATAAGATTTTCCTGTTTAGCATTTGAGTAGGTATATATATTATTTTATGTATTTCCAAATAAGTGTTAATTTATTAATATTTTATCAAATAATTATTTATTTCAAGATATTTTATATTTAATTTGCAATAAGTTATATTATTAGTGTCTAAGTACTTTTAAAATTGTGATGGAAATGAGCTGTACTGACACGTCAATTGCTCGTGAATTGTTTTACGTGGCTCCATCAGAAATCAACAGTTAATGTTAGATAGTAACTGAGATGGGACCAATTCGGACTCGCACAGATTTTTTTTGTGCCCCATATTCTTCAATCATTAAAAATTTCTATATCTATTTTATTATCTGTGCTAGTCAGATTAATTTTATTTTCTTTCTTTCTTTCAAGTCGCATATGTCAGACCACTTTATGCTTATTCTTAAATGTATCCGCGTAAAACAATTTTATAAATATTTTACGTTCGTGATGTAATGTACTAGTACTATGTTAATCTTAGCATTTAATCTATATTTAACATTGCGATGTTTTATATACGCGTATTTTAATTGCACATGAACGTAATGTTGTCAGGAATTCGTATACAGTTGTTTAGTACACGACTTTATGTCGACGAGAATAAAACATCGTCTTTATTTTATGGTAGGTAACATTTTTGGCAACAATAAAACTTATACTGAGAAAATGCTGTAGTGATTTACGTAAAGTAGGTAAACGAATAACAGAATACCTCAGGAAAATAATGTTTTTTTGGCGCTTACCTTTTAATTACGATGATCCATCAACATGAAATTTATAGTAGCAGGATATTAACTGTTACTTTCAATTACGTTCTCGAAAATTCAGTCGTAACATTCACGTCACATATCATCAGCCTGATATCGTCCACTGCTGGACATAGGCCTCCCGCATATGTTTCTATAACGTGCCATTTGGAGGGGTTTGCCGTAGTCATCGCGCTTGGCATGCGAGTTAGGTGGAAGCTATAGTACACAGGTAGCGCAGCTGCTCGACTACCTGGTGTATCCCTCAGTCGCCTTTTACGACACCCCACGGCCTCTAGGCCGGAAACCACACGGCTACTTAGGTCTATTACACTATTATAATTGCAATGCACGATGTAATAATAAAATAATAATATCTGGGGACAATGTCACACAGATCATCCTAGCCCCAAACTAAGCAAAGCTTGTACTATGGGTACCTACCAGGCGACGATATACATACTTATATAGTTAGATAAATACTTATATACATAGAAAACATCCATGACTCAGAAACAAATATTCGTGCTCATCACACAAATATTTGCACTTACCGGGATTCGAACCCAGGACCACCAGCTTCGCAGGCAGGAGTACTCCCAACTAGGCTACGGTGACCGGCAAACTTGGCTACGGCGACCGTACTTTCACCACTTCCATCATTTCACCCAATATATGTAGTCTGATGTCTGGGGAAATACGGGAAAAGCGGGAGCTCAGGATTAAAATAAATATCTTGGGAAAACTAACACATTGCCACCTAATCCCAAACTACTAAAACTAGGCAGAGCCTGTACTATGGCAACCCAAAAACTGATATACATATTATGGATAAATTACAACCAGACACAGAATAAATAATCGTGCCCATTACAGAAAGTTTCATCCTGGGTGGGGCTCGAACCGACGACCTCTGGCTTAGCCGTCAGGTTCACTAACCACTACACGAACAAGCCAGTTAAATTGTCGTTTTCCTCAGTGTAATGGCAAACAATATATAAAAATAAATTTAAAAAAAATATTACCTCATTTATAATACTATTAAATAATGGTCTAAGAGACGTGGAAGATCGTCCTTCACCGATCTGATAACCAGATGAGACGTATTTTTTATCAAATATTTTTTATAAACAAATATGCCTATAATTGCTTGCCTATCGAAAAGTGCTCATGGCTATTTTTAATTAAATTAACTTTTATCGATTTTTTTTTCATCACCTTCATACTTTTGATAACCAAATAAAATTTATTTCACTGATAGTTTTTAATACACAGAATATGCCTTGGTATGCTTGCCTACTCATTTCAGTGTATAACTACGTGGCAAGCAGGTGTAAACAGGTAAGTCAAAATAGGTGACTCCATCGATCTGCTAACTTATCAAAAGTTATCTCAAATTTTAGATTATTTTATTTCAAAATTAGTCATTTAAACTTGCCTGCGAAAAATCGTACTTAAAGTACTGTTGCCAGGCTAAAAACTTTTAGAGTTTTAGCCACTTGATAGGTGCAACAGAGAAAGTAGAGCGTCCGAGGTCCGTGTGCTAGAGCAGGACACAACATAGCAGCTGCTCGCTACCTGACCGTAGAACGTATCCGAGTGCGCATGCTCGTGTATAGTCGGAGTCGAAAATTATTTATTAGTGACAACACGTGCTAAATAACATTAATTTTCAAGAATTGTGATTTTTTTTTATTTATATTCTGCAGCATGCGCACTCGGATACGTTCTACAGTCAGGTAGCGAACAGCTGCTATGTTGTGTCCTGCTCTAGCACACGGACCTCGGACGCTCTACTTTCTCTGTCGCACCTATCAAGTGGCTAAAACTCTAAAAGTTTTTAGCCTGGCAACAGTAATTTAAGTACGATTTTTCGCAGGCAAGTTTATATGACTAATTTTGAAATAAAATAATCTAAAACTTGAGATAACTTTTGATAAGTTAGCAGATCGATGGAGTCACCTATTTTGACTTACCTGTTTACACCTGCTTGCCAGGTAGTTATACACAGAAATGAGTAGGCAAGCATACCTAGGCATATTCTGTGTATTAAAAACTATCGGTGAAATAAATTTTATTTGGTTATCAAAAGTATGAAGGTGATGAAAAAAAATCGATAAAAGTTAATTTAATTAAAAATAGCCATGAGCACTTTTCGATAGGCAAGCAATTATAGGCATATTTGTTTATAAAAAATATTTGATAAAAAATACGTCTCATCTGGTTATCAGATCGGTGAAGGACGATCTTCCACGTCTCTCCTACTATAACCACTATCCGCCAAACTGCACAGCAGTTTGTTGGCAGAAAGATCACTCCCTTATTGACTAGCGTTATGGTTATTATGACACTATACATATATTTAAACATTAAGGCTAAAGGTACAAAATAAATAGGTTACGAATAACAAGGTAATCCTTACATCATTAGTGGAATAGCCAATATGTATTAGTTATTCCAATGTTGCAATAAAGTTTTTAGGTAGAATTCTCTACACTTATATTTAAAAACGGACTTAGAAAATGTTTCAGTTGATAGGTCTGCTGGTCTGCTGGTAGTTCATTATAAATTGACGGAACCAAGTACTTCCTAGTTCTTTGGCCATATGATATACTATTGCCTATTACTTCGTCCAGGGAAAACTATTCAAATAAAAGTTAAACTATTAGTATGTGGGCTTGAGTGCCTTAAACTAGCCCAAACTATTAGTGAACTCTAGGGACAAGCGGTATTTGCGAATTCCCGCTGACCGAGTAATTTCGTATTCAGGGCAGGAGCGTGTATACCTGTTTTAATACTCATCTATCGCACTGCATCACTTTTAGAAGTGTTTAGGGAAATAAAAACTTAACAGTGGAACTGACCCATTTGGAATCAATTATGTATTATATTTCCGATCCGTTATAACATAGCAACCTACAAAAAGTGAGGTTACTCCTTTCTTAAAGGCTGGCAACGCACTTGCGGCTCCTCTGGTTTTGCAAGTTTGTATGGGCCGCGGTGATCATTTACCATCAGGGGCTCTACCGGCTAAGTCGCCGAACTTCGATTTCTTAAATGGCGTTCAAATAAATAAAGATTAAAAATTACTTAAGCAGTCGTGCAATCGGCTTCAATGTTGACAATCGATTTCAGACCATTTATGACGTCACATGTGCTCATGGAAGCCGATTTAACGATTGATTAAGTAATTTTTAACCTTTATTTGTTTGAACGTCATTTAAGAAATCGATGTTCGGCGACTTAGCCGGTAAAGCCCCTGGTTACCAAATGCTCGAATTGCTATCTTAAAAAGAAATTTACCTACAGTATAATGAGCCCCACAGAGAAGATCATAGTGACATTGCCGTCAATAAACAGCCTTAATAGTAAAGTACCTTCCTAAAATGAATAATATAGGGTTTACCGTATATAAGATACTAGCTGTGTCCCGCAGTTTTACCCGTGTTAAACGTTATAAATTATAGCCTATGTTAGCCAGGGTGACAGCTATTTTTAACAATTTATAATTATATTGAAAACGCTTCAGCCGTTTAGACGTGAAGAAGTAACAAACATACACACTCACAAACTTTCGCCTTTATAATATTAGCGTGATTTCGGCATTGAGAGATGACATTGACTCATTACTATCACCATTATGTTATTAAGTATCACCACTAACTTATGTCAGTATAACTGGCGATTCCATCGTTCGTTCGTACTACTGAACTTATTTAAATGTCATTGTCGTGGTATCTCTCTAATATAACTGGTGTTAAAACAACATATAAGACATTCCTTAATAATAACATTAATAATTTTAATGTTGTGTTTCCGAGTGTGAGTAAGGTCGCCAGAGCTCATTGGGGTGGGGGGAAGGGTCAGCAAAACTTGTTTGCTGACTCCAAAAGGCCGGCAACGCACTCGCGACACCAGAGGAGTCGCGAGTGCGTTGCCGGCCTCGTCCATGGGCGGCGGTGATCACTTACCATCAGGTGACCCACTGGCTGGTTTGTCGCCCTCTGATATAAAAAAAGTAAATAATTTCTAACGACATAAATGATAAATAAAACAATACCACTTCAGAAAACATATAAATAAACAGGATATTACAAAATAAACAAACAAACCGAAAAAAAACAATTAATAATTTTAAACACAAAACAAGTAAATTCTTCCAAATTTCAATCGACTCGCAAAATACTAATACCTAGGCAAATCCGAAATGAACACAATCAAGAACTCTTGCCATGCAAGGGGTAACGTCTGCCTATTACCCAAAAAAGCGGGAATACTAAAAAATAAAATAAATAATAAATAACTGGTGTGAAAAGCATAGGGTATTTATAGAATCTCAAACTACTAAAACTGCGCACCTTGCGCGTAATTAGTCACACATTGTTTGTAACGTGTCGCTCAATATTTCACGCCAAAACTAAAGATGGCCTACTTTGGGATCAGAAGTCAGTGTTAGTTGTCCCGAGCAGTTTATTAAAAAAATATATTAAAAATAATTGCAATGCTTGCTTACTTATCGTATGGGTAGTGGTAACCCTAGTGTATGAGTTGCTCAAGCCGCCCAATAGGCACAGAATAAAAAGTACTTACAATAGGCCTCTGAAATGGCCTAACGGCTGTTGTCTAATGACTACAACCGGAACCGACAGCTTAACGTACCCTCCGAAACACGGAGACGGTCAGAAATTAAACCACTTTGGCGGTCACCCATCTATGGACTCACCGCGAGCCTAGTTGCTTGACCTCGCCGAAGTAATTGCAATAATATGTAGAATGTAAATGATAACTGGTAATCGGCCATAAGTTAAACATCCTTATTAGAGTCAAAGTAGCTGTAATTATTCTTGTTGCTTACAAGCGCTAATTTATCTGACAGAGATGTTGCTCATTTATTGCGTAATGCTTTTAGTGATGAGGCGAAGCAATAACAAAAGGAAATTAACATATAATAATTGCGTTACGCGTCCTCGGATTAACTTCTCATCTGCTTACGGCGGGTAGCGCTCGGATTATACAAAATTTGATTTCGCTTGCAGCAACTGCGCTACTTTACTAAACTACATATCATCCTGTTATCTTATAAAAGTCATAAAACATCGTCAGGAAATAATAAATTGGATCCTTTGAACAGTTAAAAAGCTTTTAAATTGCTTAACTTTGTAATAGTGTTAAAACTTTATGCGAATGTCCATTCAAGCCAAATGAAAACCGTAGGAGTTTTATGCTTCTAGTATTGTTCGGCGGAGAATATCTTCATTTATTTTATAACACTTCTCATAAAGTTTATGATGTCGTTAGAAAAAGTCGGATAAGAAGTCGGAAGTTAGGTACTTAATAGATTAGAAAATAGGCAAGTAGTAATTGTATATAGTAATTATTTATTTGATGTGTGGTGACGATGACGACGAAACCACCCCATCTCATCCGGGGGGAGGAGCTAGAATTCGCCCCGAGGGATACCTACAAAAGAACACTGCGTCTCTCTGAGCACTTATGACCATCATAATTCAACCGCCAACTCTTCTATCAAACGTGACTTTAGCATGTCTTGGAGAAGGTCTTTGTCCAGCCGTGTATATCTTTTGGCTGTCATGATGATGATGATGAATAATATTAACTTAGGTATACCTTATTACAATAATAGTGTAATTGATAATTTATATAATGAATAAGTGTGATATAGACTTGTTCCTTAAGGTTATGTAGAACCTAATTATTTTAACAATTTTTTTAACCTAATTATTTATAGATGTAGATTATTATTGATCCCGGTCGGCAGTCAAGTCTTACCAAGTCTGTTTTCAAATAAAATAAAGGCAAAATATCAGTTCTTGAAATTCTAGTTTATAGTCATATTAAACTGGCTGTTAATATTGAAGAATTTATACTAAACCAGGGAACAAATTTTAACCACATGTGTTCAGCTCTTTTTACTCGATTGAGTAACAAATATCTAAACATACGAACTTCCACATTCATAAGATAGTAGTATGTACAGTAGTGGTTAGGCAAGTAAGTATCTACTTTAAAAAAACTTAATTCATTAGGTAGGCTAGGCTTAGAAAAATGTTTTTTAAATTTCTCTAACGAAAAGCTACTCATTATGTATCTCTTCGTTAGAGAAATGTACAAAGATTTCTTAGATCAAATGAAGGCAATTATTGCCGTGGAATTAGGTATTCTCTTATACGTCGACCTACATCACAACCAGTGCTTTAATTGTTAATGTAAGTTTGAGCTTAAAAATATTTAAATATGTGATGTTCTATATTTTTATTTGAATTATATGTAATGGTATGAAAACGGCTTAAACCATCTTAATAAAATATATATTTGGTGGTAAAACATCGCAAGTGACCCTTGCAAGATTGTTGACTTACGATGGGGGAAGCCGCTTGATGCGGGCAGCACATGACCGGCCATTATGGGGATCCTTCGGGTAGGCCTTTGTACAGTAGTGGACGTTTTTCGGCTGATATGATGAAAACAACGCGAATCCAGAGCACAATTCTTGCAGACCTCGGTCACTCACGTACTTAAAACTGACACGTTTCTGTTTTTGCTGCACCCCTACTTGTTCTGTGTACATCGCGTATTTTGATGTAAAAACCAAAAAGAATATTGATAACTTTTCAACTAGCGGAAACAGCTAAAACTCAAAAACCTTTCTGCCAGTGCGGCCATCGGTTCCACGAGCTACGTGCCCTACTCACTACCACTTGAACTTGACAATTATTAGGGTTAAGTCGGTTAACTTGGCTCGGCTGCCGATTTCGACATTTGTGATTTCATCTCGCAGAGAAACTTTGAGCGTAGCCCTCTCTTACTCTTAAGATAACCTTAAGCTATCTTATGAGGCCCATAGTAAATTTAGAAGTTAAAAAACCTACTACTACTACCGACTACCCCAAAACCACGCAAAATATTATATCTCTAAATATATTGAAATTTACGACGTATTTGAGTGACTTGATCCTCTTAATTTAATCACATAAATGTATCTTATGATCATCAATACACATCATATTTGATTTATTTTCATTACAATGTGGACTATTCAATACGAACGGAAGTCCTTTGAAACGAAATAAAATGTTAGTATAAACGTATTTCCTTTCGCCGGGTAACTCATTACTGCTATTGACAGCCAACTGCGGAATGAAATCCAGACTATCTTGTTGTATAATGCTCTTGTTGACCTACTTCCCAACTGTAATCCAACAAATGGGTAATTAATTTGTCGTTTCACTTCACTCCAAATATATTTCTGTGAAACGCCTCAGTGGAGATGGGGGCATCTTGCTTTTCGGTTGCCACAGTGATTGATGAATGTAATACATGCTGGTTTAAATGTAGCCTGTTCAACTGCAAATAAAGTCTCTGGTTCAATTCGCAGGTCAAAACCAGTTATTCAATGTTTAGTCGTGCTTGGAGTCGCTGGTTCTTCGGCAAACGTTGAATTTGTCGGATATTCGTCTTTTGCCGAAGAACCAGTGACTATTATACATAAATGCGAAAGTTTGTGATGATTTTGTTGAAACTTATACACATACTTATACACATATACTGTATTTTATTAATTTTAACACGGGGGAAACCGTGTAGCCCGGCTAGTTCAATAATATACATTTATCTTGGGACAACTTACACACTGCCATATAATCCCAAAATATTAAGAACTCGTAATAAGGTAACTGATACTAAACATTTCTAAATACATACATATCTTAGATAATTTACACCCAGGCCAGAACAAATTACCGTGCTTATCACATAAAGATTTATCTTGGGTGAGGATCGAACCCACGACCTCTGGCTTGGCGGTCAGGATCACAACAGTCCAGTCGAATGAAGATTCATCACCCTACTTTCTAAAGCGTGCGACCAAGTTTTTCCAGCCATGAATCGCTGGCATGCTAGGTAGGTTATTAGGTTATAAGAGAAGAGGAAATAGAGAGTATATATGTCTTGTCATATGTGTTAGCTAGTCTCCGAAAACTAGTCTTAGAGAACCAGAGACACGAATGTGTGTATCTTGGTAAGTTTTCTGTTCACTCTATTTCAACCCGTAATTACCCGGTATCTTATACGGATTTTGGTGTGATACGATAAAATTCAGTGTTATCAGACTCTTAAGCAACCGGAAGGACCAAAAAACTAACCGGCCTGAAGCACCAACAATTCAACTTGCAGAGATAAAGTCACGTATTTTCTCCATAATGAACCGGGAAGCCCAGACATAGAAAAACCTTAGGTATCGTCTGCTACTGAATGATTAATCATTCAGTAGCACCAAGGAGACGATACCTAACAGCGATAAACCGAAATATTTTCTCTGTAATCGACCAGGAACACCGAAACCACGACTTATGTTAATTCGTTTATATGATGACAAATCTTTTGTCTGATAATGGGACAATTAATAAGAATCAAGGATGCCAAAAATGCTCGCAGTGCTAATTTGTGTTGCAGATGAAACACAAATCAGTAGTTACTCTGAGCGATCTTAAATAGTGAGTATTAAGTAATATATCACATCACATCATCTACCTGAAATTGTCCACAGTTGAACGCAGGCCTCATTATTATGGACAAAGGTTACCATAACGTTGCCATTTGGAGGGGCTTAGTACTTTTCCTGTGTGGAGACGCCATAGAATATCATCACTCCATCTCATCCCTTGGGGGCGTAGAAATCGACCGAGGGAATACATACCAGAGAACGGGCAGCAGCGTTTTTCTGTGAACTATGACCATCAAACTGCGATCGCCAACCCGTCTGCCAAGCGTGGCGATTATGGCATATCCCCCCATTCTTTGGGTAGGCTTTTGTCCAGCAGTGGACGTACTTTGGCACAGCGCTTGGCATGCGAGTTTGCGTTAGGTGGTAGTTAGGGCACAGGAAACGCTGCTGCTCGACTACCTGCTGTATCCTCTAGTCACCTTTTATGACCCCCATGAGATGATATGGGCTGGCCATGTGGTTCTTTCTGGGTCGGAATACACACGACTTAAAGTAGGTCATCTACTAGGATCATTAAATACACAACTCTGAACTGAAACAATTAAATTTAGAGATATTTTCTCTCATTTTGAACTGAATTATGTTCTTAGATTAGCTGTTAGTTACTTGAAGGTTTAATTTGGTGGCAGCCTAACTAATGAAAAAATATGAGTCTGCTGTCGTCCGTCGCCTGGCTGACGGGCTCTTTATTAACTTACGTAAATTGCGCAATTATACGTTTAAATTGCCAGCAATATTAATTTGGTACTATATATAGCACAACATAGAGCTCAAGTTTCTTTGTCAATTTATTTATTCTAAATTTAAAACAAGGCGCTCATAGCTAGATGGTCTCACCGGTCCGTAAGTGATAAGCGAGGTTAAGCAACTATGTTCACGGTCAGTCCATAGATGGGTGACCACCAAAGTGGTTTAATATTGTGTAAGTAGTTATAAGTATAATTTAAGTTTGTTATGTTTAACCTATTTGTCATGTTTCACTATTGCATTGGTTGTATAACTGGAATGATAGTATGTAATTTGGAAATAAATAATTAATTTCTGAGTGTATCCGTACACCGGAGGGCATGTTAAACTGTCGGTCCCGGTTGTAGTCATAAGATAATAAATCTTTAAGAGTTGTTCAAGCCGCCCATTAGGCCTGTGACATGCAGAGGCCTAATGGGAGGCTTGAACAACTCTGACACAAGGGTAACCTCTGCCCATACGATAAGTAAGTAAGTAATGTAAAACATAAATAGTTTAGGTAACAAATATTAATAATATTTCGAATAATTCAAAAATCCTAAGTAACATTTATGCAAATTATTGCTAACTTATGTGATCATTTTTCCATGTAATTTGGAAAATTATATTCCAAAATCTGTTCAGTTATTTAGGTAAATTGAATTCCTTGATTATCCTAAATAAACTATGTTAGTTTTCCCACTGCTTCGTGGGTCTAGCGGTAACGTGTTCATGTGCAGATGACAAAATCCTGGGCTCACACCCCAAGGTGGGCCAAAAGGGGTTTTCTGCTAGAAATCAGGAAGTTAAATACCTCCCTAGTCATCTTGAATTGCCGATAGATACCATTATGATGGTTTTTTGGATAACCTCCGTTGAAACTGGCCGCCATAGCTAAAATGTGGTCGGGGTGTGGTTATAAGAGTCATTTTGCTGATTAGTTGTTACTAACAAGTGTTAGTAGTTAATCTCTGCCCGTGGTCTTACATGCATATTTCATAAAAGGTACCCAGTGAACCGTAAAAAAGCTGTAAAGGCCGATTTGTCACCGATAAAATCCATCGCAATAAACTTAACTCGCGTTATAAACTACAAAGGAAATCGTAAAACCGACCATAATTAGTTATGGTTCATTAGCTGAGAGCCATTACGAGTGCTCTTACGTGATATTTGAAGCAATATTTTTCTATTTACATAATTACAACGAAATAACATATTCAAGGCTTATACAGGGACTCTTTTTCTAATGTTTTTCCCTACAATAAACTCAACTCCCCCTCTAGGAAATTCAATTCCTGTATTGCGGGACTTTACTTACTTACTTATCGTATGGGCAGCGGATAGCCTAGTGTCAGAGTTGTTCAAGCCGCCTAGTAGGCTTCGGACATAGCTTAACAACTGTTACCTAATGGCTACAACCGGGACCGACAGCTTAACGTGCCCTCCAAAGCACGCAGACGCTCACAAATTACACCACTTTGGCGGGCACCCATCTATCGACTGACCGCGAGCCTAGTTGCTTAACCTCGCCAATTACGTACGGACCGGTAGAGCTACTGGCTAAGAGCCATGAGGACTTTAAAAACATGTAATTATATTATACGTGCATTTCAATTATATAACCCGACCTGGGAATCGAACTCGGCATTTACAACGCTATAATACTGCACGTACTAAATCACAGTGTTAAATGAATTAAACAAAAGGAATATTAATTTTCTCAAACGTTCTTATACTTTTAAAAAATAATAATTTTCTTTCGGAGGCGCCGCGCTGCTAAGATATTAATAACCTAATTTAATTTAATTCGTAGCTTTGAAACATTCAGGGAAAATTACTGAGGCCCAATTAAGAAATGAAAGTCACTGAAATAAGATTTGCGAATTACGAGTAAGAAATTAAGTTGATAATTCTGGATTCGGACTTAGGTGGTCAAAAGCAAGAAGATGCAATAGATTATAAGAGAAAAACTATCAGACATTGATGTTTTCTGTTGTACAGTAACATCATTGAAAAAATGTTTTTGTCTTTAGTATAACCTTTTTAAAAAAAAAACCTTTTCATAAGTAACTTGGAACTTAGCTCATCAACTAATACTTTGTTAATCCATGAGGAAACTATAGGTCTTTAAGTAAAAAATGAAATATTTAAGTTCTTCTGTATGACCGTTTGTTTCTTATCAATATAAATAAAATAAATAAATTTATCAGCATTATCAATCGTAAGTATCTGAATTCTAGGTATACAAATCAAATAGAAAAACTTATTTTTATAAGGTAGGGGGAATGCCTACGCATGCCATCCGCAAAAAGTGTCTACAGGTGGGTATGTCGGACTCGCACCGACTAAACCTACCTGCCGTGGACTTCTTCTGGCACGCAGGTATGCTGCTCCGGTGCCCCCCTTTTGCGCCGTATCCCAAGTCGGAACACGCACCCTGGGAGGGCTCTGGTTGTCCCTCCCCTATTGTCGACTCCTGCCAGTCTGGCACAGCGACTGCGCGACAAACAGATCGCTGTCTTCTCGGAGCTGCTTGCAGTACTTAAGCTCTAGATATTGATGAGTTGATTTCAAAATCAACATATCAAGAACTAAAGCTTAAGAATAGCTTTACTCTTGATTGAATCGTATAACTTATAGTGTTTTTTTAAATTAGTAGTGGCCAGTTTTTTTAATGTAAGCAAGTTCACTTAACAATGCTGCGGGTAATAACATTACTATGCTTACAAAATGATAATAATGAATTCGTGGGCGTGAGTAAGATCCCCAGAACTCACCAGGGAGGGGGGAGAGACGGGACTGTGTGAGTTTACCGGCATAATTGTGTAAAAACCAATCTAATCCACGAAGAAGCACTTCAAGTTTGAACTGAAGTGCCATTTCTAGCTGCCATTTTGCCGTACAAAAGTATTCCTTACTTTCTTCCCTGGATTGAGAGACTATGGCTATATATTTTTAACTGCCAATTACAGCTCATTTAGTGGTAAAAATAATTGTTATACTTACCTCAGTCCCTCAGTGGGCTGCTTACGGCTGATATGGTGATGATAATGAGCCTCAAAGATTCAATAAACGGCTTTTCTATTAATTTTTAGAGGATTTAAACTACTTGACTTGAAACAAACGATCAGGCAAAGTGTTATTTGCCTATTGATTATAGTTATTGACAAATAAAAATGAAATTGTTTAAGTTTGGGAGGAAAAAATAAATTAATGCAATATTCTATTTTTTTCGATTTTATTAGGCTTATCTTTTTCGCGGCTAAGCGTCCAGAGCGAAAATGTCTCTGCAGCAAGAATTCCTCTTAAGTAGTGTAAAATGTATGCGCTATGAACGCGCAGAAATATCAGAGTCAGATTACACGCGGACAGGACCCGAATTTAAACTGCACCTCATTCAGAAGATATATCGGTTTAATTCAAATATTTAAATATCCAACAGTGTAATGTTTCTGCCAGTCAATCAATCAGTTTGTTTATCAAAAAGTAAGTAAACGGCGTGTTTAAAAAATAACACCAGTGTTTATCTAGGTCTTCTCGGTCTTTTTACCAGAATGCGTCATAGAGAGGGTAATTCATAGTATAGTAACACTCGCAGCAGCCAGGGTATCCTATCTGGGATCTAGCGGAAGATCTTCAAAATGATAAACACATGTAAAACACCAATCGCGTATGTTATTTTATTATAATGAACTTTTTTCACAATATATTATTTAACACTTTTGTTACTTTGACGTTGACAATCATCACTCAAAAATTATTATTTTTTTAAATTCAATTTCTATTCTAACTTCAAAACCTATGTCCAGCTATTTTACAAAAATGAACAAAGTTCTAGCTTCTACTCTCAAAAGAGGTTTTATTTTAATATCAGATAATAACATTACAGTATTATCTATAAGAAAAAGCTTTCCACTACGAGAATTTTAATGGCTTGTAATCACCGAAATAAATTAAACAGTTCATAAATTATTTCAAAGAAATGAGACAGTCACGATCAAAACAACGATCAATTAAGATTGCGAGAAAAAGAATAGCTTATTAGCAGTGAAACCGAGAATGCTTTCCCGCAGTTTTTATTTTCTACTGGGAATTAGACACAAGAAAGGACATACATTTTAATTCATTTATATCAATGGCACTATCCATGAACCGGAAGACGCGTAGGAAGGCCCCCGACAAGGCGGATCTTGCAAGGGTCGCGGGAAGCTGCTGGTTGCGGGCATAACAAGACCGGCCATTATGGAGATCCTTAGAGGAGGCATTTGTCCAGCAGTGAGCGTCTTTCGGCTGTTTATTATTTATAAATTATTATATACAACGTGTAACAGAAAGAGTGAACGTAACTTAAGGGGCATATACGGTCTCCTTAAGCCTACCTATACACAAAATCTCATACCGAAATACCATCATTTTAATCTTGATCGTAAAATAATATACCATTCAATATATCGACAAGTATTTTTATCGATATAACGAACATCCGTACTAACACAGCACAGCTGATTCTGATTTACGCTATAAGGTTCATTACCCTTGCGGCTGAGTTTTGTTAGTGTTGTTCATAATGTCGGTAATCTTACTTGTTGATTTAGGTTGTCGATAGAAAAATAAATTACTAGTTGAATAAAAAATGATTATTTCTGTTTGAAGTTTCGTCCACAGGTAGCCGTCCTGATACCCTGTAACCCCCTTAAGTTACGTTCACACTTTCTGTTACACGTTGTATATAATATTGATTATAAATTTAAAAAATGGTAAATCATAAATTTAAGATCAGGATTCCCTTGCCCACGGATAACATCTTTAGCAAGGGAATCCTAAATTTGATCTACCAGTGTTTATCGTTCGTAGCTTAACGGCAGAGCGCCTAACCCGGATTGGTAGAGAGTGTTGGTTTGAGATCCGGACTATTCAATACCATTTATGACAAAAAATGAAAAAGATGGGCATGATTGATTTTATACAGATACATATGTTGCGCTATATAAGCTTCTACAATTATTAAAAAGTAGTATTTATTTACTTTCATTGAATACCAGTCCAATTTTTTTTTATTTAGGATTTTTCTCGGTAGAATAAGTTAATATTAGCAATAATCAATTTATTTACTATACTATGTTCTACAATATTTAATCCTACATAGCAGCCTTTAAGAATAGAAAATACCTGTGCTAGGACCCCCGTTCTTTTAAAACTAGAAACAACAAAAATAAGTGTACATAGATAGAAATTCAACATATTTGTAGCAAAATGTGTTTAATTTTGGGATGTTTATGTAAAAAAAAATCTTAGTATCAGTCCGAAGTCTGGCAGTTGGCGGTATTATACCCCCTTGCCTCGGAGGGGACGGCGATCCTGTAGTTGACCTCTTTCCGGTCGTGGCGCTAGTCGTCCAAACGGATCCTGAGAGCGATGGAATAGAAAGTGCCCCTGTGTTTGCGCACACACTTGTGCACTATAATATGGCCCGCTTAGATGGCTAGTCTCATTGAAACTGGTCGCCGTGGCCGAAATTCGGCTACGAGGACATTATTATGAGTGTGCGCGTGAGTGAGTGTCACTTATGCTTAAAAATATTTAATGATTTTACATGAAATATAAATGTGAATATTTGTGTGGGTATTAAAACATGATAAACTTATCTTAAAGTATATTTAGTCTATTTTTTTATGTTAACTATTTATTTTTAAACGGGAAACGTAAATTGGTTGAAAATATTCCAGGAAATTCCAGCGCGTGAAGCGAAAATACTTTATTCCGTTATTCGCATCAGACATCAATGTTTACATCTAAACATTTTTATTTTGAACAGTAGGAAACAGAGTAGCACTGCTGCCAAGTTTATAGCCATTCGTCTTTTCGTTAGGTAGCGTTCTCATTTATCGGCAATGTCAGCTTACATATCGCGGATGTTGAGAGAGATATTAAAGTACTGCATAATAGTAAATGGCTGAAAACAATAAATCTAAATAATATGTAAATTCGTACTCAAGTCCATAGAACAGTAGATGGACAAACTAATTTAAATCTACTCTCTGGTCTAATTAAATTTTCGGTCATGGCGGCAATTCTCGATGCGGGATAAATTAAAGTACACGTACATAAATAAATGTCATACATAAATGGTCAATAATATTTACTACTAAGACTATCAGCTGTTGCTGTCCCGTATATAAATAAATAAATAAAATAACCGCCCAAGCACGAGTCCGACTGGCACACGAAGGATTCTTTTTTTTTCTTTATAGCGGGGACATGTCGCAACACAGCTCCATCCTACGCAAACTAAACAAACCTTGTACTATGGATACTCGACAGCGGATTTAACTAATTATTTATTTTATAAATAATAAATTATTTTATATATAATTATTATCATTAATAAATACATATTCTTAATTACATACAATACACCCAGACTAAGACCAATAGACATGTTCATGAACACAATTTTTTTCTTGTGAGAGTATTACACTCGCGACCTTTGGATGAGAAGACTGGTGCACTACCAACTGAGTCTTGGCAGTAAGAACTAAGTTAATGACGTAGTAAGTAATGTCATTTCCACGTCAGATTTAGGCGGACCAATAGTTCTTACTACTTATCTTGCTGGGCTATGTTCAACAACACGTGTTTCATCTCACACGGGAAAGCCATCAACTAGAGTAGAAGCCAAAGCCGCAACCAATGTGTTTACTTCATCATAACAGCCATAGAAGTCCACTGCTGGAGAATAGCCTCCCCAAGAATCATGTTGGAGGGATAAGCCATAATCGCCACGCTTGGCAGACGGGTTGACGATCGCAGTAAGATGGTCGAAGTACTCAGAAGGAAGCTGCTGCTTTTCCTCTGGTTGATATTCCCTCGGGTCGACTTCTACGCCAACCACGGGATGAGATGGAGTGATGATATTCTTATATTCGCCACCGTCACCACACAGCGAGTGTTTTTACTTATTGATTGCAATTACGCATCACACTAATATTATAAAGGCGAAAGTTTGTGAGTGTGTATGTTTGTTACTTCTTCACGTCTAAACGGCTGAAGCGATTTTAATAAAATTAGGTATGGAGTTAGTTGATACCCTGGCGTAACACATAGGCTATAATTTATAAAGTTTAGCTTGGGGCACAGCTAGTATGTTATAATTTCAACATGTAACTGAACATTTTATTAATCAATTCAATAGTTCCAGTGTATATTGAATTGCTTCATCCGTGAACCCGGACTTAGAGCTAAAATCATTTATCAAATTGTCTTTGTGTACAGGCGTTTCACACAGTTATCTGTCTTGAGTAGCTCGCCTAATGAGAACACGTCTTAACGTTGTCTATCCTACGTGAAAGAGTTACAGGCCGAGTGTTCGCAGAGATTTATACCGCGAGTAAATAATTCCACTTTAGCTACCATTTCCACCGTCTAGTTGATTTATGCACTGTTTTAGGATTCCGCATTTAACTGGATAATACGTGGATATTTGGAGTTACGACTTGCCTGTTCCTTGGCCTAATTGGCTGATAGGCAACGTACAGCCATAATCTAGAATCATGATCCATTAAATCTCTATAAATAACTGAACTGCTGCCTCTATTTGATTGCTTATAGTATTCTTTCTTGTGTCACAGGTAAGCCGGTCGCTATTTGTCTGAGTCCTTGCAGGTTCGGTGCCTGTGGGTGCCGCTCTATCCATATTGTCATAATTATCGTAAAGGTACAGGTTGAACATTGAAAACGATTAGTTTGGGAAACTATGAGACTATCACAGATAGAATAATACGTTCTTAGCAACCATGACGGTGATACTTTTTTTTTTTAAGACAACGCACGCACTATGGACCTAATCCCTGTTTTGCGGGGTACTTTACAAACATATAATACACGGACACAAATTACATCCAGACTCAGAACAACTACCTATTTATGGGTCACACAAATAGTTGTCCGGCGCAACTATTTGTGTGACTCGTACCCGCGACAAGATGAGGCGAGGCGACTCTCTTAGCCGCTGCGCCAAACGTGCTGTCGTGCACTTTATGGGACTAGTCCCTCCCTCTTACGGCCTACTGCAACTTTTGTAAGCCAGGATTAAAATTATATCCATATTCGAATTATATCCATCATTTGGGTTGATACGCAGTAATCTTCACGTTCCGCAGGCAGGCTGTTGATCGCCGTATGACTATAATAGTGGTCAGAGAGGCGTCGCTGTCCATTTTCTGCTAGATACTCCCTCAAGATGACTTCTACGTCACCCTCGGGGGCATGGTGCTCTTCGTCGCCGTCACAACCCGGCACTGTTATACCCTAATATTCGTGTCAGCTAAATAAAATCCACTGTTGGACAAACAGCCACCTACCCCACCCTACCTACCCTAATATTCTCAGACGGGTTGGCGATCGAAATATTATAGTTATTACCGTTAAACTATATTATAGTTTAACGGTTGCCTGGAAGAGATCGCACCTAGCGATAAGGCCGCCATTTGTACAATATTGATAACATACTCATAGTTCTTTGTATGTAATATGTTTTGGTGTACAATAAAGAGTTACTTACTTATAATCTTAGTTCACAGAGAGACGCTATTGTTCGTGCTTTGGTAGATATTCGATTTGGTAGATATGTGATGAGCCCATGGGGAGCGTAGGGGTCCTGAAGAAATGCTAAACCTACCAAAGCTCGGACAGCAGCTTCTCTTTGTGAACTAAGACTATAACACTGCGGTCCAACCCGTCTGCCAAGCGTGACAATTATGGCATTCCCCATTCTAAGGGGAGGTCCGGGGTGATAATATTCGAGGCTGCGCTGTTAGTATTGAAGTGTATCGGTATTAATTTATGCCATAAATATAATACTCGTAAATTATAAAGATATTTTTCTACCCAATATTTATGACCTTATTCTTTTCTAATCTACAACAGCTCGTAATGTAGGTAAGTCGTAAATACAATATATAGATAAATAATAATAAATTCTACGCAGAGATGAGCTTTTGATTTATTATATTACATTTTAATGTACTGCACTCTTCGGTTTATGTATAAAAGTTACGATCGTACATCTAAACGATTTGTTAAAATGTATGACGTGTTGAAACCAACTCTTCATAAATTAATTTTTAGTAGATGTTGCGGAATAAGTAATTTCTTTGGAAATAGTTTCTTCTTAGTATTTAAGAAGTCAACTAGGCATGAAACTTACATTTTTATAGATTGTTGAGAGCGCAATAGTTGCATTTAATTTAGAAATAGAGGGAAAATGTACACGCCCAGATAAATAGCTGCCTCACTGGTCTAGCCGTAGCGTATTCAGTCAGTCCGTTAGTCATGTGAGGTCCTGGGTTCAAATCTTCGGTCGGGCCAAAAGTGAATTTGTAAAGAAATTTTGTTTTTAAGAACGTGAATTTTAGATATATATTTTTTGATAGTATTTAAAAAAAGGAAAACATGAACCTTGCAAATTGAATTTTGAACGATGCGCATGGTTTTTCGAAAAAGCAGTTCCGCAGTTTCATAAACTGCGGAAGGAATAGAACAGATAAAGAAGTGAAATAATCGTAACAAAACTTGAAAAATGCTATGGCATCTATGTCATTAATTCACAAATGACTCAATTCTCGCATGAAAACTCAATAAATTTCACCGACCGAATTTCTTAAGAAATTACCCATAACTTTTTCATTTAATTAAACATTTTATACAATTTAAAGAAAACTCACAAAATGAATGAGCTCCGTCAAATAAGACATACTTTTAAACTGGTTTTAATGACAAAAATATCAATATGGTACCGCCGCTTAAATAAGCTCTAATTAATTACATATTTCCCCCTTTGCTTTGCCACCACGATATTTTACACAGAACCTAGTAGAAATGTTTATATTATTACTATTATCTTATCGACCTGTTTCTGTGGTTGTGTCTTGTGGTTAGTGACCCTAACTGCTAAACCAGAGGTCGTGGGTTGTTGTCGAACCTCATCCAGAACGAATCATTGTGTGATGAGCACGATTATTTATATTGTTTCTAGGTGTAATTTATTTATAATATGTATGTATTTAGAAATATATAAGTAAGTTTATCAGTTGTCTGGATGTAATAATACAGGCTCTGCCTAGTGTGTTAGTTCTTCCAAGATATATTTTATAAATTCCCAGTTATAATTTAACTTAATTACTTATGTAAACATCATACCATTTGTGCGTCTTGACACTAAGGCCCATTGTTTCCACCCAAAGCGAAAAAATATATAACGTTCAAAAATATGTTTTCATTAATTAGCGCATACGCCATCAAACTAGCCATCTCAAGACACGTATTCGTGTTCTCAAGTAATTTTATTATCCCGCTCATATTAAACGCGGGGCCAGACTCCTTAATTTACAGGTAAGCCCTTAATTATCCGTGACTTCTCTATTGCTCCTTTTATAATCTTATAGGTACTTAAGTTTAAAGATAGATCAAAATACAAAATCAATATGTAGTGTTAATTCCGCTAATTGTCAGTTTAATCATGCCGGGATGCAATTTGCACCGCCCTCCCGCCCGCAAAAACGTGCACATGAAAGAAGGACAAGGTATCGTGCTGGCGCATGTAATTTGCTTTTTGATATTGTCCTTCTTGCATGTGCACGTTTTTGCGGGCGGGAGGGCGGTGCAAATTGCATCCCGGCATGATTAAACTGACAATTAGCGGAATTAACACTACATATTGATTTTGTATTTTGATCTATCTTTAAACTTAAGTACCTATAAGATTATAAAAGGAGCAATAGAGAAGTCACGGATAATTAAGGGCTTACCTGTAAATTAAGGAGTCTGGCCCCGCGTTTAATATGAGCGGGATAATAAAATTACTTGAGAACACGAATACGTGTCTTGAGATGGCTAGTTTGATGGCGTATGCGCTAATTAATGAAAACATATTTTTGAACGTTATATATTTTTTCGCTTTGGGTGGAAACAATGGGCCTTAGTGTCAAGACGCACAAATGGTATGATGTTTACATAAGTAATTAAGTTAAATTATAACTGGGAATTTATAAAATATATCTTGGAAGAACTAACACACTAGGCAGAGCCTGTATTATTACATCCAGACAACTGATAAACTTACTTATATATTTCTAAATACATACATATTATAAATAAATTACACCTAGAAACAATATAAATAATCGTGCTCATCACACAATGATTCGTTCTGGATGAGGTTCGACAACAACCCACGACCTCTGGTTTAGCAGTTAGGGTCACTAACCACAAGACACAACCACAGAAACAGGTCGATAAGATAATAGTAATAATATAAACATTTCTACTAGGTTCTGTGTAAAATATCGTGGTGGCAAAGCAAAGGGGGAAATATGTAATTAATTAGAGCTTATTTAAGCGGCGGTACCATATTGATATTTTTGTCATTAAAACCAGTTTAAAAGTATGTCTTATTTGACGGAGCTCATTCATTTTGTGAGTTTTCTTTAAATTGTATAAAATGTTTAATTAAATGAAAAAGTTATGGGTAATTTCTTAAGAAATTCGGTCGGTGAAATTTATTGAGTTTTCATGCGAGAATTGAGTCATTTGTGAATTAATGACATAGATGCCATAGCATTTTTCAAGTTTTGTTACGATTATTTCACTTCTTTATCTGTTCTATTCCTTCCGCAGTTTATGAAACTGCGGTACTGCTTTTTCGAAAAACCATGCGCATCGTTCAAAATTCAATTTGCAAGGTTCATGTTTTCCTTTTTTTAAATACTATCAAAAAATATATATCTAAAATTCACGTTCTTAAAAACAAAATTTCTTTACAAATTCACTTTTGGCCCGACCGAAGATTTGAACCCAGGACCTCACATGACTAACGGACTGACTGAATACGCTACGGCTAGACCAGTGAGGCAGCTATTTATCTGGGCGTGTACATTTTCCCTCTATTTCTAAATTAAATGCAACTATTGCGCTCTCAACAATCTATAAAAATGTAAGTTTCATGCCTAGTTGACTTCTTAAATACTAAGAAGAAACTATTTCCAAAGAAATTACTTATTCCGCAACATCTACTAAAAATTAATTTATGAAGAGTTGGTTTCAACACGTCATACATTTTAACAAATCGTTTAGATGTACGATCGTAACTTTTATACATAAACCGAAGAGTGCAGTACATTAAAATGTAATATAATAAATCAAAAGCTCATCTCTGCGTAGAATTTATTATTATTTATCTATATATTGTATTTACGACTTACCTACATTACGAGCTGTTGTAGATTAGTAAAAGCTTGATGAGAAATAAAAACAAGTGTGGAAAAGAATAAGGTCATAAATATTGGGTAGAAAAATATCTTTATAATTTACGAGTATTATATTTATGGCATAAATTAATACCGATACACTTCAATACTAACAGCGCAGCCTCGAATATTATCACCCCGGACCTCCCCTTAGAATGGGGAATGCCATAATTGTCACGCTTGGCAGACGGGTTGGACCGCAGTGTTATAGTCTTAGTTCACAAAGAGAAGCTGCTGTCCGAGCTTTGGTAGGTTTAGCATTTCTTCAGGACCCCTACGCTCCCCATGGGCTCATCACATATCTACCAAATCGAATATCTACCAAAGCACGAACAATAGCGTCTCTCTGTGAACTAAGATTATAAGTAAGTAACTCTTTATTGTACACCAAAACATATTACATACAAAGAACTATGAGTATGTTATCAATATTGTACAAATGGCGGCCTTATCGCTAGGTGCGATCTCTTCCAGGCAACCGTTAAACTATAATATAGTTTAACGGTAATAACTATAATATTTCGATCGCCAACCCGTCTGAGAATATTAGGGTAGGTAGGGTGGGGTAGGTGGCTGTTTGTCCAACAGTGGATTTTATTTAGCTGACACGAATATTAGGGTATAACAGTGCCGGGTTGTGACGGCGACGAAGAGCACCATGCCCCCGAGGGTGACGTAGAAGTCATCTTGAGGGAGTATCTAGCAGAAAATGGACAGCGACGCCTCTCTGACCACTATTATAGTCATACGGCGATCAACAGCCTGCCTGCGGAACGTGAAGATTACTGCGTATCAACCCAAATGATGGATATAATTCTAATATGGATATAATTTTAATCCTGGCTTACAAAAGTTGCAGTAGGCCGTAAGAGGGAGGGACTAGTCCCATAAAGTGCACGACAGCACGTTTGGCGCAGCGGCTAAGAGAGTCGCCTCGCCTCATCTTGTCGCGGGTACGAGTCACACAAATAGTTGCGCCGGACAACTATTTGTGTGACCCATAAATAGGTAGTTGTTCTGAGTCTGGATGTAATTTGTGTCCGTGTATTATATGTTTGTAAAGTACCCCGCAAAACAGGGATTAGGTCCATAGTGCGTGCGTTGTCTTAAAAAAAAAAAGTATCACCGTCATGGTTGCTAAGAACGTATTATTCTATCTGTGATAGTCTCATAGTTTCCCAAACTAATCGTTTTCAATGTTCAACCTGTACCTTTACGATAATTATGACAATATGGATAGAGCGGCACCCACAGGCACCGAACCTGCAAGGACTCAGACAAATAGCGACCGGCTTACCTGTGACACAAGAAAGAATACTATAAGCAATCAAATAGAGGCAGCAGTTCAGTTATTTATAGAGATTTAATGGATCATGATTCTAGATTATGGCTGTACGTTGCCTATCAGCCAATTAGGCCAAGGAACAGGCAAGTCGTAACTCCAAATATCCACGTATTATCCAGTTAAATGCGGAATCCTAAAACAGTGCATAAATCAACTAGACGGTGGAAATGGTAGCTAAAGTGGAATTATTTACTCGCGGTATAAATCTCTGCGAACACTCGGCCTGTAACTCTTTCACGTAGGATAGACAACGTTAAGACGTGTTCTCATTAGGCGAGCTACTCAAGACAGATAACTGTGTGAAACGCCTGTACACAAAGACAATTTGATAAATGATTTTAGCTCTAAGTCCGGGTTCACGGATGAAGCAATTCAATATACACTGGAACTATTGAATTGATTAATAAAATGTTCAGTTACATGTTGAAATTATAACATACTAGCTGTGCCCCAAGCTAAACTTTATAAATTATAGCCTATGTGTTACGCCAGGGTATCAACTAACTCCATACCTAATTTTATTAAAATCGCTTCAGCCGTTTAGACGTGAAGAAGTAACAAACATACACACTCACAAACTTTCGCCTTTATAATATTAGTGTGGCCTTTATAATATTGGTATCGTGCTGGCGCATGTAATTTGCTTTTTGATATTGTCCTTCTTGCATGTGCACGTTTTTGCGGGCGGGAGGGCGGTGCAAATTGCATCCCGGCATGATTAAACTGACAATTAGCGGAATTAACACTACATATTGATTTTGTATTTTGATTGTTATGGATTTCCGCAAAGTAACGCCTGATACAGACGCGCGTTAGCATCGCGTTTGTATCGATTCAAACAAACACCAAACTGCTCTGTACGATAAAAGCGCGCCGTCGTCGACGCGCGTTTTAGAAACGCGCGTCTACGGCGCGTAAAAAACGTGGTGTGTACAGGCTCTAAGTAACTAACCAATACGATCAAAACTTAAAAATATTTACACAAAACAAAAATATA
Organism: Pseudoips prasinana; assembly: GCA_951640165.1. NCBI lineage: Eukaryota > Metazoa > Arthropoda > Insecta > Lepidoptera > Nolidae > Pseudoips > Pseudoips prasinana. The sequence goes on along the minus strand of OX621241.1, from coordinate 15,863,202 downwards.
AACTTTATTAAACTATTATTAATTTAGGCTACACTGTAATGCTAAGACAGTCGCCGTGCCGCTTCATGTCCGGGTTTCGAGTCCCATGCCGGACAACTATTTTTGTGACCCATAAATAGTTGTTCTGAGTCTGAATGTAATTTGTGTCCGTCTATTATATGTTTATAGAGGTAAAGTACTCCGCGACACAGGGATTTGATACTGGTGCGGGCGTAGTAATTAAAAAGAATACCGATTCGCAACTAAACGAATACCTACAAAATTCATAAATTAATTCCAATACACTTAAAGATTAAATCTGATGATGGAAGTCACTTCGGTGATTATATTGCTTTTTAGGTTTTCTTATAACTCGTTATCTCGAATATTTTACCAATATTTATAGTTTAGACAGTTGATTAATCTTCTCCGTTCGAGATAATTGAGGTATATTGTGCCATACTTGAAAGATTTATAATACAGCGTTAGGTATTAAAAATACTGGCTAGACTTGGACTGGCCAATAAAAGTAATTATTCACGCTATAAATATGCCCATAGATTCGTTGGATAATAATTTCAGTCTCGTCTCAATTGAGTAATATATAACTAACAGTGAGTTATGTTATGTATCAAATAATGATCCATCGCTGAAACCAACACGCGAGATCATTAAAACGGTTGTTTTTTCTCACTCATAATCATGTGGAATGTGTATGTTCACGGGTGTTTGTTATTTTGGTGTAGGCATTTCTTAAAATGTAGTAAGAAGGCGTTAAAAACAAAAACAACACACTATGGTGGATGTTGAACTCAAGTTCTCTAAACGTATGGTAGCGCATCGTGATCAAGTTTGAGGAAACAGCTTGATACTAATTACACGTAGTACCAAGTGGTAGTATTATAATATAATAATAATAAAGCCGTTATAAATGTATCTGTCTTTATTTTACACTTAAATGTATGTTAAGTAAGTAGTAAATACATTATGTACCTACAGTGTACACAGGCGAGCTTAACTGAACTATGAGTTCTTTTGCAGCAAACCATTCAGAGTTGAACTTTTATGTAGTGGGTTACAAACAGTGCATAGCAATTTTAAATATTTTAATATTGTTTCATATTAATATAGGTCTAAGAATTATTGTTACTAACAAATGTGAGTCATGTTACTTGAAATAAATAAATTATTAATATTATTATACACATATTACAAATTATTGGATAGGAACTTCTGTTTGGGTATAGGCCAAGGGTTATTCGCCAAATATTTTCTGCAACAGCCAATCTCACCAAGGTCTTACTTCGCAGGACATAGAGCATAAGTGTGTGTATTAATTCAGAAGCACTCCCTATATATTTTCTACACTTATTAGTCGATGTAAGACGCAGGGGGAGATTAGGTGCAGGACCTTAACGAGTTCTCCTAGGCACGGAGGTGCTACACCGCTACGACTATTGCTAAAAAACCAATATCAATATAGCTAAGCGAAACACCGTAACGTTAGCAGCGTAAGTAACGTAAGTACCTCCCTATCTATCAAGATAAAATAACCATTGAACTCGTAAGAGCTTTATCGCTACAGTTCCACGAACAAGCTTCACATACTGTGTACATAATTATGTTCCTCTGTCCATGTGTCATACGATAACCTCAAGAATAAATAGTACTCAGGAGATCCTGAACTGGAGACAACAGACCTTGCGTAATTCTATCTTTAAATAAGTAATGGAATCAGGCGTTACTTTGCGGAAATCCATAACAATCAAAATACAAAATCAATATGTAGTGTTAATTCCGACACCCAACTCGTCGAGTGCTCGAAGGAGACATTGAGTCTCCTTCGAGCACTCGACGAGTTAGCAGCCCTTGAGAATGGTCCGTGGAGGACCGAAACACGTGTTGGGTATCGTGCTGGCGCATGTAATTTGCTTTTTGATATTGTCCTTCTTGCATGTGCACGTTTTTGCGGGCGGGAGGGCGGTGCAAATTGCATCCCGGCATGATTAAACTGACAATTAGCGGAATTAACACTACATATTGATTTTGTATTTTGATTGTTATGGATTTCCGCAAAGTAACGCCTGATTCCATTACTTATTTAAAGATAGAATTACGCAAGGTCTGTTGTCTCCAGGTCAGGATCTCCTGAGTACTATTTATTCTTGAGGTTATCGTATGACACATGGACAGAGGAACATAATTATGTACACAGTATGTGAAGCTTGTTCGTGGAACTGTAGCGATAAAGCTCTTACGAGTTCAATGGTTATTTTATCTTGATAGATAGGGAGGTACTTACGTTACTTACGCTGCTAACGTTACGGTGTTTCGCTTAGCTATATTGATATTGGTTTTTTAGCAATAGTCGTAGCGGTGTAGCACCTCCGTGCCTAGGAGAACACGTTAAGGTCCTGCACCTAATCTCCCCCTGCGTCTTACATCGACTAATAAGTGTAGAAAATATATAGGGAGTGCTTCTGAATTAATACACACACTTATGCTCTATGTCCTGCGAAGTAAGACCTTGGTGAGATTGGCTGTTGCAGAAAATATTTGGCGAATAACCCTTGGCCTATACCCAAACAGAAGTTCCTATCCAATAATTTGTAATATGTGTATAATAATATTAATAATTTATTTATTTCAAGTAACATGACTCACATTTGTTAGTAACAATAATTCTTAGACCTATATTAATATGAAACAATATTAAAATATTTAAAATTGCTATGCACTGTTTGTAACCCACTACATAAAAGTTCAACTCTGAATGGTTTGCTGCAAAAGAACTCATAGTTCAGTTAAGCTCGCCTGTGTACACTGTAGGTACATAATGTATTTACTACTTACTTAACATACATTTAAGTGTAAAATAAAGACAGATACATTTATAACGGCTTTATTATTATTATATTATAATACTACCACTTGGTACTACGTGTAATTAGTATCAAGCTGTTTCCTCAAACTTGATCACGATGCGCTACCATACGTTTAGAGAACTTGAGTTCAACATCCACCATAGTGTGTTGTTTTTGTTTTTAACGCCTTCTTACTACATTTTAAGAAATGCCTACACCAAAATAACAAACACCCGTGAACATACACATTCCACATGATTATGAGTGAGAAAAAACAACCGTTTTAATGATCTCGCGTGTTGGTTTCAGCGATGGATCATTATTTGATACATAACATAACTCACTGTTAGTTATATATTACTCAATTGAGACGAGACTGAAATTATTATCCAACGAATCTATGGGCATATTTATAGCGTGAATAATTACTTTTATTGGCCAGTCCAAGTCTAGCCAGTATTTTTAATACCTAACGCTGTATTATAAATCTTTCAAGTATGGCACAATATACCTCAATTATCTCGAACGGAGAAGATTAATCAACTGTCTAAACTATAAATATTGGTAAAATATTCGAGATAACGAGTTATAAGAAAACCTAAAAAGCAATATAATCACCGAAGTGACTTCCATCATCAGATTTAATCTTTAAGTGTATTGGAATTAATTTATGAATTTTGTAGGTATTCGTTTAGTTGCGAATCGGTATTCTTTTTAATTACTACGCCCGCACCAGTATCAAATCCCTGTGTCGCGGAGTACTTTACCTCTATAAACATATAATAGACGGACACAAATTACATTCAGACTCAGAACAACTATTTATGGGTCACAAAAATAGTTGTCCGGCATGGGACTCGAAACCCGGACATGAAGCGGCACGGCGACTGTCTTAGCATTACAGTGTAGCCTAAATTAATAATAGTTTAATAAAGTTTATATTTTTGTTTTGTGTAAATATTTTTAAGTTTTGATCGTATTGGTTAGTTACTTAGAGCCTGTACACACCACGTTTATTACGCGCCGTAGACGCGCGTTTCTAAAACGCGCGTCGACGACGGCGCGCTTTTATCGTACAGAGCAGTTTGGTGTTTGTTTGAATCGATACAAACGCGATGCTAACGCGCGTCTGTATCGCTACAAACGCGCGTCAACGGCAAGGTTAAAAAACGTTGTGTGCATAGAGTCACCAAAAGATAACATCATTAGGACGGATATTTAAATTACATTGCGAATTCAGTCTAGCTTTGGCCAGTTGATACTCGTATAAATTGTCCTACCTTCCTCCTCTAGTATCAGAACATGTGATATCTACAATACAGGTTTGAACCGGACTTGATATCGATCATTACAAGGTCAAGGATTTGCAGAAATCTGTACCCAAAATCTCAGAGCACAGTATCTTATCTTCTTCTTATCTTTGTTGGGGTGTACTAACTTACTTCGTCCCTTCAGGATCTTTTGTGCCATCCCCCACTGGTTTTTATTCTATCCCTAGAGCCCTGAATGAAGTCGCACATAATCCAGTACGCTTCTTAGGGTTAGATCCTTCTGTTCTGTGTGTTCTGAATATACCAGCCCTAGGATGGCCATTCTGTGTCTTGCCAATGCATCACATTTGCGTATTATATGCAGCATTGTTTCAATTTCTTCCCTACAGGTCCTGCAGATCGGGCTATTCGACAGTCCCAGTTTATGTAGGTGATAGTTGGTGCCGCCATGGCCCGTGAATACTGCTACTATCAGTCGTAGCTGGTTTCTGCTGTATTTCCAAAGCTTTTTGGACCAGCTTTTGTCTACTCCTTTTATGAGTTGTTTGCAGACCACAGTATATATTCTTAGCTTAATTGGCAGGTCTGTGGTGGAAGCAACAGATGTCCAGCTGAACATGCGAGTGGGCATACACACGGGTCGAGTTTTGTGCGGAGTGCTGGGCCTGCGGAAGTGGCAGTATGACGTCTGGTCCAATGACGTCACCCTCGCCAACAATATGGAGGCTGGAGGCGAACCTGGGTGAGTAGAAACATGGTATTTTTAACATTTAGACCTTGCATTTAAGCCAGCAATATATTAAAAACAATATCCTGGAACATTATTTACATACGGATATTCGATCCCAGTTTGAGTTTATAATTATTTTTTTATTGAAGTAAGGTTATATTGACTGTCATACGTTTTTAAGTTTAATAGAAATCTCTGATGGAGAATCTTTCTTGCTGCGTTGTATTTTTGTGCAGTCGTCATTTCTAGGGAAATTCGATCCCAAACTAAGCAGATCTTGTACTATGGAAACCAGATAACTGATATACTACATATACTACTTTTTTTTAGTAAATACACAAGTATAAAGGTTCTTACCCCCAGACTCAAGCTAAACGGACTGTTCATGCACACAAATATCTGTCCTGGGTGGGAATCGAACCCTCGACCTGCGGCATGAAAGGCAAATATTTACCAAACACGCCAACGGGCCCGTTAAAGTAGTAAACGGTTTCCCTATGACATGTATACAGTGACGGTACTTTGCCTCGGTCTCATGTTTAACAGGAATGAATGTAAAAGATGGGACCAGCCGCACCCCACATCCCAAGCCTAAGTCCAGACATTATTTCCAGTAGCCAAGACTGACCATGAAAAGATTCTGAGCCTCAGCGATTGCAGTGTATAGACGCCAGCACATCCACCTACCCCAATCCGTCAAATTTCTTTTATAGATTTTGAACTTTATCACAAAAGCAAAGGTTCAATCTCAATTGGAGAAATTTGGTAGATTGGGGTAGCTTCGTGTGCTGGCGTCTGTACATATAAGTCTTTGTACTGCATTTTACTAATGAAAGGGAGGGATATTGACTGGTTTAATGCTAGTGATCGTGACTGCTAAAACAGAGGTCGTGTGTCTGGGTGTATACATAGTATGATGGGTGATATACATAGTATATCAGTTATCTGATTTCTATAGTACAAGCTCTGCTTAATTTGGGATCAGATGGCCGTGTATGAAATCCCAAGATATATAATATTCCCTACCGTCATTGCTCGAAAGTAGAAAAGAGACCTTTAGTTACACAGCCATGGTTACCCAGAAACATTCATAACCAAAATTACTATTTTGCAAGTTTTCTTGAGAGCGCAACCAGAAACGTTATTAGATAATGCATGTTTCATTACAGTAGTCTCTGAATAGTTGAATAGCGCGTAACTTCCCCAATATGCTCCCAGGCGTGTGCACATAACACAAGCGACGCTCGAGTGTCTCGGAGGAGCGTACGAGGTGGAGCCGGGTCATGGCGCCGGCCGCAACGCGTACCTCAGGGAGAACTCCATACAAACGTACTTTATCATTCCACCGCCGAGACGGAGAAAGGTACGTACTTATATATGTATATAACCTTGATATACGCCGCCACACAAATATTAATGTCCAGCTAGCTCAATGGAGACTAGCTATCTGCGCGGAACATATTATAGTGCTCAAATGTGTGAGCAAACACAGTAGCACTTTCTATTCCATCACTCTCATGATGGAACGACTAGCGAAACGACCGGAAAGAGGTCAGGTACAGGACCGACGGCTTTACGAGCTCTCCGAGGCATGGGGGTATAGTACCGCCAACTTCCAGACTTCGGGCTGATATTGAGAAATTTTTCTTTTTACAGAATAATCCCTAAATAACTTTAGGCGGGGTCGAACCTAAAGTGATTTTCGGATCGTGGATCGTGGGTTCGATTTGATTGGTTGATACCGCTATACCAACTGCATATACGCCGTTATACAAATATTATCAATAATAAAAATATATACCTACATGTTTTGAGGCAGTTAAATATAAAATCACATTGGGCATATGAGGCGCTCATCGCTAGATGCACTCACCGATCCTTATGTAATCGGCGAGGTTAAGCTACTAGGCTCGCGGTCAGGCCATAGATGGGTGACCGCCAGTGGTTTAATTTCGGAGCGTCTCCGTGCTTCAGAGGGCACGTTAAGCTGTAGTCATTAGACAACAGTCGTTAAGCATGTCAGAGGCCAACTGGGCGGGTTGAATAACTCTGACACTAGAGTAACCACTGCCCATACGATAAGTAAGTAAGTACATTAAGAATAGAAATACATTTATTAGACACGAACACAAACGGAAGCAGTAGGTACAAGTTATCAGCATAATTAGAACATAAATAATAAGAAAAAAAACCAAAGTAAATAGAGTAGAGACGCCAGCACATCCAGCTATCCCAATCTATCAAATTTCCTTTATACATTTTCAATTTTATCACTTAAGCATAAGGTTGACTTTCAATTGGGGAAATTTTACAGATTGGTGTCTGTGCAATAGCTCCTATATATTCCGTTGAAAAGTCGTCATCTCATCAAAAGCAATTCACAACCTTGTAAAATTCGACTGCAGTGTTGTCATGTTCAACCTCAGATAATTAAATAAAAAAAAAATGGCATTCGAACCCATCCTGGGTTCGAATGCCATTTTTTTTGCTGGTTTGCCTTTTTGTTTGCCTGGTCGCATTAAAAACTTTTGTGTTAAAAAATTTCTCAGTATTATGCCGGAGTTTGAAAGTGATATACCCCCATGCCCCGGAAAGCACCTGAAGTCCTCAGACTTGCACAATATGCACGTGCAGATAGTTATCCTCTTTTAATAGTGGTCGCCATGGTCAAAATGCGACCATGAATAATAACAATAAGATCCTTCATAATGAATAGAAGTCAACGCCCGCACTAGGGAATCTAATCCATGTGTCGCGGGGTACTTTACAAACAGACACAAATTACATCTAGACTCAGAACAACTATTTATGGGTCACACAAATAGTTGTCCGGCGCGGGATTCGAACCCGCGAGATGAAAAGGCGCGGTGACTGCCTGACACGTGCAGTCAAGGCAATACTTTAGAGACGTACTCAAAAGGCGAAGTGTCAGATAAAAGATTTTATTTTATAATTATAACTGGAAATTACTAGAGATATTTCGCTTATTTCATTATCTCAATTTGGTGCATACTGTTTCTTAACCGCCTCAGTAAAAATAATATGATTCTTTATAACAATCTACCATTCCGTGAAAGCGGTAGATTCATTTTCCCATTCATTTGATTACCTTTTTATGAGATTAGTTATTGGATATAATATTTGTAGTCATGCCCCAGAGACTATTAGGAAATAACAAACCCGAATAACGGGAAATGTTTTTAGAATCATTAGATTAATACCAAGTTATTATGGTATTAAAATGGCCACACCTATTACATGTGTGACTATCGATTGTTGCATTTTAGTCACGCTGGTCTTGCATGATGTTTACGTATAAGTTACATTTATAGTTCCGTAGTTCCAAAGTTAAAAAGAACCTTTATAGGATCAGTCATTATCTATCTGTCAAAACTCTTTCTCTTAGTAACGAGTGGAAGTATTTACAATTTATAATAATATAAATTGTAAATACTTCCACTCCACACAATAATAATACAAATTACAAATTGAAATTAACATTACATATTCAGGTCGGCAATCAGTGATAGCTTTGAAAAATAAACTCTAATGTAAACGGTTCAGATATCTGTGATGTAAACGCAACCACGTCTGTTGATGCCGCATATTTGGTCAATCGCAAGGGTGTTAAAATCTATAGGGTGCTTACCGTTGTCCTAGAATCATGAAATTTTAGAAGCAGTAATGGGTCATAGCACCATTAAAGGAAAATATCCGGAAAAAGTAAATTAGTAGTTAAATCGTAAAATCTAAGTTTGTACAGAACCCTCGGTGCGTGGGCCTGCCTCGCACTTGATAAGTTTTCCTGTACGAAAATATGCCATTTCAAAAAGAGTAGGTATTTAATTTATTTTGATAATTACAGATGTGTCTATCAGCAGGCGTCGGCCTCGGTTCGGCCTCTCGACGAAAACTCTCCTTCAAGAACGTGTCCAATGTTGTAGTACAACTCCTGCACTCCATTAAATTCAACGTCGACGTACCCTTCTCTAATATGGCTGCTTCCCCCCAAGAACTCAAGGCCAATGCCGCCAGGAAGGTACCTATATGGTGTATGACGAACTACCCAAGATCGAGCAGACACAATTTTTTATATCAATTCTTTTTGAGTAACTGTTGTTGAAAATCTTTCGCGTTTTTCGATAAGTAATGATATTGTGATAGTGAAAGACGCGAGCGGTTTTCTTATTTAAAACTTTAAGAGGGAATTTTTAATAATTTTATAAGAAGAGTTACAACTTTACTATTTGCACTATTAAGTTTTATGCGTAAGTTTTGCACCCTATTAAGGACGGGACTAAATAATACGAGTCCGACGTCCACGGCTTTATTTCGCTCCTCAGAATGTTTGTCTCGAGTGATATTATTTTCTCGTACCGGTGCTCCTGTCGACATTCGAAGGTGAGTTCTCTGGTTTTATCTTATTTTATTCAATGTCTACTTACTATTACTATTTTTTTCCGAGACTTTCTCGATGTATAAAAACGGCGTATGAAAAGTTTATTGAGTGTTGTCAATTTTATGGTTTCGCTAAAGTAAATATTGAAAGCGTTTTAATTTATCCATGTGTTTTTTGTGATATCGATGTCAGCCAAGGCACGGACTTTCGAAACGCAGCGAGACGGGCGATGGGGATCGAATCGAATAGAGAAGTAACGTTTTTTTGGAGTTGGGATCCGGTTTAAAAATCGCCGTCTCGCCGTGGGTCGGATCCGGAAACGGGCGGGAGTGAGTCGGGCGGTGTTGGCAGGTGCTGGACCTGCGGCGCGCGCTGCACGCGGAGCCGGGCTCGGCCGAGGCGCTGCGGCTGGCGGCGCTGCGCTCCGACGACGTGAGCCCCGCCCCCCCCGCCTCCGCCCCGCACCATCACACCTTCGACGCCGTCATGCAGCACCACGCCCTGCGCACGCACAGCCGTCACCCCGACATGACACATGTTAATATGCATACGCAATATGCACGTTTAGATCTGTGCTGGTTTTTCGGTTTCCTTGAGAGGTTTCTTGCATCGTTTTCCGAGCGCGTGACGCGAGACTGACGACTAATCTGGCACAGATGATTTGCATAATAATGAATAGAGTGCGTGTCCGAGGCAATGCCGCACGTTCGTCGTCGACTGCACGACGTGTGGTGGCGAGCGTGCGAACACACATGCTTTCTCATTCGTTTAGGGGACGAACTATTATATGGTTCCTGCCATAGGTCTTGTTGAGGCATATCGAACCACACCGATATCAGTCCCGCGTGTTCGACATTCACGCTTGAGATACGAGTTCCGACACCGATACGCAGACGCATTACGTCCAAGTACGATGTCGAACTAACCTCGCTTTATGGTTTCCAAGTAGTTAGTTTGGTTTGTGGTGGTTTTCCAACTAAATCTTTGCCGCTTTTTATTACTTAAGGTATGCACTGAAGCTTTTTATGATTATTACAGAAATCATTTTGCAAGGAACCGGGAGAATGTATAAGCTTCGCGCAATTACAACTTTATTTTATGCCAAACTCCATTATGTTTTATACTACATACATTACACATACACAGTAGGTAATTAAATACGTGGTAGGAATAGATTCCTGTTTATATTGTTTGAATTAACCTCCAGTAGTTCTACACGTGTAGCTAGCACAGAAAATATCCGAACCTCGCAAATACTCCCTTGATTTTAGACTAAATGAATATTTAGATGCTGGTTTGTTCAGAGCCTTGACTCAATGTGTCCTTCCCTATTCAAATTAGTTTCGTATCTACATAAATTTATAGGCAACCTTTAAAGAAAATATCATCGTATGATTTCAATGTAAAGTTTATAATTGGTTTAATCCCGTCATAAGTGGTTATTCGAACATTGCGTGGAAGACTGGAATACACCAGTAACTAATACGAGACGTCTGCTCATTATTTTCAGATATATCAACCTTGGTCATTAGTTCCACGACAAATGCCCGCTGCAACAGTAAGCGTAGACAAAATGTTGTTCATGTGTATAATTGTTTTCCACAATTACCGGGCGACACGTATATGATTCCCTTATCTTGATGTAGGAACTGTACGATTCACGGGATATAATCTGTGGGGCACACTCGCGATTCCTTCGATAGTATCTTTCTATCCACAAGAGTAACAAGGAAAGGGGATGGATTAATACCAACGTGAGCACACAGAACCACATCACTTTCACTTATTTCGAATGTCAAAATGTTTACAAACTTGAGATTGTGTTACAGAATGTTTCGACAATAAAGCCGGCTGCACCGAACTGTGTTTCACTCGCTACCCTGAGTCATCCGCACCGCATGGCATGACCCTTCCACTAACCCGCATGCTCACTGAACCTCACCACTTACCCTCTTACTTATAAACAAGGATCAGCTGGATACGATTTACCATTCTCCTTATATCAGAGGACGATAAAAATCTATAGCTGATGCGTGTTTATGAGTACCTATTGTTTAATTATATTGTTGTATTCTGAAACATATGTAAGGTTGTAAGGTTCGAGTGAGAGAGATCAGTTATCGCTTAACTTAAAACTGATCTCTGTCACTCTAATGCTAATATACACTTGACAAACAGGGACAAATTATTTATTACATAAATTTTAACTATGTTTCTGAATACGGCCACACGATTTTGGTTTTGTGCCTGATTATTTCACTGCTTACTTACACATATGTCTAATTTGTGTAATATTTAAGAAATAATCAAACACAAATCTGTCTTCTATGTATTTCAATATTTATGTGTACTTTACTACCCCCGATCTGACTCAAAGTAAACTCTTGTAAATTTCAACTCCGTCTAAGTTATCTTTATAATATTTTGCCGTTGTAAAAGTATCTATATCGATGTCTTAAGTACTTATATCTACTTCATTACTATTCTAATAATGTGATGCTGCTTCGGAATCCGGAACTTTTGCATTCTAAGGTCAGTCTGAGCTCCCGAACTGTGAAGCATGGAGTCGGCATGTACCCGGTGTACCCTGACCATACCCTGTACATAAATGTGAAAGTACCTTCTACCCTCTGTTGGTCAGATCGATGTGTTCCAGCTCCATTATCGTTGTATATAAGACGTGTAACATAAGTATCGGGTAATACTAAAAGAGCTCAATTATTTAACAGTAGAACATTAGTTTGAGAAGGCGAAATATCTACAAAAACTTTTAGTTTTCTTTGCAAAATGCATCCAGCTCATTGTATGTGTACTGTTTTGATCCCCTCAAAAATTTTGGAAGGCATTAGGAATCATTAAAAGATTTTGTTTTTATGAAAGGTATTTTAATTTTCAAAATTCTATCGAGATAATTAGATCTCTGAAGTGATTGATTACGTAACTTGAGCTGTTATATTTTAATATTTTAGTACTGTGATATAATGGTACTGTGGTATGATTTAGTGATACTAAAAGAAAAAGCGCCTACTCAACTTGTGTATATACAAGGTGTAAAATAAATAGTAGACGTAAATTAAGGAGCGTTATCTACTCATAAAACTGAACTAATTAAACTTTGTTTGTTAAATTAAATTTTGTATGGGCAGTTCATTAGCGTGTTGATTTTCTATATCTTGTTCAGTTTCATAGGCAAATTGAGCTCCTTACGGTACGTCCAGTATTTATGTTAAACCTCCTATATACGAGGGAATTTAAAGAAAATGCGCATTTCCCAAACTCATGTTCTATAAGTAGTTGTCTCCTAGTTATATTAAACTCCGTAAGTAGGTATACCACATTGAAGGCAATATAGAGCAACTAGAGTCAATCATCCAAATTGTTTGCTCAAAATCGTTTTTAGATTACGGTAGAAAAAAAACGGGGTGAGTGCGTGTCGGTCTCGCACTCGCTAGGGTTCCGTATCATCGCACCCTTTGAAAATCTGAAACTAAAATACGTTCGCCGTTTCAAAGTTCCCAACAATATAAAAAGCGAACCGTTTTTGTTTAACCGTGTTCTGATAATCATTACAAATAATCTGGAGAATAGACAACTAGTTGCCTAAGTCTTATATACACATAATTATGTTACACATTGTACACGTGAATCGGTGGGTAGTTAGATATACAGTGTCAGATCAGGGTCGTTGAGTGGGTAATGTGTTTGCAGAACAAAGTCACAGAGAAGTTTAAGCGTCCGTTGAAAAAGCGTCACTCGTCTGTGTACCACCAGCCCACCAACCGCGTCAACAAGTACCTGGCGCAGGCCATCGACGCCCGCTCCGTGCACCGGGAGAAGGCCACGCATGTACATCTGCTTACGTTATGCTTCAAAGACGCTGATAAGGAGGCACAGGTATAATAAGATGCTCTTCTTCTTCCATTGCTTGCGGTCCATAGATGGGTGACCGCCAAAAATGGGATCATTTCTGAGCGTCTCCGTGCTTCGGAGGTAACGTTAAGCTGTAGTCATTATACAGCAGTCGTTAAGCCATGTCAGAGGCCTACTGGGCGGCTTGAACAATTCTGACACTAGGGTGATCACTGCCCATACGATAATTAAGTAATTAGTAAAATAATGGAATGATAATAATGAGAATGAACGAAATTGAAAGATGCATGGAACCGGAGGACACAAAGTGGGAAGCCCCTCTATAAGATGGACCAATGATCTTGTGCGGGTCGCTGGAAGCCGCTGGATGCGGGTAGCGCAAGATCGGCAATTTTGGAGATCTTTGGGGGAGGCCCTTGAGCAGCTGTGGGCGCCTTTCGATTGATATGATGTGTATGGAAATAAGTTGTGTCAAAGTTGGGTATAAAAGTAAGTGTAATAAAGTACCTACAGTTTTGTAAGTAGTCATATGTATATTATTGCGTGTCGGTGCTCTTGAACTACATTTTTTTAAAGCACATGGGGATACAGGAGCTTATTACCCAAGGCGTCCACATTTGGATCTCCATAGGCACATAGCTCGTATAACGAACAGCCGATGAGACAGAAAGTTCTGAAATAGCGACCAGGAACTGGAAGACGTAGCATGGGCAGACCTCCCACTGGTTGGATCGACGATTTTGCGGGAAAGCGGAAGATCAGTCATTGGCAATTTCCCAAATTATACTCGTAGTCATTTTAAACAAAATATGAAGAAATCTTACTAAATAGTTGTATTCGGCATCTTCGTTTGGTAGTCTAGGTACCTTCAGTCCTAAGTCAATACAAAAAAAGAAGAAGTTTTACTAAGGTTCAAAATATTACGATAGAAATAAATGTATTTTTATGACACACGAGAAAGAGTTATCAGTTGCTTTAAGACGATGCCACATACAGATGATGACACAGATATAAAAGAAAACAGCTAGGTCCAGTGCAGGATTAGCCCGCCCAGGTGCTTGGGACTGGTTATGGGATAGGTTTCAAATTTATAAAATTCCTTATTTTTTGTATCAGAGATTCAGGCATCGTTGCTTCTGAAAAAATGATTTTATTCCCTGTCATGTGTTTCTTAGGTTATTTCGTTTCGTCAGCCAAATGACGTCCACTGCAGGACAAAGGCCAACCTAAAAGATTTCCACAATGGAATTGTTGGATTTGGAGTGATATCCCATAAGAGCCACGCTTGGCAGACGGGTTGGCTATCGCAGTAAGCTGGTCATAGTACTCATGAAAACGCTGCTGCCCATTCTCTCGTATATTTCATTCCCTCGGGACGACTTTTACGCCCCCCACAGGATAAGATGAAGTGGATATATTCTTTCTTCGTCAACCACACAGCCAATTTTCAAACTCTTAATGTGTGATGTGTCCTGAGTTTTGGTGTAATTATCTGTATAAGTATGTATTTACAAAAGAGAAGTATTATATGTAGTATTTATAAGTATGTATATCAGTGATCTGGTTTCCATAGTACAAGCTCTGCATAGTTTGGGATCAGATGACAGTGTGTAAATAATGGCACAGGATATTATTAGATTATTTCATTAAAATAGGTTAATTTATTATTGGATGCTGGGATTTGGATGGTTAAGTTAACTTTGAGTGTCCTATTTTCAGTACCGCGCGTCAACAGACGGTGGGTGGGCTGGCTCCCTGGGCGCCGCCATCTGTGCGCTGGCAGCCAGCGGAGCTCTTCAGGCGGCAGTCCTCCCGCAAACTTTGATACTCCTACTTCTCTTCGTCACCGCCTTCGCGTGGTCAGCCGCAGTACTCGCCCTCACCTTAGCCGCCCGGCTCAGGATCATACCCTGTGACGTGTCCAGGCCATTTACATTGAGGAATGCGATAACGACGTTCACTATTGTGCTGGGGTATGCGGTGGGACAAGTTAATGTGGTAAGTTATATATAACAAAACATGTTTTCTACAATACGGTTTTTTTTTAGTTTATCACAGAAATTGTTAAGTAACGGTAAACGGAATAAGGCGTTACCTTGCAGACAGTAAAAAAACAAAACTAATAAGTACGTAGTGTTAATTGCACTAATTGCCAGTTTAATCAAGCCGCGATGCATTTGCATTGCGGTTCTCCCGCTCGCGTTAAAATGAACTTTGAAGAATGACATATTACATGCACCTATATGATACTAAACACGTGTTTCAGTCCTCCACGGGCGGAAAATTTTAAATACAAAATTAATATAACTTTTTATTTCAATTTTTGTAGAAATTCCGTTAGATTGATCGCTTATTTTCATGTCTTTATTTTTTAACTATAAACCGACGTTTATGGTTAAAAAATAAGGACATGATAGGCAGTGATTGATTTACATGTTAGGCAGTTTCATGGATAATTGAATTTTTTTTAAATATACGCGATTTAATACTATATTCTATATCGCACGGTATATGTATATTTTTAAATCAAATTAATCAAAAATCAATCAAATTTAAAATCTATTTAGCTATCATTTCAAGAGCACAATCACTCGATCCCAGCCAAAAAAGACGTATATCTCAATAATCTATCCTTGCGCCTTCATATATTATATAACCTCATTCTTGTTTTGAACGCCTAAGGGTCTCATCAGAATTGAAGTTGAGTTTCAAGCACCAGTTTCAAGAAACCTATTACTCTTTGTTATTAATTTAGATAATTGTATGTTTCCAGATAACTTGTCACAACATTCGTCTATGCGCAAACCTAACGGAAAACACGACGAACATGTCAGACGTTTATACGTTAAATGGGGACGCTGCAAATGAGCTGTGGTCCTACAAAGAAGAACACTTGGGCTGCCCGATCCCCCTGTACATAACCCTCGGGTGCTGCCTCAGTATGCTAGTTGTGGCTGTGTTTCTAAGACTGCCAATTATGGTGAAAGGAATTCTTCTAACTGTGATGACGGCCGGGTATATGGGCATTATATTAGGATATCATAAGGATCTCTTCGACTGCTACGATCTTATGGATGAGTAAGTATCTTATTTTTACTCTGCTTCATTGTTTATAACATCCCTATTATGCCATCTCTAATGGTGAGACGTGCACAAAGTCTACCAGAATTCCAAAGACTTGTCAAGAATCACTATCTGTCACTACAAGAATGACAAAACAAAATGGAACGTTATATTTAACGTTAAAATTTGTCAACATTTACTAATAGTTATACTTGTTATTCCTTGTGAAAAGTAAATAAATCATTTTTATTATTATTATATTGTTTGTATATATTATTTATAATATGTTTATATATTTTCTTCTTATTATGTGTACCTATGCGGTCTTATTTATAATGTATTTGTACACCGACAACTGCCCCTCACAATATTTCCATACTCCGATCTTTACTTTGGTTGTCAGGAAGAGTTCACATTTTGGGATAAGACCGCCAATTGTATAATGTTAAAATTTTAAATACCTTCTATTTATTTGTTATTCTTTGGTGTACAATAAAGAGTTCATCTATCTATCTATCTATGTTTTAGTAAGGCACTTTGTAAAGACATCGTAAGTATTCTTGGTCTTATCCCTTACTTACATAACTCTTGGGTACTGCCACATTATATTAGTTGTAGATGTTTTTCTAAGACTGCCGAATATGGGAAAATCTATAATTCTAATTGTAACGACTGCCATGTATGTATATGGAAATAATATCAGGATGTCGTAAGGATCTTTTCTGTAGTCGGGACAGTATACAGTATAGCAAAGTTATATTATTTGTATTAGTAGTAGCTATTTTTCAATTCTGCCATAGGGTAGAAGCTCTTTTTTGCTATAGAGTATAAACATTCAACCGTTTTCAATGGTTTTTTTTATATAGAAGCTACAGCTAGCAGTTAAAATCCGATTTAGACACAAATTACTTGGGGCCATCTTGTAACAATATCAAAACAGAAAAAACCGGCCAAGTGCGAGTCGGACTCGCCCATGAAGGGTTCCGCAGCAGCAAGTATTTCAGTTGATTAAATGAAAGCAAATTGCGGTTTATGACGTATTAAAAAAAAACTACTTGCTAGATCTCGTTCAAACCAATTTTCGTTGTAGTTTCTACGATAATGTACATCATATATTTTTTTTAGTTTTATCATTCTCTTATTTTAGAAGTTACAGGGGGGGGGACACTCATTTTACCACTTTGGAAGTGTCTCTCGCGCAAACTATGAAGTTTAGAAAAAAATGATATTAGAAACCTCAACATGATTTTTGAAGACCTATCCATAGACATGTATGGGTACGATAAAAATTTTTTTTTGCGTTTCAGTTCTATGTTTGGCGACCCCCCAAAATTATTGTAATTTTTCTATTTTTGTGTAAAAATCTTAATGCGGTTCACAGAATACATCTACTTACCAAGTTTCAATAGTACAGCTCTTATAGTTTCGGAAAAAAGTGGCTGTGACATACGGACGGACAGACAGACAGACAGACATGACGAATCTATAAGGGTTCCGTTTTTTGCCATTTGGCTACGGAACCCTAAAAACGTGTTTTTGAATTGAGATTCACCTTCTTTTCTAAAGTCGATTAAAAAGCAGGGCTAAATTAGGCCTCACACTTGCTCCAACAGTCGGAACTCGTTATAATATCTGCATATATGTCTATTTTTTAAGTTAAATAATTAGATTCCTAGACAAAAGTATTGATACATATACATTAAATTAAGTGCCTACATAGTGCGTGCAAGCGCTAAGCCATTTGATTATTGGTTTCCAGAAATCATAATAAATTCTAAAGATTTACTTATATTTAATCTAAAGTAAATTCTATAAAACACGTATTGTTATAGCAGCATTTATTCAAAGAAGATAATCTGATTTATTATTTACAAGTCACCTAACATAATACCTCCAACGCGCAACGGTTCAGAAAAGATTAGCAACGGGCTTACTAGAAGTAGCTTAGTATTTAGAACAATGAAATGTGATATTCCCATCGCATCTAATCTTATTATAGTAACGCTTACACTACAAGAACTCTAGTATATTCAAATAGAATGTATTTATTTATATTATTTTATTGACTTCGTAATATTCAAATGAATTTACTGCTATTGAATGTACCTTCGGTATATTCAGCCATCTTTTGTTCTGTACACCACCTACTACCCCCGTCTTTCTATTCACTAACAGTTCTGGTCCATTCATCGGTTGCCTGGAAGAGATCGCTTTTAGCGATAAAGCCGCCACTTGTACTATTTCCATTTAAATGTAAAGTTTATGTCTTTGGTATGCAATAGAGAGTTATCTATCTATCTAATGTACATATGTACATATTAAATTAATCTATGTATCTTCTCTATAAATGTATGTTTGTCTGTATGTCCTTTATAGAATAGTAAAGTATGTATTTGATCCTGTGATGATCTTCGGCAAAGTGTTGTGCATGAGCCCACGAAAGTTTCTGAGTTGATACGACCAATCTTCGATAGATAGCGCCACTATCATTCTTTTTACTTTACTTTTTGAAGTTATACTTCTTTTGGCGCGATAGAGAAAAATGATGAGAGTGAATTTTTACGATGCGCGCGCACACCGACACCTAAATTTAACAGCATGAAGTTAGTTCTAGGTGGTATGAAAATTGATAACTATGTTCAAGTTGTATATCCTAGTATTTTTATATGTAGAACACGTGTTTCGTAAGGGTACAATTAAACAGTGTGAATAAATAAATATTATTTTGGTGTTTTTTTCCATACGCCAAAGAACTATAACTTCTAACGCGTGTACATAAGTACACACAAGTTTTTTTTCTGAAAAGATTATTTCTCAGTATCAGCACGAAGTCGGTCTTGTACCTGACGACCTCTTTCCAGCCATCTCGCTGTCGTACCATCGGATCATGAGAGTGATGATTAGAAAGTGCCTCTTTGTTGCGCAACTTGTGCACTATAATATGGCGATGACGATGGCTAGTTTCCATGGAGAATGGCCGCCATGCCCAAAATTCGACCAAGAAGTCTTTATTATTTTATATAACCCAGATACTACTGATAGTTAGTAAGCTAAATAACTAAATAATAATAAATAAACTAGAGTATTTTGTAAGTGACAGTAGATCAGCTAAGGGTCTACAACCGGTTTTATAGTGTCACTTATAAAATACTCTAGTTTATTTATTATTATTTATTAAGAAAACCAACAACGATACAGATATAAACACCAATTGCAGAATGCAATATAAAGGGAAGGCCAATGGCAGGTTTTCCTTTTTGTAAAATTGAAATTATAGTTACTACTAGCTAATAAACAGACCAAAAATATAATACTGGCAATAACTCATTTAAAATCTTTAACAGACATTAACTTGGTTAAACAGATACCTTTGTTAGAGGGTCTAGTTTAATATTGTATTAATAAATTTATTTATTTTCATGTATCGTTTACTTTCAGGCCAAGTTTAGTAGGGTCGGCGTACGTGGCGAGTGCGTGGACGGTCGCCCTAGCTCTCGCAGTATTACTGCACGCGCGGCAGACAGAATGGACGGCGCGCCTCGATTTCCTCTGGCAGGCGCAAGCGAGAGACGAGAAGAGAGATATGGATGCCTTACAAGTGAGTTTTGTTACAGGTTTTAAGCCCCTTAAGTAAAATTCTGTACATCATTAGTGAAGCCTCCCGATCATTAAATATGAATGTAGAAAATTCAGCCCGGGTTTAGACTTTGAAAGTTAAATTGGAATTCGTAATTGGTGAATCTAATCCCTAAGCCGTTCCTGGCATATCGCAATTTCCTGTGTGATATAAACTTATTTCCTTAGAAAGTAATTATGGTGGTACTCCGTAAATATTACATCAGAATATCTCTAACATTTTGTATCTTGTCGTAAACTTATGTAACATTCACATGAACCTTACATATTCCTACACAAACTTTCATCCCCTATTGTTTTTTTACAAACTTTAAGGTAAAACTTTTACAAACTATGAATGACATATTTATTTATATCGAGTTTCAAGATTCTAGCTCGATAAATGACGATACTTTTATACAACTTTTCGTCCCCCCTATCACTTTTTCGCATAAAAAAGTAGCCTATATCCTTTATGAGGCTCTAGACTATCTGTGTATCAAATTTAATTTAAATCGGTTTAGTAGTTTTGGCGTGAAAGCGCGACAGACAGAGTTACTTTCGCATGTATAATATTAGTAAAGATGGACGAGCGGGTTGTTTCGCAGTCCAAGACGTTTCAGCTCCATAGACACACGTTAAAAATTTAACGATTGCTGCAGTAGCCTCTGTAAGATTAATATAGAATCAAATTATAGGTATATATTCTAGATCTTTGGGGAGCAGCGGGCGTCTTTCGGCTGATATGATGATGATGATGAACAATATCATACACGCATTAAGCTTTGTTTAAAATTATCAGACTTTATGTTGGGTTATGATTCATTTATTTGTTTATATAAAGTTTATATATAAATAGTAATAATAATTACAATTTATGTCAAATAAAATTGTTTACAACAGTATAAAATAAAATTACCAATAAGTACAAAAAATTTACTTTGCTATAAACAAAGTAAGATTTTCGTGAACTAGGTTATCAGAACTAGGGTATCCTGTGTTTAAGGCAAGAAGTGCTAATATGAATACAATCTAAAAAATAGTCACTCTTTAAATATAAAATAAATGAAATACACAGAAGACATATAATACTACCAAAATTTTATATTACATTCATACATAAGTACATCATACATCCATAATCTTATAAAAAAAATAATATTGCACACAGATTCCAAAGTTGTCTAGTTTAAAATAAATTATTCAGTTTTTTTTAATTTTTTCAATAATGACAACGCGCGGGGTACTTTACAAACATATAATAGACGGACGCAAATTATATCCAGACTCAGAACAACTATTTATGGGTCAAATAGTTGTCCGGCGCGGGACTCGAACCAGCGACACGAAGCGGCGAGGCGACTGTCTCAGCCGCTGCGCCACACGTGCAGTCTAAACTAAGTTAGGTCATTAAACTATAATTACTTAAAAATAATAATTAGTCTTGTGGTTTCCGGCCCCGAAATAATTGAGGCGACTATGGGATAAGTCCGGCAGCAGCACCATTTGTGTAACTGCTATCACCTAACTGCGGTCGCCAACTCGCATGCCAAGCGCGGTGGCTACGGCAAAACCCTAAAATGACGACATTTTAGAATCTTTGAGGGAGACCTCTATCTAGCATGACTTAAACTCACTCAGGCTGATGACTTAAAAAAATTAACTCCTGTTTTTATTAATTAAAAAATTGAAATATTAATTTAATATTTTATGTGATTCCAGGCATCAAACAGACGAATTCTCTTCAACCTCCTGCCCGCTCACGTAGCTACGCACTTTCTGGACAATCAGTTTAGAACCAATATGGTAAATATTTACTGTAGACTAAGTATGTGTTGTAAAAACGAATAGTAGAAACGAATTCAAGATGCCTATCAAAATGTAGTGCTGTGTTTGGATATTGCTTTGATGTCAAACACAAGGTTCAGTTAACATCGAGATTTCTAACATTCACTCGTAAGTTTTGTTACACAAAATTCACAAAATAACTCCTCTCATAAGAATAACAATCAGCTGAGCATTTTGTGTGAGCGCTAAATTGTTCACTTGCCAACTATACAGTTGGCATGATAAGATGATTATATCATCATCTTATCAGCGAAGCTAAATAGTGAGTGAACCTATATGTAAAGTCTTTACTTCCATATGGGAGAAGCCATATTTATGTACCTAATATCCAATGAGTGAAACGAGGCCGCCAAACTAAACTTAAAAAACAATCTAATACTTATACGCTCTCTGAGACGCTTTTGTTTGTTTGATGTAAGGCGCAAATCGAATGAGGTTTTTGTGGTTTAATACGCGTTTGACAAGTAGATCTAATATGAGGGAATTTCTTAGTCTAGTAAATGCCCTAATCCTTCTGATAGAATACTGATTGTAGTACTTGGGGTATTCCATGTATATCACTAGGTTTAGGGCATTTAAGGCTTTACTGGACTAAGCTAGGACCCTGTATGATCATTATACAACTATGTATAATATATTGTAATTATTTTTGTGTTGTGAGACAAAATAACAAATTCTCTCAAAGTTATTTATGATATTGGAGAGGATTTCTTATTTTACAAATTGGCTTTCTGCTTAGAGCTTATAAACATGCATGTGTATGTGATAATGTCGCACTAACCATTCCATGTTTTCAGTCATTTACATCAAGCTCTGTTTAATGAAATCATTCGGTGTACATTCATTTTGTGATAACGTTGCTTTGAGTCGTACATTGCACTTATTGGGTTAGTGACAGTGTTGTAACGTTGTATTTCTATTCAACGCTCCTTAGTTCATTTTAGTATTAATTCTCCGCCGCTTTAAACCAGTTCGGTAGCCGCCGAGCGGTCGCTAAGCAAAACCGGTTGGGAAGCGTGAGCCGCCGAGCGAGGATTTAGCGAACGTTGGGAGGTCAGACTCAGATTGCACTCATTGCGATAGCACGTACGCACTCACTTAAAAAGAAACGTTAAATTTTTCTTAGTCGCGTCGTGTAACATCTTCAAGTTGAAGTGAATCTTCATTCACAAATAGTTATTAGTTTAACAAGTTAATTTCAATCAGTGTTAACCCCATATTGGGTAAGTGTTGATTATTATTTAGTTCTCACTCAAGTAGGGTATTGTAACGTGTACCGGCCACCTTTATTTGACCTTGTGGCAAATACCACGTCAACTTCATATTGTGCCTTATGCCTACAATGTAAATTAATATTATGTGCGGTGCTTCACACTACACATAATACAATGTTTCCTATTTGTAAACTCCGCTTCTGCCTGTGACAATTGCACACATTCGCCTTATGCGTAATTGGTACTCCCGCTTCCTCATCATCATTACGCGGTCACAGTCAGGAGAGGATTGAGGTTAAAAGAATATTTTATTTAGTGGACGTAAATTCCAGGGTCCAAAGTTCGGCCTACGAGGGTCCAAAGTTTAAAAAAAAAAAAAAAAAATTATGTACATCATCAGCCAGGTTTTGCCCACTGCTGGACAAAGTTCTATTCCTAGCTTAGTTGGCAAATAATATACATAAGTAGGTAGCGCTGATGCTCGACTACCTGCTGTATCCCTTAGTCGCCTTTTACGACACCCACGGAATAGTAGCCGTGTGGTTCCGGCATCGATAGGGTAGACGAATAGGACCACCCCCATACTATTCCGTGGGTGTCGTAAAAGGCGACTAAGGGATACAGCAGGTAGTCGAGCATCAGCGCTACCTACTTATGTATATTATTTGCCAACTAAGCTAGGAATAGAACTTTGTCCAGCAGTGGGCAAAACCTGGCTGATGATGTACATAATTATTTTTTTTTTTTTTTTTTTTTTTTTAATTTTGGACCCTCGTAGGCCGAACTTTGGACCCTGGAATTTACGTCCACTAAATAAAATATTCTTTTAACCTCAATCCTCTCCTGACTGTGACCGCGTAATGATGATGAGGAAGCGGGAGTACCAATTACGCATAAGGCGAATGTGTGCAATTGTCACAGGCAGAAGCGGAGTTTACAAATAGGAAACATTGTATTATGTGTAGCGTGAAGCACCGCACATAATATTAATTTACATTGTAGGCATAAGGCACAATATGAAGTTGACGTGGTATTTGCCACAAGGTCAAATAAAGGTGGCCGGTACACGTTACAATACCCTACTTGAGTGAGAACTAAATAATAATCAACACTTACCCAATATGGGGTTAACACTGATTGAAATTAACTTGTTAAACTAATAACTATTTGTGAATGAAGATTCACTTCAACTTGAAGATGTTACACGACGCGACTAAGAAAAATATAACGTTTCTTTTTAAGTGAGTGCGTACGTGCTATCGCAATGAGTGCAATCTGAGTCTGACCTCCCAACGTTCGCTAAATCCCCGCTCGGCGGCTCACGCTTCCCAACCGGTTTTGCTTAGCGACCGCTCGGCGGCTACCGAACTGGTTTAAAGCGGCGGAGAATTAATACTAAAATGAACTAAGGAGCGTTGAATAGAAATACAACGTTACAGTGTATAAACGAGATACGAATGTTTTACTAAGTCTCAGACATTAAGACTATTATTTTTCTTGTATAAACTTGAGAGTATATGGTTATACAAAAGATCTTCGAAACTATAAGAAACAAAAAACTGGTGCCCGCTTTTAGTATTAAAAAATAATAATTTTTAGAATCTGTATACAAAGGAAGAAAGACTAAAGATTAAACATTATTACTTTATGATTATGACATTTATGTAACAGTCGATGTTATTAAATAAAGTAAAAAAATAATTATTTTATTACTTTTGCCTTTAAAATTGGATAGTCATTTGTTTCCAATAGATTTTCGTAAAAGAGAATTTTTATTTTGGAAGCCAGTGATTTTTAATCATAGCTAGAAAGAGTTCAAGCCATTAAATGTTTTATGGTGACTTCCAAATAATCCATAACGAAAACTAACTGCCGATAGAAGTGAAATCAATTTCTTTACACCTCTAATCTAAATAGTCTACAATATAATAGTTATACATGGGAAGCATGACGTGAAGATGGCGCGCTTTCCATGATTTTTGTTTAAACAAAAAGTGCTCAAAGCGCCTAAAGAAGTTTTCACTACAATAAAAACTATGTCCTTTAGTCTGACATATAGTATCGTTTCATGGTCAAGCGTAAACCTTTTTATACCAACCGTTTTACTCAAGAATATCTGTAAAATAAAACCAAGAGACGTTAGATCGAGAGTATGGTATTCACCACTTATTCCGCAGATAATTCCTTAGGTATCTGTACTGTAGTGAGTGAAAACTAAATAAATTAAAGCATACGTATCGAAGTTATTCAACTGTGACTGCCCTCGCTGACTGGCATGGCTTGCGCACGCTATCTCTGACGCAAGAGGCGCGGTTGGCAGGACCTGTACCACCAGTCGTACCAGCGCGTGGGCGTGGTGTTCGCCTCCATCACCAACTACCACGAGTTCTACATGGAGCTCGACGGCAACAACCAGGGCATGGAGTGTCTGCGGCTTCTCAACGAGATTATTGCCGATTTTGACGAGGTGAGTTACTGCCATTTTTCTTATTACCTTCTTAAGAAACCAATACAAAGGATCTGATGCATTAATACGAACTCTATATAACTAAGGCATGAAGTCTGCGTCTCTTTCCTGATTTTGATCAGATGAATACTTTCAAATTAAAAAAGATAAATATACAGAAAAATATTTTTATCTTTGAAAGACAGCAAAATTTTCCACGTGCTAGACTAATGATCTCATACTCAAGTTTCAAGTGTGGAGTTTCTAGAGCTAGAGCCTACCTGGAAGGTAGCAGTCATTAGGTTTTCTTCATATCATGTTTATGGTGAGATTTTTATTTTCCCTTCCATTGGTTCAAGCTTCAAACAGCCCCTGGAATGAGTAGACAAACAGAATAAATAAGACTTTTGGTGGGACACGCTACATTCGCAGATGTTTTGTGATTTGGAAATGGTACCCCAATTCCACATGTTTTCTCATCTTGTTTGAGAGTCCTTCAGGTTGGCTATGATAAATTATGTCTCGAAGGTAACTTTGCCTTTGCTGGGACAAATGAAAGAGAAGCAAAGGAGACGGAAACCTATTCATACAATATTGGGCTAGGATGTAAAAAGATAAAAGTGGTTTCAAATATTGGGTCTATAAATTATCAGCCAATCACAAAAAAAATCATGGATTTTTTCAATCTGTGAGCAGAGTTATAAAAGATTTAGTACTTAATAGAGAGGTTATGTACCAACCTATACTTAACAGCTGATTTTTAAGAGCGATTGCTATTTAATAGTTATCCGTGTCCAGTATGTTAGCAAAAGTCGTACACGTTAAGCAATATCAGAAGTCCGTAGAGAGAATGCAGTTGTCGAGGGATATATAAACAAAACAATAAAAAAATACTCAAATCACACACGCACTAAACGATACAAGAAACGAGTCTATCATAGATTAGGATTCAAAATCTGTCACCAGTCACTGTCAGCATAGATTTTTTTTTATAATGTTTTCGGCTCTGGCTTCTTCGGCCTTATGAGCCAGCTGTCAGCATAGATTAAAAATATAGTTGCCAATAACTAATAAATCGATTTAAACGATAACCAATGTTATGATTTCTATTTATTTTGTTGATATTTAATTTTTTACTGTTGACATTATGTTAATGTATTTAATAATTATTATGATTAAATCAGTTATCTGGTGCAAGAGTTTATAGTAATCAACAACCAATTTAATTCGTGACTTAAACTTATTTTGAAATTTCTCGTTTTCCAGATTGTAAATTGGGTCAATTTTTTACAGTTTGAAATAGAAAAATGTAACGCTTTTTTTAAACCATATCTCAACTTATTACAGTCAGGCCCAGAAATCCCCGTCTCCTTTACTTCGTCACAAGCGGGATTTGGCTTACAGTGTATCTACAGTAATTTGCTGTTTTATTTAGGTATATCACAATAATTAAATATAGAATAAATTTCAGCTTTTAGGTGATGATCGTTTTGGTGCAATAGACAAAATTAAGACTGTGGGTTCCACATACATGGCGGCTGTGGGCTTGATTCCCGACAGGAAGATGACGGACGAGGCGAGCTCACGCAAGCACATGGCGACCCTGGTAGAGTTTGTCTTCGCAATGAGAGACAAACTGAAGGATATTAATGATAATTCTTATAATAATTTTATGTTACGAGTTGGTAAGTTTATTTCTATATACTCTTGAATTTATTCATGATTGATAAAGATACTTTAAATATTATTATTTTGTAGGTATTAACGTGGGACCAGTAGTAGCTGGAGTCATAGGGGCAAGAAAACCTCAGTATGACATTTGGGGGAACACAGTAAACGTGGCTTCCCGGATGGATTCTACCGGCTTGCCAAACCATACTCAAGTCACGGAGGAAGTGTACCAGGTGCTAAAGGATTTGCCGTACCAGTTTGTGTGTCGCGGGAAAGTGAAGGTCAAAGGGAAGGGTGAAATGACAACGTACTTTTTGACGGACCGTGCCCCAGCGAATGGAACAGCGACAATTTCATCAAACGGACCGCCAAGCAATCCCGCGACAGCATACGGTGGAGTGGCAACGCCACTTGCCATGCTACAAAACTCCGCTCGCCGCGCCGCCGCTCAGCCGTCACGCCTGCCACCGCTGCGGGAACAATCCGTCGCGGCCGAGAGCGAGCCGTTGCTGCCCGCCGCGCATCAGAACAACGGCAACAACAAGGGCAGTAAAGGTCGCCGTAAGGAAAGTGATGGCGCGCCACCGCCGCCTCCTCACGGCACGGGCGCCACTGGTGCTCGCTGGCCGCCCCCGCGCGCTATGGTTGCGCCGTGGCCGCGCCCTGCTGAGTCCCGACCTGCACCCGCGCACAAACGGCGTGCAGTGGCGCGGCTTCCACGCCCACGGTCCAGTGAATCTTTACCCCTAGCGCGAAGTCCACGCGTGCACTCGTCGGCAGACGAGTTGAGCTCGTTGACGCGCTCGCCGAGCCTCAGTTCGTCCGATGAGAGCTACTCTCGCACTACAGATGCATCGCCCTCCCCGCCCCGCGCTGCGCCCTGGCCGGTGCCTCGCCCTGTATCTCGGCCCACGCACTTGCCGCGCACCAACCCGAGCCCCGGTTACGATTACCCACCGCGGCCCGCTAAACCGACACCCGACCGTATCGAGGAGCTTTACGCGATGCACAAGATCATCAAACCGTCCCTCGACGACAAGTTTGTAGAGGAACACGACTACCGAAAGGAGGATGAGAAGCTGCAGAGGAGTATTATTAACATGCTACAAGCGTCAGCAAAACGGGATGGGTGCTGTCAGACGGACAAGAAAGACGTCGCAAACCGGCTAGGCCAACGGACCGGCTCTTTCTCGAGTTCCGGCGGGCGACCAACGAACCTAAAACACCTAAACCACGATAGCCGAGAACCGTTCGCCAAACGGAGTCCTTCAGATGTGGCATGCGTGCCACCTTTTGAAAGAGAAATTCAGCGGTTACTTGACGATAAAAGTCTGATCAAAATCAATCCACCGAAAACAGAACGAAAGGAACTAAAATTGGAGCTGAGGTGAGTCTTGTAATAGAATGTATTGATCTAGCAAATTATTTAGTTATATATTGTCAAAACATTTATGCAAAATTTCGGAACTGGCAAATGTCTTACAGCGGCCGCGCACGATAGATAGTATTAATAAGTTGACATTGTATTATATTCAGGGGTGGAGTTCCTTGCGTGGAAGCGGTAGGCGCCGGGGGCGGGGGGCTGCGCAATAACAACAACAACAACAGCAGCCCGCTGCACGCGGTGGGGCTGGCCGCCATCACGGTGGTGGCGCGGCACGAGTCGCCGCGCGCGCAGCACTTCCCCGGCGTGCTGCCCACCGACGTCGTCGTGCAACTGCCCTCCCCCACGCATACTGCTAGCAGATCAAGGTTTGTTCATATCTGTAACAAACAACTCATTATACGTAGTGCCGCTTTCACAGAAGTCGCGAGTTGCTGCGAGCGCATCTCTACGCGTAGTATTACATACTACACGTAGAGATGAGCAATATCGTCGTACAGGCGCCTTTTCTCAGTCCTCATGCTAGCAGAGCACGGGTTTTGTCTTTGTTGCGTTGTTGTACGAGTCCAGTTTACATTTTGACGAACATTTTAATAACATTGTAAATAGGGCTCCTAAAATACTTAGATTTGTTATGCGTATGCCAAGTAGCTCTACTGAAGTCTAAACATTTAAAATGATTTATTGTACATTCGAATTATAGGCGGCGACGTGGTCCGCCACCCGTCACGTCTCGTTTCCCAGAGAGGCGAAAAGTGGTCAACGGAGAGCCGTTTTGCTACGTTGAATGTTGGAGGAGGAATAGAAGGTAAGATGGACGAAGTATGTCAGCTGATGAGTGAAAAGCGGATCGATGTGTTGTGTGTGAATGAGACGAAGCGGAAAGGGTGTGATACTACAAACCACGGACTATACACGGCGTATTGGTCTGGAGTACCGAACACCACCCGAGCTTGCCAAGGTGTGGGTCTCATTCTTTCCACAAGTATGTCTGAGTGTGTGACTGAGTTCGAATGCGTGAATGCAAGAGTAATGTGGTTGAGAATGAAAGTTGGTATGACCCGTATCTTCCTAGTAGGAGTGTACGCTCCTGTAGATATGGGTGCAGTTGTAATACAGCGAGAACAAGAGGAAAGAAAGGCATTCTGGGAGACCCTGAGAGATGTGTTGCGGTTAAGTCGGTATAATGAAAGAGTAATAATGTTAGGTGATTTTAATGGATGGGTTGGGGTAAAACGTGATGGTTTTGAAAGAGTACTAGGTCAATTCGGTGACGAGAGTGAGAATGAGAATGGGTACAGTCTGCTTGAGATATGTTTGGAATGGGGTCTTTGTGTTACAAATACTATGTTTGAACATAAAAGAATCCATACGTTTACACGAGAGAGGAAAAATGTGAGAAAGAGTATGATTGACTTCGTGATTGTAGATGAAAGACTGAGAAAGAATGTTCTAGACACAAGAGTCTATCGTGGGACCGCAATCCATACAGACCACTTTCTGGTGATGAGCCGAATAAGTGGTCTGTCCAAAGGATGGCGCCACCGAATCCCTGAGACTAAAAGTGTACTAGAGAGAATAAAAGTAGAGGAACTGCAAGAGGAAGAAGTGGCAGACGAGTACAAAAGTAAGTTGGTTGAGAAGTTTGAGGGATCTGAAGACATAAGAGAAGTAGAAGAGCTATGGAAGGTAGTCAAAGAAGGTGTGGTGAGTGTAGCTGGTGAAGTATGTGGTGTAATAAAGAGAAGAAGAGGAAGAAAGATGAAGAATATTTGGTGGGATAAAAGTGTACAAAAAGTTGTATGTGAAAAGAAGAAAGCGTGGTTAGACTGGCTAGCCACCAGAGCAAACGAACGAATGAATAAGGCGACGAATGAGGATATAGAAAGGGCCTGGAATGATTATAGGAAAATGAAAGTAATTGTAAAGGATGTGGTGAACGAAAAGAAAAATGAACAAAAGGATAATTTTGATAGAAGGTTGTCTAAGGATTTTCAGACGAACATTAAGTTTTTCTGGAAATCCGTTAGATCAGTAAGAGGCATAACTCAAACCTCAGAACTGAAATCCATACGAGACCAAGATGGAAATATAGTGAAAGGGGAAGAATGCGTGTTAAAACGTTGGAAGGAGTATTTTGAAAGTTTGTATGAAAGAGGTGTAACAGAGAGTGAACGTAGTTCACTAAGTATAGACGAGAACAAATGTAAAGATGAAATTGGTATGGATGAGATTGTGAAAGCTATTAAGGGTATGAAATCAGGTAAGTCACCAGGGTATGACAGGATAACTTCCGAGATGCTGAAGGCTGGATATGGCGTCATAGCGAGTCAGCTGTACAGCCTTTTCAATCTATGCTATACCACCGGCCAAGTGCCAAGTGATTGGTGCAAGGCTGTCATTGTACCTCTTTACAAAGGGAAAGGCTCACGGCAAGACTGTAAAAACTATAGGGGCATTAGTCTGCTCAGCGTCGTTGGTAAGTTGTATGCAAAAGTATTGGTTGAAAGAGTTGTGAAAGAAACCGATGCGAAAATATGGGATGCACAGGCGGGTTTTCGGAAAGGAATGGGATGCACGGATCAGGTCTTTTCTCTGCGAAGTATAGTAGAGAAGTTTTTGGGCAAAAACCAAAAGGTCTACTGTGCCTTCGTAGACTTAGAAAAGGCCTACGATAGAGTGTTGAGGAATGAACTATGGTCGGTACTGTCCATGTATGGGTTGAACGACAACCTTGTTCAAGCACTGAAATCTCTTTATAGGGATTCCAGAGCCTGCGTGAGGATTAACGGGTCATACACCGAGTGGTTTAGCATCCAAAAGGGTGTTAGACAGGGATGTGTAGCGTCACCGTGGTTGTTTAACCTATTCATGGATAGCTGTTTAAAAGATTTGAAAGAAAGTGAATGCGGTGTAAGGATGAATGAGTTACTCATCAAATGTCTGCTTTACGCTGATGATCAAGTTTTACTTGCATCATCGGCGGACGAGTTGCAGGTGATGGTAACAAATATGTATGAATCCTTTGAAAGGAAAGGGATGAAAATGAATGTAGGTAAGACGAAAGTAATGGTATTTGAGAGGGATGAATACACGACAGCGTGTGATATTGTGATTGGAGGAGAGAAAGTCGAACAGGTGAATGAGTTTGTATATTTGGGAACTTTGTTTACGAGAGATGGGAAATATGAAAAAGATATTGTTAGAAGAGTAAATGCGGGGAACAGAGTGAATGGGGCACTACACGCCTTTATGAGTAGCCGGCAAGTATCAAAGAAGGCCCGACTAGCCGTGCACGATGGAGTGTTAGTGCCAACTTTAATGTATGGAAGTGAAAGTTGGGTATGGCAGAAAAAGAATGAAAGTAAAATAAATGCAGTGGAAATGAGAGCTCTGAGAAGTATGTGTGGTGTGACTTTGAGAGACAGAATTCGAAATACTGATGTAAGAGAGCGTTGTGGTGTGAAAGAGGATGTAGTCACAAAGATTGAAAAAGGCATGCTGAGATGGTTTGGCCATTTAGAAAGGATGAATGAAAGAAGATTGACAAAAGAAGTATACCTGGCCTGGGTGAATGGGACAACCGGAAGGGGAAGACCACGTCGAACATTCTCTGACCAAATTGGAGATGTTCTCAAGAAAGGGCAGGTCAGAAGTACCCTAAACCGGCGAGCATGTATGAAGAATATAATGACAGTAATCGAGGCAAAAGAAGTATGCAAAGATCGTGACAAATGGAAATCCGTTGTCTCTGCCTACCCCTCTGGGAAACAGGCGTGAGTCTATGTATGTATGTATGTATGTACATTCGAATTATTACAAGTATCTTGGAACACGAGACTCGGGTCAGGAATCCGAGATATGATACTTACACTAGCAAACATTCAAAAAATAATTTTCAATATATCGATGTGGTATAAAATATATACAAATCGGACATATTATGCACTTTGTTGTCAATTTCCCATATTGCCGCTAGAGAAACGCAGGCAGATAGCACATACTGTCTATATATTAAAAATTAGTTGATAGTCCTGAGCCTCTTGGAAAAATTGGTTTATAATGAGGCGAGGGTGAGGTACGAGGCAAAATGCTCCCGCTCAAGCAAGTCCGAATTACAAACAAAATACTTTTCTTTTGCGAGCAAGTAATAAAATAATCATGGCGTGTAACAAACATATTATAACAGCATAAACAGCGCGAATTCAGACTCCGTGAGGAGGTTGCTGAACCAAGATTTTCTTGTTATTGTTCTCAAATGCAAGGTTACATATGTCTGCCTTGACACAGCTTGCGGGTAAACCAAGACGAGAAAGATATCGCATCAACGCATCTCTCGCGATAAGTAACGCGTTACTTACATATTACGTGAAATACTTAGACTTCTGACCCAAACAATTTGTTTTCAGTCCGTCTAGCGAGAAGAAAGTGGAATCTGTTATTATAAGGGAAAAAGAAAAAGATCACCCAGAACGACTGCACAACCGGGTAAGATTTAGATTGATTCAAAGTTTTGTATAAATTGCTCTAAAAATTTCAGCAACAATTACTTTAAAATCCTACTTCCAGGTACCCATTTCTAATCATAGAGAAATGGGTCTCTACGGGGAGAGTCAGTCGGAGTGGTCGTCGTCGTGCTCGGAGGGGGAGGGCGAGGGTGAGGGCGGGCAGGTGGAGAGCACGGGATACACTACGGACGACCCGGCGCTGGAGAACGTGTCCATGCTCAACGAAGCGGGGCTGACGGACGCGGAGGCGGCGCTCAGCGACGTCAACTCCTGCTACTTCGACCGCGACGACGACGTATCTTCGCGCGCGTCCAGCCGCCTGCTGGACTCCGAGGCGCTCGTGTCTCTGGAGTCGCTCAGCGCCATCTACGACTCGGACGAGCCCGCGCACCGCTACCTCGCTAACATCCGCACCGTCACCGAGTCCATCACGCGGAACTTCGGCCAGCCCGCCCACGTCACTGACGGCGAGAGTGACGTCTAGTGATACTATGTGATATACGGACAGTTGTGATACGGTTACGGTTACGACTTTTGTGAATCGACCGACTATCGTGCCCTAGATTTCGACTCGTTCCTCTCTTGTGCTGCCTTTCGTCAATTGTGATAAATAAAATCTCAAAATGATTACTTAACAGACCTGTCTTGACGATTGTCCTCTCGGAGTTTTATTTAGACGTTAAGAATCGGAAGAACTATCGAATCGGCTCTCTAATTCTAAGAAACGAATACTCATAATGTTTTATTTGTCTCTCGCTTTTCGTTGTCTATAGTTCTGTTGTTTGTGACAAGAAGTTGGGTGAAGGCTGACGAGACTCATTCTCTTCTCGCTGAAGCGGTCGAAATAGTTGTATCATTATTGCTGACGTGCCTGTACTTTGATGAATTTGTACTATGTAAATGTGTCAATATGTACCTATTAATGTAACACTGTATGATATTCATGTACAGGAGAATGTGCCATGTGATGGCACGACGCATCATCTGTGGGAGTGCGCGATGATCTCTACAATTATAAGGTGCTCTGAATTAGAATTATTTATGGTTTGTCTTGTGATAACAGTATAGGTATTCGAATTTGAGCGACCAATCTCTGTTAATGTCAGTGTTTGTAGTGTAAGGGCTGGCCCCTGTGCTATAAAGTGTAGTTTGTCTCTTGTGTCTCGAGGAGTACAGTGGTGTGAACTAACTTCATAAGTACGTAAATATAATGCATTTCAAACTATATTTAGAGTAAACATGTTACCACAGCCTGAAAGATAACGCTTGTAGTATTCTTTTGTCAGTCATAAGAAACTAATTATAATAAGGCATAACTGTAGGCTTCTGGTCTACTATACATTTTGGATGAATATTAACCCTATTTGGTCTTTTCTTTCCGTAATCTAGTCACTAATGTTTGGTCTTCTAAATAAAGTGCCATCATCAGACTCCTATGTCTAGTACTGGATCACTTTGTAGCGGAGGTGAGGTAATATCATGTAGTATAAGAGCCGTGAGACTTAAAGTACAACCAATACATAAACACCACTAGCGAATATTTGTTGTAGAATATTCTCTGTATTAATAAATATCAATTATTTTTATTATTTAATTGTAAAATAAGTTTATGTGTCAATTTCGTGTAATGATCGTTATTTTAGGATAATTAATATGATAGTGATTAGAAATATATATATATATATATTATTATTTGAGGCACTATCTCGTAGCCTCGACGGTACATTTATATGAAGCCAGCGTTACTTGAAAAATGTACTTAAAATGTTTTTGATAGCAGATCCACAATTTAATTTAGTTAATTTATTTTTGGATATATTTTTGTAACATTTCTACGAAACCTGTACTGATAACGCATATTTGAAATTCTTATAATTTTTTCGATATTTGTAAAACTATATGTATAAGTATTAAATTCTTGAAAATTAAGTTTGATTTGTAGATGTTTATCGAACATTATCTTGTCTTTTTATATCGATAAGTAAAACTTTAAAAATGTAATTGACTGGTTAAAGTGGATTGAGGGAATATTTATAGCGTATGAGACTTGTATATAGACGAGCCATTGCTCCAAGGAGATCTACTGATTGTTAAACTTTGTAAATATTGTTAAATGCCTGTCAAGTGCTATTCCACACCCATACTAAGTCTAGGTATACCACGCTGTCAAACAATATTATTTGAAGGAGGCCCCTTGTTTAACAACTTTGAAACCCCGACACAAAACAATGGATAGTATTATGTTTCATATACGCACCCTGAACAAAACAACGGCACAACTCTAAAATGTAGTTTTAATATCTCTCTGTTACTTTTAATGTGTATAGGTATTCATGATTTATTAGAGATTTATTACAATAGAACTATATAAATTTAAATTGCTACTGTAATTAATATTTGTAATTAATTACAGTAGGAATTAAAATTTATATAGTTCTATTGTAATAAATTTTTGTTCATATGCAATGACCATTTATAACTAAATCGAAATAACATATATTTCGATTTAGTTATAAATGGTCATTGAGGTGTGACTTTACTTAATTCAGTATTTGACTAGTTTATTTTATTACTGGGTATTAAAATGATAAAAAAGCATAAACCAAACAGTGAAAACAGAATCTTAATAGCTTCTAATTTTAAAATTACCGTATTTCAGTATATCGAAAATCACGTAAGACTGATTACACATTATACCCGCAGCCTCTCAGCTTTTGTGATTTGTTTGCAGTCTTTTTAAAAAGAAGAAGAATGGAGATGGTCGAATATATTGTTATAATGTTTGCGATTCCGTGAAAATTATGCATGATTGTGTTTAAAAAAACTTTATTTCTGTTCACTTATATTGTAAAAATTATTATTGTAATAATTATTCTTAAATTGGTGTTGCACGGTTTTAATTGAAGTAAAAGTTAATAAATAATTTGTTGTGACGTCAAAATTTATTGCCATACCTTCCATGTTAACGTCATTCTACAAGAAAGAGATAGAGCATCCAGATCCCCTTGAAGTTGAAACGCTAGGTGAGCCGGCTTGATTGGTTTTTAATTGACACATTAGCGATCTTAACTCTAATCTAGGCCACTCTCGTTTCCTTTTAAATTGTTTTGGCTCTTATAATAAAATTATAAAGTTTATATTGATGTGGTTCTGTATAATCCTAACACTGGCAAAGGGTTAACATAGCTGTCAAAATTCATACAACTGTCAATGTCATTGTTCTTAAGCTGATGCTACGTTATACAAGGTGTAAAATAAATCATCGACGAAACTTGACCATGGCATTAATCAATGTGAAAAAAATTAACCTGCAAAATACACCAACATAAAATATATTCATATTTCACGAACTGGTTTTCTTACATTTGGTTTACCAAGTGATATTTACCAAGATATTTATTTACACCTCGTAGACTTAGCTTATTTAGAAGTATTCTTATTTGAACTATGAAATACTGTAAAACTATTAAAATAAATCTTTGTATTTGAAGTCGGGGTTGCTTAACTTTTAGTTTAAATTCTCAGTATTTATATTTAATGTTTTCTCATGTTGATGTACTACATATAGTGCCAAACTATTTTTATGTATATGCTTGTAATCAAAGTGATTTGTTTAATGCTTTAATAATTTTGTTATGTTTTTTTTTATATAAAAGTTTCATAATAATTGTTCATCACATTAGAAATTGGACTGATATTTTCGAATTGACTAAAATAGATCTGATCTTTTAGTACATATTTAGGTGAATAGTTCCATCAATATTTTATTAAACTAATTGGCAAAATAAGTCTTCGGTAATGTAATACAATGTATTGGACTGTTGCAAAATAAAAATATGTAGAATGCAAATCTTTGAACATTTTTGCTATAGTATTCGCATTAATGCAAATTACATAATATATGTAAAGAATTCATACTTATGAATTTTAAACACATCCATCGTCTTGTGAGCACAATAAAGATTAAAACATTTTTTAGCTTTAATGTGAATGAATAACAGCTTTGTTACAGATTACCTACATATTATTATCACATAGAAATTATATTATTGTTATATACAACGCGATATTTTACTCAAAACGTTCAAATACCTCGTTCAGAATCGTTATTAGATTACGAAACTATTAATATAAAATCGAATATTTGCAATATTTTGTATTCGATATGTCATCAATTATGTGAGTATGACTTTTTCTTTTTAAATTTTTTCAATGCATTTTATTCTGATAGGGATACTGGATGAGTCATTTATATGTTTTGCTACTTCAATTACACGTTGTACATATAATTTGTGTAGGGTACTGCCTTATGTAGCAAGTGTATTGTGTATTTTTATTTATTTAAATTCAATTACCTAAGCAATATTAATTACTTATTACAAATAAAAAGTGGTTTACATCAGCTGAATCTATCATTTATTTCCATAACCTTACCTATTTTAGGTCCATATTGGTGCAATATTAGTAATGATATAGCTATAGTCTACTACAAACTGGCACCTGGCGGCATTCCATTGCATTTTGCATTTGAGCCTTCAATACATTTACATTTGAGAACCAATGATACAAATTATTTGTTGTTATAACGGCTATATATTTTTCTACCTATAACGGTTCATGAGATACAGCCCTCTGACATACGGATGGACGGTCAGATAGCGGAGTCTTAGTAATAGGTAACCCTAGAAACACACCCATAATGTGACAATAAATTGCGACGTTGCCAGTCCTAATGTACAGACATCCTTAAATTAAAACGGCAACCAAACCCAAATAGCTCATTCACTCATAATTTTCCTGTTATGTATCCTGTATATAGAATACGTGTATGAACAATAAATGTACATATAGTACGTATAGTACGTATTCTTTTGTATGGTATATACATTTATGGCACATATTACAATATGTGTGTGGTTTCTAGCCCAGAAAGAATAACAGGGCCACCCCATACCATCCCGTGGGTGTCATAAAAGGCGACTGAGGGATACAGCAGGTAGTCGAGCAGCAGCGCCACCTAGATGGAGTTTTGGCGCCAACGCGGAAAAAGACTCATCAGGGCATTGTTTCATTTTCAAAAACTGGTGTAAATTCAAGTTTTTATGTGTAAATATGGTGGATTTTTAGACATAACATCATGGACAACGTACACAAGTGGAGGAAAGTGCCATATTGCCGTGAATTGCGATTTTCTGTGTTGAATCTAAAACTTCATATAAGCCTCTAGTAACGTCTCCACTGCTTTACTGGGGTACGACAAGGACTACGAATGACTTGACTGTGACAGACTTTACTTGACATGACGAAAATAAATGAAATAATAATATATTTTACGGAAGGCTCATAAGGCCAAAGAAGCCAGAGCCGTAAAACTAATTTTAAAAAATAAAAATTAAAGCCACCTAGCTACCATATAAATCGCCAACTCGCATGCTAAGCGCGGTGACTACGGAAAACGCCTCCAAATGGCAACGTTATAGAAACCTTTGGAGGAGGCCTATGTCCAGCAGTTTGCACTTTGCACTTTCTCGTACAACAAATATATTACAGAAACGGAATAAAATATTCGGATAATATTGTACAAAGGGCAGTCTAGTTGATTAAAGGGCAGATTATTTCTGAGACACAGCTGTAGACAAAAGCTTTTGTTTTGTTACCTGAGGTTTATTGTAAGCCTAGAACGCTTTCATTGCCTCACCGAATAATAAAGACTTACAAAGGTAAGTACCTAAGTACCTTTCGAACTAAGTAAACCGCGCAAAAGGGCACCCTGTTTGGGGTTCGAACCACGTATATGAGTTTTATGAAAAATGACAAGGGCTAATAAAATGATATATAATAATATTAATAATATCCTTGGACATTATTCACACACGGCCATCTGATCCCAAACTAAGCAGAGCTTGTACTATGGAAACCAGATAACTGATATACTACATATACTACTTTTCTTTTGTAAATACATACTTATATAGATAATTTACACCCAGACTCAGGACAAACAGACATGTTCATGCACACAAATATCTGTCCCGGGTGGGAATCGAACCCACGACCTCCGGCGTGAAAGGCAGGGTTTCTACCAACCACGCCAACAGGCCCGTCCCGTATAACAATTTAGTAAGACTAGTCCCTCCCTCTTACCCACCACTGCAACTCCTGTAAGCCAGGATCAACAGTGGCACACAATGAAATGACACTGAGCGGTGAAGCTCAGGCATGTCCCGGGGAATCGCTTTAACTGTCTTGGATCCCGCAACGAATTTAATCAGAAAGACAAAAAAGGAGGAGTTAGAAAATAAATAGTTCCACTTCCCTCCAGAGCAAAGCGGGAGACAGAATGATGTAAAGAGGCTATAGCCTCATAAAATGAGAGATCTGCAACTAGAGAAGCCAGCTGCAAAAGCACCGAGGATCAATTCAAGGGTCCTAAGTGAGCTGTTATATTTGATTCCAATAGTAGGTATGGCAAAAGCGCTTAAACGCACGGAAGTTGTTCCTTGTTGCTACAAGATCCGTATAATAAACTACTCCAGATATTTATTGCAAGCTGTTTAACATAATATCACGCTGATTTTGCCAGAGATCAAGTTTTATTTAACCGTTCGCGTACGTCCGGAAAGAACTGGTGCAGATGGCGACAATTTAGTAAGAAGAGAATGCATGAAAATGTTTGTTTGTCCTGAGTCTGGGTGTAATTATCTATCATTATCATCATCATCATATCAGCTGAAAGACGCCCACTGCTGGACAAAGGCCTATTTATATTTATAAGTAGGTAGGTATGTATTGAAAAAAATGGACATTTATTTCGATTACCAACGTCGTAGAAGGCAAAATTGAGGCAAGGAGAAAGAGAGAGACCGAGACGTAAATAAATGGACCAGGCGAACGAAGTTGTGAAAATGGAGGCTTACAAAGAAGTCAAGGCGAAAGCTTACGATAGAGAAGTCTGGATACTGCTACACCGACTAGTGCACAACACTTAATATCTTAGGACATTATTCACATAAAGAAAAAGAAAGAAGAAGAAGAAAATATTTATTAAGCACACATAATAAAGATACAAAAAGACACAATCAGAGTAATGGCGGCATACAATATAAATACCGTACAAAATACTCTTTTATTGTTACTAAAACAGATTTAGTGCGCTCAAATGGCTAGCATACGGTCATCTGATCCTAAACTAAGCAGAGCTTGTACTATAGAAACCAGATACCTAACTGATATAATAGATACCTATACTACTTTTGTAAATACATACTTACACAGATAATTACACTCAGACTCAGGACAAACAGAGATGTTCATACACACAAATATCTGTCCTGGGCCGTCGTGTCCTGTGGCGTGGTCGCGTGTGAATAAAGTCCCAGGATATTTTATAGTGTACAGAATTGTCTTGTTAGTTGGTTGGTTTAATCATAGTTATGTCATATGGCTTGCGGGTCAGGTACGCGCGTGTCGGTTGCGCGCGTCGTGTTCCGCATAGTAATGCCCTTCGCCTTGAACCCCCACCAACGGAAACACGTGGTGTTTTACCTTACATCTACCTGCCGATGTGTAAAGGTTGAGGCACTGATAGTTTTTTATTTAAACATCTCTTCTGGGGTGCCTTGTAAACATAAAAGTTATCAAAGCCCAGAATTATCTATGCAGCTGTCTCGTTCGCACATTTGGATAGGTAGTTCATGTAAACCGACTTCAAAAGATGGAAGATGTTGAATTTCTTTGTTTATATGTTTCGTTGTTTGCGAAACGATTTTGATAATGCATTCGGAATGGCCTCATATGAATTTGTTCGACACGTGTTTAATATTTTTTAACAGTAGGTAAAGGTAGGAATTATGGTATTGACTTTCGAAAAATGTGCTTCGTTTATCTTTTGTGATAAATCATCATCATGATCATAACAGCTGTAATAAGTCCACCGCTGGACAATAGCCTTAATAGGATAAGTTCTAATGAAAAGATTACACACTATAAATTATTTCTCACCTGAATTACATTCAAAGTCAAAGTCAAAATTTATTTATTCCGTCAAAAATTACATTTATGTGGAATCGTCAATTTTTTTTTACCCTACCGTGCAGTTCATGAAGTGGCAGCTACTGAGAAACACTACCAGAAAACTCAGTAAGAATCCTCTTTCAAAATAAAATCATGTGTGTTGACTCCGAACAACTCAATCCCAAGTCCCTATTGGTAACGTGGTAACACTGTTGGACTGTGTAGTCAGTGGCTCGAGTTCAAATCTAAGGCGTGCTCCACCGACTTTTCGCATTCGTGTTTGTAATAGAATTATCTTGTACTTACAAACGTTAATAGAAACAATCGTAGGGAAACCAGAAAATGTGATGGCATGTGAAGTCTGCCAACCTGTACTAAGCCAGCGTGTATCTCATAGAGAATGGAGGCCCTTACCCTGCACTGGGACAGTAATAGGCTGCATCATCAAATTACCTAACATGGCATGGCTGTGTAAACATATTATGTCTCTCTACTAGTAAAGTAATTCATTTTATCTCATCACTATGTTACATATTGTATGGGCAGTGGTTACCCTTGTGTCAGAATTGTTTCAGCCGCCGAGTAAGCCTTCTGACATAACGACTGTTGCCAAAATAACTACAACCGGGACCGTCAGCTTTACGTGCCCTCTGAAGAGACGCTCAGAAATTAAACCACTTTGGCTATATAATCACTAGAAGATATGATTCCATGATGTTCCTATTATCGCTCTAAAGAGACATAATTATGACTACAATATTATGTTAGCTCTGCAGAGTAGAGACAGCGATAGGTCATTGCCCTATAATAAATGAGAGCCACCAAATGATGAGTCGCATTCAGATAAAGCAATTAAATAAATGATCAATCGCATTCAGGTGAAGCACTTAAATAAATAAATTCAACTTTTCCTTCTGTAGTTCGAATATGGATGCCTTTCAAACAAAAATAAATATAGTATTAATAAACGGTATTCATTCACATAGACATTTAAAAAGTGCTTGTTAATAATCAGAATATGGATTGTATTTTTACAAGTTGAATACCTATACATTCAACTAGCTGGCACCCGCGACTTCGTCCGCTACAATTTTGAATGGTGACCAATGTAACTAATGACTTCTAGGTTAATCTAAAAAATATAACTGTATAAACAAATAAGCAATGGCTATATAAATTTAAGAAAACCTTTAAAATAACCTAACTAAGAAAGAAACTAAAGACTACTTTGCTACAGTTATTTCAAAAAAAGGACCCCATCATCAACCAAAAAAATAAAAGAATACATATCAATTGTCCTTAAGCATAGCCAGTAAGTGATATAAAGTAAAATAATGCATTGTAGTAGTAAAATGATGCAATAATCACAAAGGTAATTCCCATTAGATTAGGTTGCGACCACGGCATTGATAGGTCTAATATCACATTTTGTGAACAAAACCATAGCGCGATCTCAAACGATGATTACGCCATCTAGTAACAAACATATAAACTTGTATAGCGGTAAAATTAAGATGTGTGCATATTATTGGGTGATAGGCGATCATCTATTGATTTAGTTTTGGACTACTATATTTTTAGGGTGCGATCATCTCGATACCAACAATTTATACTACGCTAACTCGAATTTTAGGCAAATACGTTTTTTATTGCAATTTGATGATTAAATGTCGTTGTTTAATTTATTATAAAAATCGTACAAAAAGAAATAACTTACAAATCTTATAAAACACTAAGTCTTTATTAAGACGACGACGACTACGACATTTTAAGCAACTTGGCATATTATAAAAGCGAATTTATCTAAATTTCGAGTTGGCATAAATTGTCGGTATCGATCTATGGAATCAGTTTTTAACTAAAAGACCAAATATGCGTTTAACTCCAAAAACAAAACAGCTTTTCATTCAAACTTTCATCCCCTTTTCGTAAAATAAACCCCCAGAGGACGTATCCTTAGGGGTGGATTTCCAAAAATCCTGAAATATATATTTATATTTTTTAACTGAAAGGGTAAATACCAAAGTTCAAGTCTTTACACTCATCATAAATGACGGATTTTCATAAAATCTTTCATCCCTTATTTTATTCCCTTAGGGGTGGTATTTTCAAAAACCCTTCTTTAATGGATGCCTACAACATAAAAGGTACCTACTGTCAAAATTTCAAGTCTCTGACCCCAGCCGTTTAGGTTGTGTGTTGATATGTCAGTCAGTCAGTATAAACTTACATCCCCTATTTTACGCCCTTGGGGGTGGAATTTCCAAAAATTCTGATACTAATATTTTATATTTTTTAACAAAAAGGCCAAGTATACTAATTTAAAGCGTTTAACTTCAAAAATATTGCATTTTTCATACAAACTTACATCCCCTTTCCCATTCCGCCTTTAGGGGTGGAATTCCTAAAAATCCTGAAATATATATTTTTAATTTTTAACTGAAAGGCCAAATACCAAGTTTTATGCGTTCAACTTAAAAAATGTCACATTTTTCATAAAAAACTTAGATCCCCTATTTTACGCCCTTGGGGGAGGAATTTCCAAAAATCCTGAAATATAAATTTATTATTTTTACATGCTAGGCCTAATAATCATTTTCATGCGTTTAACTTAAAAATTGTCACATTTTTCATACAAACTTACATCCCCTATATCGTGCCCTTGGGGGTGGAATTTCCAAAAATCCTGAAACACATTCTTTTTATATTTAACTGAAAGGCTAAATACCAATTTTCATGCCTTTAACTTCAAAAACTACAAAGTTTCATACTTACTTTGCACCCCCGTTTTACTCCCTTAGGGGTTGAATTTCTATAAATCCTTCCTTATTCATTGTCTACATTATAAAGTAAAAATCTGTGCAAAATTTCAGCTTTCTAGGCCCAAGGGTTTGGGCTGTGCGTTGATGAGTCAGTCCAACAGTCAGGACTTCTCTTTTTATTCATATAGATTTTATGTTTAAATATATTATTAGATCTGCGACTTATATTTCATCATGCAGAATGATAATTTATGGTAGTAAATTACTAATATCTTGAAGTTATTGTCAAAATGTCATCATTTTGACGGACTCAAAATTAAATAACTAGTAATAATAATAATATCCTGGGACATTATTCACTCACGGTCGTCAGATCCCAAACTAAGCAGCGCGTTATACTATGGAAACCAGATAACAGATCTAGTACATATACTATTTTTCTTTTGTAAGTACATACTTATATAGCTAATTTACACCCAGACTCAGGACAAACAGACATGTTCATGCACACAAATATTTGTCCCGAGTGGGAATCGAACCCACGACCTCCGGCGTGAAAGGCAGCGTCAGGTTGTTGAATGGTTTATAATAGTAATTGCCAATACCAAGATATATTTTACTGTCTAAATGGTTTTGTATCCATTGAGGTAAGAATTCAATGTAATTATTAATTAGATCAGGAAGAAGTTCAGATATGAATTTAGAAGCCTTATGAATTTTTGCAATGCTTATGAATATATTTTATTTCGAATACTACAAATATAGGGTGTATATTGGGATATCTGGATGTTTAAATGATTGTCACTCAATCACACAACTACTGCAGGATGCATTTGGATGGAAATTGGGAGTGGAGA
Source organism: Pseudoips prasinana (assembly GCA_951640165.1). Classification (NCBI taxonomy): domain Eukaryota; kingdom Metazoa; phylum Arthropoda; class Insecta; order Lepidoptera; family Nolidae; genus Pseudoips; species Pseudoips prasinana. The sequence goes on along the minus strand of OX621241.1, from coordinate 15,818,708 downwards.
TAGGTGATAGACTGAACGAACACATACATATGCTATAATAAATTTCTAAATGGCGGGTAACAACGCAAAGCGCAGATATAATAGCTATAATGCAAATTCAGTGGTAATAACTACCGATACTGTATGGTGACGGCATAGATGTGCTGAGTAGTGAAGGCATAGAATATCATCACCCCATCTCATCCCGTAGGGGGCGTAGAAATGTCCGAGGGAATACCTACTAGAAAACTGGTATCAACTTTTTTCTGTGAACTATGACCATCAAACTGCGATCGCCAACCCGTCTGACAGCGTGGTGATTATGGCATAACCCCCCATTTTTTGGGGAGGCTTTTGTCCAGGACGTAGTTTAGCTGACATGAATTACATGTTTTTAGTTATTATAAGTGAGTCTAACCAATCCTGATACTGACTGAGTTTAGTTTGAGGGCTCAGTAACCTCCGGTCACCGTAGCCTAGTTGGTAGTGCTCCTGCCTACGAAGCTGGTGGTCCTGGGTTCGAATCCCGGTAAGTGCAAATATTTGTGTGATGAGCACGAATATTTGTTTCTGAGTCATGGATGTTTTCTATGTATATATGTATTTATCTATCTATATAAGTATGTATATCGTCGCCTGGTACCCATAGTACAAGCTTTGCTTAGTTTGGGGCTAGGATGATCTGTGTGACATTGTCCCTAGATATTATTAAACCTCATAAATACTATCCTGAAGTTGAATGCTTCACTAATTCACAATACTTGTGGCTGCGCATAACAAGTAATGAGTGGCGACTGCATTCTTGTCATGCCTATACAAAGCATAATCTACCAACGCTTGTAGATAAGTAGGTAGGTAATAGATACAACATAATACTTAGTTAGAATATGACATCAACATTGAGATCAGTAAAAAATAAAGCTGTTGTGAATAATAATAATGTCCTGCTATCCAAATGTCGGCCTCGGCGGCCAGTCTCAATAGAGATTAGCCATCTGCGCGGAACATATTATAGTGCAGAAGTGTGTGCACAAACACATGGGCACTTTCTATCCATCACTCACCTTACAGAAGACATTCCTTAATAAATAATTTAATGTTGTGTTTCCGAGTGTGAGTAAGGTCACCAGAACTCATTGGGGGGGAAGGGTCAGCAACACTTGTTTGCTGACTCTTAAAGGCCGGCAATGCACGCGCGTCTCCTCTGGTGTTGCGAGTGTCCATGGGCGGCGCCGATCACTTACCATCAGGTGACCCACCTGCTCGTTTGTCGCCCTGTGATATATATAATTATAAAAAAGTCACTCGCATGATCCGATGGGACGCCTAGCGACACGACCGGAACAAGGTCAGGTACAGGACCGACGGCTTTACGTGCTTTCCGAGGGATGGGGGCGGGAGTCAGACTTCGGGCTGATGCTGAGAAATTTATCTTTTTAATGAGATGTCCCAAAATCACTTTTAGCCCGACCAGGGATTTGAACCCAGGACCTCGTTCTCTGCGGTTGAATACGCTACCGCTAGACCAACGAGGCAGCTAGCTCAAATATAAACCTCTGTGGTTTCTTAGAGCTATATTAATGTAATAGTTTAGAAATTAGTTGAATGAAATAATAACTTAATATAAAAAAAAATAGCTAGAATATGACATCAATATTGAGATCAGTAAAAAATATAGCTGTTATGAATAATACGGTATTCGCAGACTGCTTGAGCAAGCTGATATCACTTTATCAGAATATAATCTAAGTAATTTTCTTTGTGATCATGCTCACCTAGTTGCACCTTTGTTATCGCTGTCAACAACCGTGGTTGTCATGGTGATATTGATTAAAGTTACATTTTACTAGATCCATAACTTAACTTAAACTTAACCCGTTGTGTAAGTAGTAGATACTAGTGGCGTAGAGTTCCTGTATCGAGATTTTATCGGTTTTCATTTTAGAAGATGTTTTGTATCGAGTTACCTGCTACATCGGTATACTATCTGCTTATGACACACAGTCATTGCTTACAGTCAGGACCATTTTGGCTTAAATGTAACTATCTACTACTATCCTACTAAAACTTTTTACATAATATAGTTTTTGTATGTTTAGATGTTTGTCTCTCAATAACAGGCTAACGGATTTGGTTAAAATTTTGAATGGTGATAGGTTATACCTATACCCTATGTTAACGCATATAAATTGCTAATTTGCAGGTAACACCGATGGGGTAGTTACTGAGTTACAGTATGAAGTCGCCACGGAGTAGTACTTTATTGATTTGATATAGTAACAAAAGAATTAAGAAGTGGGAAGTTTGTTTACCAAAATAATGATGCATTAAAATTAATCTTGAAGAAAGGACATTGAGATTCCTCCCAAATAGCGTATGCATGCGTGATATTAACGAACGAGTTTTACTGGTAGTACCAAAGTTGTTCTAAATGAAGCAAGTTGACCGCTTATGAAGGACTCATTGCACATTACCAGTTTCAGTTGTATCGCAGTTCTCGCAACCAAGTGAGTCAGTATGACAGTAAACAGGGGCAGTTTCATTCAAAATAATGTGTAATAAGTCGGTATGCGAGTGAAATACAAACCGGAGCGAGGCAGGTATGACGCGCGGCGGGCACACCGCAGGCACAGCTGCGGGCCGAGGCGTCGCCGCCGATTGGCTGTGCGCGGGAACCGGTCGCGTCCCGCCGCCCTGCCCCGCTAGCCGCCACAAACAACTTCAAATTCTTATTCATGTTCCTTGCTACGACCGTTGCTGCCGTTGAGAGCGCGCGCCACTATGCGCTCGAATTTCGCGTAATCTTATCGATAAGTGTTTAATGTTCGGTGTGATCTGTGAATTTAACAATAAAATAGGTGCACGTTGGGCTCGGTTACAAGGAAGGAGTCCAGCGGACTGCGCTATGAAAACACACGGACTTTATAGTGTATTTTTTCTTTTTGTATCGCATCGTGAGTGGCTTCGACGCAGGGCTACCTTCGCCATGTGCATCAGATAATGTTGTGCTCCTATTAGTTTGTGGATAAACTAATATGCTAGCCAGTGGATTGTCGTGGTGACCGTTGTTTCGGTGAATAGTAGTGTAGTGAGATGAAGGTGACGGTGTGCTTTGGGTCGGTGCGGGTGCTGGTCCCGTGTGGCGCGGGCGACCTGCTGGTCAGGGACTTGGTGCGGGAGGCAACGCTCCGTTACAAGAAAGCCACTGGACAGGTCAGTTAACTAACATCCATTTACGTTGTGTCAACTCTGTACAGTTTTTATACGTTAATCGAGTTTGTTTACTTCCTTCGATTACTCATTTGTATCACTACCTACAAATAGTCAGTCAGTGAACGCAGACGTACATATAGTTAGAAGTAAATACCTTCCTATGCTGATAGAATCGTTTAGTGTGATGTTTTAGTGAAATTAAATGACTAAGGTTAACTGCTAAGCGTCCATGATTCATTGTTTCTAGTGGTTTCATGGCACGTAGGTATATGTATAATATACTCAAGATGGGCGGGTGTTTTGGGTTGTATTCGATGATATCTAACGGTGACGCGTCGACCTTTAAATGTTGTTATGTAGTACCAATATCAGCGAATGTAGGTATCACTTATTTAAACAGTCCCCACATGTCTGGGCCCGATCAGAGGACCAGCGCGGCAGCGTCGTTTTTAAGGTTTCTGAGCTTCTAAATAATTCTTATTTACAATAATTTGCTAGTTAACTGGTCTTATATGAACCAAATACAATACGAGACTAGGGATGTGAACAAAAACTACCCACATTTTTGTCTTTTGTATTCTGTGCTTGCCAGGTCCTAACAAAATTTCTTCCAAATAAAGAAAAATAATTTCTAATTTTAAATACTTATTATTTATATTTTATTACGAAAAATCTACTTTAGATCATGTACAGACGCCGAAACGTCAGTGGATATACCTAAACCATGACAGTACCTATAGGCTAATTTTTTTACAAAACGTGGGCGTAGGCTTGATCCATTTATTATCAGGGGTTCGAACCTCGACTCTGGTTGATAACTGGCATCAAGATGCATGACTGGTTCGGTGGTATCAGGTACGTTTTGCATCTGTCGCTCTTACCTTAAAACGCTACAGGGCAGGCCTCCCGCCTGATTGCAGGTGAGGGAGGACATTACATTGAAACGAATTAACAGTGTATTACGTAGGCAGTAAGGAGCCTCCCTTACTGGCAGTAGGGCAAATGTATCCACTAAGGTGGCTCAGTCATCTTCAGTAACAAAGAAATAAGACTGTCGTCGTCAAAATCAACTCTATGCTAAACAAAGCACACATCGATGGGCACAGGACAGTGGATGATTAATTAAAAACCGGCCAAGTGCGAGTCGGACTCGCGCACGAAGGGTTCCTTACCATTATCTATAAAAATGAGCAAAAAAATCACGTTTGTTGTATGGGAGCCCCCTTAAATATTTATTCTATTTTGTTTTTTAGTATTTTTTGTTATAGCGGCAACAGAAATACATCATCTGTGAAAATTTCAACTGTCTAATTATGACGGTTCATGAAATTACAGCCTGGTGACAGACGGACAGACAGACAGCGAAGTCTTAGTAATAGGGTAGGTACCCTATGGGTACAGAACCCTAAAAATTAAACTAAATGCTTAAAAAAGTCATGATAATTAGATGAAGTAAAAGCTCGTAAGTGGACCTTGTGTACCGCAACAAGATTGATCCATCCTTATTCCTTCTTTTAATGACAGTATGGCGAGCGGTGGGTGAGGGGATTGGAAAATAAACTAGTATTATGCGTGTTTGTAAAGGAACTTTTATTGAAGTCGACTCTACCTACCTATTTCTGACCGAGTTATCTAAGTATTACTTAATTCCCTTAACCGTTGTAAAGTCGTTTGCCCAGCCCATTTCGTTTCACAGCACACCATCGCTTGGTATTTCACGATTACGATTATCGATATTCACTATAAAGTAACCAAGCGCGTTCGTGAGATAAGTAGGCAGTGTTGAAACCTCCTGTTTTTGCACTAATGATCATTTGGCTATATGGAATGTGCGGTACTGTAGCAAGAACCACTTTCGCGACTATGTACCCATATATAATGGTGCCTTGGTACAGTCGACGCCGACGCTCTGGTCAGTGAATGCATTTGCACTTGGAAAATCGAACTTACTACCTACGTAATAGAGACGCTATCAAGGTTTAAATGTAATCCAGTGGCGTAAGAACCGTATAAGAAGATTCCTCAAGGCTTATATTTATAATAATAATATCCTGGGACATTATTTACACACGGCCATCAGATCCCAAACTAAGCAGAGCTTGTACTATGGAATCCAATTTCTTTTGTAAATATATACTTAGATAATTACACCTAGACTCAGGACATACACACATGTTTATGCACAGAAATATCTGTCTTGGGTGGTATTCGAACCCACGACCTGTGGCGTGAAAGGCAAGTATATACTAAAAATACCAACCGATGGGATCCAAGACAGTTAAAGTAATTCCACGGGTCATGCCTGAGCCTCACCGCTCAGTGTCAATTCATTATGTGCCACTGTTGGTGCGAGGTAGGGTCTAGTCCCGAAAAATAAAGGAAACTCCAGGATCCCGCAACAAATCTAATCAGAAACTTAAAGTACTACACCATTTTACACAGTAAGTTTAATGCTGTTTGCCTCTGCGCAATATAAGCCGTTCTTTACAAGCATCCCTTATGAAATATATTAATCTTAGCCACTGCTACGTATGTACCGGTAATCGGTGCTGCATTAATGTATCAACTCCTCGTTCTTGTGAACCTACTTGTCAAACTAGATTCATGCACGAGAACCACGATTTCATAATGGAGACGCCAGTTCAACCAGTAATTTCTTACAGAGAACATATAGACCTTTACTGTTCGGTTGTAGAATATAAAGTGTAACGTGTGGTGATGGTAACGAATATCAGCACCCCATCTCAATCCGCGGGGGCGTATGAGTCGTCCCAAGAGAATCACAGCAGAAAACGGGCAGCAGCGTCTATCGGTGAACTATGACCATCATACTACGACCACCAACCTCACTGATATTGTGGTGGTTATTCTTGGGGGAGGCTTTTGTTCTACAGTGGACGTCATTCGGCTGGCAGGTTGTTATTAGTAGGTATCAATTGTGAAGAGGGTCAGTCATATATGCTAAAGTGATAATGGGGAAAAATCCCACGATCTATTATGTATGGCATATTATTATCTATTAGGTATATATTTCATAAGGGATGCTTGTACAGAACGGCTAATACTGCCTCAGTGACAAACAGCATAATACTTATTGGTTAATCAGGTGTAGTACTTTATAATTCTGATTAAATTCGTTGCGGTATCCTAGCCTTTTTTTTCGGGACTAGCCCTTCTTCGCACCACTGAAACTCCTGTAAGCCAGTATCAACAGTGGCACATAATGAATGGACACTGTGCCGTGAGGCTCAGGCATGTCCCGGGGAGTCACTTTAACTGTCTTGGATCTCTCTGAATTTAAACAGAAATAATCAAGGAGTTATAAAAATAGTACCACTGTTCTTTCGGATCCTAGACGGTACGGTGTGCTAGGTCCTGCTTGTGTCTCCCATCCTTGTGTGTCACTGTCGATCCTGGCTCAGAGGAGTACCGAAGCACAGAGACGCTCAGAAATAAACCTCTACGGCGGTAACCCATCTATAAACTCACTAAACAACAGTCGTTACGCCACGTTAGGCATAAAAAGAAATATTGTGACTCAGTAACATATTGAATGTTATGCAGTCTTTATTGCTTTAGTACTTAGATCGATTTTCGTTGAGTAAGTGTATCCACTGACGTACGGTCGACTGTACATTTGTTTGAAGTTACTGCTTCTATATGATTTTGTTAGTATTTGCAATATGACTCAAATGAACGTGACCCCTAAAATGCACGCTTGTAATGAAACGGCCTAGCTCTATTATCACATAAGGCAGGTGTTTCTTTATTTTCATTAGCATTAGCCATTCACCTGCATGGCTATGGCTGCCTACATGCGTTCCTGAGTTTCTTGTAGGCGGCCGACCTTGGCAGTACTATAGTATATAATAATATTTAGAAGTTAATCTTCGAACAATACGCAAGTCGCTTCTGCACAATGAATAAACTAAGGAATGAACGTCGTCTACCCCGCAAGCCAAGCCAAACTTACGCTGATTTTACGCAATAAGCCTCTTTTACCTGGATGGACTGATTTAAAAAAATTGTTACTTTAATACGGAGTTTGACTATGTTTATGTACTGTATTGTGACCTAACAAGTACAAATGTAAGTTAATACTCAAAAACTAAATACATTTCTTTGTATTACTGATTGATTACATACTTGATTTGCATTATTATATGCGTACTTCACGAAATTTTAGACTTAGTTAAGTTTTATAATTTATATTCAAACGTTTGGTTGATACTTACCTAATGTTATTTATAATAGAGTAAGAAATATCGAACGAATGGGTTGTATAAATTTGAAGTGTTCAGTACCTGGTGCGGTGGCGGAGCGGTTAACGCACATGGGCCGGATCCCTGTGGTCGTGGGTTCGATTCCCACCCGCACTTAAAATTTATACAATTCATTTTAAAGATTTCTGAAACAGAGTAAAATAGCTTAAATATTTTAGTTCATGTCAAAATTCTTGATTATTAACTTACGTTTACAGTTTATGATTATACCGCATAGTGGTAGAGTTATTGTCTGTGCTGAGGTACGAAAACCCGTTATATAACTATTATTTATCTGTGTATAATTAATCTGTGCAGTATAAACACGGTGATTATTTATTTGGTAACTTTATAAATGCCGTGTGAAACTGTTTTAATATGGGCTTCCTTTCAGGAAATGTTACAAAATACGAACGACCTAAAATTGCACGTATCCCGGATTAGGACTTCTTGCCACTATTAAGTAATTCTCATAATTGGTAATTAGACAAATATATATGTATGTTAATCGTAGTTTCTAATTGAATGTGCGATCAAACATTCATATACATGTCATAAACACAAAAATCTATATATATAAAAATCAATGCCACTGAAAAAAAATCTATATATATAAAAATCAATGCCACTAAAAATCAATGACACACATTTATAATTTATATTCAAACGTTTGGTTGATACTTACCTAATGTTATTTATAATAGAGTAAGAAATATCGAACGAATGGGTTGTATAAATTTGAAGTGTTCAGTACCTGGTGCGGTGGCGGAGCGGTTAACGCACATGGGCCGGATCCCTGTGGTCGTGGGTTCGATTCCCACCCGCACTTAAAATTTATACAATTCATTTTAAAGATTTCTGAAACAGAGTAAAATAGCTTAAATATTTTAGTTCATGTCAAAATTCTTGATTATTAACTTACGTTTACAGTTTATGATTATACCGCATAGTGGTAGAGTTATTGTCTGTGCTGAGGTACGAAAACCCGTTATATAACTATTATTTATCTGTGTATAATTAATCTGTGCAGTATAAACACGGTGATTATTTATTTGGTAACTTTATAAATGCCGTGTGAAACTGTTTTAATATGGGCTTCCTTTCAGGAAATGTTACAAAATACGAACGACCTAAAATTGCACGTATCCCGGATTAGGACTTCTTGCCACTATTAAGTAATTCTCATAATTGGTAATTAGACAAATATCTATGTATGTTAATCGTAGTTTCTAATTGAATGTGCGATCAAACATTCATATACATGTCATAAACACAAAAATCTATATATATAAAAATCAATGCCACTTTTCGTTGTAATGTTATAACTCAACAACGCCTTTACCAATTTGGCTAATTTTGGTCTTGAATTATTCGTGGAAGTCCAGGGAAGGTTTGTACGAAGAGAAAATTAAAAAAAAAGTCTTGAAAAAGTGTAAAATCAACATCTTTCTATACTCCCATATACAAACAATTTGTACTAATACTTAAAAGCGTAGCGAAGTACAGACGCCACACATCAAGCTACCCCAAACTGTCAAATTTCTTTTATAGATTTTCAACTTTATCACAAAAGCATAAGGTTCACACTGACATCAAAAGAGAAAACCTGGAAGAGATAACATTTAGTGATAAGGCAGCCAATTGTACAATTTTTTAATGTAGGTATGTTATTGTATCCTGTAATGTTTTGGTGTACAATTAAAAACTACTACTACTGAGTAAAAAATTTGCTTAGCAAAACGCTAATTTTTTAAAAATGTATTTGTAAAATATTGTGTAAGAACTTAATTATGGGCGCCCAACGCAGCCCAGCAAAGAATTTAGATAATCTGCGCTATTACTTTTTTGTCCTCTTTGGGCAACCTTAGACTCCTTCATAGACCATACCGCCTCGGCTTCAGTTGTAATAATTTATGTTTTCCGTCATTTACTCAAAGTTTAGTCAGGTCCGTCACAGGTTAAGTCATAGTCCTACCACAGTAAAGCGGTGGAGACTTTATTAGAGGCTTCTATGGAGTTTTCGATTCAACTCATAAAATCACAATTCACGGCAATATCTCACTTTCCTCTCCTCGTGTACGTTCTAGAAGATGTTATGTCTAAAAATCCACCTTATTTACACATAAAATCTCGAATTTACACCAGTTTTGGAAAATTAAACAGAGCCTTGATGCGTGTTTTTCAGAGTTGGTGCCAAAACGCCCTGCGCTCTTCGAGTCTAAGCTCGAAGCCTGTGCTAATAGCTGAAATTATTTTATACCTACTTTTCATTTGGTTTTGAAGTTAGATTTTTTTCAACAACTTAATTAAATATTTTTAGGTACTATTTATTAGTCCTCGATAGAAATATTTAAGAATAGTTTAATTTATAAACTGTTATCTATGTATATCCCTTAATACTGATAATATCCTTTAAATTTTAAGATTATAATCAGATCTTTAACAATTCGATCGATACTAAATATACATATTTAAAAAAAATCTAATTAAGAATGTTTTGACGTCGGTTAATTTTAAAAATGAAGTCGGATACATAAAGTAGTTACTGAATTTTTTCGTAAATATTGTTTCATGAAATTTGTCCTGTGTTATAAGTTAGGTTGTTTTAAGAAACAAGTAAATAAAATAATGGCAAGTACGAAGGTACAAAGTTCATTATTATGATATTAAGAAACGCCCTTACTTGATAAAACCATGAATCTTTTAAAATAACCTACAGGTCACGTTAGGTCAGTGACCTGTAGGTACATTCAATGGATTCTAACGCCCTGAAACTGAAGACATCTCCTCAGCTCATTAATTAGAAGTGCTTGCATCAAGAACATGTTCCATGTAAATTTATTCAAAATAAAAACGACGCCCGCATTTGATGTAAAAAAAAATACACACACAAAGCACATACAGACAGAAAGCACATAAATAAATAGTTGGCACTACTAATTGCCGTGTCCGGGAATCTAACTTGAGATACGTGGGGGGGCGACGACTCCTTTGGAAGCAGATAATTTTACTACTTAAAGGTACGACGAACTTATGGTGTTTTCTGGCAAGAACACGAGTCCGCATTATGTACCTCCAGTTACACTAAACGGTTCGCCCTTGACTAGAGTTCCTCAGTTTAAATACCGGGGACATATTGTGACGGAGGATCTCAAGAATGATCTAGAGACTACATCATCTCTTAAGCAGTGTAAAAATTGTAGGATGTGTAGGTAATCGAATTAGTTTTAGCTGACGTCTACATTACTGCATGATTGGTCGTCGGCCCGCGGTTGCACAATGCAAAAGGTCGCGAGTGTAGTTAACGACCGGTTAACTATACTTTTGCTGCTCCGCTGGTGAAACGATATGATATCGAATCACGAGCCGGTTTCTAATATTATTGGAAACCCACCTTAACGGAAATTGTACAAATTGTACCGTTTTCTTTTATAGATATTCCCACCCACGTGTATCTTGGAAGGATGTATTTATTGGAAGCTAGCTGTGCCTGGTTTTACCCGCGTTTAACTTTATAAATTACTAGCTATGCCCCGCGGTTTCACCCGCATTACACTTTATAAATTATAGCCTATGTGTTGATCCAGGGTGTCCGCTAACTCCATACGAAATTTTATTAAAATCGCTCCAGCCGTTTGGACGTGAAGAAGTAACAAACATACACATTCACACAGTCACACACTCACAAACTTTCGCATTTGTAATATTAATAACATAGGCTATGTGTTATTCGGATATATGTATAAGCTAAGTTTCACCAAAATCCGTTCGATTGTTTTAGCGTGTAGAAGTAACAAACATACACACTCACAAACTTTTGCCTTTATAATACATATTAGTGTTAAGACTCCAGGACCCCCAGATTCAGGAGAAAAAGACAGGTTCATGCAATATTCTGTCCTTGGTGGGAATCGAACCCACGACTTGCGGCGTCAAAGTATCTATATCTCCCAACCACGCCAACCATATATGTTATCAGTTGTCTGGTTGCCATAGTACAGGCTCTGCCTAGTTTGAGATCAGATGGCAGTGATTAGTTGTCCCAAGATGTTAATTCATACTTAATTAGAGTGTTTCTCAAATCTGGTTGGTTATTTCCGATGAGAGTTTTATATCCAAATGTGGGTCTAAGCAAAGGCGCAAAACTGCACTAAAAGAACTTAATACGAAATGAGTCAAATTATAGCCCATGGACGTCAATAACCTCGATTATATCTTAGCCTTTTAGGTACGTTTAGTTGTGTTAGCCTTTATGATATACTAACAAAAAACTCTGAAGTTATTAACTACTGCAAGACTATTGTCCTTATATTTATTGAAATCAATTTTCAATTCAAGACTATTGTATTTTACCTTGAGACGTAAGCTCGTAATATATTTCGGATTGTTGAAACAGTCAAAACGGTCGAAATAACTCGATGGTAAAACAATGGGACCACTGTGGTGTTGAGCCGGTCAGCACGCCAGGTATGCGCGAGGAACGGGCGCCTTCAAAACTTGAAACACCCATTGTACCGTGCTGTATGGTTAGGCGCGGCGTAAGCTCTCTGCGGACTACGGATCTCGAACAACGCAACGACCGGTTCTCAGAAAAATGACGAGACATTCTTTTGAGATACGAGTACGAACATCCTATAAATCGATTCATAGTTTTATATCTGAGTTGCCAGAGTTGCACACGCCGGCCGCTTACTATTTGTATGGTCAGCATAGTGATGGATAGCGTCGGTTTCAGTGTCACGTGTGCGTGTTGGTAATATCTCGCGAAGTTGAACTAGCTGTGCCCCGCGGGTTTACCCGCGTTAAACTTTATAAATTATAGCCTATGTGTTAATTAAGGGTGTCTGCTACCTCTATTCCAAATTTTATTAAAATGCGTTTAGACGTGAAGAAGTAACAAACATACACACTCACACACTCACAAACTTTCGTCTTTGTAATATACACACATCAACAAAGTCTAGGGATACGTTATTTTGAAATCAAACATGGCTTTATTGTTTAAAACCTATTTAGTTTCCTTAAAAAGTTTATTTACAGATTTAAACCTTGTCTATTCTTTATTCAAAATTTAAAAATTAAAATGAGAAACAAATGAAAACACGCAAAGCACAGCGCAATCTTGAGTTGTATCTAATTTCAAGAAGTTGCATTAAAATTTTTTTTGCGTGTTAATTGAAGAAAACCTGATAAATTGTTTTATTTTCTTTTCTCAATTGGTTGTGTAAGCTTTTTAGCGTCATGCCACGCCATCATTTGAGTCGAGATGAAATGTTACGGGCAGTTGGCATGTTACAAAACGGTGCTATTCAACGCGTCGTTGCTGAGTCTCTGGGCACAAGCCAAAATGTGGTATCCAGGCTGTGGTCACGTTATCGCGCTACTGGAGATGTGGCAGAACGGCACACAGGTAGATATCGTGTTACCACTCAGAGACAGGATCGATTTCTCCAAATGACCGCCAGAAGACTACCCAATATCACAGCGATGCAACTAGTGCAAAGGCTCCAGGAGGGTCAGCAGCTGCTGGTGAGCGACCAAACCGTGCGAAGGAGGCTGCATGAAGTTGGTCTTCATGCTCGCAGACCGCTACGAGTCCCAGCGCTGCGACGTGGCAATCGCGGTAGGCGACTTTTATGGGCTCAAGAACATTTGACATGGAGTGATCAACAATGGTCATTGGTGCTGTTCACTGATGAGTCCCGCTATGGATTTCATCCAGATTCGAGACGAACACGCGTTTGGAGAACTCCAGGCAGGGTCAGCCGTCTCCGACATCCACAGGAGGTCCACTCTTACCAAGGCGGGACAATTATGGTGTGGGCAGGAATACGAATCGGCGGACGAACCCAACTCATTTGGATTCAGGGCAGCATGACTGCCCATAGATACCGTGAGGAGGTAGTAGAACGTGTCATTGTCCCGCTCAGGGCCCTAACGGGGCAAGAATTTCAGCTCATGCATGACAATGCACCTTCCCATACAGCGCGGCTGGTGAGGGCCGCCCTTCGAGAACACGATGTTCAGGTATTAGATTGGCCTCCACAGTCGCCAGACTTAAACCCAATTGAACACGCCTGGGACATGTTACAGCGAAGAGCATTGAGGGATTTTCCGCCCAACTTGACAACAGAAGAACAACTTTTCGAACATTTAAAAAGAACTTGGGACTGCATACCCCAGCAAGACATTGACACCTTAATTTTAAGTATGGAAAATCGTTGCCGCTGTGTGATTAATGTTAGAGGAGGAAATACCGATTACTGATTATCAGATTTGGTAAGATTTTTATTCATTTAATTCGATTGAATAATTTTATAAGAATAAAATGTTTTTGTTCACTCAGTAATTTTCTATGGCTTAATTAATTTAAGACTTTTATTAATTAGAAAAACAAAATCGCATCGTGTTGTTAATGTTTAAATATCGGCCATGAAATTATCTTTAATTCTTCCATTTACAGTCATAACAAAATGTTTATAGTTTTCTAGATAATCAATGAAATGTTCAATATCCCTAGATTGTGTTGATGTGTGTATGTGTGATAAAAAATAGAGGGCTTTAGATCACACGATTGAAGTAAACCTGGCTACACTGGTTAAACAGTGTAACTAGCTAAGAGAGAAAGAAAATGTGTGCTTACACCTTTGTCTTTTTCCTGTATAGTAATATATGAAACGTATCTCTCTCTCTCTCTATCTATCTTCACTAATCACTATTATATCTTAGCCTCTCCCGATCATACTGTTCGTAATGCTCTCGTCACGCAAACATCAGTTTACTCCCAAGTAGAGCGTGCGTAAAGTAGAGAGTTCAAAAACCGATTTAATAGCATGCATTAAAAATCTTGCAATATTTAAGTTATTATACTCCTTTACCAAACTTTTGATATTAGAATAAAAAAGTAGAGTAAGCCTTTGATAATGGCGTAAGTAGCGCAGTTTTAAATGAAAAACATGGTTTTCGTAAGTCCACCATAACCGATAGAGATGTCATCATAAAGTTTTCTTTAGGATTGTAGGAGAACTACAATTTACTATATTATGTAGCATATTTTTTATGCCACGTAAATACATTTTTCGGTGAAAGAAGAAACAGCAACGTATTACAAACAAGATAACAGATTTTTTTTGTGTTACTATTATTGTTTCTATTTATAATATGTAGCTTTTGTGTTCGGTAAATAATTTTTTAAAAAACAGTTCCTTCTTACATAGAAACTTAATTAGGCTTTATTATAAAAGGTTTTACATAAATAGGGGACGGCGGGGATAAGGAGCGCCATCTACCCATGAAATTAAGGAAAACCAGTTAATACATACATAGACTCACGCCTGTCTCCCAGAGGGGTAGGCAGAGACAACGGACTTCCATTTGTCACGATCCTTGCACACCTCTTTTGCCTCGATTACTGTCATTATATTCTTCATACATTAGGGTACTTCTGACCTGCCCTTTCTTGAGAACATCTCCAATTTGGTCAGAAAATGTTCGACGTGGTCTTCCCCTTCCGGTTGTCCCATTCACACAGGCCAGGTATACTTCTTTTGTCAATCTTCTTTCATTCATCCTTTCTAAATGACCAAACCATCTCAGCATACCTTTTTCAATCTTTGTGACTACATCCTCTTTCACACCACAACGCTTTCTTATATCAGTATTTCGAATTCTGTCTCTCAAAGTCACACCACACATACTTCTCAGAGCTCTCATTTCCACTGCATTTATTTTACTTTCATTCTTTTTCTGCCATACCCAACTTTCACTTCCATACATTAAAGTTGGCACTAACACTCCATCGTGCGCGGCCAGTCGAGCCTTCTTTGAGACTTGTCGGCTACTCATAAAGGCGTGTAGTGCCCCATTCACTCTGTTCCCCGCATTTACTCTTCTAACAATATCTTTCTCATATTTCCCATCTCTCGTAAACAAAGTTCCCAAATATACAAACTCTTTCACCTGTTCGACTTTCTCTCCTCCAACCACAATATCACAAGCTGTCGTGTATTCATCCCTCTCAAATACCATTACTTTCGTCTTACCAACATTCATTTTCATCCCTTTCATTTCAAAAGCTTCATGCATATTTGTTACCATCACCTGCAACTCGTCCGCAGATGATGCAAGTAGAACTTGATCATCAGCGTACAGCAGACATTTGATGAGTAACTCATTCATCCTTACACCACATTCACTTTCTTTCAAGTCTTTTAAACAGCTATCCATGAATAGGTTAAACAACCACGGTGACGCTACACATCCCTGTCTGATGTTCTCCCGACCGAATTTCGGCCACGGCGGCCAGTCTTAATGGAGACTAGCCAATTGCGCAGGACATATTATAGTGCACAAGTGTGTGCGCAAACACAGGGGCACTTTCTATTCCATCACTCTCATGATCCGATGGGACGCCTAGCGACACGACCGGAAAGAGTTCAGGTACAGGACCGACGGCTTTACGTGCTCTCCGAGGCACGGGGGTGTAATACCACCAACTTCCAGACTTCGGGCTGATACTGAGAAATTTCTTTTTACTGTAAAATCCCAAAATCACTTTTTGGCCCGACCCGGGATTTGAACCCAGGACCTCACTATCTGCGGTTGAACACGCTACCGCTAGACCAACGAGGCAACACCCTTTTGGATGCTAAACCACTCAGTGTATGACCCGTTAATCCTCACGCAAGCTCTGGAATCCCTATAAAGAGATTTCAGTGCTTGAACAAGGTTGTCGTCTAACCCATACATGGACAGTACCGACCAAAGCTCATTCCTCAACACTCTATCGTAGGCCTTTTCTAAGTCTACGAAGGCACAGTAGACCTTTTGGCTTTTGCCCAAAAACTTCTCTACTATGCTTCGTAGAGAAAAGACCTGATCCGTGCATCCCATTCCTTTTCGAAAACCCGCCTGTGCATCCCATATTTTCGTATCGGTTTCTTTCACAACTCTTTCAACCAATACTTTCGCATACAACTTACCAACGACGCTGAGCAGACTAATGCCCTTGTAGTTTTTACAGTCTTGCCGTGAGCCTTTTCCTTTGTAAAGAGGTACGATGACAGCCTTGCACCAATGAAAAATATGTATTTTTTGGTTTCTAGTACAAAATAATTTATTTAAGACTATGACTTAGTTTAAATATATCCATTTTGAAGTACATGCTTTAAACAACTGGAATTAATTCAACATTCCATCTGAAAATCGTTCGCATTCCATTCGTAACAAGGTAACCAGTAGACATTAGCTAGAAAAGCACTTGCTTAGAATAACAATGGACTATTGTTCAATTCTCCAAAATGGTTTATAGTCAAAGTTTTGAGTGTTTTATTTCTCTGACTGCAGTAAAAATTTTATTGGAAGTATTATCCTGTTCTATGAATGTGTGGTAGCATTAAATCGCGACCGTTGTTATAAACACAAGTTCTGCCATAACAATAATACCTTAATATACACTGGACAGCAAATAAACCGAGCCACCCGCTACCTAGGCACTCTAATTCGATTTTCTCAAAAACTAAAAAACCTACAATTATCAAAGTTGTACCTACAGAAAGTGCATTTCATGGTGATTAAAATGAAAGGAAACTCATTGGGTTTAATCAATATTTCAGTGTTTATTAAGGATTTTACAAAGAAGAGTCGTTTTCCAGTCGTGACAATCGTTAGTAATGATAAAGTGAAAAAAAAAATTAAAGCCAAAAACAAAGATAAAATCAAAAAAAAGTTTTTGATCAATATTCCGTATTCCCTCCCCTTGCTCGGATAACTGCCAGCATCCTTGTATTCATCGACCTTACGAGCCTGACGATAAAATCTTGAGGAATTGTATTCCACTCCTCTTCAATTGCGATTCGCAGCTCTGGAAGCCTTGTTGGAGCAGGTACTCGGGCTCGAACCCGACGTTTCAGCTCATCCCATAAGTGTTCTATCGGATTCAAGTCCGGGCTTCGAGCTGGCCAGTCCATCGTACGAATGCTGACGTCGCGTAGATACTGGGTCACCACATGAGCAACATGAGGCCGTGCATTATCATGCATCAATTGCATATCCTGTCCGATATATCCTGCGTAAGGTACCACATGGTCTGCGAGGATTTCAGTAATGTAGCGATGAGAAGTCAGTCCACGTGTACGGCCCGTCGGTTCGATGAAAACTAACGTTGTATGTGCTGTTAACGAGATGCCGCCCCAGACCATTACAGATCCTCCTCCATAAGCAACAGTTTCCTCGATGCAACACTGAGAATACCTTTCTCCAGGGCGACGATATACTCTCTGACGTCGATCACTTCCATGTAGACTCACCCTGGTCTCATCAGTGAAGAGTACATTACTCCACTGCTCTAATGTCCAATCCCTATGCTCTCGAGCAAATTCAAGTCGTGCTCGACGGTGTGCTACCGTTAATGCTGGGCCTGTTGCAGCTCTTTTTGGGGTCAGGTTCCGTTCAGCAAGTCTCCTTCTGACGGTATCTGAACTTATGACCACTTGTCGTTCGTCACGCAGACTTTGTTGGACTTGAACTGCGTTGAGGTGGCGATTTCGCAGAACAGTAAGGTGGATATAACGATCATCTGCTGCTGATGTAGCCCTAGGTCTGCCCGTACCTGGACGGCGATCGAATGCTCCAGTCTCTAGGTATCGTCTGTAAACTCGTTGCACCGAAGATCTGCTGATTCGAAGCCTTCGAGCGACTTCACGTTGCGCAATGCCTGCTTGAAGTAATGCTACAGCTTGAGCTGCTTCCTGATGTGTTGTATCCATTATTAATCGAAAAAAGTACCAAAAACACACGCGTCTGAGCAAACGATGGACAAAAACTAAAGAAATTATAAGAAATATCCGACTACCCTCATTGTAGAGAAAAAGAACGCTAATTTCAAACTCTGGTGAAAACAGAACAAATCGTTAGCATTGTGTTTGTTGCTTGATTACAATGTGAGTTGAGGGTACTTTCGAATTAATTTGTAGTCATTTTAATCACCATGAAACGCACTTTTTGTAGGTATAACTTTGATAGTTGTAAGTTTTATACTTTTTGAGAAAATCGAATCAGAGTTCCTAGGTAGCGGGTGGCTCGGTTTATTTGCTGACCAGTGTAGACCATTCAGACAATATGTAGTAAAAAGATAGTTAATACTATAAATTTCAATAATTAATCTTAAACATAATCTCTTTGATAATAACTTAATACAAGCTAGCTAAATATCATTGCTATTATAAAATAAATTTTATAAATGTTTTCATACAATCCGTGTCCCTAAATATCTATGTAACTAGAAATAATTATAGATACTTAATTATATTACTACAAACATGTTCTGACTATTTACAAGCGTTTTTTTAAAGTCTACGTGAATAAAAACCTTTTTTATTTTATTTATTTCGTCCAAAAAAATTAGTAAAAAAAAAAGTTTTTATTCACGTAGACTTTAAAAAAACGCTTGTAAATAGTCACTTGTATATAGTCAAACCAACAGCAACGAAGAATGTAAACTTTAACATACTTGATTGAATATGTATTCATAGTACGGATACCAGATCGTGGAAAAAATAACAAAAGCCGCTTCTCATACGCGCCATATGTCGGTATCTCGTCAAGTGGCCGAAGAAGGTCTTTGTCCGAGGTAAAAGGAATTTTTCTCCATTTCGGACTAATGGTTTGCACATGTTGCGCTTTATCTATTAGATGGGACGATATCAAGTGTTCACACATTTGCATTTTAAATAGGGAGCGTCAGGAATATTAAGTAAAAGAATGTCTTGCCCTAATTGCTCAACTCTCAACAAAGTGTTTTAACTTCAAAAAGTATATAGCATAGCAGCTATACATACATAGATTCACGCCTGTTTCCCAGAGGAGTAAGCAGAGAACAGATTTTTGATTAAAATCCGGCTTTATTTAGTGGCAAAATTGTACTATGGAAACCAGATAACTGATATACTACATATACTTCTTTTCTTTTGTAAATACAACATAATTATATAGATAATTACCCTCAGACTCAGGACAAACAGAGACAGGTTCATGCACACGAATACATATCCTGGATGGGAATAGAACCCACTACTTGCGGCGATTTAAGAATTTTCAGACAGTATGTGTATTGATGTCAATTTACTACAAGTATATACTTAATACTGATAAGAACGAACGGTCGAGGTCAATCCACGAATTCAGACTTGTGGGTTAGGCACCTCACGAACTATAATCTTATCGAAGCTTGTAATTAGGTGAGTGGGTCGTAAAACATTGCCGTCGTAAACTTATGCAATATCCCTATTAAGACAATAATGCAATATTTATCCTATACACATTATCATGTCCCAGAATGTGTTAAAGAGATAAGTTTGCTCTTTGGTAACGTTTTTAGGTGTCTGGATAAAGCCGGACATGGTCAGGCTTTGTTTGAGTGTGTGGCCAAATTAGATGGTGTCCGGCCCGTACGGTCGATTAAGAAAAAGAAAGAGAAGAAAAAAGATTTATTCCTATCAAGCCCAGATAACCCTTAACTTAGTTTACATCAAAGAAAATTATAAGAAATATTTCAAATTTGACTATTTTTTTATATAAATTTGTTATGTATTGGTTTCCTCCACGCTTGACCATGTATCACTAGCGCTACATTTGCAAATAATAATAGATAATAATATCTGGTGACTATGTCACACAGATCATCCTAGCCCCAAACTAAGCAAAGCTTGTACTATGGGTACCAGGCGACGATATACATACTTATATAGATAGATAATATGCTGCTATTATTGAAATTAATATATTAATGAATATTAAATCGAGTGTTCTTGTAAGATGTTGACTGCACGTGTGGCGCAGCGGTTAAGACTGTGGTCTCGCACTTTGTGTCCTGGTTTCGATTCCCGCATAGAGCAACTATTTGTGTGACCCATAAGGGTCAGAGTCCGGGTAGGATTCCAACTATAGTGCGGACGTTGTCAAATAAAGTTTAATAATATAGAAGTCCCATTAATTCAATTTCATTGTTGCTTCATTAGAATTTGATGTGGTCCGGCCTTTATGCTTAAATGTCCGGCTAAACTGACTGGTCGGTCCGCCTGTTCGGTAGTAAGACTTGGTAACCCTAGTCCGAGGTACAAATTACATTTTAATCTGCAAGGATTTGGGACACCTTTTAACATAAATAAAAGAATTAACTATATAGAAGTTATAAAGTCCAATTGAGAACCTCCTATTCTTTTAAGTAGGTTTATAATCAACTTTTAAGGTCTCCACGAGTAACCGATAAGACCGACTGCCGAGGTCAATACATTAATTCAAACTTACGAGTGGGTTAGGTACCTCATTTCCTTCTTATCAAATCATCTCGTAATTAGGTGAGTACGTCGTAAAACATTACAGTCGTAAACTTATGCAACATCCAGCCAATAATGTAATATTTGTCTTAAACAAATTATCATATACAAGAATGTAGTTATAAAGATCTTTGTACTACTAATAATATTATCCTGGGACATTATTCACACACGGTTATGTGATCTCAAACTAATTAGAGCTTTTGCTATGGAAACCAGATAACTACTTTGCTTTTGTATTTTCATATTTATATAGATAATTTCACCCGGACTCGGGACAAACAGACGTGTTCGTGCACACAAATATCTGTCCTGGGTGGGCACAGTGAATCGAACCCACGACCTGCGGCGTGAAATGTAAGCATCTACCAACCACGCCGACCGGCCCGTTTCTCTAAGTATCCACCAAAATTTTACCTGCCTGCCATTATAGGTACATTATTTTTATGGTATTTTTCAAGTAATTAACGTATTTGTATACAAAGTGTTCCACGTATGAAAAAAAAAATTGACACTATGTATGTATACTAAATGTACTAATCGATATTTTTGCAAGTTTTGAACATATGACTACCACCGTAGCCTAGTTGGTAGTGCTCCTGTCTACGAAGCTGGTGGTTCTGGGTTCGAATCCCGGTAAGTGCAAATATTTGTGTGATGAGCACGAATATTTGTTTCTGAGTCATGGATGTTTTCTATGTATTTAAGTATTTATCTATCTATATAAGTATGTATATCGTCGCCTGGTACCCATAGTACAAGCTTTGCTTACTTGGGGGCTAGGATGATCTGTGTGACATCATTAAAAAAAACGTATTCTGATTTATAGGTAAATTAAACTTTTAAAGCTACATCTACTATTTATGTGAGACATTGTATAAAGATTGCTTATTTTTCAACTACGAGGGTGCGTTTTTAAGTTCGCGGAATGGGGGGGAGGGGATAATAATAGGTCATTATCGGGATGGCCACGACTTCAGCCACTCAATATTAGTATAAATACCAAGTTTTATCTTAATTGGATCATTAGTCTCTGAACTATCGTCAAGCAAACAACTCAATCGGGAAGAAAGTGTGAATTATGGAAAAAATCGAGTACCGTGCCGTAATAAAGTTCCTTACCAAGCAAGGAAAGTCAGTTCAAAATATACTGGAAGAGATGGAATCCGTTTACGGGGACTCTTGCCCGGGTAAAACCATGGTTTACAAGTGGCACAGTCTCTTTAAACAAGGCAGGACCTCACTAGAAGACGACCCTCGGCCCGGACGGTCGCCCGAGGTGACTACTCCGGAAATCATTAAAAAAGTCGAGAAAATTATATTGGAAGATGCCAGACTAAAGAAGAAACAGCTTGCAGAAATGGTTGGAGTATCGGATACGACAATTTTCAAAATTCTACATGATCATCTTGGCATGACAAAGGTCAGTGTAAGATGGGTGCCAAGAATGCTCACGCCGCCTCAAAAACAAAGCCGCGTGGAGTGTTCTCGCACGTTTTTGGACCTCTGTAACGAAGATAAGGATGGACTTTTAAGTCGAATTGTTACTGGAGATGAAACTTGGGTTCATCATTATGAATCTGAGTCGAAACAGGACTCTATGCAGTGGCACAAAAAAGGCACACCACCACCCAAGAAGTTTAAAGTGTCACAATCGGCTGGAAAAATCATGGCAACAGTGTTTTGGGATTCGGAAGGGATCCTGTTGATCGATTATAAAGATAAAGGCGTTTCTATAACCGGACAATACTACGCTTCCATCCTCGAGAGGTTAAAAGAAAGCATTAAAGAAAAAAGGAGGGGAAAATTAACCAAAGGTGTCCTTCTTCTACACGACAACGCGCCAGTTCACAAGAGCCGTGTTGCTTTGGCTGCCCTGCATAACGTGGGCTTCGATATTTTAGATCATCCACCCTACAGCCCAGACCTGGCTCCCAGTGATTACTACCTCTTTCCAAAACTCAAAAAAGAACTTCGTGGGAAGAAATTTTCTACTGATGAAGAAGTGAAGGACGCGGTTTCAGCCTATTTTTCGGACAAAGACAAAACATTTTTTTATGAAGGTATACATAAGCTAATTGAAAGATCTGAAAAATGTATAAGGGTAGCAGGTGAATATATTGAAAAAGAAAAATAATTTTGTATTTTTATTTACACTTCTTACCCTCCATTCCGCGAACTTAAAAACGCCCCCTCGTAAATATCTAGTCTGAAAACTAGCATTCGACCAACCAGATAATAAGCGGCTAGCGTAGCTTATGACATTTGCAACGCACAAGGTATCATTTACGCATTTTTGACCCTTTCTCAATCGTCCAAAGTGACGATCTTACACTTAGAACCACGACGTTAACATAATAAAATAATGCTAGAATGTTTCCATTAGGGTAGATGTACTACCCCAGTCTAGCTGTTTCAAAGACAGAAGAACGCTTTGCTTTACTTCACACTTCACTTTACTTAAGTTAAATGTGGCCACCGTTTAACTCTAAATAAATAAATATCTTGGGGCTACTAACACACAGCCATCTGATGTTTACTGGGCAGAATCTGATAACCAGACGACAGACAAACCTACTTATATATGTATTTCTAAATAATAATAATAACTGACGGACATATGACTAGGTAACTTCTTATCATTTACTTGGCGCTTGCCCGTAAATGTTAAGTAATGCCAGCAAAAGCTGAGAAAAAAGAGGACCAAAAAAGAAAATAATAATAATGTATTTATTTATCTCTTTCACAAAGGTTTGGTGTACATACGAGTATTATGTAAATAAATACAGAGAATAAACTATCATAGGTTTGTTAGAGACTGGCGTCTATAGTAGGTAAGACCTGTGTTACAGATCACCAGGCTCCCACCTCTGGGTCGGGACAATTGTAACATATCATCGATATATTACAATTGTCATGGGTAGGATCGAACCCACGACCTCTGGCTTAGCAGTCACTACTCAGGGGTGACGAGTACGGTTACTAGCAAACCATTACAAGTACTATAAATTTTCACGAACCCTAGTGATTACCCGATATGGACTTAACATGCTTAAACAATTTCTTTGAACTCTAATACTATTTATAGGTATATAACTAACGTATTTCAGAAAACTATTAATATTAGTTCAGGACTTTTTTATCCTGTGTAGACAACAAATTAATAAAACATCTCGTCTCTTGACTACGATACGGCCTATGATACAAACTTGAAGAATGACATGGTGTAAAGTGCGGGCACCGGTCTTAGATACTTTCTCTTATGCGCTCAAATAAGGAAATTTGATGATAGAGAGCGTGTCAGCTCACAATATCGACTCTTAATTGTAGATCTCTGTCAGTTGCCTGATCAGTAGTTCTGTGTTATAGTCTTGTTGGCCTCGATGCTGGGCTTGACGGATGCGAACGCCTTTTACGATGTGCTGAGGGCCGAGTGCTTGACATAAAACCCCATAGGATGTTTAAGATTCAACAAATGTATTGTGAGTTTATGTTTCTTTTATTATTATATTCGACAAAGGTGACACGTACCCTTCAATAATGAATCCAACAAAAAGTTTGTGATCTAAGTGCATGCATATTAATGTATTATGATTGTATTTAAGTCTCATTCATATAAATTATTTTTGTACAGGCAGAACATAGATGTACTGCACCTTATTATCAAGTAGCTGTGCCCCGCGGGTTTACCCACATTAAACATTATAAATTATAGCCTATGTGTTAATCCAGGATGTCAGCTAACTCCATACCAAGTTTTATAAAAATCGCTCCAGCCGTATGGACGTGAAGAAGTAACAAACATACACACTCACACAGTCACAAATCTTTGCATTTATAATATTAGTAGGATATCATATATTATGTTCATCTAATAAATTGGATTAAACTATAATAAGGTACAAAGTTCCTGTGCACCTTCAATCGGTGCGTGCTGAAGGTCTTATTCATAAAAACTATTACGAGTAGATATAAATGTTGTACACTAGCATATGATAAATATTTAAATTTATTGTTAAATAATGTCAACATACTATATCAATAATTTTAAGACCTTATTGTAAAATAAAATATTGAGATTGTTGGGCGTACCTTAAGGTTTATGATCCGAATTCTGTTCCTTGAATTCGTCATGAAGTAAAAACTGTTGTTTGGTCGATATTTAGAAGAACTTTACTATGGTTTTCAACAATATGAGGTTGTTTTCTATAAACTATAATAAATATGGTGACATGTTTTTATGCTGCAGCGATTCTTATATGCTGTAGTCGAACATGGTTAATAAGGTGAAAGAAAAACTTTAGGAAATTCAGTTCAGCTAACCAAACATTCTACCACTAACACTAATTGATCCAAGAGGGAGAGGGAGGGATATGCCAGCACATAATCAATATTTTTATACAAAAGACATTTTAAAATAATCAAAAGTGCCTATACCTTTTAGAAGCATAATTTTATTCATAGTACTAGGTACTATATACTGTTAATTTTCCAAGCAATCAATCTTAAATTATCGATGGCTGGACATTTTTCCGGCTATGGTGCTATATGTAGAAAGTTAGGAGTTAAATCCTGAAATTATTTCTGGAATCCTTTGGAATGTACATTAATTAGCGACTTACTGGAATTATTTAAAGCATATTCAAGTTTAACCACCATTTCAGTATAACTCTTTTCTTCCTTCCTTCTTTAGTTTCTTAATAATGGGGAAGTATTCCTATAATTCTATGCTAAGCAGCACTTTATAAGTTGCACACTGACACATTGGTCAGGATGTCACACAGTAGTATAACATCCTCACAACTGTTGTCCAGAAGGATAAAATGTAAAATTAATTCATAAAAAAATGTTTTAGAGTTGCCGATAATGTCTAACAGAAACGTTTAAGGTGGTATGGCCACATCCAAAAACGCTTAGAAGAAGGAATGGTGTTAGTCTTTCCATCCACGACACGTACGGGTGTTCACTCATAACTTGGTTGATAACGCCCTAAGAAGATCTAAAAGGTACAGACAACCAAGATATAAGAAACATGAGAAAAAGATCCCAACATGGAGGGGACCAGGTCTAAAAAAAACAAAAAATAAAACATCCTAAGCAGTAAGAACGCTATTATGCTATAGGGTGTGCTTTAGATAGATCATATCGAATTACAGCATTACACCCAGATTACATGGTCTTTCCAATTTTATGAAGGCGTTTCCAGAAAAAACACTTTATATCTACTGATAATTTTCCAGAATGACTGGTAAATTGTATTTACATTTAGCAAGCTATTGTATTACTTACTCGTTTCTAGAAATTTATTATTCTTGCTGTCTGTGGCAATTACTAGCATTGTTCTGGTATTCTTGGAATTGGAACAATAATTTGACGGGCGATGAAAGTTATGATCTGATCTGTTCATAATCACATAGCGTGGTGCATGCGTGGGCTTGGTGTGTCTGCCTGACTCACGCGCACGTGCGCCGCCATGTCATGTCCCATGTCCAATTATGCGACGAATGGATACTTTGCATTACCTCCGCGGCTCCGTCTCCGGCATTCCTGACGCAATGAAACATGATCCTTATTGAGATGTTTTGCTCTAGGTCGTTACCTACACCCTTTTGTTTTACTTTTGACTGTGACTTCGAGGAATATTCGTGGTGTGTGGTGGGAAACTAGGTTAGTGGTGGTGGGAAAGTGGACTAGTTAGGTATTAATGTTACATTTGGTTGATATTCGTCAGGTATTTCAGTAAGATTAAAAACCTCGCTATATTTAGGTATTCCTAAATATAGTGTGTTTTTTTTATCTTACGGAAATATTATAATTGTATACGGTTAGTTTAAGTTTCTTATCTAGAGGACATCTCTCTTCATGTAGACAAATGAAATTACTAATTCGCACACAGTTTTATGGGTTTATTTCTAAGCCTATAAAACTGTACAACTGGTGTTAGGCTCAGAAAAAGATTAAATATGAATAAAAGACATATGACAAATATGTCTTTCTTGCTATTATCCTTATGGATTAAAAACCGAGAAAAACGATGCGGTTCCACTTCAACTTAAACTTTGTAATTTTCTATGCATGTTGATAAAAAGTACAATTTTTTATCGACTTCTAAAAAAGGTTTTCAATTCGACTGTATGTTTTTTGTAGGTATGTTTCTGTGTAGTTTGTGAACCGATTTTGATAATTCCAATTAGCTGTCAAAAGAAAATTCATAGTCCGTTTTATGTGTTTTACTTATCATCCGACATAAAATAGAGGCGTTATAATTTATAGTTAGTCTATGGGTGTGTAGGTAGCTGTCTGTGCCATCGTTGCCCAAGCGAGTTTACTGATGCCAAAGCGCTTGATTTCATCGGATTCATATGAATCGTAGCTACTACCACCTCAATTAAACTGTAATTGAAATGGTTAGTAGAATGTAGTAATTCATTAAAATCTTTCCAGGTTTTCAAATTGTACAACAATTTTTTAGGTTAGGTTATCATAAGTAAGGCGACCAGCCTCGAAAGAACTGACTATAAGTCACTCAAATAGTTGACTTAAGTGAGATTGTCACACATATTAATGCGCAAGAGGAAGGCTGCGCCACATTTGTTAAGATCCCAATTAAACCTGTTTGTATTAGGCGAGTTCAATGGTATTGTATGAGTAGTCATGGTTTTGTCTAATGAACAATTGCTTTTACAACTCTGTATTATACCTATATTGCGTGTGGTTATTATTATTACGGCCTGCGTGAGTCACATTGACGCAGGATCCTCAACTATAACGTGCATGAATGTACCACTATGTATGAGGTAAACAAACAAGTACACTAGAAGTTGAATTAATATAATTTTATAAGGTTTTAAGATATATAGATAGTTTATTATATATATATATATATATATATATATATATATATATATATATATATATATATATATACCCTATCGTAATTTCTGTGCCGTTGGTTAATTTCCCAGAATACCCGTAACAACGCTGTTAAGCATTGCTACGTTGCGTTGCATGCAATGCTTATTTGCTGGGCAAAATGGCCGGAAACGTGTCGCCTCAACAAGGCGTGTAACTATTTTATATGCAACGTTTCCACCCCAAAAGGAAGTGTGTCTCCAGCTTCCTCATTGTTATAATCGAAATTCTAAGAATACCATATTAAAGCATAATTGGAGCGATCAAACGTTTTAGTCATAAAATTGGAGCAATCACAACTTGTTTCTTGTGTGTAAGCTGGACAAACGTGTCCCCAGCTGACACATGCCGTTCAGGCGAACCAGTGTTGTTCGAAAATTTAACTCATAATTACAGCAATGAGAGCAAAAAAAAACCAACCATGTACAAGCTGGAGACCTGGGTCCCTGGCTTACACATGTATATCTTCGTAATTATTTAAGCTACGATTATGTACTTTACCTCAAAATTCTCAGTCAAATTGGAGCATTAGACTCCAAATTAATCAAAACCTTAGCTCGAATAGTTTTTGAGCTACGAAGCATTGAGTATGTACGAGTCAATGTTTTTTAAAACAGCAATAATTAAGTGTATGATTTTAATTCCTAATTCGTCTATGAATATAAAACCATAGAGAATTTTACAAACTTATTGATGCTTGCATGCGGACTATTGTTCAAGTTTGTGCCTCATCCCGCCAAAAAATGGATAAACTTTTTTTGTTTGAATCTGTTATAGATTATCTATGGGCTTTACGGGCCATAAAACAATGTTAAAAGTGCCGTTGAATGCTGTATTGTAAATACTTTTAGTTTCGACACCAAATAAATGTAGGTAAATCTGAGGTAACCCATTAATTCCGTGGCAAAATGATCATAATCTCACATGAAGATGAAATAACAATGGGTAATACAAGATCAAGCACAATTCGGCCAAAGTTCAGCATTGTTCTAAATTGCATCATAAAAAATGTAGGTACGCTAAAATGCTGATATAAATTTTGCACATGTTTTATAAACAATAACTAGCAAAAGTGCCGGTAGCTGGTACTTGAAGCCGCTCAACGGAATAAGACTAACTTAACTCATCTGACGTATCGGTGAAAAATACCGCATTGGACTTAATTCATCCGATGGGGATATTTAATTTATTTCATCATGTGTACGTGTTAGTAGTCAAGTAAAAACGAAAAATAGAGTTTACTACAACTAGCTTGAGACTTTAATACATTATGGATACGTAAATCGGTAACTGTTTTCTTATTATTAGTTAGGCATTGAAACTGGGAATGAGGAATGCAGTGTTAGCAAAAAGTGGTGTACGCATGCATTATGACGTGGACAGTCATATGTAGAACCTTTTAGAAAATGTTGTTTTCACTATAAACTATTTTTTTATTAATATTTTGTTTTTATTCTTTATCTATGTTAGAGGTTTGACTGCTCATGGTTCTATCTGTATTGGCTCGGTGCAGTTATTAAAGTAAATAGTCACCTCGCTACGACCTCGGCACCCACGTGTGTCTTATTTGAATACTGCAAAGAACAACAATTTATTTATTCATGTAAGAAGTTCTGAGTCTAGGTGTGCTTTGTGTGATTGCAAGTTTGTAAAGTATTCGCTATAAAGGCATTTATTTTCCTGGAACGGGCGTCGACGACGAACAAAAAAAAAGAGAATTTAACAAAGTGTCATTAAAATGATAAAACTCAATAGTCTTAATGTTGGCTGATTAAAGTAAAAAAGAAGTTTTTTTTATATTTTAGGTTCATAAAAAATAACAAATTTACTTAAATTTATTATTATATGGATTAATTTCATTTATTGATAACAACAAGTAAAAAAATCATATCTACCTATGCAGATATATTATAAAAGGAACAAAATAGGTTGCTTTAATTAAATCTAGACAGTAAATTTAGTAATTCGGTTATTACTTCTGTTTTACCTTGAGACGTTCTGATCATTATAATTGTGTTCAAAATTATATAAGCAGGTACGCAAGCATTATCGCATCGTAATAAAAATTCTAATTAAAAGCGTAAGGCCAATAACAAAATGCAGCCGATCAAATGGCAAAATTACTTCTGGTAAAAAATATGACAAAAATAAGGCGGTAGTACTTAGTCAAGGCTGTAATCGAAAAACTAATATTATAAAGCTTTAGTAAAATATAAAAAGAATAAGAGTTCCTATCGACCTCCTTTTTGCAGAAACCACAAACAAGTGTTCGATTTTCGAACCTTACAGAATTATATGAAGAATCCATCTTCTTAATACAACTGGCATAGTGTATAGAACATTTGAACGTTTTGGAATTCTAACGTTTTAAAAAACGTTTTTCTTTAACAGTAAATTGTATGCTTCATTTATTGATGTATTTATAGTAACATAAACACCGGGTACTCGCTGTACCTACTCTATAAACACTTCGTGTATTTACCAGCTACCTGTTAGTTGCCACTCAGGTAAAGCGATAAATCAGCCCTTCCGATCATTAACAAACTTACAAATACTTTTTTCTCGCAAATGAATTAGGGAGGGGAGAAGAAAGGTCGCTTTTGTCGCTTCCCAAATCTATCTGATCTCGAGATTCAAATAGAAATGGATGCCAGTCGTGATGGATAATTCGATTAAATTACAAGTCATTAGTGCCGGGGTCCATGGAACGACGTCACGAGTAAATCAAACACGATTCTTGAGTCAGAAACAATCGCAAGAAACAATACACTGTCTGCAAATAAATTAACTCGTTATTTAATCGTGCGTGGGTTAGCCAGAGTTATGTGGTGGGTTCCAATTTTGCACACAATAAAAGGATGCATGAAGGTTCATTGGTTATGCGCCAAGTTGGATCAAAATACTGTGGATTCAAAAAT
This sequence comes from Pseudoips prasinana, assembly GCA_951640165.1. Taxonomy (NCBI): domain Eukaryota; kingdom Metazoa; phylum Arthropoda; class Insecta; order Lepidoptera; family Nolidae; genus Pseudoips; species Pseudoips prasinana. The sequence goes on along the minus strand of OX621241.1, from coordinate 15,788,090 downwards.
CTTCGAGGACTTTTATAAAAATGGTATAACTATCTTCGTGGTTCAAAATAAGTAATTAAAAAAAAGCTCTATCTAAGTGATGTAGTTTATTGAATTCAGTAGGCAGTAGCCTGAGACCAAAACAGTCTAAATAAAAAAATCTATTGTATTGTAAACTTTTTTTACAAGCAAGTAATATTCCAAATACAATTAGTTGCACGCTAGGTGACACACTTCAAACAAGTAATTAAGCATTATATTTTAGGTTTTAAAGTATAATTAAATATTGTTTAAATCTTTTAAAAATGATAAGTATACGTTTAAGCCGTGTTAGAACGCCTGTGGTACAAGGTTTAACCTAGTACAGGCACTAACTGTCTAAAGCTTGGCTTAGTGTTAATTATTGTACACATTTTTTCTTGAATAAAAAATGTATTAAGCTACTGCATCCGAGAATAATTTAGTAAGTTATTCTAGGTTACAAAGATTGAGGAATGCTTGTAGAGTACCTAAGTAATAAACCAGACAAATATGTTTTTGATCTCTAAAATACACAATATATATAATAATATGGGCAGTATGGCGCTTACCACCAACAAAAAGTGTTGGAATTTGTATATAGGATGCTGTGTTTTTGTTATCAAAGCAATTTAATCCAGTACTTCTTATTTACTAAAGTTGGGTTTACACTACTAATTTATTTGACTAAAACATTATCTACTCAAGTAGATTGTAATTCAATTTAACTAACACTTACAGTTTACATTGTGTCAATGGATACAACCCGCAAGGATACCTGGAGAATGTCTTTCGGTTTGAAGCTGTTTTTATTCGGCGTGGTAATTATAAGCGGAATGGGCAGGGCCGCCACTGGAATGTTACCTGCTATCCTATTTCGATTTATAGGGCCGGTCTATTGCCCTTACTGTCTACGATGATAGGGTATTTTTACCCGCGCGGTTGAAGTGGCTCTTTGAGTGAGGTTTTGTGTTTCCTGGTGGATTAAACATGTTAAAATATTTGGTATACTTGTTGTCGAGATTATTTAACAAAGTTTCTTACTTATGTTGTGACGTTTTGAAATCATATTTTGCCACTAGATTAAGCATGGAAGAAAACAATACTTCCTTGAGATTACTTTTAAAACGCTTACGAAACCTCATTCGTAATAGTACTTACGAGAACATTGATTACTTACTACTTTATATTAGTATTGTCTGTAGTTTTCTTTGTAACAACTGATTCGAAGAAAATTTATATGAATAAGATTATCTTATTGTCGGATAAATAAGTGGACAAAATCGGTTTAGAAACAACGGAGAATCCCACGACAAACTCGGAAGGAGGGTGTTAGCTCGTAAAGGGAAAAAGGGAACTCGTAAATTAATCTTCCAATGTTCGGATAACAACATTTATGATTTCCCGTGTTTAGATATACGCTTTGCATTTCGAATGCTATAAATATAAAATTTGGAGTAAGAAATAATCTATGATGTGTATTGTGTTCATCTAAGCACACAAATTATAATCTGTTGCTTTTTTATGATATCGCCCGCACTATGGAAATATATCCCTGTGTCGCGGGGTACTTTACAAAGCACCCCTAGAATCAGAACAGCAAGTTATGGCTCACACAAATAGTTGTCCTGTGCGGGAATCCAACAGAAGTCACCAAAAGTCACAAAAGGCAACTGTCTTAACCACTTACTTCTATTGATGATTCTTTAATAATTTATTATATTGTGTGTCCACCAAGTTACAAGATATATTAACTACATTGTTATCTTATACATATTTAGCCGATACATACCACAGTAAAAGTATCTCAGTAGCTGCCACGTCATGCACTGCACGGTAGGGTTAAATATGACGATTCCATATAAATTTATTTTTTTACAGAAAAAATGAATTTTTAATTTATATCTAAATACAGGTGGATCTCTTGTATTCATCATCGAGTTACTCATACAGCGAGCGGAAAGTACAGATACCAGAACATCAAGCTACCCCAATATGTCAAATTTCCCCAATTGAAAGTGAACCTTATTCTTATGTGATAAAGTTGAAAATCTATAAAAGAAATTTGACAATTAGGGTAGCTGGATGTGCTGGCGTTTGTACTTAATGATAATGATTGCCAATCGCGTACGCCTCGCAAGTAATAACAAGGAAAACGCAGTTTATTTACGACTTTATCCTCTCTTCCACACCACTATGTAGTTGTAAAGGTCCCTAATTGTTATCTACATATAGGTAAAACGTACATTTCTCATTAAAAAAAATTGAAATACTTGCGACCCACACTAACTTACACGGGTTTAGGAGTTTTGGCTCCAACGCGGAAAAAACCACATTAGGGCATTGTTTCATTTTCAAAAACTGGTGTAAATTCAAGTTTTTATGTGTAAATATGGTGGATTTTTAGACATAACATCATGGACAACGTACACAAGTGAAGGAAAGTGCCATATTGCCGTGAATTGCGATTTTCTGTGTTGAATCTAAAACTCCATATAAGCGTCTAGTAAAGTCTCCACTGCTTTACTGGGGTACGACAAGGACTACGTATGACTTGACTGTGACGGACTTTACTTGACATAACGAAAATAAATGAAATTATAATATATTTTACGGAAGGCTATTAAGGCCGAAGAAGCCAGAGCCGTAAAACTGAATTGAAAAAAAAAACAAAATGCACGGGTTCATAAATAGAAAGATTCATTAGTACTTTATTTGGAGAAATATCTTAAAAAAAAAATTAAAACATATTTGTCAGTGTTTTGATTGACTAATTAAACAAAAAAACGTTATTGTGACTTAACTGTTATAATTAGACGTATAACCTCACGTTTTTTTCGTGTGTAATGACGACATACCTTACATGTAACCATACCATAGACTATAAACAAGTGGTACCTACATTATTTTATGTATCATCAGTAGTTTTCGCAGCGCGCACGCTAAATAATTGCTCTTAAAGGCCATTTTAACCCCCGACGCAAAAAGAAGGGTGTTATTAGTTGATGTCTGTGTGTATGTGTCTACCTGTAGCATCGTAGCTCTCACCGATTTTTGGTTTGAAAGGTGAATTAGTTGAGTGTTCTTAGCTATATTGGATTAAAAACGGTCCTAGATGGCCGCCGCTTTAACATGGCGGATAATATATTTTTACACACAACCCCAAGGTATCAAATGTAAGGGAGTAAGGAATAAATTATGATAAATTTCGAATCCAAGATCGCCGCCATCATAAAGTGGCCAATTACTTATTTTTTCCATAAATCCCTCACAATGGATATCAAATAAAAGGGCTTGACTAGTAGTATCCTATATGTAATACACACTGACAAATGTCGGCAGTTTTTAAATTTATATTTTATAGCGCCGATTCATAAGCCACGGGCTCAATGACAAGCTCAATCCATGACTTTTAACTTAACATGTTTTTGAATGTTACTTTATAATTTAAACACCCTCACTTTGGAAATCGCGGGGCACTTTACAAACATACGATTCACGAACACACTCAGCCTCAGAACAACTATATTAAGGTCACACAAATAGTTGCCTTAGGATTAAACTACGAAGATTTTGAGATATAAGCGAGGCGACTAACTTAATCACTCCGCCACACGTATGTACCTCTAAAGTGCAAAGTTAAAAGCAAGCTTAATAAAACCTTAATGTTTCTCTTTTTAGCAACACCACAGTTTTTTATACTGTCTAACATTAATCAGTATCGGTATTTGATCATTTGAGTGGGTGTGGTGCGCGAATGCCAGCGCAAATCCTACGCTTAGCTGCGCGTGGGCAACTTAGTTTACAAATTATCAACTGCCTTTCGCTATGAACGTGTTATTTTGCAGTACCATGCTTAAATATGTTGCATTCTGATGACTTTGAATATTTTTTGTTAGCAGTAGTCTAGGTACATTTTTGTTCTAGTTTTATGATGTCCTAGTTCCATGGCAGAGAAGATCCGACGGAAGGATTTAGAACGGCTAGCCAAATGGCAAGCGATGTAGTTTATTGAATGGAACAAATAAAAAAAACTTCGTTTAAAAAAACCGACTTCAAAAACTAAAAAGTATAAAAAAAATATCTTAATAATGATTTAATTTAATACATCACTTATAATATGATATTAATGAAATAATATAATTTGTATGTGCTGCCTATTGATAGGTTTGAAGTCGGTGCCAAGCCAAATGTAATAGTAGGTACCACACTCGCCGCGCGTTATTTTCAGCGGGATAGCTTCGTATTTCTACACAAACAACCCAAGCGTGCAGACGTCGTTGACAGTCGTCATATATTTTTATGATACAGTTTCATATTAATTCATATTGTTCTTTAAGTTTATTTACTTAGGTTAATCTTTAGTGTAGGAATTTCATCACAAAGTATGAAAGCTGTATGTAGTATTAACTTTTATTTTGCTCGGGGCTTGGCACCGACTTCAAACCTATCAATAGGCAGCACATACAAATTATATTATTTCATTAATATCATATTATAAGTGATGTATTAAATTAAATCATTATTAAGATATTTTTTTTATACTTTTTAGTTTTTGAAGTCGGTTTTTTTAAACGAAGTTTTTTTTATTTGTTACTTTTTTGTGTTTAGCTATGGTTAGGACTTCGAAAGGTGCCGTGCGCCTCAAAACTATAGATCCCAACAAACGATAACGGAAAAAAGAAACATCTTCCGAAAAAATTTTGTTCGAAACTCTTCTTCGCGTTCTTGTGGGTGACAGTGAATGATCGAAAAGACCGTTTGTAAAGTAAGAAAAACTACATAAAATTACGTTCACTCTAAGAAAACTTGCACAGTACGAGTCTAGACTAGCTAAGATTTATGAAAGTCTGAACAGCAAGCGTATAGGTTAGGCCGTATTTATGACCATCTAGCTAACGAGTATGTGTGCTGAGGGCTTATACGCTAGATCTTATTATGAATCGAATGATCTTATGATCGAATAGCCATCTAGTCTGCTGAACAGAGGGTATGAGTCTATGAAGACTAGGTCTTATTAATGATCGATTAGCCAACGAGTCTACTGAGCAGAGGGCTGATAGCCTAGGTCTTATTTATCATTGATTAGATAATGAGTCGGACTCGCCCGTGAAAGGCGGAATGTTTCTGTAGCAGCAAGTATTTGAGTTGATAGAATGGAAGGTAAATTGCGGTTTACGATTTATGACGCATAAAAAAGACTACTTACTAGATCTCGTTCAAACCAATTTTCGGTGGAAGTTTGCATGGTAATGTACATCATCTATTTGTTTTAGTTTTATGATTCTCTTATTTTAAAAGTTACAGGGGGGGGGGGAGTTACATGCCCCCCGCATTTTACGCCTTTGGAAGTGTCTCTCGCGCAAACTATACAGTTAAGAAAAAAATATGTTATACTTAAACCTCAATATCATTTTCGAAGTCCTATCCATAGATACCCCACATGTATAGTTTAATGATTTTTTTTAAATTCAGTTCTAAGTAAGTATAGGGAACCCCCAAATTTTATTGTTTGTTTTTCTATTTTTGTGTGAAAATCTTAATGCGGCTTACGGAATACATCTGCTGACCAAGATTCGACAGTATTGTTCTTATAGTTTCGTTAAAAAGTGGCTGTGACATACGGACGGGCAGACATACAGACATGACAAATCAAGAAGAACCTTTGTGAAAGACATTTGGCTAAGGAACCCTAAAAATGGCAGCTATTCCGCATCAAACTAAAGAAGAATCACGTAAATCGGTTCATAAATCTCAGCGTAATCGGTGTACGTACATAAAAAATACGCTGGTGCTAAAAGGTGCGCCTACATGCGCTTCCAAAAAAAAAAAGCTTATTCGTGCGTATTAAACGCTAGTCGTCTGAAATTGTTGTTTATGTTCATGCCAAGACACACTTGAACAGGGTGAGTCTAGCTTGTCTAGCTAAGATTTACAAACGTCTGTGCCAAAGAGAATTACATCGTCCACTTAAACAAAAAATTTCATACAAAAATGTCCATAAAATGAAAACTACTGGGCCAATCTATATAAAATTTTTATGGGACCAAATGGCAACTATTCCGCATCAAACTAAAAAAGAATCACGTAAATCGGATCATTAATCTCCGAGTAATCGGTGTACATACATAAAAAAAAAAAAAAATACCGGTGAACTTGAGAACCTCCTCCTTTGGAAGTCGGTTAATAACATCAACCTTATATACAAATAGGTTGCCATAGTCAGTTGTACATCGGTCTAATAAGTGAGCTATTAGTAAGAGGAGTACCTAAATCCTTCTTCCTGGAATCATAAGATACTGTTTAAAAATGTTTTCCGTCAAATTAATGACATTATGCTATACTGAATTGCTTGCCATTTTGATAGGTTTTCTGTGCGTTTAGAGAGATTATATTGGGCCTCTTTCAAAGTATCACTTCTCTTCTCTGTCCTATTCGCTTCTCCATTAATTCAACTACTAAACTCAACTGAAAAAAAAAATTAACGTAGGTAGAAACGAATGACGGCTAGAGGAACATTTAGGACATACAATATCCTGAGGAAAATCTGTTTTTCCATTAGGAACTCCTCGCTAACGAAGATGTGCGTGATTGTTAGTTGAATCATAAAATTTACAGTATTCAAATGACCATGAAATCAATAGGCTTTTTTATTCGTTATCGTTGTTGACATGAGTCTCTAAATCTATCAAATGGCTCTACATAAGTAAATTATACTTACCTACATTTTAATGTGTCAATTTCCTTCCTTGTATTATGTATACTCGTAGTATAATGCAAACAAGCAATTTTAGCGCGTTGCTTCGTTTTGATTGTAAAGTTAATTGTAGTAGGAAATTACTCGTATACTTATTTTTTACTTTAGTTGTTGGTTTAGCACCAGTAGTTTATAGACGATCAAAATAAAAAAAACTTCGTTTAAAAAAACCGACTTCAAAAACTAAAAAGTATAAAAAAAAATATCTTAATAATGATTTAATTTAATACATCACTTATAATATGATATTAATGAAATAATATAATTTGTATGTGCTGCCTATTGATAGGTTTGAAGTCGGTGCCGAGCCAAATGTAATAGTAGGTACCACACTCGCCGCGCGTTATTTTCAGCGGGATAGCTTCGTATTTCTACACAAACAACCCAAGCGTGCAGACGTCGTTGACAGTCGTCATATATTTTTATGATACAGTTTCATATTAATTCATATTGTTCTTTTAAGTTTATTTACTTAGGTTAATCTTTAGTGTAGGAATTTCATCACAAAGTATGAAAGCTGTATGTAGTATTAACTTTTATTTTGCTCGGGGCTTGGCACCGACTTCAAACCTATCAATAGGCAGCACATACAAATTATATTATTTCATTAATATCATATTATAAGTGATGTATTAAATTAAATCATTATTAAGATATTTTTTTTATACTTTTTAGTTTTTGAAGTCGGTTTTTTTAAACGAAGTTTTTTTTATTTGTTACTTTTTTGTGTTTAGCTATGGTTAGGACTTCGAAAGGTGCCGTGCGCCTCAAAACTATAGATCCCAACAAACGATAACGGAAAAAAGAAACATCTTCCGAAAAAATTTTGTTCGAAACTCTTCTTCGCGTTCTTGTGGGTGACAGTGAATGATCGAAAAGACCGTTTGTAAAGTAAGAAAAACTACATAAAATTACGTTCACTCTAAGAAAACTTGCACAGTACGAGTCTAGACTAGCTAAGATTTATGAAAGTCTGAACAGCAAGCGTATAGGTTAGGCCGTATTTATGACCATCTAGCTAACGAGTATGTGTGCTGAGGGCTTATACGCTAGATCTTATTATGAATCGAATGATCTTATGATCGAATAGCCATCTAGTCTGCTGAACAGAGGGTATGAGTCTATGAAGACTAGGTCTTATTAATGATCGATTAGCCAACGAGTCTACTGAGCAGAGGGCTGATAGCCTAGGTCTTATTTATCATTGATTAGATAATGAGTCGGACTCGCCCGTGAAAGGCGGAATGTTTCTGTAGCAGCAAGTATTTGAGTTGATAGAATGGAAGGTAAATTGCGGTTTACGATTTATGACGCATAAAAAAGACTACTTACTAGATCTCGTTCAAACCAATTTTCGGTGGAAGTTTGCATGGTAATGTACATCATCTATTTGTTTTAGTTTTATGATTCTCTTATTTTAAAAGTTACAGGGGGGGGGGGGGAGTTACATGCCCCCCGCATTTTACGCCTTTGGAAGTGTCTCTCGCGCAAACTATACAGTTAAGAAAAAAATATGTTATACTTAAACCTCAATATCATTTTCGAAGTCCTATCCATAGATACCCCACATGTATAGTTTAATGATTTTTTTTAAATTCAGTTCTAAGTAAGTATAGGGAACCCCCAAATTTTATTGTTTGTTTTTCTATTTTTGTGTGAAAATCTTAATGCGGCTTACGGAATACATCTGCTGACCAAGATTCGACAGTATTGTTCTTATAGTTTCGTTAAAAAGTGGCTGTGACATACGGACGGGCAGACATACAGACATGACAAATCAAGAAGAACCTTTGTGAAAGACATTTGGCTAAGGAACCCTAAAAATGGCAGCTATTCCGCAGCAAACTAAAGAAGAATCACGTAAATCGGTTCATAAATCTCAGCGTAATCGGTGTACGTACATAAAAAATACGCTGGTGCTAAAAGGTGCGCCTACATGCGCTTCCAAAAAAAAAAAGCTTATTCGTGCGTATTAAACGCTAGTCGTCTGAAATTGTTGTTTATGTTCATGCCAAGACACACTTGAACAGGGTGAGTCTAGCTTGTCTAGCTAAGATTTACAAACGTCTGTGCCAAAGAGAATTACATCGTCCACTTAAACAAAAAATTTCATACAAAAATGTCCATAAAATGAAAACTACTGGGCCAATCTATATAAAATTTTTATGGGACCAAATGGCAACTATTCCGCATCAAACTAAAAAAGAATCACGTAAATCGGATCATTAATCTCCGAGTAATCGGTGTACATACATAAAAAAAAAAAAAAAAACCGGTGAACTTGAGAACCTCCTCCTTTGGAAGTCGGTTAATAAAGAAGATATTTAAGAAGTAGAACCGTATAACTTATGATTACCTAAAGGTTAACCCATATTTTTAAAAATATCCTTACAATTCTACTCATATTATAATTGCGAAGGTATGGATGTTTGTTATTATTCCACGCAAAAACTACGACTCGGATTTTGATAAAATTTTGTAGTAATAGGTACCTATAGCTTATATGGCAACCCTAGAACAATAGATATAAAAATATGGAACCACGATTTTGTCGATTTAAATATTGTTTTCTTTTTCACAGGTATGCTCGGAGGGCGACACAGTCACGGCAGAAAAGGAATCCGTAGGAAGTTAAGAATGATTAGCAGTTTATAAAAAAGGCTCATTGATCAGTATAATATACACTTACATAGATAGAATTCAAGTATAACTTACGTCACGTCAAGTGGTACACATTACAGACGCAACAGTTTGATAATGGCGTCTACCATATTTTGACACAATATCCGTACCCTCAAGGACATATAACCACCGCTCAGGTTTTTAGGAAGCTAGCTAGTTGAAAAGCACCGAAACTGTTCTTGCTTAGGGCTGGATGTGTGCAAAACATATTGTCTTTTTGTACCAGAATCGGCTACATTCATAAAAAAAGTAAACAATGGAAAAGTTGTGAATATATTTGCAGGCCTTTTGATTTGAGATATTTTTATACTAATGTATGAAATTACAAGTAGCTAACAAGTGGGTTGTTTTATACCTAAGTAGCTGTCCCGGCGAAATTCGTACGACCAGATTCTTTGCCATCTATACTGTCTCAAGTCTAAGCTTTTAATAATTATATTAATCCATTGTAATGTACCTACAAATATTTTTTTTTTGCTTCCGGACAGAAAACAAATAGTGCTGAAGAAACAACGACCAAAAAAATAACAACTTATCACAGTCTTCTGTCTCATTCGCACACCCTCGGATATTTTTCTCCTGGCAATAAAGAACCATGAAAGAAAAAAAATTCCAATTTGGTGCATACATTTTAATATTTAGTTAGATTATAGGAATCTCCCAGTAAAAAATCTAAACTTATCAAATATAATATAAATGTATTGCTTATATTTTGAATAAATGTAGACGATTTTGGTAGAAAAGGAAAAAAAGATTTTGCTGCATATCCAACAAGGCTTCAGGTAGACTCTATGAGCGCAGAGCTGGTATCGCGGATATTATGTTCTAGGTAGTAAGTACCTATGTTTTCACAACATTACTTTAGCGCGATACCATAACTGTAGTTTGATACATCCAGCAAGCGCTTTGTTTAACGTAACTACAATAATACTACATTTATATTTGTGGAACAAAGCGCAGGTAGTTAGAACAATGCGACATCAGTGTGTGAAGTGTGCAGGCCATTGTTGTATGTTGTCCTGGCGACCACGCATTGTGCGTGTCGAAGCGACATGCCCTGTACCCCTAGTACGAACAAATGGCGCAATATTCTCATAATCAAAACGTTAGCAGTGCATTTTTTAAAACCATATCGTATATTGTTATTTAAAGTTACATGCATACATACATAGACTCACGCCTGTTTCCCGGAGGGGTAGGCAGAAACAACGGATTTCCAATTGTCACGATCTTTGCATACCTCTGTTGCGTCGTTTACTGTCAATTTAAAGTTATCTTTTTTAAATGCTATTATTTGGATGTAGGAAGAAAGGAAATCCTATGTTTGTAATACACACTTGAGTACTTATTACCAAAACCGGATTTCTAATAGGTTTAAAAAAATAAAAGGGTAACGGTTTATTGTTTTTAAGCCTCTTTCCGTAACCATTGGTTATGTTACCAAAGAGACTTCATGTACTGGATGTAAACAGTGAGAGAAACAGCTACGTAGTATTTTAAAAATCTCTTTAAATATAATATATATACTATATAATTGTCGCGCAATATTATATATAAAGATATTTTTAAAATACTACATAGCTGCCCAATACCCTCAACTTATAAAACGAAATTTCTTCTTAATAGCTCTAATTTTTTGGGGTTTGTCGGAACGGGGAGTAAGTAATAAGCATCTATACAGTACAGGACATATAGTGCACAAGTGTGTTCGCAAACACAGTTTCACTCTCATGCGCACTGACATAGGCTTCAAACTCTTTTGTTCGGTACCCGTCATAAAACGTGAGACAAAATAAACATATCAACTTACTTAGTTGTATTGCGTTTTCCGAAATTTGAAATGTTAATCTAATAAATTATTTTTATTTTACTTGTTTCAATTAAGTAAAGAATAATTTTACAATTATAGATAAATTTCATTGAAGAAACCAAATGTTACTTTAATGTAATTTATCAATAATTGTGAGACCATTGTTTACTGTTTTAGTTTATTTATATATCATCTACTATAGAATTTAATACACATCCATATGTATAGAGGAAAAAGGGAACATAATAGGTCAGTTGTTATTAGACGAGTAACCAATTTTCGTTGAATTATAATTACGTAGGAAATGGGTTTATTTTAATGACCAAATAATGGAATAAAATAAAGGAAAACAATTTATTTTAAATTTTCATAAAATTCTAGTTGTGGATATAATTACGAGACACAAATAAACACAGAAAAGTACTGTTTTTTGAGTATATAGATATTAAAATAACCAACAGGCTTACCAAATAAAAAAAAATCTCCTATACATAGTGCGTCAGCTTGTAATGGTTGTAATTTGTTTCGCACATTTTACTTATTAATATTCTAAAAATAAATAAATTACTAAATAGTCTTTCTTTCTTCTTTGCCGTATGGACAGTGGTTACCCTGGTGTCCGAGTTGTTCAAGCCGCCCAGTAGGTTCCTGCCGTAGCATAACGACTATTGTCTAACGGGACATCTCAGAAATTAAACCACTTCGGTGGTCACCCATCTATAGACTGACCGCGAGCATAGGTACTTTACCTTCCGATCACTTACAGACTGGTGAGCGCAACTGGCTGGGAGCGTTTCAATTACTATAATTACAATCATCATGACGGTCACCGTAGCCTAGTTGGTAGTGCTCCTGCCTACGAAGCTGGTGGTCCTGGGTTCGAATCCCGGTAAGTGCAAATATTTGTGTGATGAGCACGAATATTTGTTTCTGAGTCATGTATGTTTTCTATGTATTTAAGTATTTATCTATCTATATAAGTATGTATATCGTCTCCTGGTACCCATAGTACAAGCTTTGCTTAGTTTGGGGCTAGGATGATCTGTGTGACATTTTCCCCAGATATTATTATTATCAGCCTACTATCGCCCACTGCACACCTAAAGGTTTCTATAATGTTGCCATTTTGGACGGTTTAAAACGCGCTTGGCATGCGAGTTGGCGACCGCAGTTAGGTGGTAGCAATTACACTAGGTGATGCTGTTGCCCGACTATCTGGTGCATCCCTTTGTCGCCTTTTACGACACCCGTGGGACGGTAAGGGGTGGCCTATAATCACTAGGCCGGAAAATGTCTAAAGTTAAATTTTTTATTATATCTTCCAATCTCAAAAATCTTTTATACGTTACTATGAGTTCGACAAAGTTTAGTCGTAATTACTAAAACCGTTTTCAGACACAGAATAGTGAATATTTTTTACAATTAAAAAATAATTAGAATTGCAACATAGAACATATACTTACTAAAACAAACGGCAAAAGAAGATGGAAAAAGCAAGCCCGGAGTTTCTTTCTGGGTGCCTAGAGGAAGCCGCAGATTAACTAGCGTAGGTTCGTGGCCGGCGAGGATCGCGTTGGCCCCTTCACACCTGATGGGTGATCCCACACCCTCTTTTAGAATTCCGACTTTTTACTTCAGCGGCCCCTAAACTCGTCCGCGCCCCATAAGGGTGCCCTTCGTTACGTTTTCGCTTAAGTTACGCTACTGGTTCAGAGCCTTCTGCATTCGCCAAGTGCTTGGTGTCCTTATTTTTTAATGCTCAAAATTGTACGTGATGATAAATCAGATCGATCGTACGGTTTTTAATATTGTATTGTGAGCTTGACGAGTAAAAGTATACGTTAATACCCAAGGGCTGAATAAATTTAATTATGTGTAACAATATTAGACTCTTTCCATCTATATAACGTATTAGAAGAATCTTTTCGCTAGGCGCCTCTCGCTGACTCCCGACTCTCGCATTCCAGACGTTTATCTTATGTATGTCTGAGTGGTGGATTTATCTTCAAGTACCTACTTGAACTTATTGTTTGTTTTGTTTCAATGTACTGATACTGACATAGTATCGGATTATGACACGGTGATATTGAATTATGATGATTACCTGCTAATGTTGTTGGGAGAAAAGGAATGTACTATACATTCCTACATGCTACAAACTTATCTGACCCGGTGGGCAAAAGTAGAACTAACGACGCCAGTATGAAATGTCAATCGGCCTGTTATTCCATGACATTACTGCCATTGATTGTTTGTTGCACGTATTTATTTTTCTTTATGTGGTTTTTAATTGTGAAAAATTCCGAAAGCTTTAAAAAGTGATGCGAGGAACGTTATATTACAAGTATTGAATTATATGAAGGAAGAAAAACGCCTTCAGGCACCAATTATACCCTTCAATAAGTCGAATGAACGCGTAGCTGTTGCTACAGGTTAGTGTTGTCAGCTTCTGAATAAATGCGAAACTCCCCCTCGCACTTTAAATTAAAATACATATTTTAAAATATTCATTATTTATTTAATTTTTGCTATTTCCATTGTAGGTGTCCGGGTGCGATTTGAAAGAAAACTTGTGACAGAAAAAGAGCAAGCAGATGCAAAAATTTATAGCAGATCAGAATATTGGTAGATCGAATTCTGAAATCCTATCATTGATTGCAGAAGCTTTTGATAGAATAACAGTCAATAAATGGCAAAAGCATTGCAATCATGTAAAAAATATTGAAAATGTGTATCGAAAAAGGGATGGATACTTAGACGAGCCTTTCATCATTCATTTAGGTAGTGATAGTGAAAGTAGTGATTCCGATAATGATGATGATGAAATGACTTCTGAATTAAACCATTCCGGTGACATAATAATACCTGGAGTATCTCTGTTAGAGAACACTCCGCATACATTTTATGTAAATGATCATAATTATTGTATAAAATTATAAAGATTTGTAATGACAGTATTTGTTTGCTTTTTAGTGAAGTAAAATTTACATTACAATGTGCATATTATTTTTACCCACTTTATGGCAATAAATAGTTACTAGCAACACTAAATGCGATAACAGCGACGTTGCCAGCGGGCCAGATAAGTTTGCGGGACTGTACAGACGACAGCACATCCAGCAACCCCAATCTGTCAAATTTCTTTTATAGACATTCAACTTTATCACAAACGCATAAGGTTCACTTTCAATTAGGGAATTTTGACAGATTGGGGTAGCTTGATGTGCTGGCGTCTCTACATAGCGTTATTGTGATAAGCGTTGGTAATTGCTAAGCACGCCCTCTCTGAGACTCTTAAATGGTCAATGAATGGACGCAAAAAGATATCAGTCTTGTATATTGTATCATTTTCTACCATATGGTGGTCCAGTTATAAAAAAAAATTCGGAACCAATTCACATCCCTAACCGTCCTGCTTAAATCGAACACTACTATATCATAATATCCTGGGACATTATTCACACACGGCCATCTTATGCCAAATTAAGCAGAGCTTGTACTATGGAAACTAAATAACTGATATGTTACATATACTACTTTTTTTTTTTGTAAATGCATACTTATAGATAATTACACACAGGCTCAGGACAAACAGACATGTTCATGAACAAAAATATCTGTCCTGGGTGGGAATCGAACCTACCTGCGGCGTGAAACCCAAACGTTTACTAAGCACGCCGACTGGCCGCAATAATATAATATTTATTATACTTATCCTGCCTTCGTACGTTTAGCTCATTCTCAGACCATATTAGTTTGATATAAAACAGCAGGTTACCTATTGATTGCCCCTTATCAGTAATATAGGTGAATTTATGAGCTCTAGTTTATATGCCCGATAACAGAAATTCCGAATATATTCGGAGCTAAAAATAAAATGGCAGAATAGGTCTTTTTTTACCACGTTCAGAAATAACTATCGAGCTAAAATGTTGTGTAATATGATTTACGGTTGTATTATTGGATGCGGAAAAATTGGAGTAGGTATTAATGAACACAATTCCTAAAAAATAATAAGGAACTAGCTGTGCCCCGCGATTTTATTTTAATAAATTATAGCTTATGTTAATCCAGGGTGCCAGCTAACTCCATAACAAATTTTATTAAAATCGCTCCAGCCGTTTTGTCTTGAAGAAGTAACAAACATACACACTCACAAACTTTCACCTTTATAATATTAGTAGGATAGTGTGATTGTTTTATACGTACAGTATAGGGTCATTCTGTATGAATATTGTAATGTTTCCGTAGCTGAATGCGGGTCTGAGAACAGAATACTATTATTAGTCTATCGATATAGACGCGTATATAATAAAATACATCATACTATACATTACTCCTTACGTACATAAGAACATATAAAGTAGTCTGGTAACAAATGGCGATCGACGGCCACCCACGCATTGGGCTCAATTTATGTAATAGAACCCAGATATTACGGACACCAAGAATCCCTTATACTCTAATAACAAATGTCTTAATTAAATAACGCAGGAACAAAATTCAAGAGCTTGTTCCCTTTATAATTGAATAATATTAATATAGAAATAAAACTCTCGTTAATTTTGCGAACAAATTCAAAATTCATTTATTGCATCAAAATGTTACTTTTGTACGGAATCGTCAATTATTTTTGCCCTACCGTGCAGTGCTTGACATGGCAGTGGCAGCTACTAAGAAACAGACAACTGTTTGGGTGTGAATATTGAGCAGACTCACCATTAATAGTAAGATCTGTAAAGAGTTTTGTATACGCAACAATGTTACTTTTCTAGCCATTTTAAAGTGCTGTATAATTTTTCGTTTATTTTATTTTCATCGCGGTCATAATATTTTTCAGTGTTACTTTATTTACATTTTTTTTTTATAAAATTTAGACTTTCAACATGTTAAGTTAGAAATTTAGATGGCAAAGAACCACTCTGTTTTCATTGTTAAATCATTATCATATAAAATGCTAACTATCGTTGTCTGTTTATTGTACGTGGTAACAGCACCTTATCGGCTGAATTGTGTGCTCAATATCGATCTGGTTTGTATCTCATATTTGTAATGTCCCATATGTCCAGTGTAATATTATAGGCAATCATAATAACACAAAGGTATACACTACAAATGCCATCCATTTTTTCAAATTAATTTATTTTTGGGTGTAAAAACACGTTCTTTCGCACACGTCGTTTTATACGAATTCTTTGTAAAATTTCAATAATGGGACTATCTAACTCACGTATGATTTACAACCAAATCAAATAACATATAAGTTGTTATACAACCGGCCGGGCACAATGCTTTTCTGCTCGAATCTCGATACTCACATGCACGCAATAGAAAGAGACAGAGAAAGTCTCAAGGGGGCAATTTTTTTTTACTTACGGGATTATTGTTACTAGTCAAGGTGCGTTAGGGAACTTTATTCCAATACAAAGATCGCATATTTATGTTTCGCATTTAAATGTAGATCTATAAAATGTTTTATGCAAATCAGTATCGTGTCTTCTTGTAATATTCGTGTCTAGTATATTTCTATAGTAATACCAATACGGCTCCGTTCTAGAGACCTGAATATTTCTAGTTTATGTTTATCACTCTCGATTTCTCTCCCACGATTGGTCACAAGGTTGGCGTCGCGGTCGCTTACACTTGTCTTTCCGCTCGGCTTCCTGCTACGAAAGTGGTTTTCAGTCCAGAAATAGATAATTGATTGAGCTATAGACAATTAATAATAATAATAGCCTGGAACATTATTTAAACACGGCCATCTGATCCCAAACTAAGCAGAGCTTGTACTATGGATACCAGATAACTGATATACTACTTTTTCTTTTGTAAATACGTACTTATATAGATAATTACACCCAGACTCAGGACAAACAGACATGTTCATGCACACAAATATCTGTCCTGGGTGGGAATCGAACCCACGACCTCCGGCGTGAAAGCAAGCATTTGCCAACCACGCCAACAGTCCCGTTGGCAATCAGGTTTGATTATTATGTATTAAGGCTTTGGACGGGTAAACATTTCCTATACTATCTTTCCTGCAAGGGATCCATAGGGCACATTTTAAATTAATAAATACATAAATAAAATAATTAATACGTTTTTGACTCTCGCCGTACTATGTTTTCTTAACTTTTCTTATACATTCCAGAAAATTATAGTAAGAAGTTCCGTAATAAAAATAAAATCTTTAATATTGGTGCACATTCCATACTTTCAATCCCTATTATATTCTTGTTTGGAATTTTCAAAACGCCAAAATTGGTGCAGGGTTGTGTCTAGCAGTCTGGATATAATAATTCATGCTTTTATCTTTGAAAATGGTGGTACATCATCATTTAAGGGTGGAACTTTATGACATGCTTCCTTAGTGTACCTATTGTCAACATTTTATGTTTGTACATTAAAAAAAAAATTTCGTTGTGGACAAACGGATTCCTTTACTTTGAATTCGGGGTTTAAATGATGACGTATAATGTACGGCCGCTGCGCTAATAGGATGGTATCATGACTCAGTTCAGTACATTTTACGTCAAATTGGACCTGAATAGACAGGTATTATCAACCGAAGTTTGTTATTGATGAACCCAATAGCAGGAAATAAACGTTCCCCCCGGTCCAAAAGTAATATGTACAGACTCCAGCACATTCAGCTACCCCATTCTGTCAAATAAATTCCTTTTACATATTTTCAACTTTATCGCAAAAGCATAAGGTTAACTTTCAATTGAGGAAATTATACAGATTGGGGTAGCTTGATGTGCTGGCGTCTGTACGCACTTAACTTTATGAAAGGGAAATGCATTGTTCAAAGCAGATCCCGTTATTCCAGACATGACTCTTGCGCCATATTTGAAACAGGTTTTCCAACATTCTCTTTAAATATTTTAACATTTAATCCTATGAATATAGTAATAGGTCAATATTAGAATTTGTACGATGTCACAATACGAAAAGTCACCAGCATGGAGGTTGCATATATAATCTACGACCGACTGGCCCCGGTTTGCAAGGATTAGTAAAGCCGACTTTAAAGAAGAGGTTTATCAATTGGACTGTATTTTTTATTTTTGTATGTTCGTTACGCGATTTTTCCTTTGTTTGTGAACTGATTTTAATAAAAATACAATTCTTTCGGAACAATTGAAACGAGATTTTGGTCTAAAAGAAAATTTAAAGTCAGTTCCATGGTTTTATATCGAATTTATAAATCAGTATCAGTTATTTGGACAAAAGTAATTATAAAATAGCGTTAAGTATTTCAAGATATTTATTATATTATGGGTTATGTTTATATGTACGATTTATGAAAATTTATATTTTGCGATCGTATAAAAATAGATCGCGATTAGGTTTTTTATGATTAGCTATTTAATTTGTATATAAATTTATCAGGCCGTCGCTAAAAATGTATAGAAATTGATAACATTTTTCAACAATCCATCCCTGCGTTCCATTTTTGTTATGCTTGTAAACATATTTTTTTACGAATTTAGTCATATTTATTTTATCATTCTTATCTCAAAAATGGGAAATCATAAATTTAATCGTCCGGCGTGTCTCGAACTAGCACCATCTAGACATCTACCAATCTGAGGTAGGCGCTCTGAGTTAAGCTATGAACGATACATACTGGCAGATCAAATTAAGGATTCTCTTGCTAACACCCTTCCGGAGGATTTATGATTTCCCATTTTTTTAATTATATTAACGCTTTGTATTGCGAATAATGCTATAAAATTCAAATTTAATAGTCATTCTTAGCTGTCATTTTTCCATTCCTCGTCTTTGTCTCTGGATTATAATAGACCAATATATTTTGAGGCAATACAGTATAATTTCTATGGTTAAACGTTTTCTTATGGAAGATAGCCTATCCAAAAATCGATACAAAAGTCTATTTCTAACTGCTGATAATAAATGGCTGATAAACAAATAACACTAACAACTTGCCATTAAAAAATGAACCGATGCAGACGACCTGTTTTATTGTGTCGTTAGAAAAGTGAATAAAATGTCCAATTTTGTACAAAATAGAAACCAGCAATTATATTTACACTCACATAAGAGAGTCTAAAAATTGTAACATTGCAGTTTCATCATTGTAATCTATTCAGAGTCTCAATGATTGCGTTAGTTTTGGCGTGAAATGTAGTATTTCTCGTAACAAAAGTTCCATGCACGAAGGTCAAGCTTTTCGCGATCACGGCGCGGTCGCTAACCCCGCGCGTAATGATATGAATGATATGCATGAATCATTTGACGCTAGCACTTTCGAATACCAACCTAGAGACAACTTTTTATGGAGTTATTTATATATATATAAAAAGTACTACTACGATCTAAACTACTAAGATCTACTTATCGTATGGGCAGTGGTTACCCTAGTGTCAGAGTTGTTCAAACCGCGCAGTAGGCCTCTGACATGGCTTAACGACTGTTATCTAATGACTACAACTAACCGACAGCGTAACGCCCCTCGGATGCAGGGAGACGCTCAAAAATTAAACCACTTTGGTGGTCACCCATCTATGGACTGACCCTGATCCTAGTCACTTAACCTAACATAATATATATAAATAGCTCTATTATGTATTTTAATGTTTTTAAGTAAATTGTGTCGACACCGCGTCGACACAATTTACATAAAGTTCCCAAACATAGTGTTCGAAGTTATACAACCCTGTTATAGAGTCTGTCTCGCTTACCACGCATACGTGTGAAAAAGAAGAGAATACTAAAATTAATAATTCCTCCTTCAAAACAGAACGGAACTGCTATGAATGTCCGTTATTTTTATATTTTGAGATAGGCTTTTTAGTAGGACGAGGTTCATCTAGTAAGTTCGTCTCCTCTTAAAATCCAACTAGAGGAATAAGATGTTTGTTATTATTATTATAATTAAAGTACAAAAACAACATTTTAGTATCTTCTGGCTTATATTTCGTTTTGAAATCTACAAATATTTGAATCGGGGATGCCTGGTATTGGGTTAACCTATCTGAATATGCCTTCTTTTATTTTATTAATCTTTTTAAAATTTTACTATGATAAAATTGGAAATGAGTAAATTATTTCTACACATTTAAATAATTGACTGCCGTTTGACGTGGTGAGTAATTGCTTGCCTTTCACGCCGCAGGCCGTGGGTTCGATTCCCATCCAGGACAAATATTTGCAGCAGTGAACATATCTGTTTGTCCTGTGTCTGAGTGTAATTATCTATATAAGTATGTATTTACAAAGGTTATCTAGTTTCCATAGTACAAGCTCTGCTTAGTTTGGGATCAGGTGGCCGTGTTTGAATAATGTCCCAGGATATTATTATTATTATTAATTCAGTCTCTGGAACATGTAGGTTATTTACGTGATCATTAGCATTCTAATGAGGTCTACTACAATATATCACATAGCACAATATCAGTTATGTTGCATAAAAAGTTTTCCACGGCCCTATTTCCATGGATTAGAAACGCAATTTCCCATTTGTTTCGCTCGCGAACAATGGGAGAGGATTTTATGAAAGCTATTATCAATAATTACATATAAAGAGCCATAGATAATGAGGTACTGAGTTCAAATCCCGGGTGTAGAAAAAGATGTAGATACGCGGAGAATATTCTGAAAGTTGGTGCTACATCTCCAGTCAAGCTGATCATAAAACAAAAAAATGCTATGCAGTCTTAGTATGCTCATCAAAACAGCTAAAGGAAAGCCTTCCTCCTGAAAAGAATCATCTTGGGAGGATATGCCATAATCGCTTGGCAGACGGGTTGGCGATCGCAGTTTGATGGTATAGTACTCAGAAAATGATGCCCGTCCTTTGGTAGACATTACCTCGGGTCGACTTCTACGTCCCCTACGGGATGATGATATTCTAATATTTGCCGGCGTCACCACACTAAGGCTGAGATCTATAGAGCGTACTTAGACTTTGCTCAGACTTTACTTTCGACTTAAGTCAAAGTCGGTATTTACAAAGCAATCTTCAAATCCCTCTGAGTGCATGCTTAGCAAATGCTAAGTCCACAAAATCGACAACTTACTAAAAACTTACACTATAAGCCTAATAAAAATAAAGTAGTCAAAAATATACTTGACCATCATAACTTACACGACTTTTTAATTTTTCCGTATTATCGGAGACAGTGATGCCACATTGTATAGGATTTCCAGAGAAATTGGAAATTACGGAATTTGTATTCAAAGGAATACTACAGATATATTGATAAATATTTCTAAAATACAGAAAGCAATAATTATTAGACATTATCATTGTATTTATTATTTATTTATGTGTTCAAACCAAATTTTCGGGGAATTTTAGATACGGCGTGAAGAGAAATCTAATCTAATCTTGACATTCTCATAAGGCCGAAGATGCCAGGGCCGAAAAAATAAAAAAAAAAGTAGTTGACGTTTCCGTTCACAGCTGATACAACAATGTTCCGTTTCTCATAATAAAAATTAATGTCGATTGTTGATCATTAATAAAATCAATTTTTATATCTCACTCGTCATTTTCTTAATAGTTCAATAATAATAAGACACAGAGGAACGATGCGCACCATGTTTTATTTATAATTATGACTGTTTTAAAATGTTTTCCAAAGAGTAATTAAGAAGTTAATGCATGTAACGAAATTACAATTGGTGTTTTGACTTTTTCTGTCTTAGCTTATAATTCGTAATTATTTAGTGTACATTAAAGAACGAAAACGAAAAGAGTTAGCTTACTACATATTAAGAAACTATACTACAATAATAGTGTAACGTATTTTGAAATCCATATGGAGAAACTAATTTTGATATCAATTATTTTGAGTCTAAATTAACACCTTATTGTTATACACCTTATTATATAATAATATTATCCTGGGACATTATTCACACACGGTCATCTGAATTCATCTGATCCCAAACTAAGCAGAGCTTGTACTATGGAAACCAGATAACTGATATAGATACTACATCTTATACTACTTTTCATTTGTCTGACTGACTTGACTCAGGACAATCAGATATGTTCATGTCCTGGGTGGGAATCGAACCCAAGACCTCCGGCGTGAAAAGCAAGCATTTGCCAACACGCCAACAGGCTCGTCAATATACCTATTGCATACTCATACCGAAGTGGAGTTATAGATAATTAAATTTCACAACATTACAACTCTGTTGCTCTTTAGTAGGTCAACAAACTTGGTCACACTAAAATCCAGTTTAGAACCTTTAGCTTAGAGATTTATGTTATTAAGAGATCGTGGCAAAATCAATATAACTAATTTTGGAATATTGTACCTATACATATTTTACGAAAAGTTCCGCCCAGACCGCGATACGTGTGAGACGGAATCCCGCGCTCCGGGATGAAATTTAACATTTTTTCCACAATGTTTCATCAAACTGTAACATTAATTTCATATAAAGTTAGATATACTAATAATTTCTAATCCCTCTACGTCAGAAATGTTTCTGTGTCAGACCAGCACATGGCAAGAACGTGAAAAAGTCCCCCGTATTTCGCTTTAAAGTGCGGATCGATTCGACTTCTCGTAATTATAAGTTAGTTTCCATAATCCAGAATAGCAGCATTCTTATTATTATTAAGAATGCTTAATTATTTTTTTATTTATGTGCTGTGGTCTGTAACGCATATTTAAGTACAAAATTCAAAATCAAATTCTCTCGTACACACCGCCAGCACATCAAGCTAGCCCAATCTGTCAAATTTGACAAAAAGAAATTTGACAGTTTGGGGTAGCTGGATATGCTGGCGTCTGTACAAACACTATGTTCGAATGTCATATATGACATTTTTACGGAGATAGGTACATAGCATTGTAAGAAGAGACGATTCCGTACTTAACTCTGCGTTTCACATACCACGCACGTAAAAAAAATAGCAATTTTATCGCTGTTTGGTAGGTCGTATATATAAGGTGTAACACAAATAGAGGAGATGAAACTGAAACCATTAAACAAAATCAGATCGCGAATAACGATTTTTGTTTTGTTCTCCATACATTCCATACATACAACGCAACAGCTTCTTGTGTATTTTGAATGTGTAACACGTTGTTCAGCTTCATAAGTGGATTAAGCTCCTTAAGTTACGTCCCCAATTTTTTGGGCGGGGTTGGCAAATGCTTGCTTTTCACGCCACAGGTCGTGGGTTCGATTCCACCCACGACAGTAATTTGTGTGCATGAACATGTCTGTTTGTCCTGGGTCTGGGTGTAATCTACTATACAAAAATAAGTCGCGTTTTCCTTCCTGACGCTATAACTCCAGAACGCACGAACCGATTTCAAGGGTTTTGCATTCGTTGGAAAGGTCTCGGGCTCCGTGAGGTTTTTACTCGTAGCAAAGAAAATTTATAAAATTTAACGCGGGTAACACCGCGGGGCACAGCTAGTCTACTATATAAAAATAAGTCGGGTTTTCCTTCCTGACGCTATAACTCCAGAACGCACGAACCGATTTCCACGGTTTTGTATTCGTTGGAAAGGTCTCGGGCTCCGTGAGGTTTATAGCAAAGAAAATTTATAAAATTTAACGCGGGTAACACCGCGGGGCACAGCTAGTTATTTATATAAGTATGTATTTACAAAAGAAAAGTAGTATATGTAGTATATCAGTTACCTGTTTTCCATAGTACAAGTTCTGCTTAGTTTGGGATCAGATGGCCGTGTGTAAATAATGTCCCAGGATATTATTATTATCATAAGTAGATTAAGCTCCTTAAGTTTCGTCCACTATTTATGTTATATTTTGTAAAAAAAAACAATGGTGTCGATTACAGTATGCTGTCACTTACGCACTATACAACATGTAACTTAATTAACGCACATCCTGAAAATAGTTTGTTCAGAATCGTTTACTGAATCGATTTATATCATTTTTAATATAGCTAATATTTTTTCCAAAATAATAAAAACTATTGTAAAATTAATGTCATATTAACCCTATACAGTCCAAATAAATTGAAATGGACCGTAAGTCAAATAATAAGACTTTTAAAATAGCAGTTTTATTTGTATTCATACAAATTCCATCATTAAATACAAAATAAAGAAAAATCAACTTTATTCCAAGAAACTAATTTAGTAAATAACACTGCATATACATGTTAAATTTAAAGTATGTATTATGATTACAACATAATATTCTAATTGGGGTGTCTGAGGGTGTGCGTTAATTACGTTACATGTTGTATATATCGTGCTTGTTGCCACTGTGACCATGCACGTGAAGACCACGTACCTAATCCCGTAAAGGGCTTACTGAATCCCGATAACACTTTACCGGCTTCTTTTCAACTGAAGTACCAAGTTTCCCTATTGCATGCGTTCCTCTTTTGTGGGATTTCCCGGCTTTTCACTATTGCGACCTCTGGTGTATTTTTTAGGATTCCTTGGCGTTATATTGGAGGGTTTTGATGTTGGCTTAGATTTGTTAGACTCTAATTTTGCCTGAAGATTAATAGAAATAAAACGCCACTAATTATGTTATTTTAATCCTCGACGCAAAAAGAGGGGTGTTATAAGTTTGACATCGAGGTCTGTCTGTGGCATCGTAGCTCTCAAACGGATGGATCGATTTCGTTGCGATTTTTTTATTTGAAAGCCAGTTTCCTTACGGGTTCTTAGCTGTGTTTGGTTAATATCGGTCTTGCAGTGTAAGAGTTCAGCTCTGTTCCAAAATGTTGGGTTTTCTAACGGTTAGGTTATAGTAAGCCTTTCTTTACTTATTGCTAAGCTTTGCCGCCTTGAGACACACGACATCGCTCCCCTCCCATCCTCAATCGGACGAGCGGCCAGCGCCTTCCCGTATTAGAGTAGAACACCAGTTGCAAAAACCTCATTATAAACCAGTTCTCAGTTACTGATCTGAGCAGAGGTTCAAAGGGCCCACTGCCGCGGTGAACTTAATCTGTAGTCTTGTTTGCTGGATACCTGGAGCTCGCCCAAAAGCAAAAGCCTATGACAGTCAGCCTATGAAGGCTGACTGTAAACATCAAAGTTAAATTAAAATGGAATAAGTTATCCGTTAGTATAGTGGTTGACAATTGACAAGACCGGCAATTGTGGAGATTTTGGGGGAGGCCTTTGTCCAGCAGTGGACGTCTTTCGGCTGATATGATGATGATGATGATAGTGGTAAGTGACCCTGACTGCTAAGCCAGAGGTAGTGAGTTCCATCGCCATTCCCAAATCTTTATCCGATGAGCATGATTTATGTTTAATTTTTTTTTAAAGACAACGCTCGTACTAGGGAGTCTTATCCCTGTGTTGCGGGGTACTTTACAAACATTTAATAGACGGACACAAATTACATGCAGACCCAGAACAACAATTTATGGGTCACATGAATAGTTGTCTGACCCGGGACTCGAACCAGCGACACGGAGAGGCGAGCCGACTGTCTTAGCCGCTGCGCCTCACGTGTAGCCAGATTTGTACACATTAGAAAAATAAAATAAAGTCTCCCTCGCGGTCAACAATTTAAGAGAAATCATTACCTCTAGTTTGTCCGAAATTTTGGCATGGATTGAACCAGCCGTGGTCACAGTCGATGCCGAAAGTCGGGTAAACCTAAAGGTAAAGATTTGCTTGAATTAAATTATTATCGCGAGCGAGACATCAACGTCTAATAATATCACAATATATGATAACATTAGATGTTGGCAATAAAAATGTATTTAACCCCTTCCAAAATATTGCCAATTTTGACAGAAATCGATTCCCTTAGATTCAGACTTAGATAATAATAGCATAGTGGGTAATCTTGGTGGAAGCGATATATTCTCCCTTTGGTGCAGACGGATTTGTATTTATAGCCATCTCATACACGAGAAGAACTGCAGACATGCCAAACGATGTCTTATTTTACTTTTATTTTTGCAAAATCGCAATAATTAATCCTTTGCTCTCTTAAATAATTGTAAGAAGCTAGGCAGACGGTTTTTTTAATGCTTATACGTCGCACGTTCCGTTAAACGTTTGCTTTTGAAAAAAGTAAAATTTTCTAACTTGATAAATGTATTTATCCAGTGCGCCTTCACTACCTTCAACAATCATCATCATCAAGTCAGCCTAATGACGTCCACTGTTGGACAAAGACCTCCCCAAAGGTGTCCATAATTTGGGGGGATATATGAGTTGGCGATCGCAGTGTGATAATGGTCATAGTATACAGAGTGCTGCCCGTTCTCTCGGAGATAACAACAATAGAGGCCGCTAAAACTAAAGACGAGCTAAATACTACTTTTTTTTTCGTCAATACTTAGGGTACTGAGATGGTCGGTTGTTTTAAGGAATATTTTGTGCAACTGTCGCTTTTCGTTATTCCGCGAAGTGGAAACTAGGCGTCATGGAGGAGCGTGGTCGTCGCGATCGCGACGCATTCAACATCATTCTCTCCGCCAGCGAAAATGGTTCAACTTATTTTATGACAACCTATTTGAACACAATTAAATGGGATTATTCCGCTAATCATTTCATAAATATAGGAGAAATCGCTATATGTACAAAAAAAAATCTTGTGTGTATTATGTACACGCGTTAGAAGTTATACTTCTTAATATACAACTTGAACATAGTTATCAATTTTCATACCACCTAGAACTAACGTCATGCTGTTAAATTTTTTGGTGTCGGTGTGCGCGCGCATCGTAAAAATTCACTCTCATCATTTTTCTCAATCGCGCCAAAAGAAGTATAACTTCAAAAAGCAAAATTGATGACCTCCTGCCTCCTAAACTCCGAAGTAACTTAAAAATCACAAAATACACCTAATGTAAGGAATATAATAATTTTTGTTATATACCTCTAGTTTAGAGTACTTAGAGGAAGACGATCGCTTGTGTCTTGTAGCTATTTAAAGTAAGTATTTTCAATTATTTACCTTCCTCAAGCAGATTGCGTACCTACATACTTTTATGATGAGTAATACATGAAGTAATTAGTGTATAGCAGGATTCCATAACATCACTATCTTATATTTTATATGCCGTATCATATCGAAATACTTTATTTATTACTAACTATGCCCCGTGGTTTTATCCGCGTTAGACTTTATAAATTATGTATGGACTATGTGTTATTCGTATATGTATAAGCTACATTATTATACAGTTATTATACATCAATATCCGTTCCGTAGTTTTTGCGTGAAAGCAAAAACTCACAAGCTTTCGCATTTATAATATTAGTATGAAGTAGTTAGTTACTTTGAGAGTTCCCGTGTATGAGTCATAGTCATAGGGGAAGTGATTATACCTATATTGACAGGGAGTGAAGGGTCGACAACAAGTGCTATCCCGGTTAAATAGGTTACATTAACCTGTACCCTCCAGTCGGTGATATATATGCCCCTATATTTTAAAAATCCTGAGATTTTATGGGATTAGTAAAATCCAGCCGCAGTCCTGAGAAGAGTCCAAAAATCCTGAAAACTCAGGACGAATCCTTAAACATGGTAACCCTACGCCCAGTTCAATAAATTAAATTATACCTACAGCCTTCTACGTTTGGTCGTAAATAGATTGTGTAACACTAAATGTAGCAAATTCGAATTATCCGATTAGCTTAATTTGTCATTTACAACATGTTAAAGAGATGTAATTGATAACTGATAAACTATGTGAGTTTTTATAATAAGTAGGTAACCAGGTTTCTAATGCATTCTAATATAATTTTTACAGCAATAGTAACTAAAAGAGTTAGTTCTGAATTATAATAACCTGTATAAAACCTCCAAATAAAACGTAATCAAATACGCGACCGTTTTTTGTTCGCACATACATATCCACTTGACGTGTAGTGCCATCTGTTGCTAAAGCCCTAGATGATCTGATACGTGATGCAATGTGTGGGAGAATATTAACAACATTCTAATAATTACGGCACAATATAGACACCGCGTAGTTTATAGGAGAAAAAAGTATAGTTCGTTGAATGAATGTAGCGAATAAGTATAAACTTTAGATCACAATAATTATAATGCTTTAATTTAGATGAGGTCAATGCGGCTTGTTGAGTAACTGACTACGTAATACTTCTAAGGACATGTAGATGGCGTTAAAACAAAACAGTACATAAGAGCAATTAGAACTATTGTGAACTTGTGTTAAAAAAAAAACAAAATACCAATAGCAATGGCCAAAGTATGTTGTATTTTCAATATAGATGCTTGTTTTAAATGTTCTTATTACAAAAGGAATTTAGTGAAAGGATCATACTTGGATTCTCACATTTTCATGAAGCTTAACCTTGAAATGTTAATTCCTTGACTATAGGTGGAGGTGGTGCGTCAGTTAACACTTGGCACCCCCTTCTGTCGTTCCGCTCAGTGGGCAAGCCGTCGCGGTCCGCCAGGCTCTCCGCGCCACTGACCTCTCGCCACCCAACTCCCGACCAAACTTCCCTTAAAATATACAACCTGTACATCCGGGATGGAACGATAGGATTTTTAGTTCGTTAACTGATAAAATTGTGAATTAATTTCCACTTAATTAATTCTTGTCCCCTGACTCCATTTAACATCAGAAGCTAAGGTAGATAATTGGTTACGTTTTCTGGTTTTAGATTGAACTTACTGGCAGTGTTTAGAAGTTTCTACATTTCAAATGTCTATGTATACCTTATTTCACAAAATAATGAGGTACTACACACATTTTGTGAGATATACATGATAGGGTGAAAGGATGAGGGGGGAGTACTTAGGAAACATTCCCTTGGCGCAGTTCAAGATGTCGACAACTAATATAGGTTTAGGTACAGTCAACATTCTAGCCTTAAAATTTGTCAAATTGTAGCCAAATGGCAAATATTGGCCATTTTAGACTGTTCCGTGCAATTTGTTTGTAATTGCACAGGTGGCTAGGTGGGCCGATTGTTTACACGGCCTGCGAGCACCTCTCAATGGCTTGGCTGGCAGGGGCAAGGGGAGCGGAGCGGTGACCTGCTGGCCCTCCCCCCCTCCGCCGCGGAGGCGCCGCGACCGACGCACGCGCAGAAAACGAGCCAGTTGCCCGCCGCGCAGCCTCCAGTTTGTTTACATTCATATTATAATATATGACGTTCACCTTATCAACAATTAACTAATGGTATTCGAGGATTTTGACAGTGCAAGTGATACGTGCGGAAATATTCTATTAGTGAGGCAGGTTGGAAATGTAACTGTTGTGTGACCAATGGACTCATTAGGATCTGAAGGCATTGTCGATTTGTTACTTATGCCAGTTATTTTGCATTTGCACAGAATGTGCACAGCTGGTTCCTGTGTTAGTATGGTGTACAATAGCATGATGCACCTAACCTTTTCTTTTTCTACGTCATAGCATCCTTGGACTTTGTGTTGCGTTTACTTTGAAAATTCTTACTGATTTAGCTTATTTTACTATTAACTTAATGTTCTTAATATCTACTTTTTCCTTGGAAAAGTTATCGGTTTTGTTTAATCTTCACTTATTATCAGGTACTGCATTTCCATTCGTAACATCTGAAAAGAATCACCCTAGCGTGACTAATTTTCGCAAATTATGTAGTTACGTACATTTTCAGTTCTTGTAAAATATATTTTGTACTGCATTTCAATAGTGCGACATACATACAAAGATATTACTTACAGATAACTTCAGATATGCGAAGCATAACGTGACCATTGAACCATGACCGCAAAAGTTAAAGACCCCTCTCTGAATTCATTAGTTATTGCATGCTATATGTATAATAATTTAATGAAGTCAGTAAAAATTGTGACTGCAAAAATAAACCAGACATAAGCATAATTAATTCAGATTTCATTACAACAACGGCATCATTTGACATACTTTATTGACTCTTCAATAATGGTGAAGAAAATTAGCTATTATTTGCCATTATTGTGAATTTCTCATGGCGCGGCTGGTACGGTAACTAATCAGTATCATTGCCACGGGCTAGTACCTGGCATTGTTACTGACGGAGGTAACATAATAGTTACTCTGTCACCGATCTAGATACCCAGATCTCGAGGCACGAGTGGAAAGAAAGCGCCGCTGTGCGCCCCCCTTGTGAATGATCTCGAGTAGCCACATTCGACATACTCTACAATCTAATCAAATCTAATTTAGACTTACGACATGGTGTCAAAATTTTAAGTTTCATAATGCTTTCAATGTAGAGCTGCCATATCCGGGTTTCCCCGAACATCATGGGAGAGTCGTTGTTATGCAAAAATTTAGGTGATGACAACCCTCTTTCGATGTGAACTAACAAAGGAATTAGATCTCAGTCGTCTTGCGTGTCTACTGCCACTAATTAAGTCTTACAAAGTCATCATTAACTTGGTTAGTAATGCGCATCTTATCGTAACATGTAACAAATGGGGTCTCACGTAATTTCGCTAGCAACACCTCGCAACAGTTGACAATGGGTTTCCATTTGAATGGTGAGGTCTTGTTCTTAATCGCCGATTGTTCCGTCTATTGCATTTGATATAGCACGGATAATAAACTTACGTTGTTCTATGTTATCCAATATTCTACGAACGGTCTATCACTCAGAATATTATGACATGGGCGTGATAATTGGTTACTTTCATAGAATTTCTTCGATGTACGCAACAGTTTTCCATTAGGCTAAGGTTCAAGTGAGCACTAAATCCCGTCGTAAAATTTCAAACTGCGCTGCGTGACAAAAGTTGTTGGAGTCAACGTTTTGCGAGCTATTCGTTAATGTGCAGTATGTGGTAATTATTACTGCATGTTGCCATTCAGCCAGCTCTTCAATTACCTCTTCTTGGTTTTTGCAAAAATATACGTTTCTCCTTCATTGCTTGTTTGGAAATCAAATGATGCCTTTGGGAAATAGGATAATTAAAACACTAAAATGTTGCTTTACACCTATAATGTTGTAGGTTCCTGGTAATTCTACTTAGATGTCTTATGTTAATATTGGGTTTTTCTAGATTTCTAGAGGGATTTAAAATGCTATTGAGCAACCGGTGAGCAATTTGCTTGATGTATTCTGTTGAAGTCTAATCAAAAACTTAGTATTGAGTTACTTCATTGCTGATAAGTCCATTATGTCAATTCTAATTCCTATTATTGGCTATAGCTAAAGTAGATTGGAAAAAAACTGACGCAAGATTCAATTTGTCTTAGATTACTTTCCATTCTGTTTTAGGCAACACCAAATAGTTCTTATGTCTTCACCAGGTTCATCAAATTTGGGCCTCTTTTGTATACAACTTTAGCCTTATGATGTAACAATTCAGTCTACTCTGTGGGTTGACTATTTAAAATTTTCCTATATATTACAAAATCTTGCATTTCTAACCAGATTCTTGCTGTGGTGCTTTTATGGAGAGCGTTGGTGTAGCATCATAATCTGATATGATTGCAGTTTAAAGGAATTTAGGAATTCCAGGCGCGATTCATGTAGATTGTAGATACAATAGGCTTGTTATAGAGGCAAGGAGTGAAGGTGCAATAGTTAGGAGGGGCGGTGAATGTGGTGATAACGGCACGGAGCGGAGGCCGCGCGGAGCCGCGACGCGCCGCTCGCGCAGTCGCCGCACTCAATTATTTTTTAACACTTTTTGCATGTCTGGCTGCAAGGTCTGTCGTTGTGTTATTGTGTACGCGCACCGACGCTGTTGACACTTTGTCGGTGAAATTAGTGTCAATTCATACAGAACTACTATAATCGTTGCTCACGTTTTATTTATTACTTATTTTTGGTTGTCACAACAGTTACTTTGTATATAAGAAACAATGCTAATCTTCTCTGAGTTGATACTAATTCAGTGCTAAGTGGTGATAAAATGAAGGATTCTACTCCTCGATGTGAAGACGTGGCTGATAAACTTGTGCGACTGTTCGGATGGAGGCAGACTTATCCGGTGCAGAAGCTCCAAAGGAGTATACTGCCTCAGACAAATGAAAAGGTAAGATAAGTTAAACAAAACCTCACACATATTAGGATTTTTATTTTTAAAGACAACGCCCGCACTACTTAATTTAATCTCAGGGTATTTTACAAACATATAATTGTCGTACATAAAGCATACTCAGACTCAGAAAAACTTCCTAATTTAATAGATCTCAATAATAATTGATCTATGCGGGAATCGATCCCGAGAAACGAAGTGGTGCGGGGACTCTCATAATCACTACATAACCGTACGTGCAGCACTAGTTTAATTTCATCTTTATTTATTTATTGAAAATTAGAAATTTTGTAGGTTATATACACTATTTCTAAATTTCAAAAGTATTTATTTTGAATTAAAAAGAAATAATAATTATAAATAACTTCCT
The DNA here is from genome assembly GCA_951640165.1 of Pseudoips prasinana. Lineage (NCBI taxonomy): Eukaryota > Metazoa > Arthropoda > Insecta > Lepidoptera > Nolidae > Pseudoips > Pseudoips prasinana. Next base: position 15,755,534 of record OX621241.1, on the reverse strand, counting down.
TTAACTTGTTAATAAATTGCGCATACTTATGTACAACTTCAAGAAAGTAGGTTACCTGCAAACTATAGAGAACAAAATCCTAATTAAACCCTCATTAAGGAATAATTACACCATTTACAAGATAATTAGTCGCATTCATGTGACTATCTACAATCTACGTTATGGGGACAGTAACACAGCCATTGTTTTCTTAAGATATGAAGAGTTATTTTAGGCGCCAAGTTCATCAAAAACATACTCATAGACTTATCTATAGACTGTATTAATATTCAGATGGAAAAAAATGTACTTACAGATTGAAATAGCATATACAACTAGCGAATGAATTTGTTGGAGAGACGTTCCTCTACTACAAATAGTTCCATTATTGATATTTCGGGCGTAAAAGGCTGGATTTAAGCTATCTTTATATATCTTTATATCTTGATCGAACAATAGCTTTGTGGAGGGACTAAGTATAGAATAGAATAAAATTTATTATGGCACATAGGTTACGTATGGATGTTATTTACAAGGATAGTCCAACTATAAGCCGCCATATTGGCATACAATATTAAATTGGAAGTAATGTCATTAAATACAAATATACTATAATATTATTAAACATGTAAAATTTTACAATATGTTTAAATTGTTTCATGCCACTAAGTTCTCTAATCGTTTTAAGCAATTTAATATATTACGTGAGGAATTAGGTAAAATACACTTTTATGAAAAATACTAAAATTGTAGACTGTTTCTAATATCTTTATATTCCCGTGCCATTAAGATTTCGACCTGGACATGACTTATATTGATGACTTATATATATGAGCTTTAATAGCCAATAAAAAGCAAAAAAATAATCATCTAACAATTTAACTCATGAGAAATACCTCAATCAAACATCTCGTTAAATACTTATTTTTGGATAAAGCAGGTGGAATGTTGGTTAAGTCGGACGTCGGACTCGCACCGACTAAACCTAACCTGCCGTGATCTTCTCTTGGCACCTCGTCTGAAGCGCCCCGGAAACGCAGGTATGCTGCTCCGGTGCCCCCCTTATCACGTTTATTACCTAAAGTCGTCACGCTTCACCTTAACCCAGGATGCATATCTTCGGAGAGGGTCCTAAATCCGGTTCCACTTTTACAAGACCAGTACAAGTGGAACTAGATCGAATCCAATCTAAAGTGTTGAGATAACCATTTTAAACGGAGACCCTGCAGTCGTAACACCGTTGAGGCTCACAGCTAGATGCTCTCACCGGTCCGTAAGTGAACGGCGAGGTTAAGCTACTAGGCTCGCGGTCAGTCCATAGATGGCTGACATCCAAGTGGTTTAATTTTTGAGCGTCTCCGTGCTTCGGAAGCCACGTTAAGCTGTCGTTCCCGGTTGCATTCATTAGGCTACAGTCGTTAACCCATGTTAGAGGCCTACTGGGCGCCTTGAACAACTCTGACACCACTGCCCATACGATAAGTAATAAGTAAGCACCGTTGCACGTTGAAGCTGTTGTTATCACACAAATCACACGTATACTTCCTATATGTCGCCAGGCGTTACGTATCATACTATTGTTGCCAATTACTTTCACGGGCCTCTTTTGTGATCTGAAAGTGGAAAGTACTTCATTAAATCAACGTGCTTATAAGTTGCAATTACTGTCGATGGTACTGCCACATATTCACGCGATACGGTCGTTGACCCTGCGTATGAGCATACGGCGCAATTAAAATACTTGTTAATATACTTATCAGGTAAGTACTTTGTTTAAGGAAATTTTAAGGTTATTTGTTTTCCAATTTACACTGGAATCTACTTATTGAGAGAGTGAGCTGTTTGGGCCGTTCTATGTAAATTGAATTGTACCAATCGTCAGAAATGTGTCTGAGTTTATGTTATGTTTAGTTTTTTGTTATGAATATATAGTACCTATAAGTTTATTAAACATTAATTTATGATTATTTACTTTTATTTCGTTCTTGTATTCTACTTAGTATTATAAATGTAAAGGTAAGTATGTATGTTTGTTAATCGATAATAAAAAATCGAAAAAACGGATTTTGATGAATTTTGGAGATAGGGTAGGATATACCCTAAAATGATACACAGGCTTAATCGCGAATACCAACGCGGGGCGCAGCTAGTCTATCTATAATAACTATATGCGTATTTTAGTATATAAACATCTTTATATATTTAAAATCTTACACAAAGTTAATATTGAAAGATTTGGTTGATTCCATTTCTATACGTAGAAACATTACTTTTGGTAAAACTGGTACGATTTTGGGTGCCGCCCTTTTAAAAATGACTTTGATTTTAGTGCACTTTTATTACGGAGTTATTAAGTGCTGTTTTCGTAATTCAAGTGTTTGCACTGACGAGATGTCTATACGCATATCTAACTGTTCATTAGAATATATTACTTAATCGATTTGTTAATTAATCAAATACTAATGATGATAGCTGATATTTAGATTACTATATTATATCGACGTCTACTCTACGACTACTCGTTTACGTTTTTAATATTTATTTCAATTATCTTAAAACATAGATGTTAAGCTTCAAAATCCGGGATGAACACACTTCAGAGGATTTTAGGGAAATCAACCATATCAATAACGAATAACGGAGCAATAATTACAATATATTTGTCCCTGTACCATTTTATAATTAATTTTACATATAATTCCAGAGATCTAGAAGTTGACTATGTAGTCATCTTCTAGATCTCTGGAATTTCCCATCTTCGTCTCTTCTCCTGTCACTTTTTGCTACCATTATTTGTTTCACTGCACATTATTGTCTGGTCCATTCAATTCTGGTTGCCGCTTTTATTGAAAAGGCCGCCAGTTCTTTCTATGCATATTGTACCGTGTATATAGCGTTATTATCAAATTAACCGAAACTGCTGGACAAAGGTCTCCTACAAATGAATTGCAGGATATGTCACAATCGCCACACTTGGCAGACGGGTTGGCGACAGTATGATTGTACCAACCCGTCAAAGTCAGAAAGACACTGCAGCCCATTCTTTGGTAGATATTCCCTTGGGACGACTTCTACGCCACCCACGAGATGAAATGGGTGATGATGTTAATCGTCGTAAGTTCACCGCTTATTTTCCTGGTGCAAAAAGTGTGACGTACACTCTAGTAGAAGATTCAATTACTTTCTTGTGTATTTTACAAAATCATTGAAAGAGGTCTGAGCCTGATAGACCGAGGAGTTTCGTCACTAATGAGCCAATTTCGAAGATATCAAGGATATAAATCAGAAACGTAAAATACCGCCAAAACCGCAGATTACAGTTATTTAACCGATTGTTATTTGATTGAAAGAAGGTCGAAACGCTCCGAAATTAAGCACTATCTGGTAGGCCGCTAGAGCACTCTGACACAAGATCAGGTACTGGCCACTTCACCATAGTCGTATGAACTTGCCTTCTGATCCAAAGGTTGCAGGTCTGTTCGTTCCTCGTACAAGATAAATATTTGTGTTCATGAACATGTCTATTTGTCTTAGTTTGGGTCTTTTCTATATATTGTATGTTTTACGGTATCTAGTATCCATAGTACGAGCTTTGATTAGTTTAGGGTAGAGTAGATGGCGCTGCGTGATATGTCGCGGATATTTATATACGAAAGTTTGTGAGTGTGTTTGTTTGTTACTTCTTCACGTCTAAACGGCTGGAGGGATTTTAATAAAATTTGGTATGAAGTCGAACTCGAACTCGAAGGCTTTTGACAGGGTCTGGCACGCAGGTCTGCTCAGCAAGCTTCCTGCTTATGGCATCCCAGCTGGTTTTTGTAGCTGGATATCAGACTTCCTGAGTGAGCGGTCGATCTGAGTGGTCGTTGACGGCTGCTCCTCTGACCTCATGGCTGTTGATGCCGGAGTTCCTCAGGGGTCGGTTCTCTCTGCAACTCTTTTCCTGCTGCACATCAATGACCTACTTAAGCCTGGTCTTGTTGGGTACGCAGATGACAGTACGGTTTCAGAGAGATACTTGTCCAGCGCAACAACCAGAGGGGTTGAAGTTCGTTCCTTGAGAGAGGCCATGGTAAAGCGGACAAATTTGACCTTAAGCGTTGTCTCCCAGTGGGGTGATGACAATCTGGTCACTTCTAACGCCACCAAAACACAGGCTTGTCTTTTTACCGCTAAATGGAGTCTTTTTGATCAAACTCCTACTTTTCGGGGTACATCTGTACCTGTGACTGAACGGCTCGAGCTCTTAGGCATGGAGTTGACATCCAGTCTCAAATTCGGCGCCACCATCGAGCACAAAGCCCAAACTGCGGCCAAAAAGCTGGGCATCCTAAATAGGGTGAAGCGATACTTCAAGCCTGGACAGCTTTTAACCCTTTACAAAGCATAAGTCCGATCCTGCATGGAGTATTGTAGCCACCTTTGGGATGGCTCAGCTAAATATCAGCTTGCTGCGCTTGACTCGGTGGAACGCAGGGCTAAGAGGCTCATTGGTGACGTAAAACTGGTGGATGCCAAGCTACATAGCTTGGCTCATCGTCGTAAGGTTGCCTGCTTGTCGGTCTTCTACAGATTGTACTTCGGTGAGTGTGCCCAAGAACTCCACGACCTCATCCCGCCGGCCATTCTACCATCGGACATCCAGACGCACTGCATCTTACCATCCTTACCTTGTAGCTATTCCACCAATTCGCACTAAGCGTTTCCAAACGTCTTTTATAATGCGCACAGCAAAAGAGTGGAACTCACTGCCTGCGTCGGTGTTTCCAAAAGCTTATAACCCTAATCTCTTCAAAGTTAGAGTGAACAGGCTCCTTCTGGGTAAGCTCGCTCCATCGTAGACTTTGTCTCTGTCATCTCTGATTTGCATTGACCTTGCATTTTGTAAAGTTTAACGCGGGTAAAACTGCGGGGTGGAACTAGTTAAATATAAAGAAGAAGAAGTAAAAATTTGCTTTCAACGTAACCGTTACACCCAGCTCCGGTCTAAGTTCCTTCTCCGAATACGGGCGTAAGACAGACATCCAACACTAAATGTATCTAATCAAATCTGACTAATTGGATAACAATGGAAGATTAAATTAAGTAGATTATAATCGATACATGTTGCCATATCTGTCACTTATCAGTGAAAATTCCAAAGGTATTACGTTAACTATGGCGTGTACTTACTGGGTATCATTTGATAATAATGTGTAGTCCTTCGCTAGCCTTCGATGTATGGTGCAATTAGCATCATGTTAGCCTAGCATTGCGACGGTAACAACCAACGGTTAAAATGCATTGCTACATGTATGTATGTATATTTTCATTTCGTTTAAGGGCAGCGGATAGAAGCAATGTGTACAAAACACATTTATCTATCCGTACCAAAATCGGCAACATTAGAAAAGTTGTGCAATAGATTTGCACGACTATTGATTAATTTGTTTATATTTTTAATCTTAAGAATTAGGCTACAATTTGATATAAAACAACTTACTTGTCATTTATTTATTTAAAACTTAAGCACAATTAATATTGCACATACATAGGCGCTCTTAATATTAAAGACATTATCTGCCAGTCCACCTTAGGGTAGTATTGACCAGGGACCGGACAACCCCGCTTCTGAGTTAAGCCGTTTGATAGGGTAACCCGTTCATTGGGTAACTCGTATCGCAGTGTTACCCTTTGATTGACTTACAGCCTCGAAACCCAGTGAAAGGGTTAACACGTTTTTTATGGTAACCCCGGGAAGGGGTTAACCCCTTCAATGACTTAAGCCCTTGAATAGCTTAACTTCTTGAAAGGGTTTTATTCGTGTTAACCTGAATTACCCAATCAACTTAGCAGCGTGTAGATGGGAGTAGGTATACTCGCACCCGTGCGGTGCCTCATTGCCTAACTACTTTTAGGTAGGTACAACAAATTTGACGAACGAACGACTTTTTATATTTTAAATTTGAAAGTTTAGTGACGAGAAATAGTCGAGCTAATAATTAACGTGTTATTTAAAGAACTACTTTAATCTTAATATTGTGACAATCTGTATGATGTGATTATATTTTGTTAAACAATTATTATAATATTTTGCTATGTGGTGATGGCATAGGATATTATCACCCCATTTTATCACGTAGGGGGCGCAGAAATCGACCGAGGGCATACCTACCAGAGAACCGGCAGCAGAGTTTATTTATGAACTATGACCATCAAACTTCCTTTCGCCAACCCGTCTGCCAAGCTATGGGGCTCTGGGGGTCTGCCAAGCTCCCATTCTTTGGGGAGGCTTTTGTCCAGCAGTGGACGTACTTTGGCTAACATGAGGACGATGAAATAATTGACGGGCGTGTTGGCATGGTTGGCAAATGCTTGCTTTTCACGCCGGAGCTCGTGGGTTCGATTCCATCTAGGACAAATATTGGTGTGCATGAACATGTCTGTTTCTCCTGAGTCTGGGTGTAATTATCTATATAACTATGTATTCACAAAAGAAAAGTAGTATATGTAATATATCAGTTATCTGGTGTCCGTAGTACAATCTCTGCTTAGTTCGGGATCAGATGGCCGTGTGTAAAAAATGTCCCTGGATATTATTATTATTTAAATTATTGTATAAAATGAACTGATATATTATGGGTATTCTTAAACATCATTGACGTGACTAAAATATTCATTATCATAAGAATATTATCACTTTAAGAATTTTCCGAGTCAAGCAATCTTAGGTTATGTAACTGTCTATATATTTCATATATAGACAGCAATCTTGTTCTGATAAAAATACATTTAGGCGACCACCTAGGTACAAGTTTTGCAAGACTAATTCTGTATTCAATAAAGTTCTTTACCGTAATTGCATATTGGTTACTAATTTATTTGCAAATATAGTTGAAATAAAAATATGGCTTCTGTGGCCTCATTAATTGGCTTAAGGCAACTGCCTGTTTTTTTGTGCTAAGAAGTCGTATGAAAAAATGACAAACTGGCTATCTCATATATCTTTTACAGAAACCAATGGCCTTAGAATTTGACAAATGGATGACAATCTAGCAGGACAATCAATTATACGGCTTCCGTAGCCAAATGGCAAAAAAACGGAACCCTTATAGATTCGTCATGTCTGTCTGTCTGTCCGTCCGTATGTCACAGCCACTTTTTTCCAAAACTATAAGAGCTGTACTGTTGAAACTTGGTAGATGTCTTCTGTGAACCGCATTAAGATTTTCTCACAAAAATAGAAAAAGAACAATAATTTTGGGGGTTCACCATACATAGAAAGGATGCTAATTTTTTTTCATCGTACCCGTAATTGTGGGGAATCTATGGATAGGTCTTCAAAAATGATATTGAGGTTTCTAATATCATATTTTTCTTAACTGAATAGTTTGAGCAAGAGACACTTCCAAAGAGTAGTAAAATGTGTGCCCACCCCCCCTTGTAACTTCTAAAGTAGAAAATTGGTTTGATCGAAATCTAGTAAGTAGACTTTTTTAAGACGTCATAAATCGTAAACCGCAATTTACCTTTCATTTAATCAACTGAAATACTTGCTGCTATGGAACCCTTCATGGGTGAGTCCGACTCGAACTTGAAAAAGAAGGTTACCGCCACTCTTGCAAGTAAATTGCAAGCTATTAGCTTTAACAGCGTGTTCATTTCTGATTACATTAATAAAGATATGGACGTTTGTATTAATAGTTATAGCATTTACATATCTCTCAGTCACCAACATTTTAGTCGTCGATCATACCAATTCAATCAATATCTTCTATTATTCTAGAGCAATGAGCTGCCAACAATCTTGTAATTTTTTTATGATAACTGCCTTTGTCACTAGTGATTGAAAAATAATTCAACACCTCTCAAACTTAATCGTTTAGGAAAACGCCTGTTTGTTGTTTTAAAATTTTCCAAACAGCTAAATTTCTAACTGACGAACTTGGCCTTGTCTGAAATATTGTAACTTAATGCCTAAAGACCTTTTAAGATTAGATTAGCATGGTTCTTGAACAATAAGGCTCCTGGTGATAACAGAGTTACAATAGAGCTTTTAAGGCGGATATATATTATACCAATCCTACGAGCTTTTCAGAAGTTATTTAACTTCGTCATACTAAAAGGTCAAACGTCACAAGGATGGCACATATTGGTGTGGTAGTGCTTTCTTCAATAAGGGCAATAAAAACCTTTTGAAAAAAAAGCAGACCCATCACGTTACTGAGCCATGTTTACAAGTTGTTCGAGAGTCATTACGAATCGTCTAATGCACAGGTTTGACGTCAACCACCCTCCTGAACAAGCCGGTCGCCGAAAATGCTTTAGTACCATATACCACATACATACGCAGCGGCAAGTTATTCAGAAGACCGAGGATATATCCAGCCATTATGCTTAGCGTTTGATTGAGTCGAAACCTGGATGTACTGTGATCTTTCCAAAATTCCAAATTAACTACCGGTATGTCGAGGTGTTAAAGTGTTTGTATGAGAACTCGCAACCTATACGATTGCAGCGAGGCGTGAGACAGGGGGATATAACATCTCCATCTCCAGAACTATTCACCGCTGCATTGGAAGATGTCTTTAAGCTCCTGGCTTTGGCATCAATCTCAATGGCGAATACATCCCTCACCTTCGTAATCATGGCTGAAACATTGAAATATCTCGGTACAATGCTCGAAGACTTCAGCAGGGTCTCTCTACTAGTGGTTCTCAAAATGAACATGGATAAGACGAATATCATGTTGAACATTCAGGTTGCACCCATTCCAGTTAAGGTAAGGGACTCTGCACTCGAGGTTGTGGAGAGCTATATCTATACCTAGGACAGACCACCCCACTAAGGAGGCGGTCCAACGCGGTGGTTTTCACCGAAATCTGCGTGCGCCAAGAGAACGGGAGGACGCCAGAAGAAACGTTCATTGAGTACCGACGGGATGACTACCGGCACGTATTAGTGCACTGGCGCGCACGGCTAGAGTTACGCCTAAACGCGCGCCAGCGTGCCATCGGTTCCATCCTACCTCACCTCAAGGTCTGGGTGGAAAGGAGTCTGCCCAACACACTCTCGCTGAGTGCCCGGCCCGGTTGGCCAAAAAGCGACTCAAGATCTCAATCGGACGGGATATGTCCCTGCCGGCACTGGTGGGTGACTTTTATAAATGGCACGCTTTGGTCTCCTTTTATGAGGCAGTCATGTTCTAAAAGGAGCGCGAACGGGAGAGATCGCAGACGGAGGAGGCGTCGGGGTGGCGGCTGCAACCGGTAGCCCAACTCCCCCTCGGAGCCGCGGCGGCAGTAAGAGAAGTCAATGTTACCAGCTAAAAGAAGGCAGCGATCTCTTTATGGCGCAGTCGCCAGTGCCGGACTGGCAGAAGTCGGCAAATAGCGAGGACAATCCAGAGCCCTCTCAGGGTACGTGTGGGACCATCATACCATCTGGAACTTTACGCATAAGGGGTGCACCGGAGCAACATACCCGCGTTCCCGGGGCTCCCCCATCAGGCGCCAAGAGAAGCCCACGGCAGGTAGGTTTGGTCGGTGCGAGTCTGACGCATCCATCCATAAACATTTTTGCGGGTGGCATACGTAGGCATTCGACCTGCCTTATCAAAAAAAAGGTAAGAGGTCCACTTCAAGTAGGATATCAATTGTAGAATCTAACTTGCCTAGGCAGCGTTCGGAAAGCTAAGCTTCTGGTCCCAAATACCAATCAAAAGTCTTCGATTAGTATGTGTTGCCTCTGATGAATTAGGTAACCAAGACGTAGCCGTTCACTACGGGGCTAGTAAAACGGCCCATGGTCACCCAAAGAGCAATGGAGTATGCCATGTTCGGAGTTTCCCTCCGAGATTAAATCACAAATCTTAAGATCCAACCAAGAGAGGCAAATCAAAAAAACCGACATAGCTTGAATAATTGCCAAGCAAACGTGGCGGTGGGCAGGGTAAATAGCTTGCAGAATCTACGGCCGCTGGGGCAGAAAGTTTCTCAAGTGGCGACCATGAACCGGAAAACGCAGCGTGGGGCCCCCAACAAGATGGACCGATGATCTTGCGAGGGTCGATGACAGCCGCTGGATGCGGGCAAGGCAGGATCTACAGTTGTGGAGTATCTTTGGGAAGCAATGGACTTTGCCCAGCAGTACCTTCGGCTGATATAATGATAATGGTGATGGTTATGATGATGATGCATCTATTCAATAACAGTGTACGCCACCACTCCTCCGCGGTTTAACTTTAACAGAATGAAAATCAAATTATTTTTTATAATATAATTATGTCCTCCTAGCCGAATTTCGGCCCCAGCGGCAAGTCTCAATGGAGACTGGCCATGTGAGCGGGACATACCACAAGTGTGTGTGCAAACACAGGAGCACTATCTATTGCATCACTCTCATTATCCGATGGGACGACTAGCGGAACGACCGGAAGGTCAGGTACAGGATCGACGGCTTTACGTGCTCTCCGAGGCATGAGGCTATAATACCGCCAACTCCCAGACTTCGAGCTGACACTAAGAAATTTTTCTTTTTACGCAAAAATCCCATAGACCCTTTTGGCCCAACCCGGGATTTGAACCCAGGACCTCGTTATCTACGTTTGAAGACGCTAGCACTAGACCAACGAAGCGTAACACATACATTAAAAAAAGAACTGCTAAATTGCTTTTACTTAATTCTGTAGTACCTACCGAGTTCCAAATTAAAAGAAATTATGACAATAAACAAGAACAGACACGAACAATTTAATATTACAGTGTTTAGCGACAAGCAAAATTGAACTTTAAAATAATAAATTCCAAATTATTACGACTAGATGTCACGTGCGGTGGTGTTTATGCAATTGCCAAACCAATGTCGATGCGAAAGAGTGCATATTACAATGTCTCGGCTGGAATGGCTTACCCTGTTACAGTGTTACAGGGTATGAAAGGGTAACCCTTTCGGAAGCGGTTCATTACACCCGTTCGAAGGTGTAACTCGTATCATAGGGTTTATTTTTTAAGCGCTTAAAAATACCCGTTCAAAAACCCGTTCAACGAGTATCCGGACGGTCCCTGGTATTGACAGACTGGTAGGTGCACTTAAATTTTACATCACAGCTAATTGACTCGTTATTCGTGTCTAGTTAATTACTTACTATCTATATTAAATCCTACTTATATAATTAACACACAATATAAAATATAATAATACATACTAAATACACATATTTATATGCATGTCTTGTTAGTAAATTGTACCTAAACCATTAGTTTAAAAACATCCAATGTCATAAAAGTCGTGCAAATCTATTGCAAAACTTTTCTATTCTATGCATTTTAAATTAATGTGGCCGATTTTGGTACAAATAGACAAATGTGTTTTGCACACATTCCATCAATCTAATTCCCTTAAACGAAATTAAAAAATATACCTACAAGTAATGTATTTTCAACCGATCGTTGTGACTGACCACATATTACTATCAAATTATTGACTGATGTATGCAAAACACATTTTTCTTTTTGTACCAAAATCGGTAACGTTGATGAAAAATTATAAAGAGCAGAATAACTGTGCAATAGCTGCACGACTTTTGTAGATTTTAGATTTTTCTAAATAATTAGACTACATTGCCTATAACCCTTTATAAAGTAAGTATGTTTCTAATAAATTTGTTTTGAACTTTATTACAAGCTGATACAGTTCAAGATATGGTGGCAACTACATATATCATCATTGCTCGGGAAAGGGTTAACTCATGCGTGCAAATGATTATTATTAGTTATGTTTTATGTCGATGCACTCACATATTCACAAGTTCCTCTTTTTCTAGTAGTCCCAATTATATATAGAAAGCTGTAAATGGTGGTGATAGTAATTGTACGTTTCTGAAAGAAATCTAGTGGCAATTATCTCGATGTATGAGGCTGTTGACTGGTGACCACGAACCGGATAACGCAGCGTGGGCAGTCCACCTACAATATGATCTCGTGAGGATCGCTGGAAGCCCCTGGATGCGGGTAGCGCAAGACCGTTAATAGTGAAGATCTTTGGGGGAGGCTTTAGACCAGCTGTGGGCGTCTTTCAGCTGATGTGATGATTATGATGATGATGCGACTCTTGTATATTTTGTATATTTTCCCTCGCGGAATTATATATATGTATATCATGCAAATCGATGAAACTTTCTTACTAGTAACTGATTGAATCTATATCTATATTTACCTAGAAATAATTATAAATTAATTAATTAATGATACATGTTATTTCTACAAACATGTTCTGACTATTACCAAGCGCTTTTTAAAGTCTACGTGAATAAAAACCTTTTTTATTTATTTAATTTTCCTTGAACATAACTCGAGTATCTTTTATGCATTTGGGTGCTACGATCCCTCACACATAGGTAGGGTTGCCATACATACTTCCCGTATATACGGGACCATCACCGTATTTAAGTATCACGTCCCCTATTTATTGTTACTTGTCCCGATTTTGTCCAGTTTATCGATATTTAAATATGAAGTAAAATCTACGTCAAAATATGACTGATACGAAACAAGAACCTCTTCCTGGTAAGTCAGTTGAACAGTACTTGGACTCGTCTGCGATGAATTTATTATGTTTGGAGTGAATTGTTTTTGTGGTCGTTGTTTTCCATTGATATTTTATTCTAATAAACCGTCACTACCCTATTTTTTTACTTTATATTTATTTGCCACTAAAAAGTCCAGTCTCTGTTCTCAACAATAATAGCAACCCTATATATAGGCATCTACAGAGAGAATGTAATCACTACGTTTACGTGTGTTTTTGGGCCTCTATTTCTATCGGGCTTCAATTGCACATCAAATTTTAATGAATTCTATCCGTTTACAAAAGTGACCTCATAAATATTGAACCATTGGCAAATATTGAATCATTTTTGGGTTAGCCATATTAATATTTACAATGGAATTATCATTATCGTGTATAAATATAGACCGTGCCTTTTAAATATGTTTATTTAGACACAAGGTGATCTGATGGACTTGCAACGACTATCTAATGTGATTTGTTGTTAACGATACTGTGACTTAGTTGGTAATGAATCTGCCTTATGATCCAAAGGTTGCTGGTTCGATTCTCGTCAAGATATATATATTGGTGTTCCTATACGTAGCTACTTGTCTTGGTATAGGTGTTTTCGAAAAAAAATGAATTTCTATCCGTTGTCTAGTATTCATATATGTATATACTATACCCGGCGAGGAGGTATGAGTATCTATAGCAGTAGCAGACCGGGATGACATGGCAAGGGATTTACATTTTTACTAATGGACATTCAAACATATCAATACAGAAATACGGCATTAATTACGATTTTCATTGCACGGTACTAAAAGACGCGTCACAGGCTCCCGTAGCGGGATACCGTGGCGTACTGTGGCAAGCAACGGCATGCCACGGACTCCGGCACTCGTTGTGACAACCCGGAGTGCAGTGGGTATTATTAGCAGTCCCTATTATGAGGCTGTGCATCTTCTTCATCTGCAATAATCGATTCCAACACCAAATCTCAATCTACCATATTAAAACTGAGGCACATCAACACTCCGTCAAACCCAGTTGAATACTAAAAGTATATCGGGAAGCAGGAGTTGCCGAGGCGTTCTTTGTCGTGCACGCCGCGGCCGTAGCAAGGCGCTGGAATGCCGCGGTATTTAAGCGGCTAGAGGGCGCTGACTCACGACCAAATCCCTTGCGATGCGGTCCCGGTCTGCGTAGGCCTTTGTGCGAAGGGTTCCTAGCAGCTCTAGTGCATAAGGGCCGGAGCAGTTAGCACAACACTAGAGAATGAGAAGGTAGGGTAAAGAAGTAGGAATCAGTTGGCGGCGGCGCTCTTAGCTAGATGCTCTCACCGGGCCGTAAGAGATCGGCAAGGTTAAGCAACTAGGCTCGCGGTCAGTCCATAGATGGGTGACCGCCAGTGGTTCAATTTCAGAGCGTCTCCATGCTTCGGAGGGCACGTTAAGCTGTCGGTCCCAGTTGTAGTCATTATACAACAGTCGTATAGCTCTGTCAGAGGCATACTGACTGGGCATCTTGAACAACTCTGACACTAGGGTAACCACTACCCATAAGATAAGGTTGTGTCGACTAGGAGCTCCCCTAAGACCGATGGATCCAATTGCGTCCAATTAACTAGTGTTGCTCTGAAGGAGCAAAACTGGGTGTATGGTACTTTGGCTTAGTTGGCACGGTTACGTTTTCACCTCGGACCACTGTAAAAGTGGTTTTTGCCTGAAGGGGCACTGACGTCGAGGAAACATAAAATTACAGAAGCGTTGTCTTGAAAACGACACCGCTACTGTAATAATGTGACGGGTGCTCGAGACCTCGATATCAAGTTGATATCAGGCGGGAGTGCACGAAACACGTCCGTCCGCGCTGGCGGCCAGATAGCGACTTATATTGTGCACTGAGAGAAAGAAGAGTTTCTAATAACCATGATTTGTTCTAGTTAAGTCCGTACAGGGGCTCTACCGGCTAAATCGCCGAACATCGTTTTCGTGAATGGCGTTCAAATAAATTAAGGTTAAAAATTAATTAATCAATCGTTAAATCGGCTTCCATGACCACATGTGACGTCATAAATGGTCCGGATATGATTGTCGTTGAAGCCGATTTAACGATTAACTCATTTTTAACCTTTATTTATTTCAACGCCATTAACGAAACCGATGTTCGGCGACTTAGTCGGTAGAGCCCCAGGAACTTTGTTTCTGACGGGTTCGGGTCGGGATATTTTTATTGGTAATTATTAATCTATGAGACCGCGTAGTGGGGGTCTGGTGACCTGTATTTTTCAAAACCTACAACAGACACCAGTCTCTCACAAAGTAAGGTTTTAACTTAATATTTCAACCATAATTAAGCTGCATTTGTTTTAATTAGAGTCTCTATTTCTTTGTGAAGAGAAAATAAGATTTTGATTCGATTTGATCTATGAGACCGATATTGCTTTTCTTCGGATATTGCTAGATGGACAATTAGATCCTTAGGATTTATTTTTTTCCTATTACTAACTTTCGAAAGAATTGTTTGGAAGGTTGGTCTGGATTATTCCACACATAACCATCATGTTAAGGAAAATCTGTGCGTTTAAAGCGTCTTAGCACACTTAACGGGTCAAGCTGTAACTCGTCATTGGACAGGTTCCGATATCACATACACCAGATTTTAAGCGGGGATGATACCTTTTCAACTGTAAATGTTGGAACATTATCTGTGCTACCATTCTCTCACGTTAAGGCACCAGACAAACATAAATAAATAAAATAAATAAATAAAAAAGGTTTTTATTCACATTGACTTTAAAAAAGCGCTTGTAAATAGTCAGAACATGTTTGTAGTAATATATAATTATTTCTAGGTACATATAGATATTTAGGTACACGGATTGTCTGAAAAAAAATTACAATAAGATTTATATTATAATAGTAACGATATTTAGCTAGCTTAAATTAAGTTATTGCCAAGGATTATGTGTAGGTTTAATCATCGAAATTTTAAATTTTAGCAATTTTTTACTACATTTAGTCAGAATGGTTCTGTCTATATTAAGGTACGAATAAAATATTATTATTATGGTGGTCCTTGTGTTTATAACGACGGTCGCGCTTCAATGCTATCCCACATGTTCAAAAAATTCCAGACTTCAATATTAGGCCTACAATAGGCCTAATATTCAAGTCTGGGATTTTTTGCAAGTGTCCCTGTTATCATGTCGATTGTCGTCATTGCTTTGTATATCTTTCACCAGGGCACGCTACTAGAGTGATGCTATGTAAAGTCAAGCGTCATATCCATTTACCGTCGGTTGAACCGTATGCTTGTTGACTGGTAAAAATATAGAAATAAAATCATAGTAATACGTTTAGTTTGCCGCGCTCGTGACCACATTCGTCGATCATCGCATAGCGTTGAATAATACAAAAATCGTACTTATTAACACTAATATGTATATAAACATTCCTTGAGTTCACCGCTTTCCCCTATATAATTTGCGATACATAAAACAGGATCCATACTTATCTATAATTAAAATATTTATACTTACGTTTAGTTCACCGCTTCTCCCTATTAAATTCGCAGATCGTCATTAAACAACACTGAATACTTATTTACAATTAAAATTGCGTTTAGTTCACGACTTGGTGCCTTAAAATTGGTTTAGAAGGTTGTACAATTCCCCAATATGTTCTCAGCTAACTCCTAAAGTATGCAAGCTTGTGTTATAGGAGATAACGATTCGCTGACAGAAAATTTAAAACATAATAATAAAGTTAACATCTTATTAACATTTTTTCTTTATTAATGTCTTGTTTGTAATTAAAATGAACATACATTTCGTTCGCCGAATAAAACAAGATTCATACTTTTATAGATATAGAGTAAGAACTAAATATATCTATACATATAATAAAATCGTACGAAAGTCAAAACTGTACATTGAATATTTTTTTAAAAGGATTCTTGGGGTGTGATCTGCAATCGATTGCGAAGCCAAAAATATAGTTTTTAGAATTTTTGTCTGTATGTCTGTTTGTCTGTATGTATGTCCGGGTTAAACTCAAAAAGTACTGCATAGATTTACTTCAAATTTTGCATGGATATTACTAAGAGGTCGGGTCAACATATAGGCTACTTATTATCACGCTATCACCTACGGGGGAGGAGCTATGATAAGTTATAAAATTTAACGCTGATAAAACCGCGGGGCACAGCTAGTAATAAATACATTTCTCAAGTCACAGTGATTTTCTGCAAACTTCTCCAAAACTGCTTGACCGATTCTCATGAAAATGTTTGTGCATATTTAGTAGGTCTGAGAAACGGTCGGATCCTATTTTTCAAACCCTTAAGTTTTGGAAAAAATATTCTAAGTAGAATATACTACAGTATAATGGTCCAAATGCTATTGAAAAACTACACAACAGCTATACTATGTTGTAGGTATTTAGTGTTTGATAAATTACCTGTGGTCTTTTTATTTTGTCGTTATAACTATTACTGTGATTCGTCACCTTTTATTCTGTTCGGTGTGTGAGTAGGTGTCGTAGTCATTAAGGCACCGTTATTATTCGTACGCCCCTCAACATGGAGATTGTTCTAGTTACTATGTTTTTATGATTAAAGAAACGCTTCACCTTTTGGAAACGATTTCAGTATTTCCAGGTTATACAAACAAGGTATAACACATTTGGTGAGTGCATGTAAGAAATTTAAAAGAGGGGAGGGGTGGCTCAATAAACTTAGAAAATAAATGAAAAACAATAAATATATACATGAAAATAAATGGTTGTACGAAAATTACTGTAACTTGGATAAATACACCCACATATGAGGAGACAGAGGTTCTTATGGGACACACACGGTCGGTAGCTTAGTTGGTAGTGCTCCTGCCTACGAAGCTGGTGGTCCTGGGTTCGAATCCCGGTAAGTGCAAATATTTGTGTGATGAGAACGAATATTTTTTCTGAGTCATGGATGTTTTCTATGTAAGTATTTATCTATCTATATAAGTATGTATATCGTCGCCTGGTATCCATAGCACAAGCTTTGCTTAGTTTGTGGCTAGGATGATCCGTGTGACAATGTCCCTAGATATTATTATTGTTACATACACAACTTAGTAAGATACACAAACGCACAAAACAAACACACCTTTGATAATTTGAATCTTATTTTTGTTTTAATACATTTATATTTCTTTTTATTTTTGACCGTAATATTGCTTGATCGTATACATATAGTGCCTTAGCATTATTTTACTGAAAACAGTTTTCATAAACGATTCAAACATTGCAATCTGTGAATACAAGTGAAATTATTTGTATTTTATAGTTAGAATAGCTAAGTCTGGTTGTGTAACCACATTTCGCATGTTCAATGCCTCCATCATGATTGGTTTCTGGTTTAAGATATGACCTCAGTAACCTCTCGAGAAAACTTATATTGCAATGTTATTTATTACACTGCAATGAATTAAGAACTGTTATCATACTTATTGGTGCTGAAATGTTTTTTACATGATAGGCACACAGTCTGAGATCACGATCAAGATTGCATTATGTATATCTTTGTTGAAAGGCTCTGGAGTCCTGGAGGTTGCTAAGAGCTTGTTCTGACTGTATATTATAGATAAGTCAAAATAAAAAATAAACATAGACAATTTTTTGTTAGGGTTAACAAAGTTAAACGAACCCTGAACAAACTTAATTTTTTTTAATTAATAGTAACTATTATGAACAATGAAATTTTAAGGTGAAAATAATAACGTAATAATATACAGTATTGATTGTTCAGGTGCCACTACTTAAATGTTTGTGGTAAGTCTTCTTCTATTATGTTCATATGTACATTAGTATCTATACATGTACGTATTTACAAAAAAGTAGTATAATTATTTAGTATATCAATTATCCGGTTTCCATACTACAAGTTCTGCTTAGCTTGGGATCAGATGGCCGTGTGTGAATAATGTCCTAGGATATTATTATTATTATCAATCAAGGGAGTAATTCGTTGTAGGTACCTTATGAACTTAAATAAGACTATTATCAAACTCATAAGCTCTCCGAAAGCCGTCATCAATTACCGTGGCCAATCTGGAAGTCCCTAAACAGACTCCGGACTCAGGTGTGCCGAAGCAATGAAAATATGTCTAGGTGGGGACTGTCGAGCAGCCCCAAAATGGACTGTATTTGTGGAGCATCGGTCCAATTTATGTCCCATCTAACAGCGTGCCCAGCCTACCCTGCCACATGTTCATGGCAGGATCTTAGAAATGCCATAAGCAGGGCAATCAGTGTGGCCACGTCCTGTGCTACAAAAATTTCATGTTGAGTTTGCCAACGAAACTCTAAGAGTAGCCCAAACTCATACTTTTTCCCCTCGAGACTATGTAGCGTGCTCTTGATCCCTATTTATTTCTCTCACGTGTTGATTGCCTTTTGTTGCCAATCAATATTTTAGATGACTTCAACGTGTTACTGCAAAAAAGCAAATTTTCATATGTCGTGTACCTGACGCAGACGTTACATCCACAAGATAGCTTATTCGTTCAAAGTGCAAAGCACGTCTGCTGAGTCACAGGTGCCCGTCTGCTCACTAATGAAAGGAAAAATACGGAAAAAGGACATTTTGACTTGACTGGACCGGTTTTTTTTATGGAACCTATCGTCTTAGAAACTTTAAGACCTCTCATGTGTAACTTTTGTCGTATTCGCTTATTACATATCGTAAGATAAGATAAGATTCTTTATTTGCATTTAAAGTGGTAGGTACAGACGCCAGCACATCCAGCTAACCCAATCTGTTAAATTTCTTTTATAGATTTTCAACTTTATCACTAAACCATAAGGTTCACTTTCAATTGGAGAAATTTTACAGATTGGGGTAGCTTGATGTGCCGTGGTTTTATTCTTGTTCACCCATTTAACCGATTTCCGGCATACATATATTACTTGTGTAATTTACAGAACTAATACTTATTACATACACATTTTGATACATATTAGTTTTGGTTATTTTAATTCAATTTTTTTTATCACCTCTTACATATATTAAGCCTCGTCTTAAATAACCATAATATATTACATACATTACAATTAAATATTTACATACTTAAGATATATGAGATATACCTAATTAATAAATAACTACATAAACCTACATAGATATAAAATAAACTAATTCTATTGCATTACATAAGTTTTATTGTCAGTTATTTATGAAGTTAAAAATGTCTTTATGATTCTTTACTATAAGTGAATATTCAAAATATTCTCATAGTAATAATAATAATATTTCAAATATATGATACACACGTCCATAGTAAGGTAAAATGTAAGAAATTACATAGCTGTTACCCATATTTATTGTTTTAGTTCCTGTTTTTGAATTTTCAGGCAATGGTGTTACGGATGTTTCCGTAGAAATTGTTTTGACACATAAGACGTTTTAAAGTCTGAACGACGATATTTTACTAATTTATAGAGCCCAGGATATTTGGGGAAAACACTGGACACAGGATATCACAGCAACCCGCTACAAGTTGGCTCTATCGTTATCATTTATTTTCATTTAATGTCTATGTTATTCAACAATTAGTTAACTATACTGGTTCTCTCATGGTACATTGACTGACTGCGTGTTTATTGAACTTTAAGTATTACGAGTCTCATTGTTACTTTCATGTCTTAATCAAATTGCGTATGATGCAATTTTCGCGAAGACAAGTAAAAATTCGCCTCTTTCTACACAATGTTATTGTACCCATTTGTTGCTCTCCATTCAGTATATGAATCTAGTAAACTTACTGAACATTAGTTTTGTTACAAGAAACTGCAAACCTTGAAAGATATTAGAGGTTTTGTAGAATAATCGTTTTATTTGCGGTCATTGTTGAAGATCTTTCTAATGGCAGGCTTCAGTAGAACTCGCGACGCGGCGCCGGGCGTGTGTCATTTTAGTCGCGCGAACATACTTCGATAAAGAAAATATTTAGTGATAAAAACCCAATGTGTGCGTGACATTTATAATCAATTTGTGCTAATATTTCATATCCACGCTATTACAATTGTACACGTAGTTAGTGGCTAGATATCGCAGAAATAACAACTGGATTTAATTAAATTGTGCGCGCACAGAACATTTGTTACTTAATTTACACGATATTTCTTTTCTTGATAAGGTTAAAATAAGTTTTTTGCTAATTTGGATATGTATTTTTGTCTGTACCTCTTGTTTGAAATTTAACTTCAACTTCAATTATCAGTGTGTATTTGTTAAACTGTGAACAACGTTTTATAAGAAAAAGGGAAACGCACAACTTAACACTGCTCGTAGGCAATGACCTAGTCCGGCTATACCTGCATCTAAAAGTGATCGAGAATCAACACTTCTTATTAGGTGTACATGCTTATATCGGTTATCGGCCTGAAAAGCGAATAGCACAGGCAATATCGATGTCTGTACTTATCTGATCATGTTATTTTTATACGTACTTGGATGTAATCAATCGGGGTATATCAATAAAAGTTTCACAAAGGTGTGTCTAGACGAAATGTTGCCAATATTTAAACGTATTGCTCTAAGTACGTGAACGATGCAACGTTGTATTAACATAACAATTTCGCGAGTTGCCTTGAGGCATGTTGCCGCAAACCGCCTAGACGACCATTCGAGTTCCACTATGTGAAAACAACTTATTAGCACTTGACAAAGATTAATTGAAGGTAATCATTTCGAGGAACGAACGGTTATCTCTTTCAATACTCGGTACAAGAGAGATAAAAAAACAACATTAAAATGTATTAGGGACACGATAATTGACAATTAATTGAAGCAGTAATCTAGTGTAGTACAAATCCGTTTTAATTATAAATATTGAAGATTATTTCGTTATAATGCAGTGTTTAAATACATAAAAACAGGTATATCTTTGGTTCAGTTGCTCTGAAAAATATATGTAGAGTTGAGATAATTATGGTAATGATTGAAAACAATGGTATGACGGAAGACTATTGTTATCACTTGACTTAGTATCTCCTCATTATTTAATTCAAACTAAGTTACTACTTTGTTAACTCACACTTTTAGTTACAAATAGTAAACGTTCAGTAGTGTATAACGAATCAATTTAAATATTCAGCCGGTTTTCAATTAGAATATATTTAATTAAATGCATGTTTTATTTGATTGTTATACAAAAACCTTGTATTGACGTAACGTGGTCCATTTAACATTCGGCACACACGTTACAGACCATAAAGGCCTGCATTTCCGTTCGCTTATACCGCGTTAGGGCATGGACAAATCAGTCGACTTAGATAATACCTCATGAATAGTCACCATTAACTTGACTGTCATTACTGGAATCGGAAGAATATGCACTGAATTGGTGAATAGGGCAGGATTTAATCTCTGACTAATAAGAGGGGATTTATGATTTCTGTGTGGCTGTCTGTAGTGTTGTCGTTTATAGATTAATTTGTTTATCGATAACTTTTTTTAATCGGGATGTTTTAATTTTTTTATGGGAATCCATGTCAACGTTACGGCTCTTTTTTTACTGACAACATAAGAAGGAATTAATCAAGTCGGCTGTGTGTTGTATAATGTGTATAAATTTCGATACTTATATCTGTTTTTAATCGATAGAGAATGTTTTCGAAACGGTTCCATATAAATTTTATTCTAATCGGTTGGCTAGAAAGAAAATTGAAGTCGTTTTAATATTTTAAACAGTAGTTAATATCTATGGTTCGAGTCCGGGTTTTTCGCGGTTTTTTTTTATTGTAAGTTCCTGTATGTTACTATGAAGCGTGTTGTCATATACGGATACATACGCGTATGTCGACAAACGTCGTTTTAAAGGTACAATGATTGCGTGCAGCACTCGCTGCTCCATTGGAGAACATTCTTGGAATAAGTACGAACCGTTGTAACATGTATTCTAGAACAAGCAAAGCAACTAACAACTTAATTCGCAATTTTAAGTTCAATGTTTACAGTTTTTGTGTAAGTGAACTGTTGTTTCATATTCTTTAAATAGAATGTAGCCTTGCTGCTTTCTTGAGTTAAAGTAGTCATTAAATACGCAGCGGGTAGCCATAATTGCTAAAGTATCTGCTAAAGTATCTACTCTCCCTCCATATCTGATTCCTTAGTATCATAATCACTTAAAAAGAAACTGCTATATACACTTCCGTCCGATTTCAAAATGATTGGAACCGATAATCGTATACTTAAGCGCTAATTATGTTTATATTTATAGTATACGATACGATAGCTAGCAGAACAAATCACGTTGACTCTTATGGGCGTAGCATCTGGTGCATGTCACGTGAGTACCAGACTGTATTTGGCCAGTGGAGCGCGAAGGTCAAGGTTTCACTCGCTGACCTACCCTATAGCACTCCTAAATACAAACGCTGTCTGTCGCTTCTACGGTCCAGTTGTCTTTTTCTGCAGATATTAAAATAACAACTATTACTTCACAGTATCAAGAAATGTGTTCGTTTCACGGTTTCGGTCATCGAAGTTAGTGAAATCGATGTGATAAAGTGTGTTAATGATGAGGTGACAAGTTTTGTGTGGAATGATGCATGATGGATTTGGAGACCACCTCGGGGCCTGTGGCTCCGCCAAGACTGAAGAAATTGGCACGACTTAACGCTTCCAAACCGGAACGGAAGTCTGTCTCATGGGTACGAAGGTTTATTTTAAGAGATTTTTTGTACAATACCCGATTTCCTTAAACCTTATTCATAAAGGTTTCTTTTTGTATACGTTGTGTATTTTATATATTGTTTAATGTTTTATAATTATTTGATATTAAAACGAGTACGATTTTATTTAAGACTAGCTGTGCCCCGAGGTTTTACCTGCGTTAAACTTTATAAATTATGGCCTATGTGTTATTCGGATTTATAAGCTATATTACTACAAAGTTTCATCATAATCCGTCAAGTAGTTTTTGCGTGAAAGAGTAACAAACATACACACTCACACACTCAGAAACTTTCGCCTTTATAATATTAGTGTGACAACGCCCGCTTGCAGTATTTAAGAGTCACATAAAAGCAACCAGAGAGCGCTGATGCAGTAGCGTGGCGACTACCTCAACCCTCCACCTGTGCAGTCAACTTATATCTTAAAGGGCTCATTGTTCCAGTAGGAAAATAGCAAAGACACCTGAAAGGATTGCGTATTCTTTGGCAATCTTTATCTTTATGGCATAAATGGAGTCTTGAATAGATAAAAGGTCTTTTAAAAAATTCGCGGACAAAGATTGATGGTCCCAGAAAAAAATTGAGTTGTTTTTCTCTTTTGATATCATTGAGCGAGAATCACAGTGACAGCCACACAAAGGCAAGCAGACATACATAACTGAGGAACAATCACACACGCGAAGCGTCCGTAGGTCGGTACACTCGGTACTAGGTACTCTTTAGAGATCATGCGTGGGAACATTCAGCGTTCCTGTTCATTGTCCATGTAAAAAAGCAAACACGAATTCGCGAAACTAACACAATGTGCATGTTATATATACAGTTATTTTTATTAATTATCACAGTTTTATATATATTTTTTTAATAATGTTATAACTTTTGCAACGAATGGGCGGCTTAAACAACTCTTAACTCTAGGGTAACCGGTGCCTATACAATAAGTAAGTAAATAGGGCCTATGTCAGGGGCCTTCCTTACATGGCAGCTTTAACAACTCTGACACTAGGATTGGACACTGTCAATACGATACAGTAATGTGTGAATTAGATATCTCCTACCATTTAAAATTTTTAATCCCTGACGCAAAAAAGGGGTGTTATAAGTTTACGTCGATATCTGTCTGTGTGTGTGGCATCGTAGCTCTCAAATGGATGGATCGATTTCGATGCGGTTTTTTCATTTGAAGCCAACCAGCCAATATCAAGCGGTGGTTCTTGGCTTTGTTTGGTTAATATCGGTTCAGCAGTGCAGCTCTTTTCCAAAATATGTAATTATAGTTGGAGTCGGGCCTTTTCTAACGGTTAGGTTATTAGTGTATAACGTAAGCCATCAATCATATCTTTCACTGTGTCTACGAACAATCCTAACACTAAAACATTGCTTCTAAGTGAAAACTTGTAATTGGCCTTCTGTTACTAAGTTTTCCTTGTTCAATTTGTACACTTTAGTAAGTTTTCTTAAGAAATAAAAAAAAATCTAAATAATTGGAAAGCATTTATTTTGTTCTAACCGCTGATACGACTTCTTTTGTACATACGACTGAATACTTCTTATATACCCTGTATCGAACTAAACGCCCAAAAATGATCCTTCTTCTACTGTTCCAGCGATATTCCGCATCGTGTATAAAATATAGAGAGAGACTATAAACCCCGGCAATTTGCAATAAAGTCATGTTATATATGTTCTTTGGCTTAAGTAAACATTTGAAACAGGAGCTTTCTATTTTGGGTCAATTATACTCCTTAACAAACATAGGTACAGTCTGATGCAACAATATGGTGTTTCGATATTATCCACATTTTTAGTTTGTTAAGCTATTTTTATGCAGTAAGTAAGTAGTTGGGTTTTACTCCATAGCCATTTTTGGCTATATTTTCTTTTAATTATAATGTGGTAGGTAGATATTAGGGATTAGTGGGTTAAAAAGAGTGAAGCATATGATATGTCCCGTATATTTATTTATTAATGCAACTACCTAGGAGCGCCTGAGTTAATGACAGGATATACAATATACCCATTTTGTTTGAATTTCGTTTTCAATATATCTAGAACTTAAATAACTCTTCCCTAGTAGTAGATATTTTTTTAGATTAGTTAATCACCAGCGTCAGTCAAGTATTTGCAATAGGAAAACCGCTCTTTCTGTATATCTAAGAAAGATTCTGTCAAGGTAAATTTTTATTTACCGACGCGACGATGCGTTGACAAAAAAAAAACACTCATACCAGATTGCACTGCCATCGAGATTACTTTGGTTGGAAACAATAATATCCCTAAAGTTTCTAACGAATAAATCGGTTAGATAAGAAACAAAGGCTATAGCGAAATTCCTTGGATAATTCTGAATCATGAAAATGGCGCTCCTTAAATCGGCATTATCACGTTTTGTCGATTGAATTTTGTAAATACTATGACTACACTATTTTCTAATGGCCGCTATGTTATGTGCATAAAATATTACAAATTACCGGCGCTATATGAGCTACATATACTGATCGAATATTCGTAAGACGGAGGGTCTTTTTAGGGTTCTCCGTACCCAAAGGTTAAACCAGGACCCTATTACTAAGACTTCGCTATCTGTCTGTCCGTCTGTCACCAGGCTGTATCTCATGAACCGTGATAGTTAGATCATTGAAATTTTCACAGATAATGTATTTCTGTTGCCGCTATAACAACAAATACTAAAATAAAAATAAAATAAATATAATTAAGGGTGCTCCCATACAACAAACGTGATTTTTTTTGCTCGTTTTTATAGATAATGGTACGGAACCCTTCGTGCGCTAATTCGACTCGCACTTGGCTGGTTTTTTTTAATTCACACTGGCCGTTTAGACACTCACATGACCTCAGCATTTTAGAAGTAAAACTTTTTTAGGGTCGTTGTGTACTTTTTTTTCTTAATTATGTAGATTTTTACAGCCGACTGCCTAACCAAATCTAGTTCAATTTTTTAAAATTTATTCGCACCATAGGGAGGGAATCTAGTATACCTTTAGGCAGTCTAGTAGCATCTTCCACTCACTACTGGGATCAAAAGCAGTACTTTCCGAGTATGAGAAATGAATGAAACAATACTTTTCACTTCTATCGGGAGTCCCCAAAGACTGCCCCTCATGTTTTTCATTTTTGGTTGCTATAGCATAAAATAGGGTATCGGCTGACATTAAACTTAATAAAAAAATATAAAACAGAAACTAAACAAATATTTGAAATCTATATATATAAAAATCAATGTCACTTTTGTTGTAATATTATAACTCAACAACGCCTTTACCGATTTGGCTAATTTTGGTCTAAAATTATTCGTAGAAGTCCAGGGAAGGTTTGTACGTAGAAAAAATATAAAAAAAGTCTTGAAAAAGTGTAAAATCTACATCTTTCTATACTCCCATATACAAACAATTTGTACTAATACACTCAGGGGCACATTTAACCGTCCACTCATCTCGAACTGCTTAACGTTTGTTTATGTTAACTTACGCTTTGCGTACTAGGCGTTACTTCTTAAGTGGGTATATCTGAAATAAATAAATCAATCATACCCGCGTTTTGTTTACTTTTGTGGTTTTTATTCAACAATAATCAGTTTAATCGTAATTTGACAGTCTCGCCCCATGTTTTATGTGACGGATACATTTGATTTAAAACGTTGTGATACCATTTCTTCGAATAAAACCTAGGTATTGGCCTGCCGTGATTTCATTTACACCAAAAAAATGCCACTGGACGCAGCTGGGGCAGCTAGGGCTGTAGCACTTGCAGACGCTGGGTTTAGCCAGCGTCGGATTGGACGGATGCTTGGATATCCACGATCCACAATTCAAGATGCTATCCGGCGTTACAGAGAGACTGGTTCCTACACAAGAAGGCCAGGGCAAGGTCGTAGAAGGTGTACATCAGAGAGAGATGATCGTTACATCGTCTCGAACGTTCTTCGGAATCGGTTTACAACTGCTCCTGAGGCTCGTAACCGCTTGTTTGAGGTACGAAATGTAAGTGTGAGCCTAAGAACAATAAGAAGAAGGTTAGCTGAGAGGGATCTGAGAGCATTTCGACCAGTTCGAGTCCCAGCGCTGACCGCAACTCACAGAAGAGCGAGACTTGCATTTGCTCGAGAACATTTAAATTGGACTTCGGAACAATGGAAGGCAGTTCTCTTCTCGGATGAATCAAGAATAGCTTTACGAGGTCCTGATGGACGTCAGCGCGTGTATAGACGCCGTGGTGAAAGGTTTGCTGAATGTGCTGTGGTTGAAACAGTAGGCTACGAGGGAGGCTCTATAATGGTGTGGGGTGGCATTTGTTATGACGCCCGTACAGAATTGGTCATCTTCGATAGAGGCAGCGTTAATGCTCACAGGTACGTGACAGAAGTTTTAGAACCACACGTGATG
Organism: Pseudoips prasinana; assembly: GCA_951640165.1. NCBI lineage: Eukaryota > Metazoa > Arthropoda > Insecta > Lepidoptera > Nolidae > Pseudoips > Pseudoips prasinana. The sequence continues at coordinate 15,727,900 of OX621241.1, read as the reverse complement.
CCTTTTGCGCCATTCATTGGCGATAATTTTGTTTTAATGCACGATAATGCTCGTGCACACACCGCGAGAATTGTCAGCGATTACTTGGACGCCGTCGATATTCAGCGATTACCATGGCCAGCTCGCAGTCCTGACCTGAACCCAATAGAGCATGTATGGGACAACCTAAAAAGACGAATTCGGGGTCGTACACCAGCTCCTACCACCATCAGTGAGCTAAAAACTGCAGCTGTTGAGGAGTGGCAGAACATTCCCCAAAGCGACATCCAAGACATAATTGACGGGCTTTCTAATCGATTGCAGGAGGTCATTAGGGCCAGAGGAGGAAATACACATTATTAATCCGGTAATTTAGAGCACACTTTTTTTTTAAATTGACATTTTGCTAATTTTTATTTTTTGTAAGAAAAGTGCATATTCAATTTTTTTTAAATTTTGTCTTAATTAAACCATTTCACAACATACACATGTTTCATTTATTTTCGTGGAGGTTCACCCAATGTGACATTATAACAAAATTAATTAAATTACCATAGAATTTTGAAGAAATCTACAAAATATAGGTGGCCGGTTAAATGTGCCCTTGAGTGTACTTAAAATCGTAGCGAAGCACGTACCGGGCCGCTAGTCTGCTATATAATACATGTTTAAGCAGCCAACTGTACCTATACTTAAATAGATAATCTGACTCAGCTAAGTATTTAAGACTGGGATGAGTCAGGGATCCTCTCAAGCCCTCTAAAGCTTTATTTATTATAGTTATTTTGGTAATGAGCGGCGTCTCTCTTTACTGTTGGTTTAGTTTGCCGTATAATGTATTTTAAAGCCACTAAAGTTTAGTTTACATTAATATCGGTATGGGCTATGGGCATATTAACCATTTTAGTTTGATATTACTGAAATAGTTCTATTGAAGACTAAGTGTGTCCGCGACTTTCCCATCAGGACTAGCCAACTGCGCAGGGCACATTTAGGCTGCGGTTTCACTGAGGCGGACCGGAGTAGAGCGGAGACGAGCTATGCCGCGATTCAAAATTCAAAAGTCATTTATTCCGTTAAAATATTACATTTGTGTGGAATCGTCAATTTTTTTTACCCTACCGTGCAGTGCATGACGTGGCAGCTACTGAGAAACACTGCCAGAAAACTCAGTAGGAATCCTTTTTTAAAATATATATTTCTTAAATAAATTTACATTGTATTTAAATGTGTTAATTTAGAGCGACTCAATCCCAAGCTGTTTTGTCACTTAAATAATCAGAAGTTTTGTAATAAGCCCTGCTACACAATTTGGCTTTTATAATTCTTTTAAACTTATTCATAGACATTTCTCGGATATCACTGGGAAGTTTGTTATAGAATCTTATTCACCAATCACATGGCTTGAAATCCACATCTCTTCTCCTTTCAAGCCATGTGATTGGTGAATCGCGGCATAGCTCGTCTCCGCTCTGTTCCGCTCCGCTTCAGTGGAACCGCAGCCATGCACGAGAGTGTGCGCAAATAAAGGTGCAGTCTCTATTTTACCGCTATTATAATACAATGGGTGGGCGTAGGTAGTAATTTCGCACCGTATATAGACAGATTCCTCTCATATATAGACTCTTCCCATGGGAGACGTAGAAGTCGTAACGAGGGAATATCTATCAGAGAACGGGCAGCAGCGTCTCTGTGTACTATGACTATCATACTGCGATCGCCAACTCGTTTCCCAAGATTATGGCATACCCCTCCAAATGATGGACACAACTCCGTTGTGGAAATGTTTTGGGGAGGTCTTCGTCCAGCAGCGTAAGTCATTCGCCTGACATGATGATAGACAGTTTCAAGAATCACCCCTATGGACGTTATATCTCCATAATTTTTTGAATCCCGACTAGGGCTAGGCTAGTTTGTTTTTCCTAAAATTCAAATCAAAATAATACTTTGGTCCGACCCGGAATTTCACCCCTACGTCCGTTATTCGTGATTGAACAGGCTGTCGCTAACGAGGCAGTCAATTGACTGCTTAATTCACTAACTATTTATAATCGATGTGCGGATTTAACCCTTAAACGGGCTATAGACTATACAAGGCTATTACTATGGAAATTATCACATTGGCATAAGGTCCAAAAACAATGGAAATCAATGTGGCGAAGCTTCGTTAAGTGTTAAATTATATATTACTAGCTGTGCCCAGCGGTTTTACCCGCGTTAAACTTTATAAATTATAGCCTTTGTGTTAATCCAGGGTGTCCGCTAAATTCATACCAAATTTTATTAAAATCGCTCCAGCCGTTTAGATGTGAAGAAGAAACAAACATATACACTCAAACACTCACACACTTAAAACCTTCGCCTTTATTATATTAGTGTGATTAAATCTATCCTGTAGTAAGCGTGGCACAAAACACACACGGGATGAGATGGGATGGGGATGGCCCATCCCATCCCAAACCAACCCAACCCATCTAATGTGTAAGTTTATACTCACCTTCCTACATATCGCTCCAAAAACAAGTAATAAATAGTTTTATTCAAAAATGTCTAATAATAATTTAATTCTCCCGTTAGAAGAAGTAGAAGTAGAAGCTAAATAGAATGTCCTTCACATTCTATTTAGCTTCTACCTCGACTATTCTAACGGGAGAATGCTAATGTTAAACTACATATACTGTTGATAATCTGTGCATTGTAAAGTGATTTAGTAGCAGCTAAGGGAGACAAATATTGATAGTCTAACGAAATAAACAGCAAAATAAATATTTTGGAAGAACTAACGCACTGCCATTTGATCCCAAGCTAGACAGAGCCTGTTCTATGGCAACAAGGAGAGAAGGCGGATAAACACACTTTGAAATTTCTGAATACATATAAATTCTATAGGTAAATTACCCCAAACACAGAATTAATAATTGTGGTCATCCCACAAAGCTTTGTCCTGTTTGGGAATCAAACCCATGACCTCTGGCTTAGCTTCAGGGTCACTAACCACCAGACCTATAGGTCTGGTGGTTAGTGACCCTGAATGCCAGTCAAATGTTGCTGTACCTCATTTGACTCGTGTGGGTAGTAGTTACCTCTCTGATGTGGCTTAACGACTGTGGTTTAATGACTACAGCCGGGGGCGGAGACCGATAGTTTTATGTACTTTCCGAAGGGCGCTGGTGCGTTAAACTATGCACTCACAAATGAAATCACTCAGTCATACCCGTCTACATACCGACTGGCCATAACCCCTACATTGTTTCCAGGGACTCTACCGGCTAAGTCGCCGAACATCGATTTCTTAAATCGCGTTTAACTAAATAAAGTCTTAATCATTCGTTAAAACGGCTTCCATGACCACATGTGACGTCATGAATGGTCCGGAATCGATTGTTAACGTTGAAACCGATTTAACGATTGATTAAGTCATTTTTAACCTTTATTTATTTGAACGCCATTGAAAAATCGATGTTCGGTGACTTAACCGGTAGAGCCCCTGAACGGCGAAGAATATAGGGAGAATGTAAAGAGAATTGCTGAATTAGGAGTGGGTAGTAGGTACCTACACATAAATGATGGCATTAGTACTACTCTCAACCACTAATGAATATAAACTTTCTACAGAAAAAAACAGTCCTTATTTTTAAGTAGAGAGAAGGTTTAGTCAATATCATAAGGTGAAAACGTACGTAATTATATACTTTCCATAAAAAAATGATGTTATTTAAAAAAAAACCACTTACTTGGGTTATGATTTATTAATGATCATCATCATCATTACGGCTGAAAGAAGTCTACTGCTGGACATTCTTCCCTCAAGAATCACCTTGGGGATATGACATAATCGCCACGCTTGGCAGACGGGTTGGACATCGCAGTAAAATCCTCATAGTAGGTACCTACTCAGAAGGAGCCCGCCCTCTGGTAGATATTCCGCCGGGTCGACATCTAAGCCCCCCACGGGATAAGATAGGGTGATAATATTCTTATATTCGCGCCGTGTCACCACACAGCAGCATTTATACTTTATGACATTGTTTTGATGATTGTTTCTCACCAACATTGTTTCTTTGTTCCCCAGGGTCCGGAGACATGGGTAGGAGTGAGAGCGTTGCGCGCCAGCTCGGGCGGGATCCTGGACCCAGACGACCGGGTCCGGGACGTCGCAGACGACCGCGAGACTCTGACTGCCGAGTGCACCAGCCAGGCGCCGCAACCACGTGCTGCGCAGGCAGATGGCGCTAGTGGCTCCTCTGCGGGCACCGCTTCGCCTGACATGTTCAGAGTAAGTTGGTCATTTGTAAAATATGTACTTAGTAGGTAAAATGGCCTGGGCCCTAATAGAGTATACACATCCTAGACCAGGCTGGACTAACCTTAGTTTTAACCGTAAGTCACTATACCTACTCATGAATGACAAGTGGGTTCAGCATAATAATATCTAATTTTATTTAAGTAACCATCAAACATCGTGCGTGCGATACAAATGCTTGGGCAAGGCGCGTAGGCAGATACTCATAATCAATCAATCATACGACATTTGCGCCTTTTTCAAGACGTTTGCCGATCACGGTTAATATTAAAATTCATGTATTGCTCCACAATTTTATAGATTATACATACAAACCGTTTAAAAAATCAGAACCGACCTCAAATTATTTGCCAATAAGCTGCCTACGACATCGCATTAGGTGATAACCCGTATTGAAAGTTTTAAAGAGGAATTAAAATAAATAAATAACTTTCCTTCACGACAACCGATTAAAACCAATACAATAGCGATTAAAAAAAGTTTATTAAACTGCCGATTATAAACGTCTGCTAAGCAAATATGGAGGCTAGAAATAAAAATGTAGAATATATAGAATACACGGATATTGTCTATTGTGTTTGTTGTTCAGTTAGTAGAAAATTGAACAATAATTTCGTTGTAATAAATAGGAAACTGATGCCGCGTATGCCGTCGAATAGGAGAATCCACGATTTGAGTATTGTTTTATTTTTCAAACTATGCGCACAGGCAGTCTGTGATAGTCAGTATACTATACTATAATACTATTGATAGTCATAACTAATCATAGTTGCTTGGGCTGCGATTTTTATACAAGTAGGTAAGTTGACAAACTGACCAGAGTCTATGATGTATTCAATTCATACGGCTTCCCTCGCGTTGACTATACACACCTTTCTGTTGAGCAATCACAGCTTACGCAGACGCTAGAACACAGAATTACAATGTTATAGTTATAAGAATGTCGGTCTTAAGAATTCCAATTATAGCAAAAAAATTCTGTTTTCAAGGTGTGTGTGTACGCACACACACACCTTGAAGACAGAATTTTTTTAATATAGTAGCGTAATATTAAATCCGAATTGATCATCTTTGCATGCAGAAACAAAGAAATATAAATTTACATTTAACCAGTTACCGTCATTAAAAAATAATTAAATTTACAATTGACAATCACTTTTAAAAACAAATGCCCACCGATTTGACAAAAAACACCAAATCCAACAGCTGAATAATCTTTTAAAATTGGAACGTTTCAGTGTACAAGGAACCTAAACAAAGGTGTCTAAACAAACAAACCAAGCTTAAATTCTCGCGCCATTTTAAATTTAAATATTAGATTGTTTTTTTTACTCAACCCATTATATACAATTAATTAATTACATATGTAATTAAAATAAGTGTGTCATTAAAACTTGGGTTATCTCTGGCTGTAAGGATAGATTATAAGTTGTGTATTAGAATAATTAGTATGTTAAGGTTATCAAATGTTTTATGGTGATTATATTATTATGTTCTTGTTTGAACGTTCCCTTCTCGAAATAAAAATTTAAAAAAAGTCCCTGGCTGAATAAAAATATGCACGTGCCTATATCAACCATTTAGAAAAAAAAAACGATTTAGCGCGGCAGTTTCAGGGATTTCATGTCCGAACTTGTTTCTTTTCTGTAGCAAATTAGAACAAGAAAAGATAGATTCATTTCACAACATGTCAGCAAGTGGCATAGAAGGTCGCTTATCGTTTATTAGTAGAATCACTAATTTTAAAATGGGTTGTAGTTTCTCACAGTGTTGTGGTGCTCTAAGGCATAAAAAGGTTAGTGATAGTGAATACATGCTATTTCGTAATATACCTACCAATACATACATTTTTAGTTCATATGATGCCTATCAGATGAACTCAAAGTTTCTAGATCCAAAGAACTAATGCCTCAAGTTTTGTAACTGAAGTAGTAAATACAATTGTAAAAGTTTCTAGACCCAAAGAACTAATGCCTCAAGTTTTGTAACTGAAGTAGTAAATACAATTGACCTAGCTATCGGACCAATCGTTTTACTTACGTAGCTGTGATAATACTTATCTACGTAGGTACTTATATGACAAATGATTCATAACAAGCGAATCCCTGCGTTTACGCCTCTTTTATATGAAGCAAACGTATTTATATCGGTATGGTAAATAACAGGCTGAAACTGGGCTAACAGGATTACGGCGCGGCACAGCGGTACTCTAGTAGAAGCAAGTAGGTATGCGCACTTATTTTATTAGACTTGAATATGACGTGTATGTACAGACGCCAGCACATCCAGCTTCCCCAATCTGTCAAATTTCTTTTATAGATTTTCAACTTTATCACATAAGCATAAGGTTCACTTTCAGTTGGGAAAATTTGAAAGATTGGGGTAGCTCGATGTGCTGTCGTCTGTACATTGTTTATACGTCGGCAGAAGGTCGGTGTTATCACAATTTCCTTAGTATTATGATCCAATATCTGTGTATAAAAATCAAATACAGGGTTGCTATGCATATAGGTATGCATATTAATCGGATGAGTATTATGCTTTCGTGTTTTCATGTAGTCTTGGTAGCCAAACCTACCAGCGAAAACAAAGTCTTGATTGTTTTATCTACCAAAAGAAGTTAATTGACCAAGACATAATAATTTACATGGAAAACGGTTACCGTAGTCTGACACCCGTAGCACCGCTTGCACGGGTATTCCCGTTCGCCACCGCCAGTATTGCCCCCTCCGGTGGCGACTGGGAATTATTCTAAAAAAATATCCCAGTCGCCACCTCCGGGGGCAAGCGGGATTGTTGGTAGTAAAAATCCCAGTGGCCACCCCTAAATATAGTTAACATAAAAACTAGGTATGCTACCTATTATCTTAATTTTTTTTTTGGAATGACAAAGAATGTTAATTTTATTAAATTTCTGATAAAAAAATAGAAGTACGTAAGGTTAATCAAACGAGAGAGTTACAATATTTATAAATTGGTAGAAAATTAAACAAACATTATTTTTTACTATTTTTATTTTCAAAATGAACTATTTTAAACACAAATCCAAAATCACAGATAATTAGGTACTTTCAATAGAATATAAAATATTTCTTAAAATATACTTGAAAAAACAATTCTCCGCCTTCTTAAATCTACATTTTCATTTCCAAAATCAACAAGTTTTATACAAATTCTAAACAATCACATCAACAAGTCAACAATCATTTCTATAGGAAAAAAAATATTATTAGAAAATATACAAAACAAATAAAGTATTACTCTGCCCTAATAAAAAAATATTTTTAACAAAATTAAAAGTATGCATTAAGCATAATGAGTATTTTCAAATAATCACAGACATAACGAGACTCTACCCTACCCTAATCAGTATTAGAAAAAATCACAGATGCGTCCTCTCAATTAAATTCGTCATTAATGTACTCGTATCACAGAGTATTTACAGTAATTGGGTTTTATATGTAAAAAAAAAACTTAGAACTAGATATTTTGCTACTTTAAAAAAAAATACTTAGGTAATTTGTTATGACTGGCACAAATCAACATCATTATTTAGGTACCCATAATTGACTACGTTATTCATTGATCGTCATCAAGTAATGAATAATTTGTTTAATTTACCATACCTCTTATGCTTTTTTTTTACCTTTTTTTATTTATTTTCATTGCCAAGAAGCCTTAATGCCTTACAGTTTCTAAAAAATGACCTACTGATATATTGCCATGTAACAGCTCTAACTGAATTTCCAAAATAAATTGATCAGTAAGGACATTATTTTTCTTTCTTTTTTTAAAAGGTGTCATTTTGGTTTTATTAAGGTTATCACAAACACTGAAATATGCAGAATCTTTAACCAATACATTTAATAAATGAATAATATTAGGGTTCTTTTTTCCAATTTCTTGGTTTAATTTGTGATTCCAAGCTTCCAAGAAGTTAGTGGTCCTATGCTGCTCTCCGTAAGCACACTAAATTGGAATAAATTCTTCCTTCAGCCATTGTTCTTCAAAGTATTTTCTGAATTTTTTTAAATCCTCCTCTTGTGTACTGTAGCGAGTAATATACTTCCAGCCGTTTGAAATTTCGTGTGCAGGCAATAACGGTAGAACTGCACTTAGTGCAACCTCTCTTATTTTCTTCACATCTTTTGATTTTGTAATTTGAAGTTTACGGGCCTTCTCCCAAACCGCTTTATTATAGTGATAATAGCATCCTTTTGTGTTAACTTGCGGAAATAAATTCTTTATAGCAGTCATTGCCGCTTTTTCGAAGTCAGTTTTGTATTTAACCGGATTCCAGCCGGGGATTTGAGCTTTTATCATGGAAAACAGAATGAAGTACGATTTCACGTTTCTTTCACTCATAAGAGCGTAAACAATAGGCATTAAATTCGTACTATTTGATGTACTTCCCATATCTGCATGTATAACATATAGCTGCGAAAAAGGTTTCGGACAACTTTTAAAAGTTCCGTCACTGTAAAAATCAGTCGCTTTGCAAATTGAAAGTTTAGCTTTTTCTGTGCAGAAAATTAGAATTCGGCTGTCACCATCAGCATAATCAGCTAGTAAAAAATTTGTGAATTGGTTCGGGACTTCAACGTTTCTTACTAGCTGCGGCTGTAGACACTGTACTCCAGCTTGTACATTCCTAAATCTGTACAAGGATGATTTCACGCTATTGAATGTTGGTATCTTGCACACCAAATCTAATCCGCTGTTTTCTAATGTTGCAATCATATTATTATAAGACTGAGGAACTGCCGGGTAATTCCCTTTGATAATTTCTTGTTTGCAGGAATAAAGCCGCTCATCAATTTCATTTTTTAGGAAATCTGGAGTACATAAATGCGGCGTTTCATTTACGATATTATTATTCTGCGAAGAAAAAAAGATTTTATTAAACATTTAATTTGATTATTAAATAAGAGTATAGGAATCAGGGTACGAAATTATAATCGATCCAGTAGTTTCGGATCCTATTCGTTACAAAAAATCTCTTTATAATACAAAGCAAAAGATATTGCTTACGATTAATAGGCATACAAGTAGACAAACTTACACGAATCTTTATAACTCCTTTGCATTTCTTTTTTCGCTGGCTGCATTCCCACACACTTAGTCCACTTGGGTATTTTTTTTTCACATAATATTGGTGGCCACCGTGAAGCAAAACAACACCATGTTTTCTTTTAATATAAATTAATGACACTTCACCCGAGGTAGTACACGATGTACTTGACCCTGACATGGTTAGGAATGCACTAATAATGTTATGATTAGAAATGCCACAACGCATTGCCAGCCGATACTTGTTTTACATTTTAGATCTAAATGCATTGTACTTAAAGTTTAGTTTTGCAAGAATCACTCATAAAACCATCCCCATCAAGCCCAATAAAAAGCTGTTTTGTGTTTTTAAAGATTTATGACCTTCTGTCTATTGTGTCTGTTTTGGCTTTTCGGCATGTTTGTTATAGGTAAAACAAAGCACACGGCCTATTTTATGGTTTATTCCGAGACGTGAAATGTAAACAAAGGACATCGGCATCTTCAATTGAGCTACTAGAGTTTAAGTAGCAAAACAAAAGGATTAGTAATCCTTTCTCACGATAGTTTTGGCTTTTCGGCGCTCGTGTCATCGGCGGCGGGTCGCCGCTGCGCAAGGCGCTCGCGCCGTTTCCTATTTTATGGTTTTAAAGACGTGAAATATTAACAAAGGACATCGGCATGAAGATAAAGCACAATAGATTATTAGTACATATTTTGTTACGTTATCCCAAAAAATAAAATGACGACCAGCCTGAGTAATTAGTATGCCAATTGATTTCATACAAAATTATATTTTACGGCCATTTCAGGAAAAATATTATAGTGAACCGTACCTATTGCCTAAATTTCAATGCATATATATCTAGATACATAAAGGTACCTAACTAAACAATTCATTTACTTTAAACATTCTGTGACGTCGGTAATTATTTTAAAATCATTCCAAAAAAATATAAAGATATAGCATTTATTTTAACTATTATTAGGGGTGGCCACTGGGATTTTTACTGACCAACATTCCCGTTTGCCACCCGGAGGTGGCGACTGGGATATTTTTTTAGAATAATTCCCAGCTAGTCGCCACCGGAGGGGGCAATACTGGCGGTGGCGAACGGGAATAACCGCCTTGCACTCGAGCGTTGATCACTCACGGGAACACCAGACTACATATTATTCTCTTGTACAATTGCTTTGTATTTACTAGTTACCTTATTTGAATTTGAATCTACTAGCTACCTAATTTTACTCGTATAGTAGCGTTACTGGAAAGCCTCCAAAGTGCCGAAGCCATGTGCTTGTTATGTGACTAGGTACCTCGGAATTCGGAGATAACTTTTACGAATTTTTGTTTTTGAAACATTGTGATTGAAGACAGGGAAATCATAAATTCTACTGACCGGGATTTTCCCATTCGTCCACAAATTATTATTAGTAGATCAAATTTTGGATTCTCTAAATCCTAAATTTGATCTAACAGTGTGTATCGTTCGTAGTTTAACGCAGAGCTTCTACCACGGTTTGGTAGAGGGGGCTTATTCGAGACCCGCCGGACGGTAACATATTTTATGGGTTCCCATTATTGACATTAGATTTACTATTTGCATTGCAAATAATGGTATAAAACTAAATAAAACGCAATATTTTATTATTGTTTCATGTGCTTAGTTACTAGTGTGTACATTTTTCATACAGAATCGGCAGTTATTTATAAACTATAACTCAATTCTATGACTTAACCATTGGGAGGTGGCACTGGGTTCTGATTAGTTAATCAGCTCCTTTCTTTTGAAGTTAAGCTCGGCTCCAATTTGACCTATAAATCCAAACCAAGTTAATTTAATCACTGTCTAGTGTTCAACTGCAGATAACGCCGCTCCAGGATTGATTTCTGTACGGAAACAATATTTGTGTGAAAACTTTGTGTGAACAACGAAAATCGCAACTACAATACAAGGGAAATAGTTTCCATTTATAAAAAATGTTCATGCCTTGTACATATTGCGTTTTAACACCTATATTAAGACGTAGAAAATGCATAGCGTATATATAAATAGTGGCGTGAGGTGATTAACCGACGATTAAATTTGATTAGTAATCAGTTGTTTAAGTTTAACGATTATGCAGAACGTTATTTTGCTAGATTACCCAATTCTTAGCTCTATAATTTTAACGGCATATATGGTAAGTGCCATTAATATTTGTAATTTTATGGAACAACTGGCGTGCTCCAGATCAAACAAGCCCGTAAGTATGAAAAATTACGATTTTTCTTACTTATGGACTTAAGGTAATGTCGTCAATTAAATGCCAAAAAAGGCAAAAATTTGGGTTTGTTTCTAAATTTTTTGGATATATGTAATAACGGAGTAATTTCTAATATTAGGTAGAGTTCGCGTTCACGTCAAACAAACTAGCTAAGTTCTGCAGTCCAGGGTTTGGGTTATAAATAGGGAATGCAATCTCGAGACGATATTGCTATGTCGAGACAATATTGCTATGTCGAGATCGTGAGGGATCAGAAATTGGATCTCGACGATATCTCGGCATTTTCGAGATCTCGAATGGATTTCGAAAAGTATTATTTATAATTGAAACTGCTAAGTAGTTGTTGTTGATAATGATGTGAGTAAGATACAACATGAGTAATTGAAAATAATCTTTATTGTTATAATCTTTTACTTATTTTGTGTCAAGGGATTAAATATCTTATAAAGAAGGTAGTTATTTTAACAAAGATAATGATATATTTTTTCGGGTATAGTCTGGATAGTGTGCGTATGTATTCTGACACTTTCTCGCACTCGCTCGCACGCAGAGAACATCGTAGTGAGTCGCTGACTACTGCCGCTCTATCTCTTCAATCTCGGCCGAGATCTTGTCATTTTATGCTTCGAGATGGATCTCGAAAAATAAGGCAAGCTCTCGAATGATCGGAATCTCGCGAGATCGAGATTGAATTCCCTAGTCATAAATGTGCGCCTTAGTTCTCGCGTAAACCATAAATAAACTAAAGCAATTTATCTATATTGTTTCTAACATCTAAATTGATTATCGAGATCGTGCGATCGGTCATGCTCTAATGGTTTTGTAGAATGCATGCGAACTAAGATAGGTATTTGTATTACGTATATACCTATAATATCGACAGGTAACATTGAAACTTTCGATATTTATATTATTATCTAAAAATAGTAGTAGTAAATTGGAACATAATATTTTTATAAGTATTACCATGTCGCGGGTTCGAGTCCCGCGCCGGACAACTATTTGTGTGACCCATAAATAATAACAATGTTTTATTGACACCAATATACATTTTTACATTTCAGTACAATGTTTAATAATAAATAATTTTATTATTAATTTATATTTTATTATTTTTATTTATTATTTAATAATAATAAATAGTTGTTCTGAGTCTGGATGTAATTTGTGTCCGTCTAGTATATGTTTGTAAAGTAACCCGCGACACAGGGATTATTTCCCTAATGCGGGCGTTGTCTTTTTAAAGAAAAAAATGTGACTTTGCACTTGTTTTCGACAATAGTACAATAATGGCGGAGTGCCATATATTGGCATCTCTTACTCTTGTCTGAAGTTGTGTACGATTGCGAAATAAGTTTGATTTCCAATACGGGCCTTAACTAAGTAAATGTATTTGAAAATTTCCTTGAAAACTCGAACATCGTGTTACAATAAGTTTTGAAGTGAAGAAACCCTCTCATGTCTATGTTATTATAAATTATGAAGTAGGTAAATTTAGACGAAATCGTTTGTTTTGTATTTAATTTAAGTCTTTTCAGCTGTATTAAGTTACACTATACCAAAGGGTATTTGCCGCTAAGGTCTGTTGGTATTCTCAAGGTATTTTTATTTCGATTGTGTTTATTATAAAACATTGATCCACTTTATAAATATCGTATTTTACCCACAGCAAAATCTAAAGTGATAAAAAACTAAGGTAGGTATAGTTTTTCATCACTTTAGATTTTACTGGGCTCCCCATTGACAATGGTGTTCATAAATATCAGCTTTAAAAGGTGACTGCTCATTTATTAATACAGAAAAAAGCCCTAATATTTGAATAAGAAATATGTTCAAGGTTCTTCTGCTGTCATAGTTTATGCTGAGTGAAGCCTTCGTTCTCAAAATAAAAGCTTATTTTATGTTTTCCAGGGTGGTGGTGGCGTTGGTGGTAGTATGCGTGTGCCAGACACCGACTCTTGCGTTGAAGTAGGTGCGGCAGACTTGGAAGATGGCGCTAACGGGCTCCAAGTCCGACGGGGCAGCGAACCTACACTACATCAGGATACACTCCCACCTCAGAGAACGGTAGTTAAAAGTACCATTATTAACACGGAAATTTATGATAGACTGAGATGACCTTATATCAGAAAACATTCCCGCTACAAGAATTACTTCTAATTATTGAATTATTTGCTCTTATTTTACTTTCTGCTGTGTGGTGACGGCATAGAATATCAAAACCCCATCTAAGCCCGTGGGGGGCGTAGAAAATAGACCGTGGGAATACGTAACAGATTATGGGCCGCAGCGTTTTTTCTGTGAACTATTACCATCAAACTGCGATCGTCAACCCGTCTGCCAAGCGTGGCGATTATGGCATATCCTGCCATTCTTTGGGGAAGCTTTTGTCCAGCAGTTGACTTACTTTGGCTGACATGATGATATTACTTTATTAGGAAATAATGTGCTGCGTTAGAAGACCAAAGTCAAGTTCAAATCTGCTCTCCCATTTATTAAGATCAGAGAGCCCAACTCAGAGATAAGCGGACGAGTTTTAGTATAAGCTAGAGGTTAATACACTATTACTTTAAGAAATTTGAGAGTAAGAGCTCCAAATCTATGTCATAATACTGTTAATTTGGCAAATGCGCCAATTTAGATGATGAGTTTAATAAAATACTATTACAAACTTGCCTCTGCATTCGTTCTAGCTTATTTTAGTTTTGAAAACAGAAAAGAAAAACAGATATGAGGTCATTTATCTTATATTATAACGTTGATCAAATAGCAATGATAAAACAACCAAGTTCTTTGTTCTCAAATTAATTATTCAAGGAAGTATATTAAATTTAAAAAAATATATTCCAGGTCTCAGAACAAACGAAGCGGTGGTCCGCAGCAGTGGTTTGTCGGGACGACAGCAGTCGTGTGACGCAGAAAGTACACCCTCTTGGGGATGGCCGATCACCTGACCAGCCGCCCGCACACGGACAGTCGGGACAGCACTTTCAGAGGCAGACTAATAGACTATCTATGCAGTTCTCTGGACCTGGGTAAGTGTATGGTGTACTCGCACAACGTCTGAAAGTTTCGGATAATATCTAACGGAATGTGAGGTACGACTCCTGTCTTCCATATACCTGCTAGCAGAATTTATTTCTGAGAGACTATTATTATTTTTATTTATTTATGATTACTATTATTGCCACAAGCACGCCTACAAGCGAAAATGGAATTACAGAACACGGCTTACTCCTTCCCTCAGAAATGGATCCAAGCGTCCGTATTAGAATTGCTGTCAGCGTTATTTTCCTTGTCTAGACCTGGGTTCTTCAACTATTTCAGTATCTTAATGAGAGGCCTCAATGAAATTAGGTTGAAATACTGAAACATATTTAATAATGTTCATCAATTTTATGGCTTCTATTTAAATAGGACGAAATATTACACTTAATAAAAAAAAAGTTCGATTAATTTTTATGATTATAAATAAATAGAAAAAATAACATTGTAGAAGAAAATAATAACTTTTTATTGATATTATCCAGAATTCAATCGTTTTATTAATTCATTACTAAGTATTTTACTACGTTTTCTTATTTTTGTGGGATACTTAAAAACATAGGTTATGAAAACTTCCAAAATATAACTTAATTAGAATACTTAGATTGACATTAAATAATTTCATTTAAAGCAAGTAAAGTATTCGTGATGGAATACAAGACAGCTTTCTTTTAAGAGCAAGTGCAGTATAGGGTTTAAGTATATAATTATATATATATATATATATATATATATATAATTATATACTTAAACCCTACCTAACCTAAACCTATATATATATATATATATATATATATATATATATATGCTATGCTGAAGTAACCATAGTAGTGGAGCAGTAGAATATTGTACAGGATGTTGGAGCTCCCAACATCCTGTACAATAGGTTTGTACTAAGGGTAGATGAAACTTTTTTTATAAGGTAACTTACTCTCCACTAGTGATGTGCCGGATATCCGTATCCGTATTCGTATCCGCGGATATCCGAGGCAGAAGAAAGATTCGTATCCGTGTCCGTATCCGTTACTTTTTGGCGGATCTTTTACGGATCTATTTAGGTACCTTATTAATTTTAAATTTATAGATAAAATTCTTTAAGGTGAAGGTTAAGGCTCACTAGCGACGCCGTTCCGTAAAATAGTTTCTACCTTTTAAAACATAATTTGAACAATATGGTCCATCAATCGGCGGAACCCTAATTCTTCTACGTGTTGAAAAGGTAGATCTGATAAAGCTAACATTTCAGCAATCAAATAGTCTATTTTTATTGATTTGGGGTTTGTATTATCCCACATTTTATCTTTATTCATGTATTGTTTAAAAAAGTTTGTTTAAATTCTCGTTTTACCGCTTGTAAAGATGTTCCCGGCCGTGATATTTCGATACTCTTCTTAGCAGAGTCTTCTTTAAAGAATAATTAATATTCTTGAGGATGTTTTCTTTGTAAATGATTTTTTAAGGAAGTTGTGCCCTTACCCTTACGAGAATACTTTCCATCACAAATTTTACACTTTGCCCATTCATCATTGATTATCGCAAAATAATTCCAAATTACACTACTAAACTTCTTTGTAGACATTTTTTAAACGCATGTAGCAATACCAAACACAAGCGTTATCTATGCTGCCCAGTGTCACATTAAAAAATAAAACAAAACAAAAGAAAAACCCGCCGCGCAATGCAAGTCGAAACATGTCTCAACTCAAGATCGCGCGCACCGACACCGATTGTGTAAGAAAGTTAAGATCCGTATCCGTATCCGTATCTGCGGATCTTGACATCAAATATCCGTATTTAGATCCGTATTCGCGGATCTACATTTTTGACGATCCGGCACATCACTACTCTCCACGGGCGTTGAGTTCGTGCTTTTGCATCTTCTACTAAGTGGTCGATTACGGTGGAATCGCGCTTTCTTATTGCTATCTTCAGGTTGTAATTGGTCTTCTGTCTACCGGGGTGTTGCATTCTTTATGAGGCTACTTATAACTTCGACCTCTGTATCTGTATAGTATATGCAGCTGAATATATATATCGGCATTAAAACTTTGTGCGGCGCTGTCGATTTTGAATTTTATGATGTTAAGTAAAACTTCAAAACCAAGCAATTGGAAACTGTAAATGATACCCACTGTCATGTGTTCATGTCATTCTTGAACGCCAATTGTACATAAACATATCTTTCTTTTCTTTTGAAGTCACGGGTCTGTGGCGTGATTGGTCAATGCTTGCTATGCACGCAGCAGGTCGTGGGTTCGATTCCCACCCAGGACAGATATTTTTCCTGAGTCTGGGTGTAATTATCTATATAAGTATGTATTTACAAAAGAAAAGTAGTATATGTAGTATATCAGTTATCTGGTTGCCATAGTACAAGCTCTGCTTAGTTTGAGATCAAGATGATGACCGTGTGTGAATAATTTCCTAAGATATTATCATTATAAGTCGTCGAGGAACCATTAAAAAAACTTATCTTTAAGAAAATCAATCCATGTTTACAGGAGTGGAATATGGTTAGACGCCGCGGAACGCGTGCAGAGCTACGGTAGTAAGAGTCTTCCGAGAGACGCGCGACGGGAACCTCTCGGCCAAGATACGCCTGTCAACAACCATCAGAATCATAGGTAATCTTTACGCCCATACGCCATCCAATTTTATTTCTGGTTCTCAGTTGTTATTCACGTTTCTCCAAAACCTATAACATGCACCAGTCTCTCACAAAGTTAGTTTCTAACTTAGTACTTCTACCATAATTAAGCTGTATTTGTTTTAATTAGAGCCTGTGTTTCATTGTGTAGAGAAAATAAAATAAATTTGATTTGATGCTAGTATGTGTCTTGTTTGGCAATGGCTAGTTTAGTAGTTAGTTTAGTTTGATAGGGCTTCTGACATTGTAAAACGATTTATTCAATGACTACAGCCGACATATTAGCTGTCTTTCGAA
This sequence comes from Pseudoips prasinana, assembly GCA_951640165.1. NCBI lineage: Eukaryota > Metazoa > Arthropoda > Insecta > Lepidoptera > Nolidae > Pseudoips > Pseudoips prasinana. Next base: position 15,710,312 of record OX621241.1, on the reverse strand, counting down.
GTACAGAAACCCTTAGAAATATGCCACTTACATACAAAAACATTGATCCATTGCTTGAGAGACGTTTTCGGTTTAACTTTCAACTATTAGGCGAGTGAATGAGATAAAATAGGTCTCAAATTAAACGGGTCTCATTTTTTATAAGTATTGGGGTAAATGGTTAGGATTGTCACCCATCAAGATCATTAAAATAGGCTGAGTGTATTAAGGTGCTGGTTTTATAATAGGGACCCGGGGTATATGGTAATGAGGGCCTTATTTATTTCTAAGTGGATGATCAAACTTCGCTCGCTTTGTTGATAATCCGCAAATTTATTTTTGAATGAATGTGAAAATGCAAGATAATTTAAATATCCATCCCGTCCCAAGCCGTTGGAAACCGCACCTGGACAACGCTTTTATCCTAACTGGTTAAATTATGTTCAGCTGAATGACGTCCACTGCTGGACAAAGGAAGTCGTTCTGAGGGAATATCTAACAGAGAGGGGCAGCAACGTCTCTCTGTGTACTATGACCATCATACTGCGATCGCCAACCCGTCTGACAAGCGTGGTGGTTATGGCATGTCTCTCCAAATGATGAACGCAACTCCATTGTGGAAATCTTTAGAATTCCTTAAAAGATTACACACTCACGGGATGAAATGGGTTGGCAATATTCTATGCCGTTAGCCAAACAGCTGAATAGATAATAATAGAAAATAATCTTATTGAATCTACTATAATACCTTATCCTTTACCACATTTCATGAGCTTATACAGTAGCAATTAGAAGTAATTACTCCATTCCTGCTCTTGGCCTTCGGATTTTACACGAGATCACTACTCACATGTTGCAAACACTTAATCTTTATAGCATAACATTACACTTGTTTTTAATAAATGGGTTAGCAGTATCTGTCTTGACTCGTGTTTCGTCAGCTGGTTAAATGTAATAAGGAAACAAACATGTATTTTTATTTCCCCGGGAATAATGACACTTTTTAAAGAAAATGCTTTAGCACTTCACCATAATAGCATGCTCTAAATGCCTTGTAGAAGTCAACAAAATTGAACACGTTTTCTGGTACAATCTATTGGTCCGCCTGATAAGCCACTGACTTTATTTAAGATATATTAAGATTAAGATTTTAAGCGTTAGTGATCACCGTACAAATTGAATGTTCAGAATCGTTAAGACATAAAAAAAATGTAGTCGCCGTAATTATAGTTGCAGTTATGCTCATTTTAAATTGTCAATTTCCCCCAAATAAAATAAAAATTTGTTCGAGGAATCTTTAAAAGCAAGTTACTTTAAACCGATGACATTCTTTAAAATAATACAACAGCAGATATTGAAGTTCAGAGTTCATACCCCGGGTCGGACTAAAAAGTGTTATTGAAAACACTCCCAGATGTTTGATTTGATTGTGTCGGATTGTCGTCGAGAAAAAAGAGAGTGCACCTGCGTACGCGTATACACATTTACAATATTACATGTCCGGCGTTGCTTGTTTACGTTGTGATTGGTCGCTTTAGCTAAAATTTATCAGGAGCACTTATTATACTTCTTAGTAGCTCTACCTATTTTGGCTGGATCCCAGGTGGCGCCAGTCATCAGTTCGAAGCAAGGGCTTTTTCATTTGTATTTACGCTTTTATTTATGTTTGCAGGGTAGAAGACATGCTTCGATGGGTGTCTGGAGTAAACAACGTAGCGAATGTGCATTCCGTACAAGAAAGACCACTTGATCTCTTACCAGAAGGTAAGTACTACAATTTATTAACCATTCTTGTAAAATGTGTTTGTCAAATAATATAATTTACCAACCTATATTTTTCAATTGTCCTCATTCTCTTATTTCTTTATGTTAAGTGTAATATTTTACTATTATACAAAAAGTGCCTCGAGATAAACTAGAAAAATACTAAAAATATCACGATCGCAATGAAATGGTTAGACATACACAATCGCTGTATCATGCTTTTAAATAACAGTTATCTAAAAATATTGCAAGATTTGGTCATAGAATGTACATTTTAATAACAAATGTGGTTTACGGATACTAATTACAACATTTGTGTCCGAGCTATGTACGCGTCCTGATCGAGCCGCATAATTTTTTTCCAGTTCGGAATCATCGACGACAATAATTTGAGGTAGTCAGAGACCTGATATCTGGTTTAACCTTCTTGGTTGCTGGTTCCCTATACATTTCGAGGTCCAGCGGCCCCTAGTTTTATTATAAAAGTAGTCCACCAAAGGTTAGACTGCAAGCCGATCCCGATAGAACTTAGAAACAATGTTACCACATCCTGGAGGGTGTGGCTCCACCATTATGTGTTGCAAACACAATATTTTTTTTTATTTATATTTTTGTTTTTGGGAGATCAAACAGTTACACATTAATATATAATTTGAAGCAGATTGATAAAGAGCGTAGTAAATTTGTAACCCACATCAATGCCCGCGAAATAATATTAAGGCCGTAGTTAAGAATACTCGCGCGATTTAACCGATATAGATGTCTGAATTAAATGTTTCGCGTCTGAATTAACCAACAAGAAAGAAATTAAAGGTAATATTCACTGTTTCTGATTTTCCAGTGGGCAACAGCGAGCGAGCCATCTCAGGGATGGAAGTCCCCGTCACACCGACAACTAAACATGTTGTATCAGGAGCCACTCAACCTGTCGCCGTGACGCTGGTAAAGGGAGAGAAGGGGCTCGGCTTTACCATCACCACTAGGGACAACCCTACCGGCGGACACTGTCCGATATACATCAAGAATATACTGCCCAAAGTAAGTTTTGAAGTCTACTTAATGCGGGGTTTACACGGGTCGATTTCCGCGCGGCTAGTCGGTTCATAAATCGCCTCACCATATGAAAATGTTTAGCATAATCATAGGTATATATATAAATATCGTGCGTGAAACAAGCGAAACGTACTTCATGCGGCGGGCGATCGCCTGCGACTGATCGTTTACACGGCCGATTTTATTCACCAGCCGAATGCGACCAGACCACGCGTGGCCAAAGTCGGATGCTACCCAACATTGGGGCTTGTGACTTTATTCCCTCGCAACTTAGTCGAATTGCCATTTAGATGGTCGATTTTTACCGTGCGGCAAAAATCGTGCGGCTTTAGTCACCAGAGTAAACACCACATAACTGAGACAGTAAACTTATATCTATCTATAGATGCCACGAGCGAGGAAGTGGTATTAGTTGCGTTGTGGCGAGAAAAGGAAAGATGTCTTTAGAGTCATTAGATTCTGCGTAATAATGCTGGCGTGTTAAACTGCCGTTGTATGCCATTACGTGGCGCTTCATTTCGCTGGTTATGTCAATATTATTGACAGATGTGAAACGTGTAAAACAAATAAAATTACAACATTGATTACTTACACTTGACACTTGCCCGCTTGTGCTCTTTAATGTATCGATCGACTTTGACTATCACCAAATATATACCGTGAACCAAACCATTTTTTCCTTTTCCAGGGTGCTGCCGTAACGGACGGTCGATTACGAGCTGGTGACAAACTAGTGTCAGTCAACAATGTGTCAGTAGCAGGTCTCACGCAACAACAAGTGGTTACGTTGCTCAGGAATACACCCACTGACTCCACGGTCGACATTGTCGTGGAGAGGACTGTACCTAATAGGACGCAGGTAGGTTCATACACCATTTTTCATAGCTATACCCTAATAAGTATTGAAAAGTATCATCAACATGTCAGTCGAATGACGTCCACTGCTGGACAAAGGCCTCCTCAAAAGATTTTCACAATGGAATTGTGTCCATCATTTGGAGGGATATGCCATAATCGCCACGCTTGGCAGACGGGTTGGCAATCGCAGTATTATGGTCATAGTGCACAGAGAGACGCTGCTGCCCGTTCTCTGGTAGATATTCCCTCGGGACGATCTGGTGGCGATATTTGCCGTCAGCCAAGTTGAAAAGTATAGACGTAATTTTTAAGATCTTTAACAAAAGATCAATACTAATAAAAATTGGATTTCTGATTAAAGCATCTTCTACACGGCAGTTTAGATGGATGGCAACCACTAGGGTGACCTCTGTTGGGACGTTGGTTTGCAACCGTGTAGAAGAAGCTTTAAGCAAACCTGACCTATTAGATTCCGTTTTTGTATTTGTACCGGACAGAGAAAAATCTAAAAGAGGACAATAATTTGACATAACTTTTTTGTTTTAGAGGGTAGAACCCCAGCAAAGCCCAACGAAATACGTAGAAAAGGCAATCGGATCACCAAACAGTATTCAAAACCATCAAAACCCAGTAGATACTAAATCTTCGGAGAACAACCGCGTCTCCAGTATAGTGAACGCAATCAATCAGAACAGCGCCAACAGTTCTATGCGAGGCAGGATTCCTAAAAGCTCATCCAAAGATGACCTGTTGAAAAAGGACCAGAGTATGGAAAATATTCTACAAGAGGCTTTGAATTCACCGTCAGGTTCCGTAAGTATTATAAGCTCTATAAATCATAACGTTTATTATTTGATGTTATTTTATAAAGTTCACTTAACGGTTCGAAGGTTTCGTAGGGTTCATCCAATCCACTAAAATATTCAGTTTGCAGTAGAAAAATACCGTCCATTGGTCTTACCTCTTTTAATTTATCTAAATTGGACGCAGGGCTAAAGTAAACGGTATTTTAGCAAATTATAGAACGGAACCTCATTTATAGCAACGGTTTGTTTTAACTATAGCAAAATTTTAAATGGGGATTTTTGAAAGCAAATTGCATTCGCATGAACTAGTAATGCCCATTAAGTCGTTACAATAATGAACTTTTATTTCAGGTCTTAGGTCTTCGAAATCGGTTAGTACTTCGGTTGGACGTGCCTGTCCACGACTCGGAGAAAGCTGGCCTGGGTATTAGTGTAAAGGGCAAGGTCACCGTGGGACCGGACCCACAGGACTTAGGGATATTCATCAAGTCTGTACTCCATGGAGGTGCTGCGTCTAGAGATGGAAGGTGAGGTTTAAATAGGGACTTAAATTTCTGGGTTTTTATATCAGGTTATCACATTGTTTTAATAATGATAATTTTATTTATTTATGTTAAGAAGAGAAAAACGTAACGTTTTTGTTAAATTCTGACGATCTGTGCTTTTCATAAGTTTTAGTCAGTATTGAAATATCTGTGTTAATGAATGCATAGATTTATTTGTGGTCTTACTAATTAGTTCTCAAACATACATCTAAGACAAAAGTCTATTTCATCATTGGAAATTACAGCTCGCTTTATATTGGTATTGGGTATATTTCATGTTTATGTAATGATTTGCCATATTTTTCTTCAATCAGTTAATAAAAGCATGATTGTGTCCAGGTTACACACAAACGATCAGCTACTAAGTGTGAACAGTGTATCGCTTGTGGGGCAGAGCAACGCAGAGGCAATGGAAACTTTACGGAGAGCTTTACTACACGCCACGCCAAATCGGACTGGAAACATCTCGCTTACTATAGCGAGGAGAACAGGTACGTGTAAATTCACAGCCCTTTTAAAAATTGACTGCCTCGTTGGTCTAGCGTTTTCACTCGCAGAAAACGAGGCCCTGGGTTCAAATCCTGGGTCAGGACAAAAGTGATTTTGGGACTTTCTGTAAAAAGAAAAAAAAGTAAAAGTATTATTGACGGGCCTGTTGGCGTGGTTGGTAAATGCTTGCCTTTTACGCCGCACGTCGTGGATTCGATTCCCAACCAGGATAGATATTTGTGTGCATAAACATGTCTGTTTGTTCTGAGTCTGGATGTAATTTTCTATATAAGTATGTATTTCTAAAAGAAAAATAGTATATGTAATATATCAGTTATATGGTTTCCATGTCCTGTTGGGTGCGGTAGCTAATGCGAAGCGCGATGTTGGTAGACCTCTGCTTCGCTTTAAAGACTGCACCAAGCGGGATATGGCCGCTTTTAAAATTGACCACTGTAGCTGGGAAAAGCTCGCCGAAAATAGAGTTGAATGGCGCAAACGTGTAGTGGAGGGTCGTCAGATCTGTGACGAAGCCTGGTTCGGAGTACTTGCTGATAAGAGACAGAAGCGACATGAAAGCGGCTCGGCACCAACCACCGCAAACTTCTCTTGTCAGGCCTGCGGCAGGCTATGTCGCTCTCGCATCGGTTTGTTTAGCCACCAAAAAAAATGTCTCTCAAAAAATGCGCCGTAAATCGTCTGTAACAGACGCAAAGGCCATATATATATATATATATATATGGTTTCCATAGTACAAGCTTTGTTTAGTTTGGGATCAGATGTCCGTGTGTGAATAATGTCCCAGGATATTATGATTATTATCATTGGTTTAGTTGCTCACAATAGGATTTCAAGTGACTTTAGTCTTTCAACTAAATTGAGCTGAGAACGAAGGCTTTGAGGGCCCTTTGAAGTATGGAGATGTTCTACGTTAAACCATCTGGCTGACTCCTATATATAGAGTATAGACTGCGCTTACAACGTGTTCGTTCTATTTGCTTATAGGCTAATGACGTTAACTGCCTTGGTTTGAGATCCGGTTGACGTTGTTGGTAAATGCTCGCCTTTCATGCCTCAAGTCGTGGGTTCGATTCTCACCCAGAAGAGATATTTGTGTGCATGAACGTGTCTGTTTGTTCTGAGTCTCGCTGTAATTATCTACATAAGTATGTATTTCCAAAAGAAAAATACTATGTAATATATCAGTTATATCAGTATAAGGCTGTCATACCACTCAGAAAATGTTTTCAGAATGCCATTGTCACTATTGCGTGTTTTGTGCAGTATTGATGCCACTCTCTTGCGGATGATGTCCAATTATATAGATAGAATCCATCTATATAGGCCTCCGCAAACATTCCGGACGCACTACAGCGCCTCGATAGTCCCAACAGCACTCTGAAACCATAATTATATTGAACTCGGAGGGCGTTATAAGCTCATGTGACCAAAGCGACCTTTAACCTTATTATATGTTCTTTATCGTTACAGACAGTATGGACAGTTTAGCCAGGTGGAAAGACGACACCCCTCCGAACGGCAACGACACCACCAGCTCTAACGAAAACTCACAGAATTTCAATACAGTTATCTATACCAGCGATAAGGAAAACAAACCCATAGACAATTACAACAAAAACTATGATGCTAACCAAAACGAAGGATTTGATAATCATGATGGCCGAAGTTCCAAGAAACATGCCTCAATAGTCACTATAAATAATAATACCAGTTGGGTTTCTAACCAATCAGACGATAGTAAAGGTTATTTAGAAAGAGATAAAGATATCCCTCCCCATGACAACAAAAGAGATAGCTTCGAATGGAGTAGGTTAGATGGATGGAACCCTGTGATAGATAGATTAACTGGTTTAAGGAATGAGAGTTATTACATGGCAACACAGACTGAAGCGCCGCTAACGAACGGACACCATTACAGACAAAATATTGGCCACGTTCATATGTCAAGATCGCCGCCAGCGCATCATAATGTTATTATTGAAGAAGATTATGGAACTACGAGGTAAGAGAATATTTTAATATATAGGAAACAAGCTGTGCCTCGCGGTTTTAACCGCATTAAACTTTATAAATTATAGCCTACTAGATGTGGCCCGCGGTTTTAACCGCGTTAAATTTTATAAATTATAGCCTATGTGTCTGTCAGCTAATTCCATACCAAATTTGATTAAAATCGCTTTAGCCGTTTAGAAGTGAAGAAGTAACAAAGATACACACTCAAACACTCACAAACGTTCACCATAATAATATTAGTGTGAGAATTTCAAAGCTCTTACATACATACTTTATTTTTGATTAATATTCTGGCCTGAAACTTAGCTTACTAATATGGTCGTCGTACGTTGACAGGGGGAGCGTAAGCGGAGGCGGAGGCGAGTCGGGCAGCGAGTGCGGCGCGGGCTTCAGTCGCGACGCAGTGGGACGCCGTTCCATGTCTGAGAAGCGACACGCCGCTCTCGACGCCAAGACCACCGGCACATACAAGAAAATCAAAGAGATTAAGGCGGTTAATTGTGAGTATACCCACTATGGACAGAATTAGCCTATTAAATCGTAGTAAATAAAACCCTAACATTGACTGAATGGCACATTACGCACGGCTTAAACGGGCAGGTTATCTTTTTTAAATGTATCCAAAATCTCTCGTCCTGGAAAGGGCTTTTATTAATCTTGTTGTTGTGTAATTTACAAATTAAAAGCCTCCTATGTATGATGTAAATAATAAAGATTACATAGTGTTGGATCGCGCTCGATACGACTTAAAATTTTTCTTAATATTTTAACGATCACACAGCCAGACAAATAGTTACAGCAGATGCAATAATTTAAGAACAGATGTTTCCATATCGATTTAATATTTTTTTATTCTTGGGACGCTCACCCCACTAGTCGCTCCAATTAGTGGCACATAGGAGTGTTAATTGGGCATTTAAAACTGGGAAAGTGTCAGAAGTTAGTAGTGTTAAATTTAAGGCCATTACCCTTATAGGTGACTCATCACTACTTCTGCCATCGCAGAAATAGAGCAAAGTGAAGAGCAGTGCTTAATTACTTTAACAAGGGGATATTGGGACTTACCGTAATTTAAATATAGTGTGTGTGTGCGTGCGTGCGTTCGTGCGTGCGTTCGTGCGTGCGTGCGTGTTAACTTCCAGACTGAGTATTGAAAAATCCCATTATCACTTTCTTTTTTGGCCAGACCCGGAATTTTAACCCAGAACTTCATTGTCTGGCAGTCACTTTCAATATTTCGACTAAGTCTAAACAAAACTTAAATCTCTAAAAATAGACTTGATACTTATTTTCAATTTTCTTCTATAGCGAATTTTTGGTGATACTAGTACATGTAGTCAAGGAATGAAACACATACCCATAAATCAAGTTCCTAATAGGTAGGAACTTGATTTATGGGTATGTGTTCCTATACCCGATCTGTATGTAATAGCATATTCTTTTTTTTAATGCAGCACTACAAGTTGGGCCCGCACTAGGCATGCGTAAGTCATCAAGCTTAGAGTCGCTACAGACGGCTATACAGGAAAACCAAAGGAACCCGCGCAATGAGCCCATTTATGCGCGTGCGCACCCACGTGAGTACTAACATATTATACATGTTTTATGTAGCCTCCACTATCATTATAATTACCTAGTGTTTGCTTCCAAATATTTGAGAAAAATTTATAAAATTTACTAGAGCCAAGGTTTGTGTCAACCCTTCATTATGAATATTCAGAATACATTTTAGATCAGGATAAACATCTAAAATCGCCGGGTTCGGATAGCGCAAGACAGGCAATTGTGGAGTACTTCAGCTTTGTCCAGCAATGGGCGTCTTTCGGCTGATATAATGATGATGAAGCATCTAAAATGTATTCCTTTTGCGCGTTTGTTCACGACATGGTATATATAAAGGTTTTTTTGTGTAGCTTTGGTTCTGAAATAGCAAAATCTACAATCACAAACGGTGTGGCTATCAAAAATGTTGTAACCTGGTTGTAAGTTAACATAAATATCTGAATGTTTTATCTATTTTTTTAGTAAAGTTTAAATTTAATATCTACGGGCTCGTCCGTCGCACGCAAGGGCGCAGAGCACTTACCCTTATTAATACGAACTCGTCACGCAATGCTAAAACTTACAGATATTTATTAGTTAATAACAGCACCCCGCTGTTTTATGCTCGATTTATCAATTCTTTGTAGCCTATGTGTATAACCAGGTTCTAACCTACCTCCATTCCACATTTCAACTAAATATGTTTAGCCGTTCTTATGTTATTGAGTAGTAGCACACAGACAAAATTCACGTTAAAATATTATGCAGCATAAGAGATACAATCATCCTCTTATTCTGCAAGAATTACCGATAAGATTTCTACTGAAATAAATAAACAACTGCTTTGGACCGAATTCTGGTTACGGTGGTCATTCTCAACGGCGACTACCCAATTACGCAAGAAATATAGATCACTACTAGGTACACAAACGAAGGTGCTCTCCCTATTCCCTCACTCTCATAATCCGATGGGTCGGTTATCCGATACAATCGGGAAGGGATCAGCCGAGAGCCTTACGTTCACCCCGAGGCAAACGTTCAACTCCAAGTACTGGATATCATTCTTGCCAGAAAAATTCAAATAACAAATTTACCCGACTCCGGATTTGAACCTACAACCTCGTTATCTGCGTTTGAATACGGTACCTCTATAACGAGGCAGGCAACGGCCAACCATTTAGTTACATTTTTCTTAAGAAGTGGTTTAAGGTCATTGCACACATTCCAACTCGGAAACGGATCGTAACCGTATCAACTCGAACCGCTGAGTATTCTTCGTATGATGCTCCCTACTGCAAAGCACACTGATCGGAATCGTAACGTAAGCGACTCGCCTATTCACCGTAAGCGCGGCGTCGCCTAGCCGTAGCCGAGGCATCGCCTAGCCGTAGCCGAGGCATCGCCTAGCCGTAGCCGAGGCATCGCCTAGCCATAGCCGAGGCATCGCCTGGCCGTAGTCGAGGCATCGCCTAGCCGTAGCAGAACCGATGTATCAGAGTTGCTGATCCACTCTGGTGACGTGCTTATTTTAGGTTGAGGCCTGTTTGACGGCGAGGCGAAAGGTGATACGGTTACGATCCCTTTCCGATTTGACATGTGCGCCGACTCCTTAAGTTCGACCTTGAGTAAGTGGTAATTTATTTTGTTATAGCGTTGAAACATTGGCTGACGGACGATAACAGTGGGCCCGACATAGTGAGGGGCTCGCCACAACAGTCATCGTTGTCTCACAAGAAACCTTCGCTACTCAAGTCTATATCAACCATGTTCAGGTAACTAAAACATAACTAATAATTCTAATTTAACTAACCCAATCTCAAAAATAGGAAATCATAAACTTAATCTTCTGACATGCCTCGAACAGGCACCCTCTACCAATCTGGGGTAGGCGCTCTGCGTTAAGCTATGAACGATTCACACTGGCAGATCAAAGTTAGGATTCCCTTGCTAACACCCTTCCCGAGGATGTAGGTGTTATCGGCTTTGTTTTCTAGAAACATGGCCGACTGATATGTTCCTATTAGTCGGCATAATGATTTTCCATTTTTGAGATTCGATTTACGCTTTGCACTATGAGGAATTCTATAAAAATAAAATTTAATTTATCAACCCGTTTTTTTTTCAACGTCAGCAGACCAGCTGAAGTACACCTCGTTATATCAGTATTCTGTAATTATAATTATTATTTATTTAATAGTGCATGCTAACAACACCTAAGCTTAACTTTTTTATTTATGAGATTGCTTATTTGACAGATATAATAATTAATTGTTTCATTCCTTAAGAACTCGATTCATTAAAACGATTCAAATTTTAAGCTCCCAAGTGTATGTATATAATTTAATATTTTCAACATTTAGGTATGAAGAGCTCAAAAATAACTCTAAATATGGTATTTGTTTGCCAAACAACAGATGAACATTTGGTAATACCATGCACCGTTTTTTCTCCTCATTAAGAGTAAAAAAATACCATTAAACTATGTATACCATATTTGGGACATTCATTAATATTTTTCGCATTTAACAGGATAGGCAAACCTCATAAGAAGACTGAAACAGAAGTGTACGGGCGCTCACAACCTGGCCGCTCATCAGAAAAGTCCCTCTCAAGGGAAGCTTTAGAACGACACAACAGAATAGATGAGAGGGAGAAAGAAGACACCAACTCAGGATCTCAGAGGTTTGTATATTATCATTTGCTGCTACTTTCTAGCTATGCACGCGTTAAAGTCTGAATATGAATGTCGTTTCGCTAACCGCGCAGATAATAAAAATATCGTGGTACAGACTCCAGCACATCAAGCTACCCCAATCTGTCAAATTTCGCCAATTAAAAGTGAACCTTATGCTTTTGTGATAAAGTTAAAAATCAATAAAAGAAATTAGACAGATTTGGGTGGCTGGAGGTGCTGGCGTCTGTACTATTTACACGCTGCCGTCCCAAACTAGACAGAGCCTGTAATATGGAGCCCATAAATTCATATTAGAGATTACACCCAGACACCGAACAAGTAATCGTGTTCATCGCATAATGATATGCGGGTGGGATATATACAGTTTACCTACAAAACTGTACAATATTTACGCTAAAATCTAATTACAAATAATTGTACCAGGTGGCTTTTTGGCATGTAAAGTAAATCACACTTCTATTATAAAAGGAAAGATTGTGCGTGTGTATATTTTGTTTCACGTTTTAAACACTTAGGTTATAAAATGCTTTACCGTGCGTAAGGTAAAATTGCAGGATACAGTTTTACTAATGTAAATGAAAGCTGAAAATGCCCTACAATTTCATCAGTTTCAAAGGTGCAATGATTTCCTTAAATATCTCAGAATATTTATAATCCTGAGACTAATTTCGCGTTATAAACTGTCTGATTAACCTACTAGTTGAAGTAATGTAAACTAGACTTTACTTTGCAATTGGTGAACCTCTTTTTGAAATTATATAAATGCTTTTTGATATGCTAATTGTGTTTATTGTAATAAGTAATTTAAATTGTGAATGTATAAAATATAATAACTATCTATTGTGCCATTCTTAAGTGAGTAGCTCTAATAAGATTATGATTTTAGTAATGAATTAATTTATTATATCTTCCAAACAAACTAAACTTGCTAAGCTGCAGCGCGTGCTATTCATGTGCTCAATTTTTTCCTCCCTGTTAACGGAGCTTAATCGATTTGTAATTTGTGGACCTATCAGAAGTGCCACTTATATTCTTATATTATTATATAAATGCATGCCCCTAAAGAAGACATGATTTTGATTATTATCTGTTACGACAATCTTACATTGGTCCCTGATATGAGGTTTACATTTTGTTAAATGTCAAGTACAAGTGCGATGTGGCAAGTAGGCCTTGAACTTGCACTTGCAACTTAACAACTGTAAGCAAAAGCATTAAAATAATAACTCTTACATTATATTTGTGCTAACTGCCTTGCCACGCTCTGCCTGCATTGCGCCGCCTCGTGCTAGCTATACTTTTTACCCTATACACGAAGTTATTTCATAGCTTACCTGATAGAAAAATAAAATCTCTAAATATTTTATAAAGCAATATAATTTGCTGGTAGTTGTAATAAGACGCGAATACAGATCGAAATTGTTTCAAACAAGTATTATAGCGTACACAGTGGTTAGTAATTAATAACGTGTTTTACAAGCAAGTAAATCCAACGTAACTGGATCATTTATGCAAAAGAAGTACCTATTACATAAATGTTTTTTCTTTAGTTAAAAATAATGCAGTCGATGGATATACTTAATTACCAAAATCACTCTTACTGCCTTTAAAGACGCTTGTAGAGTGTACCGCGCAGAAAAGACTTGATTCTATAAATTACTATAGTATTAAAATAAGGCTATCTTAAGTGATGTACATTCAGATAGTCCAGTAATGTTAAGACATTCATAACATGGACATATCATACCATAGCATTTCAGACAAATGTCATTCAATATCTATACATGTAAAGTTCCACCTTAAGGAAATATTTGGTTTTGGAAATAACCATAAACAATGGATATTGCTTTCCTTTCCTTTACTTAGTATAACTTCGTGGTAGTGTAAGCTGGCATAGGCTTTAACTAGCGCTGCTCCGCATAGTGCTAACCCGTGTCCGTTGGCAGGCCCGAAGTGTCGCACGCGCGCGAGGGCAGCGGCGAGCGCGGCCGCGACCGGCGCGCGCCGCCCTACCGCGCGCCGCCGCACCAGCAGCACAACGTACGTATCGCTTGCACGCCATCTATTACATGATCACTCGCCAACCTACAATGGAGGCGGCAATTTTGGCCAATCTAGGCCGAGGGAGGATCTTTTTTTGCAAAACACCAGTTGTAGTATTTGCGAGGCCTGGAATGGACTCAGCTTTTCTATATTAATTTCTAATTTGGCATCATATTTAAGACAATATTGAAAGCATTCCCTATTGAATGAAAACCAACCAAGAGTACCTACCATCGAGATACTATATTTTATTTGTTTTATTATGAAATTGATACTGATGAGATTAGTATAGAGAATGTTTGATGATGAACGTTTTCATTAAATTTTTAACTATACTTGTTTAAATAATATATGATGATACCTAACATTACTACTACTAGATTATTTGAAATAATTATTTAAAGGAGAATACGTATTTGTGTTCAATGTGTGTCAAACCAACAAAATTTTATGACAAATGTCATTTTCAATGCTAAGATTTGACGAGTATATTAGTAACCTAGGATGATATAATTTCACTTCACACGTCTCAAATTACTTAGCTTTTCATATGTTACAGTGGTATGAAGAAACACACACGCAGACAGAAGTATAATGTGTTAAAGGCTTTCAAAAGTGCATTGGCAGGTTCAGATTCCCGTGCTCATACCTCTGTTTGCGTGTGTTGTTTTATATATAAAGTATATATAAAATACACTGAATTTAACAACACTGAATTTATGATATTTTGTGTAACAGGCGATCGACAGCGCGTGGGGTCCAACAGGCCATTATGTCAACTATGAGGAGATACAACAAAACTTAAAGTTAGTATTACCAATATTTAACTTAAATATTTACTAATACTTGTAGATAACAATTCATATATACAGTCATATTTTAATTTATAAGATTAGGTGCTTTATGATTTAAATTGGTTAAAATAAACAAATTAAAGAATAATAATACACACTAGCTACATCAAAACTATTGTGTTCTAGCTAAAATGCTTTAAGGACAACGCGCATATGGGAGCTATAATGTACTCATAATAAGATAGAGTGTAGTAGCAAAATGTCATCATACTCATCTTAGTCTAGGGTCAGTAAACACACTTAAACTACCAAAATTGCGCCGATAGCGACGGTATCATATTCAAGGTGTTTCCTACGACGTGTAAGCCATTATACGAACTTTCCTGGGCATTATATGTTATCTGTATTATATAGCTTCTCTGTTTTAAATAATAATAAATAGTGGTTTAAAATGCCTCGAATTCTCACACTCGGCTGCCGTGATAAAAATACATTCAAAGAAAATATTCTTGGCGATATCATTTTTTAAAGAACACCCCCTGCACTCGGCGAATCAATCCTTGTCTCGCGGGGTACTTTACAAACCTATACAACAACTACTTATAGGTCATATAAAAATTATTTTTGTGCTGGAATCTAGCCCGGCACACCAAGCGGCGCTGTCTATCACTGCACAGTCTAATAAAATTATGAATGATGAATGTAAAAGATAGCAAGGGACTACGTATTATAGAATCGTAAGAGTGTCAGTACTTGGAAAAATCGACTATGTCTATGTATTTATAATGGTCGATAGGTATATCCCCAATGTACATATGTATATTGTGACCAATGTTGTATGAACCTTTCGCCATTGTTAAACACGCACACACTTAAATTTTGGTATAGTATATGATTTGCAATAAAATAATTTAGAATCTATATTTTAAATTCTTTAACTAATACTTACTTAATATATTGACACTACGATAATGTTTGGTACTATAACAGTATTCATATATATTAGTATATAATAAAGGATGTATTGAACGTCACAATACTTTCAAGGTAATGATGGTTGTCACGTCACTGGAAATACAATTTTTCTATTGAAAATAACACGAAAGCTCATTTTTTTATTAATAATATGTATATTTTTAATAAATATATGACATAGATTTTTCTGTTGATCCATGTGCGAAACCCTGCATACATTACAGCTCTCACTGTGTAGCCCAAAAGAACAGTGGCCTGTGTATTGTATATTAAACTAACATTTAAAAATATCAAAATTAGTAACAAAATTGAAAAATTTGCTTCGCTTATTCAGTTAGAACAATATAATGCTCGATGAAATAATAGTGTGGAACATTGTAGCGCCCGTCGAGAGAAACTAAGCGAGGTACAGATTGGGCAAATGAGGAGGCAAGTCAACGCGCAGAGAGCCAAAGCGGAGGAGGAGAGGTGAATATCCTTTTCATCTTTTTTAATAGTATTTAACGGATTTTTAGCAACATCTTGCATAAAAAAGTAATGATGGATTGCAGTACTTTCATAAAGGTTATATAGGGTGTCTAGCACATGAATCGACAGGTTTTTTTTTATAGGATAAGATGGTCATGCTACTGCAAATATGATCTGCGAAGTTTAGTTTTTTTTTCGACTTCTGAAACTATATCAAATGTAAACTTGAAAACTTTAAAGAACCGGATCACCATAACATTTGTAGAAAATAGACGCCCAAAAACGTTGTCCTTCCATTAAAAAAAAAAAATTAAAGCAACTTATCGATTAGAGTTTAAATCTACCATTCTGGAAAATTTGAATGCTTTCAAATAAGAATCTCGAATAACAGTAATATTTGTAGTAAATAGCCGCTCAAAAATAATATCCCGTTTCCTACCAGAAAGAATAACAGGGCCACCTCATATTATCCTGTGGTTGTCGTAAAAGACGACTACTGGATACACTAGGTAGTCGGGCGGCAGCGGTTCCTGTGTACTAACTACCACCTAACAGTGGTCGCGGTGGCCAACTCGCATGCAAGCGCGGTGACTAAGGCAACCAACCTCAAACCCTCCAAATGGTAACGTCATAGAAACCTTTTGGGTAGGCCTATGTCCAACTGTGGACGATATGAGACTGATGGTGGTGAATCCGCCTATCAAGTACTAAGTTAATATTAATCTCATTTTGCAGGCTGTGAATTGAGATTGAATAATAGCTTTGACCTTAGAAATTTACAACTACATAACAGATTTATGTTTATTGTTGCTAGATCTTGAACCATAAAGTTCAAAATATCAACATTGTAGTTTTAAATCGTCAGGTAACGGACACTTGTTAATTGGATATAACACCTAGGTTCTAAGAACGTCATTGTTACTCTTTAGGGCCCTTTAAACACTAGAAATAAAACTTTATAGCTACTAAAATATACGTCATTAAAATATAAAAAATAAAGTTACACATGGACCAATGTGAGTCGAATGATCCCATGCCCATGATGACCCACTACTGGATAAGTTTCCCCCAAGAATATGGGGGGGGGGTGGGGGGTTATATGCTTTAATTGCCACTTTTGGCAGATGTATTGGTGATCGCAGTATGATAGTCTACAGAGACACGCCGCTGCCCCTTCACTGATAGATATTATTTCGGGACGACTTCTAGGCCACCACGGGATATAATTGTGTGGTGATCAACTCGTTTCTGTCAGCCACACACGTAATATTAATAGCTAGTTAAAATACTATTACTAATTAAAATATTGTTAAATTTAGAAAATCTTAGATTAAATACATTTTGATGCACGTCATATCTCAACGAAATTACTACATGAGGCAATCATCATTATCCTGATATCGTCACCTGCTGGACATAGCCCTTCCCCAAAGGTTTCTATAATGTTGCCATTTGGAGGGGCTTGCTTTAGTCACCGCGCTTGGCATAGCCCTTCCCCAAAGGTTTCTATAATGTTGCCATTTGGAGGGGCTTGCTTTAGTCACCGCGCTTGGCATAGCCCTTCCCCAAAGGTTTCTATAATGTTGCCATTTGGAGGGGCTTGCTTTAGTCACCGCGCTTGGCATAGCCCTTCCCCAAAGGTTTCTATAATGTTGCCATTTGGAGGGGCTTGCTTTAGTCACCGCGCTTGGCATAGCCCTTCCCCAAAGGTTTCTATAATGTTGCCATTTGGAGGGGCTTGCTTTAGTCACCGCGCTTGGCATAGCCCTTCCCCAAAGGTTTCTATAATGTTGCCATTTGGAGGGGCTTGCTTTAGTCACCGCGCTTGGCATAGCCCTTCCCCAAAGGTTTCTATAATGTTGCCATTTGGAGGGGCTTGCTTTAGTCACCGCGCTTGGCATAGCCCTTCCCCAAAGGTTTCTATAATGTTGCCATTTGGAGGGGCTTGCTTTAGTCACCGCGCTTGGCATAGCCCTTCCCCAAAGGTTTCTATAATGTTGCCATTTGGAGGGGCTTGCTTTAGTCACCGCGCTTGGCATGCGAGTGGGCGACCGTTGTTAGTTGGTAGCTATAGTACACAGGTGGCGCTGCTGCCCGACTACCTTCTGTATCACACCCACGGGATGGTATGCCCTATTATTACCACCACACGGCTACATGAGGCAATATAAAAAATAATAAAAAAATTAAAATTTCAGCAGACCATACGTTGTAATTGTAGCTATATTATAAAAGTTACGAGAAAAAACCATAATTCTTTTACGTAAAAACTAATTTTTTGATGTAACTTAAATAAATTTTACCTTGGTTTCACGAGGACGGTGCTTGCAAATAATATTTTAATCACCTCATATAGAGCAAAAACTCTTACCCTTTAAATTTTGTTCTTCGTTCTTAGAATAGGAATTCTGATAATTGAGATTGACATAATTAAATACTATATTTGCTAACTAGGTATATTGTATATAATCTACAATCGATGCAACGTTGGTGGATACTCTTTGAATATGACATTGTCACTAACCAAGATATTACTCGTCTGCTGACCCTTGTAGAGTATTCTAGTAATTGGCGGGTTAAGCTGCCTTTAATGACCGACAATCTATCCTAATACTGACTACGCTTTATGATACATACAATGTGCTAGGTACTGTAATAATGAAATTTATCCAGCACTTGGGTATTAAAATACTCTTGTACTTGTCAAGCTCACAATGCAGCAGCAGTTAAATCTAAAACAATATAAAAAGAAAACTACGAGTAGGTTAAGTTCCGTGCCGTCTGCTTATAAGTAACAAGTTATTTTGTTATTTGATATTTTATTCTTAAATTGAAGAGAGCACTTGGCGAATATGTCGTGATCAATAAAACTTTCTATTATATGGTAGTATTCAGGTCAGTAGATCCTACTCACTTGACGTCGACTGTAAAATGAATATAGTTATTAAATGTGAAAGTGCAAATTGCAGATTTTTTAAGTATTATGTTATTTTTTGTTACATACTATATGATACGCTGTACAAAATGTTTTGGCTTGTCATGAAACTGCAACCATTCTATTAAGTTAATGTAAAATTTATTAATGTCAACATATATGACGCAAAGGCATCCGAAATCGCCATATTATTCTGTTATATTTCATACGCATTGTCGGTTATGTCAATATCAATAACAGTTGTTACATAACTATCGGCTGTAATTCTACCAGTATTTGACATATTAAAGTAACCAGCAATGCGGATTGTCGCGTAGCTGGATACTGTAGCAGTTTCAGATTTAGTGAAGATGAAATATATTTAGTTTCCCGCGCGTGTGTTACGGCCTTAGAAACGTCACCAAGAATTTCAAATAACACTTTTTTTCTTTTTTCCTGTCTATCTTGCATGTGTATGGGTGTTGCTGTGTTGGTAAGATGCTTGTGCTTCGTAAGATCATTTTTTAATATTATAAGGTGATAACCGCAAGTGTCTCTTAGAAATATAGTTACCTATATGCTTTGTATGGGATATTAAAATGAATCCTAAGGAGTGCAATTCCGTGGTCTGACCTGTCTGTCAATATTGGGAGGTACTTATGTCGAAGATATAAAAAAATCTGTTGAAACGTTAATTTGTTAATAGATTTTTTTATTAGTATGAGTGTAACTATACTGGATATATAATCAAGGATCTTCTACTAACTGTTGTTTGCTTGTGTAGTTATGGTTGGTTCATTATGTCATCCGTCGTCCCAAAAATGTAAGAAACCGCATCCTGTTTACCTAATGACATCGAATTTACGTCAAAATTATTAGCAGATGTAGATCCGTGTCCGGTTATTCTAAATGTGTAAATAGAACAAGGTGATACATTGCGGTAAACCAAAATGAAGACTTAAAATTCAATTCTGAGCTATAATGTCATGTCACGCCTTTTCCTGTTACGCGTTAAAAACAAGATTATACAATAGTGCTCCACTTTTGGCCCTTGTTGCTAATTTAGTATGATTAGAGACGCACCCAATCCACAAATAGTTTACTAGTTATTACAAAATATGCGTTCAGTGTGACCATTTTAGCGCACCCAATTCGTAAACGCAGAAAACCTATCCTAAACCCATATCTAAATTTGATTAATTTTATTTTGGTAAGTTAGTTTAGATTTCTGGGTATTGACGTGAATTACCGTAGACAGATAAAATATCCAATTTACGGTAAAACATAAGCCTCAAACGGATTGCCAGAGATTTGGAACTGTAAATCCTAGATGCTTAAATAAGTATATCATAATGCGGAGAAAAAATATGTTATATACCTTTTTCTGATCCTTTAACTATAAAATTAAAACATCCAAAAAAATATTGATGCGTAGGTGGTACCTATTATTCGTGATATTCTTTAATTTCCAGGCGCTGAGTATCTGGTTGGAAAGGGGTATCTTGAGATTTTTAATTACTTGCTTTTGAAACACTCAAGTTTGGCAGACTGAAATCTCTGGTCGCTTTATATGGGTCAGACAAATGAAACCATTAGGATCCTTGCACTCCCAACCTCAAAAACTCCCTTTAACGCCCTCCGCTAGCACGCTAGCTAGGATAATTTTTATGATGGTTCTATTTGCTATATCTAAGTCATTTTTTAATTAAGCTACCTACTCGTACAGAGACACTTGCGTCAGAAACCTTGGGTTTTTTCTTATATTAGTTTATCTAATTTGCGTCATTTTGTGCATGCGATAAGTGCCATTTCGGCTGTAATGTTCCTACGGAAAGTTCCAGTAGATGCTTGAATAGTACATCAACATTAATGACTTATTAATTAATAAATGGATTTGTTGGTTTGGCGGTAACATGTTCAACCGCAGAAAATGAGGTCCTGGGTCGAATCCCGGGTCGGGACAATATTTTTCTATTAAGAATATTTCTTGAATGAATGATTTTTAACATTTTAACATTCATCTATTTGAATGCCGATCATGATCACGATGATTGGCTACTTAGGGTCAGCGCAGACAGAGAGGAGCGCAGCGGAGAGGATATTATTAAGGCACTAGAAAATCAACGTTAAAATTATTTAAATAAAGTGCATGCATGCATGCTTGAACATTATAATGCGCGAGCTTTTTGTCAGGTTGAAGCATATATGCACTTTATTCCTATAGCTCTAAAGTTGATTTTCTAGTGCCTTAATAAAATCCTCTCCGCTGCGCTCCTCTGTCTGCGCTGACCCTTAGGCGGTCGGTCTCCGGGTCGGGGATTGAATCCAAAACACGTGGGCACCGAGGTAGAAGGAGTATTGCAGCAGCGTATTCATTTAATTATTTGAGTTTATACTTTTAATAGCGAAATAATTCTCATGCTATTAATTCCTCACATCCTCATCATAAATGTTAATTACTCAAAGTTCTCAACCATTAGAAATATTAAGAGGTAACGATCAATTTACTAGAAATATCATTTGTTATGATGACGTAAATAATGACTCTGATGGTACTAAAAAGATCGCATATTTTTTGTGATCTTGCCTTCCGTCAGGTACAATTCGTTATCTGTGAATAGATTTAGAAAAACCAAACACAAAGTATTCTTCAGATAATCACGGGTTTAGCTTTCCTCTTTTAGTAAGCGTCATCATCATCATAGTCATATCAGCTCAAAGACGTCCGCTAATGGACAAAGGTCTCTCCCAAAGATCGCAACCATTTCAGGGGATATATCATAGTCGCCATTCTTGGCAGCCGAGTTGGCTATTGCAGTAGTAGGGTCATAGTACTCAGAGAAACGCTTATATATTCTTTCGGACTTTACGCTCCCCGCAGTAGGTTATAGGGTAATGATAATTATCACTTCTCTGTCATGCCGTCGGCCACACAGTAATTCATAGTAAAGCACATCATCAGCCAGATATCGTCGACTGCTGGATATAGGCCTTCCCGAAAGGTTTTTATAACCAGTTGGGGCGATTTTCTGTAGTCACCGCGCTTGGCCTAAGAGTTGGTGACCGCAGTTAGGTGGTAGCTAGTGCACAGGTGGCGCTGCTGCCCGACGACCTGGTGTATCACTTAGTCTCCTTTTACGACACCCACGGGATGGTATGAGGTAGCCCTGTTATTTATTAGTAAAATCACGCAGGAACTAAAACAAAACGAATGTATTAGTGGTTCCTCCAAGCTTATAAAATGATAATTTGGTATTTGTGAATCGGTAATCGGGTATACATTTACGGAATGAGGTGTTGTGTTTAGTTCTGTTAGTTATGTACTTACATTACGTTTGTAATTGAAATACAACAAATAATAATATACTGCTGACAGAACAAGACCCATAAAGCGAGACGAAATACACTAGTATTTCTAGTATTTCGAAGCTACAGACGGATGCATACTAATGCATCCGTCTGTAGATTCTTCATAATATTTGTTTAGTTAAATTTTAATTATTGATTACTATAACTAGTAAAAATGTACTATATATTAGTAGTGTCTGTGGTATAAATGTACAAACTATGTGGTGAAATAAATAAATAATTATTATTATTTGTTACTTTTTGCCCGTGTAAGTATCTGGGGAATGGACACTCTAACACAATAGGTAGTTCACTGAATTACGAGGCTCTTAAGAATCTTTACAGCTTTTGCAGATACGTAAAAGTCTACTTAGATTGAAATTACGACCTTTAACAATGTTTTCTTTTTTGTTTCAATGACTAGTCTTGTGGTTTATCAGTTTGCAATGTAATCTTTACACCTCTTTTTTGAAATATTATTGATAACATAATTATTAAATTTAATATATATTTGGGGAGATCATGATTCTTTCGACTTTTATGTAGTATACTGAAACGAAGCTGTTATCCTAACCAAATCGTGGGTTCGAATCCAGGACAGATATTTATGTGCATGTCTGTCCTGAGTCTGGGTCTGGGTATAATTATTATATATCTATCTATATAAGTATGTATGATACAAGAAAAGTAGTATATCAGTTATCTATTTCTATAGCTTTGCGATCATCTAGCCATGTGTGAATAATGTCATATGATGATGATGGATATTAATATTATTATAATTTTTACTTCACCTTACTGGAATAACTTTACAAACCTAACATTACAAAAAGAAACAAAATATTACTAAGCTCATGATAGCCACTACTTTAGAGCAGTACTTTATGAAGCAATTCTCTCAAACACTATTCAATTTATGAAGCTAAGTCTATCATATTACAAAACTCAATTTGCTTTAACCTGTTGTCATTATTTTGATCTGACAGTCGTCGGGCAGGGGGTGGCTACCACTCACAGCGCTCCTGTAGGGAAGGAGGCGTGCGGCCGCAGTCTAACTACTACGAGTACGAGAGTGCGCCGCCACGCCGACCCGGCAAGCTTTCGCACTACCACTGAGCGATGGATACTGAACAACGCGTATCATCGCCCGAATTCCTGAGCAATGGATATCGAACTACCTGAATCACCGCCATAAGTTCTGGGGCAATGAACAACGTCTGCACGTCGCGCCGGCCTCCGAAAGCCGTCGTCCCAAGGTATCAGATCTCATTTTAATTGGCGATTACTATTCTGTCGCTTCGTTAGACTTTAATTGTAATGCAATATCCCCTCGTTTGTATTGAATGCCTTTGTGTACCTTGAGACTGGATTCTTCAAAAGGATTTGTTGTAATAATTTGCCGTTTAGATTCATCGTATTCAGCAGGGCTGGGCTACTATGAGTTTCATAAGTGTCCAAACCGAGTTCATCTTTTTTTTTATTTTTATATACATAGTTTAAATTTGAAATGGCCGAGTTTGAATACTAAAAGATGCCTTATTAGACTTGCTGCTCGTAATAGCTAGTGTTTCTTGTATGTTAAACATATCGTGTGTCACAAATTGTTAAGTATTTTTATTATTATTGTATTTCGTAATATCAATTACGTATTTCATCTCAGTGATTATTGCAGTGGACCAAAATCCTTATTTAGCATGTTTCATAGACATTCTAACTTTCTTTTTTCTTTAGGTGACTTTTATAACTGTTGTTTTTAAAAGTCAGCCGTAGACAAAAAAAAGGAAATTAGAATGTCTATGGCACTTCTCTGTATGTGTCTTTTTTCTTGTGAAAACAATAAAATCTATTACTTTCTTGTATTATTAATAATAGACAGCTTGTGACTATAACGATATGTATTATTTTCTTAAACTAATATTAGTCATGGTGTTTCATTTTTCGAAGCATATTACTAAAAATATCAATTAATTGTTGTCGCTATTTATTTTTAATCGTCTTTAGACTGAAGGCTATGTCATACGCTCTGTATTACAGGTGTCTAGAATTTAAGTAATTATTTGGATTTTATAAAATGTATTGACGATACAATCTTATTTTTTCTCCTATGTTAGTCATAGTTAAAATAATAATGGACCATCAGTTTTATTGTGAGTTGGTAATTATACATCATGAATATAATTACCTATTACAAGATTTATTAAAAAAGCTCTTAATGTTGTCTACGTCGTTCTATAGCGATGATTGTGGAAATGATTACTAGTCGACGCATTACAAAAAAACTTTATGTTGTGTTTTTGTCTAACAGAAAAACAAAGAAAATGATGAGTTGTTAGAATCATCAGTCATTTAAATCGAATGACTTTGTGTACTTAAAATGTTTCTGATTATTATTATAACGGCGAACTTTTTGTGTACAGTCGGAGACGTTTCGGTATTTGACTTTGTTTAATTATACATATATTCAATGTAAATTTAAATCAAACAGCCTATGTATGTATGTATTTGTACATGAACCCGTAATTTATTGCGTCGTCGTCATAAGTCAGTGTAATTGGAGTACAAATGCTAAATGTTGTTTTGCCAGAAAATATACTATATATATAAATATACTATATAAAGTATAATTTTTTTATTAAAATTATGTTTTACAATTACGAAAAAATGATTTATATTTTTTATTGAACCTCTTAATCAAATACCGAAATAATGTATTTAAATCCCTGAATGTACATAAAATCAAGTTTTATTGTTTTTTTTAATATAATATTCATACAGTTTTCTCACGTTATAATGACATTACAATTAGGTAGTTAAATCCACGGACATTCTTGCTCGTTAGTGAATTCTTATATAATAGAAGTATTTTCCGGCAATTAATAATAGTTTGATGGATATCATTTGAATGTTCAAGTACTGCTAATCACAATGCGGGAACAAACCTTGAAGAGTTCAAATTGGTTTTTTTGTTACTTCGCCTACAGTATCAAGTATCAAAATCAACCCATAAAAATACCTACTATGGGGATCTATATATTGGAATAGTTCTAATTTAAAGGAAAACCTCAAAAGTGTTTCCACATTGTTATAATTTAAAAGATAACTAACTTCATTCCTTTTTGGTTTGATTCCGAAAATCACGGGCGTTCCTTCTATAAAACATCATGTTTACACACTAAATTGAACAACTTGTCGAACTGAAACTTGCTAAATACATGAAAAGAAGATTAACATCCCATATAAATATGACGATAGGCTGACGCCTCATACAGGATGAATAAAAAGGTTTTTATAAATTGTGCGTACTGCCTATAAAACTGAATTCACGGACAGATTGCATTCTATAAATAAACCTTATATATTTACTTACATATTTTAAAATAAAATAAATATATTTATACTATCTACTTTAAACCTCGTTTTCAAATTGAGAATATTTATGTTGAGGTTTTCTTTATCAGCAGTAAATCGCATAGATAGGAAAGTAAGTTCTGCGATGAACTGTGGGAATAAAACTTCGGGAATGTTCGACGATTGCCTATAAATTGTAATGTCATTATTGTCCACACGCCTATCCTATACAGATGGTGGTGCCATCAGATTAGATTTAATTTCGTCTCCATATAAATCTACTTATTTCGTTTTATGGTCTGTGCTATCATAAATTCGTTATTACGACGATATAGCAATGTATTTTATAATATTTGTACATAATTATTAATTAATTATGATGTCAGAGGGATATATTATGGTAAGTGATTAGTTTAATATGGTATAGAGACTAACACGAAAATACAATGTTTTTATGAAGATGCTTTGGCATATAGACAGAGTTACATACAGCTCTTCAAAGACTTGCAACAACTTAATTTAATTAACCGATCACTGCTATTCCGGCTGATAATATCAAAACACAATTTTGTTAGAACTTGCAATATACCTTTGATACGCAATTCAATCTAATTCACTGTCTCGTACGTCCAGCTGTAGGGTATTCTACCGTCACGGGCGAGTCGAGTCAAAAAGTAATATTATTTTTTATTAATAAATAAAAAATCAGTCCGGCGTCGAGACTTTGGAGGTGTTCACACCCGTGCCTCGGAAAGCACGTAAAGCCGTCGGGTACCTGACCTTATTCTGGCCGTGAGCCGTCACAGCCAGAATAAGGTCGTCTCATCGGATCAGGAGAGTGAGCACCTGTGTTTGTGCGCTGTGTGTGTCGTCCAGGTGGTGATGATAGTCTACTTTGAGTATATTTAAGTGTCTATCCAGCTGGATTGTGTTGGCTAGAGTCGTCAAATCTGTGGAACTGATACCTTATAAATAATCGAATATCCGTAATTTCTCGAATATTTATAATATTAAAGTCAACTCCATACTTTTTGGATTCTGTATGTAATTCTGTCTGTCCCAAGCTGCTATCTCTCCTAAAAAATTTGTATTTTCGTCATGAGATTCTCTAACGTACGTACTATGTAGGTACATGTACATTCCTACTTACATTGTTCGTAAGTTTATGAAACAAGCTTTAAAGTCTAGGTTAGATTTATAATTAAGTTTATTGAAATTAATCTGATAATGTGTGACTGAGTTATTTATATCACTGAAGGATAATCTTATATAATTATGTAAAATATGAATTCACCCGTACCATAATGTCCGTTACTATTGAAATATAATTCAAAGACCACTCAAAGGCAACTCCGTTTTCAACTGTACGAGATCCGACCACACTTATTCTACTTTCATGATCATGATATATTACATATTTATGCAAAAATACATTTTAACTGCTGAACAAATTCAGCAGTTTAAATGTATTTTTCACGATAATTTTAATACTGATGTTGTTGGTTTTAATGCATATATTTTATACCTCCCTGGATTTTAACATAAAGTATGCAAAGCATGTGAAAAATACAATTATCGCAGACTTCTTAAACAAATTTAATTATATAATTTTATCGTTCAAAAATACATTTTATTTTTAAAGACATGAACGTAGAATTAGTTTAGTCGTATCTCGTGCCAAAATATTGGTAACAGTTTATAAATGGAGGCGTCGTTATAATTGTGTTAGGGTCACAATAAGGGACTTTGGTATGGCCGTTGTCAATGCAAATGTAATGTTGTACTGGTATTAACCCTTTATGCGAGCATCATCCAATATTTGGACATAGGTGTAACTGCGAACTTGAGCACTATTTGCAGTGTGATACGTTTCAAATTCCCGTGTAAAATTAAACCCTATTAGACTTACGATATTGGATGATGCTGCCAGAAGGGCAAGATTTCGTAGTTAAGTTTTATTTGTCTATGTTTTGTGATATAGAAGTTGTACTTAGTGGCTAGCCCGTTGGGCATGTATGTGTGTTTGGTGATATATTATTATGACGCTGATTTAGTTACATAATTACATTTTGTAGACATTTTACTGTATATATTATTTAGGTGTTCTGCGGGATTAATTTTGTATAGAATGAGGTAGCTTTTTTATTTCATCATCATGACGTAGTATTAGGTAAATGAACAAGTTGTTTAGATTTAATCACATTGCAAATAAACGTTTGCACTGAAGTGCCCATAATTTGTATATAATTGTGACGTTTATATTACAACGTCAATAATAACATGTCAATATTCTCTCGTTTAACTATATAGATATATATATATATACATACATAGTGGACGTGACTTACGAAACTTAAATGCATTTGGGCTATGAAACTAAGCAATATAAAATACACAAAATAAATGATTATCTTCCCGCACAGGAATAATGGTCATCTGAATATCTTAGTATGGGGAGGCAAAAGAACATTTTTAACTATTAGCTAGGCTTTGCCATATTTCTTTTTCATTGTTTTTGAACCTTATTCTAATGTGGTAAGGTTGAAATTGACGTAGTCTCGTGTAGCACACAGCTTGTTGGAGGGTTAACTAGATTTCTTTAATTTTTATTGGTGATATCGTTATTTAAAATTCACAATTTATCTTAAGGAGGAGTTAAGAGGATATTCTTTGTACACCAAATATTTTGAACACGTAAGAGCGATTGCTCTTACGTGTTCAAAATATTTGGTGTAGGTATCATTAAATCAGAAACAATCGGCGATCTTAGTTAGCTTTGCTTATTTTCTTTCAGTCAACCTTAGGACGGAATAAGAGCGCCAGTTTCTACTGGCGCTCTTATTCCGTCCTAACTTCCGTCCTACTCTCTTTTGAGAGTATATATAAATAGACTAGCCTTATACGTTAAAAGAAAATACTTGTTTATGTATATCTACTTAGTTAAACCAGATAATATAATATTAAATGCATATAATTAAATAGCATATTATAACGGACATTCAATTGTATGTAAAGTAAATAAAAGAAATGGTAAATTGTAATTTGTGGTTTTTGTTTCCTTTTTCCTTTAAGTAAGTAGTTACTTTATATATTTATCATTATCTGTTAGTATGTGTTTGATATTAATTCAATGATAGCGTTAAACTCGTTTAGTAAAGTGAACGTGGTAAAAAAAGTTTTGTTGTATATCCGACCAATGCCAGGCAAATTGACAAACGAACAAATAAATCGGTCTTTCGTTTGCCCCAAACACTTCGTGTTTAATTAAAATAGAGCCTAGAAACGGATCTTTCTTAGCTAACCTGGTTATCATTCTATCTTCTTGCGGAGTCGTTTTTCTCGATCTTTTTGTTCTGTATCGGTGCTAGATTGGCCAGCAAATAGCCCGGACCTCAACCCAATTGAGCACCTTTGGCACGAAATCAAGAAAAAAGTTGCCACTTATCGTAATACAAATTTGGATGAACTTCATGAAGCTTTTTGTGAGGCATGGGCAAACATTCCTGTCGAAACATGTCAGAAACTGATAATGTCTATGTCACATCGGTGTCAAGCGGTAATTACAAACACAGGTTTTGCTACTGGGTACTGATTTTACACGTAATAAAATGGAGCTGTTAAAGATATTATAACACTGCAGATTATAAGTTTTGTTTAACTGTATTTTTCATTATACTTTACTGTCCTTATTAAATGTCCACTACAGAATTGTACCTTAATATTTAATACATGTTTAATCTTTGATATTAAATACTTTTTCTATTTATTTAATCTTTTATTTACAGCCATTCATAGCATACTAATCGGACCACATTATGCAAATAATAGGTGCTGAGACATCAATAGGGTTTTATTATTAATATTTATATGTACATAACCGGTTATAGCCCTTCACTATCTTGAATGTCCCTAATTAGTTAATCACGACTGTATATCAATGTGTTTTTCGGATATATAAGCTCAAAATCCGTTCCGTAGTTTTTGCGTGAAAGAGTAACAAACATCCATTCATCCATACTCACAAACTTTCGCATTTATGATATCTACTCAATGTTGAGAATTATGTACCTATACTTAATTATATTACTACAAACATGTTCTGACAAGCGCTTTTTTAAAGTCTACGTGAAAAAAAACCTTTTTTATTTTATTTATTTTAAAACTCAATGCATTGTTTCTGAGTCGTCAAACTTTCGCATTTATAATATTAGTAGGATATCTACTCAATGTTGAGAATGTCTAAAGTACCTTTCAATTTTACCGACGATAGCCACTTGAGGGAGTAATAAATATAGAGGCGAGATAGATAACTCTATTACATTAATCACTTACGGTTAGAGCACGCAAGCGCTCCGCACGTGTGAACTACAAGGACGTCGGTAACTAACTAAAACAATAATTGCTTTACTTCAGAAGTACATGTATAGGGTACAAACAGACAACCGATATAATCCGATTTAATAATATCCTGGGACATTATTTACTCACGGCCATCTGATCCCAAACTAAGCAGAGCTTGTATGTACTATGGACACCAGATAACTGATATACCTACTATATATACTACTTTTCTTTTGTAAATACATACTTGTATAGATATTTACACTCAGATTCAGGACGAACAGACATGTTCATGCATACAAATATCTGTCCTGGTAGTGCAGTCATTGAAGCATTATTGCTCCTAATTTTACTGTGAACCGAATTGCATACAATTTTGGAATTAGGTTCATCTTACCCTTAACTTCAAAAGTGAAAATGTTTTGAACTCCGCATCCACCCTGGGGGTGGTTGCCACCCCTTCTCGGGGGTGTTTTTTTTTTCAAAATAACCTCGGATATCGATAGAAGCAAAAAAATATCTATAAAGTTTTTATATGGGTATCTATATGGGTGGGAATAGAACCCACGGCCTCCGGTGTGAAAAGCAAGCATTTAAATTGCCAACCACGCCAACAGGTGGTAATCAGTGCCCCAATTCTATGCAATACCAACTAATTTTAATATCACCATCATACATAATAGCGAGATGCTCTCACCGGTCCATTATTGGCGAGGTTAAGCAACTAGGCTCGCGGTCAGTCCATAGATGGGTGACCGCCAAAGTGTTTTAATTTTTATGTGCGTCTCTGAGTTACGGTGCGCACGTTTAGGTGTCGGTCCTGGTCATAGCCATTAGGCAACATTCGTTAGGCATATGCCAGAGGCATATTGGGCGGCTGGTACAACTCTGACTAAAGGGTAACCACTGCCCATACGATAAGTAAGTATTATTGCTTGAATCAATTTAGATCTGGCGCGAAATACGTCAGAAACCTAATTAACACGCCTATTTTTTTATATAATAGCAAGTGAAACGAGCAAGCTGGTCACCTAATGGTAAGTGCTCAACGCTGCCCATCGACACATGCAACATCAGAGGAGCTGCAAGGACGTTGACGGCCTTTGAGAAAGGAATAGGCTCGCTTCTTGAAGCTTCCCATGTCATCATCATCATCATCATCGTCATCATAATATCAGCCGAAAGACGTCCACTCCTGGACAAGGGATCTCCACGATTGCCGGTCTTGCACTATTCGCATCCAGCAGTTTCCAGATGTCCCGTGATGTTGATTTTCCCATGTCATACCGGATGGGAAACACCTTTAATTTAATATCCCACTATACTGACCGACTTTGGCGACTTTTCTACATAAGTTCGCCTATAGAGGACCTCCTTTGGAGGGCGACTTTATGTAAGTCTATCTGTAATAGATCGCTTAGTTGAAGCAGACTGTAGGTACATTCTAAGTGTAGAATATTTATATCTAGAGTAAATATTTTTATCTAAGCTTATCTATACATATAAAAATGAATGTTTGTCTGTATGTAGTTATCTGTAGTCTGTAAGTATCGTAAACTACGCATTTGATCATGTGATGATCTTCATCAAAGTGCTGTGCATGCGCCCACGAAGATTTCTGGGTACGACCAATCTTCGACAGATTAACGCGGGTGAAACCTTGGGGCATACTTAGTTAATTATGAAACTATAATCTAAAAATACATAAGTTCGCGTACTGTCTTACTGTAATGGATCGCTTAGTTATAGGATTTTAAAGCAACCTGCATATTTTAAGTGTAGATTAAATATTTAGAGATGTATATGTTATCTAATTAAATGGCTTAATTTAACTAATTTATTAAAAATAAAACCATAATCGAAACATACATAAGATCGCCCATGATTGCATGCGACTTTATATAAGTCTACCTGTAATAGATCGCTTAGTTATAGGCTTTTAAAGCGGCCTGTATTATTATTATAATTATTTCTTTATTCACTGGCAGCTGCTGCTCTACGAGCTCATGCGTGTATATCACTACACTTGTGTATTTTCAGTTATAAAATGTTTGTCAAAACTGACCACCGTTGGAGCACTTATCACTGTTTCTGGTAGACTGACAAGTCACTATTGAAATCGCTTGTCATGTCATATAATCCACTTGTTACAGCTACGATACGCTGTTTAGAAGGGCAAGGTCGGCCGTCGCGTGCGCGTTACACTTTATCGAGGATTGTTTGTGCCCTTTCCCCTTACTACCCGGTGCCACCCCGTCCGCCGCCGACCTCAGCTAAATGCTTTTCTGAACTAATAAAATGTTTATAGGTAACCCAAATTGCTTACGGCGACAATTTTGATGATTCTAAACGGGGACAGGTTGTCAGTGCGGTGGAGATATTTCCTGATCGTAAATGGGTAATGATGTAGCTGTAGGCTTGTGGGTAGGCATTGTTTAATGATTAGGTAGGTAAGTACCGCTTTAAGGTTAGGGTATAGCGTTGGGAATGAGAAATAAGTTTCGATATGAGACTTTTTATTACAAATTTGTAATATATGTTTATTTATTTAATTGAATCTTTTTGTATACAAAACTATAATTGCGGACTTAATGCCAAAGTCATTCTCTACTTAGTTAATCTTTGGGTGATGCAAGTATAAAATGGTGCACTTAAGGTGGTTTGATATCAGAGATATGTATTCAAATAAAAATAAATATTATAGTTAAATTTTAATTTTACAGCATTATTCGCAATGCATAGCGTTTATCTAATCTCAAAAATGGGAAATTCAAATTTAATGATTTGGAAGGTATTATCAATATGATATGATCTTTCACACGTAACTGTGAACATATCAGTCGGCCATGTTTCTAGAAAACAAAACCGATAGATAATACCACATAATGCTTTGAGGATAATACCTACATCCTCCGGAAGGGTGTTAGCAAGGGAATCCTAAATTTGATCTACCAGTGTGTATCGTTCGTAGCTTAACGCAGAGCGCCTAACCCGGATTGGTAGATGGTGCAGGTTCGAGACCCGCCGGACGATTAAATATATGATTTCCCATTTTTGAGATTTATATCATCATCATCATATATATTATCATCATCATCATCATATCAGCCGAAAGACGTCCACTGCTGGACAAAGGCCTCCCCCAAAGATCTCCACAATTGCCGGTCTTGTGCTATTCGCATCCAGCAGTTTCCAGCGACCCGCACAAGATCATCGGTCCATCTTGTAGGGGGCCTGCCCACGCTGCGTCTTCCGGTTCGTGGTCGCCACTCGAGAACCTTTCTGCCCCAACGGCCGTCGGCTCTACGAGCTATGTGCCCTGCCCACTGCCACTTCAGCTTGGCAATTCTTCGGGCTATGTCGGTGACTTTGGTTCGCCTGCGGATTTCGACATTTCTGATTCGATCCGGCAGGGAAACTCCGAGCATAGCCCTCTCCATTGCTCTTTGGGTGACCTCGAGCCTTCTAATAAGGCCCATAGTGAGCGACCACGTCTCTGTTCCGTATGTCATCACTGGCAACACACACTGGTCGAAGACTTTCGACTTGAGACACTGCGGTATTTTGGACGAGAAGATTTTGCGTAGCTTCCCGAACGCTGCCCAGTCGAGTTGGATTCTACGATTGACCTCCTTCTCGAAGTTGGACCTACCTAGTTGGATGGTCTGTCCTAGGTAAATATAGTTCTCTACAACTTCGAGTGCAGAGTCACCAACTTTCAATTGAGTGGGTGCAACATGGACGTTTGACATGATTTTCGTCTTATCCATGTTCATTTTCAGACCCACTTGTTGAGAGACTCTGCTGAGGTCATCGAGCATTGTACCGAGGTCTTCCATGGTCTCAGCCATGACTACGATATCATCGGCAAATCGAAGGTGAGTGACGTACTCGCCATTGACATTGATGCCAAAGCCTTTCCAGTCCAGAAGCTTGAAGACGTCTTCCAATGCAGCGGTGAACAGTTTCGGAGATATAACATCTCCCTGTCTCACGCCTCGCTGCAAGTGGATAGGTTTCGAGATCTGGTCCTGGAGTCGCACTGACATAGTGGCGTTTTCATACAAACACTTTATCACCTCGATATACCGGTAGTCAATTTGGCACCTTATGAGAGACCTCAGCACGGCCCATGTTTCGATAGAATCAAAGGCTTTCTCATAGTTCACAAACGCTAAGCACAGTGGCTTGTTATACTCTTCGGTCTTCTGTATAACTTGCCGCAGCGT
This sequence comes from Pseudoips prasinana, assembly GCA_951640165.1. Lineage (NCBI taxonomy): Eukaryota > Metazoa > Arthropoda > Insecta > Lepidoptera > Nolidae > Pseudoips > Pseudoips prasinana. The sequence goes on along the minus strand of OX621241.1, from coordinate 15,676,087 downwards.
ATGTATGTGGTCTATGGTGCTAAAGCCTTTTCGGAAACCGGCTTGTTCGGGAGGCTGGAAGTCGTCAAACCTGCGCGCGAGACGATTCGTAACGACACTCGAAAACAACTTGTAAACATGGCTCAGCAGTGTGATGGGTCTATAATTCTTCAATAGGCTTTTGTCGCCCTTTTTGAAGAAGAGCACCACCACACTTCTGTGCCATGCTTGTGGTGTTTGACGATCTAGTATGACGGAGTTAAATAACTTCTGAAGGGCCCGTAGGATTGGTGTACCACCCGCCTTCAGAAGCTCTGCTGTAACTCCATCATCACCAGGCGCCTTGAAGTTCTTGAGTTGTTTGAGAGCCATTCTAATCTCGTACAGGCTGACGTCCGGGATGTCTTCGGTGTAATGTCGGGTTAGTCGTGCTCTGGGATCTGAGGCATGACTTTTGACAGGTGGCTGTGTTGTCGTATATAACTGTCCGTAGAACTTCTCGATCTCTCCCAGCAACTCAGGTTTAGACGTGAAGACCATCATCCTCAGTCTTCAGCTTCGTCAGTTGGCTTTGTCCAACAGACAGAACACTTTGGAGCCTTTGTTCCGCTCGATGGCCTCTTTAATACTAATTGTATTAAATTGCCGCGTGTCGCGAGTCAAAGACTTTGAGATCTGTCTGTTGAGCTGCCGATATCTGGTAGCATCATCTGAGGATGTCAGAACCATTTTCCGTCTATCTTCCATAAGTTGCAGGGTAAAGTCAGAGATCTTTTTAGTTCTGTTTGTACGACGGGCCTTGAAGACCTTAGACCCAGCCGTATGGACAGCTTCTACGAGCCTGTCATAGTATGAGTCCACTTCCTCGCGGTCTGCTAGGCATTCGAAACGGTTTTGCAGTTCGAGCTGAAATGGTTCGAGGTTTTGGACGTGGATAGGTAAGGGTCGGAGCGTAGACTTTATCAGTCGGGACCTCTGGAGTTTGACATTAAGGTTCAATGAGTCTCTGACCAGTCTGTGATCGCTCCCGGTTTTAACCGCATTGATCACGGAGACATCATTGAACATCTGTCGTATCGTCGACAAGATAAAGTCTATCACATTTTTAGTTTTACCATCGGGGCTCACCCAGGTCCATTTGCGGTGATCCGGCTTCCTGAAGAAGGAATTCATCATAAAGAGTCCCTCCTTCTCCATGAAGTCGGCCAACATTTGGCCCCGGGGGTTCCGGTCACCAGTTCCAAATTTCCCCACTCTCAGCTCATTACCGAATCGTTTGCCCAGCTTCGCGTTAAAGTCCCCCATGACCACAGTGAAATAGGAGTTAGAGGTATGTATGGCTCTGGATATGTCCTCATACATAACCTCGACTTCATCGTCGGAGTGTGTCGAAGTGGGCGCGTATACCTGTATAACCTTCAACGAATACCGCTTGGTGATTCTGAGTATAAGGTACGCAACCCTCGTCGACACACTCTCGATTTTCACTAGGTTGCTCACGAGGGACTTGTGGACTATGAACCCGACACCACCTTGGGATATTTGGTCATCCTCCCGGTAATAGAGCAGGTTTCCGGATTTCAGTATTATCGAGTCCTCCCCCTCTCTTCGGACTTCAGATAATCCTACAATATCCCAATGTAACCTGCTCAATTCTTCCTCCAGTTCGGTTATCTTCTCGTCGGACCGCAGTGTACGTGCGTTATATGTTGCCAGGGCCAGAGGTCGTCGGTGTTGGTAACGTGGAATCTGCCGGGGATTCTTAGCACCCCCTGCCCTGCCGTATCCACGGCTGTTACCACGGCTGGGAATAGCAGGGCTGCCGGGGACTGGGGGCCGCGGTTTGGTTGTGTCCATCATTTGAGGGGATTTGCCATAATCGCCACGCTTGGCAGACGGGTTGGCGATCGCAGTAAGGTGGACATGGTACTCAGAAGAACGCTGCTGCCCGTTCTCTGGTATATATTCCCTCGGGACGACTTTTACGTCCCCCCACGGGATGAGAGGGGTTGGTGATATTCTTAGGCCGTCACCACACAGCATAGCATATTTATTTAAATACGGTATAAATATTATACCGTATTTAAATAAATACATAAAAATGTAACTATAGTGTTAACAACATAAACACTACCATACGGTGAAGACATGGAAAAAAGAAGGAAACTTGCCATGCCAAAAGTTTCTTTAACCTTAACAAGGTTGGCATGCAATACAAAAACGTTCGGCTCAGATGAGCTGAACATTTAATGTACTACTCTGCCAAGAAAGTACCGGGAAAAGATCAATAATACACAAAATGTTTGTTATTCATCCAATTTTTTTTATATCACCTTCAAAGTATGTTCCTTCAGAAACGATACACTTACGCCAACGAATAATCCATTCATCAAAACATTTTTTAAACGGAATTGAGTTCAGTTCTCGCCGCGAATTCTCCTTTATGTCTTCTACCGATTGAAAACGGGTACCACGTAGTGGTAATTTGAGTTTAGGAAAAAGAAAGAAGTCAGCTGGAGCCATATCTGGTGAATATGGTGGTTGCTGGATGGTATTTGTTGAGTGTTTGGTCAAAAATTCGTTCACAGTGATGGCCTTGTGCGAAGGCGCATTATCGTGGTGCAAAATCCAAGAATTTTCTTTCCACAGATCTGGCTTTTTACGTCGAATTTGCTCTCTTAAACGCCGCATAACGCTCAAATAATATTCTTTAGTTACCGTTCGACCTTCCGGTAAGAATTCAGAGTGCACAACACCGCGATAGTCAAAGAAAACAGTCAACATGACTTTGACTTTTGATCGACTTTGGCGTGGTTTTTTCGGTTTCGGTTCAGTTGGAAGACGCCACTCCGAAGCTTGTTGACTAGTTTGCATGTCAAACTCGTAAACCCACGTCTCGTCACCAGTAACAATGCGTTTCATGAATGTTGAGTCGGAATTGACTCGTTCTACCATGTCCTCAGCGACTTTCATGCGATTGAGTTTATGGAGAAAATTCAGATCTTTTGGGACTAGCCGAGCGGCAACATGTTTCATACCCAAATGATTAGTTAAAATGGTACGAATCGACTCGTGAGACACAGAAAGTTCGGCGGCTATCTCTCTCAGAGTTGAATGAGGATTTTCAGTCACTATTTCCTTCACTTTTGCGATGTTAACTTCAGTTGCAGACGTTGATGGCCTACCAGAGCGAGGCAAATCTTTCATCACATCTCGACCGCTTTTGAACGCTTTGAACCACTCATAAGCACGAGTTTTTGATAAAATCGATTCACCGTAAGCCTTCTGTAACATTTTCAGTGACTCCGAACACGAAATTCCATTAGCGATGCAAAATTTAAGACAAACTCTTTGTTCGATATGTTTGTCCATTATGAAATTCGCAATACACACTATATATGATATTACTAAAACCAGCACTGTATTTAATATAAATAACAGATGCAACTCAAACTCCGCGCCAAAATGGAAAACAGTTGTGTCAATCTAACAACAACAAAAAAAAACAAAAATTTGAATTTGGAACCATAAGCAAATCATTCATTCCCGATACTTTATTGACTGAATGTATGCAAAAAAGTGAATAAGGAGATAAATGTACCTATATACAGGGTGGAAGAAATTTAAGGAGCACAATCTACCCATAAAACTGAACTAAATGAAATAAAACAACTTGGTAAATTACTAAATAGTTTTTTACTTTCCCATACAATTTTTAAAGTCAAAACGTCCACACTAAGGAATCTCTGTGTCGCGGGGTACTTTGCAAACGTAATTTTATCTCAGGGATTTAATATTATTTTGTATGTTTTGTAATTTAATGTTTTACAAGGTGTTTAGCATTGTAGGCTAATTAAAATCCGTATGTTTCTACCATTGTGTATGTTACACCTTGTATATACTAAACAATACTATGATTGCAAAAAGATTTTTGGATAAAACCCTTGATTATTAAGGAAATGAAGCACTGTTAGAACATATTATTTACCATCTGCACCTACATTACTCGTTTCATAAACACACACATGAATGAGCACAATTAATGCGCATACTGATAAAAAAAAAAATTGTGTGTACTTATGTACACGCGTTAGAAGTTATACTTCTTAATATACAACTTGAACATAGTTATCAATTTTCATACCACCTATAACTAACTTCATGCTGTTAAATTTTTTGGTGTCGGTGTGCGCGCGCGCATCGTAAAAATTCACTGTCATCATTTTTCTCCATTGTTCCAGAAATTGTTCATAATTGCATTACCTGCAGCCATTATCCAATCAATTGGAGTTCCTCATTGGATTGTTGTGAAAACACGTGGTTTTCATCCCGTATTCTTAGCACTGCGAAAGTAATGCTGATCGTCCAAATCATGGCATAAACCGAATTTTAGGTATATCCCGAACATTAATCTGTACATACATATGTATATACCGCCTGGTTTTGCTGACAAAGTCCACTGTTGCCCGGCTGGTTTACGATTGTATAGGTGCGGCTAAAATAAAAAATAAAATAAATGAGGTTTTATTTCACGTAGACTTTAAAAAAGCGCTTGTAAATAGTCAGAACATGTTTGCAGTAATATATAATTAATTTATAATTATTTCTAGGTACATATAGATATTTAGGTACACGGATTGTAGGAAATAATTTACAATAAGATTTATTTTATAACAGTAACGATATTTAGCTAACTAAATTAAGTTATTGTCAAGGATCATGTGTAGGCTAAGACGGGACGATCTGTGTCTCGGACATTTATCTATGTGCGGTGTGGCGACTAATGCTTGCCTATGAGCCTAGCCTTAGGTATAGTTATAATATGTATTTTTTAAATTTTGGCGGGAGAACCGTTTCTGGTATTTATACACCAGAAACGGATCTACCGCGTCCTAGAGAAAGTCCTAGAGAATTGAAAATATGCCTCATGTGTGCTGCAATTATAGCATATTATTTGATCTCTAAAATTTGTTTTGTTAGCCCGTATTAGGTGTCCTAAGCTTACACATAGTTATTGGTTTGTAGCTCAAAAACTATTCGAGTTAAGGTTTTGATAAATTTGGAGCCTAATGCTGCAATTTCACTGAGAATTTTGAGGTATAGTACATAATCGTAGCTTAAATAATTACGAAGACACAGATATGTAAACCAGGGACGCGGGTCTCTAACTCTAAATATTTGAGTGTGATGGTTAGTATTTTTGGCTCTATTCCGGCAATTATGAGTTAAATTTTTGACTTTAGTCTAAATCCCATCTCTGGTTCGCCTCACCGGCATGTGTCAGCTACAGCACACTACATGTACAGCTAGCGACAGGTCTTCAGCTTACTATGGTATAGGTACTTAGAATTTCAATTATATCAATGAGGAAGCTGGAGGAGACACACACATGTTTTAAAATGAAATTAATTAAATTAAAAAGAAATTAATCTCCATAAATTATATTAAACGCCAAGGCTATCGAGGTTATTATCATTATGATTATTTTAAATAAACCAGTTCCTTAGAAAACTTGATTTGTAAATAGATAAATAAAATAGACATCATTATGTAAATAAATTATTTAATGATGATAACTATTGCTAATTGTCATATCACTGTCTGCGATAACTCAGAAAGTTAATTTTCGTGTTATAAATTTACCCACTCAATGCACAAAAAAGTTTCATTATTATTATTAGTCCGGTCGTAGAGAATGGTGTAGTATACTGTCATATATCAGAGATGGCGCTGTAGTTATTTTTCCAATGCGCGTGAAAATTTCTCGAGACCGAGACGAACCATCATCATTAAAAAGCCGTCCCATGTAACATGTTTGAGCAAATCCTTAAAATATTTTTTTCTGATGTTGTAGTAGACATTCTGCTAGTTGTTTGCGGTCGGAGGCAGATTCAATAAATCGAAGATCATAGACATCGACCCGGTTTAGTCGATTATTATGTGCAGACGCCAGCATATCAAGCTACCCAAATCTGTAAAATTAACCCAATTGAAAGTGAACCTTATACTTTTTTGATAACGTTGAAAATCTATAAAAGAAATTTGTCAGATTGGGTAGCTGTATGTGCTGGCGTCTGTAGTTTGATTTCTTGAGTTATATATATTAGATGATGTACATAGCTATTCCGGCTTTTTTGTATGATATTATGTTTATTTTAATAATCTTGTACACTTTAGGAAAACTGGAACAATCCGGGCGTTTCTCCAGTTACTTCAATGTGCCTCAATGTCCACAAACAACGTCCATTGAACCAATACGAACTAAAGGTCTGAGCTAGCTGTAACTGTCAGTGTCGTTTAGAAACGCTGCCCTATTTAAATCACTACTTGAAGCATTACTTTATGCGCGTCATAGATTATCTCATTGTTGATCTATGTGATAAGCTCGATGATTAGGTACGAGCCGTTCTACGAGCTGCTTCTCTTTCCTCTTGAATTTGAGAAGCACAAAGTCGGGACATAGAACGCGGCGCTCTTCTCGTGGGATTTCTAGTGGATTAGATTGATTCGCAATCTATTAATTTAAATCTAGAAATTTCGATAATTAAACCTTAACATAATCTCTTTGACAATAACTTAATACAAGCTAGCTAAATATCATTACTATTATAAAATAAATGTATTCATACAATCCGTGTACCTACCTAAATATGTAACTAGAAATAATTATGTATACTTAACTGTATTACTACAAATATGTTCAGACTATAGATATTGACAAGCGCTTTTTTAAAGTCTACGTGAATAAAAACTTCTTTTAAATTTTTATTGTTATTAATGTTCCGAAACCTAATTAATGGCATTACGGGATTAAAATGGGAAAGATTAGATCTTCTTGGTCGCTATGGAGATGTAATCTAAATAAGATTTATTAACAACACTCGCACAAAACAAACCACGACATGTATTTTTAACCGAACCATACACCCTATTTTGCGATTTTAACTTCTATACCAACAGATTGTTCTAAAAATTTTTAACAAATTCTGTGTTCTCAATAATGCCAATTGCTTTTTTTCCATCATCATCATCTTCATATCCGCCGAAAGACGCACACTGCTGGACCAAAGCCTCCCCCAAAGATCTCCACGATTGCCGGTCTTGCGCTATGCGCAGCGACTTCCCGCGACCCTCACAAGATAAGATAGGTCCATCTTGAAAGGGGCCTGCCCACGCTGCTGTTTTTTTCATTTCATAGGAATTATTTTCTATTCGAATTTAATTCGAAAAACATCTTCACACACACACAGTCTTTTATTTTCACAGTTATTCTGCTATTCTTGGAGGAGACGAATCCTTAAAATCAGATTTCATTAAAATCGGTGGAGCCATTCTTGAATTATAAATGATGTAAATAACCTGACCTTATTGTATGTATCTAGCATAAAATAAAGTGCATAGTAAAAATTATATTGTCATTTATAAAAAAATATATTTTACTACGCGTTCAAAAACTAATCTTCTATCATTTCCACTACGCCACACGTGCAGTCAAAAGTCTAGTTATACGAGATCTTGAAGATTTTATTTCTTAAACTTTCACAAAAAATGATAATAGATGACAGTGGGAAACGCAGTCTGATCGAACTACAACGTGCCTTGACAGCTGGCATAGTTCTTGTCAAAATTAGGTTCTTTGTGATTTAAAATGACAGCGAGTTATTCACTTATCACTGTAGTGATTGTAGAACAGTTCAGTTCGAAATTAGAATTTGATCCAAAAATTATAGAGTGCTGTCGTACTTGCGATCCCTAAATAGATTTTTACTACGTAGGTTATATTTTAAGGAATATAACCTACATAATTAGCTAGAGTTCTTTGGTATTATAGTGCATAAGTAAGTGTGTGCAAGCACTCTCCATTTCTTTAACCTCATAATCCAATGGCTATCCGCTAGGATTGGAGAGAAAAAAGAAACAGTCCATCTGTGAGGCGCTAAATCATATACCGCCAGACTCAGAGCTAGTTACTGAGAGTTTTCTTGCCTGATTAATTTTAATAGGAGATATCATTATATATTCATTTGACTATGCTACAGCTAGATAAACGTGACAGTCGTAAGGTTATGTCATTAAGTTACTTTATTCTATATTATATTGCCTCGTTGTTCTAATGGTACGGTTCTAATGGTTGGGCCAATAGTGATTATGGGACCTTTCTTTAAAAATAACAATTTTTTGATCATCAGTCTGGGAGTTGGCGGTATTATACCACCGTGCCTCGGAGAGCACCTAAAGCCGTTGGTCCTATACCTGACCTCTTTCCAGTCGTGTCGCTTCGCGTCCTATCGTATCATGAGAGTGATGGAATAGAAAGTGCTCCTGTGTTTGCACACACACTTGTGCACTATAATATGTCCCGCGCAGATGGCTAATCTCTATTCAGACTGGCCGCCGTGGCGGGAATTCGGCTAGGAGGACATTATTTATCTATTAACAATAACTACACGATACAATGTTTTGATTGTAAAACGTGTATTATAAAAATAGCATTATGGACAATTAGTACAATAGATTAGAATAGCTACCTTTAAGCAATCAAAATATGTTGCTCTTCGTATAAAGTGCTTAGTATTTAATATAGTCAGTAATGTTTATATTCAAAAATATGAGGGTATATTAAATTAGTAAAGTTGAAATTATAACTTCCAATCGACGTAAAACCCTTTTAATTTATTATGTGTTGCGGTTTAAGCTCTGCCTTAAACGGCGACATGTTTCAGTCTTTATAATGAATGGAAAAATAAAGATCAGATCGAGTATAGACTTAAAGTGTATCGTTTCTTTGGTGTCCGTTCTTGGAAACCGGGGGTTTTAGCGTGAATCCCCATGACGTCAATGAAATAAGACCGTTTCACACAAGGCTATATTTGTAGATACGGGCCTTAATTTACCTTCTAACTTCATTTCAAATCCCAGGTCGGACTAAAAGTGTTTTTGGCATTTTTCTGTAAAAAGAAAAAAAATCAGTATCGGCCTGAAGTCCGGGAGTTGGCGGTATTATACCCCCGTGTCTCGAAGAGCACGTGAAGATGTCGGTCCTGTACCTGACCTCTTTCCGGTCGTGTCGCTAATCGTCCCATCGGATCATGAGAGTGATGGAATAGTAAGTGTCACCGTGCTAGGACACACCCTTTTGTGCACTATAATATGTCCCGCGCAGATGGCTAGTCTAGATGTCTAGTCCATTGAGAGTGGCCGCTGGGGTCGAAATTCGTTACATTATTTATTTATTTATTTCTCCATAATGATGATAAAGAGAGATAAGTTACAGATACAATGGCATTACTTGTTCTTTGAGGCACGGGAGTGCTTTGCCACCAATTTCCTGATACCAGGTTGTTTCTAGTACATAAACATGTTTTTTTAAAGCCGCATTAGTGAAACTATTCCCTGTGTCGCGGGGTACTTTACAAACATATAATAGATGGACACAAATTACTACCAGACTCAGGACAACTTTCATGGGTCACACAAATAGTTAGCCGGCGCGGGACTCGAATCCGCGACACGAAGCGGCGAGGCGACTGTCTTAGCCGCTGCGTGACTCGTGCAGTCAACATATAAGACGGGCATCGTAGCCTAGTTGGTAGTGCTCCTGCCTACGAAGCTGGTGGTCCTGGGTTCGAATCCCGGTAAGTGCAAATATTTGTGTGATGAGCACGAATATTTGTTTCTGAGTCATGGATGTTTTCTATGTATTTAAGTATTTATCTATGTATATAAGTATGTATATCGTCGCCTGGCACCCATAGTACAAGCTTTGCTTAGTTTGGGGCTAGGATGATCTGTGTGACATTGTCCCTAGATATTATTATTATAGTTAATAAAACTTTTTAAGGCGATTTAGAAACTAAATTCGTCGGCTTTTTGTAGAATATAAACATACATAACATTGAGAGCATTAACTATTTAATTATTCTCCTTCTTCTCATTCCTCACAATTTGACTATCTCCATAGCAATCACAGTACCTAAATATTAAATAAATATTCGATTGTCTCATAACCGTCATGTTTAGCAAGGAACCCCGCTAATCATTCTCGTTTCATTCACTCTTCTTTCTTCACACAATCCATTCTTCTATGGCAATCCCTTCCACTAGAAATCAAGATGGCAGAGTCGTTACTTATTCTTAAAGAATACTCGCACAACTCTATAAAAAAAAATAGTATCATTACAGTTATTTCTCAATTTATATACTTGTTACTACTATGGATATATATTTTCTGTACCTATGTAATATATGTAGCTTATGATCTCTCTCTCACCAAGAACATTTTTTTTTTATGTCATAGGGCGACAAACGAGCAAGTGGGTCATCTGATGGTAAGTGATCACCGCCGCCCATGGACACTCGCAACACCAGAGGAGTCGCGGGTGCGTTGCCGGCCTTTAAATAAGTCAGCAAACAAGTGATGCTGACCCTTCCCCACACCCCGAGCTTAAACTTATAGTTTGCACCTACCATGCTTTCTCTGCATAACCCCAAGGCTGACTGGTAGAGAATGCCTTTGACATTAAGTCCATCTATGTGCAATTTTGTGCGGAAAGTTAAAAAATGTATTCGAGGGTTAAACTTGAAAGTACCTTCATTTCAAGAGAGGCACAGCGTTCATTCGCTCAAAGAGCAGCCCAACTGGGGAAGTACCCGCACCTTGCAGAAGACATTCCTTAACAATAACATTAATAATTTTAATGTTATGTTTCTGCGTGTGATTAAGGTTGCCAGAGCCCATCGGGGTGGGGGGAAGGAACAGTAACATTTGTTTGCTGACTCTTAAAGGCCGGCAACGTGTCCGCGACTCCTCTGGTGTTGCAAGTGTCCATGGGCGGCGGTGATCACTTACCATCAGGTGACGCACTTGCTCATCGGTCGCCCTCTGATATTTTCTAATATGATAAACGCGAAAGTTTGTAAGTATGGATGGATGTGTGTTACTCTTTCACGTAAAAACGACTGAATGGGTTTTAATGAAACTTTACAATAATATAGCTTATACATCAGAATAACACATGGCTACAATTTATAAAGATATTGTGTGAATTATACAAAATATCATGATAAGTGTCAAGTAAGTAGGAAAAAATTCCCATTTGCAAGCTATTCCGACGTGCACTGCCAAAACCTCTAGAGGTACCTACACATTCTACTAAAATTATAAATGCGAAAGTTTGTGAGTATAGATGTATGTATGTATGTTTGTTATTCCTTTACGCCAAAACTACTTAAACGCGGGTGAAACCGCGGGGCGCAGCTTGTAAAAAATAAAAAACACGAAAATTTGTTATTTGGTGAGTTTATTTCTCCATTAGCAAGTGGCGGTTGGTTGGTCCAACTTTTCGAATGTCATTAGGGTTGTACAAACTTAACACTGGAAAATAAACCCTTAAAATTTTTAAACGCTGAAAATGTTCTAATTCGTTCTCAGGGGTTTTTACCTTTACATCCTGCATGAAATTCGTTGCTTGAAGGTGGATATCATTTTTAAAAGAAGATCAAAATCCCGACGTCTTTCTGATGGGTAAAGATATGTATAAATAAATTATGAAGACACTTCCCAACATGTATCATATATCCCAACAACCACCGAATCTTAAATTTACGACTCTACTTTTTGTAAAAGCGGGCCTAGAAGACTTCTTGCCCTTGACTCTTCGCGCCGAAGGTCAAAAATAAAATAATTAGTTTCTTTCGTCATATTGACTCATTAGCAATAATTATGGTTGAAGATCGTAGAACGATTACTAGTGAGTGGTATTGCCTAAGGCCGCCCAAGGAGTTCGAGTAGGTACTCCTTTTCTTAGAAAACCACTTAACTAAACGGTAGAACATACGTATGTATTGTGTTTCATTAGGAACATTTTTCTTAATTAAAAGGCTGTCTATCTCACGTATACCTCTATCGCAAACGGTTCCGAAAGAAGTTAGAAGGATTATGTACATATGTTGATAGGTAGGTACCTATATTTGTTCCTATAATGGATTCTGCTATTTAAATGGGTATAGGAAATGAAAGGACCAAATTATATCCACCGGAAATAATATAAAATTATAGAAAAAAAAATATCCAACTGCAAAGGAAAAAAGCATTCTGCCACATGCACTGATACTAGTTATGTATGATTATGAGATGAATTATGATTATTATATGTAGTTAAATTGGCTTGCAAATAATAAATAAGTTGGTATAAAATTACTGTAAGTATCAAAAATAGTACCTAAACCTATAACGTATCAAACCCCTGGTATCAAGTCTGAAATAACATCCATTTTATTTATTTAAAGTAGACTGATGAACAGTTATGAATAATTTTAACTTCAGGTTGACACTTATCTTGTAATGATACCTCAGCAGTTCATATGTAGCGTCTGAAGCGTATCTAAAGCATGCGCATCTGCGATACTATCTTATTCCATGGTTTTTATGGTCTGCGTGTATATTGTTTATATATTATATATTTTGATATAGGTATCTTTCTCTATCTATGTCATATCTTTTAGGTATATAAACGTCACATATAGAATATAAACTAAAACAGTTCGTTTTTAATTTTTGTTTTTGTAGAAATAGAACTTAAGCCTTTTAGCGTTTGAATATGGTACAAGATCCTTCTATTTTTATTTATATGATTGGTTTTTATGTTGTAATACGTTCAGCCCGTCTTATTACTTAGCAATGATATACACAACAATCGTGCCGTGTGGTTTGTACTCTAACAAGGTTCTTTTTGCTTCGTCAGAAAAACCACAGCATAACATAAAGATAACATAAGTTGTTATCGAGATGTTGCCGGCATGAAAACTTTCCTACAGACTAAAGGAAGGCCGTGGTATTTAAGATTAATTACGTGGCATTTATATTCTACTAGCTGTGCCCGGTTTTACCCGCGTTAAACTTTATAAATTATAGCCTATGTGTTAATGCAGGGTAAGAGCTAACTCCATACCAAATTTTATTAAAATCGCTCCAGCCGTTTAGGCGTGAAGAAGTAACAAACATACACACTCACACACTCACAAACTTTCGTCTTTATAATATTAGTGTGATAATGCTGTGTCGGCTTTAAACAGCTTTGAAATAAATATATTCATGGGTTAAACGTTCGGAGTAGGTATAAGGCCCGTAGAAATTGAGTTGTGATTTGGCGTGAACTTGAGAAGCTGATTCTTAAATCTGGATGGTTAACTCCTCAGGCTGCGTACCCGTAGGACCTCCTAGTTTGGACCTCGTCTACAAAGATGACCGTCCAAAGGGTCATCTTTGTAGGCGAGGTCCAAACTAGGAGGTCCTACGGGTACGTAGCCGAGCGTTCGAATGCGGCCTTTTAGTCATATTCGAACTAGTTAACATCCCTTGAGAAATATCAGGAAGAGTGGTGAAAAATGCGTACCAGCTTGAATTACCTGATATTTCGCAAAATCAGCACTGCATAGGCTCGCTATAATGTGGAATTAATAACAAAAAAGTGCTTAATTGATCCGAGTTCATTGTTTCTAATATTTTTTCTTAGCTTCGAACCACTTTTACATACAAATAAACCAACAAAACTTATGCTACTCCACCGAGATGACCGTGGCGACATGCTCTTTAGGGTTCCGTAGCCAAATGGCAAAACGGAACCTTTATAGATTCGTCATGTCTGTCTGTCTGTCCGTATGTCACATTCACTTTTTTCTGAAACTGTAAGAGCTGTAATGTTGAAACTTGGTAAGTAGATGTATTCTGTGAACCGCATTAAGATTTTCACACAAAATTAGAAAAAGAACAATAATTGCGGGGGCTCCTTATATAGAACTGAAACTCAAAAACTTTTTCGTCGCACCAATACTTGTGGGGTATCTATGGATAGGTCTTCAAAAATTATATTGAGGTTTCTAAAATGATGTTTTTCTAAACTGAATAGTTTGCGCGAGAGACACTTCCAAAGGGGTAAAATGAGTATCCCTCCCACCTGTAACTTCTAAAATAAAATAATGATAAAACTAAAAAACAGTAAACAGCAATTTACCTTTCATTTAATCAACTGAAATACTTGCTGCTACGGAAGCCTTCATGGGCGAGACCGACTCGCACTTGGCCAGTTTTATACTCTTAAAAAGTCTTTTCTGATGATAACAATCGTTGATCACGTAAATCATTCTTGATTTAAGAATACAGGAAGAAGTCGCATGGCACTTTTAAGACGTAGGAAATATTGCGTTAAATATTTAAAACAAGTGACAAATAGATCAATTAAAATTTAAAACCCAAGAATTCCATTTTCGAATAACGTATTCGTTTTTAAATATTCGTAATGAAAGTGACCTGTTTCGATAAGATTTATTGCGCCTTATGCCCGGTTCCTTTATTTTACGATCCGTCATTGGACCAACGTTACCATCCGTAATTCAGCTACCGATACCGATGCAAAACTAGCGTTCCACAATGCCCTACCTGCGACGAACATCCGTAGTTTAAACCACCTACGACTCGTTCGGCGATGAACCTCTCGCTCCTCTTTACGTTTAGTAATAACAAAACATCTTACATCAATTATGAAACTAAAATCATTTATTATTCTGTAATATTATGTGAGTAATAGTACAAATTACCGTATAGTTACAGTAATAATTTAATTTGCGTTTTAGGTTTAAAATATATTTATAAATCATTAATATTGAAAATTTGATGTTACGCGTGCATGGTGTGAACAAAACGCGTAACAGGAAAGCGCATAGCGCATGCGTCTGGCGTCTGACATCTGTCCAGGAGTATTCCATGCTTTCTAAATAAGTTTTTAAATTGAGTATTTGATCTAAGGTTTGTAGTTTTGAAATCTTAGAATATATTATTATGTACAAATCGTCTTCCTTTCACTCTCAATTATGGATACATTTCATGGAATAGTTGTTCCCTATCAGTTCCAAAGCTAGACATCACGGAAATCTCCTCAAACACTATGTTAACTACCAAAATAAAATAAAAACGACTGGTAAACCGACCGAATTCGACTAGTAATCAAAGCAGTAACGCCTCGTTATTTTGACAGTTCCGTGACAGTAGAAAATATTTATAGGAACACTTTCGAATGCATCTCCATACAATAAGCTTACTAACGTCCTCCCATCCGTTAGTAACCAGACGTTCGTTATTTGGATAACGACTAGTATTTTATAGGAACGGTTTTGCGTTACGCCTGGTAGAAATTCTAACTATTCGTAGTAGAAACGATTCGTTTTTGGAATATAGGAACCGGGCAATTATGCCCGGTTCCTATATTCCAAAAACGAATAATAATATTATCTAATTTTGTTATTTAATAAAGAATTGAACTAAAGTAATAAATGAAACTAACGGAAAGATAAGGTAGTATCATTGATGATACCCATAATTTTAACATCTATAATATCCTAGGACATTATTCACACACGGCCATCTGATCCCAAACTAAGCAGAGCTTGTACTATGGAAACCAGATAACTGATATACTACATTGCTTTTGTAAATACATACTTATATAGATAATTACACCCAGACTCAGGACAAACATGGTGATGCACACAAATATCTGTCCTGGGTGGGAATCAAACCCACGACCTCTAGCGTGAAAAGCAAGCATTTGCCATCCACGCCAACAACCAACGCCATAAAGGGAAGAACGTGGAATCAATGGTCATTAGATATTACGAGATCAGACCATATCTACCTTTTCTACACTCAATGTTATTCCGTGGTAATGTTTGTTTCTAGGATGGTTTTTATTAGAGAAATAAGTTTACGCATTTGGCTAGTTGATCTTATGATATTTATTCTTACTAGCTGAAAAATTACCGAACTTTCTAAAAAAAAACATTTGATTTAAGGTTTGTCTTAGGCTGTTGGTTGGTTAAGTAGTTTCATAGATCTAAACTTGTTTTGCCATGATAGCCTAACACACTACCTAATTGGTATAGCGTCAGCGTTTCTTCAAAGGCACAACCTTATTCAATACCCGTCCACATGGTATAACCACAGGCAGAACTCACTTATGATTAGGTCTTGCCATATGTACAATACTACGCAGTATTATAAACAGTAGTATATACCAAGGGCACCCATCTGAATGGCAACTGCGCGAATGGCACCTAGCCTAGTCCACGGAAGGCACCTATCAATATTTTTGGAAGGTGCTCTTCGTGGATTCAATTTATTTTTTACATTATTGTCCACGAAGAGCACCTACGACTCAGTAACCTAGGTTATTCAGTAGTTATGTTACCCATCCCGATTCATTTACACTTATGATTAAAAAATATATAAAAATTAATATATTAGTATAAAACAAATGTATGAATATAATGAAAACACTTATGGTTAAGAAATTTATGAAAACAAATATCAGGATAAAACTCGTTTACGAATATCATTGTTATGTATTCGAATGATTATGAATTTAGATTATTAGTATATGAAAACAAATAGTAGTAAAAACAAAGTGTATGATTTATGATATTATGAATTTAAATGATTATGTTTTGTAATCTTTAGTTGTAATATTTTTTATGAATAACGATTATTATAGCTTGAAAAGGTATGAGAAAATTTTTCGGACTTCCGATGATAGGAGTTAAAAAGTTATGTAAGAAAAAGCGCACCCCCCTACAAGTGATGGACACAATGCTATAAGCGAAATGTTTTGGGGAGGCCTTTGTGGAGAACTTATGACCCGACTAGAACAATAATGTATAGTATTGACTGTCTCGTTGGTCTAGCGGTAGCGAGTTCCACCGCAGATAATAACGTCGAGGGTTGAAACCCCGGGTCGGGCCAAAAGTGATTTTGGGATATTACTGAAAAAAGTAAAATTTCTCAGAATCAGTCCGAAGTCGACTTTATTACACTCGTGTGCCTTGAAGAGCAAGTAAAGCCGTTGGCCATGTACCTGACCTCTTTCAGGTCGTGTAGCTAGTCGTCCCATAGGATCATGAGAGTGATGGAATAGAAAGTGCCCCTGTGTTTGCACACACACATGTGCACTATAATATGTGCCGCGCAGATGGCTAGTCTACATTGAGTCTCGCCGCTGTGGCCGAAATTCGACTAGGGGGACATTACATTATTGACTTGAATATTGGTTTTGATTATTTGGTTTAATATTCTTAATACGAAATCCAACAATTTAAATAAGGTACTGTGTAAGAACAACCCTGCGTGAATGCCCGGCAAAGTATAAAGTTAATACTGAATTTATTTGTTTAAAAATTGTGATGTCCATGTTTTATATTTAATTGAACGTTAACTTGAAGAGTGTCAATTATCATATTCAAAATGTAAAATTATCATAGTTAGGTAAAAAATTAAAATTATTATAACACAAAATACCAACTTTATAATTGTGTTAAAGTGTTAGTATATAATATTTAATTAAAGTATATTATATTTAATATTCATGATCAAAGCAATGACCCGAACAAACTAAACTACCTTAACTTGTAGGCATCACATGGGCTACTACCAGCTCACACGCTGCCCACTAGAGGACAAGCATGTCTAGATCACTTTGTCTTAAAAACACAGCGGTCCGCTTTAACTCTTATTGCTCACTCTTCCCTGACTGATCATGACACAGTCTTACTATTCCTGTCGAAATAAATATCTAATACACCAGCGCGAAAAATGGTGAGCAGTGTTGTTCGCGACCAACTAGATAAAGATCTTGAGCAACTAGACTTCATGGAAGTCTATAGCACTCAAGACCCTCACTCAGCAGCAGAAACTATGGTCCATCTCATAAATCAAGCTAAAGAGGACAACACACAAATTGTCAAAGTACCCAACCGTAAAAAAATGACTTTTTCGATGCATCCGACACAGAGATAATCTACACAAGAAGTTAAAAAAGGCACCTGATAATTCAGATCTTAAAACAACATTTACCAGATACAGAAACGTCTGTAATAACTTACTTAAGAAAACAAAAATAGAATACGAAAAATATCAAATACATAAGGCTGGAGCAAACCCAAAACAACTATGGTCAGCAATAAATACTATAATAAACCCTCTCTCATCTTTTAACTCTATCAGCTACTCCAAAACTATCAGTAAACAGTGTTAACGACTTTTTTGCACAATCTGGTAAACAACTTGCCGAAAATGTTATTCCCCCGACCAAACCTGACACATTGCCCACTATAAAAATTCCTAATTCTTTAGTTCTGTTACCAACCGATGACCACGAAGTTGAAAAAATATTAATGTCCCTTCGTAACGTCTGTGCTATGAGATGGGACAAAATATCAACTAGTCTACTTAAAAAAAACATACAGCTTTAATTGTACCCCTCCTTACATATATATGCAATTTGGCTCAGTCAACCGGTATATTCCCAAAAATTTTTAAAAATTCTATTATTCACCCGATATTCAAGAGCGGGGCAGAAACCGTGTCAACACCGTGTCTGTATTATCAACCTTGTCAAAAGTTCCAGAGAGGATAATGAACATTAGGTTAGTAGATTACCTAGAAAAGCACAAACTTTTATCCCCATCACAATACGGTTTTCGGACTGGCAAATGTACTTCCGATGCAGTTCACGATTTGACAAATTATTTCGTTACTAATCTAGACCAAAGGAAAAAAGTAGTAGGCATAGACCTTGCTAAAGCCTTTAACACGGTTTCTGTGCCCATTCTCTCGCAAAAAAATGGAAAACATAGGAATCAGGGGATTCCACTTGAACTTTTTAATGATTACCTATGTGAGCAGACAGTCTTATACGGCGTGCCCCAAGGAAGTGTGTTTACTTTATTCGTCATCTATATTCACGACTTGGGCATGCTTACACTTCCTCGAGGTAAAATCATAACATTTGCTGATGACACAGCTCTCCTATTTAGCGCTGACAATTGGAACCAGGTCCACTCATATGCACAATACGGTTTTAATACTGTCTCAAAATGGCTACGTAGCAATTTCTTAACGCTAAACGTTGATAAAACCAATTATATGACCTTTTCTCTAAGAGCCACTAATAAAGTTCTTAATGCCTCACCTCCCTACACAATAACATCACACAGTTACACGAAACAAAATGGTGATAATGCTTCATGTTGCCAACCACGTAATGCAAAAGATGTCAAGTACCTTGGAGTAATAATTGATGAGACCCTTAAATTCCATAAACATATTGATACGCTGAAAAACAGGTTACGTAAGCTTATATATATCTTTAAAACCTTGAGGCAAGTGGTTGACGATAAATTTAAAAAATCTGATTATTACGCTCTAGTTCAATCACTGCTAACTTACTGCATCTCTGTTTGGGGTAGTGCACCAAAAACTACAATTATTGACTTGGAGAGAGCCCAGAGAGTAATTCTGAAAGTGTCCTGTTTCCTTCCGTATCGTTACCCCGCGGAACTTCTATACAAGGAGGTTAAAGTAATGACAGTGCGTCAACTCTTTAATTTAAGTATCATCCAAACGCCCGAAATTAATAAACGATCCTAATCCATTTTATGCTATCTACGATAGCAATTTCGATCCATTTGTCTATTAAACCGTGCCAATAAAGCATCCACAGATTGAAAAAGCAATCTTTCCGAACGAGCGATCTTTGGGAGGACGGATCATAGAAAAAGATAGGCCTCTGTACTAAAATGACAGGTTGCACGTGCCAATAACCAATCCATTAATTTTGACATAAGCTTAGATAGCCAGAACAATCTAAAGTTGCAATCCTAGAAATTCGGTGGATTGACAATTGGTTCTAAAGATAAAATTGGTGAAATAGTTCATTTTATTCCAAAATAGCTTTGCATATAAACAATAAATAACAAGAATATTTTTTTTGTTTACAAAATAGGCGGCAACAACTTCACGTCACTGTTTAAATTATTTGTAAAACAAACACAGAAATCAATAACAAAATTATTGCTTATCATATCAGAATCCATTATAGGTATTATATTTATTAATAAGTAATTATTTGTATATTAGTTATAAATGCTTTGCAACAAAAACAAACAACCAACTTACTGCTTGTTTGTTCTTGATCCGATCGGCGACGACGGCGCAGGCGTGCGTTTTGCTTGTCAAATTTTGATACGTTCCGTTCCACCAAAAGATAATGTTTTACCAATTAAGTTTCATTTTATTATTATATACCGTAGTCGTCTAGTAAAACATTAACATTTAACCTAGCTATAAATAGGTCAATATTGATGACTTATCTTTAATATATTTAAAAATAAATTTTCATCTTAAATTAAATGGTATAATTGTGTCCTGAGTTACCGAGTTCTGCATAAAACGGAACGCTGCAGAGGGAAAAGATCGCACCCCAATCTCTGAGCAAAAAATGGATGGATTGATATGTTTTGTTATTGGCACGCAGGTAAAGATCAAGATAGCGATAGAGCTAATCTAGAGATAGGATTGACTGACAGATTGCGGATCGTTTATTAATTTCGGGCGTAAGACAGCACTGATTGGCAACCCCGTAGATCGTACAGTAAACTTTTCTACTCAATTCTCGAATCGATTCTTTTGTCACCTAGGTGGCTTTCTATATAACAAAATTAATAGAAAATTACATCTAGCTAAACTTACAAAAAAAGTGTGTAAAAAGAAAGTTACTGCTTTCCTTCATGAACACAATTATGAGGATACTGAAAAATTGCTTGCAATTATGTTGTAACTATAATATATAACTATAATATGAATTCTTACATAGACACACACACACACACTCACACTCACACACACCCACACGCGTATAAACCAACGTAACTACTAATTCTTACTGAAAATGTTTGTTTTTGTATTATTTTTTACTCTTTACTTTGTTCACTCATTATTCTCTTATAAACCAAATTATATACAAATGCATGTGATCCTATTATTCCTAAGAATGAATAATAAATGTATCTCTTCATAAAGGGTGGAGTCCTGGTATCCTGAAATACAGGCCTTGAGCCTAGTTTAGGCACCAGTCTCCCACAATATTATAATTGTTACCTATAACTAATACACCTTATACAATTTATTCTGTAATATTGTGGTGAGAGAATAAAACATTGGTATTATTATTATTATTTATATGCATACAATGAAAAGATACTGAGCGGCGAGACACGTCCTGGAGAATCACATTAATTATCTTGGATTTTTTTATGGCATTGACGACAAACGAGCAAGCGGTCACCTGGATGATAAGTGATCACCGCCGCCCATGTACACCCGCAACACGAGAGGAGTTACGAGTTCCTTGCCGGCCTTTAAAAGAGTCAGCAAACAAGTATTGCTGACTCTTCCCCCCACCCGATGAGCTCTGGCGACCTAACTCACACGCAGAAACACAACATAAAAGTTATTAATGTTATTATTAAGGAATGTCTTCTGTAAGGTGGAGGTACTTCCCCAGTCGGGCTGCTCTTTGAGCGAATGAACGCTGTGCCCTACCTCTCTTAAATATGCGGTATCCAAGATAGTTAATGTGATTCTCCAGGACGAATGAAATCAGAAAGGAACGGGAAGGAGTTTAAAAAGCGATTCCCCTTCCTACTAGAGGCAATTGAATATATAGAATGTTATCACGACGTTAGAGCTTCATAAGAAGAGAGAATTGCAACTATAGACGTAAAAGCATCGAGAGTATATTTTAAGGGTCCTATCGCTGGATCCTTGGGAGAGAGAGTCCAGCTGTGGACTTCTTTCGGCTGATATGATGGTCTAGTGAACTGAAAAAAAAAATTGGTTCCAATATTAAGAATGGAAATACTACAAGGATGATATAAATGTGAAGCTTAATTTAGGTGTATGTGTGTGTAAATTTTTTCCAACACCAATCTTCCGATCAACCGTTACAAAATTACAGCTCTATTAGTCGGGGATAAATATTCCGTTGCTAGATCCGGAACCTTAAACATTATCGGATAGACTTGAGGAAAAGAAATGTACTCGGAAGTACGCTAATGTACCTTGTCATTTTCCTTATGAGTTCCAAAAATCATTTTCTTCCTAGTACCAAATAGTACTCATAGTCAGAAACCAAGCAAATGACCTTTGACGTTCTCAGTACTTCTCAGCATAAATAACGCAATAAGGAAATATAAAATTGTTACAGACAGTAAATTCAAGTCAGTTTTGGCCGAGATATAATTTGTCAGAATTATCGCGCCATTTAATAAACAACTTGTCAAACGTAATACGGCTCTCACCGAATGGCTCGAAATCAAGTTATAATGACATCTAAACAATGAATCTAGCTTATTCTACAACGTATGTAAACACACTAATACACACACACACGCAAACGCAATCACATTCACACACCCACACACACATAGTTTTGAGAATCGGAAGGTTTTCCGAGTAGGTAAGTAAGACGCGAAAGCTTTTATCGCCCCAAACGCTCAAGCCTACCTAGTACTTAGTATAATGTTATAACAATCCAGGATTTTTTTTTAGCTTGTAACTATGATAATGTGAATTCGTTTGGTATCACCCTTCCAGTACCTACTGGCCCTATCGGAATATCAGCACTGCAGAAATGCAGTACTAGCTGAGATAGGGCCATTTTTCATACCAGTACGGATAAAACTAATAACGTTTTTAAATTGAATTATTGTTTTTAAAATTGAATGTATTTTCCGTATATGTTATGAAAATATAATTATTTCTTTCTTTCAAGCAAAATATGTAGACATGTATGAAAATTATGCACACAACCTGTTGAAATGTTCGTTCTCTTACAATGAAAAATATTGTAATACGACGCGACGGTCGGCTGACATAATATATTTTTCTTTTTTAACCATTTCTTCGATCACTGTGGACACAGAGAGTCAGAGGTTTTGCCATATTTAAAACTAGCTGTGCCCCAGCGGTTTTACCCGCGTTAAACTTTATAAATTATCACAACTCCTCCCACATAGGTAATAGCGTGATAATATGTAGCCTATATGTTGACCCGACCTCTTAGTAATATTCCTGCATAATTTTAAGTAAATTCATGCAATACTTTTTAAGTTTAGCCCGGACATACACACAGACAAACAGACACACAAACAAAAATTCTAAAATTTTTTGGCTTCGATAACGACTGTAGATCATGGCCCATATCATTTTAAAAAATATACAATGTACAGTTTTGACTTTCCTACGATTTTATTATATGTATAGGCTCACAAACGTGAATCTGTTAATCTACAGTTTGTGCGCCCAATTCAATGTGCCCTTTACAGCGGTGATGTTGCATAAGATATTTTATAAATGCTAATTGCCACGTTCCGTAGTGGCTTTTTAATTATAACTACGAGTAGTTCAATTCTATTTTAACCAACACACTAACGAACCATTAACAAATTTTTTTTTTTATTTACAGAAAATCCAGTTTCTTTTCTTTTTATTTTTTTGTTTTTAAAGACGACGCCCGCACTAGCGAATTAATCCCTTTGTCGCGGGGTACTTTACAAACATATAATAGACGGACACAAATGATATCCAGACTCAGAACAACTTATTATGGTACACACAAATAGTTGTCCAGCTTGGGACTCGAACCCGCGACACGAAGCGGCGAGGCGACTTTCTTAGCCGCTGCGCCACACGTGCAATCACAGTTTGCTATTTGGTTAATAAACTTTCACAGACTTTGTATCAGGCTCACTTTTTATTGAACGCCCATCGTATATACATATATTCGCTGACGTACTGACGCTTGTACAGACGCCAGCACATCAAGCTACCCCAATCTGTCAAATTTCCCCAATTGAATGTGAATCTTATGCTTTTGTGATAAAGTTGAAAATCTATGAAAGAAATTTGACAGATTGGGGTAGCTGGATGTGCTGGCGTCTGTACCTACATCTTAACATCTTTACGGTCTGATTGTATTGTTCGGCAATATTTAACGCAAAGGCCGTGGCCCACATTCCAGTAGCTTATGTTACGTAAATACCAAACCCTTAACCCCTGTTCCAATGTTTCCAGGCAGTTTATCCACGTAATCTAGATGTATGAGCCGGTGATGCGGTCTACGAGCACGCGCCAATGTTTGTCTTCCAGCAATTACCTCCGGAACATACTCACAAATAAGTTATATAAGATTACAGTGGCAGTGCGTCCATGAAACATGATTTCTTGTGACTTTCTTCGGGGAGGCAGGTAGGGTCGGTAATTATTGATTTCGTATGAGTCATAAGCTTTGGCAATCATCATTGGTGGGCCGTATGATTGGTGAGTTTATCATTTCAACATGGCAAGATATTGAGATTTTTAATTAAAAGTGTCCATCCTTCAATGAGATTTTTAATATATAGTGTCCATTCAAGGTATTAAGCAAACTGAGATATTAAATTAAATTTAAATAAATCATCGTAAATTGACACTGACGGGAAATTACCTATATAGCGCCTTCTACCAGTTGCTATAGTAACGCTGCCTTTATCATACCATTTTTTTACCTTAGAAAAAGGACTTCAAAAATGACAAAAGTTTTCAATTGAACGCGATTATTTTTTTATCGATTCAGAAACGCCGGTTTCTGAATCGTTGTTGATTATATTTATTTTTATTTTAATGGATTAATTAAAAATATGCATTACTCTTAGAATAAAATCTTAGAATTAATTCTTATTTAATTTAAATTATTGCTTTATAAGAAAATTAGGCCAATTCTTGAAAATTAATTAAAATTAAGTTTTATGATTTGGGTGCCGCATGCCGTTGAAATATTTTGATTAAAACCTAATATATAATATTTAACTTATGGCAGAGATTATTTTTATAAAGTTAGTATTGAAGTTAGTGTTTTGTTTTAATTAATGTTAATTGTGATCCAGTTCCTCCAGATCTTTCAGCGTAGTCATCATACGATAATCAATAATCTATGTCGGAGGCTTAATGGGAGGCTTAAAAACTCTAACAAATCACTGTCTACACGAATAATACGTAGTTTGTTACCATATTATTAGCAACCCGGATTTTTTGTTCATCGGCTTTTCTTGCGAATACTTCAACCGGTACCATTGGTTGCTTGTCATAAAACAATGAAGACCTTGATGATAGATATTCAAATTACAAACGAAAATATTAACAATAGATATTTAGATAAACGATTATGATTGGGCATTATATTTATTTTTACTAGCAACATTCAAAACGTTTTTAATTACCAAGGATATTTTTTCTTCCTCAAACGGGTTTCGTACTAATAATTTATTTCAACGCTCTTTTTGCGACTGGATGGTAATTTAGTGGTCATTTAAGATAGTTTTTTCAATACGTATAAAACTCAAAAAATATTCTCATCAACGTTTACTTTGAATTAAGTTATTATTTAAAAATAAGAGGACATCGAGATCCACTGCTTGATTTTGATATATTCTTTTGAATGAAATGGCTATTGGAAATCTAACATAAAACAATATTCAGTATTCTCCTATTTCTTTATTAAAACTGAACCAATTGCAATTTACATTTTATCTTACAAAAATGAAAACGTAGGCCATGCCAGGCTGTTTAATTTCATTTTTGGAAGTTCTATATAGCCAGTAATTTTACGGTGAGTTTTCGATGGATAATTTATACAAAAGTATATACAAAAATGCTACGGCAACGCATTGTCGTGGCCAATATCTATAATAATGAAATTAATTTAATTTACTACTTTTGCTGTGTGGGTGACGGCAAAGAATATTGCCACCCCCTTTCATCCCGTGGTAGGCAAGAGTGAATATCTTCACAGAGAACGGGCGTTTCTCTGTGTTCTATGACCATCTAACTGCGATCGCCAATCCGTCTGCCAAGCGTGGCGAATATACCATAACCGTCCAAATGATGAACATAATAAAGAGTACTTCTTCCATGTGCATCTGAATGCAATAATTCTGGTAAGAGTTGAGCTGGCCACCTATCATCACCAGGACGCCGTTAGGGCTGATTTGCTTTCGAGCAAAGAGCTAAACTTTTTACGCATAATTTTATAAAACTGGTAAAAATAAGGTAATATTAAGCGTTATAAAGTATATCGTCTTTTTATTTAGAAGGTTACTACACTCGCGAGCAACCAAATCGACTCAAGCCTAGACGGCGCACATATACATTGATTTTCCTAAAACGATAAATGGTAATTACAAAAGTGATATGTCATTCGAAAGCTGAAGAATTAGGCTTTCAATTAACATCAATACCTTAAAAAAAACTAAGCGCTGATTTATTGACACATTTTAATTGGCCGTCAGCGTAAATTACCTCTTTAGGAATCCACGACTTGCGCTACCTGCTCCCGCTATAAAACCCCCACTTCCGGTTTATCTTATCAGTTGCTTGTTACAGGTTGACCGGTACACATCTCCGTAAATTGCATTCCTTGTTTTCGCTAACCCATGGATACCACACCAGAAGAAGCCGCTCAAGTTGTTGCCTTGTTGCAACAAGGGTTAAGTCAGCGAGCAATCGCTGCCCAGCTCCACTTGAGCCAGTCTTCTGTATCCCGAGTATACAGACGGTTCCAAGAGACTGGTGCCTTCAATCGGAGACCAAGAACGAGCCGCCACCGGTGCACTTCAGAGAGAGACGACCGCTTCATTGTCTCAACCTCGCTGCGCAATCGACACCTTACGGGCGTTGATGTGCAGCAAGAACTGAGACGTGTATGACAAGTGGCTGTCAGCGAGTGGACAGTGAGAAGACGCTTGAAGGAAGCCAACTTGACGCCAAAAAGACCTGCGACGGGCCCTAAGTTGACTGCAGGCCACCGACAAGCGCGCCTTCAATTTGCTCGAGAGCATCTCAATTGGAGCGTTGCGCAATGGCGATCGGTCCTGTTTACTGATGAGTGCAGAATGTGTCTGCATGGCAGTGACAGGAGAGGCCGAGTCTACAGGCGTCCGGGAGAACGATTTGCCCAATGTTGTTTCGCTGAAACAGTGGCATATGGCGGCGGTTCCTGCATGATGTGGGCTGGTATCTCTTTAGAGGGAAAAACCGAACTTGTTTTCGTGCCTGGGGGCGGCCGAGGAGGCGGGCTAACAGCTGATCGGTACATCACCGACATTCTACTGGATCATGTTGTGCCCTACGCAGGGTTTGTCGGTGAAGACTTCGTGACACGACAATGCCCGCTGCCACACGGCACGAGTCACTCGACAGTTTCTGCAAGAGGTCGAATTACGCACGATGGACTGGCCTGCGCTCAGTCCTGACATGAATCCCATCGAGCACTTATGGGACGAGCTTAAAAGAAGAGTTCGGGCCAGAAATCCAGTCCCTTCAAGCGTAGACGAGCTAAAGACAGCATTATTAGAGGAGTGGGACGGCATTCCTCAAGAAAATGTCAAAAAATTGATAAGGTCCATGAAAAACAGACTGCGGGATGTAATTAGGGCTAGAGGGGGCAATACGAAATACTGATTTAAATAAAATAATTTTATTTTTAATTTTTTTTGTTTAATTTGTCAAATACGAGACACATACCCTTTTTCCTAAATTCCCGTTTTTCCTACTCTTGCATTCAGACATCATTTATTTCAAAAATGATGGATGGATTTCAATGATAATGATATCAAATTAAAGCTGACATCTTAAGCTTTCGAATGACATATCATTTTAATAATTTCCATTCATGATTTTAGTTGTATCAATGTATGTGTGCGCCGACAAGGCTTGAGTCGATTTGGTTGCTCGCGAGTGTAGATAGCTACAATAAAGCCTGTCTACGATTATTAAAACAGTAGGTAATATTTTTTATTTTTCGTTGCATTTTCTATATAAGCTTGTTTTTTAGTTTTTAAACTATTATTTCATTTTACTCAAAATAAATATTATAATAAAATTGTAGTATTGATACCGCCTTCGTTTGAAACTTTGAAGTCTGTAATAAACATTAAACCATGCGTCGCAATACCTAACAAAAAATCATTACAAATTCACCAAAGGAAATAAAAAAAGGTGTATCAAATAAAAAATAATTTTTAAGACAGAATGGGGAATATATTTAATTAAGTTTTAATTCTGTGTACAATTAAGTTTTAATACGGTAGTCACATTATAAAATTTTAGAGAAAATCTTGTTCTGAAAATGGGACCTCATAATAGCAAGCGAATTATTCTTAAATTTGTTAAATAACTACCAGACAACCAAAGAAAAACTGTTACGCAGACTCGGTTAAGAACGGACCCTACAACCTTCATGTATACTCTTGAGCTCTGAGGTAGCCGTAAGACATGATGTCATTCAGTATAAATAATGAAAAAAATCACAAAGCTAGAACAAAAGAATTAAACGCCATCCAACTAATCTCAACCAGTCCAGCATGACATAAAGTAAACAAGATATCTTAATTATATCTCTTTATAAATAGCCTTCAAACAAAGGAATCAATCTGGGTAGGCACTTTGTTTACAATTCAGCGGTCAGTCTTTCGTTTTGATAATAAATATTTATGTATGTATTCTTAATTAATCATGCGCAAAATCAAGTTTCTTACATCACGATATCTGCTGATGGTCGCCTCATCTGACCGCCATACAAAATTTTAGAGAAAATCTTGTTCTGAAAATGGGACGGCTGACGGCGAAAGTGAATGCAGGCGACCGCGTCGGCTTTAGTACCGACCATTTCTAGGACGCTAACACGCTATTCTGTTTGACTGTTCTTATTGGTGAGTGTCTGTGAGTGCGTCGGTTGTCCACCTCTCTGCGCGGTGCGGCGCGGCCCACTCCGCAGTCTCGCCGGTGCCTCCAAGCCGCACGTCTACCGCGTCGCGCCCGTAGCGCTCTGGTGACCGCGATCGTTCCGATAACCGCAATTTCACGTGCGCTTGAGCAACTTGCTTTGGATTTTTTTCGAAATTCACTTTTTCCTGAAACATCGATAATTGCAGTGTTTAGTGCTTGTTTTTCTGAGTTAAATCTAATAGCTAGTGTTCCCTGTGCCGTTAAGAAGTGGCAAGAGGCTGTGTTTGCAGAAACGAGCGAAAGCGGTCAATCGTGTGTCAACTGTCCGCGGAATTTGGCTGTGTAGGTGTTTTACCCTGTGTTGTGTTGCAATGAAAATGAAGTGTTAAAATGTTGAAATCTGGTTTGTGAGGAGCTCATTGAGCGTGCTTATGCGCCTGTAAAAAACGGGTACAGGTGCTTATGTAAGGCAGAACTGACGCATACAACAAGTGAGTACCTATCCATTCATTATCTGTATAGACCTACATTCTCACAAAACAATCAACAACTTTTTATTTATATTTAATGTTATTGTAACAATAACTGTCTATTGGCAAATACATTCTCCAAACAGTTTTAGAAAGTCAAGCAGGTATTTTGGCAGGTAATATTTATTTGAAAGATTCCAATTAAAAACTGTTACGAAACTTTTAAGTACAATATAGCTCAATAGACTACGAGAGCTCATTAAATTCTCTTTTAGAGTGTATCTGAAGTAGATATACGTTTTAACTATAAATCTATAAACTTTCAAATGTCATCGTGTACGGTAAATAAGCACAATAAAAACCATCAGGAAATAAGTTAGCTTAAATAAGATAGCGTTACAACATAATATTATTTTGGCCAACTTCAAGCGTGGCCACTTATTATACAGCTATACGGAAATGAACATGTTAATTAAATTCATTCACAATCTTCATAAATATTGAGAATATTTTACAACGTGTAGCATAAAACATACGGCGCTCCATCGGCAAAATTGTGCAGAAGTATATACTTGGCTGCTAATAAAAAGTGTATCAACTGAGCGGCATACTTTCATGGGTGATAATGACATTTCGTTTCCGAGTTTAAATTATTCGGTGTCATGGCTTTATAGAATTCAAAGCTTATATAGAATGTTTTATGCGTCTAAACTAGCCGTGTCATAAATTGCCTCACAAAAACATCATAACAAAAAAAATATATTTTCACGTGTTTGTATTTTTTTATTATTATGAAACATTATTCGTTATTGGCTTCCCATAAACTCGTATTTTAAGACAGTGACATAAAAATTTGCCCTTTAAAAATTCGTCAGTAGTTTATGGTTCAGGCAGCGATTTAAATTTATCTTGAAAAAGATTCCAACGTATAAATTTCTTCCATTATTCGATATCTAGCGGAAGCTTGTTATATACAATCGGTGCCATACAAAATAAAGCTATTATATGAACACCTTTGCCTTTACACGTTTCTCCAAGCGTCCCAGTTATTTAGCAGTGGTCGAATGTAACACATGCAGTGGTATCGAGGCGGCGCACTTTACAAAATCTTATTTTCGTGACTCGGAATCTGCTTTTAGGACCCTGACTCTGTTTTAAGCCACACCCTGAATCAGATTTTAACCACTTGGAATGTAATTCCAGCTACCCCGATGGTTAAAGGAGGCCATCTTCCACCAACTCTGATTGTTTAATCCTACGATGACATGCCATAGTTTCATAAACTGTGAACAAAGAGTATATCAAAGGCCATATTTCTGAGAAGGTAGTTACTAGTTAAGTAACCTGTTTGCTGCTAGACATTTCAACAATTTAAAGTTGTTTTTACGATTGAGAATCTAAATTGTTTTATCATTATCCGTTTACCGTATAACATAAAATTGTATAAAATGCATAGATTTCCTCAAACAGTAAGGACGTACACATATTATAAGACTGTTACTACACAATCTGTTATTTACTAAATTTATTAGAAGCAACTAACAAATACATAAAGTGGTCTCTTAACCCTTTCCTGGGCATTGGTCATATAGTTGCCACCATATTTTGAACTCTATGAGCTTCTAATAAAGTTCAAAACTAATAAATTAAAACTATACCTACTGCCTTATAAAGAGTTAAATTATCTTAGAGTGATTTTGTGAATTATCTATTATGTGAATTTACAATGAAATAAATGTACAGCTGCTACCAGCATTATGTAATATATAATACCGGTATTATGTAATATGGTCGTGTTCTAAAAATTGAGATCGCTGGAATACAATTCAAATCTTAAAAAATAAAATAAGTTTAAAAATTTAGATACCAAAACCAACAAATAAAATCTAATTTCAACATGCAGCGAACGTCCTACCTGATGGTAAGTGGTTACGGTAGCCTGTAACATTTGCTACTCATGTGACATTACCCTTATGCGTTGGCGACCCTTCTACCTATCCTGGTGAACACTAGCAATCTGACTGACTCAAAAGATAACATCTTTCCTGTCAATTGCTGAATCTGACTGACTCAAAAGATAACATCTTTCCTGTCAATTGCTGGATATTTTTTGTGATTTTGAAAAGGGACGGTAATGTATTTTATTTAACCAATGAGCGCGCGTATGGCATTGCGGTATGATGTCAGATGGTGTTAACCCAGTTTGCGTTAGTTAGTTGAAGTACAGTCGGTCAACATATGTAGTGTAGGCGATGATATTCATATGTTTTTAACAATCCATTTTCAAGTTATCTATCATTATTTTCCAATAATTATTTGACTACAAGTACAAGTTGAAGTTTTCAATTTTCGAACAGTTGAGTCAGCATTAGAAAGGAATATGGTGAATACTAAAATTGAATGCTTTTGCTAGAAAAAAAAACGAGCGAAGCTTACGGTAGTCACATTATAAAATTGAGATGAAATGTATGTGAAGCCAATTTATTTATAGTGTTTGGTCGAATATATTCGACACAAACTAGTTGGCCGACCGTGTACCTTATGCTAAATTGCCTTCAAATACATTTCATCTCAATTTTATTATACGGAATAATAACATTTCATAACATTTCAGATATTACGGATAATTTTTATGTATGTACTACATTGTGCTTTGGAGATGCTCTCATATTAATGTTGTTCAAAACGATTGTTATATAGAAAGCTTGAAGTCTTTTGTATGTTATTTAAAACAGAATTTACTAACTTAACGCGTACAACAGTGTCTTTTGAATAACATTCTTCATTCCTATTTCCACAGTTCGGATGTAGATATACAGATAATTATATAAAATCACGTTTTAATTTGACTGCTAACGTGTAGAAACTTAGTTCGCGATGTGGTTTTTACGTGTTTTTATGCATATTTTTATGGCTATTTATAAGTATAGAGAAGTTTATTGGCGTTATTTTCCATTCTGTGATTTATATATAAACCGCAATCCTATGATATAGTGGAAAATAACACTAATCGTAGTCTTTATTAGTGCCTATATGGGCCGGTAAAAAACACCATAAATATATGATATATAGTTTTCCGAGCTGTATTTTAGCTACCCAGCTGCATGCTACGTTTACGGAGATCTGGCACATCTATTATAGTGTAAAAGTGTAAAAATATGTGTGGTAATATTTACACTTTTACACTATAATATGTTATACACACATACCCTTTTACACTCTGACAGCAAAGAGATTAGGCGCAGTACATACATAACACATATTTTACCACTTTGGAAGTATCTCTCGCGCAAACTATTCAGTTTAGAAAAAAAATATATTAGAAACCTTAATATCATTTTTGAAGACCTATGCATAGACACCCCACACGAATGGGTTTGATGAAAAAGCAATTTTGAGTTTCAGTTCTAAGTATGGGGAATCCCCAAACTATATTGTTTATGTTTCTATTTTTGTGCGAAAATCTTAATGCGGTTCCCAGAATACATCTATTTACCAAGTTTCAACAGTATAGTTCTTATAATTTCGTAAAAAAAGTAGCTGTTACATACGGATGGACAGACAGACAGGCATGACGAATCCGTTCTGTCGTTTGCCATTTGGCTACGGAACCCTAAAAAAATAACTATTAAAAGTTGATTACCACCTGGTACTTGAGCATATAAAGTGTTGGTTTTTAAATAGTTTTCCCTACTGTTGTCTCTTTGGCTCCGTGCCGAGTTGACGTTCTACTTTGCATTTGTTTACAAATATTGAAAGCAGTTGAATAGCTGAACTGGCTAAAAAGACATTTACACCGTTAGATACTCACACTACAAATATTTTGTAAAACATGAAAATTGTAGTCACAACGGCCAAGGCATGGCGAGCGCTACGAGCGGCCATTACCTTACCTTTTTTTTTTTTTTTTTTGGTAAGGCAGGGGATTGCCTATGCATGCCACCCGCAAAAAGTGTCTACGGGTGGATATGTTGGACTCGCACCGACTAAACCTACCTGCCGTGGACTTCTCTTGGCACCTAATGGTGGGAGCCCTGGGAACGCGGGTATGCTGCTCCGGTGCCCCCCTTTTGCACCATGTCCCAGATGTTTGGGACACGTACCCTGGGAGGGCTCTGGATTGCCCTCCCATATTGCCGACTCCTGCCAGTCCGGCACAGCGACTGCGCCACAAACAGTTCGCTGTCTTCCCGGGGCTGCTTGCAAGTGGCGGCAGGAGAGGGCACTTCTTTGACTACCGCCGCAGCCTCGAAGGGGAGTTGGGCTACCGGCTGCCGCCGCCGCCCCGACGCCCCCTTCGTCTGCGAGCAGGATCAGTTCTTTCCCGCTCCCGCTCAGCGGTCTCCTTTTGGAGCTTGACTGCCTAACAAAAGGAGACCACGGCGTCCCATTTGGAGGAGTCACCCGCCAGCATCGCCCCTACGATTGCCGGCGGGGACAGATCCCGTCCAATACGAGCGGCCATTACTATATATTAGAAACAAATATTCAAACTGTCAAGATTCTCCATGACGTGTTATAACAAGATTTTAATTGGCTTTTTATGATATAAGTTGCTTCACAACTACACGCTAATTTTAATGCTTGTCAATAGACTGAGGGCCGTTATATTTTAACACACAAACTGAGCTCGACTTTTTGTTACTGTATCTTAAAGTACGCAATATCGGGTTGAGATATGATCAGTTTATTAAGTTTAAGTTTTTTAGCATTGTTCAAATCATCGTTATCTTCATCATACTTCTCGCTTCTCGCGACCCTTGCAAGATCGCCGGTCCACCTCGTATAGGGCCTGCCCACGCTACGTCTTCTGGTTCGTGGTCGCCACTCCAGAATCTTTCTGCCCCAGCGGCCGTCGTTTCTACGAGCGATGTGCCCCGCACCGCCACTGAGTTTGGTAATTCTTTGGGCTATGTCGGCTACTTTGGTTCACTTGTGGATTATCTACTATATAAAAATAAGTCGGGTTTTCCTTCCTGACGCTATAACTCCAGAACGCACGAACCGATTTCCACGGTTTTGCATTCGTTGGAAAGGTCTCGGGCTCCGTGAGGTTTATAGCAAAGATAATTTATAAAATTTAACGCGGGTAACACCGCGGGGCACAGCTAGTTCAAGTATAAATCATAAATCTAACCATAAAGATAGAAACCCAAGCAGCAAAATTATCCTATAGTGCAGACGTTATAGGACTCCAGCACTTTTAATGTTCTCTTAAGGGTTCTAGTTTTTGCTGCATCGCTTATAATAGCAAGCATGGAGTTAGTTGGGCCTTATAGTATATCTCCTCCTATACATTAACTTATAATTACTTATAGGCCGAAATTAAAAGTCAAATATAAGCTTGGGTGACCTATAAAAGTATCGCGAGGGTGTAAACGCACTCAAGAGCAGATAAACTGGTAAGCTATGCTTATAACTACTAACAAGAAACATTATAGAACCACTATAAGTAAAGTACACCAATAAGAGTGATAAACAGAACTAAACACTCTGGATACTATTTGCATTTATTACTTGGTTTTATAAGGGTTTATAAATTTACTTTACAGAACAATTATCAGTAAAATGGAGCGGT
The DNA here is from genome assembly GCA_951640165.1 of Pseudoips prasinana. Taxonomy (NCBI): domain Eukaryota; kingdom Metazoa; phylum Arthropoda; class Insecta; order Lepidoptera; family Nolidae; genus Pseudoips; species Pseudoips prasinana. Next base: position 15,641,412 of record OX621241.1, on the reverse strand, counting down.
TATATAGTGGTATATACCAATATCGTTATAATCTTAACACGCTTATAAAGGTTTAATATAATATACTTAGTATCCAAAACTATATCCGTGGTGTCCTGAACAAGAAAACATTGGTTTATAATGGTCTTGCAAATTCGGTTATAGTCTCAGTACGGATATTTTGATTTTGTTGAATCGTAGAAATATGAGAAGGTTCCGTACAAAATTGTTATTGTGAAAATTTAAGACAAAATGTTTATTTTAATGATTCTGCACGAAAAAACGTTTAATCGATAAAAGCAATTTTAAATGTACACTTGGAAGATTGTGTTAGTGAGGAACCTGTACAAGAAGATGAATGCGATATTGAAAACTATTCCAATTTTCAACTACATAGCGATCTTAGAAAATGGGCTGTAGAATACAATACGACATGCGGCATTCAATTTTTTATTAGAAATTTTGAATAAATGTATTTGTTTCAAATTCTTCAAGTTCTCTTAGATCTCTTATAACATGTCTACATCTACGTCTTAATGTACGAGTTTAATTCATTCTGAATCTCTCTTCGACACAGCACTCAGCACATGTTAGTTTGTATTTCATAAAGTGCATTTTGATTTGGTATGATGGTTATAATGTCTTCTTTGATTGACTTTACTTCATGTTGAAGTTGTGGAATTTGACCAACCTCGACAGGCTGTATTTGGTTATCCGTGTTGTAAAGAACGCAATTTTGAGCATTTAAACTGACATCTGACAGTGTTTCTTCTGCTTCTGTTATGACAAGTTGAGGGTTTTGCGCGACAAAAGAAGATACAGGTAAAATTGCTGAACCGGATTGAATAGTAGCCGAGTTTTGTTGTAAATGAAGTGATCTTGTAGTATTTGAACGAGTATCTTCTCGAGAGACCGTTGGCATCTCACTAATTTGGTCTTGATCACGATTCTGTGAAATAATAAACCAAGTTAGCAAGGGAAAGCACAAAAATAGAAGTAGAAAATTTTTCAAACAATTTTTAAAGCTCGAAAATCCCTTTTAGTTATAAAGCTATCGACGTCCAGAAACATTACCATTTTCACACCTGACACCTAAACAAAAATATGAAAATAAGACATCGGTACCTAAAAACAACATAGAGTAACATTACAATATTTGCGGAACTCTAATTCCAAACAATATGGCCAAGCAATAGTTCTGATATTTACCATTTTTAAACAAAGTACGCCTATAACGGTTTGTTAATGTATTTGGGAAGACCAAGTTTGTCAAGATGGCGACTTTTCGTTGTATGTCTTACTGAAACCAACATTATTTTAAAATTCAACTTAATGAAAACGTGAATTTCGAGGGGCGCTTAAAAATTTTGACAAAAAACTTATTACACTTCACCGAAAATATACCTGCGCCATGCACATTCAAACACGGCTTCACTTATTGTTAACTAACACCCTACTCTTATTCTAGATAATATTTATTATAAAAATATAATAACTTACCTTTATCAATATTAATTAATCTTTACAAATGTGCATAGCAACATTCACCAATTCACATCACTTTGTATGAGCTTGTAAGATATTCACTGTGTACGTTATTGTCGTGTTTGGTTCCATTTAGCGCTCATAGTTAGCTTTGCGAGAGCAAATAGTTCTACGTGGTCTAACTATAAGATTACTATTGGCGTGATTGGTTCCATTAAGCGCTGATAGTTGGCTACGCGGGAGAAAATAGTTTTACATAGTCCAACTATATGGCCGTTATTGGTCAAAATGGTATTCACCAAGTCTACTATAGATATTTAATTAGCTAAAATACGCCTATAAATTGGGCCCTTTTCCGTGGTTATAATTGCTTACTATTCCGTTATAGTCCTATGAAATGGTGGTTCCAGGACAATTACTAGACCACATTTTGCTGCTTGGGAAATCATACACTAGAGCATCCGGCAGATTACAAAAATAATAATTTTAAGAAAAATATACTACGTATTTGACAGCACTTGTGACGCAGCGGCTAATACCGTCGCCTCGCCGCTTCTTTGGGTTCGAGTCCCGCGCCGGACCACTATTTGTGTGACCCATAAATAGTTGCTCTGAGTCTGGATGTAATTTGTGTCCGTCTATTATATGTTTGTAAAGTACCCCGCTTGCGCTTCACCTCCAATGGCATCCTGAATGTGTTTTCAGACCGGTGGGACTCTCCCCTTTTAAGTAGGTAGGTAAGAGTCCAGACACCCTTAATTTAATTAATCCTGAATGAAATTGATACTAACATTAGGCTAATTTATACTAACATTATATGGATATTTTTATCTGAAATAAAATATTGGAATTTGAATATGTTAAGATTTCTTAACACTAAAATCTCAATGACATAAAAGCCTATTCTTACTGTAAATGTGATTAAAATTTACTGACTTGGTCGCCTCGGAAAGCCGTCTTATCAGAATATAAGAGTAAGCCGAGGAACGCGACATACCCGAGCCGAATATGTAGATATTCATACTACTATTGACGATCACCGTAGCCTAGTTGGTAGTGCTCCTGCCTACGAAGCTGGTGGTCCTGAGTTCGAATCCCGGTCAGTGCAAATTTTTGTGTGATGAGCACGAATATTTGTTTCTGAGTCATGGATGTTTTCTATGTATTTGACGACGTTTTTTAAGCTTGTAGTATTGGCCAACAACTTGCGGAAAATGACCAATTTAGTTCATGTCAGCCGCTTTAATAGTTCCTACTTACATACATCAGCAGAAATAATCGAACGCGCGGATTACACGTCCACAAGTAGGCTTTCGGGGTAACTATGTAGGCTTCCAGGGGGGAGTACTATAACGTACACATACATTTAATCTGAAACACTATCATGAGCATGTGATGTATTAAAACAAAACCGTAGTTTATGGTAAGCGTATATGTCAATTCTATTAATATAAATATACGCCCACCAAGGAATAAAATCACTCGGTGAATTTTACACACATGAAATTCATGGCATACCACCCCCAGACTCAGAACAACAATTTATGAGCCCCACAAATAGTTGTCATCACGGGACGAGATGGGGGGAGGGGGGCAATATTCTATGCCGCCAGCCACACAGCAAATACATACCTACATACATAGACTCACGCCTGTTTCCCAGAGGGGTAGGCAGAGACAACGGATTTCCAGCAAATATACCACACAATACTAGAATGCACGTGTGGAGCAGTGGTTAAGGTGATTGCCTCGCTACTATTCGGCGTTCTCGTGTTTCGGTTTTAATTCCCGTACAGGGGCTCTACCGGCTAAGTCGCCGAACATCGTTTTCGTGAATGGCGTTCAAATAAATAAAGGTTAAAAATGACTTAATCAATCGTTAAATCGGCTTTCATGAGCACATGTGACGTCATAAATGGTCCGGAATCGATTGTCGACGTTGAGGCCGATTTAACGATTGATTAAGTCATTTTTAACCTTTATTTATTTGCGCCACTTCAACGCCATTCACGAAAACGATGTTCGGCGACTTAGCCGGTAGAGCCCCTGTACGGGAATTAAAACCGAAACACGAGAACGCCGAATAGTAGCGAGGCAATCACCTTAACCACTGCTCCACTGCGTTCTAGTATTGTGTGGTATATTTGCTGTGTGGCTGGCGGCATAGAATATTGCCCCCCCCCCCCCCCCAATTCTTCCCGTGGTGAGAGAATAAAATCAAAGAAAGTGCAATATCGAATATTGCTTGTTCTATTTCTTACTTATATCAATAAGATCTTTTGGTTTTTCTCCACAGGAACTAAAGAAGACGATTAAAGAATCGTCTTCTAAACAGAAATACTGCTAATTATAAAAAAACTTAAAACAAGCTTGTAACTAGTAATTGTAACCAGTCATTCCAACAAAATTGATGCTAAAAATCGTGTAAAATAGAAAGCAAAATGGAACCAACATGGTATGGAATGATAACTCTTCACGACGTCAGTGAAATGTACGTCGAGAGATAACGTTATCAAGTGGGATCCGGATGTATCGGCCCTCGTCGTTATCTGGTCTCTTTTCGGAGCAAATTGTTTAGTAAGCAGCGGGTCAATAGTGCAGTCTTATCAAACGCATCACGACAACCTTCACCTCCATATTTACGAAATTTCTAAATACAACTGGGTTATCTCTCGAGTAGTAATTGCGCATTGACACAGTAGATACATGGCAACAAGTGCGCATTATCAATGTATGCACACACCTGTACTAATTGTTTTTTCATGATTGTGCTTAAGAAAATGGTTTCACGACTATACGGTAGCACAACAGCATCTGCAGTGTTATCACTTGGAAATTTGTGTATTTTATGTTCTGAGACATATGGTGTAAAATGTTTAATTTGCTAGATTTATATACTCGCTCTAAGGTTATCCTGTCAGAAATAGCAAGAAACCACGTGTCGTGAAAGATGAAGATATATGCAAGCGTTTATAAATTCTAAAATACTATTGTCTACGGTTGTAATAGTATGTTTGAATTTCTACTCACTAACTGACTTTAGTATTTAAGGGCATTTAGACAGAATAAAGATATGCAAAATACATTTTTTTTGTACTAAAATTGGCAACTTTAATTAAAAAGTTATAAAATAAATAAAGTTGTGCCCATATAAGTCCTCTGTATTACAGCTTTCCAATTAACATGTTTTATGGAAGGGAAACGGAGACTAATCGAGTTATTTTCACCCTGCGCCATTTCAACTTCCTTACACAACTTGCTTACTGCAAGATGCTAAATGGGTGGCTTTCTAAAGTTTGAAGCCTGTGAATGTGAGCTCTAAATGGATATACACGACATAACAGCACAACTTTCAATTCCATTACAGTTTTCATATAAAAGTTAGATTTATCGAAAAGGTCCCTAACTTAGGGAAACTGTTTATAACTTACAGCTCTTATACTAGTTAGAGTCGAGGGTTTTCAATGCTATGTATAAAAGAGTAATATTATTGTGTACTAGCTATGCCCCGCGGTCTCACCCGTGTTAAAGTGGTATTGGCGTAAAAGAGTAACAAACAAGCATCCATATATCTATAGTCATAAATTTTCGCATTTATAGTATTAGTAGGATGTGTAACCTCTAGCGGTTTTGGCTGTGCACGTCGGAATAACTCGCAGATGGTAGATTTTTTCCTACTTACTTGACACTTATCGTCATATTTTGGACAATTCACACGATATAGTTATAAATTGTAGCATATGTGTTATTCTGATGTATAAGCTATATTATTGTAAAGTTTCATTAAAACCCATTCAGTAGTTTTACGTGAAAGAGTAACAAACATCCATCTACCCATTCGTACTTACAAACTTTCACGTTTATAATATTAATAGGATTAGTTTAGAAGTTAGTGCAAACATGTCAGGCATCCGCAATTGTGTAATAAGTTTTCTAAAATTCATAGAGTGCAGAATTGCGACCTAGATTTCATAAGTTGTACTCAGACATAATAATATCTGATGAGGTAGGTAATTGTGACTCATATTTAAATGCTGTTTCATAATAAGTAAGTAGTAGTAGAATAGATTCAACATTGAAACTAAAACCGTCTTGCGGTTAATATTTTCTTGATAACTGAACGAAAGAAGCGAGGTCTTAGGACTTACTAAAGTATTTAATTCGCTGTTTTTATACAGCGTCTAACAAGAATGGGTTTGGAATTATTATGGTTCTCAATTTAATCGCGAAAATAAAAAATACAAAAATATTCCTCAGCTGTCCATACGTACAGCCTGAAGCGTAGATAACGATTGAATGTGTATTCTTGATATGTATCGTTGTTTAACGTAGCTCTCTTTACTCCACTTCCGTAAATTCGGAAGAACGTAAAGAGAAAGAGTAAGATCACGTCACATCTTCCTCTTCTATCGTGAAACAAAATGCAATGTGAAGTGTTCTTATAAAGGATTATTGCACGCCTAAAAAGATTCACTTAAAAACAACTTATCACAAGATTGTACAAGTTGCACTCTTATAGCTAAAAGCGATCGATGACTGTACGTGTGGCGCAGCAGCTAAGATAGTCGCCTCGCCGCTTCGTGTCGCGGGTTCGGGTCCCGCGCCGGACAACTATTTGTGTGACCCATAAATAGTTGTTCAGAGTCTGGATATAATTTCTGTCCGTCTATTATATGTTTGTAAAGTAACCTGTGACACAGGGAAAATTTCCCTAAAAAAAAATCTCTTTCAGGTTGTCCAAAAATATACAACTTTTTATGCTACTGAGTTGGGAAACAAGCAAGCAAGTTATCGCAGCTTATCACAAACTTGCCATCACTTGCGCGTTACTAACTTCTCCACTCCCATATGAGCTCTAGAAATCTTACTTACATTCATCACCACAATATTATCATTATAATGCTGTCTTACCTAAATAGTATTCTGTAAGGTGTATTGTATAAGACAACGTGTAAGGTGGAGTATATTATGTAAGGTGAAGCGTACACTGTATTAGTACCAATCGGACTGCTCATAGAGCGACACAATGCAATGCAATCCGGCTACTATTTACTATATTTTGAACAATAGATTCTTTCTTTTATCCTAAGGTGTTTGAAACTAAACCTCTACTAGTTTTTATATGTTAATGTAGAAAATTAACATTTTAAGAATTAATTAAAGTTTTGAACTACAACTTAAACATGAATTTGAGATCGTTGAACTAAGTTTATCAATGCTATTGTTTGAGGAACCGTCAAATAGAAAAACGCCCTGAGCCAATGTATAGACGGTTAAAGTTTGATTGAAGTCTCCTTAGAATACCGATTTACTGCGTATGTTCATTGCTTACACGTGTAAGAACATTAACTTCTTACATGGCTTCTCCTAAATTTATTGGGATTGGCTTCCAGTCTTACCTGTTGCGGCTAGTAACCAATATTATTAGAATTCTATCAGTCTGCTGACTACCTCTAACGATTCGCATATTATTTGTTCTCATGGCACTTCAGACCAATGGTGAATGCGTGCGCATTCACTCGCGTTGGGAATAGGTAAAGGGGGAAAGGGAACTAACTTGCTTTCGTCTTTTCTAGGCTGGTGAGACGTGTCGAGCTGCAATTGTCTTGTTCACTATACACTGTTAATAGCCAGCCGGCTGGGCAACTATTTACATTTTTACGTACTTTCAGGCACAGAAACTAGTCAATCTACCAACCACATCCTGACACCAATCTTAATTTTTGGTAGATATGATTCGGTACGGAAATTCGTGTCCTTCCGGGCACAAAGACCTCTGTTCCCTGGCGGCGCGTTAAATACGTTTATCTTGTTCTATCCCGATGGGGTAATTTCATTTTTAATAAAGTATAAGTAATTATTTAAATTAGGTACGTAAATAGTATACCCACAGGTAATAAAAATACATTCACATGATATGTTGGTCACGCAGTAATATTTTCATATTCGTCCTTGCAAGTAATGGACGTGCTTACATAATTCCACCGAGAAACTGATATTTGCTCAAACAAGGTCGTGGCAAAACTCTTTATTTGCTCGTGAGACGTCAAAGTGCATGTACATCGGACGATACGAGCGATTACTTCATTAGACCAAACGACCACAATAGTACAATCAAGGGCAATCAGAATCGTCACGAGATGATTGAGCGCTGTGTCTGTGTCCGCGCACGGAATGTCTTGCGTTTTGACACTAATAGACTCTGCAGATGAATAGTTTAAGCATTTTACGAAAGAGGTCTAGTTTAAATTAAATACATCTTAGTACTTCTTTTTACAGTGGTTTAAAGAACTATGTATTTTCTACGATGTATTTACACGACTATTATGTGATGACAGGATTTCACTTCTGTGAACACCTTAAATATAAATCTTTGTTAACATTTGTTAATTCAACATTATATTCAGTAAATAATAAATTCAGATTACCGACAGGATTTGAACCAGCATACTCCCCCAATGTACTGCCTGAAGCTGTTATAAAATTACTAATAAGTTGTATACATAGTTACTTAAATTCTAAATACCGTTTTGGTTTGTTGTATACATAGTACAGAATTTAATTACATTGTATATTTTATAAAATAGCTATTATAGCACAATAAAGGTAAATGAAATAAATTTAAAACTAAATTAAACAAATAAATCATACCTATATCATTTATAAAGCTACCTTATACCTACCTTAATAAACATATGCATTAGGAAAAATCCCCGTGTTTCGGTTCCGGTTGTGCTATTAAATACACCATTTATATATCCATTGTGACAACTGTAAGTGGCACAGGGTTCATAAAATACGGTTTCTTACGGTACCCTCGTACTAGGTATATATACTATACTATACTATCATCTTGTTAAGTACGTTCATTTTTGTTGTCCGGAACTGATAATTATGGACAATTGGCTTAGAGCTTAACTCTTAAAATATATATAGATGGTGTCGTTTTTCAAGCTGAAATCTTTCGTTATGCAAGGCTTCAAACTTATTTTGCATTATGCAATTTCCTCCTCGTTTGGGAACCGATTATTATTTTTTTTGCTCGATACTTGGATGGTCCCATATACATTTTTTTAAGTAAAATGTCATGTAGCGAAGTTGAAGTCGGTTTTATGTTTTTTTAAACACAAAATTTGCTCATGAGGGAAATGATGAATAGAAGAAAATACAATGTAATTCAAAACTATTCAGGCAATATCCCCGGACGTACCAGGGACTCATCACTCAGGTCCTTTACGTTAAGTGCCATTGCTGATCCTTGCCTACAGGAGATGCAGTGGTGGGTAACACGTTGGGGACTTTATATTAGACTTAGAGTGTGCATATTCGTTATCTATATATCTATCTACGCATTAAATGTCAGACACTGTTAAATAATTTTAAAGCCGGTCTTAATCGGCTTACCTTATGAAATATGTCACCCTATGCCACTGATACCAATTAATATTCTCACATAGGTGCGGATAGTATCTATAGCTATCTATTAGTAAATATTACACTATTGTCTTCAGTAGTGTCCTCGACCATGATCGGCAAACACCCACGCTTCCCACGTTCACCGAGACGATAATGGCATTATATCAAGCGAATGGACATTGGACAGGTGCACCTACCTCTGCAATAGTTGCCTCATACTGGCGTTTGCAAATTGGAAGGGATAGGTATAACGACGCCGCGACGCTTTTGTATACCTATGTAGTGGCTTATGCGAATATAGACGTGGCCGCGTGACAAACCCGTGAACGTGCACCGTGTATAAGAATATAAATATGTTTATCAGTTGCCTGGTTGCCATAGTACAGGCTCTGCCTAGTTTGGCATCAAATGGCTATGTGTTAGTTGTCCTAAGATAATTATTTATGATAATAACAACTAACACATAGCCATTTGATGCCAAACGAGGCAGAGCCTGAACTATGGCAATCATGCTATGATCTGCCTAGTTTGGCATCAAATGCCTGTGTGTTAGTTGTTATTATCATAAATATTATCTAGGGACAGAGCCTGTACTATGGCACCAGGTAACTGATAAACATATTTATATATTCCTAAATACATACATATTAAATATCGGAAACAAATATCATGGAAAACTAACACACAGCCATTTGATGCCAAACTAGCAGAGCCTGTACTATGGCAACCAGGCAACTGATAAACATATGTATTTATATATTTGTAAATACATAATATTAAATATTTGAAATAGATATCATGGGATAACTAACACACAGCCATTTGATGCCAAACTAGCAGTGCCTGTACTATGGCAACCAGGCAACTGATAAACATATGTATTTATATATTTGTAAATACATACATATTAAATATTTGAATTAGATATCATGGGATAACTAACACACTACCATCTGACCCCAATCTAGGCAGAGCCTGTACTATGGCAACCAGGCAACTGATCAACGTATTTATACATTTCTAAATACATCCATATTATAGATTACTTAGAACACAGAACAAATAATCGTGGTTATCACACAAAGATTTGTCCTGTAACGAGCTGTGGCCAGCGGTTTCACCCGCGTTAAACTTTATATCCTATGTGTTTATTTTTTATTCACGTTGACTTTAGAAAAGCGCTTGTAAATAGTCAGAACATGTTTGTAGTAATATATAATTAATTTATTATTATTTATAGGTACATATAGATATTTAGGTATGTACAGATTGTAGGAAAAAAAACTTGTGTGTATGTACACGCGTTAGAAGTTATACGTCTTAATATTTCATACCACCTAGAACTAACTTCATGCTGTTAAATTTTTTGGTGTCGGTGTGCGCGCTCATCGTAAAAATTCACTCTCATCATTTTTCTCCATCGCGCCAAAAGAAGTATAACTTCAAAAAATTACAATAAGATTTATTTTATAATAGTAACGATATTTAGCTTGCTTTAATTAAGTTATATGAATATGTTATTCGAATATATAAGCTATCTTACTACAAAGTTTCATCAAAATCCGTTCGATAGTTTTTGCGTGAAGAAGTAACAAACATACACACTCACAAACTTTCGCCTTTATGATATTAATGTGATTGATTATATTTATTAGATGCTATTATTATGTGACTCTAATAACAACACCTGGATTTAGGAGAACGTATTAACCTGCCAACGCCAATCCGCCTGCCAATTGCTCGATGTCAAATGATGATACTTATTACTTACATCTAAGTATTGGCACATTTGATTCCATCATTGTTATATGAGTCAGAACATGAATAGTACCAATAGTAGTATTGTTGTTGACTGCCTCGTTGGTCTAGCGGTAGCGTGTTCAACCGCAGATACTGAGGTCCTGGGTTCAAATCCCGGGTCGGGCCAAAAAGTGATTTTGGGATTTTTCCGTAAAAAGAAATTTCTCAGTATCAGCCCGAAGTCTGGAAGTTGGTGGTATTACACTCCGGTGCCTCGGAGAGCACGTAAAGCCGTCGGTACTGTACCTCAACTCTTTCCAGTCGTGTCGCTAGTCGTCCCATCGGATCATGAGAGTGATGGAATATGGTGTTCCTGTGTGCACTATATATAATATGTCCTGCGCAATTGACTGGTCTCCATTGAGACTGGCCGCCGTGGCCGAAATTCAGTCGGAAAGACATCAATCATCATTCTTTTTTTTAATAAAAGGAAAAATATAGATGTAATATACGTTCTGTATCGCGGAGTATTTTACAAATACGCAATTAACCGATACAAAAAAACACACCCATGCTCAGAACAATAATTTATAGTTGAGTTGTGAGTGTGAGCTGTGAGTGTGTGTGTGAGCTGTGCGAAGATCGAAACCGCTACACGAGAAGCGAGTAGTAGTACCTACCTTAATCATAGATTTTATTCAATGTCTGACAAGATTTAGTTAACTTATAGCTATATGTATTGACAGTCAGACAGTTGTTAAGTAACTATTTTCACAATATTTTCAAGAAACCATCACTATCATAAACGAGATATGCTTTAAACCACACGACTGAAGTTAAACGTAACTGGCTATGAGAGAGAGAGAGAGAGAGAGAAAAAATGTGTGATCGCACTTCTCCCTCTTGCCATAATATACGAAACGTATATTATTTCATAAAAAAACAATTTGTGTGCCAATAGCCTACTACTTATTTTTGGAGGTGTCGATTCGCACACTAACAAATTAACTTCGTGCGAATCGCCTACAGGAAAAGTAATATTATTTAAAGGACTCGATTCGAACGTTTCGTGCGAGTAAGAAACTAAAGTACCTACTCATAATTGTGAGTCAATTAGGTGATTATTATTATTATTCTGAGCTAATTGTTCTTAAACTTAAAACTACACTTGTATTTGAATTAAGTACAAAATATATATTCTAATTTCGTATAATAATAAGGATGTTTAATGTAACATTATGTATATACCTCTTATTCTAAGCTACGTCACTTATCGAATCACTGAACGAAGTCAATGAGGATATTAATAGAGTGGATGTGTTCATAGTTAAAAATAAGTTTTCTATTGATCCTTTCAAGTTATTCGAGTTAATCTTACTTGATTTGTATATTTTATTGATACTTATGGGCGAGAATGTTCAGATTTTCTAGCGTAGTAAATTTATTTGCCAATAGTATGACGGTATTTTAATGATTATTAAAAGAAACATAATATATGAATATAAAATTTATAGGAGTCTGTCTGTCCGTATGGCACAGCAGGATACGGTCGCCCCGGTGGTTGAGACGTTGGTTTGCAACCGTGTAGAAGTGCTTTAAGGATAGCTATAAGTAACCTAAATCATTAGCTTAAAAAAAACACCACGACTCTTTGGTTTAGATTTCTAATTTATGCTGCAAATTTTGGTACGAATAGAAAAATGTGTTTTAGACACATTTAGTCTATTTAATGCCCTTAACAGAGTTTATTAGCGTATAAACGCTAACTAATAGCGTATATTTTTAGTAATTAGGCCCACTATCCTTTAGGTGGACTAGAAGGAGCATATACCTACATATAATAATAGTACTAACGAGATTAATAATGTTCAGCATTTATCGTTTACAGTACAAAAATTCTGCAAGCTCCAAATTGCAGCAATAAGATAATCGCAGGAAATTCCCACTTAACTACTGAATCACAAGAAATTGAATACAAAAGAGATCCATTAATTTCAAATCAGCTATTTTTGAATCGTCTTTTATATTAGAGCTTCTTCGCGACAGCAAAGAGATTAAAGGCTACCACCAGGAAGCGTTCTATGAGTAAAATTGCTAGCCTATCTACTTTCTCTATTGGACCGTTAATCATCTTGGGCGCTGCTTTTGATTATTACAATGACCTGTTGAATATATGCATAGGTATGCTTAATGATATGTTTATGACTACGGCCCCGGTTTTGATAATTTATAAAATGCTATGTGGTGACGGCGGCCAATATCAGAATATCTTCACTCCATCTCATCCCGTGGGGGGCGTACAAGTCTACCCGAGTTAACCCGAGGGAATATCTACTGGAGGATGTGCAGCAGCTTCTTTCTGAGTACTATGACCATGATACTCCGATCGCCGACCCGTATGACAAGCGTGGCGATTATGGCATATCCCCCAAGATGTATTTTTGGGGGAGGCTTTTGTCCAGCAGTGGAGTTCTTGCGGATGTTATGATGATGATAATTTTGTATGTCATTGCTTTCGTTGATCAATATGTTTTGGTTACATATTAGTTATAATGTTATATATGATAGAGTCACTAATAGCTTAAGTTATTATTAATGATAATCAATGATTGATTGTTCTAGATGTGTTATAAATAGTTATAATAGAATAAAACAAAGAAAGTAATATTATTGATGAAATTTTAACATAACTCTTGAAAATATCTCGCTTTAGCAGCCTAGTCATCGCTTTTGACTTAGTATTAATTACATCTAAACCGTATTTTATGCTTTGTTAATTAAAACTTTGTTTTCGCTCGCCAAAGGAACTCATTCTGGTCATAGTTAGTTGTTAATTTAGTCTATAATATTTATTATGTTTAATAGTTATCTGGTTTCCATAGATCAGATGGCAGTGCGTTAGTTGGCACAAGATATTGATTTAATTTATTTTTCGAAATGAATTGTACTCACCAGTTTAGCAGGAATATTTTATGTTTTAAATACTTGTGACTGATATTTGTAGAAAGTCATGATTAGTAAAGACTAATCATACTTAATTTAATTCTTTCTATTCTGCTTAATCGTAACAATCAGCGTGATGATAATTAATAGCTTGTATTGAGTTTAAGAGCAAACTTACAAAAATACATACATAAATGGAAGGTAGATTATACCTAAATTCAATATGTTTGTGAGAAAATCGAGATATCTATTTTAAGACAACGCCCGCATTAGGTAATGTAATCCCTCTGTCACGGGGTACGTTACAAACATATACTAGACGGACACAAATGACATCCAGACTCAGAACAACTAATTATTGGTCACACAAATAGTTGTCCGGCGCGAAACTCGCCACACGTGCAGTCAAATGCTGTCAAATGCCTATTAGTAATGTCATCATCATCATCATTACAGCTAAATAAGTCCACTGCTGGACAAGCCTCCCTCAAGAATCGTCTTGGGGGGATATGCCATAATCGCCACGCTTGGCAGGCGGGTTGGCGATCGCAGTAAGATGGTCATAGTAATCAGAAGGAAGCTGCTGCCCGTCCTCTGGTAGATTTTCCCTCGGGTCGACTTCTACGCCCCCCACGGGATGAGATGGGGTGATGATATTCTATAAATTCTATAATAATAATAATATCCTGGGACATTATTTACACACGGCCATCTGATCCCAAACTAAGCAGAGCTTGTACTATGGAAACCAGATAACTGATATACTACATAATATATTATTTTTCTTTTGTAAATACATACTTATATAGATAACTACACCCAGACACAGGACAAACAGACATGTTCATGCACACAAAGATCTATCCTGGGTGGGAATTGAACCGACGACCAAGCCATGAACAGTAAGCATTTGCCAACCACTCCAACAGGCCCGTCAACTTACAATACACTTACAATATACTATTTTATCAGTGTTAAACACACATACAATATACTCGTAATAAATTCAGCACTAGTCTCGAATTTCTAACAGTAAGTAATATTCATCCAAAACATATAGAATTTAGTTATATCCTACCTACCTACTTTCATTTCATAGCATCTTAATTATGTTTATGTATAATATACTTATGTGGAGATAATAATCTAAAACATTTTACCGTGGATCATTAATTACATGAGCAACTCATCATTAATCTTGTTTTTAGCAACATTTAAATTTCGTTGCAAAGTTTTTAATTATTCTATACATAAAAAGCCGGTCCAGTGCGAGTCGCCCATGAAGGATTCCGTAACAGCAAGTATTTCAGTTGATTAAATCAAAGGTAAATTGCCGTTTACGATTTATGACGTATTAAAAAAAAACTACTTACTAGATCTCGTTCAAACCAATTTTCGTTGTTAGTTTGCATGGTAATGTACATCAAATATTTTCTTTAGTTTTATCATTCTCTTATTTTAGAAGTTACAGGGGGGTGGGGGGACACTCATTTTACCACTTTGGAAGTGTCTCTCGCGCAAACTATTCAGTTTAGAAAAAATCATATTAGAAACCTCAATATCATTTTTGAAGACCTATCCCTAGATATTCCACATGTATGGATACGATGAAATTTTTTTTTATTGACTTTCAGTTCTATGTATGGGGAACCCCCAAAATTATTGTTAATTTTCAATTTTTGTGTGAATATCGTAATGCGGTTCACATAATACATCTACTTACCTAGTTTCAACAGTACAGCTCTTATAGTTTCAGAAAAAAGTGCCTGTGACATACGGACGGGCAGACCGACAGACAGACAGAGAAGACGAATCTATAAGCGTTCCGTTTTTTGCTATTTGGCTACGGAACCCTAAAAAACGGGCTGCAGATTATATTTAAGTGTTAGCAAAAATCATTGTATAGCCAGTTGCAGTCGGCGAGGTTAAGTGTCTTTGGATTCTCTCTGGATTGCCCTCCCCTATGGCCGACTCCTGCCAGTCCGGCACAGCGTCTGCGCAACAAACAGATCGCTGTCTTCCCGGAGCTACTTGCACATGGAGGCAGTTGGGGACACTTAGTCTTCTCATACTGCCACCGCAACCGCAAGGGGGCCCAACCCATTATCAGCTACCGCCGCCACCGCTCCGACACCTTCTCGGTCTACGAGCGGGATCGGCTCGAACCTGATCCCGCTCGGCGGCTTCCTTCTAGAGCATGACTGCCTCACAGAAGGAGACCACGGCATCCAATCTGGTGAAGTCACCCGCCAGCATTGCGCCTAGGCCACCAAAATGCTTTAATTTCTGAGCGTCTCAGTCCTTCTTCGAATGGCATTTACACATGGCCCTTCCGGTTGTAGTAATTGGAAAACAGTCCTTAAACCATGTTAAAGACCTTCTGGCTAGCTCAAACAACTCTAACACATGGGCAAATATTACATTTTATATATATAGTCATCTGTATTTAACTTGGCGACAAATAATATAATATCCCGTAATTTACACCCACCATCATTAACAATAGTAATTTATTTATTTCAAAAAAAATATGTCTTTACAAATACAAGTGGCTTGTCAATCAAGTCGTAACCCCAATTCGGTAGGCTGTGACATAGTTTGAAAAAGTCAATCCCAAACATAAATCCTTCGTCCCGTGATTGGAAACATCCTTGAGAAGGAAACGGATATAATAAGCATAAAAAAATCCAGACGTGGTAACCAACGTTTGTAAATATGTAATTTGTTATGACAGGATGTAAGGATATGCATATTGATTAATAAAACTTATATTAGTAATATATAATGATAAGGATCGCTTGCGATTGATAGTAATAATAGTGCTTTTGGACACGGCACGGCTCACATTGTCAGGATTCCGATATCTAGAGCCGTAACCTCCGGTAGCCAGTAACACTGTTCCTGCTGCTGCTTGAAGATCCTATTTTTAGGGTTCCGTAGCCAAATGGCAAAAAACGGAACCCTTATAGATTCGTCATGTCTGTCTGTCCGTCCGTATGTCACAGCCACTTTTTTCCGAAACTATAAGAGCTGTACTGTTGAAACTTGGTAAGTAGATGTATTATGTGAACCGCATTAAGATTTTCACACAAAAATAGAAATAGAACAATAATTGGGGGTTCCCCATACATAGAACTGAAACGAAACATTTGTTTTTTCATCGTACCCATACATGTAGGTTATATATGGTAAGGCTTCGGTGGTGCGGACATGTGCCACGCATGGCAGAGCAGCGAGTGGCTAAGCGCATCTTCTACTCGGAACTTGAGGAGGGCAAGCGAAAGCATAGCGGACATTAAAGATGTGCTTAAGCGCTACATGAAGAACTGTAGCGTAGAGCCCTCGCAATGAGAACAGCGGGCAGCCAAACGGTCAGAATGGCGGACTTTATTCCAGGCCAAAGTCGACTATTTCGAGTCTGGAAGGCGCGCTGAGCTGGATACCAAGCGGGATGAATTGAAAGCCAGACCACCTGCGGCGATCAATTACAATTATGACAATGGTGTGCTCATATGCCCGCAATGTGTGAGGATTTTTTCAAATAAAATTGGCTACATAAGTCACATGCGAGCACACGAACGTCGGCTACAGTAGGAGAAGAAGCGGTCGCCGAAATCGGCCGGGACCACATCATATGGTAAGGTCTTCAAAAATGATATTGAGATTTCTAATATCAGAGGTCGGTTCAACATATAGGGTACATATTATCACGCTATCACCTACGGGGGAGAAGCTGTGATAATTTATAAAGTTTAACGCGGGTAAAACCGCGGGGCACAGCTAGTTATGTATTTAAGTAGATATGTATTTACAAAAAAAAATTGTAATCTGGTTACCAAAGTACAAGTTCTGCTTAGTTTGGGATCAGGTGGCCCGTGGCCGTGTCTAAATAAAGGATAAGGACATTATTAGTATCAAATATAGACAATCCAAAAATATTTTCATCCGATTGTCATGGCAACAGTACGTTTGTCCACCACCACCTTACAAAATCGCTCCGCTTATATGAATTAAATTCCGAATATTATCTATTCTTCATCTATCGTCTTGTTCGTTCTTCATACGGATGCAATTCCCGTAGATATGTATATGTTGGAGACACTTATAATTGGTTGTATCGAAATACATCCACCCATTGCGATATCAATTCGATAGAGAACCTTGAAAACTATGAAGTATTTACGTACATACCGCTGTACGATACATAAATCGATTAAAGCCCATGCGAGGGTAGCAAATAACCCTTTTGTGTTCAAACAACTTTTAAGGGTATGTAAACTGTAAATATAATGGCAACATGAGCTTGGCTGAGCCTTCTAGTAGCTACTTGTACACTATTAACAATGTCAGTTGAATAATTTTATTCTTCTCCTTAGCGTTTCAACAGCAAACTCAACATCAAATTTTTGTGGCACAGGACGTGGCCACACTGATTGCCGTGCTTGTGGCATTTCTAAGATCCTGCCATGAACATGTGGCAGGGCAGGCTGGAAAACCTCCTCGTGGTCCGAGGCTTCTGGTCCCATTCGAATATTTATATTCGGTGGGAACGGAAGTTTTTCGGATTGGTGTGCCCTGGGCATGGGCGCTGGCTTTTTCCTGTGCTTGCATGGGGATAAGCCACCATCCGTGGCGAATATTCCGACATCTCACGCCTCTGTTCCCCCTTCTATTTACTAGAAGGGGAGTATTCAGAGTCAGCAAACCCTTACGCCCCAAGCTTAGCTGCCCAGCTAGGGGTTGTATGACCAGGGGGCAATCTGGTCCAAAGGGTAGCAGGTTTAGGTTTATGAAAATGTCGGCTTTGGGGAACATATTACCCCAGGAGGGTACCAGCTCCGCTGGAGAATCCCTCCCAGGTCCTTATGGATCTGGCAGCCCCACCGTATCTGGGGGGGGCAACCAAAGCTATAAAACCGCGGAAGCCGCGGAGAAGGTGCGCACGCCTAGTTTTGCGCACCCGATGGAGGAGGATGAAGGGTTGGCACACGGTGCGAGGAGGAGCAGGCGGACCACGAGATCGAGGTCCCGTCCGGCCACTCCTATTCCCGCAGACCAAATGTCCGACGAGGACACACGCGGGTGCGCCTCGAGATCTCGGTCCGGATCCAGGTCCGGACAAAATAACAGGAAGCGGAGCGGGTCCTTGAGTAAGGAGAACCAGGTGGCCGCAAAGGTTTCGACGTCCCGGAGAGGAAAGATTCGCGCGGATCCGAGCGTAGTCATCGCTCGGATGCCAGAGTGTGACGGGCGGGGTCACTTTGTTGCGGCAGCTCCAGTGGAGCATGTGGAGGGCGAGAGCGACCCTGGGCTAGCCATGGCTGACTCGAGCGGGGGCTCCACTGTGTCCCTGCTGGGCAGCAACCGTGCGGAGGCCGCTGCTGCGAGGCGGTTGCAGCGAAAGGAAATCGCGGCTGACGAGGTCAGCGAGTTGGCCCGGCAGGCTCGAGAGCGGCGCTCCGCTCGGATGGCTGCAGGGAGCTCATCGGCGGTGGTGCTCAGTCGCCAGGTTTTAGACGGAGTGGACGTGGTTCTGAGGGTTGCCACCAAATCGGGCAACCTGAAGGGCACGTTCACTCGAGCTCTGAAGGAGGCGGCTGACGGCATCCGGGAGGCGGTTGAGGTCCTCGCCAATCGCACCGGCAACGAGGAGACGGCGAAGTTGTGGGAGGAGAATGACCGTCTCCGATCGGAGCTGGAGGACCTCAAGCGGCAGGTTGTCGCCCAAAGGACAGCTCCCGCAGTCGCCAGGTCCTCTCCTGTAGCGACCCCATCGCCGGCTCCATCGCCGGCCTCTTTCTCGACCCCTGCACTTGTGGATGCGGAGGTCGAAAAGATCGTCCGCGTCTGCATGATGCAGTGCGGTAAGATGGTCGGTGCCCGCTTCGAGGCCATAGAGGCGAGGCTCCTCCCAGCGGAGTCCGTCCGCCCTCCACTCGCCGGGGACGGGCGGAGGAGGGAGGTTGTCCACGAACGGGGCCCGGCGGCCGCGGTGGCAGCAGCGGCCGTGACAGCTAAATCGGGCCGATCAGGGAGGACCGTGGCCTCAAAGCCCGTGTCCCAAGTGACGACCTCCCGGACAGCGGGACCTCCAGCGGCGCCTCCGGCGGCTGCGCCTGGGCCTAGCACTGAGGCCTGGACGACGGTCGTCAAGAGGGGCCGCAAAAAGAAGAAGGCGGCGCCACCAGCACCCGCTGGAGCACCGGCACTCAAGAAGGCACAGGGACCGCCTAGGGTCAGAGCCCCACGCTCCGCGGCTGTAGTGATAACACTGCAGCCCGGAGCCGTCGAAAGGGGCATCACATATAAGGCGGTCCTGACCGAGGCAAAAGCCAAAGTCGCGTTCCCCGACCTTGGCACACCGTCCGGCTTCAGGATGAAGTCGGCGGTTACGGGGGCGCGGCTGCTTGAGGTGTCGGGTGACTCCAGCGGGGAGAAGGCGGACATGCTGGCCGCCAAGTTGAGGGAGGCCCTCAACCCGGATGACGTCCGGGTGTCCAGGCCGGTGAAGACCGCGGAGCTGCGCGTCGACGGCCTGGATGATTCGACGACTCCGGCTGAGGTCGTCGCGGCCGTCGCCCGGGTCGGTGGATGTCGACCCGAGGATGTGCGGACAGGCGACATTCGCGCCGACGCCTCCGGACTCGGATTCATCTGGGTGCGGTGTCCGGTGGCGGCGGCGAATAAGGTCGCCAGTGCTGGGCGACTGTTGGTGGGGTGGGTTGCAGCCAGGGTCAAGCTGGTGCAGCCCAGGGCTATGCGGTGCTACCGATGCCTGGACATTGGGCATGTACGGGCGCGGTGCACCGCTGAAACGGACCGCAGCGAGGAGTGTTATCGCTGCGGCCAGCCCGGCCACAAGGCGGCCCAGTGCTCTGCGGCGCCAAATTGCAGCCTCTGTACAGCTGCAGGGAGGCCCGCGGGGCACAGAGCGGGCGGGAAGGCCTGTGGCGCACCCACCAACAGGAAGAAGAAGGGAGCCAAGGCTGCCGGGGGCTCTTTACCCCCCCGACAGCCTGGCTGCCCTTCGGCCGACTCCCGGCCTGAGAGGGGTGCGGAGGGAATGGACACGGCCTAATGGCGCTGTTCCATTTCCTCCAGGGCAACATCAACCACTGTGCCAGAGCTCAGGATCTCTTGCTCCAGAGCATGGCGCAGTGGTCGATTCGCGTGGCGGTGGTCGCCGAGCCGTACTTTGTCCCCCCCAGGGATAACTGGTTGGGAGACTTGGACGGCTTGGTGGCCATCATTGGCGGGGCTCTGGTCCACCCGTCCCGAGGGCACGGCTGGGTAGCAGCCCTCGTGGACGGAATTGGTACGATTGGGGCGTATTTTTCGCCCAACAAGAGTCTCGCCGACTTCGAGAACTTCCTTGTCGAGTTGGGTGCCGTCGTAGGCCGGCTCCACCCTCGCCCTGTGCTGTTGCTCGGAGATCTCAACGCAAAGTCTGCGGCGTGGGGATCTCCGGTGACGGATGCCCGGGGTGAGGTGCTGGAGGAGTGGGCGGTCACGACTGGCCTGACCGTCCTAAATCGGGGATCGGTCCACACTTGCGTGCGGCAGCGGGGTGGTTCAATAGTGGACGTCTCTTTCGCTAGCCCTGCTGTCGCGAGCCGTGTCCGCGACTGGCATGTCGCCGTGGAGGTGGAGACTTTGTCGGATCATCGCTACATCCGTTTCGACGTCTCCGCCCAGACCACTGGCGGCCGCGGTCCACCGGCCCCGCGGGTAGACGGTCCGCGCTGGGCGCGTAAGCGCATCGACAAGGAACTTCTCGAGGAGGCCGCCATTGTCCAGGCCTGGTACCGGGAGTCGGCGACGAACGGACCCGTCGACGTCGAAGAGGAGGCGCTGTGGTTCCGCGGGGCGATGACGCAAATCTGCGACGCGTCTATGCCCCGGGTCCACACACATACAGGAAGGCGCCAGGTGTACTGGTGGACCGCCGAGATCGCGCAATTGCGCGTCGCGTGCGTGGCGGTCAGACGCCAGTACACCCGATACCGGAGGAGACGTCGTCGGGTCCCTGACGAAGAGGCCGCGCTGTATGAGGTGTACCGCGCGGCGAAGGAGGCTCTGCGGCTGGCCATCGGTGAAGCCAAGACGCGAGCCAGGGAGGAGATGTTGGAGACTCTGGACGGAGATCCGTGGGGGCGCCCTTATCGTGCGGTTCGAGGGAAACTTCGAGCCGCGGCGCCTCCACTCACGGAGAGTCTCCAACCCGAGCTGCTGGAGGAAGTAGTGGCAGCCCTCTTCCCGGCAAGAGCGGAGCACACGCCACCGCCGATGGCTTTGCCCACAGCCGCAGAGCCTACAGAGGATAACGCCATCAGCGTCCCAGAGGTGACACAAGAAGAGTTGAGGGCGGCCGTGATGCGGCTCCGGGCCAAGAACGTGGCTCCGGGGCCCGACGGGATTCACGGTTGTGCGTTGGCCCTCGCTCTGAAAGAGCTAGGTCCCCAACTGACGGGACTCTACACAGCGTGCCTTGAGCGGGGCCAGTTTCCCACTTCGTGGAAACATGGTCGTCTGGTCCTGCTCAGAAAGGCGGGGCGCCCTGCAGACTCGCCGTCCGGGTACCGGCCCATAGTGCTGCTGGACGAGGTGGGCAAGCTGCTCGAGCGCATAATCGCAGCCCGCCTCGTCGGCCACTTGTGCGGAGAGGGGCCGGACCTGGACGAGAGCCAGTTCGGCTTTCGGCATGGGCGCTCTACCATCCACGCTGTGTCGAGGGTGAGAGTCCTGGCGGAGGAAGCGGTGTCCCGGGGTGGGGTGATGTTGGCGGTGTCCTTGGACATCTCCAACGCCTTCAATACCCTGCCCTGGAGTTGCATTCGGGAGGCACTGCGATATCATCGAGTGCCTTCCTACCTCCGCCACATCGTTGGGGCTTACCTGGCGGAGAGGTGTGTCACCTACGTGGGACGAGATGGCGGACACCGGCACTCAGTGTCGTGCGGTGTTCCACAGGGTTCGGTTTTGGGCCCACTCCTGTGGAACATCGGGTACGACTGGGTGCTGAGGGGCGAACTCCAGCCGGGCGTGGACCTGACGTGTTATGCGGACGACACGCTGGTCACGGCCCGTGGGAGTTCGCACAGGGAGGCAGCGTTGCTGGCGACGGCTGCGGTCTCACAGGTGGTGAGCCGCATCCGGCGCCTCGGCCTGGAGGTGGCCCTCAACAAGTCGGAGGCCATGATGTTCCATGGTCCCCGGCGGGCGCCGCCGCCCGGATCACACATTGTGGTCGGGGGGGTCCGGATCGCTGTCGAGCCTACCATGAAGTACCTGGGATTGGTGCTCGACAGCCGGTGGGACTTTGGACCCCACTTCCGGCGGCTGGTGCCTAAGTTGATGGGCGCGGCTGGGGCGCTGTCAACGCTGCTTCCCAATCTGGGGGGCCCGAGCGCGGCCTGTAGGCGGCTCTACGTGGGGATCGTGCGATCGATGGCCCTGTACGGGGCCCCGATCTGGGCGGCTGACCTGACGGCCGGTAGCATTGCTGTTCTGCGGAGACCGCAGAGAGCTATGGCCGTCAGAGTCATCAGGGGATATCGCACGGTCTCCTACGAGGCGGCCTGTGTACTGGCCGGATCCCCGCCCTGGGACCTCGAGGCGAAAGTACTCGCGTCACTGTACCGGTGGCGCGAGGAGATGCTGGCGCAAGGCGAGCGGCCGATGCAGCAACACATGGAGCTGCGTCGGTCGCAGCTTCGCGAGGCCCTGGTGGCGGAATGGCGGGACAGGCTCTCGCGCCCAACCGCCGGCCTCGTCACTATCGAGGCGGTCCGGCCGGTACTCGAGCGTTGGCTCGGGAGGAGGCACGGCTCCCTGTCGTTTCGGGTGACGCAGGTACTCTCGGGGCATGGCTGCTTCGGGAAGTACCTGTGTCGCATAAACAGGGAGCCGGACGCCCGGTGTCACCACTGCGTCAACTGTCGGGAGGACACGGCGCTGCATACGCTGGCAGAGTGTGCCGCTTGGGAGGAGCAGCGCCGTGCCCTCATTTCTGGAGTAGGCAGTGACCTGTTGCTGCCGGCCGTCGTGAACTCGATGGTTGGCAGCGAGGAGTCCTGGGACGCGGTGGTTTCCTTCTGCGAGACAGTCATCTCGCGGAAGGAAGCTGCGGAAAGGGAGAGGGAGATCTCATCCTCTCACCCGGCCCGCAGCAGACGCACCGGGCGTCGGCGGAGGGCGGACAACGCCCTCTTCCAGCCCCCCTAAATGGGTCCAGGGGCGACGGACTCGGGGGCGTCCGTCGCCCATTACACATCTGGACCCGAGGCGGCGGCGCGACGTGTTCCACGCGCGCCCCTCTTAGACGTTGCGGGGGGAGTTTAACACCTCACTCCCCCCGCTAATGCGAGGAGGCCCGCAGGTATGGGCCAGCACCAGCTAGGGGTTGCGGAAGTATCGTTTGTTCCCGCGACCCCAGGCGCAGGTGTGAGATGGAACACCGGGGTGGTTTTTAGTCAGTAGGAGTCTGACAGACCCCTCCGCCTCCCCCAAGGCGGAGGACATCCATGCAGGATTTTCCACCCCGCAAAAAAAAAAAAAAAAAAAAAAAAAAAAGGGCAGGCTGGGCACGCTGTTAGATGGACCCATTTAACATTATTTTATTTATTAGTAAGTTCACAGCCTGTTGCTTTCACCAGTCCGTAAGTGATCAGAGAGGTAAAGCACGTAGTCTCGCGGTCAATCTATAGATGGGTGCCCGCCAAAGTGGTTTAATTTGTATGCATCTCTCGCGCTTCGGAGGAAAAGTTAAGCTGTCGGTCCCGTTGTAATCAACCGTCGCGTCGTTAACCCATGTCAGAGGCCTACTAAGCGGCTTGGACAACTCAACTAGGGTCAACTCAATTGTACATGTGCTAAAGTAAAAATTGGTTATTGCATCAATTAATGAAAAAGCGTGCGTGTTTAACTAATATTACCACTTGTGCTATTTAATGCATGCATGTTAATTTATAATTTTCCAACCAATTTATAATTATGTTGACTTAATGAAAATAAACATTATTTGTTTTATTATTCATATATTACTAGTAGAAACGCGGCGTTAGTAATATTTTCATGTATTTCTCATGTATACTTTATGAATATGTACTGGGTCTCATGTAAAGGGCCTTAAATGTCCAAATGTGGACTGCAATCAAGGAGCTAAAACACTCCAAACAACTTACTAAAAGAGAAAACAAGAGCTGGTCCAAAAACCTTTGGAATTACAGCAGAAACCAGCTACGACTAATAGTAGCAGTAGCAAGCCACTACGGCACCAACTACCCAAACTGGGACTGTCAAATAGCCCGATCTGCAGGACCTGTGGGGAAGCAATTGAAACAATGCTGCATATCTAAATGCGATACGTTGGCAAGACACAGAATGGCCATCCTGGGGCTGGCATATCCAGAACCAGGAGACTACAAGGATCTCCCCCTAAGTAGCGTACTGGATTATGTGCAGACTTCATTCAGGGCTCTAGGTTAGGTAGGTTAGAATAAAAACCAATGGGGGATAGTACAAAAGATCCTGAAGGGTCGAAGTGCTGTACGCAACCAAGATAAGTAAAAAGGGCCTAAAAATGACAAAGTAATGCTATGATAATGATTCCTCACCCATAAATTTCGTCTAACCTGCTGAAAATCACTTGCCTGGATATGTGTTGCTGGACCAAATGTTTACAGACATACTCCAAACTACGATTCGCGGAAACTAGAAGAACTCAGGTAGAGTTCCATGGACGATTCCAGGCCGGATTACATATACAGAAAAATCATAGGCTAACTTATAAAAAACCTTTTTGTATTTGACTTCAACACACAAGGTAGGCTGAAATTATCTGTGGTTTTCGGAATAAAATATAAGGTCGCATCTTTTTAAACAACATCGCGGCTATGTAGAGACTTTATTGTTCTGTTTACACTTTAATGTAGAGCTATAAATCTTTGTCGGAACCTCATTCAAAGCAATGAGTGCGCACAAATAATTATTTGGTAACCCGTTTTATACGTGTTTTTGCTATAGAAGATAGAGCAAAAACAAGGTTGGTATAATTATTTGCACAAAGGTATATATTATAAATGGTATTCAATATAATTGTAATATTGGAAGTCGCTGGATGCGAACAGCTCAAGACCGGCAATTATGGAGATCTCTGGGGTGGCCTTTGTCCAGCTGTGGGTGTCTATCGGCTGATATGATGATGATGATGATGATTGAATACCATTTTATGGCTGATTTCATAATTGTATTTTATTTTCTTTATAAACACAACGACTACCCTAGAGAAATTCATCCCTGTGTTGCGGGGTACTTTACAAACGTATAATTGACGAACACGAAGTACAACCAGACTTAGGATAACTATTTATGGGTTCCACAAATAGTTGTACTGCACGGGAATCGAACCTGGGAGACGAAGTGGCAAGGCGACTATTCTATAATGTAATTTACTTAACATGTTATTGTATAAGTTTAGAGTATGAACTATTATGTTTAAGCTTAGAGTATCATTAGATATTGGATTGCAACCTAAACGTCTTATATTGCGTTTGAAGACATTATGTACCTACAGACGCCAGCACATCCAGCTACCCAAATCTGACAAATTTATTTTATAGATATTCTACTTTATCACATAAGCATAACGTTCACTTTCAATTTGGGAAATTTGACAGATTTGGGTACTTGATGTGCTGGCGTCTGTACATCCGGCTTTTATTTGTAAACTTATTTTTACCTTTACTCCACTACTTCAAATAGTTTTTAGAATAGAATAGGTACGTTAATCAGCAATAAAGACATACATACAGGCAATCAAAATCTCAATAATACAGTAGGTATAGTTTACAAACAACATAGACAATAAATAAACATATGATTAATGTTAAGTATGTACATATTAATATTAATAGACTCATAATATATCAATTAAGTCATAATAATAATACTCTATATTGCTTTGCCAATTTTTTTTCTGTTGCACTAAAACAATAAATTTAAAACTGACTCATCACTTATTCAAATCATAAAATTTATATGCGAATCTCTACCAAGTGATTGACTATCTGAAGTAGTGCACTAGTTCACTCTCTAGCTCTAGCTATTTTGTTACGAGAACCTTTTATCCATACTTTATATGATAACATAAGTTATAAATTTAGTAGAGTTTGTTGTAGAGTTCTGAATGAATTTTGAAAATGCAAGTAGCTTCGGCCCGAGTTGCAAAATAACTTGTACGAAATAAAGTCCACAAGTTTTATAGACTTATACAAAGATTACGACCGACACGACCGGTGATGGTTTCAGCTCATAACTATCGACTTTACGTAGCCTCTGGGGTGCAGTTCTTGAATTCCAGGTTTCTAGTTCTACTGAGTAAAATCTTTTTTTTTTACCTTGGCGATCACTTTTATACTGCTTCACCGGACTACAGAGGCGAGTGAGGGCTTCAGCCGTCTAGCTAGTCTTTAAACTAAGTAGATACCCGTGCCGGAAGGCAACCCCTGTGGGGTTCGAACCCCGACTCTGGGCGGTGACTGGCGGAGAGAGTAAAATCTTAATAAAACTTTTTTGCTCCAACCGGAACAAAGTAGCATAGCCAATAAGAGCACTAATTTGTGTAGAGAGAGATTGTGAGTGTTTCAGTTCATAAAAACTTGATAATCACACCCAAAAGTTATCCTAATTTCGTGATCGCTTGCGATTTATTAGTTTTCAACATATTGTATCTACTCTACGGCAACTTTAAATTATTCATAGAGCCGTCAATAACAATTTGGTGTTCAACAAAGTACCACGAGCCATAGAGTGTACAATTACCGTCAACGATATTTTGCATATGATTGATACTCAATGCAATTTCAATAGTAAATAACGACAGTCATCCAATTTCTCTTTACTACATATCTTACTCTTTCACGTCGAGTGGCGATAAGAAAGAGCGAATAGGAAACTACGACGGCTGCGATGGCTACGAATTGGCGGCAAGTGTGACATACTCGGCTGTGTTCGGTTGGCTCCGTGACAGTAGCGGCAGTCGTAGCTAGCAGCTCCGTATAGCTGCCGCGCGTACCGCTGTTCTAGAAAATCGCGCGACGTCGCTACGCCGACCCCGCACCTATAAACAAATCATACTAATGACAGAAACTCATTAATTGTTCAATGAAAACTTGTTTGATATCACTCAGTGGCATCGCTTCTTGTTTCGTATGTGCCGTGTGGCTCCAATAACTGTAATTCATGTTTGTAAATCTAGACGACCGGCCGCAATGAATTTAGATAATAATAAATGTGGTTTAAATGCGATGTTTGCAGTGAAAGGAGAGGTTGTGAGTGGCAATTCGGTGTGTAACTAAGTAACTGTGCTGCGGTCATTGCTTGTTATACGAATGTGGACCGTTTGCCAGACTGTGAGTTATGTACTTAGTGATGAGTGCCGGTGCTCCGGAGGCAGAGCCGAAGGAGTGAGCGAGCTATCTACGTTCTTCTGATTGCACAGCTGATTGCTTTGTTATTCAACGTATGTATCACTAGTAATAAGTATTTGGCGTATTTACCATTCATGTTCAAGTGAAATATATGTTTTTGTGACAGCACATGTGGCGTAGTGATTAGGTTACCTGGCTGCTATACCGGCGCCCTCGTGTTCCAGGTTCGATAGTTTATGTGAGCCCCAAATGGTTGTTCTGAGTCATATTTCCCTAGTCTGGTCTTAAAAAAATAAAGTGTCGTTTACTTTCAAAAGATAGCCGATAAACACGCTGCACATGTTTGGCCTTGATAGTAGATAAGTATATTTCACCTCAGTCATTATTATGTGCGAAAATTAGAACAACGCATCGTCATAATACATTCATTGCTATTTTTTTTAAAGATATCGCCCGCGTTAACGAAATTAATCCCTGTGTCGCGGGGCACTTTACAAACATGTAATTGGCGGACATCAAGTACATCCAGACTCAGTACAACTAGTAACGGGTCCTGCTTAGGAATCGAACCCACTTTCTATTCCATCACTCATGATCCGATGGGACGCCTAGCGAAACGACTGGAAAGAGGTCAGGCACAGAACGGACGGCTTTACGTGCTCTTCGAGGCACGGGGGTATAATACCGCCAACCCCCAGACCTTGGGCTGATGCTGAGAAATTTTGTTTTTACAGAAAAGTCCCAAAATCACTTTTGGCCCGATCCGGGATTTGAACCCAGGACCTTGTTATCTGCGGGTGAACACGCTACCGCTAGACCAACGTGACATTTCACTTATTTGCTATATTCATAATGTTGTTTTTTACCTACGCAATTGTATTGAATGACGTAGGTAAAAACCAAAGCTTACTGAAGGAATTAATTGATTAGTAATTACTTTAAGGCTGTGGATGTATGCAAGAGTTTTTTTTAAACAATGTACACATTTTTTTTTAATACTGCTCTTAACATGTACACAACATGTTTATTTTGCAATAAACTGTACAACTTTTGATGACTTAACTTTTATTTTGATGAATTTTGAGGTTTTATTCAACTACTAATTCTTCAGTTGACTAAAAACTATTTGCTAACAAGTTGAATGTATTTTAGCAAGTTCTAGACCAATCGATTCTTTTTTTATCACAAACTTAACATAAGACGTATGTATACGAGAACACCTACTAATAATTAATAGTAATAAAATAATCTATTATACAAAATTTTAAATTAAAGTTCTTGATTTTGTAACAAAAACTAAAAATTGTTTTGTACACATTCCTATCCAATAGCCTTAAATATATATTTTCAACTAGGTATACTTGTTAAGTAAAAATTCGCAATATTATCTTAGATTAATATTACAGTTTCGGTAGTCTTGGCAACGGAATAAGATGAAATATTTTAAATATATAGCCACGTTTTCCTTGAACTTATCCGCGGCAGCATCTGCAGCTGTTATTTGCTTAATTATCCGATTTTTAGCGTTCCGTAAAAAAAACGGAACCCTTATATAGATTCGTCATATCTGTCTGTCCGTCGTTATGTCACAGCCACTTTTTTCCGAAACTATAATGATTATACGATTGAAATTTGGTCAGTAGATGTATTCTGTGAACCGCATTAAGATTTTCACACAACAATACAATAAAAATGCGGGTTCCCATACTTAGAACAGAAACTCTACATTTTTTCATTTAACCCATTCTTGTGCGGTGTCTATGGATAGGTCCTCATAAATGATATTAAGGTTCCTAATATAATTTTTTTCTAAACTGAATAGTTTGCGCCAGAGACACAAAGTGATAAAATGTGTGTGTGTCCCTGTAACTCTAGAATAAGAGAGTGATAAAACTAAAACAAATATATGACTTTGCAAACTTCCACTGAAAATTGATTTGAACGAGATCTAGTTAGTAGCTTTTTTTTATACGTCATAAATCATAAATTTTATATTATTACTTTTATATTGTTACTTGCTGCTACGGAACCCATCATGGGTGAGTCCCACTCGCATTCGGCCGCTTTTATTATTAACTTAGCAATGGACAGACGTGTACGAATTTTTATATTGAAATTAACACGAGTTTAAAGATCTCTAAGTTGCCCTTTAACATATAGTCAAAACGGTCATCGTAAAACAAGTTTTCTTTCATAGTAGGTATTAATGTATTTGTATACAGGTTATTTACCCGCTCACTCTGTCGGATTTAAATTCAGTTTGTAGTTTAATTTTGCTAGATAGTGTGAATTGTCGCTCCTCTATATATTCTTGTGAAGCAGTCGAACCCTTTTAGTCCTATTTTTCTCCATTTAGTCCTATCTAAAACCATGCTAGTAGTCGAGCCCGTTGGCGTGGTTGGCAAATGCTTGCTTTTCACGCCGGAGGTCGTGGGTTCGATATGTCCAGAGTGAGGATCGAACCCACGTCCTATGGCTTTGCAGTCAGAGTCTCTAGCCCCTAGTTAGACCAACAATACATTCAGTCAAAAAAGTATCAGGAATGGATAATTTGTTTATGGTTCCAAATTCAAATTTTTGTTTGTTTTTGTTGATGTTAGATTGGCACAACTGTTTTCCATTATGGCGCGGAGTTTGAGTTGCATCTGTTATTTATATTAAATACAGTGCTGGTTTTAGTAATATCATATATAGTGTGTATTGCGAATTTCATAATGGACAAAAATATCGAACAAAGAGTTTGTCTTAAATTTTGCATCGCTAATGGAATTTCGTGTTCAGAGTCAAAAACTCGTGCTTATGAGTGGTTCAAAGTGTTCAAAAGCGGTCGAGATGTGATAAAAAATTTTCCTCGCTCTGGTAGGCCATCAACGTCTGCAACTGAAGTTAACGTCGCAAAAGTGAAGGAAATAGTGACTGAAAATCCTCATTCAACTCTGAGAGAGATAGCCGCCGAACTTTCTGTATCTCACGAGTCGATTCATACCATTTTAACTAATCATTTGGGTATGAAACTTGATGCCGCTCGGCTAGTCCCAAAAGATCTGAATTTTCTCCAAAAGCTCAATCGCATGAAAGTCGCTGAGGACATGGTAGAACGTGTCAATTCCGACCCAACATTCATGAAACGCATTGTTACTGGTGACGAGACGTGGGTTTACGAGTTTGACATGTAAACTAGTCAACAAGCTTCGGAGTGGCGCCTTCCAACTGAACCGAAACCGAAAAAACCACGCCAAAGTCGATCAAAAGTCAAAGTCATGTTGACTATTTTCTTTGACTATCGCGGTGTTGTGCATTCTGAATTCTTACCGGAATGCGGAAGGTCGAACGGTAAATAAAGAATTGTTGAGAGAATAAGAATTGATCTTTTCCCGGTACTTTCTTGACAGAGTAGTATATTGGCCATGGATAGAACGATCTCTCAATGTTTGAACTTTCCTCTGTCTCTTAAAATATTTTTCAACGATGCCTTTCATCATTATTTCTTACAGTATTATATAATTATACGTTAAATATACATTACTATCAATAAAGTTTTCTTGTACTAATAGACTTCTCATTCACCATGCCAATAGAAACGAGACAAATGTATAGCAGAAAAAGATTCTGGGAGACTGTAGAGGATAGTCTCTGTTCCCTAAAGGGTCCCAATCATATACACAGAAAAATCTTCCAATTCAGTCTTAGTTAATTTTATTAAATATATGGGTTGGCAGCAGATGTATGAACATTTAGGGTCGTATGTATTTTTCAATGCCAAATCATAATAAAATAAAAAACAAAAATAATTTGCCTATAAAAGACCGCCAAACCAAATATGCACAAAAATTGTCATAAAAATCGGTCAAGCCGTTTCCGAGGAGTTTACAGACGTACACTGTGTCACGAGAATTATATACTTATATTAGATTAATGACCCGCCCTGGATTCGCTCGGGTAGATATATTGAAAGATAAATTTATCTTAAATTTGTATATAACGTCGAATAATATTATACATATTTAAGCGAGTTTCTTATAACTTGGTTTACATTTTATTGTAACTTGCGCGAGGACAGACCTCTGCTTCGCTTTAAAGACTCCACCAAGCGGGACATAGCCGCTTTTAAAATTGACCATTGTAGCTAGGAAAAGCTCGCTGAAAAAAGAGTTGAATGGCGCAAACGTGTATTGGAGGGTCGTAAGATCTGTGATGAAGCCTGGTTCGGAGTACTTGCTGATAAGAGACAGAAGCGACATGTAAGCGGCTCGGCACCAACCACCGCACACTTCCCTTGTCAAGCCTGTGGCAGGCTATGTCGCACTCGCATCGGTTTGTTTAGCCTCACAAAGAAATGTCTCTCAGACAACGCGCCTGTAAAGGCAGCAAGCATATATATGTATATATATATATATATATATATATATATATATATATATACATGCGGGGATCTAAATGTTTTGAAAATATAAAAGACCCCATGATACTTGCTAAAGATGTATGTTGTTATCTAAAAAAATAAAATAATTTAAAATTTGTATATTCGTCTTGAAGTCGCTGGACGCGGGGAGCGCAAGACCGGCAGTTGTGGACATCTTTGGGGCCGCCCCTAAAGATGTCCACAACTGCCGGTATTGTCCAGCTGTGGGCGTCTTTCAGCGGATATGATGATATTAGTTTTTTTTGTTTATCCATTACAAACATAGACATTATCAATTCTCCTAATAAAAGATATGTTTTAGTTAGAAAAATCATCACAAGTGTTTGTATCATTATTATGTTGAAATGAATATATGTACTTACATTTCGTATTTGTACTGATACCAGGACTAGGTACATTTATTAATGTTATTATTTAATTACGTTCAAACTCTACAGAGAATTGACGATACCTAATGTAATTTTCGGGAACTTTTATTATTTATTGGGTAAGTTAGCAAAGTATAGTTTTTGAATTTACATAGTTATCTCGCTTAGTTTTATCAATGTTAGTCACGAAACCTCACTTTATTGTTTTATATTCTTAAGATACCATCAATTAAACTTAACAGACTGACTTCAGACCTCTCAGTGCATGAATTATATTGTGATATAATTATATTTATGTTACTTGAAATACTGTGATAGGAAATTATCTACTACTATCTGGAAACAGCTGGATGCGAATAGCGCAAGACCGGCAATTGTGGAGATCTTTGGGGGAGGCCTTTGTCCAACAGTGGACGTCTTTCGGCTGATATGATGATGATGATGATACTTGAAATTAATTGTTATATCATTGTCAGCCTGATATCGTCCACCGCTGGACATAGGCCTGCCCCAAAGGTTTCCATAACGTTGCCATTTGGAGGGATTTGCCGTAGTCATTGCGCTTGGCATGCGAGTTGGTGACCGCAGTTAGGTGGTAGCTAGTACACAAGTGGCGCTGCTGCCTGACTACCTGGTGTTACCCTTAGGGTCAGCACAGACAGAGAGGAGCGAAGCGGAGAGGATTTAATTAAGGCACTAGAAAATCAACTTTAGAGCTATAGGAATAAAGTGCATATATAATAATATCTGGGGACAATGTCACACACATCATCCTACCCCCAAACTAAGCAAAGCTTGTACTATGAGTACCAGGCGACGATATACATACTTATATAGATACATAAATACTTATATACATAGAAAACATCCATGACTCAGAAACAAATATTCGTGCTCATCCCACAAATATTTGCACTTACCGGGATTCGAACCCAGGACCACTAGCTTCGTAGGCAGGAGCACTACCAACTAGGCTACGGTGACGATATATGCTTGAACCTGACAAAATGCTCGCGCAGTCTCGCGCATTATAATGTTCAAGCATACATGCACTTTATTTAAATAATTTTAAAGTTGATTTTCTAGTGCCTTAATAAAATCCTCTCCGCTGCGCTCCTCTCTGTCTGCGCTGACCCTTAGTCGCCTTTTACGACACCCACAGGATGGTATGGGGTGGCCCTATTAATCTCTCTAGGCCAGAAACCACACGGCTAAATTCCTGCAATGTGAAGAGATATAGAAAATTTGTAGCCAAAATTATAACATCAATTAGACTGCACGTGTGGCGCAGCGGCTAAGACAGTCGCCTCGCCGCGTCGTGTCGCGGGTTCGAGTCACGCGCCGGACAACTATTTATGTGACCCATAAATAGTTGTTCTGAGTCTGGATGTAATTTGTGTCCGTCTATTATATGTTTGTACAAGTCTAGTTTGCTGTAAAACAGCAATCTGGACTTAATAATATTGTTTCAATAGTCTTCTCTAATTAAAATCAGTAAATTTAGATTAATTTGGGAGTCAAGCTTAAGTAAAGCAGTAAGATTTAACTGGAGAGCTGATTGCCTCATCAGATTTACGTTAAGTTGCTCTAGTTTAAACTTAAGCGCGGCTTTGGACTAAGTTCCATATTTAAATACGAAGCTAGTCAGTTTAGCTGTTTTAAATCCTTTGTTCAAAGTTATCTTTTATGTATGAGACGGGTTTACATATACTTTTAGCTACAACTCCACTGAAAATACACGAACTAAATTAAATTCCGAGCTGTGGCATATCCGTGACCGCCCATACATTATGTATGTGTCTGAGATTCGAATATATTTGTGTATGTATTTAATAATGTATAAGAAGTGCCATCTACGACTTGTTTATCACACTAATATTATAAAGGCTAAAGTTTGTCAGTATGGATAGATGGATAGATGTTTGTTACTCTTTCACGTAAAAACTACTGAATGGATTTTAATTGAACTTTACAATAATATAGCTTATACATCAGAATAACACATAGGCTATAATTTATAAAGATATTGAGTGAATTGTTCAAAATATGACGATAAGTATGTAGGAAAAAATCTACCATCTGCGAGCTATTCCGGCGTCCACTGCCAAAACCGCTAGAGGTGGACATCCTATCAATATTATAAATGCGAAAGTTTTCTTACTCTTTTACGGCAAAACTATTTTAACGCGGGTGAAACTGCGGGGCATAACTAGTAAACGATAAATATGAAATTTTAGCGTTCATAAGTTCGTCTCACCTCTCCATTTAGGGGATAGGGCACGTTAAGCTGTCGGTCTCGGTTGTAGCCAGTAGGCAACAGTCGTTAAGCCATGCCAGAGACCTAATGAGCGGTTTGAACAACTCGGACACTAGGGTAACCACTGCCCATACGATAAGTAAGTACCTCTCCTATCCTCAATGGGACGAGAGGCCCTCGTCCTCGTGTTTTAAATTATAGCGACGGTTGCATAAATCGTCACTAATCCAACTGACCGCATCGGGCATCTCCACGTCGAAGTTCGAACCCCAAAAGAGATGCCCACCGGCGCTGGTATTTATGTTGTAGTCTTAATTGCCAGATGGCCAACGCTAGTCTCTATTGTCTGGTGAAGCAGTGATAGGCTCCTAACGGTTAACGTCGAGTAAACAGTTTTCTCCGCTGTGCTTATATAATTTCATTCCTCAAACGGAATTGTTAAAAAAATCGTACAAATTTTAAGTAATGTTTTACGGCATAGAATTAGACTTAGTTGCCGTCATTAAAATACTTTATTTTTCACAAAAGAAATAAGTAAGTAAGTAATCTATATTTCGCTTAAAATATGGTACATATGATTTTATAGTCATCACAATTACAGTTTCTCATATTTTGTCTACAATGACATGCGAAATTTTATCGAATCATGTACAGCTAACATTAATTATAATATTCTAATATAGTCTAGTCTAATTCTAAGTAATATAATATCTCATTACTCATTGTTGGATTATACAGGGTGGCTGAGGAGTTGACGTTCAAACGCAAAATTTATATACTTTACTAGCTGTGCCCGCGACTTCGTTCGCGTGTTAATTAGTTTTTATTGATGTTTTTGTTTTTTCTAAAATAAAAGTAGCCTAAGTTACTCCTTATTACATCAGCTACCTAAAAGTCCCGACAAAATCGGTCCAGCCATTTCAGAGATAAGCCGGAACA
The DNA here is from genome assembly GCA_951640165.1 of Pseudoips prasinana. Lineage (NCBI taxonomy): Eukaryota > Metazoa > Arthropoda > Insecta > Lepidoptera > Nolidae > Pseudoips > Pseudoips prasinana. Next base: position 15,605,433 of record OX621241.1, on the reverse strand, counting down.
AACAGACAGACAGACAGACAAAAATTGTAAAAAATGTTATTTTGGTGTAGGTACCGCATATATATTCATACTAGCTGTGCCCGCGACTTCGTCCGCGTGTTTATTAGTTTATTTTGTTTTTTTTTGTTTTTAGTAAAATAAATGACGTTTTCTAAAATAAAAGTAGCCTAAATTACTCCTTATTACATCAGCTATCTGCCAATAAAAGTCCCGTCAAAATCGGTCCAGCCGTTTCAGAGATTAGCCGGAACAAACAGACAGACAAAAATTGTAAAAAATGTTATTTTGGTGTATGTACCGTATATATATTCATATTTATGTAGTAAAAACCGGTTATTTCAATATTACAAACAGACACTCCAATTTTATTTATTGGTATAGATTATGTAGAAAAAAACGGTTATTACAAACAATAAAAAATGGTGGTGTAAATATATGTAGTAAAAAAAAAAAAAAAAAAATTTATATATAATAAATAATAATATAATAAATATTTATGTAGTAAAAACCGGTTATTTCAATATTACAAACAGACACTCCAATTTTATTTATTTGTATAGATGATGAGGAGTATCCGAATCACACCCATGGATATTCTACGATTTTTCGTTCTTTTGATACTTTGAAAATTTATGAGTGCTGAGCTCAAACTCTAATTTTGAACTTTCGAATAAATTCTAAGTCAGTTCTGCAATGATTAGATAAACCATAATTTTTAGGGTGTTAGGTTAAACTATGCTAATTAGTTACCACAAAAAAACTGAACCAGAAATGTGCATCGAAAACTTATGTTAGCGGAAATTTAGGAACAAAATCATTAAACTAATTCTATCTCGAAAACTACGCAAAATCGTAGAACATGCATGAGCACCCCCATGTATGTTCGAAGATTTTCCGTAGTTTTTTGTTTTCAATTTGGATTCCTCATCATAAAGTACTCGTATCTAAATTTTGCCATTGAACGTCAACTCCTCGGCCAGCCTGTATAGCGAACATAACTTAATAAATAATTGTTTGACTTCATCACTATGTTGTCTTCAGAAAGCAGAAACAGAGCAATTGTTTTTGCTGTGAAACATCTATAGCCGCACGTAAAACAGATTTCTGGCGTGGCGACGCATGCCGTGGCGCATGCGCAATCGACTTTTATTTTATCATTATGACATATTTAGTTCCTATCACAATATGTTCTTTTCTGCATATTACTTTTACAAAATAATGCCGATGTTTCACATCTGCCAGGCGTCCCGTGAAGGCTCATATTTTTTTTTATTTCTTCTTTTTTACCGTAAGGGCAGTCGTTACCCTGGTGTCAGAATTGTTCAAACCCCCCAGTAGGCCTTCGACATGGCTTATCGACTGTTGTATATAATTGGGACAACTTAACGTACCCTCCGAAGAACGGAGGCGCTCAGAAATTAAACCACTTTAACGGTCACCCATCTGTGGATTGACTGCTAGCTTAGGTGCTTTACCTCGCCGATCACTTACGGCCCGGTGAATGCACTGGCTATGGGTATTGTTGTTATTTTTTAGTTGCCGTCTCGGAATTCATAGTAAAATTGACATCCAAGTAGATTTAGATATCACAGATACAAAAAGTGGCAGTATCACGTACAGACGCCAGCATCCAGCTATCCCGATCTGTCAAATTTCTTTTGTATACTTTCAACGTTATCACAAAAGCCTAAGGTTCATTTTCAATTGGGGAAATTTGACGGAATGAGGTAGCTTGATGTGCTGGCGTCTGATATTTTTATTCTGTGGTTTCACAGAATCACCATGGGACTACTAGGACTATACTTTACTCTGTGGAACATAAATAAAAGAAAGTCTCAGTATAAATTGGACTAAGACATACAAATAGAGCAGGAGCCAGTTCGATCACCACAACTCCTGTAAGCTTTGATCAAGCGGTGAGGCTTAAGCAGGTCACGGGAAGCTTAAACTGTATTAGGTCTCTCTGAAAATAAAAGGTAGTTTCTCCTTACACAAATGAAAATAAATATCTTATCTTAAATATCTTGGGGGAACTAACACACTGCCATTTGACACCACTTTCCAAACTAGGCAGAGCCTATACACACGGCTACATATCAAGCTATACATTTCCAGTATAAGCTGATCTCGCGTTGTATAGGAATACCATACAATGACAGGTCAGCTTGTATTGCAAAAGTATAACTTGATATGTAGCTGTGTGTACTATGGTAAACAGACAACTGATAAACATACTTATATATTTCTAAATACTTGCATATTATAGATAAATTACACCCAGACACGGAACAAATAATCATGCTCATCATACAAAGATTTATCCTGGGTGGGGATCGAACCCGCAACCTCTGACTTAGCAGTCGGTATAACTAACCAATAGTCCAAAAGTTTAGTCAACTGGGACCATATATCCTCATTGTATGATGCGTGTTTTTTTTAAAAGATTTCCATTCCATAAACAATAGATGTCTAACTGTAAACTCATTTCTCATTCCGGCACAAACATGAAACACACCATTCATAAAACAAGCTAACCAGGCCTATATAACTTATCCGTTGAAAAGTAATGTCCCACTCTTGCGAAAACTTTTTTCATTCTTAACAATAAAGAGAAAAGTTTTCTTGTGAAGGTAAAATATTTGAGGGGCAATATACACATAATTGTCATGACAGCGGTAAATTGTTATAAAGTTCGTTTACGATTGGCCTTTTAGAAATTATTTAATAATCAGAGCGCAACCAAATGGCCAGCCGTTCGGTTTTCATAATGGATAAATTACATTTCATGTATGGGGTGAAACAAAAGATCTTTTGAAGGTTATAATTCTGTATTTGAGACCCGCAAAAACAATAGTTATATTCTTACCGTCTTATACTTTATATTCAGATATTTGATAACCGGTTGTAAATTAATAAGTGGTGTAGTTATTAACGGCTAAGCGGGTTTTCTTAAAATATAGCTAATAATCTCAGTTAAACATAATCATATTGAAATCGACTATGGAGTGAGTCAATTATCTTAGTCCATGGTACAGACGCCAGCACATCAATCTACCCCAATCTGTCAAATTTACCCAATTGAAAGTGAACCTTATACTTATGTGATAAAGTTGAAAATCTATAAAATAAATTTGACAGATTGGGGTAGCTGGATGTGCTGGCGTCTGTACAAGCTTTGCTTAGTTTGGGGCTAGGATGACCTGTGTGACGTTGTCCCGAGATATTATTATTATTATCTTGGGAGCGACGATGTTTCAGAAAGACATATTGATGCACAGAGTCATGTATTTAGGCTTCAAACTTATATACTCTGATCTCAGCCGAATGAGGTCCGTTGCTGGACTTACAAAAGATTTCCGCAATGGAGTTGCATCCATAATTTGGAGGGATATTCTGCCCGTTCTCTGATATATATTCCCTCGGGTCGACTTCTACGGCCCCCACGGGATGAGACGGGGTAGCGACATTCTATGCCGTCAGCCAGACAGCAAACTTATATATTTAAACATACTGGTTTTGTGTAGAGGGTTAAGGCTGCTTTCCCACCAGAGATGTACTATGCTACGTTACTATGGATGCGTTTGATGTCCACCAATCACCAATAATAGAATACAATTCATTTATTACATAAATATATTACAATTCATGTAATACATAAAGTTGATTAGACTAGGTAAGGCTAAGAATATTGTACAATTGCCATAGTTGTTAATGATGTATAAATATAATATACAGTTGTAAATATGTAAAAGTAATGTCGATAAATACCAGTGTACCTATAGATTATGTTCTTGGTTAGGTTTATTTTCTATTTTATTGTATTTACTGTTTTAATAAGTTAATTGGTATTTATTGAATTTGAAAGCTTAGATATAATTTATTTTTATTCAACTTTGTACGCCGTAGTGGCATAACATGACTGTACTTTAAAACTTGTTTTAACATCTTGCATGCACATGTATGCACATTTATGTTTATACAAATAAAACTATCTTTATCTTTAAAAAATCATATTCATTGGTGCACATAGCTTAGCACTGGTGGAAACGAATTCAGCTAAGATATGTTTATTATATAGAAGGCTGCGTGCTATGGATGTGTGCTATAGCTGCGTGCTATGGACGCGTGCTAAGGATGCCTGCTATGGGTCGTCGCGAGTGGTATGGCTATGTGCAGATCAGAGTACATACAGTAGAAATGAACTGAACGAGACGCTTAAGAGTACTATCGATACATCGCATAGCTCGAGCTGCGCATCTTCTACGCGAAGCTACTTTGCAGTGGTGCATCTTCATAGCACAACTTAGTCGCATCCCTACACAGCTTGCGTCAGTGGAAACGGTCACATAGTTTCCTAGCTTAGCTTTTACATTTTCGCAGCATAGGTCCATAGCACATCTCTGATGGAAAGGCACCCCAAGATTCAATTGAACTAGGAATTAGTTACGCGAACTACAAATTGGTTTTCTTTTCTATAAAAGAGTTTGCTCAACAATATCATGGAAGTTAATAATCAAAAATAATCTATTAGAAGTTTGTATCCAAGTTTATAGAACGTTTGCATTTGAATTCGGAATTCACGAAGCGAGGGGTAGGACCGAATATTAATCGTTTCAGTTATATCCTCTGAATTTGCATTAAAAGTAATTTGTTTCTCCATCTCGCTTTGAAAGCTCTTCCAATTTATTTTTAAACGACACCTAAAGCCAAGGCTTCAAACAAAATATACCCGGTATAATAATGAAAACAATTTGCTTAATGTATGTGTATAGCACCTAGTACACACGAAGTCATTTTTAGACTAAACTGGGGTATGCTCCAAGGGAATAGTCCAGTGGTAAGAAGTTAATTCCGATTAATAGAGGTTCGGCAATGCAATACCGGCTAATTATGTCGGCAGTAATTACAAACAACATTCCATATTACGAGGGGTATTCGAAAACTGCTCCTAAAGTTACTGACTGTAAGTAGATTTTTATACAACTAAGGCAGTAAATAAGCATCGGCCCACTTGATGGTAAGCGGTCACCATAGCCTCTAGAAACCTTATTGATCTTTTGTTTGTATGATGTAGTTTTTTGGGAAATCTGTGCCAGGTAAATCAATCCACCGCATCGTTTCGGGGTACGAGGGAAGGAGTTTCGATAGATTTGTAGCGTAAGAGATCGTAAAGGTTCTAAGAGTGTGGAGTTGAATTCCCTGTTTATCACGAAAGGTCGTAGTGATGCTATTTATATACAATACATTAAGACACAAGCTGTGCCCCGCGGTTTTACCCGCGTCAAATTTTATGAATTATCACAGCTCGTCCCCCGTATGTGATAGCGTGATAATATGTAGCATATATGTTGACCCGACCTCTTAGTAATATTCATGCAAAATTTGAACTAAATCCATGCAGTACTTTTTGAGTTTAGCCTGGACATACATACAGGCAAACAGACACACAGACAAAAATTCTAAAAACTGTATTTTTGGCTACGATATCGATTGCAGATAACGCCCCTAGTAACCTTTTAAAAAAATATTCAATGTACAGTTTTGACTTTCCTGCGATTTTATTATATGTAAGTATAGATAAAAATATAGAAAAATAATTTATGAATATATATGTAATATATATATAGTATGAATAAGGAAGTAGTAGTATATACTACTGCAGTTAGGTCAATTAACTTTATACTATATAATGACTGCTACATAAGCATAGATCGGGCGACGTTACTTTGTATTACGTACGCAGAGGCTCCTAGGTTACCGCGTACAAAGTACGAAGTAATCATTACCTCCCTACGTATGTAGCGATTGTACTTCATACGTAGCAATATTTACTGCTACTGTACTCGTTACTACGTATTAGTGACGACTGCTACGTCACAGTTTCGTTACTTCATATTATCTTTGTTCATTCGCTCAAAGAGCAGCCCGACTGGGGAAGTACCTACACCTTACAGAAGACATTCCTTAATAATAACATTAATAATTTTAATGTTATGTTTCCGAGTGTGAGTAAGGTCGCCAGAGCTCATTGGGGTGGGGGGAAGGGTCAGCAGCACTTGCTTGCTGACTTTTAAAGGCCGGCAACGCACCCGCGACACCTTTACAACATCCGGTGTTGCGAGTGTCCATGGAGGGCGGTGACCACATACCATCAGGTGACCCACTTGCTCGTTGGTCGCCCTCTGATATAAAAAAAAATCTTTGTATGAATCCGCTGTCAAAATTCGAAAAGATCTTCATTAATTTACATTAATGTCGGCAGGTAGGTATACATTTATCTTATCCAAGCAAAATAAATAAAACAGTTTGAAATATAATAATATCTGGGGACAATGTCACACAGCTCAGCCTAGCCCCATAGTAAGCAAAGCTTGTACTATGGGTACCAGGCGACGATACATACATACTTATATAGATAGATTAATACTTATATACAAAGAAAACATCCATGACTCAAAAACAAATATTCGTGCTCATCACACAAATATTTGCATTTACCGGGATTCGAACCCAGGACCACCAGCTTCGTAGGCAGGAGCACTACCAACTAGGCTAAGTTGACCGTCATGAACTTGTACTATAAGAATTTGTAGTATTGATCATCATGTTATGCCTTAGATTCGTTTATACAATCACATAAACTTAAAATTATCATAATTAGGTGTTCTACATAGCATTCCTTCCTATATTGATTAGTTAATCGTTATCTTTACGCTATCATGCGATCCGTTCGATTGACGTAATCAACTACTAGTTGCTTCAATTCTATTATAGAGGAAGTACCTTATTGTAAGCGATTAATATCGTAATTGCTAAAAAGTCCTCACGGTCAATAGTAGCAGCATGATCATATGATGTACTGAATACTTAGTCAAATTTGTGGCGCTCATAGTTAGATGCTCTACCCGGTCCGTAAGTGATCTTCAAGGTTAAGCAACTAGGCTCGCGGTGAGTTCATAGATGGATGACCACCAGTGCTTTATTTTCTGAGTGTCTCCGTGCTTCGGAGAGCGTGCTTTAAGCTGTCAGTTCCAGTTGTAGTTATTAGACAACAGTCGTAAAGCCATGTCAGAGGCATCAACAACTCTGAAACGAGGGTAACCACTGCCCATACGATAAGTAAGTAAGCAAGATAGTCAAATTTCCCTCATTTCACTGTTCTAATTGGCGTAAAGCATATTGATAGTGATTCAATTCGAATTGTTTTACTAAGGTCTATCTAAACCTACGGTTCTTTCCAAACAGATAAATGAAATAAGTCAATGAAGACGTGTTTCTGCATTCTAATATCATTGGGAGAGGAGACTTCGAAAGGATGGCTAATTTCCAGCATTTTCGTAATATCTTTTACTAGCTGCGCCCCGCGGTTTTACCTTCGTTAAATTTTATAAATTATCACAGCTCCTCCCCCGTAGGTAGTAGCCTATATGTTGACCCGACCTCTTAGTAATATTCATGCATAATTTGAAGTAAATCCATGCAGTACTTTATGAGTTTAGCCCGGACATACATACAGACAAACAGATAAACAGACAAAAATTCCAAAAAGTATATTTTTGGCTTCAATATCGATTGTAGATCACGCCCCAAGTATCCTTTTAAAAAAATATTCAATGTACAGTTTTGATTTTCCTACGATTTTATTATATGTATAGATGTCTTACAACAAGACAAACAAAACTTGAAACAAATAAGTATCCATAATAATTGTTACTGTTTTTGTTTATTTAAAGAACGTATCCCTGTGACACATACAGCGCAAATATATAATTGATGGATAGAGTACAACAAATTGTGGATCACAGAAATAGTTGTCCTGTGCGGGAATCGAAGTGTCGTGGCGACTGTCTTAACCGCTGCGTCACACGTGCAGTCGAATTGATATTCAATTATTTATATTAAGTGTTTATTTTGTACCGCATATGAATTACTAGATGTGCCCCGCAGTTTTACCCGCGTTAAACTTTATCAATTATAGTCTATGTGTTAATCCAGGGTGTCAGCTAACTCCATACCAAATTTTATTAAAATCGCGCCAACCGTTTAGACGTAAAGAAGAAACAAACATACACACTCACACAGTCACACACTCACAGACTTTCGAATTTATAATATTAGTAGGATGTGATTATAGACAATAAAACTTGAGAGGTATCAAGGGACACCCGGATGGAACGAAGTTATTTCTTATTATTTATTATGTACAAAAAACCTGTATACACTCAACAAAAATAATTGTCGCGACACCACACTGTTCAATGCGAAATAGAAATGAAAATATCTGGCTTGCTTTCTATAAGAGAGAGACAGAGAAACATGCGCACGCCGCACAGCTGCAAAAAGTGTCGTGACAACTTTTCGTAAGAATTTTTTCCGTCTAGCCCCCTTTCACAACGCGCGATAAGGAACTTCGTTCCAATAAGTACCGAAAGGTCCTTACTACGACTTCTAACTAAACTTTCTAGAAAGTTTACCAATAACGTTATCGAAATCCATCTTCCCCAATTATCGGTCACCAGTGTAACAAATACTGGCAACACCTAATCAACACCACTGACAATACATAATCTGATAAATTTTAATGTAAATAAAAATGTATCTAACTATAAAGTACTACTGCCTCGCTACTATCTCGGGACAACATGTTTCGGATTATATTATCGCATACATGCGATACTATTTGTGTTGCACATATATAGTTGTCCGGTGTCTGAGGGTGCTTTGCGTCCATTATTTACTTGCTTATCGTATGGGCAGTGGTTATCCTCGGGTAATCACTGCCCATACGATACTGACACTACTGTCATAGTCGTTCAAGCAGTGGGCCTCTGACATAGCTTAACGATTCTTGTCTAATAAGTACAACCGGGACCGACTGCTTAAGGTGCCCTCTGAAGCATGGAGACGCTTAGAAATTAAACCACTGTGGTGGTCACCCATCTATGGACTGACCGCTAAACCTGCGAGCAAGTATAATGAATATAACAACAGTAAACGAGGCAAAACAGGAATGAAAAGATCATGACGAATGGAAATCCGTTGTCTCTGTCTACCCCTCTGAAAAACAGACATGAGTCTATGTATACAATAAGTAAAAATAAAATACATTTTATTGTACGGAAAAAAGGACATTTTACAGTGAAAAATTGATTATATGCACAATGGGCGGTCTTATCGCATTAAGCGATTTCTTCCAGACAGCCTTTTCAACAAAAATAAAAAGAAAGGGAATAATTAAAAGAGGTATAAACTAAAAATATGTTGATGGACATATTATTATTGCACAAACATATAATATACTACACATAAATAAAATACTATATTTAACTATAGTATATTAAAATTCTATATTCATATAAAATAAATATTAATAATTATTATGATAGAGACAGATAGTGGTCTTTCACATGTATGTTTGTTTGTACGCCCGTGGTGCATGGCGTAAGATTTTAATTGATTTTACATTAATTATAATATAATTTATTTCATTATAATAATCCCACCAGTCTAGATGTTAAAAACGATTTCCAGGTGATGTACAATGTCACGTAGAACCAAATATAACTTGGGTCAAAGAACTTCGCAATCGCCTAAAATATTGTGTCGATCCATGCGCAAACGTTACACCAACATAATAATATGTAATTCCTAGTATTTCATATTCCACTGTTATTAATGAATGTAATGGTATTTAAAAATGCAATGATAAACTAAAAGGTGAATGTGAATGTTGTTCCTATAACCTTCATATTTACTTGAATGTTTGGATGTCTGCTACTCAACAAGGGAAAAAGGTGGAAAAGGTTTGGGTTAAATTCAAACTGGATATAGGTTGTATCCTGTAACAACACAGGCTGCAATCGCTAATTGACGAATACATGGCGGGCGCAAGTACTATAAAGTCTTGTCAGTTTCTTTGATTACAACTGTGCACAAATGTATATTGAATACCTATTTAAAAACGTATATTCCTTTTTAACCAGGTTCAAATAGCAGGTTATGTATTTTTTCTTCGAAGTTTACTAAATATATGTGTATAATAGTGATTATTTATGCTCTATGTTTACACTATTGACTTTGACATTTGTAATGCTTCATATCGATTTATTTATTATATAAAAATGATTATCTCAAATTTTAAAATATTTCGAATTTGGACATATTATTGTAATTTTTTGGTGAGCAGGCCATCTGCACGGTGGACCGACGATCTTGTGTGGGTCGCGGGGAGCCGCTGGATGCGGGCAGCGCAGGACCGGCTATTGTGGAGATCCTTGGGGAGGCCTTTGTCCAGCCGTGGACGTCTTTCGGCTGATATGATGATGATGATTGTAATTTTCTTATTTATATTTCTTATTATTTTGGCCCTTTTTTATACCTGTTGCATGATCTTGTATGATATTGATTGAATAATTCTAACACAGTTGTAAAATATTGTTTATAATTAAATGAAATTGAAACAATTAATGCACTCGATGAGAAATGCTTTTTGTACCACATCATCAGCCTGATATCGTCCACTGCTGGACATAGGCCTCCCCCAAAGGTTTCTATAACGTTACCATTTGGAGGGATTTTCGCTTGGCATGCGTGTTGGCGACCGCAGTTAGGTGGTAGCTAGTACATAGGAGTCACTGCTGCCCGACTACCTGGTATCCCATAGTCGTCTTTTATGAGGCCTACCGGTTGATATGGGGTTGTTATCCTGCCTTCTACGGCTTCAATGTACAATCTAAGTATTTCAATGCATATTAGTATAATCTGAAAGTATTACTTACATTAGGTACTATAAGTAGACGGGGTTATGCGCGAACGCATCGGTAGGCCATTATTATTCATGGCAAGTGCGCACGCGCACGCACGTGCGCTCAATCATTACGTGTTGTCTACTTACATGACATTTATTTCAAATGATTATTTATATGACGGCTATCTGTTATTAATAATTTACGGTTGAGGAGCATAGATATAGACTATCCAGTGTAAAAAGTACCCAGAGTAACGCGGGCGTGCGTTCTATTTTTTTTATTATAATTACTGTTCTATATAGAACCGTCTTCAACTTTTATTTATAACGAACGATTTTAACAAAATTTATATTATTTATAAAATTGGACCATTCCCATGTCGAAAAAAAAACATTACTAACAACTTAGAAATAACTTAACATGCCTTCGTTCATTGCTGCAAATAAAAATATCATCCTTTTGTATTTCAATAAAATCCGTATCCTAAGCGAAATTAGTCATTGCACAACAAAATAGTTTAATAATAATTGTAGCAGCAATTTAAGTTGATGACGCATTGCTATTTATTTAAAAGTGAATTCTTCGTGTAAATAAATTTGCTTGCAATTCAAACCTACCCTACCCAACCCACTTTTCTAATAGCGAAACACGGTTACGCATCAAAGTACTGCGACAGTTACAGAAAAAGTCCTTAAAACAACGGACCATCTCATGCATTCCAAAGTCATTAGCCGGCGAAATTCGAACTCCAAAGGGGTAAGGTGAAGTAAGGTCTCGTGTCTAGTGAAATAGTGATGCCTTTTTTTTAACGCCACCCTTTACACCGACACCGAAATTGAGGTCTGTCACCATTTTTCTGGCGCCGAATTCTCTCGCCAGATTAATTTACAATATCATCTCTCCGGCGCCTTAATCTCCTACGGGTAGGTTCAGCCTTCTCCACAACCCGTTCAGCGGCCTCCTTTTCAAAACACCGCAGCCTTCAAACTTTCAGTCTCTTCCAGCATAGCCGTAATAATGAAGCTGGCGAAGAAAGATCTCTCTCGATTTGTGTGACTAAGACTTCTTAGTCTTACACGCAAGGGACTCCTCGAGTGTATGTTGGGCGGAATTCTGGTGACTTCCACAATAATGGCTTTGTGAGTGAAAGCCTAACTGAAAAAGAAAGGAAAAAAGAGGTTAACTGTTAACGTCATGTTAAAAACAACTCTCGAACATGTTTAACTTAACTTCCGCTATATGCACAATGTGTGCAAAGCGTGCCCTTTACGTAAATAAGTGTTTGTAATAGTTCAAGGTCCTCAGACTGCCCTCATTCAAAGTGCTCGCCGTTCAATCTGATTGTTTCATGGTTCATGCCTTAACATAATGTAATACAATTGCCTGTGTATTCATTAAACTTCATTATTTGACAATGATTTCACTGGTATAATAGTTTAAATGACTTTTGTGAATGAAACATCGCAGTTATTAATAAATACATGTAATATTTTTATTAATAACTGTGATGTTTTGTACATCATGTCAGCCGAATGACGTCTACTACTTTCCAGTTCTACTGCTTTTTCTTTTCTTAAAGGCCTTCCATATATATATACCAAGTACCCATAGTATGTAGAGAGACGATTGTCATAGTTCTCTGGGAAATATTCCCTCTGGGTGACTTCTATGCTAAATAAAAAAAGGTTTTTATTCACGTAGACTTTAAAAAAGCGCTTGTAAATAGTGAGACCATGTTTGCAGTAATACAGTTATTATTTCTAGTTACTTATTATAGATATTTAGGTACACGGATTGTTGAAACATTTATAAAATTTATTTTATAATATTAGTGATATTTAGCCAGCTTGTATTAAGTTATTGTCAAAGACATTTTGTTTAGGTTTAATTATTTATGCTTCTTAAGTATCCTCCACTCTTTATGTTACATCTTATACAACATGTAACTTAATTAACGCACACCCTGAAAATAGTTTGTTCAGAATCGTTTACTGAATCGATTTATATCATTTTTAATATAGGTAATTTTTTATTCCAAAATATTTGAAACTACGGAAATTATTTTCATATTAACCCTGTACAATCAAAACAAATTGAAGTGGACCGTAAGTCAAAGTAATAAGACTTTTAAAATCGCAGTTTTATTTGTGTTCATACAAATTCCATCATTTAATACAGAATAAAGAAAAATAAACTTTATTCCAAGAAACTAATTTAGTAAATAACAATGCATATAGGTACAAGTTAAATAAAAAAATTCAGTGTATGTATTATGATTACAACATATTATTCTAATTGGGGTGTTTGAGGGTGTGCGTTAATTACGTTACAGGTTGTATAGTGTCAAACAAAGTAAACAATTTTCTTTCCATTTTGAGTAAGTATTTTTAAACCAACGACATAATAAAATATAATAGGTAATTAAAGTACGGTATGGTACTTACCTGTTTTAATCAGTTCCATCTAAATAATACTGTTCTAGTGTAAATATAAAACAGTACTTCAAAATAATGGTGTCAACTGTTGCACATAAACCAGTTTTATTAGTTTGCAGCGTTTATTGTTGGTTATTTTTGGTGGTGCCAGCTAAAACGAGCCAAATGGGAGGTCAAATGATTGTGGTACTTATGAAAGATTTACTTCCTACTTGGAATAGAGGAGCTTCATAAAAATGAATTATCTTTCTCTTCTCATTACAGGAAATTAAGCCTATTACGGTAAAAAAAGCTTCACAAGTATCAATTACAGAGCTTTTAGTTTTAGACATTCTTAAAGTGAATTGTATAAATTTAAGTGTGAGTGAGAATCGAACCTACGACCACGGGGTATCCCATGTGCGTTAACCGCTCGCGCTCCGCACCGTGGCTTTTAGACTCGAATTTATACAATCCATTCGATATTTCTTAACGCGTTTAAGACACATTAAGAAATATCGAAATCGGAGTAGTTCCCGCACATGGGGCCGGATACCCCGTGGTCGTGGGTTCGATTCTCACCCGCACTCAAATTTATACAATTCATTTTAAATATGTCTAAACTTGTTTTCAATTGCGCATGTTTAAAATGCTAAAAGTAATTAAAATAAAGTAATTAATTTAAATTATGAAATCATATGTAATAATAGAAAAAAACTATGATTAAGAAGTATTCACTTTATAGAGAGAAAATAAACTATTTTATTATTATTATTATTATTATTCAGAGTTTTTACTCTAAATCATAGCATCCAGGATTTCAGCTACCCTGTTGAGCGTGCTCAGCGCGCGTGTCACTAACGCTTGCTGCAATAAATTAGGTAGTGCTTGCGGTCGGTACCACCAGCCGCCGCCGTCGCGTCGTTCCATGTATTTATCCATTACCCAAATCCGTATTTCCAACAGATTGCTAAATATATACATTGTATTCGACATATACTTTGTATATAACCTGTGCTTATACATTAAATGTGCATTGCTTCATTAGGCTAGCTGTCGTAATCGTAGTAAATGAGGTCCTGAGTACAAAGTTAGCGAAATATGCGCCAATAGCCGTACAATCGGATAATGAGTATAAAGATACTGCAACTGTGATTGCGCAAACACACGTGCACGCGTGTCCCGTGGTTGGCATAGAAGTCGTCCCGAGGAACATCTGTCAGAGAACGGGCAGCAGCGTCACCCTGTGTAATATGAGAAGCAAACTCCGATCGCTATCGTGGCTGCCGAGCTGGGCGGTTATAGCATATCATATCCCCAAAATCGGGCCACATTTCCATTGTGGCCATATGGTCGATATTTGGGAAGGCCTTTGTCTAGCAGTGGACGTCTTTCGGCTATAATATAGCCTGCATAGGTAGTTGGCTAGTCTACATTAAATTTATCCATGTGGCTTCCGGCCTAAAAATAATATTAGGGGCCCACATACCATACCGTGTCGTAAAAGGCGACGCAAAGACTGGCTACCACTTTTTTTATTTTTTCTTTTTTAAGGAGTTTTAGTCTTCTAGGACTATGCCACTGGCTACCACTTAACTGCGGTCGCCAACTAGCATGTCAAACGCAGTGAATACGGCAAACTCCTCCAAATGGCAACGTAATATACCATTGAGGGAGGCCTACATATAGGGTGGCCGAGGAGTTGACGTTCAAACGCAAAATTTAGATACTTTATGATGAGGAGTATCCGAATCACCCCCATGCATGTTCAATTCAATTCAATTCAATTTATTTACTGCGAACATAGGTACATTAATAATACATATTTCGAGGTGTTAGTGAACTGTTTGTATCGCTATGTCCAGCCGGTTAGGGCATGCAACTGGATTTAACAAATAAGTCACGTGACGACTACGAATTGTTAATGATTTTTATCGTAAATTACACTTTACATCACTTTTCGATTTTTTTCTCGTTCTGTTGAACATTTCTGGTTCAGTTTTTTTGTGATAATTAATTAGCAGATCATTGCAGAACAGACTTAAGAATTTATTCGAAAGTTCATAATTAGGGTTTGATTTCAGGATCGATCAAAATTCTATCTCGAATACTACGCATAATCGTAGAACATATGTATGTTACATGGGGGTGATTCCGATACTCGTCATCATAAAGTATCTAAATTTTGCGTTTGAACGTCAACTCCTCAGCCACCCTGTATGTCTAGCTATGGACGATATTAGGCTGATGATGTGTCTACGTTAAATTTGGCCGCCATTGCCGTAAGTAACATTTATACTGCGGTATTTCTGAACGGTTTAGCCTCTAAAATGTTTTTCCTCACGCATTTAAATGATCGTTCATCGTCGATCGGTAGTCATAATGATTTCAAATTAATGGATTCCGTCGGTGATTACTGCAGTGGTTACTTGTGCTTGCATGTTGTAATCTGTGTCATAATACAACTGAACATAGACTATTATTGTTTTTTTTATTTACGGCTTGCGGATATGCATTTATATAATCTTCGATTAGATGCCAATGCGTTTTTAATCTATACCTATAATAAAATCGTAGGAAAGTCAAAACTGTACATTGAATATTTTTCAAAAAGGATACTTGGGGCGTGATCTACAATCGATATCGAAGCCAAAAATATAGTTTTTAGAATTTTTGTCTGTATGTATGTCCGGATTAAACTCAAAAATTACTGCATGGATTTACTTAAAATTTTGCATGAATATTACTAAGAGGTCGGGCCAACATATATGCTACATATTATCATGCTATCACCTACGGACGAGGAGCTGTGATAATTTATAAAATTTAACGAGGGTAAAACCGCGGGGCACAGCTAGTACATAATATTTGAAAACGAATAGAGATAGATATATCGCAATTTTATTATCAATACTATAAGAATATTAAATAGTCTTGGTCACTATGCTAGCTAAAGTTACTGTAAGTTGACTGACCTGTTGGTTGGTAGCGGGTTCAATCCCCACCCAGGACAAATCCTTGGGAGATGAGCAGGATTATTTGTTTTGTGTCTGGGTACCAGTTGCCGTGATTGGTAGATACTTGCCTTTCACACCGCAGGCTGTGGGTTCGATTCCCCAGGACAGATAATTGTGTGCATGAACATGTCTGTTTATCCTGGGTCTAGGTGTGACTATCTACATAAGTATGTATTTAAAAAACAAAAGTAGTGTACGTAGTATATCAGTTAGTTTGCGATCAGATGGCCGTTGTAAATTAAATTATGTCCCAGGAATGTATCACGATGTATAATTTGTCTATAATATGTACATATGTTTTTAGAAAAAAAAGTATAACTTGTGTGGTTGCCACAGTACAAGCTTTGTCAGTTGGTAACTGTACCAACATATTTCTTTATGGTTATATACTCGCTTGCTGATTAATCACATCACACTAATATTATAAAGGCGAAACAATTTTCCAGACATCTTTAAAATGAATTGTATAAATTTAAGTGCGGGTGGGAATCGAACCCACGACTTAGGGGTATCCGGCCCCATGTGCGTTAACCGCTCCGCCACGGCACCGTGGTACTGACACTTCGAATTTGTACAATGCAATCAATATATCTTAACGCATTTAAGGCGAAAGTTTGTGAGTGTGTATGTTTGTTACTTCTACCCGTCAAAGCGGCTGGAGCGATATTAATAAAATTTGGTATGGAGTTAGCTGACGCCTTGGGTGAACACATGGGCTATAATTTATAAAGTTTAACGCGGGTAAAACCGCGGGGCACATCTTGTTTATAAAAAAACAACGGAATGTTCCTTTACTTTAGTATAAGACCCATTCATCACTCTTCAACGTACGTACATTCAATAAATCCTAAGCAGGTCTCCATTTGTAACGCTAAGGTCTTTCGAACATTTACTAAAGTGGTAAAAGATTGAATAGAAGGCGCTCAATAAACTAGTCGGTACCGTCAGAAAGTGTAAATGTAGGATTCCAGTATTTTATACAATTAAGCGACATGTATGCACTTGTGTGTAATCAATATCTACAGCCATCTCATCCCGTGGGTGGTGTAGAAGTCGTCCCGAAGAACATCTGTCAGAGAACGGGAAGCAGTGTCACCCTGTGTAAAATGAGCATCAAACCCCGATCGCTAACCTGGCCGCCGAGCTTGGCGGTTATGGCATGGCATATTCCCCCAAATAGGAACACAATTTTATGGATTTTTGTTACTCTCACGCAAAAACTACGGAACACATCTTAATGAAACTTTGTAGTAATAAAGGGTATATATCCGAATAACGCATGGCTATAATCTATAAAGATTAACGGGGATGAAATTACGGGATTCAGCTAGTTTTTTTTTTAAGACAACGCTCGCACTAGGCATCTAATCATTGTGGCGCGGGGTACTTTACAAACATATAATAGACGGAAAAAAAATACATCCACACTCAGAGCAATTATTTATGGGTCACACAAATAGTTGTCCGTCGCGGGACCCGAACCCGCGACACGAGGCGGCGAGGCGACTGTCTTAGCCGCTGTGCCACACGTGCAGTCATATGTGTATGTTTGTATATTTGTACTAAGCATAACAAACACTCATGTAAACAACACTAAACATGTGATGAAAACAAAGAATATAGTAATCAGGTACATGCATCGAATGCTGAATTTATGGTGTGACGTACATTTTTTGCTGGCTGTACGTTGATAATAGCGGTGTATTGAAGCTCAGTACTAGCAGTGTAATGTAGTGGTTACACTACGTAGTTACTTAGCTATTCGGGTGAAGGACCGTGAATGCTGTATACATACAGACATAATACCTGATAACACCGTACTAGGTTACTATTACCTTGCGTATAATCTTAACTAATGTTATAAACAGAAAGATTGACTTTTTCTGTTTGTTTGTAATGGATAGACTCAAAAACTACTTAACTGATTTAAACTATTGTTATGTCCTCCTGGGGCTCTACCGGCTAAGTCGCCGAACATCGATTTCTTAAATGGCGTTCAAATAAATTAAGGTTAAAAATTACTTAATCAATCGTTAAATCGGCTTCCATGACCACATGTGTAAATGGTCCGGAATCGATTGTCAACGTTGAAGCCGATTTAACAATTGATTAAGTCAGTTTTAACCTTTATTTATTTGTACGCCATTTAAGAAATCGATGTTCGGCGACTTAGCCGGTAGAGCCCCTGGTCGGAATTTCGGTTATGGCGACAAGCCATCTGGGATATATTATAGGGCACAAATAGTATGTGCGCAGACACAGGGGCACTTTGTATCATGAGCCGACGGGATGTCTAACGACACGACTGGAAAGAGGTCAGGTACAGGGCCGATGGCTTTACATGCTCTCCGAGGCACGAGGAGTAAAGATCGCCAACTCCCAGATTTTTTAATGCGTCGGTACCTGATACAGTTTCAGAAATTTTCCCAAAATTACTTTTTAGCCCGAGCAACATACTATCTCATTGGTAATCTCTCGTCAATTTATAAGACTAATATTATCTGAAATAGAATATAATTAAAGAATATATAGTTAACAGTAGTAATTTGACATTTAGAAAAACACGTTATGATGGTTAACAAAAATTTCTAGTAAATTTACGTATTTACATATTTTATATAGGAATTCAAAATACATAAGAAAAAATAAATAAGATCCACCATTCGAATGTTCATTGTTCAAATTCATGTTTCTTTTTTGAATCATCATCAGCCTGATATCGTTCACTGCTGGACATAGGTCTCCTCCAAAGGTTTCTATAAAGTTACCATTAGGAGGGGTTTGCCATAGTCACCGCAATTGGCATGTGAGTTGGCTACCGCAGTTAGTAGCTAGTACACAGGTGCTGCTGCCCGACTACGTGGTACATCCCATAGTCGTCTTTTACAACACCCACGGGATGGTATGGGGTGGCCCTTTTTTTGTTTATTTTATTTCGTGGTAGAAACCTTTTATAGGTGCCCGTCGTTTGGGGGAGACGACGGGGTATGTGGGAGTCCACAGGGTTACCCACTAAAACCACAACGGCAGCCTAACCTCTAGATGCTTAAAGTGATGGCTCCAGGAACTCGAAACGGTTGCCATCCGGAACCACCACAATAGACTCCTCCCGGGGCGTAAAGCCCCCATGCAACGGGGGCAATAGATAGATAGATAGATACACTTTATTGCACAAACTATAAAAAACATTTACAGAAAAAACTTAATATTTAAATAATGTACAATTTGCGGTCTTATCGCATAATAGCGATTTCTTCCAGACAACCGTAGGATGGACTAGCATTATTGAAAATGACAGGCAGCTGATAGTGTACCGTCGTCAGTTCTACAGAGTGTAGTGTCCTTACCTAAAAATAAATATACTACATAGATTAATGTACTTACATACATTCATATTCATACATAAACAAATATAATAAACTAACAAATATTTCATAATGCCATAAATAAATAAATTTATATTAAAATTTATATATAACTAGCTGACCCGACAGACCTTGTCCTGTCTTAACGATGACTATTAACGCACGCTATCTGTCAATACTATGTCAAATAAAAAAAAGTTACATTAAAAAAGGTTATATTGTCCAAAGCGCTAAGGTTAGATTAGAAATAATATTTGGTTGTGAAGTATTCTTAAATTTTCTTATTTTCCGCGCAATTTTAAATTCTTTTTTTTACATAAGAACCTTCTCCTGACAATAACATACACAATAAAAAAAGAAATAGTGAAATCGGTCCAGCCGTTCACGCGTGATGTCGTGACAACGGAAAACGGGTTACATTTTTATATATATAGATTTATATTGAAATTAAATAAATTGTCAAGTAGCAGGATATTTTATGCATAGGCGACTTGCAGCTGCCACAAGTCGCCTCTTCCCAGGCTCACCTCCATGGGGTGGCCCTGTTACTCTTTCTGAGCCGGAAACCACACGGCTATAATTTTATATCTCAAGATTTCCCCATTTATTTTATTCGATTTTATTTGTTTTAAAAAAGTTTTCACATAAATTAATTAATACAGTTGCTGCTTAGTTGTTGTAAAAGTTGAAGACGGTTGTGTATTCTTAAAAGATTCATTATTTCTAACTTTCATTTGTTCTGAAGTTTCAGTTAATTTGCTCGATGAAGTTGAGGTTTGAGAGAGTTATTATAGAGAGTTTGTTATGTAGATTATATAGTTTTAAACAAGTAACTTCTATATTTTTAGAATAATTAATTCACTCTGATATACTATTTTCTGGTTATTCCTACGTAATATATAATGTTGTCCCGAATAATAAATGTGGTAGGTCGAAGGTCGAGTGGTGACCACGAACCGGAATTCGCAGCGTTGGCAAGCCACCTAAAAGATGGACCGATGATCTTGTGAGGATCGCGCAAGACCGGCAATTCTGGAGATTTTTGGGGGAAGCCTGTGTCCAGCAGAGGATGTCTAACGAAACACTAATATTATAAAGGCGAAAGTTTGTGAGTGTGTATGTTTGTTATTTCTTCACGTCTAAAAGGCTGGAGCGATTTTAATAAAATTTGGTATGGAGTTAGCTGACACATGATTAACACATAGGCTATAATTTATAAAGTGAAACCTCGCGGTGCACAGCTAGTATATATTGTGTATTATAATCATCTGGAGATATAAATAAACACAACAATTTCCTCTTATCATATGTTTTGACGTATTCTACGTAGTAATTTATTACATCACTGCAGTGATAGTATTGTTATCATTTGGTATTCGCTTATCAGTAATCGGGCTATGTAAATATCTACTTTTCTACATAGGTAACTCGATACATTTCCGGTTTTGACTTACTTATGGCAGTAAACACTTAAGATATCTTTTATCTCATGTATCAGTCCATCGCGGCTTCGCACGGATAGACAGATAGAAAGATAGATTGTCTACTTTGAACAAAAATTGGTTATTGTGATTTAGCTATAATAGGTTCTTTCTGAGCAATGATGGTTATAATAGGTTATTTTCTGAGCATCAATATTTTCCGCAGTGCACGCCTAATAATATACTGACTGGCTATAACTTGAATTACATCATAGTAATTCTTGTAAGGATAACATTAAAAAATAAAAATCCAGCCATGTTGCCCCCCAATAATGTAGCTCAATATAGGTGACTCAATTTATAAAATCAGTTCCGTAGATTTTGTATTACAAGCAAACATGACGATTCAATCATTTTATCTCTGTAATTGGTCTTAACTTAAACATACAACCTTATTAGTATTTAATTAAGTTTTCTAAACTGAAAAATAAAAATGAAATAAAATTTTATCTTCATAATATTAATTAAGATTTTAATTCATTTTGATTCTGATCGCACAGAAGCCCCTAAGAGACTAACACAGAGATTATTACGCGAAATTTTAAGAATAATATATTTGTAGTCTATCTATCTATGCCCCACTTTATCATATGACCTATTAAATCATTTTACTTCCGCGAACAAGATAAATGAGTGGAGAATTGTTGCCTGATTTAAAAATATATATTTATTCACTTCTGGACCATCCAGAAGCCTGGTTACCAATTTGCGATACGCTGTGCCTAACACCCTCTATTATTTATAGCCGACATCAACCTATCGTAGTCATTGCCGATATACGTAATCTACTGAGACTACGTAACATATATCTTTAGTCTGGCATCTTGCTTCTTTATTCCATTATTGCCAATTCGATTACATTCTTCTAGTATATACAGACGCCAGCACATCAAGCTACCCCAATCTATCAAATGTCCTCAAATGAAAGTGAACCTTATGCATTTTTGATAAAGTTGAAAATCTATTAAAGAAATTTGACAGAATGGGGTAGCTGGATATGCTGGCTTCTGTTAATTTTATGAATACAGTTCTAGTTTAAATAGAAATACAAAAGACTCCCTAATAGATAAAAAATCTACTATGGATTGTGACATAACAATGAATCTATTAAATTACAAGGAGAAAAAGTACACTTTATTGTAAAAATAAGTAAAACACAAACAAGGAAATTAGCTTATTTTAATACAACTGGCGGCCTTATCGCTAAAATCGATCTCTTCCAGGCAACCGTTTTGCATTGAATGGACCAGAATTGAAAATAATCTGTCGAAGGTAGCAAAAGGTGTGTATATTGCAATGAGAAAATAATATTCAGCATCCGAGACATTAAAGCAAAAAACCGGTGCCTTTAAATCCTCGGTAGAAACGGGTTCATCAACACCTAGCTCACCAACACAACTTTAGACATAAAAAGACCCCATATTATAAATATAAACCTGATACTCTCCTGGAAATCCCTACTTGTCAATCCAATGTTGTCAATCCACAATTTACTATACTATTAAAACGGATAAAACAATCCTCTATAAAATGAATAACAGGTTTATGTTACACAGTAAAATTTTCTACACTGTGGTCTGTTAAAACTGTACGTGTGACACAGCGGCTAAGATAGTCGCCTCGCCGCTTCGTGTCGCGGGTTCGAGTCCCGCACCGGATAACTATTTATGTGACCCATAAATAGTTGTTCTGAGTCTGGATGTAATTTGTGTCCGTCTATTTGATGTTTGTAAAGTACCCCGCGACACAGGGATTAGATTCCCCAGTGCGGGCGTTGTCTTTAAAAACAAAAAAAAAATTGAATATCTATCCCCAATACTCACTACATGTAGCTAACAATATCGGAAATCCTCGGAAATTGTTGTGTGGTTGACGACATATGTAGAATATCGCCACCCCATATCATCCCGTTGGAGGCGTAGAAGTCGTCCCGAGGAAATATCTCTCAGAGAACGGGCAGCAGCGTCTTTCTATGTACTTAGGCCATCATACTTCCATCGCTTACCCATCTGCCAAACCCGGTGATTATGACCTATCCCTCCAGATGATGGACACAACATTGTACAACATTGTGGAAATCTTTTGAGGAGGCTTTTGTCCAGCAGTGGAATTCATGCGGCTGATATGATGACATTTGGAAAGCCTGAGGAGAGCAAACACACGGTACCAATTATATTGTTCTCACATAGCTCAGAAATGTTGGAAACATCCAAATAAAAAACCACTATTGTAAATAAATATATATATTTCACGTTAAATACGTATGGCAAGAAATTTTAACCCCCACAACTTGAAAATTTTTAATTTAAATTAGTAATACACCGGCAGCAATGATCGAAATCGGCAGTCTTTTGGTGATGAGATTATTTGTTCTGCCTCTGGGTGTATTTTTGTCGAAATATATATTTATGGGCTTTCTGGCTGCCATAGTAGGCTCTGCCTAGTTTAGGGTTAGATGGCAGTGTGTTAGTTGTTCTAAGATATTTATATATTGAACCATCGCAAAAGCATGCTCTTCATCGTGTTAGCGAAAGTACGTCCACTGCTGGACAAAAGCCTGCCCAACGAATATGCCATAATCACCATGCTTGGCAGACGGGTGGGCGATCGCAGTTTGATGGTAATAGTTCACAGAAACACGCTGCTGCCCGTTCTCTGGTAGGTATTCCCTCAGTCGATTTCTACGCCCCCTACGGGATGAGATGGGGGTAATGATATTTTATGCCGTCACCACCCAGCAAAACAGCATGCTCTGAATCAAAGTAAATATTTGATTAAGAGCATGCTGTTTTTGCAATGAGTACCTACTCGTATGGATTTACGGTGCACCACTTGTTGGAAAGGCTACGTAGCCTATGTGACTTTATAAATTGTAATTAACGAGGCATCGTATAAAACCCTATCTATTAAAACCCAGGGAGTCTCCCCGATTGCATGTAAATACTTTTAGTAGTTCCCTTTACCAGGAAGAAATACCTCTTAATTTTTTTTTTTATTCGAACTATATTATTATGGTGAGATTATTGTTGAATATAATTTAAAAGTGGGTAGCTTTTTGCTTATGAAAACGGGTCTAGTTGCGGTAAAAGAAACCAGTGTGATTTAGAACACACGACTCAAGTAAAACAAACAAGTCTATGATGAAAGAGAGAAAGAAAATCTCTCTTGCCCCTACAATAATAGACGAAACGTAACTCCCTTTCTATTTTCACTAACTTATATCTCCATCTCAACTTTCGTTCGCCTAGCTCAATCGCACTTTTCGTTACGCCCTCGTCACGCGTTCACCAGCTTACTTCAAAGGTCATGTGTTCATAAATAAGTTTTACTTCAATAACAAAATGCGTGTCTTCCTCTCTCCTATTTACCAATGTCGCAGTGCCCGACATGGTCAATATTTTTTACACTTATTATAAGCCCATTTAGCCAGTTATGGAAAACAATAAAATATTGAGTACCTAGATTAGTTATCCATAAAAAATCCTACTTATATTATAAATGCGAAAGTTTGTGAGTGTGTGACTGTGTGTGTGTCTGTATGTTTATTACTTCTTCATGTGCAAACGGCTGGAGCGATTTTAATAAAATTTGGTATGTAGTTAGCTGACGCCCTGGATTAACACATAGGCTATAATATATAAAGTTCAGAGAGTTGGACGTGTTAAGCCCCCGTACCATAGAGTCAATATCGGCTTCTATCCCCGATCATTCTCCGGATAGGAGACATCGGGCTACGAGGGAGTTAAGACTGAGTGATGTCGATCTACGTTAAGATAAGACGAAACTCGGTCACGGAGACTTTATGTTATTTATTATCAGCCAATAGACACAGTGCTAATAGTGTAACAGTTCAAAAGAACGTCCTTCAACATTCCGATCTTGTAACTCGTATTGATTTTGAATGAGGTTCGTGCGTAAATATTGTGTATTTGTCGTCGCGCGTGGGTTTACTGTCGGCATGTTTGCTGGTAACCGCACACTATACTGTATTTAATATGAAATATCTGCTCCCATTTAATAAATTAAGTAAGTAAGTATTTATTTCGCTTAAAAACGTGGTACACGGTGGCTCCCATTTAATAAATTAAGTAAGTAAGTATTTATTTCGCTTAAAAACGTGGTACACACAGGATAGTTATAAAAACTTTAGGTTCACAAATTTTTCCTACAGAGACATGCGATATTTTTTTTTGCATGTAATCATAATCACAATACAACTAATTGTAATTATATCTAATAAATTTAAAAAAAAACATATGTTAAGATCAAATAATGAAATATGAGCCTAACTTCAATGAACAGAATGGTTCATATCACAGTTATATAAAAATAACTAGCTGTGCCCCGCGGTTTTACCCGCGTTAAATTTTATAAATTATCATAGCTCCTCCCCCGTAGATGATAGCGTGATAATATGTAGCCTATATGTTTTTTCAGTTTACCCCGGACAAACATACAGACAAACAGACATAAATTCTATAAACTATATTTTTGGCTTCGATATAGATTGTACATCACGCCCCAAGAAACCTTTAAAAAAATATTCAATGTACAGTTTTGACTTTCGTACAATTTTATTATATGTATAGATTCATCAATTATTGGAATATGTAATCAAGAATTCATTGCTCATGGTCAAAGTACTCAATAAGAATGCAGAAAACCTAATCTGTAAGTAAGTGTTTTAAAACTTAAGTCTCGTAGTTAAATAAGTAACTTTAGGACGTCCTAAATATTTCACGCTTGGACCAGCTTCACTACTCAGGGCTGTTACTAGATATTTTTAGTGCTTGATAAAAATATTAAGGGGCCTTTTACAGTCCACTAGCGCCGCCAATCGAAAAAATGTCATAACTCGTAAATAGAATCAAAAATACAAAATGTGGTCTATTATTACTGTAGAAAAGGCAATAACGTAATTTTATAACCCATTGTCAACACTTGAAATATAGCTGTTTAGCTAAATCGTGCATTTGTAACAAAAACGGCCGTTTATGTTTTGAATGCACGATTTAGCTAAACAGCTATATTTCAAGTGTTGATAAGGTGTTATACAATTACGTTATTGCCTTTTCCACAGTAATAATAGAACATATTTTGTATTTTTGATTCTATTTACGAGTTATGACATATTTTCGATTGGCGGCGCTAGTGGACTGTAATAGGCTTCTTAAAGCTTTTTGGCTCGACGCAATTATTGAACTCAGATCCTATTTATCTGTGGTTGCACACGCTGCTGCTGGAACGAAGAAGCAGTCAAACTTCAGATCACGGGTCGGCCCAAAATATGTTATAAGAGATTTTTTTCAAAACAACCAGTCGCCGGCGTCAGGAAGACTCCCGGCTACCGAAATAATTAACGCTCTTTATATATAGTCAAAAGTAATGTTCTTATACCTTATAAAGGTTCTTTCACAAAAGAAAAAGACGTGGACGGTTTTTCCATCGCTTATAGATAAGGCAGACAAAGCGGTATCACCTGTGCATTCTCACAATCACCTTATTTCTTGAAGGACCTACCAACCATTCTATTCCAGATCTAAATTGAGTTTTACTGACTAGAACATAAGTATAAATTTGATCTGATGGTTGTTCGGCCTATTAAGTATTAAGGCTATATTATGGCGACGTGAACTGACCAGCCCATTGCTGTATTGGCACGCGATGGTTACAACTACCAGTAACTACAGAGGCTCTATTAACATAAACTGAAAGTACGATTCATTTCTTGATGCACAATCGATGTATCTAATTATAACAATGGTACAGTCGAAAATTATATAATTGTAAAATAAAATTGTGAATAATAATTATAACAAAAGATAAGACCCATAGCCTACAATAATGTCCTACTGGTCAAAATTAAGAGCCCTCGTTTTTGTCTGTTGTAAAGTTATTATATTTATTTGTAGTATTAGGTCAATGTACGTATATATTATGTAATGCTACATAATTTATTTCCGTAAACTTTCGCACTAATACCACGCGTCTCTGTTTTTATTGATTTATTGAGGACAGCCAGTAATTGTTACATTTTTCTTACAAATGAATAATACAAGAACACAAATCCTAATGCACAATTTTTTAAGGCTGTTTTATTATTAAAACAGTAACTAAGAATTCAAAATAATACAGCTAGATATTAAAAACTAAACTAATACTAATTAATTCTATACATGTTTTTTTAAGTATAGTTGATTATACCCAGACTATATTACCCAGATATTGTTTTCACAAGCACGACTGGCCATCCCGTCTGAGGCAGCGGTTAAGAAACTCTCCTCGCCACGGCTGGGCATACGGGTTGGCGATCGCAGTATGATAGTCATAGTACAATACAAAAAAAACAAAAGTGAAGACTTACCTCATCAAAAGATCTCTATATTCCGTAGACGATCTTTAATAAATATAGTTAATTAGAGCCCTTATTAATGTCATTTTACACATTCTTAATTTTATTGTAGTACTTTAATTATTTAGCACATTTTAATTGACATATGTTTACTAATTGTTTGTGTTAATTAATTGTTATTTTTGTATTCTTTAGACATTTATTTTTTTTATTTCGGTTATTATTTTATGGTGTTGTATTAGTTTTTATATTTGTGATTCATTGTATATTCAAACACAATTTCAATTGTTAATGAATAAATAAACTTGAACTTGTACACATAGAGACGCTACTGCCTGTTTTCTAGGAGATATAACCTCGGGACGACTTCTACTTCCCACGGGATGAGACGGGGTGGTGCTGGTTTTTTGCCTTCAGCCACGTCACGATTATTACATATTTTTTTATATCAGAGGGCGACAAACGAGCAAGTGGATCACCTGATGGTAAGTGATCACCGCCGCCCATGTTCACTCGCAACACCAGAGGTGTCGCGGGTGGGTTGCCGGCCTTTAAAAGTCAGCAAACGAGTGTTACTGACCCTTCACCCCACCCCAATGAGCTCTGGCAACCTTACTCACACTCGGAAACACAACATTTAAATGATTAAGGTTATTGTTAAGGAATGTCTTCTGTAAGGTGGAGGTACTTCCTCAGTCGGGCTGTTCTTTGAGTAAATGAATGCTATGCCCTGCCTCTCTTTAAACGTTACAGATCAGAAATTACATATTAATATAATATAGTTAAATTTCAACGTTTTATATTAAATAAACTGTTTAGGCGCGAACAACCCTCTGTCACAACACCTTCGGCACGGGGATTTGTACGAAGTCTAACGCCGCTTACTGCTCCTCAGTCCGCTTATTTTTGTATAAGGTTTCGCCGTAAGGTTGACAGTATGATTACGGTACAAATATATAGTAAGCATTTATTCAGCCCGCGGGAAGTTTCATATATAATTTTCAGTACTGAAATTGCATGTCGATAAGTATAATTAATTCTCAAAAATCTTTTTTTCTTCTCGTGTCTATTCTTAAAAGCCAAAAGAACCAATGAAGGTAAAACCTATCACCAATAAGAAACCTTTTTCACGTTTCACCGGACATAAAAATAATAGCATTACCTCCGGTCCAGGAGTTGTATTACACCGGTCGTTTGACAAGGAGGATATTTCCTTTCAAATGAAATTCTTCGAGTTTCGATACGATTCCTTTGAACGAAGAAATATCACGTGTAATTGATTCAAAACGTCGACACTCTTTCTTATTGAAATGTCAAATGCGTGGGCTTATAAGATTACTTAGGCGATTTGTAAAGGCATGATTCAGATCTTAACAAACAGTACGACGCGATAGCCGCCAACGTCTTGATACATCTAAATAAAAACAAAGTTTGAATTCAGTGTTTCTAGTAGGTAATACTGGGTGATTGCCAAAGTAGTTATTCGATTCGGTTCCGCTAAGGTTATTAGAAAGGCATATTAACCTTTCTCTGCTGCACTAATATTAATATCCTGGGACATTATTCACCCACAGCCAAAAGATTCCAAAATAAGCAGCGTTTGTACTACGGAAGCCAGATAACTGATATACTACATATACTACTTTTCTTTTGTAAATACATACTTATATAGATAATTACATCCAGACTCAGGACGAACAGACATGTTCATTCACACAAATACCTGTCCTGGGTAGGAATCCGACCCAAGACCTATGGCGTGAAAAGCAAGCATTTACCAACCACGCCAACCGTAATATACGAAACGTAACTCTCTCTCTTTCTATCTTCACTAACTTATATCTCCATCTCAACTCCCGTTCGCCTCACCCGATCACACTTTTCGTAACGCTCTCGTCATGCATTCGCCAGCTTACTCAGGTCGGCGTAAAAGAGTTTAAACCATTTAGTCGATATTATTAACTCTTTTTGAAGTTGGTAAACAAGCATAAATGTTTATTGTTTATTTTTAATTCACCAGGTGCATATTGCACACTGTCGTGCAATTAGCGGAAACGTATGGCGAAATTGTTTCAATAAACACAAATCGTCGTTACATTTTAGTTATGTTCGCGAATTGACGTAGCAAAATGAATCTCATGCATCTCCAGGTCAACAACTGTGAGCTGACGTACCACCAGTTACTCATCTTAGAGTCTTATTTGGTAGACGGCTTTGAGCCCCAGCGTTGTCTGGTGGAGCAGTGAAAATATCCTAGGCCAAATGAAAATGTCATACTAAAAACTACGCCTATGAAACTACCTTTAAGTCAACTCCCAGTAAGTATGTA
This sequence comes from Pseudoips prasinana, assembly GCA_951640165.1. Classification (NCBI taxonomy): domain Eukaryota; kingdom Metazoa; phylum Arthropoda; class Insecta; order Lepidoptera; family Nolidae; genus Pseudoips; species Pseudoips prasinana. Next base: position 15,575,727 of record OX621241.1, on the reverse strand, counting down.
TTTAAAGCGAAATAACTTGAACGTGTAGCTCGCTCTTCAGCTACTCTATCATTGTTAGAGGGATCTCCTTCTAACACTTACTAGGTACTTACTTACTACTTAATTATATTACCTGTGGCAGTATGAGAAGTGTCCTCTACTGTCGCCACGTGTAAGCAGCTCTGGGAAGACAGCGACCTGTTTGTGTCGCAGTCGCTGTGACGAACTGGCAGGACTCGGCAATAGGGGAGAGTAATCCAGAACCTTTCCAGGGTACGTGTCCCAACCATGTAGGATGTGTCGCAAAAAGGGGGCACCGGATCAGGATACCCGCGTTTCCGGGGCTCCGCCCATCAGGCGCCAAGAGAAGTCCACGGCAGGTTAGGTTTAGTCGGTGCGAGTCCGACATACCCACCCGTAAACACTTTTTGCGGGTGGCATGCGTAGGCATTCCCCCTGCCTTATCAAAAAAAAAGGTATTTTACCGGAAATTTTGTTTCAAACATAGACTCACGCCTGTTACCCAGACAACGGATTTCCATTTGTAACGATCTTTGCACACCTCTTTTGCCTCGATTACTGTCATTATATTTTGCTTCATTTCAGGTAAAATACCTAAGTAAATCGAAAGAGGTACTTATTTGCATGCACTCGTGATCGAATGCCTCCGTATGTGAAATACGATAGGTGGATTCCTTCGCAATAAATTCTTTTGCCAATAAAGGAGAATATCGCGTAACATACAAGGTTATACGAAATTGGACTCCTAAGATAGTACGCCCATATATTCGTGATAGCACAAATCGTATATAAAATATGTTTTCTGGCTTGTTGAAATCAGGAAAGGTTAGTGACTTTGACTGTTAAGATAGAGGTCGTGGGTTCGATTCCCACCCAAGATAAATCTTTGTGCGATGAGTTCTTTTATTTTTGCTCTGTCTGATTTTTTTTTCATAACTAAACTACATGAAAATTATTCATACCTCACCGTTTTATTTATTTTCCCACAAGTCACAAGTCGCCCTTTTCATTGTTTTTGTTTTTTTTGTATTTAGTTTTGGAGAGTTACTTCTAACAAATATATTTGTCTTATATGTTTATGTATTCAATTCAATCTTTATTGCAATCATGTGTACAATGGTCTTACATACATTACAAGTTTCAACATGACACGCTGTTAGGACACGCACATTACATAATTAATAATAATTTCAATAAGCATGCAATTTGCAAAACACACTCACGCCGAGGGGTAAGCAGAGACAACGGATTTCCATTTTTCACGATTGTTGCACTCCTCTTTTGCCTCGTTTGCCGTCATTATATTTTCATAGGTGCTCGCCCGTTTAGGTTGCTTCAGACCTGACTTTTCTTGAGACATCTTCGATTTGGTCCGAGAATGTTCTATGGGGTCTTAATCTTCAGGTTGTACCGTTCACACAGGCCAGATTGACGATTTGACGAACACCGTAGCCTAGTTGGTAGTGCTCCTGCCTACGAAGCTGGTGGTCCTGGGTTCGAATCCCGGTAAGTGCAAATATTTGTGTGATGAGCACGAATATTTGTTTCTGAGTCATGGATGTTTTCTATGTATTTAAATATTTATCTATCTATATAAGTATGTATATCGTCGCCTAGTACCCATAGTACGAGCTTTGCTTACTTTGGGGCTAGGATGATCTGTGTGACATTGTCCTTATATATAAAAAAAAGATATCCTTCTTTTGCCAATCTTCATTCACTCCTTCTTTCAAAATTATGATGATATATTATAAAAATAAAAAATATTCTTCGTATATTTGATATTGTTCCGATAAACACAGTTCTTCAGTAATTATTCGTGCGTTAAATTGCATGTCGAGTTCGTTGCATGTCGTTTATGGCATGTCAATCACGCCGCGACCACCATAACCTTCCAATATCCTTCGTTAGTATTCATATCGATGAAGTACTCCCTCCGATGTTCAATCAGATGAGGAGCCCGTGTCTTCGGGTATTAAGATAGAACGACAGTTGCACAAAACGATGTTAATGCCCTGTACCTCTACCACGACTCCATTTATTTATCTTACTTTAATTAAAACGGAAGGACACCAATTACATTAATGAAAGATAATTATTGCAGTAATGATTTAAAATATTAATAAGTAAACACAATCATACAAAATTCTCACAGAAACGCAAACATTCTGACAATATATCATTTAACTAGCAACATATTGGTACAAATTGTAATATTAAGTTAACTATATCGAAATAGTAATAATATTTATATATATTTTTAATATTATATATTATATATATTTTTAAATTGTAATATAGTATCATAGGATACTATAAATGTGACCTATACAAATTATTTTTTATTGTACCCTTACCCTTTAGTACGCGATTGTACAGGAGCTTCAGATACCAATAAAAACATTTAAACAAGTATAATTGGATAGGAAATATTTTACTATATATATATATTAGATCAGTAGATCAATGGGCACCTTAAATATTTGAGGAAATCAACGGGTACAGGAGATGAAACTCGAGTGATCAACGGGTCCTGACCCCCGCAAACAATACACGGTCAGGATTGACACTCAGGAGAGCGTTGAGTGTTGTGAGGTTGCGCGGTATATGTGACTTAGCGCGCGCTACTTATCTGCGGCTATCTATTTCACTTACCCGATGAAACTTGCCGATTTAAGTTTAGACATTTTAAGTTCATTGAAGTTTCTGATAAGGGCGGTGCTTGTTATTGTACTGGAAAAACTGTATGTATCATCAAGTGGTGACGGCGACAAATATCAGAATCAGAATATCATCACCCCATCTCATCCCGTGGGGGGCGTAGAAGTCGACCCGAGGGAATATCTACCAGAGGATGGGCAGCAGCTTCCTTCTGATTACTATGACCATCTTACTGCGATCGCCAACCCGCCTGCCAAGCGTGGCGATTACGGCATATCCCCCAAGACGATTCTTGAGGGAGGCTTGTCCAGCAGTGGACTTATTTAGCTGTAATGATGATGATGATGATGATCATCAAGGAAGTAAACTACAGGAACTCGTGGTAGCCACGCTGAGTCGAGCTTCTAATAAACCCAACCCAGCCTTCTACCGTTTACTTCGTTGTTTAATTTTGTTAGGTGGCTTGAGCGTTCACTTGTCTTTTAACGGTCAGCGATTAAATCGTGGTGCCTACGACGTTGTTCACATTGCCTTTAGAATTAAAAATGAAAAAAGACTTGAAAAAAGCACTTCATTAAGTATACATAATTATTACTAGGTATATATTTATTTAGAAAAAATATTTATTTTGTTATAGTTTTGATTTAGTTATTAAGCTAGTTTCTACCAAGTAATTGTCAAAGCGATAATTAGATAAGGGATACTACTTAACTATTAAATCAATAATGTACAGTCAATAAAAAAGTAAAGTGTCCTTTGAGATAATCCAGATAATAAACTATCTGTTTGCCATGTTTTATCCAAATCCGTCAAGGCGCTTTTGCGTGATTTAGGAGTAACGAACGAACTCCCAAACAACATCTAAACGTCCAAAGAAGGGATGTTATGGAGCTCTGTAAGCGTAACCGAAACTATCGGATATCGTAGATAAAAATTAATCCGTTACTTTAACCGAATCCGATATAAAAGTTTCGGATAAGGGCGGAGTCTAACAGCCGGTCTCAATAATCTATCTATCTCGTACTAGAAGTTAAAATGGCTACCATTGGTATCTATCGGCGAGTTTTACCGTTTCTATAAATATAGATAGATAGAAATACTTATCTGTGACTGTAAATGAGTTCCTAGTAAGACTAATACCTTAATAATTAATACTAATAACTTGGGTAATAAAAGATTATTACTAATAATTATTAATAATAATATTTTATTACTCATGAGTTAACTCTAAAAAGAGAATAATTTTATACGAGAATGTAATTTTTGTTACCAATTTTTTTTTTTTCTAGATATAACTTTAAATTAAGTAAACGGCTATAATAACAATATGTCTGATTCTAATACCACACCATGGCCTAGAAATAGTACCAAATTAATTATCACTTATTTACAATTACTTTCAAAATTCCTTAAAATCGAATATCCGTAACCGAAATTATCCGAAACTAACAGATAATACGAAATAATTACATAACCGTATCCGAAACTGGTATAATATTAATCTTATAGCCATATCCGCAATTTTATATCCATAACGTCCTTGGTCCAAACATACCAACGTTCACATTATTTACTTACTATCGTATGGGCAGTGGTTCATTATGTCAGCCAAAGTACGTCCACTGCTGGACAAAAGCCTCCTCAAAGAATGGGATATGCCATAATTGCCACACTTGGCGATCGCAGTTTGATGGTCATACTCGTAGTTCACTGAAAAACGCTGCATGCTGCCCGTTCTCTGGTAGGTATTCCCTCGGATGATTTCTACGACCCCCACGTGATGAGATGGGGTGATGATTCTATGCCATCACCACACAGCAATGGGCAGTGGTTATTTTAGTGTCAAAGTTGTACAAGCCGCCCTGTAGAAGTTTGCCATGTTATATCACTTTGGCGGTCACCCATCTATGGGCTCACCGCGTGACTACACTTACAGACCGGTGAGAACAACGAGTTATGAGTATACTTTCACATTTATAATATTTGTACGATTGTTACGAGAATTGCTTTTCTTTACGATGAAGAGAAATGTTTATATACTTGGCTTATTATTTTAAATACTCACGCACATCATTTATACCAATGACGGTCGCTTTCTCGAGACAACCTTTCGTGCTATAACTATTTAGTTTTATTGGCTTCCCTCTTCTTGCTAGGAAAACCGTTGGTTTTTCCTCCGTTCCGTATTTTAGCCAAATTGGTTTAGTAAATTACTTTTGGAATTATTTTAATATCCCTATGGAGCATGGCTTCTGAATTGTGTTCATACATGTGTGATTATCTGGGTTTAAGTTTATTGTGTATCGTTCCAGATAATGGACTATCTGGGTTTATAATTTATGTAATTCAGCGTAATTTTATTGCCGTCATGTGAGTGCAATTTATTTTCTTAATTTTGTTTGATTTTTTACATTCAACTGTCTAACTATATTTAGTTCTATTTTAAAATATATTCCCAGCACTGGGAGGGACGCAATTTCTATGAGTCTTTACCGCCCAAAGGTGGGAAGTAGCAACCTCCACTTACTGCTCGGATCAAATAAACACTCATTTCCGAGTATGACAATGTTTTCACTTGTATCGGCAGTCCCCATAGACTGCCCCGCATGTTTTTTTATAAAAGGTATTCCTTAAAAAAAAACATTGAACTGATGCCAGACATATTTATTTTACATTATGTCATTAATTGTATAGTAACGCACGCAAAAGATATTGCGATGAAGTTAAAAAGGAAAAATATGTATGCTCACTCGCTTTGGCTTTACTTTAAACGGAAAATATTGGCTGGAGCCGTGTTAACAATAACAAAGTATACTTACTTACTTATACCCAATTTTCTCTAGAAGAATAATTGTAAAAAATTGAGGTGGAAAATCTGACGGTAGCTTACCAAACTTGCTGAAGATAATAGCTAAGATAAAGTACCATAAGATAATATTTAAAACAATATGTTACAATAGGCTAAAATCATCATCATGTCAGCCAAATGAAGTCCATTGCTGGACAAAGGTATTTCATAAAGATTTTCACAATGGAGTTGTGTACATCATTTGGAGGAATATGCCATAATCGTGGCGATTATGACAATTGGCAGACGTTAAAAAAGCTTATTTAAAAGCTTTATTTTATAGCTTAAGTATATTCTTCGCTACATTTAACTCAATGTGATGATAGTTCTTTTATAAGAGAGAATATGATGCGAGAATATACTTGAGATAAACTTATTCTCGACGAATGACGTCCATTGCTGGACAAAGGCATCCCCTATAAATTTCCATGATGGAGTTGTGTCCATCATTTGGAGGAATATGCCATAATCGCCACGCTTGGCAGACAGACGGATTGGCGATCGCAGTATGGTGTTCATGGTATAAAGAGAGACGCTGCTGCCCGTTCTCTGGAAGATATTCCCTTGGGTTAGCTTCTACGCCCCACACGGGATGAAATGGGTTGGCGACATTCTTTTCCGTCAACCACACAGCCTAAAATAATCACTGTAAAATTAGAAACCGTCAGGCTTCGCTTTTGTATAATTTTAACTATTTTTTTCAAATATATGGTTTTAATACAGTATATGGCACATAATGTAAGAAATTCCATAATTCGCCCTAAGGTTTAGTTTTTGAGATAGGGGGCTGTCAAAGCGGTCTAATTTTGGACCGCTTTTTAACAAGCCTCCGTAATATTCTGTGTTTTATTCACATATTTTAATAAACAGTCACCAATGTCAATCAAAATATCTATATTTAAGAAAATTCTCACGACCCGTGAGAAAAGACGAACAAAGAGACCGACAGATTGACAACAATAGGGCTTAGATTTCCCTTTGACTATGGACAAATAAAGTGTCATTGGGTTGACACTTTATTCGTTGTATAAATTAAAGAAGACTGCTAATTAACACCCACACGAGACATTTTCTTTGTTATCTTGGTTGAATATGTATTTATTACTTGTATGTTCGTATCCAAGTCCTAACTTTCTTATTTCACACTAGCTGTGCCCGCGACTTCGTCCGCGTGTTAATTAGGTCATCTAGTTTATTTTGGTTTTTTTTATAAAATAAAACAATTTTCCTAAAATAAACGTAGCCTAAGTTACTCCTTATTACATCAGCTATCTGCCAATAAAAGTTCCGTCAAAATCAGTCCAGTTATTTCAGAGATTAGCCGGAACAAACAGACAGACAGACAAAAAATTCAAAATGTTATTTTGGTGTATGTGCCGTATATATATATATACATGTAGCAAAAAACGGATATTTCAATATTACAAACAGACACTTAAATTTTATTTATTTGTATAGATGTTTAGATTTGTTACAGCTAGCTTAAAATGCGAGGTTTATCTTGATAGGGCCAAGAATAAAGCTACATTTACTAGTATTATAGAGAAGAATGCTGGGTATTTCCTATGTAATTTAAACGTCTTAAACATAAAATACTAGCTGTGCCCTGGGGTGTTATTACTATTTAGTTATTTGTAGACTATGTTTTAATTCCATTCCAAATTTCATCCAAATTCGTTAAACTGTAATTGCGTAACAAACATCCAACATTCAAACTTTCGCATTTTAATACTAGGAATATTTTTTTTACTTTATTGTATTACTCTGGTATCACGATTTGTGTAGGCACCCAGTAGGCCTTTGAAATGGCTAAACTACTATTGACTACAACCGGGACTGACAACTTAAAGTGCCCTCAGATGACCGGACACGCTCAGAAATTTAAATACTTTGTGAAACTCAGATCGTCATTTATTTGGAAATAAATATAGATCCTTTACATGAATCGGTGTACGGCTAAAGCACTATATTCTTATTTAACAGATAGTACTACTGATATGTCACAACAATGTTTAACAGATATTTTGCCTATTTGACTTTTCTTAGTGCATAATCGCGTTTACATTAAAGTATTACTCGACTTTCACATTATCTTACGCTGCTGGGCAAACCCGGTTCTACCCGTAACACAGGTTCACTTATTGCAGGAGCGAGGAGTTGTATTAACTTGCAGTTTTTGTATGTAGTAGTATCTATCACTCATAGATATACAATACATAAAAGCTAAACTCTTAATGTATTGAAGTAACGAAAAAACTGCTGTTTTATTTCGTAGTTTATATTGTATTGTTCTTGTATAAGAGAGAATATACATATGAGATAAACTTATTGTCATAATGGGATCTAACGGGGCTTCTCCCAATCCCACGAATAAAATTTATCACCAGAGGCCGTCACTACTCTGAAAACGATCGACAGCGTTAAGCAATCAGGCGCGCAGTTAGTCTTTAGATGAGTGACCGCAAAAATTATAATTTCCATCATCGTGCTTCAGAGAGCACTTTGAGCTGTTCGTCCCGGTTGCAGTCCTAAGAAAATAGTTGTAAAGCCATATCAGAGGCGTACAGGGGGCCTTGAACAACTCTGGCATTCAGATAATCGCTGCCCATATAAATAAACTCTAAACGGATAAATAATAAAAAAGTTTGAAACGCTAACCAAAATATTTCAATTTGTTCTACGCTAGGAAGTAATTTTGATTTTAGACTGTTCTATAAACTTTGCCCGATTTGAGGTGCTTATACTGCGAATGCTAAGTCTATTTTATCGTGAGATATGTTTGATTTAATTTTGTTGTTGACACTTTTTATTTCTTAATAGCCGGTCTGTGAGATACTTGTCCTCAATGCTAAGTTTATTCTATCACTAGATCTGTCACTTTTGCAGACATAAGATTTGATTTAATTTTGCGGTTGTTACTTTTGCAGACATAAGATTTGAATTAATTTTGCTGCTGTCACTTTTAATTTCTTAACAGCCGTTCCATGAGGTACTTGAGCCGAATGCTAAGACTTTAAGATTTGCGAAATCTGTCTATTATATCGACATAACATTTTTCGTAGAATTTTCCTGTAGTTTTTTTGATATCTTGGTTGCTGGTCCATGAGGTACAGACGCCAGCACATCAAGCTACCCCTAGCTGTCAAATTCCCACAATTGAAAGTGAACCCTATGCTTGTGTGATAAAGTTGAAAATCTATAAAAGAAATTTGACAGATTGGGGTAACTGGATGTGCTGGTGTATGTACTTGTGCCGAAGTCTAAGTATAGTCATCACTAGATCTGTACTATGGCAACCAAACGACTGATAAACATAGTCACATATTTCTAAATACATTTTACAGACAAATTACACCCAGACACAGAACAAATAATCTTGCTTATCACACAAAGTTTTTTTTACTGGCTTAGGATCGAACCCACGACGTCTGGCTTAGCAGTCAGGGCCACTAACTACGAGATCATCATGACAGCCAAAGCAGGGTCCACTGCTGGACAAAAGCCTCCCCAACGAATGGTGGGGATATGCCATAAACGCCAAGCTTGGAAGACGGGTGGCGATCGCAGTAATTGGTCATAGTCACAGAAAAACGCTGCTGCCCGTTCTCTGGTAGGTATTCCCTCGGTCGATTTCTACGCCCCCCACGGGAAGAGATAGGGTGATGATAATCTATGCCGTCACCACACAGCGGAACGACTACGAGATCAACATGGCAGTTATTGTTTTTATTTTTAGTTCACATTGTAAATAACGCTCTGGCCGCCGTTTTTAGGGTTCCGTAGCCAAATGGCAAAAAACGGAACCCTTACAGATTCGTCATGTCTTTCTGTCTGTCTGTCCGTCCGTATGTCACAGCTACTTTTTTCCGAAACTATAAGAGCTGTACTGCTGAAACTTGGTAAGTAGGTGTATTATGTAAACCGCATTAAAATTTTTCCACTGAAATAGATAAAGAATAATAATTTTGGGGGGTCGCCGTACATAGAACTGAAACTCAATTTTTTTTTACATCTTACCCATACATGTGGGGTGTCTATGAATAGGTCTTCAAAAATCATATTGAGGTTTCGAATATCATTTTTGTCTAAACTCAATAGTTTGCGCGAGAGACACTTCCAAAGTAGTAAAATGAGTGCCCCCCCCCCCCCCCCCTGTAACTTCTAAAATAAGAGAATGATAAAACTAAAAAAAAATATATGATGTATATTACCATAGAACTAACAACGAAAATTGGTTTGAACGAGATCTAGCAAGTAGTTTTTTTTTTAATAAGTTATAAACCGCAATTTGCTTTCATTTAATCAACTGAAATACTTGCTGCTACGGAACCCTTCATGTGCGAGTCCGACTCGCACTTGGCCAGTTTTTTCTCATTCCCATCATGTTTTCCGTTGATACAGATAAATCATGTCCGATAGTTACAATTGAGTCAACCAGTCTCTCTCAACTCAATTATCAGTAAGGATTCCATAACTACAAGGCTAACTATATCTCAAGACCAGCTACAGATCTAGTTAACAATGCATAATTAACTTTTCTTAGTAGGTATTATGAGACTTGAGCAATTTATATACTACTTGGCAGCATATTATCTATATTTATACACCCTTTGTTACCATGGTGATACCTTAACAGGTGTTATGTAGGGAGATTATTGTTCAGTTTAATTATTTATGACCGCAGCTTTTAAAGCTCTTTATACAGTTGAGTTATACAGTTGTATAAAGAGGTGTAAGTTTTGAATGGTTGAACAAACTTTCTTGAAATATGTCTGAGATATATTAAGATTAGACAAACTCCAGATAAAGTAAAAACCGCGTTGAAATCGTTTCGGTTTTAAGAGTTTGTCTACGCTGTGTAAAAATAAGAAGAGAAAAGAAGAGTTTTGGTTTAGTACAAACTTACGTGTAATAGAACTTAAAAATAAAAAAATAATAAATAAAAATAAAAAAGGTTTTTATTCACGTAGACTTTAAAAAAGCGCTTGTAAATAGTCAGAACATGTTTGTAGTAATATAGTTGTATACATTAGATATTATTTCTAGTAACATAGATATTTAGGTACCTACATATTGTATGAAAACATTTAATAAATTTATTTTATTACAGCAATGATATTTAGCTAGCTCGTATCAAGTTATTGTCAAGAGATTATGTTTAATTATCTAGTTTAAGTCTAAAATTTTTACTACATATTGTCAATGGTTCTGTCTATATTAAAGGTATTATTATTATGACGGACCTTGTGTTAATAACGACGGTCGCGCTTTAATGCTACCACCGGATCCAATGCGCCCCAACTGAGAAGACCCAGCGAAACAAACTCAGTGGGTTCATCTACTACCGGTTTCAACACGACCCAGTTGAGACGGTCCGGCGAAACATACTCAAGCGGGCATGAACACGGAATTTGGTCCAATTAGAGTAATTATTTAGTAGGCAAACACAATATATATATTATTACGTCTATTAATACAAAGAGAGGTGTTTAACAATACTAAACAAAACCCCTGGATGCCATTTTGGATAATTATGGGAACGGAACAACCTTACGCGTATGCTATTGATTGATATGCTTTTTCTTTAATTATACGCCCTTAATGTAGGTATATCTACTTAGCTTATAAAGGCACATAGTAGCAAATTCTCGAAATGAACGTGGATAAGGCAATTAACGGTGCGTACCCCGAGTGTGAAGAGTTTGGGGAACGTGAATTACGCAATAGCTAGCCTATGCAGGCTCCTCACGATCCATCTGTATCGCACAGTTGATATACGTAGATAAGTTTTGTACGTCCATCTGTTTACGTTAGTAGGTACTATTATAATAATGTCCTCCCGACTGAATTTCGGCCACGGCGGCCAGCCTCAATGGAGACTAGCCAATTGCGCAGGACATATTATATTGCACAAGTGTGTGCGCAAACACAGGGCACTTTCTTTTCCATCACTCTAATAACCCGATGGGACGACTAACGACACGACCGGAAAGAGGGCAGGTTCAGGACCCACGGCTTTACGTACTCTCCGAGGCAGGGGGTGTAATACCGCCAATTTCCACACTTCGGGCTGACATTGAGAAATTTCTTTTTACGGAAAAATCCAAAATCAATTATTTTTGGCCCGACCCGGGATTAGAACCCAGGACCTCATTATCTGCGGTTGAACACACTACCGCTAGACCAACGAGGCAGTCATATAGTTACCCTAGTAAAGACTAGTATCGAAAATCATACCTAGCACATTATGAATACGCGTGCTCTCCGTACTCTTAACCTTATAGCTGCTGAGACTGTCCCCATTTGTGTGTTCTTTGAGTGTGTTCACGAGAAGTGCATTATGTATAATTAGTTATAAGTAAAATTTGTTTAGTGGTATAAAATTGTATTATACTTAGATAATCACTCTATCGCATTGGACTTATACTTGTAAAGATAGATGTAAGAGAGGAAAATAAATAAATAAATTAAAAAAAAAACTTGTGTGTACTTATGTACACGCGTTAGAAGTTATACTTCTTAAATACAACTTGAACATAGTTATCAATTTTCATACCACCTAGAACTAACTTCATGCTGTTAAATTTTTTGGTGTCGGTGTGCGCGCGCATCGTAAAAATTCACTCTCATCATTTTTCTCCATCGCGCCAAAAGAAGTATAACTTCAAATATTATGGGAATAAGTTATCATTTTCACATCAAAAACTGCTTAACATTACACATACTATCATGTTTAGCAATTCACGGAAATCACATGCACGATACGAGCATTGAACGTACACCATGCTCTTGCGTGTGCTCCACTTGTGCATTGTTGCGGGCTTAACTATCTGTACAATATGGCATTAACAGAAATCAGTGTTGAGCATGACTGTCTAACATTATATACCTATATAATCATAACTAACGATGTACCGTAGCCTAGTTGGTAGTGCCCCTGCCTACGAAGCTGGTGGTCCTGGGTTCGAATCCCGGTAAGTGCAAATATTTGTGTGATGAGCACAAATATTTGTTTCTGAGTCATGGATGTTTTCTATGTATATAAGTATTTATCTATCTATATAAGTATGTATATCGTCGCCTGGTACCCATAGTACAAGCTTTGCTTAGTTTGGGGCTAGGATGATCTGTGTGACATTGTCCCTAGATAGATTGTCCCTAGATATTATATATAATCATAACTAACGATGTATTTATTAATTGGGTACGTCTATACAATACAATACCTACTCTTAAAGTACACCATGATAAAAAACCGGATTGAAATACACGTGTAATAATTTACAAATGAGTTTTTTTTACTGATATCATGAGAATGGGCAAGTGTTTTTGTTAATCATGGAGTTATTAAGACGAACAACGTTAGTGCCGGGATAGTGACTTGGTGAACGCACGGATTTACTTAAAAAGCGTAATTAATCAAATAAAAAATTGTAAAAATGGTCTTCATGCTTCTGCTTACCGACGTTGCCTTCAAGTTACCTTCGTACGTCGATACATCAATAATCGCAGCCTGCAATGCAAATGTGGTGTAGTTCCACGGATAATGGGACACCTGTTATCATGTAGCGCCTGCCCTGCACCCTGCACTGCACGCTTAAAGAACTGATGGAAGCTAAACATATGCGATTCTCGTGGCCAAGTTCTGGGCGGACACAAATTAGATTGCCATCGACTCGCTAAGAGGAACAAGAAGACCTTCGCACTTGCTTAATTTTAAATTTAATAAACATAACCTTGAATATGTATATTTCTATATATTGAAATCCTGTGCCAAGCTATATATAAGAATGACAGAAGAATGTAAATTGGTCTGGTAACGTGAAAGTAGACAGCCTAAATGTTGTTCTAGTATTGATATAACGCAATAACTTTAAATTAGTTGTACAGAACATATATAAGATACAGACGTTCAAATAAAAAAAAACATGTTTGTGCGAGTAACCGCACATAAAACCTTGAAATTTGGTTGATATATTTCTATTGATTACTAGCTGGTGCCCACGACTTCGTTCGCGACAATTTCGAATGATGGCCAATGTAACTACTTACTTCTAGCTTAATCTAAAAAAATTAACATTAAAAACAAATAAGCAATATAAATTTAAGAAAACCTAACCTATAAATAACCTAACTAAGAAATAAACAAAAAACTACTTTGCTACTGTTATTTAAAAAAACGTACGATATCATCAACCAAAGAAATCAAAGAATACTTGTCCTAAAGTAGGTACAGTCAGTAAGTCAAATAAAGTAAAATAATAATCAACGATGCATTAATTACCAAGGTAACTCCCATTAGATTAGGTTGCGACCATGGCATTGATAGGTCTTATATAAAATTTTGTGAACGAAACCATAGCACGATCTAAAACGATGATTACGCTAACTATTACAAAAATATAAACTTGTAAAGCGGTAAAATTAAGATGTGTGCATAGTTTTTGGGTGAGATTTAGGTGATCATCTATTAATTCAGTTTTGGACTACCTTTTATTTCAAGCATTTATTTATTTTAACCGATATTCCATGATCTGAAACGATATTACCGCCATCTAGATACAAAATTGTGAACTTGTAGATCAGTAAAATTAAGATGATATTTTTTGGGTGCGATCATCTCGACACGAACAATTTATACTACACTAACTCGAATATAAAATATAAAATGTCGCTTTTTTGGTTTGTTATAAAAATTACCAAAAAAAAAAGAGGTTACAAATCTTATAAAACCCTAAATCTTTACTTAGACAACAACGACCACGACATTTTAAGCAACTTGGCAAAGAAAAGAATTTCTCTAACATTTGAGTTTGCGTAAATTGTTGGTGTCGATTTGTTGAATCAGTTTTGGATTACCTTTTTTTATCAACTAATTATTCCCTGGATTGCTTTATTTTTAACTAAAAGACCAAATACATTACATGCGTTTAATCCAAAAAAAAAAAAAACAAAAATTTTCATACAAACTTACATCCCCTATTTTAGTTGTTCTTAGGGGTGGAATTTCCAAAAATCCTGGAATACATATTTTATTTTTAACTGAAAGGCCAAATACCAATATTCATAGGTATAACTTCAAAAAAGTCGCATTTTCATACAAACTTACATACCCTATTTTACGCCCAAAGGGGTGGAATTCCCAAAAATCCTGAAATATATATTTTTAATTTTTAACTGAAATGCCTAATACCAATTTTCATGCGTTTAACTAAAAAATTGACACATTTTTTCATACAAACTTACACCCCCTATTTTACGCTCTTGGGGCTGGAATTTCCAAAAATGCTGAAATTCATATTTTTTATTTTTAACTAAAATGCCAAATACCAATTTTCATGCGTTTAACTTAAAAATTGACACATTTTCCATACAAACTTACATCCCCTATTTTTCGCCCTTGGGGGTGGAATTTCCAAAAACCCTGAAATATGTGATTTTTTATTTTTAACTGGAAGGCCTAATACCAATTTTTATGCCTTAAACTTCAAAAACGGCAAAGTTTCATACTAACGTAGCGCCCCTGTTTTACCCCCTTAGGGGTTGAATTTCGAAAAATCCTTCCTTATTCCTTGTCTACATTATAAAGCAAACATTTGTGCAAAATTTCAGCTTTCTAGGTCCAAGGGTTTGGGCTGGGCGTTGATGAGTCAGTCAGTCAGTCAGTCAGGACTTGTCTTTTTATTTATATAGATATATGGTAGGTAAATTCTGAAATACAAGTTTTACCTACATCAGACACCAGTGTTTGTAAAATGTACCACCTGTTATGATACCAAGTTTCGTAAAATTTATATATGTATCCGGTTAAAAAATTAGTTAGAACAATCAGTTCAAAAGGCTTTGTGATTTTTTTAAAGTAGGTTCATCCTCACTTTACGAACTTTCAATTTACGGACATAAAGCACGCCAAGATTCGCGAAAACAATTTTTGGATTACGCAAATAGAAGTATAGTGCGGGACTCGAACCTGAAAGACGTGTTCACTACTATAAAGTAGCGAAGCGACCACCTTAACCATTGCACCACACCTGCAGTCATAACTGCAGGTCGATAGAGATTGCCATCAATGGTGCAATGGTAAAGATACTTGACAGTAACTACTATTTATATATATGTGGCTATGTAATGGCTTCAAACCAACCCTTTTATGATCAAACATGGAGTAGATAAACAAGTGAACATGTTCTATTGTACTGTCAAACTTGTCAGAGACTACTATCTATTGGCTTTTACACGCGTTGTTTGTGTAGGCGCTTACTACGTGAAGACAGATACCATCAACACTTAGCTTTAGTTATCGATGCCCATCGATAGTTGTTATAGTTCGTATTGAATACGTAATATGGCCAGAATTATACAATACGTGTATACACTGACATGGCAAGATGAAATGACTAAATAAAATAACTAACACACTACCATCTGATAAACATGCTTATGTCTTTCTAAATAAATATATACTTCAGAAAAAAAACATCTAGACACAGCACAAATAACCGTGCTCATCATACAAAGATTTGTCCTACGGCTTAGCAGTATCTAATGTTTTATTATAAATTTATAAATAACTGAAATATTTTTGATTTATAAATAATTATTTATTATATTATATAAACGAAAAAAATACTTTAACCGTTTTAACTTGAAACATATGTAGTTCCATTTAAGGTATTTTTTGTGTCAATTCTATCGTCAGAACAGTATAATGAATAAAAATCAATAGAGATTATTGAAAGGTTGTTAGTTTCATATTTACCTCCTTAATGAGTCATAAATGAGTTTAGGCACTTGTTATCTATTAAGGTAAATTACTTATAATCATTGAGGTAAATAATATTACTTTTTTTAAACTTTTGGTATCACTTAGTACTACAATATTAAAATATGCTATTCAAAAGTTACTACAGATAATGCTAATTATCGCAGATAAAATATCCTACTTTTATTTTATTACCATAATATGTAATATGCCTAGAAAAATTAAAAATCATAAATATAGTTACATAAATATATATATGAAAGGGAATATGTGAGGCATTTCACATATCGCAATTTTAATGCAAGTCAATTGTTTATGGCAAGACCTACAAATCAGTAATGAAAAGGTCAGTCTATTCCTAACCAAATTTTGGTTTATTTAACGTTAAACCAACAGCTCGCTTCTTAGTTATTAACACAGGTTTCGAGATAATATTGCGTGTAGATTGCACACAGATATGCTAAACAGTGACGCTTCCACTTCGCCAGCCATGCCTAAGCTCTACGGTACCGGTACGATGGGGAAATACTTAGATCACACGCACATTTTACTCCGAGGTTAAATATAGATACCTACCTACCTATATGTTACGCTTTATGCTATAAATGGAGAACTAATTAAAATCACCAGATACTATTACTTATAAAACTTGTTGAAGTATTAATTCATTTGAATATATGTACCTCATTGAATATTTTTTAAAAAGGATACTTGGGACGTGATCTATAATCGATATCGAGGCCAAAAATGTAGTCTTTAGAATTTTTATCTGTTCATCTGTATGTATGTCCGGGCTAAACTCAAAAAGTACTGCATGGTTTTACTTCAAATTTTGCGTGAATATTACTAAGAGGTTGGGTCAACGTATAGGCTACATATTATCACGCTATCACCTACAGGGGAGGAGCTGTCATAATTAATAAATTTAACGCGTTTAAGTATATTTTATTGTATGTTCAGAAATAGATTGGTATTATTATGATGGTTGTAATATTATTAATGAGCAAAGGTTACTAGAAGATATATGAGTGAAATTCTAGTGGCTTCTCCAGAAAATAACACATACATACATGTCTATACAACATAAGAAATTCATTGAATACAGAAGCCTGAATTAGAAAAAAATGTGCACAACAAAAAAAGTACTTTGAATAATATTAAAATTATAGCTACACGAAACAATAATTTTAATAACCTGGTCTAGCCACAATACCTTGCTTTTAGTGGCAGGTATAAACATCAATGAAAATAGTCTATCATTTCATATACGTTATGATAAGTTCGAACCCTTTTAGTTCTAAACAGACAGAATTTGAATTGAAATATACCGACTAAACTGAAAAATTGCATCCACACTTTGAATATATTACAATGTTTACGACTTTTATATTGATACCAGTCTGTGTAACTTAAATAAGAATTATTATTTATCACTCTACCCGTAGCATGTGCAGTCTAGTCTAATATTTCTAGATCGGAAACATTGTGAAGCAAATAACTTAGCTGTTTTGCAATATAGCCTTCATTATTATACTGGTTTAAGATTCGAATACGATTCATTGAATATTTAAAGTATATGTATGTTTATTGCTCAATGATTATTTTACTTTCTTGAGTATAAATTATGTAACGTTGACATAAGATATTATACATATAGTATTTACTAATTTAGTGTTACGCCTTAAAAATACCATTTAGATTCATTTCATTTATATTAGTGGTAAGAAAAATGAAGCACTTATTGGCTGTCCTTAATAATAAATTAAATACTAGATAGGCATAATAATATTATATTTATTTCATAATATAATTGTTTTGTTTGTGTCATTCTGTGTAATATCTTTAATTGTATCTACTAAAATTAATTTTAAGTTAAAATTTGTTACTAGCAAGTGGTCCTCGTTGCCTGTCAATCTTATCTATACATATAATATAATCGTAGGAAAGTGAAAACTGTACATTGAATATTTTTTTAAAAGGATACTTGGGGCGTGATCTACAATCGATATAGAAGCCAAGAATATAGGTTTAGAATTTTTGTCTGTTTATCTGTTTGTCTGTATGTATGGCCGGGCTAAACTCAAAAAGTACTGCATGGATTTACTTCAAATTTTGCATGAATAATACTAAGAGGTCCGGTCAACATATAGGCTACATATTATCATGCTATCGCCTACAGGGGAGAAGCTGTGCTAATTTATAAAGTTTAATGCGGGTAAAACCGCGGGGCACAGCTAGTAAGTAAATAAATATTATTATTATGTAAGCTGTCTATAAAATATTATCATGTTAATGATGTCCATGCTGGAAAAAAAAGGAAACATTTACCTCCTATAGACAACGTCAGTCAGCTGGCGCAGTTCGTATATGCAAATATTTACGAAACAGTTTTTTATCCTCTTTCGTTAACTGTATTTGCGGTTCTTAACTTGTCTGTACTATTTGTTGGAAACACCTTGTATTGGTTTAATCTATCTGTATGTCTGTCGCACTTTCACTCCAAAACTATTGAACAGATTTAAATGAACTTTGGTACTCAGATAGTCTACAGCCTGAGAACGGACATAGGCTACTTTTTAATGCGAAAAAAGGTTTATAAGAGGATGAAAAGTTGTATGGAAGTATCGTAATTTTTAGAGCTTAAAGCTATTTTTTAGGCTGTTGATACGATAAAAAATAAACATGTATTTCTACAATTTGGAAATTGTCCATAATTTGGAGACGGGTTAGCGATGGCAGTATGATATTGGGATTAGTTCTACACCACCCACAGGATGAAATCTATGCCGTTACCCACACACTGAAATATCACATCTATTTTTATCAGTAAATACAATGCTTTACTGACACATATTGGGATAATTCCATGCAAATGAAAGAGTAAGAGAGAAATATTTTATTATTAAATTAATACAGGGTGTAAACATAGCACTGAAAAATAATTAAACCATATATTATATTCCTATTTTAAAATTGAAAAAGAATATGCCAATGATAAAGGAAACAATATATTACGAACAGCAGATATTTTTATTCGAAACAAATGCAATATTCTTATCTGACTGATTTTCTATACAATCAATCAATCAAATCGCTTTTATACCACTCTCTAAATTGTATATTGAATCTCCTAGTACTTTTAAAATACTGAAATATCAAACCTGTGTCTATAAATAGTTCTCTGCTCCTCAATAATTTTATATTTAAAGTATTCGATTTTGTATCCATTGTAAATTGGCTGCATAACCTTTGAAGCGTAAAAGAGAATGAAGTTCAAAAACTATAAGTCTTTTAAAAAGTTATCTGTATCGCCTGAGTGATACGGATGTGACACTTCTCTCGAGACATCCATAAGGTGGTGTCGAGGGAAATGTTCAACGCCTTGACGTCATGTCAGACATCGTTTACATGGTGAATCCACTTCATACAAATTGTCGTGTTCATCGTAGTCAGGAAAATATCGTTTATAAGATAAGATTTTAGTTCAGATTGGAGGGTTTGTTGACATATGTAGGGTTTTATAACGACAGGCTGAATTAGGGTTTTTATTGCCTGTAGGTATATATATGTATATTTCCGGGATAAGCAACATAGAGTGAGGTCTGTAGGAGGATAGGTTATAGCTTATTATTGAAAGTTATCTTCACCCGTTTCTTACTTACGAGAACTTCACAGCTAAACAAAAAAGCTAGAATAGAGCTTGTGCTCTCCGCACTAAATACAATATTTAATACAACTAAGTAAATCTACAGACCTCAGCACATCCAGCTAGCCCAATCTGTCAAATTTCTTTTATAGATTTTCAACTTTATCAAAAAAGCTTAAGGTTCACTTTCGATTGGGGAAATTTTGATTGGGGTAGCTTGATGTGCTGGCGTCTGTACAGATGAAACAGAAAAGAAGTACTTATATTGTGTCGATTACTTTGCTGAGCGAGCTTTGTACTGCCACCCTAAATGCCAAACCCATTCATCGTCGCCAATTGATACTGGAATATCAAATTTTAAGTGTAAATGACAGTAAATATAAGTAGAAGAATACAATCCTTCTTGTAAACCTTTTTCTAAATGAAAATCTATGAAAAAACTAATTATAAAATAATATTGTATTTAGTTTAATACACTATTAAAATTGGTTTCTATTGCGATATCAAATGATTATACTAAATATTATATGAAATGCCTGGAACAGTTATTAACGGACTCTTTAATTTCGAATGTGGTGTGTGAAGTGTTAATAAAGGTTCTAGCGATTTTTATCGATATCTTTCATTGACCTAGGTTACTGAGTCGTAGGTGCTCTTCGTGGACAAGAATGTAAAAAATAAATTGAATCCACGAAAATATTGATAGGTGCCTTTCGAGGACTAGGCTAGGTGCCATTCGCGCAGGTGCCATTCAGATGGGTGCCCTTGGTGGACTACCTCTTAATTTCTCTTACAGGCTTTGTAATGGTACAATGCCTGGAAGAGAAATGTATATTGCACGCGATAGTTAGTTGAATTGTGATTTGAATATTTGTATTCATTATTTTTTTTATTATTGTTCGATACCTATTTATCTTTTTATTTTATTTGTATAATTAAGTTTGTATAATGTGTATTGCACACCAAAGACTTTATTTGAGAGATGATATGATAATGGTATCATCATAATATCATCTCTCAAATCAAGTCTCAAGAAAAAAAAATTGTAAATAGTGATTTTCACACAATAATAAAAAATAAGGAATACAAATACCCAAATCACAATTCCACTAACCAGTTGCTTCGCTCAATGTAAGTCGCAAGATCCTTCAAGTTTTATTAATATGTACAGACGCCAGCAGATCAAGCTACCCCAATCTGTCAACTTTCCCCAATTGAAAGTGAACCTTATGCTTATGTGATAAAGTTGAAAATCTATAGAATAAATTTTACAGATTGGAGTAGCTGGATGTGCTGGCGTCTTTACCTATTTATAATTTCCCCATAGTGTGATTTTTACCATTTATTCTATTGTTGAAAATAATTACGTAGTTGTAATATTATAAAAATAAAACAGTTTTCTTTGGCACTCTAGGACATTTTAGTTCGAATTTAATTATGTCCGACGAAGTTCTGCGCACTTATTTAAATAAATACCCCTCATTCGTATAATAACATTGACATTCAGATCACACCACTTGTCTTTGTCATTCAAATGTCATGCTACAGTTGAGTGAATTAGACAATAAAATAAGCTAATGTCTCTCAATGTTTTCATAGCTTAGGCAGTTAAAGTCCAGCTCCGCTTTTCTACTAGTGATTTTTTACGACCAGAGGTTCATTGCATCCTCGTGTCGCGGTGTACAGACGACAGCACATCAAGCTACCCCAATCTGTCAAATTTCCCCAATTGAAAGGGAACCTTATGCATGAGTGATAATGTTGAAAGTCTATAAAATAAATTTGACAGATTGGGGTAGCTGGATGTGCTGGCGTCTGTACCTTACTGACATACTCGTATAAATGCACACAGCAAAGAACACCTAGACTCAGAGCTTATTGCGGGTCACGTCCTACTAATATTATCCGAAAGTTTGGGGGTATAGATGTATGGATGTTTGTTACTCCTTACTGCAAAAACTACCGAACGGATTTTGACGAAAGTTTGTAGTAATATAGCTTACATATTCGAAAAACACATTTAAAGCGGGTAAAACCGCGGGCCACAGCTAATACTTATGTATATAACTGACGAACACAAAAAACACCTTTACTCAAACCTTATTGCGGGTCACACAAATAGTTATCCCATGCGGGAATAAAACATAGCGGTTACTACGACACAAGTCTAGATAATGATCCTGAAACCGTAAATTTGTAGTAACGTTACGAAAAACCTACGAGTTTGTAGATCCACTGGAGCGCGCGTCCGTGTTGCACTTGGGTGGTATTTATTTGTCCTGAGTCTGGGTGTAATTATCTATATAGGTATATATTTACAAAAGAAAAATAGTATACGTAGTATATCAGTTATTATCTTCCATAGTACAAGCTCTGCTTAGTTTGGGATCGGATGGCCGTGTGTAAATAATAATGTCCCAGCATATTATTATTTTATTACAAACTAGCTGTGCCCCGCGGTTTTACCCTCGTTAAACTTTATAAATTAGCCTATGTGTTAATCCAGGGTGACAGCCAACTCCATACCAAATTTTATTCAAATTTCATGCCGTTTAGACGTGAAGAAGTAAGAAACATACACACTCACAAACTTTCACCTTTATAATATTAGTGTGATAATATAATTACTATCTGTGATGTATCTTCTAAAAGACGATTTTCTCGATTGAATGTTGTACTGAACAAACTTTCTCTAGCGGCAAGTTCTCGAGAAGTGTAATTAACTAGAAGTATTGCGTATCTGTCCCCGACAACATTACCCAATGCTGTCTGCCTTGTCCCATAATGTCACGGTACATCGAGCTTACACCATAGTGAATCGGTAATCTAACATATACAGTTATACTCGCATATTGATATTTGTCATGTTGTATATTGGATACTACCTGTGCCCGCGACTTCGTCGGCATTTTTCGGAATGACTCCGTAAATGTTACAACAGAATGTATCTTATTTTGTCTCTTGTCGCTTAACTTAACTTATTAAATATACACATAAACGTTACACGGAAATCCATACAAACTTTCATCCCCTTGAGGGTTAAACTTTTACTAACTTTGAATGTCAAATTTATTTTATATCGTATCAACAGCCTAAAAATAAGTTCCGAGCTTCTAGCTCTAAAAATGACGACACTAACATACAACTTTTCATCCCCCCCTTTTAACCTCTTACAACCCTTTTTTCGCATTAAACAGTAGCCTATGCCAGTTCTCAGGCTCTAGACTATATGCGTACCAAAGTTCATTTAAATCTGTTCTGTAGTTTTGGAGTGAAAGCGCGACAGACAGACAAATAGATTAAACAAGGTGTATCCATAAATAGTACACACGGCTACATACAGCTATAAATGTCCAATATAAGCTGAACTCTCATTGTATGGAAATCCTATGCAACGCGAGATCAGCTTATACTGTAAATGTATAGCTTGATGTGTAGCCGTGTGTACAGACAATTTAAGTACCGCAAATACAGTTTACGAAAGAGGATAAAAAAATGTTTCGTAAATATTTGCATATACGAAATGCGCCAGCTGACTGACGTTATCGTATAGGAGGTAAATGTTTCCTTTTTTTTGATATATTGCAAGTTACCAGTTATACTACGAGTAGTATATTGATTATGCGTCATGTTTTTGTATATGTATCAAGGTAATATACTAAATACCTACTAATATTATAAATGCGAAAGTTTGTGAGGATGGATGAATTGATGTATGTTACTCTTCTCTTGTTTTTTATTCTTTCTTCGTTTATACTATCAATGTGTACATTAATTTGTAATTAATAAATAAGGGATCGATTTTGATGAAACTTTGTACTAATATAGCTTATACATCCGAGTGTATAATATGTATAATAGCATATGTATATGCTATTTTTATAAAGTTTAAAACAGCTATTAATGAATAATGGCGGAAATTTAAGGACAACATTTTATTTGTGTATTTTGCAAGTTTATTTACAAGTCGTTGCGGCTACGTAATATACCCCAGGTAAGTCTTTGTCAAATTAATTTATTGACAGTACCAATTCAGGTAACAGGCATGTGCCTGTTGGTAAGCTTATATAAACTAAAGACGCTAGCGACACCGATAGGATCACTTAGGCCTCATTTACGGAGACGCGGGGCGTCTCGCGTCGCGTGTGGCGTGGCGTCTCGCGGCGCGTCGGACGTTTTTTCTGTTTACGGTGGGGCGGCGCGTGAAGCGGCACGCATCACCGCGGCGGCGCACGCTCGCCTCGATTAGATCGACTAGTTTTATGTTGGCGAGAGAACTTCTCATGTTCCGTTGATGTACACACTGGGCCACTTGTTATATTAAATAATTCACTTTTTAACATTGAATTTTCTTCTAAAAAAAGTCGATCATATCATACTCCATTGCGACGGTGACTACGACTGTGTTGCGCGATTTCTAAATAAGACTGACAGAAGATTCCGCCTCGGACATAGCTTCATCGAGAATTGCCGCTGCGTGCGCCGCCGCGATAAACGCCGCGTGGGACGCGTCGGTGCCATCCGCGGGCTCGGCCGCAAAAAACGTCCTAATTCAAACAAACGCGTCTAAAATCGCTTCTCCGTAAACGCACTCATACAACGCCATATATTTGAATTCAGTGCGGGCCGCGCCGCTCAACGCAACGCGCGACGCCCCGCGTCTCCGTAAATGAGGCCTCACGCGTGGCCCACCCTTTTTACTATTATGGAGTATATTCTGTAAGGGTTGGAAATAGCAGTTGAGCAGATCATAAAACGAAAGAACACGACATTTTTCCAACTTAAATGGTTTATATTAAGGAAACTCAACTCAGTATAAGATTTTTATTTTGCTCTTTAGGTGGTATGGTTATCTTTTTCTCTCAATTATTCAGGTTTTTGGTCACAAGCGGTTTTTATCAGCGAGTGTATGGGTGAAGGATTATTTAACCCAACCTCACACATACAAAGACCTTGAAAATATACCCATGACAAATAACATTCACGGCCGCACAATAAAAGCTAAAATGAAATTGAAAAAGCGTAATAAATATCCCTTATTTATACCAACGAGAGAGCTCTCCCGAAAATAATAAAAACGATCATTACTCTGTAACATTAAGTCAACAACGTTGCATAAAACCGCTGTTGACGAAAACTGTCTAAAGTAAATTCCCCCACTGGCGGTATTCGTAAAGCCACATGAAACAACCGAAAAATTAAAAAACTCCCGGCATTCGGCGAAGCTTTCATTTCGCCGGGCGTAACGTTGCGCTCTCCTCAATTATTAAAAGGAGGTACCGAGTGTGCCCACGCCAACGATCCATGCAAATTGGAAACATACTTAATGTTTTACACAGGTACTAAAACGTGATTAAATATAGCTTTCAAGACTATTAAAATCGGCTAGACTTATACGTGTGGTGACGACATAGAATATCATTCCCTGGGAGGCGTAGAAATCGTCCCGAGGGAATACCTACCAGAGAACGGGGAGCAGCGTTTTTCTGTGAACTATGACCTATGAACTGCGATCGCCAACCCGTCTGCCAAGCGTGGCGATTATGGCATAACCCTCCATTCTTTGGGGAGTCCTTTGTCCAGATGTGGACGTAATTTGGCTGACATGATGATGTTGATGAAACTTATACCTACATCTGTATTTATTTGTACAAATCAATAAAATTTGAGAGTCTGCATTGACAAAGCTAATCTTTTCACTAAATGCGTTTGAAGTAGGTATACCCGGAACTTATAACAAAACATCATATATTTTTGTTTCTATCTATCTGTTTGCTCCGGCTAATCTCCGGACTCGCTGTGCCGATTTTTATTAGAATTTTACTGGTAATTTTCTGATGCTTTAAGAAAGCATGCATGCAGAAAAACATACTGTTTAAATAATTTTGTTAAGAAATGAAAAAAGTGATTTTAATATTAAATGATTTAAAGTCTTTTGATTTGTAACTCAATTGTAACCGCGATCTGGAAAACCAGCAAGATTAGCGAGGCAGTTTAGTTATTTCTCTACAAATTTTCATTAAGTTAAAGCATGGAATCCTTCAACCGCGTGATAAAATAGTCAATTTACTGCGAATATTTTAATTGAAACATGTAGGCGATGTTAGACATATTTCAAATTGAGTGGGAGTGTTGGCGCCTGAAGTAATTTTGGTTGATGGCGTCAAAAATATAACTTAGCATTCATATAGGGTGTTATATTTGTGGGAAAATGATAATAAATTTTGATAAACTACGTTCATTGGCAACGTTGGCAGGTTGCCGTGGTCGGTCGATACTTGCAGGACAGGTATTTGTGTGCATGAACATTTCTGTTTATCCTGAGTTTGATCTATATAAGTATGTATTTACAAAAGAAAAGTAGTACATGTAATCATAATCATAATAATCTTTATTCACATAATACAGGTTAAAAGTACAAGTTGTTATAGTGTTGGTATTGTGCTCTATATTCTGCCTTAAAATAAGGCATGCGAACTCTATCATATTAGTTATCTGTTTTCCATAGTACAAGCTCTGCTTAGCTTAGGATCAGATGGCTGTGTGTGAACAATGTCCCAGGAGATATATTATTAAAGCCAAAAAATCCCGGGTCAAATCATGTGTGTCTCTGTGTGTGCAGTATATAATTGTCTGGGAATTTATTTGTTCAACTTAGTAGATAAACTTGTCTATATAACGGGAAGATATATATACATATAATTGAACATATTGAAAAAATTTAGGCTCCTAGTGAAAAAACTTGCTCATAATATAAGGCTATATTTCTCTCTAAATGGGACAAGAACGACGCATGTTTTGTTTTAACAGCCTCTCGAGGAACGTTCCAAGGAACCATTAAAGATATCATAAAGATTTTCCCATAAAACAAGCACCATAGGGTAAAACTGCATAAAATACTCTTTACTCGCAGTGCCCCACGGTTTTACCCGCGTTAAACTTTATTTATATATATACTAGCTGTGCCCCACGGTGTTACCCGCGTTAATTTTATAAATTTTCTTTGCTATAAACCTCACGGAGCCCGAGACCTTTCCAACGAATGCAAAACCGTGGAAATCGGTTCATGCGTTCTGGAGTTATAGCGACAGAAAGGAAAACCCGACTTATTTTTATATAGTAGAGATAGGCTACGTGTTATTCGGATATATAAGCTATAATACTACAAAGTTTCATCAAACTCCCTGCCGTAGTTTTTGCGTGAAAGAGTAACAAATATCCATACCTCCATACTCACAAACTTTGGCATTTATAATATTAGTAGGATGTCTTTATTTATTAGATATGTATTGTGTTCAGTACAAACTCATACATTGCAGATATTAAATAAGATATGTACCTAGAACAACTATAAACATGCACAAAATTAACAGACACAACAAATATGTAGTCAGTTATAAGATTAAATTGTTGATAATTTCGGAAGTCATTGAAATAAAATAATTCATATAGTGAATTATTTTGGGATTTTTCCGTAAAAAGAAACCTCTGTGTCAGCCCGCAGTCTGGAAGTTGGCGGTAATACATCCCCGTGCCTCGGAGAGCACGTAAAGCCGTCTGTCCTATACCTGACTTCTTTCCGATCGTGTCGCTAGTCGTCCCATCGGTTCACGAGAGTGATGGAATAGAAAGTGCCCCTGTGTTTGCGCACACATTTGTGTACTATAATATGTCTTGCGCAATTGGCTAGTCTGCATTGAGACTGGCCGCCGTGGACGAAATTCCGTCGGAAGTTCGTTATCATTATATTTTATTTAAACAACTTCAATCTAATGAAGTCAATACATAGGCGTAACTTACACTTAGACATACTGAAAGAATTTTCCATGAGTTACGTCTACTATTAAATAAAAGATGAAAAAGAAAAATAAATACAACATCATTAAATTAAATACAATTGGAGATCTTTGGGGAATCCTTTGTCCAGCAGTAGAGGCTTATGGCTGATACGAGGGTGATGACTGTTTTGGCAAATTTGGCTTGTTGTCGCCTTAAATCAACGCGATGCATCAAAAAGTGTATATCTAGTACTTTTTTAGCGAATGCACGTGTGGCGCAGCGGCTAACACAGTCGCCTCGCCGCTTCGTGTCGCGGGTTCGAATCCCCCGCCGGACAACTACTTGTGTGACCCATAACTAGTTGTTCTGAGTCCGGATGTAATTTGTGTCCGTCTGTTATATGTTTGTTAAGTACCCCGTGACACAGGGATTAATTTCCCTAATGCGGGCGTTGTCTTTTCAAAAGGGTTGTCTTTTCAAATAAGAAGAATTTTTTTAGGTATCCAGTTCGGTTTCTAATATGAATGCTAAGTTCTATTTTTACTAGTAAAAATATTCTATCCGAATATTTTTAGACATTCCAGCATAGTAGGTATAATATTATATTTATTTAATCCAGTTACATTTCAATTTACCTACCCCTTGCCATTTGATTATGCAAGGGTTTCCGATTCCGGTGGCGGCAACAATACCTGGTATCATATCGTATTCTGTATCGTATTATGTATGTCCATATGTTTTTGTAAGACATTGTAGACTTGCTGTGCCTGAGCAATATCTTCATTTAGCTGTCCCGGCGAACTTGGTACCGAATATTTTTTGCCGTCAATTCTGTCTAAAGATATTAATAAATAGTGTAATGCATTGTAATCTTTATTTTCTTGCAACATTTTTTTGAGAGACAAAAATTAGAAAACAGAACGAAGTCTCACAATCTTTGGTCTCATTTGGACACTCACTTTTCGGAGAATTTTAAATATCCGCTATAATTTCTTTTTCATACATACCCGTCAATAACCACCACATACAAGAGAGATTTATCGCGTTGTAGCGTATGTTGCATAATTAAACAACCTATATAATCAGTATCAATATCTGTCAGTATCAGACCTATGTATATGTCCGATCGGTGCAAGTCGATCTGATTGGGCTTTTGCACCCGGAAGATTGCGGTTCCGATTCTTCCACCAAAAAATCATTCTGCATATACCTATGTAGAGTTGTTGGGGTTTGGTTGTTCAATTCCGGTTGCCATGAAAACATTTATGACAATCATTACAATTGGCAAAAGCTTATGAACATATTTGTGTGCATTCGATAAATAAGAATAGTTTATTATCCAAAGTTAAGTTAGAGAAATCCTAAATATATTAATAATTCCAACATAAATATCTAGGGACACTTTTATCGATACCATACTAGGCAGAGCCTGTACTATGGCAAACAGGCAACTAATAAACAAAGTAATATATTTTTGGAACGAAGTTCCATAACGCGCGTTGTGATGGAAAAAAATCTTACGAAAAGTTGTCACGACACTTTTTGCAGCTGTGCGGCGTGCGCATGTTTCTCTCTCTGTCTCTCTCTCTCTCTCTCTCTCTTATAGAAAGCAAGCCAGATATTTTCATTTCTATTTCGCACTGAACAGTGTGGTGTCGCGACGATTATTTTTGTTGAGTGTATACAGGTTTTTTGTACACAATAAATGATAAGAAATAACTTCGTTCCATCCGGGTGTCGCTTGGCACCTCTCAAGTTTTTTCTAAATACAAACATATTGTAGATAAATTACTCCTATAAAACAAATAATCGGGATCGTCACACAAAGATTTGTCCCGTGTGGGCATCAAACACAAGAGCTTAGCAATCAGTGTCACTCAAGAAAATTATTGTATTAGGAATCAAATCTTTCATACCTAAACTAATATTAATAAGGAGACATTTTCTTTATTTTAGGTTGTTTGTTTGTAGTGGTAACATACTACTTAACTGATTAAAACAAATATTTCACCTGAATATAATGAAAGCTACAGTATCATCGGGTATCGGGTCAGTTTAAAACAAAAAATACATGATTTAATGACCTAATTTTTTAATTTAAAGCATTAATGTAACTCTAAATTAAATAATAATTGTAAATAATATGATATAATGTGAAATTATATATAGGTTTCTATCAATAAAACCGTGCCAGCCGGGGCGGGTTGCTTGTTTACGAACAACTTTCTTAATTTATTATCTGAATAAAGATCAATGGATACGAAAGTAATAAAAATATTAATAAGTAATCATTTTGTCATGAAAAGCACATTTATTGCACCAGCAATGTCGTTAATTTAAAGAGTAAAGGTTACACTTTGCGCCGTCTCAGATACCCTTAATTCAATCATTTATAACTGAATTTCTACATTATGTTCATATTCAAAGTAGAATGTGGAGGGTATTTACGTAACGAAGAAGACTACGAACAACTAATGTAATTCATTCTATTTCCTCCATCTATAATTAGATAAATATATTTCCGTAGCTTAGAATAGATTGTCTACACGTGCCGTAACGAGTGAGTGAAAGATTATAAGCGGACGAACGGACATCTCTATGCATATCCAATCCTGATTTGGGTAATTCTGAGGAAATATTTAACCGCAGCTAGGGTAACCAGTTGAAAATATCAACAGTCCGGACTAAATGCCTGATTTCCATTGAAAATCCTGTGATTTTTTACATGAAGAGAATTTTCTCTCAAACGCACATAACAATTTAAAAATGTCGAAATTTTTCGTTTTTGTTAACTGCGGGTCTCGCTCATTTGTTACATATCGCACTCAAACATCGGCTAACTTTAACTAAAAATTCAAAATTCTGAGAAGAGTCCTAAAAACCTGAAATCTTAGGAATAATACTGAGATATGGTAACCCAAAATCTTTTAATTTATTTGTTTTCAAGTTTCTCCCGCCATGGAAGGGGTTTTTGTTAGTCTTATTGTTCTGTAGGGTAGTGGGCTATTTCTTTCTGTTTAGACTCCTCACGGCATTCAGACAGTTGAAGCCATCCCCGGGACGTGCCTGAGCCTCACCGCTCAGTATCATTTAAGTGACCGTTGGCCCTGACTTACAGGAATTACAGTGATGAGTAGAGTAGTCTTAATATAATTTTTTTCTTGAAACGTTTTACATACATACATACATACTTGTATATAGTATAATTAAACTCACTGTGTTAGTCAGGACACTAGTGCGCATCATTTTATAAATTGTGAACACTAACAACAAACCTATCTCTGTTATTCCATATTTCAATCTATGCCTACATTACATACAGGAATTGCAGTGATGAGTAAGTTCATGTAGTCTTATATATATTTTTATTGATAAAATACAAGTACATGTACTTGAATATAGTACAGTTGAACTCACTGCTTTAGTCATGGTACACGCGGCTACATATCAAGCTATATATTTCCAGTATAAGCTGATCTCGCGTTGTATAGGATTTCCATACAATGAGAGGTCAGCTTATATTGGAAATGTAAAGCTTGAAATGTAGCCGTGTGTACCAGTACCATTTTATAGATTGTATACATTGACAACAACCCCATCTTTATTATTCCACACTCCAATCTCCGCCTGGGTTGTCAAAAACTGATAGAGCCTCCAATTGTACAATTCTGTGATCTATATTGTTATCCTTGTTTTTTTGTAGTATTTTATTCTGTACACGAAGAGTTATCTCATAATTGTAATCAGGAAACGTGTTGCTTTTTATAATTTATACAATGTGTAGTAGAGTGCGTTACATTTTACGTAATATAAATTTACTTCGAGAATGGCATTCTTCTCGTGAATGTGGTAATCTCTTCCAGACAATTGTTGGAGCACTGCAAGGAGAAAAGTAGTCATTGGAAGTATTCTACTGATAAAGTTTACATGCACACACGGCAACATATCAAGCTGTACATCCAATATAAGCTGATCTCTCATTGTATGGAAATCCTATACAACGCAAGATCGGCTTATACTGCAAATATGTAGCTTCATATGTTGTCGTGTGGACTTCTGTACAAATAATATACGTATATAATACTTAAACAAACCTTTTGTTAGATATACTGGTAAAGAAATAATAATATTAATTATTATGAAAAATAAATACGTTTTTGAGGAATGTGGAAAATCGCAAGCCGGAGACACAATTGGATATAATGATAAAGAAGAAAAACAAAGCTTAACTTAAGTTATTAATAGTGATTCTTTGAACAGGTGGTAAATTATGTAACCAACTGTAAGCCACTTCATAACAAAATATTACAAAATTGTCGATTTGTGAAAAGATTTTTAAACAATAAAAACTAAATGGATCTATAGCGCATTGTCCGATGAAGCAGTCAAAGGCTCCTAGGATAACAGTTCAAGGGCCAACTGAAGTATTGGTATCTATAAGCGTCTTCATTGTGTTAAGATAATGGAGAATCGAAATGATTGTATAAATTCCATTCAAACACTAACGTGCGGTGACGGAGCGGTTAACGCACACGCCATGGTTCCCATCCGCGCTTCATCATCATCATATCATCCGAAAGACGTCCACTGCTGGACAAAGGCGTCCCCCAAGGATCCCCACTATGGCCGGTCCTGTGCTGCCCGCATCCAGCGGCTTCCGACTCCCCTTGCAAGATCCACCCGCGCTTTATACTACTAATTTTAAAGTTGTCTCAAACATTACGTTAAACATCCCTTACGCGTTTCCGACCATTCCCCCTCATCCATTCACTCTAGGAACCTTACGAATCGCCAGTAATTATTCCTGGAGTCTATTCTGTGACTCGAAGTTCTCGTAGAACGAAAGATATCCTCTACCTCGCTTAGATTTGTCTAAACGAGATTGTCATTACGCCGCATAAAGGTACATGTAATGATGCCAACCGACCACTATACTATTGCTAAATGTAACAATAATAGCTTAGTAACTTGCTATTTATTATTTATTTAAGTATATTAAAAAAATATGTGACGAAACAGACCGCACGGACGGACTAATTCAAAATATTTTCTTGCTTTAATTACTGTTTTTAAACTGTGTTTATGTAATACATTATGAGCATGACAAGTAAAAGTGTATGTAAATACCCAAGTGCTGAATAAATTTCATTATTTCAATAATGAAATAATGAAATTTATTCAGCACTTGGGTATTTTATTAAGGGAATAATCCCTTTACAATGCCTGCACTAGGGAATCTGATACCTGTGTCGCGGGGTACTTGACAAACATATAATAGACGGACACAAATTACATCCAGACTCAGAACAACTATTAATGGGTCACACAAATAGTTGTCCGGCGCGGGACTCGAACCCGCGACACGAAGCGGCGACGCGACTGTCTTAGCCGCTGCGCCACACGTGCTGTCAAATATAGTTATAATATAGGTACTTATTAATTACATTAATTCCTAAGGCTTTTATGTTATATAAATAAAATAAAATAAAAAAGGTTTTTATTCACGTAGACGTTAAAAAAGCGCTTGTAAATAGTCAGAGCATGTTTGTAGTAATACAGTTATTATTTCTAGTTACTTATTAAAGATTAATATTAATATCTAGGGACAATGTCACAGAGATCATCCTAGCCCCAAACTAAGCAAAGCTTGTACTATGGGTCCAGGCGACTATATACATACTTATATAGATAGATAAATACTTATATACATAGAAAACATCCATGACTCAGAAACAAATATTCGTGCTCATCACACACATATTTGCACTTACCGGGATTCGAACCCAGGACCACCAGCTTCGTAGGCAGGAGCACTACCAACTAGGCTACGGTGACCGAGATATTCAGGTACATGGATTGTTAAAACCTTTATAAAATGTATTTTATAATAGTAGTGATATTTGGCAAGCTTGTATTAAGTTATTGTCAATATCTTAAAATAATTGACTTTAAAACAACATAATGCTGTAGAACCCTGTGAGCTCTTTATTTTTCTTAAAATACGCGTACGGACGCTTCAAAATGGAGAGCCAAGTTTTTCTTTACTTATTTATAACCACTCTATCCATTCCCATTCTTACAAAGGTTCGTACATTAAAGATGTTTTGCAGCTGAAAGTGCTCTGCCTGTACAGTAGCGCAGAACCTATGTACGCTTGGCATGCATGTGATACATTATGTATATCTATAAGGTAACCGACGATGTTTCTGGAATCCTTTGTGCCTTACGTAGCTATTATACCGAGAATTAGATTAAAGCGGTCCATTTACTCGTACGTGCATGTATTACAATTACTGTAGGACTGTCTAAGACCGCTGGTTTTATGAGATAAATTATTTAGCTACTTAGAAGTTTCACTATCTTTTTAAGGTCTAGCGGTAGCGTGTTCAACCGCAAATAATGAGGTCTTGGATTCAAATCCCGGGTCGGGCTA
Organism: Pseudoips prasinana; assembly: GCA_951640165.1. Lineage (NCBI taxonomy): Eukaryota > Metazoa > Arthropoda > Insecta > Lepidoptera > Nolidae > Pseudoips > Pseudoips prasinana. Next base: position 15,541,598 of record OX621241.1, on the reverse strand, counting down.
CAAAGTGATATCAGCCCGAAGTCTAGAAGTTGGCGCTATCACATCCCCGTGCCTCGGAGAGCACGTAAAGCTGTCGGTCCTTTTACTGTACCCGACCTATTTTCTATCGTGTCGCTAGTCGTCCCATCGTGAGAGTGATGGAATAGAAAGTGCCCCTGTGCTTTCGCACATACTTGTGCACTAAAATATGCCCCGAGCAGACGGCTAGTGTTTATTGAGACTGACTGCCGTGGCCGAAATCGACCAGCAATATAATACATTATAATTGTTTGATGGGGTGATGATATTCAATAGGGTTTTGTCGCCCTTTTTGAAGAAGATCACCACCACACAATATCTCTGCCATGGTTGTGGCGTTCGACCATCTAGTATCACGGAGTTAAATAACTTCTGGAGGGCCCGTAGGACTGGTGTACAGCGGAGCTGTAATTGCATCATCACCAGGCGCCTTGTTGTTTGGGAGCCATTCTAATCTAGTACATGCTGACGTCCGGGATGTAGAACCCACGATGTCTGGCTTAGAACCACTAAACCAATAGGTCAGTCAAAGCTATGTATGTATGGTTGATTGAATAGGTTTAACAGAATTATAAATTTCAATCATTAAACCTAAATATAATCTCCTTGACAATAACTTAATACAAGCTGGCTAAATATCACTACTATTATAAAATAAATTGTATAAATGTTTTAACATTCCATGTACCTAAATATCTGTAATAAGCAACTAGAAATAATAACTGTATTACTACAAACATGTTCTGACTATTTACAAGCGCTTTTTTAAAGTCTACGTGAATAAAAACCTTAATTATTAAAAAAAAAACTCATTCCCCATAAATCTTCAGTGTCCTTCTTTTTTGATTTATGTATCAATTTTTTGAAACTTATAAAAGATTATTTTGTATTTAATACTATACTACTTAATACGGATGTACCCATTGCAACAAGCTATCGATAGTCTATACAAAAGATACCGTAAAGTAACAATTTATAGCCTATAATTATAGCTAGGTCATTTATAGCATAAATCTAAGCGTTTCAAGGATGTTTGATAAGGTGTTACTATACATACGTGTGTTCCTATGAGTTGTGGTCAATTATCTATCTGTCTCTCTCTGCTGTGTGGTGACGGCATAGAACATCATCACCCATCCCGTGGAGGCGTAGAAATCGACCTAGGGTATACCTACAGAGAACGGGCAGCGGCTTTTCTGTGAACTATGACCATCAAATTGCGATCGCCAACCCGTCTGCCAAGCGTGGCGATTATGGCATATGCCCCATTCTTTAAGGAGGCTTTTGTCCAGCAGTGACATTATCTCTATGAATAGAAATATATCTTTATATTATCATAGGCGAAAGTTTTCACCTGTCAGCAAGAGATGGACCACGTTAAGCGCTTAAACATGTAGCCAGTCGATACACAGATAAACACCAAAGTGGTTGAATTTGTGAACGTCACAGTGCTTCGTACGGATCGTATAAAAATATTGTGTGATTTACACACAATATTTTTATACGATCCGTACCTTTGGTAAGTAACCAATTGTACAAATACGGCTAGAACATCTATTTAAGTCATAATGGACGACTAATATCGAAGCTACGTCTACTCTAAATATAGCTTAAGGCACGGGTATCAGTGCGCGTTCATTTGGTGTTTTAGATGCTATAAAACAATTCAATATATTTTTTTAATGTGTGAATTTTCGGGTATCTTGTGAGATTAATATTCTAAATTACTATTTGTAATTACATAATATTACCACTAAACAAATCTGTCTGATCCCGAACTAGGCAGAGCCTGCACTTGGAAACCAGTCAACTTGTAAATTAAACGTTGTAACGTAAATATTATAGATAAAATGTCCGTTGTCTCTACCTACCCCTCTGGGAAAAAGGCGTGAGGTTATGTATGTATGTATTATAGATAAATCGTCTGGGTGAACCACGACGCAGAACAAATAATCCAGCGCGTCACAAAAAGATTTGTCCTGGGTAGGGATTGAACCCACGACTTCTTGCATAGCAGTCAGAGTCACTAACCACTACACCAAGCTAGTCGCAATATGGGACAATCTGAAATTTCTTATGAAATATTTCGGATTACGATTTCGGATTACGAATTACACTTACAAAATGATCCAATGGACATTTCAATTTTTTTAAAGAGAGGTAGGGCACAGCGTTCATTCGCTCGAAGAGCAGCCCGACTGGGGAAGTACCTCCACCTTACAGAAGACGAATGACGAATTAAGGAATCTTAATAATAACATTAATAATTTTAATGTTGTGTTTTTGCGTGTAAGTTAAGGTCGCCCGAGTTCATCGGGGTGGGCGGTAGGGTCAGCAACACTTGTTTGCTGACTCGGCCGGCAATGTACCCGCGACTCCTCTTGGGTTCCGAGTGTCCATGGGCGGCGGTGATCACTTACCATCAGGTGACCCAATTGCTCGCTTGTCGCGCTCTGATATACAAAAAAAAAACAACATTCTCATAAAATACTGAGATAGCTACTTCTGTATTCTAGGCCTTAAATAGCTATGGCAGTGATTGAAATAGACGTAACATTTACATAAAGTAACATAATAGAAAAGTTACGTCAATTTCAATTACAGCTTTAGCTATTTATGGCCCAGACTCATTATATTAATATTGCTACACTTTATCAAATAGCCGACATTAGCTTTGCTATAAATATTCTATACAACTGACTCATACGGTGCACGGGTATATAATATTACTATTATATAATATTAATAATATAATATCCTGGGACATTATTTACACATGGTCATCTGACCCCAAACTAAGCAGAGCTTGTACTACGGAAACCAGATAACTAATGTACTACATACCTACTTTTCTTTTGTGAATATATATTTATATAGATAATTACACCCAAACTCAGGACAAACAGACATTTTCATGCACACAATAGTTTATCCTGGACGACCTCCGGCAAGCATTTGCCAATCACGAATCACAAAAATAGATAGATATAACTACGATAGAAATAATATAAATAGTACTTAACACCAAATAATAACTTTTATTGGAAAATTTTAGATATCTTAAGTACACCATCGTCGTAGGCATCTAATTTTTTTAAATGTTATTTATAGTCCATGTTACAGTTAGATGAAACATTTTTATAAATTTGTTAAGTTGATTATGGGTTTTTCTATTACAAACAATTGATAATTTGGATTACATTCATCATGTTAGCCAAATTACGTCCACTGCTGGAAAATGGCCTCCCCAAAAATGGAGGATATGCTATAATCGCCACGCTTGACAGACGGGTTGGTGATTGTTGACGCAGTTTGATAGTTCACAGAAAAACGCTGCTGCCCGTTCTCTGGTAGGTATTCCCTCGGGATTATTTCAACGCCCCCCCACGGGATGAGATGGGGTGATGATATTCTTTGCCGTCATCACACAGCGAAGATTACATTGCAATAATGTAATCCAAATTATCAACAATTCCCCTTTATTAGTGACAGGTCTATTGGTTAGTTATCATAACTGGTAAACTAGAGGCCGTGGGTTCGATCCCCACCCAGGATAAATCTTTCGCGACGAGCACCATTATTTGTTCCGTGTCTGGATGTTAATTATCATATATATAGATATACCCGCTGGGACAGAAAGGTTCTCGAGTGGCGACCACGAACCGGAAGACGCAGCGTGGGCAGGCCCCCTACAAGTTGGACCGATGATCTTGTGCGGGTCGCTGGAAATCGCTGGATGCGGATAGCGCAAGACAGGCAATTGTGGAGATCTTTGGGGAGGCTTTTGTCCAGCAGTGGACGTCTTTCGGCTGATATGATGATGATGATAGATATACCATATATATTAGTATGTCTATCAGTTGTCTGATTCAGTACTACAGGCTCTGGCTAGTTTGTGAGATGGCAGTGTGTCAGTTGTCCCAAGGTATTTATTATTATTATTTGGCGTAAATTTCTAATTCAAAATACTAATTTATCTTTGTATATACCCGGAGAAGCTTTAAAATCGAGCTAGTAGATAATATAGTTGAACCAAGGATTATGCCACCCCACCTTCTTTCTTTCCTTTTCTCCGTATTTATTTTGTTTTTACTTTACTGTATTTCTTGTGTGTTGTGCTGAATAAAATGTTTAAATTTTTTAAATTTTAATATTTTAAATTTTTCACATATTAGTTTACTTTGTATTAAAGGATCATATCTAAAATAACTTAAAGGTTTATTATACATAATTAGGCGTAATTGGTGTAATTAAGGTTTTATGACTTGTATAAAAATATGTATTTAGATAACAATACGCTCACTTAGTTATTATTACGTAGATTATTAAATTAATTAATATGTAACATGACTTGTAACATAAATTATATTCATTAAATTTACCGTTAGTTAAAATAAGCTTATGGCTTTATTTACAAACAGAATTTTATATGAATTCATTCGGTTTTGATACTGTACTTGATAAGTTAAACATGTGAAGTTTTGATAAACATTTATTTGTAAGTAGTAGTAGTTGTTGCAGTGCCCTTACAGGGTTCATGTTTGGTACTGTATTATTGAAGTTATACTTCTTTTGGCGCGATGGAGAAAAATGATGAGAGTGAATTTTTACGATGCGCGCGCACACCGACACCAAAAAATTTAACAGGATGAAGTTAGTTCTAGGTGGTATGAAAATGTATGAGAGTGAATTTTTATAATTGCATCGTAAAAATAATAGCATGAAGTTAGTTCTAGGTGGTATGAAAATGTATGAGAGTGAATTTTTATAATTGCATCGTAAAAATAACAGAGGAAAATTGATAACTATGTTCAAGTTGTATATTAAGAAGTATAACTTCTAACGCGTGTACATACGTACACACAAGTTTTTTTTTATATAAAATATCTATGTAAAACCCAAGAAAGCAATAAATAAATTAAAATTGAATTGGAATTGAGGACGGCCTAGCTTTGGTAATTTTGGGACAAGGGCATTTACCTAATGTATTTTGACCACATAAGTGACATCTTAATTGGATCCGTTTTTCCTTTTTTCTATACTATCGAATCAGCCAATAAGCATACGCCGCACCTGATAAGCTGTGACAACTGTCTGCTAAGACAATTACATTACTATAATAATTCAATTACCTGGAGTATGTCTGTCTCGTTGGTCTGGCTGTAGCGTGTTTACCTGCACTGCAGAGAACGAGGTCCTGTCACCAGATATCTAGTGTACATATGATGCGATTATAACATTTGATGCGATTTCGATATGCCACAAAACTGCTATCGGGCTCCTTGAAAATGATTTATGTCTAAAGTATTTAACTTCATTTAGATCTGTCATAGTTTTAGTACGGGTTCTGGGATGTACATAATATGTATGTATCTCAAACATTATTTAGTTGAAATACATTTTACAGATACTTTATCATAATAAGATTAGGGTGCAGTATAGGTATGTATCTACAGAGTATATTTTTCATTTATTTTTTCCCTGCCAGATCCGAACTTATGAAAGTGTCAAATTGAATTATCTTCTGAACGATTTCATTTGTTATGTTGTATTGTAAGTGGTTGGTTCAGAATTCTTTTTTTAAAATTTTATATTGATAGTCCAAAGCCGTATTATTGGAACGAAGGGAATAAATAAAATAACGTTTCAAGACTTCATATAGTATATATATATATATATCAAACAACATATGAACATAGACTCAGTGAGTTCATGAAAAATCAGTAGTAAGTACACGGGCAACAAAGTTCTTTGCGCATAACCCAAGAAACGAGGTTATCCAGCTATGAGACCTAGCTAAATCGTTTAATTACTCCAGAATAACCTACTATACCAAAATACTGCGTATCCGCAACCTGACGCGGGACTCAAACCCGCGACACAAAGCAGCGAGGCGACTGTCTGAGCCGCTGCGCCACACGTTGACTGCACGTGTGGCGCCGGGTACGAGTCCCGCGCCGGAAAACTATTTGAGTGACCCATAAATAGTTGTTCTGAGTCTGGACGTAATTTGTGTCCATCTATTAGGTATATATTTGTTAAGTTATCAAGTCAAAATAATAAAAAAAAAAATAAAAAAAAAGTACCCTGCGACACAGGGGACACATAACACAGATACAGGCGTCGTCTTTAAAAAAAAATTGTTTAAATAACACACACAGGTGTAAGATGTCCCCACAAGTCACAAGTGGCAACGTAACTTTACTGTCTTTACCTAAGTCACCCGGTCAGTTCACTGCCTTATTCCAAAAGAAGAGAAAAGGCTCGATAATAAAGCTAATATAAATTTATTCACAAAGTTATTAATACTCTGAGCCTATTTATGAAAGCTCGATGTCACGGGCAATTGGGCCGGAGCGGCGCGCGGCGGCATTTTATCATATTCCATCAAATTGAAGGTTTCATCGGCTCAATTAACTTGAGTAATATTAACAGTAGACGTTTGGACCCTGTGTAATTGGATTAATTGGATCGTGTTCACTCCCCGATAGTTTAGTCCCTCTTAGACAATTAATTAGCTAATGAATATCATACACATGAGTTACCGGAATGTTGATCGGTTTTGTTGATAGTTTGCCATATAATAAACAGTAATAACTGTATTGGTAACAGGACTGGTTAATTAAAAACCCTTTTCAACCGGTTATATTTGCTATACGTTCTGAAGTTTGACATGTGACAAGAACGCGATCACTTGCCTGTGAAATTAGGCAGTTGATCACGATCTACAAAGATAAATAAAAAATACGCTCATAACCAATTATGTGAAGAAAAAAAAATACAAAAACCAAATCGAACCAGTTTCCAGTCGGAAATAGACTTCTTACCATTTATTGGGAACTACGTCTACATTTTGTGGGACAAATAATGCTAAGTTAAACCTGGTTAATTTAGGAAATAAGGTTTCTAAGCACTCAATGATTTTATGCACAGAAAAACGTTACTAAATTTATTTTAGTTAACTGTCAATACATAGTGTATAGGTAGGTATTTGTTTATGTAACAGATGTACAGACGCCAGCATGTCAAGCTACCCCAATCTGTCAAATTTCTCCAATTCAAAGTGAACCTTATGCTTTTGTGATAAAGTTGAAAATCTATGAAAGAAATTTGGATGTGCTGGCGTCTGTACTTAAATTGGGAAGTGTCACGTTCAAAGTTTTCAAGTGGTTGTGGCACGATATTGAAATAATGTTTGTAAAAGCCTGCACAGTTAAATTTATCTCTGTATAGTAGGGATTAAAATAACCCAGTGCGGGCATTATCTTCCCTACAAAAACACGAAAAAAAGACGTTTTATAACAGAGTGGTAATAAATGAATGAATAAACAATCCTTCAGTCTCCAAGTTTAAATTAATTTCAAATAAAGACATTGCAAACTACAAAAAAGCTTTTTACATCTCACTCTGAACGATCAAAGCCAGACGCCCTAAGAAATGACTAACAGATAGCTTTGATTTAGTTTACAATGTTTTGGCTCAACATTGTAAAATCGATAACTAAAACCAATTGAATGAACACATGTTTGTTCTAATCCCTTGCTAAAAATAACCTAACCTTCGTGCCTAAAATATCCAAGAGGGTACCTATTCAATCATTTTCGTCTCGTAGCCTACAAATAATAGATAGGCAAGTCAGTACCCAAATTGTACTATGTAACTTAATGGGATAAATCTCGATTGGAGTAATCGACTCAGTAAAAGTGACTTGATTTACTCATAAGCTTAAGATTTAAAAAATAATACGTACATTTTTCTAAAACTATTGACAAGTGCTGCATTAATTTAAATATACATAAATATATATATATCTTGCGACAACTAACACACTGCCATCTGATCCCAAACCAGGCAAAGCCTGTACTATGGCAACCAGACAACTGATAAACACACTTATATATTTCTATAGATATTTTAGATAAATTACCCCCATAAACAGAACTAATAATCGTGTGCATCGCAGATTTGTCCTGGGTGGGAATCTAACCCACGTCCTCTGGCTTATATATATATTTATATATATAGATACTACAAGGAGACTCATCTGAGTCCACAGACAAACTTTTTAAAACAATTTTGTGGGCCTATGTCTTAGCTTTAAGAACTATCTGTAGTTGTATAATAATAATAAATAAAAAAAAAACAAGCCAGTCAATTTTATTTGCATTTTTCATACATTTCAATAACCTAAAGTTTAAATGTTGAATATCAAATATATTTCAATGTTACCACCGAATAAATTAATCGTTAACAATACGGAAATGAGTGGGCATATAGTATACCCACTATATGCCCACTCATTTCCGTATTGTTCCTCAAACATCCTATTTTTCTCCCGTCTACTATGTAAATGTAGAATATATATTATAATATATATTCTACATTTACATAGTAGACGGGAGAAAAATAGGATGTTTCGGATCGAGACAGATCAGTAAATTGGCGGTCAAATGGTTGTTCGGTCTGCACAATACGAGGTTTGTTCATTCAACTTTTCTTACATATACTATAACTAACTAAAAAATCGTGTACTTTGTCAATTTTTGTAATTTTACTATTTAAGACCCATTTTTTGAGGCCAAAAATAATAAACAAAAATAATAGACAAAAGGAATATGGCGCATCGCTGCATCGGTTAAGACATTCGCCTCGCCACTTCGTATCCCTGGTTCGATTCCCGCACAGGATAATTATTTATGTGACCCACAAGTAGTAATGCTATATCTGGGCGTACATAGTCAATTATGTGTTCGTTAAGTTCTTAAAGAACCCCATGACACAGGGAATCGGTTCCTTTGTGCGGAACCTTGTGTCACAGAGTTGTATTATTAAAAAAAATACAAATTAAAATACTAAACGGGTGAAATTTTGTGGAACAACAATTCAAATGTGATTATGTGAGTAAAATACAGTATTTATTCATTTGTTTAAATTTACCGTAAAACATCACTAGGCGGAAATTCACTTTTACTGAATACTGTAAGGGGACTTTTACATGGTATGGTTTCAGTTTTAATCGGACGTAGGCATAAAATTATAGTAGGGCCAAATTAATAGATCACATTTAACATCTGCCAGTTACTAGTAAAGTTAATTGTAAAATAACCTTATTTGGTAATTATTACAATAAAGATAAATCATAATTGAAAAAAAAATTAAGCAAATGTGCAGCTCTAACTATGAAAAAATAAATAATATTCTATGCCCGCCGGTTAAGGTTACGTTGTTGAATTTTAATGAAGTGTCAAATGCGATCTATTAAATTGGCCCTACTTTAAAACGAAAACCATACAATGTAAAAGTTCCCTTACAGTATTCAGTAAAAGTGAATTTCTAATGATATTATTACCACAATAATTTGTATTTCGACGATTTATTTTAGGACTTTAATTAAATAATTGATATTATATTACGATCGAGAGTAATTACTCTTTAGGTATATATTTGGTACAAGGCTCTTCGATTCTCAATTACTTTGAAGGTCGCGATGACGCGTAAACCTATACGCAGTACACATTCTGTTTGAGGAAAAAATGCTTGGGTTACTTTTGCAGACATAAACATAATCTGGAAATAAATAGGCTAGAATTAATTTACAAATTACTATATTTTTGCCTGTAGAAATTGTCAAGGTTACAGGAAAAATATATGACAAAACTATCAACAATTTGTGCCGATGAAATATCCAATTCAATAGGAAAATACCTTATCGCGTATTCAAATATATAATACAAAAAATATGTTCTATTTTATCTCCATAAATTACAAAGATTTTTTAACAAAAATAATTTTGATAAACTATAGAGCATAATTTGCAACTCGTGGAAGGTCTTGAGTCTAAACTAAGCCGAGGCCTGTATTTTAGCAGACCAGGCCCTCCCTCCTCCCCAAAATAAGTGCGTACTTTATTATTGTCAACGTACGGGTACATAAACGCGTTGTATGTGTGTTTTTGTGTGTGTGTGTGTGTTCGTGTGTGTATGTGTGTGTGTGTCAGGATTGTGGAAAAATAGTATTAAAGTAACTTGAACGACAGTTGCACAAGACGTGTCTATAACAACCAACCCGCTCATGCATCCCACGTCAGTATCCGCCCTGCGTCGAGGTTCGAACTTTAAATGGAAAGCTAGTTTTTAATGGCTAAACGGATTGAGCCCACGCTTCTATTGTCTGGCACAAATAAAATCTACAACTACAACCTCTGTAGTAAAAACGGCCTTAACTCAATGCATAGTTAACGCGTGGCTCTCTCTCTGTATTTATAAGAGCATACATTATATACCGTTTTGGTTAGTTGATGAGTTTTTGAGCACATAAGGCGTGCCTTCACCTCTTGAAGCGTAAATGCAGCGAAGTCGGCCATTCACCTCCTATGACGTCAATCGTGAGGTTGCACCTCTCTGCTTAGATGAACAGATGATACTTAACGTTTTGTTTATTTATCGATGTTGAAAGATGGATGGAAATGTTCTGAAATATACACAAAGCGTGCGCAATTGGATAAAGTGGATATAATTAGAAATATATTAGGTCTTTACCTATGAAATTGCCGTTCTGCAGTACTGGCCATTTCAAATCAAAATAATTTTTGTTTGGCTAAGAATTCTAATTTCAAATTAATTTTATTTTAAAAACATGGATTCTTTTTTCCAAAAGTAGTCATTTCTTTATTGATTAGTGTTACATTTTCATCGCATTTCAATCTTTTTCGTCATCATGGATACGTTAAAAATTCGAGTAATTATGGAATATGAGTACCGTCGTGGCAGCAACGCGGCACAAGCGGCACGCAACATCAACGACGTTTACGGAGCTAACACTACAAACCAACGCACCACCTGTTATTGGTTTGCTCGCTTCCGTTCTGGAAATTTCGACCTGAAAAATGAACCTCGCGGTCGTCCGAAGACTTTGGTCGACAATGACGAATTAAAGGCGGTTGTGGAAGCTGATGATACACAATCTACGGCTGAATTAGCAGCAGCTTTCGACGTTAGCGTCAAAACAATATTGGTCCATTTGCGTCAAATTGGCAAGGTAAAAAAGCTTGACAAATGGGTGCCCCACGAACTCAATGATCGCCAGCGCGAATTACGCGTCGAGACGTGCCTTGCACTGCTCAACAGACACACAAATGAAGGAATTTTGAACCGCATTGTTACCTGCGATGAAAAATGGATTCTGTTTGATAACCGCAAGCGCTCAGCAAGTTGGTTGGATCCTGGTTCAGCACCTAAACAATGCCCTAAACGAAAACTTACCCCTAGAAAAGTGATGGTCACTGTTTGGTGGTCTAGCGCCGGTGTGATTCACCACAGCTTCTTACCAAACGGGGTGAGCATTACTGCAGATGTGTACTGTGAAGAACTGAGCACAATGATGGAGAAGCTGGCGCATCTCCAACCAGCATTGGTCAATCGCTCGTCTCCGCTGCTCCTGCACGACAACGCGCGACCTCATACTGCACAGCAGACGGTCTCCAAGTTGCAAGAACTGGGGTTGGAAGCTCTCCGTCATCCGCCCTACTCACCAGACCTTGCGCCTACAGACTACTACTTTTTCCAGAATTTGGATAACTTCTTGGCGGGAAAAAAATTCAATACCCGAGAGGCAGTACAAAATGCCTTTGAAGAATTTGTTGCCTCCCGTCCAGCTGATTTCTTTAAGAAGGGCATTAATAAACTGCCACTGCGATGGCAAAGATGCATTGATTGCATGGGTGATTACTTCGATTAATACAAATAAAAAAATTCATGAAAAAAATTCGTTTAAATTTTTTCATACAAAACGGCAATTTCATAGGTAAAGACCTATTATTAACATTATGCTGTTTTGTTTATATTGTTTTAATGATTTTAAGTGAATCTACTTAGGAGGAGAGCAATGTTCATGCCAAAGAAAGGAAGACATACTGTCGGTCACCGTAGCCTAGTTGGTAGTGCTCCTGCCTACGAAGCTGGTGGTCCTGGGTTCGAATCCCGGTAAGTGCAAATATTTGTGTGATGAGCACGAATATTTGTTTCTGAGTCATGGATGTTTTCTATGTCTTTAAGTATTTATCTATCTATATAAGTATGTATATCGTCGCCTGGTACCCATAGTACAAGCTTTGCTTAGTTTGGGGCTAGGATGATCTGTGCGACATTGTCCCAAGATATATTATTACTGTAGATGTTGTTAATTTTTTTTAATGAGTGAGATATCATCAGATGGGAATTATTGACACAGTATTAACTGCTTTAAGGTTCGTACTCAGGTATACGGTTAAATACTAACGCTGCTAAAGTATAAAAATATACTGGAAAGACTTGTGGTACAGACGCCAGCATATCAAGCTACCCCAATCTGTCAAATTTCCCCAATTGAGCCTTATACTTTTGTAATAAAGTTGAAAATCTGTAAAAGAAATTTGACAAACAGGGATAGCTTGATGTGCTGGCGTCTGTACATATAAAATTAGTTTTGGTATCGAGTCAAGGGAAACAATGTTAAATAATGGATTTTAATTATTCATACATTACGAACTACAATCATTCTAGACACTACTAGTAGTCCGGTACGTGCTTCGCTACGTATAAAGTGAAATAATAAAAAAAATTGGAAGATGACATTAATTTATTCCAACAAAAAATATTCAATTAATTGCTAGCTATTTTAAAATTTAACTGTTTAAAGTTTCAAATTGACAGCAAAATCCCCATTAACAAAATAATCCGCCATTTATGATGAATGATGAATTCATTTGTTACAAATAATGTGAGAGATGAAGAACCGCTCGACCGATTTTGTGCAAACTTCACATAAACCATCTTCTAAATAGCCCGAACAAAGTCTAAACATTTGGTTTAGATAGGTCCGTTCTTGAGTTATACATTTACAACGAAAAGTGGCATTGATTTATATATATAATATATATATATATATATATATATATATATAGATAGATAGTACAACCCTGCACTGTATTATCTGTTCGAGAACTTCAACTGAAGTTCTAAAACATATTTTCTATTAAACCGTACCAGACTTTAACCACAGGCAATTTGTTTTTTTTTCTATAGAAACTGTACATACTACAGTTCAATGACCAACAGTTAATAGAAGTGGTAGTCTGAGGCTTCCCCAGTACCTCAATACAAAGGCAGTAAATACAGGTAGGTTAGAAACCGTTATGGTAGGCGCCGGCTACCATTCTAAAGGTGCTATCTAACGCTAAATTCGAAAATAGAATAATGATGATGATGATGCATTCAAAGTGTGGTTTAACGGAAATTAACAATGAGATGCAATAGTACTATAAGGCGATTGGCACACTGCCCCGCATGATGCAGCGTAGTGCGTGAGTGCGTGTTTTAACGTTGCTTGTAAGTATCTCCGTTTGTACAGAAAACACGCATAGTCCAATACACTGAAACTGCATCCACGCGAGTTCATGCAGATGCAACTTCAGTGTGTAGGACTGTGCGTGTTTTCTATACAAACGGAGATACTTACAAGCAACGTTAGAACACGCACTCACGCACTACGCTGCATCATGCGGGGCAGTGTGCCAATCGCCTAATAGACACGGAACGATATCAAATATTCATATTGAAAAATGGTTTACTTTTAGATTTTGAGATAAAATTTTATTCACGAACTAATAACTAATTGAATGTTTATAATTATGAGCACGTTTATAATTAATTTTTTATATTTCGTACAATTTAATGAAGACTAAATATGCATATCCTCAAACTACACACTACTAACACTTACACCCAGATTCAATACAACTATTTAGACGGCATACAAATAGTTGTGTCCAGTCTCTGTGGGTAACACGTAAGCGCCGAGGTAGTGGCGAGTCGATTGCTTAACTTATTATTTGAACTGCGCCATACTTCTAGTCTGCTACAGTGCAATGTCGAGAAAGGCTATAGCGAAATTTCATTAGCTCGAAGAGTGCTCCATTCGGTTTCTATAAAACAATTTATTTCACCCGTCGGTAAATCATTTCAGTGGCGGCCTTGACGTTGAGAAGAGCATTTATTTACGTATTAAAGTGAGCTAAATGAGTTAAACGAACAAGGGAGCTAATTCAATTAAATGGAGTTGTGCCGTCTGCGGCCATGTTTTGCACGCGGTATAATTAGGGTTGCCATACGTCCCGTATATATGGGACTGTCACCGTATTTAAGGGGCCTTTTACAGTCCACTAGCGCCGCCAATCGAAAAAATGTCATAACTCGTAAATAGAATCAAAAATACAAAATGTGGTCTTTTATTACTGTAGAAAAGGCAATAACGTAATTTTATAACACATTGTCAACACTTGAAATATAGCTGTTTAGCTAAATCGTGCATTTGTAACAAAAACGGCCGTTTATGTTTTGAATGCATGATTTAGCTAAACAGCTATATTTCAAGTGTTGATAAGGTGTTATACAATTACGTTATTGCCTTTTTCACAGTAATAATAGAACATATTTTGTATTTTTGATTCTATTTACGAGTTATGACATTTTTTCGATTGGCGGCACTAGTGGACTGTAATAGGCCTCTTAAGTATCACGTCTTGTATTGGTACTGATCCTGTTTATCAATATTTCAATATACACGTACTAAAATCTCGCAGCCGACGGCAGGCTAAGGACGCGCGGGAGCTGCACTCATTCCAGATACTATAGTAAAACGCTGCACTGCTCTATCTGGTCAAGAACTTCAACTGAAGTTCAAAACATATTTTCTATTAAACCTTACTAGAATTTGACCACAGGCAATCAATTTTTTTTTATAATACAGGCAGTGAATTTCTATAGAAACTGTACGTACTACAGTTCAATGACCAGCAGTTAATAGAAGTGGTAGTCTGAGCTTCACAAGTTAGGAGTTACTAGGGACTAGTCCCAGTCCCTTCCTCTTACCCACCACGGCAATTCCTGAAAGCCAGGATCAACTGTGGCACACAATGAAATGACACTGAGCGGTGAGGCTCAGGCATGTCCCGGGGAATGGCTTTGACTGTCTTGGATCCCGCAACGAATTTAATCAGATAGAAACAAGGAATCAATTTACAAGTTAGGAGTTGGGGATTTTTTCATAACATTGTGACATGAGAGTGTATAATAATTGGCGAATTCATTATATGATACCGCAGTGGTTGGGTTTTCCCACATTGCAAACGTATATCTGAGAGCGTTATAATTTTGTTGGCCTCATTCATAAGGTGGGATCCGGTAATAAAACAATCTAACGAGTTTTATGAGATAAACACGGGAAATCATTAAATACACCCGTACCATGATAATGCTGAAATAAAGGCAAACATGCGGTCTAACAAAATAAATAATAGCATAATAACTATGTTTACTATACAAACAACGGGCCTAGATGCTTTTATTTTCTTTTGGACCAAACGTAGCTAAAGTGCGGTCGCGAAGCAGGGATTGATTCGGACAATGACCTTTTTGCCTACTGAGCCTCTAGCACGAGTTCCTGCAGTTTACTTACTCGATCACACATACAGTTTTGTCCCATATATTGAGCACCAGCGCCTCTCGCGGAAACTATTAAGAACTAAAAGTCTGGTGCTCAATGTATGGGACGAAACTGTACGTGTGATCGAGTAAGTAAACTGCAGGAACTCGTGCTAGAGGCACTGGTCACGAACATTTTTGTAGTAAGTGCAAGTATGAAAGACAAAAAAATCTACTTATTGTCGTAGGTAAATGGTTTGCAGTCCCTTACGACGGCAGTCAGTGCATATGTGCAAACGTTTTGCCATATATTTACGCAGGAGCAACAAAGTCAGGTGATAATAGAGGGTAATGTACGAAATTTTTCCTGCTTCGCGATCGCACTTTGATATGTTTGCATGGAAATTATGAAGTCATGAAAATTTTCTAATGGAAGAGTTACCATATCCCAATTAATCAAAACTGAACGCGTTGGCACCGAAGTTGGGCCGTGACGTGCGTTCAAATATAAAATGTATAATTTTCAATCATATACATAATACATATTTTTTTAGTTTTTAAGTTGACATTTTTAATAATAAGGACATTATAAAAGGAAAGTATTTATTGTCCTATTTATTTGGCAAGCGCCACTAATAGATACAGCTAATTATGAATTCTGTGAATTGTAAATTTCCGAGCTTTTCTGAAAGTTCTTGAACTAATAATATTTTGTAAAACAAGTCTGGAGCGTAGAATAACAAAGGTTTTGTTTTTAATTCGTTTGTCTTTCTTGTTGATACTTTGTTAGACGCGAAAGTATAATATTGAATTTAAGTATTCATAAGAACACTTAAAGTTGATGGCCCTGTGTAAGACCTGTCCCCAGTCGTGGCTGATCACCATCCCATTAGTTAACATGAGTAAGAGTTTAGAGATGGTGCACCTGTGTTTGGGCTCGAGATTAAAGCATATCGTACATAGCTGGGTAGCCGTTAACATAAGCATGTAGCTGGAATTCAGAATATTTTATATATTTCTTTTATAAGTTTACAAAGTTTACACTTTGGCCTATATAAAAGTAACAAGATTCTCGTTGAAAAGAGTAGATTACCACAAAAAATTGTTTACTGACTGATTCTAAAAATAATATAAAAATATAAATTTCTAATCTCGTTCCTTTTCATTCAAATCTTGTCGGCAATAGGAATAACTAAACTAAATAAAAAGAGATAGCTGAAAAATTGCTACAATATCTTTGATGTTTTGTTTCCTTAAGCATATTTTCTATAGTACCAGATTAGTGATCGTCACGGTATACTGGGCCACATAATAATATGTCATGTGATAACTGCGTCACCATTCGATGTGTGCTGCCAAAACGAGATTGCCTTATGATGAAATTAATAAAAAATATATAGTGTCCCATACCCAATTGGATATAACCCGCTCACTTGTTCTGCTTATCCTATTGTTACTGGTCCGACTAACTTTTATGAGTTAAGTTAAATATCTAAAATCAGTTTTTATAGTCATTACTTGCTGAAATTGGGTGCTATTTCGCTTGTTTCCATTCGTTTCCACACGAATTGCTCGTCGGAACAAGAGTCGCTATTTCTATAAATTATTGCGCAAAGTAGTTCTTCTGTTCGTTAGTACTCGGGTCGCCATTGCCTGAGTACCTACCGCTTATATGCTTGATAATGATGAAGAACTTAGTATATAAAAAATGCATCTGTGAATTGAAAGGAGTAGTTTCTTAACTGACTTAAATACTATAAAACTCTTATAAGCCATTATTCTGAATGATATGTTAATTAATAGTGTAAAGAAATTATGGCCCAATCCGGAATTTGGAACCGCTATCAACTAGGCAGTCCTGCCTATGTGTGTGTGTATGAGAAAAACTCTAAATTGCACGATTTTAATAAGTTCCATACCGTTCTTAGCTCCGACGTGACAGATTGGAATCGAAAATTAACTTTTTAACCGATTGTAATCTGTAAGTACTATGTTAACTGGTACATGGTTGTCTTTAATTGTGTTAAACGACAAACATTGTGAGTTAGCTCGAGGTAACCTTGGCGTGCGTGACTGATCTAATTGTTATGTGTGGGAACTTGGAAACACTGAGATTAATTGCTGAAATTCAATATATATATAACAATTTTTAAGAGAGCTAGGGCACAGCGTTGTTCGCTCAAAGAACAGCCCGACTGGGGAAGTACCTCCACCTTACACATTCCTTAATAATAACATTAATAACTATAATGTTGTGTTTCTCCGTGTGAGTAAGTTCGCCAGAGCTCATGGGGGTAGGAGAGCAAGACTGGCTTGGTGACCCTTTTAAAGACCGGCATCGCACTCTTGACTCCTCTGGTGTTGCGAGCGTACATGGGCGGCGGTGATCACTTACCATCAGGTAACCCGCGTGCTCGTTTGTCGCACTATGAGATAAATAATGTTTATTTGAATATTTACCAAAAACAAAATAGAAAATCTTTTTAAGCTTGACGATGAAGCCATTACTGCTTCCCACTGCAGCACAAGGCTTTCCTCACATTGGCCTAGTGGGGGTTGGCAGATTTAACATCAGCTTTAATCTTAGTTAAAATAAGTTTCGAACTCCCAAATCCCGATATAAAAGGAAGGAGTGTTGTTTTGTCTTTGGTACTGTAGCTGTCAAATGGATGGACGAATTTCAATGCGATTTTTATCTGAGAGCAATGGAGCGTGTCTATGGGTAAGCAACAATTGAATCAAGCACAGATCGTTCTATATAAATGCATGATTTTATAAAAAAAATATATGTTGTGTTTTTAAATCAGTAATTATTCATTTGTACTAATTTTGTGTTTACCCTCGTGAACGTCCGCGCGCCGGCGCTTTTTTGTCACCAGCTGTTGAAAAGCTTTTCTAGTTTTTGACGGCAATATTGTACTATTATTGACTACCTTATGGCTTAATCATCCAGGAGCTCTATTAAGTTTAAGTACGAACGGTCTTTGCTTGTAAATTTGTTGCAAAATATTAGCCCAGATCCATTGATATGATTAGAATAGATCACCGTTTCGCTATAAAGAGGTCATAACATTATCTCGTTGGAAGGAGCCTGATGTTTAGCCTTCACTTTATATCTCCTTCCCCACAGAGTATTATACAGTTTACGCTTCCCGTTGGAGGGCAGAATTTGACCTAGATAGCATCTTTATCCTAGAGTGGTGAGAGTGGTTTTCTTAGTTTCGATGCCACGTCGGAGGAAACACTTTGGCTTTGACAGCATCTTATCTACACAATCGTATAGTGTTTTCTAGTGTTAGTGTTTCCACTGACGTGGCAAGATTAAATAACTAAAAAAAGATATCTTGGGACAACGAACACACTGCCATCTGATCCCAAACTAGGCAGATCCTACACTATGGCAACCAGACAACTGATAGACATACAATACAATACTCTTTATTGTATACCAAATAAATTACAATACAGAACATAAATAGTAACATGATAATGTACAAAGGGCGGTCATAAGGTCATGTCTGTAAGAAATCGCAGCTAGTGATAACACTAGCTGCGATTTCTTACAGACACTTTAGGATGGACAAGAGTTGTATGAAATGAGAACGGGTGAAAGGTGTAACAAGTTCAGTAAAAGGAGAAATATAAAAAAAAAACAGCAAAAGTAACACTTGGTAGGTGAATATATAATTATCTAAAATACAAGTATACATAATTTATATGTAAGGCATGCACTCACATACTTATATATTTCTAAATATTAATCTAAATAAACGTGCTCATCACATAAAAATATTGTCCTGAGTAGGTATCGAACTCACAACCTTTGGCTTCAATGGCAATCGGAGTCATTAACCATTAACATACCACTCAAAATGTTGATTAATATTAATTATATTACTCTACAGTGGGTATTTTAGTTTATAATTACGTAGATATAATGCATACTGCATAGGTATGTTTGTACAAAGACACATTACCAAGATTTATTCAACTTTATTAGGTAATTCTTCGTAAAACACAAAGTAAAATATACTTTACCAATTGTCTTTATAATCATGCTAATTGGCCGTTAGAGCTCTATAATTACGGTTTTAAGTCATTACCTTCATATTTGTAGCTGTTTTATAGTATCTTTAGCATATAAGGAATATGTAAATCCTAATAGGGATTATTTTTAGGTCGTCTACATTTTGCCTTCAAGGCTTTTACTGCATCAAGGACAATAGAGGCAATTGGGGCTCATTGTGTTTAAGTACAAAGGGGCGCAGGTGCAAGTAAATTCTCTGGAAAATCCTGGGTCCACAACTATTGCTTTTAATACCGCCAACATCCCGTCTGCACAGAGAGTTTCCTTGCCAGGAATATACCAATAACACCGGTACAGCGCCACAACATCTTAGCTGGTATTCAACAAAATTCACTATTATAAAATATATATAAATAATAATAAATAACTTGGGACTAGGCTTCAGCTAAATAAGGTTTGGAAGATCGCAATCCTTAAATTTCCTTCTCTTGTTAATGTTTATCGGTGGTCTGGTGGCTATAGTACAGGCTTTGGCTAATTTGGAATCAAATGGCAATGGAATACATTTCTACTGAGCTCTAAACACTGTATCAAATTCGACTGAATTGGCCCAAACAAAGAGGGTATCTTTGTTTGGGCCAATCTTATTATGGATGACACATATGCGTGGTAGGTAATAAATGCTGTACTAATGTTTACTGTTTGTCTTATTTTTTTTAAAGTATACAAATCGGTCTTTTTTATTCACTAACTTTTCAATATGTGGCTTCCACCTGCATTTATCTATGGTAATACCTAAAGATACGCAATCATTTACACATTTTATTTTAGTGTCTTTATATTGTTTGTTCAGTGGAGTTATGTTTGCTTGGTAAGTTTGAAATTGTATCATGTTAGTTTTAGTCATATTTATTTTTATGTTATATAAGTTCAGCCAGTTGATGGCAGTGTCCAGTGTTTTATTTGGATTAGCTTCTAGTTGGATTTTATTTGTATTTTTAATTATTAAGGTTGTGGCATCTGCGAAAAGTATTGAGTCATGGCTTATTGCGTCTGGGAAGTCATTGATATATAATAGGAAAATGAGAGGGGCCAAAATACTCCCTTGTAGTGTACCGTAATTGTTAATTTTGTACGTAGATCTATAGATTTTCTGTTCGTTTTAATGGTTTTTGTTATTTCGGTGGACTGCGATCGGTTCTCTAAATAACTTTTCAAACATTCATATGTATTTCCTCGTAGACCATAGTAGTAAGTGTATGAAAAAATGATGTGCAATTTCGCGTTTACGTACGATATTGATATTTTCACGTGAACGTGTTATGAAAATAACTTAATCAATTTCAAAGCTTCTTAATTCCGCATTAAAAAAAATGGGTTCAACGACGTGTCGATTGGGGGCTTTAACCTAAAGAACGGTGGCACAAATGGTGTTTTGATCTAAGTTTATTGTACTCAAAATAAAAAATGTCAAATATTTTTAAAAGATTTATTTCCAGATTAAAGATATATTTCCAAGAAATATTAGACGTCTGTTTGCTCCAGTGTCTTCCAAAATTAACTTGGGCTCAAATTTACAATTTCTTTTAGTAAAGTTTAACTAAACAAAACACAACAAGGATGTTAACATCCTTGTTGTGTTTTGTTTTGTTTTAAAGTTCCTAAACTAATTTATGCGGGCTAGACTCGATTTTGGCCTATTTAGATGTGTTATATCGATAAAATTAGATACCGAAACTTTTAGTAATCCTAGACAGTAGGTAGGTAATAAATCCTTGTGAGCTGCTATAATCTTCGGCATCAGTGTCCGAATAAAGCCCAATAACAGGATTACGCACGAATTGACGTAATATGGCAAAAAATATTTCGTAAGAACGTCTTAATTGGATAATAATCTTGTTTTGATGTTCCGTAAGCTTACCGAATAGATACGTCGCGCGTCGGTTTTTATTCGTTCTTAGCTAGTGGAATGTGGGCTGATTGACGTCACGAAAGTCCTGGTACTACTACCCTATTCTGGGAGTATGTCTAAGTAGAAAGAGCTGCGCGTGATACAAAACTTCGCCGCGTCGTTGAATGGTGTACACTAAGAAATGGGAATAGTGTTGAGTTTCTTTTGTATATATTTTTATCATTTTAGTGAAAAATTAAACAAATAAATTTATTATTTTTCTCCAACATTTCTTATTGTATAATAGGGAGTAAGTTACCAGTTAGGAGAGGAACAGTCGTTGGGGAAATAAGTTAACTTACTTATTTAAGAAATAATTTTGCCATTCTCTTGCCAAAAGCCCTATTTAAATAATAATTGATATTGCAAAGTTCTTCAATTATTCCCAATTACTTCAAAAAATCACACAGCTGGTTTCGGTGATTTATGAGGCTTGCGACATAGATGGCATCACTCACTTGTTCCCGACTCTTCCTCAAGCTCGGTGACCTTACCGACGTCCAAGGTCACATCATTAACAGTGTAAATCTGAAGAACATATAGCTAAAAGTGCTCTCCTCACTCAAATATTACTACTGTTTGGCGATTACCAGGATCACGTGTAAATCTATACTGAGCTATTGAGGCGCTCATAGAATGTTCTCCCACTGGTCCATAAGTGTTAGCCGATGTTAAGCGTCTAGGCACGCGGTTAGACTATTGATGGGTAACTGTCAAAGTGGTGTTATTTCTAAGTGCCTTTGTGCTTTGGAGGACACGTTATGCTGTCGGTTCCTGCTATAGTTATTAGACAACTATCGTTAAGCGATGTCAGAGGCCTACTGGGCGGCTTGATAAATTCTGACACTAGAGGGTAAGCACTGTCCATACGAGAAGTAGTAATATTAATTGTCTTTTAAATATTGTGACGTTGTATAAGTAGAAATAAGTTATATGAATTAAAAGTAGTATGACAAGTTAAAAGCTGCAATTACCTATAGCATTGACCATATTACTGGTAATATAAACTATTCATGCAATATGCATTAGCAGGGAACAGGGGAAGAATTGTTTTTGAATTCCATATATAGCAGAACCTATATTGTATAGTAGATATCTTATAGGATTTCTCGCCTATATAGTAACCACTGCCCATACGATAAATAGTAAGTAAGAGTTATACTTTCACTTGTCTCCTAAAATTAAGTGCGTCGACGTGTTACTGTGTTTTTATTATGTTGGACTACTTGTGGATCATCCTTCGCAAACCTACCCCCACTCGTCAAATAAGTTTTCTCCGCGTGGTCCTAAGTGGGTCACAATAAAATAATTTTGAATTTGAGACTATTTGTATTAACAAATTTATATGCCACTGTGAATTACTGAGTTATTCTGTGAGCCTCTGTCAGAAAACAAAATATAAAACTTTTCTTTCCTTTTTAGGGTTCCGTAGCCAAATGGCAAAAAACGGAACCCTTATAGATTCGTCATGTCTGTCTGTCCGTCCGTATGTCACAGCCACTTTTTTCCGAAACTATAAGAGCTGTGCTGCTGAAACTTGGTAAGTAGGTGTATTCTGTGAACCGTATTAAGATTTTTATATTTTAGAAATAGAACAATAATTTTGGGGGGTCGCCATATATAGAACTGAAACTCAATTTTTTTTTTTGATCGTAGCCATACATTTGGGGTGTCAATGGATAGGTCTTCAAAAATCATATTGAGGTTTCTAATTTAATTTTTGTCTAAACTGAATAGTTTGCGCGAGAGACACTTCTAAAGTGGTATAATGAGTGTAACTTCTAAAACCCTGTAACTTCTAAAATAAGAGAATGATAAAACTAAAAAATATATATAATGTACATTACCATAGAAACTAACAACGAAAATTGGTTTGAACGAGATCTAGCAAGTAGTTTTTTTTAATACGTTATAATCCGCAATTTGCTTTCATTTAATCATCTGAAATACTTGCTGCTACGGAACCCTTCAGTTTTTTAGATTTAGATCCCGGGTCGGGCTAAAAAGTTATTTAGGGAATTTTCTATTAAGGAAACTTCTCAATATCAGCCCGAAGTCTGGGAGATGGCGATGTCACGTCGACGTGCCTCGGAAAGCACATAAAGCCTGTGTCTGATCTCTTTTCGGTCGTAGCGCTAATCGTCCCATCGGATCATGAGAGTGATGGAATAGAAAGTGCCCCTGAGTTAGAGCACACACTTGTGCACTGTAATATGCCCCGCGCGGATGCCTAGTATCCATTGAGACTTGCCGCCGTGCTCGAAGTAGACCAGGAGGACATTATATTCAACTAAAAGTATGATCTTAAATCACATATGATCAAAATACATTGAAATATTGCAACATTCTGCAAATTTAAATTACCTATAGTTGGTTGTACAGACGCCAGCACATCAAGCTACCCCAATCTGTCAAATTTCCCCATTTGAATGTGAACCTTATGTTTATGTGATAAAGTTGAAAATCGATAAAAGAAATTTGACAGATTAGGCTGTGCTAGCGACTGTGCGTTATGGCCTATCTCAGGTAATATCGGCTAACTATCCCATCGGATCACGATGGATCAGCACATGTACACTATAAAATTTCCTACTATAGTGCTATACGCCTAGTGTCCGTAAAGCCTGGCCAAGGTCGAAATTCGACGGATATTATTATAATATAAATCTGGAAATGTATTCTGCTTCTCTCATAACCTAACCGTTATAAAACCACCGACAGAAACATCTAACATTTACTATAATTACATAATTATTTTAAAAAAAAGAAAAAACTGCATCGAATTCGACCGCATCAAAATCGGTTCATCCATTTGAGAGTTACGATGCCACAGACAAACACCGACGTCAAACTTGTAATACCCTTTTTGCGTCGGGGGTTAAAAGTAATATAGAACATAAGTTGTTTAGTTAGATGGATTGCGTGATGGGTGCCATAACTCTTCCCTCAATTTATGTTACACGTTTTATAAGTATTTTGTTTATTTCACATGCTCGCCCACAGTAATGTTAAAAGGAAATTCTCATTTAGTAGATGGACGTGGCACTTGTCAGTTACTGCGCCATAATTTTGGATGTAAAAATTTGTGAGCGATTGAACTAGCTACTAAGTTTATGAAAGTTTATTAACATTTTAATAAAGCCAAGAAAACGGAGTAAGTATACATGGTATTTATTGATTTATGGACTTAGAACACTACAAACAAAATAGTATTTTATGTATCCTGCACAATACTATTTTTTTTATTTAAAATATAAATAAAAAAAGTAAATAAAAAAGGTTTTTATTCACGTAGACTTTAAAAAGCGCTTGAAAATAGTCAGAACATGTTTGTAGTAATATAGTTGTATACATTAGATATTATTTCTAGTAACATAGATATTTAGGTACATATTGTATGAAAACATTTATAAAATTTATTTTATTATAGCAATGATATTTAGCTAGCTCGTATCATATTAGTTATTGTCAAGAGATTATGTTTAATTATCTAGTTTAAGTCTAATATTTTTACTACATATTGTCAATGGTTCTGTCTATATTAAAGGTATTATTATTATGACGGACCTTGTGTTAATAACGACGGTCGCGCTTTAATGCTACCACCGGATCCAATGCGCCCCAACTGAGAAGACCCAGCGGAACCACCACCACCAATTATAGGAGGTCTACTACATAGGTAATACCTACATGATAAATTCATATAATTATTAATTTAAATGAAAAAGAAATATTAATTAAAATTTAACGTTTTGGCAGCCAATTACCACTGAGTAAGACTTTTTTAGTGCATGATCGTGAGTGCAAGCGCAGATGCACTATACTCTCTCATTTTCAGGCCGACGGCTTTATATTAATCTCCAAGGCACAAGATGTTACAGTACCAACTTCTAGACCTATATACAACATGTAACGTAATTAACGCACATCCTGAATATAGTTTGTTCAGAATCGTTAACTGAATCGATTTATATCATTTTTAAAAAAGGTAATTTTTTATTCCAAAATAATAAAAATTACGCAAATTATTGTTATATTAACCCTGTAGAGAAAACCAATTCGAATGGACCGTAAGTCAAAGTAATAAGACTTATAAATCGCAGTTTTATTTGTATTCATACAAATTCCATCATTGAATACAAAGTAAAGAATAATAAACTTTGTTCCAAGAAAATAATTTAATAAATAATAATGCATATACATGTTAAATTAAAAATTCAGTGTATGTATTATGATAACAACATTATATTCTAATTGGGGTGTTTGAGGGGGTGCGTTAATTACGTTACAAGTTTTATAGAACCTGCAGTGACACGATAAAACAGTCTACCTACAAGAGCGTGTATAGCCGTTTGTCTTTATCTTATCTTTCTACTCCTCGTTATTTAAGACTGTCGTTCTATCGGATAAAGAAATTGGGTGCTGTAGACCAAATGCAGCCGAAAGCACTATTAACTTCTCAACCATGTGCTTTTCAAACCCTACGTCAAGATTAAGCGGTAACTACGCTTCATTTTAGCTTACCAAGTCACTGGCGTCTAGGACCTTTACCGTGAAGTAAAATACTCTTCGAAGCTTCTTTACAATACAGTAGGTACGTCAGTAAATGTTAATTATAATATTCAACACAGCCAACTGCGATGTTCATTCAGGTGATCGGCAGTAGACGATATAAGCCTGATATCGTCTACTGCCGGACATAGTTTTCTATAACGTTGCCATTTGCAGCTGACTTGTGCCGTAGTCACCGTGCTTATTTTGGCGAGTTGGCGACCGCAGAAAGGTAGCTAGAACACAGAAAAAGCTGCTGCTCAACTACCAGGTGTCACATTTAGTCACCTTTTACGACACCCACGGGGTGATATGGGGCATTATGGGGTGGCCATATTATTCTTTCTGGGCCGAAAAGAAAACGGAATTCAGGTGATATACTTACGACTCGAAAATAATTCGAACCTCCTTTTATTCTGTACAGAATTTTCTCTTTCGGTGATAAAAAGCCATATAGTGCAGATGGATAAATTCACAAATCAAGTTCAAATTTATAAAGGGTATTTCATCTCACAAAATTTTACGTAGGATGATTGCTATTCAACGTTAAATGATTTTCGCAAAGGTCAACTGATGTTCAAGCTTTTAAGCCTTAATCATCAATAAGCCCACGAGCTCCGTCGATCGATTAACTAAATCATCTTAGCTCGAAGAACAACATTCGCTTCAAAATGTGAGCTTATTCATAATTCCGGGTTATTTTTAGGCGATCCAATTCTACGTTTAAATATACTTGACATTTCCCACGAGTTCTTTACCAATGCATTTTGTGTATAAATTAAATATATTTTACTGGTAGGTATTTTATTAATGTTTGAAGATGTAACTTTAACGCCCGAAATTAATAAACGATCCTAATCCATTTTATGCTATCTACGATAGCAATTTCGATCCATTTGTCTATTAAACCATGCCAATAAACCATCCACAGATTGAAAAAGCAATCTTTCCGAACGAGCGATCTTTGGGAGGACGGATCATAGAAAAAGATAGGCCTCTGTACTAAAATGACAGGTTGCACATGCCAATAACCAATCCATTAATTTTGACATAAGCTTAGATAGCCAAAACAATCTAAAGAAAGTCCTAGAAATTCGGTGGACTGACAATTGGTTCTAAAGATAAAATTGGTGAAATAGTTCATTATATTCCAAAATAGCTTGGCATATAAATAATAAATAATAAGAATATTTTTTTTGTTTAGAAAATAGGCGGCAACAACTTCACGTCACTGTTTAAATTATTTGTAAAACAAACACAGAAATCAATAATAAAATTATTGCTTATCATATCAGAATCCATTATAGGTATTATATTTATTAATAAGTAATTATTTGTATATTAGTTATAAATGCTTTGCAACAAAAACAAACGACCAACTTACTGCTTTTTTGTTATTGATCCGATTCGTTTTGCTTGTCAAATTTTGATACGTCCGTTCCACCAAAACATAATGTTTGACCAATTAAGTTTCATTTTATTATTATATACCCTAGTCGTCTAGTAAAAAATTTTAACCTAGCTATAAATAAGTCAGTATTGATGACATATCGTTAATATATTTAAAAATAAATTTTCTCCTTAAATTAAATGGTATAATTGTGTCCTGGGTTACCGAGTTTTGCATAAAACGGAACGCTGCAGAGGGAAAGGATCGCACCCCAATCTCTGTGCAAAAAATGGATGGATTGATATGTTTTGTTATTGGCACGCAGGTAAAGATCAAGATAGCGATAGAGCTAATCTAGAGATAGGACTGACTGACAGATTGCGGATCGTTTATTAATTTCGGGCGTAAGTCGTATTGCAAATTTGTGATTCTCGCGTTTGAGATGGTTTAATAAACGTATGAGTATTTAGTATACTGTATCAATATGTTTTTAACTTGTAATTTGACTGCCTCAGACAGATTGTTCAACTTAGGATAAGGCAACAAAGTATTATTGTGGTTCAAACTCTTTTCAAATTCCAGTAGCAGGTCTAATTGACTAACTTTCGCAGCACGTATGGCTTCACTCACGGGCTGCTGACCGTCACTGCGTTTCGGGACCTTAATCACACCCAGGACCAGGACATTAGCAGTATAATTCTATTAACTTGTAGGGTATTCAGTAAATGGCCATACTACCTCAATCGAGCTCATAGAGGGAGCGAATGCTATGCACTGCCTCTCGTTAATGTGGCTACCGTTTTACCGGGTGTAAGTTTTCTAAAGCTAACCTACGGATGTGGCAGTATATTTTTTTACGCCCGCTTTTGGGCATCTAATGTCGCGGGGTACTTTACAGACATATAATAGACGGATACAAATTAAATATTCCACCCAGATTAATTCTGTAGTTTTAGATGCCATTACTGTTCCCACGGACTTATAATAATCTTAAATGTAAATAGAATTTAAGTATATATATTTTACGACTTCTATATAAATGTTATGTTGTTCTCAATAAATATTCTGCACTCATTGTGTAATGTGTCTTTATACTTACAATAATAAAGACCATTTTCGAATAAAAATGTTTCTAGTGTTGAGACATTGACTGTTCTTAGTTATTTAATACTGGGTAGTTAAAGTTTTCTTATGATCTTCGCCGACACTTGAGTTACTTCGTATAATTAACAGAGTATTCATCGTTGACGCATTTGCCAATCAGCCCGCAATATGATCATTTGAAGACGTTTATAGTAAAATAAACGTTTTTTTTTCGAATTGTGGTACGGTAATTAAACGCAATCAAGACGTAGATAACAAGACACTAAGGCGATTGGCGCACTGCCCCGGATGATGCAGCGTAGTGCGTGAGTGCGTGTTCTAACGTTCCTTGTAGGTAAGTATCTCCATTTGTATAGAAAACACGCACAGTCCAACACACAGAACATACATCTACATGAACGCGCGTGGATGCGTTTTCAGTGTGTTGGACTGTGCGTGTTTTCTATACAAACGGAGATTACAAGCAACGTTAGATCACACACTAACGCACTACGCTGCGCCATGCGGGGCAGTGTGCCAATCGCCTGAAAGTAATCATGAAACGAATGAGACCGTATATAAAATATATGTATATGAAAGTAGAGAAAAAATAATTTCAAGATACAGAATCAATTACAAGCGAACCCAATCAACTTAAGAGTAATATTGTCTCTTTTGTTATTTATTATTTTCGTTTTCTTTTGTCTCTCATTGTGATCTTTAAATTTGTCATAACCTTTGTTCCTGATGTAAAGCGAAATTTATTATAAAAACTGTAATTTTCCTGCTTTCTAGTTAGACCAGGTATCAAATTCAATAAAGCTTCTCTTCAGAAATTACGTTAAGCCATCGGTCCCAGTTATAGTCAAAGTCATTTCAAAGGCCCTGTGGTTGGCTTGAAACACTCTGACACTAGGATCACCACTGCCCATAAGAATAAATAAGGTTTAACTTCCTCCAAGCTGGAATTTATTTGCGGAAGCTAGTACCCGATAAAAGCGAACGAATTTCGGGCGCAATACCTATTAGTTATAACAGGTATAACAAAAATAGTGAACGTATGTAAATTGCCTATGAAAAACGTGTAGCAAAATACACAAAAAATAATATTAACTAACATTACAAAAATTAGGATCGGCTAATGCATTATATAGTCAGAATTTTTTATTAATCAATTATGATTAATTAATAAATTACATAATCTTTATTCACAGAATACAGGTTAAAAATAGAAAAGTTGTTTTAGTGTTGGCATTGTCCTCTTTATTCTGCCTTAAAATAAGACATAACTATGAACAGTATTTTTAACTTTTTTACATCATCTGAACTAGTATCCAAGTAGTAGAAAATAATTAGTATTTAAGAATCATTATATATATACCATTAAATTGTACTAATTAAAAAACCAGTGATAAATACAATCAGTGATATGTCCATTGACCTATGAATGGATAATATCACTAACTGTATCTATCACTCTTTTTTATTAATCAGTACAATGTTATGGTTAAATAACTATACTTACTGTGCCATCGGAATATATATATCAGAATATAATGTTTGTTAGAAAAAATATTCATAATTATAAAAAGAAAAGTGAACTGCATAATATAAATACTAGGAATAAAAACAAACTAGCCATGCCAGGCTTTAGAGTAAGCAAAACTAATAAATCATTTTTAGTAAATTGTATTAGGTTTTATAACAAGCTTCCTACTCAAATTACTGATCTGCCTGACACAAGTTTTAAAACACATATTAAACGTGTACTTATGGCTAGGGGTTATTACACCACTAAAGAGTACATCGATGACAAAGACGTCTGGCTCTCACTTCCTACCTGCACATTGCTCGCTGGAGATCTTGTAGCCATATAGACATGACTGATCTGCTGTGTTACGTGAACTATCTGTAAATGATTGCTATCATATACTTAATTTAAAATTATTGACTCTGTCTCAAAATGAATAATGTTATTGTTTCGAAGTTTTTCTTTTGTATACCTAAATATAATCTAAAATAATAAGCATTCAGACAACCGATCGAGCATATATTGTGTTTGCCTACTAAATAATTACTCTAATTGGACCAAATCCCGTGTTCATGCCCGCTTGAGTATGTTTCGCCGGACCGTCTCAACTGGGTCGTGTTGAAACCGGTAGTAGATGAACCCACTGAGTTTGTTTCGCTGGGTCTTCTCAGTTGGGGCGCATTGGATCCGGTGGTAGCATTAAAGCGCGACCGTCGTTATTAACACAAGGTCCGTCATAATAATAATACCTTTAATATAGACAGAACCATTGACAATATGTAGTAAAAATATTAGACTTAAACTAGATAATTAAACATAATCTCTTGACAATAACTTGATACGAGCTAGCTAAATATCATTTCTGTAATAAAATAAATTTTATAAATGTTTTCATACAAGATGTACCTAAATATCTATGTTACTAGAAATAATATCTAATGTATACAACTATATTACTAAAAACATGTTCTGACTATTTACAAGCGCTTTTTTAAAGTCTACGTGAATAAAAACCTTTTTTATTTTATTTATTTTTATTTATTTAACGCTCCTTAAGTTACGTCCAATGTTTATGTTCATCAAGTCGACATAATGAGGTCCACTGCTGGACAAATATTTCCACAATGGAGTTGTGTCTATATTGGTGGGATATGTCATAATCGCCACGCTTGGCAGACGGGTTAGCGATCGCAGTTGAAAGCCCACAGAAAGACGCTGCTGCCCGTTCTCTGATACATATTCCTTCGGGACGACTTCTTCCCTCGGGATGAGATGGGATGGCGATATTCTATGCCGTCAGCCACACAGCGACTATTTATGTTACACCTTGTGTAATATGCTAGTGCAAAGGTTTTGTGTACACACGGCTACATATCAAGCTATACATTTCCAGTAAAAGAAGATCTCGCGTTGTATAGGATTTCCATACAAAGAGAGTTCAGCTTATATTAGAAATGTGTAGCTAGATGTGTAGCCGTGTATACTGCTATATTTTAATATTGGCTGAAAGAAAAATAAAACTACAGTTAGATACTTGTGTTGCTCCGTAACATTTTCCGGAAGTAGTTTGGTGGAAACTTTAATTTTCCGCTCGAGATCGAAATAACAACATAAAACAATATGGAACAGTTCGGATTCGTTTTATTTGCATTCAGATTTATGCATTCCATTTAGTGCGACGGGCCGCCTTTCACGCCGCAGATCGTAGGCTCGATTCTCACCCAGGACAGATATTTGGGTGCAGGAACATGTTTGTTTTCCCGAGTCTCGGTGTGATTATCCATATAAGTATCTGTAAGAAAAGTAGTATATGTATTATATCAGTTATCTGGTTTCCATAGTACAAGCTTTGCTTAATTTGGGATCAGTGGCGTGTGTGAAGATATTATTTAGTATCCGACAGACGATCTTTGTGCCTAGGAGTAGCGAATTAGATTCCTGTATCAAACTAAATATTATGCAATTATTACCATTTGAAAGAACATAGAACCTACTCCAATGTATAGTAAAAATAGTAATATCCTGAGACATATCATTTACATACACCGTATTTTTTCGTATCTCTAGGATTATGTTCTACAAGCTGTGCCCCGCGGTTTTAGCCACGTTAAAATGTATAAATTGCATCCTATGTGTTATTCGGTTATATGTATAAGCTACGTTTCATCAAAATCCGCCGGGTAGTTTTTGTGTTAAAGAGTAACAAACATACACAGTCACAAACTTTCGCCTTTATAATATTAGTGTGATAAGTAAGAATAATCGAGAAAGGTTAAGAATATGTGTTTTAAAAAAATGCACAGTTTCGAAGATAAAATCAATCATAATTAATTTAGGTCAAAAATTGTCCCCTATAAAACCTTTACTTTTGCGACGTTGCCAAACTTGGCAGTACCTAGTTTAGTAGTAATCTATGTAGCGGGATATGATAGCGCCACGCTGCTTGTAAACACATACTATATTTTGCTCCATCGAATCAGAGGGTACACTTATGTCAGCGTACACATCTGTGCACTACTCCCAGTTAGGATCCATATATAAATAGAGGCATGCCTGTCTATGGTACCTAAAGTGCCAGAATTTTCAGAAAGATCCCTGTCTGAAGCAAAACGCTGTAGGTAATAAATAAAAGCCAACAGATAATAATGAAGAAGGATATTTACTTTGTCAGAGAACATTTTTTTTCAATAGTTCTTTCTTTTCTAATATATAAACGTAAAAATCTTCACAAGATACAGTTTTGTAATTTTCCTGTGGAATCAATATTGCTTTTATTGATTCAATTGTCAGCCGATTTCTGTCTTTACTCCACTGGGCGTTGACGAGAGCCTGCGAAAATGCCTGCCTCAGACCAATGCCGGCCGCACGCCTGTCTAAACCTTAAAATGCCTGTCAAATGCGGCTAACGCCTGTCATATGGTAACCCTACTCCCAGTACATATTGTGGCTAGTTGCCTGGCCAAAATCCGACTAGAATAACATCATAGGTAGCTATAGTCTAATACAATGGCTTTTATAAGGTTAATAAAATTATATAACCGAACTTTGCAGAAATGTTATGTATAAATAGAATTGAATACTAATTAAATACTTTATTTATGTTAAAATTTTGGTTCAACAACATTTGTCATTAACGACAACGACAAATGTTGTTTACATTTTGTCATTAACGACTTAAATAATATTAGTCCTGTCCAGGGAACTTAAACGGATATAGGTAATACTTAGTTGTAGAATTCGCTCTAATAAAATATAATCATAATACATAATCTTAAAAATGACTTAAGCTAATTACTTTTGTTCAATCGTAACGTAATCATTCGTAATCTATAATATATTTTAAAATCGGATGTTCGGTGTTACGCGATTTCTCTTCCGTTTCTTGTAACACGGCCGCGTAACATACTTACAACACAAAAGAACATACATTCAAACACCTCCTACTTTTCTGAAATAAGTTAAATAGGGTTTGTCTGTTTGTGTAAGTATAAAAAATCCATCTTATTTAAAAAATTAGGTAATTCTCAAATACGTTTTATCTGTGGTAGGAGAATTCACGGCTCAGTATAGCTATTTTTTTTGTAGGTAAGGTAACTTCGTTCACTTATTTCCTTTCTCTTATGTACAATATCTTCCACCTCCTTTCGTTTTCCATATAAATTTTGGTTCATCTAACACATTGGTTGCCTCGAAGAGATCGCTTTAACAGTACTGATATTTTAGTAGATTGTAAATTATTTGACGCAATAAAGTGTACTTATTATTATTAATCAATTAATTAATAAAAGTGAACATAGGTATCATTATTTATACTCACTTATTTAAATTTAACCAACGTAAACGACGTAAAATACCAACGACGTAACCTGAAAAGCAATATAATGAATTATTTAAAATGACTGGTCTTTGTTACGTGATATGGACAGTTTACCTAGGAGGGTTTCATTGCTTCACCGGACCATAACCGCTCGAAAGACTTGAGAATACTTTGTGGAATCCTCATATGTATAAAATAAATGTCTTTAATCTGATTTTACTTTATTTTTACCTACGCTCATAGTCAAGTAGACAATGATATCATCGAAATTGTATATTAGGTACAGACGCCAGCACATCCAGCTACTCCAATCTGTCAAATTTCTTTTATAGATGTTCAACTTTATCACATAAGGTTCACTTTCAATTGGGTAAATTTGACAGATTGGGGTAGCTTGATGTGCTGGCGTCTGTACATATCAATTCGATACTGTATTACGGGTATTGGTACAGCTGACTGGCCTATATGTGGAAATATTTAAAACAAGATTATA
This sequence comes from Pseudoips prasinana, assembly GCA_951640165.1. Classification (NCBI taxonomy): domain Eukaryota; kingdom Metazoa; phylum Arthropoda; class Insecta; order Lepidoptera; family Nolidae; genus Pseudoips; species Pseudoips prasinana. Next base: position 15,507,279 of record OX621241.1, on the reverse strand, counting down.
ATCACGATTAGTACGAAAATGTATTACATTAATTTATGTCAGTTGCGTTATTTTAGAATTTGTACTGCTTATTTATAATAGTCATTAGGTCACAAAGTCTTACTTATGTAATTACTTACTTAAAAACGTAAAATCAAATTCAACTTCTCTTTATTTATTTTTTTTTTATTTATTAATTCTTGTACACACAAAACATACAGTAAATAGATAAAAGTGCGAAGAAATGATTAGTACAAAGGTGCTGCTTATTTCCAAGAAATTTCTTCCAGCAGACCCGCGACAGGAAAAATTTTACAAAGCCATAATGATGTGTGTAGGTCTATAATACACATACATACTAATAATTGCATACATACTTAAATACATATAAATATTATATCCAATTTAGACTTAACAATAAACTAAATACTAATAATACATTCTATGAGGATGAAATAGAAAGATAGTGATTTTTCACTAGTCTTTTAAATGTGTCAATAGTTTTGCAGTTTTGTATATTTGGCGGAAGAGAGTTCCACAATCTGACTGCATGAACAGTAAAGGAATAGGAATAAAAATCTGTTTTATGGATGGGATCTCTTTATTACAAGCGATTTGACAATAATTTACTAAACAAAAAAATCGCTTATCGAACAACGGAAAGAAACAATTTAATGTAACTCTTTCTGCGTTGCATTTTTGTCCCAATTCTATTGGGATCGGATCCCATAGAATCCCCGAGCAAGCGGGTCAAGGTGATGGTAAGTGATCACCGCCGCCCATGGACACTCGCAACACCAGAGGAGTCGCTGGTACGTTGCCGGCCTTTCAGAGTCAGCAAAAAGTGTTGCTAGTCTGGCGCCCTTTCTCACACGCAGAATCACAACATAAAAATTATTAATGTTATTATTAAGGAATGTCTTCTGTAAGGTGTGTCTTCTGTAACTTCCCTAGTCGGGCTACTCTTCGAGCGAATAAACGCTGTGCCCTACCTCTCTTAAGGTTAGGCCAGATGTCAGATCCTATTTGATTCCTACCTGAAACGATTGTCATAGATATTCTCATAGCAACCGTGACCAACTGCTTTACGAAGGCTTTCAACCCATCAGACCCAGAAGAAAACTTTTTATTTTTTCATCATTATTGTTTAATGTGGGAATCGAACCGCAAAGGTCCAACGGTGGAGCCTCAGCTGTTCGTTAGCCACAGCCTATGCTTATACCAAATCACTTAACATACATACCGAAAAAAACCTATAGTCGAATACAGAACCGCCTCTTTTTTGAAGTTGCTTAAAAATAATAGAATGAAGTCATCATCACCTTGACAATAACTTAATACAAGCTAGCTAAATGTCACTACCCTTATAAAATAAATTGTATAAATGTTTTAACATTCCGTGTACCTAAATATCTGTAATAAGTAACTAGAAATAATAACTGTATTACTACAAACATGTTCTGACTATTTACAAGCGCTTTTTGAAAGTCTACGTGAATAAAAACCTTTTTTATTTTATTTATTTATTTATTTTATCGTCATCGTCACATCAGCCGTAAGATGCCCACTGCTGGATAAAGGCCTCCCCCAAAGATCTCTACAGTTCCCGGTCGTGCGCTACCCGCATCCAACAGCTTACAGCCACCGTCACAAGATCATCGGTCCATCTTTTAGGGGGCCTGCCCACGCTCCATCTTCCGGTTCTTGATCGCTAGCTAGCTAAATATCATTGCTATAATAAAATAAATTTTATAAATGTTTTCATACAATGTGTACCTAAATATCTATGTTACTAGAAATAATAATGTATACAACTATATTACTACAAACATGTTCTGACTATTTACAAGCGTTTTTTTAAAGTCTAGGTGAATAAAAACCTTTTTTATTATTTTATTAAAAAATCATTATGATAAGCTGCACATCAACTTTAGTGATTTTTAAGAACCTCCTTAATTACCTTGGAGGAAGAATTCTGGCCATTGATCATTTATTTTTGCATAATGTTAGAATATTATTCAACTTCAATATATGTAGTATAAAATGCGCAACCATAAATTATAAATAAATCCGGAAATACATATTCATTTTGGTTATGAAACTTAAGATATTACGTAGACAAATACCAAAGATAGATTCAAAAGCTATTTATGCATGTGGCTATAACTAAGCAAAACCCAGTAATTAAAAATCTACCACACACTTCAAGTTGTTGTTCAGTCCATGTGTCCTTGTTTCATGAAATCAGGATTAAAAATATTCTTCAATAATTCTTAAAAAATACCGGCTAAGCCAGAGATCGTGGGTTTAATCCCCAGCCAGGACAAATCTTTGTGTGATAAGCATAATTACTTGTTCTGTCTGGGTATAATTTATCTATAATATGTATTTACAGAATAATAAGGAAGGTATCCCCTACAACAAACTAACGTTTGTTGCAGTCTATGCTCGATGTTGACCTCCAAAACAAGTACTTACTTTTGCCAAATAATAGTACGGAACCCTGCGTGCGCGAGTCCGACTTGCACTTGGCCGATTTTTTTTATTATTTTTTTAATTATAGGTTTTCAGAGATAGTACCTAATAATAGCAGCGATTCTAGCAAATAATATCTTATAAAATATTTGCATTTAACATTTATGTACTGAGACTACTTACTAAATAGCAACGTTTACTGATTGCGTGTCATCTGACTATAGGAATTATTCAAAGTGTAATGTAAATAGTGAAGGAAACTTAAGGAGCGTTTTCAACATATAAAACTGAACAGATTAAACAAAACCAGTTTAACGAAAATAATTTTTGTAGTTCCCCATTCAAAATGTGTCATCTAAGTTGTTGTTCCTGTAGTATTATTCATCTATTTTAAATGTTGATGTGGTTTGTAAAGTTACATAGGCACATTAAGCTCCATAAGTTACGTCCACTTCTTATGTAACACCATATTATATTAATCAAAGACTCATTTTGTAAGTCTTAATTCGACTCACCAAATGTCACTTTTTATTCAAAAATATTAATGCAACGTGAATTGAATTGAAAATTATTATAATATAATTATAAATTAACGTAGTATCGCCTAATAATGAGCAATAATGAAATCGTATATAACTGAGCAAATCAGCCTTAAATAATCTATATTTAACCCCCACGCAAAAAGAGGGTGTTACAAGTTTGACTTCGATGTCTGTCTGTGTGTGCGTGTGTGTGTGTGTGTGTGTGTGTGTGTGTGTGTGTGTGTGTGTGTGTGTGTGTGTGTGTGTGTGTGTCTGTGGCATCGTAGCTCTTAAACATGGACCGATGTCAAAGCAGTTTTTTTCAATTAAAAACTATTTTCCTTGTGGTGGTTCTTAGCTATGTTTGGTTAATATCGGTCCAGCAGTGTGAGAGTATCAGCTCCAAAATAGTATAATTATAGTTGGAATCGGGGGTTTTCTAACGGTTAGGTTATTTTAACAACTTGTTTCGGTCTTGGGGAATATGACAGAAAAGAGAAATAGAATTGCTTCCGTGTTATTTAAGACACTTGTCGTGGAGACTCCCTACCGAGCCCTATCATAACGCTCCCTTGGGGGTATTAGGATTGCTTTGTCAGCAAATGTAATTCCGAACATTATACATAAATAACAAAAAACAGTTCTAATCCCGGATCCGGCCAAAAATGGAACATTGGGATTTATCTACCAAAATTAAATCTCAGTTCAGCCCAGAGTCTGGAAGTTGGAGATATTCCGCCCTCGTGCTTCGGAGAACATGAAAAGCCGACAGTCCTAAACCTAAAGTCTTTCCGGTCATGTCAGCTAACTGTCTCATCGGATTATTAGAGCGAGGGAATAGAAACAGTACCTATGTTTGCGCATACACTTGTGCACTATTATCCCGCGCAGTCTCCACTGATACTGACCGCCATGGTCGTAATTTGACCAGGAGGAAACACTATGAACTCATTCGTCTCTTGAACTTAAATGTTACGTTGTCCCATTGTTTAATCATGGCTATCATATGAATGTGAATCTCAAATGAATCATCATCATCATATCAGCGGGAAAATGGCCTCCCCCAAAGTTCTCCTCAATTGCCGGTCTTGCGCTATCCGCATCCAGCGGCTACCAGTGACCCTCACAAGATTATCGGTAGTTTTTAGGGGGCCTGCCTACGCGGTGTCTTCCGGTTCGTGGTCGCCATTCGAGAAACTTTGCGTCAGCGACCGCCGGTTCCACGAGCTATGTGCCCAGCCCTCAATTGTATAGGAAGCTGAACTGCAAGCTTAATTTAAGAAAAACATACAAAATTAAAAGATAAACTTTATATACAAAAATGCTCATTATCTTACGCATTTTCTTCAGTTTGCTTCAATTTGTTAAGTATTAGTTTTTTGTAGGGTATTTTGCTGTTTGTAATTCCTTCACTATTTATGATATACCTTGTATAATCTTATGTTTGCTTTATACTGAGCATACTGTAAAACTCCTTTACCAAAATGTAATAACATTTTTTAGTCAACCTTGAATTTGTTACATAATTATGGGGCTCACGGTGAATCACAAAGTACCTAAAAATAACCACGCAATTGACTATAAGAAGAATAGGTAAAGTTATTTTAACTTCGTCTTGAAACGTAAGTAATAATACCTAATAAGAATGAATAAAAACTTTATAATGCGTCTTTGTACTAATGGCACGACCAGGTAATGGCAATTTGAATGGAATATAAAAATACTGGCCAAGTACAAGTGAGATTCGCGCACCGAGAATTCCGTACAATCTTGTAGCTTTATAACTGTTAGGTTAGGACGCACAGGATACGCATCTTCGAAAAATATTTTTTTCAAAAAGATTTTAAATAGTAGTATGTAATAGGACAAGGTGAAGTATTTATATAAGACTTCGGAGTGATAAAATATGCAGCGTAAAAGGCCCTTTTAATTGCGTTAACCTAGGAGAGTGATTTTTCGCGCAACACTTGGGATTATCGACCTGAGTATGTGATATTATTTTCATTCTATAGCTTGAAGCGTTCCTGAGAAAAAGGGTAGTAACAGACGAACAGCCAGTGACCCTATAAGAGATCCATTTTGACGTACGGAACCCTTACAAAGCTATTATAATATATTGACAGATTAAAGTGGGCAAAAACGTACTGAAAGAATTTGACCATAAACCTGTTGACAGCATAAATAGGTACCAATTTTAACTAAGTATATAGTTAAAATAATGCGAAATAGCCACGCCACACGTGATTATGTATGTATATAGACGTGAAACATGATTATGCATAATCGCGAACAAGTTATATGAGTTAAAATTAAAACTAGTTTGTATTTTATAATTATAAATGAATAGTTCGAATATTTTAATGAAGATACGGAGCTTAGGAACACATTGTAAATTTGTCAGTCGGGTCGTCTCATTCCGTCTATTTGTATGTAACTAATCCCTATCATTTAAACGTACAGGTACAGCTCTGCAATACAGCTAGTAAGTTCCTTTTCGAGAGCAGAATTTCTTTTAAATATTTAGTCTGTTTTAGAACTACTCAAAAAGTAAACTAATTCGAAATTTACAATATTATATAGATACATAGCATATACTCCAATCATCATCATCATCATATATTCCAATACTTTATTTAAATAACATGTACTAAAAAGCCGATATCACAGTTATTTAATTGAAATAAAAAAACTTAAATTATTTTCTTTCTGGTTGTTGTTAGAGTCAAACTCGCTGATAACGAGCGAGTTTGACTCTACAATAAATAGACTCTATATAAAGACTTGCCTGGCACTAGTCACTTAAGGGAGATTCACGTTTAATTAAAATATATGAATGAACATAAGTACAATTTTACATATTACGAACTCTTTTACAATTTAAAGCAGGAACACTATCTACTTAAAAATATTTTCCTGAATTAGACACAATGGCACACTTCGAGCATTGTCAAAATTTTCAAAGAATGGCACATTTAAATTTTAGTTCCATGGAATCCCGTACTGATGATTAATACATTTGTGTCTATGATCATCATGTCAGCCGAATAACGTCCACTGCTGGAAAAAGGCCATAATCGCCACGCTTTGGCAGAATGTTGGCGATCGCAGTATTATATGATGGTCATAGTACACAGAGAGGCGCTGCTACCCGTTCTCTGGGAGATATTCTCTCGTGTCGACTTCTACGCCGTCATAGACAAATATAATATTATGTTCTTTCAGAACATTTCCCGACTCAAACTTGGCCAGTTTTCATTATTTTGAATAATTAATCATCTATATTCTATAGCCAAATTTTCCGTTTTAGGTAGTGTGAATTTTAGTTTACTAGGAGGCTGACAATTGAGCTGTAAGGTTTGTTTCTACTAACGATAATTTTGCCAGCATATTGAGGCGACTGGTTGAGCCCAGACTATGAATATACTATTTTCACAAGATAGAAAAATAATGGCAATCAAAGTCATCAAAAATTTTTTGATACAAAGTTAATAACAAATGACAACGTTCGAGCCTTACAGTAATCGCATATACATATTATTATGTCGTATGTATGTATATATCGCATGTATGATAACATGTCATATATGAATCTGAAATTTATTCATAATGTGATTGGCCGAATAAATCATTGAATACACTATTGGCCGACTGTACTTCGGGGTACTAACCTTACGCAAACTGAGTTGGCATCATCTCTCCGCCACCGCGCACGCTTATTGGTCAAATTAATTAGCGCGCGATCCACGGCTTTCTCGGTTTCATAACATATTTCCGTCCGTTTCCCAAAATCACTCCCACAAAATATATCCAGCAATCGAGAGGATATTAGTTATAAATAACTACAAATTTGCCACTAAATATAAAACTTATTCTTAAAACTTGCCAATGAGTAATGTTCCCACGCTTTATGGCAATGCTAATATGTTGTGTGACCAAGATATTCTGAGAATATATTGCCTCAACTAAGCGCGTTGCTGTATCTTAAATTCAATGTTGGCCTACAAATGGCCTACACGTGGTCTACTGTGCTCTACACGGCCCTAATGTGTTGATCCCTAAAGGTGAAAATATGTATGAAACTCATACAAAATTCTCATAAAATTCATGGCATTTTACCTCCATTGTAATGTAAAATCATAAAAGTAAGTCCCTTAAACCACGTGTTTGGTATCTCATGAATGAACGGATACAACAGTTGTACGTAGTTAGGTATAATTTAAAATATTGTATAATGGATAAAATCATAGTATCCATTATACACCATTAAATATTCATCACTGTTAGTGTTGGACGTAACACCAACAAACATGGATTATAATAACGAACATTTCAACGGAGCGCTAAATCTGTCTTCGCTTGTAGCCAATATTATGTTAATCTATTTAGAATTTATATCGGCTAGAAGATAATCTTTATTAAGTGGAAATAAAGAGCATATTCTAAGAATAGAGCTTCTCTATACCTATCTCGATATTTTGTTCGAAAGTACGCACTAGGTGATATTTTTTCACGTCGCCGTCTAAATTGAAATAAATATCTGGTTCTTTCTTTTCTTCTCTTTCTTTATCGTATTGTCAGTGGTTACCCTAGTGTCAGAGTTGTTCAAGACACCTAGTAAGCCTCTGACATAGCTTAACGACTGCCTTTTAATAAGAACAACCGGGACCGACAGCTTAGCGGACTCTCCGAAGCACGGAGGCGCTCTGAAATTAAACCACTTCGACGGCCACCGATCCGTAAGTGATCGGAAATGTAAAGCAGTTACCACGCGGTCAGTCTATAGATGGGTGACCTGAAACGGGATATTTTTTTTATTAGAATGCTTTCTTCCAGCAGTTAAAATTAAGAGAGGTAGATTATGGTGTTTTTGTGCTCTATTACCAGCTCTTCTGGAAACGTAACCTTCTGAACTATCCTACAGAATACTATGCAGGTATTAGGCATTGTTTTATGTTGATTATAGGTATATATCCTTGGACATTATTCACACACGGCCATCTGATCCCAAACTATGGAAACCAGATAACTCTTATATTACATATACTATTTTTCTTTTGTAAATGCATACATATATATAGATAATTACACTCAGGACAAACAGACATGTTTATGCACACGAATATCTGTCCTGGGTGGGAATCGAACCCACGACTTGCGGCGTGAAAAGCAAGCATTTAGCAACCACGCCAGACGCCTTGTCATCATACGTCGTAAATAAGGTCACCAACTTACCATGTGTGTTGTAAGCGACATGCCTACTTGTGATAACCACTTAGATACTGTGGTCAGTGGTAATGGGTCATTTAAGTGTTTTCGCCTACTTACTTAGCGATATTTATAAAAATCAGAGAAAATATTGTCTACTCCGCTGATCCGCTTCAACTTGTATATTCGACGGGCTGGTTGGTCGTGGGTTCGATTACCACCCAGGACAGTTATTTGTGTGCATCGACATGTCTGAGTATGAGTGTAAATATCCATACCATATTAGTATGTCAGTATGTATATCAGTTAGGTTAGTCTGGTTTCCATAGTACAAGATCTGCTAGTTTAAGATCCAGCCGTGTGTGAATAATGTCCACGATATTATTATTAAATATTATTATTTTTAGCCGCTACTATCCAAAAACCATTCATGTTACACACTTATATAATATTATTACACCGAAACGGAATTTTTAACGACTCGTTAATACGAAATTTAAGAATAAACAAACTTGCGTGTTGCATAAAGATAAAAATACCGTAGCCTACTGACCGGGACCCATTAAGAGGAACTCGGGTAAACAAAATGTAAAAAGCCGTCCCGAAATACCCGAACGAGTACTGCGGTGATTCCGAGTTCACCGGCCGGGACGCGTGGCAATCAGACGGCGGGCGACATGCGACTCTCGAATGTGAGCACAGGAAATATAGATATCACACAGAAGAAATACTTACAATGAATATAAGAAAATTACTTACTGGTGTGACTTTTTTCCGTAGTAGACTGTTGTCTCGTGTTCAAATCCATAGTCGTAACACTGACTTTTCGATTCGAGTTTCAAGTGCGTATTATAGTTAATTGAATTATCTCGTACACACGGCTACATATCAAGCTATAAATTCCAGTATAAGCGGATCTCGCGTTGTATAGGATTTCCATACAATGAGAGGTCAGCTTATATTGTAAATGTATAGCTTGATACGGAGCCGTGTGTACCTAACACGTTGAAGAAAACATCGTATCGATTCAAGATTCGAGTGCGTATTATAAATTAATTATCTCTTACTTAAAAGGGTAAAGGAAAATATCGCAAGGACTTGGATGCCTGAGTGTTGTCCAAAATGTTCTTGATTTAATGTGAAGTCTGCCAACCTGTACTACGCCCGCGTGGTAGACATGGCGTCACATAGTGAGGGGAAGCCCTTGCTTTACAGTGGGAAAATAGGTTTCACTGATTCACCTGATAATGGACGCGAGTGGGACTCAAGAGGTCTTGCAAATAAAATTATAAACTAAGCAACACGCATTAGGACCACACACCGAACCCGAATAGGGCACTCCATTAACTTATGTGTCGTTTGCTTATTTAGTTTCTCCATTAAGAATTGCTATAAAATTAATAAATAAAAAATAAAGACCTACGGAACACATTCACACTTGCTCGTAAACTTTTCAACCTATCTATATCTACCAATATTAATAATGGAATGTTTGAATTTTCGCAGAAGTTTTTGTCCATTATTTACTGTAATTAAGTTTCTTGGTGTTATGGTAAAGTCCAGCTGTTGGTATAGACTTCTCAAATTCGATATATATTATAATGGCCCTATTAACTTCAATGAAATTAGTCCAATAATTTCATTGAATCACTTATCATTAGAATGTCGACCACTATGGACAAGAAGTTAACAATGTACGTTAGTAAAGTCAAGTTTACTCGTTTAATATTCTTTGTGCTTTCAGAATATTTGAAGGTGTTCCTTTTCTGGTTCCATTTTTTCTGTGGTATGAGTAAATGTGAGAATTCTGTCACCCGCACGTGCCGCCAACATCCACAAAACGTGATTTGCATCTTTCCAAATGTCAGGTATTCTTAAAAAGTTATTTCGGTATCTACTAGGCATCTGTTTAAGAATTTTCTCGACCTTTAATATAAAATATATCATATAAGGTTCTTCTTTGAATTCTTAAGACGCTGGTCATGGACGATATTTGTACATTGAAATTATATTTAAGTGACGTTACATGTTATTGATGATGTTTTTAAAGTAATCATTTCGAAATTTCAGAATTGTATTGAATATATAACCAGAAATGTGCAAGTTTGTGGGTGTAAGTTCGCATATCATTTTCTTCACTCAAGAACGGCTGAACGAATTGATGCTCTGAATTAATTTATAGGCTACAATAACTGTTTAAACTCGGCTAATACTAATAAATATGAACAAATAATATATAAATATAAATTAGAAACCAAATTTTAACTCAATTATAAAGTTGCTTAAACTTGTGAAAATATTCAGTGTATAACGAATGAGTTTTCCAAACCACTCCCTCTCTTTTGCACAATAGATGGTAAACTATTTAGTTTGATAAATGCCGTCTATAAATAACCTGTCTTGTAGGTACTATACATAGCGTAAAGGGCAGCGTAACGAAAACGGACACCAGGGGTTACAAACCTGTATCATTTATTAACATATATTAATGGAAATAAACATAAATCCCACTTACTTAAATACCTATATTATATAATAGGTAGTTATCAATATCATTGTATGAAAAGAGACCATACCTACATACATTTATAATTAATAATTCTTTAGTTTCCTTCCTCTATTTCAGCTAATTGTGTGAATGGACTAGCTTTACTAATGTACATTGAGGTGTCCACAGCAAAATTGTATCAAAATATAATCGTCTGTAGGTTAAATAATCCATGTGAAGATATACCGGCCTTGTATCAGTATACAAACTACTTACTTACCTTGCTAACTATAACGGATATAAGTTATTAAAATCACTGGTATTATAATTATTTTAATAACTTATATCGGTTTAAGTTACATACACTCAATACATCTCTTAACAGTTATCTAGTAGCTAACTGTCAATATTCAAATTTATGGGTCACCAAAGAGGAAATCATGTAGTCATAATAAAACCTTCTTTATTCTTTTTATTTGTTTTAAAAGACAACAGACGTACTAGAGAAATTAATCCCTTTGTCGCGGGGTACTTTACAAACATATAATTGACGGACACAAAGTATAACTAGACACAGAACAACTATTTATGGGTCACACATTAGTTGTCCTGCACGAGAATAGAATCCGACACGAATTGCGAAGCGACTGTCTTAACCGTATATTATAAAGAGGTAACGTTTGTGAGTTTGTGATGTTGTAAGGGGTAATCTTTGGATCTACTGAACCGATATAAAAAAAATATTTCACCAATAGAAAGCTACGTTATTGTGGAATGTCATAGGCTATGAAAAAAAAAATATCATGAACTTTTAACCCGAAGTATTACGCGGGACAAACGGGCAGGGACCAAAAATATTTATAACGCGGAACGAAGTCCGCGGGCAATGCTAGTATATTATAAACAACAAATCAATTCGCATTAAAAATCGAGGACTAAAGTTAGTACTACGGTTGAAACATGGTTTAAGTCATCCCATTTGTTGATTGAGGACGTTGATCATCTGAATACTAACTTTCAACTTCACTTTTTTTAAATGGGAAAGTGTTGCCATGAAATGCTACCGCTGATTTACTATTAACTTTAAGGTAATTTTAATCAGTTAAAATATCAAACAAATTAAGTATTTTATGCTAAAACTATTTAATAACTAACTCAGTTACGTTACGACGTTATTCAAAGGGTAGGAGGAGCCGTATCTCCAATGGACACGCTATTATTCTTTGGTTATGGAGTCAGCCAACTACTCTAACAAAAACTTTGTTTGAAAAGCTTTAGAAATTCGTTCGTGTGGAACTCATAGCTATATTCTATATTCATTATGCACATAAAAGTTATGTGTTTGATTTGATTTAAGTAAGGTTTTACGTTACGTTTATACCCCTCCCTCTCTATTAGCCGATGTTTGTAAAGCAATAAATCTGGAATAATGTTTATGTTAGTATTTAAGGAAAAATGGAATGATGACTCTGAATAACTCATAGTATTTGTATTGCAATCAAAGTATGATAAATTAATAACATATTGGTTTTATTCATCATAAATGGAGTCGGAAAACCGCAGTATCCCATTATTCACAAGTTGCACCATATTTAGAACAACAGTTAGAATTTCTGGAGGAAATAATGCCGTAGACTTTATGTCTTATTTATTAAAAGAGGGTATTAATAATAATAATATAATAGTATATATCCTGGGATATTATTCACACACGGCCATCTGAACAGAGCTTGTACTATGGAAACGCTATAACTGATATACTACATTTCATTTGTTAATACATACTTACATATATGTATAGATAATTACAGCCAGACTCAGGACAAACAGACATGTTCATGCACACAAATGTCTGTTCTGGGTGGGAATCGACCCCACGACCTGCGGCGTGGAAAGCAAAATCTACCAACCACGCCAACAGGCCCATCGATAAGATACTAACATAATTTGTTTTAGTACTTACTGAAGATACCTACCTACGTGCTACTATTTAAAGTAATTCAACATTTAATGGACCTACTTCGTTGCTTAAAATCATGAGACAGCGTCGGAGTGACCTTGTCTCGGGATCAAATATAATTAGGCAAGCAATACAATTTTGATTATACATTTATTTAGTTACGTAGTTAAATCAAATTAATGAGATAACCTTACTTTTAATAAGCAAGCTTTTCTATGAAGTCTATTGAAAGGCCTGTTGGCGTGGTTGGTAATGCTTGCCTTTCATGCCGCAGGTCGTGGGTTCGATTCCCACCCAGGACAGATACTTGTGTACATGAACATGTCTGTTTTCCCGGAGTCTAGGTGTAATCTTAAAATCGTAGGAAGGTCAAAACTGTACATTAAATATTTTTTAAAAAAGGATATTTGGGGCGTGATCTACAATCGATATAGAAGCCAAAAATATAGTTTTTAGAATTTTTGTCTGTTTGTCTGTATGTCCGGGCTAAACTTAAAAAGTACTGCATGGATTGACTTCAAATTTTCCATGAATATTACTAAGAGGCCGGGTCAACATATAGGCTACATATTATCAGGGTAGGAGCTGTGAAAATTTATAAAATTTAACGCGGGTAAAACCGCGGGGCACATCTAGTTATCTATATAAGTATGTATTTACAAAATAAAAGTAGTATATCAGTTATCTGGTTTCCATCGTACAAGCTTTGCTTATATTAGTTTGGGATCAGATGGCCGTGTGTGAATAATGTATTAACACACGGTATTATTACATTTTATTATCTATACATATAATAAAATCGTAGGAAAGTCAGAACTGTACATTGAATATTTTTGAAAAACGATACTTGGAGCGTGATCTACAATCTATATCGAAGCCAAAAATATAGATTTTAGAATTTTTGTCTGTGTGTCTGTTTGTCTGTATGTAAGTCCGGGCTAAACTCAAAAAGTACTGCATGGATTTACTTAAAATTTTGCATGAATATTACTGACAGCTCGGGTCAACATATAGGCATATTATCACACTATCACTTACGGGGGAGGAGCTGTCATAATTTATAAAGATAAACGCGGGTAAAACCGCGGGGCACAGCTAGTTATTAATAACATATTATCATAGCAAAGTACCTACACTCATAATACTACTATATACTAGACACGCGAGTCGCCTTAAAGCCGTAAACCGCAATCTTGCTAAGTCATCTAAGCCATCTCTGGCATGGGTCGTGCGGTCTACAAAAGTTATTAGAGGTCGTTATATCAGCTCGTCCTTTGTCAATTTTTACATAATTTTGTAGTTTACACCTTTGGGAAAGGAACCTTAACCCTGGGCGATTACTGAAGTTGAGATACATGAGAGAAGCATTACTTGTAAGGGACATTTTATGCAACTGTCGCTCTACGTTGATACAGGAAGACGAGAAGATCGAATTGAAGATCGGAGAGGGCACGATACGAAGATGATTATAATAATGTCTTCGTAGCCGAATTTCGGCCACGACGGCCAGTCTTAATGGAGACTAGCCATCTGCGCGGTTAACAAGTGTTGGTGAACACAAATATGTGTGCAAACACAGAGGCACTATCTATTCCATCGACACGATGGATCAGACGACCAGTGGCACGTACAGAAAGAGGTTCGAGCTGATACTAAGAAATCTTTCTTATTACAGAAAAACCCCAAAATCAGTTTTGGCCCGACCCAGGATTTGAACCTAGGACCTCGTTATCTGCGGTTGAACACGCTATCGCTAGACCATCGATATAATGAGTTAAATAAGTAATGTATAATTAAGACCCCGCGCATAAATTATTCCTTTTATTTTGAAAAAGGAATGCTGAGATGGTTTGGCCATTTAGAAAGGATGAATGAAAGAAGATTGACCAAAGAAGTATACCTGGCCTGTTTGAATGGAACAACCGGAAGGGGAAGACCACGTCGAACATTCTCTGATCAAATCGGAGACGTTCTCAAGAAAGGGCAGGTCAGAAGTACCCTAAACCGGCGAGCATGTATGAAGAATATAATGACAGTAATCGAGGCAAAAGACGTGTGCAAAGATCGTGACAAATGGAAATCCGTTGTCTCTGCCTACCCCTCTGGGAAACAGGCGTGAGTCTATGTATGTATGCATAAATTGTGTAATAATCAACGACCAATTTCAGGAAATTCATTGTTACTGCTCTTAGACTGGACACATTCCATGCAAAAAAATTGCCTTTATGATGAAGAAGATCACTTCACCCAATTGTGAGGAATGTGGATGTATCGAGGACCTAATATTTATTGATAGAATGTGTTCGATATGAGTCTAGTAGAAATAATTTAATAAGGTCCCTGAACTTGAACAGAACCCATGTGGGCATGTTCAACAAAATTCTATCCCAACCAAATAATGATGATGCGGTGGGTTTGTTCAAGTTCATGATCCATATTTTGTGAAAATTCCATTGTTTAGGATACGATGGGACTGACATACGCTATGCGTAAAAGTCCCTTTATAAATAAAGAAAAAAAAATGACCAATGACCACGCGGATAAATATACCTAAGTTAAAAGCGCCTACCTAGTAAGTTGAACTTAATATGTAGAAAACTACTTGTATTCTCCCAAAGTACGCAAACAAAAATAAAAACGTTATTTTCTCTTAATGCCGTTACGAAGCCCCAAAAACCTTAACGACCGCACGAGTTCCGAAATTACTCCAAGTTCTATTACGGACCGAAAACGGCTTTTTATGAAAGGTCTACTATGTAGCCGTTTTTCCTCCCATTAGCTTAAATACCGTTATTAATTGTCAGTTCAGAAAGCTTATATCACAGATTAGCTAATAATAACGGAATAATGTGCAGAAAGTCGGACTACAAGAACTAACCTGCCCCAAAGGGTGTAGGTTGCCTTTGGGTTTTGTAAATATAGCTCAGGGTGGTTCCTGACGGGGAGATAATACTATCCTAGGACATTATTCACACACGGACATCTGATCCCAAACTAAGCAGAACTTGCACTATGGAAACCAGGTAACTGATATACTAAATATACTACGTTATTTGTTAATGCATCTTCTGAATAATATCCTGAGACATTATGCACACACGGCCATCTGATCCCAAACTAAGCAGAACTTGCACTTTGGAAACCAGATAGCTGAAATACTATATATACTACTTTTCTTTTGTAAATACATACTTATATAGATAACTACATCCAGATAAGGACCAACCGACATGTTCATGCATTTGTCTTCGGTCCGGGTGTAATTTATCTATATAACTATGTTTTTACAAAAGAAAAGTAGGATATGTAATATATCTATCAATTATCTGGTTTCCATAGTACACGCTCAGCTTAGTTTGGATCAAATGGCCGTGTGAGAATAATGTCCCAGATATTATTTATTTATCGCATGTGATGTTAACCTGTAAAAATTAAGATTTAATATAATTAAACTCAAATCACACTAATATTATAAAGGCTATATATAGTTTGTGACTGTGTGAGTGTGTATGATTGTTACTTCTTCACGTCTAAACGGCTGGAGCTATTTTAATAAAATTTGGTATGGAGATAGCTGACACCCTAAATTAACACATAGGCTTTAATTTATAAAGTTTAACGGGTAAAACCGCGGGGCACAGCTAGTTTAATATAATTTAAACTCAAATATTATTAAAATTTAATGTATAAGCAATTTTTGGTTGATCAATAAACCAATTTAAAAAAAAAGTCTATGTGTTGAAAAGGTCAAACGTATTTCAGTTTATGTCTGTGAAAATAACGCAATTTCTTGGCATATTAGGCAGATGTATGAAAGCGAGCGCGTTCGCACATAGTTAATTTTTCCCCAGCGACCGCATTTGTGAGAGGCCTGCATAATTTCGTCATCACACATGATAATATGACTCCTAAAAGGGCTAAAGGTCCACTGTTTAATGTGTTACGTAGACAGCAGTCTGTAATCCGCAAACATCG
Source organism: Pseudoips prasinana (assembly GCA_951640165.1). NCBI lineage: Eukaryota > Metazoa > Arthropoda > Insecta > Lepidoptera > Nolidae > Pseudoips > Pseudoips prasinana. The sequence continues at coordinate 15,490,676 of OX621241.1, read as the reverse complement.
TTCATAATTTCGTTTCACTGAAAAATTATACAACGCTGTGTAAGATAAAAAAACAGCTAACGCTAAAATATTGTTTACATATCGGTACTCGGTGCGAGGTACTAAGTTCGTATCTTACTCTATTAAACTAGCAATTTATTACTACAGTATTTCAAGTTAGGTGGAGATCGAAGAATCTCGAAAATGGATATCATTATTTCCAAGTTTTTTAGCAATCGTTATTTTAGTGGTCTGTCTAACATAAAAATCTTTACAACATACATGTTTACACAAGTTATGAGAATACCATACCTACTATTGGAATTAAATATTTATAACAGCTCACTGAGGACCCTTAACTCGATCCTCGGTGCTTTTGCAGCTGGCTTCTCTAGTTTCAATTCTCTCGTTTTATGAGCCTCTTTATATCATTTTGTCTCCCGCTTTATTCTGGAGGGAAGTAGAACTATTCATTTTCTAACTCATCCTTTTTTCTTTCTGATTAAATTGGTCCAAGGCAATTAAAGCGATTCCCCGGGACATACCTGATCCTCACGGGAGTTGCAGTGGTGGGTTAGAGGGAAGGACTAGTCCCGATAAAAAAAAAACAAGTTATGAGAAACAAAATGAGCGGTACTTGGACGCTCAGTTGGTGTAGGTTGATGTTGGTGTTGGTGTAGGTAGGTACCTCCTTCATACGTCATTCGGTATGGTAGTTATCTACCTACCATACCGAATGACGTACCTATGTAATACATATACGCACGGCCCAATATCATATCATAAACTTCCATTACGAAAACTATCCTTATTCTTTACGCAACAAAGTCGATGTTCAAGTGTGAAGCTGACATGGTGTCGTGTGTACTATGTGCCTCAAAGGCGCAATTATGCTCATTCATACTTATATACTATTACTATATATAGCCACAGTATAAATAAAGACAGACAGGTAACTAAGCCTAGTTGATGAAATAATAACCTACGCTCTATTGAAGCTGTAGGAGATACCTATTATTATTTTTTACTAGCTGTGCCCCGCGATTTTACCCGCGTTAAACTTTATAAATTATAGCCTATGTGTTAATTTAGATAATTGTTATAAACTATCACAGCTCCTCTCCCGTAGGTGATAGTGTAATAATATGTAGCCTATATGTTGACCCGACCTCTTAGTAGTATTCATGCAAAATTTGAAGTAAATCAATGTAGTACTGTTTGTGTTTAGCCCGGACATAGATACAGACAAACAGACACACAGACAAAAATTCTAAAAACTATATTTTTGGCTTCGATATCGACAGTAGATGACGCCTCAAGTGTCCTTTTAAAAAAATATTTAATGTACAGTTTGACTTTCCTACTTACGATTTTATTATATGTATAGATAAATTAAAACATATTTATTTTATAAATCAGCAGGACGGTTAAAATACGAAAGCTCCCGTTGTGATCAAGCCGAGTTCAAACAGCCGTATCCTACCCAATACGCACGGGGATTTTCAAAGAGATTGCGGAGATAAATTTATACGCGACCACTCATTTTGACGCGGCACTTACTACTGACGGCACCGCGACAACCGCTTAGGATCAGCGCAGACAGAGAGGAGCGCAGCGGAGAGGATTTTATTAAAGGCACTAGAAAATCAACTTTAGAGCTATAGTAATAAAGTGCATATATGCTTGAATCTGACAAAATGCTCCCGCAGGATCGCGCATTATAATGTTCAAGAATACATGCACTTTATTTCAATAATTTTAAAGTTGATTTTCTAGTGCCTTAATAAAATCCTCTCCGCTGCGCTCCTCTCGGTCTGCGCTGACCCTTAGGTGTCTTGTCGATGCGCATGTTTGTGTGAGTGTGCCGTTTCGACCGTTTGTACATAGTTTCCATACTGGTTTATTTTTATACTGCGATATAGCCGTCCCTTGTTCAACATAAGATAATGAGGTGCTGGTACAAACCCGGATCAGGCTAAAACGTGTTATAGGGTTTTTCCAGTGGTAGCCTGGAGTGTGGATATTAGCAGTGTCGTACGCCCGTGAGAGCTTATAAAGTTGTTATTTACCTGATCATTATAGATAGCCTTCCCATCGGATTATAAGAGTAAGAGAAACTAGAGTGCATCAATGTTTCCTGTAGTATAATATTTCCTACGTAGTTGGCTAGTTTGTTAGTTTTTTTGCGGACCGCCATTGCCGAAAATGCAGCCTGAAACCCTATTATACTATATTTTTTCTTTTTTTAATAATTATAATTATAATAATACTTAAATACATAGAAAACATCCATGACTCAGAAACAAATATTCGTGCTCATCACACAAATATTTGCACTTACCGGGATTCGAACCCAGGACCACCAGCTTCGTAGGCAGGAGCACTACCAACTAAGCTACGGTGACCGTCCAATACAATTACAGACTGGAATGTAAGCACCGTAAAAATCTTAAACGAGCTTCGTTGGTAGGTATTTCTAATTGCTTTTTCGTATTCCTTTACAGTATAGCATATCTTAATAGTGGTGTACGGTCAGCCACAGAAACCTCCGACAACATTCTAACGTTAAGTTAAAAATCTAAATTATTTAAATACAGGTGACTTAAATACACCACTACTTAGATATGCTATTCTGTAAAGGAATACGAATATAAACAATCCAAAATAAATATTAAACAAAATTGGGTTTTTACCTCAATTGGACGTTCAGTTAGGTAGTGACTCTATAGTACCTATATCTTAAAAATATCAACATAGTTAATTTGCTGACTTTGTGTTTCATTTGTTTCAGAATGCCAGCGCTCCGGCTGCTGGGGCGAAAGTGGCTGGCGGCCTCCGACGATCTTGTATTCCCCAGCATCTTCGAGCTGCTCTTCAGATTCGTATGGTATGATGAATTTTAAAAACTAAAATGTTAAAGTCGAAAGCCAGTGAATGTGCAAAACTTTTTATTTCTACGTCAATTTGGTCTACGTCTGTAACGAATGGCTCCCCCCCCACCCCTCAGTACGCACAAGCGAGTTTAGGCAACCTGAGCTACAGCAGGTTACCTCTTCCCGGGACCGCTTATACAAGACAAGTGGAGTTCCCCTCCTCCAAACGCCAGCGGTCCCAGGGGCGGCGCCCAGCCGGGGAGAAACCAACTGGGCGCCGCATACTCTCTCGCGCTGGGTTGAGCTCCCAGCGCCGGGGTGTTGAAAACGAAAACAGCTGGATCAACAGAGCTGTCAACTATTTAGAGCAGCAGGCAGTTGAACCTATGAATATAGCGAATACACCAGTAATTCAATTCAAATTATGGGTTATTACTGAATTTTTAATAATGTTATAGTCTGTTTTTGTAACCAAATTATAACTAGTTATTTATAATGGCTATAGTCCTATAAAAACTGACATTGACCTTCAAGTAAATAAGGTGGGTGTGGGATTATGATCACACGATGGATGTGAACTTTTAACTAACGGATATGGTTGGGATGACGGTTTACTTAAGTACATTTATTTTCTTAATTTTGAGAAAAACTATGCAGGGTAGTCTTTGGGGACTGCCAATAGAAGTGAAGATTATTTTTTACACTTCAAATGTAAATATTGATTATTTATAATATAATAACTATACATATAGATAATGGGAAGCGTGACGTGTCGATGACTATTCTTATTCACCCAAAAGAATACTTATATATTAAAAAACCGGCCAAGTGCGAGTCGGACTCGCGCACGATGGGTGACATGATAACGAGCAAATAATTCACCTTTGTTGTATGGGAGCCCCCTTAAATATTTATTTTATTTTGTTTTTTAGTATTTGTTGTTATATCAGCAACAGTTTGATGGGATTTAAACTCTGCCAACTTACCTAGGCCAGCGTGTTGGTCAACCGAAAGGCGTCCACTTCTAGACAAAGGCCACCCTCAAGGATCTCCACAATGGCCAATCTTGTGCTGCTTAAAAAAAGCTGGATTAACTTTTTTTTAACATGATATATGCAGTTAACCTAGGATATTTTCACTGCTTCGGGGTTCGAACCTCGACTCTGGGCGGTTACTGGCGGGGAGATGCGAGAGGGTGTATAATTTTAGGGATGTTTTTTGCAACTTTCGCTCCACGTTAATATGCAGCTCTCCGAGACCCTTGCAAGATCGTCGGACCGTCTTTTAGGGGCAGGAACAGTTTATATATAGCTCATGGGAAGCGTGATGAGGCGAGTTTCACGATTGTTGTTCAACCAAAAACTGTTAAATGCGCCTAAAAACACTATTCGTTAACGTTTTCCCTTCAAAGAGTGAATAATTATAATCGTAACGAGCATCACATTCAATGTTGTCTATATTGGGAACGCCCCGCTAATTTCAGACACCAGCAAATCAAGCTACCCCAATCTGTCAATTTTCCCCAAATGAAAGTGAACCTTATGCTTATGTGATAAAGTTGAAAATCTGTAAAAGAAATTTGACGGCTGGATGTGCTGGCGTCTGTACAGTAAGGTTTTTTTAAAAAATAGCCTATCATTATTACACAAGTTTTTGTAGAAACAGGTGTAAATAACATTTAAGTTAGTTCAGTTGTATTGAATATCGACGAAATAAGGCACTTCAGTCGAAACACTTGCACTACGAAAATAGCTCATACTGCCTGTGAAATAAAACGCGGTTAAAAGTGTATCTTCGGACGTGCTTTTGGCTGTACCAAGCACGCCTAGATACGGAACATAAGTACTTATTTCAATATCAAAATAAATTTGTCAGATAAAAATTATGATTGAAGATCCAAATTGGCTCTGAAACTATCAAAAACGGTCACATTGCCAAATCGCACTAATCTAAAAGCGAAAGTTTTTGAGTGTGTATGTTTGCTACTTCTTCACGTCTAAACGGCTGGAGCGATTACAATAAAATTTGGTATGGAGTTAGCTGACACCCTAGATTAACATATAGGCTATAATTTATAAAGTTTATCGCGGGTAAAACCGCGGGGCACAGCTAGTCAAACATAAAAATATTCTATCGAACACAGGGGATGATTCTGTATCAAAAAATGTTTAAGGAAAGATAACACTTCTACCCAGCATTCTAAAATAAATTTAAGTCAAAATCTCAAGTAGACTCTAATACTCAACATTTTTGCCCTTATCATATAAATATTCTTTGCCAAATTACCCCTTAGCTATGCTTTTGGCAGAGCATAACCAGGGTCAAGTAAATAAAAACGTTATGGTTTGTTGTACACGCGTGCATTTAATCCGGTACTCAGCTAGCAATTACTCATTAACAGATTACACAGGGCGCGCCCGGCGCATCGGCCGCCTTCTATCTACGTACATAACATTCAGGTAGGCACAATCTCGCTACGTCGTTTATCTTCAACATATGCGTTTAAGAAAACTAGTAACTGTTGGTACAGACGCCAGCACATCCAGCTACCCTAATCTGTCAAATTTATTTTATAGATTATCAACTTTATCACATAAGCATAAGGTTCACTTTCAATTGGGGTTCACTTTCAAATCAACTTTCAAACTTGATGTGCTGGCGTCTGTACCTCAGTCGCTTTACGTAAAACATGCATGATTTTCCGATGGTCGGTCTTGCGCTGTCCGCATTCAGCGGTTTTCCGTGACTCTTGGAAGATCGTCGGTCCACCTTATAGGGGGCCTGCCCACACTATAGAGATCCTTGGAGGAGGCCTTTCTCCGGCAGTGGATGTCTCCCGGCCTCGGCTAGTATGATTACTTATGTAGTAGTAAGGCGAAATGGTTTCAGTGCAATAGAAAACAGTCTGGATTGAGCGACAAACATTTCGCAGGAGCTATAAGGTATTGTTAGTGAAAATACATAGAAAATATCAATATAAAAAAAATATATGATTTGCTCGGCGGTGGCCAATGCCCGGCACATCGACTACTTTTAAAATAATTACATGTGTAGGTGTATGCATAATTAGCGCCATCTGTTTACTTGCAAGGGTACCATAATTGCGATATAATACAAGGTTTATTGCACCTATGTAAAGTCTAACCATGTGCGTGGGTGGATACAATTTCATCTTAATATCGTCGTTATGACGTGGAAAGCTAGGGTGGCTTTACTAATACAAGAGTATCCACTGACGAAGAGTGACCATCATCATCATATCATCATATCAGCCGAAAGACGTCCACTGCTGGACAAAGGCCTCCCCCAAAGATCTCCACAACTGCCGGTCCCGCGCTATTCGCATCCAGCTGTTTCCAGCGACCCGCACAAGATCATCGGTCCATCTTGTAGGGGGCCTGCCCACGCTGCGTCTTCCGGTTCGTGGTCGCCACTCAAGAACCTTTCTGCCCCAACGGCCATCGGTTCTACGAGCTATGTGCCCCGCCCACTGCCACTTCAGTTTTGCAATACTTCGGGCTATGTCGGTGACTTTGGTTCGCCTGCGGATTTCGACATTTCTGATACGATCCCGCAGGGAAACTCCGAGCATAGCCCTCTCCATTGCTCTTTGGGTGACCTTGAGCCTTCTAATAAGGCCCATAGTGAGCGACCACGTCTCTGTTCCGTATATCATCACTGGCAACACACACTGGTCGAAGACTTTCGACTTGAGACACTGCGGTATTTTGGACGAGAAGATGTTACGTAGCTTACGTAGCTGACGAAGGCTGACCAAATCCACATAAAACAAAAACCGGCCAAGTGCGAGTTGGACTCGTACATGAAGGGTTCCGTAGCAGCAAGTATTTCTGTTGATTAAATGAAAGCAAACTGCGGTTTACGATTTATGACGAATTAAAAAAAAACTACTTGCTAGATCTCGTTCAAACCAATTTTCGTTGTTAGTTTGCATGGTAATGTACATCATATATTTTTTTTAGTTTTATCATTCTCTTATTTTAGAAGTTACAGGGAGGGGGGGGGGGCACTCATTTTACCACTTTGGAACTCAATATAATTTTTAAAGACCTATCCATAGAATCCCCACTTGTATGGGTACGATGAAAAAAAAATTTGAGTTTCTGTTCTATGTATGGGGACCCCCCCAAAATTATTGTTCTTTTTTATTTTTGTGAAATCTTAATGCGGTTCACCGAATACATCTGCTTACCAAGTTTCAACAGTACAGCTCTTATAGTTTCGGAAAAAAGTTGCTATGACATACGGACGGACAGACAGACATGACGAATCTATAAGGGTTCCGTTTTTTGCCATTTGGCTACGGAACCCTAAAAATGGATGGCGTCGTACGTCGTATGGTCTAATAATGTTGTGCCTTTCCTCTCCACATATCTGTATTAAATATTGATTTTTAAGAATAGCCAATGAAATTTGTTTGTTCGGTGAACAATAAGCAAAAACTTGAGCGTAAATAATTAGAAAGAAACTGTGCACATGTGGGGCAGTGGTAAAGGTAGCCGTGTCACTTCTTGTTCGATGCCATCGTATTTCGGCTTCGTTCCCGGACTTTCCAAGTATTTGTGTCCCCATGTATAGTCAGTCTCAATCTGGGTATGCCTTTTGCTAGTTAATTGCATATATGCAAAGTGGTACAGGTATTTATTTCACTAGTGGCGGCGTAGTCCACAAATAAAAAATACTTGATAATAACAACTATTTTTTTAAATGATCTATCAAACAAAATAGACCATCAACCGTTGGGAATAAAAAATAACTTTAACAATAAAGAGACCCTTAATATTTGCTAGGAACTCGTAAATAAACTTCTAGGAAAAGGGGGATTTTTCACAAACAAAACATTCGAAAGCAATAAAATACGAAAACACAATAATAGAACGCGTTTGGAGACAAAAAAATAACCATCCCAATTTGGTGCAAAATAAAGTCGAATTTGCTTCGTAGGCGCTTTTAGAAATTGTTGTGTTAAAAATGCTTACGAGGTGATTTTTTTCTGTATAGGATTTTTAATAAAACAGAGGTTTTTCTTATGCTGAGCGCTTCAGCTGTATGTAAAGGATAAAACAATGCCGCGATCTGAAAAAAGGAAGATCTCTGAAAGAAATCAATGTGGCTTCCCCTTCACGACACAGTAAGGTAACATAAGATGAACCTAAATATTTAAATCATAATGAATACGAGAATACAGTTCGTAAGAAACCGCTCAGCGCAATGTAAACCGGTGACCAAGAATTCAGTATAATATGGTGCAGATCCGATGATAAATTCACATAGAAATTTTCATGAAATGAAGGATATTTAACTAAAACATCCCAAAATATTTATACTGAATCTCAATATACAACAAAAATGTATCGTTTTCGAATCAAACTCAGATCAACAGATATTATATATTGCGATTCAGTACTAATATGCAAAAAAATAAATCCTGGCGGTACGACTTTTAAAGAAAGTAAGCGACGAGTATTGCCAAGTCATGCCGAAGGAGGCGTTAACATTTACACTATAATGTGTTTTAAAGAGAATAAATAGTTTCGAATACCTAACAGCGTACTTTCCCTTACCTTAATTGGCAAAGGTTAACCCAGTGAATACACGGTCAAGTCAGGATTCGACACTGGATGGACAGGTCGCTGGTTCAAATTTATTATACACAGAATTTTAAATAAGAATTTTTGAAGTTCGTCGCTATACTTTTTGGCACTAAGTTGAAAATAGTTGATGCCAATATAACCTAATAAATAAAAATGAATCACCAAAATGTTTGGAACTTTCAAATTGCACCAAATTTGATAAAAAAAAATTTATGTGCTCGTTCGTATGAAAAATGGCAAATATTTAAAATATCCGAAAAGTGAGACGTTCCTATTTTGTCGTTGCTTCTTAAGCACTATTTGTATTCTCCCGGGAAGTTAAATTAAAATTATTATTATACAGTACAATACTGTCTGTACGAAGTTCGCCGGGACAGAAATATTTAATAATATTCAGGTTATTGGAAAATAATTTTATTAATTTATTATACTTTTGATTTTTTTTGTAGGTATTTTATTTCACCCGTTTTTATTGGACCCTTTTTAGTGATTATGTACCTATTATTTAGTCACGCTTGCATATATTCCAGAAGGTTTGACCTGGTAAGGTCGTATGGAAACTCCTTCCTTCCTTGCATAGAGTCAGCAGTCTGTAGGGACACAGGTTGTATCCGTCAAAATGACTTTTATACTACGTTGCTCATCTCGGTGGTCTTCCACCACACATTCTGTCTTTGAGTAAGTTCTGCCATATTGTATAACGGCACTTGGTGTTTAAACGTCAAACAATAAACTCGTCTCTACAATTAATATTTTGTCATATTTAAAAGTTGACCTTGCGCGCCTTCTAATAAAATTGGTAGGTCTCGATCGATATTGTTTGAGAAAAGAGTAATATTTCAACGGCGCTTGAAGTCTTAAACAATTGATTTCCTTATAAACTTGCAGCCACATATAAAAAATATGTGGCCGCAAGTTTGCCTATATTATAATAAATAATTACAGAATTCAAGAAGATACTACAACCTCAAGCTGAAGTGGAAACAATATTTTAAAATATTTAAAATTACATATCAGCATCAGATTGACATATAAGCTTTTTTCCCTCACTCTTCTTTAGTTTGCTCGTACTATAACAGAACCCAAACGTAAAAAATTCAGCGCCATACTACCAACTATGCATACATAAACAATGCGGGTACCTCCTACAGTGAGTAGCTTCAAACAGTTCCACGCTCCCAAATCCATTTCACTTGTTGATAAACACATAAATATGAATGAGCTTTCCCCAATATCGTTTGGCAGTTATTGTTCTCTCGCACTGACCTTCAGATCTCAGCATGATTGGATCCTAATGGGTTTTAAATTGTTGCTACATCCATCGTTCTGATTGACCATCTGCCATGCTGTGTCGCTTCACTCATCCAATCAACCAATTACTAGGCTTATTCAAAATCTGAATGGGCTTCGATGTAAATATATGTAGTTGGATTTTGGATTTCCCTACAGTGCTGTGTGGTGACGGCAACGAATATCACCTCCCCATTTCATCTCGTGGAGGGCCTAGAAGTGGTCCCGAGGGAATACCTACCAGGCAGACAGACAGGCCTAGCTTGTCGATTATGGCATATCCCCCTTTCTTGGTGGAAGGTTTTGTCCAACCGTGGACATCATTCGGCTGACGAAGATTGTACAGTACATCTTCATGCGGATTTGTTTGGACACCTTTCATGGACTAGCCTGTTGGTCTAGTGGACAGAGAATCTGACTGCTAAATCAGAGGTCGCCGGTTTGAGCCCCACTCAGTATAAATCTTCGTATGATGAGCACGTTTAGTTTTTCTGTATCATATGTATGTATTTAGAAATAAATAAGTCATTAGGTATATCAGTTGTCTAGCCTAGTTTGAGATCAGATAGCAATATGTTAGTTGTCCCAAACTATTTAGGTATATTTTATTGAGCTGTGGCCCGAACCCCATAAGGGTGCCCTCAGGTATTAGTCGCTTAAATTAAGCTACTGGTTGAGAGCCTTTTGCGCTAGGCAACTGCTCGTTGTTTTCAATTCTTTAATTTGATATACTATTGCTAAATGTAACAATAATAGCTTAGTAACTTGCTATTTATTATTTATTTAAGGATATTAAAAATATATGTGACGAAACAGACCGCTCGGACGGACTAATTCAAAAAATTTGTTGCTTTAATTACTGGTTTTAAACTGTGTTTATGTAATACATTGTGAGCTTGACAAGTACAAGTGTATGTAAATACCCAAGTGCTGAATAAATTTCATTATTTCATTTCATCATTGATTACCCTAAGCATTGCAGGTAACTGTCTACTTAGCTTTTGGCGCTGACTGAATAGGTAATACCCTAACATAATACAAGTCAGGTAATCAGGTTGATTCTATCATTGTGGGAAATGTATCAGGTGCGCAATTATGTGTTGCCAGAGCTCGGCAAGGATCAGCAACTCGTTTCGCTTACCATCGAGTTGCTTATTAAAAATATATAATAATATCTAGGGACAATGTCACACAGATCATCCTAGTCCCAAACTAAGCAAAGCTTATAGTATGGGTACCAGGCGACGATATACATACTTATATAGATAGAGAAATACTTAAATACATATGAAACATCCATGACTCAGAAACAAATGTTCCTGCTCAACACACAAATATTTGCACTTACCGGGATAATAATGATTAAAAAGCAATACCGGATGAAAAATATTCCCGGGGTGAATAAAGATGGGGAAGTTTTAGGTCTTATTGTATGCTATCGACTTTTATATAAGGTGGTTGGTAACGATTACACCATTGTCCGCTTAAGGATTAAGTTTCGTTCCCGTCTTGATTCACCCCTGGATTTTTATTCAACCCGTTTTGCGGTTATGTGCTTTGTGGAAATGTACTCGAAAGTACTAAATTCCATATTTTGAAATGGACCAGCTGTACATAATATCCTCACGCTTTATTAGGCGATACTGAAATCTGAATGAATCAGCAGCTCCTGAAGCGAGATTATAATAAATAATCTCCTGGAACATATACACACACGGCCATCTGATCCAAACTAAGCAGAACTTGTACTATGGAAACCAGATAACTTATACATATATTATCCCCGTAGCCTAGTTGGTAGTGCTCCTGCCTACGAAGCTGGTGGTCCTGGGTTCGAATCCCGGTAAGTGCAAATATTTGTGTGATGAGCACGAATATTTGTTTCTGAGTCATGGATGTTTTCTATGTATTTAAGTATTTATATATCTATATAAATATGTATATCGTCGATAATATTACCCATAGTACAAGCTTTGCTTAGTTTGGGGCTAGGATGATCTGTGTGACATTGTCCCTAGATATTATTATTATTACATATACTTACTAATTTTCTTTTGTAAATATATACTTATATAGAGACGTATTATCATAAATCTTTTTCTTTCTTTCTTTATTACACCCAGACTCAGAACAAACAGACATTTTGATTCACACAAATATCTGTCCTGGGTGGGAATCGTACCCACGACCGGCGGCGTGAAAAGGCAAGCATTTACCAACTACGCCAACCGGCCCGTCGAGATGTTAATCACGATTACGAGTACGACTTATGTCTGATTTATAAATAGGAACCGAGGGAAGTTACGCAAATCATAGCAAGCTTTATAATGTATTTCGTATAAACATTCCATTCATCAAAGGATGTGTTGGGATGTTCAATATCACTATACATAATCCACTTATAAGAATGTGTAAGCAGTATAATTCTATTTGCTCCGAAACTGACATATTTCATGACAGTATAAACACCTTTGAAAAAAGCTTTGTTTAAAAAAGAAAATCTACATTTAAAACCTATCAACCCTTTATAAGCTCAAACTATTAATTTTGAGCTTGCCAATTATTGTGTATTATGTATAATTACTGTGTGTGTACTTTAATTTCAATTATCTCGAATATTAAAAATATATATGAAGCTATAATATAAGTGCTGTGTCCAGTTATATCCAGTTATTGGACTACAGGGTAAAATTTTGCTTACAAAATAAAATATGGAGAACTTTATAGAATCTGTAATCTGTTTCTGTACCAATAAATAAAATAAAAATAAAATAAAATAAATACTACATATACCTACCCGTATACAACATGTAACTTAATTAACGCACATCCTGAAAATAGTTTGTTCAGAATCGTTTACTGAATCGATTTATATCATTTTTAGTATTATTTTATTCCATAAATAAATATAACTACGGAAATTATTGCCATATTTACCCTGTACAGTCAAAACAAATTGAAATGGACCGTTAGTCAAAGTAATAAGTCTTTTAAAATCTCAGTTTTATTTGTATTCATACAAATTCCATCATTCAATACAAAATAAAGAAAAATAAACTTTATTCCAAGAAACCTATTAAGTAAATAACATTGCATATACATGTTAAATTAAAAATTCAGTGCATATATTATGATTACAACTTAATATTCTAATTGGGGTGTTTGAGGGTGTGCGTTAATTACGTTACATGTTGTATAGATGTTGTTGTTACATCGTACACTTTTTGATGTCTCGAATATAGCACGAGCCGTCAAAACAAAGCTCTTTGTGGGGCTATTATTGCTCCGTTTCAAGTGTTTACGAGTTCCTTAATTGCTTTAGAGTCTGTCTGTGTAATATATAAAATCTATTTATATTTATTATCTATTTATTTAAAGTGATTTACTAAAGATTTTGTAGAAGCTTTAGTAAATCACTTTAAATATACTCATATTTTAGTCTCCGACACATCTGACCTGCCCTTTTCAACTGACTAAAAGGGAGGTGGTTGTTAATGCACGTGTTACGCAGTGGTTTAGTCAGTCGCCACGCCACTTCGTGTTCCGTGTTTGATTCCCTCACAGGAATTTAGCTAATAAGTGAGCACATTCATTGCCTCTAATGCCGAAATGGCTTGGAATCCAAGCTAGTTGAACAGTTTTCTGATTTTCTGAATATGCTAAAAGAGATTTTTTTATTACTAAAATAAGTGGGCTATGTAATTTAGATTTAAGGGGGTTTTGTTCTAAAGCTTTTAAAGTGCTTAAGGAGTCTGTAAAAATTACAGCCTTTCTAATATTATGTGATTCTATAAAACGACTTGCTTCTAATATAGCAATACATTCACCTGTAAATACCGAACATTCCACAGGACACCTAAATTTCAAAATAATTTTAGAATTTTATAAAAAACAGCGATGCCTGTAGGTTGAGAGTCTGAGAGCTTTGAGGCATCAGTAAAGAATATATTAAATCCCCTCCAGCGTTCACAAACTAATGCATTGAAGGCCAGATCCGCAGAAGGTGAATCCCTTGAGATTTACGGAAAAATATTTCAGGTTTAAAGGTTACGACTTTATACCCAAAATTAAATAGTGGGAATTTAAGGGAAATCTAAACACGTTGTGCATCGATGATATAAGACAGATGACAGCTGACATAATATGTCAATTGAACGATAAAGTGAATTGAGTTGCGGCACATATAACCTCACTACATTCCATGTGATTATGTTAAACAGTTTAATTTAACAATATTTTGCGCATCTTTTGTTATTTTTTGCAACAAAAATTTGTTTATTAATAAAGATAAGTGTACTGGACAATAATCCAGTGTTATTTCTAGAATGCCTTCATGTCTGATCATGATATGGACGAACATGATAATGACGATATTCTGCCTGCGGCGAAATATACATATAATTTAATTTAAAATTTCAAAGCAAAAGGTACATTAAATGTAGATATACCAGTGATTCTCTCTACTATATGAAAATCCTAAGTACATAATCTCTATGTCTTTTACACCCTTTAGATATATATTAAATTTAATAGGCACTGTAGGTTCCTGATAAATGGTAATTATCGTTTAAAGTGGAAAATATCAAAACCTACGAATAGGTACAGTTAGCAAAAGCAGTAGCTTACTTATTATCAACCCTTATTATGGCGTCCTTATACCGATACAACATCAAGCCTCATTTGCTACAAAAAAAAATCGCACATTGCTACAAGAATGTGACGGCATGATTACACTTGGCTTTATGAGGCAGGTAAAGACGAAGAAGAATACACATTATTGCTAAAGAAAAGTAAAACAAAACGATGGATACAAACAAGGAAATTAGCTTATCTTAATTATTACGGCCTTATCGCTAAAAGCGATCTGTTCCAGGCAACCGATTTGCGTACCTTTTTGTACCCCATGGACTACGTGCAGCATTTTGATGAGACAGAACCCCGAAACGATGCAGACGAACCATTTCTCTAGATTTATTGCCTACTTGTGACCCGTCTCGGCTTTGCATGAGTAGGGAGACAGAAAGATAAATAAGACAAGTGTTAACTTTAAAAGGCAAATTTTGAAATCCTTCGATTACATTATTATAATCTTCATATACTTATATCATTAATTATTAAAAAATAAAAGACAGCCCTATACAGTTACTTGTTGATAATGTAGCCTTTTGTAAGTGAAATAATTTTTAAAATGAGTTTTGTAGCAATTTTATTTTATTAATTACACACAAACATACAAAAATGTCAAATCTGTTCTCTTAATTAGGTTACAAATTTTGATATTTCATATATATGATCAAATTTGAAATTTAAAAGCGGTTTAATCAAATATTCAAATTAAAAACTTGATTTGATAACAGTCAAGCAATTTCTAAAGGACACGTGGAGCCACATGGCTATCGCTACATGGAGCCAACATTCTACATAGAATGTAACAGTCTTATTTAAAAACGCTACTTAAATTTAAGCCGGCCGCTCAACCATGGTTTATCAAATTTTTCATTTAAAAACACGATTTAACTTTGACCCGCGGTTGAGCCATGTCAAAATTTAAACCACGTCGGCCCCTGGTTTAAAGCTTGCTCAAATATGGCGGATTTTATTTGCGTCAGCTGACTTTTTGTTTGACGTTTGTTTGTGAATGGAGGTTTTATTGAAGTTACTAACCGTTTTAATTTTTAAATAAATACTGAATTCCAGTGGGAATCTTATCACAAACTTCAAAATCCACCGAAGAAAATCAATAGTCCTTGAAAATGCACTGTTACGATCATAATTCTATCATTCCATGTCTACCATAGAGCAAAAATCATAAAGTTTTGATACAATATCCGATTTAGTCGATTAATTTTGGTCAAGCTCTATACCAGTCTCAGAAATGTTGACAGTGTAAAATAAAATGACGTTACTTAGCTGAGAAACCTTTAAGTAGGGTTTTTAAATAAAGAAATAGTTGAGCGGGGTTTAAGTGGTTGAGCAGGGTTTAGCTGAGATATGGTTAAGCGGCGGATCAAGGAATTATTTTAAATAAGAGTGTAAGAGAATAAAATATTTCGACAACATGACAGTATTCACCGTAGAAGTTACTACTGTACCGTGTTAGAAAGCACTGGGGGTTTTGCTCAGATAATGCAAATTCAATCCTGTTAGAGGTTTAAAGTTATTAATTTTAGCGTACAATATTTTAATATGCCTTGCATTGCAATAATGTTTTTAACATCAAGATAGTAGATTGGTTACAAATATTAACTCTATTTTATATTTACTATAACTATACTCGGTAGTGTATGTTATTAGTTTTATTCTAAAAGATGATGGTTTATTCTAGTGATGTCGTTAAATTTATTTATTTAAAGATACACCAACAGCGTCTGTATTTAATAACACTTTAAATATAGATATTTAGATATATAACAAGTTATGGTCTTATACAGTTGCCAATAACAGGTGAACCATCACTCACAAATACAAATGATAACCTAAATTAAAAACGAAACTTAATAAAATATATAAACAAAATAAATTATTGTAATTATACTTTGGTAATCAAAAAATTAAAAACAAATCAATCAACACAAAACTCAATCAAAACAAAAATCGGCAGTCTGTAAGATATATCTATGCTCCTAATGTTCAATGTTTAATTAAAACTAAACCAGTAACTAAAAGCTTTAGTTTGACACAGGAATCAAATCCAGGATTTTCTTTGAACTCCGCTTACTCAACGAATCATTAATGCCTTCTTTATTATATCTGCAATGAAGTGTCACGTAACATTCGCTGAAGCCATTAATCCACTTGACCTCCGTTACTCTTAGTTTCTTTGTCGGCGTTAGTTCCCGAGGGGTGCTAGAGATAGAATACTCTGTCTTACCTACCAATAGTTCTTCGTTTATCTAAGCGCGTGGGACATAGTTGGAACTAAAACGAATTCAAAGAATGAAGATTAATATTTCGTATAGAGAATTCTTTTCGTCAACACACTTGACCCGTTAATTACTACTGCATTGTAAAATAGTGAACTAAAGCGGAGTTCACGCCTCCTGTATCGTTTGAAAGGCGTAAAATAAAGCGAGCCCGGTGTAATCTTTTAAGAAATTCATTTCGAGTAACTTGTAATAATCATTTCTGATAAATATTATACATGGATATTCAGAATAATATTGTGAACCTCAGTTATTACATCGTTTATAAATATCAAATTCTCCAATAGTCCCATATTTTTTGGCGATTTTGATATTTTCTAATAACTAACTAATGGACGCTCTACCCTACTTAAATGTTATGGCAATTTCTTCTTGAACAATTTACAACAAATTCAATTACAGAGAAAACAAAAAGTTTTAAATTTGTAAACAATTTGACTGAATGCAAGGCATTGGATTTCAGCACCGTTTTCTCAGCAACACTGTCGGTTTTCTTAGGCAGACTAAAGCCGCATATTGTGACGAATGACCAACGAGTCTCATCATAATCTTTGTCCGCAGGCTGGTACTAATAGCACTGGTTGTAGAAGTGCTCTACCCAGTAACATGGTCGTGTCAGGTGGAGGGCTGGACGGGCGGCGCGTTCGTGCGGCTGTACCTGTGCGGCACGCTGACGCTGCAAGCTGCACTCATGCTGCTGCTTGCGGCGCTGGCGCAGCAGTCCGCGCGGGGGACCATCACGGATATTGACGCGAGGAAGATGGTGTCACCGCTTCTTCTTATCAAGTGAGTATATAATCATTCACACCTACATTAAAGGAAAATGTTTGGTTATTTTGTCTGTCACCATCCATATTTATAAATTACCTTTAAAGCAGACTTCAGCGTGCAGCTATCATGATCATACATGTACGAGCTAGATAGCTGTATCTGTATTCATCATATCAAACGAAAGACGCCCACTGCTGGACAAAGGCCTCCCCCAAAAATGTAAACAATTGTTCCCACTTCCCATTATTCTATATCAGTAGTACACGTAGGCACATCAAATCAAATCAAAATCATTTATTTGCTTACTAAGTGTACAAACAGGTCTTATTACTCAATAGTGGTGCTTAGAACTTAGCGGCCTTTTGCAGGCGTTGCAAATTTGAGAGATAACATTTTATTTCCAGTATGGTATAGCCACACCACAAACGCTAAGCATAATGGCTGGTTATACTCTTCGGTCTTCTGTATAACCTGCCGCAGCGTATGTATGTGGTCTATGGTACTAAAGCCTTTACGGAAACCGGCTTGTTCGGGAGGCTGGAAGTCGTCAAACCTGCGTGCGAGACGATTCGTAATGACCCTCGAAAACAACTTGTAAACATGGCTCAGCAGTGTGATGGGTCTGTAATTCTTCAAGAGGGTTTTTTGAAGAAGAGCACCACCACACCCCTGTGCCATGCTTTTGGCGTTTGACCTTCTAGTATGACGGAGTTAAATAACTTCTGAAGGGCCCGTAGGATTGGTGTACCACCCGCCTTCAGAAGCTCTGCCGTAACTCCATCATCACCAGGCGCCTTGTTGTTCTTAAGCTGTTCGAGAGCCATTCTAATCTCGCACAGGCTGACGTCCGGGATGTCGTCGGTGAAGTGTTGGGTTAGTCGTGCTCTGGGATCTGAGGCACAACTATCGACAGGTGACTGGGTTTTCGCATACAGCTGTCCATAGAACCTCTCGATCTCTCCCAGCAACTCAGGTTTAGACGTGACGATTCTGCCATCCTCAGTCTTCTGCTTCGTCAGTTGGCTCTGTCCAACAGACAGTTCTCTTGCAAACACTTTAGAGCCTTTGTTCCGCTCAATGGCTTCTTTAATACAATTTGTATTAAATTGGCGCGTGTCGCGAGTCAAAGACTTTGAGATCTGTCTGTTGAGCTGCCGGTATCTGGTAGCATCATCAGAGGATGTCAGAACCATTTTCCGTCTTTCGTCCATAAGCTGCAGGGTATAGTCAGAGATCTTTTTGGTTCTGTTTGTACGGTGGGCCTTGAAGACCTTAGACCCACCCGTATGGACAGCTTCTACGAGCCTGTTATGGTATGAGTCCACTTCCTCGCAATCTGCTAGGCATTCGAAACGGTTTTGCAGTTCGAGCTGAAAGGGTTCAGGGTTTTGGATGTGGATGGGTAAAGGTCGGAGCGTAGACTTTATCAGTCGGGACCTCTGGAGCTTGACATTTAGGTTCAATGAGCCTCTCACCAGTCTGTGATCGCTCCCGGTTTTAACCATATTGATCACTGAGACGTCATTGAACACCTGTCTACTCGTCGACAAGATAAAGTCTATCTCGTTTTTTGTTTTACCATCGGGGCTTACCCAGGTCCATTTGCGGTTTTCCGACTTCTTGAAAAAGGAGTTCATCATAAAGAGTCCCTCCTTCTCCATGAAGTCGGCCAACATTTGGCCCCGGGGATTCCGGTCTCCAGTTCCAAATTGCCCCACTTTCAGCTCATTCCCGAATTGTTTACCCAGCTTCGCGTTAAAGTCCCCCATGACCACAGTGAAATAAGAGTTCGAGGTATGTATGGCTCTAGAAATATCCTCATACATGACCTCAACCTCATCGTCGGAGTGCGTCGAAGTCGGCGCGTAAACCTGTATGACCTTCAACGAATACCGCTTGGTAATTCTGAGTATAAGGTACGCAACCCTAGTCGACACACTCTCGATTTTCACTATGTTGTGTACGAGGGACTTGTGGACTATGAACCCAACACCACCTTGGGACAGTTGGTCGCCTTCCCGGAAATAGAACAGATTCCCGGATTTCAGGATTATCGTGTCCTCCCCCTCTCTTCGGACTTCAGATAATCCTATTATGTCCCAATGTAACCTGCTCAATTCTTCCTCCAGTTCGATCATCTTCTCGTCGATCCGCAGTGTGCGTGTGTTGTATGTTGCCAGGGCCAGAGGTCGTCGGTTTTGGTAACGCGGAATCTGCCGGGGATTCTTAGCACCCCCTGCCCTGCCGTAACCACGGCTGTTACCACGGCTGGGAATAGCAGGGCTGCCGGGGACTGGGGGCCGCGGTTTAATTGTGTCCTTCATTTGAGGGGATCTGCCATAATCGCCACGCTTGGCAAACGGGTTGGCGATCGCAGTAAGGTAGAAATTGGTACTCATAAGAACGCTGCTGCCCATTCTCTGGTATATATTCCCTCGGGACGACTTCTACGTCCCCCCACGGGATGAGAGGGGGTGGTGATATTCTCTAGGCCGTCACCACACAGCCTGTGGACTATGAGAAAGCTTTCGATTCGATCGAAACTTGGGCCGTACTGAGGTCTCTCCAAAGGTGCCAAATCGACTACCGGTATATCGACGTGTTAAAGTGTTTGTACGAAAACGCCACTATGTCAGTGCGACTCCAGGTCCAGAACTCGAAACCTATCCACTTGCAGCGAGGTGTGAGACAGGGAGATATTATATCTCCGAAACTGTTCACCGCTGCATTGGAAGATGTCTTCAAGCTTCTGGACTGGAAAGGCTTTGGCATCAATGTCAATGGCGAGTACATCACCCACCTTCGATTTGCCGACGATATAGTAGTCATGGCTGAGACCCTTGACGACCTCGGTACAATGCTCGATGGCCTCAGCAGAGTCTCTCAACAAGTGGGTCTGAAAATGAACATGGATAAGACGAAAATTATGTCAAACATCCATGTTGCACCCACTCTAGTTAAGGTTGGAGACTCTGCACTCGAAGTTGTAGAGAACTATATTTACCTAGGACAGACCATCCAACTAGGTAGGTCCAACTTCGAGAAGGAGGTCAATCGTAGAATCCAACTCGGCTGGGCAGCGTTCGGGAAGCTACGTAATATCTTCTCGTCCCAAATACCGCAGTGTCTCAAGTCGAAAGTCTTCGACCAGTGTGTGTTGCCAGTGATGACTTACGGAACAGAGACGTGGTCGCTAACTATGGGCCTTATCAGGCGGCTCAAGGTCACCCAAAGAGCAATGGAAAGGGCTATGCTTGGAGTTTCCCTGCGAGATCGAATCAGAAATGATGAGATCCGCAGGCGAACTAAAGTCACCGACATAGCCCTAAGAATTGCCAAGCTGAAGTGGCAGTGGGCAGGGCACATAGCTCGTAGAGCCGACGGCCGCTGGGGCAGAAAGGTTCTCGAGTGGCGACCACGAACCGGAAGACGCAGCGTGGGCAGGCCCCCTACAAGATGGACCGATGATCTTGTGCGGGTCGCTGGAAAACGCTGGATGCGGATAGCGCAAGACCGGCAATTGTGGAGATCTTTGAGGGAGGCCTTTGTCCAGCAGTGGACGTCTTTCGGCTGATATGATATGATGATGGTATAGCAAAATTTATAGACACAAATTAGTTAATAATATACTAGTAAAAATAATGTTAGTTACAATATCTCAGCGTCTGACTTAAACTCTACTACTACAACTATTTTATTTTATTCAACAACTCCCGCACTATTAAAATGAATACCTGTGTCGCGGGGTACTTTACATACATATAATAGACTTACACAAAGTACACCCAGACTCAGAACAACTACTTATGCCCCACACGTGCAGTTAAAAGTATTAGTTATTACTTTTACATGTACCGAGAATATAGAGTGATTTTAATTACTATTTCTA
Organism: Pseudoips prasinana; assembly: GCA_951640165.1. Classification (NCBI taxonomy): domain Eukaryota; kingdom Metazoa; phylum Arthropoda; class Insecta; order Lepidoptera; family Nolidae; genus Pseudoips; species Pseudoips prasinana. The sequence continues at coordinate 15,469,336 of OX621241.1, read as the reverse complement.
TTGGACTTATCAATGGCAAATATTTTGACAACGATTAAATGCCATCCATGGGGGCAATGCAGCCAGCATTCTACCTCTCGTCAGTGAAGCGATGCCGAAAAACGATTTTCTGTAATTATTTTATTTTATACACTATCTGCATGTGTATATGGTCGTTATTTTGAATTACTAGGTAACATAAATATGTATATCTGATAAATAGCAAAAGTTAAATAATACCAAGTAAATGGAAGGCATTATTTAGAGCTTACAAATTCATACAATTCTATTTCAGCAATAAGCTACTGATAATTAATGGAACAATTCTTCGTGACCGCGAGCTTCTTGGAAAGCTCAAAATGTCGGAAAGTAAACGAAAATATTTGCCCGAACTTAACTATATTTCAGTCAGTAATGGTTGTTCAAAAATATCTCACAGAAAATACACGTCTCCTTAAAATGAAATAATGAAATTTCTTCACTACTTAATTATTAACATACATTTGTACCTGTCAAGCTCAATATTAAGTACCTAGTAAAGTAAGTTTATTTTGTTTAAATTTTAAACTTACAGTATAAGAAACTAGCTGTGCCCCGCGGTTTCAACAGCATTAAATATTATAAATTATAGCAAATGTGTTATTCGGAGACATAAGTTATGTTACTACAAAGTTTCATCAAAATCCGTTATGTAGTTTTTGCGTAAACGAGTAACAAACATCCCTACATCCATACTTACAAACTTTCGCATATTCGATATTTGGTAGGGTAGGACTAGACTTGACCATGCGATGGCCCAGACTGTCCATGCCGTCGATCTTATCGCAAATTAGTATATGTTGTGCCATCCTTAAATAAGGATGAATGCATCTATTTAAATAACAAGGTATTTTGCTCCTTTTGAAAGAAATTGTGTTATTTTAACATTGTCACCGCCACACTGTTTAACTCACACGACGTTTTCGTTAAATTAGTTGATTTTCTCTCAGCAGAATGTGTTAATTATTGCTTTCTCTAGGTATACCTTTACAAAGCAGCTGGAGAGTCGTTAGCAACCTAAGTTTCTAATCTTAGGCACTAATAGCTATAACCTACAATAGCTACTCACGTCAGCAGTGGTCTTAATCATCTGCCAAGAATATAACTCATTTGTCATAGTGTATATACAGTTCTAGAATATAAAATAAAGGCTACTTATTAAATGCTAATAGACTGCACGTGTGGCGCAGCGGCTATGACAGTCGCCTCGCCGCTGGGTGTCGCGGGTTCGAGTCCCACGCCGGCAATATTTGTGTGACCCATAAATAGTTGTTCTGAGTCTGGATGTAATTTGTGTCCGTCTTAAGCATACACATAGCCGTAAGAATTGCCAAGCTGAAGTGGCAGTGGGCAGGGCACATAGCTCGTAGAGCCGACGGCCGCTGGGGCAGGAAGGTTCTCGAGTGGCGACCACGAACCGGAAGACGCAGCGTGGGCAGGCCCCCTACAAGATGGACCGATGATCTTGTGCGGGTCGCTGGAAATCGCTGGATGCGGATAGCGCAAGACCGGCAATTGTGGAGATCTTTGGGGGAGGCCTTTGTCCAGCAGTGGACGTCTTTCGGCTGATATGATGATGATTATATAATATGTTTGTAAAGTACCCCGCGACACAGGGAATAGATTCCGTAGTGCGGGAATCTTCTTTAAAAAAAATTATACATAATGGCTCTATAATTTGTGAACTTTATTGTGAATTATTGTTCCGATTAATGGTTCTAATTAAGATTTACATTTAAATTAAAATGATACTATTTAAAACATAGAAAAGACTACCTACATGAACCGATTTAAATCAAATTAGTATGGGTGGTGCCATTTGACATAGTAATTCTTAAAGCCTTCTGATCAAAAGAGTTCGGTCCTCGCACAATACGGTCCTTGTTAATTCTATTTTTTTTATGTACCGGGGTACAGGTATTAGATAGAAATATTCCTCCATTTAGCGAACGTTGTCTTCAAAAAATATATCTGAGTTCATGACTTGTCATGGTCTGGTTGTTTTCTGTGTATTGTGCGTATATACTACTCTGTCAAGAAAGAACCAGGAAAAGATCAATAATATACAAAATGTTTGTTATTCATCCAAATTTATTTTATCACCTTCAAAGTATGCTCCTTCAGAAACGATATACTTACGCCAACGAATTTCATCAAAACATTTTTTAAACGCTGCTTTCGTAATTGAGTTCAGTTCCCGCCGCGAATTCTCCTTTATGTCTTCTACCGATTGAAAACGGGTACCACGAAGTCGTAATTTCAGTTAATGACAAAGAAAGAAGTCAGCTGGAGCCATATCTGGTGAATATGGTGGTTGCTGGATGGTATTTGTTGAGTGTTTGGTCAAAAATTCGTTCACAATGATGGCCTTGTGCGAAGGCGCATTATCATGGTGCAAAATCCAAGAATTTTCTTTCCACAAATCTGGCCATTTCGTCGAATTTGCTGTCTTAAACGCCGCATAACGCTCAAATAATATTCTTTACTTACCTTCCGGTAAGAATTCAGAGTGCACAACACCGCGACAGTCAAAGAAAACAGTCAACATGACTTTGACTTTTGATCGAGTTTAGCGTGGTTTTTTCGGTTTCGGTTCAGTTGGAAGGCGCCACTCCGAAGCTTGTTGACTAGTTTGCATGTCAAATGTGAAACAGGCGACAACCAATGTACAACTTAATGGAGCTAGGTTGGACCCTGTTGAATCAACTGTGTTCTTGGGTATCACTATTGACTCAAAGCTACAATGGAGCCCACAAATAGAAAAACTGTCCGGCAAATTAAGTTCTGCAGCATATGCAGTGAAAACTATTAGACGGCTGACTGATGTTGACACAGCTAGAATGGTTTATTTCAGTTATTTTCATAGTGTAATGTCCTATGGAATTCTTCTCTGGGGTAGCTCTGCTGACATTAACACCATATTTATATTGCAAAAAAGAGCTGTAAGAGCTATCTATAATCTTGGCCCGAGAGTGTCTCTAAGAGAAAAGTTCAAAGAGGTCAACATTCTAACTGTACCATCTCAGTATATATATGAAAACTTACTATATGTGCATAAAAATATTGATTCCTTCTGTAAAAGGAGCGATACACATAATGTAAATACTAGATATAAGAATAATCTCATATTGCATACTACCCGTCTCCACAAAATAAGTAACTCTTTTATGGGGCAATGTATAAGATTCTATAACAAACTTCCCAATGATATTAGAGAATTGTCTACGAATAAGTTTAAAAGAATTATTAAAGCCAAATTGTGTAGCAGGGCATATTACAAAATTTCTGATTATTTAAGTGGTAAAAGTGCTTGGGATTGAGTTGTTCTGAGTCAACACACATGATTGTAATTAATCTTAAGTATATTTTATTTTAAAAAAGGATTCCTACTGAGTTTTCTGGCAGTGTTTCTCAGTAGCTGCCACGTCATGCACTGCACGGTAGGGTAAAAAAAAATATGACGATTCCACATAAATGTAATTTTTTACAGAATAAAGTACCTTTGACTTTGACTTTGAAACTCGGAAACCCACGTCTCGTCACCAGTAACAATGCGTTTCATGAATGTTGGGTCGGAATTGACTCGTTCTACCATGTCCTCAGCGACTTTCATGCGATTGAGTTTTTGGAGAAAATTCAGATCTTTTGGGACTAGCCGAGCGGCAACATTTTTCATACCCAAATGATTAGTTAAAATGGTACGAACCGACTCGTGAGATACAGAAAGTTCGGCGGCTATCTCTCTCAGAGTTGAATGAGGATTTTCAGTCACTATTTCCTTCACTTTTGCGATGTTAACTTTAGTTGCAGACGTTGATGGCCTACCAGAGCGAGGCAAATCTTTCATCATATCTCGACCGCTATGAACCACTCATAAGCACGAGTTTTTGATAAAGTCGATTCACCGTAAGCCTTCTGTAACATTTTCAGTGACTCCGAACACGAAATTCCATTAGCGATGCAAAATTTAAGACAAACTCTTTGTTCGATATTTTTGTCCATTATGAAATTCGCAATACACACTATATATGATATTACTAAAACCAGCACTGTATTTAATATAAATAACAGATGCAACTCAAACTCCGCGCCAAAATGGAAAACAGTTGTGCCGATCTAACAACAAGGAAAAAAACAAAAATTTGAATTTGGAACCATAAACAAATCATCCATTCCCGATACTTTTTTTACTGAATGTATTTCCAAAAAAGTCAATAAGATTTCTATCCATTTTCTAGAATTCTTAGTACAAACAAGGTTACGATATTTTATATTACTATTATTAACTCTTTTCTCGTCGCGCCTATGACCTTAAACTATAAGTGAAGGAAATATCTCATAGGTACATGGGTCAAATTACGTGATCGTTGGAGCTGTCTCTGACAAATCGTGCAATATTACACACATACCGCGAATTTTATACAGATAAGTTAGATGTTAGTATTGAACCCCATTATTGAAAGCACCTCATATGGATTATGTATACGGCCCATTTAAAAAATCCGATTGTTTTAACGATATCCAGATACATCGTTTTGTGATTTGAATAACAATATTTACGACCATATTTAGAAATTAAACTCAATTCAAACCTCACACGCGAGGAACTATTTCATAAGTCTGATTGTGTAATCACTAATGACCTGTTCAAATTCAAACTTAAGCGTGACTCCGATCTAATTTCGGATCTTAGGCTACTTTGCAGAACAAAACGCCAGCCCGACTAAACTTCGCAGCGCCACAGTCAAACTTACCTAATAATTTTATTATTTATTTTATGATAGATAGTCTAACTCTACTTGATGGAAAAAGTTTACTTGATGTTTCTAACTAAAATTGCTTCTCCCGTTTAAATGTCGCACAGAGTACAAAACTTATTATAAGCAATGACAACATAAATATTCATCACTAAAGAATAAGAAGAATACCTACTTATTCAGATGTTAGATGTTTACATTTTGCACATCAATCTTGACCTACTGTAGTAGATAGGTATCTACACATTGTTGTACCTTGAGTCATAGTGTTTACATCGCCGTGTGCAAGTAACCTACTATTTACTACTTAGGGCCAGCGCAGACAGAGAGGAGCGTAGCGGAGAGGATTTTATTAAGCCACTAGAAAATCAACTTTAAAATTATTAAAATAAAGTTCATATATGCTTAAACATTATATGTCCGGGACCGCGCGAGCATTTTATGTTAGCTTCAAGCATATATGCACTTTATTTCTATAATTTTAAAGTTGATTTCCTAGTGCTTTAATAGAATCCTCTCCGCTGCGCTCCTCTCTGTCTGCGCTGGCCCTTACTATACCTGTTCTAAAATTCTTTTAGTAGTAGTAAAAGTGGTCTTTATTTTGACTTACATTCTTTTAAATGTTAATACAAATTCACAATAGCTGAAAGAAGTCCAATGCTGAACAAAAGCCTCCCCAAGAGTTATCTCAGTCATATTCTCCACTCTTGGCAGACGGGTTTGCGATCGCAGTATGATGTATAGTAGGTACTCGCTGATGCCCGTTCTCTGGTAGATATTCTCTTGGTTCGACTTCTACATCACCACGGGATGAGGTAGGGTGATGGTATTCTGATATTCTTATAGTTCTTATAGTCTTATTATATATAGGTTTTTGTTTTGGCATTAATTAATTAAATACTATATTTTCCTTATGCCCAAAATAATCACTCAATGTAAATAACCCTTTATCAATTAGCCATTTAGGGACGTCTTGTGGTTCACCGTACACTCGTTGTATAGCTAAAATACTATAAAACTTTTGGTCTACTTTTGATCTTGTATTCTTTAGCTTTTCGGTAATGATTGGTTTCGATAGATGGTGTTACTTCGAAACGTATTTCTCTCAATTTTGGGGGTTCTTCAAGGATCTATTCTAAGCCCATTCCGATTTCTATTTGTAATAAATGATGTCACATATTTTGAAGATAAAATATGGGACATACTTTTATTCTATTAATGGTCCATCACTGACATTTAAAGTTAAGAAGAAATACTAGAATCTTAGGTAAGATAATAAAACACTTGGCCTCATTTCGAATTGATTCGGGGCAAATAACTTTGTGTTGGATGGATGCATAGAACATTAAATACTTTAAATTCTCATTACCGAATGTGATTTATATTAGAGCAAAAGTTGCACTTAATAAAGTAGAGAATTGGATTTGGTTCATTTGACTGTATTTTTAGGAGTCTCACAATTACTATGGGGTCATCATACCTTCATCGGGTGGGAATCGACCGGCGAAGTAGTGTAAGGTTGCTCAGATATCTGTGCGAGTTTTAATATAAAATTACACCAAACTCATAAACATATGATAACCTTTTTATTTCTTGATGAGGCAGGCGCGAATGTTTACGCATTGCACCCGCAAAAAGTGTCTGCGGGTGAGTAAGTATGTCGGACTAGCACCTATTAAACCTAACCTGCCGTGGACTTCAATTAGCGCCTGATGGGTTATGGGATGGCCATATCTTCCCGGGGTTCCTACCCCGGGAAGATATGTGATAACCTAATTATCAATATGTGACTGTTGCCATTAAGGTGCTTGATTGTACTTAAATTCGTTAAAGTACTCGTATGTTAATATTTCGGCCTTTTGACTTTAGAAGGTTTCGTTGTTCCCCGCGATTATACATATAATAAGTACGTCTGTAAAAGCATCCATGACACAGATGAATTAAGGTAAAATCCCCAGCGACAAGACGTGCGTAAGAGGATTATCCCTTAATTCAAAGAGGGGAGGCCGGGAACGTAATTATCAGTCGTATGTACGTTACATTATGTAGTGTGACGTGTCGTAACGTGTCTGTGACTAACTGGTGCGAGCGGTGTAAGCCGTCCGGACTGTAACGAAATCTGGATACTAATGCTGTAAGGCCCGGTTTCAACAGAAGCGGAATGGAGACGATTAGTGCTTTTAATTTTAACATTTACTTTTACGGTGAACCTAAACAGTTTTTATTCTTATTCCTTTACTGTTCATGCAGACAGACTGTGGAACTCTCTACCGAAAAATATACAAAACTGTAAAACTATTCATACTTTCAAAAGACTTCATAATTTCATCCTCATAAAATGTATTATTAGTATTTAGTTTAAAGACTTTGGCAACCGTTTTGAACATAAATTTTGAAGAGCGAGCATGGTTGCAGGCTTCACTCCCAGTGCGAATGGGGGGTCTTGGCGTCAGGGCTATTTCCGATGTCGCTCTTCCTGCATTCCTCTCCTCCGTTCATGGAACACAAATTTTAACCCAAAAAATTATTGGGACGTCTTTTAATAATTTAAACGTAAGTAACATGGCGGAAGCCAGGAGTGCATGGTGTTTAGCTTGCCCCAACACTGATTTCCCAACCAACACTTCATCCCAGCGACAATGGGACGGGCCGCTCTGCGAGCTAGTACGGAAGCAACTCATACAAACGCATTCTAGCCCCGCAGATCGTGCCCGTCTTTTAGCCGTTGCAGAATGGGAGTCGGGTTTGTGGCTTCAGGCCCTTCCATCGCCTAACACAGGCACTTTAATGGACGGCACCTCTTTCCGAATTGCAGTTTCCCTACGTCTGGGCGCATCGTGCTGTGCACCGCATCGTTGCCAGTGTGGAGTTGCCGTCGGCCAGCTCGGTCACCACGGGTTATCATGCAGCAAAAGTGCTGGGCGGATTCCCCGCCACGCCAGTCTAAATGACATCATCCGCCGGGCTTTTACCACCGCAAACTACGCCGCTATTTTAGAGCCGTCAGGTTTATTGCGCGACGATGGGAAAAGACCCGATGGTATGACTCTCATCCCATGGAAGATGGGCCGGCCTTTGGTGTGGGACGCTACCTGCGTGGACACCCTAGCGCCATCTCATCTTGCCGGGACTCAAACAAGGGCCGGTGCGGCGGCTGAATCAGCTGAGAGCCTTAAGAGGCGCAAATATAGCACGCTTGGTAGCGGTTATATATTTACGCCTTTTGGGGTTGAAACTTTGGGGCCGTGGGGACCGGGGGCTAAAGAAATCTATAGAGAAACGGCAGCTCGACTGGGAGAAACGACACGTTCCCGGAATGCTGGCCTATATTTCGCTCAACAACTGAGCATTGCTATACAACGTGGCAATGCTGCCAGCATTCTAGGAACGTTACCCACTGGCACGAGTTTCGATTTTGATACTTTTAGAGTTTAGATTTTAAGTTAGCTTTAATTATTTTAAATAAAATTAGGTTTGTTTAGTATAAATAAAATAATTTAATTAAATTTAAATTTGGAACTGTTTATTGTTAAGTCTAAATTGGATATAATGTTTATATGTATTTAAGTATATATGCAATTATTAGTATGTAAGTGTATTATAGACCTGCAAACATTATTACAGCTCTTCAAAATTTCTCCTGTCGCGGGTCTGCTGGAAGAAATTTCTTGCGAAATAAGCGGCACCTTTTACTATTCATCTCTTCGTATTTTTGTCTATTTATTGTATGTTTTGCGTGTACAAGAATTATTAAATAAATAAATATGTTACTTTGTCTACTCAATCCGTCTGGTAGTTAAGACTGCAAACTAATAATCTAGAAAGGTAGGGCATAGCGTTCATTAGCTCAAAGAGCTGCCCGACTGTACTTCCACCTTACAGAATACATTCCTTAATAATAACATTAATAATTTTAATGTTATGTTTCTGCATATGAGGAAGCAACACTTGTTTGCTGACTCTTAAAGGCCGGCAATGTACCCGCAACTTCTCTGGTGTTGCGAGTGTCCTTGGGCGGCGGTGATCACTTACCATCAGTTGAACAACTTGCTCGTATGCCCTCTGATATAAATAAAAAGTAATCTGCACGTTATTGATGTATACGAAATGAAATGGCCGTTTTAAAGAAGGCCACTCATCCTATTGAACGTCGGAGGAGTCATATCATCGATATAAATGCCAACTAAGGGTCGAATCCTATGTAACTACCAAACAATTAGAGGTTTTGAGAAGTGATTTCGACCAATTTAAATCTCAAAAAATGAATAATCTACAATCCAAGTTCGACCTACCTCACATCATATCCGATAAACCGGCCCGCACGCTGATGCAGCCGTTGGCGGGAAACGATACATGCGCGGATTCTTTGTCCTTGTCTAGCGCAACTAACACGGATGTGTCTGTCTCGCTCTCACAAACAAACATAAGCGTGGGGGCCGCCGCCGCCGCGGTTTCGACGCTGGAGAAACCCGAACGCGTAGCGTCATGCACGGCGTATGTATCGCGGTCTCAACCACAGGCGACAAGCGGGAGCGGAAAGGCTCCGAGGAAAAATCTGGATGACAGTGAATGGACGATAGTACAAGGGAAAAAGACAAAATATCGATTTGCCGGCAGTAAAGGAAATGCCATTTTGGAGTCAAATATGAAATTTAAAGCGGCTGAAGCAATTATACCCTTATTTATCACAAATGTTGCTAAGGAGGTGACCGATGCTGATATTTCTGAATATATACTTTCAAAGACACAAACATCAGTATTGGTTAAGAAAATTATAATGAAAAAGATAAGAAATTATAATGCGTACAAAGTTTTTGTACCACAACAAAAACTTGCAATATTTTTGAATGGTAGCTTGTGGCCGGAAGGTCTGTCTTTTAGACGCTTTATTTACTTTGATAAAAGAAATTATGGAGATGTAAGTAAAACTGCGAATGGTGATCAGAAACAGATTAACACATAATGGATACACAAACAAAAATGAACTCTACATTTATTAGTTTTAACTGCAAATCTGTTAAGAGATCGCTTCAATGCGTAAAAATTTATGTAACATCGCTGATATCTTGGCTTTGCAAGAGACGTGGCTATTCCCTTACGACATACCGCTACTTGGTAATATTGACCAGGATTTTGGATACACGGGCACATCGGCAATGGACATCTCGGAAGGTGTCTTCAGAGGGCGTTCGTACGGCGGAGTAGCAATATTATGGCGCAAGAGTAAGTTCAAAGAGGTGACAGTAATTGAGTGCAATAATCCGCGTATCAGTGCAATTAAAGTATCGGTGAACAATCGCTCGTTTCTTGTGTTCAGTGTGTACATGCCAACAAATGCGATCGAAAACTTACCGGATTTTACATCGTGCTTCGGTGAGGTATGTGCCATAATTGAAAACTATGCAATAGAAGCAGTTTACATGTTAGGAGATTTTAATGCACACCCCGGCGAATTATTCGGTATTGAGTTAGACAGTTTGTGTGCCGAAAAACTGTGGTCGTGTATTGATATAGACTTTCTAGGTAACATATCTAACAAATACACTTTTATTAGTGAGGCACATGGGTGTACTAGGTGGCTCGACCATTGTGTTGTTAGTTTATCGGCCAAACAGACTATAACTAATGTGTCAATAAAATATGATACGTTCTGGTCAGATCATTTGCCTTTAATAATGGAGTGTGAATTGAATGAAATAATATGTAAAAATAGTTTAAATATAAGTAGTCATAAGTCAAATAAAATTATTTGGGGCAATAGAAGTAATGAACAAATATGTTTATATACTAAAAATTGCAATAGCAAACTTAAATTAATAGACTTTCCAGAAGATTTTAGACTGTGTAGTTATAATGTTCGTAGATGTAAGCAGCATATGAATATAATAGATAGTCTATATAAGGATATAATTTCAGTATTGAGTAAATCTGCAATAAACTCTAGTCAAATAGATAACCGCCCTCGTAGAAAGAAACGACATGTGTTGGGATGGAATAAACACGTATGTGACGCACACAGGGAGGCTAGACTTAAGTTCCTAAAATGGGTTTCACTAAATAAACCGCATTCTGGCATTGTTTACGATGAAATGTGTGAAAGTCGAAAGATATTTAAAAATAAATTGAAATGGTGTCAAAATAATAAAGAACAAATAAAAATGGACATAATAGTAGAATACCGAGCTTCCAAAAATTTTAATGATTTTTGGAAAGCAACAAATAAGTTGAGCCATAAGTCCGGTCTCCCTGTGAGTATAGGGGGTGCGAGTGATAGTAGAGATATAGCAGAACTATTTCAAGAACATTTTACAGTAAAATCTCCGCTAGGACCTTCTTCAGGGGATGTTGAGACTATCATGACTGGTGACTTGTATATCGTGACCGCCAAATAGGTGCGTAAAATCATAAATAACATGACTAGGGGCAAGTCGCCTGGTCATGATGGCCTCAGTATCGAGCATTTGAAGTATGCCGGTGTCCATCTACCGCGAGTACTCGCAATGTTCTACACCTTATGTCTGAGTCACTCGTACTTGCCTGCTGATCTAATGAAAACTATAGTCGTGCCAATATTAAAGAACAGAACTGGTGACTTGTCTGATAAGAACAATTATCGGCCAATATCGTTAGCCACAGTGGTGGCTAAGGTTTTGGACGATGTGCTTGACTCAGAACTTGAAAAACATCTTCAGATACATGACGCTCAGTTCGGTTTTCGGGCTGGACTTTCAACTGAAAGCGTAATTCTTAGTCTCAAGTACACCGTGCAATACTACACGGAAAGAAGTACACCTGTGTACGCATGTTTCCTCGATCTGTCCAAGGCGTTTGACTTGGTGTCATACGACATACTTTGGGACAAACTCAAGAGGACTGGCGTGCCTACACAGGTGCAACAGCTTTTTCATTTCTGGTATGCTAACCAGTACAACACTGTTAGGTGGGATGACAGCTTCTCTGATGCGTACCGGCTGGAGTGCGGGGTGAGGCAAGGGGGCTTAAGTTCTCCTAAGCTATTCAACCTGTATGTAAATGAGCTTATAGATGGACTCAGCAGCACACGAGTTGGTTGCTCCATCGATAACATTTGTATGAATAACTTTAGCTACGCCGACGATATGGTGCTGCTGACACCAAGTGTAAGTGCAATGAGAAGACTGTTAAGCATATGTGAAACTTATAGTCACACACATGGCCTCATTTATAACTCTAAAAAAAGCGAGTACATGGTCTTCAAGGCCCCCGGTAAGTGCCCTATAAGTGTGCCTGAAATTAAATTGAACGGTATCGAGCTTAAACGGGTAGAGCATTTCAAGTACCTCGGGCATTTCGTTACCGAGTACCTTGATGACAAACAAGATATAGAGAGGGAGCGCAGGGCATTGGCGATCAGAAGTAATATGTTGGCCCGCAGGTTTGCACGCTGTAGTTCACAAGTCAAACTTACCTTATTTAGAGCTTATTGTCAGTCGTTCTATACGTGCAGCCTGTGGTTCGGTTATACTTTGAGATCGTTTAATGTTCTGCGTGTCCAATATAATAATGGATTTAGGATGTTGATGGGGCTGCCTCGATTTTGTAGTGCCTCCGGTATGTTTGCTGAAGCAAGAATAGATGGATTTCATGCCATCATACGCAAGAGACTGACGTCAATGATAACCAGGATACGAGGCAGCTCTAACAGCATCCTAAAAGTTATTGCAGATAAACAAGATTCCAATATCCTAAAAGCGTATATTCGCGCTCAAATTAGATAATGCTTTATTCTATTTTATTCATATTTTATGTAAACCTTGTTGTATGGACTTTTGGTCTGAAATAAAGATTTATTATTATTATTATAAAGAGCGATTAGTGGTCGCAGCACGTTCGTGTTCTTAGTCTTTGCCAACTAGTATATTGAATTGTATACTTACAATGATATGATGGGAGATTCTATAATGTTGACTTGATCTAGTTAAGTGATCTCCTTTTTAGGATCATCTGAGACGTTCCTGGGACCACGGTGCGGAGAAAGTTGTAAATGCGTAATCAGCCAATAGACTAGAATTATGACACCATTAAACAACATCCATTAGTTATTTACGCAATTCTCTCCGCTACGCTTCGTTAGAATCAGGCCTAGGCCATCCGACAGCTCAGTTTGCTCTCCAAGTTACGTAGTAGACTAAATTGTAACTTTACTTTTTAGTCGTGAAAGAAATCTACTGGGGACTGACTGAACAAAACTTCATCCAGCGTCATACTCTGTTCTTAATAGATAATCTCCATGTGTGCCGGGGTTACACATTCAGAAATCATAATGCCTTAACTTTAAATCGCAATACCTTATTATTCATAATACCTTAATCCAGTACATCTTACTGTACACTTCTGAAATTTTAAATATTAATAATTATTACCTCAGATTTCAAAATTCCGCACGTGTAAGTTATCAAATTTTCAATTATCGATATACATATAATTACAATAAGTACGGGTACGTATCATAATCCAAAACTATATCGAAACATAAAATAATGCTGTCCTAATGCCCGAAAGGAAATAATTTGGGTTAGGCTAGGTTAGAACTGACCACCTAGCGCTAGATACACTACTGTTGGTGAAGATTGGTGTTAAAACAATCATTCAGCATTAAATTTTTTGGAATGTCGTCCATAGTTATTTTTTATTTTGCCCTGGATTTATTTCGTTTAGTTTTTTATGGTTGAATATTTTAGGGTTAATTATTTAGCCCTTACATTTAATTTTTGGGCTGCAGTTATTCGACTGTAAGGTCTTTTAAATCGTTTGTATTATCCATACTTGTCCTTTTGAATATATGGTATTTCGATTCCGGGTATTTTGGGCTCGTGCATTTTAAATGCAAGAGCCCAAAATACCCGGAATCGAAAAATGCCGTAAAGGCATTATGTTTTCTGACATTACAATATGTAACCATGCCGACTTTAAACATGTTATCTGACCTCCTCGCCAGTGTTAATATGTTCCTTTTCTTGCAGGGTCCTGTTAGTGTTTCCAGAGTCGGCCCTCAACGTAATGGGGACGATGTGGATGTTCTGCGAAGTCATACAGTGCTCTGTTGAAGATAAATTCTCCAGCATAGTCATACAAAGTGAGTTACCATTTAGTCCATTACAATTGACTCTCATAGCTGACTTATGGACTGGTGAGAGCATCATCTCAGATGCTCCATTGCGTGCACCGGTCCGTAAGTAATCGGCGCGGCTAAGAAACTAGGCTCGCGGTCAGTCCATAGATGGGTGACCGCCAAAGTGCTTTAATTTCTGAGCGTCTCCGTGCTTCGGTGGACACATTAAGCTGTCGGTTCCGGTTGTATTCATTAGAGAACAGTCATTAAGCCATGTCAGAGGCCTACTAGGCGGCTTGAACAACTCTGACACTAGAGGGTAAGAACTGTCCATACGAGAAGTAGTAATATTAATTGACTTTTAAATATTGTGACGTTGTTTAAGCAGGAATAAGTAATAGGTATTATAAGTAGTATGACAAGTTAATAGCTGCAATTGCCTATAGCATTGACCATATTACTGGTAATATAAACTATTCATGCAATATGCATTACCAGGGAACAGGGGAAGAATTGTTTTTGAATTCCATATATAGCAGAACCTATATTGTATAGTATCTTATAGGATGTCTCGCCTCTATAAGTGCTGCGAGCGAGTATCGACAGAGGTGCACAATTAAAAGACTATAAATCATTGTTGTTCATAAAGACTTTAAGATTTGTTTCGGATTTATTTAGAGATCACTCGTCTTGCAGAGAGCAGCCATTGATACCAAAAGTCATACACATACATTTAAAACAATTAAACCCTTGATTAGTCTGGGAACTGACCCCAATAGAAATGGGGAAAAGCCAGCAAGAAGAAGTTGTTTACATTATCCGTTTATCCTTATTTGAACACGGACCTACCTCAATTTTCCTACTATGTATTAGTGTAGGTCTGATGGCAAAATGCCACGCTTATTGGCTACATTTAGCCGCAGATTACGTCAGGTAGTTACATTTATATCATTTTAATGTCGGATAAAATGATCTTATATACAACATGTAACGTAATTAACGCACACCCTCAGACACCCCAATTAGAATATTAGGGTGTAATCATAATACATACACTAAATTTTTTATATAACATATATGTGCATTTTTATTGAATAAATTAGTTTCTTGAAATAAAGTTTATTTTTCTTTATTTTGTATGGAATGATAGAATTTGTATGAATACTAATAAAACTGCGATTTTAAAAGTCTTATTACTTTGACTTACGGTCCATTTCAATTTGTTTTGCCTGTACAGGGTTAATATGACAATAATTTCAGGTATTAATTATTTTTGGAAATAAAAGTTACTTATATAAAAATGATATATATCGATTCAGTAAACGATTCTGAACAAACTATTTTCAGGATGTGCGTTAATTAATTTGTATATTGTATATTCATAAGCTATGGTTATTTTTGTAACTGAGTTGTTGATATGCTATAAGCGCCTCCCCTGTGCAGACGGGTTGGCGATCGCAGTATGATGGTCATAGAACACGTAGAGACGCTGCTGCCCGTTCTCTGAAAGATATTCCCTCGGGACGACTTCTACGCCCCCGAGATGGGGTGGCGATATTCTATGCCGTCAGCCACACAGTTAACCAAAGCTACCAATTTTAGTATATTATAAAAGTATGTTATAAACACATAATGCCCTTAATTACGATGTATAGAAATTTTATAGCCGATAGAGAAGCAGTAGATATTAATAGTAAGTGTGGCGCAGCGGCTAAGATAGTCGCGTCGCCACTTCGTATCCCGGGTTCAAATCCCGCGCAGGACAGCTATTTGTGTAACCCATAAATAGTTGGTCTGAGTCTGGATGTTTTGTGTGCACCAATTATATGTCTGTAAAGTACCCCGCGATACAGGGATTAAATTACCTAAAGCGGTTCAAAAAAAGTTTGTTCAAATAAATGGGAAATTGTAATTGTAAGATAAGTGATCAAAACTAGCCGATCACGGTCTCCCAGGCACTCTCACTAAATGCCCACCTCACCTGTAACAAATCTGTTTTGTAATAGATGCTTAAACGCTTGAATCGAATCATATGACAATTCAGGAAGCACATACATGTTTTACAAATGAACCGGAAGCAATTGCGCACTTCGTCTAGGACTAAGATTGATAGCGCTGTCCCTTCCGGATGTAGGTAATGTGTGTTTCCGAGCTTTTATATGTTTACGCCCGATAAAAGATCTTTGCAACTATACAGTTTCACAAATGGGGATAGAGTGTGGATATGTAACGGAAACTAATAGTACAGTCGGCGCCATGGTGGTGGACTTTATATTAGTTTCACTTGTATGTTTGTTTGTAACCGACTCCTTTGGGCGTGATTTTGGCCCACTTTAAACGGTCAGATTTCATTCAAACTATGTAAATTTATCGAGGACCGATGACAATACACTATTTTGATAAGATTGAATATTCCATTGTTAAATTTACAAAATAATATTTTTGTTAATTTATATAAATTTTATCTATACTTAGTCAATATGTGTAAAAAAAATAATTAATAAATAATAGTGTATATAAGCAAAAAAAAAATGGTAAAAAAGGCATGTGCATGGTGCCTATAGTTATAAATATTTCATTGACAGATATGAGAAGTAGGATTATCATTTAGATAATATCTTAAAAAGCACCCAACGCTATTTTATTTAAAAAAAATATATTAACTCTTATTTATTAAAAAAAAAAATACTCTATTCTTAATTAAACTTCATTTTATATTTTTTTGTTTGGTTTTCTAGATAAAGCGCGTTTATTAGATTTTTTTAACTATTATTTATTTATCAGTATCAATTTTACGTTATGTTTAATACATTACATATAAGAATAACACAAATGATGAATTTATATAAATATAAAAAAGAGAAAGAAATGAACATTTTGCCATTGTAAGAATAATAATAAAACATAATTACTAATAATAACAATAATTATAAATAGTTTTTTTTTATATTAGAGGGCGACAAACGAGCCATGGACACTCGCGACACAAAGAGGAGTCGCGGGTGCGTTGCCGGCCTTTAAAAGTCAGCAAACAAGTGTTGCTGACCCTTCCCCCCTCCCCCCCAATAAGCTCTGGCGACCTTACTCACACTCGGAAACACATCATTAAAATTATTAATATTATTATTAAGGAATGTCTTCTGTAAGTTGGAGGTACTTCCCCAGTCGGGCTGATCTTTGAGCGAATCAACGCTATGCCCTACCTATCTTATAATTAGTATTTTTAAATAATAAATTTCAATTTATTTTAATATTAAGTATTTTAAATTAGGGAGGGAGGGAGGGAGGGAGAGGGCGCTGCGGTGCCACGGTCAACATTAGCTCCGCGTAATTAATTCCTTAAAAATCAATGATAAGTGCAATACAGTGGTAAAATGGACTAAGTGAGACACAACGACTGAAATAATTGATACAAATGTTATTTCGTGCATTTCATCAACAAATGTGACCAAAACTATAAAAATAAGGATAAAGAAACACTGAACTATCACAACTGCTCGACTTCAAAAATAACTTCCAGATCTATCCGAATTCACATAGAATCCAGATTGTGTTAACCTAACAGTGACGTTCATTCATTATAATCAGTGAAAGATTTCATTACAAGTGAAATAAGACAAATAAAGCGTTAAAAATTTGAGTTTTTTATGTTGAAGGTGATACGAAAAAATTCTCACTATCGTTAACCACCACAGTAACATAAACTCGATGCGACATAATAGAACATTATTTTCGCAAACTAACTTAGTGAACTGATGGTCGAGTGCCCGCACGTTCGGAATTGACGATACCGCCCGACGTGATCTTGGTTCAAACCTCACCTACTCAAAATGTTCTTTTTGAATATTATTAATTTGTCACTATAGTTTAACGAAATAGTGCGAAACCAAATAATTAGAAAGAAGCATAAAAAAATAAATAAAAAATCAACAAAAAGATATTAAACAAGAACGACGACGTACTATTCAAATACTTGGACTTGACTTACATTCATCGAAAGATGGCGACAACAGTTACATGCAATGGTTGCTTGAACTAAAAATAAAGCGCCAAATATTTAAAATTTGAAATGGCTTCTACACCTACTTGCGCTGGATGTAAACAAAAGTTACCTATAAGGGAAAACATTATATGCGTACTTTGTAAATGTAGATATGATTTCGAATGTGCTGGTGTTACCAAGGATTCTAAAAAGGTAACACTAGAAAATAAAAACACCTGGAAATGCCAAACATGCATCTGTAAAATACCCAAGACAGGAAACACTGATACGCCTTTGCGTCCCCCCAGAATACTTGATACAAATAAATGTTAATCATCACCCTCCGAGGAAGTTAACGTTACTTTAAGAAGAAAGCCTAAAGATTCTGACAACGACACCATTTGTTCAGAAGATCTTAGTTTCTTTGGTGATACTATACCCACAAAAAAACCTGATAAAGTTAATCTGGAAAAAAATTTAACACTACAGGATTTAAGTGAAATAATAATTACACATCTGAAAGAAAATAACAAATATATTGTACAAGAACTACAGAACACTATACACACAGAAATATATAAAGCAATTCATGAATTAAAACAAGATATAGACTATAAAACAAATACCTTAACAATAGAAAATTCTCAAAGACAGCAAGAAATAGTAAACATAAACATAAAACTAGAAAAACTACAAACAGAAAACGAAAATCTGAAAAAAGAAATAAGAAAGTTAACTACAGAAGCTTCTAAAATACCCAATAGTCTGCAAGTAAACCACCATAGAAAGATTGTGCTCTACGGCCTGGCGGACTACAATAAAGAGCCTGAAAATGCACTCCACAGTAGATTGGTTGAACTGTTTCGTGAAATAGTAAACGTAGACGTTTCAGCATATATTGAAGATCTGTATCGAATTGGAAGACCAGGTGGATCTAAGAACCGACCACTCGTCATCGAATACATTAGCAAGAGAATGACAAAATATATTATAAACAATAGAACTTTCTTTCAAGGAACTGGACTATTCATTTCAGAATTTTTAGATAAAAATGAACGAAAGTATAGGGCACAAATGCGAGAGGTACTTTTTACGGCAAGAAATAACGGATCGCACGCAGTCATCAGAAATAACAAACTATATATAAACGGACAATTATTTAAAATAAATGACAACATAAAAGAATACGCACATAACACCCAAAAAGAAGAAATAACATATAACAACATGACGCAGCCCTGTACTATAAACGACACTGATGAAACTGAGAACCAGACATTTCGTAAACAACGAACAACCATTTAAACTATTGTTCCAAAACATACAAAGTCTAAATAACAAACAAGACATACTTGAAGCGTTTATAGACGAACATCCATCTTACAAAGCTATATGCCTTTCAGAAACATGGCTAACTCAAGAAAGACTAGACCACATACAATTTAGTGGATATAAATTTGCTTCATCATATTGTCGCAGTACTAGAACCGGAGGCGGCGTATGTATACTCCCACAAGACTATATTGAAAGCATACAGAAGGACGACATCACCGATATGTCTGCAGAATATATAATAGAAATATGTGCCACAGAATTACCAAAAGAAAACTTATTAATTATAATTATATACTGGAATAGGAGAGAGGAGGAAGTTTTTTATGAAAAATTAAAGCAACTATTAAAATACATAAATAAAAAATACTATAAATTAAATATAATAATAGGAGGCGATTTCAATATAAATATACTACAGGATAATCTAAAAACTAATAAATTTATAAACCTCATGCAAGAAAATAACTTTACTCAACACATAAAAAGCGCTACGCGTATCATACCAAACACCGCAACATGTTTAGATCTAATATTCACGAACTTTAACCACAAAGACATGCACGTAACAATAGACGACTTAGGCTTCTCTGACCACCATAGCACAGTCTTATATTTAAAATTACCAGAACAACCCAGTACAAGTAATTGGTACACAAAGAAAAGGTTAGATAACAATACAAACATATTAAAATTTAAAGAGGAATTACATAAAATTAATTGGAATGATATACTTAAAACTGATAATAATATTAACACAAATTATAAAACATTTAACGATAAACTTACCTTAATCCTAAATAAGTGTATCCCACTACTTAAAATTAAACTTAAAACTAACTATAAGAAATATTGGCTCACTGTTGGTATAAAAAAATCCAGTACTAATAAAAGATTGTTAAAAATATTAATTATAAAAACAAAAGATCCCACATTAATAACATATTACAAAAATTATGAAAAAATACTGAAAAAGGCGGTTACAACAGCTAAAAAACTGCACTACAAAAATAAAATGACTAAATCAAATAATAAAGTTAAAACAATGTAGGGAATCATAAATGAACGCTCAAACAAAAAGCGTAAAACCGAGAAACACAACATAACATTACAAGTAGATAATAGCTTAACGGCGAAACCGCAAGAAGTAGCCAACATATTTAATAATTTCTTTGTCTCCATTGGTGGGAAAACTACAACACCAACCGGCAGCAAACCAAAGGGGCTACCGGCAACCTTAACTACACAAAATACATTATACCTTAACCCAGTCGATCCTTATGAAATAAACATAATTATTAAAAACCTAAAGAACAAGAACAGCCACGGAATCGACGGACTCCCACCCAGTCTGATAAAACAGTGCGCTGATGAACTTACCTTGCCATTTTATATACTAATTAACCAATCCTTCGAAGAAGGTGTTTTTCCTGACTTACTCAAAAAGGCCCTCATTAAAACTATTTTCAAAAAAAACGATAAAACTGACCCGAACAATTACCGTCCCATTGCTCTACTACCAACAGCCTCAAAAATATTCGAAAACGTTATGTGTAATCGCGTTTACGCGTTCTGTGAAAAATATAGCATTTTCAATGATAGCCAAAATGGATTTCGCAAGAACCGATCCACTGTTTTGGCCGTCTACAAGTACATACAAGAAGCACTCAAAATTATTGATAATAAAAAATACGCTATTGAACTGCTATTAGACATGACCAAAGCGTATGATAGAGTACAATTCGATATACTATTGAATAAACTTTACAACATAGGTATCCGAGGAAAAAGTCATGACTGGTTTACATCTTATTTAAAAACAGAGAACAAGTCGTAGAAATAGAACACTACAATACACAAACACAACACATTGAACTAATAAGATTACAAAACATACCTGTAAACGCCTCCATACCACAGGGAAGTGTCATAGGATGCCTATTGTTCTTAGTCTACATAAATGATCTCCCTAACCACATAAATGAAACGTGCGTATTGTTTGCCGACGACGTCTCTATTTTAACATCATGTAAAAATAACCAAAACCTGAACCAAACACTAACATCTATACTTGATACCACAACATGCTGGATGAACGAACATAACCTTGAAATTAACTTTAGTAAGACAAAAATAGTCACTTTCCACCCGCGACAAAAAACCCCAATAAATATAAATTTTAAATACAAAGGAACCAAGTTAGAAATAGTTAATAAATTCACCCTTTTAGGCCTAGACATAGATACACACATAGACTGGAAACCACACATACAGAAAGTAAAAACAAAGCTATCTAAATTTGCATATGCCCTCAGAGAAATAAAGAAAACTACAGATCTCAAAACAGCAATAGTAACATACTATGCGTACGCGTTCGCTTGGCTTAAATACGGAATAATATTATGGGGTAACAGTACAGACGCACCTTCGCTATTTACAATACAGAAGAAACTTATAAGAACATTGGTTAACATAGAAGACACCGACTCATGTAAACCACACTTCAAGGAACTAAACATCCTAACACTACCCTGTCTCTATATATTTGAAATTTGCAAATTTGTAAGGAAGTACCCACAATTCTACAGCAAAAGAGAAGACATACAAACAGAAATCAAACTTAGACATGGAAATAGACTCAACCTGCCAACTTCACGATTAAAAATGCACTCCTCTAGTGCGTTTGTCACGTCAATAAAAATCTACAATAAATTACCTGAACACATAAAAAACACAGAAACAAACAATATATTTATAAATAAACTAAAACGATTTCTCTTAGATAAAACCTACTACACAATTGACGAATACTTCAAAGATAAATTCCTCCTAGAGAAACGAAGATAATTAGAATAACCAAGTAGTACCTAATACATCTATTTACCTTATCTACCGTGCAATATCTTTAATTACTTACTATTTATTTAATAATAAATTACAGCTAATATATAAATAAATATATAAAATAATTACCTAATTTATAATTTAGAAAATATCTATTAATAATAAATAAATAAATATAGAAATACTAATTATAAACAAAATTAATATAAATCTACTCATAAATAATATCTACTTAAATATCTAAATATAAGATTTACTCCTTAATTTCAATATTATTATGTTTTTAAACAAAAAGCGCTTCATCCTCTCCTCTAAAAACTAACTTGCTGTGCCCGACAGGGTCCATAATTGTTTCTCTATAATTTACCTACCAGCCTTGTATACATTATGGAATGCAATAAAGTATTGAGTAAATTACGGTTCCACTAGTGAGTACAAGATTATAAATAATTACAGCCTTTACAGACTGTCGCATAATTATAAAATTGTGCCCTAAGCCTCATTGTCTTGTATGGAATGAAGAGCCGAAACTTTCTAACTATACTGTTTATCTGCTCCCATTTATCACAATAAATTTACTAATATCCAATTTCCATTTCAGGTATAGTACTTTTCAATTGGGTGCAACTAGGCCTAACAGTATTCGGCCTTTTCATGGTTTTTGATCCTCTGGGGTCAGTGAACTATGGAGATATGCAGGACACACCCAACCAGGTTCGGCACCATCGAAAAGTCACTGGCCTATGGTCCAGAAGATTCCGATGGGCATTCTGCTGGTTAAAGAGAGATGAACATGGAAAAGAAGCTTTTCAACAAGTTGCTGGTAAATATATTATAATATTAGATTCACTACTATTCCTTCTGAATCCCGTGACTCCAACATGACTACCGCGTCACTATAGCAACATGTACCTTGTAGCAATAACGCATTTAGAAGTAGTTAAAATATCTTAAGACAACTTCAGTGAAATTGGTTCACGTCACATCATCAAACTAATATAGTCCACTGCTGGCCATAGGCCTCCCACAAAGGCTTCTATAACGTTGCCTTGGGTTTGCCTACCGCGCCTGGCATACTTGGTGACGACCGCAGTTGGATGGCAGCTAGTACATGGGAGGCGTTGCTGCCCGACTACCTGATGTATCCCTTAGTCAAATAAAAATGATTACACCAAGGTGTAATCTATGTATTTAAATAAAAATGATTCACCGGAATGTTTGTACACTCTTAACTTCCAAATGACTGCAATAAATTGGATAATGTTTGTGAGTGTGAGTCAGTTCTACTGAGTCCTTCTTACTTTTATCCTAGGGCCTTTTTCATTCGTCTCTATTTACAGCAAGACTTTTAATTGTATGATTGATCTATGACCTTTTCTTCCTTGTTTCTGTTTCTGTGTTGTTCCAAATATCAGTTTTCTTCGTTTTCTATTTGTTCAATTGATTCCTACCTTCTCACTTTAATACCACATCAGATAATATCTAGAAACTACTCTAAAACTATTTGCATCTACTTATTTTGCAGCAGTTTCTAATTAAGGATTGCTGAACATACGCTTAAAAACGAGCTAGTGAGCAATTCCTAGAGAATGCTGCAATCACGATGCATATTTGATAGCTGAATTAGCAGTGGTCGCAAGCCAGAGTACAGGCAATTTTAGCGCTGAATTAGTGGATTTCAAATCTCAATTTAGTATCCGAAGCGTAGTGGATTGACAGAAATGTCGGTAGTTCACTGATTGAATTTCGCTATTTCTTGAAGTCTATTCGTTACTTTCTCTCATTGATATAATAATAACGATGACTTAAGATGCTTTGTAGAAGTATAATTAAAGTGTTGAAAACTAAATTTGGGTTAGCGAGCCATATTCGCGCCCACAACGAAAAAAAAACGTAGCAGGGTTCGCCATCGACGGATACGCCGTAGAGGAGATCAGAAGTATAAAATCAAAGCTGAGTATCACAAAATACATGATGTTTAGGTACATAGATGATCTAAGTTTGTACATGATTGCAAGAATAATTGTTGACATGCTAGTGCGAACTATAAGATAGTTTCGAATTTTTGTATACTTCACTGTGACTTGCAGTCGAAACTAGATTTATTTTTGACACTACTGTGAATTTTATCGAAACTCTTTGAACCGTTTATCAGAACACGATTAAATATAGATACAGAATATGTAGCACTTTCTTTTCGTAACATCGTTCAGACATGTAACTTTGTTTATATAACTACGTTTGTGATGTAGCCAGCTACTCAAACACACATTCAAGAGAGTGTGGGAGGATAAGTGCTCTCATTCAGTCGCTCAGGAAACATTTATTATGTGAATGTTCTTAATTACATTACCGACCCTTTCGCCACCCTTAGGTTCCGCTCTGATTCCGGGCTGGCCACAGAGTTGACCACTGCCGCTTTGTGTAAGCAATATTTGAGTGTCGGCAGTGTACTTTTGTCCCTTTTCATCCTTTGAATAACATCTACCTACAGCAATAATCACACAAATCCGACTAATATAATAAATGCGAAAGTTTGTGAGCGTGTGACTGTGTGAGTGTGTATGTTTATTACTTCTTCACGTCCAAACGGCTGGAGCGGTATTAATAAAATTTGGTATGGAGTTAGCTGATACCCTGGATTAACACATAGGCTATATTTTATAAAGTTTAATGCGGGTGAAATCGCGTGGTACACGCACGTACACGTACACGTGGTCACAGCTAGTATTATTAATGCGAAACTTTGTAACTGTGTATGTTTGTTACTTCTTCACGTCTAACTGGCTGAAGCGATTTTAGTAAAATTTGGCATAGAGTTAGCTAGTTAATTTATAAAGTTTAACGCGGGTATAACCGCGGGGCACGGCTAGTATCTTAATAAATAGAGTTAAAAGTTTTTTTGTAAATCGTTACGTAACTCGTCTGTACCAGTTTTATCATCATTCGATTTATTTATTTATTGACTCTTGTACACACAAAACATACAATCAATAGAGACGAGTACGAAGAAATTTCTTCTTCTTTCATCAAACACGTGACAGGAGAAAATTTGAAGAGCCATAACTACATATATACTTGAATACATATACGTACTATTGCAGACTTAACAATAAATTAAATACTAATACATTATATGACGATGAAATACAGAGATGAAAGAGGGTAATAAGGAATTACTGAATCCCCATCATTTGGTATATCCAAAATATAAGGTTTAGTTTTTAGAATTTGTAAAAGATATTTGACTGTATTTACTGCGTTAGGTTATCTGTAATTGAAATGAACATATTTTTTTGTATTCTGAAAACTGGTATTTTGTAATGTGCCTCCTGGGATCACCACAGCGGCTCTTTGCTCTACCCTATTTAGTTTATTATACTATGACAGATTACACTTTAGGCGCTAATAGGTTCTTGGACAATTAGATGATTGAATGAATGGAAGATTTTGGAAAGTTACCTTAAATAAATAAAAATACGTTTGTTTCCACTAGTCCAATGCCATTGCTTCAAATATTTTAATAGGTAATCAGACTGATAGTCAAATTCATTAATGAAAGATAATAAATTTGGATCAATACGTCATGATAATAATAATGTAAGAATTTTAATATCATTTCCGATTGAGCTACCTACGTAAAAATGAGGTAGTCCACGAAGGGCACCCATCGGAATGGCACCTGCGCGAATGGCACCTAGCCTAGTCCACGAAAGGCACCTATCAATACTTTTGGCAGGTGCTCTTCGTGGATTTAATATTATTTAAGTTAACTGTTAACGTAACCTAGGTTATTAAATGAAAGATATCGATAAAAATCACAAGAACGTTTATGAACACTACTAATATTACGCACTTTAAGAGTAGTATTTTCATATGTTTAAGCGAATGTTACACATTGAAATTAAACTACTATTTATCCGTTCATATCCACTTAAACATAAATATATACTAACGTCTTAACGTGCGTAATATTAGTAATGTTAATAAATGTTCTAGTGATTTTTATCGATATTTTTCATTTAATAACCTAGGTTACTATAACGGTTAACGTAGGCGCCTTTCATGGACAAGAATGCAATAAATAAATTGAATCCACGAAGAGCACCTGCCAAAAATATTGATAGGTGCCTTTCGTGGACTAGGCTAGGTGCCATTCGCGCTGGTGCCATTCAGATGGGTGCCCTTCGTGTACTACCTCGTAAAAATGTCTGTAGTATTTTGAGCGAACTTGCGCACTATCTAAACAACAGGTTGTGAATTGCTAGAATGTCCCCTCCCCTCTTGGGACTGACACTAGTCGTTTTCAAGTTATTTTTCTTTTTATCTGACCAAAGTTTCAATTGATTCAGGTATTCATCTCTGAATATGTGTAAAACACTTGCGAATAATTGTAGAAATTAATGCAATTTCAGTAATGTAATTGCGGTGATTTCCTTCAAACGGGGCAAAATCCTGACGTTTGTCGCTACCTCCAACTCACAGCTTGTATTCTGTCTCGCAGATTCCAATGTTATAATGACATGTAAAATAATTTATTAAATGCATAGCTGTATGGAGGAAAAGTAGACGCTTGTCGCGTCTAATTATTCCATAGACCACCGATATTCCATAGGACCGGATATTTAGAAACCATGAAATATTCTCGCAAGAATACTATTTTTTGTACACAAATAATTATATACCATTCTGTATAAACTGAATATACCATACCATACACCTCTTATTTTATCTTTGTTGGGATGTTGACTTCGTCCCTTCAGGATCTTTTGTACTATCCCCCACTGGTTTTATTCTATCCCTAGAGCCCTGAATGAAGTCTGCACATAATCCAGTACGCTTCTTAGGGGTAGATCCTTGTAGTCTCCTGGTTTTAGATATGTTAGCCCATATACCATACTTATTTGCACATAAAATGCCGTCTTTTGTTTTTCACGAATATGGCGTTAAAAATAACCATATGTTATTATAAATGTGGCGATTTGTATATTTGTTTAGTTATGACGGCATAGCACAATAATGTTTCATTATCATGAACGTACAGATAAAATCTGAAAAAGAAAACTTTTTGAAAAGGAAATTGACTGATTTATAACAACACGCATCATAGTTATAAAAATAAAGTACGGAAGATAAATCATCTAATTATAAACACAAAATATCTACCTACCCACCTCTTATTACATAAACTCCAACCTACCTAAAGTTACAATAAATAAAATCTAATCAAAAATCTATAACAGCTTCATATTCTTTCAGCTCTTCTCAGCGCTCTATTCAGGTCAACAGATCTCGTGCCCTCAGACGTAGTAGCTGGCTGCGTCCTCCTGAGGGTCCGGCAGAAGAGGGAGACTAGGGAAATGCGAAGGATCCAGATGCTCAACGATGAGGAGCCAATATACACAACTGATGTCAACAAGATATTCTCTGAGACCCCTCCCTGGATGAACTTGGATGATGCTTTGCATTACCTGAGGCTTTCGATAGCTGCATATGGATGGCCGTATGTTCTGTACAGGCACTGCTTTACTGGCTTCTGCAAGTTGGCCAGGCATTTAACGTGTTGCTGCTGCCGGTGAGTCATATTTGTTGATTTTATATGTATATATTTACTGCAGGAAGGCTTGTGACGATGACGTTTACGACCTCGTAAGAACATAGCGTTATTTTGCCTCGTGAGCAGCCTGCCTGGTAAACTCCCAACTTATGTTGATAATAAAATAAGGATTCCTGCGTAGTATTGGGTTCCTTCGTAGTGTATAATATATAATGAAATAATGATGAAATTATGAAATTTATTCAGCACTTGGGTATTTACATACACTTGTACTTGTCAAGCTCACAATGTATTACATAAACACAGTTTAAAAACAGTAATTAAAGTAACAAAATATTTTAAATTAGTCCGTCCGTGCGGTCTTTTTCGTCACATGTATTTTTAATATTCTTAAATAAATAATAAATAGCAAGTTACTAAGCTATTATTGTTACATTTAGCAATAGTTTATCAAATTAAAGAATTGAAAACAACGAGCAGTTTGCTAGCACAAAATGC
Organism: Pseudoips prasinana; assembly: GCA_951640165.1. Classification (NCBI taxonomy): domain Eukaryota; kingdom Metazoa; phylum Arthropoda; class Insecta; order Lepidoptera; family Nolidae; genus Pseudoips; species Pseudoips prasinana. Next base: position 15,441,257 of record OX621241.1, on the reverse strand, counting down.
TCTCAACCAGTAGCTTAATTTAAACGACTAATACCTGAGGGCACCCTTATGGTCCACATCTCAGGCGGCCGCTGAAGTAAAAAGATGGAATTCGAAATGGGGGTCAGATCACTTGCACGGTATTACCGATCACGTGTTAAGGGGGCAACGCGATCCTCGCCGCTGAGGATCCTACCCTAGCTAGCCTGCGGCTTTCTCTAGCTACCTAGGTGGACGACCCGGAGAAGAAAGCCACAAAGAAACTCCGGGCTTGCTTTTTTCGTCTTCTTTTGCTTTTTGTTTTCGATTTATTTTATATCTTTTTTTAACATGGTTTTTTGTTTTTACATTGTGATTGGCTGGTATGTGGGCTAATGCACGCACAGAACCGATGACATCTAGTTAATCAAAATAATTATGAGGTAATAAACAATAACATTCCATTTCGCTCAAGCAATTAAAATAACCTCTTGCAAGATGAACAAACGGTGGGTGCATCCGCGCACATTTACAAAATTAACAAGTCACACGAAGTCAACTAAAGGCGACGACTGTATGAGACAAAAAAAAGAGTACCCCAGCAGCAGCTCTACCATATATTTTGTTTTACTACCTATTCGGCAAACAAGCTTAATCCCCACTTCATGATAAGCTGTTACCGTAGCCTATGACAGTTTTGACTCAGATGCGACGCGTTGCCACCCTTCTAGCTTCCTCGTAGAGATCTGACGCCCTTACTCTAACCCAGAACCGTAATACTTTTGGCGTGGTTGGTGTGGTAGATGGTTGCCTTTCACGCCATGGGAAGGTAGTGGATTCAATTTCCACACAGGCCAGATCTGTGTATAAACATGTCTGTTTCTCCTGGGTCTGGGTGTAATTATCTATATAAGATATAAAAGTTAGTATATGTAGTATATCAGTTATCTGGTTTCCATAGGACAAGCTCTGCTTATTTTGGAATCAGATGGCCGTGTGTGAATAATTTCCCAGTCTATTATTAATTCGTAGATTCCTAAGGAAATAGAAAAAAATGAGATTTTAGCGCTTTGATATTAATGAGCATTAGTCAGGTGAGTTTCCTGTAAATTTGTAAAAACATCTAGTTTCTGTGATATTTATATAATTATACGTCTATCTGTTTACAACTAATAAAAATAATAACAATAGTTACTGATGTGTAGATATATATTTTTTCAAGCTGTACATACATATTAGAAATGAAAGGCTTCATACAGAAATCATATATTTATTCAATACTAGGTACAAGATTAACATATTATTATTATTATTGAAATAACCTAACTTATCAACTAAAGAAACATAAATAAAATAAAATAAATACAAACATAAATAAAAAGTCTAACCAATGAGCTTATGCCTCAAAAAAATTCATCGTCATAAATAATACATCTCAACAATTCTGTTAAAAAAATATTCCATAAATATTCTTGTATAACACTCGTGCTTTATCAAAAAATAAATATTCTATTCATTCAAGGAAACGTCCCAAGCGTCTGAAAAACATTGAATGAAAAATGAACGAGTAAGACTAAAGGTGCTTCACGATTTTTCCAGTAATTTGAACGGAAGCGGTGGATACGTACCCACCTAAGCTAAAGTCATAAATCATGTCCCATATAGTAATACCTCTGGTATCCCTTTTCCGAGATACTGAGCGCTATAATAAAGCAATAAATGTGGGTTGGTTGATCGGCGATAGGCAACGCCGATCCTATTTATAAAGTGTTACAATGCTTCCGTTCACATAATTGTGCACGTCAATCGAAGCAGTGAAGCGACTTCTTGTACCTTAATAATAAGAAGACAAGATTAGCTTTCTAATTCGAGTGTTACTATGAATGTGCTGTTCTATCTTTAAGCATCTAATAGTCATCTTCTTAATCTGTACGAGTATATATATACATATGTATATACTACACCCTACGTGTTCAGGCGATGTAAGTCGGGCCTTTACAAATAGATTTAATAAAAACCAAGTGGCCTATGTCTTATTATTGGGCTTAACTCTTGGCAGACAGTCCCACAAATCTGTAATTTTAGGATATACAGGGTATTCGGCAAATAGGTATTTGCCTAATACCCTGTATATCATCTTATATATCGGATGGTTATTTTTAAGAATGCCTTGGCTAGTCTTTATCGCCTACTACTCATTTGGAACTCACAAAATAATTGTAACTAACTATAGAATGGATCCTAAAATCATGTTTTAAGCCTTTCTTTTGCATGTAATCGAGAGCGATAGTAATATATCGCTTTAAAATCTAATTTAGGTTGATGACTGTACCTCGTTAACTATTCTGAAAGTTGTCGCACGTTGCTTCCGGATAGAATAACAAACCGTTGTTTGTTATAAATATTGCGAACATAAACGCGAGATGTGAAATTATTTATGGAAACAGCAAATTAGTCACAAGATGAAACAATACTGATGATGTCACGCTTCATCGTAGACGCATATTGATTTACATCTTTATAGATCCCAACTCTAATGACGTTATTTATTTCCGTCGAGCAAATTAGACTTCAAAACAAAGGACCTGTGAAGTCCAAACCTGTGGAGTCCGTTGCTCAGGATAATTATAAATTACTTAATCGTTTGCAAAATTTAGAACAATAACAGAATTTCCAATGGAAGTTTCCATTAGAATTTAAAACGTATAACACAAATATGTTCTGATCAATACCTACATAAAACTATAGAGATTATTGTAAAATGTACGATTTGCTGTCCATCTTTTTTAACATTACTAAAACGGCAAACAGGCATACATAAGAATCACTTGTTGGGCCGCCGCCTAATACGCCGGTTATCGTGACAGTGATCGGCGTTCAAATAAATAAAGGTTAAAAATAACTTAATCAATCGTTAAATCAGCTTCGACGTTGAAAATCGATTCCGGACCATTTATGACGTCACATGTGCTCATGGAAGCCGATTTAACGATTGATTAAGTAATTTTTAACCTTTATTTATTTGAACGCCGATCACTATCCCGATGTTCGGTGAATTAGCCGGTAGCCCCCCGGTGTGGCTACCGCCTAATTCGCCGGTTATCATGATCAGAATTCAAATAGATGAAGGTTGAAAATAACTAAATAATTTCTTGAATCGACTCTATGAACACATGTGACGTCATAAATGAATGATCCATGTCAAGTCGGCTACGGCTACGGCCTATGCCCCCTGAGAGGAGGCTTGCAGTACGACAGTAATATTATATTCTGCATGGTGGAGGTACTTCTCTAGTCGAACTGTTCATAGAGCGAAATACTACTTTGCTCTAACTTGCTTAAAAGATAGATGGTCTAGAAGACAATCAAGTCCGTACTATTAGCGTATGTAACGTTTGATTTCTAAAATATGATATATACTAACTACACTGATAATATATTATGGAAAATAAATGGTCAACATCATTTAACACCTGTGAGGTGAAGTCAGGAGAACAATACATGTAGTGAGAAAGGCCAAGTTCGCACCATTGTAAAAACTGTAGGCCTCGGTCAAGTTCAAATATATTTGCATATAGTATAACTTTTAACTAAATAGAGAGATATTCGTGCAATTACTACATACACAATATCCCGACAGGCAAAATATGAGAAAAACAGTATTAAAATAAATTACTTTTTTTTTCTGTTCGTTTGTCCTCGGGCTGACGCAGTAACGTGCCGGAAAAGGATCAAATTTAGGTTCCTCTCATTATTAGCAAAAATAAAAAAATATATTCTTGTAACTTTAATCAATTATATCCGTCAAAATTGAAGACAAAACTTTCACGTTTAATTTTAGGAAAATAGCTTTCTGTATGTTGCATACCTACCTACCTATTGTTTTAGACATAATACATCTTTATATAAATATTTTATCTAAAATGAATATAAGTATTTCTTTTCATTATTATTTCTCATGTCTTAAATGACAAGGTGCAACGAACCTTTGTAGTGTTATTCACGAAGAACGGTAGACGGACCTACGTCTGGAAAACTGTATAAACTGAGAAATTGTCCTTTCACCGCAAATGGGGGAAGGGGGCAAAGTAGCGTTATAGTTATAACAAACGGATACACAGGTTGATTGAATTCAACTTTAGAACCCGGCTCTTAAACCCAAATTAAATTTCGAAACGGTTTCTTAAGAAGATATATTGAAGACCATTGCTTATATGCTTTTACTTATGCTTAAAGTGGTTAAAATAATTTATTTATTTGAAAAAACCAACAGCAACAACAACAAAAATATATATTTATTATAAATAACACACAGCCAATTACAGGTCTTCACTAGTCTAGACATCTAGTCAAAGAATATGGACGGTAAAAATATTACCAATACTTACTGGTAATATTTTTACTGTCCATATAATTCTTAAAGTGGTTAAAATCATTGTATTTAATGTACTTACATTAAATACAATGATTTTAACCACTTTAAGAATTATTTTATGTACGTCGTGCCCAAGACACGGCGTGAATGAATTATAATCTGAGACATTTAATTGTATATAGTATTATAATTCCGAAAGTGTTTCTCTTTATTACAAGGACAGGATACGTAAATGACACTTCATGTCAAATCATAGATGGCTAGACAAAATGTTGCCAGCCGTATTACTCAGAATCCATTCCGGTTCATAACATCTCTTTATTTGTTTATTTGTGAGATTGTTTTGTTTCTACTACTTCAAGTACTCTGGTCTTCTAGCCTATGCACATCACGTTTTTTAAGCGCGCCGTCGACGCGCGTTTCCAAAACGCGCGTTAGCATCGCGTGTGTATCGATACAGACGCGCCGGTGCCGCGCGTTTGTATAGCGTTAGCATCGTGTCGACGGCGCGGTTTTATCCTACGGGGTAGTTTGTTGTCGTTTGTATCGATACAAACGCGCGTTAGCATCGCGTCTGTATCGCAACAAACGCGCGTTGACGGCGCGCTTAAAAAACGTGGTGTGCATAGGCCCTTAATCGGTCATACCATACGTTCATAACATTGGTTTCAGCTCTTATTACAACACAATAGCGTTTAAAATAATAATATCCTGGGACATTATTCATACACGGCTATGTAATCCCAAACTAAGCAGATCTTGTAGGTACCTACTATCGAAACGAGATAACTGATATACTACATCTACACTTTTCTTTTATAAATACATATTTATATAGATCATTACCCCAGAGTCAGGACAAACGGACATGTTCATGCACACAAATATCTGATCCAACTAAGCAGAGTATGATAGAAACCAGATAATTGATAAACTACAAATACTAATTTTCTTTATGTAAGTATATACTTATATAGATAATTACACGCAGACTCAGGATAAACAGACATGGTTGTGCACACATAAATGTCCTGGGTGGGAGTCGAACCCACGACCTGCGACGTGAAAGACAAGCATTTACCAACCATATCAACCGGTACGTCATGGCCCGTCATAAAATGAGGTGGTAACAATTATAGCATTGTCCGATTAAAAGTCAAACTTTTTACTAAGGAGGATTTATTAATCTTCAGTTAGATTGTATCCATTAAACTTGAATTTTCACTACTTACCAACGCTCTGCTGTGAGGTGACGGCGAAGAATATCATCACTCCGTGGGGAGTGTGGAAATCATACCGTGTTTTTCTGTGAACTATGACCATCCAACTGCGATCGCCAACCCGTCTGCCAAGCGTGGCGATTACGCCATATTCCGCCATTCTTTGGGGAGGCTTTTGTCCAGCATTGGACGTACTTTGGCTGACATGATGATGATGATGAATGTTGACTATTTACAAGCGTTCAGAGTTGGCTTGTTATGAATAAAAACTTTTACATTTTCTTTTTAAAAAGTAGCGGATCATATCTATATTCAACATATATATTATCTCCCCAGGCCGAAGAACTCTATAGTGACTGACGACAACTGCTGCCTATGCAACTTCGCCGGCGTCAAGTACATGTCCAAGCTGCACGCAGACGATATCATCTTTGCCTCGTTCAACAATCGCGTCTTTGAAGTAAGTATGAGCTTATGCAGCTTTGAACTAAATGTTATACTTAATAACGGAACCAAGAAGCTTACACGAGTATAATGATCGCTTCATTTTAGAAAGAAAAGAAATAAAGAAAATACATTTATTCAGTAAATTTGGCACAGATAATCACACTAATGTTATAATGGCGAAAGTTTGTGAGTGTGTATGTTTGTTACTTCTTCACGTCTCAACGGCTAGAGCGATATTAATAAAATTTGGTATGGAGTTAGCTGTCACCCTGGATTAAAACATAGGCTATAAGTTATAAAGTTTAACGCGGGTTAAACCGCAGGGTACAGCTAGTAATATATATATATATATGCGAGTCCGAATTGATCTCATATCAGCACTAGCAGCAACATTAACTGTTACAGCGCTGGTTTTCTGATGGCGCCGTAGACGATTACATTAATTCATTATTAACAATATTTTTAAGTGAGTTGGTACTAATTCATTGCAAACGTCGTCTGAAACAAATTTATATAATCTATACATATAATAAAATCGTAGGAAAGTCAAAACTGTACAAAGAATATATTTTAAAAAGGATACTTGGGGCGTGACCTACAATAGATATCGAAGCGAAAAATATAGTTTTTAGAATTTTTGTCTGTTTGTCTGTATGTATGTCCGGGCTAAACTCAAAAAGTACTGCATGGGTTTACTTAAAATTTTGCATGAATATCACTATGAGGTCGGGTCAACATATAGGTTACATATTATCACGCTATCACCTACGAGCGAGGAGCAGTGATAATTTATAAAGTTTAACGCGGGTAAAACCGCGGGGCACAGCTAGTGTAAACTTAAGTCGCTGATTTCCCGGCATGTCCTTCATATATCTAAGAAGCACAATGTCACAATAAGTCTATAATATCACAAATTCCTATTCTACACATCTGACCGCAGGGTTATCGTAACTTCTGTGAATGATTTGTTAATACATAGTAGGTACATCTATATTCATCGTATCGTTTTTACTACAAATGTTTTAAGTTTATTAAGTAATTAGACTTAATGTCTGATATTATGATTTATTTATTTATCACACGAGTTTATTAAGTATAATCAGTGTCACTTGGAATATGGTGGGTTGTCCGTACACCAAAATCCCTCCGCATTTGGGGACGAGTCTAAGGCGTAGTTAAAAAGCTCATGAAACAATGAGATTTAATAATAATATAAAATTTGAACATACACAAATCTGTACTGACTTTTATCTATTGATAGGTCTTCACTCCGTTTTCTACTTTGATCCGATTTCTTAATATAGTCAATATCTTTATTCACGCTACTAAGAAGAGATATTTAAATGTTATTTAGTCATGATATGTAATTTCAATCAGCTGAATATTAAGCTTTATTTAACATGTAATAATTAATTGAAATTTTAACATACGGCATAAGTAAAAACTAGCTTTTATGTGTAAAGATGGACTCGCGGTAAATCTACTTTGTATATTTGAACCCAGTTCTTAGTATACTGAATATTATTATATATTATTCAGGCTACTGAAAAGTGCAATATAAAATTGAAATCTACTGGACATTAAGCTTGACTTTCTATGTAAGAATATATCCGATTTGAACTTACGCAAATCTGACTTTGGTTTGTAAAAACGGGCCTGTCGTATTTCTATTTAATATTTTTGATCTCATTTATTATTTCATTCAATTCATTTATTCACGCTACTAAAAGAAGTGGGATTTAAATATTATTTAATCATCACTGTACGTTAAGCTTGATTTTATATTTTGTTTTGTTATATTTATGCTTGTACCAACTACTCTGATCTAAATATTATTGGAAGAATATAATTAGTCTTATGTGCACTGCACTCCACGTTACCTGCGTAAGACTAAAAATGTGCGCGTAGGCATACGACGTATTAATGTACGCACACAAAATGTATGTCTAATGCAAATAGTAAGTTCTGCAAATGTGATTCTGTAATAATAGTAGCTTCTTAAGGTTCGCAGAGCAGATAACGTATGTCGGTTACGTTTAAAAACCATAAACATACGCCTTGTGGAATAGTCTTACACATTTGCATGGAGGGTTTCTAAGATAATTTATCTTAACGCCGAGACCGTAGATAAATTCTTAGTAAAATATGTAACCGGTAACTATAGTATACATTTGAATAAATATATATAGGGTAAGGAAAGGTATATTGGTGATAAAAATAAAAAAAAAACTAATTTTAAAGGAATTTGGAAACTAAACAAAAGGTCACTTTTGTTTAATCATATTACTTGTTGTTTGAACTAAATCTTGAAACAGTTAAATTAACTAAAATCTCGTCACTCTGAGAATAAGTAAACGCAGCCCACCTTCACTCAAAAATGGCGCGACTGATGCACAAATTTCAAAAAAGTTTGTTTACTAAATGCAGGGACAATGCAGCGAAGCGCGTGATGTATATATATCCTCTTCACACTTGTACCGACTGGATAGCGCTATCTCTTGAATCTGCTTGCATAGGGAACTGTGTGGTATCCAGTTCAAAAACTATCACCAAATTACTTATATCACCGATATACCTTTCCTTACCCTACGTATTCTTCAAGCTTTCGATGAATTTAAGCTATATTTTTTATATGCAGCTCCCGTTCTGTGTAATTGCGGATCACGAGCGTGAAAGCATCGTGGTGGCTGTACGGGGCTCCATCTCCCTCCGAGACATCTTCACTGACTTCACTGCTGGATCCGAGAGATTTGAAGCTGATGGTAAGGATTTACTTATAGACGAGTCATCCTTTAATCTGTTTATGCCCAGTATTCATTTTCTAGTACTGTAGTCAACCAAATATGGTACGTACAGACGCCAGCACATCAATCTACCCCAATCTGTCAAATTTCCCCAATTGAAAGTGAACCTTATGCTTATGTGATGAAGTTGAAAATCTATAAAATAAATTTGACAGATTGGGGTAGCTGGATGTACTGGCGTCTTGCCTACAATATGTCACGTCAAAGACATTGCGGTAATCGGTAATCCTTCTGGGTTAAGACATGTTGCATCAAGGATTTTATTCATATTCAATTAAATAAAAAAGATAATAAAGAACAAACTCTGGGAAGCTTTGCGTCATTTCGTAGGAAAAGCTTTGTCTTTTCTGGCTGTCACACTTTTTGTAATATGGAGAAAATACATTGAATTTCGTACTCAATGATATTCGTACCAATTCTATAATGAATACCTAAATCTTGTCTTACATATGTGTTACATAATTACTTTTATTGTTCAGTAGGAACTGCTGACATTTTACCCATTCAATCGTTTTTATTTGATGTGGTACAGGATTACCAGAAGACACAGCTGCTCATAAGGGCATGTCGATGGGAGCGGCCAAGATGCTGAGGCGACTTTTGCCGGTTCTCGACCGCGCCTTCCAACAGTACCCGCACTATGACCTCATACTTACCGGTAACTTATTTATTCTACATATTTTAACATACATGATTTTAGGTAATCTTCCAAATCGGTATTCTAATGCTATTTATTAATAATGGTATTCTAGTTCCGTTATTAATAAATAACGATATATGAGTCTGAAAAACGTAAAGAAATAATAATTCAATGATACGTTGTTAATGTAGCCTTAAAATAATGTAAATCGATAGTCTGCAAATTCATTACAGGGTTGCATTTAGGGACGTTTTGCGTAACCACCGCTAAACGTTCATATACGAAGACGCAGGCCACTCGTTCGATTGAGGGGCATTGCATCGACATAAAAAAGAGACGTTTTTAGGAAGGTTACTAAAATCGATACTAACGTTATTGATGAAGCAATGACTTTTGAAGATGGACACCTATTTATCAGAAACCCTGTATAAGACTGACTTATTGTTTTTAACGGACTCGTTGTTCTAGAGGTGGATTGTTCAACCGCAAATGATAAGGTCCTTCAAATCCCAGGTCGAGTCAAAAAGTATTATGTGAATTTAACTGACAAGCCATCAGAGCTGCCCCTTTATGTCTCCCGTCATGTATGTTTGCTCATACACTTGTTGTTCTACAATATGGCCTGTGGGACTTTTGTCTGAATATCTGAAGTAAGGCACTCTTATGTGCCTTTCTTACTGAGGTAGGGGAAATGCCAACGCATGCCACTCACAGTAAGTGACTGCGGTCGTAGATGTCGGGTTCGCACCGACTAAACCTAATCTGCCTTGGACTTCTCTTGGCGCCTGGTAGGGAGAGCTCCGGGAACACGGGTATGCTTCCCGTGCACCTCCTATTTTATTGATATACTCTTAATTGACTCTAGGCCTAATGTTTAAAACAAATATTGAAAGATAATAACGTCTCTGTTTATGGTTTCATTTATGTGGTTCATATCCTTCCATACCTACATAGAACGAGAAATATTATATATATTTAAATATATATACAAACGGTATTTGAATATTTTAATCTAGGTTTTAATGATAAAACTATACATATGTAGCAATAGTGTAATAGCACTATTAGCTAAATGTGAGCTAAATATATCATAGTTAAAAAATATGTATTCCTTAAGATATAATGTATATTACTTTATTTAAATAAGTATAATATTTTAATTATTTAGATACCTGCACAAGATTGTTATTCTGTGACACGGAAGATTACTGGTAGGTACTTATAGCACAGACTATTTATTATAATCAAAGTACCTACCAGGGGAACTAAAACCGCTGAACTTTTCTTGTGCATCAGCTTCTCAGATCAAATAAAAAAGTTTTTAGATGATCTGAATCAACTTGTAATAATAATTAATGTTGCATGCAAATAAATCTGTGTATTGATGAGTTTGTAATATATAATATTTATTTTCTTTATAGGTTTCTACAGGAAACCGTAAAATGTTCTACCAATAATTGCATTTTTAACTAGTTCATACTATAAATCATTAAAAAGTTTATTGAAATACTACTTCGATGGAAGATTTACGCCAAACAAAGGCATGATTATGAAGATTTACCTTCGCTTTTTACTGAAATCCGTGCGGCAAGTAATATTATCTTAAGGTTAATGTAGTCCATATTTTTCCATCGTAAATAATTATTCTAATATCTCCATGAAGAATGATTCAATTAAACTTGATATTGATCACTATAGGAGCTGTATATATTCTCAATACCTCTATAAGTAATTGAAAGAGTCATTGTTAAAGGTAAGCTTAAATGAGAAAACAAAGGCAGTGTATTATTCCATAGGATCGAAGTTCTCTGAAAGGCCAAGAAGTACCCAAACTTACTGACAATAAGTCTATTCAATCTTCTCTAATTATGAAGTTTAGAAGAAAGAAGATGTATTTTACTTTGTATTTTTCGTATAATTTGTCCAAGATAAGCAAAACAATAATGTCTTATGTCATTTATGTCTATTGGCTTGTTTAATATTAACAAACTCTGAGTTCACATACCAACTTAAATCTCCACCGACTGAGATTATGTAAATGTTTTTTTTTTTTATTTGGGACGAAGAACACCTACATGTATAACAATAAAAATCTTAAGCTAATTTAAAAAAAACATATAATCACACAATTTTTCACAAATTATTTCAAATTATAAGTAGAAAGAAGGTAACTAATGGGAGTTAAACAATATGTAGTTCAAGAACCTAAATCAGCTTGATCATTGACTGACAATTATTCAATTACTTTACGACTAAATTGATTATTTGATAGAGAATATATCGAGTTCCATAAAGTGTGTGTTATAAATATGTTTTCACGAGCCGACTGAGAGGTACACGACACGCGCCCTGTTATGATGACATTCCAATTTTCTATAAAATACTTTCACAAAAATATCTTGTACAGACGCCAGTACATCCAGCTACCTCAATCTGTCAAATTTCTTTAATAGATTTTCAACTTTATCACAAAGCATAAGGTTCACTTTGAATTGGCGAAATTTGACGGATTGGGATAGCTTAATGTGCTAGCGTCTGTACCTAGTCGTTTAAAACTTTAGTCAGCTCTTGCAGGCATATCGTACCTACATCTCTGTACCCTCTCTGATGATACTTATATTACATTTTGTTCCAGGTCACAGTCTTGGTGCAGGCGTAGCAGTATTAGTAGCATTAAAATTAAGATCGAGGTATCCACATCTCAAGGTGTACGCATTTTCAACGCCAGGTAAGAACTAAGTGAAAGACTTATTATAAAAGTATATCAGAAAGAAAGAAAATACATTTACAAGAATATAAACAATCGATAAAAAAATAAACGGTACAACAGTTTTTAAGGTACATACAATCACAGCAAAGCTCGGCTACATCTAGCATAGACACCAACTTGGCATAAGCTACATTTAATTCGCTTTAGCAAATTAAAAACTTGAGAGGTGTCACGGGACACCCGGATGGAACGAAGTTATTTCTTATTATTTATTATGTACAAAAAACCTGTATACACTCAACAAAAATAACCGTCGCGACACCATACTGTTCAATGCGAAATAGAAATGAAAATATCTGGATTGCTTTCTATAAGAGAGAGAGAGAGAGAGAGAGAGACAGAGAAACATGCACAGCTGCAAAAAGTGCCGTGACAACTTTTCTTGAGAATTTTTTCTGTCTAGCCCCCTTTCACAACGCGCGATAAGGAACTTCATTCCAATAAATATGGAATTAATGGAATTATAGGTAATTTCCATGGAGTAGTTATTAACCTTTTACTTTTTTTAGTCACAAGTAAAACTAGTGTTACTAGCAAGTAAACTAATTTAAAATTGTAACTTACTTACTTAGGTCTCAGACATTTTTTTTAACCGTTTGTGAGTCATTGGTTGCGGTCAAGATGGCTGGAACAAACAAGATATGTACAGACGCCAGCTGCACACCAAGCTACCCCAATCTGTAAAATTTCCCCAATTGAAAGTAAACCTCATGCTTATGTGAGAAAGTTGAAAATCTAGCCACCACTCGGTGTTGTGTCAGAACGGATGAGACTTATCACAGTTGCCACTCTTATAAATATTCGACGCGCCGTCATATTTTAGACGGCAAAATCCTCGGTGAATCTAGGGACTGCAAATATACATTTCATTTGGTAAGACTCAGACGACTGACACAGTTTTAATAAAAAAAGAACCGAATTATTTTTAATAACCCTTCCTTTTATTATTCAGGTTAAATTTAAAATGGCTGGTGTTTTCAGGGTATAAAAGTTACTTGTTTAAAATTAGGTACTCGTATTGTTTAATCTTGGCAAACGTTTAATATTGCCTGCCATTATTTTAGCCCATTTGAGTTGGGTCATTTGTTTGGGATATTGTTGACTAACTTTTGATGTTCGGCATTGAAATATTAATTTTGAAATACACAATAGCGGAATATTTGCTAAATCTATGAATATAGGAATTTAGATACTAAGTGCCGTACACGATGGAGTTTTAGTGCCAACTTTAATGTATGGAAGTGAAAGTTGGGTATGGCAGAAAAAGAATGAAAGTAAAATAAATGCATTGGAAATGAGAGCTCTGAGAAGTACGTGTGGTGTGACTTTGAAAGACAGAATTCGAAATACTGATGTAAGAGAGCGTTGTGGTGTGAAAGAGGATGTAGTCACAAAGATTGAAAAAGGTATTCTGAGATGGTTTGACCATTTAGAAAGGATGAATGAAAGAAGATTGACAAAAAAAAGTATACCTGGCCTGTGTGAATGGTGCAACCGGAAGGGGAGAACATTCTCTGATCAAGTCGGAGACGTACTCAAGAAAGGTCAGGTCAGAATTACCCTAAACCAGCGATCATGTATGAAGAATATAATGTCAGTAAACGAAGCGAAAGAGGTGTGCAAGGATCGTGACAAATGCAACTTCGTTGTCTCTGCCTACCCCTCTGGGAGACAGGCGTGAGTCTATGTATGTTTACGGTCAAGATTGTTAGTCGGGAACTTAATATCGAAGGAATATAATTATAAAAAAAGTAAAATAAGAGAAAGGTCTGTAATAAGTAGATAACACGTGATAGGATATTCATTTTTTTTTCTACACTTTTTTGGGTTATTACATATAATTTTTTCTTCGGACAAGCAACACTGCTATCGAGATCTCAAACTAGGTAGAGCCTATACAATGATTACCAGACAAATGATAAACATAATACATACATTTTAAATACAAACATATTATAGACAAATTACTCCCACACCGATCACACAAAGATTTGTCCCGGGTGAGGACCAAACCTACGACCTCCGGCTTAGCGCTCAATGTCACTAACCACTGGACTAACAAGCCAGTCAAAATCAAGTAAATTTCATATTTAGCTATGTAAAATGAACGTATTTCTACATAGCCTGTGCTATTTAAACATTTTGCATCATCTTATGGCCAAGCAGTCTGCGTCCAAGACCTTTAGTTGGCATTCGTATCGATAGAATAACTTGTTTGGATAATCGCAGGATACAAGCGGAAATACATTTCATATGCAAACTTTTAAAATATGATATATCGTGTCCACAGCTTCTAAAACGAATAAATTTGAATGTTCCACGACGACCACCTCGTAAACCGATTGCGCTGTTGGTGCCTCCCTTTCGTAGAACGATTCTGGGTTACAATGCTCCTATACCAAGATTGTGTAGACAATTTAACAGGTATTGTACTGGGCCAATAGACATTTTCAGCATGAAATCAAGTGCACTGCGTAAAATAATATTTGAAATAGTGTCAGACTCATAGAATTTTTCTAGTAATTAATTTAATTTAGTTCTTCAATAATATTTATAACTATTATTGATGGTTTCCTTGTTTATTTATAATTATAATAGAAGTATTTGTTTTATAATATTTTCGTATAAAATATGTAAGAATAATATAGATTAATTTACTACCTATAGAGTGTATCTAAAAATGTGGTGTTTGCCTATAATTAGATGCGCAATTAGAATTAAGTTTTATTGTATACTACATCTGTAAGGGTCTGTTTCACAATTTCCAGATAAAGTCCCGAATAAGCTACTTGCAACTTATCTATCGAATAAAGACATCGTTTGCGTTTCATAATCCATAAATAGTACTAACTGGCAAATAAACTGCAAAGTAAACTATTGGCCAGATCAAGCTTCAGATAGCAAAGTTAACTGGTCTGATCTGATGGATAAGATATCTGACAGATGTCATTCGATGCTTATTTCGGGGGTGTTTATTGTTAGAATAAAATGGTAAAATTTGATACAATTGAAGACGAAATTGATGAATTATTTGATCGTGAACCGCGCATAAATCCGACACCGCTAAGAAAATCACCACCGAAACACCGCAACAAACATTTGTTGACATTAAAATTTGACGTCTATTTATTTGACTTTCGTACGTTTAATTTCACGCAAAAAAAAAACAATATATTAGGTCTTTACCTATGAAATTGCCGTTCTGCAGTACTGGCCATTTCAAATCAAAATAATTTTTGTTTGGCTAAGAATTCTAATTTCAAATTAATTTTATTTTAAAAACATGGATTCTTTTTTCCAAAAGTAGTCATTTCTTTATTGATTAGTGTTACATTTTCATCGCATTTCAATCTTTTTCGTCATCATGGATACGTTAAAAATTCGAGTAATTATGGAATATGAGTACCGTCGTGGCAGCAACGCGGCACAAGCGGCACGCAACATCAACGACGTTTACGGAGCTAACACTACAAACCAACGCACCACCTGTTATTGGTTTGCTCGCTTCCGTTCTGGAAATTTCGACCTGAAAAATGAACCTCGCGGTCGTCCGAAGACTTTGGTCGACAATGACGAATTAAAGGCGGTTGTGGAAGCTGATGATACACAATCTACGGCTGAATTAGCAGCAGCTTTCGACGTTAGCGTCAAAACAATATTGGTCCATTTGCGTCAAATTGGCAAGGTAAAAAAGCTTGACAAATGGGTGCCCCACGAACTCAATGATCGCCAGCGCGAAGTACGCGTCGAGACGTGCCTTGCACTGCTCAACAGACACACAAATGAAGGAATTTTGAACCGCATTGTTACCTGCGATGAAAAATGGATTCTGTTTGATAACCGCAAGCGCTCAGCAAGTTGGTTGGATCCTGGTTCAGCACCTAAACAATGCCCTAAACGAAAACTTACCCCTAGAAAAGTGATGGTCACTGTTTGGTGGTCTAGCGCCGGTGTGATTCATCACAGCTTCTTACCAAACGGGGTGAGCATTACTGCAGATGTGTACTGTGAAGAACTGAGCACAATGATGGAGAAGCTGGCGCATCTCCAACCAGCATTGGTCAATCGCTCGTCTCCGCTGCTCCTGCACGACAACGCGCGACCTCATACTGCACAGCAGACGGTCTCCAAGTTGCAAGAACTGGGGTTGGAAGCTCTCCGTCATCCGCCCTACTCACCAGACCTTGCGCCTACAGACTACTACTTTTTCCAGAATTTGGATAACTTCTTGGCGGGAAAAAAATTCAATACCCAAGAGGCAGTACAAAATGCCTTTGAAGAATTTGTTGCCTCCCGTCCAGCTGATTTCTTTAAGAAGGGCATCAATAAACTGCCACTGCGATGGCAAAGATGCATTGATTGCATGGGTGATTACTTCGATTAATACAAATAAAAAAATTCATGAAAAAAATTCGTTTAAATTTTTTCATACAAAACGGCAATTTCATAGGTAAAGACCTATTATTTATGTATTTTTATTTGATAAAATAATAGATAGAAGATAAATTTGAAAATATTTATGCAAACCTGAAAATGCTTACCATAAAAATTAGTAATACGATATTTTTAGGTGTGTTTATCATAAGAAATGTATTTTATAGGTTGTCTGTTTCATAAGACGGAACGACAAAATGCGACGTTGCCAAACCTACCTATTAGTAACTGCCGAATAGCTATCTGGCAAATAATTTTATCGGGAAGGTGGTGGTGAAACGCAATGTGTTTTATCCAGAACTTATATCTGTCAGTTTATTTGGTAGTTAGCTATCCAACACTTTATCTGGACATTGTGAAACAGACCCTAAGTGAAATATTGTTGCTTCTGTTGGTAAACCTAATAAATAAAATAAAAATAAAATGGAATGACCCGTCCGATCCTCAAATCGACGAGCAGTTCGCGTCTTCGCTTATTAACAAAGACCGACAGTTGCACTACACGTCCCTAAAACAGATCCTCTCATGATATCCACGTTAGTTGCCACCCTGAGCTGAAGTTCAGAGCCAAAGGAGTGCCAGCTGGCGGAGGTTACTTAGTTAGAAGTCTGAATTTGTTAAACTGATTGAGCCCTGTTGGCCCATATTGTCCGTTCAAGGAGTGAAACTCCTGAGCAGGCCCGTTGGCATGGCTAGTAGATGCTTGCTTTTCACGCCACAGGCCGTGGGTTCGATTCCCATCCTGGACAGATAGTTGTGTGCATTAACATGTATGTTTGTCCTGAGTCTGGGTGTAATCACACTAATATTATAAAGGCGAAAGTTTGTGAGTGTGTGAGTTACTTCTTCACGTCTAAATACCTGGAGCGAATTCAATAAAATTTGGTATGGAGTTAGCGGACACCCTGGATTAACAGGCTATAATTTATAAATTTTAACGCGGGTAAAACCGCGGGGCACAACTAGTTATTTATATAAGTATGTATTTACAAAAGAAAAGTACTATAGGTATGTAGTATATCAGTGGTCTGGTTTCCATTGTACAAGCTCAGTTTTGTTTCGGATCAGATGGGCGTGTGTGAATAATATCCCAGGATATTATTAAAAGCACGCTTAACATCCAAAATGGTTCCTCTGTTTAATTTTTCCTTTACCCTTTTGCCTTTCAAATGTCGGTACCTATACCTTTAAATAAAGTATCCATGAATAACAGGTAGGTGGAACCATCATACATTATTCATTTACGGAATAATGGAATGGCAGCCGATAAGCGAACGTATAAATTGAACAATTAATTTGGAGTTGGTGGTATAGTACCTAATATCATACTTTAAGCAGACAAAATAAATAAATTGGAGATATTTAGTTATCGACCTGGTTAAATAATAATATAATATGGTATGTTCTAATTGTCTGAACAAATAGTATTTTACGCTAATTCTGTGTGCAAATAAATATTAAGAATATATAGGTTTTGGGTGTTTGGTTTGTCTGCGAAAGAAAGTATGCAAGGATGTCCAGTATTTTGTATTAGTTCTAAAGTAACCTTAAATATAAGTTAAATTATGTAATGTTTCTATGTTGATTAATGTAATTGGTTATAATTAGCTAACCGTTAATTAACTATAAATAAATAAATAGGTAATCTACGTATAACTACTTTGATCACGTCATGAATGACGACAATCGCTGATATAATTCTTTATTCAAATCTCGGGTAGAGTGACACGGTGCAGTGGCGCAGTTTCGAATTGCGGGCTGCTACTGCGCAATCAATTCCCTCGCTTTCATAAGTTGATAGGACGGCGATTCGGCACGACCATGCGACAGGACCGAGAGCTTTACATACTTATAAAGAGGCACGAGCGTATGTAGAGCATTATGTAAGTTAGGGTTTTGTTTTCGCACCTGTATTTATGCACGCCTTCGTGCGTTATTAAGCCATGCGTAGTTAGCTAGACTCTCTTGAACTAAGGTCAAGTTCGACAAGGAGTAAAACGATTACTATGGTCAGTAGGTATATTTATGATCCATACCATCCATGCTGATAGGAAACTCCGAGCAAACAACGAGCCTATTTCTTTCTTAAAGTTTGGTGAGGCAGTTGCTGCTTCTCTGGTGTTAGGAGTGTCAAAGGGCGACGGGTCCCGCTTGCTCATTTACCTTACTATATCAAAAAGACTTCTCACCCCCCATTTCTACCAACACATGAGATTAGTTTTTAGAATATTTATAGAAGGAACGTCATAAAGTCAGATGTTAATTAAGTCTACGACACTTTTTGTGAGCTACGATGAGTCAGACACATTCTCTAAGACCCTTCTTTTGTGTCGTGAGGATAAAGTCACTACATAACACTCAATTGTACCTTATTTAATTTATTCATTGCCAACACAGCTACATTAAAATACATTTTAGGGTGTTAGGTAAACGTGCGGTTCTACTATATTAAATATAATAAATCAAAACCTTAACACAGATAAAAGTGTCAAAAGAGGTCAAAAGTTGTTGACTTATAAAACTGAATATAGAAGATATTGATGTTCTATTTAAGATTAATAGGTAAAGTTATATACTTTAGGTATTTATTTATCTTATTTGATATTGATTCTAGCTGGTTTAATAAGTCGTGAAGCGGCGCGGTTCACCGAGACCTTCGTGATGACGGTCGGCGTCGGAGATGACCTGGTGATGCGGCTCAGCGTACACAGCATCGAGAACCTCAGGACCAAGATCATACAGACTATACACGCTGCTAAGTTACCGAAGGTTGGTACACGTTGCCTCATTAGCACAGAGGAGGAACCTCTCATAGTCTGCCTCCTAGAAATGTGTTGAATTAATCTAAATATAAGAATATTTGGATTTATTCAGCACATTTCTATGACTTGGCAGAACGATTACTCACGTTGATGTTATTTAGTTATTTAAACTTAATAAATGTATACTTATGTAATCATTTTATATTAGTTACCTTTTTGGCTAGTTATGTGGTGCTTATTTTGTATAAATTTGAATATACTTAAACATATAATATTAATTACTTTTGTGACTTAGATAGGATGAAGTTCTGTAATGTTTTTTTATATATTCATGTAGATTTGCTCTATACAAACGTTTTCTGAAAATGCACTCCTATACTCACCTACTCACTATTAATAGGCTAGTTACTTATGACAAGGTTTTCTCGCCAGGCAACTATTAGAATCCCCGAGCAATCAAGTTTGCTCAATGTAAGTGTAATGTATGTGTGTTTGTGCCTGCTTTTAGCATCCATAGTTTATCAACACTGATATAAATTCTTAATAGCACTTCTAATTAAAGTCGGTAATTGTATTTCGTGGCCCTCACCTTCTTTCTCTCTCACACACACACACACACACATACTAAGTGGACCTGGGGCTCTACCGGCTAAGTCGCCGAACATCGATATCTTAAATGGCGTTCAAATAAATAAAGGTTAGAAATGACTTAATCAATCGTTAAATCGGCTTCCATGAGCATATGTGACGTCGTAAATAGTCCGGAATCGATTGTCACCGTTGAAGCCGATTTAACGATTGATTAAGTCATTTTTAACTTTTATTTATTTGAACGCCATTTAAGAAATCGATGTTCGGCGACTTAGCCGGTAGAGACCCTGGTCATCTTTTAACTAACTAGCCTCAGAACTTTCTTGCTAATTTCTGAGTCAACTTTGTTTTCTGTTTCTCCAAACCTAATCTGATAACCCTTGCAGGTTCTTAAAAGAAGCCCATAGACATATTATTATATCTTTAGTGATACCTATATCAAGGCTTAAGTAGCGTTTACTACATACCTATAATTTCTTGTGTACTACCGATTCTTTTTGTCTCCAGTACCGAATAATGCTGAACGGCTTCGGCTACGCGTTATTCGGTGTCCCGGCGCGGGATCTGGAGTCCACCTGGCGGCGGCCGGAGCAGCTGGAGGCGCACCACTCGGACGATTCTGCGGACGCCTTGCTAGTGCATAGCGTCTCCACCGTGAGTGCTGTCAGTTACCCCTTTATTACTTTCTACTAGAGTGCCGTTTCTGTGTTCGCTTAGACACCGTGTCGGTAAGCTTTTTTTTATTGTGCACATTTACATGGGCTAATGTTGTTTCTTATGTGTTCAAGTGACATGTTTTGGGTAAATTTTTATGTTTGTGTACACTTTACGGATTCAAAGCACTCTTTAATAATACCTATGTCCAAATTACACAAGATCTTCTCCATTGAGACTGGCTGACGTGGCAGAAATTCGGTCAGGAGGACATTTTTATAAAACGCAATTTAGTAAATATTGCGAATTATTAATGATAAAAGGATTATTCATATGGTTGAAGAGGAAAACAATAAAATATATTCTACTTAAATTTCGAAATTTAATATCAGAAATATATATATAAAAGGCTAAGGTGTGTATGTTTGTTACTTCTTCTCGTCTAAACGGCTGGAGAGATTTTAATAAACTTTGGTATGGAGTTAGCTGTCACCCTGGTGTTAAACCAGGGTGACAGCTAATCATAGGCTATAATTTATAAAGTTAAACGCGGGTAAAACCGCGGGGCACAGCTAGTATATCATATTAATAAAAAAGAGTTGTTCTGATTAACATAACTACTGCACCACACGAGCAGATAAACTGTGTTGAAATGTTACACATACATACATACATACGAAATACATCGGTTTTATGTATGAGATCTTGTCTACCACACTTAATATAACATTCTAAAAACTTTCCTGTTTAACTGACTTCAAAAGAATAAAAACAAATACAACATTATATTTTTTTATTAATAATAATAATTTATTTCACCACATTCAAAACTTTGTACACAAATACATGCACATTTATGGCACTCATACAAATCATACATAGTACATTTTTACAATAGGAGCGATGTTAAAGGTAGTCTTATACATATTTATAAGTACGTTTACAGTAAGCCTAGGAGGCCGTGTAGCAAATAAAGCTATAAACTAAGTACCTGATTCGAATCAATCAAGCGGTTACTGGCGTGGAGATGTATGAGATGATAATTTAATTTTTGAGATGTTTTACGTTAATACGCGAAGACGCGGGCCTCTCGTCCGATTGAGGATCGGATAGAGAGTTTCATCGATACGAATTCATACAAACAGTCTTGGTAAATTTTTTCGTTCTTTTTTATTTGTACACAACCAACACCGCGTACCACTTGCTTGCTTTTGAACTGGATTTTGATTAGGTAGGTAATGTTTTTTATATTACGGGTATGCGAGTGAGATGGTTCCATTAGACTTTATAAATAAATAATAATACTTACATATCTTGGAACAACTAACACACTGCCATCTGATCCGAAACTAGGCAGAGCGTGTACTACAACACATGAAATGATAAACATACTTATGTGTGGCACGTAGGCAGCTGAACTTTCTTTTTCTGATAGCTTGTGAGATACTACTCTGTCAAGAAAGTACCGGGAAAATATCAATTATATGTAAATTTTGTTAGTTTGTTATTCATCCAAATTTATTTTATCACCTTCAAAGTATGCTCCTTCAGAAACGATACACTTACGCCAACGAATAATCCATTCATCAAAACATTTTATAAACGCTGCTTTCGGAATTGAGTTCAGTTCTCGCCGCGAATTCTCCTTTATGTCTTCTACCGATTGAAAACGGGTACCATGAAGTGGTAATTTGAGTTTAGGAAAAAGAAAGAAGTCAGCTGGAGCCATATCTGGTGAATATGGTGTTCCCGATACTTTTTTGACTGAATGTATATCGTCTAAATACATACATGTTATAAATAAATTACACCTAGACGCAGAACTAATAATCGCTCTACCCAGAACAAATATTTGGGTAAGAATTGAACCCACAACCTCTGGCTTTGTAGTCAGGATCACTAACCACTACACTAACAGGCCAGTCAAATAACCAAAATTTAAAATAAATCAGAGCAAAAAATTCACGTTTGTGGTATGGGAACCACTTTAAATATTTATTATTTTGTTGTTTGGTATCTGTTGTTATAGCGGCAACAGAAATACTTTAACTGTCTAACTGTCACGGTTCATGAGATACAGCCTGGTGACAGACGGACCGACAGACAGCAAAGTCTAAATAAGGTCCCGTTTTACCCTTTGGGTACGGAACCCTAAAAACCAGGTGCCGTCCGTCGCATCATACTTGTACTTATCACTTAACTTTCAACTTACACTTTTAACATAGGTAACCTTGTTAACCTCGTCCGACACTATGGAGTGCAACTTACTAAGAGCTATACACACTGTCTGAACGTTTAAAATACCTATAAACTAATAACATGCACTTCCGCATTGATATTAAAAAAAAATGTATTTTTGAATGCACAGGAAGCGGCGCTGGTATCCCGAGACGTGTTCGCGAGGCGCTTCTCTTCGGCGCGACTATTTACAGCGGGCCGCATCTTGCACATAGTGCGGCGCAAGCGCATGGGCATTGAAAAGTACGTAGCTATTTAATCTTACTCAAATCATAAAGCACTAATAGTAGGTAGTGTAGACTATACAACTAGAATGAGTAATAATTAGTGTCATACTAATATGATCTTAACTACTTGGATGTTGTATGACCCCGGTATGTCTGAAAAATCTATAATATAATTTAACAATTATATTATAATTAGGCACATTTTGTGACAAAGAATTAAAATATTTTGAGGCAAAATGTAAATTATTCTTGAAATAAAAGTATAGGAGTGTATTCAATCAAGGTAATCAAATATTCAGTTATTGAGACTAGCACTACGCTTAGCGTTCCATTTCCAATAAAGGAAACTATACATAGCCTAAAATAAAATAAATAAACGAATAGCGAAATATGAAGAACCTCTGTGTTCGAGCTGTGTCTGTGAATCTGTATTAGTAGATAGATAGAAGCCTAAAAGTATATGATATCCAATCTAACGTGTTAAATATTGGCCGATAGGAATCGATTTTTTCATGCTGAGATAGAGCTTACATTATGATTTATTAAAAAAAATCAATATTGATAATCTTTTCAAATGTTTTGATAATCATCAAATAGGTTTATCTCAGATGGAAAATCTCACCTCGTATGTCATTTCTTTATGCTATTGCCTAAACTAATTTAAAACTAATTTAAATAAAATGTACATAGGTAAGGCACAGGTTTAAAACCATAGGCATAGATGCTTATTACATAGCAAATTGAAGTATGATTTAGCAAGTAAATTATTTGAGATATTATTAGTCACAATAAATGCACTACATGTAGCTAATTTCAATGAACACCTGTTTGATATGTCTGAACACAGTGACGAAGGAGATGAAGAAAGGTAATAATTAAAATTTATTTTGATTTGTGCGTTTTAAGTTACTCTTGTATAGAACCAACTGCCCACCCTGCCTGGAGTGAGCTATTATGTAGAAACATATATACCACTTATTCTATAACTTGATCCCCGTAGTTTTATTTGTCCCCTATTGTACACCCTTGTTAAATTTAACAAGGGTGACTTTTGTTTAATTTTAACGAAAACTCTAAACTTTTTAATTACAAACTAACGACGTTCCAATTACCTAACACTTTTTAACCTGACCCTACATTAGAGGTTTAAAGTGTTAACTCACTCTTGAGTTAGAGGTTAAAAAGTGTTAATAAAAAATTCGTTAGTTTTTAAGTCAAAAGCATGAAATAAAAAATCTGGACTATAATTGTAGTATAATGAAAAAACGCCATTTATTATTTATTCATTGACACGAATACATTTTCATACATTATATCCTACCAAAAGGAGATATATTCAGTTTCATGCTTCTTACTTTGAAAATTCCGTACTTTCATATAGGTACTTCAAAATCATTCCTTATTTGATGCTTATGGAGTTTCCCTGCGAGATCGAATCAAAAATGTTAATATCCGCAAGCGAACCAAAGTATTGACATATAGCCTGAAGAATTGGCAAACTGAACTGGCAGTGGGCAGAGCGCATAGTTCGTAAAACCGACAGTGCTGGGAATGGAAGGTTCTCGAGTGGTGACCACGGACCAGAAGACTCAGCGTAGTCAGACCACCTAGAAGATGGACCGATGATCTTCTGAGGGTTTTTGGAAACCACAAGATGCGGATAGCGTACTTTTCAAGTTCGTAGCAGTTTAGGCCCGCCTTTTATGAATCAGTTAGTCGATGATGTACCCGTAATCTTAATGTGTCCTAAATATTTCAGGAAAGTGCGCACAACAGAGCCTACGTACGAGATGCGGTGGGCGTGCCCCGAAGACTTCATGGAGTTGCAGGTGATGCCGAGGATGCTGTTGGACCACCTACCAGAAAACGTGCACCGGACCATACGGACTGTGCTGGACGAACGGCACCGCTACAGGGTCACCCATACTGTGTAGACCTCAAATCAATGCCGGTAAATATGAATGTTTGAATCAAATAGCATAGCCTTCTAATAATAAATCCGTGAAATAGAAGTAAGTGAAAAATCTAATAATTGATATAGATGCATATTTTATGCACGGCTCATAACGGCCTACTTTCCTTACTTTGATTTTATCAACCAGGTTTTAACCGAATTTAAAAATAAAAAAATTGTCAAATCCTCATTTTTCATACGAATGTTGCCCGCATTTAAAAACGGCTGCTTTAAAGAAAATTTGAAGTCAGTTCTGTGTTTTTTTAATAATCTAATAATGACAGTAAGAATTTAAATAATGTTCCTGATATTGTAAGGCAAATGTTAGCAGTTATAATATTGTTTTTACGCCTTAACTCCAAACTAGGTCTAGCCCGTATTGTACCAATCTAGGTCATATGATTGAGCCTTTAAAGCAACTTTGGACATTATTGTCACATGTTAATTACATACAAACTGAAATTTTATTTAAATATTAATTTACTAGCTGTGCCCCGCGGTTTTACCCGTGTTAAACTTTATAAATTATAGCCTGTGTTATTCGGATATACATATATTATTGCAGAACTGACTTAGAATTTATTAGAAAGTTCATAATTAGGGCTTGAGCTCAGGACTCATAAATTTTCAAAGTATAATAAAATTAAATGGGGAGATACATGGGGTGTTACCGTCAAACGGGATGAATAGACATGGGAACAAAATTTAATTTATGTCTGAATATCTTAAATCATCCCGGAATTTCTATGAACCCCGTTTTACCGTTATTTTATTTTTAGTTAGTTGGTATATTTCTAATAAAACTCATAGTTGTTTTTATTGTTTTCCAGAGTTAAGACTAAGGATACCAGTACGAGCACAAGCACTCAGCGCCGTATTACAAGTCCTAATATTAAATAGCCATGAAAGGCACTAAATTTAGTACAATACTGGCACCTGGGTAGACGCAGCATTCTAAACTACACAACATTTTTAAACAAGTATGATATTATAATGAAAGATAGTAACGGGTAATTGACGTAATTAATTTTATGTTGGTTTCGGCCAACCGTTTCAACTTCTTCTGGAAGTCATCTTCAGGGCGAATGCGACCCGCACGACGCAGCGACATCGCGTCGTTAGTGCGAGACGGGACGCGACGTCCTGCGGGTGTTAGCACCTCACGTCAGTTATAATAAAAGTTTGGTACTGTTACGAATCATGATATTAGGTAAAAAGACAAATCAAGACAACAATTTGGATAGATATTGAAGAATAGATTGTAAGATAGAAAGTGGGAACCAATGTTCAGCTGGGCTGATATTTTATGTAGTTAAATAAGAACTAAGCATAATCTGAAACGCAACTTGCCAACTTATATTGCCTATTTTTAAAGTAAAATGTTTTACGATTGTATATGACTACTTTGAATGTGAATAATTATTCGCAATGCAAAGCGTTAATCTAATCTCAAAAATGGGAAATCATAAATTCAAGGCTAGAGTGAACAGGCATCTTATGGGTACACGCGGTCCACCTTCGACGACATCTTTACTTACCATCAGGTGAGATCGTGGTCAAGCATAAACGCATCCAACATAAAAGAAAAGAAAATGTAACCGTCCAGCAAGTCTCTAACCAGCACCATCTACCAATCCGGGGCGCTGTGCGTTAAGCTACGAACGATACACGCTGGCAGATCAAATTTAGGATTCCCTTGCTAACACCCTTCCGAAGGATGCCGATATTATCCATCGGCTTTGTTTTTTTAACATGGCAGACTGATATGTTCGCAGTTGCATGTGAAAGATCATATCATATTGATGACACCTTCCAAATTTATTATTATTGATTTTTTTGCATTATTCGCGATCTTAGCTTCACGCAGAGCGCCCACCCCGGATCATAAATTTCGTTAAGTCCGGTGGGTCTCGCCCACCGGACTTAACGAAATTTATGATTTCCCATTTTTGGGATTACTTTGTGTGTGTTTATCAGTCGGGATCTGTTTAGTGATATTATAGAAAACTATGAATTTGAAAATATAATTGTGAACAAGAAAATAAGCACTAAAACATCGACGTGTGTAGAATAGATAACCAGATTGCATTATTTTTTTAAGTAAATTTTATCATTTTCAAATTTTTTATCGATAAGCATGATATTTTATTGCTAAATGAAATATTTTTCAAAATGAAGAATTTTATTAAAATGTTTTATTACGTTTCCAATTCAACTGTGAGAATACGAGGTAAATAATTTATCATCGTTGGTTTAATTCTTAACTTTGCGCATCATGACATTGTGATTTTATTAATTGTTCCTAGCTAACATATTGTGACTCAGATTACTATGAATCTTTTGTACATAAATATTACTCAGAACTAGGTTCATACTTTATAAACAAATGACAAATCCAGTGTCAAAATTAACTTAGAATGACCTGGCCAGGGAAACACAAATAAGAATGTACCTACCTTTCTGCTGAGGACTAAGTTATACTTGTAACCAACTCATCCCACTTAAATACTGCCACTGCTGCAAATAAGATGTCCCATGAGGGGATGCACTCTATGTAATTGCATATTTGATTAATGTTCAAAATTAACCGAGACATTTAAATGAGTGGGTCAAC
Source organism: Pseudoips prasinana (assembly GCA_951640165.1). Classification (NCBI taxonomy): domain Eukaryota; kingdom Metazoa; phylum Arthropoda; class Insecta; order Lepidoptera; family Nolidae; genus Pseudoips; species Pseudoips prasinana. The sequence continues at coordinate 15,413,569 of OX621241.1, read as the reverse complement.
AATTGCCCACTCTATTCGTTTCTCTGGCCAAGTTTTAGTTTAGTATAAAAACCTGTGAGAAGACTGTGATGACGTTAGTATGAAAATATTAAAATTAAGCGAATTGTGCGAATGAATGGAAGTGGAAAAACAGTAGTTATATTATTTTGTACATAACTTAGGATAAGATAAGTTTATAATTCTGACATACCTATTATAAAAGGCTCTGACATTTATTGTGGAAATAGCTGAATATTTCTTAAGTATCTAGCACGTAAAGACCATGAAAATGACATTGTACGCGTCTCAAATTGAAGAGGCTAGAGATCTGGGAATAACAAACCAAGATTTTTTAATCATTTCTTAAAATGGAGTTGGAATCATACCATCCGTAAATAATAAATTCAAAACCGCATCGTTTAATACCCACTATCCTATACCTTAACAATAAAGAACACTATTGGATGTTTTTAGAACCAAATCCAAGAAAAACTTGTAGTTGTTTCGAAATGACTCTAGCATATCAAAGTCAAAAACTCCTTTACTTACAACCTGAATCAAATATTTAGAGCATTTTACCCAATCACGTAATTTGTTTGCTCAAATCAAGAAGCAATCTTTCTTTTTACTATTTTTAAGGACATTTCCTATGTAAAAATTCTACTGCCAAAGCGTTTATAACATTCGTTTATAGATGTATCTTATATTGTAGAAAATCACGATATTCACTTCAGACAACACGATAAACGCAATGGATTTCTTAATAAGTAGCTCTAGTATACAATGGTAGTAATTCTGTTTTATGCACCACTAACTCTTAAATGTCATTACAGATCTTTCAATACAAAGTAAAAACTCTTTGGAAAAAGACAGACCCACCCTTGTTAAGTACTATAATGTGCTTACCTGTAATGCGCTACTATAACTATACTATATATACTATAACCCCCGAGAAAATACCGCTTTTTACCGGCTTTTATAAAACAAACCTTGTATAAAGTAAAAAATAAGATCATAGCTGTTATTATAAAAACTATAATTAAAAAGTATTAAAAAATGAATAATTTATTAAAAGCGCCATCTGTTGGTAATGTTTCCAATCTGTGTATTGATATTTCAGCCGTGTTGACCGTGTTAGTTTCAGTAAGATGGCGTTAAAAGCGTCTTAATTGCGTAACATAAATGTAGAATGGATTGGATTTCAAGTTTGAACACCACGGTGCGGTGGCGGAGCGGTTAACGCACATGGGGCCGAGTTCGTGGGTTAGATTCTCCGCACTTCAATTTATACAACTCATTTTAAATACGTCTGAAACATAAAATAAATCTCTAAAACCATTTCGTTAAACGAAAATACTGATGAAAACTTCATCGAACAAGATAGATATCACTTGGTTTTCGGGTTATACAAAATGCCATACCATATTCATACTCACTTTGCAGTCAGAAATGCAATGATATTTAAATTAGTTTAGTTGGTGTCAAACAGAATCCAAACCATTACATTGTAACTCCGCTTTGGTATAATAAAATATTTCAGTATAGAGTTGCTAAGCTACCTCTAAGTACAATAACTAGACCGTAGTAGAAATAGCTTACAATGTTACCGAAGTCAATTACGTAATAAATTATCTACATTGCAGTGCCGCTTGGTTCAATCAAGCTTTATCAGACTCCATTTTAGGGAGTCAATAATTTAATATTGTACGATTTGTTTATTTTTCCAATGCAAAGTATTACCCATATTATATATCTAATATAATTTACTGAACAAAAGTTGCTTCTATAGATATCCATCAATAAAAAAGCAATCAGTAGAGTAATGCGGCACTGCATGTGAATTAAAGTATGTAAAGTACATAATAAGTATAAATTATTGCATATTTTTCATGGCTTGACACACCATCACTCTGAACACCAATAACTTGTAGGTATGTATAAAGATGTATTTTTCTAAACTAATATCTGTATTTCTTGACGGGGATCAATGATATTTCTTTAATTACTATCTAACCTGAAATCAATTCATTACAAAAAAATTAATTGATTAAAAAGAAAACAATAATTTTACATATTATATTTTTATAAACATTCTTTTACTTCAATTCGAATTAATTCTTGAGAAGCAGAAATGAAAATTACAATCAATATTAATCAAAATCTTTTTCATTTATATAAGTAAATAATCTCTATTTAAAAATATTTCTATACATTTTTATTTACTTATATACATTCTTCTTTTATAAAATTATCTTTCAAAGCTAGTTATTATAAGAATAATGAATTACTATATTTTGAAGTTTATAAAAATGCATCTGTTAAGTATAGTTCTACTGTAGCCTCAATATTATAAACTTTTGCAATTTATATAGGGACCTACTTTTATTAAATTTTAATGTCGTTTTTACCATTTTAATATTTTTGTACATACCTAAACCTCGGGAACAAAATTATTGTGACTAGATAAAGATATACCTACTCAAACTACACTTTCAAGACGAAAATTTAAAAAAAGATTTTTTTTGTAAAAAATAAAGCATTTACGTCGGATTATTTACATTCCAATTTGTAATGATTATCCTCAGTCCATCTTGTGTATGAATAAAAAGTAGACTGGGAACTTAGAACGACCAGTTGTAATCTATAACTATCTCTGTCTCTCGTGTGATCTGTGATCTCTTTGTCTCTTGTGGGCTATCGAATGTTACGATTTTTGTAAAAAATTGAATGCCTATAGGTGGTAAAGAAAATCTCTACATGATATACTGTAACTAGTAATTCTCGATTTCTAGTCCATCTATCTTTGGGGTTCATGATCGCCTGTATCGATGTGCGTTGATGTTCATTATAATGATGATGTGATTATATTATTTATTACTATATTCTGCTGAATTGTGAAATAAAATACTATTGATACTAGTTCTGTTGTAATAAACTAAATTAAACTAAATATTGGCCATACATTTTAATAGTGGCAACGATTCTGCTTTACACCAACATATTTTAATATCATTATATTTCTTTCCGTCCCTGCAAGACAAGTCAGCTAGCTGCAAAAACTTTTGCTGAAAGTAAAATATAATAGAAAAATTTAAATAAATAAATTTTATATATATAAAACCATGGCGTTGAAACCGAACTTGTCTACCGAACTAATTATTACCTCCGGAGAAGCAATTTGCCTAGTTCCACACGATAGTTTAATTTTTATTAATAGTATGCTCCGAAATAGTACAAGATATAATTTATTTAAATTAGTTTTGTATATTCATAGCATCAGCACATCTAGCTACCCCAGTCTGTCAAATTTCCCCAATAGAAAGTGAACCTTATTCTTTTGTGATAAAGTTGAAAATCTATAAAAGAAATTTGACTCATGTTAAATCTAATCTATCCTATTATTGACAGTTGGTATGACGGTTGGATCTGTCTAACTAATTAAATGGTCTGTACATAGAGTAATTGTTTGTTTTAAGTGCCGTCTTTTGTATGGAAAGAAATGGAATATAAAAAATACTTGTTAATAGAATTACGGCCATTAGTACTAAATCTGTTATAACTGATTAATTGAAACAGAAAAGAAATTATAAATTAATTTAGTTTGTGATAGGTGACAACAGAATTAGAATCATTATATTGTATATGAGGAGTACATACTCATGACACCACTTCCTGTAGAATCGTTACACCTCCCTTTATTTTTGTAGCAATTTGTGAATGTTAATATAAATGTTACATAATAATATACGACTATCAAATACGTGACAAGTGTTAATATAAATAAAGATTTTATTATTTCAGTATGTCTGTATATAATGTTTTAAGAGTTCAGTACCGTCGATATGTTACTTAATTTTTCTATTTCTTGTATTATTAATGTTTATAGTGTAGGTACTGGACAGCGTGTATGTTCAAGTATTATAAGGACTGAGGTTCTTTTCACTTGTACCCTAAATTAGGGCTTTATAATCTCTTTCACTTTATGTATAGAGTATAGCCAATGTCTTGTGTTGGGTTTTGTTTTAATTTATAAATAAAATTCTATTTTAAGTATGGTATTTTTATTTCTGTGTTCAAATTACAATGCGAGGTGAACCTGGTGTTGAAGAAGGGGGCCGGTCATAGCTGATTGCTGGAGAGTTTAGGGTGAACCGTCTGCCGCTTCTCTTCCTTTAATTCTTCTTGCTGTCGAGCGGTCTAGCTACACCGGGTGAGCCGCCCTAGGGCGAGGCTCAATGAGGCTGACTAGCAACTGACAGCGACCCCTGATCTGGAGGGGAACTTCTGTGGGTAAATTCGGCTGTGACTGGCTCCCTGGGGTGCATCGATCACGGGGCCGGGCTGCGATACCAACGTGGTTGTCATTCCGTCCATCTGAATGGCCACTAGGTGGACTAGGCCTCACCCGGTTTGGCTTGACCGTCCGATGGAGGGAGGAACAGGGGACGGTCCAATTAACACCAAAGGACACGGCGACAGCTATGACCGGCATCGACTCCGTAGCCCACGTTAGCAAACACAATGACGAGCCTGTCCTTCAACGGGCTGTTTGTTTCTGCCAACTTAATTTTATTATATTTTGACATTTCTAGTAAAGAATTACTAGAAATGTCAAAATATAATTTATTTATTTACTATTTTATTTGGATTATTGTGTAGAAACACAATAATCCAAATAAAATAGTAAATAAAAACAACATTCAAGTTTTACTTTTACGTACGATATCTCGTCATACTAGATGGTCAAACGCCACAAGCATGGCACAGAAGTGTGGTGGTGCTCTTCTTCAAACAGGGCGACAAAACCCTATTGAAGAATTATAGACCCATCACACTGCTGAGCCATGTTTACAAGTTGTTTTCGAGGGTCGTTACAAACCGTCTCGCGCGCAATTTGACGACTTCCAGCCTCCCGAACAAGCCGGTTTCCGAAAAGGCTTTAGCACCATAGACCACATACATACGCTGCGGCAAGTTATACAGAAGACCAAAAAGTATAACAAGCCACTGTGCTTAACGTTTGTGGACTATGAGAAAGCCTTTGATTCTATCGAAACATGGGCGGTGCTGAGGTCTCTCATAAGGTACCAAATCGACTACCGGTATATCGAGGTGATAAATAATAGCTATGCCAGGCTTTAGAGTAAGCAAAACTAATAAATCATTTTTAGGAAATTGTATAAGGTTTTATAACAAGCTTCCTGCTCAAATTACCGATCTGCCTGACACAAGTTTTAAAATACATATTAAACGTGTACTTATGGCTAGGGGTTATTACACCACTAAAGAGTACATCGATGACAAAGACGGCTGGCTCTCACTGCCTACCTGCACATTGCTCGCTGGAGACCTTGTAGCCATATAGACATGACTGATGAGTTACGTCAACTATCTGTAAATGATTGCTATCATATACTTAATTTAAAATTATTGACTCTGTCTCAAAATGAATAATGTTATTGTTTCGAAGTTTTTCTTTTGTATATCTAAATATAATCTAAAATAATAAGCATTCAGACAACGGATCGAGCATATATTGTGTTTGCCAACTAAATAATTACTTACTCTAATTGGACCAAATCCCGTGTTCATGCCCGCTTGAGTATGTTTCGCCGGACCTTCTCAACTGGGTCGTGTTGAAACCGGTAGTAGATGAACCCACTGAGTTTGTTTCGCTGGGTCTTCTCAGTTGGGGCGCATTGGATCCGGTGGTAGCATTAAAGCGCGACCGTCGTTATTAACACAAGGTCCGTCATAATAATAATACCTTAATATAGACAGAACCATTGACAATATGTAGTAAAAATATTAGACTTAAACTAGATAATTAAACATAATCTCTTGACAATAACTTGATACGAGCTAGCTAAATATCAATGCTATAATAAAATAAATTTTATAAATGTTTTCATACAATGTGTACCTAAATATCTATGTTATATTACTACAACTATATTACTACAAACATGTTCTGACTATTTACAAGCGCTTTTTTAAAGTGTACGTGAATAAAAACCTTTTTTATTTATTTATTTATAAAGTGCTTGTATGAAAGCGCCACTATGTCAGTGCGACTCTAGGACCAGAACTCGAAACCTATCCACTAGCAGCGAGGCGTCAGACAGGGAGATGTTATATCTCCGAAACTGTTCACCGCTGCATTGGAAGATGTCTTCAAGCTTCTGGACTGGAAAGGCTTTGGCATCAATGTCAATGGCGAGTACATCACTCACCTTCGATTTGCCGATGATATAGTAGTCATGGCTGATACCATGGAAGACCTCGGTACCATGCTCGATGACCTCAGCAGAGTCTCTCAACAAGTGGGTCTGAAAATGAACATGGATAAGACGAAAATCATGTCAAACGTCCATGTTGCACCCACTCAATTGAAAGTCGGTGACTCAGCACTCGAAGTTGTAGAGAACTATATTTACCTAGGACAGACCATCCAACTAGGTAGGTCCAACTTCGAGAAGGAGGTCAATCGTAGAATCCAACTCGGCTGGGCAGCGTTCGGGAAGCTACGTAACATCTTCTCGTCTAAAATACCGCAGTGTCTCAAGTCGAAAGTCTTCGACCAGTGTGTGTTGCCAGTGATGACTTATGGAACAGAGACGTGGTCGCTCACTATGGGCCTTATTAGAAGGCTCAAGGTCACCCAAAGAGCAATGGAGAGGGCTATGCTCGGAGTTTCCCTGCGGGATCGAATCAGAAATGCCGAAATCTGCAGGCGAACCAAAGTCACCGACATAGCCCGAAGAATTGCAAAACTGAAGTGGCAGTGGGCGGGGCACATAGCTCGTAGAACCGATGGCCGTTGGGGCAGAAAGGTTCTTGAGTGGCGACCACGAACCGGAAGACGCAGCGTGGGCAGGCTCCCTACAAGATGGAGCGATGATCTTGTGCGGGTCACTGGAAACTGCAGGATGCGAATAGCGCAAGACCGGCAATTGTGGAGATCTTTGGGGGAGGCCTTTGTCCAGCAGTGGACGTCTTTCGGCTGATATGATGGTGATGATGACGATATCTCGTTATACTAAAGCTCTATACCATCTTAAATCGATAGTCTACTTGCCACGCTATACATAATACATCAATCGACATTAGTTTTACCTAAAATAGAACCGAAAAAATTTCATAACAAAAAAGAATAATAGATTTTCTAGGATTCAGCCGCCTCCCATAACTTATAACCGGTTGCGGGCCGGCATCTGTCCTAGTCAAACCGGTTTTCGATGTACTTACTTATTTACAAGTTCTATGTAGTTTAACTATGATTTATGCTCAGTATGTACATTATACGATGTTGTGTAGTGGATAAAGGTCATATAAGACTGTGTCGATGAATTCGATGGTGGCTAGCTAGTAGAAAATTATATATATTAAATAATAATGAATTTTATATTAAGAGCAGGTTAAGAAAATAAATGCTTCATTGATATCAAAAAAAATCCGCGGAATAGTACCTAATAAATGATGATATCCAATGGGAACCGTTGTATATGTACTACAAAGGTAATTACAGTGGAATTAATACCGATATATTAAGTATTGATTGGGATCTGGGATAATCTAATAAAAGCGTTGAAGAGGCCGTCACTTATTACTACACCTACTTAAAAAAAATAATTGATAAATACATACCTAAAGTTAAAATTAATAGCAATCATAGTTTCCCTGTGGTATTCGGCGGCTCTAAAGAAGTGCATTAAGAAAAAAAAATAATATTTAGGGAAATTTAAAAATTATAGAAATTGAGCCGATTGTGAGACGTACAAGTTGCTAAGAGAGAAATGTAAACGTTTGGAAGCGGACTATTACACTAAATACATGCGTCTGTCGAAGATTCGATTAAAACGAACCCCAAACAATTTTGGTCAAACATTAAAGCGCGTCAAAAGTCGTCTGGCATACCGGAGTCGCTTAGTTACGGTCGATCAACGATGAGCACCGGGAAGGCGATCTATAATACTTTTTCCGACTATTTTTACAGCACTTTTTTACAACAATCTGTATCTCCACCACTGTCTCTTTCAATACAAGGCAGTGTGGATGACGACTCACTCTACTCACGACTACACTCGATATTTGTAATGTAGAAATTAATATTTTAGAGGTAGAAACACTTGATAGTACAAAGTCGGCAGGTCCTTCCCATCTTATTGATTATCTAACTGTGCCCATGCCATTGCACTTCCCATAAGCATATTATTTAGACAATCTTTATCGGAGTGCACTTTCCCCTTGGTATGAAAAAGTGCATTGATTACTCCAATACATAAGAAGGGCTCAAGACCGGATACTACTGACTACAGGCCAGTATATAAATTATGTATACTAGCCAAGGTTTTTGAAAAAGTGGTTTATAATCAACTTTATGCATCGTTAGATAAAAGTTTTAGAATATCAGAACCATGGCTTCTGATATTCTAAAACTTTTATCTAACGATGCATACAGTTGATTATAAACCACTTTTTCAAAAACCTTGGCTAAACAGGTTGATGTCGTTTACACAGATTATAGTAAATGTTTCGACAGAATTGATCACCAATTGCTAATGAAAAAGCTACATACAGGTATATGTATCGGAATCAGAGGAGATCAATTGAGATGGATTTCATCTTATATATCAAACCGCACTCAAGCAGTTGCGATTAACAACTACATATCTAGCCGGATGATAGTATCAAGTGGTGTCCCTCAATGGTCTATTCTGGGCCCGCTCCAATCTTTGTGAACGACATCGACAAATGTTTCCACCACCCACAGCTCATTTCATTTGCGGGTGTCATGAAAATATACCAAACCGTGTCCTCACCTACAGGTGCTAATTATCTACAGGCAGACTTAAATCGCGGCCAGTCTTAACATAGATTAGCCATCTCCGCGGGACATATTATAATGCTCAAGTGTGTGCGCAAACACAGGAGCACTTTCTATGCCATCACTCTCATGATCCGATGGGACGCCTAGCGACAAGACCGGAAAGAGGCAGGGATAAGAACGACGGCTTTACGTGCTCTCCGAGCCACGGGGGTATAATACCGCCAACTCCCAGACTTCGGGCTGATGCTGAGATTTTTTTTCTTTTTACAGAAAAGTCAAACAATCACTTTTGGCCCGACCCAGGATTTTAACCCAGGACCTCGTTCTCTGCGGGTGAACACGCTACCGCTAGACCAACGAGTCTTTAGAAATAAGGCTACAAATAAGCTGGACCTAAATCCATCCAAGTGTTCAATCACCACTTACAGCAGAAAAAAGAGCATTATTCACACCCATTATAATCTTAAAGGAAATAGTACCTACTATCCGTTATCTTGGGGTGACGCATTACTCTAAGCTACTGTTCCACGAACATGTGGACAGTATAGTAAAAACGTCACGAGCCTTTGGGTTTGTAATGCGAATGTCAAGTAAGTTTAAGGAGGCTAAAACTTTGAAAATCTTATACTGTACATTCGTACGCAGCACACTTGAATATGCTAGCCAAGTATGGAATCCACGCTATGGTACATACATATCTAGAATTGAAAGTATTCAGATAACATTCTTTAAATTCCTATGTTATCGTATAAAACACAAATTTAGATCAGAAGTTTATTTTTAATGATGTGCTAAGTCCCATATTATTCCTCTAGTTGATCGTCGTGACATATCCGGTATTATTATCTACTTAGCATTATTTCTGGTAAAATTTACTGAGGAGACCTTCTCAACAAAATTGGGTTTTTCATTCCCACTAGTCTCGAGACACTATACGCCAATGCACCTTCCATTGGTATCTTCCAACTACCAACGGAATACATTCTTGTGGTGAGCGAGCAGCAACGTTAATAAACTTATAAAAAAGTTAGACTTTGGCATATTCTGAAGTGAACCTGAGGCAGCGAGACGGGTACTCAGCCTAGATTTCTTTTCAAAATTTAAATTTAGAAAATTGTAATTAAATATATTTTTATGTAATGGTAACACCACCTAAGTCATTTACTCGTGGGGACCTATAATTGGCCTATTGTTTAAAATTTTCATTTTTTCAAAATGTTGTTAAGTGAAATAAGTCATCCAAATAAAATAAAATTTGGTGAGGTTCTATCTTCATTGGAAACATCCTAACTTTTTAATGATCCACTTGATCAATGAGGGACTTGCATTTAATTTGATTCCTGAATGATAATGCCCTCTATATTGCATTGGAATATGTACCTTATTTTTATAATATACATTGAGCTCATTGCTCACATTAAATGTTGGCCCTCTTTATACTATTGGATGTAGAAAAATCTATCTATACGTATAAGAATATAGCATAGATAACGCGGTATACACATGATAGACGAAATGGGTTATAGGACAATTAAATTAAAAACCAGAGATATCAGTGATTGCAATGTGTTTTATTTATATTAAAGTAACAAAATTTAAGCATTACAATATTTAATTTTAAAATATATTATCTTTACACATTAGTAATATACAAAAATACGCTTACATTCATCAGTCAAGTCAAGAAATTATCACAGCGATCAATTTTAAATTAGTTTTTGGATAAACTTCATAGCATTGATATTGAAAATATAACCAGTTCGAATTAACATATTTAGATTCTATTTAACAACGCCCCCCGATTGTATGCAATACAAACTACACCAATTATAGTGTCATTGCATTTCTGGCTAGCTCAGTTCTTATGAAAAGGATCTCATAGTAGGGCCAATTTAATAGATCACATTTAACATCTCTCAGTTACTAGTAAATTGAATTATAAAATGACCTTATTTAGTAATTATTACAATAAAGATAATTTTTTTTATTTTTTTATTTATAACTTTATGCACATTAAATAGTACAAAGGCGGACTTAATGCCCAAGGCATTTTCTGCCAGTCAACCTTAGGGTGGTGCAGAGATAGCATGGTAGGTGCACGGATCATACAATTAGGTATCAAAGAGTAAGAAAGTAAACAAACACAATACTATACTATACAATACTATAAATACTATACTATACAATACTATAAATACTAATATATAATATAATCGTAATAGAAAAAAAAATAAGCAAATGTCCAGTTGTAACTACGAAAAAATAAATAATATTCTATGCCCGCCGGTTAAGATTACGTTATTGCATTTTGATGAAGTGTCAAATGTGATCAATTAAATTGACCCTACTTTAAGTTGTGTAAACTTAGTAAATACTAAGAGAAAATAATTGTAACGTTAGAATCTGCCGACTAAATTATGCCGCCCGGTGAGCACAATTGCTTTATTTTTAATGATAGCAAGGAAACGAGTAAAATGGGTCACCTGATGGTAAGTGATCACCGCCGCCAATGGACACCAGCGGAGCTGCAAGTGCATTGTCGGCCTTTAAAAAAGTAATAGGCTCGCTTCTCGAAGGTTGCCATGTCATACCAGATCGAAAATATCTCCCCAGTTTTTTTTTTGAATAAGACAACACCCGCACTAGTGATCTAATCCCTGTGTCGTGGGGTACTTTTAGACGGACACAAATTACATTCGGACTCAGAACAACTATTTGTCACACAAATAGTTGTCGCGCGCGGGACTCGAACCCGCGACACGAAGCGGCGTGGTGGCTGACTTAGCCGCTGCTCCACCCGTGCAGTCAAATTGATTTCACTTAGTGGCAAAGTGCAGTAAAAAAAACCTGGAAAACGCACGCACGGTGGTAGATGACCATTCATCCAGGAGATAAGGATAGTGTCTGTGGCGGAATGTGGCAGCAGGTATAAGCTCGAACATAATATTCGATCGAAGCTGCAATATTTATTAACTAACTGTCAAACGACTAAAACTGCTTATAGTTTTAGTAGTTTGACAATTCTATGTATGCCCTGTTCTTTTCATACGAGATTAGAGAGAGATGCAATGATGTTTAAATTCGTTTTGTAAAAAACAGAATGGTCAGCAAAACCACTTATATTATATGTCAAAAGTTACATGAAAGTATTATTATTTACTTTATTATATTAAGTTACCAAAATATGTACAGACGCCAGCACATCAAGCTACCCCAATCTGTCAAATTGAAAGTGAACCTTATGCTTATGTGTTAAAAATTAAAACCTATAAAAGAAATTTGACAGATTGGGGTAGCTGGGTGTGCTGGCGTCTGTGTACAAGGTTTTTGATGATTAGAGTTCACTTAAAATTCTAGGTCAAATGTACACACGGCCACATATCAAGCTATACATTTCCAATATAAGCTGACCTCTCATTGTATGGAATTCCTATACAACTTATACTGGAAATGTATAGCTTGACATGTAGCCGTGCGTACGACAAAACAAGAAAATCTTTTTTTTTTATTGTAATAATCTAAACGCATTATACACATAGTTTTTTAAACTATTTTTTTTATATTTACCTTTCATCTAATAACGTTCGTCCAACCAGTTTAGACGGTAAATACACTACCTCAAACACAGCATGCTTTGAGTAAGACACGGCAATAGAATTAAACTCCCATAACATTATTTTGTAAGATAGCATTACGAACTGCTATTCTACCGTGAATAGATGATATAATTCACGTGTATTTTAAATATCCGAAAAATGTGCAAAAATACCGACCAGAATATCAATTTTCATCTGAAATTTGTATAATCGCGCGTGGGTAACGTGGAATGCTATTATATAAATTATAATAGAGATTTCTAAGACAGTTTATTTTGACATCAACAATGTCTATTGGTCTCCGCCACTGGTATAAATGAGCACGTTTTACTTATATAAATTTTATTTTAACAACATATGTCGTAGTCGCAAAGTATGAATCTAAACACAAAAACGTATATAGAAACAAAGCCGATGGATGTGCTGTACGTCTTCCTAAACGTGGTGACCAAGGAACTCGTAAATTGATCTTTAGGTATGTATAGTTCGTAGATACACTAGATGGTTAGAGGGTGCTGTCTCAATCGCCGCCGGTCATTTAACATTACCCAGTTTTGATTTTAGATTCACATATTAAATAAAAATGTACCCCTTATTTCAATTTTAAGGAGAGCACACTGCTTTATCAATCAATGGGGTTCAATTTAAATGCACCACTACATCGCTGGTTGTTGATCTCGTGCTTAGTTTAACTTAGCCAGTTATCATTTTTCTTAATAAACACCCGTAGTAAACAACCTTAACACTAAACGATCGTCATTAGATTCAATTGATTGAAAAGATTTACGTGTTTATAAATTTATCATCCACTTATATGCCTATACATAAAGCTAATTTTAGGCGTCGAATGCCTTATCCCATCTCATCTCATCCCATAGGGGGCATAGAAGTCGTCCCGAGGAAATATCTATTAGGACGAGCAGCGCCTCCCTGAGTACTAATTACCATCATACTGTAATCGCCAACCCGTAAGCCAGGGGTGGCGATTATGGCATGTGCACCAAATGATGCCTCACCTAAAGCATAATTTGGTGGTTATGCAATAATCACCACCCCTGGTTTACGAGTTGGCGATTACAGTTTAATGGTAGTTTATCCAGCAGCAGGCGTCTTTTGGTTAGCATATGATTAACAAAATTATGACCGTAATTTCTTACCCACTTATTTATAAAAACATTCGAGAGACAGATTGACTTTATTTATAGACTAGTTTTTAACAGACTTAAAAATAGGAGAGTTTACAAATTCGACTTTTAGTATATATTTTACGCGATAACTGCGTTGTTTGTGAACCATTTTGATAATTTTTGATTCGATAGGGAATTCTTTTGAGACGGCTCCATATTAATGTTGAAAGAGATGATGAAGATGTAATGCTAGAAGTGAAGTCATAGTAAAGTTAAGCTCGCCTATTCACATGATGTATCTAAGTTGTCAACTTAATTATATTTTGGTCTGCATTAAAATAAAGATTTTTTCCTACCAGTTGTTATTAAGAAAAGCTGAAGTCTGCTTTTTTAACCCTTAACTTGGTTTTGCTATTTTTTATTTGACATTGTTTTTAGAACTTATTCCAAAGACATAAGGTTGAAAGTGATGTGGTCTCGTATAGTCCGCCTGTCTAAGAGTTAAAGCAGTAACCTCATTCGCTTAACTGTTAATACAGTAAAGATAGAATGACTTTTGTTTGACAAAGGCAAACCTACGGTCAAGCTAATCAGTATCTCAATGTTTTGGTACTAATAAGGATTCAAGAAACATGGTTTATAAGTAAGATACCTAACGCCTCCACGCCTAACCACGTTTTTTAAGCGCGCCGTTGTTGAAGCACGTTTTAGAAACAGCAGAGTAGTTCGTTTTTGTTTGTATCGATACAAACGCGATGCTAACGCGCGTGTATCGCTATAAACGCGTGTCAACGGCGCGCTTGTAAAACGTAGTGTGCATAGGCCCTTATAGGTACAAAAATAACAGAAGTCTACTTAGTTTGCTTCTTGCAACCAGCGTTGCTGATTTTGTTACTTAGATATCTATAAATGAGGAAGTCATTTGAGTTTATATCATCTACACAAGTTGCGGATCTCTGTCATGGCGGCTTGCGACACTGTGGTTTTGTTCCGTTCCATTTTGTACCTGCAATAAAAAATCGACTACTGAAGTATGTAAAATAATTAAAAGTAGCTCGAAGTTCAATTTCTTTGCTTTGTTTTGACTTAGTGTTTATTTAGAATGCTAGCTGTGCCCCGCAGTTTTAGCTGCGTTAAACTCTATAGATTTATAGCCTATGTGTTATTAAACTATATTACTATAAAGTTTCATCAAAATCCGTTCCGTACTTCATGGAAAAAGAGTAACAACATGCACACATCCATACTTACAAACTTTCGAATTTATAATATTAGTAGGATGTGTTATTCGGATAATACGTCATCATACGTACATACGTTACAACAAAATCCGTTCGGTAGTATTTGCATGTAAGAGTAACAAACATCCATACATCCATACTTACAAACTATCGCATTTATAATATTAGTAGGAATTATACCTGTTAAGGAAGTCATGCGCGACGTCGGGCCTATACGTGGCCATGTCCCGGAGGTACGCCTGGTCGTTGGTGAGCGCGCGGCGGTACGCCAGCTCGCGCCACGCCTCCCCGCCCCGCCCAGCCAGCAGCACCAGCCCTTCCATGAAACTGAAATAATATTTCACTATAGCTTGTATCGTCAAATTAGGGGTTACCTATTCCTGTATGTAACTTGAGGTTATGTGAATTTATTACGTATACTAATCAGTACAAAAGTTAGTATACCACGTTGAGCCACGGTCTGTTTAAACTGAGTAAGTAGTAGTGGGTTAAATGGCCGGTGGTTTAGTTTCGGATCTTTGTACTACTGTGGGCACAAACGATAATGATAAGACAACAGTTATAATCTATAAATATAATAAAATCATAGAAAAGTCAAAACTGTACATTGAATATTTTTCAAAAAGGATACTTGGGGCGTGATCAACAATCGATATTGAAACCAAAAATATAGTTTTTAGAATTTTTGTCTGTTTGTCTGTATGTATGTCCGGGCTAAACTCACAAAGTACTGCATGGATTTACTTCAAATTTTGCATGAATGTTACTAAGAGGCCGGGTCAACATATAGGCTACAAATTATCACGCTATCACTTACGGGGAGGAGCTGTGATAATGTATAAAATTTAACGCGGGTAAAACCGCGGGGCACAGCTAGTAAATAATAGTATCAAGGGATATTATTCACATACGGCCATCTGATCCCAAACAAAGCAGAGCTTGTACTATGGAGACCAGATAACTGATATACTACTTTACTTTTGTAAATATGTAGATTAAAGAATTACGCCCATACTCAGGACAAATAGACATGTTCATGCACACAAATATCTATCCTGTGTGGGAATCGAACCCAAACGGCTATGTTAAAAACCGATTGGGCGACTGCCCACGCGCTATATAAAATGAATAACTCCAATCCCGTATGTTTTCTACCTTACTCACGCACAGGAACATAATTTATTTGTTTGAGGTGTTATGTAGATGGGTGGTACTTCCACACTTTTATTCTCAGACGTTACTTACTAGATGTATTGCTATACCGCAGCATTATGCATATTCATAATTTATAAAGTTGGTAATTGTCTGAACTGGTTGCTCTGAATCTTCATCCAAAAGTCCAAACCAACTAACATTTCATGGTACGTTAAGACAACGAATCTTGAGAGCTATGCAAAAATGAGCTAATGAACATGATCCATGGCTTACCTCAAATATTCACTGACAAGTCTATATAGTTGTTCAGTGCTTCTATTCAATATCAGCCTCGTAGGAGATGCATTTAACAAGGATATTTGCAGCGCTATCTGCTGCGCGAGCGCCGCCATTTCCCCCGCGAAGCCAGTGCAGCCACCCTGTAGATACAGTTCTGCGGCATCCGTGCAATGGATGAGCGCTGTCTCGAGGAGCGATCTAGTCGGAACGTTGTCGTGGATTTGAAGCCATGCTGGTGGTTTTTTCGAGATCGTCTAGTAAAAGAATTTTTTTTTTTAATTTAGTTTTACGGCTCTGGTTTCTTTGGCCTTATGAGCCTTCAGTAAATATATTTATATATCATTTATTTCCGTCATTGTCAACTAAAGTCCGTCACAGTCAAGTCATACATAGGTAGTCCTTGTCCAACCCCAGTAAAGCAGTGGAGACTTTACTAGAGGCTTTTATGGAGTTTTGGTTACAACACGGAAAATCACAATTCACGGCAATATCGCACTTTCCTCCACACGTTGTCGAAGATGTTATGTCTAAAAATCCACCATATTTACACATAAAAACTCGAATTTACACCAGTTTTTGAAAATAAAACATAGCCTCGATGCGTCTTTTTCCGTGTTGGTGCCAAAACTCCAAAGAAAATATAAACGTTGCTATTCTTGGGGGGCCCTCAAATCTTATCGCTCATAGCCAGATGCTCTCACAGGTCGGTAAGTGATTGGCGAGCTTAAGCAACTAGGTGCTGTGTGGTAAGTGGTTTAATTTCTGAGCGTCTCCGTGCGGTCTCGGTAGTAGGCATTAGCCAACAGTTTTTAAGAGGCCTACTTTCAGTTGTCAGAGGCCTACTGCGCGGCTTAAACAACTCTGACACTAGGGTAACCATTGCGCATAAGATTAGTAAGTAAGAGGCTAAAGTTGCTTCACAGAGACAAATCTGTGTTTTATTTCACTTCTAGTCCCTACTTAAATAGAGATCTCAATAGACCTCCTCAAATCTTAATAGTACGTCACGGGATACCCGGCAGATGAAAACCATCAAAATTTCTCAATGGTTATTGAACCAATTTATAATTACAGCGGAACGGAATAAATAATAATAATAAAATCTTTTATTTTCAAATCACTTACGGAATATGTATAATAATTTTAGTTGATATATCTTTTAGTTTCTAAATAAAATCAGTACTGGCATGAATAATGGCCCTATCTCAGCTAATACTACATTTCTTCAGTGCTGATCTTCCGATAGGGCCAGTTTGTACTAATTCGTAAAATGAGTAACTGAATTTTATTAAAAGTAGATGAATTTTGAATTTGAATAGACGTAACTCAAATGTAACTTAGATGTGGTGAATACATTTAAATATAGGGAGTAAGGGTTTTCGTAGTCTAAGACCATGCACTGTCACTGTCTTAAAATGGGTTTTAACTTACCTTTGCAGAATCTAAAGCTATTTTCTCCAAATCATCAATCAAATTCATCGCCTGCTTTCTCTTCACATTAGCTGCTTCAGCGTACATATTAAAATGTAGGGCAACCATAATATACGCGTCCGTGTCTCCTGGACAATGTGTCTTCAGGAAGTCCAGCAAAGCTTGTTTGAACTCCGCGATTCTGTCTACTTGTTGACCGAGCATGTAGTCGAATTGGCCGAGGAGAAATTCAAATTGGTGGTGGTCCCGTAACGCCTGAAAATATTTTGAAATTTAAATGTTACCTTTAATATTTTTATTTCGGCTTATTTCCCTTAGACATGAAGTTATTATCGATTTCATGCTATTTCACAAAAACTTAATCACAAGACTTAATTTTAAAATGAAAGTCATTTATAATTGACAAAGTTATGACTTTACAAACTATACTTTCTGTAGCAACTCACTTGACAAAGAATTGAAAGACAACATTTTATTACATCAAAACATAATTTGACAAACTAAGCTTTTTATAATCACGTTAATATGTAATACAACGCAAAGCATAAATACTGTTTCACAAAATGCATTGTTTGACAATTACTTACATAATTTACCAATCAATACCTACGTCATAAACCTTCTACTATTATTGAAACATTTGGGTTAGTTTAGAACAATGACACACGAATTTCTTCTCAATTGTTGGTGAATATTAGCTAGTCGCGTCTTCGATGTCGCACATACGCACATAAAGTGACACTAAGAATATGATCCTTTGTGTAACCAGCGGGTCCAGTAAGCAACCGAACCATAGAAGATCTGGCTGTTGCACTAAAATACAGATAGCGATAAACAGCACACTCCTGTTTGAGTAACACATTACTGTTACTGGAACGCCCTCAGTGCATCCATCAAAACTAACAACGGAGGGGTGCACGAAAGGAGCCTTCCCGCGTGACGAACCTGTGTTTATACGTCCGGCGCAACCTGGGTAGTCCTATCCTGACTGGCAAATCCTTTCACTACGATTGCAATCCCAAATTCATGTAAGAACGGAGCCATCACCCAGCAAGATATAGCCAATAGCAACTTTAGTGCAAGTGCTTCAACAGATCGTAAGGCGACAATTAACCTAATAATGAATACAGTTAAGTTAAACTTACTTGAAAAATATAAGCACACTCGGTATACCGTGCTAGTCCAGTGAGAAGCCGCACCATCAGTCGCCAAGATCGCGCGACTAACAATCTCGAGGCGAGTGCCTGGGCAGAGCGTAGCGCGGTGGCCACGCCTTCTGTGTCGCACGCGCACGCGAAACATTCGTGTGCGACCACTAACAACTCCAGGCAGATTATGTTTACCTGGTAATGGGAAAATACATAATTTGTAGTTACTACTCGTTCTAGAAAAGAGATGTTTCCTGAACTGTTTAATTATTAAATTGCTGATATTGCGATTTTAAAAGAGTAAATTCAAACTTATAACAACGGTATTAAAGTAAAGATTGCAGAGCAGAAGCATTACATACCTGCTTCGTAGACAACTTCGCTCCTTTAGTTATCTTCCTAATATTCGACTTTACCTCATACCGAATATGGATATTACTTTTATTAATAACGTCGAACAAATTCCTTCTAGAATCTCTCGTCATCTTATTGCCAGGTGTATACACCGTAGATACGGAGTACAAAGATTCTGTTTCAGCGGACATTAAAGTTCCTTCTTCGGTTAAGATCGATTCTGCTTCATCCCCTTCTATATTCTGGTATTCTTCGTCTATTAAAGTTTCCACATCAAGGCAGCTATCATCCAACATATTATCAGGGATTTTAGAAGCTCCAGTAGCCTTGTATATCTTCTGAAATGCCATCAAATGGTCGAGGATCAGCCTGCCGATGTGACTACAAGCGTCTGGTCTCATGTTAAGGAACATTTCAATGTCTGCGCTAAGTGCGTAACCCCATAACGTATATTGAAAGTGTTCCTTTTGCCGGAATGTGGATGTCTTTACTAAATGGGGCGATATTATAGCGGCTACTATTTCTTTGCAGAGGTATTCGGCGACCTGTAAAAAAGTAGCAATGTAAACGTCACAAAGTAATCTTTGCGACTATATAGCCACTAGATTACTAGATTACTTTTATTAATATTTGGATAATTTTACTATAGTCGTAGTAAAAAATACAGCACGTAGATTCAGGGTAATGCAAGCAACGGCTTTTTTAAATATCATCCTGGCTTGATGAAATCTACGTGTAATTCTAAATTTAATATGAATTGTAAATAATATGATATAATGTAACTTATAACACATTAAAAAAGCCTACTCTCCTTGTAATGCTAATCTGTGCCCTACCCAACAGGGTATGTGTTACTTTTACTATTGACCGTAAATATCTATTGTAAGATATTTACAATTTATATATTACATATATTTTATTTAGCAAATAAATTGAAATTAATACTAATCTTGTATTTTGACATTTTGATTGCATTTCTTAATAAACAATTTCAAAAGTAGCCTATTCTCATATCTTAATTACGTTGCAAATATATCATGGCAAGCTACTATAGCCGAAGCCGCCGACTTTTACTTACGAAATATGCATTTCATAAGTAAAGTCGATACTACTTACTACAGATAATTTTAATTTAACAACGTAACTCTTCCCCACTGAAAATTATCTGTAGTTCTGCTGCAATAACGCATAAATTTACTACAAATTAGACTTAGTTGTTTTATTAGATACCTGTTTAGAAGGTATGTTGAAAGTCTTGAATACAAGATTGGCAAGTGACATTCGTGATCGCCCGCTGACCAAGTTGATGAAGTCCACTGCCCGATTTTGATATTTCAGCACTGATGTGTAGTCCCAACCAATTTGCAGTGCTATACGGAAATAGCATGCAACCTAAAACAATGAACAAATATAATCATCATGACAGCCGAATGGCGTCCAGTGCTGGACAAAAGCATACCCAATATGGGGGAATAGCCTTAACACAGGTTGTCTTCTAAACCTACAATAGGCACCAGCTCTCACAAAGCTAGTTAATTATTCTAAGTGACATAAAATGTATTCTGTACTTGGTCTTTGTGAGAGAAATAAATTTATTTATTATTTATATTACCACATTAGGCAGACAAGTTGGCGATTTCAGAATGATGGTTATAGTTTACAGAAAAACGCTGTTTCCCGTTCTCTGGTAAGTATTGACAACTCCCACGCTCCCCACGGGATGAGCTGAGGTCATAATCTTCGCCACATAAATTTAGTTAATCTTAGTGAAATATGACGGTCACCGTAGCCTAGTTGGTAGTGCTCCTGCCTACAAAGCTGGTGGCCCTGGGTTCGAATCCCGGTAAGTGCATATATTTGTGTGATGAGCACGAATATTTGTTTGTGAGTCATGGATGTTTTCTATGTATTTAAGTATTTATATATGTATATAAGCATGTATATCGTCGCCTGGTACCCATAGTACAAGCTTTGCTTAGTTTGGGGCTAGGATGATCTGTGTGACATTGCCCCTAGATATTATTATTATAAATACAAAAGTGGTCCACAATACAGTGACCAAGCCCTTACCCAGTTTAAAAGCCCGACAGACTTTTACTGGTATGGTAAGAGCTCTTGTATAGGTTTGTTAGTTACGGGATAAACTTTCACTAGTAAATAAATATATAATATAATATACTTGCTGGCTGGGCAGCGTTCGGGAAGCTACGTAACATCTTCTCGTCCAAAATACCGCAGTGTCTCAAGTCGAAAGTCTTCGACCAGTGTGTGTTGCCAGTGATGACATACGGAACAGAGACGTGGTCGCTCACTATGGGCCTTATTAGAAGGCTCAAGGTCACCCAAAGAGCAATGGAGAGGGCTATCGAAATCCGCAAGCGAACCAAAGTCACCGACATAGCCCGAAGAATTGCAAAACTGAAGTGGCAGTGGGCGGGGCACATAGCTCGTAGAACCGATGGCCGTTGGGGCAGAAAGGTTCTTGAGTGGCGACCACGAACCGGAAGACGCAGCGTGGGCAGGCCCCCTACAAGATGGACTGATGATCTTGTGCGGGTCGCTGGAAACAGCTGGATGCGAATAGCGCGAGACCGGCAATTGTGGAGACCTTTGGGGGAGGCCTTTGTCCAGCAGTGGACGTCTTTCGGCTGATATGATGATGATGAATATACTTGCACCAGCTTATTAACGTCAAATTAAAGATTTCCTTGAACAAATTGTGTAATAAAATTTTCTGCTAAAATGCGCCATATTGAAATGATGGTGATATCTAATGGCACCTCAATCATTTAACTAAAACACATAATTTTGAAATAACATATAGGTACATACATTGAGAAACAGTAAAAACATAATTATCAAAGAAAAAACATGTCATAAATAGTTGCGCTTTTGGACTTCTTCGGACTCGAGAATTAGTAAGTACCGAACACCGTAAGAAATTTACTAGTGTACAGGAAGACGAGCTAAAACAGAATGACGAATACAAATATATTTTATTGTGTACATAGGTATAGGAAGTGTTACATTAGTAGATTCTTCAGCCATGTTCCGCCAAATTGGCATACAATGTTTTTCTTATCTAATAATATAGTAGGTACATACTTTTAATTTAATTATAACATTAGATCAATTGCACATAGATCAAATTAAATTATACATTATAGGCATTATGATTCATTATTATCGAGACAGTAAATTAACTATTATTTTCATTCAAGAAATCATGAATATTATAGTAACATTTTTCAATTAATGTCCTCTTAAAATCATTAATATTTGTTAAATTTCTAATAGCCTCAGGTAGTTTGTTGTAAATTTCAGTTATGAGATAGAAAACAATTTTATGAAATAGGGATTACCTGTTTTGCGACTGTCAAACTACTTCTTACGGCCAATGCATCGAGGGCAGACAACCGGTCAGCCTCCTCGCGGGCGGCTAAGTGCGTACTCTCTGGCACATTCTCTTGCTTCTCTTGGATCACCACTAACTCCTCAAAACTTGCGTCTGATACTCCTGAAACTGAAAAAAAATATTTATATTTTAGAAAACCAACAACTATAAAAAAAACTGCTAGTGACAGAATTTCACGGATAGTGACTGATACACACTTACAATGTATCCAATAATTTCTCATTCAAAGTAATTTAATTCAGGATATACATATATCTCACAAGCTATCAAAAAAGAAAGTTCAGTTGCCTACGTGCCACCACGCTCTTGGGACAAATTGGAACTCCTAACATAATTCATTAAAATCTTTGCTTACTGGCACTATACATGAATTAGGCCTATAATTAGTGGAAGAAAATGGAATAGGTGGATTAAATCTTGCATGCGCACTCGGATACGTTCTACGGTCAGGTAGCGAGCAGCTGCTATGTTGTGTCCTGCTCTAGCACACGGACCTCGGACGCTCTACTTTCTCTGTTGCACCTATCAAGTGGCTAAAACTCTAAAAGTTTTAAGCCTGGCAACAGTACTTTAAGTACGATTTTTCGCAGGCAAGTTTAAATGACTAATTTTGAAATAAAATAATCTAAAATTTGAGATAACTTTTGATAAGTTAGCAGATCGATGGAGTCACCTATTTTGACTTACCTGTTTACACCTGCTTGCCAGGTAGTTATACACTGAAATGAGTAGGCAAGCATACCTAGGCATATTCTGTGTATTAAAAACTATCAGTGAAATAAATTTTATTTGGTTATCAAAAGTATGAAGGTGATGAAAAAAAATCGATAAAAGTTAATTTAATTAAAAATAGCCATGAGCACTTTTCGATAGGCAAGCAATTATAGGCATATTTGTTTATAAAAAATATTTGATAAAAAATACGTCTCATCTGGTTATCAGATCGGTGAAGGACGATCTTCCACGTCTCTTAGACTATTAGGGAACTTTCAAGTGCAAATATGAAAGACTATGCTCATTTCGATGGCAACACAGGTCAAACATGTTTTACATGAGATCAGGGAATTTTTTATTCAGCAAGTGACAAAAGAAAAATGCCTTTCGACCATAATTACACTTGTACCGAAAAGGTATAACTTAATCGACAGTATTACCGATTTTAACTTACTTGACAACTTATTCTGCAGTACAGGCGACGAAATTACTAGTCTCAATTCTTGAGGTAGCTCATATGGCGAGCAAGTTCCTTCCGCCAGCTTCAAGCAAGTCCGCAAAATCTGCACCGGACACGCCGGCGGCCTATACCGGTATTCTGGAGGGTTTTTGAACAACGCGGACAAGCGAAACGCGTCCACGAGTAGTTTTAACTCCAGAAGTTGATTCATAACCCGTCTCCAACAATCTACAGCTTCCGGCTCTTCAATGATCACAACAGTTTCAATATTGCTTACATCAGACTCTATTTCTATCTCATCCAGCATCATAGAAAATGGCTTTTCTGCATTAGCACTCGCAATCTTTTTTGATATATTTACGTCTTTCTGACCATTTATAATAAAATGCAATGTGCTTTGATAGCTATTTAGAAATATGCTGTTTTGTGAATCGCTTTTGAAATATGCCTCCCACATAAGATGTTCAATTTGTTCACGCCTGCGTCCATATTCTAAGTTCTCTTCGAACCAGCTCATGATTATCCTATATGAATAGAATTTTTGTATTGTATCTTTGATGTTACTGACGTGAGAGACAAGAAATTCTGTAGCATATTTGAATGAGACAGCAGCCTTTTTGAAAGCTTCGCTGCACTGCGCTATGAACAGAGTTATAGTTTTATCGTGCATATTATCGTCTTTCGAAAGTAAATTATCATATTTATGAGTCCACTCCGCTATCAGAATACCGTTGACAGGAACTGCAGCAAGTTTCGCTATTTTCAGTGCCACATCATAGTTTCTATTAGCTGTATACATTTCAACACATTCAATAATGTATTCTTCGGATTCTTCCTGGAGTAGTTTAGATATATTGACAGCTAAAGATGTTTCCATAGATATTTGCAGTATTTCGTATAGTGTAGAGAAGTTAGGTGATGGGACTGAAAATACAAGAGTATTATAAAATGTTTTCAGGTCGTTTAATAGTCATAACTTGTAAATTTAACTTGAATAAAACCAGTTTTAATTTATTTATTACACAACCATATAATGTTTAAGCAAATCGAGATTTATTCGTACTAGCTAGACAGGACAAAGCTAAAAGTTGGAAGTAATTATTACAATAAACCCAAAAATCCCACCGATTTTCCTATATTTGTTTGTTTACTGTGATTTTATAACTTATCTTCTATAGACGCTATTTATCTATAATTATTAAGTGTGAAACTGAGCGCAAGACTACCGATTCATGTAGCAACACAGCATTTCAGTATAGTGAACATTCAAAAGTTCTGGGTTCATTGATCATCTCAAATGGTATTAAAGTAATGAAACACTTACCTAAAAATCCCTTCTCGAACTCACTAACAGACAGACACTTTAAGAACTCTCTTTGATGATAAGCGCTATCGAAGTTATGGCTTAGTGCTATCTTGCATAAGGACACTGCAACCTTCTGAAGAGCCTCTTTGGACAACTGCCAGGGAGCTCCGCTACCACCCGAGCTATATTTGCGATGTGTGTGTTGTAAAAAACTCGTCAGCAATTTGATGCTGTCAGTGTCGAAGTTGTGCTGGCGAATGCAGCGATGAAGGAATGATGTAAATAGAGTTAAGGAACTTTCCTGAAAGATAAAAAAGCAAGTTTCTAAAGAAAAACAAAGTTTAAAAGATTGTATATTTAGATGTTTGGATGTTTGTTACCGAATCACACTAAAACTGTTCACGGAATAGGAACAAACTTGGAATGGATATAGGTTATACCCTGAATGAAAACATCGACTAAGATAAACTGTTAAATCGCGCGTAAAACCTCAGGCCACAGCTAGTATAGATAATCATAAATAACATTACATATTACATAGATGCATAGAAGTCATAAAACGGCATACAAGCATTCTGCTGCGTTTGATTAAAAGTAAATGATGTTAATATCAACTTACCTTGGTGGTATTATAACAACCATCTTTCTTTTGTTAAGTCAGGAGGAATGCCTACGCATGCCACCCGCAAAAAGTGGCTGCGGGTGGGTATGTCGAACTCGCACCGACTAAACCTAACCTGCCTTGGACTTCTCTTGGCACCTGATGGGGGAGTCCCGGGAACGCGGGCATGCCGCTCCGGTCCTACCTTTTGCGCCATGTCCCAGATGGTCGAAACACGTACCCTAGGCTCTGGATGCCCTCACTTATTACCAACTATTCTGCAGCCACTGGCTGCTATTTATCAGCAACTACAAACCATTGCGAATAAAATTGCACCATGAAAAGAAGCTTTATGAAGATGAGGTAGCTTTCTAGTAGGCACTTGTATGTAACTATGCCATGGTGGCAAACTGTTGCTGGTGAACTATTATAAGTATTTGGGAGAAAATTACACCAGATGAAGTACGTCTAACTCACCGGCATGAATATAAGCATAGCTTCATGAAGAGTGGTGACATAACCTTCCAATAGACAAAACTCTGCGACTTTCTGGAACTGCTCCGAGGCCATGTGCTGCTGACTCATCAGCTGCTGTAGAGCACCTTGGGACCGAGCACTTGGGGATAAGGATGAGAGGATCCATTGGGCCCAGAGAACATCCACTGCGTTAGGCTAGAAGATAAACATTATAACAAAATGGTTACATTAAATATAATGCTTACACAAGAATGTAATATAAAATAAAAAGTGTTATTATTCTCATAAGAATTTATAAAATCACTTGTAAACTATACATTAATTCTAGGTACAAACAGATTACAGAACAGGTTACATTGTGACTTTTATTGGTTAAAATGGAATTATAATTTTAATTTACGATAGGTTAGTTTAATTATTTTTTGAATTTAGTCAAAATGGTTATTTAAGTCTGTACATATTTAGTTTTAGGTATACTACTACTACATCTGGCCTGAATAGTTCTGTCTATATTGGGGTAAGAATTCAATATTATTATTATGACCAAGCTTGTATGTATAGCGACGGATGCACCCCAACTGAGAAGACCCAGCGAAACAAACTCCGCGGGTTCATCTAATAGCGGTTTCAACACATTCGAGTCGGTACGGCGAATCATACTTAAGTGGGCATGTACACGAGATTCACTTATAGCAATTATTTAGTAGGAAAACGCAACATCTGCTCGACCGGTTGTCTGAATGTGTTTTATTTTAGATTATATTTAAGAAGAGAGAAAAATATACCATTTATTTTGAGATAGTGCCAATAATTCTGAATTTGTCATATGTTAGGCATCATACTACAGATAGTTACACAGCACATTATGTCTATCTGGCTCCAAAATAACCAGCGAGCAATGTGTAGGTAAGTGCTGAGCGCCAGACTTCTCTGTCATCAATGTAATCTTTAATGGTGTAGTAACCCGTAGGCATAAGTACACGTTTAATATGTGTCTTGAAACTTGTATCAGACAGATCATTGTTATAACACCTATATTAACATAAATACTGGACGAAACTTAAGGAGCTTAATGTTCTTATGAAAATGAATAAATTCCTACAGATTCCTTCAATTAAACAACTCTAAATCTCCTCCCTAATAACAAATCTTTTAGGCGATGGTCACGATGAGTCTAAACAGTTATCATATTTCTTGGGACTACCATGTGTACATGCAAATATAGTCAGAGAAACAAATGCTTATACAAAATACATACCTCGTAGCAACTGGCTATGAGCACTAGCAGAGGTTCGCGGCACACATCTGCCGCTCTGAGCAGCGCAGCGGGCGGATCCTCCGGTCCGTGACACGCGGCTGCCACTTCCCACAGCTCACGTCCCATGTACACCTGACTAATTGGGAATTCGAAACTGGTGCTCATGCTCGTAGGTGTGGTTGGACTCTGAAAAGTATTTGAAACGTAAGAAATAATCAACACTGGTTATGCAAGTTTTTGCAAATCAGGTAAATGAGGAACCGACTGGTATAAAGTTATTTATAAAAGTAACTATATAAGAAAAAAACATTTAGTCACTTACCAGTTCCACAGAATTTAATCGTGAAACTCTTCTTTGTCCATTATTGGAAATCGTTTTAACATCCTTTTCAGATCCTTCGTCCGAGCTTCTATGCAACATAATGTGTTTCAAATGTTCCGCATACGATTTTTTTTCGAACTCCTGTGACAGTTGCAACATTTGGCTCAATGGATAACGGAACACATCTCCGAAAAGAAGAAAGTTGAACCAGGAATTCGTTCTTACAAACTGACGTAACTGTAACTCCGGTAGAGGCAAATTGTGTAACACAGCAAACTTAATCATTGTTTGTGATTCATACAACACTACCGACATATCCAATTTTCCATCCAGCTTTTGCTTTTCAGCTAGATTAGAAAGAGTTATCTCTTCCAAGTATTGTAACATTTCCTTTGCAGCTTCTTCACTACTTTGTATCAATTTCAGCATGTACTCATTCACTGTTTTATTAACAATCTCGTCTGATATACCTCTTATTTCTATCATATGTTTTTTTATCATTTTAGCAGCAGAAACATGGACTCTGCACCTGGTAGAGTTGCATCCAATCATAGCAATAAATGACACGGCACACGCTGTCATAGCACCGTCGAACCAGTTCTGTAAAGCCAAAGCGTGCGCCTCACAGCAAGCGCTCTTGATTCCTTTATCTTGTAAACGGTTATATGTCTGATACTGCTGCGCTACAAAAGCTTGACTCGCATTACAAGGACGATATTGCTTTAAATAATATATGTGATTTAATTTTGCTACGTAGCCAAACTTCTTCATTAGTTTCTCATCGGCAAAATCGGGCATCTCCATGGCCCTTTGAGACAAAGCTTTTATGCTAGCAGCTTTAACATCCACGTCGTTGGAAAGCAGACTCCCCAAACTGCGTCTATCGGGTTTGTCACTGATCAAATTATTAGTATTCTGATTAACAAGTTGAAATTCAAATATTTTCGACACGTCCAAACCACGATAACCAGACAACAACTGATACATATTTACGTCCTTAGATTCGTAAGTCTGATTTGAATCAATATATTTTTTATAAACATTATACAAATGTGGAAGCTTTTCCTTATATTTTTTATTTGGCAATTTAAAGTCTTTAAATTGTAAAAATTCATCTTTGGCGAAAATATCAAATAACTTCTTAGAGTCTTCTAGAAGAATCATACCTAACACTAAATGTGGATTGGAAGAGATGTAATCATCGATGCTTTCGTGAGCGATTTGCTCACAAGTTTTATATACCGGTAGAACGTGGCTTTGTCTGTCGGATGTTTGCTCGATACTCTTAAATAACAACCACAATTCTATACAATCTTTGGCTTCTTTCTCTACTTCAGACAAATCGGTATCTAGAATATTTCCTTCCACACACAAAGTCAGTACTTTGTACAGCTTATTCTTAACGCAGTATTTCGCTAACTCGACGTAGAAGTGCTGTCTACTTATGGTTGCACAGGATTCAGTAAAGATATCGTCGATAAGTTTCAAATTTTGTGTGCGAGCTAGTCTCGAAATGATCTGGTATAAATTATTACGTTCGCTCTCGTTTACTATGCCATACGAGGACAAAGTATCGTAAATACATAATTTTGTATAATCAAAACAGTTGCTTTTGGCAATGTCTTCTATCATCTCATTCGTTACGGGCCATTTTCGAAATATCTCGTCTAGACTTTCTAAAACATGGGTGCCAAAGCCAATGGTGTCGACATTTAAGAGTTTTTGAACGAACCCTTCGTTATTAAAGAAAATGTATCGCGCGTTCATATCGCGAACCACTTCAGATGTCTGAACGTTGATCCAACGCACTAGTATCATCGCCTTGTTGTTCTCTACCAAGTAGTTCCACATTTCAATTGGTGATGAGAAATCCAACAATGAAAATTCTGCAAATAAAATAAAACAAATATTGTAGTTAAATTTTAATGTATAGGTGCCTAGAGAGCCAAGGGTACTAATGTGTAATTTTTATTTATAACTTTTATAAAAACAAATGCACTCTCTACCAGTCAACTTTGGGCGAGCAGATATAATATGAAAGGTGCACTTTTGTTTGTTACCGCCAATTAAATAATGATCCCGGATTTTTTTTACTTTCCTTGCTTAGAGCACATTTTGCATACATATGTTAACAGATCTATCATCTATACATATAATAAAATCGTAGGAAAGTCAAAACTGTACATTGAATATTTTTAAAAAAGGATACTTGGGGCGTGATATTCAATCGATATCGAAGCCAAAAATATAGTTATTAGAATTTGTCTTTTTGTCTGTATGTATGTCCGGGCTAAACTCAAAAAGTACTGCATGGATTTACTTAAAATTTTGCATGAATATTACTAAGAGGTCGGGTCAACATATAGGCTACATATTATCACGCTATCACATACGGGGGAGGAGCTGTGATACTTTATAAAGTTTAACGCGGGTAAAACCGCGGGGCACAGCTAGTCTATACATATAATAAAATCGTAGGAAAGTCAAAACTGTACATTGAATATTTTTTTAAAAGGATATTTGGGGCGTGATCTACAATCGATATCGAAGTCAAAAATATAGTTTTTAGAATTTTTGTCTGTTTATCTGTATGGCTAAACTCAAAAAGTACTGCATGGATTTACTTCAAATTTTGCACGAATATTACTAAGAGGTCGGGTCAACATAGAGGCTACATATTATCACGCTATCACATAGGGGGGAGGAGCTGTGATACTTTATAAAGTTTAACGCGGGTAAAACCGCGGGGCACAGCTAGTCTATACATATAATAAAATCGTAAGAAAGTCAAAACTGTACATTGAATATTTTTTAAAAAGGATGTTTGGGGCGTGATCTACAATCGATATCGAAGTCAAAAATATAGTTTTAGAATTTTTGTCTGTTTATCTGTATGTATGTCCGGGCTAAACTCAAAAAGTACTGCATGGATTTACTTCAAATTTTGCACGAATATTACTAATAGGTCGGGTCAACATATAGGCTATATATTATGACGCTATCACCTTACACCAATTTATAAAATTTAACGCAGGTAAATCAGCGGGGCACAGCTAGTAACAAATAATAAGGTAGGCACATGTTATAGACTTCTAGTTTTGAATAGGCCACTATAAGTCTTACTGCTAGTACCATTTTATTGAGATAGATATCAGGTATGAGGTATGTTAAACCTTCTTATTAATAATATAGTTATATAACTTAATGGACAGATTACTATTTTATTCAGACAATAATTTTTGTGACATTTTGATATTAGCATAGAGGTGATCCAGCACGGATCAACAGATTTTTCTTTTTTAATTATGTGTCGCAAAGAATATTACCATCTAATTTATTACAATCGACTGAAATACTTAAGTATATTTTATTGCAAGGTGGTAGCTGAATATAGGGAGCACAAGTACAGTTGCCAACTTTTTTTACATGAAATAATGTATATGCAGGTCTATGAAGAATATTAAATAGTATTTTAGAGAAATGAACAGTATTTTATTTATTTATTGTTTTAAATACATAAATGTAAACAGTATTTTGAAAACTTTATTTTTGTTCAAAAGTAAAACGTATAATTTAGTGAAAAACAGTATAATACTATATATATAATACTGTTCAAAACAGTATTATATAGTTGGCAACCCTAAGCACAAGGCAGACCATTGTGTAGATCCTTAGGCCTCCCCTTTGTCCAGCAGTGGATGTCTTTCGGCTGATAAAGTATGTATATTCTAACATGGTCAGCTGGAGCATTACAATATACTCTAGCCATGTAGGTATATGAGATAAGGTTTAATCTAAATTGAGAATATTGTGTAAAACATATACAACTTAGTAACAATTGTCAATTACTATCAAAATCAATAGCTAACAAAACTAACTATGAATAAATATTATCTAATGTCACTACATCATTTGAATGTAATTGTAGGCATCCTGCCTTATCTTAGCCAAGTCACATAAATATTGACAAAATTATTAATATAGGTTAGTTAGTAAACAATCATACAAACAAGTAATAACTTAAGTTGTTCCTTTGAGAATTTGCTTGAAGGAAAACAATAATTTACACAAGATGTTTTAGTATTGTGTACCACAACAAAATGGTTTTTATTAAGTTGATGCTAATTTCTTTTTAACTAGGCCCTTGGTGTAGTGGTTAGTTACCCAGACTACTAAACCAGAGGTTGTGGATTCAATACCCACACAGGACAAATCTTTGTATCATCATCATGTCAGCCAAAGTAAGTCCACTGCTGGACAAAAGCCTCCCCAAAGAATGGGGTAATATGCCATATCGCTTGGCAGACGGGTTGGCGATCGCAGTTTGATGGTGATAGTAGTGTATGGTCATAGTAGGGTAGCAGCGTTTTTCTGTAAAAACGCTGCTGCCCATTCTTTGGTAGGTATTCCCTCGGTCCATTTGTACGCCCCCCATGGGATGAGATGGGGTGATGATATTCTATGCTGTCACCAAACAGTACTACTAGTAAATCTAATATGCATATACTTCCATATTCAAGCTGCCCATAGATCAGAAGGCTCTACTCCGAGGTCACAGTTATAACACACTGATAACCACCTTCGTAGTAGTGAATCTGCTTCCTTATCCAAAGGTTGCATGGCTGATACTCACACAAGACAAATGTTTGCGTTCATGAACATATCTATTTGTCTTAGTCTAGTACAAGCTTTGGTTAGTTTGGGCTAGATGGCACTGTGTGATATGTCCCAGATATTTTATTTTATTTATGTGATTGACTCATATATTATTATTTATCTATCATCATCATATCAGCCGAAAGACGTCCACTGCTGGACAAAGGCCTCCCCAAAGATCTCCACAATTGCCGGTCTTGCGCTATTCACCAGCAGTTTCCAGCAACCCGCACTAGATCATTGGTCCATCTTGTAGGGGGCCCGCCCACAATGCGTCTTCCGGTTATTAATCTATATCACATAGTATTTATTAGATTGGTTACAAAACATACACAGATTAATATACTTACCAAATGAATTAAAGAACAAGGTTGTAGCAATTTTACTCTTCCATTGTTGTGGATACTTTTCTATTTTCTCAATGGTCAAAGCTTTAATCTCACTCTCATTCACTACTATTCTGTCTTTTCCAGTCCCAAATACTTTATTCTGCTTAAATGTACCATCAGATTCAAATGATTTTTCTAAATATCTGAGCAAGTTCCAGTGTCTCTTGAAGTTAAGCCATTTTTCTGTGTTTTCACAACTCATGTCTTTTGAAAGCTTTTCTATCTGCTCAACAATGAAGTCTCGGTACTCAATCTGTGCCGAATCCATGGCTATGGTCATTAAATGATCTTCTGGATTAATTTTAACCTTATTTAATATGTGAAGAACTTTAAATATCTGTTTTCTGAGTAGTAACTGTACAGTCCAGGCTTTGACCTAAAAGAATTGATGATTGTTTGAAACAATTGAGTAAATAAACTTGGGTATGGTGGGGCCGGTCTCCAGTGAGTAGTAGGTAAAACAACACAAACTGTATTTTTTACAACAAACTCACCTTATGGAATGTGCAGGTGTCATTCCATTAGGTATTGTAATATCTATTAATATAATATTATGCAAATTCATTCTAGCCTTGAAATATCTAAAGGCCATAGTGCTGGTTAGCATACTAGCTTGAAAGACAGGCTAGAGGTAAACTGCCCCTAGTAAAAATTATAATGTTTAACTATTAAATGATATAAAATATGAAAATTCTTATACTTGAGATGTATACAAACATAAAACATGTACAGAAACAGAACAACTACATCCACACTTTCTCCACATTCAATTCTTAACAATCTGTAAATCAAGTCAGAGATAGTTGAGGAGCGAAGGTGACTACTTTAACCACTGCACTAGTCTTGCTATGCCGTGATGAAAAGGCGGCATAAAGGAAAATGAAGCAGAACAAAACGTGGAAGCATAGTAAAAGAAAATCACATTCTATTTTTAAATTAGTTCTAACTTTGGTGGCCTAAATTCTTTGTATAAATAATGCTTAAAACTTCTGTTGTTACAAATAATTATTTGACCAAGGTCAATCTTATTTTAGATAGTATAAAATGTATATTGATAAACCTCTAATAGGTAGGTACTTACATTAATTGACAAATTCACAACAAATGTTTCCCATTTAAATTAAAAACATACTTCATGTAAAGTAAAAAATTCAGAACAAGCATTTAAATAGAATTCAGCTAACTACTTCATTGAAATATTTTACTCTGCTTTTTTTATAGATATAAAATAAATAAACGGGTCATTCACCTCCGCAACAAACCAATCTCTGGCAGTAGATTCATTCCACCCATTTTTCTCAGTTAGATAGGTGATAGCGAGATCGATGTGGGTTCCTTTTGCAGCCGCCTCCCTGACCACATCTCTCGGAGACTTTGCTTCCCAACAGGACCATATTATTTTCTCATTTTGTGTCAAACGTTCCATTTTAACACAACATCGGTGCACTGATTTAATTATTGTTGTATTATATAGGAAACCTTAAAACAATAATGATGTTCGATGCTTGCTTGATGTCTCACACAAAACAAAAATACACTGATTTTTTAATCCAAACGAGTTAAAGACCCTACGATGCTAGAAATAAAGATCATTTTAACATTTTTATCGAGAACAATAAACGAAGTTTCAGCTGACTGATAGCGATAGCAAAGAGAATATAACAAATACGATTTATACTTGACTGACAGTAGTCAGCTACATTGACAGCAAAAAATATGTCCATTATTGTCAACATAATATGAATGGACATTAAGAAAAGGAAGATAATCTCTAAAGTGTGCAAGTTTTGCACGTTATATAATAATAAATTCCTTCAGCATAGAAGTACATAATAATAGTATCCTTAATACTTCTATATTTTGCCTATATTGTTTGTTATTGCCAGATCCAAGTAAACACAATAGGTACCTAAACTTATTCGTATATAACTAGTCTTGAAACAAAATAAGTATTCTAAACTAATATTTCTAATTTAGGTACCTACTTCAAATATGTATATTTTACTCGACTAGACTCGATTTTTTGTATATTTTTGTATTAATGGGTAACAGAACAATAACGTCGAGGGGTTGAAATTAGTCTGGTCAAATTAGACTGAAAAATAGGGGTAAAGTTACAATTAGGCTGAAAATTGGTAGGATCGTTTATTACACTATCTATTATAAAGGAAATGTGAAAAGTCCTCATCGATCCGGCACTTGCAAAAAAATTTACTCGGGGTCAAAGGTCACAATAACGGGGTATTTGCGATTTACAGCAAAACGTTTTAAGTTAAGTTTTATCATAAAATTAGCTGAGACAAAATTGTAGATCAGATAAAGATCTAATTTTTTTTCTTAAGAGCCACCGCTTTTTAGACATAACGAAGCAAAAAGTTGAAAGACTTATATTCGTCATAATATGCACACGTTTCCACGCCACCTTTGAGGCAGTTACTTACCTAGGGTGGTTTTTTATGTGGTTTGCCCGGTAGGCCTATTCCACTGATCTGTTTTGATTCTATTTAAATTGGAACTATTGAATGACTATAGATATTGGCTAGTATTGAAATTGATAAGAGTGATGTATGGGAATTATTGTAACCTTGGATGTCTAAATTGACCGGACTATTTAGAATACCTAATTACTGTCGATCGTCCATCTACCGAAATATAAACAAAGAAAACGACATCGTAGGAAATAAAAGGGAAACAGATTTAGGTATAGCTGAACGTGTCTGTGCCTCTGCTCTGGTAACTAGGCAACTGTACTGTAAACAAATTAAGTCATCAATGTTATATTTATTATACTTTTTGATCAAAGTAGTTTGAAACATTGGAACATTCGATCTCGAAATATCACAAAATTCTCTATTTCTGACATTGATTATTATAAAAATAAAACATGGCAGAAGAACTACAGAAGGTCCATTTGTATTATGATGATATTAATAAAATTAGAGTGATAGAAACCAATGTTCTCAAGGAAACCGAAGATCTTAAAGACACATGCAAGGATTACGACGCCAGTTAGTTTGTATAAAGAGTATTTGTCGGTATCATAGATATTTAAATATGAAGGACATAAAAGATATAATTCAATAATAGCAGTTGAATACAAGCTGTTAGAGTTGAGCTTTCAAAATTCCAGGAAACAATTGTGAGCGATGCAATTTCAGAGCGGAGCGCGGCTTGGATTATCTAACTAATATGTTTTATTTTATTCTTTAATAAATGCGCGCACTAGACAATATTTCTAATGTCTGTATCGCGGGGGAGATTTACAAATATATACCTAAATAAGGAACACTAAAAACACCCACACTCAGAACAACCATTTACGGGTCACACAAATTATTTTGTGCGTGGATTAAACCCGAAATATAAGAGCACTGAGAAAGTATCGATGCGACTAGCTTAACTACTACACCCAACTCAGTATCTTTATACTAAGGAAATTTAAGAATAAAGAGGGTAGATAGATATAAAATCTAAAACAAGACACAGTAAACTAAAATTGAACTAAAGCACTTTCAGCTCTGGAATCTCACCTAAGTATATCTAATCATGCTGCTCTAGAGTACACTCCACAACTGTCAATGATCAAATCCTTACCCGTTTTTCCCAGCGTACCTACCATGATGTACATTCTAGCTAAAGAAGATACATAGATCACACTATACCTCTCCTCCTTCCTAACCACTCAACGTGTTGCTTTGTAGCATTTTGTATTTGTATTTCAATGAAGATGTTTTAGTTATTACTGGCGTACAATCAGCAATTTCATACAAACAATGCACGCTATTTAAGTTTGGAGCGGCAAATATGACTATGACCGAATCTAATTAAATCAAGTTAATTCATTACAGAAATTCAAGATTTTGGGAAGATCATCAGCGGGTTGTTAGATGTGCTGAAAGAACTTGGTGACAATGTTGAAAAGAAAAAGATGGCGGCAATTGGTTCTATGAATCTTTTAAAGTCTATTTCTAAAGAACGAGAGTCTGAGCAAGCTAAGTTACAAGTGAGTTGATTACATCAGACTTAAAAGAGGTAGAGAGGGAACATAAATTATTACAAACAATGATTATTAGGCAACAGTTCACCAGGCAACCCAACTATGTATAGGTATACTGTCATTATCAAATTAACATTTGATATTTAAATGGCTCTAAAAAAAGCGCACATAATTTGTAAGATGCACAAATCGTCCCTTATATTAAATTAGGTTTACCTACGTTATTAAAATGACAGGTTAAAGTTAAATCTGTACCATAAAGTTAGTATACCTAACACGAAAGTTGCCAGGAATATCTACTAAGCTACATAAACAAATGCAAAATAAATATTTCCTATTTTGTCTACTTACGTACCTACGGCAAATGTCACCGAAAATACCGATGTATTTGTAATTATCAGGTTATTAACAACTACCTATATAATCTATTAGCTACCCCGTCATGCATTGCATGGTAGGGTAAAAAAATGAAATTCAACAACAATTTAATATTTTACTGGAATAAGTAAATGAATTTTGAATTACCACGGATTGGTATCCGAATTGTAATCCGGATTGTAATCCGTAGAATTTTGAATTACCACCAATTACCAGGTATTGCTAATTTATGTAATCAATCACATTATTATTATAAAGGCGAAAGTTTGTGAGTGTGTATCTTGTTACTTCTTCACGTCTAAACGGCTGGACCGAGTTCAATAAAATTTGGCATAGAGTTAGCTGACACCGTAGATTAACACATAGGCTATAATTTATAAAGCTTAACGCAGGTAAAACCGCGGGGCACAGCTAGTAGTAAATAAAATTTAAGGCTAAATTACAGAATCTTAAAATATACGTTTGCCGCTAGTTTTGCGGTAGTAGGTACATTATACAAGTTTTATATATTTTATAGGCAGAGATTAATGACAAATCTATGATATTGGAACAACTGGACAGTGAATACGATGCTCTACAAATAATGGAAGCGACGCAAGCTGAAACCATCGAGTATTTGACACAGTTGAGATAAGTAAATTCCTCTATCAACTGTATTGTAATTTAAAATATATTGTTTAGACAATTTCGTGTTTTTCTTTTTGGATTATAGAATCTCTACTAGATTTTAAAATACTTCCTATCGGAACAATAAGATAACAATTGACTTTTTAAGACAGATTTTTAGCAACAGCAGTTTTAGTTCGAAGTAAAACTTGTTATTTTGTATTCTTCTTGCTGCACCCAGTAATAGGTATAAATAAATGTCTTGGGATAAGTAACACACTGCCATCTGCTCCCAAACGTGAGCCTGTATTATGGCAACCAGACAACTGATAAACATATTATAGATCAATTACACCCAGCCACAACAAATAATCGTATTTAAATACAAAGATTAGTCCCGAATGGGAATCGAACGCACTTCCACTTGCATGCAGTCAGGGTCACGAACCACTAGACCAACAACCAGTAAATGGGTGGGTACTATAACGCTCCGCTGAACTATGACCCAGTTGGCGAGCGCAGAATGCTTTGTCTTCAATTTAATAAATACCTATATTACTATGTTAAAAAATAACTTGTTATTTTGCTACTTCCTATGTGTAACGCACGGACGTACTAGGCCGTTATTCCATTTTCGTTTGTGAGCTTGCCAAGTACAAGTTATGTTAAGACAAGTACTAAACAAACTCTAATATTTTTCTCTCATTGATATATAAAAAAAATATAATTTTGGTTTTATAAATCCTGGGACCGTGTGTAAATAATACACACGGCCATCTGATCCCAAACTAAGCACAGCTTGTACTATGCAAACCAGATAACTGATATACTACTTTTCTTTTGTAAATACATACTTATATAGATAATTACACCCAGACTCAGGACAAACAGACATGTTGTTCATGCACACAACACAAATATCTGTCCTGAGTGGGAATCGAACCCACGACTTTCGGCGTGAAAAGCAAGCATTTGCCAGCCACGCCAACAGGCCCGTCATCGTTATATCAATCATGTTCTCTTCTTACTAAGAACTACATTTAAAATGTTGGTTTTATGACTAGGTTGAGCTCCCCTTCCACTATGTCCCCTAATTCCATGCACTAGTACATTTAATGATGAGCTTCAGAGGCTTGTTTATGAAATTGTGAATGTAAACGTGTCCTGAAATGGTATGGTACTGAAAACGAACAACCGATGCATAAAATTATGTAGGAATTTGTTTTAGAAAATTATAAAAACAAAAGCTTTACGATTTACAGCATAGATAAATAATAATATCTCGGGACAATGTCACACAGATCATCCTAGCCCCAAACTAAGCAAAGCTTCTACTATGGGTACCAGGCGACGATATACATAATTATTTAGATAGATAAATACTTATATACATAGAAAACTTCCATGACTCGGAAACAAATATTCGTGTTCATCACACAAATATTTGCACTTACCGGGATTCGAACCCAGGACCACCAGCTTCGTAGGCAGGAGGACTACCAACTAGGCTACGATGACCGATTTTATTTTATGTAATTATCAAATGAACTATTAATGGTATAAATTTATCTTTATAGGCCGACGCAGACTGACGTCGCGCACGGTACGTCGTGCTTCAGCAGCTCGAAGGACGCTTTGGTATGACACGGCATGTCTCGTCACGTCGTGGCGTTGTCATTAGCCATATTCACCGCCACGCCCGTTTCAAACCTTATTTCGATAACCTTAGCTGTCATAATCCCGTGAGCTAAGCGACTTGCGCCCAGTTGCCACGACATCGCCACGGATGACGGACTGCACACCGCGACAGTCTGTGGAATGAAACGGCATGCCACGACGTACCGTGGTGTCCTGCAGCATGCTATGACGTGCCATTGCGTCCCACGGCATGCCGCGGTATAAAAGTAACGAAATAAAGTAATATGCATGAAATATGGATAAAAATTACTTGATTAAAAATGAAATTATTTGCCGTGCTGCGACGTCAGTCTGCGCCGGCCTTTAATATATTTCTCATTTGTTTACTGCCAGAAGATATAAAGGGTATGCTATACCAATATCAATAATAAAACCATATTCAGTCGGTAAAAATGTAATTTTCACTGAAACACACAAGAAATTAACACAGTTCCTGTAGTGAGCTGTAAATCGTCATTTTTATAATTATGGGGTTATCAAATTCTTCGCCATTGTAACGTATAAATTAAATTCTACTATAGTAATTCACAATTTGGAACATGTCAACTTAATCACAAATTAATATTGAACTAAGTTTACTTTACAATACCTGTGATTACAAAAATATAACTACTTATTATTACTACCAAGTAACACAGATAAATAATTGAAATATACATAATTCCCTTGATTCCAAATTTTATATTTAATTTTATGTAGGAACAATGCCAAATTACAATTTCATATACCAAACACCAAATAAATCATCATCCTGATTGTTTTGTTAACAATAATGAAGTATGAAAAAAAAAGAGCCACTTTGGATAGTTAATTTATTTGAATGTGTCAATGTCACATATTAGAAAAAATAATAGTATTATTATAACAATCAAGAGGGTTGTGATCTTGATTTTAGTATATATGCCGCAAGCGGTTCTACTCACGTCGTTTAACTACCCACAATCATGCTACAGACTTCGCTATCCCTTGAAATGACAGTAATGAAATAAAACTGCTAGTTCGAGCAGCAATAAACAAGAATAATAATTTACTTCGTAATGTTTAAGTGGGATCCAAAATAACTACAGAACCATCAAAAGAACGGACATCCATAGCATATAAGCGGGGCACCTAAAGGGGGTTCTGTAATGACATGACGTTTACAATTTACATAGGGTTTTACTACTTCATTAGGAAGGAGAGGTACATCCATGAAACTATGAACTGAGTAGACCAAAACCTCTATGGTTTAAGCTCAATATAGATATAAAAACATGCAATGAAGATGGCACTCATTTCAGTCTAGTTGATAATCAGATCCACCAAACGCCAGGAATGCCGTTATTATGAAGGTCAAACTGTAGTTTTATAGATATTAAAAACGTGTAACTTACACTTACAGCTTAACTTACTAACTAGTTGCTATCATCAACAATCAGTTCTGGAATTTAACAATAATTCTCTCCCCCTACGTATACTTACTACAAAGTATTTTATCAAAACACTTGCGACAAAAAATGGCAAGTTTTAAAGCTTGAAAAATTTGTTGAATCTAATATGTACGAAGTAAATACACACAATAAGTTATGTTTACCTTGTAATACAATATGTTGTAGTAAGC
Organism: Pseudoips prasinana; assembly: GCA_951640165.1. Lineage (NCBI taxonomy): Eukaryota > Metazoa > Arthropoda > Insecta > Lepidoptera > Nolidae > Pseudoips > Pseudoips prasinana. The sequence continues at coordinate 15,372,552 of OX621241.1, read as the reverse complement.
ATACCTCGTCGATACACATTATCAATTGCAACTGACTACCGTTTTAGTATAAATGCTTATGAACATATTAAATAATAGCACGATAGTTGGACATTCGAACTCTCCGAATGATATCGTCATACTAATGCCCAGAAACTTTAGTGCATGCACAATTATTTTCTATGTTTTGTCCACACAACTACTTAGCTAATAATTATTGAGTCATATAAACATCTATTGCTAAAAGACACTGACGAGCGAAACCATTATGTGACTAATAGCAAACTCCAATAAGGCAAATACCAATGCGTAAAGATAATTCAAAATTGACGAATGTGTAAATCAATAATAAGGTCGAGGGAGATAATAGAAGCAAACATTTGCACAGTTCATATTGTGTTACCAATAAGTAGATTATGCTTCATAAAACAGACTGCAAACTAAAAACTAGACTATTGGCCGACATTTGGCTGGATTTCCAATCAAGGAGAATACGAGATTAATTTTCGCATAGTTATGGCGAATCTTTACGTCTATTTAACTATCGGTCGAATCTGCGCGCGCCTCTACGCGACATGTCTATTAATCATAATTTAAATTACAAAGTCTCCATACATTTCACAATACTATGCGTGGGTTGAACACTTTTGTCTATAAAATATTTGGGTCTAGACACTGGAAGTCACCACTGAACTCGACAGAGGATCGTCAACTTTCTGCCTTTTGGTGTCTTGCTGGTCATCCTGGCTCGGCTCGTCTTCAGCTACGCGCTTCTTGGCGCCGTCCGCCAGAGTGTGTCGGCCCACATCACTTAGCACGCCATCTTTAAATCTTATAATAATAGCTGTCATATTATCGCAACCGGTGCCGTCACCCATTGTACTCGGTGCCAAACAATGATCGAACATCTGTAAATAACAAAACATGTTGAATGAACCAGTGCACATAAAAAGCCTACTCGTCAAAAACCCCATTTGGGGATAAAAATAGTTATGAAGAAAAAATAAAATAAATAAAAAAATAAAAATAGTTTATTTTCAGTTTCTTACATTGTGGTTCATAGTAAGGTTGGGGCATTCCTTTTAAGTAATAAAATACCTGTGTTAGGATGCCCCGCTCTTCACATTATACTTACTCGTTAAACAAAAAGAGAAAATTTTAATAAACTAGGACATGATAAATAATATTCTAATTGAGATGTTATGAAATAAACTAATGAAGTGGGTTAATTTTGGGGGTATAGAATGTGGAAATGGAACGTGAGGGTCTTTGTGTGTGGTTTATGTGCGTGCGTGCGTGCATGTATGTGTGTGTGTGTGTGTGTGTGCGTGCATGTTTGTGTTTCTGGATGCGAAATCGTCTATTTTACAGTGCGCAGAGATAATTAGTTGTATTTATTGAATATATTTAATTTCATTGCATAATTCATAGATTATCATATTTTATAGTAGATATTGAGGTATAAACGTGATAATTCACAGGTTTTTTACTTAATTAATGTTTTTAAGATTGAATGTGCAATAGTTGTTCAGTTTCAATGTAACACAATTGCTTTAGCCAGGTCGTAAGTGTCTTTTTACAGTTATAGTATACCATATTATAAATTTTGAATTTTTTATTTGTTGTGTTATATAAATAGCACAATTGTCTCTCGAATTGTCTTCTTGCAAAGGTCGTTGCGACGGTGCAGATAGGTGCAACGTTAGGAGTTCTTCTTTTTTCAGTTAAGATAGGATTAAAACATTTTTTTATGTACTTTTAGAACAGTTTGTAAGATATATAGCTGTCTTACTGATAAAAGTTTAGAAAGTTGGTACAATTCCTTAGTGGGATATCGGTATGGTTTCGAATAAATAATTTTTATTATAGAACGTTGCGCCCTCTCCACATTTATAAGTTTACTTTTGATTGCTCCTCCCCATACTGGAATACAATATATTATCACAGATTGAACCAAAGAGATATATATTTTATGTAATATATCTGCAGATGCAACGTGGCGTAACGATTTAAAAACCCATTTTAATTTTCTAATCCTGTTTGTTAATAAATCTAGATGGGCGAGCCATGATAGTCTTTGGTCAATCATAATACCTAGATATTTGATACTTTCGACTTTAGTAATATATTCACAGTTGCAGCTATTGGGTTGCCAATTGATGCAATTATGAATCCTAACCCCAGAGTCCTCTAATGGCTGAGATGATTTATATATAGAGAAACACATATAATTTGTTTTTGTGGTATTCAATGTTAGAAGATTATTTGATAGCCAGGCTGATACTTTAGCTAAACCATTTTCAGCAAGTTCGTGTACTTCTCGCCATGAGTCTCCAGTGAATACGACAACGGTGTCATCTGCATATGAGAAAATGTTTCCTGAATTAATTTCTAGATTACATAAATCATTGATGTAAATCAGGAATAAAGTGGGACCGAGGACACTGCCCTGCGGTACCCCGAATGTCACATTTTCTGATTCACTTATATAAACCCCAATTTTCACTTGCTGTTGGCGTTCCAATAGGTAGCTTTTAAAAAGAGATAGAGAATTTCCTCGAATTCCTATCCTTTCAAGTTTGTTTACAAGAGTGGGGATAGAGACGGTATCGAATGCTTTTTTTAGGTCGAGAAAAGTAGCCAAGCATTTTTTGTTCTTGTCTAATTTATTAATGATAATAGAACTCAACTTAGAGACCGCATCTTCCGTCGACATATCTTTACGAAAACCAAATTGAGATGGAGATAGAATGTTATAGCAATTTAAATAACTTAATAATCTTTTATTTATGATTCGTTCTAGCACTTTTGAAATCACTGGTAATATTGAGATAGGTCGATAGTTATTGATATCATCTTTGTCCCCACTCTTGTATACTGGTGTTACAATTGCTTTTTTCAGCGCCCTTGGAAATATGCCTTTCCCGAAGCAAATATTCGCCAGATGACAAATAATGGGAACTATTTCGGTCCTTGATATATTTAGAAATTTGGTAGGGATATTATCCCACCCAGGGGCACTATTTGAATCGAGACTCATTAGTATACTTTCGACTTCCATGGGATCTGTGTCTAGCAATACAAAAGATGACAGCATGCTCTGTTGTGATGTGTTTCTCGAGCAGTGATCGTGATTACTTTCCCCTATACTTTCAGCCAAATTTTTACCTATATTAGCAAAGGATTTATTAATAAAGTTAACTCGGTCAGATGGGTTATTACAGTTGTAAAGTAGGTTGATATTTGATGTTTTCGTGGGCTTATAGTGAGTTATGTCATTTATAGATTTCCATAAGCTTTTATTGTTTCGAGTTGATTCTGAAAGTTTATCTCTATCATATTGACGTTTTAGTTTCTTTATAAGATTATTACAAAAATTTCTGTAACGTCGAAACGTTATTTTTAATAATTCGTCAGTTGGGTTAAGTTTTAAAGCTTTTTGCATGTTATTTCTGTTTTTTATACACCTTAATAGCCCTTCCGTAATCCAAGGTTTTATTATGCGTTTAGCGTTCGAAATACGTAATAATTTTGTGTGCAATGTGAGTGAGCTTGTAATTTTATTTAGTAACATGTCAGTAAGAATGTTAGGGTCGTTACAGGAGAGTAATTCGTGAAGATAAGAAGATCTTAAAGTGTCCAGCGCTTTTTCAAAGTCAATAAAAGTTTTATATGATGAGGGTAAATATGGTTTGGTTCCATTAGAGAGACTTAAAAGAATAGAGTGATGGTCTGTTGTAGATGTGTCTAGTACCGCAGCAAATGCATTGATAAAATGTTTATGGATTTTTAATAGAAAATGATCCAAGCAATTCTTACCCCTAGTGGGTAGACAATGGGCAGGAAATAACCCATGGTGTGACATTACGTTTAGATAGTAGTTTCTGTTATTTCTTTCATTAGGAGATTCTACTTCGTTTCCTATTAAATTGATATTAATATCACCTGTAACAATAATGTTCTTTTGCAATCTAATTTTTTCAAGATATAAATCGATGGACTCAATAAAATCTTTAGCGTTGTGGTTAGAAGGCGAGCGATAGATTCCTAAAATTATAAATTCGGGGGTGGTTATTTGTAAACATGAGGCGTGGTTTAGAATTACTTCTTGAACTTTTATTTGTACATTATTCTTAATGTATGCCACAACACCGTCATTTTGGTTCAACAGATTAGTAGTAAAATAGGAATGATAATTATTTATGTGTGGTAATTGTTTATCACGGACCAATCGACATTCAGTGAAAATCATAATGTCTAAATGATCGAGAGATTGCGCTAATTCAATTTGGAAATCTTCTAAGTTGCTGTATATACTTCGGATATTTTGACATATTATATTTAAGTTAGCCTTAGAGAGTAGGACGGAGTACTTATTTGTTAGATCCCGTACTGAAAAAAAAAGACTGCTACTATACCTCTTCACAAATCTGCGATAACCTTTCCCGACCTTCGGCCAGCCGCGGCAGGATGAAATCGCAGACATCTTGACTAGTCATGAAGTTCCATATACCATCACATGCCAGCACCATGAATTGATCCTTCTCAGGATCGATAGTTAACGTCTTCACGTCGGGGAATGCTGTAATCATTTGTTCTTTAGGACCCAGATCTTTGTTTTGTTTGTAAGAGTGGTCGCCGATTGCTCGGGACAGATTCAAGCCTCCGTTGATGCGTCCGTCGTTCGAGACTTTCCCACCGGCTTTTGTGATTCTTTCGAGTTCGGGGGCATCTTCCGGCTTGTGGTCAATGGACATATCTATCGCTTTTCCCTCTCTGCAAATGATGCAGCGTGAATCACCGGCATTTGCTACGTATAATTCACTACCTGAAAAACAAATAAAAGTGTATCAGAAGAAGTTTCGCTAAGAGTAAATTTAAGCTCCTAAATTCACAAACTGATGATTTGTAGGTTCCATACTGCCGTGTCATTAGGGTTTAGCTATGACGAACATACACGTGACTCTTGGTATCAGTAAATTGTAGTTGGATTAATGTGAAGAAGAGCATAGCACGAATTTTTTTATGAGCTATAACAAATTATGAAGTTATCTATTTTAAATTGCATTTATTGTAAATTGTTTGATATTTAGTTTACTGAAATGTGATAATGCTAATACCACTCTTAAGTTCCTCTGTCATAGAGATATGTCATCACCATCATAATCACTCAAATCAGCCTGGTAATATGTCTACCTTCGATAAAAATTACCTCTGAGGAGAGTTACAACAGCAGTGCAGCCACTATCATTGCCAGCCTCTTCAGTGATAGAGATGTCTTCTTCACCATCATAATCACTCAATAATCTTTCTAGGTTCAATAAATATATATATTTACCTCTGAGGAGAGCTACAACAGCAGTGCGGCACTATTATTGCCAGGCTCTTCAGTCATGGAGGTGTCTTGTTCACCATCATAATCACTCAAATCAGCCCAATAATCTTTCTAGGTTAAATAAATAGATATATTTACCCCCGAGGAGAGCTACAACAGCAGTATAGCCACTATAATTGCCAGGCTCTTCAGTCATGGAGATGTCTTGTTCACCATCATAATCACTCAAATCAGCCCAATAATCTTTCTAGGTTAAATAAATAGATATATTTACCCCTGAGGAGAGCTACAACAGCAGTGCAGCCACTATCATTGCCGGGCTCTTCAGTCATAGAGATGTCTTCTTCACCATCATCATCACTTGACTCAGCCTCATAATCTTCTTCATCTTCCTCTTCCTCGGCATCACCTGAAAATTCAATAATATATGATGATATTAATATGACATGAATGCCATGAATGAACAACTGTTACACACACCCTAAATAAAAAATAATTACTAGTTTTAAGACATATACTTATAGCTTTGGCTTAATACAGGACCATCTTGAAAGCATTCTATATTGAGAAGAAGAATCAACAAAATCGGTCAAACAACGAAGAATTCCCGAACATACAAAAAATACTTAAAAAAGCAGACAATTGCATTGATAACTTCATACTTTTTGAAGTTGGTTAAATTTTTATTCAACTTGTTGGATTGAGATACACAACCCTTCAAAATTAATATTCAATACAAGTCGGTGTTTGAAACGGTATATTTCAAGATTCGACGCGACGCAAGGAAATCTCATACATAAGTCATAATTTAAAATTAATCACGAAAGTCAAATCGCATGAGGACAAAAAATTGCATGATATACTATTTTACTAAGATAAAAATAAATCATTTAGAGAACTCACCATCATTAGAAGACTCCTCGACGCCATTAACGTTTTCTTCATCCGACGAGTTAACCTCCCCTCCCTCGAAGGTCTCATCATTGGAGTCACTCTCGTCGTCATCGTCCTCCGTGGCCTGGCGCAGCAGCGACTCGTACACGGCGGCGGCGGCGCGCCTTAATTTCGAGTCTTTAGGCCTGTTTCTAGCCTTAGCGTCCGAGCTTGACACGGTTGATGCCTTTTCTATAAATCATATAGAATAACCGTGCAGTACTCCCAATTTCGATAGAAAACTAAAATGTTTATTTAACTAAAACTCGATCTTTTTTAGTGACTATTTTATTTGCTTTTAACTCAGGAAAAATAAACTAAAGGTCTGCAAGGCATTCTGCTGTATGCAAATATTGAGCTCAGTGTAGTTAAGTAGATGTCCATATTTTTACATTAATTTCAATGGGACATTTGTTTTTCTCAGTGTTTACTCCGTGGTGTGGCCAATTTTTTATGAATTCAGATATATGCACTCACGAGTATAGTCACCATGTGACTACACATACCACTGTGTAACATTCGAAGAATAGGTTCAGGAGGATTACGATGAGGGACGAACTTCATGAGTCGCCTAAGATAGATATTTTTTACACAATAGTCAGAGTAAAAGTTTCATTCCTGTTAGTAGTTGGGTTAATTTTTTTAGTTAATTACTATTTTTAAAATCTTTTATTAGTATATAATGTAAATAAATTGTCAAGATACTGTATTATATAAGAAGTAGAAGGCGATCTCGCACCGCAAGTGTCCGCTAACGGGACGCCGCGCCGCCGCCTGTACGGATACGTATACGTAACCAGTGTCGTCAACCCACAAATATACTTTTTTAATTACTCGTTTGTAAATTAAACATTAAGAAAAAAATCAAACATAAACAATATTAATAATTTACGTAATTTAGTGTCACATAACAATACTATGATATATATTTTAGTCACTAGGACTGAAGTGATGGATCTAAGCCTTTACTTTTAACTATTAGTCCTTCTTAACTATTTTCAAGTATGTTATAAATTTGACTGCTTCTTTGTATGTTCAATATGCGAATTCGTCATTGTTTGCGAACCGATTTTGTTAATCTTTTATTCAATAGGGAATGCCTTAAAGATGGATCTGTGTTCCAGTTTATTTTAAAACAGTAATAAAGCAGAGAGAGCTTTGCTATAAATGATGCAGGTGCTGTTGGTAGTGTTTTCCATGTCTGTGCTAATATAGCTTACATTGCATTTAATTTATAATGTTAGTAAGGAATTAAGCAATACTTAAAATAAATTCATACCTTTTCCCTTGGCAGTTGCAGAGCCATTTGAAGATGTGATGTTACTTTCTTCACCATCTCCTTGCTTGGAGTCTGTCACCTCTCCATTACATATCTCTGATGTGGGTCCGTTGGCTTCAGCTGGGGGTTGTGCGTCGCCGCTCTGTTGTGGGTGAAGGCAGTTGTCTTCGGAGCTGTCGGGTGCCGTCGAGTTTGCCTTTTCAACTTCCATCGCAACTGCGTCTTTAGCTGTCGCATCTGGCTCACTGGTTGATACCTAAAAAATCAATTACTTATAGAAAATGTGGTGGTACAGACGCCAGCACATCCAGCTACCCCAATGTGTCAAATTTCTTTTATAGATTTTTTTTTTCAACTTTATCTCAAAAGCATAAGGTTCACTTTCAATTGGGCATTGACAGAATGAGGTAGCTTGATGTGCTGGCGTCTGTAACATATGAGCTTATTTCGTTTTGAACGAGAAGTGTATTTTCACATAATTAGTGAACTGATGTTTTATAAGATGTTTGGTGAACATATTTAGCATTGGTTTGTAAAATACGTTAATATTCATGATGACCTAATCGTTAGAAATCGCCCAACTCCAACTATTATTACATAATTTTGGATAAGAGCTGATACTCTTACACTACTGGACCGATATTAACCCATACCAACCATAACCTGTTACTGCACTTGTTTTATAAGGGACAGGAGCGTAGCTTATTACCTCTTGGTGTCCACTGTCCATAATATATGGGTTATATAACAAAGAGCGACTTCAATTAAAAAAAATATAAGGATAAGTTATACATACTTAACTCACTGTTACTACAGTACTTTATAAGGAACAGGAGACTAGCTATAGCAGATCTCTTGGCATCCGTTATAGCTGGATTAAACAAACATAGCTCATAACCACCGCAAGGAAACTGGCTTTCAAATGAAAATAACCGCATCGAAATCGGTCGATCCGTTTGAGAGCTACGGTGCCACAAACAGACATCGACGTCAAACTTAAATACCCCTCTTTTTGCGTCGGGGGTTAAAAAACGACGTCATTTTTGACGACGGTCTTGAATTTGTTTGTAGTGAACATGCCTTCTGATCTAAAGATTGTGGGATTGATCTTTGCACAAGACAAATATTTGTGTTCATGAACATGTCTATTTGTCTAGGTCTGAGTGTTTTCTGTGTATATTATTGTGTGTGTATTATTTCTCCATGTATCCACTGTATAGTATATTAGTATGGTGCTGTGTGATATGTCCCAGATAGTATCCTGGGACATTATTTACACACGACCATCTGATCTCAAACTAAGCTGGGCTTGTACTATGGAAACCAGATAACTGATATCTATACACATATCTATCCTGGGTGGGAATCGAACTCACGACTTCCGGCGTGAATAGCAAGCATTTGCCAACCACGCCAACAGGCCCGTTAGATGTTTATTAATTATTTAAAACACACCTCTCCGTTAACATCTTTATCTTCCTCATTTGAGTTAGTGGAAGAAACACCTCCGGTGTCTTCCTCTGGGGTGGCACCATCAGTCTCTTTGTCTAAGTGACCATTCTTGCTGGACGAGGCCTCTCCGCTCGGTGGTTCTGAGCTGGAACCGGCCGCAGACCCTGAACCGGAACTAGATGCACCAGCACCTAAGAAAAATGCAATACAAATGCACTATTACATAAGTGTAATACAACAAATTTGTTGGCGTCTCCTTTAAGGCATATGGATGGCCTGTGCCTGAAGACGCCGCTCCTTCATTTTATAAGTGTGTAATTTAAAATATATCAAAAGAAAATATATGTTTTACAAATAGTTGTGCATTTTTCGTAACATAATAACCATTTAAGATATACTAAATTGAGGGTTTTGTAATGCTAAATGGTGTAATGTTTGTCTTGTTTAATAAATCAATTATTATTGAGGTGTAATTAATTCAAATAAAATTGCAAGTGTGTGTGTGTGTGTGTGTGTGTGTGTGTGTGTGTGTGTGTGTGTGTGCGCGCGCGCGCGTGTGCGTGTGTGTGCGTGTTTGTGTGTGTGCGTGTTTGTGTGTGTGCGTGTTTGTGTGTGTGCGTGTTTGTGTGTGCGTGTGTGTTTGTGTGTGCGTGTGTGTGACTTAAAAATTTTATAACACTGGGAATGCCTGGGGCCAACAATATGCAACTAAATATTAACAAAACTAACGCTATATTGTTTCAAACAACGGCGCGAAAAAAGGAAAGTGTTGACATATTTAGTAAAGGGGCCAAAGTCGAACTCAATCATGTTGTTAAATTCCTGGGAGTACATATAGATCAGTTTTTAAACTGGAAACCGGAACTAGAGGCAATAGAAAATGCAATAAGTTCAGCCTGTTACGCCCTGAGAAGCTTAAGAGATGAGGTGGACATTAAACAACTTAAAGTAGTTTATCACGCGCTGGTTGAATCTAAATTAAGATATAGTGTTAAATTTTGGGGAAACAGTTATGACTATAATATGAATAAAGCATTTACCATTCAAAAACGGGCAATTCGAACTATGGTTCGAATACCTCCGTGGGAGTCATGTAAAGATCACTACTGTAAGCTGAAAATTCTAACCGTTCCTAGTCTCTACATTTTTGTTGTACTCATGGATGTTATTCAACATCAGTGTAAGTATGAAACGCAAGCACAAAGAGAACTAAGACTTAATACTAGAAGGAAAGATTTGGAGGTTCCTTTGCAACCAAGGTTAAATGTCGCGATGCATGGCTGTAGATATCGAGCGGTAAAATTATTTAACTCCCTGCCGGTTGAGCTTAAAACTATCGATAGTCCTAACATATTTAAAAATAAATTAAAAAAGCTTTTGCTGGAAGGGTGCTTTTACTCAGTTGAAGAATTTAAATTTTAAGGTGACTTTGTTAATTATGTTTCGTCGTAGCTATATTCATTATTGTATTTTTTTATTGGTATTATATAAATTCCTTTTATTTTTATTTTGTGTGTCTAGTATGTAAGTCTCGTTAATATTCAAATACGATTGTAAAATTGTTATCTCTCTGAATAAATTAATAATAATAATAATAATGGGTACTAAGCAATGAAAGTGAATCTGTAAATTATATCTAATCAATATTCATGAATTATGGGTGATATCACTTTAACATATTTTTCTTTTCCAATAGCCAGATGCTGAGGCGCTCATAGCCATATGCCTTCACTGGAGCACCAGTGGCTTAACGACTGTTGCCTAATGGTTACAACCGTGACAAACAGCTTAACGTGCCCTCCGAATCATGGAGATGCTCCGAAATTAAATCACGTTGGCGCTCGCCCATTTATACTGACTGCGAGCCTAGTTGCTTAACCTCGCCAATCACTTACGGACCGGTGAGAGCATCTGGCTATGGGTACCATCATCATCATCATATCAGCCGAAAGACGTCCACTGCTGGACAAAGGCCTCCCCCAAAGATCTCCACAATTGCCGGTCTTGCGCTATCCGCAACAACAAGCGACTTCCAGCGACCCGCACAAGATCATCGATCCATCTTGTAGGGGGCCTGCCCACGCTGCGTCTTTCGGTTCGTGGTCGCCACTCGAGAACATTTCTGCCCCAGCGGCCGTCGGCTCTACGAGCTATGTGCCCTACCCACTGCTACTTCAGCTTGGCAATTCTTACGGCTATGTCGGTTACTTTGGCTATGGGCACCACTGGCTGATAAAATAAGAATAACTATTCGGATATTATGGCGGGATTCGAACCCGGGACACGAAGCGACAGTCTTAGCCGCTGCGCCACACGTGCAGTCGTTGTGGTTGTGGATCATAAGTTTGTACCTGAGCCACCAGCTTCAGTGGTCTTCTTGGCGCGAAGACATGGTGACAAAGGGGTAGCAGAGTCGCCAAGTCGTGCTCGATGGAGGGTGCTCAGTTTGTTTTCATATTTCGCCAATACCTCCTGTAAAAATATTATGATTTAAGGTCTCTTTTCCTCCAAATACCTAAGTTATATCCAAAGGAGTGTAACAAGAGTCGTAGGAATACACCATATACTTCTTTCTAATAAATGTAATGGACAGGAATGTGAATAGCTTCCAAATTTAACGGGCTCGTTTGCATAGTCGGTGGATACTTCTTTCATGCCATATGTTGTGGGTTTGATTCCCACCCAGGACAGATATTTGTATTATCCTATTGTACTGAGGGCAAACATGTATATAAGTATGTATTTATAGAGGAAAGGTAGTAAATGAAGTAAATACCTATATCAGTTATCTGGTTGATAGAGTATATTAAAATAGTGTGAATAACGTTATTGACAATATCAATATAAAAGTAAAATAGTACAGACGCCAGCACATCAAGCTACCCCAATCTGTCAAAATCCCCAAATATAAGTGAACCTAGCACATTGTGAGGTTGAAAATCTATAAAAGAAATTTGACAGATTGGGGTAGCTGGAAGTGCTGACGTCTGTAAATTTGAAGTGTTGTCCTACAAAGTTTTTAGATAACTAACCTCATAAGCAACAACTTTTAATCTATGAGTTTGGACGTAACTCATTACATGAAAAATAAAATATTAGTTTTTGTTGTACTTTCGAGACATTTGTAGGTCTATGTTTAATTCATATTACGATCGGCATGCGCGCGCTTGCGCTGCTAATAATAATAACACTTTCTTCACAAGATATTTACCTCATTCATTTCATGACTTTGTTTACGTAATCTTGGGTGCGCGTGGTGTTATAAATATACAAGCGGGGAATTCAATTAATACTTATTTTTGTACAAAAGTAAAATCTAAGAAAATATCAAAAGTCGTAGAACAATATTTGTTGCTTATGGCATTAGCTATTAAGTACTCATTGGTTGTTGGTGTTTAACAAGTAACTCCGTATATTTGTTCCCATCTTATTATCACCTACTTCAAGACTCATATACAGTGCATAGCTTAAACTATTTTAAACCTTATTTTTACTAGGATATCCAACAAAGATCACACTATGCATACATTTAATCAATCAATTCTAAGGTACAAAGTTCAAGGGTAGTCAACCAAAGCATATACTTAACATTGAAAATTCTAAATTACATATTAATATATCCAACCGAAAAAGGGAAATTAACAAAAAAAAGATCATATATAAAGTAACAAAAGTATAAATAAAAACAACAATTTGTTGGACCCTGGGGTCGAAACCAACAAAATTTAAGTAGGTAATATTAATCTTTTTTTACATGGTTTTTTTCCTTTGTATAAATTAGTATAAAATAAAATTTAACATTTTAATTTTTTTTAGTATGGTCCACAACACAATCTTAAGTTTCAATAAAACAAAATTAAAATAAAATAAAAAAGGTTTTTATTCACGTAGACTTTAAAAAAGCGCTTGTTAATAGTCAAGTAATATAGTTGTATACTTTATTATTTCTAGTAACATAGATATTTAGGTACACATTGTATGAAAACATTTATAAAATTTATTTTATTATAGCATTGATATTTAGCTAGCTCGTAAGAAGATAAATATAATTTGGTAAACAATATATTTATTTAAGATAAAATTAACTATGACACAGTTTTTATTTTTAATTAAACATAGTAGTCATAAATATAATAGCTTGGGTGCGAAGTTGACTAAAAAGCAATACCATTTAACAATTGATTAAGTAATTTTTAACCTTTATTTATTTGAACGCCATTTAAGAAATCGATGTTCCGCGACTTAGCCGGTAGAGCCCCTGTTGTGGTATGGTCATGAAATGCATAGTAGCCAAACTACCTACACTCCACTTATTAGTTGAGTGTTACGAATTAATGTGGAGGGCTGTAAAGGTAGAGGTAGTTGAAGAGATGGATTGTGCGATATGGCTAGGAAACCATTCTTTCCTAGCCATATCCTCTTTCGCACAATCCCAACAAGGGTAACGGCATCTAAGAGATTAATAAAAGGAAATGTTTTGTATTAAAACATATTTCTCTAATTATCTAGAAAAAACCTAGTGGAACTTATCAATTATATGCGCTTACTCATTGGATCTTGTACTAGGAGCATATTTTTTCTTAGTACAAAATAGATTACTACACCTAATTGAATACTCCTTAGATGGAGTAGCATACTTATTGAGACAGCTTCTATAGCATGAGCTTAGCAAAGGAATATTCTAGTATTACTGCCTTCAACCAAATCTAGCAGAAATGTCTTAGAACTGTATTAAAAATACAGTTATTTGTAACTGGTTCTATGAACTAGAGAAACTGAGTCTACATAGCATGGCAGAGTACCCTACCACTGCCATACATGGGTAGTGGGGATGTCTTACCTGAAGTGGAAGCCTTGCTTCTTGGTACAAGTTACTCACATTATCATCTTCAGACTCTTCCTCATTGTCACTGGGGCCTGGTGGATTTATTTCACCTAAAATATTTCACAACAATTAATAGAACAGAAGTTAAAATATCTCTTAAAGGGTAATTCTTTGGAGAGGGTGATAATGAAGATCTTTTTGTATGTCATATATTTTATAATACTTGAAAAACAACAGTGATCATATAAGGAGAGCAATGAATCTAATTTATTCATTATAATCAATTACTATATTTGTCTCTTAAAATTCCCAAAATATGATGTGCTATGAAAAATATATCATCATCATAATTAATATTTTAGTTTAATGGCAATCCAAATCATTCACAATTGTAAATTACTATTAAACACATACTGTGAGCAATATGATATTACATTTTGTTAATATACAACAGTTGAAACTTGATTCAACTGAACAGGACAGTTACGGCATTTCTTACAATTGATCCACCTACCACATTAAAGGGAATTTGATTTAACTATAGTAAGGCCTTACCAGAGTCAATTATAGTAAAATAATCATATGCACTCACTCCCCAAGTCTCTGTGGTTTCAAAGTCCTTAAGTAAAATGCCCTCACCCCAAAAAGAGTTTAGAGTTAAGAAGTGTTTTTAACAGACATACATATCTGTTATGGCACGACACTCAAGTTTTACAACACTAATATGAGTTCTAAAACATATATTTACAGATGCATTCGCTCACATGCATATTTTCAGATTGATTGGTATGATAGAGGAATAACCAGTTGACAATTTCTTACCTACTCCAAACAATGTGAATTAACTCTTGGCATAACATTATGTTTTAACATAAATCATATCGTTAATTTTACTTAAGATAAAGTTAAAATTCTGATATTGAGGAAATATGTAGTACACAATATTCGAAATAGGTGTGTGTATGTAAACAATTGAATTTTGTCATAAAGACCTTACAAATATAACAAAACATGTCATTTAAATCCCTAGTAACAAAAAATTGGAATAAAATACTAATTTCTGTAGAGTAAAATATCATAAAGTAAGCCATGTAGATATAATATGCTCTATTTGATTATCTTTCATGATTTGAATGTCATATTAATTATCTAAAACAAACACAGACAATATGACAAGATACCTTCTATGTTCTATTCTGATAATATCTCTGACCAAATAGTCGTTCAATGTGTTATATATTTCCAAATTGATTATACTGAATTCAGCTTTGACATACGCAGAAATACAATAGTATTTAATAATTCTTTTAGTGGCAAAATCATAGCATGACACAAACAAATATGCTTTAATTTAATCTATTATTCTATATTATCATACTACATTGTAAATGTGGACTTCAGAAATATATTATAAACATCAAGCACACCTGTGATATGGGAATTTTATCTCTGAATTTAGTTTATTCTCCTTCTTGCAGAATGTGTTGTCATGTAAGTTTAATACTTACAAGCCAGTTGTCAGGCTTATAATATCACAACAAAGTATACTGCATACACATGTATTTCTATTTATTATAATCTACAAAAATAAAGATTATGATTACTCTATCTATCATAATGTTTTACATGCTTTTTGTTTATAAATACCCATTATTCTTGAAGTAATTACCATTTTGGTTTCACATAAAAGTAAAAAAGTTAGATGAATTCAAAACTGTTATCAGACCAAACTGAAAGTATATTGGAATATTAATAAATTTTGTATTTAAACATTTTTCATTACATGTCTCTCAAATATGGCTTCAATGACAAGGTTTTGGTATATATACATAAAAATAAACTAAAAGTGCACACTTATAGATGCACTAAGCCTATAATTTATTGATAGGTTTAACATGTTGCTGATTTTTACTCCATATTTGGTGCTAAAACTAAAATGATAACTAAAAAAGCCTTGGAGTTTTCACAGGAACTATGTTACAAAGAAAAGCAATTGCATTTAAATTTTTGATTTGCAGTTTAACTAATTTGCAGTTCTTTTTATGTAATATACAAACAATTTTGAATGACCAATTTGAAGGTTAAGAATAATTATAATAATGTATATTGTCTGTCACAATAACTAAACATAAAACTGTAATAACAAAAAATATTATACATACCGGCCAACTCTTTGAGAATATCCATAACCTCTTTTGTGGCAATAGAGCCGTCAAAGCCCAGGAAAGCATCTTCTAAAGCCTTTGTTAAGTCCCCACTTTTGTATGCCTCAGTGTTTTTGATATAATTAGGGAGATTCTGTGAACAGTATGTGGCCACTTCTGCACCTCCATGCCCATCATATACCGCAAACATTGAAGTATTCACATCATAGTCTAGAATGGTATTATGTGCATCCTAGAAACAAACAAAACCTCATGGTAGTGATTTATAACGAAATTCTGGAACGAGTCCATATCAACAAGAATAAAGTACACAGTAAACCTATTGAAAGCCGGATGCAAAAACAATGGCAAAGAAAGTCTACGCATACATAAAGGCTACTTATATACTAGCTAGTGGTACAGTTATGTACTAGAAAAGACTTCGCAGACTTGAAGAATTATATTGAAAAACCGAACACAGGACACAGCCATAGTTCTCATTAGCACTAAAAGAACGATGTTTTAGTCATACCAGGCGGCAATAACCACAACTGTCGCCAACACATTCCATAAAATATACTAATCGGGAAGCGTCATGTCATATTTTAATGACTTTTAAAGTAATGAATAGTGTATTACACGTATAAAGATTATTGAAATGCATAATCGTAAACGAAACAATAATGTACCTCTTGATTGACACGCCATCCCTGCATGGAGCTTGCGCTGCACTCAAGTTTATCGTTAGCTTCATCGCTGGACACTTTCTCTGTGACGGGTTCAGATAAATAAGCACCCATATTGGAATGATATAACCATGAAATATAATTACTTAACAAATAAATAATTGAGGCGCGAAAACCACCGAAAAATCGCGCAGGCGGCAAGCTAAGCCCGAATCAGTCAACCGCCGAGAATGATAATGTTGCCATCAAATAAAAATAATTTTACCAAAAACAAAGCTTAAATACTGATTTGAGCTTAGTATTCAACCAAAAGAATCTATTTAAATTTATTTTAAATTTTAATCTTCAATCGGCAATCTAAAACATGTATATACAATCAGTCCACGACCATTTAATTTGTATTTGTTATTATTATGTAAAAAGCCGACGTGAGCTGTTGGTCTTTTTTATACTGTTCATTGATAGTTATTTTTTTATCTTAACATTGAATGTATGCATGATTGATTTGTACACACACACACTCACAGAGACACACATACATTTAATTTTAAATCTTGTTTCGTCTGAAATATTATTAAAAGATTATTCTTCTCGAGTAAAATTTTCATGAATTATATTTGGGTGCCACTGATACCTGAGCAACACCTTTCTGATAGAATCAGCAATCTGAGTTCACGAGGAATCTAGCTGGTGTGCTAATGTTTTCTTACTTTGAAATGTTATAAATACTAATGTTTTTATTATTGGGGTTTCTGTGTGGAAAAGGGGTGAAACTGTACGAAAGATTATAGTTTCATAATGACGACGCTGAACATGATCTTGGAGTTTATAGATGTTAGAGTTTAACCAAGTTTAATCATTATTAATGTGTATTTTATGTTTCTTTTGGATAATTGCTACATTAGTAGCCTCACATATTCATCGTCATATCAGCCGAAAGACGCCTACTGCTGGACGAAGGCCTCGCCCAAAGATCTTCACAACTGTCGGTCTTGCGCTATCCGCATCCAGCGACCTCCAGCGACCCTCAAAAGATCATCGGTCCATCTTGTAGGGGGTCTACCCACGCTGCGTCTTCCGGTTCATGGTCGTCACTCGACAACCTTTCTGCCCCAGCGGCCGTCGGCTCTACGAGCTATGTGCCCTGCCCACTATCACATCAGCTTGGCAATTATTCGGGCTATGTCAGTTACTTTGGTTCGCCTGCGGATCTCAGCATTTCTTATTCAATCTCGCAGGGAAACTACAAGCATAGCCCTTTCCATTGCTCTTTGGGTGACATTGAACCGTCTGCTAAGGCCCGTAGTGGTAGCGACCAGGTCTCTGTTCCGTAAGTCATCACTCGCAACACACACTGGTTGAAGACTTTCGACTGAGACACTGTATATGGGACGAGAAGATGTTACGTAGCTCCCCGAACGCTGCCCAGCCGACTTGGATTATACTATTGACATCCTTCTCGAAGTTGGACCCACCTAGTCGGATGGTCTGTCCTAGGTAAATATAGTTCTCTACAACTTCGAGTGCAGAGTCTCCAACCGTAACTAGAGTGGGTGCAACATGGAAGTTCGATATGATTTTCGTCTCATCCATGTTCATTTTCAGACCCACTTGTTGAGAGACTGCTGAGGCCATCGAGCATTTTACAGAGGTATTCCAAGGCTACTATATCGTCGGCAAATCGAATGTGGGTGATGTACTCGCCATTAACATTAATGCCAAAGCTTTCCCAGTTCAGAAGCTTGAAGACATCTTCCAATGCAGCGGTGATCAGTTTCGGAGATATAACATCTCCCTGAGTGACACCTCGCTGCAAGTGAATAGATTTCGAGTTCTGGTCCTGGAGTCGCACTGACGTAAGTAGTGGCATTTTCATACAAACACCTCGATATACCGGTACCTAGTCGGTTTGGCACCTTTCGAGAGACCTCAGCGAGACCAAACCTGCGTGCGAGACGATTCGTAATGACTATCGAATACAACTTTTGAACATGTCTCAGCAATGTGATGGGTCCGTAATTCTTCAAGATGGTTTTATCGCCCTTTTTGAAGAAGTGCACCACCACACCTCTGTGCCATGCTTGTGGCGTTTGATCTTCTATTATGACGGAGTTAAATAAGAAGAAGATGAAGTATACTTTATTGCAAAAATAAATAAGACAGAACAATGGTGACACTTAACTTATTTTAATGAAATTCGCGGCCTTATCGTTAAACGCGATCTCTTCCAGGCATTTCGCATTGAATGGACCAGAATTGAAATAACCTGATGAAGGTAGCAGACGATGTACTAATTGCCATGAGAAGTTCTAAATCTAATATTGCGTACGAATACGTATTAAGATACATACAAATATACATATAAATACATTAATAAATACATAGATATAAATACATATATATGTTTAATTTATTTGTAAGGTAATCAGCGTGTATGTTATGTATAATAAGTGTAAGAATATTATTTCACAAAAGGAAAGCAGTAGATTTATTGCCGATCCTAAAGTGCCAAATCTGATCGAAGTCTTTCGCAATGTGTAGATTGGATGCCATGGCCTCCCCCTTTCCCTCAATCGCCAATGCCGAACGATGGGTCAGGTAGATAAAAATATCACCAGCAAACTGACCCTGAAGAAATCCGTAATGGTGGTCGCTAGCTTAGCTGGTGCTCCTCGAGATACCGTAGAAGTCCGATTTCTACAATTTTTAAGGGACAAATCTAATATAAATGTCTTAGGACAACTAACACACTGCCATCTGATCCCAAACTAAGTAGAGCATGTACCTACTACGGCAAATAACTGATAAACATACTTATATATTTCTAATTTCTTCTTTTATATATATTACACCAAGACATAAAAATAGTCATGCTTATCACACAAATATTGGTCCAGGGTGGGGATCGAACCCACGATCTGCGGCTTAACAGCCAGGATCACTAACAATTACTACTCTGCCAAGAAAGTACCGGGAAAAGATCAATAATATACAAAATGTTTGTTATTCATCCAAATTTATTTTATCACCCTCAAAGTATGCTCCTTCAGAAACGAGACACTTACGCCAACGAATAATCCATTCATCAAAACATTTTTTAAACGCTGCTTTCGGAATTGAGTTCAGTTCTCGCCGCGAATTCTCCTTTATGTCTTCTACCGATTGAAAACGGGTACCACGAATTGGTAATTTGAGTTTAGGAAAAAGAAAGAAGTCAGCTGGAGCCATATCTGGTGAATATGGTGGTTGCTGGAAGGTATTTGTTGAGTGTTTGGTCAAAAATTCGTTCACAATGATGGCCTTGTGCGAAGCCGCATTATCGTGGTGCAAAATCCAAGAATTTTCTTTCCACAGATCTGGCCTTTTTCGTCGAATTTGCTCTCTTAAACGCCGCATAACGCTCAAATAATATTCTTTATTTACCGTTCGACCTTCCGGTAAGAATTCAGAGTGCACAATACCGCGATACTCAAAGAAAACAGTCAACATGACTTTGACTTTTAATCGACTTTGGCGTGGTTTTTTCGATTTCGGTTCAGTTGGAAGGCGCCACTCCGAAGCTTGTTGACTAGTTTGCATGTCAAACTCGTAAACCCACGTCTCGTCACCAGTTACAATGCGTTTCATGAATGTTGGGTCGGAATTGACTCGTTCTACCATGTCCTCAGCGACTTTCATGCGATTGAGTTTTTGGAGAAAATTCAGATCTTTTCGGACTAGCCGAGCGGCAACATGTTTCATACCCAAATGATTAGTTAAAATGGTACGAATCGACTCGTGAGATACAGAAAGTTCGGCGGCTATCTCTCTCAGAGCTGAATGACGATTTTCAGTCACTATTTCCTTCACTTTTGCGATGTTAACTTCAGTTGCAGACGTTGATGGCCTACCAGAGCGAGGCAAATCTTTCATCACATCTCAACCGCTTTTGAACGCTTTGAACGCTTTGAACCACTCATAAGCACGAGTTTTTGATAAAGTCGATTCACCGTAAGCCTTCTGTAACATTTTCAGTGACTCCGAACTCGAAATTCCATTAGCGATGCAAAATTTAAGGCCAACTCTTTGTTCGATATTTTTGTCCATTATGAAATTCGCAATATACACTATATATGATATTACTAAAACCAGCACTGTATTTAATATAAATAACAGATGCAACTCAAACTCCGCGCCAAAATGGAAAACAGTTGTGCCAATCTAACAACAACGAAAAAAAAGCAAAAATTTTAATTCGGAACCATAAACAAATCATCCATTCCCGATACTTTTTTGACTGAATGTAGACCAACAGGCCAGTGAAACCGTCAAATATGAACTTGAGACTACACCTTTGTCGTAAAAGAGTCGGAGAAAACGCGTTACAACAGGTGGGATAATGGTAGGCCCACTGGACTTTTGGATATTCAATTGACCTGACTGTCAGCGTGAATTAAATATGCAATAAAGTGGAATTAGACGCAGGAAGAGACCCCAGAAGATCGGCATTCTAAAGTCAATGCAACGTCAACTCTGCGTAGGGATGGAAAAGAAGGCTGACAGGAATTCCCTCCAACAGGTATGTTTTGTTTATGTTATTAAATCTGTTGTCTAATAAGTAATATACCTATTATTTCCTTACATGCCGCGGGGAAGACGATTTTCATCGCAATGAAAAAGGAATGCAGATATAAGACGTAATTTTTATAGTATCAGGTGCACTTTTGAAACAACTGCTGCCGTTATAAGGATCGTAATAATACATTCAGTCAAAAAGTATCGGGAATGGATAATTTGTTTATGGTTCCAAATTCAAATTTTTGTTTATTTGTTGTTGTTAGATTGACTCAACTGTTTTCCATTTTGGCGCGGAGTTTGAGTTGCATCTGTTATTTATATTAAATACAGTGCTGGTTTTAGTAATATCATAACTATATAGTGTGTATTGCGTAGTTGCATAATGGACAAAAATATCGAACAAAGAGTTTGTCTTAAATTTTGAATCGCTAATGGAATTTCATGGTCAGAGTCACTGAAAATGTTACAGGAGGCTTACGGTGAATCGACTTTATCAAAAACTCGTGCTTATGAGTGGTTCAAAGCGTTCAAAGCGTTCAAAAGCGGTCGAGATGTGATGAAAGATTTGCCTCGCTCTGGTAGGCCATCAACGTCTGCAACTGAAGTTAACATCGCAAAAGTGAAGGAAATAGTGTCTGAAAATCCTCATTCACTTCTGAGAGAGATAGCCGCCGAACTTTCTGTATCTCACGAGTCGATTCGTACCATTTTTAACCGACTTCCAAAGGAGGAGGTTCTCAAGTTGACCGGTTTTTTTTTTTTTTTTTTTTTTTTTTTTTTATGTATGTACACCGATTACTCGGTGATTTATGATCCGATTTATGTGATTCTTTTTTAGTTTGATGCGGAATAGTTGTCATTTGGTCCCATAAAAATTTTATATAGATTGGCCCAGTAGTTTTCATTTTATGGACATTTTTGTATGATTTTTTTTGTTTAAGTGGACGATGTCGATGATGCACAGAGGTTTGTTAATCTTAGCTAGTCAAGCTAGACTCATCCTGTTCAAGTGTGTCTTGGCATGAACATAAACAACAATTTCAGACGACTAGCGTTTAATACGCACGTATAAGCTTTTTTTTTGAAGCGCATGTAGGGGCACCTTTTAGCACCGAGGTATTTTTTATGTACGTACACCGATTACGCTGAGATTTATGAACCGATTTACGTGATTCTTCTTTAGTTTGATGCGGAATAGCTGCCATTTTTAGGGTTCTGTAGCCAAATGTCTTTCACAAAGGTTCTTCTTCATTTGTCATGTCTGTATGTCTGCCCGTCCGTACGTGACAGCCACTTTTTCCCGAAACTATAAGAACTATACTGTCGAATATTGGTCAGCAGATGTATTCCGTGAACCGCATTAAGATTTTCACACAAAAATAGAAAAACAATAAATAAAATTTGCGGGTTCCCTATACTTACTTAGAACTGAATTAAAAAAAAAATTATTAAACTATACATGTGGGGTATCTATGGATAGGACTTCGAAAATGATATTGAGGTTTATAATATTAGGTCTTTACCTATGAAATTGCCGTTCTGCAGTACTGGCCATTTCAAATCAAAATAATTTTTGTTTGGCTAAGAATTCTAATTTCAAATTAATTTTATTTTAAAAACATGGATTCTTTTTTCCAAAAGTAGTCATTTCTTTATTGATTAGTGTTACATTTTCATCGCATTTCAATCTTTTTCGTCATCATGGATACGTTAAAAATTCGAGTAATTATGGAATATGAGTACCGTCGTGGCAGCAACGCGGCACAAGCGGCACGCAACATCAACGACGTTTACGGAGCTAACACTACAAACCAACGCACCACCTGTTATTGGTTTGCTCGCTTCCGTTCTGGAAATTTCGACCTGAAAAATGAACCTCGCGGTCGTCCGAAGACTTTGGTCGACAATGACGAATTAAAGGCGGTTGTGGAAGCTGATGATACACAATCTACGGCTGAATTAGCAGCAGCTTTCGACGTTAGCGTCAAAACAATATTGGTCCATTTGCGTCAAATTGGCAAGGTAAAAAAGCTTGACAAATGGGTGCCCCACGAACTCAATGATCGCCAGCGCGAAGTACGCGTCGAGACGTGCCTTGCACTGCTCAACAGACACACAAATGAAGGAATTTTGAACCGCATTGTTACCTGCGATGAAAAATGGATTCTGTTTGATAACCGCAAGCGCTCAGCAAGTTGGTTGGATCCTGGTTCAGCACCTAAACAATGCCCTAAACGAAAACTTACCCCTAGAAAAGTGATGGTCACTGTTTGGTGGTCTAGCGCCGGTGTGATTCATCACAGCTTCTTACCAAACGGGGTGAGCATTACTGCAGATGTGTACTGTGAAGAACTGAGCACAATGATGGAGAAGCTGGCGCATCTCCAACCAGCATTGGTCAATCGCTCGTCTCCGCTGCTCCTGCACGACAACGCGCGACCTCATACTGCACAGCAGACGGTCTCCAAGTTGCAAGAACTGGGGTTGGAAGCTCTCCGTCATCCGCCCTACTCACCAGACCTTGCGCCTACAGACTACTACTTTTTCCAGAATTTGGATAACTTCTTGGCGGGAAAAAAATTCAATACCCGAGAGGCAGTACAAAATGCCTTTGAAGAATTTGTTGCCTCCCGTCCAGCTGATTTCTTTAAGAAGGGCATCAATAAACTGCCACTGCGATGGCAAAGATGCATTGATTGCATGGGTGATTACTTCGATTAATACAAATAAAAAAATTCATGAAAAAAATTCGTTTAAATTTTTTCATACAAAACGGCAATTTCATAGGTAAAGACCTATTATAATTTTTTCTTAACTGTATAGTTTACGCGAGAGACACTTCCAAAGGCGTAAAATGCCCCCCCCCCCCCCCCCTGTAACTTCTAAAATAAGAGAACCATAAAAATAAAACAAATAGATGATGGACATTACCATGCAAACTTCCACCAAAAATTGGTTTGAAAGAGATCCAGTAAGTAGTTTTTTTAATGCGTCATAAATCGTAAACCGCAATTTACCTTCCATTCTATCAACTCAAATACTTGCTGCTACGGAAAGAAACATTGCGCCTTTCACGGGCGAGTCCGACTCATTATCTAATCAATGATAAATAAGACCTAGGCTATCAGCCCTCTGCTCAGTAGACTCGTTGGCTAATCGATCATTAATAAGACCTAGTCTTCATAGACTCATACCCTCTGTTCAGCAGACTAGATGGCTATTCGATCATAAGATCATTCGATTCATAATAAGATCTAGTGTATAAGCCCTCAGCACACAGACTCGTTAGCTAGATGGTCATAAATACGGCCTAACCTATGCGCTTGCTGTTCAGACTTTCATAAATCTTAGCTAGTCTAGACTCGTACTGTGCAAGTTTTCTTAGAGTGAACGTAATTTTATGTAATTTTTCTTACTTTACAAACGGTCTTTTAGATCATTCACTGTACCACAAGAACGTGAAAAAGAGTTTCGAACAACATTTTTTCGGAAGATGTTTCTTTTTGCCATTCTCGTTTGTTGGGATCTATAGTTTTAAGGCGCGCGGCCCCTTTCGAAGTCCTAACTATAGCTAGACACTAAAAAGTAACAAATAAAAAAACTTCGTTTAAAAAAACCGACTTCAAAAACTAAAAAGTATAAAAAAAATATCTTAATAAAGATTTAATTTAATACATCACTTATAATATAATATTAATGAAATAATATAATTTGTATGTGCTACCTATTGATAGGTTTGAAGTCGGTGCCAAGCCCTAAGCAAAATAAAAGTTAATATTACATAGAGCTTTCATACTTTGTGATGAAACTCCTACACTAAAGATTAACCTAAGGAAATAAACTTAAAGAACAATATGAATTAGTATGAAACAGATGAAACTGTATCATAAAAATATATGACGACCGTCAACGACGTCTGCACGCTTGGGTTGTCTGTGTAGAAATACGAAGCTATCCCGCTGAAAGTAAAGCGCGGCGAGTGTGGTACCTACTATTACATTTGGCTTGGCACCGACTTCAAACCTATCAATAGGTAGCACATACAAATTATATTATTTCATTAATATTATATTATAAGTGATGTATTAAATTAAATCTTTATTAAGATATTATTTTTATACTTTTTAGTTTTTGAAGTCGGTTTTTTTAAACGAAGTTTTTTTATAACTAATCATTTGGGTATGACGATGTTAATGATGCAATCTCTAAAGTTGTTCATTGGTTTAATGCCAATAATCTTGTGCTTAATGATAAGAAAACTAAAGTCATAAAATTCACTACACCGAATGTGAAACAGGCGACAACCAATGTACAACTTAATGGAGCTAGGTTGGACCCTGTTGAATCAACTGTGTTCTTGGGTATCACTATTGACTCAAAGCTACAATGGAGCCCACAAATAGAAAAACTGTCCGGCAAATTAAGTTCTGCAGCATATGCAGTGAAAACTATTAGACGGCTGACTGATGTTGACACAGCTAGAATGGTTTATTTCAGTTATTTTCATAGTGTAATGTCCTATGGAATTCTTCTCTGGGGTAGCTCTGCTGACATTAACACCATATTTATATTGCAAAAAAGAGCTGTAAGAGCTATCTATAATCTTGGCCCGAGAGTGTCTCTAAGAGAAAAGTTCAAAGAGGTCAACATTCTAACTGTACCATCTCAGTATATATATGAAAACTTACTATATGTGCATAAAAATATCGATTCCTTCTGTAAAAGGAGCGATACACATAATGTAAATACTAGATATAAGAATAATCTCATATTGCATACTACCCGTCTCCACAAAATAAGTAACTCTTTTATGGGGCAATGTATAAGATTCTATAACAAACTTCCCAATGATATTAGAGAATTGTCTACGAATAGGTTTAAAAGAATTATTAAAGCCAAATTATGTAGCAGGGCATATTACAAAATTTCTGATTATTTAAGTGATAAAAGTGCTTGGGATTGAGTTTTTCTGAGTCAACACACATGATTGTCATTAATCTTAAGTATATTTTATTTTAAAAAAGGATTCCTACTAAGTTTTCTGGCAGTGTTTCTCAGTAGCTGCCACGTAATGCACTGCACGGTAGGCTAAAAAAAATATGACGATTCCACATAAATGTAAAATTTTTACGGAATAAAGTACCTTTGACTTTGACTTTGAAACATGTTGCCGCTCGGCTAGTCCGAAAAGATCAGAATTTTCTCCAAAAACTCAATCGCATGAAAGTCGCCGAGGACATGGTAGAACGAGTCAATTCCGACCCTACATTCATGAAACGCATTGTAACTGGTGACTAGACGTGGGTTTACGAGTGACATGCAAACTAGTCAACAAGCTTCGGAGTGGCGACTTCCAACTGAACCGAAACCGAAAAAACCACGCCAAAGTCGATCAAAAGTCTAAGTCATGTTGACTGTTTTCTTTGAGTATCGCGGTGTTGTGCACTCTGAATTCTTACCGGAAGGTCGAACGGTAAATAAAGAATATTATTTGAGCGTTATGCGGCGTTTAAGAGAGCAAATTCGACGAAAAAGGCCAGATCTGTGGAAAGAAAATTCTTGGATTTTGCACCACGATAATGCGGCTTCGCACAAGGCCATCATTGTGAACGAATTTTTGACCAGACACTCAACAAATACCATCCAGCAACCACCATATTCACCAGATATGGCTCCAGCTGACTTCTTTCTTTTTCCTAAACTCAAATTACCTCTTCGTGGTACCCGTTTTCAATCGGTAGAAGACATAAAGGAGAATTCGCGGCGATAACTGAACTCAATTCCGAAAGCAGCGTTTAAAAAATGTTTTGATGAATGGATTATTCGTTGGCGTAAGTGTATCGTTTCTGAAGGAGCATACTTTGAAGGTGATAAAATAAATTTGGATGAATAACAAACATTTTGTATATTATTGATCTTTTCCCGGTACTTTCTTGACAGAGTGGTGTAACTGCAAAAGCAAATAATACTTGATACCTAATTGAAACTTAAAAAACTGACTGCTCATTTGTTTTTAAAGTTGCATGTCAATGTCTGCAACTTGAATAGTAGACCAAGATAAACCATTTACCATGTTTCTTGTGAATAAAGAATTGAATTGAAAAACAATAGTGTAACGAATAAGTGTATTCGGTAGGTACCTATATGCTATAGAATCAAAATATGGGCTATCACATTGTATTTAAATACTAACCTTATTATTTCCCTAAAATGTTTCAGTGCCCTTATTTAGTGCCTTTATTTATTTCGGTACCCCACTTACTGTAGTACCTACTACATTACTAGTACTAGTTTTTGAGATTATTCACTAAAAGCTGCACCCCGCGGTTTCATCCGCGTTAAAGTACCTAGTTTTGGCGTGAAAGAGTACAATTCACACAATATCTTTATAAATTGTAGCTCATGTGTTACTCTGATGTATAAGCTATAGGTATATTGTAAAGTTTCATTAAAATCTATTCAGTAGTTTTTACGTGGAAGAGTAACAAACATCCATCCATACTTACAAACTTTCGCGTTTATAATATTAGTAGGACGAGTAAAGAGTTTTAGTACTGGTTTGTATTATTAAATCAACAAATAGGTATTAATGTTTTTCTCAGTTTTACGATGAGAGATAACACGGACTACTTATATAAATACACTTTATGCCTATAACGCTCGAGTTTCTAATAGATAACAAGTTATACGGTAAATAAAATATATGAAGATTTCTATGTCGCAGTAGGATTGAAGAATTCACAGATTTCAAGCAATAGCCAGTCTGTTCTACAAAAGCAACTTTTTCAGATGCGGCTAAATTATGTTAAGGACTTCTAAAAGTCGATCGATCAAATTCAACGTATATAAATTAGAAAATGTTACTTTAATTAAATTTAGATTGATTTAAAAAATAATTCCTAATTTAGGTAGCATTTAATTTAGGCAGTCATTGTTAGTAGGTGCTAAAGGAGTGAAACTGTTCGAAAGATGGTACAGTTTCATAATAACGGTGCTGAATATGATCTTGGAGTCTTCAGATGTAAGAGTAACAACCAAGTTTTAATAATTTTAATATGTAAAGTATCCTTTTGGCTAATTGCTACATTAGTAGCCCCACATATTAAATATCACTAATAAGTAGTATGACTAAGTCACTATTTGTGGGTACATATAATATTTTAGTAATGTTTCTAAAATTAATTCAGGCAGTATTTTAACAACGAATTGCAACAATGTAGAAATCTGGTACGTTTTATATATTAACCGCTTCTCTGCAAAAGTATAGTCTAGGCATAGAACTTTTTAGTGAAAAACTTTAAAGTACTACTAGATCAGCCTTACCTACCTTACCTTCGAGCATTCTAGACCCTACGAGCATTGCCTACATGCTCGAAGACTAGACCGAATTAAATTCAAAGAACTGAAAGATATCCCAACTCTCATCATCTAACCTAAATCGCCACAATACAGGATATTCTTAGGAAACTTAAAAGTACAAAAATTCCTGCTATGTAGTGATTTCAATATGAATATTTTAGCAGATAGGTACAGCTGAAACAAATAGTTTTCTGTCTGTATTTTGGTCGTTTAAGCTGAAATGTTTATTTTCAGAGCCCACAAGAGTCAAACTGACTGCTACCTACATTGTGGTATTATAGTATCGTAATTACTAAATTTCAACTCTCTGTGAGGGCTTTAGTAACCGATGTTAGCCCTGTGAATAAATGTCAAATTGTAAAACTAAAGAAAGTAGGAACACAAAAAAGCATCCAGATTGATATTTAAAAAATAAAAATTATATTTTTATAATTTTTAACTATCAATCTGGATGTGTTTTTGTGTACCAGTATAAACGGGCTACTCAAAAAATTGGACGGAACAAATACCTATATTTATTTTTAGGAAGTAATACTTAAGAGGTTTATTAACACTTCAGACTAATTAATTTAGAAATTAACAACAATCTTCTTATGACAAATCACTTCCAAGTGTAGTGTTTATTGCAATATTTACTGTGTATGTCACAGTAAACATTGCAATAAACACTACACTTGAACTTAAGATGAATCGATACTTAAAGTGACAGAGCTTCCGCATGCGACGTTGTCTGGTTCCAAAGTGAAAGAGGTTTCCGTTGACTCGGCCATATATAGGCAAAGTCCCACGCAACACCTCAGGCGTTTTGAAAATACGAATATACGAAATACAATATATTTCCTTCTTTGATATGGAATCTCTGGATTAGAGTATTTGCCAGAGTCAAGTAATTTACATTATGCAGCGTTTTGGTGAATTCTTCACCGTCATAATCAAGTAAAGTTACTCTTATTTAAGTTAAATTCCTACCCCCAGTAAAGTAGTGTAGACTTTATTAGAGGTTTCTATAGTTTTGGAATGAACTGAGAAAACATGAAACTTTCCTACACCTTTGTATGTTTTCGGAGCCGTATGTCAAAAAAAAACCACCATTTTTAGACATAATAACTTGAATTTACACCAGTTCTACTGAATTAGATAAACAATGAAACAAACATGCTTTTTTGTATCACAGCTAGTCACTATCTCAAATTGCTAATTAAGTATGTAGCTGCAACACTTACATCAATGCTTTATCTATAATTAAAATACAACGCTACTGATTCAAACTTACTGGATATTGTAAAGTCGTAGCATCGCATGTTGTCGTGTTTAAATATTAAAATTCATAACTTGGACTTTTGAATTGCTAATAATATGGAATCTTCTTACGAGTGTGCACTTTCAAAAGCAGGAATAGATGGACCATTTCAATTCAAGTTTGATGTAATTTATAATGTGGTCCTGGTGATCTTGTGGACTATGGCATATAATAATATAATTTTAGCCCTCACAGTTACGCCACACACTTGTGAACTTCCCAAACGACCTGATAATATCAGCCAGGACGAATGGAATTTAAAATACATTCCGCTGTAAGTTACTTCATTGATCTCATTTGCAATTGTTTGTATTTCAATAACATTTTAAATTTAAATCATATTACCTGTTTTTAGAATTAACGATTCATCCGCAATTAAACGATTAAGTGAATGCTTAATTTATACAAATATTCATAATCCAAACGCAACTAAAGGTAAGTTGCAATTACCAATAAAGGCCTTCGAAACCGAGAAGACGATATACTATACCACTCCTTATTAAATTACGAGTATATTCATACATTTATTTTTCTAATTCTTATAGTAATTTGGCGTACTTATGCTATAGACCGCTAAAATGTTAACTTTTATATGTATTTTAGAACTCGCATTGCAAAGTGAAAATCGAATTTCAAAAATGGAAACCCTTAAATTTAATCAAATTATAATAACTGACCTATACAGTATCCTCTACCAATCCGGGGTAGGCGCTTTGCGTTAGATAAGCTACGAAGGATACACACTGGCTGATAACATTTAGGATTCCCTTGCTAGCGTCCTTTATAAGTAGCAAGGGAATCCTTTTGATGTGCTAGTGTGTAGAGGGATTAAATTATTGATTTCGCATTTTTGAGATTTACACTTGGCGTGCTGGTCATATTTTGGTTTGTCATATATACATGACGATGAGGGTCTAAAGTTTAAGCGAACTATATATTTTGTGATTCTAAGACTGATAAAAAAATCTTTGAACTTTGTGTCAATTATCTAACCGATGTTAGATAATTGACACCAAGTTCAAGGATTTCTTAATTATCTGGCTATCCACAGCGCCTTTTCTCAGTATTGCACCATGTGTACCTTGTATCATATAAGTATGGCTAACCACTGAAATAGGGATAGCCGAATTATTTACTTTAATTAAAACAAAAATCATTTTATCTCATTTTTACATATTGCAGCATGACAGGAAATATAATGTGGTGGTATAAGATAAATGAATTATTGCTATACCTTTTCGTAGATTAGGTACGGCTTTTGATGTAAGATTATACATTGCTAGTGAGTTTCATTAGTAATGTTAAAGCTCACACTAATGACCAGCAATGTACGAACTGGTATAACGAATGATAATGGCTGGGAATTTACCCTGTATAAGTTGGTAACGAATTAAAATTTTAGCATGTGATTCCTATCACTATGACAAGACTTGGTTCGAATCGACGATCCCATCAGAGAATAATTGGGTATGCAAAGACGAATTGAACGTGGCGAATGTACTTGCATATGGCAGAACATCAGAGATATTTGGCTCTTTATTTTTTGGATGGTTTGGTGACGTGTAAGTACTATTTATTATTTATTAATCTGACAGTAATAACGGTAATGTCTAACATTTACGTTTATAAACTTGAAGACCTCTTAAACTTCTTTAAATTAATGACTGTTTATTTATATTATTACCTAAATTAACTAATAAAATCAATTTTTTTTTTATCAATTTTCCACGTTAAACAGACCAAACCAAACTCATCGCCTGAAAACTAAATAAATAAAATAAAATAAAAAAGGTTTTTATTCACGTAGACTTTAAAAATGCGCTCGTAAATAGTCAGAACATGTTTGTAGTATTTATTTTGTTAGTTATTTATTTAGTTATATTATTACAAGGCGCAAAAACAAACTAAGTTTTGTCCGCCGTAGTGTCGATTATTTCATGTTCTTCGCATTATA
Organism: Pseudoips prasinana; assembly: GCA_951640165.1. Classification (NCBI taxonomy): domain Eukaryota; kingdom Metazoa; phylum Arthropoda; class Insecta; order Lepidoptera; family Nolidae; genus Pseudoips; species Pseudoips prasinana. The sequence goes on along the minus strand of OX621241.1, from coordinate 15,340,749 downwards.
AAATACCTTGCACCATACCTCTATTTATTTTTCTTTTTTTTTTATTAAATACGTCTTTTTCGTACACAGCTCTTTAATTATAATTTATTTGTTAGGAGTCCACGTTATCTACAAAATTACAAAAAGATATATTGAATGAGCTTAATGTCATTTATGTTATAATATATGTTTATAATAATAATAATAAGTCATTTATTCTCTCTCACAAAGTACACACAGGTTTGCAATTATAATAGTATCATAGCATATGACAAAACTTTGTGAGAGACTGGTGCTTGATGTAGGTTTGATACTGATTTATTTGAATACTGTCATATATTCATTTCAAATTCTGATGCTTGATTTAGTTTTCGCTCGTGTAGCATACTAACAATTTTTTTTTGCAGGTATGGGCGCAAACCTACATACATTATATCTTTGATAATGTTAGTCGGTGGGAGATTATTATCTGTATTAGGAAGTTCGTCATTCTATTTGTTATCTATCGGATGTATTATAGCTTCATTTCCATCATGGTCTGTAATACAAAGTACCGCCATTATATCACTGGAAATAACATCACCTTCGCGGCGTACGACGGTTGCAAAGATAAGACTAATTGCTTCAAGTTTTGGCATGTTTTTAATGCCATTTATCTATTGGTGGTTAAGAAATTGGAAATCGTTTCTTATTATTACAACTGCTACTCAAGTTCCATTCATATTATTTTCCTGGTAATCAATTTTCTTTTAATATAATCTCTAAGTATGTATGATTTTAGTGCAAAACTGTAATTGTACGAAAAAATTCACTGCAGGAAATTAATAGAATCGCCTCAATGGCTTTGGGTGACTAATAAATATCAAATATGTACCAAGCAACTTCAGCGTATAGCTAAAGGAAATGGAAAGAATTTAAATGAAGACATCGACGATGAAATCTTACCAAATAGACCTGTAGACAGCAGAAGACCGGAGGTACTTGGGCCATTGGCATTATTCTCTGGATGGCGATTGGCGTTTTACACTGTTTTACAGTTATTGTTATGGTAAATACATATAACTAAAAATATTTGAATGTATATTTTTACGGGACCGTGGCGCTCATAACTAGATGCTCTCACCGGTCCCTAAGCGATCGGCAACAAAACAACTAAGGTTAAGCAACTAGGCTCGCGGTCAGTCCATAGATGGGTGACCACCAAAGTGGTTTAATTTCTGAGCGTCTCCGTGCTTCGGAGGGCACGTTAAGCTGTCGGTCCCGGTTGTAGTCATTAGGCAACAGTAGTTAAGCCATGTCAGAGGCCTACTGGGCGGCTTGAACAACTCTGACACTAGGGTAACCACTGCTCATACGATAAGTAAGTAAGTAAGGTAAGTAAGACGGGACCGTATAGGTATTATTTACCCATGGAGCTGCGATGATAGCAACGAAAGGTAGACACCATTACGTAATAGACTACAGGCCCGTGTTAAAAAAAATATGGGTCATTTGAACCACCAGATGACCTCTGTAGAACGATATAAGAGCATAAAATAATAAGATTCAGCATTATGCCGTCACTTGTAAGCTGTCCAACTGAGTGCAGGTGAGAATTCAAAAGTACAGGTAGAGTGAGTACATTTTGGTCATATATTTTTGTACGGCATTCTTACCATCGATAGATCCATGAAAAATAATAAGAAAACGCGTAGTGCCATAAAAAAATGGTGCGCCAAAAAGTCGGTATTTTTTTTTATTTTCCGACAATTTCCAGGGTGAATTAGGTCATTTGATTTTTACGGCATCAGTTTCATACTATTTCAATACTGCTTCTAACCCATTATTCCGCAACGCTGTACAAAAATCATGCGACAAGGGGAAAAAACCGAGGGTTGCAACCCCCTCTCTTTCCGTGGTCCAGGGGGTGATTTGAAAAAGTACGGCTTAAGTTCCAAAACCTTATCTAGCACTTAAAAGTACTATTAAAAATAATGCCGTCAAAAAATGAATGTTCATCATTGAATGTATATCAATAATTATCTTAATTTCATCGTATTCTTGATTTATAAAGCTGTAAAATCATTTGATCCTGTACGGGAACTTTTTTTTTAACATGATATTGTAAAATACAATTGTTATATAGTATTGCCGTTCAAAAGAAACTGTTCTGAAAAAAATTATAGAGAAATACAAAAACTGAAATTTTGCAAATTATTGCAGAAATTTAAATATCATAGATTAATGAAATATAGCAGTTTTCTACATTGTATCCCATGTTTTAAATAGTATTAACATAAATAAATTAGAAAAAAATGATGCCGTACATTTTAATGCAGACCATATCTTTTAGGCTGATGAAAATGACGCTACCGTTTTAAGGGTACTTTATGGCCATCTGATACAGTACGGCATTAACATATTTTTGAAGAGAACAATTGATAATATGATAAAATCACTATGACGTCTAACTGAAGTGAAACGGTGTGTATATTATATCCAAAAATTGAAACTGTCAATCACAGTATCAACAGTTTTGTATACTTTTTGGTTTACTATATACTTCGAACATTATTGATACATATATAAGTAATTGATTTGTTTCAGTGTAATGATGTGAATAAATAAAACAATCATTTTTTTGAAAAATTCGATATATTTAACGATGATGATAATAAAAAATATGGTTTTTCTTTAAATTATTCAGTATCGGAATCAGCCGCTGAGTTGTTATCAGAATCAACGTCTTCATCGACGTCCGAATTATCTTCTCTATCATTTTCTGAAACATACATATGTTTTTGTCAAAATCAAAGTCTTACGTACAGATTAAAGATGTTAAGATTTATTTATTTACCTATGACGTCATCATCTTCTTCGCCTGATTCCTCATCCGGTGCCGTTATGTCACAGACTTTTTGGGGGCATTCCTCGCCGTGGAACCAGTCGAAATCGTATCGACCGTCATTGAGAATCCATCCATATCTTATTGGTAACAAGGTCGACGGTATTTGTTTGTAGGCATCACACCAAATCTGTGCTATGTAGGTACTTCTCTTCATATGTTGTTTTAACTCCCGGTAACAAGGGGGAAACGACGTTGCTTCCAATTTCATAGTTTTCTTTTTGAAAGCTTCATTACTGCTTTTCGGCGTATAAATCCTATCGAATATGATACACCTTGCTTCGTTGACTGTTTTTCTTGCTTTTACGTTGTATAAAACGCATACATATTCTTGCAGAACATTGAAAGTTTGTTCCATGAGTAGTGGATCAGCAACAAACGTACTATGCCCCATTTTAATAAATGCGTCTTGGAATTTCCCTGATTTCTCCAATACTTTGAACGGTCTGTTTTTACCCTTCCTATAAAATGCGGGATTGAAGTCGCATCCGGTAAAAGCATGGAATGCAGCCAACGAAGAACAGAGATTTTCGCCCAAGTCTGTGTACTTTTTTTTTCCCCTTTGAACCAACGAAAATGTAAGGCATAAAATAAAAATAAATTAATTTAAAAAGGGTTTTTATTCACGTAGACTTTAAAAAAGCGCTTGTAAATAGTCAGAACATGTTTGTAGTAATATAGTTGTATACATTAGATATTATTTCTAGTAACATAGATATTTAGGTACATCTTGTATGAAAACATTTATAAAATTTATTTTATTACAGAAATGATATTTAGCTAGCTCGTATCAAGTTATTGTCAAGAGATTATGTTTAATTATCTAGTTTAAGTCTAATATTTTTACTACATATTGTCAATGGTTCTGTCTATATTAAAGGTATTATTATTATGACGGACCTTGTGTTAATAACGACGGTTGCGCTTTAATGCTACCACCGGATCCAATGCGCCCCAACTGAGAAGACCCAGCGAAACAAACTCAGTGGGTTCATCTACTACCGGTTTCAACACGACCCAGTTGAGACGGTCCGGCGAAACATACTCAAGCGGGCATGAACACGGGATTTGGTCCAATTAGAGTAATTATTTAGTAGGCAAACACAATATATGCTCGATCGGTTGTCTGAATGCTTATTATTTTAGATTATATTTAGGTATACAAAAGAAAAACTTCGAAACAATAACATTATTCATATGAAAAATATTATCTATGCATAAAATACTTTCGAAATAAATAAATTTGATGTTGTGTCAAATCACCCCCTGGACCACGGCAAGAGAGGGGGTTGCAACCCTCGGCTTTTTCCCCTTTTCGCATGATTTTTGTATGGCGTTGCGGAATAATGAATTAGAAGCAGTATTGAAATAGTATGAAACTGATGCCGTACAAATTCAAATGACCAAATTCACCCTGGAAATTGACGGAAAAACAAAAAAACAATCCGACTTTTTGGCGCACCATTTTTTTACGGCACTACGCGTTTTCTTATTATTTTTCATGGATCTATCGATGGTAAGAATGCCGTACAAAAATATATGACCAAAATGTACTCACTCTACCTGTACTTTTGAATTCTCACCTGCACTCAGTTGGACAGCTTACAAGTGACGGCATAGTGACGAATCTTATTATTTTTTGCTCTTATATCGCTCTACATAGGTCATCTGGTGGTTCAAATGACCCATCATTTTTTTAACACGGGCCTGTAGTCTATAATATTATTGTAGTGGCAGTGGTTATCCTAGTGTCAAAAGTTTTTCAAGCCACCTATATAGGAGGCTTCTGACTTGGTTTATCGACTGTTGTCTAACGACAACACCGGGACCGACAGCTTAACGTGGCCTCCGCCATTGATTAACTATTGACTTACCTATGTGTCCGTAATGTAGCTGCTTAACCTATTATAATACCTTAACCTATATTCACCGTAACCTAGTTGGTAGTGCTCCTGCCTACGAAGTTGGTGGTCCTGAGTTCGAATCCCGGTAAGTGCAAATATTTGTGTGATGAGCACGAATATTTGTTTCTGAGTCATGGGTGTTTTATATGTATTTAAGTATCTATAATAAGTATGTATATCGTCGCCTGGTACCCATAGTACAAGCTTTGCTTAGTTTGGGGTTAGGATGGTCTGTGTGACATTGTCCCTATATATATATATTATACCTACTACCACATAACGTATCGGTTACATTGACATTTTCGGAAAGCCATTATTCCTGGTAAAAGAGATTTATTTGTGAGTGAAATGAATAAAAGCAGCACGGCAGCAACAATCACAGCGCTTTTATTCTACTGGCTTAGTACAAGTTTCCTTGAAGCGAATGAGTAGATGTATGAAGCATTGTGATTAGCGCAGTGCATACATCAACCTAACAATTCATAGCGCAACATTCTCATCAAAAACTCCAAATAATATTTTCCATTTTAAGCAGAATTTTCTCAACAATTATATAATATGTCCAAAATAATAATAATAATAATTTTTACACAGGTCATGTGTCACAATCAATTACAATGTTGTACTGCTGAGTACTGCTGAAAAATCAAAAGGGAATCCATTTTTGGATTTTGCATGGCAATCTTTAGCGGAAATACCAGGGTACTTCATTGCAGCTTGGCTGGCAGACCGTATTGGTCGGCGATACACTGGCATGAGTTCTATGGCTCTAATAACCCTGATTTGGGTTATAAATTTCTATCGTGAATTGAGTAAGTTGTTGTACAGACGCCAGCACATCCAGCCACCCCAATCTGTCAAATTTCTTTTATAGGTTTTCAACTTTATCACATAAGCATAAGGTTCACTTTTGATTGGGGAAATTTGACAGATTGGGGTAGCTTGATGAGCTGGCGTCTGTAAAAAAATTTGGTTAGGTAAGTGAGTGTTGGTAAAAATAATAACAATAAATTAAATTCTAGGTGATACAACATGGATAGCCAGTAAATGGTTGGTTACCGCATTGGTTATTATCAACAGATTATCCATAACGATGTCATATTATATCATAAACTTATTCAACATGGAACTTTATCCTACTTGTCTTCGACAGTCAGGGATGTCAGTTGGTAATGTGATATCTGGAGGAGCGTCTGCATTAACGCCATATATTTTATATTTGGTAAGTTTCATTATTATATGAACCGAATGACTTAATATTTATCATAATACTAGCTGTGCCCCGCGGTTTTACCCGCGTTAAATGTTATGAATTATCACAGCTCCTCCCCCGTAGGTGATAGCGTGATAATATGTACCCTATATGTTGACCCGCCCTCTTAGTAATATTCATGCAAAAATTTATGTAAATCCATGAAGTACTTTTTCAGTATAGGCCGGACATACATACCGACAAACAGACAAAAATTCTAAAAACTATATTTTTGGCTTCGATATCCATTATAGATCACGCCCCAAGTATCCTTTTTAGAAAATATTCAATGTACAGTTTTTACTTTTCTACGATTTTATTACCTATATGTATAGATACTCTGCCAACGTACGCCAATTAATGTGGAGCTCTGTATTTCCAACGCAAGGTAAATGTTTAGATCACACCCATTGGCACTTTAATATTCTACTTACCAATTAGATAACACGCATGCAGAATGCACGTGGCGCGGTAGGGTAAATAAATACCAATAATGTTAACAAAAAAAAAGAACCAGTGTGCGTTAGATAACAAGAGTGAAGTAAAATTGAGATATAGGTACGGAACGTATATAGTAATTGGCTATGCAAGAAAGAGAGATAGATAATGTGTGCCAGCCATCTCTTACTCTCTCTTGCCCCTATGTAATATACGAAACGTAACTCTATCTCTCTTAGTATAATCTCTTACTTATATCTCCGTCAACTTCCATTCGCCTCACCTACTCGTAATTACCTACATTATTTGTAACACTCGCATACTTCCTAAATAAAGGAAGTTATAAGAAAGAAGTTATAAGTTATTTTAATAACATTTTACAAAAAGATTAGGTAAGTAAATTGTACATTGTGAGAAATTATCATAATAAAATAATGCCATTATAAGTCTGTCATATATAGTTATTTGATACAAGAGTGCAATGTTGCTTTTTAACCGCGCTTACCTACCTACCTACTTAATTATGATAACCGAGCAAGCGAAGGATTCAAAAATTTGAATCCTAAGCATTATCGAGGAAATCAAAAGAGCACAAGGGGAAAACCCTTTGCACTCGCATGCGACACGTAATTTTACATCACACCTCAGCGAGGAAATGACTAAATGAGAAAAATAAATCTTATATTTCAGTTTATTATAGGTATTAATTACTATATTATGATATGTAAGTACGACAGGACAATTTTTAAATTATAACAAATAATACTTAGGTATAATTAAGAAAAACTTAAAGTAACGTTGCTACATTTTGAGTGTAATAGCACAGTAATATTGCGCAGAACCATAAAGTTAGTAGGTATACCTAACTTTATGAGCAAAACAAATTTAAAAAAGTACACCATCAAGGTTCCGAGTCTTAGTTGTTAATAAATTAAAAAGTTGTATGATCAATTCGGCACCATAGAGGTAGAAATAAATAGGTTTCATGATATTTTGCAGTCACAAACTTAGTGCACACGATGTTCTAAATTCAAATTTAGTTTACCCTCTACTAGATGATAAAAACGACTTTTCCACTCAGATATCGAAGAGCAAAAATACTGTTTCCGAGATAGGGTGATGAAAAATAATATATTACAAATGATTACATACCTACTGGAAATTAATAATGAGTAATACAATGTTTTATTAAGTTGGTCATCAAGGTATTACCTAACGGAGCAAAAGGCATATCGCCGTTATTAAATACTTGATGACTGAATAAAACGTTGTATTATTATTATTTATGATGTATCAATTAATAATTTAGGAAGTTTAAAATCGTCACTATATATTGCTGGACTTTATCTAGTGTCGGATAATTTGTTATACACTTTTGGCGTACATTGCAAATTATATAGGGGAAGTATGTACAAAATGACATATAGTTTTGTTTTTGTATTATAACTTTTTATTGGAAGTTCACAAAACAGCCATAGTTTACATTAATCATCTTTGGTCCTTAAATTATCGTTACTAATAAACATTTTTAGTAATAAATCAACAGAAAAAGAAACAAACTAAATTAAACTGAGATCAGTCATAATCCATTTTGTCCATATGCTTCGGACAAAATGACATATTGCCATTGGACAAAATGACATATAGATAAAAGCGACGGAATTATTGGCATAATTCGCAAATGAAACGCTTACTTCTTTTGGGCACATCGGCGCAAGAAGCGTGAGCCCAATGCGAACATTGTAAGCACCGCAACCAGTCTTCTCCGGGCTTAGATCTTGAATAAAGGTCGTTGCAATATATACACGCACAGTCATCTTCATCGTCTTGGGAAACATTGGGAAAATCTTCTTCTTCACTACTGTCTTCAAACAATGTTTTGGAGACTATACGTTTTTTCTTTGCTGGAGGAGCTTTAGGCGCATTTTTGGATTTTATTTCCAACATATTAGGAGTACAAGTCAACACCAATGCGCTCTGTCGAGTTTTTGGTTTACGTTTCCCTTGGCCACTAGTGAAACGTCCTTTTGGAGCCGGAGAAAGCACCTCAATAGGAACAGCAAGAGCAGATGACGATGGACGTTCATTGGTAGTAGCAGCAGTTAAAACCGTTTCTTGAAAGTTTGATGTTGTAGCCTGAGGTGAAACTTCAGGCTGTGGGTCGATAGATGCTGTTATTTCGGTCGCATTATTTTCTTCAGGTAGCATTTCAGTGGACCTTGGCTGAACTCGAGGAAGCGCAGCTGCTGGAGCGACCTGAGACGTGTTTGTTGCTGGAATATAATCATCTCCTTGTTGTGAGGGTTGTGTCAAAATCTGTCCAGACTCGACAGAGCTCATTAGTGTTGCAGGCTGAGGAGGCTGTTCATTGGAGGTGACTTCCAGCGGTATGTTTGTAGTTTCAGCGGGCTCGTACATATAATCCGGAAATATATCAGGGTTCAACGGCCAGATGCCAGTGCTTTTAAATCCATGACATATATTTTGCACTGTAGCTGCCTTGCCATATGCTTCATTGAATAAACTGGCGATCTGAAGATGCGTAACAACTCGTCCAGGATGTGCCTTCAGCCATTTGGATATTTCTTGGTTAAAATAAGTCTTTAATGGCCCAAAAAATGAAACATCGAGAGGCTGCATGCGATGAGTGCAATGTGGAGGCAGACAAATAATGTGAATGCCGTTTTCTTTTGCATATTCCAATGTGTCAATGCCTTTATGACTTGCATGCCCATCGACAATTAGAATCACTTTATCGTCGATACTTGCTTTTACAAAACTTTGGAAATGCTTTATCCATTTTAGAAATATTTCTGTAGTCATCCAGCCTGATTGTTGAGCTACACCTAAGGTACCAGGAGGAGCTTCATCGATAAGTTCATTTTTCATATTTTTTCTAGGAAAAATTATCATCGGCGGGACGAAAGTACCAATGGCATTAGCACAACAAACGATAGTGGTGTTTGCTCCACGTTCTGCACCGGTTATTGCTCCGACTTGTTTCCTACCAGTGGTAGCTAAAATCTTTTCTGGTTTTTGTACTGTTGATAGCCCGGACTCGTCAGCATTATAAATACGGTGCGGTCTATAGCCTACAGATTCTAGCAAGCTCCCGTACAACTGATAAAACTTTTGGACTTGCGGCCGATTAAAAGCTTGAGCTCGAGCTGCTGAAGTGGCTTCTGGTTTGCGCAATGATATATCTTTATTACGCCTTAGAAATCCATCTAACCAGTCTTGACCAGCCTTTTGTTTTTGGATGCTAAATTTATGAGCGAAACCGTTTTTCTCAGCCATCTGAAAAGCTAGCTCTTGTACGGATTTTCGAGTCAAACCGAACAAACGACTTTCAAGGAATTTTATATGCTCAACTAATTGCCTTTCCACGTCAGGCGGGAAGGTAGCTTTCCAACAGCCTAGGCCTTTTGAGTTTGACTCCAAAGTTTTATTAGTGCCTAAAGAATGTCTGCGAAGGGTAGCTTGAGGGACACCAAATGTTTTTGAGGCCAATAACCAGCCCATTTTCTTATCTCGAACTGCCTCGATAGCTTTTTTCATTGACTCTGTACTCCAAGACTGGCAATCAGTCGTTCGTTTGTAGTCACGTGGCATTTTGGTGTCTGAAAAAAAAACACATATGTTTATTTATTTAAGCAATATGAAAGACTTACAGCTAAAAAAAAACAGATAAGGAACAGTAAGTCAAACAGACAGCCAATAACAAGTCCTCACTTATAAAAACCATTCCATAGATCAATCGTTCTGTAAGAACCAAGCAGTTATAAGATAATAACAAGTAACAGTACACTGTACTGCAGAATCAACAACAATTCTGCTTACATTAAAATAAACATAAACAAAAAAATAAATATAATACAAAACATAAATATAATACATATTCTCTTTTACATTAAAATAAACATAAACAAAAAAAAACATAAATATAATACAAAATCTTTGGACAAAATGACATACATATGTCATTTTGTCCGTTATATACGTATGTCGTTTTGTCCATACAGCGTTTTAAAAAAATAAAATTTGAAAATACATATAAAACAAGCTCTTTTTCTGAAAATAAGTTATTTAGTCTAAAGATAAATGTTCTAAAAATTAAAAAAATACTGCATGAATAGTATCAATAACAAAAAACTTACCATTTGAATAAAAACTTTGACGGAGCGAAAAAAACTTGTGTTTACCTGTCGTCGGCCATGACACTGGGATGAATGAAATGGATGCGTTCAAAATTTGCCAGAATATAGAAAATAGTTATGGCCGCGTGGTGACACTGTCAGTCTTGTGTTAAAGGCCGCCAAATTCAAAATATCCCGCCTGTGTCGTTTTGTACATATATGTCATTTTGTACGTATTTCCCCTACCTACACATTTATGAAGGAAAGAAATACCTAACATTTTTAACCACAACAACGGGTTAAAAAATGTAAGGTTTTTAGCGACGGCGCCGCGACGATGACTTACAATTTTTACAAATAGATTTACATTTAAGTACAATTTAATTTGTGAACTTTTAATTGAATTTACAAATAGATTTACAATTTTTCACCATGTTAACTTCTCACGTCAGTTTTAATTATAATATAGATAAGGCACTTATTTATTTTCAGGGAGATAACTTTGATTCCCGCTATTCAAATGCAATATTGATTTTTACATCACTTGGTGGAGTTATGTCAACGTTTTTGTTACCAGAGACTTTAAATGTTAAATTACCAGAAACGTTAGAAGACGCACAAAATTTTGGGAGACGGAAGTTACCTACATTAAAATATAGAAAAGAGATGTCCCAAACAGACGATGGCCACGAATTATAACAATATGTACCTAGATATATAGGCCGCTAAAAGAACGCGTACCTAACGTCGTCGTCACGTCTGTCAGTTGGTCATGACTAGTGTAAAATAAACATAAAGGTAAACGGCAGGTCTGTATGGAATTTTTGTACCGCTAGTAAAATTTCGTGTTTCGGGATATTTTATGTTTTAATTGGTAGTTAATGTGATAGAAAAGGTATATTTAATTTCTTAGATTTTTAGAACTTGGGATATAAAAGTTATAGCCGGTTTTATTTTAAGGTGACTTTTGGTAATCTGTGGGTCAACCCCATGACCGTGGATACATTGCAGTTCGAAAATCACTCTTACTGCTTAAGTAATAAAGATACTGTAAATATCAAAGTGTGTCTACTGATGTGGTAATGAAATGCTAGTGTTAACTTACCTAGTGTACTAATGAAGATTGTTACATATTATATGTACATAAACATTGTTATGGTGACAAATTAAAATATGTTGTCGCTCTTTTTGTGTCTTTACATGGATTTATTCCGAACCTGCCCCGAAAACCCTAACCGGGTCGCAAGTTAGGTTAGAAATATGCAAAAAACTATTATTTGTTGAAATAATGAAAAGTTCTTTATTTCCATTAATTACAAAGTACATACCCCAGTGTACATTTGTGTGAGGTTGCGAGGGGTTTTATACGAGGTTTTAAGTGGAGGTAAATAAAACAATAGGTTCTTTGTTTTTGTAACTACATTTATTTTATTAGTATTATTATTAATTCATCCTTAGTATTACTTCATCTAAGAACATCTTCATATAAGTAACAAATAATAATTATCACATAGCACAAAGCACAAAGCAACATTGGGTTTATTGAGAACTTCACTCTCATCGGATAAAGCATGTCTTCTTAGTCGGGGCAAGCGAATGTAGCAATTAACACATCGCAAACTCGTCATTTTAATTAAATGATAAAGAGTCCTTGTCGTGAATCCACTGTCAACAGATATATATTATAGTACGGAGGATAACTCAACGTAAAAATTGCAAGAATATTTGCTAAATTGATGACATGTATCAAAACAACAGCAATAAATACCTGACAGATTGTCTTTGCCTGTCAATAAATAATTGCCATCAACAAAAAAAATATTGACGACGATAATCGTTCCTATTCTAAATCATTAATTATTACGATTTATTGCAACTACTGTGCTTTCATAGGTATAATAAATAAGTATATAATTATATGATTTATATGCAATGTTGTTCCCATTTAAAAATAATTAATTATAATTTCGATATTTATATTATTTTACACATGGCAATTTCTGAAAACGTAACTGCGTTTAGTTTACCATTTTATTACGTTTATTTATTGAAAATAATTGAAATATTATTTTTTTATTTTATTAATTAATCCCAAGTTCTAAAAATATTATACATACATGAAAATCAATGCCTTAGTTGTCTTAATAAGTGGTACAAATTATGTAGCTGAACACCAAAAGAAGTATGCGGTACGATTTTTGCCATTCACATTTAGTGAACAATAACAATATAACAATAATATATTGTCAGTTATGTATAGCTTTATTACTATTTAAAATGACAGTCAATATTATTACATTTATCACTAGCCAACTGATCTAACTGTCAGCAACTGTTCTAAGTAATACAATTATTTCATCTTATTAAACATTAAGATCGACAGTTATCAATTAATTTTACACTCGATGAGAGAAATTATATTTTTACTTGGAGGTCTACAATGTTAATCTCACTAACAGTAGTTACAGTATTTAAATTCTTCTCAAAAACTTTAACTATAATATTACAACTAATATATATCTATAGGTATAGATAAAGTTTGTGAGAAATTATTTTATTAATGTAATTTTGATAACTATTGTTACGAATAAATATATGTATTTTTTCAATGGTTGTTGTTATTTCCTCATAACGGTTTATCAAATATAAGAGTAATAAAGCAAGTTAGGTAGGTACCACTCTGAAGTACCTACCTATCTACTGAGCGGATTTTTTTTTTAAACTGAGTCTATTCGATATGGATATATATTGCAGCTTAAATTGGTTTTAACATAATCCATTATTACCATATATGGACTGCCAAATTTCAATATTGCAGTAAAATTTTCTTCTATACCTGATTTCACTGCTATACCGTGGTGAAACTAATTATTAGCGCTTGAAAGGCTTTCTGACTAAAGCGACATGGAGGACGGTATTGAGTTCTTAAGACTCGGTCACAGTCAAAATCTGATCTGATTTGATCTTCAGTGATGAAAAGCTAAATTGTGCAATTCAAACAAAATTACGCGTAAGCGAAAGAAGCTAAGCAAAGTTAGCATGTTTACAGGTCCAAAAACGTCATCGTGGGTATTTGGGATATTCTGTTAAGGGACATTTTCAGTACCGGCCTGGGACCTGGCGATGTTATATTCTCATCCTTCGAAAAGGACTTAAAGCCGTCGATCCTGTTACTGAACTCTGTCCGGTCGTATCAGCTAGCCATCCCATATAATCATAATAGTGAGGGAATAGTTGGTTCACCTATGTTTGCGCAAACAGTTGTGCTCATAGAGGTACGACATATTATAATATGTCTCACTCTTATGGCATGACTCCATACTCCATTTACCTTAAATTTTTGGCCTTAATACGGCCTATAGGTCATTATTAGTACCTATTAGTGTAATTCATTTCAGCACAAAATGCCGAATGGCATCACAATCTTCTGATGTGGTTTTCATTAAACTTGCAGTAATATTACGATACGATTAGCGTTAACCTAATTATGAGTTTGATTTCTGCTTTCCCCATAACATTATACTTACTCATATCACGTAAAGCCATAATGAGAGTGATGTAATTTACGCTATTGCTGTTTTCATGATAATAATTTAAATTTGGTCGACTTAAGTTAATTCATGTTTTAATGTACCTACTGGCGTGATTTTTCAAAGATCGGAGTTAAAATAAAAATAACCATTATGGCGCGACTGAGTTCATCCGTCAGATAATGATTGGCAATTCTTATGAGTTACAAAATAGGTGAAAATAGGTTGAAAAATAAAAATAAGGTTAGGTAATTAATAATAGGTCTTTACCTATGAAATTGCCGTTTTGTATGAAAAAATTTAAACGAATTTTTTTCATGAATTTTTTTATTTGTATTAATCGAAGTAATCACCCATGCAATCAATGCATCTTTGCCATCGCAGTGGCAGTTTATTGATGCCCTTCTTAAAGAAATCAGCTGGACGGGAGGCAACAAATTCTTCAAAGGCATTTTGTACTGCCTCTCGGGTATTGAATTTTTTTCCCGCCAAGAAGTTATCCAAATTCTGGAAAAAGTAGTAGTCTGTAGGCGCAAGGTCTGGTGAGTAGGGCGGATGACGGAGAGCTTCCAACCCCAGTTCTTGCAACTTGGAGACCGTCTGCTGTGCAGTATGAGGTCGCGCGTTGTCGTGCAGGAGCAGCGGAGACGAGCGATTGACCAATGCTGGTTGGAGATGCGCCAGCTTCTCCATCATTGTGCTCAGTTCTTCACAGTACACATCTGCAGTAATGCTCACCCCGTTTGGTAAGAAGCTGTGATGAATCACACCGGCGCTAGACCACCAAACAGTGACCATCACTTTTCTAGGGGTAAGTTTTCGTTTAGGGCATTGTTTAGGTGCTGAACCAGGATCCAACCAACTTGCTGAGCGCTTGCGGTTATCAAACAGAATCCATTTTTCATCGCAGGTAACAATGCGGTTCAAAATTCCTTCATTTGTGTGTCTGTTGAGCAGTGCAAGGCACGTCTCGACGCGTACTTCGCGCTGGCGATCATTGAGTTCGTGGGGCACCCATTTGTCAAGCTTTTTTACCTTGCCAATTTGACGCAAATGGACCAATATTGTTTTGACGCTAACGTCGAAAGCTGCTGCTAATTCAGCCGTAGATTGTGTATCATCAGCTTCCACAACCGCCTTTAATTCGTCATTGTCGACCAAAGTCTTCGGACGACCGCGAGGTTCATTTTTCAGGTCGAAATTTCCAGAACGGAAGCGAGCAAACCAATAACAGGTGGTGCGTTGGTTTGTAGTGTTAGCTCCGTAAACGTCGTTGATGTTGCGTGCCGCTTGTGCCGCGTTGCTGCCACGACGGTACTCATATTCCATAATTACTCGAATTTTTAACGTATCCATGATGACGAAAAAGATTGAAATGCGATGAAAATGTAACACTAATCAATAAAGAAATGACTACTTTTGGAAAAAAGAATCCATGTTTTTAAAATAAAATTAATTTGAAATTAGAATTCTTAGCCAAACAAAAATTATTTTGATTTGAAATGGCCAGTACTGCAGAACGGCAATTTCATAGGTAAAGACCTAATATATATACTTTACAAACTACTTAAGCTTTTAAATCTTTTTATAAGAATGTTAACTAATTAGTAAAACCTGTTTAAAAGTAGATTTGACAAAATGCTGGTGGTATTGCTAACCTACTTAATTTACCAAAAGTTAGGTACAAACAGAAATGTTTCGTTAGCTAAATTTAGGTAGGTAGGTAGGTACAGACGCCAGCACATCAAGTTACCCCAATCTGTCAAATTTCCCCAATTGAAAGTGAACCTTATGCTTTGGTGATAAAGTTGAAAATATATAAAATAAATTTGACAGATTGGTGTAGCTGGATGTACTGGCGTCTGTACTTCATAAAGTTATCACTTTATCGAGCCAAACTGAGAAGCAACATTATATCATTATAGGTTGAAACCATTACAATGAATAATAATAATTAGAAAGGTTTTATTTGGACATTCCAAAACTTATTTTTGATGGTTTTGTCACTTTTCTTTGGCTTACCTATGATCATCCTATGATTAAAAATGTCAAAAAAGGTTCCGTCATGGCGGGAATGGTATTTTCTCCAAAGATTTTCATGGAATACTTAGGTACTTACCTAGTTTATAAATTTTTACATGAAGGAACATGGATTAAAGATATTTTCTTACTATAAGCAGACGATTCTTACTTCATAACGATACACGGCAAATGATGCCGTGTATCGTTATGAAGTCGCGAATTAATTGTATTTAAACATTTCAATAGATTCGGTTTGGTGGTGGCTGGATTTAAATCGAATGCTATCCATTCTTTCCTTTGCAATAGTCGATATAAATAAAAGCGAAAAGTAGTTTATAAGATACATCAGCTCAAAATGAATTTAGGGGTTAGGGCCGAATAATTTGTCGAAGTTGTACATCGGTCCCCTCAGTCCAGACTCTTCCAGTTTTGATAGCAATTTGCTATGATCTAGAGTGTCAAAGGCACGTGAGAAGTCAATAGTGCAAATACGTGTTTTTTTTTCGTTTAGAGCCGTATAAGGTGGTCTTAACGCAATTGAAAGATTCCATCCAAATTAAATTATTAATATTAGAATTTTTTAATTAATATTATAATAATTAAAATATGAATAAAATTATTTAATATTATTTAACAACAGAATTTTAAAAAAATCATTCGTATTAAGCTCGATTTACAGGTAGTTATTACATTCCAGAATAAGAAATGATACCTCTCTGCCATAATGCTTAAAAGACTGAAAAAGAGTATTATAGTGCGAGCAGAACATAAAGTTAGTATACCTAGCGGACTGCGGAGGTATACTAACTTTATGGAGCAGAAGTATACGATATCGATTTAATAACTTGTTGGTTGCGAGTTTGCCCGTAGGCTGGGTAGTCTATTGTAGAGTTTGTTTACTCTATGAAAGCCATTCTATACAGGCGCCGGGCGCGCCTTAAACTTTTTTTACGTGGGCAATATTGTAAGGTTGCCAGTTGACAGAGAATCCCCTTATTTGAGATGTTTACCATATTCTTAATTAACTATTTTTATTACACCTTTAACACTATCCTGCTTTATAATGCATACACCATCGTCGGGTTTGCTGAATCTATTAAATTTTACGTTACATTTTATTTTGACGTACACCGAAATCACTTAATTCTCTGTTCAGGCTGCTAACAGGATGCGACATAATCATGTAAGCGCGTAATCATTAATCAATCATACATGTTTCTTATTTATGTCGTAACTTTAAGTAGTTACTCAAACCAAACCTTTGTGATTCTTTGCTTGTATGCGCGATAATTTTGGGTAAATATGCAGATATTTGAAAAAGACTTCGGTGATTTTTACACTGAGTTTAATATTATGTTATGATGTAGAAAACATTATAACATAATAATAAATTACGGAATTTATTACTAAAACATCTTCTGAAGAACTTTTCTATTGAGGTGCGTTTTTGAAGTTATATTTCTTTTGGCGCGATGGTGAAAAATGATGAGAGTGAATTTTTACGATGCGCGCGCACACCGACACCAAAAAATTTAACAGCATGAAGTTAGTTCTAGGTGGTATGAGAGTAAAAATAACAGCATGACGTTAGTTCTAGGTGGTATGAAATATTAAGAAGTATAACTTCTAACGCGTGTACATAAGTACACACAAGTTTTTATTTAAATGTGGCAGAGATTGAGACATTGGTGCGCTCGTGTTGTGGATTTGAGTCCCACACAGGACAATTATTTGTAGAATCCATACATTTTTATCTTAGTCTGGATGTGCGATGTATCCGTGAATTATAAAAACTTATGCGATACATGGATTTAATTCCTAAGCGAGCATTGTCTTTTAAAATGAAAATCATTCTTCATTGCGGTTAATCATGTTTTGTAAACCACTCTGCAAAATAGGCAAATTTCAAATAACTTCTCCTAAATACTTAGCTTCAAGAAACAATATATAAATATGGCAAAAAATTATGAGCTTTAGATTTTAGACTAGAAAAAAGGGTGCTTATAATATAGCACTTAAGCGCACTTTAATCGTTCCACGTTTAACTCACTTATGCGATATCCACATGTATAGAATGTCATTGATTTAGTATGATCCACAATGACGCAATTTAAGGGTAAATATTTTTTTACTAGCGACTGGTCGCTGCATAAGTAGTTTTTGATAAATAAGAGGGTGATGTTAACGTGGGCTACCTGCTACAACGCCTACAACAATAATTCACATCGCTTAAAAACGGATAACTTAAAAAATGCGTACAATTAACGCAATATTGTGTTGACCAATTTCAAAGTAGACTAGGTATGTATATGTAAAACAATCTATTCCACTGCCAAGACAATATATCAAACTACGTACAGGGGTTTGTTTAATTTGTTGTTGGTAGCCCTGAATGCCTGAATTTTATGTCTATTACTGACTGTCTAAGTGTCTATGCTCTTTGTAGACTTGTTTTGTAAAATATTTAACCATTTTACTTCATGATAATTTCAAGTGAAAATGGGAAAATACATTTGTAAATCCAAATAGACTTTATCTTGCTGAAAATATAAATGTTTAAAGTCTATAGTCGATAAAAAGATCCACCTTTGTTTTCGATTTGCCTGATAAAATGTCGGGCGATCACAAAACATTGATAAAAGGCAGCCCGTCTCAGTATGTGAAGCTGAATGTAGGCGGAACCTTGTTTTACACAACTATAGGCACCCTCACGAAAAGCGATAACATGTTGAGGACCATGTTCAGTGGCAGGATGGAGGTACTCACTGATTCTGAAGGTATGTTCTAAAATTCATACACCATTTTGTACAAAATGATTATTATTTCGACTCAATTCATTAATGTGGGTATGTGTAAAAAATATTAATTTACCTACAACTTATGGCACAATTCTCTA
This sequence comes from Pseudoips prasinana, assembly GCA_951640165.1. Lineage (NCBI taxonomy): Eukaryota > Metazoa > Arthropoda > Insecta > Lepidoptera > Nolidae > Pseudoips > Pseudoips prasinana. The sequence goes on along the minus strand of OX621241.1, from coordinate 15,321,708 downwards.
TTTTAGGATGGATACTGATTGACCGCTGTGGGAAACATTTTGGTACTATTCTAAACTACCTACGCGATGGTACTGTGGCTCTGCCTGACAGCTATCGGGAGATAATGGAACTTCTTGCAGAAGCCAAATATTTCTTAATTGAAGAACTGACCGACTCTTGCCAGCAGGCTTTGGCCAAGAAGGAAAGGGAGGCTGAACCTATCTGCCGAGTTCCCTTGATCACATCACATAAAGAGGAGCAACTGCTTATTATGTCAACATCAAAGGTAAAAGTAATTTTAACATCTCATGAACTTTTCATACTTAAGACAGATAATAATGACACCATTTATTTTACTATCATCAAGTAACAACTCAACCTCTCAAATGTATGTAAAAAAGATTAAGTCCACACTTGGAAAATTGAAGGCACTGAACCATCTTGCAATTCATAGACACTAAGCAAACCTAGTCATAGAATATGTACATATATATGTGTCCAACAAATAGTTGACCAATTACTGCAACAAATTGTTGCAGTAATTGGTCAAGCAGTCTGAGGTTTGGAAGGGTGTAGGGTCATTCTCATGATGCCGATAGTTGCTAATTATTGTAAGTTGTATTGGTAGAGTGTACTGGTTCAAAACCAGCTTGTTGATAAATCTAAATTTCAAAATTACTACAAGCTGTGCCTTGCAGTTTCCCCTGTGTTAAACTTTTGAAATTATAGCCTATGCATTATTCAGATATGTAAGCTATATTATTACATATTTTCATCAAAATCTGTTCCATAGTTTTTGCATGAAACCTATAAACATCCATACATCTGTACTCACAATCTTTCATATTTTTAATATTAGTGGAATAAAACTAATATAAGAATATAATTGCTATAAAATTAAAAGTTTATCATTTGTAACATGTTATCATGATAAGATAAGATATAAGACATGATCTCTAACATGCAACGATGAACATACCAGTTGGCCATGTTTTTAGAAAATAATGGAGATGATACATCTATTACCTCCAGAAAACTGCTAGCCATGGAATTCTAAATTTGATCTGCCAGTGTGTATTGTTCATAGCTTAATGGCAGACCTACCTCAGATTGCAGGATTGAAACCCACAGGAAGATTTAATTTATTTATTTATTTAAGGATCTCCAACAAAGAATAAACACAATACATTCGATAAAATAGTGCATGCAAAAAGATAGTAAGCAGTGTTCTTCTTCACTTATAGGGAGACCACAGCTTGCGTAAATTAGCTTATAAGTAAACAAAAATGTAAACAAAAATGTATACACTAATAAAATATACCTAAATAAATTTATAAGAATGCCTACTAGATATTAATAACATTAAAACGAATATTCTACAAAAAAAAAGGAATCTTAAAACTAGAACAAATCACAAAATTGATAACTTAAATAAAAATATAAACAATTAATTGCAATTATTATTGAATGTAGTTAGAAGTATCTTCTTTAGGTCCTTCCAGAATAGTGTCAACTTGGAGCAGATATCAATAGCTTCGGATTTTGATAGCATGTTGTACTGCCTACAGAGCCTCGGCACGGCAGCAAAATGCCCAAGATTTGATTTAGATACGGGCACACTTAGCAAACCGTATTTGTTCTGCCGTGGTAATTGATTAGGTACATTGATATGGATTGATGCTAACAAATATATATATATAATATATTAAATAGTTTATGGAGGAAAACCAAGTCGTTCACCATCCTGCGACTCTCTAAGGTGTCTATATTGTAGTGTTTCAGCCTTTCTTGATAACTGTATAAGCGTCTAGCTAGTTATGATTTAGATTAGAATAGATTTAGGCTTTGCATTGTGAATTATGCTATAAAACAGCAATCTTATGGAATTCTACTTGTTGGAGGCTTTGGAGTTTCGTCTTTGCCATTCCTCTTTGACACATTCCACAATGTCATCATGGGGCATATTCTTATGTAGATCCTTCTTTATGAGTCTTCTACCAAACCTTCTTGCTATGGTTATAGAAACTGCTAGTCATAGAATATTAAATATTTATGTCATAAAACTGAAAATATGCCCTCTATTGCTACCATTACATGTACAGACACCAGCACATCAAGCTACCCCTATCTGTAAAATTTTCCCAATTGAAAGTGAACCTTATGCTTTTGTAATAAAGTTGAAAATCTATAAAAGAATTTTTACAGATTGGGGTAGCTGGATGTGCTGGCATCTGTACATTTATGAACTTTCTTACAGGGCATTGTTTATCTTATCTTTTTATTTATCTTTATACTCTATTTGCTTATGATATTACCCAGAGTTTATACAGAACAAGACTAATGTACACCAGTGGGATCAAAAGTAGCATTTCATTTTACTCATGTCAGTCAATCTCTAAATCAGGTCACCATAGCCTAGTTGGTAGTGCTCCTGCCTACGAAGCTGGTGGTCCTGGGTTCGAATCCCGGTAAGTGCAAATATTTGTGTGATGAGCACGAATATTTGTTTCTGAGTCATGGATGTTTTCTATGTATTTAAGTATTTATCTATCTATATAAGTATGTATATAGTCGTCTGGTACCCATAGTACAATTTTTGCTTAGTTTGGGGCTAGGAAGATCTGTGTGTCATTGTCCCTAGATATTATTATTATTAAATCTATCTCCTTGCCAAGATTCATCAAGAATAATTCAATAGTTATACTAAAGTTTTCGAATGTACAAACTGATTGATAGTTATTAATAATGTGTGCACCTGGCCTGTTATACTTGTAACATATCCATTTAAACTAAACAAAAGGAAGCTGGCTTGGAAGCTGTAATTTATAAAGTAAATAATTAATTTATAAAGTAATTAATATTGATTGGTTTTATTGACTTTTCTTACAGATTGGATCTTTTCCATGTGCCTAGTGTTAGCACTGTTTACAGCCAAAACCTTGTTAGAGTATGTTGCTTGTTTAACAGGAGTGTTAGAGTGTTAACCTTGATTTGTTTGGTATTTTTTTTTTTTTTTTTTCGTTTATTGGTCTACAAAACTGGATATAGGCTAAATTGGATAAGACAGCATCGATTTATAAAAAATAAAGTCTATACCCTACTCTGATGTAGACACAGCTTGCTTAATTAGACAAAACCTTAACTAATCTTAAGGGGTACTTATTCTACGTTTAAACAAAACTATTAACTAGATCAGCAAAAATACTACAATAATATTTTCAGTTTATGCTTAAGTGAGGCAAAAGAACAATTGAAGATATCAATGTCATTTTGGATTGCATTGCAACTTTTTGACATTCGGTACATAGGTGAATGAGTGCCAATATTAGTCCTACAGCGTGGTAAGCTAAAGGTTTTATAATTGCACAAACGACTACCTACGCGAGGAACAGAGAAATTTAAACGTTCGAGTGTACATGGACCCTCAATGAGCCCATGAATTGCTTTATACGTCATTATTACATCACAAGCTTTTCTTCGTGAGTTTAAAGATGCGACTTTGTAGTGCGACAACCTATTCTGATAAGATGTAAGGGAACGACATTTGTTGTCGGTGTATGACAGATGGTATAAAAATCTCTTTTGAACACGCTTTATACGATCTGAGTGGACTTGATAACCTGGGCTCCAGATGGTACAACAGTATTCAAGGATATTTCGTACAATAGAGTTATATATAATTATTGTTAAAGATGAATTTCTGAATTTTTTCATTTGACGGTTTAAAAACCCTGACAATTGTGACGCTTTTTTAATAATTTCGTCTATATGGTGCCTAAAACTGAAAGCAGTGTCTAAGAAAACGCCCAGATCACGAATAGTTGTTAGTTCTTTTATGTTTTTATTTATTATTTTGTAATTAGTAGGAGAAAGATTTTTCTTACGAGAAAATTTTATATGGAAACATTTGTCGGGATTTGAAATCATGAAATTGTCAGAACACCATTTTTCTATTCTATATATGTCATTTTGTAAACATTGTATATCATAATCGCTCGTAACGGTCCGGTAAATTTTCAAATCGTCAGCATACATTTTAAAACTACTTTCGATGACGTCACAAAGGTCATTAATAAAAACCAAAAAGAATAAGGGACCTAGATGAGATCCTTGAGGAACTCCTGTAGGAGCTGAAAACACAAAAGAATTATACCCACAAAGAGACACTAGTTGGGAGCGATTCGATAGGTATGATGCACACCATCTCAGTAGTGAGCCGTGAATGCCTATATCGGAAAGCTTATCTAACAGTAAAGAATGGTTAACTAAATCAAATGCTCGCCTAAAATCGGTGTAAACAGCATGAATTTCTTTGTTATTATCTAAAGCTGAGGAAATACACTCACCGGCACGGAATCTTGGCCAAGCGCGTATTTCGCGATAACAAGAGCTTTAAGTGTTTCCTATGAGTATTTATTATGAAGGTTGGTCTAAAAAATGTTTACCTTTAGTTCAAGAGGGTAATTTATCATGTTTGAGTGCAATATGACGTTATTTTTAAGTTTTAGTTGAACCCGGACATCTGAGCGACTAAGTTGCTGTTTTAAATTTGTGTTTTGTGAAAGTTTATTGTTAGGTTGTTCAATTATTGTGATATCGTACTGTTACTTCAATAACTAAAGGTGATTTAATTCCAATAAAAATGCCATTAACACCATCACAGGTTGCACAAGCTGTAGCATTGATCGAACAAGGGCTGACACAGCGAGAAGTTGCTGTTATACTGAATGTACCACGTTCATCGATGCAGTATGCGCTGAAACGATACCAGGAGACAGGCCGCTACTCCCGCAGACCAGGCAGCGGAGGCGTCAGATGCACATCAGCCCGGGATGACCGCTTTATTGTCCTGGAAATTTTGAGAAACCGCTACCTCACCGCTGTTGAGATACGCCAGCGACTCCAGTTCACAAGAGGTGTCAATGTTAGTGAACGTACAGTGAGAAGACGAATGGAGGAAGTGAATTTACAAGCTCGTAGACCAGCACGCGGCCCAGAACTTCTCAGAAGTCACCGAGTAGCTCGACTTCGATTCGCACGAGAACACGCCAACTGGACCCATGAGCAGTGGGCTCGAGTACTGTTCACAGATGAGTGTCGAATCGCTTTACGAGCTCCAGATGGTCGGGAGCGAGTGTGGAGAAGAAGAGGAGAGCGGTTTTTACCCATTACCACCACACAAACTGTTAGTTTTCATGGAGGCTCTATAATGGTTTGGGGAGGAATAAGTTCCGATGCACGTACGGAGTTAGTTATCGTCGATAACCGATTAACGGCAACACGATACATCGAGGAGATTCTTCAGGAACACGTGTTACCATATTCAGGGTTTATTGGATTTGACGAATTCCTCCTAATGCACGATAACGCGCGCCCACACGTTGCACATTGCGTGGAGGAATACCTTACAGAGGTTGGTATTCAAAAATTGCAGTGGCCAGCTCGTAGTTCAGACTTAAATCCAATAGAGCATATCTGGGACAAGCTTAAAAGAAAAATAAAGTCCTCCTCCAACCCGCCTGAAACTCTGAATCAGCTTCAAAATGCAGCACTGACCGCTTGGGAAAGCATACCACAAGTTGAGATCAGAAACATCATCCAAAGTATGCCAGAACGAATGCAAGCTGTTATCGGGGCTAGGGAAAGAAACACCCGATATTAAAATGCAAACACAACGAAGACTTTTTGGTTATTTTTCATCTTGTGTTCTTTTTAAATTGACAGTGTTAAAACCAATATTTTTGTGAAACTGCTTATTTTTTTAAAGATTACTGCTGGTGCATAATTTTTTCAATAACTGAGTTACAAAACCATAAAAAAACCCTAATTTAGTGCATAAACCCATAATATAGTGAAAATTAAATATTTAAATAGAAATTATCGGCAAGTTATTGGTGGCCAAGTTTCCGTGCCGGTGAGTGTATCATTGACGTACTCCAGTAAATTTGTAGTAGTAGATTTTTTGGGCAGGAAGCCATGCTGGTTTACATTAATCTTATGTCTGACATGAGAAAGCATTTGTTTGTGTATTAATGATTCAAAAACTTTCCCTGCCACCGACAGAATGGAAATTGGTCTATAATTAGACACAACATCGGTCTGACCAGACTTGTGTATAGGTGTTATATGAGCGATCTTCCATTGGGAGGGAAAGATGCCTGATTTCAAAGACGTTCGGTACAGGGTTGCGAGAGGAATATATAAGGAATTAGCACAGTTTTTAAACAAAATTGGTGGAAAACCATCTGGGCCTGGACCTTTTTCACTGTCTAGTGCTTTTAGTGCGTTTAAAACTTCTTGTTCTGTGATAGTACATCTGTTGAAAGTGCTATGTTTTGATTGACTTGATTTTGGCGTACATGATATTTGACTTTGTGTGTTATAAATGGACTGAAAGTGTTTAGCAAAAAGATTTGTGATATTTTGACCGCCTTTGACTACCGTATCTTCTAACCACATCTCATTTGGGATGGTTATGCTGCTGGATTTTTGATCCTTCAGATACTTCCAAAAATATTTAGGTCGTTTGCGAAGATTTTCTGCTGCTTTCTGCTTAAAGTTATTATAACACGATTTTATCATATCATCACATTTCGTTCTGAGGAGATTAAACGTAGCTTTATCAATAGGATTTCCATATTTTTTGTAATTAGAGTGGTATTTACTTTTTTCTTTTATAACCTTGAGCAACGCCGAACTATACCATATTGGGTATTTTTCATTATAAGATTTACGCAAGGGAGAATATTTAAGAATAATGGGCTTAATTGTGTCGTAAAATATTTTTAACATGTCATTGACACTACCTGCTTCACGCCACAGTTCGTGCCAATTAAGTTCCATGAGCTCCTTATTTATTTGAACATAATCAGCAATGTAAAAATTATGCTTAAGCATTTTTTTGGATTTGAGGAATCCTTTCGAGGGTTTTTGTAGGTCTATTTCGATACTAGGGTGATGTGAATCGGCAGGTTCTATACTTGTATTTGCTTTCCTGACGTTAACACAATTGGGGCTGTCACAAAAAAGCAAGTCCAGAATTCGATCATTAGTGTTCACGACAGCATTACATTGGTATAAATTATTGAAAGAAATGCCATCCAGAAATAAGTTTACTACGTTGCTAGACGCTGTTGAATTTGTTAGACTGGATGTATTTGAGTCCCGTACCCATCCTACTGAATCTTTCCGCTCAGCACTGTCCCATAAGTTCTTCTGCTTCCTTGGTAATTTTCTTTATAACACGATTAACAAAACACAAAACATCTATCCACTAACTAAATCTCGATTTAAATACACAGTTGCATCATATCTAAAAACTCTGGACTACCAACAAACCGAAGACTTGTTAACCCCCATACAATAACCATAGTCCTTCCTACACCCATAGATAAGTCGCGCTTCACACACTACATTTCCACACACTCATCTATCATATGTATACATCAACTCTCACTCTTACATACATACATCCACACACTCACTCCTATCTACCTTGTATTTAAGTAATTGTAGTTATTTTTTACTACTTTACATGTATTCGTACGTAAGTTATTGTTTTAATCTAAAGCTAGCTTAAGTAGCCTTGCGAGCAACTAAACCGCGTGGGAGGCCCTGGTGACCTGTAATACAGGTTCTTTTTAGAACCTACATCAGGCACCAGTCTCTCACAATGTTGGGTCTCAACTTGTTACTAAATTGTTAATTTTAATCATAAGCTAAAAACCCTATTTTGTGAAGAGAAAATAAACTGATTTTATTATTATTATATTATTATTATTGAATTTCTGACAAATTGAAGTCTCCTATCAACAAAGTTTGCGAGGTACTGTTTATTTTATTTTGAATGACTTCTGTCGTGTTTTTCATGAATAGTTCCAAATAATCAAGTTTAACTGGGGGAGGTACGTACACTGCACAAATATTTATAACATTTCCCACATTTGTTTGCACCGTTACCCAAAGGTCCTCACACTGTGATTCCCATCTGCTTTTCCGAAGTACATTATGTTGTTTTAATACTGCTACTAAAACTCCACCGCCATCTTTCTTATGGCCAGCAGAAAGAGTTGTAGAGCGATCACGTCTAAATATATTATAACGTTGGTCTATTAGTTCATTATCATACACACTATTATTTAACCAGGTTTCTGTAAAAATTATTACATCGTAATTATGACACAATAAAAATGTGTAACAATTTTCAGTTTTTGTTCTTAAGCCTCTTACATTTTGATAAAATATTTTTAAAGTGAATTTTATTTAATAATTAAAGATATCATACAAAAAATATAAAATAAAAACTTATAATTATAATATTTCAGAGAGCTGCCAGTAAATTAAGATCCCTAACCGTTATTGGTGGAGCGTTTAATTCCTTACGCAAGAAAATACGCCCGTTGCGCACCCAAACTGAGTGATATTTTTTATCTTTGACAACTTGACGAGCCGCTGCGTGAAGTTTTTTGTTTTCAGGAGATAAATGTTCTGAAACATATATTGGTTGTTTGTCCCCCGGCATACGTACATGCTCAGTGTTTAGCTTGTCATTTGCGTGGTTCTTGTTGATTGTACGGACAGCATTTAGCAGGTTATCCCGTGCGCGCGGCGTAGAAAACTTCACGATGATGTTACGTGGTCGGTTGGATTCGGGGTTCAATTTTGCAACTCGATGGTAATTAACGATCATAGAATCTTCAATATCGCTTGAAACAGTTGTTATTATATCTTTGACGATACTCAACAAGTTTTCGGTTTTTCTCTCTGGTACACACTGAATTTCTAAATTGCATTCTCTAACCAACTGTTCCATTTGATTAACTTTGTTTTGCAATACATTGAGTTGGTTAGACATCTTTGAATTCTCAGTTTTGAGTTCGCAGAGGGAATCATTCTGTTTTTTATTTATTTTCAGCTGCTCGTCATGGTGTTCTGAGAGGAATACTACCGATTTTTTGACATCATTAAATTCTTCACGTAGTGTCAAGAATTTTGAGCCCATATCTTGAATATCATGCTTAACTTTTGTCAAAGCAATATTAAATTTGTCCATGCTTTCTTGTTGGCTATCAAACTTTTTATTCATATCTTTACGGAAGCTTTGAATTTCCAGCAAAACAGTTTCTAAAGTGTTAGTAGACGTCGTTGGTGAGTTTTTGGGTGAAATCTTTTCTTCCCTAGGTTTACTAGCAGGACATTTCGGACATATCCATTTTGAGCGAGGGGCCGTGGAATCAGTAAGATTAACACATTCCAGGTGATACAAATTAGTACAGCTGCCATTAGTGCATTTAATTCGTTTTTGAGTTACTAGTATGCTAGTGTTACATACCGAACATTGAGATAATGTAAGGTATGAACATTGCAAACAAGCTTAGATGTATAAAATTGGCTTATATCATTTTTTTTTTGCAAACAGGGTTATGCTCTTTCTTCTTTAGCCTTCTGTGCCAGCGGTTATACCCACATTAAATTTTATAAATTATAGCCTATGTCTATGCCAAATTTTATTAAAACCGCTCCAGCCATTGATGTGAAGTAGTAAACATACGCACTCACAAACTTTATAATATTAATGTGATAGTCACAGTATATAAGTGAAAACTTGTAATTGGCCTTATTTTAATACATATAAAAATGTGTATCTTTTTTTCTTGGCTCCAAATAAATAAAAATATATATTTATATCACTTTTTAGGCTACTTATGATCTTGTAGGTAGTTCCCAATTATACTGCAAAACGGCTGTACCAATCTTATTCAAATTTGACAGTGACATTGACAATGAGTGCATTGGTATATCTGAATTCATAAAAATCGGATATGCCACGGAGGAATAACCACAAAAAGGTCACAATGAAATCAATGTTAAAGTAATGACTGCTTAACTACACTCAGCTGAATCTATTTAGAGACACAAAACTACAGCGACCACGAACAGGCGTCGCATCCAATATACAGTTTTATTGCATATGCTTAAAAATAATATATATCCATAAATAATATTATGAGGCTATGCAAATGAATGTATGAAACATTCTTTTGCGTAGCCCCACACTATTATTTGAAAGCCGAAAAACATGCTGTTAAAAGTCCATCAACAGCTCCTACCCACCATTTAAAACACTCCTTTAATCTATGAGCATAATATTTATTCATTAAGTGAAGCAAATAAATAATGGGTAAATTTCTGTTTTAGCCTGTGGTGAAACTGCTGATAAACAGACACAATAACAAATACTCTTACACAAGCACATCAGATGACAACTTATTGAAAAATATTGAACTGTTTGACAAGCTCTCTCTGCGCTTCAGTGGCCGTGTATTGTTCATAAAGGATGTGATTGGTTCCAATGAGATTTGCTGTTGGTCATTCTTTGGACATGGCAAGAAATGTGCAGAAGTGTGTTGCACGTCAATTGTTTATGCCACTGACAAGAAGCACACTAAAGTTGAATTCCCTGAAGCAAGAATATATGAGGAGACTTTGGGAATATTATTGTATGAGAGTAGAAATGGACCTGATCAAGATTTAATACAGGCTACATCATCTCGTGGCGCTGTTGGTGGACTCTCTTGTACTAGTGATGAAGAGGAGGAGCGCTCTGGCCTTGCGCGACTCCGCTCGAATAAGCAGAATAATCAATCTTAGCGGTTACAGTCGGGCTTGGCGCGCCTTCGGAGCTCGAAAAGGACTAATGTCTGATACCAAGCTGGCTTGTTTATGCCATTTTGCTGCCTGCCCTGCTTCGGTCTGTAAAATTTACCGAGCTGTGACCTTATGTGACTTAACTCCTGGCTCTTTTGACAAGAATACTAATGGCATGTGGCATTTATGAATATAGTCATACTATGGACAACTTTCTGCTAATATGTGTCTGTGTCTATAAGTGTTTAGCGAATATACATTGCCATTGGAAGAAATAAATGACAATAGTGATAAATATAATGAAATATTACATATCTTGAATACACAATACAGACTTAAAGTATAGTATACATACTATCATATCTGTGCAATAGCAATAGTTTGCAATAGTTTTTGTCTAGTATAAAATTCAATTCATAAATGTATTTGCTAGATTCTACAGTATTTGATGTTCATGTGTAAATCTATTAGATGTTATGTAAATACTGAATGTGCAAATATTCAATATATGTAATGCTTTTAGATTCGTCATATGCATATTGAGGATAAGTGTAATTTATACAACTATAATCAACTTCCCTGGCTGGACATTATTATCGTTAATATATCTGTAGTGTGTCTTTGAGAGTAAATCAAACTGTCACATTCTTTGACAGTACATCTCTGCATTATGGTGTTGAGCCCCAGAGCCAGTGTGGCTTAAGCTATATGTCACACAAGCTAAGCTATATGTCACAACTCGGCATTGACTTGTCTAGCATAGGGTCACCAGAATGATAATAATGTAGTCAGGACTGTTATTGTTAAGCTACGATAGAACTTTGTCATTATTAAATAGGTAATAAATACTTCATAAATCCATCAAACAAATTCAGATTAGCTGTGACAAGGTTCTTTCATGGTTTAACAAACTCACTGAACTGTATGTTGTGTGAAATGTTTATACTAGTGTGAAATAATGATCTAAGAGAATGAGTTTTCAGTACATAAATGTCGTAAATTAAATGTATGAAATTTTAATAGTATCCTATATTATTAAAACAAGCAATATTTGTATATAATGACTTGTGTTCTGATAAATGCCTCTTATGACTAAGATATCACTAAGAGTGGTCATTTGTAACAAAAAAAAAAGGTAAAACAATGGGCACTTGGTTGCCCAGATACATATAATTAATTTCTCTTGCTACATGCCTATACAGCTCAAATGATTTGCCAAATTGATGTTGTCTTATATTAGATTCTGGTTCGAGATATTTTAAGAAGATGAAGCTCATGTATTTCTTTTTCCATTATCCTATATATCCTTATCTTGTTACGAATGAAAATTGACAATGATGCAGAAAGTTGATCGAACAATGTAATAAAATAATGCTGATACATGATATTGCATACTACCATTATCCCTTGGCAGATGGGTTGGCGATCGCAGTAAGATTGTCTTAGGACTCAGAAGGAAGCTGCTGACCGTCGTCTGGTAGATATCCTTCGGGAAGACTTCTACACCCCCCCCCCCCCCACAGGACGAGATGGGGTGATGATATTCTAATATTTTTATTTTAACAAATATTTTAATTATGGATTCATTGTTACATGGTAATTTAATGCGAAGACATCCATTTGTTAAGCTGTTTATATTAAAATAAAATTACTTATGTAAAAAGGAACCCCAAATGGAGTTTAAAGTTCGATTTTGAGAAAATTAGGCAGACGATATAATGAATGGAAACTTCTATTCCAGGAGTATTTAAGAATAATAATGGTGGTATGATTGTATTAAACATGATGTGTATAATTTTGCCAAATTACGTAACTTTAAGGTACACTGTAGATTGAGAATAGTTTTAAAAGTATATGGAATGGTATTAAGTTATTCAGAATGCAGAAAGTCTAGTCTGATTGAAATTTAATAGTTCCATTTATAACTTGTTACGATGTTGCTGCATATGCTGTGTGATTTTTCCCATCATGGATGGGATGTGGTAATTTCGTATGGGCTATATTGAACTTGTAGAAGATTAAAGTTGATAATTGAAAGATAGGTTTATTATTTTAATATTCATAGTCAGCATTTAATTATGAATCAAACGTACGTCAATATACCCTGTACTAAATTATTCTGTCCCATCCTTTAGGGCCTATGCACACCACGTTTTGACGCGCGTTTGTAGCGATACAGCCGCGCGTTAGCATCGCGTTTGTATCGATACAAACAACAACAAACGCGCGTCAATGCGTGGCGCGTTTAAAAAACGTGTTGTGCACAGACTCTTATTAATTGTAAAATGAACAGTTAATAATGGTGCATAGCACAAGGGGTGATTCTTGCTCATTGGAATTGTTTACTTCTCCCTTCTGTGATATGAACTAGTTAAGAGTGAGATGAAAATAAATATTTTGGGCAATAATTACCCTAAGGTTGGCATTAGATTACGAAAATTCATTTCGCAGCCTTAGTTATGAAATAAATGTTTAAATTTAAATGACATACTATTGTGTTACATTTTGTACGACACTTAAAACTTAATTTAACTATGACTGAATACGGGTGAAAATTCTTTATTCTTACCTCATTTTTCAGAGGCAGGAATTTCGTAAATGGTATTTGGATGAATTCTTTCAATTGTGGTGTTACAATCTCTAAAAAGGGTAGTTAAACATCCGATCAAAAATCCATATTTTAGAACAGTTTACCTAAATAACATAAAATATGTTTTGAAGATTTGGACTGATTAAACAGATTTATTATTACCTACCTATCAGAACAGATAGGGCCATCTAGCCCAAAGCTTGTACTATGGATGCTATACTTCGGATGAAAAAACTCTTTTTTTTTTTGTAAGTATATATTACATACTTTTTCATTTACACTGCCTAATATTTGTCTTCTGCGAGGATCAAACCTGCAAACATGCCCTTTGGATCACTTGGGGACTTTTTTAAATATTTCGCAAGCTATCCTTGTAAACTGGTCAGTCACATGGGTTAATGGAACATCTATAAGTGTCCTACATTTGTATCAATGGGATTCAGTTTATTTTATTGGCAAAGGTGCGATTTATACCCATAAAAATATTGAAATAATTTCACTGTGTTAGAAATTTTCATAAGCATAATTTTATGTAGCAATTATGATAAATTCAATAATGTGACATAAAATGCCAATATAACACCAAACCAAACAATTTATAGTTAACTTAATATAAGTGAAACTGGAAAGACATTTCAAATAAGTAATCATATTAAAATAACTATTTTAATGTAAGTATTAGAGAAAAATATAAGGCGATTGGCACACTGCCCCGCATGATGCAGCGTAGTGCGTGAGTGCGTGTTCTAACGTTGCTTGTATCTCCGTTTATATAGAAAACACCATGAACGCGCGTGGATGCAGTTTCGGTGTGTTGGACTGTGCGTGTTTTCTATACAAACGGAGATACTTACAAGGAACGTTAGAGCACGCACTCACGCACTAAGCTGCATCATGCGGGGCAGTGTGCCAATCGCCTAAGTAGAGGCTATTGAAATGGATTGAATTATTGTTAATAAACTTTCTGGAGACGACAGACTGTTGGCTATTTCATAATGTTTTATTTTCTAAGTACTTATAGAAATTTTCAACTGTGTAAAGTCTTGAGACTTTTCTCACGATCATCTAGTGAAAATATAAGCTAACTGGATTGAAATTAAGTATAGTAAAGAATCTATGAAATATATGCCTAACTTCTCTGAACCCTTTGAACGGAGTCAAACATGTAGTTGAATTTCAAAATAGTCTAAAAATCACATAAAATTTATGAAATCATTCGCCTTTAAAGGTATTCAGTGTGCTAATGGAAGACTTTCAATATTACTGTCTTAGCAATATTTTCTTGTCTATGCCAAATATTGCGTCGCCTGTACAAAGGATATTTAACAAATTCTATAATAGTATAGTTGAGGCTACGTTAGTGCGTACATTTGTATTACGTAAACAGCCCTTAACATAATACAGATAATGTCAACTATTGTATCCAACGGCATGGCATCGACTGTAGGGTTCTAACAACGACGCTAAACTTCAAAAAGGCGTCTGCGCAGTGAGTAGACGAAGGCATAAACAATGTGCACTCCATGCAAAGACCGCTTGAGGAATGCAGACGATGCCTCCTGTCTTACCTGTGCATAGTTTGTAGTTCAGTCATCAACATCTAGGTGTGGATACACTCAACAACCTGTGCAGATGCTGTTTTGTAATGCAAGTGTACCATAGATGTTGCTTCATCTGGGCTGCGTTTACGTATGTAGCTATACCGTTCTGTATTATCTATTGCGGGCGGCCCTACAGCAAGGATCACATCTATTTTCTTACGGAACTAACTTCTTAAACAGTGCATTTAGATCTACCCTGCATTTCTGAGCTGTTTATTTTGATTCTTAGCAATTTATGAAGTGATCATAGCTATTGGTCTGCTATAGATATACTCTTTGCTGATTGAACGTAGCAAGATTCATCATGATAAAAGCTGTTTGTTGCCGGAGGATGTCGTTTATATAAAATAAAATTAAACACCTGACCTGTATGTCTTTAAAGAATATATTATGCTCACTGTTTAGATGTCTCGGTGTGTTTTATTTTTGTTTGTCTCATTGCTTCGTCATCAGCAGTTATGTGTTCAGCGTTAAAACTAATGATGATAGCTAAGAACCATCATGGACGTAGTTGGCGTGGTTGATAGATACTTGCCTTTCACATCGCAGGTCGTGGGTTCGATTACCACCTAGGACAGATATTTGTGTGCCTGAACATGTCTATTTGTCCTGAGTCTGGGGTTAATTATCGATATAAGTATGTATTTACAAAATAAAAGCAATGCATGTACCTAGTAAATATATCAGGTATCTGGTTTCCCTAGTACAACTTCTGCTTAGTTTAGGATCAGATGGCCGTGTGTGAATTATTTATTTATTTAATATTAAGGAAGACCAACAGCACATAAAAACAGTTATAAAAAGCTATCAATAGTTATTGAAGGCCAATTACAGGTTTCCACGAATAGTATATAGGATATTATTATCACCAAGATTAAACGACATGACGCCAGTACGACGATCTAGTCTTACCGTGGCCTGCTGGGCGGTATATTTTGGTTTGTAATCTACACATGCCTGGCTGACGAAAGGTTCAAGTTGCTCCATCCGTTTGGGGTCTATGATACCACAGACCCACACACGATACTCGGACCTAGTCTTCAATTAAAATAACGTTTCTTTTAATGATATTATTATGTTTTTTTTTTGTTCCTTTTCTGTGTAAAATATGGAGTACAAAGATTCCGAAATAAAGATCTATTATTATTATTATTTAAACAGTTAGCGCTTTAATCTTATGATCCACACATCTCGATAAGACTAGCTTTCAGATTAAATACTTCTTATATTTACATCATCCTTAGGAGATACGATGTTACAAACACAGATAGGCTTCAAAAATTATAACACCACTCTTTTTTTTAATAATGGAAGAAACAAAAGCTATAGAGAATAAAAAACCCCCCTCGCTCGGCCAAGGGTTAATTGACGGTAGTAGTTTTACTTATTACCTACACGGCTATCAGATTGTGCAAGATTCGCCCTAATCTTCTTGTATAAGAAAAAGCTAAGAACTATTTCGATTAATCTTAGCTTTCAGACATTTAACTTAGCATATCGTTTTAATTGGGTGCTAAACTTATATAGTAACTCTTGAAAGTTTAGCGCTCAAGTTTGGTTTTCTAGGTTAATTAAAACATGTTTGAATGTCAATTATGAACCATTTTAGTTTCAAATGAAAGCTGCATTTTTGTGACGAGGAGGATGCAGAGGGAGATATGTACGTAACAAACTTTCAAATTGATGCTATCTAAAGGTTTGAAGCTTACTTATGAATCCTGTTTCCCTCTCTTGTAGAGTTAATGTCATAAATCAAATCTACAAACCAAAAAAGGTTTTACGTAATAACTCTAATTATATTAAAACTAATGGAGCACTAACAAAAGTTAATGTAGAATTCGTGCGAAAATACCTACATGTAAAAGTTTCAGCCAGAATTATGCCCCCACTGTATTGTCGCCAAAAGCAAGCTTTGTATAACACGTTTTAGTAATATAATGAAAAAGAAATAAGTATCAAATAAATTAACTTTATTGTGCAGATATTAAATTTCTTTTATAACACTCCAGGCTACACAGAGGTATTCCTGTTGTGGAACAATTATATTTCTTTATATTTTCACATCCTTCCACACCACATATAATTGGTTTAGGTGGATCTTGGGGGCATTTCCTTTCAATAGGAAATGGTACGCCAGGAGGCATGGACAATGATATTTCATTGTTACTGTTCTTGTAAACAATCATTGGTTCTAGCTTCCTAATTCTGCCTTTCTGAGTGTTTTTTAAGTTTTTGGATTCTTGCTTTTTGAGTAGTCTGTCCATTGTTTTCTTTTTATCTTTTTCCCTTTTTTCATCAGCTAATTGTTTGCGTTTTTGTGACTTCAGTGCCGCCTTTAGTATAGCTTCTTCTGTCATAACTTTTTCTTTGTACCCTGAAGGAAGTGCCAGGAGCACTTCACCGCCAGGACTAGTTTCTTTATCGGTGCCTCTTTCATACATAGCCCTCTGTCTAGCTGTCATCATTTTAGGATCTTTGGGCTTTATTTTTTTAAGCTCTTCATCAACCTGAAATATTGAAATTACTGGACTATAAAAAGAACTACACTAGGACTACACATTACACAAAACTAATTTATATCCTATTGGATGAAATACGCATTAAAGTTTTTATTATTACTATTTTAATATATACATATATAATAAATTCAGGTACATAAAATAAAAGAACAACCCAAAGACAACATTAACCCTTTGTGATTATGCTGGAATTTGGGTGAATTGTTCAACTATTGTCAAATAGTATATCAGACTGATATAGAATTTATTAGAGATATTTGCACAAATATAAAACCGCTCAAACAATAAATTTGCTGAATATGTTCCTAAATATGTGTTTTGCGCTTTTGGCAGGAACAAAAGTAGGGATGCCGTCACTTTCACACAAAATGACTCTTAGTATGGCATTACAAGTGACATCAATGTTACCTTGGGAGTGATCTGTAAGTATGGATCAAATAAACAGTAATTCATGCACTCAAACATTTCAAAGCTTGGCTTTTGGATAATGAAACAATGTCAACTTTGATACAAAATTTATACCTTCTCAGAGCTAGTTCTCAATCCACCAAAAACTATAGGTACTCCAGTGGATTAGGAGGTACTGGTTTAGAATATCTACTGGCAATGTTTCTCAGATACTATATCACTAAAATTTTAATGGAATCAATGAATCTGAATTTCAATTAATATTTTAAAGTATTAGTAGCAAATCAACGAGGGCACTAACTTATCTATGAATTTTAAGCATTTTTTGCCATTGAAATGGTAAAACCCTTGTTTTATTGTGATAACAGGGACACTAATTAAAAAAAATATAGGAGCAACCCTGTAAGGATTCAGTTGTTGATTGTTAATGAAAGCAATGTTAGTTTAAACTGATGGTGTAGAAACGTACTTCCTCTAATTTACCCGATTTGATGGCATCTAACCACCTCTCTTCCTCACTGGAGGTGCCACTGTCTCGTCCTTTCTTCTTTTTCTTTGATGAAGTTGCTTTAGGGGGAGTGCTAGAGGACGAGCCAGGGATAGAGCGCCGTGAGTCCGAGGACGACTTCATTGTTTGTGCCTTGAGGAGGTCGGCTGCCGACGTTCCCGGACCCTCTCTTCCTTTCAATTTTATTTTATATGACTTGTCCATTACATCCTCGTAAGAAACATCAATAGAGGATCCGCTATCATATTCATTTTCTAGTTTCCTCTTCTTATGTTTTTTATGCTTGTGCTTTTTGTGTTTTTTCAGTGGTGAAGTGTCTGAAAATATAAATTTGTTAGTTTTTTCTAGGCTATGTTTTCGAGAAAATAAATGTTACATCTATTTACCTATTACAATTTCATCTTCGGTAGTACTTTGTTCACGCTGCCGGCGAACCATCTTCAGAGAATTGAATACATTAAAGAAAAAAGAAATGAAACAAACATTATATTACTTTTATCGGAATTCATAATAACATTACATGATTATGTTGGTACAACTGCGAGAAACTGTCATTGTTATTTGTTATCAGATTATTACAGATGTCTATGATCTAAGTTCTATAAGGCTATGTACACATTACCGAACGAGTAAATGACGTGAGCTCAATGACGCAAAGTGATAAAAATTATTGAAGTGAGTGAACATGCGGATATGTTACAATTACAAATAACTGACGGTAATTCATATTAACTTCTTCGAGCATTTACGTCATCGTTTTAAATTTCCTAACATTATATTCTGCCAATTTTCACGGGGACGAGGTAAACACGCGCTAACCAAAATCTTATTCATGTAAACACACACGATAACAATCCCGCACACAACTCTAAATTTGCGCACATGTATAAGTAAACCATAGTAACGCATTGTTTAGTATCACACTAAGATAAACTCTAGTGATGGACATTCGTTAAGAATAGATAAATGGGAATGATTTGCTGTGTGGTAACGGCATAGAATATCATCACCCCATCACATCTCATGGGCGAAAAAATAGACCGAGGGAATACCTAGCAGAGAATGAGCAGCAGCTTTTTTCTGTGAACTATGACTATCAACCGACGATTGCCAACCCGTCTGCCAAGCGTGGTCATTATGGCATATCCCCCACGTCCGCTGCTGGACAGAAGCCTCCCCAAAGGAGGATGCTTCTGTCCAGCAGTGGACGTACTTTGGCTGACATGATGATGATGATGACGAGATAAATGAGTACCATCTTAGCTTTCACGAGAGGTAATGTAAATCATTGAATTAGATAGTAATATTATTTAATGTATTATTTATTTCATATCTGATTTAACCAGATCGAAAATATATCACCTGAACAGACAGTAAAAAAATAAAAGAATTGAATATAGTTGGTAAATATTATAATTTTAAGAAATTAAAATCAAGTTTGTACTGATAAAGTTATACTTCTAAAACAACTTATCATTAGTTCTAAAATAAGAATCCAATATGTACTAACTACTAACACAGAATTTTAAAACAATGTTACGTTAATTCATTCAACCAAAAATTTCTGGCCGTTTGCCCCCGCCTTCTACCAGCCCCGGATCTTGAATATTTTTTTGGCGGGGCAAAAAGTGATAAATGCCGCTTCCGCCCACTTATACTTATTTTTACATTTAACATCTTCATCATTTCATTCAGAATTCGACGGCGCTTAAATCTCGCTCGTATTTTTGAGCCAGATCTGCTCCGTACCTTTACAGTTCTTCAACGATTGACATTTTCAAAATACCACTTACCACTATTCAGAAAACCTTCCTTCGGTAATAATTGCAGAAAATCAGTAAAACATCAATAGTAATAAGATAAGATAAATACTCTTTATTGCACACCAATTACAGATAAAAAAATATAGGAAACATTGAAAGCAAATTGTATTATAGGCGGTCTTATTGCAGTCAGCAATCTCTTCCAGACAACCTTTGGATGGATAAGAAGATTGGATCGGTCCAATTGATATGGCCAAAGCAAAACAAGAGTAACATTTCTGTACTTGTCTAGTGCAAGTAACGAAACACAAGTAAGTTTATTCTGTGGTCAAATTTAAGTTAATGATGAATTATCCATTTGTCTCTAAAGTGAGAATTTGGCCACCCTCTGAACTTGCCGCCCGGGGCATGGGCCCCGGCTTGCCCCTCCTAGATCCGGGGCTGCCTTCTACCAAGATAATGGCGTCGTAGAATTGTCGCTAATCTGTCGCAATTGGTAGTTCATTTGAATCAAAATTATAAAACATTACAAACACAATTGACAAAAAATAACACTTACTTGTGATAGGAAATACAGTGTTCCCGTAAGTTTGATGTCGCTGATCCCCTTTTACACGAAAATACCGCACCATTCACCATTTTTATGTAGCACTTCTTCGCGACAGGAAACGACACCAAATGGCTGAGTTTCGAGTGAAACAGTTTTATATAACTTATATGGCCGAGGGGGACGAATGGTCAGCAGAGGGGTTCGCCTTGCGTTAACGTCTCCATTGACAGCTAAATGCTCGAAGATTAACTTAGATGAAGACACCGGTAAACAATAACGTTTTATCATGCATACATTATATATTTTTTTAAATAATAAATATGCACATCAATTTTACGAGTTCTATAAATTTCATAAGACTTATAATAACATAAGCTTGTTGAAAAAAAGGAATCTTGCGGATCTGTCTTGGTACCTAGACAGGTCCACTCGATCGTTGATCGGTGGTTATACCTACTTATTACGCTTGTTGTTAGGGAGTTTTAACTTAATATTATGTATGGGCACAACGTCGTCACTTTGATTCGCTGCAGCCGCGGCTGCTAAACCACATTATAATAATTGAGCGAAACGTAGTTTGTTATATTCTCTTTGGCGGTAATGTCCTAAAATCTAAAAGCCCACATGTGAAAATGAATGAGTAAATTATTCGAATGCTTCATTTTAATAAAACCAAGAGTATGTATAACATGTACCTAAAAAATCTAATTTAACTCGTGCCTAAGTATACCGTGATGTAGCTATATTTTTAAAACATTTATAAATACTAGCTGACCCGGCAGACTTCGTACTGCCTCAATCGATAAATAAAAGACCTAAACTTTTGTATAAAATAATCTTAATGAAAACGTTTATATGGGATAAAGGAAAGGGTTGTTTTTAGGGGTTTCCAAGAAATTATTCGAATTTTTCTGACCTTTTAAACCTTCCCTAGACCTCCCCGAACATTTCAAGACCAAGATAAGATAAATCCGTTCAGCCGTTCTCGACTTTTAGCGAGACTAACGAACCGAAATTGATTTATATATATATATATATATATATATATCTTTAATAATTATATATAGATATAATATAGATTTTTGATGTGGCCAGAGAGTATGTAAACTGTGGAGTATTGATATTAAGGGGCACAATCTGAATATTTCATAACAATTCAATAAATAATTTTAATGGCCGCGTTACCTGCGCGTACAAATTTCTTATTCTTTGAGAATCCGGAAAATTCATCATTGACGGAAAAATAATATAATTTTAGTGTTATTATAATCGCCCACCCTTACGCTACGTCCTAGGTAGGCGGTTCAAAGCGAACTTATTAAAAGTAGGAATATTCGCGGCTTGGGACTACTTGCATGATGCATTAGGTATCTTTTGTAATTTGTCCAAAGGGTTTCATTGCGTTCATCGTGATACTCTCAGGTCAGGTCAGAAAATTACACCACTACGGTATTAGGAACAAGGCTCGCGAAATTCTGAATCCTTACTTGGGCAATAGAATTTAGAAGATTGAAATAAACTGTAAAATATCTGCGGGATCTCCAGCGGGCGTCCCACAGCGGTCAATTCTTGGACCATTCTTGTTTTTATTTATATAAATGACTTACCTTATCTTGTGTTGTTTGTAGATGATACTTCCTTGACATACAAAATAAACGTTAAGCAATTTTGACGATGTTAACAACGCAATCTCTAAAATTGGTACATTGGTTTCCTGCCAATAATCTTGTACTTAATGATAAGAAAACTAAAGTAATCTAATTTACTACACCTGACATGAGACAGGTGACAACCAATGTGCATAAAATGTACCTACTGTTGAGAGAACTGTGTTCTTGAGTATCACAATTGACTCAAAACCACAATCAAGCCCACGAAAAACTGTTCGGCAAATTAAGTTATACAACATATGCGGTTTGAACTATTAGACGGCTCACTGATATTGACACAGCTAGGATGGTTTGTTTCAGTTATTTTCATAGTATAATGTCTTATGGAATTCTTCTCCGGGGTAGCTCTGCGGACAAAAATCACCATATTTATATTGCAAAAAGAGCTGTGAGAGCTATCAATAATATCTCTCAGATAAAAGTTAAAAGAGGCTAACATTCTATCCGTAGCATCCCAGTATATATATGAAAATCTATAATATGTGCATAAAAGATCCTAAGTTCTTTTTTGTTTTTAAAATAAATTTCCTTTCTATAACTATACACACAATATAAATAATAGATATAAGAATAATCTTATGTTACATAGTATCCGTCTCGCTAAAATAAGACTCTTTTGTAGGGAAATGTATAAGGTTTTATAACAAGCTTCCCAATGATATTACAGAATTGTCAACGATTAAGTTTAAAATAATTATTAAAGCCAAAGTGTGTAGCGGGCATATTATAAAAAATCTCATTATTTAGGTAAGTGACAAAAGTGCTTGGGATTGAGTTGTTCTAAGTCAACGCACATAAAAAATATGTAGTATCTTAAGTAAATTTTATTTTAAAAAAGGATTCCTATTGAGTTTTATGGCAGTGTTTCTCAGTATCTACCACGTCATGCACTGCACGTTAGGGCAGAAAAAGATGATTCCACATATCTAAATGTATTTTTTTACGGAATATAAAGCTGGTCTCATGAGCAGAATCTCTCGTTCTCCTCAACTCATTACACGGGTGTTCTTATGGAATATGAATTCTTCATGGAAAGTTAAGGCGCTCTCTTTAGTGTTTTACCGTCAATTTTGGGCAATTAGTGGGCTAACATAGCTAAGGGTGGACTTCCGTGCATCGTGGTAGAGCACGATCAATCACGGGCGGCAGTCGTACATACATGGACGATGCGATCGGTTACATTGCACGGAAGTCCGCCTTAAAAGGTTAACAAGCACGAGCCAAAATAGACTGAAACAAAACCTATCGAAACGGGGTTTCGTTTAAAATCATTATAGACCAGGGTCGATAATTTTTAAAACAAAAAAAAATAATAGTAGGATGAAACCCATTATAAAAGGAGGGTAATATTATAAAAATGAAAGGAAAAATAATTTACGGGCGATCTGAGGTCGGGAAGGGGATGGGGGTGAGTTTTTAAGGGTAAAAAACGGTTTTTCTCGATTTCCGGAAAAACTTAAAGTCCTATCGAAAAACGTCAAATCGCAAAGTTGTAGGTAATAAAAAGATCTAAAACTTTTGTATTTACACTTTTTTCACATAACCTCAAATTTTATGTGAAAAATTAAACAAACCAAGTTTTTGGTTTTTATTTTTATATTTTACAATTTTTATTCTTTATTAACGAAATTTGGAGAAAACTTACCTTTTTATGTCCCAAATACGCTGTAATTTATTTGATTAAACATATTTATTATTTCACCTTATTTTGAAATTAATATCGAAAAAACACCCTAATTTTCAATCGAAAACTCACCCGCCAAGATATCAGCTTTTTTAAAAAAGTTGGTATGTTTTCTGTTCGTTGAAATCTCTACTTTCCGAAGGTGAAAAAAAATATATCTGTTACTATATAAATCTTCTCAGAAAATGCAAAAAATCTAAAAAAACTAAAATTCGATTTTTGTAAAATTATTATAAGTAATTTTATCTAAAAAAATGTGATAGATGCAATTTGTTTCAATTAAAAAGTTGATTTACTTAATGCTAATTACATTTATGTCATAGAAAATCTCATTATATATAAATATAAATGTTAATAGTACAATTAAATGTAGATACTTTATTCTG
Source organism: Pseudoips prasinana (assembly GCA_951640165.1). Lineage (NCBI taxonomy): Eukaryota > Metazoa > Arthropoda > Insecta > Lepidoptera > Nolidae > Pseudoips > Pseudoips prasinana. The sequence goes on along the minus strand of OX621241.1, from coordinate 15,297,402 downwards.
ATTACGTTATTCATTACAATATTTTTAAACACATTAATCTTATCATTCATAAATACCTACCTTATCTTTAATTCTAATCACTTATCCATTAATTTTTGTCTTTTTGGCATTTCTTCATCGTTAGATTCGTCAAACATCTCCGATTCTAGTAGATCTTCGAAATCTTCATGACTATCACCTTCTTCCTCTCCAACATTATTTCCAGACTGCGTTGGTTCTTCATCCACAATTTCTTCTGAATCCTCAACTTCCTCGTAGGCTTCTTCTTCAATATTGGAGCAATTTTCAGAACCATGACAGTTTGAACATAAATTTGTGCATTTTAAACCATGTTTTCGGCAACCACATTTTAAACTGTTACATCCAGTTCCACAGCTGCAGCATATAGTTTTGAGCAATATTTCCGGAATTAATTCTTTTCGTGTAAATTTGGGCATAATTCCACGTTGAAATTGCTTCCAGCCCCAATCTGTTGCTGTTAGTTCGTTACCCAACCAAGTTTCAAGCTGATAATATGCCCTGTAACAATGTTGTTCTGCTGCTCCTTCTGTGGGTGGGAGGTTTTCCAAAACGATTTTGGCTGATTTTCATGTATATTTCATATATTTTGAATATATCTGAAATATATTTGAAATGTATAAAATATATATGAAAATCGGCCAAAAGTATATTTACGATGTATATTTAATATATTTTTTATTTATTTTGGAATATATATTTTTTTTCATGGGATTAAATAAATTTTTTTGTGCAACGTTAAGGAGATTATAATTAGTATGTATGTATGTATTATGACCCACCTAGCCCCTTCCCCACTTCTCCATGAAATACCTTTGATGGGCTACTATTTTTGGTAGGTCACTCAGGTATATAATTTATCTTAAAATAGTTATAAATAGACATCTACGCATATAATTTAAAGAAGATTCGACAACTTTCTCCAAATATTGTAGATGTCTTATTAAATATTAAATTTATTAACTTATTTGTTTGTTAATTGTAGTAGTATATTTTTATTTGCAATTTTTTTTATCAATGTAACATGTAATCTAACGTTTTTCGAGTAATTTAAGTGTTAATTTTATATATATAAATAGCTCTAAATTTTTTTTAATAATTAAATATAATCGAATTCGAGTTTTTTTCGATTTTTTGCATTTTCTGAGAAGATTTACTATAGTAACATATATATTTTTTTTCACCATCGGAAAGTAGAGATTTCAACGAACAGAAAACATACCAACTTTTTTAAAAAAGCTGATATTTTGACGGGTGAGTTTTCGATTGAAAATTAGGGTGTTTTTTCGATATTAATTCAAAATACGGAAAAAAAAAAAATATTTTTAATCAAATAAATTACAGCGTATTTGGGACATAAAAAGTTAAGTTTTCACCAAATTTCGTTAAAAAAGAAAAAATATTGTAAAAGATAAAAATAAAAAACCAAAAACTTGGTTTTTTGAATTATTCACATAAATTTTGACGTTATGTGAAAAAAGTGTAAATACAAAAGTTTTAGATCTTTTTATTACCTACAACTTTGCCATTTGACTTTTTTCGATAGGTCTTTTAGTTTTGCCGGAAATCGAGAAAAACCGTTGTTTACCCTTAAAGACTCACCCCCATCCCCTTCCCGACCTCAGATCGCCCGTAAATTATTTTTCCTCTAATTTTTATAATATTCCCCTCCTTTTATAATGGGTTTCATCCTACTATTATTTTATTTCACTTATTATTATTAGCTTCTTTCTACCCTGGTCTATTATGTGTGAGCTCAATTTTAAATAAATGTCAAATGTGCACACACACAGTTTATTTATAATCATAAAATGCACTAGGTACATATAATAAAAATATAATACATTTTTTTGAGGGTCTGTTTTAAGAATTTCTTACAGGTGGCCATGTATTTTTTTCTATAAAACCAAAGAGGTTTTGGCGCCAACGCGGATTGTTGAATGTTGTTGTCCCTATACAAAATGCGTGAGCTAATCGACTTTTTGTATTGGAAATTAATCTAAAATAAAGCTCCTTAGCTTACGTTCATTATTGACGTTACACCTATATAAGATAAAAATGTAGTAGGTACCTACAAATGAATTTGCATAGTAGGTATAGGTAGACATCACACAATAAGTATTTATGAAGTAATTGTGTCATTTCGCTCTTCACGGAGATTCCCCTTTCCTTACGAGATAGGCCCTGACGAAACTATCTATACAAAACAGATTGATTAATTGGTACTCTATTCAAACCATATTATTTGTGTTTAAAACACACGTAAATAGATGCATGTTATAGGTTTCAACTTATAAGATGCATCGTTTTACTTATTTACATGTTTTTAAGTCGGGGATTGAAAACCACATTGGTGGTTTTGGATTCAACCATTTCATTGATTATATTAATATTATTGAAAACGAAAAATATAAAATTTCTGCCAACTTATCACCATACTGGTCAGTATTTTTATTTTTCCCCCTCGTTTCTCGTAACGATGGGTTATTCTGTAGCTATTTGTAGCCGATGCACGGTGGGGGATTAAGCCGCTCGACCATTTATCTGTACCGCACCTGAGTGGGGATTTCGCCAAATCCCGCATTTTGTTTGTATTTATTACAAAAAGTCCGGAATTTGCAACGGTGACTGATGTGATGCATATTTTTTTTAATACACCAATAAGGTGAAATCGGAACTTGTATGGTTTGCCAACCCTTCGGTCCGTTTGTCATTATGGCATATTTTAACAACTATTATTAACTATTAAAGTTATCAATTTGGAATTTGGATGTTTTACTTACGAGTAACATTGCTTATTCCACCATCTTGCTAAAGTTCACAATATTATTTTTGATGTCATGAAAGGAGTAGTTTATGTAAACATTTGTGTTATTTTTATTTTGTTTATATACTTATACAAGGACCACTGTTTATCTACGAAAGAAAACTATGTATGTAGTTTGTGAAATAGCGTCTGTTCAAAATGCATCAGCTGATAGGAAGTCGTCATACGGGAAGTTTATCTTTATTGTGTACCTAATTTGAAAATTGATGTCCTACACGGTGTTCATTGCAGCTTCATAGGCAAATTACCAATTTTACCAATAAATGACTATTGAAATAATGAAATTTATTCAGCACTTAACTATTTGATTTTATAGGCTTGTTACGTCAACTTTTTGTGTTAGACCTTCGTAAACTGATTTTGATTGGAATTCTTTCGAGATAAATCGGATTCTAAATTTACGATTCCCTTACTGACACCCTTACGGAGGATGTAGGTAGGTGCTCTCCATCTGATTAATTTCCAGAATAATACTAAAATTATGTACTTACTTCGAAAAACACTCGTGTAAAGTGTACCCTAAACTTCCATGCATAAATTATAATTTAAGGGACTTTCTAATAGTTAGACGATGTTCACAGGTATTTAATAATGAAATATGTGAAGACGTCTTATGTACAGTCCGAGCCGTAACATTGCAGAGTTAGTAAAGGGGTGTTCGGCCCCAGAGATTAGTTAATGTCGACCTTCAAAGGGGCGCTACATAATTTACAGTCTGTTTCCCTTGGCTATTAATAAATGTATTGTTTACAATACAGATTCTGTTCACTGCTCAATGCCAGTCGTTCACGGCTCATTGAGCCTGAGGTGGGACAAAGGTTGATCCGAGCGGACATATGACTCGTTAGCACCCAATTTAATGGAAAACCTAAATAATCCCACGCGTGTTTATAAGTAGGGAAATCTTAAAATAAATGGGACACGTTTGATGTCCTATTGACAGACGTTCAGTGTATGAGATCATAAGTCCAGTCTAAACAGAGATTAGCCAGCCATTTGCCTTAGAATTTATCGAGACCTAATTGAAAATATTTAGATTTTTCTTTTAATGATATCATCATGTCAGCCAGAGTACGTCCACTGCTGGGCAAAAGCCTCCCCAAATATGAGGGATATGCCCTAATCGGCACGCTTGGCAGACGGGTTGGCAATCGCAAGTTGATGGTCATAGTTCACAGAAAAACGCAGCTGCCCGGTCTCTGGTAGGTATTCCCTCGGACGATTTCTACGCCCCCTACGAGTTGAGATGGGGCGATGATATTATATGCCGTCACCACATAGCATATTTAATGATATAATGGCCTTGAATGACTATCTCCATCGACTTTTATTAAAGTAACTAGCTGTGCCCCGCGGTTTTACCCGCGTTATTAAATTTTATTAATTATCACAGCTCATCCCCCGTAGGTGATAGCGTGACAATATGTAGCCTATATGTTGACCCGACCTCATAGTAATATTCATGCATAATTTGAAGTAAATCCATGCAGTACTTTTTGAGTTTAGCCCGGACATACATACAGACAAACAGACACACAGACAAAAATTCTACAAACTATATTTTTGGCTTCGATATCGATTGTTGTTCACGCCCCAAGTATCCTTTTTTAAAAATATTCAATGTACAGTTTTGACTTTCCTACGATTTTATTATATGTATAGTATAATAAGTAAGTATACAAATACATGCTTTTCACGCTGCAGGTCGTGAATTCGATTCCCACCCAGGACAGCTATTTGTGTCTGTTTGTCCTGAGTCTGGGTGTAATTATCTATATAAGATAGATAGATAGATAACTCTTTATTGTACACCAAGTAAAATAAAACATAAAGAACAAGGATGCATTACAGTAATGTACAATTGGCGGCCTTATCACTAAATGTGATCTCTTCCAGGCAACCTAGGCAGGGATTGGAGTAAGGAATAAAAGAGTTGCGGTAGTTGTCAGTGTACAAAAATGATGACATGGTACGCACTGGTACCACGACTAAAACGGTGAACTTACGCTACAAACTTATACTTAACTTACATATTATATACCATCTATACTATATATAACTATATACATATATCTAAATATACATATATATATATATACATTCATAAATAATATATATATATATATATATATATATATATATATATATATATATATATATATATATATATATATATATATGTATATATATTCTTGAAAATTATAACCATTATGTACACAAGAGCTATTTTTAATGCTGAAGTTCTAGACCAATTTAAAGTAATCAATTTGTACTTTGTTGAAGAGATAAGTAGTGTTCTTTTACAAGATTCTGAAACTGTCGTAGTGATTTTGCTTGACGAATTACTAAAGGCAGTGCATTCCACAGACGGGCACCTTGCACAGCAAACGATTTGTCAAAAAATATTGAGGAATGCTCTGGCATTTTTAATCGAAGATTTTGCGCTGATCTTAGTAACCTCGAATGTGACTCGTAAAGGAAAGAAAAGCGATCTTTAAGATAAGAGGGAGTAGAAGGAGTAAACAAAACATTGTATAAAAGTGACAGAATATGAGCATTCCGGCGAAAGTGAATGGGCAGCCACTTGAGCTTGTTGCGAAATGCCGTGACATGATCATATTTACGTAGACCAAATATGAATCTTATACAGACGTTCTGGAGACGCTCAAGTTTATCAAGCTGGGCCTCGGTAAGATCAAGATAGCTGACATCTGCGTAATCTAGTATTGGAAGAAGAAGGGATTGAGCAAGCGCAATTTTGGTGCTAGTTGGGAGGAAGTTTTTAAATCTTCGCAAGGATCCAATCAACACAAATATTTTGCGACTGACGTATTGAAGCTGAGGGCCCCAGGAGAGGCAGTTGTCCAAGTATATGCCCAAATTTTTTACTTCGCGACATAGTGGCAAAACATTGCTACCAAAACGAAGTTGTGGAAGTTGAGACCAAGACACTTTAGCTATCATCCTCGAGCTGCCAACAACAATGACCTGGGTCTTCTGAGGGTTAATAAGTAATCCGTGCGTACGACTCCATTCACTGATAGTAACCAGATCAGTATTGATATTGCTGACAGCTTCTGCCAGCCTATTTAAAGGAGCCTGATTGTAAATCTGAAGATCGTCTGCGTAAAGGTGGTAGGAAGAAAGAAGGCTTTTTGAAATGGAATTTATAAAAATTGCGAATAGTAATGGAGATAAAACGCCACCCTGAGGCACGCCTGCAATAGTATTGCACCAAGAAGAACATAAATTCTCGATACGAACACACTGCCGGCGGCCAGACAGGTAACTACGAAACCAGTCAATAACTGTTGGAGATACGTTAAGAGAGCGTAATATCCCCAGTAACACATCAAAATCCACAGTATTAAACGCATTACTAAAGTCGAGCAGTGTATGCGCTGTTAAATGACCACGTTCTAACCCGGCTCTAATGTCATCCGTAATATGAACCAAGGCTGAGGTTGTACTATGGCCAGGACGAAAACCAGACTGGAAGGGATTAAGGAGATTATTTTTCGTGAGAAAGCTACTTAGTTGGTTGTGGACAAGGCGTTCAAGGACTTTGGAAAGGAAAGGCAGGATTGAAATTGGGCGATAGTCAGAAAAGGATGCTGGATTGGCCTTCTTTGGAAGGGGAGTAATTTGTGCATCTTTCCATATTACTGGGAAGACACCGCAGCTTAAAGATGAATTTAGGATGTGGGTAATGGCAGGAAGAATTTCGTCAAGGATAGGAAGGACCATATTACGGGTGATATTGTCATTGCCTACTGCGTTAGATGTAATGGATAGAATACTCTTCCTAACGTCACAATCACACAACTGACTAAGAGAAAAGGGAGAGTAGCTGGGACAGGGAACTGATGAAAGGTCACGTAAAGTGTTAAATTTTGTTGCCCTGTCAAAATTGGGCGAAGTAGTGAAATGCTTATTAAGTAAATTAATGTCTTAATTGTTAGGAGTAGCATCATTTCGTGCTTTCCCTATTCCCAATGACCGCAGAAATTTCCATATTTTTTCTGGATCTCCATTCTCAACCGAGTTATGGATGTGTTGGCGTTGTGAATACCTACACTCCTTATTGCAGCGATTTCGAAGAGAAATATATTTATGCCGATTCAGATCGTTAGGCCTACTCGCATACCGTGACTTAGCTGCCGCTTTCTTAGCTAAAAGAATTTTCGTTTCAGATGTTAGCCAAGGTGCGGGGAGATGCTTAACTTTTATTTTACGCAATGGGGCATGCACATCGAATAACCCAATAATACAGGTGTTGAACATCGTAACTTTCTCGTCGACCGAATCAGCAGTGATCAAAGGAGTCCAGTCAATTCTGCCAGCATCCGCTCGAAGAGAATCCAAATCTATACCACCAAAATTGCGTTGCAAAATTATTTTAGATTTTGCCTTAGGAAGGCGAATTTTGTAAGAAAGGAAAAGTAGGTCATGGTAAGAGAAAGCATCAGCTATGCACTGTCCGTGCTTAGCGACGTGGTCTTTCGAAGAGACAAGAATAAGATCAAGGAGGGAAGGAGAACAATTTGGAAAATGATGAGTGGCGTTAAGAGCAAGGATACATAGGTTACTAGATTCCGCAGCAGAAATAAGGGATGAAGAACGAGAGTCATTCTTCAACAAACAGGTGTTGAAGTCACCCATCACAATTGTATGGCTATAGGAAGGTGAGAAAGTTTCCAGTAATTGTTCAAAAGAAGAGAAATAATTTATCCTAAGAGAGGGACAGTAGTACACGCCCAGCAAGACTTTAGTGTGGTGAAGCTCAAATTCGAGAAAAAGATGCTCACCAGCACTTGCAGGTGGCGGTTGCGAGGACATACTTAGGATAGAATATTTAAAATTATTACGTAGGTATATGGCAACTCCACCACCTCCTGAACCAGTTCGATCATTTCTGATCAACTGAAAATCAGGAAGTGAGTAAGAGGCAGAAGGGAGACAAGGTTTTAGCCAAGACTCGGAAACGAGGATGGCATGAATATTTTTGCATTGAAAATTTGCCAGCATATCGGGGAAATGGGCCGGAATACTTTGGGCATTGATATGAATCACATTGAAGTTCCCAAGAACATCAGAAAAAACACATTCAAAATTGTCAGCGAGCGATGGTATACTAACAAAACTGTCATCATCACTACTAACAGAAAAGAAATCTTGATCAGTATCAGCATCTTCAGCATCAGTCATATAAAATATATACTATTAATATTACAAATATAAATAAATATACTAATAAATAATTTTAACAACTAAACTTATATGTACTAATCTACACTCAATACCTGCCAGTGCAGTGCTAAATACATTTTGATCACGTCATCTGAGGCATTAATAGAAATAATAATAAAAACAAAAGAAATACAAAAGTATGGCTAACCAGCTAAACATATTTCAATTTAAAACTATACAATATAGTACAAAACTATTATAATGTATAGTTTCAATTCATGATAAAAGCTCAAAATATATATTATCTTATACTTAAGAATAACATCAATTTTAAAAATAAAAGGCTACAAATGGCTTAATGCGTATAGGACATGGAGAAAAGGAGAAATAAATTAACTCTAAATACTTACCAAGAAAATTTGTATATTTTTGTATCAATAGACTGCAATAATATTAATATATTATTCAAAGTTACGGTGAAACCGAACATTATAAGAATGTATTTACAAAAGGAAAATAGTATATTAGTTATCTGGATTCCATAGTACAAGCTCTGCTTAGTTTGGGATTAGATTGCTGTATGTGAATAATGTCTCGAGATATTAATATATTAATGTCATAAAGCAGCTACTCTGCTAAGAGAGTATTTTAAAAAAATAATGTGACCAAAGACCAAATCGTTTTTTATGAGATCTCTATAATACTAGAGGTGCGATATTATAGTGCATGGCTACTCTGTACCTCATGGGATGGGATATATGCCCTGAAATAGGTCAAGTCCAGGATCAAGGGAATTACATGTTCTCCGGTACTTGAGGGTGTATCTAACACCGCCAATTCCTGTCCACCGGGACTAAATTGAATTTTTGCCATGTCACTTAAATCATAGGTTGAGAACGGGGAAGAAGACTTGATATATATTCTCGTAGAGTAAGTTAAAACTGAGAAGGGAGAAAGATTACAACGCTTTTGTAATTTCTGCCACCAAATTGGGTTATTATACAAGATGATAGTTCAGCCTGAAGGAGTTTTATTTGGAATAGATTTATGAGCATACAAGTTGAAACAATAATACTATTAAAACCTTATAGCCTAAAAATATACCTCTGCTTAGGAATGCCGTAGGCACTGTAAATGGTTGTAATCTTTACATTCACGGAGCTCGCTACTTACCTACTCACAACGTGCCGTCAAGTTTTAACTCTTTATTGCTTATTCGACCATATTGCAAAACTTAACAATTATTTTTCTGTCATCATAAAAAGAGTAGGTTACGTAATCAATTGTTTTTTATTTCGTTTACATACCTACTTATATGAGTACAAGGACGGATCTTTAATTGATTCGCACGTTTGTTTTTTTTAGACTCATGCTTACTAAGATCGATGCACGAATCCATATGGAATGAACTCCCTGTCGTGATTGTTTTCAAAGAACTGCCGGGGGTTAGGGAAACATTTGCGTGAAAATGTTTCCCTTAGAGTTGCCATGGTGCATGATATGCTATGTTGATCATTTTCTAGGTTAGTTAGTTTGCTAGTTTTATGAGCTTAGGTACAATTTGAAACTATAATTCTATTAAAACCCTAGAGAAAATATAGACAGGTATATCTACCGCCTTTGTGAGAATTTTTAATTTTTTGAAATTTTAAACGTGTATGGCCTCTGCTTAGGAATGCCATACTGTAATTGGTTGTAGTCTTTACGTTCACGGAGCACGCTACTCACAACGTGACGTCAAGTTTTTACTTATTATTGCTTATTCGACCATATTGCAAAACTTAACAATTAATTTTCTGTCATCATAAAAAGAGTAGGTTACGTAATCAATTGTTTTTTATTTTGTTTACATACATAAACGTGTACAATGAGAGATTTAGTTGCATTTTTGTAGACTCATGCTTACTAAGATTGATGTAACAATCCATATGGAATTAGGTAACTCTCTGTCGTGATTTTTTCAAAGAACTGCCGGGGGTTAAGGAAACATTCTCACTCCTTTTTGGACGGCTCCAAAAAAGGCGTGAAAATGTTTCCATGTGCAATGTTGCTATGGTGCATGATATGCCATGTTGATCACTTTCTAGGTTTAGGGCAGTGTGATTTCCGACTTAGTTGTTCGATAAAATATAAAAGTACGACTGATTTCAAACCCTCGGCTACTTAGCTATATTCTAGGTCAACAAACGTTAACTGGGTACTTATTATAAAACTAATCAGTGCAAAAATACATTTATATCTTTAGTAGGTATGTATGTAAGTACTTCAATTATAAAACTAGTACAATAAATATAATTAAAAGGATTAGTTTTTATAGCGCTGTATTGTTCTTCGAAATGAGTCGACCTTTTATGTGAACTACAAAGGAACGGTTTTAGCGACGACAGTAACTGTTCAACTGAAATCTTATTAAGGAAGGAGAGTTTGTTGTTTTTTTTTTTTATGGAAACTGGACCGACGCGACTTCGTTCATGTTAAATGAAATTAAGTTAGATGTAGTTATGTTATAATAACTTATTATTGGACTTTTGAGATGGCAGACTAAGATGGAAGCAATTAAAACACAATAATTTTCATATATAAAATTCCTACCGGTAGAATTTCGGCCACGGCGTCTAGTCTCAATGGAAACTAGCCATCTACCGCAAACACAGTGGCATTTTCTATTCAGAATTCGAAGGGACGTGCGATACGAACGGTAAGAGGTCAGGTACGAGACCGGCAGCTTAACGTGCTTTCCAAGGTATGATACCTCCAACTCCCAGAGTGCGAGACTGAAAAGTTTTCTTAACAGGAAAAGTCAATTTTAGGCCCGATCAGGGATTTGGACCTCATAAGGACATTCCATTCAACTCATAAGGAACTCATTATCTGTTGGTGAACAGCCTACCGTTGGACCAAGAAGGCAAAACAATTACTGTATGAAAAAACCGGCCAAGTGCGAGTCGGACTCGCCCATGAAGGGTTCCGTAGCAGCAAGTATTTCAGTTGATTAAATGAAAGTTAAATTGCGGTTCACGGTTTATGAAGTATTAAAAAAAAACTACTAACTAGATCTCGTTCAAACCAATTTTCAAAAATACTAATAATAGGGGTGATGAAAAAATCATTTACAATCACAAGATACTTTTATTTCAGTATAGGTATTAATTACTACATTATTTTAGGTAAGTATTACATAATAATCTTTAAATTATAATAAATATATCCCAAATACCGCAGTGTCTCAAGTCGAAAGTCTTCGACCAGTGTGTGTTGCCAGTGATGACATACAGAACAGAGACGTGGTCGCTCACTATGAGCCTTATCAGGCGGCTCAAGGTCACCCAAAGAGCAATGGAAAGGGCTATGCTTAGAATTTCCCTGCGAGATCGAATCAGAAATGTTGAGATGCACAGGCGAACCAAAGTAACCGACATAGCCGTAAGAATTGCCAAGCTGAAGTGGCAGTGGGTAGGGCACATAGCTCGTAGAGCCGACGGCCGCTGGGGCAGAAAGGTTCTCGAGTGGCGACCACGAACCGGAAGGCGCAGCGTGGGCAGGCCCCCTACAAGATGGACCGATGATTTTGTGCGGGTCGCTGGAAATCGCTGGATGCGGATAGCGCGAGACCAGCAATTGTGGAGATCTTTGGGGGAGGCCTTTGTACAGCAGTGGACGTCTGTCGGCTGATATGATGATGATGATGATGAAAAATATAATATATATATTATTAATATAATACTTAGGTGTAATTCAGAAAACTTAAAGTAACGTTACAACAGTAAGTTACTTAAGGTGATTGTAATATTTTTGTTAGGTAGGTACTGTAATTTTGTGCAAAGCAAATTAAATAAAAGTACACCAAGGAGGTTTAGTTTCGTTTTCGAGTCTGAGGTTTTAACGAATAAAAAAAAAACGTATGACAAATTCGGCACCATGAAGATGGAAGAAATTAGGTTTAATGATGTTTTGCATTCACAAACTTAGTGCACACGATGTTCTAAATTCAAGTTTACTTTATCCTTTAGCGGATAAAAACGACTTTTCCACTCAGATATTAAAGAGCAAAATAGGTATTCTTTCCGTGATGGGGGAATGAAAAAGTCATTCTTATTAGAGAATGACTTTATCTAAACACAAATTATTTTGTATAATCTTTAAATATTGAAATACATATTTGTTGAAAATATTATCATTGGGATTTGTTTAATGTACCTATAGGTACCTAGCGGTAATTCAGTTTAAATTAAACTATTGAAAAGCAGCTTGCATTGTAATAGGTGGCTTTTTGGTAACTAAGCGTACAGATTGAATACTCTATCCTGTTGGAGTAATATACGTCTTAACAAATCTCAATCTATTATTTTCCAGAACTAATCCTACTAGGTAGCACAATACTTGGTATGTCTGCAATAAACATAAATATAGGATCACATACACATCTATTAACTTAACCTAATTAACCTAACTCTTAAACTGCTAGACCGATATTAACCAAACATAGCTAAGAACCACCGCAAGGAAACTGGCTTTCAAATGAAAAAAATCGCATTAAAATCGGTTCATCAGTTAGAGATTCTCGATGCCAAAGACAGACTCACACACACAGACAGACATCAACGTCCAACTTATAAAGCCACTCTTTTTGTGTCGGGGTTTAAAAATAGTAGCGACAAAAGTTGTGTTTATATCGATCACGCTGTCTACTTCGTTACCGCAACGCACAAAATGATTATATTTACAACGGCACGCCACGTCTCGCCGGTATCATATCTTATTCGCACACAACCCTTTGCGTTGATAATGTCGCCGTTTTATCATGGCGGTGTAACGTTTTAAATTAGTCCCTCCTCTCCAATTCGGCACGGTTTTGTTTATATGCCTTGTAAACGTTGATGCTGAAAAACGAAATTTGGAAGCTTTGGAGGCTTGAGAAGAAAGTATGTGGTGTGTAGATATCAATGCACATACGAACGTCGAGGCCATACAGCTACTCGATAGTGAGACAATTAAAGAGAACAAAATTCTATGAACTATTGTCGTGATTAGTGCAAACTCACTAATCACGACAAAATTATGGTGTACCTATGGTTTTTAAGTGGCATATTGTCCAAATATACCTCGCGTTTTTCGCTTATAACTCAAAATTTTAATTTGTGGCTTTGCGCCCTTTAAGCTCACGGACGGCAGTAATGGTTCATAGGATGTGATTAGTGCTAAAAATAATATTATTATAAAAAAAAAAAAACATGAACGCTGAACTGTCTTCCTCTTAATAAATGTAACTAAGGAAAGTCAGTGGACTGATTCTTAGAATTATTTATGTTTATGTAAAAGTTTAAGCTTAATATAAAATTACTAATTAGTCTCTGGGTACATATTGAAACTAATAAACTACTCTGTGTGGAATCTTGAGGTTCCGAGGACCAAGGAGAGGTCCCATGTAGGTATGTAGGGGTTAAAAATAAATATTAGACCATCTATCACCTAAAACTGGCCTAGTTAACAATAATTTATAATGTTTTGAAACTGATCTTCTTACTTTATCGTATGGTCAATGGTTACCCAGGTGTCAGAGTTATCCAAGCCACCCAGTAGACCTCTGACACGGCTTTACGACGGTTGCCTTTTAATTAAATAAAATGTCAATGTGACTCGCCCATGAAGGGTTCCGTAGCAGCAAGTTACAATATAAAAGTAATAATATCAATTACAGGGACACTTTTGACTACTTTGGAAGTGTCTCTCGCGCAAACTAATCATTTAAAAAAAATGGTATTAGGAACCTCAATATTATTTATGAAGATCTATCCATAGATATCACACATGTATGGATATGATGAAAAAAAAAATTGAGTTTCAGTTCTTAGTATGGGGAACCCCCGAAATATATCGCTTTTTTCTATTTTTGTGTGAAAATCTTAATTCGGTTCACAGAATACATCTACTTACCAAGTTTCAACAGTATAGTCCTTATAGATTAGGAAAAAAGTGGCTGTGACATACGGACAGACATACATGACGAATCTATAAGGGTTCCGTTTTTTTACGGAACCCTAAAAAGGTTTTTATTCAAGTAAACGTTAAAAATCCGCTTGTAAAGAGGCAGAACATGTTTGTAGTATAATTAAGTAAGCAGAATTATTTCTAGGTACATATAGATATTTAGGTCCACGGAGTGTATGCAAAATTTAATTTATGACTTTCTGACTTTCTTTCTTTAGCTAGCTTATATTAAGATATTGTCAAGCTTATACAACATGTAACGTAATTAACGCACACCCTCAAACACCCAAATTAGAATATTATGTTATAATCATAATACATACACTGAATTTTTAATTTAACATGTATATACATTGTTATTACTAAATTAGGTTCTTGGAATAAAGTTTATTTTTCTTTATTTTGTATTGAATGATGGAATTTATATGAATACAAATAAAACTGCGATTTTAAAAGTCTTATTACTTTGACTTCGGTCAATTTCAATTTGTTTTGACTGTTAAGGGGTTGTGTGTAATAATTGCCGTAGTTTTAAATATCTTGGAATAAAAAATACCTATATTAAAAATGATATACATATATCCATTCAGTGAACGATTCTGTACAAACTGTTTTCAGGATGTGCGTTAATTAAGTTACATGTTGAATATATGTTTAATTATATATCGAAGATTTAGATATAATTTACTACATCTTGTCTGAATGGTTATGTAAGGTAAGAATTCCATATTATTATTATGACGGACCTTGTGTCTGTCTTCACGACAACAACCGTAACCGACAGCATTAAGTGCGTTCCAAATCATGGATACGATCAGAAATTAAAACACTGACGGTCACCCACCTTACGCATTGAATTTATGCATCATAACTAGGGTGTTAACGGGACATTGCCGTCTCAGGAAACACCTGTCCACTGTGGGCATCGGAGACTGTAGAGTGTGTAGATTCTGCAATAACGCAGACGAAACACCTCTACACCTCCACTGATGCATAAGAATAAGAATAATTTATTTCCCACAAAAAAGTGCACAATTTACACATAAATTACAGCTTTTAAATGGTGACAAAAAATAGAATTGAACTCTGGTACCCATGATAAGATTTAACTTGAGTTATGGGTACCAGGGCTCTCACACATAGTTTAAGCTAAAAGTAAACGTAGATAATAGATTTAACAAACGTAGCCAGTAGCAAAAATTTAACCTAGGAGCCTCGACATCTGTACAGAATAGAGATAAATATACATATATGATTGTAAATTTGTATTGTATTAGTACGTGTATATGTAGTGTAGGATTCATGATTGTGTAGTGTTTATTTATGTTTCTGTCAGGTTTACAGAACGGACAGGGTGAGAAGGTCTTCAGTGTCTGTGTATGTCTTTAGCTGAAGCCATTTAGTAACTGTAGATTTGCACCTGTAACTGCTCATAGGGTATATTTTACACCATTTGTTTAAAGTGTTATAGAGGTGACCTCCTATAACCCGATAGTGTCGACCAGCAAATGTAGTTTTTAATGGCTGAACTGGACACACCTGATAAGACCGCCTTTCGTTCGCTTTCTCTTTCTCGTATAGCAGCGACCTATGTTTTCTTAGAACGTATAAACGTAACACTGTCCTGGGCCAACACTTCTTGCACCAGGACGATGTTATCGATACTCCTGCCAAAAAGATTCTGCAATTTATCTATGTTGCAGGGTCAGACAGGGAAGTTTAGTTGGAGCGGCGAGCACAATAGTTCATCACTGGACGCAGTGTTACCAGGACCTCCGGGGACTGGAGATAGCCGCCACCAGAAGAATTACGCATTGACCGCATGCCTGGGTGCTTTATTTCGTCAATCATTTATGGACCAGTGAGTGCAATTGGCTATGACCGCGTCAGTTTAAACGGATAAGGAAAGAAGATTTTTCAAGTGAAAACTTCGAGAGCGACGTTGTTCACTTTTTTAGTAGGTATGGGTAAAAAACGTTAAATTGAATATTCGTCGTATTGAATATCGTAAGACTTTTCGTTTTTAATTGACGCTGGCCGTTAAACACTCACATGACCGCTTGTGGCGTGGTGCACTTTTTTGGTATGGGTAAAAAACGTTAAAGTCACGTCAGGACACGCGAACTGTTTGAATATTCGTAAGACGGAGGCTCTTTTCTTTTTTAATTGACTCCGGCCGGTTATACACTCACATGACCATAGCTTTTTTTAAGTGAAAACTTCTTTAGCGGCGTTGAGAACTTTTTCTTCTTATGTTCGATTTTTTACTGCTTACTACCTAACCAAATTAAATTCTATTTTTATAATTTATTCGCGCCATAGGGAGGGCGCAATTACTATGGGTTTTTACCGTCCAAAGGTGGGAAGTAGCATCTCCCACTCGCTACTCGGATCAAATAAACACTACTTTCCGAGTTTAAGAAATGAAAAAATAGTTTTTTCTTCTATCGGCAGTCCACAAAGACTACCCCGCATGTTATTTTTTATTAATCTCGCGTTATCACTATATGTAACAACTTGCTCTTGGCGTTTTTTAGGTGTTTTATTAGACCAATCTGACCTTGTAAGTTGTAACAGCAGCTAACTAACTTGGTCTAGCTAAATAATGTAGTTTACAAGGACAAACATTTGCATAGGCTACTAAGTTAGTATCCCCGGACTCTCGGACATTGTTTCACCTAAGTTATTAATGCAGGTTTATTTAGTAGTTCAGTTCACTAGTTTCAGTGGTCATTTTTATTTAGGTCGTGGCGTGGGCAAGAGATGCTTTTTAATAATAATCTATGTATTCTTTATTGCACACATTAATAGGTACATATTTATATAACAGAGTAGATATATCATGTACACACGGCTACACATCAAGCTATACATATCCAGTATAAGCTGATCCCGCATTGTATAAGATTTCCATACAATGAGTGGTCAACTTATAGTGGAAATGTATAGCTAGATGTGTAGCCGTGTGTACATAGTCAAGCTTAACTCAACTATGAGTTCTCTTCCAGCAAACCTTTGTCGTATTGTTACAAATAGCGCACAACAATTTTAAATAAGAATGAAAATTTCAATTTATAATATTTTAATAATTATCAACATATAATATTCTAATGATTTAGGTATTTCAGAAAATTATTGCATATACATAGGTTATTAACAATAAAACTTATAGAAATACATATGTTAGTATACAATTCACATTTATCATAACAAAATAATATAAACAAAATATAAAAATATGACTTATCATTTTATTAGGCCAATTACTCTCTCCATGCAGTGCTTAATAATAATATACTGGGACATTTTTTTTGGATTGGACAGTCGTACGTAACCACAGATTATAATGCTCTGAGGTCGTAACGGTCAGCAATCTTTTTTAAAATCAGTTTTGCTAGGATCATAATCATAAACTATAGGGCTTCGTAACTTAGCAGCTTAAACCTTACTTCGCTTTATACCTTTTCAACAAATACATAAGTTTATTTACCATTTATTATTAAATACAGCGCCTCGTAGCGTCACAGTTGAGAGATTTCATGAAGTTGATCTATCCATCCAATTTGATACATCATATCTTACGTCACCCGTGCCTAACGCATTCTGTGTAGTAGGTACAGATGCCAGCACATCCAGCTACCTCAATCTGTCAAATTTCTTTTATAGATTTTCAACTTTATCACAAAAGCATAAGGTTCACTTTCAATTGGGGAAATTTGACAGATTGGGGAAGCGTGATGTGCTGGCGGCTGTACATAATAAAATAGTACAGAACAGTCAAAATTTGTAACACACCGATAAAAGTAGATCTCCATATCTCTCTATACAAACTTTCAATGCATTACGAACAAGGAAAAGAGTTTGACACATTTTTCACATTCTTAACGAAGGTCTGCCTCGTGGGACCGAGAGTTGTTAAATCCTGAACTTTATTAACATAAACGTTTATTGGCTAAAACAAAAACATTGTTTTGTTTTATTATGATCTGAGGTCAAAGGAGTTGCCAATAAAGTAGTTGTTCGCTAAACCGAAATGGTTTTCGACTCCGAAGATTATAAACTTAGCATAAATTAATTAACAACTGTACGTTAATGTACAAAAATTTTAGATTAAGTTTTTTTTTAAGAATGTCAATCAGCACATCAAGCTATCCCAATCTGCAAATTTCCCCAATTGAAAGCGAACCTTATGCTTATGTGATAAGGTTGAAAATCTATAAAAGAAATTTGACAGATTGGGGTAGCTGGATGTGCTGGCGTCTGTATTACGTTTATAATTAGCTCCTAGGCTAACTTTGAACGTGAAATAGTGCTATTAGGTACTGATTCATGGGTCAATAGAGACTAGCGACGGCGAGAGCCGTCAAAAGTATTCATCATCATCATCATGTCAGCTGCGTCCACTGCTGTACAAAGGCATCCTCAAAAGATCTCCACAGTGGATGACACGCTTGGAAGACAGGTTGGCGATCCCAGGATGATGGTTATATTTCACAGAGGCGCTGCTTCCTGTTAGCTGGTATCCCATCGGGACGAGTTTTAAGCCCCTACAGGGTGAGATGGGGTGGTTTTTTTTGCTGTAAGCCACACAGCACTGTTCTAGGTATGAGTCATGTATGAGTCAGTGACAGCAAGTAAAAAAGTCTACGCTTGTCAATGATCAGCAAAATGTTAACATTGATGTCAAATATAGGGACAATTTAAATACTAGGCCTCATCATCATCATCATGTCAGCCAAAGTACGTCCACTGCTGGATAAAAGCCTCCCCAAAGAATAGGGGGATATGCCATAATCGCCACGCTTGCCAGACGGGTCTGCGATCGCAGTTTGATGGTCATAGTTCACAGAAAAACGCTGCTACCCGTTCTCTGGTAGGTATTCTGTTTTGTTATTATTTTTGTATTATTTTTAAGTCAAATTGTTGTGCACTGTTTCTAACCCATCTCATATAATCTCTCACTCTGACAAAGGTTTGCTGGAAGAGAACTCATAGTTGAGTTAAGCTCGCCTGTGTACATGCTAGCTCTAATGTTTTATATGAATATGTATTTCTGTGTGCAATAAAGAATAAATAAATAAATAAATATTCCCTCGGTCGATTTCTACGCCCCCCGCGGGATGAGATGGGTTGATGATATTCTATGCCGTCACCACACAGCAATACTAGGCCTGCCGGGTGTAAATACCTAAATATTAAATAGACATATAAAATTTCGGCTCCTAGTAAATTTCTCGTAAGAATTATCATACTTCGTGAGTACATTGGACTGTCATATCTCAATATGTTTGTACTGAGTGACACTGAAAGAAGATACACGTGTTTTATTATTTTCCTCAAAGGTTATATTTAAATCTGGAAGCCTATTTATTTGACATATTATTATGATGCCTGTCATATTAGATGTGAACGAACACGCAATGTGGAGCGCTGTGTACTGGGATAATCGATACAACCGATATTTAAGAAAATTATGCGTATATTATAATATAATGTCATAATATCCATGGGACCATAGGACACTATTCACATACGGCCACCTGATCCCAAACAAAGCGTGTGCAATGAAACCAGATAACTGATATACATACTACTTTTCTTTTGTGAATACATACTTATGTAGATAACTTGTTTACTTTTATGTTGAAATTTAAAAGATTTGTCAATTTTTAGGGTTCCGTAGCCAAAAGGGTAAAACGGGACCCTATTATTAATAAGACTTCGCTGTCTGCCTGTCCGTCTGTCACCAGGCTGTATCTCATGAACCGTGATAGTGTGACAGTTGAAATTTTCACAGATGATGTATTTCTATTGCCGCTATAACAACAAATACTAAAAAAACAACAAGGGCTCCATATAACAAACGTGAATTTTTTGCTCGTTTTTATAGATAGTTTTTATAGAATGAATGAATGAATGGAATATATATTTGCAAAAATATAGGTACATGGTTGTTAGGTACATTATAAACTTATCCAACTGCAACTGCAAAAATTTTAAACAATGTCAACTATAATTATAATATTAATAAATTAAAACAAATAAAATGTCAAACACAAAAAGACGATACTAAATAATAAAGTAAAAACATTAGATAAAAACATTACGGTACGGAACCCTTCGTGCGCGAGTCCGACTCGCACTTAGCCGGTTTTTTTTATTAGTTGGCCCCAGTGTGCGCTGGACTGATGAGCCTTTCAAACATAAACACAATACTATTACACTAATAGGGGAGATTAACAGTTACTTCGGCGTAGCCATGAAATACAGTGGCAGTCCAAAGAGCATTTACATATTGTATGCGTAAAATAATTGTAGGCACGTTGTGTCTATTGGATCCATTTCTGGTGATAAGGCAACTCACATCTGTCGGGTCAAATCAATTTTTGCATAAAATATACTGATAACCCAAATTTTTATATCGTCCAAATCATCGCTTCGCCAATGCAAAATATCGCAATTTAAAATTTTAATATAGAAGATACGTTGAGGTGAATTCGACGCTGGGTTAAGGTCGTAAGATTAGAGTTATATGAATGTTGTCCTTTCATTAATTACTAGCCTCAACCAACCAAAGCACTTTTTAAATAAATAATAAATCAATAATCGAAATTAGAACAACTCTCCTTGTTTGTGACGCAAAATGCTAAATAATTGCAGACGATAAATTTATAAATATTTTTATAAGAAACGCCGTTTCTTGTCTAAAACCCTCTACAAGCACGCTTAAATTTATTCTTTAAAGAAACGTCTTAGTAATGCACGAAACCCTAGTAGTCCACTTAGGTGGTATGATTTAAGGTGAAGCAGACGATAGAATTTTATATCACCCTCATGCTTCATCAACCGCAATACGTCTACTGCTGGACACAATTTACCCCACAGATCTCCACAATTTTTTTATATATATATATCTAGGGACAATGTCACACAGATCATCCTAGCCCCAAACTAAGCAAAAATTGTACTATGGGTACCAGGCGACGATATACATACTTATATAGATAGATAAATACTTATTATACATAGAAAACATCCATGACTCAGAAACAAATATTCATGCTCATCACACAAATATTTGCACTTACCGGGATTCGAACCCAGGACCACCAGCTTCGTAGGCAGGAGCACTACCAACTAGGCTACGGTGATCGTCAATTGCCGCAAACCGCAAATTGCTGGTCTTATGCTACCCGCATCAGGCGGCTTCCAGCGACTCCTATAAGTACAGACGCCAGCACATCAAGCTACTCCAATCTGTCAAATTTCCCCAATTGAAAGTTAACCTTATACTTATGTTATAAAGTTGAAAATCTATAAAAGAAATTTGACAGATTGGGATAGCTGGATGTGCTGGCGTCTGTACATCGGTTCATCTTGTAGGAGGCCTGCCCACACTGCGTCTTCCAGTTCGTCTTTCTACCTAAACGGCCCACTAGCTTATTCATAAATATAAAATTAATAAAATATGTAAATGTCCTTTATTTTTTTTCTAGGTACTACTACCTACCTAGTGCTGAGAGTTTACCGATTCAATAACAATTCAGTACACTCACAGCTATAGAGTTGCTATATGCTATTCTTCTGACTGCCTCGTTGGTCTAGCGGTAGCGTGTTCACCCGTGAGAACGAGGTCCTGGGTTCAAATCCCGGGTCGGGCCAAAAAGTGATTTTGGGACGTATCTGTAAAAAATAAAATTCTCAGCATCAGCCCGGTCTGGGAGTTGGCGGTATTATACCCCCGTGCCTCGGAGAGCACGTAAAGTCGTCGGTCCTGTACCTGACCTCTTTCCGGTCGTGTTGCCTAGGCGTCCCATCGGATCATGAGAGTGATGGAATAGAAAGTGCTCCTGTGTTTGCGCACACACTTGAGCACTATAATATGTCCTGCGCAGATGGCAAGTCTCTGTTGAGACTGGCCGCCGCGGCCGAGGCCGAAATTCGGCTAGGATGATAAATGTTATTGAAATTTTGGATTGATAAAAAACAACTAATTGAGCGGGGCTCAAATGATCTTCGTATTCCAAATAACTGAGTGATAAAAGGGGTTGGATTGTTCACAACTGCCTAATTACTAGTACGAACAACTAAATATGTATCTATGCAAATTGATGTCATCATTAGCCATTACCACGTCATGTTGTAAACGTAATTATGCAATCCAAAGCATGTTTCGGTCTGATTGATACAACGATAATTGCGTAGGTCCCAGTATAAATATAGAGTTAGCTTTATGAGTCCAAAATACACGTATACTTTTATTTCATGTTTCACGCCAGCACATAAAGCTACCCCAATCTGACAAATTTCCCCAACTGAAAGTGAACCTTACGCTTTTATGATAAAGTTGAAAATCTATAAAAGAAATTCAACATTTTGGGGTAGCTGGATGTGCTGCGTGTGTACAACTTTTCTCCATGTAATTATTTGCACAAAGCAAGAACTCATAATACAAATTCTAATTCATATTTATTTATGTAGTGGCATCCACGTTATCCAAGTTTTTGCAAATGTTAAAGGAGAATTGATATTATGGGTGATATTTGGAAAGATTTTGGATAATAAATATGTATTACTATTGTTTTACAGGTTGTGGTTGATTCAGTGAAGACAAAATTGTTTCCGTAAAATTTTTACATTTATGTGGAATCGTCATATTTTTTTTACCCTACCGTGCAGTGCATGACGCAGCTACTGAGAAACACTGCCAGAAAACACAGTATCCTTTTTTAAAATAAAATATACTTAAGATTAATTACAAACATGTGTGTTGACTCAGAACAACTCAATCCCAAGCACTTTTATCACTTAAATAATCAGAAATTTTGTAATATGCCCTGCTACACAATTTGGTTTTAATAATTCTTTTAAACTTATTCGTAGACAATTCTCTTATATCATTGGGAAGTTTGTTATAGAATCTGGTGCCTTGCCCCATAAAAGAGTTACTTAATTTGTGGTGACGGGTAGTATGCAATATGAGATTATTCTTATATCTAGTATTTACATTATGTGTATCGCTCCTTCCATCCATCCAGTTTCCCTTGGTGCAGCTTTATTTTAATTTCTAACATTTTATTTTTTTGGTGCGGCACTTTAAGTATGTTTACTTTTTATCCAAGATATATTGTTATAAGAATATATATTAGAGAGTCTAATTACATTTCGTTTTTGTTAATAGTGTATAGAACAATAGTTAATAAGTATGTTCGGAATCGTATTTAGTCTATTTTTTTACTGTATAAGCGCAGATATTTGAGCAATATATTATAAACATTATTTCTATTAAATAAACTTGGATTAAGAAGGAACAGATAATTATTCAAGGCAGAATAATTTTTTTTCGATAATTACAGTTCTAAAACTATACCGAATAGAAAAATAATTATCTAAATCGGATCACACATAACATACAAATGGGACGGACAAACGCGTTAAATACATAAGTATACAAAATTGTTTAAGTGATGATTTTCCTCTGCGTGTGTGAACTTCCTTTAGACCCTTTTAAATTCGGCTATGTTGCAAATAAATCTTCTCTGACGGCTACTATCTGTAAACTAACTATTTGTCAAATGTCATCTTCTTTGTTGAAATAGATTTAGAGATTTCTGGTTTAGTCAGTAAGTAAACATGTGACGTTTCGCTATTTATATACCTACAAATAACAAGCGACTCGCCCCGGCTTTGCAAAATAAAATATAGCCCATGTTAATGAATAAATTGCAATATAAACATTTTATTTTACAAGTTTTTATAGTTAGCATTTAATTTTTAATTACTTAAATTGGCATGTAAATTTTACATGCCAATTACGTTTACTTACCATTACTTACTAGCTGTGCCCCGCGGTTTAACCCGCGTTAAACTTTATAATTTAAAGCCTATGTGTTAATCCAGGTTGTCAGCTAACTCCATGTCAAATTTTATTAAAATCGCTCCAGTCGTTTGGACGTGAAGAAGTAACAAACATACACACTCACATACTCACAAACTTTCGCCTTTATAATATTAGTAGGATTGTCATTATTTTGATCATCATAAGATGATCAAAATTGAACACTATTTATAAAAATAGGGCTAAATTGATACCATATATGGGCTGCACGGTCTGAAATAAAGATTTATTATTAAGTATTTTCTTTCGCGTTCGTAGTGTAGCTTTTGATGATGCTTTGCATTTGTTGAGTATATCCATTAAGTATAAGCAAACAAACGGGCATACAAATATCGAATCTATGGACGCTGTATATGAGCGAGAGACTTCATTGATGTGTTTATATATTATGTATTTACCCAATGTTTGCGATCCGGCTTTATCTAAATACACATATCGTCGGCCATGGCCGACTTGTATGACAAATATCTTGAGAATTCGTTTATGTGTAACATACTTGTATTTTAAATATGAATAACACAAATAAATATGAGACTTAATAGTATTTTAGGAATATCTTATTTTTATAAATACTTTATCAATATTTATACTCAAGGTACATATTGTATAATCTTATTTTTATAAATACTTTATCAATTGGAATATCTTATTTTTATAAATACTTTATCAATATTTATACTCAAGGTACATATTACACGCGTTTACATAAGAAATCGTGTTCTTTTTATAATCTAGGTCACAGTCGGAATCAGTATTGGTGAAAGTTATTTTGAAAGGACTGGTGTATTTTTGCACCATTCATATCGGTTCCATGGTGTAACGGTTAGCACTCTGGACTCTGAATCCAGCGATCCGAGTTCAAATCTCGGTGGAACCTGATATTTTGATTTTTGTAATAATATCTAGGTATGTACGATATATCTACGCGTAGTGTTTTAGATTTATTTAAATTATATGTTGTGTTATTGAAACAAGACTTACTTATACTATATTAAAATATTTCTGAACGATTTTTCCATTGGATTACGATTATCTGTAGAGGATTAAATTTTATCTTTTGTTTTATAGTTCCCAAATATATGTATCTAATCGCTATGCGTTTTAGGTCTTTATGACCTGAATTTTACTGACTCTTTTAATTTGATATCCTACTGTGGCAGAAGGAGGGTTATATTTTTGGAAGGTGTATTTATACTTATGTATTATTTTTAGTAGAATCAATTGTCTGCGGTGGTATTTCCGATCCGGTATGACATGGCAATCTTCAAGAAGTGAGCTTATTTCTTTCTAAAAGGCCGGTAACATGTCACATACCATCAGGCAACCCATTTATCTGTTTTCTTTGCTATTATATAGGAAAACTCGGACGGGCATAGCCGCGGCAGATATTGCATAAAAAATATTAGTCTAGAGGAAAAAGAGGAATACGTTTGAAAGGGAAAATGTCAGCTAGCTTACTTAAAATAAATATCCGTTTTTTTAAGTTAACGCCCGCACTAGAGAATCGAATCGGAACTTACAAACATACATTTCACGGCCACAAATCACACCCAATCTTAAAACAATAATTTGTAGGTCACGTAAATAGTTGTATAATGCAAGGATAGAACTCAAAACACGTGGGCGCCGAGGCGACTACTATAACGACTGTACACGTGCAGTCAAATTGCTTCTTTGGCTAATAATAATAATACCTCTTCGATATGTAGTACTTCGATATAATTATGTTTACTTAACTACACACCCTATGAACTAGTGTCGTGATTAGTGATTAGTGTTAGCAATAATGTAATAATTACATACATTAAGGGGAAGACATTTTGTTCATGTGTTCTTTATAATTATTATAAAGAACACATGAACAAAGTGTCTTCCCCTTAACAAATATGACTAAGGAAAGTCGGTGGACTGATTCTTAGAATTAATTATGTTTATGTAGAAGTTTAGGTTAATATAAAATTACTTATTAGTGTCTAGACTAGATTGTAATACCTACATATAAAGTACTATACTTGGTGCTTTATTAAATAATAATAAAAAAACTACACACAAACAAGTTTTGACTATTTACAAGCGCTTTTTTAAAGTCTACGTGAGTCAAAACCTTTTTCTATTTTTTTTACGTAGGATAGATTATTGACCTAGATTATAAATTACACGTCTACACCCAATATACGTATACGTCTTTAATGTATCCCTCATAAGTATACGCGGCTATAATGTAATACACACAAAGCCGTTAACCCGTAAACACAAGGTGGTCGAAGGCACATTTAAGGTCGCGTGCACCACATAATTTTCATAGGCATGCAAGCTGAAGGCGGTGTAAACATATCGTCATTATAAGCTCGAACAACTCTCGGCAACTTCCTTTAATTAACCCGCCACTCCGCAGGACCTATGTGCAGAGACGTAGTTAAATCACAACCATGGGATACATCGTTATAGTACAGTGAGACAAATAGCTATCTGGAATGAAATTATATTGAGTACCTAAGCCTCAGTTAAATAAAACATATCTTATTTTATATAATACTAGCTGTGCCAGCGAACTTCGTAGGTACCGCCATACTTTTATCATTTCATTTCATTTTTAATTTATTGACTTCAATAACAATATACATTGTGTTTGTTTGATTACATTCTTACAGACAAAATTACATAATACTATACTTATTACACATAATTTAAACAATAAACCAATTTAATACTACATTGTTAAAAATAATAATTACATTATTATATAAGCCAAATCATTGCAATATTAAACTTAAAATTAAACAGTAATGAAGTTATTTACACGTTTAATAAAAATAAAAATTTAACATACAATTTTTAAGACGAGCTGTTAACATTAGATAAGTCAGATACTGAGTACAAGCAATTTTTCCATCTATACTGTCTACTATTTTAATAATTATTTTAATGCATCGTAATGTATAACAATTTTCATTTTTCCTTCCGGAGAGAAAACAAATAGTGCTGAAGAAACAACAACCATAAAGAAAAACATCGTCTCACAGTCTTCCGTCTCATTCGCACACTCACTTTTTTTTCATTTAAACCTTCGCTTGTCGAGATCAAGATTTGTTAAATTTAATGCAGTGGTTCGGAAGTTAGGTGCGTACAAAAATTTCGGTGATACAATTTTATTTATAGTCGTATAAATACCAGATTTTTCAGTTGTTAGTTAAAAATAATTCAAACTAAAGAAAAATTTAAACTTTGTAATATCTAACCACAGAAAAGTACAAGTGGAACATTGCTTACTTTGGCTTACATTGGCTTGTACGCCACTTGCACTTGTACACACTGCCACGGAGTATGCCCATTCTTTTAAGTTCTTTAAAATATATGTATATTTTTTATGAGAACCTTTTACACTTCGACTAATTATTTTTGTTTATATATGAAGGTAACATTATTTCTCTGATGTTTGTGAACTGACTGGAATAATTCCAGAATGGCCCCATATCAATTTTATACTTATTCATTGTAAACTTAGGTTTTATTAAAATATATTGTATATTTTTAATAGGAATTCTTAGAATTGATTGTTTTTATAAAGTTAGTAAATTGTTGCGTGCCTTGATAGGAAGAAAGAACGTATATTATATAAGTGATGCCACGTGTGCTAACGTTATAGAACTATCAAGCAGACCATTCCATAAAACGGGGTAAGTCAAAATCCAGGTGTGAATAGATTCACCCAACTATATCGTATCTTCTTAAACGACTGGATGTATAGAAGACAGCTTACCGTATATAAATGTGGAGTGGGCTCTTGAGATTGATTATCACAAATGAATAATTGGTTTCTTCCTAATATAGGTGTTCTAAATCTAGACGAGACATCCCAGTATACTGCACCTTCCGAATAGATACGTTTCTAACTATCCACTGTATGTAATTAGACCAGAAGTATCTTACTTTGAGTAGTGAAGCATCCGTGCCGAGAAATGAGAGGAGCGTTAATTACGAACTAAGTTAAGGAATACTACTTCTATAAGCCATTTGATTAATCTTATATGGTCTAAGTAAGTCTAACTTATGTACATACTATTAATTAGTCCAGTAGCAGTTTCATTACGTTTTATACTCTTGGGATTTCATCATGATCATTATCATATCAGCCGAAAGACGCTCACAACTGGACATATGTAGATCGAAGAACCAACGGCCGCTGTTGTAGAAAAGTTCTCGAACGGCAACCGGAAGACATAGCTTGGGCATGTCTCCTACAAGGTGGCCAGACAACTCAAGACCGGCCATTGTGAGATACTTGTGGGATGCCTTTGGATGTGGACGTTTTTCGGCTGATATGATGATGATGATAGATTTTTTTTCGCGGACTGTACTTTCTATGTTCTCAGAAATAATATAAATTCTCATGTTTTA
Source organism: Pseudoips prasinana (assembly GCA_951640165.1). Classification (NCBI taxonomy): domain Eukaryota; kingdom Metazoa; phylum Arthropoda; class Insecta; order Lepidoptera; family Nolidae; genus Pseudoips; species Pseudoips prasinana. The sequence goes on along the minus strand of OX621241.1, from coordinate 15,269,083 downwards.
ATTAATGAGTAAATATTTCTTAAATGTCAGTGACCCGTGAGATAAATTTTCTGAGTCAGTTAATTTCCTGTTTCCGGGAAGATAAGTAAATAACGTAATATGTTTTGGTTACTTTTCTTGAGTCCATTGAATAATATTATAGAACTTCTTCTAAAACCTTTCTAGGCACACAGATACTCAAGTGGATATACCTGTGTACTTGTGTACCTATTATTTTTCTTTATCGTATGGGCAGTGGTTACTCTAGTGTCAGAGTTGTTCAAGCCGCCCAGTAGGCCTCTGAAAGGGCTTCTCGAGTGTTATCGAACGACAACAACCTGATGTGCTGGCGTCTACGCGACTACCGTCCCAATTGGGTGACAATTATAATCGTTATAAGATTTAAAAGTAAAATATATAAGTATATATACACATATATATATGAAATTAAGTATAAGTGTAGTGCGCCTCTGGAATTCTCTACCACATTCCATATGTCGCGGCGTCGCTAGATATTGCTTTGCTTGCTTATTCACTGAGTATTTCCAAGAGCAGAACTAAGAATCAATTCTAATCTCTGTAATTTATAAATTCTATTCAAATATTAGTTAGTATTTTATCCCGTGGGTGTCGTAAAAGGCTAGCTAGCTACCTATGTACTAGCTACCACCTAACTGCGGTCGCCAACTCGCATGCCAAGCGCGGTGACTACGGGAGAACCCTGTGTCCAGTATCAGGCTGATGATGTATAAATATTTCGACCCTAAGAGGTATAGTTGTCCCAAGATATTAGTATTACTTATTTAAATTTTAGATACTTTTGTTGTTAAAGCTGTTAATAGGTTAATGAGATACAGCTCGCTGATAGAAACACAGAGAGAAGCACAGAAGTTCAGACTGCGGACGCTGAGTTGTTGTTGTAAGTACATACGCGAGCTTAACTCATTTTTTACAGAAAAATAATGACAGAGGAGAAACATATTAAATAAACTAAAATTATTTCTATATATGTACGTCTACAAGATGAGCAGATAAATTGTACATATCTGTAATGCGGGGAGTATGGTTTCGATCCAAAATTGAAATCAGGATGATTTTTTTTTGTATCTAGAATGGGTTAACAATTTTTGACCATTGACTACGTTTCATTGAGTTATGTCCACCCACCATAACCAACAAATTATAAAATAAAATATTACTTTTTATTTAATTACTTCGTACTTCACGCTGTTAAAGGTTAATTACAAGCTGAGATAATAAAAATATTACTGCCAAACTTCGTTTCAAATAACACGAAAACTTCAGTTTATGACTTGAAAGTTATGCCAAATTGCTACAATGAAGTCGGTGATCTAGAGTAGATATAAAAGAGTATCGTAAAATTTATAACCTACAATATAATGAAAATTAATAAATTGCAAAACACAGTTAGACTCTGTGATACTCGCCGGCTATTGATACTCGGTTTTAGATATGCTAAAATTACGTATATAATAATAATTATTACACTGAGCATTTGAGCCTAAAAAAATAATATCATAGCCACCCCATACCATCCCATGGGTGTAATAAAAGACGACTAAGTAAGGACGTAAGGGTTGATAGCGAAATGCTCTCACGAGTCCGTAAGCGATCGGTGAGGTTAAGCAACTAGGCTCGCCGTCAGTCCATATATGGGTGACCACCAAAATGGTTCAATTTCTGAGCGTTTCCTTGCTACGGAGGGCACGTTAAGCTGTCGGTCCCGGTTGTAGCAGTCGTTAAGTCATGTCAGAGGCCTACAGGGCGGCTTGAACAACTCTGACACTAGGGTAACCACTGCTCACACGATAAGTAAGTCAGTAAAGGACTTAGCAGGTGGTCGGGCAGCAGCGCTACTTGTGTTCTAGTTACTACCTGACTGCGGTTGCCAACTCGCTTACCAAGCGCGGTGACTACGACAAACCCCTTCAACTGGCAACGTTATACTTTGTAGGAGGCCTGTGTTCAGCAGTAGATGATATCAGGCTGATGATGATGAATATAATAATAATAATATCGTGGGACATTATTAACACAACGCCACCTGATCCCCAACTAAACAGAGCTTGTACTATGGAAACCAGATAACTGATATACTACATATACTATTTTACTCTTGTAAATACATACACCCAGACTCAGGACAAACTGACATGTTCATGCACATAAATACCTGTCATCGGTGGGAATCCAACCCATGACCTCCGGCGTGAAAATCAGGCATTTGCCAACTACGCCAACAGGCCCGTATTTAAATAAGGATACTTCTAGTTTTACTCCAGATTTACACATTGTCTTTATTTTAAATAAACAATTACATTCCATTTTTAAAACCATATCATTTGCAAAAATTGAGCGATTATTTATCTAGTCTGGAAAAATACAATATGAAAAGGGTATCAAGCATTTTAACATGTTACTGGCCGGTTTTAATAATCTTCTTTATTTCAGGCAAGTTTTTGGAAGAAAACCTAATTATTGAACGTAGTTTGTTATATTCTGATTGGCGCGAATAGGTAAGTGACAGTTGATATCAACTCTAAAAAAACTAGCAATACCTATTTACTGAATTATCCAATTTACTTGACATTTTAAATTAAGTATTGAAATTACAGTCTAGCGGTCTTAAACATGGTAAAAAAAGTTATTAAAGTAAAAAGATACTTGCACTGCTTGAGAAGGATTGCAGCCAAACTTTGTAGCTCAGAGTTTAAATGGCAATTCTCCGTCAAGAGAAGACCTGGTTCTAGAAGAAAGCAATGTACCGAAGCACGGGAATGTCGTTTTTTGGCGTCTTTAATTAATCCGTGACCACAGAGTTAGGCTTAGCCTCTCTTGGAGTTGTGTGTGAATTGTGGACTTGAAAATGCTGTAATAATTAATTGTGTGAATTGTGGACTTGAAAATGCTGTGATAATTAATTGATTTTCGATAAGACCAGGTCGATCTTTTTACAGGAGAGACGAGTGTATTGATGGGGATAGCTACGAAAACGTGGAGAAGGCTTTGAAAAATCATGTTTTGAAGAAAGGATACCTCATTGTGGCGGCTCTGTTAAGGGTGGAAAAAAATTCATTCGTTAGATCTTCAGTTCAGTCATTTTCGTCGCAGTCTTCATGGAAAACGGTACACTGAGGAGCATTGGTGCTTAACTGAAGATTTGATTCCTCGTGTGCACGGGGAATTCCACATTGGCTCCCCCTCATGTTTTTCAGACAACAACGTCAATACACTATACTATACATCACCTCTATAGCGATATGCACATGCAACAGCTCAGGCTCACGTTGACCATGTCTGGGACTTCATGGAGCGATGAGTACGATCAGTATAGATAACCCCACATACCATGAGAGAATTAAAATATCAAATATAACAATCACGTTCGTTCAAACCTATTATATGTGAATGGACTGTTATAATACCTTTGAGGCCAGTTTAAGCTGTCTGATCCCAACCATCGATTTTAGGATTTACTAAGATAGACTTGTGAAGTGTTCTTAAACGACCCGAATATTCATCAGCTGCATTTTATACATTAATCTCTTTACCGGTAAACGTGGATAATTTGACAAATTGTTTGTCTTTGTCATTAAAGCATTATTTTAGGTTCGTGCGAATGTGTGTAATCAAGTTATAAATTGAACGAAAAAAGGCGTTATAAACCGTGTGAAATAGAACAAAATCTATGACATCTTTTTCCAATCAAATACCAACATTTGCAACTTAATAAATTTAAACGTATTAGTTGTTTTTGAAAAAAATTGGTTTAATAGTTTCGGATTTTTCGAATAGAGTTTCTGCAGATTTAAATTAGTTGAATAGTGTTTTAGATTCAACTGGTTCAAGTATGCCTTAAGTTAACAATTGTCATACTTATACAGATTGTAAAATAAACTGTGGAGGAAATTTAGTTAGTGAAAGATGAAAAAATATGTTCTAGTTGATATTTTACAATTTGTTCAGGCTATCGCAATGTATGTAGCATCCTGTAGTTGGCACTCCATCAACTGGCAATTTATTATATTATATTAATTTATTATTGATTTCTTTTCTCAGTGTCGCTTACTGAGAAAAGAGATCAATTATATAAAATATGAGTAGTAATATGTCAGTAATCAGATAAGTTAAATTCACTTTAATGTACACCAATTATAGAGCATAGTTGACAGACTACATTTAATTATTAAAAAAGGTCCAATAGGCGGTCTTACAGATATCAGTGGTATGTTCCAGACAACTTTCAGTTGCACTATATATTGAAAGAATAAGAATAAGAATAATTTATTTCAATTCAACACACAATGTAATAATGATAATAATAAATTATAATAGATATTATATTGGGTGATTTTTGTCCCCGACCACAATTAAATAAGAAATCTGTTTTAAAGATTTTTATACGTTCGTAATCAGTGCTAAAATATTAAGGTATGCCATTTTAAAGGTACTGGGTAACGATAAATAATAATAATATTTTATTTTTATTAAAATAGAGCTTTTTTATTTATAACATCTGTAGCCTAGAGAACAAAATAAAGGTAAAGCAGCTGTTGATGTGGAGATTGAGTGTCCAACCCCTCTAAAGAATTAAATTATCTTTCTAAAGTTAATTTCAAAATGATTTCACTTTAAATAAAACACTGAGCTTCGTACGAAGAACGAAGTCAAATATAAGTAGTGTTTTGTAGTGAAACTATACCTATTAGCCGAGAACTGGGTTAGTTAAGTATTATTCTAAGGTTTTGTTCAACTTTATAATTGAGTTTCATAATTAAAACTAAAACACGGTTGTTATTTTTAAGGGATGCTATATAGATACCAAGAAACTTTGTGTCTTCTCGGAAAGGTATAGTTAAAGCGAAATAACTGACTATTCGAGTAATATCAATTATTTGTTTTAGTTATTCGTGCTACCTATTTAGCTAATAATCGAATTTCGGCCACGCCGGCCAGTCTCAAAAGACACTAGCGATCTGTACACTTTAAAGAGTCCCTCATTAAAGTGCACAAGTGTTTTGCGCGTACACTCTCTATTCCATCACTCCGATAGCACTGGCCACACGGCCGTAAAAAGGTCAGGTACAGCGCCAACGGCTATACGTGTTTTCCGAGAAGCGAGGGGTGTAATACAAGTCAACCTTGGAAATCGAATTTAAAAAGCAGTATGTCTTGCTTTCTGCCCATATTGCGATACAAGATTTTTAGTTCGTTAAGAGTTATGGGTAAAAAAATATTGTCGATTTATAATTTACGCTTATTACCCTTTTTTATTTATTGGGAATTGTCTATTGTGTGCCCAAAATATTTATTAATTATCTATGAAGATCCTTGTTGACTGTATGACAAACGAAAAAAATGCCACACGGCATCCGGTCATTTATACATGAAAAGTCGATAAAACGTTAAAAAAAGCTATAACTTTCATAATATAACTCATGCGTTAAGTGTTGCGTGACTACGCTTTTCATAGGTTATTAAGAAAATAGTTTCAACCAGAAGTATATCATATACTTATCCACTACGTAACAATTACGCCAGTTATGTGAAATGTTAGCGTTGCATTGCACAGTAATAAATGTGTTGTGGCCATGGAGCTATTACAAAGAGGAGACGTTGTAATTCGATTTTTCTATGAAACAACGCGTGACATTTTGCGGGGGGGTGAGGGTGTTAGATCCCGCCTACTTCTTTGTTTACATCTACCGGTCAATAGGTAAACTAATCGCATGTTTTGTCGACTATCATTAGTAGTAAGTAATGTAACTTTCTTACACTAGATGTCACACAGTGCAGGATGCAACAGGGCCGGACTCATAACTTCGTTCCAGGGAGTACTGTTTTTTTTTACTTTTGCGAACCATAATGATATCCTTTTTTTATTGACAGTGATATTATTATAAAATAAATGTTAGAATAAAAACGTCATTGATGAATGACGATTGAAGATTATAGAATTTTGTTAATGACTTATTTTACAAAAATAGCGGCTGAGTCGGACTCGCCCATCAAGAGTTCCGACCTGCAAGTATTTGAGTTTATTGAATGTAAGATAAATTGCGGTTTAAGATTCATGACGTATAAAAAAACCTACTTACTAGATCTCGTTCCAACCAATTTTCGGTGGAAGTTGGCATGGAATTGTATATCATAAATTTTTTTTAGTTTTATAATTCTCTTATTTTAGAAGTTAATAGGGGCGGGGAACAAATGTTACCGCTTTGGAAGTGTCTCTCGCGCCACCTTTCCACCCCACAATGGGTATGGTATGGGTTTGATGAAAAATAAAATATTGAATTTCAGTTCTGAGTATGGGTAACCCCCAAAATTTATTCGTGATTTTCTATTTTTGTGTGAAATCTTAATACGGTTCACAGAATACACCGACGGCAAAAGCAGGGACCGGACAACCCCGCTTCTGAGTTAAGCCGTTTGATAGGGTAACCTGTTCATTGGGTAACTCGTATCGCAGTGTTACCCTTTGATTGACTTACAGCCTCGAAACCCAGTGAAAGGGTTAACACGTTTTTTATGGTAACCCCGGGAAGGGGTTAACCCCTTCAATGACTTAAGCCCTTGAATAGCTTACCTTCTTGAAATGGTTTTATTCGAGTTAACCTGAATTACCCAATCAACTTAGCAGCGTGTAGGTGGGAGTAGGTATACTCGCACCCGTGCGGTGCCTCATTGCCTAACTACTTTTAGGTAGGTACAACAAATTTGACGAACGAACGACTTTTTATATTTTAAATTTGAAAGTTTAGTGACGACAAATAGTCGAGCTAATAATTAACGTGTTATTTAATGAACTGACTTACTTTAATCTTAATTTTGTCACAATCTGTATGATGTGATTATATTTTGTAAAATAATTATTATAATATTTTTCTGTGTGGTGATGGCATAGGATATCATCACCCCATTTTATCACGTAGGGGGCGCAGAAATCGACCGAGGGTATACCTACCAGAGAACCGGCAGCAGAGTTTATCTATGAACTATGACCATCAAACTTTCTTTCGCCAACCCGTCTGCCAAGCTATGGGGCTCTGGGGGTCTGCCAAGCTCCCATTCTTTGGGGAGGCTTTTGTCCAGCCGTGGACGTACTTTGGCTGACATGAGGACGATAAAATAATTGACGGGCGTGTTGGCATGGTTGGCAAATGCTTGCTTTTCACGCCGGAGCTCGTGGGTTCGATTCTATTTAGGACAGATATTGGTGTGCATGAACATGTCTGTTTGTCCTGAGTCTGGGTGTAATTATCTATATAAGTGTGAATTCACAAAATAAAAGTAGTATATGTAATATATCAGTTATCTGGTTTCCATAGTACAATCTCTGCTTAGTTTGGAATCAGATGGCCGTGTATAAATAATGTCCCTGGATATTATTATTATTTAAATTATTGTATAAAATGAACTGATATATTATGGGTATTCTAAAACATCATTGACGTGACTAAAATGTTCATTATCATAAGAATATTATCACTTTAAGAATTTTCAGAATCAAGCAATCTTAGGTTATGTAACTGTCCATATATTCCATATATAGACAACAACCTTGGTCTGATAAAAATACATTTAGGCGACCACCTAGGTACAAGTTTTCCAAGACTAATTCTGTATTCAATAAAGTTCTTTACCGTAATTTCATATTAGTTACTAATTTATTTGCAAATATAGTTGAAATAATAATACGGCTTTTGTGGCCTCATTAATTGGCTTAAGGCAATTGCCTGTTTTTTTGTGCCAAGAAGTCGTATGAAAAAATGACAAACTGGCTATCTCATATATCTTTTACAGAAACCAATGGCCTTAGAATTTGACAAATGGATGACAATCTAGTAGGACAATCAATTATACGGCTTCCGTAGCCAAATGGCAAAAAACGGAACCCTTATAGATTCGTCATGTCTGTCTGTCTGTCCGTCCGTATGTCACAGCCACTTTTTTCCAAAACTATAAGAGCTGTACTGTTGAAACTTGGTAGATGTATTCTGTGAACCACAATAAGATTTTCTCCCAAAAATAGAAAAAGAACAATAATTTTGGGGGTTTCCCAAAAGCACATACATAGAACTGATGCTAATTGTTTTTTCATCGTACCCGTAATTGTTGGGGATCTATGGATAGGTCTTCAAAAATAATATTGAGGTTTCTAATATCATATTTTTCTTAACTGAATAGTTTGAGCAAGAGACACTTCCAAAGTAGTAAAATGTGTGCCCCCCCCCTGTAACTTCTAAAATAGGAGAATGATAAAACTGAAAAAAATATATGATGTACATTACCATGCAAACTTCCACTGAAAATTGGTTTGATTGAAATCTAGTAAGTAGATTTTTTTAAGACGTCCTAAATCGTAAACCGCAATTTACCTTTCATTAAATCAACTGAAATACTTGCTGCTATGGAACCCTTCATGGGCGAGTCCGACTCGCACTTGACCTGTTTTTCTAAATATTGAGATGTTATAACGTTTTTCGATAAAAAGAAGGTTACCGCCGCTCTTGCAAGTAAATTGCAAGTTATTAGCTTTAACAGCGTGTTCATTTCTGATTACATTAATAAAGATATGGACGTTTGTATTATTAGTTATAGTATTTAAATATCTCTCAGTCACCAACATTTTAGTCTTCGATCATACCAATTCAATCAATATCTTCTATTATTCTAGAGCAATGAGCTGCCAACAATGTTGTATTTTTTTTATAATAACTGCCATTGTTACTAGTGATTGAAAAATAATTCAACACCTCTCAAACTTAATCTTTTAGGAAAACGCCTGATTGTTGTTTTAAAATTTTCCAAACAGCTAAATTTCTAACTGACTAACTTGGCCTTGTCTGAAATATTGTAACTTAATGCCTAAAGACCTTTTAAGATTATATTAGCGTGGTTCTTAAACAATTTAAGAACAATAAGGCTCATGGTGATAACAGAGTTACAATAGAGCTTTTAAGGCGGATGGTACCTATACCAATCCTACGATCTTTTCAGAAGTTATTTAACTTCGTCATACTAAAAAGTCAAACGTCACAAGGATGGCACATATTGGTGTGGTAGTGCTTTCTTCAATAAGGGCGATAAAAACCCTTTGAAAAATAACAGACCCATCACGTTACTGAGCCATGTTTACAAGTTGTTTTCGAGAGTCATTACGAATCGTCTCACGCACAGGTTTGACGTCAACCACCCTCCTGAACAAGCCGGTCGCCGAAAATGCTTTAGTACCATATACCACATACATACGCAGCGGCAAGTTATTCAAAAGACCGTGGATATATCCAGTCATTATGCTTAGCGTTTGATTGAATCGAAACCTGGATGTACTGTGATCTTTCCAAAATTCCAAATTAACTACCGGTATGTCGAGGTGTTAAAGTGTTTGTATGAGAACTAACGACAACAACCTATACGATTGCAGCGAGGCGTGAGACAGGGGGATATAACATCTCCATCTCTAGAACTATTCATCACTGCATTGGAAGATGTCTTTAAGCTCCTGGACTGAAAGGCTTTGGCATCAATCTCAATGGCGAATACATCCCTCACCTTCGTAATCATGGCTGAAACATTGAAATACCTCGGTACAATGCTCGAAGACTTCAGAAGGGTCTCTCTACTAGTGGTTCTCAAAATGAACATGGATAAGACGAATATCATGTTGAACATTCAGGTTGCACCCATTCCAGTTAAGGTAAGGGCTCTCCACAACCTCGAGTGCAGAGTGCACTCGAGGTTGTGGAGAGCTATATCTATACCTAGGACAGACCACCCCACTAGGGAGGCGTTCCAACGCGGTGGTTTTCACCGAAATCTGCGTGCGCAAAGAGAACGGGAGGGCGCCAGAAGAAACGTTCATTGAGTACCGACGGGATGACTACCGGCACGAATTAGTGCACTGGCGCGCACGGCTAGAGTTACGCCTAAACGCGCGCCAGCGTGCCGTCGGTTCCACCCTACCTCACCTCAAGGCCTGGGTGGAAAGGAGTCTGCCCAACACACTCTCGCTGAGTGCCCGGCCCGGGTGGCCAAAAGGTGACTCAAGATCTAAATCGGACGGGATCTGTCCCTGCCGGCAATCGTAGGGGCAATGCTGGTGGGTCACTCTTCTAAATGGCACGCCGTGGTCTCCTTTTATGAGGCAGTCATGTTCCAAAAGGAGGCCGCCGAGCGCGAACGGGAGAGATCGCAGACGGAGGAGGCGTCGGGGTGGCGACTGCAACCGGTAGCCCAACTCCCCCTCGGAGCCGCGGCGGCAGTAAGAGAAGTCAATGTTACCAGCTAAAATAAGACAGCGATCTTTGTATGGCGCAGTCGCTGTGCCGGACTGGCAGAAGTCGGCAAATAGCGAGGACAATCCAGAGCCCTCTCAGGGTACGTGTGGGACCATCATACCATCTGGAACTTTTCGCATAAGGGGTGCACCGGAGCAACATACCCGCGTTCCCGCGGCTCCCCCATCAGGCGCCAAGAGAAGCCCACGGCAGGTAGGTTTAGTCGGTGCGAGTCTGACGCATCCATCCATAAACATTTTTGCGGGTGGCATACGTAGGCATTCGACCTGCCTTATCAAAAAAAAGGTAAGAGGTCCACTTCGAGTAGGAGGTCAATTGTAGAATCTAACTTGCCTGGGCAGCGTTCGGAAAGCTAAGCTTCTGGTCCCAAATACCAATCAAAAGTCTTCGATTAGTATGTGTTGCCTCTGATGAAGCAAGACGTAGCCACTCACTACGGGGCTAATAAAACGGCTCATGGTCACCCAAAGAGCAATGGAGTACGCCATGTTCGGAGTTTCCCTCCGAGATCAAATCACAAATCTCAAGATCCAACCAAGAGAGGCAAATCATAAAAACCGACATAGCTTGAATAATTGCCAAGCAAACGTGGCGGTGGGCAGGGTACATAGCTTGCAGAATCTACGGCCGCTGGGGCAGAAAGTTTCTCAAGTGGCGACCATGAACCGGAAAACGCAGCGTGGGGCCCCCAACAAGATGGACCGATGATCTTGCGAGGGTCGATGACAGCCGCTGGATGCGGGCAAGGCAGGATCTGCAGTTGTGGAGTATCTTTGGGAAGCAATGGACATTGCCTAGCAGAACCTTCGGCTGATATGATGATAATGGTGATGGTTATGATGATGATGCATCTATTCAATAACGGTGTACGCCACCACGCCTCCGCAGTTTAACTTTAACAGAATCAAAATCAAATTCTTTGTTATAATATAATATATTATATATTATAATATATTATAATTATGTCCTCCTAGCCGGATTTCGGCCCCAGCGGCCAGTCTCAATGGAGACTGGCCATGTGAGTGGGACATACCACAAGTGTGTGTGCAAACACAGGGGCACTATCTATCCCATCACTCTCATAATCCGATGGGATGACTAGCAGAACGACCGGAAGGTCAGGTACAGGATCGACGGCTTTACGTGCTCTCCGAGGCATGAGGCTATAATACCGCCAACTCCCAGACTTCGGGCTGACACTAAGAAATTTTTCTTTTTACGCAAGAATCAAGAAATTATGACTTTTGGCCCAACCCGGGATTTGAACCCAGGACCTCGTTATCTACGTTTAAAGACGCTACCAGTATACCAACGAAGCGTAACACATATTTTAAAAAAAGAACTGCTAAATTGCTTTTACTTAATTCTGTAGTACCTACCGAGTTCCAAATTAAAAGAAATTATGACAATAAACAAGAACAGACACGAAATATTTAATATTACAATGTTTAGCGACAAGCAAAATTGAACTTTAAAATAATAAATTCCAAATTATTGCGACTAGATGTCACGCGCGGTGGTGTTTATGCAATTACCAAACCAATTTCGATGCGAAAGAGTGCATATTACAATGTCTTGGCTGGAATGGCTTACCCTGTTACAGTGTTACAGGGTATGAAAGGGTAACCCTTTCGGAAGCGGTTCATTACACCCGTTCGAAGGTGTAACTCGTATCATAGGGTTTATTTTTTAAGCGCTTAAAAATACCCGTTCAAAAACCCATTCAACGAGTATCCGGACGGTCCCTGGCCGCAAAAGTGGCTGTGATATACAGAGGGAAACGTTCACTAAAAACAGCGGTTCCCAAATTCCAGGTAATCATAAAGTATTACAATAGTTGGTGTTAGATGTAAGGTTTTAATAAAACTTCATAATTTACAAAAAGTAAACAAGAGACTGACCAAGAAAAATGTTTCCTTAAAAATATAATTAATTTACTTCAAAAGAAACAATCAATTGATAATTCAATATTTTCCGATTTGACTAAAAAATTTGAGGTTGCAGAATTGTTTAATTGGAATGTACATTAAAAATAAAAACAGTTGTACGAGGGCCTTCAAAAAACATTCTCCGGGTACTAGAAAATTTACCTTAACTCGCCATCTGCTTTACTCGCCATCTGCTTATAAATATGTACGTGAAATGTTTAATAGATGTTTACCTCACCTACATACATTATATGAATGGTATCGAAGTGTAAATGCGGAACCAGGGTTTTGTACCGAAACTTTAAATAGGCTCGAGGAAAAAGTAAAATCTAGTGATAAAAATGGGAGGCAAAAGATATGGACAGGTAAAAGCTATGAGGGCCTAGTAGATATGGATTTAGGTAGCGCTGATAGAAGCCAAATGGCTACCCAAGCTTATGTTTTTCAGTTAGTTGCAATCAATGATTCCTGGAAACTACCATTAGCTTATTTTTTATTGACAGTATTAAAGCAGATTCACATAAAAATTAGAAAAATGCAATCAAATCGGTGTACAAATTTGTTCTGTGACATTCGATGACTGTAAAAGCAACATTGCAACAATGAAAACACTGGGTTGAGAGTTGGATGATATAAAAAACTTAAACACTGATTGAAACACCAAAGTGCTGATTATAATGTAGTTGTATTTTTAAACGCGTGTCATATGTTAAAACTGATGCGGAACACCTTTGAATCTAAGAGAGTAATTTAAACTATTGGTGCAAAATCAATGCAATGGCAATATTTATCGGAATTAACTTGCAAGAAGAAAACTGCTTACAACTGGCAAATAAACTTTCACATCGACATATCCATTTTAAAAACAAAATAATGAATGTGAAATTTATTCGTAGACAATTGTCTAATATCAATGATATTAGACAATTGTCTACGAATAAATTTCACATTCATTATTTTGTTTTTAAAATTTGTTTGTTATAGAATCTTATACATTGCTCCATAAAAGAGTACTTATTTTGTGGAGACGGGTAGTATGCAATATAAGATTATCCTTATATCTAGTATTTATATTTTGTGTATCGCTCCTTTTACAGAAGGAATCGATATTTTTATGCAGATATAGTAGGTTTTCACATTGCTGAGATGCTATAATTGCTGAAGTTATATACCTACTTGAAATGAAATTTACAAATTTTCCCAAAAAATAAGTGAAACTAGTAAATAAAAACTGCATACAAATAAATATTTTATTTTATTCCAATATAATTATGAATACAATTCGGAATATTAATAATAGTTAACGCTTAATTAAAACCTAAACTCAAAAAAATATCAAATTCTTAATTCGTGCCAGTGGGTAACGTTCCTAGAATACTGGCAGCAATGTTCAGTTGTTGAGCGAAATACAGGCCATCATTTCGGGAACGTGTCGTTTCTAGAACTACTAGTCGAGCTGCCGTTTCTCTATAGATGGTCGATGACTTATTATTAATATTCCGAATTGTTATTCATGTTATATTGGAAATAAAATTAAATATTTTATGGGTAAAAAAATGCATTGTTACGAACCGATATATCCAGTTTTAAACAAGGTAAAGTTCCCTTCTTTAATTTTCTAAGGCCTTTTTTTGTTACTACGAAGTCTTCATCGTTAAAATGGCAAGAACAAATTTTTGTATATTTAGAGGGAGACCAGTCTTGTCTGTTAATTTTTGCTATCCATTTTTGTCTAAGGTTATCTTCAGATGGCAATCTATAACACTCATAATTTTAAAATTTGACTAAATAAACTAGGTAGGCTTGAAGTACTTAATTTAAATTAAGTAAACAACGAGCATACTAATGAAGGGAAGTAGGTACTTTAATTAAATTACTGTACATAGAATATTTAATTTATAGGAGATTGTATGTTTTTTTGTGCAGTGCATTCCATGTTTAAGTACTTTCTATTTATGATACAGCTGCGGGACATTAGGTAAAATAACTGGATCCTAATTACGGCCCTGTTTTTGTTATGTTCATATTTGTTCGATAGATGGCGGTTTTCTTTTTTTAAATTATATTAAAAGCCACAAAAATGTATTTTGGCCATTAAAGGGGTTTTACGAATGAATGTAAAACAAATTTCAGTACATACGATTATTAGATTATGATAGTACTGAGCTCTGCGTACCTAAATATTATTTATTCCCATGACCCCAAGTATCGCCATCTAATGTCGTGTAGAATTATGTTTCGAAACGCCGACGTTAAGGGAATTTTCTAGAACTATTTTGATAAAAATCGAATAAAATTACTTACAAATGAAATTTGATGCCATCCATAGCATTAGAACGTCTGTCCGAGTAGTTTTTACAAGATAAAACACAACACTTCATTATTTTTATCTTCTAGCGCAAATATAGCTGTAAATTGTGAACGTGACGTAGATGTGCACAGGACGAACGCCAACAATACATTGACTTAGGCCACGCCTACATAATGACGTTTGGACTCAGTTGAAAATCACAGTTCTCAGTTGCTTAGGCCGTCTCCTCTTTGTAATAGCTCCATGGTTGTGGCTGTCGCGTAGTTTCACTAAGTACCGATAATTATAACAGATGGCGCTACTTGTACTAATATTATTTGTATATAGTACAAAATATTTTGGAAATAGTTTTATATATCGTAATTGACTGCCTTTGGTCCCGCGGTAGCGTTTTCAGCCGCAGATAATGATGGCCTGGGTTCAAATCCCGGGCTAAAAGTGATTTTGGGTTATTTAAGCAAAAAAAAAAAATTCTCAGTATCAGCCCGAAGACTGGGAGTTGGCGGTATTATATCCCCTGTGTTTCGGAGAGAACATGAAGCTCTCGGTCCTGTCTCTTCCTCTTTCTGGTCGTGTCACTAGTCGTCTTATCGAATCATGAGAATGATGGTATACAAAGTGCCCCTGTGTTTGTGCTATGATATGTCCCACGCAGATGGCTAGTCACCAGCGAGACTGGCTATTAAAGCTGGTATTCATGGTTAGAAGAACAATTAATTTCAGAGAGTTTAAACTGAGTAAATACTATTAAGAGGCTGTAATCATCCAATTATATTGCATAACATCGATCACGCTTTATAAGCTAATAACAACGGGTCAAAATAGAATGAACAGAAAACTATCAATACATGGTAAGGGTCTGTAAAATTTAACAAAATCATTAAATGCGAGCAAGATATAAACTTTATGACAAATCTATGTCCTTCTAAGTCATAAAATGCACTACGGTTCTCGTTCAAATACCGCAATATCTCAAGTTGCAAGTCTTACACCAGTGTGTGTCTGTGTAGCCAGTAATGACTTACGGTTCTAAGGCGTGGTCGCTCACTATGTGCCTTATAAGACGGATCAGGATCACCCAAAGAGCAATGAAGAGGGCTTTGCTCAGAGTTTCCCAGCGAGATCGAATCAGAAATGTTGAGAACCGCAGCCGAACCAAAGTAACCGACACAGCGCGAAGAATTGCCACGCTATAGTGATAGTAGGCAGGGTACACAGCTTGCAGAACCGACGGTCGCTGGGAAGGAAGGTTCTCGAGTGGCGACCACGAACCGGATGACGCAGCGTGGGCTGGCCGCCTAAACCACGGACCGATGATCTCGCGACTGCTGGATGCGGATAGCGCAAGACTGGCGATTGTGGAGATCTTTGGGGGAGGCCTCGCTCCAACTGTAACCGTATTTCGGTTGCTATGATGATGACCTTATCATTCTTTAGGCCCGTAAACTGTTGCGTTTCTGTACACTCACCCGCGATACAGGACTTTATTTCCTACAAGTGTTGTCTCTTATGGCTAAAAAGTACTATTTATATACAAAACTTTTACTTCTAAACCAATATAGATAATAATATTACAATGCTATTTTTCATCAGAACATTCATTTAACAAAGATTCTTAGATGCCATTTGATAAAAAAAAAACTGTTAAGCCATTTAGAAGTTACAACTCTTTTGGGCTTTCATAATTGTTTCATCTGCGAAATGTGAATTGAGAACTTATAAGCAAGTACGTTTTCTAACTTAAATCTTGATAAAATGTTAGAAATAAAGAAATGCTTATATAACAAAACCAAAACAACATTTCCAGATGGTTGACGCCGCTGGCTAAAGTTATATTGGTACCTAGAATCTCGGTTTTACTGTTTGCTCAGTAAATAACAAAATATACATTACGTCCGGACTTTTTGTGAACCGAAACTATATCGAATATAACCTTAAACATCGCTATATGAGAGTAAATAAAAAGGAATTTATGAGGTAATACTAAGAGGCTGAGGTACTTGGTATATTGCGTGGCGGATTTATACACATTGTATTTTTTGGAACTCTCTATAAACAAAAACGTGAGTCGTGAGACTGAAGCATAGAGAATATTTCTTGGGCTTCTAAAGTATTATTCTGCTTGTTTTTGCTAAAATATTTTTCATTCATATTTATTATTCAGTGTGTATACATATAAAACCAAATATATATAAATAATAATAATATATTATACGAATATAAAACCGAAGAGTAGTTTTATTTACTTGCATGCAGTTCAAAGTTTTACTTATAAAGGTAGAGTCGACGAGAAGTTGGTGTCAACGGAAGATCAGCGTTAAAAGAAACCAAGCCAATGCTGTGATTTTAGCAGTTTTGTAACGACCTCGTTACAAAATTGCTACGTTACAGTATCTTTTTTCCGTAGGCATTTAGTGGGACGATTTTTGTCGACCATTTTTTCCTTAACTGACTTTTTTTCAAGACATCCCCGTACAAAGGAAATTAGTGCCTGTGTCGCGGGGTACTTTACAAACATATCATTAACGGACACAAAGTACATCCGTTGTCCTGCGCGGGAATTGAACCCGGAACACGAAGCGCGAAGCGACTGTCTTAACCGCTGCGCTACACGTGCAGTCTCACTTTACTTCTCTACTTAGTCGAGCTGCCCATAGAGCCGCGAAAGACCAAACTTTACCTAAAATATTGCAGTCATAACTTTAGCGTGTAGTTAGCCACTTCTACCTTCCAGGTGTTCCTAACTACCATGCATTAATGGTTGTTAAGTGTTATTATTTATTCCTCTACGCTAACGTTGTTCGTAGCAACTTAAAATGATTAAATATTTCTACTAGACTCCAACGTTTTCATTTTATTTACACAATAAATTACAACGGACAACAACTTATGAGAGAAGCGTAGGTGGCAATAAAAGGAAGTGTGAACGTACACTAATATAAAACTGAAACTGAAGTATGTCCGTACATTGAAGATATTTATTAGTAGTATATGTATACTTATTTACATATAATACTAATAATATATGTTATATGTAAATAAGTATAAGTAATATATGTAAGCAATTAGTGGTAGTACTACTATTAAATAGATATCACGATTAGTCGTAAGTAGTAAGTAATCATATCCCTCATTGCTTTCACCATAATTCCATACAATATAGTCCAACTGAAGGTTGTCTGGAAGAGATTGCTGTAAGCGATAAGACCGCCTATTGTACCTTTTTATGAAATATTATTCTAATCTTGGAACAATTTTCTGTAAATGGTTTGCAATAAAGTGTATTTATCTTATCTTATATTTACAAAACATATTTATATCATATCTCGTCAAGCACGGTTTGCTTTCAGCGTTCATACATCCCACCTACGTGCAAACTCTGGAATGAATTACCTGCTGCGGTGTTTCCTCAGCACTACGACATGTCCTTCTTTAAACGAGGTTTAAAAGAGTATTAATCTGAAGGTAGGCAGCGGTTTGCTGTGACCCCTGGCATTGCGAATGTACATGAGTAGCGGTTACCTCATACCATCAGGTAGGCCGCTAGCTCGTCTGCCTCCAAAAGCAATAAATTGGTTATATACCACCATATCTTCTGAAGATCATTGGGAAATCATCTTCAAAAGGAAAAAGGAAACATTAAGAAGTTAATCGCGTTAATCCGTAGTAGGCGCTCTGCCGTTAATTGCCAGTGATTTAGAGTTTAGATTTATGGTTTGCGTTCCGAATAACGCCATAAAACTAAAATTTGATAGTTAAGAAGGTATTATCAATATATTATCTTTGTAATTCAACTGTGAACCCGCCATGTTTCTAGATATAAAGATAATGGATGGCACTTACCTAGGGGTGTTACTAAAGGAACTCGTAACTAACGGTACACACTAGCGGATGCTAGTTTGTACAGACGCCAGCACATCAAGCTATCCTAATCTGTCAAATTTCCCCATTCGAAAGTGAACCTTATGCTTTTGTGATAAAGTTGAAAATCTATAAAAGAAATTTGACAGATTGGGATAGCTCGATGTGCCTGCGGCTGTACCGTCCGTAACTGTTAGTTAGGTGCTCTGCCGACCCAGGATCGGGGGAGAGTGCTGGTTTGATCACCGCCGGTCGAATAAATGTATTATTTCCTAATTTTGGGTTATAGTATTTGTAGATTTAGGTGAAAATGAAAAAAAAAATAATATTTCAAAAATAGGTCTTTCGGCTGATATGATGATGGCCATATACATAATTATTTAGGTCTGGTATATTTCCTACAAATGATGTCTTTTATTATAGATTTTTTTATTGTAGATTTAGGTTTCAAAGGAATAAAAATTGATATTTCATAAATAGGTAAGGTTAATATTGATATCAAATATCAATATTAAGCTTGAATGTTATTGGAATCTGAGGTTCTGTAAGAATAAGTCCATAATGGGCTTTCCTTGTTAGATGTACTCTCTTGTACAACTGGCACTTGTTCAAGCAGTGTCGTGCTGCAGTAGTGCGTGTCGTTAGTTGTACTCACACAGCATTACACTGAGTTTAAGATGGATTTCTATATATTTTATATTTCAATATTAATTTTATGATGATGATGATTAATTTTAACTTTATATACAAACTCTTCCACGTGGAGCACAGGCCGCGGGATGAAACTAGTAATGTTTTATAACATTACTAGTGTCATCCCGACAGTCGTAATTTTGGTGATGAATTTGTCTGTAGTAGGTACATATGTATTGTTATAGTAGAAATAATAAACTTATAGGGATATAACAAAGGCAGGCTGCTTCATCTATTAACTTGCATTATACGGGTCTGTAACGTAGTAGCGAGAGTCATATGTTCGATGAAACGAAAGTTAATTGAACGATTGTTCGAAGGAAATTTATTGCGAAACAACTTTTTCTCGCCAAATGCTGCTTTAAGTAAACGATTCTTCGAAAATTTATTAATCGATGTACTGCACTTTCGATTGTTAAATTGAGAATATGCAAATTGTGTTATAGAGATGAAGAAACTTTCCACCAATCTTCACCAACAATAGTGTATCTAGCGATCGGCGGCCACTACCGCGGCACGCTCGCTGTGCTCGCTCACCTTCGCGCGCTAGAAGGTCACAGTCCTAACCTAAACTAACCCAAATCTCAATTTAACATTCGAAAGAGTAGTCCATCGATTAATAAAATTTCGAAAATATTTTAAGAGCTTACATTTGGTGAAGATATTGTCTATAGTATGTAATAATAGAAATAATAAACTTATAGGGCTATAATAAAGGAAGGGGCGTTCATCTATTAACTTACATTATATCTACCAACGACCTGTAACAATAACAATTAGTTATATTTTAAGAGCTCAATGTACAGTCGTCACCTTTAGACAACGTTAACCTTGACAGTGACACTATTAGGTAGGCACAAAGGGGGTTTACACAGTGCAAGTAGGGATATACCTACTTGTACTATGAAGACCCCCTTTGGGCCTACTGAAGCAAGTACTATGTAGTTAAGAACTCGTTGGCCGCTTTGTATTTGTGACAGGTACATGGTAAACATATTTTGTAGCTTATACTAATTAATTAATCTAATTTTCTATGGAATTAGTTAGAATGGATAGACTTTCATGCGCATTTTTTTATTGGGACGAATACGTGCATTTGTTTGCGGGTTCGATGCCTGATTATTGCTGAGGAGACAACGTATTATGGTAAGGGTCGTTTAGTTTGCTTACCGGATATTTGGCAGCTTCAAATGGCGCGGGGTTTATGGACTTGTGACAGAAGCGAGGCTATGCGTTGTTGTGTATAATGTACCGATTTATGTTAATTTGTGGTTTCTCGTCAAACTTTGGTGAAATGTGGGTTGAATGCCATTTGGCAGGATTGTTCTTTTGACCATCAAAATTAGATCTGCCATTGCCATCAAATTGTGTTCTATCATAGACTTCGTATTTATTAATAATTCCGTTAACTTGGAATTCTAAAAGAGTATATTTTCGATAAGAATAAATTCTCTTAGTTTTCAAACATGCAACTGTCGTAGACAAAGCACATCCAGACTCATGAAACAATTACAAATATCTCAATAATGGGAAACCATAAACCACCATCTACCAATCCGGGGTAGGCGTTCTGCGTTAAGCTACGAACACACTGGCAGATCAAATTTAGGATTCCCTTGCTAACACCCTTCCGGAGGATGTAGGTATTATCTATCGGCTTGTTTTTCTAGAAACATGGCGATTTGCATTGCGAATAATACTATAAAATTCAAATTTAACTATGTCACGAAAATAGTTGCGATTTGCTTTGCGAATAATGCCATAAAATTCAAATTTAACTACAAATATGTCACGAAAATAGTTGCAATGTACAGGAATTAAGCTAAAAATTCGTGGGCGCCCAAATTGGCTCAGAAAAGAACTTTATCTAAGTCAGATATGATATATGCACCGGGTCATGCAATCAATCAGCCACTTATGTTCTTAAAGTCAAATAAACTGAAATCTCCTATCCTGTTCCGCATGTTTATTTATTCAAATCTTTCCTGTTCGAGAAAAACCAGTAGGTAAGCTTTGATGTGGTTCAAATAAGAGAACCATTAAGAAGAATAAACACAAACAAGTTTGCATCTCATACATATATAACAAATGAAATATTTTGTCACAATATTTGTTTAGAGCCGAACGCTTTTGCATTTGACAATTTCTCAACGCATTCAAACCCGAGGCGCCATGCTTCTGGTTATCATTCTTTCTGTCATTCTGTCACCGCGGAGCGCGAAGCGAACGTTGTTTGTCGTGCCTCCTTAATATCTTGGAGATTAAAAAGGCGGCCCGTGTATTTGTCAATATTGGCTTACTAATTTTTTATTGTTTTATTTGCTTGACCCGTGGCTTTTTATTATTATATACCTATATGCTCTTTATGCTGTGTGGTGACGGCGACAAATATCAGAATCAGAATATCATCACCCCATCTCATCCCGTGGGGGGCGTAGAAGTCGACCCGAGGGAATATCTACCAGAGGATGGGCAGCAGCTTCCTTCTGAGTACTATGACCATCTTACTGCGATCGCCAACCCGCCTGCCAAGCGTGGCGATTATGGCATATCCCCCCAAGACGATTCTTGAGGGAGGCTTGTCCAGCAGTGGACTTATTTAGCTGTAATGATGATGATGATGATGATATGCTCTTTATGGCCATGGGGTAGTTTACGTTTGGTAATAAGGTGTAGCTGGCAGGACGCCTGCAGCACAATTTAGCTTTTAAGTAGCTCCTTGTAATTCAGAACATGTGGCGAGTTAGAATCGTAACATTATTTGTAAAGTGTTACGAGCTTAGTGACAAGCGTCTAAAAATAAAATTCATCATCATTACAGCTGAAAGAAGAGGAAGAAGAAGGCGCGCACAGCTAGATGCTCCCACCGGCCGTAAGCGATCGGCGAGGTTAAGTAACTAGGCTCGCGGTCAGTCCATAGATGGGTGACCGCCAAAGTGGTTTAATTTCTGAGCATCCCTGTGCTTTGGAGGGCACGTTAAGCTGTTGGTCACGGTTGTAGTCACAAGACAACAGTCGTTAAGCCAAGTCAGAGGCCTACTGGGCGGCTTGAACGACTCTGACAATAGGGTAACCACTGCCCATACGATAAGCAAGCAAGCTGAAAGAAGTCCACTGTTGGGAACCTTCCCCAAGAATCATCTTGAGGGATATGCCATAATCGCCACGCTTGGCAGACGGGTTGGCGATCGCAGTAAGATACTCATAGTATTCAGAAGGAAGCTGCTGCCCGTCCTCTGGTAGATATTCCCACGGGTTGACTTCTACACCCCCCACGGGATGAGATGGGGTGATGATATTGTCATAGTCGTCGCCGTCACCACACAGCAAAATAAAATTCGCTTACTAAATTATTTTATACCTATGTATATATCTTAGATCACACACGTCTATGAAAACACTCAGTGCATCTTTTGTTGCAAACACACCACTGTAAAACAACTCTTGTAGCATCACAAATTAAAAATACTAATATAAAAACATGAAATGATATTAAAATGAAATCACATTGGCATAGTCCGCAGCAATGAATGTAAAGAACCTTTTCCATTTAAGATGCATATGTTTTTATGCATCCGCACGTTGGCCTGAAGTGTTCCGTGTTTCCATACATCTGATAATTTAAATCTCGCTGCTGTACAGAGTGTAGGTAATCTAATTGCAAATATTCAGGCAAGCTTCCGAGCGGCGGGTACGCGCGAGCTGAATATCAAATTAGAGATGTACGGAACTGGCCACTTTCGTGTTCAAGGAGATTCATTGACTATGCTTCACACCCTTTATAAAATTCAGCCGAAACAAAAATGAAAGTCCCTTTTGCTAGTTGGGAACTCCGATCGGATTTAAGTAGTTTTGATTTGGGAAAATGTTGTTAGAAGTTTCAAGGGCAGACTGGTTTCTCTATCTAACTAGAAGTTAAAACACGTTTTGTAAATAGTTTAAGATACTAAGGATGCTCAATTTAGCCAGACTGAATAACTTGTAGAACATCAGTTCGTGAAATACGAAATAAAAATTGTAGGTCAGTGCGTCAAAATCAAAATGGAGGTTACTAATTTGACCGAATATTTGTATTTTTATTAAGTGATATATTCGTTATTTGTGAACATCTTTTAAAATTTTATTTAAATCAGTTGTCATAGCTAGATGCTCTCACCTGTAAGCGATCGGCGAAGTTAAGCAACTAGGCTCGCGGTCAGTCGATAGATGGGTGACCACCAAAGTGGTTTGATTTCTGAGCGTCTCACACGTAAGCTGTCGGTCCCGGCTGTAGTCATTACACAACAGTCTTTAAGCCATGTCAGACATCTAATGGGCGGCGGCGTAAACAACTCTGACACTAGGGTAACCACTGCCCATGCGATAAGTAAGTAAAGAAAATCGTGCGGTTACGTGTTTTGAAAGCAGTTAATGTTTTCCAAATATCTTTAAAAAACCGTCACCTGTCAAATATGAGAATGTGCCATCGTTTTATGTATCTAATGTTCCCGTATTTATATAGGTATAATGCACGTGCTCAAGCCACTGATCACAACCTCTCTATAGAAATCTGACACTTCGCTTCAGTGGCGCTCTGAGCCGTGGTCCTTACCCCATAAGGATGCCCTCAGCCGTTTCTCACTTATATTGATAGGACTTCTGGTTAAGAGCTTCTGTTCTTGCCACTTAAACAGATCCTTACACAACTTGTGTAGGTACTTTTTCAAATAATACATCTGCTATTATTTGTGTAATTGTCTGCATCAGCTAAATTAATCCTACTAATTTTATAAACGCGAAAGTTTGTGAGTATGGATGTTTGTTCCTCTTTCACGGAAAAAATACCGAACGTATTTTGATGAAACTTTGTAGTAATATGGGTTATATATCCGAATAACGCAGGTTTTAATTTATAAAGGCAGAGACAACGGATTTTTTGTCACGATCTTTGCACACCTCTTTTGCCTCGATTACTGTCGTTATATTCGTTGCCTCTGCCTACCCCTCTGGGAAACAGGCGTGAGTCTATGTATGTATGAATGTTAATTTATAAAGTTTAACACTGGTAAAACCGCGGGGCCCAGCTATAAAAATAAATTACAATTTTAACTCTTGACGTAAATTTATAAGTCACGTATTAGACCAATTGAATAACTGTTGGTACATATTGCTGAAATATAAACTATATTATAATTTGTTTTACATTTCAATCTATGATATAGTTATATGTGGAGGGCGAACATATCTATTAGTCCTGTTTGTCCCATTTTGAACATTGCAAGTATCAAGTAGCACCTATCTACCTCACGTATTTCGATAGCCTATATTTAAAATGTTTCGTCCAATGAAAAAGTTTAATTTTCGAAACGGCTGTTTCTTTTACCTTTGAGAGTAAAAAATTGGTACGTTATCCATATTTCCGTTAATTTATGTACCCCTGTTGATATTATTTATAGGGGGTATGTTTGTTGCGCTGATAATAAAATTTGAGTGGATTGCATATGTCTGGAACTGTAATACGGTCAGTAACATAAATACTTATACATATACTTTCTGATGTTTCTTATTTTATTGTTATTATGCAGTAGAACCTGTCAAAGAATCTTCTTACTCTTCTTATTACTTTTTTACATATTTGCTTTATTTAACCACTACCAATTATAATCTCTAATTAAGTTATAAGTTTTTGTTATTAATCTATAGTTTGGGAAGTACGAGCAGCCTACTGGTTCGATTGGACTATGCCAGTGGTCTCGAATTCAACCCCATGGCACAAAACCACTGTCTTTTGGAATTCATGCGCGTATTAGTAATTAATTATGTTGTACTAAAACGGCGAAAGAAAACATCGTTTGGAAATATGCGTGCCTGAGAGTTCTCCAAAATGTTATTTATGTCGTGTGACGTCTGCCAACTATGACTTGTCCCGTGTCATTGTGAGAACAGTGGTGTCCCGTGCCCCAGTGGGAAAGTACTGGGCTGTTATATATATAATGTAGTTTGACTCTTAAAATAAAAAGAAAGAAAGAAGGAGTCAGAAGTACCCTAAACCGGCGAGCATGTATGAAGAATATAATTAAAAGCAAACGAGGCGAAATCGGTGTGCAAAGATTTTGACAAATGGAAATCCATTGTCTCTGCCTACCCCTCTGTGAAACAGGTTTAAGTCTATGTCTGTAATAAAAAGAAAAAATATAACGAACTTTCTTTATTTTTTACTACACGCAAGCATTTTTCAATGCTCTTTAGAAACTTTATCATCAGTCCTGCAGGTCACATTCTGTCTGTATGTATCTTAGGAATATCATGGCATCATTCTGCAATTTCAGCGCACGTGGCGGAAATTTTCGCTGAAAACGATACCGTGCGTGTTTGTAACGGTTCTAGAGTAGGATGAAGTTCATGCACACCATGAACGTCATGTTAATGTTGAGAGGTTCGATGATAGAATGTGGCCATTGACATAAAATCGAACAATTAATTTAGACATACACTGGCGGTAGAACAGACAGAAGGAGGTGAAACCTCTCCTCGGGATGAGGGGAGACGGCTTGGATGGTGGATAATTTTCAGTTCCTCTTTGTTATTACAATATATAATCGATGATATATATTAATTCCAAAATTAATAGTTACTGTTGACCACTAAATACATAGCTAGGCGGTACGAACATGGGCTTTGTGCACTTAAAGCCTATGTTCTTACCGCCTACGTGTCTGCGTATGAGTCATATATAACGTACAGACGAATTCTAGCTCTCGACAGGCATTCAGCGCTATGGTTTGTTACAGACGTGATGGCCTGGTCAGTTTTTCCAATCTTAATATGTCCATCGTAAGCTCAATTTTTAAGCTATTGCATAGTTTCTATCGCGAGCCTTGAGCGTGGGGACCGAATCCAGAAATTCCGTAACGAAAAAACCTAACACCCCCCACTCCGACCGCCATCTATCGATAAATACCAGAACTTTTAATGACTTTTTGAAATATCACGCTTGTCTCTTTAGTTCAGCAACCCGCCTTTAGGTGGCATTGGTTGTATTGGAAAACTACCGTAATCAGCTGTTTGTGAGAAAGTATATACGTGTATAGGTATTTATCATCTACGTACAACAGTGAATACTCGTATAATTTGTGTACAAAGTGTTTTAAATATGAATAAACAAAGTGCATTTATTAATGAAGAAAGTCACGAAAAAATAGTGAAAGAAAATGAGTTAGAATAGATAGAATAGAAATACATTTATTCAACACGAACACACAAGAAATGAGTAATTACAAGGTATAGCATAATACAAACACAAAAAATAATAAATATCGAAAAAAAAAACAACAAAATAAAGAAAGTACAATAGCTCCTGTATGTTCCGTCGAAAGGTCACCATCTCAGCAAAAGCTAGGTGAGGTGCACCTAGCACTGGTTTTCAGTTGGCAACCCTATGAGGGACTCACGGACGGACGGTGGTATGTGATATATCATGTTACTATGACATGAATTGGTATTTGTGTACGATAAATAATTATGTAACCCAGTAAAAAGGATAGAAAATAAATATAAAAAAATAGTGATAATTATAATAATAATATATATATGTGTATATATATAACATATTTACGAAAAGGACATTAAATAACAAATTTTAATTAAATTAAATTATAGATAGATTTATATTTACTGATTCGAATTTAATTTGGTTGAATAAAATAAATTCTCTATTTTTTTGCCTAAAACTTTGTATATTTCGGAGATCTCTGATGGGCGGTGGAATGTTGTTCCAGCATTTAGAGGCCGCGTATCGAAAACTGCCGCGAAAGGATGCAGTTTTATGAGAGGGGATGGCTATTTGCTGCTGAGTTAGTACTCTATATACATTCATTTTATTATTATTATCACAAATGCAGTATTATAAAATAAATAAATAATTATAATTGCATAAGTTGATAAAAAATGCTATGCAATAGCTTTACCGCGGCAGTCTCCGAGTGCCACACGTCTTGTTTTTTTAATACATTTAGTTTTCTTCTGTAGACTTATTTGCTTATTTCACTCAGAAAACTACAGAAAACAGTTTTCTGAGTGAAAATTTTAATGTGCTGACTGTACTTCTAGGGCTGTTACTGACCGTACGAATTTGTGAATATTCGTTAACGTGATAGACTGCACCACTGCGCCGTCCGATGACAATAATTTGATATTTTATGTTCCAGATGTTTTACAGGCGAAAAGCTTTTGACTATTAAATACATTTTCAGTAATAAAGGTTTTATGGGCAATAAAATTTCGTTTGTTTAATCTTTTTATCAACTTACAATAAAACAAGCTATTAAATGTAAATGCGAGAGTTAAACGGTACCGTTAGAATTTTGAGTATAAATATATAGTGATTTCAAAATTATGGCATATTAATTATCTTTTATTGTAGTTGGTCGATGCGTTGCTATATTGCTATATTTTGGAGCGACTGATTGCATCTATCGTGCAGTGGTTAGTACTAGGTTTCAGGTTGGACACACAGCATTCCAGCTATTTCTGGAAATTGTATATCTGTAAAGTCCCCCGAGATACAGAGATAGAACATAGTGCGAGCATTGTCTTTAAACATAATATGATTGAACCTGTGTGCGGTACGTATTGAAGTTACGATTAAAAATTTTGACTTAAGTTGTAAATAATATTCATAGATAACTCTATTCAAAGATGTTCTAAGTTCTACTCTTATAGAAAATGTTAAGTTGAGTGTCTTATCTTCTAATAGACTAAAAAATCCCCTAGTAGAAACATCTTAAAATACTTGCGCTATAGTATCATGTTTCAAGTAGGGTACTTTTATCGGCTATTAGAGGGTAAAGCAATGATTAGACTTCACATGACATCAAGAACAATTTGGAGTACTCGGAGTCATGCATATTGCCTCATGATGGTGCCTAGTTATATCTCAATTGTAAGACAAATTATGCTTAACATTTTTCTATCATAAAATACTGTTTTAAATTGAATAAACTTTTGAACTTGTAGCGAGAGTTTTAACCGCTGCGGCACACATACAGTCACCATGTGAAAATAGATTAACTAGTTGGAATTTTAATAACTACCCTATTTTCATGATAAGTACTACAGGGTACGATTGCATGAAAATGTAAACCATATCGCAATAAATGCCTTGGATTCTTTAAGTTCTGTGTCCGAGCGTAACGGTGTAAGTTATCCAGTTGGGTCTGTTACCTGGAAGGTTGATGATTCTATTCCCGCACAGAACAACTGCTTTTTTGTAAAACCAAGTTTGGTTTTGGGATCTGTGGGACTACCTACCGTGCGAAGAGACCACCTACATACGATCCCGGATGTTATTACAGCATCCATGATATTCGTCACAGGTGGTCATAAGCTAGATAGAATCTATCGCTCGGGCTTAGTACCTTGGTAACTACTTGTAGTGCCATATGGATTTAAAAGTCACATGGCAGTCGCTAGATTTGGTCTAGGAGCTGGACGGAACGAATTAGGAGTCCCTATAGAGCTGGGAAAGAGTTAAGGAAGAACCTACCAAGTAATCTTGCCTTGTTACTTTGAAATTTCGTTGGACTTAAAAATAATGATGTCCATCGAGCCGAATTTCGGCAGCCAGTCTCAGTGGAGACTGCCATATGCGCGGGACATATTATAGTTCACAAGTGTGTGCGCAAATACAGGGGCACTTTCTATTCCATCACTCTCATGATCCGATGGGTCGACGAGCGACACGACCGGAAAGGGGTCTGGTACAGGACCGACGGCGTTACGTGCTCTCTGAGGCACGGGGGTATAATACCGCCAACTCCCAGACTTCGGGCTGATACTAAGATATTTTCCTTTTACAGAAAAATCACCGAGTCCAATCCATCCAGGACCTCGTCATCTGCAGTTGAAGACGCTACCGCTAGTCCAACGAGTCAAATTTGCACTTAACTTTATATACATCGGTGCATGAATGTTGACTCAAACTTTACCTATTTTTTTTTTCATTTGTTTTATAATTTCGGTATTTGTGTCATATGACGTAACGAGATAAACAAGGCTCTATCTGTGATACGTGTTCCGGAACGGATTTTAAATTAATTGGTTCGGGACATTCTGTTGGAGTTAACGTATTCACAAGTATTCATATATTGCTGTTAAATGATGAAATAAAATTCAACTTATTCTGAAAAATGTTGATGAGTAATGGTTAATACATAAAATAACGAATTCATAGAATTTAACAATAATACATAATTTGGCTCAACATTCATTTTTAAATTTGGGATTCAAATTAAGTTTGTAAGTTGTACAATTTTAGGTAAAGCTGAACTAAATTTAAATTATATTTTGTTTACGCAATAAAATAGTAAACAAAAAATTGGGCTATTAAACAGTTTGTATTTTTTTGGCAACATTATAAGTTTTTTATAGGAGCTTTTCTTACGCGATCTAAACATTCAAACTTTTAAGATAATTATAAAATACTGGCTATTATTTATTATCTGCTTTACAACACTCTCTCTAATCAAGTGCCTGCCAAAATCTAAATCTAGTATTTTAGACAACTCCCACTCTTTGGAAAGAAATCCCTGGTTCGCGGGTGACTTTTTAAATATGAAATTAACTGACGCAGAACACACCCAGACTCATGTAGTCATTACGGACAGTATAAACTTTACACATTTTATATATTTTATATCGAAAGAACAGGACTTTATAGACATATTATTTCATACATGTTTGACTGAAATGGCGATTTTCATACCTCTTTCATACGTTGCAGTTAGAAATTTTACATTATTATTGGCAGTCTTAATCGATCAAATTTGTTAATACGTAGACATACTTCAAGAACTCAACATTGAAAAGTAAGAAAATTTAAATCTTCTATCATCATCATCACGCATAATCAGCATACTCCATCCCTTTCGAAAAAAAATATATATAATAATTTCTTCGATTCGATCGATTTTTATATTTAATGCAAAAATAAGTCACTTGAACAACATTGTTCCTATTGTAGATCAGATCCTTTATTTTTCTTTTTACCAAAGCATGAATTGTTGCTGTTACCTGTATTTGATATGATATAAAGTTAATAACTTTGACGTTTGACTACTTTGTAACCACACTTTGTTTTACAGTGAAATAGTTAAAATAAGTAGGAATAATAAATATCTAGTTTCCAACATCATCATCATCATATCAGCCGAAAGACGTCCACTGCTGGAGAAAGGCCTCGCCCAAGGATCTCCACAATAGCCGGTCCTGCGCTGCCCGCATCCAGCGGCTTCCCGCGACCCGCACAAGATCGTCGGTCCACCTTGTAGGGGGCCTGCCCACGCTGCGTCTTCCGATTCTCCGTCTTTCCGTCGGCCATCGGTTCTACGAGCTATGTGCCCTACATTTCAGTTTGGCAATTCTTTGGGCTATGTCGGCTACTTTGGTTCGCCTTTGGATTTCGATGTTTTTGATTCGATCGCGCAGGGATACTCCGAGCATAGCCCTCTTCATTGTTCCTTGGGTGACCTTGAGCCTTCTCATGAGGCCCATAGTGAGCGACCAAGTCTCTGTTCCATAAGTCATCAGTGGCAACACATACTGGTCGAAGACTTTCGACTTAAGACACTGCGGTATTTGGGACGAGAAGATATTGCGTAGAGGTTCCCGAACGCTGCCAAGTTTGCAACATCAAAAAATTCTGTGTGTACTTATGTACACGCGTTAGAAGTTATACTTCTTTGGCGTATGGAAAAAAAATAATTAAAATGCAGTAGTGATTAACGATAAATATTAAAATTAATCAAAAAGATTTTATTTAAATAAAAATACTAGAATATACAACTTGAACATAGTTATCAATTTTCATACCACCTAGAACTAACTTCATGCTGTTAAATTTAGGTGTCAGTGTGCGCGCGCATCGTAAAAATTCACTCTCATCTAGAACTAACTTCATGCTGTTAAATTTAGGTGTCGGTGTGCGCGCGCATCGTAAAAATTCACTCTCATCATTTTTCTCCATCGCGCCAAAAGAAGTATAACTTCGAAAATAAAGCTTCAACATCTTAATCGAAATACCAAATTTCATGCGTAGCAAAGCAAACACATATAACTTTCGTACGAAGTTAGAATCGTATTTAGACAGACATTTTCACTGACGCAAAATCTTCATCATATCCACAGTCCAGTTTGTGGAGTATTTGACTTGTGGTTAGACCCCTTAACTTTTGCCTCTAGTTCAAGAGATTATTGACTTATCGAATTCACGTGCGTATTAGAAATTAATTATATAGTACAATCGCCAGCACATCCAGCTACCCCAATCTGTCAAATATCTTTTATAGATTTTCAACTTTATCACATAAGCTTATGGTTCACTTTTAATTGGGGAAATTCGACAGATTGGGGTAGCTTGATGTGCTCGCGTCTGTACATAAAACCGGGAAGGAAAACATCGTGAGTAAACCTGTGAGCCTGAATAAGATTAATGATGGCATGTGAAGTCTGCTAACCCGCCAGCGGCCATAGGCTAGCGTGGTGGACTATGGTCTCTTATTGTGAGCCCCCCTTGCAATGTTTGTAAACTAATAGGCTGTATCGTCTTAATGATAACGTGTAAAGACACTGATCGGCCTGTTATATGTTTGTCAATATAATTCAGATGGCTTCAAATCAACGTCGGCGACCAGTGTCGAATCCTTAAAATATTATACTAAGGTACAAGGACAGAAGTGTAGTTATACTCGTACATATGTTTGCTACTTTAAGTTGCCTGCTAAGTTTTATCCTCAAGCGTCGCTTTGAGGAGTAATTGAGAAGTAAACATGTACCAGCATTCGCCGCCTCCAGTTAAAATCAAAGCGTGTCCGTTGACATGCCGTTGTTAATTAATTTTAATTGCATTTTAAATTAATAATTACCCAGTTGGGATCCCGGGTGTCCAAATGAATGGTATTCAATTAGTAGTTTAGGCTAACACTAACGAGGTAGTCGGCACTCGGCAAGACAATTTGGCGAGGTAGTTAGCGATCGGGGCTCAGGCACGTGACGAGAGAAACTTCGTCGGTTTCCAGGGGCCCTTAAATTGATTACGTCCGCGTCGCCCTACTTTGGCACACCCCTATTTATAAAGACTTCGATATGAATAATTGAAACTGTGATTGAGCTTGATTGCTATTTTGTACGACTTGTGACGTGTGTGGAGAAGTTCAAGTGTAATAAGTGGGGCTATTTTTACATTAAATCAGTCGGTCGCGTGAATAGAATAACGACCTAGAATTAGGTACCAGTATTCGATTAGTTTTATTGAAGGAACACCCACATGTGCCTATCGCCGTGGGCGTTGTAGTTAGGACATGCCACCAATGATTAATTGTATAGTTACTAATGATAATGTTCTCCTGACTAAAATTCGGTCGCGACAGCCATTTTTAACGGACATTAGCCATGGTGAATCTACTCATGTAACTGAACGAATAAAATAATTTGGTTTGAGAATTTAAAAAAATATAGCTTTCTATATAAAATGCGTCAGCTAAGTAGCATGGCTAAGGAGATTTACTACAGGTTTCATTCGTTTTTCAGTTTTATTTAATGCAATTTAAGTTATGTCTACTTTTTCTGTTACAACTAGTATTATAGGTTTAATGTCTTGCATTTTCATTAATTGAGACTGATTTTAACAATTATTTCTTTGTTCCATAGCTTCCGGAATGGTGACGTCGATTATATTCTTTCTATACTTACATATATTAATAATAATTATTTTATTATGTCGTTCCTTGAATGTCCTTGATTTAAATGAAAAATGTAACTTTTATATTTATGATAATTTTTAATTTGTTGAAGCTAAGAAAACATTATAATTAATTAATACATTAATATAAATAGGGCTCCCTTTGTCACTTTATTACAATTTTTATTTAGTATTATATGAAGGTTAATTGTATACCATGTTTTGAAGTAAATAAGTAAATTTATTATTATTATGTTAAATTATCTCGAATTAGTTGCAATAGCGTGATTTGCTCGCCCATCTCATCACTTGAGGGGGGGAGGGGGGTGAAGTCGTCACCACAGAAGCATTTCCCTGTGAACTATGTCTACCATACTGACTTTGACACATACTCCTAGGCTTGAGGAGGCTTTAGTCCAGCAGTTCAGAACGCTATTCGGCTGAGACGATGAGTTACAATAGCTAAGTAGATATTTATAGTGGTTATTCTACGTAAAACCTCCTGACTGCCGCGTTGTGCTATCGGTAGCATGTTCAACCGCAGATAATGACCCAGGTCAAATCCAGTATCTTGGTTGTATCTGACACGTAAAACTATCGGTTCCCTCATCTCTTTCCAGTTTCGCATGGCTAGTCGATCCATCAAATCAGGCAATGAAAAACGCACCTTTGTTTGAGTTGTGTATTATAATATAGCCCGGTAGGTTGGTTAGTTTCCATTGGGACTGGCAGCCATGGCTTAAATTCAATAAAGAGAACATTATTATTATTACTACGTAAAACCAACATGAAAATCTCTCGTGTCGACACACTACGTGGAAATTTGTAATTCTTAACGATAGGAAAGAAACTCCAGGATTTTCCATTATCCTCAACAACGATGTTGTACATAAAATATATAACAATAGGTAGGCATAACATTACGGCTAGCAACTGTGTTTTTAAGTAGATACTTAAGTAACTTTTCATATTTTGTCATAAATCAACCACCAGCGGGTAACAGCGGGAGTGTCATAAGATAAAAAGCTTATGTTTGTGTACTTGTCTACTGTGAAATCAAAGCTCGGAAACGTTCTATTTAGACAGTGGATTAATCGAAATGGTTATTAGATTCATTTCACTAATGATAATTCTGGATCTGACCTCTGCTCGGTCTTGACGGATAGTTCTCTTATTGGATTATGGGAGTAAGAAAATAGTACTTCTAATCTGCGAATAGACTCATGTCGACTGTGGAGTGTCGAGTTTCGGAAACTATTCAACAATTATATACATAATAATATATAATGGTTGAATAACTTTTGTAAACGTGTTTAATTATTATAACTTAACTTTATTTGATCACACTATTGTTACATATGCAACTATCTATTCGTGAAGACCTATTATTGGCTCTCAGGAACTATAATAATTGCATATGATAGTTACTATTTGCTGTTGGTCTTCCTAAATAAATAAATAAATAGTTTCCGAAACAATTGGCCATTGGTAATAATACATAAACAACAAATATATCCATATGGCTGACGGCAAAGAATATCATCAACTCATTTCATCCCGTGGCGGCGTAGAAGTCAACCCGAGGGAATATATTCCAGAGAACGGACAGCAGCGTCTCTCTATGTACTATAACAGCATCTTTTTGTGCAGGTACTATGACCGTCATACTGCGGTTACCAACCCGTCTACCAAGCGTGGCGATTTTGGCATATCCCTGGATACAACTCCTGTGTGGAAATCTTTTGGTGAGGCATTTGTCCAGCAATGGACACACGGCACCATCTAGCCTAAACTAACCAAAGCTTGTGCTATGGATACCTACTTCAGAACGTATAGAAATACATATTTTAATTTTTTTTCGCAAATTTATACATAAAAAAGTTTGTTTTATGAAGAAAAATAGTATACGCAACCTTTACCAAACCACTTTGAGATAGCATCAGATCTTATGACGACGTCATAAACATTATGTGACGTTAGAACCTTGAGGCGGCGCTTGTTATACAAATAACGCCTGCGATTTACTGCAGCTCAAACTTTCTCGGAAATCTTTTACTCCATAATTCGTCCTCGCTTTTATTAAATGGAATTTGCATAGCTGTGCTTCTGAAACATTTCAACGTATTATACCTTATAATGTCCTCCTAGCCGAATTTCGGCTACAGCGGCCAGTCTCAATAGAGATTTACCATCTGCGTGGGACATGCTATAGTGCACAAGTGTGTGCGCAAACACAGGAGCACTTTCTATTCCATCACTCTCTTGATCCGATGGGACATCTAGCGACATGACTGGAAAGAGGCCAGGTACAGGACCGACGGCTTTACGTGCTCTCCGAAGCACGGGTAAATCATACCGCCAACTCCCAGACTTCGGGCTGATGCTGAGAAATTTTACAGAAAAGAACCGCGATTTGGACCTGGGATCTTGTTCTCTGGGGGTGAACACGCTGCCGCTAGAATAATGGGGCAGACATATTATACCTTCTTATACCTACTAACGGTATAGCATAGTGTTTAAAACACTGCTATCTATATCTTAATTACTAAGGGTGGATGCTATATTCTATCTCACTATGCTCGAAGATATATGTATATTATTACGAAGCTCTACAGTTATTGGATTGGTGAGCTAGTTGAACCATAAATCGAAAAAACCCATTGGTTTCTTCTCGAGTACCACAAAGATTATTTATTTATTTATTGTTTGGAAAACCAACAGCTATACATATAAAAATATTACTGCTATAATAGGAAACATAAAGCCAATTACAGGTTTCCACGGATAGCGACTGATACACACATACAATGCTTCCGATTTTACTCTTAAACAGAGTAGCTGAAGACATATGTTAAAAGTTATTGGAAAAAATTAAGGTTCAGCTGCCTGCGTGCCACCTCGCTCTTGGTATTAAATGGGTCAAAATCAAACTCTTTACATCATTAATTAAATTATCTGTGGACTATTTTCATACCTCGTTTTCTAATAATGGGAAAATGGTTTTCTTTACGTTTATTTCTACGTTTATCGAGATCTGATGCTCTAATAAATAAATGTCTTAAATAAATAAGAGACAAATAATCATGCTTACAGAGATTTGTCCGCCAGAGATCGGGCATGTGGCAAGAGTCGAAGGTATTTTTATAATTTAAGTAAACCACGTTTGAGGGCACCTCTTTTTCTCAAACCACGACTCCTGGGCCCTCTGGTGCCGCTGAAGTTAAAAGATATTGTTTTTATATCAAAACAAGGCAAAGCAAGTGGATAAGTGGTAAGTGATCACCGCCGCTCATGAACAATGGCACCACCAGAGGAGCCGCAAGAGCGTTGTGGGCCGTTAAGAAAGGAATATATTTATATGGTATGGAACCTAACGTCCAACTCGCACCTGACTGAATATCGTAGTTATCAACTAACATAGTACGGGCGCTCATAGCTAGATGCTCTCACCGGTCCATAACCAATCAGCGAGATCTATGGACTTACCAGAAGCCTAGTTACTTAAGCAACTACGTGTAGATGAGTGACTACCAAAGTGGTTTAATTTCTGAGCGTCTCCGTGCTTCGGAGGGCACGTTAATCTGTTGGTCCCGGTAGTAGTCATTAGACATCAGTTGTTAAGCCATGTCAGAGGCCTACTGGTCGGCTTGAACAACTCTGACACTAGGGTAACCACTGCTCATACGATAAGTAAGTAGTACGGACGCATCATCAAGAATTATGCCTAACTAGCTGTGCCCCGCGGTTTTACCCGCGTTAAATTTTATAAATTATAGTCTATGTGTTAATCCAGAGTGTCAGCTAATTCCATATCTTTTATTAAAATTGCTCCAGTCGTTTAGACGCGAAGAAGTAACAAACATACACACTCATAAACTTTCTCATTTATAATATTAGTGTGATTTAAAATGTACATGTGGTCCGCAGTTTTTGACAAGTTACAGTATTTGATAAAAACCCTTATAAGAACAATCTTATAAGGTGATCTTATAAGGGCTTCTTTTTGAAGTACTGCACACTAATACATGCTTCTAGTCAAATAACGGTACGCGCCTCGAAAGCTGAATAACGCAAAAAAGCTTGTTAACTAGACTAACAAGGTTATGGTATGAAAGAAGCATTCGTTACAGGAAGTAGGTTGGTTTTTATACACGTGGTAAAGTCGGGAAATATGCATTCGACATTTCGGGAGTTTCATGCATGTTTCTCATACAAACCTTGTGGTAAATAAAGTTTCAAAGTGAGGGAATCATTAATCGCGCTGGCTTTCAAAGACGGGTTATCTAAGTAGCAGCTACATTATTATTTCACAAACAATCTTTAGCATACTGACTGCACGTGTGACGCGTTGGGAACGGTAATTACCTCGCTACTTCCTACCCCGGCGCTCTCGTGTTTCGATTTCGATGCCTGATCAGGACAACTCTCTCTAGGACACTTCTAGTAAGTAAGTAATCATTTGTTTGCAAAGAATGTAGGTGTTTACAATTGGTGTTACAGATATATAACGAATCCTTGTACATTCTGCCTATTTAGGCATACAAACATTTATGAGCCACATTTGCTCACAATAACCTTAAAACTAATTACTAAAAACACGTCAGTAGCATAAAAAAATTAATGTATAGAAGAATCATTTAAGAATTCACGAACAGAGTATTAACAATTATTTTGTAATAAGGTGGTGAGTCTCTTCTTAAAAACTTCTAAAGGTTGAACCTTAATACAATTAGGTATTTTATTAAAAATAACAGGAGCCATTCCCATAACATTTTTTTAAACACTTGTTTTACAGTTACCTTCATACAATAAGTTTTGGTACTGTGACCTCATAGAGACTGTACGATATCGAGCATCTTTTAAAGATTTAAATAGTTGAGGATTGGTTTTAACAAATATTGCCATTTCTAAAATATAAATACATGGGAATGTTAACAATTTATGTTCTCTGAAAACTGAGACACAACTGTTTGTGGCCTTAATATTGAACATTGAATCCTCTCTATAAGTACAATTGCCCCTGAGTCCAATTATATAATATATGGATCACACAAATGACCTATACATAATTGTACTTAGACTAAAAGTGCTTTGTGTCCGTCAATAAACTTATAAATATCTTGGGAGAACCACACTACCATTTAATCCCAAACTAGGCAGAGCCTGTACTAGAGCAACCAAACAACTCATAAACATACTTATATATTTCTAAACACATGCATAGCTTCTTATATATCGCTAAAACTCGAGAACGGCTGAACGGATTTATCTTATCTTGGTCTTGAAATGTTCGTGGACGTCTAGGGAAGGTTTAAAAGGCGAGAAAAAATTGAATAATTGCCGGAAAAACCCTAAAAACGGCCCTTTTCTTTTTCCCATATAAACGTTTTCTAAAACAAAAATTTAGATCTTTTTTTCTTTTTTTTTTCTAGGGACAATGTCACACAGATCATCCTAGCCCCAAACTAAGCAAAGCTTGTGCCATGGGTACCAGGCGACAATATACATACTTATATAGATAGATAAATACTTAAATACATAGAAACTCATCACACAAATATTTGCACTTACCGGGATTCGAACCCAGGACCACCAGCTTCGTAGGCAGGAGCACTACCAACTAGGCTAAGTTGACCGTCGTTTTTATCGTTTGAGGCAGTACAAAGTCTGCCGGGTCAGCTTGTTATAGATAAATTACATGTAGACATAACTAGGCGGGGATCGAACGCGCCAGGCAGGGTCCATCAGGCCAGTTAAATTCAATGTTTGTAAGTCATACAGGGATTTATTTTCCTAGTACGGGCGTTACCTGCGAGTTCTTAATTAATATGTAGCAGAATATATCGAAAACCTGATTGAAAGAAAGTCAGACCTGGTAAACTGTGCAGTTTTGATGCAAACTTATAAGTAAATGAGTGATAAATATTAATCGGGACCAGCAGAACGATCACCCATCGCGTAGTGGAATATATTGAAAACCTGATTGAAAGAAAGTCAGACCTGGTAAATTCTGCAATTTTGATGCAAACTTATAAGTAAATGAGTGATAAATATTAATCGGGACCAGCAGAACGATCACCCATCGCGTAGTGACTCGTAGCTGTCTGTCTGCCTACCTCGTGCACCGTCGAGTTTTAATTTTCGACTCGCACAAAGTACAACAATTTGTGGGATCCATACCCATATAATCGCATTGCTCTGTCTGGGTACGCTTAGTGTCTGTGAATTGATGTTTATAAATACCCCCGGGATACAGACGCGGTAGTACGGGCGTTTGCTTTTTTAAAATCCTACTAATAAATAACTAATTAAGTGTAACCTGTTTTTCCTCGAATTTGCAAGATTTTTTTTTCTTTACTTGTTTCATAGAATAAGGATGTTGGAAGCTTATGTGTCTTCTTCTATTATAGATTATCCGTTCATCCATCTATGTTTTAGTCTTCAAATGTCCTTTAAAGCCGTTCACTTATGTTGTTATTGTTCAAAATATTTCCCATAAGTATTGTGCCAGCATGAAGGATATTCAATTGTAATGTTTTCGCAATAATTGATTGAGTTACGAATATTTCCAACGTAACGAAAGGATAATCAAACAGGTTCGGTTCAATGCTCGCAGATATTTAATACCTTTATTTTAATCCATGCAATACTTAATGAACTGATGGTTATTGTTCCTGCAGTTAAAAAACGGTAAATAAAATTTACGCATGTTTACTAGTTTAGCGTTAAAGCTACTTATGAGGTTCTTTAAGAAGCTGACGACAAACAATTTTATCGCTTCACGCCGATCCCACCAGTATAACTTAGCAAGCACAGATCAAAATAGTGTCTTTCACATGCATCTGTGAACATATCAGTCGGCTATGTTACTGTGTAAACAAAACCGATACACTTACATCCCCCGAAAGGGTGTTATCAAGAAAATCCTAAATTGGATTGCCAATGTGTATCGTTCGTAGCTTAACGCAGAGCGCCTACCCCGGATTGATAGAGGGTAGGTACTGTTTCTTACCCGCCGGACCATAAAATTTATGATGTCCCATTTTTGATATTAGATTTACGCTTTGAATTAAGAATAATCCTATAAAACTAATATTTATAACTTCTTAAAGTCCTATGAAGCTTACATTGAGTATGTAAGCAAGCAATTTGCTCGACGTTTCACATCTGTTGGACGTCAAGTGAGAGAGTCGTATTGTGTTTATTAAGTGACCTGTTGGTCTAGTGGCTACTAACCCTGAATACTAAGCCAGAATTCGTGAGTTCGATTCCCACATGACACATCTTTGTATGATGAGCACGATTATTTGTTCTGTGAATGAGTGTAGTTTTAGAAATCCTTCTGTATATCAGTTGGCAGTGTTAGTTGACCTAAGATATTTGTATATTTATTTAAATTGTATATATAAAGAGGGATATTATAAGTTATGAGCCTATGTCTGTTTCTATGTGGCATCGTAGCTTACAAGCGGATGAATTAATCACAAGACAAGGCAAGACTTGATAAAAAATCTAGGTTAGTTAAGATGGATCTAAGACATATTTGATAGCAACCCGTTTAGAGTAACGCTCCTTTTAAGCCCTCACGCTTAATAGGAGGAATTTATGCATCATATTTAGGATGTTAACGGGACATTGCCGTCTCAGGAAACACAATATCTACGGTGGGCATCGGAGACTGTAGAGTGTGTAGATTCAGCAATAACGCAGACGAAACACCTCTACAACTGCTCTGTCACTGTGAACCACTGATGCATAAACGTAACACCGTCCTGGGCCAACACTTCTTGCACCAGGACGATGTTATCGATACTCCTGCCAAAAAGATTCTGCAATTTATCTATGTTGCAGGGAGAGAAGAAAGTTTAGTTGGAACGGCGAGCACAATAGTTCATTCATCAACGCAGTGTTACCAGGACCTCCGGAGACTGGAAATAGCCGCCACCAGAAGAATAAGAATCGCTCCTTTAAATTAAATTAAATTTGTAATTGGATTTGGAGGGTTTTGACGGGTTAGCAATTGTAAAACTTCATTTAATAAATGTTGTCGATTAGGTACTGTGACAAATCTTCATGATTGTGGACCTTCGTTTGTCTAAGAAAACATTTAAAAATAAATGGTTTGAAAATAATTCAAACGGGAAAATAGGATTCGCTTTACCCGTCATATGACGGCAAAACCCTAGATGCTATGAAATGTAAACATCATAGAAAAAGTAAAGAAAATATATTTACGAGAAAAAAAAACTTTTAATTCCTACATAACTACAAGATCCCGCAAGCATCTGGACCATCAGATCGCTATGGCGATCTGATGGTCCAGATGCTTGCGGGACCCTCGAAAATATATCTAGTGGTTGCACAACTCAAAGCTTGGTTACGTTGGTATCGAAACCACTTGCTTCGCCACCGTTACATAACAGGGACGAGTACTAATTGGAAAGACAATACAAGATATCAGATTGTCTCAGAA
Source organism: Pseudoips prasinana (assembly GCA_951640165.1). Taxonomy (NCBI): domain Eukaryota; kingdom Metazoa; phylum Arthropoda; class Insecta; order Lepidoptera; family Nolidae; genus Pseudoips; species Pseudoips prasinana. Next base: position 15,227,799 of record OX621241.1, on the reverse strand, counting down.
CTCCGACATTTTTTTTTCCGCTATCTAACATTTCAAATTGATACGTTACATGAATACATTTATCTTTTATCATCACACTGATATCATAAAGGTGAAAGTTTGTGGGTGTGTATGTTTGTTACTTCTTCGCGTCTAAACGGCTGGAGAGATTTTAAAGGGGGTAAAATCACGGGGCACAGCTAGTTATTTATAAAGATCAGATGCAGTAGAATACATATATGTCTACGACTAAGGAAACATCACCATAGTGCATGATCTAACATTCATAATTATTAGCATATCTGCCCAAAGACGTTTACAGTTGGCCAAAAACGTCCCCAAGTATCAAGAAAAAGAAAAGAAATAAAGATTTGTTCCCAACAAGCACAGATAATTCTTAACTTAACTTAGTTTACATGAAAGACAATACAACTAATTACGTTAAGGTTACATATGAGTAGATTTGGAAGCATGCAACATTATCAGTACAACCTCTCATACATAATCGCTACGATCGGCAGACGGGTAGGCGATCGCAAGTGGGTTGGCGATCGCAGTATGATGGTCGTAATTCTGAGAGAGACGCTGCTGCCCGTTCTCTAGTAGATATTTCCTCACGACGACTTTTATGCCTCTACAGGATGAGATGGGGGGGGGGGGGGTGATATTATTGGCTGTACCACACACCCAATCAAGATCTGATATTGGAAGGCCGTAAATTGATCTAAAGGTATCTCATATGAACGAGCGCAAAACTTATCGAACTCAGATTTTCCAAAGTTTCCGGTTGTTGGGTTCCCGGATTGTTTTCAGTAGAACAATCACTTTTGACTGATTGGAGATATTTAAGACCGATACGCAAGGCTATCTTGACAGGTTTAACATTAGAAATTTGAGTCACCTTGGTGAGGAGACTTAAGTTCACCACTATTGTCCATAGTCACAAATATAACCATCGTAACAAAGAAAAAAATCGGGTGAACCGACTCTAAAAATCAAGACGGCTTTAGGGATGCTAAGGAAGTCAATATGATGGAATGCCTTTAAAAAGGCGAACCCATTCCTATTCCTTCCCTATCATACTATTGCATTCTTTTACGTCATTTACAAACGACAGACCTAGAATGACGCAAAAAGAAAGTATTGTTGCATCAGGACAGCGCTCACGTTCACAAGGTTATTGAGTCCATAACTGAAGTTGGTGACTGCCACCCGGCCTAGTCTCTTGATTTGGCACCTTCGGACATTAATTTGTTTCTAAACCTAAAACATACCTCGGTGGCCGGTATTATTCAAAAAATGAGAAGATATAAGTTATAGTAGACTTATTAATTGAAAAACCGGCCAAGTGCGAGTCGGACTTGCCCATGAAGGGTTCCGCAGCAGCAAGTATTTCAGTTGATTAAATGAAAAGTAAATTGCGGTTTACGATTTATGACGCGTTCAAAAAAAACTACTTACTAGATTTCGTTCAAACCAATTTTCGTTGTTAGTTTACATGGTAATGTACATCATATATTTTTTTTAGTTTTATCATTCTCTTATTTTAGAAGTTGGAGGGGGGGGCGACACTCATTTTCCCACTTTGGAAGAGTCTCTCGCGCAAGCTATTCAGTTTAGAAAAAATATATCATTTTTGAAGACCTATCCATAGATACCCCACATGTATGGGTACGATAAAAAAAATTTGTTTTGAGTTTCAGTTCTATGTATGGGGAACCCCCAAAATTATTATTATTTTTCTATTTTTGTGTAAAAATATTAATGCGGTTCACAGAATACATCTATTTACCAAGTTTAAACAGTACAGCTCTTATAGTTTCGGAAAAAAATGGCTGTGACATACGGACGGACAGACAGACAGACAGACATGACGAATCTATAAGGGTTCCGTTTTTTGCCATTTGGCTACGGAACCCTATAAGGGCCTCAAAAATATTCTTAATATCAGTATGTATGTGAAAACTGGTGCATGGAGCTTAATGGAGACGTGGAATTTTTTTTTAAACATTTAGATGTCTTGACCGCCGTTGATTTTTCCAGTTACCTTCGTACCCACATAGATACAGGGGTAAATACGAAGGTACGTACATACCTAGCTTGGATGAAAGAAACTGTATAATACATATAGATTTTTCCATTCAATTTTCAATTCGAAGCAAAGAGAAACTTTTAGATTCGTTTCAGAGCAGCACTATTCATTCTCAACCCACAACTCTTCCAGTATAATGCAGAAAGAAAATTGGTATTCTATTAAAAAGAACTAAAACTACATGATTTCCGCATATAATCGAATCAGGGGAAACAAAGACCAAGTTGGCGTGTTCGCTCAGTAAAAAGTTAAATTACATAAACTCGCTGTCGTTGCGAGCGCCGAGCATTTGTTTAGTATGACCAACTTAATTTACACAAATGTTATATTTTCATATATAGACATTTCATTACATTATTCTACATTGAAATGTGATAATTATCTATGAAGTTGTTATTTTACATAGAAAAATTAAACAATATTTTTGTTTCATAGTATATAAACCGTATACAGACATAATAAACTTAGTTTTACTTTACGTCAAAGAACCGTTGCCGATCATAAACCTACTTTTTTAAGTCGGTATATTTAAATATTTTTATATAATATGGGGCGAATACAACACATTGCATGCGTACGCTCCCACCGGTTGCATTTTAATTAATGTATGCATACGTTCAAATGAGTACTATACACCCTGTGAATACAGCATGTTCCATTTTTAGACACAGTTTATATATTATAATATATTTTTTATGATAGTAAATTAATTTTACATTATTTAAATGTTATATATTTATTTTACAATAATGAATAGACTTTCTGTTGAACAAAGAATAAAAAAAAATAATTAATTAAAATGGAACCGGAGGGTGCGAGCGCGTGCATTGTGTTTTATTCACACCATCGGTTATCAGGTATATATTTTTATTTTTTTGTTTGTATGGTACACGATTTCTCTGTTATTTATAATCTGATTTTGAAAATTATATGATGGGATCATATCATTTTAGTTCCCATTCAATAAGTTAATTATTCTAAGTAGAATCAAGTATGTTATAAAAAATCTGCAATTTCATAGGATAAAGACCTAATACATAATAATTACAGTATACCCCTTATTTCAAACAAAAATTTCTCTGGCAGGAAAGAACGCAATTGCTCAAGGTAAAACAAAAACATTGCAGAATAAGGTAAACATCTCGAAAATAAGTCTGTTATCATAAGATTGTCAGCATTTGTTGTGTTGGGGTTCATTTATTCACTAGAAGTGTCATTATATGAACATATAAAAATAAATAACAATCTACGCAAACACTATAGATGAACATAGGTTATACTTATAGAAATCCCGATCGTTAGAATATGTCGGTTTTCATATAATTTCGTAAGCGATTGTGATTTTTGATTATTCAGTTCTCATCAATTTTTTTTCGATAATCGATACAATTCTTCGGATACACCTCTGAAGTAGGGTTTTGTGTTACTTTTATATTAAACTAGCAGTGCCCGCGAACGTCGTTCCGCGTTATAGGTAAATATTTTCGTCCCTGCCCGTTTGTCCCGCAACTTGGATTACACTATTTAAGTATAACTAAACATGCGTTATTAATTTTGGAATTTTTCATTGCCTATGACTCTCCACAATTACGTAGCTTTCTATTGGTGAAATAATTTTGAAAATCGGTTCAGTGGATCCAGAGATTACCCCTTACAACGTCACAAACTCACAAACTTTACCTCTTTATAATATTAGTATAGATAAAAAACTTGTGCCAGTTGATTGCGGATTAAGGTATAGTTCCATTATTCCAATTTGGAATTTAAGTTTTATTATTTTCATGCAATAAATTAAAATCAATGTGTTTTTCGCCGGAACTTCTGCATTAAAATCCTACCAAAGAGATATTTTTCGAACAAATATGAATATCACGGCAACGCGGCAACGGAAGCCGCCCAGGCTTCGTTTAAATACCCTGTGAAAAAGCATCCACTTATAGAAATCCGTTTGTTAGTGATCTTGTAATCTTTTGAGAAAGTGAATATATTTAACCATAAGTTATTACATTATTTCACTCAGATGAGGGGACATGCTTACTCATTTTCAAAGTAAGTACATGACCAACGAGAGCTTCTAACAATCGAACATTCTGTGCCTCTAGCACGAGTTCCTGCAGTTTACTTACTCGATCACACGTACAGTTTCGTCCCATACAGAGTTTTAGTTCTTAATAGTTTCCGCGAGAGGCGCTGGTGGTCAATGTATGTGTCGAAACTGTACGTGTGATCGAGTAAGTAAACTGCAGGAACTCGTGCTAGAGGCTCTGTATGCACTAAGTTGCTGTCGAAACACATCTTCCAATGTAAATTCCGCCATTACAGTGAACTACTGGCTACTATCAAAGTTCTATCAGTTGCTTTAACTTTCCTCGGTCCGTTTCTATTCTATATGAAGTATGTAAAATCGCACTCTAGGATTCGACCAGTGTGGATGGCCCGTGTAGAGTTCCGTGAAGTAAGACATTTTCATATGTTGTAAGGGTCTGGATAAAATGGACGCATCCCCATACCTAACATGTTTTTAAAGCAGCTTCCCCAAAGTAGAGCATGGCCGGAAGGCTTCAATTATTTACTTCCGCTAGTAGACATCGGATCGCTTGAATGTTGATACTACGCGGTAATTTGCATAGGCAACTTAGTTAAATTTTAATTTACTTTGTTATCCCCTGTTGTTATATTTTTTGTTATAACTAAGCTTTGTTAGTGTTTATAAGTTCAAATTATAATCGGTCATTAATATAATTGTTTAAAAGTATATTTAACCGTCTTTGTTCTAAGATAATGCAGTACATGATTACTTGGATGGGTGCTATGTGGCTGACGCCATAGAAAATGACTATCCCATCTTAGTTCCAACGTGCCGATTGTGGCATATCGATTCAAAATTTGGTTCCGGCGGACGATGTTACTATTACTTATAAGTTTATAATTATGTGCTACTTATTGTATTTATAATATTAAAAGTAGTTGCCCTGTGTTAAGTTAATATTGTACAGCCCACGACTGTAATTTTTTTGACTATTCAAATAAAAAGTTGGCAAAAAAATTACAGCTGTGAGCTGTATATTTTTTCATTTGTTTTGCAGTTTACTGGTATTTACCTGTAAGAGGTTACCGTATCTTTTGATAGTTGCGACACACATGATATGACTCACATGTTACCGACCCTTCCCCCTTTCTCCGATGAGTTCTGGTGGGTTTACTCCCACCCAGAATAACAATATTAACTGTATAAGCCTGCACAGCCAGCCTGTACTTACTCTAGAGCCTGGATTATGTTTGGAGGTAAGAATTCAATATTATTATTACGTTCGACTTTTAGTGTACAACGACAGTCGCGATTTAATGTCACTGTGCCCCATCTGAGAAGACCCACCGAAATAAACTCAGTTGTTTCCGCTACTATCGGTTAAAAATGTTGAGCGAAACATACTCAAGTGGGAGATTATATGATACACGGGATTTGGTCCACTATTTAACTGGTGAACACTGTATTTGTTTGATCGATAGTCTGGCTGCGGATTTATTTTAGATTTTATATTTGTACAAAAGAGGCTATTTCCTTAGGCTATTATTTTTCCTCGCTACGTCGGTTAAGTTTTTAAGCAAATAAATTTTACGTCAAATCTAGGTTAAAAGATAAAGAAAAGTAAATCTCTAGGAACCAGTCGTACTACTTAAAGTTTAAGTCTAGTTTAGTATTCTTAGAAATAAATTCTTTGATAATACATTAGCCCCGGAGGAATAATACAGGTGGTATCCTGCGGTCTTACCTGCGGTTAAACAATTTCGCCTATTAACACAATAGGCGAAATTGAAGTTATAAGCTATCTGTATTCCAAATTTAATCCAATAGTGTTCGATTCCCGTACAGGACAACTATCTGTGTGATTTATAAATGTTTTTTCTGAGTCTGGTTGTGTTTTGTGTCCGTTAATTGCAAGTTTATAAAGTCCCATTTCATAGAAATATTTATTTATCTAGGACGGGCCCTGTATTATTAAAATTATAGACTGAATTAAATTGAATTATGAAAAGACTTCACATTTCATTAGCATCTGTATAATTAGTCCAGTAGACGATATCACGCTAATGATGTGATGTTATTCTTTTAATTTTATTAAAAAAATGGCAAAACCTGAACAATAGATAGTCAAAATTATTCTGAAGGCACAAAGGCGTATCACAAATTTCTAAGCTTTTGTACGTCATATCGAATACGTACATAGGGCAGCAAAGAAAACTCACCCCCTAGAAATGTATAAAAAGCGCCATCTATTTTAAAGCATGCCATACTACGATGTTTACTTGGGCGCCATCTCTGGGACACCAATGAAGTTAGTGTTCTGTAGTTATGACATCGATGCCACAAGTGATCGTGCAAGATAGCCATTTAACAAAGGCCACGATTCTAACCAACACCAATTTTAATAGTTTGACAGCGAAACGTGTGTATGGTCCTTTTCATACGAGCTGTGATAGAAAGAGATGTAATGACATTTTGGCTAAGTTTAGTCGTGTAAAATTGAGAATTGCGGCTAATAATTGTTTAAGTAACACTAGCATTATTCTTACTATTAAAATAAATAAGAACATTAGCATAATAAATTATTTTTATATACGGCGATAGCGGGGTTTTGCGGGTTGATCAGGGAAGTAGGTGCTTATAAGGCAATCTTTCGGAATAAAGGAGATTCACTTCTATACGTATTATTTATTTATATGTTATTAAATATACCAAACCAATTTAGAAGGTTTCTCTATTAACGTATAATATTCACTTTTTTCAACAAACATTTGTCACAAATGTATATCTTTATTCATCGAATTCTGTTTTTTTACATTTATATACAATATAACTTATAACTATTATTTTGTTTTAAAGAATAAAAAGTCATTAGCTTTATATATATTCACATATTTTATTACATTCCTAAATAATATTTTATATACTTATGTCTTTTTGGAAAAAATAATATATATATATATATATATATATATATATATATATATACCTATATATCTAATATATAACATTCTCGTGTCACAGTTTTCGTTGCCATACTCCTCCGAAACGGCTTAACCGATTTTGATTAAATTTTTTGTGCTTATCCGGTATCTATGAGAATCGGCCAACATCTATTTTTCATCCCCCTAAATGTTAGGGGTAGTCCACCCCTAAATTTTTTAGGGTAGGGGTAGGGTAGGTGTAGGGTAGGGGTAGGGTAGGGGTAGGGTAGGGGTAGGGGTAGGGTAGGGGTAGGGTAGGGGTAGGGAAGGGGTAGGGTAGGGGTAGGGTAGGGGTAGGGGTAGGGTAGGGTAAGGGTGGGGTAGGGTAGAGGTAGGGTAGGGGTGGGGTAAGGGTAGGGTAGGGGTAGGGTAGGGGTAGGGTAGGGGTAGGGTAGGGGTAGGGTAGGGGTAGGGTAGGGGTAGGGTAGGGGTAGGGTAGGGGTAGGGTAGGGGTAGGGTAGGGGTAGGGTAGGGGTAGGGTAGGGGTAGGGTAGGGGTAGGGTAGGGGTAGGGTAGGGGTAGGGTAGGGGTAGGGTAGGGGTAGGGTAGGGGTAGAGTAGGGGTAGGGTAGGGGTAGGGTAGGGGTAGAGTAGGGGTAGGGTAGGGTAGGGTAGGAGTAGGGTAGGGTAGAGGTAGGGTAGGGGTAGGGTCGGGGTAAGGTAGGGGAGGGTACTGGTAGGGTAGGGGTAGGATTCCTCTCGAACGAAGTCGTGACGGGTCAGCTAGGAAATTATTTATATGGCAAAACAACGTTTGCCGGGTCAGCTAGTATTTATATATAATATTGCGGGTAGAGCTGGGAAGTAGGTGCTTATAATCTTTCGAAATAAAGGAGATTCACTTCTATACGTATTATTTATTTATATTTTATTAAATATACGAGAAACGTTTATAAAGCTCTCCAGGACCCATTGAAGACATCCACCCCCAATATCCTGAAAAATATTTTATAATTATATCCTATTAAGAATACAATGTTATTGTCTTGTCATGTCATCTAGGTTCTTTATCAGTTTCGATTTGCAGAGCCTAATATTAAATAATATATTGTATGCTTATAGTATCTAAGATATTATGATTCATAATAACAATAGCAAATAAAAAGTATAAATTTATTATTTTAATCAAGTGAGTAGGTAAATGTTAATATTTAATTAAATTAACTACTGCTTACCTAGCGTTAACCTGCCACTAGTAAGGTAAAACATTTTTAACATTGTAGCGTTCGCCAGGTCTTCTCCACAGTATTTTACGTCCATCTTTATCGGATTTAAAAGTCTTTTCATCGGTAAAAATGACTATTTCATTTTCCCAATCAAAATTCAAATACTGGGTTGCAAATCTTATCCTGGCTTGACGATGAGCTTCAGTTAGTTCGATTTTTTGGCAGGTTTATAATTATGGATCCCAGCTGCATGTAAATGTCTTCGGACAGTGGTAAGCGAAATACCATGTCTTATAGCACTTGAACGGATGGTGGTGAAAGGTTCCGTGGTATGCCTACTAACAATATCACGATGGCGGTTGGATTGATTTGTGTAAGCAATCGGACGTGGCCCTTGGCGCTTACACTTCACTTCACCAGTTTCTTGATACCGTCGCACCCATAAACGAACTGTGTTTCTCTATAAGAAAGCAAATTAAAGTGTAAGATTCCTAATTGAAAAAATATATTAAACGGATTTTAATTTAGATTACACTTACATCGATATTTAATTCTCGAGCAATACTTTTTAAACTTTGATTTTGTTCCCAAAGGACGATGATTTTCGCTTTTAAAAAGTTATTCATTCGAGGCATGATGTTATCGTAATTTAGAACTAGTTATTCGAACAGCACAAGCAGACGAGTAATTATAATGATATGATGAGACGTCATTTTTTACTTAACAAAATTATAGCTTACCCTCATTCTTCATATCTATTTATAATATAAAAGAAACGGCTGACATGACTAATGTGATGGATGGTTCATAAACATATCGACAAATTTTACATTTGAGCAATGTGACTCATTGGCGCAGTGGTGTAACAACATAGCTTATGAAATGTAAAGTCCAGGTTCGAATCTCGACTTAATATTTATTTTTAGTTTTGAAATTTAATTGAGACTTTTTAGAAATATCTAAAGAAATGTATTGTTTTGTGGAGCTCGATTAGAACGTTTTTTTTGTTTTTTTTTTTATTTATTTATTCAATATATTATTTCAATAGGTACACATCACATTTAACAGGCCGAACCACATAAACCTCTACGGGTTTATGTGGGTAGCGGCGAATCGTTCACATATTTACCATTATTTATGAACTTATTATATAATATTATTAAAATGGTATCGTTAGTGATAGAATTTCAATACAATATATTTTTTTAAGGTAGTAACCTTTTAGCTTGAAATTAAAACCTTTCGCCCCCTCTGTAAGTAAGTAAGTATTTTTGTAGTTCTTCGGGAATGTTATTTATAAACTTCGGAATTAAGTATTCTGCAACTCTCGTGCCGTACAAGTAAAAATATCAATAGGTAGGATCCGATGGATATTACTTAACGGTCGCTTGTATGCGCGCCGCAGTCATTTTGTTAGTAGTTGGAATATCCTAGCAGTTTCGCTAATTTCACAGAGATGGCGCTCTTTTATAGGGTAAGGGGTGAGTTTTCTCTGCTCGCCTGTGTACATAGTACACAATAAAAATACGACGTCCGCCAATCACATGTGGAACATGAGAATAAAACAAGTATTCTCTTTGCCACAGGGTGGCAAGGGGAGCGTGGCTCCAAAACATGATAACGTCAGAAAATGGTGTCTATCCGTGCAGTTCCATGTATGCGAGAATTTTGCTTAAATTTTATACCGACATAGTTCGAACGACACCGACAGCTGCAGAAAATTCAATACACTTTTGTTTTATTCTAATCCACGACGCGATAGAGACAGACCCGCAATGCCGTGTCTAAAGCAATATACATACTAACTTTGCTTGGCTTTTAAAACATAGTGTGGTGTTTCAAATATTCTGTTTTATTTTCGTCTAAATGTAAATAAAGTCAGTTTTGACTACCTCGTTGGTCCAGCGGTGCAAAAAGTGATATTGAGATTTTTCTATTGAAAATAATTGTTGGTCTGGAATTTGGAATATGATGGTGTAACATTCTCGAGCCCTGGAGATAATGTAAAGCCGTCGAATTACACCTGAGCTCGACTAATGGATGGGCGATTAACGCTTGTGTGACAAAACTATTCTGTGTCTCGCCATAGTTCCAATAAACGCTTGTGCGATACACTGGATCTCGACATTATGCTGGTGTGACTGAAAGCGCAACAGTAGTTCGACACTACGCCAATGTTTGACGGTCACCGTAGCCTAGTTGGTAGTGCTCCTGCCTACGAAGCTGGTGGTCCTGGGTTCAAATCCCGGTAAGTGCAAATATGTGTGTGATGAGCACGAATATTTGTTTCTGAGTCATGGATGTTTTCTATGTATATAAGTATTTATCTATCTATATAAGTATGTATATCGTCGCCTGGTACCCATAGTACAAGCTTTGCTTAGTTTGGGGCTAGGATGATCTGTGTGACATTGTCCCGAGATATTAATGTTAAAATTGAATGTATTGAATTCTTTCTGGCACTCGGCGGCCGCTACTACGGTGCGCTCACTTCGTTCGCTTTGCTCATGCGTTGCATAATCACTGTTCTAACCTTACCTAACTTTACTTTAAAGGGTAGCTTAATCTGTCAGTTCCGATTATAGCCGGTAGACAATAATCTTTAAGCTTTATCAAAGGCTTATTGGGTGGAATAAACACCTCTATGGTAAACATTGCTCAAATGCGGAGAAAAGAAGTAGCATCAGAACTTCAGGTATTTAACGGAAAATTTATGTGTATTTATATAAAAGAAAAATGAAGGGAAAGTAAATAATATAAATTTCATGCTTTCCATTTATCTAAGTCTATCGAAGTGGCATTGCTGTTGAACACGAAACCACTTAAAGGAAAAACGATAACAGGATGACAACGCTAAGTGAAGGCGAACTATAGAGAAACTCGTAAAATACGGGAAAAGTAATGCCCGTACTATACAAGCATTCGCACTAAGGCATACCAGGCGCCATAATCGTATTGCTCTTTGCGGCGATGTCTTCAAACTTAAAAAAAGAGGAAGATATCAATTGGACTGTAAGTTTTTGTATGTATGGTAGGCCAATTCTCCGTTGTTTATTAATCGATTTTTACAAAACCTACTTATTTTAATTAATAGGGAATGCTTTCGGGATGTCCCTTATATTTTGTTTACAATCAGTTTTTATAATTATTAATATAAAAGTTATAGCCAATTGTAAGTTTTTTAAACATTAATCATAATAATTCGAACTTGTTTCAATACAATTTCTGTTCAATTAGGTTTTTATAAAAAAATTCAAAATTGGTTATACTATTTTAAAACAGTTTCATTATCTAGAAGAAAAGAAACGGCTCCGCCTAGTCGTGGTACAATACTAAACGATATTTCCGTATTCACCTGATTTTTGTCATCAGTAATAAAAAGCCAAGAATAGGCCTAACAGTATATTTTTTGTTTCTTGTCGATAGTTTTGTTTACTTAGACATATTCAGCATTAAAATAGGTTTTATTTATTGATTTTTGACTTTTACTCATATCTTTAAATGCTTACATAAATGAGAAAGCCAACATTGTCATGACAACTTTATGTAAAAAAATATATGTAGATCTAGTCTTAAGAACCAGGAAGAAAAAGTGAACACTACGTATCTACGGGAAAATGTCAACTAGGAATGTCTCTTAAGGAAGCTTAGTTAACCAGAGTGTCACCTCAATTCTCACCGGTGCTTGCGTAACATCACCATAAATACACATTACACCATCGCCTTACGTAGCACGTAACAGTTACGCTGGTGAAATATTCAAGTGGATTCCCTGAAATATGAGTACATTGTTCTATTCTGGCCAAAGACAGTGCTGCCAACTCCTATGAGACGATAGATGGGAATTCTTGAAAAGGAGGTCGCCTGTACAAAGTTTTTATATAATTAAAATAATTATGTAGATTTCGATTTTTGCCACAATTCTCATTGCCGAATGTGACTCAAATTGTACCAACAGTTGCACTTAATGCGAAAATATTAGATCTAGTCCCATCGACCGTATTTTTAGGATGGACACTTGATTCAAAATTGCAATGGGGTCCTCAGATTGAAAAGTTAGCAGGTAAATTAAGTTCGGCTTCCTATGCTGTCTGGAAAATAAGGCAATTGTCAGATGAACAAACTGCTAGATTAGTGTATTTCGCGTACTTTCATAGCATTACTTTAGACTTTTACTTTAGTCGCGCATAGTGGTGGACGTGTACGTTAACAATATTTAATTAATACTTATTCTGAATATATTGACCTCCTTTTATGTCGGACATTGCAGTGTAATGTATTTTGTACTGACGACCTTAAATAAAGTACTCACAGTGAAGTAACAGTGTAATAATTAAACCAAAAAAAATGACTAGTCCTTTGAGTGGTCTCGTGCATCCTGCGGGCTCACCATATCCATATACGGCGCCGTTGTAACCTACACCTTCAGACTCTGACAGTGGAGCTTTGAATATTCTCTATACTTCCGAGATCCAAAAATGGTTGACTAACATCAACTGTAATTTAAATGAAGTCTGCACCATCATCACTGAAGGTAAGCTCAACTCAGAGCAAAAACTTCGCATAACTAACCTGTGCCGTAAAGTCGAACATGGTAGTTCACAAATGGCTGTCATGTACCAGTCCTTGAAGCAGAAAGCCATTCAAGCATTTAACAGGGTGGACGAACTAAAAGATGAGCGGGAACTAAAAGACCAATTATCCGGATTGAGACAAACCATCAAGGAATCATCAGGGACTACGTCTTTTGCCGATATGGTAAAGAGGGGTTCTAATAATTTTATTAAGCCCAGCCAAATGAATTCCGTGGCTATTTACCCCAACAACTCAAGCAAGTCTACGTCAAGCGAGGATACCAAATCCATGATCCAAAAAATTATTCGGCCAGAGCAAATGAAGCTCCAAGTTCGTGGACTACGTAAAACGATTAATGGCGGAGTCATCATTAACACCGAGACCAAGGAAGACGCAGAAAAATTAAAAGTCGCTGTGGAACAATCGTCGTCCGGGCTTACAGCTGGTGATCCCTACAAGCGCAAACCTCGAATTGTTATTGTCGGAGTGCCCACATCGCTAACAGAAAAGGAGTTATTTCGGTGTATCTACGAACAGAACGTCACCGAAAAGATCCCATCATTAACTTTTGAAGAGTTCTTGTCCTCAACAAAACTAAGCCACAAGTCTGGTAAGAAAGATGTCACAACATGCAATTTTATAATCGAGGTCACAGCTAATATCCGCAAAGCCCTAATTTCACAATCCAGAATCTTCATAAACTGGACCTCTTGCCCAGTTCGTGATTTTACACTTGTAACGAGGTGCTACAAATGCCAGCTATACGGGCACGCAGCAAAATTCTGTAAGGACACCGTTTCCATGTGCGGACATTGTGGCGAATCAGGGCATTCAATGGCAGAATGCACAAAGAAAGGTGATGCCCCAAGATGTGCTACATGCCTCCGTTTTAAGAAGCCGTGCAATCACAAAACTGGAGACATTGAGTGTCCCGCTAAAAAGAGCGCAGAACTAAGATACATCAACTCAATCGATTATGAGGGCGCCTAGAGCGCCGTACATTTTATTTTGTTTATTAGCCTTAACTAGAACAGATATAGTTTTACACAATGACGCATAATTTAATTGATGATGTAGATAAAATTTGCTTGTATGACTCAAAACAGTGTGACACTGAAAGTTGCAAGCAATACATTTCCGCATTTACTAACCCATTAACGATACTAACACAAAATATTCGGAGTATTTTTAAGAACATAGACAGTTTTAATATTTTTCTACATAGATTAAATGTGGACTGTGATGTAATAATTCTTACGGAATGTTGGCTTTCCAATCGTGATGGTAATATTCCTGTGATACAGGGATACAACAACTACAACAGTTCAGTCAACTTCAATCAGAATGATGGGGTGGTTGTCTATACTAAAAAATCTCTTCTTGTCATTGTTGAAGAGCCCGTTGCACAGGAATGCAATTGCTTAGTTATTAAAATTGGAACCGACATCGCAATCGTGGCGATTTACAAGCCTCCTTCTTTTAGAAATTTACATTCTTTTCATAATTCTCTTAATACAATACTCTCAACTCTCTCCTCTTTTAATAATATTGTTTTAACTGGAGATATCAACTTAAACATAAATCCTGAAAACATCGATGCGGGGATGGAAAACTACCTTAATTTAAGTGCGTTTCATGGGCGTTTGCCTTCCCACACTTTTCCAACTCACCAGAGTGGTTCTTGTTTAGATCACGTCTTGCTTAAAGCTAAATTACCAAGCTTGACCCTTGTTACCAACGCCACAATAACTGATCACTATCCAGTTCTAACTACACTTGAATTATCGCTGCGTAAACAGTTAATGCAATCGCAACAAAAATCACACATAAACATGTGTAACCTTGAATGTGATTTGTGCAATATTAATTTTGACCCAGTTTACTATTCTGCTGATGCTAATACGGCATTGTTATACGTGATTAATAAACTGCAAGAAGCAATTTTACGCAATACAACTATAATTAGATTGAGTAGGAAAAATATTAACACTAAGCCATGGATCACACCGGGCCTTTTACGTTGTATACGTCACCGAGATAAATTACATAAAATAGTTAAGCAATCTCCACATAATTATACATTACAATTATCTTATAAAAGATACAGAAATTTCTGTAATAACTTGTTGAAAAAAATTAAAATTGAGTTTGACAAAAAACAACTTGATGAAGCAGGTTCAAATAGTAAACAGCTTTGGAAAGTTATAAAATCCACTACCTTTTCTTCTAACCAGCATAAATCGTCTTCAAGTTTACTACGCACTCACTCCTCACCGATTATCGCTGCTGACAACGCTAATAAGTTTTTTGCAAACGTTGGAAAGGAACTCGGGGATAAAATAAAAGAGCAAAACGTTAACTTGACTGGTTATTCTTCTACAAGGACTCAACTCCATAGTGGGAAATCTTTTGTTCTGTTAGAAACAGATGAATCTGAAGTAGAACGAATTATTGTAGGGTTAAAAAACAGTTGCGCAGCGGGTTGGGATAACATAAGTAATAATATTCTCAAAAGATTTAAGCACATCCTAGTCCCTCCTTTAACTTTCATTTTTCAAACCTGCCTCTCTGATGGAATTTTTCCCAAATGTCTCAAATAAGCCGTTGTTATTCCCGTTCACAAATCAGGGAGTAGGGATCTTGTAACTAATTACAGGCCAATTTCGTTACTACCTTCCTTTTCCAAAATTCTAGAAAAAATTATAAACAATAGACTTGTCTTATATCTAGAAAAGAACTCTTTGCTTTCAAACATGCAATTTGGTTTTAGAGCTAATTTATCCACATCAGACGCGGTTGAACATTTAACTGATTTTGTCACAGAGGAACTGGGAAAAGGGAACCTAGTAACTGGTATTTTCCTTGATCTAGCGAAGGCATTCGACACCGTGTCTATTCCTAACCTTCTATCCAAGTTAGAGGCATTAGGAATTAGGGGCACCCAGTTGAAACTCTTCGCAAGCTATTTAAATGACCGTACTCAATGTGTTAAAATTGACCAATTCATCAGTACGGACATAAAAATTCCTGCTTTTGGAATCCCCCAGGGGAGTATATTGGGCCCTACCCTATTCCTGATTTACATAAATGATCTGTGTTCCTTAAAGTTAGACCATGGAAAAGTAATTTCCTATGCTGATGACACAGCTTTAATTTTTTCTGCTCCAAACACTACTGCGGTTCATTATTACGCACAACATGGGTTTAATGTGATAAATAAATGGCTTAGAAATAATCTACTAACATTAAATGCTGAAAAGACAATGTTTATAAATTTTTGCATGCGTAAAAACCACAGACTTCCTAAACAAGATAACATATATGCACACTATTGTCCCAGTCCCTTGGTTCCTTGCGACTGTCCAGTTATTGCTAACACAAATAGCATGAAGTACCTTGGTGTTATTATTGATGAAACTCTATCATTTAAACAACATATCCTTGCCTTGTCAAATCGTGTACGGAAACTCATATTCGTATTTAAAAAGCTACGGCATATTGCTGATATGAAATTGATTAGACTAGTCTATCAGGCATTATGTCAATCTATTATTCAATACTGCATTACTTCCTGGGGTGGTGCTCCAAAAACATTAATGTTAATCATTGAACGTGCCCAACGAGCAATACTAAAAGTTGCAACTTTTCGACCTTTCCTTTTTCCTACGTGCCTCCTGTATGAAAAATGCAACGTTTTAACTGTCCGCCAACTATTTATTAAACGTGCAATTTTAAAACAACACACAACACTCACTTACAATGCTAACCTTACTAACACCAAGAGACGGAAAGATATTATCTGCACTAGTGCATCAGAGTCAAAGTTTATTTATGCAAACAGATTTTATCCTTTTCTCGGACCATATCTTTACAATAAAATAAATAAGTCACTATCTATATATAACCTTAACTATACAAATTGTAAAAAAACAGTCAGCAATTTTTTACAAAAATTGAGCTATGATGAGACTGAGGGATTATTTAGTATTCTAAAATAAGTTAATTTTTTAAACATTATATCTTAGGTTTTTGAATTTGTATGTATAATTAAATATTATTTAAATTTTTAACAAAGAATAAGTATACCTTTTAAGCCGTTAGAACGCCTGTGGTACAGGTTTAACCTAGTACAGGCACAAATTGTCAATAACTTAGTATTAATTATTTTTAAATTAAGTAAATATAATTTTGTACACATTATTTCTTGAATAAAAATTTATTATTATTATTATTATTATTATGTCGTATGGCATTCTGCTGTGGGGTTCGGCGGCTGACATAGGTACTATTTTCGTATTGCAGAAAAGAGCAGTCAGAGCCATTTATGGTTTAGGCAGTCGCGATTCTTTGCGAAATTTGTTTAAAGAAATAAATATACTTACTGTGCCATCGGAATATATATATCAGAATATAATGTTTGTTAGAAAAAATATTCATAATTATAAAAAGAGAAGTGAACTGCATAATATAAATACTAGGAATAAAAACAAACTAGCCATGCCAGGCTTTAGAGTAAGCAAAACTAATAAATCATTTTTAGGAAATTGTATTAGGTTTTATAACAAGCTTCCTACTCAAATTACTGATCTGCCTGACACAAGTTTTAAAACACATATTAAACGTATACTTATGGCTAGGGGTTATTACACCACTAAAGAGTACATCGATGACAAAGACGTCTGGCTGGAGATCTTGTAGCCATATAGACATGACTGATCTGCTGTGTTACGTGAACTTTCTGTAAATGATTGCTATCATATACTTAATTTAAAATTATTGACTCTGTCTCAAAATGAATAATATTATTGTTTCGAAGTTTTTCTTTTGTATACCTAAATATAATCTAAAATAATAAGCATTCAGACAACCGATCGAGCATATATTGTGTTTGCCTACTAAATAATTACTCTAATCGGACCAAATCCCGTGTTCATGCCCGCTTGAGTATGTTTCGCCGGACCGTCTCAACTGGGTCGTGTTGAAACCGGTAGTAGATGAACCCACTGAGTTTGTTTCGCTGGGTCTTCTCAGTTGGGGCGCATTGGATCCGGTGGTAGCATTAAAGCGCGACCGTCGTTATTAACACAAGGTCCGTCATAATAATAATACCTTTAATATAGACAGAACCATTGACAATATGTAGTAAAAATATTAGACTTAAACTAGATAATTAAACATAATCTCTTGACAATAACTTGATACGAGCTAGCTAAATATCATTTCTGTAATAAAATAAATTTTATAAATGTTTTCATACAAGATGTACCTAAATATCTATGTTACTAGAAATAATATCTAATGTATACAACTATATTACTACAAACATGTTCTGACTATTTACAAGCGCTTTTTTAAAGTCTACGTGAATAAAAACCTTTTTTATTTTTTTATTTTTATTTTTTTTATTTGTGGTTCATGATAATTTCCACTTCAATGATTCATTTCAATGTATTTTAATTTTTCAGACATCTTTAACATGAATTGTATCTATAAATTTAAGTGTGGGTGGGTATCAAACCCACGACCACGGGGTATCCGGCCCCATATGCGTTAACCGCTCCGCCACCGCACCGTGGTACCGACACTTCGAATTTATACAATCCATTCGATATTTCTTAACGCCATCTTATCATCAATGATCTAAATTTCATTGTATATGCCGTATGTGTTATAATTATTGAATCTGCCCTATCTATATATTAACCACGTACGTAATTGAGTAACCGATCATTAACGGATCAGGGATGGCAACATATTGTATTTGAATTATATTGTAATTTGAATGGAAATGGATCAATATAATTATGAACATACTATGTACATTAATAAAAGGGGGTATCTATACCGGGCAATAATCAATCTCAGAAGGAACCATACGAACAAAAACGCTTTTGTTTCTTGGGATCATACTTTTTTACCAAACCTGGCAGTCAAAACAGCGTTTTAACCACTGCATATGTTTAAGTTCTACTCCACCTATCTTACAGGGGTACACTACATTAATACGAAAAACTTTATTCCGACAGTCACAAATACGAATTTCAAAACACCGACTTTCTTAATTCCGAATGCTAGAAAATTATGAATATTATAACTTCGAATTATTCTACATTACTTATACTCCTAGTTTTATAATTCTTAAATTTCAATATTACTAACGTTTACAAATACTATGCTCAAAATACCGAGCTTCAATAGATCGAATAACAAAAAGTCCCACTTAATCATAATTCGAAACATCAAAAATACGAATAATAACAGCAGCACTATCTGACAGTGCTCTAAGATATTTGTATAGAGAGTCAATATCATTACTGTTCTTTTGCTTTAGCGCATAGCAAACCTAAAGGTTTTTCTACAATAAACAAATAAGGAGAATTGGCAGCACTGTCTGCCATTGGTCTAAGACATTTGTATTAAGAGTCAATAACGTTACTGTTTTATTTTACCGGATAGCAAACCTACGGTTTTGTAAAGTAAACAAATAAAGAGAATTGGCAGCACTGTCTGCCATTGGTCTAAGACATTTGTATTGAGAGTCAATAACATTACTGTTCTTTTATTTTACCGGATAGCAAACCTAAGGTTTTGTAAAGTAAACAAATAAAGAGAATTGGCAGCACTGTCTGCCATTGGTCTAAGACATTTGTATTGAGAGTCAATACCATTACTGTTCTTTTATTTTACCGGATAGCAAACCTACGGTTTTGTAAAGTAAACAAATACTTAAAGAGAATTGGCAGCACTGTCTGCCATTGGTCTAAGACATTTGTATTGAGAGTGTCGATTTGAATTCATGTCCCGCGGCGCCCGTTCTTTCTCTAAATCACACTGTCAGAGTTACGAAGCTTCAGCTACGATACGTCTAATCTCAAGTATAAGCTACAATCTGCACGGACTTATACCTAGGCTCTTCCGAAAGCTTTTAGTTTTTCATTAAATTTCCTGTATTTACAAGCAATGCAAATAAGAAGGTATCTTAAAATTTGATGTCAATGTGTCGATTCTAATTTAAGGACATTCTTTAGAATTCTAATGACTAGTAGTCACAGACTAACATTTTTTTGCTTCGAACAAGGGAACTTTTGCTGCTACATGTGTCCAATTACTAGCCAATTTACATAACAGGTCTGATGTAGCCTCGTACGAATTTTTCTTGTTTCCGGCCATTGAGAAAAGCTATGTAGGAGAAAATTTAAGACTTTACAACACGTTGTTAGTAAATTTAACGATTGCTATTTGACAAGTTTTTTGAAGTAAATTTTTTTCACGCATATTCATATCGCGTGAATGGAAGTTGATAGGGAGATACAAGTTAGTGAAGATGGATAAAGAGAGAGTTACGTGTCGTATATTACTGTAGGAGCAATGGTATTACGCACACAAGATTAGATTCCCTTATCCCTATCCTTATTAATATACTACAAAAAAAGGATGTTCTGAATTGGACTGCAAGTTATCTTTGTATGTAATATTTAATTTTATATATTATATTGCATTTTTCCGAATAATGTGAATCGCTTATTAAAAAAGTATTTTTTTGATAGTCCCTGTATAAAGTTTGCTTTTAATAGGTTGTTATGAAGAAAGTTAAAGCCGGTTCTATATTGTTTAAAATAGTTATTATTCCTCTTTACTCAATTTATTTCACATGTTTTGTATCTTTCACATAAATTTTAACTTTCCTATATTTTATTTAGACACTTCGCTGTCAGCAAACCAGTGGTAAATATGACGGAAAGCATACACCATAACCTATGAACGCAAACGACACATGAGGTACCACCTGCGCTTTTCTTGACGTTCTAGAAACCTTATTACACTTTTTTTGTAGGGCTCCAGACTGTAGTCTCTGTTTCTCATTTCACACACTCAGTGTACGTCTAAGCAGCATTTTAAAAAATGTGTACGTTAAAAATTACTAGCTATGCTCCGCGGTTTTACCCGCGTTAAATTTTATAAAATATCATAGCGCCTCACCCGTAGGTGATAGCGTGATAATATGTGGCCTCTTAGTAATATTCATGCAAAATTTGAAATAAATCCAGTTCTTTTTGAGTTTAGCCCGGACATATATACAGACAAACAGACAAAAATTCTAAAAACTATATTTTTAGCTTCGATATCGATAGTAGATCACGCTCCAAGTATCCTTTAAAAAAATTAAATGTACAGTTTTGACTTTCCTACGATTTTATTATATGTTTAGATGTGAACTGAAATTTGTAAAGCATCAGTATAAAGGGAAGATTACAAAGTCTTAACAAACGCATTTTTTCTTCACCAGAGGAAAAGATGGAAAGTATAATTTCATTGTTACCATTGATATTATCTCGTAACTTTACTGCGGCAATAAATTTATGAAACAAAACCCAGGTGCCTGCTCGTTCAAAGTTTAGAGCGTGGCAAGGAGAGGTTATCAATTAAATTGCGCACGTCGGCAGCTGGTGGCCGCACGCCCGTGATGGATGCGCTCTGCGTCCTCAACAATATCCATTCCTCTCGTTTATTACCTTATTTGTACCGACATGCTGCCAGCAGCGTAACTTCAATGGAGGGCACGTGAATAGACATGGTAAAATTTGGATAACATACATTAAAATGATTATTTATATTAATTATGTCCTCCCGACCGAATTTCGGCCTCGGCGGCCAGTCTCAATGGAGACTAGCCAATTACGCAGGACTTATTATAGTGCACAAGTGTGTGCGCAAACACAGGGGCACTTCCTATTCCATCACTCTCATGATCCGGTGGAACGACTAGCGACACGACCGGGAAGAGGTCAGGTACAGGATCGACGGCTTTACGTGCTCTCCGAGGCACGGGGGTGTAATACCGCCAACTCCCAGACGGCTGATACTGAGAAATTTCTTTTTACGGAAAAATCCCAAAATCACTTTTTGGCCCGACCCGGGATTTGAACCCAGGACCTCATTATCTGCGGTTGAACACGCTACCGCTAGAACAAAGAGGCAGTGAAATTTCAAGTGCTCTTTTTATGATACTGGGTCGTCACACCTGGTCATAAGATTAAGGTAAGTAATCCAAAAAGCGATTTAACACTTAATAAAGTAAAATTGAATTGAGCATAATTGGTCTCAGAATCGTCTACTTTAGCCCGTTCTTTGTGAATGTAATTGGTCATAATACAATTTATTTCGTTAAATTTGGACTCATTTTTGAAGGAGTCCATCGTGGTGTTGAATTCTAAAAGGGGTAAAGCGTTGAGACAAGTGAATGCCACTGGCTTTTGGTTAATTGCATCCTAAGTACCCGCTAGAAATCCCTTAAAAAACTCCGCGCGATTTATGCGTTTACGCGACACGACGCGACGTTGACACTTTTTATTATATTCCCACACCAACAGTCAGATTAATTAGTATGCCTAATTCTACTTATTCCATTGACGTTATTTATAGAAATTATGCTATAATATCTACGGAGTAAGAATAAAGAAATTACTTTTTAAAAGTGAAACTAGTGCAGAGCCCTCAGGCCGCAGCTGAATGCCACTCTCTTCAGCCATCCTACAATTACGCCACTGCATGTACCTCCATGCTTCTGTAATGGAAATAGGTGGCCATTTTCGTACTCGACGTTGTTTTAGTTGTTATCACTATTATGGGTACTTGCTAAGTTCGTTCAACTTACAGTGTACGGTTAGCGAAATGGCCCAAGTTAACCAGATGGTCATTAAACTCTGATAATAACTTGGAATCCGCTTTCAAAGTGCTATTACGTTTACTCGTTACTAAATTTGATTACAATAAGATTTCGTAAAAAAATGTGGTAAGTTACAATAAATTAGTAAAAGTACCACATTTACAATAAGTCGTATTCCATTTTAGATATATACCGTATGCAAATTTCATCTAGGTCGTCTAAACTCAAATTCAAAGCCCTGTGGACCAATTTTGCATTTGTGTACTGTGATAACATGGGAATTTCGCTTCCGCACCGAAGTAAATAAATGGGAAATTATTCAACGGCATTTTGGTTTAGTTTCAGTATAATTAGTGACAGTGTCAGTGACAGTATAGATGTAGGTCTTCAGATATTTAATTTCCAAGCAAAGAATTGGTTGTTGTTGAGAATCGTTAGCTACACGCTATAAAAAATAGAAAAGTCAACAAAAAGATTTGATTGTATTAATTAAAAAGCAATCAAAGGTTTTGAAAGTCTTTAAAATTTAAGGGTTGAATGTTCCTTCGATGAAAAAGCAAAATCCCTATTTCGTAACAGTTTTGTGTATGCGTTTATCACAGCCTTTTATTCCAAACTAGCTGGTGCCCGCGACTTCGTCCGCGAAAATTATGAATGATGACCAATGTAACATAGCTTAATATAAAAAATATAACTTTTAAAACAAATAAGCAATATAAATTTAAGAAAATCTAACATATAAATAACCTAACTAAGAAATAAACTAAAGACTACTTTGATTTAAAAAAAAGGACCCGATTTCATGAACCAAAAAAATCAAAGAATACATATCAATTGTCCTTAAGTATAGTCAGTAAGTCAAATAAAGTAAAATAATAAAAAACGCTTACTTGTATTTTAGATAGATTCGTTTATTATTCCAATTTGATGAAAATGTCGTTTTTTTAATATGTTATAATAATTACCCAAAAAAAAGAAGAAGTCACAAATCTTATAAAACCGTAAATCTTTACTTAGACGACAACGACCACGACATTTTAAGCAACTTGGCAAAGAAACGAATTTCTCTAAAATTTGAGTTGGCGTAAATTGTTGGTGTCGATCTATTGAATCAGTTTTGGATTACTTTTTTTTAACAACAAATTTTTAAAATTTTATTTTTAACTGAAAGACCACGACCAATTTACATGCGTTTAACCCCAAAAAAACAGATTTTCATACTAACTTACATCCCCTATTTTAGTCGTCCTTAGGGGTGGAATTTCCAAATATCCTGAAATATTTATTTCCTATTTTGAACTGAACGGCCAAATACTAATTTTCATGGGTTTAACTTCAAAAATGTTGCATTTTGAAAACAAAAATACATCCCCTATTTTAAGCCCTAAGGGCTGGAATTCCTAAAAATCCTGAAATACATATTTTTAATTTTTAAATGAAAGGCCAAATACCAATATTCATGCGTTTAACTTAAAAATGTCACATTGTTCATACAAACTTACTTCCCCAATTTTACGCCCTTGGGGGTAGAATTTCCAAAAATCCTAAAACGCGCAATTTTTTATTTTTAACTGGAAGGTCAAATACCAATTTCCTTCATGCATGCACGGCAAAGTTTCATACTAACTTTGCACGCCCGTTTTACCCCTTTAGGGGTTGAATTTCAAAAAATTCTTCCTTATTCCTTGTCTACAGTATAAATAAAACATTTGTGCAAAATTTCAGCTTTCTAGGTCCAAGGGTTTGGGCTGGGCGTTGATGAGTCAGTCAGGCAGGACTTCTCTTTTTATTTATATAGATTTACTTTAAGGATTAAGTTCAAATTGGTACACGCATAAAGTTATAATTTTAGTAGAGGCCTGTGGGAATAAACAAATTATTAATTAGGGAGAATAAATTAAATTTTGCCGTAAGAATAAAAAATGTATGGTTGAGACATTAAATAAAATCTACGAAACGTTACCATACCCTCTATATCTATAAAACACAATATATAATATATAATAGGTCTTTACCTATGAAATTGCCGTTTTGTATGAAAAAATTTAAACGAATTTTTTTCATGAATTTTTTTATTTGTATTAATCGAAGTATACACCCATGCAATCAATGCATCTTTGCCATCGCAGTGGCAGTTTATTGATGCCCTTCTTAAAGAAATCAGCTGGACGGGAGGCAACAAATTCTTCAAAGGCATTTTGTACTGCCTCTCGGGTATTGAATTTTTTTCCCGCCAAGAAGTTATCCAAATTCTGGAAAAAGTAGTAGTCTGTAGGCGCAAGGTCTGGTGAGTAGGGCGGATGACGGAGAGCTTCCAACCCCAGTTCTTGCAACTTGGAGACCGTCTGCTGTGCAGTATCAGGTCGCGCGTTGTCGTGCAGGAGCAGCGGAGACGAGCGATTGACCAATGCTGGTTGGAGATGCGCCAGCTTCTCCATCATTGTGCTCAGTTCTTCACAGTACACATCTGCAGTAATGCTCACCCCGTTTGGTAAGAAGCTGTGATGAATCACACCGGCGCTAGACCACCAAACAGTGACCATCACTTTTCTAGGGGTAAGTTTTCGTTTAGGGCATTGTTTAGGTGCTGAACCAGGATCCAACCAACTTGCTGAGCGCTTGCGGTTATCAAACAGAATCCATTTTTCATCGCAGGTAACAATGCGGTTCAAAATTCCTTCATTTGTGTGTCTGTTGAGCAGTGCAAGGCACGTCTCGACGCGTACTTCGCGCTGGCGATCATTGAGTTCGTGGGGCACCCATTTGTCAAGCTTTTTTACTTTGCCAATTTGACGCAAATGGACCAATATTGTTTTGACGCTAACGTCGAAAGCTGCTGCTAATTCAGCCGTAGATTGTGTATCATCAGCTTCCACAACCGCCTTTAATTCGTCATTGTCGACCAAAGTCTTCGGACGACCGCGAGGTTCATTTTTCAGGTCGAAATTTCCAGAACGGAAGCGAGCAAACCAATAACAGGTGGTGCGTTGGTTTGTAGTGTTAGCTCCGTAAACGTCGTTGATGTTGCGTGCCGCTTGTGCCGCGTTGCTGCCACGACGGTACTCATATTCCATAATTACTCGAATTTTTAACGTATCCATGATGACGAAAAAGATTGAAATGCGATGAAAATGTAACACTAATCAATAAAGAAATGACAACTTTTGGAAAAAAGAATCCATGTTTTTAAAATAAAATTAATTTGAAATTAGAATTCTTAGCCAAACAAAAATTATTTTGATTTGAAATGGCCAGTACTGCAGAACGGCAATTTCATAGGTAAAGACCTAATATATAATACACAGACAGATAAGATTTATATATTGCATCGAGAATAATACTATAAAACTAAAATTTTACAATCCATACAATTATAATTTGTAAAAGGCCTTAATATGGGGGCCGGTTTAGGTGGCTGGTAGATACTTGCCTTTCACGCAGTAGTGGGTTCGATTCCGACCCAGGACATGTATTTTTGTTACATTTCTGTTTGTCCTGAGCCTGGGTTTAATTATCATTATAAGTATGTATTTATAAGAGATAAGAAGTATATGTAGTATATCAGTTATTTCCATAGTACAAGCTCTGATGAGTTTGGGATCAAATGGCTAGATGATTTTATTTTTAATTAGCAACTCTGTTGTTTTTTATTTCCTCTGTTGTGTTTCAAACCGCATAGTGGTTTCGTGGTACTTTATAGCTAGGTGGTTGGTGTTCTAAGTGTCTCTTGTTCAAAGTATTTGGTGTATGATTCATCCAATCTTAAATATGTATTGTATTATTCATTAATATTAATATTAATATCATTTTATGTATTCAATAACATTCTATATATTGAATACATCGAGTTCAGGGCAACAAACTCTTTCTTTCAATTTATAGAATAATGGTTTCGAGTATTCATGAGAGATAGCAATTGTTCAAATTGCTAGGTCTCATGAATACTCTTATTGGCGAGTTATGAGCCAATCGATAGATCGCTGAGGTAAATATATAAAATCGGTAAAATATTGCTGTCTGGTGTAAAAATACTGCGGACGGAAAATCCAACAAGATTATGTAAAAATAATTTCCAAGAATAAAGACTGTCGCTTGGTAAGTTGCTATTAGAAGGTACATTTGTTCAAGAAGATACGAGCAATACTTTCAGAAATTGACAATAATATTCACTAATTGTTCCTTAAAAAGAGTAAATAAAATAAATTATTAATGGTTCTTGTGAGTGAGTCTAATTCGCACTTGGCCGGGATTTTTCAATGTCTTTTGTGTAAACCGTGATCTAATAATGACTTAAAATTCACTGATAATTTGTTCGTGACCTTTTGAAACATCAGATAAGTTAAAGAGATTAAGAGATAAGTAAATAGTTTTCAAATAAAACACACACTTTATTGGCGTACATTCTTATCAAACCTTTTAAAAATATACATATAATATATATAATGTAACAAAGTGTGTGTTCATTTAATCTATGTTTAATTCAACACGGGGCTCTTGTCATATGTTCATTTTGTAAATGTGAAGTGAAGCGCGTCACTCGGCGGCGGCGGACAAACCACTCACAAGTGAATAGTCACTCAACTTGCAGTATTTTTCCGTAAATCAGGTCACCATTATGAGTACAGGACGCAGCTTGCTTTCTCTTTTGTAGGTTAGGTACCTATTTAACTGGAATAAACGTTTGTATGAATATGTCTGAATATAATAGTAGGTAAACATTGCAACCATTTGAATTTAATTATATAAGCATTGCTCAGGGTGTAAATATATATATTTAAAACAACAAAGTTAAAACTATTTAAATCTTTACTGAAAACTATGAAGTCAAGAAATTCCCGCCTAAAATTGTATTTTTAAGCGAAAACTTCTTAAGGCGCGTTAAGCACTATTTGGTTGAACAAGAAGCCTGAAACTTGCGTCATCCTCAAGTCACGCTTCCCATGAGCTATATGTATACTGATATATATATGCATACTTTTTGGGTGAAAAAAAAATGTTAAACTCGCGTCATCGTCACGTCACAAGCGTGTAGTGGCACTTTTCAGTGGCAGTTTTCAAAAACTGTCACACATCTGTAGTGGTAATGAATCTTCTTTGATTTGTGTGCAAAGGATGCCATCAGACTTGGAGTGAACATTTATGACAAATGCTTTTCTCGTGCTTTAAGGTATCGTCTAAGCCTCAAATGGTGGAATTGCGGAATGATCAGTTGCAGAAAAGCAAAATATTCAAAGGCAAACACCATGGTTGTTAAAACTTGGTTAACCATTTATCCCCGTTAAATCATGGTTTTGTTAGTACCGCAATGATTCAAAAGTATTTCCTTCTACAACCATTTACCTTCGGTTGGGCTATATTATGTATTTGCTCGCTTTCCTAGTAAAGATAGGAAGCGTCAAGACCACATTCAAGAATAGAATTCTCTCTTTAATTCTATTTTTGAATGTGGTCTTGAGGATGGAACTGTCAACCATATATTTTTTAATTGTTCTAGTATTTCTGTTCCTTTGTATGATGTCTTCCTTAGTGACTAGACTCGTCCTGTGAATGTTAATACTTTATTATCTTTTGATCTATTTTTTTACTTTAAAGTTATAATAAAATTTATAATCAAACTAGCTGTGCCCCGCGGTGTTACCCGCGTTAAATTTTATAAATTTTCTTTGCTATAAACCTCACGGAGCCCGAGACCTTTCCAACGAATGCAAAACCGTGTAAATCGGTTCGTGCATTCTGGAGTTATAGCGTCAGGAAGGAAAACCCGACTTATTTTTATATAGTAAGATGTTTGTTAATAGTATTATTTTATAGTGTTCAAGTTTTTTAAGTCACTCAAGCGTTTTCTTTACCTTTCTTTTTATTCATTCTTTTCTGCTTTTTCATTAATAAACAAGCCGAGTAATAGATACTCGCCTTTTCAACATAATTATTTTTGACATTGTGTTTTCCTAACTTTTGACATTTGAATAATTATCGTTGTCACGATGGAGCCATGATGACAAATTTGAATAGGAATTGTCTTTGTAATGAATATGGGTTTTAATTAAATTACCATTTATCATGTAGTACATACATATTAAAAAGAAACCACGTAATTATATGACTATTTTACTATGTTAGAGCTCACTGTTATGCCACTGCTGGCCATAGGCCTTCTCTATATAACGTTGCCATTTGGAGGGGTTTACTTGGTCACCGCGCTTGGCATGCGAGTTGGCAACCGCAGTTAGGTGGTAGCGAGTACACAGGTGGCACTGCTGCCCGAGTACCTGGTGTATCCCTTAGTCGCCTTTTACGCCAACCACGGGATGGTATGCGGTGGCCCCGATATTCTTTTCAGTCTGGAAACCATTTGGTATAGTGCGAGCCTTACCTATCCGTAAATCACAGGGTTGCCTGCGGAACATCAACGGTGGGTGAAATCTCGCTAATGCTTAGATGATGGGGGTGCTCATTGACAAATCCTGGAGTAATACCTATAATATATACCTATCTATCGTTTGACTGTGTCCAATTCATATGTCTATAAGTACTAATTTCTTGTTTATCCATTGTCAATTTTGTATTGACATTTCTTTTGTTAAAATTGGTCCTCTATATCGGCGTGTATCAAAATACGGCTTGAATTTTGCATCAACGTGTATTGTCGTTAACCGGGAATACGCGTATCAAATGTTTGTTTTTACTGCGCTATAAAAAGCGATAACGAAGTAAATATGTATTATGTAAGTCGTTCGCTTTTAACGGTAATGGGTGAAGATATTTGGAATAATTTTGTGTAATAGTTAGCAATATTCGCAGACACGTCTGAGTCCCTTGAGTATGTTTAGGGACGGACAGTTGGACGGCTATTTCCATACTATGATTGCGTTTTCTGTTGTTTTGCGCTATATGTGTTGATATTTAATTTCGTGTATAACCACATTAACTGGGTAAATTGAATTACTGTCATTAAGGACCATGTAATTGCTTTAAAATTGCTTCGCTGTGCTAATGGAAATAGTCACTTCACGCACATGGTCAATTAAATTTTACTACATCTATTAAAGTAAAATATGGGATGTTTGGATTATTCCAATATCATCTAGCTTCATTGATTACAATAGTCAATTATTGGTATCTCTGTTTGTTTTGTTTGTGAGATAAAGGGACACAAATGGGACAAAAAAGAGATCAAATTTAAGATTCGATTTAACGTGTGGTTTTAGTCAGCCCGTAACCATTGGTCGAATAGTCGGGAAAATAACAATCAAGACCTGTAAAGAATGTTGTATAACATAATAACTGTTTAAAAAGTCAACTTCAACTTTGTTTTAACTACCGATTGGAAAAGACCGTATATACCGAAATTTTTATGTGACCTTATTCTTATAATCCTATTTAATCAATAGGGAATATATTGATTAAAAAATAATTATCACTACGGAGAAATAGCTTATTTTAGAATTATTACACATACGTATAAAACAAAACATACCTACACTCGATTAAAAAGAGATTTTGAAGTCGGTTTAAAAGATAATGAAGTGTAATAAAACTAATGTTTGTTTTACATTTGAAAACATATTTAAGAAGTTTGTTGGTTTAGTTACTGGATGCTCCACGCATAGAACAGAAAAAAAAACATTAAATGACGTAGACAAATAGTTGCCTTATTATGCTGTTATCAAATTTGCAATACAACGTCGTAGAAGTGAAAGCGCAAAGCCAGGCGATACTTTTTAAAACATTAAATTTCCCTCATAATCGTGGTTAGGCTAAGTCCACATCACCTCATTTTATTCATTAAAATACGTAATATGAAACGTTTCAAAACTTCGGCAAAGAGATTCATTCATCCAACAGTTCGCTACATCAAAGCAAAAGATTTAGGTAAAAACTTACATGAAAGAATTCTCTTTCGCGGTTTGTTTATGAATCTTTCGTGTGCCGCAGTGTGCACAGGTCATATAAATGTTAAATAGCACTACTTCCTGCTGACCTCATATTATGAGAATGGGATGAATGTTTGATACCACAGATTTAAAGTATTCATCCGAATGCAGCTGCAACGCGGATTAGCTGGCCTATTTGCTAATTGGGAACCAAAACCGTGTTAAGCCAATAATCTTTATGCATTGTACGTTTTGTTTCGAATTACATGTATTAAACGAGTTATAAATTGCAATTCGTGTGAATTCAGATTCAGTCTTCCGAGGTAACCGAATTAAGTTTGATATTAAAAATTACTTTATATTTCACTGCTGCAGTGGTAATAATAGTTCCATATACGATTCATTTATTTTTAATTGTTTTTCAAGTAAATTCGAGCAATAATTTAGTGATGGTTTAATTGCGGTTTGGTTATATATTTGTGTATTGTTGTCTTAATTGCGGTTTGGTTATATAGTTGTGTATTTTTGTCTTATGCCTATAATTGTAATTATTAATAAATAATTGCTAAATATAATGGATTGAAATACTAAAAAAGTGTTTCTTTTTCTTTTTAGGGTTCCGTAGCCAAATGGCAAAAAACGGAACCCTTATAGATTCGTCATGTCTGTCTATCTGTCTGTATGTCACAGCCACTTTTTTCCGAAACTATAAGAGCTGTACTGTCGAAACTTGGTAAGTATTAGGTGAACCGCTTTAAGATTTTTACAGAAAAATCGAAAAAGAACAATAATTTTGGGGGGATAAATACATAATAATTTTTTTTTTCATCGTACCTATACATGTGTCTATGGATAGTTCTTCAAAAATGACATTGAGGTTTCTAATATATTTTTTTCTAAACTGAATAGTTTGCGCGAGAGACACTTCCAAAGTGGTGAAATGAGTGTCCCCCCCTCTGAAAGTTCTAAAAAAAGAGAATGATAAAACTAAAAAAAATATGTGATGTACATTACCATGCAAACTAACAACGAAAATTGGTTTAAACGAGATCTAGCGAGTTGTTTTTTTTCAATACATCATAAATCGTAAACAGCAATTTGCTTTCATTTAATCAACTGAAATACTTGCTGCTATGGAACCCTTCGTGGGCGAGTCCGACTCGCACTTGGCCGGTTTTTATTGTAAATATAGTGCACAAAAATCCCAGACCAAGACCAACAGACATGTTCATAAACATAAATATTTGTGGTGTGCGGGGATCAAACACGCAACCTGAGGATGAAAGGCAGGTTCACTACTAACTGAGTCACTGCAGTCCTATTTTAATATTCTCCGTAATCTGCTCATATTCTTGTCTGCACTATATTTGGTCCAACTGTAGAGTTTGGCGCTTTGCCTATAAAACTTTTTAATGACATAGCACCTAACTGAACCGAGGAAATGTACATTTTACAGCAAAACTTAATAGCCTAAAAAATGTAATCATAACACGCAAACACAAATATTTTATTATAATTAGAAATAAACTTAGAGATATCGTTTTTATGTCCCGTTAATATATACGTACCCGTTAATATATATTATAGTTTTGATTGAAGAGAGGGCCGCCTCCTCGTTTTTAGGAGTTTATTTAATAGTTTTAGATTTCCAATCATTATCATCAATATAAGGCCAAGTAGGCTTTATTTGAAATGATTTTGTAGTCTGAGTAGCTGAAGCCGTCTAGTAGGCCTCAGACATGGCTCAATGACTGTTGTTTAACGTAACTAACGGGACCGACAGCTTCACTTGCCATCCGAAGCACGGAGATGCTCCCAAATTAAACTTTGAGCATCATCATATAGACGGTCTAACTCCTCCTTGTTTCTTTCTGATTAAATTCGTTGTGGGATCCAAGACTGTTACAGTGATTCCTCGAGACATGCCTGAGCGTCACCACTCGGTGTCATTTCATTGTGTGCCACTGTTGATCCTGTCTTACAGGAGTTGCAGTGGTGGTTAAGAGGGAGGGACTAGACCCGAATATCGACGGTCCACGTGCCTAGGTGTTGTACTTGACCGAGCACATACAGTCAAGTGATTGCAGCCCGGGGTTATTCGTTTTAATTATCTGGCTAGTTTGGGATTAGAGTGCAGTGTGACTTAACAAGGTCACTGCTGGGGGGCTACAGGCTGAGTCGCCGAACAACGGGATAGTGATCGGCGTTCAAATAAATAAAGGTTAAAAATGACTTAATCAATTGTTAAATCGGTTTCGTCGTTGAAAATCGATTCCGGACCATTTATGACATCACATGTGCTCATGGAAGCCGATTTAACGATTGATTAAGACATTTTCAACCTTTATTTATTTGAACGCAGATCACTATCGCGATGTGCGGCCACATAACCGGTAGCCCTCCTGTTTCCACGTATTTAACGAGCCTAGTGATGCACTTGCACTTTTCTTTGAGTACTATAACATATGTTAATAGTCCAAAAAAAATAAGTTTATATTTATGTTTATATGTCCTATAGCAAGGCTTTCTGCCACAGTACCGAGTAGTAAACATGTTTAAGAGGCTTCTAAGTATTAGCGTTGGTCTTAAAGCTGCGATAATGCTAAATGGAGGCTCTAGCGCGATAGTCAAGTGCTCCTTTCTGGTTGTTTCTTTAATGCGCTACTGAATTGCTGGACAACTAAAAGGATTTTTGTGTTTCGTTAACGGTCTTTTCTCGTAATAGCAAAAGTTAAATAGGCGTATAGGAAAATGAAAAATGTTTCGACGTTGAATAGTTTTTAGTGCTACGTGTGATATGAATACCTTTTAGCGATATATGGACATATGAGTTAGTTTTATTTGATACAATAAAACATCATTTAATACGGCTTGGTACGATCTTGCGATATGGCTTGGTACGAGTTTACAGTTAACAAAAGGTGTAACGAATTCAGGCGATCAAACCTCTCACGCGACGTCCTGCGTGACTGATCTAGACGCGAAGCGGCCCGGCGTGGCGCAAAAACAACAAACAGTCGAAATCTATTGAAGTGTCCTACGTGACCAAACGCGCGTGCGGTGCGGTGCGGAGCGGTGCGACATGAAGCGAACGCGATGAGTTGGCTTGATATTTTTGCGCGAATAGGATGCGGTGCCGTCGTGTTTTTGCGGCGTTTGTGGCGGCTTCGCGAGATCATCGCATGCACGTAGGACATAGCCACCGCGTCGCACCGCATCGCATTGAATTCGCGTGTCACCGTTTCATGATCGCGTTCGCTTTGAACCGCCTACGTAGGACGTAGCGTTAGTGAGAGAACGAGGAATTATGATCGGTAAGACTTGTCACGCCATTAAAGACAGTAAGAGATATAGCGCTATATGCCCGTCGAAAGGCAGAGCCCTTTACACTAAATAAATCGATGGTTTTGGTACAACTTAGCCAACAAGCTATCTGCCATCCGCGTGATTTTAAAACGACAATGAACAATTAATTTGGATAATGAATACAAATAGTAAAAACCCTGTTTAAAGTTTATACTCTTAGAATAAAAATGAGAGCCGTCACGGGACGCCTGGCAGATGTGAAACATTGACATTATTTTGTAAAAGTCGCAGTCGAAGTCGAAGTATAAGTCGCAGTCGAAGTTGAAGTCGAAGTATAAGTCGAAGTCGAAGTATAAGTCGAAGTCGAAGTCGAAGTCGAAGTATAAGTCGAAGTATAAGTCGAAGTCGAAGTCGAAGTCGAAGTCGAAGTCGAAGTCGAAGTCGAAGTCGAAGTCGAAGTCGAAGTCGAAGTCGAAGTCGAAGTCGAAGTCGAAGTCGAAGTCGAAGTCGAAGTCGAAGTCGAAGTCGAAGTCGAAGTCGAAGTCGAAGTCGAAGTCGAAGTCGAAGTCGAAGTCGAAGTCGAAGTCGAAGTCGAAGTCGAAGTCGAAGTCGAAGTCGAAGTCGAAGTCGAAGTCGAAGTCGAAGTCGAAGTCGAAGTCGAAGTCGAAGTCGAAGTCGAAGTCGAAGTCGAAGTCGAAGTCGAAGTCGAAGTCGAAGTCGAAGTCGAAGTCGAAGTCGAAGTCGAAGTCGAAGTCGAAGTCGAAGTCGAAGTCGAAGTCGAAGTCGAAGTCGAAGTCGAAGTCGAAGTCGAAGTCGAAGTCGAAGTCGAAGTCGAAGTCGAGGTCGCAGTCGAAGTCGAAGTATAAGTCGCAGTCGAAGTCGAAGTCGAAGTATAAGTCGCAGTCGAAGTCGAAGTATAAGTCGCAGTCGAAGTCGAAGTATAAGTCGCAGTCGAAGTCAAAGTCGAACTCAAGTCGAAGTCCAAGTAGAAGTCGAAGTCGAAAAGAACATATTGTGATAGGAACTAAAAAAAACAAAACCACGGCATGCGTCGCCACGCCAGAAATCTGTTTTACGTGCGGCTATAGATGTTTCACATCGATAATAGTATCCTGGGACATTATTGAAAAACGGCCATCTCATCCCTAACTAAGCAGAGCTTGTACTATGGAAACCACATAACCGATATGTTATATATACTACTTTTCTTTTGTAAATGCATACTTATATAGATAATTTCATCCAGACTCAGGAAAAATAGACATGTTCATGCACACAAATATCTGTCCTAGGTGGGAATGGAACCCACGACCTGCGGAGTGAAATGCAAGCTAGTAATATACTAAATAGTAATATATGCTAGCTACTGTCGGTATTTTTTAAGGGTTCCGTACCCAAAGGGTAAAACGGGACCCTATTAGTAAGACTTCGCTGTCTGTCTGTCACCAGGCTGTATCTCATGAACCGTGATAGTTAGACAGTTGAAATTTTCACAGATAATGTATTTCTGTTGCTGCTATAACAAAAAATACTAAAAAACAAAATAAAATAAATATTTAAGGGGGCTCCCATACAACAAACGTGATTTTTTTTGCTCGTTTTAATAGATAACTAGCTGTGCCCCGCGGTTTTACCCGCGTTAAACTTTATAAAATATGGCCTATTTGTTATCCTAACTATAAAAATTAGCCAATGTTCTTTCTCAGGGTCTAGACCATCTGTATACCAAATTTCATTCAAATCCGTTCAGTAGTTTTGGCGTGAAAGAGTAACAGTCAGACAGACAGACAGAGTTACTTTCGCATTTATAATATTAGTTAGGATGGTACGGAACCATTCGTGCGTGAGTCCGACTCGCACTTGGCCGGTTTTTTCTAGAAACTAAATTACGATAAAAAGCTGTGTTCTGAAATAGAACTCTGTATCCGGATTTGCGTTAATTTGAAAACTTGCATGTATATTTCATGTTTTCCATTATGTATTTATTTATTGACGTGCCTGTTGGCGTGGTATTTACGAAATAGGTAGCATATATTACTATTTAGTGTGATTTACTACTCGTGACACAGAAGAGTGAGGATCCTGAGCAATACCTTGTCGTATGTATTTTGTAAAGAACTAGAAGCTAGAATAAGATACAAGATTCCGTCGAACATCAGCCGTAATTCATGATGGGCCAGTTGGCGAGGTTGGTAAATGCTTGCTTTTTACGCCGCAAGTCGTGGGTTTGATTCCCACCCAGGACAGAAATTTGTGTGCATGAACATGTCTGTTTGTCCTTCTGGGTTTAATTATCTATATAAGTATGTATTTATAAAAAAAAGTAGTATATGTAGTATATCAGTTATTTGGTTTCCATAGTACAAGCTCTGCTTAGTTTGGGATCGGATGGCTGTGTGCAAAACGTTCCAGGATATTATTATTACTATAAGTTAAGTTAATGATTATCTGTGCTTGTTGTGAATATATCTTTGTCTTTTTTTTTCTTTACATTAATATATCGTAATTAGCGTACTGTAATATATAGACGCTAACAACTCCCACATCGCCAACCATGCACCACCTTTTATTCCATTTTTAAATAGCGCTATGCTTTAGCCTCTTTATGACTGCCTCTTTGGTCTAGCGGTAGCGTGTTCAACCGCAGATAACGAGGTCCTGGGTTCAAATCCTATGTCGGGCCGAAAGTGATTTTGGGATTTTTCTGTAAAATGAAATAATCTTAATATAAGCCCGAAGTCTGGGAGTTGGCGGTATTATACCCCCGTGCCTCGGAGAGCACGTAAAGCCGTCGGTCCTGTACCTGACCTCTTTCCGGTCGTGTCGCTAGTCGTCCCATCGGATCATGAGAGTGATGGAATAGAAAGTGCTCCTGTGTTTGCGCACACACTTGAGCACTATAATATGTCCCCCACAAATCGCTACTCTCCTTTAAAACTAGCCGCCGTGGCCGGATCTCGGCTAGGAGGACATTATTATTTATGACTAAAGAGCCTTTATGTCAGCGTAATTGACTATGCCTGGAAATTCCGTTATTATACTATTGCATTTTTTGTAGTAAAATCTGTGAATGTGTAGTATCTTGTTGAGTTGATTATACAAAAACGGGCCTCAAAATATGTAAAACCTTTTAGCAAATGCATCATTAACTCTGCGCTTTATACAGACCAAGATTTTTCTTCTTTAGTCTGAGGGAACCGGGTTAAACGGAAGTACCGAACTACCTTTAGCCTGGTTTCCTCAGACTTGTAATTGTGTGCAAGAGGCTAACAGCATAGCACTTCGACACTTTATAGCACAACTTTTGCTTTCGTGGTATAAAACTAACAATGTTCTCTAAATTCCTCAGATCATTCTTATAATATTACATAGATTTCAATACTGCTGCTACATAACAACATTTCTGACAATAAAATAAGATTTTATCTAACTACTACTTACCTTACTTATATACTTATCGTGTGGGCAGTGGTTACCCCAATGTCAGAGTTGTTCAAACCGCTCAGTAGGCCTCTGACCGGACTTAACGACTGGTGCCTAATGACTAAAACCGGGACCGACAGCAGCACGGAGACGCTCAGAAATTAAACAACTTTGGGTGACCAACCCATCTATGGTCCGACCGCGAGCCTACTTGCTTAACCTCGTCTCGTAGAGTGTGTCTAACAGTCCCGTGAAGTCTCGTTATCATTACGACCTGGAAGTACCGGTTCTATTTACTTACATTTTAACAAAGAAAATTTATCGTTCCGTAACTCAATATTCTAGGAAGAACTAGGTGTAGTCTACATAGGAGAAATTCGTACAAGGTGAACATGTTTATGATATCTATTTGACTTTGATTCCTACAATAATATAGCATTGGTAATATATGAGCAATGTAGTGTATGCCCCGTAATGATGAAAGCAAAGTGAAGCAAACTGAATTGTTTCTTCAGGCTTTCATCTTGTAAAATAAATAGAGTGTTTAACTGGGAATGTGTGATTACCCCGTTATATATAACTTTGCTCCTTTATATCTAATATTTAATAGTCTGGGATGTATCTTAACATATGTCGGATATGTTTCTAAAAAAGAGCCCGTGGATGGCGTCTATCAGTTGTCAAATACATATTATGGAAGGTATAGATCGCTCCGAACCGTATAAAGTGTTAGATTAAATTTACGACTTCCCTCGTATATTTGATCTGCCGGTGTGTAGCTTAACCTCGATTGATAGGGGTATGTTCTAATTGCGCCAGAAGCTTATATTAATTTTGATAGGTTTATTTCAACATTATTTTGGCGTTAGTATATACTAGCTGTGCCCCGCGGTTTTACCCGCGTTAAAGTTTATAAATTATAGCCTATGTGTTAATCCAGGTTATCAGCTAATTCCATACAAAATTTTATTAAAATCGCTGCAACCGTTTAGACGTGAAGAAGTAACAGACTTTCGCCTTAATAATATTAGTAGGATTATTTATTAGAAGTAAATATCATGGTCACAAGGGTATACCCATTAAGTAGGGTAACATTAAATAAAAATTATATGTTGACATTGATTTCCAAACCAAACCTACTTTAATAACTACGGTTAACCATTTTAGCTATAATTAGTAGCGCTCGTAAATGTTAACAACTTAAACATGCTTAAAGGTACTTAAGGGGTTATCCTTGAAGTCAAGGATGACCCCTTACTTGCCTGTGACCCTGTATACATGTTTCTTCAAGGCGGGTTTTTTATATAAGGGAGCGACAAACGAGCAAGTGACGGTAAGTGATCACCGCCACCCATGTAGGTACACTCGCAACACCGGAGGTGTTGCAGGTGCGTTGCCGGCCTTTAAGAGTCAGCAAACCAGTGTTACTGACCCTTTCCTCCACTCCGATGAGCTCTGGCGGCCTTACTCATGCGGTACACGCAAGAGTAAGGTCTAGGCAATGAACTAAACGATGACTAAGGACCTAATATTCCATCTTCAGACATTGTATATCAATAGAATGATTTATGCACTATGGAAAAGAATCGCGTTATATCTCTATACATTTGCTTAAATAATCTTAATTAATGACACATGATATCAAAACCTTTATACAATGACTTATAAGATTGCTACCGTGTTATGGACAAGCCTTGATCATTTTTTTAAGATTACAGTTTGCGACTCGTGTTATTAAGTTCTGTTCTCGAATAATATCAAAGATCGCACATGATAGTCAAATATATCATGCTGATTAGGGTTGAAATGGTGGTGAGTGCCTGGTCTTCTAGATATTGGGTATTTGTTCTGATACCAATTGTATAAGGAACTAGCTGTGCCCCGCGGTCCTACCCGCGTTAAACTTTATAAATTACCACAGCTCCACCCCAGTAGGTGATAGCGTGATAATATGTAGCCTTTAAGTTGACCCGACCTCTTAGTAATGTTCATGCAAAATTTGAAGTAAATCCATGCAGTACTTTTTGAGTTTAGCTCGGACATACATACAGAGAAACAGATAAAAAAAACTATATTTTTGGCTTCCATATCGATTGTAGATCACGCACCAAGTATCCTTTTAAAAAAATATTCAATGTACAGTTTTGACTTTCCTACGATTTTATTATACCTATATATTGTAAAATTAATTATAAAATATATATTACTATATATATTAATAATTATAAAAATTAATTAATAGTAATATATATTTAGCGTCAGCCAGTCGCAGCGTTAGCGATTTTTATTATTACAAGAGTTTTTCGCACTCGGATCTGCCCGCGCCAACTGCATTTCATATTGCGGAGGAAGAACTGGGTCCTGTAGTAAGTTACAAAGTAATGCAAGGATATTGGCTACTTTTGAATCCACTGCTGATGTTAGCAAGGAGTTAGATTGAACCCTGAGGGGTTCAATCTATCTTCTTGCTTAGTTTTAACATTATAACTTCAGTAGCTTTGTCGACGAAATTTTTAAAAAAAAATATCACATTATCCGATTTACGAAGCACCAATGGGCCTGAGCTAAAATCGGGAAAGCGGTAATTTTCTTTTTAAATAGGTAGATTTTCGTCTCAAAGTTTATCAAATGGGCTAAAATGTAT
Source organism: Pseudoips prasinana (assembly GCA_951640165.1). Classification (NCBI taxonomy): domain Eukaryota; kingdom Metazoa; phylum Arthropoda; class Insecta; order Lepidoptera; family Nolidae; genus Pseudoips; species Pseudoips prasinana. Next base: position 15,188,064 of record OX621241.1, on the reverse strand, counting down.
GAAAAATAAAAAATTGCCACTTATTAAAGAGATAGCAAACGGCTCAAGGATATCCACCCGTAGCCCTATAAAGGATTATCGATTTTCGATGTAATGTTTTCAATGTTATGTTATAAGTATATGTTTAGACCAGAGACAGTACGGTGGTTACTTACTCAAGTTTTTTTTAAGACATATTCCAACTATTTAGGACTTATATTTGTTGTTATTATTAATCTATTTGTTTTTTTTTTCTATTATTGTAAATATACTTATCTGTTTGAAAAAACATTTTTGATACCCTAGTTTTTTGAAAACAGCATACGGCTCATGTTACTCGCTGATAATATAGCTTTATAAAGTAAAAATATTTTTTCAATCAGTTTAGTAGTTTTTGAGTACATAAATACAAACAATCTAACCTTTTACTTCTTATAATATAATATAATTCAGAAGTATGGATGTATTCTATGCATGATACTCATACCTTTCATCAGAAATAATTTCATAGGATATTATAAGGCTGCTTCTGTTATCTTATGAAATTACCAGAAAGGGCTGAAATCCCTGGATTTTGTGAGTGTGTGTGTGAGCAAAATCCAGGGCTATATAATTAAGGAGAGCAGCAAATATAATTGACCTCTTTCGTGATAAAATTTCTGAAACGTTCTATAAGCTTGTTCTTTCATTATGTGAAAGACTTATTTGGTCAAAGTAATTAGAAATTATATTTATATGTAAGTATGTATCAGTGGCGTAGGATCATATAATTTAAAAGTTGTTGTAGGTGCTGCAGACCGGCTTGAGTCTGATGTATAGTGTATAAATAAATTTACTAAGTTTCATTTGATTTTGACTTACACGGGCGGAATGTAACTGCGTAGAAAGATACAAGCAAATACTAACTTCATCCAAGTCAAACAAGATCTCGATATAATTCTAACTCTCTACTTATTGACACAACTGTTATATAAATTTGAAATCCATGCAGAAATAACAATTACTCTCTCAAGGTTTAACAAATTTACCTATAAAAGTAATTAATTGGCTGCGAAAACTATTGATCATACGTAAAATTATGTACCATATGATTAAAGTACCCGTCATCACAAACAAAAATGGTCGTGACTTTAGGTACGTCTCTAACTACATATATAAGTTGGTGGAGAGTGGCTTGATATTGACGTATAGAATAGTTTATTTATTTATTTAATTTATTTATTTATTTATTTATCAAAAAACAATAGAAACACATGGATTAATTGAGTTATTACAATATACACAAAAGTTTGCATTGTTCGATGACGACAAAAACGGCGGCGCCTACCTGTCAGCAGTACTATTGCTTTGCGTCGTTCTAGCGTGGTACCGAGGATATTCTCGTTTTTAAGAAAAATAGTACTACCGACATACTGGCGCCGCTATGATTCCGCATGCATCGCTCCGCGAACAAACAGGTTCTCAATTTTACAAAATAACTATATGTCATCTCACTATTAAAGTAATTAATTATGTACCTATATTTTACACATTACTTTTAATTTGCGAAAAACCTATCTTTTAGCACTAAAACGTTACATTGTGGTTACATAACTGTAACGGAACATTTTTCACAGACTCGAGATCCCGCCAGTATTCACAAATTAATCTCATTCAGTTGATCAGTTTGATCTGATTTTCACTGACACGATATTGAATGCTGGTCTGGGACTATACGTGCCGATACAAATCCAGTATGGCTAGTAATTTATAGTCATAAGGTTGTTTTACGTTTTGACTGCCTCGTTGGTCAACTGGTAACGGTCAAGCGCAGTTAACGAGATCTAGGGTTCACATTCAGGGTCGGACTAAAAAAGTGATGCAGATGTTTCTCCTAAGAATGATTATCAGCCCGAAGTTGGCGATGTCACATCCCCTTGCTCCGAAGAGCAAGTAAAGCCGCCGGTCCTGTACCTGAACTCTTTATGGTCGTGTTAGCTAGCAATCCCATCGGATCATGAGAATGCGGAATAGAAAGTGCAACTGTTTTTGTGCACTATAGCATATACCGCGCATATGGCTAGTATCTTGGAACTGGCCGCCATGGCCGAGAATCGACCAGGAGGATATCTTTTGTATATTTTATTAATGATATTACTAAAATTATATTATATTGACACTTCGCCACTGGTATGAATATTTATGTCATGTGTATTTTCCTTAATTAATCTGGCCTTCTCAAGTAAAGCAATTTAGTGGGATTATAAGAAAACAACATAATAAAACCTTCTTTTGGCTTTGTAAATAAAATATAGATAAGTTTGTCTAAGGTCGTACATACTCTAGTTAAATAATTCAGGAAGCTATTAAGTACTTACGTACCAAACATAATATTACCTACAAGTTATTACAGAAGGTTCCGTGTTTCTCTAATTTTATGCGCGGTTATGCGAAGTAGTTTACTTACGTCAAACTGAAAACTCGTACAAATAACGCGACGTCAGTAGAAACACTTGCATCATGAAAACTATCCTTACTGCCTATGTAATAAATATGCTGACACGGTCAAGGTGTATCCGCCGATGTGGGGTTGACTATATGTACATCTAGTAATTATTATTTCAGCCGGCTTAATTTCAGTCAGGACAGCCAGTCCAAATAGAGACTACTCATTAGTGCGAGACATATAGATGGGTAGTAGAGATGTAGGTACTGATTAGAGAGGCGAACAGCAAACAACCACATGACACTTCGATTATATTAAAATATGTCAAATAATGCATATAGCAAAAAGACGTCGATCTATAGTTTTCAGTAAAGTGAAAATCGAATATAAATAAATCGGTAAAGTGATCGGTTCCCAATCAATAAACATTACATACCTACCTACTTAAAACATAAACTCAAAGTACTTTCCTAAATATGTTTAATTCTAGAATATTCTGTGATATTAGTTCTAATGGTTCTGTTTAATAAAATCTTTCAGTTTAATCAAATCGTTTGCATATAATATTCTGTCGTAAGAATTGCTAGTTTAGGAGGAACTTTTTCTAATGATTAAATCTATGCCTGAAATAATCTAAATATATATTGTATGATACACATGAAGTGGGTTAAGTACCTAATTTGGTAGAGAATCAAAATCCTATCTTCGAAAATTCAAACTGAACTTATATGCGAAACCTTAAACTAATAATCTCAAAATACCGACGCAGACACTTTAGTTGAGTGAAAACAGATGCTCAACTCCCAACTTGCAAGCTACGCAATTTGCTAATCATACAAATAATTATTTAGTTAAATGCTTCGTATGTTAAACTCTCTCTGCGTTGCGATGTCGGGTGATTATCAGCTTATATTTATTATACCTATTCAAGTTATTTTGTGGCACACAAGTTAATAAAATTGGGCCAACTATTACAAATAGAACTTCCTACTAAATCCTAATAAACCTTTCTATATCGTAGGAATACATTCAAATATCATTTATTTGAATTATAAAATAATAATAAAATTTAAATAATAAACTAAAAAACACAAATAAAATTGAAATCATAAAAAAATCTACGCCTACACTAGTGTAGGCGTAGATTTTAATGGTAAATTACAAACAAGAAATTACCGTTTCAACTTTACAACCATTTGTGAGTCACACAAATAGTTGATCTGTACCTGCAGTATTGTAGGCAAAATAAAAGGGGAGCCGAGGTAGATAAGTTAGGATCAATAGACTATTGCACTCCATTTAAAAGGCATAACTTACAGAATTACACATTTTGTAGGTTGTGCCTTTAAAGCAGTGAACTATAACATAACAGCTAAGGAACTCTGCTACAATATATCAGTAATTGTCAGAGTAGCAAGATGCCACTAAGGCAACAAGCTCTAATAAGAACAATAATAATAATACAGAGTATGTAATAATGTTGTATACACCGGACCATTAACACCAGTATACAAATGTTTATTCTTCATATCACAATAGAGTAATGTAGAGCTTCGGTGTGTCGCAGATCCGTTTCTTGAGCTCACGAACTACATACATTTATAAAAGTACTGGGCATATTTTGGTTTGTCATCTATCCTTCGGCAGGATAGGCAGGACTAGCTTACACGTAAGGATAGGGGGGTGACCCATCACCCCACAACTAATGTGCGCAAATAAAACATATGTTTACAAAAATAAGTACTTTTTTTTAAATTAAACAAGTAATATAGTTCTAAATCAGAGTATCAAACACTATAATAACTAGTTTATGCGTATATATCTAACTAAATTTACGATGTTATGCAGTTCAGACAAATATAATGACGGTGATCGGCACACGGGCAAATGACATTTAACACAAATCATTTTAACTTTTTTGTCTTTTTCCTTGGACACATTGAGCACCGAGCTTGTTTTAACGGGGGTTCACTTCCAGAAGGTTCCTGGTTCATGTTTAGAACATCCTGTATATTTTGAGTTATTTCTTTCGTGTTCAAACGACGCCTCATATGTGGTTCGGATAATTTCATTGGCAATTCCTTCAAATATCTGCTTCGAAACTTATTAACAGGAGTCCTGCTTCGATATTGGGCTAACGGGACGTCGTCATCATCACTGGTGTCAGCATGGACAATAACGTCACCCTGCTCTGAATGCACAGACACATTATCTTCAATATCCGACAATTTATTCTCATCTGAAGAATAATCTCCATCAGAACTTGTATTTCCTACGTTTTCCAAATATTTATCAATATCGTCGTCGGTAAGTCTTGCCATTTTTGCCGAAAAATGCTGCTATTTTAATTAGCCCTTCACAAACAAACACGAACGTAAAAGGATAGTGGGGTGATTGGTCACCCCAGCATGGTTAATATAGCAAAATCCACGACTGTCTGCAAATTAGTGGAATATGATACTAATTACGTATGCTTAGATAGGAGAATACAGAAAATCACAACTCCTCTCAGTTATCGTATAAAAAGTTATCGCATCTTTTTTTAACTAGTGGGGTGATGAGTTACCCCCCCTATCCTTCCGAAGGCTATGAATGACTTAGTTAAGTAGCTAATAAAAATAAAACAATATTATTTCTGTGGTACTTTTCCCGTAAAGATAAAATCCTAAGACCTTCATTACGGTATATCTCTTGTTTGCATAGCCATGCCCAAATTTCCCATATTTTGCCCAAAACTTCATTTTTATATACCACTGAAGACATTCCTAATTAACAAGAGCCGCAATTTACCAACAACTCAGTATACACGGAATTTAACAAACAGCGTTACAAAAAGGTACTTTAATTTGCGTATAAAGTGAAAACCTCTTTATTCGATTAATTTTCTGGGAATGTGTCAAACTTGACAGGTACAGCTTAAAATGTAACAACGTCTTCCTTTGTATGTTATTATAAATTGATTACAAATTAATTTCGAATGCATTAAGGACGGGGTTTGTTTAAAACGGCGTTAAATTAGATAAGCAAGGTTTAAGTGGGTGTAAAAATAACAGGCCCTGTTCGCCCGCTATTTTTGGCGAGTTTACCGGTTGAAGGGCATTGTTGATGGCAGGTGTGGAATAATGGGCATTTAATCCTGTAATCCAGTTTATATATACATTTATTTTAAAGTAGGTAAGCCTCAAAGGGTTCATATTTAGAACATTAGTACTTCCTAAAACTTTTTATTTACATACAAACATAAATATTATAATTATTTGAATGAATTATTATTGAAATAACCTAGCTGTGCCCCGCGGTGTTACTCGCGTTAAATTTTATAAATTAAGTATAGCCTGCGTCCATCCGTGGGGGCCGCGGCGGGCGGAAAGTGGGGTAGTCGGCGACAGCGGGGCAGGGCTGCGGCTGCGGACGCCGATGCCGCTAGGGCCGCAGCGGCGTTCGTTCCCGCGGCGCCTCCACTACCTGCCGAAGGCACCTGGGCTCAGGTGGTTGGCCGAAAGGCTAGAGCCAAGGCTGCACGACAGAGTCGGCCGACACCACCTCCGCCTCTTAAGAGGCCGGTCGCACTGCCGCGACCTCCTTCCTCTGCGGCAGTGACGATCAACTTGCTGCCGACCTCCACTGCCACCATGGCCGAGGTCATGATGATGGCGAGGACCAAGGTCCAGTTGAAGGACCTTGGTCTAGAGGCGGGCCTACGCCCTAAGAGGGCCTTGACCGAGGGTCTCATTTTAAGGATCCCTGGTCCAGAGGGCTCCGTAAAAGCGGAGGCCCTGACCACTCGGCTAAGAGAAGCCTTAGCCGAGACGGGTGCGGTGGTGGCGTGCCCTGTGGCGATGGGAGAGCTCCGGGTTCTAGACCTGGATGACTCCGTGAACCCCACTGAGGTGGCAGAAGCCTTGGCTACGACGGGAGGATGTGCCGTCGCCGACCTGAAGGTAGGCGAAATTCGGTTCTCCCCGTCCGGCTTGGGTTCGGTGTGGGTTCGGTGCCCGCTAGTGACCGCCCGCAAATTAGCGGCAATCGGTTGAATACTAGTGGGCTGGATGTCCGTCCGGGTAGAAGCCCTTCCACCTAGAGCTCTCCAGTGCTTCCGCTGCCTGGAGAAGGGCCATGTCAGGGCTCGGTGCACGGGATGTGACCGGAGCGCGTCGTGCTTCGTCTGTGGCCAACAGGGTCACAAGGCGAAAGAATGCACGGCGCGTGCACCCCATTGTATTGTGTGTGCCGACCTTGGCAGGCCGGCTGGTCACCGGCTAGGAAGCGGTAGGTGCACGCCACCAAAGGTTAGGAGCAGAGGAGTTGGACGTCCTGCCGCGTCCGCTCCAACAGCAACGTCGCGGTCTACTGAACCGGGCTCTGGCCCCGTTGGGGTGTCGATGGAGGTTTAAGAATTCTTTCCCCCCCAACTTATTTTGCAGGGCAACTTGAACCACTGCATCGCTGCGCAAGCTCTTCTTGCGCAGACGATCGCTGAGCGTTCAGTTGCCCTAGCGATAGTGGCGGAGACTCACTCCGTTCCCGACCACCCGCGTTGGTTCGGGGCGGATGGGGGCCTCGTCGCCATATACTGGGCAGGGGGGGAACATGACCCCCATTGCGCACTCTTGGCCAAGGGGCCCGGATTCGTTGTGGTGGAGTGGGGTCCAGCAGTCGTAGTGGGCTGCTACATCTCCCCAAATTGCGGCCTCGCAAATTTTGAGGCGTACCTGGACGGGCTCACGGGCCACATAAGCGGTTACCAATCCCGTCCGGTACTCGTCCTGGGTGATTTCACGCTCACTCTGTTGTTTGGGGCGATACCCGGGACGACGTTCGAGGGGAGACGTTAATAGAATGGGCCGCCGGACTGGACCTCCGTCTTGTAAATCGAGGTTCAGTCAGTACCTGTGTGCGTTGGCAGGGGGAGTCGATCGTCGACTTGACGTGGGCGATTCCCTCAGCCTTGCACCTGGTCTCGGGGTGGAGAGTTGCGGTGGCGTTGGCGGTGAGCTTAGACATCGTCAACGCCTTCAACTCCGTCCCCTGGTGGGCGATACGGGAGGCACTGGTCTACCATAACGTGCCTCCCTATCTGCGTGGTATAGTCGGGGCATATTTGCGTGACAGAGCGATTAAGTTCGTCGGTCGGAACGGGATCGAGGTCCAGAGGGAGCTCTCCTGCGGGGTTCCTCAGGGGACCGTGTTGGGACCTCTGCTATGGAGCCTCGCCTATGATGCGGTCCTGCGGATTGGCCTCCCTCCCGGAGTGAGCGTCGTCTGCTATGCGGACGACACGCTCGTTATAGCCCGGGAGGTCAGCTTCCAGCGGGCGGTACGGCTCGCCGAACTCGGTGTTGCATGTGTCGTCACGGCCATAAGGAGACTGGGCCTTCGGGTAGCGCCTCACAAGACCGAGGCGCTATGGTTCCACGGCTTGCGCCGTAGGCAGGAACCACCCAGTACGTCGATGTGGGTAGGTGACGTAGAGGTCAGGGTGGGGCGGTACATGAAGTACCTGGGCCTCACCCTAGACAGTCGATGGGGCTTCGAGGAGCACTTTGAGCGTCTAGCCCCCCGAGTGCGTCGGGTAACCGGCGCGTTACACCGGCTGTTGCCGAACCTCGGGGGTCCACGGGAAGAAGTTCGCCGCCTCTACGGAGGTGTCGTGCGATCTATGGCCCTTTACGGGGCGCCCGTCTGGTCTGAACGCCTGACGGGCGCCTCCCGCTGCAGAGCAATTCTGAATAGCCTGCAGCGTGTGGTGGCCATACGGATCGCACGAGGATACCGTACGGTATCCTTTGAGGCGGCGACACTCTTGGCGCGCCTCCCGCCTTTCGATCTCCTGGCGGCTGTCGACGCGGCGGTTTTTACCGAAATTCGCGTCCGCCAGGGGAGTGGGGGGGCGCCGGACCGGACGCTCATTGAGTATAGACGGGATGTACACCGGCGCGTACTAATACAGTGGCGCGCACGACTTGAGTTGCGCCTGAACGCGCGCCAACGTGCCGTCGGTGCTATCCTGCCTCACCTCGAGGCCTGGGTGGGAAGGAAGGGTGGTTACGTCACCTACAGACTGACTCAGATACTCACCGGACACGGGTGTTTCGGTGAGTATCTGAGCCGGATCGGCCGAGAAGTGACGACACACTGTCACCACTGCGGAAGCGACCTGGACTCGGCCCAGCATACGCTGGAAGAGTGCCCGGCCTGGGAAGCCGAGAGGCGAGTCCTGGTCGCAGCGATCGGACGGGATCTATCCCCACCAGCGATCGTAGGCGCGATGCTGGTGGGTGACAAATGGGACGCCGTGGTCTCCTTCTGTGAGACAGTCATGCTCCAGAAGGAGGCCGCCGAGCGGGTTCGGGAACGAGCCGATCCCACTCGTAGACGGAGGAGGCGTCGGGGCGGCGGCAGCAGCCGGTAGCCCAACTCCCCTCGGGGCTGCGGTGGTAATATGAGAAGTGTCCTCTACTGCGGCCACTTACAAGCAGCTCCGGGAAGACAGCGATCTGTTTGTGGCACAGTCGCTGTGCCAGACTGGCAGGAGTCGGCAATAGGGGAGGGCAATCCCAAGCCCTCCCAGGGTACGTGCCCCGACCATCTGGGACATGGCGCAAAAGAGGGGCACCGGAGCAGCATACCCGCGTTCCCGGGGCTCCTCCCATCAGGCGTCAAGAGAAGTCCACGGCAGGTAGGTTTAGTCGGTGCGAGTCCGACATACCCACCCGCAGACACTTTTTGCGGGTGGCATGCGTAGGCATTCCCCCTGCCTAATCAAAAAAAGTATAGCCTGCGTGTTAATCCAGAGTGTCAGTTAACTCCATACCAAATGTTTGATTATCAGATCCTAACAAATACGTAAATTTAATGTTGCTACCATTAAGAATTCTTAGATCCATAGCCAAAAGACCATGTAGGTCGAATGCTTCCGCTTCTGTTGGCTATGAATCTAAAATAATCTCCAATTACCACAACACTCAACACATCAATTGCTACAACACTTTGGTTTAAACCACAACATTACCATAAAATGTGGTTTGAATCAGTTCTGCAATAAATTATTACTGTAAACCTCAATCATAAGAGTGTGCGCGTAGGTGTATTAACATAATTATGTTAATCATACGCATGTACTGTGTATTTAGTCGTGTACAAACGTACACATAGACCCGGATAATAATTAGGTTTCGAGAACCCAAATAAATATTAACTCAGGGTATTATTTATGTCCCATTTTTATATGAATGTGTATGATTAACTGTATTGAAAACGACTTGTTTACAGGAGTTCTATAAATAAAAATTAATAAGTTCACACGGGGTCAACGAATAGTCTGTGTTGTTGTGTAGTAGCGAAAGGTCGTATTGTTGGGTGATATGGACGGATTATCTACCCACAATGATAGTCAAAAAGTCCTGTACGTGAAAAAGATATCTAGAAAAATCTTCCCGGTTTAGAGTGCGAGGAAAGTACATGCTGATTCTATGCATTCTAAACTATCTAATAAGTAATTTAACACTATTCCCATAATTGCTCTGGCATTGAATGGAACTGCGAAAACTGCAAGAAGAACTTATCTCACAGATTATCGTTCCTAATTCTTGACAATGATGAAGATGAAAATGAATCAATCACACATTTTTCTATAAACGCCAAAAACATCGATACACGGAAACTGGTACAAGACGTTAGCCGAGAATTAATAAATAAACGTAATGGGGACTCAAGGACAGTTATTTCTTCTCTGAATGGGTCCTGTCAGTGGGAACAGTCTGTAAAACAACAAGCCTCAAAAATTCAAGACCTCGAATACTAAAACCATGATTTTCTAAATAGAAATAATAATCTGAGCTTAGATTAACCGTTCTCCAACGGGAACTGGAGAACTTTCAGAATCAGAATCAGAAATATTTATTGCACTTAGGAACACATGGTACACTTATGCACGTCAATACTTAAAATTATACACAATACAGAAAATAAATTAAAGCTTAAAATAGAAGATAGGTAGGTAGACAACATAATATATATTTGCAACACCTACTTTGAATAGGCAGTCTGAGACACAGTTACTTCCACAGGGAGCAAAATGTTTTCGTTCCTGATTTGAAATTTAATTTTAGAATATTCCATCAGAACATCGCTGGTGCTATTAATAAAGCAGACGAATTAACATTTGCAATTAATAAGTTGTCGCAAAATGGTTTGAAGATAAATGTAGTGTGTTTAACTGAGACCTTCATCAAGGCAGGCACAGAAATGTTATTAAAAATACCAGGTTATAAAATAGCTGCATCATATTCGCGTGATACCAAGAGAGGGGGAGTATGCATAATGATAAACACTAATTTAAAATACAAAAAAATTACGAATATTAATGATTTGACATGTAAATTTAATTTTGAATGTTGTGGTATAGAAATAAATAAAATAATGATTTTCTGTTTGTATAGAACTCCTAACAGCAACCCGCAAATATTTTTAGAAAAACTGGAAGAATTACTAGCACGACTCACGAAGACGTACAAGAAAATTGTTCTTTGCGGTGACTGGAACTTAGACATATTGAAACCAAATAAGAGTTGTCAAGAATTGATGAGTATATTAAAGAACCATAATATTGAAATTCTTATTAAAACACCAACTAGACAAATGTCATGTCTAGATCAGTTTGCTAGTAATATCAAGCGAGTCAAAACAGAAGTTCATCATCTTGCCTTGTCTGACCACGAAACAGGACAAACGTTTATGATGAAAGTTTATAAATCTTACGAAATTTGTAACTGGTCGGAGAATGTCAGAGACTTCAGTAAAGAAAATTTGCATAAGTTCTGTAATTGCATATCATCGTTAACATTCCTTAGTGTGAGTGAGAAAATGAAGTTAGAAGAAGCATTTCTCGAATTTCATGGATTATTTAAATTATTTTTTGACCTTTATTTCCCTATTAAGTCGATAAAACGATCAACTAAAAATGGAAATCGCAAATGGTTGACGAAAGGTATCAAAAGATCTTGTGTAAGAAAACGGTTCCTTTTTCTTAACCAGCGATATCATAAAACAAATAGAAAAAATACAATAAAAAATGCGAAATTATACAGCCACATACTTAAAAAGTGAATTTCTAAATCCAAACAATTACAGAGTAAGAAATATATTGACAATAATGCAAATAAATGTAAAGCCACATGGACTGTTATTAATGAGAACATTGACGAACCAAAGATAAGACCACAAATTGACAAAATAACTAAAAATAATCTAACATATGTAGACCCCAAAGCCATCTGTGACATATTTAATGATTTTTTTATACAATTGACTAATAGTGACGATTTTAAAATGAACATTAATGACATCAATAAAACTATGTTTACTAACAACAAACATTCAATATTTTTGAAACCCACTGACCCCAGGGAAGTATTTCATATAATAAAAAATCTGAAGAACACAAATGCTACAGGTTTAGACGACATTACCACAAAAGTCATTAAATTGTGTGCAGCACACATTAGTTACCCTCTGAGTTATATAATAAACTTGTCTTTTGAAGAGGGTGCCTTCCCGAATTTATTGAAAAGGTCAATAGTTAAACCAATTTTTAAAAAAGGGGAGTGTTCTGATATGAATAACTATAGACCAGTAACATTGATACCAATCTTGTCGAAAATCTTTGAGAAACTTATGCTGAGAAGGTTGCAAGATTTTACAAGAGCATTTCGTATATTTAAAAACGAACAATTTGGGTTTAAAAAGAATAGCTCGACATCCCTAGCCTGTTTCAATTTGATAAAAGTTGTCACTCAGGCAATAAATGATGGCGTACCTGTCAGTGCAGTGTTCTTAGATATGAGTAAGGCGTTTGATTTTGTGGACCATAAATTGCTATTACACAAATTAGAAAAATATGGAATAAGAGGGAAAGCAAATGATTGGCTGAGAGATTACCTAAATGACAGAGAACAATGTGTGGAAATTTCTAAATTCGTAAATAATAAGATGGTGTCATTTAGAAGTACCTTTCAGAAAAACAATTTTGGTGTTCCTCAAGGAAGCATTTTAGGTCCGTTTCTATTCCTCATGTATATAAATGATCTCCCAAATATTACTAGACATGAAACAATCTTGTTTGCTGATGACACAACACTCATAGTAAAATGTCTGAATGTAGAGGAGTATGAGTTGGAGATAAATAAAACGGTAACTAGCATGATACAGTGGCTAGATTCTAACAATTTAAAAATTAATGTAGAAAAGACAAAAATTATGCAATTTCAAACGTATCAAAGAAAAGTTATGACATTAAATATTAATTACAATAATATAAAAATCGACCAAGTAGAAAGTACTAAGTTTCTGGGTATAATGTTGGATCAAAATTGTAACTGGAAGACACACGTTGATCATGTATGTGATAAACTTGATCGATTTGTCTATGCGATAAGAAGGCTCCGATGCACGGTATCGACAGAAGCGGCTCTATGTGCGTATCACGGATATGTATCGTCCGTACTATCATACGGTTTATTATTGTGGGGTAATTCGGTAGATATAATAAGAGCTTTCAGAGTGCAAAAAAAATGTGTGCGTGCAATTTGTGGAGCTTGGTCCACTGATAGTTGTAAACCATTGTTTAAGTTCTATTATATTTTGCCTTTGCCGTGTATGTATATTAGGGAGTTATGTATGTTTGTACATCAACATCCGGAGTGTTTCATTAAAAATGTAGATGTATCAAAACGAAACATAGTCCCGAGAAATAAACATAAACTTCATTTATCACAATGCAAGCTAGAATTATTTAAAAGGAACTCATATTCTAATGCGATAAAGGTATATAACAAATTACCAAACAGTTTCAAAGATCTTCCTTCACCCAGGTTTAAATTAAAAATTACGCAATGGTTAAAAGAGAAATGTTTTTACGATCTGGAAGAATATTTAACGCATCGCGGTGTATTTTGACATTATAAATAGTGGTATATACCTTACAAAATGATTAATTATTTACGATGTTATTAAATTATTAAATTAAAATAAATTGACATTTTTTATTATTTCATTATTATTAATATCACTGAATTTGACATAGTATTATTAATGGGACCGTGACATCAAATAATTAATTATGACATAATATTCAACAATTAGTAATGAGTTGCTTGCTTGCAAAATATTAGAATACTTACTTACTGCATAAAAGCCAAACATTTGCACACCAAAACAGAAAGGTAGAATGTAAATGGACCATTTTAATTTAAGACCATACCCTGTAAACTACATTCTTGCAAATAAACGGATTTGTATTTGTATATTCACAATATCACAAATGCAATAAAATTTAAAAACACCCATTAAAAAAATCTACGTAATTTACTTAACTTTTGAACAAAATATACTTGCTTCTTTATTGAAAACCACTGGGTACCGGAAACCACTCCAAAATATTTAGTGGCAACCTTAGGACAAATTGAAGACAAACTGGACATGAATACAAGTGTCATTTTGACGTTTCACCGCCTACCATGACCCAAGAAATGCCCTGGACCAGTGCTGCTGGAGATAAAAAGTAAAATAAACTAGAAGAAATGGGGTGAAACTGGTAAAGCTAAGTGGCTCACACTAGGAATCTTAAATCCTGAGATTCCCATGGAAGATGCTGAGTATAGTGTATACCTTGGAGAAGCCCTCACTAAGTATTTAAAATCCTTATTATATAAATGTTGTTTAGCTAAATCTTATCAATAGACATGATGTAAAAATGTCTGTTAGAAGACCTAAAACAGTAATTTTATTATATTCGTTCCATGGAAGATATCAAGCTATTCAAAATCAAAATATACATCTATATTGTAAAATTATAAGTCGTATACTATTAATAGGTATCCATATACTTATTAGCTCAAATAAAGGTGCTAAAATAAAATAAATGAATCATCTATTCTACCACAAGCCAAATATCTTTTGAAGTAAAACTTCAAACGCTTGACTTGGGATGCAAGCCGGTGAATGCATTACAAAAAGTGTGAAGGAGCGAGGCGAACAGAAGTTGAGAGGGAGATAATACGTTAGTGAAGATATAAAGAAAGAGAAAGAAAACAGTTTATCCTCATGATGCAAAAAAAAACTCAAAAGTGCACTCAAACTTATGTACTTTGAACGAAAATGAATATGAACTTTCAACCATTGACCAAAAAGTAAGGTAAGTATTGTTCGGTCAGCTTGTTATTCAATGAGTAGTGCACAATGCTGCAGTAACCTTTTGTTGTTTATAAAACATCAGAACAATAGAACTAGTCTCATAACCAACATCTTTTAATTTATAAACGTAGAACAAACAAAGAGTAAACAATTCCAGTTTAAAACAAAAATAATGGAACCAAATGTAGAGAACAGCTGGAAAGATCTAAAGCGAATACGTTCAGATCTCGACGTAATAATTCATGTATCTGCTTTGAGGTAACTGAGGGTGAGACCCCAGTTGCCCTAGTTCCCTCTAACTTGGTATATGAATTATTGATAAGTTATAGAAATATAAGCGTTTACTTAGTATCTAAGTTGGTATTAATTATTATAACATTACTTTTGAACAAGTGCCGTATTGTAATTTGATTTTTATTTTGTTTGGACGACCAACAGCACTTAACAACGTATAGAAAAATTGTAAATATAAAACAGTAGGCCAATTATAGGTCTCCACGAGTACATTACTGTGTACAATTTAGGTGGTGTTACCATATATGTAAATGGCCGGCTGACATTAAAGTTTGAAAAGAAATCTAGGCTGAGTACAGGTTTGTTCCAGATTATGACAAAATCAAATTTTTTTATAAGTTTATTAACGTTGTTCCTAATGTTTATCTTAACAACTGAACTGATATTATTAAGAGAAAATATTTGTTTTTATATTTAATGTTTCTTCGGTTGTAATGGATAAACTCAAAGATTACATAAAATGTGGTGATTAATGTCCTGCTGCTTGGGTTTAGGCCATTGCAACCAGTCTCGACAGATCTTAACCAGGTTCGCTCTCATGGTCCTCTAGCGCACGTTAGGTAAGATCCACGGCTTTACGGGCTCGCCGAGGCTTGGAGGTATAGCACCGCCAATTTATAGACTGCTGCTACTGATTTTATATTTACAAAAAAAATATTAAAACAAATTTCAGACCCTATTCGGGATTTGAAAAGAGAACCGTTGTCGATGAACCGCTAGTAATTTATTTAAATTAAATTATAAACTACTTATGTGGTTTGCCTCCGATTACCTAATCACACATAAGTATAGGTAGGTAGGAACTCTCAGCTTTCCAAAGGATTTAGTTTTACAAGAACCAGTTATTGTAAGGTATGATCCGAGCAAAACATTACAAATAAATTTTCGTGCTTTGTGAAATGGGAAATAGTTTCTGTATAAAATTTTAAATCCTTCATCGTATTCTTAGTGAATTGAAACATAAACACAAACTAAAACAATAAGTTAGTGCACTAATGTTCTTACAAATTGTTTAGTTTTCGTAGATTTTTAATACTGTCTACCTTCTAGATAAGACATGAGTAATGCTTAATATTTTTAGATCTCTCTTCTCTTCCAATATATTACACCATCAGTCTTATAATTTAATTAAATTATCTATATAAGTATGTATGTTTACAAAAGAAAATTAGTATATGTAGTATATCAGTTACCTGGTTTCCATAGTAAAAGCTCTGCTTAGTTTGGGATCAGATGACCGTGTGTGAATAATGTCCCAGGATATTAATAAGGTCTATTGTCGGACATGGACCTCCCACAAAGGTTTCTGTAAAGTTTCCATTTGGAGAGGTTTGCTGTAGACGCGTATGCCACTTGGTATGCGAGTTGGCGATCGCAGTTAGATGGTAGCTAGTACACAGGTTGCGCTGCTCCCCGACTGACTACGTGCAGTATCGATTAGTCACCTTCTACGACACATATTATAATATTGCAATCCATCTGACATCTGACGGTCACCGTAGCCTAGTTGGTAGTGCTCCTGCTTACGAAGCAGGTGGTCCTGGGTTCGAATCCCGGTAAGTGCAAATATTTGTGTGATGAGCACGAATATTTGTTTCTGAGTCATGGATGTTTTCTATGTATTTAAGTATTTATCTATCTATATAAGTATGTATAACGTTGCCTGGTACCCATAGTACAAGCTTTGCTTAGTTTGGGGCTAGGGTGATCTGCGAGACATTGTCCCTAGATATTATTATAGATAATCATCCGCATATCTACCGAAATATCTCCGAAGAGCCATCATGTAGGAGGCCTGGCCACGCTGTCTTCTGGTTTGTGGCCGCAGACGATATCTATCAACATAATTGAAGTTTTAGGGTTTAGTACTCAAAGTTGATCCTGCTCGCAAAAAGAGGAGGCCTGGGCGGCGGCGGCAGCCGGTAGCCCAAATCCCCCTTGGGCTGCGGCGGCAATCAGAGGAGTGTCATCTACTGCCGTCAATTGCTTGCAGCTCCGGGAAGACAGCGATCTGCTTGTGACGCAGTCGCTGTGCCGGACTGGCAGATGTCGGTAAATAAGGAGGACAATCCAGAGCCTTCCGAGGGTACGTGTCACGACCATCGGGGACATGGCACAAATGGGGGGCAATTCATCATTTGACTCTTCGAACGCATGGAAATCGGAAAACTAACAAATCGACTTTCGGTAAAATAAATTTCGTGATTTTTAATAATTAGACATTAAGATTCTTAGGCATTATGAAATTCGGACTTTTAAAAATCGTTGCGTGCTCGCTTAGTTTTGTGATAGAACATCGTCTCCATATTAGCCGAAAGACACCCACTGTTGGACAAAGGCCTCCCCCAAAGATTGCCGGTCTTGCGCTAACCGCATCCAGTGACCCTCACAATATCACCAGTACATCTTGTAGAGGGCCTGCCCTACAAAAGGTATTTTTTATTAGTTTCCCTACAACATACAATCAACTTACACACATAGCTTCAATAACACTAGACCACAGCAATGCTCATTTTTAAGAATAATGAGAAATAAACTCAATAATTTTGGATCACTTTTAGTGAACGCCATCCACTTCATTTAAGTTCAGTACTCCGAAAAAGAGGCGACCATAAAAGCAATTCTGTTTGTGTAATGTTTAATTGTAATGTTATTTAAAGAGTGGTGTACGATTTCCAACAACGAATATACGGATTACAGTCAGTAAAATAATGAAAAGCTACATGGTCTGAGGTTAATTATAATGCGTCTGTAAATAAATTGACAAAAACCCTTTACTAGGGGTGATATCGATGTACTAAAATGGAATAGAACTAGAATGCTTACATCGAAATACAGGATTTAAGACTGTACAGAAGAAATACAGTTTATATGGATGACTCAAGTTAAGAAAAGAAAGTTGCAGTGATTGTAAGAGGAAGAGGGTAAATAAGAAAATATCCAAAAGATAGAACATAATAAAACAGTTTGGCGCCGGTCTTTCAAGTACAGTGGTCTGTAAAAAGGTCATTTAGATGCTACCACGAGGCGTACTATTCTTGTTGGCGTTTAATAAAGGAAATATTGAATTCTTAGTCGTCTCCATGACTATTTAACATGATGGTTACAATTAGTCAAGTGAGCTTGCACTGCTTCACCGGACAATTATATAAACCAAATGCCTCGTTGGTGTAGCGGTAGCGTGTTCACCCGCAGAGAACGAGATCCTGGGTCCAATTCCCGATTCGGGTCAAAAGTGATTTTGGGACTTCTGTAAAAAGAAAAATTACTGAGCATCAGCCCGAAGTCTAGGAGTTGGCGGTATTATACCCCCGTGCCTCGGAGAGCACGTAAAGCCGTCGGTCTTGTACCTGACCTCTTTCCGGTCGTGTCGCTAGGCGTCCCATCGGATCATGAGAGTGATGGAATAGAAAGTGCTCCTGTGTTTGCGCACACACTTGAGCACTATAATATGTCCCGCGCTGATGGCTAATTTCTATTGAGACTGGCCGCCGTGGCCGAAATTCGGCAAGGAGGACATTATTATATAAACCAAAGCTCGCGGTAACTCTTCATATGCTATGATGATATATGTTATATATGATATATGTTACCAATGACAGTACAATTTTACTTAGAAGTTACCTCAAGTTTACACGTGTCACGATAATGCAAGTCAATATGTACTGTCCTGTCCTTTAATTATTAGTTTATTAGTATTTTACAGTACATATTAGTACCTATTTTTAAACCTCGAGTACATTGTTATAACTCAAGCGAAAATGAATGAATGAATTTTTCATGACCTGAAAAGGCCTCAAGTTTGTGGAATGGTAAGGGCCGATAAGGGGGTACCTATTATGAATATATTAACTTGTAAAAGAATTGAAAGTCAAGTTTAAGGAAATGTGACGGAATTTAAATTGTTTGGTTTATTTTGAACACCGATTTTCATGAGTCGTAATGAATGTTGTTGTAAGTTTCTAACATTTGTTCCCAACGAGTAACACCCTCAAATGTCACACTGTTACTCGATGGGATTTTTTTCTTAAAAAAATGACAACCAGTGACACTACCAGTCACACTGTTACTCCATGGGAATTTCTTCAGAAAAAAATCCCAACCAGTCACACTGTTACTCGATGGGAACACACTGTTACAGAACTTAATGAAAAGAAGAATTAAATCGGTTTTTTTAATTATAATTAAAATCAACAAAATAACAACATTGGTAAATACAGTTACTTAATTACGGACGTTAAACGTTTATTAACATTCGTCATATTGCTGGTAATTCTCATTTTAATGTTTTATTCATAGTAACAATATCTAAACACAATCGGCCTTATAAAATATAACAGAGTACCAAATCATCACATTTTACAATAATTAACAGTCCTTATTTCTAATATTAATTTGAACTTTAAAGAACAATTTTCTAGGGATGAAAAAGTATTTTTACATTAAATGTGCATGGAAAATAACCGCCATTACACACTCGCGATAACCGATGTTTTCGGCATCATAACTTTATTTTGCTATTCATAATTTTAACTGCCACAACATACTTATGGCTAATTATATTTGGAAATTGTTTAAAGTTCAAATTAACATAAGAAATAAGAACAGATAATTGTTGTAAAATGTGATGATTTACTCTGATATATTATATAAGGCTGATTGTATTTAGGTATTTGTAATTTTATTTAATTATTTAAGAATAAAACGTTCAAATGAGAATCAATATGACGAATGCTGGTAAACGTTTTTAAAGTAAAAACCGATTTAATTATTCTTTTCATTAAGTAACATTGTGACTGGTTAGGAAATTACTAATAAGAAGTTCCAATCGAGTAACAGTGTGACTGTTTGGGAAATTAGTAATAAAAAGTTCCCATCGAGTAACAGTGTGACTGGTTGGGATTTTTTTCTTAAAAACTTTCCCATCGAGAAACAGTGTGACAGTTGAGGGTGTTACTCGTTGGGAACAAATGGTTTCTAACCTATGTATTGGCAAATGCGTGCTTTTCATGCCGGAGGTCGCGGGTTCGATTCCCTCCCAAGACAGATATTTGTGTGCATTAACATGTCTGTTTGTCCTGAGTCTGGGCGTAATCATCTTAATATGTATTTACAAAAGAAAAGTAGTATATAGTGTCGTAGTAATTATATAATTGTTACCCCAAATATGGACTTTTTTATTATATATCAGAAGTGGTAAGTATATTATTTTTAAGTGATTACCTTATTTTCTTTTGCACGGGTTTAAAGTTTTTATAGTTGATGAAGTCCAATCCTTAATGAATCCACGGTGTCAGCTTATTAAAATCACTCCAGCTGTTTAGCCGTGAAGAAGTAACAAACATACACACTCACAAACTTTCGCTTTTATAATATTAGTGTGATAGTGTGATAACTACAATTGAATCTATAGATAGATATATAGATCGATCTTCAGTCAAATTAAGAATAACCGTTTATGTGTAGGAATATAAGACACCGATTAATGTCCCAATGCAGATATTACAGTCCTTGGAAGACATGGCCTGAGCATGTCTTCCAAGGACTGTAATACCTGCGTTGGGACATTAATCGGTAAAATTATAATAAAAGTAAATATTATTAACTTTTTGTAAGTAAGGAATATCTGATAGTTAGATTTGAGTTGATAAAATTAATGTTTTAAGATGAAGACTTGCAAAGTTTAATAATGGAAACTCGGGAATGGTGTTAATTAGGTTAGGAATTACTTTAGGTAAGGTGACTGGAGCTGTGTTTGTGTTAATTCTATTTTCAGGTAGCTGATGTCAACCGTTTTAGATTGCTGGTAGGAAAAATGATTAGAAATAGTAAAAATAAATGAAATTAAATAATAAATCAATCAATTTATGTACTTTTAAATAAAATTGAATCAAGTGAGGATCATCTAAATTATTGACTTGGTTATTGGACTTCTAATATTGAAGGCACAGTTGGGCGTTTAAGTTATACACATTATAATGATTCGAACTTAAAAAATATATAATGTGCGTTATCGAGATTGTTGACATTAATTTCCTATACGTATTTTATATACAAAAGATGAAGTGATAAGAGGGATGTTTTTTTTTTCTTTATTTTTAATGCAAAATGGGATTGTGCTTGACCACGGGTCTCACCTGATGGTAAGTGAAGTTGTGGTCGAAGGTGGATCGCGCGTACCCATTAGGTGCCTGTTCACTCTAACTTTGAAAAAACACATGTTATATGGGTCTGGAAACACGTTGTTTGGGAGGGTATTCCACAGCTTACCCGTGAGGTGTATTATATTTCGTCAACTATGTACCTTCTACACTTGCCTGCTGACCTGAATTCTGAATCAAAAGTTTAAAAGCGCAGCACATTAAAGGACAGAATGAGACGAGACTTCCTTTTAGGGTTCCGTAGCCAAATGGCAAAACCGGAACCCTTATAGATTCGTCAAGTCGGTCTGTCCGAAATTAAGAGTTGTACTGTTAAAACTTGGTAAGTAGATGTATTCTGTGAACCGCATTAAGATTTTGCCACAAAAAAAAATATAAAAAAAAAAACAATAAATTTCCCCATTCCTAGAACTGAAACTCAATTTTATTTTTCATCGGAACCATTCGTGTAGTATGGATAGTCTTTAAAAATTATATTAAGATTTCTAATCATCGTTGTTTTCTAAACTGAATAGTTTACGCGAGAGACATTTCCAAAGTGGTAAGACGAGTGTCCCCCCCTGTAACTTCTAAAATAAGAGAATGATAAAATTAAGATAATTTTTATTTACAATACAATATGTACATAATAAGATTTACTGACTGCCTCGTTGGTCTAGCGGTAGCGTGTTCACCCGCAGAAAACGAGGTCCTGGGTTCAAATCCCGGGTCGGGCCAAAAAGTGATTTTGGGACTTTTCTGTAAAAAGAAAATATTCTCAGCATCAGCCCGAAGTCTGGGAGTTGGCGGTATTATACCCCCGTGCCTCGGAGAGCACGTAAAGCCGTCGGTCCTGTACCTGACCTCTTTCCGGTCGTGTCGCATAGGCGTCCCATCGGATCATGAGAGTGATGGAATAGAAAGTGCTCCTGTGTTTGCGCACACACTTGAGCACTATAATATGTCCCGCGCAGATGGCTAATCTCTGTTGAGACTGGCCGCCGTGGCCGAAATTCGGCTAGGAGGGACATTAATAAGATTTAGTAAGTAGTTTTGTTTAATACGTCATACATCTAAATTCAATCAATTCAAATACTTGCTGCTACGGAAACCTTCATGGGTGAGTCCGAATCGCACTTGGCCGCTTTTTTATTGTCTCTACTCATACTTCATCTACTATACAAAAAATATTAAACCGAGTTAAAATAAAATATTGTAATCGCAAAAAATAATATGAGCAAGTATGAACTTACCACTTCTGATATGTAATAAAATCTCCATATTTAGGTAACAATTATATATCTATTACGACACTATAACAGTTCTATAATCGATTACATCAAATATCTATCTATAGCATATCGACACCTTATTGTGGCACAACCACCTCGTAACGCGCTCCTGAATAAAGTGGCATTGGGTGCGTCTACCTATCCAACGTCATCGCTTGTGTTGCCACATAAACAATCGATATTGTTGTTTAGTTGTTATTTTTGAATAAATATTATACAACATAACAATCCGTTGGTCAAGCATGTTCAAATAGGTGTTAAGCGTCTCTATCCACTTATCTGTCACAAAATAATAAAGAGGCTTATAGTTGTCTCCCGCTTACATCGTAATGAAATGGAATGGTCCATCATTTCATGGTAAAGTTCATTGATATAATACTAAAGTAAGGTTATTTTATATACAGAGGAAACCACCCTCATTTTCACAGGAAAGACATGGAAAGATACTTATGTTTCAGCGCAAAGAGGTTTCAGTTATATTATATACTCGTAAGCTACTTGCTGTACCTAGCTAATAAGGAAAAACTGTTACAGAAAAAAGTATTTGTGCTATTACAGATAATTCAATTACTTATGTATATTATATTAATATAATTATATTATTTGATATGATACAAAAAATTAAGATAAGATTACTAGATCATTATTAAAAATAATCGTATATTTGTATTATACAATACTATAATACAAATATTTTTTTAACTACGCCTACTACTAACGCCCGCACTACGAATGAAATAAAATAAATAAGTCC
The DNA here is from genome assembly GCA_951640165.1 of Pseudoips prasinana. Classification (NCBI taxonomy): domain Eukaryota; kingdom Metazoa; phylum Arthropoda; class Insecta; order Lepidoptera; family Nolidae; genus Pseudoips; species Pseudoips prasinana. The sequence continues at coordinate 15,164,988 of OX621241.1, read as the reverse complement.
CTGTGCGCGGGGTAATTTTACAAACATATAATAGACGGACACAAATTACATCCAGACTCAGAACAACTATTTATGGGTCACACAAATAGTTGTCCGGCGCGGGACTTGAACCCGCGACACGAAGCGGCGAGGTGACTGTCTTAGCCCCTGCGCCACACGTGCAGTCATTATTTTTAATAATAATCTCCTAATCTTATCTTAATGTTATCGTAAAACAATCCTCGACGGACGAGACTGGATCCTGCAACACAGGGTATCCTAGTGTGGGTTCCAGTGTCATCTTAAATATCCAAGTGCAACCATTTATGAAACTTATTTTTTTTTGTGTTCGGCATTTTGTTTGCTGTATAATTAGTTGGGCTGCGAAGGTATCTCTACCTTACAGAATACACTGCAATAGTATTATTATGTTAATTTTAAGGACTTGCGCGTGAATAAGAATTCTTCTGCTTAAAAGTATGCACGAGTGGCGCAGTGGTTAAGACATTCGCCACGCTAATTCGTGTTTCGGTTCGAAATAAGTAATCCGGGTGTGCTTTACCTCCAGTAATTATGTGTGTGTTTGTAAAGTGCCCCGCAACAGAGGGATTAATTTCCCTAGTGTGAAATTTGGCTTTTTTAAACAAAAACAAAACGTCTCTATAGTAATTTGATAGTGCAGATATTCTAATTCAAAATTCGGTTATTCTGTTAAAATGTTATATTTATGTGGTATCATCAGTATTTCGATTTTTAATCTACCGTGCAGTTATTGATAAACACTGCCAGAAAACTCAGTAGGCATCCTTATTTTAATATTTTCTTCTTAATATTTAAAACATAGTTATTAAAGTGAATAAATCCCAAGCCCTTTTGTCACTGTAATAATCAGAACTTTTTAAAAAGCCCTGCTATCCAATTTGGGTTTCATAGTTCTTTTAACCGTATGTTATTACGTTGCCCCATACAGGAGTTACTTAATTTGCAGATATTCCAACGCCTCCTTGTAACAAAGGGAACAAACAAAAAATTTTGCGAGACACTCATGTTGGTCATTACGTGATGTCGTATACAAAAGCCAAATTTGAAGTACCATCAGTACAAGACGACGGACACTCGAGGAGAGAGCATTTAGTTACAAGTTCAGCTGTTATCCGCCAACAGTTTAACTCGAGTGACCCTCCTTCAAGGTGTACGTGCCTCGGATGCCCGCCAACTACCGAGCACCCTCACTTCAACAACTATTATTCTCATCTATCATAATTATAACAAGTTTATCTTCAGGAAACATCTATACAAAAACATACAACCGTGAACAACATAGTAATGAAAAGGTGAACAAACGTAGCGTAAAAGGAAACCAATTTCATTCGTAAATAAACTGTTATCACAGCATTTCCACCAGGCGCGTCGCGGCGTCACTACGCTACATTTATTTGCTAACTTCCACCAAAAATAAATAGTTACAAAAGCAACTAAATAGTCGGAAACTTAAAATATATAAAAAGAGCGCTGCGCGAAGTTTCTTCCGGTTTTTCTCGCAAAGAATGAAGCTCTTTTTCCGAACTGTTGGTTTCGTGACTTTAATATTTTATTCCTAAGAGAATTAAAATGGAAACATGCGATTTTTATTCCAGTTTTATTTAATTAAATGTCATGGTCTGCCTCTGGGTCGGTTTAATATTAAAAGGTCGCAGAATTACAAAAGTAATTTATTGTTTCGTAAGTTTACTTACTTTGTAGGTCTATCGGTTTGGGTAGGTCCTGAAGAAATGGTGACGGAATTAATTATCCGCTTTCCGATAAATCTGTGGAGTATTAAAGTAAAACATGGCAACATTTATTTAGGTAAAGTGATTAAATTCCTTTGTGTTACACACCTTAGGCAAAGATTAATTAGGAAGCAACAACATCACCCTTTTAACTGGGTTGATGAAAGATAGGACATCGTATTTCTGCTAGTGCTTTGAAATGTTCCGTCGGTGCGTAGTGGGCGGTACCGAATCTCGCTGAAGACGCCCACACCCTCAGGTAATGACGGGCTGATACTGCTTTGTCATCGGAATTACTCTATCCGTGTAACAAAGTGCCGTACTCGTATTAAATTGGTCTATGCCATCCGTCACCTGTCGGTCGCATAGTGGTGCCATCAACCCGGACCTGAAGCCAAATTGAACTATTACAAGTTACGGCATTAACCTTTGTATTTCCATAAATGGGAGCGCAGCGCTTAGAAAATTATAACTAACTTGATTATGCAGAGTAGAGCTAGTTTCACTGTGCTCATAATATTGTTGCATATATCAAGTTTTCTTGTTTAGAGTCCGTTAAGGAGATTGTTTATTAAATAAAATATGTATTATAATCAGTTCCCTAGAACTTACACTTACAATAAGCAAATATGTTAAGAGGACTGTAGGTACATTCATTGTGGTTTTGGTCAAAACTATGTTTTATTTAGTTGCATATGGTTATTGTTTAGCCTTCCGATTGGGCGGATCAATATACCAACCATAGCATTAAACTTTGACCGGAAAAGTGCGAAACAGATTCGTGCATTGGGGCCGTATCTTCATTAAAATTTAAAAACTTTTTAAACGCTTTGACCTAAGTTTGTTGTTATGAACCACAAACTGAAATCATTTAAAAAGTTTTTAAACATATAAATATATGTATGTATGTGTATTATTATATTATTGATGATTTATAAAAAGAATGTTAAAATGCTTGTAATAGCTTTTATTCACAATTATATTTACAACATTTTATTTCACGTCGCGTCGTTCTAAATTCTAGACTACTTCAGATTTTTTGGTTAAACTATAAGGGAAGTAATATAGTTATATAGGAGGAAGTAACATATAAACTATAAAAGGAATTTATGGACTCTTATAAGGTTACTCTCACGGCTTCTACCATGAACGCTTTTCTCAAAACCTGTATCGACTGCCTCGATGACGCGTACGTACATACATATAGTGCACAGTTAACTATTACAAAATATAATTAAACCGACCGAACAAACTCTTTGGTCCATATGACTACATAATATGTCTAAAAAAGTTTCGCCGCCTGAGAGTCGGTTTCGATGGGACAGTTATTTGTGTGTGACCCAAAAGCTGTTGTTTTAAGTCTTTAAACTGTTGCCTATTTATAAGAGGCCCGCGTGGTAAAAGGATTTATTTCTGAAGTGAGTGAGATTTCTTTTTGAAATTGTGGAAATTAAATCTATCTAATGAAAACTGACTATTTTGACGTCCTAAATGCCATCAGCGCCCACTCCTAGTCAATTTTGGGGTTCTACTACTATATAGAATCCAACCTTTTACTATAGAAAAATAATTATTTAAAAGTTAGAAAAGTCTTGACTCAAAATATAATATTTTAAGTCCCAACTTAGACGTAGGCCTTTTGACCTACATCATACTACTCGTATTATCTCAAACATCAAACGTTATTTAGCTAAATGAAGATAAATTTTTCCCTTTACATCAAGTAATTTAGATGTAAATTTAAGAGCTAGACAGTTATAAAAGGTTTAACATTTCAACTTTTATACGACTACTTAGTGAAAAACACTTAGTGCTTGTTAAAATGGACTAATGAAGTTTTTATATATGATGCCCGATTTAAACTAATATAGCCCAACTTTGATATTTCGGACCTGTTTTTAAATAAAACATTTGAGAGTCGGATTGCATCAATATTTTAAGCCATTATGAGTTGTACCGCAATTTATGGAAACACTTGGTAAGCGTAAGGATGACAATTGGTATTTTGTGTCGTACCTGTGGCGATAAAGCTGATTAAAACACCTCTATCCACTAAGATAGCTAAGCAAATTTAATAAAAATTCTATTAATAGTATCAACAAGACAGCTCTATGAATGGACGGACACAGTACTACTTTTTGTTTACCTTTATGGTACGCAAACTTCAAAATAAATACGGTGTTAACTAAAAAATATTTGTTGTCAAGGGGATGCCTTCGTCAGGATCGGTCATGATTGTTAATGTGGGCATATGAAGACGAGGTAAAAGTCCAAAATCAATTATAAAATCACTTTACTTCACAAATAATTCAAATTACAGTGCAATTCACAAATCAATACACATCAATTAAAATAGCAATAATTATAATTATAGTATGATAACGAGGAACAAAAGCGATCCGTCGATAACGTGGTGCGCTCACACCGGCCATTACAGATATAATGAAATCCAACATGCCCGAGACCATCGACACGACGGTCCGCTAGAAATGACATCTGTCAAATCTAGTTCCGATATAATCCGACAGGTGACATCTCTAATGCGCCGTCATATTTAATCTTATAGCCACAACTTCATTAGTTCATAACCAATAGGCAAGGAAAGTCACTCAAGTACGGGATCTTTCTGTCTCGCTCTTACTTTAATTTGTGAGTACTTTCTAACCTCAGAGTGCACATCGAGCGTTTGGTCCACGGCTGTAGTCATAAGTTCTACGAGGCAGCTTAAACTACCCTGACGTAAGTATATAAAGACATTCACATGGAAACAATTCATAACAGTAATTTCATAGAATGGACCTGTCAAACATCTGGACTTATAAGATCTATGAAAAATAAAACAAGTTAAGCATACCCAGAACCAAGAGACTAGATGAGCATCTCATAAAAGTGTACTAACGTAAGTTAAAACTATTCTCAGGGCCTTACGGGGAGATTGAAAGAAATAGTGGCTTGTACAAAAGATCCTCATAGGTCGATATGCTGAAGAAAAGTATACCCGAACTAGATAAAAAGAAGAAAATGTACGTGCTATACTATACTATACTATATAATATTTTTCAAGTATGTTTGATTCCGGCTGCCCACAACCACGACCACGATGACCACGATCAATAAAACTCGATCGAAACTGTAGGAGAAATAAACTAACCGTTACCTCTCTATCTATAATTACATCATTTTGGTAAAGCTGAAACTGGCACTACTGGACCGATATTAACCAAACATAGCTAAAAACCACCGCAAGGATACTGGCTTACAAATGAAAAAAACCGCATCGAAATCGGCCCATCCGTATGAGAGCTACGATGCCACAGACAAATACACACACAAAGAAAGACATCGACGTCAAACTTCTGACACCGTCATTTGTGTCGGGGCTAGTCGCGTTAATGCTCGAACATACGAATGTCTGTATATATACATATATGTATACGTGCTGTTACCACAAATGCTATTGCGCTCTTGGTAAATACATGGTTCATAATTGCGCTTGGTAATTATGGAGCAGCACTAACGTGCTGGTGATTTATTGTCCTTCTTTGAATTCAGTTTGGCTCATAGCGGAACATGTTTGTTTCACGGTGAAGAATTGCTTTTATGGTTGTCGACGCGAGGAGTAAACGACAAAGTTAATTTGTTCATTGTTTTATGGTATAAAAAATGTTAACAGAATTGTACAAAAACTGTAGACACTTTTATGGAAAGATTTATGGTAAACTTACTCTCTATACAGGGTGCAACGTATAATACTTACTATACATACATGTTTATACTTTTCTACGTAAACGTATATACAATATCTTTGTACTTATGTAAAGTCCCAATTAATTGATTGTCGTGAAAATGCTAAACGGTGCTAATAGAGTGAGATATGTCATGTGTAAATTCTACTCCGAAAAACCGTATTAAATGCATTTTTACTTGGATGGATAGATTTCTAATATGGCGAATTACTTATTGCAAAGCTATAGAAAGCACTAAGAAATATGTCATGTTTTAAACAAGCTAGTGACAGATATTAAAAAAAAAATAATTTCAGCCAAACTATGTATGGGGGATATGCCATAATCGCCACGCTTGGCAGACGGACTCTTAGTTCGATGGTCATAGTTCACAGAATTTGGTTACTTAAGATACTATTTTATTGAAAGAGACGACATTTAAATAAACTATTTAAAATGAAATGAACCGAACAAGAAACTGACCCATGGCTTCTATTCTATTTTAATTATTTATATAAGTATGTATTTACAAAAGAAAAGTAGTATATCAGTTGTCTGATTTCCACAGTACAAGCTCTGCATCATTTGGGGTCAGATGGCCGTGTGTTAATAATGTCCTAGGATATTATTATATTAAACATAGCTAAGAACCATCTCAATTAAACTAGCCTTCAAGTAAACAAACTGCATCAGTTAGTATTTTAGAGCCACAGACTGATACACACATAATACTTAAAACACTATTCTAATGCTCTATTTATGCTACGCGATCCTATAATAAGTAGTATGAATAGTGCAAGCAGGTCCTCACAAATTTTAAAACTACTTTTAAAAAGATAATTAAGTCGTTGATCTTGCAGCAGTATGTTCCATCGCAGATAATGATATTCTTAGTTCAAATCACGGGTTGATCCAGAAAGAGTACTATGGTTATTTTATCTCGTAAAAAAATCTTAGTAATAGCCCGAAATCAGGAAGATAGGAGTTTTACACCTCCAGGTACATCACAGAACACGTATAGCTATCGGAATAACCTCTGTTCAATTGTGGTGGCTAACTCTACCTATCGGATGTTATGAGTAATGGAAATGAGAGTGCGTATGCCCTTGTGCATAGTATGTCTCGCACAGTAGGATAGGCACTGTTGAGACAGGCTGCCATTATATAAGAAGGACATTACTAAGCTAAGCTGTATGGCTCTATTTGTATGATTAAAGATTCTATTTCGTAAAGCGAAGTTTTAGTACCGGATTTAGAATTGTGAGGCACCCGACCTGTCCTGCTTGTGCCTCCCCGGCCCAGTAATATATTAACTACATTTTAATAATATTTTATTAGCTTTTTACCTGAATGGGTGGTATCCCTTCTTTAAGGACTACTTGAGTAATTTTTTGATTACTTAGTTGATTTTGTGTGTACATAGATTAAAGAAAAGCAATATAGAATACAAATTTTAAAATGAAGTTTTAATGTTTGAAATGGCCAGTAGTTATTGCTGGGGTATTATTTTTTTAAATGTATTAAAATTGACATAATTACTCAGCAGTTCTTGCGTCCTATGTTCAAGCCTAATTAGGTTGTGGGTGAAACCCATAGCCTACACCATTTCTGTAATACGTTGTAAAAATAGCAAGAATAGCGATTAAAACACAATTTTTACATGTTTATTTGTAAATAACTATAGCAATACAATAGATTAATGAACATTTAGTAGAAAAGAGCCAAGTTTTTGAGTTAAATTTAATATAACGCTGACACCAAGCAGAAATAGGCTCTTTTTAAGCACCTTCGTAAAGTGATCTCAATAAATATTAATTTTATTCGCCCTCCGGGTCCCTGGGTGACAACAAACATTCGTAGGTAAAAACATTAAAACGGCAAAATATTAAAATGGGGTAATTTTATAAACTTGTGTCCACCAAAATGGGGTAATTCTGGAGCATTTGGGACCATTTTGTCGACGAACTTTCGTCCACGTTATCACGAAAGTGGTTTAATTTGAAGGGATTCGAATTCTGTTACTTTCCTTGTTTGCGTCAACGTGTTTTATACAAAATGTTATTGTTCTTTGAGTTCATCTCATTCTTCTCATAACTGTAACCTATACCATCTACGACCCGTGCAAGTATCCTTTGAAACTTTCGTTTTCTCCTTGGACGTGTAAAACCTTACCGTCAAAAAGATGTAACTGTTAAATACCTCAATGGATTACAAACCTTACAATATATCCAAAGCATCTCTGAAAGAGAAAACTGATCGCAATATGGCCGCCAATTGTATATATTCAATAACTCTTACGTTTACTCTGTAAATGGTCTACAATAAAAACATTTTATCTCACGTTAGCTATTTTGAAATATGCAAATAAGACTTCTTGTATTGGTTGTATTAGTATACTTTGTTCATTAGTACAGATGTGAAAAATATATGGTTATTTTTTTTTTCTCAGAACGTTAGTTAGTTACTCGTATAATTTTTAAAATAACCTAACCCTTGAAATCTCGAAGAAGATAAGATATGTCATGGTAAATTCTACTAGGAAACTTGAATGGATACACAGATTGTCCATCAACCAACCATCCCAATTAACGATTAAACGATTTGGATTGCCAATTAACGATTTGGACGTTGTTTTGTTGTTAATAAGCTACGAGTCTCCATACACACAAATCGGGAGTCACCTGGAGAATTGATTTGCTTATCTGTTTTTTTTTACCGTTGGTGAAATTTTATGGAGTTGGAAGCACGGGAATTGGGTAGGTTTGATGGGCCTGGGATTTGGTTTCCTAAACTTTTCTAGTCCGGGGCCCTTTACTGGGCACCTTGAATGCGTGACCGACTCCAGGTCGGTCCCACAGCCAGGGCTAAGCTATCCGCAACCTACCATCCCGCCCGCTCGCCTGAGAAGAAATGCGTTGACGGTAAAATTTATAGCAGTTTTTTAATCACAACCCCCGCACTATGTACATTAATCCCTGTTCCTGGGGACTTTACAAACAATTCACGGATGTAATGCATACACGTAGTTAGAACAGCTATAGATGGGTTACCCAAATAGTTATCCTTAAGTTATCCAAATTCCAAATAGAAATCCAAGTTAACCAAAAGGATTCTTAAAATGTAATAGGCGCATAAATACGACTATTAATGAGGCCATTAGGTAAAATATAAAATTACATAATTGGAACTTGTTAACGAGCAATATTTTATAAATTCTTTATTTATCTTCCAATTAAGTTTTGCCCTCAGATCTAATTTCGGTACTTAGTAAGTTTCATCAATATAGAATATTTAGTTAAAAAATTAATATTTGTATCTACCTTCATTAGCTAAATACAGATTGTATTCTGAATTTCAGCCCGATAGTATACCGAGAAGTTATTATAAATAATTTGTAAGATTTACGAGAGATTAGGTAAATAATTAAAATAAAATGTAAACGTAAAATGTAAACGTAATGATGTGATAGGAAGTTTTCATATATGAAGCAGGTATAATCATTTATACCAGTCGTATAAACGTATAATTTTTATACCAGTCAGGAATTTAATCTTGAGAATACATTTTAGATGCATTACGAGTTAGGGACACCTCACACTAGCGTCTTTCGAGCGTCATCGTCTTGCCAGCTCCCGCACAACGGCAACGTCACGCTGGCAAAGCAGCTCAGAAAGAATAATAGTGGCAACCCCATTACATAAAAAGTTATAATAATGTCCTCCTAGCCGAATTATGGCCATGGCGGCCAGTCTCAATAGAGATTAGCCATCTGCCCGGGACATATTATAGTGCTCAAGTGTGTGCGCAAACACAGGAGCACTTTCTATTCCATCACTCTCATGATCCGATGGGACGCCTAGCGACACGACCGGAAAGAGGTCAGGTACAGGACCCAAGGCTTTACGTGCTCTCCGAAGCACGGGGGTATAATACCACCAACTCCCAGACTTCGGGCTAATGCTGAGAAATTTTTCTTTTTACAGAAAACTCCCAAACTCACTTTCGTATCGGCCCGGGCCTTGAACCCAGGACCTCGTTTTCTGCGGGTGAACACGCTACTGCTAGACCAAGGAGGCAGAATATTAAGTTCGTAAAGGGATACACTAGGTAGTTGGACAGCAGCGCCACCTGTGTACTAGCTACCACCTAACTGCGGTCGCCAACTCACATGCCAGTGATGTGGTAATTACATGATGACATCGCATTCTCTAAAAAAAATTGATTTGATTTAGAATCTTATGACAGAACTATTTTGAATTATTTTTGAAAATTTTTATATTCAGTATGTGTGTAAGTGAAATAAAATGACGTGACGTAGGTGAAAATTAAGTGACGTGGGTAACATCGCAGAGTGTAGATAGTTTTCATATTTAACTACTAGCTGTGCCCAACGGTTTTACCCGCGTTAAACTTTATAAATTATCACAGCCCCTCTCCCGTAGGTGATAGCGTGATAACATATAGGCTACATGTTGACCGGACCTCTTAGTAATATTCATGCAAAATTTAGAGTAAATTCATGTAGTACTTTTTGAGTTTAGCCCGGACATACATACAGACAAACAGACAAAAATTCTAAAAACGATATTTTTGGTTTCTGTATCGATTATAGATCACGCCCCAACTATGCTTTTAAAAAAATATTCAATGTACAGTTTTGACTTTCCTACGATTTTATTATATGTATAGATTTTCTCTTTCCTGCTTTATTACCATGGAAGTGTGGGTATAATTACGATTATCTACGACACTTAACTAATACTATTTCAGTGATTATTTAGAATTCTCTATTTGATCATTAAATTCATTAGATGAAAGCAATAGACACTCAATTCTAGACTGCTAAGTCAACCCAGCTGGAGCATAAAAAAGCTTTGAAGTACATTTAGTGTTTGTAGAACATTTAGTTTCATAATGAGGTGTAACTAATATTACTGTGACTATAAACAAAATATATGGAATAATAAAGGCATAATAAATGTACCAAGGACATAGTTTGCCCTTTGGTAACAAAACAATAAAAAACTTTTGCCAGTTGTGAACACGCAATAGAGAACATGTTGTACGGCGCGTTACGTCTATATTTGCATGTTCCACATTGACGTTTGGCGTGTACGGATTGCGTGGTCCCACGACCTTGGACCAGTGAGGCTATGGCCTATTATAGTCTATGTACAGATGCCAGCACATCAAGCTACCCCAATCTGTCAAATTTTCCCAATTGAAAGTGAACCTTATGCTTTTGTTATAAAGTGGAAAATCTATAAAAGAAATTTGACAGATTGGGGAAGCTGGATGTGCTGGTGTTTGTACCTATAATCCCTTCCAAAATAGTCATGATTTTATATAGATATTGCTCCTGGCCAAATTTCTGCTACGGAGACGAATCAAAATGAAGTCTAGTTAGCAAAGCGGCGTATATGGACTAAATTTCAATGTGAGTTGATCTATCTGGTTTTCTAGGGGTATAATGTCCTCATGGTCGAATTTCTGCTAAAACAGCTGTAATAGTTTTAATCCAACTGTGGAAACTATGCGGGATATAATACAGTGCACGAGTGTGTGCTCAAGCACAGGGGCACTGTCTGTCTCCTTAGTTGTATGATCCTATGGCGTACCAATTGATTATGAGAGTGGGGAAATATGGCGACCCTTGAGACCGATTGTGGAGAAATTAAATAGCTTCGTGTGCTCTCCGAAGCATGGATATTTACCAATCTACGGGCTGTTGGGTGTTTTTCTTGCCAGAAGAAAGTGATCTTCGTCGAAATATTAATGAGGTAAGAAGGTAAAATATACTGAAAAGACCTCTTATATATAGCGGTATTTACTAACGTTCAAACATGTGCAGTGTATTTAGATTAATAGTTTAGTATCAATAAACTAGATTTTTTAAATATCTAATGAAAGGTATATAATTAAATACTTATCGATAGGTATTTAATAAACTAGTACTCAAAATACGGTGACAAATTGAGGGTTTTCGCTATTCATCGCTATTTATTAACACAGATGGTGTACAATTTATGTCAGTAAATAGCGCAATATCGATTCAAATTAGACATCAACTTAAAGTCGCATGCCTAACTTATAGTATAAGGGAACATACTTATACATTTCATCGGTACAACACAGGATTCGAACACGCTACCTCTAGTCCAACTAGGCAGAATGTTATAGCTTTCCTAAACCAACCCAGCGTGGCGGCGGCGGTTTTTATGACCACAATATACTGTGTCTATTACTTAATAATTAGGCTCTTGCATTTATTTGGTTTAATTAAAGTGGTTAGAGGGTCAAGGGCGCGATGCGCGGGATGTCGCCGGTAGTCCTTGTTTTGGAATATTTAAATACTTTATTTATGGTAACGCTGCGGGTAACAAACTGTCTAACATTAGCATACAAACGGCGGCTTTGTTATTTGGTATTGCCTTGTTTAAGTTTATAGAATAGCACTGCGACACGTGCAGCTAATTGTATTATTTTTGTGCAAAAATGTATATGCTTGCTTTTGTTTAATGTATGAACCACAATTGCCATTTGCCCTCACCAATAAACGATAAATGATCGGATAAGTTTAGACCTATCTACTCGTATAGACTGACTGTAGTTGTGGCACTGATGATGGCCAGTTTAAGATGGATGACAGCAAAAGGAAGCCACCTTTGCAGGTTAGAACCTATGAAGAAATTTAAGTGCACGGTCATAGTGGCATGCGGGCGGGTGACCGCATAATAAAGCTGTTTTTTTAAGGGAAAAATATAAAGGCCGATTTGTGCTTCTAGCAAAAGTTTTCGATATCCCCGCGAGAACTCATTTTCACCCCCTCGCCATTGATGTATCATGGCTGACACTAGGGTACAAAGAAATTATATCAGAAGTGCAAGACCTTTCAATTATACTAGGCACAAATACAATCGAATATGGAATACTGCTGTTGAAGTTTCTGTGGATTTGTTAGAACTTTCTACCTAAGGGTGCCGCTGCCCGCCACAGGTTCTCTCTCCAGAAGTGGAATGGCAACCTACAAGAAACGAGCCTATATTTACCTCTTACATCACTGGCATCATTCAGCTGTTTTCGATCCTGTCCTCCCTGCTGGATGAGTTGTGGCGACCCGTTGAAGTACAAAACACAAAGATGCTGTCAATGCATACATTGGCATTTGTCGAATTACTTAAAAATTATGATGTGATATGACCAAAAATAAAACATACATGAACATTTTTGTCCCTTTGCGGAGTGTTCGTAAGTTAAAGCAAAATACTTTCAAATAATTGTAGATAATGCTCTTTGCTACATATGATTTAAATCAATGATTAAACGTATTTTGTTGTATTCTCTTCGAAGTAGTTTGTGATATATAAGATACTATACTTTGTCCGCGTTAAAATTTATAAATTATAGCCTATGTGTTAATCCAGGGTGTCAGCTAACTCCAGAGCAAATTTTATTAAAATCGCCCCAACCGTTTAGACGTGAAGAAGTAACAAACATACACACCTTTAGCATTTAACTCGAACAATTTTACGGGCTATTATTCAATCCCAAAGGGTTAAAATAAAATGTAAATTATACCCCTCAAAACGCATATAAAATAAAATAATTTTTAATTGGAACCTGGCATTTTTTAATTTGTTCTACGCTAGAAGATTTTTTTAATAAAGTAAAAAAAATATATATAATTATATAGGCTGTGAACCAAAATAAGTAATTATTACAAGATTCTGCTATTTCTATAGACGCAGCCTGGCTGTGAATACTATGTAGTCGTCATATAAGCTGTGTGTTGGGTGTTGGGTGTGTCTAGTAGACTGTAAACCGCGCGTTAAAATAAAAGTTATTTTTTATTACTTTACCACTACGATTCAACGACGTAGATAGTTTTAGTAGAACGATTTCTGCACACTATTTCTAGTTCATTTGCTTTTTGTTGGTATGATTGGACCTTGATGCTTAAGTATAGTAGATAAACGTTAACCGTCCGCTGCAGAATACTCAAGTAACTAAATCTTCCCATGAACTTAAAAGCTTAATAATATTCCCACATATGTGCACATTTCCATAAAAACATATAAGATGCGTAAATACAAAATGTGCAGTGAAAAACTTCGCATTCAGGCTTTTTCAATCCCCACACAACCACACCAATATGGACAGGTTATTTTCCCATAAAAATGTATTAAAAGGTTTGCCTTACGTACAGCCAGCATCAAAAGTCGGTTACAATATTCAGATTTTCAAAATGTATTCGAATTAGATATAATATGATGTATTTTGAATTGAATGCTAACTGTATAGACAAATAACAATCTCCACTTGACATACAAACCTTTGAAAATATTTACTTTACATATAAACATGAAGAATATACTTTTAATCTAACCATTTTAAAATGCTCACGTCCCATACATACCAAACAGTGTTCACTTTTCATACATAGTACTTCATGACGATCAGCTGACTGATATTTTTATTTTTTTAGCAAATTGAGGTTCTACTAGTTTAACAGTTTTATGGCTAAATCTAGGTGTTAATATTTATGCTATACGTATATACCTATGTATAAAGTTTCGTTGAAGTTTGAGGTGCAATTATTAATAATTTTACATTTCATTTTCATTTGAAATCTACCGAGCTAGCGAAATTGTGCTGCGAGACCGGAGAAGATGCTGATATTCCATTGAAGTATGCAAGAATTTATAAATGCTTGAGGAAATGTCTCATTGATAAAAACAGTTGCCTCGAACTATTCGTGATTTCAAAGAAACTGTTTACATCTCTCTTCATAAATATCGCTGTACAGAATATTGGTTATAGTGAACGAGAATCGAAATCCAACCAAGCTTATAGTTGTACTCTTGAGGACAGGGTAAAGGAATTGCAAAGACTCTCTATTATTCTAACTACTATTATTAAAGTATAGACTGAAAATAAGAGTGACTTGACTACTCTCTTCCAAAAGATAGCTAGTAAAGAAGGCAGAATACTTCAAGCAGTAGACGTCCATATCATCTTCCGTGCATCTACAAAAGAAGGTCATATTAATAATATTTGAATTATCCACCTCTGAGTTTAGACAAGACCTGCTATCTTCTAGTAAAAAAATCAACATAACTCACAAACTTAATACATCCCGACCTGCCCGGAAACTCCCCTCTGACATTCGCCGCTTCGTGTCGCGGGTTCGAGTCCCGCGCCGGACAACTATTTGTGTCACCCATAAATAGTCGTTCTGAGTCTGGATGTAATTTGTGTCCGTCTATTATATATTTGTAAAGTACCCCGCGACACATGGATTAGATTCGCAAGTGCGGGTATTGTCTTTAAAAAAAAAAAGAAACGCTTGAAACCTTGAAATATTCCAGAAAGCTACTTTATCTCAAGCACCATTAAAAAAAGATGGTGTGATTGAAATGTCCTGGTCTTTTGGTGGGAAGGTGTATATTTTTAAGTCCAATAGGGATAAAAGTATATGTGTTAAATATAAGAAAGACAACTTGAAAACAAGTCAAACAGACATCTAACACCCCGCTTTTTGCGTCGGAGGCAAAAAAAGACATACAGATAAATAATAATTAATAACCTCCATCTTTTGAAGTCGGTTACCCAAATTAACAAATACCTATTTAATAGTTAAAGTGGAACGTGGATAAATTCGGATTACATAAAATACAAAGTAGGTTTTATGATAATATTAATTTAATTAAAACGGTGAGTGGGCGGGTGGTGTATGCCCGCCACGCGCTAACTTTATACAGAAAACTATTTTAATTACGTGTTGAGCAAATAACAATATTCGTTAGTACCAGTAAACAATGTCGATTGCACTTCCCTATTCCATTTGTACGTTCGGAAATTAATTACATTATGTCCGATTGGTCGGCCAGGACGGTAATTATACGAATTAAATGGGACCGAGGTAGAATTATTTGTCTATTTCTCCTTAGTGAGGAAATTAACAAAATGTTTGGTCCGATTTATCTGTAACTCTCGGTCGCAAGACTTTGTGAGTTAAGGATTTATCTTCATTTAGAGAGTTGAAAGTTTGTATTTTAATCTATTTCAATTTACAGCAACAGTTCAGTTTCGAGCCAATATACTTTCAACTGGAAGAAATAGTCTTACAAGCTAATTAGGTCTTTAAGATCAAGCTTTAAAAGCTATACAAATAGTAATATAACGTATTAAAACTTACAATAACTTACATCAATATTACAATAGTACAGCTATACAAGCTTACTTGTAAAACACTAATAACCTCGCAGGATTAGATAGCTAACACCATAAGCAACAATTCGTGTTCTACACCTTTTGATAATTTGTTATATTTTATTTTCGTACAAAAATACGTTTAAACTTTTGAATTTTTGGTAATAACAACGCCCGTACTCAAAAAAATTATCACTGTGTCTCGGGGCAGTTTACAAAAATATTATTGGCAGCTAAACAGCATACACAGACACAGAACAATCACTTATGTGTTACAAAAATAGTTGTCGTGTGCGGGAATGTAGCCTGATACATGAAATAGTGAGGCGACTATCTCAAGCACTGGGCCATACGAGCACCTCACTCACACGCAGGATCACAACATTAACAATATAATTCTCGAATAGTATTCAGTAAGATGCCTACCATTCAAGCCGCTCATAGAGCGAAAGAACGCTGAGTTTTCTGAAACCTGGCTTCCGTTTAATGCTATCCAGGACCTATGAACGCGGTAGGTTTTTTTAAAGACAATTTAATATTGGTACTAAATCTCTGTATCGTGGACTCTGGACATGCAATTCACGGACACAAAACAGGCTCAGTTAGAACATAAATTTTTGAGTAACATAAATAATTCGTAATAAACAAAGTAACCAAACAGACACCAAAGTAACTGACATAGCCCAGAGAATTGGCAAGCTGAAGTGGCAGTGGACAGGGCACGTAGCTGTTAGAGCCGACGGCCGATCTTGGGGCAGAAAGGTACTCGAGTGGTGACCACGAACCGGAAGACGCAGCGTGGGCATGCCCCCTACAAGATGGACGGATGATGTTGTGAGGCTCGTTGTAAGTCGCTGGATGCGGAACTTTGAGGAAGGCCTTTGTCCAGCAGTGGGCGTCTTTCGGCTGATATGATGATGAAATAATTTGTCCTCACAAACTCGAACCTGAAACACGAGGGCGCCCTGGTAGTAGCGCGGCGTCCACTTTAACCTCTGCGCCACATGTGACCCCATCAACAACTTCAAAGGTAGTTGATATAACAAAGCGTAAATATTTAAGTCGAAATTGAACCCCTGATAACGTTCAGAAGACATTTAGATGTACTTTATTAAACACATTTAATAGTTTAATTTGGAGAGAAGAAAACACGGACTCTAACAACAACAATAATCCAAGAGTAGCAAAGGAAATAATCACTTGAAATTTTGCCTGTTCTAAAAAGTCTTGCATCTAATGCGGCGTAAACTTACGAAGAACTGTACCAAATAATTATCTACACCAATTAACGTAATACATTCGTCGGGTAATATTTACGCTTCCTGCCTGGCGAACTTCCAACAGTAACTAACTTAATGAAGTAACAGCGAGTTCTGTTAGTTATTAGCATAAAATATTACTATATTATTCTTAAGTAATGAATTCAACTCATTAAAATTATGTAGTGTGAGATTTTTCTATGAACTGATGCTAAGTAAGTACATTGCGTTGACTGGACTGAAGGTCTAGTGGTTACCTTGACTGCTAAACCAGAGGTTGTGGGTTCAATCCCGACTACTTATAGTATCGGCAGGGGTTACCCCAGTGTCAGAGTAGTTCAAGCCATCCAGTTGGCCTCTGACATGGCTTAACGATTGTTATCTAACGAATACAACCGGGACCGACAGCTTAACGTACACGAGCACGGAGATGCTCAGAAATTAAACCACTTTGGTGGTAACCCATCTATTTACTGACCTTGAGTCTAGTTGTTTAACCTGCTGACTTACGGATCGGTGAGAGCATCTGGCTATCAGAGCGCCTAAGTGTGGATCTGGCTATGATCCCCACTTACGCTACGTCCTACGTAGGCGGTTCAAAGTGAACGCGATTATGAAGCGGTGACATGCGAATTCAATGCGATGCGGTGCGACGCGGTGGCGGTGTCCTACGTGCACGCGAATTGTCTCGCGCAGCCACCATAGACGCCGCAAAACATGACGGCACCGCATCCTGTTCTCGCGAAAATATCATGCCAACTGATCGTGTTCGCTTCATTTCGCGCCGCTCCGCACTGCGTTTTGTCACGTAGGACACTTTGATAGGTTTCGACTGTTTGTTTTTTTCGCGCCGCGCCGCGCCGCTTCGCATTCGCGTCTAGATCGCTCACGCAGGACGTCGCGTTAGTCGAAGGACAAATCTTTGTTTCATGTGCACGATAATTTGTTCTGTGTCTGGGTGTAATTTATCCATGATATGTATCTATTTAAAAAAGTATGTTTTGCAGTTGTCTGATTGCCATAGTACAGGCTTTGCCCACGAGTAGTATGTGATCAGATGGTAGTATGTCAACCATGTCGCAAGATGTTTGTTTTATTAGTATATTTTTGCACATTTGTGAAACATAAGTACATATTTCAAAACAGGAAAATGCGTGTCGGTTACAAGGGATTTTCCCAATAACACCTGATACAGTAAATGTTTAATTTGGTGGAAATCTATCTTTATCCGACTTTAAAAAGAAGGAAGATATCAATTTGACTGCACGTGTGGCGCAGCGGCTTAGACAGTCGCCTCGCCGCTTCGTGTCGCGGGTTCGAATCCCGCGCCGGACTACTATTTGTGTGACCCATAAATAATTGTTCTGATTCTGGATGTAATTTGTGTCCGTCTATTATATGTTTGTAAAGTACCCCGCGACGCAGGGATTAAATTCCCTAATGTGGGCGTTGTCTTTTTAAAATAAAATAAATAATAATAATAATAATAAATAAATTTAACTTTATATTGCATTTTAAGTTAGGGAATGTCTATTTTGTTTGTGAAACTATGTAGTTATTTCTCTTTTTGTCCGATGGGAAATGCTTTCCATATGATCATATTGTGGCTTTGACATTATGCATAGTATATGCAAATTGCAGATCCGTACTTCGTCTATTTACGTGCTAGAGACCTGTGTCATTTGATTGCATTATAGACCGATAGACGGACAGAAATAGAACTGTATGTGGCTCTTTAGGTACGGAACTCTTAGCGAGATATTATTGTGAGGCAGTAAAAGCTAACTGGTCAACTGTAAAGGTCATAAAATAAAAGCGGCCAAGTGCGACTCGGACTCGCACATGAAGATTTTTTATTATTATATTATTTGAGTTGATTGAATGGTAGGTAAATTGCGGTTTAAAATTTATGACGTATTAAAAAAACTACTTACTAGATCGCGTTCAAATCAACTTACGGTGAAAGTACATGGTAATGTACATCGCATATTGGGAAACCACATGAATGGGTATGATGAAAAAAAAAAGAGTTTCGGTTCTAAGTAAATTACAACCGCATTAAGATAATAAATTTTGGTCCATGGGGACCACCAAAATTTATTGTGTTTTTCTGTAAAAATCTTTATGCGGTTCACAGAATACATCTACTTACCAAGTTTCGACAGTATAGCTCTTATAGTGTCGGAAAAAAGTGTCTGTGACTTCCGGACGGACAGGCAGATATGACTAATCTATAAGGGATCCGTTTTGCGCCGTTTGGCTACGGAACCCTAAAAAAGAGTTAATTTACAGTCAGAGTCCCAGTCTAACTGTCGTCAGGCTCTTCAGCTCCAACAACAGAGTTGTTGAATAATGCCTGCCGTGTCAACTATTGCCTTCTGTATCACTAACCGAGAAGGAGTGTTTTGAAAGTTTAAATAAAATAAAAAAGGTTTTTACTCACGTAGACTTTAAAAAAGCGCTTGTAAATAGACAGAACATGTTCGTAGTAATACATAATTAATATATAATTATTTCTAGGTACATATAAATATTTAGGTACACGGATTGTAGGAAATAATTTACAAATAAATTTATTTTATAATAGTAACGATATTTAGCTAACTTAAATTAAGTTATTGTCAAGGATCATGTTTAATTATCATTTCTTTTTTAATTATCTAAATTTTGAAAGTTTAAGTCTAAATTCCCGCCTACACCTTGTAGGGGTCCTTGATTTAGTCTACTTAAGGGCTTATACATAAAATATATCTTGAGACAACTAACACCCTGTCAAACTATCCGGAACGAGGTGGATCCAGTACTTTGGACTGATAAAACTGCTGCAACTGATAAACATACTTGTATATTTATAAATATATACATACTAGCTATGCCCCGCAGTTTCACCCGCGTTAAAGTAGTTTTGGCGTAAAAGAGTAACAAACATACAAACATACATGTATATTCACAAACTTTCGCATTCATAATATTAGCAGGATGTGTACCTCTAGCGGTTTTGGCAGTGCACGCAGGAATAGCTCAAATATGGTAGATTTTTACCTACTTACTTAACACATATCGTCATATTTTGGACAATTCACACAATATCTTTTGTATAAATTGTAGCCTACGTGATATTCTGATTTTTCTTTAAAATTCATTCCGCAGTTTTTACGTGAAAGAGTAACAAACATCCATCCATACTTACAAACTTTCGCTTTATAATATAAGTAGGATTATAGATAAATTACACACAGTCTCAGTAGAAATAATTGTGTTCATCTCACAAAGATTTGTCCCGGTGGAAATCGAATCCACGACCTCTGGCTTAGCACGCAGGTTCAATAACCGCGAGAGCAATAGGCCAGACCATGATTGACTTGTCTCATATTACCCACTAGTAAGTTTAAGATAGAATGTTATCAAAGTTTATGTAATACGAAGTTTGTGAATTAACAACCCGGAGATTGTTGAATACGATCCTTCTGCGTCCGTAGGACTTAGATCAAGTTACTCTACACGCCGCTAGACTAGAAGTATTTACGTGAATTAGGGCCCAGTAAAATTTAGCCCTATCAATAACTCGACTCGGGAAGCACCTGCACGTTGCAAAATATGCCCCAAGAACTATAATGTTGTATAATGTTGTGTTTCAGGGTGTGTATGGTTGCCAGAGCTCATTGGGGTGGGGGAAAGGGTCAGCAACACTTATTTGCTGACTCTTAAATGTCGGCAACGCACCCGAGACACCTGTTGCGAGTGTCCATGGGCAGCGGTGATCACTAACCATCAGGTGACCAGCTTACTCGTCTGTTGTCCTATGACATAAAAAAGGTCATTAGTATGGTGGTGTAGTTCTACATATGAGTAAGGACCCCAAGGCTCATCAGAGAAGGTGGAAGAGTTAGCAATGTGGGAGTGCCATCATATACATGCAAACGTAACAGGCGTTATAGGCTATGTTAAATAAGACTGGAAGTCGCTGGATGCCGATAGCGCAAGACCGGCAGATCTTTGGGGGAGGCCTTTGTCCAGTATATACGCTGAAAGCTTGCTTGCTGACTACCTAGTACAAAAAATTGAGTCAGTCCTTAAACAATTAGCGAAGTTAAGCGCACGCGGTTATTCTCTAGATGGGTATTCGATATAGTTGTTCAATTTTAAATAAGGGTCCCAGATATAATTATTAGATAACAGTCGTTAAGCCGTCAAAGCCCTACTGAACGGCTTGATAATACTGCCCACCCGATTAAAAGAAGAATAAAAAAATCACTTTGGATCACAAACATATTAAATGTAATTTATTTACTTAGAAACTTTAATTATTGGTTCTGAAATGTAATACATAATTCGGGCTTCCATAGTATTAGATTTACAAATGAAGGCTTCTAAACTTAAGCTAAACTTGTGCCTTGTAGACAGGCCAAATGTAAATAGAGTTCGATGGAAATACTTCTCGTAATTAAAGAATATTTTAACTATTGACATTTCTACCTACAATATTTCTAGTTTATTCCTGAAACTTGTCTTATGATATGATAGCTAAGTAGCTAAAAAGAAAGGGAATATAAAAATTAATTTAAATTGATGTATTGGGACTCATATAATCCCACATCGGTACATAGACATATATATGTAAAATTATATAAGTTACATACATAGGTACATATATATATAAATTTATATAAGTAGATGCACTGCCAACTACCACCTTATCTCCCTACATTGCTTTGGTTCATCTAACGGTTGTCTGGAAGAGATTGCTGTATTAGCGATATGACCGCCGTTTGTACCATATTATATTGTAGTTAACTGATGTGTTATGCTTCGATTTGGTGCAAAGTGTTATCTATCTAGACAAACTGCTTGACGATGGCAGATTTATTATTTAAATTTACTTGCCAAACTTAATTGTTTGATGGCAAGATGCGCTCTTAAGTTAATTACTTTAAGCAAATTAAGAAAGCTAAGCATATAAAAGAACAAAAGTCAACAATATATTGAGTATCATATTGACATATACTTGAATTTTGGTTGGCGTGGTTGCAAGATACATGCTCTTCGCGCCGTAGGTCGTGGGTTCGATTCCCACCCAGGACAGATATTTTTTCCTTAGTCTGGGTATAATTATCTATATTAGTATGTATTTACAAAAGAAAAGTACTATGTGGTTTCCATAGAACAAGCCTTGCTTAGTTTGGGATCAGATGACCGTGTGTAAATAATGTGCCAGGATATTATTATTATTATAATCTTCCATCAGCTTATTTTGCAACTTTTGTTTTAAGACACCAATATTTATTAAAGGGTTCCGTCATAAATGTAAGACTACACGTTGGTAGAGCAGTGGCGTGATCAATCACAAAAATGAGATCTTAGTTTTAATTATTAACCGACTTCCAAAGGAGGAGGTTCTCAAGTTCACCGGTATTTTTTTTTTTATGTATGTACATCGATTACTCGGAGATTTATGATCCGATTTACGTGATTCTTTTTTAGTTTGATGCGGAATAGCTGCTATTTTTAGGGTTCTGTAGTCAAATGTCTTTCACAAAGGTTCTTCTTGATTTGTCACGTCTGTATGTCTGCCCGTCCGTATGTAACAGCCATTTTTTCCGAAACTATAAGAACTATACTGTCTAATCTTGGTCAGCAGATGTATTCCGTGAACCGCATTAAGATTTTCACACAAAAATAGAAAAACAAACAATAAAATTTGGGGGTTCCCTATACTTACTTAGAACTGAATTAAAAAAAAAATCATTAAATTATACACGTGGGGTATCTATGGATAGGACTTCGAAAATGATATTGAGGTTTACGATTGAGGTTTACGAATCAATGGCTGAGATGGCGCCACCGCCACGACACAAGTCTGCTCCGTGTATTTTAATCCCGTAAAAATATAAATAATCGTTTTCAAATGTTATAGAACGTATACGTGTGAACAAAATAACTTAATTTCTAACTACAAACGTTATCTCAGTATAATTGTTAGGACAAAGTGTTCAATAAACAATTTTAGTAAACAACCATTGATCCAAAACTACTATTTAAATAGTTTAGTGCTACGTCTCGTAACATAAATAAAAACAATTGCTTAAAACAGCTCAAAAACTAGTTAAATAGTGATATAAATAGTGATTAATATAACAGTGCACAATTAATAAATATCAGTGATTTTGGATATTATAAAGTGTAACGGTTTAATTAATTGTTTGTTTTTCAAAAATAGCGTCTTGTTTTCGTCATCACTTACTATATGATGAGAACACTAATTTCACCTACGTAAAGCACAAGGACGGTGGCCGAGTGGTATAAGATCTCTGCTCTGCGCCTATATCTCCAGTGGTAGACCGATCAAATCCGTATTAGACATAGATGTCTTTTTGTGAATATCTTCATGTATTAATTAGCATGACAAGAAAAACGCATACTGAAGGTTTAAATTAGATTGAAAAATAATAATATTATGATTTTCGAATGTATTTGATAGTTCAATTTGGCTAAAGGATATCTCTAGTTAAATACAGAACACCAGAGGTCAGTTACCTGTACTATAAATACATTTCTAGAATATTATCAAACAAAAAATAGCCATGGATTCGCAAGAAATAAACAACGTTACAATAAGGTCTACAATCAAATATCCATTCGGCAGAACTCTGTCATACGAGTCACTGGCTAACTGCTCAATGGACTCGTCGCATTCCAACGTAAACGCCATGAGTATGCTAGACTTGTCTACTGGTGGATATAATACCTCAGAGGAAATCTTAAAATTAAAAAAAGAAGTAGAAGGAAAAATAGACTTCTGAGCTGTGCGAATAATAAAATAGGCAAGCTGTTGTTAGAAAACACTCAACAACGAAAAATTATTGATGAAATTACGTCGAAGAACAAGAAGTATAAGGATCTTTACGTTCATAGTTTAAATACTCCAACATCGATGAGAACATGTGAAAACAAACGAACTAGGAAATTGTTTCACACATCTGCGAATGGTAAAGTAATTCAGTCTACAAAGAGTATACAGACAGATCTTAAACAGCTCAATCTTACTCCTGAAAAGTCTCTGAACAAGCCTTTACAACAAACTCAAAAACACAAAAAGAGTATAGAGAATGAGTTGAGAACCATCTACATATTTGGTGGACAACAGTGCACTGGATTAGCATCGGCTTTGATTCGGTCTAGACAGGATACTAAGTACGAAACATATAAAGTGACATCAGAAACAAAGCCGTTGGCATCCAGTAAAGATATACTATCTATTAGTGAAACTATCAAAGTTTCTAAAAATGATAAAGTAATCATAAGTGTTGGAGAAGATGATAAAAACCCTACCCTATTATTGCACAACCTCTCAACAGCCGTACAGTTTTTCAATAAATCTAATATAATTATTCTTGGTGTAAAAAATAGTCGATACTTAAACGAGCAAAAGTTAAATTATACATTACAGACCTTTTGCAACAATGTTCCAAATTGCATGTTCATTGATTACTCTAACATTTCCCGAAAGTATTTATGTGAATATATAAATGTTTGCATCGATACAATTGATTATAATAATAGATCTGTTAAGTTATATAAAAGTAAAGCTATTCATAACAAAAATATTCTTACAATTCACGAGAAGGACCAATTGAAAGCAGTGATTGGTAAGAATGAGACATCTAAAAAATGTATATCTAAAGGATCTATAACATATTATTTTAAGCCAATAGCACCACCTCTTTCAAATACAGATACGACAAATAAACACAGAATATGCGAAAATTCATGTATAGATTTTTTTCGTGAATAATAAGAGTACTAATCAAAGTTCAGCTACATTAATGCACCAAAATATTGCAGGTTTACTTAATAAGACTGATCTTATACAATGTAAATATGTTTAAGTGAATTATCCACTAATAATAATATAAACGTAGATGTGTTATGTTTTTCCGAGACTTTTATAAAATCTGGCGATGAGTCTAATATTATTTTAAAAAAATACAAATTGGCCTGTGCATTTTCTAGGAAAAAAGAAAAACGAGGGGGTGTATGTATTTTAGTTCATAAGTCGTTAGAATTTAAGTGTATTGATTATCTTAAAGAATTGAGTAATGAAAAATAATTTGAATGTTGTGGAGTTGAGATCCCTTCGTTTCAATGCACCGTTATATGCATTTACAGAATACCGAATTCAAACACTTTAGTATTTTTTGAAAAACTAGAAATTATTTTAGAAAAACTTAGAACAAAGCCAAGAAAACGTATAATACTAACCGGAGATTTCAATATAGATATACTTAAAGATACGTGCAACTCGTCTAAACTAAAAGATTTGATGTATAATTACGGTTTCTATACACATATTAATAAACCCACACGACTGAACGCTTGTTTGGACCACATTTATAGCAACATTAGAACATCATTGGGTAATATTCATGAACTGTTTCTGTCAGACCACAATACCTGCCAGACCCTAAATTTTCAAATTAAGGACAAAAAGCCTACATTAGAATACTGGTATTCTTTTACAAGAGATTATTGCAAAGATAATATTAAGAAATTTGTTGAAGCCTTATCAAGTTTATCATGGAAAGGCATAGTTAGTGACACTGATGTTAACAGAAGTTTCGATAATTTCCATGAAATGTTTCTGCTTTTTTATAAATTATGTTTCCCTTTACGACGTATAAAAAACTACACCAATAACACATCCCCAAAATGGATCACTAAAGGTCTTAGAACTTCATGCATTAAAAAACGTAAATTAAAATTAATATGTTATCAAAAAAAATAACGATGATGTTAAGAAAAAATATATAACATATAACAAGATTTTAAAGAAATGTATTATTGCTTCTAAAAAAAATACTAATTACACATATATAGCTAAGTCCAAAAATAAGAGTAAAGCTACGTGGGAAATAATAAAAAGTAAGTCAGATTCGTTTAGAAAATACCACCAAATTAACTCAGTAGTATACCAAAACTCTATTATAAATGAACCCCATGATATTGCCAATGTGTTCAATGACTTTTTTATTAATGTAGCAAACCATAATCATAACACAATTACCAATACGCATTCACTTCCAGATCGAAATACACATAGTATATTCTTAAGCCCATGTACAGCTTCTGAAATTAATAGGATAATTCAGTCTTTAAATAATAAAAAATCGGTTGGATACGACGAAATATCAACGCACGTATTGAAGTGCTGTGCATCTGTCATATCTCTTGTTCTGTCCCAGTTAATAAATATATCATTGACTTCGGGAATCTTTCCAGAAAAACTTAAATTCTCTATTATAAAGCCCTTGTTCAAAAAAGGTAACAAATTAGATTTGAATAATTATAGACCAGTTACTCTTATCCCTATACTATCCAAGATATATGAAAAAGTAATGCACAACAGACTTATCCTATTTTTAAATAAACATAATATTATAAATAAAGAACAAAATGGTTTCCAAAAGGGCAAATCCACCACTTTAGCGGCTTTTTCACTCATCAAAACTATAACAGAAAATATAGACAAAAAATGTCCAGTTACTGTAGTATTTCTTGATATGAGTAAAGCTTTCGATCTAGTGGACCACAAAATTTTACTCAACAAGTGTGAACGATATGGTATTCGAGGCCCTGCATATAAGTGGTTAGAAAGTTATTTGTATGATAGGAAGCAATGCGTTGAGACTGATCGAATAGATGAACATTTTGTATCAAAATCTTATAGATCCCCATATCAATGCAATAGGTCAGGAGTTCCACAGGGTAGTGTGCTTGGGCCACTTCTATTTCTCTTGTATATTAATGACTTGCCCCAAGTAACTAATGAGAAATGTGTACTATTTGCCGATGACATTTCTCTAGTGATTCCAGAAAATAATAAATATGACCATGAAGTTATGGTCAATTTAGCATTCAATAACATTATTCACTGGTTAACAAATAATAAATTAAGGGTCAATATTAGTAAAACTAAATTTGTACAGTTTTCAAATTATAAATTAAAGCCAAAACATTTAAATATTTCATTCAACGGGGAACAAATTAAGAGGGATAACAACATACAATTTTTGGGCATTATATTAGATGAAAACTGTAATTGGGGAATGCATATAAAAACAATTTGTGATAAGTTGAATAAGTTCGTATACGCACTAAAACAACTTCGTAAAACTGCAAACGAAAATGCTACTCTAAGCGCTTACTATGGGTATGTTAGTTCTATACTAAGATATGGATTACTTTTATGGGGCAATGCTACCGAATTTAATAGAATTTTTATCGTGCAGAAGAAGTGTATTAGAGCGATATGTGGTGCTAAGGCCTTTGATAGTTGCAGGCCCCTTTTTATTAAATTAAATGTATTAACCTTGGTGTCAATGTATATATTAGAAATTGCTATATTTGTTAGAAACCATCCAAATTTGTTTCCAAAAGTTAGCGAGGATAGTAAATTCCTGAAAAGAGATCCCACTAAGTTAAGAGTAGAGTGGTGTAGAAGTACTTTGCATTACAAAAATAGCCACGCTACTTCAATAAAACTGTATAACCACATTCCAAAAGCTTTAAGAGAGTTGCCTCTACGGCTGTTTAGGCCCAAATTAAAAGTCTGGCTGATTGGTAAGTGTTTCTACACATTAACAGAATATTTGGATTGTAAAACATGAGATAAAATGAACAATTTCTGTGTTAGTAAATAATTTATTTTTTGCGTTAGTTATTTAAATATTTAGTAGTTTTGTTTTAGTTTTTTTAAATATTAAGTAGTTATGTTAGAGTTATATAAAATCTTTGCCATTAAATTTGTACAATCATACGTATATACGATATGTATGTTTAATAAATTATTCGCATGCCCTCTAAGGGTAGATATATCGGGAACCAATATTATGTACCTAACACCTTATGTAACCATATCTTTAGTGAATAAAGTTCTTATCTTATCTTATCTTTATAATATTGCGCGAGAGACACTTCCAAAGGCGTAAAATGCCCCCCCCCCCCGTAACTTCAAAAATAAGAGAATCATAAAACTAAAACAAATAGATGATGTACATTACCATGCAAACTTCCACCGAAAATTGGTTTGAAAGAGATCTAGTAAGTGGTTTTTTTAATGCGTCATAAATCGTAAACCGCAATTTACCTTCCATTCTATCAACTCAAATACTTGCTGCTACGGAAAGAAACATTCCGCCTTTAACGGGCGAGTCCGACTCATTATCTAATCAATGATAAATAAGACCTAGGCTATCAGCCCTCTGCTCAGTAGACTCGTTGGCTAATCGATCATTAATAAGACCTAGTCTTCATTGACTCATACCCTCTGTTCAGCAGACTAGATGGCTATTCGATCATAAGATCATTCGATTCATAATAAGATCTAGTGTATAAGCCCTCAGCACACAACCTATGCGCTTGCTGTTCAGACTTTCATAAATCTTAGCTAGTCTAGACTCGTACTGTGCAAGTTTTCTTAGAGTGAACGTAATTTTATGTAGTTTTTCTTACTTTACAAACGGTCTTTTAGATCATTCACTGTCCCACAAGAACGTGAAAAAGAGTTTCGAACAACATTTTTTCGGAAGATGTTTCTTTTTTCCGTTCTCGTTTGTTGGGATCTATAGTTTTAAGGCGCGCGGCACCTTTTGAAGTCCTAACCACAGCTAGACACTAAAAAGTAACAAATAAAAAAAACTTCGTTTAAAAAAACCGACTTCAAAAACTGAAAGTATAAAAAAAATATCTTAATAAAGATTTAATTTAATACATCACTTATAATATAATATTAATGAAATAATATAATTTGTATGTGCTACCTATTGATAGGTTTGAAGTCGGTGCCAAGCCCTAAGCAAAATAAAAGTTAATATTACATACAGCTTTCATACTTTGTGATGAAACTCCTACACTAAAGATTAACCTAAGTAAATAAACTTAAAGAACAATATGAATTAATATGAAACAGATGAAACTGTATCATAAAAATATATGACGACCGTCAACGACGTCTGCACGCTTGGGTTGTTTGTGTAGAAATACGAAGCTATCCCGCTGAAAGTAACGCGCGGCGAGTGTGGTACTTACTAACTTACTTACTTACTTACTAATTACATTTGGCTTGGCACCGACTTCAAACCTATCAATAGGTAGCACATACAAATTATATTATTTCATTAATATTATATTATAAGTGATGTATTAAATTAAATCTTTATTAAGATATTTTTTTTATACTTTTTAGTTTTTGAAGTCGGTTTTTTTAAACGAAGTTTTTTAAAGTGCCATAGGTTTCACTGTCAAGTAAGTCATCATCATCATCATGTCAGCGTAAACACGGCCACTTTTGCACAAAAATTTCCCGAAGAATGTGGGGATATGCCATAATCGACACGCTTTGCAGACGGGTTGGCGATCGCAATTTGATGGTCGTAGTTCAGTCATGGGGTGAAGATATTCTTTGCCGTGATCACACAGCGAGCAAGTAGGTAGTAGTGGTTTTTTGGCGCCAACGCGCAAAAAGACGCATCGAGGCTATGTTTTATTTTCAAAAACTGTTGTAAATTCGAGTTTTTATGCGTAAATATGGCGTATTTTTAGACATAACATCTTCGACAACGTACACAAGTGTAGGAAAGTGCAATATTGCCGTGAATTGTGATTTTCCGTGTTGTAACCAAAACTCCATAAAAGCCTGTAGTAGTCTCCACTGCTTTTTTACTGGGATTGGACAAGGATTATATGACTTGACTGTGACGGACTTTACTTGACAATGGCGGAAATAAATTATTTAAAAATATATTTACTGAAGGTTCATAAGGCCAAAAAAGCCAGAGCCGTAAAACGGAATTAAAAAAAAAAGTATGTAGTAGTTTCTTAATAACAGACAGAAGAGCACGTCGTGTTAAAGTTACTTACTACTTGCTCTAGGACAAATATCCCCTATGTAGGCCTCAGTGATCGCAACATCGAAACGACGTGCTCTTCCGTATGTTATCAGATAGGCGTCCCTCTCGTGTACTATAATACTGCATAGTTTGCTGACCCGACACTGAACTAATTGAGATTGCCACCATAGGAGTAATTTGCCCAGGTGCAAGTCTCTAAGTTACTTTGACAATCATGTGAAAGTTGTAGTGTTACATGTAAATTGTTTTTAAATATAATCATCATTATTAGTGATATATATGTATATATCGGAAATAGTTGTGGGTTGTCGCTTAATCTTCGCCGTCGGAAATTATAGTAGGCGTTAATACTTTCTATGATTCAAATGAAAAACTTAGGGATTTTTTAAATTTATTTAGGTTATACACTTTGACGCAATAAATCAATCACAAAGAAATATGAGACAGTTTCTAGGCATTATTTGCCCACTCGGAGCCTTGAAGAGATGTGAGTGTTTGATCACGCAGTCACGCCTCGTTGACTCATACGAACTCTGTCGAAGCGCCCCAACTTCACATTTGCTATTATTAGTGAGTAGATAATTTATTACAGATACATAATGAGCATTCCGTACTAATGACTATTCCGTACTAATGACCATTCCGTACTAATGACCATTTCGTACTAATGATCATTCCGTACTAATAATCATTCCAACATGTATATAGACACGTATTTTCTGGTCTAAAAAGAATATCAGGGACACCCCCTACCATCCCGTGGGTGTCGTAAATGGATACAACAGGTAGTCGGGCAGCAGTGCCACTTGTGTACTAGCTACCACCTAACTGCGGTCGTCAACTCGTTTGCCAAGCGCGGTGACTACTGCAATCCCCTCCAAATGGCAACGTTATAGAAACCTTTGGGGGGGGCCTACGTCCAGCGTGGAGGATATCAGACAGATGATGTATGTTAGATTATATCATCGATGAATCGTATAAAAGCTAGTCCTTGACGTTATCTACTATATAAAAATAAGTCGGATTTTCCTTCCTGACGCTATAACTCCAGAACGCACGAACCGATTTCAAGGGTTTGGCATTCGTTGGAAAGGTCTCGGGCTCCGTGAGGTTTATAGCAAAGAAAATGTATAAAATTTAACGCGGGTAACATCGCGGGGCAAAGCTAGTTTATACATATAATAAAATCGTAGGAAAGTCAAAATTAAATATTTTTTTAAAAGGATACTTGGGGCGTTATCTACAATCGACATCAAAGCCAAAAATATAGTTTTTAGAATTTTTGTCTCTGTCTGTTTGTCTGTATGTATGTCCGGGCTAAAGTCAAAAAGTGCTGCATGGATTTACTTCAAATTTTGCATGAATATTACGAAGAGGTCGGGTCAACATATAGGCTTCATATTATCACGCTATCGCCTACGGGCGAGGTGCTGTGATAATTAAAAAAAATTTACGCGGGTAAAACCGAGGGGCACAGCTAGTATTATTTAAGCCTAATACTGCTCACTGGTAGAGTAATTTTAGAGGTGGCGTTATAGAATGCGATTATACTTACAAGTGTAACATAAATAGTGGAGATACTGCGCTATGTACCCATGAAGCTCAACAAATTAAACAAAGTAAGTTAAAATGATAAACTATATCTTTTTGGTTCCCCATACAAAATATTAGACTTAAACTAGATAATTAAACATAATCTCTTGACAATAACTTGATACGAGCTAGCTAAATATCATTGCTATAGTAAAATAAATTTTATAAATGTTTTCATACAATCAATCTAATGTGTACCTAAATATCTATGTTACTAGAAATAATAATGTATACAACTATATTACTACAAACATGTTCTGACTATTAACAAGCGCTTTTTTTAAAGTCTACGTGAATAGAAACCTTTTTTATTTTTTATTTATTTATTTTAATGCATGAGTTGATCGTTATTCTTGTATGGCAAGTTAATAGTATTTGTTTATTTTGCACTTTTATATGTTAATCGTTGTTCAGTTTCATAGGTAGATTAAGTTTCTTAAGTTACGTCAACTATTTATGTTATACCTCGTATCATCATCATAACAGTTGTAAGCAGTCCACTGCTGGACAAAAGCCCACCCCCAATAACTTGGGGGATATGCCATAATGACTACACTTGGCAGACGAGTTCGCACTTGCAGTAAAATGGTAATAAGGTCATAGTACTCAGAAGGAAACTGCCACCCATCCCGTGGTAGATATTGCCTCGGGTCGACTTCTACGCCCCTTATGAGATGAGATGGGGTGATGATATTCTGACGGCCACCGTAGCCTAGTTGGTAGTGATCCTGCCAAGAAGCTGGTGGTCCTGAGTTCGAATCCCGGTAAGTGCAAATATTTGTGTGATGAGCACGAATATTTGTTGCTGAGTCATGGATGTTTTATATGTATATAAGTATTTATCTATGTATATAAGTATGTATATCGTCGCCTGGTACCCATAGTACAAGCTTTGCTTAGTTTGGGGCTAGGATGATCTATGTGACATTGTCCCTAGATATTATTATTATATTCGCCGCCGTTACCACACAGCAACTTCCTCGTACCACCTCGTATACTACTAAGTAATTCGTCCATGCTAATACTAGTACTATTAGCACTGACGACCTGGTAATTCGACATCGAATGACTTGAATACATCAGACTTGTCAGTGTATTGACAAAGCAGTTAACATCGCGTATCCTGAACGTAGAGACAGCTCGACATTTATGTGTATGACGCAATACCTCCCGTCCCATTTCCACGCATCTGCAAGAGCTGTCTGGCCCAATGAGATTAACATTTCTGTATATTCTCTTTATTGTTGACAGAAAGATTCTTAAACACTCCTTAATACTAGCGATACTGAAGTCTTGACTCGTTGGTAACTAAATAATAATTTAAGAGAGGTAGGGCACAGCGTTCATTCGCTCAAAGAGCAGCCCGACTGGGGAAGTATCTCTACCTTGCAGAAGACATTCCTTAATAATAACATTTATAATTTTACTGATGTGTTTCTGCATGTGAGTAAGGTCGCTAGAGTTCATCAGAGTGGGGGGAAGGGTCAGCAACACTTGTTTGCTGACTCTTAAAGGCCGGCAACGCACCCGCGCGCCTCTGGTGTTGCAAGTGTACATGGGCGGCGGTGATCACTTGCCATCAGATGACCCACTAGCACGTTATTCGTCCTCTGATATATAAACAAAAAGACGCCGTAGTTTCAAATTTCGGGACGGGCAGTATTATTTGGAAATAGCCCAGAGTTATATAATTAGCCTTGTAGTAGTAATATTAAACCGCCGATCCTACGCCTGATACCTCCCCGGTCATGTCGAATAGCCGTCTCATCATTTGTCAGACTCCTTTATCATAGTCTATAGACCTGTGTAGTTGGCTACTCTCTATTCAGATTGGCCGCCGTAGTTGAAACTCAGCCAGATTCACGTTAAAATAGTATTGTATTGTGATGCGTCCTCACACGGGTTAGACAAAGAAAAGAAGTTGAGTATAATTTATTTAGCTGAGTTGAGGGGCTGTTGCGTTTTTGTATTTTTCAGAGATCATTATGAAAAGTAGGTAATTTTTACGGCGGTTGATAAAATCTTACTCCGAATCCCGGAGGGCTGTCGAGTCTAACAAAATAATGCTAAAAATAAAGCAAGGATAATGTATTCAAATGGGCTTTTGCTAAATTTAGAGAAAAAGTAACCGTTTTGGAGTAGGCACGAGTGACGAATTGGGTTATAAAGTGTAACGAATCGAGTTCTCCCTTGCCGGTAGAACTTTCGAAATTAGTAGATTCTCAGTGGCATTGAGTGTCACTGCAGTTACAAATAAATAGCGGCTAAGTAAGAATCGGATGCACGCACGAATGGTTTGCAACTTTTTATTTCTAGCTTTATTTTTACTTACTTGTATTATTATGGAAATAGAAATACACACTCTATAAATTTTTTAACGATCATGGTCGGTGGATTGGTTCATGAGATAAAGCTCGCTGCCAGACTGACGCACGGACAACGATGGCTTAGTAATAGGGTTCTGTTGCTACCTGTTGGATACGGAGCCCTAAAAATAGCACGCATCCATGGTTGCGTGTCTTCCTACGACATCACAAAATACATTAAGTTCCATATATCATTAAAACGAATTTGATCTGTAAACGATTCTAATGATCGCAGGGATATTGTGCTAAAAAAGCATCAGTGTCAGTTTTCCTGCTTTATTCTCGTGAACATTTATCAACACAAAAAATAATCCTCGATTTTTACATTGCAATCTTTGCAAGTAAGTTGTGAGGGAGAGGGAATGGTTTTATATTTTCCTTTTTTAACTATAACTCCTCCGAAATACTGCGGTGATTAAAGTCGAAAGACATCGAATAGTGTGTGTGATGATGATTTACGGAATATAGACGGGGTCGCTTTTTGTGAGTCTCATTATGCTCATGGTAATCGAAAGAGCAATGGAGAGGGTTATGTTTGGAGTGCGTATGAGTGATTTAATTAAATATATTGAAAACCGCAGGTGAACCAAAGTAACCGGCATACGCCAAAGAATTGCCTTACTGAATTGGCAATGGGCGACCACTGTGAAATAGCGGCTTTAGAATTGATCTGCTATGGAATTTACAAACGAAATCCTTTCATGGGACTTGATGCCTGTTTTTAGAAACTTTCAAGTTTTACTTTTTTTTCAAAGATAGAAAGATAGAAAGATTTTTAAGATATTTTTTTATAAATGATAGGGTAATCAAATATCTAACACTAATTTTAACGTCCTCCTGGTCGAATTTCAGCACAAATTGTAATTAAAATACCAAATATACCCATTGAGGTCAATTCTGAATGCCTATTCCAATAAAAAATGTTGCTATGCATGTGCCCTGAATCCTGTCAGTTAATGAAAAAGGCAAAATCATCCCCGCACGATCTGAATGTTCCGATAGGTACTAATTGAAATGGCGAGCAGTTTTGTCGAAATTTTACGATACAAAATGCGTGCTCCAGATGATTCTTCCAATACTGAACGAAATAAAGCATAATGAACGTGATTTAAATAAAAGCCTATCGGTATACAACAATGTTCTTTCTTTAAGTTGAGGAGATGGTTTTATAATTGTGTTAAAATATCACTTTGAAAAATTATTTAACTTCGTAGAAACATGGCTTAAGCTATTCAAAACTTTGATGTTATTTTATTGAGTTCTTCTTAAAAGTATGAATTTCTACACAGTTATATAAGAACTCGATGAAGTTTCATGAGATTTTATATAAAATATACCATTAAACTATGTTTGATTGCCTTGTTGGTCTAGCGGTAGCATGTTCAACTGCAGATAGTAAGGTCCTCGGTTCCAATCCCGGGTTGGGCCAAAACACGATTTAGGGATTTTTCTATTTCGATATTTGACAGTATCAGCCCGAAGTCAGAGAGTTCATCGGTATCTCCCGTGCCTCGGAAGGCACGTAAACAAGCCTACTCCTGTTACTGCCCTTCGCTCTCTATTCACATACAAATAAATATAATGATAGTGTTATAACAATTTATTGGTAAACTCTGCAGTATTAGTGAAATTGTGTGTGTATGTATGGTAAACTAGAGCTAACTGATCAGCATGTATGGTAAGTTACAACATTATGTTAACATTTTATTTCCCTGTATTTGGCCAGTATTTTTTCTCTGTGAACAGCACGGCTTAAATTGCACGTAATAATAATAATATCCAGGGACATTATTCACAAACATTATCATCATCTGATCCCAAACTAAACAAGGCTTGTACTATGGAAACCAGATTACTGATATACTACTTCTTCTACTTTCTAATGTAAATACAGACTGATATACAGAACCCGCGATCTTAAAGGCACAAAAGACCCGAGCGGAAGGCTTACACGCCTTAAATACAGAAAAACAGAGTAGACAGCATATTCTAATCTTATGGTAAAATTAAATAAAATCATATAAATATTCCAAACTAGCATTGGCCATTTCTCTAAACCATAACTCTAACTTCGTTATTAGTACTAGGAACTATATA
Organism: Pseudoips prasinana; assembly: GCA_951640165.1. NCBI lineage: Eukaryota > Metazoa > Arthropoda > Insecta > Lepidoptera > Nolidae > Pseudoips > Pseudoips prasinana. The sequence continues at coordinate 15,129,080 of OX621241.1, read as the reverse complement.
AGTTTCTAATATATTCAAACTTCCGAAACTGAATTTCGCCAAGAATTTACAGCTGTAACCCCGGAAATATTCCTCGTCGAAATCAACGCACCAAAAACGTTAACATGGGTTGTGTATCTCAAAGATTTATGATATGAAAGTGGCAACACTGTAGAATTAGTTATGTCGGGGTAACGTTATATCGTAAGGTATTAAATTAAAGGGATCTGGTGAGGTATATTCGTCACGTTGTGTCATACGAGCCCCGGGAGTCGGTCGGCTCTGTTTAAGCTGTGTCGAGATTAAACCATCTATTTGCAGAGCCTGTGTAATACTGCCGTCGATGATAAACCTGAGTGGATGACTTTTTAAATTAATTCTAAACTGTTGACATTAATTTTAGTAGTTACGATGGCAAATTGTTAATTAAAATGAACTAACTCCTATGTAATAGATTGGCCGATACCGATACTCACCAGAAATCACAAATTCGTATAATAACAGAGAGAGGTGAGAGAGAGACGCATAGAGACCAATCAATTTCAACACCGAACCACGTTAAGAAAAGTCTTTCCTACGTCTTCCATACCTGGAAGTTGTCTTTTATTTCTGTTTCGCTAATTGTAGAGTATAGGACAGTTCATTAAAAATAAAATAAACCTTTATAATCTTTCAATATAGCGTTGGTCCTAAAAATATCAAGCTTCAAAGGGAATATTTTTTTCTGAGTTGTATACCATCAAACTACAAGAACCGCTATCATAATTGTCTGCAATAGTTTATAAGTTTATACATAGTAAGTAACGTTAACATGTATTTTATTTAATAAAAATCCTTTTCAAAACATTTCAAAATGTACAGACTACAGCACATCCAGCTACCCCAACCTGTCAAATTTCTTTTATAGATTTTCAACTTGATCATATAAGCATATGGTTCAATTTCAATTGGGCAAAATTGACAGATTGGGGTAGCTTGATGTGTTGGCATCTGTACGAGTATCATTCTTGCACAATACGTGATTCGGTAATCACTGACGCGTTTTTGACCAAATAGCTATTTGTCAAGTTTCTGACGCGATTTTCGTTATACAGTGATTTCTTACGTACATTTTCCCCGATGTTTAATGAGCTTCAAGCTTAAAGATGGTAAATACCATTTCAAATAAATTTTCCACCAAGGCTATTTATGGTTCTGTTATTTATATTTAGGGTTCCGTGCAAAAATAATGACAAGAAACAGATCGTTCTCGGCCACTAGTAAAACGCCGACTGCATCCGTACTATAAAACTTCGTACAAACAACAAATACTATTTTTAAAGCTTACCCGCGTTCAGTTATTCTATTCCGCCTGCTCTCTTTCCGCTTTAGACGAGCAGTTAAAGTGATATTCAGTCCGTCAGTGGTAGTGCATCTCAGTAGGTACTAATTAGTATAGGTTAAAAGTATTAATAATAATTAAAAAGTTTGGGTATGAGATCATATTATGAGCCTTCATATAAAAATGATTAATATGCACATTCCAAAACTGATACTTCTCTTATATGCTATGCTATTTATGGATGTTAGTTATAACAATAACTGATAGTTTTATGTCTGAAATGTATGTGTGGAATATCGGAAGGAAATGAAACATATAACAATAATACGCTGGTAAAGGAAGAAACTATGGCTTATTTATAGGCAAAACTGTGAACTGACAATGAGGTATAAAATTTACAACAGCACAAGAATTTTGAATATAAAGTGTTCCAGAAAAGGTTAAATTCGTAACAGAATGAATGTTACAGGAAATCTATTAATATATGATTGATTACTAATGATACTAGCTGTGCCCCGCGGTTTTAGCCGCATTAAAATTTATAAATTATCACAGCTGCTCCCTCGTAGGTGATAGCGTGATAATATGTAGTCTATATGTTGACCCGACCTCTTAGAATATTCATGCAAAATTTTAAGTAAATCCATGCAGTACTTTTTGAGTTTAGCCCGGACATATATACAGACAAACAGATAAACAGACAAAAAATCTAAAATCTATATTTTTGGCTTCGATATCGATTGTAGATCACGCCCCAAGTATCCTTTAAAAAAAATATAAATGTACAGTTTTCACTTTCCTACGACTGTGGGATGAGGTCCAGTTTTCAGTAGGATCTCAATAGCAGTTTTTGTACAAAGGCAGGTACGTAACTTTCGGTGCACGGGTATGGCTTGTACTTGCTTAGTTTCTTTATTATAATTCATTCAACTAGAAGCCCTTTATAATGGTGCTGCTACTTCCATGTGTATTCATTTGAATAGTGTTAATACATATATCTTCTAAAAGGAAATTTCTTGAGAACACCCACGCTCCTAATTTACGAATGAAGCGTGCAAATGCCTTGAAAATGGTTAAGGGTTTGCCATTTGTCACTTTAACTACAACACTATTTGCCGATCGCCCACTCAAGGGAAATGTGGCTGATTTGTGTGACCTAGGCACACAGTAAGCAAGTGAGTACTATTGGAATAGGTATAATTTTGTTTCATATACGAGTAGTAGTTACTTCGAGAAATAGGAGTAGGAAGTAGACTTAATAATTACGTTTACCCTTACTGTACAGTTGAATGTTTCTCACAATTTAATAAAACATAGAATTCAACCTACTTACATAATAACTTACAGGGAAGATATAATAAGTTTAAATGTTAAGTGAAACTTTATTTTGTGGTTTTATTGTTCTATCTAGTTTGCATATTTGCTAAGAGGTAGACCGTATGCTTTTTTTATTGCTATCGTTGATTGAGTTAGTGGTTTCCGCTTTCACGTTAGCGACAGACGCATCTCTCAGGCGTTACTTTGCCAAAAAGTATTACTTATAGTATTACTATTCACTCACACAATACTTTAAAAGGAAGGTACGTCAAGTCGAACTGTTCAAAGACTGAAAAGAAAAGGGATTGCTTTACCTATTGGGCTTGCAATGTGCTCAGGAGAAAAAAATGTTTGGTAATAAACCGTGTAATTACAGATAATTATTATTTATTCCTATAACATACGATAATTCTAGCAATTAATAATATATTCCTTTCAGGTTGACAAAAAGCTTGATTTTTGCGATTCTAATGAGAAGAGAAAGTTTTTCTTCGCCGTTTCTCTTGGGCTCAGCATTCATAAATATAGCAAGTAGCTCAACTGGTGAACTGTCAACGGGGTGGTAATATCAATATCCGATTTTTTTAGGTTCTGACAACCCAGTACAAAAGATTTTCTCAAAACAACTAGGAAACTACATATTTAAATTTCCTGATGCATGGATATTTTCCTAGGACTAGGACTATTAAATCTACTACACTATTTGTTATTAAGACTATTAAATCCAGGCCATGGCGGCCATCGCACATTTACGTTTGGAACATAAACTAATTATTTTCAAATTGACAAAAAGATGATTTTGTCATCCAGATACATAATGTACGGGAATGGTATTGATAATGCTTCTGCTATTGTACCCTTTCATAAACGAAATTAAACTTAGATATTTGACTACATCTGGTTTTAGCAAAGCTTCATAGAATAATACAGACCAAATTAAAAGCTAAGCTTATATAACCGAATTATTTGCAAATAGTCAAGCAGATAGATAGCCTAATAAAACTATACAAATTCATTTGACACAGCCAAGCAAAATTTTATATAGGCGTAAATGAGTGTGGGTGCGGCACGTGCAGGAAATCCGTATCAACGTTTATGACGGTGAACCTTTTACACATCGCCGCACTATTTGGATTGCTAGTTTATTAACGGCTTTTACACTAAAAATATTAGATATTTTGGCAGCCTAATAGAGTAATTTTCCTTTTACTCCATACTAAAAATACTTACTTCACAAATTTATAAACTACTACAAGTTCATAAGTTTAGATATGAAGCATCTTCTACACGGTTGCAAACCGGTTGCCATCCATCTAGACTGCAGTTGTGCAGTTTAGATAGATAGGGACCACCAGGGCGACATCTGTTGGGACGTTGGTTTGCAACCGCGTAGAACATGCGTAAGTAGGGGATTTTGGTACCAATTTACTCACTGTTTATTATAAAAACCAATTTTGATGAACATTACAGACATACTGAGAGGGAAAGACCTTCAAAATAGTTCAAAGAGAATATTTCAAGGCGCCAAGAAGATGATCACCCCGGTAGAGATACATTAGTGTTAGACATTGGTTTACTGTCCGAAGGACGCACAAAAAGCTTCCAAAATTAAAATTAAAATATAAGATGAAGCGCTTATAGCCAGTCCGTAAGTGGCCAGTGAGATGAAGCATCTAGGCACAAGGTTAGTTTTTAGATGGATGACCGTAAGTGCTTCGAAGGACACCTTAAGCTGTCGGTCATCTCAGAGACCTAATGGACAACTCACAGCATTTGTACAAAGATAAAAGAATGTGATTACAATGCTAGGGTGCTAGGGCTGAATAGTGCTATCATATTTAACGAGCCAACCTCAATAACAATGAGCAGTTGCATGGAGAACGTAAAAGATGGTCGAAACCCATGATAACTCCTTCACTCACATTGTACAGACGCCAGCACATTAAGCTACCCTTATCTGTCAAAATTCCCCAATTGAAAGTGAACCTTATGCTTATGTGATAAAGTTAAAAATCTCTAAAAGATATTTGACAGATTGGCATAGCTGGATGTGCTGGCGTCTGTACTATGCTTAATTAACTGTTCAGTTTGGTAATTAAAAACTATAGGTATAAATTGCTTGATTACTTAACTAGACTATATATACTATTTATGTGAATGGTATCTGAATAATAATATAAGCAAGTGTAGTATTGTTGTTGCAATTAAATAAGCAGTTTAAATGATATTGCCCCAATTGTTTTTGGACAACCGCCTGTTTTGTTCATGGTAGGCAAGACAGTTATATAATACACTTATACCAATATTGTTATAAGATTAAATATATGACTAGATTAAAAATATTAATATATTAACGTTTATTATAATATTTTTTATTCATATCAGCCAGAAGACATCCACTGCTGGACGACTACTGGACGAATGTCTCCCCAAGTATCTCCACAAAGGAATAATGTCCATCGTTTCAGGAGACATGCTATAATCGTCACGTTTGGTTGACGGGTCGGCAATAGTACGGTTCTGCTGCCCAATCTCTGGTAGATCTCGGGAGGACTGTTACGCCTCCCACGGGCTTACTATTAATTATATAGTACTGTTAATTTGAAAATGTATATTTTTTCAATATGCAAATTAATCTCTTAAAGTTTTTTATAATTAAACTTATACAATTAATTTTACTGTAATCATTACTTATGTTCTTATGGCAACTTTTACATTTGATAAATTTATGAGCAAAATAAACGTAATAACATGGAGAGTCCTTACGGAACAACAAAAAAGCGAATTTAAGTACCTAATTTACTTTTTAAATACATATTTATGTTCCAAGTAAGTGCCGTTAATATTCATAAGAAAAACTTTGTTAACTTTGTATTTTTACGACGACGCGCGACGACGCAAATGAATTATTACTTCCTAGGGTCGTCATGTACCTAATATAAGACAAGTCTGTAATCTCAATGCCTTAATTTAGTGGGTACGTAGTATCTATTTTGACTACGTATTAGGGACCATTATTGATGAGAATGTTAAATTTTATACATTAAATATTGAATGCTGGATTGAACTGCTGTCCACTAATTAATATGACTTATTTAATTCGGCGAATGATAACGCAAAGCGACATGTATCCATTGAATAAATTATACTTTTTGTTCATTGAATGTGATTTATAAGCCAATACTTTTCCGGTCCGAATTCTGCCGAAGTTTTCCAAAAAAACTCGTCTCGGTAAAAAACTCAATCCTTATGTTATTTGAGGACTTGTGACTCGTGATAAATGTTAGCCATTTGTTTAAACGGATACGATGAAAATATTCTTTTTTTGTAAAGGGCATCGCTGAGTATTAAAGAAATACTCCCACATGCATCCCACTTAAGTCTGCACGGGGGCGTGTTCTGTTTCAACAATGCTTGACAGTTGATGGATAAATTTCCGTGGCGTGGTTGGTAAATACTTGCTTTTCAAGCCGCAGGTCGTGGGTTTGATTTCCGCCCAAGACAGATATTTGTGTGCATGTTTGTCGTGAGTCGGAGGGTAGTTATCTATATAAGTATGTATTTACAAACGTAAAGTAGCATATGTAGTAAATATCAATTGTCTGGTTACCATAGTACAAGCTTTGCTTTGTATGGGATCAGATGACCGTGTGTGAATACTGTCCCCGGATATTAGATAAGATAAGATAATAACTTTATTCGCTTTTTTATTATTGATTGTTAGTAGTAATGTATGCTTAATATATTTTTAACTCGGTTTAAACTCTTTATAATTTTTGCACTATTAGTATTCACGTTTGCTAGAAAATTTTACTAGAAATAATGGCCTTGTGTCTGAATCCCGGCCTTGACGGCCAATCTCAGCGGACCATTTTGGCGCGAGTCTAGTTATTGGGCAAAAGTTATGTGGAATCATAGATGCGCTTTTTATTGACACGATCCAATGAGAATGGCTAGCCAACACGAAGAGTTGTCAGTTGTAAGAGTGTTATTGCGTTTGAAAATACATTAATTCCGTAAAAAGAAAGACATTTATGTGGATACGTTACCCTACCATAGATGCATGACGTGGCAGCTACTGAGAAACACTGCCAGCAATCTCAGGAGGAATCCTTTTTAAAGGTAAACGGCAAGAATGTCTGAGAATTTTGTACCGCTAGTAAAATTTCGTGTTTCGGGATATTTTATGTTTTAATTGGTGGTTAATGCGATAGAAAAGGCATTTTTAATTTCGTAGATTTTTAGAAGTTGGGATATAAAAGTTATAGCCAGTTTTATTTTAAGGTTACGTTTGGTAATCTGTGGGTCAACCCCATGACCGCGGAAATATTGCAGTTCAAAATCATTCTTACTGCCTAAGTAATAAAGATACTGTAAATATCAAAGTGTGGCTACTGATGTGGCAATGAAATGCTAGTGTTAACTAGTGTACCAATGAAGATTGTTACATATTATATTTACACCGTAGCCACCGTAGCCTAGTTGGTAGTGCTCCTGCCTACGAAGCTGGTTGTCCTGGGTTCAAATCCCGGTAAGTGCAAATATTTGTATGATGAGTACGAATATTTGTTTCTGAGTCATGGATGTTTTCTATGTATTTAAGTATATATCTATCTATATAAGTATGTATATCGTCGCCTGGTACCCATAGTACAAGCTTTGCTTAGTTTGGGGCTAGGATAATCTGTGTGACATTGCCCCTAGATATTTTTATTATTATTACATAAACATTGTTATGGTGATAAAGTAAATGTTGTAGCTCTTTTTATAGTTTTGTACATTGATTTATTCCGAACCTGCCCTGAAAACCCTAAACGGGTCGCGAGTTAGGTTAGGAAGATGCAAAAAGCTATTTGTTGAAATAATGAAAAGGTCTTTATTGCCATTAATTACATAGTGTGAGGTTGCGAGGGGTTATATATGAGGTTTTGAGTGGAGGTAATTAATAAAACAATAGATTCTTTGTTTTTTGTAACTACATTAATCTTATTGATATTATTATTAATTTATCCTAAGTATTACTTCATCTAAGAATATCTTCATATAAGTACCAAACAATAATTATCACATAGCACAAAGCAACATTGGGTTTATTGAGAACTTCACTCTCTTCGGATAATGTTTGTCTTCTTAGACGGGGCAAACGAATGTTGCAATTAACACATTGCAAACTCGTCATTTTAATTAAATGATAAAGCGTCCTTTCGTGAATCCACTGTCAACAGATATATATTATAGCACGGAGGAACTGATGCTGAACTCACGTAATATCTGCAAGATTATTTGCTAAATTGATGACATGTATCAAAACAACTGCAATAAAGACCTGACAGATTGTCTTTGCCTGTCAATAAATAATTACCATGAACAAAAAAAAATACTGACGACGAAAATCGTTCCTATTCTAAATCATTAATTATTACGATTTAATGCAACTACTGTACTTTCTTAGGTATAATAAATAAGTATATTATTATATGATTTATATGTAATGTTGTTCCCATTTATAAATAATTAATTATAATTTCGACATTTATATTATTTTACACATGGCAATTTTTGTAAACGTAACTGCGTTTAGTTTACGATTTTATTACGTTTATTTATTGAAAATAATTTAAATATTCTTTTTGATTTTATTAATTAATTCCAAGTTCTAAAAATATTATACTTACATTAAAATCAATACCTTAGTTGTCTTAACAAGTGGTACAAATTATATAGCTGAACAACAACAGAAGTATGCGATACGAATTCTGCCATTCTCTTTTACTTAGAATAACTCAATTCAAGCACTTTTGTCACTTAAATAATAAGAAGTTTTGTTATATGCACTGCTATACAATTTGGCTTTAATAATTCTTTTAAAAGTAAGATTCTACGAAACGCAAGTCTTCTAGCACTTCTAAAACAGCACGAAAGAAGTATAGTTAACCTGACAGTGCTCAGTATGCATATTATATTACAATTTAGATTACAAGTATAGTGTGGTTCCATCTCGTGATGATTATGACCTTTGAACTGTAGTGCAGATAACGAAAGGAAGGTTTTGAAAGAATACAACCGAGGGCAGTGGTATGCGAATAAGACAACGCCGCGAAAAGCTTCAACCGAAAGCTACCATCGTGATCTTATGTATCGTGATTTTGGGTAAACTATTTTTGTACTGGTGAAAGGTATGAATTTTGCTTTTTCCTTAATACAATATGATCAACCCGTAACGTAAAGTATTAAAATTTATATCGGGAGGTTGTTATTGGCATTGTGGAATCCTATCGGTCAAAATGTGGACTCCGCGATTACAGTGTGTCACTCACCTTCTGTGTACGTGATAAAAGATGCAATAAAGATAGATAAAAAAAATCTACGATTTCGGTAGGGGAGTAATGCCTCCGAGACAGTCAGCCCGTGACCACGATCAAAGCGACTTGATTAAACCGTCGGGAAAGGTTAGTCGCGTTAATACCCGAAATAATAATGTCGTATATTTCTAGAAAATTCCAACATGCCATTACATTTTCCCAATGCTTCAACGGAATTTTGTTGACTTATATTATTTAATTTCCTTCAGAAATAGTTGCAACTCGACAAAATTGACAGATTAGGGATTTTCGAGGTAAAAATCTAGATCTGGTTTCTTGCCTGATATTAGGAATAAAGCGAATTTACTCGAATAGTCCAGATTTGAATCATTTTCATTTACGAAACACCAACGATTATAAGGAAACAACATTTGTCATCATTCTAAACTAAATATAGATAAAGTGAGGTTCTATTTTGCAAAACACCGTGACGATCTGTGCAGTGCCATAATATTCGTCGTTTAGACGCGATCTATTTTTAGTTATATTTTGATTTTTAGTATTTAAATTATTTGTATATTTCAAATTGAATTTCTATGACTGACATTTTGACTTAAAAATAAAATGTTGGTCCTTCTAGTGACCTACTTGTAGTCTATTTATTGTGTATATGTATCTATGTGCCCAAGTTTGAGTATATAATACAATATATATCATACAATACTAGTTCTTTACTGTACACCAGAAGTTATACATATGTTACATATATATAAGGATAAGATTCATACAATTAACTTTACCTTGCCAACCTTAATTAACTAGGAAAATCTACACAATTTTGGGTCCTTTATCAACGAATTTTTTGTTACTTCCTACTTACACAACGATACTTTCTGTATACAAAAATAGTATTAACAACAAAAACAAAGAGAAAAAGGCCCTAATTCATAATACGTATTTGTATGAATATGAGCGTGCTCAGTAATCCAGCAGACAGGCCGAGATAAACTGGACGTTTGAAGCCGTAAATCTGACAAGATGGATGATAACCCTGACCCGGACTTACGTTATCCGGACTATGCCGGAACATTCCGGTTGTGGCCAGTGCAGTAATTTCCAGCCGGTACCAGTTCCATGTTATTATGGGGGTCCTTAATTAGAATAAATGTATATTTTTTTGTTTAGGTCACTGATATAGCTTGGCTATGAGGTAGTATTTGTTTGTTCTCACATAATATAAAAATAACACAATAAACAGGTATAGTTTAATTTTTATATTTATATGTTATTTACATTTATTGATTATAAATTTTAGTAATATCCTTTCCCTAGGACATTATTCACACACGGCTATCTGATCCCAGACTAAACAAAGCTTGTACTATGGAATGCAGATAACAGATATACAATATATACTACTTAACTTTTTGTAAATTCATACTTATATAGATAATTACAAACAGACATGTTCATGCACACAAATATCTGTCCTGGGTGGGAATCGATCCCACGACCTGCGAGGTGAAAGGCAAGTTTTTACGTAACACGCCAAACTCATCTGCCGTTTTATTTGTATGGTATGTTGTTATAGTTATTATAGTAAATTCCTTTTAGAACATCTAGCCCAAAGGTATATATTTAAAGTTTATCAATCACAGATTATTTATACAATCTGTGAGAATTTAATTAACTCCAACACCTTCACTTACCAAAGAATCCATAAGATTTTGTATTAACTAGCTGTGCCCCGCGGTTATACTCGCGTTAAACTTTATAAATTATCTACTAGCCTATGTGTTAAATAAGCTATATTATTACAAAGTTTCATGAAAATCCGTCCGGTGGTTTTTGCGTGAAGAAGTAACAAACATACACTCTCACAAACCTTTCGACTTTTTAATATTAGTGTGATATGATGATACTTTATTTATGCACTATCCTGTATCTGTACAATGAACGGTTATTTATTTAAATCAACTATCTTTGTTCAAAACTCATCTACGCCTGAGACTGTGGCAACCTTTTCTGCGGGTAATCTAATAATATTATAATTATAATATTTATTTCCAAGTACCGCTCAATGTATGTCTCACGCAAATAACGACGTAAGTAACATGAAGTGTTCTCATGTAAGTGAATTATTATAATTCTTAATAAGAACCTTTCATAATCAAATCATGGACGCAAAGCACACTTATACTAAAACCAACTATATACATACATGCATACATGAGTTGCGCAGATAACAATTCTCCCATGCGGCGACACACGTGCAGGTAAAGTTAACTATATAAATAATTCATTTGAAAGTTTACAAATTTACATTTAAAATTAAAATTATTCTGGAATTCTGAAAGAATTGATAGAAGGTTTATAGATATTGTTGTGATTCCTAAACAGAATTTTATCTGGACTGGAAGTCTATAAAGTGATTTTCAACAATATTATGCATAACTGTTTTCTGTATAAACTATATAATTTATAAGTCTATGTAATTGTACTGTTGATGTACTTATTAATAAACAATAAAAAATAAAATAGAGGTACATAGTAAATGCTCAGCTTTGATTAGAGAACACACTGAAAAATATTAATGGACATAAAGACAGGTACAACCCCAGTGCAGGGTGAGCAGCAGTACACTACCTGAGCCACCCTACAGTTACGTCACTGTCTATGGCTATCGGTTTCCTTCCGTGAACAACGCCAGGCACGATTAGTGGACAATAGACGTCTTTAAATAAACATTAGCACCGATTGTGTTAGTAATTGGAACAATTAGGTGATTGTAGAATCGTCGCGGGTAACTTATACAGATAACAAGACTGTTGCGGTAACAGCGATGTCGTAAATATCTGTGTTGTTATATAATATAGCTGTGCCCCGCGATTTTACCCGCGTTCAATTTTATAAATTATCACAGCTCCTCCCCCGTAGGTGATAGCGTGATAATATGTAGCCTATATGTTGACCCGACCTCTTAGTAATATTAGAGCAAAATTTGAAGTAGATCCATGAAGTACTTTTTGAGTTTAGCCCGGACATACATACAGACAAACAGACACACAAAAATTCTAAAAACTATATTTTTGGCTTCGATATCGGTTGCAGGTCACGCCAAAAGTTTCCTTTTAAAAAATATTCTATGTACAGTTTCGATTTTCCTACGATTTTAATATATGTATATAGTTTTTATTTTATTTTAAGTAATGGAGAAATAAATATGGTATGTAAAACAAATCGGATTAAATTACCATCATCATGTCACCGAAGTCCATCATTTCGAGGGATTGCTCATAATTGCCACGCTTGGCAGACAGGTTAGTGAGCAGCCTGATGGACATAGTACAGACACCAGCAATCTTTCAAATTTCTTTTATAGATTTTCAATTTTATCACAAAAGCATAAGGTGCACTTTCAATTGGGGAAATTTGAGAGATAGCGGTATCTTGATGTGCTGTCGTCTGTACATAGGTAAATGCTGTTGCCCGTTCTCTGGTAGAAATCCCCTTGGGACAACTTCCTCCACGGGATGAGATAATCGTTGCTGTGAACCATACATAGCTAAATACATACAATAAAGTAAAATAAACTAATACTACTAAGGAAAAGAACATATAAACATGTCCAGAATATATTCATAATGTTCCTAAAAGTATATTTCTTTACCAATAAACGTTATTAGACACCTGTGACTCTCACATGAAATATATTTGATAGGTGTCCTTTAATATCGTGTTTGATATCGTATAAATGATAAAGAATTACAACACGATTTAAGTAATATTGCGATACCTGTAAATCATATTTCTAATATGGTAGGATTCGTAAATACTAATTGTTCATTCTTGTACTACGATTGAATGTCAAATCAGCCACGTACTGTGAGAGTGGGCGGCTTCCCACGCAGATTGTAAGGACGATTCGGACCCCGTAGCACCCGTAGCGTATTCTGTCTACGCCGTAGTGCGTAGGCGGCTACGGTACTGTAACATTAGATATTATCGTCAGAAGGAAAGCCGTTCTACCATCTCTAAGAGCCTGTGCACACCACGTTTTTTAAACATGTGTGCATAGGCCCTTAGGTGCGGACATCGGACGATGTAAGCAAGACGGCTCGACGTGCCGTGGTGCCGGTATAAATGCTTTATTTCAGGCGTGAGTTGGTGAGGCTTTGCGTGATCGTTGCCAAAAATATGCGGGTACTATACAATGGTAAGTTGTATTCTGCGGTCCTATTTACTCATGTGCTGGTGCTTGGTGGTGCGTAGGTGGCCATTCATCCGCAGCGATGGTTTTTGTACTACATACCAACCGATTCGTACCTAATGCAAAGTTAAAGTCAATCAAGATTTACTTCAAATTTGAAATGTAATTTACAACAGGAATTTGTATAGAAAGGAAAGCTAATTTCGTTGAATATTATGCATGGATAAATCAGAATATTTACTACGTACTTAAATTTAGTTAATTATATTTGGTATTAAACTTATGCAGTCAACCAATCATGGGCTGAGGCAGTGGTGTTGTTTGGATCCAAAAGCAATATTTGAATATCAAAAACATGAAATAATAAAATAAGTATAAGTTAAAGATTTCTCATTTTGTCGTTAACTATATATATTTATTTGTCAGAACGTGATGTTATATTTATATTAATTTTTACTTGTTTTCTATTAAATTAATTGTATTTGTTTTAGTTAAGTATCTCTCTTTAATGTAGCTTAGTTCAAATTATATACATGTTCTTCGTAGTAACTAAATTTACAATTTGCCCTATTACACGTATAAAATGAAAAATAGCCTCGAAACATCGAAACGCAACTTTAAGCGAAAATAATTCATATGATACTGTAAAAAAAACTAAGGACACAATGTATTAAAACGACTATTCTAATCTACTAATAACTTAATTGCTAAAGATATACGTAGCGTTTTTATTTTTCAATATATATTTGTTTACGCCAAATGTAAAGCATAAATTCTTTAATAAAAGTATTGATTTATTTCCCGAACTTTGGAAACGTGTCTATTCAGAAAAAAATCTGTATCGCCCATTTATTTATTGAATTTACAACCTATTTATATCGTACATTTTGAGAATAACTCATTTTTTAAGAAGCTATTTAACGCTATACTTGCTGTGCCCTAACGGGGTTCATGTTTGGTTCCGTATACTCACTGAAATACCTTTGTAAAAATGACCCATAAAATAATTAATCAATAAATAAATAGTTTCTTTAGAATTCAGATAATAATTCCAATTTCTTTCAAAATCTATATTGATACAAGCGTATAAATAATTTACTTTGTGTTTGGTTATGGATCTAAAATCATAGTAACTATGTATTACTTCACTAAGTAGATAAAACTCATACACCTGTCCTCTCTATACAGAGATAAAGGAATATTAATTTACAAGAGAAACATTTAGTGTGAATCTATTCATTATTTAATTTTACCAAATATTATTCGAAGTACTGGTGTATAAAAATTTGGTTACCTTCAATGTATCATTGTCTCACGGCTAACAGTCAGTGTAAGCTTAGCCTATGGTTTTTATGGTAGGCAATTAGTAAAATCGGCGGAGTCAACATCGCTTAGGCTGTGATTGACTTATTAGTGGAGTTAGTGCTTATCGATAGTCTAGTGTACCGTTGCTTAGTTTACCGTTTGATTGTTTGCTTACTAGCCAATGAGCGTGAATGTCTCATACTTATTAGGAAATAGATTATTTGGGCGGAGAGAATTTAAGGTTATACTTTGACTGCACGTGTGGCGCAGTGGCTAAGACAGTCGCCGCGCCGCTTCGTGTCGCGGGTTCGAGTCCCGCGCCGGAGAACTATTTGTTTGACCCATAAATAATTGTTCTGAGTCTGGATGTAATTTCTGTCCGTCTATTATATGTTTGTAAAGTACTCCGCAACACAGCAATAAGATTCTCTAGTAAAAAAAAACAAATGTCGTCCCGTGGGTGTCGTAATAGACGACCAGGTAATCGGGTAGCAGCGCCATTAGTACCTACAACTAGAAACCCTTGGGCAAGGGCAGTAGACGATATCAGGCTGATGATGTGAAATATATGCAATTTTATTGCTATAGTTAAGTGTTAACACACCTAAGCTTATAGCTTCTTGTCATTAATGTTATCAAATATATTTATTTGATTATTCTGTGTGTAAATTGGATTTTGTGGAAGATTATATCTAGTAAACATATTAGTTGAGTTTTGAGCTTGAGTTCAGATTAATATATGTAATTTGCTTCACAAAGAAATGATTATATTAATTACGAATACATGATACTACTGACCCAATGCTGGGCAAGGGACTCATTTCACAATACCATGGGATGTAAGCCTACCACGCAGACCTAGTGCGGGTTGGTAAACTTCACATGTCATCAAGGTCATCTCTATTACGTAGATGTATTAGAAACATTGGACTTGAGACCATAGTCTAACGGCATATTTATTCATAGCCTAATAGTTTAACATTAGGCTATGAATAAATGAATGAGGTAGGTTTTCAGTACTATAATCTTGTCTCATTCCGAGTACGGGTATATCGGTGGTGAGTAGATTTACACTACGCATCAGTGATCATATTCATAGGTATTGTACTCAACAGTGCTTTAAACAAGACATTTTATTAACAAAGGTCTAACTCGGCCTACCTTCATCATAATTTTGATTGGTTGAAATTGAAGTTGAATTTAGTATTTGTTTTGCTTTATAAATGAACTCACTGATTATTGATTATGTCAATTTTTAAAACTAACAGTCAGTTGAAAAGCTTTTATATTAAGTAGATCGAAGCCTGACTACTCAGAGCCATTTGAATGTGAGCTTCAGTTGATCCTAACAGTAGTTGCAGTGGTGGCTAAGACGGTGGCACTAGTCCCATAAAAAAACCTGGGACTTTAACTCTGGACTGGATTGGATTACGAGCGAGATCAATAACAACACAATCCAAATGTCTTGTATCATACGTTATTCGTTCGTGTGTTGGGGAATATCTTCTGTTGATATTGAGGCCAGAGCTCTCTGGGGAGCGTCATTTCAATTACAAACTAAATCAGTATTGATCTGATATGAGATGTTGCAATTTGTTAATGTAAAAGCAATTTTAAAGCTAGTGTATCAATACCAACATATACCCATTAAGGTACACATATGTCGGTATTAATAAAAATACTTAAATCACAATGAATACATGATGAATATGAAATAAATTTAGGATTTGTCTCGTATAATGTATTTAAAATGCGAAACAGCTTAATGAACGTTTCATTAGGGGATAACACATATTTAAAATACATTTGTATACTTATGTGATTAGCTTCGTACAAAATAATTGTGGAATATTCAATTTTACAGGGACATTTCCGGGATTTTGGGTGAATTGCGTCCACAGTCCAAACTGATTTTCAACATAATTATGGATTATGTAAATATATGGATTTTGTTACTAGCTGTTAGATCTTTTAACACTATGGATACGACCTGTGCAAGTACAGGTATAGGACCGATGGCTTACGTGCTCCTAGAGGCGGTATAGTACGAGATCCGGCTGCAAGATTGCTACATGAATAGCATATAGCAAAAAAAACAAGATGTTCTCAACCAAAAGGTCAAACAATAGCATCAACGACTTTACGATCCTCAGAAAAAAAAAATTAATAATGTTTTGATTAGTTGCATTTAAAATTAAAGAAATACTGCCAAACATTAATTTTGAAATAAGAAATCGATTTGTCCATGCTCTCTAGAATTCCAAAAAGTGAGTAATTATCAAAAATTTTACACGAACAATTGTAGAAACCTAAGTTATTTATGTAAAGACAGTTATATCATGCATTATATATCTTTGATAAAATAATAGATGTTTTATAAATAAATAATGTAGGTATTCAGAAAATCAGCAGTTCTTTTTATGTACCATATCTGCTATTGACGCATGCGCAATTGCTTTGAAATCACGTACAAGCGATTAAGCGCGCTAGCTCTCTTTCACGTTAATCTATCTTTAACAGCTAGAAACCCCTACTTGCGGCTACTTTTCCATAAGCAGAGGTATTTTTTTATAAAAACAGATAGCATTGAATTAAATATATAAATTGTGAATAAACATCGTGAACGTATAAATGTAATGAAGTGTTACTTGTTTATACCTGGCTGCGAATATGTTACGGCGCAGTGGATTAGAGTTTATTTTAAAACTACGTGAATATACATTTTTGGATAAAGTCAATTAATCATATATTAATAATAAACACTACCCACTACATTTTAATCGGCACCTTGGCTAAAACATATTCCTACAGATATAATTGGACATAAACATTAGATTTAGATTACATAATCAATTCATGTAGCAATCTTGCAGCTGGATCTTAGACTATTAGTGTGTACCACCGCTCTCTTCTTAGTAACTATGGGAATCTTAATACAGAAATTTTAATAACTGTTTTTGCTCTAACTCAGTATTGAAATATAGGACTGCGGTTATCTGCGGTTAAAGACGTAAAAACTAGAACAACGAGATTAATAATATACTTGAAACCCTTAAAACATTATTTCTTAATAACAGGTTTTGGTGTAATAAAACTATTGACTGACAGAACACTATCACACCCGCAGCGGCAATTGCAAATTATTAGGCCTAATAAATTGGTCTCTCGGTCATTGGCACGCTAAAGTAATTGGTTCGAAAAAGGAGCATGACACGCCGTCTGCCGACATGACCGACCGGCTATAAGGATCTAAGTCAAGTGAAAAGTGAAAGAAAATTGGACAAAGGCTTAGACGATCCGTATAGATAGAATCAGGACGTGCCCTAGTATTTTAATATTTCTTAAAGTTTTAATGATTTCTTTCTTAACAAGGCCCTCCGTTCGTATAATAAAGCCTTTATTCGCATTAATTTTCTCAGAAAATTTGGCTGTTTTTGTTAAACTAAAGTACTTTGTGCTTGTCTTTTGTATTTGTGATTTTTTCAGGTTTTATTAGATGCAAGGACGACATCTGGTTCTGCGTACAAATACCGAGGTGAGTTATAATAAGTTGAGTAATACTTCAGTCTAATATCGATGCCATTGCATTTTTAAATTTAACTATTAATAAAACCTCAACTTAAAATAATAGTCAACCGACAATTTTAGCCGATTGTTACAAGTTTTTGGAATGAGATAATTTATTTTCCTGTGTGCTTGATTGCCTGTATACTGTACAAAATAGAGATATCGGCAAAAGGCGAGTCAATCTCTTCCACCAAGCATCCCGTGTTTTACTAGAGGTATAAAAAGCTCGTCAGTAACAATCAATTTGTAAAACCAGCAGAAATCGTCTCCAAGAAAACTACGTCATGGTCAAGGTACCTTTTCTAACATTGATCCATTTTATGTATTTATAAAGTGCAAAATATATTATATATATATATATATATATATTTACAATTTATATGTTAGCAGTATTGTTAGTGTATTCGTAGTGCATGCGGACTTGGTATCTCATCAAGAATTTATTTCGGAGTAATCTCAGGCATGCAGGTTACCTCAACATTTATTGCGTCACCGTTTTAAGTACCATATAATTTATAATTAATTTCTAACACGCGCATATTTTGATAAGTCAGTCGTGCGGGCTTTGGCTTTGAAATCGATACTATTGATTCTAAAGTTCAACGGTCTAATCAAGAAGAAAGATTTTTATTTTTCTTCCCTTCAGTTAATTCCATTCATTCTCCGCCAACAATACATTTCAAACGCGTTAAAGTGTGCAGTCTTTGTCACACAACCGTAGAAAGAAATCCTTGAGACGTAGGTATGTAGTTTGAAAAAACTGATTTCCCGATTTTTTCGATATTATTGTATTAAAAAAGTGGTTTAAAAAGTTGTTAATGCTCTTTTAGCCATAGCTTGACTAGAAGCTATGGCTTATTCTTTTTTTTTGTAAAGACAACGCCAGCTCTAGGGACTGTAATCCGTGTGTCGCGGGGTACTTACAAACATAATAGACGGACACAAATTACATCCAGACTCACAACAACTATTTATGAGTCACACAAATACCTAGTTGTCCGGTGCGGGACTCGAACCCGCGACACGAAGCGGCGAGGCGACTGTCTTAGCCGCTTCGCCACACGTGCAGTCTATATAGGCTTGGTGTATATTTGAACATTAATACTTAAGAATAATATTCTAAACACAAAATAATTGTCACTAATACAATATTAGCATTACAAAACTCCAGACATCTCTAAAATTAGCATAACAAATTAATAGTTATCGTAAACCAGCAATATCGCAAAATCGATAGCGGAGTTAGATGTCAGTAGCGGGTCGGAAACTAATTAAACTGTCGCCTGCCTTCATACGACTAACGATACAACTCGGTGATAAACTCTGTTGAATTCACTTTCGTTATATTATTACTTGAAATTGTGTGTACACTAAAGTGATCCGTGTCTCTTCATACTGAGTGTGAGTACAGAAGAATGAGGGTAGAGGGTGAGAGGATATTGGTATAAAATAGGTTTTATTTGAAATAGGTTTGATTTTAGATAGGTAGGACACAGCGTTCATTCGCTCAAAGAGCAGCCCGACTGGGGAAGTACCTCCACTTTACAGAAGACATTCCTTCATAATAACATTAATAACTTTAACGTGTGTTTCTGCATGTGAGTAAGGTCACCAGAGCTAATCTGGGTGGGGGAAGGGTCAGCAACTCTCGATTGTTGGCTCTTTTAAAGGTCGGCAACGCACCCGTGACTCTTCTGGTGTTGCGAGTGTACATGGGCGGAGGTGATCACATACCATCAAGGGACCCGTTTGCTCGTTTGTCGTCCTATGATAAAAAAATAAAATAAATGATACATGCATAGTCCGGTTAAGCAGTGAAAGCCTCCTAGTCTAAAAGTACGCGTAATGTAAAAAAAATATGCATCAGTGCAAAATGGAGCGTGATCTCCTCACTAAGATTCCCTTTGAACCAATTTTGGTTTAAGCTTGGATGAATACATATAAATAATGAACAACACACGCAAAATAAAATAAAGAAAAGAAATTATAACCTGGTGAATTTTATAATGTATATTTTCTTTCCACTTGGCTTATAGAACGAAAATAAAGTTTTCATTAGTGACGTAGTTTAAAGCAGAGAACTCTTATGTGAATATTCTAGTAGCTACTTTGTCGTTCGTGAATCTAGTGCAATCTTACAAGTGAAACCTAAATTAAATGATCTTTTCATTTTGTATATATTTTTCTTATGTTTAATTCTATCTGTACAAATCTCTTGCAAATTACTAGACGAATAGCAAATACTCTAAAATATGAATAATCCAGTAGCTATCCTTCGTGAGATTAGCTAATTAAAAATCTTTTTAATTTTGAGAATTTACACGTGCTAATTTAATGTATATCACTACAAATCTCTTGTAAAATCCTTCAGTCATGATTTTTCTTGATATATGTTTAAACACTAAAAACTTAACGTAGATAAACCGTTTACATTTAAATCATAATTATTTTGAAGTCAGCGGTTCAATTCAAGTATTCTTTTAATACAATATGTAGAGGCAATCTCAATGATGAGTAACTTGAATCGAGTTCGTACAAATGCCTGTGATGTTTTTTTATTACGTGGAATCGTTCGAACTTTTATATGCCGCCACATTCCGCCCTCTCACCAAAAGTGGTGAAGTTTCCACTTTTGGTGAGAGGGCGGAATGTGGCGGCTAACTTATCACCTGGATGAATGGTCATCTACCACCGTGCGTTTCACAATAAACTTTTTGCCGCGCACGATCACTATATGGAATCAATTAACTGTGGAGGTATTTCCGATCTGGTATGACATGGGAACCTTCAAGAAGCTAGCCTATTCCTTTCTTAAGGCCGGCAACGGAATTGCGGCTCCTCTGGTGTTGCGAGTATCCATGTGCTGCAGGAAAACTTAACATCAGATGACCCACTTGCTCGTTTGCCATCCTATTATATAAAAAATAAACATCGTATAAAATTTGTGAGTAGAGTTTATAATCTTTATAAGCTAGAATAGTTTTTTTTTAATTTTAAAGAGACAGATTTTCACAAATACCACAATAATATACGAAGACTTAATAAATGAATAAAGTTGTAATTTGAAAATCTCTCATCTATTCATGTTATTACAATAAAATAAAACAATTTTCATCTTTTTGTGTTACCTAGAAAACTTAACGGAATTTTTCGGGAAACAAGATACACGAAATACAGATTGATGAGGCACAGGTACAAACGATTTCATATTGTTTACCTACTACAATATTTATTCAAGAAAACAAGTTCATGTTCCACCTGCTACAAGAATAAATTCGTAATTCGTCTTATACAACACCTTCCAGAAAAACTAGAGTGATGTATGCGACGGAGATGAAATAGCTCCCCCATTTAAGGAAACAATGAGAAAAACTACGGCCAATCTTTATATTATATAAATAAAAAGACAAGTCCTGACTGACTGACTGACTCATCAACGCCCAGCCCAAACTCTTGGCCCTAGAAAGCTGAAATTTTGCACAGATGTTTTCTTTATAATGTAGACAAGGAATAAGGAAGGATTTTTCGAAATTCAACCCCTAAGGGGGTAAAACGGGGGTGCCAAGTTAGTATGAAACTTTGCCATTTTTGAAGTTAGTGGCATGAAAGTTGGTATTTGGCCTTGCAGTTAAAAATAAAAAATATGTGTTTCAGAATTTTTGGAAAGTACACCCCCAAGGGCGAAAAATAGGGGATGTAAGTTTGTACGAAAAAAGTTTCCATTTTTAAGTTAAACGCATGAAAATTTGCATTTGGCTTTTTAGTTAAAAATAAAAAATATATATTTCAGGATTTTTAAAAATTCCTCCCCGAAGGTCATAAAATAGGGGATGTAAGTTTGTATGAAAAATGCGATATTTTTGAAGTTAAACGCATGAAAATGAGTATTTGGCCTTTATGTTCAATATATATAGCATTTATTTCAGGATTTTTGGAAATTACACCCCCAAGGGCGGAAAATAGGGGATATTTTTTTTATACTGCCTGACTGCCATATCAACGCACAGTCTAAACGGCTGGAGTTAGGGACTTGAATTTTGACAGTAGTTACCTTTTATGACGTAAGGGAGTAAAATAAGGGATAAAATATTTTATGAAAGTCCTTAATTTTGATGTTAATGGCATGTATATAGACTTGCAGTTAAAAATTATAATATATATTTCAGGATTTTTGAAAATTCACACCCAACGGCGTGAAATTGGGGATGTAATTTATACGAAAAAAGTGCCAACAAGTTTTAAGTTAAACGCATGAGAATTGGTATTTAGCATTACAGTTAAAAATTAAAAGTATACGTTTCCGGATTTCCGAGAATTCTACCACGAAGGGTGACAAATAGGGGATGTTTGTATGAAAATTAGTATTTCAATTAAAAATAAAGCAATCAGGGGAATAATTTGTTGTAAAAAGGTAATCCATAACTGATTCAATAGGTCAACACCAAAAATTTACACCAACTTAAGAAATTCGTTTCTTATTGCTTAAAATGTCGTGTTTGTTGTCGTCTAAGTAAAGATTTAGCGTTAAGATTTGTAACTTCTTTTTTTTTGGTATTTTTTATAACATACTAGCTGTGCCCCGCGGTGTTACCCGCGTGTATTTTATAAATTTTCTTTGCTATAAACCTCACGGAGCCCGAGACCTTTCCAACGAATGCAAAACCGTGGAAATCGGTTCGTGCGTTCTGGAGTTATAGCGTCAGGAAGGAAAACCCGACTTATTTTTATATAACAAAAATATTAAGAAAACTTCAATTTAATAAAATTGGGATAAAAAAGTAATTTACCCAAAATTTGAGTTTGCGTAGTATAAATTGTTCGTGTCGAGATGATCGCACCCAAAAAATATCATCTTAATTTTATTGATCTACAAGTTCACAATTTTGTAACTAGATGGTGTTTATATCGTTTCAGATCGCAGAACTCATTTGGCATATCGGTTAAAATAAATAAATGCTTGAAGTAGAAGGTAGTCCAAAACTGAATCAAAAGATAATCCCCTAAATCTCACCCAAAATATATGCCCACATCTTAATTTTACCGCTTTACAAGTTTATATTTTTGTTGGTAGATGGTGTAATCATCGCTTTAGATCGCGCTATGGTTTCGTTCACAAAATGTGATGTATATTAGACCTTTCAATGCCGTGGTCGCAACCTAAGCTAATGGTAGTTACCTTTGTGATTAATGCATCGTTGATTATTATATTACTTTATTGGATTTACTGATTTTACTTAAGGACATTTGATATGTACGAGGGGTGATCCAAAAGTAATGATAATCAGTTATTTCTAGTGCACACAAAAATACAAAAAAAATATCAGTCACTTGTTCAGTTACCCACTAGTTCAGGAAAAAAAAATCATATAAATAGGCCACGATTCCCGGGAGCTACATTCATTTGAATACAGACTGTCAAGGAGTGAACATCAAAATGGAAAAAAACGAAATCAGAGCTGTCATTAAATACCTCTGCTTGAAAAAAATGTCTACCAAAGACATACACAGCGACTTGGTGGAAACATTAGGGGACTCTTCTCCTCCATATTCCACAGTTGCACGCTGGGCTAAGGAGTTTAAGCTGGGAAGAACATCGACGGAAGACGAACACCGCGAAGGACGCCCATCGACGTCCCTCACTGAAGAAAATGTGAAAAAAGTTGAAGAAGTTGTATTGGAAGATCGAAGAATGACTATCAGGCATGTAGCTGAGGTCACAGGGCTCTCATATGGCAGCATTCAAAGAATCCTTGCGAACGAATTGCATATGAGAAAGGTCTCCGCGCGTTGGGTACCGAAAATGTTAAACGACGAGCAAAAGAAGAAACGAGTCGACATGTCAAGAGCAAATCTCGAAAAGTTCCAGGCAGACAAGGATAATTTTTTGTCACGTTTTGTGACCATGGACGAGACCTGGATCCACCATTTTGATCCTGAAACAAAACAACAATCGATGACATGGAAACGACCCGATGAAACGACGCCGAAGAAATTCAAAGTGTCAAGCTCAGCAGGGAAGGTTATGGCGTCTGTTTTTTGGGATGCTGAAGGAATAATCATGGTGGACTACTTGGAAAAGGGGGCCACTATTACAGGCTCCTATTATGCAGAACAAATAAGAAGATTGCGGGAGGCTATTAAGGAGAAAAGGCGAGGCAAACTGCGGGCTGGAGTACTGTTCCATCAAGACAACGCACCGGTTCACAAAGCTGCAATTGCCATGGCTGCCATTCAGGAAGCGGGCTTTGAGCTGGTGGAACACCCCCCCTATTCACCAGATCTAGCCCCCAGTGACTTCTATCTCTTTCCACGACTCAAGGAACACCTCCGAGGCAAGAAATTTGACGATGATAGCGACGTGATGGCCGCGGTTGAGGACTTTTTTGAGAGTCAAGATAAAGATTTTTTTTCTAAGGGAATTTTAGGTTTAGAAAAGAGATGGACTAAATGTATAGACTTGCTAGGAGACTATGTTGAGAAATAAATTTAGTTTTTTATTTTATTCATTGTGTTTATTATTGATTATCATTACTTTTGGATCACCCCTCGTATTCTTTGATGTTTTTGGGTTTATGATATCGGATCTTTTTTTTTTAATAACAGTAGCAAAGTAGTCTTTAGTTTATTTCTTAGCTAGGTTATTTATAGGTTCGGTTTTCTTAAATTTATATTGCTTATTTCTTTTAAAAGTTATATTTTTTAGATTAAGCTAGAAGTAAGTAGTTACATTGGTAATCATTCAAAATTGTCGCGGACGAAGTCGCGGGCACCAGCTAGTCTAGAATAAATCCCCTTTTCTGCAATAAAACAAAATATCTTACCAAAAAAGTCCATGAATAATCTAAAAAAGTAATTTTAGTAACCCGCTTGCTAATACAGAGATGTATTTTATAAGAGACAGCAATATTGGAATGTAACCTCTAACTAGCTTAGTGAGTACTTCTCACTGACTACATTCTGATGCCCCTCATATCTGGGTAATGTGAAATACAGCCAAGTCAAAATGAGGATGATTCGTTGCTCATAATAGACACTTAGGTTTACCGGCTTGCTACTACAGTACTTTATAAGGGAATACATACTGAGACTGTTTATCTTACACGTTCAAATTTCAGTCAGTGTCTGGAGACAAATTACTTAGAGGATATTATAGTGCACAAGTGTTTTCTCAAACACTGATGCATCTCTTCATCTAATGGTACGTGATCGGAGAGAAAAGTCAACCCCCCAACCAAGAGAGAGAGAGAGAGGTTAGCGCTACGATATTACGTACTTCGATGTAACCGAAGGAACAACACCCTGACGCCGACTGTTAATATGATTTCGTACTTGCCCAAAAGTCTAATAATCTGTATTTTATGATGTAGACAATTAATAAAAACGCGGGATTTTGCAAGCTTCCCAAAGGACAAGAAATAAAAGGCTTTTTCTTTACCCTTTAAAGTTACCTTATTTCATGAAGTTTATTTCATTAATATCATTGTTTATCGGCCATTCACGAACAATAAAGTGGTGTTATTATGCTAATTAA
The DNA here is from genome assembly GCA_951640165.1 of Pseudoips prasinana. Taxonomy (NCBI): domain Eukaryota; kingdom Metazoa; phylum Arthropoda; class Insecta; order Lepidoptera; family Nolidae; genus Pseudoips; species Pseudoips prasinana. The sequence continues at coordinate 15,103,548 of OX621241.1, read as the reverse complement.
TTAAATACTATTTAATATAATTATCCCTGAAATATGGAATGTAATATAACATTCCATATTTCAGGGATAATTATGTTTTAAATATATAGAAATAACAACCAAAAAGCGACAAAAGCTGTTTCATTCCATTATAATTGTAAACAGTTTAATAAATACAATTTAATTATGCAAAACTATTATGGCCCAACTACAATAAAAAAATCAAATTGATGCAAAAGATCAATACAACACTTTAAGAGAAATCCATACACTCCTGTGGACTCTAGCAATAAATGTTTTGATACTAGCTGGCAGAATCGAGGGTTGACACTATGACCTTTTTCACTGTCACTTGACCACTATGATCGTTAATGCAAAACGCCTTCAACATTATCGCTGAATGGCGAAGACCGCACCAGTTATTAGTAAAAACTGATAAAACAGTTATTGAGAAGTTCACACGTACGAGGGCTCTATAAACTAGTATCTCCAGTGTTGAACGGTGTGTAGGAAAAAAATCTCAATGAAGTATTGCATTACTCGCACTATTACTAGACCAAAGACATTCATACCAGTATACCTATATATCGAACAAACGAAACAAAGGAATCCGTCAATTAGTAGGAAAAAAGCCGTCCTACACCAATCCTACACGACTATAGCAAGGCTGACCGTTGCGTATGCCTAAGTAGCGTGGTAGAACAAAACTAGACAAACAGGACAAATTGCTTAAACAATCTTCAAAGATGTTTGATTTCCTATGTTTTCAGGCCTTTGATGTCTTGCTAATCCTGTCACTTCTCCCTCTGTTTATACAGTCCGAAGCTATGGCTAGCATGCTGGGAGTGGCTCCGCAAAGGATAAAATACGGTTTTCAAAGCTACTGAGGTCTTTACGTGACCTAGTACAACAGAATCCCACTCAAAACTATAAATGGCAAGAAAATTGTCACATGTATATAGATCTTCTACGGGTCACGGGAAGGGCAAGACCAGCAATTGTGGCCTTGGCGAGGCCCTCCTTTAAATGTGTTTCAGTTGATATGATGATAAATAGAGAAATGACATGGTGACTTGAAACCAAACCCGGTTAAGTCCGAGTTGTTCTAGCACACTAGGGGTTACCTACCATTGAGAGACTAAAGTAATTGATTATTCTTATTTTTAACATTTTTTATTGTTATAGTGGCAATAGAAATACACACTGTGATAATTTCAGTTCTTTCCCTATTACAATTTATTAGATACAGCCCAGCGGCTGTATCTAATAAATTGACAGACAGACATACAGACGGATGGACAGTAAAGGCTTAGTAATAAGGTTCCGTTGACAATCTTTGGGACCACAACCCTAAAAAATATGTTTGTAGGAATCCGTAGGTATATTCATTTTCTTTCAATTATTCTGTCATATGTTTATTTTCGTCAGTATGAAATAGGCCTGTTTAATAATTTATGAAGAGTATGACCCTCCAAACATTATTAAACAAGCCTATTTCATACTGACGAATGAAACTCTTTTATTTATGGCGACATGACGTGTAAAATAAAAGAGATTTCCACAAAAGAACCTTACAGATCTAGTCCTGGTATAGACTAGATTATGTAAAAAATATTGTCCTCGTCTTTAAGCCCAGAGCAGAAAATAAGGAATACGTTTATGTGTAAAAATGGCAGCGAGTAATGTCTATTAAAAAGTAAATTTACAGCTCTGGCTTTTACGGCAAGAGTTCAAGCAACGCCTGGCCGGATTTTTAATTACTCTTAGCAAATCTGTGCTCAGTAAAGCGGTAAAAACTACGAACTAACTCACAGATATTAATTTCCGCGTCCGGGTCAGTTACGTAAGATAGTAATAAAATATTTTATGCATAAAGCACTGCAGGAGTTGATCTTTGCAATAGAGTACTTACAAGAAAGAAAAGTATTTTCATTGTAACATCAATCAAGTGGTCGTGCCATAAATTATAGTCGCTTTGTTTTATTCTGGCGGTCATCTCTTTGTTCAGAGAAATTAACGAGATAACGTACTTTATCTTTCTCTCGGATATATTAGACATATTATATACCTTTAAATATACATTTCTACTATATTCGAGAGAATTTAACGAGATAAGTACACAAGCTTCTGGAGCCGGCTACACGAGGAGCTGTATGGCCTAATGCCTGTGGAGATAATCCAGCTCCTCGAGAAGACCGAGCTAATGTAAAGACTGAAAAGGACAGATCAGAGGAACTTTTGAATCAGTTAAGTGACTATGATAGAGTGATAAATATAGCATCTGTACCTATATCAAGAACATCTGAACAGTATCTTATTAGTAAGCGCAACGATAGAACTTCAATGGAGTTCCTCTTGGATATTAAAACGTTTACTTTAGATTTTTTTGCTTATAATAAAATAGCTATACGTTTCTAGGCTAGATTCTAATATAATAAAATATGTAAAAATACTCTATACATGTATTTGTGTGAAATTGGTATCCCTGTCCTTTGTTTTGTTTCTAATGGGGTCGAATCCTATGTCTAACCAAAGTAGAATTTATCATCGGGTGAGGTCGGGTCCAGACTTGGCTGCCAAGTAAATATTGCCCTCGATACGCTGGTGTAGCAGTAACGAATGCAAATACAGATATTTGTTGGGTTTATTCTTAACATAAAAATATATAATCGCGGCCCGGAATTAGAAAGTTGATGGTGCTTTGTTTCTTATTGGGAATTTGTGAAGCGGGGATTGATTGAGACCATAGGTAAACATAAAGATGGCTAGTTCGGGGGTCCGATACGATATTTTATTTCTTTTCGTTTTTTTAAAGACAACGCCGGCACTAGGGAATCTTATCTCTGTGTCACGGGGTACTTTACAAACTATAATAGACGTACACAAATATCATCCAGACTCAGAACAACTATTTATGGGTCACACAAATAGTTGTCCGGCGCGGGACACGAACCCGCGATGCGAAGCGACGTGGCGACGTCATAGCCGCTGCGCCACACGTGCATTCTTTCTTATTAGCTGTAACGACTGTCATAAATTATATCTGACATCATGTATTAACCAGTCAGTGCAACAACTGTAAAAAACCATGAAGCACATCTATGGTTTTATCCCGGCCACGAGCCTCATGGCGTTGTCTGGTTAGAGGCCCAAAATAGCGAACTACGGCATACTATACCCTAATAAAAGTCCTACACAGACTTTTGTATACAAATACGTCTACATATTTATGTTAAAAACCTGATAAGATGGGTTATTACATCTACGAACGCTTTACGCCTACACATAGTCGTAAAAGATTGACAACAAACGAGTAACGTTCCTATAAATAATATCAATACGTGTGGGTGGACTTGTTAGATCAATCAATTATCCAAATTGTGACAGTTACAAATTAGTTTCTTAGCATACAAATCTGTCAACCGAAAATGGTGTACACCGATGTATTCTTACTCTGTAATAAGAATACAGTACTAGTGTGCTCTAAGTTGTAGTGCTGTACCAAGTGTTGTAAGTAGGGTGTAACATTAGTGTCGATAGTGATTTATAACTCCTATAAAGTGCAGGACTGAGTTAAATGGCGGAGAAATCATCTAAGTTACAAATGAGCATCTTAGCATACAAATATTTCAGCCGAAAACGGCGTACACCGATGTATTCTTACTCTGTAATTAGAATAGAGTACTTGTGTGCTGTAAGTCGTAGTAGTGTGCTATAGCTAGTGTTGTAAGTAAGGTGTAACGTAAGTGTTGATAGTGATGAGATTTAGAGATTTATGACTCCTATAGAGCTTATGTAATTGCTATTCAGGACTGATTAACATGACAGAGAAATTATCAAAGTTACAAATTAGTATCTTAGCGTACTAATCAATTAGAAAAAATGGTGTACACCGATGTATTCCTACTGTATAGTAAGAATACAGTACTTGTGTGCTGTAGCTTGTGTTGCAAGTAGGGTGTAACGTTAGTATTGATAGTGATGAGATTAGGTGATTTATGACTCCTATAAAGCTTATCTAATTGCTATGCAGGACTGAGTAACATGGCGGCGAAACGATCTAAGTTACAAATTAGTGTCTTAGCAAACAAATCAATCAGCCGAAAACGGTGTATACCGATGTATTCTTACTCTGTAGTAAGAATACAGTACTTGTGTGCTGTAAGTAGTAGTAGTGACTCTAGTGTTGTAAGTAGGGTGTAACGTTAGTGTTGTAAGTGATGAAATTTAGTGACTGATAACTTCAATAGAGCTTATGTAATTGCTATGCAGGGCTGAGTAGGGTCCTGGGTGGGAAGAAGGAGTGGTTGCGTCACCTACAGACTGACCCAGATACTCACCGGACACGGGTGTTTCGATTATTATCTGAGCCAGATCGTCCGAGGAGCGACAACACACTGTCGCCATTGCAAGGCGACCTTTACTCTGCCCAGAACACGCTGGAGCAGTGCCCGGCCTGGGAGGCCGAGAGACGAGTCATGGTCGCTGAGATCGGAAGGGATCTTTCGCCACCAGCAGTCGTGTATGCGATGCTGGCTGGCGATTCCACCAAATGGGAAGCCGTGGTCTCCTTCTGTGAGGCAGTCACGCTCCAGAAGGAGGCCGCCGAGCAGGATCGGGAGTGAGCCGATCCCGCTCGTAGACGGAGGAGGCGTTGGGGCGGCGGTAGCAACCGGTAGGCCAAGTCCCTTCGGGGCCGCGGTGGCAATATGAGAAGTGTCCTCTAGTGCCACCACGTGAAAGCAGTTCCGGGAAGACAGCGATCTGTTTGTGGCGCAGTTGCTGTGCCGCACTGGCAGGAGTCAGCAATAGGGGAGGGTAATCCAGAGCCCTCCCAGAGTACGTGTCCCGACCATCTGGGACATGGTGAAAAAGCGGAACACCGGAGCAGCATACCCGCGTTCCCAGGGCTGGCCAAATCAGGCGCCAAGAGAAGGCAGGTTAGGTTTAGTCGGTGCGAGTCCGACATACCCACCCGCAGACACTTTTTGCGGGTGGCATGCGTAGGCATTCCTCCCTCCAGCCTTATCAAAAAATAAAAAAAAAGTCTGAGTAGGGTAATAAGCAGAGGAGAATAGATTAAGAATAAAAAGAACCCGTTCAGGCACATTGCAAGAGTTAGCCACAAAGAGCTGACATAAACAGTAACATTCGTGAGAAGGTTAATATTGACCTATTTTGCAATAGTATACTCAAGATTACAAACAGTCTTGCCAGCAGATTTTACATATTTTATTATATTTGGCCTTTAAAATTGGCGTTTTCTGCTTCGATTTTCTACGTAATTTTGCCACTACTTTTTATTTTCTCTTATATCTTGTCTACCGATCTAACTTCTTTTACAATTTGAGTACTGTGAAACCTTGATATTGGCCTTCATTTTTTATTGTATGTTTTACTTTTTATCTATCTGAAAGTTTTTATGAATGAATAAAATAAGAATCACCGAATAAGCATCTTTATATTTTTAAGCTGAATTTCATAATGTGAAAGTAGCATCAAACACGACGTAGTTAGAAATTGGTCGTATATAAGGTTCACGATATTATTTCTTAAAATTGATTGATGAAAGATATGTAATATCTGCACGTATGGGCGCAGCGGTTAAGACAGCCGCCACGCCAATTTGGGTCCCGGATTCGATTCGGTCGTCTGAATCTGGGTGTACTTTGTATCTGTCAATTATATTTGCCTCGTACTCGCGACTCAGAAATTCTGTTTCCTAGTGTAAGTTGAAACACATAGTTATTTATTTATTTACCATAAACTTATTCTATCATTACAGGCGAGCCTAATGCGACAGAGTAGTTAAACTTATATCTATCTTATATCTATATAATACATACGTACCTAATATTACATTATTTTCCCTACAAACTAAGATAACTTAAACTAAACTAGCTACGCAACGGCAATAGGCAGCCGTTGTAAATACGTTCAGTGGACAAGGGAACAAATCTATCTGAGTAGATAGTGGGTTGAGCACATGCAGCGCCCGCACGAGCGGTGAGCGCTGCAGCAGGTTGGTGCGCGCGCGAAGAACATCCAGCAGCGGCGGCCGCCGGCGACGTCCGATGTACTCGTTAGGAACGCACAGCTGAATAAAATAAAATAAAAATAAAAAAGGTTTTTATTCACGTAGACTTTAAAAAAGCGCTTGTAAATAGTCAGAACATGTTTGTAGTAATATAGTTGTATACATTAGATATTATTTCTAGTAACATAGATATTTAGGTACATCTTGTATGAAAACATTTATAAAATTTATTTTATTACAGAAATGATATTTAGCTAGCTCGTATCAAGTTATTGTCAAGAGATTATGTTTAATTATCTAGTTTAAGTCTAATATTTTTACTACATATTGTCAATGGTTCTGTCTATATTAAAGGTATTATTATTATGACGGACCTTGTGTTAATAACGACGGTCGCGCTTTAATGCTACCACCGGATCCAATACGCCCCAACTGAGAAGACCCAGCGAAACAAACTCAGTGGGTTCATCTACTACCGGTTTCAACACGACCCAGTTGAGACGGTCCGGCGAAACATACTCAAGCGGGCATGAACACGGGATTTGGTCCAATTAGAGTAATTATTTAGTAGGCAAACACAATATTTGCTCGATCGGTTGTCTGAATGCTTATTATTTTAGATTATATTTAGGTATACAAAAGAAAAACTTCGAAACAATAACATTATTCATTTTGAGACAGAGGCAATAATTTTAAATTAAGTATATGATAGCAATCATTTACAGATAGTTCACGTAACACAGCAGATCAGTCATGTCTATATGGCTACAAGATCTCCAGCGAGCAATGTGCAGGTAGGAAGTGAGAGCCAGACGTCTTTGTCATCGATGTACTCTTTAGTGGTGTAATAACCCCTAGCCATAAGTATACGTTTAATATGTGTTTTAAAACTTGTGTCAGGCAGATCAGTAATTTGAGTAGGAAGCTTGTTATAAAACCTAATACAATTTCCTAAAAAATATTTATTAGTTTTGCTTACTCTAAAGCCTGGCATGGCTAGTTTGTTTTTATTCCTAGTATTTATATTATGCAGTTCACTTTTCTTTTTATAATTATGAATATTTTTTCTAACAAACATTATATTCTGATATATATATTCCGATGGCACAGTAAGTATATTTATTTCTTTAAACAAATTTCGCAAAGAATGGCGACTGCCTAAACCATAAATGGCTCTGACTGCTCTTTTCTGCAATACAAAAATAGTACCTATGTCAGCCGCCAAACCCCACAGCAGAATGCCATACGACATAATGCTATGAAAGTACGCGAAATACACTAATCTAGCAGTTTGTTCATCTGACAATTGCCTTATTTTCCAGACAGCATAGGAAGCCGAACTTAATTTACCTGCTAACTTTTCCATCTGAGGACCCCATTGCAATTTTGAATCAAGTGTCAATCCCAAAAATACGGTCGATGGGACTAAATCTAATATTTTCGCATTAAGTGCAACTGTTGGTACAATTTGAGTCACATTCGGCAATGAGAACCTGATGCATTTAGTTTTCCCTGCATTTAACAAGAGATTATTTGCCGAAAACCATTCTGATATAAAGCTGAGTGTTTTATTATGCTCAATAAGATCTTTATCCTTTCTATTTACTTTAAATATGAGCGACGTATCATCAGCGAACAAAACTATGTCTGATACTTTCTCTACCAGATAAGGGAGATCATTTATATAAACTAGAAATAAAAATGGGCCCAATATCCTTGGGGCACCCCCATTTTCACAGGATGACGTGCCGAAGTGACACCGCCTATCGAAACGATCTGTTGTCGCCCCGATAAATATGACATCACAAGATCAAGAGATGTGCCAGATATTCCATAGTACTTCAGTTTTACAACGAGCGTACGATGATCAACGCAATCGAAAGCCTTAGAGAGATCACAGAAAACTCCCAGCGCATCCTGTGATCCCTCCCAAGCCTCCAATATTGACCTAATTAATGTGCAACCTGCATCCTGAGTAGAGCGGCCCCTTGTAAACCCGAACTGCTTGTTATGCAATATCTCATTCACGTTAAAGTGCGACAACATTTGGCTGAGCATCAGCTTTTCAAATATTTTACTTAAAGCTGGTAGTATTGAGATAGGCCTATAATTCGTGGCATTTTTTGAACAACCTGCCTTGAAAATGGGTATTATCTTACTTATTTTCATTAAATCGGGAAAGACACCATCACTTATACAGCCATTGAAGATGGCTGCAATGTTTAGTATGATTGATTCAATTGCTTTAACAGACAGTCCCCACAAATCTTCTGTGCCTTTCCTTTTAATACTCTTAAAAGCTTTTATAATATCATCACTTGTTACGGATTTAAAACTAAAGTTAGGCACAGTTTGTTTTACGCTTTGATTTAAAAAGAGTTCAGCCACATCTGATGATGATGCGAGACACTTAGTAATATCCACGGGTATATTTGCAAAAAAAGCAGCTAAAAAATTGGCAATGGTAAGCTTGTCTGAAACCAGTTCATCACCAATATTCAATACTAATGTTTGATCTCTTGATCTTCTTTTACCAGTTTCAGTATTAATTATTTGCCAAGCTGATTTTATTTTATTATCAGATTTTTTAATTTTATCTCTTATATATAAAGATTTAGCTTGAATGCAAACCTTTTTAAAAAATTTTGAATAATTTCTAACATAATTAATAAAATTGACATCAGGGTTATAGGACCTTCTGTCATACAACTCATATAAAAAATCTCTACTCAGTCTAATGCCTTGAGTTGCCCAAGAACTAAATTTTATCTTATTACTGTCAACCGTTATTTTTTTTATTTTACAAGCTTTATTAAATTCTTTGCAAATACAGTGGAATAATGTAGTGTACATATCGTTAGGGTTACTTTTGTTTGGCAATAGATGGCACAAACTATTCTCCAGGTTGTTACTGAACTTTCCCAAATTAGATTTTGTTAAAGGTCTAAAACTAATTTTTTGTTTATTTATATTTATCTCATTTTTCATCTTTACTATTTGGCATTTATGGTCAGAGCGAACACCAGCCACCAAACACTGCTCAGAGACATCAAAGTTGGTAATTATGTTATCAATGACAGTGTAGGTGTGACTCTCGTGGCCTCAGAGAACAAGCATTTAAGGTTAAAGGACCGAAATACAGATAGAAATATGTTTATTTCAGGTGAATCTGCTAAAATGTTCATATTAAAATCACATTATTATATAAATTTTTTTATTACTTTTAATTTTCCTAAGAATGTCTTCTATTGTTGCTGTAAAAAGCTTTAAATCGGATGCTGGTGGTCTATACACACATATTATACAATAACACATGCCACCTCACACACACGCTCAATAGATAGTTGGCATATATCTTTACGTTCTTTAAATTTAATTTGGTCTCGAAGTAGTATCAGTACTCCACCACCCTCTGCCGAAACCCTATTATAAAAGCTGGCGACCCTATAGCCACAGACACTAAAAGCCATCTTGTGTGCCTTCAGCAATGTTTCTGTAAAACAAAGGATATCTATTTCATATTTTTCATTAAAAAGTTCTATGTCTAGAATTTTGCTAGAGAAGCGGTTTATATTTTGATGTGATAGAATTAGAAAGTTATCACACTTCTCTATTGTCATGCTTACATGTTTAAACTACTAACTAAATTGATTTTAATAACATTACTAAAAGATGGTATAAAAAGTGACTTCATCATACTACTTATGACTGAGTTAATATGTGCCGCTACTAAACTTGCAAGTATGTTCAAAAATTTTCTTGAGACAGTAACTGTACTCATGGTTACCCTACAAGAATCTATAAAACTATTTGTGTCCAAAAATATAAATTTATCACTATAATGGCTAACCAAAAACTGTAGGTGCATATTTAGCTTGTGGATATAATTATTTGTACTATCAGGCACATTGGACACATAGGGGAAGGCACACAATATTATCTTACTACAGTCTAATTCTAACATCTCAGTGAAACTATCTGTAATGTCTTTTTTCTTTAAGTTTTTACAATTTCCTACCATTACAGTTATACATGATTTGGCACTGTGTTTATTCTGAATTAATTTATGTATTATATCTTTATAATGTAATCCTGGCATACAATAGTTGACAAAGGAACAACTCAGCTTATTACAAAGCAAGGTACCAAGGCCCTTACCCATTTCATCGGAATACAGTATGGAGCTATGTTTAGTAATGTCATTTTGTGGAGATACTGGTGACTCTGATCCCAGGTGCGTGTATGACTCCACTACTGCACTACTGGTGTTAATCGGTTCCAATGTCCTATTGCTTTCAGGATTACACTTTCCAGCTAGCAATTGCATTTCATTTTTGTATGACTGGAAACTGTGATATGAGATTGCTAGGGACTTCTCAAGAGTTTTTATCTCAGAAAGCAAATACTGAGTATCTTTTTCATAAATTAGTTTGCTATCCTCTAATTTAATTTCAAAATTTTCTAATTTGTTTAATAATGCCCTACGTTCTTTACTTAGTTCAAGTATATATTGTTTTAGCTTGTCACTACATAAGGAATTAACGCTTGGCTGGCAGTCTACACAGTCATCGCCAGTCAAATCAATGGTCACCGTTGTATTAATAGGGAGACCCACCGGACTACAACTGGCCAACTCGTCATACAAGCTCTGATTAATGGAGGCTACTGGACAAGTTGTGTTTTTTACATAATTTGACAACTTCTCATTACAATTAATTAATTCTAATTCAAGATCTCTAATTTTGAACAGTGCTTCTTCATATAACACTCTACACTTATCAAAAGACTCTGTCTCCGCATGCAGTCTGTCTCGCTCTTCAATAGTAGACTCTAGTTGGTGGTGGAGTTTCACAAGTTCTCTTTTCAGTGATGTGTTACTATCAATGACCCTTTTTATCTCTATCTCATTCTTCTCACGCTCCTGTTCAAGTTTATGACACTGATCTTGGTATGTCTGTAAGTCCTTGAGAGCTGATTTCAACTTATGTTCAGCTACTTGAGTTGCAGCCATGCTTCGGGTCTGCATGATGTGAGGTGAATGAGGATGGGCTGAAAACAAAGAGAGGGTGAACAGAAAACTAGACAGAAATAAGAGGTTAAGATGTATTTGAAGTCAAAGGAGTGAGATATGAAAAATAACCTACAGAGATCTATGGGTAGAAATAATATAAGTAAGTATATACAAGACAGATGGGCAATTAACTTTATAATAGATTTATAATAAAGCAACACTTAAACATTTAGTTACTAACTGTAGTGGGGCACTTTTAACTTTATCTATATGACACCTAATCAGATTTCATTACTAGGGTCTAGTCAAGTTAACTTAGTATGTGTAGATAGGAATAAATTTATCGAATGCCAATCTTATATCAGTATAGTTATGGAGTAATTGAAGTGTGTGATGTCTGTAGCCAGCTAATTAAGTCGTCGAATTTGCTTCCACAATGTACGTCAAGCAAATGGAGACAATCGTCTCTAATACACCCCGGTTGTGAATCTTGCCACGTATGACATTAAATATGTATGTGGCAAGAGTTACCTCCCTTCTTACTTCGAGTCTGTAATATCCCACCATTTCCAAAACGAATAAAGTAGGATACAGCAGTGGGTACCCGGGAAAGACGCCATACTGCTTCTTATATACAAACCTAAGAAATTTGTTTTGGATTCGTTCTAGCATTTGTTTGTACTTTTCTTCGTGTGGAGACCAAATGACCGCATTGCACTCCAAGCAGCTCTTTACGAGTGCTTCGTATAGTGCCTTCAAGGCTGAAATGTTGTTAAAATTACTAGCCTGGCGCAAGACCACCCCCAAATTTCGGTTCGCTTTCTTGCACACGTCTGTAATGTGCTGCCGAAAGTGTAGGTCACGTTCAAAACGCACGTCCTGGTCTCTTACCTCTGTGACGCGCTTTAACGGCACCCCATCCATGACGTTTTGGTACTGGCTCGGGTCAAGCTCTTGAATTTTGTATCATTTTGCATTTGATGACCAGGCTAATAGAAATATACTGGCACTCCGAAGTGTCTGTTAAAGTTTATCTATCGATCTCCATTAGGGATGTCATTAATTTTGATTTTTCTTTCATAATTCGTGTGTTAATTCATTTGACAGAAACGTTTCCCGCCGGAGGAAATCGAATACGTTTTGTTTTTGAAAATAGTTTTGTCTTATCAATTCCTGCTTTGTGTAACTGATTACAAGGAAAAATATTGTACTTCTGACATACCGAAATAGCTATATACATGTGTTCTGTGGATAAAAATATAACACATGAAGGTAACGTGAGTGGTATTCACGGCGCGTTTTACTACGTTTATTACTTTGATGTCACGGTTTGGCCTTGAGAAGGGATTATCTTCGACCGAGCTTAAATCTGACTGATGGTATTAAATATAAATAGGAAATAACAATTCCACAATATTTGGCAACCTATGTGATGCAGGAACTATTTTCGCTAATCTTTTTGGAGGCACTTATTTGAAGAATATGATATGGGCTTATTTATTTACATTCAAGAGTTGCTGAAATTCACTTATTAAGAGATTTATATTGCCTAAAATTATAAAAGCAGAAAGCCGAAGTTATATAGATAATTATGACATTAATAGGTATAAATAGCTATGCTATATAAACGGTTATATTTATGACATAGGTATTTCTACCTGGGTACACTACATTAATACGAATTACTTTATTCCGACAGTCACAAATACGAATTTCAAAATACCGACCTTCATAATGAAGAATAGTAGAAAATTTCGAATATTACAACTCCAACTTATACTCCTAATTTTATAATTCCTAAATTTCAATATTCCTAACCTTTTAAAAAAAAAAAAAGGTGTGCGCCCGCGGTTTTACCCGCGTAACATTTTATAAATTATCACAGCTCCACTCCCGTAGGTGACAGCGTGATAATATGTAGCCTATATGTTGACCCGCCCCTTTTAGTAATATTTATGAGAAATTTGAAGAATCTTCCACGCAGTACTTCTTGAGTTTAGCCCGGACATATATAATACTGACAAACAAACAAAAATTCTAATAACTATATTTTTGACTTCGATATCGATTGTAGACCACGCCTCAAGTATCCTTTTTAAAAAAATATTCAATGTACAGTTTTGACTTTTCTACGATTTTATTATTTGTGTAGATTTGGAGCTATGATGCTAAATAACTTATAATTTAGCATTACCTCCAATCGATTTATTACGTTTTACGAAAACATTACATTTGACATTTATTTGATACCTATCGTATATGTACAGGTACGCTCGAGGAGTGTATTTGCAGAATCTTTATAACGTAGAATAAAAAAGTCGACTTCTATCTGTATGTATATATGTATGTATATCTGCTAATTGCACCATCACCGCATTAGTTAGCATCTTACGATAGATTTGAAAATCAACAGTTGAAAAAGGTCCGGTGCCATAGAAGTATTACGCTTTTTTTGTATACCCGATCGGAATCTATTATATAATCACGTAATACGTCTAGTATGTGGCAGATGCTAACAGATAGTGCAAACTTTAAGAAAATAAGCATGTGCAAAAAAGTTGGCTTTTCGTATACTGTGCGTTATCTAATTGGCTTCTTTTCATGGAAAATGACATGCTTTTTGCGCATTTTTTAAGCTCATGTACTGTTCTGGATACTACTCGTATTCTAATAATACTACTCTGTCAAGAAAGTACCGGGAAAAGATCAATAATATACAAAATGTTTGTTATTCATCCAAATTTATTTTATCACCTTCAAAGTATGCTCCTTCAGAAACGATACACTTACGCCAACGAATAATCCATTCATCAAAACATTTTTTAAACGCTGCTTTCGGAATTGAGTTCAGTTCTCGCCGCGAATTCCCCTTTATGTCTTCTACCGATTGAAAACGGTTACCACGAAGTGGTAATTTGAGTTTAGGAAAAAGAAAGAAGTCAGCTGGAGCCATATCTGGTGAATATGGTGGTTGCTGGATGGTATTTGATCAGTGTTTGTTCAAAAATTCGTTAACAATGATGGCCTTGTGCGAAGGCGCATTATCGTGGTGCAAAATCCAAGAATTGTCTTTCCACAAATCTGGCATTTTTCGTCGAATTTGCTCTCTTAAACGCCGCATAACGCTCAAATAATATTCTTTATTTACCGTTCGACCTTCCGGTAAGAATTCAGAGTGCACAACACCGCGATAGTCAAAGAAAACAGTCAACATGACTTTGAGTTTTGATCCACTTTGGCGTGGTTTTTTCGGTTTCGGTTCAGTTGGAAGGCGCCACTCCGAAGCTTGTTGACTAGTTTGCATGTCAAACTCGTAAACCCACGTCTCGTCACCAGTAACAATGCGTTTCATGAATGTTGGGTCGGAATTGACTCGTCCTATCATGTCCTCAGCGACTTTCATGCGATTGAGATTTGGAGAAAATTCTGATCTTTTGGGACTAGCCGAGCGCCAACATGTTTCATACCCAAATGATTAGTTAAAATGGTACGAATCGGCTCGTGAGATACAGAAAGTTCGGCGGCTATCTCTCTCAGAGTTGAATGAGGATTTTCAGTCACTATTTCCTTCACTTTTGCGATGTTAACTTCAGTTGCAGACGTTGATGGCCTACCAGAGCGAGGCAAATCTTTCATCACATCTCGACCGCTTTTGAACGCTTTGAACCACTCATAAGCACGAGTTTTTGATAAAGTCGATTCACCGTAAGCCTTCTGTAACATTTTCAGTGACTCCGAATGCGAAATTCCATTAGCGATGCAAAATTTAAGACAAACTCTTTGTTCGATATTTTTGTCCATTATGAAATTCGCAATACACACTATATATGATATTACTAAAACCAGCACTGTATTTAATATAAATAACAGATGCAACTCAAACTCCGCGCTACAATGGAAAACAGTTGTGCCAATCTAACAACAACAAAAAAACAAAAAATAGAATTTGAAACCATAAACAAATCATCCATTCCCTATACTTTTTTGACTGAATGTACTTTGCTTCAGGCGTAAGATTTATAATGCATATGATTTCCCAGATAAGTTTTATCAGAATATGAAAAAGTCACAGTTTAATTATATCTAAGACCCAAATTATTAACTCTACCCATATAGACCTACCAAGAATTTAAAGGCATCTCAATAGTTCTTGGTCAAACAACCCACTTTGGCCAAAGTGCTCGACTACTATACTAAAGCCCAAATAACTTGAGAATAGTAGTAATCTACATAGCATGGTAAACATAACAGTAAATAGTGCTCTAGCTACTAACATCACTTTATTAGCGGTTAAAATTCTGTTAGTATCTACCTACTTCAGTTAAATTAAAATAAAAAGGCCAAGTGCGAGTCGGAATGCCCATGAAGGGTTTCGTAGCCGCAAGTATTTGAGCTGATTGAATGAAAGGTCAAAACTGCTGGATGCGGGCAGCGCAGGACCGGCTATTGTGGTGATCCTTGGGGGAGGCCTTTGTCCAGCAGTGGACGTCTTTCGGCCTATATGACGATGATGATGATGATGAATGAAAGGTAAGTTGCAGTTTACGATTTATGACGTATTACAAAAACTACATACTAGATCTCGTTCAAACCAAGTTTCTTTGCATGGTAATTAATGTAGATCATATATATTTTTTTAATTTTATCATTCGCTTTTTTAGCAGTTTCAGGAGGGGATGACCCACATTTTACCACTTTGGAAGTGTCGCGCAAATTATTCAGTTTTGAAAAAAATGATATTATAAACCCAAATATCACTTTTAATGACGTATCCATAGATACTCCACATGTATGGGTTTGATGAAAAAAAATGAGTCTCAGTTCTAGTATGGGGAATCCACAAAATTTATTGCTTTTGTTTTTCTTTTTTTGTGTGTAATCTTAATGCGACTCACAGAATACATCTATCTGCTTACCAAGTTTTGACAGTATAGTTCTAATAGTGTCGGAAAAAAGAGGCTGTGACATACGTCCGGACAGACAGACAGACTTGACGAATCCATAAGGTTTCCGTTTTTTGCCATTTGGCTACGGAACCATAAAAAAAAAACACCAGAAATAGCACGTCATTAAATTTAAAGCTTTTTAAAGAACGAGATGATTTTCCTATAGTTTTTATTTTTAACCAGGTTAATAGCTGTTTAACCATATCCTCACAAATATACAAAGTGGCACAGTAAACGAATAACAGTAAACCTCAAACAGGTCAACCAAGACCTTTGTCGTGGCAACACCGACTTGGAATACATTCGCTCATTAAGACAAACCCAGATAATGAATAGTGTATGTAGAGGATACAAGTATCCACTCACAATGTCCATTCTATCCATAGTAGGTAAATGTATGTACTCGGATTTTTATGTTGTTTAGAACACTACTACTACTTTTAAGTAATCATATTTCACCCTTCAAAATAGTGGTGTAGAGTTTTATTAAACAATGATAAAAATAATGCATTTGTTCCACTCTCCTAGTTAATTTCGTTGATTAGATTTCTTAATACATTGATATTTTAATCCGTATTACAAAACAAGTATTTTTAAATTTGTATTTAAAAAAAATTAAAACAGTCACCGATGGCCTGAATTATGAATTATCTTTGATCCTATTTATTTGTTGTCTATCTTTTTTTTAAATATTGTGAGTCGGTGTAATTATTTTTTGCACAGTTAAGTATCTGTAGGCCGTATAATACAGGGAACACTCAGTCTTTGAAACATCAGTGTTATTGTAGTAGCATATTTTATAATATTTTATTATAAATATGGATTTAAATATGGTATATATTTTCATTAATTAAGCAACACTTTATTCATAGGATATTAAGAATTCATCTATATTACTTAAATGATTAGTCATCTATTTATCATACCGACTAACAGGCATTAACAACTACTAGTCCTATTAACAATCTTCAAAGATTTACGGTTATTAATTTTAGGGTATGAGATTTTTGTATGTGTTACGCGCACAGATACATACACCCCCCATAGATACCGCATCACGGGATCTTTGTTCTGTTTCAAACCCAAAATTAGAGGAAGGCGAGGGTTGCGGGGACTGAAACAAATGCGTTTTGATTGGCTATTTCAAGGTCGCAACCAAATGTATTCTAACCGTAAGGATGGGGTAGGGTAGGCCGTAGCACTTTATATTATACATGTCCATAACGACTTACTGACTACGTACATATGTCGATAAATATTTGCATATTTTTACATATTATACAAAAAGGCTTGAGTTAGTGGCATTAATATATTCAAAACGGTTTGCCCCCTATTACGTGGGACTAAGAATAAACCTACTTGCAAAATGTGGTTGTACTAAAACAAATGTATGTAAAATTATAAAAACTATATTTTTGGCTTCGATATCTATCGTAAATCACGCCCCAAATATCCTTTTTTAATAATATTCAATGCACAGTTTTGACTTTCCTATGATTTTATTATATGTATAGATTTCTATTTCCGTTTGTATCTAAGAACAATAAACTATATACCACACACCAAACTTTAACCGTAAGCTATTTGTACGGAAATATAATAACTTGAGTTTCCTAAATTATTCGGTAGAAATATTGATATCAACTTGAGTAGATTAATTTATGACAACACCCAACACTAACTTACACGTGACAAAGTAACTTACAAGTTGGACAAAGATAAGTATTGCACTTAGCGTATTAAGTGAAAGAGACGAGAGTGATATGAACCAGTGTAAACTGAAATCTGTTTGGTTTGTAATATGTTGGAAACAACGGCAAAATGACTAACCAATGAAACGTTATGCCATCCTTTTTGTAACTTGGAGTTTTGGCTGACTTTGCACACCATTTCACTGCACATGAAGCCATTTTAAACGTATTTTTACTATTAAAATCAAAATAAATTCGCACTCCCGCATAGTTCTCACGGTTGGTCGAGACTAAAGTTGGAATTGGGGGCGTGCCTGTTCATAATAGCTAAATCAAGTATGTATTTTGACCGTATCATGCCTTGTAAGCGGTATCTATAGGGGGTAATCTGTGGTTACGCGGCTTGACTATTGTGTAATGCTATTTAGATAATTCTTTTTTAAATAAATTGATATACAGAATTTTTATTAAATCTGTTAATGTTAAGAAAAGTGGAATTCCGTTTTATGTTTTTTTATTAAAATATTAACTATAATGCTATTTGTTTATTGTCACGCGTAAAACAATAATTAGATCTTCGTGAGTGATTACTTGTGTACGATGAGTCCTGAACTGAGGAATATTGCATAATGACCAAATGAGGCTACAGGGTACCGACTGCAAATAATTCCCTCTTGAATTTCACATCCTCTGTATAAATAAATTGAAGTTTGCGCCTGAAAACTCTCGGTGAATGATTTCATAATATTTCTGGTTGCGTAATGAATAATTTAAAATGAGAATTAATGAATGAGGCTCTTGTGGCTAGTTACCGTTATCAGTCCGGTAACGATAATTAAGGTTAGGTTCTTAAAACGCTGTTCCTAGTTGAGTGACGTAGTTACTCTTTTTAAAAACATTGTACCGTCTTTAACCGTTTGATTACTGCATAGGACAATATTTATATAGGATCTAAATTTTCAAAAGGATCATATGCAAAAGAAAATTCATTCACGTAACACACATACTATTAAAATACTCAGTCGAAATGGTAACGTCCTTCGTTTGAAGTATGTTAAAGAATTTATTTTTTTTAAGCAAAGGTTTATTTATAAAAAATCTGGTTTTTATTAAACTTGGTTTAATTTCTGAACATTAATTTTCTTTTTACTGAGCGTTTTGTCATACTGCGTGCTCGTATGATTTAGTTAATAAACAAATAAGGTAATTAAGCTATTCTGGGTTGCTTGAACTACTCTGGCAAAAATAAAAAATACTAAAATACTGAAACCAATACGACCGGGAAGAGGTCACTTGATAGACCTGGGCTAGGGCTTTATGTGCTTTCCGAGGCACTCCAGGCTGTTACAAACATCCGTTTATGGACCGACCCGTGTCGAACCCAGGGCCTCTCTCTGCGGTTGAACTCGCTACCATGATCTAGTAACGATCCTGAACAACTAAATCAAAGCAATGATTTCCTAAAATATTTGACAAAGAAAAAGCAAGTTAAAATCTTATCGTGAAATAAGTTTATGGTGCAATTGACCTTTGCTTGAAGCAAATAATATAATTTTATTTTCATGACAAAAACTCATTGGTGCATGTTTGCTAAATAAAATTAGTTGAACGATGTGTATACAAACTGCTAAAGTAAGGAGCTTTATTTTCAAGACAACTTTGTTACACTTTAAGTTATTTCACTGAATTATCAAAGTGATATCTTACTATTATTTAGACGACTGCTGTGACTCAGGTGGTGAGCCTATCTTCTTATTCAAAGGTTGCCAGTTCGATCCTCGGACTAGACAAATATTAGCTTAGTCTAAATTAACGCCGGCTGGCATGGTCGATTCCCACTCAAGACAGATATTTGTGTGCATGAACATGTCTGTTTGTCCTGAGTCTCGGTGTAATTATCTATATAAGTATGTATTTACAAATGCCATATGTAATATATTAGTTATCTGGTTTCCATGGTACAAGCTCTGCTTAGGTTGGGATCAGATGGCGGTGTGTGAATAATGTCCAATGATATTATTAATATATTTCTATTTGCGTTCATGAACATGTCTTGGTTTGGGTGTTTTCTCTGTATTATATGTATGGTAGGTAAGTCAAACAGATCAGACTGACAAGCAAAGAAAATATAGTAAAATCATAAATATAGAAATATAATCGTCTCTGCGAGACTGCTGTATATAAGTTACTTAAACGTATAAAAAGTTATTTAGTTACTTTTACAGTTTAAGCTGTTGGTCCCGGTTATAATCGTTAACTGCGCCACAAGTGCAGTCCCACGTTCACTGGTTTACGATTTATAAATCCCAATAACATTACCAATCAATTTCGTTCCTAAGTAAAAATGATAAATTCAATATAGACGCTTTGATTGCTTCTTATACTTTGAAATATTTGTATTTATTGGTAGATTATTTTCGATGAGTATCCACGAGATATTTCTTAATTTGCAATACCGTTTTGAAAACTAATGTGTTTAAAGGCCTATCGGAACATAAAATCCCTACTATAAAACACACCCAGTTAAAACCTCGGACAATAAATATCTAGATATACCTAGGTCATTACGCTAAATTACCTAAAGTGTTTTGTAGACCACTTAAACATATTGGATAGTGTGTACTAAGTAACATTTTAAGTAATTACAAAAGCCAACAAGTGAAAATTGTTGTAAGCCCTATTATGAGGTTATACGGAAACTTGATACAGTGTTCAGGAGTATTTTGTTTTTAATATTCTCAGGAGTTCAATTAGATAGTGTAGTGGGTCTAACGAAGATCTCTTTTCGCATAATATTAAGTTTCACTTAGGGAAGGGTACTTGAATACAGAGTTGAATGTTCATAGATATACTTGCGAAACCAAAACGTAAACCTGTTGTGTCAAGCGTAATAGTAGCTTACATATAGAAAAATAATTACCTATACAACATTTAACGTAATTAACGCAGAACCTCAAACACCCCAATTAGAATTTTATGTTGCAATCATAATATGTACATACACAGAATTTTTTATTCAACATCTATATGCATTGTTATTTACTAAATGAGTTTCTTGGAATAAAGTGCTTTTCTTTATTTTTTATTGAATGATGGAATTGGTATGAATACAAATAAAACTGCGATATTAAAATGACTTTGACTTACGGTCCATTTCAATTTGTTTTGACTGTACAGGGTTAATATTACAATAATTTCCGTAGTTTTAATTATTTTTGGGATAAAAAAATACCTATATTAAAAATGATATAAATCGATTCAGTGAACGATTCTGAACAAACTATTTTCAGGATGTGCGTTAATTAATTTACATATTGTAGATACAGTAGACAAAGAAGTACACTTTAGTACAAAAAATATAAGTAAAACAAAACAATGGATAAAACAAGGAAGTTAACTTATTTTAATGCAATTGACGGCCATAACGCTACAAACGATCTCTCCAGGCAACCGTTGGTATTGGTACGGGAGCTTGATTGTATTATCGTGACTGATATTATTTTTATATTATTTGATTCTTAACCCAATATTAAATAGGTTAAGGTAATTTGAAAATGATAGAACTTCAAATGGGAATTTAATTTTTTTAAACTTAATTTAAATCTATCGCAAGTGAGCAGTGGAACACAAAAATTGCGGCCCAAAAATAAACTTAGTGACAAATATAAATGCGTCAAAATTTTTCCTTGTCATAATTTTGTGACGATAATAGTTAATTGCCACAACTAAATGTTAAGTAATAAAATAGGAAAAGTATTTGAATAGTACCTTAAACATATCAACAAATTTCATCAAAATACAGTCTGTTACTGTTCCTAATGTGTAACCGATTAGTATACTGCAAAGACATTCGGTAGTTATCAACCCTGAAAGGGTAAACATTCGAAGCCTTTCAGATCGTTCAAACGTTCGAAGCTTAATTAATTGGCAAAGGGCAGGTAACTATATGCAGAGGGTCAAATACACTACATTTTACCGCATGCGTTTGCAAGAACTTGTGGCCTGAGGTTATTCATCCTTGACATAAGATGCGCCAGTAACAGCATAACTAACAATCCACTAACAATACGGATGTGGTTGGAATTTGGAATATACATTTTGTAAAACTGTGATAAATATGGTTGCAACAGGACGGGGGTACCACTTGCCATGCATCACGGGAATCATTAGATTGATTGAACGAAAAGTTCCAGGGTTTCGTCATCTCGGGTGGTGGTGACATGAACTGGCCACCAAGATCGTTTTATTATTATTCATTAACAGCACTCGACTACTTTTTTTTAGGGGTAGGAGCAGAAAAACTACAGTTCTTCAGGAATACATCTCTGTTTTATAGGCTTCTGATCTCTGTTCAAAATGTGTGCTTGTTATTAATACCTGCTCTTACCGACGAGGTTTGATTTGCCTATGTTTTACTTAACAGGCACTGATTAAGATAATGTGCCCTGATTTGTATATTTGTTAATACAGAAAACAAGCCTGGCCTGGTCTAACATGCTTTTAATTGTATTTATTAAATTTTTTGCGTCGTCTTTTATTTTTCGTTTATTAGATTGAGTATAAAACTCAAACGGGTCTTGTTATTTTTACCTAACCCTCATGTAAAAATAACAAGACCCTGTTTGATATTTTTACTCAATCTTGTGCAATTGTGTGTTAGGTTACCGTATCTTATTTTGAAGTTATTTCCTTACGATTAATGAATATACTTTTTTATTGTATGGGTGTTTAAAGTCATCCAGCAGGTTTAACGACTGTTGCCTAACGATTTAAACAGGATGACGTGCTGGAACAGCTTAACGTGCTCTCCGTAGCATAGATACGCTCAGAAAAGCAATTTCGCGGTCACCTATCTAAAGAATATCCGCATACCTACGTTCTTTACCTCTCCGATTATTTACGGGTCGGTGAGAATAACTAGCTATGAGCGCCTCATGCATTATTTAAATTAATTTTTTTACCTCTACTAGCTGTGTCCTTGTTACGTAGGCAGCCACATATTGAACCATTTATTGAAAAATCGATTCCATCTATTATTAAGAATAATAGTCGTTTTATTACCCTATATTATTTCAATGTTTCTAGTAATTTATGAAATAGCTGAATGTGTAGCTACATTTATTATGAAATAAAATCGATTACGTACTAGTTTCTCGACTATCGGCGTTATTCACAATAAATTGTAAATATCAATGTTCTTTTAATGACTACGCCATGGTTTTGGGGTTACGGAGTCAAATGCTCATACTAGTCCATAAGTAATCAGCAAAATTAAGCTACTAGGCAGGCCGTTAGTCCATAGATGGGTGGCCACCGAAGTGGTTTTTTTTATTTATTTCTCTTGTTCCTCCGGACAAATCGGAGATCATTTACATACATGGTTTAACTTAAATAACTTATTTCTGTTTAATAACACTAATTGTCAAAATAATTTTACCACTAATCAATTTAATTAACCCGTGTGTAATGAGTGTACATTCACTCATTACACACGGGTTGTGTATTGCAGATCGTACATTATATGTGTATATGTATATATGTAGTTCTACAAAATTTCTTACGACAATTTTTATTTTTTTAAATAATACTTATGTATCTATTTATTTCTTTTTATTACTTTTTCTAGTAAGCGTAAACCATATTTTATAAAATTATCTCTCTTCTTATTGCTACTCATTATAATGTTCATATTTCTCACCAAAGTGGTTAAATTTTTGAGCGTCTCCATGCGTTAGTGGGTAAATTAAACCGTCAGTTCCAGTTGTAGTCTTAGACAACAATCGTTAAGCGATGTCAGAGGCCTTCTGAGCGGCTTGAACAACTCTAACACTAGGGTTACCACTGCCTTACGATAAGTAAGTAAGTACGGCGACCTACCAATATTAGTGAGATAAAATAACCTTTCTACACCTCTTGCTGTATACTACAGCTCCATCAGGATTATTTTATCTAATCTTACAAATGAACCCTCATAGAATTGCAGATGAATAGTGTGCCAAGAGAGAAAACGTACAATTATCACCCAGTGCCAAATTACCTGCGATATTCAACAACCATCGTTGAAAACGGTTATAACCTGGCTTTACTATTTGTTTCAGTGAACATATACTCACAGAATATAACAAGTTTATATGCTACAATTTCATATATATAATGTTTGTTTTTTATACGAATCAATTATTATTATAATAACCTAACTTATCAACTAAAGAAACATAAATAAAATAAAATAAATACAAACATAAATAAAAAGTCTAACCAATGAGCTTATGCGTCAAAAAATTCGTCGACATCGCTTTGAACCGGGAACGTACCCAAAAGGCTGGTAGCATTGCCACGTTGAATGGCAATGCTAATACTTTGAGCTAAGTCAGCCAGACCTCTGATCACGTGAATATATAATGTAGATCAATATTTTGTCACCTTCTGTTCGCAATAAGTCCAAAGCATGTCGCATATTGCCACAGTCAACTTTGAAAAGGCTGGTTTTAAACAGTTTTCTAATATTTATATAAAAATTTTAACCAAAACCTTACGTCAAGATCGTATAGACTAGCTAATAATCTATTTGTACCTAGATTTAATATATAGTAAAATTGTTATATTATTCATGTGAATAAAAGCCTTTTTATTCTTTTTAATTAAACAATAATTATCTCCAATCCAGTATACTTTGTTAGAGTAGATAACAGAAACATATAATATTAAAACAAACAATAAAAAACTCAAGCCAAAGGCAAAAGAAAAACGTAAGTGTTGTATTTCTTACTGAGTTTCTTCCTCGGGTCGTTCACCTAGATAGCAGTCCTAGCCCCCTGTCACTGAACTCTGATCCCGTGCCTGTAGTTTGTGCTAGCGAGCATACCCTTTGTAGAATTCCGTTTTTTTACTTCAGCGCCACTGATAAGGTGATACTTATGAGTAGAAATCATACTTATGAGTATAAGGTGATACTTATAAATTAACAAACTACTGGTTTAAAGCATTGTTGGCTCGCTACTTGCTAAGTGATGAAAAATATATAGTACCTACTTAGCTTATTATTTATTTAAGGACGACACGAACAAATTGGTCCACCAGCAAAAATCTAGTTTTATTTATTACAATTTTGAGACATCTAACTCACGGACACCTGATTCCAAAATAGGCAGAGCGTGTCTTATGGCAACCAGGCAATTGAAAACATACTTATAGTTATAGATAAATTATACCCAGGCAGAACAAATAATCGTACTCATCTTACAAAGATTAGTCCTGGGTGTGGATCGAATCCATGATCTCTGGTTTAACAGACAGTATGACAGCTAGGCGTACAGTTTCGTATTAAGGAAGTTTAATATGATGTTGCACTACTTAATTGTGAAGTTGCCAATGGCAAGTGTTTATTAATACCCAAGAATAGAACACATTAAATTATTTCACTTATAAAAGCCCTTGCGTGTAAGTTTTGATTACACGTCTAGAAAACTCAAGCAAACATTGCAGGTGTACTTCCATATATGTGTATTTGAACGAACGAAAATAAATAAAAAAGTAATATCCGTTGGTCAGGGTATTTATTTACAATCCCTTCCCAGGTGTTTCGATATTTTTTATGTGGTTAAATATCAATCGGCCAAGACCGCTATTTGCCTGCTTTACCGGAGGGTCCAAGATTGGCGGGTACCTGTGATCGATGCCAGTGGCAGCCAACCAATCTCCGGGTCAAGAAGAATTTATGTGTTTTAGTTAAACCCTATGTTATTCCAGACTTGTAGGTTTTTCTTGTTGATTTATTGAGTTGGAGAAAAAGGATTGAAAAGCTCGAGCTTTATTTTACCACTGTAGGTAGCTGGGAAATTGAAATAATTTTCGACGTCAATCTTACGTAGCGGCGTTGTCTTTACATTTTGCGAATTTGAGCGATTAATCGATACCTACCACAGAGTGATACAGTTGGTATAACTTAGTAATGAAAGTGGTTTATAAATATTTGTGATATGTTTTAATAATAACAAATTCATGTATATTATTATTTCTCAGGCTACAAAAGGTGTAAGATATTTACACATTCCTTAAGGTTGGTTATTCTCAATTATTAATAAAAAAACAATCAATAAATAATAATATCCTGGCACATTATTGACACACGGCCAATATGATCTCAAACGAAGCAGAGCTTGTACTATGGGAACCAGATAACTGATATATTATATTGATAGATAGATAAACTCTTTATTGTACAACAAAGGAATAACAAATAATAAACACTTATAAGCTTAAAAGTATAGAATGGGCGGTCTTATTACAAATGTGATCTCTTCCAGACGACTAAAGTAAAGATCAGAGAATGGAGTTATTGAGATGGGCAGTTGTCGGTGTACAAATACACACACATAAAAAAAGTAAATATATAAACATACGTATTACAAATAATTAATACGAATAATATACACAAACAATATATTAAGTACCTATTTGTGTTGTCAGTCCAGTCCAAAGACTTGTCAAGAATCACTATCTCTCACTAGATAGTGATTCTTGACAAGTCTTTGGAATTCTTTGGTAAACTTTGTGCACGTCTCACTATTAGAGGCAGCGCAGCGCACCGGCAGCAAAAAATACTTATATAGATAATTACATCCAAACTCAGTACAAACAGACATGCTCATGCACACAAATATCTGTCCTGGGTGGGAATCGAACCCATCAAATGTGTATTAAGTTAAGTTGAGCTGATATGGTAGAGATAATTTTAATAAATAGTAGTCGCCGTGCATATCATTATTTGTCATTGTGGACGTCAAAACATATATTTTTTTAAATTACTCGTAACATCGCCATTCGCATCTTTTCTTATTTGGTCGCACAAACACAAACTGGTCTTTTTGGCTTTCTACCCATCTTTGTTACGTTTATCTAGTATTAATTTCCATTCTGGATAAGTACTTTTATACGATGAGTACTAGTGGCCAAATCTCCTGTATATACGAGTACCTGCATGTATACAAGACTGTTGAATACTTCACTGGGTAACACTGGCGCTCAAGCGATCGCTTCCTATGTTATTGGGAGCACACTCCGTATTTGCACGAGAATTACACAGAGCCGTAGATATTAGGTTCATTCATTCGTGATTTGTGTGCTTCAGTCTCTCCCAATGCCCGTGCAAACCGTCGTAAGTCGGAACATTGCGATGCTTGAGTGAATCTAGATATTACCTGAGGCTTAGAGCTGTACGTACCTTGTTGTTTTGTTTGTAATGTATTAATTAGGAACAAAACTAGATAGGTACAGACGGCAGCACTAGCTTACCTCCAGCTACCCCAATCTGTCAAATTTCTTTCATAGATTTTCAACCTTATGACAAAAGCATAAGGTTCACTTTCGATTGGGGAAATTTGACAGATTGGGGTAGCTTGATGTGCTGGTGTCTGTACATACTAACCTGATGAACCTACTTATTATAATTTATATATTTTGGTACTAGTTCCTACTTCTTACCCAACACTGCAAATCCTGTGAGCCAGAATCAATAGTGGCACACAATGAAATGACACTGACGAACTGACGGAGTCAAAGCGGTTACCTGGGACATAGTTGAGCCTCAGGCAGAGATGCCTGAAGCTCACCAGGGAATCGCTCTGTCTGGAAAGTTTGTTGGGGAATTTAATCACAAAGAAACCAGGAGGAGTAGGATATAAGTTGTTCCACTTCCCTTCGGACCAAAGCCGGAGACAGAATGATATGACAAGATAGATTTAGTAACCTCAACAATACCCAATTGCTACGAAATAACCAAAAGTTAGTTTTCGCACTGTTGATTTAAGGTGGGTTCTTGAAAGTTCGAAAATTGGCAGTGCTATTAAAATATAATCACTAAATCAGCTATTGCTGCTGTCTTTGTTCGTTACAACTTAGAAGTGGGCAACAGATTTAAAGGGCTTTAGGTATCTTATTAGGGGATACGATACCTGAATCCCTGGAAATCTGTGGTAATTTATTTGTGTAATAAAAAAACTGCTAAAAGAAAATTAAAGATGATGACAAAGACTAATGGCCGTAACAGGTACGTCCTAGCAGTTACGCAATCAACCATATGTTATGGTT
Organism: Pseudoips prasinana; assembly: GCA_951640165.1. Taxonomy (NCBI): domain Eukaryota; kingdom Metazoa; phylum Arthropoda; class Insecta; order Lepidoptera; family Nolidae; genus Pseudoips; species Pseudoips prasinana. Next base: position 15,075,795 of record OX621241.1, on the reverse strand, counting down.
AGTATAAAAACACATTTTTATTTATTCTTCTGAATTTGACTGCATGTTTCTGTAACTGTATCGTTTTAAAATAATTGTTACGCATTTTCTTAGATGATTAATAAATGAAAGGCATTTCAGATGTGCATCCATATTTTGTTAGTGAAAATATAACCTTATATACTAGTGTTAGTAATATTCACTTTTAAATATAATAAAACGTAACTGGGCGATGTCGTCCCATTAGAAAATCAAATTTAATTATTATTTTTATGATCGTTTGCGTAAAGATCAAATGAAATTACTATGAGATAAGAGAATGGCGTCACAAATCGTCAAAGTAATCTTCTATGAATGCTTAACCATTCTCATTTATTGCCAATGATTATTATGAAAGGTCAATGGATGGAAAAGGAAACAGTGAGACTATTTGTGGTATCGTGAATATTATTATCCCTTTAAATACGTTAAAACTTTGTGTTGCCTGTTCAACCGCTTGTTCTTAAAAACGATCATAGATTATTTACCGAGCTGTCAGTTTTTTATCTCGTCTTTGTCCTACTTATCCAACATATAGATCGCAGATCTTTATTTCCAGATACCTGCGGAGGTAGATATAATTTTAGGCACCGACATTATACTTGGGAAATTATTAGGAACGCCTGGTAAACGTGACTTACTTGAATCCGCCGACAAGAACAAAATATAGTAGATTCACTATGTATTACAGATTCACTTTCTATTTGATACCTAGAAATCTTCCCCTTATTAACCATAGACACTTAAGTCTTAAAAAAAGGGTTTAAGCAACCAAAACTTCGAAATTAAAATTGCAATCGGGTCTTCATTCGACCAAAAAAATGTTGAAGTGACATCATTACGCAGTAGATTATTATTATTGTGTCAAGGTAGTGTTCCCATATGATAAGTATTTGATTGCATAGGATCAATTACAATTTTAATTTCGTTTTTGCTACTTAAGACCGTTCCTTTAAAGACTTACATTCCATGCTCACAAATGTACAAAAAATTCTATGTATCAAATGGTAACCGCGCCATTATATTTGGACGTTACATCACCACTTAATCCTTTTCCCAGCCAAACTTGTTTAATTAATTCTGTGACAACCGTTTTCCGCCGCTATTCTAGTCTAGTACGCCGGTTTCCACAAATCCCTCTTTAAAAAGTGAATTTGATAACGTGGTGAACCTGACCTTGAACGTAACATCATTTCACCCGATACCACTATATTTATTGATAGACACTATTACGTCATACCTACCACATCATTGAGTTACTCAACCGAACAAACCGCTTCGCGTTGTATTGAACGCTAGTCAGAAGTGCATTGGTGTGGACGTCTCAGGATTATTGTTACAGGATTAGTGGCAGTAGCCGCTGATATTAAAAAAATGATATAGCCATTAGAATTTGCAAAAAACCCCCGGTTTTCAGAGATTTGTTTGGATGTGCGACCATGAAGATTCTAATAATCTTCACAGTTATGAAATAATGATTTATTTGATTTTCAATCTAGTAGTTTAACTGCATGTACTTACATACTACCCACATTGAACTTCAGCATAATCGCCATGGGAGGTCACGGCTTATTACAAACCTGTTTATTTTTCTTCTACCACCCGCTGCTAATATTGATGAACGATTGACTATTCAGTTCTCCGGTAACCTGGGACTGCTGAATACGTGTATCACTGTCATTGTCTCGCATGAACTTTGGTGCAGGCTCACCTAATATTCGTTCGAGAGCATTTGTGACAGCCTCAGGTCGAAAGCTGCTATAAGTGTTTAACCAGCTTGCTACGTTGCAGACCAACAGAAAAGAGACTGGATGGTACCTGGATGGTGATTTAATTTATCACCATCATTAGTTTAGAATAATAATAATACCCTGGGACATTATTCACACACGGCCATCTGATCTCAAACTAAGAAGAGCTTGTACTATGGAAACCAGATAACTGATATACTATACACACTTCTTTCTTGTAAATATATACTTGTATAGATAAATTACACCCAGACTCAGGACAAACATACATGTTCATGCACACAAATATCTGTCCTGGGTGGGAATCGAACCCACGACCTGCGGTGTGAAAAGCAAGCAAGAATAAAAGAAAGTTACAGAAGGTGAAATAACAGCATAATATATTATCCGATTAGCTCTCTCATTTTTCTCTCTTTGAAAGAGAACTAACAAGGAATTTATTCGTCGCCAATGTTGTCAATGTCGTTCACCAATGCTCAGAAAAACTACTTTAGCTGTCCTGCGGAGTATCGAATCCGGGACACAAAGTGGAGAGGCGCCTACCTTAACTGCACCACACGTGCAATCAATTCACAAAATCATTCAGCGTTTTGTCAGTTCATGTTCTTTTACCAACTTTTTAAACATTGTATGTGACTGCGGATGTGGTACTGACATAGGCAATGCATTCTAGAGACGAGCAGTTTCCACGATAAAAAAAATATCATAAATTTTAGAGGAATTAATTTCGTGAGAAATAAAACAAAATTATCATGTTGCTTCGTATTTTATTTATTGAAGATGAAGGTACAATGTAACTTACTGAAGGGAGATTTAGAAGATATTTACAAGGTGTTAAGGTAACATTTAAAATTTAGTTAATACTTTTAAAATTTCTGTGACTAACCGTAAAATAATCTTAAAAAATCAATAAACATTGAAACTATTATAAGCAGAAAGAATCCAAAGTAATTATAGTTAACAATGATAGTTATTAATATATAATTTATACACGGATTATTAAGGCAATGAGTGTCCACCCTTGCTTTTCTTTTCACGGATAAAGCAAAAACTCAGTATAAGTAGATTTTTTTTATTTAATATATGTGTGATATTCTTATTTATAACTGGCAACACCCAACTTTACCATTTACGCCAATCTCTACTATCAAAGATGACAAGTACGGATCTAAATAGAGTTAACACAAAACTATAAAACAAACTAAAAACAGGGTGAACAAAATCATTAATAAAATTGTTGTGAAAATGTAATTTTGTAACAATTATAAGACAATAACATTTTACTAACCTTAAAAGTCACTGCATATAAAATAATAGTAGGTATATCAAATAACAGTGATGGTTTTGAGTTAATATAAATAAAGTTCTATAAAATATCAAGTTTTAGGTATAGTTTTTCTAGTATAGTAACTGAGTAGTATGAAAATACTCTTCTCAGGCCCTCAACAACATTTTATAACGGTTGAGTGCAAAAAATATACAGAGTGGACACTGATTAATTAAGCCACGTATAAACTTATATGTTTCACATTTCCTAGATCATTTATGTATCAATATAACTATAAAAATTATTGCCTTAATCAAATCTTTAACTACACTTCATGAACGTGCACAACATTTAACAGTGATTAAAGTTATCTATCAACTAGTGAATTACCTAAACAAATAAAGATTCTTATTCATTTAAAAGATTAACTTAACAAAGATCTTATTATATTTTTTTTACTTAACTCTAGATTTTATTATTAATTTTTGATATGTTTGATATTCTTGTTCTATGCAACTCTTTGGAAAATGAACTTTCACCTCTTCAGATATTAGTAGAAATAAGAAATAAATTAATGTACAATATATCAGTTAGTAATAGTCTCCAATATGATACTCGTTAAAATATTGTAACGTTTTTTGTAATTTCAAAATTATGCTTTAGTGTAGGTGTAGATTACATATAATTATGTTGAATCGGTAATCAACTTACTATTTAGAGAAAGTCTTTCCAATGATCGCATGCCATCAAAAATATTTTTAGAGAACTTTTAGGCATGTAGGTTGATCTCGATCTTTTCCTTTGCCGTTTTAAGTAAGTGATAAGTTACTTCTAATACGCACATATATTCGAATAGTCAGTGGCGCTTGGCTTTGGTGTGAACGCGCGATTACTGACTCCAAGTGCAACAGCCTAACCACTGGACTATGGCGCCCAACTAATGTTCTCTATAAACCGGAAATATTTCTTATTTCTACAACCCTCAGTAATGGAAGTTATTCCAAAAAGCTACCATAAAATACGCAGCAAGTGCTTTTCATAAATCCGTTGTAAATATTTTAAATTTAATTTTATATCGATCACTGAAATATTTTACGATCTTGAATGCGCCAATAAAGGGGTTAATAAAAACATATAAATATTCGTTGATTCTGGATTTTGGAAGCAAATATTCTACTTAAAAATAATTAAACCCTTACATTGCGCCTTCGTTCTTAACTTTGCAGTTGTTCTGCCGTGCAAAGATCAAGTACCTACTTTATAAGATATGAAACACGTAGACATCGCCAGAGATTTGTTTATAATTTTCTATACTTCTGGATTTATACAATTTTAGTCAAAAGACCACTTTTTTACGCTAAAATAATGTTTATGTATATATTGTATGTACATATGTATGTACTTTTGAACAAAATATTTGTCAATTTCAATAGGAAATATCTGGTATAATTATGTATAGTATAGATTTGTAAAATATACAGAATAAATACGATTACCGAGTCACGGGAATGATATTGAGTATAACAACAAAGATTATGTTATACTTCAATTAATTGTTATAGTAATGTTAGTTTTATGTTTTTAATTTATTATACCATTAGGAAAATTCATTAAATATTTTGATCTTGCGTAAAATCGCCTTAATTTCATCGTTATTAAATAACTGAAGCAAGTATAATGTTTATATAAATTAAAAGTACAACTTTTCGATCACAATTCAATATTCCTTTTAATTACGAACGACTGTCCCGCTAAAATATTATTTTTTACTACATTTGAATCTGTCTTTTAATATTGTCTTGTATGTGTACTGCAGAGATGAACGAAAAATTACGCAATTGAAATTGTTGAATCTAGTAATGTAGATTATTTTTATTAGTATGACGTAAAATCTTATAGTTTTTAGTAAGATAAAATGTTATTGCGAGTACGACGTCATATCGAGCGGTTGTTAGATAAAATAATTTTGCGTAAATTTATAATATTATTTACGTTACTATAATCCATTGAGTCATACTACTACCGGCATTAGTTTTTATAAATCTAGGTTCTACCAAAAAACAGCTATCGGTTAAATGATTGCTGTTTATGAATTTTATCTTTGCGCAAAATATAAACTTTGCTATATAAAAAGCGTATAAAATACGCATATAAAAGTTATACAGGTGTAGAATTTACGATTAAAAATGTATGAACATCGACGAATTAGATTTGTTTTTAATACGTTATCGTATCGGGTTAATAAAATTTTCGGAACCATAACATACATCCGGTGTTTCATATTTTACAAGACACTTAAAAGCTTTATTAAGCTGCGTTTAGGGCTCGCCATCTCGCGTATTACCTATGGACATTTTATGCTAAATAGGTATTATTTAGACTTATTCAACTAACTCTTCAGTCTTGGACGTTACACTTAAATAGAATACTTCTAAAACCCGCGTCGAATTTATACCTCTCCAAAACTTTTAATTAAAGTATAGAGTCTGCGTGTTTTAACAATTCTATTGCGTAAATCAATACACATCAAAGATAAATCACTATTAGCACAATTACACACAATACTTTCAGATATACCTGAATCTTTTGTATTTTTATACACACAATTTATTTTAGCTACTTTTTAGTTTCTTTGTTGAAAGTTATATAAATTTGAACGATATAATAAGTATCTAAGATTCGGAAAAATCACATACACTAAGAAATAAAACACATTTAGGACAACGCACGACCAAAACTTACGACACCTAAAGTAGTAAGCGAAATATACAACATCCATTCATTTTGAACGTAATATTACGAGTTTATTTAATCTCATATCACTTAAGTCTATATAAAATTTATTAATCCTAACAAACGAAATTATCACAAACATTTAAATAAATCACATTCTGTATAATAAACGCTGTATAATTAATACTTAATTATATATATAAAAATATATTGCTCAGGGTTTCAGTGGGTCGGTCTATCAAATTCAGTGCTTTAGAATTAGCTTGTGAAATAAACTATTTCAGGAATATGTATAAACATAAGACTTGTAATATTAAACAGATGCGGCTTTACCATAACTTCATGTTGTTCCCATTCTTTAGACGTTTCTTTCAGCTCTACTCAGAAACAAACAAAATTAGGACGAAATAAACCATTGCCATGTTTTCATGTTTTAAAAATACATAATTTTACTAGTTATAATAATAAAAACATTACTAGGTATAAATAAAATATCTCTTCGGGTTTTTTAATTCTAATTTTACGCTAGATGTATACATAAACGATTTAAAAAAGTTACGACTAGTGATATGCTTCACGATATGTATTTGATATGTCGATCACAACAATATATTATGGCCTTTAAGCGCCATCCAGATTTTTCCATAGCCATTGATCTTAGTTCTTCTTCAATTTCTTAATTTGGCCTTGTATTTCTCAAAATTAGTCCTCGGGCCATCCGAGGTCTTCTCCAATGAGGTCGTAGAACCTCTGGTTGTGTTGGATGAAGAATTTTCTTAACTTAGTGACAACAGCGGGGTCGACCCGAGGGTGTTTCCGACCTTTCGTTTCTCGGAGACATTTATCGGTCGTGTCATTACGAAGGCAATAGAAACCTTTAGTTTCATTGAAATAGAAATTCTTTCTTCCTGTAAGGACAAAGTAAAAAAAATTGTTAGTCGGTTACTAAAAAAATTTTTAATACCTTGCAAAAATCGATATCTGCCAATGTGGAGTGGGCGCTTACGATTATAATATTTACTCTAAATCGGCGGAAAATTGAGGTTTGATTTCTGCTACATGATCCAATTTATGAATTCCCAGTTTTTAATAGTCCATCAGTTAGTTGTTGTCTATCAACTTAATTCAAAAACCTTACCAATCTTATGTTCCAATCCTAGAAATTTCTCGATTCGCCTTAGCTGTGGCACCGGGTCTTCAATTAGTAAGTCACCGTTCACCACCAGGATCTGTTCCCGCGGAAACACTTCCAGCCAACGATGCAGGTAGGCGTGATACAGTGATATAGCAATTGGCCTGTTGGATATAATAATACACGTATTCAGAAGAAAGAAAATAGTAAGTATAATTCCTAATCTTAGAAGATGATGAATGAAGATTAACCTTATGAAGAAAGTTTTAATACTGTATCTGAAAACTTTAATCTCAATATGGAATATTTTTTCATTTTTCTTTTTAAAAAGGCAATGCTCGCAAAGTGAACTTAATCTCTGTGCCGCGAGGTTCTTTACAAACACATCATTGACGGACACAAAGTACATCCAGGCTCAGAATGACACTGGTCACACAAATATTTGTCATGCGTGGGAATCGAACACGGGACACGAAGTGCCGAGACGACTGTCTTAACCGCTGCGCCACACGTGCAGTCAAGTATATATAAGTATATATTAACAAAATTTCAAAGGAGTCGTGTTGGCTTGTGTGTATTAGAAATAAACCTTTTTCAATGTTTATCTTGTGCTGTCTTTTTAATAATATTCTGGAATACATGAACACAACGTCACAACTTTAATTAAATATCAGGCTGAGTTGATATTCTTAGTACTAATTATATATTCTTTATGAATTTCTTCTGTATTTGTATATGTAAATTATTTGGCGCATGGACCAACACATTTTTTTTAAAGATTAGAATAATCTTTTCTTGATGAAAGGTATATGTATAACTTTCGAAAGGGCTGCATATTCTAATGAGGTACTTATGGTATAATTTTGGTCTTATAAGTATCGTATGTAATACTTTAAGTAACAAGGAGCAACATAGTGTATGTTACCCCTTGTTAATTAAGGAGTTAGGGTATTCACTTCAACTGCAGCTATCTTCCAGTAAAAGTCACGCCAAAATGGGTTCAGCCATTTCGGAAGTTTGATAGCTATTATGTATACATTTCAAACAGAAATTTCAATTTTGTTTACTTGTATAGGTTTTATATAAATTTGTTTATTAACCAGTTTAACAATAGCATGAAATTTTAGCGTCTTAGACATTATCAGAGGGATTATCAGATCAATGAAAACGTCTCACCGTGGTCCGCTATCTCAAAAAATGTGTTGTTAGTGCTTATACAATCTTTTCCACATGCTGAGGAATATATTATATAAATATGTGTAATCATAACTTTTTCTTACCTATAAGCTATATTAATAGATCCGTCAGGCGATATCGCAAGGTGTTCGAATGGCTTGGCTCCGTCGGGCAACGGGTGGCCGGGTAGCTGTGGCTGTGCGGGTGCTGATGGAGTAGCACGACTGCGTAGTTGCGTATAGTCTGATATCGCGCGAGTCACGGGCTCCCGGACTATGAGTAGCAGACGCACTGACGAGTTCATTGCTCTAACTCGTTCTGGTACCTATTCAAAAATGTTACATCATCATCATAACAACTAAAAAAAGTCCACTGCTAAATAACACTAATTTAACATTTTTGCGGCAAATATCAGAATATCATCACCCCAAACTCTCCCCCCAAGACTTTTCAAAAGTCGACCTGAGGGAACTCAGGACTTTTATGCCCCCCACGGGATGAGATGGGGTCTTAGTCTTTAGAAAGAAGCTGCTTGTGATAGATATTGCCTCGGTTCGACTTTTAGACCCCTCACGGGAGGAGTGAAGATATTCTGATATTTGCCGCAAAAAAGTTTAATTAGTTTGAAATCAATAACATTACAAAGTTGTTGTTAGATGGGATTCGTGTATGTTCATGGTCTTAGTCTTCAGAAAGAAGCTGCTGGCCGTTTTGTGATAGATATTCCCTCGGTTCGTCTTTTAAACCCCTCACGGGATGATATTTGCCGCAAAAAAGTTCAATTAGTTTGAAATCAATAACATTACAAAGTTGTTGTTAGCCGGGACTCGTGTATGTTGCGGCACTGGACGACACTACACTCTACAGGTGGTCGAGTTCTGTGCTTGATATAGCCTTGCGCTCTTGACGTTACTGAGATTGTTAATACTAACACTAGTTATTAATATGAATTTCTAACAAATGATATGGACTGTGTCTGAAATAAATGATTTATTATTATTATTAAACAATGGCTATCAGTACTTGATATTTATTGGAGTTACTAATTGACAACCTAAATACATTGGCCTATAGCATTTTGTAGTAACTTGTCAATTAGTAGGTTCAATAAGAAGGGAGTTTTTGCATTAAAATTTGGAGTTTTGCTTATCTATTTGTCCAATGTGTAATACTTGTGTTGTATTCACGTGTTTTTTTTTCTTCAAATTTACTAACCCAAATATTGGATAAAAAAATCCGTACAGAATATCAATTTTTGTTTGCCATTGCATCATCAAATTAATTTAAATAAAACAAACTTGCGTATAATTTTAAAATAAAGCCGGCAACACGCGACTTATAGCATGGGTATTGCAAGCGTCCATAGAGTATGGTCACCGTTTACCATCCTGTGCACCGCAGGCTTATTTGCTGACTTAGTTGTATAAATAACACATGACAGTTTTAGGCAAAGAAAGAGTACTTTATACAAAATAACCCAACATTTTACAACGTATAAAACGTTGTAAAATTTTGGGTCGCACCGTAAAGGTGTACCTAAGTGTAATGAATTATTAACAAGCCGTTAGTAATTTATGTGTCCAATATGACGTCACATTGCTAAGAGGTATGAGGTCAAATGTATGGTAAGATTATTAATCTTTAGCAGTAGTTATGTCAGCTTATTTAAAGTATACATAGAACGCACATAAAATGGAATTGGACGCTTTTGTCAATAACATTTAAAAACGAATTACAAGAATTGAAAATGGATATTTGGTTTTAAAATGCAGTTGATATCATTTGTCAAATAATAAGTGTCTAATTTACCGTGGATTTAACTAGAGAAACTTTCTGTATGATCGAAATAGACGGTTCGATCATACGGAAATTTTGGCCTACCACGAAATTCGAGTATCTTTAGAGATACATGAGTCACATACAATCAATCCTATATTCTAAATAGTAACAATTGTCTTTTGGGTTTTTCCAGGTGAGAACCAACTTCCGAAACAAAGAACTTCAAATTGTACCAACAGTTGCACTTAATGCGGAAATATTAGATTTAGTCTGAAATATTAGATTGACACTTGATTCAAAATTGCAATGGGGTCCTCAGATTGTAAAGTTAGCAGGTAAATTAAGTTCGGCTTCCTATGCTGTCTGGAAAATAAGGCAATTGTCAGATGAACAAACTGCTAGATTAGTGTATTTCGCGTACTTTCATAGCATTATGTCGTATGGCATTCTGCTGTGGGGTTCGGCAGCTGACATAGGTACTATTTTTGTATTGCAGAAAAGAGCAGTCAGAGCCTTTTATGGTTTAGGCAGTCGCGATTCTTTTCGAAATTTGTTTAAAGAAATAAATATACTTACTGTGCCATCGGAATATATATCAGAATATAATGTTTGTTAGAAAAAATATTCATAAATATAAAAAGAAAAGTGAACTGCATAATATAAATACTAGGAATAAAAACAAACTAGCCATGCCAGGCTTTAGAGTAAGCAAAACTAATAAATCATTTTTAGGAAATTGTATTAGGTTTTATAACAAGCTTCCTACTCAAATTACTGATCTGCCTGACACAAGTTTTAAAACACATATTAAACGTGTACTTATGGCTTAAGGGGTTATTACACCACTAAAGAGTACATCGATGACAAAGACGTCTGGCTCTCACTGCCTACCTGCACATTGCTCGCTGGAGACCTTGTAGCCATATAGACATGACTGATCTGCTGAGTTACGTGAACTATCTGTAAATGATTGCTATCATATACTTAATTTAAAATTATTGACTCTGTCTCAAAATGAATAATGTTATTGTTTCGAAGTTTTTCTTTTGTATACCTAAATATAATCTAAAATAATAAGCATTCAGACAACCGATCGAGCATATTGTGATATTGTGTTTGCCAACCAAATAATTACTTACTCTAATTGGACCAAATCCCGTGTTCATGCCCGCTTGAGTATGTTTCGCCGGACCGTCTCAACTGGGTCGTGTTGAAACCGGTAGTAGATGAACCCACTGAGTTTGTTTCGCTGGGTCTTCTCAGTTGGGGCGCATTGGATCCGGTGGTAGCATTAAAGCGCGACCGTCGTTATTAACACAAGGTCCGTCATAATAATAATACCTTGATATAGACAGAACCATTGACAATATGTAGTAAAAATATTAGACTCAAACTAGATAATTAAACATAATCTCTTGACAATAACTTGATACGAGCTAGCTAAATATCAATGCTATAATACAATAAATTTTATAAATGTTTTCATACAATGTGTACCTAAATATCTATGTCACTAGAAATAATAATGTATACAACTATATTACTACAAACATGTTCTGACTATTTACAAGCGCTTTTTTAAAGTCTACGTGAATAAAAACCTTTTTTATTTATTTTTATTTAAACCAACCAAAGTCGTGACTCCGGTCTGCCTCTTAGCGCATGCTTATTAATTTTTATATAAAACCAGTTGGCGGATCGTAGTTCAGTATATAGCAATTGGTAGGTACACAATTTTGGCCATGGCATGAATTCAGTCAATATTTCGTTTTGGACCTTTTGATTGCCAGTTCTGACACAATTAGTTTATTTACGCGGTCCCTGATTTTCATCACTAGAAAGGGCTGTTTAAGAAAATTAAAAATAAGTTTCCAAAGTTAACACGAAGGAATTGGATTATTTCTTGCTAACTTTGGAAACATACTCTTAATTCTCTGTATAAGATTAAGATTCTCTAAATGTTTCCAAAATTGGTTTATTTGTCGAAAAAAGTGCATTGAAAATAAAGTGAATATTTTGAAAAACATTGAATGCATTTTTGAGTGGTCATAGTATAATTAGCTTATTAATTCTTTAATTTTATAGTGCGCCCAACGTTTACAGTTAAAAGTGGCTGTAGGCTGAGCCCTACTTCCTCAGGTTTAAATTTATCGAAGAATAAAAAAAGAAGCTCCTGAAATGCTAAGCTTAACATATCTATAGTAAATAAGCAACATTCATAAACAATTAAAAATAAGGACAATGCTAATCAAATATTTATTATCGAAACAGAGTCTGCAGAACGAGGGTTTTGGGGAAGCGGGACAATTCATAAAATGATTTCATAAATGTAATGTGGGCATGAAAAAAGAAATGCAGAATTTATTTAATTCTTGAAATTTGCTTTGAGTGATGGTAATTTAAATTTTAATGCTTTAACTAAGTGCCAATTGGATATTAAGAGATTTTAAATTACTCATTAAAGGAATTTCCAGATAAACTAGCATCCGTAGTACACTAACTACTTACCTCAGGCGTTACAAAGTAGCTCGGGCTCTTTTCTATCGTGATTTGTCCTTTAAACGATAGTGGCATTTTGCTCCGGTACCATTCTAGCCCTAACGCATAATTCTCGTCTCGGTCAAAGAAGTGCACTTCTCCTGACGCCTTCTGTACCATAGGGTGAAGGTACAACATTTCCAGTAATGCCCGTGTCCCACATTTCCGGACGCCGATTATCAGAGCCTGTGATATAACAAAATAATATTGAAATGTAGGTATTCAAAAGTCAACACTGAGTTTCACAAGGTTGACCTTGAAAGGTCAGGACAGGGAAGTTATACGTTAAGCCCGTTAGTTTAGAGGCAATTCGGAAAACCTTTTGGGTGGAGTGGCACTTTTATTTTTCTTAATGCGTACCACGACAAACTCATATTAATTATACTTTTTCTAGATGAAAATGAAGATTGGTGATGGTGGAGAGGTTGTTGAATTATTCGTACTGCGACTGCCTCAGGCGCAGAATACCTTCCAAGATACTTCTTTATGAGAATTTTTCTTTCGATATTGGTAACTTAAGGAAGTCTAATTTTCCAATATTGGAGAAACTTCTTATTATGACAACCGTATTAACTAATAAATTGTTGCTGTTACCTCATATTATCATTTTATCCATTGCATATTAACAAATACAGGCATGGAGCTGTCACATACATTATAATCTAGAAATCGTATTTAATATGTTAGAAACAAGCTTTGAATTACCTGTGGGAGTCTACGTGCAGGTCTTGGCTGCCGAGGTGGTCTTATCCGTTTTCTTATTGCCATGGGATGATTGATGGTTCGGCTGTTGCTTTCTTGGCTCTGAAGGATCTTCCGACCTTCGCTTGCAGCGGATGCTATGCTCGCCGCCTGGTGAGTGAAAAATTTAAAGACTATCCGTCTAATTCCAAACTGTGGAACTTAAAGATAGTGACGATAACGTTTGTGTTAGGCTAACGTAAATTAAATGGCACTGGTACCAAGGATTACTGTCCTATCATAGGCGGGAATTAAATTTAAGTATGATTCGGATTACTTATAGGTTGGATTATTAACAAAGGTGAGTTTGACCTAAAGTAGCGCGGTTTTACGTAATTATTTAGAAAAACATGACCATACAATTTTCTTTGCAGTATCTGTAAATAGCAATACACGTAATAGTTTGTAAATAGCGATACAGTTGATGCCAGTATTGGGAGCGTACCGTCCATAGGCTTATCTGTTTACCATCAGGCTGGTATCCAAAACAAAGCTTCACTCGGTTTTCCGAATTTAATAAAATAAATAAATAAAAAAGGTTTTGATTCACGTAGACTTTAAAAAAGCGCTTGTAAATAGTCAGAACATGTTTGTAGTATTATAGTTGTATACATTATTATTTCTAGTAACATAGATATTTAGGTACACATTGTATTGATAGTATTAAAACATTAATAAAATTTATTTTATAACAGCAATGATATTTAGCTAGCTCGTATCAAGTTATTGTCAAGAGATTATGTTTCAGTTTAATTATCTAGTTTAAGTCTAATATTTGTAATACATATTGGCAATGGTTCTGTCTATATTAAGGTGATATTATTATTATATTCTATAAATAGTATTTACCTTAGAGCGCATAGTGTAGTACACATATGCACTCATTTATTTAAAAACGAATTTATAAGAAACTTTGCACTCGACATCTATTTAAAACGACTAAAAAGTGCTGGAGGCGAAACTTTATTATATTAATGTTAACTTTTTCAAGTTTAGCAGCGCATATAATGAGTATGCAATAGAAAATGCCGTGTGCACAGCGTCTTAGAATTTCGTCTTTAAATAAGCGAGGGCCTACGTGTTTTCATAGTTACTGTTTATCTCTTAAAGAACGGACATCTTATCTAAATTGCTCTAAAACAGACAAAACTTTATCTACCGTGTACATACACTATTCTGACCTCAGAAGCCTCGAAGCGGTAACTTGTATAATATATATGTTGTATTTAATGTACTACTTAGCAAAAAGAAAAAAACGAAGTTGCGCTATTTTGTTCGTCAAACATAGAAAAATAATTGCGAAGATGTGGTGTAGCTAAACATTACCCTAAATTATAAAGAACTATGCAGTAGGTACACTATTTGGAAGCGAATAGATGGTTGATGGACGTTAGCCGCTGCCAGCAATTGTGGAGATCTTTAGAGGAGGCCTTTGTGCTGATTGATAATGATGGTGATGATGAGATGGTGACGATTTGCCACACTACCAGTTTTAACTAATATTCAAAGTTATGCAGATAGGATATAATGTATGTTCTGTCACAGACATCAGGGCAATATGAATACAAGATTAACATAAAACAGTTGCCATCAAAACAGGCAGGCACTCACCTAATTACTGCTAATGGGCTCGCTTTGTGCGTTTAATTGAAATCATCAATTATTATCCTTTTGTTTAATTAATTAACCGTAGTAATTATTTCCGAGTGAGTAGGTTTACCATATACATTTAGAGAGATGTGTAATAGTATGTAATTGTGTTTTGGTTGGAAGTTTCCATATTTGCTACGTAAATATAGAAAAGATTTATGTTGTTCAGGTATTTATTTCTTTATCGGGGATCTAAAATACAGCTGCGGCACTATGATTGTTCAAAGGCCACATTACTCGGAATCTAACTTATTATTAATACGGCTTGTTTATATAATTAGTTACTATTAGTGGGCATATTTTTATACTTGGCTATGGAAAATAAACATTCTATATTCGCTGTACGTTTACCTACTTGTTGATGTCGTAAAACAAGTAACATTGTAAAACAAGGGTGTCATAAAATGGCAGAGTTATGTTATCGTAGTCCGAACATTAATTACGATTACGAGGTTCGATAGATAGGGAGGGCCCGGCGGCGCGCCTTGTGGCACGCCAGGCGGAAGTCGGCCTGAAGCCGCTTACAAGGGTTACAGCTTATGTTCGCTCAATGTAGTAAGTGCAATTTGTTGTTCAACGTTGGTAGGAATTATGTAGGAAGATAGATATGTATATAGATAGTTTGGAGTACAATTAGAATGTTCCGTTAACGTGGTTGGTTTTTTTAATTAGCTTTAGTATTCTTCCTTTTAGACGTGACGATCCTTAACATTAATTCGTATGTCATATACCAATGAAACTGGAATAAATATGATTGAAAAGATGGTAATTGGCTATGGCTAGTTTGAGGTATTTAGTTTGAGAGACTAGACCAATATTGGTAGGATTTTCATAATTTCTCGTGTTATGTGTATCCTCTGCATTACGCGGTCAGAAACCGCTGAATGTATGTGTTATTTATATAACGCACTGTATATATCAGTGTGTGTGACGCAGTCTGCCTGATTGGTCTCAATTGCTGAACGTAAATGTATGCTTTAGAGTGTGTTGTCAGCATTAATGGAAGATATAAAAGAGTTCCAGCAGCATGTCGGCCGACAGCGTTGCGGCAAAATTTGCCGCACGTTTCCACAATAAGCAGTCTCCCAGTTTCAACCTCATATACGTTACGTACCTGTATGCTGTAGAGCGCGCTGTCGTAGAGCACATGGAAGGTCAGAAAGAGTGACAGCAGCGTGACGGAGAGCAGCGCCGCGGCGAGTTTGGGCCGCGACACGCCCACCACTAGTACGCAGTCTGCCAGCTCGCCCTCCGCCGGCCGGAACGACGACCGCGGCAACCATCTGCCACAGACACAACACGGTTACACATTCGTAACAGTATCACGATTTAGAAGGAAAGAAAAAGAAAGAAATACTTTTATTTATACACATACATACAAATTAATTAAAATTTGCTTAAAAACAAAACAAATTGCTGTGTACAATAAATGGGTGCCAACTTCAAGCTACAGCAAAAATTACTGTAGCGCTGGTATTCTAGTTTGCTAAGATAACAGTTTTGTTTGGCATTTTTGTTGAGTGGTACAACTTTTATATCAGTAATAATATAACCAGTGCCACTAGCGACATGACAAAAGTATTTTTAAATAAAGTATGTATAATTTTTGTGCACAATAAATATTTTCCGTTACCCTTCCTTCACGTTTCATTTGATTTATTCAAAGGTGACGTGCATTTGGTACGGATGCGTTTGGCTAAATATTCCGAAAGTTTTGACAAAACTTGTATAACTTCTAAATTCAATATTTTTATTTTTTTCACAATAAAGATTATCGTTACGATAGTAGCGATTAAATTTAGGACGCTTCCACTATTTCACCGGACTATAAACAGAATATTGTCTGAATAAGAATATTGTGTTATAGCTTGAAACTAAATATCTAGACCGTCAATAAGTTGCGATAAAGCCTGGATTTAAAATGCCCCGTGTTATCTAATTACAATTCTAAATTTTCTGAAATACATATACGTATATAAATACATATGGTATAGATGGCCGCGCGTACTGCGCGGCCATCTATACCACCCAGCCGTGCTCTCGGAGCTGCGGCTGTGCGCCCCTGATGGCTACGTGGGCGCACGCCGCCGCCCCGCTACGCTCAGCGTACCGGTAGCAAGAACGAACTTACTCAAGTTCGCCCCCATGTCGCGTGCCATACGACTCATAAATTTAATAGCAGCGGAAATTGACATAGTAGCCTGCCAAAATTCGCAGAAGTAGCGCAAAGGTGCATTGTATGTAACTCAAATGTATAAATTTTGTATGTAATTTTAATTATAGCATATTTTAATTATAGCTGTAATTATAGCTTATAATATCGTTTTGGTGTATGCTGTAAAGATATTTTAATTTGATTTGAAATAAATAAATAAAAAAAAAAAAAAAAAAAAAAAATGTATGTACGTATACGTAACATAAAGAAAGTAACGAAGATCAGGTTTCCAAACCTCGAAAAGTTATAAAAATAAAATAAAGTAAAAGTAACTACAGCGATAAGTGGTAATTATGTTAGAATTTTCTAATATATAATGAATAATAAAATAATAATAATAATATCTAGGGACAATGTCACACATATCATCCTAGCTCCAAACTAAGCAAAGCTTGTTCTATGGGTACCAGGCGATGATATACATACTTATATAGATAGATAAATACTTAAATTAATTAAATACATAGAAAACATCCATGACTCAGAAACAAATATTCGTGCTCATAACACAAATATTTGCACTTACCGGGATTCGAACCCAGGACCACCAGCTTCGTAAGCAGGAGCACTACCAACTAGGCTACGGTGACCGTGAATAATTTGTACTTACAGAATATCGAGTGGCAAAGACTGCGAGCAGCTCCTATAGGTTGCCTCCGGCCTGTGCTTGGTTGGCAGTGAGTGACTCATCTGTGATCGTGACTCCATGTGGCTCCCATAATAAATTTACTCCCGCAACTAATCTTCAAGCCATACTCAAACATCACAGTGTTAGCCTTGCGATATACTATTATCCGTCTGGAGGTATCATTTTCTCCTTTTAAATTCGTTTATTATAATCTGGAACAGAACAACTATGAAGACAGAATATACACCTATACTTAGCTCTACACTGTTTCATCAAATAACGAAGGTACTATATCGTAACAGTGTAAAAGTAACGCTTAATGTTCTTACATTATAATATTATTTCTTTAATCCTACAAACTTCAAATAAACTCTTCTTGAGCTTGTGTAATTAACTTACCATATTCCTAAATCCAATCTGGCACCTCCTACACCTGTAACAAAAGAAAAACTAAGTATTGAAAATGTTTAATAACGTAAACCGATATAGCAATGGAGCTTTGATTATATATTATCTAGGAGTCTATTTGGATGATCAAAAATTAATACATTGATAATGAACTGTTAAAACTCTTATAACAGTTCATTATCCTTATAACAGCCAAAGTCGACTGTTTCGAGTCTGGAAGGCGCGCTGAGCTGGATACCAAGCGGGATGAATTGAAAGCCAGACCACCTGCGGCGATTAATTACAATTATGACAATGGTGTGCTCACATGCCCGCAATGTGTGAGGATTTTTTCCAATAAAATTGGCTACATAAGTCACATGCGAGCACACGAACGTCGGCTACAGTAGGAGAAGAAGCGGTCGCCGTGGCCAAAATCGGCCGGGACCACATCATCATCATCATAATCTTTATAGTAGAATATTTTTCATCTCTATAATATAATAGCTGTGTGCCGCAGTTTCACCCGCGTTAAACTATATAAATTGTAGCCTATGTTATTCAGATATATCCGCTATTTTACTACAAAGTTTCGTTATAATAAAAAAATCATTTTTGCGTGAACGAGTAACAAACATCCAAACATCCATATTTTTTTGTTTTATAATAGACAACGCCCGTACCAGAGAATCTAATCCCTGTATCGCGGGGTACTTTACAAATATATAATAGACTGACACCAATGATATCCAGACTCAGAACAACTATTTATGGTCCACACAAATAGTTATCCGGCGCGGGACTCGAACCCACGACACGAGGCGGCGAGGCGACTGTCTTACCCGTTGCGCTACACGTGTGGTCAAATAAATCACAAATTTTCGCATTTATAATATTAATAGGATATATAATTATATTTATCAATGTTAAGACTAAAATGTGTAACAGAAAGCTGTACCTATACAAATCAGATCACTAATATGCAGAAATTAACATAAAGGGATTAAAAAATATACGAGCATGTATTTTAATTTAATTAATAAAACCACTTCTACAAGTACTGATTTACTCATTTGTACTGATTTCAAAGCTTCTAACCTCAGTAATAATAGAATTCCCTTGCCCCACATCAACACCCTTCAATCCCTATTACGCCGATTTAGAAGATTGTGAAATGTGATTACCCAAGTGAGATTCCAAATAATGCTTAACCTATGTTGTTTTATCTAAGATGGCAACTGTTATGTTTATGACTTTAAAATGGACTAAGTTTCAAACACTGTACTTTATTTGATGAATTTTTCCTACTTACCTGTAGAAGTATATAATTGTATAGTATGATAGTACACAAAAGGTTGTTACCTTTTGTATACTATCATACTATTCAAGTAAGAAATAGTTGTACCTTGTAGATACTTAACCAAATTTGCTAGCCAAATGCGCTACAACTACACTTCTCACAAAAAAATCGTAACAACTCTGAAGTTTGGTTTTACATAAAATTATGTATTTTTTTACATTAAACGAAAAAAAAGTGCCAGTTAATTACGGACCATACAGGTTATTTTTTAGCTATAGTGGTTTGTTTAACATATATGTTTTTACACTTTCAGAAGATTTTTGTAAATTGTTACGAACAAAGTCGTGAAATAAAAAAGTTTATTTCGTATCTCATATTTGCTCCGCGGGTTCTAATGACTGCTCCCATGTGGTTCCTCATGGAAACGATAAGAGTAACTATCTTGTGTTGTTAGATGTTATCCCACTTTTGTATAGCTGTTTTAAGCTGGCCAAGTGTCTATGGAGCCGACTTTCAAACGAATCAGAGCGACAGATCCGGCCCCAAAGATTCTTGCTGGCCAGCCCATGACTGTAATACTTCCTTCACTCAGGGATTCATTTATAGTGCCTGCGGTATGAGCCTTAGCATTATTCTGCATATGAACACTTCGCCAATAAACCGTATGAGGGCAGATGAGGCACCAACTACTCTTCGATAAGCGAGGTCCAGCTACAAAACAAGTTCAGTTTTTCAATCGGCGCGTATGCTTCCACAAACCGTCCATGAACCGCTACCTTAACTGACTGTATCAATACAGCACTAATACACTAACACTTCAGGAGTTGTCTTATCAGCCGAAAGTCGCCCGCTGCTGGACAAAGGCCTATATCGGTTACTTTCAACTGCAGATCTCAGCATTTCTGATTCAATCTTGCAGTGAAACTCCAAGCAGGCTATGCTTGGAGTATCCCTGAGTTCTCTATTGGTCTTTGGGTGACCTTGAGCCGTTTAATAAAGCCCATAATGAGCGACTACGTGTCTGTTCCGTAAGTCATCACTGGCAATACACAATGGTCAAAGACTTTCAAATTGAGACACTCTTAGGGGTTACACTGTTATAATTCGTTGGTAACCCTTCCTCCGCCTTCCCCTAGTGTAAACCGAAAATATGGTGTTCCTAGCTAGAATTGTATCTGCCGTGTGTTGATGATTCAATTAAAAAGTCACGTCAAGTTTCTGTTAGCAATCCGCAAACACTGAATCAGTTCGTAAATTAGAATTAAGTAAAAAATACAAAGAACACGAATAGTTGGTCAGGAAATCACCGCTACTCCCAGATTCATGGGGCACGAAGTGTGCCGTACATTGTAACGGTTTACGAGTCGACTTGGCGGCAAAATACGTTCACTTTACACGTTTTCACCTTTGTAGTACAGGCAATAGAATAAGTCGTACGAACTGAGATTGTAGAGCACCTAAATTTTATGCATAGTTTTATATTCTTACCTAAAAGGAAGTATGTACACACGACTACACATCAAGCTATACATTTCCAGTATAAGCTGATCTCACGTTGTATAAGATAGACTAAGATAGACTTACAATGAGAGTTCAGCTTATATTGGCTGAATTATAAAAATAATAATATCTAGGGACAATGTCACACAGATCATCTTAGCCCCAAACTAAGCAAAGCTTGTACTATGGGTACCAGGCGACGATATATATACTTATATGGATAGATAAATACTTATATACATAGAAAACATCCATGACTCAGAAACAAATATTCGTGCTCATCACACAAATATTTGCACTTACCGGGATTAGAACCCAGGACCACTAGCTTCGTAGGCAGGATCACTACCAACTAGGCTACAGTGACCGTCAATTATATTAATTATGATGAAATTATTCTTAAATTTTAAGTGATGAAATGAACGTGAGAAGCTAACATAATAATAATATCTGGGGACAATGTCACACAGATCATCCTAGCCCCAAATTAAGCAAAGCTTGTAATATGGGTACCAGGCGACGATATACATACTTATATAGATAGATAGATACTTAAATACATAGAAAACATCCATGACTCAGAAACAAATATTCATGCTCATCACACAAATATTTGCACTTACCGGGATTCGAACCCTGGACCACCAGTTTCGTGGGCACTACCAACTAGGCTATGGTGACCGTCAAATGACCGTAATGAAATATAGTAATGGATAATTTTATGTTGGATTCGGCAAACAGTTTCAACTTCTTCAGGAAGTCATCTACAGGGCGAATGCGACCCGCGTGACTGAAGAAGTTGAACTGATGGCCGAATCCAACATAAAATTAATTACGTGAGTTACCCGTTACTATCTTTCATTATGTAAGTAATGCATTCAAACTTCTATTATTACTGCTTACTTTACCAATTGTAAGTGTAGGGTACACTGCCAACACGCATATATGTGTCATAGTTAATATAACTGCCTATCAGTCTTCTGTCATTGAAGGCATTGGAATCCAGAGCTTGATGAAGTAGATAAGGCCGAGTTGCTATGCGTGCCTCTATTAGACCTATAGAGGAATATAAACTCATGGTGTTATTCAGAGATTATCTAACCTATGAGGTAAAGGCTTACATGTGTAGCTGATGGGAACGTATATCACCACCACGGAGTGTATAGAAATCGCTCCGTGGGAATATCTACTACAGACAGCAGTGTCACTCTGCGTATCATTCTGCAATCGCAGCCAACCCATCTTCCAAGTATGCTGATTATGTCATATCGCTCCATATGATGGAATCAATACCATTGTGGAGTTCTTTTGGGGAGGCCTTTGTGCCAGTGGACGTCATTGAGTAATTTACTATGTGTTTTCCCCTCACTAGTAGTTGACAAATTTAGAACTTAAACCGATGAATGTATAAGCTATTTACGAGCTGGAAGCGGTTCGTAATGCATTTTACTAGAACTAGATAATCGGGGGCGGTGGCGGTGAAGGCCGGGTCAAGGTTCTTGCACCGTGGGTAGGTATATTAATAACATACGAGCGGCGATCGTGTCACGTTACTGCTATTTCCACTGAAGGTTATCGTGGATTATTGGGTCAGATTGCCACATTTAAATACCTGCCTTTAGGTTTATTTTCTATGGAAAGTCAAGGGCAGTAGATGGTTTAATGCGTTATAAAGTTAATTAAAGCCTAATAAAAGTTAACATAAACACGGAAAAAAGTTACTAAATTAATAATGAAGTATTTAACGGAGTGGTCGACTCCGTAAAGGTATGTAATATGTGTTAAAAAATAAATTTAATTAGATTGGAGCCATCTTGAGGTATATATGGACCCAACTCCCAGACAAAATTCCAAAAATGTTTACCTTAAACTGTGTATACTGTGTGAGTGTCTGACGGCAAATAATATCACCAACCCATCTCATCCCGTAGAAGTCATCAGGGGGGAATATTTCCCAGAGAACAAGCAGCATTGTCGCTCTGTGTACTATGGGTATCATACTTTGATCGCTCTTTTGGGAGGTCTTGATCCATAAGTGGATGTTGTTGGGCTGACATGATGATGATTAAGACTCCTGTCTTACATTTTTAACTGTTTACAATCTTATTCACTGCACTAATATTTTAAATTGGATATGTCGTTACAAAGATTCAATCCAGTCTTTAATCATTTTATATTTAACAATTGAATTATCAACCATAAGGAAAGCTCTTGGAAACCTAAAGTTCCAACGTTATACCAGTATGAATAATAAATAAGCAAATAATAAATAAATAAATATCCAGGACGTGGCGTGTGTGACACAGCGCCATATAAGCAAAGCTTGTCCTATACTAAAAAACGGATAGAACTAATTATTAACTTTTTTTTGTAAATATGTAGGTACAGACGCTAGCATATCCAGCTACCCGAATCTGTCAAATTTCTTTTATAGCTTTTCAACATTATCATACAAGTATAAGGTTCACTTTCATTTGGGAGAATTTGACAGATTGGGGTTCAAAGACAAAGTAACTTTATTCCGTAAAAATTTTACATTTATGTGGAATCGTCATATTTTTTTTACCCTACCGTGCAGTGCATGACGTGGCAGCTACTGAGAAACACTGCCAGAAAACTCAGTAGGAATCCTTTTTTAAAATAAAATATACTTAAGATTAATTACAATCATGTGTGTTGACTCAGAACAACTCCATCCCAAGCACTTTTATCACTTAAATAATCAGAAATTTTGTAATATGCCCTGCTACACAATTTGGCTTTAATAATTCTTTTAAACTTATTCTTAGACAATTCTCTAATATCATTGGGAAGGTTGTTATAAAATCGGGTTGCGTGATGTGCTGTCGTCTATACATAACACAGAAAACACCCAAACCAAAACAAATAGACATATTCATGAAGACAATTATTTGTCTTGTGCGAGAATCCAATTCCCAACATTTGGATCAGAATGCAGTTTCACTAGCAACTGAGTTAAGGCGGTCAACAATCGCCATATTCCTAAATTACCCTAAACTACTTCCTCCTACAATGTACACACATACCAGAAGGTACGTCCTTCGCATAAGCCTATTCCCATTTTTTGTTGTCCGTATGAGGAAAATACTTGGGCGGTAAACCGACCGTCAGATCATTACAAGCAAAATAAGAGCAAGAAGATTACCTACTTCGCTGACTGACAATAAAATTCTTGTTATCTCAGTTTTAGGGCTCAATAAACTGACTTAATTTTTATCAAATTTTACTTTAGAGATACTATAAAAGTAGGTAGCCTAGTACGAATTACTTTCATGAATCATAAATTACCACTAATTGCCTTGTAAAGCCGTAGGCTTGCTTGTACTTACTATATAACAAGTAATAACAAGTTTGTATCTAAGATACAGGCTTTGTTTTGTTAGTGCCGCAGGTAATGTGTGTTTGAATACTAAGTTCTATGTAAATCTCGTGAAGTGTATTAATTATTCTGGAATATAATTATTATTAACATTACCTAATATTTTTAAGACTAATAACGCCTCATTTTATCGTATTGTGCCAATCCTGTTCGAATGATATACGGGTCAAAATAAACGAAACTGAAAAGTGTCAGCTAAGTATAAATTTTATGACGAATCTAAGACAAAAAGTTGTAATAAAATGCATGCATATAAAATACTCTTTATTATTGTTTTACTTTGCAATTTTTTCTTTATTTTTATAAGTAAGATGAACCGAATAGATGAATCTTTTTTCTCTTGTGATATAAATTCATGAACACACTGCCATCAAATTCCAAACTAGGCAGAGCCTGTACTATGGCAATCAGACATATGATAAACATACTTATATACTTCTAAATATATACATACCTCTATTATAGATAAATTACACCCAAACACAAAATAATCGTGCTCATCACACAAAGATTTGTCTCGGGTGGGAATCGAACCCACGACCTCTGGGCCACTAGGCCAACAGGCCACTACTACCGATTTGACTGTTATCATATTAATGTGAACATGTAGGGATTTACTGATTACATAATAGTCACGTCTCGAGTAGATACTTCGCCACAGGCTCTAATGGATCATACGCCTCGATTCCTGCATCACGTACCCACCTAGTACCTATACATTTCGTGTAAAACAAGAATGTTACCCTAATTAAAGAACGAAATTGGCTTGCGGAGGCTCGCTTTTTTACGACCAATCATAAAACAGGCTTTTAGAGTACAACATAAAGTAACCAACACAGTACCCATTTTGAATTTTTACGGAAGTTAGACATTTTGTTTGTGAATTTAATTCACAGTTTCCGGATTTAGTATCGCGTGAAATTTCAAATAATTTGGTTATTATTTACTCGAGCTAGCTTCATCCTTTAAACTTTTTAAAGTTTTCTATCAGATTCACTATTAATTGTATCTGGAATAAGTGGCAGTACGTGGAAAGTAAAAGAAAGGGATGGGCCAGGATACTGTACGAATCTAAGGTTTGAATAGGTCCCAAATCCATATAAAAGAACATTATACGTTATACAATTTCTTTTATGTTTATTTGGTACCTTTTGTGATAAAGTTGAAAATTTGACAGATGTGCTGGCGTGTGTACAGAAAGAAAAGGTGAAATATTTTCAAGTTTTTATAAATTCATAAATAAATTCATAAAATCGCTAACTTTAATACTAACGTTAACGATTGACGATTTCATGAATTTGTGCTGGGGCATATTGAAACTGGCTGCTATGGGCAAAATATGACCAGCAGTAATAATAATATCCTGACACTCCTACGCTAAAAACGTCGAAATCCGTAGGCGAACCAAAGTAGCTGACATAGCCCAAAGAATTGCCAAACTTAAATGGCAGTGGGCGGGGCACATAGCTCGTAGAATCGATGGCTGCTGGGGCAGAAAGGTTCTCGAGTGGCAACCACGCACTGGAATACGCAGCGTGGGCAGGCCCCCTACAAGGTGAACCGATGATTTTGTAAGGTCGCGGGAATCCTCTGGATGCGGGCAGCGCAAGACCGGCCATTGTGGGGAGGCCTTTGTCCAGCAGTGGACGTCTTTCGGCTGATATGAAGATGATGAATAATAGCTTGGGACATTTTTCACACACGGTCATATGATCTCAAACTAAGTAGAACTTGTACTATGGAAACTACTTATACTACTTTTCTTATGTAAATACAAACTCATATAGATTTGCTGTGTGGTGACCGCGGCCAATATCAGAATATCATCACCCTATCTCATCCTGTGAGATGCGTAGAAGTCGACTCGAGGGAATATCTACCAGAAGACAGGCAGCAGCTTCTTTCTGAGTAGGTACTATGACCATCTTGCTACGATCGCGATCCCGCCTGCCAAGCTGGAGGCTTTTGTCCAACAGATGACTTCTTACCGCTTTTATGTTGATGATGACTTATATAGATAATATAGTATAGAATAGCAGTACACTATTATGCTGTAAGCCGTTCTCTTAATTAAAAAACCGGACTAAGTTCCTACTTTTTGAATTATCATCGTGAGCATTAAATTCAAGTCAAATCATCTAAATTGGTATACGTTACAATTGAAAGGCTCGGTGTTTGTAAAATGAATTGTATATTCTACAGAACAATTCGAAGTCCTGTTGACCTAACCGCACAAATTCAGTAAAGGTCAGCTCATAACGTATTTGAAATTTAGTCGCTTTAATTTAACGACATTTTATTTGAATAGCTTTATAGGAAGCGAGTGGGTGGACACACATCACTTGGGACGTAATTGGATAATTACCAAACATATTTACCTATTTTATTACTGTTGGGTAATACGTCATTTCAAATAGATATAAAAGGGAGCTTAGACGCTAAATGTTCTATGATGTACTAAAAAATCTACTCGTACATAATTTATCTTTAAAAAACAGTAGTACTAAATGATGTTATCTCCTATACAACCTTTTTATGTGAGTTGAGACTGGAATCTCTTTTCATTTCTATCGATAGCCATATTTTATACTAGATGCGCCCCGCGGTTTTAACCGCATTAAACTTTGTAAATTATAGCTTATGTGTTATTCGGATATATTTTATTTTATTTTTATTTTATTTTATTTGGGAAAATTACAGTGTCAATTATCTAATGTAGTCTAGAATAAGGATAACTTAGAACTACACTCGCGAGCAACCAAATCGACTCAAGCCTTGTCGGCGCACACATACATTGATACAACTAAAATCATGAATGGAAATTATTAAAATGATATGTCATTCGAAAGCTTAAGATGTCAGCTTTAATTTGATATCATTATCATTGAAATCCATCCATCATTTTTGAAATAAATGATGTCTGAATGCAAGAGTAGGAAAAACGGGAATTTAGGAAAAAGGGTATGTGTCTCGTATTTGACAAATTAAACAAAAAAAATTAAAAATAAAATTATTTTATTTAAATCAGTATTTCGTATTGCCCCCTCTAGCCCTAATTACATCCCGCAGTCTGTTTTTCATGGACCTTATCAATTTTTTGACATTTTCTTGAGGAATGCCGTCCCACTCCTCTAATAATGCTGTCTTTAGCTCGTCTACGCTTGAAGGGACTGGATTTCTGGCCCGAACTCTTCTTTTAAGCTCGTCCCATAAGTGCTCGATGGGATTCATGTCAGGACTGAGCGCAGGCCAGTCCATCGTGCGTAATTCGACCTCTTGCAGAAACTGTCGAGTGACTCGTGCCGTGTGGCAGCGGGCATTGTCGTGCATTAACACGAAGTCTTCACCGACAAACCCTGCGTAGGGCACAACA
Organism: Pseudoips prasinana; assembly: GCA_951640165.1. Classification (NCBI taxonomy): domain Eukaryota; kingdom Metazoa; phylum Arthropoda; class Insecta; order Lepidoptera; family Nolidae; genus Pseudoips; species Pseudoips prasinana. The sequence continues at coordinate 15,048,207 of OX621241.1, read as the reverse complement.
TGATCCAGTAGAATGTCGGTGATGTACCGATCAGCTGTTAGCCCGCCTCCTCGGCCGCCCCCAGGCACGAAAACAAGTTCGGTTTTTCCCTCTAAAGAGATACCAGCCCACATCATGCAGGAACCGCCGCCATATGCCACTGTTTCAGCGAAACAACATTGGGCAAATCGTTCTCCCGGACGCCTGTAGACTCGGCCTCTCCTGTCACTGCCATGCAGACACATTCTGCACTCATCAGTAAACAGGACCGATCGCCATTGCGCAACGCTCCAATTGAGATGCTCTCGAGCAAATTGAAGGCGCGCTTGTCGGTGGCCTGCAGTCAACTTAGGGCCCGTCGCAGGTCTTTTTGGCGTCAAGTTGGCTTCCTTCAAGCGTCTTCTCACTGTCCACTCGCTGACAGCCACTTGTCGTACACGTCTCAGTTCTTGCTGCACATCAACACCCGTAAGGTGTCGATTGCGCAGCGAGGTTGAGACAATGAAGCGGTCGTCTCTCTCTGAAGTGCACCGGTGGCGGCTCGTTCTTGGTCTCCGATTGAAGGCACCAGTCTCTTGGAACCGTCTGTATACTCGGGATACAGAAGACTGGCTCAAGTGGAGCTGGGCAGCGATTGCTCGCTGACTTAACCCTTGTTGCAACAAGGCAACAACTTGAGCGGCTTCTTCTGGTGTGGTATCCATGGGTTAGCGAAAACAAGGAATGCAATTTACGGAGATGTGTACCGGTCAACCTGTAACAAGCAACTGATAAGATAAACCGGAAGTGGGGGGTTTTATAGCGGGAGCAGGTAGCGCAAGTCGTGGATTCCTAAAGAGGTAATTTACGCTGACGGCCAATTAAAATGTGTCAATAAATCAGCGCTTAGTTTTTTTTAAGGTATTGATGTTAATTGAAAGCCTAATTCTTCAGCTTTCGAATGACATATCACTTTTGTAATTACCATTTATCGTTTTAGGAAAATCAATGTATATGTGCGCCGTCTAGGCTTGAGTCGATTTGGTTGCTCGCGAGTGTATTTAACATTTTCCACATATTACAGACTATATAACTTGGTATGCATGAAACTATACAATTACAAAATTATTATAAAAGAAAGAAAGAGAGAAGTTCGTTAAGAAAAATTAATATTATGTTTGTTTAGAATTTAGAATTAGCACCAAACCAGTTCTTACTAATAATAGATTTAAGTTTTTGAGACGTAGTGTTAAATATATCAAATTCCGGAAAATCGTCCAGGTGGTTACAATAATTAGCAGATCTATTGAAAAAAGAATTTTGTCTATAATTTGTAGAACTGAAATGAGTTTGCAAGGTAATAGGATGTCTAACGGATCTGGTTGGAACTTTAATATTAATTTTATAAAGAAGATGAGGAGAGTCTATACGGCTCTGTGCTATCTTAGTTAATAAAATAATGTCTGCTATTCTGCGTCTTTCAGAAAGAGGAAGCATATGATGTCTACGACATCTCGATTCATAATTGCTATCATATTTTTTACATTTAAATTGCAGAAATCTCATAAAGTTTCTTTGGATTGACTCTAGTCTATTGATGTAAATATTGTACTGAGGGTTCGAAATTTGAGAACAATACTCGAGGGTGCTACGCACGTATGAACAGTAAAGAATTTGTAGTACTTTGATACTACTAAATTGAGAGCTGGACCTTTTGATAAATCCCATGGACTTGTTGGCCTTCCCAACTAGATTTTCAATGTGTTTTTCGTATGTTAGTTTATTATCATGAATCACTCCTAAATCACGTACCTCTTTAACATTATTTAGGTCTTGACCTTTAAGTTTGTATTTAAATTCAATTAAATTTAGCTTACGGGAGAAAGTTATTGAGTGACATTTAGCAACATTAAGATCTAATTTGTTATTTACACAATAATCTTCAAATCTCTGAAGATCCTGCTGTAAAAGATGGCAGTCTGAGATATTATGAATTTGCTTAAAAATTTTCATGTCATCGGCATATAGAAGAAATTTAGAGTGTTTGAAACAGGAGGTTATGTCATTTACAAAGAGGTTAAACAACAGGGGACCTAACAGGGAACCTTGGGGCACACCAGACGGAATGTATTTCCATGGTGAAGAGTAGCCATTTATAGCAACCGCTTGAGATCTATTCTCGATGTAGGAAGTGAACCACCTGTACAGGTTACCATGAATTCCGCCAGCAAAAAGCTTGTCAAGCAGTAAAGAGTGATCAATTCGATCAAACGCCTTGCTGTAGTCGGTAAAAATGGCGTCTACTTGTCCTCCAGCATCCATTCTGTCAGTAGTGAAGTCGATAAATGTTAATAGATTGGTGGTTGTTGAACGATTTTTTAAGAAACCATGCTGTTCTTGAATGAATGACCTCGATAGTGCATTATATACTTGTGAAAAAACCAATCGTTCGAAGACCTTAGCAAAAATACATAATTTTGAAATTGGCCTGTAGTTTTTAACTTCATTTTTAATACCATTTTTATGTATCGGGGTTACAAAAGCAGACTTCCAAATGCTTGGAACAATGCCTTCACTAATAGAGCGTTTAAATAACAGCACAAGTGGTTTCGTCAACACTTCTGAACAATTTTTTATAAATATCGGGTGCAGTTTATCGGGCCCAGCCCCTTTAGTGATGTCTAATGTCCTAAGAAGTCTTCGCACCGTTTCAGGAGTAATTTCTATGTCACTAATTGCTTGACTGTGACACGAATTTGCTTGGTGAGGAGGTCGAGTATTGAGAGGGGCGGAGGGAGAAAGAAACATTGATTGAAAGTAGTCCGAAAAAAGTAGGCATATTTCTTCTCCAGTGGTTGCAGTAGCGTCATCGTAAGTCATAAAAGAAGGCAATGTGTTAAGACCATTTTTATTGTATTTGGTAAAAGACCAGAATACTTTTGGATTATTTATAATTAAATCTTCACATTTTCTGAGGTAGGCATTATAGCATTCATTTTCTAACAATTTAGCTCTCTTGCGGAGTAAAGAAAAGGTTTCATAGTCTGATTTATTTTTATATGTATTATATTTTTGGAGATATTTAAACTTTTCTTTAAGAACTTTCCTTAGAGAGGAGTTAAACCAGGGCGGAAACTTGAATGGTTTAAGCAATTTACTAGGTACATATATATTTATGACTTCATATAAACACTTGTAGAATTGATCTACAGCATCCTCTAGAGGTATGTTAAGCAGGCAATCTTCCCAGTCAATCTCATTTAGTGCTATATTGATTCTGTTGTAGTCACTTGATTCATAAAAATACTTTTTTCTACTTTGTACTGGTAGGGGTTCGAAATTTATTAATTTTAACGTTATGTTTAAGGATTTGTGGTGTTGATATTCGGGAACTAGTGGGCAATTACATGCAGACACCGATAAGTCAGAATTACAAAACGCTAAGTCTAATAACCTATTGTAGGTATTATGACAAAAATTAAATTGTGTTAAGTTGCACTCGGTCAAAGTATCAAAAAAGTAAGTCTGAGTTTCCCCTGAGTGGCCGTAGTGTTGTAGTCGACCATTGCAGTCAAAAGTCCATTGGACACGACTCAGGTTGAAGTCACCCATGATAACAAATACGTCGTTCGGACATGAGTTTATTATATGTGATAGTTTGTCAGTGAAATTACTCAATTGCGTATTGAATGAGTTACCTTGCCCTTCGCTACAAAGATATATAGTGCAAAAGTGTATGGACTTAGGGCAATTGCTCACGTTTTTATTTTTGTATGTGATTGAAATCCAGATATCTTCGGCAGATGAAGACCAAGCCGGGCGCTCAACTGCTATTAGGTCTCGGCGAACAGCCAATAGCACCCCCCCACCATACTTCTCATGCGTGGCCGCATAATTTCTATCCCTCCGCCAAACGATATACCTATTATCAAATAGTTCACTATCGCTAATACCCCTGAGCAACCAGGTCTCTGTCAATGAGATAACATCATAAGAATTTAAAAGTAAATTACGTTTAGATAAGTGTGTTTTAGTGCGCAGCCCTCGAGTATTTTGGTAATATATATTTAAATCAATGGTAGCCATTATTAAATAACAATAAACAATAACAGAATTCAATCGTCATATTATAAAAATAAATTATTACAATATTTAAGTAGAAACGATATAAGATATGTTGTAAACATAGCTTTTTGTACATACTACGTGAGCTAGACCCAGTCCAAAGAAGACTTAGACATTGTTTAATGTTGTTAATTATGTTTTTTAATGTTGTTAATTATGTTTTTAATTCCGGTCGTAATAAGAAGTATTCCGATCTAGAAAGTGATTGTTGCTGCAGAATAGCGTAATATAAAAGTATAACAATTTGAATGCAAAGTGAGTACAATCCAATGTGTTCTCAAATAAATCTGCTAAATAAATGCATCCGTTAACGAGCACATAACATGCAATAATCAGCCTTAGTACGGTAAGTTTAAGGCGCTGGGCCGGCGAGATTTGCCTGAGGTGTAACGGACTTACCTGCGATAACCGACTGGACGATCCGTAAACTTGTTTACTATGAATAGGGAAACAAAAGACTATTGCATTTGGTGCGTTTCTCAAACGGTGTGGTGTTAAGTTATAACAGTTTAAACGACAAAATATTTTTAGACGAGTATTTATGTTATTTTGAGAAGGTCTTTTTCGTTTCTTATAAAAAACGCAGGTGACGTATCGGATTTCCTGGCCATTATTTTGCAGTGCTTAACCCATACGTATTGGAAGCTCTTCTCTTTAGCCAAGATCCTAGCTTTGCTCAGTAGTGATTTGTTTCTCAGCGTCAAGTGATCATTTACGTAGTAACTGGTCTCTTCGCTAAAACCCAGATCGGATAACTGGAGCTGTTTACGTTTACGAGCAGACGCAATCAAATCTTCTTTGGTGTAGCGATTATTGAAAGCCATAATTATCGGTTTGCTTATGTTAGGCACCTTTGTTGGGACGCGTGCAATGTAGTTTATGTCTTCCTTCTTAAATGGAAGTCCGCAAACCTGACCAATCTTTTGTGCGATCTCATAAAGGTTCTCATTTTTTGTCTGTGGTATCCCTCTTATCTCAATGTTATTTGCCCTCGCCCATTGGTCCCTATCCTGTAACTCCTGTTGAAGTCTGGTAATTTCGGCATTAAGAGATGGGATAACTTGTATCTCTGTTTCGGCCTGTTTTACACGGGTGACAGTTGAACAACGCCAGAAAGGTCGCTAATGAGTTGATGTGCCATTGTTTGTGAGTCTTTTATACTGTTAATCTCATTCTTGATGGTTTTCACGTCTTCAACTAGAGATGGTAATACTGCTAGCTTCATTGCGATGTCGTTGAGCTGTTCTTGCATCCTATCCAACTGACTGGGCAAAGGAGAAGTTGTTGCTGTAGGTGGATTGGTTTTGCATTTTGGGCATTTCCAAGTATTCTTCTTGTCTCCCAATCTTCTGTACCCTGATGCAGAGACCCCTGAACACTGGAAATCATAATGTAGTTTGCAGACAGTGCAGGTTGGTCCATCTGTGTGTTCCGTTCCACAGCTAGCACACTCGAACATTTTAGATATTTAGAAAATAGTTTGAGTAACACTGGTAATAATACTATGCACACAAGTATACGTTCACTACGAAGGTCCGAGGCGATGGTGTGGCTACGATATACGTGCGCTCCATCGAGCGATCGTGGGCCGACTGGATATATAAGCTACTAGCTGTGTCCAGCGGTTTTACCCACGTTACATTTTATAAATTATCACAGCTCCTCCCCCGTATGTGATAGCGTGATATTATGTAGCCTATATGTTGACCCGGCCTCTTAATTCTTGCAAATTTTTAAGTAAATCCATGCAGTACTTTTTGAGTTTAGCCCGGACATACATACAGATAAACAGACAAAAATTCTACAAACTATATTTTTGGCTTCAATATCGATTGTAGATAACGCGCCAAGTATCCTTTAAAAAAATATTCAATGTACAGTTTTGACTTTCCTACGATTTTATTATATGTATAGATATTACTGCAAAGTTTCATTAAAATCCGTTAGGTAGTTTTTGTATGAAAGAGTAACAAACATCCATACATCCCTCCATTGTTACAAACTTTCGCATTTATAATATTAGTAGGATAGAAGGTAATTACATTAAAACAACAATTTGGTGACGGCGGAAAATATCAGAATATCATTACCCCACCTCACCCCATGGGGGCGTAGAAGTCGAGGGACCCGACAGGTCGGTTGGCGTGGTTGGTAGATGCTTGCCTTTCACGCCGCAGGTCGTGGGTTCGATTCCCACCCAGGACAGATTTTTGTATGCATGAACATGTCTGTTTGTCCTGAGTCGGCTTGTAATTATCTATATAAGTATGTATTACAAAACAAAAGAAGTAGGTATTTACATATACTGCTTTTGCTAAAAAAACAAGTTTTAAACAACATTACAAGCTCTGCTTAGTTTGGGGTCAGATGGCCGTGTGTGAATAATGTGCCAGGATGTTATTATAAAAAAAATAAAGAAATATATCTACCAGAGGACGGGCAGCAGCTTCCTTCTGGGTACTATGACAATCTTACTGCGATCGTCAACCCGTTTGCCAAGCGTGGCCATTATGTCATATTGTGTAAGAGATAACATTATTACACTACTTTAAAAATTAATTGTTCTCTAAAAAATTAAATATCTTGGGATAACTGAGACATTGCTATGTGATCCCAAACTAGGCAGTCTTTTCTATGGCAAACACACAACTTAATATTATTTTAGATAAACATACTTATATATTTCCAAATATATAGATATTATATCATCAAGATTTGTCCCGGATGGGAATCGAACCAACGACCTCTGGCTTAGCCGTCAGCGTCATTCTTAATGTACCTACCTAGTAGCAAAGAAAAAACCACTGCAATTTAAATTAGTCCAGCCTTCACATTAATTTTATGTAAAGTCTATATTTTCAACCAGCGATAACTTATTCAAAGTTTCATGGAACATTTTTAGCCACCATTTCATTAAAAGTTGATATTACCGGCTTGCATTATTTCCATAATATGCAATATCGTGCCTCGTTCCTCGCAATTTTGCTTTAAGACCTTGTGCTGCAAAACGGTACTTTAAAATAACACTGCGTCCTTGTGAAGTAATTTTTGAGTGTTTAATTCTGCTCCATGCGAATTGTTCCACAAGCAATTCGTGCATTAGTAACTAAACATACATACATTGACTCACGCCTGTTTCCCAGAGGAGTAGGCAGAGACAACGGATTTCTATATGTCTCGATCTTTGTATGCGTTTTTTGCCTCGATTACTGTCATTATATTCTTCATACATGCTCGCCGGTTTAAGGTACTTCTGACCTGCCCTTTCTTGAGAATGTCTCCAATTTGGTCTGAGAATGTTCGACGAGGTCTTCCTCATCCGGTTGTCCCATTCACACAGGCCAGAAATACTTCATTTGTCAATCTTCTTTCATTCATCCTTTCTAAATGGCCAAACCATCTCAGCATACCTAGTAACTAAACAATGATAAAAAAAACCATGGCACATTATTCACCCACGGCCATCTGATCTCAAACTAAGCAGAACTTATACTACGGAAATAATAGCGATTATGACATATCCCTCCCAAAGTATAGATACAAATCCAAGGTGGAAATCTTTTGGAGAGGCCTTTGTTTAGCAGTAATTTTATAATATGAAAATATCCTAGGACATTATTAACACACGGCCATCTGATCCCATACTAAGCAGAGCTTGTACTATGGAAACAAGATAAATGATTTGAAAATACATACTTATATAGAGAATTACACCCAGACTCAGCAGTGCTCGTCATTAGGTTAACATGTATAATCTTTAATTCGATATCGTTACCAAATAAATGTTGCAATGGCTTACATCTTGCATGCAGATGCACTCAATTCGTATATAATGACAAATAAAGTATATTTTAAAGCATATTTGTAGGTACATCTCAACAATAACTCACCTATACCTATACATTGTAAATCAAATATTGTGATACACCTTACAAGTATGTTCGCTATGTCGCTGCCTGCTTCAGATCGCCTATTGTGCACCAAAGGCCACGGAGTTAGGTGAGGGCCCCGAAAGGTCGCCTTGTATCTCTATTGAGCACCCCTTTTGTACAATAAATAGTCTACCTGCTGCCTTTTTTGCTTGGTTCACAAAGCGACGGAAATCTTTAAAGATGACGTACACTTATGACTGTTTCGGACAGACTGGTGGCATATCACGATAATGATGGCAGTTACTGAAACTTCTTTGATGTAGAAAATGTGACAGTAGATATAATTTTATTTCTACACAGCTGGTCTTATTCTTTATTTGTACTGTGGTAAATAAATTTGTAATAATGATAAATGATAGAGACCTATGTCATTCAGTGGCAACGATACATAGAGGTAAACCTTTTGTTTAAAATAACGGCAGAATATGAAATAACATTGTTTGACTTTTTAATGAAAGTTGAACAAGCCGTAATTGCTTTATTTTTTTTTGACCTTTTTAGCTGTCGGGCGAAAATCGGTTCATAAATTTAGGAGATACAATGACAGACAGAAACACAAGGTTTAGCATACGTAGAAAATACTTTAATTTGCCTATAAAATTTAAATACGAGCAGGAGCATCAGCATACACAATACACAAATAATAGAATAATTTCCCATACAAGAATATCGTTCACTAGTGATGCTGTGACCTTTCCATAGCAACTATTTTGTTTTCTAAAAACCAGCACATTTAATGTAAGGTACATTAAACGTGCTGGTTTTTAGAAAACAAAATAGTTGCTATGGAAAGGTCGACGTCATACACTCTATTAAATTTGTAAGATAACTGAAAAGTGACAGCTTATTTGCTTTAGGTGGGAACAGAAGTACATACTCAAATATATAAATAAACAGTCAATGTCATATCAGTATAACTGATTTAAAAAACGGGGTGGGTTTTTAATTTGACTATACGTTTTTAAGGGTTCCGTAACTAAAGGGTACCAAACAAACTCTATTACTAAGCCTTTGTAATCCATCTGTATGTCTATGTCATTCTGTGAGCTGTACGACATGATTTCATAGGTAGTCAGTTTAAATTTTCAAACAGTGCCGCTATCAATAAATCAGGTCCCCATGCAAATAATTTAACTTAACTTACAATCTTCTAGGAGTGTACGGAACCTTTCATGTGCGAGTAGGACTCGCACTTTCCTAGTTAAGTGTTTTTATTTTGGTATATTTTATACACAATTACTCTGTTTCTGAATTATTATCTACACTTCTTATTTTCATTACTTTTTTCCTATTTGATATGGAGTACTTTTGAGACTGTCCCATATAAATTGTTTAAATCGGGTAACATTAGTTCAAGTTGTGTAGTATGTAGACTTTTCTTTTTGACATCTTTAGGTACATATTTTTTCCTTACATTAGAACGTTGTAGTCAACGTTAGTAAAAAGTAAACCTTGAGCATTCATATCACATAAACTCACCATTGGTAGATATGTAACGATTAAATCAGCAACTGAATCTTTGGTGAAATGAAGCTATTTAGATGGACCCCTTGTAATTAGGCGACCTCATCGCATAAAACTGTAATGATTACTTCTAATGTAACCTGGGGCGGAAGAAATTTGAAAGCACCACTCCTTTTTGCCAATTGAGGTAAAATAAAATGATCTTCCGGGTTGAATTTCGACCTTGGGGTGTGCCTCAATGTAGATAACGCATCTGTGAGGTCTACGTGCTAACACACTCTCTATTCAGCCATTGTCATAAGGATAAACCGGCATTTATGTTGTATCTAGAAATTGCCAGTACCTAATTAAATCAAAATGCGTATTCCTGTCCGCTAAATCCCAATTATACTGTATCCCAGATGCGGGAATTAAAACCGTGACCCGTTATGAAGAAGCTACCGATTTATCAGTACTCCTGGTCGAATTTTGGCTACCGCGGCTAATCGCAACGGAGACTAGCCAATTACGAAGGACACTGATACGACTGCGCGAGAGATCAGTCGCAGGACCCACAGCTTTATGTAATCTGCTAGGCACGGGCAACTTTCACTGCTAACTCCTAGACTCTGAGATACTACTGGGTATTTTTCTAGCCTGTGTGGCTGACGGTATAGAATATCGCCACCACGTCTCATCCCGTGGGGAGCGTAGAGGTAAATTCGAGGGAATATCTACCAGAGAACGGGCGGCAGCGACTCTCTGCCTACAAGGACCATCATACTGCGAGCGCCAACCCTTTGCCAAGCGTGGCGATTATGGCAGATGATTTTTGGGGGAAGCTTTTGTCCAGCAATGGACTTTTAACAGCCGTTATGATGAAACACAGAGGGAAATCCGGAAGACACAGACGTAGCATGGGCGGGCGCAGCCGCTGGATAACGGCGGCGATTGTAGACCTAAGGCCTATGGCATACCACAAACATCTCTGCACCAGTGTATGTCCGTATGATAATGGTCAATCCCATAATCCAGCAATGTGTCTATCCCTCAGTCTGTTTGACGACTATCTTACGTTTGGTCCAATAACATCTTTTGTGCCGTCTCGGTATTTGAACCCAGGACCTGATAAACTGCGGTTGAACACGCTACCGATCGAGGCAGTCAACCCTGAAATAGTGTACGTAGTGTTATGCTACGGAAGTAATGAAACGAAGTTTAGTTTACTACTTACACTAAATATATAAAAGCATCGTATAAAATTGTTGAATAAATTAATGTAGCTTAACCAACGCCCGTATTTCCCTTTTTCTCAAATATTTCAGTTAATTACTAAAGCACGGTAGCTGGAAAAGTTATGGTTCGTTATAAGCCTATATAATCTAATAAAAACCTCGGTTTTCAGAATTTACTTCGCTTTTAAGATTAAGGTGTCTAAGACTTTGCTTTTAGCCAATTCTAATTTTAACAAAGTACAACAATGGTAACTAGATAAGATATTCTCGAATGGATGAAACAAAAATTATAACCAACTTTTAATGTGTTTTCTTTTAAAATTAATAATTAATGTGTAAAGTTGCTACTCAGTTAAGTATGTACGATGAGTGAACTATTAAAATTAAGATTAATGACTCATATTTCTTACTTTAGAAGTAAAAATTCTTAATAGACTCTCGCATGGGCCGTAAAATGGAAAGCTTAATTTGTCGTCTGGTAAGTCGAGTGTGGGTGCGGTTTCGACAGTCGCATCGTGTCCCGGGTTCGATTACCGCACATGGCAACTATTTGCGTGCATGAATATGTCTGTTTGTCCTGAGTCTGGGTGTAATTATCTATATAAGTATGTATTTACAAAAGAAAAGAAGTATATGTAGTATGTCGGTTATCTGGTTTCCAAAGTAAAAATATAAAGTATAAGTAGTATTGACAATAACTTGATACGAGCTAGCTAAATATCATTTCTGTAATAAAATAAATTTTATAAATGTTTTCATACAAGATGTACCTAAATATCTATGTTACTAGAAATAATATCTAATGTATACAACTATATTACTACAAACATGTTCTGACTATTTACAAGCGCTTTTTTAAATTCTACGTGAATAAAAACCTTTTTTTTTTTAATATAAATATCTTGGAACAACAAACACACTGCCATCTGATCCCAAATCAGGCAGAGACTGTTCAGCCTGTGGAGCTACTAGACTAATAGGCCTGTCATTTCTTCCAAGAGGACATGACATGAAACAAAAGATAACATGAAAGACCGAATGGAGTTCAAGTACCTTTCGCGTCTTGGGCTGGGCGGAAATATTACGCGTTATTTATTTCCTTGTAACGATTCCAAACTAAGCAGAGCCTATACTATGGCAACCGGACCAAAGATACATATACTTATATATTTCTTAATACATAAATAATCGTGGTCATCACACATTGATTTGTTTGGGATTTTTGAATTTGGGATCGATCGAACCCACGACCTCTGGGTAATAGGCTACTAAAATATATTGTGCTAGACCCGTGGTTTTGCCCGCATTAAACTTTATAAATTATAGCCTATCTGTTAATCCAGGGTGTCAGCTAACTCCATACCAAATTTTATTAAAATCACTCCAGCAGTTGAGGCGTGAAAAAGTAACAAACATACACACTCACAAAATTTCGCCTTTATCATATTAGTAGGATGAGAGCCGGTTTATAAGATCCCCCCCCTCCCCCATTTCCTTCCTTTAAACCTACTCTAGGGCAGTTTTTTTATCATAACTAACGTCTTACGAGCGTAGCCGTCGCTTTCCCAGCGCAGCAGCGCCTGTACAACCAACGTCAACGCGGCACTGGCATATCCCCGCTAGTATCTTGCAGTGATCAATCCAGTAGAGCAATGACATTAAAGTTAGCAAAATATGAAATAACTACTGTTATCAAGTACTCAATAGCCACGCAACAGTTATGACGTAACTGCTATATTTTAATTATATATTGACAATGTGATTATTTATTTAATTAGTGAATATCATTGTATCAATTACTTATTGATTCATTCGTACAATTAATTCTATAATAATTTTACATCCTAAAACTATTATTAATCGATATAAGACTCTCAATTCCTTATCACTGATAATAAATCTGAAGTCTGAAAATAAAGAAGATTAGCACTGCAGAAACGTAGTAGGTACTAGCTAGAGATAGGGCCATTTGAAATACCAGTACGGATAAAATTAAAAATGTTTAAAATGTACTCATTTGTAATGTATTTTCCGTATATGTTATGAGAATTTTATTCTAATATTATTTCTATTTCTTTCTAATATAAATAGGGTAGAAGATTATTAGATATTAATTCCTTGTTACGAATCTCAATTAGAACGTTACTCTGTTCGATTAAATATTGTGTGTGGAAAACATATCGAGGTTTTAATGTGCAAAACCTACGAGTGCGTAATACTACTCAATGTGAAACGAACAAACTTATATTATTTAAGACTGAGCAGCGTCAGACTCTACTTTGCATAACGTTACATTTTAATATAATAGGCGTTTGAAATACTTTACGGGCGTAAAAAGTTACTTTCAGAATTCCTTTCTGAAGATCGTTACCATCCTTTCGCTTCTTTATAATTATTAAAATTACGGAAAATTAAGTCGAAAGGAAAATAAATAAAAACCACGCAAAAACAGGGACTTTGTAAATTATTTAACAACGTTTTTGCCAACTGGGAAATTTTGAGAGTTTTATACAATCCAATAAGCCGAGGGGAATTAAAAAATATTGCGTAACCTAAGTAACTTCTGGTTAGCAACACGTTTTAATTATAAAACGCCAGGTAAATTAGTATTATTCAGTTAGTTTAGTTACGAGCCCACATGTCTCAAGAAATGCAACATAATATTAAATAATTAATCTTCCTTACGTCTTCCTACTTCTATTGAGTTTGGCTTCTAGTATATAGGTACCTTGCGGATAGCTACCAGAATAAAAAAATCTGCCATCTGATTCCGAACCTTTAGAGAACACGGTAACCGAGTTGTAAGGTGTCATGATGTCTACGATTAGAACTAGCGTAAGTCTTTCTTTTCTTATGAAGACAGCGGTTATAGTTGTGGCAATCTTGACCAAGTGATTGGCTTTGACATATCCATACGTTTATAGATGGTGACTACAAAACTGGTTTCATCTTGTCAATCCTATACAGACCGATAAGGGCACCGGTTTATGATCTCCTCCTGTAACCTATAATGATTATAGTTGAAGTTATTCTGATAACAGCTGGCTTAACATGCGGTCGGAAGCTCGGAAGGTAGTCTTTTAAAGGGCCAGTCTCTGAATTAAATCTTCCCTTTGATGACAAAATTTGTCTGGTGCATAAGAAACGTCATCATCATCTTGTAAACCGAAAGACATCCTCTGCTAGACATATACCTCGCCCAAAGATCTTCTAGCGTTACCCGCATCCAGCGCCTTCCAGAGGCTTAAGAAAATCATGGAAGTAAAATTAACTGAAAGAAAGATAACTCAAACCGCATGTTGAAGATAGGAAGGAATGGAGAAAGATTCACCAACCGGAGAGCTCTTAAATTAGATAGGTATATTGCCTGGTACACAAATCAAAGCTGCTTTACAATAAATTACATTATTGAGACACCGGGCCCGTCCAGAAGAAAATTTAAACTCGTTATCAGCCGTTATTTCTTTTATGATTTACATGGAGTACGAATCGAGCGAGTGTAATACGAGTACGCTACAAACGCTTTAGGGGAATTTGAAATAAAACGTCGTCGGTGATGATACGTGTTCCATGCATTGTGGGAGTACGTGTGGCACTTGGAGATATATGCTACGCTACCCACATAAAGATAAAAGAAATATCATATCATGGATTTTGTTGTTAAAGTTTCTTGTTCGTATGTTTACATTAAATGTATCGTTGTGTGTATGTAAATATTTAAGTGGTTTTCGATGACATCGCCGAGAACGGCGAGTCACACTGTACAGATAATCGGCTTTCCTTTTGTGCTTCTAAAAGGAAATGTTTTTTCCATCGCACAGTTTGTAATAGGTTTTTCAGGGGCGGAATTTTAACGCCCTAGGGATGTTTTTATGCTTAGACTCAGGGAAATTGGACAAATTGAATTTTGCGTTTTGTTTGTATATAATGTAGATACATTTCCTGGGTTTGTTTAAGTGAGTTTCGTTCGCCAAAATTTCTAGTAGCGCTAGGTTATGATAAGGTAAGTAACTTGATAAATACATAGTGTGAAGGATATCATGATGGTAATTATTATCAGCAATATTTTAGAAATATCTATGGTGTGTTACGGCTCACCTAAAGTTCTTTACACGTAATTGTTCTTCCTAATGATTTGTAATCCGACTGATCACTATACCTAAAATTTTTCCTCCTAAAGTTTTCATTCATACTATTTGTAGTGCTACCGGCGATGTTCATTACACGCATGTTTCCGAAAATTGAAATTAATAATATCATTAATGTAAATATATTTAAACTGTTTTTATCATAACGCTTATATCTTTAAACATAACCATAATATTTTCACTCATACTCACCAAGAAACATTTACCAAGTGTAACAAAAAATATATGTGGGTAGAAAATGATAGTATCTTGCGCGCTTAATGATTGCAGTTCTAACCTAACCCAAATAATTTCATAAAAGTACAAAAAAAGATATGACTTTGAATAGTAGTGTAAAAATGGTTATCTTCCGTGGTGGTCTTCCGGTTCGTGGTCGCCACTCAAGAACCTTTCTGCCCCAACGGCCATCGGTTCTACGAGCTATGTGCCCCGCCCATTGCCACTTCAGTTTTGCAATTCTTCGGGCTATGTCGGTGACTTTGGTTCGCCTGCGGATTTCGACATTTCTGATACGATCCCGTAGGGAAACTCCGAGCATAGCCCTCTCCATTGCTCTTTGTGTGACCTTGAGCCTTCTAATAAGGCCCAATGGTCTGTCCTAGGTAAATATAGTTCTCTACAACTTCGAGTGCAGAGTCACCAACTTTCAATTGAGTGGGTGCAACATGGACGTTTGACATGATTTTCGTCTTATCCATGTTCATTTTCAGACCCACTTGTTGAGAGACTCTGCTGAGGTCATCGAGCATTGTACCGAGGTCTTCCATGGTCTCAGCCATGACTACTATATCATCGGCAAATCGAAGGTGAGTGATGTACTCGCCATTGACATTGATGCCAAAGCCTTTCCAGTCCAGAAGCTTGAAGACGTCTTCCAATGCAGCGGTGAACAGTTTCGGAGATATAACATCTCCCTGTCTCACGCCTCGCTGCAAGTGGATAGGTTTCGAGATCTGGTCCTGGAGTCGCACTGACATAGTGGCGTTTTCATACAAACACTTTATCACCTCGATATACCGGTAGTCAATTTGGCACCTTATGAGAGACCTCAGCACGGCCCATGTTTCGATAGAATCGAAGGCTTTCTCATAGTCCACAAACGCTAAGCACAGTGGCTTGTTATACTCTTCGGTCTTCTGTATAACTTGCCGCAGCGTATGTATGTGGTCTATGGTGCTAAAGCCTTTTCGGAAACCGGCTTGTTCGGGAGGCTGGAAGTCGTCAAACCTGCGCGCGAGACGATTCGTAACGACCCTCGAAAACAACTTGTAAACATGGCTCAGCAGTGTGATGGGTCTATAATTCTTCAATAGGGTTTTGTCGCCCATTTTGAAGAAGAGCACCACCACACTTCTGTGCCATGCTGGTGGCGTTTGACCATCTAGTATGACGGAGTTAAATAACTTCTGAAGGGCCCGTAGGATTGGTGTACCACCCGCCTTCAGAAGCTCTGCTGTAACTCCATCATCACCAGGCGCCTTTTTGTTCTTGAGTTGTTTGAGAGCCATTCTAATCTCGTACAGGCTGACGTCCGGGATGTCTTCGGTGTAATGTCGGGTTAGTTGTGCTCTGGGATCTGAGGCATGACTTTTGATAGGTGGCTGTGTTGTCGTATATAACTGTCCGTAGAACTTCTCGATCTCTCCCAGCAACTCAGGCTTAGACGTGACGATTCTACCATCCTCAGTCTTCAGCTTCGTCAGTTGGCTCTGTCCAACAGACAGAGCTCTTGCGAACACTTTAGAGCCTTTGTTTCGCTCGATGGCCTCTTTAATACTAATTGTATTAAATTGCCGCGTGTCGCGAGTCAAAGACTTTGAGATCTGTCTGTTGAGCTGCCGATATCTGATAGCATCATCTGAGGATGTCAGAACCATTTTCCGTCTATCTTCCATAAGTTGCAGGGTAAAGTCAGAGATATTTTTAGTTCTGTTTGTACGACGGGCCTTGAATACCTTAGACCCAGCCGTATGGACAGCTTCTACGAGCCTGTCATAGTATGAGTCCACTTCCTCGCAGTCTGCTAGGCATTCGAAACGGTTTTGCAGTTCGAGCTGAAATTGTTCGGGGTTTTGGACGTGGATAGGTAAAGGTCGGAGCGTAGACTTTATCAGTCGGGACCTCTGGAGTTTGACATTAAGGTTCAATGAGCCTCCGACCAGTCTGTGATCGCTCCCGGTTTTAACCGCATTGATCACGGAGACATCATTGAACATCTGTCGTCTCGTCGACAAGATAAAGTCTATCTCATTTTTAGTTTTACCATCGGGGCTCACCCAGGTCCATTTGCGGTGATCCGGCTTCCTGAAGAAGGAATTCATCATAAAGAGTCCCTCCTTCTCCATGAAGTCGGCCAACATTTGGCCGTATAAAAGTATAGTAGATGTTTATTACTACTGACATTAACAAGTTGAATGCTTCGGTAGAAGAAACACCTCCTAGTAATTACCTAGGAGGTGTCTACATTAAATAACAGGGTGCGCCAAAGTACACCGAAATTTTCAACTCCAATAATTGAATATCCGAAAATGTTCTTCCTAACATTTGTCATCCTAACAATCACAATTCCTAACTATTCTGTATCTAATGATCATAATTCCGAAGCATTCAACTTGTTAAGTTGTTAGTTTCCTTATAATCCAATAACTAAACTCTAGTGACTTAATTCAGTTTTTGTTATAAACTACGAATAAAGATATTATTGTTATAATATGATATGACGATCACCGTAGCCTAGTTGGTAGTGCTCTTGCCTACGAAGCTGGTGGTCCTGGGTTCAAATCCCGGTAAGTGCAAATATTTGTGTGATGAGCACGAATATTTGTTTCTGAGTCATGGATGTTTTCTTTGTATTTAAGTATCTATCTATCTATATAAGTATGTATATCGTCGCCTGGTACCCATAGTACAAGCTTTGCTTAGTTTGGGGCTAGGATGATCTGTGTGACATTGTCCCTAGATATTATATTGTTCATAGTTTTATGGTATGTCATGTTATATTTAATTCAATATTTCCTGTTTACTATAAATAATATCTTAAGCAACATAACTGTTACTGTACTTCAGTTGTATATTGTAAACAGAAAACTAACACAATTATAGAGAATAACTTCTCCATAATTTTGACAAATTTGAAATAAATAAAAATCCTGTACCTGACCTCATTCCAGTAGTGTCGCGTGTGTCATTAGATTGATGGAATAGGAAAATGTGAACCTGTGTTCGCACACACTTGCACTATAATAGGCTAGTCTCCATTGAGACTGGCCGCTTTGGCCGAAACTTGGCTAAGACGACATTATTATTACTATCACATAATAATAATACAATACAATACAAATATCGTTTATTTTTCTCCACAGACATTTTCTTACATGTCATTTACAATAAGGTGATGTAGATACTTAATATTATGTTGTGGAGACTGGAGCCAGTACTAGGTAAAACCTGTGTTACTATAATACGGCTAAAACGACGAAAATATATATGGCGACATAGATTCTTACCATATCAGTGGCAATTTTGGCGATATCAAACAATGGTACAAAACCATTACTGTCAGTTATTGACACTGCTAGCGTGGCGTCACATAGGATCTTCGGAATTTAACTAAGTGGACAGATATTTATGAAACTGACGCGCCATCCTATACATTTGCATTACGTGACTTGTCGGAAAGTTTTAGGTATTCCTCTGAAGTCATATATTTATGTCGCTACTCATACAAGGTGTAACATAAATAGTAGAAATATGTAAGTGCTGAACTGCAACGTATAAAGTACATAAAAAATAATTTTAACTCCCCATGCAATAAAAACGGTCAGCTGATATTTTTTTACAAGGATCCAAAGAATAGCCAAAAAAAGTTACGTTTCTTTTTTCGCAAAAAATGCAAAAGGAAGAAAATCATATTTATATTTTTCTATCATGTGGAACTCAGAAATTTTACAATTATTAAATTAGATATTACTGTCATACCATTCATTGTCCATATTAGTACTGTACCAGACCAATGCATCAATGTCCAGTATACCGTCCCTTACTACGTAAGTACTTTTTATTCTGTGCCCTTACATCTTGTACAATACATATCATCTTACTATACTGTGGCCCGAACCCCAAAAGGGTGGCCTCAGGTATTAGTCATTTAATTTAAGCTACTGGTTAAGAGCCTTCTGCGCTAGCAAACTGCTCATTGCCTTCAATTCTTTAAATTCAATATAGTAGACCTAATTTCAACATAATGGATTTGTAACTTGTTATTTATTTAAGGATTTAAGAAAATATATGTGATAAAACAGACCGCACGGACGGACTAATTAATTTTTTGTAACTTTTATACTGTATTCGACTATGTTTATGTACTGCATTGTGAGCTTGACAAGTACAAGTGTATGTTAATACCCAAGTGCTAAATAAATTTCACTATCACACTAATAATATAAAGGCGAAAGTTTTGAGTTTGTTACTTCTTCACGCATAACGGCTTAAGACATTTTAATAAAATTTGGAATGGAGTTAGCTGACACCCTGGATTAACACATAGCCTATAATTTATAAAGTTTAATGCGGGTAAAACCGCGGGGCACAGCAAGTATACAATATTTTGTACAGAAGCAATCTGCCTTTTCATATACATAATGGATGTAGGATATACAGTTCTGTTTCCTTTTCGAAATAGGCAATCTTGCAGTGAGAGAGCACCATTCATAGAAAGACGAGGATTTACACTTACGTCATATATATTTTTGCTCTAATTGTTCCAATCGACCTGATAAATAAGCTTTAGGACTTGTGTAGTGACCTAATGGGTCATAAATTTATCTAAATTATGTATCAACCACAGCCGTGTGGTGTCCGGCCTAGAAAGAATAACAGGGCCAACCCATACCATTCATACACCAGGCAGTCGGGCAGCAGCGCCACCTATATACTAACTACCACCTTTTTCTTGGTAAGGCAGGGGGAATGCCTACGCATGCAACCCGCAAAAAGTGTCTACGGGTGGGTATGTCGGACTCGCACCGACTAAACCTACCTGCCGTGGACTTCTCTTGGCGCCTAATGGGGGGAGCCCCGGGAACGTGGGTATGCTGCTCCGGTGCCCCCCTTTTGCACCATGTCCCAGATGTTTGGGATACATACCCTGGGAGGGCTCTGGATTGCCCTCCCATATTCCCGACTCCTGCCTGTCTGGCACAGCGACTGCGCCACAAACAGTTCGCTATCTTCCCGGGTCTGCTTGCAAGTGGCGGCAGTAGAGGACACTTCTCTGACCACCGCCGCAGTCCCGAGGGGGAGTTGGGCTACCGGCTGCCGCCACCGCCCCGACGCCTCCTCCGTCTGCGAGCAAGATCACTTCTTTCCCGCTCCCGCTCAGCGGTACTATCTACCAACTAACTGCGATCTCCAACTTACATGTCAAGCGCGGTGTCTTCGGCAATCCCCTCCAAATGGTAATGTTAAACCTTTGGAGGAGACCTATGTCCAGCCGTGGACGATATCGTATGTATATGTATTAACCAATGCTCCTAGTCCTATTGGTCAGATCTTTTACATACTTGTAATTACTAGTTAGTGATTGAGAGATGTGAAAAATTTGCTATATGCTGAGTTGGTAGCCCTTATTACAGAATGGTTAATGAATAGAAAGTAATTTATAGGTGCCTCTAGATGAGACAGTTCGCTGAGCAGTCAACGGTAATGGTTCCTCTTGTTCTTTCTTGTCTGATAAAAAATGTAAACAGATATATAGTAGTTAAATTGTCTCACACGCCTTGAGAAGGTTTTCTGTTGTTGTCAAAATGCTATGGTTTTGTATAATATTTTAGATCTTAGTTATTTATATGTGGAGGCATGTAATAAGTAACACAAATGGGGATATTTTTGGTTAATCTATATAAATAAAAAGAGAAGTCCTGACTGACTGACTGACTCATCAACGCCCAGCCCAAACCCTTAGACCTAGAATGCTGAAATTTTGCACAAATGTTTTATTTATACTGTAGACAAGGAATAAGGACGGATTTTTCGAAATTCAACCCCTAAAGGGGTAAAACGGGGGTGCAAAGTTAGTATGAAACTTTGCCGTTTTTGAAGATAAAGGCATGAAAATTGGTATTTGACCTTCCAGTAAATATAAGAACAAAATAAAAGATTACGTGTTTCAGGATTTTTGGAAATTCTACCCCCAAGGGCGAAAAATAGGAGATGTAAGTTTGTATAGAAATGTGACATTTTTTAAGTTAAACGCACGAAAATTAGTATTTTACCTTTTAGTTAAAAATAAAAAATATGTATTTCAGGATTTTTGGAAATTCCTACCCCAAGAACGTAAAATAGGGGGTGTAAGTTTGTATAAAAAATGTGACAATTTTAAGTGAAACGCATGAAAATTGGTATTAGTTGGCATTTCGGTTAAAAATAAATAATAGGTATTTCAAGATTTTTGGGAATTCTAGCCCTTTAGGGCGTAAAATAGGAGATGTAATTGAAAACATTGAAAACAAAATGCGACATTTTTGAAGTTAAACTCATGAAAATTAGTATTTGGCCTTTCAGTTAAAAATAGGGAATATATATTTCAGGAAATTTGGAAATTCCACCCCTAAGGACGACTAAAATAGGGGATGTAAGTTTGTATGAAAATCTGTTTTTTGGGGTTAAACGCATGTAAATTGGTATTTCTGTTTGGTTGGTCTTTCAGTAAAAAATTCAGGGAATAATTTGTTGTCAAAAAAGGTAATCCAAAACTGATTCAATAGATCGACACCAACAATTTACGCCAACTCAAATTTTAGAGAAATTCGTTTCTTTGCCAAGTTGCTTAAAATGTCGTGGTCGTTGTCGTCTAAGTAAAGATTTAGGGTTTTATAAGATTTGTGACTTCTTCTTTTTTTGGGTAATTTTTATAACTAATTAAAATAACGACATTTTAATCAAATTGGAATAAAAAACGAATCTATCTAAAATTCGAGTTAGCGTTTTTTATTATTTTACTTACTGACTATACTTAAGGACAATTGATATGTATCCTTTGATTTTTTTGGTTGATGATATCGGGTGCTTTTTTTAAATAACAGTAGCAAAGTAGTCTTTAGTTTATTTCTTAGTTAGGTTATTTATATGTTAGATTTTCTTAAATTTATATTGTTTATTTGTTTTAAAAGTTATATTTTTTATATTAAGCTACATTGGTCATCATTTAAAATTTTCGCGGACGAAGTCGCGGGCACCAGCTAGTATATAAATATTAGATTGTAAGCCTTCGTAAAAGAAATAAAATATTAATGAAGCTAGGTCACTGGCCCGTTGGCCTGTTACTGCTGGTGTTTAGTGACACTGACAGCAAAGTCAGAGGTCGTGGGTTTAATCCCCACCCTAGATAAATCGTTGTGTGATAAGCAGAATTTTTGTTCTGTGTCTGGATGTAATTTATATATAAGATGTATGTATATACAGTCGAGGTCAACGAATTAGGGACATTCAAGATAGTGAAGGGCTATAACCGGTTATGTACATATAAATATAAACTCTATTGATTTCTCAGCACGTATTATTTGCATAATGTGGTCCGATTATTATGCTATAAATGGCTGTAAATGAAAGATTAAAGAAATAGAAAAAGTATTAAATATCAAAGATTAAACATGTAATAAATATTAAGGTACAATTCTGTAGTGGACATTTAATTAAGAACAGTAAATATAATGAAAAATACAGTTAAACAAAACTAATAATCTGCAGTGTTATAATATCTTTAATAGCTCCATTTTATTACGTGTAAAATCATTAGGTACCCAGTAGCAAAAACTTTGTTAGTAATTACCGCTTGACACCAATGTGGCATAGACATTATCAGTTTCTGACATGTTTCGACATTAATATTTGCCCATGCCTCACAAAAAGCTTATCATTATAGCATAATAATCGGACCACATTATGCAAATAATAGGTGCTGAGAAATCAATAGGATTTTATATTTATATGTACATAACCGGTTATAGCCCTTCACTATCTTGAATGTCCCTAATTAGTTGACCACGACTGTATGTGTGACGGGCCTGTTGGCGTGGTTGGAAGATACTTGCCTTTCACACCGAAGATCTCGTGTTCGATTCCCACCCTCGACAGATATTTGTGTGCATGAACATGTCTGTTTGTCATGAGTCCTGAACATGTCTGTCTTTCCATAGTACAGGCTCTATTTAGTTTGGGATCTGATCCCAGGATATTATTATTTAGAAATATATAATTATGTTTATCATTTAGTTTTGGTTACCACAGTACAGGCTCTGTCTTGTTGGGGTCAAATGGTAGTGTGTTAGTTGTCCTAAGATATTTATTAAATTAATTATAATCCTATAGTTGCAAAATAAAGGAACCTACTAGGGTAAATCTTACTTTAAAAAAAATGTATTTATTAGGTACCTAATGGTGTTAATGGAACCCTATTACTATACCTCCAATGTCTATCCGTCAGAACGTCCGTCCACCCGTTCTTATGCTTATCTGAAAGTTGTATTATTTAAACAATGTGTATTTCTATTGCCATCATAGTAGCTACAAATTTTTTTTTATCGTAAAACAAAATACGTGATGCTTTCGATGTTTTTGCTCGATGACTTATAATCTTGCACGGTAGCACAGACTTCGTATGCGAGTCCAACTTGCACTTATATATAGATAATAAAGGAAACCTTTATGAGCTACAATTACTTCAGCTTTTTGTTTTACAAACAAGTGAAACATAGACAAGAGGTAGGATAATTTATTGTATAACCGTTAGAAAAGCCCCGACTCCAACTATAATTACAGCATTTTGGAAAATAGCTGATACTCTTTCATTGCTGAACTGATATTAACCAAACATAGCTAAGACCAACCGCAAGTAAACTGGCTGCCAAATGAAAAAAACCGCATCAAAATCAGTCCATTCTTTTGAGAGCTACGATGCCACAGATATACACACACACACTTACAGATAGCTACAGACATCGACGTCAAATTTTTACCACCCCTCTTTTTGCGTCGGAGGTTTAAAACTATGGAGGCACAAATAAAATTAAAAACTTAGTATGGCATGTTCAAACAAAGCTCCATCATAATATGATAGTCCACTTTCGAACCCAACCTTGACAAGAAAAACATGTACGAGTATATGCCTATCACAAAATATCGAAACAAAACCACCGTATAATCTAAATATAAATCGATCTTGTATTCCTAACGTATAGCAGACAAAAATATTTCGTCGATCCAACATTTGTAACAAGAATAAAATACTTTTGTCCAGTATAGCAATTCAGATAAAACAAGTATCTGTACTTGCAAGACATTCCGCATCGAGGACAATAACTCAAATGTGACAATATTTACCGATAGAATCGTACAAAAGAGTATTGACCGCGTACCAGGGTTATATTAGGTAACCAATTTAGAGATCTATTTATTACAAACAAAATTGTAGGTTCTAAACGCATTTCAGCTATGGTGACCAATTTTAGCAGATACTAGCCACAATATACATTAACATAATCTATTATAGAACACGAATGTGTGGCCAATATATGTAGATACACTCTCATAACGATTTGACGGTCACCATAGCCTAGTTGGAAGTGCTCCTGCCTACGAAGCTGGTGGTCCTGGGTTCGAATCCCAGTAAGTGCAAATATTTGTGTGATGAGCACGAATATTTGTTTCTGAGTCATGGAGGTTTTCTATGTATATAAGTATTTATCTATCTATATAAGTATGTATATCGTCGCCTGGTACCCATAGTACAAGCCTTGCTTAGTTTGGGGTTAGGATGACCTGTGTGACATTGTCCCCAGATATTATTATTATTATAATCGGACAGAACAGCTATCCAACAATAGGGAAGAAATCAGATATAGATTCCAGATTCCGGAATGCTATGTGGCTTTCTAAGCAGAAATATCCTAATAATACTTTGTCAATCTCCCAATGTCAGTTGTCTGGTTGCTACAGTACGGGCTCTTGCTATTTGTGGATCAGATGGCAGTGTATTAGCCATTCCAAGATTTTTATTTATTTGTTTAGTTAGAAACAAGACATAGATACTTTAAGTAAATCATAGTATTCAAGTCGCCATCTGCAGGTAGACTGCCCAAAAAGTGGCGACTTTATATCGTTGTATAGCCAAGCTAATACGCTGTCCGAGATATACCTTGGGTCACCCGAAGTTTCAATAAGGCGTTTGAAATTTTTGAAGTTATACTTCTTTTGGCGCGATGGAGAAAAATGATGAAAGTGAATTTTTACGATGCGCGCGCACACCGACACCAAATAATTTAACAGCATGAAGTTAGTTCTAGGTGGTATGAGAGTGAATTTTTACGATGCATCGTAAAAATAACAGCATGAAGTTAGTTCTAGGTGGTATGAGAGTGAATTTTTAAAATAACAGCATGACGTTAGTTCTAGGTGGTATGAAAATTGATAACTATGTTCAAGTTGTATATTAAGAAGTATAACTTCTAACGCGTGTACATAAGTACACACAAGTTTTTTTTTTATTCAAATACTTTCAGAATGGTCTCGTATAAATCGGAAAAGTTGAAGTTGTTGTAGAAACAGTAATTATTACTGCTATGTTTTCTTTACTAATTTGATTTAACCCTATATTAATAGAGTTATCATAAGTTGGATACTGGTGACCTACTTCCATCGCTTATGGCAGCGTAACTTACTTCGAGTTTACAAACAACCTAAAATCACTTCTCGTACTTAGACATAAGGTAAGTTGTTAAACTTACAGCAATTAGAATTTCTTTATGATTCCCATTTTAAGGCTACCTACCACTCTGGTATGATTGATGTACGTAGGTTAAGTATATCTTTTTTTTTATTAGCCAAGGGGAATTAGTTTAAAGGGTGGCATGTGCAGGACATGCCACCCACAAAAAGTGTCTGCGGGTGGGTAGGTATGTCGGACTCGCACTAAACCTAACCTTCTTGAAACCTTGTGGAATTCTCTTGGCGTCTGAAGAGAGGAACCCTGGAGGAGCTGGAGAACCGCGGGCATACTGCTTCGGTGCCCCCCTATTGCATCATGTTCCAGATGTTCAGATCACGTACCAAGGGAAGGTTAGCTATATCTAACAATTTATTCTTCATGCAAAATAATCAACGTGATAAATTTAGAATTTCTTCACTCACGCACTCAATTGTGATTTACAGAGCCGGAAGTATCGCGTAACCTAAACAAAGAAATTAGAACAAAGAAATAGCTAATAAAGATCGGCAAATAAATTCATAACGCGTTTATTTTACCCCTTTCATTAGCAGTTAAAATAACACACGCCGTGTTATTACCGGGTTTGTTAGACATTGTAACGGGCTGTTCAAAGGAATAGGTATCGAAGAATTCTTTAGGTATTAGATTCCTTTGTTTGAATTTAAAACCATATAAGTGGCACACTAATTTCAATGTTAGAGTTGTTACGTTCACAGTATTATCAATATCAAACTATGGTACGATACCTAGTTAAATTAAATAGGGTCAACTCTTTTTGCGTATGCGCTTGCGAGCAGCTCTGTCTAGTTCGGGATCAGAGGGCAATGTGTTAATTATCCCAAAATATTTAATTATACTTATTTTATGCATATATAGTGCCTAACGATGTGAAAAATATTGTTCACGTTATATTTATTTAAATGTAATCCATTATCAATACCTATCGCTATGAATAATCATTCACCATGTGTGACTCATATTATCCCACCTAAGCAACTTAGCTATAGATTTAAATTTATATGCAACTCCGAAAAAATATAAAACGGAACCGCTAACAAAGGCAACCCCAAAAATGTTTCCAATTCATGAGAACAAAAGCGTAGAGTAAACAAAATATAAAAGCATCTCAAACGAGAATATACGGTACAGTCTCTAGTTATAGAGAAAATTCAACATTTAATCTACTCGAGCATAAGAATAACAAAATTCCCGCAAACAGTGCCGCAGGCGGGAGTCAATAATAAAATAGTTAAACCTTTTTCATCCCTCAAATGCTTTGTACGTTCAACTTTGAACAAGTGAATTTCAATGAACTGAAAAGAACACAAATCCACCTTTTTCTTTTACGCTTAATAAAGCGACGAGAACTGCTTTAAATAGAGTATCATTAATATTATGGAAGCTTCTCTCTTCTATCAACCCGATAGTTAAGTCAAGTATAAAGAGTCTAAGTACGGAACACATAAGATCAGATTTTAGATTATAGTTAATTTTATGAACAAACATAGGTTCTGTATTTATAGTTCTTTATATTTAGCTGTAAGGTCACCCAAAGAGCAATGGAAAGGGCTATGCTTGGAGTTTCCCTGCGAGATCGAATCAGAAATGTTGAGTTCCGCAGACGAACCAAAGTAACCGGCATAGCCGTAAGAATTGCCAAGCTGAAGTGGCAGTGGGCAGGGCACATAGCTCGTAGAACCGACGGCCGCTGGGGCAGAAAGGTTCTCGAGTGGCGACCACAAACCGGAAGACGCAGCGTCGGCAGGCCCCCTACAAGATGGACCGATGATCTTGTGCGGGCCGCTGGAAATCGCTGGATGCGCATAGCGCAAGACCGGCAATTGTGGAGATCTTTGGGGGAGGCCTTTGTACAGCAGTGTACGACTTTCGGCTGATATGATGATATTTAGCTGTACCAAATTAAGAGAAGAGTTAGAGTCTACTTACTAAAATCGTTTCTTGTAATCATATTGGAATGTGTGTTGGTAATGTGATGCAAGATGATTATGAACCAATTTTGTGGAGCTATTCTACGCTCCAAATAAGTAAATTAATTGTACATTCGTTATTAGTATAGGAGAAAAAGGAATCATCTTCTGAAGGAACTATTCCACATTTAAGGGGAAACAAAATACAAAAATCTCAGAAATAAAAATAAAAAAAAAAATTGGACATTATGCAGTAGTTTCTACTAGGTTTGGTTAATATCAGTTCAGAAGTGTAAGAGTATCAGCTCCTTTTCAAAATGATGTAATTATTTTGAGATGTAATTATAGTCGGGGGTTTTCTGTAAGTTATTTTAATAATATTCTGTGTTTAATTTGATCTTATACTGATTGGAACAACAAATTAAATAAAGAGTGGACACTAATTACGCAAAGCTATACAGTATCGATCATTCCTATATGTCATAGAAACTTTGTGCTTGAGAAATTGCAGGTTTCGCTTCGCATCGAAAAGTTCGGATCAAGATTATAAAGTTGGAGATCCCGAGGAGCAACGATTCAAAAAACATTAGTCAGGACGACCGAGATAACACATTCTCTTTGAAAACTTGATCCTTCAGTGGGATTGAGAAATTATTGAACTATTTTTATGATATTCTAAAGTTCCATACCGAATTTAAAACACTATACTTTTTAAACCTTAGGAACTAAAGTTGCGCTGTAATTACAACTTAAATAAGCTTAATTTTTACTACATAGTGTGTTTTTTACTTAGTCTATTGCATAAACTCATTGCATCATATAATCTAATATTGCCCAGTAAAGCAGTAAACGCATCCAATGCTAACTGCATAAATAATGGAAAAATATGTGATCTACTAATGAGACTTTTCTAATACAATTATATACTTATAATTAAATTATAGCTTTGCATTGGAGCCGTCTGTCTATCTGTCTGTCCGCCTATCACCAGGCTATATCTCGTGATTAGTTAGACAGTTGACATTTTCACAGAATAGGTATTTTACTCCGTGATTATATATTTATATATACGAGTATGTGTACTACTCACGCAAACTAAAGTGAAAAAGAATTTATTCGGTATTCAAAGAGAGACGATTATATAATTATCACTGAATACAAATAACATCGATTAATTTCTTTTTACTCTACAGAATTTTGAACTGTAAGTAGTCGTCGAAAAGACTTAAGATTGCATCTTTACTATCAGGTTAGGCCTGCAGTACAATCAATCTTCATTATAATCGTTGTAGCATTGAAATATGCGTAGACATATGTATTAGTACATCTATTTTTGTTTGGCGATATTAAAGCAGCTTTCATAAAAGTGAAGTAAAGCCTTTGTTGGGAAGCATAAAAAATGTGATAACACGGTCTTGCCAGAGCCTTTATGTCAACAAAAGAGAACCCAGTGTTTTAATAATTTACAGTCGTCGGCCAAAATTTCAGGATGGATTAAAATACAATCCAATTTTGTTACACTAGGACCGAAGAATATATTATAACAGATATGTTGTATATTAATAAAATTGTACCTTAACGTAATGGGCTCGACTTATTAAATACTTGCTGTGCCCGGCGGTTTTACCCGCGTTAAACTTTATAAATTATAGCCTATGTGTTAAGGGTTAAGATTAAGGTTCGCGACCACATCACTGATAAGCAACGTCCAGTATGAGCTAATCAATAGGAAAATCAATATGTCCGTAAGTATAGGTATTATATATTGTGTGGGCATATATTGTATTTGTGTATACAAGTTTTATGTATGTACTTATATAGCATGTATATATGTAGAAATAGTATGTATTATTATGTTATATCTAGTGTTTATTTATACAATTAAACCACAAAAGAATCTATTAAATTTATATTTGACAATTTTAGTGCACCTACCTTAGTATTTCTGCACCACCCAAAGGTTGACTGGTAGATAATGCTTATGGCATTGAGTCCGTCTATGTACAATATTATTTGTGCTTAATTTTTAAATAAATAAATAATCCAGGGTGTCAGCCAATTCCATACCAAACATTAAAATCGCTCCAGACGTTTAGACGTGAAGAAGTAAAAAACATTCACACTCACAGACTTTCACCTTTATAATATTAGTGTGATTATTTTGAAGTTCAAAAACCTGGGGACATTAGCGAGAAAACAAACAAAACTGTTCTAAGCATCGCTCGCTATGGTTGTAAGTAAGCGTGGACTCAAGTTATACGTAGGCAGATATATACATGTAATTTGTGTGCTGTGTCAACATAAGTTTCCGGCATAGGTCAATTCATCTTATAATTCAAACAAAGTTATTAGTAAACAAATAAATTAATTAATGATGGCTTGAAACACAAGGATATCATTAGACAATCAATCCTTGAAATATACAGAATAATCCTTTACCTTGAAAAACAAATTGGATGTGACAAATACATGAACTACTAGAAGTTGAACGAAGATCACAAAATACATGGAATAGATACCGGTCCCCAAGGTAAATATTTGGAAGCAACATGACAATAAAAATCAAAATGCCTCCTACCATGCCTAGATACCTACGCTTGTCAAACTTGTATAGTATACATCCAAAGTCAAAAGCAAATTTATTATCTGCCAACGCCGAATAAAACTATAATTAATTAAACTTAAATAAATATACAAAGAATCAATTTAGATCACAGACCTTGTCTAGAGAGCTGTCTTCCTAAGGTACCTAACGAGATTATGGCAAATGGAAAATTGCATTATATGCTAGTTCTAACTTTAGCTTAAGAGCTATATCGTCTATTTCCAACCACTAGGTCAAAGTAAAAAAATCGCCCTCGTACGTACTCCGTCTAATAAGTCACGTATCACACAAATTCTATGATACTAGTTACTACATCAGGCTTTTAAATCAATGTTCAGTTAATAACAATTAATATTCTTTTGATAAAATTTTTTTTTTAATATAATTTACCCTGATAACATGCAATCGTTGTCATGTAGCCACTTGCAACGCGGCCCCGAAAGTTAAACGTTAAAATCTAGTTTTGAAACCTCGCATTAATTTATATCAAGTAGGATTTAAGCAAGATTAGCTCATATACACTTTTAAACTTTCGCTTCTCATAATTATAGGACATTGTTAATAGGAATTAACGCGACTAACCTTTATTATTTTCCCGACATTTAAATCTAATTGCATTGATTGTATAAGACTAGCTCACTTTTGATGTTACTCTTTTTAAATTGATCTTATTCGGCTCATTCGAGTAAAATTAAATAAATCCTTATTGGATTGAACATTGGTACGTGCAAGAATCGGGTCGGACGCATCTCAATTGCTATCGAACAGAATACGGGGAGGAATAAATTTTTTTTCACGATGGAGAAAATCTTGGAAATGTTAAGAGCTTTGGATGAAATTCTGACTTCACTTTTTTTCCTAGTCCTAAGGTATCTATCTACAGATCCATAAAATATAAAACATAAACATTTGATAGAAAATAATTGTTATTTCAATAATATAATTAACGATTGACTATAGTTTACAAAATCACCTTATACCTTTATTCAGGACAATTCTTTAAGTGCTGGCTGTGCCCGCAGAACTTAAATATATTTATTTTTTGTCAACAACTTGTTATGATAGTACGGTCATGAGTGTGTGATACATGATATACTATAAAACTAATATCTTAGTAAAAGTTTAACTGATTATTTCCAAAATCACACCTTTTATTATGTATAAGAACTAGTTTTCGATTAAATGTACATTACAATTTGAATATGTCACAAGCTCAATGAAGATAATATGCTTATCAGAATTCCTAAACGCAACAAAAACTTAAACTAATTAAGAATACATTCTAGGCTAAACTATTAGAAGTGTTCTTAGTATTTGTTGAAATAAATTTTCGTACATAATACAAATAAATAAATATCTTACTATAGTATGTACAGATATACCTATGTACAGAGTACTATGGCAACTGATTATATATTTCTAAGTACATAAATTACAACCAGGCATAGAACAAATTGTACTGATAAAACAAAGATTTGTCCTGGGCGGAGGTCGACCCCATGACATCTGGCTTAGCTGGTCAGCTTAGCTAGTCAAGGTCACTAACCACTAAACCACAGGCCCGAATACGGCGAAAAGTATTAGGTATAAATACCAAAACTAATAAGTGGCACTGGAAAAATAACTAAAGCATTACATTTTTAATAGTTTATTGTAATTGTAATAGTTTATATTTGTATTACTTAAGTTTTATTTGGTTGATCCACTGGTCGTGATTGACACGCACACGAAGTAAAAGCCGATAATTTTCCTCAGAACACAAAAGATTTACGTAAAATATTCCATCTGATATATTTTTATTTATAGGGTGTTTTATTTCAAATTTTCTTTTCATTTCTAACATAAAAGATGTATTCAAAAGCCTTTATGCAGTGCACATTATTCTCGAACAATACGTTTTCAAGAAATAATGCTATTATTTATACAAATAAACTCGCTGTTCTCTTTGTTATCGTGTCTATGATTGTGAATTTATTTAATATTGTTTGTACAAGTTTAAAATTAAAATAGTTATCAGATTTTTATAAGAATGACCCCAAGCTAGCTAATTCTATGAACTTAATATTATTATACTTTCAACGTATTGTGTTTTGTTTAATTCTAATTAAGAGACATGGGAACTTTATAAAGTTAGATATAGAGTAGCCCAAATGATGATTTTGGACCTCTTTAATTGTATTTATTGTAATGGTCAGTTGTTGTGGTTCAAGCTACATCGCTTGAACCACAACAACTATACATATAGTTCAAACCACTGGAGCACATTAAGTGGCTGAGTACAGACAAATTGGTTTATATCCTCAAGTTTAAAGCCAATACAAAGGTTCAATCCTGCTTATATTATCAATGCGAATCTATGAATGTTTATTACTCTTTCAGGCAAAACCTACGGAATGGATTATGATATTTTTAGTAATATAGCTTACAAATCCAAATAACACATAAGCTATAATTTATTAAGTTTAACGCGGCTGAAACTGCGGGGCACAGTTAGTATAAAATGTTTAATTATAATATCCCTATAACCTCATCGTTGCCAAAATACCTTTCAATGTACCTTCCTCTATAGAAAAAATCACGATGTTGCCTGTAAAAGATGCTTAAAACATACATCATATAGTGAATTGTATGATTTGGAAAACTTTTATGTAAGTTATGCGATTTTTCGGTTATTTGGAAACTGATTTTGTTTTATTTCCTAAACGGTATTGTATCCAAATCGAACAAAACATACCAACTTCAATTGTCTTTAAAGTAGGCGTGTTTCAAAAATAGCTGAAGTGGGTTGTACATTTTTTTAAACAGCAAATATTATTTATTACCCGCGTTAAATTTTATAAATTATCACAGCTCCCGTAAGTGATAGCGTGATAATATGAAGCCTATATGTTGACCCGACCTCTTAGTAATATTCATGCAAAATTTGAAGTAAATCCATGCAATACTTTTTGAGTTTAGCCCGGACATACATACAGACAAACAGACACACAGACAAAAATTCAAAAAATTATATTTTTGGTTTCAATATCGATTTTAGATCACGCCCCAAGTATCCTTTTAAAAAAAATATTCAATGTACAGTTTCGACTTTCCTACGATTTTATTATATGTATAGATAATCCTGATTTAAAAAAAAAACAACTTAGCTTTTAACTAACTAACTATTATACATTGTGTTTCTAGAGTGTTTTTCGTATAGGCCGTAGCTTTCCCAAATATAGACAGTATCTTCAATTAGCCAGTACTAAAAACAAAACATTAAGATCTTATTTTACTATATGTAAAACTGACCAGCGTTATAACATCTGTGTGAGACTATGAACTATCTTTCAAGGAACTGGATCAGTTAGCGCTAGTATTTATTTCTTATTGTTTTTATTTTCCAATAAATGCCTCTTTGGTCAAGCAGTATCGTGTTGGTACAGAATGTTTAAATCTATTCATTAATTCTGCTGAGAAAATCTTTTAAAAGTACTTGGGAGTCAGGTAGGTGACGATATTACACTGGGTGTGTATCATTGTTACTTATCTGACCTCGACCTGATCTGTCTATGGTTTTGTCAGTTAGCCCGTCCTTAAAGAAAATAAGAATAGGGAATAGATAGTGCATCTGTTTGAATGAGGTTAAATACGGTTTACCTATTTAACCTAGATTGACTCGTTGATCTAGTGTTAGCAAGTTCAATAGCAGACCTCCTGGACTCAAATCCCAGATCGGGACAAGAAGACATTTTGTTTTTTTTTTTTGTTAAGGTAATGAAATGTATTACCTTAAATATTTGCACGACGTATTCTGTCGATGGTCTCACTATGAGACCAAAATATAATACCATCAAATTGTAATACCTGTATTCACGCAAATAAAGAGTTCATTCATTCATTCATTCAGACATCTGAAATTGTCGGTCCTTTACATACCATCAAATGCCCCTATGTTGACGCAGATGGCTAATCTCAATTAAGATAGACCGCCATGACCGAAATTAGTCCAAAAATACACTAACTAATTAAAATACGTACAAAATTTAAGTTTACTACTAAATTAATCTATAAACTTGGTTGAAAGAGCTCAGTCTGTATTTGGTAAACATTTTAGAAGATGACGCGACGGAAAAATATTTGTTAATCTGATCTATAATCTCAATAGCAATTAGTTATATAATATGATTGAAAAGGTATTTTTTTTTTATCCCGAATTACTATCGCACTAGTTTTGATAAATAGTCGGATAAGAATATGGCCTATATTTTGAAGACTAATAAATTAATGTCATGTCCGATTAATTTATCTTCTACCACATTTTAGGAAAGTACAAAGGAAATAATTGGGTTGTAAAAGTGATTTCCAAGGAAAAAATAATTATGTATGTTTTACTCGGTGCAGGGTGGGTCAAGTGGGCCGCAATCTTCATCAGATTTTAGCAGCAAACAAGTATACGACCCATGTAAAGGTAAACAACAACCATAGCCTATAGCGCTTGCATCACGCATGGCACTACACACACGTTGTCGACCTTCTCCCCCAATAAGCTTTGACGTACTAACTCACACCCAGGACTACAACGTTAATACAATAATACTATTAGCTGAGTTGTATTGCGTAAGGTGGAGGTATTTCCATAGTTAAACTGTACATATACCAAGAGAACGCTTATACTCTGCAAGATCAAGATCGCCCACAAGGATCATAAAAAAAATATTTATTTTTTATTTTATTCAGGAAACATACAGTCTCATACAAATCTTTTATAATTAAATATCTTATATACTTATAGACTAAGAGTTCCATAAAAGTTTTACGGTAATTAAGTATTTTTACGGTAAGGTTGTGAAATAAAAGCTATATGTAGTATACCTTTGCATTCATACATAACAAAAGTAGAAGGTACAATTAATGACAATAATTATTGTCCAAGAGCCGATTACTTATCTTAGATTTAAACATAGTAAATGTATTGCTAAATATGTCAATATCTGTAAAAAAAATTATTGTATGTGTCAACACTACGTCTAAAAAAGTTATTGCTGGTGTAAACTGTTTTATACATAGGGACCGAAAATATATTTTTAGACCGTGAGCCAGGTCTGGGTATTCTTAAATTAATTTTCTCTAAAATGTGAGACGAGTCAACTTGGTTGTTCAAAATTTGGAATAAAAACACTTGGTCAAACATAATTCGACGGTTGACTAGAGTTATTGTTATAGTTATTATGCCATTTTCCAGTGTGAGGAAGGGAAAAAAATATAATAATCATCAACATCATCAGCCTAATTTAGTCCACTGCTGGACACGAGCCTCCCCCAAATATTTCTATAACGTTGCTATTTGGAGGAGATTGCCATAGTCACCGCGGCTGGCATGCGAGTTGGCGACCGAGGTAGGTGGTAGTTAGTAAACAGGTGGGGTTGCTGCCCGACTGCCGGAGATAGTCCACGAAGGGCACCCATCTGAATGGCACCTGCGTGAATGGCATCTAGCCTAGTCCACGAAAGGCACCTTTTTTGGCAGGTGCTCTTCGTGTGTATGTAAACGTTCTAGTGATTTTTATCGATATCTTTCATTTAATAACCTAGGTTACTCTAACGGTTAACGTAGGTGCCTTTTGTGGACAAGAATGTAAAAAATAACTTGAATCCATGTATGGATAGGTGCCTTTCGTGGACTAGGCTAGGTGCCATTCACGCAGGTGCCATTCAGTTGGGTGCCCTTCGTGGACTAGGCTAGGTGCCATTCGCGCAGGTGCCATTCAGATGGGTGCCCTTCGTGGACTACCTCGACTGCCGGCTATATCCCTTAGTCACCATTTACGACACCCACGGGATGTTATGGGGTGGCCCTGTTATTCTTTACAGGTAGGAAACCAGACGGCAAATACAATTCATCCAATACTGTCTAGCATGCTTTGTGGTAGGGTTATGATTGACTATGTAACTCTGAAGGCATAACACAACGTGTCATGTTTAAATAATCTGTCCCTAATACTGCCAGTTCGCCGGTCCGTATGTGATCGGCGAGGTAAAGCACCTAGGCACGCGGTCAGTTCATAGATGGGTGACCGTTAAAGTGGTTAAATTTCTGAACATCTCCGTGATTCGGAGGGCACGTTAAGTTGACGGTCCCGGTTGTTGTCATTAGACAACGGTCGATAAGCTTGAAAAACTCTGACACCAGAGTAACCACTGCCCATACGATAAAGAAGAAGAACTAGATACTGATTTCGTGATGTATCTCATAGTCATGCAAAGGATAGAACATATGGCCCGTTGTTCCTTATTCCTTATAAAACGAGAAAAGCATGGAGCAAGGAACGCGCGCGTTACGTAAAACGGCGCGCGCGTTTCGTACGGCGGCGCGCGCGTTCCATATGAAACACGGTTCGCCTTATTTAAGCGTTAATTTGACTAGTTCCTCGTGTTCTGACGGATATCAAAGTTTTTTTGGAAGTCCAGAAAAATCCAGAAAATGTTAAATTTGTGCCCAGATGAAAGGCAATCATGGCAGTATATCTGAAATAATGCGGGAGGCCTCTGCGCTAGTAGTCAGCATAACTATCTATACGTATTACCTTGTAATAGGCTTGTGGTCGTACTAATTGTTGTCTAAATAAATAAATGAAGAAATTTAAATGACAGTGAGATTTATACTTACTATGTTTCACTAACATTAATTGAAAAATTAATAATACAGGAAGGTTTTAAGTCACAAGCATTTTGTAATTAGATTGATATGATTGTTTCCCCCTGCCGTTAGTTCCGTGCTGAATCCTAAGCGGCACAATAACGGGGCGTTTCGTTAGCTTTTTAATTTAATAAAGGGGTGAAATGTGGATGTGTTCGCATGATTAATGCACTAAAAAGCGTGCCCAAGGACGATACTTGGACGTGGCTGCACAAGCAATATTTATCACTTTGCTTTTGTAAATAAACTATGGTATGTTCATTGTTTAGCTGTTTCGAAAGCGTCCTGAATGCGGGAAATGGTTAGATTAATGTTTTATGTCTCACTGTTGGCTCTTTCTATATTCACGACCATGTTCCGGTGTGTTTAATGAACTGGCAAATATTCTGCTTCATAAAATGGCACTTTCCATTGAGTACTTATAAATGTAGGTACCATAATATTTTAAGAACTTCTTGATTTATTCAGAGAAAGAATAAGTTTAAGGTTTACATTATATTTAATTTATTAATGGCAATCTATCTATATCCATACATATAATAAAATCGTAGGAAAATCAAAACTGTACATTGAATATTTTTTTAAAAGGATACTTGGGGTCTCGTGGTCTGCAATCGATATCGAAACTAAAAATATAGCTTTTAGAATTTTTGTCTGTATCTATGTCCGGGCTAAACTCAAAAAGTACTGCATGGATTTACTTCAAATTTTGCATGAATATTACTAAGAGGTCAGGTCAACATATAGGCTACATATTATCACGCTATCACTGCACTAACTGCCTCGTTGGTCTAGCGGTAGCATGTTCATCCGCCGATAACGAGGTCCTGGGATCAAATCCCGGGTCGGGCCAAAAGTGATTTTGGGACTTTACTGTAAAAAGAGAAATTTCTTAGCATCAGCCCGAAGTCTGGGAGTTGGCGGTATTATACCCCCGTGCCTCGGAGAGCACGTAAAGCTGTCGATCCTGTACCTGACCTATTTCCGGTCGTGTCACTAGGCGTCCCATCGGATCATGAGAGTGATGGAATAGAAAGTGCTCCTGTGTTTGCGCACACACTTGAGCACTATAATTTGTCCCGCGCAGATGGCTAATCTCTGAGAATGGCCACCGTGGTCGAAATTCTTCTAGGAGAATATTATCACGCTGTCACATACGGGGTGGATGTTTGTAAGGTTTTATTACAACGAAAAAAAAAAAAAAAAAAAAAAAAAAAAACGACATAAAGAAATTACTTAAATTAAAATGTAATAGACAACCACATTATTTGTTAACAACATTTAATTTAAAGACAACGCCCGCAGTAGAGAATATCCCTGTGTCGCGCAAACGTATAATAGATGGACACAAATTACATCCAGATTCAAAACAACTATTTATGGATCACACAAATAGTTGTCCTGCGCGAGATTCGAACCCGCGACACACACAAGCGTTGAGCCGACTATCTTAGCCGCAGCGCCACACAGTAGTACATTGTACAGTTAATAGCGAGTTAATGTTTAAATGTATCACTTTTCTGCAGGATGTAATGCATAAGTGATGCATCCATAGGCTATGGTACATATAATAATAATAAATATATATCTTGGGACAAGTAACACATGCCATCTGACCTCGCAATAGCCAGACCCTGTATGACAACCAGACAACTGATAAACATACTTGTATATTTATAAACATATTCATATTATAGATAAATTACATCCACACACACAAACAAATCATCGTGCTCATAAGATCGGTCCAGGGGCTCTACCGGCTAAGTCGCCGAAAATCGTTTTTTTTTTTTTTATATAATATCATCTGGGGACAATTTCACACAACTCATCCTAGCCCCAAACTAAGCAAAGCTTGTACTATGGGTACCAGGCGACGATATACATACTTATATAGATAGATAAATACTTATACACATAGAAAACACCCATGACTCAGAAACAAAAATTCGTGCTCATCACACAAATATTTGATGGATTCTAACCCAGGACCACCAGCTTCGTAGGCAGGAGCACTACCAACTAGGCTATGGTTGAATGGCGTTCAAATAAATAAAAGTTAAAAATTACTTAATCAATCGTTAAATCGCCTTCCATGGGCATATATGACGTCATAAATGGTCCGGAATCGATTGCCAACGTTGAAGCCGATTTTACGATTGATTAAGTCATTTTTAACATTTATTTATATAAACGTCATTTAAGAAATAGATGTTCGGCGATTTAGCTAGTAGAGCCCCTCGGTGGAGATCAACCCTCCCGCCCTCTGACTTAGCAGACAAGGTCACTAGCCACCAGACCAACAGCGTATATATAACAGGGGTTGGTAACCCCGCCAACAGGCCCGTCAAAAGTTTCCATAAAGCAGGCACCACGACTAGATATTTGAATAAAGATGTAAGTTACCTGACAGACTGCCTTCCTATTAGATACTTATTTCTAGAATGTTTAACAATGAAAGGGAAGTTACCTTGAACTTCACAACGGTTTCAAAATTCAACTAACCCTATTTATAGTTTACTACGTTGAAAACATACGACATTGAAATCAATTTAACCAACCAGTTACTCTACTTGGACTAATCGATATTAACTTAACAAAACAAGCTAGTTTCTTGTACTTATGACCGTATATTCTTCTATTTGACATTTCATTGGTGCCATTTGTAAATGTTGAATCAAGTTTTATTTAAATTGACGGCTTGATGGCAGCTATTTAAAATAAAGACCTTGTTATTATTGTTATTTATTCGAAATAAAAAATAATGTTAATATTCTCTTTTAAATTGGTGCTGGAACTGAAATGTGAAATTTGCATGTTCATTGCGATCAAGGATTCAAGCAATTTCTAAAGCAATGAAATATTCTATAAATGTAAATATCTTAGGGATGGCAAACTTAGTTTTAAATGCAAATCTTTACATATTATTTTATTAGACTGAAGAAAAGGCTTATTTTATATGTTTTGACACATCTTTATGACGAGCCATATTTCGCCAAGTACTTCCCGCAAATTTGCTTAAATCGTCACCTGCTCGTAAGTCTGCCCCGATTGGGTGACCATTGTCTTGTTGGTGGTAAATTTTGCCCATCTCTGCAGATGCATAAGCGTAACATGGCTAGCACACTCTCACTTAAAAACCAAATTTATTCCCCACATTAGTTATTTGAATAATGTAATGAAAGAAGCACAAAAAAAAGGTTAAACCTAATATTCAGATACATATTGGCAAACGTAGAAACACGTATCGGCCGTACGCTATGTGGTTTATTATTTGCTCTTATTTGAAAAACAAATGGTAGCTTTAATTTGTAGTTGTGTGCCTGTTTTAAGACTGCTCCTTGCTTCTAATATTAAGTGGTCCGGTACATTCACGAGGCGGTTTTACGTGGCTACTTTTAGGTTACAATCGGAGACCTTCTTCTTACTGGAATCTACCTTTTATATATCTATAGCTGACAATGTGTATTGAGGTTTCAAGGAAAGCTGCTTGTCTGATAATCTAATTATCACCAAGTGTTCCAAAATTAGTCCTTGTACCACATGTAAGGAAGCCAGATGATGTACCCGGCCAGTAGCTATCAATACCAGAATTAATTTACCCATTATTAAAGAAAGTCAAATTTAATATAGCCTTTTATGTTAGTCGGTGGCCTGGAAGAGATCACTTTGAGCGATAAGGATTTTTAAGTCTTTGACGTGTAATAAAGGCAAACTATTTATCTAGTAACTAAGCTGTAAACTTTCATCATACTAATATTATAAACGCGAAAGTTTGTAAGAATGTATGGATGTTTGTTACTCTTTCACGTAAAAACCATTGAATAGATTTTAATGAAACTTTACAATAATATAACGTATAAATCAGAATAACACAAAGGGTACAATTTATAAAGTTAAATGCGGGTGAAACTGCGTGACACAGCTAGTAGGTAATAAAAATGCTGAATTTAAATACAATGTAACGTTCTTATATGATGCCCGAGAAAATATAAGAAAACATATCTTACTATTGGAACCAGATAGACTAAATATGGAAATGTAATTCTTTTTCATGAAAATTGTAGCCAGTTTTTACTGTCCTTTGCCATCCCTAGCATCGATTTACTATCCCTATTCACCGCGCTTCGCCACGATTTCGAACTTGAGTCTAATTCTAAATCGTGAATCTATGTATAATTTAGTTTCATTTCAGCTAAGCGTTTGCTAGACAGATATTCAGTTTGTTTTGTTACATCGAAAATAGAAATACTTGATACAATATTCAATAACTAGCTTACAAAAGGATTTGACATTCCTTAAATAGTGGGTGAAAAAGATTTTGCTATTTTAATTTATTCTAGCGTATTGGTCTAGTGGTTAGTATCTGGGTGTAATTTATCCATAATATGTATGTGTTTAGAAATATATAAGTATATTTATCAGTTGCATAGTTTCCGTCGTTCAGGCTTTCTCTAATTTGGGATCAGATGGTAGTGTGTTAGTTGTCCCAAGATATATTATTAAATTATTAAAATTAATTCATTGTTGACTTTCTTGAAGTAAACATTTGTATTAAGTTTAAAAAGTAGAGCAGTGAGTTTAATAAGATGCTTCCAAACTAACCTACTAAAGACGAGGAAAATTAATAATTCACGTTCTTGAGAAGTTCACGTTTAGAAGTTATAATCAGAAAACATAACAAGCATTCTTTGGGTATGATACTAAAGTAAATGGAACCGTTAATTTTTACCTAGTCGATGCCTTTCCGCAGATACGTATTAGCATCTTAGAGTTTAATAGGTAGTAAAAAATATATTTCTACTGTCTATGAGATAAATAAATTTGGAAGGTATGTTTTGAAGGAATGTCTAGTTTAAAACACTTCTTTTTTTATTTATATTTATCCAAAATGTATTATTATGTATTGTATGTGGTATACACACTCTACATAATAATACATAATACATTTAAATATATACTAACAATTTTATCCCAATCCATACTAATATAACCACAACGATCAGAACATTCAGATAAATAGGTGTAAGTACTAGTAAAAACAG
Organism: Pseudoips prasinana; assembly: GCA_951640165.1. Lineage (NCBI taxonomy): Eukaryota > Metazoa > Arthropoda > Insecta > Lepidoptera > Nolidae > Pseudoips > Pseudoips prasinana. The sequence continues at coordinate 15,006,347 of OX621241.1, read as the reverse complement.
TGGCTCTCAAATTACGTATAATAAATATTTTTTGATAAAATATACAATATATTAGATATGGACGAAGCTTATGAATCCAAGTTAACCTTTTGTTTGTTTACATGTGTCAGGACTATCACCCTTGTTATAACAAAGGCCCGACGGTAATGTTCGCAAGATAAGGGTGGCTGCACTGACACTGGGACTTTATTTTAATCCCGGAAAAGGCAGCAATGCCGCGAGGCAAAGTAAATAAATCAATACTTATCTTATAACATTTTATATTATACATATATTCTTGTATTCTGTTCTAATTACATTGAGGTAATATGTTTGTATCAGCTAAACCTGCAGTATAAAACAAATTCTGTGTAGCGGGGGGTGTTTACGGACAAAGCTCACCAAGGCTCAGAACAACAATTTATGGGCTCAACCACAAACATGAGTTCTGCCGAAGTAGTAGCGGAGCGATCACCTTAAATAAACCCCTGCACCACCCGTTGCAGTCAAAGATTTATATCCCAAAAAGCCTAAACTTTTGTTGTTCAGGAGTTAACAAAACTACTTATCACTCCACTTAGTAATTTCCTGAATGTTAATTATATATTACTAAAATAAAAAATAATGTTAATAAACCTAATGTGTATCAGCCGTAGCTTGACGGCACTGCAGCGCCTACGCCGTATGGGGTATAGATACCACCCGACGATTAAATTTATGATTTCTCATTTTTAAGATAAGAGTTACGCTTTGCTGATGCTATAAAACTAAAATTTGATAGTTTGGAAAGTGTTATCAATATAATACGTCCTCTCACATGCAACTGGAAACATACATATATAACGACGGGCCTGTTGTCGTGCTTGGCAAATGCTTGCTTTTCACGCTGGAGGTCGTGGGTTCGATTCCCACCAGGACAGATATTTGTGTGCATGAATATATCCTGAGTCTGGTTGTAATTATCTATATAAGTATTTATTTACAAAAGAGAAGTAGTATATGTAGTATATCAGTTATCTGGTTTCCATAGTACAAGCTCTGCTTAGTTTGGGATCAGAAGGCCGTGTGTGAATAATGTCCCAGGATATTACAATCATATTATTATTATATCAGTTGACCTTCTTTCGAGAAAACAAAAGCCAATAACACCTATATCCTCCGTAAGGCAATACTAAATTCTATCAGCCAGTGTGTATATCTTTATGTCCTTTCATACAGTCACAATGGTGGTCCGCCTTAACCTCTATTGCTTTTCATAATATCTCTTGGTATAGGACCCTCCTCTTGACTATGTACTTATTAAAAAAATGTACACTAATATATGAGAATTCCTTTATCTATTTGACATCACTTTATTCTTTATTATCTGTGAGTTTGCGGTTAACCATAACCATAATAGACACCTGATGTCTATTATTTAAGAACAGATTGACCGCACGTATAATTTGACAGGAAGTTAAACGCTTGGTGGATGGTGATTGGCTAATGAACAAGGCTGCCGTTTTTGGGAATCCTGAGCGCGTATTCTGTGCAACAGTCAGCAGAACCAAGTGTCAATGATTTAGTTTCTAGAGATTCAAGTTCATATGTGGTACAGCAATTCCCCAGATGAGTGCATTACTGCATGCAGTAGTGAATTAGAGTTTAAGAAATACTGTTTCCTTGTGCCGGATCACCATATCCGATATATTAATATACATATGTATAGGCAAACTTTAGTTCTTTAGTTTTATCTTGATGAATCTCTATAACTTTGAAGATAAACTGTAAACCATAATGGTTCGAGGTTTTAATTTTTGTGACAGTTACCTAACTGTCACGAAAAATAAACCCTAGAAACTTTGTAACTACAAAGTATGTGAAAAACTGGTTGAATAAAATACCCCTAAATATATACCCACAAAATTATACACGTTGCAAAATTTCAGTCACGTCATACCTTAAAACCCTCGACTATCAAAATACTGAAGAACAACTAATCCCGCCAAAATAGCAAAACTACAAATAATAACATAGCTCAACTCGATAAACTCACTCCACACATTTTACTTCCAATAATCCAAGCAAATTTACTATCTACACAGATTTACCTATTCACACATACAAACATACTTTCATACACACATAATCCTACGATAACATATTATTATATATTATTTAGTTCCCTAAGTTTTGTTCTTAGCAATCTAGTTTATAAATAAACTTTAATATTAAGTATAAGCCTTGTTTCCAAATCAAACCGCGTGAGGGCCCTGGTGACCTGTAATTCAGGTTTCTCGTAAACCTACATCAGGCACCAGTCTCTCGCAAAGTTGGGTTCTAGCTTGGCAGTATTGTCATATTATTATTAAATTGTCACTAGATTCTAGGTAACCCTATTGTTTGTGAAGAGAAAATAAATATATTTTTAATTTTGAAATAAAAAAAAAAAAAAAAAAAATAAGACTATCATCAATGTATAGAAAAGTCTTTTATTCTTTATCAAATGACGATGACCGCACTAGCGAAATAAATCCCGCTGTTACAATATAATTCACTGACACAAAGCAGACCCAGGTTCAGAACAAATATTTATTCTTGTGTGACCCATAAATATTTGTTCTGAACCTGGGTTGCTGCCCTGTGCGGAAATCAAACCTGAAACACGAAGTGGCGATGCTACTGTCTTAACTGCAGTGTCACACGTGCATTCAATTATATTTAAAAGAAAATGTTATAAGAGATAGAAAGGCGCCCCAATTTGAAATTAAATAGATATTTATTATATTTGACAATCTACATAAATTTAAACTATTAGTAATAAAAGAAGAATATTTTTGTCCATAGGAAACCGTACATATACGTCAGTATTTGGTTACTCAACCTCAGCTCAGGGTAGTATTACCTCATAATATTATTATGGTGAGCCTATATTTTCCCAGTGTATGGTAAATACATGTTACTATAACAATTACTATAAAATACTACTATTATACTATATTACATTTCGTCCGCTGATACTAATGTGCGTGTATAACAATATATCAGGATTTTCTGACAGTATCACTAACAGCTGACTGCGCGTGAGTTGCAGTGGTTAAGGGTAGTCGACTACTATATCAGCGCCTTGTGTTTCAGATTCGATTCCGGCACGGTTACTTGTAAAGTTCTTTGTAAAGGTTTTAAATTTATATAATTGTAAAGCATAGTTTAAGCATATCCGTAATTAGGTAAATTATCATAATATACCCTACAGGTGAGGTGTAATACCGATGATTTTATATGTTTTCGGTGGTAAGTGCTTAAGCTAAGTAAAATTCGGCGTCCTGGTATTTTCGGACGCATTCTTTGTTGAATTTAATCTCAATAAAGGCCATTTTAAAGTTAATGAAACTCAATTTTAATCCCAGGAATCATCAGGATCTTATAATCTGCGATAAATATCGCTATCGTTGGAACAAGGTGTTTGTAGAGAAGAGAAATGTTAAATTCTATAAAAATATGATTTAAACATGGCAAAAACATGCCTCTAAATGAAATTGAGTATGGTTTTTTGAAACTGTAAACTTTTCTATAAGACTTCCTGAAATATTTTAAATATAATGTGAATTTATTACACTGTTACGATATAGCAAACAGTCACAAAAGCATTTTAAATTCCATGTATCTAACAAAAAAGCTAAACCCTAAACTTAAGGGATGTAAAAACAAACAAGTACGTACTCATAAACAACAAAAAGTTTACTATATTCTACAAGTTCTTTCAAGCCATAGCTTTGACCTGTCAAAGAAAGTTATACGGCCCTTAACCGGTGTATAAACAAAGGCTATAAACCGAATGAATAGCAGTTTCCAATCTCCCCACGAGCATAAATAAAGCGGCAATATGACACTAATTGCTACGCGCTACTACGAGACTGTTACGCCGTAGCGCTACGCGACTCCGTAGACAGTTACCGTAGTATATAGGGTAACAGTTCGTCAAAACATTTAACATTATTTATTATATTAGCTACATAATATTAACAATAATCTTATTACTTATAGTGGATCTTAAATTCTATTTTATTAGCACAAATTATTGTAAATATTCAAGCATTAAACGGTTATCTTAACCTTTTATCAATGATTGAAACGTAAATAATGTGTAATGCTGCACAATTTTACATTCTAGACACTATACATCCTACGAACGTTGACCTTCGATAAAAGTTAGATATCGTTAACCAAATAAAACTAACGTCTTACCGTTTAGACAGCCGCCTGAAGATTTGCAAACCTAAGCAGCACTTTCTCACATAACACAATATTCAGGTCTCTCGGATACGTGTAAACGTCCTTAGAATCGGTTCGACTTAGTTATTGAACAAAGTATAGATATTAGTTGTGACAGTTCATTAGTGTTTTGTAAGACAGCGGGTTGTTGTGCGGCATCGGCAGCTGTCACGCGGCGGTGTAGGAGACGTGCGGTAAAGACCGCGCGGGGATCGCGACTGACCGGGCGGCGCGCGCCCGCGGGACCGCCCGCCGGTCGATATACGCGCCAGAATAAACACGCCGTACTAGGAGAGTACTGTGTTGCCACTGTGCCGCCGCCGTATACCGCCGTACACTGTTATGGTGTTGCCGCATCCAATGTTTACGGCCGTTATGTATCTTACGTTCGAATCTTCTACCGCGTTGTAATGAAATATAACACAAATGTTACTTTAAGTCACGTCACCCTCCACTCGTACACGTACCTTCCACTTTCACTTCACTTATCGGATTGCCAAAACCCTGTCGATATGCAATAGTTATTCAACGGCGGTCTCTGTATAATTTACATGTAACCTTCACTTATCTCTACGTTGAGACAGGACAATTTCCATAATAGAACCATCTGTAGTCAGACGAGATCGCCCTGCAGTTTTGTCATAGAACTATCTTGATACTAGTAATCTTTATGAGAAATTGTTCTCAAATTCTGTATGAAATTGGGAATAAATATTATAAATCATCGATGTGAATAATTGTATGTATACCTTAAATCTGTATATCAACTAGTGGAATACTGAATTCATTAAAAAAATATAAAAAACAGACACATATCTTGAGAACCCTGCAACTATTTTTTAAATTCATGAAGAATCGAAAATGTACCCTCTAAGGAGGTCTGACCTTATAACTTGCCTTTGGAAGGTTTACTGTCATGCAGACGCTGACACAAAAATGCCGACGTCATAGGTTGTAATGCCATTATCAGGCAAAGTGGGGAACTTCCCCATTTTGCCTAATAATGGCATTAGAACCATTTTGAGTTATACTAATACGAAACTGTTGAAGGAACATCGCAAGTAAGATTTTTTACATCCACAGAAGTATTTGTCACGTTCTTACAACAAAGGTATTTGATATTCTTATATACCTAAATAACATTAATTACCTGAGTTGTAAAGTGTGAAGAAAACGTACTGCGTTGGTAAGGTTTAATATACGCTACGATTTAATTACTCTTGATTGTCTAGTAACTGTTGCTTAGTAAAAGACGTAAATTATATGAACTCTATATTTAGAATCATGATTATATAGTAATAATAAATATGTAAACATACTGCCAAAGTAACAATTCATACCTATACCAGCAGCGGGTGGTTCATATTCATGAATTCAGATTCGGTTTGATAAGTAAACACCGCTGTGAGAGAAACCGACTAACTGCCAAACGTAACCTACATTATCTAAATATATTCACGTCTACCTACACATATATATTGTACTAGTTTAAACAGGTGCAAATATGTTATGTACCTGTTACGTGGTGAAAAGGAATATTCAAAACTATCGTTTTTCCTTCAATACGATAGCAATTCCAATTACTTAATTTCGAACTTATCTCAGCAAACATTTACATGAATAAACTAAGTATTGCTTATTTTCAATAACATATCTACACAATAATATTTACATATAGCAGGTACATATAAAGCATGCCTAGCGCAACTTTCACTTAGAGTTAGATCATTGCGCTTTGGTGATTCAGTTGTCAAAACAGTGTCTTCACAATTATACACCAAATTAACCCACTCTAAAGATTCGGAAATGTGAGAGTGAATCTCCTATTGTTACAACCATCGTCAAGCGCTTATCGTAAGGGGGGCCGTATGCTTATAAACTTAATCGTCTAAAAAAATAACTACACTAAATATTTTCCCACGCTTCAATTGTGCAGCGTCCAATTACATAAGGAATAATGCAACCTGTTTCAATTGTCTCCGAACAGCTTTTCATTTATACAAACAGGTGGCCATGTGTTCAGTTTTTATCGAGCCAATCAAATCAAATTAGTATACGAGCGACACAGCAAAGGGTGTAATGAATATTTATTCCCATGATCAGAATAGGGTTAAGTACAGAGTATGGGAAGCAATGTTTATAATTGACCTATTTAGTGCTAAATAAGGTCAACATGTAAGTGCGCGGGCTCCTTAAATTTCTACGTAAGCGTGTTCTTTACAGAATATAAATGTCGAGTATTTATCACGACGTCTGTTTGCATACTACTCCATATTTTATTTTAATAATAAAATTACTGAATTGTGAAAAAACTTTGTGCAAGCATAAAATGGAATGCTGAGTAGTTCGTTTAGATTAAAGGTATTATTTGATCAGACTTCATCCAAAAAATATTAAAAGTATTCATATTATACTTGATAACTTCAAATATTACATATCACATCAATATTATAAAGCCGAAAGTTTGTGAGTGTGTATGTTTGTTACTTCTTCACGGCTAAACGGTTGGAGCGATTTTAAGAAAATTTGGCATAGAGTTAGCTGACACCCTGGATGAACACATAGGCTATAATTTATAAAGTTTAACGTGGGTAACACCACGGGGCACAGCTACTAAAATATATGCTGGATATAAACCTCCATGTTTTTATACTATAATTAGCTGTGCCACGCGGTTTTACCCGCGTTAAACTTTATAAATTGTGGTCCAAGTGTTAATCCAGGGTGCTAGCTAACTCCATATCAGATTTTTTTAAAACCGCTCCAGCCAGTCATGGAGAAGTAACAAACATACACACTCACGAACTTTCGCCTTTATAATATTAGTATGATGTGATATCTCATTGTCATTTGGAGCGATTTGCCGTAGGCACCGCGCTTGGAATGTGAGTTGGCGTCCGCAGTTAGGTGGTAGTTAGTACACAGGAGGCGCTGCTGCCCGACTACCTGGTATATCCCTTAGTCGGCTTTGATTGAAGGATTGTATGGGGTGGCCCTATTTTTCTTTCTCAGCCAGAAACCACAATAATACAGAAAGAAAATATAAACAAATAATTAAAAATTAAAAACATTATATTATTATAAAGCGAAAAGCAAGTTCCCTTGCCGTTGACTCTGAAATAACTTGATTGCATGACCTTAGGATTACAAATTGCAGAATTTTTGTTAAATTTCATAAAGAAATAAAGCCATCGTTATTACCATAAATTTAAAAATATCAATAAGACTATTTATTTATTTATTTGATAGAATATAATGTTCTTTTATCAACGCGTTACTACAAAAGAACTGGTACACCTTCAGAATTTGCAAGGTGGGTATGGTAAAACCTATGAACCATTGGAAATTCCAAAAATAAAAAGGTATATAACTAAGGTTATAGAAGAGTATTTTCGTTGGTTTGCTTATTTTTTTGTATAAATATTTCCACACCGCATTCTGTGAAGGAAATATTGCAGTACACTTGATTGTAGAATCATTCTTCCGGTTGGCTATCCTATAAACCCGGCGTAAAGCAGCACATACTATGTGTGTGTATGGGTGAGATCCAGTGTATATTCATAAGTTGGGGCCAAGCACTCAAAGAGCACCCTAACTACCTATATACATATATGTTGTTATAATAATTTCATGTTGTGTTCTTGTGTGACTGTAAGTTTAAAGTTCATCGTGGAGAAGTAATATAATGAGGTCATCTATGGATGAATGATGCCCTCAAAATTACTAGCTTCCTTAGGGTACAATATATTTTAATCATCACACGGGTCGTATGTTATTTGCATAATATATGCTTGCTTTTTATGTTATAACGAAACCGTGCATTATATTTACTTTTAAAACAACCGATAGAATTACATTTCATAAAAAGAAGGCTGTTTTCTCTATATTTACAATTTGCATGTGAGGCCAACAAACAACAAAGGTTGTGGCATTTACTTTTACGCTTTTATAGGATTCAATTGTATTTTTATGTGGCAATAAATGCCATGTAACGCTTAAAGTGAACTTAGCAGTATAAAAGCTCCAAGGACAATGCAGTGGTCTATTTATTTGGCGAGATACGTTTGTCAAGATGCGTGTAAATTGCACGTTCATTCGCTGGTTTAAAGAATAAAAGAAATAAAAATTGTATGTAGTTCTGAGCTCCATTTTTGCCACAAAGAAATTCATATGGAGTCAATTTGTTAGTCCGTCCGTGTCCGTGTGTCTCAGTGATGTGCTAATTAATATATCAGAGATACATGGACACGTCACTTAACACTTCTTATACCTACTATCAATTTTGTAATTTATGATGAGTGTAAATTGTGCTTACTTAATATCTATTACTAATTCAAATATTTTAATTGCTAGTACAACTATGTAGTAGGCGAACTTCAAAGTTTGCCTATTAGTTCAAGGGGAGTATGAAGTGGAAGTGCAAATTTCAAAAAAGAGTTGTGTTAGTGATTAGAAATGCTAGAAATAAAAAAACCACTATCCCGTTATCGCTGAGGATTGTAATGTGTATTGAATTATTTTTAGTAGTCATGAACAGAATCCTAATGAAGCATGTTAGTCGGCAGATGATTACTCTAAATACTTTTCTGACGTCTAATAATGGAACAGAAGCCTTGGTCTACGTACCTGAATTAGCTGGTTATATGTTTCTATCCGATCCAATTCAAGCGCTATGATCTTGTTGATGGAATTTCCTCCATTCTTTCTTCGGAGAGCTCTTTAACTTCTTGAAACGGTCCTTTTTATTTGATTTGATCTATATAAGTTATCTTCAATCTGCCACGACTTATCCATCCCTCTATTTTTCCTTCCATATTGTTTCGTTTGGAAGTGACAGCTCTACTCCACGGTCAGATACCATTCTCAATGCTACTATTGCTTCTTTGGTCTGGTCTTATTTAAACTGGTCAGCACTAACCCAATTTTAGGACTTGGTATGATGTGTTTTGAAGGATTTTAAAAATAATATTGACGCTTGCTATATAATTGACAACGATCGGTGCCCATAATGATAACAACTGACTCTTTAATGGCTCGCTGTTTCTTAATTTAATATATTTCAGGCTCGGTTTCAGGAAGTCATCGTTTCCTTATTTCTAATTTGCCCCGGCTCAATTCTTCATAAAATGTATTGATGTCATAACGTCGTAAATTAAACTCAATTGTTTAATGTAAATCAGGAACTTAAATTTACTTATAAGTCAATGACGTACCTTCAAACGAGGTTTAAACTTACCGTCAGGTAGGCCGCTAGCTCGTCTGCCTCTAAAAGTATTAGAAACAAAAAAACGTACATATGGGGCCGGATATCTTCTAGTTAGTGTGTTTTATCATGCCTCACCCACTTTAAATATAATAAATATTATTTAAGCGATACATAATAAAACGAAACTGATGTAGTATCCAATGCTGAACAAGCTTTTTAGGGTTCCGTAGCCAAATGGCAAAAAACGGAACCCTTATAGATTCGTCATGTCTGTCTGACTGTCTGTCCGTCCGTATGTCACAGCCATTTTTTTCCGAAACTATAAGAGCTGTAATGTTGAAACCTGGTAAGTAGATGTATTCTGTGAACCGCATTAAGATTTTTACACATAAATAGAAAAAGAATAATAATTTTAGGGGTTCCCCATACATAGAACTGAAACTCTAAAATTTTTTTTTCATCGTACCCATACATGTGGGGTATCTATGGATAGGTCTTCAAAAATGATATTGAGATTTCTAATATCATTTTTTTCTAAACTGAATATTTTGCGCGAGAGACACTTCCAAAGTGGAAAAATGAGTGTCCCCCCCCCCCCCCCCCCTGTAACTTCTAAAATAAGAGAATGATAGAATCAAAAAAAAAATTACTATGTAAACTAACAACGAAAATTGGTTTGAACGAGATCTAGTAAGTAGTTTTTTTTAATACGTCATAAACCGTAAACCGCAGTTCACCTTTTATTTAATCAACTAAAAGGTAAACTGCTACGGAACCCTTCGTGGGCGAGTCCGACTCGCACTTGGCCGGTTTTTTTTTGTTTGGTGTTAAACAGCACTTTTTTAACCGACGAATAACTGGAAAACGTAGCCGGTATGATGCGTAATTTTTATTTTATATTCTTTTCTCTAGGGTAGCTCTCAAGGTTTATAAGGTCTGCAGATTTTTATAAATATTTTTGTGAATGTACTCTAACTATTATTTGCTTCGATTTTAATTTATTACATCAGCTACTTCAATTCATGGGCTGGAATCTTTTTACGTACTTACTGCAAACATGACACCTAAAACTTCTAAAACTATGAACTTTGTCGTAATGTTACTTTTAGATGGTAATTAAACATTTTATGTCTTTAAAGTTTTAACTGCCGCTGATTAGTTGTCCTCTGAGAACATTACACTAGCTGAGATGTTATTTTTATATTGTTTATAAAACGGTAGATTTTTATTTAAGTTTCATTCTCTATGAGACATGGGTCTAGCAACAATGTACTAGCCATATCAAAGTATTTATTATTTACAAAATGTACACTAGAGAATTCCCTTTAATAATCTAAATAAGGTTAAGCCTCAACCTCAAAATGATGCAAATTATTTACAAAACTGATAGTCTTCTATTATTTCTTCTTTTATTCTTTCATTCTTGATACAACTTAGCTAATTACAACGATTTAGAATGGAAGCAAATAAGACGTTATATTTATTAAATAAAATTATATACATAATCGTACCGTATAGAAACATATTTTATTTTTAAAATAATTAAAACGAATGAATATGTCCTACTTAAGACCGGTTGCATGCGTTCGTGAATTTGTTGTTTATATAATAATAATGTTATATTGTTACTTCGAGGCACATCAATTATTGTTTTAGACAATATTGCAGCAGCAGTCGGTTAAAAACGCACTTAGAAAATATTATTTGTGATGTTAGTCAAAATTGGTTAAATACACTTATTTCTTTTCTTCTTTGGAATGTTTGTTTTCATTTATTTATTACTTACGTTAATAATGAACACTACGTGACTTCTTTTGTCGTGTTTACTTAAAATATGCTTACAACAATACATTCACATATAAAGTATTGGTTTAAATACTAGAACTGTATTGCATTATCACAACAAAGTATTTACATGTTCAGTTTTATTTATTTAGCGTAAGATGGTTATATGGAAATTACTGAAAGCTTTTAATTCAATCAAGGCAAAGGAAGTTGGTATAACTAAGTCGGGAAATTAATAAATTGCTAGCTAAGTTAGTGACATTGTTTCATCGTTCGTGTTAACACTAACGTGTTTATGTTGAAAATGCTGACTCTAGCGGCATATGAGAAACATTGATATTTAATTCACACAATATTTTAGCTCATTACATGACTGGAAAATACCGAGTTTAGTTGAATACTCCTGCATGGACTAGAAGAAGCTTTATAGTGAATGAAATCATCAAAACCAAGTACGCCTAGACTCTGGAACTCTAACTCTTTGAATCGCAGGCACTAAACCGCTTTGGCCTGAGGCCGCTTTGGCCTCTTGACCACTCGCCTCCTTTCGGGCACCCTAAAGTCTATTTTAGAGTTATAACAGCCGATTCCTTAAAAACTAGCCCCAACTTAACCCTTAAACTGGAAATGTTGCAATAGGTATGATGCACTATTATTTTAGTATTGATTCGAACTGATTCTTAGAATTATTTATGTTTATGTAGAAGTTTAGTTTATAAAACTACTTATTATTTTCCAGACTAGATTGTAACACAAATAAAAATTCTTATTAATGCGTAATGTTATGGACATACTAATTTCTTAATTAAAAGCTACATACCTTTTACAAAACTGAGTCCTATGTAAGTATTGTAGGAAATCCTCGGCTTGAACTATGGATCGATCGGTGACACGAAGATTGTGTGTAGGTAATACTAACTTTAGCTTATGGTACTATTGAGAGGCTCATAAGCTCATACGTTTACTGGTCTGAAAGTGATTGGCAAGCACCTAGGCGCGTGGTAGTTTGATAAATGGATGACCACCTGGGTGGTTCAATTTCCGCGCTTCTAATAACTCGTAAAACTGGCAGTTGTTGTTTTATAATTACAGCTACAACTGCCAGTAGCTAATGATTACAATTGCTAAGCTAAGTCATGCTTAATGGGGGGCTGGAAAAGCTCTTAGTACAAGCTCTTAACACCAGAATAGATAATGAGGGGCTGGAAAAGCTCTTAGTACAAGCTCTTAGATATTCTGAATTATCATTGTACTCTACACCTTTATGACATTACTACTTGCATGCAGTTCCCGTAAGTCTTACATCCCTATTACAGGTCGCCTATTGGCGACATTCTATACCATATTGAGAAAATGGAGTGCTCTTCTATTTCACACACAGCCAATCTCGCTGATTGGCAGTTATATCAAAAATCGTAATTAAAAATATAAATATCATGCTTTCTCTGATAACCAGAATTTGAATACGTAAAAAAATTCACAAAACACGATATTCAAAAAAAATTCTTGAAAATAGCGTTGTTAGTCATATCGTGGCTGCAAAGGTATACTTAAAACAAAAGTCCTATTTTCACTACAATCCATCTTCATTTTACTACATGAGTACTTGCATAATTAAGGACAATTAGTGTACACTCGACTGAAACGTTACGAGTTGGCCGAACAAAGTTACCGTACCTAAGAGTAGGTAATAGGTACCTACTTATGTTTGCAGACTTAGGTGGATAATAACTCGTAATGTTTGCTTTGGGCGGGTTTTTGTAAGACAAACCACGCATGGGCATGAACCCTTTGAAACCACACGGTTCGAACAAGAGTTATCGTATTACATTTTACACTCCATTTACCGTGTTATCCGTTTGAATAACCATCCAGAACAAAACAAAATGGATCGAAACATGAGCAGCCTACGCAAAGAAAATGAAATTACAAAGTTCTTATTTTTATTGTAAAAAGACCGCAAAAATGTTGAAACCGACAGATTATAATAGGAAACGTTTTCCGATCGACATTTTAAATTGTTTTCCTCTCGCCGCCATCAAAGGTATCACTTGGTGGTTTGCGTTTTAATTAAAACTTTGCTTCTTAAGGTTTCACGGTTTAATGAGTACAACTTTGTGTTCTCTACTTATAGTTTGTGTAAAGTTGTAAATGGTACCATTTGAGATGCAAACAGAAAACATTATAAATAATCTAACATTCAAAAATATTTAGAAAGAGAAACTGTACTTTTGTACGGATTGTCATGAAAGATAGCTAATATCTTGTTATTTTTAGATAAAATACATTGTAAGAAGTCCACGTGTTAGATATAGTCCATAGTTTCTTTATTGGTAAAATAGTTTATAGGTCAAAATTGTGGGCCTAATATTACAGGTATATTTAGTGATATTAGATAAATTAGGATTCATATCACAACATGAAATTACAGTCAATGAATATAACTTATACAGTAAATAAACAAATTAAATAGATTGAAACGGTTTTTATTCACATAAACTTTAAATAGCGCTTGTAAACGATCGGAACATGAATAGTATTACAAATTAACTATAGATATATCTGGGTACAATGTCACACAGATCATCCTAGCCCCAAACTAAGCAAAGCTTGTACTATGGGTACCAGGCGACGATATACATACTTATATAGATAGATAAATACATATATACATAGAAAACATCCATGACTCAGAAACAAATATTCGTGCTCATCACACAAATATTTGCACTTACCGGGATTCGAACCCAGGACCACCAGCTTCGTAGGCAGGAGCACTACCAACTAGGCTATGGTGACCGTCTGTTATTTGATTCTAGGTACAAGTAGATTATTCGTATAGATATTTGATTCTAGGTACAAGTAGATTATTCGATCGTGACTTACTCGTATATTTGATGAAGTGGAATACTATTTCATTTAAGATAATAATGCTTTAGTTAAATATGTATTTATTGGAGTTATTTGGTTTTTAAGGTTTTTAAATATTCATTGTCAATACTTATAGTTTTAGTAGGTGCAGGATGTTAATAATTTTGCTATTATTGTTTTAGTTTAAGCAACTCGTCAAATGTGTAAAAAGATTATTCGTTGTGCCAGTTTTTTAGTATGTTTGTGAAACATTTGTATTTTGGAGCAGCCGAAATTCTACCAGGCAGTTTATTATATATTGCCGGGCATGGGTTAATTTGCTCGACTTTTCCTGTCGTCGCGGCATTCCAGTGATCTAGTAGGCACCACTAGTCTGGTGAACTTCGCAGTTTTCGCTGCCTCGTTGGTGTAGCGGTAGCGTGTTCACCCGCAGAGAACGGGGTCCTGGGTTCAAATCCTGGGTCGGGCCAAAAGTGATTTCGGGACTTTTCTGTTAAAAGAAAATTTTCTCAGCATCAGCCCGAAGTCTGGAACCTGGCAGTATTATACCCCCGTGCCTCGGAGAGCATGTAAAGTTGTCGGTCATGTACCTGACCTCTTTCCGGTCGTGTCGCTAATCGTCCCATGGGATCATGAGAGTGACGGAATAGAAAGTGCTCCTGTGTTTGCGCACACACTTGTGCACTATAATATGTCCCGCGTAGATGGCTAATCTCTTTTGAGACTGGCCGCCGTGGCCAAAATTCGGCTAGGAGGACCTTATTTGCTCATTATTTGTGTGGACATATACAGCCACTTGCTGGATTATTATACAAGGAAGTAATGAAAATGTATGTATTTAATAATGAAAAATGCAAGAATGTAAAGCCCTTTGAAGTGAAGCTTAGCTGTAGTGTCCTGAAGGATTTTCGGGATTGCACATAAAGCGCGCTTCTGTATGCAAAAGCCGCTCCCATTCGGCAGCACGTGCTCCCAGCCCGACATGAATGACATGCTGGCGCCTCATTGACAGGCAACACTAGTTCAACACTTTAACGGGAAAACCACACAACTTATGAATATAGCTCAACCTGTACGTCATGTGTCATGCTCCTGTCCACCCAGAATCGGAAGTTGTGGTTACAGACTGATCGAGCTGATGGTTGGTTAGCTATGTACACATGATGTCACGAACACAGACCACAGAACTTGTTAAACTTGTTTTCCGATGATAATAAACTTATTTAGATCGTAAATGAGTCTTCGTGTCATGTTTGACGGAAACATGAAAACATTTTACATTTACTTACCTAGACTTTGATTACAGTTAATATTCCATAAATCGTTTATAATGTATAGGAGTAGGTACATAATGTAATTATTTAGTTCATAGCAAAAGTATACGATGTGCCCGCCAGTAAATATACGTAAATGTGAAAATAAATTGGTCAAACTGTATCTACCGTTCATCTCAACTTAACTTCCTAGCCTTTTCAAAGGTTTTACTTCCTGATAGAGAAATTCTCCGTTTGTTCCCAACGAGTCACGTTGTGAAAAATTATGAATAGAATTCCCAACCAGTCACACTGCTACTAGATAGGACAACTTCTTATCATTTGATCCCATCGAGTCACATTGTGACAAGACACCATTTGGCTCGTTGGGAAAAATTGCGTATAATAATCCCAACCAGTCACACTGTTACTAGGTAGGACAACTTATTGTGTTTTTTTCCATCGGATCACACATCATGTGAAGAGTGTAACTCGTGGAGAAAACTTGGTGTAGCATTAGAATGTTATTATAAAAAATATGAAATAGGTTTACTG
The DNA here is from genome assembly GCA_951640165.1 of Pseudoips prasinana. Taxonomy (NCBI): domain Eukaryota; kingdom Metazoa; phylum Arthropoda; class Insecta; order Lepidoptera; family Nolidae; genus Pseudoips; species Pseudoips prasinana. The sequence goes on along the minus strand of OX621241.1, from coordinate 14,990,444 downwards.
TGATCCCGGGAGGCAAGTTTCCAGCGGGCGGTACGGCTCGCCGAACTCGGTGTCGCGTGTGTCGTCGCGGCCATAACGAGACTGGGCCTTCGGGTAGCGCCTCACAAAACCGAGGCGCTATGGTTCCACGGCTTACGCCGTAGGGAGGAACCACCCAGTACGTCGATGCGTGTAGGTGACGCAGAGGTCAGGGTGGGGCGGTACATGAAGTACCTGGGCCTCACCCTAGACAGCCGATGGGGCTTCGAGGAGCATTTCAAGCGTCTGGCCCCCCGAGTGCGCCGGGTAGCCGGCGCGTTACACCGGCTTTTGCCGAACTTCGGGGGTCCCAGGGAAGAAGTTCGCCGCCTCTACGGAGGTGTCGTGCGGTCCATGGTCCTTTATGGGGCGCCCGTCTGGTCTGAACGCCTGACGGGCGCCTCCCGCTGCAGGGCTATCTTGAACAGCCTGCAGCGTGTGGTGGCCATACGGATCGCACGAGGATATCGAACGATATCCTTTGAGGCGGCGACACTCCTGGCGCGCTTTCCACCGTTTGATCTCCTGGCGGCAGTCGACGCGACGGTTTTCACCGAAATCCGCGTCCGCCGGGAGAGCGGTGAGGCGCCAGAGCAGACGCTCGTTGCCTACAGGCGGGAAGCACAACGGCACGTACTTGTACAGTGGCGTGCAAGGCTTGAGTTGCGGCTGAACGCGCGCCAACGTGCCGTCGGTGCTATCCTGCCTCACCTCGAGGCCTGGGTGGGAAGGAAGGGCGGTTGCGTCACCTACAGACTGACTCAGATACTCACCGGACACGGGTGTTTCGGTGAGTATCTGTGCCGGATCGGCCGAGAAGTGACGACACACTGTCACCATTGCGGGAGCGACCTGGACTCTGCCCAGCATACGCTGGAGGAGTGCCCGGCCTGGGAGGCCGAGAGACGAGTCCTGGTCGCTAAGATCGGACGGGATCTTTCGCCGCCAGCAGTCATGTATGCGATGCTGGCTGGCAACTCCACCAAATGGGACGCCGTGGTCTCCTTCTGCGAAGCAGTCATGCTCCAGAAGGAGGCCGCCGAGCGGGATCGGGAGCGAGCCGACCCCGCTCGTAGACGGAGGAGGCGTCGGGGCGGCGGCGGCAGCTGTTAGCCCTACTCCCCTCGGGGTTGCGGTGGCAGTATGAGAAGTGTCCTCTACTGCTGCCATGTGCAAGCAGCCCCGGGAAGACAGCGAACTGTTTGTGGCACAGTCGCTGTGCCGTACTGGCAGGAGTCGGCAAATGGGGAGGGCAACTCACAGTCCTCCCCGGGTGCGTGTCCCGACCATCTGGGACACGGCGCAAAAGGGGGGCACCGGAGCAGCATACCCGCGTTCCCGGGGCTCCCCCCATCAGGCGCCAGAAGAAGTCCACGGCAGGTTAGGTTTAGTCGGTGCGAGTCCGACATACCCACCCGCAGACACTTTTTGCGGGTGGCATGCACTAGCTATCCCCCTGCCTTATCAAAAAAAAAAAAAAGTTTACTGTGATGGATATATGAATTTGAAACTGTCAGATTTGTCTACTTATGTCAGATTCTAGAAATTTCAGATGAGTTTTATACCCGTCATTCTATGAATATCAGATTCTAAAATTGCCAGATTCTACAAATATCAGACTCTACAACGGCCAGATTTTAAATGATGCCGGATTCTAAAAATATTAAAATTTTCTAAAAATATTACAAATGTTCGTTTGTAGTTTACAATTCGATGGAAAGTTCGACTATCTAAAGACGTCTACGAAGTTATATATTTTTAGACTCGTCGGATCACTTTTGTAGGAAATATGTCGTGGAAGCGCCAAGAAGATTGAATAACGCTATCCCTTATATCAAATATTAGTTTGCTCCCAAAGCTATTTTCATGTATAAACATACGATAGGCTTTCCACCCTTTAATTCAACCTGCCGCAAAATCTTAAGTGGACGTGTCGTACCAATAAACCACTTTTATTTTTTACTAGCTGTGCCTCATGGTTTTACCCGCGTTTAACTTTATTAATTATAGCCTACGTGTTATTCCGATATATAAGCTTTATACTACAAAGTTTCATCAAAATCCTTGTGGTAGTTTTTGCGGAAAGAAGTAACAAACTTACACACACACAGTCACACTCCCACAAACTTTCGCCTGTATAATATTAGTGTGATTTGGCTAAGGAAATGCCTATGCATGCCACTCGCAAAAAGTGTCTGCGGGTGGGGAATGTCGGACTTGCACCAACTAACCCTAACCTGCCCTGGACTTCTCTTGGCGCCTGATGGGAGGAGCCCCGGGAACGCGGATATGCTGCTCCGGTGCCCCACTATTGCGCCATATCCCAGATGTTCGGGACACGGCCTGGGAGGGCTCTGGGTTGCCTTTCCCTATTGCCGTCTCCTGCCAGTCCGGCGAAGCGACTGCGTCACAAACAAATCGTTGCCTTCCCGGAGCTGCTTGCACGTAGCGGCAGTAGAGGAAAATCTATAAACCACCTAGGTACCAGTACAATTTTAGCCTCGGCCCAACGCTTTTATACATTTAGATATTCAACTAAAACAGCTAAATAAGAGCTCAATCTTGAGGAAAGCCAGCCATCCAGTCACATTAGGCACGCTGAAAATAGTTGTTTGGCTAGCGTGTCTGCGTGACATCTCCCGTTAGCATTACATAACTCAGTCGCTATGAACGTTTAGCTTAGGTATGCAGATAACGTGACAAATACCTATAGCCGACGGCCATGGTATGGGTCATAGCCTACTGCCAAGGTCGACTACCAAAACATGCCTATACAGGGTGAATATTTAATCTAATTTTAATTTATTAAATGGCAACACATTAATCATTTTGCCGATCATAGGGAGTTTTGGCGCCAACGCGAAAAAAGACGCATCACGGCATTGTTTCATTTTCAAAAACTGGTGTAAATTCAAGTTTTATGTGTAAATATGGTAGATTTTTAGACATAACATCATAGACAACGTACACAAGTGGAGGAAACTCTAAAACTCCATATAAGCCTTTAGTAAAGTCTCCACTGCTTTACTAGGGTACGACAAGGACTACGTATGACTTGACTGTGACGGACTTTACTTGACATGACGAAAATAAATGAAATAATAATATATTTTACGGAAGGCTCATAAGGCCGAAGAAGCCAGAGCCGTAAAACTGAATTTAATAAAAAATTGCCGATCATAAGTAAGAATTGATATTTTTGATGATATTTTTATATACCTATATTGGGGATTGACTGCCCGTGTTACACAGTGATAACGACGGTCGCGATGATAAGTATTTGTGTAGCCCATAAATAGACGTTTTGAATCAACTCGGCGCCGCCCTTAAGGAGCGTTGGGATGCAGACTTGAACTAGTGTGACGCTGGCGCGATCGAAATCTAAGGTAGATTCGCTCGTGTAGTTGCGCCAGAGCTATGACGTTCGCAGTCACGTTGTCTGCTGTAAGACGTTTTGTTGATTAGAAAATATAGTTGTCTTTGGTTAAACGTGGAGGTTTATATTATATTTGTAATTAATGTGGATAGTAATTAAAATTCTCATGGCGAGTGATAGGCACGTAAAGACAATATTAGTGTTGGACATTTGTTTGATAAAACTTACTTACAGTAGTTGTTTTGAGTTTGAGTGTATTTTGTGTTCCTAAATTATATGTTTGTAAAGCACCCAGGAATTTAAAGTTTCCCTAATCCCGGCGTACAGTACGAGTAATGCATATGATATGCAACATCCGACTTGTTATTATTCCGTATAATAGAGGCACAGAGAGAGACAAAGCTTCTATGAATCTACTCTCTCTTTATTATCATAATCTGAAGTCCAAAAATAAATCCCAGTATCGCAGGAGACCTCACAAACATACAATCCCGAACACGAAATACACATAGTCTCAGAAAATTTATATACTCGTATAACTATCACCCAAAAAGTTATCCTTTACAAGGTTCGAACCCAAACACGTTCACTGTGCCAGACGTTCAGTCTAAACTAATTCAAAAGGTTTTAAAGTGACGCTTTTCCTTACTGTATTTATGTGAAAATTTGAACTAGGTATATTTCCGTACGCTTTAAGACGATGTTTGCAAGCTGTATAGTTGTGGGTATAGCACTATTACCGAGAAACACGCATTTAATGTATGTGAACGAAATTTTGATTGATATGCTAATATTAAGCGGGTTTTGTGTATTTTCGGTTAATTTCCTAAATATTTTTAAACGTAGTTTGTAAACTTATATTTTTAGAATATTAATGTGTTGCCTTTATATACCGCCTTAATTACAAACTAGTTTTTGATATCGGATCTTTATATTTGTTATAAATAGTCGGGTATTATTTGTATAAATATATGTATAAATATATAATAAATATACTATATTTGACGGTCACCGTAGCCTAGTTGGTAGTGCTCCTGCCTACGAAGCTGGTGGTCCTGGGTTCGAATCGAAAGTGCAAATATTTGTGGGATGAGCACGAATATTTGTTTCTGAGTCATGGACGTTTTCTATGTATTTAAGTATTTATCTATCTATATAAGTATTTATATCGTCGCCTGGTACCCATAGTACAAGCTATGCTTATTTTGGGGCTAGGATGAATAAAAACCTTTTTAATAAAATTAAAAAGGTTTTTATTCACGTAGACTTTAAAAAAGCGCTTGTAAATAGTCAGAAAATGTTTGTAGTAATATAATTGTATACATTATTATTTCTAGTAACATAGATATTAAGGTACACATTGTATTGATTGTATGAAAACATTTATAAAAATTATTTTATTATAGCAATGATATTTAGCTAGCTCGTATCAAGTTATTGTCAATATCAATCATATATTTCAATCATCATCATAAATATATATATCTGGCTCGGCCTTATGTCTATAAAACCTGGTTGGTGCGAATTTCAGAGGCCTTAGGTCTAGTAATACTTGACCTCTGAGTAGCGCTAAAAGGTAGCCATACTTAAGTGAGGTACTCCATAACGGTTTTCTCGCTTTATAAGCAGCTCTTCTCGTGAAACACCTTACAAAAAAAACTTCAGGTAAAATACCATTATTATGGTAATATGCTGCTTATAGGTGTGAGTATTCACAAAGGTTGCCAAAGCTCATAGTGGAGCAGTTAATCGGCAGATATTTACATTTACCAATTGATATTGACTTTATTGATGTAGAAGTAAACCCTTGAATCGTGTTAATGAGATCAACAAGTTCTATCAAAGTATGGTCAATAATCTTCCACAGAAGTTATTTATTTAGCTAATTTTCGCCTCTGTTATCTTGAGTGAAATCATATGTACCATTATTTTATTCTAAATTTGTTCTGAGCTACTTTATTTCCAATCATTCTGGTCTTTCAAGATGGTGATTCAAAACCATCCCTTCGTAATTTAATGAGCCTTTATTTATAAAAAAATGAAGTATAAAGAAGTATACCTGGCCTGTGTGAATGGTAGAGCCGGAAGAACATTCTTTGATCAAATCGGAGACGTTATTAAGAAAGGTCAGGTCAGAAGTACCCTAAACTGGCGAGCATGTATTAAGAATATAATGTCAGTAAACGAAGCGAAAGAGGTGTGCAAGGATCGTGACAAATGGAAGTCCGTTGTCTTTGCCTACCCCTCTGGGAAACAGGCGTGAGTCTATGTAGATATGTCTGTATATTTATTACAGCAATCTGTTACTATTGTAGGACATTAAGCTGTATATCTGTCATACCAGTTGGCATTTTAAGGAGTTAGACCTATGTCGCACCCTTATACTTAATATGTACAATTGTGCCTTATAAAAATAATCTAATAAGCTAGTAAATTTAGGCTAGTCATAAAAGCCATTCTTAGCCGACGTCTCCAAACTACAAAATTTCAGTTTCATAGGTTAACTAGTTATCTAGATTTCATGTTTTAAGAATGAGTGAATGACTGACTTTTGTTTATATAGCTACAAATATGAATATTTAGGGAATATCCTAAAAGAATTTGTCTCAATTATCTTGATATTATAGAAGAAAAGGTTTTGTGATCTATACACGTCCGTACACGAAGATTTGTGATAGCTTAAATGAATTCACCGTATTTTCTAGCCGAACTAGACACGTGTATATAACACGTAGAATATGTGATTTGTACTCGTACTGCGACCTTGTTACCGGCTGGTTTCATCATCGATGCATAAGTTCTGTGAATGCAATCGTTCCCCGTTGCTTGATATGTTTCAGTAGAACATAGTGTATAACAATATTATCTAAATGAATATTTTGCAAGGTCAAATGCCATGTTCTATTTTATAGGATAGTTAATCTGCAGTGGCGCGCACGGCTAGAGCTAAACGCGCGCCAACGTGCCGTCGGTGCCATCCTGCCTCACCTCGAGGCCTGGGTGGGAAGGAGAGTTGGTTGCGTCACCTACAGACTGACTCAGATACTCACCGGACATGGGTGTTTTGGTCAGTATCTGAACCAGATAGGCCGAGAAGCGACGACACACTGTCACCAATGCGGGAGCGACTTAGACTCGGCCCAGCACACTCTCGCCGAGTGCCCGGCCTGGGAGGTCGAAAGGCGATTCTTGGTCGCAGAGACCGGACGGGATCTGTCCCCGCCGGTAATTGTAGGGGCGATGCTGGTGGGTGACTCCTCCAAGTGGGACGCCGTGGTCCCTTTTTGTGAGGCAGTCATGCTCCAAAAGGAGATCGCTGAGCGGGAGCGGGAAAACTGATCCTGCTCGCAGACGGCGGAGGCGTCGGGGCGGCGGCGGCAGCCGGTAGCCCAACTCCCCCTCGGGGCTGCGGCGGCAGTCAGTGAAGTGTACTCTACTGCCGCCACTTGCAAGCAGCCCCGGGAAGACAGCGAACTGTTTGTGGCGCAGTCACTGTGCCGGACTTACAGGAATCGGCAATATGGGAGGGCAATCCAGAGCCCTACCAGGGTACGTGTCCCAAGCATCTGGGACTTGGTGCAAAAGGGGGGCACCGGAGCAGCATACCCGCGTTCCCGGGGCTCTCCGCATTAGGCGCCAAGAGATGTCCACGGCAGGTAGGTTTAGTCCGAAATGCCCACCCGTAGACACTTTTTACGGGTGGCATGCGTAGGCATTCCCCCTGTCTTACCCAAAAAAAAGAAATAAAAAGAATAGTCAATCTAATTTGAAAATTGGCCCTCCTAGAAATAATTTTAATTTATGGCAAATTTACGAATGAAGTAATTATAGAACAATATACAATTAAAAACAAACCAGATTGCAAAAGTTTTTATTAATGCACTGTTATTTATTTTCCATCATCATCATCATCATGTCAGCCGAATCACATCCACTGCTGGACAAAGGCCTCCCCAAAAGATTTCCGCTATGGAGTTGTGTCCATCATTTGCAGGGATATATTTATTTTTATTTGGATATAAATTTACCATGGAGGTTTAATGTATCCCATTAAGTTAAGTATGAAATGTATGCATTAGATCAAAAAGGTACCAGTTGAAAATAAAAGTCAGCCCAATAAAACTGACTGACTCGAAAAAATAAAAAATGGGGCGCATTTTGTACTGTAGAGTTAAGCTCATTTGCATAGTAGGAGTGAACGTTGCGTCGTCTAGCAGCATATGCACGACATCCTTCCAGAAGTCCAGGGGACCTCAAATGGTTTGGCTTGAAGACCTCCTGCAGTTTCTTCGGATCGTTCAGGAACCTGGCTCATTAGCAGGCAACGCTCTTGCAGAATAGCAAACTTGTGTTCGTGTTTCGTTAATTTCGAGGCATCATCTGCACAGGGAGATGTATGCAACCCCAATCTTGAAGGGGTGTATGTTGAGTGTGCATTGTCCGGTAATTTTGCTTATCTCTACATGCTCAGAGGTAGTAAAAGAGACAGGCGTTGTTCAGAGATGGTAGAATTTTTTTGGCCGTCCACATGATCCGTTTAATCATTTTCATGATGCTACGTGGTTTACTCACACGGCCATGTTTTCAGTTGCTCAAAACAAATTAGTGCACGTAAGTTATGTGGGTCTGGTATTTTATTTTTCTATAAGGTTAATGGTATTCAAATGGTCAGTTCAATAGCATTGCATTAAAATGCAGGACTTGAAAAAAACGGTTTCTAAAGTTAATGGCCAAACAGAATCAAACCTAATCTTCATTCAGTATAATCTCCCAACTAAAATAGTGTGACGGGATGTTCACCATGTGTGGCAGGCACGTTCTAAAACTACGCATCGCGAAGAATCCGTTTACTGGCTAAACCTCACAGAGTTGTTGCGTCCACCTTCAGTCCAAGCGAGGAGCTTCGTTTGCCTATTAATCACAGTCCAGACAGCGACTTAGTTTAAATGTATCAGTAAAATGTAAGTAATAGACGACCTTATAGAATATATACAGTTACTTTGGTTAAACATTACATAACTAATATCCTTGAGTTGAAGGAAACGTAACAATTTTCTTCGCTATATAATTTATTATTCTGAAGGTATGTATTATACAGACGTATTGTTATATGGTTGAGCTTCAAATATCAATCAAGTCACAAATAAATTATGAGCCGGCTGTGGCACATTCCTCAAAGTCAATGTCTCACAACGCTCGATTGTTTTACGGACTCTTTGTCTGTGAATTTGTCCTTTGTTACATTATATTGAATTAAATTAAATTAATTAATGAACCTTCACAAGAGTTCAAGATATCATATCATCATATCGATAACAGAAAAATAAAGACGAGAGTTCGAAAACAATTCTATGAAGACCGATCAAGATGTTTTGTAATACGTCTTTTAGAGCATATTGTTAAGTAGGTAGACCTAAGAGATAGTATCACTATCTATCTCTCTCTCTCTCTCTCTCTCTCTCTGATAATCATCAAAACAACTAGGGTACTTCCTTATGACCTAAAAAGCTTTATTTGTTATGTATATAATAAGAAATACATTTATTTATTTTACTATAATTAATTTATTTGTTTCGTTTGATTCTATTCTATTTAATGACTATCTACATTATCTATAGCATTGGATTTTACGAATATCAAGTGAGAATTTATAATCTGGGTGGTATTTTTATATACATATACGTACACAACATATATTTTTATATACATTGGCTATACAACTATTTACGGCAGAAATGGTATGGCGGCTTAGGTTAATCTGGTTTTCCTTAATTGTTTTGCTTATAATTATTTCATTAACAAACAATTCCTTATTACCATTTAGGATCAACTACTTTTGTAACTAATAACGAAATCTGATCAAACACGACCTCTTCAGAAGAGTATTCCTTTTAAGTCCTTTTAACCATTTAAAATTAAATGTATTTCCAGTTCGTAGTTTTCTTAATTAAGCATAATATATCTGGTGAGCGAGGGAAAGAGAACTAAAGGGTATGATTGTGTGATTTTACATCACAAAGAATTAAAATTTATAGAATAACCAAGAGACGAAAATTTCTCGAGAAACTAAAATATTGTTAAATAATAACGGCTACGGCTACGGAGGCCAATTCCAATGGAGACGAGACAGCTATGCTAGTGCACGGGTATTTTTACAAATACAAGAGTACCCCTTATACCTGTATACCTGCAGCTTTTTCAATTCGATGGAACAGATGTCCGAGAGGATCGATATGAGATCAGACTTAGGACCTATGGCTTGACGTGATCTCCCTAGAACAGTGGTGCCACATGCCCAACTTCCACTTTGAACAGCTACTAAGAGTGTCAGTCTTTTTTTGCAAATAAAAATACCCAATAGCTATTTTTATCAAACCCCGTGATAGTAACCCAAGACCTGTGTGTAATGAGGCAGTTTTATGAAATGGTTCACTATCGTAATATATTTTTTAGCGTAGATTAAAAAAAGTTTATAAATATATTTCTCTTTTTCAGGACAAAAAAATAGTTTACGTTTATTATTTTTATTTTTATCAATGTTTAATATTATTCTCTTTGTCTAAAAATAAACAGAAAAAGCATACTTTATTTAAGTTTATTTGCGATCACAAATATTCACAATATATCCATAATTACGATAAAACTTCAATTCGATTTACTATAGTCATTGAAACCGAAACTGTTAAAGCATTATCAAACAGCAATAAAAGTAGGTTTTATTAATATTTTTACTACGAGGCACGTACACGAGTTATGAGTTGGAGCTTTCAGAAATTTTTATTTCCATGTATGAGCGGTACCCTTCACGCATTCGTGAATTATTCATAAAAGAGATCCGCACTTAAAATAGCAATCTGTCGTTGAATGTAGCTCATAAAATACTATGCGGTTTGTGCGTATATAAATACAAAAACTATGTGGTGGCAAATAAATATCAATGGCAACGTTTAATGGTTGGCTGGGCTTGTATTGACATGTCGTTTGGACCGTTTACTTTGTCGGTTAGAGGGACAAGCCCTCTACTCCTTCACCACTATATTGAAACCTTACTATTGTGCTTCTAGCGAAGGTTTACCGAACTAGACCAAGATTAGACTCAATGATTATACCAATAAAATCTAAATTCCCTTGGCCAATTTAGGTATTTACCTTTAGATTAAAGATATATTAGCTTCAGTTTACTAAAATAAGTTTTATTATTTTTGTAAGCTTGTTGTGACCGCTACTCTATCATGATTAATAGTTGATTCCAAATACTGGAGTAATATACCTTCCCAATCAGAAATTCAATAAATATTCATAGTTTCAGACAGAGTTTGAACAAAATGCTTTTGTAACCTGAAATAAAATATTGATAAATCTATTAGTTACACTTCTTTAGTTCAGTTAAACGTTTAAATAAAGATCAAAACCGTTTATCCGAAAGTTAATTACTTGAATTAGTCATTAACCATTATATGTTAATTCAAATATGTAATGCTATCACCCTAGCCACAGCGTCACATGTGCAGTAAAACTTCGAAGCCATGACCAAGACCGTTCATCCGAAAGTTAATTACTTATACTTAAAATGTAAATCATCAAACCATTGCGTTATATATTTATGTATATATACCGAAATGCATAGGTATGTGTATTATATATAAATTTTATTATTATTGGCTACGGTATACGGTAATGTGGTATAGTATCTATATATGTGTATGTATATGTATATACATCTTTTGTTTTCTTTTTTTTGTTCATATTGTACCATATCTTATTTTCGCTATGCAATATCTATACCTAATGCACCTATCTTGTTATCTCTGCACCACCTTAAGGTTGACTGGGAGAAAATGCCTCAGGCGTTAAGTCCGCCTTTGTACGTATGTGCATAAAGTTTAAAATAAATAAATAAAGCCATTATATGTAAATTCAAATTCGTAATTCTGTCGAATGTAGTGTTGGTATTACAGTAAAGAAGTACAACATTCGAGTCACTTTGCCTGGACATAGCAAGCTTCTGGGAGTTTCTTATTAATATTAAAGTTTACCTACTATAACAATGATTTGTCTAATGAACTTTACCACGTACGAAGTTGCATGTATACAAACTATGATTATTTTACACCAAATAAGGTGTTATTTTCTGAAATACGTCCTTACTGCATCTGCGACAATCGTTTCACTAGGTCTCTCTCCACTCAAACTCTAAAACAACCGGTAATTCACCCATGAATATATTTATCTCATATTACAAGGCTTCTTTCTGCCTTCTCTGAATCCGTTTTCGGCTTATATTACGGCACAAGCCTTAAAATATGAGACTTAAAATATGGCAATTCCAAAATCATTTTAACCGTTTAAAAATCCTTTGTAAATTATTATTGTAAACATCATTAAAATTCGGTGGTGCTTCCAAAATGTAGCCATAATTCATTTGCGATTTAATCAACTTTGCAGATGGGTTTTAATTAAAATACCTTGTATCTAAACCTATTTCGAAATTTAAACGTGACGTTTATGTTTTTATTGTGGCAACGATTATAACTTGGTTGGGTGTGTTTAATGGTGTTGTGAAATTTAAGAAATAACCAGTGACCTAAAATAATAATATATATTATCAATAAACAAAACGTATACGTTTTAGAATTACTTTATAAATTAAACAATTTTTTAAAAGTATACATACGTGTACGTTATTACTACTTATCGTATGGGCAGTGGTTTAGGGCAACCGCTGTCAGAGTTGTTCAAGCCGCCCAGTAGGCCTTTGACATGGCTTAACGTCTGTTGCCTAATGACTACAACAGGGACCAACAGCTAAACGGGCACTCCGAAGCACAGAGACGCTCAGAAATTGAACCACTTTGGCGATCGCCCATTTGTGGACTAACCTCTTGCTGCCAGAGCCTAGTGGCTTGACTTCGCGCATCGATTATGGATCGGTGAGAGCATCTGGCTATGATTAGAGGTTTTTTCTTATTATTGTAAGTACTCTGGACTTAACGCACGTGACTTCTTTTATTCCTTTTATCGTTTGAATTAATACTTTGTATTTTCCGCTTTTGACTTAATACTAAGCTCTTAAATATTCAAAGTTTTTAGGATATCTGAATATTAACGGATTACTATTAAACCATCAACAACCTTTCATAATCATAATCATTTATTTGTGAAACATAGGTAATAATACAACAATTGGTCTTAAATTAGGTTACGTGCACTATGTTCTACCATGAGAATGGTGTACAAATTACATCTACTTATTTGGTGTACATATACACCTTTGATGAAGACTAATACTAAGATTATATAATAGCCCGATCTGTAGGACCCGTGGGGAAGAAAATGAAACAATGCTGCATATAATATGCAAATGCGATGCATTGGCAAGACACAGAATGGCAGTCCTGGGGCTGGCATATCCAGAACCAGGTGATTACAAGGATCTACCTCTAAGAAGCGTACGGGATTATGTCCAGCCTTCATTCAGGGCTCTAGGGATATAATATAATCAGTGGAGGATAGTACAAAGGATCCTGAAGGGTCAAAGTGCTGTACTCAAGTACACCCCAAAACAAGATAAGATAAGAAAATAAGAATAATAAGATTTACGGCATTGAATAACTGTCATCTTGTTCGTGTTTATTGACATAAGCTTCAGGCACCGTATGCGCTGGACTTCGCTTTACCTTTTCCTGTTTCCAAAGATGACGAGAAAAGCAGAAGGACGACATTTTGTCACTATATGCGAATGATAATAAGATAGACCGAAATGGTAAAGGAACATAAGGCCATATCATAAAGATTATATCCATATCATACTTTTAAAATTAATGCTATTATATCTGGGGATATCTGGGGACAATGTCACACAGATCATCCTAGCCCCAAACTAAGCAAAGCTTGTACTATGGGTACCAGGCGACGATATACATACTTATATAGATAGATAAATACTTAAATACATAGAACACATCCATGACTCAGAAACAAATATTCGTGCTCATCACACAAATATTTGCACTTACCGGGATTCCAACCCGGGACCAACAGCTTCGTAGGCAGGAGCACTACCAACTAGGCTACGGTGACCGTCAGCAATTGCTTTGAAGAGGTTTTTTTATGACGTGTGGCGCAGTGGTTAAGACACTCGCCTCGCCACTTCGTGTCCCGGGATCGAATCCCGCGCAGGACAACTAATTGTGCGAGCCATAGATAGATTTTCTGAGTCTGGATGTAGTTTGTATCTGTACCCCGCAGCACATGGATTTATTTCCCTAGTGCTAGCGTTGTCGTTTAAAAACAACGATTACTTTTAATTAGGTACATACAATTTCAGATCATTATTAAATAGATATGTTATGTATCTCACATATTCAGGTAGGGAAGGGACCCGATTATCGGATGGGTTCCTAATTTCGGATACATAAATATCTCCCAAACCAAATAACGACATCTATTAAACATTCCGGTAATTATAAATGCATACCTAGATGGAAGCACTGCAGCGCTTTCAGTGGCCTCTTAAACAAAATGGCGACCATATCGACGCACGTTTGATTTTGTCTCGAGAAAATATTACGTTGTGGTTTTTAAAGACAATATTTTGATAAAGTAAGTGGTTTATTATGTTATGTTTTCATTGTAGTTTAGTTATTGCTATATAACTTGCTAGAAACTGATAAGTTTAGTGTTACAACTGTTTGTTTTTTTTAATATTTTCACTTGTTCGTTTGCATGTGTGAATTCTGAATATTGGATACAAGGTGTTGCTCAATATCGGATATCCGATTTTAGGAGTCGCATTTTGTTAAAGACGTTGCTTGACATAAACACATTTTAAATTACTCGTTTCAGGTTAAACAAATGGCTAGTCAGAAAAGAAGAACATGGTGCCCGGATGCTATGAAAAAGGCATATTATGCTGTGAAAAATAAGGAAATGGGGTATCTTAAAGCCTCAAAAATATATAGTGTCCCTAAAAGTACGTTGGAAGACTATATCAAAAGAAATACAGATATAGACGTATTACTGCAAGGTAAGCTTGGCCGGAAACCTACCTTCCATCAAGGAATTGAAGATGAATTAGTTAAATACTGCATGGAAATGGTCAATAGGTATTATGGTTTACGTGCGTCAGACATAAGGGTCATGGCATTCCAGCTAGCTATAAGGAACAACATTCCTCATCAGTTTTCAGATAAAGGCCGAGCAGGTAAAAAGTGGTTATCAGCTTTTTTAAAAAGACATCCATACTTAGCATTCCGCACTCCTGAAGCGACCACAGCTCTTCGGGCCAAAGGATTTACCAAAGAAAAGGTGTCGTATTTTTTTGATATATTAAAACCAGAGTTATTAAAAGTAAACCATGATCCCACCCGTATTTTTAACGTCGACGAAACTGGAGTGACCGTGGTTCAGTCCAAAATGTCAAGAGTACTGTGTATGAAAGGACAGAAGCAGGTTGGTGGAATAAGTTCAGCAGAAAGGGGTAGTCTCGTGACGCTAGTCTTTTGTGCCAGTGCTGCTGGAATGTATGTACCACCAATGTTTGTATTTCCACGTGTGAATATGAAAAAAGAACTAGAAGATAGAGCACCACCGGTGTCTATATTTTCAGCTCATAAATCTGGCTGGATTCAGTTGGATTTATTTACTAAATGGTTCAAACACTTTGTTTATTACGTTAAACCCACTAAGGAAAAACCGATTGTGCTTCTATTAGATGGCCATTTTTCACATACGAGAAATTTAGAATTAATCGAAATAGCAAGAGAGAATGGCGTAATTCTCGTGTCTATACCGCCACATTCTTCTCATAAACTACAACCACTTGATGTGGGATTTATGGCGCCTTTTAAAACCTACTACGCACAAGAGATTGAGACATGGCTTTGGTCTCACCCAGGAAGAGTAGTGACGTCGTATCAGATCTCTGAATTAGTAGGAAAAGCCTATTTACGAACTGCAAGCGCAGAGATAGCTGTAAAAGCATTCCAGAAATGTGGAATATGTCCCCTAAATGAAAATATGTTCAGAGATTGTGATTTTGCGGTAGAGTCTCAAGAACTAAATATTGACATAGAGAGGAAAACAAATGATGAAATATCTGGGCTTGCCATATCAAACTCAAGTCATCCCGTTATTGTAGACAGATCTATGACGCCTTTACCATCAACATTTCGAGATGAAACGGCTTATAAAACAGGTACTCCAAGTCCAAAAATTAAGGCAATAAGTTCAAATTTATTGGTATCTCCTGAAATGATACAGCCTATTCCATCCATCGAAAAGCCAGGAAAAGAAAATAGGAGACAAACAAAACCTAAGGTTCTAACAGCATCCCCATACAAGCAAGAGCTCGTAGATGCAGTTGGAAAAAGAAGCAAGTGTCTTACAAAAAAGAAAACAGCAAAGATAGATAACCAAATAAAAGGAAAGGGCGTGAGAAATCTAAAATTAAACAAGCGTAAAGCTACTGAGTCGGAAACAGATGAATCTGATATTGAAATGATTTTAGAGAGTGACGAACATAGTGGGAGTGATGAAGATGTTGAATGCTTATATTGTAACGGACTCTATTCTAATGACATACATGGAGAAAAGTGGATTCGATGCATAGCTTGTTACAGGTGGTGTCACGAGCTTTGTGCTGGAATCGATGACAGTAATATAGTTGATTTTATTTGTGATGTCTGTATACAAGGACAAGACTAATTATAGCCTGAAGACGGAGCGAAGACTGATTCTCGTAGAAATAAGTATTTGTTGATATTTTATTCTGATTTTATTAAGAAGAATTCCAAAGCTTTTAATTCTAAGTGTTCAATTTTGTTTTCTTTATGTTACATGTTAGAAGGTCTGAAATTTAAATATGTCAGTAGATTATTATTATATTTATGCTATATTTGGTGATTATAAAAGTTCCTTAAATATATAATTTAAGTAGTGTATTAATTTTAAGCAGATTTTATTATTAAAACTCCTTAAATGTTTTTTCTTAACTATGTTAAGTAGGGCGCCTAATATCGGATATCCAATATTGAGATATTATCAGATATCCGATATTGGGAGCCTACTTGGTTAAGACCTGAATTTCTTAATAAATTGAAATACATAAATTTGTGCATAATTTAACACCTCTGTCGTCAAATTCGTTTAATTTTCATATAGCTTATGGATCCAAGAGTACCTACAGAAAATTGTATTTGACTATGATTACATTTAATATTTTAATTCGGGTGTCTTCCCTAATTATTTCACCTTTGAATACTTTCTGAAAGTCATAACATGCATGAAAACAAAACCAATCCAATATATAGGTTCTTCGTTAAATAGGAACATGGAAATTTACTCTCTTTTAGGATTAGTGTTCCGCCACGTAAATCAAATTTATACTCATGATGTCTGACTTAACACGGCGGAACACTATCTTTTGTTTATTTTTATATAATCAAGTTGGCAAAGGACAGGTCAGAAGTACCCTAAACCGGCGAGCATGTATGAAAAATATAATGACTGTAATCGAGGCAAAAGACGTGTGCAAAGATCGTGACAAACGGAAATCCGTTGTCTCTGCCTACCCCTCTGGGAAACAGGCGTGAGTCTATGTATGTATGTATGTAAGTTGGCAAACACGCATACGTCACCGGTTACCATAGCATATAACGTTTGCCACACACATGGTATATCACAAAAGTTGCCTTTCCTTTACCATGTCCGACCAGGGGCTCTACCGGCTAAGTCGCCGAACATCGATTTCTTTAATAACTTTCAAATAAATAAAGGTCTAAAATGATTTAATCAATTGTTAAATCGGTTTCAACGTTGAAAATCGATTCTGGACCATTTATGGCGTCGCAGGTGCTCATGGAAACCGATTTAACGATTGATTAAATAATTTTTAACCTTTATTTATTTGAACGCCATTTTAGAAATCGATGTTCGGCGTCTTAGCCGGTAGAGCCCCAGCTACGGTGTCCTTACTAACACCCATGACCATAACATTGATTCAAGAATTACGTCACGTAATAATTATAACTTACAATTTATTCTTAATATTATAATTTGGACGACCCATAAGCCAGAATAAGGTGTAACTATTATAATACACCAACATCATTTGTAACTTATTGCTGCCAATTAAAACATGAGTTATTGTTTAGTCTAATCTCAAAATTGGGAAAAAAGAACAAGTTACGGTTAGCCAGTAAATTTTATTTTCCAGTGCGTATCGTCCGTAGCTTAACGGCAGAGCGCCTACCCCGGTTTGGTAGAGCTTGGGATAGAATTCGTAAATTCCCAGTTAAACATTCCACGTAATTGTATAAAATTTAAATTTAGAATATATATTCGCTGTACAGTTGGTTAACTATACTCAATGACAACATTTATTACAATCGAAACAAATAAATAGGTACCATTACCCAATATTTCGTCACAACTTACACAAACCTTAGTTCTTTGTGCCAGAGGCGATCTTGTTCAAAACTCGAGGGCGCTCCGCAGCGAACTCAAGTACCCGAGACTTCTTTTATCCTCCTACTGACAGGTAACTTAGCCACGACAAGGATATCTTATATCTTATTTTAAGTCAATATGTTTGAAACAGAATAAAGAACACGGATTTTTGACGAACCTTTTTGTATATTACTTGAGCAAACGCACTTCTGTTGTGGTAGAAATGTGAATGTTTTTGTAATACGCTCACGCGTTTTGTTTCAACAAAGATAATAATATGTTTGTCAGCATTTATCAGGTATTCGGTGGCACGTTTTTTGTTACATATATTTTTTGTTAGGTCTTTCAATTTATATATATTTCCATTCACGTGTGTAGTACAATGAGTGCGAGATGCTTACCGCCAGTTTTCTTACTAATTCTTACACGATTACTACCTCTAATAATGTCCTCCTAGACGATTTCGGCACGGCGCGGCGTCGGCTAGTCTCAATAGAGAAAGGTAGTTCATAGCGTTCATTCGCTCAAAGAGCAGCCCGACTGGCGAAGTACCTCCACCTTACAGAAGACATTCCTTAATAACATTAATAATTTTAATGTTGTGTCCCCGAGTGTGAGTCAGGTCACCAGAGCTCTTTGGGGTGGGGGGAAGGGTCAGCAATACTTTTTTGCAGACTTTTAAAGGCCGGCAACGCACCCGCGACTCTTCATATCACTTACCATCAGGTGACCCACTTGCTCGTTTGTCGCCCTCTGATATAAAAAAAAAACTTGTGTGTACTTATGTACACGCGTTAGAAGTTATACTTCTTAATATACAACTTGAACATAGTTTTTACGATGCGCGCGCAGTTGCGTGCGCATCGTAAAAATTCACTGTCATACCACCTAGAACTAACTTCATGCTGTTAAATTTTTTGGTGTCGGTGTGCGCGCGCATCGTAAAAATTCACTCTCATCATTTTTCTCCATCGCGCCAAAAGAAGTATAACTTCAAAAAGATTAGCCAACTGCACGGGACGAAATGCACAAATGTGTGCGCAAAAACAGGAGCACTTTCTCATAAATATGTAAGGATGGTATTAGCGATCCCTCGTGTCCTAATTAGATGTTGAGGGAGATGAAAACTGAAATAAATAAGATTTTTGCTAAAGGGAAGCGTAAACTGGGGGGACAGTTTCTACGATACATGGATGTCCTATAATAGCACCTATCTGCATATCACAGTTCTTGTGAAGACTAAGAGAAACTTACACATCTACCTCCAGAATATCGCAAGATTATCCATCAAGTTGCAGCGCAGTAATATTAGGCTATAATTTATTACGCTTAACGCGGGTAAACCGCATGGCACAGCCAATTAAATATATCATTACAGACGTGTTCTAACTATTCAATAGTGCTTTTAAAACGTCTATTTGATTAGAAACCATTTTTATTTGTATGCTGTGCCCCGCGGTTTCATCAAAATCCGTTCAGTAGTTTTTGCATAAAAGTGTTACAAACAACCATAAATCCATACTTACAAACTTTCGCATTTATAATATTAATAGGATAGGATTTACTATATATCCAATTTAATACACCTGACTATTTTTACGCTATTGTTTATGTTATCGTCGTTTAAAACATCACAAAAAGTATCTGTGGTCTAATTTTAGTGCTTTAAAAGTGACCAAATTTCAAATAAATTAACAACCCTTAGAGACATTGCACCGTAGGCGAAATTATTTTGTGTAATATTTCATTTATGGTGGTATACCGAAATTAATTAACCTGAGTAGGTAACGCTGACTTGCAATTTCAAACATTGTACTTAATCAACAATGTCAAGCGTGTTTTTTTAATTAATTTCCCAACGAAATGTCACTTCGTTTCGTGCGAATCGCGACAAGAAGGTTAATCATAATCAAGGCTCCTTTTTTTAAATTGTTATAGTGGCCGACAAAAGAAGGATGTGCAAAACTATTTGGTAAGTGCATACATATAAGTGGCGTAGTAGGAAGTGAATTTAAAAACCTGCGGAAATGTTTCGCGGAGTTGGGCGGCGAATAACAAAAAAATGCCATTTTGTTGTTATTCGCCTCCCCAATTGCTAATTAAAGCGCTATTCCTGGCACCATGTTGTTTGGGTGTCCCAATTTCATTCAGCCTAAACTATAATTGTATCACAAGAATATTAGGCAAAAGTTTTTGAGCGTGTGAGTGTGTATGTTTGTTACTCTTTCACGCATAAACAACCGTACGGATTTTGATGGAACTTTATAGTAATATCGAATAACATATATGCTATAATTTCTAAAGTTAAACGCGCGTAAAACAGCGGGGCCTAGTATTTTTATAAGATCGACCCAAAACCGTTTATAGGTGCATTTATGGATGCTAAAGAGGCGTTTTGACTATAGGCAGAAAAATAGAAAATTTTAACTTACTGAGCCAAGCGGATTACTCGTTCTTGTTAAAAAATTTCAACCCGGAACTAGCGAAATCGTTATTCGGCTGACATGATGATTCCTTAACATTTGCAGCCATACCATGAACCCGGAAGTCCGGTGCTGGGCATGCCAACGTGTTTCCACTTCCACTTCACTTGTCGAGTGCTATGCACCGAAAGCGTTAAGTTGGATGGACTTTCCCCGTCTAGTTGTTCATAGAACATGAATACTCTTTCTCTTAAATGTGAACACAACCTATTTAAAAATCAACAATATCTAGCATACTATGTATTTATATACTTTATTGTAAGTATACAATACCAATTGGGAAGTTTCACCAATCTCTAAGTTCCTTTGAGCCAACCAAGTATTGAATCTGAAACATTATCTTGTTTGTTTACAATGTTATGGAGTTTCAACAAGAAATAACCACACAATCACTAACGGATTGAGTTAATTCTGTAGTTGTACACTTTCTAGTTATCCCAGCCTCATAGTGTTAGTTTAATATAGCATTAGGTATAAGGAAACTAGCACAACAAGATAATGGAATTGGTTCGTATTGCACAGTAAATGTAGTGCGAAAGCATACTCGGTGCGGTGTGGTGGCTAAACTCTTTGCATAAATCACTATACCGCAGTCGGACTGCTGCTAACTTGCTTCATTAATTGCCTACTGGAACGATAGGAATTTTGCCAAGATTATACCTATCAAAGGTGATCACAACGATATCGCCATGTTCTTCTTCCTTTCCATTATCTCATTTATTTTTGAGGTTTTGATTTCTAAGTCTGGCTCCCAAGCTAGCCCTTGCGGCTAGCTGCCACAATTATCTATATACATATAACAGACACAAACACCCTACTGCCGCCGGCCGTACCGCTGGAAACCACCAGATGCGGATAGCGCAAAACCGGCAATTGTGGAGATCTTTGTGGGAGGCCTTTGACCAGCAGTAGACGCCTTGAGGCTGATATGATGATGAAGAAAATAAATAACTATTTATTTAATCTCGTAACCCATAGGCAATTCTTTACCATAATGGTTAGACGATGACTGTCTACGACGATAAGGTCTATATCGGCTTGTTTGGTGAAATAAAACTTTTTAATACGTCTTTACTCAACGGGTATTTATTGCACACTGCCTTCTTTACAATTTATTTTTTAGATGAGTGGACTGTATGAACGTAATTTGAGAGTGTGAAGTATGACTGTGCGTGAAAGGTTACTACTAACGTAATGTGAACCTAATCTACTTAGACATACCGCCCACCAAAGGACGTAGTACTTTATAAACTCAAAAAAAAATGATCGATATACAAAACACAAAAAAGCCTGAGAACATAAATTAAGGATCCAGAACACATTAAAGTGTACATTGTGAGTACCTACTTATGTCTAACAATATTTGTATGTGTACCTATTAGTAATACTGGTATGTACTTAAATGCTATACTTAAAAATAACATGCATATAAAATATATGTCTTTGAAATTTTAATATGTTAACGTTTTTACAAGGATGAGTGAGCTCCGCCCACCGTGATACAAAAGACAACATTTAAGCGACAAAATGCTAATGATTTAGCAAACAAAACCTTGCATAGAAATGTAACAAAGAAGACATAACATTTGCAGTATAAAAGTTATGATACATTTTGTATATTTTAGGTATTTTACATTTACGGTTCTTGATAACTGGTAAGAAGGTACAAGGTACATAGATATCTATTATTGTAACATCATAGTTAAGTTAACATTACAATAGTGAGTAAACAATAAAATTCACTTAGGTAATAAACATAATTTACTAATGGGACGTTTAAATTCGCCATTCTTACATTTAACAGATACAACTCGTGCAATATTGTCTGGCCCTAAATATTTTTTAGTTATTTTCCCTAAAATCCATTTAGCAGGTGGGATATTATCATCTCTTAAAATTACAACATCACCAACTTCGGGTTCAGATTTTTTAGTGTTCCATTTGTATCGCTGATTAAGATTAACCAAGTACTCCCTATACCAACGTTTCCAAAAGTTATTTACTATTTTTTGTGTTAATCGCCATCTATCCAAACCTACAATGTTATGATTAGAATTATCTTCATCGGGAATACTTATCAACGGTTCACCTATGAGGAAATGTCCCGGTTTTAGAGCTTGAGGTTCGTTAGGATCATCACTCATTGCTGTGATTGGTCGAGAATTAAGACAGGCTTCGACCTGTGCTAAAACAGTAGATAACTCCTCATATGTGAGTGTGCTATCTCCGATCACCTTAAATAAATGTGTTTTAACGCTGCGAACTCCAGCCTCCCACAGACCACCAAAATTAGGAGAATGTGGAGGTATGAAGTGCCATGTTGTGTGCTCTAAGCTCAATAACTCTTCAATTTCACGTGGCACAGTTGACTTAGCTCGATCGAACATCTCACGAAGCTGTCTGTTGGCACCAACAAAATTAGTGCCGTTGTCGCTATATAAATCTTGACAGTGACCTCTTCGTGCTGTGAAACGCTTAAACGCTGCAATGAATGCCTTGGATGACAGATCTGTTACTACCTCTAAATGAATGGCTCGCGTAACCATACAAATAAAGAAACAAACATATCCTTTATAGGATTTCGACCCTCTACCGAGTGAAAATCTCACGCTAATAGGCCCCATATAGTCACAACCAGATGATTTAAAAGGTCTGGTTGGTTTCAACCTAACATCTGGGATTTGACCCATCAGTTGGGTGCTTTTAGACCTAGAATATCTTAAACATTTTACACAGGATCTGTAGTGACTTTTAACTATCTCTTTTGCTCGTAATATCCAATATTTCGTTTTTAAATAGCACAACATAGCTTGTGGTCCACCGTGAAAGGTTTTGAGATGAGCATCACTAACTATAAGACTGGTAAGATGGCTCTTAGCAGGCATAACTATGGGATGCTTCGTATCATAAGTTACTTCTGACTCATCAATACGACCGCCAACTCTTAGTATCCCATTTTCATCAAAAAAGGGATAAAGAGTGCGAAGCTTACCTTTTTTGGGGACTGAATTCTGCAACTTTAACTGTTTTATGTCTTCACTAAAATTCTCTCTTTGAACCTGTGTGATGCATATAATTAAACTCCTATCTTTCTCTGCCGGTGTAATATTATTCGCATATAATTTTCGTTTTTCCTTTGGTAATCTTAAATTCTGTAAAACTCTTCTCCAATACGAAATAGCTTTTAAGGTTTTGGCAAGTGATGAAAACATAGTCCAGATGAATTTATTTTCCAATACAGGTAAAGCAGTTAAAGATGTGTGTTTTTCTTCTTCATGGGTGTCCTCGATAATATCAGCGTTATCAAACTCTGTACTTCCCTGTGAAAGCCAAGAAGGTCCTGACCACCATAATGAATGTTCAAGTAAATCTTGTGTAGCGATGCCTCTCGAAACACAGTCAGCTGGATTCGAATCAGTTGTAACATGTTTCCATTGTCTGTAGTCTAAAATATTTAGAATTTCTGACACACGATTGCTCACAAAAGTAGTCCAGCGGCTAGACCCTCCTCTCAGCCAGGCTAGAACTATTGTTGAGTCGGACCACGCAAACAAATTCTCTTTCGAAATGTTCATTATTTGTGAAACCTCAAATAATAATTTTGCTGCTAGAGCTGCACCGCATAGTTTTAGTCTAGGAATTGATATCTCCTTCTCAATAGGAGCAACTTTGCTTTTTGCTGATACCAAACTCACAAATGTTTCGTTGTTATTATTAATAACACGAATGTATACAGCAGCACCATACGCTACCTTTGAAGCATCAGCAAATGCATGCAACTCAACCTTTGACCCTGGACTAAAACAATACCATCGTGGTATGTTTATCTTATGTAAATATATCAAACTTTCTCTAAACTGTAACCATTCACTCGTTAAATCTGCAGTCAGTACATCATCCCAATCAAACTTCGACCTCCACAGTTTTTGGATAAATATTTTAGCCTTGATTATCACGGGCGCAATCCATCCTAACGGGTCATATAGTCGGGCCACATCCGACAATACTTGCCGTTTAGTAATAGGTTGTTTGAGTCGAGTGAATACTGAAAGCAATCCATATTCTTATTCCATTTTAAGCCTAATACCTTCATGACAGTAGTTGATTTTAATCTTAATGAATCGGCACTACTGTGATTATTCTCTCCTATATGTGTCAATAAGTCTTGATTATTGCTACTAAACTTTTGCAGTTCGAAGCCACCACTGTTCATCAACTTGTTCATTTCGTTATATATGTGTATAGCCTCTGGTAGTGTCTCACAGCCCGTCAGGAGATCATCAATGTAATAATCCGTCTTTGCTATGCTTGATGCAGTAGGAAACCTTGCATGTTCTACATCAGCTAACCTTTGAAGGGTTTTCACGGCTAAATAAGGAGCACATGCAGTACCGAAGGTCACACGCAATAATTTAATATGTTGTAGCGGCTCGTTTGTTTGTGGTCTCCATACAATTCTTTGGAAGTCTGAGTCCTCGGAATCGACTTTCACCATTCTGAACATCTTAATGATATCAGCTACTATGCAAATCCTGTGGCTTCTCCAACGCATCAGGATGTGTCTCAAATCCTGTTGTAACTTGGGACCTACCATCAGGTTATCATTAAGTGAAAAGTTGTTCAATCCTTTACATGACCCATCGAAAACAACTCGCACTTTTGTGGTGTCTTTATCTTCTCTAACCACAGCGTGGTGCGGGAGATAAACCGCCTTAGGATTATCTATGTCTTTCTTATTTATTGGTATCATGTGATTCATTGTAAGATATTCTTGTACAACATTGTTATATGTTTCCTTTAAGATAGGATCCTTCTGCAGTATATTTTCTAAATACTTATATCTTCTTGTAGCTATAACTACTGATTTTCCATATTGACACTCCGGATCTTCTTTATCAAAAGGTAGCTTAACTATAAATCTTCCTTCTTTATCTCGTGTAGTTGTCCGGTCATAAAATTCTTCACATCGTTGTTCTATGTCTGTCATCTTCTTCTGTATTAAGTTGGGCTCATTTTCCATTTCCCAAAATTTCCTAAGCAGTTCTTCTCCACTTAGGTGTAAATGCATGGTGATTATTCCATTTTTAGCAGAAGTTGAATTTTTTGACACCCTTCCTGATAATACCCAACCTAGGGTAGTGTTTTGTGCCAATATTTTATTGTGACGTATGATACCATCCAATAAAATCTCACTATATACCTCTGCTCCCAGAAGAATATCTATTTTACTAGGTGTGGCGTAACCTGGATCGGCTAGTGGTATTTTATCAAAATGTAGCCATTCAGGTGTATGTAACTCGGTTGAAGGAAGCAATGACGTAACAGATCGCAAATCGTAGGCATTTACTTGGATTGAAACCTCAGGGTTATGACGTGATACCACTCGAAGAGAAACCATGTGCTTCACACTAGTGTGGCCATTACCGCCTATCCCGGAAACTGTACCGCTAACATGTTTACGTGAAAGTCCAAGCAATTGAACAACTGACTCGCTAACAAAGGACGCTTGCGACCCTTGATATAATAATCCTCTCAACTGTTGTTTGTATCCATGCTCACTGTATGCCCAAATAGATACAGTAGCTAACAAAACTTGACTCGGTTCTAAACCTCTACTCGAAAAGTTAGTTGAAATAGATGTACTCACGGATTTGTCCGACTCACTCTGCACCAAAACGTCCTCACTCGTTGATTCGCTGCTCACCTCCTTTTCCAAATGTAATAATGAATGGTGCCTCCTACCACATCGCTTGCAACTCGCTGAATTACGACATTTAAAAACTGGATGAGATGGAGAGAAACAATTAAAACACAAGTTATTATTTTTAACATAATCTTGCCTTTCCTTGACACTAAGTTGACTAAATTCCTTGCAATTGTATAAATAGTGTTCACCTTTACACTTAGAACATTTAGGTATACTAGAATTATTCTTTTTACTTTCTATGGACCCATGAAAAGACTTCGACTTTGTGTTGGTATTGTTACGTACCTTATTCGAGTCTATCATCTCCAACGACCTAAATTTCGATTCCAAAAACTCAGATAATTGTGTCCATGTCGGTAAATCTTTACTAAGTACACCCAACTGATATTCCCACTGCTTAATGGATTCAGGATCTAATTTAGAAACCACTAAATAAATAACAAACGCATCGTTAATTGACTCAGGACTAATATCCATATTACGCAAAGATTGTAAACAAGTTGTAGTTGTATCTAATAAATGCTTAATGGCACTAGGAGATTCGCTAGTAACCGGTTTTTGCGTAAACAATAATCTCATAAGTGCATTACAATTATACCGCTTATTATCATAACGTTTAAGTAACTGTTTCCAAGCCTCGTCATAATTCTCATTAGTTATAGAAAAATTACGTAACAAAGTTTCCGGCTCACCTGACAGGTTACTTTTAAGATAATGCAATTTTTGCACTGGAGACAAATTCTTATTAGTATGCACAAGCGAATTAAACATATCATAAAACGACTGCCATTCAACGTATTTACCACTAAACGTAGGTAACTGCACGCGTGGTAATTTAACCTCGCACTCACTGACTGTTTGTTCAGCACTTATTTTCGGTGTTACGGACGAAGTTCCACTCGATGACGCGAGATAGGGCTGCAGGGCTTCTTTCAATAAAGTTTTGTATGATACATATAATTCCTCAAACTCCTCATACATATCCCCAGTGAAGTATGTGTCCTGTTTGTCCTTCACGGTGACCTTGCCTATGAGAGACTTGTGTCCATCTTTAAACGTTATCCACAGCTGCTCCAAATTGTCTAATCTGGTTTCTAAGTAAGGTTTCTTCAACCGATCTTTAGGTGTCTTTTTATAGTTTTTCTCCGACTTCTTCAGGTTATCCAGCACTTCCTTTTGATATGCCAGAAGCGCATCCATGGTGTACAAATGTGTAGACGTTGAAACTCCAAAATCCAAACAATATTGATATAGATTTGAATGATTATTTTGCTAATGATGTATTATTTACTCGCACGATTTAGCAAAGATAATTTCTGGAATGCTATTGTTCTCGCCGTGTCGACGGCGCACGCGGTCACTAGATTTTTTATATATAAATCCGTCTTGATTTGGACCATATGTCTACGACGATAAGGTCACCAAACAAGCTGATTGTTTGGTGAAATAAAACTTTTTAATACGTCTTTACTCAACGGGTATTTATGCCTTCTTTACAATTTATTTTTTAGATGAGTGGACTGTATGAACGTAATTTGAGAGTGTGAAGTATGACTGTGCGTGAAAGGTTACTACTAACGTAATGTGAACCTAATCTACTTAGACAATGACGGTTATAAGTAATATTGTTTTAAGGGGTAATATATGTACCATATGAATACGCTATATGCTAGAGGACAATTAATTATTTGTGATATTTTTTTCACAGATCAACTCGTTAGCATTTTTACAATCAACTTTGGGAAGAGCAACGTGGAGTAGAGGAAGTAGGAGTCGTCCCTCGAATATTTACCAATGAAGGGGCAGCAGTTCCCTCTCTGTGTACTATGAACACCACACTGCAACCAGCAACCGGTGGCGATAATGGATATCCCCCAAATGATGACTACAATTCCATTATGGACATGGTGGGTAACAGTCAACAAAGTAAAGCAACAAATCCGTAGCATTGACGTTACATGATTATGGGAGGACAGAACTTAATTAAAATTATAATAAATAGTTTATTCTTTCATCACGAAGTTAATTAGTTACATATTTACATTTAGATCAGTATTAATCACGAAACGTATTAATTAAGATAACTTTGTGAGAGACTCGCACCTGATTTAGGTTATTAGCAAAACACTGTGCGGCAATTATGCTAATTTACAAATTAAGCTTATAGCAAGTAAAACCTCATAATATGTCTTCGTGGAATATCTAAGCTCGTAGCTAGCAAGACAGAACTTAGCCAAAACATTATTAACAGTATATAACAGTTAATATCACCAATATGTGTACAGTTCAGATAAATCATTTCCCTCCATAACACTAAAGCTTAACATATTAATACTGCACTACTGAGTCTGGATGTACTTTGTGTCCGTAAATTATGTTTGTAATATATATAAATATATGTTTGTAAAGTACCCCGCGACCCAGGGATAAATTTAACGAATGCGGGCGTTGTCTATATAAAAAAAAATCGCGAAAATTTCGGCTACGTCCAATGAAAACGGAACTTAGTACGGCAGTTGTCTGCAAAAAAACACAATTTTGCAGGTAAAGTAGTAGTATATGAGAAAACACACATGTTTCTGTTCCTCCAATCTCTGCTGATCGGATTATAAGAAGTCCGACCGGATGGCGCGGCGGCCGGACATGGCACGACCGCACAGTGGAACGAATGTATGGGAGCGGTTGGACGTAGACATGTCCGAAAAAAAAGAGTAAAATTATGCCAAACTAATGATGCCATCTTATTCGATTACTTAATGCCTTCATAACTTGTGGTGATGAATTTCTTCATAACTCCCATATTTCGGGAGTAATTTGAGAAAATGTGAAATTTTACTATGAAAATGAGTGTATCGAGCTCTCTCCCTCCTGATTCCGGGCTTGTTTCAAGTAGCGGTCTCTAATATCATAATGCTAATACTAAGAGCTATATTTAATACTAAGACACATAGTGCGCCAAATGTGCACTTTCTGGGATAAAGAGTGATGTTTATTTTATTTTATTTTAAGTCCCTAATTATATATCTTAATTAGCTTATATCTTCTCTAATTGGCTGCTCAGAAATGTTATTGTAATAAGGTAAACCTTTAGAAAAACGGTTTTAATCAACAAAATAAACAAAAAATAAATAAATTGTGTTATAAAATAAACATCACTCTTTATCCCAGAAAGTGCACATTTGGCGCACTATGTGTCTTAGTATTAAATATAGCTCTTAGTAATAGCATTACGATATTAGAGACCGCTACTTGAAACAAGCCCGGAATCAGGAGGGAGAGAGCTCGATACACTCATTTTCATAGTAAAATTTCACATTTTCTCAAATTACTCCCGAAATATGGGAGTTATGAAGAAATTCATCACCACAATTTATGAAGGCATTAAGTAATCGAATAAGATGGCATCATTAGTTTGTCATAATTTTACTCTTATTTTTCGGACATGTCTACGTCCAACCGCTCCCATACATTCGTTCCACTGTGGACCGGACAGAAATTAGGCGCAAATGCTTCCCGTGTTTTCTCAGGCACGGAAATGTTACATCGTTATCTTTTATATTGACTTTGACTTGAAAAAGAATACCAATACAATTGTTTTGCTGGTTTTATTTAACCAAAGAGGTAGTCATCCAACATAATGTTACTGCTTTGATTAATACAACTTATGATCAAAACAAAACAACACCAGATGGACGCATATAACTAAATTTGATCGATCATACAACTATAACGAAATTTAGGTTATAAAACTACTGTTTACATTAATCGACCTACAATTCAAATGAATTCCAATCACATTTAAAATTCAGTTGCTTCTTGTGTTCAACTTATCCACGTTGACATACATTGTCGATGCCTTGCACCAATGACATTATATACACAGAATGTCATTGCTTTGCACCAAAGAACACAAAAAGCGCTCGGAGTACTGATTTGTGTTTCACAGTATATCTCAAACTAGCTGGGCGACGCGGTTTTAAACGCGCTAAACTTTTTTAAATTGTAGCCTATGTGTTAATCTAGGGTGTCAGCTTACTCCATACCAAATTTTATAAAATCGCTCCATCCGTTTAGACGTAAGAAGTAACAAACTTATACACTCACAAACTTTCGCTTTTATAATATTAGTGTGATTCGGATACATAATCTACATTACTACAAATTTTCATCAAAATCCCTTCAGTAGCTTTTGCATGAATGAGTAACAAACTTTCGCATTTATAATATTAATACGATAGTATTAACTACATAACCAATTTGACTCCTCGTACGCTACTGATTTATTAAGGAATATCTGCTTAGGAGATAACTTGAAGATCGTAAAAATATAGACACTATATTTAAATTTGTTTCCATGCCTAGGGTCCACAAACTAACATTTTTTCCCCTAAACATTTTCTGCACCACTGTACCCGTAAACTAAGTTAGTAAAAAATATTATACTCATAAAACTAGGCAACGTAAACAACCTTTATCGGGACCAATCTAGAAATTATTTAATAACCTAGTGCGGCGTTCATTTTCTATGAATTCGACAAGTATTTGCTTTACGTAACAAATTCAATTACATTGCCAAAGAATACAATCACAAGTTCTGAATTATTAAATTCTAGTAAATACGTCTTTACTATTGCTTATATAGTTTTACTTAAGAGTAGAAGTTACATAATATTTACTTTACCTACGGTAAATATTATTTAGGCTAGGTCAGAAGTACCCTAAACCAGCGAGGATGTATGAATGACTTACTTATCGTATGGGCAAAGGTTACCCTAGCGTTAGAGTTTTTCAAGCCGCGCCCATTAGGCTTGTGATATGGCTTAACGACTGTTACCTAATGGCTACAACGGAGCCCGGAGTCGCTCAGAAATTAATCTACTTTGGCGGTCACCCATCTATGTACTGACCGCGAGCCTACTTCCTTAACCTTGCCAGTCACTAATGGATCGGTGAGAGCATATGGCTATGGCAAAAGAGCTGTGCACAGATCGTGACAAATGAAAATCCGTTGTCTCTGCCTAACGCTCCGGGAAACAGGCGTGTGTCTATGTATGTATGGAAATATTATTTTAATGCCGCACGTGGCGTATTGCCTATCCCTATAGTGTAGTTGGTCATGATATGCTTCCGTGTGATGGTAGGTCTGAGTGTTCGTGAACTCCCAGGTGACTCATTATCTGTGACACTCGCACGGAGACCGATTTCACACCGTCTGCAGTAATCTACATGATCTATATGCATCGCCGTATCATTAAAACAGAACCATTGCAATGTGTTTATTCGATAGGTCTCAGTCAGTTGCGTTAAATCCTACTAATATTATAAATGCGAAAGTTTGTAATAATTATGGATGTATGGATGTTTTTTATTCTTTCACACAAAAGCTACAGAACCGATTTTTTTAATAAAGTACAAAGTTTAGTATCTAATATGTATTACAATCTAGTCATAAGTCTTTATTACAATTTAGTCTTATAAGTAATGTTGTATTTACCTAAACTTCTAAATAAACATAATTAATTCTAAGAATCAGTCCACCTACTTTCTTTAGCCATATTTGTAAAGGGGAAGACACATTGTTCATGTGTTCTTTATTTTATTAGAACAGCTTTTGACGAAACTTTGTAGTAATTTAGCATATACATATATCCGAATAACACTTAGGCTATAATGCAAAAAGTTTAATACGGGTAATTCTGTGGGGCACAGGTAGTTATTAATAATAGCGCTACTAACTGAATTTAGGTACAGTGAACAATCTTCTCTAAATATATACACAAATATTAAACTCAGCAAGAAAGAGAAATTAAAGAAAATACCCGTAGAAAGACTATTAAAAATAAAATTGCGCCTAAACTAAATATTGTGAAACATTCTACTGAGTACCAGGGAACAGAATTATTTAATAAGTTACCAGGCAACTTGAAACAGACTGTATATAACACACATTTATCTATATAAATAAAAAGACAAGTCCTGACTGACTGACTGACTCATCAACGCCCAGAAAGCTGAAATTTTGCACAAATGTTTGCTTTATAATGTAGACAAGGAATAAGGAAGGATTTTTCGAAATTCAACCCCTAAGGGGGTAAAACAGGGGGGCTAAGTTAGTATGAAACTTTGCCGTTTTTGAAGTTTAAGGCATATAAAATTGGTATTTGGCCTTCTAGTTAAAAATAAAAATCATGTATTTCAGGGTTTTTGGAAATTCCACCCCCAAGGGCGAAAAATAGGGGATGTAAGTTTGTATGGAAAAATGTGTCAATTTTTAAGTTAAACGCATGAAAATTGGTATTTGGCCTTTAGGTTAAAAATAAAAAAATATGAAATTCAGCATTTTTGGAAATTCCAGCCCCAAGAGCGTAAAATTGGGGGTGTAAGTTTGTATGAAAATGTGTCAATTTTTAAGTGAAACGCATGAAAATTGGTATTAGGCATTTCAGTTAAAAATATATATTTCAGGATTTTTGGGAATTCCACCCCTTAGGGCGTAAAATAGGGTATGTAAGTTTGTATGAAAAATGCGACTTTTTTGAAAACGAAAAAGTTAAACCTATGAAAATTATTATTTGGCATTTCAGTTAAAATTAAAAATATATATTTCAAGATTTTTGGGAATTCCACCCCTTAGGGCGTAATATAGGGGATGTAAGTTTGTATGAAAAATGCGACATTTTTGAAGTTAAACCCATGAAAATTGGTATTTGGCCTTTCAGTTAAAAATAAAAAATATTTATTTCAGGATTTCCGAGAATTCCACCCCTAAGGGTGACAAATAGGGGATGTAAGTTTGTATAAAAATGTGACAATTTTTAGTTAAACGCATGAAAATTGGTAGGTATATGGCCTTTCATTTAAAAACAATAAATATATATTTCAGGATTTGTGGAAATTCCACCCCAAAGGACGACTAGAATAGGCGATGTAAGTTTGTATGAAAGTCTGTATTTTTTTAGTTAAACGCATGTAAATTGGTATTTGGTCTTTCAGTTAAAATAAAGCAATCCAGGGAATAATTTTTTGTTAAAAAAAGGTAATCCAAAACTGATTCAATAGATCACCACCAACAATATAAGCAAACTCAAATGTTAAAAAATTAGTTTCTTATGCCAAGTAGCTTAAAATGCCGTGGTCGTTGTCGTCTAAGTAAAGATTTAGCGTTTTATGAGATTTGTAACTTCTTTATTTGGTAAATTTTATAATAATAATAATATCTAGGGACAATGTCACACAGATCATCCTAGCCCCAAACTAAGCAAAGCTTGTACTATGGGTACCAGGCGACGATATACATACTTATATAGATAGATGAATACTTATATACATAGAAAACATCCATGACTCAGAAACAAATATTTGTGCTCATCACACAAATATTTGCACTTACCGGGATTCGAACCCAGGACCACCAGCTTCGTAGGCAGGAGCACTACCAACTAGGCTACGGTGACCTATTAACAAATTAAAAAAACGTCATTTTCATCAAATTGGGATAAAAAACGAATTTATCTAAAATTCGAGTTAGCGTAGTATAAATTGTTGGTGTCGAGATGATCGCATCCAAAAAACATCATCTTAATTTTACTGATCTACAAGTTCACAATTTTGTTACTAGATGGCGGTAATGTCGTTTCAGATCGCGGAACTTAATTGGCATATCGGTTAAAATAAATAAATGCTTGAAATAAAAGGTAGTCCAAAACTGAATCAATAGATGATCGCCTAAATCTCACCCAAAATATATGCACACATCTTAATTTTACCGCTTTACAAGTTTATACTTTTGTTAGTAGATGGCGTAATCATCGTTTTAGATCGCGCTATGGTTTCGTTCACAAAATGTCGCAACCTAATCTAATTGGAGTTACCTTTGTGATTAATGCATCGTTGATTATTATTTTACTTTATTTAACTTACTGACTATACTTAAGGACAATTGATATGTATTCTTTGACTTTTGCTTGATGATATCGGGTACTTTTTGTAAATAACAGTAGCAAAGTAGTCTTTCATTTATTTCTTAGTAAGGTTATTTATAGGTTAGGTTTTATTCAATGTATATTGCTTATTTGTTTTAAATGTTATATTTTTTAGATTAAGCTAAAAGTAAGTAGTTACATTGGTTATCATTCAAAATTGTCGCGGACAAAGTCGCGGGCACCAGCTAGTTTAGAATAAGGCTACAACGTTTCCTAATTTAAAAATGTTATTTCTCTGTGACTGAAAGGTATGTAAATGATAATTGTGAAAAAAATTGACTATTGTAATTATTTATGCGTAGATTTATTTATGTTATGTTGACTGTTTTTAATGTTTTATAATTTTATTCAATTATATGTTTGACTTGTACCTGACCTATGTAAATGTAATTCATATATTTAATTTTAATTAATGCACTTATTTGTAATCACAATTCAGATACAATGTAAATTGTTTTATGAATAAATAAATAAATCTCAACGGAGGATTGTTAAGACATTCTATAGAGCGTGAGTGAGTGGTATCTTTGGGGGCTTTATCCAGCAGTGGAGGTCTTTCGGCTGATATGATGATGATGAATGTGTGAGCAAACACAAAGTACACTGTTTATTCCGTAATCCGATAGTACTTTTTGTGAGAAATATCGCAATAACATTTATTACCTGTCCGGGATTAGAACCCATAATGATTTTTTGCGATTAATCGCGTTAAAGTTAAACTAATGAGTAGTTAATGGCCGTGATTTACAATGTAAGTGAAAGTACCTAGACTTATAAAGATAATAGTATTACGAAATAGTAGTTAGTAAAATATGAATCACCAAATAATAAAATATTAAAAATCACTCCATTACCTTCGGGGAATACTGTTGTTACAATTCATAATAGAATAGAAGAATAGAATTATGCATTTATTTCTCTCATCACAAAAGTAGTTTACATTTTTTAAAAAAGATGACATTTAGGATTGTACATTTTAGCAGTTATAAATGCAACCAGTTTTGTGAGAGACTGGTGCCTGAGTTAGGTTTGGGAAAACCTGTATTACAGGTCACCAGTGCCCCACTCCGCAGATGGAATTAAAGATTGCTTTCTTTGTAATTATAATTGCTTGAAACTCATAATACTAAATCTATAACAGTAGAGATATAAATAGATAACAGTAATAATAATATTAAGATTAGATATTGTGCAAAAAAGCTTGTGTGTTTATGAATTCTGGATAGTCTGTAATGGGTATCTATGTAATGGGACTTAGGTTTAGGAAATAAAAAAGAATAGTGGTATTAAACAATAAAGTGTCAAAGTAAAAATCGATGATATGATGTTAGAGCCCTGTGATAAAGATAAGTAGATTAGTTATATTTATACTAGAATTTGAGAGTTAAATTAAGAAAGATTAAATTATAATGTTTAATTAAATTACACGACGAAGCAAGCCTTCGGTCTCATCGTAGTTAAGTGTTTTTAGCCAATTACGAATTTTTAATTTACAATTCCGCTTAGAAAGAGGATAGATGCCCAAAGTTTTGTTACACTTATTATATAAGTAAGGCACCAGATAGTAGAAGAAGTTACTTGATAAGCTCGAGTGGGTTACGTTAGCGGGACACACGTTACCCTTCCTCCGCTTTTCTAACAAGAGACAGGGGTTGTATGGTAAAGCAGAATGTTGTTTCAGAACTGTGTGAAGTATGAAAGTCTTTCTTACAGTGAGAACATTCCATTTTGCATAAAGGTCAACTGTTGGAAGCCGGTAAGGGAGACCAGCCGCAACTTTAAGGATTGTTCGCTGGGCTCTTTCTAATTCTATGATGTGACTTTTAGCTGCACCGCCCCATGATGTTATACAGTAGTCGATTATAGACTGACATAGAGCAAAATACACTATTCTGATTGTCTTGTAATCGGCTGTAGATTTAAGCGTTTTGAACACATATATTAATTTTCTTAGCCTAGTAACAAATATTTCGATGTGGGGTTTAAAGCTTAGAGTCTGGTCTATGAGGATACCAAGATACTTTATACTGTTCGTTCTAACCAGGCAAGGGCATGTACAAGTGAAGTTAGAGGGTAAAAAAGGGATAAAAAAGTATCTAACCTTTTTAATAGTGTGGTTGCATCTGTAGTGTCATAAGTATTCAATTATTGACAGAACCATCGATCCTTCGGGAGAAAACTGTATTTTTATTTATATATACGTATATACAGGATAAACGATGATGGCCACCTTGTACGTAAGGACAATAAATAGACCATTCATTAAATATATAAGGTGACTACACGTGTCAAACATTGGTTAAGTAATTCCACATGCTACACGATAGCATCGTTTTATTGTGGGTTCGATTCCTATACAGAATAGCTATGTGATAAACTCTATGTGTCACAGTCTAGTTGTAGGTACATTGTGTCACTTATTTGGATGTTTGTAAATTAATCCGCCATACAGGGATTTATTTGCCATGTGTGGGCGTTGTCTTATAAATGTATATAAATATACTAATCAAACCCCCTAGCCTTACTTATAAACACGAATCAGCTTGAAAAATCAAAGTCGAATCTTCAAATATTCCGACAACATAGAGAAACACCTCCCAAGGCGATCCGTATTAATAAGCAAGAAAGTTACTCTTTTAAATTAACCGTTAGCGGATACTGACGGGTCACAAGGATCTAATTAATTATTATTTAATTACAAAAGAAAAGTAAGTACATCTAGTATATTAATTATCTGGTTTCCATACTTAAAGCTCTGCTTTTGAAGCTAGTTTAAGATCTGATGGACGTGTGTGATCCCAGGATATTTTTTATGCAAAATGGGATTCCGCTTGACCAGGATCTCACCTGATGGTAAGTGAAGATGTGGTCGAATGAGGACCGCGCGTACCGATAAGATGCCTTTTCACTCTAACCTTGAATAAACCCATGTTGACAAAGATGTCGTTTAGGAGGATGTTCCACAGTTTAGCCGTGCGTATGATGAAAGAGGAAGCAAAGCGCTTCGTACGGCATATTATTATTATTACTGTATTGTAAGCTCCAAAGTAAAAGCAGATCCGCTCAGGCTGCGTTCAGCTACCTGCTTGACCTACCTGACCACGTACCACGCTATTTGCTGTGTGTTTGACGGTGATAAATATTAACACCCCATCTTGACCCATGGGGAGCGTAGATAAAAGGAACACGTACCAGTCTCTCTCTGAATTAAAAGCATCAAACTGCGATCGCCAACCCGTCTGCCATGTGTGGCGATTTGGAAATTTCAGCGAATCTTAGGTCCAGCCAGTTAGACTTAGGTGGACGCCATTCAGCCTACATGTTTCCCTGGTAAATCTGTGACTCCTCTTCTAGATTCTTCAAAACATGTAACTGGAGAATTTGTGACAAGTTACGCAATTTTATATTTATTTATACTTATTTCCCCATAAATGAGCCAATATTTCCTTAAGTTCCAACTTACGTACATAATCTTTCAATCAGTACCGGTCCGACAAAGATGAAGGTTTCTTTGTTAGATGAGAAAACGATACCCTAGATTTAAGCCAATGAGGGTGCGTGGGATCAAAGAAAGTGAAATTTTATTGACGGACGGACGTTTTTACGGAGAAATATGTGTCATAGGGTCCTAATGGGAAGTTTGGGTAGATATTATCTGTAATATGTGTTCAATCAGTGATTTATTGGGGTGGAAAAGTTTTATAAACTGAAGTTGATAACACGTTTCTCATGTAGCACAAGGAAAAGTTAAATGTTGATAGTTTATAAGATTACTTTTTAAAAATTATAAAACCTACTTCAACGTTTTTTATTTACCATCGGTTGGGGCAAATTTTGTATTTTAATATTGTATTTGTATCCATTCAGAAAGCATTCCATATCAATTACAAAAATAAATATCAAAATTAACATACATATAAAAATAAACATACAGTAGACCTCCTTTTTTTAAGTTGTTTAATGCTGAAACACTTTTGTAACCAACGTGAGGTAAAATCGGTGAGCATGTATGAAGAATATAATGACAGTAAATGAGGCAAAAGAGGTGTGCAAGATCGTAACAAATTTAATGGAATTCCGTTGTTTCTGCCTACCCCTCTGGGAAACAGGTGTGAGTCTATGTACATAATATGTAACGTGAATATATATGAAACAGGCACGGATAACTTACGTAATCAATTATTTTGAATTGGGGAATTGAATAATAATATGAGTTTGAATGGCCTGTTTGTTTACTGGCTATTGGCCCTTAAACCAAAGTTCGTAGGTTCGATTTTGATCACAAAACCACTTTGTGTGATATACTATATACTCTGTATGTATTTAGAAATATATAACTATATTTTTCAGTTATATGGTTGCCATAATAATACAGGTTCTGCCTAGTTTAGAATCAGATGGTAGTGGTATTAATTAATTATATAAGGCACACCCAGCCTCAGAAAAATACTTACGTATCACTCAAATAGCTTTCCTGTGCGGGAATCAAACCCGGGACACGGAGTGGCGAGGCGATTGTCTTAACCGCTGCATGCACATCAAGTCTGTAGCAATTGTGAAGAAATTGGTAGAGAAACAGTACATTATGATAGAGAAGCCCTAAATCGGTTTTGCTAAGAAGTGACAAATGTAACCTAAGACATTCAAGGGCTTATTTACATAAGAATGAGTTCGTAATAATTTAACTCCCACGTATTGCAGGACATTTTTTAATATGCCTAGGAAAGGAAGAACAATTATTTACCTACCTAATTTCCATTACATAATCTGTTTTATTCTTAAAAAAAAGCATGTTAAGTTAATGTTAATACATGTCTTTGAAATAAATAAAATAAAAAAGGTTATTAATCACGTAGACTTTAAAAAAGCGTTTGTAAATAGTCAGAACATGTTTGTAATAATATAATTAAGTATACATAATTATTTCTAGTCATATATATATTTAGGTACACGGATTGTATGAAAACATTTATAAAATTTATTTTATAATATAATAGCAATGATATTAATAGAGTTATATCACCTTATCTAATAATTCGACAATATAAACGAATATATTATACGAATTATATTATACGAATATATTTCAATACTCATGGTACCTATTTAGGTACATTTTACGGTATTTTGAACACAGACATTTTACTTGTAGATATTTTAATTTTCGATTTTCTAATACCTACCCTGTACCAAATTATTTATTTAATCCAACTATTCGTAAATATACATAAATTAATTCTTAGAATCTTGTCTTGAAACTTGTAATACAAACTCTGTTTTACCTTGTTAGAAAGGGTGATTAAAGATTAATTAGTGAATGTGCCGTAAAATTATGTTACTGTGTGATTTTCCGTTAAAATTAAAATAATATTTAAAACCGTTATCTATGACGATTATTTTTAATCAATCTTTAAAAAAATTAATGTCGTGCGAATCGCCTACAGAAAAAATAATATTATTTAAAGGTGTCGATTTGTGAGTGCGAGTTCAATTTTAGCGAATCGTTCAATAAGCCTATAATAATCCTTAAAACAAAAGACTCTCCAAATATACAACGTGTCATCTGATGGTAAGCACCAACAGATGAATAACTTGGTCGTTCGCCTAGCTATTATATTAAAAAAAAACATTGGTCCAATCTCTAAATAATACTTATTTTTGATGACTATGCTAGATGAGTAAACGGGCGCTTTTATAACTATTTTCCGAACAGCGTTCATTATTTTACTGTCGTTAATTTTATTTTTATTATGTGCTGGTATCGGTTTTGCGTTATTTTAATTAACATACATGTCGTAAAAAATAACAGCCTTTTGACTTTCAGCACGAGATGTAAAAATACTGTGACATAACAGTTTCAATTAGGCAGTAGATTCGATTTACAAATGCAAAAACTAGAAGAAACTAAGATTAAGATAGGTCAATTTAGAAGACTCAAGCATATTTAAGAATATAACAAGTTAATAAAGCCTTCTATACAATTGATGAATATTTAAATGATACGTTATGAGTAAGATGACATTGTTAAGTAGGTATCAATAATTGTAATATAAAATGTTAAGAAATCAATAATATGTAATTATATAAGTATATCAATAAAATGGACAAATTGAATAATTAATGAAATAATTAGTCATTAAATAAATACATTTGTCAACATTTGCACGCCGAAAGGCTAATATGGGGCTCACCCTGTATTATTTTTAAGATCTTTTATAAGACCCATATTTAAGCAAATAAAATATTTGAATTTGAGTATGAGTAGGTTGGTAAATTTAATGTTAAGTACTGACTGTTTACTTAAAATTCATATTTGTTTGAGGATAAATAAAAGATTTAGATATAACGGCGCATTCGAAATGTCATCTGACGGAATATCTCGGAACCTGATTTGACAGTTATCTTTTCTAGCGGAACGTCGCGTTGATGGTCAGCGCCGCCATGTTGGATTAATTAAATCTGTAATGGCCTGTGTGAGCTCACCACGTTTTCGACGAATCGCTTTTGTTCCGCGTAATCATACAATAATTATTGCTAACTGTGATCAATTCCTAAAGCAAAAGTGACTATTGTAATTGTAGTGTATCGATTTATTATTTGAACTGTAATTTCAAATTATTTGTATGCATAGGCAGTTCCACTGCCTCATCAAATAAAAAAATAATCTCCTTGTCTATGGTTGAACACTTCATCAACGAGGTTTTACTTAAATAAACAAAATGCGAGGAGTTCAATCCTAAAATATTACAAAATGCTGATCCAATTACAATTATTACTATTTTTAAGACATCTTGTTCTGTAGGTCTTTGTGAAATAGCTTTGCGATAGTGGGGTCGATGTCTTGAGTCGCGACGCTAGCAATAAATAAAATATAAGCCGAGATTGGCGATTGCATCAGTCTTTGCTACGGGATCTCATTGTATACAGTTAGGCATGAAAGGAAGCCTCATCTAACATTAACAAATGTATTTATAAGATACGTCTAGTATTTTTCTTAATTATTTTTTTACTATTTTTTCTAGTAAGAAACTGTTGATGTTTATTTTAATGTGATGAAAATAACTCTGCCACTGAATGGACTAATTTCACGAATCAGATACATAGACACGTGTCTCTTTACACAATATTAATGTGGCTGTCTTTTTGGCTACAAAGTATTTAAACGAAAGAGAAAACAAGACAGAAATGTGAAACATGTATTAAAAATTGAAATGATCTTAAACGTCATATCTACACACCAAGTCCAAGTCCTGTTTTATAAACAGGACACTTTAATCCCAGACTGCAAAAGAAATTTAAAAATGACCAGCTAAACATTTAACTAAATTTTGGATACTTAAAATTTTGGGGTTTAACAAAACGATACAATTGGAGAGAGTTTAGGTAGAAAGTATCGATTTTTACTGCACTACGACAGTGTAGAATATACATAATGGAGAGTTGGCTATTTACCTCCGAGATTGACCGCCGTAAGCGAAATTCTACAATATTATTACTACTACATTAGTGACAAGCACACAGTACGTGACATACATAAATACGGGAAAGTGGTTCATTTTTCTCAGCTGACTGTTATAGCTTGCGGCGAATGATAAGTTAAGTTTTGCGGCTAATAAACTTTTATTTTGGAGAGTATGTAAATAATGGTCAATTTTCAATGAAATATAGTCTATGTAAAGACGCCAGCACATCAAGCTACCCCGATTTGTCAAATTTCCCCAATTGAAAGTGAACCTTATACTTATGTGATAAAGTTGAAAATCTATGAAAGCAATTTGACAGGTTGGGGTAGTTGGATGTGCTGGCGTCTGTAGGTATACTTAATAGCGCTAACAAAAGCATTAACAGGGGAAAGACTGGCCTGTTGGGGTACTGGTTAGTGGCAGTGCTAAATCTGAGGTTGTGCATTCGATCCCCACCCAGGAGGGCCAGGACAAATATTTGTATGATGAGCACGATTATTTGTTCTGTGTCGGGGTATTATTTATCTACTATATGTATGTATTTAGAAATATATAAGTATATTTATCAGTTGTCTGGTGGTCGCAGTACAGAATCCGCTTAGTTTGGGAACAGATGACAATGTGTTAGTTGTCCCAAGATAGGTACATATTTTATATCTAAAGACTTTTTTGGCCAGTTGTCCTACATTATTTTGTTTTTCCTGGAGAAAATGATATAGACAAAGAAACTTTTGTCCACATATTACATACCTACATAGACTCACGCCTGTTTCCCAGAGGTGTAGGCAGATATAACGGATTATATCTCCATTTGTCCTGACAAATGCAAATATAATCCGTTATATCTACCTTCGCATACCTCTTTTGCCTCGATTACTGTCATTATATTCTTCATACATGCTCGCTGGGTAAGGTACTTCTGACCTGCCCTTTCTTGAGAACGTCCACATATTATTGAAATATAAAAACACTATGGATAAGACACGCGTGGTTTTCTTTGAAACCAATGAAGGAATAAAAATGTAATTTAAGTATAAATATTAAATATAAAATAGTCACCTTTTCATAAACCTTACAGAAGCATGCAAAAAACTTATTAACGCAATTTAACTACCGAGTATAACCTACATAGTTCAAAGTGAATAAAATGCATTTCATCATCATCATCATCATCATATCAGCCGAAAGACGAGGAAGAAAGGTCTCCCTCAAAGATCTCCACAATTGCCTGTCTGCGCTATCCGCATCCAGCGACTAAAAAAGCTTTTAATTACCAATGATATATGATATCGATTTTGATGCAACGAGAACATGAGCAGGTGCTATAGGTCTGATTCAGGAAGTCACTC
Source organism: Pseudoips prasinana (assembly GCA_951640165.1). Lineage (NCBI taxonomy): Eukaryota > Metazoa > Arthropoda > Insecta > Lepidoptera > Nolidae > Pseudoips > Pseudoips prasinana. The sequence goes on along the minus strand of OX621241.1, from coordinate 14,947,618 downwards.
TTAAAATGTGAAGCTAAGCTGGTTTGAGCAGAAATAAAAACAATTGTTGAAATCCAAACGTGCTTAACTTCACAATTTCATATATAAATATGAACCTAAGTAACACGATCATCACTTGTTATTTTTAAGGCCTCCGTGACATGTATAACTCAACTCTAACTTCTGTAACTACTACCTGGCGCCCTTCTGTTTCGCGTTGTATCCCCGCACATGATTAAAATTTATGTGACCCATATACATAACTCTATGGATATGATTGTCCTTGGGCCTATGATTACGCGGTTTATTCTAATTGAGAGCTTAGTCATTAATAATAATAATATCTCGGGACAATGTCACACAGATCATCCTAGCCCCAAACTAACCAAAGCTTTTACTATGGGCACCAGGCGACGATATACATACTTATATAGATAGATAAATACTTATATACATAGAAAACATCCATGACTCAGAAACAAATATTCGTGCTCATCACACAAATATTTGCACTTACCGGGATTCGAACCCAGGACCACCAGCTTCGTAGGCAGGAGCACTACCAACTAGGCTACGGTGATCGTCAAACGTTATCGTTAAAAATAGAAACATTTTAATAATTAATAAAAAAATATTCTATCATATTCACTATTTATTTTTAAAAGTAAGTATATAAATTGTATTACTTCTTTCTTCAGAAAAGGGGAACAAGCTTCAGAAAGCTGAAAAAAGAGCTTATATAGTAATCAGTGGACAGCTACCTTGAAAAAAAAGAAATATATTTATAACTAGCTGTGCCCGCGACTTCGTTCGCGTGGATGTCGGAACTTAACAATGTATTTTTTAGTGTAAAGCGCTGTGGGAGGATACCGAAAAATTTTTTTTAATTTAATTTAGTGCTTCCTTATTTTACCTGATGAACCATCTGGAGCGTACACAAAACGTTATTGGGGTTGTTTACGCGTGAAAGAACTACATATAGTTGACCATGGGAAAAGCATCCAATACTTAGGTCCACCCCCGCAACGGATAATGTCTGGACCCGAGCTTTACTAATCGTCATGGCATAACAGAGACTGACTGGGAATTGCACTCGTTTGAAAGAGAAAGGAAAGTTTTTAGGAATTATATATAGGTATCCTTGGAATAAAAACAATATCACCGGCGCCGCAACCTGTTAATATTTCAGCTTCGACAATGTTGCAGATTTGTGACTTTGAGCCGAGTGCCGTTAAAAAGTTTGGGAGGACATAAATTACTGAGGAGAATTATTGGTACACCAATTTTTAAAACTATTTTGTGGGCTGAAAGTCCGGGTGTGCTGAGGGAATCCAAAAATTCTACCGGGTAGTGCGTGGCGTTATCTTCTTCCATAAATGTATTTATTGAGCTATATTCTCTACTATTACCGGACGCATGACTCAATATTTTGAAATTAATTGCCGCAGCTTGGTCATTGTGGGGAGTCAAAATAGCTCGCTGACATAGCCAAGAACCGGCTTGATTTCCCATGTTTGTGGTATCTCCGTACACAGAAAAAATTAGCTCCTGCTGTGATGTAACGTAAGAACAGAGATTACCAATCAAAATAACTTTTCCATCTTCTTGTACGGGGTATGTGCCATCGCCTATTTTTAACAATAAATTGGAAAACTCCTGTGCATTTTCGCAGCCTCTGACTGATCGGGTTCCCTCCTATACTTATAACTATCATTTGAATAGCCAATAAGGACCTATTGTGACAATTTTCACATACCCTGTCAGTAATTTGTCCATCAGTATTTAGTTGTACATGTCTCATAAAATCTTCAGCAAACTTGTCATGGTACTTTTGCCATAACTGTTTAGCGTCCGATAACGCACAAAAGGTCAATAAGATGGCAAACAAATGTCGCAAGCGATGTGGACTATCGCTCACGCATGCTTCCGCTAGAGCGTCATCCCAATGCTGACCTCCAACTAATAAATGGCGTGCTCGGCAAGCGGCCTGGTATTTGTGATGTTCAATATCATCCACCTTACGGCGCTCAGCAAAAGACGTAGGTCCTCGCTCTACATGGATCAGACTGTGGGATGAACTCACTCGTGAGCACGCCACGTGAACCTGCCCGCCTTCCTCAAGTCAATTCCAGCTAACTTGAGAGTTTGACTTTGCGATTTGTTGATGGTTATCGCGACACACACTTTTATAGGGAACTACAGTATTTTAAACTGAAAAGGGAGATCATTTGGCACTAACGGAATACGTGACACGAACACTGTTTCTCCCTGGGCGGATCCAGGCATAATAGTAGACTCTATAACACGATGCAAAGTTTTGACTTGAAGCATCGTGCCGTTGCAAAGTTTAGGTGGTTTCAAATTTCCAAAACCATTATAGGTATACCCACACGCAACATACATCCCATAATAGGGGATGTATGTTGCGTGTGCCCTTAGGGGTGGAAATTCCTAAAATCCTGAAATACATATTTTTTATTTTTAACGGAAAGGCCAAATACCAATTTTCATGCTTTTCACTTAAAAAATTATACACTTTTCATACAAACTTACATCCGCTATTTTACGCCCTTGGGGTGGAATTTCCAAAAATTCTAAAATATTTATTTTTATTTTTAGCTGAACTACTAAATATAAATTTCAATGCCTTTAACTTCAAAAAATGACGGATTTTCATATAATCTTTCATTCTCTGTTTTACCCCCTTAGGGTTAGTATTTCCAAAAACCCCTTCCTTAGTGAATACATACGTCATAAAAAGTACCTACCGGCAAAATTTCAAGTCTCTAACCCCAGCCGTTCAGGCTGTGCGTTGATATGTCAGTCAGTCAGTTTCCTCTTTTACATAGGTAGGTATATAGATTTGTGCTGAGAAAATTATGAGAGACCGGGTTAATTTACTACATTCAAATCGGACAGGCTCAATAAAATTCGAATCGTCGTACATTCGCGTTACAAACGAATCGACAGCACAAACTTTCGATCGATTGACATTATAATTTAAAATTAAATTATAACAAATCCAACCTTGTACATAATTCAATTTGCCCAAAGAAAACAGATTATTTTAATAACCAATTTTGGACAACGACATACTTCTAGCCAACCAAGACCTTATTTCGAAACAATTCGGAATATTCAAAGCCCTACGTAACTCATGTAATTAGCAAACACGGGCAAATCTTAACACCGCGGGTCAAAAGCAATGCACAACGACATCTATCGAAATAAAAATCAACTATCAAGCACAACGACATGTATCGAAATAAAAATCAACTATCAATAATTTAAAATTAAATTATAACAAATCCAACCTTCTTCATAATTCAATTTGCCCAAAGAAAACAGATTTTTTTAATAACCAATTTTGGACAACGACATACTTCTAGGCAACCAAGACCTTATTTCGAAACAATTCAGAACATTCAAAACCGTAGGTAACTCATGCAATCAGCAAACACGGGCAAATCTTAACACCGCGAGTCAAAAGAAATGCACAACGACATCTATCGAAACAAAAATCAACTATCAACCTAGTTCATTCAGAAAAGAGATGTCATCATATGCACAATGACATCTATCGGACAGTTTAGTTCAACTATAAATATTAGTTCATCCTGAAGTACCGAAATGTGTGTTATTTTTCTCCATGATTACTTTAAAATCTAATATCTTTTGATAGACTGAACCGATTGCAATAAAACAAAAACTAAATGTTACCTCAAGTTACGCTCAATCGTTGTGTATAAAAGTTATCTACATTGCTTTCGTATATTTTACGTGCTACCCGAACATATAAACAGACAAACAGACAGAAATTCTAAAAATGCTGGAAATGGGTTCTATTGGTTGTCCTTTAATACCCTGGCTATTTTTTTTGGATTTTCTTTTGATGTACAAAAATGATTTTTCTACAAATTTATTATATGTATAGATTAATTAAAAAATATTCAATCAAATTCACTATTTATTTTTTAAAATAAGTATGTATGTGTTCCTTCTTTCTTCAGAAAAAGGGAACAAGCTTCAGAAAGCTGAAAAAAGAGCTTATATAGTTATCAGTGGATAGGTACCTTGCAAGACATTGAATCGCTTACACGCCAATGGCTTAATGTATATATGATAGAATGCTTTTGTATATAGGTACATATCACACAGCATAATCTATGCAAACAAACTTGTACTGTGCACACTAGACAACGGTTAGTAATACTTATATACTTTTATTGTAACTATATAAATTAAATACTTAGAAAAGACTCAAACCAAGACAAACAGACACGTGTGCATGAACACAAATGTTTGGCTTGTTAGGGGATCGAATCCGCAACCTTTGGAACGGAAGGCATGTTCACTTCCAACTGAGTCGCAGCGGTCTTCGGTAATACCACGAAAAAAGTTTTGGTTAACGACAACAAAGCAACCAATTGATTTGAACTGAAGTATCAGCCAGGTGTTAATTAGATTTGGTAGTAAGAGTACCTATGTCGTGCGAAATAGCCAAGCAGAGCCAAAGTGTGTGAAATGTAGCCAACTTCCAGGTGTCACGTCCGATCAAGTTGGAAGAACTTGGGCCAACTTTCCGATACAATCAGTCGACGTATCACCACTTGATTGATATCTAATAAAATATTATTGGACCAATTATTTCTTCCTAGTTGTTTGATGCAAACATGGCTTGATTTGGTCGGAAGTGATGTTTATGTTTAAATGTTGAGATCAGATTCTTAATTTTTAAATGTTATCACAAACAGAATTGTATTATTATTGTGTCTTATTCTGCCTATATATATATATGTATATATATATATATATATATATATATATATATATATATATATATATATATATATATATATATATATATATATAAAATGTGGTAAATGTATGTTTAAAAAAATGTATTTTCGTTCTCAGTTACCCATACTTTACTCTGCGCTGTTTAACACTTGCCGACAAACTTGTTTTTCGTTCCTGTTAAGGCGATTGATAACTACATCTTAACCTAGATGGCGCTGTGGAGCTTAGCATCCCGCGCATTGGATGTCCGCCAATCATAGAAAAGTATCACGTCATCGCGGGCCAATCGCAGTGAAATAATATCACGACATATTTCTTATATCTTCCTAAGTTTTGTGCGCGTGGCGGGTCTCATTCGACTTAGACATCTGACCGCCGTTAGTACTGTATAATTCCGTAATACAAAAAGAAGAAAAATCTGTAAAACTTCGCTATCTCAATACATCAATTGAAACCTAAAATCAGCCTACATCATTTTCTCGTCCACACACACAACCCGCAACATAATTTGGTCCTTCGAGCCGGATTCAAGACGAGGATCGGCGCACGTGACGCTTCGAGAGGAAAGGACCGGAGCCGGTGACGACCAGTACACTGCCAATCCAATCTACAAGGGTGCCTGCAGCCGAAGGTACCGAGCAAGCAGATTACGCAAATCGCAGCCGTAGCACAGCGGTGGCGTCGCAGCTTGGACGAGGGTGTCGTTGTTTCTGGTGCGTTTGCATTGGTGGTTGTGGCTGTAAGTACTCTTGCCTTTCATTTCCTCCAAGATGTCTAAGTACGAACTGGCTGAGGATAGTAACACCCTCAAAGACCTCAATAAACGCAGAGGTTCCATTAAGGCTAGGTTAACTATATTCAAAAACTATCTAAATGGTTTTGATTCGTTAAAGATAACTCATTTAAAACGCGCAGAATTGAAGTTACGTTTACAGGGTGTTAAAAACTTGTATAACGATTTTAACGAAGTACAAAATAAAATTGAGTCGTTAATCCCAGAGACTGAGGAGCAGTAGCTAGTGGTTCGTGAATCGTTTGAAAACGATTATTACAGCGTTTTAGCGAAAGCTGAGTGTATGATTAGTGATGACGAGCCTCGCGAAGAATCTTTTCGTATGAATAAATCGGTCAAATTACCAACTATTTCGCTTCCAACCTTTAGCGGCAAATATGAACAATGGCTAGATTTTCGCGACACGTATTTGGCTTTAGTGCATAAGTCTACTGAAATTTCAGATATACAAAAATTTCACTATCTGAAATCATCGTTACAGGGCAGTGCGGAACTAGTGATTGAGTCAGTTGAATTTTCCGAAAATAATTACGCTATCGCATGGGAATTATTAACAAATCGGTACAATAACAACGGACTTCTAGTACATAACCACGTTAAATCATTATTTAATATTCCAGCCGTGAATAAGGAATTGCCGGCGTTAATTCGCAAACTTATTGACACCGTATTAAAAAATGTGAGAGCATTAAAGCTAATTGGTGAGCCCACAGAGCATTGGGACACTTTAATTATTTATTTAGTGGTTTCCAAGTTAGACTTAGTTACAGAACGCGAGTGGGAGCACCATAAAAATGTATTATTGTCGTCCGGGGATTCTTCATTAAAAATCAAGTTGGATAATTTAATGATGTTTTTAAGAAACAAAGCCGATGTTTTAGAAAAGGTATCAGTAACTCATTCAAAATCGAGTTTCCCTCAATCAACTGATCATAAGCGTAATACGGTGTCGAACTCACAAAATAACTCAAAAGTACACTGTAATGTCGTAGGTAACAAGTTTAAACCATCACAAAAGAATGCACGTACAACACTGTGTGTTAAGTGCAACGCGAGCCACCCGTTATATTCTTGTACACAATTTTTAAGTTTAAATTTACATGATAAAATTAAATTAATACAAGAAAATAACTTATGTGAAAATTGTTTACAGTCTGGTCATGCGCTTGTTGACTGTCGATTCGGCCCCTGTAGAAAATGCAATAAAAAACATAATTCGCTAATACATCGTAATGAGAACGACGAAAATATGCACACGGTGTCACTCGTGCTGACAAATAAGCCGTCTAAGGCTGGCCAGTCGCGCTCGCTTCACCATCAGGTAAACAACCACACACATTTAAACACGCAGAGTACGCATACAATTTGCACACAATCATGTGAGCGGCCCGTGTTGTTGTCTACTGCACTAGTTGAGATAGCTGATAAGAATGGTAGGTACAATAAATTCCGTGCCATATTAGACAGTGGCAGCGAGCGCAGTTTTATAACTCAATCGTTAGCTAAAAAACTTCAACTTAATTGTTTACAGTCCACTATACAAATAAACGGAGTTGGTAATATAGTCACAAAAACTACTCGTTTATGTGATGTTAGTTTCAAGTCAATTTGTGGAACATTTTCCAGGCACATTTCCTGTTTAGTGTTGCCGAAAATAACATCAAATTTACCAGCTTTTACTATTAATAAAAATAAATTTATTTTCCCTTCGGACATTCAATTAGCGGATCCCGAGTTTTACGAAAGCCAACCTATTCATATGTTGATAGGTTGCGACTTATTTTATGACATTTTATCCGAAGGTAAGATGAGTCTTTCTAATGGACCTTATCTTCAAAATACAAAACTCGGCTGGATCGTGTCCGGACCGATCTATCAGAACAATAGACAACTCCCACGTAACGTATCTTGTAATTTCACTACTATATGCACAGAAAATATAGATAGGCAAGTACGTATGTTCTGGGAGCTAGAGGAGCTACCCAGCCATCAGTTAGGTGCTACGTTGACTTTAAGAAGTGTTCTTCGCATTGCTGTTCATCTACATGAACAGCAATGCGAAGAACACTTCTTAAAGTCAACAAAGCGAAATGTTGATGGAAGGTTCTGCGTTCGCATTCCGTTCAAACAGTCACCTGACGTCCTGGGTGAGTCATATCTCCAAGCACAGAAGCGTTTTCTAGCGTTGGAACGACGTTTAGAATGCAATCCTACATATAGGCAATTATATAAGGATTTTATTCACGAATATATCAATTTAGGTCATATGAGTCGCATAACATCATATGGCAACCCGCATTATTTTATTCCGCATCACGGTGTGTTTCGTGAACACAGTACCACTACTCGGTTGCGTGTAGTATTCGACGCCAGCGCAGTCACGTCTAGTGGAATATCACTCAATGATTTACAATTAACCGGGGAACCTTTGCAAGGGGATCTAATCGCAATTTTACTAAGATTTCGCGAAAATAAATACGTTGCCTGCGCTGACGTCGAAAAGATGTATAGACAGGTATTAGTTGACACTGCGCAACGCGATTTACAACTAATTCTGTGGCGCGATAGTTCACTAGATGAATTAGGTATTTATCAACTAAACACCGTCAGCTATGGTATGACATCTGCTCCATTCTTAAGTTGCAGGTGTTTAAAACAACTAGCACAAGAATGTAACATCCCTGAAGTAGCAGATGTAATCAAAAATAATTTTTACGTTGATGACCTAATTTATTCTGAGGATAACATAGATAAATTATTATATATTTGCGCAGAAACTACAAAAACAAACTAAAGTTGGGTTGTTTTCCTCTCCGCAAATGGGTGTTCAATTTCGATCATGAAAGTTCAAATTTGAAAGATCACACAAAGGAGCTTACCTTAGGTGAACAAGCACAAAACAAAACGCTCGGACTTGGTTGGCATAATAAATCTGATCAACTAAATTTTCATACCCGTTTTGAAATAAATGATCAACATCCAACCAAACGCATTATTTTGTCTGTAACGTCACAGATTTTTGACCCACTGGGTTTATTAAGTCCTACGATTATTTTAGCTAAAATCTTATTACAAAAGTTGTGGCTTCTACGATTAGACTGGGACGATAAAGTGCCCAATGACATAGCTCAAACATGGTTTAAGTTTATAAATAACCTAAGTAATCTTAGTAATATAAATATCCCTCGTTACGTTCTTTGTGAGAATTGTATTTACAAAGAATTACATATTTTTACGGATAGTTCGCAGGTGGCATACGGCGCGTGCGCTTATGTACGTGGTATAGACAATGAGTCAGCTGTGAAGGTCCGTTTGTTATGTTCCAAAGGTAAAGTCGCGCCGCTAGCTCCCACCTCTATTCCAAGATTAGAGTTGTTGGGAGCGTTGACTGGCTCGAGACTTTATTTCAAAATAAATAAATCGTGCAAGAGTCACTTTGGTAAAGTGATATTTTGGACTGATTCAACAATAGTATTAGGTTGGTTACATATGTCCCCTAATCAGTTAAAAACTTATGTACAGAACAGGGTTTCTGAAATACATGAATTAACAAAGGACCTTCTCTGGCGGCATGTCAAAGGTAGGGATAACCCGGCCGATCTAGTGTCGCGCGGGCTGCACTTAGACGCACTAAGTGACTCATATCTGTGGTGGAACGGTCCGGCTTTCCTTCACGATTATGACTACGACTGCACGTACCCAGTCGCACATTCAAACCCAAATATTTTGCCTGAAATAAAATCCAACGCTGTAAAACTTTTGTTAACGCATCATGCTGTTGACAATAACTCATTATTTCCGTTTCATAGATTTTCTCAGTTCGTTCGCATGCAGCGAGCCGCTGCTTACGTAATTCGCTTTGTACATAATATACGCAATAAATCAACGCGGCGCGGCGGTCCGGCGCGCTGACGGCCGATGAACTGAATGAATCTATGTTGATGCTCGCGCGCTATTCACAACAAGAATCATATTTTGACGTGTTACGTAAGAATCATTACTTAAATAAACTTAACGTATTTATGGATGAAAATAACCATTTAATAAGAGTTGGTGGTCGGCTTGTAAATTCACCTCTTTTTAGTTACGATAAAAAACATCCCATTTTACTCTCGCCGACTCATCATTTTACTTTATTAATTTTTAGACATCAACATAAACAATTGATGCACGCGGCACCGCAATTGCTTTTATATTCGCTTCGGGAGACTTGGTGGCCCGTAGGTGGTAGAAATTTATCTCGAACTGTTGTTCATAATTGTATGAATTGCGCTCGCATGCGAGCAAAGCCATTGACGCCACTCATGGGCAACTTACCATCAGAACGGTTGCAGCCTTGCGCTCCTTTCACCAAGTGTGGTGTAGATTACGCAGGACCTGTTCTCATACTGAACCGTAAAGGGCGGGGCGCAAAATTAATAAAATCATATATATGCTTATTCATATGTTTTGTCACTCGTGCGGTTCATCTTGAACTAGTTGGTGATTTATCAACCGATGCTTACCTGCTAGCACTAAAACGCTTTATTTCGCGTCGGGGTAAACCTGCTGCTATTTTCTCGGACAATGGGAAAAACTTCGTAGGGTTGATGAATCAGTTTTCGAATTTTTTAGTTAATTGTTCCCAGCATATTAAAGAGTACGCAGTCTCTCAAAACATAGAATTTAGGTTTATGCCAGTATACGCTAGCCATTTTGGAGGATTTTGGGAGGCGGGAATTAAAAGCTGCAAGTACCATTTGCGGCGCGTCGTAGGTAACGCACACTTAACGTACGAGAAATTCTATACAGTTTTAACGCAAATTGAGGCTGTATTGAATTCTCGTCCTCTCAGTCCTATGTCAACGAATCCTGAGGACATGCAGCCGCTCAGCCCAGCGCATTTTCTGATCGGCCGTTCTCTGACAGCTCCAGTAAGTGAAGACCTGAGTGAGACTTTGACACACCTCGTGAGTCGGTATCAACGTGTGGAACAGATACGCCAGAATTTCTGGACAAGATGGGCAAAGGAGTACGTCTCTGAACTGCAAACACGATTAAAATGGAAGGAGCACTCCGCCGATCTTATAGTAAACACCCTTGTTTTGATCAAAGATGACAACCAGCCCCCACTGAAATGGACTCTGGGACGAATCATAAAAACTTTTCCTGGCAAGGACAACATTTCAAGAGTGGCTGATATCAAAACCGCGAGTGGTACAATTCGTCGTGCATTCTCCAAGATATGCCCTCTGCCAATCAATGGAGATTAAGTTGAAAGCCATCGCTTCCAAGGCCGGGAGTATGTTAAGGCGATTGATAACTACATCTTAACCTAGATGGCGCTGTGGAGCTTAGCATCCCGCGCATTGGATGTCCGCCAATCATAGAAAAGTATCACGTCATCGCGGGCCAATCGCAGTGAAATAATATCACGACATATTTCTTATATCTTCCTAAGTTTTGTGCGCGTGGCGGGTCTCATTCGACTTAGACATCTGACCGCCGTTAGTACTGTATAATTCCGTAATACAAAAAGAAGAAAAATCTGTAAAACTTCGCTATCTCAATACATCAATTGAAACCTAAAATCAGCCTACATCATTTTCTCGTCCACACACACAACCCGCAACAGTTCCATATTAATTTTTTATATGAAATACCCTGTATACCTAGGAAACTAATCGAGGTAGACAACAAAAGTGAAATGTAACATGAAATAATGTAAAAATTTAGCTGGGAAAAGCTCGCTGAAATTAGAGTTGAATGGCGCAAACGTGTAGTGGAGGGTCGTAAGATCTGTAATGAAGCCTGGTTCGGAGTACTTGCTGATAAGAGACAGAAGCGACATGAAAGCGGCTCGGCACCAACCACCGCAAACTTCTCTTGTCAGGCCTGCGGCAGGCTATGTCGCTCTCGCATCGGTTTGTTTAGCCACCATAAAAAAATGTCTCTCAGACAAAGCGCCGTAAATCGTCTGTAACAAACGCAAAGGCCATATATATATAATGTTGAAGCTTTTTAACCCGGCGCCAATGACGCTGGGTCATATTGACCCGAGACGATTTTTTATGGACATATTTCTTGTTTACCAGCGTTATGTGATTTAAGCGTTTGAGTAGCTGGAGTATTACCTCCCCGCTACCCGTACCGATGGTTGACTCAGTGCGACGCAGCCTGCTTAACGAGCCACAGGTGCGCCAAGTTCAATCGGGTAAGTTTGACCCAGCGTCATTGTAAACGTAATATTTTCGTGACATACTTTTTTTTCTATTTAGTGCTTTTATATTTATTTATGGTGTTCTTTAATAGGTTTTAGAAGATAATAGCACTAACAAATGATTCATCAAGCAATCTCGACCTTTTGACATTGCGAAGAAGATGGAACGTAGTGGCAAAAAGCACCAGCGCGATCAAATGTACGTACCAGATCAGAAAATATTATATCCGATTTACTTGATGTAAGACCCGGTGCTCAAAGTGCAAAAACTATATTTGATTGATGTCTACAGGCGACAAAAGGCAACCTGAAATCGTAACCTTTTACAATCACACCAAGAGCGGAGTGGGTATAGTGGACGAACTTTCTGCGTCTTACAACGTGAGTAGAAACACAAAACGATGGCCTTTTTTTTGCAATGCTGAATATATCAGGTATAAATGCAATCATAATATATCTGGCTAACAATGATGATACACGCATTAAAAGAAGACATTTCCTAAAAAATCTGTGACTTGCCATGGTGCAGGAACATTTACAAGTGCGACGAAGTCGAGTGAATTTACCACGCCAACATGCGCAAAAGAATCGCACAATTGACGGGTGAAACCACAAATGAACCACCTCAAAAGATTCCAGGCGTTCGCAAGAGATGCCAAATATGTCCGTTCATAAAAGCTAAAAAAACAAGTCATACTTGTCATGAATTTCAAATTTATATATGCTCAGATCATTTGATTACCTACTGCAATCATTGTAGATGTTCGATGTCAGTAAATGATGAAAAAGAGCACTGATTGGCATTTATAATTATAAAAGTAACTTAATTGGATCTCTTTTTTAGTATTATAAGATATTTGTTTCCAATGATTATTAAAATTACCTAACAGAAAACTATAAGTTACATTTGTTGTCTTTTCAAAGCTGATTTTGCACGCCTCGTTGAGTATGTCAATAAAAATGTATTTACTATATATTTAAGTTTTATTTTTATATCTCTTTATACAGAAAATATTCTTATTTAGTAAGCATTCATTATAATTTAGTAAAAGTATATATTTTTATTATAAATCCTTGATAAAACTTCGGGTCAAAATGACCCGAAGTCATCATTCTTGCAACTTTTTTCGCGTCATTGGCGCCGGGTTAAATGTACAAACAATCATCTTGTCAGCCGAGTTTGTCCACAGCTGGACAAAGGCCTCCACAAAAGATTTATATAATGTAGTTTTGGCCATCATTTGCAGGGATATGCCATAATCGCCACGCTTCGCACACGGGTTGACGATCGTCCATCATCTGTTACTAATTCTACGCCCCCACGAGATGCGATGGAGTGCCGATATTCTATTCCGTCAGCCACACAGAAAATGTAAACCATAAATATATAAAAAAGTAAAAACACAGTCATGCCATAAAAATCAACCGAACAACTTGCCAAATAAGAATGCAAATATATTGAGTACTAGCAGTGCCCGCGGACTTCGTTGCGCGTTATAAACATTTTTGTCCCTGCCCGTTTTTTCATAGCCTATGTCACTCCATAATAACGTGGCTTTCTATTGGTGAAATAATTTTGAAAATTGGTTCAGTAGATCCAGAGATTACCCCTTAGAACGTCACAAACTCACAAACGTTAGGTACCTCTTTATAATATTAGTATAGATTAGGAATACCTACTTAAAATTGTAAAAAATCATAAACAGTGAAACTGCTGACTTTTGCACACACCTCAAAATCCGAAACTCGAAATTTTATCATAAATCATAAAATCTTTATTTGTATAAATGTGCTGAATACAGGGGTTATTGTTTACATCGTTTAAGTTTATCACATTTGCTATATTGTACATGGCATACAAATGTTGTACTTACGAAGTAGGTTTATTGAACTCAAAATACTAACTTACTAATTTGTGACACATTTACATTATTATTTATTATACATTATTACTTATACAAAAAAACATTAACAATTATATTCATTTAAAATTATCAATAACAAAATAATAAAATAAAAGGTAATAAAATATAATAAGAAAAATGTATAACGTTACACATATTTAGTTTTTAAATTTTAAATACTCCTCTACCGAATAGAAGCATTTTTCAATTAAATAATTAAATAGCCGTATCTAAAACTTTCTGATAGGTAATTCTCGCACACTCTGAGGAAGTATCTTCAAAATTATATCAGATCGTATACAGGTTTAAAGGCAACATCACAAAAATCAATTATATTTTATAATTTCATTAATTAATGTTGAAATACAAATGAACAAACTCTTGGCATTAATTAGTATATTTGGCAGTTTTATACACGGACCTACATATAATTATGTATACAGCGTCTTTATGATGTCATCTATGTGTATGATTAGAAAGTATTACCAGTATTCAGTAGTATGTAAATATTTATTATTTCTACCAGTTTGTAAGTCATAATAAAGAGATATTAGCTATTTAGTAAGTCATAAACAATATCTCTTTAATTTTACTTAGTGAAATGCAAATTTGTCAATGATTTGCTCGAAGAAAGCTCATCAATGAGTTAAACTCACCTTTGACACATGTCTTTTGAAATAGACTTGTTTGAACTGTTTTTTTTTCTGCACCACTGAATAGGAAGATACTAAAGATAATAAAAAATAGTTGAATTAAAAGACCTGATAAGGAGCCACCAAATAAATTTACATTATTTAGTGAAGTAAATATTCGTATATCTTAATCAAATTAAGAAATAAGTAAATGATGTTGCTTAACTATTATTATATATATTAGGAATCCGATTATTGCATCGTAACTTTCTAGATTTTACCTGCTTTGAGTACCCTGAAAAAAGACGTCAAATTATACTATTTTTTTTTACACATGGCCATCTGATCTCAAACTAAGCAGAACTTGTACTATGGAAACTAGATATCTGATATACATATACTACTACTTTACTTTTGCAAATACATACTTATATAGATAATTACCCCAGACTCAGGACAAACAGACATTGCCACCCACTACCTACAGCGTGAAAAGCAAGCATTCGCTAACCACGACACAACAGGCCCAAGGATTTTAAGGAAATTGTAAGGTTAAGTTTAGTCAATAATTTTGTAAAGTACCCCGCGACCCAGGTTTTCATTTCCTGAGTGCGTTCTCATTTTAAATGCATAAATCCCATAATATGATTCAACTAAGAAAAACAACAAATAGCTGAACAATCATCATCATCATATCAACCGAAAGAAGTCCACCGCTGGTCAAAGGCCTCCCCAAGGATCTCCACAATGGCCGGTCTTGCGATGCCCGCATCCAACGGCTTCCCGCGACCCGTGCAAGATGGTCAGTCCACCTTGTAGGGGGCCTGCCCACGCTGCGTCTTCCGGTGCGTGGTCGTCACTCGAGGACCTTTCTGTCCCAGCGGCCATCGGCTCTACGAGTTATGTACTAAACAATGCTTATAATTAAATAATCTCGAAAAATTATTACCAATTGAAAATGTTGTTTTAGGATTAAATAAAATATTGTTGTTCTAAATTTGTCACGACGTTTATATTTTGTCCGCTTTTATTTTCAATTTCAGCCTACTTCATCTGGTTGTGACAGTTCTGTGTTCATTTTATTTAGGCCCAGTAAAATTGGTGATGTCAACCTCTTACTTCACTCTTAATATTAAAAATTATGCTTTTTATCGCATTTAGTGTTAAAACGTCGCCTGTATTCCCATTAATACGATGATTTACACGTCTCTTGGAACATATGAATGGATGGCAAGATACCGTCATGTGTTTTATCAGTTTTTATTTATTGCCTCGTTCTCCCTTGTAGCTTTTGATACATACGTGACCCATATTTTGTTAACATGAACTTTTCATCCGACAAAAAATCATGTTTATATTTTATTTCCCTACATGTACATTTTTTTAACAGAACTTTTGTTAATTGGAGTTATTCCTGAATATTTTTATTGAAGCAAAATATGCTTTTGCCAGTTGAAAATGTGTTGAATGAATTATGTATCAGTATGTTGAAAGGCATTTATTTCAATTTTAAATTCCTAAATAAAAAATATCATATCGTCGGTAAAATCCGAAGTTTTGAACGCGTTGACTTTTTGACATAGAATCATATAAGAATTTTTGATTGTCAAGGTCACATTGCTCATAGACCCGACGGCCTCTAGCACAGACTAGTGGCAACCAAGAACTGAAAATACAACGTGAGCTGGCCCCACCAAAAAAAAAATTCGGTGGAAGCCGCAGGGTGCGGGTAACGCAACACCGGTGATTGTAAAGATTTTTGATGAAGGACTTGTCCAGCTGTTGGCGTTTTATGAGTGACATGATAATGCAAACTAACATATTTATTAAGAAAGAATGAGGGAGGAAACACAAGATCATGTAGTGCTTGGGCGCTTCTCCGTAAAACCGATAAGCTGACATAGATGATTTAGGTTATTGGTTATTAGTGTCCATTCTGGGAAATGTTCGCTCAGAATTAACTGTATTACTTAACGGGATTTTCTTGAAACATGGACTACAGACTAGCTAGAGTAAGGCTCCTTCTATCTATATCTGGTTAAGTCATGTAGGGCGAGATCTGGATGAGGTTAGGTTTGTCACTCATTATAAGCACTTTACTTAACCTGTTAAATATCTGGGTTAAACAGATATTTAAATAAAGAAAATAGCATTTCTTGGAAGTGGATTCGTTCTGATAAAGAAACGCTTCATGACGCCAAACAAAGGCTTCAAACTTATAACTGGGTGTCTTTATGTATCAGAGGTTATAAACAATACAAACATTTAGATATTTATTACAAAATACCTGATTTAATTATTAACAATTGAATGCCGGTTACGTCTGCAAAATGCTTTCGAAGAGTTTTATAATTTATTCACGATAACAGATAGAAATTTTAAGAACTAAAAAGTTTGTTTAAAAATAAATTGCGTGCAGTCTGGGCACCCATGTTTGGGACGAACTTCCTGTGAGAAATACAAACAATATTGCAATAATGAGATGTTACTTAAGTGCACAGTGATAGAACACAAATAGTTTTAATATTTTCCTGCGTTCTTTATTAAGGTTTTACAACCGGCCACGCAATATGCTTGTATCTCGATACATACATACCGATACATAAGAGAAAAAAAAATAAGGAGTGGGTATAACTCTATGGATTTAGTTCAAATGAAAATGGTACTTAATAGGTTTATTTTTAATTTTTAATGAAGTACTATTAATTCATAAAATATGGAATCTATTTATAATTATAGTTCACAGTACAATATATAATATATTTAGGGTTGGGAGGTATATTATATATTTAGAATATCTGTAGCACCGGACGGATACTTGTTAGTTATGAAAGTTAACCCTCCATCTCATACTAAGTAACATGGGCTGTTATCCGGGCGTTCCGGGCCCCTGATAACTCAAACGTAAGTGGGGCAGCCGACTCATCATTTTGTGCGGAGTGAAACGGGTTCACGTAATAACCAGGTAATGTTAGATGTACAGAGAGCAACATCAGTAGGTTCACAGAGTCTAAAGTATCGTTACGCCATGTTTGAGTTGTATAGAGGTACAATGATACCATGTCAAATTAGGGTTACGCTAGTGGGTGACTTGACATTTAGAGACCCAATCCAAACTCAGAGAGGATATTTTTGATAAGAAAATATCTTCCTGGAGTTAGAAAGCTGGTAGTTCCACACCTTCGTGCTGAAATAAAAAACACATATAACGTACCTGATTTCTTCCCAGTCTCCTTGGAAGATGGGAGTGAAAGTCACTTTGTATATGCAAACTCTATTGCACTATAACATGTCTTGCGTAACTTTCTTTCGTTGAAATTGGTCTCCGTGGCCTTAATTCAGTAAGGAGTACTATTATCGAGAAAAGATTGTTTAAAAATAAGTTTAGGCTATAGCCCGTTCACTGATGGTCTATCCTAACTTCCAAGTAGAGAGAAATTACAGTTCAGACTCCGTGAAGGTACTTCTGTTGCTGACCGTACACGTACAGAGAGTACAATTAGTAATACGATTTATTGATTACTACACGTTTGAACGGATAGCATTGTTTTTAAACCTACCTACAAGTACCTGCTAAATTTAAAATCAGTATTTAAGGGATTGCCTAGAAAATTAAAGGACTGTGTGAAAGTTATAGTAATTATACATATTATATATTCATACAGAACCAATAAACTTGCTCATCATACAAAGGTTTGTCCTGGGTGGGGATCTAACGTAATACCTCTGGTGCAGCATTCAGGGTATTTTTTCATTGCCAGTCCGCAATACCCACAGTCAGACACTTTTTGCGGGTGGCACGCGTAGGCATTCCCTGCCTTACCAAGAAAAGGGACCAACTTGCCAGTCAAATAAGCAATGTATACCTCGCAATATATAAGTATCAGTGCTTTTGCTTCCAACCTAAGCAAGCAATATGATATTCTTCATTATGTTATAATTTTCAGAGAAAATATTAAACTTACTTATCAATTATCAAACTTAAATATTGTCTATTTGTCTTGATACGAACTTGTCTATGTTGTAGCTACATAACTACAGGAAAGAAAAGTAGGAAAGTATCAAGTATATAAATACTCGAAGTTTTCTTAGTGCAAACAAACATTTTCATTCTACACGCGTGCTTCCAGTTTGTACGTAGTTAGACCGATGAACCGATGAAGCTACGAAACAACTGACATAGAAGGTAACCATGGCGTACAGTTTCTCAATACAAATAAACGAGAGTGCTGACTTACGAAACTGTTTTCGTGAAACGGTAGTCAATAGTTTTTACTGGTTTAATGAACCCTAAAAGGGTGTTGAAAAAGTCTATCTCTGTGTAATCAAGACAATTAGACGGTTCTCTCTCGTGGATATAGATAGAATACTTAGTTAATCTTAGTTATTTACCCAGCATTATGTATAAAATTCTTCTCTGGGGAAATTATGTGGATTTTTACAATGAAACAATTGGAAGCGCTTCTAGCCAGTTGGTGATCGAGTGGGGTTACATATGCGCGCATTCAGTCTATAGATGGGTGACCGTCACAGTGGTTTAATTTATTAGCGTCTCCGTGGTTCAGGGGGCACGTCCTGCTGTCGGTCCCAGTTGTAGTTGTTTGGCAACAGTCGTTAAGCCCCATTAGGGGCCTACTTGGCGGCTTAAACAACTCATTCACTAGGGTGACCATTGCCCATACGATTAAATATCTTTGCAAAAGAGAGCTGCAAGTGTTACTAACAAATTTGATGGTGATGTCTCTAAGCTCATTCGCAAAAACACCACTTCTTCAATTTAGTAGAGGTAGCAAAATTCCATTTCAAATAATGACGCTAGAATATAATTTCTGTAAATGAAGCTAAGCCTTACATAGAAAAGTGACCTCAATATTCGAAATAATTTTTTATCGTTTTACACTTTCGTTTTTAGGTCATAGAAATTTACATGTCTAAGTACCAAATTTTAACATAATCGGTGCACTAAATTCGGAGTAACTTCACATTAGCAGACGGCAGTGTGATCTCTGCCAGAATGAGCGTGATATTATGTTAATTAGATTGCAACCAATCTGTGGATTAGTTTATTATACGGATCTTGCAACAAGAAACCGCTCACTTAGGACCTTTAAAATTGATCCTGATGGTTATATCTCCAGCCTCGTTATATTCTTCTGTCTCCTGCATTTCTCTGGAGGGAAGTGGAACTATTCATTTTCTTACCCCTCCTTGTTTGTTTCTGATTAAATTCGTTATAGATCCAAGTCAGTTAAAGTGATTCGATGGAACATGCCTGAGCCTCACCGCTCAGTGCCACAGTGATCGTGGCTTACTTGAGTAGCAGTGGTGGCTAAGAGGGCGGGACTAGACCTGATAAAACAAAAAAATAAAATTAGCAGACGGATAGATACACAAATGATCCTACGTATAAAAACACGCCTAAAAAGATTCAGTACTTAACTATTTTAGACTTTATAGATACTGGAATATCTGTATATGGATGCAATGGATATGGATATAGACTGGAAATAAATATACCTATATTTATTTCCAGTTGATGTTACATCTATAGATAGAATGTGTGTTTAAGACTGATATATTATATATCCTACAAGTAAGGGGTCTGTAATATACTGGTAAACAAAAAAATAAAGATCATTATTCAAGAAAACAGATACTAAGTATTAGTCACACTTTACCCCAGGGTAAACACTGCCCATACGACTAATAACTGTGACCCTAGTCTCAGATTTGTTCAAGCCTCCCAGCTTATTTTTCGAGCTCCGCGACGGTGAATGCGATTAAACGGAAGCAGTTGATACTGGTGTACTTCGGCCCAAAGGTGGCAGCAGTATTCCAAATGAGTATTGGGGCCTCTTATTTGTAGGCGTAGAGCCCACGTGTTCTATCGCCTAGCTCTGATGAACATGGATTAACGACTGATGTTTTATTAATGTGTTAGGTAGAAAATGTATATTGTTATCAAAGATGACCTAGTTTTCATTACATAACTCCTCCACCATACATAAACTATGATGCTTTGCTGTTTGCCTAACAGTATAGGTTACTTTACACTGTTAGGCAAACAATATAGAATCATACTTTATGTATGGTTGAGGTGTTATGTAGGTTCTATTTATTAACCATATAGGAAAATAAGAATTTACACTCAAGTAGTACAAGCTTCACTTGGCTCTATAACTCTGTACGTTCAGTATGGCAGGACACAATATAATTATTTATTTTATTTATTTATTTGGCTCACCAACAATTGAGTACACTCAAACATTTATGGGTTACATTGAATCAGATCGGATCAAGTGTATCAAATAAGTTTCCATCTGCGGATTGTGTTTCCGCTACACAGATTTCATCCACGCGCCAACACGCTATGAATGTCCGAGATGCTCAGGAATTAATCCACTGTGATGGTCACCTCAACCCTAAACTCATTATATAAATAGGTTTTTAACCTCGTCAATCAATTATAGACCACTGAGAGCAACTGTCCATGATCACCGTATCGGGACACTGCGCTACGCTTTATATTTATTTTAAAGTTTGTAGTCGATGGCTGATTGCATGTTTATTTCCGGGGTAAAAAAGGTTTCGTACCAAAAAAAGTATAAACGGTACTCAATTACTACGACTCCGATATCAATCTGACTGTATATGTATTGTCACTATAACGACAAATAATTAGAATAAAAATATAAGTAAAACTAATGACAGCCTCGCGAGAGTACGTGTCCCCCTTGTTTGTCCGACTCGCACGCCACCGGTTTTATCACGACCCATATTTTAATATTTGTTTCAAGAAATGCGCGTTTCTAATGTACAGACGTCAGCACATCAAGCTACCCCCAAATTTCCCCAATTGAACCTTATGCGTACGTGATAAAGTTGAGAATCTATAAAAGAAATTTGATACATTGGTGTAGCTGAATGTGCTGGCGCTTGTACACTTACCTACTATATAGTACGCCACGTTACACACAGGAAGTTACTGGAGGATCCACGGTAACACAACTGACAAAGTTCTCTCTAACTACACCTTTACAATTAAAACTTACACCCTGTCGGTGGTAATTTCGTAAACTGCAGCTCTAGTTCTAATGATGTTAAATATAAATTTTAGACACCGTGCATTTATGTAGCACAGATATTTAATGTAGTTTTTAGATACCTTACATAATAATTACCTATTTATAACATTAAATTAAAAATGTTACCCCTGACATTTGTCTACTACTCAAGCCCTTTCATTTGATATCCATATTGAGGGAGTTAGGGGAAATCATATGTAATTCGCTATTTTGTGATAGCGGCCATCTTGGATTTGAAATTTATCATAGTGTAAAGTATTTTCTAGTCAATCCGTTGCATTTGATACTCATATTGAGGGAGATGTGTCAAATATATTATCCGCCATTTTGCGGCGGCGGCCATCTTGGACCGATTTTCATCACACATAGCTAAGAACCCGACTAATTCACCTTTCAAACAAAATCAAAATCAGTACATCCCTTGGAGAGGTACGATGCTGCAGATAAACACACACACACACACATACACACACACACACACAAACACGATCCACGTCGATCTCTCACTGTGTCTGTGTTTGAGTTCACACTATAGTAATATAAACGTTGGGCGCATAATAGTGTTGGAATACATTTTGTTCACACTCAAATGTTTTTTGTAAGATTTATATCTGACTCATAGCTATGCTTAAAGATGCCCAAATTTCATGGTAAGTCGATAATTATGTTTCGATCATACGGTTCATCGTATGATCGAAACGATGATGTGTTGGTGGGCAGACAACCATCATGAAATTCGTCACTGGGATTGATTCACTGATATTCATCATATTCATATTCTTGATTCGCCGTAAAGTTGGACCATAGGTGGTAATGCTTCATCACTAAAAGGCGTTTAGAAGTGAGTGACACTGCTTAGATGTCGAAATAAACTTAAATCATACTACGGAACATTTCTCAAGTTAATTACACTATGACAGATACGCATTATTTAAAATGGCACTAAAATCTAAAAATAAGTGACAAATAGATAAAAATAAATTGCATTTTAAAATCAAGAAGTTCTATTTTCAAATTCTCTATTCGTTCCGTCAAATATTATTGACGAAAATTCGGACTCTTTTAGTGCGCTTATAAATCTTAAACCTTCATACCATATAATTCGACGGGCCTGTTGGCGTGGTAGGTTGATACGCTGCTTTTCACGCCACAGGTCGTAGGTTCGATTCCCACCCGGGACAAATATGTGCATGAACATGTCTGTTTGTTCTGAATCTGGGTGTAAATTATCTATATAAGTATGTATTTACAAAAGAAAAATAGTATATGTAATATATCAGTTATCTGGTTTCCATAGTACAAGCTCTGCTTAGTTTGGGATCAGATGGCCGTGTGTGAATAATGTCCCAGGATATTATTATATAATATCAAATCTTTCTGTAGGTACCTACTTATGGCAGTCAAAAGTTTTCAAATAAAAAAGTTACCACTTTTTTCTCTATTTCTTTAAACTAAACGCTTTTCTTAGTTGGATTTTTTACAAGAGCTTTGTTATTATATGATTCTAGTCACTGTTGGAACTGATTTAAATTCTTTAGTACTCTACTAACAAATTTAAATTCGTTTCTTTTCTTATAATTACATATTTTTAGAACTCCGTACCCAAAACGTAAAACGGGACTCTGTTACTCAGACTCCGCTGTCTGTCTTTCCGTCTGTCACCAGGCTGAATCACATTAACCGTTATCGTTAGTTGATTTTCACTGATGATGTATTTCTATAATAACTACAACTCCTCCCATACAATAAACGTGACAGGTAGAGGCTTGAAATATTAACAGAAAAGTCAGTTATATATTCACTTTAAAAATAAAGAATAAATGAGAATAAAACAAATATTAAGGGGGGAGGGGCTTTAAAGACACAACAAACGTGTTTTTTTTTGCTGTTTCATAGATAATGGAGGTGGAGTAGTGAAAGTATCCTAGGCTATCTGTAAACATTAAGTAAAAAAGAATTAAAAGTAGGTACACGTTAAGAGGTCAAGTAAGGGATTGATTTAGGTATGTTTAGTTTTATGTAGCCGTAAAATAAATAATATTTTTAAACAAATTTATATTAAGCAATAATAATAACTTAAGTGGAAGTTTAGGCTTACTACAATTATTGCCTAAAAGGTATTGTAATAAATGGTTCGAATTGTTGAGGAAAGTTCCCGTAATTCATTCAGCACTTTAATATAGAGTTGTGTACACCTGTATAATTTTAGAAAGCGGGAACACGTGTACCGTCAATTAGCATTTTAATTTGCAATAACAGACAAAAGTGATCGCGTTTGGGCTTAGTGAATAAATGGGAAACTGAAATCCTAAGTAAAATATATAATAATACATTTATATACTTTTACTTTACTGAATCTCTTTTTGGGGTGGTGCACCAAAAACTACAATTATTGAATTGGAGCGAGCCCAGAGAGTCATTCTCAAAATGTGCCCTCTGTCCTTTCGTATCGTTACCCCACGTAACTTCTATACAAGGAGGCTAAAGTGCGTCAACTCTTTATTGTACGTATCATCCTAAGACAGCACACATTACTTTCATATGATCCCTCCGCCTCACATGGAAAACGTCGGTACAACCCCGTAGATCGAACAGTAAACTTTTATACTCAATTCTCGAATCAATTCTTTTGTCACTTAGGTGACTTTCTATATATAACAAAATTAATAGAAAATTAAATCTAGCTAAACTTACAAAAAACGTGTGCAAAAAGAAAGTTACTGCTTTGCTTCAAGAACACAATTATGAGGATACTGAGAAATTGCTTGCAATTATGTTGTAACACTGAAGCGGTAGCAATAACTAGCTACCTATTGATATATGAATTCTTACACAAATACACAGACTAACGTAACTAACGTATCTAGTAATTGTTACTAAAAATGTTTGTTTTTGTAATCTTTTTTACTCTTTACTTTGTTCACTTATGCATATGATCCTCTGTTCCTAAGAATGTATCTCTTCATAAAGGGTGGAGACCTGGTGTCCTGAAATTTAGGCCTTGATCCTAGTTTAGGCACCAGTCTCCCACAATATGATAATTGTTAACAATAACTAATACACCTTATACAATGTATTCTGTATGTAATAATGTATTTGTGGCGAGAGAATAAAACATTATTATAGATAGAATACTCTTTACTGTACACACTCAGAAGGAAAACTATAAAATACCAAACACATTTGATATAAAGAACATAATGGTACAACGGGCGATCTTATCGCCGTAAACAATCTCTTCCAGACAAACATTGGGATTGATAGGTATTGTAAGTAAAGTAAACAGTAGCAGGAGTGCATCAAATAAATTGTACTAGGGAACTGAGATATAAATATATTGCATGCATGTATGACTTCGCAAATAAAAGTATGTTAATAAACATAATATATAAAATTATAGCTACATAACAACAAAAGGAAATAATCTTCGAAACTCGATTCCCATGACAGACGAACTATTTACACTCCTACTATAGATAGATGATGATAGATAGCCATAAGATGAGTTCCCTGACAGTACCTACTTTAGACGAATAAAAAATAAACTGGCAAAAAACTAAAAAAGAAATGATAAAAAATATATTGCCTTTCGTAAATTACTATGTAAATTATTGTAGTTATAATTAACTGTTAATAAATTAAGTAAATGAAATAAAAAAGTATAAATCTTAGAAATGTCTAATGCGTTGAACGGAACGTCGGCCAACAGACATTGACACTACTTATAGATTGACACTAATCCGATTCCATTTTCTTTGCCAACTGAATCGATATCATAAAAAAAAAAAAAAAAACGATGAGGATTCGCTGGTAAGTGTTTTTGGTGAACACATGTGGAGCGTTTTTAATTTAATATTTTCGTTGTTATAATTGATTTTGGTGTTGCTTTTGAAAGCCTATATGTGTCTGTGATTTGTGTATTTTAATTATATCTGTGTTTGTCCTCATATTCCATTTGGGTGAGTTATATTTTGTTTCGTATAAGATTGATGCCGGGTGACCATGGAAGTTGATGAAACTCTCCATGGCCGTCCGCCGGATCCTGGCGAGTCGCGAGAAGTCCTCAACGACGACTCTGGCGACAGTAATAAAGCAGAAAATTTTTCCTACGGTTCAGGTTTAATTGCCCCCTTGGCTAATTTTGAGGCTGTTGAACGCTCGATCCACAAACGTGGAACTAGCGGAGACGGTCCTCCTCCCCCTAAAAAGCCGCATACGGATCGCCTATCTCAATCCATTGAACGTCAGATCCCCCAGTCTGATGAAATCTATCCATCTCAGACTAATAATACTCCATTGTCACAACCAATTTCTCAACTTTCTCCGCAAACCAACAATTTACAGTCAAACTCATCTTCACTAGGCCGTTCTAGATACTCTAACAGAGATATCAGACCGTTTTTAGTCCATGTTGCCTTTAAATCAGATAACCCTGCAGCAAGCACTACAATACATCCCATTAAATTCGGCCAACTGTTAATGAAATTAAACATTAAAAATATTCTTGCTGATGGTATCAAAAGGGTAGGTAGAAATCGAATCTCAGTAGAATTCAAGTCCCCTGAAGATGCCAATGCCTTCCTTGCTAGCTCAGAAATTATTAATAAGGGGTATATTACTTCCATTCCTACATATAACATTACAAGAATGGGAGTAGTAAGAGATGTTCCAGTAGATTGGACTGATCTTGAGATAATTCAAAATTTAAAACCAGAAATTGGATGTGGTCAAATTTTGAAGGTTAGAAGGATGAATCGCAAGTTTGTGGTGGATGGAGTCTCCGAGTGGAGGCCAACACCCATGGTGGTTCTCACTTTTGATGGCCAGACTTTACCAAAACGAGTTTTCTGTTGCTACAATTCTTTACCTGTAGAACTACATATATCTGTTTCCTACAATTCAGTGTTATGCTTGTTGTAAATATGGGCATACAAAAAATCAATGCAGGTCAAAGGCAAAGTGTTTTCGCTGTGGTGGGGAGCACTTTGGTGATAGCTGTACGGTTGATGAAGCCAAATGTTTTTACTGCTCCGGAGCACACTGTGCTAACAGTAAAAGCTGTCCAGAATTAGATAGGCAGAAAAGAATAAAGATAGCCATGGCAGAGTGTAGTATTTCCTATGATGAAGCAGCTAAAAAAAATCCTTCTGCTTATAGATCATATGCTGATGTTTCTGCATCTTCTCCCCGTCCTACTCCATCCAATTCTTCAATCTCTGTTCCTTCTTATATTATTTCATCCAACTTGCGTCCTTCAGCTTCCACCTCATATCACAAATCAGTTCCTAAGAGACAAAAAAATCATGTTCCTCTTACTGCGGGTTATGATGTAAGAGCTCATCAAGAGACTTTTAAATTCATACTCCTTTTCACCTGCATCTAATGGTTGTGCCCTCAGCAAAGATCCTATAGATGAAAATTTCTCAAAGGAATTAGATTCTATAGTAAATTTATTAGAATCCTTCACATCTAAACACCAAGTTCCTGACCACGTTGCCAATTACTTAATTAATAGACTTCAGCTAAGACAAAATGGATCTGCAGCTTCTACAGTGGAACGCCAGAAGTGTCCATCCAAAAATAAATGAAATAATTACCTTAATTAATAATTTCCAGCCTATTGTTTTTGCCATCTCGGCGACGTGGCTTTCTCCACGTCTTCAGTTTAATATTTCTGGATATAGCACGTATCGCGATGACCGTCCTGATGGTTATGGTGGTGCTGCTATTCTAGTTAACAACTCCCTTCCCTCTTTTCCTATTTCCCTTCCCAGCCATGGTAATGGGATTAATGCCGTTGGGGTGAGAGTCCTAGGCATTGGTTTTATTTCTGTGTACATCTCCTCCCCCAGTCCACAATGTTTTCAATTTTTAAAAAATGTTTGTATGTCCATATCTCCTATTATTCTCTTAGGAGATTTTAATTGCCACAATACACTATGGGGTTCAATTCAGAATGATAGTGCAGGGGTAGATTTAGTGGAACTTATGGATGAAGTTGGACTATGTGTTCTAAATGACGGTTCCCATACCAGACTCCCTCGATTAGGTCAGAGCAAAAGCTGTGTGGACCTTACCTTTTGTTGACCTAGTTCAGCAGCCCAGATAGAGTGGAAACGGTTAAGTTTAACATATGGTAGCGACCACTACCCCATTTGTTCCACTTTCATTGGTAGACATTTCCCGCAAAGAGATAATACACCATTATTAAAATATAGACTTAAGGATGCTAATTGGGCCTTGTATGAACAAATTTTAGATAACCAAATTCTTTCCTTCCCCCAAATTACCAAAGATAACTTAGCCTTGTGTCTGTCTCTTTTCTCTGAAGCTATTTCTTTAGCGGCAGATGAGAGCATTCCTGTGAAAAATTCAGCTTCAGAGAAAGTGTCTTCTCCTCCCTGGTGGGATGGAGAATGTACCTCAATTGTTAAATCCAGAAATGAAGCTGAACTTAATTACATTAGTAACATGTCCAATGAAAATTTAGTTAATTACAATAGGATAGTAGCTAAATCAAAACGTCTTTTTAAAAGAAAGAAGTATGAGAGTTGGAAAAGATTTTGTTTTTCTCTATCTCCTTCATCTTCCTCTTCATTAGTATGGGAAAAATTTAAAAATTTTAGGCGTGGTTGCTCCCACAAAAAATATTCTTCTATTTCTGGAGACATGGCAGTTTTATTTCTAAATAAATTAGCCCCATCTTTTGTGCCTCTTGAGGAGGAATGCTCATCCATTCCCGGAGTTATAATTTCCAATGATCCACTGGATGATCTTTTTTCACCAAAGGAATTAGATGCAGTTCTGAAAAATCTCCGGGATACAGCTCCTGGGGTTGATGGGTTTCCTTACTCCTTTTTTAAGAAGACTGGCTCCCATGGTCGTAACTTTCTTTTAAGTGTGATAAATACATGTTTCATGCAAAGTTTCATACCTACCCAATGGAAGTCACAAATTGTCATTCCAATATTGAAGCCGGGTAAATCACCTAATTGCCCTGATCACTATCGGCCTATTGCTCTGTCCCCAGTAATTTACAAGATATTTGAACATTTAATTAAAAATAGATTAGAATGGTATCTAGAAAGCAGGGGTTTGATAGCGGAAACCCAATTTGGCTTTAGAAAGGGGTTTAGCACCATGTATAGCATTGGCATCTTTATGGCGGATACCCGCATAGCTTTTAGTATTAATGAATCGGTTATTGGAGTATTTCTGGACATTTCAGCAGCATATGACAGTGTTCTTCTTTCCGTACTCAGAGTTAAACTACGCCAGCTGAGTATTCCGGTAAGGATGCTCAATTGTATATGTAACCTTCTGTCTGATCGCTCCATTAATCTACATGTCCCAGGGTACAAGTTTGATCCAAGATTGGTTTGGCGGGGTCTCCCGCAGGGCTCGGTCCTTAGTCCCCTGCTTTACAATATTTATACGTCTGATCTGCACAAGTCGCTCAATATTGATTGTCAGGTTTTGCAGTACGCAGATGATTTGTGTTTATATGTTTCTAGTTCATCTATTAGTGCAGCTACGGAATCCATGCAAGTATCATTAAATTCTCTAAATCATTGGCTCTGTTCTCATGGTCTCCAGCTGTCAGCTTCTAAAAGCTTGGTAGTAGTCTTCTCCCGTAAAAGGGCTATTCCGGATGTACACCTTGAGATTGAAGGGTCGCCCATAAAAGTGGAAGACAAGGTGAAATTTCTTGGTGTCATCTTGGACTCAAAACTATCAGGTTTTCCTCACGTTAATTATATTACAGGTAAATGCGAAAAAAATATAAATATGCTGCGTGCACTCGCTGGTGTTTGGTGGGGAGCCCATCCATTCACCTTGAAACTTATATATAATGCGACGATAAGAAGTTTACTTGATTATGGCTCTTTCCTGCTTGAGCCATGTAGTAAAGTTGCCTTGGCTAAGTTTGAATCTATCCAATCAAAGTCTTTACGTATTATATTAGGTTGTATGAGATCAACTCCGATCAATGCCATGAGGGTAGAAGGCGGTGAACCTCCCCTTCTATTTCGCCGACAATATCTCGCGGATAGGTTTGTTTACAGGGCATCTTTCCTTCAAAATCATAAAATTATTAACAAACTATCCCATTTGGATAATTTGTGCAGACAAGCAGATTATTGGAGATCCAAAGACCCTCCTTTGATGTTGCATTCGTTTAGGAAAATGCGTAGGGTTGAGGAAAGTGCTCCTTTAATCCAAGGTACTAAATTCCCCCTTTATAGGTCTCCTTATGAAATTTTGCATTTTTGCCCAAATTATATCCCATATATAGGTTTGAATAAGGACACTGTTCAAGCTGATGCCCTTCTATCCTCTTTAATTCATGATAAGTGGCAAGATTATCACAGATTTTACACGGATGCCTCTAAATTGACTCCAAACAGTAAAACTGGTATCTCTGTATTCTACTCCAATTCTCGTATTACTCTTCAATTCCAGTGCCCTACTGAAGCTTCAGTTTTTACTGGAGAGTGTATAGGTATTCTCGAAGCTTGTCAGTTTATTTTCAGTCATACCATTATATCCAAGGCAATAATTTTTTCGGACTCTAAAAGCGCCCTAGACGCAATAGTTAAAAATCCTTTTAAAGATAACCTCCGCAGCCCAGTTATCTTTGAAATAAGAAGAATCTTATATTTGTGCTCTCTTAAAGAGGTTGAAGTGCTGCTTGTATGGATTCCGGCTCATGTAGGTATTAGCGGAAACGAATATGCGGATGAGGCTGCTAAAGCGGCCATAAATTCTAGTTCTGCAGATATGAAGCATTATTCTGTCCAAATTTATGATATGCTGCATAGTGCGAAGACCGATCTTTTTGACTCCTGGCAGTCCTCTTGGATTGTGACAAGTAAAACTAAGGGGTGTAAATACGCATCTATTCAACCCATCATTCCAATTAAGCCTTGGTTTTATAAATTTAAAAAAGTTTGCAAAACCGTCACTTCTGTAATATGTAGAATCAGGCTTGGATTTTGTTGCACTCCAGTGTTCTTGCACAAGATCAGGGTGCGTGACAATTCCCTATGCGAGTGTGGCTTGGATGACGGCACTCTTGATCACATTTTCTTAGGTTGCCAGTTATATAACTCCTTACCATTAAAACAAATAATTTCAAAATTAAAAATTCAGCAACCAGTGAATGTTCGACACCTCCTATCATTTTTTCCTGATCCTCAAATGATTAGTGCGTTTATTAAATTTATATCAACTAACAAAATAAAATTGTAGGACATGTATGTATATATATGTATTTCTGTGTTTAATTTATGTAAATATATATAAATAACTAACAATGATTTATGTTTGTTTCTGTTCCAGGTATCAAAATCGTACCACAATTTAGTATCTATTATAAATATAAAACATAATCCTGCATTATCCCATGTGTAGCCATTACATGACACTGGCAAAATTGCTGATATTACCGGCAGATTGCCTATAAATAAAAAAAGAAAAAAAAAAAAAAAAAAAAAAACGATTAGGTATATTTCGCTAGGTCACGTCACTACAATTGTCAGACAAGAACTGTCAGGAAACTCATCTAATGGCGAAAAGACTATAGTTTCAGCAGGCTTCGTACTACGAAACATTCGGTGCGAGAGTCAAGCTTGCACTTGGCCGGATTTTTGTACGTCCTGACAAGCTGACGTCAAGGTTTCCAAATTGTTTAGGAGTATTAATCGGTACGCGCTTTGTTGGAACCATTCTAAGCCGTTACACGTGCTGTTGTTGTGATGTAGATTACAAAGCAAAATTAAGTGGGATTACAATAAATTACGTGTATTTAATAAATTCCTTTTACATTAACGTGTTATATGAAAGTCTGAATTGAATATTTCTGGAGGGTCATAATATATGAAATTAAAGAATCGAGTCCCAAATCGTCGTTGATCATAAGTTATAATAATAGATAATTTTTTAAAGACAAATGCGAGCGGCATTAGGGTAATTAATCCCTGTGTCGCGGGGTACTTTACAAACATATAATAGACGGACACAAATTACATCCAGACTCAGAACAACTATTTATGGGTCACACAATTAGTTGTCCGGCGCGGCACTCGAACCCGCGACACGAAGCGACGAGGCGACTGTCTTGGCCGCTGCGGAACCGACTTTAAAAAAACCGGCCAAGTGCGAGTCGGACTCGCCCATGAAGGGTTCCGCAGCAGCAAGTATTTCAGTTGATTATATGAAAGGTAAATTGCGGTTTACGATTTATGACGCATAAAAAAAAACCACTTACTAGATCTCGTTCAAACCAATTTTCGTTGTTAGTTTACATGGTAATGTACATCATATATCCCCCCCCCCCCCTGTAACTTCTAATTTTTCCACACACTGCTACTAATTTTTCCACTCTGTAAGTGTCTCTCGCGCAAACTATTCAGTTTAGAAAAAAAAAATATTAGGAACCTCAATATCATTTTTGAAGACCTATCCATAGATACCCCACATGTATGGGTACGATGAAAAAATTTTATTTTGAGTTTCAGTTCTAAGTATGGGGAACCCCCAAAATTATTATTATTTTTCTATTTTTGTGTGAAAATCTTAATGCGGTTCACAGAATACATATACTTACAAAGTTTTAACAGTACAGCTCTTATAGTTTCGGAAAAAAGTGGCTGTGACATACAGACGGACAAACAGACAGACAGACAGACATGACGAATCTATAAGGGTTCCGTTTTTTGCCATTTGGTTACGGAACCCTAAAAAGAAGTTTATCAATACGACTGTACGTTTTAGTTTTAATACATTTATGTTATTGGAGTTTTCCTTTATTTGCGAACCGAATTTGTTTTCTTATTTGATAAGAAATGCTTTAGCAATGCTCCCATATAAAAAACCGAAGTGAATTTCGGCCGTTTTTTAAAACAATAATATTTTTCTAATACCTAATGCTGCGGTCATGCCAACGAAAAGCGGATTGTGTTGGCTTGTTTAACTATTGTGTCTATAATTATAAGCGTAAACTGAAAATATTACTGTAGTATTTTTGCTGATCTAACTGTAGATAATAGTTTTGTTTCAACTTAGAATAAGTACCCCTTAAGAGAAGTTAAGGTTTTGTCTAATCTAGCAAGCTGTGTCTACATCAGAGTAGGGTACAGACTTTATTTTTTATAAATCGATGTTGTCATATCCAATATAGTCTATATCCAGTATTGTAGACCAATAAACGAAAACAAAAAATTGTGCATGTTGTATGTGGATGTTGTCAAGTAAACCAACCCAAATATACGCATATGCATGATAACTAGGATGTTAACGGGACATTGACCTCTCAGGAAACACCTGACCACGGTGGGAATCGGAGACTCGCGAATGTGTAAACACCTCTACACCTGCTCTGCCACTATGAACCACTGATGCATAAACGTAACACCGTCTTGGGCCAACACTTCTTGCACCAGGACGATGTTATCGATACTCCTGCCAAAAAGATACTGAAATGTATCTATATTGCAGAGTTGGACAGGGAAGTTTAGTTGGAGCGGCGAGCACAATTAAATAGTTCATCGTTGGACGCAGTGTTACCAGGACCTCCGGCGACTGGAAATAGCCGCCACTAGAGGAACAAGAATAAGAACCCACATATATGTGGAGGTAGTCGATATTTTATCCTACCCAGTCACTAACATTAATTATTTTAATGAAGTTCAACAATACTTTGTAGTTGACCCATGTATTAATACAAACCAGTTGTAAAAAGACAAAGCTCCATCCGTGCTGATTACCTCGAAAGGAATAGCGCTCCAAGAAAACATGTTTTCTATTCCTTTGAATAATTTAAAAGAAATGCCAACAATAAAGTTCGCTTCAACAAAAGCTTCGTGACAAAATTGGTATCATATTTTTAAATGATGATTTACTCAGCATTGTATTCTTAAAAGAGAAAGGGTGGATAAAAAACAAATTATTGTTTATTAGGGAAGATATTGTAAGCTTTTAGTTGACCAAAATATTAAACTGCGACTTGTCTTTCAATGTGATCGACGTGTTCACTTCTGATACTATCTATTGTTGTATATTTGGTGACTAATATCGACTTTTTTGTGTTTATAGTTCGACAAGAAAACTTGATAGCGTCTCTATTTCCTTCCGTCTATGCTGATCATGGATAAACTAACAGATTGATGAGCAGACAATTGTTTTAATGCGAAACAGATTTTTAAGATTTTTACATTATAATCTGAACTTCAAATAAATCCATGTTGCATGTGTCTGGAAAGGCTTAATCTGGCAGAGAAGTCCACAGCTTACGAATGAGACGAGAGGAAGCAAAACGCGACACGATGGATTGTTAACGAGAAAGCGGTTCTCCGGTCGCCCGTAGACCAGTGTTCTCATAATAGATATTTAGTTTAAGTTCTTACATTAATTACGTATGAAATGTTAAAGGTATAAAGAAATTGCATAACCCTACAAGTAAGCATGTTTTGAAATGTTTCATGATAATTAACCGTTTTAATTAACAATAAATAATTGAGTTCGAAGATTACAACAGAGTAAAAATACTGAGAGCTGTAGAGCGATTTTATATCGGCATATAAAATCGGGAACAACTAAGATTTTCTTCTTCGAATAAACCTTTATAATGGATAATTTTATGTAGATATTTTATATAGATCTCGTACTTCAAGGTTTTTATTAAACTAATCAATCAACATAAACATATAGATAACAATCAAAAAATTAAAGACAGCTGCGAATATACACACTCTCTCTCTCTCTACAGCTCTCAGTATTTTTACTCTGTTGTAATCTTCGAACTCAATTATTTATTGTTAATTAAAACGGTTAATTATCATGAAACATTTCAAAACATGCTTACTTGTAGGGTTATGCAATTTCTTTATACCTTTAACATTTCATACGTAATTAATGTAAGAACTTAAACTAAATATCTATTATGAGAACACTGGTCTACGGGCGACCGGAGAACCGCTTTCTCGTTAACAATCCATCGTGTCGCGTTTTGCTTCCTCTCGTCTCATTCGTAAGCTGTGGACTTCTCTGCCAGATTAAGCCTTTCCAGACACATGCAACATGGATTTATTTGAAGTTCAGATTATAATGTAAAAATCTTAAAAATCTGTTTCGCATTAAAACAATTGTCTGCTCATCAATCTGTTAGTTTATCCATGATATTGGCATGATATATGGCAATAAATTTTTTCATT
Organism: Pseudoips prasinana; assembly: GCA_951640165.1. Taxonomy (NCBI): domain Eukaryota; kingdom Metazoa; phylum Arthropoda; class Insecta; order Lepidoptera; family Nolidae; genus Pseudoips; species Pseudoips prasinana. Next base: position 14,913,012 of record OX621241.1, on the reverse strand, counting down.
ATCCCAATCAACTCGTTCCATATTTAAATCGCATATGCATTTGAAACAATAGAAGATCTACTAAGATTCTAGCCTAAAACAACCTGTGTATTTTTATCACGCATTATCCTCTCAGTTAGTCAGTACTGTAAGCAGACTCGCAGCTGCAAGAGGTATTTCTGTACGGGATCTAGGGAGATCTTCTCAATAATAACACATGTATTCACAACCAATCACTTATTTTATTGAGATAAAATTAGATTCACAATGTTTACTTTAGCACACCATTTTTATAACTATTGACAAACATCAATCAAACGTAACACCATACTTTTTATTTGATTCGAATTCGATTCTCATTTTAAAAGCTATGTTTAGTTATTTTAATAAAATGACCAGAGCTACTAGCTATCTTGATAAAAGAGGTTTTATTCTATAGGAGGGCAGGTAATATCATTACATCACCCCCTCCCCAAAAAAAATTTTGGAAGTCTTGAAACACTTCCAAAATTCTGTTACCTTCCTACATTATAACTGTCTACCTATGTTGGGAGTTATCAAATACATAGGTGCAATAAAAAAGAGTAGAATTGAACCCAGGACCCACTGAAAGTCTAGCAAATGGGAGTATGAGTCCGACTTGCTCAAAGTATAAAAAAAACCAACCAAAAATTATACTTTCAAGGCCCTAATTCTACTTTCCTAACACTAGCTAAATGCTACCTAATTATAGCTATCCTAGCTAAAATAAAATATTAGTCAACCTTCACACACAATAGCTTCAATGATCATACTCGGTCCTATCACCAAGTAAAAGTACAGAAATAAAAAAAAATGAAAATAATTACAACTTTTAACCATTTAAATAAATCATAAATTAATGATCTGAAAATAATTATTTTAAAAGGGCAAACTTAATTATAACAACTGGTTAAAAGTTTAATCCAAATTAAATTATCACAACAGCTGACCGTTCAACTAATGATAATCTGAAATAATTAATTAGAACAAGTGGTTAAAAATTAATTGAAGCATGTATAAAAGTTGGCTAACGGTTATCCTATTATAAAACCTAACTGCTAAACTATCCAAAATAATTGATAACAAAAAGATATTAATCTTATCAATCAGGAGTGGGGTTCCAGAGAATCAGGACCATGATGGAAGATCATATACCAACCAAGATTAATGAAAAATAAATATCTCATTTATACCAATTAACCTACCCTATCATCTATTTGTCCCCAGACATGAAAATAAAAGTGTTAGGTAGAACAGAATACCCATCAACATCATGGAGTCCATGAGGTTCTCCCACATCTATAGGCTACTATGTGCTAGATGTGTGATGCAAATGAATAATTAAATTCTATCACCCACTCTTAACTATTGACGGAAATATCCCCTTAATCTACGCTTCACCCATATCCTAACTCCCTATCTCTACCTGGATATTTACTTCTTGTAAATCCCGTTATTCATTTTCCGATCTTCCATCATGTCCATTGTGGTTGTACTGGAACACCGCCCCTGGTCATCGTTGCTCTCGTACGTTTCACATGAAAACAAAATTTATGCGCGAAAGTATATTCATATATTTGACAAATAAAATAAAATTGTAATTATAAACATTCTCATCAGTAACATAAGTAAACGGCTTATGTATTCTACCACTGCCATAACAATAGCAATAAAACTCGCAGTCTTATCGCAGCGCCATCTATCGGGTCTATTAACAAATCTAAGTCATCGAAAGACATTTGATTGGGTGCAAAAAAATTATCCAAATAAACATAAAATTAAATTATTGTTACTAAAAAAATAGATAGGGCTTGGTAGTAGAATGGTGAATTTAAAGTTTTATTTAATTTTCAAAGTTACAGTAATTTTTTTTTTTTTTTTTATTATCAAAGGCAAATATTTAGTGGTGGTTCACCCTTAAACTTAAGGTAAAAAAAAAATATTCGCCAGATATTCATACAAAATTTTATGCGAATCGGGCCAGCCGTTTCGGAGATGTTTGGTCGCAAAACCGTGACATGATAATTCCACATTTTTGATGTAATCTATAAATATCGTGTGTTTTCTGGCATAAACAACATAATAACAGGACTTGGTTAGCCTAGGAGGCTTTCATTGCTTCTCCAGACAATGAACATCCTGTGTGTGTGCCCCAAAAACGATTCTTTTCAGGGTAACACCGGATAATCATGTAGCAGCGCCACTTATACATCATCACCACCAATAAAATAAGTCATAAGTGTGATGACTATAGTCAATCATAACCAGTATTAAAATTATGAAAATATTTGGGCTACGCCCATGTCCAGCAGTGGACAACATTAATATTATAATTTTATGCTAATCGTACAGTGTTAAATAACAATAACGGAACAAATAAAATAACTCTCATTAGACATAGGAGCCCAGCATATCAAGTATTTATTCAAATCTCCCTTGTCTGGAATGATTTCATCCGATTGATATGTACTATGTCGGATCTATTCCGTCCAGGCTTTCGCACCACATAAGTGACATCACTTACGCGTCTAACCACCACCCATGGTCCTATAAATAAACGTTTTAATTCGTGGTTCTTACCAGAAAATCGTCCCGAAGAGCGTATGATAACTAAATCTCCCGGCCGGAACTCTCGCCTTGTTCTCCTGTCGTAGTTGACCTTTTCCTTGTGACGTACCTGAGTTATGTTATATACCGCTTTTGCCGATAAATTGCCCAACGAAGTGACCTTATCATCACTAACTCGATCTCTCTTTCTTTCATAGACTTCGCTATTAATTACTGGCGAAGAATTCTTATTTACTACAAAATTATTATTCTTACCAATCTTCTTATCAAAATTTTGGTGACATTTGACATGACTGTCAGAATTTTCTTTTAAACAATTAAAAACTCTTTGGTCTTGGCAAAAATAGACCACTTCCGTGCCAATGACTATTCTACTCTTAGCAAAATCCATGACAACAGCATTCGCATTCAAAAAATCTCGTCCTAAAATTAAGTGGCATGCAAGATCTTCTATGATATAAATATTATTACAAAATTCCTTACCGTTAATATAAAAATTACATTTAGCTGTTCCAGTCGTATCGATCGTCCTTCCATCAACGCCTTGTATAGAGCCGACTGCAGTTCCTGTCGAACCCAATCCTAATCTACGCGCCATCGTTCCCGACATACATGATACCGCAGCTCCCGTGTCTAAGAGAGCTGGACATGAAATGTTCTTATACATAACCCTAATGCATGGCATATTATTTCTAAAACTACCAAAGAAATTAAATACTTCCACGTTCTGCTGACTCGAAACTGCCTGATGTGTGACGTTCAATGCCGCCGACGTTCTTTTCCCTCCCGGCGTCACATATCTTGAGTTGGCTGATGGTTGGCGTTCTGGTCCCGCTTGAACATGTGGTGTCGGGTAACGCCTCGTATCATCCGATGGAGGTGTTGTGTGGAATTTATCTTCACGATGTGGTTTTAAATCGTCCATATTATAAATATCTTTTAATTGTAAAATTAATTTCTTTAATTGTTTTCTGTCTTCTATTAATGACATTGCTAATTTATGTTTGTAAAATGGTGCTGAGGATTTAATAAACTTTGTAATAAATTTCCTTTCATCTGTTATTTCAGCCTTCAATGCAAGTTCTTGTAACTTATAAAAATACTCTAAAATGTCTTCATCATACTTCTGTCTCGTCATATAAAATTGTTCTACATAGTCGATAGTCCCTGAAAATTCCTCCAGAAAAGCCTTTTCAATGTCGGCAAATTCTGTTGCCGTATCCTCTATTATATTAAAGAACGATAACGCTGCGCCTTGAAGAAAAGACGGGATGATCGCTACTTTTTCTTCGTCTGATAATCTTTTTACAATAGAAAATCTTTTAAATTGTTTGAAAAACTCCTTCGCATCTTGTTCTAAACCATTAAATAATTGTATCTTCGTATTTATCGATTCCATGATTCCTTCTTTTTCTCTCGTTTTCTTATATAATCTCACTCCCCTTTGAAAGCTTCAAAATCTTTTCAACTACCAAAAGGCGCCTTCCACCATGTAAGCAGACTCGCAGCTGCAAGAGGTATTTCTGTACGGGATCTAGGGAGATCTTCTCAATAATAACACATGTATTCACAACCAATCACTTATTTTATTGAGATAAAATTAGATTCACAATGTTTACTTTAGCACACCATTTTTATAACTATTGACAAACATCAATCAAACGTAACACCATACTTTTTATTTGATTCGAATTCGATTCTCATTTTAAAAGCTATGTTTAGTTATTTTAATAAAGTGACCAGAGCTACTAGCTATCTTGATAAAAGAGGTTTTATTCTATAGGAGGGCAGGTAATATCATTACAGTACCAACGTAAAAGGTTCCGGTACCGCCAGCCTACAGCCAATTTGCACAAGCTATAAAGGCCGTGTAAGTGTTGGGAAGGCAGTGAAATGTAACTTTTATAAGTTCGCATTGCGCCTCCGTGCACATTGGCGAGCGCATGTAATTGCCATTAAAAATACAACAGCCCGATACATATTGAGAATTTAAGGTAGCACGTGTAGCCACGTAGTCGATCGTAAAAGTCTATTGAATTGGAACATGATACCAGACACCCTAGATCGTGGATTTAAAATAAATGAAATGCTGTCTTTACAAGTAGGTTTTCGTATCGGCTAGTGCCCGCACGTATTTAAGGCACTATTCCATACAATGAAAATTCAACTATTATGAGTTTTGGACGGATATTTTTCGAATTATTGCTCTTTTTGTAGTGATTCCAACGTCTACAGGTTACTTCATTCAGTTCAACGAAACTGATTGGTAGTAGTTTTCGTTAAACAGTGCTATGTGTCCCCGAGGCCAAATTTCAGTCAGAGCGGCTAATTTCAATGGAGACTAGGCAACTGTGCAGAACATATTATGGTGCAGAAGTGTGTGCGAAAACACAAGTGCACTTTCTATTCCAACACTCTTATGATCCGATGGGACGATTAGCGACACGAACGGAAAAAGGTCAGGTGCTTTCATGGCTTCAGGACCGTGCGGTGCATTCAACATTCAAACATTTAGTTTGTATATTTTGTCACTGTCCTTATATAAATATTATACTTGTTTTGTCTTTAGATAACAGAAAATATTAAATTGCAATTTTTATAGTATTATTCGGATAGTTAGCAAGCGAATCCTAAGCTTATTCTGCAATTTTTATATCCTTTGTAACTTGACGCAGAGCCCGAATTGGTAGAGAGTGCTGGTTCGAGACCCGGCCATTAAATTTGTGATTTCCCATTTTTGCCAACAAAAATATTATGTTTTTTTAGTACCACTGACTCCTTAAATATTGACATGTCATGGTCACAACGTTACTGTAGAGCATGAAGAATCGCTTAAATTATTGATTTCTAAAATCTGTGTTTATTGTTTATGGATTCTTCTGATGCCTAGAAAATATTCAAAGTTTGCAAAAAGACTTTACGTATTATAATATAAGTATATTCTTTGTAATGTTGTATATTCTTTGCTGCTACAACGCCAAAAACAAAACTGATCTGATAGTATTTTATAGTCGGGATTACGACAACTTGCGATTTTTATTAAATTCCGTATTTGTGAATTTGTTTTACTACTTAAAGTTGCTAATAAACCGTAAAACCTTAAAATATTGCAAGGAAAATAGCAACAAAACTCATAAAATGGACATTTTATCCCTGCAGGTTCCATGTTCGACACTCTTACATTAAATACTTCGATCGTACACAACCTCCTACTTGCACAAGATTAGCAAATTATTCGTGAGCTTTAGATCGACCTAGTGCTCGCCTAAATTGCCTAGAAGCTAAGTGATCCGTATAATATAGTTTGATTTAGGTCACGTATTACACGTCATGTTAGAAATATTTAAGAATTAATTCCAATCATGAGCTTACCTTAGCCTTATTGTTTTGTCGATTTGTTTAAAGCCAATTCAATCTACTAATTGTTTTCTGTTACAGCTATAATAACCTATTACTTATTCAAGGAACTTAAACACAGAAACGTAAATTAAAGTTCTGAGTGATAATCATTCTTATGCTACTATGAATATACATATATGTATTACTTAGTTTCTCACTATCGCCAAAACTATTAATCATATCATAGTAAATGAAATATATTTTGACGTGTAGTGGTGTTGTGAAAACTCAAATTGTATGATTTTAAGCTGACTTCACTGATCTGACAGATATAAGTAAGAAAAAGTTTAGTTTAAAATGATACGTATTCATGAGTCGATACACTAGTCTATTATTCTTTATATATATTAGTTAATCTGTAAACAATTACCTGAATGTGGAAGAGCGGGGCATCCTAACACAGGCAATGTTATGCCTAAAAGGAGGCCTCAACAATCTTGTCATTAGATTAACTTGAGTTAAAGGAAATAAATCATTTTTATTTTTATTTATTTGTTATAGTAGGTTATGACGGCAACAATTCAAACTAAACTCATGGTTAGACTCTTTCTCACTTGAAAAGTTCGGCTTGCAATTTCCAGTTGAAGTCTGAATTATGTGGGAACGTTTCACCAATCAATACCCTTTACAGACTCCAACAGGTATTCTGAAACTAAAATGATAAGAGAATGGTACGAAATTTATTTGCTAACGTTGTGTTTTAGTTGGCTACTAAAATGATTTAGAGGCTACATTTACACCATAAATAGATCGTAAATTATCTTTGATTGTGGAGCTTATACTCAAGCTCATATCGAATTGTATTCTCCCATCATTAAATTGGGCCGTAATAGTAAAGTAACTTAGAAAATTAATCACCATAACTACTATATTATAAAAACGTTAAACGAAATTGAACGTTACATACACCTAAATGAATGAATGAATATTTATTCAATGGTAGTCCAACTTTAATATATAAAACAGAATTTCTTCGAATACTGGCTCGAACATTTTTTTGAAATTAGGAAATGAGAGCTAGTTAGCAAACGAAAATCTTAAATATTATTTTTTTCGAATAATAGTGATACGAATTTTAATTTCAATCATTAGGATTTAGGGCCAAATTATGTAAATGTAACATAATATATTTTTAAGACTAAAAGTCTAAAGTTTAGTCAAAAAAGAACTGAGCCCTTTAACACGCTCGAGGATACCATAAACCCTCAAATATAAAATTGTAATCGGTAATATAGCTTTTAAGATTTTCTCTAGTTACAGATGTTAAAAGAAAGGTAATTAGTATTTAGATACGCGCTAAATAAGTACGTATAAAATAAATATAAAGAAGCTATAATTTAAATCTCTGTATATTCCAACCTTGACAAAAGGATATTTCTACTTCTTTCTTTTTTCTAAATATATGGCCAGTGGTTCTTTTGTTTCAAAGTTGTTTAAGCCAGAAGGCTTCCGACATGGCTTGACTGCTGTTATATATTGACTACAACCGGAACCGACAGCTTAATGTGCCCTCCGAAGCACGGCTCTGAAATTAAACCAGGTTGCAGGTCACTCATCTAGGGATTTACCACTTGCCTAGGTGCTTAACTGCACCGATCATTTACAAATCAGTAAGAACAATATGCTATGAGTACCTAATAATACTCTACTAATTATACAAAATAAATCTTACCCCTTACAAGAAAATACTTATAAATGCGTTATTACGTTCGCCTAAGGAGTTTTTACGTAAATATGCATTACTGAACGCTCATTCATTGCCGACGTCTCGCAGCTTTGAAATATGAGTTTAATTTTGTCTCTTGTGACGAAACTTCTCGTGTATTGCTTTGACGAGAAAATCTGATAAGAGAAATTGAAAAAAGTTAGTGTCTTGTTTCTGGTTTATCAGATTGTTTTAAGCTTAAGATTAATTAAACTCAGAATCAGACCGTGTGTAGGATATTGATAGTTAGTGTCATTAATAAAATTTTATTTTATTTTATTCCTTAAAAATACTTATAAAAGCGTTATTACGTTTAATTATCCAGACTAGCTGTGCCCCGCGGTTTTACCCGCGTTAAATTTTATAAATTATCACAGTTTCTCCGCCGTAGGTGATAACGTGATAATATGTAGCCTGTATGTTGACCCGACCTCTTAGTAATATTTATGCAAAATGAAGTACATCCATGTCGTACTTTTTGAGCTTAGATCGGACATACACACAGACAAACAGACAAAAATTTTAAAAGCTATCACCCTTATTTAAAAACGAAGGCTAAAGTTAAACTGCCGTTGATCCTTGGTTTAGTCGAAAACCATCCAATGAGATTGCTTGATCCGTAGTTCAACTGTAGTTTAACTTACACTTCACACATTCAACATATACATGTTTAGCTTCGATATCGATTGTAGATTACGCCCCAAGTATCCTTTAAAAACAAAATTTGTAACTACATACATAAGTAAGTACAAAAAATATGACTTTTATACGTTTTTATTATATGTCATACTATTATTATCAACTGCCTTTCGCCTTTACCTCGGCGCCCGTTTGTTTCGATTTCGAATTAAACTATTTATGTGATCCTTAAATTGTTGTTGACCCATAAATGTTGTCTGGGTTTGTGTCCGTGAATTGCATCTCAAGTCTGCCGCGATATAGGGTCGTATTTACCTAGTGCGGGCGAAAATCTTAAACCCGTTGCCGGGCAATTGGGATGTAGTTGCCACCGTATTTTGACCTCTATTAGCTAGTGATAAAGTTCAAAATCCGTACATTAGAAACGACTGTTTTATATAGGATTAGCACATAAGCTACAACTAAATTGTTAAAACGTGACTAACAGCTCAGTTGGGCTCATCTAGAAAAAAGAAACTTGAGAGGTGTCAAGGGACACCCGGATGGAACGAAGTTCCTTTTGATTAATTAGTGAAGGAATTGTAATAAAATTTTATTATTACGAAACGAAAATAACTGGCTTGCTTTCTATAAGAGAGAGAGAGAGAGAGACATACAGAGAAACATGCGCACGCCGCACGGCTTACAATAGCTTACTATAGCAAAAAGTGTCGTTACAACTTTTCGTCTTAATTTTTCCGTCTAGCCCCTTTCGCAACGTGTGATAAGCAACTTCGTTCCAAAATTAAAATAAATAAAACCATTTCGTTTGTTCGCGTTGCTAAGGTCTCACTATATTAAACAAAACCTATTAACAATTTTTATATTCTTATAACCATATTGTTTTAAATCTATACATATAATAAAATCGTAGGAAAGTCAAAACTGTACATTGAATATTTTTTTAAAAGGATACTTGGGGCGTGATCTACAATCGAAGTCGAAGCCAAAAATATAGGTTTTAGATTTTTTGTCTGTGTGTCTGTTTGTCTGTATGTATGTCCGGGCTAAACTCAAAAAGTACTGCATGGATTTACTTCAAATTTTGCATGAATATTACTAAGAGGTTGGGTCAACATATAGGCTACATATTATCACGCTATCACCTACGGGGGAGGAACTGTGATAATTTATAAAATTTAACGCGGGTAAAACCGCGGGGCACAGCTAGTTTAATAATAAACTGATACTGATTTCTGCCACCAGGTCCGTCTGAATGGACACTTCTAGGAAAACTGAGCAGTTTCAAAAGTATAATTAAAATCCTAAATTCAATTTCATACAGATTGGTTTGATAGACAAATTAGTAGAAATCAAACTGACAAACAAACTTTGTTAATCATAGTATTGGTCATCATAGTAATAATGTCCTCCTAGCCGAATTTCGGCCACGGCGGCCAGTCTCAACAGAGATTAGCCATCTGCGCGGGACATATTATAGTGCTCAAGTGTGTGCGCAAACACAGGAGCACTTTCTATTCCATCACTCTCATGATCCGATGGGACACCTATGCGACACGACCGGAAAGAGGTCAGGTACAGGACCGACGGCTTTACGTGCTCTCCGAGGCACGGGGGTACAATACCGCCAACTCCCAGACTTCGGGCTGATGCTGAGAATTTTTTTCTTTTTACAGAAAAGTCCGAAAATCACTTATTGGCCCGACCCGGGATTTGAACCCAGGACCTCGTTCTCTGCGGGTGAACATGCTACCGCTAGACCAACGAGGTCATCATAGTATGGATATTAAACAATAAGTAAAGTATTGATCTAATATGTTTTCGTAGGTAGTGGAAACTATAACTAGTTACTCACGTTATTAATTAATTTCCAATCTCATTGGAAGATCGTATGTGTATTCAGGGTAAATAACCCGCACGACACGACGCGACGCGACGTCGCTTTTTTGGTCCAAGACTAATATAAAATTAATTGAACGTGTTAGGTATATTTTACAATGTTCTCTCCTAACGTTGGGTTTAAAAAACAATAATTAACATACTCAATAATTGTCCTGGCATAGATTTTAATACTTCCATTCGATGTTGATGATTATATGAACATCATTTTATTATAATAAAAAGCTAACTTAGAAAATAATACACCTCTCACATTAATCAGCTTACATAGTCCGTGAAATTGAAGTTAAAAATAGTAATACAAAGAAAATCATTAAATTTGCATAAATGAGCAATGAATGTATACTGAACTGTCGCGGGACATAAGACTAGCTCTTTTAAATTAGAAGGTGCTTTGTAAAATTGGCACGTCTTTCCAGATTTCATGCAAAGACGTAGGTACGTAGCAAGCTATGAAAAAGTAAGTTTAAGTATCAATTGCATGTCCAAAAAAATACACCTCTCACATTAATCAGCTAACATAGTCCGTGACATTTATTTATTTATTAAAGACACACCAACAGTATACATACACAACATTTAAATACTTAGCTCACTATATAATTTAATCCTTATATGTACACCTATTAAAGGCATGCACAACATACACGAAACATAGACAAATTTGACATACATATACAAGTTATTTGAAATTAAAAACAAACAGAAATACTATAACTAACACAGATTAAAATGTATTAAAACAAAAAAAGGGTACTGTGCTACAAACTTATCTGGCCCGGTGGCCAAAAGTAGAACTAATGACGCCAGTTTGAAATGTCAATCCATGACATTCCTGCCATTGATTGTTTGTTGCGCGTATTTATTTTTCTCTTTGTGGTTTTTAATTGTGAAAAATGCCGAAAGCTTTAAAAATTGATGCGGGGAACGTTATATTACAAGTATTGAATTATATGAAGGAAGAATAACGCCTTCAGGCACCAATTATACCCTTCAATAAGTTGTATGAATGCGTAGCTGCTGCTACAGGTTAGTGTTGTCAGCTTCTGAAAAAATACGAAATTCCCCCTCGCTCTTTAAATTAAAATACATATTTTAAAATATTCATTATTTATTTAATTTTTGCTGTTTCCTTTGTAGGTGTCTGGGAGTGATGTGTAAGAAAACTTGTGAAAGAAAAAGAGCATGGTAGATAGAATTCTGAAATCCTATCATTCAGTGCAGAAGCTTTTGATAAAATAATAGTCAATGAATGGCAAAAGCATTGCAATAATGTACAAAAATATTGAAAATGTGTATCGAAAAAGGGATGGATACTTAGACGAGCCTTTCATCATTCATGGTAGTGATAGTGAAAGTGAAAGCAGTGATTGCGATAATGATGATGATGAAATGACTTCTGAATTAAACCATTCCGGTCACATAATAATACCTGGAGCATCTCCGTTAGAGAACACATAGCATACATTTTATGTAAATGATCATAATTATTGTCTAAAAATATAAAGATGTTATAAAGATTAGTAATGACAGTATTTGTTTGCTTTTTAGTGAAGTAACATTTACGTTACAATGTGCATATTATTTTTACCCACTTTATTGCAAAAAATATTTACTAGCAACACTAAATGCGATAACAGCGACGCTGCCACCGGGTCAGAAAAGTTTGCCGGACTGTACATATTGGACTAAAAAAAAGAGTCACTATGCTAAGATTTGACATTTAAGTTTAAAAAAATAATACAAAGAAAATCATCAGCATAAACAAACAATGAATGTATACTAAAATGGCGAAGTCTCCTAACACAGGCATTATATGCTTAAAAGGAGGCTTCGGATACTTGTAATTTTATTTTATACTGTTTGAAGCTAATAAATTATTATTATGACAAAAAAATGTCGCGTGTCATAAAACTAGCTCTATCAAATTAGAAGGTCCTTTGTAAAATTGGCACGTCTTTCCAGATTTCCTACAAAAGACGTACGGAGCTATAAAAAAGTAAGGTTATCAATTGCATGTCCATAACTCCAGGGGTTCATAATTTAAGATTGCTTCATTTTACGGTGTCTAGTAAAAGTGATGTCTTCCAGACAACCTAAAGATGGATAATGGTTGAGTTAGTATTTTTTACTGTAGAATCTTAAAATAACATAAAGTATATTAAATTCTTCATAAATTAATAAACTTATTTTTCCTCATTAATTCTCGAAAAAAACTCAACCATTAATAAGATTTTTAAGATACAACATCTTACTCTCTGTTGCGCTTTGTCGGCCATACTCATAAACAGGAACACGATATAAGGAAACTACAACTGGAATATTGTTAAATAGAGGTTCAATAGACGGGCGATAAAACCGATAACACCTACCTCTCATGAAGGCAGTACATATATATCTCTCAGATACAAATAAAAAATATACAGCTACAAAATATTGCTAGTCTTCGGACTAACTTGCGAGAATGATAGCTCACATACTTGATCAGTCAATGTAGCGTACTGGGATTTGTTGACTTTTACCATAAAGTTAAAAGTCAATAAATCCCATCTTCACACGGTTACCTTTCCGGTCCGATCTTTTTATAAATCTACTAGCTGACCCGGCAAACGTTGTTTTGCTATATAAATAATTTCCTAGTAATTTCTAGTGTAGACAAAAAATAGCTTACTTATTGTAAGTATGTATGTATGTATTTAAGAATGTGGTATATGCGTGAAATAAGCATGGAGCGCTGTGAACGATGAGGAAATATAAAAATAACAAAAGGCAAACATTATTTTTAAGTTATTATAATTTATTCCTTAAAATTATATATCATTAATTAAACAATTACGACAGTAACACTATTAAACAATATCAATCTCTTAATGCTATAGCGTGAACAATATTTTTTGTTAGTCCATCTTTAGCTAACACAAACAAACTGGATGGTTTACCCACTCGAGAGCATGCCACGTATAATTGCCCGTGTGAAAAACATGGTGTTCTCAAATCTAATCCACAAACAGACAAAATAGGAATGATTAAAAGTTAATATGAGAGTTACACTGAGATAGCAAAATAATAATTGTCAACGTTTCTACTACACTTGATGCATAAACAATAATGATGGCCGACAACTGTGTAGGGAGTGAGAAAGAAAGGAGACCGGCTTTGTTCTCATCCCTACTCTATGCTGTTTACTGGGTCAGAAGTGACACCTGTAGACATCTGGCGGGGATAACTAATTAAATGACGATTTATCAGTTTTCGACCGGAGAGGAAAACTGATTAAATTACTAAAATGGCTATTAAAAAATAAGGGTTGATCGTAGAAGGGTGAAAATTGGGGATTGTATGTATTTTTGTATGTTGTATCATAAAAAAATAGAAATTAGAAATTTTGTCTAAAAAAAAAATATTTAGGGGTGGACTACCCCTAACATTTAGGGGGATGAAAAATAGATGTTGGCCGATTCTCATAGATACCGGATAATCACAAAAAATTTCATCAAAATCGGTTAAGCCGTTTCGGAGGAGTATGGCAACGAAAACTGTGACACGAGAATTTTATATATTAGAGATATCTATCAGATAAAGTTTGACGTAGGCAGCGCTAAGAAATCACCCACGCATTATTGAAATAGCTCATGCCAAAATATAATCTATTTACACAAACAATAAATAATGCACTTATAATAACGTAAGAAGTAAGCGCTGTTTATACTGCTGGTTACAGTCACAGTGAAAGCACATACCTAGTTGTGGAAAGCACATAAGTATTGCATTGACGATGCTTCAGTTCAGACATAAGCCATACGTAGCTAGAATAATACATCACCACAACAGCGATAATCATGAATTTAAATGTATACATTTACTGCATCTCTTGGTTGTTGGCTGAATGCGTCTTTAGTCGAACGGTAATGGTGGTAAAAGTGTTATTGGGATTTATAACACCCAGTTATAGCCGGGAGTGTTGAAGATATCTCTGTTATACACCCGCAACTCGGAGAGCACGTAAAGCTATATCGGTCTTATCACTCCCCGCACGTGTCGGATAGTCATCCGGATTATCATTGTAAGGGAATAGAGAATGCACCTGTGTTAGGGCACACACTCCTTGACTATAATGTCCTATATAGTTGGCTTATATATGTGGTAATTGACAGTGGTTGCTGAAATTCTGCCAAGAGCTTATCATTATGTAGGTTTATAAAATGAATCGAGAACACTTTTCAGTTTTAGTTACGAGTTCCATCTTTGCATTATTATAATTTTCTGAATGTCTCGGAAAACCCGTTAAGCCTTTTGCTATAGTAGCAACCTGCAGTAGTCAGAGGAATAAAAACTCTTTTATTAATGGTTACGTATTTAACCATTCTCAAGCGCCTTTTAATGAAATCAAAAAGAAACAAATCCTGCAGCTGCTCACGCTAGTTTGGTTTAATTTAATTACATTGATCTCGTATTATACAATTAAACACAGCACGGTATCAGCTGTAAAAAAGTGATATAAAACTGCCTTATAAGAATTATGTAACCCAATTCCATGCCATCAAGATGTCTACGTCTCAATTTATTAGATTGCATGATACAAAACATATACACTTCAGCCAGCGACAAGTGCTAGACAAAAGCAATTTAAAACTGCAGTTTTAACAATTACCTAACTCAACCCTTTGCCATCAAAACATCTACGTTTCTATTTTGAACATTGTATGATACAAAACAAATACATATCGGCCAGCGACACCAGCTAGAGAAAAGCAATTAAAAACTGCAATTTAAATAATTACCTAACCCAATCCTATGCTTTCAAAACATGTACATCTCAATTTTTTACATTGCATGTAACAAAACAAATACACATCGGCTAGCGACACCACCTACAGAAAACCAACTTAAAACTGTATTATACAGAATGACATCGATAATTCAGGTGATTATAGCGGAATAGGAAGGAAAGACGAGGAGACAAGAGGTCACGTCCCACTGCAGCAGATGTTAATATTGCATCCATGTAACGCGACACCTGCTAGCCGGACACGAATCGAATGTACATTATATAATATTTTCCTTTCAGTGGAGCGGGGTTCAACTCAATACGTGGCAAACGCTTTTAATATATATCAAGATGGGGAAATAATGCAACTAAATATTTATAGTATGAGATATAGAGGTCGTCAGTTAAGACTGCAAATAATGCGGTCCTTGGTTTTAACCCTGGATTAAGTCCAAACGTATTATTGAATTTCTGTTAAAATAAACAATTATTATCAAGGCGGAGTCCATATATTATAATATATTATCTGTGCCTTGGTAATGCGTAAAGCTAGCACCTCATAGCCGTCCCGTTGGATGACGAAATTTTGGGAATAGATTGTGCACTTGTGACCGCGCACCTAAACGCAGAACTCGTGTAGACGAGTTCTGCGTTTTTGGCTAATATTCCTAATGAGTCAGAGACGAAATTCAACGGGAGGCACTCTTATTATTAGTACGCTGGTCTGGGTCAAAAAATTCATTTAAAAGCAGATTTAGTATTACCTACTTATAGTAATAGTAAAATATATAAAACTAAGTTGTTTAAACCGATGGGAATAACATCATACTGTACTAAATCCGTTTTCAAATACTTTATTTTCAATGTGACGGTTATCATTAGTCTAATAAAACAATAAAAATAAAATAAAAAAGGGTTTTATTCACGTATAGACTTTAAAAAAGCGCTTGTAAATAGTCAGAACATGTTTGTAGTAATAGTACCGTTAAGTATACATAATATTTCTAGTTACATTTTATAGATATTTTGTTAAAATATTTATTAAATAAATTTTATAATAATAATAATTTTTTTTAGATAATTAGAATCCATTTTTGTTAGTAAATAATTTATGAACTTAAACACTATTCTTAGTTAATACCTTAAAGCTAAACATTCAAAAAACACCCCATTGGGGTATGTTTTAACAAAATATCTATAAAATTTCTTAATAAATAATGTTACGTTTACCCAAAAATAAATAAATATACAAGAATAGTATTTTCCGATTCCAAAACTCAAATAAAGAGCTTTATTCAAATGTTGATATTAAATTTAAGGAAGATATTATGCAAAATACAATCGTTAAAATAATCTCGGTTCCTCGGTTCACCTTTTCTCCGACCGGGGAGTAGCCATTAAAATATATTAGTAGAAAAGTAAAAAGAGTTACTTTAGGAGTTCATTGGGGCTAGTATATAAGTAAAAAATTACTTAAATAGATTATTAAGAACAGTATATTATATTCTTTGATTTGGAATTACTTACTTATCGTATGGGTCGTGGTTACCCTAGTGTCAGAGTTGTTCGAGCTGCCCATTTAGCTTCTGACATGACTTAACGTATGTTGCCTAATGACTACAGCTGGGACCAACAGCATAACGTACCCTCCGAAGCAGGGAGATGCTCAGATATTAAACCCCTTTGGCGGGTCACCCACCTATGGACTGACCGCGAGCCTAGTGGCTTAACCTCGCCAATCATTTACTGACCGGTGAGAGTATTTGACTATGAGCGTATAGCTTTAGATTCGTAAATAACATAAGGGCACGGATGCGCGAATAATAACATTTTTTTCTATAACTAAACACATAAACGTTGCACACTGACCACATTTTGCGATACTTAAATTAATAGGTCTTTACCTATGAAATTGCCGTTTTGTATGAAAAAATTTAAACGATTTTTTTTCATGAATTTTTTTATTTGTATTAATCGAAGTAATCACCCATGCAATCAATGCATCTTTGCCATCGCAGTGGCAGTTTATTGATGCCCTTCTTAAAGAAATCAGCTGGACGGGAGGCAACAAATTCTTCAAAGGCATTTTGTACTGCCTCTCGGGTATTGAATTTTTTTCCCGCCAAGAAGTTATCCAAATTCTGGAAAAAGTAGTAGTCTGTAGGCGCAAGGTCTGGTGAGTAGGGCGGATGACGGAGAGCTTCCAACCCCAGTTCTTGCAACTTGGAGACCGTCTGCTGTGCAGTATGAGGTCGCGCGTTGTCGTGCAGGAGCAGCGGAGACGAGCGATTGACCAATGCTGGTTGGAGATGCGCCAGCTTCTCCATCATTGTGCTCAATTCTTCACAGTACACATCTGCAGTAATGCTCACCCCGTTTGGTAAGAAGCTGTGATGAATCACACCGGCGCTAGACCACCAAACAGTGACCATCACTTTTCTAGGGGTAAGTTTTCGTTTAGGGCATTGTTTAGGTGCTGAACCAGGATCCAACCAACTTGCTGAGCGCTTGCGGTTATCAAACAGAATCCATTTTTCATCGCAGGTAACAATGCGGTTCAAAATTCCTTCATTTGTGTGTCTGTTGAGCAGTGCAAGGCACGTCTCGACGCGTACTTCGCGCTGGCGATCATTGAGTTCGTGGGGCACCCATTTGTCAAGCTTTTTTACCTTGCCAATTTGACGCAAATGGACCAATATTGTTTTGACGCTAACGTCGAAAGCTGCTGCTAATTCAGCCGTAGATTGTGTATCATCAGCTTCCACAACCGCCTTTAATTCGTCATTGTCGACCAAAGTCTTCGGACGACCGCGAGGTTCATTTTTCAGGTCGAAATTTCCAGAACGGAAGCGAGCAAACCAATAACAGGTGGTGCGTTGGTTTGTAGTGTTAGCTCCGTAAACGTCGTTGATGTTGCGTGCCGCTTGTGCCGCGTTGCTGCCACGACGGTACTCATATTCCATAATTACTCGAATTTTTAACGTATCCATGATGACGAAAAAGATTGAAATGCGATGAAAATGTAACACTAATCAATAAAGAAATGACTACTTTTGGAAAAAAGAATCCATGTTTTTAAAATAAAATTAATTTGAAATTAGAATTCTTAGCCAAACAAAAATTATTTTGATTTGAAATGGCCAGTACTGCAGAACGGCAATTTCATAGGTAAAGACCTAATATTAACTATATTGTGATCAATTTAGGTTATAGAAACTACCATTTTTATAAAGCGTATGATATTGACTTAAATTATTGTACTAAAAATAAATAATAACAATTTCTGGTTGCGAAGATATCGTATTATAATAACATAATAAATTATAATAATACTTAATTGTTCTCAAATATTTCAATATGACATTTTCCATCATTTCTATGATTTATGCAAGTTATGATGTTTCCTTTTTGATGTACCGAACCCTAAAAACGGCTAGTTCTTTTAAACAATAATATGTCTTTTACATAATTACCAATATTTGTATAAAACTGACATTAGGAGTTAAGATTATGATAACGTCGGTAAATAGCTGGCAGACAATCTATAGATGGGAGTACATCAAAGTGGCTGGACATCTCTTACCAGCTCTAACAGCATCCTGAAAACATTAGCTGATAGGTGGGACAGTCCCCTACTGGGCCATTGGATACGCCTACATGCCACAGTGGCGGAGTTATTATATTATGTTTTGTTGTACTGATAGATATAAGTACCTTTTTTTTTTGGTAAGGCAGGTGGAATGCCTTCGCATGCCACCCGCAAAAAGTGTCTGCGGGTGGGTATGTCGGACTTGCACCGACTAAACCTACCTGCAGTGGACTTCTCTTGGCGCCTGGTGGGGGAGTCCCGGGAACACGGGTATGCTGCCCCGGTACAGATATAAGTACCTAAAACTAGTTTCTAAGTCGTGTGTATAGTAACCAAAATGGACTATTTTAATGGGTCTAAAATAAAAAGATTTTTATTTTACCTATATTGAACTAGATGTGAGATCATCTCAGTGGCTGAACATTTGTTTCCAGCCCCAACAGTATCCTGAAAACATTAGTTGATAGGTGGGGCAGTCTCATACTGGGCCATTGGATACGCCTACATGCCACAGTGGCGTAGTTATTATATTCTGTTTTGTTGTACTGATAGATATAAGTACCTAAAACTAGTTTCTAAGTCGTGTGTATAGTAACCAAAATGGACTATTTTAATGGGTCTAAAATAAAAAGATTTTTATTTTACCTATATTGAACTAGATGTGAGATCATCTCAGTGGCTGAACATTTGTTTCCAGCCCCAACAGTATCCTGAAAACATTAGTTGATAGGTGGGGCAGTCTCATACTGGGCCATTGGATACGCCTACATGCCACAGTGGCGTAGTTATTATATTCTGTTTTGTTGTACTGATAGATATAAGTACCTAAAACTAGTTTCTAAGTCGTGTGTATAGTAACCAAAATGGACTATTTTAATGGGTCTAAAATAAAAAGATTTTTATTTATACCTATATTGAACTAGATGTGAGATCATCTCAGTGGCTGAACATTTGTTTCCAGCCCCAACAGTATCCTGAAAACATTAACACAGTGGCGTACTTATTATATACTGTTTTGTTTTCCTGGTAGGTATAAGTTGTAGTAGTTTCTAAGTCGTGTGTATACTAACCAAAATGGACTATTTTTAATGGGTCTGAAATTAAAATATTTTTATTTATACTTATATTGAACTAAACGACCATAGTAGTTCCACGTAATCAATCGTGGAAGATGTAGACGTGTACGATAAAGAACGCAGCAAGGATGCAAGAATTTAATCAGTTCTGCGATAAAGAATCGGTCAAGAATTTAGAAATCTCTCGACATCTAATAAAATAGAGGTTATTTATAAACTAGCTGTGCCCCGTGGTTTCACCCGAGTTAAATTTTATAAATTATAGCCTATGTGTTATTCGAATATATGAGCTAAATTACTACAAAGTTTCATCAAAATCCGTTACGTAATTTTTGCGTTAAAGAGTAACAAACATCCATACATCCATACTAACAAACTTTCGCATTTACAATATTGGCAGGATTTAAGCCTGCCTGTGTGTCGGGTTTCTCTGTCTGTCTGTGCTTCTGAATAACTGATGATAGATATAATGATATAATCTATCAACATGTAACGTAATTAACGCACGCCCTCAAACACCCCAATTAGAATATTATGTTGTGATCATAATATATACACAGATTTTTTAATTTAACATGTATACCTATGCATTGTTATTTACTAAATTAGTTTCTTGGAATAAAGTTTATTTTTCTTTATTTTGTATTGAGTGATGGAATTTGTATGAATACAAATAAAACTGCGATTTAAAAGTCTTACTACTTGACTTACGGTCCATTTCAATTTGTTTTGACTGTACAGGGTTAAAATAACGATAATTTCCGTAGTTTTCATTATTTTGAAATAAAAAATTACCTATATTAAAAATTATATAAATTGATTCAGTAAACGATTCTGAACAAACTATATTCAGGGTGTGCGTTAATTAAGTAACATGATGTATATCAGCTGTCTCTTCTTGATTCTGTGTTATATTTAGGGGTTGTAGTTACTTTCTAATTTCCCGGATAGTACTGAGCAAGCTGAATCCATGCATAAATTAATAGTACTCTCGCCATCGACAGGACGTTTCTGACATCCTAGAACCTTAACGATCCCGTACATTGCAGTTGCTGAGTAACTTCCGTCGCGAATGATGAGATGGTGGAATGTACGGTCTTCCCAAGAGACTAAAGCATGGGGCCCTCAAAACAAGCAGTAATAAGGTTTTTATATGGTCAGAAATGCATTATCGTGCCTCAGATGCTACAAGCGTCCTTTGACTACTCGGCTGTTAGCTTGTTGTACAAAAGATAACCCACAAACGAAGGAAGCTATTTAAATTGCTTAGTTAAAAAACATATTTAATATACCTATGCTCTCAAAAAGTCAAATTACTTAGCGAATAATGAAGTGTAACATACTTTTTAATACAATCATATTATGATTAAAAACTTGTGAGGATTACCAAGAAAAGTTGCACCTATTAACGAGAAAAAGCTCTCTACTTAGCGCAAGTTATGATCATGTTGGGACCTTGTTAGTACCAAGTTTTGTCTTCATGTAGGTAGAGTTGGTAAAATAATTGGCGTGGTTGGCAAATGTTTGCTTTTCACGCCGGAAGTCGTGGGTTCGATTCCCATCCAGGACAGAATCTTGTGTGCATACTTGTGTACATGTCTGTTTGTCTTGAGTCTGGGTGTAATTATCTATACCTCTATAAGTATGTATTTACAAAAGAAAAGTATTTTATGTAATATATCAGTTATCTGGTTTCCATATTATAAGCTCTGCTTAGTTTGGGATTAGATGGCCGTGTGTAAATAATGTCTCAGGATGTTATTATTATATAAGTAGGTTTGTCGCAACAATTATGATCACCCCTTTTCTAGAGGATTATAAACGAATCGATGACTAAAGTGGTTTATTTTTTAGGATCACCGTGCTTTCGAGGGCACGTTAAGCAGGCGGTTATTAGACAAATGTTGCAAAGCCATGTCAAAGGCCTACTGGGTGCCTTGAACAACTCGGATATCTACTAGGGTAACCATTGCCCATACGACAAAGTAATCTATCTGTAAATCTGGGTTCTAATCTCGGCTCAGTCCTAAATACATTTTAGGAATGGTGTTTTTGTGGCAAGCAAGACACCTAGCTGCAGTACTGTAATATTGATATCCCTATATTCAGTTGAGTCACCTATCCTATTGTGGGTACCGTTTTCTCAAGCTCTACTTTGGGAGTTTGATCTCTGGTATAACGAGCGTGATATTGTGTTAAAATTGTCAAGATCTAGTGACAAAAAAGAAGCATGCTTTTAGATGCCTTTGCCATAACTGGTTACTATATACTGGATAATATGGATATTATGGAATACTGCACATGGAATGTAAAGAATCCTAGTGACTCTGTGATTATCCAAGTTCTCTGGTTTTACTTACGTCCTGCAACGCAATTAAGATGTCGCAGACGGTACGAGTAGCATAAAAAATATAATACAAATTAAACGTGTGGATTCGTCTGAAAATATGATATTTAAAAGAGAAAAGAAACTGCAATAAAATGGAGCCAATTTTATCTCCCCTCAACCATTTCGTTTGAAGAGAACTCGTTTGACGTGACGTCGGGGAAGCTGAGCGATGGATGTAAAAAGTGGAACAGTGGCATCCAAATATATTTTGATGACTGTGAATTAAATAAAATGTCGCTTGTGATCCAATTCAACATATTTTTACATTTGGGGAGAACAATTCCGTGAAATTACAGAACAATACAAAGAAAAAACTTTTGCGGGTATTTTAAAACTGGGTGTACTACGCCAAATCGAACGCCAAGTAATCGAATGTCTAAATACTCGAACGTTCATAATATCCAATGGTTAATAAAACGAAACATACGGCTACTACAAAGGTAGGTTAGGTTGGGTTAAAACGGCGACCATATAGTGAGAAACAGTGATATCGCCAAAGGACATATTCGAGTACATATGTTTAATTTATTAACCATTCGATATTATGAACGTTCGAGTATTTAGACATTCGATTACTTGGCGTTCGATTTGGCGTAGTACACCCTTTAAAACTGCACAAGATTTTTACAAGAAATCAGCAAAAGAACTAGACCATAGATCAATACATAATTTAATGACGCATGTTAGCCCTGACTTGTGAGTTCGGCGACTTGAATGAGGATCTGATAAAAGACCTATGTGAGGTGTCATCAGTTCAGCAATTAGAAAAAGATTACTCGTCAAGAAGACGGACACTGGGCAGGGCGGTTGAAATGTGTACATATGTCAAGCGCCGTATCCAGAAATGTATATACATGCAATTTGTTATCGAGATTTGATGGCTCCATCGTCATCGAGGGCGGCGGGCGGCTACAATACATACACTATAGTGGAAATTTCATGCTTATCACCTGGATGAATGGCCATCTACCACTTGTGGAATGAATTTCCGATCCGGTATGACATTGCAACCTTCAAGAAGCAAACCTACTCCATTGTTAAAGGCCGGCAACGCACTTGCGGCTCCTCTAGTGTTGCGAGTGTCCATGGGCGGTGATGATCACTTACCATCAGGTGAACCACTTGCTCGTTTGCCATCCTTTAATAATAAAAAAATACCTACGACGTTTGCGGCTGCTGAGGCAAACGACTAAGGAAATCTATACACATAAAATCGTAGGAAAGTCAAAACTGTACATTGAATATTTTTTTCAAAGGATACTTGGGACGTGATCTACAATCAATATCGAAGCCAAAAATATAGTTTTTAGAATTTTCGTCTGTTTGTCAGTATGTATGTCCGGGCTAAACTCAAAATGTACTGCATGAATTTACTTCAAAGGTGATTGCCCATTTTTGTCTCCCTTAAATTAAACCGAGTATGATCATGAAATAAAATCCATTATTCATAACCTATTTTCATAATTATTATTTATTTGTTACGCACAATAACTTTGTGGGGTTTAAGTTTTCATGTTTATTGGTTATTTAATTGACTAACTTTTATTTTGAGTAGATTTGCGAACACAGTTTAAGACTGAAATCATTACGATCCCATTAATCACTTGCTGTAAATATCAAACTAGAGGTCTTGTCATTTTAATAACTTATATTATATTAAGTTGTTCATTCTTTAAATGTATTAATATCGTTAATTAATAGATAGGTATTAAAAAAAGTGAGTTTTACAAGAGCAACTGACACTTGACAGTATGCGTAACGATCCCCGCAAACGGTAACAAAAAAGAACTGTCAATGTCTATCTGGCTGTCATGTTTACTTGGTGAAAAACAAGTATGATTTTTGGGTGTTTTTATCGTTTGTTGCCACTGTTTTTGTTTTAATTAAGTGTGTCGCCGCCGTTCGTTGTTAGGTCAGGCTATAGTTAGCTTAATTCTACTGTTGTTAATGTTCAATTAAAGTATAACATGCCAAAGCTTATTCTACACTTTCACATTGAGTGTCATTATCGTTATTGCTTGATAGTTCTAGCATCATCTTACTGTTAAAAACTATTTAGTTAAAGGGGACATATTTCTTATAATTCTTACAATGTTGCAGAGCCCATCTTTCAATTTACCAATATTTTTTGAGTAGGTGGGTACTCTACCCTATTATCTCAAAGAACGTTTCAAGTTCCTCAATGACACGCATGTCAAGTCACTGAGATCATCAGAAAACCTGCAACTAACCTTACCAACGCATTCCACCAATTTCTACAGCAAATCATTTACTGTTGTAGCTGCTCGTCTCTGGAATGCGTTACCAGTATCTATAAGACGCGCTCAATCTTTACCTACGTTTAAAAATCTTGTGACCAAACATTATCTGTCACAGTTGCAATAAGTGTTCCTTTTTTCTTGTCCATCATATGACCCTGCTAGATATCGTTGATATTTCCATCATAACGGAATATATTTATTATATTTTATCTATCTATCTATATAATATATCTATGTCTATTTATATATTCTATATGTATATATATATATGTATATATTATATTATTATTAGTATTCTATGTATTGTATGTAAATAAGTAGGTATAAGTAATATATTATGTAAATAATTAGTGGTAGTACTACTATTAAGTAGATATCACTATTAGTCTTAAGTAGATACTTAATCATATTCTATAGTTTTACACCATACACTACCCCTACTCCTAATTCCATACAATATAGTCCAACTTAAGGTTGTCTGGAAGAGATCGCTTTAAGCGATAAGACCGCCCATTGTTCCTTTTTTATAATTATTTGAGATCCTGTAACTTTTATGTATAATGGTGTACAATAAAGTGTATTTATCTTATATTATCTCATCTACACCTAACCTCAAAACTGAACTTTGATTTATATTATTAAGAAAACCCCACAAAATATTTCTATATTTTTTTACTTTATTATATGTTATGATATCACTCCTCTTTTACCTCCAATTTTGGTAATCATACAAAATTATTTACTGAGGGACGAAGCTCTATAGAAGAATGGGCAATTTCCTTTTGCATGAATATTACTAAGAGGTCGGGTCAATATATGGGCTACATATTATCACGCAATCACCGACGGGGGAGGAGCTGTGACAATTTATAAAATTTAACGCGGGTATAACCGCGGGGCACATCTAGTACTTAATATAGTTAAAATTTTATAATACACGCCCATGATAAATTATGAACTGTAACTGAGAAAAAAAGTTAACAACAGAAATAGCTATCAGCTATTTCCGTTGTTAACTTTTTTGTTTGATGACGCAGGGTAGGCATTCCTACGCATGCCACCCGCATAAAGTATCTGCGGGTGGGCCGTTGTTAACTGTACCTACATTGATCCATAGAATTCCTTTATACTAATAAAATAATATCACAACTTTGAGAATAAACGCGGTGGTAAGAAAGATTAAATTACTTAAAATAATCTAGAAGTGTATGTTAAGTCGTGGTATTTAGCTAACCTGAGTACATATACAATTTCAAGCCTTCGCCCATAATTTTAACTCATATCTCTATCTCATTCTTCTGAACTACGGCACTAATTCAGCTACGGCCCTTCGCTCTGAAGCCGATATGACCAGGAGTCTTATTTTCATTATGTTACGTATTTATATTATATTTTTTTAAATATAATTCACTCCTAAAGAAGAGAAGATACGTCAAGATATGAGAGGTTTCTAAGAGCTAGGAGAGAGTTAACCTAATGAATTGGGAATTAAGTTATACAACAGAAACATTATTTTAACTGGCCATTGATTGTAAATTTTTGATGGTTTCCTTTTCTAAATACGGAGTGAAAATGTTATTGCTGAAGTTGCGAAGAATTATCTACCACAATATATCATGGGCTATGAGGAAAATTATAGTCCATAACTCACTCTAAAATGGAACTACACTCCAGTGAATTACTTGCTACACTGCTAATTACTAATAGGTTCGAACG
This sequence comes from Pseudoips prasinana, assembly GCA_951640165.1. Taxonomy (NCBI): domain Eukaryota; kingdom Metazoa; phylum Arthropoda; class Insecta; order Lepidoptera; family Nolidae; genus Pseudoips; species Pseudoips prasinana. Next base: position 14,887,003 of record OX621241.1, on the reverse strand, counting down.
GTAACCCAAAAGCGTTTCACGTAATCCTTATTTACTCATCATCATCGTCTGATTATCTATGAGTGTTAGTGAGTTGTTAGTTATTGATGAGTGTTAATGTGAGTGGAAGCAATTTTTCATCGCATGGCCATGACTACTACTCTTTAATAATTGACCTAACTAAAAGCATGGCTTTCTATGGACCCACCATATAATCGTAAGTGCCTAGAGTGTTTTAAAATATTTTTTACGCTCGTATTACAATCGATTTTCCATTATAATCCGCTGTGCTAAATGGGAAATACCAAGCCTGTAAAAAATATTCATCATCATGTCAGCCAAAGTACGTCCACTGCCGAACTAAAGCCTCCCCAAAGAATGGGGGTATATGCCATAATCGCAACGCTAGGCAGACGGGTTGGCGATCGCAGTTTGATGGTCATATAGGTATTCCTTCGGATGCTTTCTACGCCCCTCACGGGAAGAGATGGGGTGATGATATTGTATGCCGTCGCCACACAGCAAAACATTACTTACATTACTCTGAATTGAATTTGCGTAAAACCATTACCTATTTAAAACATAAAATGTTCGCAAAGATTTTCAGACGCTACCCGTGACCCAACATCCCAAGGAATAAGCATTGTGATAAACGTGGCAATACTGCCAGCCTTCTGGGGCCTCTACCCGTCTAACTCGATGCCTAACATTTTTACCAATCTCTTTAGAAATTACAATTATTTTTAATCTTGTATTTCGTTTCCGCTTATATTATTTTCTTTAAAATTGTAAAGATATTATTTATTTTTTAAATGTAACTGTTGAAATTTTTGTATTCCTAATAATGACATCAAGTCCATATAAATAGCAAGACTCACAACGATAAATTAAATATATTAATGAATCTAGAAATCAAAGACATAAATGAGTAATATATATGAAGCTTAAATAAAGATAAACTGTGATATTGTAGACGTATCTATGCTCATGAATAGATAAATCATTTAATTCGTGTATTAGAGATAATAAATAGTTACTAACTTAGTTAGACTCGTAAATTCCTAATCAAATAATATGATTCCAAGTGGATTCCTAACATAACTATCAGAGCAGATATATTCATTGGATTATATTTAGATAAACCTCACAAATTGAAGATTTTATTGAGATTTATTCGTACCTAATACCACTACAGTGGCCGTTAACCTTCGGTCGATGAAGCATGTTAATCATGACTTTAATCTAAATCGTAACAGCTTTAAAGTTCACCGTTAAACGCGACAGGTGAAAGGAAGAGACTTTAACACTAAATATAAACATAGGTAGATATATTGTTCTATTGCAACTGATAAATTAAGAAGAAAATATGAACAGATTAAGTTTGAATGTATGTAATATACATGTGGTATCATCGCAAAACATACAACCTTTCTAGATTTACAAGAACGACAAGTTTTTACCGGGCATTATCACTCTGTATCAATCATATACCTACGTATGTATTTCCTAAGCTTCAAATTCTTTAATGATCTCAAGATCCTCGAATGTGAATCACGTAGGAAGTCAAATCTTTCTTAAGATAGTGGGGACTAGTAGGGTTAAACTAAATATTGTAGTACATGTAATAACTGGGCATAATCGACTTCATGTCAATGAAGTTCATTTACATATAACGAATAATACATTTTACATCATCATCACATCATCAGCCTGATATTGTCCACTACTGGACAAAGACCGCCTCCCCCCAAAGGTACTACACCGCGCTTGATATGTACATAGGTGGCGCTGCTGCCCGACTACCGGGTGTATCTCTTAGTCGCGTTTTACGACACCCACGGGATGGTATAGGGTGACCATGATATTGTTTTTAGACCGGAAACCGCACGCAAACATGAATAATAAAAAACAATACGTTATTCTCATAGTGTTATTCATTAAAATAAATACCACACAAATCAATTTAGTTAAACTTATTAAAATGTATCTATGTTAATTTTGTTGTGGTTAGTGTTTAACTTAATTTGATTTTAAATTAATAATAAAATTATACTAGCGTTCATGTCATATCTACAACTGATTAAGTAAAGCCCTCATAGGCTTTTGCGATAGCCTAAACACATCCACATCTGGACGAAAGACTGTCACAAGGACTTCCACAATAACCGTTCTTGCACTGAACCCTTCTAACGGCTACCCAGGATTCTTGCTATAAAAATAACCATCATTTCACAACCTGTGTGTGTCTTTGTTTTATGTTACACAATTAGTACTATTAATCTAGGGTGTGAGCTAACTCCATACCAAGTTTTATTAAAATCGCTCCAGCTGTTTAGACGTGAAGAAGTAACAAACATACACACTCACACACTCACAAACTTTCTTCTTTATAATATTAGTGTGATTATTGTATATTTATATTTTTTATTTACATATAGGGGTAAACTTTTTAACCAGCGTGCATGTTTTGAGAAAATTAACTTACTTAATTTTAATAAACACGAATATTTTTATTGATAGCTTATTATTTTATTTTTAATAATCCCCGCCCATACATTGGCACTAAAACGTACTTGGTGATGCATCTCTTGTACGAAATGAGGATTATTCAATGGTCACCAATGTTCATTATGTTCGTTGTTCAACTTCATACACACGTGTGGGACCGACGCGACGTGTAAATAACGTCTTATCCGTCCACATCGCGCGTCTGGAGCGCGGCACTGCACTATAATAAGTTCTGAGTTGGCTAGTCACTGTTAAGATTGGCCGCTGTAGCTAAAATTCAGCTAATAACACAATGATTTATGGATTATGTAATAAATTGTCATCCTCTTGCTCCAAATGACTTAAGGTCCCAATAACGATAAATATATGGTACAGACGCCAGCACGTCAAGCTACCCCAATCTGTCAAATTTCCCCAATTCAAAGTGAACCTTATGCTTAAGGTATATAGTTGAAAATCTATAAAAGAAATTTGACAGATTGGGGTAGCTGGATGTGCTGGCGTCTGTACATAAACATTTTTTCTCTAGGATTCCAATTATAGGTTTGATTATTTAATCAGACCTATAATTGGAATCCCATGGTTGTTACACACCAGCATTTGAAATCACACGTATGTAAAATAAAGAAGCTAACAGATGAGTACATGCTCAGTTCTCGCTGTCGCCTCCGAATATTCTAAATTATTTCGTAAAATGAGTCCACGTCGTATGTTAAGCTAAACTTTGACTGCTCCCGGCCTCGTTGAAAACTTTTGGCCAAGCCAAAGGGTGACGATTTCAGTGTTTCTAAATAAAGTTTGGTTACCTCAAATATATTTTCTGTTATATTATCATGCGATTTAGCTTACGTCGTTTGATAACTATTAAAATGAAATAAAAATATTTGTAAGAATATTATTAGTAAAAATACTGATTAAAAAGTACATATAACTTAAATAACATGGATTGCTATATATTTAATTGATGAATATTTTTTTTGTTTAAGTAATAAAACTTCATATAGTTGAATCATTAAAGGATATGTGTTTCATCCATTTGGGATTTTTGTAGAAACAATGGACTCCTAGGGTATAATATCATGGGACATTATTCACACACGGCCATCTGATCCCAAACAAAGCAGCCCTTTTACTATGAAAACCAGATAACTGATATACTACTTTTTCTTTTGCAAATACATATTTATATAGATAATTACACCCAGACTCAGGACAAACAGACATGTTTATGCACACAAATATCTGTCCTGGGTGAGAATCAAACCCATAACGTCCAGCGGGAAAAGCAAGCATCTGGCCCATACCAGGCCCGTCGAATAAAATCTCCACAGTTTGACCAACGCCTTGACGAATATTCAAGTACTCTGTACTCTGTGCCTCTGGAATCAAGAATTAACGTCGCTAGCTTATTGGAAATCATTATTTGACGGGCCTGTTGGCGTGGTTGGCAAATGCTTGCTTTTCATGCCGGAGGTCGTGGGTTCGATCCCCACCCAGGGGCTCTACCGGCTAAGTCGCCAAACATCGATTTCTTAAATGGCGTTCAAATAAATAAAGGTTAGAAATGACTTAATCAATCGTTAAATCGGCTTCCATGAGCACATGTGACGTCATAAATGGTCCGGAATCGATTGTCGACGTTGAAGCCGATTTAACGATTAAGTAATTTTTAACCTTTATCTATTTGAACGCCATTTAAGAAATCGATGTTCGGCGACTTAGCCGGTAGAGGCCCAGGACAGGTATTTTTGTGCATGAACATGTCTGTTTGTCCTGAGTCTGGGTGTAACTATCTATATAAGTATGTATTTACCAGGGACCGTCCGGATACTCGTTGAACGGGTTTTTGAACGGGTATTTTTAAGCGCTTAAAAAGTAAACCCTATGATACGAGTTACACCTTCGAACGGGTGTAATGAACCGCTTCCGAAAGGGTTACCCTTTCAAACCCTGTAACACTGTAACAGGGTAAGCCATTTCAGCCAAGACATTGTAATATGCACTCTTTCGCATCGAAATTGGTTTGATAATTGCATAAACACCACCGCACGTGACATCTAGTCATAATAATTTGGAATTTATTATTTTAAAGTTCAATTTAGCTTGTCGCTAAACACTGTAATATTATTTTTTCGTGTTTGTTCTTGTTTATTGTCATAATTTCTTTTAATTTGGAACTCGGTGGGTACTACAGAATTAAGTAAAAGCAATTTAGCAGTACTTTTTTTAAAGAATGTGTTACGCTTCGTTGGTCTATTGGTAGCGTCTTCATACGTAGATAACGAGGGCCTGGGTTCAAATCCCGGGTTGGGCCAAAAGTGTCTATGGGATTTTTGCGTAAAAAGAAAAATTTCTTAGTGTCAGCCCGAAGTCTGGGAGTTGGCGGTATTATAGCCTCATGCCTCGGAGAGCACGTAAAGCCGTTTATCCTGTACCTGACCTTCCGGTCGTTCCGCTAGTCGTCCCATCGGATAATGAGAGTGATGGAATAGATAGTGCCCCTGTGTTTGCACACACACTTGTGGTATGTCCCGCTCACATGGCCAGTCTCCATTGAGACTGGCCGCTGGGGCCGAAATTCGGCTAGGAGGACATAATTATATTATAACAAAGAATTTAATTTTCATTCTGTTAAAGTTAAACCGCGGAGGCGTGGTGACGTACACCGTTATTGAATAGATGCATCATCATCATTACCATCACCATTATCATCATATCAGCCGAAGGTACTGCTGGGCAAAGTCCATTGCTTCCCAAAGATACTCCACAACTGCCTTGCCCGCTTCCAGCGGCTGTCATCGACCTTCGCAAGATCATCGGTCCATCTTGTTGGGGGCCCCACGCTGCGTTTTCCGGTTCATGGTCGTCACTTGAGAAACTTTCTGCCCCAGCGGCCGTAGATTCTGCAAGCTATGTACCCTGCCCACCGCCACTTTTGCTTGGCAATTATTCAAGCTATGTCGGTTTTTTTGATTTGCCTCTCTTGGTTGGATCTTGAGATTTGTGATTTGATCTCGGAGGGAAACTCCGAACATGGCGTACTCCATTGCTCTTTGGGTGACCATGAGCCGTTTTATTAGCCCCGTAGTGAGCGGCTACGTCTTGGTTCCCTAATTAATCGGAGGCAGCACATACTAATCGAAGACTTTTGATTGGTATTTGGGACCAGAAGCTTAGCTATCTGAACGCTGCCCAGGCAAGTTAGATTCTACAATTGATCTCCTACTCGAAGTGGACCTCTTACCTTTTTTTTTGATAAGGCAGGTCGAATGCCTACTTATGCCACCTGCAAAAATGTTTACGGATGGATGCGTCAGACTCGCACCAACTAAACCTACCTGCCGTGGGCTTCTCTTGGCGCCTGATGCGGGAGCCCCGGGAACGCGGGTATGTTGCTCCGGTGCACCCCTTATGCGAAAAGTTCCATATGGTATGATGGTCCCACACGTACCGTGAGAGGGCTCTGGATTGTCCTCGCTATTTGCCGACTTCTGCCAGTCCGGCACAGCGACTGCGCCATAAACAGATCGCTGTCTTCTTTTAGCTGGTAACATTGACTTCTCTTACTGCCGCCGCGGCTCCGAGGGGGAGTTGGGCTACCGGTTGCAGCCGCCACCCCGACGCCTCCTCCGTCTGTGATCTCTCCCGTTCGCGCTCGGCGGCCTCCTTTTGGAACATGACTGCCTCATAAAAGGAGACCACGGCGTGCCATTTAGAAGAGTCAGCCACCAGCATTGCCCCTACGATTGCCGGCAGGGACAGATCCCGTCCGATTGAGATCTTGATTCGCCTTTTGGCCACCCGGGCCGGGCACTCAGCGAGAGTGTGTTGGGCAGACTCCTTTCCACCCAGGCCTTGAGGTGAGGTAGGATGGCACTGACGGCACGCTGGCGCGCGTTTAGGCGTAACTCTAGCCGTGCATGCCAGTGCACTAATACGTGCCGGTAGTCATCCCGTCGGTACTCAGTGAACGTTTCTTCTGGCGCCCTCCCGTTCTCTGGTGCACGCAGATTTCGGTGAAAACCACCGCGTTGGACCGCCTCCCTAGTGGGGTGGTCTGTCCTAGGTATAGATATAGCTCTCCACAACCTCGAGTGCAGAGTCCCTTACCTTAACTGGAATGGGTGCCACCTGAATGTTTAACATGATATTCGTCTTATCCATGTTCATTTTGAGACCCACTAGTAGAGAGACCCTGCTGAAGTCTTCGAGCATTGTATCGAGATATTTCAATGTTTCAGCCATGATTACGAAGGTGAGGGATGTATTCGCCATTGAGATTGATGCCAAAGCCTTTCAGTCCAGGAGCTTAAAGACATCTTCCAATGCAGCGATGAATAGTTCTGGAGATAGAGATGTTATATCCCCCTGTATCACGCCTCGCTGCAATCGTATAGGTTGCGAGTTCTCATACAAACACTTTAACACCTCGACATACCGGTAGTTAATTTGGAATTTTGGAAAGATCACAGTACATCCAGGTTTCGATTCAATCAAGCGCTAAGCATAATGGCTGGATATATCCTCGGTCTTCTGAATAACTTGCCGCTGCGTATGTATGTGGTATATCGTACTAAAGCATTTTCGGCGACCGGCTTGTTCAGGAGGGTGGTTGACGTCAAACCTGTGCGTGAGACGATTCGTAATGACTCTCGAAAACAACTTGTAAACATGGCTCAGTAACGTGATGGGTCTGTTATTTTTTCAAAGGGTTTTTATCGCCCTTATTGAAGAAAGCACTACCACACCAATATGTGCCATCCTTGTGACGTTTGACCTTTTAGTATGAAGAAGTTAAATAGCTTTTGAAAAGCTCGTAGGATTGGTATACCATCCGCATTAAAAAGCTCTATTGTAACTCTGTTATCACCAGGAGCCTTATTGTTCTTAAAATGTTTAAGAACCATGCTAATCTAATCTTAAAAGGTCTTTAGGCATTAAGTTACAATATTTCAGACAAGGCCAAGTTAGTCAGTTAGAAATTTAGCTGTTTGAAAAATTTTAAAACAACAAACAGGCGTTTTCTTAAAAGATTAAGTTTGAGAGGTGTTGAATTATTTTTCAATCACTAGTGACAATGCCAGTTATTATAAAAAAATTACAAGATTGTTGGCAGCTCATTGCTCTAGAATAATAGAAGATATTGATTGAATTGGTATGATCGACGACTAAAATGTTGGTGACTCAGAGATATGTAAATACTATAACTATTAATACAAACGTCCATATCTTTATTAATGTAATCAGAAATGAACACGCTGTTAAAGCTAATAGCTTGCAATTTACTTGCAAGAGCGGCGGTAACCTTCTTTTTATCGAAAATCGTTATAACATCTCAATATTTAAAAAAACAGGCCAAGTGCGAGTCGGCCTCGCCCATGAAGGGTTCCATAGCAGCAAGTATTTCAGTTGATTAAATGAAAGGTAAATTGCGGTTTACGATTTATGACGTATTAAAAAATCTACTTACTAGATTTCGATCAAACCAATTTTCAGTGGTAGTTTGCATGGTAATCTACATCATATATTTTTTCAGTTTTATCATTCTCCTATTTTAGAAGTTACAAGGGGGGGGGGGGGGGGGGCACACATTTTACTGCTTTGGAAGTGTCTCTTGCTCAAACTATTCAGTTAAGAAAAATATGATATTAGAAACTTCAATATCATTTTTGAAGACCTATCCTTAGATCCCCCACTTGTCCCGTACAAGTGGGGGATCTATGGATAGGTCTTAGATAGGTACGATGAAAAAAAAATTAGCATCAGTTCTATGTATGGGGAACCCCCAAAATTATTGTTCTTTTTCTATTTTTGTGAGAAAATCTTAATGCGGTTCACAGAATAGATCTACCAAGTTTCAACAGTACCGCTCTTATAGTTTTGGAAAAAAGTGGCTGTGACATACGGACAGACAGACAGACATGACGAATCTATAAGGGTTCCGTTTTTTGCCATTACACAGAAGCCGTATAATTGATTGTCCTACTAGATTGTCATCCATTTGTCAAATTCTAAGGCCATTGGTTTCTGTAAAAGATATATGGGATAGCCAGTTCGTCATTTTTTCAGACGACATCATGGCACAAAAAACAGGCAGTTGCCTTAAGCCAATTAATGAGGCCACAAAAGCCGTATTTTTATTTCAACTATATTTGCAAATAAATAAGTAACTAATATGAAATTACGGTAAAGAACTTTATTGAATACAGAATTAGTCTTGGAAAACTTGTACCTAGGTGGTCGCCTAAATGTATTTTTATCAGACCAAGGTTGCTGTCGATATATGAAATATATAGACAATTACATAACCTAAGATTGCTTGACTCTGAAAATTCTTAAAGTGATAATATTCTTATGATAATGAACATTTAAGTCACGTCAATGATGTTTTAGAATACCCATAATATATCAGTTCATTTTATACAATAATTTAAATAATAATAATATCCAGGGACATTATTTACACACGGCCATCTGATCCCAAACTAAGTAGAGCTTGTACTATGGAAACCAGATAACTGATATATTACATATACTACTTTTCTTTTGTGAATACATACTAATATAGATAATTACACCCAGACTCAGGACAAACAGACATGTTCATGCACACCAATATCTGTCCTAGATGGAATCGAACCCACGAGCTCCGGCGTGAAAAGCAAGCATTTGCCAACAATGCCAACACGCCCGTCAATTATTTCATCGTCCTCATGTCAGCCAAAGTACGTCCACTGCTGGACAAAAGCCTCCCCAAAGAATGGGAGCTTGGCAGACCCCAGAGCCCCATAGCTTGGCAGACGGGTTGGCGAAAGAAAGTTTGATGGTCATAGTTCATAGATAAACGCTGCTGCCGGTTCTCTGGTAGGTATGCCCTCGGTCGATTTCTGCGCCCCCTACGTGATAAAATGGGGTGATGATATCCTATGCCATCACCACACAGCAAAATATTATAATAATTATTTAACAAAATATAATCACATCATACAGATTGTCACAATATTAAGATTAAAGTAAGTCAGTTCTTTAAATAACACGTTAATTATTAGCTCGACTATTTGTCGTCACTAAACTTTCAATTTTAAAATATAAAAAGTCGTTCGTTCGTCAAATTTGTTGTACCTACCTGAAAGTAGTTAGGCAATGAGGCACCGCACGGGTGCGAGTATACCTACTCCCATCTTCACGCTGCTAAGTTGATTGGGTAATTCAAGTTAACACGAATAAAACCTTTTCAAGAGGGTAAGCTATTCAAGGGCTTAAGTCATTGAAGGGGTTAACCCCTTCCCGTGGTTACCATGAAAAAGGTGTTAACCCTTTCACTGGGTTTCGAGGCTGTAAGTCAATCAAAGGGTAACACTGCGATACGAGTTACCCAATGAACGGGTTACCCTATCAAACGGCTTAACTCAGAAGCGGGGTTGTCCGGTCCCTGGTATTTACAAAAGAAAAGTATTATGTGTAGTATATCGGTTATGTAGTTTTCATAGTACAAGCTCTGCTTAGTTTGGGGTTAGATGGCCATGTGTACCTAAATAATGACCCAGAATATTATATTTTATTTTAAGTTAATTATCGATTTTTTAAGTTGTGAGATCAGTTACAATATACCTCTCCAATCATAATGGAAAACGTGTCACATTAGCGTAAAGATCACATAATCAGAATTAACGAATAACCAACGAAATAGTGAAGGTATGCCGTTTTTATGACTAGTGTAAATTAAACGTGTAATGCGCAGATAATAGTAGGTGTTACCAAATATAATATAAACTTTGATATTAAAGTTCTAATTAAATTACGTGTGTTTGTAGTACCCGTAGGTACCATTATGTTACAAGTAGAGAACTATCCAACAGCTCATTGCTATCTATAGCTACAAAATTAAATAGTTAGGTACCCATTTCACGTTTTAGTTTCGAGTAATTATACTTACCTAATATACAAGGTACCTATTAGGTAATTAGACTTCACCTATTAAATCTCTGTTAACGTAATAGCATTGATATTAGAATCCTTTATTTAAAAACGTTCGTAAAATCAGAAGTTCGTATTGTTCTTGAAAATAAATATTTTTACTAAATGGAAAGATCATCACACAACCTAAAGCTGCATACTCTGCTGCTGGAATGCCTTACCAATTGATATCAGACTTGCACAAACTCTTGCCACGTTCAATAAAGCTGTTATATCAGACTTGCACAAACTCTTGCCACGTTCAATAAAGCTGTTAAAGAACACTATCTACTTTCGTAAAGTCACCTACTGTCTAATATAATATTTATGTTATATATTATATACTGTATTTATACATATTTTGCTATAGCAATATACACATGCTATTTGGTATGCCACCTTACATTGTTATAAACCTCATTATATATTTATGTGTGTATCTATATATATATATATATATATATATATATATATATATATATATATATATATATATATATATATATATATATATATATATACAATATTACTATAAAATACAATGTTATTATACTTTTTCTCTACTACTACTACTTTAAATATTTAGAGCTCCTATCCATCCAAAGGTTGTCTGGAAGAAATCACTTGACCGCCCATTGTACATTATTGTGTTATTTACTTTGTCTTCTATGTAATTATCCTGTTTGAGTGTGTACAATAAAGAGTATTCTATTCTATTCTACACTAATAGATTTTATATAATATATATTTTTTTAAATAATTACCATAATGATACGCTAAACAGAACAGGTTTAAAGAAAAGCAAAAATAGGTAAAACAAAATTAATATTTCATACTCAACAAATTACAAACCGCGTGTTGGTCTAATGGGTAATGATCCTAACTGCTAAGCAAGAGTTTTTGATGTGAAACACCTATAGCCGCACGTAAAAAAGATTTCTGGGGGAGCGACGCGTCGCCACGTTTTTTTTTTTTTTTGATGTGAAACAAAACAATCGACTGTGCGATTATTAATCGTAATATTTTATTTTATCATTATGACATATTTAGTTCATATCAAAATATGTTCTTTTCTGCATATTAATTTTAAAAAATAATGTCGATGTTTCACATCTGCCAGGCGTCCCGTGACGGCTCATTTTTTTTTTATATGAGAGTGCGACAAACGAGCAAGTGGGTCATCCGATGGTAAGTGATCACTGCGGCCCATGAACACCAGAGGCGTCACGGGTGCGTTGCCGGCATTTAAGAGTGAGCAAACAAGTGTAGCTGACCCTTTCCCCCATGTGTTCGATCACCACACAGGTCAATTTGTTCTGTGCAGGGTGTTTTTTATCTATAATATGTATACGTATGTATTTAGCAATATATAAGTATATATATCATTTAGCTGGTTGTCATACAGGCTCTGCCTAATTTAGGACCAGGGGCTCTGCCGGCTAAGTCGCTGAACATCGATTTCTTAAATTTCGTTCAAATAAATAAAAAATAAACGTTGGAGCCGATTTAACGATTGATTAAGACATTTTAACCTTTATTTATTTGAACGCCATTTAAGAAATCGATGTTGAGCGACTTAGCCGGTAGAGCCCCAGATGGCAGTGTGTTAGTTGTCCCTAGATATTTATTTTTTTCACAATATCAATTAGACTGGATTGGGAAATATATATGATGATATATGTATATGATGAAAAGATGTTGTTACCACTATATTTGTAATCGGCAAGTTATTGTATTTTGAGTTTCGAATGCAAAACGTACATGATACCCATAAATCTACTGCATGATCTGTTTCAACTGTCAAATTGAATTTCGATATTGGTGAAAATTCGGTTGAGTTAACCCAGAAAATGATTGATGGAAAATATGGTAACTAAAACACTCTTTATATTTATTCACCAATTTCGAAGGTGAATACTAATTATCTAAACTGCTATATAGAATGTGTAATAAATAGTAGGTAATGACAACTTGTATACATCTGTTTACAAAATACGCGATAAAATTTTTCACTGGCAATCAACTGAAGCCCTTTGTATGAGATCCAATTTTATTTTGCATATTTAAATCTACCCGTCGCATGGATGATGATTATTTACGTTATATATGGAAAATCTACCGTACATACAAATACTTTTATTAATTTAAGGGCGTTTTTTTACTAGTCACCTCGCAGTTCAAAACTATAAACCAGTAAGTGGAAATTAAAAATAAATTATGTCGTGCTAAAATACAAATTTAATTTAATTTCGTGTCACTGCTTCGATTCTCGCACAGGACAATTATTTTGTGTCCGTTAATTTTACCTCTATATTGGTATAGTACCCCGCGACACATGGGTTCATTTCCCTAGACAACCCCGGTTGTCAGTTTAAATATACCTATAAAAATGTTATTCAATTCATGGCATCTGACATGACTTTACGACTGTTGTCATATCTAGTAACAGTTGAGACTAACAGATTAACGCGGTACTTTACAACTTTATGTACTTTATAACTAAAGCAGTGTTTGACTTGCTTGCTTGCTTATCGTATGGGTAGTGGTATCAGAGGTGCTCAAGCCGCCCAGTAGGCCTCTGACATGGCCTAACGACTGTTGCATAATGACTACAACCGAGACCGACCGCTTAACGTGCCCTCCGAAGCACGGAGACGCGCAGAAATGAAACCACTTTGGCGGTCACCCATCTATGGACTGACCGCGACCCTAGTTTCTTAACCTCGCCGATTGCTTACGGACCGGTAAGATCATCTAGCTATGAGCGCCAGTGTTTGACAAAAAATTGGTAAGTATAGGTATAATTCTTATTATTGATTTTGTATCCACTAAATCAGTAACATATATATACTAGTGAATAAAATTGACCCGGCATCCAACTATCCGTAAACTAACCGCGTGGCTAGTAATTAAACTCAACGAATGATAACACCAGGTTTCACCACACCAATAATAACAGCAGCAGCAATATTGGATGTCCATTAAAACTCAAGTGTATTTTTGCATTTTATTAAACGGTCCATAATTACCAACAGCTAAAGAGCACAGCTAGACATTTCCAACCACAGCGCCGGAGCTAAGTATTTTATCGTAGAAAAACCGCAAACTACGCGGAAACTCTCGCCTCCAGCCAAACTCCATTTGTACAACAACCACAACGTAACTTTCATTAAATTTTCTAACCAACCCCTATTCAAACCTTCAATGACTCGTAATTATGTACAAAAAAGTCGTGAATAATAATGGAAACAGAATCACGTAGGTACTTATGCACGAAATGTAAATTAGGATTCCAACTGTGTCTTCGTCACGTTTTCGTCAATTATTCAAAAGGAAAAGTTACCAAGCTTTTCATAATACGCATTTCTTGAAATTGATGTTCTGCTATGTACTCGTTGGTTATTGTATAAAAGACTAGCTTGCGTTCGCAGCTTCGCACGAGTGTAAGTTTCTGCTTGGCGACTGATAAAAATATGCTACATGTTGCTCCGAAATCGAAATCTACCTTCGTTTTAAATCAGTGTATTAACACGTGTATTAACCGTTTTAGGGTTAAGTTAAAGTTATTTTTGTTAAACAAACAAACTGAGTATGAGGATGTAAATATAAATGTATCATTCATTTAATACTAACTTTTCTTTTATTACTGGTTTATGTACATATATTAGTTTATGTATTATATTATGTAAGTATTCTCATTTATTAAGAACTAGTAAAAAAATTGTTTATATTTATAGTAATTATATTTATAGTATAAAAATAAATTAGGTATTTAATTAGTGCAATGGGCCGGTTGGCGTGGTTGGTAATTGCTTGACTTTCGTCGTTTGTTATATATTTATGTATCTATTATATATTATTAAATTAAACATTTAGTATCGTACTAGCACTACCCCCGTCCGTGCGTGACTTCCAGGGTTGCCAACTGAAAACCAGCGCTAGGTGTAACCCACCTAGCTAGTGCTGAGGTGGTGACCCTTTCGGCAGAACATGCAAGAATCGTAATTGTGTGTGTATTTTCTTCAAATCTAGGTATGTTATGTCTTGTAGAACTGTGTGTTGTATATTTGTACTCCTCATTTTCTTGTGTGTTGTGCTGAATTAAATGTTTTTCATTTCAGTTCATTACATTTTTCAGTGAAGACCTAACAAACAAAGAAGTGAACGAACTGGCGCTCTTTCAATTGTTACATTCAATAGAATGTAACAATTGAAATGAAGTATAATTTATTCTACGAATGATAAATGTAGACCACTGATAGGATCAAAAACTGCATTTTCCTTCAATTAATTTAATCTACGGTAAACTTGTTAGATTGTCGAAATTTATAATAGTACTGATTCGACACCTCGCCAAACCGGTTCGATTCCCGCACAGGGCAGCTATTTATGTGACCCTTAAGAAGATGTTCTGAGTTGGGGTGTACTGTGTCCGAAAATTACATTTTTGTAAAGTGCCCGGCTACGCGGCACACATTCTACAAATTCGGGCATTTTCTATTAAAAAAAATATCGGAATAAAGCTCTTGAACATTTGATTAGAATATTGACGCCATCTATTTATATTGTTTATCAATTACTCCACAGATTATGTCCGGAGTTAAGTGTCGATGTTCATATCAAATATCATTACCCAAATCACACTAATATTATAAAGGCGAACGTTTGTGAGTGTGTATGTTTGTTACTTCTTCAAGTCTAAACGGCTGAAGCGATTTTAATAAATTTTGGTAAGGAGTTAGCTGACGCCCTAGATTAACACATAAGGTATAATTTATAAAGTATAAAGCGGGTAAAACCGTAGGGCACAGCTAGTTCACAATATTAGAATAGAATTTGTACAATCAAAAGCACCTTTATACACACAACCACGCTCGCACACACGACAGTAAGATACTTGTAAACTTAACTTATATTTGAATGAAGTTATTATAGATAACACCTACAAACCTTCACTTACTGAGTGTTACAAAAATTGTTTAAACCCATATAGCTGAACCCTATCCCTAAGATAATGGCCTGACCTAGTTACATTAACAGACCTCCATGAAATTGTGCTTAAAACCCAATTATTTATTATGTATATAGTACAAAGATATTATTATATAAGCAGCATATGTTCTTTATATCTATTCCAGTAAACACATCGATAAAAAAATACGATGGGATTAAAGGATTAAAATATCAACCAAATTGGAGTTTTTCCGCAAGTTTTTAGTCAATACCTCGAGGTTTATCTTATTAAAAACCATATACCCAAAATATGACTATATTACAAAGAATATAATGGACGTCAAAAAACAATTCAGCTACTTTGCATCGATATAAAAAAAATTACAATCACCTCAAAGAAAATTACCACGCAATTGAAATTATTATTGTAATATGTAGTGCACTTTATGATTAGCAAAACTTTGTTGTTCAAAAGATTTGTCATTAAGATTATACTTTGCCCTGTTTTTAGGGTTCTTTGCCCAAAAGGTTACTACTAAGACTCCGCGGTCTGTCTGTCTGTCCGTCTGTAATCATTGACAGATGGATAGTTGAAATTTTCACAGATGATGTATTTCTGTTGCCGCTATATCAAAAAATACTAAAAAGAGAATAAAATAAATATCTGAGGGTGCTGCCATACAACAAACGTGACTTTCTGCCGTTTTAAAAAATAGTTTTATAATTGTACGGAACACTCCGGGCGCGACTCCGACTCGCACTTAACCGGCTTTTTAAGAATTATAATAGCATTCTGTTTAGCATATTTTGACCCATACTTAGTTGTTCATACGGACGAGACTAGTATGATATGATAAAATTTTGTGTTGTCAGTCTCTTGTAGACAAAATTAAACACTTATGTGACAACATGATTATATAATTACATATCATTGAAAGTCCGCCGTCGCCTCCGTTGATCTAAAATATTTTAAACTAATTGTAGATTACATTAATACATTCGTAAAGTCATACATGATAACATATGTATATATTACGACTTGATTCTTAGAAGGTATCTTATCAAAGATATTTCGGCTGAGATCTCCAGCCTGCTAACCACCTTTCTCTCTTTGCATATTTTATAATATGACAGATGTTTTGACGGATAAATTATTCTAAATTCTATTAATTACATCAATTATATTAAGATGAATGGCGGGGCTTGTTGATCCCATCTACTAAGTCTGTATGTAACATCCTGTACTACAAATGTTTAATAGAAATAAATTTAACTTTATCTTTCACTTCAGTTTTCGAGATTGCGTATAAAATCTGTGAGCGAATGAGTCACCTTTAATTTTAGAAATACCTATACACTTTTGTGTCGCGAATGAAACTCGGCGATTTCTAACAAACTCTAATTATACGTTCTTGTGCTTTTGCCGGGATAAGACTTTGGAAGTAAGGCGTGCAATTATTTTAATTACCCGACTGTTGTGCAAATTGCTCTACATGATGGCAATTACTTGTTTCATTCAGGTGTGTCAGTAAGTATGGCACATTACTTTAATAATTTTATGTCGTTGTTTGCAAAGTTCTAATAACTTAGCCAGTTTTGCTAAGTTGTGTATGCAATTCGAAAATCTCAAAGTACAGAGTAACAGAGAACACCCTCATTGTGGTGGAATAGACCTCGTTTTAATGTCACGGTTTATTTCTTTACTCTACTAATCTTCTCATGAAACTGCACAGAAGAAAACATACACAAAAAAATTGTCTTGCTTTTAACTTTATTTTTTATTTCGATGTATTTGTTAAGTAAGTTTTTACACGTTGTTCAGTAGAATTGGTAAATTAAGCTGCTTAAGTTTCGTCGTAGTTGGCAATAGAAAGGGCTATGCTCGGTGTTTCCCTGCGAGATCGAATCAGAAATCTCGAAATCCGTAGGCGAACCAAAGTCACCGACACAGCCCGAAGAATTGCACCACTATAGTGGCATGGACGGGGCACATAGCTCGTAGAACCGACGGCCGTTGGGGCAGAAAGGTTCTCGAGTGGCGACCACGAAGCGGAACACGCAGCGTGGGTAGGCCCCCTACAAAGATGGACCGATGATCTTGTGCAGGTCGTTGGAAACCGCTGGATGCGAATAGCACTATCCGGCAATTGTGGAGATTTTTAGGGGCGGCCTTTGTCCAGCAATGGCCGTCTTTCGGCTGATATTATGATGATGAAGTTTCGACTGCTACTTATAGATGCTTTAGCATCTTTCTTTAGCTACTTACATAGTAATTTTTGTCTAGAAAATAGTAGATACTTAATATTTGGACTAGGTATTTAAATGTGTGAAACTTATTGGCACACAACTAGTTACAAATCTTTTCGTTGAAACACGTAATGAGGAAAATGTAAAGAGATAATGATGAGGAGAATATCTTCTTATAAATACTGTCTTACAAAAAGACACACCTTTTTCTCAGAAACGACCGATTTAAACAAAATTAATAAGGTTGTATGCAAAAGCATTACCTATAGAAGACAAATATATTTACACAATTTGGAGAAATCACGTAAAATATGTTTAAAGTATGTCAAGAGTATATTTTCCATGATTTCTCCAATTTATAACTTCCTTATTTCGAAGGTGGTAAAAACAACTAGCCTAGCCTAGCTCAATTGAAATTAGTAAAATTAGTTACCTTTTATTCTGTGTTGAAGCTTATCTCGGTAACTTACATGTTTAATCGTCGCGCCTTCAGAAAATGTTTGCTGATAATGTTACGCGATATATCTGTTGTTTATGAGATTTTCTATTCATTTGAATATGTTATCAAAATGCTTAAATTTTATTTGAATCAGATTAGAAACTTTTAGGACGTATGTTTATCTTGGGATCGGTTCTGGCGCCATTATCAGGTTGATTATGAGATCTGAGGCTAATTTTTCCAACGAACAACCTTTCTGTTTACGTGAATTAGCTGTTCATACTAAATCTTATATGTGTGTTTAAGCTTTTTGAATGTCAATAGTTTTAGAGTTCTGGCTAATGTGTTTACATGTATGATGATTTAGTTCTGTGATCAATTTGTCCTTTTTCAAACTTGATTTGTAACTACTCAAGCTGCTATTGGAGTTCCGGATGAACCATGCTAGGTTTCATATTAATCGAAAAGTCTAAATTAAACCAGTCATAATTTAAAATACTATCCCTGGTCCGTATATTAAGATAAGGCTTTGCTCAACTTTATCTTTCCGGAACTTATTTTATAATTAGTGTGCGCACACTTTTGCACTCTCTTTTCACACTTTCTCATCATCCGATAAGATGTACTAGCCTCAAAAACAGGAGCGAGGTGTTCGAGGTGAGAACCGAGAACTTTTCACTCCGAGACACGGGGGTGTTACACCGTCCCTTTCTTTCTAGAGTAACTAAAGGCCACTACTGAGATTTTACTATATAGGATTATCCCATTTACATGTTTTGACCCAATCTGGAATTTGAACCCGGGATCTCTTTATCTACGGTTGAACATGCTATCGCTACACCCTCAACTCAGTCAATGTAAAGATAATGAAGTACGAGAAGAAATTTTAAACTCATCTTTGGAATGTATCTTTACTGTCATTGTTATCAACAATATCTTGCAAGTTTATGTCGTCTCGGGAGAGATTCTTGTCCGTTTATCCCTCATGAATAATTCAACTTGACGCACACCAAGATTCAACTCGATACCCTTCATAGCGAGGAGCCGTTCTAGCAAAAATCACAATTGCTTGGGTATTATTCTAAAAAGAAATGTGAGAATACTTAAGTATGTACACGGCAGTTGGTCTCGGTTGTAGTCATTACACTAGAGTCGTTAAGCCATGTCGAGGTCTTTCTAGATGGCTTGAAAAATTCTGCCACTAGTGTAACCGCTGCCCGTTCAAAATAATAAATAAAACTACCTATATATCATATGTGTACCTGCAATCAGCAGAGCTAAAAAGAAAGTGTGGGTAGAATTGAATCTTTTTATTGTTTTTACCAATAAAATCAAATTCATGGAACATAGAACGTCAAAGGATTTAATAGAGTATTTTATGAGACTTCATTGGTAGGATGCAGTAGGGACTATTGGATGCCCGTTAAGAACATATAGAGTTAGCATATGTGTGGGAATATGGCCGGTATGGGATGGAATGCATAGGATACATACGGCACCAACGTGTAACATATAGTGTATATATGACAGGATAGGCGTAATGATTGATCTGACTAAATATTTTGAACAGACGGCAACACATCCCGCTATCCCAATTTGTAAAATTTCTTTTAAGGATTTTCAACTTTATAACAAATGCATAAGGTTCACTTTCAATTGGGTAAATTTTACAGTTAGGGGTAGCTTGATGTGCGTCTGTACTTAAATTTGTTGCGGGATCCAAGACAGTCTAAGCACTTCCCCGGGACATGCCCACTCATTTTGTGCCACTGTTGATCCTGGCTTGCAGTGGTGTGTAAGAAGGAAGAACTAGTCCCAATCAAATGCACATAGTAGCATTATCATATGCTCTTCCTTACCCAAAATGCAAAGGTCAGTTGCTATTTGTAGCAATGAAGAGTCGATGGGATTAAAGAGATTCAACAAACCGCTTCCGTTACATTTTAATTAGCTTAACCTACGAAATACATCACCTATCAAATCCTATCTTGTTCTAAGCCTACAATATAATACCATTAGGAATTGAATATGTAAAGTAGAAGGGAAGCTGGTAGGATATGATAAGGATCTCAATCCGACCACGCATTTCAATAACATTTAGTATATCAGGTTGCGTAATACGCGATCAACGAAAACCTACATCCCGATTGCTAATCTCTTGGTATGTACAACCAAAATGTTTCTGTTTGTTTTTAGATATTCTGCCAACTATGCTCTAGGAGACGGTATCAAAGTAATAGAATTTATTTGTTTTTGGGGAAGAACTGAAAGATCAATTTGGATAGTTTCCATTATTAGAATATGTTGCTTAAGGTACCACGAGCAAAATTGGCTTATCGAATAGAATAGTCTCTTTATTGTACACCGTAAGAATTCATATGATATGAATATTACATAGACAAGGTGTACAAAAGGCGGTCTTATCGCAGTAAGCGATCTCTTCGAGACAATCTTAGGATGGATAGGAGCTGAACAATAACTAATAGCAGTAGGTGTAATTTAAAAGAAGGAAATTTAAAAAATAATAATAAACAAAAATATAATTTAATAACTAAATAAGAATAAATATTTTACTTATATAAATTATACAGACAAATAGTGTTCTCTGACTAGCTTTGGCACGTCTAATTACGACAGGCAAGGCATTCCATGCCCGTACACTAAACGAATTTCTTATAAGACAAATTAGTGCTCTGGGATACCTATGTAGTTTTAAATTTTTTGATGATCTTAAGCATCGCAAATGCGAGTCACAAAGGAACTCGAAGCATTCTTTAAGATATGTAGGAGTAGCAGGGTTAAACAGATTGTCACAGAGCAAAGCTTATGTATTGTATGTATGTATTATGTAATGTACTAGTTATCTACAAGGAAAAGCAGTTTCAATAATGAGTACATAATAACATTTGTGTTGTAAATCATTTTCTTTATCAACATAATGGTTGAGAGTTAAGAAAGGTCGAGAGAGTATTTTAATTGGTAAAGTCCCTCCCAACTATGTTTATATGTTATTGTTATATTATAGATAGTTAGCTTCTGACCTATCTATATCGGTCGATGGACTTTATGTACGTCTATCGGTCTATCGACACACTTGCAAATAGCCGACCACATATATGCCACTTTCCATGCAACCTAACGATCGACACAATATGTGTGTATGTGTGTGCGTGCGAGATATCGAGATCGAGATTCTCGCAGACACGCATTGTGCGCGGTTGTATAACGTAACGTGAATTTGGTTAAAACTTGATATTTGCGTTTGCTTTAAATCATAGGTGAGTTATTCTGTCACATTTACATGGAATGGTCACTGCAGTAAGTATGACACTTGCGATATACCCTACATCACTTAAGCGTAGCCAACGCTTGTCCCCTCTCTACCGATCTGTAGAAACCTTACTCCCACCCAGGATTACACCATTAATATTATAATCGAATTACCTGGAAAGCGAATTCTGTAAGGCCGAGATACTTAAAACTATTAACTAAATAATGTTAAACTTTATAGGTACATAGTACAAAGAATATGTTCATTAGATAAAACTATGATTCATTTAGTTAGATATTGCCAATAAAAAAATTGGTTCGGAAAAGAAAATAGCTTTGATAATACCTTCTACTGACTCGGTGTGACTGAAGATGGCCCTCAAAGAGGGGCCGCCCTTCGCCGACCTCTTCAAACATCGAGACTTTCTTTTGTAGTTGTTTATGCCTATCTACTAGTGAGTTACATTGTTTTCGGATGAAAAACTTGTGAAGCTTTCACAGTTCTTCTGTATTTACTTTAATCTATAAAAAACCGACCTCTAGATGAGACCTCGACGGACAAGCATAATTTGCTAATTGTCATTTTATGAATATTTTTATCAAATCAATAAGGCCTGAGAGCTCAATTGATAAAGCGTTATGCCCTTTTTAGGGTTCCGTAGCCAAATGACAAAAAACGGAACCCTTATAGATTCGTCATGTCTGTCTGTCTGTCTGTCTGTCCGTCCGTATGTCATAACCACTTTTTTCCGAAACTATAAGAGCTGTACTGTTGAAACTTGGTAAGTAGATGTATTCTGTGAATCGCATTAAGATTTTTACATAAAAATAGAAAAATAATAATTTAGGGGGGTCGCCATACATGGAACTGAAACTCGAAAAAATAATTTCATCGCACCCATACATGTGGGGTGTCTATGGATAGGTCTTCAAAAATGATATATAGGTTTCTAATATCATTTTTTTTCTAAACCGAATACTTTGCGCGAGAGACACTTCCAAAGTGTTAAAATGAGTGACCCCCCTGTAACTTCTAAAATAAGAGAATGATAAAACTAAAAAAAATATATGATGTACATTACTATGTAAACTAACAACGAAAATTGGTTTGAACGAGATCTAGCAAGTAGTTTTTTTTAATACGTCATAAACCGCAATTTGCTTTCATTTAATCAACTGAAATACTTGCTGCCACGGAACCCTTCATGTGCGAGTCCGACTCGCACTTGGCCGGTTTTTCATGCAACTTAACGATCGACACATGTGTGTATGTGTGTGCGTGCGAGATATCGAAATCGAAATTTTCGAAGACACGCATTATACTTGAGTTATTCTGTCTCATTTATATGGAATGGTAACTGCTGTAAGTATTTACTTACGTGTTATACAAAGTTAAAAAAGTGAGGTAATTAAATAGTTGGTACAAATATGAACTGTCTACATATGTTTAGGGTTCAAAATACAAAATTACCTAATATATAGTGTTATTTCCGCTCATTGTCAGTTTAATCAAGCCGAGATGCAATGCCCGCTAAAATATGCACATGCAAGAAGACAATGATAAAAATACAAATTATATGCGCCGGTACCCATACCCAACACGTGTTTCATACCGGGTTGATTAAACTGACAAATAGCGGAATTAACACACATATTAATATTGCCTTTTGATTGGTACGGATTTCCGCAAATTAACCTGATACTTACATACTTTTAAGGTTCCATCTCCTCCTGGTTTCTTACTGATTCTATTTGTCATAGGATCCAAGACAGCCGAACTGATTCCCTGAGGCATGCCTGAGCCTCACCACTCGATGTCATTTGATTTTGAACCACTGTTGATCCTAGCTTACAGGAGTTGCAATAGGGAGTACCGAGTCCAAGAAATATATATATATACAATATATTTTACACGTACACGTGTAAAATATATCTATAGTAATATTATAAAGAGGAAATGTTTGTATGTATGTTTGTAACGGATAGGCACAAAAAGTACCGGACCGATTTAAAAAATTCTTTCATCATTTGAATGTAGCATTCAAATGATGTTCAATGGCTATTATAAATATTATCACTGTTTAATGGCTATTTTAATTGCAAGAAAAAAATAAGGGTCCCTACTTAAACTACATTAATGTTACCCAAGGTGTAAAAAAATGCCTTTAAAATTAATGCGAAAAGTATTAATGATAGAACAAAAAATGCTCCACAATATTAAAGAACATATAAATTTCTACAAAAAATATCGCAATAGCATGTGTCTAACTATTGTAAATTTGTCACTAAAACGACTTTTTAGCATTTTAAAATTTAATAGAAATTCCGACTAAACTCAGACCAAGTTATTTATATTTTTGCCCTAATCCTTACCTAAATAACATCCTATTCCATTCTATTCGAAAGATATTACGAGTTCAATAAAATTGAAATAAAATTAATTCGCCGCTACGTCGCGGCGTGGCCACCGTAACGCGCCGGGGCGCCGCGCCGGGGCCGGAGAGATGGAAATCCTGGTATAAAAATCATGCGGCATTGGGAAGAGTGTACAGGATTCATCTCGAGTATTTTTTCCTTAAGGTACTACTTCTCCATGTAAGAGGCCCAACATTATTCCAGAACTTAAAAACAGTTGACAGAGTAAATTAAGAAACTTACCAAGCCGCTTGCCGAGATAGAGGTTAACCTACGTTATGCCAAAATGTTAAAAAAATAAATGTCCACCAGTGCGAAGCCGGGACGGGCCGCTAGTTATACATATACACATTACAGAAGGGCAATAGCTTTTTTATTTAATCCAATTCCGCGGCTGAGTGGGTTCTAAACGAGAAACATAACCACACATAGATATTATTGATTTATGGCCAAAGACATCCTTACACATTTGAATTTTATAGCATTATTCGCAATGCAAAGCGTTAATATAATCTCAAAAATAGGAAATCATAAATTTGATCGTCCGGCGGGTCTCGAACCTGCACCATCTACCAATCCGGGGTAGGCGCTCTGCGTTAAGCTACGAGAGATACACCGAAACGAACATATCAGTCGGCCATGTTTCTAGAAAACAAAGCCGATAGATAATACCTACATCCTCCGGAAGGGTGTTAGCAAGGGAAGCTTAAATTTGATCTGCCAGCGTGTATCGTTCGTAGCTTAACGCAGAGCGCCTACCCCGGATTGGTAGATGGTGCAGGTCTGAGACCCGCCGGACGATCAAATTTATGACTTCCCATTTTTGAGATCCTTACACATACCAATATTGATAATTATATCTAGGACTTTGAAACCCTACAACCCTCGGTAAATAACCTTTGACTGCACGAGTCTACACGCAGTGTTTCTGGATAAGTTAACAACCTGCCTTTCTACTTCCTCAGCGCCCTCATGTTTCTGATGCTCTCCCCGCCCAGGACCACTATTTGCGTGTCCAACCAATTAACGTTGTTGTGAGTCTTGGTGTGCTTTGTTTGCGTGATGATTTGCACACCTGTAAAGTCTCTTAAATACCTGGATTTATTTATCTAGTGCGGGCGTTGTCTTTAAATAAAATAATAAGATAAAAAATATATTCTCTTCTGATTTGTTCGGTGAACTGTCGTTTACACTGGATTGTATCGTAGTATATACCTACCTAACTATCAATTCACAGATAATTTTCGTATAAATACTCGATACGTCCTGTATAAATTCATAGTATTTGCCTACCGTACGCACTGGAAGAATTTAAACTTTTACGATAATATGTCGAATCCTACATTGATTATGACAATTTTCGCGGTTATGTGTATCGTTAAATCGACATGTCAGTACGTTATTCACCCCACTTACATACCTCCTACCACTGGTAGTCCACCGCCCTACATACGAGTTCGTCGAGACATCAAAGCGCCTGGATCGAAAAGCCAGGAGACATTGAATCGTTTCACCCAAACTGCAGATGACCCAGAATCTATCTATTGGGATCAGCAACACGTGGATAGTGAGGAGATTTTGTCACGTTTGTCAAGAAGCGCCGAACAATTTGAAGATATCTCGTGTCCTGAACAACATTTAGAAGACCAGGAAAGTCTGCCTCGTTTTGCCAGAAGTGTCCAGCAGCTTGAACCTACAAGTCAACAGCAGTTGGATAGCCAAGAGTGACGAGTAGCCAGAAAGGAAAAGTTTTAGAATACAAAATCTTTTACCGGACCGGAAAAAATCAAATATAATACGCTGTGTTAAGAACTAACATTTTACTTTAAAAGTTTCGTAAAATTTTAAACTACCCACTAATATTTCTCTTACATTATTCTAATTAAAATATTTCAGCCAATGATCATCTTAAAATTACTGTTGATGACAAATATACATTATTTACTCATAGTGTGATAACATTAAATATGTTTTTTGAAACTTGATTAAAAGTCCCACAAAGAAACGACTTATAAATTTAAAAATATTTTGCCATTTTGTTAAGCACTATTCAAAGTACAAAAACGTTGGACTATTATGCTACACGAACTTACTCATATTACAACCTAGGTGTTAATTCTCTTCTACACCCACTCATCAACAAATAAACAGACACACAAAAGCGTACCCAATCTTGGGTGTCCGGGTGTCCTATGTTGTTTCGAACGCCGATTTTGCGACAAGCGCTGTTGCGAATTTATTTTCCACTGCCTCACAGGTTCGAAAGCTCATGGACTCGAATGAAATAGTCGCAAAAGACGCTGTGTCGAAAAACATTTTCAATGCCTCATACTCTCGAATGCTTGTAATTTCGAATTATTTAGTCATAAAGTATACAGAAAAATATTCCGGCAGTAACTAATTAAATGAGCCTTCGAACCTGTGAGGCAGTGAAAAATAAATTCGCAACAGCGTGTGTGGCAACAGCGGCATTCGAAACAACATAGGACACCCGTATTTAGTACCCACATCACCAAACTGTACATTATATGTAAGAAAATGACTGTGGATAAAAATAAACGATATTTGTACTGTATTGTATTGTAAAGTTATCCTAGGTTGCAAATACAAGTTGTGACAAACGAAGAGCCTGGGTCGCATGATCTCTTACATTACGAGTCTGTCTATTTGTCTGTCATCTTCTTTTGAACTCTCCACATTTTATAGTATACATATAGTTACTTACTAATGTATGCATCGTTAGCATAGAACATGAAGAATTTTGAAATTCATTAATTCAATAAAAGAAATTAATTAAATCTTAAACCTCTACTAAAAATGAAATAACATACGTCTACGACAAAAATATTGATCACTTCATTATGTCGTACAAAACAATGAAAAAAATTTACTAAAATGGCATTTATGTTTTTCTAACTGTAGCTTTTCATTTTCATTAATGTAATTTATTGAATTCAAGACACAATTAAATTATTTAAGAAAAGGAAAGTAGCTTATTGAAAAATTGTTTGCAGGAGATACTTTTATGTAGTTACCATCAAATTATATGTTTCATTTTGATTACCATGAACATAAGCCATAAATCTCATCATGTCAACCGAATGATGTCCAATAGCGTCCCCCAAGAATGGGGGATATGCCATAATCGCCACACTTGGCAGACGGGTAAGCGATCGCAGTATGATGGTCATAATACTCACAAGAACGTTGCTGCCCATTCTCTGGTATACAGTCCCTCAGGATGATGATTCTACGCCTCCACGGCATGAGATTCTTGGCCGTCAGCCACACAGCCATAAACCTCACTAGTATAAAAAATCCGAGAAACAGTTAATGTTTCAAAAGACGTAAATCGGAGAGAAAATATGTTATTTCTAAGTTCACGACCTGAAGATAAGTAAAACTAATTTATAGTCGAGTCTCAGATCTAGTTGCAATTTCTATTATACCGCATGTAGCGAAAATAGGTAAAACATATTTACAACTCTGGGCTAGTGTTTGTCCAAACACTGACATTAAGGGTTTAAATTAAAAGTGTTTGATTATCTTGTCTCGGTCTCCACGCATACGTGTGAAACAGTAAACAATCCTAAAATTATTAGGTAGGTATATTTAAAACTGTCGTGAGGAGCTAACATAGTTAAAACATTAACGGGTATTTCATGTAATTAATTTTACCGCACGACGTCGCGTCCCGTCTCGCGCTGAATATGATCTCCAGAAGAGATTGAAACCGTAGGCCGAATCCAAGATAAAATTGATTCTAAAATTAAAAATATTGATGATTTCCCTTTTTTTGTCCCACAATTAATCTACCTCTATGTCTCACCAAAAATGTATTGACATAGTGTTAAAATCAAAAGAGTAAAATGAGGAATGTGTTCGTATGGGGAAATAGCAGGAAAATATGACTCTCAAAACGGCAGTCTACATGCCAATATAAAAATCTATATATTTTCTTCTCCTATATAATATCCAATTAAAAAAAAATAATCTAACACTAAAATACTATTTTCCAATATCTTCTAAGAAAAAGTATCATCATATCATGAAGAGAGAAGAAAACGTATCGTGTTTTTTGAAAACGGGAATTCATGTATTACAAAATGTAGTATTAAATACAAGAAATTCCTTCTGGTTACCTACAAAGACTGGGGAAAACGCCTATCAAAAACTCAATTGAATCTAGTGCGCTTGGTAACAGACATGAACTAATCTGTCTAACTAGTTGCTGCCTTGACATATGAGTCCGGGTCGAACAGCTCTTACTCAGGCTTATGTTTCTAGGAGGTAACGAGGCCTAACGAAAAGAAAAGTTTCTTTTCATGGCAATAAAAGCTCGGCTGGCGAAGTATTGTAACGTCACAGAATGTATGCTCTCATAAATAATTAATGTTATTTTTCAAGTTCCGGTAATTGCTTCCGGAAGCTGTCCGCACGGTTATTTGTTAACTTGTTATTATAAAAATACGGGTGTCAGACCATAGAACCATGAACGAAAACAGAAATGTAAAAGTAGGTAAGCCTTTTTATGCAAAACACGTCGGATGGTGCAAATTTATATAATTACGAAGCGCCATTAGCAATGAGAGAAGACAATGAAAATTAACAAGTTTTTCTTGGCTTTCAGCAGCAGTAAAAGTACCTACTATTTACCTATTTTATATTGTTTCCCTGTAATTAATCTTATTAATTTTGTAGTTACATTAGCAAATAGTAATATCTACCTACTGAATAATCCTAAAAGTTCATGACGGTAAGGAAGTAGGTAAACAATCTTATTAAACAATTTTGTCAAATGTATAGGTAAAGTCATAGTACCTCTACACATATTTACATATTGTTTCGTGAAATACTTCACGAAACAATATGTAAATATCTATGACACCTATTTTTTGTTACCAATAGTACTAAACATTAAGACTAGCAGAGGTTACAATAGTTCAATGTCGGTAGGTCAACAAAATATTTACCGGTAATATTCCTTTTCTCGTAATCAATGTGCTATATCTAGGAACTATGCAAGTATCATTACAATATTTGTATAAATACTCGCTGTAGCATAAAATCTATTCATTTCAAAATCTGCTTTCGTGCCCATACTTAAAGATGTATAAATTGGTATTACTTATATTGTCTGTTTTATTTATTACTAAATCAACATGCCGGCTCCTACCTGTAGAAGCGCTAGTCAGCCAGGAACTGTTCCGTATTGCCAGGAGCGTTGAACAACTAGAACCGTCAAGCCAACAACACTTAGACAGCCAGGAGACACTGCTCCGTGTTGCCAGGAGCGTTGAACAACTGGAACCCTCAAGCCAACAACATTTAGACAGTCAGGAGACACTGTCCCGTGGTGCCAGGAGCGTTGAACAACTGGAACCCTCAAGCCAACAACACTTAGACAGCCAGGAGACACTACTCCGTGTTGCCAGAAGCGTTGAACAACTGGAACCCTCAAGCCAACAACACTTAGACAGCCAGGAGACACTGCTCCGTGTTGCCAGAAGCGTTGAACAACTGGAACCCTCAAGCCAACAACATTTAGACAGTCAGAACACACTGTCCCGTGTTGCCAGGAGCGTTGAACAACTGGAACCCTCAAGCCAACAACATTTAGACAGTCAGGAGACACTGTCCCGTGTTGCCAGGAGCGTTGAACAACTGGAACCCTCAAGCCAACAACACTTAGACAGCCAGGAGACACTATCTCGTGTTGCCAGGAGCGTTGAACAACTGGAACCCTCAAGCCAACAACATTTAGACAGCCAGGAGACACTGCTCCGTGTTGCCAGGAGCGTTGAACAACTGGAACCCTCAAGCCAACAACATTTAGACAGTCAGGAGGCACTGTCCCGTGTTGCCAGGAGCGTTGAACAACTGGAACCCTCAAGCCAACAACACTTAGACAGCCAGGAGACACTATCCCGTGTTGCCAGGAGCGTTGAACAACTGGAACCCTCAAGCCAACAACATTTAGACAGCCAGGAGACACTGCTCCGTGTTGCCAGAAGCGTTGAACAACTGGAACCCTCAAGCCAACAACACTTAGACAGCCAGGAGACACTGCTCCGTGTTGCCAGGAGCGTTGAACAACTGGAACCCTCAAGCCAACAACACTTAGACAGCCAGGAGACACTGTCCCGTGTTGCCAGGAGCGTTGAACAACTGGAACCCTCAAGCCAACAACACTTAGACAGTCAGGAGACACTGTCCCGTGTTGCCAGAAGCGTTGAACAACTGGAACCCTGAAGCCAACAACACTTAGACAGTCAGGAGACACTGTCCCGTATTGCCAGGAGTGTTGAACAACTAGAACCCTCAAGCCAACAACACTTAGACAGTCAAGAGACACGGTCAAGTATTGCTTAAGCGCAGTTGTTGTACCTATCTGCATAATAAAACTTAGTGATAGAAAATTTGTTTTTAAATTATCGGCCTATGTAGTCTGGGGTCACTTGAGCCGGTTTTAATGAAAATCAAGTAATGTTCTATCTTGACAGATCGTACAAATAGATTATGATTTTGTTGTAATAGTTTTTATCTCTGAATCTGGGATCCCACAGCAAATTTAATCTGAGAGTAAGAGGAAGAGTTAATATTTCACGTCCCTTCTGCGCAAAGCAGGAGACCTGATGAGTTGACAATCCCAACTGACAAAATTTGTAATTCTTATTTTTTTCTTGGAAAATATTTTAATTTATATAATTATGAAAATAATGTCGATGAATATTTTCGATTATTATGAATGACGAAATTATCTCCATTGCCACACTTCGAGCATTTAGACCAGATCAGTGTAACGAAACTTTTAGTTACGTTTACCATTAATCGTCATGCAAAATCTTTGTTATGAATCCGTGGTTTGTTAGATTATATTACGACTACATAAAAATATCATGTTGTGTAACGTAAACAAACTTGCAAATATTTCGTCGGTATATTTTTTTTTCAAATTTATCATGATCTACTAATAATTTCCCTCTTCAGTCTTTAATTCTCATTATCTGAATTAACTGGTCTTAGTATGGTGTAGTATGTACCTACCTAAGTATCATCAGTACAGCATATCTAATTACGAGTGCCAAGTTACAATTTCATTGTTTTACTTAGAGTGATTAAATGAAACTAGGTATTTATGCATGTTCTTTTTAAATTCAATTGGGACAATACTTTTAAGTATAGTCTCTTCAATCAAAAACTAATTATAAATTGGTCTTTAAGAAAAGTGACTGGAAAACGTCTTCCTTTCGTCGCAGGTACCTACCGATCTAGCTTCTTACGTACGAATCCCATATCTGTGTATATTTTAAGTTATGGATATTTTATCAGAACAAAAAGATTACCTAGTTGTTTGGATGTTTGATTGTAATGGATTAACTCAAAAACTAACTACCTACTTAACTGATTAAAACATTTCACTAATAACAAGCCGCATTATCAGCATGTAACATAGATTGAAATTATTCCCAAAAATTAGAGTCCCCTGTGAACATTACTTAATTAGCACAGCTGAGTACCACATATTTTGAAACATGACATTAACAAATTAAATGTCAGGTAAAAAAATAAAAAGGCTAATTAGCCTAGGAGGATTTCCCTACTTAACAGGACAATAGGAGCGAGCGGGGGCTCAAGCCGTCTAACAAATTATAAAAGACGTAAGGAGCGCATGCGAACGCAGTTCTTTTCAGTCATCCACTCGTTTCATTCGTTTGAACTTGTTCATCGCTGGAACTTCCCGGAATCTATTGTTCAAATTGTATGTGTGTAACACTTTATCAGCTCACCGAAAACTCATGTACACACCGTAAGGACATGAGTTGTCAATGAGATGATAACACTAAACGTTTACCTACTCGGCGTTTGCGTTTGCTTCGGTACATTTGGGTAGTTATGATCCCGACCACCGGTCTCAAACATTGAGAGCATTATACCCAAATGTACCGAGGAGGCAGCCTTCAGGTTAGCTTCAAGCTATTTCCAGTCGGTGGCGGGGTAGAGTCGTTATTGTCGAAATCTCCTGGTGAGTTCCTGTTTTGGCACTATAAAAATAATTTATAGTTGACATAACTGACACAGGCTGGCAACCCTAAAGTAAAAGAAATTAGGTCTCATAAGACCGAAGAAGGCCGAGCCGAAAACATTATAAAAAAACAAAAAAAAGAAATTAGGTTGCTATAGTGCGTTTCATCGAATAGTTCCTATGCCGTCATGTTGGCAGTAGAGCAAATAAGTGTTGTCATTATTACCCATTCTTTGCTTCCATAAAATCAGGGAAATCAAGATGTATCTGAGTAGTACCCGTGACATGGTACGCGCCTTATGTAATGACTTACGATATCCTGTTTTTGAAACATTGCATTTCATTTCTTTAAATTGTATTAATCTAAATTATAACCCTGTCTGCTTAAAATTTCGTCCACATTACAACTTATTACCTGTGTTATACGAATAGGATACCATTAATAGCCATAACCGTCATAAAAGTCGACTATATGAAAGTCCTATTACAAGACTCATATGAAGTCGCAGGAACAGCTAGTTTGTACATTAGTATTTTAGAGAGATAGTAGGGAAATTAAAAATACAGAATCAATGAGTAGAAATAAACAAATTTTTATTTATATTATTTTCGGCAGTAACTATGTTCATCTAAAATGTCTACATCTGACATTTCCTCATCTTCGAAGTCGTCATCAGAAGTATCACTGTCAACCCCTACTTCGATAATGAACCTATCTATTTCACTATCTATAGATGAGACATCGGCGTAGTATTTTTCTTCAATTTTTTGTACGTGCTCACATTCTTTCCTCCATTCCTCTTCAGTGATTGTTGCCAATGCTTGTTCAGTTATTTGTACTATTTTATTGGCTTCCTGACCCACGTTTTTTTCTGCAATTCTTTTTTTTAATATACTCCATATGAGCTCAATGGGGTTCAAATCACAATGATAAGGTGGAAGCCTTACCACTTTATGGCCATGCTCTTTCAGCATCACATCTGCTTCGTATACAGGTGGCTGTTTGTGCTCTTTAATAATTTCATACAGCTGTGCCTTTATCATCGTAGGCAAATAAGAAAGACCTTTATTTGTGATCCAAGATTGCATTTCTGACTTAGTACTGGTCATTGTAGGTGGCTTATCGATCTGCACAGTATGGTAGGATGCATTATCCATGACAACAATTGACTGTGGAGGTAGATTTGGTATTAATTTTTCTTTAATCCACTTATTAAAATTAACTTTATTCATGTCATCATGATAATCACCTGATTTTGATTGTGATCTAAAAATCAGCTGAGCATTGGGTATGAAGCCCATGGCGCCACCTGCGTGAACGATAATCCACCGTGGTCCTTTGGAATCTGAGGATAAAACGCCTTCTTCAGTTTCACTTTGCCAACATTTTCCAGCACAATATGTAGGGTGTATGTATGTCTCGTCTAAATACACAACTGGCCGCTGAGCTCCAAGACGATTTATTCTCAATTCTTCCAAGTATCGATGACGCCAGGCGACGATGTCATATCTCTCCATCAAAACCTTTCTTTTGGATTTACATTTTTGGAAATAAAATCCCATATTTTTTATAACTCTCCACAAAGTGGTGCGACTCCCTTTATAAGCTATGTCATTTCGCATTTCATTTAATAGTTTTGTCAGTGTAGGCCAGTGTTTTTCAACCATTTTCATGACGCGACCCCCCTACCCGTTTATTACCCGCTTTTATTCTGTTTTTTTTTTTATTGTTATGTGACACATAGTGAATCCAACATTTTTATTAATTTCCATAGGGTTCGGATAAATACATAATTAAAATGCGAGTTGAGGGAATGAGTAAGCGAGAAGCAACGAGCGTTATGGGGATGACGCTGGCTAGGCAGCGGCGGCACACGCTTTCGCGACTTTACCAAATATACATTTATCATTCAGAGGTGGTTGACAAGAGACAAAGTACTAGCCAGAGTTTGGGAACTTCGCGCTGAACTTATAATGTATTTGTAGCAGGCCTAATCATAATACTCCTGATTCATTTGCGACCCTACGGCTAGCTTTTTGCAACTTCCCTATAGAAGTTTCGCGACCCCCCTATAGACGCTTCGCGACCCCCCAGGGGGTCGCGACCCACAGGTTGAAAAACACTGCTCTAGACCATCTCAAAATATACAGGCTAGCGGAGGAGTTAAAGTTCAAACGCAAAATTTAGATACTTTATGATGAGGAGTATCCGAATCACCCCCATGTATGTTCTACGGATACAGCTCATCATAAAGTATCTAAATTTTGCATTTGAACGTCAACTCCTCGACCACGCTGTACCTATATAAAATGGATGGTATCTTGTTTTAGAACACTAAGTTCTAAAACAAGATACCATCCATTTTCCCTACGGCTAGCTTTTTGCAACTTCCCTATAGAAGTTTCGCGACCCCCCTATAGACGCTTCGCGACCCCCCAGGGGGTCGCGACCCACAGGTTGAAAAACACTGGTGTAGGCAATTCCTTTTTTACGGCATAAAATTCATGAATTTTATGCCTTATAGCACACTGTTCAAAGTCGTCTAGTTTGTGAGTTTTTGGTCGAGGACCACTTTTGCGCGGTGTTGAAATTTTTTTTGAAGTTGAAGCTGCTACCTCGCCTTCTTTGGTGATTTTTGATACAGTTTTTTCAGATATTCCTAAAACAAAATTCGATGTTTATTAACTACTTATTTTTTTCGTTTGTTTGACATTATAAATTCGTTGTTTCAGTAGTGACGGACATTATAATCAAACTCTTGATTTTTATATCATTAGTATATAGGAAAACGCACCAGAAAACCACTATAAAATATATTAACTAAATTTAAACTGAAGTAGATACAGTGTTTCTATTTTATAACTCTAAAGAACGCTGTATATGTATAATCTATATGGGTATTCATACTACTCCTGACTATTGTCAGTATTTTTATTGACCTTTTTTAAAAGGTCGGGAGGAGATAATATAACAGCAAATACAAATAAAAAGTGTTTAGTATAAATGATAATAGGTATATGATTAAGGGCCTAATCAAACTGATGCTGGTAACCCTATTTTACTAACCTGTAATGGCGGCAACCCGAGCTTGTACACATCTTATTGGAATAAGTGGGGCCTCGTTACGTTTTTCTCTTTCACAAAAGTCCTTCACCTTTAACACCATCACTCTTTCACCACTTTTTAATGTTTTAGGCATGATTTTCTTAAGATATTCCAATAAAACCTTGAATAACCTGCAGATACGTCTTAGCGTGTTGACACTGTTGACAGACAGGGGTGCCAACATGACGGCATAGGGAGTATTTGATGAAACGCACTTTAGTTCTTGAAGAATCCTCGAATTACATGGAATAATTAAATCCTTTAGCATATTTATTGGCTTAGTTTATGTATATTTAGTGTATGTTTCACAATGTACGAATAAAGTGTCGGATAGCTAACTATCAAATAAATAAACTGACAGATATAAGTTCTGGATAAAACACATTGCATTTCACCATCACCTTCCCGGTAAATATATTTGCCAGATAGCTATTCAGCAGTTACTAATTATTAGGTTTGGCAACGTCGCATTTTGTCGTTCCGTTTTACGTAACAGACAACCTATAAATACATTTATTATGATAAACACACCTAAAAATATCTTTTTACTCATTTTTTATTGTTAGGATTTTCAGGTTTGCATAAATATTTTCAAATTTATCTTCTAACTATTATTTTATCAAATAAAAATACATACATAAATTGTTTTTTTTTTTCGTGAAATTAAACGTACGAAAGTTATATAAATAAACGTTAAATGCTAATATCAACAAATGCATTTTGTTTGTTGCGGTGTTTCGGTGGTGTTTTTCTTAGCGGTGTCGGATTTATGCGCGGTTACGTTACACGATCAAATAATTCATCAATGTCGTCTTCAATAGTTTCAAATATTACCATTTTGTCACAGATTTGTATTATCTTTGACTGCTTCGAAAATAAATGAATGTTGAATGCATGACATAATGGCGACCGTGTAAAATTTTGTGAAATATTTTATTATTAGTGTTTTAGTCGTTGTTTTTAATTTTTTGCAGTGTTTCAAGTTTCGCGTAGTAATAATGGAACCGTTAAAAAGGAAGCGTGCCCAATTTCGGCGTGAGTTTACCGTCACTGCAGATTTGCTAGGAAAAGCGCTGCTAAAAAGACGTCGAAATTGCGGAAACCAAATACGCTACTCTTATCGACTGCGCGGAGCAGCTGTTCAGTTGTGAAGTTTCCATTCGGGACATGTGGTGCCAAGCTGACGACTTCGATGAGGTCGAATACCAGGCTGATCAAGAATTCAAGATAAGGCACTAATATAATTATAAAACCCGATGGTTACAGCTGAAGATAAAATATGACAAGAGCTTCAGCAAATCCAACAAGAATAGTAACTGCGATAATGACAACGACTCCCCAGTGTCTGCAAGGTCTAGCTGCAAAGCAAGTCGACATGAGTGCAAAATAAAAATGCCGAAGCTAGAGATAACAAAGTTTAACGGAGAGGTAAAAATGTGGCTTTTATTCTGGGATCAGTTTAAAAAAATAGATGTTAATCCAGCTATTGCCAAATTTCAATACCTACTTCAATCAATGGAACCTAATTCTAGCGCCAGGCAATTAGTTGAGAGTTACCCGCCGTGTGGTGAAAACTAGACAAAGGCACTAGGTGCTCTAAAATCTAGGTTTGCCCGTAACGATATTTTAATAGAGACCTATATCAGAGGACTACTTACTTTAATGAAAGACAAAGGACAAGCAAGTACGAGGAGCCTACCGGCGTTGTACGACAGCCTTCAAACGCATTTACAAGCGCTTGAAACTCTAGGCGTCACCAGAGACAAATACGCGTCGATTTTGTTCCCGATGGTAGAGTCTGCCTTGCCTGAGGAGGTGTTACGTGCGTGGAATCGTAGGTGAGCTGACGATAAATGCTACAATGATCTATCCAAGCTTGTCGACTTCCTAAGATTCGAAGCCTGTCAAGGTTCGTCCAAGCTCTCTACGCTCGAACCTACAGCACCTACTTGCTGTTTCGTCGCTGAAAACAAGCCAAACAAACGCAACAGTAAAATCAAATGGAATTTCTTGCCTCCCAGCACACTTTGGTGGGGAGGGTTCTACAAGGGTCTTATCGGTGTTGTAAAAGAAAGGTTACGGAGAGCTCTAAGCCAAGCTACGGTATCGTCATCCGAACTTTGTACAGTATTTTGTGACTGTGTCGATGAACTGCGCCCCCTTATACCATCTGATTTTATTTTCCTTTGCCGGCTCCTGCGATATCTGAAGAAAATACGACTGAAGAGACAGACTCTGCCCTGCTAAGGTCTGAACCAAAAATGACTCAATTCGGACGTAATGACTTAGTTTAAAATTAGATGACAATGAAAAGGAATTTGTTACTTATTTACCTACTGCTGTAATGTTTGTGTAGGTAATTATTAAGCAGTAGTATGTTTAGCAGACCTTCCGGTCTTTTTGGCCGCGGAGTGTCACAGATTTGTATTATCTTTGACTGCTTCGAAAATAAATGAATATTGAATGCATGAAAAAGGAGACCATTCCTTTTTCTATGGCGGATGGGCCCACCAAAAATTCTCGCGTTTATTAATGTAACCTATGTCAATTTGTTCCTTATGATCTTTAGATTAATGGGGTAGTATTTAGTTTTAGGATGTCTAACCGGAATCCTGAGAAATAAGACAATTTAAAAATGAAATCCACATAGTAGCAAGTTGACGCAGAACTACAGCTGTCACAGACAGTAATTGTCTTTGCACATTGCGTTGAAACCGTAAAGCACAACTGACACAACGGTTCTGTTCGCTAAGAGTTGAACGTATTGAAGCCATTTTCGACAAATATTTCAATGAAATACGAGAAACTAAGAAAAATGCATTCACACAATTCGAAAGAAAATGTAGGACTGACATGACGTTAAGTGTTTAGAGTTGCCAATGATCATTATATAATTCCTCAATTGTCCCATTCATAACCGTACATATCTGTGAGAAAAGTATATAAATTGACTGGAAATATTGTCCTGATGTGAGTTTAACATTTTATACCCATCCCAAGAAAAATGCTCTACGCCGCTAAAGATTATTTCACTTCAAATAACCAAATAACTATACATATTATATCCATTGTTATGAGAACTACATATTATTCTTCCCATCCATTTTATATATATTTACATAAGTATGAAATCGCAACAATTTAACTGTTATGGAGCTAAACAGTTCACGTGTCAGAAGGCTACAAATCAATTCTAATTTCCTGAAAATTAAGGAATTCCCTAAAAGCTTGCAATCCTCGCCATTTTTTGTATAAATGGCGGCGAGCCGTAACCGAATATCAAAAAAGTACTTTTTTTTAATAATTCATGATTCCGGTTACATATCTTTACAAGTTTGAACTCATAATTTTTAAGATTGATGTGATTAATTTACGTAACCATTGCCAGTGGGCCCAAAAAAAATGGTCTCCTTTATTAAATTATTCGCAACAAACACAAGTCTAACAATAAACACCACCGAAATTAGCATCGAATGACATCTGTCAGATATCTTATCCATCAGTTAACTTTGCTGTCTGAAGCTTGGATCTGGCCAAAAGTTTACTTTGCAGTTTATTTGCCAGTTAGTACTATTTATGCATTATGAAACGCAAACGATGTCTTTATTCGATAGATAAGTTGCAAGTAGTTTATTCGGGACTTTATCTGGACATTGTGAAACAGACCCTAAAATAAATTGAATAATATGTTTTTGGGAAGCACTTATTACCCTCCATCCGATGGTTAGCGTGACGACCAAGATGGGCACACACAGAGCATTTGTGCCCCAATTGTCCGCGAACATAGCTGCTTTCACTGCGCTCGATCACATTGGAATACTGGACTCGCACATGACCTATTTCGAGATATGGGTAACATTTCAGTGGTTTGGCCTTCAACGCTTCAACCATGGCTGCAGACCAACCCACTCTTAGTCTTTTTTTAGAGTTGGAT
Organism: Pseudoips prasinana; assembly: GCA_951640165.1. Taxonomy (NCBI): domain Eukaryota; kingdom Metazoa; phylum Arthropoda; class Insecta; order Lepidoptera; family Nolidae; genus Pseudoips; species Pseudoips prasinana. Next base: position 14,848,170 of record OX621241.1, on the reverse strand, counting down.
GCAACCGAATTTCGCCAATTTTTATATCAGCCACCAAGCATCCGGTATATCTGCTATTGACATTTCTGCTTGCGTGACTGATTCATCCAGACTTTTACCTCTAACGTTTTGGTAGGACGCGCAATACGTTCATCTATCTCCTTAAAAACTTGAAGTTGATTAGTGAGGGCATCCACTTTTTTGTTAATTTCAAGGCCGGAGATTTTAAGGACAAGGCCTCCATGGTCTTCATTATGGCCTTCTTCAGCTGAATTCCCAAAACTATTCATGACGTGCTTGAAATCATGACGTTGAGTGCCCTAAACACGGTGAGGCTGCAGGATCCTTGAGGATCCGGAAGGAATTTTCCGGGATGCCCGGCACCCTCGTGGAGTAGCGTGTTTTTCGATGTCGACATCCACTCTGAATAATGACCAGAAACCCTCTAATCATTTGTCCCTCGCCGGGTAGCAGAACTTAGACTTGGGGTAATTTTTAAAGAGGTTTTCTTACACCTTTGCCTCTGCTATGCTATCTGGCAATCAGAGGACACGCAAAAAAAGCAGTGCAGTCCCCCAAGCTGATCCCTTCACAAAAATTGATTACGGTCCGCGCCCAGGGTGCACCGTCCCGCAATAACTACCATTTCCATTGGATTCTACAACCAATGTCTTAAGGTAAAACCAGGGATTCAGAAATGTTATATGCAACCCTACCTAAAACTGTCAAAAACAAAATGGCACTATTATGTCAAAAAAATTGATTTGTATTGGTTTCAAATGCAAATAGCAAATTTTGATCTCATCTCTAAAAATGTATGTAAACTAGATAAAATTCTCAAATGTGTATTAGTTCAATTCTCAAATGTGTATTAAACAATCCGTGTATTAGTTCATCATTCATAATGGGAGACCAGCAAAACAGCCTCGGTAACAGATTTCATACATTTTTGTTTTGATTTATTTAATGGGGTGTGGAGTTGATAACTTTGAGGAATTAAATTGTTTACAGATGATCTTGAGATGCTAAAAGCACTGTATGACTTTGAAGCTACGTTAGCTAAGACTCTAAGTTTCTGTGAAGGTGAATTCTTCTTCCTACAGCAAAGCAACGTAAAACAGAGGAACTGGTGGCACGTTGTTAATAGAAAAGGTCAAGTAGGCTTTGTACCCTCGAATTACGTCGCTGCAGTCAAGGTAATAACTGATTAACTCAATTAGACCAATTTATATCAAATTGAAGCAAGGCTTAAACTAGTCAAATCTGCAATACTGTTTTTCATGCAGATACTGGCCTTATTTGAAAATTAGAGGTACATTTAACTCGATAAATGTAGTATATTGCTACTTTTGTTCAGAACTAGGGACTACTTAACATTTATACAGGAATTACCACACCAAAGCAATAGATCTGTAAGTTTTTATAAAAGCACATTTGTAGAAGCAGTTTTGTAGAAGTACTTTTATCCTTTTTTATTAGTGTTATTCTTTCATTTCTGATTGTTTATAACTACCTCTTGTATTTTTCTTTATGTTGTCTAGTAAATATACTTCTTTCCTTCTATTGACAGACTATCTTGAATTAGAAGTTTTTACTCCATATAAAATAAACAAAATTTATTCACATTTGAATTTTCTCTATTCTATGTTTAATATTTATATAAAATGTGGTTTCGTTCTACATGCTTTCCATTTGTTGTGAATTGTATTAATATTGTCCAAAATAGTAATATGTTTATCATGCTGCATATCAGTGTTCACATTTTACAACTGAATTCAAGATCATGTAAAATTACTGGGCTTAACTAAACATTGGATTAGAATAAGAAATGGAAGACCCATTTTTAGCTCCATCATTAGTATAAATGATAAAAACTATTACTTATTAAAATTAAAACTGTCCATGGGCAGCAGTGATCACTTACCATCAGAAAACTCCTTGCATGTTTGCCTTGTCATTCTATAAAAATAAATAGTGTTGTAGTTGTAATGATCAAGGGCAAAATCTGAGGATATTCCTTTCTCATTAAGAATTTAAGTTACTGATTATTTTGAGAGTAATTCTGTCGTCTCAGCTAATCTGCTGTAAATCATTGTGTCGTAATCTATTTTTATTTATATTAACTTACTCTATATTAGATTTTTTAAAATACCATCCAAGGTGTCAATTTGCACTTGACATTGGCCAACTCTAGTTAGATATTGTGGAATGCCATTAAATTAATTTAAATTGGAGGTAAAATATGTTTCGAGTTATCTCAATGTTTTATGATAAAATAAAATTTTATAGAAGTTTCTTACTTATAGCATCCCATTTCCAAAGAGTATTCTATTTCTTTCTATATTGACTACTTAATGATAAACTAGTAATTTTTCTACTCATTAAATAAATAGTTGAAAAGTTGTATGCAAATGCTTAAAGTTATTGCTATGTTGGTTGGATTGGACAATTTTAGCATAACACAGTCAATTTAACATGTCACAAATTTGAGTGATCAACAAAATCATTTTTGTTTAACTTTTATAACAGGTGGAACCTGAGTTCTATTTGGTGTTTATTAACGATTGCATCAAAAATATTTGTGAAAGCAATGCAATGTCACAAAAGCAAGATCTTTTGGCAAAACTAAATGAGAAGAAAAAACAACTTCAACTGAATTTGAAGCCGCATATAAAGAAATCTCAAGCACCTAAGCCACCCCAGAGATTGGATGATAATACTCCACCAAATGGTGTGTCACCATCTTTTGATCTGCGGCCAGTAGTGTCACAGCAGCATATCAGTGAAGAGAGAGATTCTCCCATTAAATCTACTGAAAATGCGTCTCAAGGTAAGCATTTTAAATTAGTAAAGCATGATAAACTGTGTTCTAGTTTTTCTGAATATTTTATTAAAAAGGTCCAAGTGGCAATAAACAATATGCTTTTAAAAATTGGTCAGTAAATTCAAATCCCCAAATCATCTAAATCTGACTTTTCACTATTTTATTTTTTTACTTCACAAAATGAACACATAATATTCTCCAGTTTTCAGAATTTTTGTATTTGTATTTGTATGCATGGTGGAATTTAACTCAATTCCACATTACAAGAAGGTTTAATCAATATTAAGGATACTACCTTCATCTAGGTAAAACATTGTTTTTATGATAGGAAACAACAACGGCAACCTTCGCTGATGATACTGCAATATTAGCTAGTAGCAATGACCCAATAAAAGCTTCTGATTACCTGCAAGGTGGACTCTATGAGATAAGTACTTGGTTACATAGGTGGAAAATAAAGGCCAGTGCTACTAAATCGGTACATATTACATTTACCCTAAGAAAAGGTGATTGCCCTCCAGTACTACTTGACGGTGATGTACTTCCACAAAACAATAGAGTAAAGTATCTCGGAATGCACCTGGACAGACGATTGACTTGGAAAAACCATGTTAAAGCTAAAAGAGAAGAGCTCAATCTCAATTACAAAACTTTGCTGTGGCTACTGGGCCGTAACAGTAAATTAGCTACAGACAACAAGTTGCTCATTTATAAAATGGTTCTTAAACCCATATGGACTTATGGAATTGAACTATGGGGTAGTGCTAGTGACTCCAATATCAAGATTATCCAAAGAATGCAGAATATTATCTTACGCACTATATCAGACGTCCCCTGGTTTGTTACTAATAGTGAAATCCACCAAAATTCTAAAATTAACACAGTGAAGGAAGAAATAAGACTGTTTTCTGAAAACTACCAAAAAAGACTAGCAATGCATCCAAATGACTTGGCGCTGCAGTTGAATAGCCAGGATTATCCTAAACGCCTCAGAAGGCATGACATCCTGAAGCTTAAAGAGAGGGTGTAGCTTCACTTACACAGGAGTAGTGTTCTCATTGGAGTGCACACTCACCACGCCAATAATCTCACACGCAACTATCACAACAACTCATCCGCTCAAAGTCCTAGGACTGATTGAAGATCATAAAAAAAAAAAAAAAAAAAAAAAGCAGCAATGTAGCCTACAGCAGCATGGTCTATACTAAGCAGTTACCTATGAATGTAGACTAAACACTTCCCAATGGCGAATGTGAGCTTCAAACAGTATTCTGGTTAAAGATTATAAGTCTTGTTTCTGGGGTCTAGGGTTCTGTACCCAAAGGGTAAAACGGGACCCTATTACTTCTTGAAATTGAGACTTCACTGTCTGTCTGTCTGTCCGTCTGTCACCAGGCTGTATCTCATGAACCGTGAGTAGTTTAAAATTGTGACTTACCCCAATTTTCCTATCGAGAATGATTACTACAATGTGTACAGTAGGTAATCTGAGTGCAGATTGTCAAGCGCATATCGCATTCAGTAACAACAACGTAACGCAGTCGAATAAGTATGTCATACGATTCGCAACTGTTCAATAAGCAGACAGCGCGTACAATACAATGCGTACAATAATCTGATTGCATCTATTCAGGTACATGTCGATTTATTGTATTATTATTATCCTACTAAACCATTACTCAACCGTGATCATTATCAAAAGAGAAAGAGAGGTAAACATTTAAACACTGATCTAAATGTATGGTCTATGTATATACATATACTAGTAGGAACATTAAAAGAGATGTAGAGTGCTAGTCACCATGGCATTGAATATTGGGGACCTGGTACAGATAATTACTGTAGAAAAGCGATTGTCTGGACTTCACATCGTTAATATTGTGAATCATGAACTATATAGTGCCATACTATTACCCAGAGAAAGAGGAGATGGCAAATTATTTAATATTCGCTATGAAGGGCTTAAGTTATGGGGTCGAATAATTACAATCAACGACAACCTCGTAGACGTAAAAGAAATAAATTACTAAGTGCAATATGCTCCTGACAACCTGCTTGTAGTAGGTTAATAAATCATTCTCGAGAGGAAAGTTGGGGCTTCTGCATCACGCAGCTCGAGCGGTGGCGCGAGAGCAAGTGATGCAGAAGCCCCAATTTTAACCTACTACCGTGATAGTTAGCCAGTTGAAATTTTCACAGATGATGTATTTCTGTTGCTGCTATAATTATTATTATTAAGCCTTTATTGCCAACAAGGATACATTATAATATTACATTACATAATTAAATACGAGTAGGTATATATAAGTTATTGGGTGTTGGCGTGTCTTTGCGACACGAAGGCCTCCTCCAGCGCTTTCCAGTCTACTCTCTCTTGAGTTGTTCTCTCCCATAGTGGACCTGCAATCTTTCTTATGTCATCAGACCAACGTCTTCTTTGCCTTCCTCTTTTCCTCTTTGTTTGGAATCTGGGAGTCCATTCCGTTATGTCTTTTGTCCATTCAATATTTTTCTCTCTCATCATGTGGCCTACCCACCTCCATTTCAGTTTTTTTGTTTTCACAACAACATCTTCAATTTTCGTGATATGTCTGATATCCACGGCTCTTTTTCTGTCTCTCTTTGTGTAACCCAGTATACTCCTCTCCATACCTCTTTGACATGTTATCAGTTTTTGGTTTTGTTTTTCTGTATTGTTTCTGTTTGTTGCTGCTATAATAATAAATACTAAAAACAAAATAAAATAAATATTTAAGGGGGCTCCCATACACGTGAACGTGAATTATTTGCTCGTTTTTATAGATAATGGTATAGAACCCTTCATGCGCGAGTCCGACTCGCACTTAGCCAGTTTTTTTAAGGATTACTGTAGTTCAGTAATTTGCGGGTCAGTCAGGGAGTTCAGGGCTCTCACTCACCTACATATTGCTCGCTGGCGATCTTGTAGCCATATAGACATGACTAATCTGCTGAGTTACGTGTACTATCTGTAATATGATTGCTATCATATACTTAATTCAAAATTATTGTTTTGATGTTTTTCTTTTGTATTCCTAAATATAATCTAAAATAATAAACAACAGATCGAGCAAATATTGTGTTTGCCTACTAAATAATTACTTTAAGTGGACCAAATCCCGTGTTTATGCCCGCTTGAGTATGTTTAGCCGGACCGTCTCAACTGGGCCGTGTTGAAACCGATAGTAGATGAACCCACTGAGTTTGTTTCGCTGGGTCTTCTCAGTTGGGGCGCATTGGATACGGTGATAGCATTAAAGCGCGACCGTTGTTATAAACACAAGGTCCGCCATAATAATAATATTGAATTCGTATTTGTCAGCTGGAATGGGACAAATATGGGCTTGCAAACAATGGCGAAAATCTGTGTCATCTGAGGTTCGCTGATGACCTTGTGTTAATTTCAACATCAAACGAAGAGAGCCGGAGTAGGGTCAAGGACTAAGCATGAACACATAAAACACTAAGGCCATTACAAATGGGGAGCAGGAACCTATATATATAAACAACAACGAAATTGAATGATCATCATCATCATCATATCAGCCGAAAGACGTCCACTGCTAGAAAAGGGCCTCCCACAAAGACACAATTGCCGGTCTTGCGCTATTCGCATCCAGCAGTTTCCAGCTACCCGCACAGGATCATCGGGCCATCTTGTAGGGGACCTACCCATGCTGCGTCTTTCGATTCGTGGTCGCCACTCGAGAACTTTTTGCCCCAATGGCCGTAGGTTCTACGGGCTATGTGCCCCGCCCACTGCTACTTCAATTTGGCAATTCTGCGGGCTATGTCAGTGACTTTTGTTCGCTTGCGGATCTCGACATTTCTGATTCGATCCCGCAGGGAAACTCCGAGTGAAATTATTCAATTTCACTCGGAGTTTATCTCCTGAAATATAGAAAAGTATCCCACTTGCATCTGAACAAAATTCTTAACAAACGCCAATTTGGTTATCAAACGGGACTGGGTACTGTCGATGCGGTTGATCAACTAATTAATGAGGTATTAGGCGAATTAAATAACAAAATGAAAGTAGCAGGTTTATTTTTGAACCTATCTGCTGCGTTTGATACAATCGACCATGAAATCCTTCTTGGCAAATTGGAATTTTACGGAATTAGGGATAATGTGTTAAGTCTCATAAGGTCGAAATCAAAAACATTGTAAGAGGACAAGAAGTCGTAACTAAGTCTAAATTAACTAATATAAGATGTGGTCTACCGCAGGGATCAATATTAGCACCAATTTTCTTCATAATTTATTTGAATGACCTTATAAGTGTTGTTTCGAGTTCTGTCCCTGCAAGTAAGTTAATAGTCTATGCAGACGACGACAAATGCAATTATATCAGCTAATAGTTCACACGGACTACAATGTCAGATAAATAACTCGCTTTTGGTCTTTAATGAATGGTTCGCGGCCAACAATATGCAACTAAATATTAACAAAACCAACGCTATATTGTTCCAAACAACGGCGCGAAAAAAGTAAAGTGTTGACATATTTAGTAAAGGGGCCAAAGTCGAACTCAATCATATTGTTAAATTCCTGGGAGTACATATAGATCAGTTTTAAAACTGGAAACCGGAACTAGAGGCAATAGAAAATGCAATAAGTTCAGCCTGTTACGCCCTAAGAAGCTTAAGAGATGAGGTGGACATTAAACAACTTAAAATTGTACCATGCGTTGGTTGAATCTAAATTAAGATATAGTTCTAAATTCTGGGGAAACAGTTATGACTATAATATGAATAAAGCATTTACCATTCAAAAACGGGCAATTCGAACTATGGTTCGAATACCTCCGTGGGAGTCATGTAAAGATCACTATTGTAAGCTGAAAATTCTAACCGTTCCTAGTCTCTACATTTTTGTTGTACTCATGGATGTTATTCAACATCAGTGTAAGTATGAAACGCAAGCACAAAGAGAACTAAGACTTAATACTAGAAGGAAATATTTGGTGGTTCCTTTGCGACCAAGGTTAAATGTCGCGATGCATGGCTGTAGATATCAAGCCATAAAATTATTTAAATCCCTGCCGGTTGAGCTTAAAACCATCGATAGTCCTAATATATTTAAAAATAAATTAAAAAAGCTTTTGCTGGAAGGGTGCTTTTACTCAGTAGACTAATTTAAAGGTAATGGCCCTTTTAGTATGAAAAATATACCTACGGCGTACAGAAATGAAATATGGGGGAATCAAAGACAAATGATTATACTTTTCAATGGTAAGTGGTGCATTACTGTGGCCGATGGGGATCATGAAATAAAATATAATACATTGTATTATTGCGCGACCGCAACAAAGCTCGCGTGAGACCGAGATAGCAATATACGTGTTATTTATTACCTGACCGAACGAGTTTGCTTTATAAGTGTCACGATGATATTTTTATTTAACAAAACAATGGCAAAGTAAGTCTGCTTGTTTCATTTTCAAGTCTAAACTACTGAACCGATTATGGTTAAATTGCTTGCCCCGTAGAGATATACATGTAAAGAATGAGTATTTGTTTAATACCTTAGGTGCATAGCATAGATTAAGAAAATACATTATTTAATTATTTTTTATCTATCATGTCATGTCAAATTCCTATGAATAGACAAAAAAATATATCTTATATACATATTAGATTTGTAGACGCCCAGTGACATTTTTCCATGGGATAAAATAATTTAGAGACGGGCGAAACCGCTGGTGCAGCTAATTATTATCCAATTTTGATCGGTCTACTGCAAGATCTCTCCGTTGAATTATTTTTTCTTTTTACATATAATGAACAGTGGGCTATGCCTGCATTATTTGCCATCATTTTCGTTTTTGTACAAAAACATTTTTGAACCGGGTCGGATTATGGGCCATGACCTTTTAAGGTGACTTTATTAATTATGTTTCGTCGTAGCTTTATTCATTTTTGTATTATTTTTTTATTGGTATTATATAATTTCTTATTTTTTTTGTGTCTTGTGTGTAAGTTTCGTTAATATTCAAATACGATTGTAAAATTGTTCTCTGTATAAATTAATAAAAAAAAAATTGTGAAATATATGACAGAAGGCTTAAAATAATAATAAATACAATTTACTTATTAAATTGCATTATAAATTATATAACATCCATTTACCAACTCATTTATTTGTAGACCCTTTAATATAAAATGGAATCATTGTGTCTTATGATTAAAAAAAATCCTGTTCCAGATAATGAGGATGATAGGAAGAACCCCGCGGACAGCAAAATGCTATCAAACCAGGTTTCCTCGGATACCGACAACCAGGATGACAGTCAGGACAGTAACGAGAGTATTAAACCGAATGCTATTTACGAAATAGTGCAGGCGGTGAGGAAAGAAACACAACTAAGCCATGAGATGTCCAAAGTAGCTGTCGAAACTGTACTAATTTCGTTGAGAGTAAGTTTCCAACCTTTTGTAGTGTGGGCCAAAAGACTTTGCCTATTTGTTTGGTTTACTAGGTGTGTTTTGAATCCCCTAATATGTCTATGTTCACAGTTGTGAATATAGCCATATTAGTTATAGAATACATATACGTATATTAAACTAGATATTGGTGTCCAAAACAAAATTGGTGCCCTGTCATATTACCTAATATGCAACACTTACATTTAATTACATTGGCCAAAGTTGGCAGTCTCTAAGGGCCTATGCACACCGCGTTTTTTAAGCGCCGTTGATATTAGGTAGATATTAGTAGATTTTTTAAGTAGTCGTTGATAGACGGCGGGCTTTTATCCTATGGAGCAGTTTGTTTGTATCAACAAACAAACGCGATGCTATCGTGCGTGTGTATCGCTACAAACGCGCGTCAACGGCGCGCTTAAAAAACGTGTTGTGCATAGGCCCTTATTAAGCTAAACCAACTGCGCAAATGTGTATCGAACTGGTTCACTCTAATTTTCTCACTCATAATTCAATGTGTGGACGTAACTTAAAAATGGCTCATGACAGGACAGACGCAAGGCTGTAAGAAATCTGACTGCTTTGATAACTGATTCGTATTTTCTACTGGAAAACATAACAAACAAATTCAACTACAAATTATTTAACTTAACTTGTTAACCTTCATTTATTAGGAATTTCTGCCTGGTGGTGCTGCAAGATCAATTATAGAGGCTTTGCTACGTGAAGCAAACAGTAACATAACATGTCCCAAAAACGCAATCGACGCTGCTCCAGACGCACTTCGTATGATGACGGCGCTGAATGCTCTGTCTAAAGCTGCCAATGACGCACAACAGAGAGGCTGGGCACTGCATGATGATGCACATGATATACAGACACAGCTTCTAGAACTTATCTCTGTCATGGTAAGTTTAGCTATAATAATTAGACATAGACACACTAAATAGTCTGAAGTCTGTTTGTGTGATGAAGTTCGACTGAAACTAACAGATATCATTATTTTACTTCACTATACTTTTTAAAATTAAAAACCGGCCAACTGCGAGTCGGACTCGCGTACGAAGGGTTCCGTACCATTATCATTATATCTATAAAAACGAGCAAAAAATTCACGTTTGTTGTATGGGAGCCCCCTTAAATATTTTATTTTTTGTATTTGTTGTTATAGCGGCAACAGAAATACATCATCTGTGAAAATTTCAACTGTCTTAACTACATATCACGGTTCATGAGATACGGCCTGGTGACAAACAGGCAGACAGCGAAGTCTTAGTAATAGGGTCCTGTTTTACCCTTTGGATACGGAACCCTAAAGAGGCTTCCGTGTGATTTTTTTTTCCGTGTGATTTAGATAACATACAAATAGGTGTCTACTATAACTAATCCTCAGTTGTGACTGTTATCTTAAGAAAAAAATACTGACATTATTTCTACTTGTAATAGACTATAGTTTGAAGATCCCTGTTAATATTGTAGTGGTTTTACATTTAGTAGTGTAGATTCCAAATCTTTGCACTAATTTTCATGCGAATTTTTATATCGAAATGCTAGTTTAAGTACAAAAGTTCTCAGCTACCTATGTTTTTACGATATTAGGTTCAGCCATTTATATTAAATGATATAATTTTCAAACATTTAAATTTTATTAAGAATCCTAGATTTTTCAAATTGAATGGAGGTTAAGATAAAAAGAAATAGATAAAGATAAAAAACTATATTCCACAAACAGAATAATCCCCTTTATCCGAGAAACTTAAATAAAGTAGCTACTTTTGTTGCATTACAGTAAAGTTTAATTTACCTTTGATTTTTATTTGCGTAAGTCTGTCCTAATATGTATATGAATAATAGCTTATTTGGTTCGTTTCACTCGCTAAATTAATACGGATCCGGATGGTTCAATCAATCAATCAATCAATTGTTTATTTGCAAACCGGTTGTTTGATGTACTTGTACGGTTGCATCAATATTGCTAAGAGATACTGATCTGCTACAAGCAAATGCCGTTGCATGGACAAGGCAAGGATTCTAAAGTCTTTTTTAAGTATGGTCTAGCACAAAAGCATTATTTTTTTGTGCATGTAATATGTATGCTCCGTCGTCGATGCTCTATCTGTCTGTAGTGCTTATAGTTAATCAAGACTAACGTGAAACTCTTATTTTCAGTCAAATGCAGATGTGAACATATCTCAGCATGTTTTGAGTAGTCACAAGTATGGGTATGTGACTACCCTGGTTCAGTACTACCAGATGGAGACCAGATGGCCTCTACGACAACTCCTTCTACAGGTTAGTATTTAGATTCAAATAAAATCGAATCAGAAACGTTGAAATCCCCAGGCGAACCAAATTAGCCGACGTATCCCAAAGAATTGCCAAACAGAGGTGGCAGTGGGCATATAGCTCGAACTAACGGCCGCTGGGGCAGAAAGATTCCCGAGTGGTGACCCCATACGACCATACTGGAAGACGCAGCGTGGGCAGGCTCCCTAGAAGGTGGATGCGGGCAGCACAAAACCGGCCATTGTGGAGATCCATGGGGTGGCCTTTGAAAATTCTGATCAGCAAGTCCGAGCCGGACTCCCGTGGAAGTGAAGCAAATTTGTTTGTGAATAAATTATATAATTGATGAAATTACGTTTGGTACTTGTAAAATAAAATTGCTAAATAAACCCAATAAGGGAACCTCAAGACCTATTTATTTCGTAGACTCAAGTGGCGATGGCCTAATGACTTGGTTTCGATCTGTAACTCCCTTTTCCCTATATTATAAAAGATAGGGGAACCTGGAAAACTGCATGAGGGCTTTGTCTATTTCTGTTACACAGATAGAAAAGCGTTTTTTGCTGTATGAGCACTTTGGTGAATTACCTTGTAAAATAACACTCCAGGTAGCATGCAGCATTGTTTTTTAAATTTTGTAGTCCTGGGTGTGAGTAAGGTCACCAGGCCGTATTCTTGCTTGCAAAAGTGGTGTAATAAATAAAATGTAATTTTCAGGCGTTTGGGGTGATGTGCGGTTTGGAGCGAACTGCTCTAGCCACGTTGGCCCTGTCTGCGCTTCCGGCAGAGATCGCACGTGACATACGCGACAACCCCCGTGCTGTTAGCCGCCTCTCACACTCTGCGCTTTTGCTGTCCATGGTGTTGTCTATGGGGGATAAATTGCCGATCACACATTTTGGTATGTCTTCAAAATGTATATTTAACGATCTTGTACTGAACACGTACAAGATCGGTAAATCACTTAAGATAAGTAAACACATGAGCACGATACTAGTCGCGTCATTTTTTTAAAGCTAAAACTCAATCTAATTTTTTAGGCTTTTGATTCGATATAAATAGATATGACATTCAAAGTCTGTAAAAGGTTTACTCTCAAGGGTGTAAAATAACAATACGGAATAGGGGATGAAAGTTTGTAGGGAAATAATTAACATTTATGTGAATGTTTTACAAGTTTACGAACACGTAAAATTTACGGAGACATAAAAAAATCGTCGCGGGCACAGCTAGTAAGTTTATACGAAGTAGTTGAGATAAGAAATTTATAGGTAATCCAGACTAAGATTATAGGACGATACTGCGCGTTTAGTGTGGGTCCACAAGAAATGTGTTACTTCAGTTAAATGACTGCGAAATAAAGAATTTTATTAGTATTATCAAATTAATCGAGCTAATTTATCACCGCTGCAATACTCTATGCGAAGTTTCACTGCAGCTATTTACATTATTGCAGTCCAGCCTATCTGCAATCATGGCTAGTATACTGTTTGATCTAGCCCGCACCTTGCGCACCCTTTACGCATAGTTAGTAAAAATACAATCTACTCGCGCTTTAGCGAACATCCTTGACATGCTACAACAACGTGACTGAACGCATCACACTAATATTCCAAAGGCAAAAGTTTGTGAGTGTGTATGTTTGTTACTTCTTCACGTCTAAACGGCGGGAGCGATTTTAACAAAATTTGGTATGGAGTTAGCTGACACCCTGGATTAACACATAGGCTACAATTTATAAAGTTTAACGCAAGTAAAACTGCGTGGCACAGCTAGTTTTATATAATTCTGTAATTATTTTAGAGGAGATCGTTTGTAGCCAGTTGATTATATAAATATGGCTGCAAATATGTCTATGAGGTGCACGCTGCGAAGCTCCTATTGCCCCATCACGAGACCCTTAGTTAAAAGTATTAAAATAACTTTGCATTTAAATGTATAATTGTAATCGAATAATGTGTTATTTTTGGCTATTTGTGGGGTTGATTTATTTTAATAAGTAAACGTGCAATGAACATCTGTTTCGTGACCCATAAATAGTTGTTCTGGATGTAATTTGTGTCCGTCTATTATATGTTTGTAAAGTACCCTGCAACACAGGGATTAAATTCCCTAGTGCGGGTGTCGTCTTTTTAAAGAGAAAAAATAACCCCGACAAATTGAGAGTTTTAAAAGTTGCCATTATAAAATAAATTATTTTATAAAATATATCATATCATGTGCAAAAATTATTTTTCTATTAATTACGTTTATTTTTTATAGAACAACTTGGCGAAGAATTTGCACAGTTCCTTTTAGAGCTAATAGAAAACCCGCCGGAAACGGATATGGACGAACAAATTCCGGACCTGTTCTTAACCCTGCTCCTCGCCTACAACCTGCAGTTCGAGAGTACTTACGAGAATCTTCTGTTAAATGCTTTGGAAACGAAAGACAATGCTAAGACTTTCTGTGAAAAGGTGTTGTTACTTCTGAACCGTGAAGGTAAGTCGATGTTATATCTCGATTGGTGATATAGCCACAGCTCACAAACAGTGGCGGATTTGCAGTCTTGGCCGCTCTAGGCCCCATGGCATGTGCTTCCCCGTTCTCAGCACAAAAAAGTATATAATAATGAATAATTTCATTATATACCTAGTCTTTATGAGAAATCTCATAAAGAAAATAAGAGTACGTTTGTGATTGTACGTATTTTCTTTATTGCTATATTTTTAAAGATAATAACTATTAAGCCTCTTGGCTGCTTTAAGCTACGCATTCACATACTAAATTGAGCGATCATGCTGAACAAGGAACATACTCAGCAAGGGATGAAATTTCCCTTATTCTAGCTTGCATGATATTGTATATGCCTGTCATATCAACTGAGAAGTCATAATGTTGCCGGCGATAGTTTAAAATCTCAATACCCAATTCGGTTAAAGTTGAGGTAACAGCATCAAATCCAGCGGAATGAACTTGAGGAACCGTGCTACATGAGATCCATTAGGCAGGAAATATCTGATGACATAAGTGAGCTCGTTTATTCGCTGGTCTTTAGTACGAGATATATCTTGCGTACCAAATCATTACTTTTAATAATAATATGTATGTATTGTATTTTGCATTAGAATCATTGCTATTTTTTGTTAAGAATTGCCGCCCATAATATCTGGCCGCCCTAGGCCCGGGCCTACTAGGCCTGAGGGCAAATCCGCCACTGCTCACAAACCATGCTATATAACGGTATTTCATGTAGTTATTGTACAAATTAAGTTTGAGGTATATATGACACATATTGCATATGGTGGCGATGCAGGAGTATAACTGCGGTGCCCTCTGAACTAAAACAGAGGAAAGAACAATATTTATAATGTTATTATTTTGCTTGCTCTGTATAATTTGTACGCCTTGTAAGGCAAAACATAGTGATATAACACAATTTTTATACCATGTACCATATTACCTATGTTTAACAAATAAATTACTTTGACTTTAGATCGGTAGGGTGTTCATCCGCAGAGTATGAGTCCTGGGTTTAAATCCCGGGTCGGGCGAAAAGTGATTTTGGGACTTCTATAAAAACAAAAATTTTTCAGGATCAGCCCGAAGTCTGGGAGTTGGCGGTATTATACCCCCGTGCCTCGGAGAGCACGTAACCGTGACCTCGTTTCGGTGGTGTCGCTAGGCATCCCATCGGATTATGAGAGTTATGGAATAGAAAGTGCTCCTGTGTTTGCGCACACACTTGTGCACTATAATAATAGGTCTTTACCTATGAAATTGCCGTTTTGTATGAAAAAATTTAAACGAATTTTTTTCATGAATTTTTTTATTTGTATTAATCGAAGTAATCACCCATGCAATCAATGCATCTTTGCCATCGCAGTGGCAGTTTATTGATGCCCTTCTTAAAGAAATCAGCTGGACGGGAGGCAACAAATTCTTCAAAGGCATTTTGTACTGCCTCTCGGGTATTGAATTTTTTTCCCGCCAAGAAGTTATCCAAATTCTGGAAAAAGTAGTAGTCTGTAGGCGCAAGGTCTGGTGAGTAGGGCGGATGACGGAGAGCTTCCAACCCCAGTTCTTGCAACTTGGAGACCGTCTGCTGTGCAGTATGAGGTCGCGCGTTGTCGTGCAGGAGCAGCGGAGACGAGCGATTGACCAATGCTGGTTGGAGATGCGCCAGCTTCTCCATCATTGTGCTCAGTTCTTCACAGTACACATCTGCAGTAATGCTCACCCCGTTTGGTAAGAAGCTGTGATGAATCACACCGGCGCTAGACCACCAAACAGTGACCATCACTTTTCTAGGGGTAAGTTTTCGTTTAGGGCATTGTTTAGGTGCTGAACCAGGATCCAACCAACTTGCTGAGCGCTTGCGGTTATCAAACAGAATCCATTTTTCATCGCAGGTAACAATGCGGTTCAAAATTCCTTCATTTGTGTGTCTGTTGAGCAGTGCAAGGCACGTCTCGACGCGTACTTCGCGCTGGCGATCATTGAGTTCGTGGGGCACCCATTTGTCAAGCTTTTTTACCTTGCCAATTTGACGCAAATGGACCAATATTGTTTTGACGCTAACGTCGAAAGCTGCTGCTAATTCAGCCGTAGATTGTGTATCATCAGCTTCCACAACCGCCTTTAATTCGTCATTGTCGACCAAAGTCTTCGGACGACCGCGAGGTTCATTTTTCAGGTCGAAATTTCCAGAACGGAAGCGAGCAAACCAATAACAGGTGGTGCGTTGGTTTGTAGTGTTAGCTCCGTAAACGTCGTTGATGTTGCGTGCCGCTTGTGCCGCGTTGCTGCCACGACGGTACTCATATTCCATAATTACTCGAATTTTTAACGTATCCATGATGACGAAAAAGATTGAAATGCGATGAAAATGTAACACTAATCAATAAAGAAATGACTACTTTTGGAAAAAAGAATCCATGTTTTTAAAATAAAATTAATTTGAAATTAGAATTCTTAGCCAAACAAAAATTATTTTGATTTGAAATGGCCAGTACTGCAGAACGGCAATTTCATAGGTAAAGACCTAATATATCCCGTGCAGATAGCTTATCTCTATTGAGACTCGCCGCCGTGGCCGAAATTCGACTAGGAGGACATTATTATTATATTGTTAGAAGTGATTTTGAATACCTTCGTGGCAACACAACGACGGATATATATACGGCGTGGCGCGCGTCGAGCAGCCACTTTTTCGTCAACCACCGTTGCGAGCGGAAGCGCTGCCCGAATTCTGTCCGATAATTTCTTTAAGATTTTTGTTGATTTTTGTGAATATTTTAGTTCGGCCTGACGGCCAATAAATACTTTTTTAAAAATTACTTTGTTTTTCCGTTTATTTTATCAGAAGTGGGATTCGGAGGCTGTAAAGCCGCTTGGAGACCATATCTGGTTTGATAAAGGAATTAAATTTTCCTTCGCGTGGTTATTTTTGTGAAATTCGGACGGAGTTCACCAACACGATGCCTGCTGACGGCGACCGTCGTAAGCGTGGTTCTACCCGCCGTAAGCGCACACCTTCTCCTAATCCAATGGAGGACCAATCTCGCGAGTCTGTGGAGACGCGAGCTACCTCCACGAACAGCACCAACCCTACCTGTGCCGTCGCGCAGCCCAGTGCGACGCCACCTGCATCGGAACTCACCGCAGCGTCGCAGGCGCCTAATTCGCCCAGTTAATTACGGCCCGCGGCAATGGTGACGCCGGCGCCTACAACTCCGAGCAACGTTGGAGTCTCGTATTCCGATGACCAAGTGACAAACGCTGCATAGCGTCTTTTGATCGCTATAAGCCGTGCTCAGGTCAGATCCAACCATTATTATATATCTGATTTCGATCCGAGTGTTCATGATTTCGACACGTGGTGCGACGAAGTTGAAAAAGCCCGTATTTTAAACAATTGGGATGATAGGGAATGCCTTGCTCGCATCGGACATTGTTTAAAGGGAGAAGCTCGCACTTTGCTTGGCCAATGGACGAGCAATATTCGAACTTGGTCTAATTTTAAACTCGAATTAAAAGCATTATGCCCACGTTCCGTCGATGTCGCGAACATTCTGTACGATGTAATGCGAACAGAGTCCGATAAATACTCCACATATGCCGAGTACGCTCGAAAATCGCTTTTAAAATTACGCATAGTTAAAGGTCTTAGCGACGAGCTACTCACTGCTATAATTATACGTGGAATTACCGATCCACAGATTCGCGCCATGGCCACTAATGCTAAACTGTCATCTGATTCTATAGTGGAGTTTTTATCGAGCTTTGTTAAGCCGTCTTACGTAAATAACTACAGTAGGAAAGTGCAATCTAATGCTTCTAACCGGTTGAGCAGATCTTTTAATTATAATCCGTTAAAACGTCAACGTGACCCTAGCGATCTAAAATCCATTAAATGCTATCAGTGTAATCAATTCGGTCATAAGAGTGCAAATTGTCATAAGCGGTTGAATTCAATTCCTAATAACAGTAATGAGACGGCAACCTCGTTACCTACGACATCTCGTGTTGATACTTCGAAGTGTAACTTTTGTAAAAACGTAGGTCACTCTGAAAAAAATTGCTTTGCAAAAGAACGCACAAAGTCACGTAATACGAGTGGTGTTAATTTTTGCCGTGAAATAGTATAAAAATAGTAATAAAAATCGCGATGTGACGACTGCTGTCATATCTGCTATACCGTTAGACGTCCTAATAGATAGTGGTTCGTGTGTTTCCCTAATGTCTACGGACTTAGTAAAATATTTCCCGTGTCAATTAAAACCTACGACTCAGTTATTACGCGGTTTGGGCGGTACGGAGATTGAATCAAAATATCTTGTTACACTACCTGTCGAGTTCAGTGAAATAACTTTAGAAATTGATTTTTATATTGTCGGTGGTAATAATCTAGATGTGCCCGTAATTATCGGTACCGACGTGTTGAATAGAGATGGTGTCGCTTATGTTAGGACCAGTCGTTCTCAACGTATAGTACGCAGTAAGGAGATCGTGCATAGTGTAATGCAGATCAACGCTACTCCGCTGTCCGATAGGGTGAGTACACCAGTTACCGGGTATGATAGGGAACGGTTATTAGCTATTCTCTCCAAGTATTCTAAATATTTTTTGAGTGGTACCGCAACCACGACAGTGAAAGATAGTGAGATGCATATCAAGTTAACAACCGACGAACCCGTGTATTATAGACCCTTTATGTTGTCGCACGACGAAAAATTAAAAGTACGCGCTATAGTTAAAGATTTGCTCGATAAAGGTATTATTCGCGACTCCGATTCAGAATATGCCAGCCCAATTTTGTTGGTAAAAAAGAAAGATGGCTCTGATAGGATGGTCGTAGATTATCGTGCATTAAATCGAATCAACGTCAAAACAAGACACCCTCTTCCCTTGATTTACGACTGTATAGATCGGTTAGGTAACGCACGCTGGTTCAGTGGATTAGATAGGTTTCTGGTTTCGACCAACTCAGGGTTGCTGAAGAGTCTATCCACAAAACCGCATTTGTCACCCCTGACGGCCACTACGAGTATTGTAAGGTCCCGTATGGCCTGTCCAATGCGCCTATTGTGTTTCAGAAAACCATCTCTAAAACACTCAGACCCTTCATTACTAGTTTCTTACTAACGAAATTGAATACTTATGCAGGATTATCAGTAATGGTCAGGTTAGACCGAGCGCTTACAAAATCGACGCGTTAGTTAAATCACCCCGACCGAGTAAAGTCAAACAAGTTCGACAATTTCTTGGCTTGGCGGGATATTTTCGTAGATACATTCCCAACTACGCGATTAAGACTGCACACATCGCCGCTCTAACAAAAAGAAGGTGTAAACTTTAATTGGAGCGATGAACACTAAAATCATGAAGTCATTCTTCAAGAAATAATTTATTTTCTAACTAACGTGTTGACCGAGTTGCACACTAATGTTGGTTCATGTTATGGTGGCATTATCATGCAAGTACATGGGGACGGTCGAAGACGTGTGGTCGCTTATTGTAGTAAGTTGACAGCTGGCGCAGAATCCAAATATCACAGCTATGGGTTGGAGACACTTGCGCTGCATTTTTGGAAAGTACTTATTGTGCAATTGCTGTGATAGCTTGCTTGCTAGTCTTTCCCAATGCTTTAGCTAGATTATGTACCAAACAAACATATGTTTATTGACAGTTGACTATGTAAATTGTTGTGCGTTATTTGGAAGAGACCCGAGTAAATCCTGAGCGCGCATGGTATTGGGTTGACCTTAACGCTGGCGGGAAGGTATCTGGGGTGAGTCAGTAGCGCCGCTGACAACAGACCTGTGTAAATCCGACCCTTGACTATAGGTATCTGGGGTGACCTACAAGAGACTGAAGTAAATCCTCGGTGCACACATGAGTACGTGCAGGGTATTCGGTTGCGTAGGAACAGACCTGTGTAAAGCCTATGTGACTTGACTATAGGTATCTGGGGTGACCTACAAGAGACTGAAGTAAATCCTCAGTGCACACATGAGCACGTGCAGGGTATTCGGTTGCGTAGGAACAGACCTGTGTAAAGCCTATGTGACTTGACTATTGTGTATAGTTGTTATGACGTCTTGTATGGACTTATTGAGTGATTGGTACATAATGTAGCAGTTATAGGTGATTGCTGAATTTGTGTCAGCCGTCTGTTAGTAACTTTGTCCAGTATGTTGTGTGATCAACTTGTGTATTTTACAGAAGGCGACGAGGTCCAAGATACAGAGCCAGTGTTGCACATGGAGCATGGAGTCGCCGGTCCATCTACGAGTTCCTGATGAGGGCTTCGTGGACGTAGCCCCGTCAGGAGGGGCCGTGTTAGAAGTGATTTTGAATACCTTCGTGGCAACACAACGACGGATATATATACGGCGTGGCGCGCGTCGAGCAGCCACTTTTTCGTCAACCACCGTTGCGAGCGGAAGCGCTGCCCGAATTCTGTCCGATAATTTCTTTAAGATTTTTGTTGATTTTTGTGAATATTTTAGTTCGGCCTGACGGCCAATAAATACTTTTTTAAAAATTACTTTGTTTTTCCGTTTATTTTAATATGTTATTTATCATTTTACCGTTTTGGCTTTTTATTAATATGGATGGATAAAAATACACAAATGTTGTGCGAAAAGATCTTTGAATTTATGAACTCAAACACCAGACGAACGGAAGACTAAAGGTCACAGGTTCATAAGAGCCATCCGGCACCCACCCGCACCGCCTCGTCGCACGGCGTCCACTCGTTGTCGGCAGGTAGTCCACGAGTGGTCGCCGCGTTATCACCAAATCCCGTCGCGCGGTCAACCAGTGGACCCCGCGTGGTCAACGAGTGTACGCCGAGTGGAGTGTAGGGAGTGGCGCATCGCCAAGTATCGTCCTCGCGTGAATCATTCGCGGGCAGCGCGCGGTCCACTCAGAACCAGCGCATACCCATATAAGTCCATATAATACAGGAGGCGAGGCGTTGCGGGTTGGGTGCCGGGTGGCTCTAATGAGCTGTGACCTTTACAGTAATAGGGCATTGGATACAGAACTCTAAAAATGTGCGATCAGACAAGTTGATGCATTTATATGCCGTATATAGTTTGCATGCAAAAAACTTATTATTAAATGAACAATGTAATTTTTATTATTTGCAGAGGATCCAGTCCACATATTTGACCACGAGCCTGCGCCGCCGCATTCTGTACTCAAATTAGCCATCGATCTCTTTAGCCGCAAGAAAACTGCGGAGCATTTCTACACGAACGACGTCAAAGTGGCTATAGATATCATTGTAAGGCAGCTGGCCGACTTATCGCCCGGAGACTCGGTAATATAATAATAATAATACCACGATAATAATAATAATAGTACCAACCAAATTTTATTAAAATCGCTCTGGCCTTTAAGACATAAAGAAGTAACAAACAGACACTCACAAACTTGCCTTTATAATGTTAGTGTGATTGCACCCAGACTCAGGACAAACATACATGTTAATGCACACAAATATCTGTCCTGGGTGGGAATCGAACCCACGACCTGCGGCGTGAAAGTCAATCATTTACCAAAAACGCCAACCGGTCCGTCAAATTCATATACGATCAAAAATGTTCAATTATTCACACAAAAGGAAAGAAGGTATTTCTTTAACTTTGAAATACTAGCTCTACTCTAGTTTATACATTAGAGATAGAGAGATTATAGATAGAGAGTCGGAGAATTGGAAAGAAATTAGGAAATTAGGCTTTCGCAAAATTGGCCTTATTAACTTTTAGTGTTGTGATAATGATATACTGCCTCGTTGGTCTCGCGGAAGCGTGTTCACATGCAGAGAACGAGGTCCTGGGTCCAAATCCCGGGGCGTGCCAAAAGTGATTTTGGGACTTTTCTGTAAAAAAAAAATTCTCAGCATCAGCCCGAAGTCTGGGAGTTGGCGGTTTTATACCCCCGTGCCTCGGAGAGCGCGTAAAGACGGTCTTTCCAATCGTGTCGATAGGCGTCCCGTCGGATCATGAGAGCACACACCTGTGCACTATAATATGTCCCGCGCAGATGGCTAATCTCAAATCTGGACACCTAGACGAATCAATGAAACTTTCAGTTTCAATCTTAAATATTTATGTGCTATTAAAATTATTTCTTAAAATTTTATTTTATGCGATGCGATATTTGTTTAGGACGATTACATAGCCGATGGTAGAAGGATAATTAAACGTAAAATGAAACGTAGATAGTCCATTTTATTTTTCTTACACTATTTTGATATTACTCAGTTTGACACCGATTTTTCGTCATGTTTTTCAATATCAAACAGTTGATTTAAGACAAACTGGAAAACAATTATCCTACGTCCTTGAACTACGAAATCTGCGACCTGAAACAATGATTACTTCTTTAATAGAAGACACGAAATTTTGCTGTTACCTCTGTAAAATTCATGTTCTCGGATTCAATTTCTATCGTCAGCGTCGTATCTTTCTCGTCATAAACTGGTGGTTTGACTATTTTATTTACTTGTTTTGAACAAGCTAATGAAACTTCGCCGGTAGGCCGCCGGCTAGATACCTAGAATAAAAATACGTTAATTACAGTACAATATTTCTAATTAACAAAATTCATGTTGGTAACTAATATCTAAAGGAAAAGGTTTATTACCGCATTTATTAAGTCGATCTTATCTGTATTTACTGGAAATGAGAGAGATTTCTTGGCTGTAGAGTTATTCTTTCTGAAACATTACCATAATTTATAAGATAAATTTATTTATTTATTTAGGAAACAAACAGTCGTTTACAAAAAATGTATACAAAACTTTATTTCTAATAGACCTAAAGTTCCATTATCTTAATAACTAATATTATGTTCCTAGTTTACTTTGAGAACACTGAGCAACACATACAAAATTATCAAATAAATTATACAATCTAAAAAGTTTTTTGTATCTTTTTAGCTATTATTTAGTAGTAATTTTCTTATTTTAAGTATAAATTGTGTATAAGAGTTTGAGAAAATATCAACACTGTTAAGATTTTTATCATAAAAATGACAAGAACGTCTTATAAAGGTATTTTTAGCATATCTTGTACTGCACATTGTGGTAGAAAAGGTATCCATAAGACGTGAGGAGGGACGCGGTACTCTAACCGTGATATTCTCTAACAATGATGATGAGTCAATTTTGTTATTAACAATCTTAAATAGAAACATGATATCGAGATAAGAGCGCCTGATCACCAAAGAGTCGATGCCATGCCTCGATGCAGCAGTCTGAAAGTTTAGAAAAGTATTTCCAGTCCGGTAATCAAGAGATTTCAGGAATTTGTTTTGTATTTTCTCTAAACGTTCAATGTGCACCGTATACTGTGGATTCCATATGATACTTCCGAACTCCAGAATGCTGCGAACGTAAGCGTAATATAAAACCTTGTATGTAAATGGATTCTTAAAGGGTTTAGAAAAACGTAGAATCAAACCAAGTTGTTTGAATGCTCGAGATATGACACTATCTATATGAAAATTGAAGTGAAGTTTCTGGTCGAGTAGAATACCTAGATCTCTTATTATATTAACTCGATTAATTGGGTTATTGGCAAAAGTGTACTTATAATATATGGAATTATGTTTACGAGAGAAAGTAATAACATGACACTTGTCCGGATTTAGGTAAAGTTGATTATTATGACAATAAATTTCAAATTTGGTTAAATCATTCTGTAGTTCGATACAGTCGGTTTCTGAAGCCACAACTTTAAAATTTTTTGTGTCATCCGCGTAAAGTAAATGACATGAATTGTCAAATTTCAATATCGTTAATATACAAAATAAAAAGAAAAGGGCCTAAATGCGATCCCTGGGGAATTCCTGATGGTATTTTAAGGAATCTTAAGTGCCACAGCTTGACTGCGATTTCTTATGTATGAGTTCAGCCATCTGAGAAGATAAGATAAGATAAGATAACTCTTTATTGTACACCAAAACATTACAGAATACAATAGCATACATTAAAAAAATGGTACAATTGGCGGCCTTATCACTAAATGTGATCTCTTCCAGGCAACCTAGGCAGGGATTGGAGTATGGAGTAACCGAGATAGGGTAGTTGTCAGTGCACATGAGTATAGAAATGATACGCACTGGTATCATTACAAAAAATGTCAAGAGTCATTTAAGATAAATTACATATATATTATATATTAACCTACATACTATATTATATATATACTTATATTTCATAAATAAATAAATAAATACATTATCATAAACAAAACTAAAGTAGGAACCGTTGCTGAAGTTCATAAACTAGTTGAAAGTAAATTATTTCGTACCTTTCTGCAGGGACAGGTAGTGATCTTTCACTAGACTCTGAAAGTTACGTAAAGATTGAGCTTGGCGTACTGACAATGGCAATTCATTCCACAAGCGAGCTCCTTGCACAGCAAACGATTTGTCTAGAAAGATTGTGGAATGTGCTGGCATTGTCAATTTTAAATTATTCGATGATCTCAGAAGCTTCGAATGTGATTCATAAAGGAATGAAAAGCGTGCTTTGAGGTAAGAGGGCGTTGAAGGAGTAAACAAAACATTGTATAGAAGTGAGAGAATATGGGCATTCCGGCGAAAGCGAATGGGTAGCCACTTGAGCTTGTTACGAAATTCAGTGATATGATCATATTTCCGAAGACCGAATATGAATCTTATGCAGACGTTTTGGAGACGCTCAAGTTTATCAAGTTGGGCTTCTGTAAGATCAAGATAGCTGACATCTGCGTAATCTAGTATTGGGAGAAGAAGGGATTGAGCAAGCGCGATTTTGGTGGTAGTTGGGAGGAAGTTACGAAGTCTTCTCAAGGATCCAATTGATGCAAAAATTTTCCGACTGACGTTTTGTAGTTGAGGGCCCCAGGAAAGGCAGCTGTCAAAGAATATGCCTAGGTTTTTAACTTCACGACTTATTTGTAAAACATTGCCTCCAAAACGAAGTTGTGGTAGTTGTGACAAAGATGCCTTAGCCAACATCCTTGAGCTACCAACAACAATCACTTGAGTCTTCTGTGGGTTAACGTGTAGTCCGTGAGCACGACTCCACTCACTGATGTTATCTAAATCGGTATTCAAATTATTCACAGCTTCAGCCAATTTATTTAACGGAGCCTGATTATAAATCTGAAGATCGTCTGCATAAAGGTGGTAGGAAGAATTAATACGTTTAGAAATAGAATTTATAAAAATTGTGAATAATAGTGGAGACAAAACGCCACCCTGAGGCACGCCTGCAATAGTATTACACCAAGAAGAAAAGGAATTATCAATACGAATACATTGCCTGCGGCCAGACAGGTAACTACGAAACCAGTCAATAACTGTTGGAGATACGTTAAGAGTGCGCAATATCCCCAGCAACACATCAAAATCCACGGAATTGAACGCATTGCTGAAATCTAACAGGGCTAGCACTGTTAGATGTCCACGTTCCAATCCAGCTCTAATGTCATCTGTAATATGGACCAGGGCTGAGGTAGTACTATGGCCAGGACGAAAACCAGACTGGAAGGGATTAAGGAGGTTATTTATTGTGAGAAAAGCACTTAATTGGTTGTGGACAAGGCGTTCAAGTACTTTGGACAGGAACGGAAGGATTGAAATAGGACGGTAGTCGGAAAAGGATGCTGGTTTGGCTTTTTTTGGAAGGGGAATTATTTGGGCATCTTTCCATATCACTGGGAAGATACCCGAACTTATAGAGGAATTTAAGATGTGAGTTATGGCAGGAAGAATTTCGTTGAGGATAGGAAGGACCATATTACGGGTGACATTGTCATTGCCTACTGCGTTAGAAGTGATGGATAAAACACTCTTCCTAACGTCACAATCAGAAACTTGACTAAAAGAAAAGGGAGAATAGCTGGGAGAGGGAACTAATGATAGATCTCTTAAGGTGTTTAATTTTGTTGCCCTGTCAAAAATGAGCGAAGTTGAGAAGTGCAAATTGAGTGAATTAATGTCTAAATTATTAGGAGTAGTTTCATTTCGAGCTTTCCCAACTCCCAATGAACGCAGAAATTTCCATATTTTAGCTGGATCTCCACTCTCAACCGAGTTGTGGATGTGTTGGCGTTGTGAATACCTACACACCTTATTGCAGCGATTTCGAAGAGAAATATATTTATGACGGTTTACATCGTTAGGCCTACTCGCGAAACGCGACTTAGCTGCTGCTTTCTTAGCTACGAGACTTTTTATTTCAGGCGTTAACCACGGTGCGGGGAGGTGTTTTACCCTAATTTTTCGAAGTGGGGCATGCACATCGTATAAACTAAGAATATTTTTATTGAAAGTGTTAATTTTCTCATCAACTGAATCAGCGGCTATAAGAGGAGACCAGTCAATTCTGCTAGCATCTGCTCGAAGAGAATCCAAATTAATACCACCAAAATTACGTTGAAGAATGATTTTTGATTTTGCCTTAGGTAGGCGAATTTTATAAGATAGGAAAAGGAGATCGTGATAAGAGAAAGCATCGGCTACGCACTGTCCGTGCTTAGCGATGTGGTCTTTCGAAGAGACAAGAATAAGATCTAGAAGAGAAGGAGTAGAATGAGGAAAATGATGAGTGGCATTAAGAGGAAGTATAGATAGATTACTAGATTCCGCAACAGAAATAAGGGTTGAAGAACGAGAATCATTTTTCAACAAACAGGTGTTGAAGTCACCCATCACAATCGTGTGGCTGTAAGAAGGCAAGAAAGTTTCAAGTAATAGTTCAAAAGAGGAGAAAAAATTAATTCTAAGAGATGGACAGTAATACACACCAAGTAAAACTTTAGTGTGGTGAAGCTCAACTTCGATAAGGAGATGCTCACCAGCACTGGCAGGTGGCGGTTGCGAGGACATGCTGAGAATTGTAAATTTAAAATTATTTCGTAAGTATATAGCAACTCCACCACCTACCGAACTAGTTCGATCATTCCTAATCAGTTGGAATCCAGGAAGTGAGTAAGAGGCTGAAGGGAGACATGGTTTAAGCCATGACTCAGAAATAAGGATAGCGTGGATATTTTTGCACTGAAAATTTGCCAGCATATCGGGGAAATGAGCCGGAATACTTTGGGCGTTTATATGAATCACATTGAAATTCCCGAGAACATCAGAAAAAATACATTCAAGGCTGTCAGCGAGCGATGGTATACTGACAAAACTGTCGTCATCACTACTAATCGAAAAAAAATCAGCATCAGTATCTACATCTTCAGCATTAGACATATAACATATACTTACTTACTATTAAAATAAATATAATAATTCTACTTACAAATAATTCTATTGACTAACTTTTCTAATATTACAGTAATCTACACTCAATACCTGCCAGTGAAGTGCCACATAGGTAACATCGTTTCTAGTAACAATAAACATTTACAGATTCCATTTGAAAAGAATGTGTCTAAAAATGTAAAATGTAACGCTTTTATTTATATATAACACGTACAGAAAAAGAGAAAAATCTTTAATTTAAAGCAATTTATCATCTTACAGCTAGAAAAACATCAAAACATTTAAGCATGGTTTAAAGTAAAGAGATAAACTGAATATTTTAATTATGGACTATTTTAAAACGAGATATTGCTCCTTTTCTTAACAATCCATAGAATCAATATAACAGCTACAGATGTTGCTCCTTCTCTTTATAATTCATACAGTAGGTACAACAATTTGACAGTTGTTGTCAAAAAACAATACGGTAAAAAATCATGTGACAGATAACCTAAACTGACCTAAAGAATTAATTCTTAGTAACAAATAATAAGAAGGTAGCTCATATAATTAATAAAATGTTTTGTCAAATAAAAACTAAAGGCAAGAAGTTATTAGAAAAGTGGGTACCAGACACAGTATCACAAGTGTTTGTGTTCAAAATGGCTTTCACTACAGGCCGGATGATATCTGATGAATGATGGAATTTATTTCTTGGAGACAGCACCTCGTTTAGGCCTGCCTGCTGCTGTAACAGGCTTGCTGGTTGACGTGCTTTCCTGCGTATTGCCCTCCTGCACCGTTACAAACACAATTTTGTTGAGATCGTTCATCGTGACCACCTTATGTATTTGGCCCCCTGAGGCTTGAATATATATCACGTCGTGTCGACTCCAGCAACTAGATATTCCCCACCGCTGGCGTGCAGTCATAAAGACTTCATGTCTAGGCTTGGTCAAAAACTCCGAGATTGTGATTGTAGTGCCTTTAAATTTGGTTTTAGCAAACCACACGCTATCATGGGCTTGATAATTAGTGAATTCCACCAGCATGGGCCTGGGTCTATCAGAGGTCGGAGCGCCGCCTAAGCGATGTGAACGCAGTACATCAGATTTGGAAAAATCTGATAGTTTCAAATGCTCTGTGATGGTGTTAACAACAACCTGAGTGGACATTTCTTTCTTCTCTTCTGGTATGCCATGAAACAAGAGCATTCTACGCCTACCTCGCATCTCCATTTGGTCACAACAGAGAACAAGAGCATCTAGTTGCTGTTGGAAGCAGCTGAAGGATTCGTACACAAACTTCTTGAATGCAGCAAATTCCAGTGCTAGTGTGTCTGCAGTGGCAGGTGTTCTGGGTGTCTTCTGGAGCTCTTCAAACTCGCATTGGCTTATATACAGCCAAAATTTCGAAGCATAAATGCACGTATGCATGTTATATGTATTTAGTTAGTTCTGTTTGTAAATTTCTTGTATGTCTATTGTCGAATAAATGTATTTCTTCTTCTTCTTAAAGAATTGGCAAATGTGAAAAGTAAGGCTACTATAAACTATTTTAATAGCTATTCTCCAATACTAAATAAGTTAAAGTCGTAGAACTTAATCAGATACTGAGAATATGAAGGCCAAAATTGGCCATTTATCGTAGAAATCACTATTGAAATGTAATAGGCCTCTTAAGTTTAACGCCGGTAAAACCGCGGGGCCCAGCTAGTTTATGATATAAGTAGGAAGTAGCATGTTTTTCGTTCTAAGATGCTAAAACTTCCTATACTTTTGTTTATTTACACACATATGATGTCATGTCAAGCAGCGTAATCAATTGCGCGGCAATTTTAAAAAGTAGAGCTTAGAACATAATTTTAGGTAAATAAATATGTTATATAAATTAATTTGCATCTATCCTGGGTTTCTACATTTATCCGTTATGGTTAATTTTAATCAGTTTCTGAAAAGTTGTTCGATCCCCTATAACTTCATTATTATTTAAACAAAAGAAGGAATTGTATAATTTGCAAAAAATCAAATGCCATCATCATAACAGCTGTAAAATGTCCACTGCTGGACAAAAGCATCCCCCAAGCCTACCACGCTTGACAGACGGGTTGGCGATTGCAGTATGATGGTCATAGTACTCAGAGAGACGTTGCTGCCCGTCCTCTGGTAGATAGAATAATAATTCACAAATACCATGTTCTCCACAGCGCCGCGAGCAGTACCTGAAGATCCTCCAAGGTATAATCCGCAACACTGACTACGGCTCCCACGTGCACCGACGAGATGACCTCCTCAGGTGCTTCGCGCGCATCTTCTGCGAGGAGGGCGACACCAGCCGACACGACCAGGCACTAGTGCGAGCTATCTCCAACGAGTTTCCGCAATACTTCAAGCCTTAAGGACTGGACTGGATTAGATCAACCATATTGCTGAGGTTGTCAGATCAACATAGATTGAGGACACAGAGGGAGGAACGCTCTGATACTGGTTTACTCGATGGGCAGAGTCCTTTAGATGGTTCCTCTAAGTTTTCAATTCCTTTAAAAGCCCATAAAGACTGGATTAATATATCAGAGTGAGACGCTTATAGCCAGATGCTCTCACCTATCCGTAAGTGATTGGCGAGGTTAAGCAACTAGGCTCGCGGTCAGTCCATAGATGGGTGACCAGCAAAGTGGTATCTGTGCTTCGAAGGGCAAGCTTAAGCTCTCGGTCCTGATAGCCATGTTAGAGGCCTAATGCGCGGCTTGAAAAACTTTGACACTAGGGTAACCACTGCCCATACGATGAGTAAGTAATATCAGAGTGTTCCCCATTACAAAGTGAGTTACAGTTTTTCGGAGTCCTATTAGACCCTGGGCTATTACCTTAAGTGACTCTATGCTGAAGATGATAGGTTCTGTCTGTTTGTCCCATTCTGTTAAAGCGTGATCTCATATTCCTGTGCGCTGGACATGAATGGTAGTGAACACTTTGTTAAGCACAGAAAGTAATACTCTAATAAGGCATATTCAAACAGCAGAAATTGTAATATCAATAGGTATTGCATATACATATAAGGAACTTAATTTACTTCTATTATTTTTGACGCACCTTTGTTGCATTTATGTATAATATTATTATAACGTATAGATATATATAGCTAGATGCTCTCACCGGTCCGTGAGTGATCGGCGAGGTTAAGCAACGAGGCTCGCGGTCAGTCCATAGATGGGTGACCGCCAAAGTGCTTTAATTTCTGAGCGTCTCCGTGTTGGTCCCGGTTGTAGCCATTAGGCAACAGTCGTTAAGCCATGTCGAAGGCCTACTGGGCGGCTTGAACAACTCTGACACTAGGGTAACCACTGCCCGTATGGGTATCGTATAAGTAAGTAATAACGAATAGATGTTTATTTTGAAAGAGAAGTAATAATTATGTAAATTAATTCCTGAAATATTAATGTATTATGCTGAGTGGTCTGGCAACCGTAAACTGATCTAGTTTGATAGCTCTCTAACTGTAGGCTTGGGATCGGCTGTGTTATTTAAAGTGAAATATTTTTTAAGGAGTATTATATTCAAAGCGCATTTATGTGAACTAACTTTTGTGCCACTTCGAAATATTAGTAGTACCTCATTTACTTTTTCCTTAATCAAGATCTGTAAGCAATAGAAAACACAGAGTAAAATAACAAAGGTACAGACGCCAGCACATCAAGCTACCCCAATCTGTCAAATTTCCCCAATAGAAAGTGAACCTTATGCTTATGTCATAAAGTTGAAAATCTATAAAAGAAATTTGACAGATTGGGGTAGCTTGATGTGCTGGCGTCTGTACAAATACAGAGAGTGCTATACTTCGCTGTGACAGGAGTTCGTGCGGCCATTACACACTCAATAGTTAAAGTTCGTCATTGTAAACTCAAAAATCACGTGGTATTGTCTGAATCGGGCAGCACCCGACCATTACTGGGGTCCCCTAAACATCTGCACCCATTACACTTTCAATAATTGAAAGTTCGGCAAGTTTTGCTCTACAATTACGTGACAAGAAGGGTCTTGGGACGCACTTAGTCCGTTTTCCCCACAAAAGCCAGTTTACAAAGTGACTAATAGGCATGCATTCTGGGTCATCCAATATTTTTTTATTTGTTGACGGATCTAATCCCTCCCTATTACCCACCACTGCAACCCCTGTAAGCCAGGATCAACAGTGGCACACAATGAAATGACACTGAGCGGTGGGGCTCAGCCATGTCCCAGGGAACCGCTTTAACTGTCTTGGATCCCGCAACGAATTTAATCAGAAAGAGAAAAAGGGAGGAGTTAGAAAATGAACGCCCATATAGAGGAAAAACTATCACAACTAGGATCATGGAAGATCTGGACTACCTGTTGACCCTGATGAGAAATCGTAGGAGCACACCCAAACTATTAGCGTTATCGACCGACTGTCTTTGCAAAATTTATTCTGCGTAGTGGGACTCTGCTTGTAATATGAATATTAAATGAAAATTACCATATTCCTACTATCTATACCAATAAACACTGCATATTTCAGTAAAAATAATCAGCTTTCTGCAAAAAGAAGTGAAAACCCACCAAAACCTTGTTTATCTCTACAAAGTAATGAAATCTCTAGACAAAGTTGAGCTAAGTAAGTTCCTTAATGCAATTTCTTTATTATCATTATATTTAATGTTATGGGACTTGGCCGTTACTTTTTAGAGATAAACAAGCAGCTCCATTGAGACTTGGCTATTTTTTACAGAATGTTTTTGGTGGGATAGATATGTCTTACTCAAACTCACGTAAAAGTACTGGGAACTTAATTCTTCTTAGCATGTCGATGGTAAACTCATTAAATTTTTGTGGCCCAGAACGTGGCCACACTGATTGCCCTGCTTGTGGCATTCCTAAGATCCTGTCATGAACATGTGGCAGGGCAGGCTGGGCACGATGTTAGGTGGGCCATGGATTGGACCGATGCTCCACAAATACAGTCCATTTTGGGGTTGCTCGACAGTCCCCATCTAGACATGTTTTCTTTACTTCGGCCTACCTGAGTCCGGAGTCTATTTAGGTCTATTATATCTTGATTTACACTAAGTGTTTGTTCCCGTAAACATTAGCTTAATCGAAGTAATAGAAAGTATTCTATGGCTTAATGTATTGGATGAATTTGCAGCCAAAATGTTTTATTCTTCCTCATTATGTAGTTTTAAGCTGTTGCACAATTTAAACATTTGCTTGAATATTAATCGCACATCATGAACAAAAGAAGTATACTCATTTAATATAGAATTATTCTCGTTGTGATCTAACTAAGGTTTATTGTCTTAAATTAGTTTACTTATAAACACTTATTAACTTCAGATATAAAAATGCTATTTGATTCATAATTACCGTATTTTACTGATATGAACAGTATTTCACTATGCATTTATATATTTCTGCGTTTATCGCTGGTTTCTTATTTACGTATTTTAGCTTAAGTAGTTTAGTACATAAGCAATTTATACAACGTGTTACATATATAGTATGATATGCTTGATGTGATTGTTCTACCTATGACACAGTACAAGTTGTAGACATCAGTTTGCGTTATACACGCTGCTGAAACATAGAAATTGAATGAGAGGGTTGAACACCTTAAGTATTTCACACTATTTATGTTGTATGTTGCGTTATATCAAAAATTAAATTATTATAGACAAAGAACTACTCATGGTTAATCAAATTCCAGTACTGTTAATAAAAACGTAATTTAACTCAATTTACTTGTTCACAATTCAAATATGGTTCTTGCATTAAAGAAAGATCTAGTTTTATATACAAAAAAATATTTGCTACTCTTAAAATGTATTATGAAATAATATTTTGTTGTAGCTTGCCATTCAACACCAAAGATTTAAAATCCTCTATATTAGATGATCATTTAAACAGTCAATTAAGAATGCTTTAAAGTGTGTCCGATCCAAAAAAATATCTAATTATTTTGCATGAAGCGTCTATCTAACACCCGTGATCATAATGGCCTAAGCAGTGCATATTGAATTCCTATACTTTTTAGGTATAAAACTAGAAGTACCTACATTGTAATTTAATTATATCAGTGCCAATTTTTTACTTACACATGTGGATAATCAAGTTCTTTTTGTAGTATCCTGCTATTCGTTTTGATATATATTTATTGCCATCCAAAATTTGGTAAAACGGAGTGACGAGATATCCAGAGATGAAAAGCCAATATTGAGCGCCTTTCTAATGTACCCTTGATTCGATTCCTTTCATATTCTTTATATAGTACCTGCTTTTATGGACAAAATAATTGAAATAAATACAATTATTGTAATTAAGATGTACAAAATTTAAAATATTTGTTCAAAATGTAGACAAAAGTTATATACGTAGATAAATAAAAGATTTTGGTCGGGCCTAATTTATCGTATCGCGTACGTACTTACATACAGAGTAATATTTTTCTAGTCAATTCATGAATGATCTTAAACCAATTTAATGCTGTTAAGAATAGCCTCTGTAGATATTATAAAAGAGATTGTACTAAAACTATTAAATATAAAATTTTGTCATTGAAGAGGTATAACTTAGGATAAGTGGCAGATTGTAAACTTACCTAAGTTACTTAAGTGTCGTAAAATGTCACAAAAACTGTCTACTTATTAGCGTTTCGATGGCAATACACTGATTGCCTTGTGGCATTCCTAAGAGCCTGCCATAAACATGTGGCAGGGCAGACTGGGCACTATGTTAGGTGGCCCATGGATTGGACCGATGCTCCACAAATACAGTCCATTTTGGTGGTGCTCGACAGTCCCCACGTTGACATGTGTTCTTTGCTTCGGTCCACCTGAGTCTGGAGTCTATTTAGGGACTTCCAGATCAGCCATGGACGGAACAAAAGCTTTATAATACAAGGATTTCGATTCTATATTGCTGTCGTTAATATCACTACTCAAATGGTATTTATATGGATTAAAAAAAATATTTGTATTAAAATTACTCAATTAACATTTCCCTTTAAAAATTAATAAAATTATGAAGTTATGATTTCTTGTAGTTTATTCCCATGTTATTAGATTTCAATCATCATTGACCAACATTTCAGGGTGTGAGTAGGAAGTATTTATAAATATTTCGTAGATATATACATGCATGATATAATCAGAGTATTCATAGTATTTATTCATTTGCACAATTCGATGTTAATCTTTGAAAAAAATACTTTGTGTCGTGGAAATAAAGATCAAAATGTATAAAATCGTTAATTATAAGAATTCCCGTATTGTCTATTTGTAATTGAGCGTTATGTATTGAAATTTGATCTATATTATGACGTTGGCCTAAATTAAGTATCGGAAATGTGTCTCGTATGTAGGGTTGCCAACTATACTGTTTTGAACAGTATTATAATCAAAATACAAAATCAATATGTAGTGTTAATTCCGCTAATTGTCAGTTTAAACATGCCGGGATGCAATTTGATGGATTAAACTGACAATTAGCGGAATTAACACTACATATTGATTTTGTATTTTGATTGTTATGGATTTCCGCAAAGTAACGCCTGATTCCATTACTTATCAACAGTATTATAATGTTTTCCACTAAATTATACTTTTTACTGTTGAACAAAAATAAAGTATACAAAATACTGTTTACATTTATTTAGTCAGAGGGCATTTACTGCTCAGAACAGCGTAGCCACAAAGATTGGAAATTAGTAAGTTGTGCGAGAAGCCCAAAAATATGTATTTAAAACAATAAATAAATAAAATACTGTTCATTTTTCTTCATATACCTGGATACACTTTATTTCTAGTAAAAAAAAGTTGGCAACCCTACTTGTATGTGTGTAGTTAAATAAGCTCAATGCAGCCAAATTTTATTTAGATTCTGCTTATTTATTTGTATTGAATAATGTGGCAATAATAGTATGATTGGATTTATATGCAACCTAATTATTATATAAATTATGTATGTTGAAGAAAATATCTGTACGATGTATGATTTTTTAATGGCCAATACCGGTTTATGTCCTTAAAAATATTTTAAAGCTGGTCTTATATAACCCAAGAGCCAAAAGTCTGGCTGTCGTGCAGCCAGACTTTCGTTACTTTATAAAAGCTGAAAGTTTTACTGTGCATGTCCCCTGTACAGGTAAGAACGATCAGCGACTATGGAGTTTGGGTAATGGTTACTTTGGCAGATAATATGTAGATAGGAAAGGTGCATAAAATAGTACCTAAAATTCTTTAATGTATAAAATATCAATTCGAAATTGTTATCGACCGACTCACTTTGAAAAATTTATTCTGCGTGGGATTCTGCTTTTAATATGAAATTAAAAAGAATATTATGAAATAATTTCCTATATCAATTCTATCAATGTTTGCGTTCGAATAATGCGTTGGACTGGGAGTGGTATCAGCACACATCACTAGATGGCGCTGACTGTATTTTGAAACGCGCTAACGACTTGGTCGCAAGCTTATCTTATGTAGTCAAGGGGTGTATGGCTGGGGGTAGCAACTGTCAAGTGTCCGGCAATGGATGACGAGAATTCTAAAGCAATTCCGAAGAAAATATAAAAAAATGAGCTTTATAGTTTAACGAATTTTAAGTACTATTTTATGCACCTATTGTCTGCCAAAGTAACTATTACCCATTCTCCAATCTCCATAGTCGCTGATTTTTTTTTTTTATTTTTTTTTATTTCAAAACTTTATGCACAAACAATTGTACAGAGGTGGACTTAATGCCGTAGGCATTTTCTCCCAGTCGACCTTGAGGAGGTGCAGAGAATAAACAGTGGGTAGGTGCACTAAGTAGAGATTGGATTAGATATATATATATAACTTAAATAGATAGTTAGATGTATGTACATAAATATATAATCTATACATATGATAAATATCTAATATATACAATATTATTACTACAATGATATACTATACATACATAAATATATAATTAAATAGGTAGGGAAAGCACAATTCTGCTTACAATTTGTTTAGAGTGTGCTCTCTTAGCTTCCTTTTGAATGAGAAACGGCTTTTGGCCAACCTGATTTCGAGAGGCAGCGCATTCCACAGAAGAATAGACTGGACAAAAAAAGAAGAATGAATAAAGTCAGAATGGTGAGACGGGCATTGAAGAAGGCGGTTATAAGTAGATCGGAGAGTTTTCTCATGATTATTACCCAGAAATTGGAAGTGAGTAGTTAAGATTGTTTGTTCTTACCTCATAGGAGACATGCACAGAAAAAATTTCAGCTTTTATAAAATAACGAAGATGATGGCTGTCGTGGGCTCTTACTCTAATAGATAATAAAGCGTTAAATGAATCTGTTTAGAAATAAAGATGTTATTTAATTCATTTATTATAGAGAGAGAGCGCACTAAAGTAATATATGACGTCATATATGATGTCAAGCCATAACGTGCAAGATTTTTAGACCAACACTCAATTTGCGTGAACGTGACAGAACACCAGACAGTTTAAATAACATTTTCCCAAAAAAGTGCTCCTTATTTACAAACATATAACGGACACAAATTACATCCAGACTCAGAACAAATATTTATGGGTCACACAAATAGTCGTCCGGCACAGGACTACGTGAAGAGGCGAGGCGACTGTCTTAGGCGCTGCTCCAAACGTGCAGTCATATCTTGGCAGCTTCTCCATAGCATATAATGGAATGTAGTTATGTATTTGAGCATTTCTATATTGTTCCGCCATTTCTCAGTCGTTTATTTTAAAGGTAAGACTTCGTATGATATATGTAAGAAAGTTAAAATGTTATGATAAAGGCACGCTCCATCAGGGCTTGTTATTTGTGACGCCATTTTAATATCTATAGATTGTTGGAACAGATTTATCAGTGATAGGTTTCTTCGCTCTTTATTACTAATGTTTAGTATTGAAGGTTGTCAATAAACATTAATAAAAGATGTTCTATCGTAATATTGGTTTTATTGTTCAAATTTGTACCTTCTTATTTTTATTTTAATAGATGCCGTTTTCGAACGTGCGGTCGCAAAGAAGGAAGAAGTTCATACATTAAGCTGTTATTACCTGCCTCTGTCGCTCTTCCGTTTGTCTGGCGCCGTTTAAATGGCTTTCCAACTGTTTACCTACGACATTTTCTATAAAATATTTCATATTTATTTCGTATTTAGTATGTACTAAACTGTTCGTGACCTACGCACAGAATACAAGAAGGCTGAGCGTCGCCGCGCGCTCGTCGTAGTTGATTTGTAGCCGGTGTCAACTCCACACTCAGCCACAACTCCTCGGAGGTACGTGACGAGCACCAATCGTCTCGACGCTGCGCATTTAGACCGCTCCTAACAATGAGAACCCCGCCGCCTCGAACGTCACCACTCCCACGATCCCGACGATAAACATGATTATTATGATAAAAATAATCGGCATCTCTAAAGTAATTAATAAAAAATATCACATGCCAATAAGTAGTTATAGGTATACTGAGGAAAGCTCTAGGTACCTCGCTTCATTTCCAATTTTTAACGTAGATGTATATCTTTTCTTACAAATACAACTGAACACGATAGCTTTTCGAACCATGCTTTAAATAAACATTCAGTAGGTATTTATATTATAAAAAAATAATAGCGAATCAATATTATATGCTCTTGATATAAAATAATGAGTTTTACAAAGAATACTTACATGATCAAAATTGATAGTCGTACTATACGGTTACCGGTTGATAGATTGGCGCGAAAAAATGTGGCACAGGTCCAACGCCAACGAGCGCTTGCGGTGTGCGTCACGATTGCTCCGCCACGTTATCAAAACAGAAAAAGAAATCGCTATATTTTTTGTCAAAATTAGTCAAAATCGAAAGGAACAAACTAAAACTTTGTCAAAACAGAAATAAAGAAGTTACAGGGATTTTAAGTTGGCCGCGTGAACGTAACGTGCACGATTGCGCGGCCATGGAGATCTCAGTAACTACTTAGGATAGAGATCTAAATCTTTTTGTTAATTGAACATTTCATTTGTCAACAATTGTCAAAAAAAGAGTTATAAGAAAAAGATCAATATTTCACGAAATATTCACCTTGGAAGTTATGGCCGCGCAATCGTGCACTTGATGTTTCTTTAATCTCGATTATTTCTTAAAAACTTAAGATATCATGTAGTAAAACTGTTACTAGAAGAAAGGTTTTAATATGTCAAAAGTACCGAAAGCATTTCATGCCACCAAAGTTTATTTAAACTGACGAAATCAAGGCAAAACAAAAGTTTCGTGGCCGCGCAATCGTAACGTTACTTTGAACGCTGATATCTCATTATCTATAATTGTTAAGATTTCGGTGTGAACATCCATTTATTCGTAATATTAACCTAATCAGATTGACATAGCGTTTTACCCTCAGGACAATTTTCTACGCGTGTAATCTCAAAAATAATGATATCTCTTATAATGTTCGAGTAGAGTGACCATAATTTCTGTTAAATATGGGGATATATTTTGCTCTAATAGATGAAAATGTACCTGTTAGGAATAATTGTTGGAGAATTGGCTAAGATAAGACAGTTCAATACAACATTCTTTTCTTCTATACACATGTTCAAAGCATGCCATACAAAACAAGGCCAAAAAATGGAACTTAGTTCTAATTTCACCACCTGATGACATGACGCGACATTGCTGCTTGTACTCCAGTAATTTATCTATATCTATACATATAATAAAATCGTAGGAATGTCAAAACTGTACATTGAATGTTATTTAAAAAGGATACTTGGGGCGTGATCTACAATCGACAGCCAAAAAAATAGTTATTAGAATTTTCGTCTGTTTATCTGTTTGTCCGGGCTAAACTCAAAAAGTACTGCATGGATTTACTTCAAATTTTGCACAGAGGTCTACGGGAGA
Organism: Pseudoips prasinana; assembly: GCA_951640165.1. Lineage (NCBI taxonomy): Eukaryota > Metazoa > Arthropoda > Insecta > Lepidoptera > Nolidae > Pseudoips > Pseudoips prasinana. The sequence continues at coordinate 14,808,987 of OX621241.1, read as the reverse complement.
GGAGCTGTGATAATTTATAAAATTTAAGGCGGGTAAAACCGCGGGGCACAGCTAGTCAAGTACCCCGCGACATAGGGATTAGATTCCCAAGTTTGGGCGTTGTCTTTTTAAAACGAAAAGAAAAAGAAAAGAATTTAAAATCTGCTCGGTTAATAGGCAGTAAACAATTAAGAACTCAAAGCTACGTGTGATGATTTTAGAACTGACTCGAACGGAGGGACTCTACCTGCGGAATAGCAATTCTATTTATTTTCATTTTGAGAGAAAATTTATATTTCGAATTATGTACAGACCGCCAGCACATCTAGCTACCCCAATCTGTCACATTTCTTTTATAGATTTTCAACTTTATCACAAAAGCATAAGGTTCACTTTCAATTGGGGAAATTTGACAGATTGGGGTAACTTGATTTTCTGGAGTCTGTACATTTCTATTTTATATTTCTAGCATTACTAACCCACGAAAATTTGACTCCTAATTTGAAATACATATTAAACTAGGAACCAAATATCCAGTCGCGTGCTCCTAAGTGACTTTTGTCCCTTTTTTCGTTTTACCGTTGAGTGCTCTCAAGTGACAAATGTCCCTTTTTTAGTTCTGATTTTGTTAGTTATGATGCATCGCAGCAATCTAGTTATTTCTTTCTATCGCGTTACGTTTCTTATCTTTTTCTCTTTTCTACTCGAATCTTAATACATTCCTTCATGCAAGAAATACGACAAAAGTTCTACAATAGTTCATTCGGCTTGAATAAAAAATGTCAAATGTCAGTCGTTGATTCTCGCGCGTAAGTGAGGTTAATCTTACGCCTGTAAATTAATAGTTTTGAAGTAAAAAGTATGTTTTTATGTAGAATGTTTTTTTTTATCGTGTGTAAATAGAGCCATTCCACCGTTAAAAGTCATAAAATATATATGTTATCGATTTACTTTTTAAAATAATCGTGTTTCAAAATCAACATTTTTTTTTTTTTTTTTCAACTTAGTCAATGTTTGGCCCTAAGTATAATAAATTAGAAACGAAATATCAACAAACATTCATTACGACTTGAAAGAGTCATTCATAAGCATGAATAAAAACAACACTTGTGTCGACCCATGTCGACCAAACCTCAACAAAAAATTGTTTATTGAGCGCGCCCATTTAGCGCACGGCGGGTCGCCATTTATCCCTGACCTAGGAGCACTTGAACGTTTTTTTAATCGGCGCCTTAGCACTCGAGCGGATAAGGGAACCAATCGCGTTATATTTCGTATAATTTATGACCGTAAAAACATACTTCACCATGTCAGCCAAATTACGTCCACAGTTGGACAAAATCCTCCGCAAAGTTCATAGAAAAACGCTGCTACCCGTTCTCTGGTAGTTTTTTCTTCAGGACGATTTCTAGGCCCCCACAGGATGAAATGGGGTGATGATATTCTACGCCGTCACCACACAAAGAATTCGTAATAATTATACTTACTTTATCGATTTTACGTAAATGGTCGAAACTCCAGCTCAAGAAATACTGTTGCCATTACCATTACTGTTTCATTGATAAAATTATAACTCGTCAATACATAACAAAACATAAAAGTCGTTTGACAAACGGAAAAAGGAAAGTGTATTAAACTCTTTTATTTTAGCCAATTCTCCAACAATAATTCCGAACAGGTACATTTTCGTCTAGTAGAGCAAAAGATATCCCCATATTTAACAGAAATTATGGTCACTGTACTCGAACATTATAAGAGATATCATTATTATTGAGATTACACGCGTAGAAAATTGTCCTGAGGGTAAAACGTTATGTCAATCTGATTAGGTTAATATTACGAATAAATGGATGTTAACACCGAAATCTTAACAATTATAGATAATGAGATATCAGCGTTCAAAGTAACGTTACAATTGCGCGGCCACGAAACTTTTGTTTTGCCTTGATTTTGTCAGTTCAAATAAACTTTGGTGGCATGTAATGCTTTCGGTACTTTTGACATATTAAAACCTTTCTTCTAGTAACAGTTTTACTGCATGATATCTTAAGTTTTTAAGAAATAATCGAGATTAAAGAAACATCAAATGCACGATTGCGCGGCCATAACTTCCAAGGTGAATATTTCGTGAAATATTGATCTTAGTGTTATAATTCCTTTTTTGACAATTGTTGACAAATGAAATGTTCAATTAACAAAAAGATTTAGATCTCTATCCCAAGTAGTTACTGAGATCTCCATGGCCGCGCAATCGTGCACGTTACGTTCGCGCGGCCAACTTAAAACCCCTGTAACTTCTTTATTTCTGCTTTGACAAAGTTTTGGTTTATTCCTTTCGATGTTGACTAATTTTGACAAAAAATATAGCGATTTCTTTTTCTGTTTGGATAACGTGGCGGAGCAATCGTGACGCACACGCGCTTGCGCGGTAGGTACCGAATGCGTTCAAAAGACGCATCGCATTATGTAGCAATTTTAGCAAAACAAAATATGATATATCCATTTCTTATGGCCCAACGTTTATTCTGATGTAAATTTTACGTAATAATATCAACGCATTAAGGAGAAATATCCAAATAAATCTTTACGTTTTTGGTAGTTTTATGGTTTTAAAATGCAATTTTGTTAGAGATATTCCTTTCACATTTAAAAATTATGCGGTCACTATGAAATTAAGAAATATTAAATATTTTCAATTAATTTGCTCATGTCCAGTAGAACAAAAAACTAGCTCGAAAACATGCCGTCGCAAATTTTATGGAAAACGTACTTCGAAATTTTGGCTGTAGGTATTATATACAGCCAAAATTTCGAAGCATAAATGCATGTATGCATGTTATATGTTTTTAGTTAGTTCTGTTTGTAAATTTCTTGTATGTCTATTGTCGAATAAATGTATTTCTTCTTCTTCTTAAATAATTGGCAAATGTGAAAAGTAAGGCTACTATAAACTATTTTAATAGCTATTCTTCAATACTAAATAAGTTAAAGTCGTAGAACTTAATCAGTTACTGAGAATATGAAGGCCAAAATTGGCCATTTATCGTAGAAATCACTATTGAAATGTAATAGGCCTCTTAAGTTTAACGCCGGTAAAACCGCGGGGCCCAGCTAGTTTATGATATAAGTAGGAAGTAGCATGTTTTTCGTTCTAAGATGCTAAAACTTCCTATACTTTTGTTTATTTACACACGTATGATGTCATGTCAAGCAGCGTACCTAATCAATTGCGCGGCAATTTTAAAAAGTAGAGCTTAGAACATAATTTTAGGTAAATAAATATGTTATATAAATTAATTTGCATCTATCCTGGGTTTCTACATTTATCCGCTATGGTTAGTTTTAATCAGTTTCTGAAAAGTTGTTCGATCCCCTATAACTTCATTATTATTTAAACAAAAGAAGGAATTGTATAATTTGCAAAAAATCAAATGCCATCATCATAACAGCTGTAAAATGTCCACTGCTGGACAAAAGCATCCCCCAAGCCTACCACGCTTGACAGACGGGTTGGCGATTGCAGTATGATGGTCATAGTACTCAGAGAGACGTTGCTGCCCGTCCTCTGGTAGATACAATAATAATTCACAAATACCATGTTCGCCACAGCGCCGCGAGCAGTACCTGAAGATCCTCCAAGGTATAATCCGGAACACTGACTACGGCTCCCACGTGCACCGACGGGACGACCTCCTCCGGTGCTTCGCGCGCATCTTCTGCGAGGAGGGGGACACCAGCCGACACGACCAGGCACTAGTGCGAGCTATCTCCAACGAGTTCCCGCAATACTTCAAGCCTTAAGGATTGGACTGGATTACATAAATCATATTTCTGAGGTTGTCAGATCAACATAGAATGAGGACACAGAGGGAGGAACGCTCTAATACTTGTTTACTCAATGGGCAGAGCCCCTTAGACGTTACCTATAAGGCTCCAATTCCTTTAAAAGCTATGGGCTTTTAAGACTGGATGAAAATATCAGAGTCAGTGCTCTCACCTGTCCGTAAGTGATTGGCGAGGTTAAGCAATTAGGCTCGCGGTCAGTCCATAGATGGGTGACCAGCAAAGTGGTATTTGTGCTTCGAAGGGCAAGCTTAAGCTCTCGGTCCTGATAGCCATGTTAGAGGCCTAATGCGCGGCTTGAAAAACTTTGACACTAGGGTAACCACTGCCCATACGATGAGTAAGTAATATCAGAGTGTTCCCCATTACAAAGTGAGTTACAGTTTTTCGGAGTCCTATTAGACCCTGGGCTATTACCTTAAGTGGCTCTATGCTGAAGATGATAGGTTCTGTCTGTTTGTCCCATTCTGTTAAAGCGTGATCTCATATTCCTGTGGGCTGGACATGAATGGTAGTGAACACTTTGTTAAGCACTGAAAGTAATACTCTAATAAGGCATATTCAAACAGCAGAAATTGTAATATCAATAGGTATTGCATATACATATAAGGAACTTAATTTACTTCTATTATTTTTGACGCACCTTTGTTGCATTTATATAGAATATTATTATAACGTATAGATATATATAGCTAATGCTCTCACCGGTCCGTGAGTGATCGGCAAGGTTAAGCAACGAGGCTCGCGGTCAGTCCATAGATGGGTGACCGCCAAAGTGCTTTAATTTCTGAGCGTCTCCGTGTTGGTCCCGGTTGTAGTCATTAGGCAACAGTCGTTAAGCCATGTCGAAGGCCTACTGGGCGGCTTGAACAACTCTGACACTAGGGTAACCACTGCCCGTATGGGTATCGTATAAGTAAGTAATAACGAATAGATGTTTATTTTGAAAGAGAAGTAATAATTATGTAAATTAATTCCTGAAATATTAATGTATTATGCTGAGTGGTCTGGCAACCGTAAACTGATATAGTTTGATAGCTCTCTAACTGTAGGCTTGGGATCGGCTGTGTTATTTAAAGCGAAAGATTTTTTAAGTAGTATTATATTCAAAGCGCATTTATGTGAACTAACTTTTGTGCCACCTTGAAATATTAGTAGTATCTCATTTACTTTTTTATTAATGAAGATCTGAAGGCAATAGATTGTAAAATAAAGGTAAGACGCCAGCACATCAAGCCGCATAGTGCGTAGGGAGCCTTAAGACTAAACGTCTTAAGGCTCCCTACGCACTATGCGGCTGCGAATGCGTATGTCACAGCGAAGTATTGCACTCTCTGCATTTGTACAGACGCCAGCACATCAAGCTACGCCAATCTGTAGAATTTCCCCAATTGAAAGTGAACTTTATGCTTATGTGATAAAGTTGAAAATCTATAATAGAAATCAGACAGATTGGGGTAGCTGGATGTGCTGGCGTCTGTACAAATGCAGAGAGTGCAATACTTCGCTGTGACAGGAGTTTGTGCGGCCATTACACGCTCAATAGCTAAAATTCGTCATTATACACTCAATAATGACGCATGTATGGTGTGAAGCACCCGACCATTACCGGGGTGCCCTAAAAATCTGCACCCATTACACGTTCAATAATTGGAAGATCGGCAAGATTGGCTCTACCATTGCGTGACAAGAAGGTTCTTGGGATCCGTACAGTCCCCATAAAAGCCAATATATAATACAAAGTCATGATGATGATGATAATTATTTTTCTAACCACATCCGCACGAGGAAAATTAATCCCTGTTTCGCGAGGTACTTTTATTCATAGTTGACGGACACAAAGTACAACCAGGCTCAGAACAACTATATATTTATGGGTCACACAAATAGTTGTCCTGCGAAGGACACGAAGTGGCGAGGCGATTGTCTTAGCCGCTTTGCCACATGTGCAGACAAAGTGAGTAATAGACATGCATTCTGGGTCATCCAGCTGTGTGATACGTACCGTGGCACATCTCATTAGTTAAATAGATGTCTTACAAAAACTCACTTAAAATTACTGGATTAATGTATTGGATGAATTTGCAGCCAAAATATTTTATTCTTCCTTATTATGTAGTTTTAAGCTGTTGCACAATTTAACATTTGCTTGAATATTAATCGCACATTATGAACAAAACAAGTATACTCATTTAATATAGAATTATTCTCGTTGTGATCTAAACGTCTAAGGCTCCCTACGCACTATGCGGCTAGCCGCAGGACGCGGTTGCACTTGCGGTTAGCCGGCTGGGGGATAGCCGCAATCTTAACCGGAATGTGCGGTTACAAACCGCCGTGGTTTGCGGTTGAGTCGATCCAGTTCCAAGAAAGACGTTGAAGAAGTAGCAGCTATTTATTATATTTAATATGAATTTTCCGTATCGAAATCCATAGTTAATGCACTAGCGGTAGTAAACACGTTCCCGTTAATGGTGGGCAACCGTAAACTAGCACTATCTGCGTAGTGTGTAGGGTAACCGTCCGGCTAGCCGTTATACGGGCTGCAGCGCTCAGAACAACCGGAGCGGTGGACCGGCTGCCGCATCATAGTGCGAATAAAAACTTCTTTCTCGTACAAATATTTGAGTACGGTCAGCCGCACGTCTGGCCGCATTGGGGCGGACTATTCACCGTTGTTCTACTTTTTGTTATACTAGTAGGAAAAAAAAATCATATCTGTTCTACTGTGTGGTATGACAAAAAATCCTCCACCACTTTGAAAGTGTAATATTATTTATTGATTCCTAGTTGTTATACTGTATAACAACTAGGAATACACAACAAATACACTCTTGCGATAGGTAGCACTTTTTTGTTACAAGTAGGTAAAGTAAAAAAATAAATTTTATTTATTTTCTTGGAAATGAAATATCAAGTTTAAAAATATAAGAAAATAAGTACTCCATTAAAATATTAAATTTAAACTATAAGAAAATACTCCATTTACTACTTCATTAATTCCATAAAATGACCTGAACAGATTTTACCGTTCATTAGGTCTATTGTTGATCCCAATAAGATGACATCATTTTGGAAACTATTAAGGGATCTTGGTTTGATATTTTGACCTTCGTTTACTTTTCTGAGATCGGCGACTACGTCTTGAGCATCATCACGCAGTACTTGCAACACTTGCATTATATTAGTTTTCCTACGTTTTCTGCAAATGTTATTTAATTTCTGATTCCATCCTTCTGCATAGTTAGATGTTCTGTGACGCTCTGAGGAAACACACCATATATCAATGTATTTGTCAGATTTTAACCAGGTCTTTTCCATGTACGAGACAAACTGATTAATTTGGTTTTCAAACGGCAAAATTTCATTGATGATTAATATGCGTCCCTTAACATACTCCCATCCTTCCATGATTTTATCACGCGGTAGCATCGGCAAGACACAGCTAAGTAGAACTATGTGTTTTGTCCATTTGTTCTTCATCAAGCCAAGTTGATGACCCTTTCGCCTAATGCTGTTTTTGAAATGAAAAAGGCACCCTTTTGGTATTATATCAGGGTATAACTTAGTCATTACCAGCCTAGGGGCATTTTCAAAATCTGTTGTTATTTTTTTCGGTTGCCAGTTTAACTGTGACTTGATAATCCCAAACAAAATTAGGTATGCCAGCTCAGTCATTTCTGACATAAAAGCGTAAATAATCGGAAAAACATTTGTTTGCCTAGATGTACTATTGAAATAACCGTAAATTACGTATATCTGTTTAAATGGTGGAGGGCAACTTTTAAAAGTACCATCTCCAAATATATGTTCAATTGAATTTAATTGATGTCTTAATACTGGATCGCAAAACACTATTACCTGAACTCCATTGCTGTTGTAATCTCCTAGCATGAAATCAGAATACCTTGGGGATATTTCAACGTTTTCTGGTTTTTCGAAGCTTATTTTCGATATACCGGCCCCCTTGTTCCTAGCAGCAAACAAAGAATTTTTAATGGAATTGAATTTCGGCACATTAGAAACTATATTCAATCCACTGTCTATAAGAGATTTCTCCGTTCTCTTATAATACTTGTTCACTGACTCCGAAAAATCCGAAGTCGCCAATTCTTTTTTGCACTCATAAATCTTTTTGTGAATTTCATTTTTACCATAATCAATAATGCAGTCCTTGTTGTGACTTTTAGATTTTATCACAAGACCGTCCTGAAAATTAGTTAACATTAATCAGAGGCGCGTTACACAAATAACACAATTTCTACTTACACTTACTTGGGTTGTTATAGATCCTGTACAAGCAACTTTGGGACTGCCACATTTTCGTTGCGTACACCAACATATGGTGGAGCCAGCGGCATATACTCTATTTTTATAAAACTGATGTCCCTTCCATAACAGTACTACCCCTCTACCCTTTTTAATTAATTCGGGCTGGTCGGGATTGTTCATCATAATTAAAATATGGCAAATATATTGCAATTTAATTACCTATTTAATATGATTTATATGACTCATGAAAATATGACATGACAGTTAATAATATATTTTCCTCTTTTTAAGAACAACATAATAAATAAGACCAAAGAGATTCAATTTATGTAGTTAACCAACAGTAGAACAAATAGGACAAATTAATCATCTAAAAACATTTCCCGATTATTCTTCTAGTAGAACATAAGGCACATTTTACTATTTTTTAAATACTTCCTATTTGTCATACCGCATAGTAGAACAGACATGATTTTTTTTTCCTGCTTGTTCTACTAGTATAACAAAAAGTAGAACAACGGTGAATAGTCCCATTGGGGCTTGCCGCATAGTGCGTGGGAGGCCTAAGATTTATTGTCTTAAATTAGTTTACTTATGATCACTTATTAAATTATGATATAAAAATGCTATTTGATTCATAATTACCGTATTTTACTGATATAAACAGTATTTCACTATGCATTTATATATTTCTGCGTTTATCGCTGGTTTCTTATTTACGTATTTTAGTTTAAGTAGTTTAGTAAATAAGCAATTTATACAACGTGTTACATATATACTATGGCATGCTTGATGTGATTATTCTACCTGTGACAGAGAACAAGTTGTAGGGCATCCGTTAGCGTTATATGCAAAAATAACTGCTGAATATACAAAAATTTGAATTTGAATGAAATTGAATTTATTTGAATGAAAGGGCTAAGTACGTTGTGTTATTTCGTAAATTAAATTATTATAGGCAAAGAATTACTCATGGTTAATCAAATTCCAGTACTGTTAATAAAAAACGTAATTTTACTAAATTTACTTGTAATAAACTAAATATGGTTCTCAAATTAATGAAAAATCTAGTTTTATATATAAAAAATAAATCTTTTTGCTACTCTTAAAATGTACTATGAAATAATATTTTCTTGTAGCTTGCCATTCCAACCAAAGATTTATAATCCTCTATATTAGATGATCATTTAAACAGTCAATTAAGAATGCTTTAAAGTGTGTCCGATCCAAAAAAATATCTAATTATTTTGCATGAAGCGTCTATCTAACACCCGTGATCATAATGGCCTAAGCAGTGCATATTGAATTCCTATACTTTTTAGGTATAAACCTAGAAGAACCTACATTGTAATTTAATTATATCAGTGCCAATTTTTTACTTACACATGTGGATAATCAAGTTCTTTTTGTAGTATCCTGCTATTCGTTTTGATATATATTTATTGCCATCCAAAATTTGGTAAAACGGGGTGACGAGATATCCAGAGATAAATAGCGAATATTAGGCGCCTTTTTAGTTTACCCTTGATTCGATTCCTTTCATATTCCTTATATAGTACCTTCTTTTATGGACAAAATAATTGAAATAAATACAATTATTGTAATTAAGATGTACAAAATTTAAAACATTTGTTCAAAATGTAGACAAAAGTTATATACTTAGATCATAATAAAAAATTTGGTCGGGCCTAATTTATCGTATCGCGTACGTACTTACATACAGAGTAATATTTTTCTAGTCAATTCATGAATGATCTTAAACCAATTTAATGCTGTTAAGAATAGCCTCTAGACATTAAAAGAGATAGTACTAAAACTATTAATATATTTAATGATAAATTTTATATTATATATATAAAATTTATCATTGAAGAGGTATAACTTAGGATAAATGGCACAGATTGTAAGCTTACCTAAGTTACTTAAGTGTCGTAAAATGTCACAAAAACTGTCTCGTTATTAGCGTGTCGATGGCAACACACTGATTGCCTTGTGGCATTCCTAAGAGCCTGCCATAAACATGTTGCAGGGCAGACTGGGCACTATGTTAGGTGGCCCATGGATTGGACCGATGCTCCACAAATACAGTCCATTTTGGTGGTGCTCGACAGTCCCCACGTTGACATGTGTTCTTTGCTTCGGTCCACCTGAGTCTGGAGTCTATTTAGGGACTTCCAGATCAGCCATGGACGGAACAAAAGCTTTATAATACAAGGATTTCGATTCTATATTGCTGTCGTTAATATCACTACTCAAATGGTATTTATATGGATTAAAAAAAATATTTGTATTAAAATTACTCAATTAACATTTCCCTTTAAAAATTAATAAAATTATGAAGTTATGATTTCTTGTAGTTTATTCCCATGTTATTAGATTTCAATCATCATTGACCAACATTTCAGGGTGTGAGTAGGAAGTATTTATAAATATTTCGTAGATATATACATGCATGATATAATCAGAGTATTCATAGTATTTATTCATTTGCACAATTCGATGTTAATCTTTGAAAAAAATACTTTGTGTCGTGGAAATAAAGATCAAAATGTATAAAATCGTTAATTATAAGAATTCCCGTATTGTCTATTTGTAATTGAGCGTTATGTATTGAAATTTGATCTATATTATGACGTTGGCCTAAATTAAGTATCGGAAATGTGTCTCGTATGTAGGGTTGCCAACTATACTGTTTTGAACAGTATTATAATCAAAATACAAAATCAATATGTAGTGTTAATTCCGCTAATTGTCAGTTTAAACATGCCGGATGCAATTTGATGGATTAAACTGACAATTAGCGGAATTAACACTACATATTGATTTTGTATTTTGATTGTTATGGATTTCCGCAAAGTAACGCCTGATTCCATTACTTATCAACAGTATTATAATGTTTTCCACTAAATTATACTTTTTACTGTTGAACAAAAATAAAGTATACAAAATACTGTTTACATTTATTTAGTCAGAGGGCATTTACTGCTCAGAACAGCGTAGCCACAAAGATTGGAAATTAGTAAGTTGTGCGAGAAGCCCAAAAATATGTATTTAAAACAATAAATAAATAAAATACTGTTCATTTTTCTTCATATACCTGGATACACTTTATATCTAGTAAAAAAAAGTTGGCAACCCTACTTGTATGTGTGTAGTTAAATAAGCTCAATGCAGCCAAATTTTATTTAGATTCTGCTTATTTATTTGTATTGAATAATGTGGCAATAATAGTATGATTGGATTTATATGCAACCTAATTATTATATAAATTATGTATGTTGAAGAAAATATCTGTACGATGTATGATTTTTTAATGGCCAATACCGGTTTATGTCCTTAAAAATATTTTAAAGCTGGTCTTATATAACCCAAGAGCCAAAAGTCTGGCTGTCGTGCAGCCAGACTTTCGTTACTTTATAAAAGCTGAAAGTTTTACTGTGCATGTCCCCTGTACAGGTAAGAACGATCAGCGACTATGGAGTTTGGGTAATGGTTACTTTGGCAGATAATATGTAGATAGGAAAGGTGCATAAAATAGTACCTAAAATTCTTTAATGTATAAAATATCAATTCGAAATTGTTATCGACCGACTCACTTTGAAAAATTTATTCTGCGTGGGACTCTGCTTTTAATATGAAATTAAAAAGAATATTATGAAATAATTTCCTATATCAATTCTTTCAATGTTTGCGTTCGAATAATGCGTTGGACTGGGAGTGGTATCAGCACACATCACTAGATGGCGCTGACTGTATTTTGAAACGCGCTAACGACTTGGTAGCAAGCTTATCTTATGAACCTAGTTTAGGGGTGTCTGGCAGGGGGTAGCAACTGTCAAGTGTCCGGCAATGGATGACGAGATTTCTAAAGCAATTCCGAAGAAAATATAAAAAAATGAGCTTTGTAGTTTAACGAATTTTAAGTACTATTTTATGCACCTATTATCTGCCAAAGTAACTATTACCCATTCTCCATAGTCGCTGATTGTTCTTACCTCATATGAGACATGGACAGTAAAACTTTCAGCTTTTATAAAATAACGAAGATGATGGCTGTCGTGGGCTCTTGCTCTAATAGATAATAAAGCGTTTAATGAATCTGTTTAGTAATAAAGAGGTTATTTAATTCATTTATTATAGACAGAGAGTGCACTAAAGTAATATATGACGTCAAGCCAAAACGTGCAACATTTTAAGACTAACACTCAATTTGCATGAACGTGACAGAACACCCGTCTCCGTACCGGCTAGTTTAAAAAACATTTTCCCAAAAAAGTGCTCCTTATAGATGTACTTATTTTTTTATTCCATGTGATTTTTAAACTACAAACATTTTTCTTATAATTGTAATTTCTTGCAACTAAGTTCAGCCATTTTGAGGCCAGAGATACAGCAGCCATGCACCTGATGTCTCACGTTATATATTTTTTTTAAAGACAACGCCCGCACTACAGTATCTATTCCCTGTGTCGCGGGGTACTTTACAAACATATAACAGACGGACACAAATTACATCCAGACTCAGAACAACTATTTATGGGTCACATAAATAGTTGTCCGGCTGAGTCCGGCACAGGACTACTACGCGAAGACGCGAGGCGACTGTCATATCTTGGCAGCTTCTCCATAGTATATAATGGAATGTAGTTATGTATTTGAGCATTTCTATATTGTTCCGCCATTTCTCAGTCGTTTATTTTAAGGCTAAGACTTCGTATGTTATATGTAAGAAAGTTAAAATGTTATGATAAAGGCACGCTCCATCAGGGCTTGTTATTGGGACGCCATTTTAATATCTATAGATTGTTGGAACAGATTTATCAGTGATAGGTATTTATTCTTCGCTCTTTATTACTAATGTTTAGTATTGAAGGTTGTCAATAAACATTAATAAAATATGTTCTATCGTAATACCTATTGGTTTTATTGTTCAAAGTACCTTCCAATTTTAATTTATGACGTTATGACCATGTTTAGGATTACAGGAATATTTTACTGGGATTCAGCAAATAAAATTACGTGTGGTTTTTTACAATTTTAAGATGACAGCAGTCATTATTTTATTGTTTTAATAAAAAGAAATCATTCAACAAAAAAGTAAATTATCGTAACACCAGTTACTACGGAAACGTTGCTCCAAAGAGTTTTTAATCGTTTGCATAGACATACCCCCGGGCGTTGAAAGCCTGCCTTTCAACCCTCTGATTCATCATATTCAGGAAGTGGACATATCTTGCTGAATGATCTGTGGAGCAGACCATTAGATGTTTTCACATCAGCCACTCGAATAACGCCGTCGGAACCCGGATGAACAGCTACGATTCGGCCCATTTTCCACTTAAGCGGTGGCAAACTATCTTCTTTTAATAAGACGAGTGAATTCAGCTTTAGAGCACCTTTCGATGACTGCCATTTTGTACGCAGCTGGAGCTGGAGATATATTCCTTACTCCAACGTATCCAGAAGTGCTGGCGTAGTTGTTCGATTCTTTCAAATCGAGTTAAGGAATTCGTGGATTTCTCTTGAAATTCAGGTGAAGGCAGCGATGTCATTGGACGTCCAATTAAAAAATGTCCAGGTGTGAGTGGTGTCAAGTCTTCTGGATTTGATGATATCGGTGTCAGTGGTCTGGAGTTTAATACAGCTTCAATCTGAACTAACGTTGTATATAATTCTTCATACGTAAGGTTACAAAGACCCAACACTCTGGCTAAATGAAATTTACTCGATTTGACGCCAGCTTCGGCAAGGCCAGCAAAATGAGGTGAGTGCGCAGGTATAAAGTTAAAATTAACACCTTCTTTAGCCATACTCTCAGATAATGAATCGCAATTGGTTTGAATAAACTTAGAAATCTCGTTACGTGCACCAACAAACGAGGTGCCGTTATCTGAGTAAATATTTGTCGGCTTACCCCTACGCGAGATGAATCTCCTTAAAGCCAATAAAAATGTATTGCTGGTCAAATCCCCGACCAACTGCAGATGAATTGCTTTAGTGGCAAAACAAACGAAAATAGCAATATATACCTTCACTAATTTGAAACCACGACCTTGGCGTACTACAGACTGAATAGGGCCCGCATAGTCCAAACCTATATTTTTAAAATGGATATTCTGGTAGAATTCGCTGCTGTGGTAAATTTCTCATAATAGGGGTGACAGTTTGACCCTTAATACGACAACATCGAACACATTTCTTATAACACATCCTAGCTAAATTGCGTCCTCTTATAGGCCAGTATGCATCTCTTATTGAGGCTAAAAGTAATTGTGGCCCTGCATGTAATAGCCGTTCATGCTCATAATTAAACAAGAGTTTTGTGAAAGAATGAGCTGAATGTAAAAGAATAGGGTGCTGTTTGTCGTAGTCAAAATTAGAATCTTGGAGTCTACCACCAACACGCATTATCTTATTATTATCAAGAAACACATTGAATTTAAGCAAAGGACTTTTAATTGGCATATTTGTTTTACTTAATAAAAACTTATATTCGATGAAAGATTCATTTTGAGATGTCCGTATAATGATATGTAAAGCCCTTTGTAATTCGTCATTTCTCAGAGGTCCTCCAATAGATTTCTTCTTACATGAGTTAATAAAACGCAAAATATAGGCAACTGAACGCTGAAGTCGTAAGAATTTTGAAAATCGATTAAAATTAATCAATTCATTGTAACTATTTTGAATATTGGTATGTAAAGTAATATCTGGTTTTAATTCTGGTAGTGATGTGATGTCTTTAACTTTATCTAATAAAGGCCATATTGACTCGTCATTTATTACAAAACCAGGACCGAACCACCATTGGTCTAACGAAGACATTGCAGTAACATCTACTCCACGCGAAATATAATCGGCTGGATTTTGGTCTGTGGGAACATGTCGCCACTCACCATTAACGGTTTTGTCTAAAATTTCAGCAACTCTATTTCGAACGAAAGGTTGCAATTTATTAGGCAACATTTTCAACCAACCTAAGACAATAGTCGAGTCCGTCCAAAAGAATATTCGCCTAGCTTTAACTCGCAGAGAATTGACCACCTTTTCGTATATTCGAGCACCTATTAATGCCCCACAAAGTTCGAGACGAGGGATAGTTGTAGGTTTAAGAGGTGCAACACGGCCCTTAGCCAATAATAGACGCACTCGAACTTCACCCTTGTCATCGATACTGCGAACATAAATACATGCACCATATGCTCTCTCCGATGCATCACTAAATATGTGAAATTCAATTTCTTTATATGAATCAATAACAACATGTCGTGCTATGCGAATTTTATTTAATTGAGGAAGATTAGTAATGATGTCAGACCATATCTGACTGATGTCTCCCGGCAACGGATCATCCCATGACAGTTTCAGCAGCCATAATGTTTGCATTATCATTTTCATAACTATAACAAAAGGAGCTAGAAGACCTAATGGATCAAAAATTTGCGCAATAATTGAGAGCATATCACGTTTTGTATAACGAGATATGATCTGCTCACTGATGGGAAAGTATAGTTGATCAGATATTGACTGCCATCCGAGTCCTAAGGTTTTTGCTGACTCTAGACCGCCAATATTTAAATCCAATGCATGTTGGGGAAACTCAGTCGCATTCACCAAACGCGAATCATTTGACTTCCACTTTCTTAAATTCATTCTTGCTGAATCTAAAGTAGATGTGATCTTATGACGTAAGTTAATGACCTCGGATAGATCATCCCCCCCCGTCAGGAGATCATCGACATACATGTCATGGAGAATGACTTCCGATACCTTCTTATCAACGCACTCTAAACCCAATTGTTTGAGACATCTTGTAGCAAGAAATGGAGCACTGGCCGTACCATATGTTACGGTATGAAGTTGATAAAATTTTAAAGGATGTAACGGATTGTCACGCCGCAAAATTTGCTGTAAGAATCTGTCATCGGGATGAACAATCATCTGGCGGTACATTTTCTCCACATCAGCAGAAATTATAAATTTGTGTTGTCTGAAACGTAATAAAATTGACAAAAGATCATCCTGTATTACAGGTCCAACCATCTGAATATTATTAAAAGTAACGCCAGTTGTGGTTGGGCTACTAGCATTAAAAACAACTCTTAATTTAGTAGTAGAACTACTTTCACGTAGAACTGCGTGATGAGGTATAAAATGTGCACGAGATGTGAGATCTTCCCATTTTGACATATGACCCAATACCTCATATTCTAACATGAAATCTTTATACGATTTTCACTATTGAGGTTTACCTTTGAATCTACGTTCTAATGCAAAGAGACAATGTTTAGCTTTTGATAACGATTCTCCTAACAAGTTAGATGAGTGCTTCAAAGGAATTCTGACGCAAAATTGACCGTTGTCTAAACGTTTGGTATTTTGTACATAATGTTCCTCACATAATCTCTCCTCTAAGGAATACTGTGACTTACTTGAAGTGCATACTTCTTCCAATTGCCAGAAACGTGCCAATAGATGTTCAATATTATTGTTATCAATAACTTCATTGCTGTCTAAGTTGATTTTTGTAAAATGATATTGGACTTTGTTAAATAATTTCGGTGGATTAAGGTTATGTACTGGACCGGAGACTAACCACCCTAAGGGTGTTTCACAAAGATAGGTATAAATATATATATTTATTTTTTGAGAACCTAATATATCCCAAAAGACATCAGCACCAAGCAAAATGTCGATGGGAGCCGGTAAATGAAAATTAGGATCAGCTAGGCAAATATGAGATGGTAACTTAAACTTAGACAAATCTACGCGTCGACTGGGAACATCATCTGTAATTGACGGCAGAACAAAACAGTTGATACGTCGTGTGAAGTTATCATTTAATGATTTTATAGTTACAAGGCACGTCTTATTTATATGTGATGATGAATTATTGATACCTAGAATTGATTTATTAACAATGTTAGCTGGCAAACCTAAGCGTCGATGCATGTCCTCTGTCAGTAAGCAAGATGTGCTACCACTGTCAAGCACAGCGCGTAAAATATGTTCAGTATGATCATTTCCTATAACCTTAATCAACGCAGTCGACAGTAATACATCACCGAGCTCAATATTTGCAGACAATGATAACCCTGCACCATGGCTAGTCTGTGATGTCGACGGTGACTTCACATCACCTGCAGTTTGTTTCGAATTGTTATCTATATACGAATTATTAACTGTAGTCGGTGCCAACCTTGATCTTGACGGATCTGCGACATGCACGAGTGTGTTGTGCTTACGGCGACAGATTTTACAACCAATCTTCTTACAATTATTAGCATAATGACCTGTAGATAGACAGTTAAAACATATCTTATACTTTGGCAATAACTGTAACCGAGCTTCATTGCTAAGTGCCAAAAACTGTAAACAATTCCCTAATTTATGGTCACCATTACATTTAGGGCGAGTCTTAGGCTTTGAGTTAAATCCACTTAGATGATTATTAGTATCAGTTATATTGTCCTGTAGCATCATACTCTTAAATCTAATCGGTTTTGCTATGTTGGCATGTTTATTTAATGTGTTTGACATTTCTAATGTCTCGATTACATCAGCGCGATTTTTAATAAACGTAATAAAAACCTCAAACGTTATGCTTGTATCCTTGCTAAGACGCCCTTTATATTCTTCCCATTCACGATAAGTTTTGCTATCCAACTTATGAGTAATAATGTAAATGAGAAGTGTGTCCCAGGTATTGACCGGTTCATCAAGTGACTCTAAAGAACGCAAGTTTTTCGTGACATTGTCAATCAAATCTTTTAAATTAGCCGAAGACTCCTTAGTAATCGCGTCAATGTCAAAGACTGCAGAAACATGGTGTTGAATAAGCAAATGCTTATTATTAAAACGACCACAAAGCAGCTTCCATGCTACCTTGTAGTTAGAGGCAGAAAACTGAACAGAGTTAATTACCACAGCAGCGGTTCCTTCCGAAGAATATCTTAGATAATGAAATTTATTTATTTCATTAATTTCCTCATTAGAATGAATAAGACTATCAAAAGTGTCGTGGAATTCCAACCAGTTTGTATCATCATCATCATCATCATATCAGCCGAAAGACGTCCACTGCTGGACAAAGGCCTCCCCCAAAGATCTCCACAATTGCCGGTCTTGTGCTATTCGCATCCAGCAGTTTCCAGCGACCCGCACAAGATCATCGGTCCATCTTGTAGGGGGCCTGCCCACGCTGCGTCTTCCGGTTCGTGGTCGCCACTCGAGAATCTTTCTGCCCCAACGGCCGTCGGCTCTACGAGCTATGTGCCCTGCCCACTGCCACTTCAGCTTGGCAATTCTTCGGGCTATGTCGGTGACTTTGGTTCGCCTGCGGATTTCGACATTTCTGATTCGATCCCGCAGGGAAACTCCGAGCATAGCCCTCTCCATTGCTCTTTGGGTGACCTTCTAATAAGGCCCATAGTGAGCGACCACGTCTCTGTTCCGTATGTCATCACTGGCAACACACACTGGTCGAAGACTTTCGACTTGAGACACTGCGGTATTTTGGACGAGAAGATGTTACGTAGCTTCCCAAACGCTGCCCATCCGAGTTGGATTCTACGATTGACCTCCTTCTCGAAGTTGGACCTACCTAGTTGGAAGGTCTGTCCTAGGTAAATATAGTTCTCTACAACTTCGAGTGCAGAGTCACCAACTTTCAATTGAGTGGATGCAACATGGACGTTTGACATGATTTTCGTCTTATCCATGTTCATTTTCAGACCCACTTGTTGAGAGACTCTGCTGAGGTCATCGAGCATTGTACCGAGGTTTTCCATGGTCTCAGCCATGACTACGATATCATCGGCAAATCGAAGGTGAGTGATGTACTAGCCATTGACATTGATGCCAAAGCCTTTCCAGTCCAGAAGCTTGAAGACGTCTTCCAATGCAGCGGTGAACAGTTTCGGAGATATGACATCTCCCTGTCTCACGCCTCGCTGCAAGTGGATAGGTTTCGAGATCTGGTCCTGGAGTCGCACTGACATAGTGGCGTTTTCATACAAACACTTTATCACCTCGATATACCGGTAGTCAATTTGGCACCTTATGAGAGACCTCAGCACGGCCCATGTTTCGATAGAATCAAAGGCTTTCTCATAGTCCACAAACGCTAAGCACAGTGGCTTGTTATACTCTTTGGTCTTCTGTATAAGTTGCCGCAGCGTATGTATGTGGTCTATGGTGCTAAAGCCTTTTCGGAAACCGGCTTGTTCGGGACGCTGGAAGTCGTCAAACCTGCGCGCGAGACGGTTCGTAACGACCCTCGAAAACAACTTGTAAACATGGCTCAGCAGTGTGATGGGTCTATAATTCTTCAATAGGGTTTTGTCGCCCTTTTTGAAGAAGAGCACCACCACACTTCTGTGCCATGCTTGTGGCGTTTGACCATCTAGTATGACGGAGTTAAATAACTTCTGAAGGGCCCGTAGGATTGGTGTACCACCCGCCTTCAGAAGCTCTGCTGTAACTCCATCATCACCAGGCGCCTTGTTGTTCTTGAGTTGTTTGAGAGCCATTCTAATCTCGTACAGGCTGACGTCCGGGATGTCTTCGGTGTAATGTCGGGTTGTATACGAACCACCAGTTTGTATACGAACCACTAAATTTAGACAACTGAATAGTTGGTAATTTCACGAAATTATGATTACTACTCGTATGGTGTGAACTTAACTCACAATCTGGCTGATCTTTTTTCTGAAAATCGGCCAACATGTTTTGAGCTTGCGATAAGCACTTGTAGTAAGCAGATTCAAACTCGATACGTTCTAAGGTCTGGCTTTCTAAGTTCTCAGTACTACACTCCAGCGCTAACTGCACCTCATCATATAGGTCGTATAACGATTCAAGTCTCTTCAAACGTAATTGCAATTCACTTACCTCAGAATCACTTAAAGAAGCTTGAGTCAGTGTACTGAAATAGTTAGAGAACACGGTTACCCGTCCCTTGTAACTAGCTCGCTTTCTAATCAAATCTTTATCCTCCGACATCGCAGAAGCTGACGCGACCAAACTAGAAGTTATATGAACAAAAGTTATACAAACTTACAACTATTATATGAGAAAGTACAGCAGCCTGTAAAATACAATATAATTGACAACTGTGGTTAATAATGGCTTTAATTATGGCTGAACTTTTACACACGTAATTATATTAACATTTGAGTACCTAATTATCAATAGTTTTCTGTAATGCTCTTTACAGTAATGAAGTGAACGATAGTAACAACTATTGGTCAAAATTTTATGAAAAGGCACTGTAATCTCTGTAGGTTATCGAAACAAAGTAAGTTAATATTAGGTACTAACCTTAGTAGCTAAAACCCCTGATTTACACTTATAAATACTACCTGAACTAAGAGTGTTGGGTGGAATGTACTTTTTCCAGGTCTTTTCCTTAGGTTCATTCACATAAATTGGTAACCAGACCACTGAATCTTTTAGATTTCTCCGAAGGACACAGAATAATGAATGGTCACACCCGTGGTCACACCTGGCGTAGTATAAAACTTGATATCCACCGAATATCTCTTAAATCCGTTTTGTTTAAACAGCTCACAGAAGTTATTTCTTACGTCCGACTCGAAGGACCATGTTTAGGATTACCGCACGTTTTCGATAGATAACGTGCGGTCGCAAAGAAGGAAGAATTGCTGTTATTACCTGCCTTTGTCGCTCTTCCGTTTGTCTGGCGCCGTTTAAATGGCTTTCTAACTTTTTACCCACGACATTTTCTATAAAATATTTCATATTTATTTCGTATTTAGTATGTACTAAACTGTTCGTGACCACTGTCAGTAGGTAGGTAAAGGTGTCGTAGTACATCCATCTAACCCAATCTGTCAAATTTCTTTTATAGATTTTCAACATTATCATAAAAGCATAAGGTTTACTTTTAATAGGGGAAATTTGACAGATTGAGGAAGCTTGATGTGCTGGCGTCTGTACTAATTTCTTCCTGCTGCGGGACCGCACTATAGGTAACAAACTGCTACAGATTCTAATTAACAATGTCGCGTACAGTTTCTTTTTTAATTAAGCAAGGCACCAATAATAGTTTTTAGTTCACCAAGCTATTCGCTAGGGGCGACGTTGATTAATTTTTACTGCAAAATATTCTAGCAGTTTCGTATCTTCGAAATAATTAGATCGATAAATTGTGTTGTATCCACAGACAGGCTCAACACCGTGAGATTTGACTTTGGAATATTAATATTATTTCATTTGTATATATTCTTTCATAAGTCTAGACTTATGAAAGAACATCGCTGGTGCTCGTGGATATATTATAAATAAAGGATAGGATATATCTAGCTACATGTAGGTTTTCAAACAAATTAAACAACTCATAATTATTACAAGTATTTAATGTACCTTATGAATGCCGTATAAATATTTCAAAATGTAAAACAGTGATAAAATTCATTATTCAACCAATATAACTGCAATTAACGTAACTAAGTTTGCGAAATCATATTTCAATATTGAAAATAACTACAACAATTGGAAATATTATGAAATATGCCTACCAATCGCAAAGTAATCATATACAGTCCAATACATCGGGAAATGAGTTCTTAACTTTAAAATATCCTTAACTATTACATTAATAAGCAGGTACCATATCTAAATCTCTTAATGCACTTTCAAATAAATTACAAATTTCGGATATAGTTTGAATAAACTTTGTCACTAATAAAACATGATTATAACAAAATTTGCCATACTGTACATAATGGGAATATAATATAAAATCTTGGCCCCAGCATTAGAAAGGGATCCACCAAAACTAGAATATTTTAAAATTGTAAATATTCATCGCAAAACTCATAGCAAATCCTGTAATAGAATACAAAAGGACCTACTCACGAATGCAGTCTTGGTACTGATTGTATATTCATCAAACAATGTTAATAGACATCAAATACTTATCTGGAATGCCATTTTATTAAATTGAGTTTCTTATAATATTTATATTTTAAAAAGAAAACTCGTCGGTACCCCCGTATAAAACGAAACACGTTGAGCATTACCCTACAATTATTAATAAACATGCTACAAGTATGTAATACGCTGTAATAATTGATTATAACAAACATATGACCACTTCATTCTACATCGAATTTGGCAACATGGATGAACACTTGGCTTAACATTATTTTATAATTAAAATGTAGATATTTAGTTGACCAATCAAGACCTGCTGGAAACTGCGGCCCCATTATCTCACCAGAAGACTACATCGAGCGTGACATATAGCTCCTTGCAAGATATTACCTTCCCTTGCGACATGGATGTCACTGAACCGACTGCGGGCCTGAGGAGGAACTTAATAAATTGGGGCACATTAGGGTCGCAGGTATGGGCTTGTGCTCATGGAGATGACCCGCAGACAATCTATTATCTTGCCCCCTTACACTTTTCACTACCCTTGAGAGGACTACTGCCACCCCAAAATTAAATGCAGTCAACGTGGCCAAGCACTGGCAACATCAAATTTAAAGTGCGGCATAGACACGAAGAATAATCTATAGAAGTTAAAGTGACCGTAGTTTTTCTCAAGTTTTATTACAATTATTATTAATAAACCACTTCTTTTTATTTAAAAAATAATAATAGTTGTAAGTTTCTGTCTAAAAATTATAATAAAATCTGAAAAATAAAGTTGGGCCAATTGGATCATCATTAAATCTTGTACAATCTGAAGTCATGTATTACTGATCGATATAAATATTTTAATGGTAATTTGCTACTACTCCATCACATTCTACAACTATCGAACACTCGCACATTACATTAAATTAGATAAAAATTTATATACAAGTTACATCTAATATACCTTAATTAATATTCAACCCTACGTAGTTTGATACAAAAAAAGTATCTGTATGTATGGCCTCGTAAGCTTCCGTGAGAAAACTTGTTCGATAAAACAAGATATTGTTTAAATTATTGATGTTGATTATGTGAAACAATCCGTTACTTACTCAGATTTTCTTCCAAGCTTAGCTTACATAGCTGGTACCGGCCTAACTCTAGTACGCTACCTAGTAATTAATTATTTACCACAGAACAGCGAGTATAGTGTTGAATTGGAAATGAACGTCTCTGACTAATTCGGTACATTACTTAGCAGAATATAAAACTCCTTCATCTCCAATTCAATTATAACTAAGTTTCGTTTACTGCTTTCATTGATAGCTTACAGTAGCTAGGTACTTAACACTTTATAGATATTAAAGAAATGAAAGAAATCTACAATCCCAATATCAGTCGAATTAATGTTGACTAAGACGGAATCAACTCACCCATAATTTTCACATAAAGACTTTCAAAATGGAACAACGCACAACCCGAAGAACAAATGTCACCATAATAGAATTTGTATAACCTAAAGTTAACAAATTGAGCTAAATAATATAATTATATTCTTTAATTGAATTAATCGATAATAATCTCCATAAACGCAATATGAGCGTTATTCGGAAATAAATAGATATTTGTCTTTTATTGCGCACGACGATATTCTATTCGACGAATTGGAAGAATTACATCATTATTCGACTTTATGCTTATGATATTACTACTTCATACTGGTGTTCTTGCGTCGAGCATAAAAACGACATTATAAACATTTTATAAATGGTAGAAAATTGTTTGGTGACAAATCTCCAAACCTAGATAATCATTATATTATTCTCAATTTGATATTTCCACATATTCATAACCATTTCGCTTTTTAAAGAATTCTTGTTATTTTAGATACCTATTGAGATTTCTATTCATGTTTATGCTGTTGTCACAAAACGCGCTGGAACAAATTTGATGTGTCGAATCTTTACAAAAGTCCCTGAATTTTGCTGTCCGTGAAAGATTGACGAGTGTGATGAATTTAAATAATTTATGGTTCAGATACAACACTTAGCTATGCATTTCTTGTGGCATTAATATATTAGGTTGATATTTCATGTTCCTTGTTAATTTGCCACTAAAGGGAAAGTGTATATTTTCGATCTAGTGCAAGAACAGTGTAGGTACAACAGTGTGTTCTAACCGGTTCTTAATATCAAACTGATCAATCTTTCAAGGAATTTGTCACCAAACTATAAGCATTATTGCTATACAAATTGGCCGGGTGTTTAGCTAGGGTGCTGCGCGGCGACCTTGCGCAGGCGGTAGCCGCCGGTGCCGCGCACGGTGTACAGCACCATGATGGCCACGGCAACCACCGACATACCGATGGCGTTGATCACGATGGCCTCGTTGTTCAGCGTTGCATACACGTCGCTCCTGCAGACCGCATGCCCCGGGTTAGTAAGTCAATTTTAGTATTACCAGAGGCTTGGATCCAGAACTCTAGTGTTAAATTACTTTACAGGTTAGAATATGTAATTTCCCGACCACCAGATTGTGATATTATAGAAATGCGAGTAAAGATAATTTGATATAGAATTTTTCGTGATTCGTTAACATTAAATAATATTAACGAATAGCGAATATTATTCAATAATAATAAAACAGAGTATTAAGAACGTTTGAGCATATTTTTGTATCTGGATCCGCTCCTAAGAATGTCACGATAGGCAATATGTTGCAAAGAAGCGTACAGTCCACCTCATGGTAAATTACCGTAGCACTCTACACTTATAATGTACAGACGCCAGCACATCAAGCTACCCCAATCTGTCAATTTTCCCTAAAACAATTGGGATAAAGTTGAAAATCTATAAAATAAATTTAACAGATTGGGATAGCTGGATGTGCTAGCGTATGTACATGATAACACGGGCTCTGGCTCTGACTTTATAGACCTTACCATCCATAGAAGTCCATGTTATTATTCTATTCAACAAGAACTTTTACCCTATGTCAATTTTTTATTCCATATCATTCGTTTCTAATCTACAATTCTATTTTGTGCAAACCAAACTGAACAACGTTTTAAGTAAAAAATGAAACAGAAAATACGAAATTGCTATGATTTTATTTTTCATTCGATTTCTATACCCAGGCAGAAAGATAAACAGATATATGTAGATACGAAAGAAGAGAATATTCGAAAGAGTGTTAGTTCAAAACCACAATATAATAAATTAGCCATGCCCAAAGCGTACACATAAAATATAATTACCGGTTTAATGCATATAAAGCTAAAAGCGATGTAACATTAAACTAAACTAAATTATAACCTAAATTACTTGTACGCAATGAAAATTAAAAGTCAAAGAATCACTTACATTTATTAATAATGCAACAAAAATACAGCTTATAACATAGAGTCCTTTATTTTCCTATTTGTAAAATTAAGTTACAGTCTAGAATTCTTAATGCCTACATTCTTTTGATCTGATACAGATCAAAGCTATATAAAACGTAAAGCCTCGTTTCTGTTATTTTTATTGATTACTTTTAAATGTGATCGCAACAAGAACGGTCTTTCGCATGATTATGATATTTAGACATCTTTTATGAACAATTTATAATTTTAGAAACGAACTTGTCGATATCAAATGCATGCACAGAACGACTCGCGCCTACATATTGTGTCGATATTTTTCAGTCAGTATTTGTGGTAGAAATACTGGCTGAAAAATATTGTAGATTACATTTCTACTGTATATTTTCCAATTGCCATTGTATGTCGATGTCGCTAATATGTCAGGAAATTGTCATTTGTAATTGTTGTAAATATTCCAGGAATTGTCGTCAACAATTACAAAGCTTATCGCCGTTAGATATATACATATACGTAATGGTATGTACGTATATGTGACAATCCAACAGATAATCATTTTAATATATTGTTCGTTGATGAAATTTTTTGTTGCTTAAATTTCTATTACTGTGCCACTTATCATTACCACTCATCTTTACTTATCTATGTCACTTACATTATTATCATATGCTTTGAAATCAGGTTTATACTACTTTTATATTATCGAATAAAATTGAAGGTACTTACTTATTTACATATTTATAAAAATGCAAGTTACAAATCTCTTTACATATTTATCATATACTTAATGTCTAATCTATCATATAACATTTTTAATTTATGAAAATTTAAACGCTCTTATATGTTTTTTGTATCAGAGTCAATAATTTACTAAAAATATCATATAACACTTTATAAAATTTCACCTTTTCACCTACAAATATTTTACATAAGTATTTAATTTATTAATAGAATGTTACCGAAAATATATTGTAAATTCATTATAGCCTTAGGATCGATCCCTAGTCTCTAAGATTCTAAGTTAATTCCTATACCTCAACAAGTTCGTTCGTAGCACTCACGATGATTCGCAGAGGAGGAGATAGGGAACGACTAGTCTTACGTCATCCACACACTATACTCCAGTAGAGTTCGTTAAACTTATTAAAAGGCAAACCAACGCACAGAATTACACTACTAATCGTAATTAGATCAGTAAGATAGTAGTTCTATTGTAATTTGGTTTGCCTTGTAACCATCTCATCGCACGCCGCTGGT
Organism: Pseudoips prasinana; assembly: GCA_951640165.1. Taxonomy (NCBI): domain Eukaryota; kingdom Metazoa; phylum Arthropoda; class Insecta; order Lepidoptera; family Nolidae; genus Pseudoips; species Pseudoips prasinana. The sequence goes on along the minus strand of OX621241.1, from coordinate 14,782,388 downwards.
ACATTGAGCGTAGACTTTCCCTCCGTCGCACAACTCATCGGGATCTCACTAGCGTGCTTGCTGGCTTCATCTATGTTAGTTTAGAGGTCTACTGAGGCTCTTATATGTTCACGGGATTCTGGCGTACGGAACTTGTCCCTCGACAAGATATACATGACGACTGCCAGTATGGCTATCATGGCCACTCCAATAGCGTTGATGATGATTCCCTCGTCCACCATGCCGCTGTATCTCTCCGCGCTGTGGATACGTACACATACAACAAGCTGACACGGCCACATAACATCATAGACGTAGCTATATCGAGGATTCAAATACGGGCGTATAGAGACTAGGATTAATATTGAACACTTAGAAAGTAAAATATCTATACGAATAGAAATTTAGAAAAGCCTTTTCTTCTTACCGAAATAAATCATCAGAATATACTATTTATTCCGATGGTTTACTTCGGTAAGGACACTGGATACTGGATTTTTTATTTTGCAAGTTAGCACTGTATCTGTAATGAATATTGCGGTAAAAATTGATATTTAATTTTTAAAGTTATGTAGCAATTAATATGAAATACAAATTTGAAAGTAATAAAGCTACTTAAACGGATTTTAAACAATTTAAAAAAGTTGTATGTGAAAAATTTCTGCAAATTTATCAATTACAAGTGGCAATACTGATTAAATACATTTGTTTAACCCTTATCTAGGATTTGCTGTAATCTTTTTGGACTTTACTCCAAGATAGGCCTGTTTAAGGGTCAAATTTTCCGTATTTACAACACAGCGATGTTAATTCTGGCAACGAAATTAGTCCTTAAGTTGTTCTACACTTTTAGCCATGGAACTACATTTAGGTGATACCTGCCAAAAATGCCTGCAAAAATTTTAGTGACCTCTATTTTTGATAAGTACCCTATACCTCCCGTATTTGAATATTACCTACGTCTATGCAAGCATAAGACAGACACATTCACAGACGACGTTGTTCAAGGAAAGTTGAGATTCTCGATTTTTATTACACGAAATATATGAAATTAGTTGACTATTGCAGTAATTACGCAAAACGTGACCAATGTTATAGTATTTGATAAAAAAAGACTACTGTATAATGGTAGATACCTATTTACTATGATCTGTTTACATAATTATATTTTTTACTTTGCAAAGTACCAAAGACAAGTCGTATTGTACTTCTTTGTCAAAATAATCGTTGTCAAACTAACCGATAGTTCTCAAACTATCCAATATTAAAGAGGCCGACATAGCAGTCGCATATATAACATGATTTCTCTCGGCTATCGTATAACAATTCATATAGTTATGTTTTTAATAATGCCAGTTAGCATCATCAATAGGTACCATTTCTCGCAACACTACTTATTGCCCCTGTCAGGGGTAATGACGTTAGATTTAGTCGTCCGGTAAAGGTAGATTTAGTATGCTTCTTTATATCGCTAATTAAAGTTCAAACTACTCTGCAGCAGCTAATCTTACAATTGGCTTCACATAACTCTACAGCAGTCCCGTCATAATCAGGTATATGCAGATATTTTACTGTGGAACTTCCTACGGAGAATGCTAATTTCTATGAATTATTTAAATGTGTTTTAGACAAGAGTGTTACACATTTTTTAGGTTCAATAGTCTGCATTTAAAAATATGTCTCTTATTAAATATCTACATAGGTTATTATTTGATTTGATAATTTCGTCACTAACTAAGAATCGTCAAATCGAATGCATCAAACAACTTGCTCCCGGCATTTAACTACCTACATAGACTTAGGTTCCGAACTGAGGAAGCTTTTGTAAAAGAACACTATGTTCTTTTACAAAAGCTTCCTCAGTTCGGAACTTTACTAACCAAAGATGCACTTATGCATCTTATCTGTCTTACGAAGGAATTCATATGTAATAGAGATATGCAAATTGAAATTGTTATCTTATCAACTTTCCTTAAACATACATCTAGCGGCTCAGATGACGGGACTTGGTCGCCGTTAAGGTTCTTACCCATAATATTATATAAACAATGTCTAACAAAAACAGTGGAGGAAACCTAAGTATGTTGCCTATGAAACTGAACAACGTGTCAACATGGAAATTATTAAAAACAAGTTACAGGGTCAATGCAAATCTTGGTGTCAGAGTTGTTGAAGCCACCCAGTAGGCCTCTGAAATGGGTCGACGCGTACGACGGTTGTCTAACAATAATATCCGAGATCAGTCATTTAAGGAGCCCTCCGTGAAGCACGGAGGCGCACAGAAACTATAATTAATAAAACAATTAAACCACTTTGACGGTCTCCCATCTATAGACTGAGCGCTTGACCGACAATGCATCTAGTATCGACAAGCAAAAAAAATATAGGTTTCGTATTTTACAATCTTTTCAGTTTTATGGTTAAATAGCACTCCTTAAGTTTCCTCCACTACGTATTTATCTCCATGGGTAAGCTTACGGTGATAAAGATCCGTCATCCGAATTTAGTAAATAAACACTATACTAAAAACATGCTATTGTGAAGAAATTGATGTGATTACATTGTGTTTTATGATTGAGCAAATTACATGCAACAGCACAACAATAAATTGAGTGCAATGTTAGATTAACCGAAAAGATATGACAAAAAGAGTTGGCATCTCTATTTCGTACCACAATGCCAAACGTAACTTTGTCAATAGTGCTTTTTAAGGTTGTTGCAATTCGGTGCTCCTATTCTTGCAAGAAAACTAATAGACATGCTGGTCGAATAAGTACGTTTAAATCTCGTAAAAAGACCAAAAAGGCCCTTTGAGATATGAAAATACTTTGTCACGAGGAATCTGTGGATGGATTTGAACGCACTATTGTGTGATTAGACGATCAATCCCTATATTTGCCACGAAGTTTGCAAATTAAGGAATCTTTCCTCTTTACAAAAAGTTGAACATACCCAAGGCTGAAGATGGCTTTCTCAGTGAGTCCAGTAAGGCAGGCGGCAACTCCCAGCACGAAGGTGAGAATCCCGAAGGCAGCATGCACGGGGACCAAGGAAGCGCGGAAACCGGCGGTGCCTTTATTGCAGATCAGCAGTAGCAAGAAGCTGAAGAAACCAACGGCGTACTGGAATGTACACACACAATAGGTTGAAAATATAATCTGTTAGATAATTTACTTTGATACTGGTGCTTAGACAACCCCTTCACTGGTTGTACTGCATTTTAGGCCAAATATTTATGTTCAAATTTTAGTTCCCAAAATCGTAACGCTCTAGTTTCATTTATCAAATGAATATTTAGCAAATCCTATTTTATTCACTTGGTTCGATTATCATTTTACTTTGTCAAGTTTTATCATATTCAATGTTTATTAAGCAAGCGTTTTATTTTGGAAAATATTATTATAAACTGTGACCCCTACAAAAACAAACTGCTGAAAGAAACGTTGGTTAAGTTAGAACTGCGACCGAAGAACTTAAACGGCGAGGCGCCAATAACGAATTATTTCGCGATTTTATGAAATTTTCATGTGTAATTTCTCATCTGTAATTATAAGTATCGATGAAATTTGTATATACAACGTAGGTCATACAAAATTTTGGGAAGTGTGTTGCTAATCAATCACATTCCATCAATGTTTTTTACCGAATGAAAATTTGCGCTTAATAGTTTCCGATGCCCATGTTATCAATGTTATTATTAACTACATTTTTGCCTTACGAACTGATTTTTAAATTTTTGAATATATATATTTAGTAAATAAATAAAGCAATACCCTAAGCTATTATTTGAACCACAAACCAAGTTTAATTTATAATCCAAAATCCGTACATTTTCTAGATATTTTACCAGCCTACGACCATTTACACTCCGATCTTCGTTATATTACAAAAGTTTATGGTCTCTTTACCAATAATTTAATCTTGTATTTTATTATAACGATTACGAACGCATCCTGTCGTTTACATCTCAAACGAGCCGATAGCTTAACTGGGGTCTTCACTAACGTCTCCGGTTTGCAAACCTACCCGCATAGCAATTCCATTATTGATAGCATAAATTATGGTCACTGCTGAAAGCTCGCCGCACTAGTTAGATGGTTTAATGTTTATAAGAATGATTAATTTTAAACGATAATTCCTATAACTTGTAGTACTACCTAAATGACAGTAAAGTTATAAATACGTAATTGTACAATTTACATGGGAATCAGAATCGGTCCACAAAATTCAGAGTAACCAGTGTAGATACAATAAAAATTCTGGTCATATCGAGAACCTAACATTATTGAAGGCTGTTGCAAAACAAATACCTACTAGTCGAATTGGAAATCGTTTTTGAAGTCTTCAAAACGGCAAGGAAGAATATTACGCATTGTTATTATAATACTGACTTCCAAGTTAAGTTAATCGAATATGCAGCTAAATATGTCTGCTACTTTGTTTTAAACGAAACAATTAAATTTCTTTTCAATTTATAATCAAACTTAAAACCCTTGTTGATTTATTAAATAGGTATTTACTATTTTAAAACCATAGACCCCCTTCAACTTTTCTTCAGAAAAACCAATTTGAATAAAATGTGCATGGAACCATTTCGAAAATTCCCTACCTAATTATCTGAATCATACAAACAACGCATGTTTTGCTTAATATACATTAAAAAAACATACAGTCGGATTGTTAACCTCCTTCTAAATGTATTCAGTTAAAATGTATTTACTAATAAAATACCCACCTGTAATCCAAACAGTCCCATGGCAACGAAGCCGATCCAGCTATGCAGCGAATAGAAGTTGTTGATGCCTTTCTTGTTATGGTAGTCCAGCACGGCCAGGAAGCCGATGACGATGCACGGGAACGCCAGCGCGTGGAAGATGGCGTGCAGCAGCTTGACGTAGATGCGTCGGAAGCAGCGGCAGATGCGGTACAGCAACACGGCTGGAGACCAAATTATAAATACTTCATTGTCCACGTAATAATAAGCTATGAGTAAAGTAACGTTTAGTGAAGTAGCGTTTCTTTAATTGCTTTTAGGTGAAGACTAAAGTATGTGCTTCTTCTGTGTACTTCTTGGACAGAAACCTAGAGAATAATCCTGTTTTTAAATCGTTTATAGCGCCAGCTATTTTTATTTGAGTTGGAGACTTATGAAGGTGTAACTATCTGCCAGAACAATTGCGATGTCTAGTGACAATTAAAAAAAGGAAAAGACGTAGAAAATAAATGAGTTATGCCTCAAGGATTATAGAATACAGCAATAACGTAAACGATTTCGTGGGAAAACATAATTATCAACTATTACGTAAATACGTCTAGCAGTGACCATGAACAAAGCCTTATAGGGCTCCAACATTTATTGGAAAGTTGATTAAACTACAGAATCGATCTACTTATGACTTTGAAGAAAACTATTTTGGTTCAGTTGCACAAACATATAGTATATTGTATAAATTAGTGATTAGATAAGACAGCTTACACGAATAAACGATGTGTAAATTAAATTTATATCTAGAATTGCAAATATAAGCAGATATTTTGTTTGAAATAGGTCAAGTTATGGGTTGACAGTTAAGGTATGTAACGTTGATATTTGACGTATGTTTCATACATATAGTGGGGTCTACTACTACTAAAATCCACAAAAACAACAAGCTACCGAAGGCCCTAGGCCCTAAAATACAAAACTACTTGATAGGCTAAGCCTAAACACCGTTATTGTGCAGGTTTTATTTTAGATAGATAAGTAGGGTGTTAGATTACCTACATTCCAATTCATGTGGAATAATCAACTCGCTTCCTAAAAATTGAGTTTTTGTTTCACCTCATTACCTCAAAAGCGGTAAAAAAGGTTTTACAGAAGTAAAGGTTCTAGTTTAATTGGCTTTCGAAATGTTTAGATTTTTGTTTGTGAATTTTTGTGCTATTATTTGTACCTATGTGCTGTATTATTAACAAAAATAATTACAATATATATTTAAGGTGAAAGGTTCCGTTGTGTATCCTTTATAACAGCAAAATGATTCGTTTTTTCTCAATTTGACTCTCCTATGTTCTTATTTAGAATCACTTGCTACTTTGTGATTTAATTACACTTTCTTCCTTCGCTTTCTCGGGATTGAAACTGAGCGCGAATTTTTTTTCCACATCTGTTAGCAGACGTAAAATCCAAATATCTTTTGATTACCATTTATACTTCCCACGACATCTTCAGTTATTCTCTTTGAAACACGACGCAAAATAGCTTTATTACTGCTAATATTACTTATTCCAGAAATGTTTCTTAAATTTCCAAATCAACCTGTTTTATAGAAGGTTGTTGTTACGTAGAATACTCACAGAATCCGCTGAAGGTGATGAACCCGGCCACCATAAGTGTCGGATGCAGGTTGAACTGCTTGTCGGGCTGATCGTCGGCCCAGGCATAGCCCTCGCGGTAGTAGAACACCCAGAAGACGGTAAGGGCCGACACGCCGATGAGCAGGATTGTCGCGAGGGTTATAACGAGCGCATACTCGCACCACTCGCACGCCCCCCTCTCGTGGTCATCCGACTCGTACGAACGACTGCGTTGGCTGTAACAAATAAAATTTCTTAATTAGTTATTGCATTTCAACTGCGAACTGTGATAACGGCCGAGCGTTAAAAAAATCTACAGAAATCAAAAATATACTAACGGAAAAAAATAATCTAACTTCTCCATAAATTATATTATTAGTGGTTAGCCTTATCATGGAATAATTCAAGCCGCCTCCAACATGGCTTCGCGATAGTGTTTATTTACTAGAGTACAGTCAAGACCGAATGTGGTTTCCCAAGCACGTTTTTTTTCATGGTGCAGAATTAAATCACTTCAGCAGTGACTGTATAGATGGGCTACTAACTGCCCATCTATACAGTCACTGCTCAAGAAGGTTCTTTTTGCCGACAGCTTTAGATCGACAAGAGTAACTAGCTATGTGTGACTTTTACGAATCACAATTTTTTTCTTCTACTCACCATCTTATTTTTTTACATATCATATTTTAGTATGTATAATATGTATCCATACCGATATAGATATGACAAATATAGGTGTATATGCCTTAATCTCTCGAATATTTATAAACTTTAATACCTCGTAGCAGAACTCAGCAAGTTTGGCTAAACTAGTAAATATAGAATAATGCTTCTATATTACCAATTTTAATAGATCGGTCTGTATCTAGTTATCAGATTTAGTCTGCTTACAACCAATGAAAGCCGATTCATTGAATGGTTAAAACGGGTTACTAGAGAGGAAACCGCAGCCCATTCATACTGTAATACATGGCCTACGTAGGTATAGATTGTAGGCCCGTTGATATAGTGTGCAAAGTTTATAGAACTTTGTGTTCTGGACCACAGTGGGTGTCGGATGGCGTGAGATTCTTGCGTCCGCGCCGGATGGGCTCCACGTCATGGAACGATGGATCAAGGAACTTTTTCTATGATAGTGTCGGCATTTGTTACTAAGCTACACCTACTTTTGTACTTTAAAGCTTATAGTGAGTTCATGTAATGTGTTCGTGTTAGACTGTGTACTACACCCGTAACTTATAAGTAATAAAATATATACTTTCCTACAGATACAGAAAACATATAATAAAACTTACATAGCTTACGTATCTCGAGGAAAATGCCACAATTTTTCATATCGCTAACGGAGAAACAGGGTGTTATTTGAAACGATGCTGTCTACAGCATATGGGAGGTAAAATGAAGACTATAACTGGACCGTAGCTCCATACAGTTACGACTGTTTTTCAAGGGGAAGTGTGACTGCGGATGTGTATATCGGTCACGTAGAGGAGCTCCGGTATTTTCGTGAACCAATTGTATTTCCAACGCCACGACAGACATGTTGTGTATTAGGTACGTATGTTGTTTTAAAATGCACCTTCTGAATACATTGCTTATATGAAATAAGAGCGTAGAGAACTTAGAAAGGAACATTACTAGCAATTTGACAAAACGTATATACAATTTTAGCATTTGTAAATTACACTTATGCAACTTCTAACTGACTTGCGAATTTATAATTCGGAGAAAATCCAAATTATCGAATCAGGTTAATTAGGTGCAAGTAATATTATACGGTTATATTCTTATTCATCGACCTTTCTATTTTTTTTAATGTTTACAGCGAGGACATTAATTTCCTAAAACACGGTATACTGGTGTACTACCATTACCAATAACCATCTATGTGCCTATATGCTTAAAATATCTATATACCTATCTATGATATACTGGCACCTAATTTACCTGATTTGATAATTGGGATTTTATCCGAATTATAAATTCGCAAGTCAGTTAGTAGTTGCATAGGTGTAATTAACAAATAAACAAATGCTAAAATCACATATACATACGGTTTAAAAGGTTTAGTATCTGGGCTTAAAATAAAAAAGAAATTTCGTAAATGTGTCGCATGCTATCCTTATAAAAAGGTCAAATGAGGGTACAACGTGATGGCAGGTGTGGACAACGGTTTAACCTGGGGATTATAATATGTACGGAATCGCGCAATCTCTTCGCGAAACTTACTGATACTTTATATAAAGTAGTCGCTTTTCTACCAAAATTAAACGATTATTGGTGAACAGCAGATTTGTCTGTTTCACTTAGTTGTTATAAAGATTCTTTTGTAATTCCGACAATCACTGCCAGTCAAAATCAAACAGTTTTTGAAATTTATGTTGATTGGACGGTCTATCGGCTGTTGTGTTTGTGAATGTAAACAATTAGATAATGTAAACTTCTTTGGTCCATATTATTGAGAATATAGTTAGAAATTAGTTTTTATTAACGTCTTGGCAATTGTTGTTATAAAATAAAATCATTTAGTTTATTTGTATTATTACTGTCTAGGTTAGTGATTTTACAAGTTAACTTCATGATTTATTTATTTAAGACTTGTTCACTTACTTAATTCGATAACAACTCTGAAAAGCCATATACATGTATTATTATTTAAAATAATATCTGGATAAATGGAATATATTTCAATTTAGTACACAAATGTACCGGTATTGCTGATAGAAGTGAGCGTATTTCAATTTAGGTCCCCATCTCCGGGTTGTGACCTAGGATATCCCAATCAGAAATATACAAGCTAAGAGGCCGGCAAGACCAATTTCATCCGTATCGGGGTCAATATTTGATACTAACTAACATGTTTCACGTTCAAATAATGTAAAATATCCTGTTAAAGTCGTATCTTCCCAGGTCCTCTTGTTTTAGCATCGGTATATTAAAATTGTTTATATCGGGGAAAATTTGCTAAATCTTATTTAGGTACCATCAACCCAATCTCTTCAAAATATACAGAAAATTGTAAAATACTTTTAGATGTGTAACATCTTTCCACCCGGTTGCTGGATATTTTTTGTGGAAGGGATTTTGGAAATGTGTTACAGGAAAGCGGGGAATCGCGCGTGCGCGCGCTTTTAGATTTCACCAATGAGGGCGTGCGGTGGTGAAGAGTTACCATCCCATTTTGCATAAGAATAATACCACGACATACTTACTGTTGGCCAACATATTGTCTGCGATGATATATTCGACCAATCACATTATGAATAAATTGGCTTCACATAGATTTCTCAATTTATTATACGGAATGATCATATGCGAGTACTGTAAGGCTCGTTTTTTTATAATATGACATGTCTAAATCTTTACAGGGCATTGTAAGCTTGCAACCCCTTTGCCATTGAACCTGTAGTGGCTGTAAATGAACCATGTAGGTACATCACTAAATTATGTTGACTTATTAAAAATAGTTGATGTTACCTACCAACAAAGGCAACGCTTTAACAATTCCCTCTGCACATTCTTACCCGGAATTTCCGGAAAACCGGAGTTCAAATTCCATTTTGTATGAATTTGGGATTGGCTTATATAAACATTTGTATATGTTGGGCTGAATTAAAAGGTGAATGTTTTTACTGGATTATGTTTGTTTTACACAATTTGTTTGTACGCCTCGTGGGCAGGAATCGCTTTATAATTAAAAGCTCTGAGGTAAGTAAACTATACTATATTTTGGAGAGACTGATACAAATATGTAGTTATCATATGGACATTATAGTTTTTAAAAGAATTAATATATTCAGTCAGATGATTAACTTATGCAGATAGTTACTTATTCATTATATTTAATAATAACATACATGTGAAAACAATATCATATCTATTGTTTGATCATACAACGTGGTTATAGGTAATATAATATATATTCTTTGTCACACATCACAATTACACAACATTGTTACACACAGGTATTAACGCAACTAACCATTTTTGAGTCGGGCCGTGCCCACGATCAATGCAGCTGGGTCAAAACGTCGGGATAAAAATAAAAAGGTCAGTCGCGTTTATACCTCTTAACAATGTTGTATATATATTCTTTGTTCATACGTTTATGTTACTGTGTAATCAAGGGGAATGGAAGGCCGCAACTACTCCACAATAAGCCGATGTGTGCCATTGCTCTCGGTGTCGGCCGGCAGGTGAAAGTCGAGTAAATGCAGAAGCTTTGACTGTCCTACCTTCTTGGACCTACTAGTCGCACAGATCATAAACGAATCAGAAGACAATCTCAAACAAAATAAGAAGTCATAACTCAAACCTCGAAGTTATGATAAATATATAAATACATATCTTGGGACCACTAATACAAAGCCATCTGATCCAAAACTAGGCAGAGCTTGTACGATGGCAACCAGATAATTGATAAACATATTTGTATATTTGTAAATACATATTATAAACCCAGACACAGAACAAATAATCGTCCTTATCGTATAAAGATTTGCCCTGGGAGGCAATTGAAGCCACAGCCTCTGGCTTGGTAGGCCCATTAACTACTAGACCTGTTGGTACTACTATTTATATAAATAGATAATCTGGTAAATTTTAGTGTCCGATAACGGTAACGCGTTTTAAGTTACTTAACTTAATACGCGTTACCGTTATCGGACACTTGTTTTTTTATAAACTAGTTGCAGTGTGATGTTATGACAGTTTTATAGAGGATATGTGAAAAGCTTCTATAGGTCACAAAAAATAATTTAGATCTTAAATTTAAAGCCACATATTCTTTATAACAACGGCAGACATTTTAAACCGCATTACGAGGAACGTAATATTTTAATAATGAGGACCATATTCGGCGATTTAAATTAGTTCATTTGCTAGTCAGTTAAACTTATTTTCATTTTAGAATTATCTTTAAAGCAAAGTTAAATTTAAAACTCATTAAAAGATAAGTAATAAATCTTAGATGTTAGTGCAGAACATGTCTATGTCTAAGTGAATATGAAGTTCGCCTCTAGAATTTTCCTACTCTGTATTAAAAGGTAGTTTATAACTATGTATTGATGGCATACGGTACTTGCGGGCCAAGCTTTGTCCGAGCAGGCATTGCTTTACTGCTCACCATTATAACAACATTACATGTGCAATACCATCGCCTGCCAGTGGCACAGGGCTCATATTATATAATTCCTTTCGATAGTAGCAGTAAGCTATATAGTAATTAAGTTTAGATTATCGACTCATTTTGCATGTGAACTCGCGTCTTCATGACTCTCCCTATCCCGCAGGAAGTTCGATCCTTTTTTCTCGTCCTACTCCTTTCGGAGGCATAATAATAAGGTCCTACTAGTCTAAATTTCAGCCACGTCGGCCTATCTCAAAGGAGACTAGCCATCAGGGCAAGACATATTATAGTGCTCAAGTGTGTGCGCAAACACAAGGGCACTTCTATTCTATCACTCTCATGGTTCGATGTGTCGACTAGTTACACGACCAGAAACAGTTCAAGTACAGGACCGACTGGATTACGTGCTCTCTGAGTTACGGGGATATGATACCGGCAACTCCCAGACTTCGGGCTGAAACTGTAAAGAAATCCCAAAATCACTTTCTAGCCCAACCCTGAATTTGAACCCATTGTTTGCGGTTGAAACTCTACCAACGAAATTTTTCTGTTTCAGCTTCAGAAGAAGCAGGAGAATCTTGTTGCCCTATATGTCACCGATAGAACATCAAAAAGGGAACCTCTGTGCAAAATTTAATATTTATAGTCCATGAGCTTCGGCTTTGCATTTTTTATTAAATCAGTCAGGAGACTCTGAACAATTGAGTTTCCTTACTCGTTGACTATTCTGATAGTCCAAAGTTGAACTTTATCTCTTTGTTTTGTATTTATTGTTACTTACAGGAGTTAATTGGTTTCTATTACGAAATATGCTATTCCTCGGCAATTTTGTCTGCAGTTGGTTGTGATTAGCAAAGATTTGTTGAGTAATTTTAGAGAGTCTCTGAAAATAAGTTAAATAAAATAAACAATACTAACTTCCAGTTTTCTTTCTAAAATGTATAGGGGCTTCTAGGCACTACCGAATATAGCTAACCCCAGTCCAATGGGGGGTTTGCGCACCATTGCAAAAAAATTATCGAATTCATCTGATTAAAGTCTTACTCCTTTAATACCTGTCGAATATACTTCCGTCTCTGAGAGAATGCCTGTGTACGACCCTGCCTAAGCCCATATACCTATATATACTTCTCATTGTACTGTACCAATCTAATCGACACACAAACAGTAACCATAAGATAGGTGGGTAAGCTACCTCACGTGAAACATCGTAAAAGTTAACTGTTGAAACAAGCAGCTTTTAGGTACATACTGGCCGCATAAGGGGGTTCAAATTGCAAATAATATTGTTTACCGTCCTGTGGAGTTTCGATAAGCATGGAAGACATTGCGATGACCATCATCTTCGCAAATTATGTTCAAATTAAACTAGAAGTATTGTACTCACGGAGGTTACTCACGAAACTAAATTCCCAGTTCCCATACTCCCAAAGCTCTTTGATATTCTACCTTTACTAAAGTGTATCAATATAGGAGACCGAAACTTGTAACTAACTTTTGTCTTTAACGGGTATACCATACCTCCTTCGTCGGGTAGAAATCGCAGAAGCGATAAGGTCGCCCGTTTTACTGAAAATGTATTGTAATGTATGTGTACCTTATTTCCTGGTATAAAAAGAATAATTTAAATTAAGAAACCACAAATTATATAAATAAATGATCTCCTCATTTTCGATGATCATTATTATTTTATATCGCTTAATGTTCCTGATGTTCCTGATGACTGAACTCCCGTCGTATTCTTTACAAAAACGAGCAAAACCGAAGAAAATTCAAGCCAGATCGATTCTTAGCTCCAAAAACCCCTATTCTATAAATTACATCCAAATAGCTAGAGGCTTTTACGGGTATTTGTTTTCATATATATTTTATAAAGGTACGAATTTTACTCGCTTAATAGTATAAGGTTTATAAACAACCGGATACGAACTCTGGCAAAAACCCTTCGCTTTTCTCGAAATTTCGGATACAACGTAACGTAGGTATCAAAATATACATAGTACATGTTGGTCAAAGAATAGTGGGAACAGTGATATTACGATGATACGTAGACATCTACTAACATGATCGTACATGTGCTTTGAAAATACAAAATGAGCTTTCTTTCAAACGTTGCAATTTGAATATATATGGGGTATGATGCTCGTACTGCCAACTCCCAGACTTCAAATGGAAAATTAAAAAGGGAACCTTTGTGCAAATTTTAATATTTCTAGTCCATGAGTCCTAGCTTCGGCTTTACCTTGATAATTCCATCAGTCAGGAGACTCTGAAAAAGTAGAGTTTCCACATAACAACCAGATGCGAACTTTGGCAAGAACCCTTTTCTTGGAAATTTGAGCCATAACGTAGAAATAAAAATATACATAGTACTTACATGTTGGTCAAAGAACGGTAGGAGCTGTAATATTACGATACCTACTAACATACTCGTACATGTGCTTTGAAAATACAATATGAGCTTTCTCTCGATCGTTGCAATCTGAATAGAAACGTTGATTGTAAAAGCAAACGTGGTTATGTAAGTTAATCTAAAAGCCAATGACTTCAAGCGTGTTAGCTCATAGTCGTGTATATTTGTTCAATGTTTCTATGTATTGAATGACTACTGTTATTTTCGAAGAATACCATATTTTTTTCAGTAAAAATACGAAAGTGAATGCTGTCGAAGTTTAACGGCTTCTTTTTGTGAATGTACACCGATTACTCCGGCACCTGTGATTCGATTTTGATTATAATCTATTTGAAACTATCTTTATCTACTATTGTGAGGATTTATAAGTATAATAAGTGAAAGAGGTCAGACGTCTTGAATTATAAGATTTTCTTAAAACTTCAAACGAAATTATACATTTCATTCAATTTTAATATCACTGCTATTCTTCCTATAATAAGATATAAATATTATTTAGTTAATTTCCAAAACGGCTATACCGAATACGACGCAACTTTCACTGGCAGATAGCTGATATTACAAGGTTCGTAAGTGATTGGCTAGGTTAAGCAACTAGGATCGCAGTCAGTCCATAGATGGGTGCCCGCCAAAGTGGTTTAATTTCTGAACGTCGCCGTGCTTTGGACGGCACGTTAAGCTCTCGGTCCCGGTTATAGCCATTAGGCAACAGTCCTTAAGCCATGTCAGACGCCTAATAGGCGGCTTAAACAACTCTGACACTAGGGCAAGCAAATAAGATACGCGAGCGATTCTAGTAACAAATAAAACAATAGTTCAAGTATATATTTATTTGTTTACTATTCGGCCTTATATACTTAGATAGCTGTAGCCTAACATTACACTACTCCTAAAACCACTGGCCGATAATTTGCAACGTACGAGAAACGTGCTGACCGGCTCGTGATAGGTCACTTGGGAAAGTGACGGAAAGATGGCAGTCTAATAGTACTCCAGTGTACCTAATGCTACCGTACTACCTCGAGACTGGCATTGACTCGCATACAACGCTAACAATAGTATTCTAAATTTGTTACATGTAAAAAGTCGTGATTTTAAAATTGGAGACATTTGTCAAGGAGTACAGGACAGGCCAGTTGGCGTGGTTAGTAAATGCTTGCCTTTCATGCTGCAGATCGAATTCGATTCCCATCCAGGATAGATATTTGTGTGCATTAACATGTCTGTGTCCTGTGTCTGGGTGTAATTATCTATATAAGTATGAATTTACAAAAGAAAAGTATTATGTATATATGTATGATTTATTCAGTTTCCATAGTACAAGCTCTGCTTAATTTTGCGATCAGATGATCAGGTGCCGTGTGTAAATAATGTCCCAGGATATCTAATAATATCTTTTGAATAATAATATTCAAATGAAAAAAAGAGTGTTAGCTCTGCAAGCTTACAATTCCAAAAGAGATACCAATTTCTTTTTTTTAACATGACTCTTACATTTAGCCTAGGAAGCTTTCAACTCTTCACCGGAAAATAAATCCGCAAGTGAGCACAAGCAAGCAAGAACACAAGCAATATATTATAATTCTATGCCGTCACCACACGGCAAGTATTAATCATGATACTTAATTGCAAATAAACTTAATCGGCATTTAAAACTATGACAGTGTAAAACAAAACCTCGTTATTAAAATTGCAACCAATAATTATAATTAATGAGGAAATGACCAATCGTTTGATTACGTCGGTACAGCCCGTGCCGAGCAATCTTTGAGATAATTCGATTAACCTCGATCACGATCCATGACCGCCCAACTTAGGTACCACCTCGGAGTACTTCGGTCTCCCATCCGCCCATTAACAAAGCAAAAACATCGCATATTTTTGTAACGAGACGTTTACAGTTAACCTTTCGTATTCTAGCGCAAGTACGATATATCGAATCAATAAAGACATATCTATCGCTTTTTTTAACTACGTAACTCGAAACACATAGCAACATAACGCCCTCGATATTTATTAAAATTCAGGGGAATTAAACAAAAGATTGTGCCACGTACACACGACAACATATCAAGCTATACAGTTCCAATATAAGCTGACCTGTCATTTTATGGAAATCCTAAACAACGAGAGATCAGCTTATACTGGAAATGTACAGCTTGATGTGTAGCCGTGTGTACAATAAGCATGACAATTTATTCTAGCAATCTTAACATCTCTATCACTTTTTGAAGTTATACTTCTTTTGGCGCGATGGAGAAAAATGATGAGAGTGAATTTTTGCGATGCGCGCGCACACCGACACCAAAAAATTTAACAGCATGAAGTTAGTTCTAGGTGGTATGAGAGTGAATTTTTACGATGCGCGCGCATCGTGCGCGCGCATCGTAAAAATAACAGCATGAAGTTAGTTCTAGGTGGTATGAAAATTGATAACTATGTTCAAGTTGTATATTAAGAAGCATAACTTCTAACGCGTGTACATAAGTACACACAAGTTTTTTTTTTAACTACGTAACTCGAAACATAGAGTATTCTCGAGGAGAACTTAACAAAATATTAAGCGTACAATAAGCATGACAGTGTATTCTAGCAAAAACAACTAACGAAAACCTCTCATGGCGTTACTTGAAACGAACGTGCCCGCCACCTTTGAAACATACGCATCACTGACAAATAATGGACACAAGTCGTGAACCATTACTTTCTCCGAGTATACAACCTAAATTCACACAATAATACAACAATTAAACATTGCGATGAGATCAGATAACTGCCATGTAGTCAATAAAGTAAAGATTTCCAATTAAAAAGTGGCGGGAACCTGTTGGAGAACCACTTGAGCAGATAGTTCGGGCAGTGCGCCCGACTGGAGGAAAGTAGTAACCTAGTACAGGGTCTCAGAGGTGGTACGGTGGGAGGGGCGGTAGGAAGGTCGTCGACCCCGCCCGTGGTACTCCTAGCCTACATGAGGACCGAAAACACACAAGATCTGATCATAATTAGAATAAAGATTGATATCATAATAAATTACTGCACGTGTGGCGCAGCGGCTAAGACAGTCGCCTCGCCGCTTCGTGTCGCGGGTTCGAGTCCCGCGCCGGACAACTATTTGTGTGACCCATAAATAGTTGTTCTGAGTCTGGATGTAATTTATGTCCGTCTATTAATGTATGTAAAGTACTCCGCGACACAGGGATAATATTCCATAATGCGGGCGTTGTCTTTAAAAATATATATATATTAATGAGGAAATGAAACTTATGCTATACTCTATTCTGACCCTGCTCTTTGCCTATCTGTTTCTCGTTGGTCTAGTGGTAGCGTTTACAACTATGGATAATGAGGTCATGTTTTCAAATTCCAGGTCGGGCCAAAAAGTCTTATTGGCAAGAATAATACGCAGAAGCAGCTCGGAATCGTAAGTTGGAGGTGTTATGATTCCTCTCCGGTCATGTCGGATAGCAGACACATTGGATTATGAGAGTGAGGGAATAGAGAGTGCACCTGTGTGCACATTACACATTAGTACACGATTATATGTCCTGCTAGTCTCCATTGACATTAACCGCCGTAGATGACATTTTGTCAGGTGCACTATTATTATTGTTAACCGAATTTAAGGTTGCAGAGATTTACAACTTTACATTCATAATCCTTCTAATAAACGTTTGCAAGATTGCGTAACTGTTAAGAGGAACCGTAAAATTAACCACATTCATTCAGAGGGTTCTTGGAAGTTCGCCTCGCAGTCTCCAGCGTCCTTACCCAGTAATTAAATTCCCAACGAATAAGGTTCTAAGATGTTACGAAGGTGCGGGATTTGCACTGTTAAGTGGAGGCACTAGAAGCCACTTTCAATTACTCGCTTCGTTAAATCGGATTAATAAGGAAACTGAGAGATGTAACGAAATAGCAGGAATGGTGCGGCGCGCTTCAACATTTTCAATGATATTATATGTAACATTCAAGTAGAAAGCTGATAACGTATTAATAGATAGATACATAGATAGATAGATATATAGATACACTTTATTGCACATCACAGAATAATAATTTTGATGTATAGATATAGTTTCAATTTATGTACATTTAGCTGTGCCCCGTTTTACCCGTGTACTTTATATATTCAAGCCTATGTGTTATTCGGATATATAAGCTATATTACTACAAAGTTTCATCAAAATCTCTGCGTTAGTTTTTGCGTGAAGAAGTAACAAACATACACACTCACACACAAACTTTCACCTTTATAATATTAGTGTGATTGGCGGTCTTATCGCATAAGAGCGATTTCATCCAGACAACCGTTGGATGGACTAGATAAGCAATAGATATAAAATAATATGAATATAAATGATGCTAGCTTTAATCTTATTTATGTATATCGGTATATACCCGTTTCTTCAAGCACAGCTCAGCCTTATGTCATATTTTGACAAATGGGTCGGTGAATCGGACGTATTTTATCGCCTTTGATTGCTTATCCATCTTCACCCTCGTCCGTTAAATTACCTCTTCAAACAATACTTCATACTACTTTGGCTTTGATAAAGATATCGCAAAAACATATTTTCCTTTATAATGCGTTATAATATTTATATGTATGAATATTTTAAGAACGTATATTAGTTTCGTATTGCGTCAACATAACGTTTCTAATTATATAGACTTTCGAAAGTTTTAATAACATTTCCCCTAGGACTTATTGGTAGGTACTGTTGCATTACTTCCTAATTAATGTACAGACGCCAGCACATCCAGCTACCCCAATCTGTCAAATTTCTTTTATAGAATTTCAACTTTATCACAGAAGCATAAGTTCACTTTCAATTGAGAAAATTTTACAGATTGGGGTAGCTTGATGTGCTGGCGTCTGTACTAACATTACATTCCAATAAAAAGCTACTGCACTCTCTTTAAAAGCTCTAAACCATAGTAGAGTTTTATGGAATTCAGAATATGTTGAGCTAGATGGTAGAGCCATGAATGGCATCAATAGAATTTACTCAATAGAATGATTACATTGACAATGAGAAGAAATACAAGCCTACGTAACAATCAATTGATCGAGACGTGAGTATAAAACGACACAACAGACCGATACTTTACATAATAATCCAAACTTCTTAGTGTGTCGATGGCAAACTCATAAATTTTTTGTGGCCCAGAACGTGGCCAAACTGAATGCCCTGTTCGTGGCATTCCTAAGATCCTGCCATGAACATGTGGCCCTACCCATGCTGGGTACGATGTTAAGTGGGCCAATGATTGGACCGTTGCTCCACAAATACATGTTACCCACTACAAAAGCTACTAATAACTTAACCGTTAGAAGACCCCCGACTCCATAACTACATCATTTTGGAAAAGAGCTGATACTCTTATACTGCTGAAGAGATATTAACCAAACATAGCTAAGAACCACCGCAAGGAAACTGGCTTTCAAATGAAAAGCGTCATCGAAATCGGTCCATCCGTTTGAGAGCTACGATGCCACAGACAGACACACACACAGGCAGACAGACATCGACGTCACACTTATATCACCTCTCTTTTTGCGTCGAGAGTTAATGACTACACCATTGACCATTGAGTGCCTTTATTTGAAAATGTGAGGGATTTAGAGCGGCCGACTCTACAAAAACGAGTTGCAACACAGCGAGGCGGAAGAGTAAGATTTCCTGATTGACTATGGTAGGTTAAAACCGTTATTTAGTTATTGAGAGCATTACGATGTCTTTAAAGAAAGATCTGTCTTATTTTAGTATAAAGTAGCGTCCGCGCGAATGAAACTCATTTTTAAACCCCTTGGGAATAATATATTACTCTTTATAATATCAGCTTCTGTCAGTCCCGTAATAAACGGTCCAGCCTTTTAAAGGTAACCCAGAACCAAGAGCCAAAAATAAAAATAAGCTCTTGTTATATGTATCGTACAAACTGTCATAAGGATTTAGTAAAAGGCTCTTATTAAGCTTATTATTTTGACATTACAGACAGACACTTAAATTTTATTTATTTGTATAGATTAACATAAAATTATACTCGTACCTTCATAATACTGTTTCTTTAACGTAAATCATATTACTCAAATAATTATAAGTTTTGATTTCCTCCTTTCAGTTTTACGTACCATTTTTTATAAACTTCGATTTGATCGATTGTTGGTATTTATAACATTTAAAAATATAAATCTTACTAATATTATAAACGCGAAAGTTTGTAACTATGGATGGATGGATGCATGTTTATTACTCTTTCACGTAAAACTACTAAATGGATTTTAATGAAACTTCACAATTATATAGCTTGTACATCAGAATAACACTTAGGCTATAATTTATAAAGTTTAACGCGGGTAAAAACGCAGGGCAGAGCTAGTGAATAAATAAAATAGTTTTTATTTTCATTCACTTAACTTAGCCTAATTACAATATTGTTGGGGCATACCTTTTAAACATAACATTGCCTGCGTTAGGAAGGCCTTAATTTTTGTATCTGAGCTGATTTTAATAAAGGTTAGGTAATTCGATCAGGATAAAATAAAATACAGAAGGTTTTACCAACTGGGAGCCTCGACGTGACAGACGGACGCACAGACATAAGCTACAACTTTAAAACATGTTCCTTCTTTTGTGTAAATAATGTAACAACGATGAGGAATAACACACAAGTTATCATGTGTTATTATTATGGCGACGGCGGCGGCCCAAACTAGTCCTAGCATGAACATATTTCGGAGTCTTTTGTCTAAAACCAAGAAGCATTTAGACCGTAATGTTACAACTGTTACGACACAAGCTTAAGAAAAGGTATTATGTATTACATTGTACATGAAACTACTAAATATGTTTAAACGTATTCTATATTTTCGAAACGATTACGAAATGAACTGCATGTTTGAGAATGTGCTATTGGTTAATCGACCCTCGACATACAATGAAGAATTTTATAAATTACTAGCTGTGCCCGCGACCTCGTCCGCGTGTTAATTAGTTTATTTTGTTTTTTCTGTATTTTTCTTCAAAATAAAAGTTTTTTCTAAAATAAAAGTAGCCTAAGTTACTCCTTATTACATCAACTGCATGCCAGTAAAAGTCCCGTCAAAATCGGTCCAGCCATTTCAGAGATTAGCCGGAACAAACAGACAGACAGACAGACAAAAATTGTAAAAAATATAATTTTGGAGTATGTACCGTATATATATTCATATACATGTAGTAAAAGTCGGTTATTTCAATATTACAAACAGACACTTCAATTTTATTTATTTGTATAGATTAAACCTGTATCTCAGATATAGGCTTAAAATTTATAAAATTGGTAAATCGTTTGTCTACGGTATCAAATGTTTCGGAAAACAAGTGAATGCATACAGTTTTCTAATCTCTATTCAATGTGATTTAGTTGTTAAATCGGCTTTATTTATGCAGCACCGTGTTAGTTGTCCCCAGATATTTATATTTAATACAAAACTGCTAATTAAATAATATAGGACCGCTAAATAAATATTGATTGATTGGTTATTCAGAATTATGGTTTCGTATATCATCACTTTCCAATCAACACTTTAACTCGCCGCAAATCAATCAAATCAGCCAGTCCATTAAATTCTGCGGAATTGTATTTCAATAGATTTACGATCACTTAAATTATAAATTTTAATGTAATACTCTCCGTTTTAAATAACAACCGGTTTTTAAATGAATAATACTTGTGGATGAAAGAAAAAATGGGAATGCAATATCTCTCCGTAGCGGCGACGAAAGCTGTCGCGAAACGCAGTCGTAACTAGGTTTCCATCTGTATTAGAAAGTACTGAGAAAACTTACATGTAGATATCTAGTATTTTATATAATTTACTTAAATCGTTTCGTTATAACTTCCACTCGTTGATAATAATTATAGTGCTCTGCGCCGAATTTCGGCTACCACGACTCATCCCGACAGATTATCCATCTACTACTATTAAGTATAGTGTGAAAACCATTACTTGTCCAGCTGCTCCTGTGGAAATTCTATGTAGGTAGGATGGTAAGTAAGGAATCTTCAGATAGGAACTGTAAATGCTGCGACACCTAAGTGCCTATGTATATAGTACTAAAAATATTTACTTAGTTACTTCAGAGTCGGGTTAAGCTTTGTATACAAAATGCTATACAGTCATATTTATAGTATAAATATTATCTAGCCTTGTTAGGCTAGGTTAGGTTAGTGTATTTATAAACTGTAAACAATTTGCATTACGCTAAATGGCAGCCGACTGAGGCATGGAATGAAATCATGAAAATATTTTTTTTATTTAAGATGAAAGAAGACTATACTATTTAAATTATATAACGATCACCTTTAAAAATAAAGATGTATTTGAAGATTTAAGAAGAATATATAACTAACTTAACCTTACCTTTAAAACTAATAATAGCTATGCGTTTTATATTGGTTCGTATTTTTTTATTGTAAATTATACCATTATACGAAGGAGATGGCGGGACGAACTGGATGTCTTCCTTGAGAATTGGAAAGAGATGGCACACAGTCGTGAGCGTTGGAAAGAATGGAGGGAGGCCTTTGCCCAGCAGTGGGACAATACAGGCTAATAAAAAAAAATTATACCAAA
Source organism: Pseudoips prasinana (assembly GCA_951640165.1). Taxonomy (NCBI): domain Eukaryota; kingdom Metazoa; phylum Arthropoda; class Insecta; order Lepidoptera; family Nolidae; genus Pseudoips; species Pseudoips prasinana. The sequence goes on along the minus strand of OX621241.1, from coordinate 14,759,909 downwards.
GGTACCTACTCGTCGATACTAAGTAAGTTTCGATTATTTATTTAATTTAACTCTGTGTTCACTTTCTGGTTTAAACACACATGATTCTAGTTGACAAACTCAACATGTTACATAAATACAATACGTAATATAAATGTAAACAATACGTAGAACTTATTTAATAACCTATGTTTATACAGTCGGGCTGGCGAGTGCTTTTGTCTCTGGAGCTGCGCACAGCATAAAGCGTTCGTTCCATTTAATGAGGAAGTGCTCTAGAAAAACTACTCTACACATTTATTGTTTGTAACATTACGAAACCCTCCGCTCCGCGTTCAACCTCGAAATATAATAACCGCGAGTAGTAACCTCCATCTAAACAATATACATAATCGAAACTTTGATATCAATATTTCGAAAACATAATTATTTTATTGTATTATATACAGTGGTATAAGGTTTGGCTAATTGTGAATTACATTTCGCAAATTATTTAAAATTGATTTCGAATATTTGTTAGTGTAGGTTAGGTAAGGTTATTTATTCATTGTGTTCTAAATACTATTTTTTTTAAACATTTGTTAAAGGCAAACGAAATTACGTAGCATAGAAGTCTTTTCCTGCATCACCGGACAATTTACTAACCTAATCTTGTTAGAGCCTGATGCTTAATAAAGCTTTTGGAAGAAACCTGAATTACAGGATACAAGAGCCCGTCATGGCTAACTAAGTAAAAGAAATAAAATAACGAATCATCATCATCCTCATAACAACTTTACATCTGCTGCCACTGCTGGACAAAATCCTCCCCTAGAATAATTTTGGGGAGATATGCCATAATCTCCACGCTAGGCAGACGGCAGTAAGAAGGTACAGAAATAACGAATATATTATAAAAACTTCAAATAATATATAGTGTTGTGGAAATCGAACGGATATTATTAACAAGACCTTAATTTTAGTGGTACACTAACATACATTGATCGATTTTATAAATTTATTACACAAATCTTTACAAGAACATGATATAAAACAAAACGTTACTCCAGGCTAGACAAATTTGAGACATATACATATCTAAAATTCCTGCGAAGTTTTTCTCAATAATTTAACTAAATATCATATCAGGCGAATGACAGAGGACTTCATTCGAAGAAATTATCCCCCGAAGATGGGTAGAAATGCCGTAATCGACACGCTTGGCATTATGACGATCACAGGGCACAGAGACATTGATGTCCATTCTCTTGTAGATATTCCCTTGCGGTGAGTTCTATACACGTGGCTAAATTCATCACCGTCCCCACAAAGCAGTGTGTCATATTAATAACTTTCATCAATAACAATTCCACTATGTCATTTCGTCTCTCTCGTGGCTGCCTTGCATGTTTGTGGCCATTTACACGGCCATTAAATGCAATACAGTGACCTAATTCTCACCTCGACACATCACGTTTGTACATCTGGTACATTTTCTAATAACTATAATTGCCAGTAATTGACGAATATACGATGATACGTAATTATAAGAATAATTTAAATGGTACAATCATAATGTGTCTGCATTTATTTTGAAACATGAAACCCGGCATATACCTTTTGCTCAATCGAAATAGATACTTGCAAAGTAAAGTCCTGACCCACGCAATAACTTTTTCAAAATTTCGTCCTAGGAAAAATGATTTTTGCACAGATAACCTAAAAATATGTAAGATATATTGGACATAAGAGTGACTTAATTTTCATTCTCACAAACAGGGAATAGGTATAATAGGGAATTTAAGCTTTTTCGTTAAATTTTGACGGGATTGGAAGTGAAATGGATTATAGATTTCTATGTATGTGGGTTTTACTTTAAACATAGATCTAGTTGTGGGCAAAAACTATTATAAAATGATAAGTTGTACGTGATTTATATGAATTTATAATATTTTAGTTAGAGAAACAAATGTTTCTAACAGAATAATTAACATCACAAACAGGTTTTTGCGAATCATCGTCAAAATTAATATCTTTCGTGATAGTTGAGTAAAAACAATAATACAGGCAGCGAAAAGTCAATAAGGTAAAATTGCACATTTGTGACGAAACAGTACGTTGCACATATCAATCTGTAGGTGTACATACATCATACGCATTATACGAAACACAGTTTTTCACACATACTGACTAATTATTCCAATAGAAGAGACCATATGCGATCCCATTCACTTATATTACATCACGGCAAATGTCTTCATTACTATCTTAGTTACAAAATTAAAGTACCTACATAACATGATGTTGAGTAAGTATTGAACAGTGCACCCGTTTTGTGTCGATAAGCAATATTAATTGCGTTTAGTTCGCTGCGCGCGGTGGAGTGTTAAATTGAGCCGACTGCCATTGATGTCCCACGGTTCCATGGTCACACACTTTGCAAAGAAATATTGGATGTCACACACACACATTTTAACACATGCATGAAATTTCTAACACGACGTGTTCAAGGGAGATAGTTAATAAGTTTCTTTGTCGTTTATTTTTAAGATGCTTCAGACCGATGGGCGCAATTAATTAATTAATTATACAATCGAAAACATCAACTCCTATATGCAACTATTAGAGTTATATGTCTATATGAGAAATTATTCAGTACTTTTATAGAAGAATTCCCTAAAAGATTCATCATTTGTGAATTCATTTAAACCCAAGTTAAGTTCTATAAATGCACAAATTATTTATAATAATAAATGAAATAAATAGATATCTTAGGACCACTAACACTAACCTGTTCACAAATTAGGCAGAGCATATGGCAACCAGACTACTGGTAAACATACTTATATATTTTTAAATATATAAGATAAATTACACTCACACAAACAAATAATCCTGCTCACCACTCAAGGGTTTTGTCCTCGGTGGAGATCGAACTTCCTGGCTTAGTAGTCAGAGTCACTAACAACTGGACCAAACAACCACTGAATTAAGATTCATGAATTCATACATCTACAAATAGGCAATTTGTGCACGAGGCATTAGCGGCTAAATTTAAACTCTTCGGACTATAATCTTGAAATTATAATGAAGTTGTTATTAGTATTGCCGAATAGTAGCACAGGCATGTAATTCAAGCTAGTTCTAATTCATCATCATCATCATATCAGCCGAAAGACGTCCAATGCTGGACAAAGGCCTCCCCCAAAGATCTCCACAATTGCCGGTCTTGCGCTATCCGCATCCAGCGATTTCCAGCGACCCGCACAAGATCATCGGTCCATCTTGTAGGGGGCCTGCCCACGCTGCGTCTTCCGGTTCGTTAGTTCTAATTAAAACGAAGTATTTAAGTTATAGGTTTTACTTGCATTATGCAAATGCCCACGTGTTAAAACAATAAAATGAGGGGAGCTACACGGACCATGAGATTCACCCGTTATGGTTAATATTTACTTGTACAACTCACGTTTAATCACGGCGTCCGCTAAAAAAGTATTGTATTCACTCAACCCAATACACAGACGTTGATAACATGACGTAAACATTTTCATATAGTTTATTTTAACTACCTACTATAGACCAGTGGAACCACCTTGCTAACATAATACTTCATCATCTTCTTCATTCATCCTCAATTAATTAACTACCATCATCATCCGCCGAAAGACTCCACTGCGAAAGACGCCAGCACATCCAGCTACCCCAATCTGTCAAATTTCTTTTATAGATATTCAACTTTATCACATAAGCATAAGGTTCACTTTCAATTGGGGAAATTTGAAAGATTGAGGTAGCTTGATGTGCTGGCGTCTATACAAAGGGCTCACCCAAAGATCTCCACAATTAATAAAAGGAGGACCCGAACAAAGCGGTTTCCAGGGACGCCGCAGGATGCTGGTTCTTTTTTTATTAATTAACTAAGCATGACGTTATCAAAATTTGCATCGGACAGCAGAACCGCTGTTAGGGCGAAATTGCTACTTACATTGACGATAAAATCGAGTCCGTTTCAGTATAATAAAAAAAAATCCAGTGTAGGTACTTCTCTACTCTACCCTACATTGCAATTAAAAGTAGATCATATACATACGTGTGTGGTGTTGGTCGTTTGATAATCAGGGGCTCTACCGGCTAAGTAACCGAACATCGTTTTCGTGAATGGCGTTTAAATAAATAAAGGTTAAAAATGACTTAATCAATCGTTAAATCGGCTTCAATGTTGATAATCGATTCCGGACCATTTATGACGTCACATGTGCTCATGGAAGCCGATTTAACGATTGATTAAGTAAATTTTAACCTTTATTTATTTGAACGCCATTTAAGAAATCGATGCTCGGCGACTTAGCCGGTAGAGCCCCTGGTGCGGCATCGTGTTCACTACTGTGCGGCTGATATGCGAATATACTGTGTAACGAGATTATCTGTGATTGACTGTATGCAGATTATCTCACAAATCGTATACGGTTAACGTATCTCTACGTCAATCTCTGATAGATTTGCCAAATATTTTTATAGTCACTTTAATATAACTAACTATATATAGTTAAGATGTATTTTTCAGTTACGTATCTCTAGTGTAGTACGTATGTCTATATCTGTGTTTACATAGATCTTTTTTAGGGTTCCTTACCCAAAGGGTAAAACGGGACTACCTATTACTATTTCAAACCAAAGTGTACCTTCACGTTCGGAGTCCGACCTTCGGAGGCTTTATGCAGATGAAACCCTGCAGTTAAATATTACCCAGCGAAACAAACGAAAACACCCATCAAGTGAGGTTACTGGCGACGAATTGCAGAGCCTCAAAAGTGAGATTAAAGAAATGATGAGAGAAATGATGTCCACCCATAACTCTCGACTCGACAAGTTAGAAGGACATATGATGGAAATAAAAAAACAAAATATTGAAATAAAGGCTACTACTAGCGAACTAGAGAAGTGCATGACTTTTGTCTCCGATCAACTGTCGTCACTGGAGAGAAAAATAACATCGTTGGAAAAGGACCGAAATAGCATGGTGCTCAAGTTGTCAGCACTTGAAGAAAAGATTGAAATGTACGACCGAAATAGCATCAAAACCTCTATTGAAATTAGAAATGTACCTAAGCAAGAGAAAGAAACAAAAGCAAAGTTGTATGACATGATACAGTGCTTGTCTAAGCAACTAGATGTCTCTACAGAACCCACCTACGTTCGCGATATAATACGACAACCGTCGAAAAAGGAAAATAAGACATCAAGTGTTACGGTTGAATTCTCAAACACACTAATAAAAACCAATTTCCTAGTGGCTGTTAAGGAATACAATAAGAAAAATCCAAAAAATAAAATAAGTTCAACCCAACTAGGCATACCAGCTCAACCCCAAACGCCTATATACATTGCCGAACAACTGACAACCCTCACAAAAAGATTGTTTTATCTTGCAAGAAGTTTTACCAAGTCAAATCAATATAACTTCTGTTGGACATCGAATGGACGAGTTCTTCTAAAAAAAGATTCAAATAGTGAATCGATCCTGGTGAAGAACGAACAACAGCTGAAACAACTGGCTCAAACCATCTCTGCATGACTACGCATGTATAACTTCTTGATATTTTTCTATTTTTGTTGCATTCTTAGCTCTAACTTATACAATGATTTGCTCGTTAGTTACTACTACTTTTATCAAATTTTTATAATTAACACAGATACATCACTCACATGGTACCACTGTCACTACATAACACAACTATTTCATCCCTACTCGTACAATGTAAACTACTCAACACAAACGCAATTCAACTTACCTAAACACATTTTACTACTGTCACCACATATATATCTAGCAAACTATGCTAAATTTCATAATATAGAACATAAACCCTGTAAAGCTTCCTACCATCTGGCAATATACAACACTTTGGTTAATAATTATAAACAGTTACCAATTCTCCAAAGGTCATACGTAAGCCTCTTCCCCAATTGTAAATTATTTTCCTACCGACCGCGAAGCTCCTCCCCTCTTAGGTTACTTTCATTGAAAAATGGCTAACATAAGCAATCTTATAGAGAATATTGACGAGTTTTCTCTATCAGTCCCTCACAGATGTACCCCAGAACAGACACGATCTGTTATTAACAATCCTAACAACTTCCTAAAACTGCTGTCACAAAATATACGTTCAATTAACTGCAACTTCTTAAGCCTACAGATTCTCTTGGACCGTATTTCATTTGAATGTGATCTTATGATTTTAACGGAATGCTGGCTGCCCTGTTCTAGCAATGGCACTATTCCGCAATTAAAAAATTACACCTCTTACAAAACCACGAAACATCTAAACCAAAGCGACGGTGTGGTGGTATATGTGAACGCGGAGTTACCGGCTACATGTGAGGAACCCGACCTACTTCAATCAGCTTCTGGACTCATTATTAAAATAAAATCTGAGGTGGCTATAATTTGCATCTATCGTTCTCCATCTATTGATAACATTAATAACTTCTTATCAGCTCTAAATAACATACTTCCTTCTCTCCAACATTTTAAAACGCTAATTTTAACGGGTGATATAAACCTCGACATTAAAACTACTTCCTCAGATATACGCTCCCATGAATATCTAAATTGCCTGGCTTTTCATGGCCTCCTTGCAGCACATACCATTCCAACTAGAGGCGATAACTGCTTGGACCATCTAATTTTAAGAACAAACTCTCCTTCATATTCCTTCGTGTATGACTCCGTGGTCACCGACCACCATCCATCACTACTCTGCTTGGAAAATCGACGTATACGCAGTAGCCCAATTCTTACAGCCACCAATATTGACTTTGATAAACTAGATGAAACTATGTCCCAACTAGACTTTAATCCAATTCTCTCCATGACTGACGCTGATGCTGCTACAAATAAACTTCTGGAATTAGTGACCACAGCCATTGCTAAACACACCGTAACCAAGAAAGTACCTGCGAGAAAGAAAGTCCTGAAACCCTGGATCACGCCTGGTCTGTTACGGTGCATCAAAAATAGGGATGCGTTACACAAAAAGATAAAACAAGATCCAGAAAACGATATATTGAAACTAACCTACAAGCGCTACAGAAATTTCTGTACAAAAATTCTTAAGAAAGCGAAACGTCTTTATGACACAGGAGAACTAGACAAAGCTGGCCAAAACCCAAAATTACTCTGGGAAACAATAAAGCGAGTCACCTACACCAAGAAACCTAGCAACACTTCTACACAACTATTAACCACCTCATCATCACCGATAGAATGCTGTGACAAAGTAAACTCCTTTTTTGTCAATGTCGGCAAAAATCTTGCCGATAACATCAGAACAACTCCCATACAACGAACGGCAACTTCTAATACGAAACATAAAATTACACCCTCTACATCTTTCGTCCTAGAACATACCGACCATTGGGAAATCTTTTCAACCATAAACTCCCTACGGACCAATGCTGCTACTGGATGGGACGGTATATCGCCCTATATCCTAAAAAAATACTCCACTATTCTGGCACCCATCCTATGCCATATATTTAATCTTTGTTTCGACACTGGTGTCTTTCCTACTTCATTTAAAAAGGCAATTATTCATCCCATTTTCAAGGGAGGGGACGGGACGTTACCTAATAATTACCGACCCATAGCAGTCCTAAGTGCGCTATCTAAGGTGCTCGAACGTTTAATTAATAAGAGATTGGTTAATTACTTGGAACACCATAAGCTAATATCATCTCACCAATTCGGCTTTCGCAAAAATTTGTCAACATGTGACGCGGTCCACGAATTAACTAATCACGTGGTACAAAGTATTAATAATAATAAAAAAGTCCTAACTATATTCTTAGACCTCGCAAAAGCGTTTGATACGGTCCCCGCCTCTACTCTCTTATTAAAACTTGAAGAAATGGGTGTCAGAGGTGTTCAATTAGATATGTTCCAGAGCTACCTAACAAATCGATCGCAATTGGTCAGAATTAATAATTACAATAGTAATGAACTTCCTATTCATTATGGTGTGCCCCAGGGAAGTATACTTGGACCAACCCTTTTTCTTATTTTCATTAATGAGCTATGCAACCTCAACATCCAGAATGTCAACATAATATCATTCGCGGATGATACCGCGATAACTGTTGTAGCTGAAACATGGTCTCAACTAGAAATCAGAGCACAACTCGCATTTAGCACAGCACTTAACTGGCTCCATGATAACACACTAACACTCAATACTTCCAAAACCAACTTCCTTACATATTCAATCAGTGCAGCCTCTCAACCACGCATTCCGATAACATTAATAGCTCACTCTTGCCATAACCAACCCCAAACTCCTTGCAACTGTCCATCATTAATCTCTGTAGACCAAATAAAATATCTGGGTGTGACATTGGACAAAACTCTTAACTTTAAATCGCATATAAACATTCTAACAGGCAGGGTCCGCAAACTTATTTTCATATTTAAAACTCTTAGGTCAATTGCAAATCAAACTGTGATACGCAATGTCTACTTTGCATTATGCCAATCTATTGTCACATATTGCATTTCTTGCTGGGGTGGTGCTGCTAAAACGTTTTTGAAACCATTAGAGATAGCACATAGAGCAGTACTAAAAGTTGCTAGTTTTCGCCCGATTATTTTCCCTACTAGTGAATTATACCGTAAGTGGAATATTCTAAACGTTAGACAACAGTTTATCATGAAAGTAGTTCTCTTACAACACAAAAAAACGCCATACAGGCCAATCGATAAACGTAGAAAAGATTTAATTTGTACTGTCCCCCTTACACGTTCTAAATTCATTAAAAGATTCTCTTATTTTCTTGGCCCTTCTTTATATAATAAAATAAACAAACATATTCCAGTATACGCTTTATCACATTATAACTGTAAAAAAATGGTTTACTCTTTTCTTCTAGACTATACATATGAAGACACGGAAAAAATGCTTATTTAAGATAAGTAAAATGGAGCATAGTACACCTAACATAATAAATGTTACACAACACAAACACATACATACACACACACACACACACACACACACATACATACACACACACACATATAAGTAGTTTTGTTAGTAAGTCACATTGATCCTCAAAATTGTTATTACCTACTTAAAGATAATTTTCTTTTTTTCATTGTTTTAAATTTGTTTACATTTAGTTATACCATAATATTGCAGCAGCAATACATAAACACGTAAATTGTAAAAATACATCTTCTCTAATCCATGGGGGATCGGAACTGTCACTCCTTCATACAGGTTATACTATAACCTAGTTAGGAGATCAGAGCTGCACCCACTATAATTGTAGCAAATTTGTAATTTTACCATGTTTCAATTATATACCCATGTACTGCAATTCTTGTAAAGATCAATAAAGTATTATTATTATTATTATATTATTACTAAGACTTCGCTGTCTGTCTGTCCGTCCGTGATAGTTAGACAGTTGAAATCTTCACAGATCAAGTATTTCTGTTGCCACTATAACACCAAATACTAAAAATAAAATAATACAAATATTTAAGGGGGCTCCCATACAACTAACGTGAATTTTTTGCTCGTTTTTATAGATAATGGTACGGAACCCTTCGTGCGTAAGTCTAACATGATTTTAAGTTATCCTAGTAGAATTTCACTGCTTTACCGGAAAAAAGAGGCGTGCATGTGCTCTATCCAGCCAGCAAAATAAAACTACAAACTAACCTACGCTATTGACTTTTGAATTTTACTTCAGATGTACCAAGCTTAGTACATGCATAAGTAACTAATTATGCCTTCTATTATTAAATGATGAAGTACGCATTGCAACGTTTGGGTGTCTGTATAAAACGGACGTGGGAAGTGGTATTTAAGTTTCTAATTATGATGTATTTATTTATGTTCAGACGCCAGCACATTCAGCTACCCCAATCAGTCAAATTTCTTTTATAGATTTTGAACTTTATCACATTAGCATAAGGTTCACTTTGAATTGGTGAAATGTGACAGATTGGGGTAGCTTGATGTGCTGGCGTAAACTTAAGTATAGCAAGTAGCTACCAACTTGTTCTGCTAGTAGGTAACTCATCACGCACTTACAAAAGGCTGCACTCAGTTTCCCTACGCTCCACGCACAAATAGGTCAGGAAATACGGGGTTAAATTCTATGGCTACGTTGTAAGTACTCATTCCGCACACTTTACATCTGCTGTAGATAAGCACTGTTGAGCCTCTTACTATTGCTAGATTAAAACGGTTCATTAACAATGTATTTTTTTGGAGACATTACTACTTCTACAAATTTTATAAATGTGATCGTTTGTAACTCAATCAAGCAAAAACGGCTAAACGGTTTTGGTTGAAATTTTGAATGGAGATAGGTTATGCCCTAAATTAACACAAACTAAATTGTTAAATTAGATGTAGTACATTGAAGTACAGCATATTTTAATTTTTTTTATTTTCGGGAATCATATCCCTGTGTCGCGGGGTACTTTACAAACATATAATAGACGGACACAAATTACATCCAGACTCAGAACAACTATTTATGGGTCACACAAATAGTGTTCCGGTGCGGGAATCGAAACCGAAACACGAAGCGGCGAGGCTACTGTCTTAGCCGCTGCGCCACACGTGCAGTCTTTATATTATTATATGTAATTTATTATTGTTTTATATGTACGATATTGTACAATCGACGGTTACAATCCAAGCTAGCTATATTTTAGCTATATTTCATGTAAACCAGTTTCATCCGTTATTCGATCCATTCATGTAGCCAATAGTTACTGTGTTCGACTTGTTTAAACTGCCCATTGGGTCAGTCATCTTTCCATCTTTTAGCCGCTCATAGCCATATGCTCTTACCGGTCCGTTAGCGATTGGTGAGGTTAAGCAACTAGCCTCGCGGTATGTCCATAGATGGGTGACCGCCAAAGTGGTTTAATCTTTGAGTGGCTCCGTGCTTCGGAGAGCACGTTAAGCTGTCGGTCCCGGTTGTAGCCATTAGGCAACAGTCTTTAAGCCATGTCAGAGGTCTAATGGGTGGCTTGAACAACTCTGACACTAGGGTAACCACTGCCCTAACGATAAGTAAGTAAGAATCTTTATCTATTCGAATAATTTTATATCCTGCAAAATATGCAAATGAGGGAGCGAGACAGCTGCTCCATTAATTACGAACTCCGCCTGACATAGCAACCTCTATTTGGAGTAAATTAATCCTTTCGGTTTATCTGTTCCGAATCCGAAGTTAACTAACACATCAGTGAGTATGACGGTATCTCTCATCGACGGATTACCGCTTGGAGAACGGAAATTAAACGTATCAGTTCCTTACTGCGGTCTGATGAGCGTGGGAAATGATCGGGCAATCAACGAATTCGTGTCTTAGGTAGCGAGGTCAAGGTAGATGTATTATTTTATTAGAATCGAGCAGTGGAATGAGAGGTGAGGTTGTATAACTTAGCTAAGGATCATAGACCTTAATGCCCGTACAATGCCACGGATAACCTTGACAATGAACAAAACAATGGCAGTGCAAAAACATGAAGCACGAACTACTTTTACTTTTGATAGAACCGCTAATTTTAGACACGGCTAACTGAAACTTAGAAGCACTAGGTACTAAAAATAACTACTCAGTCCAAAGTCCACGATTCTTAAAAGTGCAGTATTTATTTAACGACTGAACGGATTTTTATGAAACATAGCTAAATACGACACCAATTAAACTAGGTTTGTGATAGTAATTAAAATTAAAAATACCTAAAAACTTAGACATAAAAGTGGAATGATTAAATGGATTTTTATGAAACTGGACTTACAAACATTCCACTGCCAATAATTGGCATACGTTAATATTCTACTTAGATAAAGTACTTAGAACTAATTTTTATAAAATATGACGCTCGCACTAGGCACTGAAGGCGCTGTGGCACTGTCGCGATGTACTTTACCAACATTATAATTAAATAACGGACACAAAGCACACTGAAATTGTGCGGAATCGAACCCGAGACACGAAGTAGCGAGACTCTTAACCGCTGCGCCATTCATCCGTTTAAGAGTTACGTTGCCACAGCCATACCTACACACAAATACATACTCCTCGGTTCGTGTCAGGAATTTAATAAAACACTTTCGTAATTGGTTTTATAGGCCGTCACAAAAATCTCACCGAGCAACAACAAAAAAGGTAACATTAGTTTTTTAAACCTAAAACAAGTAACCATACAAACAAGTTTAGTGTCCCACATTACATTAGTTCGGTACACTGTAACGTAGTAGGTAACCCAAGTGAAGTATGACAGACAGTTTAGCGACCGCTCAACTCGGTAAATGGTAAAAACTGGCCCACTGACCGTTAACGGTAAATATACTACGCCTGGTGTTTTCGATATCGGTTTTGTGGTCAATCTTGCTTAGCAATGTGAGAACTCGTTCGCTGCGAACTCTAGAATGCAAGTCCCGTCAGGCGGATTAAGAATTGCCCGTACAGCTGGATTAATAATTAATTCCCTCCGCTTCAGATTACATTTTGTACGGTAGGTAAATGGGCTGCAAATATTTATATAATGGGTTATATTAATTTCTGTGAAACATTGTTCAAAACTCTCGAATAACTCTCGCTCAAAGTAGTTAGAGATTTGACTCAGTTCGATAAAGTATTTTTTGACATGACAATAAAGCGAGACTATGATTTCGCTGCTTCACCGAACTATAAAGGCGAATGGGGACTAAGCCGTCTAGCAAATAATACAATGTTATTAACCCACATCAGAGCGCATCCCCTTTGGAGTTCGATCCTTAGCTCCGGGCTGTTACTAACGTGGAGATGTATCATATGGGTTGGTTTTTATTACGGAGGTTTTTTGCAACTGTCTCTCTATATTAATACACGAAAACGTCATCCTAGAACCTATTATGTAAATCTAATTGGTTAACCATTTAAAAGTATGCAGTGGAGCTCAGCTACGATATGGGATTCAGATTTTAATATAGGTTTTAGAAAATAATAAGATAGGCTTCTAGTGTTTAATTTCGTCGAGAATCTGTATTAATATAATCGTCCATCGTAAGGTTGTCTGAAAGAAATCGCGGTTAGCAATAAGCCCGCCCATTGTACTATATTTAATGCACCTGCTTACCATACATGTAAATCTTGGTGTAAAATGTTCTGCAGTGTATTCCTGTGTGTAAGTAAGGTTCTCTCATCAGCTTCGTTATCTGAAATTGCTGCTAAACAACCACCTAATTCATAACCTTCAATTTCAATTCTTTCGTGTATAAACATCTAATCGATTTTACTTAGGTTTGTATTTTAAGGTTTATAAGGAGCGGAGCCTTCAGTTAATCCTCAGATTAAGAACATTTATGCATTTGTATTAATTTGTTTTCACTTGAGGAGCTCATTAACTGTAGGCTTCGCTCTCCTAATTAACTTTGATTCATAAATACAAACGTAAGTCAAATCTATTAGATGTTTATAAGCGCCCGCGTAAGCCTGCATAAGCCCTTACTGAGCAAATTGAAATTACGATTCGGTATTTAAAAATCTAGTTCCCCATTCGTTAGATGGTATAGGTGTAATAGAATAGTATGGCAAATGCGAGATTTTATGTTCTAAATTGAAAATTCTAATATGAAATACAAAATGTTTACAATGAAATAAGCACCGAAATACAGTCTTATTTGCAAACATGAACGAACACTGTTAAAATTAATTATATGGTAATTAATTTTGTTTTCAGGATTTAGAAGTAGCCGGCTATAGAACTCCGTCTAATTTTGCAATCACCTACTGAATTCAACCTTTTAATTAACAGACTGTGTCCTTAATTTAGTGGTATAGAATATTAATTGAGGAGCTGTGATTATTATATTGTAACTCAGAATGGATATCAGAATGAATAACGGTATAATAATCAATTAAATACAAAACCTATTATCGTTATCTGGAACTGTATTACATTTTCGAACACCTACTAGATTTAACTTTTTAATTAAATGGCTGTAGCTAAAAAACATTTAGTACCCTGGCTGAGTATGTTAATTGAGATGTTGTGATTCTTTTTTCTTTGACGGGCCGGTTGGCCTGCTTGGTAAATGCTTGCTTTTCACGCCGCAAGGGTTCGATTCCAACCTAGGACAGGTATTTGTGTGCATTAACATGTCTGTTTATCCTGAGTCTGGGTGTAATTATTTATATAAGTATGTATTCATAAAAGAAAAGTAGTATATCAGTTATCTGGTTTCCATATTACAAGCTCTGCTTAGTGTAGAATCAGATGGCCGTGTGTAATGTCCCAGGATATTATTATTATTGTTAAATTGGAACTCGGAGTACAGAGTTACAATATAATAAACTCAGCTTCCCAATTTGTATACTATGTAAACATAGTGCTCCCTCATTAACGGCGCTTTTGATTAGATAGCATAATCCCGCCTGGATGAAAAGCAGTCGGACGACTAATTAACTATTCATAGACACGTGTGCGATCAAAGAGTTGGCTCACGTGCATGTCCCCTGTGTTACCCAGTACATACTAACGAAACCAAGTAGGTGCTATACATTTCCAATATAAGCTGACCTCTCATTGTATGTAAATCCTCTACAACGCGGGATCAGCTTATACTGGAAATGTATAGCTTGATATGTAGCTGTGTGTACTAGTAGTGTTTCTGAGTAATGATGCGACCTCAAACTCCTATATTCCAACGAATCATTAGTTTCAAATAAGCTTATCTTAAGCTAATCATTTGTGGGTATTTGATCCGTTTATAATCAAGATTGGAACTTTTCGAGTAAATATGTATAAAATACACGTAAACAGAATTGCGCAGTTTAATCTAATGTTGATGTCAGTAGACAATTTGCGTGAATTTGTAATCATCATTTTGTTCATCATATAGGCTGAAAGAAGTCCACAGTTTAAATATTTTTTTTAGCGGCTGTAAAATAAACCGAGGCCAAAAATGTCTTGCTGGTGGAATATCGGCCATGACGGCCCATCACAATAGAGATAGCCAACTGTGCAAGACATTATAGTAATTAGAAGCGCAAGTATTATAGCACAAGTTCGTACGCAAACACAGGGGCGCTTTCTATTCCAACGCCCTCATGAAGGGACGACTAGCGACACGACCGGAAAAAGGTCAGGTACAGGAGCGACGGCTTCATGTGCTCTCCATGGCGGGAGTGTTTAATTCAGCCAACTCCCAGAGTTCGGCCTGTTACTGAGAATTTTTTCTTTACAGAAAAGTCTCAAAATCCCGACCCGGGATTTGAAGCCAGATCCTCATTATTGACCTCAACGGAGATAATTAAAAAGTGGGCAGTAATTAATTAATAATAAGAAGTTTTATTTATAACGTATACATAATTAAATAACAATTATTTCACTCAAATAATATTGAGCTATCTCTGAACCTCAATTTTAAAATTTGATACCGTTTAGGTCAATCAATATCTGTGGTTGGCGTCATAACTAAATTGTATATTATTATTATAATTTTGATAACTACATAGTTTTCAATGTGTACCTACTTATCATTTGACAATAGCACATAAAATGTACCTACATAACAGATCATTCGAGATTCCCACTAGGTTTTTGTTTGGTCAATTATTCTGCATTGTCTTCGGTTTTTTTGTGATTGGAACAAATTATACCTATTTTGCTACTAAAATTGTTTACTTCTAGAATAAAACATTCGGCAAAATTGTGTGTAAAATCTTTTGATACTAGGACTTTCAAGCGACGCCTATTCAGTGGGTCGTTTTAAGACAACGCTCACACTAACTAAATGAATTTCTGTGTCGCTGGGTACTTTACAAACATGTTATTAATGGACACAAAGTACTTGTATAGATGCCGGCACATCCAGCTACCCCAATCTGTCAAATTTCTTTTATAGATTATCAACATTATCACATAAGCATAAGGTTCACTTTCAATTGGGGAAATTTGACAGATTGGAGTAGATTGATGTGCTGGCGTCTGTACTACTAAAACTACCCATACTGACTACGTAATAAAAACGTTTTCGAGGTGTATATGGCGTACGTATATGCTACAAAACTCCATTCCCTTGTGATAAAAATCAAATTTTGAACTCCATTCCCTTGTGATAAAAATCAAATTTTGAACTCCATTCCCTTGTGATAAAAATCAAATTTAATAAATTAGAATCCTACCTACTTCTTTGTAAAAGGTTATCTACACGTGCAGTCAATATGAAAGAACCGGGTCCCAACAGTACACAAGAAACAAACCAAAAATAAAAGCTAGAGAAATAAATCTACAGTAAAACCTCACTATACGTGTTTATTCCCACAGCGGAATACATTATCATAAGTTAGATGCCAGAGGAATTTCCGTGGAATCACAACGAGCCATAAATACGTCCTTAAGCCAAATGTTTACCGTTTTCTCTGAATAATATGCTATTCTTCATATAAATGTTACTTAGCCCTAGGTAGTATACAGGTTCTCCTGGCCTAATTTCGGAACAACAGCTTTACGTGCTCTCCGACGCAAGGGCGTAAAACAGCGCTAACTTCCAGACTTCTACTAGGTTGCTACTAACACCGAAGACTATCTATGTATGGATGGAATGAAAGATACACTGCCTTATTACAGCGGCCGTTAAATGTTTGTAGCATGTAGATATTAAAATTTAGGATTCGAGTAGAATACGAATAGCTATACGATAGGATGATGATTGAGAACAATCCATTAGAGGTTGGTACCTTAGATTTACCTGTATAGGGTGTAAATGCGCAACCTATTTCGAAGCCAATGTAGAAACACTATTAATACAATGAATTAAGTTAAGAGTAGGAAACTATGGAATATAACATTGAAATTATAAAAAATAAGATTTTACTTTCACGTAATGTAGTGTGTCTCTTGGTCGAAATTGGGCCATAACTGTAAGTCTCTTAATTTTGTTAGAAAAATAATATTATTCATGCTTTACCTATTTACATATACTTCCTGTTATTTAATCTATCTCATATATTGCATGTACGAGATGGGTAGCATGTAAAGTTAACTTAGAATGAACACCTCACTTGTAGAACTTTATAATAAAACCACCAATCAACAAACATAACAAAACGCGAAGATCTTTTAAACGCCGCCGTAGAGGTATCATTAACAAGCGTAACCTATATTTTGCATATTGCCGTTTGGTTCCCACCGCACTAGTAATTAACTGCGTGTATATTGCGATCAGTATACATTCTGTACAAATGAAACTTTTTGTTACTTTACGAGAGTTGCTCACACCTCCCACTTCCTATATTACTGCAATCAAATTGCTTATACCTTTATTTCAGCCTTATGTTGTCACTTTTTGTTGTACCTATATGTTATTATTTTGGCATAAAATGTATTGATAATGCGAAAATTGTTTAAATAGTGCTAGTAGTGGAATTTCAGCTATGCCTCAACGGAGATAAAACGACAACGCAAGGTAATAAATAATAATAATAAATAGCTGATACAAATCTAGGCGGAGTCTGTATAACAGCAACCACTACTTAGAAACATACTACAACTTAGAAACATATATAAAATACATTTCTAAAAACATGCATATTTTACATAAATTACGTTGACGTTGTCCCATCGGATCATAAAAAATATGGAATATATTTCCTGCTCAAATGACTAGTCTCCATTGAGACTGGCCGCCATGGCAGAACTTCAACCAGTAGGACATTATAAAAATATTATTGTGGAAAATCTTTAATCCATCATTGGTGTTGACGTGGCCGCTGATTGTGACAAAATCTCATGTAAATTGAATAGCCTTACCTTTAATCGTCCCCAAGCTTCGCATCAATTTAACAAATCCTAGCAATTCAAAATTTCCATTCTCCAGTTTTCCTTCATATATTTTTTTTCATATATTTCTACGAGCCTCCGGAAGTTCAGGTTCGATCTCGAAAATGGGTGCCTTTTAGCGCGGATTACTTAGTTTGTACTTCTATTTGCTAGACAACTTGAGCCCCCGTACGTGTCTATTGTGCGGTAAAGCAGCGAAAGCGTCCGAACATAACTGTATCATCATGTCAATCGTCATGCCAATAAAAAAACATGCGGGGCAGTCTTTGGGGACTGTCGATAGAAGTGTAAACTATTATTTACACTTCTCATCTAAATAATCCGCAATATAATAGGTATACCTATACATATAGCTAGTGGGAAGCGTGACGTAACTATGACGCGAGTTTCACGCTTTTTGCTCACCCAAAAAGTACACATGCATACCTACACAGTATACAAATAGCTCATGGGAAGCGTGACGTGTCGATGACGCGAGTTTTAGGCTGCGTTTCCACTGAGGCGGAGCGGAGACGAGCTGTGCCGCGTTCACCAATCACATGGCTTGGAATCCACGTCGGTGGAGAAGAAATATGGATTTCAAGCCATGTGATTGGTGAACGCGGCACAGCTCGTCTCCGCTCCGCCTCAGTGGAAACGCAGCCTTACGCTTTTTATTCACTCAAAAAGTACACATATATACACAGTATACATATAGCTCATGTGAAGCGTGCCGTGACGAAGACGCAAGTTTCTCTCTTTTATTCACCCTAAAAGTAGACATATATAAACAGTATACATATAGCTAATAGGAAACGTGACGTAACGATGACGCGAGTCCCATGATTTTTGTTCCAAAAAGTTTTGCTTCAAGAAGTTTTCACTTCAAAAATCTAGTTACCAATAAATGAAATAAAAATAAATAAACCAATATAAACAAATCTTGATTCAACATTGAAACTCATGCTTGCCGCACCTAAAGAAACTGCACTTAAAAAAAATAATAATTGAATTCTTATCTCTCTAAAAATTCAGTAATTGTCCGCGACATCTCGTATCACTAGATTATAAAAATCAAATATTATCACCATAGGTTTTATTTCCATTTAAATTTATATAAACTGTTCGGTGTAAGGTACTGTGTTGCCAGACCTAGAGTAGATTAATTATTCATGTACTGGTTAAATATGTATTTGAAATAAAATTACATTTTGTGACTGGTTTTCATAATATAATGTCTTGGACAATGACTCTTTATCCTACTATACACAGAATTCTACCCTTTACGAAGCTGACAACAAGATAGGAAAAATTTTGTTTGCAGTTTCAATTTATTTAACCATACTGGACTACCATACGGACTTTTTAGACTGAAATGACGTTGGCCGACTTAACCAACAAGAACAGACTTGACGTGTCTAATAAAAAGGTTTTTGAAAAAGATAAAAAATTTGACAAGGAAAAATATGGGAATAAAAGACGACAGACCAAGATAATTGCTGGGTTTTTCTTTAATAATATAAGTAAATACATAATTAATTAACTCAAGCTCGGAAGGTTGTTCAAAAAAATGCATCATGATTTTTAAAACATGCTTTTCTGGTAAAGGAGGTTAGTTTTTTATATCTTTAAATAATCCAGGGGACGACCTGCCGAGTACCATAGACTGTAAAGAAGTCGTTAAGGTCATATTATTGATACAACGGTCTTGTATGAAATTATACACCATTCCACTTAAATAATTGGAGTGTCTAGGTATGCTGAACCCCGATGAAACTCTGTCCCACCAATAAGATAATTATTTCCATGAATTTCGGTGTCATTCAAAACTATTATTTATTTATGATGGCAAGGCAGTGCTCGTGCAAGTGGATCAGCTGATGGTAAGTGATCACCGCAGCCCATGGATACTTGCAGTACCAGGGGAGCAGCGAGCGCGTTGCCAGCCTTCAATAAGGAATAGGCTCGCTTCTTGAACTTGATGTACATTATTAGGTTTTATCCTAGCAGTATAAAAAAGTCTAGAAGCAACCACGCGGACTGCACGGTTAGCGGTTATATAGCCTATGACGCTTGCTACACTTAGCTCTCACGTGTTGCCGACCTTTCCGCCGCCCCTGACGAAGAACGGCAGTCCCATCTTATTATGTTAGTGAGGGAAAACAAAACAAGACAAGCATATTATAGTGCAGGAGTCTGTGGGCTATGCTCAGCATAATTGGCTGGCTAGTTTCCGTTGAAATTGGCCGAAAATCGGTCAGAATTATATTATAGCTTAGCTAGAAATGCCTTCGCTGGCATGAATGATTAGCATACATTTCTTTGGTCGATATAACGAACATTGTAACGGTTTCAAAGCAAGTTATCACGTCGGTGCAATTTTTTTATGTAAGTTCAACAAAAAGTAAACCAGAAACATGTTTTATTTTATTACAAGATCAGACACATGGCCTACAAAACTCTTTTTTATATTTCTATATGTTTCCTTCTGAAACTGGAAAAAATCAATTAAGTGAATTATTATAGAGATTAACAGATATCCGTATTAGATTGCCTCCGTGAGGTCCTGGGTTCAAAATCCGGGTCGGGCTAGATAGTGTTATTAGGACTTTTATGTGAAGAAAAATATCAGTAGCCGGAGAACACGTGAAATACTACGTGTCTGCACGTGTGGCGCAGCGATTAGACTGCGGTTCCACTGAGGCGGAGCGGAAAAGAGCGGAGAAGAGCTGTGCCGCAATTCATCAAACACATGGCTTGAAATCCAAAAGATGTATGAAGCCATGTGATTGGTGAATTGCGGCCCTAAGGTGATCTTTTCACCACTATCTCAGCGCCCTCATGTTTAAGGTTCGAGTCTCGCACAGGTGACCTTTGTGTCCATTACCGGGAATCCAGGGATTTAATTCCTCAAAGCGGCCATTGTAGTACATGGACACAAAGCAAACATAGACTTAGAAGAACTGTATCGTTCACATTTATTGGCCTCCTGTACGTGGATCTACCACATAATCCAGAACGGAAACACAAGCTCTATTATAGGTAGTCTCCTGTCCCCTATAAATGACTATAGGTAGCGGCGTTAACCACTAAGTCACACTTTTCGCCCAATTATTAAATGTTTTGCATATTTCAATCCCATCGTAAGCATGTTCGTAGAATAAATTCAAGGTATATTTCATCTTCATCATGTCAGCCGTATGACGTCCACATCTGGACAAAAGCGCCCCCAAAAGATTTCCACAATGGAGTTGTATCAATAATTTGTAGGGATATGCTATAATCGCCATGCCTGGCTGGCAGATTGGCGGTCGCAGTATTTTAGACAAGAGTATTTTAGAGAGACTCTGCTGCCCGTTCTCTGACAGATATTCGAATGACTTCTACGCCTCCCACGGGATGACATATGAATGGCGATATTCTATGCCATCAGCCACACAGCAATATAATATTTACGTTAGGTACGCATTTTATATGATGAAACCTAAGTTACAGAAACCATTGAAAAGGAAATTAGCACATTCTTTCACAATCACTGATCCCTTCTGATTGTAAGACCACCTAACGTACGAGTACGGGAGTCTAACATCACCACACTCTAGACTCTAGGCTGCTACTAGGTACAGTAGGTACTTCCTTTGCCAGACGAACTCCTATGGATTTGAACCCAAGACCTCATTAACAGCGACTGAACACGCCTCCGCTAGACAAGCGAGGCAGTCAACCCAACTACAACTACTTATTATAAAGATATTGACACAGTTACCTACATCAACCTACAGTACTGTAAATGTAATATAACTATTGGCCCTATTAGTATCGTGACACATTCCATGGTTCGTATAAGTTCAATTATGCGTGCCCAGTAGGACATCTGCTTTGTATGCCAGTCGTAAGAAACGTGAATGTTTCACTCACATACCTCCTACACGATTATAAAATGGAATACTGTGGGTATACACTGCGAACGTGCCTTGGGTATAATGCTTTCGTAAAAAGTGTATTCAATTAATGAATTTTATTTCTACACGAACTTCATAATTTTGAAAGAGAGCGCCTGTACCTATGCGTAAATGTAATAATTAAAGAACTGTTTTTAAATGTTATTTTAGTAAACAGTAGCTGTTTACTAAAATAAAATTTCAAAACAGTAGCTATTCAATAAAATAAAATCAAAAAAATAAAATCAAAAAAATATATTTTAGTATCCAGCTACTATTTACTAAAATTAAATTTGAAAATACAGGTGACCCCTTAGTTATGGGGGTTTGAAAACAAGACTTAAGAAAGTCTTGAATAAAAACCCCCATTTACTCAATTTTCAAAATACTTAATAATATAAAAATACACATAAAAAAAGGACTTTTAAAACAAAGTGCCACTTTCGAAAGCAGTCGAGACAGCTTGCTCAGAGAATAATTTCTTTTTTACTGTAATAAAAAAATATGGCAACAATAATGTGTTCCAAAGCTAAGAAACGTGTTCTGAAATGATAATTACATACAAGGCCGTATAACAGCATTCCAACTCACATATAGAAGTGTCGATAAACAAAGTATAGTGATAATTAATGTCACCCTTCGTGATAACAGTATGGTAATGTTTGAATAAGATTTTGGTATAGATAAAAACACATAACACAGAGGTGCAACATAATTAAAAACTGTAAAGTGTAAATACTCTTGGCAGCAGACGAAAATACTCATTTTACTGAAACAACTTAGGATATATTATACCTCATTCAACGGGTTTCAATAATAAATAAATCATCAATAAAGAGGTGCTATGGGATTCTCAGCTGAAGTTACCTTAATAAATATTAATTATGTTCAGCAATATCGTAACAACCACTGGACTATTGCATGTACCTCTATTCTTGAAGACGCTCTTGTCTATCTATGGACGTCATTTGACTGATGATTTATTTAATAAAAGCAATGAGAAATAACCAAAGAAAATTCTACTGCTGCCCAGGTTATGACTTGTAAGTTACGTAAGACCCACCTCTATTTATTTCACGGCTCGTTTACGGTTTTTTTGTCTAGGGACCCATTGCAAACGTCAGTTGAAAACCTCGCCACGAAAATGCAATGGAAAACGATGCCATTTACCTTCGCAATAACAACGCAAACTTGCCAAAGATGTGGGGAGCTGGCCCAGATGTACGATAAGAAGCCATCACTGTTACATTCGTAAACATGATTGTGAATGCGCATACATCAGGCGCTCGCGAAAGATGTCTTGTTGCGAAACAACGAAGCGCCGTGGGTGGGAAGGATTCGGCTATTGTTTACCGCACACAAAGCTTGACGACCTAGAACTGAACAAGTGCAGATACTTTCTACGATAACTTGCAAACAATGACTTTGAACTTGAATTAATACTACTATAGTGGTCATAATTCTAATAAACTAAACACTTATTTAATTTTTATATAATATCAACGAAACTATCTTGCGGAATTTGGAAACAATATTTTTTTTTGTAAAACTGTGTCAGTATGTATTAATATTTGCATTATTATAAATTATAGTGATAAATTATATATTTATAGTAACTAAAACGGCTCGATAGTACAGTGAACAATATTAATCTTCAATTCAGATACATTAATAGGGTAATTAGTGTTATACTCATTAAAAAAACATATCAATCTCTCTATATCGCTAGCTATCGCATAAACGTCAAGAAATGGTCTTAAAATTAACTCTATAATAGATTGATTAAAATATAATAATTACGTTTTATAGTCACCCTCAATATGAACAAATGACGACTTCTAATAACCATAAAAACTAATTTCAAACGAGTACAATTAAGATGGATACAGAATCTTCAAACTAAGTTAATCGATAAACAAGTTAATATCAGACGTTTATGAATCTTCGTACAATACTAATAACAGATATCAATAAATAAGCTACGAGGTAATAAGAAATAAATGACATCTCTCGAAAAGAGAGGAACATTATCGTAGATTTTATTGGGATGATCATAAAATAAACATAAGTATTAGACTTTCTAACCAATGTAATTTCCGGTATCGATAGATAAAGCTATCGGTCACAGAACAATAAAACGGTATATCATAACAGTGACGTAACGAAGGCACTGACCTCTCCAATTTGTCAACAATACTAAGATGGTTACCACAACATTCCTTTCTATCGTAATTAATGTTTCTATTGAAGGAACAAATTACATTGGTTGGTGGGAAGTGGGTATCGAAAGGTCAAATTTAATAGAGGCACAATACGTAGGAATCGGAAGTGTGATACAACTTACCAGATGGGATATTGTATGTACATATGTATGGTTAATTATATGTAGTAGATAAAGCAGGATTGTTCTCGATTCTTCACCAATAAAATATAATATGTCCCATATCTATGGGACATATTATATCTATTTATTATAAATATCTATCCATTACTATTATTTGAATTAGACATGGTCATTACATTACATCTCTTTAATTTAAAATAAGAGTCTACATGTTGAACCTTGTATTAATTAGTAAATAAATTTTCAATAGATAATTCAAAGTTATAAAATATTTCATTTTACTTAGGTGCTATATTCTTGATGGCGCTATATTATTATCTTCTGTATTAGTATTATAAGACACTTCTTTTATGTTTATTGGTGGCTGACATCTCAAAGCAGACAAGAGCAAACTATTTATAATACGTATAATAGGGCTTTGTATATTGATGTTTCTGCTAACTCCTAAAACAAAATTGGTGCCGACATATGGAAACGAAATAAAAAAACACTGAAAAATATTGACGTTACAATATTTTAAAGTTTATGTCGCCTAGCCATATGCCGCCTTTACATATCAGTGCCATAATTATTGTATAACCACGTGTATAATTCTCTACGAAACCATAAAAACGATTTTGATATTGTAATTATGTCTAATTTGTTATAATCAATACTCGTATTTATAATACATTACAAAACATTGATTAAGCGACAACATAATACGTAGGTACGACCATGTGTCCTCTTATAGATCCCAATTACATTGGATGCCTATTCGTCACCGCAGAAACCTGAGGGCTCTTACTTCATTGTTTTCTATTCTTAATTCTCCTTCTTCTCCTACGTACCTTATTCCTTATTTTCAATATGTATGCTCTAATCACAGCAAAAATCTGCGTTCAACCTTCAACCGTCTTCTACAATGCCCTTCACATCGCACTGATTTTCTTCATAATTCCTTTTTCGTGCAGTCTATACTTCTGTGGAATGCGCTACCTCCAGAGATTAGAATGGCTAAGAGTCGATTCTCTTTCAAAAAGAAAACACGTGAGCACATTTTAAATAAAATAAAGTCGGAAACCTCTCATCAGTAATCTTATTTATGTATATATTGTATGTATTTATTTATGTATATATAATAATATATATTGTATAATTTGTATAAAATAATATTTATAGTAAGTAGTGTATGTAATGTGTTTATGCTTATATAGAGTACAAAAGTAGGTATCTACAATTTACTTAAACGTTCTTTCGTACACCTACCATATTATCTCTGCATCACCCAAAGGTTGACTGGTAGAGAATGCCTTTGGCATTAAGTCCGCCTTTGTACAGTTTGTGTACTAAAGTTTAAATAAATAAATAAATAAATAATAATATTTATGATAATGGTAGATCATATACTTGATTACCTATATCTCATAACAGTACTTTGTGGGCTTTACAGCTTCTCAGAAGTTATAAATGCCCTCTAATGCCCGGGAGCAGTTAAAATTTATTACAAATGAGTTAATAAGTATATTTTCTCGGTATGACAGGATAACTTCCGAGATGCTGAAGGCTGGACATGGCGTCATAGCGAGTCAGCTGTGCAGCCTTTTCAATCTATGCTATACCACCGGCCAAGTGCCAAGTGATTGGTGTAAGGCTGTCATTGTACCTCTTTACAAAGGGAAAGGCTCACGGCAAGACTGTAAAAACTATAGGGGCATTAGTCTGCTCAGCGTCGTTGGTAAGTTGTATGCAAAAGTATTGGTTGAAAGAGTTGTGAAAGAAACCGATGCGAAAATATGGGATGTACAGGCGGGTTTTCGGAAAGGAATGGGATGCACGGATCAGGTCTTTTCTCTGCGAAGCATAGTAGAGAAGTTTTTGGGCAAAAACCAAAAGGTCTACTGTGCCTTCGTAGACTTAGAAAAGGCCTACGATAGAGTGTTGAGGAATGAACTATGGTCGGTACTGTCCATGTATGGGTTGAACGACAACCTTGTTCAAGCACTGAAATCTCTTTATAGGGATTCCAGAGCTTGCGTGAGGATTAACGGGTCATACACCGAGTGGTTTAGCATCCTTTTGGATGCTAAACCACTCGGTGTAAAAGGGTGTTAGACAGGGATGTGTAGCGTCACCGTGGTTGTTTAACCTATTCATGGATAGCTGTTTAAAAGATTTGAAAGAAAGTGAATGCGGTGTAAGGATGAATGAGTTACTCATCAAATGTCTGCTTTACGCTGATGATCAAGTTTTACTTGCATCATCGGCGGACGAGTTGCAGGTGATGGTAACAAATATGTATGAATCTTTTGAAAGGAAAGGGATGAAAATGAATGTAGGTAAGACGAAAGTAATGGTATTTGAGAGGGATGAATACACGACAGCGTGTGATATTGTGATTGGAGGAGAGAAAGTCGAACAGGTGAATGAGTTTGTATATTTGGGAACTTTGTTTACGAGAGATGGGAAATATGAAAAAGATATTGTTAGAAGAGTAAATGCGGGGAACAGAGTGAATGGGGCACTACACGCCTTTATGAGTAGCCGGCAAGTATCAAAGAAGGCTCGACTAGCCGTGCACGATGGAGTGTTAGTGCCAACTTTAATGTATGGAAGTGAAAGTTGGGTATGGCAGAAAAAGAATGAAAGTAAAATAAATGCAGTGGAAATGAGAGCTCTGAGAAGTATGTGTGGTGTGACTTTGAGAGACAGAATTCGAAATACTGATGTAAGAGAGCGTTGTGGTGTGAAAGAGGATGTAGTCACAAAGATTGAAAAAGGCATGCTGAGATGGTTTGGCCATTTAGAAAGGATGAATGAAAGAAGATTGACAAAAGAAGTATACCTGGCCTGTGTGAATGGGACAACCGGAAGGGGAAGACCACGTCGAACATTCTCTGACCAAATTGGAGATGTTCTCAAGAAAGGGCAGGTCAGAAGAACCCTAAACCGGCGAGCATGTATGAAGAATATAATGACAGTAATCGAGGCAAAAGAAGTATGCAAATATCGTGACAAATGGAAATCCGTTGTCTCTGCCTACCCCTCTGGGAAACAGGCGTGAGTCTATGTATGTATGTATGTAAGTATATATATCAATGAAAAAGTTGTGAACTGTAAATTTAAACGGAGAATACTTTTTCAATGTATTCAGAAAACTTTTCAAACGTATGACAAAAGGATTGCCGGTCTATAGAAGTAGGGGAGACTGGGTACGGTTGCAGCAGGGTACGGTTAAACCATCGCTAATAACTCGTAAACTATTAGCGGTGTGGTGAGGGGTACAAGGGGAGAGAGACGCGGCCGGCGAGTCCGGACATGAATCACAGTGACGCGTTGCACTTCGCGCGCTCTGTGCGTTTCCAGGGGACCCTATTATATTTTTTCGACAAAAAGTAAGTATTTTCTATTGTTTTCTTTTTCAAATTACTTTGTTAATATTAGCATTTGCATTTTGAGTGATTTTCTGTTTTATCGTTAGATTTTGAAGGTTCAAAAACCGTGATTCGTTTTTGTTTATGTTGTTTTGTTTCGACGCTATGTTTGTTTTATTAGCGGTTGAGGGGTATGGGGACGGATGAAGCAATTATTGTGGGTACGATTGAAACAATGATAACCGTTGCTTTTTTCGTTCTAGATGCCCAGACAACGTATAAAAAAACTTCAAGAGGCGAGTGTGATATAACTCAGTACGAAAATGCGTATGAAGAAGTCAAAAAAGGGACTTCTTTACGAAAAGCTGCAGAGATGTACGGAGTTCACCATTCTTCTCTTCTGCGATACAAGAAAAAAAGAGATGCAGCGATCGAAGAAGGTAACCAGGCTGATGTTAGTATGGGGTATGTAGCCCACAACCGAGTATTTACCCCTTACCAGGAATTTAAACTGTCAAAATATTTGATCCGCTGTGCGGATATTTACTTTGGTCTATCTGTCAAGGAAGTAAGAAAATTAGCATTCCAGCTCGCTGTCAAATATAATTTAAACACACCTCCTACGTGGAACGAAAATCAGGTTGCCGGAGAAGAGTGGTTTCGCTCTTTTATGAGAAGAAATGTGGAATTGTCGGTGCGCACAGCTCAGGCAACCAGTCTCTCCAGGGCAACAAGTTTTAACAAGACCAACGTGGATGCTTTTTACGATCACTTGCAAGTTGTCCTTGACCGTGACAACTTTGAACCACAAGACATCTACAATGTTGACGAGACGGGCGTAACAACTGTACAAAAGCCCGACAGAGTTGTGGCAAAGCGTGGAACACGACAGGTAGGAGCTGTCACCTCTGCCGAACGTGGGACGTTAGTCACACTAGCCTTTGCGGCAAACGCGTTGGGCAATGCGATTCCCCCAATGTTTGTGTTTCCAAGGGTTCGATACCAAGATCATTTTATTAGAGATGGTCCAGTGGGTTCTATTGGAACTGCCAACCCATCAGGCTGGATGCAAGACGAACTATTTGTTGAGTTTCTGAAACATTTCAAGAAACATTCAAATGCCTCTACATCCCATAAAGTACTGCTTGTTCTAGACAATCATTCTTCCCACGTCCACATAAATTCTCTGGATTTCTGCAAAGAAAACGGTATCGTTTTACTTTCATTTCCACCCCACTGCTCGCACAAGTTGCAGCCTTTAGATCGATCTGTTTACGGCCCGTTAAAAAAAGCTATAAACTCTACCGCTGATGCCTGGATGCGCAATAATCCTGGAAAAACTATGTCCATTTATGATATCCCTGGAATGATAAAAACTGCAATGCCACTTGCCCTGACACAGTCGAATATTCAGGCTGGGTTCCGTAAGACTGGAATATACCCTTTCAACCGGAATTTGTTTCAAGATCTGGATTTTGCTCCGTCATTCGTAACGGACAGGCCAAACCCGAATGATGCGGTAGAAGACGTGGTTACACTTGCACCAGTGGAGGTAATCGCACTTGCACCGGAAGAAATAGTTGTTCTAGCACCTGACGAGGAGACGCCACCGCTGTCACCTTCCTTGTTGAACGAAGCTTCTATGTCTGAAAACGTGCCACAACACGTAGCCCCGATACAGAATACAGAGACTAATATCCCACAAAACTTTGAAGATTTAACGACGCCGCCCACACAAAGTTGTGCAGGTGTACGTCATCAGTTACAAGACACAGCTATACAACCGGAATCAAATATTTCTCCTAGAGATGCTACTGCTGCTCTGAGGTTGCCTTCTAGCCAAAGTTACGTCAGTCTTCAACAATCATCACCGCAGCCGTCTACAAGCAAACAACCTGTGTTTACACCTGAAATAATACGGCCATATCCAAAAGCTGCCCCCCGGAAAACAACAAATAAAGCTCGTAACACAAAAAAGTCTACTATTTACACAGACACTCCGGAAAAAGAAGCTATAAGAAAAGAACATGAAGATAGACAGAAACGACAAAAATCTAAGCAGGTAAAGAAGAAAATACTTGAAGATACTACAGCGAAGAAGTCTAAAGGTAAAGCAAAGAAGAAGAAGGCCGATTCACCAGCTTCATCGGAAGAAGATGAATATTTTTGCCTCATATGTGTGGGAGCGTTCACGGACAGTAGATCCGGAGAAAAATGGGTACGATGTCAAGGAGGCTGTAAAATGTGGTCTCACTTAGAATGTACAGATGGTGGGCGATATTATGTTTGCCACAATTGCGACGAATCTGATTAGGATCTATATTTTACTTTAAAAAAAATTGTTAAGTTTAACAAATGTTTTTTTTTTGTATTGCAGCTGCTGTTCAGCTTGTTTTTGTTCCTACAGATAATTTGAGATATGGAAATCTTATATTATTAATTATTGAGACTGATTGTTGATTTTTTAGTTATTTTTGTTTATTCGTGTTAGTTTGTTAGTTTAAACCGGAGCAGAAGAGCTCTTTTTATGTTCGAAACAATTATTAAGACTGATAGAAATGGTGTCGTACTAGAATTTAACCATTTCTTGTTGATTATGTATAAAGAAACTGATTTTTATTACTTATTTGTTCATGTTTCAACTGACACCCATCGCTGTTTCAACCGCTCCTGGTATGGGTACGGTTGAAACAGTGGCACATCATTTTATTAAACTCTTCCTCACTAGTAAATATGGCAGTTGAGCCTCTAATTCTGAGATGTATTTGAAGACAAAAGTCTATTCTCTCATTTTATGTGTTTTGTTATTTGTTATGTCTCAAAATGGCCATGCTACGAGCGTTCAAAGCAAAATTGTATCAACTGTACCCAGTCTCCCCTACCTACTTGTGAAATGATGAAATACTAAGTCTATCTAAGAAAAACTAAACTTTATAAGGTATGGTTCTGTGGATTGACCACATTGAAAAATGGGAATTAGAACGATATATAAACATAAATCAGTCTCGTACCGAAATAAAAAACTGTTCGGCCTTCTTTTCACTTAATTATACTCACGATGTTATTTGAAATGTGTTAGAGGTCAATGTACAGAATTAATTATTTATGTGTAGGTACATATACGAGAATTATTAAATTGCCTTAGAAGTTTTCACCAAATTAGCCAATCTCCAATAAAATTTCCTGGAGTAATATCTGACTTTTAAAAAAGCATAGAGTATAGAAACTGTAACATCATACTCAACTTAGCTTATACCTACTTGGTAATCATTATAAAATTATGTTTGGGCTTTGAAGCATACTAATTTAATATACATACACAACCAAAAATTACCTAAAAAAACGATAACTGCTTAATAAATATGAGGTAAAATTGAACTGAATACAACTTAAGTTATAATTATTAGTGAGAATTATTAAGTTTTAAACTTAAACGTTTCGCCAGACTTACAAAACATACCGTTACAGCAAACATATAGTTCTTTAGACACAAACAACTTTCCGTCCCACGAGAGTAATGTGTATTAAGCCACATTATGGTAACCACTTAAGCACCGCTTACGTCTTGGAAAGTGAAACCTGGAGTAAACTCTATAGCATTTACGTAATTACGGATCACGAGCTATGGAGTGGCGTCGCCATGGCAACGCTCTGATACCTCACGAAAGTGAAACCGAGGACGACGACCTTCAACTAGCAGCAATTACGTTTGATTGACAGGACTTGATGAGGAGCTTTACCCGGTAAAAGGTACCAATCAGTAAAGGATCCAATCGATAAGTTACAACTTGAGCAAATTAACAAAATGCGTACGTCAGAGGCTATAATATGAGTTTGCGAAAAGCTTTACGTACGTACGTGTTCGACCTCCAAACGGAAAGTATGCAACGGTGTGGTTAGCGGCCAGTCTCAATGGAGACTAGCCATTCTACTACTACTAGACATATTTGACAGGCCTGTTGGCGTGGTTGGAAAATGCTTGCTTTGCACGCCAGAGGTTGAGGGTTTGATTCCCACCCTGGACAAATATTAGTGTGCATGAATATGTCTGTTTGTCCTGAGTTTGGGTGTAATTATCTATGTGTAATATATGTAGTATATCGGTTACCTGGTTTCTATATGACTTAGCTCTGTTTAGTTTGGGATCACATGGCCGTGAGTAAATAATGTCCCAGGATATTATTATTATTCGCTCGAGACGTATCATAATGCACAAGTGTGTGCGGAAACACTTGCATCATCCGATTAGACGGCTAGCCCACATAGAATGAGGTCGGGTAAAGGACCGATGGCCTACGAGCCTGTCTCCGAGCTGACACTAAGAATTATAGGATTTGAATCCAAGATACATTATATGCTTTTGAACACGCTACCTCTAACCCACCGAGGCAGTCACTTCACAAGCCGTTAATGTCGTAATGGCGTGATAGCTTTCGCCAATAACAATGCTTCGTTTCCAACTTTATTATTATAATAAGTTTTCTGTAGACTCATACTAAGCCTACAGTTCGTACTTGGTTTCGCTGAACTGCAAATATGATAAGTTAGGGCGGTATTTATAAACGATACTCAACTTTGATATCCAATTCGAGCGTTCCTAATTGTGTTAGATGTAATATGAGAGAAGATGTATACCATATCTTAGTGGGGTGTACCCTGAATGGGGTTGAAAGGAAAAAACTTGAGAGGAAGAGTAAGTAATATCTCCCTCAATTCTGTTGGGACATGTAACATCATTTTCGTTTCTCCGTTATCAGTAAAAGCCAAGAAGCTCTATGAAATACTTTAGGTATTAGTAATATGTAGATCGTAAGTTTCTTTTATTACGTTTAGACCAGATAACTGATATACTACATATAGTAGTTTTTCTTTTGTATATATATACTTACATAGATAATTACACTCAGACTCAGGGCAAATAGAATATGTTCATGCACGCAAATATCTGTCAGAGAGGGAATCGAACTGACGACCTGCGACGTGAAAGACATAATCCACCAACCACTCCAACCAGCTAGTCATAATCTACCTATATATATAAATCAATTGCTGTTCGTTAGTCTCGCTAAAACTCGAGAACGGCTGAACGGATTTACCTTATCTTGGTCTTGAAATGTTCGTGGAGGTCTAGGGAAGGTTTAAAAGGTGAGAACAATTCGAATAATTGCCGGCACAACACTAAAAATAGCCCTTTTCTTTTTACCATATAAACGTTATCTAAAAAAAAGTTTAGATCTTTTATTTATCGTTTGAGGCAGAACGAAGTCTACCGGATCAGCTAGTTACTAATAAATTATATACCTACATTTAAAAAGATAAATACTTTATACTCAATGTCGATTCTAGGAAATATGAAACTCTTAAGACTAACTGACAGACTGTTTATTATCTGTCAGCCAGTGTAAAGAGATTAGAGCATATACTGGTAGATTGAGTAACCACAACATTTTGCAAATAGGGTACCTACATACATTACAATTTTTGGTCGTGCTGGCAAAGTCATAATGGCTACCTTTATTTTTCTTTTATATTTCTATAATGTGTGTAACAAATAGTGGGGAAAATTAAAGAAACATCTCGTGAAACTAAACAAATGAAAGAAAATGATTAGATACAAAAGAAGATAACATTTTTGGCTTCTGATATGAAATGCATCTGCCAATTGACATTTTGTATGTGACGTTAATATTCTTGGTGGACTTAACAACTACATGTAGCTCACACTTTGTTCAGTTTCATAGGTATACTAAGCTCATTTTGTTTCGTCCATTTAATTAGACACCTTGAATATATTATGGGTTTCATTTATTTTTATAGCTTAATGTTTTGTTATGCTAGCTTGCTTTGCTATGCTATAACCAAATGATTATGAATAACCATTTTGTATGGTAACACTAATATTAGGTCTTTACCTATGAAATTGCCGTTCTGCAGTACTGGCCATTTCAAATCAAAATAATTTTTGTTTGGCTAAGAATTCTAATTTCAAATTAATTTTATTTTGAAAACATGGATTCTTTTTTCCAAAAGTAGTCATTTCTTTATTGATTAGTGTTACATTTTCATCGCATTTCAATCTTTTTCGTCATCATGGATACGTTAAAAATTCGAGTAATTATGGAATATGAGTACCGTCGTGGCAGCAACGCGGCACAAGCGGCACGCAACATCAACGACGTTTACGGAGCTAACACTACAAACCAACGCACCACCTGTTATTGGTTTGCTCGCTTCCGTTCTGGAAATTTCGACCTGAAAAATGAACCTCGCGGTCGTCCGAAGACTTTGGTCGACAATGACGAATTAAAGGCGGTTGTGGAAGCTGATGATACACAATCTACGGCTGAATTAGCAGCAGCTTTCGACGTTAGCGTCAAAACAATATTGGTCCATTTGCGTCAAATTGGCAAGGTAAAAAAGCTTGACAAATGGGTGCCCCACGAACTCAATGATCGCCAGCGCGAAGTACGCGTCGAGACGTGCCTTGCACTGCTCAACAGACACACAAATGAAGGAATTTTGAACCGCATTGTTACCTGCGATGAAAAATGGATTCTGTTTGATAACCGCAAGCGCTCAGCAAGTTGGTTGGATCCTGGTTCAGCACCTAAACAATGCCCTAAACGAAAACTTACCCCTAGAAAAGTGATGGTCACTGTTTGGTGGTCTAGCGCCGGTGTGATTCATCACAGCTTCTTACCAAACGGGGTGAGCATTACTGCAGATGTGTACTGTGAAGAACTGAGCACAATGATGGAGAAGCTGGCGCATCTCCAACCAGCATTGGTCAATCGCTCGTCTCCGCTGCTCCTGCACGACAACGCGCGACCTCATACTGCACAGCAGACGGTCTCCAAGTTGCAAGAACTGGGGTTGGAAGCTCTCCGTCATCCGCCCTACTCACCAGACCTTGCGCCTACAGACTACTACTTTTTCCAGAATTTGGATAACTTCTTGGCGGGAAAAAAATT
Source organism: Pseudoips prasinana (assembly GCA_951640165.1). Lineage (NCBI taxonomy): Eukaryota > Metazoa > Arthropoda > Insecta > Lepidoptera > Nolidae > Pseudoips > Pseudoips prasinana. The sequence continues at coordinate 14,725,506 of OX621241.1, read as the reverse complement.
CAATACCCGAGAGGCAGTACAAAATGCCTTTGAAGAATTTGTTGCCTCCCGTCCAGCTGATTTCTTTAAGAAGGGCATCAATAAACTGCCACTGCGATGGCAAAGATGCATTGATTGCATGGGTGATTACTTCGATTAATACAAATAAAAAAATTCATGAAAAAAATTCGTTTAAATTTTTTCATACAAAACGGCAATTTCATAGGTAAAGACCTATTATATAAATAACGTAACTGATTTAACAAAGATTTTTTTTATTAAACTACTGAGGTGTCAAATAGGGGCAAATGTTTGTATCGAAATGGTACACGTAGGTACTTTTATATGCAATTCCTGGATTACATCATCATGGGCAAAGGCCTCTCCAATATTTATTTGGATATGAATGACATAATCGCCACGATTGGCAGACGGATCCACAATCCCATTATGAGGGCCATTATAATACTCAGAGGCACACTGCTGCCCGTTCTGTCTTATACGTCTTCTCTGGAATGAGATGGGGTGATGATATTCATCGCCGTCACCACACAGCTGTCTTATTTACTAGTAGATTATGCGTGATATAATTTTTTTATGTCATAGGTCGACAAACGTGCAAGCGGGTCACCTGATGGGAAGTGATCACCGCCGCCCATGTACACTCGCAACACTAGAGGAGTCGCGAGTGCGTTGCCTTTAAAAGAGTCAGCAAACAAGTGTTGCTGACCCACCCTAATGAGCTCTGGCGACCTTACTTACACGCAGAAACACAACATTAAAGTTATTATTAAAGAATGTCTTCTGTAAGGTGGAGGTATTTAACATTTCTTTTCTTCCTAGCTTATTTGGCATTTCCGTGTTCTAGCCACTCACCATCAGCTCACAAGGATCATACTTTTAACTTAGAGGGCCAACAAGTATTTCACGGACTTCAGATTTAGTACCACCGACGCGAGTATACGGAAGTTACGAAAAAACAATCTAACGCTTGGCTTGGTGTTACGTAAGGCTTTATTACCTACTCACTGCTCTAAACTCTAAGACATTTATACGACTGCATTGTGTATCATTATGTGGTTCTTTCATCGTTAATATAAACCACATGTTGAATGTATTTATTTTCAGGCTATTTATGATCTTGTCAATAATGAGTCGATCTCAACACATCATTGGTTACCGATATCAAAATATCATTGGTTTCCGATTATGGCAGCAATTAAATGGTCAATATTTAAATTTTGTACACAAACTGTTTAGTTTAAGTACTACGGATACCTCCAGTAAGTTAAGTTCGATAATAACACAATGGAATAAGATAATATATTCCGTTTATCAAAATGCTTAGTTGGACCTCGCTTTGTTACAAATTATGAACACAAAACCTTTCTGGGCTTTTCACGCCATGTATTATTGATACAAGGTACCTACCTACACTTAATTTTATTTAGCTTTTCCAATTTTAAGATATGCGGATTGAGAACAGAAATGTTGAAGCATGTTCGAATTGAAAACCTTGGGTAATATAGCCAAACTTACGGTTATAATAATTCCTTATGCCTTATACGACGTTTGTATAAGAATAATATAAAAATAGTAAAATAACTTAAAGTATAATTGCTATGCACAAAGAAATTATCCAATTACTCATAAAATGAAGTTATCTCATCCACAAGCAAAACATAATATTTTATTATAATTGAGTGTAGTGATTAGACAATAGTCTATATGCCATGTCAGGATCTTACAAGATGGCTCAACTCTTACTGGTGAATAACTCTGACATTGGGGTATGAATGGTTGAAAAAAATAATAAATGAACATTATGTAAATGTTAAACTATTTTAAACCTTTAATAAAAGATATTCCATTCTATTAGTTGTAACACAAGTCTGAATTAGAAAGGGTTACTTTCTAATTCAGACTTGTGTTGCCTATAATGTAAAATTACACTAAATCGTAAGAATGAATGTCAAAGAAAACGTGTGAGGGAGAGAGATGCTAACGTTATGTACCTATATTTTACAGAGTGTAGGCAGTTATGATTTCCTGTTATTGATGTTGTATTTTCCGCACGTTTTCTATGCCTCTAGGTAGGCTTAGTTACATACATATGTACATCAATATGAAACTCGTTATATGAGTACCGGCACAAAATATGTAAGACTTATAAAGTATATTGTAATGGCAGCTTTCTATAATCAACCATACTTGTTAAGTTCTCTTTTTAACACTCTTATTTAAAATAATTCCTTGATCCGCCGCTTAACCATGTCTCAGCTAAACCCTGCTCAACCACTTAAACCCCGCTCAACTATTTCTTTATTTAAAAACCCTACTTAAAGGTTTCTCAGCTAAGTAACGTCATTTTATTTTACACTGTCAACATTTCTGAGACTGGTATAGAGCTTGACCAAAATTAATCGACTAAATCGGATTATGTATCAAAACTTTATGATTTTTGCTCTATGGTAGACATGGAATGATAGATTTATGATCGTAACAGTGCATTTTCAAGGACTATTGATTTTCTTTGGTGGATTTTGAAGTTTGTGATAAGATATCAACTGGAATTCAGTATTTATTTAAAAATTAAAACGGTTAGTAACTTCAATAAAACCTCCATTCACAAACAAACGTGAAACAAAACGTCAGCTGATGCAAATAAAATCCGCCATATTTGAGCAAGCTTTAAACCAGGGGCCAACATGGTTTAAATTTTGACATGGCTCAACCGCGGGTCAAAGTTAAATCGTGTTTTTAAATGAAAAATTTGATAAACCATGGTTGAGCGGCCGGCTTAAATTTAAGTAGCGTTTTTAAATAAGACTGTAAATGTTTAGCAATATCTTTATTTCTAATCTATAATAATAATATCCTGGGACATTATTTACACACGGCCATCTAATCCCAAACTAAGCAGACCTTGTACTATGGAAACCAAATAAGTGGTATATTACATTATACAACTTTTTTGTAAATATAAATATTAACACCTAGACTCAGGACAAAGAGACATGTTTGTGCACACTAATATCTGTCCTGGGTGAGAATCGAACTCACGACCTGCGGCGTGAAAGCCAAACATTTGCCAATCACACCAACAGGCACGTCATCTATTGGGTTTTGAACTTTATTACTATCTAATACAGATCAAAATATGGTGGCAACTGTATACCCACTGCCGGGGAAAGGGTTAAAACAACACTTGCACTACGGAAATCCCTGAATGTAGGAAATTGGTTCCCTACATTCTGGGACACACCCACAATCAATACAAGTATCTACTCCGAATAGTTGTCCTAGTGGTCGTTACGGTATCTTTTCCGACAATCAGAACGATTGAATATTGCGCTATCGATAATTCGTGTGGACATGGGTGGAGGTCGTCGAGAAGACAGCTATAAAGATTGGATTCGACTCGTTTACCCAGTCAGCTAAACCTCGTGTGCTGATTGAACCCGCAACACGTTAGCACAGAATTGCAGTCAAAAGTAATAACGCTTACATTGCTGCTTACAAGTACCTACTTTTATCAGAAACTAGCTGTGCCCCGCAGTTTTACCCGCGTTAAACTTTATAAATTATCACAGCTTCTCCCCCGTAGGTGCTGGCGTGATAATATGTATCCTATATGTTGACCCGACCTCTTAGTAATATTCATGCAAAATTTTAAGTAAATCCATGCAGTACTTTTTTATTTTAGCCCGGACATACATACAGACAAACAGATAAAATTCTAAAACCTATATTTTTGGCTTCGATATCGACTGTCGATCACGCCCCTAGTATCCTTTAAAAAAAATATTCAATGTACAGTTTTGACTTGCCTACGATTTTATTTTATGTATCTATCGACTTCGGCATGTTGTTAATTAATTAATTTACTACTTTAGGCCAAATAATGCCTTATAGTTGCCTTACCGTAACAACGACGTAACGTAAACGTTAGATTATGAAAATTATTTTAATTTGACCTAAGGTGGCCCAAGGTGACCCAATCGTAGGAAAATCAAAACTGTACATTGAATATTTTTTAAATAGGATTCTTGAAGCATGATCTGGAATTGGCATCGAAGCCAAAAATATAGTTTTTAGAATTTTCGTCTGTTCGTCTGTATGTATGTCCGGGCTAAACTCAAAAAGACCTGCATGGATTTACTTCAAATTTTGCATGAATATTACTAAGAGGTCGGGTCCACATATAGGCTACATATTATCACGCTATCAACTACGGGGTAGGACCTGTGGTATAATTTATAAAATTTACGCGACAAAACCGCGAGGCATGGAAAATAAAATAGCATGTAAATAAAGCAGCCCATGTTACTCGCTGTTAATGTAGCTTTCGTTACATCAAAGAATTTTTAAAATCAGATCATTAGTTTTTGTGTGTCTCCATTACATACAATCATACATAAAATAAAATCTGTATAGCAAGTATTAGTTTAAATTCTTTCACCAAATTTAGCAACTGTACCTATGTAGAATTAGGTATGAGAGAACAAGAAGAATTACACTTTATTGCATAAGGAATACGCACAGTACAATATGCATAGAACATTATTTTGCAATTGGCGGCCTTATCACTAAAAGCGATCTCTTCTAGGCAACCTATATATTTGCGTTGGATGGACCAGACTTTAATATCAATGGATAATGGTAGCAAAATTTATACGAATTTATTGGAATCTAGCTGTGCCCCGCGGTTTTACCCGCGTTAAATTTTATAAATTATCACAGCTAATCCCCCGTAGTTGATAGCATGATAATATGTAGTCTATATGTTGATCCGACCCCTCATGCAAAATTTGAAGTAAATCCATGCAGTACTTTTTGAGTTTAGCCTGGACATACATGCAGACAAACAGACAAAAATTCTAATAACTATATTTTTGGGTTCGATGTCGATTGTAGATCACGCCCCAAGTATCCTTTAAAAAAATATTCAATGTACAGTTTTGACTTTCCTACGATTTTATTATATGTCTAGATAGAAAAGATAGCTAACGTATAGGTATATACGTAAGAATAATACTTATATACAGAGATTTCAGCGTCTAACGATACAAAGTAGACGTAGTACCTAAGTGCTTATTCATAAATTATGAAACCCTCTGAAATCTGAAATGTTTTCCCCGGCGCCGCGTCATGCCTTCTATGCTGTCTCCCATTATTCATGAAAACCTGATGTCATGCAATTTAGATAAACCAGCCCGACCTTTGATGCTCCGGAGAAATTTAATTTACACTTTTAAGCTCCGCTAGTAACAAAGCCACGAGCTATTTTCTCCTTAGCAAAACCGCTATTCAAAATTCCACCACTTTTATTATGAGCTGCTATTACTAAGAGGTAGGTAAGCAAATTCCGAGAAAATCATTTCTAGAGCAAAATTGAAAACTACGTACCTACTTTATAATGTTATACTGCTTGAATATTGAGTACATGAATATTATTTACAGGTTCTTTCGAACCTAAATCAGGCACCAGTCTCTCACAAAATAGGTTGTTTACTCGTGTTATACCAATTATACAATACAATAATACAGGTATTAGAAGTATTTTTACTTATTCACAAGCCCACGGTAAACGTCAATTATCAAATATACTATATAATAGTAATATCCTGGGACATTATTCACACACGGCCATCTACACTAGATCCCAAACTAAGCAGAGCTTGTACTATGGAAACTACTTTTCTTTAGTAAATAAATACTTACATAGATAATTACATCTAGACTAAAGACAAACAGACATGTTCATGCACCATTCTGTAAAATGACAACATTATAGTGAACAACGATTCAGCCAATAAAATCACCCTAGTTGTTATTGGGATTATTATATGATCATTATTTGGTTAGATAAGCATCGTCTTTACATTTAAAATATATCACACTTCTCTACACTCGTATAACACATCACTTTCACATAATACAAGTTATCGTGTAAAGGACGTGTGCGGCTGACTCGTCTCCGCAAAGATCAAGGGTCAATCATAATTGAGTTTACCGAGTTGAAGCCCTCCCTCACAAGTCAATTTATATATCTTCCTCTGTATACTTCAGTGCAATATCGGATTTCTAATAAAACACATAGGTAGATAGATACCTGGTTGAACGTAAGTAGATTGCTTTAAAGATAAGTATTTGTACAGAACTATGTAAGGAAATCTTAGTAAAGTTTCTATTTTGTTAACAACTAACTAGTTGAACATGTTGGCACATCAAAGTTCTGCGAACTGGCCGCCCAACTGAGTCTGAAACAGTTCGTGCGGTACACTCGACAATACATTGTAGATTTCTCTCTTGAACATAGCGTCTAATTGCGGCGTTGTAAATAATAATTGAGCAAGAACTCCCCTTTAACCCTCGCTGGGCGTCATTACATGCACATCACGAAGCTCTCGTGAGCCTCGACCACACGCTTGATGCCAAGTGCCAATAGCTATAGCATTAGCGATGTTGATTAGCTACGCTTCACGAACGTCTTATGGGCTATAAAGAGTACGGTCAACAACAGAAGTAGCGATTATCGAATCACCTATTCCTTTTTTTGTGAAATGCTGGATGCGGCCAGCATAACACCGGCCATTGTGGAGATCGTTGGGGGACGCCTTTGTCTAGCAGTGGACGTCTTTCGGCTTATATAATGATGATGATTCATTTAGAATTTACTTAATCGTCGACGAAAAGCAGAAAGAATAGGCTATTTAGAACAATATTGCAAGTCTTAAATAAGCTAAGTTATAAGTTTCTGTTGCTGACTGTACTGTGTTTATTCTACTATTTGCCAGACAAGAATAACAACAAAAACTTATAGCCTCTTGGGAGTGCCTATGATTTCATAATGTATGACATGTGGCCAAATGCAGATGTTTGTGCAATATCTGTGAACCGTCGTCGTATATCACTGTAGATTGTGTCTATGATGCGAGACTGACCTTTGCCGGTGTCCAGGAATTAGCCAACAGATGCCTACGGTACTTCGCATAAACTGCAGATATTAATGCAATCATCTCGCATAAGGAAATATTACTGCGGGTTATAATTCCATTATTTAGGGATAGCTTTACTAATAAAAAGGACAAGTGACCTGAATGAATATTCGTGAGTCCGTTCGGGTCTCTTTTTAATGAACACTGGCCGTTTATACACTCACATGACGCAGCATTTTTTTCTTTTTATATTAGATGTTGTACAGCCAAGTTAGTATTTCTTTAAATTAATTCCCGCTATAGGGAGCGAAGCAAAAGCTCAATGGTGGGATGTAGCATCTTCCTCTCGCTACTCGGATCAAATAAACACTACTTCAGAGTATGAGAAATTAAAAAATAGCTTTCACTTCTAACGACAATCCCCAAAAACTGACCGCAAAGACTTTTTTATTTGGTTTTAATGGTGCATAGTGTTCATACATTAAAACCGTTCGCGATGAGACTAAATTGAACACGGCTAAGTAGTTGATTAGCAATCATCAACTTACGGATACACTTACCTGACAGACGAATTCGTAATGACTACGTGGTAATATTATTTATCAATTAAATAGCTAATTGAATGTTCTAACGTAGTTTTTGGTTACATTTTTTATGTAATTAATATATTTCGTGCAATTTATTTTGTTATAGTGATAGTGAATGTAGCTTTCTTATAGTTGTTTTATTGTTGTTAGTGTTATTACGAGTATTTATTTAAACTGACGTAATTATTCCAAAGTTTGTTTTTAATGTTTTCAACGTTATCACTCTAAAGGCTTCGCGTATCATCCGAGACTTTGTGAACATTACAAGATTTTCAAGTAACCAAATAATGAATCATTTCTGAAATTACACACCCGGCCGCTTGATGACTACAATTTGCGTCATTTCTGTAAACAATGATTAGATTTTGCTAGATCCCATAATACCTTGCAGTTTCAATCATCATTTGCTTAATTATAAATTTAAGGAATGCGGTGTAGTGTTTGAAGTTATTTTAATCTAACACTGTCAGTAGTGGTAGAGATTCTTTATCCATCAACCACTTCCTTGTAGAATTGTCCATATGCTTAACTTAAATCCATCTCTAACCACTACATTTGTTTCAAACATAACTTTGCATAACTATAATTAATATATATTTAGTTAGATGCCTGACTTGACGTATGTTGGCCGAGAGTATTAGAGGGCCACTAAGCTTTTGGGAAAAACTTTAAATCAGCCTTCTCTCGGGAACATTCTCAACGAGGAGTACGGTTTTTGTGAATGACGATAATAATTGTGAACTTGTTATACAACTGAAAAAACTCAAACAGTCTCAAATACACTGGGTCTGGGGAAATTGAAATGCTTTATACTGTAGGTACATTTTCGGCGCAATTATATTCGTTCCGTTTTATTGGAACGAATTAATTAGAAACGTAATTGGTTATTGCTGGACACAATCCCTACAAAGTTGTAGAAGTAATAAAAGTGAAAACGTTTTGTTATTAAAAGTGACTAGACATAGATGTATGTTTTTGATTCATTTAGCGACTAATGATAATTATTTCAGGTATAAATAATATTGTTGCATACATGTTATTCTCTGTAGTAGCTTATCTAAAGTAAAAATAGAAGTTTTGTTATTTTACTCAAAAGATAACCAACATTCACCCGTATAGTATTTTTGTATATAGGTTAGTTTTATTTGTGCGTGTTATGACGACACGTTAAAGAAATGATATTCGTAGAACTGTTCAAGTATATTTAACAGGACATTCCTACTATCAAACTGCCTAGATCTTCACACATTACGTATAAAAAAGCTTGGGAAAATGACAGCTAGGATTAGCTCACGTGTCAAAAGAAATCAATAGTAAAACCGACAAAATCAAGGTTTTGTATTCAACTATATTTTCAACTGAACTTATTAGATACTTAGCTTTTTAATTAGTCAGTATTGAGACATACTATATATAAAGCCTTACATAAAAGCTAAATTTAAATCACCTTAACACTAACGAAATTAAAAACGTTTAAATATTGTGTTACATAAAGGACGAGTTATACTACCATATGACGTCACTTGTAGTGGAGCCATAGAGGCTACATACTAAAAATCCTTTTGCGAGAAAGGGACTGATCATACCAATTTTTTACCAGCAACTTAAAACGCTTATATCTACAATATCTATGAATTTTTAGAATATTTTTCAAATATTATTAGAATTAGCTATTATTATTTTCCCTACTTGTTTCTCGGGAGATTAATTATCATCCGTGACATCACTATGTGGCGGTATCGAAAGATCAGCGTTACGGTTTTTATTTTCTGCTGAGGTAATCGCTTCTTCCTCATTTGTACGGAGAATATGTCACGCTTCCAAATAAACACCTATGAAATAATTAAATGTCTTAATATATTATCTGTTTATTTAAGCTAGATGGGTTTGCGCTCCTCACATGATGGTAAATGAAGATGTGGTCGAAGGTGGACCGCTCGTACCCATAAGATGCCTGTTCGCAGTAGCTTTTGTTGGGAATAATCATTTTTTTCTCTTTCTTTTGGAATTTAACTTTGGTCGATTTGAATTAAGTCTGCTGTAATAAATTCAACATCAGTCCGATCGCCTATTATGAAAGCTTAAATGGATGTTTACAAGACAAGAATTAAATTAATTTAGCGGCGTCAACATTGTTCCTGCGTTCACCGGACCACCTTGAACACGATTGTTGAACAACACTAGTTACATTCTTATCTGTTAACAAAATAATAACGTGCTTAAAAAAAGATATTATCTATTTATAGTGCCGCCTGTTTGATTACGAAACAAAAGGTTTCTTATAGAATGCCAGATTGTATCGAATAAGAATTCCATGTTCTTCTTTACATCTATTATTATATTTATCAATATCTGTTGATCGGTTGTGATGTATTCAATTTCATAAATGTGTATATAACATTAAACAATATTAGTGTCAAAGGAATAATTTATTAGACCACAGCGTTTTTGCGGAAAATGTTAAAAAATATATTTATTATAATTATTTTATTAATCAAATAAAAAAATTACAATATCAACCGGCTGCGAGAGAAAACCAGTCAGCAGAATTAAAAAGAGTTAATGGATCTATGGATGTATACAAACAAAAGAAATTCTACCATCTCTGAACGAACGCCTATAGCGAATTCTATTACATCAGAACATGAAGGATATATATATATATATATATATATATATATATATATGCATAATTAGCACAATTACCGGATACTGCACACTAAACAGACACCCCTTCAAGATTGGCGTCACAGACAGCAAAGGATGTATTGAAATTGAGGAACTGCTTCAAAAGTTTCTGAACGATCCGACGACACTGAAATGGTTCGAGTAGCCAAAGTACCAAAAACAATCGCCCAAGTAACTATTTGCCCAATAATTGATTAATGTTTATAATTGCTAACAGAATAGAGAAAAGAGTTTGTTTTTTCGACTATTTTAAAACTTCACCTTGCACACAACAGACAAAAATAAGTTACGTAATAACTCGAAGTAATTAAACTACAAGTTTCAGGTACGCGACCTTACGATAAGTTACGAGTGTACGGCAAACAACAACCTGAAATTAGATTTTACGGTACCCTGAGCACTCAGAAACATTGTTGCGTTGCCTCCAGGGTAAATTAGTTCGCGATACATAACTATATCTATCTGCTACGATACTTTGGCGATTTTACCTTTTTCCTTTGGGTATTTGTTTATATAACAGGATGTTTGAAAATAAGAGTTCCTAATGGCAATATGTAACCACTCAGTTCGGTTCAATTTTATGTTATACAACTTTTAAATAACGTCATAAAATCGTTTACATATAAATGTCTTTGATGAATTAAAAAGTGGAAGTCGGTAGTGAAAAAAGAGAACTACCAACTGACGAAAATAGATCAGTTACAGAGTAATTAGTATCATAACTGTTCACCTGAAACTTAAGCAAAAAATTGCTGGCAGAGAAGAATACTAATGATTGTAGAATGTTTGATGTGAAAACTTCTTTATCGGCGTTGTGCACTTTTTTGGGATGGGTAAAAAATATTAAACACGTGGCCTGATCGAATATTCGTAAGACGGGGGGGGGGGGGGGGGTTATTTTATGTTAATTCACACTGGCCGTTTATACACTCACATGACCGCAGCATTTTTTTTATTATGTTAATTTTTTTACAGCCGACTGCCTAACCAAATTTGTTTTATTCTTAAAACTTAATCCCACCAGTCTTAACACCCAAAGGTGGGAAATCGCATCTTGCACTTGCTACTTGAATCAAATAAACACAACTTTCCGAGTAAAATAGTCTTCACTTCTATCGGTAGTAGTAGACTGCCCCGCATGTTTTTTTACTAGGCAAAGAGCTTAGGCCGCCAATGATTGCACTTGCGTAAAGAAACATTGTTTAGATAATGTACCGTATAATGATTACTTCAGTAACTTAAATATAAATCCTGTGGACAACGTTTTGTACTCTTGAACCACCTGTCCATAACTAAGGCTGGTTTAAAAACTTTCAGCTTCATTTATGTTTTAATCTATTAACGTAACAGGGGCAACTGAAAAGGATTTATTAGTTTCATGTCAAGTGAATGTACTCGTCCAAAATTTATTACAAAATAGAAGTGACCGTGACGGAATTGGAGCAAATTCAAAAGTGAATGCAACTGAAAATAGTAGTTGTTAATTTGTTGTTGTTTTGACCAAAGTCTTCGCTGTGGTTAAACTAAATGCGGATAATGAACCTTGCTCAAAGTAAGTTCTCGCTGCGTTCATTTATAAATCTCCTAGCTAAAGGGCAGATTCCAAACTCACTCACAGTGTGAAACCCTTCCGTCGCAATAAGTAGTTGCCAGCATTCTACTTATGACAGAGAAGTTTATTTAGTTCCATTTTATTTTATTTTATTGGTTAGGGTAAAAAACAGTTACATATTAAGGGAAGGAAGTCTAATTAACATAGAAGGGTGACTGTGTAAGTATGATAACAATAAATTTAGTTTATAGAATGTGTAATTAAATGAATTTAGTTCAATTTTTTAAGCTCAAGTGAAATATTGATTTAGATATTAATTAGAAAAGGGAGTAAGATATGTTAAGAGGTAATATTTAGATAATAATATTTAGGTTTGCATAAGTCAACATCACCTTGCTGTGTAGTAATGCTAATTGAATTTGATTTATTTAAATATTTTTAGTACTTTTTAATTTTTTACCACCAATGAATTTTATGAAAAATATCATATTTAGCAACTACGCACGACCATAGTACAAAGTATTAAGTACTACTTTAAAATATTTATTGCTTTATGATCATTACATTTCAGTTGAACGGGTTTCTAGAAATTATATGCAAGTAAAAGAAGATCGAAACTGTCTATTACTTGAGATCAATTATGTTAAAATACGTCTATATATTTAATTTAAGACCTATGTCTTGTCGGTGAATCTCCCTCAATTGCCCCTGTATTCAGCAGGTTTCATAAACTTTTTCTTTGATTTGATACATATGAATCCTTCACAAACTAAAAAAAAGTAGGTCTATAGATCAGAATCGTTTACTTTTGATTAAGATTCTCATCTATAGACCATCTTTATAGTCAATCAATGACTGGTTCAATTTACAGTACAGCTACTCAACTAACTTTAAACCTTATTTCGAAGAGTAAAAGGGTCACTTTGGATATCAATACCGTTTTGAAAACATACAACCGACTTTAACAAGTTTTCAAACAACGGAGAAATCGCGATCAGCCTCCTTCTTTTTGAGGTCTGTAAAATATAAAAAATCCCACAATTGTATTTCATGAATGATTAACTTAAGTAGGTACTAAACCTATTTATTATGATTCCTTTCTATGTTCAATGGTAAACCGTACCAATGGACGGCAAATATCGCCAGTGTTGAAAATGCCATTGCGTTACAATTACAAAGAACATCCTTCCTCATACAACATATGGATGGATATGCATAACGTGATTCCGCAGAACGACATTGAATGCAAGTACGTAATACATCGACGTGGTACGTATATTACTCCGAACTTGGCAAAATTTCGCATGTTTGAAACACAACATGATTGTTCTCGTCGATTACATAAAAGTAAACGATTTTGTCTAATACAAAACTAAGTTATTTGAAAAGAGATCTAGTTTTTAAGTATTTGCCAGATTTTATCCCGCTTATTATTACAGTTATAAGTGAAAGGGAACAAGCTAAAATTAAGCTCACTATGAGAAAAGCTTGTTGCTTACCATATACATTTAACTTAAGTAGAGAATAGATTGTTGTTTCAATACACACTTAAATTAGCCCGCTTGTTTCTAGAGTATGTTATAAGGAACAAGAGACTAGCTAGAACGGAGTCTATAATGTTTGTAATATCTTATTTGCTCTATTATTTTCAACTATTGATATTTTTTTGGATTCTATTCTTTAACGGGCAATATGATAAAAGAAAATAATATAATTTAATTTTCATCAACGATTTGTTTGGAGGCTTCAAACAAATTATTTTAGGCAAATAATGTGTTAGAAAGTTCGGCGCTAACATAATGATAGAAAATACGAAACTTGTTTTATAAATTTGTATTAGGTGCATGACTTGTCATAACTTACATTCTGTGTAAGATAGATGTTGGTAAAATCATCATCAACAATCATCTAATGGGTACATCTAGAGAATCGTTTAATACTGATTTCACGAAATGTATGTCCTTAAAGATCATTGCTTTCACATTCCCTAAGATTCAAAATTCAAGGAGTCTACCAACGTCGTCATAATGTTCGTGGTTTCACGTCAATTGTCAGTATTTCCTTCAGGCTTCTTGGAATAGTTTCTAATAAAAAATCAAACTCACATCCGAACTAAGGAATTACGTTCAAACTCCAGGAACTAGTAAAGCGAAAATTTATATTGAATTAGTTTGCTTTCGATATCGATAAATACGAGCCTTACGATAAATTTCATCATTCATTTAAGAATGTATTTATCGTATGACGCCACATAATAGATACTACATAGGAGATTCACTCCATAATGATACCTAAAAAAAATAATTACTCTCGTTGGAAGGCTATAAAACTCAATCTAACTGGCTTTGTATGCAAACAATTACGCATGAGAGGTTTTTGCTTCAACCGTACCAAAATTGTTTTATCTGTTTCCTCGACAAAGTATGCGCCGATGTACTTATAGCATCACATTTCATGTCCGAGGTGCGTCAGCCCCGAAGGCACGTGTCCCTTTGTGTTTAGTTAGATAGGTCATATGTATATAGTTCTTCTATTAGCGCGTTGTATATGTAATGTATTTAAACATTAACTCCCTGACTTGTAAATAAAGAATTTTGAGGATTGTTTTGTCATTGTACTCATAAAGTAGTTTTCCATTAGAGCTAATGCCAGTAAACATTTATCAAGATAATCCGGGTTGAAGTGGGACTTCGAATACATGCCAGTATAAAATTATCCTAAGCTATCCCTTTAGCAATCCCATTTCAGAGTTTTGTATGTAAACGTCGACAATACCAAAATATTTTTGTATAAACTTAGTTTTACAGCTTTATTTGAAATTCAAACATTTTTTGTAAATCGCCCGTTTGGTCTCTAACCAGCCCTTTACCAATCCGGGGTAAGCACTCTGCCCTTAAGCGACGAACGACACCCACTGGCAGATTATTATAAGTGTCTAATCTTATTCAACAAGCTTTCATCATCATCATGTCAGCCTATTGACTCTACTCCACGTCCACTGCTAGAATCTCCCCAAAAGATTTCCACAATGTAGTTGTGCCCATAATTTTGAGGGTTATGCCATAATCGCCCGCTTGGAAGACGGGTTGTCGATCGCAGTACGATGGTCGTAGTACACGGAGAGACGGTGCTGCCCGCTCTCTGGGAGATATATCCTCGGGTCGACATTGTCATCCCCCACGGGTTGGAATGGGGTGGCGATATTCTTTCGAAACGAAATCATTGCAATGAAATGTGCATCGAATACAATTCCTTGATATCACATAACACAAGCAAGTGTAACAGCCAAATTGTGATTACGTAACGTTATTGAATAACAGCTAAATTGTAACAGCACCTGCGCTTGTGTTAACGGTTCCAAGTTGCTACCTGTCGTATATTACAACGTTGCAACGTTATTATTCGGAAAATTTAGGCTGAAATGAAATCATAGATTGAATTTCCCCAATGGATACCTACTACGGACTTATTGTATCCTAATAATATTATAATTCCGAAAGTTTGTGATTATGGATTTATGGATGTTTGTTGCTCTTTCACGCATAAACTACGGATTGGATTTTGATGAAACTTAGTATTTATATAGTTTACATATCCCAATAACAGAAAGGTTATAATTTTAATAGATTAACGCGGAGGATACCGCGGGGCACAACTAGTGCTTAGATATATGCTATTTCGCTAATCTTATTGAGATCTGTGGCGGGTCAAATCTGTTACTAAAATTTTTCTGGCGCGTAGGTCACCCAATGGGGAAAGTTAGCGATGTTAGACGCACGTATAGCTATTGCTCCTGCGCCTGATTTTTCCTCGGTAGTGTCGTATTGTAATTTTGACGCAGTCCTTTACTGTCCCACTGAACGACAAGGGCCTTCACTCAAAATGAGGGTGCATAGGCATCACACATCAGACTTCACACGCCATCAAAACCATTTTTGGAAATATATTGACGGTCACCGTAGCCTAGTTGGTAGTGCTCCTGCCCACGAAGCTGGTGGTCCTGAGTTCGAATCCCGGTAAGTGCAAATATTTGTGTGATGAGCACGAATATTTGTTTCTGAGTCATGAATGTTTTCTATGTATAGAAGTATTTATCTATCTATATAAGTATGTATATCGTCGCCTGGTACCCATAGTACAAGTTTTGCTTAGTTTGGGGCTAGGTTGATCTGTGTGACATTGTCCCTAGATATTATTATTATTATTATATATGTAGATTCCTCACGATGTTTTCCTTCACCATTTTAAGTACGAGATAATTAATTAAAAATAGAGAAAAGAGAAGTCAGTGCCCTTCCTGGGTTTGAAATCAAGACCACTGAATCCACATTCCAACGGTATTACCACTATTATAGGCTATCTCGAGTATAATATTGGGATAAGTCCGTAGAGAGTACAGAAGTAAGAAAGAAAAAGTATTTATTCATTCATTACACGGGCACTATAACACATAAGGTTTTTTTAAAAAGCGACACCCGCAATAGTGAATCTTATCCCTGTGTCGCGGGGTACTTTACAAATTACAAACTATTTATAGGTCACATAAATAGTTGTGCGGCGCGGGAATCGAACCCGGGACACGAAGCGGCGAGGCGACTGTCTTAAACGCATAAGAGTGCAAATAAATATACACACACTGTTTTATCCCTTACTTAACACTTACACAGTCTTATCTCTGACTTACGATTGGTTGCTACGAGAAAGTAAAACGGTGGCAACGGTCAAGTAAAAACCCGAGTGCAATCAGGCGTATAGCCGAAAACATTACGTCTTATCCAGGGCATGGGATGGTAACCTGCCAATTTTTTAAACTTCGAGCTGCTACAGATTTTTTTTATGCCAGTAAAATCCCACGTTATTATCCAACATCACATAATAAACGATTAGACATTGAACTCACCAGCATTATTCCGTCGAGTTAGTTAAAAAAAAGTATTTTTAGGCACGTCATATATCTTTTCATGATATTTTTTCCACAGTTTTGGTTTATCTGTTCTTGTATACCTACTGTACATAACTAGTAAACGTTCAGCTCCTATCCATCGTAAGGTTGTTTTAAACAGATCGCTTTATGCGATAAGACCTCGCTTTGTACAGCTTGTCTATACAATATTCCACATGTATTCTTAGAGTGTATAATAAAAAGAATTCTATTATATTTATTACAATACAATAGTACCTACTCAAGGAAAAATGAAACATTAAAATGTTTTTATTGTTGATAAAACCATTTTTCACGTTTAATTTTTGCTCAACTAGGTTCTTGTACCGATAAGAAAATGATACTTTATTTATTAGGTATTGTTTCCGCCTATTCTCATTCGTAAAGAGGGTATTTAAAAATAGATTATGTGCCTGTAAAATTAATTACGAAGTTATGCTTTTAAAATGAATATATATTTTATGGAGCGTGTAACTAACTTTGCTAGCGTTACGTAAAAATGCATATTTTTGCAGCGTGAGTCACACGCTTAGCTTTGAATGCACCATAAACCCGGGTAGAGATTTCAAATCTTTATACTATAGAAGTTGATTTTGGTATTTTATTCCTCTGGAACAAAAACGGCTGATGCAATTTTGATTAAAATTTCATACAATACATTCCGTATTACAAATCAGAACAGCATATTTTTTTTCTATTTTGATAATTGTTACTACTGTTAATAAGTTTACATACAAATTTAGATATTTTTTACACGCAGATACGGCTCACCGGAATTGGATGAAATTTGGAATGAAAATAGGTTATAACACATAGCCTTTAATTAACACATAGATTTACACATAGTTAAGATTTATTTACATATTTAAAAATGTACATTGTGTGTTATAAATGTAAAGTTCACCTTAAAACCGCTAGACCGGTTTAGATAAAACTTAAACATAAGACAATCTTTATATCAGCCCAGAGGGTGATGTATGTAATATTAGGTTGGGCGTTATGATAATTTGACTAACGAATACAAGTTAATAAAGTTATCACGACTTAGCCAAAATCCGTCACCACAACCGACCCTCTCATAACTCCAAACGTCAGTAACCAATTATTTGTAACCATACACAGGGTTCGAACCTGATAGAGGTGCCCTTCGGGGTGGGTACTTATTTGTAGTTTAATTTGGCTAAACGGTTAAAGCAGTGAGAGTCCTTTAGGTTAACTGTTAAAAAAGACAAACCAAATTCTGCAGTAGGCATAATAAATAGTTTCAAATAATTATTTATACAGTTTTGTAATATCTATGTTAGGTAAATATTAGCTGTCACTGGTACCTACGTGATAATGTTGGGTGAATGTGTTTATGCGGGTCTTATCGTCTTTATTATTTACCTATCCATTTCCGGGTACTATTCTTTCTGACAGATAATTCTACCGTCAACTTTTACCTAGAAATAGCGTTTATTTTATTTATTAATTCTTGTACACACAAAACCTACGGCTACAATAAATAGAGACAAGTACGAACAAATGAATAGTACAAAGGTGCTGCTTATTTCCCAAGAAATTTCTTGCAGCAGACCCGCGATAGGAGAAATTTTAAAGAGATGATGTGTGTAGGTCTGTAATACACTTACGTACATATTTATAATTACATATATACTTAAATACATATACATATCATATCCAATTCAGACTTAACAATATACTAAAAACTAATAATACATTCTATGAGGATGAAATTGAAAGATAGTGATTTTTCACTAGTCTTTTGAGAGGGTGAATAGTTTAGTTTCCTTTAAACAATTCCTGTTTAAAGGAAACAGAACTAGTCACACTCTCATATTTTAAAACACATTAAAACTGTCCTGGGCCTCTACTTAATCAATCGTTAAATCGGCTTTAATGAGCACATGTGACGTCATAAACGTTGATGCCGATTAACGATTGATTAAGTCATTTTAACGCTTATTTATTTGAACGCCATTTAAGAAATCGATGTTCGGCGACTTAGCCGGTAGAGCCCCTGATGTTATTCTATTTCAGATGAAATTAATCGTTAATCGGTGAAATGGTTAGAGATCCTGAATGTTAAACCAGAGGTCGTGGGTTCGATGCATACCCAAGACAAACATTTGTGTGATGAGTACGATTATTTCTTCTGTGTCTGAATGTCATCACCATCATCATCATCAGCATTACACAAGCCTCCACCAAGAATCATCTTGAGGTGATATGCCATAATCGCCACGCTTGGCAGACGGTTTGACGATTGCAGTAAGAGTGGAGAGTGGAGGTATTATGACCACATAATACCTCCTCAGAAGGAACCTGCTGCCCGTCCTCTGGTATTTTTCCTTCGGGTCGACTTCTACGGGATGACATGGGGTGATATTCTGGTAAATGTCTGAATTTGTCTAAAATGTGTATATATTTAAAATATATAAATATGTTTATCAGTGGTCTGGTTGATAGTTACCCCAAGATATTTATTTATATGGAGGCTATGACGTTGATATCCAGATAACTCCAAAATAACTTCGAAATTAACGTTGTATAGTAAAAGTTCATTTCGAATCAACTAGATCATAGGATCTAGTTGATTCGAATCGAATTCGAAAATGTAACGCTTAATTTCACGTGTCAGAAAATTTCGTATGAATGTTCGTAATTGCTAACGTGTGACTAAACAATATCGTTGTGGAAGTTTTTATAAAACAATGGAATGGTTCTTTATGTTGCTAATTGAATATCGTAGTAACGTAGACCGCGTTCTTGCACTTTGATGAAAAAAGAGGATTGTGAACTCTTGTTGGTTGGTTGGTATGTTTGGCTAATTGGCAAACACATTTGTAAATTGGTAAATATTCGTAAGTAGTAAGTCTAACTTCGAAGCGACTAAAGTAATTTGAATGGTTAATATTTTCTGTGGAAAAAAAAGTTTCATTTTCATTTTAGACCATTTTTATTTTAAATAAAGAAGAAATAAGCTTTATATTGAAACATGTTTAATATGAATTAAAATTTCCTAAGTAAAATACGACCAAACTAAATTGACAGCTCTAGAAATACTTTGTACTTTCCATTCCAGTACCACAAATAGGTACAAGTTAAAATAATTTAATTAATGCAGTGACATTAAAATATTATAACTAATTAATTATAAAATTTTAATATAACTGCATTTATTTTTTTGACTGCACCGATTTCATATATAATAAAATTGAATATTAATCATTTATTTTGTGTTTAGTAAAGGCAACGCCCGCACTAGGGAAATGAAACCAAATGACCAAAGCATACACAGACTCAGAACAACTAATGAGTCATATACAGTCACATAAAAATCTGTGCAGGTATAGAAAACAAAACACGAGAGGCCTAAACACTTAACCACAAGTAATTGCCAATTATTGTTTATCATCTATCGATATAATGGTCACCAAATAGGTACAGTACTGTTCCTTGCTTATAACTTTCATTAAAAGGCTCTAAAGCGTATTTTATAATACTTTACAATAATAAAAAAGACCTTATCCTTTTTCAATGTATTTCTCAAACATTTCTAGACATCCAGTTTACTCACTTTGCATATCAATTAAACAACTCCACAGTCGCGCCTTACAACTGGCCCTAACCACGAGCCTTTTACCCTATGATTGGCGCAAACTATTCCGCATTCTTGCGGCTCTGGCCGGCGCGCGCGGCTCGCATATACCCACGCTTCCCTTAAGCAATCATTTTGAAATATTTAACCTTTAATAGCATATCTGGAGTAAATAACAACACAATACTTTTCCTATGAGAATAAGTGAGAAATATAGTGGTATTTTTCGAATTTCGTCCACAGCAACCAATCTCAATACATTGATACTAACAAATTACGCAAACAGGGATGCACTCTGTATTCCTTAACTTTCATAATCCAATGGGACGGCTATTCGATTTCGCCCAATAACCCTTAGTCTTAATAAGGGTTATTGGGCCCTGGACCAACAGCTCTATACTGTGCTTCCCGAGGCTCGGGGGTATAACGCCGCCAAATTCCAGGCTGCTACTAGGAGTCATCCCGGAAAAAGCCCTATAACATTTTTTGCCTCACCCCAGGATTAACACACAGGACCCCGTTATCAGCGGACAAACACGCTACTGCTAAACAAACGACGCAGGAATAATAATTAACAAATGACATTCCACAATTAAATATTTTCCCTTCAGTCGTGTTGAGTTCATTAAAATAGGAATCAGGCCGAATTATTAACACCAACATCGCATTGGCCAGTTTATTAAGTTCATAATGTATACAATAGAAGTATAATGACAGCTCACGTTTTCAATAATACATATTTAATTAACAGAGAGCATAGAGAAACATATTTCACCACAAATCGCATCGATGACTACACGTTCCAAACGCCAATTTATCGCACAAAGTTGATATTAGAGAGATGTAATTTAACTGAGGTCACATAAGGGAGATTCAATTAAACAAATTTGGTACTAGGGAGAAGGAAATAATTATGAATAAACTTACAATATGACATCATCGCTGCATTTAGAATGACATGGCATCTATTACGCAGTTCATTGCGTGTTTTATTTGTAACGATTACAATCAATTTAATCAATTGTTGCGTTGAGACTTGACTACAGTAAAAATATCATGTAATAGGAGAAATACGGTCGTTATAATGAAAAAAACATTTTAATTAAAAACTTTGGAGGTTGCAGCCGTAAGTAGGTATATAGCATTTAAGTGCTTTTGGTAGCTAGAGCAAACAATATTTTTGCCGCAGATTGCTGTCACTTTAGCAGGAATAAACTAAAATATTTCATGCTTTAATTTAAACAGTTAAGTTCACAACTTTTGCCATAGGGCGTGAGGTTGACATTAGTTTTAAAGGAACACGTATTTGTACTTTGACCTTAGGACCAGGGACCTATTCCTAATCTAATTTAGACATATGTATGTATATATTGATAGACCAATAAACGTATAAGGGTCGTTGGAAGCCACTGAATGCTGTTAAGAGGAGAACAATACGGGAGGCCTAGGTTTTACAGCTGACATGATAATGATGATCGTCGTGAACATGACTTCGCTTCCTCACACAACTGGTGAGGAAGCGAATGTGTTCATGTGTTCTGTACATTGTTTCATATATAACATACAAACTATGGAATTCTATGTCATTTCATCATCATCCACTACTGGACAAAGGCCTCCCCCAAGGATCTCCACAATAGCCGGTCCTGCGCTGTCCGCATTCAGCGGCTTCCCGCAAGATCGTCGGTCCACCTTGTCGGGGGCCTACCCACGCTGCGTCTTCCGGTTCGTGTCAATGTCGTTTACTTGTAGATAATTGAGGAAGATATTAAAAGAGAAGAGAGCCAAACTCTTTAAATTTTATTCCCCTCTACTAGATAAAGGATATATTTGTTTCAAGTGCAAGAAAACTTTATTTATCATGGAAAAATATCTGGTTTAGGGTAATTTTCACATTTTTATAGCTTTTCATAAAACATCTAAAAAAAGCTTTATTTAGTTAATGTCCTTGAACCATGAGGGTCATTGGTGATGGCGGAAGTGGCAATAACCTTGTTGCGCCGAATGCCGACTCCCATTCGTAAATATAATAGGGTAACACATGGAATTAGTCATGGCAATGTTAATTTCCCCTACCATAGAATGTACGTGTTGTAAAGTATTGTGTAGCAATTTGTCAAAAAAATAGTAATACATTAATGGAGGAGGCGGTTAAATCCTTACTTAAAATGCAAAAGTAACTCTGTCTGTCTGTCTATCGCGCTTTCACACTAAAAATACTTAACTGATTTAAATGAAATTATGATACATATATAGTCTAGAGCCTGAGAAAGGATATAGGCTACTTTTTAATGCAGAAAAAGAGTTGTAAGGGGTTGAAAGGGGGAGATGAAAAGTTGTATGGAAGTATCGTCATATTTCGATCTAGAAGCTTGAAACTTACTTTTTAAGCTGTTGATTCGATATAACTAAATATGACATTTAAATTTTGCATGAATTTTCCCTCAAGGGTGTAAAATCACAACAGGGAATAAAGGATGAAAGTTTATATGTAAAAAATACTGTGAGGAGACATCTGTATTTACAGACGTGGCGTTGAATATAATGTATCAAATCCCCTCTTACATCTAGACATTTTCATTGTAAAAATCAGAGAGGATTTTTACAATGAAAATGTCTAGATGTAAGTCTAACTACTAGTTATGGCAAAGCTGCAAACACTATTAATTGTTTACTAACTAAATGACAATAAAATTTATTACAAACATATATTGGTCACACCAATAGTTTGCTAGATGTTTGATGGCGAAGAATTTCACTACACCATCATATCTACCAGATACCGGATGATCCACCAGAGGAGAGGAAGCAGGATCTCGCTGTGCACTATGACCATTATACCGCGATCGCCACCCGTATCGTTTATGGCAGATTCCCCAAATAAATTCCATTGTATATGTAAATCCTAGGTGAGGCCTTTGTCTAACAATATACATATATCAGCTGGTATGCTGACAAATAGTTCTTCTGTATGAGGATCGGAACTAAACATGTGGACGCCGATGCGGTGATGTATCGAGACTACCTCAATTAATACGCTATACATGCAGTCACTTAAGTCGTTAAGATATTTATGTACGTCATTCATAATTGAATGCATTAATTCAAGTAAATAAGATATCGGACCAACGTAATTAAGAACAAACTAAATTAGGAAAGGTAGATAATCTATCAGGTAATTAGCTAATGCCTTTAGGATACGGTCAGAAAGATAAATGGCTCTGCCTGCTTTGTTGGAATTAATCTCACATTCCTGAAATTGTAATTTTGCCTATCAATAGTAGTAAAGTAGTAAAATAGGCTTGTTCGCTGTATAAAATAAAGCATAGCCAAGAAACAATATAAAAAAGAGAAACTACTACATAAATAACGTAGGCATATTGTTGTTAGAGAGTATATGACCTAATATTATTAAGGGAACAGGTATGATTTGGTTTGTTTATTAGTAATGGATAAATTATCAACGAGTTACATAGATAATACATACATATATAAAATAATGTATTATATAATACAATTTGTTTAAAAATAGTGTAAATGTAGAGAAGCAGTATATGTGTGATGCCATTCCTTTATATTCAGAATGCGAGGGAATAAAGAGTGCATCTTTTTATGCGCATGAACTCCTGCACTATATTATGGCCTATCTTTGGGATATGGTTCCGTTAATATAGAATCCAACTCTTAGGGTGGCGGTTGTGCACTATATCTAGCCCGTAATCCGTGAAAATCAGACGGCTTTTCGCACTACCCTCGATTCGGACCGACGTCATTTTACTCAAAACCGCAGCAGAGCGATCCCATCGTTGAACATGAGCCCTTTCAATCGGCGTTGTTTTCATGGATTCGGATCTGATTTGGATCGGACGTACTGCGATACCGCTCTTAATGACAAAGTTCTCATCGAGTAATTTAACCCCAATTTATGAGTAGGTAACATTTCAAGCGGAGCCAATGTATTAACTAGCTGACAAAATTCACGCATACATAACAATTAAGGTCACTTTATGCGAACGGTGAACAGTTTTTGTCCCATCTGATGGTTTCATTTGATATGACATTACCTACATTACATTAGTGGTTTACACATAAACCTTCAGAATTCATAAATACCTTACTCAATTGGATTTTAAACCCAATAAATTCAGAACTACTCCACTGGATTTTACAACCACTCAACCCGCTTGCTATAAAGCACAGTAGACCAGCGACAGGTTAAATCCAGATTATCGTATTATTCGGGGTTGTAGGTGAGAGCACAGTCAATATGATGATGTATCATCACTCATCCATCAAAGACACTTAAGTTAGGCCACTTGCTACTACATTATAAAGAACAGAGACCCTAAGGGCTTACATCCTAATGATTATAGTATGTGGTTTATGTCGGAGAATGAAGTCAATATAAGGATGTATCACTTATCCATCACAGACACTTAAGTTAACCCACCTGCTAATACTGCACGTTATAGAGGAAAGCAGACCAGTAAGGGGTTACATCCTAATGATTGTAGTATGTGGGTTATATCGAAGCGAGCGAAGTCAATATAAGGATGTATCATCACTCATCCATCACAGACACTTAGGTTAACCCGCTTGCAACTACTGCACGTCATATTGGACAGCAGAGCAGTAAGGGGTTACATCGTAATGATCGTACATAGAGAGTGATGTCAATATAAGGATGTATCATCACTCATCCATCACAGATACTTAAGTTAACCCACTTGCTACTACTGCACGTTATAGTGGACAGCAGAGCAGTTAGGGGTTACATCCTGACGATCGTACATAGAGAGCGATGTCAATATAAGGAGGTATCATCACTCATCCATCACAAATGTGCTTATAATGATGTAAACAAATGTTATTAATTTTAAACTTACAAGATATTATAGACATATTAATCAATGTGGTTTTATTGTATAGACGCTTTATATGTTATTTTTTAAATTATTCAATTACTTTTTAATAATTAATAACTTTTTATGTCACTTAAATTTGCATGCCGTCAAATCGGCGTAACATGCTGAACCTATACAAATTTATGTAACACCTTGTAACCATGTTGCTGGCGAATAAATATATTTCATTTCATTTCAGATACTTAAGTTAATACGCTTGCAACTACTGCACGTTATAGTGGACAGCAGAGCAGTAAGGGGTTACATCCTGATGGTCGTACATAGAGAGCGATGTCAATATAAGGATGTATCATGACTCATCCATCACAGATACTTAAGTTAATCCGCTTGCAACTACTGCACGTTATAGTGGACAGCAGAGCAGTAAGGGGTTACATCGTGATGATCGTACATAGAGAGCGATGTCAATATAAGGATGTATCATCACTCATCCATCACAGATACTTAAGTTAATCCGCTTGCAACTAGTGCACGTTATAATGGACAACAGCGGAGTAAGGGGTGACATCCTGATGTCATAGTATGTGGGTTATGACGGAGAGAGTGAAGTCAATATAAAGATGTATCATCACTCATCCATCACAGACACTTAGGTTTACCCTCTTGCTCGTTATCAAGGACAGCAGACCCCTAAGGGGTTACATTGTAATGACCGTAGTATGTAGCCATCCATCATAGACACTTAGGTTAACGCGCTTGCTCCTGTTGCACTTTATAAAGGACAACAAACCAGTGAGAGGAGAAATCCTGATGATCTTAATATCTGAGTTAATGGCTCTAACTTAAACTCAATTTCATAGTTATGGTGTGGATTTTAATGGGCCATCCAGAATACAGCTTAAAAAAATCTGTAAGTTCATTCCCTATCTTTGGCCTTCAAAATCAATTTTTACAGACGCCAGCACATCAAGCTACCCCAATCTGTCAAATTTCCCCAATTGAAAGTGAACTTTATGCCTATGTGATAAAGTTGAAAATCTATAAAAGAAAATTGACAGATTGGGGTAGCTGGATGTGCTGGCGTCTGTACTTACATACGCAACAAAGTCAGGAAATATAAAAGAATTAAATCTATGTAAGTATATTACGATTCTTTATATACTCATCCATTAGATTCGACCTCCGCATAGTAGGGCAACTTACCTGAAAAATAGAAAACATCATATTAATAGACGGATAAAAAGTTGATGCAAACACTTCACAATAGCAAGTTCTTAAGTAAATGCAACAAAATTAAATGTACGTAGTTACAAAGAGCCACTTTGCTTTGAAACAAGACTATTATTGTTTGCACACCCGACGAAGTTTTCCGTCAAACAGTGTTTCATATTACAAAACATTCAACAACCTGTGTACTCGGTTACCAAGTTTGATCAAAGGTTTATCTTTACATAATCCACTCTATATATAGCTATTTTCGTTACAGTAACTCCTTGTACTTTTTAGAGTTCCAAACCCAAATACTGCCAACGGAACCTTATTTACTTCTAAGCCTCAACTGTCCGTCCGTCCGTCTGTCTATCAACGGGGCGTATAGTAATAATATACTGGGACATTATTCAAACACGGCCATCTGATCCCAAACTAAGCAGAGGTTGTACTATAGAAATCAGGTAAGTGATATACTACATCTTTTGTAATCACAAACAGATATGTTCGTGCATATAAATATCTCTCCTGGGTGGGAATCGAACCCACGACGGCGTGAAAAGCAAGTATCTTCCGAACACGCCCACCGGCCAGACACACCCAATAGGTAGACATTCGAATTTAATTGGCAATTAAATAAAAAAAATTAAGGGAATTCCATTCCTGAAATGTTATTTATTAACGTTAACAATGGCTGTAAAGTTTTGAGCAATAGTATGGAACCTTGTTGTGCGCGTCATACTCGCACTTAGCAGGTTTATAAGACTAGGTTTTAGAGAATGACAATAGATAAACAAAGTAGCAAGATACTTAAATTATGGTAAACATAAAAACGGTCTTTACATAAGTGATAATAAAATGTTATCAGAACCAACATACAACCAACTAGGTACCGAAAGGAATGCTATTGTTCTTTTTAAGTGCTATTTGTGCTGCTTTCTAGTTATTGTAATATGCTATGGAGGCATTTGTAGTGATTTGCACGTGTCGGAATCGTAATGTCACACATAACAACTTGTTTAGTCAAATCCAACAAGACGGTCACTGGGTTAAATGTATGCAGCGAGCTTTTTGTTACACCAATGCACGTAGATATACTATACATACGGTCTTTGCTTCAGTTGGTACCTCTGACGCATGGTGACAATGTCTGTTTATGCGAAAGTGACGCTTATAACACAGAGATGAAGGCGATATCACTATAACATGGGTTATTCACTAGATAACCGCACAGGACGCCGGGGAGGCTGTGGTCACAAGAGGTGCCATCAATCGACACGGCGAGCGTGCACGAGACCGCGACCGACCGGACACTGGACTAAGCTCGATTTAGAAAATTTGCAATGGCTTGAAAAAGTGTTAAATTGACCGACAATTACGACAGGCGAGGATGTAATTAACCATTACGGGTGAACGTGTATCAGTCGGTGGGCTGGGCGCGCGACTGTCGGCGCGCGCGCACACCTCCCGTCCCTGCGCGCGACGCGCCAGCCCGTGGCGTGCAATCAATTTATGCAAATTACCGACGGGACGACTCGCACGTCCAATTGACTATTAGCTATACCGGGAACTCTCCCAGCTACAAACGGCATTGATGCCTGTTATGGAGATTAATAAAATGAAACGTTTAGAAAAGCAGTTATTATTAGGCGCATTGAATTCGGTCGAGTTTGCCAATGAGGCGAAATAAATTTAGTTGTGGTAATAGGCAGACCTGTCACAACTGTGTCGGCAATTCGGCTACGGTTCCGCTCTGGTGAACGTTTTATGAATAATGGTACAGCTTCAAGACTTGCCCTATTTTGCCACTTCAATAATTATGACATAGCCTTCAATGGAAAGGAAAGAATAAGAAAATGTTCACCTAATAACTGTAGAACCGTTAAAAGTGACTGTATTACATGCTTCTAAAAGTAGTAGTAGGGTTTATTATAAAGAAACTCATTGAACTCTAACAAAACACGATTCAAACGTTT
Source organism: Pseudoips prasinana (assembly GCA_951640165.1). Classification (NCBI taxonomy): domain Eukaryota; kingdom Metazoa; phylum Arthropoda; class Insecta; order Lepidoptera; family Nolidae; genus Pseudoips; species Pseudoips prasinana. Next base: position 14,697,166 of record OX621241.1, on the reverse strand, counting down.
AACCAACTGAAGAAATTGGCACGAACCTCAACATAATAAAATAATCAAATTGCATAAAACAAAAAGTATCAACAATTTGATGTTTGACCTAACAATCAGTCAATGTTGATTCATTATAATGCAGCAGATACTATAAATTATTTAAATTATACATCACACATTGTCCGAAGCACATAACTTACAAGCTTGAATAATTTAATTTTAAACTAGCAGTGCCGGCGACTTCGTCCACACATTTTGTAATAAATGTGTAAATATTACATCATAATATCTCTAATATTTTGTCACTAGTCGCAAACTTATAAAACGTTCTCATAAACCTAACATATTTTCATACAAACTTTCATCCCCTATCCCCATTTATTGTTAATCTACACCCTTGAGGGTAAAACTTGTACAAACTTTAAATATCATATTTATTTATATCGAATCAACAGCCTAAAAAATAAGTTTCAAGCTTCTTGCTCAAAAAATGACGACAATTCCATACAACTTTTAATCCCGCCTTTCAACCCCTTACATCCCTTTTTTCGCATTAAAAATGTGCCTATGTACTTTATCAGGTTCATTTAAATCGGTTCAGTAGCTTTGGCGTGAAAGCGCGACAGACAGACAGAGTTACTTTCGCATTTATAGTATGTAGCTCACTCTTTTCGTTGTAACTTTGATATCAATATATCTGTTTTGTTTATCAGATCTATACGTAGACTAAATAGCTTTATAGAAAATTTCTTCAATTTGGCCATTGCGTAATTTGGACAAACAGTGCAGACTCAGCCATTTCTATTGATAAATAAAAAAAAACACGTGGAAGACTTTCATACGGAAGTGCCATGAATTAAAGTTTTGCTAGCCCGATTATGTAAAAATTATATTTTTGTCACTTCATGCTGATGCTTCCAATGATGACATAATATTATTGCAGTGCATGTTATGGTTCATGCATGCAATGGATTGCCTCTTTATTTCACCATTAGCGTTTTCAAATACATCTGCTCCACAGGACCGATAGCTGTGGGCTCCTAAACAGAATAAACCTATCGTATCTACTCCAGGCCGCTACTGAAATTTTTATCTCGGAACCTTATGAGATAAGTAGGTCAATTCGTGGTTTATGCTAAAAGGTGTTTATTGGGAATTTCCTATCGGGAAAAAGCCTCAGTAGCATAAACCGCGAATTGACCTCGGAACCCCATATAATAAGATGCCGAGGTCAATTCGCGGTTTATGATAATAGGTGTTAGAGGCGGTCATAGGCAGATGCTCTCACCGGCCCGTAAGTGATTGGCGAGGTTAAGCAACTAAGGTTGCGGTCACTCCACAGATGGGTGATGGGTTTAGGCTCTTTAAGAACACAAAGCCATCGGTCCTGTGCTTGAGCACAACACTTCACCTTAAATTATGATAGAAAGTGAACAGAGAGTAGGTACTAGTTCACGCATTTTCACATAGTTTTCAACTAAAACCCACCATGAAGTGTGTCTTCTCTGCTGCCTTGGTAGCGAAAAATCTGAAATTATTTTCATACAATTCAAATCGAATACAATAATACTAGTCCTTGTTAACACAATGACTTCTTGGTATTCCACCGATAGTAAACAATATTTTATTTATGAGTCCATTTAAATTAGTAGACGACTTTGTACTAAGATAATAGATATTGAATGAGAACAAGTTAATTGTTAGTAACGAGGCCACAATTATAATATTTGATATCTGGACTATCCACATTGTGTACAATATAGGTAGACATAGATCGGTATATATTTAACTTCTTACCATACCGATAGCAATCTTTTTTCTATTTTGCCTTTCACAATTCTATTGGGTTTGGGTCTCAGTCGTTATAGATAACTCCTAATAACCTGAATACATCGACCCACTGCCATCTGACTTCGAAACCTATAGGGAACCAATAACCAAAATAGTTAGGCCAGGTATCCGAATCTAGTCGACTTCTGATCAGTAGCGATTGTCGTAAATGTTCTCATTTGAACCGAAGTTCCTCAACCAAAGAAACCGGGTTTCTTAACAATCAAAATTAAATCAAATAAACTTTTTTTTCATACACTTATTGTTCGACCAAAATACCAAATGGAATGACCGTACAACTCAGCATCGTATCATAGCAATAAATTAACTATTTTAATTACGTATTAACGTATTATGGCTGTGTGGTGACGGCCTAAGAATATCACCACCCCCTCTCATCCCGTGGGGGGACGTAAAAGTCGTCCCGAGGGAAATATATACACCAGAGAACGGGCAGCAGCGTTCTCCTGAGTACCATGTCCACCTTACTGCGATCGCCAACCCGTCTGCCAAGCGTGGCGATTATGGCAAATCCCCTCAAATGATGGACACAACCAAACCGCGGCCCCCAGTCCCCGGCAGCCCTGCTATTCCCAGCCGTGGTAACAGCCGTGGTTACGGCAGGGCAGGGGGTGCTAAGAATCCCCGGCAGATTCCGCGTTACCAACACCGACGACCTCTGGCCCTGGCAACATACAACACACGTACACTGCGGTCCGACGAGAAGTTAACCGAACTGGAGGAAGAATTGAGCAGGTTACATTGGGATATTGTAGGATTATCTGAAGTCCGAAGAGAGGGGGAGGACTCGATAATACTGAAATCCGGAAACCTGCTCTATTACCGGGAGGGTGACCAAATATCCCAAGGTGGTGTCGGGTTCATAGTCCACAAGTCCCTCGTGAACAACCTAGTGAAAATCGAGAGTGTGTCGACGAGGGTTGCGTACCTTATACTCAGAATCACCAAGCGGTATTCGTTGAAGGTTATACAGGTATACGCACCCACTTCGACACACTCCAACGATGAAGTCGAGGTTATGTATGAGGACATATCCAGAGCCATACATACCTCTAACTCCTATTTCACTGTGGTCATGGGGGACTTTAACGCGAAGCTGGGCAAACGATTCGGTAATGAGCTGAGAGTGGGGCAATTTGGAACTGGAGACCGGAACCCCCGGGGCCAAATGTTGGCTGACTTCATGGAGAAGGAGGGACTCTTTATGATGAATTCCTTCTTCAGGAAGCCGGATCACCGCAAAGGACCTGGGTGAGCCCCGATGGTAAAACTAAAAATGAGATAGACTTTATCTTGTCGACGAGACGACAGATGTTCAATGATGTCTCCGTGATCAATGCGGTTAAAACCGGGAGCGATCACAGACTGGTCAGAGGCTCACTGAACCTTAATGTCAAGCTCCAGAGGTCACGACTGATAAAGTCTACGCTCCGACCTTTACCCATCCACATCCAAAACTCTGAACCCTTTCAGCTCGAACTGCAAAACCGTTTCGAATGCCTAGCAGACTGCGAGGAAGTGGACTCATACTATGACAGGCTCGTAGAAGCTGTCCATACGGCTGGGTCTAAGGTATTCAAGGCCCGTCGTACAAACAGAACTAAAAAGATCTCTGACTTTACCCTGCAACTTATGAAAGATAGACGGAAAATGGTTCTGACATCCTCTGATGATGCTATCAGATATCGGCAGCTCAACAGACAGATCTCAAAGTCTGACACGCGGCAATTTAATACAATTAGTATTAAAGAGGCCATCGAGCGAAACAAAGGCTCTAAAGTGTTCGCAAGAGCTCTGTCTGTTGGACAGAGCCAACTGACGAAGCTGAAGACTGAGGATGGTAGAATCGTCACGTCTAAACCTGAGTTGCTGGGAGAGATCGAGAAGTTCTACGGACAGTTATATACGACAACACAGCCACCTGTCAAAAGTCATGCCTCAGATCCCAGAGCACGACTAACCCGACATTACACCGAAGACATCCCGGACGTCAGCCTGTACGAGATTAGAGTGGCTCTCAAACAACTCAAGAACAAGAAGGCGCCTGGTGATGATGGAGTTACAGCAGAGCTTCTGAAGGCGGGTGGTACACCAATCCTACGGGCCCTTCAGAAGTTATTTAACTCCGTCATACTAGATGGTCAAACGCCACAAGCATGGCACAGAAGTGTGGTGGTGCTCTTCTTCAAAAAGGGCGACAAAACCCTATTGAAGAATTATAGACCCATCACACTGCTGAGCCATGTTTACAAGTTGTTTTCGAGGGTCGTTACGAATCGTCTCGCGCGCAGGTTTGACGACTTCCAGCCTCCCGAACAAGCCGGTTTCCGAAAAGGCTTTTGCACCATAGACCACATACATACGCTGCGGCAAGTTATACAGAAGACCGAAGAGTATAACAAGCCACTGTGCTTAGCGTTTGTGGACTATGAGAAAGCCTTCGATTCTATCGAAAAATGGGCCGTGCTGAGGTCTCTCATAAGGTGCCAAATTGACTACCGGTATATCGAGGTGATAAAGTGTTTGTATGAAAACGCCACTATGTCAGTGCGACTCCAGGACCAGATCTCGAAACCTATCCACTTGCAGCGAGGCGTGAGACAGGGAGATGTTATATCTCCGAAACTGTTCACCGCTGCATTGGAAGACGTCTTCAAGCTTCTGGACTGGAAAGGCTTTGGCATCAATGTCAATGGTGAGTACATCACTCACCTTCGATTTGCCGATGATATCGTAGTCATGGCTGAGACCATGGAAGACCTCGGTACAATGCTCGATGACCTCAGCAGAGTCTCTCAACAAGTGGGTCTGAAAATGAACATGGATAAAACGAAAGTCATGTCAAACGTCCATGTTGCACCCACTCAATTGAAAGTTGGTGACTCTGCACTCGAAGTTGTAGAGAACTATATTTACCTAGGACAGACCATCCAACTAGGTAGGTCCAACTTCGAGAAGGAGGTCAATCGTAGAATCCAACTCGGCTGGGCAGCGTTCGGGAAGCTACGTAACATCTTCTCGTCCAAAATACCGCAGTGTCTCAAGTCGAAAGTCTTCGACCAGTGTGTGTTGCCAGTGATGACATACGGAACAGAGACGTGGTCGCTCACTATGGGCCTTATTAGACGGCTCAAGGTCACCCAAAGAGCAATGGAGAGGGCTATGCTCGGAGTTTCCCTGCGGGATCGTATCAGAAATGTCGAAATCCGCAGGCGAACCAAAGTCACCGACATAGCCCGAAGAATTGCAAAACTGAAGTGGCAGTGGGCGGGGCACATAGCTCGTAGAACCGATGGCCGTTGGGGCAGAAAGGTTCTTGAGTGGCGACCACGAACCGGAAGACGCAGCGTGGGCAGGCCCCCTACAAGATGGACCGATGATCTTGTGCGGGTCGCTGGAAACAGCTGGATGCGAATAGCGCAAGACCGGCAATTGTGGAGATCTTTGGGGGAGGCCTTTGTCCAGCAGTGGACGTCTTTCGGCTGATATGATGAATTACGTATTAACCACCGAAAACTGGACAAAACAAATGTTGTTTGGTTAAACCTCGAAGTGCTCCTGGCGGATGCCAGAACCGGGACAGCAAACAGATAAATTACCCTACCTACTGTAGGGAGATGCTTACACACAACGGAGTTTTACGATGCGGTTATATCCTTTCAATTACACGTATACTGCTTTGATCTTCTCGTCCTGTCGTCTGTCGTTTTAGAGCGTCGCCTCGACTTTGTTATAGTTAAACGAGAAAACAAAACAATTTCATAAATAAACAAATATGTACTAAATATATAAATGTCACTCATGTTTTGAATTCGATTTCCACTCAGGATAACTATTTCTGTGACACATAGTATATAGTTGTTCTGATTCTTGAGTACTATGTATTTGTAAATGGCATGTAGAGTCCCACGCGATAGGCAGACTATTTTCCTACGCGGGCGTCGTCTTTTAAAGGAAACTATAAGAATTAAGATCGTATCTATACATCTTCTAAACATATAAATAAAATTGGATTGTCTTTTTGTAATATTTATAACCAATTTTAGGGTTCCGTAGCCAAATGGCAAAAAACGAAACCTTATAGATTCGTCATGTCTGTCTGTCAGTCCGTATGTCACAGCCACTTTTTTCCGAAACTATAAGAGCTGTACTGTTGAAACTTGGTAAGTAGATGTATTCTGTGTGAATCGCATTAAGATTTTTACGCAAAAATTGAAAAAGAACAATAATTTTGGGGGTCACCATACATAGAACGGAAACTAAAAAAAATTTTTTTCGTCGTACCTATGGATAGGTCTTTAAAAATCATATGTAGGTTTCTAATATAATTTTTTTCTAAACTAAATAGTTTGCGCAAAAGACACTTCCAAAGTGGTAAAATGAGTGACCCCCCCCCCCCTGTAACTTCTAAAATAAGAGAATGATAAAACTAAAAAAAATACGAAAATTGGTTGGAACGAGATCTAGCAAGTAGTTTTTTTTAATACGTCATAAACCACAATTTGCTTTCATTTAATCAACTGTAATACTTTCTTCTACGGAACCCTTCATGTACGAGTCCGACTCGCACTTGGCCGGTTTTTTTACTTCATGTACTATGAATATATAAACGGTACATACACCAAAATAACACTTTTAACAATTTTTGTCAGTCTATCTGTTTGTTCCGGATAATCTCTGAAATGATTTAAACGGGACTTTTATTGGCAGGTCGCTGATGTAATAACTTAGGCTACGTTTATGTCAGAGAAAATCTTTTATTTTAGAAACATAAAAAAAACTAAATAAACTAATTAACACGAGGACGAAGCGCGGTTACAGCTATTGTCAATAAAAATATAACTTGATTTGGAATAAGTAAAAATAAAATGAAATTAAGTAGGTATGATATATGATATATCTTATTATTTATTATGTACAAAAAACCTGTATACACTCAACAAAAATAATCGTCGCGACACCACACCGTTCAATGCGAAATAGAAATGAAAATATCTGGCTTGCTTTCTATAAGAGAGGGAGAGACAGACAGAGAAACATGCGCACGCCGCACAGCTGCAAAAAGTGTCGTGACAACTTTTCGAAAGAATTTTTTCCGTCTAGCCCCCTTTCACAACGCGCGATAAGGAACTTCGTTCCAAAAAGAACGAAAGAGTCTTAAATACATAATCCAATCGAAGTGTAACTTACTAAGGGCTTACTAAGCTCATAGCCAATCTCTCACCGGTCCCTAAGTGATCAGTGTAGCACCTAGGCACGTAGTTAGGCTAAAGTGGTTTGTGGGCATTGGATAGGCTGAATATTTACATTTCTTTTTTACTTTTTGTGTTTGAATTGGCAAAATTAAAAAAAAAAATTACCATCGCATAAATTAGTTAAGTAGTTTCACGATTTCAAAAGCACATGTTCTCTTACCTATACAATAAGCTTGTTGCTAAATGTGACATAAAATTAAGTACACTGCGAGAAGCTCAAATAAAGGTAAAAAACTACATTTCAAACCTAAAATATATAGTCTCAACTGAGCACCTCCTTAGAACATTAAATTGACACCCGATCTTTCCGTCAGACTATTCGACCACGGCATAATATTCACACATACTCCACACACGTACAGTAACCTATTCTCACACTTCGGTTATTTCTAAATGAATTTATTTAAGTTATTATTTAATCCATTGTACCTACCTATTTAGTTGAATTTAATTATAAATGTTATAAATCAAATTTAATGTCGTTTTAATTTAATTTGAATTTAATATCTAAATGTAGTAGAAGTCCTAGCTTGTAATCGTATCACATCGATAGCCTCGATACAGGCATTGCCATGCCAAGTGAGACTATCACTGTAAGTTAACTTCTTGTAAAAACTGGACTGCTAATAAATTTTATTTTATTTTATTTTTATATTTTAGTTTAAAAGGCAGAATGGTCAACACTACCCATACGATAAAGTGAAGTAAGTAAGTATTATCATCATCATAGCAGCCGAAAGACGCCCACTGCTGAACAAACGAGTCCCCCAAAGATCTCCACAATTGCTGGTCTTACGCTACCTGCATGCAGCAGCTTCCAGCGACTCTCACAGGATCATCGGTCCATCTTATAGGGGGCCTGCCCACGCTGCGACTTCCGGTTCGTGGTCGCCACTCGACATACCGACGGTCGCTAGACCAGAAAGGTTGTAAGTATAACAATGGTACAATATAAGAAGGTACTTACCTATTTTGTTCACACGTTATAGACAAATAATGTTTCTAATTTCTATGCTATGAACAAGGTCGACCACAAAACTAGTAATAAAACGAGTAATAAGAAAACAAGTGAAAAGTACTCCCAGAGAGAAAGGTGACAACGAAAGTGTTTGCTAGTCGTCTTCAATGTAGCAAATAGAAAACTGTGGTGTATAATAACTTTGTAGCAGCGTTATGGAATCACGATAATCAATGTTGTCACCGTCGTTATAAACACAAGGTTCTTCATACTAATAATATGGAATTTCTCCGTTAATATAAACAGAACCATTCAGACAAGATGAAGTAAATTTTATCTAAAACTTTAAAATTCGATAATTAAGCCTATATAAGCTGGACAATAACTAAATCATAAATTAAATGTTACATCTAAATGTTTTCATACTGTTCGTGTACTTAAATATCATGTTTAATTATGTATAATATATGTTTAATGAACAATCATCAATATAGATTACTACAAACATATTCTGACTATTTACAAGCGGTTTTTTAAGGTATACGTGAATAAAAAACTTTTTATTTTATTTAATGTGTTATTAATATAGGTAGGCTAGTGATTCAAATAGTAAGGGTCAATTAACGAGGGTTTATTTCTTAAATATATATTCTAAAGCAGTATACAAACGTCTATTCAAGTCAGTATATACAGTTGTTTCAACACTAATAGGCATGCTTACATATGTATGTACAGACGCCAGTACATCAACCTACCCCAATCTGTCAATCTGTCAATTTACCCCAATTGAAAGTGAACCTTATGCTTCTCTGATAAAGTTGAAAATCTATAAAAGAAATGTGACAGATTGGTGTAGCTGGATGTGCTGGCGTCTGTACATGTAAAACTACATATAATTTTACGACATGAGTGGTTTTGCTGTCACGGTGCTTATTCCATTTGTTTCAACGATCATTGCGTTGACGCTCGTCTAATTGGCGGAGTGCATGTGGGTTCATTAGAGCATCGCTCAATTTTAGCTGGCTCTATACGCGTCTACTCGGTTGCTATGTGCATTCGTTTTACAGGGTGAATGACCTTTGGACTTCATGGTGCATTTAATCATATTTTGACCTAGAACCTCGTATTCTCCGCTAGATACTTATCTATATCCATTCAATTGTCTTGTTCAAAGATTACTGTGTTTAATTTATTTTTCATTTCCATGTTTGTTGTCAAATATATTAATCGCGTTAGATGATTAAATTTGGTTAATGTTCCTTGTTTTATTTCTAAGTAGATGCGCCTCGCTATGTACATATCCAACACAAACAGAGAGGTATTATAACTTGAAACCACTGGGACTGTTAATGTAACTGTTTTCCACGTAACTTTAAAACGGAAGGACAAATGAGTTGTTTTTTATCTGAAAGCCAGTTTATCTATATGGTTCTTAGCTATCCAAACTAATATTATAGATGCTTAAATAAATATGTCTGTCTATCTGTTACCTTTAGTGAAACAATCCTAACGTGACTTGAAAAGGAAGTCGATTCAACCCTGGAAATGCTCATAGGCTACTTCTACTTAAGAGGAAAGGACATTATTATACCACTACTGGACAGATGTCTAGCATTAAAAAAACTATTTCTCTATAGAATAGTTATAGCTCTTTCTATAATTCTCGCGAATTTTTAATTATGCTTTGCAAAGAACAGCCGTTTCATAAAAACTTAAACTAAACTGTTATATTGCGTTAACACTTAAAAAATCGTGACTCCATATTTCTTAAACAAAATATTATTGGCAATGGATAATAATCGCGTAAATCTAAACTAATACTGGCTCTCTCTAGCGACTCAGCCCGACAAAAACACACAATACACGAACAAAAACCTATCTTTAAAAATCCTGAAGGGACTTCAAGGACATTCCTTCTTAGATACTCACCTTTCGCACTTTCGTAACATCAATAATTGTATATACTATTAAAAAGAGAAATAGTAGTATATGTTAAATAAGTAAACTTTTAAAGCCGAGATCCCGGGGTATGTCCATGTTAACATATACCTTTGAGGTCATTCACCCTCAATATAAATCAGACAATAGTGATCAATCGAACTGAATTAGATATCTATTACTTCTACGAATACCAGTATCAAATAGATAATCATATCCATTCATCCGATTTTACATACACTATTAATTTTGATTATGTGTCTACGTCTACCAAACACAATGCCACATGTAACCTGATATTTATTGTTTGTTCAAGTGTGGGTGATCAGTGTGGTCACACAGTACTGATCAATCGCACTACATTAGATCATTCTCTCGTTTTGTGGCTAGTTTACTTATATTAAGTCGTAAGGGCATGTACAATTACGATGTGGTTTGTTGCAGTGATGTGTAAAGATACTATAGTGATTGGCGCTTTTTTTTAATTTCTGCGAACGTGTTGAGCCTGCGTACATCGCAGACTATATTGGACACTTTACAACATGACATTTCACGTTGTTACACTTTCACTTTAACTTAACAGCTGTGAATAGGCAAAATACACTTTGTTTACTTTGACTGGCCTGTTGGTCTAGAGGTCAGTGACCCTGACTGCTAAACCAGAGGTTGTGGGTTCGATTCCCACCCGGAACACATCTTTGTGTGATGAACACGATTATTTGTTCTATGTCTGGATGTAATTTATCTATAATATTTATGTATTTAGAAATATATAAGTATGTTTATCAGTTTGGGATCAGATGGCAGTTTGTTAGTTGTCCCGAAGATATTAATTTACACAATTTTTAAACAGTAGGAATTATATCATCATCATCATCAGAATTATATAATATGTATTAAATGCTTTAAAGGCAATTTTACTTACAATCGCGACCATTTGTGCAGTGCAAACACTTTATACATACCTACACTACATTGCGTTATATAATCACATCGCACTTACACTTACAATTAAACGTATGGTACACATTTTTCCAATTCAATACAACACAGCATACATTCAATGGAAGACGTTCTAAAATACAAGACTTCTTCACAGCACACTCGAATAAAATCATCATCTTACTGCAATAGCCAACCCGACCATCAAGCGTGGCATATACCGTGATGATTCTTGGGGGAGGCTTTTGTCCAGCATTGTACTTCTTGATGATGATATACAAATTACATCCGGACACAGCACTAATAATCCTGCTTTATATATTTGTCCCGGATGGGGATCGAATCCACTACGTCCCTCTGGCTTAGCAGTCAGGATCACAAAATACGAATAGGCCAGTTTATCTCTATATACCTATAATTATATATAGCTTTGGTCAGTACTAATCAAACATGTAATAAAAGTCAACAAAATCAAGAACGCTAAAGGTAGCCCACCGGATTTAATAGCTTGTCAAGCTTTTATCCAACCTCACATGTAAGTCCAGCACAAAGCAGTTGCCGTGTTATGCAGGATGCTGTCGTCGTCTTGAGTATATACGAGAGCCAGGGTTCAAAAGGCTAGTTATAACGGTCGCTCTGTATGTTCCTAGGTATCTATAGCTCACGATAACAGCTATCCACATGTATTCCAATGCATCTATAAGTTACGGCAATAGCATAGCTACTTATAATATAAAAAGGAAATATAAATTGAACCACGCAATTAAACTCAAAAGCTTTTACAACGTGAATAATCTTGAGGCATAATGTAGACATTTTTATGACTCATTTAAGCACCTACATTACAAGTAATACTACAACATTACGCCCCTAATTGCTTAAAGTAATGCCTTCTAAGTAACCTAGTAAATACGAGAACGTTACCTTTACTTCGCGTTGTTAGATAAATCTTGGAGATAGCTATGTATACATTTTTCATAAAATGTTATTAGGTTAAGTAATTTACCTACATAAAAGATAAAAAAAATTGCCCCGGGGTAAAATAGCAGAACACCAATTAGGTTGTCGTAAAAGTTGGGTAGGTATATATACAACTTGCAACAAAGTTACGTAGCCATCTTAAAATTTAATATTTTTATAGGACAAGGACATTTTCCTCTAAAAAATAGAAACAGATAATATCTATGCTCAAATACGTCAGACCAGCTAACCGGTTGGGCGCAAATATCTCTACATTTTTTGTTACAAGTGTTGTGAAAAGGGTGCGTTTTTACTGGAATATTTAAAGTAATTCTTGAGGAGATGTCTATAGTTGAGTAGTGACTCTCTTTAAGAGAAGTTAACATTTTTGTAGTGTGTTTCAGTACGATTACAGGTCTATAAATGACTACCTATTTTTGTTACACATAGTAAATGGCATTCAAGCGAGACTTTCCGGTTGTCAAGTTGTAACGTCTGTCGGACACAGTCCGGAAAAGTCCCAGTTGATTCCTGTTTATCTGTAGCCGCAATGGAGAATGGGAACGGTGTATAGCCAAATGATGGTATACGTGTCCCAGGAGATGCAATCTAGAGGTGTTTTATGTTTTAACTAGATGTGCCCCGCGGTTTGACTCGCGTTAAACTTTATAAATGATAGCCTTTGTGTTATTCATGTTCATTTAAAAAATATTTGAATGAATATCTAGTGAATAAGTGTTATTACTCCATCACAGATTTCATAAATGACAAAGAGCGATACGAGGGTCCGATCTATTAATTTAAGACTTTTAATTGTTAACAAGAAGCTGACATAGTTTAATGAATTCCATGACTGTTATTGAATTTAATCTAGGTTAAGATACTTCTAACATTTAAATTTTGTACGTCATTAAGTTGGCAAAACATAGCGGTTTACCTTTATACCTATAACACCCATGTAATATGTACGTATGTTTACGAAATAAAGAATACTGAATACTGAATACTTATTCGGATATTTTACTATAAAGTTTCATCAAAATCCGTCTGGTAATTTTTGCGTCAAAGAGTAACATACACACTCACAAACTTTCGCCTTTATAATATTAGTGTGATTGATGTTATTTATGGATGTCGAACACGTACATATTTTTGGCGTCCTCATGGTTTTCACCACTCTTTCTATATTGATTATTTAATGTTATTTTTGTATTTGTTTGTTTTGGTGACCATAACTGTATAAACTACCATTGGCGTACCATACCATATGATATAGCCATGAAGACGCCCAGCAGAGCCATGCCAGGCAGAGGGTGCCGATTCAAGACACACCGGGCGATAAATTTATGATTTCTCATATAAGCTGCTGGCCGTCCTCTGGTAGATATACCCTCGACTTCTACGCCCCCATGGGATGAGATGGGGTGATGATATTCTGATATTCGTCGCCGTTACCGCACAGCAATTTGTATATAATATGAATGTATTTAAAAATCAGATTCCACTTAGTTTGGGCTCAGGTTTGAATTTTTATAATTATATAGTTTTGTAGCTGGTTCAAAAACAATGCATTTTGTTAGTTGAAATGACAATGATTAGTCTAGTTATTATTAATTTATCTACAAAACATTATTCGAAAACAGTAATTCCTTTTACCCTAAAAGTAAAATCCCATTCTGCAAAAAAGATCCACACCCAAATGAAAGGCAAGAATTCTCGTGTTTCAAAAAAAGCCATAAAGATCTACGTTACAGACGCTATTGTCAGCGGAGCAAGATGTTTGAATACCAAATATCTTAATATTCCTTCGCAAGCGGGTTTCATTTCTACTCGACAAAGTTTGGAGAAACGTCTTAATTGCGCTTACCCAACCACAACAGAAGAACAAAGGAATTTGCTTGTCGTTGTAAAATTTGTACTAAAGCATCGAGGACTTTTTAAATGGACTTTAAGCTGAATTCGTGGGGTTTTTGTTCAAACACAATAATAGTTTTATTGAATGTAAAATTTAATTTAACGCAAAGTTTCATTGAAACATTTTATTTGGACACAATTTCTAGATCGATTTTGGTTAGTTGGAACACAAATACGAAGAAGAGAGAATGAGAAGTTTCATATGATAGATATTATTTACATTGTAACGTTTCTATTGCAATAGATTCACTATTATGGTAGAATTAAAATGTATAAAATTAAAAAAGTTTTTATCTGTGCTGTAGTTTTTTACATTTGTAACTGACAGCATTAGGACATAGGGACATACTGAAAAAGTTCGGTGTTCCATATTATTTTCATATAAAAACACAATCGATAGACGTTGGGCCAAATCCGAATTTAGAATACAAATTAAAGGTAACCATTATCCGGTGAAGCAGTGCACGCCTTCTAAGCTTACTTTACACGTAATAATAAAAATAAACAGTCGCGAAAAATAATTATCTAAACTAATAGCGGAGAGTCAGTACCCTGACACCCTGGATTAACACATAGGTTATAATTTATAATATCACAACTAGTTCTCCATAAGCAGTAGACTCCGGTACATAACTCAAGAGCATACAATGACCAGTCTGTATTCAAAATTCAAACTGCTATATTTCTTAAGTGCGATATTACGAAACAAAATTCCCTAGGCTAATAAACCGACAAATCATAATAGCGTTATCCGTACAATAGGGTTAAGCTAAATAAATCATAATTTCACCAATCCACTACGTCTAAAAGTAAGCTCGAGTGGGTGGTCAGATTTATGAGATGGGAGGATACGGGGAATTGCGACAAGGTCCTACTGATACGGATGTCAGTCTTAATACCTACAAGTGGTAGGGAGTTGCGAGACATGCCAGCATTGCAAGCGGATCATATTCATATTGCATTCTTTAGAGTTGTCCTATCTGGGTAGGTAGGTAGGTTTCTGGAAATAAAAATATAGCTATCCAAGGTTACGTGTAAAACACCAACCACCTCGCAGGAATAGATTGCACAAACCATAAGCAATAACAATAAGCATTAATTTAATTTTTCGCTTGAATGTTTATGTAACTCTACGCGCAAATATCACGTTAATACACTCTTGCGAGTGCGCGGAAAAGGGTGCAGAGCGCCAGTCGTCCGTGGAAAATCGTTTTTTATTTGTGTTTTGAGTTATTTGTGTCCATGAACATGTCTGTTTGTCCTGATTTTGGGTAGGTATAATCTATATATATAAAAATCAATGCCACTTTTCGTTGTAATGTTATAACTCAACAACGCCTTTACCGATTTGGCTAATTTTGGTCTTGAATTATTCGTGAAAGTCCAGGGAAGGTTTGTACGTAGAGAAAATTTAAAAAAAGTCTTCAAAAAGTGTAAAATAAAGAAAATTGACTTTAACTTAATACGTAGCAAAGCACGTACCAGGCAGCTAGTTATCTATATAAGTATGTATTTTGTATTCTCAGTATAATATTATTAGTATATCTGGTTTCCACAGTGCTAGCTCGGCTTCTTTTGAGATCAGATAGCCGTGTGTGAATACTGTCCCAGGATAATATAAAAAAATCAAATTAATCAATCAAATTATTAACAAAATTTCGTACAGATGTATGTGATATTTAGCTAATCATTAATATTTTAAAATAATCGTAGAAGAAAGTCGAAAGTTAACATAAATACTACGTCTAGAGAAAGTAACCAATCGTAGAATAATATTGCTCCGAGTTCACATCTGGGTTTAATCGTACGCAAAAATATACAATATAATCTTTAAAATAAATATACAATTTCTGATGTATAAATAACCAATGTAAATAATATTTTATTTTATTTAATAACTAGCTGTGCCCCGCGGTGTTACCCCTAAATTTTATAAATTTTCTTTGCTATAAACCTCACGGAGCCCGAGACCTTTCCAACGAATGCAAAACCGTGGAAATCGGTTCGTGCGTTCTGGAGTTATAGCGTCAGGAAGGAAAACCCGACTTATTTTTATATAGTAGACTAGCTGTGCCCGCGACTTCGTCCGCGTGTTAATTAGTTTATTTCATTCTTTTTTGTTTTTTAGTAAAATAAAAGACTTTTTCTAAAATAAAAGTAGCCTAAGTTATTTCTTATTACATCAGCTACCTGCCAATAAAAGTCCCGTCAAAATCGGTCCACCCGTTTCAGAGATTAGCCGGAACAAACAGACAGACAGACAGACAAAAATTTAAAAAAAGTTGTTTTGGTGTATGTACCGTATATATATTCATATTTATGTAGTAAAAACCGGTTATTTCAATATTACAAACAGACACTCCAATTTTATTTATTTGTATAGATTTCCTACACACAGAATTAGACAAAAGTAAATTACTTAAACAAAGAAACAGAATGTACAGACGCCAGCACATCCAGCTACCTCAGTCTGTCAAATTCCTTTTATAAGTTTTCAACTTTATCACAAAAGCATAAGGTTCACTTTCAATTGGGGAAATTTGACAGATTGAGGTAGCTTGATGTGCTGGCGTCTGTACAAGGGTGCTGCTTATTTTAAAAGAAATTTACGCCGCGAAGTGATTTAATAATGTAAGTCAAGTCGAATTTGTGTCAACCAGTCAACAGAGATCTATGAATAGAAATACTTTTTTTCTCGTCAATTAGCCTATGTAGCTTTCACTAATTTATTCCCATGTCGTCCCATATCTGTGTCTGTATGCCTGTTACTCCATACTCCAATCCCTACCTAAGTTGTCTGGAAGAGATCACCTAGAAGCTCGCCAATTATTGTACGACTACAAAAGAGGCTAAGTGCAGTCAGTACTGAACCTAACTTCCGTCTACACTCCCTCCTTAACTCCTTGCCTCGGAATGCACGGCCAAGGCCAAGACGTGTAACAACCATTTCTTTGAATTTGAGCAGATCTTGATAACAAGTTTTAAAACCGATCTGGGATCAAACCGATCAAACGCTACCGCTATAATTATAATAATATACTGGGACATTATCCACTCACGGCCTCACGGCCATTTGATCCCAAATTAAGCAGAACTTGTACCATAGAAAACTTATATACTATTTTTCTTTTGTATATAAATACTTATATAGATAATTACACACACAGGGCAAACAGACATGTTCATGCACACAAATATCCGTCCTGGGAAGCGAACCCACGACCTGCGGCGTGAAAGGCAAGCATCTGCCAACCACGCCAACTGGCCCGACAATACTACTGCTACTATACTATTGAGCCCGTCAACCACTAAACCATCCGTAACCATGTACACGTCTCTTGTGGTCAAAGGCTTTTACTCATAACAATCACACCAATATTATAAAGGCGAAAGATTGTGAGTGTGTGAATGTGTATGTCTGTTACCTCTTCACGTCTAAACGGCGATTTTAATAAAAATTGGTATGGAGTTAGCTGACACCCTGGATTAACACATAGGCCATAATTTATAAAGTTTAACGCGGGTAAAACCACCGGGCACATCTAATTATATCCCCGAACAGAAAGGGGGAAAAATACTTATAATTAACACAAAAATCAAACGAGGCAGCCATTTTTAAATCCTTAACGTAATGGAGCATAACTGATATTATCTGATGCGATAACTCGTCGCACATCGGAGACATAATGATACGACTACCCTCATCACGTGATCGCCGTCATTAGCTTCCCCCTCACAGACACTGATAAAACGTGACAAGTGCTCACCCAAACACGTGACTTTACATCTCATCTTTAAACCATTCTGATCATTATTACATGATAATAAAGTTCATAATTGTACTTACGAATATTTTTATGGAACCAATTTGTACGTCTGGCCCTTTTTATTTAACCATACGGAATATTTTAAACTGTATGTCTTGGGAAAAAGGTTGTAAATTTAATGGTGTAAGAAGATAGCACTCTAATTGATCTTCAGACATGAAATAAACCTATGGACGATATAATAGGTCTTTACCTATGAAATTGCCGTTTTGTATGAAAAAATTTAAACGAATTTTTTTCATGAATTTTTTTATTTGTATTAATCGAAGTAATCACCCATGCAATCAATGCATCTTTGCCATCGCAGTGGCAGTTTATTGATGCCCTTCTTAAAGAAATCAGCTGGACGGGAGGCAACAAATTCTTCAAAGGCATTTTGTACTGCCTCTCGGGTATTGAATTTTTTTCCCGCCAAGAAGTTATCCAAATTCTGGAAAAAGTAGTAGTCTGTAGGCGCAAGGTCTGGTGAGTAGGGCGGATGACGGAGAGCTTCCAACCCCAGTTCTTGCAACTTGGAGACCGTCTGCTGTGCAGTATGAGGTCGCGCGTTGTCGTGCAGGAGCAGCGGAGACGAGCGATTGACCAATGCTGGTTGGAGATGCGCCAGCTTCTCCATCATTGTGCTCAGTTCTTCACAGTACACATCTGCAGTAATGCTCACCCCGTTTGGTAAGAAGCTGTGATGAATCACACCGGCGCTAGACCACCAAAAGTGACCATCACTTTTCTAGGGGTAAGTTTTTGTTTAGGGCATTGTTTAGGTGCTGAACCAGGATCCAACCAACTTGCTGAGCGCTTGCGGTTATCAAACAGAATCCATTTTTCATCGCAGGTAACAATGCGGTTCAAAATTCCTTCATTTGTGTGTCTGTTGAGCAGTGCAAGGCACGTCTCGACGCGTACTTCGCGCTGGCGATCATTGAGTTCGTGGGGCACCCATTTGTCAAGCTTTTTTACCTTGCCAATTTGACGCAAATGGACCAATATTGTTTTGACGCTAACGTCGAAAGCTGCTGCTAATTCAGCCGTAGATTGTGTATCATCAGCTTCCACAACCGCCTATAATTCGTCATTGTCGACCAAAGTCTTCGGACGACCGCGAGGTTCATTTTTCAGGTCGAAATTTCCAGAACGGAAGCGAGCAAACCAATAACAGGTGGTGCGTTGGTTTGTAGTGTTAGCTCCGTAAACGTCGTTGATGTTGCGTGCCGCTTGTGCCGCGTTGCTGCCACGACGGTACTCATATTCCATAATTACTCGAATTTTTAACGTATCCATGATGACGAAAAAGATTGAAATGCGATGAAAATGTAACACTAATCAATAAAGAAATGACTACTTTTGGAAAAAAGAATCCATGTTTTTAAAATAAAATTAATTTGAAATTAGAATTCTTAGCCAAACAAAAATTATTTTGATTTGAAATGGCCAGTACTGCAGAACGGCAATTTCATAGGTAAAGACCTAATATAACCTTAACAAGTTATAGATATATGTAGACACTTAGACACTTACTCAACCAGGTCAGTCTTTCCCAAGTTTTGAATTCGAATATAACATGATCGGGTACAAACATAATAATATAATTAATAACAATGAATTGAGTTTATTTTAAACATCTGTGATATTATGGAGCAATCAATAATATAATATTAATAAAATAAAAAAGGTTTTAATTCACGTAGACTTTAAAAAGCACTTGTAAATAGTCTAGTAATTATTTATATGTTATAGGTACATATAGATATTTAGGTACACGGAACGTTTAGAGATAGAATAGAATAGAATAGAACTTTATTAGCATAAAATGGATAATAGTACACCGGCTCAACTTATTTACTAAAGTTCTTAATAGCTAACAAGTCATTAGTTACATTATTTTTGGCCATATAAATTTGTCAATAATGTGCTGAGAGAAGTACATATACAATAAAAATTTGTTGTACATTTATAATTTCCAAATTGACGGTATACAAAATTAAAGCACATTACCAATTAGCTATAATTATATTATTATAATCTCCAATTGACGGTATACACAATGAAGTACATTACCTCCCGTGCTAGTCAACAAGACTGTGTTACGGCAAGGTAAGGTTCTCGCTTGAGATATCAATCTAAACGTGGTGAATATAAGACGCATATTAATTTCATAGGCCTTTTTAGTTGTGCATAAAAAATACTGATAAGGAATTACAAGTTTTAAGTAAACAACTAGTATAAGTAAAAAAGTCAGAGAATTCTTACAATTAACATTTCATTTTATAATTAGTAACTTAATATAGGTACTTACTTAGAATGAGATATGTTTTGTTTTTTTTTTTTTTTTTTTTAGGGTATATAATATTAGCTATGTGATATGAAAAATATACCGCATTATATATATAATAATAATAAGTATATATGTATAGTATTATATAGTGAATAATAATTATACTAACGTATATATAGTACATATTTATACATAATATAAATTAATATTAAAGATAAATAACATTATATTAACTGTATATTTGTATAAACTTTTCGGTCCGATCATAATCTAAATCTTTAAGAAACTCTTCAAGCGCCCTCTTGCATACAAATCTCATCATTTGCTTTATAGGTTTAATTTTGCTGATACGATTATATAGATAGGGCGCTAAGAAGTATGAGAAACATTGTGCAAAAGTAGTCTTACATGCTGGGACATCGTATACTTCATGCGCCCTTCTAGCTCATTTATTAATTTGAATTTGACAGGAATGTTGCCTCAAAACGATGTTTTGAATGAAGACTTGACGAATGTTTAGTACTCCAAACTCTTTGTATAACAAAGTAGTTGGGTACCTAAATTTTTTTAGATTAATTACTTTTAAAATACATCTGTGTGCTCTTTCTAATTTTATGACAGTACTTTTTCTAGCGCCACCCCAAGCAGATATACCATAGGTAACTATAGAACGACATAGTGTATAATATACAGTTTTGTTCGTAACTTTATCTTTTAAGTTTCTAATCCTTTTAAAAATTGGTATGAGTTTACGTATTCGATTTTTCAGATTATTGATATGTTGTTTCCAATTTAGATTTTCATCGATATCAATGCCGAGATATTTAATATAACTAGTTGGTAACAAGAAAGAACAATCACAGTTTCCTGTGCCCAAACAACTGTAAGAATGAGGTTTTAAATTAAAATTAGAGGGAGGTTGTAAATTATTTTTTATACTGAATGTCATATATTTAGTTTTATTAAGGTTAACAGTTAATAGATTACTGTCAAGCCATTTAAAAACTTGCTGGAGTCCCTGTTCCGCCGACTTTTTTACATTTGCCCATGTTTTCTGCTGGAATAAGACTACAGTATCATCAGCGAAAGTAATGATTTTTGCGTCAGGTATGTCAATATCACACAGATCGTTTACATAAATCAAAAATAACGTAGGGCCCAAGACTGACCCTTTGCGGAACGCCAAATTTAACGTTTAATTTAGAGCTAATAATGTTATCAATTTTTACGCTTTGTGTTCTATTACTTAAATAATTTTTGAAGAGTTCTAGTTGTATGCCTCTAATTCCTATGACCTCTAACTTGCGTATCAGCAGAGGTAATATTTAACTTGTAATAGTTTTGATCTAGCGAGCTAATATCAAGTTATTTTCGGAGATTATTTATAGGTTTAATAATAGAGATTTATAGTTTTAGATATATTTTACTACATCTTGTCTTTATTTATTAAAAACTGCTTTTCCTATTTTTGTGGCTGTTACAAATAATATGAGAATTGAAACTTGTTCTAGATATTTTGGAATATTAACATTTTAGTTCTTCTACTTAGCGTGTCGATGGAAAACTAATTAAATGTTTGTAGTGTAGTCCAAGCAGCCCAGAACGTGGCCACACTGAATGCCCTGCTTGTGGTATTCTTAAGATGCTGCCATGAACATGTGGCAGAGCAGGCTGGGCACCATGTTAGGTGGGCCATGGATTGGTTCAATGCTCCACAAATGCAGTCCATTTTGGGGTTGCTCGACAGTCCCCACCTAGACATGTTTTTCTTTGCTATTTTGGTGGAATTTGGCGGTCAAAAGCCTAATCTCACAAAACGGACGAACAAATTTTTAGAAAGTGTATACGATTATTATATAGCCAATAAATAATAATATTATATATCCAAATGCGGAAACGAGATAACTACGTGTTGTACCTTATAGCCGCTCTCTAGTTAACTTATTTGCAAATTTCAACTTCAAAGCATTTATTGCCCATCTCTCAAGTAAATAGTTTCATTGTGACATCCGGCATGTACATACATATTACTCGGAAAGCCTTAGGAAACTCTTATGGAAACACATAAATAAATTCTATACAAGCGAAATCTTGGAAACCGAGCTCTAGCGGGATTCTGTGCAACTTGAAATGAGTCAACAACTGTTGAAGATGTAAAAACACGGTTCAGCGCATGTCTGAAAGCTGTAACTTCACGTATTACAAACATTCAAGACAGTGCTTCAAGTGAAATACAAGTTACTTAACCTTATTATTTTAGTGAGTAGAACGAGGTATTCTTTCGGTTTACGAGCAGCTCTAGTGTATAACTGCCTTATGCCTTCTAAAATAAAAGATTTTCTCTGACATAAACGTAGCTTAACCTGAAAACTGCTGAATGCGAATAGCGCAAGACCGGCAATTGTGGAGATCTTTGGGGGAGGCCTTTGTCCAACAGTGAACGTCTTTCGGCTGATATGATGATGATTATGATGACATATGTATAAATAATAGCATTAATGTGTTAAGGCGACGCATTGGTAAACAAAAATAAGCGCGGTCAGTGGGTGGTGATAGCAAACACCGCGCGATTTAGCTCGTCTCGAAGGGTTGTTCGCGCCAAAATAGTTTTACTTCTTTTATAAAATTCCATAAAAAGAGTTATGTTAATTTAGAATTATCAATTGCGGAGACTTGATTCGTGTCCGTTTCGTGGTCACCCTTCGAGAATCTATCTACCCCCATCGGCCGTCGTCGTTTCTATCTACGAGCTGTGTGCCCCGCCCTGTTTTATAATTACTGAGAAAAAAATTTATTGACTACCACCAATATCTTCAATATGCTAAATCTTCGTCATTTTAGTGTTGACCTCCTTTATGTGTGTATAAGGTTGCCAGAACTCTTCTGGGATGGGGTTGTGAGTAATGCATAATTTGTCTTGCTAGCAATTAAAATCCTAATCCGATTTTTTTCAGCCCGATCGGCGATTTGAACCTAGTTATCTGCAGTTGAACATGGCACCACTTCGAACGATCGATGGTAAGGGGTCACCGTAGCTTATAGACGCTAGAAACCTTATTACCTACTTTTAATTGAAAGAACCTATTCTGTAGTCTCTTGCAAAAATCGTGGAAGGGAGCTTAATCCACAGCCTCAGCGTACCGAAGAAGTTTGCCATATCTTATGAGATCTTAGAAGTTCTAATGTGTGACATTGAACTCCCTATCTCTAAGTCTAGGAACAGCAGTGTTTTAAATAAATTGTAAGTGATCATAGAGATAGCTTCACTCACAGACCTGACGACAACTTCCGCAATAAATCAGAGCAAAAGTGTTGTCTGACGGGTTCTCGTGGTCAGCGGACGCGGCGACTAAGCAACCGGCCTGTATAACCGCCCCACTCTTGATTTAACTAAATATATTTTATGTTGTTGTGCACCAATAGTTTTAAAGATAAAATATACTGTCAGGTTTTACTTTCCTAAACTATACAACAAAGGTACCTATCACATCATAATATTAGCATGTTTTACAACGTTGAAACCATATACTCACCTAATTATTACAATGAAGGGTAATAAAATAAGTTTTTAGAATTTTTATAATGATAAAGAGTTTTGTTAATGCTAGCCATTGATGTCCCACTGCAGAGTAAAGGACTCCTCAAAGTGGGTCATGGGGCATATGCCGTAGTCCACCACACTGGCCTGGTGTTGGCAGACTTCACATGCCATCGAGAAAATTTTGGAGAAACACAGGCAAACAGATTTACTCACAATGTTTCCTTGACCGTTTAAAGTACGAGCTAATTAATTTCTAATACGCACTTTCCCACGTGCAATTTACGAATGCAAAGTCGGTATACCCTTGACTTTGGAGTCGAGGCCACTGACTCCACCTGTTCAGCTGTTTAAGGAGCTGTCATCAGCCAAATTGCTAATTTTCCGCAAGTTTTAAGCCAACACTAAAAGTTTACTGTATTTTGATGAAAATCATTGATTCCAAAACACGATTGAACTATTTTGCTCGATAGAAAAAATCACAAAGTCACACCATCAAAAATGTTTAATACAAAATAATCTTGACAATATACTACTATATTTAAATTGTAAGTAGTACAGACGCCAACACATCCAGCTACTAAAATCTGTCAAATTTCTTTTATAGATTTTCAACTTTATCACAAAAGCATAAAGTTCACTTTCAATTGGGGAAATTTGACAGATTGGGATAGCTTGTGTGTGCTGGCTGACGAAATAGAATATCACCACCCCATCTCATCCCGTGGCGTGGGCGTAAAACTCGTCCCGGGGGAATATATACCATAGAACGGGCAGCATCGTCTCCCTGTCTACTATGACTATCATACTGCGATCACCAACCCGTCTGCCAAGCGAGGCGATTATGGCATATCCCTCCAAATGATGGACTCAACTCCATTGTGAAATCTTTTGGGGAGGCCTTTGTCTAGATGTGGACTGAGGCTGACATGATGACTTTGTTGTATTAGATTTGTCATAAAAGTATTTTTTTTTCGAAATTAAAGATTTTTCAGAACTATTCAGACAATATGTAGTAAAAATAAATTTCGATAATCAAACCTAAACATAATCTCCTTGACAATAACTTAATACAAGCTAGCTAAATATCATTCATTACTATTATAAAATAAATTTTAGAAATGTTTTAACAATCCGTGTGTACCTAAATATCTATAATATGTAACCAGAAATATTATGTATAAACACCTACTTAACTATATTACTACAAACATGTTCTGACTATTTACAACCACTTTTTTAAAGAGAACGTGAATAAAAACCTATTTTATTTTATTGATTTTATATAATGATATTTAAACTAGAACTCTATTTTGAACTATATTTGATAGTACATACAGGTGCGTATTGAGACTAGTGATAAAATTGGATGTTGTTGGCCTCTTAATCACTAAACTATTACGAGTTTTGTGGGGTGATTAAATCATATGGACCTTAATTTCTTCTATAACAATAAACTAAACGGTGATCACCCTCCAGGATATATGTACACTCATAAGGTTCTATCACACGTAGATACGACATGCAGTTATTAACGTATATTATATAGGTACCTCGAACTACAAGTTAAGCGTGAACGCGATGGTGTAAAAGACACAACAAGGTCAGCCAATGATTGCTTTAACAACTTACAGTAAGATAACTGTTTGTTACAACTAAATAGGTACAGAACACGATATAAGGTTGGTATACCTCAAAACCCTATACAACTCTGAACATTTTTAAAGATGCAATACTAGCTACGCCCAGTCTTTTGAACCACGTATAACTTATAATAATATACTGCGACATTATTCAGACACGGCCATCTGATCGCAAACTAAGCACAGCATGTACTATGGAAACCAGATAACTGATATATTACATAAACAACTTTTCTTTCGTAAATACATACTTAATACAGATAAATTAATCCCAGACTCAGGACAAACAGAAATGTCCATGGGTGGGATTCGAACCCACGACCTGCAGAGTGAAAGGCAAGCATTTACCAAACACGCCAATCGGCCCGTTAAACTATCCCATGTAAATAGTGTCATTTTCTAAATAAAGAATAGAAGAGAGCTTAGAGAGAATATTTGATATAACCCCGCCCCGGCAACGAACGTGTAGATAGATGAAGAAAAATGAGTACTTTACGCCAAATAACGACGCTTATATGCAAATTTTTTGTACCTTGCGTTCCATTATTGTAATTTCCGTAGGGAGATCAATAATATTTGTTAATTACAATAAAGCCCACGTTATTCATTGATATTTAGCGTACTATAGATGAAAGAATTTTTAAAATCTGTAGTAGAAGACGTTGGTGTGGTTTCCGGCACGGAAAGAATAACAAAGTTACCCCATACCATTCCGTGGATGTCATAAAAGGCAACTAAGGAATACACTAGGAAATCGAGCAGCACAGTTTACTACCTACCACATATTTGCGGTCGCCAACTCGTATGCCTAGCGCGGTGACAAAGGCAAGGTGCTCTATCTGGCTATGTTATGGAAACATAGCCAAGGGATGAACCTAAGTCCAGCAGTGGACGATCTTAGGCTGATCATGTCCAGAAGTTTTTGCTTTCCATACAAACCAATGAACGTACAAAAAAAAACATAACTTTTGTCTTTATAATAGCATAGATATTTTTTACAATTTATGTACATAATCAATATAATATATTAATACAATTTTATATCTATACATATAATAAAATCGTAGGAAAGTCAAAACTGTAAAAGTCTGTACATTGAATATTTTTTTAAAGGATACTTGGGGCGTGATCTACATTCGATATCGAAGCCAAAAATATAGTTTTTAGAATTTTTGTCTGTGTGTCTGTTTGTCTGTATGTATGTCCGGGCTAAACTCAAAAAGTACTGCATGGATTTACTTCAAATTTTGAATGAATATTACTAAGACGTCGGGTCAACATATAGGCTACATATCATCACGCTATCACCTACGGGGGAGGAGCTATGATAATTTATAAAATTTAACGCAGGTAAAACCGCGGGGCACAGCTAGTAACACATAAAAATAGGAAATATTTATATAGTAAATAATATTTAAAAACATATAACCGTCTTCAACTCTCTGATAACAACCGAACATCTAGAAAGTATTGCCTATCGAATAAAAATCGAGGAAATTTTCAAATTCGGATTAATAAATAATAATAATGAAATAACAAAAAAACCACCTCGTTTTGAACTCTCTTAAAAGTCTAGATTCTTTATGGTTAGATAAAGTAGCCGATCGAATTAATATTATCGTATAACTAATCTTCCATAACCATAACTCTTAACGTGTACTGTAATATTTTATTCTTTCTATTTTCATGGCCAAACGTGCTGTTTTCCGGTGCAATTAAGTTTTTGCTATTTTATATTTCATTGATAATCTTTTTAGAAAGGTTTGTTTTAGTTTACTAATGGCACAGGAAATGTATAACAGATATTAACTATAAACCGGAATCAAGAGAGTAAACCAATATTTACTCAAAGTTCTAAATAATAATAATATTGAAGACACATTACACGTAAATTTCTCACATCTTCAACTATTTCCTCAGCATTTTCTAAATAATTTTCAATCTAATATGCTTTGCCCTGGCCCGCATATAAATTTCTGTCATTTACCCTCACCGAGGAGAACATACATTTTTCAAAAAATAATAAATTCAACATATTTCGAAGAAAAGTAAATTTCATGTTACAATTTAAAATCTTATAGTGTGTGCTGTGTGCATTATATTTCTTTAATTTGACGTGAACTGAAATAGATAGATAGAGATAAATTACATACGAAGAAAACAACTAAACCTAAAAAAATATATTTACAATTAGACTTGTAACTTTACAGGCAAGAAGTTTAGGTCATAAGTTGTGGATTCTATTGTATTTTTACATAAAAAAAAACATTGTGTTTTTACTATTTCTGAATATATATGATACATTTTTGTTGTCCATATGACAAAAAAGAGAATTTTGAAGTTGACGGTACGTTCAACCTAACCTTATTGTCAATAAATAAAACAAAAATCTATTTATAGATACTGTTGATTTTTAATATTTAAACAACGTTTAGAAATTTATGTACGCTAACTAATTTAAGACAATGCAAACGTAATCAAATATTTAACGGTTGCTACATATTTACACGAGTGTCACGCTTTATTTACGGTACGTAGACAAGACGTACAAAGTCATAACTATATTGTTTTAACTCTTCTAGGAAGATTTCATGAAGGTCTTAAATACGACGTCTGAATAATAAAAAAATGCATAAGTAACTATTTAATATCGCGCAAACACGAGTCTTATTTTTATTTCTTATCACCATTAGCCGCCATTAGGTACAGACGCCAGCACAACCAGCTACCCCAATCTGTCAAATCAGCAATGCCAGCCTCACAAATGAGCAATGCCAGTAAACTAGCAGTATACAAAGCCACACTAAAGCCAATATGGACCTATGGCATCCAGCCCTGGGGTACAGCTAGCAACAGTAACATTGAGATACTAGAAAGATTCCAAACAAAAACGCTTAGAGCCATCTATAACATACCGCAGTACATAAGTAACAAAATGATATACTATGACCTGAAACTACCAACCGTCAAACAGGAGATAACGAAGAATAGCATCAAGTACCAAGAGAAACTTGCAAAACATAAAAATGAGCTTGGCCAAGGACTGAGTGGCGACAGAAGTTTGCGCTACAAGCGATTGAAAAGACATGGCATACCAAATCTATTATATAGGTTCAACAAAATGGAATGAGACACAATTAAAAAGGGTCTCACCAAGCCAAAACCCAATCAGTAATCAATAAATTGTTATCAGTCAGAGAAATGGCTTATTGTTGACAAACAACAGATTGCCATGTTGCAGAATACATCGAAAAAAAAATAAAAAAATCGTCAAATTTCTTTATAGATTTCAACTTTATCACATAATAAGGTTCACTTTCAATTGGGGAAATTTGACAGATTGTACCATACGATTCTTTTACCGTACTAATATAACATTGGTTTGGACTGAACGGGTTTGACTAACGTTGAACTTCACTAATTAAATAAAAGAACAAGCAAGTAATTAACTTAATTTTATAAATAATTAGAAGTCTCTTTGAACACCAATTTTTTGAGAGGAAAAATGTTCTCCCAACTATTTATCTATCACTTTCGATATACGCTAACTTACCAAACCAAACTAAATTTATAAAAGATCATTTCCGAAATCAATTAATCAATTTCGCAAGCATTTACTAGAGAATAAAAGAAAAGTTTTGAAATCAGTTAAAAAAAAATAGAAAAATCGCGTTACATACCAACATACAAAAAAAACAAAAGACATACGGTAGAATTGAATACCTCCTTTTGAAGTCGGTTAGAAAATACGTCATATCGGTACACTAACGCAGTTTTATATATCGGTTGGGGTTAGTTCTTTAGAAATCAATCTCAACTAAGATCTGAGCTAAACTCCACTCTTGAGGAGCTGATAATCTTAACACATTTTAAAATCAGCTTATTGACGCCTCGCCGGCTCCGTGTTGAGATTCATTTCTAAATACTACCAGTTAGGCCACATTACAGAGACTTAAATAAAATAGAGTGTAGTTATCTATACATATAATAAAATCATAGGAAAGTCAAAACTGTACATTGATTATTTTTTTAAAGGATACTTGGGGCGTGATCTACAATCGATATCGAAGCCAAAAATATAGTTTTTAGAATTTTTGTCTGTTTGTCTGTATGTATGTCCGGGCTAAACTCAAAAAGTACTGTATGGATTAACTTAAAATTTTGCATGAATATTACTAAGAGGTCGGGTCAACATATAGGCTACATATTATCACTCTATCACCTACTGGCGAAGTGCTGTGGTAAATTATAAATTTAACGCGGGTAAAACCGCGGGGCACAGCTAGTCTATACATATAATAAAATCGTAGGAAAGTCAAAACTGTACATTGATTATTTTTTAAAAAAGATACTTGGGCGTGATCTACAATCGATATCGAAGCCAAAAATATAGTTTTTAGAATTTTAGTCTGTGTGTCTGTTTGTCTGTATGTATGTCCAGGCTACACTCAAAAAGTACTGCATGGATTTACTTAAAATTTTGCATGAATATTACTATGAGGTCGGATCAACATATAGGCTACATATTATCACGCTATCACCTACGGGGGAGGAGCTTTTTAAAGTTATAATAAAGATAATTTATAAAGTTTACCGCGGGTAAAACCGCGGGGCACAGCTAGTAACTAATACATGTGGAATTTTGGCCATCTGCGTGACAAGTCAAGCAACAGAATATAAAAGGTGTAATATATGTAATATAAATAGTGGAGCGTAAAACTGAACGAATTAAAGAAAATCAGTTTCAGAACTAAGGAAAAATATATTTTACTCCCCAGCAAAATGCATCTGCGGATTGTTATTCTTGTCTGTAAATATATTTTTTTAAACCTTGAATAATTCCGTCAACTACTTATAAACAGATAATATCGTTACTTATTCCTGATTCTAATTAATATGAACAACTTCATAATAAAGCTAAATACAAGGTGTAAAAGAAATAGAGACCGAAACTTGAGGAGTTTAACTTGCCTATGAACTGAACAAGGTATAGAACATCAACTTGCAAGATACACAAAAATAAATTTTTCTCTTATTTTCAAAACCAATTTCAAGCCGATACGCCTTGTATAATTGTCTACAACATCTCGATTTGTAACTTAAATACAAAACAAATCAAACAAAAAATCACCCAACAAACCGTCCCATCTCACGGTCTCATGTCTCCTCTGTAATAACAGCGAGTCAATTTCATTTCATTTCCTGAGCGGGTCAGCTCCCAACTCCCCGTGCGTCCCGGTCGTCCCACTCGGCGAATTATTAGATTTAATAAGATAACACTTGGAGGACGACCGACGAATAAACCCGTATCTGTGACTGATTGCTTACTTGCTACTTGTATTTTGTCTCTCGGTATAAGCGATAATAATCGTGAAATCTGTGCATTATTCGTGATGTTTCGTGATTTCAATTGTTGATAAATAAATACATTAAATATTTTATGAAGACAATTTTATTACCTTCACTTGGATCTAATTAGGTATTAAATCAATTCTTAGAAGTCGATTATTGTCTTCTTCTAGAATAGTTTACAAATATTCTTAAATTTATGAGTAAGTTACCATTGCCATGAGTTGGTAATTCAGGAGGACCTTGCGATCCCATTGCGCAAAAGGGAAGCACCGGAGCAGCATACCCATGCAATGTTCCCGAGGTCCCCCCATAAGATGTCAAGAGAAGTCCACGGCAGGTTAGGTTTAGTCGGTCCGAGCATGACATACCCACCCGCGGACACTCTTTACGGTTGGAATGCGTAGGCATTCCCTCTGCCATATTTTTTATGGCAGAGGGAATGCCTACGCATTCCAAAAGTATTGTCATGATCGTATGTTTATGATATAGCCTCAAGGTGAAAAGAAAAGTTATTCAATGCCCTCCTAGTTTCGGGTCATTAGATTCATCCTAACCTTCTTAAGTTCGTATGTTCATTTCACAAAAACCTTTTTTAAGCACTTAAAAAAGGAAGATGCTTCTTTATTCGATGCGTATTTGATATTTCGTGTAGCTATAACGACTATCCCTCTGTTAAACTTTGTTTGCGATACAATTATAATTATATTTTTATTTGGATTTGCAAAGTTGCGTGGTCGTTTTTATAGATTTTTTCATGACCTGGAGAAGAGTTAATTTATACGATATTATCAGTTTTCAAACACTGGATCGCGCAACTAGTTAGTAAAAGGAGTAAGATAAAAACGGTAAAAATCGCCATGAAAACCAAATAAAAATATGCAGTAATTCAAACTGTATATTCCAAAATTCTATTAAAATATTCCAAATGGGTGGTGGTAATTTTAGTTATTTAGTTTAGTTTTGATTTCGTATTTTATTTTATTGGCAAGTAATTTATACTGTCGTTTTTTTATACATGTACCGTCTGTATTATTCGATTAAGAATGCTTTTGAGATGACCCTATACAAATTTTGTTGAAATCTAATAACAAACTTAGAACTTAAAAGAAAAGTCGTTTTTACGTTCCTTAAGATATTAATAATATAATAAATAATAATAAATTAAGTCTTTATTTCCGGTACCTTTTTTGTACAGGTTCCATATGTATTAGTAATACCGCCATAGTCAAGAAGACAATACTCATTAATAATAATAATAATATCTAGGGACAATGTCACTCAGATCATTCTAGCCCCAAACTAAGCAAAGCTTGTACTATGGGTACCAGGCCATTATAGCAAGGAAGCGCAATAACTTTCAACATTATGCCATAGAGGATTTTTAATGACAAAGAAAAGTATAGAGTTGTATCTCTAAAGCACACGCAATTCTTCTTTGTTCATGGAGATACACCAACCAGTTGTCCCGTAGTAAAAATATTTGTGCCCCGAGATGTGAGCTTGATAAAACGAGTATTCAAAGAAAACTGCTTTGGAACCCGTTACTTACAAGCCATGAATACTTTTAATCCTAGCCTCAATAAAAACATGGTCACATTAATGACTGCATAGCTGCATGCCTGCATGGACGTTAGATGCTGGTAAATAAATAAAGTGGCGTAATTGCGTACTTCCCGTGTTACCATTCTCATAAAACGAATTGGCACCACATTTATTTATCGTCCTGAGCGTATTATAAATTGATTTTACGAGCTTTCTTTTCATTCCGTACGAAATTAGGAATTTAAAACACTTAGATACAGATGTATTAACATAATTTTGCGATTAGCGGAATATTTACATTTGTGATTCAAGAAAAGTGTTGATTTTTATTAAACCTGTTACGTAGGTATGCGATAAGATTGTCTCTTGTGCGATTCGTTTGTAAAGTATGTCAAAATGTATTGAAATGAGTATGATGTAAGTACAATAAATAATATGTAGGTATTCTATTAAGAAAGTTTAATAATAAATGACAAATAAGTCCACGCACGGATCGTCTCGTCGAACAGAAATCTAAAAAGAATTCGATAAAATTTTGGGGAAAAATAATCGATTTAATTAGCTAAATCTAAACAAATGGAGATGCGACCGCGCAGAGGAACATTTCCATCTTCTAAGTCTACCTACATACAATGATAAATATTAAAACCCACTTTCTTCTATTGTCAGGTGAAGCACTGAAAGCTTCAGACGAACTTAAACGTCACATTAAAAAAAATATATTATTAGTGGTATTTGATAAGTCGAAACTAGTTTTTCTTTCTAGGGTTCGTAATAAAATTTTGTCTATAAAAGTTGTCTACGTAGATAAGTATAATCAGTAGCAGAAATAACTTCGTAAAGACTGCACTAATTCCAATTCCTATTAATTTTGGACTCACTTAGAACCTTTTTTCTCCGTTTATAGATTACGAATGGTTATTTTCTATAAAAGGTTCTTCTAAAATAAATAAGAAACACCCATAGACACAATTCCTGCTGCTGTCTATAGGTACAATCAAATATAAAAGTACTCAATTCCAGAAATATGAATCGTGCAGTTTATGAGGAATAAGTTAATTGACTTTTCCATACCTCATCCAGTCGTTAATTATAAATTTAATTTGTTTCAACTTTAATAAAATCATAAATTATTCCAAGCATTATATCAGTACTTGTAAACATATTTGAAACATTAGATTATTTATTTCAAAACCTTGTAGAAAATCGACCACAAGGATATGTAATTAAAAAAATATAATATTTTTAAAACGTACTTTTGACTCTTTCCTCGCGCCATTGCTTCTAGTTGCACCTCACAATCAAAATTACACAAAAGAAACTAGAAAATATTTTGTAAATCACTAAACACAACACAGTCGCTTTAAAAAAATAATATAATCAGTTCGAGAATTTCAAAACTTATTTGGCGGCAATCTATCACATAAGCATGTTTCCCGCGAGGTGCGTATCGAGACTCGCCGAGTCGAGATGTCGACTCAGAGCAGTCACTGTGAGCGCCCTACTTCGGCGTAACCAGTCTTTCACGTGAGACAGAGATCTCCAATTATACCAATTCTGAGAAACGTTAGAAAAGGACGAAAAATCTGTAAACAATTTCTATCGTCCTTACGTTCTGATATCTAAAACTAAACTAAATGTGTGTAGTTTAATTGTTATTATGAAGCTTTCATATACTTAATATATTTCATTCGACCCA
Source organism: Pseudoips prasinana (assembly GCA_951640165.1). NCBI lineage: Eukaryota > Metazoa > Arthropoda > Insecta > Lepidoptera > Nolidae > Pseudoips > Pseudoips prasinana. Next base: position 14,663,493 of record OX621241.1, on the reverse strand, counting down.
GATGATCTATAGTTACCATCCTACTGCTGCCATCTAGTATATATGCGAAGTACTTTATGGAAATTGAATCGTTCGTAGATATTGCTCATACGCGGGCTAGTCACAGTGAGCTGAAGAACGAATGTGTCATTAGATGGCAGTACTGTCTGCTGCGGGCTGCCATCTATTGTGGGATGTTAATACTTAATCAATGTTGCTACACACATATCTCTCACATCCGCGTGCGGAGTAAATTTCAACGAAATTGCTTGTATATTGGATACAAGGAATTACATAGAAATAAACTATTCGTTCGATTCGACCGCCGTGTTTCAAATTAGTAGGTAACCTTCCTTCTCATCTAAAGGTTGCGGATTTGATCCTCGTACTAGACAATTGTGTATTGTAGGTATGTATATATTTACAAAAAAGTAAAGTTAAGAAATAATTATTGTTCAATCCATTGTCTACACTGACAAGAATGTCATTGATTGTATAGTACCCATAGTACAAGCTTCGCTTAGTTTGAGCTAGATGGCGCCGTGTGATATATCCCGGATAATTATTTATTTATAATATAATATCAAAAAAATGCTCCTTTAAGGATTTTAGAAAATTAAAAATAAGCCCTTCTATATTAAATTGTAGTGTTTCGTTGCACCAATGTAGGAAATACATCAATAATGGATATTTACCGATCATACTAAATTTCAAGCTAAAAAGATTGACCTCTAGTATCTAGCATCATATCAACAATAGTGTGATTTTTGCATTAATCTTGAATCAACAGAAACTCATAAAAGATTTCGTTATTTTGTGTGTGCTGTCGATGTTCTGATGTTTTCTTTCATTACTAACCCAGCAAACAAACACCTAATGGTAAGTGGTTACTAAAGGAACTTGCCAATTAAACCAAACCACGTGTAGCATATGTAAATGCAAAATTGACAAAATAAAGGATTAACTCGCCATTCAAGAATAACTATCAGACGTTGCGTTATGAATGCAGAGCAAAAAATTTTTTTTCGGATTTCATAATACTTATGTTTCCTACAATTTGCTAAGTTTCATGGGTATCACTGTGTAAGTTTCGTCCATTTATGTAACACCTTGTACAATAATGCCTATTACCCGGTGAATTTTGTAAGGTACCTACTTTACAGGTTCATACTTAGGAATAGTGTTCTTCCCCAGTTAAGCTGCTAGTTGAGCGAAACTACGTTATGCTCTACCTTTCTTAAATATGTACCTATATCTACCTATATATTAATATATATATTGTACGATTATATTTATAAGTAGACTACACGTGTAGCGCAGCGGCTAAAACAGTTGCCTGCTTATGTCCCGGGTTAGATTCCTGCGCCGTACAACTATGTGTGTAACCCATAAATAGTTGTTCTGAGTCTGGATGTAATTTGTGTCCGTCTATTCTATGTTTGTAAAGTAGCCCGCAAGACAGGGAGCAGATTTTCTAGTGCGGGAGTTCCCTTTTAAAAAAGATAAATATATGTATATACATATAATCGTACCGTACGACGAGTAGATACCAAGGAATAGCTTTCTCTGTATATAAATACAAGAAGGGACGTATGGAATACGTAGAGAACCAATATCCGGTTTTATTAGAGTTCCTTAGTTATTTACACATACCGGTATCTCCAATACAGCTCAATAAAATGTTACTGAAACAGCGTCTGAGCACCTCAAATCGAATCTCCGACGAAGTTTCCTTAGCGCTGTAAATATAGGAGCCGGGAGCAAGTGGGCGGAATTATACATGAGTCGGTACCTACAGCATAAATGCATTTTGTAGTCATCATAGCTGAATACGGAATTCGTTTCTGAAGAAGAGAACGTACTAGCTCGAGGCACGCTTTTTGACTGGCTTGGAATGATAGAGATATTTTCCGACAAGCTCCTCGGCAGCTATGCTCAGAATTGCCATGCTATGCATCATGGTGGTAGAAAAGAAAATGGGTTGGACTCATCTATAATCACGTCGGTAATTGAAAATTTAAATAGGCTATTTGCGAGTAAGGTTATACCTAGGGTTGGTAGGGGTTGATGGACTGTTTTTTTTAAAACCACAATACATATAACTACAGCACACACGGTCATAAAATTAAAGTGGAGTTACAATATACAAAATGGCTACAAATGCAATTTTAAAAATTTCATTTGTGGGCAATTAAAGAAGATTTTAGATTTTTGAGAGATTTTATTTTAGTAAGTTTCCTTTAAATACGACGTTATCTTGCCATCTAATTCTGACCAAATTTTGATGTCTTTCACAGATACTCTGCTTAGGTCATCAAACTGAGCTAATTAGGTCATTCAAGTTGGCAACGGTTCTTTAAATCCCGGCAGCGATTTCTTATATTTTTGCCTTGAAGAGATCAAGGCTTGGCTTATCTGGATATTATAGATTTTTATATGCTTTAAAAATACATAAAAATTGGTCTTTGACTTGGAGCTGATATATGTTTCGGGATACGATGTACTTATTTGTGTTTTTCGCTCTAAGTAGTACATACTTATGATTTTAAAAAGTTTACTCAAATTTTATGGTTATTCCACTATTTGTGTTGTATGGTTTTTACAGTAGTAATAACTAGGTTCTATGCTTGTATATTGTCACGAGTAGGGAAAAAAGGAAAACCCGGATAAAAAATGTGATTTGACAAAAATCCAGAATTTTTCAGTTTGAGGATATTCGGTCAAACGTACTTCATAAATAAGTACTTAACAATTAAAAATTCGTAATATTATCGTTTTTATACACTGCGAATCTCGCTCACGTGTTGCAGTGAAAGCTAGGAAGCCGCTATATTTTATAGAAACTTAAAAATTCCTGAGATTTCATGACATTAGCAAAATTCAGCCGCAATTCTGATTAAAATATCCTGAAATCCAGGTACATAATTACACACTAAATGTAAAAAGTGATAACTTTTTTAAATATCTTGCATATTAGCATCGGAAAGCTATGAGCCAATATAAACGAGATACTCACGAGATACGGCAATGTTTCATAGTAAAACATATCACACTAAACCCATTACAGAAAATAATATTCAAAATTTAAATAAAATCGTTCCTGCTGAATAAAATACAGTGCAAGTACAAAAACAAAGTACAAAAACTATGCAAGTCTCAGTGGTACAAGCTTTACATTCAATACTTACACTTTAATCTTCTTTCCTTCCGCCTGGGAGATGGTGGCGGGGGGCGGCGGTAGGTCATCCATGGGCACCTCCTCATTGGGGGGCGACGGCGGAGACTTGTCGAACTCCGCTATAGGCGCCAGCTCCGGCATCGGAGATACCGAGTTACTGTCCATCGCCGACAACTTTATGGGAGACACTTTGGCGATTTCGTCGACCTTCTCACTCCTCCGGCAACCGGAGGGAATGTCCACACAAAGTTTTACACTCACTAGAGATAGCACTAGAGATAACCACCGATTTACCGTCAAAGTTCACTTTTATTTAATCAAGCTCGCGACACCGATGCCTCGTTTGCTTCGCTGAACCACACAGCGCGCAACTTTCCCGATACAATCTCAGGAACTTTCGAGATTAGCTCCAGTACAACTCCGGGACCTGAAAGGGATTAAAGAGATATATATATTAATGTACTCTCGTGTTTGTTCCACTCCAACTTAAAAGTAAGCGATGATGTATTCATTATAGAGTCGTTGACCGGAAGATTGGCTTATTATATGCGAAATGATTTGTAGGAAATTTCTTATACCTGGGTAAATTGTTCAATGAAATTAGAAAAGCTTAGTTAGAATCTTAAATATAAGGCGATACATTGTTGAGTAAAAATAATCTGAGAGACCCTAGACTGCACACAGATCGAGTCTCAAGCTAGATTCTCGCTCGATTTAGCTTTCCCAAAACCTCGGTCGCGACAAAATAGTTTTACTCCTAGTATTAAATTTCTTTTTTAAATAATGTATAGTTTTGGTCTTGGATTTAAGTTATAATTTGTATTTATAGCCAGGAGTATGTTATAACAGACCCGACACATAAAATACATAAATATCAGTTACGAATGTTTTATAATTGCTGAGAAAAATGTAAAAAAGCAAGATGGTCTACCAACAATATCTTCAATGCGTCGCCTTTACAGATAATTTTGTCGTGCGATGGTAAATGAGCAGAGGAAGCGCGGAAGGCCAACGCACCGCACCCCACCTATTATTTCAATAGTCGAGTGACGCGGACGTAACGCCACAGAAGGGACTGACAGTCCACATGACGTTCCGGTTGTTTATACTAAACCCAACACGGCTAAGCACGGTGACCACTAATAGGAGGGAACCGAAATAGATACACACTAATATTATCCTAAGAACCTACAGCTATAACTTCGCAAGAAACAGGCGGGAATTTTACTTGTTGATATATCCACCAAAACGTATTTTATTACTTTCGTCTAAGTATGAGTATTGTGTGTGTCCGAGCAGTCTGATTCAGAATCGTAAAAGGTTTTATGTTACACTGGCTGTGCCCCGCCGTTTTACCCGCGTAAACTTTATAAATTATAGCCTATGTTTAATCTAGGCTGTAAGCTAACTCTATAACTTATTTTATTATAATCGCTTCAAACGTATAAACGTTTTATTTATTTATCATATTTATTTATTCAGCCGTTAAGACGTAACAAACATACACACTCACACAGTCACAAAATTTTGGCCTTAATAATATTAGAGTCCGAATTAAACCTTCACGCTTAAGTAAAATTCAGACTATTTTGAGGTAAATAGTGTTGAATGAGGTTTTTAGACTCAACCATTTTTTTTCTAACGACCGATTCTAACAATACATAGGAGACCATTCTGAAAACCTGTATATCGTATAAAAATAATAATCAAAATAGATAATTAATAGATAAATCATATTCATTAAAAAACATACAGTAGAATCGATAACTTTCTTCTTTAAAAACGCAAAGAAACCCGAGACTTTTGATTGACTTTTTATAATTTTTCATGTTTCTTGTGATTTAACAACTATTCCTGAATTGTCGGTGAAAATAATGTATTTATTTATAAACCTTGTTTAGTTATTAATTTGTGATATCGATATTGTAATCGACGTCTTTCGGCAGATATAATGATGAAATCGTGATAAATTTTTATTACAAAATAATAATTTTATTTCTACATCGTTTCCTTACAAATGTTGTTTAGAATAGCTACTACTGCATCAAGACCGACTGTTGAAACATTATTAATACTACTTTAGTAATAATATTGATACTATAAATATATCTAACAATATCGGTGTCGCAAGCCGTTTCGTCGTTGTCGGCGGTCTTTTGGTGCACAAACACCCTGATACTGATAAAGTACGGTACGGTAGGTAATATGTATAGTTATGAACTTCTTTATTACGCGTCGCATATATGATGCAATAAAATAAACTTCACGTCTTCATATCTATCACTTACTATAACTGGTTTACTTGCATGTGGCGTATTTTATTAAACAAGTGCATTCGACACCATGTCACTTACACTACGGAACCCACCCTTAATGCTTATGCAATAATGTACAAAGTATATCCACTATCTACTGCACATATTATGAGTATTAATGATGTATTATGAGCGTAATAAAATATACCTATATGGGTCGTGTTAACGTCTTTTGAATATTAAAAAACTTACTATTTTTAGTAGCTGTGGCAGCAGGTACGTATATTATTATAATTATTACCTACTTTTATTCCATATCAGCAAATTTATAGAACAACTTATGTTACAATTCGTGAAATTTCGTTATCATTTAAATATGTAATCGGAAAACATGTTGAAGACGAGGATATCAATAAATGAGCAAGTGCCTACTGCAACGTAACGATTTGATCAAGTTTTCAATATGATATGTCGTCAATTAATTAATAAAATGTATTTACATAAGAACATTCTTAAATTTTAAACACACTATGATTATATTCCACAGTATTTGTAAGTTTGTTTGTCGTTACAACTGGCTCACATATCTGATGTAGGTATACTTTACATTAATCGAATTGATTAACGTAATTCTTACAACTATTACTTTGCTTACATACTCTTTGAACATCATAAAAAATCATGTAGAAAAGCAATCTATTCCACGGTTAACCATATTCTGGCAGATGCTTAATCTCGCCAATTGTTGCCAATAGCCAAGCGAACGTTTAATCTAAAAATGGACGACTAATAGTCTTAATTTTTATCTTCGTACTTCAGAAGGCATGTTTGGTTGTCGGCCCCGACTGTGGTCATTAGGTCTCTGTCATAGTAGCTTGACTGAATGTCACTCAAAATAACAACCTACCGACTGCGCAAATGAAAAACGAAATGAAAAATCGAGTATGGCAATAATAAATACTGTATGTGAAATTCCGGATTCGAATTTTAAAATATTTTCGTTTAGGGTTAGGTTAGACATCAGCTGCCCAAAATCTCTGGATTTTCCGCGACGACATGGTAATTTTATTAACGAATTAAATAGTTAATATAATGAAGTAACCGGACATTTTAATTTAATTTATATATACAATTTTACGAGAAGCTACGAAATTACTTAATGTTGGTAATATGTTGCGACGCGGCGACATTTCAACATTATTTTATTAAAAAGTGTATCGGAACAACACAGCGCTTTAAAACTCTGTAGGTACCAACTCTCAGGTTATGAACACAAAATAAGCAAACCCGGGTCTAGTCTAGTTATCGTAGTCATCATAATAATTATTATGCATGAAGTCGAATTTATTTGTTTTTAACATTAAACACCTGTGTTTGACAATAAATACCATTTTCAAGGAATTATTAAATAAGTAATCGCTGCGAGACGTTCGTAACGTCGCGCAGTAATAATATTACCAGTAACCAGCTGTTTTGCATAAAACAAAGAATTGGATTCTAGTTTACGAAAGAAAACCTTTGGACCTCGCACGCAGTAAGTCCTCAGACAACGCCCGCATTAGGGAAATAATCTCTGTGTCGCGGGGTACTTTACAAACATATAATAGGCGGACACAAATTACATCCAGACTCAGAACAACTATTTATGGGTCACACAAATAGTTGTCTGGCGCAGGACTCGAACCCGCGGCACGAAGCGGTGAGGCCACTATCTTAGCCGCTGCGCCACACGTACAGTCAAATTAAGATGATTAATTACATTAAGATGATGAATTAAAGGTATATAGAAAAAAAGTATGATGGAGTATAAGTTAAAATATGGTTCCTTTAAAAAATTAAAACTACGTATCCCACACTCAACAGTCTTACAGTCACAAATAGAGAGATTGACTGCATCTTTGGTCTAGCGGTAGTGTTATCCCCAGATAATGAGGTTGTTACGAATCGACCCTTTTTTGGAACACTTTATATTCAAAATTCTTGGGCTATTGTCAATGTCAGTTCACAATTTTACCTAGTTAATAAACCAAAGTTTCTTCTTTACCAGCGTTGATATAATAATAATATCTAGGGACAGTGTCACACAGATCTTCCTAGCCCCAAACTAAGCAAAGCTTGTACTATGGGTACCAGGCGACGATATACATACTTATATAGATAGATAAATACTTAAATACATAGAAAACATCCATGACTCAGAAACAAATATTCGTGCTCATCACACAAATATTTGCACTTACCGGAGCACTACCAACTAGGCTACGGTGACCGTCCGATATGTTTAATTTCCTTCCGATATATATTAGAGGTCCTAGGTTCAAATCACTGGTCGGCCCAAAAAGTATTATTGGGGTTTTTCTACCGAGAAAGACACTTAGTAGTCCGTGTCTGGAATGAACGTCCATGCCGTCGGAGATAATAAGAGTTAAGCTGTGAAACCTGGACTCTTCCCGTTCATTTTGGATATGCTTCCCATCCCATCGGATTATGAAAACGCAAGAATGCGCAAACACAATATGAGTCTACGTGTGTCTTTTTTCACTAAAATATTTGTTCTACGTCGTTGGCGGGTGTCCGTTGAGAATACATAACTGAATTTCTGCCAGGAACACTATGTTCTAGTAGTACCAGATGCAGTCACAGAGAAATATATTTTAGCAAGTACCTACTACTTGTACTATCGAGTAACCTCTTGGTCAGGCCAGACAGAGTGTAAATATACCTTAACAAAGAACATGTTTATACATTTTACAACAAAGTTATTCCTCACCCATAACGGTAATATTTTCCTCTAAAACCCTGAAAATAGGGTGGGAATAATTGAAAACTAGCTCGAATTTATTATGTAATTACATAGCAACTGAAAATATAGATAGAGTCGGTTACATTAATTAGAAATTTTGTAAGAAGAAAATCCGGCCAAGTGCGAGTCGAACTCGCACAGGAAGGGTTCCGTACCATTATCTATAAAAACGAGCAAATAATATTGTTTAATAATTCACGTTTGTTGTATGGGAGTACCCTTAAATATTTATTTTATTTTGTATTTTATTTGTTGTTATAGCGGCAACAGAAATACATCATCTGTGAAAACCACCGGTCACCGTAGCCTAGTTGGTAGTGCTCCTGCCAACGAAGCTGGTGGTCCTGGGTTCGAATCCCAGTAAGTGAAAATATTTGTGTGATGAGCACGAATATTTGTTTCTGAGTCATGGATGTTTTCTATGTATATAAGTATTTATCTATCTATAATAAGTATGAATATCGTCGCCTGGTACCCATAGTACAAGCTTTTGCTTAGTTTGGGGCTAGGATGATCTGTGTGACATTGTCCCGAGATATTGTTATTATTATTTCGAGGCTGAGTGTCCGTGAATTACATGTTTGTTTGTAAATTTCAACTGTCTAACTATCACGGTTCATGAGATACAGCCTGGTGACAGACGTACAGACAGACAGACAGTTAGACAGACAGACAGCGAAGTCTTAGTAATAGGGTCCCGATTTATCCTTTGGTTACGGAACCCTAAAAAAGGACTCGATACGAGCTATTTGGCATAAACTATGTATGAACTTATAACTCGAATTAAAAAAAGTTCCAGCTAACATTTTTAAATGATAAGCTGCTATATCTGCATTATAAAAAGCAAAGGCATAACAGGACTCTTGAGTTATTTAGTAGTCCAAAAAAAATCATAGGTACCCCATAGAATAAATTTACCTAAGTTTTAGGATGTATTGTCTAGATCACAAGGCACTATAGTACCTCCTTAATCCCAATGGAATGTACACCTTTTTGCACAAAATTCTACGAAACTCAGTAGGAAAATATATTAGAGCTCGCACACCACTTATCTACGGCTGCTTACTCCCTCGGGAATGGAGGGAGGAGTTACTTTGTGGGTACTAAAAATCCAATTCGAGCAAGCTCGGTGCTCACGTTATACAGGAGACGTAACAAATTAGGTTTGAGTTTCCGGAAACCGTATACGGGCAAATTAGAACTGGTATATTGAACATTTGATTATTAATTTCTACTATTTGAGTGTGTGCTATAACAAGCAATATATTCTATTTTACTTCCTTGTCGTACATGGCACTAGTAAATGGTGCATGTTGTACAAGTCAACAACATTCAGCAATCTGTGTTGTAGGGTCTATTGGTCTGCTAGACTGGCTACTGACACAATTAATTTCTACCCTAAAAAAATATACCGTATTCCGTCGTGTGTATATGATATCCATTACCTAAAATATATTGTTCTGGTTCAACAACACGTGAGTAATGCTCCTATTACAAGTGACAATAAACGATTTTATCACCTAAAGTAAGCACTAAACACATATAAATATTCTGTTCTGTCCATATAAGCTTCGTTACGAGGCAGAGTGTTGATCGGTCCTCAAAATCGTAACAGAACACTAGCTCTAGTCAGATATATGTAAGTAAGTAAAGTCAGGTGTTTAATACACCTGACTTTACTTATATGTGACTAAGATAGTCGCCTAGCTACTTCCCTTGGCACTCTTTTGTTTTCAATCAACATATGTGTATTTGTTTAGGTGTATTTTGTGTCCGTGAACAAGTATACCTTTAGAAAAAAAAGACTATTATAAATTTTATCAGATCTCTCGGTAATGTTCTAATTTTTATAAAATGGTTTAGGATTGTATAACGCTCAGAATTTGCAGGGCAAAGCAAGAGCAGTACATTTTTAGGCCAGTGAATGTAATTTGATAAATTAATTTGGGGCATAAAATAAAAATGACCTGCCCTTTTCATAATAACATCCTAAGATGAACATGAATCCATTCATTATATTACAATGAGTGGTATAGTAAATGTCGATTTGCAGAAAGAATTGAGAGCGCAGTATTGGGTAGGTTCATCCAGTTGCACGTCATACAACCACCTGGTAGAGACTAGCGCGACTGAGAAATCGTTATATAAATAAGTGAATAAGCTTATAAATAAATTAGATTATAAATATTAGCATAGAATTAGAATATTAATAACCTATTAAAACTAGCAAATAATTTACTATTAAAAAGCTACTACCATATTTTTAAGAAAATTTGTTACTACCACAGTGGAGCCTATGTAATTCTGAAATAAATAATTATTATATTATTATTATTTAATCAAACTCGGTACCAAGTTAGGTACTATTAGTCTTTTAGCTTGAACTGTAAAATACATACGAAAAAAGAAACACCTAGTCGAAAGCTTATTTTACTTTTACTGTACTACGTGACGCTTATTTTTCCTGAGTTTAATTTATGACTTAATACTAAGTTACATTTCAGGACATAAAAATGTCGTAAACTTCGAAGATAACAAGTATATATATTACTTTAAAAACTCGATGCCATTTGCACCAAAAAAGCGGGCAACATTTTATAACATCTCCACATGAATTAGCTACCTACAACTAAAACATGTGCAAATGTTAGTTTTGAAATTTTGCTCGTTTACATTAAAAGTATTTTTGGTGATTATAATGCCAACTAACGTCCACTGCTGGAAAAATCCTCCCCAAGGAATGGGGGGATTTGCCACAATCGCCACGCTTGGCAAACGGCTGGGCGATCGCTTTTAATGGTCATAGTTCACAGAAAAGCGCTACTGCCCGTTCTCTGTTAGGTATTCAGTCGGGACGATTTCTACGCACCCACTGGATGAGATGGAGTGATGATATTCTTCGCCGTCACCACACAGCGGATTTTGTTTGGAGGTAATCTGCGTGGTACATATTATAGTGCACAAGTGCGCAAACACAAGAGCACTTTCTATTCCATCACTCTCATGATCCGATGGGACGCCTATCGACACGACTGGAAAGAGATCAAGTACAGGACCGACGGTTTTACGAGCCCTCCGAGGCACGGGGGTATATTACCGCCACCTCCCAGACTTCGGGCTGATTTTTTTCTTTTTACAGAAAAATCCCATAGTTATTTTTGGATTTGAACCCAGGACCCCGTTCTCTGCGGGTGAACACGCTACCGCTAGACCAACGAGGCAGTATAATATACCGTAAAAATAAAGAGCAATTCCTTTCTCCACGCTTCAAACAGAATTGCTCGATATTTCCTAGGATTCCAGAAATACATCCTAGTCACGTACAGTCTTAAGTACGCTCAAGTCCTTTGTACTATAAAGTTTCTAAACCAACCGCAATTTCTCATGCTTTTCCAACTAAGTACTTCGCTGGTACTACAATTTTCTGTTATTGTTCTGCTCCGACTTATCAAATTGAGGCGAAACCAAGCGTAGAAGATGCTCGCCGTTGTTACTGCTACAAAAACAATTGTGAATTCGTGAAATGCAGCTAGCTCCTTAATGTAGCCATTAATTTTGCACACGGGCCACTGTGGAGTGCAGTTCTATTGTGTGCTAAGTAGATTTTATAAGCTGATTATTGAAACTGTAGGTATATAAAGGAAAACTTTTGCTACCTTCCATGTCCTTTTTATGTATTACGTATTATTGAGTTCCTTATTTTTTTTTTTTACATAACATTTTTTTCATGCAAGTAGTAACTATTTTGAGATCTAATATTTCAATATAATCGAAACAACCAACTAAAATATTAGCATTTGTTTTATTTACGAGTACAAAGATTTATAACAACTTGCATACAAGGTAATAGGTTTATTTAATTAACAAGTTTATTAGTTAACAAGTTAAAGTCAATATTATACGCTTGACAGTAATTTGAAAAAATCTATTTATTTTTTTTTTAGTTTTTAGCGTTAATATATAGCTTTTTTGGCGTAGTTGACATTGCTAACACAAACACGATTCTTTTTTTGCCAAGTTTCTATTTTTAACGGATTTGAAAACGAGGATTTTTTGTATGCATGTTACCCGACTTCACCGTTCCTTGTAGATCGATTTTAATATTTTTTTAATTACTCGGGAAATGCTTTTAATAAGGTCCCCAGAAAAGTTGAAGTCAGTGCTATTTTTTTATTGTACAATCTTGTATCATAAAAAAAAACACATAATTAATAAATATCGTAAAATATGTTACACCGTTTCCAACCTAATTTAAATGAAATAGAATATGGCGGGCTAACTTCAGGATTTACCAGGAAAAGAAATTAAATTAAATTCCTAAAAATAAAAAAAAAAACATTTCCAATTTCAAAATTCAGTTGCTCAAACTGCACACTCTTAAAAGCTAGGATTGCAACGACTACAGCTCGAGGCTAAGATAATGGTGAGTGCACACTCGTGTGTGGACTAGCGCGCAAGACGGAGTGTCGAGTGCTCCGAGAGAGACTCAAATGAGGGTGCGAGCGCAACCCTCGAGCACGTCGATGTCACGGGAACGCCAACCATTAAATTATAACATAGGAATGAACTGAAAAATTCTTGCGCATCGGCTATGATTGATTGTGAATAGGCGCACTCTTTTCTTTAAGTGTGTAAAGTTTTATGCACGTAGAAATACAATGGCGGACTTCATTCAGGTGGTGAAGATATAAAGAAATTCGAGATGATACCATGTGGTGAACATGGTAGATATTATTATATTATTCATAGTATAATATATGTATATAAAACATGTAACCCCCCCCCCCCCCCCTGTAACTTCTAAAATAAGAGAACGATAATACTAAAAAAAATATAGGATGTACATTACCATTTAAACTAACAATGAAAATTGGTTTGAACAAGATCTAGTAAGCAGTTTTTTTAATACGTCATAAACCGTAAACCGCAATTTACCATTCATTTAATCAACTAAAATACTTGCTGCTACGGAACCCTTCATGGGCGAGTCCGACTCGCACTTGGCCGGTTTTTTTTAGTTTACGGTTTATGAACAATTACTTACTTATCGTATGGGCAGTGGTTACCCTAGTGAGCAATTTCAAAACGTATTTTTTTATTTATTTTTTACCAAAAGTGGGAATAATAATAATTGTTTAATGACTTATTTAAACTGTTCAGCTCACTGAAATTGATAAATTACAATTTAACCAGAAGATCGGAGCAAACGGACGTAGACAGACACTAGAGTGATAAGGGTTCTGTCTATTAATTTCGGACGTAGGGAACTTTAAATATGGAGCTTATAAAAACATCTGTTATAATTACAGTCGATAACTATTTACGTGAATGTTACAGGAGTAAAGAAGATTTTTTGTAATCATAGAAATTCACAAACAAACTTAGTTATGGATTTCAGTTAGTTCTACATTTTTTTTTCGTCTTTCTAAGACACATAACGACATGCCAGAGCATAACTGGAAGGAACCAGCGAAAGAAACTCAGTGGGTCGTGGACAGAGATGGAAAATGATTGAATCATTTACTGTCAAATTCAGTCAATTTGACTCAAATATTACTGTCTATTCTCAACTACTACCCAATTATTTATTTATTTAGGTACCCAATTTATATGCAAGTTTAAATGAAGCAACATTTTATTTTGTATTATACCATGAGAGGATAAGACGACATCAAAGACGGTGCGCGAGGCGATGCGACGTTGCAATTTTGTCTTAAATGCACGCAGGATTAGAAATGTAAAATAATTAACACTGTGATAATGTATTTTTTGTTCAAACAAACCTACAGTTTAAAATGTTTAATAATATAATAAATCATTAAAACCACTTTTTGGTTTCAATTTAGAAGTTGTAGACTTTTATCAATCACAAAAACATAAACGGTACTAAAATATTACTGAAATCAAAATCACTGAAAATGACAATTTTTGACAGTTAATGACCATTTTTGACCAATTTGATCGTAAATGACAGTCAGTCAAATTCAGTTACTTTAGTCATTTTCAACACTAGTCATGGGTGTCCCTACTACCGGTTAAGACGATCCGGCAAAATATACTCATGGGGGCCACATCAATGACTAAAAATGCCATTGGGGTATATGCATACCTACACGAGATTTGGTCCCCTTACTGAAATTATTTAGCAGGCAAACATAATAATTGCTCGATCGGTTGGCTGATTAATTCAAATTCAAATTATTTATTTCGGAAAAAATATCCATATAATGTTAGTATAACTTAGCCTAATGTTAGTATCAATTACATTAATTATATTAAGGGTGTCTGAACTCTTACCCACCTGTACAAAAGGGGAGAGTCCCACCGATCAGAAAACACATTCAGGATGCCATTGGAGGAGAAGCGTAAGCGCTCCATCATGGAAGCGCAGCGCCTCCGCATGATCGCGGCGAACCCGTCGACGCACGACTCCGCGAACATCCCTGACGCGCTACACCGCCACGGCAACCCCAAGAGCACCCTGAATGCGTTATTGTACTGTACGCGCAGGTCGCTGTATGCCCGCTGGGTATACTTGGTCCACAGACTGCACGTGTAAAACGACTGGCAGAAGGCCTTAAAGAGCGTTATCTTAACTGGTTTAGTACATCGTGCAAACCTGCGGGCCAGCATGTTGCAACGGACAGCCAGCGACCTGCGCTCCCTGTCTATGTCTGCATTGTCTTTCAAGTCGTCAGTGACCCAGTGACCCAAATATTTAAACTTCGAAACCCGACTTAAAGGAGACCCAGAGAGTGAGAGTTCAGGCAGCTGTTGGTAGGTTAACGTACCTGATTTAAAAACCAACCATTCACTCTTATCGGAATTATATTTGAGCCCGTGAGACACTGCATAAATTTCACATATTTTGAGAAGCCTTCTTAATGCACTAATAGATGGTCCCAATAGCAACATGTCATCAGCTTAGCTGATGTTGTTCACGCAGACACCGTCCACGTGACACCCGATTTTGGTGCTACTGAGCCTACCTATCAGTTTATTTACGTATAGGTTAAAAGACGGGGGCAGTTCAGCCCCCCCTGCCTCACCCCACAATCCATCCCATACATATCAGACTATGAACCTGCCCACTTCACTGTATTCCTTTGACTGCTGTACCAATATCTAAACAGCGATATCACATCAGCCGGGACGGTAGTGTCGTGAGTGAGCTTGTGCCAGAGCAGGTCATAATTGACCAGGTCGAAAGCCCTCGATAGATCCGAGAAACAAGCTATTACAGGTGTTTTTCTGTCCGTATAATATTGGACAGTCTGCTTAAGGCTTAAAATTGCACTCTCTTTTGACAAGTTTGGTCTAAAGCCAAACTGACCATCCTCGAGATCAATATGTTTAGCTAGGATTTTATCAAGCAGACTATCCAATACCTTAGCACAGACAGTGGCAAGTGATATCGGCCTATTATTTATTTATTTTATGTTTAATAGCCTTTAGGAAGAGAAAATAAAAACTTCAAAATTACAGTAATTGAGCTGAGTGTAAACGAAGTTCTATCTTACGCGACTGGTTTAGTTCGTTCCTGATCGTACCCCTCCTGAACGGCTGAACCTATCATGTTCAAATTTGACACAGTGGTAGTAACCATATTCGTGAGTACATAATATATATTAATTCATAAAAATGGCCATATCAATTCAGGCCATGGTGTAATAATCATTACTATTATAAAATATATTTTATAAATGTTTTAACATTCCGTGTACTTAAATATCTGTATGTAACTAAAAATAATTATGTATGCCTACTTAACTATATGACTACAAACACGTTCTGACTATTTACAAGCGCTTTTTTAAAGTCTACGTGAATAAAATCCATTTTATTTTTTTTATTTAATCACCGAAAAAACAAAGTGTCCCATTAAAATCAATGTCCAAGTATGTACACCTGCTAACTACACTCAGGTCAATCTTTACAAGCCGCAGAATGCCTTGCAGTCGTAGTAGTAATAATTTTGAAGAGAAACTAACAATTCTAAAATCAGTATCTGTGGAAGTATATTAAAATCGATATGCCTAAATACAGACCTATTTTAGTTGGCACTAGATTAACCAAATGAAACAGTCGAACAACCACGTACGCATTCAACCAATTCAAGGAAACTACTACAAAGCAGTTATTCAATCGTGCCGAGATCCGCGAAATTGTCAAATTAGATGACGACACTCTGACAATGACCAAAATGGGTGCTCGCTCTTCATTCACATTCATTACAATACACCCACGGGAGTGTGAAGACTGTACTAGCTTTGGTCAACCACAATGATCATAGATATAGAGTCTACTTATAGGTTACCAATTAAAATCAAACTTAACCAAGGATAAAATACTCAGAGCATTTTTGAGCTTCTAGTGCAGTGTATAAGTTGGTTGCCACCCTCGGATTTTGGGTTCGATGGCAGAACCGGAAAACTTAATTGCATGTTTATAAAGTCTTCACCATACAGGGATTTACTGAAATATTGCGGTTACCGTCTTTAAAAGAAAATATTGGGTAGTTAATAATTCGTGATGAATTGAAGTGACAACAAAAACGTTGATTCAAGTTGCCGATAATGTGGTTGTTCTTTCAGCCCTGGGTCGTGGTGTGTCCATGGTAAAACATTTTTTTATGTAGAGTTCCTTGAACTCTACATAACAAAAATTACACAGTTAGTTACAAATCTAAAAATAAACACATAAATTAAATCTCTCTTAGAGAATAAATAATAAGAAAGTTACCGACTTAAAACATTTTTCCAATACCTATACAAGGAACATGAGTACCTTCTATGCTAGAACATAATTTTGGCTTTTGTATTCCGCTAAGGTGTTTTAATATGTGATTTTCCGTGAAACATAAAACGTATATAAAACAATAGCATAACCGATCTATGGGGTACTTACCGAATGCTAATTCTATTGTCACATTGGTAGAGCGTATAGCTTAAGCGAATTCAACTGCAGAGTTCATCCAACGTGGTTCTAAGCGAATAGCGTAAGCAAATTCAACTGCAGATAATTCAGTTTTCCCAATAAGGTTTTAGAAGGTTTCTTTGAAGAGAAGAGGCCTTAACGACAGCGAATAAATAAAAACTAAAAGAAAAAAAAATGCATATGTATTTGAACCAAGGTACATAATTATATAATTTAAAGATGATGTAAATTAGCTGAAACCTATAAAAATATACTATTCGGAGTCAGTCTAACCGTTAACACCTTATAGAAATAGACTATACAGACTCAAAAAAAAACGTACAACACTCAACTCCAACTAGGAAAAGAGAATTAACTTTGATTGTCAAAGGACACATAAACACTCCGATATGGTGACATACAGACATAGGCTTCAAAATTAAAAACACATCCTTTTCATATCAGGAGTTAAGAAAAGCCATCAAGCAATGGTATAAGAGTATATGTTTACATCGATATTACAAATCACTGATTGCTGAAGACTGACTGCTGGGTGCAAGTCATCCCAGTTTAAATAAAACATGAAGAAATCAACGTCCTGTCTGACACAAGAATGGAAATCTTGAAAAATTCTAAAGAAAAATAAGATTGCATTATCGTACTTCAGCCGCTTTTGTTCTGTTGCTAACGACGCAGTAGACTATTCAAATTTTCCAAGCCGTCTGAAATGCCTGTATACTAAAATTTCCCTTGGTACCTACTAATCTATCTTAGTTTGTTTATATTAAAAACAGAGCAGATTAGGGAGGCCAAATTAGTAAACTGAAAATAGTTTATCGCTATTTATTCAGGCAGAGCTTCGCCCTACATAAAGTTCCATAAAAAAGTGATACCACATCAACTGATACCATCATCTTACAGACAAAATATATACCTATACGTACGTCAAAACAGTTAGAATAAATTCATATTTATATAAAGTCAGTTGAATATGAGATTAATAATTTATCCAAGTGAATATGATAATAAATATTAAGAAATTTTGATCTACTTGTGTGGTGACGGCATAGAATATCATCACCCCATCTCATCCCGTGGGGGGCGTAGAAATCGTCCGAGGGAATACCAGAGAACGGGCAGCAGCATTTTTCTGTGAACTATGACCATCAAAATGCAATCACCAACCCGTCTGTCAAGCGTGGCGTTTATAGCATATCCCCCCATCCTAAGGGGAGGCTTTTGTCCAGCAGAGGACGTACTTTGGTTGACATGACGATGATGAAGATGATGAATAGTAAATATTATAAGTACCCGATTTAACTATTTGTGGTGGTAGCGTTGTTGTAGTTCGTTGTTAGGGTTGTTGACCTAGTAGTAGAACACCTTCTGGGATATGACGTACAGTTACAGAGATATTATAACAGTTGTTATACTACCAAGTTGCCAAAGTTGCGTACGGCCCACTTGATGGTACCTATGACGCTTGCACCACACTTGGCATAAATAATGCGTTCATGACACTTCTCCACACCCCACAACCGTTTCCCACCTTACTTACACCCAAGAGCACAACTCAACATTAAAAGTCTATTACTTGTAGTTTATCTTTTAAAGATGAAGCTTACCTTGTACCTAATTCTAAATCCGGTAAAGACGAGTAACCAGTGATTTTCACAATTATGGGAAATGGTAATTTAGGCTTAATCTTTAGCTCTTCAATGCCTAGCTACATAGATCCACTAGCCCTACAACCTACAGCCTACAACAATGAGCTTTTTACACACATGTGACACATGTTCCCTATACGATTCATGCAAAAATAATTCAATTTTTTTTTTAACCACACACTTGATATAGATATAGTATATAATAACGAGGTGGTGTTGGTTATTCCCTTTAAACGTCCTGGAGCCACGACTGCTTACTTATAATGACAGTAGCGTATTGAAATTGAAGCCAAGTTACATAATACCTATTATTGGGAATCTGTGTGAACATGTAATCAATATTCTGTAGTTAATAAAAACCTTTAAATGTCAAGTGTGAAGTGAACATCAATAGGGCCGTTCTACAAATATATCGTGTTACTGGATCAAGGTCTGCGAAGCTTATAAAATAAATCGTTTCGAATACCACCGGAACAATGAACTACTAACCTGATAATTGAACCCCACCTGCGGTGAACGAAACCCTCTACCACACGATAATGACTCTTCATATTTCCCACGAAATTGTTTATGCGTTAAAAACCTATAGAAAATCGATTACGGTTTCCCCTAAACATCACCCTACATTTGATCCATTATCAGCTCGAATGTGTGTTACCAACACAGCGCGGCAGCGCAGCGGTGCAATCCGTCATCCTTGCAACTACTCTGGTTCCCGTGCTCCCGTGCCACATAAAACCATGACTTATTTACTAGGGATAACATCAATTATTGAATAGCAGTAGCGCAAGGAAGCGAACAATTTGTTGTGGCCTCAAATCAGTACGCTGGGGAAGGTGCTCCTACACGACTAGATCCGTCCTATCTCGGGTAACATCGCAATTTATTTGTGCAATATGATGGTATTTGTCGTGTGATAATAGGTACCTACACCACTTACGCCGTGACTGAACGAGGTATCACGTTTTTTAATTTAATTTTGTGATGTTAGCCGTACTAAATTTCAAGATATGTTAGATGCAGAAAACACATGTTGTAAAATAGCTGCAGCTTAGCTTTACTGCCGCGCAATTTATAAATGCACTTAAAAACATGTCGTTCACATGTTCATTACTGTAATTTATAAATTGCGCGACAGTGTAATACTAACTATACTCTAGCACGTACTTAATTTTCCGCAAGCTTACATCGATAAAAAT
Organism: Pseudoips prasinana; assembly: GCA_951640165.1. NCBI lineage: Eukaryota > Metazoa > Arthropoda > Insecta > Lepidoptera > Nolidae > Pseudoips > Pseudoips prasinana. Next base: position 14,643,496 of record OX621241.1, on the reverse strand, counting down.
CATACTGTTATGTATTTCAATCACAATTTCTCCGATATCAGGTTTTAAATTGTAGAATTATTTTTACAATTTAAAACCTGAAGGAGCATGTTCCAGAGCGTTAAAACTGGTTTTTTAGTTGGATGTGTTGATTACTTGAAGAACGCGTTTTATTCGCACGTGCGTGTGGCTGCGCAAATTCGCGTTGACATAATTTTTATAAATAAAAAATTACTTTGGTTCGTATAATTTTCAATAAAACAACAAGTACGTAAACCTATTTACCTACTACGTTTTATTAAAGATAAGATTATACAATAATTATTTCAATAAATTCGTAACGATGTTGAGGTGACAAGGTAAAAAGGAAATGCATTGAGATTATATGGAGGAAATTTCAAGCTATAATGAGATAAGTGTGCATATGCAATATATTCAAGGTAAATATAATCAAGCATATAATATAGCAATCATTCAATGGTTTAGGATACTATGGGACTGACATACGCTATGCGTAAAAGTCCCTTTAAATAAATAAAAAAAACAAAAACAAAAAAAAAATAATATAGCAATATATCATAGCAATCAAGAATGAAATTGTATGTATAAGAATCTTTTAAATTTTCGATGTATCTCCTTAACTGAAATTATTATATAATTGATGTTCCAACATACGCTTGGCAGCATATATGAATGTATCTCATAAAGTTTTATCGGATATATTAATTCTTAAAATAATTTACCATGCCACCTATTAGTATTTATTACCAAAATGTTCGAGGGCTACGAACAAAAAATCCGATTTTCATAGGAATATGTGTATTAATTTTTTTGATGTAATTTGTTTGACGGAAACGTGGCTTATGGAGGGTATATCTAACAGCGAATTGTTTGATGAAAGATATTTTGTCTGGCGACGGGACCGTAATTATTTACAAACTAACCAATCTTTGGGTGGGGGTGTTTTAATAGCTGTACGCCGTGAACTTGCCGTTGAGGGTCGCAACGAATGGCGTTCGTCCGCTGAAGATATCTGGCTTACTCTAACACTGAATATGTGGAAACCTAAAGTATCCTATAGAATGCACATATGTACTGTGTACATTTGTAATCAGCAATCTGGCAACTCGTTAATGTCACAGTTAAACAATTTTACTAATAATATTACCGACATTATTATAAAAAATCCCACGGACAAGTTTCTCATTGTAGGTGATTTTAACCAACCGAATATTATTTGGCAGGCGATAGTTGACGATGATTACTTAAATCCGAGTAATTTGCAAGGTATTATTCAAACTAACTTTTGCGACAGTCTCACTGTTTGCAATTTATTGCAGTATAATAATATTCTAAATTCTAATGGTAGGATACTGGACCTTGTATTGTCCAATAATGAAGTTGCGGTCACTTGTAGTCATGACCCTTTAATACAAGAGGATCTACACCACAAAGCACTCTGTATCACCGCCAACTTTGTTCAACTTCATCAGCTGCACTCCCGCCCACGAGTCAAATTCTTATATAACCAAGGGAATTATGATGCCATTATTGATGAATTGAACAAGGTTGACTGGTCGATTGAAATAAACGGTAAGTGCCTGAAAGAAGCAGTAACGTTCTTCTACGATGCTATAAATAAACTTATATCCACGCATATACCGTCAAAAACTGTTGTGCCTCGGCATAAGTACCCTCCATGGTACAAAAGTCTCCTTATCAAAATAATAAATGAAAAAGCCAAATATCATTCAAAGTTCAAGAAGTATGGTAATTTGTCTGACCACAATTCGTTTGTTATATTACGCCAACGCAACGTGCCAAAGACCTCGAGAGGGATATGTTTAATGCTTACATTTCAAATATAGAACTAGCTATCTCCAAAAGTCCTAGAGCTTTCTGGCAATACGTGAAAAGTAAACAATACACTAACTCTTATCCATCGGTGTTAAAACTTGGTGATATATCATCAAATATTGGTGAGGAGATATGTAACTTGTTTAGCGATTATTTTTACACAAATTTTCAGAAAAGAAACGACTACGATTATACATTTTTGTCAGAGTGTAGTAGTAACACATGTAATCAGAATATTAATACTGTCTCCGATCTTCACTCTGTGACCGTACGGGCAGATGAAGTGCTCGAGTTATTGAAACAGGTTGACATAAAGAAATCTGCTGGCCCAGACGGAATTCCACCTATTTTTATTTTTAAGTGTGCAAAGTCCTTAAGTGTACCTTTTACTATTTTACTCAATAAGTCCTTTTCATCGGGTGAGGTGCCTTTAATCTGGAAGTCGGCATATATAACGCCGATTCACAAAAAGGGGCCTAAAGACTGTATAGAAAATTATAGACCAATATCAAAATTATGTGTGTTCGCCAAAATTATGGAAAAAATTATTCACAAACGATTATCAGCTTCACTAAAATTAAGTTTCACTGATAACCAACATGGATTTTTGAAGGGTCGTTTAACTACGTCCAATTTAGTGGTCTTTAGTGATTTTCTTTCAGAATACATGAGTACGAGGTCCCAAGTCGACGTTATATATACTGACTACAGTAAATGCTTCGATCGAATAGATCACATCCTTCTCTTGCGCAAGATCTTTTTAATTGGCATAAGAGGTAACTTATACAGATGGTTCTCGTCATATGTGCAAAATAGATGCCAGACGGTGGTTCTCAACGGGTTCACTTCCAGAGCAGTGGGTATTCCTTCGGGGGTACCGCAAGGATCCTTGTTGGGTCCTCTACTTTTTAATGTATTCATTAATGATGTAACCTTATGTTTTAAAAGCTCTAAAATTCTGTTATATGCTGATGATATGAAGATCTTAAAGCAAGTTACCTGTATTGAGGACGCGAAGTCCTTACAAGATGATCTAGACCAGTTTCAAGTCTACTGCGTGAGAAATGGACTAGATCTAAATGTTTCTAAATGTCATATTTGTACATTTACTCGGAAGCCAAACCCTATTAAATATGATTATAAACTGTCAAACACACTACTAGCCAGGGTAACTACCGTCAGGGATCTTGGTGTCACATTCGACTCGAAGCTACTTTTTGACTTGCACATTAATAATGTTGTAAGTAAAGCCTCAAAAGCACTAGGTTTCATATTTAGAATTTGTTCGGATTTTAGAAACGTTAAGACAATGAAAATATTGTATTGTGCTTTTGTTCGTAGCCACCTCGAATATGCGTCCCCAATTTGGAATCCAAACTACAATATATATATTAACCGCCTTGAAGGTATTCAGAGAAAATTTATGAGATACATTCAATATAATATAATTCAATATAAACTCATATCTGCCTGACTATATAAGTCGTTGTAAAAAATTTCATATACTCCCGCTATATGAAAGCCGAAAAATTGCAGATCTAACATTTTTATTAGGTATCATGAATGGTGCGATTGATGTTCCTGAGTTGGTTGGCAAGATTGGACTGAGAGTACCTTCGGCTTTTCTCCGTAGATCAGATCTTCTCCATGTGCCTAGCGTAAGAACTGTTTACAGACAAAACTCATACCTTATTAGAGTATGTCGCTCGTTTAACGCGGAGTGTCGGAGGGTTGACCTGGATTTATTTGATATGAACATCGCTAAATTTAAAAATACGGTTGGCAAAATCTTTTTTGAAGCTTAACAAGCTTACATGTATAATATTCTCTTTACTTAAATTTAATTGTATTAATGTCCCTTTTTATATTTTAATTTTGTTTTCCAACGCGGCTTAATGCTGACTTTTCAATGCTCAACTTTATCCTATGTATAGACACTGTATAATAGTGGAAACTTGTAATTGGCCTTATTTTAATATTAATACTTGATTATTGATTGTATTAGCTGTAAGTTTTCCAAATAAAAATAAAAAAAATAAAAATACTAATTCCTTTTTAATTCATGCCCCTTTTAGGATTAAAACAGATGGTTACCCTTACGTGGTAAGAGGCCCTTTTTCTTCTTATTTGTGTCGTACTTTTGGTATTGAAAATGGCGTTTAGATAGGTAATACACATATTAATTTTTATTTCTTTTTATTTTGATAACTGAAAAGTAACAAGAAATATTCTATGATAATTCCATTGACCTATATGTATTCTACTAGACGCGCAATCCCATATTGAGAATTTGCTCACCGAGTTGCAGCGCGGGCGCTGCAACTCGGTAGCAATTTTGGCCGCCACGCGCGCGCCCCTCACCTCGCGCACAGCCGGACTGGGACAGAGTTTTTATTCGAAACAGCGTGTCTAGTTGTACATATAATGTTGTTGTAATTTTTTCAAATTAGTTAATTGTTTATATTTCATAGTATTTTAAATTTTATTTAGTGAATCTTACATTTATTGTTTCGTTTGGGTCTATTTGCAGTTACAACATATCGCTTTAGACTGCTATTAGTTTAGGTTTAATGCTCTGCAAACTTAACAATTGCTGTATTGGATTATATAATTATGTATACCAACTGTCTAACGCTCAACTTGTTTTCGTACTGAAAAAGATCCCTCGTCTACGGAGGGCCCAAAGAACAGACTAACAAAAGTAAACAACAATTTGTTAAGTAATTCCCTCAGCTGTCATAAAAATGTGTCTACGGAAATGACAGGGAGCGTCATTAAAACGAATGACGTAAAATTGTGTCACTCCCATGAACGGTGTCATACTGTGACATAAGGGCGCACGAGGGAACGATGGCGGTAGAAGTGTGACAGGTCATTTCACTGCCTCGTTAGTCCTGTAATTAGATATTACAAGTTATAAAGCGAATAACTTATATACAGAAATGGTGCATATAGTTTGAGATCCCAAGGGACAATATCAACACACTTAATGTTATGTTTAGTCCTTTTTAAGCTACCACGTTAAAAGAAGGGTGTTATAACTTTGACGACGATGTCTATGTGTGTGTGTGTGTGTATGTGTGTGTGTGTGTGTGTGTGTGTGTGTGTGTGCGTGTGTGTGATCTCTGGCATCGTAGCTCTCAAAGGGATGGACTGATTTCGATACGGTTTTCTTCAATTGATTGCTGTGTTTGGTTAATATTCACCAGTGTAAGAGTATCAGCTTTTTCCAAAATGATGTAATTATAGTTAGCGTTCATAATTTTTCGCGAAATTGCAAGTAAAAGTATGGCTACAAGTATGAGTTGTTATACGCCGGATTTCACCCTATGTATTAGGCTTTCTAAGAGATTTCATTTGATATGATGTTTATCTCTCTCAGATAACTGCAGGCTTAGGATTCATTGACCCTGTTGTCTCAGACAAAGAATTGGTCTAGCGTGTACCTTGCTTGTCGTAAGGGTGTGAGAGGAACGGTATCGGTAAGGCTAATGTACCGGCAGCGCCCCTATGTGTTGTGAGGCTATGAGTGTCTTAAGCTGGGTCTCAAAGCATTAAAAAAAATGTGTCCGGCAAGGTCTAGGTTCAGAGAAAATAAATTGATTTCCATTACGAGGTGCTTCAGTATTACACAGGGAACGCATCGAGATGTTCCTATGGAGTTGCCGATGCTCTTCCAAATATGTTGAAGAACCCGTGTGGTCTTAGTCGGTTGGAATCAGACATAGCTCGTTGTTCTATCTAAAGCTAGAAAAAAGGGTTTGGGTTTAATAGCCTGTAAAAGTTTATTTGCTTTTATAGTATTTGAATACAAATAACAATTCATTTCAAAGAACTGTTATGTATTATCTATGCCTAGAGCAAATTGGTCAACATAATTTCAACAAAATACTAGCATTATTTTGTTTGGAAAACCGGTTAGAAAAAGCTACACTCATTACGTTATTTTAAGTTAAAAATATCTTCATATTCTTACGTATGCAGAATATGAATTTATATAAATTTTGTTGTCCTAAATTATTAGTTCGCCTTTTTATTGGTCTATGTGTATATAACTTATTAAATTAGAAAACTCTCTAGGGATAGTTCCTACTTCCTGTTAGCATAATAATTCAATATAAGTCAACAGTATTTCGAAACTCATTCTGTTATTTGAACTTTAAATAATGTAATGAGCTTTTGTATACTGTTTGCCAATGTATGTATGTCAATTAAGTGCGTAGGTATTATATTCTGAGTCTAGCATAGCGTTAAATTTCTTTACAAAGTCTAGACTTCGTATTTGGAACGGAATATAAAAGTAAAAGAATAGGTTACACTGCGCTAGATAACCTCCAAATAGGATATATAGTCTAGCATAGTGTAGATTCGTGTCGCGGGTTCGAGTCCCGCGCTGGACCACTATTTGTGTAATAAATAGTTGTTCTGAGTCTGGATGTAATTTGTGTCCGTCTATTATTATTATAAATTTTTGTTTGTAAATTACCCTGCGACACAGGGATTAGATTGAATAGTGCGGGCGTAGTCTTAAAAAGTAGATATAGATATAGCTTGTAATATTCTAAACTGAAATGCCTTCATATTTGCAATTAAACAAGTGATTCTCTTCAGAGATAACGACTAATGATTAAGATATTTATTTATATTAAAGACTTAGTTGGTAGTGGACCTGCCTTCTGATCCAAATGTTGAGGGTTTGATCCTCGCACCAGCCAAGTTTTGTGTTCAAAAACTATGTCTACGTGTCTGACAGTGTTCTGTGTATATTTATTGTTGATTTAATGATAGATAAACACAGAAAAAATGCATTTGAGAGACCTCAGCGAAATTCACCCGTGGTGAGATCTTCGTTTTGATGCGTGTCATCTATGTGTATAGTATGTATATATTTACAAATGGTATATAAGTATTTCTATGTTATAATTTATACTATCTGATATGTACAGACATAGCACATCAAGCTACCCCAATCTGTCAAGTTACCCTAATTGGAAGTCAACCTTATGCTTTTGTGATAAAGTTGAAAATCTATAAAAGAAATTTGACAGATTGGGGTAGCTGGATATGCTGGCGTCTGTACAATGTAAATATTAGAGTAGTTACATATAGTACCTAGTTCATTTATGTTCAAACAAGACGTATGATAACGATATAAAATTAAACTATAACTGAATAAAAACTCAAAAACCTTTGTCATAAACGTATAAGTTAATTAAAACCATGAATATGAATATATGAATCCGAGGTACCCTATAATAATTGGACAAGTACTACGCAGTACTTTGGTAAAGTGTGGCGGAAAATGGCCATCAGAATAAAAGGGCTCACTCGTGCTCCCACTTGATTATTCTACCGTAACCACTCGAACCCCACTCCCTATGCAGTTCACTCAAGCGAAAATAAGACGTATAATAATGTAGCAAAATACATTTTATTTTGACAAGTTTTGGGTAATGTTTGTGATGGTTAATTCGAAGTTAGGTCGGTAGAATCTCGTTTACTTTATATAAAATAGGTATGTGCGTAAATTTGAGGCTTTCGCAGTGTTAGTTTGTAAGAATTAACTTAAGGTCACGAATCTCTTACTTATCTGATATATCAGCCCGGAATGTGCATCATTTCAAAAATAGCCTAAACAAATACGAGTATGTCATTATATGAACATAATTGCCATGCCAATTATTAATTATATGATTGTAAATGCCTAAACGGATTCAACCATCATCACATGAAACCAAGTTACAGCTTAATGTTACTTTACTTACTTATCGTATGGATAGCGTTTCTTAAGTAAACTGTACATGGTGTTTAAAAATACCTACAGATCATAAAGGAACCACATTTTTTGTGAGAAATCGAACATATTTTTTGTTACAATAAAGTCTAAGTTGATTATTTTGGGATATTTAATTTCGCAGACATAACTATTGATATTTATGTTAAATGCAGGATAGTTCCGTAAAAGTTGGCCTCTAATATAGCTTAATATTTAATGGGGGGTTGCCAAACGTAGCATTTAATTTCCTTAGCATTTTTACGATTTTTAGGGTTCCGTAGCCAAATGGCAAAAAACGGAACCCTTATAGATTCGTCATGTCAGTCTGTCTGTCTGTCCGTCCGTATGTCACAGCCACTTTTTTCTGAAACTATAAGAGCTGTGCTGTTGAAACTTGGCAAATCAAAGTTATTCTGTGAACCGCATTAAGATTTTCACACAAAATAGAAAAAGGACAATAATTTTGGGGGTTCCACATAGAACTGAAACACAATTTTTTTTTTCATCGTACCCAAACATGTGGGATATTTCAAAAATGATATTGAGGTTTCTACTATAATTTTTTTCTAGACTGAATAGTTTGCGCGAGAGACACTTCCAAAGTGATAAAATGAGTGTCCCTGTAACTTCTAAAATAAGAGAATGATTAAATTAAAAAAAATATATGATGTACATTACCATGCAAACTTCCACCGAAAATTGGTTTGTACGAGATCTAGTAAGTAGTTTTTTTTATACATATACAATACTTGCTGCTACGGAACCCTTGATGGGCGAGTCCGACTCGCACTTGGCCGGTTTTTTCACTTATCCAAGTTGATAAGTTTGTTGAATATTACTAGTTAACTTGTAGAGCCAACATAATATATCCAATAGTTCTATCACAACTAGGCTTGCCAGGTGTCCGGCTTTAGCCGGACAGCTTTGGCTTCTTGCGGTCGCGTCCGGCCAAATATGTACTGTCCGGCTTTTTGTCAGAGTTGCGATTCGTACGACGATGGGCGGACGAGCATCCGAGCGGATAAGAGAGCAACTATCCATCTTCGATCTCATTCTCACTTTACGTACTTTTTTCAACAGCCCAGCTGTAACAACATTATGTTTGGCTATAAAAAAAATATGTCCGGCTTTTAGGGTAAAATGTCAGGCCTTATATAGTGCGCAGTCCGGCCTTTGCATTTTATGGCCTGGCAACCCTATTCACAACTATAGGCGGATATTTTAAAAGAAATAATATACCGTACAATCTAGATGTTGGCTGTCCTGGTTGTTCAAGGTTGACGGGCCTACAGCCTACTATTAACAGAAGATGACTCATTGTAACGCTCGATGGTTCCGCATAGATTTATCTATGTAATTTTAAATGGTTTTAAAAAGTTGATGATCTCGATGGCGTCTTACTTACATTTTTGTAAAGGTCACTACGATTTTATTCTCCATATTTCTGTTAATAATATAAAACCTAACCTACCTAATATGATTATATTAAATAATTATTACTATTATAGTAGGTAAGATATTAAAGAAGAACTACGAAAAATTATAAGGGTACTTATATTTTTTTTTATTTAATTAGTACAGAACCAGAGAACTGGTTTCCCCACATCCTCAAGCAAAACTAAGTAAGGATAAATTCAAAGTAAAATAAGACGTGCTGTTCCGGAAAATACCCCAGCCCAAATAAAATATTAATGGTTTCACAAATTAATATTTTAATACTCTGTCTGTGTAGCAGGATTGTTTACATTTAATTTATTCTCATATTTTAAAACTGTTGGTCTTGTTATCTCTTATAACAAGAATTGCTTTTAATTATTTTTCATGGATAGACTGTAAGAAACCCACCCTTATTGTATCCACAGACCTGGCACCTACTGTACCGATTAAAGAAAGATTCAAGAAGAAGAAAATACTAACTAAAATCTCGGGATATTTTTATGAGGGAGATTTTCCCGAATTTTGTAAATATTCCTCAGTTTGCTGTCATTGAGTTTCTTGAATGTGACTACTATTTGTGCAACCCATATCTATGTATACAGTTGTTGTGAGTCGGGATGAGCTTTTTTACCAGAATTAGAAAAAAAAACTGAAATACAGTATAATAAAGTAATCAATGTATCTTGACGTTTTATTTTTAATTTAGTAAAAATTTCGTCTGCGACCAAACCACGTACCTAAATACCACAAAATCAATGCTTATGCGCTTGCTAAATAATTCTGCATAAACAGGTCTATTTTTATTGCCTTTCATGTCTCGAGGTCCGTTCGATATATTTGTATATAATTTTCTGAGATGTTATTATTTCTAGCGCAATTCCACTTACTTAGTTCTATTTTTTAGGGTTGCGCTGAATCTTACTTTTATCTAACAGAAACAAGTAGAACTACTTTCGTTCTACTTTTGCTCTAAAATAATCTTAATGCTTGGAGTAATTTCACGCTTATGTGTTACTGCCAAAGGATCTGTACAATTTGTACTTACTGGTACTACCACCATGCTGCACTTCATCCACCGCACCCGTTAACATCAAAAAGTTCAACGTAAATGTTTACGAGGTAAATGAGACTGGCGCAGCTGTGTGGTCCTTTTATGACTAATTGTTTGTTTACATGATACATCTCACTTCTATTTTAGTTGCGTATTTGTTTTATGAGATATCGTAAGTTGTAACATGATTTGATTGCTCCTAAGAACTGTGAATATGAAGAGAATATGATTCTTGACTTATAAGGGGCTTATAATGGTAAACTGTGTTACACTTTTGTGTAATCTGAACTATACTAAGTTTGCTGATAAACATTTTATGGTTGGTCCGTATCGAATGTAGTATCAATAAACATTTTCCAGATTGTTTAAACGCTCATACTGTACCTAGTTATTTTAATAATATTTACATGTGGCCCGGCTTTGTCTGGTTTTTTGCTAGTGTAAAATGTAAAATAAAAATTGTACTAATTATTTTATGTTTTTAGTAATATTATAAAACATAATTAATTGGTTAAAATGTGACGTGTCACTAACCTAATTAATTTTATTTTGGACTCGGCCTACAGTTAGCAGTTACACAATGAATCACCGGTTACAGTTTTCAGTAATTTAGCACCTAACGTCGATTTTAATTATAATAATAATTAATTACATCAGCGTGTTCTAAAATTTATGTTCTGCTTTAAATAAACATCAACTCTGCTTTCAAACGGTAACTTTGGTTTTAAAAAAGGAGAGATGGTTTTAGAGAAAAGTGTAGGACCAAATCCACCTTTAACTCATCCCCATATATTTCGTACAACAGCCATATGTTTATTTAAATGCATCAAGAAATCATGTGATATTTCTCTAGGAGTAAAGAGGCCTAAATGACTATGAGCTACCCATTAATTGCCGAGCAATTCTACACATATTAAATTGATAATAAATCCGGGTATTATCAATTATCCTTCAGTCCTTTTATCTTCAGCACTATCTGTTTTCTCGCCGGAAGGAAAAACAAAAAGTACTGTGTGTACATTCCAATGGATTAAAATAATTATTAAAGTATTAGACTTTAGATAGTATTGACGGCAAATTATTGGCGGTACGAAGTCCGCCGGGACAGCTAGTATATAAAATACTGCTACAGTGAGTATAAACTTAAAAGGGTAAAGTTCAACGAAAATTTATTAATAAAACGAAACTGAAAACAAGCCACAGCATCTCGTATTAATTAAGAAATCATTCCCCTACAAATGTGGAGTAGCTGGAAGCGAAAATGAAATACATTTTACACGTTCGTAGACGCGGTGGGGTTAATTTAAAGTAACCCACTTTCGCACAAAGCGCGCCAAATCAACAAAAGACTGTAATAAGGCTGTATAAGGGTTGAATACAGCCTGATTAATAATCTGGCCTTGTCATAATTTAGTAATGCTTTTCTATGCTACGCGCTACGTTTCGTAGTAGTGCTACGGAGACCTTAACAGTTTTACGTGAATGTTATTAGATAATTTGCACATTTGTTTCTTCCCTAGCGTTTGCAAAAATACAGAAATCTATAATTCAACTATACGGTTAATTGGGTCTTATTATTACTAGTCAATTTTATGCGTTTTATAAAATGACTGCAAATCAAAAGTGTAAATAAATTCACTTCCATTTTAGTACCTATTAAAACAAAATAATAATAAGATTCAATTCTTATTCTTCACATAGACAGAACCATTCCGTCAACTATAAATTTCGATAATTAAACCGCTGTATATATATAAATTAATTAGCTATGCCCCGCGGTGTTACCCGCGTTCAATTTTATAAATTTTCTTTGCTATAAACCTCACGGAGCCTGAGACCTTTCCAACGAATGCAAAACCGTGGAAATCGGTTCGTGCGTTCTGGAGTTATAGCGTCAGGAAGGAAAACCCGACTTATTTTTATATAGTAGAAATATAAGCTAGCTAAATAACTATATTATTACTATTATAAATTAAATGTTATTTCTTAATGTTTTCATACAATCCGCTTACCTAAATATCTATATGTACCTAGAAATAATTATGTACTTAACAATAAATATTACAATAAACATGTTCTGACTATTTTAAAGTCTATGTGAATAAAAAAAAATTATTTTATTTATTTTAGAAGGCAAGAAAAATGCAAATTCCGTAGGCATCTTGTGTTGTATAATATTCAAACCGTTCCTTGTTTCAAAAAGTCAAAAATATTCATTGCATAGAGGGGCAATAGACGGACAAAAGAATAACTTCGGCATAAACAATACACGGTTGACTGTGTGTCTGCAAAACAGGAAATACTCGGTGAATATCGTGGATCGCACATTCCTTTTCTCTTATTAATATCGCTTTTATTTTGGCTTAGCTTAGACTATGACACATGGAATAGAGGAGCGTACACGTGACATGATGGTATCATTTATTATTTGTATAGATTTTATGATAATAAAACACAATATAATATGACGGCGTTTACGTCAAAACGTCAGGTTGACACGACTGTCAATGTCAACCTAGCGAAGCGTCATTGTCGATGGTGGTGTGGGCGGCCATCTTGAAGTCACTTTTGAACGAGACGGCGCCCGCGCACCACGCTTGTGACGAATCGCTGAGAATCTTCGCCATCACGATATTTTAAGATTTCATTTGATTGATTTTACATTGTAGTAATCACTAAACATCTAATTAAATCGTGATTCTTGTGAATTACGTTGATTGTGATTTGAAGTAATTTATTTCTGTTCCGCCCTCACCTCCCCATGAAATTATAAGAGGATTAGTTGTGGTGAAGAGCCTTCAAGCCGTTCTGCCTCCACATCAGGCGTGGGATCAAGAACCGAAGATAAGCCACATGGTGAAGATATTATTCGAAAAATGTTTGAGCTAGAAAATAGCCGGATGTTGAGTCCGATGGAAGCGATTAAAATCAAGTGAGCGCCCACAATATAAAACAACTCAAATTCGACCCCAAACTGACACAAACACGAGCTTGGGCATACTGTTGACCTTTGTTTCGGTGAAAATCATTTATAATAGCTTTGGTGCGCTGAAAAGCACGGCGTCGCAGTGGCTATCACAAATATCGTTCCTTGAGATGCGGTGGTTGCAGATTCGAGTTATTTACTCCACGGAAAGATAGTGTTGAAACACCCGCGACTGACCTCATTAACCTGCAAAATAGGAAACGCAAGGAAAACGAATATCTGTGCGTGACCATACATAAACCTCAAAATGGCCAAATATGAGCGAAGACTACATTGCTGTCCACTGCACTGTCACATTCGTCAAAATTCCACAACCATCTACAACGATTAGCCTTCAATACGGAGATTATTACGAGAAAGAAGCTGCAGCGAGAATTGAAACCGTCTACTTCTAGGAAAGGAATGCGCCTCGAGTAGCTGAATATAATTGTGTACACGAAAAACGATCCGGAACTGTATCGTTCTTAATTTGGTTTTATAGTGTTTTTAAATTGTTTTTTAAAATGATTTTAAAGTGTTTTCAGTGCGGCAAGCTAGGACATGGTGCATGTGAGTGTCATCCGAAAAAGAGAAGGTCAAAAACGCCGGCAGCGACCTGGTCTTCTGCGACCAGAAACCAGACATCGCTGCTGTTTACGCTGTGGCCATTTAGCTTCGAAGTGCAACCGTGGCAATGAACAACGTGATCACAAGAGATGCCCGTTAACGTCTACGTTGTTAACACACCAGAGAGGACATTTTGGTGAGTAGTTCCATGTTTATACGTTTCTAGAGCTGATTGCTCACTTATGACTCATGAGCTGATTGCTCACAAGCTACAGACGGCTTATAAATTTTGAGTAAAACTGTTTAATAATGTTGTTAATTATTCTTGTAGCTTACAAATTTCAACACAGATCGAGATCGATAATGTTTCGTTGTTTTTCATGGACAACCCAATCGTCGTTTACGTTATGATATCATGATTTAACGCTATACTTAAATAATCGTCCGAGTCGGTTGCCTCGAGAGGGCTGACTTGTCATGGATGATCGCTTGCTATATCCGAGACGAATTGTGTCGTCCAAGTCAGTTGCCTCGAGAGGGCTGACTTGTCATGGATGATCGCTTGCTATTTCCGAGACGAATTGTGTCGTCCGAGTCGGTTCCCTCGGGAGGACTGACTTGTTCTGGCTGCTTGCCTGCTAAGTGTAAGACGAATTGTGTCGTCCGGGTCACATCCTTGTTAGGATTGGCTTGTCTAGATGTTCACAAGAACGAAAATGTGCTGTCTGGGCTAAATTCTAGCCAGTTATGATATCTAATGCTTTTCTCGACTGGTCTTACTGAAGTGTAGTCAGAGTCACACCTCACGGTTGACTAAGCGGTACACTTGCCTGGTTGGTCCAAGTTATTAAATGTTTTTAGTGTTTGTATACTGATGAAAATTATTAAGTCAGGATGAGCGAACGGACTATGCAGTTATCTTAGTTTGTTTCAGATAAATCGCCCGTGGACGGTCGTATGTCAGTCCGGCCGTGACGGCGTTTACGTCAAAACGTCAGGTTGACACGACTGTCAATGTCAACCTAGCGAAGCGTCATTGTCGATGGTGGTGTGGGCGGCCATCTTGAAGTCACTTTTGAACGAGACGGCGCCCGCGCACCACGCTTGTGACGAATCGCTGAGAATCTTCGCCATCACGATATTTTAAGATTTCATTTGATTGATTTTACATTGTAGTAATCACTAAACATCTAATTAAATCGTGATTCTTGTGAATTACGTTGATTGTGATTTGAAGTAATTTATTTCTGTTCCGCCCTCACCTCCCCATGAAATTATAAGAGGATGAGTTGTGGTGAAGAGCCTTCAAGCCGTCCTGCCTCCACAAATATTTAAGATATTATACAACAGACGGCGTCTTCTAAGGAATTAATTTCCTTTCGAACTATTCCTATAATTTTGATAAAGTCCATTACTGGTTCTAAGACGGTCGAGTAATTACCCTGGACGTGACTAAAAATGTATTTTGTAGCATTGTTCTAATATTGTTATGGTTTTGGCGGGTGTTGGTGTTCTACTAAACCAGCTCGCTTTAGTGATCCTATTGATTTCTAAATAACGACGTAATTTATTTTATTTATTTATTTTTCTTAGGAAGACCAACAGCTTTCAGCGACATTTTGGCTTTATATGTTATACGTGACAGAGAACCATTAATGACGCTCTGAGGGCAGTATTGAGGAAGCCACGGTACTGCAGTGCTTCCGAAATGTTTGCGGATTCATCCATTGACGACTTCTTTCCCATTATAAGGAAACAAACTACATCGATGATGAGTAGGGTCCGTGGTAGCACCAATGCTGTCCTGAGAATGTTAGCGTGCAAGATTGACAGCCCTTTTATCGTGTATCTACTGGGCAGGTGTACACCTGCACAGAAATAGAAGATAGTAATAATTGTTTTAATCTGTTTTGTTTACTAACAAATTACTAACACTTTTTTGTATTTATTTCTGTGTACTACTAACAACCCGTACTAACCCTAGATTCGCAATTAAATTATGGACTATATCTGTCATTGTACAGACGCCAGCACGCCAGCTACTCCAATCTGTCAAATTTCTTTTATAGATTTTCAACTTTATATCAAAAGCATAAAGTTCATTTTCAATTGGGGAATTTTGATGTGCTGGCGTCTGTACATATACGTATATCTGAAATAAAGATTAAATTAAATAGGTCTCCACGCATAAATAAATTAGTTGCATAATTAAATTATTTCTACAAAAGAATTTAAAACTGGCCAGTATTTTTTGGGTTTAATAACTTTATACAAAACACGGACTAGACTAGACGGTGCTGATGTGTGTACGTTCGACTTTAACTAATATAATA
Organism: Pseudoips prasinana; assembly: GCA_951640165.1. NCBI lineage: Eukaryota > Metazoa > Arthropoda > Insecta > Lepidoptera > Nolidae > Pseudoips > Pseudoips prasinana. Next base: position 14,627,531 of record OX621241.1, on the reverse strand, counting down.
ACCAACGTTTAATTAATAACCTACACCGTCATCGTTTTTCTATTCTATACGATGACGGTGTTCATTCTCTTCTTTCTATTCTATATGTTTACGGCGTACTCGTACAGTCGCAGATTTTCTCTGCTGAGCCACGTTAGAACTCTTTCATAATGAAATATACTACTAATTTTATAAATTCGAATGTTTGTGAGTATGGATGAATGGATGTACGGGTGTTTGTTAGTCGTTCACGCAAACACTTCCGAACGGATTTTGATGAACATTTATAATAAAATAGCTTATATATCCGAATAACACATAGGCTATAATTTATAAAGTTTAACGAGCGCTAAACCGCGGGGTCACCTAATATGTATGTAAGTATAATATGTCAAAACTTTTGAGACGATTACGCGCTATACTGGTGATTAATTAGAATCACTTGCGGAGACGGTAGCATGGCGTCGCTAATTGTTAGTAGTACTATCATAATAATACAAAAGGTTTGGTATATAAATATAAAATTCACTTCTAGAAAACGTTTGACCGAACGAGTCATTGGCGGTATTATCAATGGATACTTTGCCAGAAACGAAAGCCAAAACAATTCAAGATCACTTTGTTATACCTGAACACAACCCACCCCATTAATTCAGAGTAAGATTTATGTTGAAGGTCTCAGTTTTTTAAACTGGATTCTGTAAGGATTTTATAACTTTTGTTTTTTAAAAGATAACGCTCGCTCTAGAGAAATGGCCTGTGTCGCGGGGTCCTGACAAACATATAATTGACGGACACAAAGTACACCCAGATTACTATTTGTTACTCTACTATTATCAGTATTTATAAGTCACGCAAATATTGTCTTGCGTGAGATTCGAATCCGTGACAAGAAGAGACAAAGCGACTGCCTAAGCTGGTACGACACACATGCTCCGCTCAGCTCAGTCAGCTTTGGTCAACTTCAAGTGGAAAACGGTTAATCCCTGTTGAATAATAAAACGTATCTTGCCATATTCGGCCCGCACATCTACCTATACTTCAGTTTTTCAGTTGTAGTCATTAGATAACAGTGGTTAGGCCATGTCAGAGGCCTACTGGGCGGCTTGAATAAGTCTGACACTAGGGTAACCGCTGCCCATACGACAAGGATAAGGACTGCACGCTGGAAAAACACATGTTGTAATAGTGTAAAAAAACCTATAACCTTTTTCTCGTCCCTCAGTGTCATCTAATCAAAGTCCAACGCCAAATTACTTGATTGTGTTACTCCGTTACTTTAGATGACACCGCATGATCAACGCTCCAAGTGAAGCAATCCTTCAAAGACTACGATTACGACAGACATCCCGTATGTCTGTTTGTGGAATATATACATAACATGAACACAACCGCATGTGTTTACTGGTAAACAAAAAACAATCTCAATACCTATAACACTTCTCTTTCTTTTCTCCTTTAAAATAAAAACAAAGCATGCAAACTACTTTTAATAAACATCAATGAACATTTGTAGTACTTACTCCACTTCAAAGAACCGCTGGATTCCTTCCAAAAGTTATCGGAGACTTTATTGAATACAAACAACTAATGTATTGCAACAGAGACTGCATCTTGGCTGAATACAAATTCAGAAGAATAACAAATACAGGGTGTTGGTGACGGCCTAACGCAAACTGATATCACCGATTCAATGAACACGTATGAAATATTTTTAAAGCCCTCAAAATACACGATAAATTATAAAATAAAGACTAAAACATAAAATGCTTTATTCCAAATCCTTATTCTGAAAATCCATATGGTTATGACTTTCATATATTGCATGCATGATGGTAGTGCGTAGAGTATGTGGAAAAGAGGCATTTAAAAAAAACAACTCCTATTATCAAAAGTAGTTTGCAAGAATTAAGGATAACATTTGCCATTCAAAGAGGTAACGTTGATGAAATCACGTTTAATATAGAATACAGACACAAGTTCCAGTCTTAAGCTAAAAAATATTGCGATAATGAGGCTTGTTTCTCGGGACTATCTAAAAATATCTTTCCCATGTGTGGTGAAGATGGCTAGACGGTTAAATTTCCGATATGACAAATTTGAGCATGATTCATATAGTTTTATGTGTCTGGATTTACTCTGTGTCTGTGAATTATATTTTATAAAGAAATCTACGTAGTCCAACAAAACAGGGTTTTACAGAGGCAATGTGGACGCCATCTTTAAATAAAGCCTTAGCGTTGGAAATGATAATAATTTATAGAAGAATATAACATTTAATAATTTTGCTGAAATCGTATTCTAATAAATAGGAATAATGAGTTTGTTTTTGCTTTTAGCTGAAATCAAAACCGGAAGGTACGAAGGAGTATTTACAAGTTGTGACATTCATCTTGCATCTGAGCTGCATAACGAACTGTTTACGTTGTTTGTACCTGATAACTACAAATGCAATAGGAAAAATAATCTATTTGCAACATCGCGACATCGTCTTGTCGCACGATACCACAAGCAAAGTCTAGGAGACCTCGTATCCGCACCGACCTCAAAGAACTCTTGAATTTGAATCTGGATTGTGATATGTATGTGAAAGAATAAAATATTAGCTTCTTTAAAATATTGGGAGATGGTTAATGAAAATTGTACATTTAATTTAAAAAATAACAATGTTTTTATGCATGTAGATTTTAAAATAATCTAGTTAGCTTGTAAATAGTCGGAACACGTTTCTAGTAATATAGTTAAGTATACAAAATTATTTCTAGGTACATACAAACATAGGTATAGTTATTAGGTCATTTGCCTTGTATGGAAACTTTTAGAAATAAAATTTAATATATGATAGTAATGATTTAGTTAAGGTAGCGCTTTATTGCTACCACAGGATCCAATGCGCCCCAACTGAGAAGGTCTAGCGAAACAAACTCAGCGGGTCGCAAGGTCTCTACTACCGGTTTTAACAGTTGAGACGCTCCGGCGACACATAGACTAGATTTGGTCCACTTACTGAACGTATTATTACTTTAGTTACATCACAGCATTATGATAAATCAGTAATTTTTAATTATTCGTATCAGTTTTCATTAGGTAATCCCTTACACCCTGTGTCTTATTATCAATAAATTTAGGTGGTACTTGCGATGGCCGAAGTGTACGTTGCGCGTGCGTCGCGAAAGTAAAACGCGCGTTGCATTGTTTACCTACGTTAGAAACTGAGCCAGCTTAAATGCTACGTACATAGATGTTTTCAAAGATATTGACAAACACTAACTAAGAGATAACGTCAAACACGTGATGAACAATGATAGCAGAGTATAATAACCCCATACAAGTAACTATATATTCTGAGTAATGTTACATTTTACACATTAACAGGCGCTTCCATACCAGACACCCGTCCGTAAACGGTCGGAAAGGTCGACCTAAGCACTTAGGTCAGATTGTAGATGGGTAGCCGTCAAAGTATTTTGAATTTTGGGAAACACTGAGTTTTGGAATACATCTTAAGCTGTCAATCCCAGAGTGTGACCACAATCTTTAAGCCATGTCGGCGCTTACTAAGTTGCTTAATTAACTAAACGCTTGTTTACATGAGAATATATAATAAAACAACCCCACATTATTAAATGAGAATATGATGTAGTATATACAAGATGTATACTTAAATAGTAGATGAAATTTAAGCAGCTTAATTTAACCTATGACACTGTATACTAACTAGCCATAAAATTTATATATTTACAGACGGCAGCACATCCAGCTACCCCAATCTGTCAAATTTCTTTTATCCATTTTCAACTTTATCACAAAAGTCTAAGGCTCACTTTCAATTGGGAGATTTTGACAGATTGGGGTAGCTTGATGTGCTGGCGTCTGTACCTACAGATAAACTTATTATACAAAATTCTTTTTCGTATGCTTCAATTCGCTCAGTTTCATGGGTAGACTGTGCTCTTTAATTTTGTATTATAATAATGTTACACCTTATATACCTAAGGAAAAAAGAAAAGTGCTCACCCAGTCACTGATTGAATCAACAACTTTCACCGCAGTAGGTACTTTGGATGCTGTTTTGCTGCAGTTCCTTTTATACAATCACAACACAAAATTCATCATTCTTTATAAAACCGATGAGGTATAGAACAGTGTAGATATAATTCCCTAAATGATGTGTAATAAAGAAATAATTATAATAACCGGTGAAATTCCGTACCGTACATAGAAACAACCTTACAAAAGTCCGTACAGTCGAAATAACAATCTCCTATTTGAAGTCGGTTAATATTGATTATTGTTTTGTTGGCATGGGATTGGGAAAAAAATGAAAAATCAAATTCCTCCCGGACAATACACAAAACGTTTTACTTTAAATGGCACAAAACATTAAGAAGTGATGCGATAAATCTAGAATCATGGGTTTGATCCCCACCTAAGACAAATCTTTGTTTGATGAGCACGATTTTCTTTCTGTTTCTGGGTGGAATTTGTCTACAATATGTATTTATAAATAAATAAGTATATTTATCAGTTGTCTGGTTGCCATAGTACAGGCTCAGGGTCAGTTCAGCTTTGTGGCAAGGAATGTGCAGTGGCAGTGTGTTAGTTGTCCTAAGATTTTAATGATTTATTTATTGATTCCGGCATTGGATTATTCGCAGCACAAAGTATAACTGACATCTCAAAACTGAGAAATTATGAATTCAATCGTCCGGCGAGGACCAAAGCAGCATCCCTCTACCAATCCGGGGTAGACGGGTGCCGTTAAGCTATGAACGATACACACAGGCTGATTAAATTATGAGTTCCCTTGTTAACAAGAGTTTTGCGGAGTATGTAGGTGACACCCATCAACTATGTTTCTAGGAACCTATGATAACGTCCGAAAATGTATGTCCGAAGGAGCTGGCTATGTCATTGGAGTGTGTGCGCACCGCAGTAATGATTTAGTAACTGATATGATAAGATATTAAATTATATACATCTGTTTACATTTCTTACTTTGAACTGCATTTAATGTGGCTCCATTCATTTTGCTACGACTAGTATTAGTTATTAGTTAGTAGTATTAGTTTTATATCGAGAACCCAGTGGTTAGACAAACGTAACTTAGGCTTTAAACCACTGACTGAGTAAATAAATACTAAACGTGTTAATTGAAATAAATAGAAAAACAAGTTTGTTGGTAAAGAATTTTCATTAGATCACCATAAAACAAAATATTAAACCGGAAGTATGAAATATTTTTTTCATGATTGTTTGCAACAGCGTGCACGTCATCACTCATCACCGATCTCGCGAACGAACAACCGCACCGTAGTCATTGACAATTTATTTTATGTTTTTACGGTTCTGTAGGTACAGTTAATTGGCACATTTTATAGTATTTTAATTATACTTTACGTATATACTTTACGTGAAATAAGTATGTGAAAGGGCCGTTCTGTGTTGTATATTTTTTCGAAATGCTTAATTTTTACAGCATACGAGTTGAAGAGATTTGTATTTAAAAAATATCTCTTTCATTATGTAACATATGTATATACAAAAAATATATACAGTCAAATCTAGAAGCACTTCCTTTTTTCAGTCATTAAAAAGTAGCTTTAAGTTAGTACTTTTGAGGTTCGTAAGTGATTGGCGAGGTAAAGCACCCGAGGGCACGCGGGCAGCCCATAGATGGGTGACCGTGAAGTGCTGCTTAATTTCTGAGCGTGACCGTGCTTCGGAGAGCATTTTAGCTGTCGCGTCTGTCCGGTAGTTGCCATCAGACAACAGTTGTCAACCGATGTTAGTGGCCTACTGGGCGGTTTGAGCAACACTTTCAGCGAGTATAAGCCCTGCCTATATGATAAAGAAAGAATGAAGGCTAAGGATTGATCATGAACTCTAGCTATCTGTCGAATTATTTCGAAGCTAAAATGACAAAGACAGATAGAGATATCGACATATTAGACACATAAGCATGGCAACACACAGAGGCACCTCTTTTTTACAGACTACAAAAAGAAGGATGTTATCAATTCGACTGTATACAAGTTGAAACATAAATAGTGCACGTAACTTAAGGAACTTAATTTGCCTATGAAACTTAATAACGTGTAGCAGATCAACATAAATACCCTGGGACATTATTTACATACGGCCATCTGTTCCCAAACTATGCAGAGCTTGTACTATGGAAACCAGATAAATGATATACTACTTTTACTTTTGTAAATACAGACTTATACATATAATCATACCCAGACTCAGGACAAACAGACATGTTCATACTCACAAACATCTGTCCCGTCATGAAAAATACATTTAATTTTTTTTATATCCTCATACTAGAATAACGATCAGCCGATGTATTCCACAAACTGGTTTTGTTTAATAAGTTCTGTTTCATAAGTAGATAACGCTCCTAAAGTTAAATACACTAATTATGTTACACCTTGTATATGGTACACACGGCTACATATCAAGCTACACATTTCCAATATAAGCTGACCTCTCATTGTATGGAAATCCTATACAACTTATACTGGAAATGTATAGCTTGATATGTAGCCGATTGTACACGATTTGATTTTGATATTTTTTATACAAAAATTATTGCTTTCGAGATAATCCTTTGTACATTCTTTTACAATCAGTTGTTATAAAGAAAATTTTAAAACAGTAATTATTCCGTCGTACGAAATAAATAGACATCATAAAACGAGTGTTTGGTACATGACTTTCAGAGAAGCATTACTGTCTGCAGTATCAGGTAATACGTGTAATAACTAAACCGGTAGATACCGCTGCCTTCTGATAAAAGCTATTACGTTTTACGACCCCTCAATACTCCCCATAGAGGTGATAAACTTCCATTCACGGTCGACGCTGTATCATATAATAATAAGAGTTTGTGGTTGAATTTCGGCTAAGATTGACTTGACTGCACGTGTGGCGCAAAGGTTGAGACAGTCCTCTCGCCGATTCGAGACCCGGGTTCGATTCCCGCGACAACTTTTTGTGTGACCTTTTAGTGATTGTTCAGTGTCTTGGTATACTTGCTGTCCGTTAGTTGTATGCTTGTAAATAACTTGGCTGTGTGGTTTCCAGAAAGAATAAAAGGGCCATCCCACACCATCCCGTGGGTGTCGTAAAAGGCTACTAAGGCATACACCAGTTAGTCGGGTAGCAACGCCACCTATGTACAGTCAACAGCAAAAGTAAATGATCAAAGTCGGATATTCAATACTAATTATCATAAATTGCGACAAAATAGTGTGGTGGTGAAGAGTATCTAGTTGAAAGTGTGCGTGAGTGTTAAGTGTAAAAAATATTAACTAGTGAAAACTGCCGCCCAATAGCATCATAAACTCAAAACTCAGGTCCGTTTTTGATCATCTACTTATGCTGTTGACTGTACTAGCTGCTACCGAACTGCGGTCGCCAACTCGCATGCCATTGGGCGTGGTTTGTTTAAACAAGAAAAAAACAATGTATCAAGCCAACTAAGCAAGACATATATAAGGAATATTTGCGCAATGGCAGATGCACTCACTGTTCCGTATAACCAATACCCGATTGTTCGGCTATCCAACATGACCGGGGAAACATCATGACAGCTCTGTGTACTAATGAATGCCGGGCCTCTAACACTGCAATCTTCCAGACTCCGGGCTGCTCCTGGAAGTTTTCTTGCCATAATAATCCCAATAACACTTCTTGGCTTGACCCAGGTTTTGAGACCTGGACCGAGCTAGAGATGCAGTATAACATAAATATATGATAATAATCCTTTCCTCCTACGACACAAAATGATATCCTATTAAACGCCTTATGCAATAAGAATGCATGACATTTACTAAGAATAACCATCCAAAAAATATGTTGTACAATATAGCTAAAACTATTAATTTCGATAATTAAACTTAAACATAATCTCTGACAATAACCTAATACAAGCTAGCTAAATATCATTACTATTATAAAATAAATTTTATAAATGTTTTCATACAATCCGCGTACCTAAATATCTATGTAACTAGAAATAATTATGTATACTTAATTATATTACTACAAACATGTTCTGACTATTCGTATGTGCTTTTTAAAAGTCTACGTAAATAAAAAAGTCAGCATTACCGTCCAACGTGACCATGCTGCCTGTGAGTGGTCACGTTGGACACCCATCTTTTGTAGCTTGGCGACCAACCTGATCATTTCGCAGAATCTACGCAGAAGCTTTTTTCGCATATCTATCTTTTTATAATAATAAACTGGGTCATTATTCACAAACGTCCATCTGATCCCAAGCCGAGCTTGTACTGTGGAAATCAGATTACTGATATATTATATATACTACTTTTCTTTTATAAATAATAATAATATCCTGGGACATTATACACACACGGCTATCTGATCCCAAACTAAGCAGAGCTTGTACTATGGAAATCAGATTACTGATATATTACATATTATACTACTTTTCTTTTGTAAATACATCCTTATAGAGATAATTACACCCAGACTCAGGACATGTTTATTTTACACGTATATCCTTATATTAAGTTTAGTACCGGGGCGACATATCTCCATTCATTTGGATAATCAATAGAGAAAATGTGTTTTGCCAGATATCAAGCCTAGCATGATCGAGATTTTCCTTAGAACCCCTGCATTTGAAATTTTATCAAAACCGTTAAGAACCGTATTAGAGAACACGATTATACTCGTATATGATCAGGGCCTTAAGCAAGATATGTAAATTTAAATTGGTTTTTAGATCTTTTTGCATAACAAATAGACAAATACTCAATGTTTAAAAAGCATAAAACCGACTTCAACTCTTCATTTAGTCATTCGATTCGAAACAAATTTATCAATTATATTATCAATGTATGAATGAGACCATTGCAATAACGTTCCCTGATGAGTAAATAAAATATTTAAATAACACCCCACATTTCTCTTAGTGTATAATATTCAACTAGTAAAAGGAATGTATGCATGAAAGAATAAAATCCCTGAAGACTAGCCAACTAAGTATATATACCTATAATGCAGGAGTGTTTGCGCAAAGTGATGCAGTCTCCGACAAGATCGGGGAAAAATCAGGACTAGAAAATATTTAAATAACACCCCTCATTTGTCTTAGTGTATAATATTCAACTAGTAAAAGGAATGTATGCATGAAAGGGTTATTTGGTACCCATATTGAGAGTTGTGAAAATACATATGTAATTCGCAATTTTGTGGTGGCGGCCATCTTGGATTTGAAATTTATCATAGTTTGTAGTATTGTACCAGTCAAGCCCTATCAAATATAATTATATTATAATATTGCCCATATTATCCAGAGAGTCGGTATTGAGGGAGTTAAAAATATGTGATCCGCCATTTAATGGCATCAGCCATCATGGTCCTATTTTCATCAAATACACCTAAGAACACCCCCCCGACTAATTCACCTTTCTATACCAATTCACAAACAAAAACAAAATCAAAATCGGCCCATCCGCTCGAGAGCTACGATGCCCCAGGCAGACAGACACACACAGACACGTCAAACATATATACCGTCGGGAGCAAAAAATATTCTAAAAATCGATTCATATTAAATAAAGAATTATAGATTTTCTGTTTTGGAATTTGGAGAATATTCCTTACTGCTACCTACGATTGGTTTTCATAAATCAGATCACAGTACATTACAGCATTAGGTCATACGGGTTGCCGGTCCTAATAGATATGGGAAATTGGAACAAGGATTCTGATGAATGCTTCCCGTTTCGTTGCTTCCCTTCCCTTCTATACATCCATAATTTCAGAGACAGCCACGGGTCGTCGTCGCATGGCCGTATAAGTACAAGGTTTTTGATAATTAGATGACAACATAGTTAAGAAAGACGTTGTTATAAAAATATAGTTATACTTGTACCAACGCATAAAAAGACACACAAAGCTTTGTTTTATTTTTGAAAACTGGTGCAAATTAGAGTTATTATGTGTATTTATGACGTCGGGAAAAATACACAAGGAAGCATTGTTTCATTTTATAAACCTGGTGTACTTTTGAGATTTTACGCGTAAAAATGGCGAAATTTGAGGCATAACGTCTTCGCCGACAAATTGCGAATTTCCGTGTTGATTCCAAAACTCCTGTAAATTTCTTCAACCTCCAGTAAAGTATCCTCTAATTTACTGGCGTAGGATTTTGACTCGACTGTAACGGACTTTCAATGTGATTAAAAGACGAAAACACTGTCACTATATCAAATCTGTATATCTGTATCAAATTACTTGTCACTGGCAAATACTGCAATCAAGTCAGTCTATATCAAAGTAAAAATAAAAATCGATACAATCGGTTTCAACCGGGTTTTTTTTAATAACCCTACGACGACACGTTACATAAGAATGTAGTCATCAGTGCACAGTGCACAAGATTTATACTCATAAATATAGTACCTTTTACCCTACTTGAAAAGAAGTCAGTTAACAAGTGAGTAATAAGTTTTTTTAAAGCATTCAGGTGCGATTTCTCCGAGTCTTGTTAACCCATTTTGATATTTTTTTTGCGATTTTTACATAAAAATGGTGGTGCTCTTTGTTGTCAAAAACAAAATTTGAAGTCGGTTTTATAAACAGTAACTGTCGTTTAGTGTCCTCGACCGATTCACAAACGTCTTACGTTTGTAATCCAATCCGAACAAAATGTATAAATCATAGTAATCGAATAAAGAAATAATTATCAAAATCAGTTGACAAAACAATGGAGAAATTGCTTATGATACAAACGAAGAAAACTTACAGTTGAATTGAGATTTTCACCATCTTCAAGTTAAAAAAATATAAGTATTTACTTTTTAATAACTACCTATTGTACAAATAATACTCATAAAATATGAGAATATCCGATTAGCTTCTGAACATAATTATTTTAATGGCACGTTACAAAAGTAATCTGGCCATTCGACATTACAGGCTATCGTAGAATTTGTAATGTTTCCAAGTAGATGGTAGTTTGCATAATATTTGTGATTAGTGCATGTTACATGGAGAAAGTAACTCGTTCGCTTAAGTTTAATGGACACCACGTTTAGATCATTAAGGACGACGTTAGCAACGTTATATTTAGATAAAGACGTAAATAGAGCCATCAGTGGCGCAGGATGCTTTTAAATCGGTCCCTATCGGCTTCCTTTTTATAGAGTCCAATCTCATGATGGAGGAATATTACCGGCATCAAAAATTTGCACGATAATTGTTGTACTTAATTCGAAAAAGTTGGCACGTGTGGCGCAGTGATTAATGTAGTTACCCGAGCCTCCTGTTTTGGGTTCAATTCCCGGACAATACAACCAATTATGGGTTATTCTGAGTCTGAATATCCCTTGTGTCGGTTTATCGTATATTTCCCGGAGATATAGAGTTGTATATCTTAAGTAGAGTGTTACTTTTTATAAGAAATGATAAATTCGTGTGATATTTAATCGATACACCATACCTATACGATACCAATACAGAATACCTAATAAGAGTGGTAAGCCGCACCGTAAAGTCTTTTTTTAATCGGCTTTCATAGTAAAATGTATCACCCGACGACACTTAAACCCCTCTAGACATAAAGAGAAATGAGTGATAAGCGCTGCAAAATAGAACTATGTCTCGGGAATGGATTAAGGTAGTCGCCTCGCTACCACCTCGGTGCTGTCGTGTTTCAGGTTCAAATCACACGCATGACAACTACTGGTGTGACCCAGAAATAAAATATCAGAGTCTGGGTATGCTTTGTGTCTTTCAATCTTTCTGTGAAGTCGCTCGCGATCACGGTATTGTATTATATCACATGTGCAGGTATTGTAGTTAAAAAATGTGAGCCGTCACAGAACCCTTGGCAGATGTTAAACATCGACATTATTTTGTAAAAGTAATATGCAGAAGTCGAAGTCGAGTATAAGTCGCAGTCGAAGTATAAGTCGCAGTCAAAGTCGAAGTCATGTCGAAGTCGAAGACGAAGTCGAAGTCGAAGTCGAAGTATAAGTCGCAGTCGAAGTCGAAGTATAAGTCGCAGTCGAAGTCGAAGTATAAGTCGCAGTCGAAGTCAAAGTCGAAGTCAAGTCGAAGTCCAAGTAGAAGTCGAAGTCGAAAAGAACATATTGTGATAGGAACTAAAAAAAAAAAAACCACGGCATGCATCGCCACGGCAGAAATCTGTTTTACGTGCGGCTATAGATGTTTCACATCAAAAAGACAGACTACGCCTCTCAGAGATTTCGTTGTATAATGACTACAGCCCAGATTAGCAACTTAACGAGCCCTCCAATACTCCAAATAACGGATACGCTTAGAAATATACACACTTAATTGGGTACCCAGAGTGGTAAAGGAGGTAAAGTGATAAAGCAAAGGTTTTTTGAATCGACTTTCCTTGTGAAAAGAAAATTCTTCAGAAATGAGTGATAATCGGTGCAAAATAGAAATTATAGATGGATGTATTTTTCTGTAATGCCACTGATGCGTCAAAAAATAGAAGAGAAAAAAGAGAAGAGAAAGAGCTGTTATTAAAATATATAATCACCAGCCACTCTTCTAAGAACTTTAAGTAGCAGTTTTATATTATATTTTGTATTCAGTAATAGAAAATTCGACTGAAAATTGCAAGTAAACTTGCGAGATACTCAGTAAGTTCCTCGTGATTTTCTACGAACTAAACGTAGTTTAACCATGTATGAGTTTGTGGCAAAATATGTTGCTATTACGATTACGTCACTACAATAGTGCAGTGCACTCGCCGTCTAGCATGAAATTGTATTTTATGTGAGTTCATTATATAATAATTTTACCCGACTTCCAAAGGAGTTTATTAATGGGATTGACCTATGTTTTATTTACATATTTTGTTTTTTGTATGTATTTTATTCGGTTTCTTCGTCGTTCCTGAACAGATTTTCATACGTTTTTATTCGGGAATTCTCATGGAATGCTCCAATCAAAATTTTGTTGGAAAAAGTTTTTAGTCATTGTTCTTAAAAGATTCTGGGCGCCTTTTGTTTTTTTTTACACTACCATTTGATGATCAAGCATATGGCGTACAAAATGTTTTGCGGTTACAGTGGCCTATAATAGTCAAGTCAACATTGCCCCCGATTCATGTTTATTCTTTAAAGCTGAGCTGACTTTATAATGTCCTGTGACATTATTCACACACAGCCATCTGATCTCAAACTAGCTCAAGCAGAGCCTGTAGGTACTATGGAAACCAGACAACAGATATACTACATATACTACTTTTATTTTGTAAATAAATACGTATATACTTAGAGAATTACACCTAGATTCAGAAAAAAACAGATATGTCTATGCACCCAAATATCTGTCCTTGGCGGGAATCGAACCCACGACCTGCGAAGCATTTACCAACCACGTCAACCGGCCCGTCATAATTCTTGCGACATACATAGGATCACGTCCCTGGAGAACTCTCTTTATAATCTCCATGAACTTTTTTATGAGATGCAATATCTGATCCATCTGATAGCACTTTCACTTGTGCGCGAAGAATACGGATAGAAGTGGGGTGTTATCAAACGATTCTATGCTTGCGACACACATGAGATCACTTCCCTAGTGAACTCTGGCAACCCTACCAGCATATAAACTGCTGTGTATTGCGTAATCATCATGGGAAATTGCTATGAGATGCACCATCGATCTTACAGAAATGTCACTTGTGCGCCTAGAATACTTATAGAAGTGGAGTGTTATCAAACGATTATTTGCTTGCGACACACATGACACAATGACATGAGATCACTTCCCTTCACTCCTTTGGCAACCCTACCGACATATAACCTGCTGTGTATTTCGTAATCATCATGGGAAATAATAAAGGAGGTTATTAAGAAGGCATACAACCCATACAGCTTCATCTGCCAACAAACTGCTATTCAATTTGGCAGAAGTATATTATGTATGTAAAGAAGTATGTTAATTGTGAATAAACATTTTTTCATTTTCATTTCATTACATTTACTGAACTAACTGACCTAATAAGAATTTGCTATGAGATGCACCATATAATATTATAATAATAATAGATATCATTTATTTTCTCCACAAACATTTTAGGATAAAAATTACAAGGTTGCAGGTTAGAAATGGGTTGTACAGATGTGTTGTGGAGACTGGAGCCGGTACTAAGTTAAGCCTGTGTTACAACTGTTACAAGTCTCCAGAGAGCCTTTACTAGGTTAACATGCTCCTTTTTATTACAATGACACTTGTACGCCTAGAATACTTATAGAAATGGAGTGTTATCAAAACATTTAAATGTCTAAGCGAAACTTTTAAGGCCAAATTTTCCGTTCTTGTGTGTGAAGATTGACAGAGATAATCGGAGAAGGAGAATGAGTCAGAGACGCGTTAATTATGTACCGGTTGGAAGGCTTTTATAAACTAACTGAATCCCATCGAGACAAATATTAATGGCTCAAAAAAATCATATCAAGTTAGGTATATAACAATAAAGCTCTAATGCAATGTTTCATCAACACTTCATGCTTTGTACATACGCCAGCATATCCAGCTACCTGTGAAATTTCTTTTATAGATTTTCTACATTATGACAAAAGCATAAGGTTCTCTTTCAATTGGGGAAATTTGACAGACTGGGGTAGCTTGATGTGCTGGCGTCTGTTGTACCCCTGAGATTAATACAGTAGACAACAATTACACTGTCGCTCTCATACCCGTAACTGCTTGTTCGTCATATCTCCGTGTGGTTTAGTAAAACCTTTGTTGTCTAACATTGTTTGTTAAATATCAATAGTGAGACACTTTACTCACAACAGACAAGAGGTGATGTTATAAGTTTAAAATTAAAGTCTGTCTAGTGCAATTTGATGTGAAATCTACAAAACGGATTCATCGCTTTCGAAATAACTCTTCAGGGGGTACAATATCGCTCTTATAATAATAATAATGTCCTCAATGGAAACTAGCCATCTGCGCGGGACATATTATAGTGCACAAGTGTGTGTGCTAACACAGGGTCACTTTCAATTCCACCCCTCTCATGATCCGATAGGATGATTAGCGACACGACCGAAAAGAGGTCATGTACAGGACCGACAGCTGTCGTGCTCTCCGAGGCTCCCAGACTTCGAGCTGATACTAAGAGATTTTCTGAATAGAACAATCCCAAAGTCATTTTTTGGGCTGACCCGGAATTGGAACCCAAGACCGCATTATCTGCCGTTGAACACGCTACCAGACCAACGAGGCAGTTGCTCTTATACATGCCTAATGAAAATTTGTTTAGCCGTTTAAAAGTTACAGGTCTGACGTAATTTAATATGTTAAGTAATTAAAATAGTGAGTAATTAACATAGCATATTTAACATAGCAAAAGGAGGATACTGTAAAGATTCCTGAAGCAAAACAAATACTAAAATCCATAAATCCAACGCTTCCATAAAGGACCTAGGTCCGGCTTAAAAAATATAGAGCTTTAGGTAATTAACATTCACAGTCCAAATTGATTGTTCAAAATGTAGAGTGGTACACACGGCTCAAATTTTATGAAACGATGTATACTATATACAGGTGTTGACGGGCCTGTGGCTTGATTGGTAAATGCTTGCTTTGCACGCCGCAGGTTCGATTCCCACCCCGGCCAGATATTTGTGTGCATTAACATGTCTGTTTGTCCTGAGTCTGGGTGTATCTATATACTTAAGTATTTACAAAAAGAAAAGTAGTATATGTAGTATATCAGTTATCTGGATTCCATAGTACAAGCTCTGCTTCTTTTGGGATCAGATGACCGTGTGTGACTAATGTCCCAGAATATTATTATTAATATATTATTTCTGCAATATCTCTGCTTGAATCTTATCAACCACGGACACAATTACTAGTGTCTGATAGGAATACCATTTAATCAGTTCACTTATTGCACCATTAACCCTGCTACTTGCTACATACTAATCGTGATAAACCTGATCGTTTACCATTATTCAATGTAATGCCGCCTGAACGTAATGTATTTCTTTATTGTTTGAAATCAATTGAAGTTACGTTAATACTCGATAAAATATATACTTCAGACAAATTCAATTGACGATCACCATAGCCTAGTTGGTAGTGCACCTGCCTACGAAGCTGGTAGTCCTGGGTTTGAATCCCGGTAAGTGCAAATATTTGTGTGATGAGCACGAATATTTGTTTCTGAGTCATGGATGTTTTCTATGTATATATGTATTTATCTATCTATATAAGTATGTATATCGTCGCCTGGTACCCATAGTACAAGCTTTGTTTAGTTTGGGGCTAGGATGATCTATGTGACATTGTCCCCAGATATTAATATTATTATATTATTAATTACTTATTGGTCAAAACACTCATTGTAAAGAGAACTTTTGATTTTATTAACCGACTTCAGAAGGAGGAGGTTCTCAAGTTCATATAGAACATAGATAAGAAGTATCAACGGTAAACATATGACGGCATGAACTCCCACCTGTCTTCATTGTCCGGTGAAGCAGTGTAAGCCTAGACTAACTATAAAATAAGTAATGTCAGGTTAAAAAAGTAATAGGATTATGATGAAAAATACTGTATTGGTAGCGATCCGTCTATTTGTATATATTATACATAGATACTGGTTTCAAAGTTACGAAACCTCACGTTAATGATAGGGGTTAGCGTAAAAAATACATACAGTAATTAAACTCAAATTTATTACGGGGCAATAATTAATAAATTTTTAGAAAGCAAATTTAAATGCTTAATTATTGAAGACATATATGAAGCATATAACTACTTCGACTTTTTGTGGGCATAAAGGTAGATTATATGGTTTAAGAACCTACTACATGATTTTTTGTGATTTTTGTGACACTTAAAATCAAATTACGATTAACATAGTAAAATTGGTAAAATACACAAAGTTCGTATAACTTAAATAAATTGGTAAAATACACATTCTATTAAAAAGGTTTGCGGTAAGTTTTTTGAAAACTTATTTGTTTTTCAGGTTTATCTAATGACGATTGTAAACAACCAATTTGGAGGGTTTACATCGGACACTAATTACCTTAATCCCTAATGTCTTAGACTAGGTGCAGGCAGGTTAATTAATTTCACGCTTTAATAAACAACATCTAACTAAACAATTGTTTCCTAAGAACCAGCGATATTATCTAATAAAGCAAATTTGTTAATTGAGTTTTCCGCTCGACGTATACTCGAATACACATCGCAAATGAGATCTGTAGGTCTCGGTTGCATCGCGGAGATAGCAACATGGCGAATAGGCGCCGGGCGGATGCTGCGCGTACAGCCTCCGCGGGCGTAGTACGCCGGGAACAAAGCGTCCCACCCTACCCGTTTCCTGAAACCGCTTCCGGTCAACTCGCTCGCAACACAATTTCATGTATGAAACTAACACTTAAATGTACATTAAAAGTAAGAACATTCACTTTTTAAATGAAATATAGTACCGATATCGACGTACAGTGATAGAGAGATGTGGAAGTTAGTCAGGAGCGTGTGAGCGGCACGTGTGGCGACGAGAGCGCGGTCCGCGGGCTACTGGCGGCAGCCTCCGGGCGGGGCGGGGGGCGCGGGGCTGCGCGGACCGCGCTTTTCATTAAAGGAGCCGGGCTACGCCGCCGTAGCAACGGTCGCCGCCCCGGCCGCCGATGGGAAAGCTCCCAGCCCTTTTGATTTATCCTCAAAACGTTCATGAAGCATTGGCGTTTTGCCGCCCGCCCGCCCTACTGTGGGAAAATGTATGCTACGTTCTTTCATGTATTGGCGCGTGATACTGAGAAACTCGTATTGCTTCTTTACATACAATATGCGTATATAAATTTACAATTAACCAGTAAAATATGTGCATACAATTTTTTGCTAATTTCACGTTATAATATACAAGCAGTGCCCGCGGACTTCGTTCCGCGTTATAATTATTTTTGTCCATGCCCGTTTTTTCATAGCATATAACACTCCACCATAAAGTAGTTAATATTGGGGAAATAATTTTGAAAATTGGTTCAGTATATCTAGATATTACCCCTTACAACGTCACAAAGTCACAACCTCACAAACTGACAAACGTTACCTCTTTATAATATTAGTATAGATGCTAATGCTTTTATTTCGTTTATTCCGTACTTACCTTTAATATGCAATAAATGCTATTTGACCCTTTGAATGGTGTGGGTCCCCTACATAAAAAAGAGCTAAAATTCTTTCCTACCATAAAGTAGTTAATATTGGGGAAATAATTTTGAAAATTGGTTCAGTATATCTAGATATTACCCCTTACAACGTCACAAAGTCACAACCTCACAAACTGACAAACGTTACCTCTTTATAATATTAGTATAGATGCTAATGCTTTTATTTTGTTTATTCCGTACTTACCTTTAATATGCAATAAATGCTATTTGACCCTTTGAATGGTGTGGGTCCCCTACATAAAAAGAGCTAAAATTCTTTCCTGTCAAGTCGAATGTCACTTTACCACACTCATGTCAGCCGAATGACTTCCACTGCTGGACAAAGGCCTCTCCAAAAGATTAACACGATGGAGTTGTGTCCACATTTGAAGGGATATGCCATATTCGCCACGCTTGGCAGACGGATTGGCGATCGCAGTATGATGGTCATAGTGGACAGAGAGAGGCTGCTGCCCGTTCTCTGGTAGATAATATTCCTTCGGGTCGACTTCTACGCCCCTCACGGGATGAGATGCGGTGTTGATATTCTATGCCGCCAGCCACCCAGCAACCATAATATGGTTGTAATAATTCTCTGACTAAAAATGAATTAATGAAATGAATTAACTTTCATATTGGTCAGTTTTAGCTCTTTTTTTGCACATATAACACTAAACCAAAATAGTTGGCATATTTCAAGAGTTATAGGGTAAATAGATATTTAAACAAGAACAACATTATTTTTAATACAGTTTGCAAGCTGCGATGAAGAAGAAATTATGTATGTATTGTATTAAATAAAGTCTTTATTAATACAATACATATATTCGAAATCAAGATCATTATAAATTGATATTAAAGAGTCAATTATAATTCAAGTAATGTGAAATTCCC
Organism: Pseudoips prasinana; assembly: GCA_951640165.1. Lineage (NCBI taxonomy): Eukaryota > Metazoa > Arthropoda > Insecta > Lepidoptera > Nolidae > Pseudoips > Pseudoips prasinana. The sequence continues at coordinate 14,608,449 of OX621241.1, read as the reverse complement.
AGTTTAGCACCTCGAAATTCATAAGTGTAAAAAGTGTGAGTGTAACTATAAAAGCCCCCAACAGCTAAAAGAGTTTAGCTGTTAGGACCTACCGTTGTGGAGGACAAAATGTTAGATAATATTTTCAAATGATGTTTATTAAGAGTATCTCTATAGGTAGGTACTCTCCTAAGAAAAACCTACGAGAAAAGGAGAGCCGATGTTTGTAAGTCCATCCATTGATGAAAATTAGGTGAGACAATTTACCTAAACTTCCAAGACAGAGAGTCTTCTAAGAAATTACAACTTTAACGATAATGACGACCTCTGAATTCGAAACTTATTTATCTTTTTGAATGCGTTAGTTGGGGTTTGGTTTCCAGCGTCTGCGGATAGTTGATAGTCGATCCCTTTGAACAAATACTAAGTATAGTGGGCATGTGTGCTGGAGTCTCCTCAATTTTAATGCACCCTCTGCACTCACCCGTGACCCCAATCTTGAAACGATTATTTTTTATATGAAATGTCCTGCCATTCTACTTCCAGGTGTAGGTAATAAGCTTCACAACAGGCGTTGGTTTCAGGTGGTAGTGATATTTTTCCCTATGATTACACAATCGACCACTCTTTTTACATTGCTTTCAGTCGGTTAAAAGATGACATCACTTACGCGTTGCCACAATGAGCCTGGCCAATGTTTTATTCTAGATATGCCAAAGTAATCTAGAATTAAATACAAGAACATCTGCATTTTTACTTTTTTTATATTCCCAAAGACAGCTGAGATAATAGCAATCAAAGTACGCATTTTCGAGCGATATTATTTCAAACTACAAGCGGCGCCGCGGCGTTTGATCGCGCTGTGACGTCACGTATCGTCTCACGCAGCGCGCCGGCCGGTTTGCGGGTACAAATCTAGGTACTATTCATTTAATCACCGCTGCTGGTGGCTCGTACTTGCGATTTTATTACGAGAAAATTATTAGAAAATGCCGTGTAGTGCCCAAGAGTTTTGATTCCAATGTTAACACACCCAAAAAGTGTTTTTAGTATACCTAAATATCCTATGATAAGGAAGAAATGGATGACCGCAATACGCAGACAGGACTTAAAACTATTGCATTTTGTTATGAATATTATTTTAATGTCAATAACTATTATATTTATACTTTTCTCATGAAACACTACGGTATCTATTGGTGCATTTTATAATCAACTTCTGACTTATTAAATTGTAAAATCCTTAAATGACAAAGGTAGCTAAACTTAAAAGTTTATCAACCTTGTCATTTAAGGATTTTACAATTTAATCTTTAAATAAGAGACATTAATATTGGTATTATCTATCAGGAACCTTGATATCAGGATGTTATCATAAATAACCAACCAACCAACAATATCGTATTTTTTAAATGAGAATAGGTAATGTTACCCCTAACTTACTGACGTAGATTAAACATGGGATATTTGGAAAAAATATGTAATAACCACGAAATATTTTACCTACTTATACAATATTTTGACTTTAACCACTAATACTCAATAAGTAAAAATAGGTATGTTGAATAAAAGTGAAGTAAAATTGACTGCAAGTGGGGCGCAGCGGCTAAGACAGTCGCTGCTGTGTGTCCGAGGTTTTATTCCCGCGCCGGACAACTATTTGTGTAACCCGTAAATAGTCTATTATATGTTTGTAAAGTATTATAGTATTATTATTGTCATTGAAAAAAAAACGTTAAGAATGACAGTGGTATTAATCTACAGCAGTTAGAGGGCCGCTGAGTATAGTACTTACCTGCGGACGTAAGTATACTTGGAGATGGTGTACACAATTTTACAAACATTATGCTACAAATATAATAGTACCGGCCTTCATTGTATCCTAAATACACATCGTTAACACTTTTGAAGATTCATTCACAGAGTGAGTTTTTCCTCTGCCGTTTGGTCTTATTTTGGTCGTCTATAATGGCATTAAAATTTGGAATTATATATAAATATAAAAAGGTACCTACTTATAATATTTTTATTTTATATTAGTTTAGTTAGTTCTTTATTAGACTTAATTAAAAAGGTACTGAAAACAAAAAAAAATAAGTAAGTAACTAAGTCGAGAGTATGGTTGGTAGATTAAGAGGCCTATTACAGTCCACTAGCGCCGCCAATCGAAAAAAATTCATAACGCGTAAATAGAATCAAAAATACAAAATATGTTTTATTATTACTGTGGAAATGGCAATAACGTAATTGTATAACACCTTATCAACACTTGAAATATAGCTGTTTAGCTAAATCGTGCATTCAAAACATAAACGGCCGTTTTTGTGACAAATGCACGATTTAGCTAAACAGCTATATTTCAAGTGTTGACAATGTGTTATAAAATTACGTTATTGCCTTTTCTACAGTAATAATAGACCACATTTTGTATTTTTGATTCTATTTACGAGTTATGACATTTTTTCGATTGGCAGCGCTAGTGGACTGTAATAGGCCTCTTAAGAAACTTTGGATTCTTGACGCCGCATGCTACTGTCAATCAAAGTTTGTCAGTCGTGTAAGGAAATCTACCTCCCATGTAACCCTCTTCCAGGGTGCAGATATATGTAACTCACAAGGTATTTAACAGGTTGATGTAATACAATAATAACAAATTAATAAATAAAGCTATGATACAAGTACAGCGCGCGCGCGAGGCATCACTTGAATGAGTTTCATATGGCGCGGGGCGCGAGCGATCGGAGTGAGCTGATAGCTGACGTCACGCGCCAAGCGCGCGCTATCGTGGAAATTTAAAAAGTGCTCAAAACTTCTCAGTCATAACTTCCGTAATACTGCATTGATTTCCGTGAAATAAAGACTAATCTAATGTACTGTAATTTAATCTTTATTGTTAAGTAGCTTTTAGTGCAATATTCGCATGTGTTGGTCACCCTCATTCTCGTCAACCTGGTCTTGCGCCGCTACAGCACTCACAGTAGCGGCGCATGGCATGAGTGATGGTGAACGACCACAACCGGTAAGAATTCTTCATCTTTGCTTTCTCACGAAGTATCACTCTGAGTCGCTGCATCCGCGGGATTACCATAATCGATACTCATAGCTTCGTTATGGGGAGTGTCGCATAACTCATCTCGCTTATGCTTTTGAATATTCTGGGCCCAAGGTCACTACTGTAAGTTCAGACTTATTCCCGCACACGAACACAATATAATAATGTTATTAACCTTCCGAGGTATGAGTACACTTAGGTATTTTCATTTGTCTGTTGGGAGGACATCAAACCTTAAAATTATATAAAGTTATATATAAAGTTTTTGCATAATGCAGTTGACCATAGGACAATACGTACCTTCTTATAATTATCGGTTTAAAACGGGATTAAATATAATGACCACCATAAAATGCTTTGATACCCTCCGTTTTTTAACCAAAAATAGAAACTTAACACCAGAAAACTAAAGTCTAAAAATACAATAGTACTTGCAATTTAAGTCACGACTGCACTTCAAAGTGTATTCGAACACCAAATGTAGTAAATGATCACCAAATCTTAGCGAGCAAATTAATGTGTTATTTCTGCCTAAATAAACCTCTGTGATTGCCACAAAATGTAGGCTTATTACCAAAAAAGTATTATGATGCCATATTGAGTCATGTGTCCGGTTTGCAATACCCTCCCTTTGTTATTAATTAGAAGAGGACTTACTTTTTAATGTTTGTTTGAATAATTTAAAAAAAGATGATTAAAAATTTTTTGAGACTTTTTTCTTTAATTTTGTGACAGAAACGAATCGCTGCAAAACCGACTTCACGTAGTCGTGTTTGCCCTACCCCTAGAGTGTAATGTAAGCCCGCGTAGGCGCGGAGGGGTGGGGCGCGGGGCGCGAGCTGCAGGAGTAGGTGGTTTGAAGGCTCGCACCGCAGCTTCGGCTTGCTGGCCGGCTTTGCCGGCCAGCCTCAGCTGCGGCGGTGAGCGTTAAAACCATCTGCGACGATGAGCTCGCGTGGGGCCGCCCAAACCCCGCAGCGCCGGAGCCGTGACAGAAACAATGCTTGCTGCATAATAATTATCTTTATATTTAAGTTCTAATTTGATTTAGTTAGTGTGCATAATTAGTGTGCAAGTCAGTATTTTTGATATAACTTTGAAATATTTTGTTAGAAAAAAGGGGATATACAGATATCGATTTAAATTGCCTTATTATTTACATAAATCGGATAACGTGATATTATTTTTTGCATGTCATTTTAAATTGAAATGTGTTTAATAATTTGGTGTTCATTAACAATTTTTGGGTTAACCATGATTTTTTTGGAGTCAGTTTGCTTAAACAGAATAGCAAGATGTAAATACTTTGGTTATAATTTTACATTAAAATGCTGGTTTAATTTTGGTGATCATTTATTACTTATGGGTTAACAATGATTAATTTGGAGTCATTTTGCTTAAATAGGATAGCAAAATGGTGAAACTTTGGTTATAATTTTACATTAAAATGCGGGTTTCATTTTGGTGATCAATTACTATTTTTGTCTGTTATATGTTACTATATTTGGTGGTAAGTTAAACATAAGCCGTTTAAAACCAACCACCAATTTTCATTTTGACGACCTATTGAATTAACACTTATATGAAATCATTACAAAGGCACACCTTACAATAAAAAAAAGGAGTTATCAAAAAAAAACACACACACACGGAGAAATAGCGACACACAAATACAAAAATACAGATCTTAAAAAAATAAATTCTGTGTGTCAAGTAGTCCCTGTGTTAGTTTCATACATTTTAACAAAATAAAATCTTGCTTGTCCTTGGAAAATATAGTAAAAATTTGATCAAAAAAGAGAATATAAATAATACCATTCAAAGTATGTACATTGGTATGCATTTTGATTTTTTTTTATGTACACACAGTAAAAAGTAAATAAAAGCAAGTATACAAAACGAAAGAGTACAAAGGCACTGCTTATTTCTAATGAAATATCTTCCAACAGGCCCGCGAGAGGAGATATAGTATGAAAGAGGAATTGTGTGTAGGTTAGTCAAAATATTAAATAAAACTCAGTAGTCAGAAGAATATAAATAAACTTACATACAACTACTTAAATAAATACATATATAAATACATAAACAGTTCTAAACATACAACCAATACAATAAATAAATATATATATTAACATAGAGAGAGAAAATGTAATTTCACTCGTTTTTTAAATAACGATAGAGTGTCACAGTTTCTTATGTTAGGCGGAAGTGAGTTCCATAACCTGACCGCGCGGACAGTAAAGGATTGGGAGTAGAATTCAGTTTTATGGGATGGGAATTTTAGGAGGGATATAAGGTGCGACCTACATGGCTTGTCTGGTGTGTTAGTATAGGAGAAACGCTCATGTAGGTAGGACGGGAATAAGGGATTATGCAGGATATTAAACAGGAGACATAATATCCGAGTATTCCTGCGAAGGCGGATTGGGAGCCACTTCAGTTCTTTGCGATATTGAGAAACGTGGTCATATTTTTTTAACCCAAATATAAAACGAATGCACAAATTCTGCAGCCGCTCAAGTTTGTCTAACAGCTCCTCATTAGCGTCCAAACTGCAGGCATCAGCGTAGTCTAGAATGGGCTGAATAAGAGCTTGGGAAAGAGATATTTTCGTTTCCAAGGGCAGGAAGTACTGGATACATTTTAGTGTATGGAAAGAGAAATGTATCTTCTGACTAACACTATTCACTTGAGCTTTCCAAGTCAAGTTGCTATCTAAAATTATACCTAAATTGCAGACGGTATCCGTGTAAAGGATAAGCGTATTACCGAGGTGTATCGTAGGAAAAGAATTAAAATCCACGGTGCTACGTATTTGACGGCCGCCAATTATGATAGCCTGCGATTTTGTAGGGTTAATGTGCAAGCCATAAGACAAGCCAGCCCAGAGATTAATTAAGTAAAGATCTCGATTAATAGCGGAAATTGACTCAAAGATATCGTCTCTAGTAAAATGGCGGTAAAGCTGCAAATCATCTGCATAAAGATGGAAGTTAGATGAAATTACACTAATAACAGAGTTAATAAAAATAGAAAATAATAAAGGAGACAGGACGCCACCTTGAGGTACTCCCGCAGTAAGTCTGCACCAATCAGATATACAATCATCTTGCTGGACACACTGTGAGCGCCCCCGAAGATAAGAATCAAACCAAGATACAGCTTTAGAAGAGAAGTTAAGAGATTTAAGGATTCCGAGTAAGATGTCAAAATCAACTGAGTTGAACGCGCTGCTAAAGTCAAGGAGGACAAGGATAGTTAAGGATTGGTTCTCCATAGCCCATCGTATGTCTTCGGTCACTTTGAGGACTGCCGTAACCGTACTGTGTCCAGCACGGAAACCAGATTGATAGGGGCTTAGAAGATTTTTGTGAGAGAGAAAGAAAGACAGCTGTCTATGTACAATATGTTCGAGAGATTTTGAAAGAAATGGAAGAATAGAGATAGGCCGAAAGTGAGATGGTATGGTGACTTATTTGGACATATTATTAAAATCAAAACAAAATGTTTATAATAGTATATTGACTTTATTATCAAAATAAAATTGATTAGCCTAAATATAGAACTCGTCATTTATTTTTCTTAAAATTTTTACCTCCCTTTTGTGTCTTGAAAGGCTTGTTGTCTTTATTTGGATTTAGTTGACCAATTTGCTTTTTCTTTTTATTTAATTTGTTTTTTAACATCTTAGAAGCTGCTGCTTCTACTTTTTCTGTGATTTTATTTTCGTTTTTATTGATTATTTTCGTTCCTGGTTTTTCACTTTGTTGCTTATTTTTTTTCTTGTTCTTTTTCTTATTGCCTTTTGGACTTTGAGAAGTGTTTAGTGCATCTGACTTCTGTGAACTGCTTTGTTGTGTCGTCTTTTGTGTATCAGGAGTTTTGGGTGTACTTACTTTAATTTTGTTTTTGTTTGGATTTTGCGTGGTTTTCACGGCATCGGCCTTCAGTGAACTGACTTCTTGTGTCTGCTTTTGTACATTTTGAGGGATGTTGGGCGCATTTCCTTTATTTTTCTTTTTCTTTTTGTTTGGATTTTGCGTCGCATTTACTGCATTAGGCTTCTGTGCACTGCCTTCTTGTGTCTGATTTTGTACATTTAGAGGTGGATTGGGTGTGTTTCCTTTGTTCTTTTTTTTATTTTTTTGCTTGTTTGGACTCTGTACAGTGGTAGGATTCACGATGAATTTGTTACTCCTGCTGTTTTCACCCGAAACATTTTTTACAACAGCCTGGTTTTGTCCTTTTTGCTTGTTCTTCTTATTTTTGAAATTTTTCTTTGTATTCTGATTCTCAGTGGATTGGGCATTACTAGTTGCTTGTTTACTGGCCGAGCTAAAAACAGAGCCCATTATTATTATGTTGTAATATTTATGAAATACAAGTTACTATTCTTATTAAAGAAGTTCTGAAAGAATTTCGTTTAAAGCAAATAGAAATAAAGAGGACTAGCCTAATACAAACGACATATAATAGGGTACAATATTAGTTTAGATACATATGAACTTCCTGTACCCACGACCGACCAAGATGAGGCGCAGAACCCCGACGCCTTGACGTATAATATTAGTTGACGGATTTTATTTAAAAAGACAACGGCCGCATTTGTGACATTAATCCTTGGGAAATGTGTCGCGGGGTACTTTACAAGCATAAAATTGACAGACACAAGGTACATCCAGACTCTGGACAACTATTTATGGGTCACACAAATAGTTTTCTTGAGCGGGAATCCAACCCAGGACACGAAGTGCCGGGGCGTCTGTTTTAACCGCTGCGCCACACGTGCAGTAATTTAATATTATACTTTTTTGGCTTGAAATGGGAACAGGCAATGAAGTCCTTTGCCTACCTGTTTTCTACACTAGGTTTCTTTTTCTTTTTCTGTGGCTCGTTAATATCGCCTTGACCTGGTCTCTTAACCGGCACTTGTTTATTATTTTGCTTCGCCTCATTTCCTTCATCTGATTCAATATCGCCATTCTGTTTTCCTTCCTCATTAGTTCCTTCAATTTCTTCATCATCCTCGTCTTTGAAGGGTTCCGGCTAAAACAAACAATACATTAAATTATAAAAACCAAATCATACGTGATACAACGCGATACCACTTATTTTATTGAATACTTACAATTACATTCGAGAACTTTTTAAGTTTTGCTACATAAAATCCATCCATATTGTGTGTGTGAGGATAAAATCTTCTAGTGAGCTTTAATGAAGGGTGGAATCTATGGTGTCTATATTTAATAAATCCCTCAGTGCCAAAGTCGAGTCCTGTAGGCACTAACTTTACGTTTCTACGCTTCAGTGCGTAATTTACAACCCATTCATTTTCTTCAGGTAGGATTGAACAAGTGGAGTACACTATGTAACCTCCAGTCCCAGATTTTGCGCTGCAGCAATCAATTGCAGCTAGAAGTAGCTGTCTCTGTATATTAAAACATCTCTGAATATCTTTTTGATCTTTTGTTGTCTTCACACTAGGATCCTTGGCAATGACTCCAGTACCAGTACATGGAGCATCCAACAATACCCTGTCAAAACCTTTCATTACATTAGGGAATTCCCGACCATCATGATTACAAATAATGGCATTCACAACTCCCAATCTATGAAAATTACCAACAATAGCTTTAGTTCTGTCTTTGTTAGCATCATTAGCAAACAAAGTTCCCGTATTTTTCATAATAGCTGCAATATGTGATGCCTTTCCACCTGGAGCTGCACACATATCCAAAATTCTCTCATTCTCTTGTGGTGCTAAAGCCATAACTGGCAAAAAACTAGATGCACCTTGAAGGATGTAATGCCCTGCCAAATATTCAGGTGTAGCACCAATTGGTACAGTTGAACTGTAAACAACAAGTCCAACCTTACTCCATTTCCCTACAGGGTCTAAGTTCACACCTCTGTTAATTAAAGCCTGAGCCAAATCTCGCCTTCTAGTTTTAAGGCTGTTTGTCCTGATAGTTACAGGACGTGAAGTTTCGCTAGCTTCCAAGAATTCTACGAGCTCTTGTACAGGGAATATCTGCATCAGAATTTCCATAAGAAATTCGTTATAACTGTAATAGGTGCACAGGTCTTTTAGTAACAATTCAGTATATTCACATCGGGAGCGACCGTCTTCCTTCAAACGACTGAAGTCACCTAAAACTATTACAACATCTTTGATTCGCTGGTTTACATCTTGTAGACTGGTAGGATTTTGTAACTCTTCCTCTGAGGGAAAAGCAAACACATCTTGCTTTGCAATGTTTAATTGCATTTCTTCATCAGCAAGTTGCTTGTCTATCTTTTGTTTCTTTTTAAGTTTGATGTTAGCTTTCTCTATGGGTAACATATCATCATCATCATCATCTTCCCCATCATCATCGTCATCATCTTCACTATCTTTTTCTCCTTCACTGGATCCAGACTCATACTGTAATTTTCCACCACTGCCTTCTTCATCTTCAGATGCATCACCATTTTCTTCATTATCTGAATCTTTGAATAAATCATCAAGTGTCCCAACCTGAAATTATAATTTGTAATATTATATTATAAATCAAGACACAAAGTTTATATGAGTGTTAATTCCGCATATAATTTTAATTATAATAAGTATGGTCTGTGGAAAACTGAAAAATATATTATTGTAAAAATGTATTAAGTAGCACATTTACATTGCATGTAAATGCCAAAGTATATTTTTCTATCAAAATATTAAAGCTTAGAATTTGGAATTTTGGATTACCTATTGCTGTGAACATATATTTATGAGTAAATGGGGTAATTGGTATGGTACTATATTAAACGCAGTAGTGTAAGAACCACTTGGGGTAACCAATTCAGTAATATTTGATAAATGTATTGCAACCTTGGAATTTTGAACATCACATTCAAATACTCTATGAGTTAACAGTAGTTGAGAACGGTGGGTATCATTGAGTTTACTTGCTTTCAAGTTAAAGCTTTGACAGATTTCCGGCCAAATTTGGTGACAATTTTACTAACACTTGCAAAGAATATATGAACAGAGCAAGACATTGACTATTTAATTTTAAGTATGAATAATCGATGTAGACGTCAAATTAAGGTAAGAAGTGGCAGCACTGCTTATTATTTTATATTTTTATTAAAATTAATAAGAAATTAAGATTTTAAATCATAAGCATTTTCTAGGGATAAACAAAATTATGGTTTTAATTTTAAAGACCATAAAATATATATTTCTCCATTTACTATATCAGAAAATTCTTCATAGATTTTAGATATTTGATTGACATATAAAATATCCTTAGATTCTATTGATGTTTTTATGTGCAACACCAATTTATTATTTCTGATTGTAAATCAAAACTGAATGCACACAAGCAACATTATAATAGTAAAAAATTATCATAAAATCACAATGCTGGCAATGTTGTAAGAAGTTCATAAAGTTCCATAATGACACAATTTAATTTAATACAAACCTTATATTTTTCTCCTGCTTTCTTTTTCCCTTTCTTGCTATCTACTGGTTGCTCTTCCTCTTCTTCTTCCTCATCTGATCCTTCTACATCTTGTTCACTGTCATCATTGTCATCTCCACTGTCGTCATCATCTTCAGTATCTGGCTCATTTTTCTTTTGTTTTATTTTCTGCTTTGGTTTGAGCCAGGCCTTATTGTCATCAGTGAAACCTGTCAATATTTCATACATTAGATAATTCAATATATTTCATGCTCATTGGGTAGGCAATTTAATACCAAAACATCAACAATAATAAACACAATAGTGGCCATCCATTCTAAACTAGCAAATTTATCTAGACCAATTTGGAATGCTGACAGTGTATGATTTGAATTTAACTTTATAAATCAAACTGAACTAGTAATACTTCTTAACTTCATAGGTTTTTACATAGCTGATTTAAAGCATAGGTTAACCAGATCTTTAAATATGACTTACTAGCTATGCCCCATGGCTATTACCTGCATTACTACAAAGATTCATCAAAATTTGTTCAGTTGTTTTGGCGTAAAAGAGTAACAAACATACATCCATACATCTGTACCCACAAACTTATAAATGCGAAAATTTGTGAGTACAGATGTATGGATGTATGTTTGTTACTCTATATATAAGCAGGATGTGTACCTCTCGCAGTTTTGGCAGTGCACACCAGAATAGCTCGCAGATGGTAGATTTGTTCCTATTACTTGACACATATCATCATATTTTGGACAATTCACATGATATCTTTATAAATTGTAGCCTATGTGTTATTCTGATGTATAGGCTATATTATTGTAATGTTTCATTAAAATCCATTCAGTAGTTTCTAAACAAGAGTAACACACATCCAGCCATCCATCCATACTTTCGCATTCATAATATTAGTAGGATTTTGTTCAATACTGTGGGTAGTTAGAGTTCCTTATGTTTACCCCACTATTTATGTTGCACCTTGTATATAATAGGTCTTTACCTATGAAATTGCCGTTTTGTATGAAAAAATTTAAACGAATTTTTTTCATGAATTTTTTTATTTGTATTAATCGAAGTAATCACCCATGCAATCAATGCATCTTTGCCATCGCAGTGGCAGTTTATTGATGCCCTTCTTAAAGAAATCAGCTGGACGGGAGGCAACAAATTCTTCAAAGGCATTTTGTACTGCCTCTCGGGTATTGAATTTTTTTCCCGCCAAGAAGTTATCCAAATTCTGGAAAAAGTAGTAGTCTGTAGGCGCAAGGTCTGGTGAGTAGGGCGGATGACGGAGAGCTTCCAACCCCAGTTCTTGCAACTTGGAGACCGTCTGCTGTGCAGTATGAGGTCGCGCGTTGTCGTGCAGGAGCAGCGGAGACGAGCGATTGACCAATGCTGGTTGGAGATGCGCCAGCTTCTCCATCATTGTGCTCAGTTCTTCACAGTACACATCTGCAGTAATGCTCACCCCGTTTGGTAAGAAGCTGTGATGAATCACACCGGCGCTAGACCACCAAACAGTGACCATCACTTTTCTAGGGGTAAGTTTTCGTTTAGGGCATTGTTTAGGTGCTGAACCAGGATCCAACCAACTTGCTGAGCGCTTGCGGTTATCAAACAGAATCCATTTTTCATCGCAGGTAACAATGCGGTTCAAAATTCCTTCATTTGTGTGTCTGTTGAGCAGTGCAAGGCACGTCTCGACGCGTACTTCGCGCTGGCGATCATTGAGTTCGTGGGGCACCCATTTGTCAAGCTTTTTTACCTTGCCAATTTGACGCAAATGGACCAATATTGTTTTGACGCTAACGTCGAAAGCTGCTGCTAATTCAGCCGTAGATTGTGTATCATCAGCTTCCACAACCGCCTTTAATTCGTCATTGTCGACCAAAGTCTTCGGACGACCGCGAGGTTCATTTTTCAGGTCGAAATTTCCAGAACGGAAGCGAGCAAACCAATAACAGGTGGTGCGTTGGTTTGTAGTGTTAGCTCCGTAACCGTCGTTGATGTTGCGTGCCGCTTGTGCCGCGTTGCTGCCACGACGGTACTCATATTCCATAATTACTCGAATTTTTAACGTATCCATGATGACGAAAAAGATTGAAATGCGATGAAAATGTAACACTAATCAATAAAGAAATGACTACTTTTGGAAAAAAGAATCCATGTTTTTAAAATAAAATTAATTTGAAATTAGAATTCTTAGCCAAACAAAAATTATTTTGATTTGAAATAGCCAGTACTGCAGAACGGCAATTTCATAGGTAAAGACCTAATATAAGGAAGTTGGATGAAATGCATTTGACATTATGCCTATCATTGTACACACGGCTACATATCAAGCTATACATTTCCAGTATAAGCTGATTGCGTGTTGTATAGGATTTCCATACAATGAGATGTCAGCTTTTATTGCAAATGTAAAGCTATAGACATATATAGATATGTAGCCATGTGTACTACATGTATAAAATAAAAAAAAATTAAAATACTAAGAACTTGTGTATGAACTAAGTGTGCTTTGCCTCCTGATTCTATTCCCACACAGGGTAACTAATTGTGTGACCCATAAGTTTCTAAGTCTCGGTGAGATTGGTCACTGGGTATGTTGAGCAACAATACCTCATTATCATTAATTGCTTCTTCAAACTGAGGTAGGTTTTAAATATATAAAGTTAGATTGTATTAAAATGGTTAGAAGGTGAAAAATGAAAAGTGAAAAATAACCATTATCATACATTAAATTAAAATACCTTGTGTAATTTCCTCATCAGAACCATTCTCAGCATCCTCCTCCACTTCAATCTCACTATGTTTTGCAACATTTTTCTTTGCTTGTTTTAAAGCCTTCTTCTTTTCAACTAATTCAGTCTTCTTTTTAGCTCTTTTTGCTGCCCTTTGCTTCTGTCTGTGAGTAAGTTTTTTTTGTGTGTCATCTTCCACTGCAACAATAAAAATGAATTCATTAAATCCACATTTTAATCAAATAATAATAAATTACACAGTATTAATCAAATAATAAGTTTATTTGTTAGATAATAAAATACAAGTGGATCACATCATAACTATTCAGATCAGAATAGATAAGAGTAATTAAAAAAATCAAAAACATGAAAGGGAAACTTAAATAATCATGAAGAATATTTTATCTATACAACAAGGATACTTAGAAGAGGTGAATGATTTGTCCTAAAAAAAACATTTTCATTTTTCACCTGGTAGCAAATGTTTCCTTTTAAAAATATTGTTGCTAATTTTTTGGGTAACCACAATAGTAACAGTTGCAGAGTTGGTTAGCGAGCTATTATTGTCATATCAAGCATTGGGCTGCAATATGTCACTTAAGATCCATTTTTTAGACTCTCATCTGGATTTTTTTCAGACAATTTAGGGGCAATGATAAGCAAGGTGAGAGGTTACATCAGGACACTTCTAATACGGAAAAGCAGATCAGTGTTTTTTCTTAATATTTTAAATTACTCAATAGAATAAAATCCTTGTCTAGCAAATTTCTTTTAACTCTTTCTTTTTTCTAACAACCACCAATTAAATTTAAAAAAATCTAAAACGTCTGTTTGGCATGACAAAGTTAAAATTTTGTGTACCAGTGTTATCTATAAATTAGGGAGCCATGCAGCCACAGACACTCAATCAGCTTTTATATTGTATTGTGTGTTTAAATATTAAATAAGACATGAATATCCCTTCAACTGGCGAACTGATTATACATATTTAGTAGATACCAAGCACAACAGAATGTAAGTAAGCATATGAAATATCCAGCTATTAAAATTAACAGTGACTAAAGTGTGTGATGGATGAATTGAGAATATGGGTTGAAACGCTGGGTAAACAATAAACCAACCACACAGACAACAAGATATCAATACATATTTTTTAATGTCCTCACCTGTAGTTTAAAAAAAAAAAGACCCTCTGACCCGATTTATAGAAGTAGACCGATGCTGACATCTAATCTATCTTTGAGGCTGGTTATATATGAGTTCCGAAGACAGTAAATCTCTCGTGTAATTCTGGAACCTACATAGCCGCCACAGGTTAGATTGGAAGCCACAGCTATAGAAATGAAATAAAGGCAAGGAAGACGAAGATAAAACATTTTACTTACATAGTTCTTTCTTGAACACCGGATCAGGTTGCTTGCGGGCTTTTCTACCAGGTCCCTTCTTTACCTTCTTAGTATCGTCAAATTTTGCCTTCCGACCCATTGTAATACAATATTATGAATTGAAGCACCCCTGATTTATAAACCTTGTTGTTTTGGGCTGATATACGTCTCAAAGAGAACTTATTAAAACTAAACTTATTCGTACACGATTTACCACATTACACACGTGCTCAACACGGCAAAGAAGGTTGACAGATGACGTTGACATTATTGACAGTTATATTTTGTTTGACATGGAGTGTATAGATTACAATTCACAAAGAACGAATTGAATGCAAAGAGAATATTGTACAACTACTCAAAGATATTAAATTATAACAAGATTGCGCACTGAGGGAGCAAAAACGACCCGAGCAAGAAGTCGCTGTACTGGATGGCATCTCCTTTTAATAGAGTGACCATGCGTCGTAGAAATATGCGAATGTTTTAACGCACCAAATTTTGTTTTTATTAGAATGAATAAACTTACTTTTGAAGTATAATCATACTACCTGTGCAGTGCTTTTAAAGTAACTGTTCGTCCCACTGCATACCTAGGTATACGTATTCGAGATGTTTTCGTTACTTATACTTTCTTTATTTTGTATGCCTCTCTGCAAGCAATATAATTTAAATTATACCAAGACTATTTGTAGATTTTTTAAACGTTTAGGAAATTACATAATTATTTCCCGCTTAATGTGAGTGTGAGTAGTGGTAGATACTTTGGACAAAGGCAGTATTCTTTCCAAATATTATATATTATTCGTAATGTATCCAAATAGTTTTCAAGTATATTATATGTTTTATTTACTTATATTCTTTTTCGCAACTAGTGTTTTGTGTCAGTGGGCTATAGTATTCTAGGATAATTATTGTAATACACATATTCAATATAGATTAGATTGTGAAAATCAGATAACCCTAATAAACTACAGGCCCGATTTTAAAAATTATTCCACGGATAGTACTATACTCATTTCCTTAATTGAAAATATCTTCTAAATGGCTTAAGCTAAACAACTGATATTATTTTATATCTTTTGTTATTAATAAGAGTGTAGCAATTGTCTATTTCTTACCTATTTACTCATAACAAACACTGACACGAGGAAACAGTAGCCTCGTTTTAGTATTAGATATAGTGAAATAGACAATTATTAGGTAGGAAGAAAATACCTAATATACATTACGACAGGTTGGAAAAATCGTTTGTTGTAAGAGGCAACAATCTCGAGTAGGTATGCTTAGTGGCAATAGTATTTTGTGTCAATGTGCAAAAACTCTTAAACAAATGATGTTATTTGTAATAAAACAGTTAATTGCTATATCAGATTATGTTTAATAAATATAAAGTAAACTCTAAACAATTTAGTATTTTCTGAAATCTTCTATTTATAAAAAAAAAACCTAAAACAAATATGTTAAATAAAAAAAAATAACGATTTCTTTGACGATAAACATAGATAATGTAATCTATATTAATAATTTCGTCAAGGGGTACGGTAGACTCGATCGAAACCTTATATGAATAAGAAAACATAAAAAAATATTGATTTTGAGTCGACAACATATATACGCAAAATTCGAATTATAGAGAATTCCGTTAAATTCCGATGGCACTGAAAAACAAACCACTGTCGCCATCTTAAATACGCCTCGCTAATCAACACATTGCGTGCGTCGCGCCAAAAAAGTATCCATCACAAAGAACTGTGACTCATGTGACTATGTAAAACGAAACGTCTTCCCGCCGCAAACATTTATGCCCGGTTCCTTTATTTTACGATCCGTCATTGGACCAACGTTACCATCCGCAATTCAGCTACCGACCGATACCGATGCAAAACTAGCGTTCCACAATGCCCTACCTGCGACGAACATCCGTAGTTTAAACCACCTACGACTCGTTCGGCGATGAACCTCTCGCTCCGCTTTACGTTTACTAATAACAAAACATCGTACATCAATTATGCAACTAAAATCATTTATTATTCTGTAATATTATGTGAGTAATAGTACAAATTACCGTATAGTTACAGTAATAATTTAATTTGCGTTTTAGGTTTAAAATATATTTATAAATTATTAATTTTGAAAATTTGATGTTACGCGTGCATGGTGTGAACAAAACGCGTAACAGGAAAGCGCATAGCGCATGCGTCTGGCGTCTGACATCTGTCCAGGAGTATTCCATGGTTTCTAAATAAGTTTTTAAATTGAGTATTTGATCTAAGGTTTGTAGTTATGAAATCTTAGAAGATATTATTATGTACAAATCGTCTTCCTTTCGCTCTCAATTATGGATAAATTTCATGGAATAGTTGTTCCACAGCTGGTTTATCGAGCCGAAATCTCAACTGGAATTCTTGGCAATCATGCACGGAAAAATAATCAACCCTTTCTTTATAAACTCTTCTTCCCACTTCTTGATCATTCACCGTCGGAAAACAAAGCCATGAATTCTCTATCAGTTTCAGAGCTAGACATCACGGAAATCTCCTCAAACACTATGTTAACTATCAAAATAAAATACAAAAGACTGGTAAACCGACCGAATTCGACTAGTAATCAAAGCAGTAACGCCTCGTTATTTTGACAGTTCCGTGACAGTAGAAAATATTTATAGGAACACTTTCGAACGCATCTCCATACAATAAGCTTACTAACGTCCTCCCATCCGTTAGTAACCAGACGTTCGTTATTTGGATAACGACTAGTATTTTTTAGGAACGGTTTTGCGTTACGCCTAGTAAAAATTCTAACTATTCGTAGTAGAAACGATTCGTTTTTGGAATATAGGAACCGGGCATTAGTGAATCATAAAAAAGTTAATACTCATCGTCAGTCGTTGACAATTCGCGAAAATATTATTATTGATGACACTTTTTTATGATATTATACTCTTTTGCTATGTGTTTTTTCTTTAAACCTGAGATTGGCCGATTACGATAACAACCATAGAAAAAAGAATACTAACCATAACCATAAAAGTTGAAGTTTTAGTTCAAATGTCATTTAGTTTCGCATAGTGATTTATTCGTTTGGATTACACACATCATGCCGAAAATCGTAAGTATTTCATAAACTGTTCCGTTGGTCGTGTCTCTGTCTTCGTTTATTATTATTTGTTTGATGATACCTATGTCATTTTGTTAACAGCCGGATCTCCTTGCATTTGGTAAACATTGTCACAATTGTGGTAAGTGGATGCAGCGAAGGGCTCTTTGTAAAGATGGTGAGTAGTATTTCAGTAGGTATGTACAGGTTGTGTTTTTAAGTGAATTTTGTTCTGTTTTCTTCTTGATTTGTGGATTGTTAGACTTTCTGCATTTTTAAATAAAATAAGTATACTTATTTACTTCCAGTGACATGCAATTTTTGTAATAGCAAAATATTTGTAAGAAACTGCAAGCAAATGCAAATGTGCAGTCGATGTTTGGAAAGCGACAACATTATACTCGGTAAGTGGCTCAATATTTTTTCTCTATAACCCGACAAATAATAATAAATGACCACATGCATAGCCTGTGTTGAGTTGTCATAAACACATACAGAAACAGACACGATTTTTGCACCGATTTTCTTGATAATGGAATGGACCCCTTCATGCGCAAGTTCAACTTGAACTTGGCTGGTTCTTATTATACAATTAGACATTATTAATTGCAGATAATTTCAATTATTGCGAGTGTTGTGGCCTAGAAACAATTAGGCAGTTAAGAATAACCAAGGCTCGGACACTTTCAAACCTTTTTCCCAAAAATCAAACTCCTCCTGCTCCATCTAAAAATTTATTTGATGACTTTCAGGTAAGTTAATGGTGTAGGTCACTGAGTAAAGTAAAATGAAAAATAATGCTTATTACCAGATAGAGGTGGGAGGATATACCTACACCTACATACATTCACAATACTTATTATTATTTGAATATTTGTCTAATATATTTTCTCTTTCAAGGTCGATAACGAAGAGTTGACGCTAATCTAAGATTCACTGATGACTGATGATGTTTCTTCGGACAACGAGAAAAAACAGCTGCTATCAGTCAGCAGTGATTTTATTTCTTTAGAAGAAGACGAGAAAGAAAACATATCAAATGGCGGGCCGACCCCCGAAGAAACGTAAATATTCAAGCAGGTTTAGTACAGAACATCAGCCCCCCAGGACTAACTATGTATATTTAGCACTTTCAAATAACACCATTCAAGTATCAGTACATTCAGTTGGTTCTATGATTTATGAATGTGTTCAATGTCAAGCACTTCATTTTTTAGGTGAAAAAATTAAAAATCATTTTAAAAATTGTTGTCATAATGGGAAGGTATACATAGACCCAGACAGAGTATTAAAGCCAATTCCAGATATATTATTAGATTTATACAAAGGCAATACGTCTGATTCTAATCATTTTAAGGCTAATATACGACAATATAATTCAACATTTGCAATGGCATCCATAAATTCAAACTTGAACACACTCCCTCCAGGATTTTTCACTTATAGGGTACAAGGGCAAATTTATATAAAAACTGGATCTTTGGTTCCGTTGCAAGGTCATAAACCACAATACAACCAATTGTATATTATTGAAGATGAAGCAGCATTAAATGAACGATTATCTGATTCTAGAAATAACATATGTAGAAACAATATAATGAGGTCCTTACAAACAATGCTTAATGAATCCAATCCTTTTGTCAAAATATACAAAAACGTGGCAGCAATTTTAGCTGAAGAGGAATTAAAAGCAGCCTCAGAAAATCGACCCAAATATTCGGTATCAATGCAGTTTTATAAACATAAATCTCTTGATTTGCGTCGGTATAACACACCATCAAATAATGAGGTAGCGGCCATTTTTGTAGGAGAAAACGGCGAACCTCCATTAAATATAGACTTTTCTGTACAAGAATATTCTCAACATTTAACTACACTCAAATCAACCAGTCCCAATATTGACCCTTTAGCCTTTCCTCTACTTTTTCCTAATGGAGAACTCGGATGGCATGAAAATCTTCAACACAGAGAAGGGAGTCGAACTACTCGAAGCCGTCTTACAATGTTACAATTTTATCAGTATAGACTTGCTGTTCGTGAATATTTTAGCCCATTATTTTATGCCGAAAAACTTTTTCATGAATATTGTGTCTTGGCCTATGTTAGGATTGAATCTCAAAGATTATTGTTTCTTCGAATGAATCAAAAACAGCTCAGAGCTGACAATTATAACAATTTAATGGATAGCCTGCACAATAATGATAGAGAAATGGGTCAAGGCATTGGTAAAATGATAATATTGCCATCAACTTATGTGGGAAGTCCTCGGCACATGATGCAAAATTATCAGGATTCCATGGCAATTGTATGCAAGTATGGTAAACCAGACTTATTTATAACATTTACGTGCAATCCGAATTGGCAGGAAATTTTAGATAATTTACAAGGCACTAAAAATGAACATAGACCCGATTTAATTGCCAGAATTTTTAAACTTAAATTGGAGGAACTCTTAGATGATATTACAAGGAAACATATTTTTGGAATACCGAGTGCGTGGTTTTACACCATTGAATTTCAGACTTCCACATGCGCATATGCTTATTATTCTAAGAAATGAAGATAAACCAAGGTCATCAGTAGATTATGATAAATTTGTGTGTGCAGAAATACCTGACAAAGATAAAGACCAGGAACTTTTTCAGACTGTGTCAAAAAACATGATCCATGGGCCATGTGGCCCTGGATATATGAATTCACCTTGCATGAAAAATGATGGAACTGCCTCTAAATGTTCTAAAAACTACCCAAAGACATTTTGCGAAGAAACTAGAGATGGTACCCAAAATGGTGGTTATGCTATAATAAGAAGAAGGGACGACGGAAGAACAATAAAAAAGAAGGATTTTGAGTGTGATAACAGATGGGTGGTGCCCTACAATCCCTATCTATGTAAAAAATTTAATGCTCACATAAATGTTGAAATTTGTTCAAGTGTCAAAAGTGTGAAATATATAAATAAATATATTTATAAAGGTCATGACCGAGCGAAGATACCAATCACAGTAGCGCCACAAGAGTCCAGTGATCAATCGACATTAAGCAATGAACACCAAGATGAAATTAAGGCTTATATTGATACCAGGTATGTCTCAGCCCCTGAAGCAGTGTGGCGAATATTTGAATTTTCAATGCACAAAATGAGTCACACAATTATACAGTTAGGTGTTCATTTGGAAAACCAACAAACTGTCGTATTTACGAATCAGAATGTTCATGAAGCAGCAGCTAGATCAGCTGAAAAATCAACATTATTAGCATTTTTTGAACTAAACAGAACAGAAGAAAGTGCTCGACAACATCTTTACACTGAAATTCCGACACATTTCAGATTTATCCATGGACAGTGGCGTCCACGAATATCTCAGTCAGCGGCTAATAAAGTAATTGCAAGAATGTATAATTATTCCTTTTCTGATCGGGAACGATATTATCTCCGGCTATTACTTCTTCACGTCAAAGGGCCGACTTGCTTCAGAGATGTTAGAACTTATGAAAATATTATTTACAAATCATTCCGAGAAGCTGCTCAAGCAAGGGGGCTCCTTTTTGACGATCAAGAATGGGAAAGATGTTTGGATGAAGCAATTGGTTTCAAACTTCCTCGGCAATTACGACAGCTGTTTGCGTTAATTTGCGTATTTTGTGAAGTAACTGATCCTAATGCTCTTTGGGAAAAGTTTGCATCACATTTTATCGAAGGCTTTACAAGATCACGCCCTGAAGTATTATCCAAACAGTTGGCTTTACAAGCAATTGATGAAACATTAAAACTCCACGGAAAGAGATTAACAGATTTCGGACTTCCGGAGCCAGATATTGATGAAAATAATATTTTCTTATCTGATCCCGTTTATGACTGTGACCTTGAAAAAGCAAATGGCTATGAAAAATACCAAAAATTGAATACCGAACAAAAATATGTGGTCGATACAATATTAAACGCTGTAAATAATCCCACAGAGAAAAAGCTGTTTTACCTTGATGGCCCAGGAGGAACTGGTAAAACTTTTGTATTTACAACTATCTTACATATTTTAAGATCTGAAAACAAATTATGCCTACCCATAGCGTTTTCTGGTATTGCAGCGACACTGTTAGATGGTGGTAGAACAGCTCACTCGCGATTTAAAATTCCAATTAATTCAGATATAGATTCTACGTCTCATATGTCGTTAGGGTCACCAGCTGCTAGCTTATTGAAGGAAACTCATTTAATCATTTGGGATGAAGCACCCATGACTAAATGTCATGATATTGTTGTAACGGGTGTCCCAACTAGAACGCAATTTTTAAATTTGGCGCCATTCGAAGTGTCATTGTTTGACATTTGAACAATTGTTACTGTTTGCTAGTAGAAGGTACGAGGTTAGTAAAAATGGAGCGCTACACGAATGAACAACGCATTCTCATTGTGAAATTGTTTTACCAAAATGGTGAAAGTTTTGCGGCTACAGTTCGCAAATTGCGATCAATTTGGGGTCACAATAATGCTCCAAAAGAGTCAACTGTAAAGAGATTAATGAATAAATTTGCCGAAACTGGGTCTGTTAGTGATGTAAAGACAACAACGCGCCTTCGACCAGGTCGATCGATCGAAAATGTCGCAGCTGTACGTAATGATGTCGCTCAAAATCCATCCACCTCAATTCGACACCGAGCTCAGCAAATTGGTGTCTCCAAATCCACTATGCAGCGAATTTTGACGAAAGATTTGCATCTTCATGCATACAAAGTTCAATTGACACAGGAACTGAAGCCAGCTGACCATGGACAGCGAAGGGAGTTCGTTAATTGGGTATTGGAGAGACAACATGAAAATGCTGATTTTGCCGATAAAATCATCTTCAGTGACGAGGCCCATTTCCATCTTGATGGCTTCGTCAATAAGCAGAATTGTCGCATTTGGGGTGAGGAAAATCCTCGAAAGATTCACGAGAAGCAAATGCATCCCCAACGTGTCACTGTGTGGTGTGGTTTTTGGGCTGGAGGAATCATTGGACCTTTTTTTTATGAAAATGAGGCAGGTCAAGCGCAAACAGTCAATGGTGTTCGTTATCGTGAAATGTTAACCAATTTTTTCTTGCCTAGAATTGAAGAAATGAATGTGGATGGCATGTGGTTTCAACAAGACGGCGCCACATGTCATACAGCCAGAGAAACAATTCAATTGCTGCATCAGTCATTTCCCGGTCGTGTTATTTCGCGTTTTGGAGACCAGAATTGGCCGCCTAGATCGTGCGATTTAACACCTTTAGATTTTTTTCTTTGGGGTTTTTTGAAGTCGATGGTTTACGCGAATAAGCCGACGACGACTCAAGCCTTAAAAGACGAAATTGGACGCTGCATTAATGAAATACCGCAGCATTTATGCAAAATGGTCATTGAAAATTTTATTAAAAGATCGCGTGTGTGCCAGCAAAGCCGCGGCGGCCATCTCCACAATATCTTGTTCCATACATAACCTCATTCTGTCGACTTTACGATATAATAAAGTTTCACGGTTTTTTTTTAAATATCTGTGTTTTATTCAAAATTAAAAATTTGCGTTCTTGTTGGGACACCCTTTAGTTGATCGACTCTTTCAAGATATAATGAAAAATAAATTACCTTTTGGAGGCAAAACTTTGTTATTCGCAGGAGATTTTCGTCAGATTTTACCAGTTGTAGTTAATGGATCACGAAATGATATAATAAAAGCTTCAATTAAGCACTTTTCAATGTGGCCAAACTTTACTCAACTCCAATTGGCTCATAATATGAGAGCTCACGATGATTTAGAGTTTGCTCGATGGGTATTAAAGGTAGGCGATGGATCAGCTAATGAAGATAATAATGACAACATTGAACTGCCTCAGCGATGCATTGTAGATAATTCAATTGTAGACCATATTTTTGGTGTTTCCCTTAACACAAATGATTATAAAAGTTATTCAATGAAATCTATCCTTACTCCCAAAAACGATGATTGTTTTCAATTGAACGACCAAGTTGTCGAAAAAATTCCCGGCCTGCTTAAAATTTATGAAAGTTCTGACGCTGTTGTTGAGGATGATCATAATGATGTTTTAAACTATCCTGTAGAATTTCTAAATTCTATAACGCCTGCAGGATTACCACCACACATTCTAAAATTAAAAGTTGGTTGTATAGTAATGCTTTTGAGAAATTTGAACCCGGCTGTTGGGTTATGCAACGGCACCCGTCTTATTGTTAGAGCGTTAGCTTCACGTGTCATTGATGCCGAAATTATTTGTGGTAGCCATGTGGGAACCCGAGTTTTTATTCCTCGAATTCGGTTCCAGCCATCTAACAGTCAACTGCCTTTTAAATTTAGTCGGCTTCAGTTTCCCATTCGCATAGCATTCGCTATGACAATAAACAAAAGCCAAGGACAAACTTTCGACAAAATCGGTATATTTTTACCTAATCCTGTGTTCACCCATGGACAGCTCTATGTTGCCTTCTCTCGAGTACGAAGATTCGATGATGTAAAAATTCAAATTATCAAGACCACTGAACAAGGCTTGAAAGGTGATAAATATATATCGAAAAATGTTATATATAAAGAAATTTTATGATAATCAATCTGTGATGTATAATAGAGAATATGTCTTTATAAGTACCTTTGCCAAATTCTCGGATAAGTACTCATTGTAAAATTACAATTTAAATACTTCCTAATATTATTATTAATTTAGCCGACTTGAATAAAGAAGCACAATTCAATTTTTTATTTTTAAAATTAGTAAGTACTTATCTACCTGTCAAAATAGAGAAAAAGACTGAGTGCTTGAAACAAAGAGGTTTATAGAGAGTAAACCTTAAAAATATGTTTTGTTAATTTGTCTTAGTTTATTTTGAATGTTCATTTGAAATTTGAAATAAAAATAATTTGTGTAAAAACTTTCGCAGTTTTTATTTACTATATTTATCAAACACAACGAACGAAGCTATACGAATCTATATTTAATATTCTTTGAGAACCGATGACTACAGAAATATTTACCGACATTTTGCACCTAGATGTGTATTATGATTCAAATTTTACCCGAGCGAAGCCGGGGTTTCATCTAGTAAAACAATAATATAGCATCTATATTTAGCCGTTTCTTGAATGCACCAGAAACACTTGCAATCTCTTCTTCTTTAAAATGTAAGCCACAAACTACCGCGTATTTTGTGATTTTACCGGGAACGATATTCATCCAATTTTGTTTTAATTCCTCGATTTTAGGAAATCTAGAAAAACAATAAATACGTAACGAATGGTTACCCTGTTGCTGAACTTAGCCAAAATATATAAATATTACACGATAACACTTACTTGTGAAAAGACATACCACCTCCCAGATGACTCTCGCTTTTACACCCTTTCACGGAACAAGTTAAAACCATTTTTAACCAAATTTGAACTGGATTGGAACACAATACGATAAATATTTTCAAACTAAACATTCGCCATATTTGTTTACAAATTGAGTGTGGTAAACGTCATTTCTTATAAATACTGCTATTGAATTTACTAAACCCAAATTAAATGTATTTAAAATGCTATCAAAGAATAAGTCGTAGTTTAAAAAAAAGTTGTGTACGTCTTAAATAAATAAACATTATTTAATTATAGTTATATGAAAACATAATCCTAGGAGTTTGACCAAAAATTCTACTATTTTATACGTCAAGTAAGTTATTTTTAGGCTGGCCATCTGTTAGACAGGGACAGAATCCTTTACCTGAGCCTCTCAAGTGGTCCGTTTTTTCCTATTGGTACACTACAAAGAGAAATGGACTGTAACGTAAAGACTTTGAGTTCATTTTACTTTGAACTAAATCTTGGAGTGCGTAATCTTGTTATATTATAATATATTTGCAACTACTACGTTTAACTGAATGTTTCAGAAAAGTCAAAGAATTTCGTTTATAGTGGCGGCGCTGCCTTCACACACTAACCAACTAATGTGAAACTGTTTCCTTAATAATTAAAAACTTTCAGCGTGCTTATTGGCTTTACCTGTGGAACATGCATTGGGATTAATTGCCAAATTATACAAGCGGTAAGTGCGGTAACATATCTCATTAATGCGACTAAAATCAGCTAAAAGCCTAAAAATGCCTACTTGTGCCTAGAGATGTGCGGTGGGTAAATACCTAATTTGGTAAGTAAATACCCAAAAGCAGGGGTAAAAACAATAAGCACGTTATGTTTAGTCGATTTATTTCTTTTTGACTAGTTTATTTGTATTTTGTTACAAATAAATGAATAATAAACTTGGAGGCGGCTTATGGTCAGCAGTGGTCATAGTACGGCTGATATGATGATGATGAAATGAATAATATCATGATTGTGATTCAACTAGTAAGATGATTTTCATCTCAACGTAATTAAATAAAATCCATTTAAGTAATTACGTCATTTATTTAACAAAAATAATCATTGTCTACGCTAGTACAAGAAAAAAACAGATAATTATTATTAACAAATGACATAGTATAATCAAATCATATAAATAGTCCAAAAATAAAAATTATAAATTACTGTCTTATTCATAAAAATAATAAACGTCTTTTTGATACTATTTAAGTCATCATCAGTGTGTTCTGATACTTTCTTTCAAACAATCAGTCACTCTCTGAATCACTGTGATCGCCCAGTGTTGCTGTTACGTCGTAAAAGTCAAATGCAGGTTCCTGTGACGTTGTAGGTTCTGGACTATTTCTGGAGCTACTGAAGGATATTTTTTTTTTGGGACTATCCCTCCCTCTTATCCACCACTGCAACTCCTGTAAGCCAGGATCAACAGTGGCACACAATGAAATGACACTGAGCGGTGAGGCTCAGGCATGTCCCGGCGAATCGCTTTAACTGTCTGAGATTCCGCAACGAATTTAAATAGTAGTAATAATAGAGGAGTTAGAAAATGAATAGTTCCACTTCCCTTCAGAGCAAAGCGGGAGACAGAATGATGTAAATAGGCTATAGCCTCATAAAATGAGAGAATTGCAACCAGAGAAGCCAGCTGCAAAAGCACCGAGGATCAATTTAATTGTCCTAAGTGAGCTGTTATTTGATTCCAATAATAGGTATGGCAAAAGCGCTTAAACGCACGGAAGTTGTTCCTTGTTGCCACAAGATCCGTATAATAAACTACTCCAGATATTGGTTGCAACATAATATCACGCTGATTTGCCTGTGATCACACTCCCAAAGTATATGGTGAGCAGTTTGTTCATATTCGTTACAGTAAGTTGAGCACAGACAGGTTGGTAGAGATATGAAACTAAACAATTTACTTTTAAAATTGCCGTGTCCGGTAAGAAATTGTGCCAGCCCCTTTATTATAGCTTTATGATTATTTTTATATTTTCGAAATTTAGTTTACATTATCCAAATTTTTTGACATATTTTTATAAATACCCACGTTTTGGGTATTTACCCAGGTAAATACCCGACTTTGGGTATTAACCCGGGGTTTACCGGGTAGAAACCCATCTCTACTTGTGCCATAATAATCAACAAAAGTTGTAATATTTCACTGTTTTTTAGAAATCTTTTTATTTTTTAATTTTACATACAACAGTGTTTTAAATTTGCATTTACGGACAAAAATGTAAATTGCATATTTAAATTAATGCAATTGTCTATCATTACTTTCGGGAATGTCCTAACACATTGATTTAGTGTAAATAAAGTGTCACATGGGTCATCTAGCAGCTGAGAGAATATTATAAATATGATAAAGATTCTAAACAACAAACTTCAAAGTTCCGCATTATTTAAATATTAATTAGCTTGTTGAGACCGAGAATTCTACTAATAATAAATTACGTACTCAAAAAATTTTATCAGTACTAAAATACATTTGACATTAAAATAGTGTGTGTGGTCAAAACTCTGTTGGTTTTTTTATAATGAAGCTATTTTTATAGATATTGTTGAAACGTTACAAGTATTTGACACTTTTATGTATGAAAGAGAAATTAACGTTTACACACAGCTTTGTTATACTTAATACAGGTTAATGTTATACCATTATTATTGAGTATTACAATCTTTTTCCTAAATCGATTATTATAATAACGGAATATGGTTTGAGGGAAGGTACATATTAAAAGGTTCGTGTTTAAAGACGGAATAAAACACAACATTTTTAACAGGTCTATGTAGGAATTTTGTAGCTTGATTATTGTAAATCGTTGTCAACGGGATTATAAAATTTGGTAGCACTGACTTGAGTTGTTTTTAGGTTTAAATACTCTATGTTTGCTAAATTCTCTTTGTTGAGTCCATAGTCCATGGAAATTGTCAGACGTCAACCTAAATATTGCAAATTTCTTGGTGACTCTGACGGTCAGGGATAGTAATTTATTTCGCAGATGGTTTGCAAATTTATATTATTGAAATGGAGTTACATTTATATGGCAAACGCGTGATAATATGAAATTCTGAATACTAGAATAGTGAAGAATTAATAAAAGACTTTTCAAAATGGTTTTATTAACTATGAGGTGTAGTGTTGTTCGCAAGATTATATTCTCGAACCCAGCATTAGGCACGTAAGTAAAAAATGATTTGGATTCAATATTCTAGTCATATTAAATACAACTTTTGGTTGAATTCCCAGGATTTTCACTGTTTTTATGAATTAGAACCTTGATCTAAAACATTACAGCTAATCTCTTCCTGTAGTTTTCAGGGTCATTACGTAAATAGATACAAAGACGAAATTGGCTGTCATTGTCATGGCATCGACGTACAGAAGCGAAATTTCTTTACTTTTCCTAAACAATCAAGAACCAGAGAGTACTGTGGGAGGCAACTGGTTGGGTTAGTATTGTTACATATTCCCTACATGTTTTCCCCAACACAACTTTGTTTTTATGACAAGTTTATGCTTGTGACTTACTTTGCATGTATTTTACTGGCTTAGTATGCACTTGTGTGATGGAAGCGTGGCCTTCTAATTTTCTTATGTGTGCCAAGTTCTATTCAATTTTGATCAGGTGATTAGGTGCCATCAAGTAATAAACATAACTTTTGCATTGTGTTGCTGCACTGTATTTATAAGGATACTTCAACTACCTGATCAAAATTGAAAAGAACTTGGCATTTATTATTATGTATTGTAGGTATTGACTGCATGTGTACCAAATGGCAGCCAAAACTGATCAGATATTTAAGTGTATCTACTTACTTGTTGCAAATTAATTTCACACAGTACAGCATAATTGCATTGTGATATTTTTTCTCTTCAATAATTTGTTTCTAAAGTATATTTTAGGATTTATTCAAATTAATATCTTGATAACTTTATGCATGTTTGGCACAATGGTTAGGATAGTCATTTTGCTACAACCTTGGTACCCTTGTGTTATCTTTTTAAAAGAAAACTTTGTAGCAGTTGCTCAGTTTTCCTAAGATATGTTAATGTATAAGAAATGATTATGACTGAACTGTAACAACTATAAACCTATACAAGGTTCATCACCATGCAGCTATAAAACTACACTAATTACAAGAAATCCAGCTTGTCATATATGTAAAATACATAGTGAATAGGATACTGATTGATGATACACTGTGTTTCAGCATGAGGAATCAACTGATCAGCATTTTGAACAGAATGCTGATCAGTTGATACTTTGTGTATAGGCATAATGCATGAACTGATCACATTTTTCCATGGTTTGATAATATTTCGTAGCCCAATTTATTCCTTAAGTTTTGACCATATTGATGTTACACCTTGTATAAAATGCCTATAACATAGTATCTTATCATTATCTATTTGAATAAGTTGTCTGAAACAATTATTTCCATATGACAGAATATGTAAATGATTTCAATACATTTGCATAATCTGAGACAGTGAATTTCTCATTAATTTACTTAGCATATTCATAAACAAGGCTGAATATGAAAGATAGATAAGAAAACATTTTAATCAGATATAATTCTGCACTTAAATTTCAAATGATAATTATTTTAAGCTTCCTCAATACATTTAATTAATTTATCTTAATATTTATTTTCAGATATACAATGGAACAAATGTTTGAAGTGGTGTCAGATGTTGGTAACTACCATAAATTCGTTCCATGGTGTAAAAAATCTGTTGTATTAAAGAGTACCCCAGATTATTTGAAGGCAGATTTAATTATTGGTTTCCCCCCTATAAATGAATCTTATACTTCAAATGTTGCACTAGTCAAACCACACTTGGTGAAAGCTGAATGCACAGATGGTAGGCTATTCCACCACATGTTAACTCTATGGAGGTTTAGTCCAGGGCTCAAAAGAGAACAGCAGTCTTGTGTAATTGATTTTCAAATAACCTTTGAATTTCGTTCAGCTTTCCACTCTCAATTATCGAATTTATTCTTTGACCAAGTTGCACGTCAGATGGAGAGTGCATTCATTAGAGAAGTTGGTAGAAGAAATGGTCCAGCAACCATGCAACCCAGGAATTTACTACTGAATAATACTGCTAAAAGTTAATATGACCCTGAAATATACTATAATAAAATGTGTTGATAGTTAATATAGAGGAATAAATGTATTTATTGTGATGACAATGGCCCTATGAGGAGGCAAAAGAGATGAGAGAGAAAGTGAGTGAGAGATGCAGAAACCAACTACCCAATTAACTTATTAAGTTATTAAAGTGAAGGCATGATAATATTTATGAATGTTATTACCAAGAAGCAGAGCTTCATGTTTTGTTGTTATGATGAAGAATATGAAAAAGGAAATAAAAATATCAAGCATAACAAAAAACATATTTTATTTACATTTGGCCACATTGTGATATTGTTACAGGTATTTTGGGTTTATTGTTGGGTCCAGTAGGTACATTTTCAATTTTCCTCATGACTAACAAGCCATCAATGACTCTACCAAAGACTACATGTTTATTGTCCAAGAAGTTACACTTTGCACATGTGATAAAAAATTGGCAACCATTTGTGTCTTTACCACTGTTGGCCATTGATAACAAGCCTGGAGAGTCATGTTTTAGAACAAAATTCTCATCTGCAAATGTGCTTCCACCATATATACTCATAACTCCCGTACCATCACCCTGAAAATAAATATATCAATTAATCAAACCATTTATGATCGGTAAATCATTGCAATGTTGTTGTTATATTTTACTATAATATTTATATACATAGTTACCAACTGTAGTTAATTATTATGTTTTGTTTTATAACCTTCAGAGATATTAAGAAAATCATTTTGTTTCTCAATATTTAATACCGATACCCTATCTTGGAAATGTGCATATAAAACACTTTCTTATGCTAAATAAATCTTGATCTAGGCATAGCACTGCAATTCGGTAAGGTAAGTTAAATCTAAACCTATAGAATACTAATTAAAAATTAATTGTAATTTACCTCTGTGGTAGAGATATTGAAGGAACAGCACAGATAGATTTTTCACCTTAGGGGTATGGAACTCTAAAAAATTAAGAATAAAGGTCCCACTATGCTAACAAGATTTCAGGTCAACAGATCTAGATAAAGAAATTATATTAGCACAAGTCAGTACTTACATTTACAAAGTCGCCTCCTTGGATCATGAAATCTTTAATAACTCTATGAAAAGTGGCTCCTTTATAGCCTAGTGGTACTCCATCTCTTCTATATTCACCAGTACAAAATTCTCTGAAATTTTCACTGGTTTTAGGTACCACATCAGCAAATAATTCAAATATCATGCGACCTATTTCCTGTAATAATTTTAAATGATGTAAGTCAATATTTTAGATGGAATATTAATACTGTCTTCAATTCACCTTTCAATAATTCAGGGCTTCACAAAAAAGCTTAAGATAACCAAAAGAGTTATGGAGATCAAATTCCCAGCAAGGACAAATCAGAAATGTTACAATCCCAAACTTTAGCCAAACTGAACTGGCAATGGGTGCGACACATTGCTTATGGAACCAACAGCTGCTGGAGCAGGAAGGTGCCTGAATGGTGAAAAGGGTCACTGACAAACTTGTAAGAGTTTTGCAAAGCTCTACTACTTAGATGCAAGAATGGCCACTGTGGAGATTATTCAGGGAGACTTTCGTCCAGGGAATGACTTTCAGCTGATATACTCATTGTGAATAGTGGTAGAAAACTAAAATCTGATACAATGGTGTTGATGAAGATCTTAAATATTACTTTACAACAGTCTCCATGAACCAGGCTAGGCATAGTGATGAGGTAATAAGGACTAACACATCCACGAGTACATATTGCCCCGTGACAGGTAGATGGTCCTACGTCCCAAGGACAAAAGTCCCCACTACAGTCCACCATTAATTGGTATGAATCGAAACACCATGGTCACAAGGATAGAGTAAAGAATTAAAAAATAAAGTGGGGCCGCCAGAATGGAATGACAAAGAACAAAAATCTTCATGAAGTGCGTCTACCAGTGACAGCTCTTTGGAATGGACATATTTTGCGAAGAGTTATAGAATTCTTTTGAATGTTCCTTTGTAACTATGTATGGGATTTATAGATCTTAATATATCATTTAATCTGGTTTTTTGTTATGTACGTTAATATGTTGCAATTAGAAGTTTTTTTTGTAAAGTCGATGTTAATTTGTACGTATTTGTTCAACTCTGAAACTTAGCAGGAGCCTAAATTTTTTGCTTTAAATAGCAAGGAATGTTTATATGATTTTTATGTTTTCCAAAGTTTTGGCTCAAGTATGGAATGTTATTTGCCATAACACCGAAATGGTTTTTATGTAAGTAAACATAAATATATCGCAATGAAACAAAAACATGATTGATATACTTAGATCCCGATCATTGCTCGCGTAATGTCCATTCATTATAAAAAGTCACAAGGAATATTGAATACAGCATAGCTACTATATCATACCAATGAAGGCCGGTAGAACAAATAGGAATAATAACTTACAGTCGTTCCCACTGTTACATCGAAGAAAACAACAGGATTATTTGGGTTCCGAAGTTGGGATTGAATTTGATTCCAGGTTGGCATTTTGTTTAAGATGCTCAAACGATTTTTTCTTCAATGTACCAGCAAGCACACCATTTAAATAAATACTATGTTCTTTTATTTGTTTTATTTCAAATACTGTGAACTGTGTTTTCAAAATAGTAATGATAACCTAAAAAAAAT
Organism: Pseudoips prasinana; assembly: GCA_951640165.1. NCBI lineage: Eukaryota > Metazoa > Arthropoda > Insecta > Lepidoptera > Nolidae > Pseudoips > Pseudoips prasinana. Next base: position 14,575,577 of record OX621241.1, on the reverse strand, counting down.
TAGATGCTATTAAGCACAGAGCAATATTATGACTGCTTGAACCAGTGTTGCCAACAATAAATTGAGTTAAGTCGTACACATTATCTGTACCTACATGAAAACTTGAAATTTTAATATAAACAGGAATGTATGTACCTAAGCCTTTATTATTTTAACATAGTTTATCATGCTACAAACTAATTACATATTTTATCTTTCCATCAATTTGGAATTGTACATACATGTTCTAGGGGAAAATTTATTAAAATAAATGTTTACTTTCAGAGGTGCCATTTAGTTTGTTTATTATCGGGTTCTGTAAAGTAGTGCATTATCTTGGTCATTCTGGTATTCGACCTCAATAAGTCATCTTGACACCATATGTTCACAAAAATTCACACAGTCGTCATTATGTCATGCAGACAATACTTACTTACAGACAATAGAAGAAGTAAAGTAGAAGCAATCGAAAACAATTCAAATCTGTGACTACAATGAATGATACTTCCTCTTTAAATAATCTATATCCATGTCATTCTTATAATATCCTCCCGGCCGAAATTCGGCCACGGCGACCAGTCTCAATACTCTCAATGCAGATTAGCCAACTGCGCGTGACATATTATAGTGCACAAGTCTGTGCGCAAATACAGGGGCACTTTCTATTCCATCACTCTCATGATCCAATAGGACCACTAGCGACACGACCGGAAAGAGTTCAGGTACAGGACCGACGGCTTTACGTGCTCTCCGAGGCACGGTATTACACTACCGCCAACTCCCAGAATTCGGGTTGAAACTAAGAAATTTCTTTTTACGGAAAAGTCGCTAAATCCTTTTTGGGCCCTACCCGGGATTTGAACCCAAGCTCTCATTATCTGCGGTTGAACACGCTACCGCTTGATCAATCATTCTTGCAACAAGTAGTAGATAAGAATTATCGAAGTTATACTTCTTTTGGCGCGATGGAGAAAAATGATGAGAGTGAATTTTTACGATGCGCGCGCACACCGACACCTAAATTTAACAGAATGAAGTTAGTTCTAGATGAGAGTGAATTTTTACGATGCGCGCGCACACTGACACCTAAATTTAACAGCATGAAGTTAGTTCTAGGTGGTATGAAAATTGATAACTATGTTCAAGTTGTATATTCTAGTATTTTTCTTTAAATAAAATCTTTTTGATTAATTTTAATATTTATCGTTAATCACTACTGCATTTTAGTTATTTTTTTCCATACGCCAAAGAAGTATAACTTCTAACGCGTGTACATAAGTACACACAGATTTTTTTTTTAATTAATTGATTTCGAATTTTAGACCTCATTGTCCCCCAAAATCAGTTTTCGTTTATGTTGACCCCTGGCAAATCGATATCGATCCCAAGGGTCGTTATTGAGAGTGATATGCTTTGAAAATCCCTGGTTGATTAGGAAAGTTTATGAGAATTGATTTACTTTTTTAAATAAATCAAGGAGTAATAAACCTAAGCATTTAGACATAATATGCTCGAAGCTAAATACGGAAGAAATAAGTCCAAAAGGCTAAAAGCAGAGAGAAGGCCTAAAACCGATAAAAAAATTGGTTTATCTTTTTTTTAATCAAAATCAAAACAAAACCCAAAGAGTATTTAACCTACAAACAAAACCTACAAATGCCTACTATTTCTAAGTTTTCATTTGTTTTCTTGATATTCAGTCTATAGTCAATTTTAGAGCGTTAAGGGGTGAAGTTAAAAGGTTGTGATTAAATATGGAGCTGGACACTGCGATATAAGTGAAAAGAGTGAAAATAACCAAAACTCCAGGTACCTATTCGATTTCTCTATATTCCTGCCCTATACATGACAATGGAAGAACACCAAACATTCATAGATTTCTATAAAGTACTCGAATGCGACAGAAATGCTACAAGCGAAGAAATTAAGAAAAATTATAAACGGCTGATTTTATGTTCTCATCCGGACAAAGTTGAAAATCAACATGATGAAGATTTCCTTACAATTCAAAAAGCATGGTCTGTTTTAAAGGACCCCTTGTGTCGTAAACAATATGATGCAACACTCTCTTGCCATGAACTTAGTGAATGTTTATTGTACGACTCGATTTATTTATCGAAAATGGAGGTTTCTCCTGAAGGTGTCTATTCTTACCCCTGTCGGTGTGGAGGGACATATTTGTTGGACCACAGTGACTCCTTACCGTCTAAAATTATAATAGGGTGTGATGAGTGTTCGTTTTCTATAGAAATCAAAAGAACATGTTAAAAGGTGCAGTTATGTAGTATTAGTTTCTTCAACACAAGCAGGCTAACCTTTCAAAGGGGAATAGTAAGATTGGAACACTATAGACAGGTTTGTAAAATAAATACAATAAATGTGTATTGGTGTTTCACCTCATTCTGAACACTATGAAGTGAAGAAAATTAAAGATGACAACATCATAGGACATGCACTCAAGTCCTAGATGTTGAAAATAAATCTGATTAAATTCATGTGGCTGAAGGCAAATATCATAAATAAATATAATGTTTATTTAATATTTTAACATGAATAGTGGACATAGCTTAACCAAATTAATTTTTCAAAGCATTTCCATCATGCCAAATATGCAGTTGGCATGGTTGGCAGATGCTTGCCTTTTATTCCCAGGATAGATATTTGTGTGCATGAACATGTCTGCTTGTACTGGATCTGTGCATTTACAAAATATGTGTTATATCAGTTATCTGGTATCCATAGTACAAACTGCTTAGTTTGGGACCACATGGCCATGTGTAAATAATGTCACACAATTTTTTAAATAAAAGCAACCTACAAAAGATTAACTTCCTGTACAAAATTATGTTCAGTTAATGTATGATACTCCCTGGTAGTCTACTCCCATCCTTCTTACCCATAATTCCATATTAAATATCTAGAGTCACTTTTTCTAGGAAAAGTGTTATGTATTGTTATTAAACTGCCCGTGTAAGACAACTGTTAGGTTGTATGTGATGCTATGTCTTGATAGTTTTAATAGTGTAGTAACAGTATATTTGATCTTTATATAAAATACATATATTTCTTGATATTTAATTGTTTTTGTATTTTGTAAGTAGTTAGTAAGTACATAATCTATTAATTATACCTTTATTGTATTATATTCTTACATATTTTGCTGTAAAAAATACTACTATGTATGTGCTGTTAATTATAGGAGAAGCTAATAAAATATATTATACGTTAACTTTTAAACAAGCTGTATTTTTCAATTTTGCCCAAACGGCATTTTGATGTAGTTTTCATAGCATAACTTCATCTACTGAACACTTACACTATGCTTTTGCGTATACAGCAAATAGTGTATACAGCAAAAGCTGTTTACGCTATCTATGGTCAAATTGTGTGACTCAGACCTAGGTTTAAGGGAGGCCCCTTAAATCTAGATGCTGATGAGTGCTCCCTCTTCTACCATGCGATGGATGTTTCCACTCGGCGAATCCTTGGAATGCTAAGTGGGTCTTCTATGTTTGCTTACAACTTAATTAAAAGAATAATTAGTAAATATTTATATTACCACATTAAAGTTTCTCCAATCAAGTCCAGAAGTACATACAGAAAATGTTATGAGAGCAAAGGGAGCAAAAGTGGTGTGCAAAGATTTTAACCAGTGACTACCTGACTTCTCTGTCTACCCCACAGGCATGAGTCTGTTCCTCCACCAAATTTATTAATATTATTATAAAGGCGAAATAGAACTATACCAGCCGATGGCAAGTTGGACTCACTGTTGGGTTCCATACTAATCTTAAAGTATTCTCTTGAAAGTTTTGAAGTTATTCATACTGTTGAAACTGGAATGCAAAGTTAAGTGAAGAAGTTCGGAATTCTCTGCTAGCTATAAATTCTTTTAGTCACCGTCGTCATCTTTCAATTGTAATTATTTCAGATTTTTTAAATATGTATATAAGGAGGAATTTTACTTAAGCAATATTTGAATTTCTTAATTTCGAGATATTGGACTTTTCTGCATTGAATAAGAAAAAAGTATTGTTGTGACCATAAGGATAAATACTATTCTCAGCAGTGAACACATCTCAGCAATAATGTCAGTCACATATTGGCATTCTATAATTTTATTAGAATTTCTAGAATTCAGTAATAACTAAATTACTAACTTATTAAAGTATGTAAATAGAACAAATAATTAGAGAAACTCTCCTGTCACTGTACAGTATCAGAGATACTCGCTGGCCGAGAAATACCACGTACGCACCGCAGTCACCATCGCCTTCCGTGACCTTTAGTTTGCACTTTCCCTGATACTCTATTAGACGGGTGGCCCGCGTCATCGCATACATCCTTAAAAACCGACCTCCTATTGTATGACCACGTCCGCGTCAGTAAGCCATGAGCTGAGGTTCGAAACCCAAAAGTGTCCTCTTGCGCGGGTTACTTAGTTGTATTCTTTTTGTCGAGCCGTTTGTTTCCCCGCTCGCCTTTAATGACTACCGAAGCAGAGAAAGCCTCCCAAGTTGTATATAATGACTGCCGCAGTTGCCTCCCAAGTTATCTTTTAAGTATGTCTTGCAACTAGTGGCAAGTATGTTTTGTTAAAAGGAAAAGAAAAAGCATCGAACAGACCTTATGGGTTTTAAAAGTGCAATAAAATGTTGATATTTTAACTATTTTCACGAATGTGTTACATGGATTTTATACATTCATTTAAATATTTATATAAGACGACTGGTGTAGCGGTTAAGACAGTCGCATCGCCACTTTGTGTTCCGGGTTCGATTCCCGCTCAGGACTACTGTTTGTCTGGCCTTTTTTTGGATTTCCCAAGTGCAAGGTTAGTGTTAAAAAGTGACCAGAAAATAATGAACCTCACTAAGGTTATTCTACTGAGTTCGTTTTTGAAAGATCGTATTATGATTTCCGTGTATGAAGTCAAAGTTAAGTCAAAGCACTATTTGCAGAGATCTCGGCCTTCAATATAGAAATATCTATAAATGCCACAGGCTTCTTTTTGGTCTTGAGGAAGATAATTTGATTGCGGTCTTTCCCAAAGCTCCATTACAATATTTAAAAACGAGACATAAGAGGTGTGCAAAGTAGTTTAAAAATGCAAATCCGTTTTCTCTGCTGTCCCTCTGGCAAACAGGCGTGAGTCTATGTATGTATGTATAATATTTCATATAATAAATAATTGAGGGAATAAAAATGAAAAAAGGTTAGTTATCATTTTAATAATGCCATTTATTCGTGGTTAGGCTAGGCTAGTACATAAATACAATAGATTTGACAGAATACAATGGTTTATATTATGGTTAACTCATAAAAATGACTAACTATATTAAAATCTTACAACTAACGTAAAATTTTGTACAATTTCCAAGTAATATTATACTCATTTCAGGAAAACAATTTTATTGCAACAATAAATTAGGCACTAGAAACATTTCGATATTTTCGAGAAAAATAAATGTATTTTGTACATTATAGAAGATCTAAACTATCACAATAATGTGAATATAATAATAATTTCGTTTTACATTGCTTTTTACAAATACTTCATTGGCAAGATACTAATTAAAAACAAAAATAATGTACATAAATAAGGACATACATGCTATAGAGAGTGAAGGGATAGAGAGATGATAAATTATTACCAAAATCAGAGAAAAGTATAAAAGCAATCTGCCATAATACTACAACAGCAAACTGTCTTATTTATTCCATTATTACCACCTCGTGCGATGCTCTTCAAACATTGCAGGGTAGTAATTTCTTCCCACCTAACATAGCAAAATAATATTTCACAAACACTCATTGAGATTACGATTGTATTAGAATACCAATAATGTGTTCAGACACATTGCAACTTTAATTATAGCCATACACAAAATATATACAAATTGTGCACATGTTTGTACTTTAAAATTAGATTCACATAAATATGTAATTATAGTCCAATAAGGCAGTCACTGCTCATACACACTCTGCAGCATGTCGGCTTGTCTATTCGATTCATAAACAATCTTTTTCACCAATTGTTTCAGCACAGTCTCACTTTGTTCACGCATCTGTCCATAAAGTTTCTCTTTCTCTTTGTCTGTGTGGCGGCATCTAAAGGTGTGGGTAAGGATACTGGCGTGTGCGTTTGTTCCTCGGCTTCTAAAATGCCTTCGTAGCTACGGCATCTACGAGAAGACTTTTCTAATTCGCTGGAGTCTATATTATCACTACTTTCGTACAATCTTTCGGTTTGACTATAAAGTGATTTTTCTGGGGATGCGTTCTTAGCAGTATTACAACAAGTAGGTAATTGTTCGCAGCTTTGTGAGGAGGCTAATAGAGATTTTTCCAAGGAGGATTGGCGATTTCTTCGTGGTCTGAAATCATAAAACATACATTTTTTAAATCGCAGGAATCGTGGGAAAATATAGAAATAACCTAATTACGTTACGTCTACAGTTATATAGCCTTTATTAACATAAACCGGTTGATAACGAATAATTCTCAATCTATATTGTTAAAATTATTATTGCAATAGGCAGCCTCATCGCTAAGCTTACTAACGTAAGGGAATTTAGAAAATTATGATTTTCAAGACTTCTTAGTTAAACTAATAGGAATTCAATATTGAACAGCAAGTTTAAATTAGATGTGGTTTCCATACATGCATCCATAGCTACAAAAAACATATTGTGACTGATTTTTTGTATTGAATATTTACGTCGTATACTTTTTTATGTAGGTAATCCTGGCGATTCTGTCTTTTGCACCACCAAACTAATTTAAAGTTATTACATATCTCTCTAATACAGCTCTTTAGATAAGAACAGGTCATAGGTACATAGAACCGGTCCAATAATTGGTCGACAGATACTAACGTGTCCCTTATTGTCCTCTCATAAGAACTAGAAAAAAATGCAATAAATATTAAGATTAGTTAAGTTTGTATTGCAATTTTAATAAATTCGAAATTAGTTTCAGACCTTTCATTTTAGTACTAATACCGAGTACATTTTCTTTTTATTAAGCTTAATTTATTTTATATATATGTCACATCAATGATTTCCGAGAGCCTTGAATGCAAATGTGGTGTAGTCCCACAGACAATGGGACATCTGTTATCATATAGCGCGTGCCCTTACAACTGCACGCTTAAAGAACTGATGGAGGCTACTCATAATGCGATTCTCGTGGCCAAATTCTGGGCGGACGCAATTTAGATTGCCATCGACTCGCTACGAAGAAGAAGATATATATGTCTTAACTTTGCGTGGTGTCATAGAGAATATAATACTCTCAACATAAAAACATATAAGGTGCCACAGACAATAAATAATTTAAGATTTCGCTAAGTACAATTTTTTTAATTGTAACGTACCTAACAGGCGGCAGTGTGTGTATGAGTGGCTCTAGTCAATCTGCTTTATCGCTCCCTCGGCTTTCGCAAGAGGCCATCCGTTGGTAATTCGGTGGTCCTCGACCAATGGTGGCGGTCCCTGGCGTTTGCACGTCGTTCCGCCCTCTCAGCGGTCCGTCCAAGCGATTGGCGAGATTTGATTTACCACGAATGAAACTGAAAAAGACAATCATGTATTTATTAATATGGCATTAGATTTTCTCTCTCTCTCTCAATTACTGTCTTGACTGGCCTGATGGTCTTGTGGTTAGTGACCCTGACTTCTAAACCAGAGCTCGTGGATTCGATCACCAAGCAGAACTAGTCTTTCTGTGATGAGCACGATTATTTGTTCTGAGTCTGGGGTTAATGTATCCAAAATATATTATAAATATATACATATGTACTTAGAAATATATAAGTTTGTATATCAGTTGTCTGGTTGCCATAGTACTGGATCGGCTTAGTTTGGGATCAGACGGCAGTGTTATAGTTGTTTAAAGATCATTTTTTATTTCGATATTAAATAATAACACTATGTGGCGTGCTATCCATCCATTTTCAAATTCAGCCTGCAAAATACGTGCCTCTTTTTATTACCCATACAAATAACATATTTTTGCGTATCCCTCGAAACTGCTGTTCTAAAAATCCTTAATGTTAGTGAACAACTTAAGGTCCTCTTGTATTGCAAACTAATACTTAAGTAATGGAATCAGGTGTTACTTAGTGGAAATCCATAACATTCATGACACAAAGTTAATATGTGTGTTGTTTAATTCCGCTAATTGTCAGTTCGTCCTTGCGAAGTGTCCTTCTTGCGATATTTTGCGGGCGGGAGGAACTGACAATTAGGGGAATTTATTAATATTGTCATATAAACATCCAAATAACATGCACCGGTACGATACCCAACACATGTTTCAGTCCTCAACGGACTATTCTCAAGGGATGCTAATTCGTCGAGTGCTCGAATGCGACTCGACGAGTTTACATCGCTGAGTATTTTAATACATAGTGTTTACAGTATATACATGAATAATATTCACCTCTCCAGTTTATCGACGCATGCGTCTTGATAGTCGTGAATCCATCTCACACCGTTAAAGTGACACACCGCACGCATATCCTCCGGAAGCTCCTCAGCTTTAGGCCATTCAAAGTTATCGATAATTGGTACAATATTGCACTGTGATTGCAACGCTGCCACTATCTCCTGAAAGCGTAAATTTCGAATTAATAAAATCCATTTATTTCAGTCTTAGTAGTAGGTACCTGTCCTTTATTAATATATTAGTGTAGTCTGTAACTTATTTCTTTTCCTAGATAATTTAATTTATTGGGTGAACTGAAACACAACTTAGCTACTTAACTAAGCTTTCTACTTTTGACCTAAAACTAGGCCCGATTATTTAATTATTACCGTTGAAAAAATTATTATTATAATCTAAATTATCAGTCTATTTTTATGAACAATTTATGTTAAAACTCCTTGAGCTACCGCGAGCTGTTACCGAAAGCTCTTTGAAGGTTTGACGTATGACTTGGAGGCCGTCGTCTCCCTCAATATTTTGAAAAGAAGGAGACGTACCGCGATACGTCACACCCTAGGTGGGACACACACCATCATCGCGACTATGTCGGAAAATGTTAAATATACTGGCATAAATTAAACCAGTGAACGAATCATCGCAGGAATGCTAGGTATCAATAAATAATAAATTAGAATAAATGTACCAAAACGAAAAATATTTTTATTTAATTTACTGTGGATAACTTGGCATACCCGCGAAATTTCATTTACTAATTTAATTGAACCTATATTTATATTATTTCTTATATATTGTGTTGCAAACATACCCTGTGGACCCAGTCTTTTCTCTCATTATCTTTAATACACCTGTCTAGGGCATTAGGTGTAAGAACCAACAAAAAGTGTTTTGCTTGTCGAATGCTCTGTAAAAGATTGTTATCGAATTTTCCAGCTTCTAACCGTTCAACATCAATGAAAACAGTAAATCCGCGCAGTTGGAGATGGACTTTCAGTAAACTAGCCAATTGCGACCCGTTAGATCTTCGATAGCTGACAAAGACGTCTAAATTTTTCTCCATATTTTCTTCACCCTTGCTTGGCAAACTGTTCTCGTATGCTGTAAAAAAAGATTAAGATTTGTAGTACACAGTATATTCATAATAATAATATCCTGGTCGAATTGCAGCCATTTTTGGTCTCAACGGAGACTAGTCATCAGCGCGGGACATGTTACAGTGCAGCAAAGTGGGTAAGCTCCAGTGCAAATTCTATTCCCTCACTCTCATCATCCGATGGGACAGATAGCTGTCACTACCGGTAAGAGTAGGTACAGCATCGCCAACTTTCGGACTGCGGGCTGATACTTTTTTGATTTGCTCGACCCAGGATTTGAACCTAGGACCTCGTTAGGAAGTCTCAAAGTTAATATAGTTAAGTATTTGTAGTTTTCAATATGGAAAAACAAATGTTTTTTTAGTTAAACTAATTACGTGAAACGAGTTTTGCTTACCTCTTATAGCATTTAAGATTCTTAGCCTATGTATACTATTAACAATCCGACATTCACTTTCTAGTTGCTCGTCACTTAATCCTCTAAAATATTCCATGTCGACACCTGCGTTTAACATAGAATAAGTATAAATTGTGTATTCAGGGCCTATGCCCTGTAAGAACTCGTTGAGACTACTCGTATCACGTGATGTGTAGTCTGCCATTTTTTTCAGTTGTTGAAGTTCGCGAGTGAATCTGTAAAAGTAAATTGTTGTATCTACGGTTATTTGTTTTCATTAAAAGGCAGGGGAATCATTTTTATAATCTAACAGTCCGCCAAAACTGGTACAAAACATAAATTGCGGTGAAAGTATAATTTTTATGACAAATCAAAGAAAACAGCTACTACTAAGATATTTTGTTCATGAATGCGATTTAAGATAGAGTTTTAAGCATACCTTTTGCGTTTGATTCCATTTTGTAAACCAATGTCTTCCTTGAGATTTTCTTCACTTATTTGTAAGAGTAAATCGCCATCGACTCTACTCTCATAAAAGTTGTTTGCGTATTCGCTAAAGCCTATTTGTTTTACCCATTCTCGAACGTCTTCTATGGACCAAAGGGGCACTTGCTGGGATAATTTATGGGGAACTTCCTCGCCAATAAGCCGCAATGCTTGAGCCGCATACTTTGATGCAACAGCATTCGGGCAACTGGCTACTTTCTTGAGCGATTCTATGGCGCCTATCTCTCTAAATATTTCAGTATTTCCCTGTTGCTTCTTTATCCCAGCCTCCATACAGAAATGGAAAGCCGCTAAATTTCTAGCTTCTTCTCTTTTTGAACTTAATACCGGTACCAGCCTTTTTAACCAATTCTTGCTTTGACCATGCGCATGTGCAAGGTTTGAACGGGCAAATTCCGATGGATTATGTGATGTTACAAATGGTTCGACTAAATCTAATGTACCGGATTTCAGGACGGCAGCTTCTATTTCTTTATTCGCGACCAAAACTGCAATAGCTAAGCAGGCATAATATTTGATGTTGTCGTCATTGTGAAACGCTAAGGGGAATAACCACATAGGCACTTTTCTTTTAATCATAGCTTCTTGGTTTTCCGCTCCACCGTATAAGGATAGATTAGCGAGAGCTGTTGCACAATGTCGAAGTGTTTCTACATCATTTTTCCTGCACTCAAACAATACTGCGTCTAATCCTCCCAGTTTGATAACGTCACTACATGTGCTTTCACTATGTTTAAATAGGTGTTCCAATATTCCTGTTCCTGTTCTTGAATGATCAACTGAATTCGAGTGTTTTGTACAAGAGCAAGCTACGTTTACTACTTTTTCAAGGCCGTTTTCCACAACGTGAGCTCTGTTTTCGGTTGTAAGGCATTGTTCTAGCAATTTGGCAGACGAAAATTGTAGCTCGAGATTAGTATTTTCAAGACAATTTGCCATTAGTATGTCCAGACCACCAGATTCTCTAAGTGTGTTGCACAAAGTATACCCGAGCTCGTGTCCATATGTTGGGACCGCCCATGCTCTTCGTATCATTTCATTTAGTTTATTAAATTGTGGCGAGGCATTCTTCATGTCTATTTGATTATTTTTTATGGATGTTATGAACGCATTCATTCTTGATGAATATTTTTGTTTCGCCATTTCCACGTCTTTCTGATTTGAGTTGGCATTCAAGTTTTCTAAATCTTCGAACGTTAAATTTGTTAAATCTTCATCACCAGGTTTGATTGTTCCATTTAATAATTGGCTCACCTGAAACAATAATGGAATTGGATCTTAATATTAAGATGATGCTAAATCAAAGTAATGGTTATATGTATATGAATTGAATAATCAAAAAGATAATATTTATATAATTTTAATACCAACATTATCGCATTAGGTCAAGACCTGTAATAATAGATGTTAAGGAGAGAAATAAATAAATAACTGAGCGACATTTAATGTACTCACTTTAGTTTCGAAACTTAAAATATATGGTAATGGTGACAGAGAAATAAAGGCCTAAACTTGGGACGGCTCTTAATCTTACTGTATATAATTCACTTTTGCACTCAAACGTAAGTCAAAAATAATAATGCGGACAACATCCATCTAGTTATCTTTTTTTAGGATTAAGTTATTTTTATATAAAAATATAGCGAATCTAAATAATTCAGTGCATAACGCTTAAAAACAAAAGAATGTTGAGTCACTTTTGAGCTGATGACCTCAATTTATCCCGTGTCAGGGCATAATTTAATGAAATACATTAATCATCTTTATTATGCACACAATGGGGAAAAACATTTTAAAGTTCAAAATTCCAAAATTTCCTAAGGCAACATTAAACGAACCCACATCATCTAAAAATTAAATGTGAAATGACTTATATTATTGCAAATTAAAAGTTGTGTTATAAGTTGATGGAAAGTAAAATTAGTGTAATAGGATAATTGCAATATATTTATGTTTTGGTCCTCTAATTTAATGTCATTATATTAACAACGAAATTAAATTAAAACGAAATATTATCAAATACATAATAACTTACAATTATATATATATTCGTTTACCTGAGAACTAGTGTGAAGAGTAGACTTCGATAAGTTTTTACTGGAGATCGTCATGTTTGAATGAGCCACAGTAGAATGTTCCTTGTGACTGAACATGCCGCTAGAAGTAACAGTTTGTCTTGCTTGTGCTGAAGACACTGCCATCTGTTCAGCGCTGAAGTCACTTGTCTTTAGTCTTGAACTTGTAGTAGACATGTTGTTCGCTTCCTGTGCTGTTAATTCACCGGCTTTGAGCGAACGCTGCTCCTAAAATTGTTATTAAAATTTATTTCACTACAAATTCCAATTATTAATCACTATAAGATATTTTATAAGGGGTATTTAACAAACATATTTATTGAAGCAACACATTATAAATTATCCTTTTCACTGACAAGCCGTGCATCACTGATATCACTAGTAATGTATCACATTATTCACAAAGTAAATATTTGATAGTTACGGCAATAACAACACGCAATTTAGGTCTTGAACGTCGTTTCGAAGACATGGTTGCGTAGAATTTAATAAAATAGCCACGACACGTTCGTTCTGATTCGAAATTTACTTTATATTAGACAACAGTCCCACGTCACTACTCAGATTGTACGTCCTTATAGTTTCTATTGGATATAGGCCAAACGTATGAATCTCGCGCGTTTTCTTAGATTTTAAATAAAAGTTTATGTACGCGTCACGTGTTATGAAGGTCGCCTGTAAAATTTTCCCAAATAATGTACTCTCACCGAAGGATTTTGCGGCTGCGGATGAAAGCGAGAAAGGACGCCACGACGTACCGGCCACGGTGCTGACCCCCCTCCCGTAGACATTTTGAATCTATATTTAAAGCCGACTATTCGAGCACTCGTGCGCGCACGCGCAATAATTGACTTCCGCGTGTGCTCGCGCGCACGACGTTCAAGCACTGACTGAGAGAAGCTGGGTTCAGTAACTGCGATAAGCGCCTGCAGATAAATGAGCTCACCGCCCCAGGCGATCCTCCACGACGCAGCATCCTGCCAGTCCATGCGATAATACGAGCGGTCATAGTGCGCGGCAGAACTATACAGTGATTTTGATAAGAAATTACATATTGGATGTTACCGTTGCAAGAAATCCCACCGTACTGCGCGATTCGGTGTACTAGAGGCGATGTTCTGTATTATCGATCGCTCGCATTCACGCGAGGTCACGTCCTTCGGCGCGCCTTTTTGGCTCCGCAGACGATATTACCAGACGCCCGGTAGTGGCACCTTACATTTCGGTTTTTATCAGTTTTCGCTAGATGGAGCGTGATGCTATGATTACAATTTAACTTAATAACTTTATGATCTATACAGGTTAGTATCGTAGGTATAACTATCCTCCCAGAAAAAAAATCTTTACTTTTCAACATTCGAACTATTAAAAACAAAGGTAGTATTAATGACGTACCTGCATAGATGCTGCATTTTGCTCTGCAGTAAGACCGTCTGCTTGTAGTGATCGATGTGATGTAATAGCTGCACGGCGTTCGTTATATTCCACATCGCCATGCTGTAGACGACGCATTCTTTGACTGTTAGATTCTGATCTTGATGCACTATATCCATCAGCGACGACTCTGCTTGAGCTCGCCGACGTCATGCGTGCTGCACTGTATTTGAGTTCATTGGCTGCACTGGCGCCAACAATCGCGTTGTTCCCGGAAAGTAGCGAAGGTTTTTCAGTGATAGGTGGGGGCGTGTCTGATTCGGGAAATGTTACAAGAGGCCCATCTCCAGATAGTTCTCCTAAATCACTTATATCGCCCATATCATCAATTTCACTGAGATCTCGAATGACTGGCAAATTCCGATCACCCAAATCATCTTGATCTACAATATTTTCCATTGAACTTCTCAATCTGAAAATAGTAAAGCAAGTTTGGTTTCACTACACTAACGAAATTATTTTCCCGGAAGGGTTGCACGGGAACTGTAGCGTTGCTATTGTTTGTCGGCGTGGTACTGCAAACAGAGTATAGAAACAGCGGGTGGGAATTGGCCGAGAGCCAAGGTCGCTCAGGTGAGCTCGTTCGTACAGGTCCGTCGGTAATGGCAAAAGTATCTTTAATGTTCTTAGGAAATCGTCTGTGTTAACATGTATTGACTGAAGATGAAAAATACATTGGCACGTAATGGATGTTCTTATATTAGTAATAGCTTAAAATAATTAATGACTAAATTCATTATGTATGGTTTAATAATAATATACGGCTTACCTGTGGCTAAAATTTTTTGCAGCAGTATTGCTCAAGGTTTTCATTTCTGATATCGAGCTTTTCAATTCTGAGAGGTTCGACTTCATAGAGCTGGCCTTCTTTTCTGTAGATTCCTTCACATGTTGAAGTCTTTGCGATGTACTTTGCATCCTTTGGCTCGAAGATGCGCTGCTGGAAGTAGTGCTCGATACCATCTGCAATTAAAAACAATATTTAATTAGATTATTAAAGAGATTAAACCGTTTTATGTATGTTTATATTTAGACTATCTACCTTGAAACTATAATTTTGAGATTAAACTACGTGATTTAAGATGGCACTGAATCTTGTATTATTCCTTACAACACGTTATCGTGACTAGGACTGCAGAGGAGTTCAGTGCCAATGCTAGAAAAGATTGTTGGTTTGGGCGTCACGCGTCTTGGCGCACCTACACGAACGAAGTAAATAAAGCCAGGGCTATACAAAATAGAAATACAAAAATAACAGATATATTTTAAAATTAGTACAAGTATGACTCCGGTTATTGACAGATCATCGTTTTCTGTTCATATGTTCTAAAATATCGTTGTTTTTGAAATGCTGCTTATATGACTAATTGTAAGTAACATAAACAATAAGTAAGTAACCCATATTATTTATGTGCCGCTAAATCTTACCACTGGTTGCCAAGACTGGATTTGGGTAATAATGCTTATTCTTGTTATTCATAAATTGCCATTCGAGTGTAAATTATAAAAACAGCTTATAAGACTACCATATTATTTTGGCATTGAGCATCGTAATTGAGAACCGAAAAAATGATTCAGCCAGTGTGGGCGGGCGGGATGCAACAAATCACGCCCTTGAACCTCATACGTCGTACGTACTCTGCGTTCCGAATGTTTTAGACCCGTTAGCGACGACGGTTGTCTTTCCTTGCGTGGGATATCGAGTTTGAGTTATATGTATACATATTTTATATGTTTTTAGTTTATATTATATGAATTTTTATTCTATTTCAGTACTTACTGAATTAGTAATAAGAGTTGATTCCTATATTTTTGTATAAAGTTAAAACCTCTATGGGAATGTTAAATTAAATTACAAAGAGGCTATGTTCATACCTCCTATTAGATAGGTAGAAGGTAGCTACTGGAAACCGCAGAGGCAGAAGTTTTCGTTCACTAAACCGTTAAAATTGTAGAGACACGGGTAGTTCTATGTGTACTGCAGCTATTTCTGTTGTAGTTTATAGGCTATCGTGTAAACCATTCTGCTGTTATAATTATTCAGATCAAAAGTTTTATTCCCTTGGCAATTAAATTGGTGAAGTTATAGTGATGTTTTTAGTATATGTTTCACATACTGGTGGACCGTAAGTCGCTAATAAATAAATTATTAATTTTGACCTTTAATAGATATAAAATAGCACATGTATATTTTTGTGGGTATTTCAGATGATACCTATATTCACAAAAAATTATGAGACTTCATGCTAGCTTAAATAAGAAAGTAAATTATGAACATTATTATTTTTCCATATTGAGTAAAAAAAAGTCTTGAAGAACAACGAGTGTTTATATCTTCACACGAAAACACAACTCAAACTAGTGTTAGTAGGCATAGTGTTCCAGGAATAGTTTCTAAAAAGATTACTATCTATAGTATCTAGTGATTAGAAATATACTGTAATGACTTTAAATATGACCGTAAATTCAATTGTTTCGGACCTGATCAAGTCCGTTGCTTCTGTAATAGTTCTGACAAGGACCAACGAACTCACACTCAGGGGCTATTCTTATCCGAACAAGTGAAACGTAAATTACACAGCTTTTCACAATATAATTTCCCAAATCTACTTTAAACGATGATTTAAAATCACAATACACATATTATGTAATAAATCTACACGATTAATTTGTCTATTTGTTTGAAAGCGCGAAGTGACATCGTTATATCACATCACAACATTATGATTTTAAGATGACAGGAGGCCTTTAGGGCGGATGGTAGAATCACGTAGTTTGTCGTCCTACGTTTCATGTAACTTTGGCGGCACGCCAACTACAATCACGTCAGTTTACATGTTACCGTTAATGTGTATAAGTAGTAAGTGTGCAGATCACCTAGGTGATCAGTCAGAATCAATCTGTTCAGGGCCTAGGGCATGGCCCGCGAACTGAGCGGGAGGACGTGAATATGCTCTCAACGGGTATTGTGATGTTGATTATGATATCACAATATTGATAGCGTATTTATAAAAGAAATGAAATGACAACCCGCTTTTAAGCCATAGCCGTTTTAAGTACGCAAATCTGTTTGATGGTGCTCCTGTTGCGAGCGATGCCTGAACCCTATAATCAAACCTGTTGTGTCAAATCACAATATGGTCGTTGAGACCACAAATCAGCAGATCAAATGCATAATCGGTGCCATCTGAGTAATGCTGATTAAGAAACATTTGCGGCCGCAAATCATAATAATAATTTTTAAACATAACAATTAAATTTAAGGTTAATTCTTTAGATCGAATTTACCAGAATGCGACTGTTACCCCAAAACACTATGTAAGTATGCTTGTTTTGCGGATCCTAACATAAATTGCTTAACCGATTAAACACATAGGGGCTTTGGCTGTACGTAGACAGTGGCTAACAAAAATTGCTGTGATCTTGATGTGGCCTGTTTTTTCCCCTTTTTGTAATCATTCATTTTTTCTAACGTTATCATGTTTACAACCATACTATGGTCTTTTAATGACGGTTTTATTTTTAATAAGCTTGTCTTAATCAACGACGGCTTGGTAGTAATCCAAATAATTTGCACATTAACTAGTTCATATACACGAAGATTATAGGTACTAAGGTACTAACAAACAAAGTACCTTACGCAGTTACCGCTCTACAACTTGGGAATAAGCTTCTGGAGAGTTAGACTTAAAGTATTTGGCTCATTGGGTCACTGAAGAGATGTCTGATGATGTGGACATGTAAAGGAGGCGCAGGGCGTTGGCTGTGAGATATAATATGCTCACCCGCAGATTTGCCATATGCAGTGACTTAGTTAAAATTACCTTATTTAAAGCATAATATTGTTAATCTATTTATTCTTGCAGTCTGTGGGTTAAGTATACGTATAACATACAACGTCGTGCGCTTCCTGTATAGTAATGGTTTCAGGATCCTGATGGGGCTGCCAATGATGGAGGCTCTTACAGATGGCTTCCAAGCCGTACTTAGAGATATGTAGAGTCGCCTCAATTATGCGCAGATTGCGTGGCAGCATAAACAGTATTCTGATCAATGCGAACAAGATAGGTAGAGTGGATTGGTCGGCATGTTAATAAGACATGATTTGTAAATATTGTATTTTTTCTTACTAACAAAAATAGACGTGTTCAGTCGGTCTGCTTAATCAATCATTAACGAGTTAAGCTGCTCGCTACCCGATTTACGCACTTTAACATTAACATGTACAATGGTGTCAGTGTCCGTATAGATACTGCATTGTTATAGAATTGGAAAGTTACGAAATGTCTTTGTTATACAAACTTTTATGTGAACTTTACATTTACATTCGACATCATTTATTTTATTTTGGGTAAATCATAGCGAGAAAGCAAGGAAGCGTTGCTATTTACTATAGATGTGCTAATTCTATGACAAAGGCGTATCAGTTTCATAAAGCTTTATTACGCATTCTCTAAACGGCGTTGGGTATTGATACGTTCTAATAAGAATAAATATTCTCTCGGCGGAGAACGATGAACTGTTGAAATTTGCTTATAAATAAAATCTAGGTCACCCAAAATAAATGTATAAATCCGAAACATAAAAAATTGGGGCCTGTCGTTTACGAAACAATTGTAAGAAGTCTACGTAGTCAATAGAGCTGTGACTGTAACATCTATTTGTGAAATTGGCAATACATATGTCACTTTTTGTGTGATGACATTATTTTTATATCGAAATAAAAACAACAACATTATCTTTTTTATAATACCATAGGACACGGTCATCAATTAAATTAAATACGCAAAATGTTTTATCATTAATTGCATCTATGAGGGCTACTTAGTCAAGACTTTTTTAAATATTCTAACTAATTAGGATTTATTTTTTGTAATAAATGTTCACAGTAGCATACATAACTAACGTAAAATATTATCCTATACTCGAAGGCCTGGTTTTGAGAATGTCGCTCATTATATGGTTATCTTTGTTGCCATTGTATAGGTGTTGTTTTCCAATAATAATAAACAAATAAAAGTTGGACAAAATAAGTAACTAATTCTACTCAGAAAACTTACACAAACCTCGACCTCCGGTATCTTTACAGCCTTTTGGGTCAGAAGGTCATGTTATCAACACAAATAGGGGAGGCGTTTCAACCATGATAAATAAACGCGCAATTTTGTGTCTACAATTGAAATAAACAAGCCTAGTTATTAAGTGGGAAGCATTGTCTATGCATTTCAAATATAATTTTAATAATTTAATTGTTACCTGTTGTGTAGATGAACTGGTAACTTGCGTGTTCAGGGTCTGGTTTTGGCGTGACACAGAGAGGTTGCTTTTCTTTAAATTCTCCATGACGGAAGCCAGGTCTTTGGCACTGCCGTTTTGTTTCATGCTGGTGTTTCCATCGAGTGAAAACTCTGGAATCTGTAACAATAGAAATAATAGATATATCGTGGTTCTATACTTACAATTTTTTTGCACTGTTTATGGAGCTTCACTTCTAGTTATTTATGTAATCAAATCTTGCAAGTCGTCATATGTATAAGTTACCGTCACCAGGCTAATCTGATGATGGAGTCAGGGCAGTGGATATTCGCATTATTCCAAGCTTATTACTATATCTCAAGAGTTTGTTTATTAGATTCTTTCTAGGCCTATTTAAAAATAATGCTCGGAGCCATGACATTTATCAACACCTCGCGTACCCAACCTCAGAACAATCACACAACGTGTAACATAAATAGTGGAACTAAGTTAAGAAGCATAATTTGCCAATATAACTGATCAACGTCCAGCACCAAAAAGTGCCAAATACACAAAAAAATACCTGCCCAGTCTGGAATAACGATTAGTTGCTTTTTTTGCGGGGCAAA
Source organism: Pseudoips prasinana (assembly GCA_951640165.1). Lineage (NCBI taxonomy): Eukaryota > Metazoa > Arthropoda > Insecta > Lepidoptera > Nolidae > Pseudoips > Pseudoips prasinana. The sequence goes on along the minus strand of OX621241.1, from coordinate 14,555,779 downwards.
AATATTTTTACTCGTATTTCACAAACTGGTTCAGTTTACTTAATTAGTTCAGTTTCACGGGTAGATAGCGGTCCTTAAGGTAAGTCCATTATTCATGTTAAATCTTGCATTTGGACCACATAAATAGTTATCCTGTATCGAATCTGAAAGACGAGTGCGCCGATAAGGTAGCGCAGAACCTTAACCATTGCATCACACGGGCAGTCAGTCAACCATTCTTGTCACTATCATTAACTAAGTAATCATTATGATTAATTGAAACAATCTGAATATTATGTGCGCGTATTCTAATCTTTAGATCGTTTTATTAGTACCGTAGGTCAAATTTATTGTTGTTCTAGGAACACGGTAACTATTGCGAATCCAGCACAAGGACAATCGACTGCACTTATGCACCCATTGAATAAGGTCAAAGGACCCTGTAATGTAATATCAATGTGTGAGTCATCGGATAGTCCAGTGAGAGGGCAACGCTATTAATCACAAATTCTGCTCAGGCGTCTGATTGTCGAACGCAAAGACGTACTTCACGCATATTGATAGGCCCGCCTACGACACATCCGTGCCGTAGATTGTTTGGTTACACAATATCAAAATGAGTTAGTCAACAGACGGTGTGCTAGTATCACCTAACAATAGACATTTGTTCAAGATTTTTGATTGATTATGGATTCATTTCCAAATAAAATATGATTTGTTTTCTTATTTATCTTAAACGAATGCTTGTGTTATGGGGAATTCCTGTTGTCCCGCTCTCCACGTGCAAGTGTGAAAATAAAAATCCTCTACTACTACTAATATCGAGGCTTCCTATATTATGTCCTCCTCCAAACCGGAACTGATTGAATCGTTTTTACATCGCATGAATTTATTAGGTTAATAAAATAAATAAAAAGCTAAGCCTTATTTGCTGTATCCTTCGTTTCCAATCGCCATTTTTTTTTTACAATTAGGTACTAATAACGAATCTAGGGTTAATAGCCATTTCAAAATAACTCCACAAAAACAAAGGCCTCACCCAAAGATTTCCACAATTGCCAGTCTTGCGCTATCCGCATCCATCCATCATCGGTCCACAACTTTTAGGGGGTCTGCCCACGCTGCGTCTTTCAGGTCGTGGTCGCCACTCGAGAACCTTTCTGCCACAGCGGCCGTCGCCTCTACGAGTATGCGCCCTGCCCATTGCCACTTCAGCTTGGCAATACTTCACAAGGTATGGTACCTTTGGTAGTTGATTATTTTTTATAAACATGGCAGTCTCTAAGGTGTAATTTTTATGTTATCATACAAGACTGGTGCTGCCATCTGTTGCAAATACGAGACAGCACTTCACACGCCTACCTAAAACGCTTTTCTCATTACTTTAAAATTCCTAAGAATTTACATTTATGTGACTTACGCATTTTTAGTATATTCTAGACCGACAACAGGTATGTAGAGATTGTGTAATGAATTGATTGCGAGAATTATAACGTCATCTGCCATTTATGAAACTATTCTAATTTATCAGACACAAGATTTATAATCATAACGTTGTTCATTGGCTCTGTGACATAACTATGATTAACTTATAATGCTGAGAAGCTGTTGAGATTCGCATAGAATGACGCGCAATGACGCGAGCCGTGCTGATGTCATGGCCGTGCCGGCCGGCAGCGGGGCGTCATCAAAACGTTTAGTAAATATTTAAATAACAACCTCAAATAATTATTTATTCCATGTATACGTAATAATATTTTTAGACATATGCAAGCCTGACGTAAGCTCTTTATTAATTAATCATTTCTGCACAATTGAACAGTGAAATATAAAATAAATAAAAATGTGGTCTAGATTTTCACTGAAAAATGTGTATGTCACTGACACTACAAATTCCGCTCGTAGCTTAAGTTCTCGTGAAAATTCCTACTGAGAACACCGAAAGAAATTCTGGGAGAATAGCCAACCTATGTACGCAGAGCCTTTACTATGGCAACCAGACAATTGATAAACATACTTATATATTTTATAAAATTACATTATAGCACAAAGATTTGGCCTGGGTGGGGATCAAACCCACAATCTCTGATTTAGCAGTCAGGTTAAATTACTTAGTTGTTCCGGTAAAAGGTAACAAGCGTTAAATGTTGGAATCTAATAAAGATTCATACAATAAATTTTTTTGTTCATTACATAGCCACGAATTGTATGACTTCATCGAAGGTTTTAAACATGTCATAACCGTTACGTATTTTCATTGATTACCACTTGTGCCGCTGAGCTCGACGTGCCTCGATGAGTAATGTCAACGCAAAAAAGAAGCGATTCAACTCGGGTTTACACAACAGGTCAATCGTGATCGGATGAGTCACAATTCGCAGAAATGTCACAGTTCCTAAGTTGTTTATCTATCATATGATATAATATAACAATTCAAAATTCGCAAGCTGAAGTGGTAGTGGGCGGGGCGCATAGCTCGTAGAGCCGACGGTCGCTGGGGCAGAAAGGTTCTCGAATGGCGACCACAACCGGAACACGCAGCGTGGGCAGGTCCCCTTACAAGATGGACCGATGATTCTTGTGAGGGTCGCTGGAAGTCGCTTTGTCCATCAGTGGGCGTCTTTCGGCTGATATGGTGATGATGATGGAGACATCTTAGTGCCAAATAAACCACCCTCTGCTTTTTGTCTGCCTCGTCCGTATGTCACGAGTGAATATTTGACGGAATAGTGTCTGTGCGACTGAGTTCCGCTCGTTTTGCTTATCTCAAGACATGTGGCCTAGATTGATTTTCTGCAAACCCCTGTTCTGTAAATTTGTATTTGTTGGTTCGTAATTATAGAACATCATATGTTTATGCAAATCATGATGCTAGCCGTATGACGTCCACGCGGACACGGCCGGACAAGAGCTTCCACTTCACAGAGTGACGCTGTTTCTCATATTCTGGTAGGAATTCCCTCGGGCTGACTTTTACGCCCCTACGGGATACGATGTGGCAGCGATATTCGTCGCCGTCAGTTATTTATTGCTTATTCAACAGTGTAGGAAATTATCTCCAATCAGTTCACTGATTTTGAGCGTGGAGTGAGCGTCACAGGATATGATACAAGAGTTTGCTATTAAACTGTGACAATATAGATAAATTAATTTTCACGCGTGTCGATAACGATAACAATTCGGTTTTTACTCATAATGTAGATACTAACGTAGACGTGCTTGTAGATAAAGACTTTTGTACATTTTCGAATTTATTTGGATAATGAAATAGTTGTTAATTGTAATGCAATAGTATTATCATATGAAGTTGGATGGTAATCGCATTGACACTTTGTAATTACTGGTATTTATTATTCAGTTATTTATATTTTTATTCATTTAAGTTTCATTTTCTTTACGCTTAATAGGAAACTACAATTACCGAAAGATAAGTATGAATTTAAGCTCTACATCTTTGTCGTATGGTTAGTGATTATTGTTCAAGCCTAAAGAAAATAAAATTAATACGAATAAAGATATTTATAAATGACTGAACAAGTCATTTATATCTTTAATCATCTTAGTTTTCTTTTCTTTGGACTTAGTAAGGAACTGAAAATAACGTAAAATAAGTATGAATTTAAGCTCTACGTCTACTTTATTGTACTTTATCGTTTGGTCAGTGATTGTGGTTCAAGGTGGTGTCAGTTGTTGAAGCCGCCCAGTAAGCCTCTGCTCTTCACCATTTAGGAGCCAAGAACTTCTCACGCCAGCATGACCAAAACCAATCATAACGCTGCAAATTTGAGAAGAGCACAAAATCGTTCGTATGTTTAGTTTCTTCCAAAGGACTACAGTAATTTACAACCTAAATGTATAATATAAAAGAAGCCTAATTTAGAACTGTTGTCTTATTCCTATGATTGTAAAATAACCTTTTAAGGATAAAGACCCTTAGGGATTACCCTCAAAATAAAACCAGTAAGTGCCAGGATTGTACCTATGTATTGATTCGAGGCACTTGTAGCCAGGTCCCTTAAGTGGGCTTAAACGATTGACAAGATAAGCACCAAGCTAGATGACCACCTTAGTGATTTAATTTCTGAGGATGTCCGTGCTGCGAAGAGCCGTAGTCATAAGGTAACATTGCTTATCATAAGAAATCCACTAACTGTTATAGTACCCCGCAGATTCTGCGTTGCAGTGAATGCGAATGCATTATCGGTCATATTCTTAAAACTGCACTTGTTAAGTTGGGTATGTCATGACCCATCTGTCATTTTTGTCACATGTTGGCTTGTGACTTTAGGAATAACCCAGTTGATACGAACACACTAGGGAAGTATATTTGTGTAACCTACGTTATTTATAAGGTATAGCGATTACTGTAAAGACAAAATCTTTAATACTCTAATCGTGATGAATTTCTAATAGAGTACAATCGAGTACAAGTTAGCTGGACTAAAATATAAACGGAATATTTTACTTGTAGATGTGATGCGATGCTATATCGTTGACTTCAAAGTAAAAGCTGAGCTACAGTACTTAACTAAACATAATTAATTGAGAATCAGTTCCCTTACATGAGCGATTCAAAATGCCATTAACTTTGTAGTGATTTCAAATAAACAAGTAAAAATCGACTAATAAATACAAATAATGCAATAATTATTTAGTGTTAATATCAGCTTTTTGTGATTGTTTTCGGCCAAATATTTATGTGTGTATTATTCAGTTCTTCGCACTGTTATTCGCGTAGAACAAACTAGCTGGACAAAAACAACTCTTCAATTCCTAATAGTTAATTATTAAGATGAACTCATTAGCCCTATACATTAAGGAATACATCTATTAATTTTCGTAATTACCCTCATTAGGCCCGTCATTAAGGTAAGTATATAAAGTGTTGATAATTCAAAGTGCATTCATTTGCATTTTTACACCATATTGTTAACATTATTTTAAGTCACTAAAAGAAATTTGTGATAGTGTTTTTGTGATGGATTGTGTACATAAGGGTAAGTAGTTTTGTTTTAGTTAATTTTTGTCACAGGATCTTCATTATTTAATTTTATTAAATTAAATGTTTCGATAAAAGTGGACTTTTTCACCCATATTTTTGAATTCAATAGTCAAAATATTACATGTCCACTCATGTCCACTCTGTAAAATCTATTTTATATGATTCTCACAAGTATCTAGTAGTAATTAGTAGAAAAAAATATTGCGAATTATTTGCACAACTAATTTTTTTCTTTTTTTTTCTTTAAACAGTTTTCACCGTCTCAAAAATGGACTTTTTTGAAGAATGGCTAAAACACCCGAAGGAAACGCGAAACGTGGAGCTCTTTCGGTTTATATCTTTGAGACATGACTTTGATGGTGTTACGGAGCAGTCCCTGAGAGACGTCAAGGTCATCATCTCAAAATATTCTTCAAAATTGGCTGAAAAGTGGAGCAGCTGTGCAAGAAATAGCAGCTGTGCAAAGAATAGCTACGAATAGAGATTTACTTAATATGTTATTGATAACATCTGACCCTGTAATAAATGATTTAAGAGAAATTCCCCGGAAGAAAATAGGTTCATTCCCTATCGAAGTCCTAGATTTATTAGTTCAACCTAGCTTTAAGGAACAAAATGTTAATATAGTTTCTAGTTTTCATAGTTCTGCCACTCATGATCATGACTATTCAATGGATGATTCATCTGATGATAGTGATGATGAGTGATCGATTTAGTTTTTAAGTAGGTATTTTATGTATCTGATATTAGATTTTATAGTTACATTTATAGTTAAATTTATTTATAAAATTGTTTAAAAAAATATTGTGTTTTTATTTCACTATACCTGCTCAAACGACCAATGGACCTCAAATAGTATTATGACCCTTATATCTTTGCTTAATAACCTCATTTATAAATAAAAATCGAAACAAATAATATTGTCCAGCTAGCTTGTTCTACACGAACCACTGTGCTTCGCTTCTAACGCTTCGAAAAGCAGTGTATGCAGGTTTAAAATATACATATGTATGGCTTTTAGGGCAAAATATCCTGCTTTAAACAGCGCCAAGTTCGGCTATTTTATGTTAGGACCTCGTATGCCTACCAGCTTTTTATTTCTCGATAAAGCTGTTTTTTATGTACCGAATACGAACTTTGAGTGTGACATTTATTGCATCATTTTAAAATATACTTTGAAGGAAAATTAAAACTGTGAATTTGCGATTTTAAATTCCCTATTTATTTGAAAATATTGTCCTTGTTGCTGTAGTAACATACGAAACCTCGGCTAAATTATCCATTAAACCCGTAAGACTGCCTGCAGACTTATTGAAGTGACTCTACGTCTAATAAAAACATAGATTTATAGCCCTATTCTCGTAAACATAAAAGATATGCAAAATGCATTAGGTACCTACTTATAATAACTGCGAAACGCTCACAAGCCAGCAATGCCTACTTGACATAAATCGAAATTAATGAGCAGGAAAAATAATGCGACGATCCCTATGCCCATCACGTCGATGGACACTGCTCACTTCTGAGAACGACTTTCACGGTAACTATTCTGCATTTTGAAATTGATTTTATTTTCTCGCTTCCCTCATTACTACTTCAAAATTGCATCTTATGTCTATAGATATTGACGTCAAGTTCCCGTGTACAGTTGACCGGACATTTATAATGCACCTTAATGTACTGGCTAATGCCAGATGCAGCACATTGCAGTGGTCGTTGCATGCCGATCAAGGAACATTATTAGCGAAGGTTAGTTTGGCATGCACAATCATTTTGTTTCACTATAGGCACAACTCGATGAGTTAAGTACTTCGTTTTATTACATAAGTATGAAATAATATGAGTGCATTTGAGTATCATATTGAATCGAATTAAATTTATATGACTGAAGTGAGAACACATTGAAAAGGTATTCAAACTGTTAAAATAATACATTCTATTTTATAATACATGTAACCCGGTACGCTTGGCTATAGAAGAAAGTAAACAAATCGTTGATACATATTCAATTTGTGCAGCAGTATTCTTATGAAGTTTGTCAGTACTTAGGTACAATCCGGTTGAGTAAAGTTTACACTTGGCCTACATAATTAGCGTTCTCTCTCTCATTTTAATGAGGTGCAAATATAGTTGAAATTAGTACTAATAGTAAAATTTAATCGGTTAAGTTTTAATTCAAAACATAAACGGAACATGATTATTTATTTATTGTTTCTTTAGTGAGTATTAAGATCCGAACCGATTTAATACTTGCATGATGTCTTCAAAAAACAGTATATGTTGAGCGCACCATACTTCCTACTTACTGTAAAAACGGTATATTTACAAAAAAAAACTTAGTATAATTAATATCTATATGTACATACTTTACACTCATCATAAGGTACCTATAAAATCATATTAATTCTATACATATCCGCACGTACTGAGTCAAGTTTGTAATATCAATCGGGTTTTTTTTATTTCGTATACCTATAATACCAAGGCAAACGTGCAATTGGGCCACCTGATGGTAAGTCACCGCAGCCCATGGACACTCATAACACCAGAGGAGTCGTAAGTGCGTTGCCGGCCTTTAAGAAAGGAATAGGAGAATATCTTCTTGTAGTTTTACACATAGTTTTGCATGTACTGGATAAATACCTATGCCAATTCTTGACCCTCCCCAAACCCTCAATCTAATCGATCTCAAAAACACAGCGTATGAGTTCATGATGATTAAAAGCAGTCTATTTATTTTCATTTGTATGAATGCCCATTAAAATAGTGGTCAGTATTTCAGTGAAACAAAGAGATTATCCGACAAACTTAGTGTACGTAGATACCTATTCGGAACATGGATTTGTTGTATCCGCTGATAGCCGCACAATAGTCCCAGTTTAATAGTATACGAGTAGAACATAATGGATTTACCTTGTACTGCGGCAACAACCAACACTATTAACGTTAACTAAAATACTGTAGCCGTTGAAATCACATAATGGAACTAACAAAACGAGATAAAGTTAGTTGTTATCAACGAAGAGCACTGTCGATCACTTATCGACATCACAGACGCGTGTCGGAGTACAAACTCGTATCGACAGTACGTGTCACTGTAGCGGCGGCACCGGCATGACTGCCGGCCGGCCGGTCGCAAACTTTAACCGGCGACCACAATGGGCTAATTAGAATGGGCGAGTCGAGCGAGGCGCGGGGTAGAGGGGTTCCACCCACGGGTCTTTGCATCCGTCTCACGGATAACTTCGATGAGAAACTTGGATCTTATCAATATCTGGTCCTTCCCCTACCCTCGTACTCCCTGTTATGTCTATGCGTCCTATACTTAATTGAGGGTCATATATTTCAATATATATATATTGAATTTGACAAAATTTCGTAAAGATAGAGCGGTTAAAAGGAGAGTTCTATGCAATGTATCAATTTTAAGTAATGTATGTATACATAAGAACTTCCTAAACACATGAAAATATTAACGTATTTTTGTAAACTATATTGTAATTTAACATGGTACTGAATATAAGAGTTTAACAGACATACAATAGATTAGGTTATAAAAAAGCTCAAGGGAAGGGAGACCCAGCCACTTCTGTCGTCGTAATAAGTCAACGAACTTTCAATGTCAGCAAGATACTCGCACAGCGAATCATCGACACACATAATTAAACGAATATTATATCAGATTTCCTTTCAAATACCGATTCCATCTATTTGATGATGACAGACAGTTATTTATTATGGGCACTGTCCATTAGAGTGGGATAATTAAATAGAATTGCCGAACCTTAAATGGAGTTTAATGTCTGTCATTTATTGATAATTTCTGATAATAGCAATAGCGTCAATTGTCTGTTTGTTATATTCCATATATTACTATACGTTATTGTTATATGAAATCAAATCAAATCAATTTATTTTGTGAACATAGGTTATGAATACATCCATGTTCTTCCTGTTAGGCATACAGAATTATATAAATGAAAAAACACTACTACACTTTACTTTTATGCAGGCACTTAACTTATATATTGTACATGTTGGTTGACCCTAGATATAAAAATGTAAGTTTATATAGTAACCATCAGCTTACTCCGACCATATTCCCCAATTGATGATTATGGCCTCTATTATCGATCGATCATCGATAATCATACTACATAGTATGTATTGTACAAGATACGAAGCTAAAATAAGAATATGGGCTTAGAAAAGTACGTTGAACTATTAATCATATTCAAATCGGACGGTCAAACACATTTTTTCAGAGCTAATTACGCCTAGCTAGCTTCGAGGCTTTTATTCCAGATCTCACTTAATCATTAGATAATATTTGAATAAAATAACGGTAAAACGGGGTGAATAGGAATAGTGATAGGGATTAAATTTTGTACCCGCCATTATTTACCCTTGAATTTCCATACATTTTAAGATATTTTAAAAAGTAAGAAAGGCTAACCTTTAGAGATCTCCAATGTTCATCGAAATTAAGACAATGTTGTGCGAGTCCTCCAATTTTTTGGATTAAATCTTCTTATTTAACTTGATTATCAGGTTATGTGACAATTGTTCCCAAGCAGTCATTCATGATCTGGAGTACTCATCTTCGGTAGTTTTCAGACACAATAATTTAAAAACACTAAATATGGAGAGGTTTGCTAATGTTGGGCAGTTAAGCAGAAGCATTCAACTTGCTGAAGTTGCCAAAACTGACTATGGCAGGAACTACTATTATTTTTTTACCTACAATGTCTTAAATAATGAAGCTAATACTTAACATATTATAGCTAAAGAGCTAGCCATACTGACTAATATTTTCTTGAAAACTGTAAATTACAACCATGATTCATATTCAGAGCAAAATGAAGCCAAATATACCTAAAATAAATGAACGATTCGAATCGGGGCACTGTAACGAATTTAATGTTCACTTACTTCGTGAGTAACCATGCATTATTCATCTGTAGTAATAATAAGAGTAAACGCAGTTTACGATTAACTTAAGCCGGAATTTTGAATAAGGGCATTTCGGAGGTTGTTTAATTAATTTAATACGTAGTTTGCTAATCAGTATAAATAATATCCTCTGTTATCGAAGCTGAATAGAGAATAGGTATACAATTAAAATTACTGATGTTTTTTGAAATGTATTATCTATCTTTAATCGTATACATATTTGGAAGTGCTCATATTCAAGTCAAATAGATTCAAATGTCTGATTGAGACAGCCGTTAGTGTTTAATTACATTTTCCGAAATTGCATTAACTTATTGCTAGATCTATACATTTGCGGGGTAGTGTTCGTCAAAATAATCAGAAAAGATTATGCCATTGCCCGATATCTGGTATCAAATTATTACAATACAATAACATACCAATTGTTTGTTGACTTTATTAATGACACATCCTTTTCCTTTTTCCAATTTCTATAGAGGTTCGCGATTTAATGACGGCTCTTAGAACAATACCTCCTCCACACTATGATTAGTTATATACTTGCCTGATTGAGTCATCTTACTGTTATGATGCAGTTCCAAGAACCACGTAACGGTTTCCCAGATAGATGACTAAATACAAACATGAGTAGTTTCATTCATAAAAGTAGGACCATACAACATCATATGGTCTGCCTGCGTACTTACTAACTTCAACTTAACTTAGTTTTTGTTTTTAGAAGTCTGTTTGGAAGAATCTGTAGGGTCAATTACTTAAGTAAATTCAGATGCTATATTTTGATTGTGACTGCAATCCGGCAATGTCCACATCGTATGTATGTATACAAATATACATAACTAAAATCACAGGTTTAGTTAAAGTAAAGTAATTCGTGATGTTTATGTTATGCACCGTGAAAAATGTCTCGTTTGACAACATGCGCTAAGACTCTTACAATCTAATTTGAAAAACTTCACCTACACATTCAGTAATCCAACTGATGACTAATTCTCATTCATTCACTAAACACTGATATTATTTGCAACGTGCATAGTGTTGTAATATTTATTGTCTCTTTAAGAGTTGACTATTTAGTTTGGTACGAGTAGAATGGGACACCAATATTGGCATTGGTGTCCCAGTCTACTCGTAATCATTACTTTACTTACTGGGGATGTCTCAATTTTGTATAAATTTTTATTAATTAGAGACAATAAAGATTTTATTATTATTATTATATTTTTTATTATTTCTGCCATTAAATGTTTGGCTATTAAAATATTGAGTATATCTGCAAAAATAATCGAACCTATTATTACTACAAACTAGAATTAAGAGCATTACCTATATTGATTATATGATATCATCATTGTTAGTAAAATGAATCATACATTGGAACCTAACCTTTTTAGAATACAGCCTATTTATTAATATTATGGCAGTAGTACTTACAAAATAAAAAAATCTGTAAATAAGTCCATGTGAACTGTATTCCCTATTTACTACTTTTAATATTTGATAAAGTTAGAAATCTCTCGCTGACTCATCGCCGGCTCACGTGGCCGCTTATCAGTATCGCACATACTGTTATTAAGGCACATATTAAGTATAGTAGAGGTTACCTGCGCGTGCGCCGATTACAACCTACTATGACTCAGACCACTGACATCCTGTTCGCCTTTGTGGGACTTTCACGAATATTAGCACGATTCGAAAGCTTGTTGCAAAAAATAGTACTTATCGAAATTCAATGTATATATGAGTAGGCTTATTATTGATTAAATCTTTATCATTGCGTAAAAAGTTTCGATTCCTTATTAACTAGATATTATTATCAATTGTTAAGTAATACACACTATTCTATTGGCGTGATATCTTATCAGTCCCTAAGTTATTTATTTATTGGGTTTGTACCAGGAATTGTGGTTTGTTTATTTGCGTTCGTATAATTTAGCATATCTTTGGTCGTAGTATACACTCCTTTATTGATAAAATGTCTACTTATGTATTTAAAAGCATGTTATGAGTCATGTGTAGTTTGGTTGGTCGATGATGATAAAGGAAAAATATTTCTATTAATTTTACACAAAAAATCTTCAGATGAAGTCATGCAACCATTGATAGTGTGTTGTGTGTCATCGTATGATACAATTTATATTCAAAAAATTTGATAAGAATGTAGATAATAGTTAGTTCGGTAGCTAAGATATTACGTTTACGTCGATTGAGTAATTCTTAATAATAGGTCTTTACCTATGAAATTGCCGTTTTGTATGAAAAAATTTAAACGAATTTTTTTCATGAATTTTTTTATTTGTATTAATCGAAGTAATCACCCATGCAATCAATGCATCTTTGCCATCGCAGTGGCAGTTTATTGATGCCCTTCTTAAAGAAATCAGCTGGACGGGAGGCAACAAATTCTTCAAAGGCATTTTGTACTGCCTCTCGGGTATTGAATTTTTTTCCCGCCAAGAAGTTATCCAAATTCTGGAAAAAGTAGTAGTCTGTAGGCGCAAGGTCTGGTGAGTAGGGCGGATGACGGAGAGCTTCCAACCCCAGTTCTTGCAACTTGGAGACCGTCTGCTGTGCAGTATGAGGTCGCGCGTTGTCGTGCAGGAGCAGCGGAGACGAGCGATTGACCAATGCTGGTTGGAGATGCGCCAGCTTCTCCATCATTGTGCTCAGTTCTTCACAGTACACATCTGCAGTAATGCTCACCCCGTTTGGTAAGAAGCTGTGATGAATCACACCGGCGCTAGACCACCAAACAGTGACCATCACTTTTCTAGGGGTAAGTTTTCGTTTAGGGCATTGTTTAGGTGCTGAACCAGGATCCAACCAACTTGCTGAGCGCTTGCGGTTATCAAACAGAATCCATTTTTCATCGCAGGTAACAATGCGGTTCAAAATTCCTTCATTTGTGTGTCTGTTGAGCAGTGCAAGGCACGTCTCGACGCGTACTTCGCGCTGGCGATCATTGAGTTCGTGGGGCACCCATTTGTCAAGCTTTTTTACCTTGCCAATTTGACGCAAATGGACCAATATTGTTTTGACGCTAACGTCGAAAGCTGCTGCTAATTCAGCCGTAGATTGTGTATCATCAGCTTCCACAACCGCCTTTAATTCGTCATTGTCGACCAAAGTCTTCGGACGACCGCGAGGTTCATTTTTCAGGTCGAAATTTCCAGAACGGAAGCGAGCAAACCAATAACAGGTGGTGCGTTGGTTTGTAGTGTTAGCTCCGTAAACGTCGTTGATGTTGCGTGCCGCTTGTGCCGCGTTGCTGCCACGACGGTACTCATATTCCATAATTACTCGAATTTTTAACGTATCCATGATGACGAAAAAGATTGAAATGCGATGAAAATGTAACACTAATCAATAAAGAAATGACTACTTTTGGAAAAAAGAATCCATGTTTTTAAAATAAAATTAATTTGAAATTAGAATTCTTAGCCAAACAAAAATTATTTTGATTTGAAATGGCCAGTACTGCAGAACGGCAATTTCATAGGTAAAGACCTAATACAATTTTAAACACAACTCTTTGTAGACTATTTAATCACAAAAAATCGAATTAGTTTATTTTATCTGTTGTCTTTAAAGTTTGAAAGTCTGTACTAAAGCTGATTGAACATCAAGCAAATTGATTCAATGATATATTTTCATAAAAGGCTTTGTCATTATCATCTGCCAATGTTGTGACTATAATTTCGAGGAATATGTCATAATCGCCAGTCTTGATGGACGTCATAGTACACAGAGAGACGCTGCTGCTTGAACTCAGAGATATTCCCTCGGGGCGACATCTACGTCCCCCAGACGATGAATTAGGGTGGTGATATTCTTTTTCGGCTTTGTGTGACTTCATAATACGGACCCATGCAAAACGAATAAGTTTAGAGATACTGGTAGACGGGAGACGGTCTCTCATTTACTGTGTATACTAATCAGGGTATCATTGGTAACTATCAAAAGTAATAGTTAGTGGATATTATTTGATCACGTCTCTCATAGGATCTGTATTTCTATCTAACGACCCGTGCGATCAAATATCAGGCATATTTGTAGTACTTTGATATACATACTAATATAAAAACATTTTAACGACCAGTGAATAACAATAAGTCATAATTCACTGATGACAACCCGTTCATAGAAAATGCTACCTACTTGGAAAAATTGTCGTCAGCGGCGGAATCTTCGATCTAAAGTGATCAAAGTAGTATTCGTTAAATGATTATTTTGATGTCCCAATAACAACCTCCATTGGCGTTGCATGCCCTATAAAGATCTATCGATTTTAAATGATTTGAAAAAAAAAACGGAAAACTGTTTTGGTAATTATTTAAAATGGGCCAAATCGATTGTGAGAGACTATTTACAGACACAGTTAGGTATGAAAGATATGGTAGATATTATGTTATTTAAGTAAATTTAATATGAGAGTTCCCTACTTTGGCGGAGTTTTAAAACAGTTAATTTATTATTTGATATCCTTATAAAAGTTTATCCTTCTTTCAATGCTCGGGGTAGACGAAAATGGCAAAATGAGCAAATGGAACCGCACAGGAAAGAGTGGAAAAATGAATGAGAGTATGGCAAATTATGGATTTATATTAGAAACAGAATTGGTGTTGATATATATTTGGAACGGTACCTAATTAAAAGGACTATATACATCACAGTAAAATAATTTAAAAAAAAGTTTTATTAAAGTCAAGGATAGAAAGTTGACAAATTATTAGCATAGTAATTACGCTCTGGTTTAATAATAGGAAGACGGTATTAGACTGTGTATACGTTCTTACTCATATTGTGTTATAAACTACTTAATTCTAAGTCAACCGCGAAGATTTTATGACTTCCGCTTGTCTCTCTGTTCAATTTTAATCTTACGCAGGTGGACCGCGCGGTTCTTATTATTAATTAGATTATTTCTAGTTCATTATGTATGCAAAGGCAGTATTATCATTTAATTACTCAGATTGGTTATTTATAGGTATATAATTGTAAGAGTAGTTCCTTTACGCACGATATGAAGTTTTATTCATTAGTTAAGAAGGGTCATTGCAATGCAAATACATTGTATCGGTAACTTTAAAAATAATAAAGAAAGGTTATGCAGTTTGTAATCCTACTAAAATTATAAATGCGAAAGTTTGTGAGTATGGATGGATGTATGGATGTTTGCTACTCTTTAACGCAAAAACTACGGAACGGATTATGATGAAACTTTGTATAGCTTATATATCCGAATAACGCATATGTTATAATTTATAAAGTTAAATGCTAGTTGAACTGCGGGGCACGGCTTGTAATTATAAGTATCCATATACATTTAAGAGATATGTATGTATATGTAAATATATCCACTGCCTTTGTGGCGTGGCAAGCGCTCGGCATGTGTTTGCTTAGTGACGCAGTAAGCCACATTACGTTACAGAGAGGTATGTCGAGCGAAGAACATGTTACTCACTTAATCCCATTAAGCAAAAACTAGTTTTGCTGATATTTTTGATATACTTTTTAAACGAGTCCGAGTGGACGTAAGCCGATTTTCGGCTAGGTATAATAAATAATTTATAAGCAGCTACCAAATTAACCATATTATTCCATTCAATCAAGGTCTGTGTTATTTATACCTATTACATAGACTCTTAATACAAATAATAATAATGTTTAGTTATCTCAGGATCAAACTTGTACTTGGTTATTAATCTAGTTAGAAGATAAAAGATGGCGCTACAAATTGCTATATCGCGTTACGATCTCTATAAGAGTTCGGATAATAAATCACATTTGTAATTAATTATATAAAGTACTTTCAGGTAAATATATAAAGTACAGCACTGGATCCCTTTTATTTTTAAAGGCAACGCTCGCGTTAGGGAAATTAATGTTTGTGACGCGGGATTCCTTACAAACATATAATTGTAAACGACAAAGGATTTTTTTTTAAACAACTACTAATAGTTGGCCTGTTGGGGAATCAAACCCGGGACACGAAGCGCCGAGGCGATTGTCTTAACCGCTGACCCACACGTGCAGTCATTCTAGCAGAGAAAAGAAATGAATGTGTCCATGTAGAGTGGTTAAGATTAAGTGTTCTTTATTTCACTGCAACGACCCAGAACTTATTTAAACAGTGTTTTAAAATAAAACGTTCAAGCTACTTGCTATGTAGATCCAAGTGTTTTACTAGAGAAATAATTATGATATAATAAAAACCTTAACTTTATAAAATAACCGCCACCTGATAAATGAAAAGTCAAACGTACCCATCGTGGACTTTTTGTTGTCTTTTCGGGAGAAAGGAGAGACTCTTCAGAACGTACCTGTAATGAAAAACATTATTTTACAATCTAGAATAATACAAAATATGAATGATGATAATGTTAGTATACATATATAAATATCTCAATAGCAACGCAAGGTCGGCCTATCTAAAATTCCCATTAAACTCACCCACCCTAACCGAGGGTTGCAGGAAAAATTGCTTTAGATAAAGTTATTGTTTTGGGGTGTCGGGGAGGCTTCCGTTATTAAAGTTTTCGATATAGAAGGGATTTACATTGCAAATCATAGCATATTATTCATTCCAAATCTCTTTTACTTTTAATACTAACCCATAATCTCATAATATTTCGATATAACTCTCTCGACCGGTTAAGTTTTGAGGTACAGTGCGTAAATATTAATTATTAGTTTATGTTTTTATTCCGCAACATAACAAAGGAGTAGGTACACCAGATAAATTCTGTATAGGTACGACAGAATAAAAAAATAAATACGTTTGGCATGTCGAAGAAATTATACAGATAGTCTTACCGTAGTAAGGAACGCTCTTAACGCTCGGCGCAATTATTAAAACTATATAAAAAGTCCAAATAAAACGAGGGGGAGGTATTAAGACTGTGCGTATTAAGAACAAAAGCCATATCAACGTGTTGTCATATGTTCAGATTTGTTGTTAATCTTTTTCAATAAATCAAAGTATTATCGTTATCTACATAATTTTCTGATGCACCATTAGACATGTCCCAAAATACATTTCATATACAGTAGCCTAATATTCTCCTAAACGGTATAATAGAATAGAGCTACTAGCCTAATTTCAGTTACGGCGCTATCGCAATCTCACTATTATCCTATGGGATGACTATCCGACATGCTAGGGGCAGATCACGGACAGGATCGATATCTTTAAGGAACAGGGGCATAGCATCGCCAACATCCAGATTCCGGGCTGCTTCTGGGTGCTTTTCTTGCCAGAATAATCTTAATAACACTTTTGTTTGAAACCGGTTTCAATCCCAGGATCGAATTCTTTACGGCTGAAGACAATACCATTAGACCAATGAGGCAGTTAAGTAAACGGTATCCATACCACTAACCTGTGACAATATGTGAATTATAAACGGTGGGGATGTATCTTGTCATAAGTCGACATTTGTGACTCACCTAAATATTTCTCAGTCCGTGATTCATGGTTCGTTTACCTGTTCGTGTTTAAAAACTTATTTGTATAGATTGTCAACAAACCAATCAGACTGCAGTTATAAAGGATCGAATGGTACTGCGTAAGTAGGCTTCAGTTCTAGTTACCCTAAACGTGACCATTGTGTGGCGCTAAACTGTAGCAAAATTTGAGTACGCTATTTGACCTCCATAGCGTTTATTTAATATATGAGCTACTTTACGGAATATATTCCAGGTAAAAGCATTGTTATGGTAATGTTGTGGTCATGGAAATAAAGTTGACTTAGCTCATTGGAGAAGGCAGGAAGGATAAGGATCATGAAGTAAATCACCATTAACAATTTCTTTACCTGTCATCAATTATTATTGTTTTAAAATTTGCAAGACAACAGAGCAGGCCGGTCACCTGACGGTAAGTGTTCACCGCCGCCCATGGACACTCGCAATGCCGTAAGCTATAATATCTAAAAAACAAGGAATTTATAGAAGCTGGCATAGGGCACATAAGACGCTATTTACGGCATTGCTTTAAGAAATGAATAGGCTCGCGCCTTGAAGGACATACCGGATCGGAAAAATCTCAGTTAACGGATACCACAGAGTGATCATAAGCGCATATTTTTTTTGTGAAACGCATAGCCGTTGGCGGTGACTCATCTGGGCGATATGGATGAAATGTCCACTTATGGTCAGACGATATGTGGCTTTTATCCCTCATAGAATGAATGTGGGACCTGCCCCTTGATTTTCGTGGTAGGTCCTTAATTAATGTTAAACCTAAGCTAATGTTTCACCCTAATCTTAAACTAAAGAACAGGGTATACCTAGAACTTTTAAACTACTGAAACTGCTTTTAATTATGAGCACTGGCCACTGGTTGGCAGGTTTTAAGTGTTGCCTATTTTTCCCTCAATATTTTGCGCAGTATTTTAACTAAATTTAAACAACCTCAGATGCCCTGTTCTTCTCATAAGAATTTTGTTAGAAAGAAATACAATTAAGTTTGTGTCGGGGGCATTTATTCATTCATTTAATTGTATAGAAGGAGATTTTCTCCCTTACGTTTATTTATATTGAGGAGTTTAAATATTTATTAAGATATTGAAAAAAATACAAAGAATCCTACTCATACTTTCATTTCCCATGACATTTATGAAACCTAAATAATATGTTATTTTTTAACGAATCCGTTATTGTTGTTGTCATGCTACGTTTAATATAATGTTATTTCAGAAAGACAATATAAATCTTTTAACTTAAAAATTGTCGGACATTCTATTCAGACTTCCGACCCCTATTGCATTAAAGAAGGATGGAATTTCAAAAAGAACCTAAATTACCTAAAACCTGGATACAAAATGTCATCCGTGTCACTTTGAAAATGATGGTCTTCCAAATAACCGTCCAAAGCCATCATATCATTCACATCTTTAGTGGTAGAATTTCCAAAAAAGTCTTAGAGTATGCTTATAATTCAAGATAACTCTTTATAAAGACAGAAGATCACGTCACGTTCGTAAGAGTCACGTCTAGGATCTGACCAAAGAATTATCGAAAGACTAACTGTATTACTTTTTATCCAATACATTTTGTAAAATAACTAGTGAAACCAGAGACATTTCTTGTAAACTATTCAACAAAGTTCTAGAAGCAGTAAGTAAGTATATTTATTAGGCGACAAATCATTATGTCGGGAATACCAACCATTCAATGCTGTAAACGATAAAATGTTTTATTTATACAACTGTGCTGTTTGTTTTCACTAAATGATAACTCGAACTAATTGTGAGTGTCACCTCTACGGTTCATTAACGAAATCATTTGTACCATTTAGAGATAAAACAATCCCCACTTCAATACTAAACGTTATTCATAAAATTCAATATGAAACTTCGCTGTGGTGGTGGGTTTTGGCAGTAGTTCTTGTGTAAATTAGTCTTGAGTTGACACTAGCAGCTATAGAAAGGATATCGCTACGCTTAGGAAGTTAAAAACTTTTTACTGTACCTACTTATTAAGTCTTAATTTTCAGTTAGCAGTCTTGTTGAATTTATTCATCATCCTGCTAGCACTAAACTGTACGAACTGTTCTTATAAATAATTAACGCATTGGGTCTAAACTTGTCATGTTAATTATATGGTGTTAAATAAATAAATAAATTAAAAAAAATAAACAGTGGCTTACAAACAAGTTCAATGTCTTGAAGTACTAAAATTAAATCGCTAATTAAATTAATATTTTACTTCTAAGGAAAACTGCGTGTTGCTTTTACGGAATTCCTTATTTGGTTTTATACATATCTTCAACCTACGCAAGTGCAGCTTGCAATTTAATCTTGCTATAAATATTCTGCCTACGTTTTCTAAGAATCTCATTTATTCGTGTTTTTACTTTACTCAATTCATATGTATCAGCATTCCCCAATTTGGCCATGTTGTGAATGTTACGATGTTTTTATTAAATATGTAATATAATTAAACCAGTATGCAGATTAAAATCAAAAATGGTAATTTAAAATACATTATATAATGTTGTTTGTAATCAACGTATCACGCTCATTTTTCTTTGAAATCGTTTGAATGAATCTCTTAATGGGCAATGATTTCAAAGTATGAGCAATTTAATTCAGCTTAAGAGACAATGCGTAGGCACATTGCAGCTCATAAGTGCGTTGTAAACTCAATAAGCGTCGAGACAGCTGTAGGCGGCCGGAAAAGTGGACCGTCGAGTGTTAGTCGACTTCCTACTTAAGAGTGGTCGGAGTTCGGCGGAAACGCTATTTTTGGCGCCCACCGCCGCTTCCTCCGAGGAAAGTTTACTTGTTAAATGCAATCACTTGTGATGAAATCGAGAACATCATATTTCTTTTGTTCAGTTCAATTTATACCGATTGTATTCATAATTGTACAAAGGCAAGGTTTACCAGCTACCGGACAATTGTATTTGTCGCACGAATGACATTGATTAATTTTTCCTAAATAGGAAATAACTCGTGACGCTTTAGAAACTAACATATCTTTCATCAGTAATTGGTAGGTAATAATCAACATTTATTTATCCCATACACAGAGAATAGAAGACATACGTTTAAAACATAATACACATAAATACATCACTACAACGATCTACGACAAATTAATAAATAATAAATGTAAGCTTTTAACAATTTCTGGGTTGAAGAGGCCAGAATGATGGTTGTTTCGCATTCCTTGCCACATTTTTGTTTCCTTAGTGATCCCAGTTCGCATTCCCTTCATTGTATCCATTCACACCATAAAGACACGTGGAGAATGCACTGCGGTTTTTATTCTCAGGACACCGGGAGACGTATTAACATTTTTGTGGGCCAAACAAAGTTTTGAATTGGTATTATTAAGATATTATTTTGTTATGAGTCAATACGTTTTTGTTATCCATCCAAGTGTATACAAAAGTGGTTTTGTTGTCAGTCGTTACTATTCATACGATTCTTGATATAGTACGCTCTTTGAACTGTATAGCTTTCTTTATAGCGTAGCTTCATTGGTTTAAAGTTGAATAATTGTTGAAAATATTGGTAGGAGATGATATAATTGTATTTTTGCTGACAGTTTCATTCCCTTTTTTGAAGTGAGAACTTGACTCAAGTATGTTTTTTATTGAAATGTATGTATATATTGCTGGCAAATTTTTCATAGGTTATACAGGTCCCTTATTAATTCGTCTTTTAATTGTATATGAGTTCAGTTCGTCATTTTAACCATGACCTATATAGAGGGCACTCAATTACAGTATGCATCGAACTCGAAAGACTGCAGTTGATTTATGTAGGCCCAACCATAAAGTTACGCGGAGATCTCGTGTGAATGCGCAGTCGACTCTTATCAGACAGCGCGGCCATATAAAAGGGAACAACATTTAAACCGATTTAATTTCTTGTAATTACATCAACAAGGCTTACATTCATTTGTTTCAACAAGTTTGACCAGATGTGGGAACGGTTTTACCCTTTGACCTGTACGCGTGATGCAATAATTTAGTCCTTAACAACTCTGTCTCTCGAGTTCATTCTGACTGCTCGGTGCATTTGTAGGTCACAGATATTGCACAGGGGACCTTGTGTAATAACCAGTACGCTGTGCGAACACGGATGCTACGTGTGAACAAGAGCGTGGGGGAAATGAGGAAATTAAAAAAAATATTACTCTTCAACAAGAACAAAATAAAACGGAAACTTAAGCATGTACATCTATTACATAAAAGTGGTATATTCTAGTAAAATA
Organism: Pseudoips prasinana; assembly: GCA_951640165.1. Classification (NCBI taxonomy): domain Eukaryota; kingdom Metazoa; phylum Arthropoda; class Insecta; order Lepidoptera; family Nolidae; genus Pseudoips; species Pseudoips prasinana. Next base: position 14,534,118 of record OX621241.1, on the reverse strand, counting down.
AGTCAATGAACAATGGTTTGCTACCATTACTGAGAATATAGTCAAGGCCAGAACGTGAATATTTCTGATGTAGGTCGTCTAAGTGGAACGGCTTACATTTTGACTGAATCATAGGTTACGTGAAACATTATCATTCACATGATGATAACTGTGCACACATATAGTTGTATCTACCTCTTACTACAGGGATTTTTTGTACCCGATTCCATTAAATAAGAACACCTCATTAATTTGAGAAAAATTTAGTTATCAAGTCTTGTTAAAATTTGTATATAATATAATCTTTTAAAGAAGTTACAGTAATATTGAAATGAGAATTATTGAGATTTTAAAGGCTATTTACTTAATGTATAAAGACAGTGGTGAGCGTTATGCATAAGACGACATATTGATCCAGCTGAGAGATATTACGTATAAGTAGTGTAACGATATAGATAAAATCAGTTTACTACGCTAAAGCAATTTCATACAATACATAATAACAGTAACATTACGATTATTTTCCGTACCGCCCTTGCTGAATTGGTTATAAATTATTATTTGTAGAGTTTCTTTGTAAATTAGCAATAGACAAAATGTATACTGCAATCACAGCAAGCACACTTATGGTGCTCATCCTAGGCGATGATAAGTTGGTATGCAATAAAGAGTTAGATATGTATGAATAAACTTATTTCATAACATATATACTCAGAGTACACTTTTTTACAGAACATGACTATGAAATATGCTGGACTAAAAGTGTGGAAGGTTTTGCTTGCATTATCATCAGAGAAAGTTTAATACTTAATTTTATTGTTTAATATAAGTAGGTAATGCTTTTATTTATGTTAATACAGTTGTTTAATAATAGTAGCATATTAAACCTTAAATTAAACAAATGACGTATAGTTTTGTTTAATTTCTATCCTTACATCAATTGAAAAGCGTATCTTATTCCAGACTAAGCTTGCCGTAATTTTTCACAATTATATTCTAATTGTCAAATTCACTAAATTGTAAAATAGGTAGGAGCTATTGTTTACATAAACATTCTCTAATGAAAAGATAGACTGTTGTTTGATAGGTATCTGTGTTCTACAGATAATGTTACGAATCTAACGTCAATAACTAACTTTGACTGTATTATATTCTATTTGTATTTGTTATCTGTTGCTATGTCGCTTAAATCACATGTCTGTTGATTTTGCTAGATAGGCATATCTTACCTTCTTTGGGAAGAATATTTTCGGTTTTCCCGTGTATGTGGAATACGAAGCCATGTTATCGACTTTCGTCACAACCATAATTTGCCAAAAATCACAAAGTCCGCCACGAGTAAACACTACTCTAAAAGAGTATAATAGGTGGAGTAGCCGAATAGGTAACCTTATTTTCTTTGCTTTCTAGAGTTTTCGATGAACGTTGAACTTTGGCAATGGATCTATAGTAGGCGAGCAACACTTTTATGATTACTATCGTACAGTACGGATCAAGATCACGAAAGTTTTTGTTCGAGTTTGTTTCCGTCGCAATAAACTTTTAATCCTTGGACGCGAGCGACGCGTCCACGTCACCGTCGCGTCGTGGTCGTGACGACCTGTCTCTCACGCTATTGCTAGTTAACTTATTCAACCATGCACAGTATATAATAGCAATAAATTATTATTCGAAGCACTCATTCAGTATCGCTGTCACATTTTAACCTCGCCGCGATTGTTAACGAGCCGCGTTACACAGACGCCGCACTCTGTTTCATTACAAACTGAGTTCTCGACGCGTTCAACTGTTGCTTTTATCAATTCAGACGTAGGTACTCCCCCCGCTACGTTTTCCGTCTCACTCGCACTTTTACATTCGGCAATGGTTTAGAAAGTGATAGCATGTGCGCGTCTCACATATACATATATTACATAACCACGGCAACGCTACGTATGTATATAACGAACATAATGCATGGAACTTGTACCTAGTATCTGTAATACCAATGCTACATACGATGATAATACACCTATTTGAGGATTTCGATGAAGGTAGAGCTCTACAAGAACCACATACTAACCGACCCGCCTAACTTATTTTCTTATCCATTGTTATTATTGGTTGAACTTTATCGCTGTAACTTCGGTTCTAACAAATATGTATAAGTAGGAACTCACTAGATACGTATAGATTAAATTTAAAATTTGCCCACAACATTTAAAGCCGAGTGTAAGTAAAATCTTTTAAAATTTCAATATATCTTTAATATCGGATTTAAGATAAAAGATAAAAACAAATTCTTATGTTTACGTGACTGCATACTTTTATGGTAATGGTTAAAGTTATGCATTTATATGAATAAGATCTCCGTCACATAATAACCAATGACGTGTCGTTATTGTTAATTTGACTAAAAGCCTTAACTGCGGTGAAGATAGTTCTCAGTAATCACGAAAAGGTAGCAATGACGAGTTTTAAGTAAAGACTTTTGTGTTTTGCTGTCCATTCAGTATAGGTCCTATTTATTAATCCTTGACGGACTCCACTACTCGGTATTTTTATTTTTTTTTAATAGACTTTGTACACACAAAATTAACATAAGTAAATTAAAGAAGAAAAAACAGGTAGTACATGGGTGCTGATTATTTCTAAACAAATTTCTTCCAGCAGACTTTCGTATCTATCTGTTAACTTATTTAAAAAAGTATTTTGACTGTTGAAGTTCATGAAATAGTTACAAGATACATACATAGGTCAGTAATCAAGACTTTCGGCGTATGTACTTATATCCGGCGTATACCTAAATAAATTTGTTTCATGAGTTCATGACTCTCAATGCTGTTGAGGTCTCTACTTAATACTCTACCAATATTATAAATGGGATCGTTCGTATATTTGAATGTTCGGTTGCTTGTAACCTAATCACGGATAAAAAACAGATTTAGTAGAATCTTGGAATGGGATAAAATTAAATGCTAAATCGCTGGTAACACCGTTGGGCGCAGCATATCATTTATAATTTTTAATACATTTTTTTTTTAATACTAATTCATCCTAAATATTGCGGAAACGTCTTGCGGGAAATGTTTTTCTAAACATGACCTAAGTATAAAAGGTGGACGCATAGGTGGTAGTCATTGGCGCCCGTTTGGAAATAGAAAGCAGTGACACATCACAGGGCGGCGAGACAGACTTCGCAGTCTGGCGCCGCTCATGAAAAGGGACTTGAATGACATGATGATACATGTAGATGATGAAGATTTATTTTGCATTCATTTGTTTTTACTTTATTCGGAGGCGCAGTAAAATTATTTTTGCTGGAAATTCACAGAATTGACGCCGGCTTGTGAATCCAGAAAAAAATAAACTATTTATAATGTAGAGCTAAAACATCTTGGTCTCTTATAAAGCTAAACTTTAAAAAGTTATCACAAGGTTTTTATTATTTAAGTGAATATATAAGTAAATACTGGTTTCTTTTTTAATTCATATCCACCTCATTACCTGCGATAGTAATATTATATGCTTAGTATAACACAGTATACAACATCAGACACACGTTGCAACTAGGATTGCAATCGGACAAAACCATCCGATATATAGTTAAATCTAAATAAGTACGTAAAAAGCTTGATATGAAGGAGCCTGCACGCCTACGAGACATGGATCCTAACGAAATATTTAACGATTGAAATCCTACGTATGACTTAGGCATCGTAGTGAAAAAGTGTCCTGGACACAACCATACCAACAAAGCGCGGTAAGAATATGTAAGCGATAGACGGCGGGTTTTACAGCATTTAACAATAGACATGCAAATTTTATTGAAGAAGTAATTAAACACGGTAATTCTATTACTATCATTTCCATAAACTCAGAGTGAAAAGGCACAGGGCATAGATAATTATGTACAAATATATCAAGAAGGGAAGGAGGTACGATTCTTTAGATGGATCCTGGAAAATTATACCACGACTAAAGCAAAACACTTAAGTATTGTTTACACATAATAAACTCTAACAGGTTAAGAAAATAACCTATTCCTATGTGATGTGATTCCTGTGTAATGTATTCAGTATATTTCAATCAAATGTCGTAGATAATAATTCAACAACTCTTTTAGTAATTATTTTAAACTGGTAGAGACACCAACGTAGTTAACATGGCGACAACGACTCATTTCTCCACACCGTTTCATCAATGAAATCACAAAAAAGTCTCGACTCTATGACTGAGTGTTGTTAGAGTCTGTTAGAAAGACACGAGTCTTCGTCTCTATGCTAGCTCGGCAACTCTATTTGCATGGCAGTGTAGAGATAAGTCACGTTACAGTGTTTAACCAATGAAATCGCTGAGTATCGTCCATTTGATAACGTGATGGAATGATTCTATGAATTCTCTGGGTAGCCCGCAGTAGAGAGTCTCGAGTCTACGCTGCCGTACCAGCCCTTCGGGACTGCTTCTTCCTAGCGCGGTCAAATTTAATTAGACGCATACCGTTACATTCCCATTCGAAAATAACTATTTAGCTACTTCTTACTATAAGAGTTTCATCTGAAGATATTTTTCGGTGACGTGTTTATAATTTTATATATTATATTTTTCCAAAAACTCACACAGATCGATACATATATCCCTTCAGGAATGAAGATATATAATAAATAGAAAAATAGTGCAAAATACTAAAGAGTTCAGTCATCCCATAAAATTTAATAATTCGTGCTTCAGAAAAACGCATATAAAAACAGTGCTGACAGAAGTGAAAAGTTTAACAATTACGAGGTGTCGGTAACGTTAACAGTGTCGCGAGTTCAATGGTTTTTGACATATCAAAAAATGCCAACATGCATATGTTCTTATGTACATACATAAACAATATATATATATATATACATACTCATATACAGAGGTGTCCGTAACCGTCTAAAGAAGTCTTCGGTTCAAAAGTTTTCACATCAATATAAAGGTGCGTCAGCCGGCCGACACGTTTGTACGATAACTGAGATTGGTAATCATATTTTGTAAACTTATGTTCTACAGGTCATATGATATACATATATGGGTATTAGAGCACCTGAAGTAAACACCTACTTCAGGTGCTCTTGTAATTAATAAAGGGATATCCCTTGATAAATATATGAAGCTGTAAGGTGCAGAATCATTCATCATCATGGTTCATTATTGTCGGAGGTATTACGTTAACTTTCTTTATCTATTGTTTGGTTCTTTGCCTTGTAATTTGGAACGGATACTGTGTTTTATTTAACATACTTATATTGATAATATACTCAGTAGGCATGGTCGTATCATAGTTTAGGTATCTACCTCCCTGTTTGCGATGATAAGTAGGTTCATGTAAAACAATATTTAGAATAAAAACATCCTTTTCTCATTTGGACGCGTTTACGTGACAATGAATGACGCAAATTATACTTGAAATCTGTATTTTATAAAATGTTTAATTAGCTGAAGTTATTAGTGTACGCTAGCGACGCACATCTGTTCTTGTTATTCTTAAATTAATTGTATACGCACGTATAACAATTTTATTTATTCAACGCAAAATATGGCAGTGTGGTATACAAATTTGATTTGTTTATGACCAAGTAGAAAGTATATATTTGTGGGGACATCCGACCTATTGTCTCAGTTAAAACGATCGGCTATGATAGTTATTATTAATTTAATTTTTGTAACTCCATCACAAATTAAGTCCATTTTAACCAATCGCCCTTCACGGTGAATATCATCATGAGGTGGAAGAGCACACCCTTATTTACACCTCCAACGGGATGAAATAGGGCGGTGATACTCTATGCCGACAGACACACTACAATTGATTTCTAGTGCAATATAGAAAAAATAATCTTACTTAAAAAAAAACTTAATAATTCTATATCTTATACTACTATTAAGTAGTATAAGATATAGAATTATTAAGTTTTTTTTTAACTATTAAGTAGTACTAGTACTACTTAATAGTAGTAGTATTACTACTATTAAGTAGTATAAGATATAGATTTTTTTTTTTAAGTAAGATTATTTTATATACTGCACTAGAAATCAATTGTAGTGTGTCTGTCGGCATAGAGACAAAGAGATCATTTCTGTACGGAATTCATCGAAAATACATCCCATTTCGATAATACTAACTTTTAGGTAAAGATAATCCGGGAAATCGGTTTATCAGTTCGTGTGCTACAATAAACACCTCTTTTTTACCGGGGAATGAAGCGTTATACATTACAAACACAGAAGTTTAACAGTGTCTACAAGTCACCCAAAGTTGGCACAATTGCAGTTGAAGGACTATAAAAACAACACACCTGAGTAGTCACTTTCATCACTTTGGTACTATATTTGATGCAGAATGGATTCCCTCTTATACAACACGTCACAGTTTTTTTTAGCTTCATATTACACGAAATATATGTATCTTTAACTACAACCTCCTGAATCACGTAGTAACAGCAACACACACGACACATTTGCGTAGACTGCATCAAATAATGCTACGACTACTGACGTCGCGAAGTGCACAAGAAAATAATCCTGACGATGTATTTCATCAAAATCAGCGCGAATCATAACACGACCGACTTATTCTTGCCATTTAGCAAATTTGCTCTGATGCGTTATGCAAGAAAAAGTGGTACATGACATTAAACATGTTTAACTACGTTCTGAAAATAACAAGTGCTTCTTACTTTATTGTTTAATTTAATACCAATAAAACTAAACTAAAAAATAGTTTAGTTATCAAAATACAAAATCATTTTTTTTTTATATTGTCCTTCTTGCATGTGCACATTTTTGCGGGCGGGAGGGCGGTGCAAGTTGCATCCCGGCATGATTAAACTGACAATTAACACTACATATTGATTTTGTATTTTGATTGTTATGGATTTCCGCAAAGTAACGCCTGATTCCATTACTTAGTTTACTTATGTTTATTTAGTCGGAAAAGCATGTGTGATGTGACTGCTGACCGTGTTTCTTTGTTGTGAAGTATTCATAAGAGTAATGAAAAAGTCACAAGTGTTTAGTGCTTCTTGTAAATTTACCGGATGCAACAGTGCAAGTAAGTTTAAAAACATTATTAAATAAACCCTTAAACGTTATAACGTACCAATTAATTTGCATGATTGTAAAGTACGCCCTAACTCAGGGATTCAATTCCTTAACACGGGCCATGATTTCTTCAAAAAGAAAAAGAAAAAATAAACTTTCAGACTTATACTCAATCTATGTGATTGGAAACTATGATGATACTGACATAGACAGAGAAAAGCTTTAAATTGCTCTCACACCTCTTTCTTCGTAGAGGCGCTCCACATTACTGGCCTGTTAGTCTGCTGGTTACTCTAACTGCTAAGCAGGAGGTCGTGGGTTCGATCCCCACCCAGGACAAATCTTTGTGTGAAGACACGATAATTAATTCTGTGTTTGGGTGTTATAATAATTTATCTATAATATGTAATATGTAAGTATGTTCATCAGTTGTCTGGATGCCATACTACAGGTTCTGGCTAGTTTGGTATAATACGGCAGCATTCTCTCAAGATATTTATTATTATTAGATTTTTCTCAACATTGCAAGTTTATTAAAATAGATAAGTGACTATTTAAATGATTATATTACTACATAATAAATAACTTAATAACAAGTACACTTCAAACTTGCACATGCAACTTAACAAATTATATACAATCTATAATCCGTAAGTACCGACTACTTCTTATGTTCTTGAGGGATAATAATTAAGGGCTTAAGTAAAGTTCTGTTTACGCTTTACCCAAAAATATTACAATCATAATCATACTAATATTATAAATGCGAAATTTTGTGAGACTGGATGTATAGAGATGTATGGATATTTGTTACTCTTTCACGCAAAAACTACCGGACGGATTTTGATGAAACTTTGTAGTAATTTAGCTTATATATCCGAATAGCACATAGGCTATAATTTAAATTTATAGTTTAACGCGATTAACATCGCGGGGCAGAACTAGTAGCTTATATAACATTGTAGTTTTCCTTAAGAGTTTGAGATGAATTTATGTTTTGATTCATTATCTTCTACCATATTTGTTTAGATAATAATCACGCACGTTATTCGTACGTTGGTCAACACAGGTATGTGTGCGAGCCAGGTCATTGTACCAGCCGAAACAATATAATCTACACTCACAGGCACAATTAACCGCCCACCCATATCATTCGTCACCCTGTTTGTTTAAGTTAACTATAGCTTATCTACTGTTTTATTTTTTGTCAAGTGGGTACTTTAGCAATAAATTAAACACTTATACCCTTATTTCGTTTCCTAAATTTGTGTCAACGACGGGTTTTTAGAATTTAGTCGTTGTTTGACATTGTTGCCGTCACGTTACCGTGTTTACATTTCCTGTTATTGTCTGCCATAGTGTGCGAATTTGAGTTTCTAGTGTTTGCTTATTGTTTGTGACTGTAAAAAATGCCTCTTGATGCAACTGGTGCAGCTAGGGCAGTGGCTTTAGCTGACGCTGGGTACAGCCAACGTCGCATCGCTCGTACACTCGGTGTACCTCGTACTACAGTACGGGATGCCATCAGACGGTTTCGGGAGACAGGCTCATACACCCGCAGGCCAGGTCAAGGCCGACATCGATGCACTTCAACTCGAGATGACCGCTTCGTTGTCAGCAACGTGTTGAGAAATCGCTTTTGCACCGCTACTGAAGCCCGTACGTGTCTTTTTGAAGTGAGAAATGTCAGTGTGAGTGAACGTACGATTAGAAGAAGACTGGCAGAAAGAAATCTGCGGGCTTTTCGTCCAGCTCGCGCCCCACAACTGCTCCCACAACACCGTAGAGCTAGACTTGCTTATGCGCGAGAATTTGCTGACTGGACTATGGAGGAATGGAAGGACGTACTGTTCTCAGATGAGAGCAGAATAGCCTTAAAAGGTCCAGATGGACGTCAGCGTGTCTACAGGCGCCAAAATGAAAGGTTTGCGTCATGCGCTATAACCGAAACAGTGGGTTACCAGGGAGGGTCCATAATGGTTTGGGGAGGTATCTCTTATGAGGCTCGTACCGATCTTGTTGTGTTCGATAGGGGTAGTGTGAACGCTCAAAGGTACGTGGAGGAAGTTATTCAAGAGCATGTCATGCCTTTCGCACCATTCATTGGTGCCAACTTCAGATTAATGCATGACAATGCACGTTGCCATACCGCAAGATCCGTCACTGAGTACCTTAATGAGGTCGGGATCCAAGTTTTACCATGGCCGGCACGCAGTCCTGATCTTAACCCAATTGAGCACATTTGGGACAACCTCAAAAGACGTGTCCGAGCAAGGGTACCAGCCCCTACGACCCTAGGAGAGCTCAAGACGGCTGCGGTAGAGGAGTGGCACAATATCCCCCAATCTGATATCCAAGATATCATGGATGGATTGCCAAACCGGCTCCAAGAAGTCATTAGAGCCCGAGGCGGCAACACCCATTATTAATTTTTTTTAAATTTTTTATTCGAGCACTTTTTTCTAAATTCTAATTTGTTAATTTTTCATCGAAGATTTACATAAAATCGATTTTTGGTATTAATCATTTAATAAACGACTTTTTCTTTCAAGACTATTGTTTTTTTTTTACCTTTAAGGTAGCTTTCAACGTACCTCTCATCAAATGTGGTCTAAATTTGACGATTTCTGCAAATTGAAAGAAATACAAGGTGGGCGGTTAATTCTGCCTGTGAGTGTATTACCCTTAGCGTACGATTGATTTTTGACACCAATTAAAATAATGCAACATGATCATAATTTCATTACACACAAAAAGTGCACTTACGAGTTCATTGAATGATGTGGATGCAAAATTAATTGATGAAATAAATTGAGTACGTAAGTACTTGTGAAGCTTTTTTTAACGTCAGGTGTGTATTTGTAGGTATATAGTGTAGACAAATATTAGATCAACGTACCGGTGCCGCTTGTAACTACTAGCTAATTTATTTGGTCACTCAACTAATTTTAATTCAACCTGTTATACAATACGTCCGATTAAAATTAAAAAATAATTGATGTAATAAAGTGAGTATACAATGTAAGTACTTATGAAGCTTTTCTTAACGTCAGGTGTGTATTTGTAGGTATATAGTGTAGACAAATATTAGATCAACGTACCGGTGCCGATTGTAGCTACAAGCGTAATTTTATTTGGTCACCCAACACGTTTTAATTCAATCTGTTATGAGTTAATGAAATCTGTTTTATAATATGCCTGATAAAAAAATAATCGTTGTAATAAAGCGAGTATGTTAGTACTTGTGAAGCTTTTTTTAACGTCAGGTGTGTATTTGTAGGTATATAGTGTAGAGAAATATTAGATCAACGTACCGGTACCGGTTGTTACTACTAGCGTAATTTTATTTGGTCACTCAACTAATTTTAATTCTGTCTGTTATACAATATTACCCAAAAAAAATTATAAAATTATCGATGTAATAAAGCGAGTATGGTATATAGTGTAGAAAAATATTAGATCAACGTACCTCGTATACAACGTACTTAACAAATTTTAATACAAATTGTATTAAAATTAATTTAGCAAATATATGGTATCTTTAAAATTATATTAAACCCCGTTAAAAGTCGCATGAACTATTCTCATAGTTAAATAAATTCTATCATATTGACAGCAGTGACTGTCGATGATTCTGAGTTCGCCAATTATTTTGTTAATATCTCCCAAATGGCATTTTCCATTGGCAGGAGTTCCATTTTACATCGTTAATATAGTATTAAATAATATTAAAAGGAGAGAATTAATCAAGCTGTTATATTATTATATTCCCCATATCTCGAAGTGCTTGTTGTGCATAGACAATAAAGCTCCCGAAAATAAAGCTGCGGTATTTACAATTCAAATTGCGTTATTTTTTATGGTTTCTATTTAAGTACCAAGATTTTTATGTACCAAATACTCTGCGTACGTCATCATAACATATAAGGAAATATTTATCAGTGACGTAGGTAGTTCTTGATTACAATTTAATTGGTCTTATTTGTACGGAGTTCATAAAATGTGTATAAGGCTACGGCAAACCGCTGATTCCCCACATTAAAATTTTAATTTTCCCCAACTAATCATTGTGGTTTTGACTGTGTACGGGACGGGCGCAGGAAAACTTATTTGATAAAAAAGATAAGCAGTTTATAAAGTGCTAACTTTATAAACTGCTTATCTTTTTTATCAAATAAGTTCTTATTCCATAAATTAAAAGCGTGGATAAAAACAATACATATAAGATGAAATAATATTTTTTTTTATTTAATAAAGACAACGCCGGCACTAGGGAATATAATCCCTGTGTCGTGGAATACTTTACAAACATATAATAGATGGACACAAGTTACATCTAGATTCAGAACAACTATTTATGAGTCACACAAGTAGTTGTCCGGCGAGGGAATCGAACCCGGGACATGAAGCGGCGAGGCTGTCGTATTATTATTGTAACCTGTCGTATACTCTGTATACTAATTAACAACACTTCTTATATATACAACAAAAGTGTAAAATTACACCTTGTTTAAGTGCACTCGCACTTAGCCCGCGCATTTGCTGCGCTGCCATATTGTTTATATTTGGAGTCACGTTGCTGTTGAGATGCACCGTGTACACACAAAGACAATTGTCCATCCGGAACAAGGAAAACTGCTGACACAGATGGTCTACGTACATAAATCATAAAGATATTATATACTAGCGTGTGCTCGCGACATCGTCACGTGTTGCTGATCTTTTCCTTCTCCCGCAGGTCTAGCGACCTTACTAACACTCTGGACAACAACATTGAAGCATCTTCTACACGGTTGCATACCCTGGTTTCACCCTGGTGGTTGCAACCACTAGGGTGACTGTTGGGACGTTGGTCTGCAACCGTGTCGAAGATGCTTAACAGTATAATGTTATGACCCGAAGTGTACTCTTTAAGGTGTAAGTACTTCCCCAGTCGAGTAGCCTCAACCTCTTAAGTGTTACCTACTACCGTTTAGGGCTAACAGGGGTCACATATAGTGTTCCTAGGGCGGGACCCTAGTGACACGGTAGCATTCGAACACAAATCATAGCATCACCCGGTAGAGCCAGCTGTCATAGTTATCGATTTCTACCAACAGATCTATTCAGTCATGTCGTAAGTTCTTATCTAAATGTATATATTATAATAATTTATATAATGAGCCTATACTCGATACACGTGGAATAATCTAAAAAGAGGCTTCCAGTGGTTTCATTGTATCTGTACTCGTACCTAAAGTGAGACTATTTACCGTTATTTTAAAATATATGTATTTGAAGTGGTTCAGTGCGATTATTAACCGTTGTTTTATATAAACAGTGGGCAGATGTGGGACAGAATGATGTCTAATAAAATAACGTATAGTAAAATACATGAATGACCTTTGGTAGTACTTCTTATTAAATAAAATATACCGGCACCTTAATTACTATTTTCGTTGTTATGTCAAAATCACCTTCTGAACTCATAATGTTTAATTTATCGTATATGATTTAGTAAAACGGTCTCATTATTAGCGATACGCACTCTCACGCAAAAATGTTGATAATACATGTAAATAATATGTTAGGTACTAATATCGCTTACATAAGAGTAATCTGATACTGTACTAACGACTTCAAGACTTGGAGGCGCGTGGGAAACAACAGAAATTTATTATCTTAAGGTAAATTGTTTACAGTTAAATTTCATTGTAAATAGAGCCATATAGCAACAAGTAATATTTACGTTTGTATTTATACACTACAATATGTTATAGATTAAGACACAATAAAAGTTTATGTTATTGTCTTTATTTGACTTACAAGCTCCCATGATTAAATAATCATAATATCAGCTTTCAAAAATCTTTCGCTCACGTTGTCATTCGCTGTTAAGGGAATAGAAAAGGATGTAGAGTTTCCATTCGCTGTATTTATTTTAATTTACTGGATTTCTGAGTAAATGTATCTCGACTTTAGTGCTAAAGTAAAATCACGTTTACTTGCAATTTTCTTATTTAAAATTTCTCCAAAAGCGTTGTTTAAATTCGTAGCACAGTTTAATAATATAAAAATAAATGTTAAAATGATATTTTTCTTAATTTGTGCATCCTTGTGCAGCCGTCGTACAACAGGCGTTAACGAATTATATCACTCCACTCTAATCAAACGGTCACATGTCCCTTTATTTTTGAATTAGGGCCTTAAATTGGAAAGTACCTGGGCGAGCTAAGATCTGATCGTTTCTCTTATAACTCTCAAAAACTAATTTTCTCAGTGAGACTTAGCTTAATTGATGTTTATCCCCGAAAACCTCTATGTCATTGAAAATGTAGAGTCCTTTTTCAGAACACCGTTAATATTTATAATACGAGTATACATATATAAAACTAACTGTGCCCCACGGTTTCCCTGCGTTTAATTTTATAAATTATAGCCTATGTGTTCTCGGATCTAATATAAGCTGCTTTACTAAAAAAGTTTCATTAAAATCCGTTCAGTAGTTTCCGCGTGAGAGAGTAACAATCATCCATACATCAATACTTACGAACTTTCGCATTTATAATATTACTAGTATTAACATTGTTCGTCTAGTTTATCCTATACTAGATAAAATAACAAGATATATTCACCAAACACTCTTCTTATCTAATAAAGCGTCATATACTCGCCGGCCGAGTACGACCGCGAACGCCCCGTGTCCACCATCGCCCTCCATGACTCCTACACTCAAGGGCACATTTAACCGGCCACCTATATTTTGTAGATTTCTTCAAAATTCTATGGTAATTTAATTAATTTTGTTATAATGTCACATTGGGTGAACCTCCACGAAAATAAATGAAACATGTGTATGTTGTGAAATGGTTTAATTAAGACAAAATTTAAAAAAAATTGAATATGCACTTTTCTTACAAAAAATAAAAATTAGCAAAATGTCAATTTAAAAAAAAAGTGTGCTCTAAATTACCGGATTAATAATGTGTATTTCCTCCTCTGGCCCTAATGACCTCCTGCAATCGATTAGAAAGCCCGTCAATTATGTCTTGGATGTCGCTTTGGGGAATGTTCTGCCACTCCTCAACAGCTGCAGTTTTTAGCTCACTGATGGTGGTAGGAGCTGGTGTACGACCCCGAATTCGTCTTTTTAGGTTGTCCCATACATGCTCTATTGGGTTCAGGTCAGGACTGCGAGCTGGCCATGGTAATCGCTGAATATCGACGGCGTCCAAGTAATCGCTGACAATTCTCGCGGTGTGTGCACGAGCATTATCGTGCATTAAAACAAAATTATCGCCAATGAATGGCGCAAAAGGCATCACGTGTGGTTCTAAAACTTCTGTCACGTACCTGTGAGCATTAACGCTGCCTCTATCGAAGATGACCAATTCTGTACGGGCGTCATAACAAATGCCACCCCACACCATTATAGAGCCTCCCTCGTAGCCTACTGTTTCAACCACAGCACATTCAGCAAACCTTTCACCACGGCGTCTATACACGCGCTGACGTCCATCAGGACCTCGTAAAGCTATTCTTGATTCATCCGAGAAGAGAACTGCCTTCCATTGTTCCGAAGTCCAATTTAAATGTTCTCGAGCAAATGCAAGTCTCGCTCTTCTGTGAGTTGCGGTCAGCGCTGGGACTCGAACTGGTCGAAATGCTCTCAGATCCCTCTCAGCTAACCTTCTTCTTATTGTTCTTAGGCTCACACTTACATTTCGTACCTCAAACAAGCGGTTACGAGCCTCAGGAGCAGTTGTAAACCGATTCCGAAGAACGTTCGAGACGATGTAACGATCATCTCTCTCTGATGTACACCTTCTACGACCTTGCCCTGGCCTTCTTGTGTAGGAACCAGTCTCTCTGTAACGCCGGATAGCATCTTGAATTGTGGATCGTGGATATCCAAGCATCCGTCCAATCCGACGCTGGCTAAACCCAGCGTCTGCAAGTGCTACAGCCCTAGCTGCCCCAGCTGCGTCCAGTGGCATTTTTTTGGTGTAAATGAAATCACGGCAGGCCAATACCTAGGTTTTATTCAGGGACCGGACAACCCCGCTTCTGAGTTAAGCCGTTTGATAGGGTAACCCGTTCATTGGGTAACTCGTATCGCAGTGTTACCCTTTGATTGACTTACAGCCTCGAAACCCAGTGAAAGGGTTAACACGTTTTTTATGGTAACCCCGGGAAGGGGTTAACCCCTTCAATGACTTAAGCCCTTGAATGGCTTACCTTCTTGAAAAGGTTTTATTCGAGTTAACCTGACTTACCCAATCAACTTAGCAGCGTGTAGATGGGAGTAGGTATACTCGCACCCGTGCGGTGCCTCATTGCCTAACTACTTTTAGGTAGGTACAACAAATTTGACGAACGAACGACTTTTTATATTTTAAATTTGAAAGTTTAGTGACGACAAATAGTCGAGCTAATAATTAACGTGTTATTTAAAGAACTGACTTACTTTAATCTTACTTTTGTGACAATCTGTATGATGTGATTATATTTTGTTAAATAAGTATTATAATATTTTGCTGTGTGGTGATGGCATAGTATACCATCACCCCATTTTATCACGTAGGGGGCGCAGTAATCGACCGAGGGCATACCTACCAGAGAACCGGCAGCAGAGTTTATCTATGAACTATGACCATCAAACTTTCTTTCACCAACCCGTCTGCCAAGCTATGGGGCTCTGGGGGTCTGCCAAGCTCCCATTCTTTGGGGAGGCTTTTGTCCAGCAGTGGACGTACTTTGGCTGACATGAGGATGATGAAATAATTGACGGGCGTGTTGGCATGGTTGGCAAATGCTTGCTTTTCTCGCCGGAGCTCGTGGGTTCGATTCTATTTAGGACAGATATTGGTGTGCATGAACATGTCTGTTTGTCCTGAGTCTGGGTGTAATCTATATAAGTATGTATTCACAAAAGAAAAGTAGTATATGTAATATATCAGTTATCTGGTTTCCATATTACAATCTCTGCTTAGTTTGGGATCAGATGGCCGTGTATAAATAATGTCCCTGGATATTATTATTATTAAAATTATTGTATAAAATGAACTGATATATTATGGGTACCTATTCTAAAACATCATTGACGTGACTAAAATGTTCATTATCATAAGAATATTATCACTTTAAGAATTTTCAGAGTCAAGCAATCTTAGGTTATGTAACTGTCTATATATTTCATATATAGACAGCAATCTTGGCCTGATAAAAATACATTTAGGCGACCACCTAGGTACAAGTTTTCCAAGACTAATTCTGTATTCAATAAAGTTCTTTACCGTAATTTCATATTAGTTACTAATTTATTTGCAAATATAGTTGAAATAATAATACGGCTTCTGTGGCCTCATTAATGGGCTTAAGGTAACTACCTGTTTTTTGTGCCAAGAAGTCATGAAAAAATGACAAACTGGCTATCTCATATATCTTTTACAGAAACCAATGGCCTTAGAATTTGACAAATGGATGACAATCTAGTAGGACAATCAATTATACGGCTTCCGTAGCCAAATGGCAAAAAACGGAACCCTTATAGATTCGTCATGTCTGTCTGTCTCTCCGTCCGTATGTCACAGCCACTTTTTTCCAAAACTATAAGAGCTGTACTGTTGAAACTTGGTAGATGTATTCTATGAACCGCATTAAGATTTTCTCACAAAAATAGAAAAAGAACAATAATTTTGGGGGTTCCCCAAAAGAACATACATAGAACTGATGCTAATTTTTTTTTCATCGTACCCGTAATTGTTGGGGATCTATGGATAGGTCTTCAAAAATGATATTGAGGTTTCTAATATCATATTTTTCTTAACTGAATAGTTTGAGCAAGAGACACTTCCAAAGTAGTAAAATGTGTGCCCCCCCCCTGTAACTTCTAAAATAGAAGAATGATAAAACTGAAAAAATATATGATGTACATTACCATGCAAACTTCCAATGAAAATTGGTTTGATCGAAATCTAGTAAGTAGAATTTTTCAAGACGTCCTAAATCGTAAACCGCAATTTACCTTTCATTTAATCAACTGAAATACTTGCTGCTATGGAACCCTTCATGGGCGAGTCCGACTCGCACTTGACCTGTTTTTCTAAATATTGAGATATTATAACGTTTTTCGAAAAAAGAAGGTTACCGCCGCTCTTGCAAGTAAATTGCAAGCTATTAGCTTTAACAGCGTGTTCATTTCTGATTACATTAATAAAGATATGGACGTTTGTATTAATAGTTATAGTATTTACATATCTCTCAGTCACCAACATTTTAGTCTTCGATCATATCAATTCAATCAATATCTTCTATTATTCTAGAGCAATGAGCTGCCAACAATCTTGTAATTTTTTTATAATAACTGCCATTGTTACTAGTGATTGAAAAATAATTCAACACCTCTCAAACTTAATCTTTTAGGAAAATGCCTGTTTGTTGTTTTAAAATTTTTCAAACAGCTAAATTTCTAACCTTTTAAGATTAGATTAGCATGGTTCTTATAAGGTTTAGATATAAGGTTTAAGATATTTATTTCTCAAAAAGAATTACATTCACTTACATGAGAAAAACAATTATATCTAATTAATTCTAAGAAGTTACGGTTAGTTACATAGTAATAAATTAAACTTATACATTATTATTGTTACGCTATCATGCTTAAACATTGTTCTTAAACAATTTAAGAACAATAAGGCTCCTGGTGATAACAGAGTTACAATAGAGCTTTTAAGGCGGATGGTATACCAATCCTACGAGCTTTTCAGAAGTTATTTAACTTCGTCATACTAAAAGGTCAAACGTCACAAGGATGGCACATATTGGTGTGGTAGTGCTTTCTTCAATAAGGGCGATGGAAACCCTTTGAAAAAATAACAGACCCATCACGTTACTGAGCCATGTTTACAAGTTGTTTTCGAGAGTCATTACGAATCGTCTCACGCACAGGTTTGACGTCAACCACCCTCCTGAACAAGCCGGTCGCCGAAAATGCTTTAGTACCATATACCACATACATACGCAGCGGCAAGTTATTCAGAAGACCGAGGATATGTCCAGCCATTATGCTTAGCGTTTGATTGAATCGAAACCTGGATGTACTGTGATCTTTCCAAGATTCCAAATTAACTACCGGTATGTCGAGGTGTTAGTGTTTGTATGAGAACTCGCAACCTATACGATTGCAGCGAGGCGTGAGACAGGGGGATATAACATCTCCATCTCCAGAACTATTCATCGCTGCATTGGAAGATGTCTTTAAGCTCCTTGACTGAAAGGCTTTGGCATCAATCTCAATGGCGAATACATCCCTCACCTTCGTAATCATGGCTGAAACATTGAAATACCTCGGTACAATGCTCGAAGACTTCAGCAGGGTCTCTCTACTAGTGGTTCTCAAAATGAACATGGATAAGACGAATATCATGTTGAACATTCAGCTTGCACCCATTCCAGTTAAGGTAAGGGACTCTGCACTCGAGGTTGTGGTGAGCTATATCTATACCTAGGACAGACCACCCCACTAGGGAGGCGGTCCAACGCGGTGGTTGTCACCGAAATCTGCGTGCGCCAAGAGAACGGGAGGGCGCCAGAAGAAACGTTCATTGAGTACCGACGGGATGACTACCGGCACGAATTAGTTCACTGGCGCGCACGGCTAGAGTTACGCCTAAACGCGCGCCAGCGTGCCGTCGGTTCCACCCTACCTCACCTCAAGGCCTGGGTGGAAAGGAGTCTGCCCAACACACTCTCGCTGAGTGCCCGGCCCGGGTGGCCGAAAGGCGACTAAAGATCTCAATCGGCCGGGATCTGTCCCTACCGGCAATCGTAGGAGCAATGCTGGCGGGTGACTCTTCTAAATGGCACGCCGTGGTCTCCTTTTATGAGGCAGTCATGTTCCAAAAGGAGGCCGCCGAGCGCGAACGGGAGAGATCGCAGACGGAGGAGGCGTCGGGGTGGCGGCTGCAACCGGTAGCCCAACTCCCCCTCGGAGCCGCGGCGGCAGTAAGAGAAGTCAATGTTACCAGCTAAAAGAAGACAGCGATCTGTTTATGGCGCAGTCGCTGTGCCGGACTGGCAGAAGTCGGCAAATAGCGAGGACAATCCAGAGCCCTCTCAGGGTACGTGTGGAACCATCATACCATCTGGAACTTTTCGCATAAGGGGTGCACCTGAGCAACATACACGCGTTCCCGCGGCTCCCCCATCAGGCGCCAAGAGAAGCCCACGGCAAGTAGGTTTAGTCAGTGCGAGTCTGCCGCATCCATCCGTAAACATTTATGCGGGTGGCATACGTAGGCATTCGACCTGCCTTATCAAAAAAAGGGTAAGAGGTCAACTTCGAGTAGGAGATCAATTGTAGAATCTAACTTGCCTAGGCAGCGTTCGGAAAGCTAAGCTTCTGGTCCCAAATACCAATCAAAAGTCTTCGATTAGTATGTGTTGCCTCTGATGAATTAGGGAACCAAGACGTAGCCGCTCACTACGGGGCTAATAAAACGGCTCATGGTCACCCAAAGAGCAATGGAGTACGCCATGTTCGGAGTTTCCCTCCGAGATCAAATCACAAATCTCAAGATCCAACCAAGAGAGGCAAATCATAAAAACCGACATAGCTTGAATAATTGCCAAGCAAACGTGGCAAGGAGTACGCCATGTTCGGAGTTTCCCTCCGAGATCAAATCACAAATCTCAAGATCCAACCAAGAGAGGCAAATCATAAAAACCGACATAGCTTGAATAATTGCCAAGCAAACGTGGCGGTGGGTAGGGTACATAGCTTGCAGAATCTACGGCCGCTGGGGCAGCAAGTTTCTCAAGTGGCGACCATGAACCGGAAAACGCAGCGTGGGGCCCCCAACAAGATGGACCGATGGGTCGATGACAGCCGCTGGATGCGGGCAAGGCAGGATCTGCAGTTGTGGAGTATCTTTGGGAAGCAATGGACTTTGCTCAGCAGTACCTTCGGCTGATATGATGATAATGGTGATGGTTATGATGATGATGCATCTATTCAATAACGGTGTACGCCACCACGTCTCCGAGGTTTAACTTTAACAGAATGAAAATCAAATTCTTTGTTATAATATAATTATGTCCTCCTAGCCGAATTTCGGCCCCAGCGGCCAGTCTCCATTGAGACTGGCCTCCATTGGGACATACCACAAGTGTGTGTGCAAACACAGGGGCACTATCTATCTCATTATCCGATGGGACGACTAGCGGAACGAGCGTACAGGATCGACGGCTTTAGGTGCTCTCCGAGGCATGAGGCTATAATACCGCCAACTCCCAGACTTCGGGCTGACACTAAGAAATTTTTCTTTTTACGCAAAAATCCCATAGACACTTTTGGCCCAACCCGGGATTTGAACTCAGGACCTCGTTATCTACGTTTAAAGACGCTACCAGTAGACCAACGAAGCGTAACACATACTTTAAAAAAAGAACTGCTAAATTGCTTTTACTTAATTCTGTAGTACCTACCGAGTTCCAAATTAAAAGAAATTATGACAATAAACAAGAACAGACACGAAAAATTTAATATTACAGTGTTTAGCGACAAGCAAAATTGAACTTTAAAATAATAAATTCTAAATTATTGCGACTAGATGTCACGCGCGGTGGTGTTTAAGCAATTACCAAACCAATTTCGATGCGAAAGAGTGCATATTACAATGTCTTGGCTGGAATGGCTTACCCTGTTACAGTGTTACAGGGTATGAAAGGGTAACCCTTTCGGAAGCGGTTCATTACACCCGTTCGAAGGGGTAACTCGTATCATAGGGTTTATTTTTTAAGCGCTTAAAAATACCCGTTCAAAAACCCATTCAACGAGTATCCGGACGGTCCCTGGTTTTATTCGAAGAAATGGTATCACAACGTTTTAAATCAAATGTATCCGTCACATAAAACATGGGGCGAGACTGTCAAATTACGATTAAACTGATTATTGTTGAATAAAAACCACAAAAGTAAACAAAACGCGGGTATGATTGATTTATTTATTTCAGATATACCCACTTAAGAAGTAACGCCTAGTACGCAAAGCGTAAGTTAACATAAACAAACGTTAAGCAGTTCGAGATGAGTGGACGGTTAAATGTGCCCCTGAGTGTAGTTTGTATTCACTTCGACGGAATACCCATTTCGATCCCTAAATCGGACGAGCGGCCTGCGTTTTCGCGTATCAACACAAAATATCGTCAAAACTTAACCCTCTCACGCATCTATACGTGAGTAACTTCCCTGATCTGAAAGGTTCCATTCCCAATCCCATCTGCCGCGGGTTCCTTAGTTTTTAATTTTATTTTAAAAAATAAGCAACATATTACCCAATTCGCACATTACAATTGTGTATCAAAATCTCAATAATTTCGAATAAAACAATGAGGAAGCAGACGGGTTTCCCACGTGATCTATTAAAAATACTTCAACAAGGTGTGTGGTTATCTAATTTTATTTCGGACACTTTAGTCTGTCTACCGAAAAAAATACGTGTGTCGTTGATTTTTATCGTGAATGAATATAACACGTGACCTAAGCTGCTGACATCTAAAAGTGTTATCTATTGAGCACGTGCTTATGGTGTCAACACATATGGTGTATGGTGTCGTCACGGGAAGTCTTAGATAAGCAACAGCCGCTTAGTGACTTCTCCATTTTAGTAATCACAGGATTAAACGCTGTGTGGAACTTTATTAGTCAATGTAATAAAATTAATAATAGTGATATTAAATGTTAACTATATTTATCCCAATCGCACGTATGGTGTAATTATCTATTCATATAACAAAATCGTAGGAAAGTCAAAACTGTACATTGAATATTTTTTTAAAGGATACTTAGGTCGTGATCTACAATAGATATCGAAGCCAAAAATATAGCTTGTAGAATTTTTGTCTGTATGTATGTCCGGGCTAAACTCAAAAAGTAATATTCAACCAAAATTTGAAGAAAATCCATGCAGGATTTACTTCAAATTTTGGATGAATATTACTAAGAGGTCGGGTCAACATATAGGCTACATATTATCACGCTATCACCTACGGTGGAGGAGCTGTGATAATTTATAAAATTTAACGCGGGTAATACCGCGTGGCACAGCTATTTTAACTATAATACCTTAAAACTTATGGTCCAATACTGACATATAGGAGTTTTCATTCATTATGTATATTTAGGCAGAAAATTAGGCACAATATCTTATCCATCACTTTGGTGGTTACAGATTTTTTTTGTAATAAAATAGGTTTTACATTACTTTGTTAGTTGGATAATACATGTAGTAAAAATTCATCTTAATTGCAGTTTAAAATTGCGTAACATCATCAGGTCAGCAAATGGCGTCAACAACTGGATAAAAGCCGGCCCAAAAGTGGGGTAGCCACAGGGCTTAATATGCTTTTAGTAAAATGTACTCGAAAAAAGTAGTTATCTTCATTCCAAATAAGATATAATAGTTAGATATGTAATGGCATTTTAATAAATATAGTAGTATTGAAGACAGAATCGCTAGAAATATTATTTTGTTACCGAAAATAAGCCTAGTAGGTACATTATTCTTATTGGAATTTTAACCATCAAATATTTTTTGATAAATCTTATTAAGAAGTAAATTCGTTCCCCATTTAGGTACGGATACCTAGACTAATCATCATCATATCGACCGAAAGATAGTGCTACTGACTCGATTTCGGCTATGGCGGGCAATCTTAATGGACATTAGCCAACTGCAGAACATATTATAGTGCACGAGTTTGTGCGTAATACAGTTGCACTGTCTATATCCTCACTCTCATAATACGAGATCAGGTGCTTGATAATCAGGAGTAGGTCTGAAGGTTTTACGAGCTCCCCGACTCGTCCCTGACTCGGGGATCCTGATCTTACAACACCAATTTCAGTGAATGTCATATTAAGCAAGAAAATAAAAAAACAACACTTTATTGAACTAACCTTGGATTTGAACCCAGGACTCAGGAATCAGTGGTTGACAAACCTATCTCTATACCAAAGAGATAATCCACTTTAATCGTAAGCTTAAGGTGAACTCTCTAATGGTAAGCCCATAAAAAAACCAGTAAACCCTAATACCCTGCCCAGAAGTGTAGGTTACTTACTTATGCAATAAATATACAAAAATTCCACCATTTCCAGTCAAGTCCGTCATATCATTACAATCAGTTCACACGGATGCACAGACGGAACCGGATAGAAATTATGAAAATATGGAATGACAAATCTCCGGTGGAATCTCCCGAGGGTCTTATTTCGTAACAGAATTCACTTCACTACACAACTAGATGTTGACAAAATAAGTATGTATATACTTAAATGGTTTCAAAGACATCGAATCAAAATAATGTAACGATAACCCTAAGCTAGGTATTAGTAAATATATGTAGACAGATTAAACCAAAACAATATGCACGCATTGGTACCATTGACTCAAACACATCTGTGATTGAGAATAGCCATATGAATATAAGTATATTTGTCGGTAACCGTAGCCTAGTTGGTAGTGCTCCTGCCTACGAAGCTGGTGGTCCTGGGTTCGAATCCCCGTAAGTGCAATTATTTGTGTGATGAGCACGAATATTTGTTTCTGAGTCATGGATGTTTTCTATGTATATAAGTATTTATCTATCTATAGGACAAGCTTTGCTTAGTTTGGGGCTAGTATGATCTGTGTGACATTGTCCCTAGATATTATTACAGTTAATGAGTAGGAAAGGTAAAATAACAGGTAGTTTTCTGCAATTTTTAATAACGGTTAATATCCAGAATTGACGAATATAATTGTTTGAATACAATAAAATTTAATAAACTTATAGTATATTTCAAAATTAAGCATTTTTAAATGAATTAAATAAGCCACGTGGTCTGGTCTGTATCTTGAAATCGAATAATCATGTTTCGAAATTGTCAATCATACTTAATCATTAATATTTTGGTGAAGTCGTCAATTAAAGATTAAACTCAATTTTATGTGTTTTAATTATATAAATGTATGTATTTTTTATATAATGTTAATATCTACTTTAGAATAAGATAAAGGAAACGTTTTTTATTCCGGAGTAATGTTATCTATACCAAATTTCAATTGATTACGTTTGTAGTTCGAATTTCGATACCTTATAGGTGTGCTAAACTTCTGATTAAGTAACAAGCTTCCACATTTATAATATTACAAGGAATTAGGATAAGTCGGATAGTAAACCGTATGTTTTTCGATTGAGAGTAAAGGAAATCTGTCGTATGAGTCTGTGTTAGTGATACGATGCGATGGTAGGATGTAGGTTTGTAATGTGACACAGTCATGAATACTGCCTCTGACTGTATTGAGCAATAAACGTCCAAGTGAAAATAAACTTGTTGACCATTCCGCTGGACAGGACATCCCAATAGAGTAGATATAAAGTTATTTGTTTAAGTTTAGTGTCGTCCCAAGTACTCACTAGGATAAATTAGAATATTATGGTTATAATACCTATCATTTATTACCCTCCTGGTTTGTTTAACTTTGTTATTTCTGAAACAGTAGTTGTTAGTAGATAGGCATTAATACATTAGCAAGCTTCTATTTAGGAACCTTGAAAGATGCCCACTTCTGATTTCACTATAACGGTTTGATTAAAGGTGTTACGAAAATGTATCCCACTATTAAGTACAGACGCCAGCATATCAAGCTACCCCAATCTCTCAAATTTCCCCATTGGAAAGTGAACCTTATGCTTATATGATAAAGTTGAAAATCTATAAAAGAAATTTGACAGATTGGGGTAGCTGGATGTGCTGGCGTCTAAACATTAAGATTCCTAAGATTCCTCACAACTCAATTAAAATTTGGTATTAACGTTATTTAATTAACGGAATGATCCGTAATAATGATTGACTAGACCCTAAAATTAGGTAGGTACTTATTGAACAAACTTAAAGAGTAATTAATAATGTTTTAATTAAAAAATATTTAAATTTAAACTTATTACCAAACTACCACATCACAAAATATAACAATATCAATGTTACTATTCATTAGCTGAATATTTGCCCTACCGATTGTGGACTTAGAAACGCCTTTGTTTAATGTAATCGATAACAATTTTTATCAACAGAATGTACCCTTTTCCTTTGCTTATCGTAAAATAGCTTTAATGAGCTTATCTACAGGTAAATACTTGAATGAGAATTATCACTATTTTGTGAATCATACCTAATACATTGAAGCAGCTCTATATTCTTGAATGTAGTAAGCGTAATTTGAAAAGGAAGGAAGTAGAATTTATAATCTTCGATTTTATTTTCTTGATAAGAAGGCAGCTATACAAAGGCAAAATTCTAACGAAGTTACTATTTTTCCGTAAGCCGATTATCTATAATGTTATTTAGTGCTGCTTCTACGTAAAATTATTAATATTCATAGAAGAATTTTGGTTCATTGTGACAGTTAGATAACATTTATACAGAAAAACATGACCATTATTCCACCTTGACGGTTGGCGTGGTTGGTGGTAAATGATTGACTTTCACGCCGCAGGTCGTGGGTTCGATTTCCACCTCAGACAGATATTTGTGTGCATGAAGATGCCTGTTTGTCCTGCGCCTGGGTGTAATTATTTATATAAATGTGTATTTACAAAAGAAAAATAGTACTTATTATATATCAGTTATCTGGTTTTCATAGAACAAGTTCTGCTTAGTTTGGGACTTTGGGATCAGATGGCCGATGTGTGAATAATGTCCCAGGATATTATTATTATAATTTAAAGTGTCTGATTATATTTGATTAAGTGTCAAGGGTCAATGTGTTGTCCAATATGGCTCAAGGAACCTGCTACGTAAGTGCCCGAGTCCCAAAGAGAATTGAATTTTCTTAAAACAAATGAACAACGAACAATCATGCCGGCGATTCTGCTTTTTACAGCTCCAAAGTAATTTAAATGTCATTATATCTCTCTATAATATAGCTCGTGTGAAAATAATAGGGCATACTTACAACTGTTAAACTACTAGCTTATAATACGCACACCAATAAATGCCAATAATGCGCATCGGGGTCATAATGATTCGGCATATTCTAACGTGTTGCTATTTTCCTTCGGTATTTCGCGCGAATTTATTCATTAATCGGAAAACCAACAGCTATTTTACACTTTTTAGAAATTACAATACAAAACAGGAAGCCTATTACAGGATTTAGTATACAGTTTATAGGTGTCAATTCCATATTTAGGTTTCTTAATGTTAATTATATATTGCATTACTATGTTCTATGTACTACTTACAAAAAAATCAAGGCTAAGGCACCGCTTTGCTGCACTATTCTTAAGGTTTTACGAATATAGGTTATGATTTTCACATAACTTGTTAAAAATTCCGCTCGCTTTTCTCTTTTATCAGAATTTTTTTATTGAATTATTTCTTTTTTATTGAATGGAATTGACTTAACTAAAGGTGTCCCATTGTCATGGTAACTATTATAGAAAGAAATACAACGATATTAAAACTTGTTCTTTTGGTATTAAATAGAATTAGGGGCAACGACGGCCGCATATACTAATTTTAGTTATTTAACTAGTATTGGCGAAATCATTGCTGATACTGATGTAAGTCGGTAGCCGCTTTTTATTTGTAAAAAGTAAAGTGACTGACCCCTAAGAGACATTTATTAAATATCTGACAAAAAACCCACCATTGACCACAATAATAATTAAATAAATAATAGTATCCTATATACATAATTATCTTGGGACATTGTCACATACGGCCATCTGATCCCAAACTAATCAGGCTAGTGCTATGGAAACCAGATAACTGAATTCTACCTATTATACTACTTTGCTTTACACAAAGTCATGATCGTGCATACAAATATCTATCCTGGGTGGGAATCGAACCCACGACATGCGGCGTGAAAGGCAAATATCTACCAACTAAGCCAACGATTTAATACTGATTGCTATAAATAATATGATTTTGAATATCACTGATGCTATAACATAATAATCAGACATTAATGATGCCTTAAAAATATTTTTCCTCCTTAGATTAAGGGAAGTATTATATCACTTCTAGAACACATGAACAAAAAAAAAAAATAACAGAGTTTAAGAGTTACATAAATGAAACCCAACCCGGACACTCCCCGGACGCCCACTAAATTAGGACAAATTCGGGGAAACGGGGACATATGGCAACCCTAGCTCTGACGCTCCATAATGTTGATAATAATAAAAATAGGCATATTTGGAACAGCAATAAAAGGTGTTTTTCCTTTTATGACTTTTGACAATATCTTCGATAGAACCAAATATGTACTTATTAATTAATCGTGTGGATGGATACTGATTATGAATAGAAGCTATACAGCATGGGGAAAACAGGATAACTGTCATAAATGTCGATGAACTTAAAAAATACCGCTTTTCAATCTTATTTTGCTTTGCAACTATTTTTCAGTCTCTATTCCTGAACTCGATGGAGCCGGTGAGAGATCAAGCGTAAGGTAGACAGCTTTAAGTACTTTCAAAGGCACGGTCGTTTAATGGCGCCAACATCCGGGATATTTCCCAGTTTCATTTTTGCCACAAAAAAAATCAATATCGCCATATCAATATTATTAATGCCAATTATAATTCAATCAAACTATACGAAGCTATTATTTCATTAATAATTGAATTTCTATTAGAGTAAGTTGGTGAATCACAGTTTCAAATTATGATTTCATTAGTTCATACGTCGCGGCGTCGTATGAGTACCTACGTAAGTTGATGTCAACTGATCGAGCTCATTCATACTCGTAATGAAATTATGTCACTGCGTGTAAAATATGTGTGTGTGTATTGTACTCCATTTTAAAAGATCGTAAAGGACATTTGAACGATTTACTAAATTGCTCTTGTATTTATATAAACGATGGTATACATTTAAAACAAGAGAAGACTATTTATTTACTGAATACCGTGCCAAAAGTTATTCATACACTATAATTCGTTGTCATCGCTCCAATAAATCATCATTTATTGATGTTTAAAACATAATGCAACAAAGTTTTTTAAGTAGGAGCATTTACGTACCTACTGTCAAATTTAAAAAGCTGTTGCGTTGTGGGCGAAGTTGAATTTCTATAGCCCGTATATGCCTACAATCAGTCACAGTCTAAAATATTGTTCAGTATGTTACCTGATTATATAGGAAAACATATCTTCCTACTTATGATTTCAAGACGCAGTGTGGGCAGGCCTCCCCACAAGGTGGACCGACGATTTTACAAGGGTCGTGGGATGCCGCTGGATGCGGGAAGCGTAAGACCGCCAGTTGTGAAGATCCTTGGGGGATTTAGGTATTATAATGAAGATGACTAGGTCTGCAAGACATTCTGCTGCTTGCAAATATTGAGCCGACTGTAATTTCATTCTGCGCGCGAGTGTTTTACATTGATTTCAATGGGACATTTGCTTTTTATCGGTGATTATTCCCCCGTGGCCAATTTTAATGAAGAAGATCAGTTCAGCCGTTCAGGAGGAGTTCGATCAGTAACGAACTACATGAGAATTTTGTTAATGTAACGTCCAAGATCAATCGATGAAAGTGCTAAATATCTGCCTGAGTCCGAAAATGAATTTACTTAATGACAAATGGAAAACCGTAATATGTTCTCTAAGAACATTGAGATCTGATCTGTGAAAAGTTTACACGAATTGTCGTGAAAACTTTTTACTAATTATGAAATATTGACGTCATTTATTTCTACTATTGTTGTATCTCAGAGCAGCAATTTAGTGCTCGAACAGGCGTCGGTATTAGGAAGAGCTCTAGAAAGGTCTATGATACTTTAATTTTTACAAGCGAAATTTTATTTTATTTTATTACTGAAGGAAAACTTATAGCTAGAATACAAATGACACACAGAATAGAAGATGAAGTCAATTACAAGTTTTGTAAAATATGTTACGTTCGATACTACTGTAGCGCACAATTATATTCTGTAGGAGTTTTATTCATAAGAAGTCTCTTTCGTCTCTTCATCTATACTTATTGTCTATTATTTTCGCGTCCGTGTATGATTGTGATATACCGTACTATGAACTCTCGATCTATTTCTAGAATATGTGCCGCGCTTTTAAATTGGCACCCATTGTCGTGGGAAAATATACAATATACTGAACTTATCTAGCATATTTATATGGTGGACACAGGTTTGTGCCACCCACGCTATAAAAATGATCTAATATGGAAATAAATCGTGCCTTGTTTACGTACAAATTGCTTCTTTTACCTGTTGCCTTGTGACAATTTTACAAGTTTCTACAGAATTGAGTCATATAGCAAGTAAGTAAGTTACGATTCTATCGAAATTAGCTCACCGTAAAGTCACTCGCTTCTTTATTGCACTGGTGACTTACCTGTAAAGAAAAAATGTCTTGAATTTTTGTAGGCCATACTGCGATATCGTATGATTCATGGTATTAGTCAAGTTTGAGGTTAGATGAACGGTGTTTGAACAGTTAGTAATGCATATTCACTTTTATCGTACGACATTTTAAATAGATTAAAATATAGTTGTTCGATTAGTTAGTTCTAATCTTATAAATCTTACAAATCCAAACCTAAACATAATCTCCTTGACAATAACTTAATACATGCTAGCTACTATTATAAAATAAATTTAATAAATGTTTTAACAATCCGTGTACCTAAATGTCTATAATAAGTAACTAGAAATAATAACTGTATTACTACAAACATGTTCTAACTATTTACAAGCGCTTTTTTAAAGTCTACGTGACTAAAAATCTTTTTATTTTTTTATTTATTTCATACATACGCTTTTAATGATTTAAAGATTAAAATGTAGTTGGTAAATTAGGTAGTTCTAATCTAATAAATTCATTTCATGCATACGCTTTTTATGATTTCAATATTAAATTGAATTTGGTCAATTAGATAGTTAGTTCTAATCTTATAAATTTATTTCATGCATACGACTTTTATGATTTGGTTAGTAATCATTTAAATTTTTACCATAACAATGAAATAATCAGCAATAAAACCTATCTTAATACAATCTATTAGGTACTAATACCGTATAGTATTAAATGAGAAAAACCTATACAATGAAACAAGCAATTTGCGGTAATTCTGTATTTAACACAACTAATTTATTAAAAGATTACATCTGTTTATGGAGGTCATCGTATGAAATGAACGTACTTTTTAATACTATTAAACTAATTAAATTGAATTCAATTAAATTAATACATTTTACATGTTTCAACCGCTGTACTGCTTATGCGCTCTGGACACGTTCAGGGCAAATAATTAGTAGACAGGTTGGAATACATTTATGTATGTTATTAGTTATATAGACTCGAATTTATGTTAAAATAAGCTATTTCGTCAAAATGGATGTATGGTCTATATAATGCATTACTGTCCCACTGCGGGGCAAAGGTCCATTTTACAGTGAGAGGGAGTAGGCCGTATTTCACCATGCTGGCTTAGTGTGGGTTGGTGCCATCAAGCTGGCCGTCAAGTACATTTTGACGGACTCTCAGACATGGAGGTTATCACACAATGTTTTCTTTCACATTTTTAAGTACGAGATAATTAATTTCTAATACACACGTGGATAAAGTTAGTGGTTCGCGGATTCGGTTTGAACTTGACAGTGCAACGGTCTAACTACTAGACTATTTCGTACTTAGAAATACGTAAACATGATAAGTTTAAAATTTATTAAATTTAAACTATCATCCGAGGTTGATCGCGTTTGACATCTTTAGCCTATAGGATGCAGATTCCAAAAATGTTCTTTAATTTGCCGTTTAAAGTTATTGGAAACATTAGTATTCATTAAATTTTAACAACATCATAGTAATAAGAATATAGTACTTTTTATTTGTTGTAGAAAGCCGAAAAAAGTTTCTTTAAAAAACCTATGTCGCAAGGCTTCGTAAATAACACAACTGCACTATGTATGTGAACGCGTTTTTAAGATAATTATTCGATTAAAATTATATCCAGCCCTATACGAAGGAGTATACGTTCATTCATGTTTAAAAAATATAAGTAGAAATACTCTTCAGACAGTAATCTTTCTAAGAAAATTTTCAGCTGTGTTTGAAATGTCATGAGTTAGGAGACCGTTAGTCAAGCTGGAAAATACTGAACATTAGCACATTTTCGAACCACTTGCTATTAAAAATTAGACGGCGTACAAGTTTGGTAAATCAATTAGGCATAAAAAAGAATTCCCGAGAAATCCGTACGGGTTTTTCAAATAGCTCAAGAGCACTACACGTAACTTATCTTTACAAATTGACAAATAAATTAATAGTTCGTTTTTTATGCAAGTAAATTAAAAATAACATCAATTTGAAGTTTTTAAATTAATCGCAGAATACTCACAAAGGCTTTACGGTTCGGTCCAGCCATACTCGTCTACATTATAAATATTTTGAGATTAGATTTAGACTTTGCATTATGAATAATGCTATAAACCTAACATTTAAGTATAGATAGGTATGCATGAATTTACAGACAAAGGTAAGCCAAAAGAGTACACATACCTGAGCATAACTAAAGTGACGTTATCATGGAATCTGTTGATGGGTGGTTCAAGTGATTCAATGTAACTTCAGTTAGTACACGTTCCGTTAGTTACGATACAATGCTGAGGCATTTGCGTTTTTATTACGAATAACACTTTTACGAAGCTAGTTAACCTTTATATAGGGCCAGCAAATCTCAGCACGCAAATGGAATAGGTATGCTTACTAGTAGGCGGGCCGTATACTTATTGCTGACTAGGATGAAAAAAATTCTTCTGTTCGGCTCTGCCAATCTCAACGAAGACTAGCCAATTTCGCAGAAAATATTACAGTATATGGGCACTATCTATTTTCTCACTCGAATAATCTGAGGGTACGGCTGGGGACAGCCTAGCTACCGGGGAAGATTAGACGCAGGATTGACAGTTTATCGTGCTCTCTGAGGCATGGTTGTCTAACACCGGCAATTCAAGACTCTGGGCATCTACTAGGTTCTTGCCAGTAAAA
This sequence comes from Pseudoips prasinana, assembly GCA_951640165.1. Taxonomy (NCBI): domain Eukaryota; kingdom Metazoa; phylum Arthropoda; class Insecta; order Lepidoptera; family Nolidae; genus Pseudoips; species Pseudoips prasinana. The sequence continues at coordinate 14,502,043 of OX621241.1, read as the reverse complement.
TCAAATAACCTATGGAAATTGACCCGGGACTTGGACGAAAGACCTCATTATCTACGGTAAGAAGACCCAATCGCTAGAATAACAAGGTAGTTATTTAAATATGAAAAGGGTTCATAAGGAATATTCAACGTATTAAAAAAACTATGTATAAATATCGATAAAATGAATGTGGCCTCTAAAGATTGTCGTTAAACCAAATTAATCATAAATTGTGTACAGTATAAGAAAAATAATTATCTCAAATGCTCATTAAGTTTAAATAAAATGAAATTCTATGAAAACAAATGAAGTAGAGTAATATAAGCGCGAATTGCAATCGGCATGGCGGCAGGCTTCTGCTGCCAGTCGTATATAATTACTGCCAGCAATAATTATAAATGAATGCATGTTTTTCATGGCTTGAAATAAAAGCTATCTTTAGTTCTTGTGATTCGAACTATTAAATTGTTTATTATAAGCTCATGATTTAAATAATAAATAATTTAATAATGTTTTCAGACAAATTGTATCATATACTTACTTTAATTGTAAAGTTGAACCATATTTTCTAAAGTAAAAATATTATTACTGTAAAAATTCTGGCGTTTAATAAAGTGGTTTTGTTTGTAAATGTTGGTGCAAGCGAGTATAATATATCTTTTCGTATCCCAAAAAATATATGCAGTCAACGAGTATACACGGGGTTATATCGCATAAGGCACAAGAAGTCAAGAATTTATCAATTTGATAGCATCATCTGTGCCGCCGCGCAGCTATATCCAGCCAGCAATATAAACCTATACAAATTTATCTTTGTTTAATGCTATGGTGTGCGTTTAGTCGTTTAGTATTATAAAAATAAACTGGTATAAGAAATCTATTTCGACATTGGTATTTAGGGCGCATAAAGATACACATCGTCTTCCCAAGGAAAGACTATGGGTATGGGAAAATTATTATAGTAATTTGAAACATCAACACAAGAATCAGAGTGTATTTATTGATCTATTGGCAGTGGTCTTAATTCAAGTCCTTCAAGCCGCCTAGATGGCTTAGGACATTATCGAACAAATGTTGTAAACTGGCAACGCATTTTTTTTTTACCAAAATTGGCAACATTAGTTATTAATGTAAACGATGGATAAGTTGTGCAATATATTTGGTTGCTGTTTATTGGTTTCAGACTCTTTTTAAAACTAATGAATTATGCTACAATTTGCTACCAAATACATTGTTTTATAAGTTGTTGTCCAATCCATTAACTTTGTTAATCTGTAATAATCAAAAGTCGTGCAAAACCTATTGTACAACTTTTCTATTTATTTTCATTATTTTATTTTTGAGTTGGAGGTGTGTTATAATTTTGTCATTATTTATCTTAAGTTGGTAACTATTCGACATAAAAAATCACAGCATTTGTTAGCAATGAGCAAATGAAACCCTTACTTGATAGCTTGATATCAAAAGATATAAAGTATTTCAAACCATAGTGAATTATCTATTTTAATTCGTAACGAAGTTCGGTTTACAAATGAAAATATGTTCTTTTTTTGTAAATTTGCTCATACGGTCGCTTTATAGCTATCTCATAGGACGCTTCTTTTAATATGTCATAACTTAGATGAGATGTGACATACCTTAATTGAGGTGAGCACTATATATTAAAACAATAATTGTCCACTTGTGCCATTTCAGCAATGGAGGTGAAATTTGAGGCACACAGAGCCATGTACCGGTCCGTATGCGATTGGCGAAGCACGGTGAGGGTGCATCCAATATACAGTATATGTAAGTCGTTGGTCATAGCATATGTCAATAGACAGTAGTCGTTATGTTAGGCATGTCAGTGACCTACTCAGCGGCTTGACTACTCTGACACAAGAATGACCACTGCGCCCACACAAGATACAAACAACAAGTGGAGGTTGGACGTTGGCTATGCAAATTGCTCTTCTACACCTTCCTTGTCCTTCTACTTCACATGCCCTACCAAAGCCCTACCATGGAGAATATTAATATGTAAGTTACCAAAAACACATAGGTAAAAGCACTACTAATAGTTATTTAATTCCTAGCATTATCCTTTAAGGTGGATAAGTTGTAAATCTCTTCTGCCATAAAGAAATAGTTCATTCAAAGTGATTCACATAGTGCCTCATGGAATATACATTACTCATATATTGTAAGGTGTAACAACTAATAAGTGAGATATTGTTCTGGGCATTATGAATAAACGCCATGTACATAATAAACAGTTTGTCATTACATCACTTCGGTAGTCAACATCTTATGGGTAAAACCCAACTTTTAAATACTGTACCAGTCTACCAGACCTAACATCCTGTTCCGTTTCTCTTCTAATTTATTTGGGGCAAGTGTAACGTCTGCGGATATGTAACTTTATTACGTATATGTATGTACGTTATATTGGATTAATATGGATTTAATATTTTCCTTTGCTTTTATTTGCACTAAGTACACCTTCTGCTGCTACCTTTATCTGATTCCTCCCGATTCTGGTCAACACAATACAAAACAGTTGCTTTAAGCGATAAGACCGCCAATTGAATTATACGAGGCCCTGCCCACGCTGCGTCTTCCGGTTCGTGGTCGCCACTCAAGAACCTTTCTGCCCGAGCGGACGTCTGTTCAACGAACTACATATGTTTAGGTATTTAAATTGAATTTTCAATAACTCAACTGATTATTATGAATCATAGCATAAGCCAATACGATTATGGAAGTAATCAAATAAAAATATCCGCATAGAGATAGGTTCTTCCGTTTTGGAACTGTAATGCCACAGACGGACTCCCAGATACACGTCGGGAGTTAATAATAAGGGAGTTAATTTTCAAGAATAATTTTACTTATTACTTGCTTCCTATTAGGTATATTCCTATCCATCAAATACTTTTCGCTAGCTCTACACGAGTCGTCTCTAATCTTTTCAGACAATAAAGTTTTTAGTTCTATTGTTGTTCCTAAACTATTTACTTTTAAAGTCATAAATGTATATCCTCTGAATTGGTCATTGAAAATCGTTATTAGATTTCGATCATAAACATAAATATTAAAATCAATGTAACATTTACTTACATTTGTTCTATAAATTGTCGGTCGCAACTCGACCAAATCAATCGTGACCAAACATGGAAATGATTTTTGATATAATAACAACTTTTAATTATAAATATATATTAAAATCTGTATAATTGAAATTTATTCATTATTTCAACACATACATAACTTTTTAGTCATTAGCTCGAGAAATCCTACACATGAACCCTGCGTAGTACTTAACGGAAGCAAAATTCACGAGAGGTATATACTCGTATAGCACAGCTTTCTTTCGCATCATGAGCAGCTCCACTGGGATAGTCCCAGCGGAGGGCTTATTCCGGTTTTCCCCCTTGAGAGAATCCCCCTCAGGGGGGAAAACTGGACACTAATGTAAAAAGCATCCAGAAAGTCCCCTTGTCATTTTAACATAGTCCAGTTTTCCCCCTTGAGAGAGTTTCTTTAGGGGGGAAAACTGGACACTAATGTAAAAACCATCCAGAAAGTCCCCTTGTCATTTTTACATATCCAGTTTTCCCCCTTGAGAGAATTCCTTCAGGGGAGAAAACTGGAACTAATGTAATTAAAGCTCGAGAAAATCGATATGAAGACAGACAGAGTGTAACAATATGAAGAGTAAATCGCAATTCAAAGAGCGATGTAGCGATACCTGTGACAGAAATACTATACAAGTTCGAATAAAATATAGCCCAAACAAGTCCAGCGCATGACGTACGCCTCTTCTAAAGAATAAAAAGTTAGTGCACATACATGGATACTTGTGAGTATGGGCATGATAAAACCGTTGGGTTTGCGAATTGATAAACATACTTAGGTGTAAGTACTTAAGAATTTAATCAAAAATAAAAACTTACTTTAATAATGATTTGTCCACGACACTTAGTTTTCTTGCGGGTCACACATTCCCACACATCTGATCCATTTTTGTAACTTTTTTTGTAGCACAATTGGTGACCAGCACGTAAAATAATTTTACGATTTTTTTTATATATATAATTTAGCACTGGTATATCACGAGAGGTGGAAGCCATAATTTTAATATTTTTGTCAAGACTGGGTGCTACGATGTACTCGGTGAGAGATTTATGCATAACTAACTTAGAAATTAAAATGACAGAAAGCGGCTCATCCTTTCTGCATTAGTTGTAAACAATAAGATCATAAATATCTATAATGTAAGTAACCCACCAGGAACAAGTGTGAACGCACGTGTTTTACGATCTAGACAACATAAAGTTGCGGTTTCGTTTCCGGGTAAACATCCACTAATTTTAATTTAAAGCAGATAACGATGTAATATCAATCTTGATTTTCTAAAAGTTATTAATGTTTTTGCCTGTGCATCCATGTGAGGTTAATGTTATTTTTCATGATTAAACCTTAATATTGTTGCAGTAGCGTAGCGTGAAGTGTATCACATTATATCAATAAAATAAATAAACGCACTTGCGAATCTGTAATTTTCGGAATAGTAATAAATCAGCGACATGTCTGTTTAATCTCAAAAATGAGAAATCATAAATTAATCGTCCGGCGACGGGTCTCGATCCAGTACCCTCTAACAAACCGGGGTAGGCGATCTGAGATACGAACGATAGACACTGTTGGATTAAAGAATTTTGAGATTAGTTTTATGCATTACGAGTAATGCTATAAAACTAAAATTTAAATGTCTATTTAAACTTTAATAACGCAAAAGAATTTCAGTATAAACTTTATTATACCTGAGGGGGGATTTTAGGAACAATGTTTTTTCTAATCCAGTTTTCCCCCCTAAGGGGGACTACTAGGGGGGAAATCTGGACTTATTTTGTTTTCATTCCAGTTTTCCCCCCTAAGGGGGATTCTCAGGGGGGAAATCTGGATATATTTTTATTTATTCCGATTATCCCCCCTAAGGGGGATTTTCAGGGGGGAAAACCGGAATAAGCCCCAGCGGAGCGGGTCATATTGGGAAATATATATATTTCACTGGGAATGTACCTTCACCGTACAAAATAAACTCAAGGCAATAACTGATATATTGTACTCGTCGAACAAGACCACTACAACCAGCTTCCTCCATGACCCTTTATTGGCATTTGTATCAATAAAATACCCTCTCCAATCCTCAATCGAAGGAATGGCCCCGTAGAGAGACATTTGCACTAAACGTCCTTAAAAAGCAATGACCCTCTCATGCATCCAGTCCACGTCAGTAACCGCCTAGAGTCGACGTTCAACCCTCAATATCAGGTGGCCCGCCTGTTTGTTCGCCGACTACTAAGTCAGCGAACAAACAGACGGGCCATACGGGACATATAACGGGCATAGAAGAGAAGAGATTAGGGATTTCAGTTTTATGTTTTATATTACTAAATATAAAACATAAAACTTAAATCCCTAATGTCTACATAGGACCTATGTAACAGAAATATATTATTATGGAGCTTCTTATCTTCTATGGGGATTCTCTTCTTATGAGGCAAAGAGCTGTAAAATTCCCCAAATCCTATTCATTCTACAAAATATTAGATATGTTCAGGAAGAACAATTGTAACCTGTTTTACTTATTTGTTCCGTTCCTTTCGTGGCATTAGCTACTAGCTTCACGACAACATGGCGCCACAATACAAAGGCTCACTGTTTTCTATCTTAGACAAACCACATTGTTGCTAATTTATTGGTCTTAAAACTGAGAATTGATATGAAATCTTTGTTTTCATTGCTACTTTGTTATAAACTAACAGCTGTATTCTTACCACATTTGACCTTAAGTTTACTTAGATATGTCATGTCATAAACTCTTGCAAGCGCAATTCAGATCATGAAACTTATTTGACTGCACGTGTGGCGCAGCGATTAAGACAGTCGCCATACCACTTGTGGGACCCATAAACAATTGTTTTGAGCCTCCATGTATTTTTATATTAATATACCTAGTGTGGACGTTATCTTTTTTTTAAATACTCTTAGGATAAAATAATTCTGTTACATACATGGCTTGTTGGTATAGGCCCGGGTCGGGTCAACGCGCTGTTGCACACATCGAGAGCTTAGAAGGAGACAATATAGTTTCCTACCGAGATGAGCTTCGGCATAGCACTGGAGGGATCCCGGTGCGTTCCACTGGAGATCCCGAAGTCTCTCCACTTTGTGCTGGGGTGGGGTTTTAGCCGGTTTGAGTCCGGCATGCCCCTCCGCCCACCCCAGGGCGGAGGAAGTCCATAAGGATTTCCCCACAATAAAAAAAAAAAAAAAAGGCCCGTGTCGGGTCAAAAATGTAATACCCGCCAGGAATTATATGGAAAGAAAAACTTACAGTATCACATTCTGGAAGTAGATAGTGTTCATTACCTCCTCCATGCCTCAGTGGGCATGTACAGCTTTTGGTCCTACGCCTAATGGGGCCGATTCATATAGCCATTCAGGTGGATTGATTGAGGCAATAGAGAGTGCAAAAGTAGTTCCACACTATATGTCCTGCGTAGTTGGCTAGTCTGCGCTGAGGATGCCTGGCGTAGCCGTAAATTTGACTAGCTATATACATTATAGCGCAAACACATCACTATACTCCTTATTATTCCTCGTAATCCTATCTGGGCAACTTAAGTTGGTCGGTATGGAATCTGGCGCTGCACATACAAGTAACGAAGATATGGAGTATAACACCGTCAGTTTCCTAACTCCGAACTACTAAGTAGGTAGCATTTTCTTGCCAGTTAACAAACATAGATACCATATGATTACAAAAGAAAATATAGACGTAAATTCTGTAATGACGTTAATATGGAGCTAACTCGCTATTATTTTATAAGAACTTTTATAAAACTACCATATTTAAGCAAATGAACAGTTTGAATTTGAACACTAACACTTAAAAAGACCGATTAATCACAGTGGAACCGCTAGACCGACTGCCTTATTGGTCCATACATACAAAGTATAGACAAGAGCCAAGTGTAGATTAATACCACGATTATGCCTACGTTATGTGTTTGACTAATATACCTGACAAAAAATCTAAGCATCATAATACCTATGTCTAGTTAATGGCCCATACACCCTACAAATATTTAATAAATAGCTCAAACGACATCTCTATTAATAACAGTCACATTCAACCTTTTTGATTGCTTTCTCGTCATGTTACTAATGTACATAATGTAATGTTATGTAAATGTCATACATCAAATAGCAATATGACTTAATGGCGCCGTAACGTGAGAACTAGTCCGGGAATTTCATTATCTATGAAATGATGCCAATGATATGCAAGATGACTCAAACGATATACAACCAAATAACTGGAAACCACACTTCATCTATGTGCATGCTATAAATTCCTTCGAACAATAAATTATATCATTATTCGTAGCGCCTGACAAAGAATATAAAGCAATATGGTTTGCGTGTGCAGTGTTACTGTGTTATAGCATGGCGCTATAACAATACTGCAATACCTAGAAGTGCTCACAGTCATTATGTGAATATAATAGTTATGTAAATGTTTCAGTAAACTGTTTATTTATTCATAAATACATAAAAGATATTGTAGCTGCGTGTACGTTGGTCGATAGTGAAATACTGTGCTTGTATAAAACTGAGCGTCGCTTCGGGGCACAAAGGGTTTAGGGAATACTTTCTGTTTTTGCGAGCATATTGAAGTACTTATGAGAATCGTTATAGGGAAACTGGCACCTAGCCTAGTCTAACGTAAGGGTTATCGGATACTAATGGGTTTCGAGGCCAGACGGAAGTCGTCGGCAGAGTACAAATATATTGTTAGATAAGTCCAGTTTCAGACTTTGTTTACTACGAAATATATTGATAAACACAAAAACAATCTATTAGTAAATTGTAATTTACTTGGTATTTATATTTGAATCAAGGGGCAGATGATAGATGCGGTTCGTATTAGAAATTATTAAAAAGGCGCCAAAGATTATAATGACATTTTTTTTTTTTATGTCAGAGGTCGACAAACGAGCAAGTGGGTCACCTGATGGTAAGTGATCACCACCGCCCATGGAACTCGCAACACCAGAGGAGTCGCGGGTGCGTTGCCGGCCTTTAAGAGTCAGCAAACAAGTGTTGCTGACCCTTCCCCCCACCCCGATGAGCTCTGGCGACCTTACTCACACTGAGAAACACAACATTAAATTATTAATGTTATTATTAAGGAATGTCTTCTGTAACGTGGAGGTACTTCTCCAGTCGGGCTGCTCTTCAAGCGAATGAACGCTGTGCCCAACCTCTCGTAAACATAAAAATAATAAATAGGTCTTAATTTCCCTACCTAATCAAATTACTAATGTATATCTTCAAATGAACCCGTTTTTTATGTGAAAGCAAGAAAAGATAACTGAAGAAAGCATTAATGTACGCCATACTTTTTATAAACACTTCTGAATCTGAAAACCTGGTATTTTATGTGATAACTAGAGAAGATAACTAAAGGAAATAGTAACGCACGCCATACATTATATAAACACAATGCAATAAAAAATAACCAACGGATAAAAAAAGCTATGCCGTGCAATAAATTAAAACATTCCAACATATTTGGGTCGCCACGTGCCTTGAATCCAAAGGAACACATGCATAAGTCGGTTAATGCCCACGCTGTCCCGTAAAGCGGACATGTCACTCTTAGGGACGCAGGGAAATTGAATAAAGAGGAAATATGACACTGGCTACTTGCGACAGAATTCGTGTACTTATCTACGCCGGCGACGCTTGTTAAGGGCAATGGTCTTTGTTTAAGATGTGTACATGCAGCAACTCCTTTTTGGTGAACTATTTAACAACTAAACGAATAATTTTAAAAAGGAATTTTCAGCGTTTTTCTTGTGTGGCTTATGATATACTTAACGTCGACGATATCAGAACATACTGTTTATATATTTAAGTTTACCAACATTTACTGTAAAAAGCATAGGTACCTACAATAATTGTAAAAGCAAATTTTTGTTTCACATGTTTCACATATTCTGTCTTTACTGACACGCAAACATTTCCATTATTCAAATGTAATTAGTATACAATTTAATTTAATTGTGTTGTTCGAAAAGCAAATTTTTATATCAGTGATTTTAATATTATTAAAATCACTGATATAAAAATTTGCTTTAAGTTAATTTTTTTTTTATAAATAAAATGATTTGATTATAGACAACTTTTTATAAAGAATCCCTCCGTGTTTTTCGTCTTTGCTGTGTAGAGGGCTTGCAGGCATACTGTCTATAAAAAAAAGTAGACAATAACATAAACATAGCTGAGCCTATTTTAAATCATTAAATACTTTGTGGTAAGAGGCTGACCTCGCGGTAGAAATATAGTGGATGCACCATAAAAGATTAAAAACTAAACAAATATTTTAACTATGTCATGTAAAAAGACCGTTCAGTCAATTTATATATTTGTCTTTACTATGATCGTACTTGTTCGGAATTCAACCATTAAGGTTCTATCGGCAAATCCACATATATCTAGTATTTAATACTCTGAGATCAAATCTTTCTGTTTGTCAAAAGCATGGCAGTGTGTGTAACGTATTTTTTTGTTGTATGTAATAACTTATTTCTACTGCCTATTATATAAAACTATTAGCTTTTTACATTTATTTTGGCGTACTTACCTATATGCATCAGGCATTCAGAAACCGATTTTGACAACACTTACTTTTTCATTATAAAGGTATGCTTGCGAGCTGGTCAGATCAGATTATGTTCAGATGAGATTATAATCTTCAGATACATAAGAAAATTTACAGTTTTAGGAGATCCTCGGCTACTGTTATAGAACACATATTCAATCGAGGCCTAACTGAAAAGAGTAAAATAAAAATTGTTCTAATTAAAATAAAATAAATAAAAATTAAACACCGACTTTAAAACGAAATAAACAGTATGATATAATTTAATCTTTAAGCTAAATTATACCATTCGATGTGACGGCAAATGTTGCCAATAAGGTCACATTTTGTAAATGTATTTATTGTATAATAACCAATTTGTAAATACCTACTAATGTTTAAACCTCAATCGATCAGTTTTCGTACATAAATTTCAAGATTTCTCTTACGTAAGATAAGCGGTCACTTTAAAATTTTGACTAAAATATGTATTTCAAAACCAAAGTAATTACACTTTACTAACCAGGGTAAGCCAGAAATATTACAGTAGGTAAGTATTTACTGCTACCATAATGAAAAAGAAAGCAATTGTCTACGAAGATAAATTGGTGGTTATTAACTGTCTGAACAATTTCCTCGTACTTTAAACTCGTCTAGACTTACGGATGTAACATCAAATTGTGCGTAAGACTAAGTGCCAGATTAAAGTGAAGTAAATAAATAATTTCTTGACACTACACAACTACATTTAATCCACTAGAGGCGTTCCGTGATAACATCCCAATTTAGACCACGGTGGTTAATCTCAACAGCTAAAACGCGGTATAAATTGGTACGGTACGGTGGGCGTGGTTGGTAAATGCTTGCCTTTCACGCCGCAGGTCGTGGGTTTGATTCCCACCCAGGCCAGATATTTGGGTGCATGAACATGTCTGTTTGTCAGGGTGTAATTATCTATATAAGTGTGTGTTTACAAAAGAAAAGTAGTATAAGTAATATATCACTTATCTGGTTTCCATAGTACAAGCTCTGCTTAGTTTGGAATCAGATGGCCGTGTGTGAATTATGTCACAGGATATTATAGTGCTAAAGTGTGTTTGACACACAGGTGCACTCTCTATTTTCTTTCTCACATAACCTGATGGGGACGAGGATGTAACACGACCAGACATAAATAAGGCGCAGTATCGACATCTAGCTAGTTTTCCGAGGCACGCACTTGTAATACCGCCAACTTCCGGACTCTTCCAGGCTGTCAGAAAAGTCCTATTAACACTTCTTGGAAAGACCCGGGACTTGAACCTTGGGCCTCATTGTCTGCGGATACACATGTTGCCAGTGGATCGACGAGGCAGTCATCATCGAAATCGGCGTAGGTACATGACAATACTATTGCGATATCACTTCAAGCGTATTTGACCATATATTTTCAACAGATATAATGTTGAGTTATGTGAAAATATTAAAAAAATGCCGCTTCATCACTCATTGGTTAAGTACCGGTCGTTTTTGGTTACTGAGTGAGTGGTTATGATTGGTTAATGATACTTAAGCGTCGGTTTTGTCAGTCAAATTGGTTCCACGAAATTTCGCAGTTATTGTAGCTTGGGCTTGAATAAATGTAATTTTGTTTTTATCTTGTTCTTACAACATCTTCCATCATGAATATGTATCAGAAACCCTGAGATCATAGGAGATCTGTGTCTAATTTTAATCGAACTCTATTCAGCATATAGGATCGAACATAATCATCATTCATCATCACCATCAACCTAAAATCGTCCACAGCTGATCACAGGTCTAAAAAGGTTTGGCCACACAGGTTTCCAAGGCTTTGTATGCGAGTTGGCGCCCGCAGTTAGGTGGTACCTAACTAGTACACAGGTAGCGCTATTACCCCCCGACTATTTGGTGTATCTCTTAGTCGGCTTTTACGACACCTACGGAGAGATTTGATATTGATATTATTTTTGGGCCGGGAACCACTGGGCAAATTGTCCAAACGCCAGCACATCAAGCTACCCCTATCTGTCCAATTTCCCCAATTGAAAGTAAACCTTATGCTTTTGTAATGAAGTTGAAAATCTATAAAATAAATTTGACAGATTGGGGTACCTTAATGTGCTGGCGTCTGTACATCAGTAATTTATAAGGAATGCATGCTGATCCCTCGAGCGCTGCACCCCCTTTCAAGGAATATTAAAAAGACATGTATGTAGGGTTACTTGCAAAACACCTATAACGTCGTAAGAGTAGATAGCTAACACCATAAGCAACAACTTTTGTTTGACAACTTTTGATAATTTGTTAGATTTTATTTTCGTACTAAAATAAGTGTTAATTCAATTACCCTGAAATGTTTATGTAACTCTACGAGCATCACAAAGATTACATAAATATGCTCTTGCGAGGGCGTGGGGAGGGGTCGCTAGCGCCTTTGAACTTGACCCACTTCTCTGGTCGCAGTCATCCGTACAAAATCATTTTTTTAACATGTATTATGTCCGATTTCGTAGAACAAAATTTGTTGCTTATGGTGTTAGCTAGATAGCTAACACCATAAGCAGAGTAGATACTTTTGCGAGGTTGTTGGTGCTTTTACAAGTAATAATGTGTACAGCACAGCACGCGTCAAATCCTGTAATATCATAATACCCTGGGACATTATTTACACACGGCCGTCTTATCCCAAACTAAGCAGAGCTTGTACTATGGAAACCAGACTATATATACTACTTTTCTTTTGTAAATAAATACGTATATAAGATTCCAACCAGACTCAGGACAAACAGACATGTTCATGCACACAAATATCTATCCTGGGTGGGAATCGAACCCACGACCCACAGCGTAAAAAGCAAGCATTTGCCAACCACGCCAACAGGCCCGAACCCTACTCAGAAATACCACCGGGCTGCAACATACTAGTGACTTCCTTAGTTACAAATCCCTTCTTTTCTCTATCACTGTCAATAGACAAAATGACAGTAACGCAATTAATCCGATAATTTCATCATTCATTGAAACCGCTTAGTAGTTCAATTATCACAATCAAACCAACACTTATTAATCTTATAAGCGCTATAGTGAAGTAACAATTAATTCGTACCCATGAATGGCTGACCGACGAGCTAATTTTACGCGGAGGGCTTTAAATAAGATTGACATCGTTTAATAGGATCACCAATAAAATGACCTCGGGCTGTTGTTATGACCAACCCTATTAATTTTAGACACTAGTTATAGACCACATGCAATAAAACGGTGAAATGTCAACGCGATAATTGCTTGACGGCATTTTGTTGGTGAACAATGTTTACTCTTGTTAATTGTAAGAATTAAAAGTGAAGAATTAAAATAAACATACATATATAGATTCGGAGGGAGTCTATGTATGTATATTTTAATTTTTATTAGTAGCAGTAGTAGTATTTCCCAGAGGGATAGACAGAGACAACGTATTTCCATTTGTTCCACGTCATGCACTGCACGGTAGGGTAAAAAAAAATATGACGATTCCACATAAATGTAAAATTTTTACGGAATAAAGTTACTTTGACTTTGACTTTTTTACGATCTTTGCACATTCTTTTCCTGTAATTATATTCTTAAAATATATAAATAGTTAAGTTAACAATTAACAAATTATCTGGCTATTATGTGTAGCTACTCATACCGCGGGTTTTAGGTAGGTATTTTAATCAATTAATTGTACAGAAAAACTTTAATTAATGGATGTTTTAAAAGTTATTTTTTTATGTATGTCATGGTGTGAAAACGATTCTGATCAAACAATTTTAAAGTTGAATTACGATAAACTTGAACGCTGTAGGTCTAGGCGGAGTATGTAAACTAATATAGAAAACGACTTCGAAATAGGAGATTGCTTCAAAAAGGTTTACTATTTACTACTACTTAGATCCAAATACAATAAACTATAAATAATCTTAAAGAAGTAGACTAAAAGTGGATCAATGAACCAAAACCATGAATTTAATTTTATGGAACTTTGGATAATTCTCATTTGCAGACATATCTTGGTCTTATGTATATCAAATCTCTTTGGTATATCAAATAAACTACTTACTTATAAATAAACTTCTTTGAGTTATTTTTATTTAAGTCAACAGTGATGATTTAAGATCGCAACGTGCTTTCTTATAATAGATCAAATTATAACTCAAATATAAAAAATTATATATGTAAATGATGATATCGTTCCGACCGAATTTCGCAGGACATATTATAGTGCACAAGTGTGTGCGCAAGCACAGGGGCACTTTCTATTCCTTCAATCTCATGATTTGGTGTGGGAAGACTAGCACACGACCGGAAAGAGGTCAAGTACAGGACCGACGGCTTTACGTGTTCTCCGAGGCACGGGGGTGTTATACCGCCAACTCCCAGACTTCGGGCTGACACTGAGAAATTTCTTTTTACGGAAAAATCCCAAAATAACCCTTTGCCCGACCCGGGATTTTAACCCAGGACCTCAGTATCTGCGGTTAAACACGCCACCACTAGACCAACGAGGCAGTCATAATATAAATAATAATATTTGATATGCACATTTGACACACCAATAGGAAGTAAAACGTAAATATGTTATTTTTAGTTCCTGTTCCAATACCGTTTTCACATAATGTTTTATAATAATTTCTAATTTATAAATATTCATTATTCTTATTCATGATTAAATTCTTTTATAACGATTTTCTCATAGAAGTTGTTGTGACGAGTTCTCGACCTATGAGCTACGAGAGAATATTTCTTACAGTTTGTTGGAGAGCCGCGGAATGAGAGTAGAACAATCTGTGTGACATATATATTTTAAACAAAGCTAAGACTATAATACAAATAAACGCATTTCAACTTGTCAGGTATTTAGGTTAAACACACACATTCCGAGTCTATCAGAAAACCACTCTTACAAACCTAGATCCACAATCGGATATTGTTCTACAAATAGCTATAATTGATTTTAATTGCGATGTACATGAGTTCACAAGGGCAGTATATTTTCATTATTCATTTTAATGCTGATTACATTGAGTGGGGAATCAACGTGGGCGGTAACTTCATCATTATCTCAAACTATTTATTACTATTCGTCATCTATAAATATATCCAGCTGATTCATAATGGTAATAGTATGAAAAGTTTGCTCTAGATATAAACCATGCTTTTAAACTGTGTTATTACGTCTCTAAGATTTTAGTTTGATGTTGAGCTTCGTTAATTTGTTTATATAATCCACTATCAAATCATTAAATCAATCAAAATCATTTAATTATTACATATTCACCTTTTTATGTGCTGAGAAAGGCAATTTTTTTGTAATCCCAAACTAAGCAGAGTTTGTACCATGGAAACAAGATAAGTGATATATTACATACCTAAGGAAGTAAGTAAGTAACTCCTTATTGTACACCAAAAAATAATACATAAAAAAGAACTATGAGTATGTTAAGATTGTACAAATGGCGGCCTTATCGCTAAGTGCGATCTCTTCCAGGCAACCGTTGAATGGACCTATATATTTTTCTTTTGTAAATTCATACTTACATAGATAATTACGCCCAGACTCAGGACAGATATACATGTTCATGCACACAAATATATGTCCTAGGTGGAAATCGAACCCACGACCTGCGGCGTGAAATATTTCTTTCTAAAACAGAATATATTAAAACTGTATCCTATAATGTTTGTCAACCCTTCCTCTACCCCGTTGTGGTTAAAAATAATTCAAGTGTGTGAGAAAGAACTAAGCGTCCTTTCTCACAATATTAACTGAAGGAATTATATTCTTTAAGAGCGAAAGAACGATTTGCTGATCTCATTAAAAGTATTTTTAATTTAGTTCGGCTGCCGTAGTCGACCGTGAAACTAAATATTTATTTTAAAATCGTAGTTTGTTTATCTTAGATTATGGTATTGTATACTATATTATACCTACTTAACTAGAATCCCAGCTAAGTTTACCACTAACTTGATTGAACCCAGTAGCAATAAGTGGGGTAGGAAAGTATAAAATAAGTATAATAAATAATAATAATAGGTATGAAAAAGGATTCGCGTTAAAAACTTTACCTTAAAAGAGACAACATCACTAGGCCACCAGCTTTAAGTAAAATATTTGAAAAGCTGATGCTCAGCCAAATGTTGTCGCACTTTAACGTGAATGAGATATTGCATAACAAGCAGTTCGGGTTTACAAGGGGCCGCTCTACTCAGGATGCAGGTTGCACATTAATTAGGTCAATATTGGAGGCTTGGGAGGGATCACAGGATGCGCTGGGAGTTTTCTGTGATCTCTCTAAGGCTTTCGATTGCGTTGATCATCGTACGCTCGTTGTTAAACTGAAGTACTATGGAATATCTGGCACATCTCTTGATCTTGTGATGTCCTATTTATCGGGGCGACAACAGATGGTTTCGATAGGCGGTGCCACTTCGGCACGTCATCCTGTGAAAATGGGGGTGCCCCAAGGATCTATATTGGGCCCATTTTTATTTCTAGTTTATATAAATGATCTCCCTTATCTGGTAGAGAAAGTATCAGACATAGTTTTGTTCGCTGATGATACTTCGCTTATATTTAAAGTAAATAGAAAGGATAAAGATCTTATTGAGCATAATAAAACACTCAGCTTTATATCAGAATGGTTTTCGGCAAATAATCTCTTGTTAAATGCAGGGAAAACTAAATGCATCAGGTTCTCATTGCCGAATGTGACTCAAATTGTACCAACAGTTGCACTTAATGCGAAAATATTAGATCTAGTCCCATCGACCGTATTTTTAGGATTGACACTTGATTCAAAATTGCAATGGGGTCCTCAGATTGAAAAGTTAGCAGGTAAATTAAGTTCGGCTTCCTATGCTGTCTGGAAAATAAGGCAATTGTCAGATGAACAAACTGCTAGATTAGTGTATTTCGCGTACTTTCATAGCATTATGTCGTATGGCATTCTGCTGTGGGGTTCGGCGGCTGACATAGGTGCTATTTTTGTATTGCAGAAAAGAGCAGTCAGAGCCATTTATGGTTTAGGCAGTCGCGATTCTTTGCGAAATTTGTTTAAAGAAATAAATATACTTACTGTGCCATCGGAATATATATATCAGAATATAATGTTTTTTAGAAAAAATATTCATAATTATAAAAAGAAAAGTGAACTGCATAATATAAATACTAGGAATAAAAACAAACTAGCCATGCCAGGCTTTAGAGTAAGCAAAACTAATAAATCATTTTTAGGAAATTGTATTAGGTTTTATAACAAGCTTCCAACTCAAATTACTGATCTGCCTGACACAAGTTTTAAAACACATATTAAACGTATACTTATGGCTAGGGGTTATTACACCACTAAAGAGTACATCGATGACAAAGACGTCTGGCTCTCACTTCCTACCTGCACATTGCTCGCTGGAGATCTTGTAGCCATATAGACATGACTGATCTGCTGTGTTACGTGAACTATCTGTAAATGATTGCTATCATATACTTAATTTAAAATTATTTACTCTGTCTCAAAATGAATAATGTTATTGTTTCGAAGTTTTTCTTTTGTATACCTAAATATAATCTAAAATAATAAGCATTCAGACAACCGATCGAGCATATATTGTGTTTGCCTACTAAATAATTACTCTAATTGGACCAAATCCCGTGTTCATGCCCGCTTGAGTATGTTTCGCCGGACCGTCTCAACTGGGTCGTGTTGAAACCGGTAGTAGATGAACCCACTGAGTTTGTTTCGCTGGGTCTTCTCAGTTGGGGCGCATTGGATCCGGTGGTAGCATTAAAGCGCGACCGTCGTTATTAACACAAGGTCCGTCATAATAATAATACCTTTAATATAGACAGAACCATTGACAATATGTAGTAAAAATATTAGACTTAAACTAGATAATTAAACATAATCTCTTGACAATAACTTGATACGAGCTAGCTAAATATCATTTCTGTAATAAAATAAATTTTATAAATGTTTTCATACAAGATGTACCTAAATATCTATGTTACTAGAAATAATATCTAATGTATACAACTATATTACTACAAACATGTTCTGACTATTTACAAGCGCTTTTTTAAAGTCTACGTGAATAAAAACCTTTTTTATTTATTATATTTATTTAGGCAAATATTTCCGTATGTATATTGCACTGACGGATATAAAGTACATTCAGATGTTGGACTGTTGAGCAGGACCTGACTATTTCTACAACCGAAGAGCACTAATGCTCAGGAGGAACAGCAATTGAAAACCTGGAGGTGTAATCGACTGCTGTGAGTTCGCCAACCAGGTGACTGGACAACATGCTTGCTAGACAAAACAGGACCTGGAGGAATTCATCCGGCCTGCAGTGGACGGATAAATAAACCTGAAGGAAGATATTCGAGACCTACAAATATTCGCGCCGGGCCGTTACATACTGTCAAAATAAAATAAATTTTAGGATACATGTGTACTGTGTAGGTAAAATTACATTTAAAGTTAAGTATGTGAATGTCTTGCTAGTACACTATTGGACTAGGCTAGCGGCTAAAACAAGTGTGATGTAAAAGACAAATAAACCCAGTTTTTGCGAAGAATTAACAATCTGCCTGACAATCTACAAAACCCGTGTTCTGCCAGGCTATAAGGTGAAAAATCCAGCAACACTAAAAAGTAGTGGTCAAAGTCCGGTTTACAGTAATAATAACAGAACATAATTCGTTACTCACGACCGAACAGTGGCCGCGAATGTAGAGCAGAGAACATCCGAAGTGGATCACGATTAGTTCAAATCAGTAAATCTCAGACGGCTCAAGCTGTAAATTATATAAACTTCTCTTCCGTTCTATTTTATGCAAATCTGTGTATCGTAACGATGTACTTATGTTTTATATATAGCGACTAGCTATGATGTTTAGTAAGATAACCCGATTGGAAAAATCTTTTAAGTTGATGAGAATGCCATAGTATATTTAATTTGTACATAAATAATTAATGTTTTTAAACTTTCGCTGTTTGTACACATTTTTATATATTGTGGACACGGATCTCAATGGTGGAAAATCATTATTTATTTTATGTTGTTTTATTTATTTTGTTTATTGGCTCATCAACAATTGTTTACAATAATACAGTTGAGTAATTACAGTAATATTAACAAGCGTAGTGTAACAATTACCTTTAGGTTACCTGATACGTTTCGGCATGGATTGCACCAGCCGTGATTAGGGGTCGGTCACTGAGTCGAGTCATAGGTAATTAACTAATGGAAACAATGTATCTTTCTGGATATTTATGTCAACACAAAAAAGAATAATCTTTATTATTAATTCCCTTAAATATCTGTTTATTTAAGCTGGGTAGCAACGTGAAGGCAAGTATGTATGCAATTTAGAACCAATTATGTAAATAGGTTAGGCACATGATAGAAAGAATAAATAAGCAAAGTAAATAAATAAGCAATTACATGCGCCATCGCCAGAATGATACTCAACACGTCTGACAGTCTTCGCTGAACCATTTTCAGAGGGATGATAACTTATCCAGCGTTAGAATACGACATTGAATTTTATGTTTAGATGAAACATACACTAAGGGCGGCTTGCACCATAGCACTAAATACTATTTAAATCCAATTTAAATTAAAATTCACGTTTAAGTCATTGCAACGCCTTGCACCATGCTAAATAAGTCGCTAAACGCGTTTAGAGAGCTGTCAAAGTTAAATACCCATTAATAGCTATTTAGCGCCGCTAAATGCGTTTAGCAAAAATTGACGTTAATTTTGAAAGGTTATGTTTCCATGACAACAAAAATTACTGCTACTATTACGAAAGTGTGCGTGATTGAATGTGGAGGATTCAATTCACGCACACTTTTGCGCAGAAAAACGTAAATTTTGTTTAAAAAATAGTGTCATTTGTTACTTACTTATAACGAAATGCAGGGGATCTGCTATACCGACACGATAAACGCATTTAGTTAAATGTGTTTCGAAACAGCTTCGTGCAAGAGGTCATTAAACGTAATCATGTTAAACACATTTATCATGTTAAACGTATTTAGTTAAATTTGTTTAAGATATATTTAAACGAAATTTCGTGCAAGCCGCCCTTAAAAGTAGTTCAAGACGGTCTGTTTTTTTTAAATAATTTTTACTATAACTAAATTTAACAAAAAGTTAGATCCAAGCAGTTCGTACTGGTGTGATTAATTGTATTTACAATATATACTTACTCACTGACGAAAATGTATACACAATAGGTATGAAAACCCCAGAATACTGATTAAAAAAGTTAGTTTATCCCTAGTACTTGGAGGGCGATGCATGTCGGGGTCACTCACTATAATCACATCATAGAGTTTCTGTGAGAATGATGTATGATTGTGTTCTACCGTTGTAATAAAAGTAAATAAATAATTAAAAAAGAGTAAATACTACTCTGAGCAATGACATTCACATAATGTCATTGACTCGACTACAATATTAGGTCTTTACCTATGAAATTGCCGTTCTGCAGTACTGGCCATTTCAAATCAAAATAATTTTTGTTTGGCTAAGAATTCTAATTTCAAATTAATTTTATTTTAAAAACATGGATTCTTTTTTCCAAAAGTAGTCATTTCTTTATTGATTAGTGTTACATTTTCATCGCATTTCAATCTTTTTCGTCATCATGGATACGTTAAAAATTCGAGTAATTATGGAATATGAGTACCGTCGTGGCAGCAACGCGGCACAAGCGGCACGCAACATCAACGACGTTTACGGAGCTAACACTACAAACCAACGCACCACCTGTTATTGGTTTGCTCGCTTCCGTTCTGGAAATTTCGACCTGAAAAATGAACCTCGCGGTCGTCCGAAGACTTTGGTCGACAATGACGAATTAAAGGCGGTTGTGGAAGCTGATGATACACAATCTACGGCTGAATTAGCAGCAGCTTTCGACGTTAGCGTCAAAACAATATTGGTCCATTTGCGTCAAATTGGCAAGGTAAAAAAGCTTGACAAATGGGTGCCCCACGAACTCAATGATCGCCAGCGCGAAGTACGCGTCGAGACGTGCCTTGCACTGCTCAACAGACACACAAATGAAGGAATTTTGAACCGCATTGTTACCTGCGATGAAAAATGAATTCTGTTTGATAACCGCAAGCGCTCAGCAAGTTGGTTGGATCCTGGTTCAGCACCTAAACAATGCCCTAAACGAAAACTTACCCCTAGAAAAGTGATGGTCACTGTTTGGTGGTCTAGCGCCGGTGTGATTCATCACAGCTTCTTACCAAACGGGGTGAGCATTACTGCAGATGTGTACTGTGAAGAACTGAGCACAATGATGGAGAAGCTGGCGCATCTCCAACCAGCATTGGTCAATCGCTCGTCTCCGCTGCTCCTGCACGACAACGCGCGACCTCATACTGCACAGCAGACGGTCTCCAAGTTGCAAGAACTGGGGTTGGAAGCTCTCCGTCATCCGCCCTACTCACCAGACCTTGCGCCTACAGACTACTACTTTTTCCAGAATTTGGATAACTTCTTGGCGGGAAAAAAATTCAATACCCGAGAGGCAGTACAAAATGCCTTTGAAGAATTTGTTGCCTCCCGTCCAGCTGATTTCTTTAAGAAGGGCATCAATAAACTGCCACTGCGATGGCAAAGATGCATTGATTGCATGGGTGATTACTTCGATTAATACAAATAAAAAAATTCATGAAAAAAATTCGTTTAAATTTTTTCATACAAAACGGCAATTTCATAGGTAAAGACCTATTATAATCTTTAAAGTTAAGATTTAAGTAAGCTTCATACTTGTATTCATATTGTATACTTTATTTGAAATAAACAGTTTATTTTGTTTTATCCAAACGATCATCAAATTTTCTTTAGTTCAATATTTTAATAGAAAAGCATCCTTTTGGCTTGACTATCTTTTGTATGAACATTTATGTGGTAACTTTACTAGAATTAGAAAAATATTTAATTGCATTTAAATTAAAATATGGCAATCCATCAGATTGCATAAAAAATATTTTCGTATCCTTAAGCTCTTGGAGAAGTTTTAATTGAACAATTATGTATGTAGTTAAAATTTTTGCTTAGTTAAGTTTCACTTTTATTTTAAAAGTAATTTTCTGAAGTTACGTTTATGTTTCAATTATATATACATATACAACATGTAACGTAATTAACGCACCCCCTCAAACACCCCAATTAGAATATTATGTTGTAATCATAATACATACACTGAATTTTTAATTTAAAACGTATATGCATTGTTATTTACTAAATTAGTTTCTTAGAATAAAGTTTATTTTTCTTTTTTTGTATTGAATGATGGAATTTGTATGAATACAAATAAACCTGCGATTTTAAAAGTCTTATTACGTTGACTTACGGTCCATTTCAATTTGTTTTGACTGTACAGGGTTAATATGACAATAATTTCCGTAGTTTTAATTATTTTGGAATAAAAAAATACCTACATTAAAAATGATATAAATCAATTCAGTAAACGATTCTGGACAAACTATTTTCAGGATGTGCGTTAATTAAGTTATATACATACTTCGGATGTGGTGGTGGCGATGAAAATAACCACCCCATCTCATCCGGTGGGGAACGTGGAAGTGACCTGAGGGAATATCTACCAGAGAAAGGCCAGTAATTCCACTATCGAGATCCTAGAGGGAGAGCTTACTCCAGCAGGGGACGTCTTTGAGCTATCATAAAACAAAAAAATAACGTAGACCATACTGTGGAAAGTACAAAGTTGGGTTGGGAAGCATGCATTCAGACCGGATAGTAAAATATTTCAATAAAATATTGTTAATTAGAATTCAAATAACCATTCTGACAAAAGCTTCATTAAATAAGATATTTAACTATTACCATTATAAAATAAATGATGAAATACAAATAACATATCTAAGTAGCTGCCTGTGTATTTACACTTTTTTAGTTTTAATTTTTCTTCTTCTGGTCTTATTCTCTGGACTTTGATTATGACGTATCAGTTTTTGGTTCTATTTCTTCCTAGCGCTATATTTATTGAAACCCATTTCTCACTACATTTTAGGTACCTACGTTTATTGTTTGAATTTTGAAAATCCAAATATTAAATTGAGATTTATAAAGATATCACCGACAGCAATGCCTTTGAAGTCAGTTATATATTTTTTAATTATAATTCTACTTTTACAGTCTTATTTAAAAACGCTACTTAAATTTAAGCCGGCCGCTTAACCATGGTTTAACAATTTTTTCATTTAAAAACACGATTTAACTTTGACCCGCGGTTAAGCCATGTCAAAATTTAAACCACGTCGGCCCCTGGTTTAAACCTTTCTCAAATATGGCGGATTTTATTTGCATCAGCTGACGTTTTGTTTGGCGTTTGTTTGTGAATGGAGGTTTTATTGAAGTTACTAACCATTTTAATTTTTAAATGAATACTGAATGCCAGGTGGATTCTTATCACAAACTTCAAAATCCACCGAAGAAAATCAATAGTCCTTGAAAATGCACTGTTACGATCATAAATCTATCATTCCATGCCTACCATAGAGCAAAAATCATAAAGTTTTGATACAAAATCCGATTTAGACGATTAATTTTGGTCAAGCTCTATACCAGTCCCAGAAATGTTGACAGTGTAAAATAAAATGACGTTACTTAGCTGAGAAACCTTTAAGTAGGGTTTTTAAATAAAGAAATAGTTGAGCAAGGTTTAAGTGGTTGAGCAGGGTTTAGCTGAGACATGGTTAAGCGGTGGATCACGGAATTATTTTAAATAAGAGGTTTAGAGTACAGAATTTTAGAAGATATTTTAATTTATGCGTCACGACATATTTTATTTTGTACCGCTGCACGCTTGTTTGCCTGAAACGTTATATACATTTATAGCATCATTATTTTAGCTTGAATTCATGTTTAGAATCGTAATTGCCAAAAAGTTTGAAAATGATTGTTATTTGTGATGCATGGATGTGAACATTGGCAGTCAGTGCCCGCAGTAGCATAATTATTCCGCTTCGCCCATACTAACAAAATTATACCAGTTACGTAATGCGATAGCTATTGGTATGATGATCACGTTGACGTGTTTACGTCTAAAGTCATCTCGACACGTCACTCCGGGCAATGCCCAGGTAGAGACTGAACTTGACTAAAGATCTGTGTACAACTATGTAAGTAAGTAAGTATTTATTTCGCTTAAAAACGTGGTACATACAGGATGTTTACATAAGTTACAGTATGTATTTTAAAAAGTGGTATATGTAATATATTAGCTGTCTGATTTCCATAGTGCAAGCTCTGCTTAGTTTGGGATGGCCGTGTGTGTATAATGTCCGAGGATATTTTTATTATTATTAATGCTTATACATTTTACGTTGTATAAAATGTATAAGCTTTAATAATAATATAAGGAAATTCCTTATAATAGAAATTATAAGGAAATTGTATTTAATCATAGACAGGAGTACGAATATTTGTATGGTAAAAATAACTAGATACTGAAACATATTACAGTTTATGAATATCATAAGGAAACATAAATTTACTAGTAGTCTCTAAAACTCGAGAAAGGCTGAACGGATTTATCTTATATTGGTGTTGAAATAAATGTTCATGGAGGTCTAGGGAAGGTTTGAAACGTGAGAAAAATTCGAACAATTGCCGGCAATTCTAAAACGAAAGTTTAGGTCTTTCATTTATCGATTGAGGCAGTTCGAAGTCTGCCGGGTCAGCTACTCTACTGTAAATTATGGAATGTCATGGAATTAAAAACTATAACTATGTGCAACATTTATTAAACGACTAGGACTTTATTCTATACTCTGAATAATGTGATCAAAGACTTCTCGGCGCTACATTGGCTTTGTACAATTTCTGGGCCACGTATGGAATTAATTAGTACATTATAGATTTATGGCATATTTTAGATATCCATCGAAATACCAATCAAATATTTTCAGTGACATATTCCTACATATTTGCTCATTTAATATTTTAATTAGCCATTATAACAGGAAAAGTATAGTTAGTTCCCTGTATACCATGAGATATGTACCTATAGCAAATGCACGTAATCTTTTTACTTAAATTACGTCCAAAAACTCTACAAATGCACGTGTCGCTATAAAATAATAGTAAATACTAGTGTAATAAATAATATAAGGAAAATATTATCGTAATTAGCTTCGTTTGTATTGCAACTAGCAATAGGATCCTGAGACCCTGTCATCTATTATTGATAAACTAGGTTTTAAATACTATGCGAAAGATCGCTAAGGGTATTAAAAAAGTATTTTTTTTATGTTTTCTTTTTAAATGTTTTATTCGGTGGGCGTCACCAAGTCAGGTAATAATATTTTATATATTTTTTGTTTGTAATTTATTCATCACCACCAATTACCCGAAATTTCAACCACACAAAAATTTACCAATTGTAAAGTAGGACTTTCTACGATACCCATTTAAGTTATAGTTTTTCTATAAAATTTAGTGCCGAAGACAGTCCAGAAATGAAAGGAGAAAAAATGTGACAGTGTTAAACTCAAGTGTATTAAGTAAATTGGATTATATTCGTCTTAAAACTTAGATTGCCTTAATTGATATTTATTTATCTTACTCCAGCCTTATGCTCTTATTATGTTCTCAGGAAGGTTACTTGAAGGATTTATATAAACAGCTTTTTGCAGTTGCTTTGGCTAATGTCTTCTGTGAATGTCTGTGATACACAATATATGTATGGTGTGTGCCGTGTGTACCTAACCGGTTTTAGCATCTCATCGGCGTGGCGAGTCGAATCTGTCCTCTTAATTGTCCAATGTAAATGGACAAGATAGCTTTATAATCCTACACATAAAATATTATATTATTGTGAACCATATAGTACGGGTCATTAGCTATAATATAATAGGCATACGATGGACAATCGGGCGTATCACACGCATGACTATTGTATAATAGTTTCTAAGTAGGTATGCAAATGAGATGGACATGATTATAGATTTATTAACATAATGGTTTCATCATCATGTCAGCCCGAACGTCCACTGCTGGACAAAAGCCTCCCCAAAGAATGGGGGGATATGCCATAATCACCAAGCTTGGTAGACGGGTTGGCGATCGCAGGTTGATGGTCTTAGGTCACAGAGAAACGTTGCTGCCCGTTCTATGGTAGGTATTCCCTCGGACGATTTCTACGCGCCCTCCGCCTACGCCAAAATGGGGTGATGATATTCTATGCCGTTACCACACCGCTTTTAGTTAGTTTTAACATACTTCTTAACAAGTAAAAGTATTTAAAAAACATTTATATGGGCTTTATCAATTCAAAGTCAAGGTACCTTTAGGTTTTAACAAAGGTTAGTTTTATCGTTTCACACTATTTATATTACCAATATGTATATAATGGTTTGGCCATTTAGAAAGGATGAATGAAAGAAGATTGACAAAAGAAGTATACCTGGCCTGTGTGAATGGGACAACCGGAAGGGGAAGACCACGTCGAACATTCTCTCTCTCTTCTCTAAATTGGAGATGTTCTCAAGAAAGGGCAGGTCAGAAGTACCCTAAACCGGCGAGCATGTATGAAGAATATAATGACAGTAATCGAGGCAAAAGAAGTATGCAAAGATCGTGACAAATGGAAATCCGTTGTCTCTGCCTACCCCTCTGAGAAACAGGTGTGAGTCTATGTATGTATGTATATAATTAAATGAAAAGAGAATTGTCCAAAACTATATAAAAACAAAACAGTACGTGGTACAGACGTTAACAGAGAAAAATATATACCTTATTTAAATTTACTATAATTAATTTGGTAAGTAATCAATTCGGTAGCGTCATTTGTTATACCGATGAGTTAATTTAAACGAATGCCTTTGTAATTTACTTTTAAGTATTGAAAGAAAAATAATGTGCGTCTTTATTACGATTTTCTTCGCCGGTAATCGCCTTATTTATAAACGCTGCCAAAAAAATACAGGTGTTGACTTCGCCCTGTCGTCGTAAATATCTATTACATCAATTTGTATTTCTAAGTGCTCTAAATATTAATATAACAAAAATTAAAATGTGACGGTATGTTTACAAAAGGTGATATTTTCGTTTTGTAGCGGTAGCGTGTCATCATTTTCAAATCATGGGTAGACCTAAAGTGACTTTGGGATAATTCTGAAAAAGAAAAATTCTTAATATCAGCCCGAAGTCTGGGAGGTGGCGGTATTACACGTACGTAACGCCGTCAGTCCTATACCTGACCTATTTCCGGTCGTGTCGTTAGTCGTCCCATCGCTCATATCCGATGGGACGACTAACGTTATGGAATAGAAAGTGCTCCTGTGTTTGCGCACACACTTGGGCACTATAATATGTCCCACGCAGATGGCTAGTCTCCATTGCGACTGGCCGCCGTGACCGAAATTCGGCCAGGAGGACTTTATTATTATATAAATACCTACTGTTCTATATATATATATATATATATATATATATATATATATATATATATATATATATATATATATATATATATCTCTGGGGACAATGTCACACAGATCATCCTAGCCTCAAACTAAGCAAAGCTTGTACTATGGGTACCAGCCGACGATATACATACTTATATAGATAGATAAATACATAGATAACATCCATGACTCAGAAACAAATATTCGTGCTCATCACACAAATATTTGCACTTACCGGGATTCGAACCCAGGACCACCAGCTTCTTAGGCAGGAGCACTGCCAACTAGGCTACGGTGGTATTTCTACTATTGTTAATTCGTAACGTGAAGAATTGAAGTGAAGAATTTTCTAACAAGCATCTGATCTATTAACGTCCCGGCGGACAGACCACTGAATTTTTCGTTAGAAGGTTGTTAGTTAGATGTTAAAAATAGACATTCCTGTATTATCTAACTGACCAAACTATGAATTGTATTTTCGCACCTGGCCAAAATAACAATTAACTTTTCCTATAACAACGTGGGTTTGTTTAATATATAACAGTTGTTATGTTATACTTAAGTTGAACCAAGTGACACTAACGCGGAGATACAATGGTAAACAAACTGAACAATGGAATAAAATAACAGCTGAGTTAGAAAGTTGTTGGATTGGTGCTAACATTGTTATGATTTCATCATTAGATCTCAGTTATAAATATTATTTAAATGCTGGAACGGATTTATCTATATGGACGGGCCGATTGGCGTGGTTGGCAAATGCTTGCTTTTCACGCTGGAGGTCGTGAGTTCGATTCCCACCCAGGACAGATATTTGTGTGCATGAACATGCCTGTTTGTCCCGCGTCTGGCTGTAATTATCTATATAAGTATGTACTTACAAAAGAAAAGTAGTATATGTATTATATCAGTTATCTGGTTTCCATAGTACAAGCTCTGCTTAGTTTGGGATCAGATGGCCGTGGGTAAATAATGTCCCAGGATATTATTATTATCAGGTACCAACTAACAGTATTCGTGAACATGAGATTAATAAAAAAGTATAGACACATAATATTAGCAGTGGCCCGCGGTTGCACCCGCGTTAAAGTTTATAAATTATAGCCTTCGTGTTATTCGGATATATAAGCTATATTACTACAAAGTATCATTAAAATCCGTTCAGTAGTTTTTGCGTGAAAGAGTAACGATAATCCTTACATCCATATCCACAAATTTTAGCATTTATAATATTAGTAGGATAATTGCGATAAATCCTATGACGGCATAAATTGAAAGGTGGGTTTTGCTAGTATAGTTTCCGAAAGTTAATTATAAAGAAACCTAATGAACAGTTAAGATGTAAACGTTGATATTCTAAAACAAATTAAGTTACAAAACTAAAAATAAGTTTCTTATAGTAGACTGAAATCTCTTTACAAGGATTTTTTTATTAACTTAATCATGTTCTGTGTGTCCACAATACTCACTAAGGAACTATTGTAATAATATTGTAGGTAGAATAAAGCCGGTTATTTTTGTAAGATATAAATGAGAATTATTATTTTGTGATGTTGTATCACCGGTAAAATAACTTTTTAATTTAAGACTGGAGTGGAACTAGTTTTGTTTGAAATTAAGCGTGTTGAAATAACCTGAAATCTTTATATAATCATACTCTCTTAGTATCGACAGTTACGCAACGCCTTATAAAATAAAATACAATAAATGTCTTCGATGTTAGGAGCAATATAATGAAAACTATATTAGTTTTATTTTATTTTTCTTGTATTTTTATATTAAACTAGGTGTACCCTGCGCGCGTTACTACAGCAATATATGAAACTAGCTGTGCTTCACGTTTTTACCCACGTTAAACTTTATAAATGACTAGCTGCGCCCCGCGGTTGTACCCGCATTATAAAAACAACCTTATAAATTATAGCCTATATGTTATTCCAGGGTATCAGCTAATTCCATACGAAATTTCATTAAAATCGCTCCAGCCGTTTGGACGTGAAGAAGTAACAAACATACACACTCACAAACTTTCGCACTTATAATATTAGTAGGATAACCTGTGTTTATCCAGGGTGTCAGCTAACTCCATACCAAATTTAATTGAAATTGCTCCAGCCGTTTAGACGTGAAGAAGTAACAAACCTACACACTCGCAAACTTTTGCCTTTATAATATTAGTGTGATGCGATTCATTAGAATGATGGTGGCACCATCTATCGAAACATTGTCGTACTACCTCAGAAACCTGCGTGGGCTCATGTTCAACACTTCGCTGAAGATCATCACATGATCAAATTCATAGTTCACGATACTATAAAGGACATACAGACAAACATTCAGTTATATGTATACTCGTAGATAATCATCATCAATCAGCAAGTAATATTGTCAGAGTATCCTGCTGCATGATGTTACATATTGCAGATAACACATAACACTAATGGATAGCCATTAGTGTAATCTGCAATGTGTAACATCACGGCGCACAATTAACACCTGTCATTCGACATTAGTCAAATGATAGGCTTTAATTAAATGTCAAATACGTTACAATTTTTTAAATTGTTGTTATCGTATGGGCAGTGGTTACCCTAATGTCAAGAGTTGTTCAAGCCTCCCAGTAGGCCTCTGACATGGCTTAACGATTCCAAGTTGTGTGATGACTGAAACCGGGACCGACAGCTTAACCTGCCCACCAAAGCACGGAGACGCTCAGAAATTAAACCACTTTGGCGGTCACCCATCTATGAACTGACTGCGAGCTTAGATGCTTACGGACCGGTGAGAGCATCTAGCATATTTTTTAAATTATTCCTGTCATTGATTTTCACGTAACCCGCAATGTGTTTGCGTATACTGAAATGCCATAGCGGAATCGTTCTTAGACCACATTAAAAGCGAAAAAGGCGTGTTAAGATCAAATTTGCCAATAGAAAAATATGATTATTATTCAATTTAACGTAAATTAACCCGAAGAATCCAATAAATATAAATGGTTTTATTTGTTTCCTGGGTAAACAAATTATTTAAAAAAATATTACTTACTAGCTACATTCCTATGACTAATCATAGTAAGTTATTAATAAAAACACTCGAATATACGAACGGAATTTTTAAATACATAATATTATCTTGTTAGTAGTTTTGTGAGATTCATGGTTTGGGTGCGGCCGTCTTCTAGGTTGCATGCCAGTCTCATCAGCGTGTCACGAACTCGAATGAATACTGATTTATATGCCGTAATGACGTCATGTACGACTGATCCGCCGTCCCGCGCCTCTGTTTAAGTATTTTGGCAAAGATCTTGATAGTATTAACTACACTACAATAGGGACAAAATGAGAGTTGATTGAAGTGATAATGGCAAAAATGTACAGGATCTCAACTTGTTTGTGTTAGTCTCAAATATGATTTAGACGAATCAGAGGGTTTAATTCGTTTTATATCATATTATTAAAGTGAAAACTTCTTTAGTGGCGTCGTGCACTTTTTTGGGATGGGTAAAAATCTTAAACTCGCGCCAGGATACGGAGGGTATTGTTTTATCGGCGACGGTCACTGTAGCCTAGTTGGTAGTGCTCCTGCCTACGACGCTGGTGGTCCTGGGTTCGAATCCCGGTAAGTGCAAATATTTGTGTGATGTGCACGAATATTTGTTTCTGAGTCATGGATGTTTTCTATGTATTTAAGTATTTATCTATCTATAGAAGTATGTATATCGTCGGCTGGTACCCATCGTACAAGCTTTGCTTAGTTTGGGGCTAGATTTATGTGTCATTGTCCCAAGATATTATTATTATTATTCACACTGGCCGTTTATACACTCGCATGACCGCAGCATTTTTGAAGTGAAAGCTTCTTTAGCGGCGTTGTGCACTTTTTTTTTTCTTTATTAATTATTCCCACCAAAGGGAGGGAAGCAATTACAATGATTCTTTACCGCCCAAAAGGTAGGAAGTTGCATATTCCGATAGCTACTCTGATCAAATCAAGACTACTTTCCAAGTATGAGAGATGAAAAAATAGTTTTCACTTCTACCAGCAGTCCCCAAAGACTGCCCCGCATGTTTTTTTTTATTACTTGTTTATACACTAATACCTCTACGAGGTGACGCGCTTGTATATTTTCAGTAGTAAATTGATTACAAGTCTGTTTTTAAAACTGTTCGCTTTTGGAACTAGTCTCATCACGAGAAATTGCAAGAAGTGGTTCTGAATTCGTTTTGCTAGATTGTACAAATGGCGGCCTTGAAGCGTATCATCTCTTCTAGACACCCAGTGAATGGACTATTTTTATTAAACGCTGTTATAAAAAGAAATTATGTAAGGTTCTATTTCTCAGTTTTTTTTGTGAACACGGCATTATCACTCTAATATTATAAAGGCGAACATTTGTGAGTGTGTGAGTATGTATGTTTGTAACTTGAGCACTCCAAAAGGCTGGAGCGATTTTAATATAATTTGGTGTGGAGTTAGCTGACACCCTGGATTAACACATAGGCTATAATCTATAATTTATAAAGTTTATCGCGGGTAAAACCACGGGGCACAGCTAGTTATGAATAAACATTAAAGAAATAAGAACTGAATTAAAACCTTCAAGTGTCAACTGTATGATAAATTCATTATACGAGTAGTTACTAAAATTCTTATTGTATATTCATATCGTACGTAACTTTGAAATTATACTAGCAGGGCCTTAAACAAAACCGACCTCGTAATTATGGTATATCCCACTACACAAAGAGAAGGTAGGTACTATAAGTTTGTCGCATATGTCTGTATGTCAGTCTGTAGCCGGAAAGCTCCCAAATGGATGAACCGATAAGTTTGGTTGTTATATCTGAAAGGTAAACTATGTGCATCAATCGCATCGCAGTGATGTGATTGATGCACATTAAAATATACTTCTTAGCTATGTTTTATGAAAAATTGTTAGGCTGTTCAAAAGTTACTGTGCATTTTCTAGTTAGCGTCGTATATTTAAATTACATTGCTTCTGCCAATTCGGTGGAAGGGCTTAATACATAGTTCAGTTTGGATGAGACTTGTCTGAAATATATTGAACAAGCGTTTTGATTTATATATAAGTAACATGAAATATCTGAAAATATATGTCGAGGACAAAACCGTGGAAAAGATTTTACTGCTGTGCAAAATTCAGAATAACGTAACGTAGTTCTAAAGTATTTTTTTTCACGTGCTTCCAAGATATACCTACTCGTCGTTGGCAAGCGATGTTATCCAAATTTAATATCCGCTTCATTGAAGTCGTTGTGCAATCATTTCATATTTTGATATCGCGTGTTGCAATAGTAGGAGTAAATTGTTGGTTTTAAATAGTTTTTGTTTAAATGCCGTAGGTAATATTTGTTTCGCGTAAGATTTGATAAGCATATCACAGGTAAATATTATTATTATTAGTTTTATGAAGACATTAACTTGTATATCCGTCTGCCTTTTAGCCATTTCTATTACGGTTGACCCCCGGTCTAACCTGTTACCAGAATTTAACGAATAACTGCTCTAATATAACAATTATATTTTAATGGCCTTTTTATTTTTATGAATGAGGCTCGGGGAATGCTTTTTATCCATAAAATTATAATTATCTTTGCCTTGTAATTAAAGGTGATTAGCCGTGTATTATAATTAACCGTTTCCCTTAGGGAAAGAAAAATTTATACCCTCGGTCAACGTCAGTACGCGAAGACGAGAAATTATATGTAGGTAATTATAATTTTACAGTTGTCATTGAATCACTCATGGCAACGGGGACCGACAAATTAACACGCCTTTACGACATAACGATGACTTAAAAACTGAAAAATATTCGTTTTCAGTATCGATTGATTGACATTGATTGACGACGGTCGATCGAGATCGATTTGATATAGGAGGAGGAATCGTGGATTAACGACTGACTTATACATTCTGACATATGTCCATGACATCGATTAACGGTCAATCGTATGGTTTGGTAACATCCTAAGAAGGACCAGCAACTTTTGGCTTGATATAGACACTGTCATCTGGAATTGGATTTGATGAAAGAAATGTTTAGTTTTAATTGGTCCGGGTCGGAGTGAGTCGGAAGTTTCCAATACATACGGAAACAATTGTCCATTGGGATGGCTTTTTGAATTTCTTGATTATTAGTACTAGACTCCATCGTTAGATAGACTCCAAATAATTCACAGAATCTTATCGTCCGATAAGCGTACGGTGTACGTAGAAATCAGGAAATTATTGGAGATAGATAAATTTGTGTTAAACAACCATGCCAAGCCGATCGACGTTCACTGCCTAAGGAACAAAGGACAAAGACCTCTGGAAAAGATTTCCATAATGGAGTTGTGTCCATAATTTGGAGGGATATGCCATAATCACCATGTTTGGCAGATGGGTTATGGCGATTATGATGTTCATAGAACCAAAAGAGACGCTGCTGCCCGCTATTCTCTGGGAGATATATTACGCCCCCCCACGGGACAAGATGAGGTGGTGATATTCTTTGCCGTCAGCCACACGGCAATAGTACATTGTTCCATATTAATAGATGGTATATTTAAAAAAAAATCGCCCTCGCTACGTAATCCAATCCCTGTGTCGCGGGGTACTTTACAAACATAATAGACCGACAAAAATTACATCCAGAACTATTAATGGGCCACACAAATACTTGTCCGGCGCGGGACACGAACCCGCGACACGAAGCGGCGAGGCGACTGTCTTAGCCGCTGCGCCACACGTGCATTTCCACTGACCTTGTCTTTTCTTCACCTAAAAGATGCACCTTAAGGATAAATTTTACCTGCATATAAGTAATTGATCCATCCTCTTAAATAAAATTATAAAAAAATATGTATTGATAAATACTTCCAATATGTCTTTCTTTATAACATCTCTGGTCAACCGGTGTTTATAGGCTCTATTTGATTATTGTCTATTCGTATTTAAGTAATTGGATTTTTATTTTTTAATTGATATTCTGCTCTTATATAAAACCCGTTACTTGTTGCGTAAAAGGAAATGTAGATATCCCATAGTTTCAGAATTCTCCTCATAAAATCATCGAATTAGGTTTTATCGTGTACAAAGTTCAACATGATTTTACAGAAATAGTCTCCTTTGTCCTTTCTACTTTCACTTTGTATTTTAGTCTGGTATATTTATGAGCTTTAGATTAGACGAGGTAGTTCAAACCAAGTTATCGCCCAAGGTTGCCTTTATTGTACTAAATGATAAAGCAAATACCCTTGAGTACCGCGAAGTGATGTTTTTGTGTCAGTCTACTTGGTACCATCGTGTCGAATCAAATAGGTACTTAACGAATTAACATTATTGTAAATTAAACTGTGTATTAATTACAGTAAAGTGTGATTTTGAATGTATTCTGTCATGTTAGCTACCTTTAGTTGTTGTTTGACTTTAGCTCATATTTTACGATTGTCTTGACATGTAGAGAATATCTGAGCATCTAATGTGCGTAAATATGATTAATCCATAAATAAATTGATCGCATTGCTGAACATATATTTAGTGAAGCTGTATGACCTCCAAACAATAATGTTAAGTATTAAGAATATCGCGTATTATATTTATTGGTAAATAAATTCTGCTATTAAAGGTATTCGATAGGCTCAATGTTACACATTCATTATTCTTTATGTACCAAAATTGGCAACATTAATCAAAATGTAAACAACAGAAAAGTTGAGCAGTGGAGTCGCACGACTTCTGATATTTTATATAAAAAAAGAATTAGTCTACCAATACTAACAAGTAGTTTGTTTTACAGTGAATTCAAACCATTTTTTTTTCAAAGCATTTCCATATTAATTTGACCAAAGTTTAAAAAATGTTACATTGTATAAGATCATGCCATACTGGGCTAGCGTTGTTAGTGTTATTGAACCTGTCATCTTTTTATCAACTCTTATCACAATCACACAAGAATAAAACCGTTCAACTACAAGCCGGAGTACATAAAAGGATGAAAACATAACATTTTCCCCCTCTTTACATTTATTATTACTATTTTTTATAGCGCAATAAAAATATAAATTCAGTAAAACTTTGAACTGTTACGGTAGATGAGATATAGCCCGTTGACAGACACTCCGTAATATTGTATAGGAATTACTCCAATTAAAAATGAGATTGTATTCAATTATAGATAGTAAATAAAGATTCATTACAAACAAGTATTTTTGAATATACCCAAACATTCTAAACTGGCTGTTTAGAATTAATGTTTGTTGACTGTATGCGTAGATTAAAATTAATCCGTAGTTTATATTGTGTGATGTTGCAATGGCAAGTACGATTTGGTAGGTTCAGATTTCTTGCAAATTAAGCGGACGCGTAGACGCTGCGAATTCGGGGTAAAACTCCTGAACCGTATCTACACCATATTTCTAGACCGATCCGGATCAATAATTTTCATTATGGGCCTCACAGCAGGCTGCTTAAAAAGCATTTTTTATTTGAAGTTAACATTTAGCTGCTCTACTAGATAATGCTTATAAGGTTCTTATGCATTCAAATAAAGGCGAACGCATGATTGTATAAAAAAAAACATGAGATGATGTAAGTATTGCTACACAATCCTTCTTAAGATGGATAGATCCTAGGCTGAGCGGAATTGAACCTATCAGGCCGCAGTTGGGGGTCATAGTTTACCCACACCTGTGCTAGCTAGTTACTATACATGGTTTTTACGCAATATATTTGCAAATATATCACTAAACAGCGTCACCGTTTACATGTTTATTGTGCTAATCACTTACAACACACCATTCAACTGTTTGTCCTGAGTCTGGGTGTAATAAATCTGTATAAGTATGTATTTACAAATGAAAAATAGTATATGTAGTATATAATAAGGTGAGACGGTACTTCACGAGGGAACAGGTTTTAAATCTCTACAGAGCTCAAGTCCGACATGGGTTTATTCAAAGTTAAACTGATGGGTACGCGCGGTCCACCTTTGTCCACATCTTCACTTACCCTCAGGTGAAATCACAATCTGACCACGGTTAAGCGCGAACCCAGAGTGAAATTGAATGGTATTGCTTATTTATTTTATTATGATTCACTGGATGACAACGGTTCTGTGCGTGCATTAGCCTACATAACAACCAATAACAATGTAAGTAAAATACATGACATTAAAAATAATCGTAAACTGAAAGCAAAAGAAGGCGAATAAAGCTAGCCCGGAGTTTCTTTGTGACTTTCTTCTCCGGGTCGTCCACCTAGGTAGCTAGAGAAAGCCGCAGGCTAGCTGGGGTAGGTTCCTCAACGGCGAGGATCGCTTTGGCTCATTAACGCGTGATCGGTGATTCCGTGCATGTGATCACACCCTCATTTAGAATTTCGTCTTTTTGCTTTACTCTTCCATTCTTTAATTTTAATATAGTAGAACCAAATTTCAAAATAATAGATTAGTAACTTGTTATTTATTTAAGGATTTCGGAAAATATATGCAATAAAACAAACCGCACGGACGGACTAATTAATTTTTTTTTTGTAACTTTTACTATCCACCAGGTTTAGTATACTGCATTGTGAGCTTGACAAGTACAAGTGTATGTTAATACCCAAGTGCTGAATAAATTTCATTTCACCCATTTTCCATAAAAGAGCAGTTATCAGGTTTTCACAATACAAGCTCTGCTTAGTTTGGGATCAGATGGCCGTGTGTGAATAATGTCCCAGGATATTATTATTATTAACTTAGCATAATCTGAACAGGATGTTAGTGTAAATGGTACGTCAAAAAGGATTGTAGTCTTCAATATCGTTTAACTCGCTAAGTAGGTATTTTACTACTGACAGTCGTCTACATATAAAACAAACATTTTACGACGGGTCAGGCGTGCTGGAATGGCGTGTACATTCTATGCACTTAAAATAATGAAACCTGATTTAATTTAACATTGAAAACATAATTTATTAATGCTAAATTTCTTTTTAACATTAAACTTTTGTGTTGACGATAAACATGCGATTCAGTACTACCGTACTTAATTCGGCTACGGAGGCCACTCTTCAAATAGACTAGCCAATTACGAAGGACGAATTACAGTGCAAGAGTGTTTGCCCAAACGATGGTACACTCTATCCGTAAAACTCACAATCTATTGGGAAAGTCCGACACAACAAGGAGGAGACGCTCATAGCCAGATGGTCTCATCGTTCCGTAAGTGATTGGCGAGGTTAAGCAACTAGGCTCGCGGTCAGTTAATAGATAGAAGACCACCGATGTGGTTTCTGAGCATCTCCGTGATTCGGGGGGACGTTAAACTGTCGGTCCCGGTTGTAGCCATTATACGACAGTTGTTAAGCCGGCGTCTTGAACAACTCTGACACTAGCGTAATCATACGATAAGTAAGTAAGACAACCGGGAAGAGATGTAATTTCTGAGCCACGGGTGCAAAACACCGCTAACACTCCGGGCTACTGGACAAGTAAAAAATCATAATCATATTAACTGCACGTGTGGCGCAGCGGCTAAGACAGTCGCCTCACCGCTTCGTGTCGCGGGTTGAGTCCCGCGCTGGACAACTATTTATGTGACCCATAAACAGTTTTCCTGAGTTTGGATGTAATTTGTGTCCGTCTACTATATGTTTGTAAAGTACCCCGCGACACAGGGATTAGATTCCCTAGTGCGGTCCAGACATTGAAAAAAAAAATGTAGAATAAAACTTTTATAAACCCGGCACATCAGTATCTGTGTTTAACTCATTACCGCTAGACAATCGATACTTCTACAACGTCACAGATATAAACATTAATGATTATGTGCTAACAATCTTAATATGGAGATGATTTCATTGGCGTCGTGATCATTCCAAGTATACATAGCTAATTTAAATTATAAACAGTTGGCCAAATACTTAACTCAAATATATGTATATTATTGTATAAAAAAATCTATTTTAAGTTCATACGTTTTTAGGATTCCGTAATCATTCAATCTTGTTCCCTCTGTCAGAATTTTTTTCGATGAAGTATTGGTTATATGTACGTTGTGTGTCGATTATTAAGAAACTGAAATTTTGTTCAAAAAGTTTGGCGACATAAGTTTTTTTTTGAAATGATAACGCCCGCTCTCTCATAGTTTTGAAGGTGTCACAGAAGCATACTCACAGCGGATGCAATAAAAAATAAATCTCGGTATAGTGGAAGACTTAAGAAACATAAAGCTCAGCCAGTCTCAGAACAACTAGGTATATTATTAAAAAAATAAAGATATAACATGCTTAAAAAATCATATAAGAAATAATTTAATTCGCGTCGACTTTAAAAAGCAATTGTCAGTGTATTTTTTGTTGTTGTAGTAAGAATAGTTAACTATACATCATTAATTTTAGGCACATGTAGATATTTAAATCTGCATTCAGTTACTAAGCCAGTCAAAATGGTACCAGTTTATTTAAGTTATTGTCAAAATGGTTATTTAAAAGCTTATGTACTTTTAACGATCGATATTAATTGTTATAGGTATATTTTATTACAAAGTCCCTGAATGGTTCTGTCTATATTGACGTTAGAACTCAATATTATTATGGTGGACCTTGTGAATATTACGATGTTTGCGCTTTAAAGCGTGTGAAGTATCACCTTAAAAAAACGACTTCTAACGATTCTAATGATATCGTTTTGTAATAGCACCATTATATGAGAAAAAGAAAAAAAATGTAGGGCCAATTTAATAGATCACATTTGACATCTGTCAGTTACTAGTAAAGTGATTTGTAAAATCACCTTATTTGGTTATTATTACAATAAAGATAAATCGGAACTTAAACAAAAAAAGAAAATGAGCAGTTCTAACCACGAAAAAATAAATCATATGTTAAGGTTAAGGTTACATTGTTGAATTTTGATGAAGTGTCAAATGTGATCTATTAAATAGGCCCTACAATAAATGTTTATTTTTTCCATGTGCAAATCAGAATTCAGTTTTAAAAAATAAACGGTGATACGGTTTATTACGGTATATTACAGTGTATACGGTGATATGTGATTAAAAGTAGAGCGAACTTTTAACTGACCTGTTTTGTATGTGAACAAAGTGAAATATGACGGTTAGCCTGCTCTGAACGATCTATATTTACCGTAAACTATATCAGCATATCTACCACAAGTTTACATAGTTTACTTCCTCGATGATATTTGTAGTTTTTTTCCAGTACATTAACTAATACCGCTTCTAATGGAAACTTCAAGGAACTTAAAACTAAAAAACGGCAAGTAACTAAACTATATGCAGTCGTGGTAGAGGTCTTGCTTAACGTTTATAGATACTCCGTGCAGAACATCAAATTTCACTTAACATAGCCAATAATAGATATATGTGGATAACCTGGATTGCCATTCAACATCTTGGAATCTGTAGGATAAATGTAGAGTCATCTTATTGTAGAGTTCCACTGCCATACAGAAAACGCAGATGTATGTATATTTGGTGGTCGTCCTAAAGTAATATCAGTTCAGAAAGGGCTGCACAAGCTCAGTCAACCTTCATTAACCCAGTGAAATTAGTCAAAGAGTTTTTGGCACCGAAAATACTTTATTTTATTTTTTCAGATGTTTACATGTAATTACGAGCCAGGGAGGCGAAAAAAAACCTACAACAAGCACCACATTAATTATTAATTCAACACAAAGAAAATTCTGAATTTACATACATATATACATAGACTCACGCCTGCTTCCCAGAGGGGTAGGCAGAGACAAAAGATTTTCATTCGTCACGATCTTTGTAGAGCTCTTTTGCCTCGTTTATTGTCATTATATTCTTCACATATGCTCGCCGGCGCAGGGTATTTCTATTATTCTGAATTAATTATTCATTTTTGGAAATTGTAACCTATATACTTATTTCTTTAACTCTCTCGAATGGCGTAATAAAGCCTTTTTTCAGTGCAGTTTTATAGTACCTCCATTCTGTTGAACTATATTGTCAAAACGTTACAGAAAATGATACCACTTCGGAGAGTAAAAGAAAATGATACAATTTAAATTCCAGTCACGAAATAGCCGCCCATGAAAAGTTGGGGTAGGACAAGAACAGGAGAAGACACCATGGCTTGTCTGCGGGTCGAGCGCCACATCCTCACTAGCAAATATCTGGTTCACCTAAGGATTAGGAAACTGATTTTACTACTAAATGATGAGGAGCGAGGGTACATCTAAAGTAAGGGTGACACCTTACTTTAGATGTACCCTCGCTCCTTTTCTTAAGATGGCCGGTCATCATTTAGTAGTAAAATCAGAATGAGTTTACTACTAAATGTTGGTTAAGTGCCTCGGATTTGACATTTGTCTTGATGAGATGAACTCCGTGCTGTTTCGTGGAAATAAACTACTATATTTGGCAACAGCTTTTTGGTTAAGTGAGGAGTGGAA
This sequence comes from Pseudoips prasinana, assembly GCA_951640165.1. Classification (NCBI taxonomy): domain Eukaryota; kingdom Metazoa; phylum Arthropoda; class Insecta; order Lepidoptera; family Nolidae; genus Pseudoips; species Pseudoips prasinana. The sequence goes on along the minus strand of OX621241.1, from coordinate 14,461,455 downwards.
ACCAAGCCATGAAAATGATACATTAGAGTCGGTTATTTTGTAAATTTAATATATTTTTTTACCATTATAAAAAGCCTTGTCTTTCTTGAATTAGGAGTTCCGAAATGAAGCGTAGAGGCAAACCTATACAGCTTTTATAGTATTTTAAAGTTTAGTTTTTCAAGTCCACTAAGCTTTTCTTTTGGAAGAAGGTTGCGCGATTCCTCCGTTTTTGAAAATTTTGAGAGATAATGAAGAAATAATGCCGGATTGGCCCCATTAACTTCTATTCCATTCAGTTTTATGTTTTTCAATAGATATTATTAATTAAATGGTTTTGAAAGACAGAACTTGATCGTGGCAAAACATAATTGTAAGGATCCTTATGCTGATTAGGAATTTCTATATAAATCTCCTTCACTTTCATTAGTAATAAAGATTTTGTATTAGATCATTGATATTTTTTGGCGCTAGCGCTGTTTATTGTGTAGGTTTTGTAAGCGGAACGAATTATTGCAACCACTAACAAAATCTTGCTGTAACTCGGAACAGTCGAAGTTATTTCGGGAAATCGTCTGGACTCACTCCAAAAAGCGGAGGGAGTAGAATTAAAATCATTCGGTCACTTTCTACGCTGAGTCAATGACATGCAAGGTTTGCCATTAACATAATCGCTGAAATCTGTAAACCTAATAGGATTTTTCTTAGAACTTTGTGACTTGTATGACGTATGGATATTTTAGAATTTCCACGGAAAATCGCGTGGGCTTCAGGAAAACCGTATGTGATGAATCGATGAGTCAAATTGGATAAATAACCCAGACGAAGAAGATAGAAAGCAAGCAAGAACGTTTCATGAATTTTAATTTAGAACTTATGAGTCAGATTTTCATTAAAAATACAATATATTTCAACTTGTGTACGTTTAAGCTTCTTATTGGGATTTATGTGCTTTTCGATAGCAGGTACAGTTTACGTTCAATAGTGCATTATAAGGTTAAACCAGATTAATTATTTTTTTCTGTTTCTGTGTCTGTGAACTGTATAAAGTAAGGTAACACAACAATCAATATGTAGTATAATAGATTGTTGCACAGAGAGAAAACTACCCCTAACATTACCGAGTGTTGGTTAGAGGGTCCTAAAATACGGAAAAAGCAAGAGTAACTTAAAGTATGGTTCTTAATGTGATTTGCTTTTTAACCGACTTCCAAAGGAGGAGTTCTCAAGTTCACCAGTTTTTTTTTTTTTTTTTTTTTATGTATGTACACCGATTACTCGGAGATTTATGATCCGATTTACGTGATTCTTTTTTAGTTTGATGCGGAATAGTTGCCATTTAGTCCCATAACATTTTTATATAGATTGGCCCAGTAGTTTTCATTTTATGGACATTTTTGTATGAACATTTTTGTTTAAGTGGACGATGTAATTGTCTTTGGCACAGACGTTTGTAAATCTTAGCTAGTCAAGCTAGACTCATCCTGTTCAAGTGTGTCTTGGCATGAACATAAACAACAATTTCAGATGACTAGCGTTTAATACGCACGTAGGTATAAGCTTTTTTTTTGGAAGCGCATGTAGCGCACCTTTTAGCACCAGCGTATTTTTTTATGTACGTACACCGATTACGCTGAGATTTATGAACCGATTTACGTGATTCTTCTTTAGTTTGATCCGGAATAGCTGCCATTTTTAGGGTTCTGTAGCCAAATGTCTTTCACAAAGGTTCTTCTTGATTTGTAATGTCTGTATGTCTGCCCGTCCGTACGTCATAGCCACTTTTTTCCGAAACTATAAGAACTATACTGTCGAATCTTGGTCAGCAGATGTATTCCGTGAACCGCATTAAGATTTTCACACAAAAATAGAAAACAAACAATAAAATTTGGGGCTTCCCTGTACTTACTTAGAACTGAATTAAAACACCGACTTCAAACCTATTAATAGGTAGCACATACAAATTATATTATTTCATGAACACTATTATTATATGTGATGTATTAAATTAAATCTTTATTAAGATATTTTTTTTATACTTTTTAGTTTTTGAAGTCGGTTTTTTGAAACGAAGTTTTTTTTATAACTACAGTAAAACAACAACAAATGAACGTTGAACTAAAATTTTCAGTCGCATACACTTTTAATTTGTGTCTATACCGTTGTAGTCATAATAAAAAAAAAATTACGATGCATATTTTTATTCTCACTCATAACTTTTGCTAGCACTTTTCGTTGTTCTGGTTCTCATATTCGAAAAAGGAAATGGAATAAAGATAAAATTCTGCCTTTTGATCCAAAGATTGCGGGTTCGATCCTAGCACGAGACAAATATTTTTGTTTATGAACGTATTACCTAAGTAACGTAACGTCGGGTGTGGTTAATTTCTGTGTATTGTATTTATATATTCACAAAAAAAGTAAACACGTATTTCTATCCGTTGCCTACTATCCATACAAGCCTTGCTTAGTTTGAGCTTGATAGCGCTGTGTGATATGTCCCAGATCCATAATTATTGAATTTTTTGTTTATATGATGACTTGTGGATGTTTGTCTATGTTGTAGATTTCTTAATATTTAAAATAAGTTTAAATGTAATGTGAACTCCTTAGTGGAACTGATACTGCATCTATGATCGCTACTATACTTATATAAAACGTATGTACCTACGTGTCATACATGTGTAAGTGGTGAAAGATGATCTGCTAGAAATTTAACACGTAGCAACAAAATACAGTAAAACTAGCGGCCACTGAGGTAGGTAGGTGCTGTTAAGTATACACCATTACTTAACATAATATTAATTTTCTATTTCCACGAAATGTATAATATTATGCATTATGGCGACCACACATTCACTTTTAAACACGGTTCGTTTTAATAATAATTTTTTTTTTTGGATCATTTTCTTAAGATTTTAGTTTTACTTTCACAACGTAATAATGTTTTAGTTATTTAATTTGAAAGTTTTTTTTTGTATTCTTGGCGTTCTGTAGGTTAAGAATGGCCCCGATTTTAAACTATAGAAATTAATCTAATTTAACTCGGTTAATATCGGTTGCTATACAGAATAATAGAAGTCGGTTGTATCTTTTTGATAGACTCCAAAAGTTAACTATATGTTTTCTTTTTGTAGGAACGTTACGCACTTTCCCCGTTATTTCAACCCTTTTTAAACATTATAAAATAAAAACAAGGTTTTAATTCACGTAGACTTTAAAAAAGCGCTTGTAAATAGTCAGAACATGTTATATATATAATACCTATATATAAATAATTATTTCTAGTTAGACACAGATTGTATTTTATTTTATTTTTGTTATGAGAACATAAAATTTACTTTATAATAGCAATGATATTTAGCTAGCTTGTATTAAGTTATTGTCAAAGTCCTTAGGGAGTACTTTCGGAATGGTTTTTTTAAACTTTGTTCCAAATGGTTATCTTAATTCACAGTTGAAGGCGGTTTTAGCTTTTTAATACAGTATTATTGAAAGTAACAGTAAATCTAGAATTAATATAAGTTAATGCCCATGCCCAGTTACATATCCGCAACACATTAAAATTATTTCGTATCAAAGTAAGTATTTTTGTCGGTTAGTAATTACTTCAACATCGTGACAAATTAATTTAAGGTACCCGCCTTAAGATGAGAGATTTATGGTGCGTTTCTCACATTTATAAGAATTAATTCATTTATTAGAAATTTCGTCGCATTTAAAAAGAAACTTCGTGAACATATTTCCAAGAAACTTCACTCAAAAATGTCTCATCAATAATAATACATTTTAATAATTTTATTTATTATAGTATAGTATGTTATAGTATAGTATATAGTGATTTATTATAACCTAATTGCACCTGCCATCATCTCCTTCACTACCCTAAGTTTGACTGGTAGAAAAAGCCTTTGGCATTAAGTCCGCCTATGTGCATTCCCGCTGAACTGAAGTTTTTTTTTAAAAAATAAAAAAGTTAATTATAAGTAAAATAAGTGATAACTGATATTGCGAATCTTTTCATACATCTGTACATCAGTAACTATATCTAAAGACGATGTATCCTGCTGACTGTTGGAATGTGGAGTCAGTGATCACGATTTCGAACCCAACGCACGCACCACTAACTTTTCAAATTAATGACCTCGTACTCAAAACGGTAAACGAAAACGTCGTGAGGAAACTTTTCAAGTTTTCATAAGATGTTTCGTCCTTGAGAGTTCTCCAGAAATATTCTTGATGGCATCTGAAGTTTGCCACCTGCACACACCACAGGTCAGCGCGGTGGACTATGGCCTACTTCTCTACACCTTGCGAGAGGAGACGCTTGCCCTGCTTGAGCTGCATTGAAGAACCGCCCTGAGCCGAGGTTCAAAATCCTCTGGCGCAGGTAACTTAACTTGTAATTTTGTTTGCTACTTTTTTATTAGTCTTATATTATAAAATAAAAAGTAGGTTATAATAAAAACATTTTCGACATGTCAATGTTTTACTATTTTCCATAGTGCGAAGATGTAACTCTCAGCGACTGGTGAAGCAGTAAAAGCGTACTAGGTTAACTGTAGACGTCATGTTTAAAAAAAATAATTATGAATCACTTAGCAAAGCATCAACCACTAATGCTTACATATTATCAGCTATCGTGAGTCCTTGATAGCTACCTATAATATATGCACATTAGATCATCAGAGAACCTGTCCAGTAACCTTTAGGTACACAACACGAGTGCTCATGAAATAAGACGACGTTTTTTAAATTTATCGTAAAACTGAGAACAAGAATTCTTTAGGAAGTTTATTAGTTAAAGTCCGGCAGCTAAAAGATGCGTTCCTGGCAGGTACAGATCGGATGGACGACGGGCGACGAGGAACTTTGAATAAGCGAAATTACGATATTATATTACTTATTTATTTACCTTACTCATAATCTATGGTTATGTTTTGTTGCAAAACAATAATTATTTTTCAGTTCAGGTAATTTCTAATGAATGAATGAAGAAAAATTATAAATGAATACTTATTATAGAAAAAGCACAAGAAAAAAATATCATTTAAAAACGATATTGTCAAATTATAATTATGTTAACTGACAATAAATATTTTAATGTTTCTCCTAATTTAATGTTAACTTCAGGAACGCATTCTTTAAGCGGCTGATCTTTATTTGTCTATGGACCTACCTGTTACCTACTTATATTTCAGTATGACACGCTGTACCATTTTGTTCAAATGACAACAAAAACTTAAACAAGTATTAGCGATTTTGAAGAGATTTTTGAGGAGATGTTTTCTTTATACTCGTTAGTTATAACTATCATTATATTTATGTGAGTGATTTTCGCACAATCTTGTTATTTTAAGAATAAAAGTTTACAGTTAGCCGATCCTACTAGCTCTCTCTCTGCTTATTCTGACGATAGGAATGATCGGGGTCCCAAGACATCTAGCAAATAAGATTCCTAACTAGCTAACTCTCACCGAAGGGCACACCCTTTTGAGTTCAAACCTCGACTCAGGGCAATCGCAGGGGAGGGTAGCTTTTTAAAGAAGTTAGTACTTCTGTTACTTAAATGTGTGAATATGATTGATGTTCGGGGGGGCGTGGAGTGGAATGATGGAAGAATCTTTTACCTACTAGATATTTTGAAACCAATCGATAATTTAAATTAAAAAAAATGTTACGTTGTTATTGGAATTTATTATTAATTCTCGTTCTCTTTCTATTCTCGAAACTTGATAGTCAAAAAGAATGATTTTAGTCGGTCGTGTGTAGTTAAAACAGTATTTATTAAAAACTCGAGCCGTTTGAATTTTGAGTGTATGCATAGTAATGAAACTGTCGTGGAAACAGTTCTTTTTGTATATAATTACATTGTAAGTTGGTTTTTGAATATATTAATGAAACCTAGACAACCAAGAAACTAATATTCTTTATTTTATTATGTCCCAAGTCATCTGTCTATTGTCGGTTAAACTAATTAATATTATATCCTATGTCTCAATTGTACGTAATCTAAATTCAACAAGTTAGTAACTTGCATATTCAATATCAACGTTTACAATTCAGATTTTTCAAATGTCACATTGTTTTGCAATAGTTTACATAATATGTTATATGCTCCAATAATAATTCACTTGTAAGATTTTGCGTATTTAGCTAACATTCGGTCGCGGGGTTCTATTTGCTTGTTTAGACGATTAAGGCTACATTTAATAGATAAGCTAACATCTCGTGATAGAAAAACAGTTATCAAGTCTTGTATGAGTAGTACTTGTACCACGATTTAAAAACCGTAAGCTATTAACATCGCCGGCCTACAGATAAAACATACATCTGTTTCATAGGCCGAATTCATTGGATACTCTTAAGATAATGCATGTAAACAGATAACGTTTGGGAGGAATCATGAGTACAACATTAGCTGATGTAAAGCAGAGCGACCTCCGAGCCAGGCCGATTCGTTCCGCTACGATAAAGGGATTAGTTCGTCACGGCGGCGCGCCGCCCGGCACTTGTGATATTCCTACCTCTATGACTACCGACTTTAGATATCAGGAAAATGTTGTTACTATGCTGCGTTTATTGAAATTCGGTAGATACCTGGCCAAAGAATCGTTCCCTCGCCGCAGCCATACTCTCGCTACGCAAACCGTTCATTTCAGAGTCAGTCGACATAGTGTCTTCTGCAGCATTTTCCTCTTGGCGAGGGTTCCCGCCGTCTGGTACATCCCCGGCGGCTGGGGTTGCTTGCACCAAGGTCTCAGCCGGTGCAGCTCTCTCGGAGCTGTCCTCCGCCATCGTTACCACTTTTTGCACGGTTCCGTTGCCTTTAGCACCTCCTACACCGTTACTCTTCTTGCTGACACCTGTTAGTCCTTTCGATTTCTTCTTGTTTTTTAACTTTTTTGGCGGTTTGCCTTCCGGGAAGCGTCCGCTGGCGCAGCACTGCACGTTACCCATGACGGTGCGCGCGCATGTCGCGGTTTACTCGGTCGGCGGGATTCGGTTCGGTCGGTCGGTCGTTCGAAGCGCGTCGGCGTCGGCGCCGACTCGCAGAATGAGTGCGGCGTGAGAGTCCCCGGCGTCGCGGCGCCGCCCACCCGCCCCGGAATTTTGACGTACTTCAGAATCGCGCTGACCGCCGATTACGCGGATGCCGTCCGCGAAGGATCGCACCCGAAAGCCGAAGAGCGAGCCGGCCGCGCTGGCGTCATCGCGCGCCCCTGCCTCCCGCGCACCGCAAGGTCAAGGCGCGCTTATTGTTCCCGGCGGTGGCCACTGACGACACACGCAGCGCTTCAGTCGGATGCCCGACGACTATGCCAGGCGCCACTCCACCACCACCAAAACAAGCAGCCTCACACGCGACGCCACTACAACTGCTATCGATCACGCGATGTTTATGTTTGGCTGCCACGGGAACGGCCGCGGCACCGTACCCACTCAATACCGTCACGCTATTTGCACACCCCTGACTTGCATAGGTACAGTTAGCACGGTTCGATCGCGATTGCTCTAATCATATCTGATTGTATATGGAGATGTATTGGGTGTGCAACAATTCACTTTGTAGTGTTGTTGTAATGTTTTATTATCGTACGCGGAGACTGATAGCGCAAGGCGGCAGGCGCACGTGTCGCATCAGTCGTCTCGTGGCCGTAGTAAATAAACTGCGCGCTCGTAAACGAGTCGCGTCGAGAAATACTATCGCCCGCTGCACATCATGATTATAACAATTTGTTTACTTTATTCTATTAAGGATATTCAACCACTAACAGGATGCTCCATATCGATTCGTAATTATAATTAGTGTGAAGGCCATTTAAAATTAACTATATCACGCAAGTCTGGCTTGGTAATTAACACCTAGTTACTAGTGATCTATCTAACAATAGTGCCGTATTTATATATGTTATACTAATAAACCAGCAGGAATTGAATATTATAAATATGTGGTCGTATTCTATAACATTTCCAGATTGTTGCGTTTCCTTCCCGCAAGGCACAGTTGTGTATATTTTAATAAATAGAACTATGACTCGCGGAAAGGAATAAAATATACAGTTTGAGAAAAGAAGTTTATGAGATTATACAAAAACCGAGCAGTGCTTGGGCGTTTGGGCGCATAATTAAATATTACAGTATAATAATAAATAATATTAAACTTCATCTACTGCGATGTTGATTTTCAAATCATAAAAATGACAACGTCAATTTCTATTCACAGACAACTCTTTTCATCCAAAAATTATATAACCAAATATAAATGTGTATTTGTATAGGAGGAATGCCTCCGATCCTCAATCGGATGATCAACCCACGTCTCGTGTATTAACGTGAAGCGAGTGTTGCACAATCTGTCCTTAAAATCGACCATCTGAAGTATAGTGACGACGTGAGTTATAACTGAAATGGAGATGCTGGAGTCCGCTCGAGACAGTAGATTTTTAATGGTTCGCACCTTGAGTCCGGGAGGTTACCCTGAGTCAAGGTGTGAACCCCGAAGAGTGTGCCCTCTAATTCGGGTTATTTGTTTGGTGATTTCAACAAACGTATAGTTACTATATGTTATCAAAAAATATACAATCCCATCAAAAATTATCTTAACTATATAACAATGTTTAGTACCTAACAAATAACACTTTATTTGGTAGGTGATAAATATACATAATACCTATACGTTAGTTAAGATAATTTTGGGATGGGATAGTTTTGTCACCTGTCTACACTAAAGCTGCGTGATCATAATAAACTAATCTATGTTGCTGTAGATTCTGTACATACATCTGAAGTCATTATAAGAGTACCACAGCAAATTTTTCTTCGGCGCGGCATCATGCTTATAACAACGTGTTGAGAGATTATTTTGGGACAGCTGTGCCCCCGGTTTTACCCGCATTAAACTTTACAAATTATAGCCTATGTATTATAGCCTATGTATAATTATAGTATGTAATCCAGGGTGTCAGCTAACTCCATACCAAATTTCTATCAAATCGCTCCAGCCGTTTAGCCGTGAAGAAGTAACAAACATACGCACTTACACAGTTACAAACTTTCGCATTTATAATATTAGTGTGATTATCGACAATTATAAAAAAATCGGCACGAACAAGTTAACTAGATATTCCTTAATTACTTTTCTTTTACTAAAAAAATACCATATATTTTTTTTTAGTTCTGTTTAATTTTAGAATGATTGTCATAACTATTGATTTTGTTCCAACGCGTTATACTCGTACTTACGATTTAATTCAAGGTAATAACATTAACCTTACGTAAGCTTTTAGTATCTATAAATAACAATAAAGTTGCATAAATATTAGAAAAACGTCGTATAATTTTTTATATAAAAAATATTGTTTCTGTTTCTCATCCAGCTTCATGTGAACCCTTCAATTCTGTCCAAATTAATTATACGTAGTACTTAACATGATCCATAATAATGAATATAATGATATTCATTATATGTAGCCGTGCCCGCGGACTTCGTTCCGCGTTATAAATATGTTTGTCCCTGCCCTTTTATCTTGTCCCGCAACTTGGATTACATTATACAAGTTTAAGTAAATATTCGTTATTAATTTTGGATTTTTTCATACTCTATGAAACTCAACAATAACGTAGCTTTCTTAGGTGAAATAATTTTGAAGATTGGTTCAGTAGATCAAAGAGATTACCCCTTACAACGTCGCAATCTCACAAACGTTACCTCTTTATAATATTAGTATAGATAGATGATAACATACATCCTCATATTATGCCGTAGCCTATTGTGATGGCAAAAATATTTAAGTACCTATGGAGATAGAGCTCAGTAATTACCAATTATGTGAACGAGAGAGTTGGTTACACATTCGGCAGTCTTTTCACGTAAACAAAGTAATTTGGGATACGGTCTTGACACGATGTCGCAACTTCGCCGAAAACGCGGATGTGGGGCAGCCGAGCTTTTAGCGCGGTTTCGGACTACCGCTGTTTACACCAATGTGTAACCTCCCTACATATGCTTCTTTAGCTGAACTTGTTTTAATTAGATAAGATAATTTATTCACTTACAATTATAGAACAGGTCTTAACAAATTATTATTTTTCGAATACAGATAAAAGAACATCAAATCTAGTACTAAGTTTAATATGCCCTGTAGTAGAATTCACTGCGTATACATTTTCTTATGAAATAGATTAGTTTTACTATATAAGGCGTGGGGAATGCCTCCGCGTGCCACCCGCAAAAAGTGTCTGCAGGTGGGTATGTCAGACTTGCACCGACTAAACCTAACTTGCCGTAGACTTCTTTTAGCGCCTGATAATGGAATGCCCCGGGAACCCGGGTGCGCTGCTGGGTGCACTGGGAAACGTAGGCTCAGTTTACCCTCCCTATTTGCCGACTCAAACGGACAGTCTGCCCTAAGCAACCCTAAAATAATATAATAATATGCTACTTGTTTTTATGTTTGGATGAAAGTATCATATTTTTTTAAGGGAAACCTTCTTTGAGCCCTGTTTGCCCCTGGTCACGACACTCTTCCCATGAGCGTATATTTGTGGTCAGCGATGGCAGTATGATAGTCATAGTACACAGAGAGACGCTACTGCCCGTTTTCTGGGGGATATGCCCTTGGGACGACATCTACGCCACGTCACCACACAGCACTATATACAACATGTAACGTAATTAACGCACACCCTCAAACACCCCAATTAGAATATTATGTTGTAATCATAATACATACACTGAATTTTTTATTTAACATATATATGCATTATTATTTACTAAATTAGTTTCTTGGAATAAAGTTTATTTTTCGTTATTTTGTATTGAATGATGGAATTTGTATGAATACAAATAAACCTGCGATTTATAAGTCTTATTACTTTGACTCGTAAGTCAAAGTAATAAGAATTGTAGTCCATTTCAATTGGTTTTGTAGAGTCAAAACCAATTTTCATATGACATTAAATTCCGTAGTTTTAATTATTTTAGAATAAAAAATTACCTATATTAAAAATGATATAAATCGATTCAGTAAAGGATTCTGAACAAACTATTTTCAGGAAGTGCGTTAATTAATTTAACGTTAATGAATTCGTTAATGAATTATAATTTAATTTATGATTGTCATAGTTTTCTTAATGTATTAAACACTTGACAATGACTTAATAGTTAGAGATATATTTTACTACATCTTGTCAGAATGATTCTGTTTTTGTTTGTTTAAATAATAATAAGTATCTTAAACAGAGACAAGTATAAATATTTACTACTCACCATTGCAGTTCAATAGCCATAACATTACTTAACATACATATTCTTGAAATAGTACAGTGTGTTCACATAGATTCACGTACACTTTACACTATGGTGTCACAGCTCCAAAGTTCGGTGTTCCAGTTTCGACGCGTACGCCACGCGCCACAATAAAACATGGCTCGGCGCCTCCGGACGAATGCTGCTATTTACGGCTGCAGATATGGAACACGATTTGTTCAGGAACCATTTTGTTTAGTAAGCGTATATAGAGCTCTTAAATATTAATATACATTTTACAAGAGACGCTCCAGAACTTGGTTAATTTCGGGACGGTGGTAATGGTAACTAGGTAAATATTTCGAGTTTACCTTATTTATTAATCATGTCATTTACAATGCTCGGTACAGAAAAAAATATTTTTATCGGATTGTGTATAAAATCCACACAGCATTTATTCATAAGTATATAGTAATAAACTATATGTAGGCAATATAAAAGTAAGCGTATTTATGTTTTACTACCTTCATTCTGTTCAGGACTATGTCCGCGTTGTAATAGAATTGGGTCCAGAGGTTTTCAAAGGAATGCATCGTAACTATATTTATTTTTATTGATAAGTTTTTAAGGGATCAAAAGTATGCTGTATGTGTTACTCTAGGTAATAAACTATCGGTGGTGTTCACATTCTTCTGACGAAATATATTCAACAGTGTATGATTGACAAAAATGAGTACTTTTAAGATGATACTGGCTTCTACTAACTAATTTGTCCGCGTGGCTTTAGAAGTGATATTTGTATGTTATATAGATGAATGTTAAGTCGTTCGAACCTGTTGCACAACTTTGTTACTGTTAACATTTGCTTACATGTTAGCAATCATGGTAGAGAGAAGTTCAATCTATCCACATCTCTCAATAACAGTAGCGTGCGTGAATAAGTTACTAAGTTCGTATTGAACTTCACGAGATGTGAATGATTTCCAAATATGAACCAAATATACTATGTAACTAATACTTATAGTTGTCCGTAGAAGTGAGTAGGTGTAGGTACACTCACTTCTAGCTACAGTCATAAACACTCAGTCTATTACCAAACAGTATATACATCGTTACTGCTACTTATCTGCTGCTAAAACCAGATTATAAATAGAATGTTTAACTACCTTCACTAAAAGCACACAAGCAAATTCGAGGATTTTACTTTGACATTCGGTCGATTTAAAACGGGACCGAAATTCACTTCAGTTTGGAATTAAACGAATGTCAGATCTATTCGCATAATATCTCCAAATTTAAGCTTATTAACTGAGGTAGATATAAAAGACCAAATTTAGGAGACTGCTCTTCATTCCTAGTCTTACAAGATATCGCATTACAAGTTGCACTATACTTCAACGTTTCTGCAATCATAATGTCTTAAGTACGTGTAGAATGCTTTAATTTGTTGGGTCAGATCCATGAATCTACACAATATACGAATACCTACATGCATATTATGCATATCAAACTGCTTATAGACATTAACCAAATTCATGCACAGCTATTGACTACTATTGACAGCCTGGTCTAGGTGTAAGGTTTCGCATTCAAAAAGTATTGTTGAGATTTTTTTATGATGAGACTTTTTTGTAGAATCCGGAGTTTTCCTTTTTAGGTGTCTTTCATCGAGAGCCTGGTTGGTCTACCAGGACGCGGTGAGTTCGCTGACTCTAGGGCGGCGAGTACGATGAATTGTGTATAGTGACTCGTTCCATCTAAAGCCCATAGATGGATTGATGTTACACGTTCGTAATTCGGAAATCCCGTTAAACCTTCTGTTCTTTGTATGTATATCCCTCGTGTCGTATTCTCCTTATCCGCTCGATTGCTTTCTGCAACCACAGTTGCAAAATTTCAAATGCCTACATTGCTCGCTGCAACCGTGGTTGCATTTTGACATTTTATTTTAAAATCATTATGATCCTTATTACAATGGCTTAGAGCTCTATTTAAACGTATCCAAAACAATTCTAATACTAAGAGCATAGACAAAACGTATTATTACCTACTTCACGGAACAAAAATATTCTAATATTGGTAGTTGAATCTCAGTGAGCGACTTTTAAAATTTGTGTATTCTTTTCGTTCCGTGTTTTTTTGTCATTCTTCCACATGAACAATATTCAAATGTGCATGATCATATCAAGTAATTCATCTAGTTTATGGATATATTAAATATTTATGCACTTTTTAATTTAAATTTTCTGTAATTTTGATTTAGAACTCACACACTAACATTTACTCGCACCTCTAGTTTTAACGCTAATGGAATATTATTTATTTGAGCTTAAATAACCTAACATATACACTTTTGTACCTTATTTTACTGGCTATACAGAACAGTCAAAACCTTCAAAATGCCCTTTTTAGGAAAACCATAAATCAAGTTTTAGTTGAGGCGGGTTGAACGCTCGCCGTGCACCGAGAGCAGCTAGCACTCGAGGGCAAAAAAAAATTATTTTGAAGCAATTGAGCGGTTATCGGATTTTGAATTAGGTAATGAGCACTGCTAGCAGCTCCGGGAAGACAACGATCTCTTTGTTGTGCAGTCACTGTGCCGAACTTGCAGGCCCAGGGGGCGTGTCCCGAGCGTCTGGGACATGGCAAAAAAGGGGGGCCCCGGAGCACGACCCCACGTCCCCGGGGCTCCTCGATCCGGCGCCAAGACAATTCCGCGGCAGGCTAGGTTCGTACACGGATATCCGTACACGGATATTTCATCGCCATTCCCACTGCCTTATCAAAAAAGGGTGTGAGTTATAATATCTTTAATATATAAGGCAAGTCAGTGTTAAGCTACCCTAAATCGTCATTATTATTATAAACTAGCTATACCCCGCGGTTTCACCCGCGTTAAACTTATAGATAGTGGCGCCATCTGATGAAGATTGGTCGTACCAACCCCGAAACCTTCGTAGGCTCATGCAGCTTTGCTAAAGATCATCACACGATCAAATGCGTAGTTTACGATTCTATAAAGGACAGACAAACATTCATTTTACAGCTACGCTAAATGTTACTGTAAATAAATCCTATTATGTAAAACGAGCAGATTACGCTGTATTGGAACAAAACAGGTAGCACCTGGAATAATCTTATATTGCATACTACCCGTCTCCACAAAATAAGTAACTCTTTTATGGGGCAATGTATAAGATTCTATAACAAACTTCCCAATAATATTAGAGAATTGTCTACGAATAAGTTAAAAAGAATTACATATATACACGAAAAATATTACATTTCTGATTATTTAAGTGACAAAAGTGCTTGGGATTGAGTTGTGCTGAGTCAACACACACAATTGTAATTAATCTTAAATCTTATTTTATTATAAAAAAGGATTCCTACGGAGTTTTCTGGCAGTGTTTCTCAGTAGCTGCCAAGTCATGCACTGCACGGTAGGGTAAAAAAAAATTAAGATTTCACATAAATGTAAATTTTTTACGGAATAAATGTTTTTTGAATTTGAATTTTACAATAACAAGAAACACCTATAATTAATCAAGTTCGAAAAGAAGGAGCTGATTAATTCAACTATACGTTTTGATTGTACGTTGTTTGTGAACGTGATTTGCTTTATTATTTTATATTTGATTGGGAAATGCGCGGCGATTACGGCCCCCCCAAATATGCGGCCTTAAATACATTTTGTTCTATTGGTTTAAATTGAGAAAAATTGAAGTCGGTTTTATGTTTTTAAAACTGTGATTATAAATTGGCTGTGTAGCTGATGGCGATAAATATCACCACCCCAGCCCGTGGGGGCATAAAAGTTGTCTCAAGGGAAAATATACATAGTAGAGAACGGGCAGCAGTTTTTTTTTGTTTACTATGACCGTTATAGATACTGTGATCACCAACCTGTCTGCTAAGCATGGCGGTTATGGAGCCCACGATGGACACAGTTCCATTGTGCATATCTTTGGAGAGGCCTTTATCCAGAGTCGGGCGTCATTCAATTATAAAGTAAACACTTACCGTATCAGCATCACTCTCCTCAGTTGCTATAGCAACACATTTGTCCAAGTGCCGTTCAGCGTTATCCATTTCCCTATCAAGTTCAGCTGCTTCTAACTCAAGTTGCGGTGACGACTGTAACTCCTCGACTCCAGGCGACAGGGGCTCTCGGTCCGAACTCAACATGTGGCGAGCTGGCATCTTTACCACTAACGGTCTGAAGTTTAGACGGGTTGATCCTAAAACAAACCAAAATTATTAGCATTAAGATTTGGGTTTTTGGTCTCACACCTTTTTTTATTTAAAGACACCGCCTGCACTATAGAATTCAATCCCTGTGTCGCGGGGTACTTTATAAAGTTGTTTCGCGCGGGACTCGAACCCGCGACACGAAGCGGTGAGGCGACTGTCTTAGCCGCTGCGCCAAACGTCCAGTCTGTCACCTGTTTCCCAGAGGAGTAAGCAGAGACAACAGATATCCATTTGTCACTCTCTTTGCACACCTTTATTGCCTTGTTTACTGGCATTATATTTTTTATACATGCTCGCCGATTTAGGGAATATTATTTGTCAAGCAAATTAACTAGTGTATTTTAAACTACTTGTGAAGAACCTAATGAAAATGTATAAATAAAGAATTAACATGTTTATATTGAAACTTCAACATTAAAGCTGTAACAGGCCGAAATATTTAAATTTTTTGGAACGAAGTTCCTTATCACACGTTGTGAAAGGGGGCTAGACGGAAAAAATTCTTTAAATGTTTCTCTCTCTCTCTCTCCCTCTCTTATAGAAAGCAAGCGTATTTTTGTTGAGTGTATACAGGTATTTTGTACATAATAAATAATAAGAAATAACTTCGTTCCATCCGGGTGTCCCCTGACACCTCTCAAGTTTTTTTAAGCTATTGCATAGCTTTTATCGCGGGCCTTGAGCGTGGGGACCGAATCCAGAAATTCCGTAACGAAAAAAACCTAACACCCTCCACTCCGACCGCCATCTGTCGATAAATACCAGAACTTTTAATTACTTTTTGAAATATCACGCTTGTCTCTTTAGTTCAGCAACCCGCCTTTAGGTGGCATTGGTTGTATTGGAAAATTACCGTAATCAGCTGTTTGTGAGAAAGTATATAGGTGTATAGGTATTTATCATCTACGTATAACAGTGAATATCTGTACTCGTATAATTTGTGTACAAAGTGTTTTAAATATGAATAAACAAAGTGCATTTATTAATGAAGAAAGTCACGAAAAAATAGTGAAAGAAAATGAGTTAGTACCTACTCTATATACATTCATTTTATTATTAGAATCAGTTGCGAGTAGTACCCGTTATAGGGATAATCGTTTTTAATTTGCTCCGGTTTTTTGTGGATTTATTATAGTTAAAAGTGTTTCTAAAGTGCATACTTATTAATATTCTTAAAGACGAAGTGTTATTCCACCGAATAGTGAAAACCGTTTTATGATAACTCATCGCAGTCCTGAGATATTACAATAAACATTTTAAAACTTAAACTCCCACTGCTGTAACTTAGTCCGATGAAGCAGTGAAAGCCTCCTAAGCTAACTGTAGCGTCATAATAAAAAAAAAAAAAAAAAAACTGCTGTCATTGACCTGCCCCAACTCACGCTATCGGCCGTCGAGTCATCACGGCAGCGCACGGCCAATACACCTTACCTTCAAAACAGTATCTGCAAGAAATTAAAATGTCATCAACAACCACTTGCTATGCCTGCGGTAAGAATATCCTCACGTTGTTCTATCTAGAATGTTTTAATTGTCATTTATTATATGACATAGAATGCATTAACATTACTACGGAAAACTTCAATACCTTTTCGGATTCCTATAAAAACAACTGGACGTGTCCATCTTGCGCTTGCTCTAAGCCTAAAAGCAATGATACTAACACCCCGATTCGTGCTCTAAATAATACTTATAGATGCACAGGTGATAGTAATGTAACCGTTACACGGGGAAGTCGTGGGAAGCAGTCGAGTGGCGTGAATGAGTTAGAAGACTCATCCCCACTAGCACTTCTTAGAGAGATTAGGCTTGTAAGCGCAAATATAGTACAATTACAAGCCCAGTTAGAATCCGTTTCTAACAAATTAACGCAAACAATCGCCGAATATAATCGAAAGCTCTCAGAGAAAGATGCTGAAATAGTGCAACTGAAATTGAATTTAACAGAATTAAAAAAACATGTAATATTTCAAGAACAGCACAACGTGAAGAACGAGATAGAGATAGTAGGAATGCCAGAAACTCCCAATGAGAATTTAACTCATCTGCTCCAGGTAACGTCACAAAAGCTCGGTATCAAGTTGCCTGAAATAGACATTGATCACGTCGCACGTGTGGGTCCAAAACGCAGGTCTACCCCAGCGAACACTTCGGAAGGAAGTCAACCAAGACCAATCGTTGTCAGGTTCATTCGTAAAACTAAAAAAAATGAATCGTTGACTGCCGCGAAGGTGAAAAGGAACCTAACGTCACAAGAGATAGTGCAAGGAACCGACTCCAAGATATATGTTAATGAACGACTCTCTACCTGGTATAGAAAGCTTTTTGGAGAAGCTCGGAAACGCTCGAAGATGTATAATTTTCGTTACTGTTGGGTTCGAAATGGAGTTATACTTGCTCGCAAGGCTACGAATACTCAAGGAAATACCTTTCCAGTCATACACATGAGAACCGCTGAAGATATTGACAATTATATCGGACCCGAAACTCCCGATAACGCAAAACTCTTTCATGAAAAGCAAAGCTTCCCGGAAAACTAAGCCACTAGATTTTACGAGCACTTATCAAACAACAGTGACAATATTCTATGTCTACCATGTGTTACTATATCGATTTTATATTTTAGTTTATTTTCTTTTATATGTTATCTTACTAAGTAATTCCCATCCACTTGTAAACATTTTCAAAGTGTCTCAAAACCGTGTTAATGTACAAACTGCAATGCACACCGTCATTAAATATATTTGTAATTACACCACAAAATATTGTCCTACTGCGGCTAAATTCATACTAAAGTCATTAAAATTAAATCCTGTTTGTACTATAAAAATCGGCATGGCTACGGTTGAAGTTCTACAAGATTTAGACAATTCACTAAATATTACATGCCATAAATTGGACAGAGCTGAAGAGTGTGTAAAAATTATGACTCAATTTGGAATTAAGATAATTTGCTTAAATATACGAAGCCTGCAGCAAAACCTAGAATGCTTTTTGGTGTTACTAAGGCGATTCAACATAAACTTCGACATAATTGAATTGACGGAATGTTGGTTAGGCGTAAATACAGTTATAGGTCAAATAAATGGCTATAAGTCATATCATCATATAACAAAAATAATAAACCAATCGGGAGGCGTTGTCATTTACGTAAAATCAAAATGGAATGCCACGGTCAGTGAACCCGCTCTACAGGACGCAAACTGCCTACTAGTGCACATTCCAAACACTATAAGCCTGCTAAGTATATACCGCTCACCATCTTTTCGAAGTACTGATAATTTTCTTACATCTTTGGAATCCGTAGTCACAAACATAAAAAATCCTCGATGCGCTGTGATAATTGGCGATATAAACATCAACACTAGGAATGAGGTAACATGTTCCGACTACTTATGCCTGATGCCTAGCCCAATTAGGGTACAGAGAGGCAATTAACACGCCCACCCGCAATAACGCCATACTCGATCACATTTTTATTAATTGTCGTGCCCCCGCAGAATCACTTGTGTGCACGGCAACTGTAACCGATCAGTGATGATTGGCGTGCATACCGCTAATAAACAGGACCGACCTAAACAAAAAACTGTCGGTAAGATTGACTACGATGGCATCGAAACTGAACTCCAATTTCATGACTGGTCTGCAATCCTCGAAATAGAATGTCCGTCACGGGCTGCACATGAATTCGAATTAATATAAACTTCTGTAACAAAAAACACACAACAATCGCTAAAACAAAAGGCTCTACCACTATATTCAAACCTTGGATGACTCATGGATTAATAAGATGCTCAATACACCGAGATAGGCTACATATAGACGCAACAAAAAATCCGAACGACTCAACTAAAAACTTTATCTACAAACGATATCGAAATTTCTATAGAAAACTTCTTAGAAATCTTAAAAGACAATATGATCAGGAACAAATACAGTCCAATCAAAGAAACCCCAAAAAGCTTTGGGATGCCATTAGGCGAGTTACAAACTCTTCACCAAAAAAAGCAACTCCCATGATCTAATCAATATGAAAAACACCGAAATAGAATCACTTGAAGCTTGTATGTTTTACTTTTCGACTATAGGGCAGAATTTAGCAAATTAAATTCTAAATAAAATAAATGAATCTCAAGATTCCCTCGCAGCGCAAATAAATACCACAGCTTCGACCACACATTCCCTATTTTTTCATCCAACTACCACCTCCGAGATACAATCCCTTATTATGCAACTCAAAACTTATTGTGCGCCAGGTATAGACGGTATAAGTAATAATTTTATAAAGATTAAAAAACTACATCTCCGAACCTCTAGCACATATATTTAATCTTAGCCTTTCCACAGGAATATTTCCTGAACATTGGAAAACGGCTCTTGTAACTCCTATCCATAAAGCTGGTAATACCAAAACCTTTAGTAATTACAGACCAATATCTCTGCTGAGTTCGTTCTCCAAATTGCTAGAAAAAGTAGTAAGCAAGCAACTAACTCTCTGCTTTCCTAGAGAAAAACAAAATCTTATCAAATCAACAGTACGGCTTTCGACGACACAGATCAACTGAACAGGCTGTTACACTCCTGACCAATATTATTTCTGGACATTTGGACCAAGGTAGAAAATGTATGGGCGTATTTTTGGACCTGGCGAAGGCATTCGATACCGTTTCGATTCCAATATTGTTGAGAAAGCTAGAGGCAGCTGGAATCCGAGGAATTTGTCTAAATTGGTTTAGTAGCTACCTCAAGATTAGAAAGCAATGTACAAAGGTCACCTTCGTCAGTGAACCACTAAATGTACGTTATGGCGTACAAGGGAGTTTACTCGGCCCAACTTTATTTATTTTGTACCTTAATGGCCTCTCGTCCAATAATATTAGTAACGCCAACATCATAAATTACGCGGATGACACAATTATAATTTTCCACGACACTACATGGGAACGACTACACGTTACAGCACAAAAGGGACTACAGATAGTGACTGGATGGTTAAATACTAATCTCCTCACTCTCAATACAACGAAAACACATTATATTTGTTTCCACAAAACCTCTGCTACTGCCTCGCCAGACATAGCTCTAGTTGTTCATACTTGCCAAACGAATAATCCAGGCAGCAGCACCGCAAATTGTGATTGTGTACGTATTACAAAAAAAAAAGTCCACAAAATACCTTGGTATAGTAATTGACGAAAAGCCGTCTTTTAGAGATCACATATTGGCAACCTCAAGTAGAGCGCGAAAAATGATACATATTATGAAACAACTTAGAGATATAGCACCTACCAAACTACTGAAGACAATCTACTACACTTTATGTCAATCTGTCGTATCGTACTGTGTACTTGCCTGGGGTGGAGCAGCAGCTTGTCACTTGTTAAGCCTGGAGAGAGCCAAGAGGGCAGTGTTAAAAACAATACTTCACAAACCCTTCAGGTTTCCTACGGATTTGCTTTTCAAGGAATGTCAGGTATTAAGCATCAGAAGGATGTTTGTAAAAAGTGCTATTCTAGAACATCACAAAGATATACCTAGTATATTAGACCTATCCCATATCGTAAATCAACGAATAATCAAAATTCCCGTATTGCCTGTGAAAACCGCCTTTGCACAGCGTTTTACGTCCTTTATAACACATTCAATAAACTATACAAAATAATATTGCTATCACATATCGAAGCTAAGAAAAAAAATTATTCTACTTTGTTGCATTGGTCGTATCAACACACGGAAGACTTTTTGAAAATTGTTAATTAAATGTTAGTTACCAAAATAGCTATAATAATTTATATTTATATACTTATCTTAAGCATGGTACCACACACTACATATTATGTAATGTATTTAATTACGGAAAACTCCTCACAAAACAGGCCCCGCCTAGTGTGAGGTGTTTTTTGTAATCCTAAATGGTGTAATGTTTGTCTTGTTTAATAAATAATTAAAAAAATAATATATATATTATCACAAATGCAGTATTATAAAATAAATAAATAATTATAATTGGATAAGTTGATAAAAAATGCTATGCAATAGCTTTACCGCGGCAGTCTCCGAGTGTCACACGCCTTTTTTTATTTAGAACATTATAATTGGAACATTACACTAAGGAAAAATTATGAATGTGCAAACCACAAATTTTCAATATGGCCGAAAGTTTTGATGGTTTCCCATTCATAATATTTCTTTTAGTACCTACTTAAATTGCACGTGTGGCGCAAAGATTAAGGTTTCTCTTCTCTACTCACCTCGCTACTACTTGTTGCGGGTTCGATTCTAGTATATGACAATTATTTGTATGGCCCATACTTAGATGTTCTAAGTCTACACTAAACTCTCTCTCTCTCTGGTCTCGTTTATTAAGACGTACAAATGTATGCAAGCGAGTTACGTTCTCTCCGTTTACATAGTCAACAAGTTACGCAATCAAGTTACCGACTAGTTTTACACTAGGTAGTAACCTTGGTATTCATCAGAAGTCATAAACACACAATTAGCTACAATTGAACTTACTTTTAGTAAATCCTTTCTAGGGTTCCGTAGCCAAATGGCAAAAAACGGAACCCTTATAGATTCGTCATGTCTGTCTGTCTGTCTGTCCATCCGTATGTCACAGCCACTTTTTTCCGGAACTATAAGAGCTGTACTACTGAAGCTTGGTAAGTAGATGTATTCTGTGAACCGCATTAAGATTTTTACACAAAAATAGATAAAGAACAATTATTTTGGGGGGTCGCCATACATAGAACTGAAACTCAATTTTTTTTTCATCGTACCCATACATGTGGGGTGTCTTCAAAAATTATATTGAGGTTCCTAATATCATTTTTTTCTAAACTGAATAGTTTGCGCGAGAGACACTTCCAAAGTGGTAAAATGGGTGTCCCCCCCCCCCCCTCTAACTTCTAAAATAAGAGAATGATAAAACTAAAAAAAATATATGATGTATATTACCATGTAAACTAACAACGAAAATTGCTTTGAACGAGATCTAGCAAGTAGTTTTTTTTAATACGTCATAAACCGCAATTTGCATTCATTTAATCAACTGAAATACTTGCTGCTATGGAACCCTTCATGTGTGAGTCCGACTCGCACTTGGCCGGTTTTTGTATTTAAATTAGATAAGACATATTTTTTGTGTAATCCTCAATATCACTTAGGTATGATAGGTACACAGATCAATAATTCTAATTAACTTGACCGCTAACAACTACATCAATATCAAATAACTTACCCTTAGCGTCATCTTTTTGCATTCTTTTCATGACTTCTCGTGCGCTATGCAGAGTTTGTGTTGCAGTAGAAGAAAGAGGCCTCAAAGATACTCGCTGAAGACCACTGCCCGGCAACAACGAAGTCATCACTTTCTTAGGTTCGTCTCTCTCAGGGCTGCTTCTGTATTGACCCAACTGATTATCATCATGATCTGCATCAATATCCATAAAACAATCTTCGAAATGTTCAAAATTTTCCAGATCGGAATCTAGTTCGCTTCTCGAGCCGTGAGTTTTCGGCCTGTAAAATGAATCCGAATTTCTGCGGTAGTCCATAAGTTTCGGCTCTGGTGAGGAATAGCTTCGTATAACATAACCTCTTTGTGAATTTTGGGGCAAGGAACAATCTGGGTCGTTTTGAGGTGCAGGCGACGAATAGCTCCTGGGTAACATGCTTCTTGGGGTTTGTATCTTGCGTTGTTGCTGCTGCGCTGTCCTTGTTGATATCAAGCTTTTACCTCTGCCTGTGTTCGGCACCGGCACCGGGTGTAGTTCCTTACGCCGCATGGCGCCTTTGTAATTGTAGCTGTTAATTAGCTCGTTCTACGTGTGGATATGATTGAATCTTGGGACCAACTGAAGTACGGAATTGCACGACTGTCGCATGTAATTTTACTTTGTGATCTATGGATATCAAATTGCACCAGCATCAAATTACGGTATCGCATAACAAGGCCGATCGCAACTAGATGATATATCATATGGTAAGCAACGTTGCACACGGTCTTCTTATTGCAACTTCTACATAGCATGAAAATCCAACGCAAATTAGACTAACAAGGTTCACCCACGCTTTGATCCTCGATATGATTTTAATTAGCAGTTGATTCGCCTTTCACGAGTATCTCTTATTATTAAGGTTGTTTCAATGCGATTTGTTGGTATCACAATCTTGAACATTGTATTTATTATATCAAGTTACCTATCTGTAACACTTGAAGTTGTAATAATTTATTAGTTTCCTTGTAACAATCACTATTTGTTTATGATTCACGCACTCATTTTATAAGAACTTGTGATTTAAAAAATATTGTAAATATATATGTAAATAAATTTAAGTAACTTTTAACAGTTCAAGTCTGTGACGTCGGATAAACAGAGTACGACTAAACTTTAAGTATGTATTAAATCTTTACGAAGAGCCTTGTGTACACGCAACGTGGGCGAGCAACTTTCTCTTTTTTGGGCTAAGGTCCATTGATACTCGCATCAGTCAATCTACTCGAATCATAAGCTTATTCATTAAACAACTCATTCAGTAAACGTTATATGACAAGATGTTCCACTTCAAGTCTCTTTCATCAGAACCGCACGATGGTAAAAATTATCACGTGAAAATAATAGTTTTGAAGTGTTCAAGTACTTTTTTTTAAAGCAAAAGTCGCATATTGTCTCAAAAATTTATGGTTGAACATACAGGTTATATATTCCTCTTTCTAACAAAATCTTAATCTTCTTCTTACCAAAATGTATTTTATTTATCTTTATACTATACTAGCTGTACCCCGCGGTTATACCCGCGTTAAACTTTGCAAATTATAGCCCATGTGTTGTTCGGATATATAAGCTATATTACTACAAAGTTTCATCAAAATCCATTCTGTAGTTATCCATCCAAGAGTAACAAACATCCATACTCACAAACTTTCGCATTTATATAAGTAGGATTTTACTCTTACTAATGAGGCCAAATGAAGTATACCTAGTCAGGCCATAAGTTTTGGCCGAACTTATAAGTTTTTTTAAATAAATAATCTGTGATAGGAAGACATCCGTGAATTTGCTGTATAACGTGTGCATATCTCTGCATCAACTTTTACGCTCCATAGGTCATTCGTGACACAGGGCTGCAGTCAACAGCTGACCGGTACAACTTTGATAAGACCTTAGCTTAAAAATAATTTTATGTTAATTTTATTATCTCTAACGCTTACGGGTCGGTTTTCTTCGGGTTATCTCTCTGATGCCTTTGATAGCTGCTGTTCTTCTGGTGTCCTGGTTGTAAGCGGTTGCCAGTCTATTATCGAAAAAACATGACGCTTGGGAGTTCTGAATACAACTTTCTACTTTATTTTCAAAGGTTTTTAGTCTGAATCGCATAAAATGTACTTATATCATATAATCATTACATGCATTGTAAAATAAATAATATGAATAATCTACTTGCAGTCATAGTTTTTGATCTTTTGGCATGCTATGACTGGGTATAATTGATAGGATTTAAAAGATGGTTTTCGGATACAGCGAGAATGTTTCAGTATTTTCTTTTTGTAATATAAATAAACACTTTTTTGACCAATTTACTGAGCTCTTTCAAAGTACAAGTCAAATTATAATGATACTTTTATTAGTTTTGTAAAAGTCTATAACATTGTCATGTAATTACTTCTATACAAAAATGATAACTATCTTTCTAAATTATTTTAATGTAAGCTACCTACTACTTATTTATTTCAGATGTTCTAATAAATTTGCAGATAACCCTGCGTAAAATTTGTGAGCAGATCATACTGTTGACCGCAATGACATCATCATTTTTATGTACACATACCTATATACTTTTAATGTGGTGTAAGAAATAATTAAGTCTTAGAAAGTAGATACCTAGTCTTGCCATAAGTTCTGAACCAACTTATATAAAGAGTTTAACAGAAACAATATAAAGGTACTATTATTTCATTTCATAGTGCTAAAATATTTCATACTATTAACTAAACTAATAAATTTAGTATAACATATACCAGTGAAAGCCGTGGAATTAAGCACCACAAAGAATCTATTCACAGTTGTCACTTTACACAAATTTTCGACTAGTACGTTAAAAATAATTAAATAAATGTAGAAATTTGAAATATATTTTACCGTCTGGTGATAGGCCACAGGCCGCTTGTCTGTGACCAGATCATCACAAGCCAGTAAAGCTCGATTTCAGAGAATCCTATCTAGAAGCAGAAAATCATAGCTCGGGACAATAAATTAAAAATTCCCTTTGGTTTAAATGCCTCCTATTATAAAAGAAGGCTTTAACCTTGTTGTCAAGCTAGTCAGCTTTTGACTGCATATCTCCCAGGTCGTCAATAGGAAAATCCAAAGGCAACCTTATTGGAAAAATTGTCGATAAATTAGACTAAGAATGCCCGTTGTCACCTCTATACCATGAGTTAAAAGCAAATAGGTTTATATAACTAGCATATATTGACAATATGACTCTTTATAAACGACATTTATAAAGAGGCATAGAGGTCGACCAAGGAGATCCTACTTTTTTCGCTCATACTTGATGATACTCGTAGTCCGTGGAACTTGAATGAACTACCACAAACACATGGGCAAATATCTCACCTGCAACTTATATGTTGAGACTTCCTACTATTAATGAGTTTATGAATATAGGAGTAGTTTTTATACATACTTTGTAGCAACAAGGAACAACTATTGGGCGTTAAGACACTTTTGCCATACCTACTCAATAGTAGGTATGGCAAAAGTGTCTTAACGCCCAATAGTTGTTGATTCCAATGAATCAAGTATAACAGCTCACTTGATCGGACCCTTAAACTATAGCCTTGGTGCTTTTGCAGCTGGTCTCTAGTTGCAATTCTATCGTTTTATGATGCTTTAGCCATATATCATACTGTCTCTTGCTTTGCTATGGAGGGAAATATAACTACTATTTTCCAATTCCTCCTTGCTGCATTCTGATTTAATTTGATGTTGAATCCAAGACCATCGAAGCAATTTCCTTGTGTGCCATTGTTTATCCTGGCTTGCAGGAGTTGGGTAAGAGGGAGGGACTAGCCCCATGCATGTCCCTCGCTAACTTCTCCGCGTTCACGGTCCGTTAATAATAATAATAATAACAACCTGGGACATTATTTACACACGGCCATCTGCTCCCAAACTAAGCAGAGCTTTGTACTATGGAAATCAGTTAACTGATACAAATACTATTTTTCATTTGTAAATACATACTTATATAGATAATTACACTCAGACTAACAACAACAGGACAAACAGACATGTTCATGGACCCAAATATTTGTCCTGCGTGGGAATCGAACTCATGACCTGCGGCGAAAAGGCAAGTATTTACCAACCACGCCAACGGGCCCTCGGTTTATGACGACGGAGAAGGTTGTTACCCGTCCCACTCCTTCTTTAAGAAGCTCTACAATCTATGGTTTATTGGGGCGTCTCTTACAAAGGCGTGACAAAGTTTTTTTGTGAACAAATATGACCTCATTAAACAAACAAATTGCTAAAGCCACTAGATACAACTTAATTTACTGATGAATAGTGGACATGACTCAGCGCCAGTACAGAGAGCCAAATCGGATTTAATCGGATTAATTCCCCTTTTAAGCTGCTAGTCTTGTTCTTAATCCTATTGATTACAACAGAATACTTTGGAGGCTCATAGATTATTTAATCCAATAGAACCTTATCGAATAATCTATACATATAATAAAATCGTAGAAAAGTCAAAACATTCAATATTTTTTAAAAAGGATTCTTGGGGCGTGATCTTCAATCGATACCGAAGCCAAAAATATAGTTTTTAGAATTTTTGTCTGTTTATCTGTTTGTCTGTATGTATGTCCGGGCTAAACTCAAAAAGTACTGCATGGATTTACTTCAAATTGTGCATGAATATTACTAAGAGGTCGGGTCAACATATAGGCTACATATTATCACGCTATCACATACGGGGGAGGAGCTATGATAATTTATAAAATTAGTAGATTTAATGAAGACAATCACCTGGATACTACAGAGTGCCAACCCGAAACTATTATCGACGACAGGTACCATCCCTTTCATCCCTCTCTGCTTAGTTGGCATTTGTTTCCAATGAAAAGTAGGTGTTCCCTGAAGAGGCTAACCTATAAGAAACAGATATTTTTCGATGCATAGCCTCTTCGAGCATTTAGACAATTATCGAAGCCTAGCCTAGATGAATGGGCTGTTTTGAAGAAGACGCCAGACTGCGAAAAATGAACTGGTAGTTTTGAAAGACCGACGAACGTACGGCGGCTGGTGTACACCTAAATAGAAACCAGGCGGGCAAGCATTGCATGAAACACGTCCGCGCGCACTGACAGCCGAATTACAGGTTTTTTTCCTATTTTATTCCGCTTTTAAAATCAATTTCGTGATTGATAAAGAGTATTGTATTGCAACTTTAGTCCCGTTATGAATAGAATGTATCCGATTGTAATTTAAGATGTAATTTTCTGTTATATTAACTAACTTGCTAGTTAATGTACTGGAAAAAATCGAGTATTATTATTATATTATAGAAAGAGTATTATTGAGGAAGTAAACTACATGAACTTGTGGTAGCCATGCTGAACGGATTTTGGTGAAACTTTGTAGCAATTTACATAGCTTATATATCCGAACAACAAATAGGCTTTAATTTTAAAGTTTAACGCTGTCTCAACCCCGGGGCTAGGATTAATATGACCAGAGATAAATCTTGCATCAGATTACTGGTTATACGTGCATGCTTTCTAAAGCGCGGCGGTGACCCAACTACCCCTCTATGGTGCTCCTGAGAAATTGTCTTGCCAAAAAAATCACAGTTACACTCTTTATTCAGCTAGACCAACCAAGTCAAATATACAAAAAACTAACATCTGCTCGCGGCTTCGTCCGCTTGGAATACTTACTTTGGGGTAACGCTATATAACTTTAACGTGCGACATTGTTTATGTAGAAGGTGAAAATTGTCTTTCGTCCGGTTAATCAGTGAAAACCTAGTCTATACGTGTTGTCAAAAAAAATCAAGTGGTTATTTCATTATTATTTAATTGGACGCCGCCGCCGCTGCGCCGTGCCTTTTAAATGAGCTCCACATACTACGAGACAAAAATGTATTGAACAATGATTTACCGTTACCATAAATGTTTGTTTTTTATTTCGTTTACCACAAAAAACTAACGGCTCTACATTTCAAAGTTTTTGTTTCACAAACACCTTGACTAAACAGCACTTCTGAAATTCCTTAATGAAATAATGATGAAAATTCCTCACATATCCAACGTTTACCGTGGGCCTGTGACTACTTGAGTTTGGAGTCATATCATATCTAGCAGATATTAATAAGTATCAATCCACGCAAATAAATTACAACAAAATATAAGTACAATTTAAAATACGCGCCATCTGTATCGTGTTCTTATAACTGTGTTTGTGGACTACATAATGTTGAGCTGGTTTACAACATAGTTCTAACTAACTTCACTAGATGGAATTACTGGACAAGAAAATATATCGTGTTAAGAGTGCCCACGGTAGTATCTGTTGTTATGCTATTTTTCCACCAGATAGCGGTGTTTGTACCCCAGATTGTGAATACAAATGATATTTTGATTTACGTTGTACTTGTGACCTAGTAGTCCGGTCAATTTAGACATCAAAGGTTACAATAATTCCCATTAGGCTGGAAATTGGTAGGATCGTTCAATATGCTATTATAAAGCAAATATGAAAAGTCCTCATTGAACCGGAATGTGCAAAAAAGAAATATTTGGGGTCAAACTTCACAAAAACGGGTATTTCGCGATTTTCAGCAAAACGGTAAGATTTATCATAAAATTAGCTGACACAAAATTGTAGATTAGATAATTATCTATAAAAAATGTTCAATACTTTTTCCTAAGAGCCACCGTTTTTTAGATATTACGATTCAAAAAGTTTGACAGAGTTGTAATCGTCATAATATGCACACGTTTTCACGCCACCTTTGAGGTAGTGTATTAGCGCGTTTTTTTTAATGCGTCTTCCTCGATAGGCTTATTCCACTGATCTGTTGTGATTCTGTTTAATTTGGAGCTATTGAATGACTATTGATATTGGCAAGGGTTGAAAATGATATAATATAAAATAAAATAAAAAAGGTTTTTATTCACGTAGACTTTAAAAAAGCGCTTGTAAATAGTCAGAACATGTTCGCAGTAATATATAATTAATTTATAATTATTTCTAGGTACATATAGATATTTAGGTACACGGATTGTAGGAAATAATTTACAATAATGTTTTTAAACTTTCGCGATTTGTACACATTTTTTATATACTGTAGACACGGGTCTCATCGCGATAAATATTTAGGTAAATCATTACCTTGTTTACCCGACGTTTCGGCATGGATTGCACCAGCCGTGGTCACGGGTCGACTGGTGTGGCTCGGCAGCGTCGTCTCCGTGAAGCTCGGGTATCGGTATCTACCCTCGCATGGTCTTGATATTTTTTATTTTCCTTTACGAAACTGTCGGTACACACGACACTAATGACATCAGCGCCCGGGCGCACTACGTTGGTTACGCGACGATGGCACTTCGTTATTACAGGATTCCAAGATGGTGAGAGGCGGTATCCGTCTTCCCGGTTGAAATTGATATGTTTCTTTATTTCAACCGCTTCACGTACTATTCTGGAGTAATAGTGACGATCGGTGGAGAGGACCTGTGGCTTGTGTAAATTTGTAATCCAGTGTTGGGATCCTGTGTCGACTACATGCTCAGCTATTGCTGATTTATTAACTCTCCTCTTCAAACACCGGGCGTCTACAGGTTTGAGTGCAACTGCGGTATGTTTTATATCGGCCAAACTAAAAGATCCATTGCTGAAAGGGCTAAAGAACATATCGCAGCTGTCAGGAACCGACAGGTTAATAAATCAGCAATAGCTGAGCATGTAGTCGACACAGGATCCCAACACTGGATTACAAATTTACACAAGCCACAGGTCCTCTCCACCGATCGTCACTATTACTCCAGAATAGTACGTGAAGCGGTTGAAATAAAGAAACATATCAATTTCAACCGGGAAGACGGATACCGCCTCTCACCATCTTGGAATCCTGTAATAACGAAGTGCCATCGTCGCGTAACCAACGTAGTGCGCCCGGGCGCTGATGTCATTAGTGTCGTGTGTACCGACAGTTTCGTAAAGGAAAATAAAAAATATCAAGACCATGCGAGGGTAGATACCGATACCCGAGCTTCACGGAGACGACGCTGCCGAGCCACACCAGTCGACCCGTGACCACGGCTGGTGCAATCCATGCCGAAACGTCGGGTAAACAAGGTAATGATTTACCTAAATATTTATCGCGATGAGACCCGTGTCTACAGTATATAAAAAATTTACAATAAGATTTATTTTATAACAGTAACGATATTTAGCTAACTAAAATTAAGTTATTGTCAAGGATCATGTGTGGGTTTAATTATCTAAATTTTAGCTATATTTTTACTACTGATAAAAAGGTGTAAATTAAAAATTAGGGAAAATTTATCTAAATTAGTAATTTAGTCTAAATTATCAGAAATTTCTGCTTCCTGTTTTCTTTGTTCTTCGTCTTGTTCTGATTCTTGTTCTTCTTCAGGACTTTTCACATTTCCTTTATAATATTGTAATGAACGCTCCTACCAATTTTCAGCTTAATGGGTATTATTGTAACCTTACCCTTATTTTTTTGTCTAATTTGTCTGGACTATAGATAAAGATAAAATTCCTTCAATAACTACTATATCTACTTAAATACACTTTAGAACAAAAAAAAATCAAATACGTAATAGTATCCAAAAATACTTTAATATTCTGCTATAAATATGGTTGTAGTATTAAAAGTAAACTATCCTACATCATTAATTCTGGTGAAATCATTTATATTTAATTATGTATATTTAACGGTGGCTCTTGAATTATGAGGAGCAAATGTAAGGCGATTTCTTTTACCCCATTCACTTATCATACTTAAGCAAGTTTGAGCCAGATTTTCCAACTCTCTCCTGGAGTTACCCTGTATAAGTAAGAGGCCATCGTCAGCATATGCCGTTAGAGAGCAGCGTGATGGCAAGGGTAATGTCAAGAAGTCATCAAAACCCAAGTTCCAGAGATACGGCGCGAGCACTGAGCCCTGGGGGCAACCCATGGTTAACGATTTAGTGACTCTGAAGTGACCAAGCTTAAGAGTTGCAGAGCCATGTACGAAATAAGATGTGATTATCGAATATATATTACTGTAACAACCGCGTAACTTAAGTTTTTGTAACAAAATTGGCCACCAAGTATTATCAAACGCCCCTGAAATATCTAGGAATATGGCCAAAACGTATTTACATTCGGACGAGTTTACAGCTTTCCTCTCTGAGATAGCTGCGTCCACTGTCGATTTACCCGCAGTAAAACCAAATTGATTTCCGTGAAATTTTGGTCCTCCCGGCAGCAATCGCGGTACAATAAGTCGTTCTAGAAGCTTGCCTAAGGAAGGCAGTAACGTTATTGGTCGGTATGACTTAGGGTCTTCAGGCAGTTTATCGCCATTTTTTGGTATAATACGAATAAAACCGCTGCGCCAAGAACGCGGAAAAGTCCCTTCAGATATGCAACGATTAAAAACTTTTAGTATTGAATCACCGGATTGTTTTGTGGCTTCTATTATCATTTTGTTGGATATTTTATCTCCACCTGAAGCTTTGTTAACAGGTAGCGATTTCACAGTATTCATAAACTCATTAATTGTAGGAAGACTAGACATATAGGTAGCGGGTGGATTGTTTGCCCACTGTCTAATCTGCTTATGGTAGTCATTATCGTTCAAGGAACTATCATCAGGTATGAGCGAATTAAGTAAGGATTCCGTGGTCTCCTCTATGCCACTGGTGTAGGTATTTTTGATCTTATGTTTTGAATATAAGCTAAATCTATAGACCTATTTGCTTTAAACTCATGGTATAGGGGCGACCACGGGCCTTCTTTATCTAATTTATCGACTATTTTTCTAATAAGATTGCCTTTGGATTTCTCTATTGACGAGCGGTAACGTGAACGAGCTATTTTGAGATTTATATATGCATTATTTAAAACATCGCCTACAATTTTACGTTTTTTTAGTTTATTATATTTTTTACGTGCTCTCCGAAATTCACATCGAACTTTAATTAAGTAGTTATTCCACCAATCGCATCTTCGAATATTAGTGATAGGGACGCGGCCTATGGCAATATCGGCACAGTAGGTAAAAGTGTCCGACATCATTACAGCACATTCCTCTGTTGTTAGTTCATCGCGGGTGAAATCCCTGGCATGCGCGGCAAAAAGAGCTCTGAAAAAATCCCAATCGGCCCCTTTGAGCCGATATCTATAGTTACCGTAAATAGCCGTAGGTCTTTGTGCCAACCGAGGAACAAACTCGTACACGATTAAGCGGTGATCACTGGATGAAGCGTCAGGCCAAACACGCCATCCATCTATTCGGACGTCTGAGCTTGAAAAAGTGACGTCAATAAAAGATTCGCCAGTAGGGCTACAATAAGTGGGCGGTGCATCAGGAGTGTTATGTATTGATAGATTCATCTCAGCGACGAAATCTTCGACGGCGTTCCGCCGTTCTGTATCGCTTGAACGGTATTTGCCATACCATAACGTAGAGGATGCGTTAACATCTGCGCCAATAATAATTTTGTGTCCTTTGAGGGACATCAAAACATGGCGCAAGTGATGTAAATGGGGACCGACAGGATCTGAATACTGAAAATAACAGCTCACTACGTAAACTTTCCAGGATGGGGATGATATTTCAGCGACAGCACAGTGTGACGTCATGAGGTTTCCCATAGCGCTTACCGTAAAATTAGTACGCGTTACGTAAATAGCAGCCCGTGATTTGTTGTCTAGCTGCACCAATTTATTTTTTAAACGCGCATATTGATATTGTTCTTGTACAAGCACTATATCTAAGTTGTATTCATTGACTAAAGTTTCCAACTCTGATGTCGCAACCCTATCGTTGTGAAGATTTAGCTGCCCTATTTTTAAGTAAGCCATATTAATATTTGGTATTTAGCACTAACTGCTCAAGTTTATGCTTAAATGTGGGGCAGTTGTCCGAGCCGCATTTGTGGTCGTGAGGTTTTTTATATGTTTTACACGATGCACAAACTGGTTTAAATTCTGGGTCATTGTGGTACTTACATGATTTTGTGGGATGTGCTTCTGCGCATAAGGCACAGGTAGGTAATTTATTACTACAGTACTTGAAAACATGCCCATATTGCTGGCAGTTTAAACACCGAACTACCTCTAAATCATCAATAAAGCGGCATGTAGCCCAGTCGATGAAAAGTTTTTCTTTAGTGCTGACTAAATGTTTTCTAATCTCCGGTTCGAGCTCAATTGACAGCCGAATTACAGGTTTTTTTCCTATTTTATTCCGCTTTTAAAATCAATTTCGTGATTGATAAAGAGTATTGTATTGCAACTTTAGTCCCGTTATGAATAGAATGTATCCGATTGTAATTTAAGATGTAATTTTCTGTTATATTAACTAACTTGCTAGTTAATGTACTGGAAAAAATCGAGTATTATTATTATATTATAGAAAGAGTATTATTGAGGAAGTAAACTACATGAACTTGTGGTAGCCATGCTGAACGGATTTTGGTGAAACTTTGTAGCAATTTACATAGCTTATATATCCGAACAACAAATAGGCTTTAATTTTAAAGTTTAACGCTGTCTCAACCCCGGGGCTAGGATTAATATGACCAGAAATAAATCTTGCATCAGATTACTGGTTATACGTGCATGCTTTCTAAAGCGCGGCGGTGACCCAACTACCCCTCTATGGTGCTCCTGAGAAATTGTCTTGCCAAAAAAATCACAGTTACACTCTTTATTCAGCTAGACCAACCAAGTCAAATATACAAAAAACTAACATCTGCTCGCGGCTTCGTCCGCTTGGAATACTTACTTTGGGGTAACGCTATATAACTTTAACGTGCGACATTGTTTATGTAGAAGGTGAAAATTGTCTTTCGTCCGGTTAATCAGTGAAAACCTAGTCTAAACGTGTTGTCAAAAAAAATCAAGTGGTTATTTCATTATTATTTAATTGGACGCCGCCGCCGCTGCGCCGTGCCTTTTAAATGAGCTCCACATACTACGAGACAAAAATGTATTGAACAATGATTTACCGTTACCATAAATGTTTGTTTTTTATTTCGTTTACCACAAAAAACTAACGGCTCTACATTTCAAAGTTTTTGTTTCACAAACACCTTGACTAAACAGCACTTCTGAAATTCCTTAATGAAATAATGATGAAAATTCCTCACATATCCAACGTTTACCGTGGGCCTGTGACTACTTGAGTTTGGAGTCATATCATATCTAGCAGATATTAATAAGTATCAATCCACGCAAATAAATTACAACAAAATATAAGTACAATTTAAAATACGCGCCATCTGTATCGTGTTCTTATAACTGTGTTTGTGGACTACATAATGTTGAGCTGGTTTACAACATAGTTCTAACTAACTTCACTAGATGGAATTACTGGACAAGAAAATATATCGTGTTAAGAGTGCCCACGGTAGTATCTGTTGTTATGCTATTTTTCCACCAGATAGCGGTGTTTGTACCCCAGATTGTGAATACAAATGATATTTTGATTTACGTTGTACTTGTGACCTAGTAGTCCGGTCAATTTAGACATCAAAGGTTACAATAATTCCCATTAGGCTGGAAATTGGTAGGATCGTTCAATATGCTATTATAAAGCAAATATGAAAAGTCCTCATTGAACCGGAATGTGCAAAAAAAAAATATTTGGGGTCAAACTTCACAAAAACGGGTATTTCGCGATTTTCAGCAAAACGGTAAGATTTATCATAAAATTAGCTGACACAAAATTGTAGATTAGATAATTATCTATAAAAAATGTTCAATACTTTTTCCTAAGAGCCACCGTTTTTTAGATATTACGATTCAAAAAGTTTGACAGAGTTGTAATCGTCATAATATGCACACGTTTTCACGCCACCTTTGAGGTAGTGTATTAGCGCGTTTTTTTTAATGCGTCTTCCTCGATAGGCTTATTCCACTGATCTGTTGTGATTCTGTTTAATTTGGAGCTATTGAATGACTATTGATATTGGCAAGGGTTGAAAATGATATAATATAAAATAAAATAAAAAAGGTTTTTATTCACGTAGACTTTAAAAAAGCGCTTGTAAATAGTCAGAACATGTTCGCAGTAATATATAATTAATTTATAATTATTTCTAGGTACATATAGATATTTAGGTACACGGATTGTAGGAAATAATTTACAATAAGATTTATTTTATAACAGTAACGATATTTAGCTAACTAAAATTAAGTTATTGTCAAGGATCATGTGTGGGTTTAATTATCTAAATTTTAGCTATATTTTTACTACTGATAAAAAGGTGTAAATTAAAAATTAGGGAAAATTTATCTAAATTAGTAATTTAGTCTAAATTATCAGAAATTTCTGCTTCCTGTTTTCTTTGTTCTTCGTCTTGTTCTGATTCTTGTTCTTCTTCAGGACTTTTCACATTTCCTTTATAATATTGTAATGAACGCTCCTACCAATTTTCAGCTTAATGGGTATTATTGTAACCTTACCCTTATTTTTTGTCTAATTTGTCTGGACTATAGATAAAGATAAAATTCCTTCAATAACTACTATATCTACTTAAATACACTTTAGAACAAAAAAAAATCAAATACGTAATAGTATCCAAAAATACTTTAATATTCTGCTATAAATATGGTTGTAGTATTAAAAGTAAACTATCCTACATCATTAATTCTGGTGAAATCATTTATATTTAATTATGTATATTTAACGGTGGCTCTTGAATTAAACGTCCAGGTAATTTTATTCGATATTCGACAATTCACTCTACCTATTTAGATTTTCGCTGAAAGCAGACTACAACTCAGCTTTACCGCTATAGTTGGAGGATAAGAAGCATCGATTATACTCTCTCTATTTTTTACTACGGAATGCTACTATATTTTACTCTACTATGCTATTATATTTTTTTTTATACAACTTAGTTGGCAAACAAGCATACAGCCCACCTGATGGAAAGTGGTCACCGTAGCCTATGAACGCTTGCAACACCAGGTGCAGCATTAGCGCGTTGCCGACTCTTAAGAAACCTTATATGTCCTTTTTTGAATATTTAAATCGATTTGCTTTTCTCGATCATAAGCCAAAACCAATCAAGTCAACTTTTTTCAAAAATAACTGCAGCACGCATTGGTGGATCTTGGCTAGGTCTCGCTTTTTGACGGGCTGGTTGGCGTGGTTGGTAAATAATTTCACGCCGCAGGTCGTGGGTTTGATTTCCACCCACGACAGATATGTGTGTGCATGAACATGTCTGTTTGGGTGTAATTATTTATATAAGTATGTATTTACAAAAGAAAAGTAGTATATGTAGTATAACAGTTATCTGGTTTCCATAGTACGCACGGTTACATATCAAGCTATATTTTCTAATATAAGCTGATCCCGCGTTGTATAGGATTTCTATACAATGAGACGTCAGGTTATATTGGAAATTATAGCTTGATACATAGCTATGTGTACAAGCTCTGCTTTGTTTGGGATCAGATGGCCGAATGTAAATAATGTCGCAGGATATTATTATTATTTTCATAATTTCTGCTTAAAAAGGATAAGTATCCACGTCGTGATAAGCCACAATCGTTCAAACTACCTACGTCAAAGAGAATTATAACCACAGTGACACATGAAACACAGTGGTTTAATAGGTCTTTGACCTACGTGCAACTTTATTTCTTGTATATGTCAAATGCGAATCAAATTCCAATCCAATACACCATTTTTTCTACCTTATCCAAGGATATATCTCCTTTTTAAACTTTTGTCCAATAAAATCGAGCTGTATTAACTTTACTTACTTTATTCTTGAATGCAGCCATAGAAAACAAAAATTAATTAACCATCCTACTAATATTATAAATGCAAAAGTTTGTGAGTAAGGACTCTTTCAGGCAAAAACTAACGAACGGATCTTTATTTATTTATTGGACTCAACTTAATTCTACCATTACAGGGAACCTGATGCGATAGAAAAGTTACAATTATAATTCAATTTCAATTCAATAGTACAATCAAATAAGCCGCCCTTGTGAAGTCGTTCAATGAGCAAGCGAATAAGTCTTGATGAAACTTTGCAGTATATGACGGTCACCGTAGCCTAGTTGGTAGTGCTCCTGCCTACGAAGCTGGTGGTCCTGTAAGTTGGTGGTCCTGTTCGAATCCCAGTAAGCGCAAATATTAGTTTGATGAGCGCGAATATTTGTTTCTGAGTCATGGATGTTTTCTATGTTTCTAAGTATGTATATCGTCGCCTGGTACCCATAGTACAAGCTTTGCTTAGTTTGGGGCTAGGATGATCTGTGTGACATTGTCCCTAGATATTATTATAATATTATTATTATTATATAGTTTATATATATGCGAATAACACCGCGTAAAACCGTGGGGAATATTTAGTTAGAACATCAAGTAACAAAAATTAAATTAATATTGTTTTATTATATATATATATTTATATTTTAATATTATATATTTTAATAATATTCGACATTTATTTTTGTCTTCTTTTCTCCTGGCTAATAGGGATCAGACACCTTACCATAATTAATTCAACAATTCAAAGTACTATCAACTTTGTATCGTTTGTCTCGCAAATAAAATTTTTGATTCATACTATAATACTAACGACTGGACAAATACAGGCAAGGACAGGGATTCGTGGAAATAACTGGAGGAGGCCTTTACCTAAAAAGTGGTCCATATTTCAACAAAGATGAAGATAAATCTATATAACATTTGAAATGTAACTTGGAAATATGATATTAATATAATTGCGTTTATATTTGTTTTTATTTACTAATTATTATAATACTAAGTGTGAATCACTAAAGTAAACACACAGTAAACACGCAACTATTCCAAATTTCCGGCTAATTTTCTTTATAATACTTACCTAATTAAGTCGTTTTTTTAAACAAACTGATACACCAAATCCAAAGTAATTGCTTGTAACAAAAAATAAGATGCAGTTTTAGCTCACATCGATACCCAACGAAAACTTAGAAAGTATCTAGGTTGGCTACAAAATATAACACATATCGAAATTCTTTCAATTAAGCGAGTTGACTACTAACTTAAATTAAAGAAATTGTCCGTATTCAATGGCAGTAGATTAGTAAAGTTGTACGCGAATAAGAGAAAGGAAACCAAACTAGTTTCTTATAGAGTAGGGATGGCATAATATCGATGTTAGTTTATCGATAATATTTTGTATTTATTGCTATAAGTAAGACGTTTGTTATTAAAATAATTTTTAAAATTTAGCCAGAAGGAAAACAATGACACAAAACGTATAACTACACCTATAGTGCAATGGTTACTGGCTCGACCCCCAAGAGGACAACTTTATATAATTTGGCTGAGTCTAGATGTGCTTTGTGGCCACGTATTGCGAAGTTTGTAGAGTCCTCTGCGATACAGAGATTGATTTCTCCAATATATACGACAAAAGAATTAAAAAAGCATAGTTGTCAAAGTATATGGATTAAAAGGTACGGAATTTACGTTAAAT
This sequence comes from Pseudoips prasinana, assembly GCA_951640165.1. NCBI lineage: Eukaryota > Metazoa > Arthropoda > Insecta > Lepidoptera > Nolidae > Pseudoips > Pseudoips prasinana. The sequence continues at coordinate 14,422,222 of OX621241.1, read as the reverse complement.
AGTTTATATTTTAATACAACGCGATTTTTTTAGTGACACTTAAAATATAGTTTATTTGTAAATTTTATGGCTAACTAACACTATGGATTCCGGTCCGAAATAATCCGAATTTTATTTATTTTAAGTATTTTATATTGTCCCACTTTTATCCTACTGCACTAAATACACTACAGAAGGTTTAGTTCTTCAATACACGTAAATAAATAAGTGTAGCTATTTAATTAAGAGTCTTGAAGATGTCAACATTCCTTACTTACGACGCTATAACATTTAACCAAAGCTGGCTCGGGCACATGTGACATATGTAGTTATTATACGCTTCTGAAAAAACATACATCGGTTCATTAATTGCGCACGAAAGTTTCGTATAGCGATGTCTCTCCTTCTCGAGAAAAGGAATTTAAGGAAAACAAAACAAGCACGGACAACAGTGATGGAAGAGGTATATAATAATATTTCAGCTATAACTAAAGCGAACATAACTACAGTTGATCTACCTTTAGACTAATTGTGAACCAGTGATTTACTAAGACGATGTGAACATTCTTTGGAAGGTGCTAATAACACCAACAAACACGTGATTAATAACTAATACTATATAAATGTTAATATAGGGTAAATAGGTTTTCCATACTAGTTAAACATACATTTGCCACCTGCCGAATCGCACGGTAAGCAGGATCTTCCGACCGATCGGACGGTATCAGTGTGTGTCGTGTTCAGATAAATCAAAAACTGAGGGTTTTCACCGCTTTGTTGTTGACATCCCTTTTTGCCGTACGAAGCGCTTTGCTTCCTCCTTTATCATACGCGCGGCTAAGCAGTGGAACACCCTCCCGAACGACGTGTTTCCAGACTCATACAACATGGGTTTATTCAAGGTTTAGAGTGAACAGGCATCTTATGGGTAACGCGGTCCATCTTCGACCACATCTTCACTTACGATCAGGTGAGATCGTGGTCAAGCGCAAACCCATTCAGCTTAAAAAAGAAAACTTAACATGTTGAAAGAGACTATAGGGAATTTGCCGAATCCGAGATGGGCTGAACATGTTGCGAGTATTAAGCCGAAGCCGCAGTAGGAGAGATTATTTGGGAACCCTTTTTAAATTTCAGATCGGTTCTACTGTACTTCATCATCAGCCTGATATCGTCCAGTGCTGGGCATAGGCCTCCTCCAAAGGTTTTCACAACGTTGGCATTTAGAGAGGTTTGCCGTAGTCACCTCAGTTACGTTATAGCAGTACACAGGTGACGCTGCTGCCCGTCTACCTGCCTTATCCCTTAGTCACCTACTTCGACACCCACGGTATGTAATAGGGTAGTCCTGTTACTCTTTCTGGGCCTAGAACCACAAGACTACTGTACTTATGTGTATATTAATGCAAATTTATCGATGAAAACTTTTAGATCTATGTATAAATTATTTTTCAAATTGATCGACAAAATCTCCACCCTTCCTACATTCCATAACCCGCGAGTTATGCGTTATACAACTTCAGTTAGCATGTGCACGCGCAAGCTACGCCTCGTCTCGGTTGGCTCACTTAAAACCAGTGTTCACGTAAACGAATATTTTCCCTTTCCGGTCTATAAACATTTTGACTGCATATACTGTTAATTTAATGATAAATAATAATATCGTGTGTGTGTGGTATTCACTTTTAGTGACCTGATTGGATATTTTTTTGAGTAAGTAAATCTCAACTTAAATAGTAGTAAATCAGAAAATTTAAAGCTATTTGGTGATAACCGAGATATAGGCTCTGCCTATTTCGGTTACAGATGCCTAATTTATATATATATATATATAATATATAAAAAATATTAAGCTATACATAAGTATTTTGTAAACTAGAATTCAGTTTTTGGAAATAAATTATTTTTATTAAGTATATTATTATCCACTTTTAAAGAATTGATAAAAATATTAAGTGATATGGAATGAATATAAAATGGTAAGCCTTTACCACAGAGTACTATGTATATACTTTACCATAAACCCTGCGAAAGGAAAGGAGGTTTCATTGTTACAAGGATTTAGAAAAAAAAACTAAGAGGTCAAGACTTTTTACGCGGGAGATCACTTTGAAATCAATTTTGTTATACTTGATTCATTAATATTGAGTTCTCGTCATCATCATTCGTTAATCCCATAATTAGACTTAAGTCGCTAAGTAATATCAATTAATACAAAAACAGTAGATTCATACATTAGTACTTCGGACTTTGATCCAGGAACCTAGGCTTTTGGATCGTTTCCATAGACATTCAGTATTTGTGAATTCGGCAGTAGCTATGATGCGTTGGAGCAGCATATACCTACTGACGCACAGACGTATTTTTTATCCAATTTTTCTATGCTTACATTATGATTACCATCATAATGTAAGCATGGACATAGGTAGATAGGAGTATGGAAATACGTAGATTAAAAAGAAATATAAACGACCTCACAATTTCCGAATAACTTTTTTGTATAATGCTGATCATAGTATAATGCTGCGTATAGAGATGGGGACCGTATCAATCATCGTCATTATCATATCAGCCGAAAGACGTCCAGTGCTGGCCTCCTCCAAAGGCCTCCCTCAAAAATTATCACGACTGCTGGTCTTGCGTTGCCCGCATCCAGTGGCAACTCCTAACCCTTGTAAGAACGTCGTTGTGTGTTCGTGGTTGGCACTCGAGAACCTTTCTGCTGTCAGTTCTACTGTATTTATACATAATTAAAATTTTGTTGGAAATCGCTGGATGCGGATAACGCAAGACCGGCAATTGTGGAGATCTTTGGGGGAGGCCTTTGTCCAACAGTGGACGTCTTTCGGCTGATATGATGATGAAAATTTTGTTTCCCGTTTCTATTCACCCGTGGATTTATTTTTTTCTTCCACACCGTTATACGGTGCGTTTCTCCCGGGTTACGTCTTACAAGAGCATGTAAAACTCAAAGAAGGTAAATACATTAAAGTTACACGATTAAAGTTATTCTATATATGTATGCTATAAATGAAAATAAATATTTGTCCTCCATACGTCCCTAAACTACTGTACCAATATTTATGAAACTTAGGTAGGTTCTCCGTATAACGCGACGGAAAAAGTTCCTGATTGCCGACTCAAAAAACTATAAATTGCTTCTCTCTGTATTGTGTGTACCGGGTACAGTTATAAACGTTGCTTTTATAATTCCGCCACAATTCTTCATTCTTCCATAATTCTTAATCATTTTATTATTACCGTAATTGCCGTACCTAACATTTTTTATAATGAGCGTCGGAATAACTTTTAATACATTCGTGCTATGGGTTTTCCTAAGAAATATCTATGCAATAGATGCAACAATAAACATTGAATGCAATAAGAAACATTAATTATGCTTGGACTTTGACCTGTATAGTGCTTGATACAACGACCTCTAAATATGTATCACAAAAAATATGATGATCAATTTTAGTTTACTTATAATGTTTCTACCGTCCAATAATATCATTCTCGTCCAAGCATATTTTAATCTAATCTCGTCTGATTGTATGCATTTGATCTAAGAGCTAGTATACAAATTAAACATATACAAACCGTGGCCCTGAATAATTCCCTGACTCTGGACATGAAGTAATAGCTAACCAGGTGAAAGATTAAAGTCTACAAGTACTGGGTTTCGCTGACTGTTAGAATAGAGATTTAATTACACGTTGGGATAATTATGGTGTTTCGTTTTCTTGACTTTAATTCATATATTCATTCATTTATGGTTGTTTATTTCAATACCTACTATGAAAGTCGATGTACTCAATCTTGATATCTTGAAAATATCCGTTAAAGAGCTAGAAACCAAAACACCTGGAATCCGGTAACGGTTTATGCGATTTGTATAGAGTTATAGGATGATTTCTCATGATAGCCTGAATTTTGATGTAAAACTATCATAATTGGAAACCTACTTATTTTGTATAGGTATATTTCGTTATTTTTAAAGACAACGCCCATACTTGTGAAATAGATCTTTGTATGGCGGAGGGCTTTCATCATGTAAGCCTAGGGTTGCCATGTCTAAAGTTGGCAACCAGGCAAGACTGCCTCACCGCTCAGTTTTATTTCATTGTGTGCAACTGTTGATCCCGGCTTACAGGAGTTGAAGTGGTGGGTAAGAGGGAGGGACTAGTCCCGATAAAAAAAACAGGCAAGACGCGTGAAATCCCTCGATTTTAGAGCCCAGAACCCGGGCCCAACAGTTATAACGTTGTTACGATGGTTGTCCACACCGCGGCCCAAGACTAAAGGCGCTGTGAACAGCGCACTGCCCAGCGCCGGGTCTAGCAACATGCCTATAAAACTAGCCTTAGTTTCTTAATATTACGGTTATATTAATTACAGTACTTAAAAAAAATATAACAACTATGTAAAAATTATTGTTGGAGCAAGTATTTTAAATTGGCCCACCTCATTAATATGACTGTTTTGGTCTAGTAAATATTTGATGATGACTTGGATTCCATTCTATTTTGCTTATACTTTCAGGATATTAGCAAGTCTTACTTAACTCCAGCAATTTTACCTTTTTGCTAGAGTTGAGTAAGTAACCGAGTTTTTTTAGCGTTATACAACGCAGTTGCGAATTCAGTAAACTGCGTGTAAATCTGATGTACACAGCACTACGCAATTAGGTTATGAAAGAGTAAATTTTGTCTGCAGTTATGATTTGATACAAAGTTTTTCTTTACAGGACTTTTCATATCAGATAATCGCTACTACACTGTCACCATTAATGAGATCGCTTTGTGATTTCGAAAATGGACTTGATTATTTTCTTTTCGACGCAGCATAAAATCGATAAAAAAGCAAAATGATCAGTGTATAAATACTCGTTTACCCAATAAATATATAAAATATGATAGTTCGATTGTAAAATGATATTATCTATGGTAGATTGTGAATCAACATCGAAGCTGTCTCGAAATGGATAAACTATACTTTGGTATATAAAATGCAAGTTTATATACCATGTTTAAGTTAAATAAGATCATTTATATAATATTGCATAAAATATTACGTGCGAATTAGGTTGATAATAAAAATATTGTTTGTAGCATTATTTCCAAGTTTTGTTTGTTCTATTCTTAACTACCTTTATTAACTATGGATACATGCAATGTAAATGCTAGTGTAGTTTCTTCTATAAACTTACACTGGGCTGTACAAAATAAACCATCCTATAGAGATTTGCATACTAATAAAATATTCAAACACCGAGTAGTTATTGCCCGGTCCACACTATTCATGAAATTACAATTTATCGCTTTATAGATACATTACTATAATATAGACATAAACCTTAGCATAGACTATATTAAGATAGAAGTATACTTTGAATTACATAGTTATATTCGACTATAGAGTACAGCACTGCCTGAAAGGCCAATTTTGACTGCCTTGTTCAACTGGTAGGCTTCGAAGTCCCACGTACAAATCTGTTTCCTACATAAATAAATCTAAGTATCAGCCCGGCGCGCGCGGCGGCATCTAATAATTGGCGTCGGTAGTACTCGTACCTGATTTTTAGGGTTCCGTAGCCAAATGGCAAAAAACGGAACCCTTATAGATTCTCATGTCTGTCTGACTGTGCGTCCGTATGTCACAGCCACTTTTTTCCGAAACTATAAGAGCTGTACTGTTAAAACTTGGTAAGTCGATGTAATCTGTGAACCGCATAAAGGTTTTCACACAAAAATAGGATAATAATTTTGGGGGTTCCCCATACATAGAACTGAAACTCAAAAATGATATTGAGGTTCCTGATATATTTTTTTTCTAAACTGAATAGTTTGCGCGAGAGACACTTCCAAAGTGGAAAAATGACCTGTAACTTCTAAAATAAGAGAATGATAAAACTAAAAAAAATAAGTATATGATGTTATATGATGTTATATGTAATTAGGTCTAGTAAGTAGTTTTTTTAATGCGTCATAAATCGTAAACCGCAATTTACCTTTCATTTAGTCAACTGAAATACTTGCTGCTGCGGAACCCTTCATGGGCGAGTCCGACTTGGCCGGTTTTTTCTACTCGGGTCGGCTGGCGTTCTATAGCATCATGTGAATGAGAGAAAGGACAGTACACGCAAAACAGAACAAACGGTTTCCACGCAATCGTGCCAAAAATGATCACTGATGCGTCGAACACGGGTTAGAAAGAACAGCGCTACTTTACTCCCCTATTCTGAGGAATCAGGGGATGATGGTCTATTAGGAAACACCTCCTACTTGATCGTTCTCTGCTCAACCTAAACTAAATTAAACTGTGTTGCGCCCACTCAGGTGTATATTATGTCCTGCGCAGAACCCAATGGAGAGATCTCTCCATCCATTGAGACCAACATTTTACTTAGCTTTTTAAATGCATGGTGATCGTCGTTTGATATATCATCTGTTTATTTATTCAGAATATCTAACCACCATTTTACTCCGTTTTTTGAATGCATGGTGATCGTCTTTTGATATATTTATTTATTTATAACGACGTATCGACGGTCACCGTAGCCTAGTTGGTAGTGATCCTGCCTACGAAGCTGGTGGTCGTGGGTTCGAATCCCGGTAAGTGCAAATACTTGTGTGATGAGCACGAATATTTGTTTCTGAGTCATGGATGTTTTCTATGTATATAAGTATTTATTTATCTATATAAGTATGCATATCGTCGCCTGGTACCAATAGTACAAGCTTTGCTTAGTTTGGGGCTAGGATGATCTGTGTGACATTGTCCCCAGATATTATTATTTATTTATACTTCAGTACTATTGAAATGTACATAGGCGGACTTAATGCCAAAGGCATTTTCTACCAGTCAACCTTAAGGTAGTGTAGAGAGTTCAAAGCAGGTGGACTTAGGGTTAAAAAAAATTCCATGTGCTTATTTATTCAGAAGATCTAAGCATGTGTTATCTACCATAGCATGTACGATGAATGAATGGGGAAAGCTTATGCCTATTAACTAGCAGTGGAAGAGCCCATAGCTGGCTACATAACCGTTACGTGCGGATATAAATAACCAATTAATTTAATTATAATTACAATAATACGCATGGAATCTTTATTTAAATTAAGTAATTATCATTATTACATTGCTTTGGAGGTAACATTGTGATTATTGTAATTAAATAAACAGACACGATGCGGTCAATGTTTTAAAAATTATTCAGCACTAAAAACCAAATGTGTTTTAAATTTTAAGAGAAAGTTTAATATTTGTTTTATTCCTATATTTTACCGCATACGTTAGTTCACTTTGCTTTCTATTTTAACCGTTTCTTTCGCCTCAGAATATTCAAGCCACACAGTAGGATTGTGACATGCATTAATTATTAAATTATGTATAACTTATAAATAATATATTTATTAAATATCGGCGAGATTGCTGTAATACGACAAATTCGAATTTATAATTGATAGAGATAACATACTTGTTTAATTTCTAAAAAAATATTAAGTGATTTCTGATTACATATACACAATTAAATGTACACGGCATATGGGTATTAACATACACTTGTTCTTGTCAATATCACAATGTAGTAAATAAATATAGTCAAATTCAATTTTTAAGTTCTAAAAATATTTTGACTAGTTTTATAGTTACTTATCAACTATTTTGGAATTTAGTACCTACTATTATATTATAAATGAAATACACCGCGCAGTTGGCAAACGCAGAAGGCACTACCAGTAGCTTTACTTAAACGACAGGGTTTACCGCTTAGGGCACCCTTACGGAGTATGGGCAACAGCTAGACACTGAAGTATATTCTAAAAGAAGGTGTGTACACTGGGACGCACTACAAGCACGGAATTACCGATCATTGTCTAATAATAAAATAAAATACCAACGCAATCTTGTAATTTACATTTTTACATTGTGATTGGCTGAGATTTGCCGAGACAGCTAGTTAGTACCTATATATATATATATGAAATAATTGGTCTAATTAACACAAATGTCTTAAATAATTAACATAAAGTAATTAACCAACAAATTTTAATATGCAAATGTAAAAAATAAAACACGTGAATGATAAACCACGTTGTTTATGGCATGATACATTTTACGAAGGCTTCGATGTACGCGGACGCAAACGTGCGATTAACATAAATTTAAAAAAAAATATGAAGACGTTTGTCCCTTTGTATCGTCGCTGTTCCGTTTCATTTTCAAATCACAACGGCGTAAAAGACGTTTCACATCCAAAAAATAATGTCCCCCTTATCTGCGATGCTCGCAGAACAGTGAACTGTGAAACATGACAACGAATAATAAAAAAATCTTAAAAAAGTTTTCATAAAATGAAAACTACTCAGCCAAACCATGTAAAATTTTTATGGAATGAAATGGCAACTATTCCAGATCAAACTAAAGAAATTACGTAAATCCGATCATAAATCTCCGAGTAATCGGTGTACATACATAAAAAATATACCAATCAACTTCAAAACCTTTTTTTTTTGAAGTCGGTTAAAAATAACTAGGTTGGGTTAGGTTATAACTAGGTTGGAAATTGATAGCTATTCTGTAACATTTTAATATAAAAATAAATTAAATACCTTTATAAAATGTATGGTAGTCTTTTAATGATAACTGCCTAGAAAAACTAAGAAAGAAGGTGAAATAAATTTTTAACTTATTCTAATTTTGAAATTTCTTAGGGCAAAATTACATGACCGGTCATTAGTTAACAAGGTTTTCTAGTTTCCTTTTCAAAATGCTTTTATTACACAAGTGCTGGTTAACGCGAACGAATAATTCATTTTAAAATTACGCATCAAGTGAAGTATGCTTCTGCAAGATGACACAACTTCCAGTCTTTACGCAATATGCCTCTTTCGTATGTGGTAAGGACCGATGGCAGCAAAAATGCTATAGCTGGGTCAAGCCTTTGAGCATACAGCCGCTACTTAGATTCTTTATATAACAAGACCGGTTATTGAAATTATTATTTGAAAAGATTTTGTCTTTTTATAAACCCTTTACGAAATCGTGGGTAAAATGACGTGGACAGTCTATTATATAATTTGATGTTGAAATTTTATGTTTAGCGGAAGATTTGTGGCAAAGTGAAATTGTGTAGACCAAACGGAAATCAAACTATAATAATATCTGCAATATGAAGTTCGCTGCCCGAACAGAGATATCGTAGATTATTGCTTGTCCGAATCCAATGCACATTGCATTGCAATTTTCAAGTTAAGTTCTTTAAACTCATGGAGTAATTCGGAAAATTAGTTTTATTGTTAAAGGGGACTAAGTTTAGAATTTTGAAACATTGACCTATATGTATTCTACTAGACGCGCAATACCATATTGAGAATTTGCTCAGAGTTGCAGCGCGGGCGCTGCAACTCAGTGAGCAATTTTGGCCGCCGCGCCCGCGCTCCTCACCTCGCGCACAGCCGGACTGGGACAGAGTTTTTATTCGAAACAGCGTGTCTAGTTATACATATAAGTCAATGTTTTGAAACAAATATTCGCACGACTTAAAAGTCTAATATGGTGGAACCTGGCTCATTTATGACAACAATAATTATTGTAAACCTGTATTCTATCAAATAAAGACATTCATTCATTCATTCATAAAATATACATACTTACATATAATTTTAATACCCGACCACGGAAAGGAGGATTATGTTTGGCCTACTGTATATGTATGTAAATATTTGCGTGTATGTTCATCTGTTCGCTCTTATCTCATGAATATAACTCTGATGTAAAGGAATATGGTTTCTTAGGAATCGTGCTATCATTCACACAACATAAATAATAAACCGGAAAAAATATACATTATGGATTTTTTTGAGCGAATTACATAATTAAAAAAGACCCTGATTGCGTATATTTAAATATATATACAAATGTTTTTCTTTCTTAACAAATGGTCTCTCAAGCGATACAACACGCGGGCAGCGAGAAGTTATTACAATGGTAGCGCGGTAATAGGTACCTGTTCCATGTACTCAGTGTTGTATAAATAGCCAAATATATTGTGAAATTGGAGTCTACAAATCTGCAAGAAGCGATTACAGAAGCACTGTGCAGAGTTCGAGAAGAAGAGGTGGTTGTTTTGGCCGTCTGGTCGTTGTTGTTTAATATTATATTCAGTATGACGTGTTTACTGGTTTTACATTGTATCAACTCAAACCTATACGGCAAGCGAAACCTACCAATATATATATATCATATTAAACAACAACAACATGACGGCCAAAACAACCACATTTTCTCTTTCTCAAACTCTGCATAGAGCTTCTGTAATCGCTTTTTGCAGCTTTGCAGCATTTGTAGGCTCTAATTTCTCAATATGTCTGTCTATTTATACAACACTGTGCACATAGAACAGGTAGGTATTACCGTGCCTCAATTGTAATAACTTCTTGCTGTCTGCAAGTTGTATCGCTTGAGAGACCATTTGTTAAGAAAGATAAACATTTGCATATACCTATATTTAAAATGTGCGCAATCAGGGTCTGCTTTTAGTTAGGTAATTCGCCCAAAAAAGTCCGTCATGTATATTTTATCCGGTTTATTATTTGCATTGCGGAATGATAGAATGATTCCTAAGAAACCACATTTCTTTACATACTATACATCAGAGTTATAGTTTATTATATTTTCAACGTTGAAGCCGATTGGACGAATGATTTAATAATTTTTAATGTTCATGTATTTGAATACCGGTCACAATCACGATGACCGGCGAATCAGGCGTGAGCATCGTTCAGGAAATCGAGTTAGGTCGGGTTTCCCTACTCACAATACCCCATTGGCTCGCAAAAATAGTTAACCTAATAACTGTTACCGGTAAAAAATATTCCTATATGAATATCCTGAATTAAATTTGATAAATAACGACTACACAAGCTATGTGGATCTACGGCGAAAATCAGAATATTATCACACCATCATATTAAGAAACATCCTTATAGTAAAGCTTTTATGGAAATTTATTTGTAAACTATACAAAATTTATTAAAATTGTATTCAAAGTATTTGTATTGCAATAATTGACAAACATGGTACATAAGAGTTTGTGTAAGACGTTTGAAGCAAATTAATAATCATTTATCCATTCAAATTGTATATATATAATAAACAATTTGAATGGATAAATGAATATTTTTGGTTTCGTCATGTCTGATAATCTCAAAGAGTTTGACCGAAAATCTTATGAAGTAACATAGTTTTAGTTTATACTTACATAAAAAAATATGTATTTGTTTGGCGTTTAATAGACGCTTTCGCGCGCAGTATAACGTTTCACAACATGCGTTCATAGAGAAATTTAACGCCCCGCTCAAATCCACCTGTAATTTAGAATTATATGAATTGCCCTTAATAAAACTCTAGTACCTACCTACTGGCCAAAATATAAATTAAATATCCACTTTTAGGTTGATGCCATAATTACCCTATCACATTGATTTGACTGCCTCGTTGGTTTAGCGGTAACGTGCTCACCCGCAGAAAACGAGGTTCAATTCCCGGGTGGGGCCAAAAAGTGATTTTGGGACTTTTCTGTAAAATGTTATTTTCTCAACATCAGCCCGAAATCTGGGAGTTGGCGGTATTGTACACCCGTGTTTCGGAGAGCACGTGAAGCCGTCGGTCCTGTTCCTGACCTCTTTCCGATCGTGTCCTACTAGCTAGGCGTCCCATCGGATCATGAGATTGATGGAATAGAAAGTGCTCCTGTGTTTACGCACACACTTGAGCACTATAATATGTCCCGCACATCTGGCTAATCTCTGTTGAGACTGGCCGAAACTCGGCTAGGAGGACGTCATTGTCACATTGATTCGTCATTACCCGTGATGGGAGTAGGTAGAGCTATTTAGGGCTAAAGATTTCAAAATTTATATATTGATATGGACATGGCACTGAATAACTAGTAGTTATGCACTACTAGTTATTCAGTGCCTTTGTGACTAAATAAAGTATAGTAAATCATCATCATCATCATCATATCAGCCGAAAGACGTCCACTGCTGGACAAAGGCCTCCCTCAAAGATCTCCACAATTGCCGGTCTTGCGCTATCCGCATCCAGCGTTTTCCAGCGACCCGCACAAGATCATCGGTCCATCTTGTAGGGGGCCTGCCCACGCTGCGTCTTCCGGTTCGTGGTCGCCACTCGAGAACCTTTCTGCCCCAGCGGCCGTCGGCTCTACGAGCTATGTGCCCTGCCCACTGCCACTTCAGCTTGGCAATTCTTAGGGCTATGTCGGTGACTTTGGTTCGCCTGCGGATCTCATCATTTCTGATTCGATCTCGCAGGGAAACTCCAAGCATAGCCCTTTCCATTGCTCTTTGGGTGACCTTGAGCCGCCTGATAAGGCCCATAGTTAGCGACCACGTCTCTGTTCCGTAAGTCATCACTGGCAACACACACTGGTCGAAGACTTTCGACTTGAGACACTGCGGTATTTGGGACGAGAAGATATTACGTAGCTTCCCGAACGCTGCCCAGCCGAGTTGGATTCTACGATTGACCTCCTTCTCGAAGTTGGACCTACCTAGTTGGATGGTCTGTCCTAGGTAAATATAGTTCTCTACAACTTCGAGTGCAGAGTCTCCAACCTTAACTAGAGTGGGTGCAACATGGATGTTTGACATAATTTTCGTCTTATCCATGTTCATTTTCAGACCCACTTGTTGAGAGACTCTGCTGAGGCCATCGAGCATTGTACCGAGGTCGTCAAGGGTCTCAGCCATGACTACTATATCGTCGGCAAATCGAAGGTGTGGAGTGAAGGGTGATGTACTCGCCATTGACATTGATGCCAAAGCCTTTCCAGTCCAGAAGCTTGAAGACATCTTCCAATGCAGCGGTGAACAGTTTCGGAGATATAACATCTCCCTGTCTCACACCTCGCTGCAAGTGGATAGGTTTCGAGTTCTGGACCTGGAGTCGCACTGACATAGTGGCGTTTTCGTACAAACACTTTAACACCTCGATATACCGGTAGTCGATTTGGCACCTTTGGAGAGACCTCAGTACGGCCCAAGTTTCGATCGAATCGAAGGCTTTCTCATAGTCCACAAACGCTAAGCATAATGGCTGGTTATACTCTTCGGTCTTCTGTATAACCTGCCGCAGCGTATGTATGTGGTCTATGGTACTAAAGCCTTTACGGAAACCGGCTTGTTCGGGAGGCTGGAAGTCGTCAAACCTGCGTGCGAGACGATTCGTAATGACCCTCGAAAACAACTTGTAAACATGGCTCAGCAGTGTGATGGGTCTGTAATTCTTCAAGAGGGTTTTATCGCCCTTTTTGAAGAAGAGCACCACCACACCCCTGTGCCATGCTTTTGGCGTTTGACCTTCTAGTATGACGGAGTTAAATAACTTCTGAAGGGCCCGTAGGATTGGTGTACCACCCGCCTTCAGAAGCTCCGCCGTAACTCCATCATCACCAGGCGCCTTGTTGTTCTTAAGCTGTTCGAGAGCCATTCTAATCTCGCACAGGCTGACGTCCGGGATGTCGTCGGTGAAGTGTTGGGTTAGTCGTGCTCTGGGATCTGAGGCACAACTATCGACAGGTGACTGGGTTTTCGCATACAGCTGTCCATAGAACCTCTCGATCTCTCCCAGCAACTCAGGTTTAGACGTCACGATTCTGCCATCCTCAGTCTTCAGCTTCGTCAGTTGGCTCTGTCCAACAGACAGTTCTCTTGCAAACACTTTAGAGCCTTTGTTCCGCTCAATGGCTTCTTTAATACAATTTGTATTAAATTGGCGCGTGTCGCGAGTCAAAGACTTTGAGATCTGTCTGTTGAGCTGCCGGTATCTGGTAGCATCATCAGAGGATGTCAGAACCATTTTCCGTCTTTCGTCCATAAGCTGCAGGGTATAGTCAGAGATCTTTTTGGTTCTGTTTGTACGGTGGGCCTTGAAGACCTTAGACCCAGCCGTATGGACAGCTTCTACGAGCCTGTCATGGTATGAGTCCACTTCCTCGCAATCTGCTAGGCATTCGAAACGGTTTTGCAGTTCGAGCTGAAAGGGTTCAGCGTTTTGGATGTGGATGGGTAAAGGTCGGAGCGTAGACTTTATCAGTCGGGACCTCTGGAGCTTGACATTTAGGTTCAATGAGCCTCTCACCAGTCTGTGATCGCTCCCGGTTTTAACCATATTGATCACTGAGACGTCATTGAACACCTGTCTACTCGTCGACAAGATAAAGTCTATCTCGTTTTTTGTTTTACCATCGGGGCTTACCCAGGTCCATTTGCGGTTTTCCGACTTCTTGAAAAAGGAGTTCATCATAAAGAGTCCCTCCTTCTCCATGAAGTCGGCCAACATTTGGCCCCGGGGATTCCGGTCTCCAGTTCCAAATTGCCCCACTTTCAGCTCATTCCCGAATCGTTTACCCAGCTTCGCGTTAAAGTCCCCCATGACCACAGTGAAATAAGAGTTCGAGGTATGTATGGCTCTAGAAATATCCTCATACATGACCTCAACCTCATCGTCGGAGTGCGTCGAAGTCGGCGCGTAAACCTGTATGACCTTCAACGAATACCGCTTGGTAATTCTGAGTATAAGGTACGCAACCCTAGTCGACACACTCTCGATTTTCACTATGTTGTGTACGAGGGACTTGTGGACTATGAACCCAACACCACCTTGGGACAGTTGGTCGCCTTCCCGGAAATAGAACAGATTCCCGGATTTCAGGATTATCGTGTCCTCCCCCTCTCTTCGGACTTCAGATAATCCTATTATGTCCCAATGTAACCTGCTCAATTCTTCCTCCAGTTCGATCATCTTCTCGTCGGTCCGCAGTGTGCGTGTGTTGTATGTTGCCAGGGCCAGAGGTCGTCGGTTTTGGTAACGCGGAATCTGCCGGGGATTCTTAGCACCCCCTGCCTTGCCGTAACCACGGCTGTTACCACGGCTGGGAATAGCAGGGCTGCCGGGGACTGGGGGCCGCGGTTTAATTGTGTCCTTCATTTGAGGGGATCTGCCATAATCGCCACGCTTGGCAAACGGGTTGGCGATCGCAGTAAGGTAGAAATTGGTACTCATAAGAACGCTGCTGCCCATTCTCTGGTATATATTCCCTCGGGACGACTTCTACGTCCCCCCACGGGATGAGAGGGGGTGGTGATATTCTCTAGGCCGTCACCACACAGCCTATAGTTACACAGTAGCCACACAGTATAGTAAATGCATCAATAAAATTTATTTCTATTTCTACTGACATTATCTGTGTAATAACCTAACTTATCCACCATTTTCACGTAAGTTCAGGTATAATATAATTGTATGTGGTCACATCTCAGTTCATCATGCATGCACCCATTCACATGAGACCGCTGCGTCAGACGTGCGCGTGTGGCGCAGCGGCTAAGACGAGTTCGAGTCCCGCGCCGGACAACTATTTGTGTGACCCATAAATAGTTGTTCTGATCCTGGATGTAATTTGTGTCCGTCTATTATATGTTTGTAAAGTACCCCTTGATACAGGGATTAGATTACCTAGTGCGGGCGTTGTATTAAAAAAATAAATAAAGAAAGAGCCTCAAAAAATCATTACCAACGTTAACAATAAGTATATAATGTAAATCCTGGGATCCCAGGCATGTCCATAAAATAAAATAAAATAAAAAAGGTTTTTATTCACGTAGACTTTAAAAAAGCGCTTGTAAATAGTCAGAACATGTTTGTAGTAATATAGTTGTATACATTAGATATTATTTCTAGTAACATAGATATTTAGGTACATCTTGTATGAAAACATTTATAAAATTTATTTTATTACAGAAATGATATTTAGCTAGCGTATCAAGTTATTGTCAAGAGATTATGTTTAATTATCTAGTTTAAGTCTAATATTTTTACTACATATTGTCAATGGTTCTGTCTATATTAAAGGTATTATTATTATGACGGACCTTGTGTTAATAACGACGGTCGCGCTTTAATGCTACCAATGGATCCAATGCGCCCCAACTGAGAAGACCCAGCGAAACAAACTCAGTGGGTTCATCTACTACCGGTTTCTACACGACCCAGTTGAGACGGTCCGGCGAAACATACTCAAGCGGGCATGAACACGGGATTTGGTCCAATTAGAGTAATTATTTAGTAGGCAAACACAATATATGCTCGATCGGTTGTCTGAATGCTTATTATTTTAGATTATATTTAGGTATACAAAAGAAAAACTTCGAAACAATAACATTATTCATTTTGAGACAGAGTCAATAATTTTAAATTAAGTATATGATAGCAATCATTTACAGATAGTTCACGTAACACAACAGATCAGTCATGTCTATATGGCTACAAGATCTCCAGCGAGCAATGTGCAGGTAGGAAGTGAGAGCCAGACGTCTTTGTCATCGGTGTACTCTTTAGTGGTGTAATAACCCCTAGCCATAAGTATACGTTTAATATGTGTTTTAAAACTTGTGTCAGGCAGATCAGTAATTTGAGTAGGAAGCTTGTTATAAAACCTAATACAATTTCCTAAAAATGATTTATTAGTTTTGCTTACTCTAAAGCCTGGCATGGCTAGTTTGTTTTTATTCCTAGTATTTATATTATGCACTTCACTTTTCTTTTTATATATACATACTATTAAAACATGTCGTAAGTACCAAAAATCGCTATACCTACTCCGATCTATGGTTATTAACCATTACTCTTACTACGTCTACAAGATGGTCATGTTGATATAGGGACGATCATATCCCCTGGGATCGCTGGCGTTTGGAAGAAGGGCACTCCACTCGTCTTGTATAAGCGGTCCCGGGAAGAGGTAACCTGGGAGGGGGGAGGCATTCGGGCCCCTCCCGTCCCCGGGGGAGTCTCAAACGCTTAGTGTACAGCGGGGGTACTGGCGAGATCGTTCACGAGTACCCAGAGAGCCCCCGCTGCAGGAACTGTGAGGTTGGCTACTGTGGTGGTTTTTGTCGGTCCCTACACAACGTGCAAATGACATTTGCACAAGTTAAAAAAAAAGGGACGAAGGGAAGGGACGATCATTATTTTGCAATGATAGAATTACAAAATAATATTTTCTGCAAGATTCTTGGAAGCTTGTTTCTGCCTGTTACGTACGACTGTACGAGTAGTTAGACATTATTGCAAATCAGTTGCAATTTTTGTTATTTAGATAATTTTAAGACGGCCATAGTAGAATATATTATCTAAATCAGCTCACTATATTCAGGAATCATTTGAACATCTAATACGTATAATTAAGTGGCCAATATTGAGCCACTGGCACAGTGTTCATATAAGTTCCAGGGCTCCAATTTTTAATGTAAGTAGTACCTTACATAAAAAATTGGAGCCCTGGAACTTATATGACTGCTACTAAGATATTACTATGGATCTTTGAATCTGAAATAAATGTATTATTATTATTATAATATCCGTGCGCGACAAGTAGAGACCTGAGCGCGGTGACGTTGTAGGAGAAAAAACCTTTATTGTCCGTCCGTTTACCTGTAGGTAAGTCTGTCGTTATGTACAATGTTAAAAAAGCCATTTAACCCAGCCCCTGAAGCCGACGAGTATCCCACGCGTCAGATTTCTCCTACAACGTCACCGCGATCAGGTCTCAAGTTGTCGCACTCGGGCAGTACGTGTTTCAATTTAAAGGCCATGTTAAGATCGTTCTCCAATAGAAAACTTAAACCAGTCAGTTTTATTCAGTTAAAATTACTCATCGTTTAAATAACGATTTTACAACAATGCAGCAAAACACTGTGTTGGTAAGCATCTGAAGGCACTAAAATACTCAGATACTAATATTCTAGTGTTATAGTGCGCTTTAGATGCTAATAATAATATATATTTTTATGATAATAATTTCCATAATAATAATATACTTATACAACATTGTTAACAGGTATTAACGCGAATAACCGTTATGGTTATCTATTTTTCGGACGTTCCGACAAGTTGAATTGATCGTGGTACTGCGTCTTGGTCGAAGCCTCGAAAATTATGATACGCATAAGATTAAAAGTGTATAATAATATTGAGAGTTACTATAAAAACTATTGTAACAATGGGTGTAAAATGTCGCAATTTTTAAGTTATTTTTTTTCTTTTACAGCCGCCGAGATGACATCAGAAGTTAACCAATGGTACTCAGGCCGAAAAGTCCTAGTGACCGGAGCCTTAGGGCTGATGGGGAAGGTTCTCATAGAGAAACTTCTGTATAGCGTGCCGAACCTTGGCTGCGTGTACGCATTAGTGCGTTCGAAGCGAGGCAAGTCACCGGAGACACGCATCGAAGATATGTGGAAACTGCCTGTGAGTTTTGTAATGTTTAGCAGCGAGGTATTAAAATATGTAGTACGTCCCTGGAGTATTCATGTGGAAAAGGATTGCTACCTAACAATGCATCGAAGTAATCTGTACTACAAAATTCCAGTCCAATCACAGGAATCGAAAAAAAAATGTTCATGTTTTAAATTGTGTGTATTTTAAATTATATTCAACTTAGAGAATGAGTCCAACAACTATTAATAACGACTATTTCTTTTATTCTCAATAATGGCATAATATTTGAAGCCAATGTTTTAAAAAATAATACAAAAAATGCACAGAATGTCGTCTTTAAACTTATATATTTCAAGTACAGGTTAGGTTAGGTTACCCAACCAGCCCAACTGATTCAATGGTGGTAGGCTTATATGCAATATGAAAATAAAATAAGGCAAAACCTTCGTATTGTGTAGAACGGAAAATACCGATAATATTATATAATTCATAATTATATATATTTTTTTAATAATTAGCGTTTTTCTTCGTTTGTGCGTCAAGGTTTTATATGAACTTAATTACACGTTATATAGACTCACTAATACATCTGCCACTTTCTGACATAAATATGCTATTTACCGTTACAGTTATTTAAAAGAATACGAGATGAGAAGCCGCATGTGATGAAGAAACTCATCCCTGTCACAGGTGACATCCTCTATGATGACCTGGGTATTGAAAAACCCCATTTGGATGAAATATATAAGGAGGTAAGTTGTATCTCGTATGCTTAATTTCGCAATTCATACCTATGGACAGTAAAGTCTGAAATATATTTATTACTAGATGTGGCCCGCGGTTTCACCCGCGTTATTTTTTATAAATTATAGCCTATGTGTTAATCTAGGGTGTCAGCTAAGTCCATACCGAATTTTATTAAAATCACTGCAGCCATATAGACGTGAAGAAGTAACAAACATACACACTCACAAACTTGTGCCTTTATAATATTAGTGTGATTGAAGAACCCCATTTGGATGAAATATATAAGGAGGCAAGTTGTCTCTAGTATGCTTCATTTCGCAATTCATACCTAGGAAAAGTGAAGTCTGAAATATGTGTATTATTAACTTTCTATGTTGTTAGATGGCATGTAGTTTGCTAACCCTTGGGTATGGTAAACCATCTTCATTCCCACGACGGGATCACTAAAGTCAAAGATTAATCACAGTTAATAAATCTAAGGGCCTCACAGGTCAATCGTGAGGTGGTCGTGAAAGGTATGGAGTCAGCCACGTAATCTGAGCGCTCTTTACACGGTGCACGCGATGTCGCGTTATTTTGTTTCTGCAGTTGGCATATGTCCGCCGAATTAAGTGGTTTCTTTCTGATTAAATTCGTTGTGGGATCCAAGACAGTTAAAGCGATTCCCCGTGACATGCCTGAGCCTCACCGCTCAGAGTCATCATTATGTGCCAATGTTGATCCTGGCTTACAGGAGTTGCAGCGGTGGGTAAGAGGAAGGGACTAGTTCCAAAAAAAAAAGAATGACGTCCATTGCTGGACAAAGCCCTCCCCAAAAGATTCCCTCAATGATGTTGTGTCTATAACTTGGAGGGATTTGCCATAATCGCCACGCTTGGCAGACGGGTAGGCCATCGCAGTATGATAATCATAGTACAGACGCCAGCACATCCAGCTACCCCAATCTGTCAAATTTCTTTTATAGATGTTCAACTTTATCACATTAGCATAAGGTTCACTTTCAATTGGGGAAATTTTACAGATTGGGATAGCTTGATTAACTGGCGTACTGACGCGTACTAATATAAAATATAATATTCCCTCGGGATGACTTCTACGCCCCCACGGGATGAGAGGGGGTGGCGATATTCTATGCCGTACGCCACACAGCAAGATCGAATATTAACTGCTATAATAATATGTACTATGACGAGTGTTTTTAATAATTGAGAAGGGTATATAATATATATGCTATTGGCAAAAGCCGAAGTTTGGGTTACACCTTGTTTTACCCGGCTACGAGTTACAACTAGGTGCAGTTGGTCTCTGTTGCTTAAATTTAGTTAGAATTGTAACTGGTCTTACCGAGCAGGGATAGGTTGCTATTGCGAATGAATACAACTACTTTTACAGTCGTTTCTGTTGCAATCTTGCAATGCAATATGTTAAAATGCAACTATTTCTACCTAGATAAACTAGGTATAAATTTAGTACGAGATAGCCAAGTTGCATGATGATTGATAGGATAGGATAGGCCGTTGGAATGTGTTCTCGAGTTCTAATCCGATTTCGATTTCATATGCGTTATAAAAATTAATTATTTAATACTTAACACTATGAAGAAAAACATTGAGAGGATAATGCAAACCAGAAAGTTCTCTTAAATGTTCTCGATGACAGTCTGCCAACCCGCATTAGGTGGTCACGCGTCACCACCTGTTTTTATCAACACAAAGTTGTACTATGTTGTACTGTCTGTTCGTGATGACATTTAAAAAAATGTTTAATCTCTTTAATTCTTGAATTAGAAAATTAAACACTGTCTGTGTTAGAAATTTCCGACATAGTGCTTTAATCGTAAACATGTTCTCACACACAAGCTATACGAAACCATAACGACGACGAAGTTCCAGAATTTAACAAAAATCAACTTTAAAATTGATTAAGATATTTGAGTCATATTATTATGAGGAACGTAACGACATTTAACATTTCTTATGAATTTGGAAACACTGTTTCAATAACCTTTAGCAGGGTGAAAAGTTATTTTTTTCGTTTAATCTCATGTCTAGGATATGGCTTGTATTCACTAGGATCAGGTACTTTAAGGGTATTCGATAGGCTGATGTAGGTAAAACACATTTTTGTTTGGTGGCAAAATCTGCAACGTAAAAAGAATAGAAAAGTTCTGTAGTAATTAGATTAGCACGACAATTGATGATTTTAAATTTTCTTTAAACTTACTGATAAGGCTGCAATTTGCGAACGTACGTTGTACGTTTTTGAAATCTGAACTTGTTTAAAGTCGTGCAAACCTATTGCACAACTTTTCTTATGTTTACTTTGGTACAAAAATATTGCAGTAGAATATATTTTGCATATATTCAGCCTATGCAATACTCTTAAAGTTCATATTTGCGTGTATTATTTAACGAAATGCGTAAATGTTTTACCTTCGCTGTCAAATAGTGACTGTTATCATCCACCGTAACCGATATTTTTTAAATTTATTAAAAACATGAACAGTAGCTTTTTTACAAAATAAGAACAACTTAATATTATATTAAGTTTATCAAGATTAAATAGTTCCTACTGTTTCACTCGTACTTACACAAATCCCCATATACATAAGAGACAGTGAAAGCGGTTTACGTTGTAAGGAAAGTGCAACTTCTTGTTGAACGATGATAATGTTCTCGGTAAGGTTTCACCTGTATTTCTCATACAGGTGAAACCTAACCGAGAATATTATGTGGGATGCTTATATTAGTGACAGTAGCATTCTCTATAACGCTGGCTAAGAGAGAGTCGGGATCGCGGCGTATAAGACCATTTTTTGTTTGAGAATATTATTTTTACTGCACATAGGAAACGTCCATATCTAATTGTATGATAACCAGATGCGCTCAATGGCGGATAGTAGCTTAACTTCGCCCATCAGTTACGGAAACTGATGGGCGAAGTTAAGCTACTAGGCTCGCAGTCAGTCCTAAGATGGGTGAACGCCAAAGTGCTTTAATTTTGAGCATCTCCGTGCTTCGCAAAGCACGTTAAGCTGTCGGTCCCGTTTGTAGCCTATAGGCAACAATTGTAAAGCCATGTCAGAGGCCTAAAGGGCTTAACTTACTTTAGCAGAGGTAGGGCATAGCGTACATTCGCTCAAAGAGCAGCCCGACTGGGGAAGTACCTCCACCTTACAGAAAACACTCCTTAATAATAACATTAATAATTAATGTTGTGTTTCCGAGTGAGAGTAAGGCCGCCAGAGCTTATTGGGGTGGTGGAAGGGTCAGCAACACTTGTTTGCTGAGTTTTAAAGGCCGGCAACGCACCCGTGACACCTCAGTTGTTGCGAGTATCCATGGGCGGCGGTAATCTCTTACCATCAGGTGACCCACTAGCTCGTTTGCCGCCCTCTGATATATAAAAAAAAATGCAGTAAGTAAGTAATGGGTCGAATAGACTTACAGCCTAATAGTCGCTAGTATCTCACACTATTTTGTTACACGATCGATATTAACGACGAGCTGTGAATGTTCATTCACTGACCGTTATGTTATTGTCTTTAATATGAATGGACAGCCACTACTACAGATTTATGGTCGATGAAATTGTATTTTATGAACATATAAACCTTTCATGTATCGATGGAGATATTTATTAGGTACATTGTGTACCTTTTTGGATATGCATTCTCTTTATAGCTCTATTGAATACATAAATACTGACATCGTAAAAGCTCACTTTAGAAGACAGTTTAATCATCATAAAATAATGCCAAAGAGCCTTTGTTGAATAACACTAAGGTATTATGAAATACCTATTTTTAATACGGTGCGTACTTAAACCCTGACACAAAACGGGGGGTGTTTTTTATCTCTTCCTAGTGGCATATTAGGTCCTAAACAATGTAATGTTTAACGGTTTATCTATGATAGCTCTTTTCCTGGATGTAACGGAAGAAGAGGGTATTGTGTTTGGGGTGGATGCATGTTCCGTTTTGGCGCTCTATAGCCTCAACTGAGTTAACCAATTTTAGCTCATTGGGTGCTATTTCAGTTTTGCAGTACTAAGTGAGACGTAGGTCATAAAAAAATAGTGCACAAGTAACACGAACAAGTATGATGTTACTTGCTGCAACGGAACCCTTCATGTTCGAGTCCGACTCACACTTGGCCGCTTTTTTCGACTGTATGATACTGACAATATGCACTACCGATTGAATTTTTACTGAGAAACGATATTAAGAGAACTTTTGATCAAACCACCAACCTTTTTTGCATGCTATATCTATACCAAGCTGGTTTTAACTCTATGTTGCCTATTAACTTGGCCGTATACCACTCAGGGTAATGGTACCGAGAGTGGTTGAACCTAATTTAAATTAATAGAATTTCGGCCACGGCGGCCTGTCCTAACGGAGACGAGCCAATTGCGCAGGACATAATAATATTAAAGTGCCCAAGTGTGTGCACGATGCGCGAACGACGGCATTACGTGCTCTCCAAGGCGCGGGGGTGTAATACCGCCAACTCCCAGACTTCGGGCTGATACTGAGAAATTTCTTTTTACGGAAAAATCCCTAAATCACTTTTTGGCCTGTCCCGGGATTTGAACTCAGGACCTCATTATCTGCGGTTAAACACGTTACCGCTAGACCAACGAGACATTCTATTACGAAATAGTCAAATATTAACGTACATAATAATGAGCTTATGACATGTCCTTTCCCATCTGACTTTCATATATTCGCACAAGTTAGTCATGTATAATTTATCATTTATCACTTGAGTAGCAGATGACGCGCTTTCTCTACCACTACTCTCTTATAATATGATGTTTACAGTCAGCCAAGTAGGCTTTCACTGCTTCATCAGACTATAAGATAAATTTACTGACCCAAGACAGTCGAAGCAATTCCCCGGGACATGTCTGGGCTTCACCGCTCAGTGTTATTTCATTGTGTGCCATTGTTGATCCGGGCTTACATGAGTTGCAGTGGTGGGTAAGAGGGAGGGACTAGTCTCATATTTACTTTATTTACGGCTATTCTATACTTTAGACTAAAAGTCACTGATGGTAATTCTAGACAACCGAAGTAAGGTATTACTTTGGATGCGCCGGGAAAAAATCAAATTTCGCCTTAGTAATACTTTTTACGAAACCGGAAGACGCCGTAGGATCGCCGGGCGTGCCCACGCGCAGGCCCCCTAGATAGTCGATCTTACAAAGCAGTGGACGTCTTTCGGCTGATATGATGATGATGATGATACTTTTCACGTTTTATACTTAATGGTTGTTGGTACTGGTGTACAATAAGTGTTTATTTATCCATCTATTTTATCATTTGTTTTTAGGTATCAATAGTTTTCCATTTTGCTGCGAGTTTGCGACTCGAAGCTCCTCTTAAAGAGGGCCTGGAAATGAACACTAAAGGGACGATGCGAGTCCTCGAAATGGCAAAGAAGATGAATAAACTCGTCGCCTTTATACACCTCTCCACAGCTTTCTGTTACCCCGATTATGAAAGAATGGCGGAAAAGGTAAAGAAATACAAAGTATTAGAGAATTAACTAGTTTGGTTTAAACTGCTCGTAAAACTTAACGACTTTTTGAACGTTTGTTCTCTTGTGCAATACGAGTAGTTGTTATAATATATGACTACCAGCTATTACCATTTATGTGTCCGCAGGCCGTTGACATTCGATAATAGTTGACAACTTTTTAGGGTTCCGTAGCCAAATGGCAAAAAACGGAACCCTTATAGATTCGACATGTCTGTCTGTCTGTCTGTTCGTCCGTATGTCACAGCCACTTTTTTCCGAAACTATAAGACCTGTACTGTTGAAACTTGGTAAGTAGATGTATTCTGTGAACCGCGTTAAGATTTTCACACAACATAATAGCATGCAAACTTCCAGTTTCATAATCCATGTTTACTTTATCCATTTATATTAAATACTATGCACTTAAGTATTTTGCACGTCTGACGCAGCGGTTCAGAAAGTCGCCTCGCTACTTCGTTACCTGGGTTCGATGGAACCCCATAAATAGTTGTTCTGAGTATAGGTGTACTTCTGTTAATTATGGTTGTAAAGTACCCCGCGACTTAGGGTTTAATTTCCCCAGTACGGGCGTTGTCTATAAAAAACCGTTTATCTTTAAAAATCCCGTCTATGGTCGTGTCTATTAATTGAGAATATTTTGCGTGAATGGCGTGAAATGCCATTAAATAAATGAGAAATTTTAATTTAGAAAACCACCTACAAAAATACAAGTATCGGCGTGTTTATAGGTATCTTTTTTTAAACTTTCAACATACTGGACTCTGATAATATAGACTTTAATATGTAAATTATATAGATACATTTAAATTAATTTATTAATATAAAAAATTATAAAGATATTAGTTTTTGTTCTAAGCAATTTGTTGCCAGCTTATTGGCACCCTACCCGCAGATGGTGACTTGAATGGTATTCTTTACTCTTGTTCTTCTTATTTTTCTGTATTATATCAATTTAGACAAGTAAGTATTTTAAAATGATTACTAGAAAAATAGTTAAGTTTGTAGTTTTAACTATAATATGGAGACAGCTACATTACAAGTGCCTGGTGGTCTGAGATTACGAATACTAGTCAACTACTCAGCACGAGTTTGTAAACAGTAATGCACTCTCTATCACTCTCACCCGAAGGAACGACTTTCCGACACGACCATATATGTATATTTGTAAAGCCCGTACTAGGGAATCCGGTCGCAGAATACTTTACAAACATGTAACTTACGGATACAAACTATATGGAGAAGCCTCATAATAACTATTTAGGATCGCACAAATAGTTGTCTAGTACAGGAATTGAACATGGGCAATTAGTGGCGAGGCAACTGTCTAAACCACTGCGCCCCGTGACATACTAGATCCTTTTTTAATCTCTATTACAGGTGTTCGATCCACCGGCGGATCCACACGAGGTGCTGCGAGCAGCTGGCTGGCTGACGGAACAGCAACTGAACTTGTTAGCCCCGTCCATTTATCAGAAGCACCCCAACTCCTACACGTACTCCAAGCGCTTGGCAGAAGCGTTGGTCAGGGAGAGCTATCCGCAATTACCTGCTGTAGTTGTCCGACCTAGTATAGGTAAGTTTACTCCTCACAACTATAAAAATCAATCGGTTTCCAAACTAAGCAGAGCTTGTACTATGGAAACCAGATAACTGATATACTACATATACTACTTTTCTTTTGTAAATATATACTTATATAGATAATTACACCCATACTCAGGACAAACAGACATGTTAATGCACACAAATATCTTTCCTGGGTGGGAATCCAAACCACGACCTCCGGCGTGAAAAGCAAGCGTTTGCCAACCACGCCAACAAGCTATTTGCTAATTTCTCATGTAAGTATAAGATTTGTTTATAACAAAAACCAATTTTAACTTTTGTCGGTCTTTGTTGCGACAAATCTAAGAAACTGCTGGATTTATTTTGAAGGGACTTTCACTGGCAGGTAGCTTCGGTTCTAACGAATAATAAAAAAAAATCGTGACTTTGACCGGCTGAATTACATGGGTGAAAGTGGGTAGTAGCTCGCCACAGATAACTAAAATAAGCTCGCTGTATCCTTTTCTGTACCCCTGACAAACGTGTATGCAAATCAATGCAATCGTGCAATTTTATGGTGAAACCCGCTAATCGATTACGGAGCCGTATGAACAACTGGCTTAGAGCGCCTCTATTTTCATGGTTGGTAACCTACTTTAGAAGTATTTATATTTGCTTTTATCTGTAATAATAATTAAAAACTATCTTTAAACATTCTTTTACCTTTGGAAAGCTTCTTCCATTTAATATCTACGTGAACATAAACTTTATTTTTAATTTTATAATGTATTGAATATAGTTTAAAAAAATATATCACCGGTCCTTTGGAACGTCCATATGCTTTGGGCCGTTTAGGTATACTAACTGCTAATTGAAAGTACTAATTTTCCTTTCTTCTATCTACCCATGTGAGGTTAGGGCAGGTCACTACACGTGAGAACGCCTGTGGTACAGGTTTAACCTAGTGCAGACACCAATTGTGTATAGCTTGTCTTAGTATTAATTATTTTTAATATAAATAGATATAATTTTGTACACATTTTTTTCTTGAACAAAAAGTTTATTAATTTATTTATTTACTAGTGTTTTGATAGTTTATATTGTAACTGGTTTTACTCATTTCTATAAAACCGTCATGTTTCAGTAACACCATCGTATAAAGAGCCTTTCCCGGGATGGGTGGACAATCTTAACGGGCCCATCGGTCTAATGGTGGGCGCCGGCAAGGGCGTCATCCGCTCCATGCACTGCTACGGGCACTACCACGCCGAGGTCATACCCGTCGATATCGCTATCAACAGTATTATAGTTGTCGCTTACAAAACTGGAAAGGATACTGAAAGGTTAGGAATATTAATATAGTTTTTCATAATCATAGTTACTTACTACTTTCTTTTTCGGAGGAACAATGACAAATAACTCGGTTTAGAATAATCTCTAAAATGCTCTCGTTTATTTTTCTGGCATGTAACATTGCCTAGAGTACTCATTACAAAGGAATGATCAACCAATCAGCGCGTTGGCAATCGTTGCAGGTAGCCAGAAGTCTAATAACAATATTACAGCTGGTCTTTTTAAGGCCCAAAACTCTTCGCAAAGCTATCTAGTTCGCGCATGGGTATGTTTTATAGGTTTTAAAATCATCGTTTTCACTTACAATTAAAAGTTTGGTCATCTTGTTAGGTTTATATTTTAAAACTAGCTGTGCCCGCGACTTCGTTCGCGTAGATGTCGGAACTTAACAATGTATTTTTTAGCGTAAAGCGCTGTGGGAGGATACCGATACAATTTTTTTATTTTTATTTAATTTAGTGCTTCTTTATTTTGCCTGTGGAACCATCTGAAGCGTACACAAAAATGTTATTGGGGTTGTTTACGCGTGAAAGAACTACGTATAGTTGACCATGGGAAAAGCGTCCAATACTTAGGTCCACCCCCGCAACGGATAATGTCTGGCCCTGAGCTTTATTAATCGTCATGGCATAACAGAGACTGACTGGGAATTGCACTGGTTTGAAAGGCAAAGGAAAGTTTTTAGGAATTATAGGTATCCTTGGAATAAAACCAATAGCAACGGCGCCGCAACCTGTTAATATTTCAGCTTCGATAATGTTTTGCTGCAGATTTGTGACTTTGAGCCGAGTGCCGTTACAAAGTTTGGGAGGACATAAATTTCTGAGGAGAATTATTGGTTCACCGATTTTTAAAACTATTTTGTGGGCGGGAAGTTCGGGTGTGCTGAGGGAATCCAAAAATTCTACCAGGTAGTACGTGGCGTCATCTTCTTCCATAACTGTATTTATTGAGCTATATTCTTTACTATTCCCGGACGCATGAGTCAATATTTTGAAATTAATTGCCGCTAAAATATGCCTAAATGCCGCAGCTTGGTCATTGCGGGGAGTCAAAATAGCTCGCTGACATAGCCAAGAACCAGCTTGATTTCCCATGTTTGTGGTATCTCCGTACACAGAAGAAATAAGCTCCTGCTGTGATGTAACGTAAGAGCAGAGATTACCAATCAAAATAACTTCCATCTTCTTGTACGGGGTATGAGCCATCGCCTATTTTTTACAATAAATTGGCAAACTCCTGTGCATTTTCGCAGCCTCTGACTGATCGGGCTCACTCCTATAGTTATAACTATCTCTTGAATAGCCAATAAGGACCTGTTGTGACAAATTTCACGTACCCTGTCAGGAATTTCTCCATCAGTATTTAGTTGTACATGTCTCATAAAATCTTCAAAAAGCTTGTCATGGTACTTTTGCCTTAACTGGTTAGCACCCGATTACGCACAAAAGGTCAATAAGATGGCAAACAAATGTCGCAAGCGATGTGGACTATCGCTCACGCATGCTTCCGCTAGAGCGTCATCCCAATGCTGACCTCCATCTAATAAATGGCGTGCTCGGCAAGCGGCCTGGTATGTGGGATGTTCAATATCATCAACTTTACGGAGCTCAGCAAAAGACGTAGGTCCTCGCACTACATGGACCAGACTGTGGGATGACTTATAGGGAACTACAGTATTTTAAACTGAAAAGGGAGATCATTTGGCACTAACGGAATACGTGACACGAACACTGTTTCTCCCTGGGCGGATCCAAGCATAATAGTAGCCTCTATAACACGATGCAAAGTTTTGACTTGAAGCCTAGTGCCGTTGCAAAGTTTAGGTGGCTTCAAATTCCTCAGAACCATTATAGGTATACCCACACGCAATCTCTATTATACCCCCTTAGGGTTAGTATTTCCAAAAACCCTTCCTTAGTGAATGCATACGTCATAAAAAGTACCTACCGGCAAAATTTCAAGTCTCTAACCCCAGCCGTTCAGGCTGTGCGTTGATATGTCAGTCAGTCAGTTTCCTCTTTTACATAGGTAGGTATATAGATTTGTGCTGAGAAAATTATGAGAGACAGGGTTAATTTACTACATTCAAATACATTCAATCGGACAGGCTCAATAAAATTCGAATCGTCTGTACATTCGCGTTACAAACGAATCGACAGCACAAACTTTCGATCGACTAACATTATAATTTAAAATCAAATTATAACAAATCCAACCTGGTACATAATTCAATTTGCCCAAAGAAAACAGAATATTTTAATAACCAATTTTGGACAACGACATACTTCTAGCCAACCAAGACCTTATTTCGAAACAATTCGGAACATTCAAAGCCCTAATCTTAACACCGCGAGTCAAAAGCAATGCACAACGACATCTATCGAAATAAAATTCAACTATCTAGCACAATGACATCTATTGAAATAAAAATCAACTATCAATAATTTAAAATTAAATTATAACAAATCCAACCTTCTACATAATTCAATTGGACAACGACATACTTCTAGGCAACCAAGACCTTATTTCAAAACAATTCAGAACATTCAAAACCCTACGTAACTCATGCAAACAGCAAACACGGGCAAATCTTAACACCGTGAGTCAAAAGAAATGCACAACGACATCTATCGAAATAAAAATCAACTATCGACCTAGTTCATTCAGAAAAGAGATGTCATAATATGCACAATGACATCTATCGGACAGCAACTATAAACATTAGTTCATCTTGAAGTAACGTAATGTGTGTTATTTTCCTTCATGGTTACTTTAAAATCTAATATCTTTTGATAGACTGAACCGATTGCAATAAAACAAAAACTAAATGTTACCTCAAGTTACGCTCAATCGTTATGTATAAAAGTTATCTACATTGCTTTCGTATATTTTACGTGATGCCCGAACATATAAACAGACAAACAGACACTCAGACAAACAGACAAAAATTCTAAAAATGCTGGAAATGGGTTCTATTGGTTGTTCTATAATACCCTGGCTATTTTTTTTGGATTTTCTTTTGATGTACAAAAAATATTTTTCTACAGATTTATTATATGTATAGATAGATAGATATTCGGAATAAGGAATAAATAATGGGAAAACATGTTTCCCATTTCCATTACTTTTGGTGAGTATGAAAAATATTAACGCTAAAATGTATTATGAATAATTTGGTATTATAGGATAATATATGATTTCCCTAAGTGCATTTAAATAAATATCGGGTAAATATCTCATAGCGCCATCTACTATCGAGCCGACAATAACCAAAGTTTGGTATTACCAGACCGCGGATAGAAATACCTATATTACTTTTTTTAGCACCCAGACCAAGATAAATAAACATATTATTATTTGATCGAACACATAACCTTTGAATCAGAAGGTTGTTTCATTACCGACCGAGTCACAGCGGCCATTATATTTGTTCGTATGTACAGCATTGCTCTAGTTTCTGGAACTCAAACGCTGGTTTGAGGTTAAGACGACCTAAGATCAGCATTTTTCACTTTTTAAGACTTAACTATAAAGATCTCTCTACTTTACAGAAAATCAAGTACTGACCCAGATATACCAGTATACAACTTGACTACGGGGGATGACAGGAACACCACATGGAAACAGGTCCTCGACATAGGCAAGGCGACTGTCCGCAAGTACCCATTCGAAGGACCGCTGTGGTATCCCGACGGCAACATCAGACACAGCAAATTTATACATAACCTCTGTGTTTTCTTCTACCACATCGTGCCGGCGTACGTCATCGACTTCTTGATGATCTTGTTCCGGCAAAAGCGATTGTGAGTCACCATTTCTGAACCTTCGTACTAAACTGCTGGACACCAAATTTTTCGATACAATTTTTTTTGATTGAATGGTTATTTTAAATTAGCTTGTTGTGGTTTATAAAAATGAAATTATGACATTCATTGATCTGGCTATGGACGGTTTGGTGAAGGGTTTTCGTTTGTGAATTATAGATAACTAGCTGTGCCCCGCGGTTTCGCCCGCGTTAAACTTTATAAATTATAGCCTATGTGTTAATCCAGGGTGTCAGCTAACTCCATACCAAATTTTATTAAAATCGCTTCAGCCGTTTAGTCGTGAAGAAGTAACAAACATACACACTCACACAGTCACAAACTTTCGCCTTTACAATATTAGTGTGATGTGTGTCTTGGGAAAATTAATGCACTGCCATCTGATCCCAAACTAGGCAGAGGCAACCAGACAACTGATAAACATACCTATATATTTCTAATTACATACATATTATAAACAAAATAACAACCAGACACTGCTGATCAAAAATGATTTCCCTGGAACCCATAACCTCTAGTTTAGCAGTCAGCGACACTGCCACTAGACCAACAAGCTAGTCAATCCCCATTATAAGTAATTGCAATACCACAAAGGCGTCCTACAAAGCGTTTTATTGTAATATAAGTTCACACAGTTCACATTATTTATAATTAATTATGAATACAAAACAATATATTTTTTTGAGGAAAATTATATTATTACTGGATGTGTGAGACTCCGAGAGGTATGTGTGTTATGTAAGAATACCAAATACTGTGTTAAGAGCACTGTGGTGTGAAAGAGGATGTAGTCACAAAGATTGAAAACGGTATGCTGAGATCGTTTGGGCATCTATAAAGGTGAATTTATAACATCTCTTCGTCTTTTCGTTGTAATTGTAATCTGAAAACAATCACTTACGTTAGTTAATTTTTTTTTTCATTTATTTATACTTTACTAGCTGTGCCCCGCGGTGTTACCCGCGTTAAATTTTATAAATTTTCTTTCCTATAAACCTCACGGAGCCCGAGACGGTACGCTGAGATCGTTTGGGCATCTATAAAGGTGAATTAAAGAAGTTTACTGACCTGTTTAAATGGTAGATACAAATGGCAGCGGAAGACTTCGTCGAACATTCTCTGACCAAATTGGAGATGTTCTCAAGGTCAGATCAGAAGTACACTAAACAGGCTAGCGTGTAAGAAGAATATAATTAGAACAAAAGAGGTGTGCAAGGATCGTCACATATGGAAATCCGTTGTCTCTGCCTACCCATCTGGGAAACAGGTGTGAGTCTCTGTATGTATGTGTACCTATAGATCGCTGAATTTATGAGTATTCGTTGAGTCGAGAAGTCAAGGCTTACTACAAGATGTAATAAACATCGCGCTCGTATTGTTTAGAGTTACATCACACGACAACTCAGCTTCACTGTACGCTAAGGTCAATGCTGTGCATTACGGTGAAGGTGAATAATACATAATTAACTATAGCGTTTATACTCTTAATAAGCAGGTAGCCCAACGCGATAAGTTTGCAATTATTTTTGTTCTATATTATGTTACCGATAGTAATCTATTAAGAACCTATTAAGAAATTAACTGTTCCGAGAGGTCGGGCACCATTGATATATTAAAGCTTTGCTTTTTAGGGTTCCGTAGCCAAATGGCAAAAAACGGAACCCTTATAAAAATAATTTAATCGTACCCATACATGTGGGGTGTCTTTGGATAGGTCTTCAAAAATCATATTGAGGTTTCTAATATCATTTTTTTCTAAACCGAATAGTTTGCGAGCGAGACACTTCCAAAGTGGTAAAATGAGTGTCCCCCCCCCCCCTGTAACTTCTAAAATAAGAGAATGATAAAACTAAAAAAAATATATGATGTACATTATCGTAGAAACTAACAACGAAAATTGGCTTGAACGAGATCTAGCAAGTAGTTTTTTTTTAATACGTCATAAACCGCAATTTACTTTCATTTCATCAACTGAAATACTTTCTGTTACGGAACCCTTCATGTGCGAGTCCGACTCGCACTTGGCCGGTTTTTTTTATTAGAAAATGGCACCACTAGGCGGCCCCTTTGTAAAGTAAATATGAAGTTACTTACTACTTATTTATCGTATGGGCAGTGGTTACCTTAGTCGCAGAGTTGTTCAAGCCACCCAGACTTCACCAGTACCCCTCAAACATGTCTTTACGCCTTTATTCTAACGACTTCAACCGGGACCGACAGCTTAAGATGTCCTCCAAAGCACAGAGACGCTAGGAATTTAAACCGCTTTGTCGGTCACCCATTTTTAATATTTATTTTTTAAACTACGCACGCTCTATGGAATCTAATCCCTGTGTCGCGGAGTACCCGTACCGTCCGTATATTCTTAATGTATGCTCTATGGTTAAGACTCTATAACAAAATTCCCAATGACCTTAGAGAATTATCGACGAATAAGTTTAAAAGAATTATTAAAGCCAAATTGTGTAGCAGGGCATATTACAAAATTTCTGATTATTTAAGTGATAAAAGTGCTTGGGATTGAGTTGTTCTGATTCAACATACATGATTGTAATTAATCTTAAGTATATTTTATTTAAAAAAAGGATTCCCTGCCACACAGGCACCTGGCACCTGGCACCTGGCAAGAAACACTGCCAGAAAATTGGCAGTGTTTCTCAGTAGCTGCCACGTCATGCACTGCACGGTAGGGTAACAAAATATGACGATTCCACACAAATGTAATTTTTTTACGGAATAAATGATTTTGACTTTGACTATCGTTACATTTTCTATGAAACGATATTTCCGAAACTTGGCGTCCAGTTCGTCCGGATAAAAACATAACGTGTTTTTATCCGGACGAACTGGACGCCAAGTTTCGACCTGTAATATTTTTTTTCAAATCGCAACTTTATTGTTATCAATCTAATTAATCTCTAGGTCCTTAGCATTTGATCAGTGAATTATAATTATTTAAATATATCGCTTAATTTTCCAGCATGGTACGAATCCAGAACCGAATATCCGTCGGGTTGGAAGTGCTGCAGTATTTCACGACTCGAGAGTGGTGGTTCGACACGTACAACTTCAAGGCATTAGCTACTATTCTGAATCCAGTGGACAAGGAAACCTATCCCATGGACCTTACCATCATTCAAGATGAACCGTACATAGAGAGCTGCATGATTGGAGGCAAGCTGTATTGTCTAAAAGAGAAGATGGAGGACTTGCCAAAAGCCAGACTGCAGAATACAATGTAAGTTATTTTTTTTATACACTAGGTACAGTCTGCAACGATATATGACCGGTATGCTATATTCTGTATTCTGTAAGCTAAAAATGCGCGACAGAACGCTATGATTTGGCGTGGTTGGTAGATGCTTGCCTTTCACGCAGCAGGTCGTGGGTTCGATTCCCACCCAGGACAGATTTGTGTGCATGAATATGTCTGTTTATCCTGAGTCTGGGTGTAATTATCTATATAAGTATGTATTTACAAAAGAAAAGTAGTATGTCAGTTATCTGGATTCCATAGTACAAGCTCTGCTTAGTTTGGGATCAGATGGCCGAGTAAACAATGTCCCAGCATATTATTATTATTCTTTACTAAAATAATACTGGCTAAAGATCAAAATTATTTTCCACCTAAAACTCAATTAAATATCTTCTAGGCAGCTCGTTGTCTTCCATTTGAAGAGAATTCACCCGCCATGTCCGAAAAATTAAATCTCCTTGTACAAAATTAAATATAAGTTAAAACAACAAAACGTTTCTTACCTGAAAAATTAACTTAACATTCATTCAAGGTCGAACAAGCAAAGAAACAATCAAACACTTTAGTTAATAAATAATAAATGGCAAATAAACAAGCTGTATAATAATAAAAAACCTCGATGCTATTTCATGATCTCTCAGAACGAGATCAATTCATACATCGCTACCAAGTATAATAAACTGCAGGGAAACTGTATAGCATGAAAGAAAAGTAGACGAAGTCAGAGTTTATTTCAAGAACGCTGGTTACTCACACAAGTTGATAACCTTAACCTATCATGGAATTTAATGCACTTAATTCCCTAAGACCTCATTTTATTGGCTCAAAAGACTCGACAAAAATGTTCTGTTTATCAATACTTTAAAACGCTGAATTTCCTTACCGGCTTAATTAGCCTGGCGTACCTAGAAATAGCAGTTTGATTGATTCGTTGTTGACGCCCAATCGTAATTACAGAATCGCAAGGGCAGCGTCTTTATTACCTTTGTAACTCTCTAGAGTCTAGGTTAAGCTATATGACGAGTTTCGCTTAACTGATTCCGCAATAATTTAACCCTTAATTTCCTGATTTTAGCTCTTATTACTATAAATTAGAGTTCAAAATGAGGTGGTAATATAATATCGTGTATGTATAATCAATATATTATATCGATTAAGGGTTAAGGTAAAAAGACCAAATTAGTGTTGTTTTGACAATAACGTCGGCCAAGAATGGTAAGTTTAGTGAAAGTTATATTAGTATTAGCAACGTTCGAGGTATTTGTGCTAGATTGCCAACACTTATCTACAGGAGGTAATAAAAGCTGTAACTGTTCTGGTGTAATATTCGGTCATAAAGTGGTATTATAATGACGTAAAACAAACTTTTTGTAGTTAGATTTCCAATATTTATAAATTAATGCTGACCGGGGTTTCGCCCGCGTTAGAGTTTATAAATTATGTGTTATTTGGATATACCTATAAGCTATAATACCACAAACTTGCCACAAAATCCGTTCGGTAATTATTGCGTGAAAGAGTAACAAATATCCAGACACATCACACTTCACTAATCTTTTGATTACGGAAGCTCACGAGAGAACTTTGCATGGCGGGCCGCAATTGATGCTTAATTTTTTAAGATCCAAATACTGGATACTCAATGCAAGAACTCTCGTTAGGCATGTATAACTTGTATTCGACATTCAAAACAAACTCATCAACAAATGATGGGCCAATTACCGAAGGCCAGAGTCTCTGCTCAGAAGCCCTTTCTATGCAGTGGCGTAGATTACGCAGGTCCAATCAGCATCCGAACCTCTAAAGGTCGTGGTCATCACGCCACTAAGGGTTATATATGCTTGTTTGTTTGCATGTCCACTCGAGCTATTCATCTAGAGGTTGTCAGTGACATGACTACTCAAGGTTTTCTTGCGTCTTTTAAGCGTTTCGTGGCCAGACGTGGGCGAGTATTAGACTTGTGGAGTGATAATGGGACCACGTTTGTTGGTAGTGCAAAGGAATGGCGACAGCTATTCAACGCTGAAAGGTCTATGGTAGCTTCGGAAATAGCTGACTTTCTATCTACGAATGGTACGACTTGGCATTTCATACCTCCCCATGCTCCTAATTTTGGAGGATTGTGGGAGGCGGGTGTCAAGTCCACGAAGCACCATTTGAAAAGAATTATAGGCACCAGTACATTGACATTTGAAGAAATGACCACTGTGCTGGCTCAAATTGAAGCCTGCCTTAACTCGAGGCCGATCTCTCAGCTTTCTAACAATCCAGAAGACTTGTGCCTGGGCACTTTCTTGTGGGTGAACCTTTGGTAATTGTACCCGATGCGAATTATGAAAATTCATCCATAAGTAATCTGAAGCGGTGGCATCTGATGCAAAAAATGATTCAACATTTCTGGCGTAGGTGGTCACTAGAGTATTTAACTCAATTGCAGCATCGATATAAATGGACAGATTGTAAGTCTGAACCTGAGATTGGAGACGTTGTTCTGGTGAAGGAGGATGGTCTTCCTCCCGCTAGATGGCTATACGGGGTTATTACACATAAACATCCAGGTTTGGATAACATTACTCGCGTTGTAACCATTCGGTGTAAAAATAATGAGATTAAAAGAACATTATCTAAATTAATAATTTTACCTGTGAACTCTTAGTTATTGTTTAAAATCTTTTCGATGAAATTTATATATGAAGTTTGTGAATTCACTTAAATGAACTTGTATGTTTTACTTTGTCTTACTGTTGTTTAATTTTTATTTTCATAAGACGTGAACTTATTTCGTAGATGTAAGGCCCTAGGTTTAGATTATATTACATAGCCAAAAAACCAATTATTAATTTAAATTTATATTGTCATGTTAAGTTTGATGGACGGAGCCGTCCATGGTGGGCGGAATGTCTAATCTGTTCAAATAATTAGAATCATATGTCATTCGTTTTAGTTAGTTACCTTTATGAATAAGAGATGGCGTTGTACAAGTGACGTCATATTTTCTGAATGGCGCTATTGAGATTTTCCTACGAAACATGACCTCCGCGGCCTTTTGTGCAATAAATTGTCTTGCTCTGGACACACGTGTTTTATTGTCCACTCACAAACTTTCGCATTTGTAATATTATTAGGATTACCAATCACCGCATGACTTGCGTGCGAAGTCCTGTCGAGAAAACTGAGCATTCTTGTGGGTTAATTATTCGTCTACTTATACGCTTATTCGGACACAGATCTATCTTCCTTAAATATTATAGGATCATAAGACAAACAAATAAACTTTTCAAACTAACCCGCTTCAAATTTATTGGATAGACGTATCCAATAAAGAAGCAGGTAATCCTATACTTACCTAGCTATGAGTATGTAAACCCCGTTTATATTTATGTTTATGACTGAAAAAGAGTATAGTTACAGAAAGCATTTCCCATTAAAAAAACATAAAATTTTAGCGGTTCACAATCAAAAAAGAAGAGGAATTGGTAACCTGCTTTGTATTGTCAAAACTCAGTATTGATATTAAGTTATAAATTTCAGTCTGTACGTGCTGGACCGGCTGGTGTCGCTATTCTTCTACCTTGTACTTCTGTACTGGATTGTGTCGTACTTCGAACCGGTGAGGGAGTTGCTGTCCTACGGCGGGCCAGCTGTCAGGTATCTACCACTAGTCGGCAAAGCAGTTTTTAAAGACATATGAGTTTACTCAACATACTGAACTTATTGTATCTTAGCTTATAGATTATATATAATAAAATGTAAGATGCAAGTAAGTTACAATGTACTATATAATGTATGTATAATAAAATAGAAATAATACTTGTGTAAAGAGTATAGGTATCTTAAAAGGAATGTGTTAATGCGGAGATTGTCTCACTCTCCAACTATATGCGTAGAAATGACCGCAATAATATAAGTTAAGTTAAATGTTTATGGCACCAAAATATCACAAGAAACAAGAATAACAATATTCATGCTGCCTTGTCACTACATGTGATCTCTTTCCGTCAACCTCATCCTACTCCAATGAGTATGGAGAAACAGAGATAGGGTAGTTGTCAGTGTACACAATGCAAAAGTTGTACGCACTGGTACCATGGCAAAAAACAGCAAATCTACTACGTCAAAGTAAATAAATTATGTACATACATATATATTTGTATATAAACCAAAATCTTATTTCTGTATTACACAGTTTCGTCCACTGATCAAACTGAAACAATTACAATTATCTTTCTTTCTAAGTAAATAAAAAAGAATACAGCTAAGCTTTGCCTAACCGTTTTGGGGTTTTATTTTATCTCGTCAGATTTGTACATATTTACAAGTTTTTAAATGGCTTTCTTCGGTTTTTGGGGGTCGTAACTTTATTAAAAATTGTTAATAATAAAACGAATCGGTGTTTGTCATAACTAGCTTACGTGTAAATAGTGTAAAATCAATTGTGAAATAAATTTAATGAGCGCAATATTCACGCGAAACGAATAATGTGAAAAGAAATAAAATACCAGAACAATTTTATAGCACGCCGTACATAATTCGACAGTTGATCGTTAATTTTTGCAAGTCATTAGAGTTATTTCGGTTTAATAGGTATTCCACAGTTCTTAAGTTTCGTTCAAATAAAATTATAGATACATAAATAGTTACACATTATAGCTCAAAATATAAAACAGTTTACAGAAAAACTAAAGTACAATTGGCGGTCTTATCGCATCATAGCGATTTCTTCTAGACATCAAATTATATTGTATAAGCAGCTAGTGATTTTCATTCTTTTACGAAGTCTATTTGTACGTGTATAAGATGTCTATTTGCACGCAAATATGATACCTAATTGTATAGATATAACATCGTACGGATATAAGAGCTTCCACTCAAACTTGATACATGAAGGCATATTTTTATTTTAGTTTTATTCCGTGGCAGTTTAGATTGGAAGCTATCAATACGTATACCAATCCATATACATAAATTAAAGGAAGGATTTAATTCAAGTAAATTCATTGTAATTTAGATTAAGTATCCACCATTGTATACAAATGTTTATATTTTAAAACAACCATATACCAAATAAATATTTTATTATTTCTATAAATACACAATTTTGTTTTTTATAAATCCCATGCTTTTTTTTTCAGATAAGGTGTGAATAACTGTAATAATTAATCCTTAAAGGTCATGTTCACAAATGAAAAAACTTTTGGTATCACAACTGATGTCGTTCAGGTGTCCGTTGTAGAACATGGATCCACACCTCTCGTTTTCCCCGCCATCTGGTTGATTGTTACCCCACAGCGTGTAACCCGCTTTTTCCAGCTTCTTACCTGTCACAATAAAGCAAAAATTGATTATCAATTAGTACTAAAAGTACGTAATGCTAAACTTCTTTAATAACGTATCTATCATTTCATTGAAACGTCTCAGTTCCAGTGCCTACTGGAACTGAGACGTTTCAATCGCTCTGCCCTGGTTGTAACTACAACCAGGGCAGAACTTCCATCCAGAACATCCGCTTAATGCTACTCTCTGCCAACGCCAATGCCATTTCGATGTCATCGAGTGAGTTACAATGAGCACACTCTGAAATCATTGCGAACCGGCTGTTGCAAGTCAGTCCTCCAGCCAACTACGATTTCTAATGCCTATGTTATTAGCTACCTAACAAGATATCAATTTATGACAATGTTGTATAGCTGCACCCATAGATAGGTGAACTGAATTTACCGTCATAGTTCACATTAGATACTACAAGTTATTACCGGGGAACTAGGAAGACAAAGAAAACGTTGGTCTGGTGACATAAGAAAAATTGCAGGTCCCCTATTGGAGAGAACAACTCAAGAGAGAGTAGACTGGAAAGCGCTGGAGTAGGCCTTCGTATCGCAAGGACACGCCAACACCCAACAACTTATATATACTCGTATTTAATCATATATACTCTGTAAGATTATAATTTATCCTTGTTGGCAATAAAGGCTTAATAATAATAAATTACCGGCGAACTGCGTTGGGACACTTGTGCATTTTTGTACATTTTGTATTTTAGGGAAAATATATAGTATACAGCAGAATGGATTCTCCCCTTTTTAAATTGCACAAAACTATACATCAACATAATGATTAACGGATACACTTTAGCTTATTTATGTAATGTTCAACGCTGTTGTCTATATTTCAGCGAACCTCTGTTCGTACGCCATCCTTCGCCGTCTCTGTTATGAAATCCCAGATGCACAATGCCCTTGACGAAGTCCCCCATAATACTCGACGTGGGTGCCTCCGCAGTCATCTTCACGAGGTGCTGGGCTTCTACTTGCGAGTTAATCACAGCCAAGTACGACTTCTCAGCAGCGCAGGCAAAATGGGCATCTGTCCAGTTCATTGGGTTTAGGTGGAATTTATAGCATCTCTTCGTCTTTTCGTTGTAATTGTAATCTGAAAACATTCACATACGTTAGTCAAAAAAATATTTTTTATTTTATTTATTTATACTTTATTGCACACAGAAATACATATTTACATAATTGAGTAATTGAATGGGGTACCAATATTTATTTTATGTTGCCCTATTATGCATATGTAGAATGCAGCAAAAGAAATTGAAGTTTTGTGAGGATAAAGACTATATTGACGACTGCCGTGTGCCACGTTAGTAATGAGTAAACCTGCGTTCTGATCCAAAGGTTACGTGTTTGATCCCGCACAAGACAAATATTTATGTTCATAAACATCTTTCATTTCATATAGACTATTTGTCTTGGTCTGGATGTTTACTGTATATTTTATGTATTATTATTTATTGAGGCCATTGTGGTAGTACCGAGGCGGCTACATAACAATCTGCGCGTGCAGCCATTTTCTTAATTATTTATATCTCTTATTTAATCTCTTTTTAAATTATTTATATTGAAATTTCTTACCTATATCTTCCATATTACATTCCGAATTCCATTGTTGCCCCACCAGGCTTTTCTTGCATATGAAAGGGAATTCCGGATGACATTGGATGTCATTAAGGGTCAGATCCGGTCGGAACATCACACAGTCTTCCCCGCCATTGTCGTCATTCGGCTCCCCGTACCCCCAATTATGGTATACACTTTCTACTAGCTTTCCTAGAGGACACAAATTACCAATTAACGTGACTTAAAATTCATACGCAAATATAATAACTTTAACCTGAAACCTGAAAATGTTGGAGCTGAACATATTAAAATTAAATAAGTAAAAAATAAAGCAACAAAATTCGTATCTGAATTAAATAAAGAAATCGGTTTGCAAATTACGTGAAAATCTATTCTTTTAGTGTATTTTGCAACTTGAATTGCGCTGTTCAGTTATATATGCAAATTAAACTGCAAATTGTCGTCCACATTTTTTGTTATATCTTGTATAATTAATCACAGAGGTCTATCGCACGGGTAGCATGGGCATTTTCTGTATAATAATTATATATAATCACCCATCAATTGCTTTTCAATAGAAAAAAAATATCAAATATGGTCCAAAAAATCGCGTAACATAGCATACAAAAAATAATTATTTGTAACTAAATAACAGTCTAATCGATAAACCTACATTTAAAATTGATTAAATGTATTTTTTTTATAATATATCATAACCATCATCATCATATCAGCCGCATGATGTCCACTATTGGATAAAGGCCTCCCCAAAAAATTCCACAATGGAGCTGTATCCCTAATTTGGAGGGATATGCCATCATCGCCACGCTTGGGTTGGCGATAACCATAACAAGTTTTAATAAAATCGATATCGCAATATAAACAGCGTGATCTGCGTGTGTCTGTACCTTGACCTCAAATGGCAGTGCGATACATAAATGTTATACGAAAAAAATATTTTGCTCTTTGACTAAAACCACGGCGCTCAGGCCCCGGCAGTCTGCTATTCCCTGCCTTTTAACAGTTATGTTAATGACGGGGCAGAGGGCACTAAAAATCGCCGGGAAATACATACAACACTCGTTCATTGCGAAGAAAAGGGAGAAGAAATTAAATAAATTAACAGCTGAGCAGATATCATAGGATTGTCTGCAGTCCGAAGATTAGTAAGGATTTGAAAATAGAGCAGATTCTCTTTCTTGAAGAGCGACCAATTGTCCCAATATGGTGTCGCGTTCATAGTCCACATGTCACTGGTGCGCAACGAGGTGATAATTGAAAGTGTATGTCGATTATCTTATATTCAACCAAGCGGTATACCTTGAAGGTTATACAGGTTTCCGCAGGACTTTTTTGTCGGTGAGGTTAAGGTAATGTATGAGGATATATCCAACATAGCCCGAAGAATTGCCAAACTAAAGTAGCAGTTAGCAGGGCATATAGCTCGTAGAACTGAAACCTACTGAGGCAGAGGGGGACTTAAGCAGTCACCGTGAATCGAAAGACGCTCTGTGGGCAGACCTCTGAGAGACCCATTTCCAGAGAAGGTAGACCGATCTCACTGTGGAAATCGCTGGATGCGGGTAACGCAAGACCGGCAATTGTGTAGATATTTTGGGAGAGGCTTGGCCAGCAGTGGACGTCTTTCGGCCAACATGATATATTTGATACATACCATCAACTGTTTCGAAACGTCCCTCTGACAATGAATCTGTAACACCAATAATAAGAGAATCGCCTTGATCGACCTTTTCTATCCAGTTTAGAACAGTAGCCT
Source organism: Pseudoips prasinana (assembly GCA_951640165.1). Taxonomy (NCBI): domain Eukaryota; kingdom Metazoa; phylum Arthropoda; class Insecta; order Lepidoptera; family Nolidae; genus Pseudoips; species Pseudoips prasinana. The sequence goes on along the minus strand of OX621241.1, from coordinate 14,378,984 downwards.
CTTCTTCATCTTCAGGGTAGAACAGAATTGCGCCTTCAGATTCACATATTTTCTTAGCAACAGTAAAATTGGCGCGTTCGTGTAGCTTGTAGAAACTGTTCTTGGCCTCCACATATGTGTAACCCGGATAAGCCTTTTTCTCTTTTGCACCTTTGAAAAATGTGAAAAAATATCACTTCATGCTGTCTTACAAAGAGCCTTAAACTTTTTATTAGTGACTACATATTTTTAATTTTATTGGCTTCTGTTTCCGAAGTTTCCACAGGATAACCCCTACTACCACGGTATAAATATGGATAGTAACTTTAAACCCTTGTTTGGCATAACTTACCATCAGTATTCACAATTGAAGGTGTCTCACCTTTTCATAAAACTAATGACCCACTCGCAGTGCTCGTCACTTGCTCGAGATAACATTATAATTTTATAGAGTACTAGCAGCCGGGTACGTGCTTCGCTACGTATAAGGCATAGTAATAAAAAAATGATTATTAAGTTCATTTAAACAAACAAAAAAATATTTTAAATTGCTAAAAGTTGTTGATTTTACACTTTTTCAAGACATTTTTTAAATTTTCTCTACGTACAAACCTTCCCTGGACTTCCACGAATAATTCAAGACCAAAATTAGCCAAATCGGTAAAGGCGTTGTTGAGTTATAACATTACAACGAAAAGTGGCATTGATTTTTATATATATAGATTTGGTTTATTTCTGTATTATTGTCCTACGACCAATTTCAAAATATTCAATTATTTGTATTACAAGACTGAAGACCTAATAAGTAATCTAATAAAGCTAAGATTTGCTTAATGTTACTTCTTAAATATAAAGAAACATAATAATCTGTTACTTTCTAAGTAAAAATAATAATAAATGGCTGGTACTTACCTAAACAACTAGACGTGTAGAACAAAATGAAAATCACTAAACTTGATTTTAAATTCATTTTAAAATGTAGTGTTTGAGATACTATGTTATTAGGGTATGTTCCGAAGCACAACAACAAACGTCAACGGAGCCGGTGATTATATATGAGAGACTGGAGTGATTATTATTGATATCACTTTTCTTAAAAGCGATTACTAGCTACACTTATAATAATATGTATTACACATTTTCTTCCCTGAATTTTAAGATAAGAACAATATATTTTTGGCGCAAGCTATCACGACTATAACGGTCAGACAAATAAAAAACAACATCTTCTTGATGTTCGATTACTGTATTGTAATGGACCGTAAGTCAAAGTAATAAGACTTTTAAAATCGCAGTTTTATTTGTATTCATAAAAATTCCATCATCCAATACAAAATAAAGAAAAATACACTTTATTCCAAGAAACTAATTTAGTAAATAACAATGCATATACATGTTAAATTAAAACACTGAGTATGTATTTTAATTGCAACATAATATTCTAATTGGGGTGTTTGAGGGTGTGCGTTAATTATGTTACCTGTTGTATAAGTACATAACTGCATGTATGTACTGCTTTGATTGAGCTATATAATGAAATTTATCCAGAACTTGGGTATTCATACACGCGTACTTATCAAGATCAATCAATGCTGTACATAAATATAGTCATACACAATAGATATTAAACTAACAAAAAAAATTACCTAGTCCTTCCGTACGGTCCATTTTATCACATAAAATGTTGATAAATCTTTCATGTCCAATTATTTTATTGATAAATATTGGTTTATTCATTTTGTATTGATAATAAACAAGTCATTACTGAATATTTATATATAGCACTTCTATTATTTATATTAATAGGAATTAACAGTAATTTACATCTAATTAAAGTGAATTAAAAGTGAATTAAAGTCACAGTTTTGTTTGCGACGTTTATATTGAAAAAAAAGCTTGTTGTCCAAAAGGACAACAAGCTTTTTAAAATGTCTATTACAGTCGGTAATATACAATAAAAGTTATACTTTTATTTCGCATATAATTTATTACTTAAATTACTTTTACGCAGTTAAACATAACCTCTGTACGACCGGTTATCCCGTCCCCTAAAACATCTTTCAGTTACCTTTAGATAGCACACCTCACTAAGTAACATGTCATGATAGGATCGACTAAGGCCTCAGCTGCAGCTCGCCATGATGACTCTTATAAGCAGGCTGTCTGACAGGTTGAACACAGCACACTACAATGATGAGATGCTCGAAGAAAATCAAAATACTTACAAAACATTATTATACATCGCACAGTTACATTTAGATCAACAAGATGCCATAGACTCACAGGATGGACTCCAAAACATTGTTGATGGATTTGACCAACGCAGGAGTGAATATGAATGTAATTTGATGTACATATTATTGACTAGGGCGATGAGATATTAAAATTGTTTTTTATTTCAATTTCGATTATTTATTATGTGAACAATAATTCCCAACCCCCATTAATTCCTATTAGTTATGTTTCTGTTACACAAATATAATTTTCATATCGGTTTCCTATCTGATACTTATAATGTTTGTGTACATCCACTCTTAACTTTAATTATAAGGCAATATAGAATTTCTCTTGCACTGCAACAAGTTTAAATGATAATAGCGTTTTAAATGAGATCTCTGCAAACAAACAAATTTTTCCACCAACTAAAAATTTAATAATATTATCCTATTAAGTATCAACATATTCAAGGTGCTGGTGTATTAAAATATTCAAGGGTTGATGGGAAAATACATATGTAGTTCGCAATGGAGTTTATAAATTGTGAGAATGGTGGCCATAAAAAAACATCCTTGTGCACCATTTGAGGAGATTTTAAATATTATGGAGGAGGCCCTTCATCAGATAACAAATAGTCGTAAAACAGTTGTCGTCTCAGGAGACTTGAATATGAATATTTTGGAGAAATGTTCAATAACTAATAATTTCTTAAATCTGTTCAGGTCACATAATCTACAAAATATTATTTTGGAACCTACAAGAAATACATCCACAAGTAGGTGACACTTCACACGTCTTGTTAATATTTTTGTAATTTGACCCTTTCACATAAATCAGTACTATTATTATTAAACGTGAAGTCACCACTTTCTTTACTATTCTCAGTCATTGCAAAGACAAAGATTATATGATATTATTGCAAAATCTATTGTGGAAGATATTTAAGGACTGCACTATATCTACACGTGGATTAATTGAAGAAAATAAAATACCAAACAATGCTTTTTATACAAAATTCGGCAGCTGATCGAAAATATTTGCATGTTCTTATGAGTTATTTCGGATAAATAAGCATTCGACGCTCCTTAAGTTTCGTTCAAATTAAATTATAGATACACTTTATTGCACAAAATATTAAAATAGTCTACTGAAAAACTAAATATCTAAAATAAAGTATAATTAGCGGTCTTATCGCATAATATCGATTTCTTGCGGACAGCAAATTATATGGCATTAGAAAATTAGTGGCTAGTAATATAAAAAGAGGTCTATTTGTACACGCGGCTACATATCGAGCTATACATTTGTATGGAAATCCTATACAACGCGAGATCAGCTTATACTGGAATTGTATAGCTTGATATGTAGCCGTGTGTACGGATATAACATGTTGCACGCTTATAAGACACCCACCTTTGTATAGATATAAGATCGTACGGATATAAGACCTTCCACCCTAAGTTGGTCCATGATGGCATATTTTTTTTATTATGCTCTGTGGCAGTTTACATTGGAGTTCCTTACTAGTTGTGAATACATGACCACCCATAGACGTAATCAAAGGAAGGATTTAATTGAAGTAAATTCATTGTAATTTAGATTAAGTATTCACCATTTCATGCAAATATTTATAACTACTTTAAATATTTTTGTAAAACAACAATACACCAATTCAATATTTTATTATTTCTATAAATATACGATGTTGTTTTTATAAATGTGACTGAGCTATAGGTTTACATCTAACTGGAGTTTGTCTTTATGTGAACTGTTCATGAGTGTGAAATTTGTTTGAAAAAGGTTTGTTTAGATAAAGTGTGAATAACAATAATAATATAATATAAAACTATATAATAATAATCCTTAACGTTCATGTTCACAAATGAAAAAGCTTTTAGTATCACAACTGATATCGTTCAGATGTCCGTTGTAGAACATGGATCCACACTTCTCGTTTTCCCCGCCGTCTGGTTGATTGTAACCCCACAGTGTGTAGCCCGCTTTTTCCAGCTTCTTACCTGTCACAATAAAGCAAACATTCATTATCAATTAGTACTAAAAGTACCCAATGCTAAACTTCATTAATTACGTATCTATAATTTAACTGAAAAGTTTCAGTTGCAGTACAACCAGGGCAGGGCTTCCACCCAGAACATCCAGTTGATGCTACCTCCCAGCCTTCGCCATTGCCATTTCGTTGTCATGACAACATGACAGATAATGAGCACACTCTGAAATCATTGAGAACTTGCCCAACCGACTGTTGCAATTCAGTCCTCATGCCAGCGATGATATCTAGACAGCTAGAAATTTCGTATATCTAGGCATTTTGAGTGTATATACATATAAACATATTATCCAAATGTTACGGGTAATCAAGTAATGATTGATTTAAGAAATTTAAAAAAATGCTAGTTAACAAGGTGACAAAGTGGTTGGATAGCTGCTTCCATATATACATTTTTAAGTACTGAATTTATCGACATGGTCTACATTAGATATCACAAGTTTTTATCGGAGAACTGCGTTGGGACACTTGCGCATCTTTGTTCATTTTATGTTTTTTATTAGATTGTAATGAGGAAAATGGATTCTCCCCTTTTTTAAATTATACATTTACATAATGATTAACGGATACACTTTAGCTTATTTATGGAATGTTCAACGCTGTTGTCTATATGTCAGCGAACCTCTGTGCGTACGCCATCCTTCGCCGTCTCTGTTATGAAATCCCAGATGCACAATGCCCTTGACGAAGTCCCCCATAATACTCGACGTGGGTGCCTCCGCAGTCATCTTCACGAGGTGCTGGGCTTCTACTTGCGAGTTAATCACAGCCAAGTACGACTTTTCAGCAGCGCAGGCAAAATGAGCATCTGTCCAGTTCATTGGGTTTAGGTGGAATTTATAGCATCTCTTCGTCTTTTCGTTGTAACTGTAATCTGAAGACATTAACTTGCGTTAGTCAAAAAATAATTTTATATTTGAATGTATAGCCTCCATTTTTAGAGCATTTATTTTATACTAGATGTTCGCCGCGGTTTTTCCCACGTTCAATTTTATAAATTATCACAGCTCCTCCCCCGTAGGTGATAGCGTGATAATATGTCGCCTATATGTTGACCCGAACTCTGAGTAATATTCATGCAAAATTTGAAGTAAATCCATGCAGTACTTTTTGAGTTTAGCCCGGACATACATACAGAGAAACAGATAAACAGACAAAAATTCTAAAAACTATATTTTTGGCTTCGATATCGATTATAGATCACGCCCCAAGTATCCTTTTTAAAAATATTCAATTTTTAAGTTTTAACTTAACAACAGTTTTAACTTTCCTACGCTTTTATTATATGTATAGATTGCCGTATTATGCATGTATGAGGACAAAAGAAATTGACGTTTTGTAAGGAAAAAGCTTATACCTTTCCTAATCATAATATTATGAGTATCATCAGCTTGAAATCGTCCACTGCTGAACATAGGCACAGGCCTAAATAAATAAAAGGTTACCACAAGGGGTTTGCCGTAGTCACTGCCACTTACTGCGTTTGGCATGCGAGCTGGCGACCGCAGTTCGGTGGTAGGTAGTACACACGTGATGCTGATGCCCGACTACCTGGTGTAGTACCTGGTCCCTTAGCCTTTTACGACACCCATGCGATGTAATAAGATAGCCCTGCTATTCTTTCTAGGCCGGGAACCTTTATTATGATAGAAATATTCAATTGATTGATGTACTTTAGCGGTTTTAATGGCAGTTTATTAAGACGCTGACATCAGATTTAGTGAGTACTACGAGGTTCATCTTGTTGAAAATCCTATATACCAGACTATATTTGAAAGAACCACATTGATCTTAAAACACGATTCAACTAGTTACGATCGATAAAGGACAACAAAATAAACTCAAATATTTAAACTATTTTGGCGTGGTTCGTAGATACTTGCCTTTCACGCCGCAGGTCGTGGGTTTGGTACCCAGGACAGATATTTATGTGCATGGACATGTTTGTTTATCCTGAGTCTGGGTGTAATTATCTATATAAGTATGAATTTGGAAAGGAAAAGTTGTATCTATAGTATATCAGTAATCTAGTTTCCATAACTTCCATGCAAGCTCTGCTTAGTTTGGGATCAGGTGGATAGAAATTTCTGAACTTACCTATATCTTCCATATTGCATTCCGAATTCCATTGTAGCCCCTTCAGGCTTTTCTTGCATATGAAAGGGAATTCCGGACGACATTCGATGTCATTAAGGGTCATATCCGGTCGGAACATCACACAGTCTTCATCGTCATTGGCGTCATTTGGCTCCCCTGACCCCCAATTATGGTATACACTTTCGATTAGCTTTCCTAGACGACACAAATGACCAATTAACGAATTATATTACAGAAAATGAAGAACGACTTTAAACATGAACCCTGAAAATGCTGAACATATTATAATTAACACAAAAAGAATAGATTTTCTCGTCATTTTCAAACTGGTTTCTTTATTTTATTCAGATACGAATTTTGATGCTTTGTTATTTAAAGCATCAAAATTCGTATCTGAATAAAATAAAGAAACCAGTTTGAAAATGACGAGAAAATCTTTTCTTTTTGTGTATTTTGCAGCTGAGTTTCTACATGTTGTTGTTCAGTTTTTTAAGCAAATTAAACTGCAAAATTTCGTCCACTATTTTTGTTATGTCTTGTAAAGTTAATCTCTATTGTAAAATTATATGTAATCACTCATTCGCGTAACATAATATATAGCATACAAAACATAATTAATATAAAACTAAATAACAGTCTAATCGATAAATCTACCTCTATTAAAATCGATTAAAAGGATTTAAAATGTTAAGTTTTAAAATGTGATGATGATGATTCATCATCATCATTATATCAGCCGCATGACGTCCACTGTTGGAGAAAGGCTTCCCCAAAAAAAACCATATTGGATATTTATCCATAAATGGTATATATATGGTATGGTTATCTGGTATATATTCCCTCGGGACCAATTCTACTTCCCCTCGGGATGAGACGGGACGGTGATAGTTTTTAGGTACTATGACTATCATGCTCCGATCCCGTTGATTATGGCATGTGTGCTCAATGACACCAAAAGACCACGGCCCCTAGGCCCCGGCCCTTTAACAGTTGTAATAACGACGGGGCAGGGGGCGTTAAAAATCGCCGGAAAATACCGTGTCACCTACGACCTACATACAACACTCGTTCATTGCGAAGAAAAGAGAGAAGAAATTAAAGATTAACATCGAACTGGAGGAATAGCAGAGCAGGTTATATTGAGGTATCATAGGATTGTCTGAAGTCCAAACATAAGTTAGGATTTGGGCATTATCCTGACGTCCCCGGACACGATAATCCTCAAATCCGAAAATAGAGCAGATTCTGTTACTCGAAGGGCGACCAACTGTCTCAATGTGGTGTTGCGTTCATAGTCCACAAGTCACTGGTGCACAACGTAGTGATAATCGAGACTGAGTCGATTATCTTATACTCACACAAGCGGTATTCCTTAAAGGTCATACAGGTGTACGCAGGTCTTTTATTGTCGATGAGTTTGAGGTATTGTATGAGGATATATCCGACATAGTCCGAAGAATGGTCAAACTGAAGTTAGCAAGGCATATAGCTCGTAGAACTTACGCCCACTGAGGCAGAGGGGGTCTTAAGCAACGACCGTGAATCGAAAGACGCTCTGTGGGCAGACCTCTGAGAGACCCATTTCCAGAGAAGGTAGACCGATCTCACTGTGGAAATCGCTGGATAACGCAAGACCGGCAATTGTGTAGATATTTTGGGGGAGGCATTATCCAGCGATACACGTCTTTCGGCTGATGTGATGATGGTGTTGATGATCATGATAAATTTGATACATACCATCAACTGTTTCGAAACGTCCCTCAGATAATGAATCTGTAACACCAATAATAAGAGATTCGCCTTGGCCGATCTTATCAGTCCAATTTAGAATAGTAGTTTCTTCTAAATCTTCAGGGTAGAACAGAATTGCGCCTTCAGATTCACATATTCTCTTAGCAACAGTAAAATTGGCGCGTTCGTGTAGCTTGTAGACACTGTTCTTGGCCTCCACATATGTGTAACCCGGATAATATAGTTTATCTTTCGCACCTTTGAAAAATAAAATTAAAAAACCACTTCACGCTGTCTTACAAAAAGCCTTAAATGATTTATATACCACATATTTAATTTTATTGGCTTCCGTTTCCGAAGTTTTCACAGGAACCCTAAGCCTCCGCTATCCGAGAGATACAGCTCGCTGTCCGGCTGTCTGTCAGCGGGCTGTATCTCTTGAACTAGCTCTTGTAATAGGTAGACAGTTGAAATTTTCACAGTTAAATTCAGGCCATGGCGCAAGATTAAATGGAGACTACTCACCATCCTACCAGGCATATTATACTGCTTGTGCGCAAAAACAGGAAAACTTTCTAATACTTTCTATTCCATCACTCTCATGATCCGATAGGACGATTGGCGACACGGCTAGAATGAGGTCAGTACAGGACCGACGGCTAAACTCTTGCTCCCAGACTTCGGGCTGACACAGAAATATTCTTGACAGAAAAATCCAAATTTCTTGGGCTCGACCCGGGATTTGAACCCAGGGCCTCATTATCTGCGGTTGCACATGCTACAGCTAGACTATCGAGGCATTGAAACTGAAACTTTCATGTTTAGACGGGCCTGTTGGCGTGGTTGGCAAATGCTTACTTTTCACGCCGGAGGTCGTGGGTTCGATTCCCACCCAGGACAAATATTTGTGTGCATGAACATGTCTGTTTGTCCTGAGTCTTAAAAAAAATATTTATGGTTTAATAATTGTTTTGGAACTGGCAACTTTCATTTATAAACAGAAGTAATGAAAATGGTATTCTTTGGTTTTAAAATTCCGTTTATTTGCCACTTTAATATACATTTTGGCACCATTTCATCATCAGAAGAGGCCATTGAAGAGTTTAGAAGCATGTTTCCGAGGTTACCACGAACGAGTGGCATAAAAGTATCGAAGATTTATTCGTGTTGAAGATGCGGATGAATATTTTGACACCAATAATTTTTTTTTTTCCCAGTCATAGTATTTATTTTCTTCAACATTCGAGAATATTAATATGTCATGTATTAATAGTTACTTAAAACATACTCGCAGTGCTTGCCACTTGGTCGATATAACAGTATAATTTCATAGACTATTTGATTTATTACAATAATACTGACCTACAATCAATGGCAATATTCAATTATCTATAAAACAAAACTTTATCTATGTTTAAGTTATACTTATGAGAGAGTGAGATTGTGTTGTTTGCAGATGATACTTCCTTGACGTTGAAAATAAACTGACAATTAAGCAATTTTCACGATGTTAATGACGCAATCTATAAAATTGTCCATTGGTTTAATGCCAATAATCTTGTGCTTAATGATAAGAAAACTAAAGACATAAAATTCATTACACGAATGTGAAACAGGCGACATCCAATGTACAACTTAATGGAGCTAGTTTGGACCCTGTTGAGTCAACTGTGTTCTTGGGTATCACTATTGGCTCAAAGCTACAATGGAGCCCACAAATAGAAAAACTGTCCGGCAAGTTCTGCAGCATATGCAGTGTAAACTATTAGACGGCTGGCTGATGTTGACACAGCTAGAATGGTTTATTTCAGTTATTTTCATAGTGTAATGTCCTACGGAATTCTTCTTTGGGGTAGCTTTGCTAACATTAACACGATATTTATATTGAAAAAAAAAGAGCTATAAGAGCTATCTATAATCTCGGCCCGAGAGTGTCTCTAAAGAGTAAAGTTCAAAAAGGTTAACATTCTAACTGTAGCATCTCAGTATATAACTGAAAACCTACTATATGTGCATAAAAATATCGATTCCTTCTGTAAAAGGAGCGATACACAGAATGTAAATATTAGATATAAAAATAATCTCATATTGCATGCATACTACCCGTCTCCACAAAATAAGTAACTCTTTTATGGGGCAATGTATAAGATTCTATAACAAACTCCCCAGTGATATTAGAGAATTGTCTACGAATAAGTTTAAAAGAATTATTAAAGCCAAATTGTGTGGCATATTACAAAATTTTTGATTATTTAAGTGACAAAAGGGCTTGGGATTAAGTTGTTCTGAGTCAACACACATGATTGTAATTAATCTTAAGTATATTTTATTTTAAAAAAGGATTCCTACTGAGTTTTCTGGCAGTGTTTCTAAGTAGCTGCCACGTCATGCACTGCACGGTATGGTAAAAAAATTGATAAAAAAACTTTTTAAGTTAAACGGTTTTATGTTAAACATACATTGTTATGTTTAAGATATGTACTAAAAGCTAAAAAATAATAAAATAGATACAGTCGTGGGCATTATAAACATATGCATAGACTAGACTAAAATAAAACCGTGGGGCACGTCAATTGTCTACAATTATCGATTAAAATGTGCGATAGAAGAAGCGTTTAATTCGTCGTTAGGCAGTTGGCTCCCCGACGGTGAGTAAATTACTTACTATTGTCTTGCTCCGATAGTTATACATTCCATGGAAACAAAAGAGATGATTCAAATAGTTCATCGTTGAACGTTCATACTGCTGGCTCGCTTCACTACTCGTAGTTTGTCTTTAATCGACTAAACTTATGATAAAAGTAAACACTCGCTCATCACTATGAAACCCTAAAACTTGCTTATAGTCGAGCTCGCTAGCTTGACGTGCCCCACGGTTTTATTTTAGTCTAGTCTATGCATATGTTTATAATTTGCCCATATTGTAGTGATTGAAAATACCTAGGTTATCCGCCATTTTGTAGCGGCGGCCATCTTGGATTTAAATTTTGTATAGTAGAAGAAGAAGAAGAAGAAAATACATTTATTCGACAATAGACATACAAGAAATTTACAAACAGAACTAACTAAATACATATAAAAATCAAACAATAACATAGTTTAACACTACGCAATAGGTCCTGTATGTCCTGCCGAAAGGGTCACCATCTCAGCATTTGCTGGGTTACACCCAGCGCTGATCTTCCGTTGGTACCCGTGACGATCATGGTATGTTAGTGCAAATTAGTGTGTAGGGGAGTTAATATAAATAAATTAATAAAAGTTATAATAGATAAATATATAAGGTAGGTACTTAAATTATATTATATTATTGGGGTCTCATTCATGCCACTCATTTTGCATACTTTGTATTCAGCCTTAATAGATAAATACACTGTCAAAAGCAGATCAAATTATAGATATGTTACACTTTATTGCTTCAAACTGAATTTGATAATTAAAAAGAAACTGTTTTAATTTTTTTTTTTTAAAACGGGACTAGTCCCTCCCTCTTACCCACCACTGCAACTCCTGTAAGCCAGGATCAACAGTGGCACACAATGAAATGACACTGAGCGGTGAAGCTCAGGCATGTCCCGGGGAATAGCTTTAACTGTCTTGGATCCCGCAACGAATTTAATCAGAAACAGAAAAAAGGAGGAGTTAGAAAATGAATAGTTCCACTTCCCTCCAGAGCAAAGCGGGAGACAGAATGATGTAAAGAGGCTATAGCCTCATAAAATGAGAGATTTGCAACTAGAGAAGCCAGCTGCAAAAGCACCGAGGATCAATTTAAGGGTCCTAAGTGAGCTGTTATATTTGATTCCAATAGTAGGTATGGCAAAAACGCTTAAACGCACGGAAGTTGTTCCTTGTTGCTACAAGATCCGTATAATAAACTACTCCAGATATTGGTTGCAAGCTGTTTAACATAATATCACGCTGATTTTGCCAGAGATCACACTCCCACAGGATGTGGTGAGCAGTTTGTTCATATTCGTTACTGGATGTTGAGCACAGACAGATTGGTGAAGATACTAATTTGAAACTATACAATTTACTTTTAAAATTGCCGTGTCCGGTAAGAAATTGTGCAACACAATGGTCTATGATTAGCCAAGTTTTATTTAACCGTTCGCGTACGTCCGGAAAGAACTGGTGCAGATGGCGACCCTTGGTTGACGTATTCCATCTACATTGCCATTCATTTAGTAGTTCGTTATTTAAGTCAGCTATTGGCATAAATAGCCTGGTTATTTTCGCACGGTCGCGTAATGATAAGAAATCATTTTCTAAATTATCGCGCGTAGAATAATACATTGCTGCTCGTCTTTGTACTTCAAGATCATCCGGTAGTAGACCCGCTAGGACAGGTAGGGCCTCTGTGCTCACTGTTCTATAGGCTTTACACAGAAATATCAACGCCAACCTCTGGCTTTGTAGTAATTTACGGCGAGCAGCTCCGATGGTAGCCCTATCAGCCCACACAGGCGAGCCGTAGCATATACACCCGAGATAGGTTGCCCCGTAAATGATTTTAAGAGTATTAAAAGAGAGGCCCCAGGTTGCCGTCGATATCCTTGTAAGTGCAAAAAAGTTTCGCTTAGCTTTTTCCCCAACTGATTTAATATGTTCTATAAACGAGAAAATCTTTTCTAAAACTAAACCCAAATAACAGGTTGATATTTTGCGTTTTACAGTAACATTATTAAGTTTTACGCCCGGGGGGGATTTTAGTTCACCTTTAAGAAGGAGTTGGTAGGTTTTATGAGGAGCAAATGTAAGGCGATTTCTTTTACCCCATTCACTTATCATACTTAAGCAAGTTTGAGCCAGATTTTCCAACTCTCTCCTGGAGTTACCCTGTATAAGTAAGAGGCCATCGTCAGCATATGCCGTTAGAGAGCAGCGTGATGGCAAGGGTAATGTCAAGAAGTCATCAAAACCCAAGTTCCAGAGATACGGCGCGAGCACTGAGCCCTGGGGGCAACCCATGGTTAACGATTTAGTGACTCTGAAGTGACCAAGCTTAAGAGTTGCAGAGCCATGTACGAAATAAGATGTGATTATCGAATATATATTACTGTAACAACCGCGTAACTTAAGTTTTTGTAACAAAATTGGCCACCAAGTATTATCAAACGTCCCTGAAATATCTAGGAATATGGCCAAAACGTATTTACATTCGGACGAGTTTACAGCTTTCCTCACTGAGATAGCTGCGTCCACTGTCGATTTACCCGCAGTAAAACCAAATTGATTTCCGTGAAATTTTGGTCCTCCCGGCAGCAATCGCGGTACAATAAGTCGTTCTAGAAGCTTGCCTAAGGAAGGCAGTAACGTTATTGGTCGGTATGACTTAGGGTCTTCAGGCAGTTTATCGCCATTTTTTGGTATAATACGAATAAAACCGCTGCGCCAAGAACGCGGAAAAGTCCCTTCAGATATGCAACGATTAAAAACTTTTAGTATTGAATCACCGGATTGTTTTGTGGCTTCTATTATCATTTTGTTGGATATTTTATCTTCACCTGAAGCTTTGTTAACAGGTAGCGATTTCACAGTATTCATAAACTCATTAATTGTAGGAAGACTAGACATATAGGTAGCGGGTGGATTGTTTGCCCACTGTCTAATCTGCTTATGGTAGTCATTATCGTTCAAGGAACTATCATCAGGTATGAGCGAATTAAGTAAGGATTCCGTGGTCTCCTCTATGCCACTGGTGTAGGTATTATTGATTTTTATGTTTTGAATATAAGCTAAATCTATAGACCTATTTGCTTTAAACTCATGGTATAGGGGCGACCACGGGCCTTCTTTATCTAATTTATCGACTATTTTTCTAATAAGATTGCCTTTGGATTTCTCTATTGACGAGCGGTAACGTGAACGAGCTATTTTGAGATTTATATATGCATTATTTAAAACATCGCCTACAATTTTACGTTTTTTTGGTTTATTATATTTTTTACGTGCTCTCCGAAATTCACATCGAACTTTAATTAAGTAGTTATTCCACCAATCGCATCTTCGAATATTAGTGATAGGGACGCGGCCTATGGCAATATCGGCACAGTAGGTAAAAGTGTCCGACATCATTACAGCACATTCCTCTGTTGTTAGTTCATCCCGGGTGAAATCCCTGGCATGCGCGGCAAAAAGAGCTCTGAAAAAATCCCAATCGGCCCCTTTGAGCCGATATCTATAGTTACCGTAAATAGCCGTAGGTCTTTGTGCCAACCGAGGAACAAACTCGTACACGATTAAGCGGTGATCACTGGATGAAGCGTCAGGCAAAACACGCCATCCATCTATTCGGACGTCTGAGCTTGAAAAAGTGACGTCAATAAAAGATTCGCCAGTAGGGCTACAATAAGTAGGCGGTGCATCAGGAGTGTTATGTATTGATAGATTCATCTCAGCGACGAAATCTTCGACGGCGTTCCGCCGTTCTGTATCGCTTGAACGGTATTTGCCATACCATAATGTAGAGGATGCGTTAACATCTGCGCCAATAATAATTTTGTGTCCTTTGAGGGACATCAAAACATGGCGCAAGTGATGTAAATGGGGACCGACAGGATCTGAATACTGAAAATAACAGCTCACTACGTAAACTTTCCAGGATGGGGATGATATTTCAGCGACAGCACAGTGTGACGTCATGAGGTTTCGCATAGCGCTTACCGTAAAATTAGTACGCGTTACGTAAATAGCAGCCCGTGATTTGTTGTCTAGCTGCACCAATTTATTTTTTAAACGCGCATATTGATATTGTTCTTGTACAAGCACTATATCTAAGTTGTATTCATTGACTAAAGTTTCCAACTCTGATGTCGCAACCCTATCGTTGTGAAGATTTAGCTGCCCTATTTTTAAGTAAGCCATATTAATATTTGGTATTTAGCACTAACTGCTCAAGTTTATGCTTAAATGTGGGGCAGTTGTCCGAGCCGCATTTGTGGTCGTGAGGTTTTTTATATGTTTTACACGATGCACAAACTGGTTTAAATTCTGGGTCATTGTGGTGCTTACATGATTTTGTGGGATGTGCTTCTGCGCATAAGGCACAGGTAGGTAATTTATTACTACAGTACTTGACAACATGCCCATATTGCTGGCAGTTTAAACACCGAACTACCTCTAAATCATCAATAAAGCGGCATGTAGCCCAGTCGATGAAAAGTTTTTCTTTAGTGCTGACTAAATGTTTTCTAATCTCCGGTTCGAGCTCAATTCCCACCCACTTGCGCCCATTAGCTACGTTACGCTTGCGCACAATTTTAGTTTTAGACGTAAAATCGTCTTCGCTGACTTTAAGATCACTATCTTTGATATTTTGCCTGTATAACGCCGTTAAAAAGACCTGGTCGTCCATTGACGACGGTATATCTTTTATAAGTATGCGCGGTCGTCGCCCGGATGGAGTTTGAAGTTTTAAACCCGCCGAACGAATGGCCTCGACAGAGCGAATTTTATTGAGTTGGGTTTCATTTGCCACTCGGAGTACAACGCCAGAATTGGAAGTTTTTTTAACGCCTACTATTTGAAAACCGTCGTCCGCGGGTTTTATAGCCTTCATAAGCGCTTCCTTGGTCGCCGACGAAGTCGCGTACTCCGCTGATCGCTCAGCGGTGGGATACGCAATAATTGAAGGAACCGGTTTTCGCGTCTGTACTATGGGGGCGGCGGTTTTTTTCGGTAAACGCAGTTTTAATTGTTCCGCGTACGTAGGAATCCCAGAATTGGTTTTATTTACGCAAAGATCTAACTCACGTTCTGCGTTCGCCAATTTAGTTTCATTGCATGAAGATTTAAGCGCAAGTAATGAAATAATACTGGTAAGGCGCTGCGTACAATCCATCACCGATAGCTTATTCGCAATATTCATACCCGAGTTGGAATCACTGACTAATTCGTTAACCTTTGACAGATAAACGGAAGCTTGTGTCACAAGATCGCAATAATTATATTCCGCACTGTTTGTATCGCTAATATTTAATGAAGACGAATAATCGGATTGAGATCCCCGAAAACGTTTTATGTCCGATTCCTGTTGACCATCGGGAGTACAAAACGTCGGTGACGCATCGTCTAACACTCGTTTGTTGAAGCCTGAAGGGGGCGTTCTGGGAGTCTATGAAACTGTTTTAATTGTACTCTAAAACTATATATACATTTAAGATCTCTGATTGGTGGCGGTATATTGTTCCAAACTTTGGAGGCTGCGTATCTAAAACTGCCGCGGAAAGCAGCAGATCTGTGCGTGGGAATTGCTAATTGCTGCGCGCAACGTCTGCTCATACGCTGACGGTGATTGTTCACCCACGTGAGCTTTGCATGGAGGTATGATGGGCACTTACTTCCAATTACACCGAAAAGAAGGCAAGCAAGGTGAAGCTTTCTACGGAGTTTCATTTTGAGCAGGTTGTGTTTATTTAAATAAGGTGTTACGTGGTTCTGTTTTAACATTCCACCTAAGAAGGTGGAATGTTAAAACAGAATCTGGCACAAGCGTTTTGTACCCTTTGTAGTAATTTTTGGGTACGAGCTAGAAGCCTGGGGCCAAAAACTGAATCACAATAGTTAAGTTTTGCAAGAACAACAGACTCATTGTATTGTATTCATAGTACATTGTATTCTACTTGTTGAACCCTTTCATTTGATACCCATATTGATGGGATTAATAAAACCTAAGTTATCCGCCATTTTGTAGCGGCGGCCATATTGGATTTACAATGAAACAGAATTTATTTAATTGTATTGTCACCAGAACTAGAAGTGTGTACCAAATTTCAGATCAATCGGTCAACAGGAAGGGGGTCAAATTTCAGTTACTAAATTTGACCCAAGAATAAAAAATAAAACAAACGGGGTAAGCTAAATAAAACCGTTTAAATAATGACAATTCCACATAAATGTATTTTTTTTACGGAATAAATTATTTTTGACTTTGACTTGATCGCCCAAAATTAAAATTTAATAATGTTAGTTATTTCTCAAATATATATATATATATATATATATACTTGGATTGAAAATATAATAAATACTTACCTAAACCACTACATGTATAGAACAACATAAAAATCACTAAACTTGATTTTAAATTCATTTTTAAACGTAGTGTTTTAACTCAGATTAGATGTTATTAGGGTTTGTTCCGAAGTACAATAACAAACGCCAACAGTGCCGGAGACTATATATGGGAGACTGGAGTGATTTATATCACTATTTTTATATATCACTTGTCTTAACAGCGATAAGATACTAGCTACCATTATTCCATTTGAACGTATTACTCACTAGCTGCGCCCCGCGGTTTTACCCGCGTTCAACTTAATTAATTATAGCCTATGTGTTATTCTGATATATAAGCTATATTACTACAAAGTTTCATCAAAATCCGTTAGGTAGTTTTTGCGTGAAAGAGTAACAAACATACACACTCTCAAACCTTCGCCTTTATTATACTAGTGTGATTATCTTCCCTGAATTATAGGATGAGAACTAATATTTTTGGCGCAAGTTATCACGACTATAACGTTCAGACAAAAATAGTGTCTTGATGTTCGATTACTGTAGGTAGGTACTCATACATACAAATATATAAATACATAATTACATTGATGTACTGCTTTGATTGAGCTATATAATGAAATTTATTCAGCAGTTGGGTATTAACATACACTTGTTTTTGTTAAGCTTAATCAATGCAGTACATATATAGGTATAGTCATATACAATATTAAAGTTATAAAAAAAATTAACAAGTCCATCCGTACGGCCCGTTTTACCATAACATTTTGAGAAATCCTCAAACAATAATACTTAAGTAGTTTTTTTTTTCGCTGCTGTCGTTTTAATGTTTTAATTATTTGATTGAAAAATATGGATTTATTCATTTTGCATTGATAATAACCACGTATTAACTGAAGACCAGATCTATTAACAGTAGTTTTCATGTAATTATAGTGCTAATTAATAGTGTTAACTTGAGAGGTATAGTAATTTTTTATGCGACTGTTACCGGTATGATGCGTACATTAGAAGATAGGTACATTTTTAAACTTCATTATCAGTATTTACACCCTTTTATGTCTATTCCAGTCGGAAATCAGAAAATAAATATATAACTTTTACTGTAAAGTTATACTTTTATTTTCTATACATTTCAATCAACTTTTACACGTTTTACTGTTCGGCCAGGTAGATATCTCTTCCCCTCAATTTCATTTAGATAGCACATTTGAGTAAGTAACATGCCTATTATGACAAGATCTGCTACGGCCTCGGCTGCAGCTTGCCAAGATCAGTCTTCTAAGCTCAGGTTAGCTCTTAATGAGTTGCAATCTGATAGGGAGATGTGTGACAGGTTGAACAAAGCACACTACAATTATGAAAAACACGAAATCGCACACTTACATTTACAGCACCAAGATGCCAGGTGGATTTGCTTGGTAGCTAGTACGCAGGTGACGCTTCTGCCCGACCACCAGATGTATCCCTTAGTTGCCTTTTACGACGCCCACGGGATGGTATGGGGTGGCCGTTTTATTCTTTCTAAGCCGGAAACCACACGCATATATCGCATACAATATAATAATGTGTTCAGGATATTGATGGAGTTGCCCCGCTTTTGTAGTGCATCAGGGATGTTTGCGGTAGCTCGAGTCGATTATTTTTATACAACTATGAGAAAACGATGCGCTTCCCTGGTGCGCCGCGTACGTGTCAGCCCCAACATTATCATGAGCTGTGTAACCAGCAGACTCGATTGTTTGTATGTGAGTCGCTGCTCCAAGCTGTCCACCTCAGTGTTAAAAGAATGTCAGTGATCGTGTGTGTGAGTGTTGTTATAGGAATAGGAATACTTAGGTGTAAGAATTATTGTTACTAACAAATGTGAGTCATGTTACTTGAAATAAATAAATTATTATTATATATATTATATTGATACTCTGAAAATCACATGAGGCTCAGAGATAGATAGATAGATAGATAACTCTTTGTTGTACACCAAGTAAAATAAAATATAAGGAACAAGGATGCATTACAGAAATGTACAATTGGCGGCCTTATCACTAAATGTGATCTCTTCCAGACAACCTAGGCAGGGATTGGAATATAGAACAAAATAGTTGCGGTAGTTGTCAGTGTACAAAAACGATGACATGGTACGCACTGGTACCATGACAAAAACAGTGAACTTAACACGCTACAAACTTATACTTAACTTACATATTACATAACATCTATACTATATACACATACATAGAAATATATACATATATAAATAAAATATATATACATTCTTGAAAATTATAACCATAATGTACACAAGAGCTATTTTTAATGCTGAAGTTCTAGACCAATTAAAAGTAATTAATTTGTACTTTGTTGAAGAGACAAGTAGTGTTCTTTCACAAGATTCTGAAACTGTCGTAGTGATTTTGCTTGACGAATTACTAATGGCAGTGCATTCCACAGACGGGCACCTTGCACAGCAAACGATTTGTCAAAAAATATTGAGGAATGCTCTGGCATTTTTAATCGAAGATTTTGCGCTGATCTTAGTAACCTCGAATGTGACTCATAAAGGAAAGAAAAGCGATCTTTAAGATAAGAGGGAGCAGAAGGAGTAAACAAAACATTGTAAAGAAGTGACAGAATATGAGCATTCCGGCGAAAGCGAATGGGCAGCCACTTGAGCTTGTTACGAAATTCCGTGACATGATCATATTTGCGTAGACCAAATATGAATCTTATACAGACGTTCTGGAGACGCTCAAGTTTATCAAGCTGGGCCTCGGTAAGATCAAGATAGCTGACATCTGCGTAATCTAGTATTGGAAGAAGAAGGGATTGAGCAAGCGCAATTTTGGTGCTAGTTGGGAGGAAGTTTTTAAATCTTCGCAAAGATCCAATCGACGCAAATATTTTGCGACTGACGTATTGAAGATGAGGGCCCCAGGAGAGGCAGTTGTCCAAGTATATGCCCAAATTTTTTACTTCGCGACATAGCGGCAAAACACTGCTACCAAAACGAAGTTGTGGAAGTTGAGACCAGGACACTTTAGCTATCATCCTCGAGCTGCCGACAACAATGACCTGGGTCTTCTGAGGGTTAATAAGTAATCCGTGCGCACGACTCCATTTGCTGATAGTAACCAGATCAGTATTGATATCGCTAACAGCTTCTGCCAGCCTATTTAAAGGAGCCTGATTATAGATCTGAAGATCGTCTGCGTAAAGGTGGTAGGAAGAAAGAAGGCTTTTTGAAATGGAATTTATAAAAATTGCAAATAGTAATGGAGATAAAACGCCACCCTGAGGCACGCCTGCAATAGTATTGCACCAAGAAGAACATAAATTCTCGATACGAACACATTGCCGGCGGCCAGACAGGTAACTACGAAACCAGTCAATAACTGTTGGAGATACGTTAAGAGAGCGTATTATCCCCAGTAACACATCAAAATCCACAGTATTAAACGCATTACTAAAATCGAGCAGTGCAAGCGCTGTTAAATGACCACGTTCTAACCCGGCTCTAATGTCATCCGTAATATGAACCAAGGCTGAGGTTGTACTATGGCCAGGACGAAAACCAGACTGGAAGGGATTATTTTTCGTGAGAAAGCTACTTAGTTGGTTGTGGACAAGGCGTTCAAGGACTTTGGAAAGGAAAGGCAGGATGGAAATTGGGCGATAGTCCGAAAAGGATGCTGGGTTGGCCTTCTTTGGAAGGGGAGTAATTTGTGCATCTTTCCATATTACTGGGAGCTTAATTATAACATAACAAAAATATCAAACTGATATGATTTCCTTGGAGAATCACTCCCATACGATGACTTGATGGTCTTGGCCCCTGACATTGTTTCTTTTCCAGCCACTGACCTATCCTTAGGACCAACTGTGCCAGGTTATAAAAAATCAATCATAAACAACATATTAAAGAATGTAGTTGGCTGTAGTAAGAACAAAATTAATCCTCAGTCTCCATTAGTCTGTGAAATTTTATTGACTTATGGGACAATATTGGGGCACTGTCAGATGGACTGGATATAGAACCCTTGAAAAGGAAATTGCACAAATTATAGTATTTTATCAATTTGCATTTTATTTGAATGATGGGTTAATTTCAAATGTGGGTTTATTTAACCGTTACACGTTCACGTTATCGTAACCTTGTATTTTGCCAAGATTAAATTATCATTGAAAGGTTATCTTGGGTTCACAATGTCTTGTTTAAGTAATAACTAGTGTTTTTCATTTTAATTTATATAAGTATATAAATAGCTCTTCTAGCTGAATTACAGCACAGCTACGGTGGCTAATCTACACGGAAGTCTACTAGTCAGTTATCTATGCGTAAAAACGCAGGATTCTCTAGAGCGTAGGGCCGACTGCTTTACATACTCTTTAAGGACGTGGGTTTAACAGATCGCGAACTCAGAAAGGTTGTACTTTCTGAGTTCGCGACGTTACACGATAATTCAATTCTATATGTATTTTTTGGATGGTCGTACCGAAGGTAATAGAAATTCACGAATGAGGCAAGGATCTGGTAGTACGAGGATGTCAAGAAGTGGGTCAATTTCTCGTAAAAGATCAAGATCGTCGAGAGGTAAGGAAACTGAACGGAATATTAAGTTAATGATGAAATTTTAACTCTTTTAGAAAGGTTTACGGATGCTGATAAGCGAAAAATGTGTATATTTTAATGCGGATATAGTACCGGAGTTCGACCCTATATCAAATGATCAAATGGTTTTCAACTTGGATCACTAATGCGGGAAAGTGTGAGAGAAATAATATATTTTGGGTTATTTTTTCGCTAACAGTACAGACGCCAGCACATCCAGCTACCTCAATCTGACAATTTTCTTTTATAGATTTTCAACTTTATCACAAAAGCATAAGGTTCACTTTCAATTGGATAAATTTGACAGATTGGGGTAGCTTTATGTGCTGGCGTGTGTACTTCTAATCGCAACCTAAACAAGGATCACAAACGCTCAAGACGTCAACAATATGACTCAATTCCTCCCGCTGGGGTGCAACAGCCTAAACGAACCAGGCTATGAAGAGAAATCACAACCTCAAATAAATTCAGCAGTCTGGCCACTGAGAAACAAAATTTAATTCGTAAGCTACAATCATCAGAAAAACCCTGAGCAGAATGCCCCCAATCCTTGTGGAATTGAATACATCCTTTCATTAGCAATACAGAAATAAGATAGCCATCCAGTGTTACGCCGCTGATAAACACCAGGTCATCATAAATGCACTAAGGGACAAGAACATCGCAATTCACTGTTTCACAAGGAAATAATGTATAAACCAACGTAAACGTCTTTTATCACGTTTACATGGGTTTATACATTATTTCCTTGTGAAATGGGATTATGGGATTCCTAGGCGTAATAGTTGTTAAACTTTCTTCAACTAAGTACTCAAATGCGGTATTTACTCCGTTTTTGATCCCGTTACCAGCAGGAACAAACATGGTAAAATTTAGACAAATAAGATACTGTGTTGTACAAATTGTCAAGCGCTTCGTCAGAACACTATGTTACAGATGCCAAAAGTTTGGTTAATATTAGAATTCTTCTTAGTGGTTTACATTTTGAAATATTAAATATAAAAAACCGGCCAAGTGCGAGTCGGACTCGCACTTGAAGGGTTCCATAGCAGCAAGTATTTCAGTTAATTAAATGAATGCAAATTGCGGTTTATGACGTATTAAAAAAAAACTACTTGCTAGATCTCGTTCAAACCAATTTTCGTTGTTAGTTTACATGGTAATATACATCATATATTTTTTTTAGTTTTATCATTCTCTTATTATAGAAGTTAGAGGGGGGGGGGGACACCCATTTTACCACTTTGGAAGTGTCTCTCGCGCAAACTATTCAGTTTAGAAAAAAAATATATTAGGAACTAGCAACCTCAATATCATTTTTGAAGACCTATCCATAGACACCCCACATGTATAGGAACGATGAAAAAAAAAAATTCGAGTTTCAGTTCTATGTATGGCGACCCCCCAAAATAATTGTTCCTTTTCTATTTTTGTGTAAAAACCTTAATGCGGTTCACAGAATACATCTACTTACCAAGTTTCAGTTGTACAGCTCTTATAGTTTCGGAAAAAAGTGGCTGTGACATACGGACGGACAGACAGACAGACAGACATGACGAATCTATAAGGGTTCCGTTTTTCGCCATTTGGCTACGGAACCCTAAAAAGCATACTTTAGAATCGTAACTGTCAGCAGGATGGACCCTCTTCGCGCGGCAGTATATCTTGTTTCGCGTATTATTCTATTTAAATGTGTTCCAGTTTCATAGGCAAATTAAGCTCCTTGATTACAATATATTTTGGAGGTTGTGACCGGGCATTGAATATTCCCATGTGTTTCAGCGTCGACGCTGACGACCACGTCAGTACCATAGCTCCACGCTAAGCAGTATCAGATTCTTTGCTTTAGTTTTACTAGGTTCCTGTATACTACGAGTTGCATGCAGTGATCTAGAGAGTGAAACAGGGAAGTCGACCTTGTCTGGAGATTTGAGTTGTTTACATCAGGTTTCTGGTTAATTTCATTAAATAAACTTCTCGGAACGTAAACAATAATGTTAAAAGCAACATTATATTCAATTAACTTTAACCTTCGTCTGATAAACTGTTATCATATGTTATTGTTATTACTTACTTACTTAAAATTTACAGAAATTTGTTGTCCACTGACTTTATATAAGTAGTACTCAATCGTTATAAGTCATTTAACTAAAAGAAAATGTTTTTATTTTAATTAATTAATTCATTTATTACTGTACAAGTATACACAAAATCTATATAAATAAAAAGACAAGTCCTGACTGACTGACTGACTCATCAACGCCCAGCCCAAACCCTTGGACCTAGAAAGCTAAAATTTTGCACAAATGTTTGCTTTATAATGTAGACAAGGAATAAGGAAGGATTTTTCGAAATTCAACCCCTAAGGGGGTAAAACAGGGGCGCTAAGTTAGTATGAAACTTAGCCGTTTTTGAAGTTTAAGGCATAAAAATTGGTATTTAGCATTCCAGTTAAAAATAAAAAATTATGTATTTCAGGGTTTTTGGAAATTTCACCCCCAAGGGCGAAAAATAGGGGATGTAAGTTTGTATGGAAAATGTGTCAATTTTTAAGTTAAACGCATGAAAATTGGTATTTGGCCTTTTAGTTAAAAATAAAAAATATTAATTTCAGCATTTTTGGAAATTCCAGCCCCAAGAGCGTAAAATAGGGGGTGTAAGTTTGTATGAAAAATGTGTCAATTTTTAAGTTAAACGCATGAAAATTGGTATTAGGCATTTCAGTTAAAAATTAAAAATATATATTTCAGGATTTTTGGGAATTCCACCCCTTAGGGCGTAAAATAGGGTATGTAAGTTTGTATGAATATCTGTTTTTTTTTGGAGTAAACGCATGTAATGTATTTGGTCTTTTAGTTAAAAATAAAGCAATCCAGGGAATAATTTGTTGATAAAAAAAAGGTTATCCAAAACTGATTCAACAAATCGACACCAACAATTTACGCAAACTAAAATTTTTGAGAAATTCTTTTCTTTGCCAAGTTGCTTAAAATGTCGTGGTCGTTGTTGTCTAAGTAAAGATTTAGGGTTTTATAAGATTGGTAACTTCCTTTTTTTGGTAATTTTTATAACAAACCAAAAAAGCGACATTTTATATTTTATATTCGAGTTAGCGTAGTATAAATTGTTCGTGTCGAGATGATCGCACCCAAAAAATGTCATCTCAATTTTACTGATCTACAAGTTCACAATTTTGTATCTAGATGGCGGTAATATCGTTTCAGATCATGGAACTTATTTGGTATATCGGTTAAAATAAATAAATGCTTGAAATAAATGGTAGTGCAAAACTGAATTAATAGATGATCGCCTAAATCTCACCCAAAACTATGCACACATCTTATTTTACCGCTTTACAAGTTTATATTTTTGTAATAGATTGCGTAATCATCGTTTTAGATCGTGCTATGGTTTCGTTCACAAAATTTTATATAAGACCTATCAATGCCGTGGTCGCAACCTAATCTAATGGGAGTTACCTTTATAATGAATGCATCGTTGATTATTATTTTACTTTATTTGACTTACTGACTGTACCTACTTTAGGACAATTGATATGTATTCTTTAATTTCTTTGGTTGATGATATCGGGTCGTTTTTTTAAATAACAGTAGCAAAGTAGTATTTAGTTTATTTCTTAGTTAGGTTATTTATAGGTTAGGTTTTCTTAAATTTATATCGCTTATTTGTTTTTAAAGTTATATTTTTTAGATTAAGCTAGAAGTAAGTAGTTACATTGGTCATCATTCGAAATTGTCGCGGACGAAGTCGCGGGCACCAGCTAGTATACAATAAATATACACAAGTACGAAGAAATGAATAGTACAAATGCTTACTTCGCAAGAAACTTATTCCAGTAGACCCGCGACAGGAGACATTTTAATCAGCTATAATAATGTGTGTAGGTCTATAGAATACACTTACATACTAATAATTACATGAATACTTAAACACATATACATATCATAACCAATTTAGACTTAATAATATACTAAATACCAATAATACATTATATGAGGATGAAATTGAAAGATAGTGATTTTTGTGACTTCGTCTTTTAAAAGTGGGAATAGTTTTAAGTTTTGTATATTTGGCGGAAGACAGTTCCACAATCTGACTGCATGAGTAAATGAGTAGGAATAAAAATCAGTTTTATGGATGTAAATCTCCAATTGATAGATAGATTTCTCAGTAGCTGCCACGTCATGCACTGCACGGTAGGGTAAAAAAATTGACGATTCCACACAAATGTAATGTTTTAACGGAATAAATGACTTTTTCATTTTCATAAGAAAATCAATTGGAGATTTATAAGAAAACCGCTCTCGCAGATAGGACGGGGACAGAGGAATATGAAGGATATAGAAAAGGAATGTATGTGTTTCTTCTTCTTCCTTTATGCGTTAATAAACCATTGCACCGATTATGAGAAAATTTATTCATTTCCAATTATTGTACAGTTACATTATTTTACCATATTGCAGATTATAAGTGAACATCACCGTTTTCTTCATGGTTCCTAAATATGTAAGGCTTCTTTGGTCCAAAACATGAATTAGCGCCCTTGGAGTAAACCAATTTGTATCTAATCAAGTTGTATCTCAGATAAATCTCCAATATAAGCTGACCTGTCATTGTATGGAAATCCTATACAACGTGAGATCAGCTTATACTGGAAATTTGTAGCTTGATGTGTAGCCGTGTATACGCTGTCACATTGCGGTTTGTCCCTTCAATGTTTTTTGTAAGTCGAACAACGGATTGAGGTGGGTCTGTGGTATTTCAAACAACATTGTATCTTTTAGCTTATTGATCATATAAAAGGCAAGATGCAAGTGAGTTATGTAATTATTTATTTTATTTATTTATTTATTGTTTGGAAAACCAACAGCTATACATAAAAAATATTACTGCTATAATAGGAAACATAAAGCCAATTACAGGTTTCCACGGATAGCGACTGATACACACATACAATGCTTCCGATTTTACTCTTAAACAGAGTAGCTGAAGACATAATAATATTATTATGTTAAAAGTTATTGGAAAAAATTAAGGTTCAGCTGCCTGCGTGCCACCTCGCTTATAACTGGAGTTTGTCTTTAAGTGAACTGTTCATGAATATGAAAGTTGTTTGAATATTTATTTGATAAGGTGTGAATATAATAGTTAATCCTTAAAGGTCATGTTCACAAATGAAGAAACTTTTGGTATCACAACTGATATCGTTCAGGTGTCCGCTGTAGAACATGGATCCACACTTCTCGTTTTCACCACCGTCTGGTTGATTGTTACCCCACAGTGTGTAGCCCGTTTCTTCCAACTTCATACCTGTCACAATAAAGCAAACATTGATTATCAATTAGTACAAAATATGCCTAAGGCTAAACTGCTTTAATTACGTAACTATCATTGCCATTTCGTTGTTATCGACCAAGACAAATCATCGTTACTATAAAATGTTGTTGGCTAATTAACAAGGTATCACTTTATGACTATGTCATTCGATAGCTGCTCCCATATATATATATAAGTAGGTTTTTACAGCACAACTGCGTTA
Organism: Pseudoips prasinana; assembly: GCA_951640165.1. Lineage (NCBI taxonomy): Eukaryota > Metazoa > Arthropoda > Insecta > Lepidoptera > Nolidae > Pseudoips > Pseudoips prasinana. Next base: position 14,351,702 of record OX621241.1, on the reverse strand, counting down.
CAAAATAATTTTATTGAACCTAGTTTAAGTGGATAAAAGATGGCGTATTTTATTTCTATCAGCTGACGTTTTGTTTGACATTTGTGTACAATTGAGGTTTTGTTGAAGTTTTTTTGCCGTTTTACACAGTGTTTTACATTTTGATTTTTACTGATTTCTAGTCGGATTTTTCACAAACTTAAAAAAGCCCTCGAAGAAAATCAAAACTCATTGAAAATACACTGTCACGGTCATAGATCCATCCCGATTTAGTCGATTCAATTTGGTCAAACTCTATACCAGTCCCAGAAATGTTGACAGAGCAAAATAATATCACGTCTCTTAGTTGAGAATTTTAAATGTAGAAATAGTTGAGCGTGGTTTAAGTGGTTGAGCGGGGTTTACCTGAGCCACGCTTATGCTGTGGATCACGGCATTATTTTCAGACCGTTACACTTTTGATGATGTCCTCCCGACCGAATTTCGGCCACGGCGGCCAGTCTTAATGGAGACTAGCCAATTGCGCAGGACATATTATAGTACCCAAGTGTGTGCGCAAACACAGGGGCACTTTCTATTCCATCACTCTCATGATCCGATGGGACGCCTAGCGACACGACCGGAAAGAGTTCAGGTACAGGACCGACGGCTTTACGTGCTCTCCGAGGCACGGGGGTGTAATACCGCCAACTTCCAGACTTCGGGCTGATACTGAGAAATTTTTATTTACGGAAAAATCCCAAAATCACTTTTTGCCCCGACCCGGGATTTGAACCCAGGACCTCATTACCTGCAGTTGAACACGCTACCGCTAGACCAACGAGGCAGTTAACTGCTGCTGCTTACACTTTTAATATGCTTGGAAAAAGTCAGAGCATGATTTGTAGTATTACAAATTTGATATAGGTATATAAATTTTAGGTAAAGACGCCATCACATCCAGCTACCCCAATCTGAATAGACTATTAAATCGGGCTCTTACATTTGATCATACAGTAAAATAATTATTTTATTTTATTTAAGAAGCGAACACAATTTGTGCTTGTCGCTGCTGTCCATGTCGTTACGACAATCAACATACGAAAATGGTTCTTCCGCTTTTTAAATAGTAGAAAACTACCAAGTTACATAATAATTGACGGATACATATTAGTGTATTTATGGAATATTTAACACTGTTGTGTATATGTCTTTATATCAGCTCACCTTCGTTTGTACGCCATCCTCTGCCGTCTCTGTTATGATATCCCAGATGCACACTGCCTTTCACGAAGTCCCCCATAATACTCGACGTGGGTGCATCCGCAGTCAGCTTCACGAGGTGTTGGGCTTCTAATTGCGAGTTGATAACAGCCAAGCAAGACCCCTCAACAGCGCAAGCATCTTGGGCATCTGTCCAGTTCAGCGGCTTTAGGTGGAATTTGTAGCATCTCTTTGTGTTTTCGTTGTAATTGTAATCTGAAAAACATTAACTTACGTTAGTCTAAACTAATTGAATAAAAATTTTAGAGCAATTATTTTTTTATTGCACTATAAGAACCTGTGCACACCACGTGTTTAAACGCGACGTCGACACGCGTTTTAGAAACGCGCGTCGACGGCGCGCTTTTATCCTACAGTTCAGTTTGTTACTGTTTATATCGATACAAACGCGATGCTAACGCGCGTCTGTATCGCTAGTTCGCTACAAAAGTGACAACGGTGAGCCTAAAAAACATGGTGTGCATTGGCCCTTATAAGCACAATTGTAGTTTTATGAGTAAAGAAGCATTGCGCTTAATAATAAATTTATAATTTGAATTTTCGATGCACTTTTACCATTTCAATGGCAGTTCAATAAGTCACAGACATCAGCCAAATTCGTCTAAATCCGCAAATTTAAACTACTTCGTTCATCTTCTTAAATATCCTGTACAAATTTGACTTTATTTCAAAAGACATCTTTGATCTGAAAATAAGATTACTTACGCGCTCAGGCCGACTATATCGACAATTGACGTGACTTAGTTGGTAGTAAGCTTGCCATCTGATCCAAAGGTTGCGGGTTCGATCCTCTCACAAGACAAATATTTGTGTTCAAAAATTTTGTGTGTATCTCAAGCTTTGCTTCGTTGCTGCTAGATGGTGCTGTGTGATATGTCCCGGATATAAGTTATTAGGTACTAACCAAATAATTATGCAGTAGGTACGTTACTCGAACCCGAAACATGCGGCCGTTGAGGTAGAAGCGAGGCGACTATCTAACCACTACAGATATACACTCATTTAATTCTTTATATTTAAACTTCTAAACTTACCTATATCGTCCATATTGCATTGTAAATTCCATTGTTGCCCCACCAGGCTTTTCTTGCATATGAAAGGGTATTCCCGAAGACAATCGATGTCGTTAAGGGTAAGATCAGGTCGCAATATCACACAGTCTTCCCCTCTATTGCCGTCATTCGGTTCGCCTGACCCCCATTTATTATAAACATTACTAATTGGGTTTCCTAAACGACATACATGACCAATTATTATTAACGTGGCTTAAAATGCATACGTAATTAAAATAACTTTAAACATTCATCTCAGCTTCACAGAATTGTTATTATAACATGTTAAAATTTAATAAGCAACAAAATTCGTATCTGGACAACGTAAAGAAACCAGTTTGAAAATTACGAGATAATACATTTTTTGTGTATTTTGCGACTTGATCAGTGGCGTAGGCAAATTTAGTTACTAAAATTTCGTCCATTATTTAGGTAATATCTTGTATATCACAAAGGTCTATCCCTAGGGTATCATGGACATTTTCTGTGTTATAATTATATAGTATCACACAGCATTTCCTATCAAATAGAAATAATTATCAACATTGGTGGACATACAACGGAGAAACGGCGTTAACCTATATGACATACAAAAAATATTAAAATGAGCTTAAAAATAACAGGCAAATTGATGTCCCTCTTTTTAAAATCGATGAAAGGATGTAAAATATTATCCTAATATCAACAATAGCAACAGTTTCGATCAAATCGGCCTAGTACAGACGCCAGCACATCAAGCTACTCCAATCTGTCAAATTTTCCCATTTGAAAGTGAACCTTATGGTTATATGATAAAGTTGAAAATCTATAAAATAAATTTGACAGATTGGGGTATCTGGATGTGCTGGCGTCTGTACATACAGCGCTGCAGCGTGGCGTCTGTCTGTATCTTGACCTCACATCGCGCTGTTCACAAATACAATTACAAAAAAAATAATTGGCTTTTGTCGATACAAAATAAAATGTATAAATTTATGAAATTTAATACTAACTGCTGATTTGATATTTATGATGAGGAACGGTGATGGCTGATGGTGAATAATACCACCACTCACCCAATGGAATGGAATCATACCATTCCATCATTCAGATCATTCCAGAATCGTCGCGAGGGAATATACGGTCCGTAACGTAGTGCCGCGGCAGCGGCCGCCTAACGCTAGATACACTATTGTTGGTGAAGATTGGTGGAAAGTTTCTTCATCACTATAACACAATTTGCATATTCTCAATTTAACATTCGAAAGAGCAGACCATCGAATAATACATTTTCGGAGAATCGTTCAGACGAAGCAGCGTTTGGCGCGAAAAGGTTGTTTAGCAATAAATTCCCTTCGAAAAAACGCTCAGTCGAGTTTCTGTTCATAGAACATATGACTCTCGCTACTACGTTACGGACCCGGGAATATATACCAGAGAAACAGAGAGCAGTATTTTTAGTACCATGACCATCATGCTGTTAAGCGTGGTGATTGTGACATATGCGTTTAGTGACGCAAAACATAAAAACCACGGCTCCCACGCCCCGGCAGTACTGCTATTCCCAGACTCTTAACAGACGTGGTAACGGTGAGGCAGGGGGCGCTAAGAATCGCCGGCAAATCGTGTGTCACCAATAACGACGACCTCTGGCCCTGGCAACATACAACACTCGTTCACAACAGACCGACGAAGAGAAGAGAGATGAACTTCTAAGTGGAGAAACAACTGAGCAGTTTAAATTGGGATATCATTGGATTGTCGGAAGTCCGAAAGAAGGAGGAGAAAATGGTAATCCGGAAATCTGCTGAATATCTGAAAGGGCGACCAACTGTTCCTAGATGGTGTCGCGTACATTATTCACAAGTCCGTGGTGTGCAATGTAGTGAAAAGCGAGAGTATGTCGATTAGGGTAACGTACTTCATATACAGAATTACCAAGCAGTATTCCTTGAAAGTAAAACCTCTGGGTACACGCGGCGACGTCTTTTCTGTCGATGAGGTACAGGTCATTTATGAAAGGATATCTGACATAGCCCGAAGAATTGCTCAACTGAAGTGGCACTCCCACTTCAGTTATATAGCTCGTGCAACCGATGCCCACTGTAGCAGAAAGGGTCTTAAGTGACGACCGCGAATTGGGAGACGCACTGTAGCCTCTAAAAGACCCACCGTGCAGAAGTGATGGAGGGATTTCCTTTTGTAGCAACTCTAGATATATTTGGGAAGACTTTATCCGACGGTAGACGGCTTTCAGCTCATATGATTATAATCATGAAACTGATGATGATCACGATTATGATGATTATGATAGCTTAAATACACACCATCAACTGTTTCGAAGCGACCTTCGGTCCGTAAATCCGTAACACCAATAAAAATTGAATCGCCATGACCGATCTTATCACTCCAGTCTAGAACAGAAGCCTCTTCTTTATTTTCAGGATAGAAAACAGTTGCTCCTTCCGATTCACATATCCTCTTAGTATCATTCCATGTGGCGCGTTCGTGTAGCTTGTAGAAACTGCTGGTAGTCTCCACATATGTGTAACCCTTCCAAGCCTTTTTCCATCTTGCACCTTTGAAAATTATAAAAAAATCACATCGCATCGTCTTCTTTGAAAAGCCTTACCTAATACTAAGCTTCCGTTGTCCGAGATATTCAGCTCGCTGTCCATCTGTCTGTCAGCGGGCTGCATCTCTTGAACCGTGATAGGTTGGGTTGATATTTTCGCAGACGGAACAGACAGACCCGAGTCCGGTGTTTGCACACACCGCTCCACACCGATCCCGAAGTGGGGTGGGTAAATGAACCTATCATTCACCTACCCCGCTTTGGGATCGATTCATGAGACGGAATGTGGGTGCACCATGGTACGTCCACAACAAAAGCCTTCACGTCGAACCTACATTTGCCTACCATCAAGCATTGGATGAAACAAGCATCGAAACAATTCATTGGATCTGCTACTCACCATCCAATCTATTTGGAGATAAAGGCGGTCAATTACACCCTTTCTCACCTCTCACGTAAGCACCGCCGTCATAGAAATATCTTGGATAATCCGGACGATGACATCACCACTTGCCAAGAGCAAGTCAAGACAATTAAAGACTCTCGAGACTCGCCGGACGACTGCAAACGCGCCGGCATCACTACCGTCATCCATGACCTTTATTTTGCACTCCCACTTACACAAAAGGAACCTAAAAGAAATTACCCTCTCTCTCTCGCGACCTGATCTTACCCTCTTTATTTATTAATTAATCGTAGAACTATACTCATACCTACAATAAATATAAATAGTTAATTAATAAGTACTTACACGTATAACAAGTTAATAATAATATCAACATTTGAAAATGTTTCACATGAAAATGTTAATAGACAGCTGAATAGCACGAAATTCTCATTATAGCATTTAGCAGTAGAACAGAAATTAAAACGACCGAGAGCGAATCAAAATAATATTTACAGTACTAGCTTTTAAGTTGAAACTCGATTACAATAGTGTTGCACACGGATCGGCAACGTGTCGGGCTTAACTGCCTAAGACACTTTATTTTTGAAATTTTGGCAGCAAACAGTTTTTGGTTTAAGTATAATTTTGTAAGTATGAGGCTTAGAGATTTGAATTTATTTGATCTCTATTATCTATAACTTATACAGTTATAATAATTCGACATCATGTGTTAGCCGGTGTTACGTTTCCCCAGCTTACACATACACATACATTGGTTCATGGCTCTAAAACTATTCGAGATAGATTTGATAAATTTGAAGCCTAATACTGCAATTTTACTGAGAATTTTGAGGGCAGTACCTATCTCAGATTATAAAACACCTTTTGTTTTACAATCTGCTTCCATAATTACGAAGATGAAGCGAAATTTTAGTAATCTTTACCAAGGGTTTGGTTCTCTCCTCTCTGTAAAATTTCCTTTATAAGAACTCATTCGGGAACTTTTTATGATAAATAAATTCCCTATCATTGATTACGTCAGTACTATTTGTGAAATAGTAATCTGCATCTCAGTTATTACATTTCCTAATAAACGGGTACCTCTTCGGCTTATGCCGAAGAGGTACCCGTTTATAAACTCTAACACACTAACAGATAGTCACTTATATGTAAAACCTACGTATCATAATGTTTTATAGTCCATCAAACAATATGTCTCCATATTCAGATGCAACATATTTTCACATACATAAACTCAAATTTTATAGATCATTTCTAATCGAAAATCAAGTTAACTCCACGACAATATCTACCTACTTTATTAAATTACGAACAAATACTTACATGAACAAAAACATATCAAATTTGCTAAACCCACTAGCATAATTTTGGAATACATTTTATGGACAAAGAATTTCAATAACGAACGTGTGCTTGTTTTAAAATATACTATACAAATGAAACGATACGCGGCGAAAAATAAATGATTGAACCATGTAAGTGCAGATGATTTGATTACTGTATATTATATCTACCTACGTTATACGTACGTAATAAGAAGATGAACAGGAAAATCAAAAAACCGGAAATTAAGTACGCCGGGTCACTCACATTCGAACAATATTTTGTTAAGGATTTCTTTAACTCGTTACCCCTGAGTCTTAGTTGCTGCGGCAAAGGTTAACTTATGATTTGTTCTCATACGCTTTTTTTTACACTTGTCGATTTTACAATCACAATTCAGCAGCATTTTTTCTTATATGTTAGATTTTTACAGCCGACCGCTTAACCAAATTTAGTTCTATTTTTAAATTTATTCTCATCCTAGGGAGGTAAGTAATTACTATATTTCCCGCCCAAAAAGTCACTACTCGGATCAAACACTACTTTCCGAGTATAAGAAATGAATAAAATATTTTTTCCAACAAATATATTTTTTCGTCAGAAGCTTCAAAAACCAATAAAAATGCAGATTTCAAACTGCAATCATAACATTTTATTTAGACAATTTTACGCTCATTTCATCAGTTATATTCATTAGTGGTCAAACATTATATTAAATATTGTGATTTCGGTAATATTGGAATATGTACAGTGTCAGTTCAAATCAGAAGTAACCAAAAATTAAAACTTCTTAATTCCGCAATATTGCGTCGCCTGCTATTAAAGTGACAACAATCCAAGCTGTATATACACTACAAATAACTATGGTACAATATTATTACACTAATATATTACTACATTACAATATGACTATCGTAGGCATAAGAGTTTTGACTCCTTTCCGATTAATTTAATAATAGTAGGCTGTCCTGTTGACGACATTCGTACCCAAATAGTCTTTGTTTTACATTTTTTTTTAATTGTGTCCAGCGGGTCTTGTATGTTGCGTATTAAACTCTATTACTCTCAACTCTATTCCTTGGTCCAACCGAAGTATTGGCATACCCAACGTCTTAGCCATGTAAATATGACGGGTCATATTTGCATGGCTAAGGTTTCGATTCCCACCCATGATAGATATTTGTGTGCATGAACATGTCTGGGTGTAATTATCTACATAAGTACCTATGTACTTACAAAAGAAAAGTAGTAAATATATCAGTTATCTGGTTTCCATAGTACAAGCCCTGCTTAGTTTGGGATCAGATGGCCGTTTGTGACATAGTTATGTCACAAACACCTGGAAATTGCCAGGCATGGCAGGCGGGTTGGCGATCGCAGAATGATGGCACTCAGAGAGAGGCTGCTGCCCGTTCTCTGGTAGATATTCCTTCAGGAATATTTCTACGCTACCCACGAGATGAGAGGGGTGATATTCATCGCTACCACCTCACATCATATCTTATGACTATTGCGAAATTATTATTATGCATTAGCCATGTTTCATAGATAAGATAATGTTGGCATTCGCTATAAGGATAGGAGGACAGGTTTGCATCCCACTACACCACAATCGGATTATCGATGCTTAGGTTAGCGCTAAATATAACAGAAATACCAATAAAAGAAATCATAAATATTTATTATTAAATTTTATCGTCCTATCTTCCTTTCATCGTATTTGCCTTTATCCTCTTTACAGAATATTCATATACTTTCATAGAATTTGTCATTTTATCGTTTATAACTATGAGCTATTAAAGTTCAAGAACTGGAAGAATTAACAATAGCGTTATGTTTTATTATATTCTGCAGGTACAGTGTATTCGCCAAATCTGTTGTCGTGCGTAGCCGTATCCACGTCGTGTTCGCAAATGAAGAAACATCTGGTATCACAACGAATGTCGTTGAGTTGTCCATTAAAGAACATGGAACCACATTTCTCGTCACCTCTACCGTCTGGTTGATTGGTACTCCAGCAGGCGTAACCACTGTCTTCTAGCGTCGTACCTGTAACATAAACAAGAGATCGTTAAAAGATAATGTTTTGCTGTGCGCTGACTGATTATAGCCTTTTGGCGCTTCGAAGTCAAAGTTACGCCTAACTACTGACTCCCTAGTGTATCAGAAGCGCCTAATGGCTAGCGACATCGCTATAGAATTATGTTCCGTAAAGAGCTCTTGATAAGATTATATTTAGATTAGAATTGTGTTGTCACCGATCCGAACCATGGGTATTTAGGCCAGTGACAAAAGCCCATAATAGTACCTTCTCTCTTGTTTTTTCGCCTCCTTAGCAACTCATTGGTTTAGAATGCAGAAAAAAATTTCTAATTTAGATATAAGAGCTTCATTAATTTCAAAACACGATTTAAGTTCACGATTTCCTCATGAAAAAAACTTAAAACTAAAAATCGCAATTATTTTATGATAGTTCAACTTTAAGTACTTCCTCGGCACAAAAATATCGCAAACCTCTAAAACAAATATCTTAAAAAAATACTAGGTACCTGTTATTTTATTTATAGAGTATGTATGATTGATTAGGAAAACCTGTCAACTAGCTATTTTACCCGCGTTAATCTTTATAAATTATAGCCTATGTGTTATTCGAATATAAAACAACAAAACTTAACTACAAAATTTCATCATAATTCGTTTGGTAGGTTTGCGTGAAGTAACAAACATCCATACAGCCATACATCTATGCTCACAAACTTTCGCATTTATAAAATTAGTAGTATTATAGTATAATTATTGCAATACCAACTAAACTAATTTTAATTTAATTGCATTTCTTTCTAGTTATTATGAAAAGGAATAAGTATGCATCTTTAGTTCTATCAATTTAATATTAGCTCAAAACACTGAAGTAAAATAAGTGACAAACACAACAAGAATAAAAACCTCGTCATCCGCCGAGGATATGCGGGTAAGCCACTATTTTATTTTTTAATAGTCATATTCGATTCGTACAAAAATAACTGAATAAAAAAAGACTATAAATAACATTTCATATCAAATGAAAATCCACCAAACCTCTGCAAAAGGTTTAATTAATGTAATAATAAATATGTAGTAAAAATATTAGACTTAAACTAGATAATTAAACATAATCTCTTGACAATAACTTGATACGAGCTAGCTAAATATCATTTCTGTAATAAAATAAATTTTATAAATGTTTTCATACAAGATGTACCTAAATATCTATGTTACTAGAAATAATATCTAATGTATACAACTATATTACTACAAACATGTTCTGACTATTTACAAGCGCTTTTTTAAAGTCTACGTGAATAAAAACCTTTTTTATTTTATTTTATTTTAAGCAACTGAAGCACGTTGAAGGCATCTAGGACTAGTATTGGCCTTTAAAATTCAGTCAAAACTATGGTTTGTAGATGTAAGGCTATTATAGACGACGAAGGTGAATGGCATATCCAAGCATTATCAATAATATATGTACCAAGTTAAACATGATTAATTCATATTTTATTTGTTACAAGGCTTAAATTAATTTTTTGCTGGATTAATACTGGAATGCAAGCTTGTACTAACAAGTTGAGGACACAGGACACCACAGGACGTTGGCGGTATAATACCCCCGTGTCTCGGAGAGCACGTAAAGCCGTCGGTCCTGTACCTGAACTTTTTCCAGTCGTGATTATTATTATTAGTCGTCTTGTAGTAATGCGACACCCACCTCTAACAGTTTGCCATCCGTCGTCAAGTCTGTTGTGATATCCTAAATGGACGGCGCCACTGAGAAAGTTCCCAGTGACTGTGTGTGTGGGTGCAGCTCCAGTGATCCTGACAAGAAGGTCGGCTTCCTCCTGTGAGTTGATCACAGCTAAATACGACTGCTCGGCAGAACATACCGCGTGAGCATCCGTCCAGTTCAATGGATTCATGTGGAATTTGTAACACCTGCCCGTTTCTAGCTCGTATCTGTAGTCTGAAAAGAGACAATATTATTATTATTCTTCTTAGTGGTTAACTTTTTTAAATAATTATGAACTATACAAAAGCATTCTCCCTTAGGATTCGCAACCATGGGTTGCATGGATCCTGTTCACGTGGCCAGTATGCAATAATCCGTACATTTATTGCCGATCGATATCGACAATCTCGTGCATCAAATAAAAGTATTCCGTTCCGATTCACGAGGTCTATCATGGGGACTGCAACATCGACAATCACAGCGCCAGCATCTTGGCAATATATCAACCCAATATTAGACTTGTTTGCAACAAAACAACACCTTCGTGACAGATTCATAGAACTGCCTGTCAGAATCTAGTCAGAACTTACTGTAAAAAGCCATTTTCGAGAATCTGGCTGAACTGGTACGTACATACCTACATACCTGAAGTACGGCACATCTCCATAAAGTGGTTAATGTAGTAAGTAATAATAATACAGTGTATCTGTATTGTGTATATTATTCTACTAGTAAACTCTAAACACTGACCTAAATTAGGTATGTTACATCGTATATTCCACTCCAGCGATGCGAGGCTCTTCTTACAGATGAAAGGGTACTTAAAGTGGCATTTGTCGTCATTTAGAGTACCATCCCGCCTCATAATCACACAGTCTTCGATGCCGTCAGCATCGTTAGGCTCTCCAGGCCCCCAGTTGTGGTATACGTCGAGTATTGATAGGCCTGAAAATTAAATAGTTTTGTTTTCTTATTACTGTATATAACTTTCCAGCAATTATATTTAACAGCCGTGGACTTCTCTTGGCGCCTGTTCAGGGGAGTCCCAGGAATACTCGTATGCTGCTCCGGTGCCCCCCTTTTTCGCCATGAACACGGTGGTTGGGACACGTACCCTGGGAGAGCTTTGGTTTGTTCTCCCAGATTTCTGCCAGTCAGGCACAGCGACAGTGCAACACATAACGCTGTCTTCTCGGAGTTGCTTGCAAGTAGCGACAGTAGAGGACACTTTTCTTACTGCCACAGCATCCCCACCTAACAGAGGACTACACTTCCAAAACTTTGTTTCCATTGGTGGTCTATCGGCTATTCAGTTTTATTTAATTTGTCTCAGTCTAGTGAATTAAATTTTACAAAATCCAACAAAATTTCTGCTCAGAAATTTTGGTGGATACATAAATTGATCTTTTCTTTATCGTACAGGCAGAGGTTGCCCTGGCCTGGCCTGACAAAGTTGTTCATGCCGCCCATTAGGCCTCTGACATAGTTTAACGACTGTCCAATAAGCTTTACGTGCACTCCGAAAGGAGATGCTCGGAAATTAACCACTTTGGCGCTCACCCATCTACACACTACAGTGACTGCGTCCTTAGCCGTTCACTGACGAATCGGTGAGTGCAACTGTCTATGAGCTACTATGAATAGTTATTATAAGTACACTTACAGAGATAACTCAAGAACTGTACTATGTATGGTGTGTAGTCTTAAGTTCATACCCAAAGGAGTGATTTTAAAATATAAATGTAGTACTATTATTTGACAACTTAATATTTGTACAATTTATATATAGCAACTAACTTAATAATGTTGTGAGCTAACACAGAATCGAATTGCAGTGATCGCATTACACAATTCTAAGAAAACAGAAATGAAAACTTTCAACTTGTTTCAAATATTATGAACAACAAGATTTGTGTTCTCGGTCATTAAACGTGATATATTATCAATGATAGGCACTGGCCGGCTACATAAAAGCTAAAATAGAAGTCTAGCATAAAAGTCACGGTTTTAGTCATTACATAACAGACAGTTAAGACAGTTGGCACGCCACTTCGTGTCCCGGGTTCGATATCCCCACAAGACAAATATTTGTGTGACCCATAGTTGTTCTGAGTCTAGATCTGGATATGCTTGGTGTCCATCAATTATTTGTTTATGCAGTACCGCTACATTAAATCCACTAAGCGGGCGTTGTGGTTTACTTATAGTAACACAAATATATAATAAAATTACATTCAAATATTAATAAATTCAAACATTAATTTATATTGTACAGAAAACCATAACTTGTGTACCAATGAGGAAAAAACAGATTCAGAAACCGGTTTCCATTATAGTTTATCTCAGATTTGAGGTACTTAATTACAGGTATTATTGTATTCCACAAACATAACCAAATTGGCATAATCACTCCAGTACCTACTTATGTAGGGACTTAGAGTCAAGATTCTCCGACTCCAACGAGAAAAAGCTCTAACTTTTGAACGTCTTATCAGAATCTAAGGAAATTTAGCTAAAACTATCAATATTAAAATAACAGTTTTTATAAAGAACGTCGTCTATTTGGAAGGTAAGAATTTGATGCCCATCTAGAAAATGACACATAGAGATAATATAAACAGACATGGCCTTCAAAGTTAAAACAAATAAACGTCATTTTACATCGAAGGTTAGAAATTAGGAAACCGCGTAATAGAGATAATCGTGATGAATTTTAGTGTCGAAAGAAATCATTAGAACAAATCGATATTGCCAGTGGGAGTGTAATGTCGGTAATTCAATATAATAGGGGATCGGCCTAATGTTGAATTTACCGAAGACAGACGCAGAAAACTAGACTAAAAAATGTGCACAAATGTAATTATAAAAGCAAACAATATTTAAATCGCCTGATGGCCTCTGAATTCAAATCAAATGAACCAATTAATACAAGTAAGTAAATATTATGTTGTGGCGATTTGGTTGGGTCTAAGAGAATCATTCACATAGAATCTGGCTAAAAGAAAAGAAAGAAGTATTGTGACAACTTACCGTCTACAGTTTCAAAAACTCCTTTAGCCACTAGATCGGATACCCCGACGAACACCCAATAAAACGGCTGCGTTTCGTTCCACCACGATAGGACAGAATGAGCCTCTTGATCGTTCTCTGGGTAGAATAAACTGGCACCTTCTAACGCGCACACTTTCTTAGCTTCTAACCACGTCTTTTGAATAGTGTGAATCTTATAGAAACTCTCTGTTTCTTGTATGTATTTGTAATCTTTTCGGAAGTTCTTTTTATCTCTTTGTCCATCTATAAGTAAGAAATAATAACTATATATAATGAAAGCAAAACCAAAGTACGCCGATAAAGGGTTAAATAACATACCTATTCGAAAACCATTAACATTTATTTTATTTTTATTTATTTTATGCTTTTTAACTAATTTAATGAACCTCGGAGCGAAAATCATCGTATTCTTTATGTAAGAAATTGATTTCACATCTCTTTGGATGTATGTATATCTTGGCTATAAATATATATATATATATATATATATATATATATATATATATATATATATATATATATATTTATATATTTTAATAATCGAATCGCGAGAGTAACTACTTTCACGCCAAAACTACTGAACCGATTTAAACAAAATTTGGTACACAGATAGTCTAGAACCTGAGAAAGGACATAGACTACTCTTTATTGCGAAAAAAGTTTGTAAAAGTTTTACCCTCTAGGGCGTAAAATAACAATAGGGAATAAAAGTTTGTAAAAATGGGAATAATGTAAGGTGTATGTGTGTATAAGTGAATTTTTACAATTTTGCGACAAGAGACAAAATATGCCCCTTTCAAATAAAAATAAATAAATTTCATTATTCCATTCTTTTTCCATTATACATGTTTATTCGCAAATGACGGCTTATAAGCTGTCCGTTTGTACAGACGCCAGCACGTCCAGCTACCCCAATCTGTAAAATGTTTTTTATAGATTTTCTACTTTTTCACATAAGCATAAGGTTCACTTTCAATTGGGGAAATTTGACAGATTAGCTTGATGTACTGGCTGTCTGTACATTTATTTACTTCATTTTAAGAAACTCTAATCGAACATTGAACCTCTATTGATCTCAGAAGAATCATACAGTTTGCGTAGTTGATATTGTTCATAGCAACTCCACCTAGTATCCGACATGCTTATTGTTGAGTTCAACTATGAGGTCATTGATATACGGATTGAAGATACTTTAACTTTCCCTGTCTTACCCCGCACTCCAATTTATTTGGCTAAGAGAGTACTGGAAGAATTAACGTATGTAGTTTTGACTGGTTTTGCAATTTTTTATAGCCAGATATAAATAGGAAGAAGATTTGAAACTGGTCTTTATGAACCTAATGCAGTGAAAGAGAAGCACAAAGTTGGTACAGGTAACATCTAAGTATAACAAGATTGCGCTTTTCTCTAAAAAATCCTTAACTGATTCTGTAATTTTTTATGTTATTTAAATCTCTAAATTACGTATGACGTTAATTTATGAAAAAGTAAACTAAGATCTGCATATCAGTTATTACATTTCTGAACAAGTGGGTACCTATTAAGCATAACACATAAACTGTCAAAAAGTGTGTCTCAATATTTAGATGCAACATAATTTCACAGAACACACAATCTAATTCAAATCTAATCAAAAATCAAGTTTAGTCAACTCTACTTTATTATTCTATAAATATGAACAAATACTTACATGAACCAAAGAATAACAAACTCACTAAGAAACTCACTAACAAAATCTTGTAATACATTTTATGAACCAAGTTTTACAATAACGAACGTGTGCCTGCGTTAAAGAATACCATACAAATGAGTGGACGATACGCGGCGAAAAAGAAATGAATGAATAATGTACATAAGTGTAGATGAAACTGTATATTATATCTGTCTACGTTATACGTACGTAATAAGTAGATGAACAGGAAAATAAAAAAAAACTGGATATTAAGTATGGATAGTGAGACGGGTCACTCACATTCGAAAAATATTTTGTTAAGAATTTTACCCATTACTACGAGTCGTAGTCGCTACGGCAAAATTTAACTCATGTCTTTACCTCCATAGAACTTACAAAGAAAAGTACTACAGACCGCAATATTGGAAATTACAATATAGCGAAGTCGCATGGCATTATCAAGGAAGTGATGTACATGATTCACTGGGTTTTACGTGACCTAGCTTTATTATTATCTATTAAACGATATCTATTAGGTATATCCATTACGTCCTAACACTCTTTGTGTGATAGTCTAGGACTTAATCACTGCCATATACCCGCATGTATGTTGAAATGTAATTTCCTACACGAAAAGTACACAGGGAAATATACTCGTGCATCGCTTTCAAACATGGGTCTGTTTTTGCGAGCAATGTAAATCGTTTGGCTATAGGATTTATACAGCTACTTAAAGCCTCCGCTTTCCATTAGGTCATAATCTTACCCGAAACTTATAGTTGGTAACCATTTTAAGAGTACTTACATACATATTATATAGTTTTCGTCACCGTTGCTGAAGCCGATGGATGCACCTGCTTGCTTAAATATGATATGATTATGCATATATGATATAACAAATAATTTCGGTAGCCTAGTGAATGAAACTACTTTTATCGGTTCCTATATTTTGACTGCATCGTTCTCTAGCGGTAGCGTGTTCAACCGAAGATAATGAGGTCCATGGTTCAAATCCCGGGTCGGTCAAAAACTGATTTTGGGATTTTTCTGTTGAGAAAATTCCTCAATAACCGTCCGAAGTCTGGGAATTGGTGGTATTTCATCCCCGCGCTTCGGACAGTACGTAAAACTGTCGGTCCTGTACCTGAACTCTTTCGGGTGTCGCTAGTTGTCCCATCGGATCATGAGTGTGATGGAATAGAAAGTGCCCCTGTGTTTGTGAACACAGCTGTGAACATATTATATGTCCAGCGCATTGAGACAACATTATTATTTATGGAAGCTGTTTAAAATTTTAAAATACGACACAACACCTCTTTGTAAACCAAATCTGGTCACTTGCGAGCGTACAAAGAAAATCTTAAATATGATTATAGGAGCTATTCATTATGCGGTTCGAGAGACTGCGCAAAATAAAACTTTTGTTCCATTTGTGATTACTCATGTTGAACCGTTGTACATGAGCCAGTGCATAATATAGTGGTGTGTGATCTGTTGTTTTCGTGCCTTTAAATACTAGCACTAACACGGTTATTAGAGCTACTGCCTCGTTGGTCTAGCGGTAGCGTGTTCAACCGCAGATAACGAGTACTGGGTTCAAATCCCGGGTCGGGCCAAAAAAAATTTTTGGATATTTTCCGTAAAAGAAATTCCTCAGTGTCAGCCCGAAATCTGGAAGTTGGCGGTATAACACCCCCGTGCCTCGACGAGCACGTAAAGCCGTCGGTGCTGTACCTGACCTCTTTCCGGTCGTGTCACTAGTCGTCATCATGAGAGTGATGGAATAGTAAGTGCCCCTGTGTTTGCGCACACACTTGTGCACTATAATATGTCCTGTACAATTGGCTAGTCTCCATTGAGACTGGCCGCTGGGGCCGAAATTCGGTCGGGAGGATATTATTATTAGATGAATTGGGTAGATGCGAGTGCGCTGAGATCTACCCGGTTGGAAACTCCAGTACGTCTAAGTTTACACGGCTTAGTCAATAATATCCTTTTATATATAACAGCAAGGCGAACGAGCAAGCGGGTCACCTGATGGTAAGTAATCACCGCCGTCCTATACATCGCTTATGTACAGACACCAGCACATCAAGCTACCCCAATCTGTCAAATTTCTCCAATTGAAAGTGAACCTTATACTTATGTGATAAAGTTGAAAATATATAAAAGAACTTTGACAGATTGCGGTAGGTGGATGTGCTGGCGTCTGTACGTTGCCAGTATTTAAGAAACGAATGGGCTCGCTTCTTGACGGGCTGGTTGGCGGGTAGATACTTGCCTTTCAGGCCGTAGGTCGCGGGTTCGATTCAAACCCAGGGCAGTTTGTTTGTACTGAGTCTGGGTGTAAAAAATATCTATATAAGTATGTAGGTATTTACAGAAGAAAAGTAGTATATCACTTATCTGGTTTCCATAGTACAAGCTCTACGATTAAAGATTCTTTATTTCTCATAAGAATTTTACATTCTCTTACAGAGAAAATATAATATTTACATAATATAAGACGCCAAGGGTGGCTTCTTACCTATCTACTACTAGATACCTGTAAAATATTTTATTATTTAACAAATTAACACCGACATAATTTTCACAAATAACACAATTACACAAACAACTTCCATTTTTAGGGTTCCGTAGCCAAATGGCAAAAACGGAACCCTTATAGATTCGTCATGTCTGTCTGTCTGTCTGTCTGTCCGTCCGTATGTCACATACACTTTTTTCCGAAACTATAAGAGCTGTACTGTTGAAACTTGGTAAGTAGATGTATTCTGTGAACCGCGTTAAGATTTTCACACAAAAATAGAAAAAGAATAATAATTTTGGGGGTTCCCCATACATAGAACTGAAACCGAAAAATTTTTTTTTCATCGTAGCCTTACATGTCGGTATCTATGGATAGGTCTTCAAAAATGATATTAAGGATCCTAATATCATTTTTTTCTAAACTGAATAGATTGCGCGAGAGACACTTCCAAAGTGGAAAAATTAGTGTCCCCCCTGTAACTTCTAAAATAAGAGAATGGTAAAACTAAAAAAAATATATAATGTACATTACTATGTAAACTAACAACGAAAATTGGTTTGAACGAGATCTAGTAAGTAATTTTTTTTTAATGCGTCATAAATCGTAAACTGCAGTTTACCTTTCATTTAATCAACTGAAATACTTCTTGCTGCGGAACCCTTCATGGGCGAGTCCGACTCGCACTTGGCCGGTTTTTGTCTACTAGATTATGATGGTTGGTGTGTTGGTGGGTAGCTGCTACATGTGAACGATGCGTACATGGCGCCTCGCAGCGCACATATTATTATGTAGTTCCAACAATAATTATAGGTATTAGTCAGGCACCAAGCTTTGTTTAGTTTGGATCAGATGGCCGTGTGTGAAGAATGTCCCAGGCTGTTGGTTATTATTATCATTGCCACTGCTGTTCTTCTTTTTGTGGTTCGTCTACGTTTTTTCCCAGTGTAGGTAGATACCCACAGAAAGTTTTTGGTTAAAAAATAAACAATCGGATTCTATAACTTAATGACTTAAAAGATTTAAAGCCTTTTGCAAAAAACCATTACATATGTTAACCGATATAATTAATACATATTAAAGTTTAATAGAAATTTGCAAATATTGAAAGAGAAGGAGTTCCTCCAAGCTGTGTACGAAAGTAATATTGTGACAAAGTAAGTCAACATTTGATTCTTAAGTAGGTAGTTAAGGAATCCCCTATTTACATAATTATGGAAAAGTAATAAAACAGTAGAAAAATTCTTGTATAAATAATTAAGCACTTAAACCAGTTGTAGTTTAATCATTATTAAAAACTCGATTTTAATTCCGACTTTAAAGTGAGTGTTTTTTTTATTAAGCTATTCAAATATTCATAGATACTTTAGTTCGATGCATGGATTTTCAAAATTCATATCATGTTTTATGATATTGGCACAAGTTAGTTGGCGCGGTCTTTTAACTGGTTTTAAAGATGACGCCATGTTTTGGTATGTGGAGGCAATCAATTTCAAAATTTTTAGCCTTTAAGGTCAGGTAAAGTCCCCTCATAGCGGGATTACGTGGTATAACGAGGTGGTACGGCTGGTATAACGAGGATCACACAAAAATCAGCAATACAGAAATAAATCGTTTAGTTTTAGCTGAGATAAGTAGGTGAACTTATCTATTTTATCGTAATTAAGACCGTTTAAATATGTACGGTATTTTATATAATATTATTTTCTTTCTTCCTTTATTGTTGTACACAAACAACATACTTTACAAACACTCATCTGCAACAATAAACGAGTGGGGATTGGTAAGTTCGAGGTGAAGTTAAAAAACAACATAATATTAAAACATTTATGTATTGTATTTACGATACATAAATAAGACCGATAGATACGAACCTTCTTTTTATTAGGCAGTGTGAATGCTTACGCATGCCATCCGCAAAAAGTGTCTGCGGATGGGTATATCGGACTTGCACCGACTAAACCTACCTGCAGTGGACTTCTCTTGGCGTCTGATGGGGGAGCCCCAGGAACGCGGGTAAGCTGCTCCGGCCCGGCCCCCTTATGCGCCGTGTCCCAGATGGTCGGATACCCTGGGAGGGCTCCTGCGCTCCCCTATCACCGACTCCTGCCAGTCCGGCACAGCGACTGCGCCACAAACAGATCGCTGTCACCCCGGAGCTGCCTTAACGTGTCGGCAGTAGGCCACTTCTAGGACACTTCTCATACTACCACCGCAGCCCCGAGGGGAGTTGGGCTACCGGCTGCCGCCGCCGCCCCGACGCCTCCTCTGTCTACGAGTGGGATCGGCTCGCTACCGAATACGGGCGGCGGCCTCCTTCTGTAGTACGTCTGCTTCACAGATGGAGCACGACTGCCTCGCAGAAGGAAACCGTCCCATTTCGTGGAGTCGCCTGCCAGCAACGCATACACAAGTGGATTGGTCGTATCTATCCAGTCGTGTAGTCTCAGAATTACTTTGGATTTCTGTTCGATCAGGAGAGCTACTGCCTGATCGTGATCGGCGTTCAAATACATGAAGGTTAAAAATTACTAACAATTTTTCAATCGGCTTCAACATTGAAAATCGATTCCAGACATGAAAGTCGATTGAACGAATGATTAGAATCTTTATCTATTTGAATTGAATGAGCACGATGACCAGTTAGGTGTTAGCTCCTCTGATTACTTACCTGACCTTTTCCATAGTTTCATTTGTTATCTTACTTAACACAACTGTCAAGACGATATGTATCAAGTACCTTGAACAGCCGCGAGACGATGTGAGATTGTTATTTTCTTTATTAAATAACATAGCTAATATAAATAGTATGTGAATAATAGTTTAGCCGCCATTTGTATTCTTCCCGTTCAGAAATTGTTTTCTGGTTGTGATGTGATATCAGTGACATTACTGAATTAAATGATACAGTAGGCAACGAGAAATAACAAGAAAGCTAAAAAATCCATTTAGTCAGCCCAATTAGAACATTAAGATAGAATGTATACTAGGTACGTAGTATATTATATCTCAATTAATTGGAAGTGTCTTGAAATTTAAAACAATTTAATTCTACTTATATACCTACATTCATAAATCATAAACCGGCCAATGCAATATAACTTTGCAAGAAGGTCATATATTATATAAATCTTCGTATTATTAGCCAGACTGATCATCATTATGGTAATTTGACACGTAGCATGTGCGTGAGTCTAGCCTAACGGATTATTAGTATGGTTGCTAGCTAGGCGGATCATATATACAGTATAATGCTTTTACTAGAACGGAAACAACTATTTATTAGTTGTGTCCGTGCTAGTAAAAAATAATTAATGCCTTATGTATGCCTACAGGAAAACCAACTTAGAAGAGTACCTCCTCAAAGAGTACTCCTCTTATACAACTTAGTAGTTGTATAAGAGGAGAGCGTCAATTTCTAACGCTATCAGTTAACCATCACAATCAAACATAAATTATGTTAAATGAAAATTATGTCCATATCAACCGCGAGGTTTACTCATCAAATTTGATGAAACTTTGTCAGGATATAATGGTAATTTGTTACTAGGTATACACCTCTTTTAAATTTTTATGAATATCTCCTAAAATATGAATTTCCCCGTTATTTCCGCCGCATTAATCGAAACTCGATTACGTTACGTGTCGATTAGCACACTTAGCTTAAACCTACTTTTAATAACGAAATAAACGACATTGTATTTTAGGCGAGCGGCGAACTAAAATCTTGTCTAATCAATTATTTAACCTAATATTTTACATTATACACAATTTTTCTAGCGATTTGATAAATCATAGATCAATAATCAAATGGCTAGCAAAATTATGTAAAATGAAGCTTATTTTGTACTAGACAAATTTCAAATCGCTCACCTCTAAAGTAGCGATTATACAGAAGGAACTTTATTCTACGGATAGATAATAATAATAATATCCTGGGACATTATTCACACACGGCCATCTGATCCCAAACTAAGCAGAACTTGTAGTATGGAAATCAGATAACTGATATACTACATATACTATTTTTCTTTTGTAAATACATACTTATATAGATAATTTACACCCAGACTCAGGACAAACAGACATGTTCATGCACACAAATATCTGTCCCGGGTGTGAATGGAACCCACAACCTCCGGCGTGAAAGGCAGGGTATCCACCAACCACGCCAACAGGCCCGTCAAGATCAATTAGTTTCTGTTTATTCGCTGCAACAAATTAGCAACTAATAGGCAGCATAATTTAATTTGGTATTAAAGTGAGAAAAAAAATGGTTACGCCTACGCATGCCACCCGCAGAAAGTGTCTGCGGATGGATATGTCGGAAGTGAACTGAATCTAACCACGGACTAAACCTTTCTTTCGATGCATCATTCGCCTATCTCCATTATTTAGTTTTCGTGTTATCATACGGGCTCGTTAGCGTGGTTGGTAGATGCTTGCCTCTCACCCTACCTTACCTCGCAGGTTGTGGGTTCGATTCCCACTAAATGAAGGTAGTAGGTATATGTAATATATTAGTTTGCATAGTACAAGCTCTGGCCGCTGATAATACGTCCCGTATATTAAAAGCAAATTCTTAGGTAAGAAAAGATCTTATTGAACGTAATAAAACAATCAGCCTAATATATCGAAGTAGTTTTCGGCAAATAACCTCCTATTAAATGCAGGGAAAACTAAATGCATCAAAGGTACTACATATTTTCATATTGTAGATAGGAGCAGTCAGAGCCATTTATAGACTTTGTGTCTAATATCGTATTACAAGCAAGCTTTGCTGTGTTACGTCTAGATGGGACTGTGTGACATGTCCAGGATATTTATTATTTATTTATTCGCTACAACAAATTACCAGCTGATAGACAATCTCCAGACTGGTCACAAATTTCCCGTGAAAATGAGACAGATCGTTAGGCCGGCGATGTCTAGGCGCCGATAATGTCGATAATTCATCGTATAAGGCTCGTCATATAACCAGGTATTATTGTCCATTGAAACAAAAAAGCGTTTACCGTTAATTGTAAACAAAAATACATAAAAATATTAATAAATATATAGTAATGTTATACACCTTTTTGGAGGCATCTTGCTCGCAGGCGACGACATTTGTTTTTGACGATTTTTTATTTGTAGCTTACAAACACTTATATTTATTTTTCACTTGTTCGGTGTAGGACAGATTATGGATGGGACAAATTGGTGATTCAGCAGATTCTCGAATTCGACGGACTAGCTATACGGCAGAAAATGAACAATCGTGCAGTAAATATATAGAAAATATAATATACCTATAGAAGATTTGTGGATTGGGCAGATTTTCGTATTCTACGGATTAGCCATATGGCAGATGTACAGTTGAAAATAAAATAGCTAGTGGGACCAAAACAGACATGCACTTTAAACTTAATATTAATGAAACTAATAAAAGATAACACTGGCTCGATACGAGATAACGTCATAATGACGAGACCAGCTCTTGTAATTGAAAAAATCGCCCACGTATATTTAGCACCCATTTAGTTCTATGTTGTACCTGACCTGAAATTCTTGTACCTTACACGCCATAAACGTGATTTCATGAAAATCAAACCAGTATTTAGAACCTGATTTAGTACCTCCGATAATCTACAGTGAGAGACGGAGAACTCAGTAGTTATTTTTATAAAATAAAATTTTAATTTTCGACATTTTATGCGCCTGAATAATTTAACGAGTAAAAATACTTTAAGTAAAAGGTTGCAGCTACTTTTCATGCAGGCGCTTTATTATTTATTGTTTTCAAGCAGGAAACTTATATAATAAAAGATGGTCTTTACATACTCGTACTTTATAAATAAGTCAAGTGTCTCAACTTCAGTTTTTATTATTATACTTATTATAATATCTAGGGACAATGTCACACAGATCATCCTAGCCCCAAACCACAGAATAAAAAGTACCTTGTACTATGGGTACCAGGCGACGATATACATACTTATGTATGTCTGTTTGTTATTAATCGAGAATCAATGCATTGTGAAGGGCCGGTTGGCGTGGGTTCGATTCTCACCTAGGACAGATATTTGTGTGCATAAACATGTCTCTTTGTACTGAGTCTGGGTGTAATTATTATGTTTTGTGTGATTTACAAAGCACAAGCTCTACTTAGTTTGGGATCAGATAGCCGTGTGAGAATAATGTCCCAGGATATTATTTTTATTACTAAAGGTTAGTAAAACCGAATATTGTTAGAATACTATTGAAAATTACTATGCCGCTTTTTTATCGTTACGGACGCAAAGCATATCCACCCAAACTCAGAGCGACTATATTATAGACCACATTAATAGCTTTCCACGTGCGGGAATCTAACTTGAAACACGAATACGCTGAGGTGGTAGCGAGGTGACCTGTTTAACAAATGCGCTACACAAGTCACGATTCCTAAACAAGACTACTTACTTATCGTATGAGCAGTGGTTGCCAGAGTTGTTCAAGCTGCCGATTATGACTACAACCGGGACCGACAGATTAACGTGCCCAATAAAGCACGGAGTCACGGAGACGTTAAGAAATTAAAGCACTTCACCGGTTGCGGTCACCTGGCTATGAGCATATACAAGATAGTGGGAGTAGATGTAACATAAATGAAAGACAATAATATTTTTTATAATTTTATCTTGAGGTGTAAGTTTATTCGCATTTAACAATGTTTCATACAAATTTCCTCATTTTGTACACACCTTTTCTTGTTTTTGTAGTTATATCTTTATAAAAGTTGTTTCTCTAAATTTTAACATGTCGTCATGTCATTGTCTGTTCCCTATATCTAATTCGCTTCACCACTGTTGTTAAACCATTTAATAATAACAGAGGATTTCCTAAGGCAAAATATAAGGAGGAAAATAAAATAGTTACGGCGGACTAATAGATTTAAGAAATAATAATTATACAAAATTATTGTGTTTCGTAGAACACGGAATGGGCCCTTAACGCGTAATATCAGCCTTCCCATCGGTCGACGTGGCACTAGAAGTGTGAGACTGAGGAGTTGGTGACACCGCGGCTAGTGCCGGAGCAGTGCCCCACATACGTACTAATAGACATTGCACAACGCACTGGTATCAGTGGACTCGAGCCAGCCCACGAGGCTGCCAGTTACACCTAATAAGAAAATTCGTTACTAAATAACAACTAAATCACGTTAAAATCAATACAAAATGTACATTATCCATCTTATCAATGTAAACAAATCTAATCTGCTACAAAAAATTAGCAAATTTAAATACAAAGATCACCTAGTCCGTCTATTATAAAATTATTCACTTAAGTATTATAATACGCACAAGTGAGTGAAAGTTGCGGCGCAACTCACGTGTGATATCGTTATTATGCCTTCTAGTGTACATTCAACGAATGAATAGCGAAACATATTGCGTTGACACATTAAAACTAAAAAATGACTGTACATTTTATATTTAATATGTAAATATTTGTACATATTGCACTCTGAAGTAACAAAATTATTAAGAAATATCTGTCGAAACGAAGAATATATACGCAGAACAAAAATATCTCAGTAAATACAAATTCAAATTAGCAATCACAATGTTCGTAGCTCGTACACTAATATAAGTCCCTATGGCTTACAAAAGATAAATACAGAGGTCATTTACAAAAAATATACTTCTACCCAAATAATATAAAAATAACAACAGCCATCTGTACTTTCTTAGATGAATAAAATTAAACGTACATATGTCAAACATATGAAAATAGAATCTAAAGGTACCTATGTACAAAGTTTAATGGACATAGTAGATTTTATCAAATCCACCATACATATTTTCATAGACTGGACGTGCCACGTTTGGTCACTACAATACTTAGTGTTTTCCAAATGATAAATTAAACAAATGTAGATGCAAAGGCATCGAAGAAGTACAACAGGTCGTAACAGCCGAACCATCGCTTAAGTTGACTCGTCGCGTCGCCGCGTCGGTCCAGTCTCTAACTCCCGGCCTACTCGACATGGCGCTCAGTGTGCCGTATCTCTTCCGATCTCGATATCATCTCGACGAGCGATATAAACTTATCATCTTACTAATGTTCCATTATCAGCTAAGACACAAATTATATTAGGGTATTTCATTACTTATTACTTTCTCATGTGAGATTAGTACATACTTAATAAATCTATTACGATTTCGAAATTGAATAATATGTATCAAATACGACCGGCTGTGCACCGCCAGAAGCCGAAACCTATAAAGCTATATGAATTCCTACGCGTCGAATGATGTTTATAACAATTACTTATCGAATGGCAGTTATATTTGTCACAAACTCGAATGCGGCCTCACGTTCGCATCGCATCCGAGTTCTAAGGCAACGTATCGTAGCGTAGATTTAATGAATGTTCATCTATACATCTACACACAGTTCACGACGAAACTTAAATTGTATAAACCCGGTATGACAACACGCATACACGATCGCACCATGCAGTAATCATACGTTTATAATGGCAGTGTGTTCGTTATCAATATGCCTCTATATCAGCAGATACACCTAAGACACTCCCGTGACGTTTGTGCTTCGTTTGCTATTTTAGAAACGCCTAATGCTACAATAAAATTATACAATGTTATCGAAAAGATCATTTGTAAGCGACTAGCGCACGGTCCGCGGTGCAAGCCCGATCGTCTCACGCTGAATTTATACGTATATTAAGAAATGCATTTCCAAAACTTCATGAATCATGTAAATATACAACACACTTAATGGCATGTAAAGAAGACACATTCAACACGCACCAAACAGACACTTATGTTACTTATATTTAGAATATAATGTATGGATGGTGAGGTGTCGCGAGCTGTGACGTACGAGATGAGCTTCGCGCATCGGTGTTCTAACTATGAG
The DNA here is from genome assembly GCA_951640165.1 of Pseudoips prasinana. Lineage (NCBI taxonomy): Eukaryota > Metazoa > Arthropoda > Insecta > Lepidoptera > Nolidae > Pseudoips > Pseudoips prasinana. The sequence continues at coordinate 14,325,199 of OX621241.1, read as the reverse complement.
TTACGATAGCGACAGACACAACAAAAGGCTTCGAGACGGACACTGTACAGTACCAAGAGAATACGTCGTCAAAATCTTCTGACGAACAACGAAGACGAGGCGTAGCAAGCGCACCGCGAGAGTAGAAAGAGACGGAACGAGATAGTCATACGCGCTTTAGGTAAAGCCGTCTCGTTATAATGATCCCTCAGTAAGAAGGGAAGTGGCTAGTAAATAGGAGACAGAAAAGACCCTCTTTATTGCTTAACTCCAGCCCCTCGACGAAGCTCCTACCACAGATACTGTAGATACAACTTATGGCCAGATAAATTTGCACCCACTTTCGTTGTCCCACCAAAACAGGAGCATTTCCTGTGGGACATAATTTGCCTTGGCCCACCTGGAGAGCCATGAATAGGCTACGTATCCAGGGAATGGAATCCACATCACAAAACGTCTGCGAATATGGCATGTGCCCCCAAAGGATGACCCATTTATCTGTTTACCCTTCTGTTCAATCTTCTGCTTTCTTAAGGAGTTGTATAAGGCTACAGCCAATGCTGCCTTAAATATATGTAAATCTGACGCGATAAAAAAGAAGATTCTCTCTTTATATACTCTCTCGGCGTGCCTGCTAAGCGTACAGAACGTATAACGCTAACGTATTCTTTAACAACGCTTACCGGTAATTGAGATCGATTAATTTTATGTTCTATATACTATGATTTTTCCATTCATCAACAACGTAGGTACACGACACAGGTAACGCGAAATAAGGCATTTCGTATGTGAGTCATCATGACGCTTCACGGCAGTATCTTTTGTACGTCGAAAATACGAATAATACGTAGTGTAAAGTGATTGTATTGCTATTGTGTACTTGTTGTCACGACAGACAGGTTTGGGACCACTCTAGCTCAAGTGACTCTGCGCGCATGTTGTTATCTATCAACATTTACATTTATTGTGTACTATACACCAACATTGTTCCCATAGATCAGTAAGCTCGACCAAATAGTCATAGTTAAGCTATAAAATTTTACATTGAAGCCGTCGAAGAGGTATTTTAGCTGCCTTTTGTACTTCTTTTTAATATACATAGAATTAAGGGACTGATGTTTCTAAATAATAAAATAAATTATGTACTTACAATGATTAATAAAGGATCTTTTAGGGACTATTATTATTCCAAACCTATGTAACAGCTGCCTTAGAACATACTAGCAAAGTCAGTTTGAGAAAATATCAAATGTTTTATGCTATACATAACGGACCTGTTGAAACCAAACCTGCCTCCGTTCGCTTAAGCTTAATGTAACACAATTAGTCTATTTCATGTACTTTTATTTACTGTATTCATATGAAGATATTAACATTAAATTGCACTGACATTTAAAACAATTAATCCCTTAATTATAAAAACAAATCAGCTAGCGATGTTTAACAGATTCGATCGAATGTAAAACGACAACGAAAATTTTTTTAAACTGATTCGTGTTTACAAGTAAGTAGTTTAGTGGATTTATTTCTAAGCTTTAAATGTGAACTGATTAGACACTAAAGCCGTATGAATTACGCTATATTATTGTGATCGTTTATTATATGAGGCCGTGTCCTTGTCAGACAGGAGGCTTGCATGTGTGGAAGCTATCGACGACATACAGTTCGCTACATTTGTATTGTAATAAGACACACTTATATATCAGCCTACGGTAGATAATTCAACATGTTATAAATGTAATCACAGCAATAAATTATAATTAGTCGTTTAGTCGAGGGACGCGGGCACAGGACGATGGAACACGAATCGGAACTATCGACAGGACACGATAACATGTCTCACATAGACTACATAACAACACGAGCAGAGCGCGAGCCGGCGCCCGTGGACGGCGAACGACTCATCACAATATTACATACTCAAATGGTTAATCAACATATTTTTAATTTTGGTAAATAAAACATAACTATCAACTTTTCACCCAATAGAAACATCTCTTCATATATTACTTTGTCTCTAATAACTTTCATACATATGCGTAATTTAGGAGGTGTACTTATCGAACGAAGTCTTATAATACAGTCGTATCCGAGTGACCAACTCAGTATCCAGTCGTAAACGAAATAAAGGCGGGGCGGCGGCGGGCGCGGGCGGGCCCGAGGCTCGGCGCGGCCCCTCAACGATCAACACTAATATATATTCTCCAAACGTTCAACAACACATATATTCACTAATCTCTCGCACATCATCGTCGTCGGTCACCGAATACGTACGAAATCGGGCTCGGCGCCCTCTTAAGTGGTAAATTTGAAAGTTTTCAGTCCTTACAGATACGTGATCACGTCCGACGTCAGTGTCCGTGCACTTCACTAAAACTAGCCAGTCTGTGAGCGTTCTCTCCGGGGCTTGGGCGCGGGGGCGGGCGCGGACACGCGCTATAGCGGCGCGGCGGCGGGCGCGGGCGCGGGCGCGGGCGTGGACACGTCGGCCACGTCCCAGATCTCCTCCAGGAACGGCGGCAGCTTGCGGTTCTTGAGCTTGAGCGAGATGCACATGTTGGAGTTCTGCATGCCCAGCGTGCGCAGCTCGGTCAGCACGGACAGCACCTTGCCGAACAGCACGGCGCAGCGCGGCGACGCGCTCTGCTGGTTGAGGATGTACACGCGCAGCGTGTTCAGGTAGTAGCGCTGGATCTCCTCCACCAGCAGCGGCTGCTCCAGCCCCGGCCGATCTGCGGGCACATACCACGCGGTTACGACATGTTCTCTAACCAAAACCACCATAGTAACTAGTCTTATTAGAAACTTGCTATATGTGCGTCACATGTTACGATCTCTATTCTCCTGGCCCGTCAGGTGCGAGGTTAGACCTAGAACCGATAGTTTTCCGTGTTCTTCGAGCTATAGAGTGTAACAATGCCGAAAGCATGACTTGAGGCTGTTACTGAGAATTTTTTTTCTTAGATCATGATTATATCAGTCGCTAGTTGTTTCGTCACGACTGACCTTATCATTACATAACAATATAAAATTGTAATATAATGCCATTAATCTTGCTTTATATGGCACTATAGTACTAAACATACCACCAGCTTCGACATTTCACGAAACAGCCATTGTAGCTATTTCAAATTATTACAAGTCAATTTTCCAATTACCTGAGAATATGACGATGGCGGTGAGTAGCGCGTAGTGCACGTTGTCCATCATCATGGAGTACATGCAGCGGCAGAAGTGCAGCAGGTCCTCGATAACGTACGCCATGCCGGCCTTGCGGTAGTTGTCGCGCGTATACGCCTGGTTGTTCGCGAACAGTACGCTGTCCGTCGCCGCGTCGTACCGCCGCGCCACTCGTAACATCATCACTTCACTTGAGCAAGCCTGCAATGTATTCATAAAAAAAATATGAGAATAGGTACCCACTCTGTAAGCTAGTATCAATTGTGACAGATAATAAAAAAAAGCAATGCACCCAAGATACATCCTGAGTAGAAATGTTTTTGTATAAGCAGAGAACTTGATCAGAATGAAGATAGGCGGAGCTAGAACTAACCATCAACGTCGCGCGTCGGTTAAATTCTAATGCATTAGCAGTATGAGAAATAAAGGTGTAAGTATATCTGCTCGCCTTTTTAACAAAGTAATTAGTTGGATGGGTTGTACAATATATAACATAAATAGAACGTGCTCGATTTTCACATGAAACTAAACGAAATACTGATTGCCTTTTAATACAAAGTGCGTTGCAAAAATGATCATTTTGTAGTTCAATACTAATTAAATACAGAAATAACATAATCAAGTTTAGGACCATGCAACAAATGGTTTAAAGACTGTGTTGTACTCGGCCAATAAATGTTTCATTCAAGTCAACCTAAAAGGTATTTTATTTCAATGCATCAATGGAGAAAATGTATATTTTTACTGCAAAGAGATTGCATGTGGCTTTTGGACACTGATGTCTACAAATACAAAACTAATCCTTACTAATATTATGAATGCGAAAGTAAATCTGTCTGTCTTGTGTGTCGTAAACTACAGAACCGATTAATATAAATTTGGTACACATATAGTCTAAAGACTGAGAAAGGACACAGGCTACTTTTAATGCGAAAAAAGGGGTGTAAGGAGTTGAAAGGGGGGAATGAAAAGTTGTACGGAAGTATCGTCATTTTTAGAGATAGGTGCTTGAGACTTATTTTTAGGCTGTTGATTCGATATTATTAAATATGACATTTAAAGTTTATAAAAGTTTTACCCTCAAGAGTGTAAAATAACAAAAGGGGAATAGAGGGGATGAAAGTTTGTATGGAAATATGTAAAGTTTATGTGAATGTCTTATAAGTTTGCGACAAGAGACAAAATATTAGAGATATTCTGATGTAACATTTACAGAGTCATTACAAAATGTGCGGACGAGTCGCTATTTGATAATAAGATAGAATTTTACCTTTAGTAACGTGATCTGATCTGATTGTGAGATCTTGGCAAAGCCAGGTAGGCCCTTGGCGAATTCTACGATTAGCTGCACTGTTAAGATTGTCATCTCGGTGATCTGCCGGAACGGCATGTCCGTGTCCTCGTCTTCTTCGTCATTCTGCCACGTCTGAAATGTAGATATACTGTTATTAAGCACAAGTTATCACAAAAATATTTGTGATATCTTAGTTTAAATTTTGAAAAGAGAAATTATAAAGCAGGTTGTTGAAACCGAAAGTTAACATGGGACGTGTTTAGTATAAGGCAATCAATTTTTCTATGTTCTAGTAGTACGCGCAGTACGAACCATAACTGAATCATAAAAGCCACGGTTTTATTTATAGCTCTCCCATTAATCATAAAAATATAGAAATTAAGGTTAAAAGTACCAACAAAGTTTCAAAAATTCAAACTAACATAAGTAACGGATGTGGTAAAGAGTACACGTCCCGTGTCAATAAAAGAAAAAAAATAATTTACTGCCGATATGTAGTTGTACTGTTGTGCTGTAGTTATTTTTCCGGTTGAATATGAATACTGTTTTTAACAAGTATTCAATATTAATATTATCGGTAGCCTCTTAGATAGAGTATCAAATTGATAGTAATTACCTGTGTGACCCTTTTTAGATCTTCTTCTGAAGGCTGTTCGTACCCTTCCTGGTACCAGACAAGCCTCGCTATCAGTGACTTCTGATTCCCGGTGAGTGGAGGTACGTTCTTCAATCTGTTCTGTTCCATCAGCTTCTCGTTGAGGAACCGCGGCACCACCTCGTGCTGCAAACATTCCAGCTTCACGTAGGAAACCGTGAGGTTATTATCTTGCTTCATATATTACGTGTTAAGGGAACTAGCTATGTGAATTCTCTATTCGTTAGAATACTGTTAGTTTGTTAGATTGATCTGTGAGGTTTTCTAGTTTCTGATTGTAAGTTAGTCGAATGGTATAAGATGATGATCGGCTTAGAACATTTATATCTGTAGAATAACAATGCGCGCGATAAAATTGCAGTCATGCTTAGTGAGATACGATAGTTACAATAATATTTTGTGTTACATAACATAATATGCTCAATTGCTATTCTGTTAGGTATTTGTTCTAAGATAATGAGTTTAGATAATTTTTCAACTGTTCCGTATGTCAAATTCTTGGGCTAGGTTTGTGTGTTTTAGGATAAATTATTTCTAAAGATTATTTTTTATTTGAATGTATGTACCTATACTAGTGTTCCAGCTAAGTAACTCTAAACCTGAATGCATGCATGAAAAGTTGGTGATATGATAATACAAGAAGCAAAATATGGTATCGTCACAAGTTTGTCCCACAAAGGACACGAATGATTATTTTTCATTCTCATATTTGAAATACAAGTTAAAATTCAGAAAACCCGGCGACGGTCTCCCAAACGAGAATAATAAAATGGAATAACATTAATTTTTATTTCGTATTCAGTGACTACAAAAATTAACCTTAAAAGGTAATCTGAAACATGACTTTGGATACTATTTGTTTCCAAAAGTATAAGGTGTTGAAATCTGATGATAAATGGTTTTTCATAGTCAAAAAATAGAAAGCGTCATGGAAAACTTACAATTCTAGCGGCCTCGGGGGGAGGTGGATCACATTGCATGATGGGGGGCATGTGATCGTCTACTGTCGTAGTGCTGACAGGCTTCTCCTTTTGTTTCAGTTTTTCTTTCCGTTTCATTGCACACTGGTTTTCTGGCACTACGCACTCGGGCCTCATGCCCACTGCAAGACATTTCTTCAACCGACATTCTTGACATTTTCTTCGCATATACATGTCCATTTCACACGCGTGGCCAAATTTACAAATGTACACGGCATTTTTTGTTACACTCCGCCTGAAGAAACCTGGAACGTTCAGATTTTTATCATTAGAAAAGTGTTTTATCCGTGAAACTCCTTTAAACCACACCAAACAAATTAGACACAATGATAAGGTTCTGGGCAGGCACGTCCCGAGGAATGGCTAGCACTATCATGGATTCCTTAACGAGTATATTCCAAAATTAAAAGGAGGGAGTTTCCATTTCTTTCAGAATAAAGCAGAAGACAGATTCATATCTGAGGCTAAAGCCGCATAGAAATAAGATGAAAATTTCTGTAAATTATCTTTAGGTAGTAATACGAATTCCGTTGCCATGCGGTGTAATTTGACCGGTCGAGCCTTACTTTCTTTGCCCGGGAGTTCCTAGTTTCGATTTCCGCACCGAAACAAATCTGATATTCGTTTTGGGTTTTGGTTTGGCCTCGGTCACGGCACAGCACGTGACCATCGGTCTGGATTTTTACGTGGTTTCACTAATTTGGTTACTCCTATAATTTGGTAAGCCATGATACAAGTAATTCATTAATTACTTTCGTGTTTGATCTCAGAGGGCGTAGCAACTAAAGCCTTACCCATACTTATCGAACTTTAAATTAAAATTAGGTACTTGTAAATCTAGCCTCAATTAAGGCAGGCCGCTGAATGCAACAGAAATAGAAAGAAGGCATGGAGATGACGATCTTTTGTTAGTAACGAATTGATTAGGCTCAGCAAAAACCAGTTTTAACCAAATGATAAGATAATGGAATCATTAATGTAAAGGTCGCCTGAAAGACGAGGTCATTGACAGTTCTCTGTACGATTAATCATTGTTATAACAAAACAAACGTGATAGATATAACGTTACGTATGCAGTGCAGAATTTGATGAAATTTGTATGTATGATACGAGTAGGTATATTACAGTCGGCATACCGGATTAAAGTGTTCCGAGTTAAATAGTCAAAATTTGTGGTCAGACAGTAAAGATTGGCGGAGATGTCCTATAGTTGGCGATGAATCGTGCAGTAGACGGCCTGCAGACGGCTATTGTGACGACTTACTGTCTACTACATGCACGCGCAGCTCATAACAACCTCGGCACAATGCGCCAATTTAAAGCTGAATTGGCGCATTCGTGGGCGAATCACAAGGGCCACGTATGTGTGCAATATCTAGGTTAGCAGTACACAAAATAAGCTACTTTACTAAAATATTTTTTTTTGAGCCATCTTATTTTCCAATGGTACTATTACTTTTTTTTTTAATTTTCAATACTATCATCATTGGCTGTGAGTCTGTTCTCATCTGTTTCGAAGCAGTATTTGTTTACATGGGTTGTGCGCATGCGCTATTCATTTAACAAGAATAGTTTCTACCTTTACATCCTTCACATGTGAGCGCGTTGTAATGATATCCGGAGGCTCTGTCGCCACAAACAAGACATAGTTCTTCCTGTTGTCGGGGCGCGGGACCCTTCTTCTGCCGCCTCGCGTCGCCATCTGTACTGCACCCGTTCACACTCGAAGCTGGCGATAATTCTTCACGACCTACAACAATAAGAAACATAAGTTTAGTTCGTGAAAGCAACTGCGCAATATGAGACAAGAGACCGGTGGCCACGCGGCGCCGAGTCGAAAACATCTAAAATCGGACGCTATAAAATTTGCATACATTTCATGAACCATTTGTCGAGACGGCGAGCGAATAAAGTACGTTTTATTTTTCGTTTTTACATTCGGGGCGATGTTCCTTCGAAGAAGAGATGTTTTCGTATCGAATACGCGCAAGTAATTTTCGGCAGTAGCATGGACATTTCCTGCCCAAACAAAGGTGGCTAGAGCGACGTTCGCATACAGATGAGGTTTTGGTATTCGAAACGCTACGGGAGTGGGGTGTGCGATGCGTGCTGGAAATGTAATCATTTGTCAATCACGCAGTCGGAACTCCATAAAAAGTAATGAGAGAATTACTAATAATAACTCTTCGTTTCAATCAACTTTTCTATATAATGACACACTCAGATAAACTAAGATAGAAATCATTTAACCCTTCATAAGTAGTATCGCTTACCTAACAATTATTCCTCATTGTTTCTAGAATAATAAGGTACAACCAGGTATTCTCCATGGACCGATGAGCAACTAACAATAATAATATACCTAGTAACTGACTCTATCTTATTAACCAGGCAAATAGGGTCAATTTAGACCCCTCTACACATTAATTTTATTTACATTTACATTTTATGGTGTCCATTAGCCACAATCGTGGGTCGGTGGCCGCAACACCGAGTCGATTACGCAACCGGACGAAATAGCCGCTGCCAAAAAACTAGTTCCACGTGGGCCTCGACAGAACATGCCTCGTGCTTCGTCAAACGATTTCCGACCGCGAAAATATCAACAACGCCGCATGCATGACCTGAAAACCCCTTATTTTGATCTGATATTTTGAAGCTAAAGCTTTGATCTTTTGCTATCATAAAACTACAAATACTATACAGAGATGATTGTAAACATTCGGCAACTGTGCTATTCAGCTGCTTTCGTTTGCCAATTTTTCTATTACACTTTTAAATGTGATTGCTGAAATTAAGTATGTATCGTGCAAGGCGGCCGTAATAATTCACTCGATAAAAGTGTCTCAATAAAGAGGTCAAGTGCGTCATTTAATAGCGAGGCTATTTTCATCAAAATACCACCTACTGGTCAATGTAACCGAGTGTCTTCACATTGCACTGACCTACGCAAGTGCGCAAATAAATGCACCTATGTGCTAGCTATTTTTATTATAATGGATTGATATATTTATAAAGAGGTAAATGACACATAGACAGTCTAAAACCTAATCTTGACGATGGCCATAGATTTGATGATAAATTAAAACGTCAGCGTCACTACCTGCCTGCCTAAACATTGCTTGGTAATATACTCAAAATACTTGACCGAATGACCGTTGGCCGAGGTTGCACAAGATCTTGGCACAATTTCACAGGTAGGTGTGTTTTTGATTAAGATTTGACGATACTATTTTCCATACTAGAATTAAACCATTGGCACAAATGTAGGTAACTAGGTAGGTCTGATGAAAATAGCACGATACAAAATTCTACTAGTGTATGAACCGTTGTATAGCCTGAAAAATAAGAAAAACTCAACAATGTAACTTTAATATTATATTATATATATATATATTATATATTTTAATATTCACGAGGACTCTATTAAATAATATCATAGGATATTATCTTATAGTCATCGTTATCTGTCAGACATAACCGAATTACAATAATTAGTAGAACTATCAAACCACTGTCCGTGAAAAAGAAAGCTAATCAAAAGTTGAATGCACGGATGACCGAGTCAGTGTGTTATGTTATTACGTCTCAGCTGTTCAGTGTTGCGCTCGCGCATTGGAAGGTCTAGTTCGTAGCGCTTCGGCAGCGCTCGGGTGCGCTCGGGCGCGCGAGCGAGAACCTCTTGAAGAGCGACAAGTGGGGCGCGAGCGTCGACCGGGGGCAGCGTGCGGCCTTGACTCTTGGTGCCCCCCTTCCCCGCTTCCTCGCCACGCTCGCCGCACAGCCACATTATTTATGATAGCATCAGAGTTCGAAGCAAGCTCGCGATTCTCTTTAACTAATAATAACTCGTTTTTCCTCTCACGCCATTTAGGTTTTTTTATCGACAATGACTTACGATATTTCAAGCATGTAAGGCTTAGAACATTTAAATAACATGGACGGTGTCGTAGATAACTTTTTAGCGATGAAAATATTTAAAAAAAATATACCTAGTTACAAAAGAACAACGACTCGACGACAAGCAGTGATTAAACAATACGCAACTTTCACTGACCTCAGAACAGAAAACAGACAACGCAATGATTTCGCAGGCGGGCCGCGTAAGCAACTAGTGAAAGTTGCCCAAAAGTGAGTATTGCACAAGCCTACATGGCACACGTAATTGAAATTCGGGTGCGGCGAAAGTAAGCAACTCTATGAGCTGTGATTGTGTCATCACATATATAGGGCCTGTTTGGCATTCATCAAATGCGTGTTCAAGACGGCTTAAACGATGTCGAGTGGCAGTCAACTAGGCTACATCTTTTGTAACCGAATTGCGTGTACACGGTTTTCATTGAACAATTTATGCCGCTTACTTGGCTTTATAAACTTTTTAGGAGAGACGCGATTAACGATAAGAATGGAGCAGCATTCCAATACCTGAAGTTGGCACGCGTCTCGGACTGATATAAGCGGACGACGGAAAAAACTGAAGCAGAAAAAGTGTGTACACGTGATCGATGCATCGACTGGGCGGACACAGACTCACGATGTTACTTTCTACGATACTTTCTAGCAAGAGATGTGGGCCGGAGCCAGCGCAACTAGAGCGATCGGTTTCTCCGCGCGCCGGGAAAATCGGATTGAAATAGAAATCGTATCGCGGTGAAAATCGCCATTTTCACGTCACTATACACGCTAGCGTGGAAACTTTGTTGATGAAATGGATTTTAATTAGAGTAGCAATTGTAAGTGTAACACATTGTATGTTTCTTACACTAATTCGTTTCTTAAGTAAATTTATGTGAAACGCATGCGTTGCTGACGACGCGACGTTGTCAGGGCAGGTCAGAACACATCTACACATATATTTATGCGTCCACTCCAAATCTTGAAGCACGCTTCCATAATTCGATGAGATGACGAGGGTAAGCGAATAAAGTAAGTCAGTAAAAATGTTGTCAAATCTCTGTACTCCTTTGGTCCCTTAGGCGAAAAGTTATTGTGCTCTATCAGGCCGTGTAGAAGTATATCAGGTAGATTGAATAATACGTAACACCTAGCATTGTATATTTCATGGGAAGCTAGAGGTGAAGCTGTAATCTATATTTGAGGGGAATCAGGAAACAAAATGTAGGGAGTGATCTTCGGCGAGGGCGGACGCACGTGGAAGTGTTTACATCCGTCGGCATCATCCGGGCTGCGGAGTGCACATTATCCGGTGTAGTTACAAATTTAAACTGCACGCTCCCAAATTCCTATCTGTCACACATTTCACGGGTTTTATCTGCGCCGCCGGATCACAGTCCACAGCGCAGCATGAAAACCACGCCGCAAAATTCACATTTAATGTTTGGCATAAAAAGAGCACTTTTTGTGTTGCTGCCACTTCCTTGTTATTTCTTTTGAGACAGTTTCATCTTTGCCAACCTTGATTCAGCGAAATCCAAGACGCAAATTGCTATTTTGAATTGCCTAGCAAAATAAATAGTTTTCACGAACATGCCAGTATTACTTCTCGTAGCAATTGATATATTGTGTTATTTAAGATTCGTTAAAAGCTTGCATTTCTGTTTATAACCAAATAATGAAGTATGTATTGTATTAAATGTGACATCAATATTCCCAAGGAAATAACAAGTCCTATATTTTGATAGAAATTAGAATATTTTAATCACGTTTATTTTTTAACAAATTTATTAACTTCACATATCGTAATAAATTGCTCTCTGGACAATTTGTAACTTTTTCATTGATGTACCGTAAAACGGGGTTAGTAGAAATCCAGGGGTGACTAGAGGTAGAAACAAAATTTTGCTTATGTATGGACATAGGCCCCATACACATATAGTTTTACTTTGTTTCAAAAGAAAAATACTGGAATATTACGAATGGCAACGCGTTTAACAAATAGCTTTAGAGTACCTCATAGTACCTAACAAATTTCGTCATTACCAAGTAGTATATTAGAAAGTTGTGGCCGGTTATCACGTACACGATGGTACCTACGACGTGAACGTAATGGATATGCCACAACTCCCCAGCAGATTGTTCCATTTATTGACAGTGTTGGTTTATGTCGGTCTAGTCGGTCCCTCTCACTTCCTCATGCTGTAGTTCATAGATTAAACTAGGTTTTTTGTCTCTGTCAGCTCCCCAATTTAGTTGAGCGCACCCACGCTCCGACGCGCCTTTTCGAGTAAACATGGGAATGGGTAAATAGAAAAGGGAGGGAGAGTATAATTAGAATAAATGATGTATACGTTCTCAGCTGTAATGGACTTTTAAAAATGTTAGTATCTTACGATTACTCAGAATTAATAGCACAAAGTGCAAATTTTAATGAAACTCAATAAACCAACAGTTCAATGCCACCGACTACAACTAGAAAATTGTTTATGCATTTTTCTAAGGATTGTTACGAAATAAAGATGTTTCATAACAATCCGATCAGTCTTTTATGCCGAATAAACTAGGTTACATAAAAAAATGTACCTATTCAAATAGTTTTTCTTCTTTACTAGATTATGACGGTAATAGTACATAGAAAGACGCTGCAGCTTGTTCTCTGGGAGATATTTCCTGGGGACGACCTCTACGCCCCCGTGGGATGAAAGGCGTTCGAAAGGCTGATAGGGTAGTTATGACAAAACGTTAAGAAGCTTTTATATAAAAAAAATACATTGAAATCGTGCCATTCTTTTCTGAACTACGATTCTACAAAAGGACACACTGACGTTTTCTTTGGCTTTTAACTTTATCATAAGGGCATTGCTTATTAGTGTCAAGAGTTGATAAAACACCCCAGTAGGCTTACAAAAATGGCTTGTTGTCTATTGCCGGCAGCTTAATGTCTTCCGAAGCACGGAGACAACGAAATTAAACATCTTTTATATAAAAAAAATACATTGAAATCGTGCCATTCTTTTCTGAACTACGATTCAACAAAAAGACACACTGACGTTTTCTTTGGCTTTTAACTTTATCATAAGGGCATTGCTTATTAGTGTCAAGAGTTGATCAAACACCCCAGTAGGCTTACAAAAATGGCTTGTTGTCTATTGCCGGCAGCTTAATGTCTTCCGAAGCACGGAGACACAACGAAATTAAACATCTTTGGTTACCCATCTACATAGCGCATGTGTAAGAGCTTAACCGCGCCTATTATTTACAGGCCGGTGAAGCCAACTGGATATGAGCGCTTCAAACGTATAAATCCCCTCTTTTGTGTTCAAAATGCAATTTAAACTACATTTGCGTCAACAGTAAATCCCAGAATAGGTAAAGCCTTGCCAGTCAGTATGACATTACGACAAGCAACAAAAAATCTGTAGAAGTTTTTACTGTATTCAATGTTGCAGTAGAACTAGTGACGCATTAGGGCCATCGGCACCGACCGTGTCATGTCGACGGTATCGGTGCCCTTGTCCTGTTCAGCGCTGCGCGACCTCGCACTCATAATGCAATGCGCAGCCATTGACACCAGATTGACATCCATCTGGCTATTGACACAAATCCAGGTTTTTGTTTACATCGAGTATTTTCTATCAATATTATTTTCCTGGAAACGATTATTTGATTTCAACCTTATGCATTCATTAGCATATTTAACACAGGAATGTAGGGCAAGCGATAAGTCTTGTGACGTTTAAAATTATTACAATACCATATACAATGTGGTCTAATTAGACGGCTAGGACTCGTTTAAAAGGGCAGAAGTTCTACTAATTAGGTCAATGACTCTTTGTTCTTGATGCTGATAGCTTATCTCTACGCTCCCATTTATGACGCAAAATCACGGATACATATTGATAAATTTCGTAGTAGAGTACAAATTGGGACTATCTAAAAACTTCCACGGTATATATCTTTTATCATTACTCATAAAGTAACCTTAAAATGTTCTATGTAGGTCATTAACACTGTTTCTGAGAAAAAGCGATGTATATGAGGAAAAATATGATATGACGGCAACGCAAACTAGGTCGAGTATCGAGGCTAACAAAATACCTATTTGTCCTAGTTAATGAACCAATGTTAAGCATTTTAATTTCTTTCGCTTATCATTTGCTTGGGGTCACGCTCAAATAAATTTACGCCAATAGCCAATAAGGTATTACGGTTACATCTTCGATTTTGAGGTACGGGCAGGCCTAACCACTTGGCATCTTTTGATACTAAGCTGCAAGTACACTTGCTTGACCTAAAGATAGCAATTACTACAAATTTACTAGCAAACGTGGATCACACCACCAGATCCGTCGGCACAATTATGCCATTAAAATATAAACAGGTTTAACATTTTTGGGTTCCCAAGATAGAGCAGTCCTGCAATGGACTGACTAAAACAAGCTCTTCTGCATAATGATTCGGCAAATTTTATTTCGTATAGATCTCCGCTCGAGCTAAATTGCACTTTATTGCACCTCAGCAAGAGTCGCTATTTATTTTAAACGCTTGACGAAGTTAATAAACTGTAAGGGGAAGCAATGTTTCATAAATTGACGGGTGCTTTATACAGTCCGCGCCACGTCGGTAGAAACACTTTGACCTTGAAGAGCGTTTTCATTGCTTAGGGAGGAAAGGCGGTTTTCGCTGTGCAACAGTCTCTACTGACTTGCGTCCACTACCAAATCGATCTATCTATGAAGTATCTGTGTTTAAAAGTGTGAGCGGGAACAGTCGAGGTCAGTGACCGAGTATCAGTCGAGATAAGCCGACGACTACGCTTATCGGGTGACAAAGAACGCCTTTGTTTTCCAAGCATTTGACGCTGAGCAGTGATTAGATCAATCACATACCAATTTTGATTTCCAATTAGGCAATTGATTTTTATGCTATGCCAATTTTGATGTCCTTATACAAAATTTTGAACAGATATATCTCAAATAAGGCTTATCCGTTAAGTTGATTTTGTGAGCGATACAAAGCAGAAATCATGTATCGCTAATATATTATATAAAACACACACAATAAAAAGGGTCTCTTAGTTCAAAAGCTAAACAAACCATTTCTGTCCATTTCTTCTCGTGTACCTATGTACTTTGATTATTCTGGTGCTAATAAACCACTTTTTATTTTTGTTTGAATGGGCAAACTTCCGAAATATATTATAATTTTGTTAAGATAATCATCTTTTTTTTAAAGGAAATTAACAGGTGAAGTTGGTTCACATAATTACGCATATTTATTTCCTCTTCTTGTTGGCACCCACTTCAATTATAATTTAGTTTTGAAGTCGGTGTATTATTTATAGAACAGTTTTTATATTTTATCCCATCTATTATCGCTACCTAGTGAAAATCATCAAACCACTTCAGTCGGTAATTTGTGCAAGTGATAACGCCTCGTGGTCTATCGTTGGCTTTGAACTATCAATTCTTAAAACCGACAGTTGCCGAAGTATGTAAACTACCTAATGGAACAGATTACTTATCCTGATAAGAACGCAAAGGCGCGAATTAAATATAACAAATAAAATGATCATTATGATAACGCATACGCAAACATATGACTCACAAAAACCGAATTCCAATCGCATTTTTATAAGAAGATGCACGTTATTTTAGGACAAAACCCTGCCCTAAAAGGAATAACTTTCTTGTAGGTCTCTCGTATTGGTTAATTTTTATTGAGCCTTGTAACGTAAGAATTTAAAATTAAGCTCTTAGAGCCCACAGATACATAATCATGGGCATGTAAACTTCTAACACCCTTACTTTTGTGGAGTGTTAATATCTTTAAGCACCAAAGTAACCGTTTGCAATCCAATGAAGGCAATGGCTATGAACTCTTAGTGTTATGTTAGGTTACATTGTACGTAATATTATTCAAGATCATCATGGTCGCACCAGCAGGGCCTCATCGCATCACCGCGTGACCAGACCTCAGTAACGAGCAAAAACTTTGATATAACATCACTAAGCTGTGATACAAAAAACGTCTACAAGCTTACACATAAAACTGTATGGTACAGTCGAAGCCAGGCCAGTGGATACACACTTTGAACTTTACCGTGTCTCTATTACATGGACAGTAAGGGCGATTTTCGTAGTCATAACTATCCACTGACGTGCTGACCACGGTATATTAATAACTTTTGCTGTAAGTTGTCATATTTTGTGCGCTAAGTACACAGCAAGTACTATTTAAAACGTTATTACCTTACCATAAAGTGGAGTGTAGCGGAGAAACAACTTTCATATATGTATCTACACTTGGAACTATCGAATACTAGTCTAAAGGGGCTATATCATCGTGAAAATTCGTACTAGGAATTATAAATCAATTTCCGAAGATAATACTAATTCTGTGTCTTATTCCGTAGATACTAAAGCTCTGTAATATGTGTCTCAAATTGGGCGTGAGACTTAACAAACAGGAACATATTCATAAATTATAGGATATGTACGGGGTACAGACAGTTCTGCTAGATTTTTTACTAATACAGTTTTTACAAGTAATTATCCCCCGAGCTAGCATTACGACGAAGACACAAGTCTCTCTACAGCTTTCGACCAATCCCTATGCTCCCAGTCATACTCTTGTATTTTTTTTGCCGGGAGACATGAGCTCCTAAAGGAAAGTTGTTTTTCACCAAGTAAGTTTAATGAGAACTGAACTTCTAAATTAAAAAACCATTCATTTTGCTCGTTATTAGAATTAATAATATTGAATTAATCAACAACATTGGCACAGATTCACAACATTATCGTGAGGTATTCGCCTGTAAAAGTGATGTGACAGAAATAATCGTTAATGGCGACTGGTGGCTCATCTCGTGAACTGTGTCATGGGCTCGGCCCACGCTCGGCGGAAGGTCGCCCGCCCTCCGCGACACCGTCTCATTACTCAATAGTCTGGCGCTTGCGACTCGACACATAATACCCCATTAGTCACTACGTCACCACTTACCAGTTACCACCGGACATCAATGGAGAAGGGTGATTTCCCTATGATCATTACGAACGTAGGTACATCTTGTTTGTTTGTTACCCTCTTTACACTTCGACTTGGGCGGATATGCCAGAACTTCGGCACAAAAGTAAACCTTAGAGCGTTGTTACATAAAGGAAATTAATAGTCCTAAAAAAATATTCGGCTTTTCCGGCAGGAATTTCTACGAAGTCGAAGCTAGATTTTCATAAGTGAAGGCGATGGTTACATAGGGAGAGAAATGGAATATACATAATTTATTTAGACCTTAAACAAATAATTTTGCTTTACAATATTAAGATAAAGGTTTACATAATCTTGTATCGATATCTGACAGTCTCGCATTTTTTTTAAATTATAGACTGTATAAACCTGTTCAATCATAGCAGTTTGTTGTTAAAGTTTTCATGTAAGACATATTTCACACAAGTATATAACTTATCGTTTCATAAAGTGGAACGAAGAAGAATAGTGCTTGCTGAATGAACTTTTTACTACCACTTTTATTCGCATATTACCTTCATTTTTCTCATACCAATGTTTGAGTCGCCATCAAACGGCTTTCAGTACATTTGCCCAGTATAACTTAATAGCTAACATTACATAACCTATCAAAGTAAATTCTGAAAAATGAATTATGAGCATCAACAAAACCTTTTTCTAACCCCATACACATTTTTATGAAAGGCATGCGCGAGTACGCTGGTGGCGTAGGTACTAATAAATATACGGTGCTGTCAGGATGATGGATGGAGGCGCAATGACGAGGTGTGGAAGATATACGAAACTCCCCCGGGCTCCTTTCACCCCTTTCGTTTATTCAAAACGGATACGACCAGATTATAACATAAGCGGAACTGCTAATCGACTCTCTCTAATGTATTCAATAATGTTAACTAGACCAAGATATACGTAAAACTTGAACAGACCAGTACTAGTAGTTTCTTAGTTCTCTCACGTACGCTAAAATGGATTTTCAGCAGACAATTTAGAGCAAGAAAATAAGATTTTAGATAGGTACATATGGAATTTGTTTGATCTCTTTTTTCGCTTTAGAAGACATGAAACGATTTTTAAACAGTTACTACAAAGCTATTTCTTATACTCTAGAAGTAAAATTTTTCGGCGTCTCATATTCTAAGGCAGTTTTTAAGTGACACATTCATTAGAGCTTAGCTGTCTTCCTGTTACATTAACGGAACCTTATATCAGCGTGCACCTACGCTCAGTCCGTGTGGGAAACACGGAAACTATATACCTAACGTCTCATAAAAAACTATTAAACATTATTTTATTACGTGGTATCTTACGACTGAAGTTGAATTCGTAGAGTCAAACTAAAATAGCACTTGTCTAGGCGGCATTGTTAAATTCGGCAAACGGCCAGGTAGGAAGGTCGACGACATTATGTGCGCACATCATAACACTAATAACCGGTAACAAAGTGTCACCAATATGATAGAAGGTTGACATAATCGTAATTCGTTCAACGAGTGAACCGAGTGCCTCCAAGCGCGTCTGATTGTTTTCGAAACTTTTAATTACTGTATTCCAACGTAATCCACCGGCTGATAAACATATTCCGTCCACGCAAATAGAAAATAATCATTTATCATCGATACAAGAGTCAGTTCCCACGTTCGAGCATCGCTCAAACCGCTTCGCAATTTATTAATCCTATTAGAGACACTACAATGCAACCGGCGCACTGTGATTCGCGTAGAACAAACTAGCTGGACAAAAACAACTCTTCAATTCCTAATAGTTAATTATTAAGATGAACTCATTAGCCCTATACATTAAGGAATACATCTATTAATTTTCGTAATTACCCTCATTAGGCCCGTCATTAAGGTAAGTATATAAAGTGTTGATAATTCAAAGTGCATTCATTTGCATTTTTACACCATATTGTTAACATTATTTTAAGTCACTAAAAGAAATTTGTGATAGTGTTTTTGTGATGGATTGTGTACATAAGGGTAAGTAGTTTTGTTTTAGTTAATTTTTATCACAGGATCTTCATTATTTAATTTTATTAAATTAAATGTTTCGATAAAAGTGGACTTTTTCACCCATATTTTTGAATTCAATAGTCAAAATATTACATGTCCACTCATGTCCACTCTGTAAAATCTATTTTATATGATTCTCACAAGTATCTAGTAGTAATTAGTAGAAAAAAATATTGCGAATTATTTGCACAACTAATTTTTTTCTTTTTTTTTCTTTAAACAGTTTTCACCGTCTCAAAAATGGACTTTTTTGAAGAATGGCTAAAACACCCGAAGGAAACGCGAAACGTGGAGCTCTTTCGGTTTATATCTTTGAGACATGACTTTGATGGTGTTACGGAGCAGTCCCTGAGAGACGTCAAGGTCATCATCTCAAAATATTCTTCAAAATTGGCTGAAAAGTGGAGCAGCTGTGCAAGAAATAGCAGCTGTGCAAAGAATAGCTACGAATAGAGATTTACTTAATATGTTATTGATAACATCTGACCCTGTAATAAATGGTTTAAGAGAAATTCCCCGGAAGAAAATAGGTTCATTCCCTATCGAAGTCCTAGATTTATTAGTTCAACCTAGCTTTAAGGAACAAAATGTTAATATAGTTTCTAGTTTTCATAGTTCTGCCACTCATGATCATGACTATTCAATGGATGATTCATCTGATGATAGTGATGATGAGTGATCGATTTAGTTTTTAAGTAGGTATTTTATGTATCTGATATTAGATTTTATAGTTACATTTATAGTTAAATTTATTTATAAAATTGTTTAAAAAAATATTGTGTTTTTATTTCACTATACCTGCTCAAACGACCAATGGACCTCAAATAGTATTATGACCCTTATATCTTTGCTTAATAACCTCATTTATAAATAAAAATCGAAACAAATAATATTGTCCAGCTAGCTTGTTCTACACGAACCACTGTGCGGCGAGGTAACATGCACCAATTGGAATTCCATACTAAGAAGTTTTATTATAGCTGCTACTGAAACAAAATACACATTGTTAGCGCATTTGCAATCGCTCAGGTAAGTCAGTGTGGTAGTTACCGAGAGCAAGAGCATTCCTCCGAGCCGGGCGGACCGGTTCTACACAGTATGGCTGGACCAGATATAAATAGATGCGCTGCACACCATCCATCTTATTGCTACAGTTTTTATTATTTTACACAAATAAAATTATTTCCCATACGATTCTGTACAGAAATCGATATCATGTGGTCTTTACGCTTCATAGCTTTAGCTCTACTCAGTATTAGTACGATATCTAGGGGATCAAATACAAATCCTTGCAGATTTAAATTGGTCGACTGTTTGAACACAGGATACAATCGTGATTTATCATTTGAACGGCCCTTATTCTGTCTGACATATTGTGTTGTTAGAGCAATTTATTCCTCTATAGACAACTACAGATTATCTAGACAATAGGCCTTATTAACAGTTGACACGTTGACAGACCCATAAAACAATCTAATCATTGCAGCAAGTTCAGATATGGAGTGACGGATTACCTCTGGACAAATGCAAGAAAGCGGCCACCGCCGGCTGCAGATCTCTATCGGTAGACATTATTACTCGCATGCGAATAGTTCATTGCCGACGCAAGATAGTTCATTGTCGATGAAATCTGTTAAGTAGTTAAACATAGCGGCCTGTTGCTCTCACAAGCATACCCACGGTATTCACTTTCACTACGAATAGTAATCTACCGTCTTCTACAACCGTTTGTAGATAATTCATATCATTCACGGTTGCGGGATAGTTGACCCAATGTAGACCTCTGAACAAGGCGAAGGAGACATGGCCGTTGCATAAGAAACCACGTGGGGACGGGAGCGTTGACCCCGGGAAGTGTAACGTTGATAGACAACCACTATCTCTGGCGCACCTGTAGCTATAAGCGCGATATTTCGGCGTACGATAACGTTGTTGAACGCACAATAAACACAACGAAAACACTTGAACAATCAAACCATAGCCACTATATTTAGGTTGGTATTGTAACAGAGATGGCCTTACTCAACCGTCTCTAGATTTTACGTCTGCGCTGGAGTCACCCACTTTAGCCGCCGTTTGCCAATTCGTTGCATAAACGCCCCACTAATGTCAAAGGAGGTCATTGCCGCATTATACGAGCGATCGCTCACTCGCTTGCCGCAGGTAGCCTAGCTCCATACTCGCAGGTTAGATAATTATATCGATTGAACTTCAGTCTCCTTCGGAGTGTCTGTGACCCCGATGTAAATAACTTAAGGCAGTTGTTCTGTAAACAACTGACGCCGCTTGCGTCAATCGGCTGCACGGTGTGGCTCATTGATGTTCTCGTTTGACTTACGCTTGGACTATTTTTGGAAGACAGAACAAACGCCTGCTATGGCCTGGAAAACTTAGAGCCATGACGTAATGTATTTGAGATTAGTTGTGGCAAATTTGTTTCGTCATCCTAAGCCACCTACGATGACGTTTGCGCGTGCGTGACGAATGTAGGAATTTTTTTCTGGCGATTTTTTTTCATATTGGCCAATTATAGTTTATAAGATCATTATTGTTAGGCTGTCCAACACAAATATTTTTTGTAAATTATGTACAGTCGACGTTACGCCAATGGATACACTAAGATCTAGGCAGATACTTCATTAATTTTAGTAATTGCGGTTTCTGTATTGCAAATGATATGAATTTGCGTCAATCCTATCATGTACTGTATTCCACCAGCAAGTAGAGATAAAGCTGATTCATTATGTAGTTTATAAGGTGTGACCAAAATAATCATGTTTGTAGCAATGTACCATATGTACCCGGGTACACTTAGAGGCATACCAGACTGTTTCTGAAGTGAAGAGTAATTTATAAAACATATAGTCAATGTTGTAGAAACGTTAAAGACAAAGCAAATTGCGAGTTTGCAATAATTACCATCAACGACATACCTATTGATGACTCAATTGAGATTGTTAATGTATAGCCTAGTTCAAACGTCAAGGCAAGATTATTTCATTCTATGACGTGGGCATATACACAGCAATCTATATCTGTAAATAAAATAATTCATTAGATTCCAACTGCGATTAACGAAAATCTTGTGGTGCTTTCTCTATGTAAACATGGGATTGAATATAACAATTCCTCGCTACACGCTAGGAAAAACCGAATGGTTTAAAACTGAACTAATATTAGCACACTTTAATGTATCCACTAGTTCTCTTAGTTAACTACTATCAGCTCAGTGTAGTATTGCACCGACCAGATTTATTCTGCTCCTACGTATGTAAGGCGAAATAGGTCATTTAATTGATGCCTCGGTTATTGCGACCATAAGCTCTAACACAGGCAGCCTTAGTATGAATCTAAATGAAACAAATTTGAGCTCTTGACCCGAACAAAGCATGGTGATTGGGAAAACTTATCACGCCATCACGACCATAACCAATCATAGCGCTGCATACCCGACGAGAGCTAGAGCTCATTCGAACGCAAAGGTTTTTGCAAAGTCATACTAAAACGTTGAACCCTGTGGATGCTTATTATTCCCTCCATATATCATTGCTGTGAGGTGATGGCAGCGAATTTCCTGTGTGGTCACGGCGGCGAATATCAGAATATCATCACCCCAACTCATCCCGTGGGGGGTGTAAAAGACGACCCGAGAAGTATCTACCAGAGGACGGGCAGCAGCTTCTTTCTGAGAACTATATATAGATCGCGAATCCGTCTGCCAAGCGTGGCGATTATGGTATTCCCCACAAGATTATTCTTGGGGAAGGCTTTTGTCTAACAGTGGACTTTTTACAGCTGCAATGATGATGATGATGACATATGCCCCAGCTACACGTTTTGTTATTTGGTTTCATCTTATTAACTATAGGTAAACTAAGTAATCGGTGTAAATAAAATCTGTTGATTGAGTGCATTATATTGTAGAGACGATATCAGTCGTCAGTGGTTGCATTTGGTCTACGAAACGCGCGATTACTGCCTACGTATTAAAGTAATTGCCAAGGTCTCACTGTATCGACTGATGTAAGTAAGACATAAATATAATAACTAGTTTAGTTATTGAGATGGACCCCTTAACATGATGACTGATGACTAACATTTCCACACACAGTTTCTACTGATTAGGTTGTATAGAAATAATAAAAACCCTCAAAACAAAGCAATAAACGTAAAAAATATATAGCTAATTAAATATAAAACGGTCCACGATGTACAGAAACATGTACTGATGCATAGCTATAATGCCTATCTACAATGTAAGGTGACCTAAATGATAAGATTATATCAATACGCGGCTGCAGTTGCACACATAATACGTAAACTGTGTGAATGTGTGTGAATTTGCATCAGGTTCGCTCGTACAATGACTTTGTCGACCTTGACTACTAACTGCTTGTAGTTCGAATCGTATCACACACACACTCTTACACTGTACAAGGAATAAGTGCCCCACAATTATAATTAGTCTGAGTTGCAAAGTATGATGCACACAATGCGTTTATAAATATATTTGATTTTATTGTTGGTGATCGGGGCTCTATGGTAGCTGGAATCTTAAGGAGTCCAATCTACTACTAAACTAACCAAATTGAGGAAAATAATTTCTGAAATATTACCTATTTTAGTTAATCTTTTTCTGTTCTGTATTTTTCTAATTGATATCTTACACGTCATTCGTTTGCACAGAAAAACAAGTTTGACCGGTGAAGCAGTGAATTTTTATGAATGTATGTGTGTGTATGTGTATGGATGTTTATTATTCTTTCACGTAAAACCTACGGAACCGATTTTGGTGAAACTTGGTAATTAACACGGTTAAAACCTACCGTTCAATACTTATATGGTATAACATTTTATTGCTTGTTTTATTGAACAGCAAAAGCATATGTGTATCATAAAAAATGCAGTATTAATCTACCTTCTGGTGTATGAATTTAAAAGTGAACAGAGGCTGGTACTGTATATGTCTATTAGAAATAGACTGTTTTCATATTAGGTAGCCTTTCAGGTTTACTTTAGTTAAAAATAAATGTATTGATTAATGGCACATTATTATATATATATATATTATTATTTGCTTTAATAATAAAGATGGAAATAATAAAATAAATTGTTTAGTACATTATAAATTACTTCAATAGCATAAGCCAGCTTCAGCATAATACACAGACTCAATATCAAATATCCTATTCTTTATCTAAAGGACAACTGTAGTACATGTCAACTTAAGACGACATTTTTTAATAAGCTATAACTACTAACAAATTAAAAAATATCCTTAAGTTCGCAAAAAAAAGACGTGTTACTTGTCTTTTATTACTATAGCATCTGTTATTATGTTCATGAATGTTTCACTCATTAATTTCGGACCCAATATATAATCTAGCTATCGTTAAACAGTTCAACACACGATAAGATTTACACCAACCAAGGCCAAGCGCACAGAAAATAGATACCTCAACGAAGATATGTATTTTCTGTGATATACTCGGTACAAATATCACAAGTATTCACATATTTATATACAATATAAGTACTAAAATTACGTAGGTAAGAGCAACAAAGTTTTAGCTTACCATATTGCATTTATGATAGAGCTGTTACGTAATAGTAAGAATGCAAAATTTAATTGCTTTATGTGACCGTAACATTATTTAATTTAAAAGCAAATTATACTTAATCGTATATGAAGTCAAGAAGTATGTACATTTGGTATGTAAGGCGCGGTATGAGACTAAATTCAAAGATTCCTATAGGTTTAGTACAATTCTACAGAAAACAAAACGTATGAATTAATTATAGCTCTCGTGGCAGTTTTGATGTGAACTTAGCTTTGTGATTGGCAAACCTTATCACGCCATCACGACACTAACATATACCATACATAACACTTCATGCTTCGAGAGTTTCGAACTCGTTCGCATTGTTTTTTTATTTTACTAACTTGTTCTGAAGTCTATGATTTTAAAGTTTAGAGTGTGTAGTGTAGTAGTAATTAAGTGTAATGGGTACGCAATGCTGCTTGGATATTATTACTTACTTCTACTGCCTACGTGCACACGAGCGCTTTTAAACTAACTTCAAATACTTAATTATAATGGTAAGTTCATATATGTATAATAAATAAATAAAAAAAAGTATTTTTAAATAACCTTCATATCGTGCTACCAACTAGAACCTTAATCGGATTTAGTAAAAAATAACGCACATGTAGGTTTATGGAAACTAGGTATGCATGTTTATTTTAATTTATTTTCAATTCATTAATTTACACGTAGTCTTCGTAAGTGGATTTGTGAATTGCATCGTAAAGATTAATTAATTAAGGCAATGCTGCACTAATAAATGGTGATCATTTTAATTAGGGTTGCTATTTTTTCGAAAAGACAGATTTATCCTATAAAAATTTGAACAAATAAAGTACACTTAGGTACTTAATCATCTAATATCCGTACGTTTTGGCGTGTTACACGAAATTTGTGCCCAGTAACAACAAGCAAAATTACAGAATGCAAAACAGACATTAATTCAGATTAGATAAACGCTTACCACGTAAACAAAAATATGTGTATTTTGGTTCTAGGTTTGAAGTATAGATTATATAGGTATAAGGTACCTTTATATAAATAGCAAATTGAAAATAATAATGTGTTCTCGCATTAAAATCGAAAACGTAAAAAGTACGTTTTCTCTGAACACAATAGTTTATTGTAGATCAGAGGACAACCCTAAATTTATCACCAATATTTAATGTTGCGCTTTGGTCGATGAAACCTCTTCAATAAATAAATGCATTTAACTTTATTTACATGTAATTTAACTCGAGCCAATACATTTGCAAGGTTGTCCTGTGTAAATATCCATTTTAATTTAAGTATGTTACTGTTCAACGTTCGTGTAACATGGATAATATTGGTGGTTTCATCATTATTTCACGTTGAATGCCAAATAAACTTTAACTGTAGTGTTGTTGAATCAAATCAATGAATAAACAACATGCAAATTTAACACATAAAACAAAAACTATATCTTAAAGGAATAATTATACTCTACAACAAATTATGTTCCGTGTTTGTTTATTTCCGTATAACAAGGTATTTGTCCATGTCAATGTACTGGTCATAAACAGGTTTAAAGTTTTAATAGACATTAGCTACTTGTATGAAACAATTACCCAACTTTTATTGTGAGAACAGAGTTCATTTGTCATAGGTACATAACACTAAAACAGCGGCCATCGAACTCCACATACCGTAACATTTTCAATTTAAACAAAAAAGGAAAATTAAATAATACGTCAGTGAGATAAAACTCTATAGAGATTCGAAATACGTCAGTATCTAAGGCTGTTGTTTTAAGTATCATGTGACCATTTTAAATCCATGTACAGCGTAGTGAACACGGTCGCGTAAAGGACGTTACACAATATCACGCGGAGGCGTTTAATGTCCACTTGAGACATGATATTTAAAATAATACCTGTACGGATTCAGAACAACGTAAGAACGCTTTTATTCCTAGTGCGCGATATGTATGTGTGCACAAAATGAGATAGTCTGGTCTGTAAGCAGACAAGTATGCATGAAATGCCACACAACCTTGAAATGAGAGGCACGCAGATAGTTCACTGCGCCGCGTACGAATTTGATCAACTGCATTCTACAATACCTCGGCTTCGGCATGTTAATGGTAATTTATATTGATAGGTTTTATTTATAAAATGTTTTAATAAACGAGACATTTTGCGTACATAGCGGAAGATAATTAAGAATCAATTCCCATAAAAATGGTCAACGTTTGCATAGGTTTGTAAAATACTCTCATTTTTTTTAACTGACTAACATGACGACGCTCTCTGTATTATGTATGAGGCAAACATTTTTCATGCAAACTGAAAATGTTCAACTACATTGTTATAATGAAATCAGGCCGTCTTAAACGGCTCTTATAATTGCGATAATTTTTTTTTGAATACGGCATGCCGGCGATATAAAAGTTTTTATTGCCCAATTAGACATTTCGGTGCGAAATGTCCTAATCTCGTGTCAGAAAACCAATTTTGGTATTTATAAGCTGTAATACGTAACATACTGTACGTGTTTTTAAAATGAAAATAGCTAAGTAGTAACCGATTTGTAAAGTCTGCGCCCACACTAACCTTTTATACAGCTTGTTATCGTCTGCCATCACAAAAAAGTCCGAATTATATATGTATGCGATATCAAAGTTGGAAATCAGTATGGGTACGCAGAACTATATAGTGTAGTATAATAAATCTAGTAAAATTAATAAGGTTTTGTGAGGCAAATAGCACAGTCGTGTAGCTATTCATGGAACAGGTTAAACTTGTAATTGCACAATACAATGTTCGGAATAAAGATCATCGCCCTATGTCTTGATTGACAATGCGAAAAGATACGCGTTTTAGTTCCACCATACTATAGCAGGTATGCATTAACAGTATCACAATGGTGAAGAGAATTTAGCATGTCCGTTATATATACTTAATCGTTAGATTTAGATCAATATTCGTGAGATCCGGGATGTGTACACAGTAAAACAAGATAACAATAGTAACGTTGTTCTAATAAATCATTGTTTGTAATCATTAAAAAAATCGGTATAAAAGGATAATTAACTTGGGTATTTATAAATTATCTCCAGTTTCATCTCCTAGAAGTGTTTAATGGAAAGGTTTTTGTTGGAATTTCTCATTTCGAGGGTTGAAATATTACACAAAGTTGAAGGTTTCTAACTAAGGTCTCTAACATCGGATACTGTACGTTTATACGTATTTTTTCTGTATCATTAGTAAGCAAACAGTAAAATCAGATATTGTTTTTTGTTTTTCTAGATCGAACAAGTAAGTATAATGATTAAGACTTTGTAATTATTGTTATCCTGTATCACATGAATAAAAACAATACTTAATGTAAACATTTATATTACCTATTGTATTTTTCTTCTGTAATAATTTATATGCGTAAATTAATTTCGGATAATGATAACTATAATTTAACGTTCTAATAAATCTAAAATGGAAATTGAAATGGAATCTTTTATTACTTACAACAATTTAAGCAATTAGTTAAGAATATACAATAAATATTATATTAAGATTATACGTAAGATTACAGACATAGAACCTATACTATCATGTTTTTTAACCAAACTTTAGAAGATAATGTGTTCTTTCGTAAGTACCTACATAGTTACTTACTCTATGTTATAATGCAGAATAAGTGTAATAAAAGCGTCAGTTTACCAAGTAATTTTATTTCCAGTGATTTGTCCCAAGATACTCGATCTCCGAGATGGTTACAGCGAGTGGCTCGACTTGAGATAATAGAACTAACTAGCGATGGCGGCGCGCGCGCAGCCAAGCGCAACACGCGCTCGACCGCATATCCGCCGCTGTGCCTCTTCCTAGATACACTATAGCGTCATAAGAAAAACGTCTTTCTCCACCTTTGTAATTCACTTTTCAACGTATAGTTTCCCTTAAAATGTCTTAACCTTTTTTGTTTGTTCAAAGTTTATAAAGCAGGTTCCGTAACTTGTATTTTATGGAACTGGTTTTTGATGTTTATTGTAGGATTATCTCTTGATTTTTATGTTATTCTTCGGTCCTAAGGATGCTTGAATATTTAAATATATTATTATAATTTGCTAGTTGCACGATTCATAATGGTTTTTTTCTGTACGTTTAGGAAGGCCGCATAAAATACTTGAAATCAAATTAATAGCTCTATGTAGTAAAATTAAATCTCATTTTCTAAGCTCATTATTAACTCATAACGACTATACGACCCCACTGATGGTAACCGGTTACCGTAGAAATCACTTATGCGTTACCAAGCCAGTCCCCGATGACTTCTGACCTTACTCACACCCAGAACGGACCACGGCGTTATCAGTAAGATGAAGTCGTATCGTCATTAAATTATAATATCAAATTGAAAAAGATCAATCATATGATACCCATTAGTAATTATATCTTTCAACCACGTTGGTGTCAGTGTCAATAAACTCTGTTTTTAGTAAATACGTCGTGTACTAATATAATCATATCTAAGCATAACCTATCCACTAATAATCAACAAAAAATATACTCAGAATTAAGATATCGATGAAAAACTACATGAACTGGAAAGACACATTATTTGGAAAGGCACTTTCAGGGAACATCCAAGGCACTTTCAGGGATCATCCAAGGCACTTTCAGGGATCATCCAAGGCACTTTCAGGGATCATCCGTCTTACTTCACTGACGCTTGTAATCATTTTCTGATAATTAAAATTTAAAAAAAAACATATCGAATATTTTCAAAGTAAATGATCATGTCACATATAACAACGTTTACGCTTGAAATTAGTATAAGTATTGGCAAAAGTGCTATCAGGGGAGTCGTATTCGTATGCCTGTCTGACGAATTTTCAGTATAAAAACGAAACGAAATAAGCTATTGTCATCCTCTTAAGCTACAAACGTAATTACATTTGACCTACTGCTAATTCGAGGGGCCTCTAACAATAAAATAGTCACCGCTCTTACAAAAGCCGCGTGCTTAGAAAATAAGGGTCAGACGAACCATTAGATTACGCAGCCAAAGGGTTGCCAAAAACGTTCTTATTATTGAAAATATATAACCCCTCGCTGATATAAGCAGCTGCTGGGTTTCGCTATAGATTAATATAATATTATTCTAATACTAAGCCGCGCTTAGATACAATGTAGTGGTCGACTTGATCGGATTTGTAATATGCTAATTCGGACAATAATAACTATGGACAGAGCGGAAACCTACACTACTGAGCATATTTAAATAATATATTCCTCAATCTATACTCATTAAAAAATATAATATTGTAAAATTCGATTCTCAAACGTGATTGTTGATGTTGTTTGTCGTTAAAATGGTAAGTAGTAGTAGCAAGTAAGTTTCCAGCGTTTTTCCTATTTCTATTGAGGTCAGCTCCAAACCTGGGGCAAGATTCATAATCTCCGAATTCTAACATTTTTAGGGTTCCGTACCTAAATGGTAAAACGGGACCTTATTACTAAGACTCTGTTAATTGTCTGCCTGTATGATAGATTGTTGAAATTTTCACAGATGATGTATTTCTGTTGCCGCTATAACAACAAATACTAAAAACAGAAAGAAATAGTGACTTTTTTGCTCGTTTTTCTAGATGATGATGATGGTACGGAACCCGTCGTGAGTGAATTCGACTCGCACATGGCAGTTTTTTTTTCATATACCTAATAATAACCTGGGACATTATTTACACACGGCCATCTGATAACTAAGCAGAGCTTGTACTATGGAATATAGCGTAAATAATGGCAGTGAAAACAAAACTTTGAGATAGAAAGAGTTACATTTCGTATATTAATGTAAGGACAAGAAAGAGAGAGAGAGAGAGATGCGAGTCCACATTTTCTTTCTCTCATAGGCGGTTACGTTTCGTACATCATGTTTTACTTCAGTCGTGAAGTATGGAGTTTTCGAGCATTAAATGCTCGAAGCTAAGGAGTCTAACACACTCGCTTGTTTTTTTCAAATGGCACTATACCTTATTAAGTTAGTTATTTGTATGAATTACTATTCATGGGTTTTAGTAAATTATAGGGTAATTTAATTACAAATTTAGATCGTTCGAATTCCTTTCCGTTCAGATATCAAATTCAAATTACCCGCATAATTTTAATGTTATTTAAATAACAGTAATATTTTTCAATTCTATGAAAATTTGAATAATTTTAGTTTAACGGTGTCTCAATTCTTAACACTGGCGATATACCTACAAGTACTCAAGTACTTAAGATTATGATACGATCATAGCGAAATATATATTGGACCATCTCCCAAACCAATCTTCGAGCCGGTAGTTATACAGGATCGAATAAAAAAACCTATTAAAGCCGATTAAAAAATGAATCATAATAATATGATTAATCAGTTTAAAATCTATCGCGTTCACAATCAGATTATTTTTTTAAACTATATCTCTACTGAACGATAAAACAAACGATTATTCAAATTGAGAAACAAATAATTTCCGGCTAAGTGAGCTGGCCATATTTACTGGCATGAAATAATTAGTGCCGTGTACACGATGGCTGACTTCTCGACTATTTATAAGCGACGTGTCAAAAAACGGCTGCGACCTTGGCGCCCCCACGCGGACGCGTTGATACGTTCACCTCAGGTGAGGCCCGTGGGGTTCAGAGTTCTTAGTACCCTCGAATCTTTGCAATTGGTGTCGTAACTATCGAATGTTATCTGTGCTGTATCGGTAACACTTACCCACTAGCCTTAATATGGTCAGATGACTGTATGGGTTAGGCAATGGTTTCAATAGACGATAGATAATTTTCAACAGGATGTAGGGTAAACGTAGTGAAGTTCTGCCGAGCGAACAAACAAACGTTCTAACATTTTCGGGTACGAAGTATTGACAGGTTAACTATTACAAAGAAAAAGTTTGTTGAAGGCTCTATAGTATTCTCATCATTGGCCCAAGAACTTCTATCGATAAGGTTCTATATCAAGATTTTTAATGGTTAGAAATAGCAACAGATGTCATGCGGTAATCAAAATTTAGTTATTTAATAATAAAGATCTCCCAATTATATTAACCCGATGGCAGATCCAAGTGCGATTCCTGCCTCGAAATATTAGGCGTTTGTACTAGGTTAATGTGTAGCAAGATACAGGTTAAAAAATGGCACCGTTAAAAGAGCACCTTGCGCTTCCCCCCGATTAATCTCAAATGATTTCTTTCTTATCAAAAGTGAAAGTTTTCTACAATTTACAGTTTCCATTTCTTCAACTGGTAGCTGGTGACTTAATGATGTAATGTTACGTTTCGGAATCGGAGACACTTTTTGTACGTGATTCAAAGTCTAGATCTTATTAATACGTCAATGGGGTGTGCTTCCATACCGCTACGCAATTATCAAGAGAACTTGTTCGTTCTTTACTTTACAAATTACCTTAGTAACGAATCGGCATTTTTAGTATAAGTAATATAAACATACCATAATTGCATAAGTACGAATATCTAGTCTATAATATTTACATATTTCAGTCCCTTCACATAGACATGAGACATTTATCTCATTCCCTCGACTGATGAATGACATTTGAAAGTCACAGACAATACGTCTCCCGAGCTAAGCAATGTATCAATGTTTTAATTAGTAAAGGAATAATAATATTCAGTGAATCGGTAATCTTTTATAAATGTCATTCAAATTATTAGCCTTGGAGGCTTTCGTGTATTATATATTGTTAACAAATGGTTATCTAAGTGAGCTATTATTATAGGCGTACATTTAAAATTTTACTTTGTAAAAGATAAAATTTTATTCTATTGAAACTTAATGGAGTTTTTGTATAAAGTTTCTTCAATGCCTAAAGTGAAATTAGCGGAAGGCAGAAGGCCTTTTCAGTATGACCAATGGCGTCAGTCTCTTTTATGTTTAGGAATCGCAATTTAACAGAAGAATAGACTATTATTATAATAAAACGATGTTTTCCAGCAAATCATACCTACACCTATAACTCAGAAGAATCTAGTCGACGTCAAGTCAGTGTCTAATATTGCAACACGAAAATGGTCCTTACTAAATACGTAATAAAGACGATGTCCAGGTTCACTTTATTCTTAACCTATATTTAAAAAAAAATAGATTTTTGTATGTTTGTAATGGATTAACTCAAATACTGCTTATGGATTTCAAAAGTTCATGGTTCGTATGTTATTTTTAATAAAATTAGAGAACCCTATGTAAAAATTACAACAATGTAATCAAACGTATCACAAATGTTCAATTTGATGAAATGTACCTAGATACTAATTTATCTTTCTTTCTATCGGTCCGTGCGAAGCTGTAGCGGGTTACTATCTATGCCATTTTTCATTATCATCAACCTCATCTCGTCCACGGCGAAACATGCCTCCCCGAAAGGTTTCTATAGCCTTAGTAGTCGCGCTTGGCTTGCGAGTTTATGACCGCAGTTATATGGTAGCTAGTATACAGAAGGCGCTGCTGCCCGACCTGGTGTAGTCGATTTTTAGGACTACCACAGGATGACATTGGGTGGCGCTGTTATTATTTCTGGGCCAGAAACCTCACGGAAAATTTAAAACATATATCCGATTTTTATTTTTCTTAACAACGAGCAATTTAACGGACCATTCTGAAAGTACAGACACCAGCACATCAAGCTACCCCAATCTGTCAAATTTCCCCAATTGAAAGGGAACCTTATGCTTTTGTGATAAAGTTGTAAATCTATAAAAGAAATTTGACAGTTTGAGGTAGCTGGATGTGCTGGCGTCTGTACCTTAAAATAGTATTGTCTATGGAATCTAATGACAGTGATGACGCGAAGGATACATTAGAATATGAGTTTTCTATTAAATTTTAATTTTATAGCATTATTTGCAATGCAAAGCGTAAATCTAATCTCAAAAGTAAAAATATTGTACCGTTAAATAATTATACATAACGACCGACTCGAATACGAAATGAGTAATACTTAATAGCATATACTTACCTAATTATAATAAAAATATCATACTTTATTTGGTAAAATCAAAGTCTTGTTCATTATATAACCATAGGAATAAGAATGGCAATGACCCGACACTTGATTAGCTCGAAAAAAGCCAGTGGGCACTTAACTAAGTAATCAGAATGAAGTATGAATAAATAAATTATAAATCGCATGTAAAACTTGATGGATTGGTTGCTTTATAACAAATAGGTACTACCTAGTTTATTTCTAAACTATATAACTTTATTAGGTAGATACCATTATTATGAAGTCTTCAAATAATAAATATATCAATGATTTCACTTTTTCCTTATGTATAAACCTTAGTTAGTTCATTCATTTTCCATCCATTCCCTATCAAATATAATGAGCAAAATGAAATCAAATATATACATATATAATAATAAATATATAAATATGAAATCGTTAACCTCCTAAATACCTAGGCACGTGGTCTAATTATCATCTCCAATAATCTCCATGCTTTGGAAGGCACGTTAAGCTCTCGTCGGTAGCCTAATGGTAGCGAAATCTGTACTTTTCTGGTGTCACAGAGCGTTCGGCGATAGCGAATTACATTTCAAATTCGCTATCACCGAACTCGCCGTCCAGTCATCCGGCCATCCGTGAGGCGAGAATTTCCTTTTTTATTACTCCTCAACAAATACTTGAAACTTTACTGTGTACTTTGTAATTTCTACATTGTCTAATGAAACAAAAATACTCAAGCGGATGCAGAGCATAACTGAATTATAAAAGTAAAGATGTAGAGTCCACCATCATTAAAGGCCCGCATCGCTCGTCATTTCAGTCATTTGTACAAAATGCGTCAATAAAGCTAACTCCAAGCCATAGGCTAATGTTACCAACGCAGATAACTGTTACATGCGGGCACACCGACCATAACTATAAAATTTCTCATTTCGTAAATGAACAATTAATGATGTAGGTACCTAGAAAGGAGCCCAAGAAAGTAATCAGTCATGCTGGATATTAAGATTTCCTACTCTTACAATTCAGACCATCAAAACTTAACGACATTTGCGTATGTGTGCGAGGACTAGGTCATAATTTCGCAAATTGCAGTTTCGTGAAAGTACGGTCATCAGCTCTCTCATCACCATCACTCATCGGGCAGTAAGCTAATGGTGTTATGTGGCATTTCATGGCAATTAAACTCCATTTTTTTAGTAAAGTCTATTGTGAAGTATGTAACGGTATGTAATTTCCCAACCGTTTCATACTTTAAAAAAAAACATTATTGTGTTCGTCGTAAAGTCAAGCTGAAATAAAAATCATCGTCTTTGGAAGATAATAATAAAGGTTATGGGATATTTTGACGCGATATTTATTTAAATATAAGCTAAGCTCAATAACTTCTACTTAATGAAATTATTAGCTATAAATTTAATTAGCATGCATTCACACACATATGCTGTAACTTATATATTATAACTTTTAGCTCTTATTCCGTATTCCGTTTCGGTTCCGTATTCTATAAAAATATTATTAAAAATTTTGTGGCTTCGATTTGTAAATCCTTATATCTGGTTGTTGGTAAGCCAAGTCTAGTGGTTTGTGCAGAGATACACTATCGATAATAAATTACATAATTGTATTTATTTTTCAGTAGTGATCGAATATTACAAATAACATTCTAACTAGGTATTCACATATGCCGTCTGTGTTGTGTGTATATATTAGTTTTCAAAAGTTCCGAATCATAATATACCTACATAGATATTCAATTATCTTGAAATAAAATATTTAGTTTAAGTTAGCATCAACATACGAAAAATAAGAAGTATGACATCCACGCAAGTACACCAATAATGAACATGGGCATTACAAACACAAGATTTACACGAAACGGCATTGAGCATGCCAGCCAAACTCGGAAGAGACCCTGTCGAGCCGAAAATAGAAAAGCACACATTGTAATCTAAGCGAATGACTTACAGTACGCCCGAGTATGTAAAGTGAGTAATGCATGGCAAACAATGTTCAGGGTTTCAGTCAAATTTATTTATGGCCAATGTCATAGTAACCTTCGAGTGGATACCTAGCCTTTTACCAACATAAAAATGTATAAAAGTTTTTTTCTGTCCCTCCGCTTTAAGCGATGAACCTTAATATCCTGTAGGCAAGAAATAGAGGTGGACAGATGTAATCACTGTCTAATAAACTGCAATGGTCTTGAAAATCGACTTGCCCGTCCAAACAAAGTAGAAGCAAATACAGGAATAGGAGACCGCACTATCAGATTGCATGAATAACTGTTAAGGTGTGTGAGAGGGAGGGCCTATAGACACACATCATTTCAAGGGAAATCACTCGGGAACCCTCCCCTGTGACTTTTGGGAACGGAAGATAAAAGTAAAGATTTATAAATTAATGCGGGGTAAGCTTAGCGATTACAAGTTTGTCTAGCATTACTTAATTTTCTAGAGAGCTGGCTCTGAATACTCAATTATGATACATTAGCCAATTAACAAGATATGTACCGCGTACGTGAAACTTGAATTTACCGCACGGCTGCACACAGAAGAAAGTGGAAATCTGTAAGGGGTGACTATTTTATATTATCGCAAGTGGTTTGCTGTACATAATAAAATATTTCTTTGACACGAAATAAATTAATAATTATAATAAAAATAATTACATTAATTTAGAGCGCAACTGGAGTAAAATTTGCTCCCAATAAGACAGAATAAACCGTCTGAATATTAGTTAAATTGATAAATAAATTATAGGTTTTGCTTGGTTGCATTGAAAATATTGAAATACATAAATATTTACTTCAATGAATTTAAATTTAACAAGATAAATAAGCGCCTTTCATAAATTGCATTGAATACGAAAGGCTTCTGATATCTTGCTTTTAATATAGGAGACTAATAGAAATTCCACTAAACAGATGCCTTAGGAATGCCTTTTCGATTGAACGATCAAACTTCACTTGGTAATATCGTTTTCAAGCTTCATTTTGGTGAGGAAAATAAAATGCGCCAGCTAAGAGGTCTCAATTGTAAACAAATCGATTAGTTCCACATTCAAGAACACAATTTATATTTCACGAGCTTTAATTTGTAACCTGAGATATAGTTACAAAGTTTAAAGTATATCATGTGCATACGTGCCTTGTCAGGCGATGCGATTTACCATCAGAAGTAGTCTCAAAACCGGTTGGACCGGCACGGCTGTAGTGGCTTCGACGAACCAGCACTGCATCCAGTTCTCTTAAAATGTTTAATACAGTATTTCTTAGCAAATTGAAACAATTTCAAACACTCATTGCTGGGGCATATGCTCAGATTTATCATGTTTTAAGTATGTTGGCTGGCACAAAGAGTTGCGGGGAACTTGTACGTATAAGATTTTTACAGAAACTTGCTATCTCTTACAAGTACAGGTTATCCGTAAATCTAACGTTTCAGGGTTTTTGCGAAGTTAAATAAATGAAGATAAAGAACCAAGAATATTCTATTGTAAAGTTTTTGTTCATAATGCCAATTTTTGTGCTTACTTCGCGGCATCTTTAGAATATTAAGTGGTTGGTCTAACAGGCTAGAAGTATGTTTATAAATAGGCGAGGAGTATTTTTATACTACATAGTCGGCAAACAAGCATACAATGCAGGTAACACTCCTAAAATCCTAAAATTGCTGACTGATGATACTTTTTGGCAGATGATTTGTAACATTTTTGTTTTAAATTGCGACATTTGATTTTGAGCAATAAGCTTACTACTGATAACCGATATTTTAAGCACTAGCTCTTACATTAACTGATCTCTTTTAAGCGTTTGATCAATCGCCAAGTTCGACTTGAGTTTTACTACGATTTTATTGGTCGAACGTTGTAGACATGTGGCTTCGTCGCCATGCTAGATCAATGCAGGACACAGTAAATCTGATCAGAATTGATTAACCTACATATTATATGGATGATAGCTAGCCAGCCAAAAGCCATCAATAGATCCTACAGTGTGCAGTGAAGAATTATTCTTAGTATTTTGTTTTATTGTCATAACGCCCAATACAATATTGCCAATAATGTAACTAGAACTCTTTTAAAATATGAAAAATCCTCACACGGCCCTAACTGTATATAACCTTCTGCATACATTAATATGTTTTAACTAATTACAATTTAAAAAAAAACATACAATCGACTTCATATTTTCATTGTAACTACTGATGTGAACATAACGTATAGGGAACTATCTCGAAAGAATTTCCTATCGAATATCGAGTATCACAATCGCCTCACAAACAACGCATAAATCACGTTACATACAATCGAATAAATAGCTTCCTTCTTTTGGCGTCGGCTAATATAAGCTAGTAGGTCCGATCTGTACACCATACTACGGTAGACCTAAAGTACATACAAAGCAACTGTTGGAGTTGTTCTGTTGAAGAATTATATTCTCTTCCGTCCAAATAATTTTAGAATATTATTCTTTCTGTTTTTGTAAGTGACTTGGCTACAAGAATAGCTTGCTATGAGTGGTTGGGGTGCGGCCCTTTTGCTTCTCATTTGCCACCCTCGGCGATTGATGGATAGATTATGTATTATATTTCAATAGATGGTAGATTCGTAGTGGGTTTCAATACCTTGTAGACGATATTTAGTCATGTTTTCCTGGTCAAATCACGGCCGTGATGGCTTATCTCAACGGAGACAAAATGTATGTGCGCGACTGACAATAGTGGTCTGACGGGTGCGTAAACAAGATGCATCCTCGTCCATACTTTTATAATGTAATGGGACACCTAGAGAGAAGTCAGGCGCAGGAAGGTTCTATGTACTCTCCCTCGAGCACGCTGGTACACCGTAGTTACTGACTGCGCTGCGGGTTCTTGCCAGATGAAACCCAATCAACCTTTTTCGCTGGCCTTGGTTGATGTCTATTATTATAGATATATTAGTTACTTGTCGAAATAAATAGAGGACCAACCTATAAACACTAATTATATTTTTAATTAAGTTACGAGGTTAAAACACATTTTGAATAGGGATGCCCTTTGCATTTCCTGTGTTTTTACCGATCTATCTACCCCTTATAAAGATATCTAGAGACCAATCAGCTTAAGAGAATGTTTTTGCCTGCTAATTAATTCACACGCATGTCAAATTAAATTTGGATTCGGTTACAATTTTGCCATTTAAATGACATTTTATATTTGACGCGTCACTCACTCAAGTTTACCAGTGCGCCAATATTTATTAGGTACTAGGACTTGACTTCGTGTTCAGTGTGTGTAATGTTCACGACTGATAATTTCTTTTCTATCGTATTATTTATTGAAAGAAAAGAATTTCAGAGATATTATGTCAACTTCAAAAATAACGACAGTAATAATAACCAAACCAAATAAAAAGGCCTTACTAAAATAATACACAATAAAATCATGTTATTTGCATATACAATAGTACGTAAACTTTTATGTACCTACCTATGTAGATTTTTTTATTATTTTATTTTTCGAAAACTTTAAAAAAGTCCTACCTTCAGTACCTAATTAGGAGATTCATCGCCTTAATTAAGACTATAAAGACATGGAGTGGAATATATTCACTAAATTTTTAGTAAAGTTTCATTAATTGAATGTAATATCGCTGGTTATGCCCTAATGGAATATTTTCTAATCAATCGCTACTTTAAATTGAGCTATCTTTAGAAATGACACTGCCTCTTAATAGTTGCCTATGGTCGGACCTACTTTGTAAATAAAGGTAGGGTAGGTAAGTATCTACACTACCTACTCAGCGATAAGAATAGCAGTGTTGATTCTCCTACGCAGGCAATAGAAGCAATGGTTTATGTTGGTAGGCTAGGCACCGAAATGCGCATTTTTATTTGCTACGTTTGACGGCACGGGCGACGCAGTGCATCGTTAGCGACATAGGTATTAACAGTAAGAACCTTAAATTTGCAATAAAAAAGACTATTTTCAAGTAACATGTTTCTATTGACGTAACATTGACTGTATGGTACCTTTGCTACGTGGGTCGGTATGTTTTATACCCGTGAATTCTGTTTCTAGAAAGACCCGCAATAGCGTTAGCGTTGTTTTAAAACAATGTAAGCTCTATGGAAATCCATAGAGTTGGCATTGTTTTAAAATAATTTAGAATCAAGAGCACAGGAGTAATTTTAGCGACGTCTACAATCTAAGTCTCTCTCGAAAAGTAGTTACGATTAAGTTACATACATAAGTACCTGGAACGAAATATGGAAAGTAGGTTTCTGTAAAATATCATAGGTACTAATATTATGTTAAAGTTTGTGAGTATGATTGTATTGATGTATGGATGTTTGTAACTCTTTCATCCATAATCTACTGAACGGATTTTGATTGAACTGTGTAGTAATATAGTTTATATATCCGAATAACAAATAAGCTATAATGTATAGGTTTCGCATGAGATGATAAATTAGTATTTTGGACAAAGGACGGTTATAGTGACTTAACTAAAATTGATAGACATGTAACCTTACGGGTTATTTGCGAATAATGATTTATGTTATAAAGATGTCATACACTCTTAACAGGCTCCAAAAACAAGGAGAAGGTAAGATTTGGCTGTATTTTTTTATATAGGTACTATCAATTGTTTTCGCATCGGACGCTAAATAATAATGACTTATCAAGTAAATTTTATCACCTTGGCCTAAATTATTGAACATTTTGTTGAGCTCCGACGTTATGGAAACTTTTTATTGGATTTTGCAATACGTCAATAAATTACCATTAAAATGCCACTTAAATAGGCGAGACGTATTAAGTGACAGCTGCTGTGTGGTGACGGCATAGAATAACATCACCCCATCTCATCCCGTGAGGGGCGTAGAAATCCAAGCCAAGCCATGTGCCAAGCGTGGCGATAATGGCATATTACTCCATTCTTTGGGGAGGCTTTTGTTCAGCAGTGGACGTACTTTGGCTGCCATGATGACGATATAAGTGAATCTAATATTACACATGAAAGGTCTAAAAGTCGCAAAGACAATACAGTGAAGTTCACAAGTTCTAGGTACCTACCTAGAACTTGTGAACTACCTACCTACCTAGGTAAGTACAGAGATATGTAGTAATGTACCTAGGCACCCATCGCAATACTTAGATACTCGCTTATTTTTAGCATCGCCCACACTATCATTCTTGCATTACTCAGACAGTTGTTGCTCATCTGAATGTTTTGTCATGGTATAATATAATGCAATCGACACCAATCAATACAATATAGGTACAGTCGCCAGCACTTCCAGCTACCCCAATCTGTCAAATTTCTGTTATAGATTTTCAACTTTATCGCATAAGCATAAGGTTCATTTTCAATTAGAGAAATTTGACAGATCGAGGTAGCTTGATGTGCTGGCGTCTGTACCTATATTATATACCTATATTATACTCAGGAGTTAAGTATCCACTTATTTATCTAAACAAAGAGAATCTTACATTAATAATAATTATTACTTTTCTATCTTACTTTTCCTTGCCCACCCAACGATTGTCTAGTAGAGATCGCTACAAAGGGATAAGACCGCCGATTGAACCTGTATTTGCTTATATTAAGATAATTGTATTGTGTTTTCTATGTGTACAATATGGTGTACTCTATCTATTTATCTATCTCACAGTACTTGCTACTTTAAACGTAGACTAGTTGGCCCCGAGTTTCAGGAATTTATTGTAGGCTCTGTGTTAATTCAGGGTATAACTGATCTCCGTTCCATATTCAATCCAAAAAAGCTAAGCCGTTTTTGCATTAATGAGCGACAAATATCGAAACATACAAATTGTAACATTATTTAAATTAGTTGAACTTTGCCGTGTTGTTACATTAAATGTAAGTGATGACCACGATGCCATTAGTTGGAGTGCTTCTATAGTGTTGAGTATTTTGCATTGCACTCGCACTCATCACTAAACAGCGTGATCAGTTACACGTTGATTATGTAATCACTTAATACATACACTAATTAGTTTCATTTTAACCTCGAATCAGGTTGTTAGATAATGTACGTTCGGTATTTGTGAATCAGAAGACAGATTCCGAATTAAAACATCCCGACCCGTCTAATCGTCCTCGTAGCAGCCCGTGGGGCGCGTATAAGTCGTTCCGACGGAAAATGGGCAGCAGAGTCTTTCTGTGTACTGTGGGCTACTGTTATCTCCAATAATACTGTCTGCCAAGTGTGTTGATTATTGCATATATCTTCAAATGTTGGACACCACTCAAAAGATTTTTTTCTCCCCAGCAGTGGACGTCGGTGACGTGGATGATGATAAATTTCAGTTCAAACTTTGATACAAAATCATATCGGTTTAAGAAGTTTGTATTCGAAATCTGAATTTCTAACACGGGAATTACTACCGAGATTAAATAATGGATTAATTGACAAATGAGACTAATATACATTTTATAGTATATATCGCCTCAAAGCTTAAGTATGGTATTTTTATGAATATATAGATTTATAAAATCCTTTTATAAATCTATATAGATAATTTTAATTAAGGCTAAAGATTTATGTTGTGTGGTTTGTTTTCAAATACCTACATGTTAATACCTACAGTTATGAATACTATGTAATTTAATGCTTTATAGAAAATCTAATTGATTTATTATAGTTATTACACAAGAAGTGTAATCATTAGTGAATATTTTCTTTAGCCAAAATTAATTTTGTACCGTAATTAACCAATTTTTGAAATCAGCTTTCAGTAATATTTAGGTAAGTAGGTACTTACGTATTTAGGTAAATTGAATTGTTCTTAATAAGCCTTTACTTATGACAGTTATGAATGACCCTAAAGACAAATTAATCACGAAATATAACCTTAATATGTTTAGAACGTGTTCTCCGAAACGAATGTAGGTAAACAAAACGATTGTGATGGTATAGTAAGGGCAAGGAGACATCGGCTCGCAGCGCCCGGTCAAGGTATCCGGGCCAAAGGTCGATGGCAGCCGCGCGGCGCGCATTCGTCCCAACGATTACGTTTGCCGCCAAAATATTACGCTACCAAATTAAAAAGGTACCCATTTGGCATACAATAATCTAACATATCCATCACATCTCAAATAAAAAAGAAACTGAAAAACGAATAGGCCAAAATAAATTTCATAATAAAAAAACTACCAAATCTAACAACCCCATTAAGCTAACTTTCAAATAAAACTGCTAAGAAAAGCTTAGAAATCTATATAATACTTATTTTTATCCTATTTTTATATCAAACGCAAGTTGAAGCCGGTTTAATCTTTACACTTGAGGAGCTGTTTCTTAAATCTAATTTTTAATCAAATCACTAAGCGTGAAGTTGAGTACAACTCTGAATCCGAAGTTTGATATCTAAATAATTAAGTAAAATCAAATGATTTAAGTAACAACTGACATTGTGTCAATTACATATATAAATGTCGTAGATAATAGACAATAGATATTTTTTTATATACTTAATAACTAAGGCTAACCTGATGACATTGACTCATTTTCGGACTTAGGCGTCGTCGGCGGCATCGGCAGCGGCATCGACGGCAAGGGCTGCGTCGGCTGCGGCTGCTGTTGTTGCTGCTGTGGCTGGGGCTGCTGTTGCTGCTGCTGCTCTATGCAAGTGCCCAGCAGCGAGCCCGCCGGGTTGTAGACCGAGATATCGTTGTCGTAGCTCCATAGCTCGAGTCCGCCGTACTCGGGGGACGCCAGGGACTCCGGTGACATAATCATAGCTGGTCCTAAACCCAGCGCCGTGGACGAGGTCACCTCCGGCGAACTCTCCTCGAGCATCCGCAGTGGCTGGAACCCACCGTTGTTATACCAACGACGTCTCATGTTCATGTCTGCGAGCGCGTCAAACGCGCCGAAATCCACCAACGAGGGACATCCTCCGATGAAGGCTTTCACTTCACTTATTCCTCGCACTGAACTATCTAAACGCGCCTCAACCGACATACA
Source organism: Pseudoips prasinana (assembly GCA_951640165.1). Taxonomy (NCBI): domain Eukaryota; kingdom Metazoa; phylum Arthropoda; class Insecta; order Lepidoptera; family Nolidae; genus Pseudoips; species Pseudoips prasinana. The sequence goes on along the minus strand of OX621241.1, from coordinate 14,281,636 downwards.
CACTCCACTCAGACGCGCAGTCCGCGCCGAAACGAATAGCTATCCACTCAGACTTTCGTGCGATCCAATAGGACTCGGAAGTCTGATTCGAACAACGTTTTCTAGTCACAACACAATCCGCGCAACAGGTGAGAGGAGCACGCGAGTCCCTCCGGTGCTGTGGAAACGGAATAAACGCGGTGCTCGAGCAATAAAAACGAGCACGTTGCGCGCGCGCGACCGTCGTCAACGGAGTACGTAGAGCGAGCGAACGAGCGTCGCGGCCGCTCTCACTACTCACTGCCACGGTCGACGTGACGTCACCGCCCCGCGTACCTCACCGCGCCCCCGGCCGACCCGCCTGCAGCCGTGGCACAGAAAGTCAACCCACCGAGCGGCGACAGAATGTAGCGCGCCGATAAAACACCCTCGATTTATGAATACTCGTTCTATCAAAACAACTTTGTTACGCAACTCTTGAACTTGAGAAAGTTATTTGCAAAATTATCTAATGGTAAGTAAACATTGTTGGATTCCTATTAAACTCGTCAATTTGTATGAGTTTAACTTGTAATAATACTACATAGGTACTTAGGTATAATTTATATTGTTGCACCGAGTTACAAAATAAATATATAACATAGAAATATATTTTTACCTATAAATACCTACCTACATCATATTATTGTACTTGCCTTTACAGAATATCATAGAGTAGGTATTGTTATGCAAATGGAGCCGTGTAACCTCTACTAAGTCAGTAGTGCATTCATTATAAAATGGTAAAGCAAAGAAAGATGTTTCTTTTCATAATGCAGATAGAATAAAAACTTCAGCTAAGTATCATAAAATTTCAGTTGAATTAAAAACATAACCTTAGTAATTCTATCTAGAAACCTACACATTAATAACAAAGTAATTCATACGTACCTACTTTAAACCAAGGACCTTTTAATACAGACACCCTAAACAAACGCGTATTAAGATTTCAGATAACCTACCTACCTATTTAGACAGTAGGTAGGTAGGTATTTGGACTTAGGATATCGTATCGCGAATGTTTTGTGAAGCAAGCAATCGTGTACACATTGACACGAATCACTACTGATGTCCTTCATGCCAAAAAATGGAACGGTGACCTAAATTACTGCATTCAGGTTATGTGACTCTTCAGCAGCAATTTGTAGGTACCGATCACTTTATCCGCGCAATTACAGAACTGTGGACTTTAAAATGTTTATCGTACATTTCGTTGCGTGTTCCGAGTGATTTTGATTGAGGCATGTTATGTTTTGATGTGAGTAGCATTGTATGTTGTTTTACTAGGTGTATCGTCATCGACTAGATTAGATTAGGAATTTAGTGAATGATGAGCGTGCGGAGTTGCGAGCGAGTTCGCGTCACGGTATCACGTGCTCGCGATCGTTGACCTACCATGTTTTGGAAATACACTGCCATCATCGTCGACCGAGCCCAACGTATCCGTAATGCTAGAAAAAAAAGTTTATCTTCACACATTACGACAGTGGAGCTGGAAAGCTCAGTGTCCGAAATTAATAACAAATAATTATTTTTATTTAGCACCCATTTTGTATCTGATTACGTAGGTGGGTGACTATTTGTCTATTTCGTGTGCTGAGTTATTTAAGAAAAGATATATATGCTGCTAAGCTGTCTAAATATCTGGAATTGCGATGACACTTTCAATATTTCTTTCCTCTTTACCGTATGGGCAATGGTTATCAAGAGTTATTTATGCCACTCAGTAGGCCTTTGACATGACTTAATGACTTTTAATCAGGACTAATAATAGTGTATCTATAGACTGACCGCTTGCCTAGGTGCTTTACTTCGCCTATCACCGTAGCTTAGTTGCTGGTGTAGTACGAAGCTGGTGGTCCTGGGTTCGAATCCCGGTAAGTGCAAATATTTGTGTGATGAGCACGAATATTTGTTTCTGAGTCATGGATGTTTTCTATGTATATAAGTATTTATCTATCTCTATAAGTATGTATATCGTCGCCTGGTACCCATAGTACAAGCTTTGCTTAGTTTGGGGCTAGGATGATCTGTGTGACATTGTCCCCAGATATTATTATTATATTATTATTATTATTATGTTAAAACCTACTTTCCTGATACCTATATCACTCCTCTTTTAATGTTCAAGAAAATATAGTTTTTGGAGTCCGATTTGTTACTTAAAAAAAGCCGAGAACTGAGTTGCAGCTCTACTAATTCTATAGCCCTCTCTAAACCATCAACAAAGTTTAGTTTGTAATCCTTATACCCTAGTAATATTAGAAACATGAAAGTAAAATAAAGATAGAAACGCAAAAATAGCTGAAGGGATATCGATAAAATTCGGCAAATATAGTATATTTTCTATCCGGTCTATCCCTAAAATGTCACTCTAGTGAAGGGTCATAAAAAATCTATGGACCTAAATCTTAAGTCAACGCGGACGCATACGCGAGTAGGAGCTTCGTCATAAAAGGTTTTCAGTATCTCTCAATCTGGATATTGGCTTATTGTTTTAGTGGTTTGTAACCCTGACTGCTAAGCTAAAGGTTGTGGGTTCGATCCACACCTACGACAAATCTTTGTGTCATGATCACGATTATTTGTTCCGAGTCTGGGTGTAATTTATCTATACATCTATACAAATAAATAAAATTGGAGTGTCTGTTTGTAATATTGAAATAGCCGGTTTTTACTACATAAATATTAATATATATACGGTACATACACCAAAATATTTATTTTTACAATTTTTATCTGTCTGTCTGTCTGTTTGTTCCGGCTAATCTCTGAAATGGCTGGACCGATTTTGATGGGACTTTATTGGCAGGTATCTGATGTAATAAGGAGTAACTTAGGCTACTTTTATTTTAGAAAAAGTCTTTTATTTTACTTTAAAACGAAATAAACTAATTTACACGCGGACGAAGTCGCGGGCACAGCTAGTCTAAAATATATATTTTATATATGTATCACACTAATATTATAAAGGCGAAAGTTTGTGAGTGTGTATGTTTGATACTTCTTCACGTCTAAACGGCTGAAGCGATTTTAATAAAATTTGTTATGGAGTCAGCTGACACCCTGGATTAACACATAGGCTATAATTTATAAAGTTTAACGCGGGTAAACCCGCGGGGCACAGCTAGTATATATATATACTTATATATATATATATATATATATATATATATATATATATATATATATATATATATATATATATATATATTTAGAAATATATAAGTATGTTTATTAGTTGTCTGGTTGCCATAGTACAGGTTCTGCGTAGTTTGGGATAAGATGGCAGTGTGTTAGTTAGTAGTCTCAAGATATTTAAGATACTCATGCTGTTATAAAAAAGTGAGCATCATGTCAGTCAAAGAAAAGACGTCCACAGCCGGACAAAGGCATGCCCCAAAGATCTCTACAATATAATTTGTACATCAATATATAGATATGCCTTAATGGTCATGCTTGGCAGGCGGGTTTAGCAGTATGATGTTCATAGCAGCTGCAGCGCTTCTGCCCTCTCCCTGGTATGTACACCCTCGGGACGACTTCTAAGCCCCCTTACGGGATGGGATAGCTTGGTGATATTCATCGCCGTCACAACACAGCTGAATAATATATATCGAATAGGTCTTTCTAAAATTGTTCTATTCTAACACTCATTATCCAAACCCCTTGTATATATCTATAAACTCCACCTACTGTACAGACGCCAGTACATCAAGCTACCTCATTCTGACAAATTTCCCCAATTCAAAGTGAACCTTATGCTTTTGTGATAAAGTTTAAAAACTATAAAAGAAATTTGACAGATTTGGGTAGCTGGATGTGCTGGCGTCTGTACAGACATATAATTAATTAATTTGTTTTACTTTCTAAGATTTATTATAGAAATTAGAAGATGCTGCCTAAAGCAGTAATTGTCAAAGATTAATATGTAGACCGGTATGTGTTATTTATTGCAAACTCTACCTACATTCTCTCCTTATTTGGCAATGTAAAACTCCATCAACTGTTCTTTTAAATAAATAGGAACAGCCTTACAATCTCACAATGCCATTGAATCTTTGAAACGAGGCAGTATTCTAAAGTGTTTACGATTTATCACGTCGACCCCGAATGACTTAAGTGTGCTAATGTTTGTATGTTTGTGTAGGTAGGTACATCGATCAGCGCGTCATCCGATTGTAACACTTTTTTGTACTTTTCAATAACGATCTAATGTGATATCATTGGCAATGTTGCCAGGCCGTATTAAAAGGTATAGTTTCCGTATCTTTTAGGTCGAAGCGTTATCTTCGAAGCGCCGTCCATTTGACACTCAGAGGACCCAAAGCCTAAGGTTAATGATACAGCGAGTGCAGCAAGTGGAATAGCAATTTACACGTTAGAGCTAGTTTCTCGGCCAATGGCAACAATCCAAAATCATGTGACTCGTGATCCTGATTGGAGATAAGAGGTTCATACTGTTATATTATTATTTTCAGAATGGACTATTCTATTTAGAAGTGAAAATTTGTCGACCATACATGTACTTTGGTTAGTAAACTTTAAATTTTTAGTTCTACGTATGCGTAAATAAGAATTAGATTAGATTGGATTAGCTTAGATTGGGGTAGCGTCTGTACAGACGCCAGCACATCAAGCTACCCTAATCTGTCAAATTTCCCCAATTGAAAGTGAACCTTATGCTTATGTGATGAATTTGAAAAACTATAAAAGAAATTTGACAGATTGGGGTAGCTGGATGTGCTGGAATCTGTACTAAAATTTTAAGGTATAATCGGCATCGACTGTTAGTCTGCGGGACAAATTATACAGTTCAGGATGTTTTCAAAGTTATGTAAAATCATTTTCAACAAAATAAAGACACCTATTTTTCCCCGTTTTAACTTGTAAAGCTTAGACCGTTTTAAATAGCAAAGATCTAGATATCAGAACACTGTTCATAGGCACCGGAGCTTAGGTTAAAAATTTTGAAGGCCCTCTTAACCACCTCTGCAGCTCTGCCCTTTGGAAATCCCTAATATAAAACTACCAGTGGCGTATACCGGTGGTGGTTGATACTCATATGTGAAACTGATATTTTTTTTTTCTCTCTTTAAATGACAACTCCCGCATTAGGGAATCTAATCCCTGTGTCGTGGGGTACTTTACAAACATTTAATTGACGGACACAAATTTCATCCAGACTCAGTATAACTATTTATGGGTCATACAAATAGTTGTCCAGCACGGGACTCGAACCCGCGACACGAAGCGGCGAGGCGACTGTCTTAGCCGCTGCACCACACGTGCAGTCTGTATAGATCTCCCTTGATTTGCTTGTTCCATAATATAATATACAAACTGTGGATTAATTCACAGTGAAAACATTACTTAGTGACTATTGCTTACGTATTTTATTGTCGATATCGAGTACAAGATGACAAGCAATTCTATACTATCTGATTTGATATATTTCGTCATGATTTTGTACTATCGTGCGCTGAAGCAGTAAAACAATATTATAGCAAGTAATTAATAATACCAATGTAAAAGATTTTATGGACATTATGTAAAACTAGCTGTGCCCCGCCGTTTCACCCGCGTTAAAGTAGTTTTGGCGTAAAAGAGTAACAAACATACATTGTTACTCATGAACTTTCGCATTTAAAATATTAGTAGGATGTGTACCTCTAGCGGTTTTGGCAGTGCACGCCGGAATAGCTCGCATATGGTGGATTTTTTCTACTTAATATCATGGATGGAAAACAATAACTTAAAAATAAATTTTACACAAACTCAAATTATGCATTTCAATCAAAGGACGGCTGAAAAGTCAAATATTCATATTAAACATGAAAATATTGAAATCTTGGAAACTGACAGTACTAAATTTCTTGGCTTAGTTATTGATAAACAGCTAAATTGGAAAGCGCATATAGATGCCCTTTGTAAAAAAATTAATACACTCGCGAGCAACCAAATCGACTCAAGCCTTGTCGGCGCACACATACATTGATACAACTAAAATCATGAATGGAAATTATTAAAATGATATGTCATTCGAAAGCTTAAGATGTCAGCTTTAATTTGATATCATTATCATTGAAATCCATCCATCATTTTTGAAATAAATGATGTCTGAATGCAAGAGTAGGAAAAACGGGAATTTAGGAAAAAGGGTATGTGTCTCGTATTTGACAAATTAAACAAAAAAAATTAAAAATAAAATTATTTTATTTAAATCAGTATTTCGTATTGCCCCCTCTAGCCCTAATTACATCCCGCAGTCTGTTTTTCATGGACCTTATCAATTTTTTGACATTTTCTTGAGGAATGCCGTCCCACTCCTCTAATAATGCTGTCTTTAGCTCGTCTACGCTTGAAGGGACTGGATTTCTGGCCCGAACTCTTCTTTTAAGCTCGTCCCATAAGTGCTCGATGGGATTCATGTCAGGACTGAGCGCAGGCCAGTCCATCGTGCGTAATTCGACCTCTTGCAGAAACTGTCGAGTGACTCGTGCCGTGTGGCAGCGGGCATTGTCGTGCATTAACACGAAGTCTTCACCGACAAACCCTGCGTAGGGCACAACATGATCCAGTAGAATGTCGGTGATGTACCGATCAGCTGTTAGCCCGCCTCCTCGGCCGCCCCCAGGCACGAAAACAAGTTCGTTTTTTCCCTCTAAAGAGATACCAGCCCACATCATGCAGGAACCGCCGCCATATGCCACTGTTTCAGCGAAACAACATTGGGCAAATCGTTCTCCCGGACGCCTGTAGACTCGGCCTCTCCTGTCACTGCCATGCAGACACATTCTGCACTCATCAGTAAACAGGACCGATCGCCATTGCGCAACGCTCCAATTGAGATGCTCTCGAGCAAATTGAAGGCGCGCTTGTCGGTGGCCTGCAGTCAACTTAGGGCCCGTCGCAGGTCTTTTTGGCGTCAAGTTGGCTTCCTTCAAGCGTCTTCTCACTGTCCACTCGCTGACAGCCACTTGTCGTACACGTCTCAGTTCTTGCTGCACATCAACGCCCGTAAGGTGTCGATTGCGCAGCGAGGTTGAGACAATGAAGCGGTCGTCTCTCTCTGAAGTGCACCGGTGGCGGCTCGTTCTTGGTCTCCGATTGAAGGCACCAGTCTCTTGGAACCGTCTGTATACTCGGGATACAGAAGACTGGCTCAAGTGGAGCTGGGCAGCGATTGCTCGCTGACTTAACCCTTGTTGCAACAAGGCAACAACTTGAGCGGCTTCTTCTGGTGTGGTATCCATGGGTTAGCGAAAACAAGGAATGCAATTTACGGAGATGTGTACCGGTCAACCTGTAACAAGCAACTGATAAGATAAACCGGAAGTGGGGGGTTTTATAGCGGGAGCAGGTAGCGCAAGTCGTGGATTCCTAAAGAGGTAATTTACGCTGACGGCCAATTAAAATGTGTCAATAAATCAGCGCTTAGTTTTTTTTAAGGTATTGATGTTAATTGAAAGCCTAATTCTTCAGCTTTCGAATGACATATCACTTTTGTAATTACCATTTATCGTTTTAGGAAAATCAATGTATATGTGCGCCGTCTAGGCTTGAGTCGATTTGGTTGCTCGCGAGTGTAGTTCGGCCTATGCTTTATATAAGCTAGCTCCAATAGTGAACACTGAGGCACTACTTACTGCATACCATGGTATTGTTGCATCTGTATTGAGATATGGCATTATCTTCTGGGGAAATTCTACGAATAAAGAGATTGTATTTAAGTCCCAGAAAAGATGCATAAGAGCTATGTTTAGTATAGAATTTACTGATAGTTGCAAACAATATTTTATTAAATACAAAATTCTTACACTTACATCTCTATATATACTAGAAACAGCGTTATTCGTAAAATCGAACCCTCATTTGTTCACTAAATTATCTGATGTATCTATACGTAATAGGCGCAGAGATAACCTGTGTATGGGTAGAGCTAATACAACTCTTATGTGGAAAAGCATCTTTTGTCTAGCTCCAAAAATTTATAATAAGTTTCCAGACTCGTACAAAAACTTAAATATAATTATGTTTAAAAAGAAAATAAAGAGCCTCTGAATTCAAAAGTGCTTTTACTCAACTGCAGATTTTCTTAGCGACACGCTAGATTAATATAAGAACTATCATTATTATTATACATATTACATTATTATTATTGTTTATTATTTATATTACTGTAACTATTATAAAATTTAATTTTGTACGCCAAATATTGGCAGAATATGTTGTTCCTATAATTTTATTTTTTAAGATCTGTATTTTGTATTTACCATATTCATCCAAATAAATGATTGATTGGAAAGTTAAAAAAAAAAATAAGCTTAAATAATATATATACAGATATATATTAGTTTGTACGTAGTTTTAATCTATTTCCAATATCTATGTTAGTATAGTTTTAATTTATTTATTACATTTATAGTTAGTTATACAATTAAAATACATAAAAATGATTAATAATTAAAAATATATACAGATATAACTAACTACTTTTATATTTTACACTACTGTAGGTGGCTTGTGGTACCCAAGGTTTATTTCAGTTGTAGTAGGTAAAGCTTGTGTAAGAAGAGGAACATAAACAGTAAAATATGCATTGAACAATATTATGCAACTGGTGGCCTTATCAATAAAAGCGACCGATCGCGTTGGATGGACCAGGGGCTCTACCGGCAAAGTCACCGAACATCGATTTCTTAAATGGCGTTCAAATAAATAAATGTTAATAATGACTTAATCAATCGTTAAATCGGCTTCAGCGTTGACAATCTATTCCGGACCATTTATGACGTCAAATGTGCTCATGGAAGCCGATTTAACGATTGATTAAGTCATTTTTAACCTTTATTTATTTGAACGCCAATTTAAAAATAATAAGCAATAGGTGTACTAATTTACGGATAGATAATAGAAAATATAGCTAACGTAATACTTACAAATATAAAAAAACACTTAGCGTAACTTTATGGAAATGTTTGGAATAATGACGTCTATGGCGATTCTTGTGGACATCATATGTTATGTACTCGTAATTGACATAATTAACAAATATCTAGTTCCTACATTACGGATTTTAAAGTGCTTGTTTATAAGACATTATCGATAATAAGAGGCGTTTAGGTTTCTAATAATACTAATTAAATATACCCTAATGGTTGCTGGTTGGAAACCTCCCTGTAATTACTATAGATAAGTCCTTGTAAAATTAGTTCATTTGTGTAAACTAGTAAGTACTCGTTTCAGTAGTATGCCATAAATCTAGAAATCACCGATGCGGTTACGCATTCCATCGGTTTTATTTCATTATTCCCAGTTTCACTCATTTAGCTGGGTGTATTGTGCAGCTTATTTTTAAACCTCTCGTCGTTAACGACCACTTTTCAAGGTAGCCTTATTTAGAAAACAAACAAAACTGGTACCGAAGGCTTTTTTACGCGATGGTACCGTGCAAAGTGTTTGTACAGTAAGTCGTGAGGCTGTCCAGTCGTGCGTGCAGTAAAATGCTCGATTGGTTCCTGTACTCTCCCCTCCTCCCAGCCCTCCTCGGCTCGTCCTCTGCCGAATTATATCAACCCCGACTAGTGCTCAACAATTAGAGATATTTTTTTGTTGATTGTTTGCCTATATTGGGATTGCGATTGTGAGTCGGTATTTACTCGTTTTTAATTGAATTATTTTGTATGAATTCTTGAGTTAGTACTCCTCCTGTACTGCTCCTCAGCACGTTCTCATATTGTGCATACCCCGACATGTCCAAATGACAGAAGATTTTCTATTTCAAAATATTTCGTTCTCGATTGTTGAAGTCGATATTTGATAGTTAGTAATTGAATTATTTTCCATAAATTGCTAAGAAATGTAGAGTTGTACAAGATTCGGTTGTATTTCCACTACATTCATGGTTATAATTTTAGGAATGTTAGGATTGGATACTACTTAAACTACTGCATTATCACGATGGTAATGGACACTTTTTATAGCACGTTATTAAAAAATCAGACTAAATTAGATGGCCACTATTCTCTTTTTTATATCAATAATTTATTCTTCTTTTTTTACAAACTTTGCCCAAAAGTTGTGTCTTCATAAATAACTCTGATAAATATCTATCAGGTAATTATCAATCATAATAATTTGTACATCTTTTGTTGTGTTAAGTATGTAATCGACGCGACTACCAAAAAAATATTACATTATACAGTACTGTAGTTACCTAAACTCGGGATGAAATGAAGGAGTGCAATCAACCTATGAAGCTGAAAAATAAGAAAATATTCTTTTTGGCACCCCATACAAAATGTGTCAGCTGATCGATCCACATTTCGGGAAAATCGGCTTCTTTAGTTTCGTCCAACATTTATGTTGCACGTTATACAGGATACAATATGTAAATGTAAAAGGGGTTAAACGCTTACCATGAGGCCATCCGTTTGCTTGTTATCTGGCTCACCGGTATAAAAAGAAACCTTTACCTATTTCGGCTATTTCTAGAGCGGTTTTGGCAACTTGTTATCCGATTGAAGACATTGAACTAAATTTTAATTACCTAATCCGTTGCAATTTTTTGCGATTTGTTTATTTGGATATTATCTGTGTTGAAAATATTATCTGTATCTGATTTTTTCGCGGAGGTTGAACTACAATCAGCCTCTATTAATGTTACTATAGATAGATTGAACGCTGTAGAGAGATATGTATTCTTCATCGCCATGCTAGCTCCGTCGGTTATAGTACTAAAACTAGTATGACGCCATAATAGTCTCTTTTCCGCCTTTTCTCTTCACTGTAAATAATAACTCTCGCCACTATTTCAAGTTTCATACAAGTTCGTTTATATCAAAAAGCGCATATATTTTGAAGTATATCTTCTTTACGCACGCTTGACTTGTGGTCTAATCTGGTGAATGCGTGATGAGAGTGTTTTTTTTTTTATTTCGGGACTAGTCCCTCCCTCTTACCCACCACTGCAACTCCTGTAAGCCAGGATCAACAGTGGCACACAATGAAATGACACTGAGCGGTGAAGCTCAGGCATGTCCCGGGGAATCGCTTTAACTGTCTTCGATCCCGCAACGAATTTGATGAGAGTGTTACGTAAAGTGTGATCGGGCGAGGTGTAATATACTTTTCGTATATTACTGTAGGGGCAAGAGGGAGAGATGCACACATTTTCTTTCTCTCTTTCTCTCGTAGCCAGTTACGTTATCATTTTGGTCGCATTTCATTCAAACTGGAGGCCGTTCTACGATTAAAGCAATTATGAATTAGTGATTGCTTGATTTCTAAAATCTATGTAGTCTTCTCAATTCAACCTTGTCTATGTTCCGGTAGCTAAGTACGTCAACTATGAATCAACTCGGCAGCAGGTAGTGTCTCTGATTCTAACACTTGCTAAACTAATTTAATACCATAATGCTAACATAATTCTTATGAAAAGGACAGGGTATTTTTAGTTCTGTAAATTAAAAGCCAAGCTTTTGGTCTGATCCAAAATATTTTGGCATACCCTAAATCAGAAAAGACTAAACGCATAATTTGTGGTTTAATTCTCTACTCTTCTCTGTCTCTGATTCTCTTTTCTATTTTCATAGTTTATTAAATAGGTACAGATGCATGTAAATAGAGCATAAGGTTCAATGGGGTTGACGTATCCGTGTGGATAAATCCCCTTATTAATATAGATTTTGAAAAATCCAAGCTTGTGGTTATAACGTGTTAAGAAATAAAAGCTATGGACTAGCAATTTTACTAAATGAACCGTTTAGTAAATGCACTGTCCTTTTCCAATAATCGTATAGAATGAGAAGTAGTGATATTAAAATTACGCAATTCGTGTATAATATAATACAGAATTACTACCATTATCCATCAACCCGAGCCTCAACTAATGCAACTTTTTGCTCTAAAGGTTTTTCATTAAATATAAATTAGAGATGAAATTGATCGATTTCCACTGCAATGTCCGCGACACTCAAGGCTATAAGATAACTACTTGTTCAATCTCCATGACGTCATTATGCTAGTTTCAACAAACTTTACCTGTTTAGTCAATCAATTCGTTTCAACGTTCCAAACTCCTTTTACATCTTCAACGTTTTATTTTTAAATGTTTTATAATCAAAAGCTTTTATAGTTATCGCATAAATTGATCGCTAATGGCTAAAACATAATCCTTCGTTCATTCAGGTTTAAAATTATATTCCATCCAAATAAATGTAAACTTTTATTTTCTTTTATGTTGAGCTATCATTAGGTTGGTATGTACGAATTTATAAATGGCGGGTTTTACGTACCGAGGAATGATTAATATAGCCGAAAGTTGGCTGTAAGCCATCCAATCCTTTGTTGTGGCTTTCGGAAGAAAGATGAAAAACATCAAAATACAAATTGTATTTCACCAACAGCCTTTGGTACAAGATTTGCAAACCTATTTTACGTTACGTTATGTATGATAGATGGTAATTCTTTTGGGCCGTTTTGTCTAACATTTGGATGGATCCTGTAACTTCGTAAAGAAGACATATGATAAAATTGACGGGCCTGTTGGTGTGGATGGCAAATGCTTGCTTTTCACGCCGGAGGTCGTGGGTTCGATTATCGAATATTTGTGTGCTGATATTTGTGTACATGAATAAGTCGGTTTGTCCTGAGTCTGGATGTAATCTACTATATAAAAATAAGTCGGGTTTTCCTGCCTGACGCTATAACTCCAGAACGCACGAACCGATTTCCACGGTTTTGCATTCGTTGGAAAGGTCTCGGGCTCCGTGAGGTTTATAGCAAACAAAATTTATAAAATTTAACGCGGGTAACACCGCGGGGCACAGCTAGTTATCTATATAAGTATGCATTTACAAAAGAAAAGTAGTATATCAGTTATCTGGTTTCCATAGTACAAGCTCTGCTTAGTTTGGGATCAGATGACCGTGTGTAAATAATGTATCCTGGGACATTATTATTATTAATTTTGCATCCAAAACTAAAAATTTAGTAAACTGACACACTTTTGCATGTAATCATCATTATCATATCAGCCGAAAGACGTCCACTGCTGGCCAAATGCCTACCCCTAGCTCTGAAATGACTTAACGACTGTTTAACAACGATAACAACTGAAACTGACAGTTTAACATGCCCTCCGAAGCACCTGAATATGAATGTTCCCAGACCATCCGCGAGACCTTCCCCGAGAATCAAATTCCGTCGTAAGAATTACGGATACAATGCACCTTTATCTTACCTCTATATCCTCAAAAGACGTAAGAATTAATTTCACAGTTGCGACCTAGTTGTTATCGGTAGTTAATCGGTTTTATTTAAGAAAAATATATTTAATAATATCGCCGCCACATTTCATCCCGTGAGGGGGCGTAGAATTCGCTGTTATGTATTAATATGATACTCTTGAAGTAGTTAACATAAATAGTGAACCTTCTATCCATAAAACTAAACGAAGTAAAGAAAACCAGTTAGTGAAATACTCAAAAAAAATTGTTTGTCTCCCAATACAAAATTCAGTTAAGTTTCATGTGCAAATTTACATCCTTAAGTTACGTCTATCTATGTTACACCTTGTATATGCGTCTTAAGTAGGTAGGTACATCTTCGCCGCTGCTAATGGCCCCGACCCTTGCCTACATCAATCAACTAAACGAATGTTAACATTATTTCATATATTTTATTTTTTCATTTTAGTTCTGTTGTTTTTTTATTAATCTTGTACCTAAGGCGAATATGAAGTCCTAGTATACTACGGCCGAGAAAATTATGTCAGTAGCTAGTTAGATATTTCTGAAAAGGGTATCCAAACCTTTTTATAGGGATTTCGATGAAAAGAGATGGAATGACTGAATTTGTATAAGTAACTTGTGTTATAAATAGAATGGCTACCAAAAATTCGTTATTTTGATAATTTTTTTTAAGACATCGCCTGCACAAGGGATATGAGTCCCTTTGTCGCGAGGCACATTACAAACATATATGTCCTTAATTAATGAACAAATACTTATGGGTCACACAAATAGTTGCCTTTACGGGAGTCAAACCCGGGACCCGAAGTGGCGAGACGGCTGTCGCAACCGCTGCGCGAAAATTTTGACTATCGAAGAATCATCAATATTTTTATACGACCTACTGTACGTCCACAATGTCACAGCATATTACGAAATGTACCCATTGACATACTATATATTGCAGAATAATTCTTTGACAAATACCTCCGGGGCGTCTCGAAATCATACTTGTGTAGCGGTGGCTTTTCTTACCTGAAACAAAAACAACTCAAATTAGTATCTTCAAAAACTTATAACTCTCCGTTGGAAAACATTTCTTTAGAAATAGCAGCACTTGTCTGTACTAGTGCTACAATTTGACAGATTGACAGACATCAAGGTACCCCAATCTTACAAATATTCCCCAATTGAAAGTGAACTGAAAGTTTTGTGATAAAGTTGAAAATCTATAAAAGAAATTTGACTTGATTTTTGATTTATCTAAATTTTTGTTGTAATAGTATACCGGTGTAGCTCTTATATGATTAATATATGTACGTCCAATACTGTGTTAATATTGTTTCGATATATGAAATTGGTGAGGGCTCATAGTTGTCAAGCATTTTTTTATAATCATATAAAAATTGTTCAGAACAAATTATAAATAAATTATATTACGTTCAAGTTTAATTGGGCTAAGTAAAACGATCGACTCATTTAAACTTAAACTCAGGTTAAAAAGATGTCTTAGGATGATCTATTCATATTGCCCTTACTACTTTTACTGGAAACATGGCATTTCGTGTTTATAATAACTAGAAAACTGATTTATAGGGTAAGATCTGCAAAGGATTCAGCATAGCGAAGTGTGGCTTTCTCGGTAGAGCGCACTTCAGGTAAGCCAACGAGTTTGAAGAGTTGTCGACCAGTTTCAGTTTTCTTAGAGTAATGTACCATTTAGAGCCGGCTGGGTAGGCGTCGTTGTCATGTTTTTACTAGCGATGTGCAGGCGCATAAAAAGTGGACGCGGCAGAATGGTCCGAGCAAGCGCAATTAAGACCAAGGTCTCCGGGTTATCAAACCCGTGTCGGCGACTCGCGAAGCCGGCCGCGCCTCGCTGCGGTTGCAAAAAAAATGTAGTGAATAATGAAGTCGATGGTATTAAAAGATAATAGCAGGGTTAACACGCCGGCTGCATAGCTTCAAGTACCCACGTCGCAGCGGTCACTCGTCCACCATTACCGCGACATAATAAGAAACAGCTGGGCTCAGACGTCTCATTCCTCTCGGGTCCACGTTATTACCCTTAATGCGGCCAGAATTAAGCATGCGGGCGCCGCCGATGCTAATGCGAGGCTGTTCGCTACGGGCTTTAGTTTATATCTTATTACAGAACAAAATATACCGGAGTTCCCGAAGATGCCTAGTAGGTCAGTGAATGGTTCTGGCCGTGAGCCATGCCAGGCACAGGAGGAAGTCAAGGCTACGATGCGTCTAATGCATACGCAATGTTAAATCCTGTTCGTTGACTCCTATGCACTTGACAGCGACTGATGTCATTCGCACCAATGTGACCTGCTAAGGAACCATGTTACCGTTCCTTGCAGTCACACGAACACTTACATAATGTAACCTAGACAATGTTCACTCAAGTCAAGTAAACTTGGACTGTTTGTGCAAAGCCTTGGCTTTACTTTCGGTTGAATGCATTTCGCACTGCGCTGTTAAAGTATTCGCCTTCAAATGACTGTATAACTTCTAAGCCAATAGAAAAGAAACCTTAGTAGTAACAAAATAAGAGGTGATTTTCTGAATCTAACGTCTGTGTTGAATAAGTCTTTCCTGACGTACTGTTTTCATACTATCATTTACGTGATGGAACTATCGAGTCCGATACGAGGAGTGATATGAAATTGCCAGTTGCATCGAAACTTGTCGGTTTCCGACACATTGTAGTCCCTGGGAACATAGAATTGATGGAAAAAGGATTGATTCATGTTGTGCGCCAATTTCTACCAGAGTGGTATTTAAATACAGCTATAGCTACCAATTGTTATTTTTGATTAGAGTATTTTAAAACGGTTTTTTAACCGAGCAGTTCAGAATCTTTAGAGACCCAAATTACTTATATAAACAAGTTTTTTTCTATACCTAATGACCTTTACGGAGAAGGAAATGTCTAATTAGGATATTCTTATAATATCCTGTTTTGACACAGCGACTTGGCTAAACGGATATTAATCACGATTAAAGTCAGGAAAATGTAATAATTGGGTCCAGCAGCTTTACGAGCTTATTTATGACTACCTTCGCATTATTTTTTCGAAACTTAACGTGAATTATTGATGTTTGTTTTCGGTGTTTGTGCTGGCCGCTTATTGCCAGTTTACGTAAACACCCCACACCGAGCTGTCAGGATATTAACAATATTATTAAACGTTCCGCTGAAAATAAAGGCAGTAAATTTGAAACAGATTGTTGGAAAAAATTAAATTGGATAAATAGAAAGAAGTATCGTGATACTACACATTGGTATTGTAAATTATTTGTCTTGATAAACAAATAATTAACAATACTAACGGTTGGTATGTGATAGTGTTAGGTATAGAGGTTTTACAAGTGCCTGAGAGGCTGAGACTACATCACGATGAAGTTATAAGCTCTGATCATTTAGGCCGAGTATGAGTCACTTGTTCTTTTCACCTCATTCAGTCCGCTACGAGCACTTTTACTTCTGGATACAGATGATATTCACTTTCTCTTTAAACTGGTTAATTATGTCACCTGTCATTCTCTTGTCCTCTTTTAAATATTTTAATTAAATTAATTTTCACCTGATTCAATAGGTTTCTTGGAAATTTGTGACCAGACTCTCTAATTATAAATAGTTCCAGTGGTGACATTTTATGACAGTAAAACTAAAAGGTTCTATAACGTTTTGACCGAATATATTTTAAACTGAACCCTACAACTCATCAAAGCACTTCAAGATAAAATAATACCAAATAGTGTACAACAGTAATTCCTGGAATGAAACAGCAATTAGGTCAGAATAGCTACGATGCGCCGGCGGCGGTGACCGTTGGGTGCGCGTGCGACGACTGCCGATGCAGCCATTCGTTGCGTAATGCATTGTCCTCGCCACTGGTAATATTAGGTGCGATGACACAACGACAACATGCATTTAGGTCGCTTTTGTTACCAAGGAAGTTTATTTGGAAATTATTTTTAAAATACCATGAAGAATTCCAGCTGGGACACACACTCTTGAAGAAAAAAGCTACAAAAATGTTATCTTTAGAATAATCGCGAGTGGTACCTAATTATTCACGATCACGGCGTAACAATACGATTTCGAGTTATTTTCTTCTAGTAGAAATTCCTATTTATCTCGTTGACACGAGCCGTGTCGGCTGTCGGGGAAAACGTTGACTCCACTCTGACGTGGAGCTTATGCCAAAAAGCACGACGTTGCCGGTTATAATAGGATGGCCTGACAGCCTGCCTCGTTTCTGTCGTCTCCCACTTCCTTGCCAACTTTGTAATTAGAAAAAAATAACTCGCGACCACATGAAATTAAAAATATGACATGTGGCGAGTTCGATATAATTTGCACGTTTGTTTTAATTAGTTTGAGATCATAGCTCGTATTTAGACCATTACGCCAGATGTCATGCAACTGTTCATGAAGTTCGTAACTCCAAGGCCCGGCAATGAACACGAGGTATATAAAAAAAAATGTAACTCGTGTAACACGCTCTAGTATCAAAAAGGGCGAATTACGTAATAAGAAATATAATTCCCGGCAAATAAACTTCCGCATGATCCAACGAGGTTTAATTTGCAAACGCAAAATAATTGCAGTGAACTAGTCAGATATCAGTCCAGACCACGGCGAATAACATGGGTAGCAGCACAAATTGAAGGTAATTATATCTAATTGCGAGTCACGGTCATGGCCAATAAGCACCAATAAGCAATAACATAGGAAGGTAGACTGAAGGTCTGTCTTTACTTCTACTAACTTAATACATTAACCTAGAGATCTTGTGAAAAAGCATTGAGAATAATGTGTAAAATCGTATGAATCTTTTGTTCACTTATGTGTTAAATGATGACAAACTTGCATTAAAAATACGATTACTTAGAGTGAAAAAGGCAGTATCCAAATAACTTTTGAAATACGATCATGTTTTTGATGTATTACATCTTACTTTATATATAACATTTATGGAATACCTCTGTGTTGTTTTCAAGGAGCAACAGCATTTCATTCACCCGCACAAAGTAACTCTTGTGTAATTTATGTATTCTGCGTTGAGAATTCCATATAACCTATTAAGGCGATTGCCAACAAACGGTCTACCGATAGACACCTAAGAACGCTTGCCCCAGTTGTGCTGGAACAACGCCAAGGCCTTCTCTAGTCATGGCTTTGGGTATTCGTAGATATCTAAATTCATAAGAGGCTGATATCTTCATTCCATAAACTTAATCCGCAGACTACAAGTGCACTAAGAGGTAAATACTGATATTTAAATAACGTCGTTTCCAGTTAAATCGAATGGCAGAACCAGTCGGGCGGGATTGTTAAACTTCTTGTTTACAAAAACGCGGACCGAGAAAGTTTCGGACGTAAAAAGAAAATGTAAGTAGTTATTTCCATTTTCAGTCACGTTCCGTATTAAAATAAACTACACACGCTATGTATAACCCAATCAAAACCTAGTATACAATGGAAATATATAAAAATAGTGCATAAAATATATTATATTTTGTGTGCGTATTGACTGCGGCGAGGTGGCGGCGCTGCGCGCATTGCGTTGCCCAGGTCACGGGCACGTCCTACTATATTTATAGCATCGTAACTCGCACCAATGATCGGTAGAAGGCAAGAAAACCGGCTATATTACCGGCAGGCCTATTGTTCGTGCTAGGAATAAAAGTGGAATAGTCGCTAAGGTTCGCGAAGCCAATAAGTGCACTTGTTTTCAGTTCACTCATATGTATGGGTAAGGCAATAATAGCTACGTGAGCTTTACTGCCGCATTGCGTTGTGCTCAACAATTTTCTTGATATTTCCTATATCCTGATGGTTTATTTCAAACGAACACGCGGTTTCGCGGTTGTGCGCAAAAATCCTGGGCCACCTGCAGGTTTTAATTAAAAGATTTATTTGCACAGTAATGGCGAGCGATGTCGTACCGCAATTTATTGGTTGTGATCAAATAAGAGAGACTTGTAATTACACACGACCATAAACAAGGTTCGATGGCGAAACCTTTTGACTTTTAATCATTGAACAGAACCGACAATAGCTCAGCTCGTTTACGTGAGGTGATGCCCTTTGATAAAATCTTGTTCTGTATTGTGATTGAGTATCTTGAAGGGCATTGGATAGGTTAAATGTGTGCAAAACATTTTTCTTTTTGGTCATAAATCGGAAAAAGAAGAATTCAAAAATTTTATGGAAAAGGAGTCTAATAGAAGATAAGACGTTTAGCTTTTTAAAATCGATTGTAGAACTTGCTATAGAATGCAAAAAAGTGTAGCCTAAATACCTAACTAGTTTGAAAACAAATCTTAAATCATCTAAAGTCGTTGCAAATCTATTGCAAAACTTTGATTTTTTTTCTCTTTTTGGAGCTGATACTTCTATGACCAAAAAGCTCCTTAAATTAATATATAAAAAAACCTTATGCTAAAAAAGCATTTTTGATTAATAATGCCGATTATGGTACAAAAAGAAAAAAATGTGTAATGCACAAGTTCAGCTTTTCCAACAACCTTATAACAAGATCGCGTGTACTATTCATTCAGTCATTAGGACATAACATAGGCTTACTGGCAATATTGTGATACACTGTTTAACATGGCTCTTATATACAAGTTATACAATATTTATAAGTCACGAAGTGAGGACTATATAATTAATTGATTCTGACAATTGCATTGTTCTGAATGAAACAGCCTGGTTTATGTCGGCGCCTTGTGGCCAGTCATTAACTATATACTGGTATCTTTTATGGCAATATTCCATATAAAAAAAAAATATAATTACTAGTTCCCATGCCAGTTTTGCTCCCAGTACACGTCGTCGATATATGCGTCGACATTTTTTATTCATTTTAACATTTAATCATAGAACCATCGCCTTAATTAGTATCTTATTTTACTGATAATATAATTAATAAAGTGTACACATTACTAAGGTAGGTTTTAGATGAAAGGACTTCTATATCGTTTAGTTGAAACTCCACAGATTCTACTTTTGAAATCTTAGTCTACTATGGCAGGTTCTACAATGACAGATTCTAAATTTGACACATTATATATTTGACAGATTCTATCGATTTATAGATAAGAATTTTATAGAATTTCCTTTATTTTTTTTTCTCATATTACCCTTTCATAGAATAATCAATACACAGAATATTTACTTTTAATTAATTTATATAATTGGTTTATTAATATTTATTTTGTCGATAGAAATAATAATAAATACTGGTCCCAAAGATTTTCATTTTTGAAATGTCGTTTATTTTATTTCACACGCGACGATTTTATACCACCCTATCCCTGCACATGCATATGGTTTAATAAAAATCATAGTACCTACTTACTTACGCATTTAAAATATTTAAAAAGTACAAATGATAAAATATCTTTCTATTCTTGTTTTATATGGTTTAATAAAATTGAGGAGTTGTTAAATACTATTAACCATAAACTATTTCTTAATTAGTTACTTGGTCGTTAAAATTACTTAATAACATAGGACTTATTAAAGGAGATAAAAGTAAATAAAAGTTATATTGTGAGCCCTATCATTTAAATTGAATGTTTACATAAAAGTTTTCCAATAAATTTGTATTGAAAAACTATTACAATGGTATTAGTTAATTACTAAAATTTATTACTTCGGTAAATTTTATATTCCAGGTATTATAACCTTGTAGGCAGCCTTGCAGGTAATGTGTTTTCGAATGATGTGATAGAATGATTCCGTGATTTCATTGGTCGACAGCATTATGAAGACTCGCTAGCCACTGTTTATGGGTGCGTTAAGTCAAACATTAGGTACAAGTTTTTAAGTAATAAATAAATAGATATTATTTATTTATATTACAAACGTGGTAACAATATGAAGGCGTTCTCGCCATGCAGTCAGATCCAATATCATAGCCAATTGAATTGAGCCAACCACTAGAATTGCCCAAAGTTAGTACAGAGATTTGTCTATACTTTAGTTACAGAGTAATTAGTTTGTAAGCATTATGAACAACTAGCTGTGCTCCGCAGTTTTACCCGCGTTAAACTTTATAAATGATACCCTATGTGTTAATCCAGGGTGTTAGCTAACTCCATACCGAATTTTATTAAAATCGATCCAGCCGTTTAGACGTGATGAAGTAACAAACATACTCACAAACTTTCGCCTTTATAATATTAGTGTGATAAGTGTGATATTACTATTTCTTTCTCCTTAGTTCTATCTTGAAATTAAAACAAAACTTAACATGTTTAAAATTCCCTAAGTAACGCATTCTTCACTTCACATATTTCTATTTTTAGTAACATACTGCTTGAAAAGAGGGTGGGCTACCCTCTAGTTCTCTATTTTCGTACTGTATCTAAAGTGGCATATATTTAACATCATTATTTCAGTCAACGGGATAAAGCATGGTCTGGTTTTGATTCGGATTACCGAAATAGATGTCCATTTCTGAGAGATACACAAGTATGCCAATTTAGCGTACTTATCTACAAATACTGAATCAGTATAAATATATCTCTTGTTCGCTGCTTGTTTGGCAAGAGTAATCGGCATGTTATTCATCAAAAAATATATCGATAGCTAATGTTGGCAAGTACACATATAAATCGAAATCACATTGATTTGAAGCAAGTTTATTTAGTGATTAGTTATCTTCAGTCTTATTCCAACAGTCTAGTATATTATAACTTCTCGATAGAGAGAGTTTATTTAAGTTTGCCTTTAACTATATGCGGGAGCGCAGAAAATCCAGTCTAACATAATACCTTAAGGAATCATTTTAATCAAGATACTGTTAAACTTCTAGGATTACGGCATAAGCCAAATCAGCAAATTTTTAACTTTACTACGGTTTATCTTCTTAAAATCATCAAATTTGACTATATTCTCAACACGATTCAACTTAAAAATAGTTCCTTTTTCGCTCGATAACAAAATCATAATGTTATCTCAAAAAATATTAAATTTGCCATAAAGATGATATTTTTCTTGGAATTGCAAATTTTTAGATAGTTTTCTGTTCACTCTATTTTAACCCATACCATAATACAAGTTCATACGGGCGAGGCTAGTAGGATACTATTATGGTGTTTTCAGCGTCTTGACTCAATCCATATAGGTGTACTCAAAATAAATGCATCATTACTAGGTTGCTAACAGAACAATGTTGTGTCACGAGGCACCTGACCACAGTTGACTTCGTGACTTGCAACGTTGTAGGTTTATTTTATCATTGAACACATGCAGATGATGCAAAACTCAATTTTTCTGGCACTGATGCATAACCGTTACACATTTCACTCAACACGTCATACCCTAGAAAGTTATTTCCTTTATTCCTGTAAAAAAATCAATAATTTATTTTTGAATGGCAAACACAATAGCTGCTGGTCTCTGTATCTCTCGAACTAATAAATAATAAGTGATTTTAAGTTATAGAGCGTAGCTCGGTATAGAATTGTCAATTGGAAAAAATGTATCCTGGATTATAGGGTGAACAATTTTTATTTTCTAAATCTAAAACGTCTCCGCGTGTTATTATTACCAACCTTGTAAATCACTTTGTTAACGGCCTTGTTGGTAGAGTGGCCTATCATTAATTTTGTAACAGCACAACTGGCATAGTGACGAAGTCTAGAGTCTCTCTAAAGCGTTCGACCAATTAAATCACTGAACGACACACGGCTGCGGGCATAGGGACTGGTCCGTCGCTGTAGAGACAACTGTTAAGTTTTCCTCGTCATGCTAGCTAGCGTGGATTCGAATTTCGACGCTTTCACACCGTTTCGTCTTGTTTACTCTCATTATATTCTTCACACTGTTGCTTGCCTGTTTCGGCCACTTTGGACGTGGCCTTTTCCAAGTTTTTTGACCAACATTCTCTGACCAAGTCGTAGATGTTTACAACATGGTCAGATTGGTCAGAGAATTTTCGACGAAGTCTTCTACTTCTGGTTATACCATTCACACAGGCCAGGTATACTTCTTCTGTCAATCTTCTTCAATTCAACCTGTCTAAGTGCTCAAACCATAGTTAGACAGAATGAAAACCTATGCATACTTTTTTCAATCTTGACTATCCTATTTCACACCACAGCGCACTCTTATTCTATTGTCTAATATTTAACATTACTGCAAAAAACGAATCATTAAAATCTCGTTTCTGAATCTTTAGAATGACGTATGAGTTAACGAATCGTGGGCGGAACAGAACATACTCGTAAGTATAATAAATCACGCTCATCGCAAGTACGCCATTATTGGTAGGTACTTCAAGTATTTTTGCATTCGTGTAAATGTATAAATCTGTTGTTTACCCGCAAATAAGCCGCTTTTCTTTCATCTTTGGATTTAATTTGGGGAATGGTGACTACGTGGGAATTTATTTTCATTAATTTTGCTGATGGATTTAGTGCATTTTTTCGAATTTCTTTCTGTCTGTCAAAATTTATGAGTTTCGATCATTGACTTATACGCTGTTTCGAAGAAAAACTCTGTCCCAGTCCGGCTGTGCGCGAGGTGAGGAGCGCCCGCGCTGCAACTCGGTGAGCAAATTCTCAATATGGGATTGCGCGTCTAGTAGAATACATATAGGTCAATGGTTTCGATGTATAAGTTTGGGTAGATTTGAATTGATCTCAACCGAATGTCATCTCATCAAATCATGTTATATTTTTCAACATAAGCCCTATTTTGTTTAAATTTAAAAAAGGGGGTTATTAATTTGACACAATTTCTCCGTTCTTTACGAATGGATTTTATAAATTTCTTTTTGACATGTCAAAGTGAAAAGTTGATTTCGTTTGCACATTTTTTTAAACAATAATAGTATACTTCAAAGTTGTTTTTGAAGTGGGTATTTTATTTTTAAAACATTTTTATGAGTTCCAAAGTCAGCCTAATCGCGGGTAAACATTAGCATTATCTACGGAATGCACAGGACAGGTAACATGAGTGTGATGACGACAGAGCCTCATGAGCATGTCATTAACAAGTCCTGCGGCCTTGATGCGATAACTAAGTGCTTGTCGATACACTACGTCTTACGTAATGTTGCAATACTTACTTACATTAATTCCACGACAATGAATTTAATATGATAATTTGTTATTTAGTTAACGTAAGTTAGAACTAGAGGTCTGGTTCTGTCGTCTTTTTTGGAATATGAATTGCAAACTTCATATGTATATTTTCCCGAAAAACTACCTAAAAAACCTACAGTGGTTTTGATTATTAATTAGAATCGCATAAATATGGGGAACATTATAAGAGGTAGGTATTATCTTATTTTTTTATAATGATAGTAATAAAATATTATATTGACAGCAAAACATTATATTGTTCAGATAAGAACCATTTCAAGATTTTAAATCATATTATAAAACACAATATCTAGGCAGTTGTCCACGTGAAGCATGTAATAAATCAGAAATTTAACTCCTCACTATAAATGTAAAAATACCAAACGTAAAAAGAAGATTCATATCTTTTTAAATATGAGAACAATTTATAAAGCTTATCAGAAATCCTTCCCCAGTGCATCTCTCAGTTCACTCCAATTAACGCCATGTCTCACAACAACTATACTGAACTGACAAATGCAATCCAGATTATTGTATCCCACATATATCACCACAAGAAATCTTTTGCAAAATAGGCCGGTCATATGAAATCGCTTACCTACATAAATCAGCTAGCGAATTGCCGCAGTCCGGACCAGACACTTAGAATCAGAGGGGATGGAACTAGGTCACGGTAATCATAAATTGCCTTCTAGTGGCAAGATAGGTCAGCTTTAAAACAACCATACCAACATCACAATTTCTATAATAAATGGCACAAAGAACACATACAAAGATATTATTATTAAGAAGTATAGATTTAAAAGCAGTTAAATTGTACCCACCTGCCAACGGACGTCCATTTTATAACCTTTTGTTCAAGAGTCGTTTATGTGAATTATGGCACAGGTAGGTACATACATAATACCTAAGTATTACCACGGAAGTGATTGTTAACTAAATAAATATTAGTTTTTACGTTGTTCAAGCACCCATTACTGTTATTTTATGGCGAAGTATATGGAATCCACAAAACTGTTTTTGATAAGACGACCTGATAAGAAGACCTTCAATATAGCAACGAGTAGGAGCTATGCCATGTCAAGTAGCAGTAACATTAACATTAAACATCATCGACTTGTTACAGCGTATATATATGTATCATAAAGTACCTATATTTTAAGTTTGTTTTTAATCATGCATAACGCAACGCTATTCTATTCACTCGTACCAATCCCATCTGATTGATCTTTCCTTTGGTTAGGTATGGTGTTGTTTAATTCATTAGGCGGTTAGCTGCCAACATTGGCAACATTTGCCTGACCCAACGCCCCACGGGACAAATTTGTATTACTCAAAACCATATAAGTAATTGCCGCATTGTGTTGTATATAACAAAAAACGTTGCTGCGTTAAACGTAAGTCATTCCAGCAGAAATAGAAAAATGTGAATCTTAATCAACAAACAAAGCGTACAGCGACAAATTTGGGTGACGATATTGAACTTCGAATAAAACCGGGCCAGAATAGTCGGGGCGACGTTTGCGCAGCCTTGACCCGTCGCATGCAACGTGAGTCAACGCCGGCCCATGTGCCGTGCACTTCTCGCAGCGTCGCTGGCCGACTTCCACTGACCAGCCCGATAAGCGCCCACGGGTTCCCTCACGTCATCATTATGTGTAGCAGACAAATGACAGTCCTGTTGAATTAAATCTGATCAACTGATACATAAATAGTTTTCACTATTATTCGCCTTTAGTCGCCTTCATTAACAAAAATGTTGATAAAATGGCCAGGAACAGGAAAAACTGAAATAGGCATAGGCTCATGAATCCAGCAAATGACGATGACATAGATGATTTAAGAGTAATTTATTCTTATTATGAAGGTAAATTGCTACACCGTTCTTCGAAGTGCAAATTGGACGCTAGTGTCACTAAAGTCAATCACTCCAACAAGTCGTTAAAAAGCGCATCCTGCTCAGGAGGCGGTAACTAGGCCGCGGAACGAGGGCAAGGCTGTCGAGGACACATTATTCTATCAAGCGCACTCCATCTCGCCGCTATTCTGGTGCTGCATTGGCCTCGCCTTTTATTTATGCCAGTACACTCAACCTGACGAATGGCCCCATTGCTCCAACGATAGGAAGACCAATCTGCCACAATAAATCTCCTATCAACCTATTTTATCGTCACTAGAATGCTTTTCCTTCGTAAACTCTTAATGCATTCAGAAGTTTCCAGTATCAGTCAGACATGTTAAAAATATCCTTTCGTTCGTATAGGTACATAAAGTTATGTCCCAAATTATCGTGTCTTATCTACGAGGTCAACCTTGAAGTTCTTTTCGACGGCTTGTTTACCAAAAGTTAAACTGACAAAAAATTGTGACCGCACATACATATCGATAATGCTCAGATAAGTGCCTCTGTAATTTGGAGAAGTTATAATGGATTGATTTCTTCCGCATCCACTTAAGGCCATGATAATTTTTATCACTTCTGTGTGACCTCAATAGGTATAAAGGAATATAAAAACAAATAATATGCATTTGTTATCGATGGCCTTCTTATTGCGGGCAGTATAGATTGAGATTGTGCTTTCCGAATCATATGGCTTTTTTACTTTGTTTTTTATTTAGAAAATTAAAGTTATGTGAACTGGTACCAATTTATTTAAGTTCGAGTACCTTTAACCTATTAATAATGCATAACTTGTGGAATTTCATGTAACAGAATGATAAATATGCTATTAGTGCAGTAAAATACAACTTGTGTAAAACAAAATGTCACGTCTTCACAATTATAACTTGATCAACCATTCAACTGTGTCCTTTACTGTCAAAATAACCTTACCAACAAGATTACGTTATATTTATGTATTTAAATGATACCATCAATCATTTATGTCTTCATTTTTAAACGTTGAATATTTTGCTTCTTTAATAACTGTTGGTACAGCCGGTTTCAAATTGCATTACTAATGTTTCGTTTTAATAGGTTTCATTTTGTGATTTTATTCGCACCGATTCAGTCCATTAACTTTTATGCAGTTATCAATAACAACAAATGTAATAAGTATATTGATTATTTTGACCTATACTGTTTTAAACAACGATGCCTAGGTTAATGTACCTTATAAAAAGATAATAAACGTCTCGTCTATTTACAGAATTTCTTACAAAATTATAAACAAAGCAATTAATCATCAGCAGTTACGTTTATATTTCAACAAGTGATTTTATGTTGGAGATAAGGAGCTTACCCAACATAGTCCTGCCTGCTTATTTGAAATATAATATGTTATATATAATTCAGCTGATATAATTATATTCTAAAGTTGAGCAAGTTTACATCAAAAAGCTTGTTAAATAACTTCTTCTGAAACCTAATCTGCAAAGGGACCTTGGCTTTGTGACATCTATATATAGTTTTAAGTAAAAATTAAGGTTTATCTGTACCACATCATATACATGAGTTAGATTCTATATAATTGAATAATTCTTGATCAAACGAACGAATGAACATTAGCTACATACTGTGGGTAATGAATAGTTTTACCGTTACGTGCGTAATTCCATAGCACTATTTTACATAACAAGTCTAATTCAACATTAGTATAGGCAGTAGGTACTCGAACTGCAAACTGCGACAACCTTGTGTTATCTGAGTCCACTGCCCTTGGTCTACTTAGACCGCGCTATCTCAGGCACATCGTCGCCATCTGATAAACACGATTGTTTGTTCGCCTGCTGCGATCCAACTAATTCATGTTTGCAATTATTTTATACTATACAGCTATATAATGCTCTCCTGTCTATGATTCATATGCGAACTATATCAATTTCATACAAGCCCCGATGAAATGCCAAATCGTGTTTGCAGTTGTGCTACGAAATCTGTAGTAGATTCTTCTGTTCTTTTCAAAAATATACGAACTTTTATTTTCTTTATCATATAGACAGTGGTAACTTTGGTGTCAGACTCTGTTGTTTAAACGCCTCTGACATGGCTTACCAACGTTAGTGATAGTTCAACAAGCAAGAAGCACTGAGACTATTCAATACTTATTCATTAATTCTCTTTAACGGTTACCCTCTATATAAAAGTACCTAGAATAGGCAATGAGAGAACTTACTTATTAAAAATTGTTGATCGAAAATATAAATCAAATAAAACAATAACTAATAATAAAAAATATTTGAAATATTTGACTGAAACAAACATTGTGTTTATCGTAAAACCAATCAACTCGACGTGATTCGATTTAGTTTCTTAATGCGGTTTTTTGACCGAGTCTGTCGATTCAACATTAGATACACAACTGCCGAAATTTGCGACTTACAAAAAACGGCTCACAATGACTATCTAGCCGCAGATCAAATTATGTACCTACTATTAGGGTTTTTTAACATAATGACAGCGCGTAGCGGTATCATTCCAAATGTGAACAACGCTTATTGTGTTCACATTTCCTTAACACATAAAGTCTAAATCCCCGAAAATAATGACGACTTGATGATTCAAGTTTAGAACAATGAAGCTCGAGCATCAAAACATTATCTGACAATGAGAAGCAACAATTAACGTGAAGGTTAATTTCAAGTGTAGGCGACGGAGGAAGCGGGGTACCGTTTGATCGTTCAAATACTGTAGGCCATCGGACATTAAACGCGATTGAAAACCTTGAATACTATGACAAATTCGTTAGCGTGTTCCTATATAGTATCTGCATCCATATTATCTCAGCATTATTAAATAGTCCTTTAAAAATCGCACGCGGAAGCAGCTGTATTGCTTATTTCCTTGTGCGAATTAATTCAGGTGTCAGCTTTAAATGTACGCATATATAAGGTCTAATTTGATCTACGTTCTAAATAAGAAGCTATGTGCAGATTAGTTAATTCATAGAGTTTTATAATCGTATTCCCAGTACAGTAGAGAAACTCCATCAAACTTATATGAATTATAGGTTCAGTGTCGTAAACAAGCTATAAAATACACAAGCCATGTATGTTGCAGGCTAGCTGAGCGCAACTGTGTTTTTATGCAAACTTCATACGGAGTTGCGGACAATGTGACACCTGCAATACCGCCGCACCTGGATGGAATTTATAAATAGTTTCAGTTAGCTCGTCTATTACACAGACAACATTTTCGCAATGTATTTTTATGTGACGTAGGCATCATTTTTCTTGCTTATTATAAACCTTTTGTTTTGATAACAAGTTTTTAAAACCTCTTTTTATTGTTGCGTTTTGTTGTTTTATTTTTAAATGTGGATATATGTATTATAATTCCGTATTTAAAGATGCACTAGTTTCTGGCAAAATATATGTATATATGCTTGTAGGTGACTACTAATATTATATTTATTTAGTTGTTTACCAGAGATTACATCTTATTCATATTCTTCCTCTTCATGGTTATCGTTGTAACAACATTACTTCATCTACGACTTGATCGAGCTTAGTATGATATTATTTAATTGCACATCAACTGACTTCAAGAAGGTAAGTATTTAGACATGTATTAATTAATGGCAAGTACTCGTGAATATAACTAATATTAATTTGTTTTGGCATATTGGTAAATCTCATGATTTGTTGCCCCGCTTTTAAAATAAAAATAACTTCACAAAAATAATTGTTTCTATCAAATTACTTATGAAGAGACACATTTTAGATGAGTTGAAACACAGTTTATTGACTACCAAGAGATTGTCAATTAATCAGTTAACCAATTAATTATGAAGCTCTTTATATGATCTATAGTAAAATAATATACGTAATTATGTATTAACAAAAGAAACTAACTAAGCTCTGCTTAGTTTGGGATCAGATGGCAGTGTGTAAATAATGTCTCAGGATATCATTATTATAAAATGACATTTCGATTTGTTTAATCTTCCAAAATACGAAATGGTTAACTTTTCGAATAACAGACCACCACCACAATGGAGTGGAGTGCCAATGTTGTTGCTATGAAATATTAGGTATATTTTAAAGCTATAAAATGAAATTGTATGTTATTTATTACGATTCTGAATGATTGACGGCCAATAGGTAAAAGGAGAATAATGAGCGGCCAATCAGAGGTTGGCGACATTCGCCTATCGTTGAAGACTTTTCCACAATCCAGAGTTATCTCGAGGTTACCAATGTTTACTTGCTGTAATGAATTGCGTGTGATTACGTACATCATTTTGAGACAATACGTAAATATAAAGTGATTACACGCAAGAACTTACATAGTTATTTAATTATTAAGATTGTAACATTGAAAACATTTTTAGTTTTAAAGGTCCATACAAAATCAGGGTAAAATATCTACGAATACACTCGTGTTCGTAAAAACACTATATTATACGTAATAAAAAAAATAGTTTTCTTTTTAATATTAGTAATTTAGTTACATCTTCAAGAAATTAATATAAAAAAACATATTCTGAGAATTTGAAAGATTGCAAATCGTCAAAATAGAAAGTCTACCCAGTTTCCTGATCATTACGCAAACGTACAGATATAATCCAAAATTACGATACGCCGAAGTATAACGGGTCATAATTACAACGATTGACGCAATAAATAGGCAGGTTCACGAACAAATATTACATCAAGAGCGCAATGCATATGTTTACCACTAGTGTTCCTAAGAACTAGACCAACAAAGGTGAGAAGGTAAGTACTTATATCTATTAAAGAGGAAGCACGTAGAAACCCAGCTAACGAGCTAACAAAATTATAGACATACAGTTCCTCAGTTAATCCAGACAAGATTTGAAATGTTCTGCTATCAATTATCAGTTACGTATGCAGGTTTCTGATAATTCAAGACTAAACTTATCTTCTTCATCATGTCAGCCAAAGTACGTTCACTGTTCACCATCGCCACGCTTGTCAGACGGGTTGGCGATCACAGTTTGATGGTCATAGTTCACTGAAAAACGCAGCTGCCCGTTCTCTGATAGGTGTTCCCTAGATCGATTTCTGATTATGATGACGTCGATTCTGATGATATTCTATGCCTTCACCGCACAGCAGCATTTATCTACTTAAGTAGATAGTATACTTATATATATAAAAGCTTCAAAATACTTAATATAACTATTATTCCGAACATGGATGACAGGACAATTCCCGGGTGTTCTGACACTTCTGACATTTAACTCTATAAAAGTTTTACGAGTTCATTAGTATTGAAATAAGATATTTCTGTAATTAAAACGAAACATCGGCTTGTTATCGTACCTCTATAATATAGTAATAGACTTTGTTATGGCACTTAGCAAGTTATTATTAATAGCAGTTCTTGACCTAAATATCTTTCCTGTGAAGCTGAAGAGGAAAAAGGTTGGGCTCGCTAAATCTGTAAACGTTACCTTGAGCCTAAAAGAAGTAATAAGGTTTGCAGAAAATCATAAAAATATTTTTAACGATTATTCATAATCGTTAAAAATCATAAAAATTGCTAGTACGTATCATGTACGTAGTCAATGTATCATTGATAAAATATTTAAAATATAAGAGAACGTCGTTATCCAAACCGTCAAATGACCCAAACCGCTATTTAGATTAAGAAAATAATGTTCAGAATTACGAAATAACCAACCAGTAAAGATACTACCATTTACGTTCATGCTCGTGTAAGCAAAATATTCTACCAAAATGAGAGCATAAGAACTAGCCAAGTTTCACAAGTTATCGATGTAACGGTAAATATCTATGAAATAATGGGGGCACGAGCATCCAATACCGAATCTAGCAATGTAGTTGCGTTGTTGTTACGAAATAGTGATTTGAAGGTTCATCTGTAAAGCGGTAATTGGTAAATTAATGTTTGATACCGTAGCGGTTTCGTATGGAATAACTGTTTATCTATGCCCTTATGCAGTGGAAAGAAAATATCATTTCTGTTGCAGTTTATCTAATGGTGATTAGTTGCAAATGTTGGATTTTTATCACACAAAGGTAACTTGGATAGTGAGTAATAGTATTACATTAGTAATAATCAAAGCCAAACAATAAGTTGATGAGAAGAATTGAGGACAAATAACTGTAGAAATTATTTGTAGCAAAACTGCTGAAGGCATAATATAGGCATATGAAATTATCGAAATACATCTTCTAACCTTCTTTACCTTGTGAGGTGCAATAAAATTGTTATTGAAGGAAAATATGACGAAATATTAGGAAACAGTCTTCGTTTAGTAACAGCAAGTAAATATCCAGATGCATGAACATAAAAGGTTTGTTCATTAGCATTTATCAGATTCGTCATGTCATGTCATAGTGGTTTTGAGTCACGTTGAATAAATCCAGTCATACGCAGGTACTTGTAGGTAGTACAGAAAATTCTAGATAAGATTTTTTATCTCGTTGATTGTGCGTGTTGGTAACACTTTCGTCTTTACGTCAGACCAACATAATTCTTCAATAGTGATACTTACATAAAATGTAGAGTAAATTTTAGACTTGGTCACCTATTCACCATCTATCTAATCAATATAATTATGTTATTTATTCAACGTGTCCGCCAAATGGCGTCCATTTTTGGATTAGAGCCACCCCCAAGAATGTGGGGATATGCCATAATTGCCATGCATGACAGACGGGTTGGCGATTGTTATTAATTACATAGATAAAAAAGAATAATAAAACGCTTTTAGGTAATCCTACTAATATTATAAATGCGAAAGTTTGTTAGTATGGATGTTTGTTACTCTTTCACGTGAAAACTTCTGAACGGATTTTGATGAAACTTCGTAGTAATATTAGCTTATATGTATAATAGGTATAATAACACATAGGCTACAATGTTTGGGGCAAAACCGCGGGCACAGCTAGTCTTATTATAATTGTCGGTAGAAGGTAGTTGATGTCTACCGATCAAATTGGTCTTAGTTATATCTTCCACGTAATTCTAATCTAAAATATCTGTATTTATAAAATGTACTAAGAATAACCGATGTTCAAAGGCGCGAACATGTCTTTCATGTTCGCGCCTTTGAACATCGGTTATTCTTGCATACAACACAAACACAAAACTGCCGAATCATAACTGTGATTCAAAATGTTTAATCTCAGAACGTGTAACTTTGTGTAAGGCATTGTGCAAGTGGTTGCCCAGTGACCCAAACGGTGCCACGGTACGCACGCAGCCCTCGGTTACGTTTCGGTCGAGTGCTACACGTGGACTGGGACTAGAATTCCAACAATCGTGATTTTGTGAAGATTGATATCTTTTCTATTTACTTGTAAATTCACTATGAGCTTACAAAACGTTACATTTTTTATTGAGCAACAGCATTTTGTGGTTACTTTTCCTGCATCATGCTGGCGATTCTGTCTTTTAGGCGATTAAAATTTAATATATCATTACGTCTCCCTCTAATACAGCTCGTAAGAAAAGAACAGGGCATACTGTCAAATTAGCAAAACTGTTTATAATGCGTGCACCGGAGGCAATTATGTTGACAGGTTTTAATGTGTCTTATTTTCGCTCAGTATTTCATGTAAATGTAAATCGACACAACTGAAGATGCGCTCGCTTTTTCATAATAACAATGATAGAAAGAAATGCAATGCCTAGCAAAGCAATGTGTTGCAAAAATATTATGAAATAAATATATTATCTTTAGCACCATGGTGTATTAACAATCGAAGATAATGAGTTTCTTGGTTCAAATCTAATTGACGGACACAAGATATATCCAGGTTCAGAACAACTGTTTGTGGGTCACACAAATAACTATTTAGGTCATAAAGGTCCACACAGGCCAAATGCCCTGTGTTGGAAAAAAACCCATTTTTCTTTACTCATATATTTTAGTAAGGACTTAGTAGTCATGTATATTTGTAATTTTTATAAATTTTTATTTACTTTTGCAAAATATAGATAAAGCATATCGTGGGCAAGGTGTTATAGATATTAAATCTATGAAAATGTACAGACGCCAGCACATCAAGCTACCACAATCTGTCAAATTTCCCCAATTGAAAGTGAACCTTATGCTTAAGTGATAAAGTTGAAAAACTATAAAAGAAATTGGACATATTGGGGTAGCTGGATGTGCTGGCGTCTGTACAATATACCAGAAATCATGTGAGGGCCCTCACATGAATTAAAATTACAAAGCATAAACTTTATAACCGTAATTGAATAGCGACGGGATTTTTTTTTCTTATGTATGGATATTGCTTTAGTATGTACGGCCTATATTGTCCTGTGAAGCAGTGAACGCTTCCTAGGCTAAATGTAACCATCAAGTTAATAATATGTGGATATCGCCCCCATGTTTATTCACCGCGTTTTACCGTTACATAAACTTTACGGTTGGTTGGAACGTCTTTATTTCTCAGAGATAACATAACAAGAATTCACTTAAGGGAGTAGAAAAATATATGAACGTGATTATAATTGGGCACTTTTTTAGAAATATTTCACAATGCGTTAGCACGCTAAAGATTTTCACGAAATATGTAAGTAAAGTACGTAAGTACTTTTTATTCTGTGGTAAAGTGAGCCATCAAAATAATGTTATCATCGCAGATATAAGCGGTGCAGTGGAACAAAATGATAAGGGACATTTACACTAGGTGTTATTTGTATAAAAAAAAAACATTTATTTTTGTTATTACTATAATAATGTAAGAAATTCCCGTGATCGTTGTAATTCAATTGACTGACTCCTGCTGGTTCATCATCATCATCATGTCAGCCAAAGTACGTCCAGAGCTGGACAAAAGCCTCCCCAAAGAGGCAAATGCCATAATCCCCACGCTTAGCAGACGGGTTGGCGATCGCAGTGTGATGGTCAATAACGCTGCTGCCCGTTATCGGACGATTTCTACGCCCCCCACGGGACGAGACGGGGTGATGGTATTCTATGCCGTCACCAATTGGAATTCAACACAGATTTTTTATTGACTGCTAAGCCAAAACTCTTGGGGTCGATTCCCACCCATGACAAATCTTTGTATGATCAGCACGATTATTTGTTTAGTGTCTGGGTGTCATATATCTATATTATGTATGTATTTACAAATAAAAAAGTATGTTTATTAGTTCTCTAGTTGCTATAGTACAGGCTCTGCCTAATTTAGGATCAGATGGCAGTGGGTTCGTTCTCCCAAGATATTTATTATTATTATTCAATTGACATATTACAATAACTATAGCATTTGAAACTGTGGTGACAAATTAATTAATAGCATTTATTTCCG
Organism: Pseudoips prasinana; assembly: GCA_951640165.1. Classification (NCBI taxonomy): domain Eukaryota; kingdom Metazoa; phylum Arthropoda; class Insecta; order Lepidoptera; family Nolidae; genus Pseudoips; species Pseudoips prasinana. Next base: position 14,246,060 of record OX621241.1, on the reverse strand, counting down.
AACGGCTATTATCAACTCTGTAATTAGTGTGACCAAAACAATTTGGTGAGCGGGCCAACAGACACTAACAACAATCAACAAGAATTACAACATTTTTAATAATCATGCTCGACGGAGAATGGCGTATAATGATATACAAGTATAGTGTCACATTAATTTTTTTTAGCCCTCTTTGGGCAGGCTAAGATCTGTGACCCTTCGTCTTCAGTTGTAATTTTTATATTTAAAAGTCAGTCAGTCATGTCCGTCACGTCCGTCCAAAGATATTAGTTATATTATAATATCTTTGCGTCCGTCACAGTCAAGACATAGTCCTACGCCAGTAAAGCAGTGGAGACTTTACTAGAGGCCTCTATGGAGTTTTGGTTTCAACACGGAAAATCACAATATCGCACTTTCCTCCACTTGTGTACGTTGTCGAAGATGTTATGTCTAAAAATCCACCATATTTACACATAAAAACTCGAATTCACACCAGAATCGAATTTTGAAAATAAAACATAACCTTGATGCGTCCTTTTCCGCGTTGGCGCCAAAACTCGTGTCACATTAAGCCAATATCTATCCCATAATAACCACAGATTAAATAAGAAAGATATTGGTAACCCGATTCGCGGCAAATGATCCAATATCAAATCGAGTTTCAACCGATTTAAATATGTTTGTTACACAACAAATTATAATAAATTAGCCTGATGTCAAAGTTATATTATTGCAGAGATATTGTATATAATATATTATTATTTACGGAAAATTTTGGTGTTTCATTACGAAATTCATAGTAATATTAAAATCAGAATAAAGATAACACATTTACCTATTGGTTACATCTGGGTAAGTTTATTAACTTGGCGAGATGTAACCAATACATTTCTGTGCAGTAATGATAAATGATTGTGACATTTTAAGATCATGTTTAAACTCGTTATCTTTAAATCGCTACGTAAATTTATGGACTTTAGAGATTCCAGAACAAAATTGAGTACTGGTGCTACCATAGCCCATTATCAAACCAATGTGATACTATATTTATTACAAACTTCCGGTTAACTCAGCATTGCATCGAATTGCACAACACCCAGTAAAAAAATGTTTTGTTTTTTTTGCTAAAACTTCAAATTTTATAGTCTATTTATGTTTGGTTCTTGGTTTTGCACGTATGTTAAGCTAAACTCCTATAAGAGATGTTGGCCTTTCTTATACTGTCTAAATGTTTATTATATTGTTAAGTCAACTTAGCTTACAAGGACGAACCAGTTGTTTGTTTTCTGTTCATCAAGTGTACTCAGTTGTTTCACTACTCCCTCCATACTAATATGCACTTATCCAATTACGTATTAATACCTGATATTAATTTCTACTATACTTAGACGTGATTGAATAGATAAGAAGCAAGGGCAATGAATTTATAATGCCAATTTTTTATAACAGGTACATAATCCATTTCGCAGCATGTAGGCAGATAGAAAACACATATCTGTAATGCATATGTGTTGATAAATGTGACATTCGTGTCTTATGTGTGTGTATGTAGATACCGCGTCCGTTGCCCCCCGACAACTCGGTGACATTGGTCGAGCACAAATAAAGTGATAACCGCACATAAATAATAATGTAGATAGATATCTTGCTTATTCTCCGTCTATAAACAACGTATGTCATCATCATTCAAACTCGATATCTGACTTTCCCATGAAAGGTCCTGGACTACGATTCACAGATTCCAAATTTAAACGTTTTCGAACAATTCGATTTGAATACATGGAACTAACTTTTAAAACTAGCATTTTTGTGTACCCTAATTCGGAATTTAAATATTAGACCCTGAAATATAACTATTGAATGTATTAAGACGCTACCGATACGTTTCGTAAATAACGTCAACATCTAAAAGATTCGCAGAATTTATCTTCCTTATCTACAAGTGACAGGCTTCGTAAAAAATATAATGCGAAGAAAATTCACTTAGCGAGGTATGTATCGAATAGCCAAACCAGTTTTATATTACCTGTACCATTGAGTGAATCGAATATTCTCGACTTGATAAATCTTCAGTGTGCATTTGTGTCTCTACGATCGGATGGGGCTTTTAATGTAGCGCTCTTCAAATTGGGAACATGCGAATTTCTATTGATGCCTTTGTTTAATTCTTTAGCGTTAAATGTTAAACATTCCTACTTTGCCGTCCATTTGGGAAATGCTTCAACGAATCACTATTATAATACACGCGGGCATGAGAAAAAAGTTCTCTTTGCTAGCGATAAAAACTTGATGCTCCAAGACTAGCGTGGGTTTTCGATTAAATTTAATGTAATCATAATCGGAATGTACAGTCGCATTCATAACTCCAATTGCAGTTACGTGTACCAATAGTGATGTTATAATTTTACTGATATCTTTTATTATCAGATTTTTTTTCATTTAACCAAGTATGCGACTAGTTTAAACGGCTGCCGTAGTCTTTCACTCATGTAATTTCCGGGCATCAACTACACGGTACTGACCAACCTTTCATTATGTTTATACGTAGCAATTCTGTAGAAAAAAAACACATTCACAATTGTACTATACTCGTTGAGAATATTCTGTATAATGTAGATCAGTATTAACAGGAATATAATTCTATCTTCACTTAGTGTGCATTGAGAAAACAGATTAATAATCAAGCGTTTATAAACTTGTCCAATAATAATGTTTGTGATCCGTTGGCTGCTAATGCATTAATGAACACATGCGGTACATACATAAGTCACGGTATGTGTGAGTGCGTTAAATACATTTTTGTCAAGGTGCGAGATCGTAGTGTTTATTTTTCACAAACCGAATTGAGTGGGTGAGAACTTGAGCATGCGATGGTTCAATAATGACTAATGTATTTTTGATCCATGGCGGAGCAATGATCTCATCACTTTACATCGCAACTATCTATATATATAAAAATCAATGCCACTTTTCGTTGTAATGTTATAACTCAACAACGCCTTTACCGATTTGGCTAATTTTGGTCTTGAATTATTCGTGGAAGTCCAGGGAAGGTTTGTACGTAGAGAAAATTAAAAAGAAGGTCTTGAAAAAGTGTAAAATCAACATCTTTCTATACTCCCATATACAACAATTTGTACTAATACTTAAAAGCGTAGCGAAGCACGTACCGGACCGCTAGTAATCTAATAAAAAATGATGTCCTTCTGGTTCAATTTCAGTTATAAAGGCCAGCATAGATGGAGACTAGCATGCTCGTGGGTCATATTATAGTGCACGAAAGTGTGAGCAAATCCTTAAACCGTTGGGATGTGCAAGCGATACGACGCTGGAGAGTTGTCTCGCTTATGAATTTAACGAATTGAATTCTATACTAGAACAGCGCAGGTAGGTTATAATTATAGATTATCGCGGGATCTTTGATTATACCTACTACTTTACTTAAATACGAGACAATTTTTTTAAACATTAATATTTTTTAGTTATCCGTAGTTGAAACCATGGACATTTTTAGAAGGACCAACAATTAGTTATGTAGTCTGGATGTACTTGTAATTTAGGAATATAAATGAATGTTTCTTTTTGACTGGAATAAATGAGACTAGTTATAAAACTCTTCCTCATTAGTTGGTTAATGGGCGCAAGCTAGCATTTACTGTTAATACTACAGTAATAATGCCATAAATCATCTAAAAAATAATATTACAAAATGTTGCAAGTTAGTTATCAATGTTGCCACAAAATAAATATAGAGAAGAGTTAAAGAAAACATACAGTTACAGCTCCTTTATCGTTAAACCTACTGTATATTCGGTGATGTGACGTCGCGTGGTAGAACGTTAATAGAGTCAATTGCCTAATGTAATATTTTGAATGTCGATCATAGAACTTTGTGCCGAGGCTAATAATCTAAACACATCAAAATACAAAGTGACGTAATCTGTAAAGTTTAGTGAACGCGACGCAGTACTGTGGCCCGCACATTGGCCGTCTAAGGGATAGCGCACACTTCACGCAGTAAAATATGCGTGGTCGCTATTTGTTCATACTATGGAATGTCAAAAAGCAAGCACATGGTACAAAGAATTGTGCAATTGTCAAAATTGTTCTATCTCCCTTGTTGGTCGAGGCAAACAAATACACTCCGATCCAAGAACAAGTCAAGGTTATTAAAAACTCTCATGGCTGAGAGTATGACCTCAAACATGCCGTGATCTGATAACCCCATAGTTTGTACATATCCGAATCGATGAAATGCCCATTTTATATGTGCTATATTAGAGAGAGATGAAATGACATTTCAATTACTTTAGTGGTGAAAAATACTGAGACGTCAGCAGTATTTAGGTATCGTTCCATTAACAAATAAGGACGCGAAATACCGCGGTGCGATAAATGTATGTATATGGTGTTGTAAAATGACGCTACGTAGTGTGCGGTGTACCTTAGCCTGGTGGCTGTATTCTCAAGGTCTGCGCGCGCGCTCGATCAAGGCCATCAGTGGCAGGAAGGCTCGGATCGTGTCTGTGATTGTCTCGCTGTGTTCGCTATTAACTTCATAGGTAGGTACTTAACTTGTTGGCTATTACAAATTTTATGTCCGCATAAAGTACCAACAGTGAATTCTCGGAATCTGCAGCTTTACGTTTTTTTCTCTTGTGTTTCTCTGTATAGACTTTATTCGTGTATTTTACTTATGGTCTCTGAGGCGTATAGTTACCTAGTATTGGGGTGAGTTTACACTGGAGTATCTATGTACATGTAACAGAACACCGAGCCGCCCTAATAATGTGATTAAAAGTTAGCTCGTACGTAACATTAGAGATGCTGAATGTTCTGCTACAATTAAATGTTCAAGTGTTATATTTATAATTATATACAACATGTAACTTAATTAACGCACATCCTGAAAATAGTTTGTTCAGAATCGTTTACTGACTCGATTTATATCATTTTTAATACAGGTATTTTTTCCTAAATAATTAAAACTACGGACATTATTGTCATATTAACCCTGTACAGTAAAAATAAATTGAACAAATTCCATCATTCAATACAAAATAAAGAAAAATAAACTTTATTCCAAGAAACTAATTTAGTAAATAACAATGCATATACATGTTAAATTAAAAATTCAGTATATGTATTATGATTACGACAAAATATTCTAATTGGGGTTTCTGAGGGTGTGCGTTAAATATGTTACATGTTGTATATGTATATTTATAATTATAGTGAAGACGAACAATTCACAGTATATACTGTTAATACATTTTTTTGAACCAGCTGTGCCTCGCGGTTTTACCCGCGTTAAACTTGATGTGTTAATCCACGGTGTCAACTAACTCCATACCAAATTTTATTAAAATCGCTCCAGCCGTTTAGACGTGAAGAAGTAACAAACATACACATTCACACAGTCACACACTAACAAACTTTCGCCTTTATAATATTAGTATGATTACAAGTGAGTAAAGCTTTAGTTTTTCAAAAATTGGTAGGTATCCAAATTTGTTTTGTTTTTATGCTAAACCCTTTCAAGGTTTGTGTCATTTTTCCTTTCCTATAGGTCCGTGCGAAAGTAGGTTCTGTATACAACCTTTTTTGTATGTTATCAATCCCCATTTTCTTGTATGAGAACATTGAGATATTTGGCGGTATAAATGGGAACCTATTTCGTTTCCGTTTCATACTTCGCTAGTCGTCGTCGTCGTTTCATAGTTCGTCAATGTTAATGACAGACGTCAAATGTGAAATTCTGGGAAATATTGGCTATTGGCTGGTACTAATTTTTGATATTGAGGCCACATTCATTAGCTTCACCACAAATCAAAAATCCTCACTCATGCAAATCTGTTGTACAGGCGCCAGCACATCAAGCAACCCCAATCTGTTAAATTTCTTTTATAGATTTTCAACTTTATCACATAAGCATATTAGGTTCACTTTCAATTGGGGAATTTTGACATTTTGGGGTAGCTTGATGTGCTGGCGTCTGTACAACTTTTATATTGTTTACAATTTTAACGCATGTTGTCGTTTTCGGTATAAAAAGAAAAATATGTATCACTTATACGAGTATTAGATTATCAAATGCGCTAAATATAAAATGAATGCAATAATTACAAGACATCTAGGCGCAGCCGCGTGCGCATATTTGGCATTAAATTTAGTCAATAGCGTTCGATGATTCGAGTTTCTTCTCACGTATAGTTGCGTCAGAACAACAAAGGACATGAACGGAAAACTTAAATAACAAAATGCCAACAGCGCGATGCCAAAAAACTGCACGGAATGTTGTTTACTTAAGAATATATTTTTGAATTAATTTTAGTCATACTAATAGTTATTAATTAATAAGCATCCTCCTCATATCAGCCGAAAGACGTCCACTGCTGGACAAAGGCCTCCCCCAAAGATCTCCATAATTGCCGGTCTTGCGCTATGCGCATCCAGCAGTTTCCAGCGACCCGCACAAGATCATCGGTCCATCTTGTAAGGGGCCTGCCCACGCTGCGTCTTCCGGTTCGTGGTCGCTACTCGAGAACCTTTCTGCCCGTTGGGGCAGAAAGGTTTACGGCCGTCTACGAGCTATGTGCCCCGCCCACTGCCACTTCAGTTTTGCAATTCTTCGGGCTATGTCGGTGACTTTGGTTCGCCTGCGGATTTCGACATTTCTGATTCTATCCCGCAGGGAAACTCCGAGCATAGCCCTCTCCATTGCTCTTTGGGTGACCTTGAGCCTTCTAATAAGGCCCATAGTGAGCGACCACGTCTCTGTTCCGTAATTAATTGATAATAATATTAACATAAATATAAAGAATGATCGATGATGTTGTGAGTGTCACTGGAACACACTGGATGCGGGTAGTTCAAGACCGACACTTGTGGAGTTCTTTGGGGGAGGCCTATGTGCAGCAGTATACATCTTTCGGGTGACATCATGATGATGAAGATGATAAATAAAAGTAAAATAGAGATTCAATAAGGTGCCAGTTCGTTTCGATTCAGAAGTTTCAGGTAATTCAACCACCGTGAATACAAATTAGTATCTAGTAAGAAACTTGTGAAATGTTTACTTACCTACTTAACTTATTTCCTAAAGTAAAGCTTACTGTCATTCATCAATACGAATGAATGGGAAGATTAAAATTAAACAAGTAATGTTTCTCTAAAATTCTTGTGAAGGACAAATTCCATTTCCTAATTGCCACAGGCCTTGTTTAATCATAACGTCTTTCCTTCCTAGATCAGGAAACTACCATAATCTTACTAATATTATGAATGCGAAAGTTTGTGAGTATGGATGTATAGATGTATTGATGTTTGTTACTCTTTCACGCAAAAACTACCGAACGGATTTTGATGAAACTTTGTAGTAATATTGCTTATACAACATGTAACTTAATTAACGCACATCCTGAAAATAGTTTGTTAAGAATCGATTACTGAATCGATTTATATCATTTTTAATATAGGTTACTTTTTATTCCAAAATAATTAAAACTACGGAAATTATTGTCATATTAACCCTGTACAGTCAAAACAAATTGAAATGGACCGTAAGTTAAAGTAATTAGACTTTTAAAATCTCAGTTTTATTTGTATTCATACAAATTCCATCATTCAATACAAAATAAAGAAAAATAAACTTTATTCCAAGAAACTAATTTAGTAAATAACAATGCATATACATATTAAATAAAAAAATCAGTGTATGTATTATGATTATAACATAATATTCTAATTGGGGTGTTTGAGGGTGTGCGTTAATTACGTTACATGTTGTATATCTGAATAACACATGGGCTATAATTTATAAAGTTTAACGCGGGGCACAGCTAGTATTATATAGTTGGCAATTATTTCAGTACACGTTGTTCAACCGTTTCAGTGACTTGGTTGGTTAGACGTTTATAAAACTGTGACTCTTTTAGAACACTTATTTTTAAAACTCCTGAAACTAATTTACCGTGCTCTTGATTCTCTATTTACAGACGCTCTATTTGTAGATGGGCAATCATTTATCATCGTCATCATATCAGCCTTAAGGCGTCCACAACTGGACAAAAGGTTCCCCAAGGATCTCCACTACGACTGAACAGTCATTAATTGTGGAATAATATTGTATCTAAAGTTTTATGGTAAAAAAAATAGGATGTATTACGGGTATTTCTTGTCGAAAGGTAACTGAAATCAACAATTAAATGGATCTATTTTAATATTAATTATTCTTCAACTAGTGGAGAACTATCTTAACACATAAATAACCTTGATTTTGTGGATTTGTGTGTAAGCGAGACAGTCTCAAGCGGGGCAGTTCTTCTTGTAACAATAGACTATTTGAATTTAGATTAAAATTTAAGATAAGAACAAAAGATAGCACGACGTTATAATAATAATCTACAATATTAATAATTACAGACCACTTTAATTGCCGTACTTCTGTAAACTATGGTCAGTGGTATGTAATTTATGGAATACATAGTTAATATTTCATGTATATTTGTAGGAACGCCTTCACGTATAAGAATGGCCTTCATTACCCCTAGAAAGAACAAGTTGTAAAATGTTTTCACTACCAAAACGATACTAGCTCGCAATTTTGAAACGTTATATTTATAGCATAAGGTTCAAAATATAATTTAGCATTTATTACAATACGACACTTACAAAATGTTTGAGTCAAAATACAAAATCAATATTTAGTGTTAATTTCGCTAATTGTCAGTTTAATCATGCTGGGATGCAATTTGCACCGAAGGAGGACCGAAACACGTGTTGGGTATCGTACTGGCGCATGTAATTTGCTTTTTATATTGTCCTTCTTGCATGTGCACATTTTTGCGGGCGGGAGGGCGGTGCAAATTGCATCCCAGCATGATTAAACTGACAATTAGCGGAATTAACACTAAATATTGATTTTGTATTTTGATTGTTATGGATTTCCGCAAAGTAACGCCTGATTCCATTACTTAAAATGTTTGAGGTAAAATATTACTGACTGGTAAGAATGGCCTTTATTACCCCTTGTAAGAACAAGTTGTAAAATGTTTTCACTACCAAAACGATACTACCTCGCAATTTTGAAACGTTATATTTATAACATAAGGTTCAAAATTTCATTTTGCATTTATTGCAATACGCCACTTGTTTGAGGTACGGGTATAGCTTACGCATAAAAAAATATTGCTGACTGGCCAGTTGGTCTATTGGTTTGTGACTTTGACTGCTGAGGCATAGGTCGTGAGTTCATTTCCCACCAAGGACAAATATTTGTGTGATGAACACGATTATTTGTTCAGACTGGGTTTTAAGAATTAAATAAGTAGGTATGTTTATCAGTTGTCGGGTTGCCATAGTGGTTTTGCCTAGGTTGGGATCGGATAGCCGTGTGTTAGTTGTCCTAAGATTTAATATATGCACGGAAATTGATCCCAGTATAATGTAATTTTTTATACTTAGAACGAAATGATAGTTTGCATCTTTATGATTGATCAGTAGGGAGATAGTTTCTAAGAAATTAAATGCAGAAAGCTGAGAATGGCAAGCTTCAGAAACTTATAATTTAAACGTAGAGTTAAACAATTTTTGATTTATTTACGTAAGGGTGAGCATGTATGAGCTGATTAACAGTTTGTATAGAAGGCGAAGTAAGGTTTTCAATTATTTTTAAATTACTTTTCTAATGCGGTGAATGGATAAACAAGCGGTTTTATGGTCCTAATAATATACGATAATAATATTGATATCCAGGGACATTATACACACACGGCCAGCTGATCCCAAACTAAGCAGAACTTGTAATATGGAAACCAGAAAATACATACTGATATAGATAATTACATCAGACTCAAGACAAACAGAAATGTACATGCACACTAATGTCTTTCCTGGGGGCCTACCGGCTAATTCGCCGAACATAGGGATAGTGATCGGCGTTCAAATAAATACAGGTTAAAAATGACTTAATCAATCGTTAAATCGGCTTCCATGAGCACATGTGACGTCGTAAATGGTCCGGAATCGATTTCCAACGTCGAAGCCGATTTAACGATCGTTTAAGTTATTTTTAAACTTTATTTGTTTGAAGGCCGATCACTATCCCGATGTTCGGCGACTTAGCCGGTAGCCCCCCTGGGTGGGAATCGAAGCCACGACATGACCTGCTGCGTGAAAGGCACGTATCTACCACCCAGGCCAACTAGGCTGTTGATATAATTTTGTCGCGAAAAAGTAAATTAACAAGTTAAACCACCTTAAGTATTAAACAACCAACATAAGGTGAAGGTTGAATTCTTCAACGAATTAAATGCAATCTTGCGTTCAATAAAGTATAAAGTTGATCGTATTTCCTCTATAAAATAGGTAATGGAAAACCTAGTTCATTATACATACGATTGAAATAATCCATCTAACTACACAGTCATGGGAAATGAGCTTCAGTTTTTGTGTCAGGAGCGTAATTATTGACGGGGAACGATGTTGGAGCTGCGATAATACACTTTTTGTTTTTATTACCTCAGTGGAACTGAAATTAATTTAGATTGATGTTTTTTCATTGATTGTAAAGTTGGTTTATGTCACATTGCCAGGTCCGGTATGACGAGAACAAAATTTGGAGTGTCCATAGGAGGCAGACGATACTTATGTATATTTCGTTTTCATACATTTTTTCTTTTTTTTATCCTAGGACATTATTCACACGCCACCTGATCGAGATACTATAGAAATCAGATAACTGATGTACTACTTATACAACTTTTATTTCGCAAATACATACTTATATAGATAGTTACACCCAGACTCAGGACAAATGATTGATTGACTAATGTCTAATACGCACAAGAAAAGTCAGTAGTGTACTTCATCATCATCATCATCATCATTTGTCCCCACTAATATGCTAGTGGGTGTGGATTCCGCACTTAGTCCTGATGTGGACCATTGTACGTGAGCCATAGCAGCCTTCATTCCATCCAGCCCACCTCCCTCCAGAAGCATATCAGGTCTCCAAAACTTCTCAGGGCTTCCGTAAGAGTTCCTGGTGATCCCAGGGTTTCCTTCCGGATTTTTGTGATGTCTGTGCACTCGAGTAGCACGTGCGCGACCGTTTCTTCAGCATCCATAGTAGTGTACTTTGGGTGGGTTTGATTCCACAGTCCAACGATCTAACCACTAGGCTATCTCGTATTCTCCAAATAAAACAAGCTCAATAATATTCTTTGTTCATATTAAATATCAACAGCCATATATTTTCCTTCTGTATGATTAAGAAAACTCCTATACAAACATATTTTTTGCTTATCTCAGTAACGCCCACCGAGTATGCCGCCCGTTGGGTCACGACTCTTGATTTTTCTTTTCTTTCGGCACTGATGTTCGATAAAATTGAAATGCCAATAAAATACTACGGAATGAGCCATCATTATTTTTGCATTTACGCTGTATGAGCTCGAAGGTATTTATATAAAAAAAACAACAACTTGAATAATGAATGTGGGTATTACGGTGAGGTAAAAAATAGAGGTGTTGGAAAAAAAGGCACGTTTTATCGCATTATTTCCATTAGATAATAATGCTATTTATTCCTGGTGCTACTTCATAAAATATTATTAAGTAGGTAGGGAGATTGGAGAGAATGCAAAAAGTTGGTCCGTGTTTGATTGAATATCCTTATAAGGTGCCTAGCAATAGGTAGTCTAAACAAGTTCATCAATCAATGGTATGATTGGTATGATTATTTATTTATTTTTTATTTATTTTAAAACTTCATGCACATTAAGTACATAGGCGGACTTAATGCCGTAGGCATTTTCTACCAGTCTACCTTTGGGTGATGCAGACAAAACTATAGTAGGTGCACTATAAATTTCAATAAAGGACAAAGCAAGTTAAGAAGACATACAAAACATATTACTAAATAAAAAAGAAACAATAAGAAGAAACTTCACATAACGGATAGTACATCCATATAAATATCATATATGAATATATAAAATAAATATATACAGCAATATAAATAAATAAATAATATATATATATAATAACATATACATACAAATATTATTGTGGAGATGATTCTGCCTTAATAGTACTAAGAAAGTACTTACGGATTTTATTTTTAAACGTGTATCGAGTCTTAGCCATTCTGATTTCAAGGGGTAGCGCATTCCAAAGAAGTACAGATTGTACGAAAAACGAAGAATGGAGAAAGTTAGTCCGGTGAGAAGGGCATTGTAAAAGACGGTTATAGGAAGAACGAAGATTTTTATTGTGGTTAGAAGAAAGGTATTGAAAATAGGAAGCTAAGTAAGCAGGAGAAGTAGGAGAGTTAAGAAATGAAAATAGAGTAGTGAGAGCCCTTAGCTTTCTTCGGTGCCGAATGGGCATCCAATTTAGTTGATCACGGTAAGTAGACACATGATCATACTTACGGAGATTGAATATAAATCGAATGCAGTTATTCAGAAGACGGTCTAGTTTATTGAGTTGATCTGCATTCAGGTCGAAGTAGCACACATCACCATAGTCGATTATAGGAAAGAGTAAGACCTGCACGAGCGTAACTTTGGTCTCAGATGGCAAGAATTTCCTGAGTCTGTACAGAGAGCGCAAAATTCCGGTTATTTTCTGACTTACGCAGGCAATTTGGTTTTGCCAGCTCAGAGTATCATCTATCAACAAACCAAGATTCTTGACATTCTGGCTGATCGGAATGACAGTGTTGTTGAAAATTACAGGGGGAAGAGTACCGGCATTGACTTTAGACATAGTTCGGGAACTACCCACTAAGATGGCTTGCGACTTTAAGGGATTAACGGTCAGTCCAAACTGGTTGGACCATTCGTTTATGTAATCTAGATCCCTATTAACCTTATCATACGCTTCCGGTATCTTGTCAACACTCGTCTGTGCATAAAGTTGCAGGTCATCGGCGTAAAGATGATACGAACAGAGAAAATTCTTTGATAAGAGATTAATAAATATTGAAAATAAAAGGGGAGAAAGGATACCGCCTTGTGGGACGCCATTGTCCAAATCGCACCAGTTTGATAAATTCTCACCGACGCGAACAGACTGTTTACGCCCACGAAGATAGGAAGTAAACCAGACCAGAGATTCGTCAGATACCTTAAGATGGGAGAGGATACATAATAGGACATCGTGACTGACGGTATTAAAGGCATTCGAGAAGTCAACTAAGACCAGAATTGTGACCATAGTGTCCTCCATACCAGCCCTAATATCGCCAGTCACTTTTAGGAGAGCTGTGGTGGTACTATGCCCGGGCCGAAACCCAGATTGATAGGGACTAATGAGGTTATTGGACAGAATAAAATAGGAAAGTTGTTTATGGCCAGTGGACTCAAGTACTTTAGATAGGAAAGGGAGGATGGAGATAGGACGGTAGTCAGTGGGAAGTACAGGATTGGAGATTTTAGGAAGTGGGTGGACATAAGCCTTCTGCCATAAGGAAGGGAAAGATCCATGGTCTAAGGAATAGTTGATAATATGGGATATCGCAGGAAGGAGGTGGTTAAGGATTGGTATTAACATACGTCGGCTGATGTTATCACAGCCAACCGCATTGGATTTCATGGAAAGGATGGTCTTTTTGATATCTTCAGAACCAACTGGAACAAAGTGGAAAGGATTAATGTTTGGACGCGTTAGACCATTTACAAAGGCGATAGTTTGACTTTTGGTAAGATGATCCAAAGACGAAGTGGTGGAGAAATGATGATTTAGATCATCTAATCCAATTGATGTAGGAAGGTCTAAATGTCGCGATTTGCCGATACCAAGTGTTCCGAGAAACTTCCAGATACCAGCAGGAGTAGAAGCAGATAAGTTATCAAGAATGTGTCGGCGTTTAGCGTCACGTATCATCTTATTGCACCGGTTCCTAGCAACCTTAAATAATCCCCAATGCTCTTCAGACCGATCCCTTTTGTACTTCCGAAAGGCACGGTCTCTACGTCGCATAGCCATTTGAATCCCTTGCGACATCCAAGGTGCAGGTGGACGCTTGAATTTGACGTTTTTGATAGGTGCATGGATATTGTATAACCTAGTGACAGTCTCGTTAAAGATACTAAGTTTATCGTTTAAATTAGCGGCCTCCATTAACTGCTTCCAGTTGATTTTAGCCGCATCACTAACCAAATTTTCTACATTCATCCGAGCAAAAGAACGCACGCGCAGTACTCTGGGTTTGGGCTTGGGGGGCTTAAGGATATAGGATATGTAAGTGAGGTCATGATGGGAAAATCCAGGAGCATCGTGCTGTCCGTGGGAGGAAACCAAGGATGGATTTTAGGTAAGGATGATGTCGAGCCAAGTATCGTCACCAGACGCATTGTGGTGAGTAGCCTGAAGAGGCAAAATATGCAAACTGCATGACTCGACAATGTGTAGGAATTTACGGGAACGAGGGGAACTAGGAGAAAGGAGATTGGTATTATGAGATTATGTCTGTAGTATTATTTTGATAGGTTAGGATATATAAAGAAAGGCATCATCAACTCAATATAGACTCAAATAATAACGGCGCTACAATTCTGGCTTGGAATTTAATTTGATTACGTGTCCATAAGTTTCTTACCCTTTTTTAGGCAAAATTACCGTAATGATGTTTACTTTCATTTTACTGGTGGGCTAAAAATTGGTGAAATGTAAGTTGGAACACTCCTTGCAATTTTTTCTTTCCTCATTTTTCCTGCATTTCTTCCTTTCCTTTAAGGATAGACTACTAGTCCCAGAGAACCAGTACGAATATGGTTTAGTACGATGACATGGTAGTATATGTAACAGTCGTTTAGTTTTTTTTAAAATATAATAGTAAGGCATATGAGTAAGTGGGTCACCTGATGGTAAGTGATCACCGCCGCCCATGGATACCCGCAACATCAGAGAAGCCGCAAGTGCGTTGCCAGCCTTTAAGAGAAAGGAATAGGCTCGCTTCTTGAAGGTTGCCATTACAACGCAGCGTTTATTTTTTTTCTGTTTTCTGTGCTATGCTGGCTGTATATGGCAACTTGATAAAAAATAAATTCACTAAGAGACAAACCTTGTCGCATTCCTTCGAAAATTTCTCTCGTGTTACAAAAAGAATCATCTCTCAAGACAGTTAACGATTCAATTTCAATGATTTAATATAAAAAAATAACGCACGCAAAACAAACCTGGGATTAATAATATTACAATATGTTATGACACTTGGTTGGCAGATATAGATAAAACAAACATTTTGGTGCCCGTTGCGTTCTTCGTAATAAATTAAAAAATAAAACAATCTTCATAAGATTAATTTTACAAAAAGAAATGTCTTTTCCTACGCTGCCTACTATATTTTAAAGATTTTACATATTTACATTTAGTAAAGCGGTGTTTTTATAATCTACGGATTATCATCGAGATGTTATAGGGTATTAATTCAGTCCAGTAGGTAGGTAAGATATTTTGAGTTTGGGCTTATTTTTACGTAACTATTGGTTACACTATATAATAAAACCGTAGAGTATACAAACACTCTACAGCAATATTGGAAGTTGCTGGCCGCTTATTCTTACAGGGTTTTAGGTATTTAGTGTCCATCCTTCGTTCAATTCGTTGCTCAGGTTTACATTAGTTTAGTGTTAAAAAGCGAGAAATTCTTTTATTACTTTGTTTGTAAAATCGTCGTGATAATTATAATTATTTGTTACGCTCGGTATCGTTACTACTCAAAGAATCAAAATAAAATTTTGCGCACGGACAACGGTCATGGGTACAGAAGAATTGATACAATACTTCAAACAAAATAAATTGGTACTATCCCAGAGAATAACGCAAGCGAAACTGCTGGGAGGAACTATATAGTATAGCATAATAATTGTTATTTCTGATCTGTTTTATTTTATGTATCATCATGACGGCCGATTCATATCCACTGATACACATGAGCCTCCCACACGAATGCGTCCACTCATTCGTGGGGTAGCATAATCTTCCCGCTTGGTTTACGGGTTGATTATTTTATTTTGAAGCTAATTGGGATCTAATTACCTGAAGGAACTTCGCTACAACAATACGAGTCTACAGAAATTTAAACGTATGAACGAATTCCATTTCTCGATGGAAACGAATCGTTGTCATTAGCAAAGCTTATCACGCCATCACGAAAGTAACCAACCATAGCACTGCATATCCATCGAGAACTCGAACTCGTTCGTACATTACGTGTTTTATTAACTAAAGCCTCTGATTAGGAGAGGTAAAAATAGCAATATACCACCACCATAAGGTCCATAACCACTAGTTTTTTGGGCGTGCCTGTCAGTAATATATGTGTATTGTATTATTCGTAAAATTATTCGCCAAGGGTTTTTTCACTCACGCCATTGGGCTGCTCACCTTATTTAAGTACCGTAAGGCTCTTATCTTCGCATTAAGTTCCGAAACCGTTACGTCTCACCTCGGTGTAATATCGTTCAAGCATGTGAGCAAACACAGACCTCTATAAAATATATAAAAAACCACAGCTAAGGTAAACTGATCTGCCATGCGAAGGAAATAATAGTACTTAATTAAACATAATATTTCATTTATATTATTATATCCGCTCACCGCCTACTTTAACTTATTATTCGTTAGAACTAATTAAAAATGTTACGAAGTTATCGACACGGAAAATATTAATTGTTATTTTAATCAAGAAACTTGAAACAGGTAAACGACTAAGCAAAAAATTTATTGACGTAAAATTTTCGACAGTTTCAGAAACTTTACCTAGTTTATTGTTACGTCGAAGTTCATTTTCTTTCAGTCAATTACCGCACTATGGGAATTAATCCCAGTGTAGCAGAGGGCGTTACAACAATTAAATTAACGAACGCGAAGCACACCCAGATTCAGAACAACTATAAATAGACCACACAAATAGTTATCATGTGCGGGGGTCGAAACCAAAATAAAAGGGCGCTGATGCAGTACTGTGACTACCTTTATCACTGCACTAAATGTGCACTCTTAAAAGTAATACCAAACTTAAAGTAATAAAGGTTTCTAAAAGTTATTTGTAAGGAAACTATACATTTTCGTAGCCTATGAGGCAGCTGACACGATCAGGGATTTCTATTCAGGATATTTTTTAGACCAAGAAAAAAAAAATTTTTTGGGCCAAGCTTGGACTTTAGGTGGACGAAATTCTGATCGGGCGTTGAGGAACGGAAGAGGAATATATAATTTATTGAAGTTAGAGAGTTACTTTTCGTATATAATATTATATACAGGGGCAAGAGAGAGAGGTGCGAACATACATTTTGTTTCGCTCTTTTTCATAGCTTTAGTTACGTTTCGAATATCTATGTTTTACTTTAGTCGTGTGATCTAAAACACATTCGTTTTTTATCTATTAAATCCGTTTCAAATTGAGCTTGAAATTGCACGTAGCAATACACCACGTCCAAGTGACAGCTTGATCGACTATCGTAGTCAAGAACCCCACATTACATTTCCGTCGATGGATGAGTGAAAAAATTAGATTTACATGAGAAACGTATTAAAAACTAGCGTTGATAAATGAGAAATGTAAAAATATACGAACATTGAAAAGTTTTCGCATTAGTAATTATTGTTTTTAATAAAAACGATGACATAAGTAATTTAACATGTTAACGCTAGGTTTTCTCGTTGTAACTACCGAAAAATAGATGCTGATTTAAAATACATCCAACATACTCCAACTTTTCTCAGCATCGACCGATTTGAATAAAACTATGTGGGACCATTCCGCAAAAATTAAAAGAAACAATATATTAAGAAATTGTATATATACTTCCTTCTATTTTAATCGGTTAATAACTTTCCGAAGATAAAACCTAAATATAACGGTATTTTCCTTACGGAAATAGTATTAAATTGAACCTTTTGTAGCTTTTCGTAATTAAGACCAGTTTTTTCTTCTTTAGAGACATGTTCATCCCTACAAATATCTATCCTGGGTGGGAATCGAATCCATAACCTGCCGCGTGACAACCGCGGCAACCGGCCCGTCAAATACAATACAACACTAAATTATAGCTAGTCAATAACAACTAATCAAATACATAATACCTATTGGACATTAACGACCATATAAGTATTACATATTTAAAAATAGAATTTGATATGCATGGCAGCTCCATATCAGCACCTAATAAAACAAATGTACGTTAAGTACGTAATGTATGTTACATTTTTATATAAAAAGTGAACACCCGTTCATTGGATACACAATACAAAGTATACTTTAGACAACAACATAAAATAAACCCTCCCAACCTGGTGGACCTTGAAGAACATCCTGATGTAATTTTAGCCTTTTAAAACCACCCGAGGCAAATCTGACATATCAATTTGACATCCGTCGACTAAGCCGATTAAAATGTGAGCTTATTTGACACACCTTTTCTACTGGAGATTAAAACTGGAGATTGTATCTGTGCTAGTATTAAAGTGTAAATTATTGGTCATTACGTGACACATTACGGTGGATTGGTTGTGAAAATATAATTTGGTTTTGAAGATGTTACCATATACTTTATTATATATTACGCCGTCGAATGTTGAATAAAGGTTTCTCCAACTCTTTGTATTTTTAGTTTACTTACATTTTACGTTATCTACGTTAAAAGTCACTTTTATTACCGGAGTTTTTGTCGGTTTAACAGAGTAACAGAGGTCTGTTAAAGGAATTTTATTGAAACACATATAAGGACGAAACTATTTAGGAAGGAAATTCCATAACATACATATATTTAAATTAGTTATTAATAATTTTAAATACAAAAAAGGAACTAAAATTAAATTAAATGATTAAAAAAAAATAACGATAATGTAATATATACAAAAGCGTAAGTCTAAAGTAAGCTAATTAAAGTCATCCTTGGGCGTCGAAAAATAGTTCGGCATTGCTTCAATTGAGAATCGTACCGAGAATGCTAGCTGCATTGGAAACGCAGGATGGCAATGCTTAAACGCTGTCCAAAATTTGGCAGCGTCATGTGATTTAAGTTTAATGTATAACGTCTGACAAATAAACGTATAATATGAAACTAAAATGGGATCCATGCTTAAGATTGAGCCTGAGATACTGATTTATAAATTTAGACCTCGGTTCCAATCTGAGTTAAACGTCTAAATACGAATTTGAATTTGTCAGAAATCGGTACAATCTGTAAAATATCCTGGTGATTTCAAAGTAAAGTGCTGCTTTTTTAGTAATTTGGTAAACATTGTATTAAAATCTAAAAACTGGGCAGGGTTTCACGGTCACACGGAGACGTTGAGACCTTGAGTACAAATATGTGGTTTACATTACCATGCTCTGTACAGCACCTGATCAAACATATGGGTAGATAAGCGGGGCACTTGATGTGAGCCTCAACAGATAACGACGCCTTCCTGGATACACAGACACTTGAAAACATAACACACTTCAGACTAGCCGCTTGATTGTTAACAGACTAAAATTGTTTAAGGATATCGTGTTAAGTACACATACGTGTAAGTATATATTTTGTACGTAACAACATCATATATTTAGGTAGTAGGAGTGTTTTCTTATTAGTTGTACATACATTACTAAGTTTCAGTAGGGCTTCAATTCTAAAATAATTGCTGATCTTAGATATGTGGTTTTGTTGTTAAAATATCATCATGTCGTGCTTGACAAATTTCGGCCATTAGTATTAGTTACCAAATAAAAAATCGAAGCAGCAAATCATTAGCAAAATCCAGCCGTATTCCTGAGAAAAGGCAAAAATCCAAGAATAGTCAAATATGGTTAACCTATCCGCGCGGGACTAACTATAGTGCACAAGTGTGTGCGCTAACACAAATACACTTTCTATACTCTCACTCTCATGATCCGATAGGAAAGCTAGCTATCACAACCGGGAAGAGTTCAGGTACAGGATCGACAACTCAATGTGCTCTCCGAGGCCACCACTAACTTCCAAACTCCGGGGTTATACTGAAAACTTTTCTGAGCAGAAACACCTAATTTTTTTTTGGCACGACCCTGTATTTGAACCCAGGGCCCCGTTTTCTGCGACTAGATACGCTTCCGCTAGACTAACGAGGCAGTCAGAAATATAATGTGGTCTTGAAGATGTTACTACGATATAGTTTGTGCTTATTATTTATTTTTAGGCAGTCACTGTGCGAGGAAAAAAATGTCCCCCAACTCTTTCCATGCGAAATAATTTAACTATCTACTCGAACTCTCAATTCGGGATAGGTCTAAGGTTATTCTGTTTTAATCATGTTCGTATTGGCAGCATGAATTCTGCTTAAGCTAGTCATTAGTCCGTTATAAATAATTTATTAATAAAGTTTAGTATCCACAATAAAGTGGGATAACCTATTCTTATTTCGAGCTTGCTCGATGTTACATTAACCGGACAATACAGACAGTATCAACTGCTCTGCTTTAACTAGTCTTCTGTCTCTTTTAAGCAAGTACTCCAGTAATAAACGGGTCAGGTTTAGTGTCCATAATAATGAGTGACAACCTATAGTCTTATTGTGTTTGCTCTATGTTACACCTCCCGGACAATACGGACAGTATTTCTGCTTTAGCTGGTCTACTGTTCCTTATTAAATGCAAGTGACAAGCGGGGAAAGTGGTTATAATATAGGTAAGTGGTGACAACCTATAATCTTATCGAACTAGCTCTATGTTATTTATCCCGGACAATACGGACATTGTTGCTTTAGCTAATTTCTGTCCCTTAACATTTGTCCCTAGTGACAAATCGGTTATAGTAAAATGCAGTCAGACATGAATATCTTATTTTTAATGCTGCTCCATGCCATTAACAAAGCTCATACTTTAATGTCTCAAGGCTAAACCAAGTGTGGTGTCGAGGTGAGTTTTGACTATTAAATTGGACGATTACAGAATAACTAAATATTTTTTGATTCAGTATTCATTACACACAGGTATTCGTTTAATAAACTTAAGTGCTAATACATTAACCTGATATATAGAATATGTAATTGTAGCCTATTGCACCAACGCACGTGTGGTGTAGCAGTGACAGCAGTACTACCTCGGCGTTCTCATGTGTCGAGTTTGAAACCCGCGAAGGACAAAAGTTTATTTGCGTGACCAATAGCTCACACAAATAATTTTTTTAAATACTGTAAATATATTTTAAATTCACCGAGACTTATAATAACTATATATTTACTTTCTTTGTTTTCTAGTGTAAATTCCACCGCTGTACACGTATTTATTCTACAAGTACAACATACGTAGTCTACAAAATAATTATAAATATGCAATCTTCCTCTCTTTTACTAAGCAATTTTGTAGTCCTACAAATAATTTATTCAATCATTCTCACCGTAAATACATTATAAATAGAATTAAACTATTAAGTAATACAATTATAGTAGAATATTATCTATTTGTTCAACTCCACAGAATATTTTGGTTTCATTTAGAGTTCTATTATCTACTTTTACTTTGTTTGTATTATTTATGTGTACTTGTCATTGATCTTGGATGGGGTGCCAAGATGAGAGTGTTCCGTGGGCATAAATTCATCGGTGCCGAAATGTGAAAGTTTCAAGATGAGACTAAATAAAAAAAACGATTTAGCAGTAGGTACTTGCAGATGAGAAATAAATAATTATAATGCTCCTCGAAGGCTGCACTCAGACAGTAAGCTCTTACATCTCAGACAAGTCAAAAGACCTTGGGAATGTAAAGAAAACCTTTGCTGCACCAGTGCTACAGTAAAATCAAAACATTGTAAGAGTTTCTTTTCATATGCAAATCGCTATTGATATGTGCATGCGAGACATACGAACGTGACGCACAGCAAACAGACCGGCTCATACATACACACAACTCTGATTATTACAGACTTTATATTTGCCGAGTAGACAGAGAAATATGTAGGAGGCAAACTACAACTATAAAGTATAAAGATACGCCAAGCTCGAAGAAATAAAACTCACTGGACAGATATGTAAGCATAAAATAATTTACGACTTAAAGGGCTATAATGTGTAGGCAAGCTTTTTATGATATATTTTAAGCATCCGAGACATTTTTATGACACGTCGAGTCCATACGTTTGCTGAACTTGGTGTTCATATGTTAGCTTCAGTGAAGAATACTTTTTATAGCAGCCATTGTAAGTTATTGTGAGGCTGCTTAGTATGCGGCGTGTCTCCGAGCGCAAAACTGATACAATGTGCACAGGTAAGTAGGTATACGCTACCTCGACTGAGATTAATGGTCACTGGCTAGTCGCAACAACAAACGACTACCAAAAATACTCGTAAACTTGAACTGCATTGTGAATATATGTTCGTGATCAGTCCATCAAATGCCTTCAAATGCGGCCATAAAATGAAGAAGATCGAATGGATAATAAACCGGGATTAATTCACTATTTCATGCTTTAACATGTGAACGTGAATTTATGTTACATGAGATGGTCGGCTTATAAAACGAATTCCAATATATAAAGTTACTGTGACTGGACCTAAACCTTTACCCTTTAATTCAATACAAATCAAACTGAATTGATGTCCCATTATATGCAAGTCAGGCGGCTTGGTCATGGCCAACATTTTCAATAGCCCAAAGCGATTGAGCTGACCGGCACGTGTAACTTTTTGTGCAAATCTCCTTGGAATTCTTTTAATAGTACTTCGGAAAGGTTCTGGGTTGAATATCTTATTATGCAACATTTTAATAGGTTTCTAAGTATATTTTAGTTTATTAACTATAAAATTAGTATCGGCCCCGAATTCATAGCCGTCATCAATCACCTGAGGATCGCGTGTTGCGTCTCATATGGCGTAATACTAATGGTTTACTAAAAATCTTTCAGAGACCGGTCGAGAAATGGATTGAATGAATCGTAGCCAGTAATAGTCAATGTCGTCGAGTAGAATCAATGTGTAGAGCGGTCGGGGCGGCAACTTTCTACGCGACCTCGAAAAGCATTCACTTTCCTCACGACTCGACTCCGGTTACGCAACCGACACCACGACCGACATATTGACGCAGCGCGCTCCATCCGCCGCGACCTGTCGCATGCCGTAACGCCCAGCTCTGCACTTATTGCCGAGGTGCTAGACCCTCAACAACAATGGACACTCCATTCTCTCGACACCGACGTTAACGAGCGAGCACCTGCGAACTTCACTCCCGTCGTAACCTCTAAACATAAGATTTTTCATTACATCACAGCACGTAACAAAAGCCCCAAAAAAACGTGAAACCACTCAACAATGAAGGAACCTGGAAGAGTTATAAAATAAGTTCGCAATTTATTCGAAGGGCAAATAAAAACGCCAGGTGCCGAGCCTCTTGTGTCCAAGGTCAGCGTTTCCTAGTGCTGCATATAGGTATTCTTTTTATTCGTTGCATGTCCCTTCCCTGGAGCCGGCTCGCTGCTCGCGTGCGTTCAAACCTGTTTGATGCTGTTCACCATTCCTGTGGTAAGGCAGCGCGCATATTATATTTTTATTTCTATCGTTAATAAATGCACTTAAATCCAACTATTCATTTCTATTTCCACCAAGTTTTTATATTATTATAGACTGTAATTTCGAATTAACCAAGGTATTGGCATTAAATTTTATGATATGTCTAGGTACAGACGCCAGCACATCAAGCTACCCCAATCTGTCAAATATCCCCAATTGAAAGTGACCCTTATGCTTTTATGATAAAGTTATAAATCTATAAAAGAAATTTGACAGATTGGGGTAGCGGATGTGCTGGCGTCTGTACATCACAATTATAGCTCTAACACATTGAAAAATATATGGCTATGTGATTTCAGTATTGTAATTTTGAATTTGATAAGTTACAATATAATAACTTT
This sequence comes from Pseudoips prasinana, assembly GCA_951640165.1. Lineage (NCBI taxonomy): Eukaryota > Metazoa > Arthropoda > Insecta > Lepidoptera > Nolidae > Pseudoips > Pseudoips prasinana. The sequence goes on along the minus strand of OX621241.1, from coordinate 14,222,196 downwards.
TTTTTAAAGTCACATTGCGATTTTTTTAATGTCGCTATAACTCTATGACTTTGCTATTACCACTAAAACTAATCATAGCTATCGAGTCCAAGTATCGAGAGCGTCAAGACGTTACGTGATTGGGGGACACGTAAGAAAATATTACGCCTAGTCTTTGTTAACATTGATATTCACTCTTTACAGACATAATTCAAACTCATTACAATTGGATTTAGACTACAAAACAATCTGTCCGTAGTTTCACCAGCATTTGTATTAATTGGTTATCCTGTATACTCCCATTTTTCGAGCAGCTTTTCCAGACCAGAAGCAGAAATAAAAAAGGCAACAAGATAAGGGTAGTGCAAGCTGAAATAATTTAACTAGGAATCGCAATTATTAACAATGTAATAGTGGCATTTACCTAATATTAATACTACTATTATACTATCATATTAGTTTTAATATATTATTTTGGGGTTGTTAGTTTCACTGCAACTCGCTTCTTTGACGTCTGACGTCTCATTTGACGCTACTCATTAGTACTCATTACTGAGAACTATTGCCTTAGCTCAAGCAACCATATTATTTTTTATTTAGGAACCACGGTTATCTGCCTCCATGGTATCTTCCTCCGTGACATTTCATTTAATGTAGGTACTTGTAATAGTTCAAAGTGTTCAAACAGAATAATCACCGCTGTGCACCGTCTTCACGTGTGACATCATTCAGTCTTGACTTCTGTCAACTAATCATGAGTGTGCATGTAGCCTTAGCCGGTAAAATTGGTGAAGTAATAGGAGCAAAACAAAACACAGCTGCGAATTTGGCTTTTCTTAGAAGCCTTCAACAACTGCAAAGCGCGCAGGCAGGAAGTGGGGACGGACTAAGTTTATGTAACCTAATCACCTGCCCCGCTCGAGGCCAGCCGAGCAGATTCAGAAAAAACCAAGGCCACGGAACCAGAATGCGGGCTTAGTCCTAATGTATCTAACCCTCCCTTGCTTTAGTGCGTTTCGTATACAGCAGGATGTTGCATAAGCTTTGTTGTTTTGTTATTCTTCGTGTAGAGTCCGCATCGCATTTTAGATTAGTTTTTTGTACAGACGCAGAGGCGAAGTCCTCTTATTATAGTGAGCACTCGAAATTAAACCTTAGTAGATAAATTTGTGGAACTGTTTTTAAAAACTTCGTTGTTTCGGGCGCGTCTAAAATATTCTGTTAGGAGTTAGACGCGATGCTCAAAGTTTGCTAAGAGCATCAAACTATTCTCATTCGCGTCGTCGCTATGTATCTGCGAGACACGTTTTATATCTTCTTAGTGTAGAAGTGCATCGTTTTTCACACGAACTTTCTCGATCCTGGAGGGTCTTATCTCTCTAAGATGTAGGTGATTCGGCGCCAGGGAAGGAAAACTTTTAGACTAAATGACCTGGACAAAAATTTAGCACTTACACTGTGGACTTTAGCGTGTATGTAAGATGCCACTTTAAGATACACTAAGATTGGAAAACCAGTTGCCAACTTTCGATCTTACCTTCGTACAAGTAGATATAAGAATAAGTGTTTTGAGCAAACTTCACATCTTAAAATAAAAATATGAGTGTGTTCCCTTCGAACATGAGAGATAATATATTTACAAAGAAGTTCTCGGTATGAATTAATACTTTATATTATTATTGAGTCCTGTAGTTGAGTCCCTGATATGTTGAATTTTGAATGCTTTTTGTATGTTGACGTATCGCATTATTTTTAATGTAACGTTGTATCTACTCTAATAGTACACTTTCAAAAACTTTTAAAAAGTGTATTGTTGGATTGTGTGACTCAGTAGTAAAAAAAATAAGTACCTACAATTCTGAATAACATGAACTTTATTTTTATAATTATACTACACTATTTGTCAAAATTTACACTACCTAATTAATTTGCTAGGTGGACCTTTTGCGCGATGGACCTAGTGAAGGGGAGAGTAACTACTCGGAATATAGGAGGCTACTAATTTCCTTCCTTAAAGCCATCCGGCAGATCTATGGCATGTTAAACAATCAAGTTTGGCGAGTGTAAAAATTTAATAAATTATACCATTTATTAAAAATATAATAATAAAAATACCGAGAGAATAAATAATACACTGACCAAAATTGTAAAAACGCGAGTCTATATAAATTATTAAATGCTAATATGTTACTTTGTATTAGCGTCAAACGGCGATTATTGGAACGCAACAGTATACGAGTACAACGGAAATTAGGATGCAACAGTAAGTAATAAGTTTTCATTTGGTATTTATTCTATCTTATTATGAAAACAGGAGCCAAAGATTGTAAATAAATTAATGGGCATGTATTATGTGCAACTCAAAAATCTAAAAATGTTTAATGTCACTTACGCATCCATTGTTGCGTGTATTTATATCGCGTGGTTGCATTTTATTTTATTCCGTGATTGGTGCTGGACTGCACATGTAAAATAAAATGAATTACTATTATAAAATTCTGTAGGTAATCTATCTCAAATCTTTATTATATTATAAATCTATATTTTAAATACCAAATCACTAATTACGTATACTGTACCAGACAGTGTCGTATTGAGACTGTCTCTTACTATTATGTGCAGTACCAATAAACATTTTTAATATACGTCGTTTAAATATCGACCTACCGTGTATGGTATTTTCATCTTTGTATTAAAAAAAAGCTTCACCGGGGGAATTCCACGGCGAGGTATTTAGTGGGTGAGTCGAAAAGGGACTATCCCCAATGCATGGGGGCGCAGGGCCGGGCCGCGTGGCGCGGCGGTTGCCCCGGGCAACGTAGCAAAGCGAACTATCTACATTTGTATCAGAACACGCTGTGCGACGATACAACGCTTCATAATAGCAAATAGAGTCGAGTAGACAATGTATAATTGTGTTCTGTTGACATTATTTGAATGAATTTGGGGCTCGTGTGAGATTTATAGTCAGCTGCATATAAAATTATTATTTCACAGAACAGACCATAACACTCCACAGGATATGAAATATATGGGCATACACGGAGTTTTTATTTATTCAAGTGTTTAGTTTTATGACACATTAAGTCAAGATTTAATGTCTGAGGTTATTTAAAGCATCGTTAAACATGAAAGGAGTAATTTTGAATTTATAAGTGAATTTACTTGGGTCAGTAATTTTTTTAAACTATTGTTTCATGAGACGTGACTAATGAAAATAATGCGGCGTGGTTTATGCAGGGAAAATACATCCTTGATGTTTTCACGGACGAAAACATCTTTTATATTCTCTTGGATTTACATGATATTTAGGCCAATTTTATAAATTTAATGTTCAATAAGTAATGGGATCAGGCGTTACTTTGCTCAATCTGTGACAATCAAAATACAAAATCAATATGTAGTGTTAATTCCGCTAATTGTCAGTTTAATCATGCCGGGATGCCAATCAATTTGCACCGCCCTCCCGCCCGCAAAATCTGCACATGCAAGAAGGACAATATAAAAAAGCAAATTACATGCGCCAGTACGATACCCAACACGTATTTCAGTCCTCCACGGACCTTCTTCAAAGGCTGCTAACTCGTCGAGTGCTCGAATGAGACTGCATGATGTCACTACATATTGATTTCGTATTTTGGTTATTGGTCAGTGGTTACCATAGTGTCAGAGTTGTTCAAGCCAGCCAGGAGGCCTCTAGTATGGATAATGACTATTTATTGTATTAGACAAAAGTCAGCCAGAGACCTACGAAGAGGACAGAGACGCTTCGAAATTATTCACCATTGTTGGGATCACTCATCTACAGACGTTATGTACGCTTATTTACTTAAGGGCAACTGGGTATAAACGCCTTAAAATTGCTAATTTTGTTGCAATGTAGATATTTTTTTATGACAATAACCGTTGCACCGACCAGACAGACCAGTTGATATGACATTTAATCCAACAATTTTAATCGTTTGACTTTAAAAACATCTGTTATGTTGGCATGTAGGTATGCTATTATAATAACATGGTAAACAAAACGCGTACAGCGCAGGTGCAAAACTTCTGCCAGCAGTGTTAGTAAATAATAATTTAAACTAATGTAAACTTTCATTAGTAGGACACGAATTCAAAAGATTTGGAGTTATTTGAATCACCTGACATGGTATTTGGCTTTTGTGTGTGGCCTGCAAATTGTGGGTAACATGGTAATGTGACGTCATATCTTTTAAGACCATGCCCCCGATTTTAATCAATGCTCGTGAAACTGTATTTTCGACCACTAAACTTTTTGAAGTTATACTTCTTTTGGCGCGATGGAGAAAAATGATGAGAGTGAATTTTTACGATGCGCGCGCACACCGACACCAAAAAATTTAACAGCATGAAGTTAGTTCTAGGTGGTATGAAAATTGATAACTATGTTCAAGTTGTATATTAAGAAGAATAACTTCTAACGCGTGTACATAAGTACACACAAGTTTTTATTTTATTGAAATAATGCGTCTAATTATAAGTAGTTGAAGGTCGAAAGTCCGGGCATCGCGGGGAACATTATAAACGTGCATTCTGAAATATATGTGGGTAGCACAAATAGTTGTCATATGCGGGGATCTAAACATAAGGGCGCTAAAGTAGTAGTAAGCCGACCATCTTAACCAACGCGGTATAAGTGCAGTCAAATTTAAATATCATAATATCTTTCCTTTATTTCTCTATATCAGATATGAAGTACAGACGCCAGCACATCAAGCTACCCCAATCTGTCAAATTTCTTTTATAGATTTTCAACATTATCACATAAACATAAGGTTCACTTTCAATTGGGGAAATTTGATAGGTTGGGGTAGCTTGATGTGCTGGCGTCTGTACATACGTAGAGAACATATTGACTATAGAATCAATTAACTATTTCCGATCCGGCAAGACATGCAACCTTCAAGAACCGAGCTAATTCCATGCTTAAAGACCGGAAACGCACTTGCGGCTGCTCTGGTGATGCCAGTGTCCATGTGCGGCGGTGATCACTTACCATCAGGTAACCACTTGCTCTTTTGCCATCCCATTACATAAAAGTATATATTATCTACATTTACTGTTTACAATTATTTTCTAATTTTACTTTTTAACGTGAGTCACTTCAAGGCAAGTCAAGGTAAGCTATTGAATATCTGAACTTAGTTACGTCAAACGATGACTTTTACATTACATTGTCAGTCATAGACCCACCGATCGATCTATGTCTGTTATGTAAATAACTTCACGAATAAAACTCAAGCAGATATCACTTAACGAACTGTTTTGTTTTAATCTATGACCTAAAATATGCATTAAGTTTGTTAATTTTAGGTTAATGTACGTGTTTGTTTTGTTGAGAAAAGATGTCGGTGTAGCTTTAAACTTTCACTATTCAATGCAATTTTCCATTTCTTTGTTAAAACTTTCTACATCAATTTTCTACTTCAGTTGTTGCATACATTTTCTTGTAGATTTTCTTCTTTATCTCCTAGCTGCTATTTTTCCGGCGATAATAATTTATAGCAAATTTTTATAAATCCAAGTCTTTTGGAATCTGACCTTTCTCTTTTACTTACCTTTTTTTTACTAATTTCAGCACTAAAATTAAAAGTAAGTCTCAAGTCTATGAACGCAAATAAAGTTTACAATTATATAATTATTGCCACTCCGACAACATCAGTGCTTGTTTCACTATTTGTGTGAAGAGCATTTACAGCTTCGAAGCCGATATGCCTGAGACTTAGGAAGAAAGTAGATTGTAGTTTTAATTTGACGATTATAGTTAGTTAATGAGGATTGACCAAATCGGAGACGTTCTCAACAAAGTCCAGGTCAGAAGTGCCAGCGAGCATGTATGAGGAATATAATGCCAGTAAACGAGGGAAAAGTGGTGTGCAAAGATCGTGACAAATGGAAATCCGTTGTCTCTGCCTACCCCTCTGGGAAACAGTCGTGTGTTTATGTATATATGTATGTTATGAGGCTTTTACTGCTTTACCGGACAATACAGAGACGACCGGATGTTCAAGCCATCTGGCAAATATGAGCTCGAGTTTAGTTACTCACTGGTCACCTATAAAATACTCTATTTATAAGCGAGCTTTAAATGTTCATAGTAAGAGACTACTTATCCCCATTTTGTGCTTGTTCTTTGTTAAATATCGCAGTCATTACGGGCAACATGAGATTGGGTCTAGCGACTTATCCTCATATTGATATCGTACTGTGTAAACTCATCTTTTTTGGTAAGGCAGGGTGCATGCCTACGCATGTCACCCGCAAAAAATGTCTACGGGTGGGTATGTCGGACTCGCACCGACTAAACCTAACCAGCCGTGGACTTCTTCTGGCGCCTTGTGGTGGGAGCCCCAGGAACGCAGGTTTGCTACTCCAGTGCCCCCTTTTGCGCCATGTCCCAGATGATCGCTTGTAAAATACTCTAATAAGAAACAGAATGGTGTACGGAATCCTAAAATGGAATAAGAGCTACAGTAAGAACAATAGTTATTATATCCATATACAGTTAGTAATTTATTCGGTTTTACTTGCATCTCTATCTCTGGAACGAGACACCGAGTGAGTTTACTTCGACATCTACAATTATAATGTGTTCGCTCTCGACCATAATATTTTTCAAAAGATCTCTATGAATTATTTATTTCTCGCATAGACACCATTACAATTATTTCTTTTCTACCCGAAGGCAACGGCTAGTGAATAATAAGTGTGGACCATTTTAAATTGTAATAAGATATGGGAGTCACCGCGAAACATTTTTTAATATCCTTATTTGTGGATACCAATAGTGTCTATCTCTAGATAGAGTCAATGCTAAGGTTATTGCATAAACTTTGAATTCGGCAGTGACTTTATTCTGAATGTAATAAGAGAGGTTTTTTTAGGTGTAAATGTGTCGATTGTCCAGCACATCCAGCTGCCCCAATCTGTCATATTTCTTTTATAGATTTTCAACTTAATCACATAAGCATAAGGTTTACTTTCAATTGGGGAAATTTGACCGATTGGGGTAGCTCGAAGTGCTAGCGTCTGTACATATCTACAATATGTTTTTAAATCTTTGTTTTATTTTTGCCGAGTATTGGACACGGGCGCTTAAACTGATTCTGTAAATGATCTTAAACCTCTCGCAAATAATTTGACTAAAACATGAAAAGGAAGAAGCAACACAATAATATTCTTAATGCAATAAGGAGACCTAATCTTAATTGTATCAATTGGTAACGTTTTTTACCGTGTAGTCTTGTATAGAGTGACGAACTTTACTAAATACATGAAAAATCTGCGGTTGAGAGGGCAAATCGAAGTATAAAATCAGTTAAATGATATACCTACCGCAGTCGGGCCGGTTGGCTTGGTTGGTAAATACTTGCCTCTCACGCCGCAGGTCGTGTGTTAGATTCCCACCCAGCACAGATATTTTTGTGCATGAACATGTCTGTTTGTTTTAATCTGGGTGTAATTATACATATAAGTACATAAGTACAAAAGAGAAGTAGTAGGTATATGTTTGGGATCATACGGCCGTGTGTGAATAATGTCCCAGGATATTAATATTATTATTTTGAACAGAAAAATCTTAAAAGGATATGAAATACTAGATTTGAAATAAAAATCTAGTCTCTAATCTTGAACTGTGATGAAATTCTCGTAATATCCTCTCCAAGAAACCAGTAATAACACGTCCAGTTTATTAACGACATAGTTATTTGGAACTAAACAACACGAACAAACGTATTTACTGAAAGCATTCTGCTCTTAATCCGACCCAAAAATAAACTTACAGAATAAGGTTGACACTAACGCTAATTGCAACTTTTAATTTGATAAATTGCACGGTTTTGAGAACTTGTGTGTGTTGCATCAAAGAGTCTCAAATTTATGTGGTGTACGCCTTTAAATCTTGTTTTTTAAGTGAGTCCGATATAAGGACGTAGGTGTTCCATTTTTGGCACCAACATGATTTGGTCAAGCTGACATAATGCCGAACATCTTGATGCGTAAAGTGATGTACCTTGTAACACCATAAATGTTCGACATTTTATCCGCTTGACTGAAATATTTAGGTGCCAAAATTAGAATACATCCTTATTTCGTACCCATTTTAAAACCAGGTATACATTGAAACAAGTGGCCCGTTCCTATTGTGGTCGCATAAGAGGTAAAATGCAAACATAAACAGTGAGGTCGATGACCTCGGTTCAACTTGACATATTTTTGGTCGGACCCAATTGTATGAGATCGGCGACCTGAGACTTGCGCAACGGGAAGCCGGTTGTGCCAAACGACTGGGAATCGGAACCGAAACATGTTTTCCGTGTACCGTACCGGGATAAATTGGGATTTTTTGTTAAGTAATCATGTACAGTTATTCTTACGTTATGTAAATTCTCTTTAGAAGAATTGGAACGGTTTTAAGTAATTAACAAATTTAGTAAGGCGGCGTGTAGTAGCAGAGGAAATTGTATAGTGTACAATTAGAATTGTAAATGAGGTTACTTTTTGGATTCATGCGTAATGAGAATAACATTGCTTCTACATATGGTACGAAGAAAATGATTTATAATTTTAAACATTCGCATACTATATATAAACTAAATTACTACCGAGTAATAACGTGACTTATTATATTCATACACCGAATATGAAAAAGGAGTTTATAAATTCGACTGGATGAACACATCCAATAGAAATCGCGTATAATAATACGGGATTTTCTATTGTTTGTAATAACAACCGATTCTGACAATTCCTTTTTGCTATCGATTGGGAATGCTTGCCGTACAAATTTTCATTGTAATTTATTGTAAAGGAAAATTGAAGTCGGATGCTTATTAAAACAATCAACTTCAATGATTTTTTTATGTGCATTTTTTTTATTTTATTAAGATTTATGTATAGATCGGGCGTCAATACGCGAAAATAACGTCGTATAAAAGAGTGTTATATTTTGAAAATCATCAGAATGCAAAAGAAGCAATAAAGAACACACATATAAAAATTTACCATCTTAAAGTCTATAAAAAGTTTACGTCCTTTTCAATTAGCAGTGTTAATCAAATGTTTTTGGCGTAGCTTGCGGTATCTTCTTTAAACAATATTAATTGAAAGCATGGTCTTTAAACCTCTAGTAATTAATTATTAAAATGACTAAGACTATGACTAGCTGACCTAATTACTACTAAAACTAACTAAAACTTTTAAGGTAAGGTACCTAAATTAGTAATTGTAAACAAAGTGTTTCACAAGAGGATCTTCTTCTTTTGTGTTTTTTTCAATTACTTTAAAATTTTCCGACATTATGACTAACATCAAATTACGCAGAAAAATTGTTATTGCCTAACAATGAGATTGTTATTGTCTATCAATAAGATTGTTATAGTATATATATATGAAACATTAACGTAGAAAATATACATGTAGTCTACCACCAAATAAACCTGTAGTCATGTAGGATACCACCCTCTTACCCACCACTGCAACTCTTGTAAGCCATGGTCAATAGTGGCACACAATAAAAATGTTCAAAGCGGTGAGTTCCTGGCACGTCCAGTGGAGTCACTTCAACTGTCTTAGATCCTGCAACGAATCAAATCAGAGAAGCAAGTAGGAGTTTGAAAAAAGTGGTTCTACTACCCTCCCAAGTCAAGGGGAGACAGAATGACCTAACGATGTTAGAGCTAAGTTAATTTCAAAATTTTAATTTGTAATTTACCCCATACCGAATAGTCATCATGTTAATTACCTTCATATGTAAATATCTAGTATTCGTATATTCGACTGATCTCTTTTATAGGATATTTTCAAAAATCCGATTGTATTGTTGAATATAGCAAATATTATCAAGATATGTGTATAGTAGACTCTCAAATTAGAGATTGAAATCGAAAAACTAGCTCAAAAGTATAATGCATAACGAAATATTAGGCTAGCTGTTAATATGTCAGTCAAGTGCTTGTAGTGCACAAAAACTAGACGAGGAAGAGTTAGAAACGATCCCATAGTAAACGGAAGGAATATCCCATCGAAGAAGATTCCGCTAACGTCACCGAGGGATGCACTAAAAAATGCAGGTAGGGGCCCGAGCAACGACCCCGGGGTTTTTGGACGATGACGTCACCGCCCCTGTTTGAGCCTTCAATATCACAAATGTGTACCAACATTACGTAATAAGCTTTGGTTTATACAACGTATTATATACCCTTCTGATGATCACGATCGTGAATCGTAGTTTTGTTTGAAATAAAAACGTAAAATAATGAGACGAAGGTATAATAATTTAGGGTCGTCATTGCCTAAATATCGAAACAAGGAAAAAAGAATTAAAAATAAACAACACATTTGCGTTTTTGACCACGGCTTAACATTCTGAGAATTTAACTGAACACGCATGCGGATCCGACAGCAAAATGGATGTTATTTTTTCTTTTCCAATGTGTAACTATACAATTTGCACTAGAGTCGGTGTCAATGACCTCTCGCCAGCTGTTTGACTATCGTGGTGTACACAAGTAAGGTAAGATGGTTTACTAAAGAATCGTACACCGTACCGGTTTACGCTTTTATTCGAACCGTAACAAAAGAGCCGTGAATAATGACATCATTATTTTCTTATAATGAGTATGGCACACAGACAATAGTGACGATGTGGCTAAACACTTTGCAGTTTTAGATACCATTAAGAACATTCTAGATATTTTTGACACCGGTGGAATTAAAAAACAAATGACAGCTAAAGAACGGCGTCAAGCAAACCGTTTCTAAGCGTTAACAAATGTTATTCGAATGTTTACTTCTTATTTAGGCGGCGTTTTGAATGGAATATTAAACAGGACCAAGTCATGGGTTTAATGTGTCGCCTGCTATAGTGTGTCGGAGCGTGGGTCATGAGGAAGCATAAATTTAGAGGAGTCGATAGCGGCGGCGTGGCTCCACAAACCCACAACAGCTGTAGACAAAACGCCACGCTCACCAACACATGCTCGCACCCCTGCAACACGCACACACGTACACGTACCTAATACACGCAACATAAACAGACGCAGGTTTATGTATACCAGATGCCCCTACACTAAGCGAGACAAACCTACTAATAAACTCCGTGTTAGAAAAGAATAAAACATCGAGGGAGTGGGGCTCAGCTTGACAATGTGCAGAGACGTCTAATTAAAAGTAGTTGAAGGTCGAAAAAATAAAAGAATGTATGATACATTATGTCAGATAGTTGCACTTGAATTATTCCAAGGCAAAAAATTAAAACTATACATACAGTTGAAGCAGCTTTAACAAGTGGCGATCTCATACATGCATTTGGAATAGCATTGCCTTAAACAGCAAATGTTTAGTAGGAACAAGCTAATAGAAAAATAAACAGAGCCGGTCCGAGCGAGGCCGTTGTTAATTAACATACAGATAGTTTAATAAAAGGCAGGAAACAGGCAGCGAGGGGAGTAGGCAATGAAGCGGTAAAAATAGAAGCGGGGGAGACAGAGTCGCAGGAATCGATCCTATGAACAATGCGACGACGATGCATTGCTTCATGCCAATCAATAATAGATGCTAGTAGCGTGTTCCAGTTCCGTGTACACGCCACATATTTTGGATTATTGAAATTTGTGCTCACTGATTTGTGACTCTAAATTAACATTAAGTATATAATAAATTGCCGTTTGTTCTTTTTCAACTATACAGAGGGTATAGTTGAAAAAGAACAAACGGCAATTTCATGCTAATGAATCTATTTCGATAACAATATTAAATCTGTAGTTAAAAATTGTGTTCTAAATATGTTGTACTGCAACTTGTTTTTGAGGGTCTTATCAGTTTTGTTATCGTATTATTGACCGTTGATACTAAACGTGTTTTAATGAATTACTGCTTTACGATTTTGACACCTATTTACTCGAATTTCCCTAATTAAATAATAAATGTAAACACATTTAATAATTTTGCTAGGTAATTATTTCATCCTTTTTACATTTGAGACGTAGGTATTATTATAGTGTATACAGTTTTAAAATACATATGTGTATTAAGCTAAATATAAGCATCGATTCATTTATACTCCCCAAGTTGATTTCGAATAACAGTTGCAATGTTAATTAACCAAGTTAAATCGATGGCTGGTGTACGGATGTGGTCGGGGACAGCGCACGTCCCGGCTATTTTAGCCACAACGCGCAACCACGCCTGTGTTGCCGTAGGTCATGCACAGGCATCCGAGCAAGCCCTAAGTACAGGGGGAGAATATAGGTCATACACATGTGCCCAACCGTGAAGATTATGTACCCTGCCTTCGCAAATTGGGCACTACAAGCCGCGCGGAAATATTGAGGCAGGTCGGTAGGTCATTCCACTTTGATAACGCTTGATGTAATTAAATTAGCCATAATATGTTGTTCGTCTGGTGTAGGTTATTGTGCGCTTGCATTATCGTGAGTTCCACTAATACACATTCGAAGCATTCGTTTCAATGTCATTTATTTACCTACAATAATATCAGTGGTTTTATACAAACATATATATATATATAAAACTTACGTAGGTAACGTAAGTACATAAATTCCATACGATTGCAATTATACGTATCCTTAGATAAATTTTATGATTCTCGGAGTTTTGTGCAATGAAATAAGTAAGTTAAAGTAAAGGTGATTTAAGCATTTAGGTGAAGACGGTCGCAACAATTCGACAGTCATGTTCATGGGTAGAATAAAATTGGTTTCAAACTTTTATTCATTTTCTGATACGGTCCCTCGATTAACGAATCTTTTTTTTAACCGCAGTGGGAACACAGCAGGAGCTTCACCGCAAGCTCCACAGAAGCGCAGCGCGACGCAGCCAGGCAAAACCACGTCTAGACTCGTCTCTTACACAAACATTGCCATTATACAAAGACCTGCAATGTTCATTTACTTTCCTTTATTTAACAAGCTTGAATTAACACCGGAGAGGCATTCGGGACCACTTTACATTGGACGTCTGATATTTACAACGAATGCGTTTGCAGTTTTAAATTGTTTTAGGCTTTGCAGATCGTGTATCTTGTCGGGTGGTCTCTGCCAAGATTTGCAGGCGTGTGTCATTTTTATAAGTAAACGCATTATAGTCCCCCGAGTTTACGACGTCCATTTAGCGTGTCGCTTTCCAGCTAGTCATGAGTCAGGCGGTAGGTATTCGAGCGACCCTTTGTTATCGTCATTTGATGTAAACGACCAGCACGAAGGCAATCAGGCGAACCGCCCTTTAGCTGACTGAGACCTTGGCTGGATTTAGACGCAGTTCGACGGACGACTCGGCGACACTTGATTTAGTTTTAATGTTGTATTTGGACCTTTTATTGCGATCGGTAAAGGAATCCAACACACAGTCTTGGATGGGATTCTGATTTCATTTGTTTAGAAAAAAGAATTTCTAGAGTACACAAAACGTTTGGAATTCTCGGTTCAGTTTTTTTCGGAACCGCAGTATAAGGTCAGTGTACGCAGTGGGACCTTGGCCGATTTTAAACGCAAGTTCGACGATCGACTGCGTGGTGCTGCGTCAGTGCGTTTTATAACTTTCCCCGGGTAGCGATAAAGTTCATGTTTGTACTTTGTTTCCTGATGATCTGTGCGTTTATAAATAAACGTACATCTGCCAGATGTTAGGAGAAGACGATCATAAAATGTTTATGGAAATATTTAGGCGATGAAATAAACGCTGGAAATTGGAAAGCTAACAATAGTTATGATTACTTATGATTGAAATATTACTGTAGTGATAATAATTAGTAGCCTTAACATAATCTAATAAAGACATAATAGCTATACCTATAAGCAGCAAAAAAGTATTCGGTTGATTTTTTAAAACTATTGCGTATCATTTTCTAGTATTATTTTTCGCTGAGGCAAATTATAAAAATTAGTAAAGGGAAGTTAAGACAAATTTCAGTTTCATTTTGATTTTTTGTTTCAAATTGAGTTAAGTCAAATTCTTTGGTGGCGAAGCCCCGGACTAGCTATACTTTAATAAAGACATTAAAAACCTAAACGACAACAAAAGGTGAAACAAAAAAACGCTAAACAAATTCTCCTTTCCTTGTTTAAATGTCACTCGTCTATTTGTAAGGCGGGATACCTGTCTCGCCGTAGACCTTGGCCGAATTTAGCCGGAGGTCATTGGCCTATGCAGGTCGCTTTCTCCGGAGCATGCGCGATGCAATCACTGCTAGCTGAACTTGCGTCCATTGTTCGTTGAGTAACCTGGTGTAATTATGTGACGTAACGCTACTAAGTATGTATAAGAAAGAAAAAAGAGAGAAAGCTAGAACTATTTAGAAAAAGCTGTGCGTATATGGCGCCTCTGATTTATAACTCCTTGCCTAAAGGAATGACTGATCTGCCATATAAAATATTCTGCTGTGCCTTGCGAAAATGGTTAATCCAGGAGAGTTTTTATACGACCAAAGATTTTTTAAATAAAAGCACATGTAGATTTGGTGCACGCTGATGTTGCATGCTGTTGTTGATGTTTTTCTTACTATTTCTATGATTATACTAGAATTATAAATTTTATTGATATTTAGATAATTTTGATTTGTAATTGTAATGGATATATGTAATGGAATTGTAATAAACTTCACTGTAATTTCATGTTTTAAACATAACTTTGCATACCCTCATCGAGGGTGAAATATGTCATGTACCTACTTACTACTGTATAACACCTTATGCCTACCGTATTTCATGCAAATAAATGATATTATTTATTATTTTATTTATTAATAGAAAGCAGTATATTATTTTAGGTACATTCAGGATTCGGTGGAGAAGTTCTAATCATTGCAGATTTTCAAGGCAAGTTAACCGTACTTTTTGAAGACAGATGACAAAATAGTTGTGACTTTTGAGTACGTATTTTTAATGGCAACTTCCACACTATGGAAATGAATGCCTGTGTCGTGGGGTACTTTACAAACAAATAATTGACGGACACAAATACATCAAAATCAGAACAACTATTTATTCAATATTTGTCCTGTACGGGAAACGAACCCAGGACTTGAAGTGACGAGGCCTATGTTTTAACCTCTGCGCCACACTCGCAGTCCACGGTATGGTAGCTGGCAAAATTAATAGCAACGATTTTATGATCTAATTTATATATTTAACAATAAAAGCTAGGGACTATTTATACAACGTATATATTAGCTGTGTGGTGACGGCGGCAAATATCAGAATATCATCGACCCATCTGATCCCGTCGAAGTCGACCCGAGGGAATATCTACTAAATAGTTCAGCATCTTCCTTCTGAGTACTATGACCATCGTACTGCGATCGCCAATGCGTCTGCCAAGCGTGGTGATTATGGCATTCCCCAGGATGATTCTTGGGTGAGGCTTATGCAATGGACTTCTTTCAGTTGTAATGATGATGGTGATGATTGGACTTAACTCATCAGCACTTTATTCGTTTCAAAGCTTGTAAATCTTAAGGCGACGCATAAAACATATTGACGGTACATAATTCAATTTTACTCAGTTAATATTAAACATTTGGAAATGATATTTACGTATTTTATTGTTCATGTCTTTGACATACTTTTGATTATAGCTCTCCACGATTGGTTAACTTTTATAACAAAGAGAAATATATCAAAAACTTTAGTCTTTAACTTTAGTTTTCCTTTCACTAGGTAAAGAGAACGTCTCCACTTTTTGGGAATAGATAATTCAATATGCATACTTAACGGTTTGTATAGGATTTTATAGTTTATAGGCACTCATAGATAGATTCTGCAACTATGCTCGCGGTCAGTCCATAACTACAACACTAAAGTGGTTTAATTTCTGAACGTCTCCATGCTGAGACGGGCACTTTAAGCTGTCGGTCTCGATTGTAGTTATTATTAACAATCGTTAACTCATGTCAGAGGCCTACCGGGCAGCTTGAACAACTTGGGCACTAGAATAACCACTACCCATATGATTGTAGGATTTTATAAAATTTTTAGAAGTCTAACATTTTTCATGTGTGAAACTGTTTTGGTGCGAATCACGCACAGATTTGTATGCAGTCGCCGCTTAGTTTGTATGCAGTTCTGGATTGTAGACAGAAGAATCTTTAATCTGTTCAAACTCCATGATATCACCGCTCCATCCCCGTTCTTCCTCAGACCAATAGGCAACGAGAGAGTCTCCACCGCTTGCTAGTTGACATTCCATCTTACCGTACCAAGTGCTTCGCTTTTTCTTTTCACATTCGTACGGCCAAGTTGTGGAAGCTACGTTCTTGGACACAAACAATTTGGGGTTATTCAAGTCCAGAGTGAATAGGCATCTGTGCACCGTAGACTACTTCTCCTATTTCCATCAGGCGGGCTTGTGTTTAACCCTATATAATCTATATACATATATTAAAACAGTAGGAAAGTCAAAACTGTACATTGAATATTTTTTTAAAGGGATACTAGAGGCGTGATCTCCAATCGATAACAAAGTGAAAAAATATAGTTTTTAGAATTTTTATCTGTTTGTCTGTATGTATGCACGGGGTAAACTCAAAACGTACTGCATGGATTTACTTCAAATTTTGAATGAATATTACTAAGAGGTCGGGTCAACATATAGGCTACATATTATCACGCTATAACCTACGGGGGAGGAGCTGTGATAGTTTCTAAAATTGAACGCGGGTAAAACCGCGGGGCATAGTTAGTAGTATATATAAACATTTATCTTGCATTTAGTCTATTTTTGAATCAGTATCTTTAAAATTAAACTGGGGTGCCACTGGACATTATTTGTGAAGCCCCAAATGGTGTAATTTAGACAGCAAGGAAGTAAGGTCGCCAGAGCCCATCGGGGTGGGATGAGGTGTCAGTAACGCGTGAGTACCCACTTACAATTATGAAAGATATAGACATATCTTTTCTCTGGATATATGTAGGTACAGACGCCAGCACATCAAGCTACCCCAATCTATCTAATTTCCCCAATTGAAATTGAACCTTATACTTATGTGATAAAGTTGAAAATCTATAAAAGAAATTTGCCAGATTGGGGTAGCTGGATGTGCTGGCGTCTGTACAAATGTAGTGAAATATACTCACCTAACTTTCTTGTGTTAATGAACTTTTAGATTTTATAGATGAAATATAATGATAACGTAGATAATATATTAATATTGCAGGGAAATATAGTATTGATACAATAACAGCTATCTAAGCGCGATTGAATACAAGTAACGTTATCATTGACATATCAAATCGCTCTAGATTTTATACAGCAATGTAAATGGTAAAATTAGGCTGAGGTCGACTACAACAATTATTATTATTTACATACATTTTACATATAATTGTACTTACTTACATTGTGATATTAGTGTTATGGATTCAGATTAATACTGGAATATTTTATGCAAATCAATAGCTACAACTTGATAGAGTTAACTCTGCACCTGGTACTAACGACGTCGCATCGACTGGGCGATTGTCTGGTACTACGGAGTACATGCAAAAAAAAAATCATCAGAAGTCGTGCAATTGTATTACAACTTTTCTATCCTTTCGAATACGACGACGCAAGACGCAGCATGGGCAGACCGTGGAAAAGATGGACCGATGATCTTGAAAGGGTCGCTGGATTTCGCTAGATGCGGAAAGCGCAAGACCGGCATGAAGACCGGATGGGGGAGGCGTTTGTCCAGCAGTGGGCGTCTTTCGGCTGATATGATGGTGATGATGATTACTAATATAATAAATGCGAAAGTAACAGTATCAGTCTGTCTGTCTGTCTTTCATCCTTTCACGCTAAAACTACTGAACCGATGTAAATGAAATTTGGTACACAGATGTTCTAGAACCTGATAAAGGACATAGGCAACTTTTTAATGTGAAAAAAGGGTTGTAACGGGGTTGAAAGGAGGAATGAAACGTTGGATGGAAGTAGCGTCAGTTTTAAAGCTAGAAGCTTGAATTTATCTTCATTTGATATAAATAAATATGACATCGAAGTTTGTAAAAGTTTAAGGGTGTAATACAGGGAACGAAAGTTTGTATGGAAATATGTGTGGTTTATATGAATGTTTTATAAGTTTTGCGATAATAAACAAAATATTAGATCGTGTGCGGACGAAGTCGCGAGCACAGCTAGTAGTTTATATTTCAAATTAATGTTGCCAATTCTGGTAGAAAAAGAAACATATGTTTGCACACATTAACTAATGCCTTTAATGAGTTAAGCTCGCCTATGTAAATGCCTTTCCTACTCCCACACATTGTTTCTATTTTTTTCTGTGTGTAAAGAACATAATAAAGTATTATTCAGGTAATTAAAATGGAGATACCATCTTTACTCTATCTCATATTAAAGTATTCAATTATAGTATGATTTTGTTCCGTCGATTTTAGATCGTTATCACGGATGTAATGGCGAGGGAAGTGTGTGACCACCAGACGTGTTCGGACTTTCCTGTGTTTATATTCTAATAATAGCAGAACCCACAGCGCGACACGTGCTTTAATTTATAACAAAGGTTGCCCAAATCCAGTTAACAGAGGTTTTAGAATTTCTTTTATACAGTCACCGTAGCCTAGTTCAGCCTAGTTGGTAGTGCTCCTGCCTACGAAGCTGGTGGTCCTGGGTTCGAATCCCGGTAAGTGCAAATATTTGTGTGATGAGCACGAATATTTGTTTCTGAGTCATGGATGTTTTCTACGTATAAGTATTTATCTATCTATATAAGTATGTATATCGTCGCCTGGTACCCATAGTAGAAGCTTTGCTTAGTTTGGGGCCAAGATGATCTGTGTCACATTGTCCCTAGATATAGATATTTATACACGATGTAACTTACTTATCGTATGGGCAGTGGTTACCCTATTATCAGAGTTGTTCAAGCCGCCCAGTAGGCCTCCGACATGGCTTAACGACTGTTGCCAAAGGTTCCAACCGGGACCGACACGTGCCCTCCGAAGCATGGAGATGCTCAGAAATAAAACCACTTTGGCGGTCATTCATCTATGGACTGACCGCGAGCCTAGTTGCTTAACCTCGCCAATCACTTACGGACCGGTGAGAGCATCTAGCTATGGGCACCACAACCATTACTAACAGGGTTCGACATTTTCTTTTAACCTGCCCTTCAAAGTATAGAAGAATTTGTTATCTCATGTAGATGATTACCCATCTAGAGACGAGCCGCGCATTTAGGTACTTACCTGGTACGATAATTAACAGATTACTAAGGAAAACTGACTATTAGCACCTCACCGGGCAATGCTAATCGATGATGTTAATTATCTCGGCTTCTTAAAAACAACGATCAAAGGGTTCATTGAGGGAAAAACGTGACAGATGCTATTTTAACCCCTGACATGAAGTAGAGATTTTTAAGCTCGTAGCTAGAATATTACTAAAGCCTCAATAGCCTTTGTCTGTCCGTATGTCTATCTGTAATAATTATTTATTTATTTATTGGACTCAACTTAATTTTTTTTATTTTTTTTATCTCGGGACAATGTCACACAGATCAACCTAGCCCCAAACTAAGCAAAGCTTGTACTATGGGTACCAGGCGACGATATACATACTTATATAGATAGATAAATACTTAAATACATAGACTTAAATACATAGATGGATGTTTATCCATGACTCAGAAACAAATATTCGTGCTCATCACACAAATATTTGCACTTACCGGGATTCGAACCCAGGACCACCAGCTTCGTAGGCAGGAGCCCTACCAACTAGGCTACGGTGACCGTCAATAAAATTCTAAGGGAACCTAATGCGATAGAAAAGTTACAATTATAATAATTCCTTAGTATCAACTAAACAATTACAATATAATATTGTAGCTGAACTGGGCGTGAGCCTGTACCCCAGAAGAGTGTGCCTTCCGGGTACAGGCTCACGCTTATCTGTATGAGGCATTGTATCTACTGATGGTCAACAGTTGTTTGTGAGGTTTTATACATTAATAGTTAGTAGATATCGGGGACATATCACACAGCGCCATCTAGCATAAACCAAGCAAAGCTCATACAGACGCCAGCACATCAAGCTACCTGTCGAATTTCCCCAATTGAAAGTGAACCTTATGCTTTGTGATAAAGTTGAAAATCTATAAAAGCAATTTGACAGATTTGGGTAGCTGGATGTGCTGGCGTCTGTACTATGGACAACGGATAGAAATACTTATAAACTTTTTTCAAAGTATTTACATACAATACACATAAAGCAAGACAAAAGACCAAGACAAAATTTAATAGGTATTGGTCTTGTGCGGGGCTCAAACCCGTAACCTTTGCATAAGAAATCAGGTTCACTCGCAGATTATTAGGTATGCGTTATCTTGCTTTTTTACTCCTCAGAGCCAGGGGTTTCGCCACAATTGATACGTTTATAACCTTAGTTTTATGAACTTGTGACATAGTTGTGACCTACTTAATGCTGCTACTACTTCTGCTTATAGAATAATCCATTTAGTGACGTCCATCTCACCGGACAACCACCTGACAATGTTTATTAAATTGGCCTTCACTAACCGTGACATTGGTAGAAAGAACTGCGGTAAATCTGGGGCTGTTCAACTTCATTGACACATTTCAAACGAGGTGGCCGTTTGACATTTGTCAAAAACGTCAGAACAAAGTATCAATTTCCATCAAATGCCATTGGAGACTAAATCATTCTGTTTATTGTACACACTCAAACGGAAAGAAAATACATTGGATATAAAGAACATAATGTGCAACGGGCGGTCTTATCGCCTTAAGCGATCTCTTCCAGACAACCTTTGGATGGATAGGAACTGAAAGTAAAGTAAACAGTAGCAGGAGTGCAACAAATAAATTATACTAAGGAACTGTGATAAAAATATATTGCATACCAAATACTTAGTACGACTTCACAAATAAAAGTATGTTAGGTAAATAATTGTGGTGTGGTTGAGGGAAATGTTGTCTTTGAAATAATTTGTTATTTAGCTGCCCTTGAAATCAGGCTCATACCATATTATTCCTACCCATATTCTTTAAATTTCTCTTCTCATTCGTTGAACTATGGATTGTACGGTCAAAAGGGAGCCCACCGTTTTGCTGCCAGTGCGTTCACTGGCTGCCAGGGAGTATCTGGCAGCGCAGGAGACATCTACGTGATGCGGCGCGTGATATGTATTGCTGAAGTCATAGCTTACTCTAACCACTTGCTATAAGATAGACTTTATATTTTTTCTATAATTCCAGCCATGGCAGAATAGTCTGGATACGCTTGTACTACGAAACCGACTTTCTGGGCAATAAAGACGACATCAATGTCATGGTGTATAAACTTACTTTCTTATGTCAGTGACTGCGCTGAGATTTTATATTCGAGTTTGTAAGATGAGAGTACATTTAATGCGTATATATGTTTCGTTATTTATTTTTTCATAGCATTTTACGGGGAATCAGCTTATTTGCTGCATGATTTTTACCTTTGTCTTTGGATCAGCAGTTTCTCGATACATACCTGGAAAGAAACAGAAAATTTGGTTATTTTATTTTCAAAAATAATAAAATATATAAAAGTGATATCATGAGGCGTAACTGTAAACCCTTCCTTTACTCAGAGCATCCGAAGTCCGTCGTCCGGTAGGGTTTCCGGTGCTCAATTCGCAAAACGGTGACCGTAAACTCTATCATAAAACAGTTAGAATTTATGAACGCATGAAGATTTTAAGATATTTTTTATCAAGACTTTTATAGTTTTCCTTGGAGACTTTATTGTTCGGACACAATAAAGGATACTATGACCTTCAACCTTTTAGCCAAATATTACTACAAACTAAAAACCCGGGCTGGAGGGTTTGAATTTCCGGGTGGTGGTGCATGATGGGTGGGGTCGTCTTTTAAGGACGTTTAGTGCAACTGTCGCTGATCGTTAATATGCGAAGACACGAGCCTCTCATCCGATTGAAGTTCGGTCGACGATGCTGCTTATTTCGCGAATTATTTCACGTCACAATTTGTTCTCATCAATAAGGTTTATTATAGTTAGCTTTTTACGAGCTTTTTTCAGCTATATTTCCTATTAGTACCTAAATGACTTACGGTTATTTCAAATTGCGTTTTGGAGTTAGTGAGCATTAATATTGCGTTTCAGTATTATGACTAACACCAATAAAAAATATCTCTGATCGTCTATAAAATATTTATGAGATTTTTAATGTACAATTATTATAAGTACAATTAATCTTATAACTAGCTAGCCAGCATGGGTTGCAATGCCACGTACAGGAATATGCAAAAAATATTTGTTGATCCGATCGCTACCAAATCGCTGGGCTAATACATAATGAAGATTGTCTGAAAATTTCATCAATATTGCTCCACCTATTTTGGAACCCATAGGAAACACACAAATATATTTATTTCAATGAATTGGATTATTGCATCCTATTTGTTAATTTGAGGTAGTTATAACCTAACTCCATACGGTTGTTCTGTGAGTTTAAAGAAAAGTAAAATGTTAATTTAATTGTACATGGCAATGACATTGCCATGTACAATGTCAATGTCAATGGAAGATCGCGGCTGGAGAGAAGGTATTAGAAATAAAAAAAATACGTAAAACTGATTTTTTTATTTTCTTTTTTATTTTATAATGCGCAGTTTACATATATAAAAAGAAAAGTCCCTACTAACTGACTGATCTTACTCAAACGTATTTTACTTTATTAAGCAAACACGGATTGCTGTGTGGTGACGGTGGCGAATATCAGAATATCATCTCATCTCATCCCGTGGGGGGCGTAGAAGTTGACCCGAGGGAATGTCTACCAGAGTACGGGCAGCAGCTTCCTTCTGTGTAGATACTATGACCATCTTACTGCGATCGCCAACCCGTCTACCAAGCGTGGCTAATATGGCATTTTCCTCCTAGCTGATTCTTGGAGGAGGCTTTTGTCCAGCAGCGGAGTTTTAGAGCTCTTATAATGATGATGATGAAGCAAGCAAACAATATAACACCCGGTACCATACTTATGACTAACCACCATACCATAATTAACCACCGAACTAAATTCCAACGTATAAAAAAAATAAAGAGAAATACAATAAGTAAAGCTATGATATTATAAACGTAAATACGCTAATTTCCATATATTGAGTAATTACACAAATAGAGATGATCCGAGGTTAAAAGCTTTTACGTACGTGTGTAGGTATTACATAGTGTACGTAGGATAACAAATAAATTCAATCCATTTGTCAAAGTTTACTTTACGAAGTGGCTTAGCCTTGTGAGCTCAAGCACTCCAATTATTTATATATCAGAGAATTAAGAGGCTGGCGACACACAGTTACAGCTAGGACTTACAGTTGAATTTAAAAAAAACAGTGTGAAATTTAACGGAATTATTAATTGCGGATTATAATAATACAATTATTTCAAATTCAGATCCATAGTAATTTTTTGTTTGTAGTGGGCTTATAACTATGTTAGTACCTACTACACTAATAAACCTACCTTACATTAAATTGGGGCCTTGGAACCCAATTGAACGCTGATCCAGTGGCTCACTTTTGGACACTTAATTTAGTGCAATTTGGTATTCAAGAGGCTGCTGGTACTGTCCTTAAAATAGCTTTGAAGCAAGCAGCCCTTGCAGCACATAAAGTAATGCAACATAAGACAAAAAAGGTTTTTCCTATTCATAAAATGAATTACCGTGAGATAATTTTGTTTTGAGCATTGATTTAGAGGCAATTGTGCGATTCTTTGTAACTGGGAAAAGTATTTGATCCTGTTTTTTTGGATGAATGATTTTATTAAAAATGTACTGTGATGTAATGTTATGTGTTTTTTATTTTAAATTATAGCAATGCAGAGGATCAAGCGGGTCACCTGATGGTTAATAATCACCGCCGCTCATGGACGCTTGCAACAGCTAAAAGAGCGTTGCCATTGAAGATTGAAATTAATTTGAATTGGTACACTAAACCGAAAAATGTGTTATTCTCAGACCCTTAAAGATGTCCATGTTACCTAAAAGAGGACCACGTATTTTAGTGTTTGTTTTGCAAAAGGTTTTGGTGTTATTATAGGCTTTCCTCAATTCGCCGAATGTCTTTACAAGTGTTCTGAATTCGAATTCTGTTGAGCACTTACTTTACCGCCGTACTAGAAGAACTAACATAGAACTAACATGCATGATAAACGATTCTTTACTACGACCACGTAGAATATCATATAACTTGGCAAATGTTACTCTGTTACGGCCTTCTAATGATTGCATGGCAGAATTGGTATGTTAAGTAGGTAGGCATTTCATTATGAATGTTAAATCATGAATGTTTTTATATGCCTTGTTTTCTACCAAAATGTAAGCTATGTTTTACGTCATTTTCATGTCAGTCATATACAATGTGTAACATAAATCGCGGAGGTAAAACTTTAGGACCGCTATCTACCCATGAAACTGAACAAATTAAAAATCAAAATGTTTGAGGAAAATATATTTTTTTGGTATCCCACATAAAATGTATCAGCTGTTCGTTATAAATGTATGGAATGTACTATTTCTAGTTGTTTATTTTGCACGTTAAACGTGTTTCACATTGTTCAGTTCGTTCGTGGGTAGATTCTTCGATAGGGAATGCATTCGGTATTGACCCATATCAATTTTGTTAAAATGGTTTAAAAAAGAAAATGAAGTTTGCTGTATGTTTTTAGGAATTAAATATAAAAGTTAGTATTATAACTAATATTTATTCAATACAATATTCTTATAATAAAAAAATGTATTTTTAAGGAGTTTATAATTGACAAAACGTTATTACAAATCATCTACTGAACGACTCGACGAAAACAAGTTATTCCCACCCAAACCACATAGGTATTACCTACTCTATAAATTGCATCGCATTTCATAGCAAGAGACGTTTTCAATTACGTGATAACATTTAAAAACGAATCTTGTTCGTTTAATAGTATCGGTTTAAAAATATTATATTACTGTATTGAAATTATAGGCGACGTTACATTCAAATTTTGACATAGAGAAACATAATTTTAACATATTGGCTACCATCGGATGTGGCTCCGAAATGTCAAGGTTTTTAAACCGGTCCTTGGCGATGGGGCTACGAGCTACACCTATGGTGTTAAATGTTAACGATGATTATATATTTGATCAAATCATATGATATAAATTGGAATATATTTAGGTATGTATAGAGGAAGTATATGCTAATTCCCAATTAATTTGAGATAGATAGTACATAGGAGGATAGATAGAAAGAATAACAATTAAATATAAGCATAAAATCAAATTAAATAAATGAGATCTAGGACTTACTTTCAATGCACATTTTTTCATAGGAAGGGCATTATTTAGGCTAAATGTGAACACATTTACCTAAGTTGTGAACACATTTTTCTGTGTGTACCTAAATTGTGAACACGTTTTTCTGTGTGTACCTAAATTGTGAACACATTTTCTAAGTACACCTAAATTGGCAAAATAAATACAAAATGTAAGTAATAGAATAGGTGTGCAATAGATTTGCACGAGTTTTGATAAATTACTACAATTAGCTATAAAACAACCCACCAACATATCTGTCCCAGATGAAAATCGAACCCATGACCTGCAGCGTGGAAGGCAAGTAACTACCTATCAACCACGCTTCAGAAGACTTCTGGTATAAAAGAAGACTGTGTTTTAGCTGATTGTGGGCAGCCTATCCAATACCATTAATGCTGAGTTTAGTTCATGCAGGACTGAAGGCTATTTCGTGTTCTTCCGGACATAGCCAAGACTGCTGCTAGACGTTGAAAATAATAATAGTTCTTAACAGAATGCATTATTCTGTATTAATATTGCTGTGTGGTGATGGTAGTGGATCTCAGAATATCATTACTCCATCTCATCTCGTGGGGGGCGTAGAAGTCGACCTCCGGAAATATCGACCAGAGGACGGGTAGGAGCTTCCTTCTGAGTACTATGATCATCTTACTGCGATCGCCAACCCGTTTGCCAAGCGTGGCGATTATTGCAAAGCTTGTCCAGCTGTGGATTTCTTGCAGCTGTAATGATGATGATGATGAATAGGTATTATTTTTGGGTTCAGACCTCATCATCTGCGATTACACAACCTACCGGTAGGTGAACGGTCAATGAGGCTGTTATATATGTCGGTTTCTAATACCTATATAATTATGTTGTCATAATACATCGTTGGTTTTTCTAATCAGTTATATCTCCATTTATGCCAAATCCACATAAGATATTATCATCGTGAAGTTATGAGCAAATAATGATTATGTAAATCAATGATTTACGAACAAAAGACGGTTTTGGTATTTCATAACAGAATAATACAAGGTAATGTAATGGCCCCGGTTCTAATACCAAGTAAAGTAATTTAGATATCATTGCATTTCTTTCTCACGAAGCTCTTATGAAAAGGACTTGCTAATTTGTAGTGTCAATATAGTTTTGGCGCGAAATACGGAAGGAAATCAAGTGAAAATTGTCGACCAACTATGCGCCCGGTGCACATAATTAATACGCCCATTATAAGCAGTTTTTAGTCTATTAACAGTTATATGTATGACCTGTTTTTTATACGAGCTATATTCGATTGAGATATAATGACGTTGAAATTAAAAAGTTGTGTAAAAGACAATAGTGGTTAAAGTTAGATTCACTATTCTAAGCGCGCCAGGCGCGGCGCTAGTAGTCACTTGACGGAAAACAAATAGTTTTATATATTTATGAAAGGTGTAGCTTAAAGTTGTATCATCAACCAAATGTTACGATTATGTCGCACTATCACTGTTCAATTTTGAATTTACTTTAATTCGCGGGCTTATAAAACATATTCTTTTGCTATTCTTGTCATTGGATTCGAAAACAAATGATATATCGGGTTGCGGTATCCTCTTGCAGGTCTACTGGAATCTTCGAGCATTTAGCTGTTACACAATTAAATGCTCGAAGACTGGAATAGAAAGAAAGAAATAATAAAATATTTTTATTCTCATAACATATAAGAAAAATACATTACAATTGTGAATGTATACATTTTTAATTTTATCCGTACTGGTATGAAAAATAGCCCTATCTCAGCTAGTAGATACTATATTTCTGCAGTAGATTTTTTTATACGTAAATAAATAGTACCTTAGTGAAATTTCATTAAAATTTCAATTGTTTTTGTGTGAAGTACATAAATTAGAAATAAATAGACAAACCTGACTTCTTTTATTGAAATATTCCAAATGGATATATAGTGATTCCGGAAGCGTTCCCAATTGATTAACAACCAATCGGTTCAGAAACAAGGTTGACATTACGTAACAAAACATTTAATTTATTTGATAACTTCCTTCTTTTGAAGTGAGATTAAAATATTGGCATGGGACCTAAGAAGGAAGCTGTGAGAAATTGTGTGTTATTCAGTGGATTTTTATTACTAATGTATTGATTCGACATAACACACTGCATCTTTACAATTTATTTACGTTTTAGTCCTGGTTCGACATGATTTACTTTACAGGTACAATTCTTACAATATTCCTAAATACTACATCCTTCCTTCACTTATATTACTATATATATATATATGATATAATATATATATATAAAAAAAAAACAACGATACTTATAGAAACGACCACTTTAGGCATGTCATCCGCAAAAAGTATCTATTGGTGGGTATCTCGGACGACCAAAACTAACCTCTGATGAGGGGATCCCCGGGAACAGGGGTATGCTGCTCCGGTGCCCCCATTTTGCGCCATGTTCCATATGTTTGAGACACGTACCCTGGGAGGACTCTGGATTGTCCTTCCCACTTGCCGACTCGATCCAGTCCATCATAGAAAATACCACTAATTCGACAAGTTTAACATTAAGTACAATAAATATATATGTTTATAATTATTATCAAGGCAAAAATTTATGCCTGGCTACTAGCTCATTTTAAAGTATTAACGAAACAATAATCTTGTACATTTAACTGCGTTAAGTATTTTTCCGCTTCACTGCAGTACTGATAATAAGTTTAATGTTTAACAGACATAAAGATATATTATTATACATGTTGTTTTATGACAAACCATGCAGTAAAAATAGGAAGTTTTTTCTTAACACGTTATTTACAAATAAATTCATCACCGGGTTGAAGATTATTTGTCGATTAAAATAAGGTGTGATTTTCGCTTATATAGTATTAAAATAACATTAATAAGCCTAAGTTCAGAGGTTACATAATATTATAACTAGGTTTATTCAAGCCTTGCGTTCCAATTCCATATATGTTAAAAGTTTGCAAGCAATTAATTTAAAAATAAACGATTCAAAATAATAATACAATTCGCGTGCAGTTCAAGAATATATTTTTAAAATGTCAAAGCCACGAAACTGTCGTTTTCCGGAAACCGTATCCTGTATTTGCCCTGTTTTTTAAAGACTTTCATTTGTTTATTACTTAATGTTGTTATTTTTTCATTTCATTTTTTGAAGCACCTTGAATGCAATGAGAAGTGGACTAACGTTATAAAACCATCGCAATGAGCGAAAATTTGATTTATTATTTATCTATTTGAATCACCTCGTAAAGGCTTTCATTTGTTTATTACTTACTGTTGTTATTTTTTCATTTCATTTTTTGAAGCAGCTGGAATGCAATGAGAAATAAACTAACGTTATAAAACCATCGCAATGTGCGAAAATTTGATTTATTATTTATCTATTTGGATCACCTCGTAAAGAGTTTCATTTTTTTATTAGTTACCTACTGTTTTTACTTTTCATTTCATTTTCAGCAGAACATCGATTTAATAACATTGACCGTTCTTAAAGATTGAAACAACCGGAAAGCAATGAGAAGTGGAATAACGATATAGAATAATCGCAATGAGCGAAATTTTTATTTATTGATTTGAATCAGCTCGTAGAATTTCATTTGTTTATTACTTACTATTGGTATTTTCCATTTAATTTTCAGCAGAACATCGATTTAGTAATATTGACCATTCTTAAATATTGAAGCAGCCGAAAAGCAATGAGAAGTGGAATAACGTTACGAGTAGAGAACAATCGCAACGAGCGAAAATTTGATGTATTGACTTGAATCAACTCGTAGACGTTCATTTGTTTATTAATTACTGTTGTTATTTTTTATTTTCTTTTCAGGAGAACATCGATTCAGTAACATTGACCGTTCCTAAAGATTGAAACAGCCGGAAAGCAATGAGAAGTGGAATAACGTTATAAAACCATCGCAATGAGCGAAAATTTGATTTATTATCGCGTGACACTTTCAATTCATCATACAGATTAAATGAATTTATCACAGCCTAATGAATATGCTTAGTTTAATAGTAGGCTATACAATTCTACCGCTTCAGAGTTCTACTTTGAATAGGCCGTAAGCGTTTTGAATGTGTCTTTTTTTAAAAGAAACCGTTAGTTTGCTAGTGTCCTTATTCTTTTGTGTGGTTTGTTGCCAACTTAGTGTCTGAATTGTTCAAGCCCCCTGAAGGCCTCTGACTTAGTTTTACTTTAACTTAACGAACGCTGTAGGCTGTAAAGACTTGATGATGATGGCGCTGATGATTTATCTTTACATTTTGTTAATTTTAACTGTACTTTTGGCATGTACAGATTATGTATGCTATCAGTGTATACTGTAACATTAGTATTTGAACAAAAGCCGTTAGCAATCTATACAAATAAATAAAATTGAAGTGTCTGTTTGTAATATTAAAATAACCGTTTTTTACTACATGTATATGAATGTATATACGGTACATACACCAAAATAACATTTTTTACAATTTTTGTCTGTCTGTCTGTCTGTTTGTTCCAGCTAATCTCTGAAATGGCTGGAGCGATTTTGACGGGACTTTAATTGGCAGGTAGCTGATGTAATAAGGAGTAACTTAGGCTACTTTTATTATAGAAAAAGTCATTTATTTTACTAAAAAACGAAATAAACTAATTAACACGCGGACGAAGTCGCGGGCACAGCTAGTTTAGAATAAAACTATGGAGTGGCATTATATAGACATTTTAATACATCCAGTACAAATAAATATCCTTTCAATACTTAGCTATCGTGTGGGCAGTGGTTACCATAATGTCAAGTTGCTCAAGCCGCCCAGTAAGCCACCGACATGGCTTTACGACTGTTGCCTAATGGCTAGAACCGGGACCGACAGCTTAACGTGCCCTCCGAAGCACGGAGACGCTGAGAACTTAAACCACTTTGGCGGCCACCCATCTATGAACTGACCGCGAGCCTAGTTGCTTGACCTCGCCAATCACTTAAGAATAAACGAATATTACGATGGATGAGTTACGATCGATAGTTAATATATATTTTAAATCGCATTCTAAATCAAACTCTTCTCACTTGTTAAAACCGAATGCTATGCTATATAATATAGTGCTATCGAGGGGAATTATTGAAATGTTATCATTTTTATTTCTTTAGTGGTAGAAAACTTAATAATTCTATTTTATTAATATATTAGACAAAATAATAGTAGGTAAGAATAGGGTTGTTCAGGTTCAGATGGTACCGCCTTGCCTTTGCGTGTTGTGAGGAAGTACCTCTCTGGAGTCTTGACCATATCGGTAGCATGCCCTCTATACTACTCTTCTCGTTGCCCTAGGCCCAATTCAATTTATTGTAGATATAATTAGGAAATATGATTAATTATATAAATTATAAAAAAAAATATTTTTGTTATGTATTTTAAATTACCATGCTATTTTAATTTTAAAATTAATTAATATATTGCTCAAATATAATCTTTTGTTTAGACATTATTCAAATAATAATCTTAATATCCACTATGAATATTACAAATGTACATATGTAGGTGCCTATATATGTATTTCCTACTTTTTATTTCGTCCTCAGTTATTCATTAATTTATGAAAGACATTATATCAATTAAGCTGTTTTGCGTCGGTATTAGGGTCTGTTAGAGCGACCAAACTCAATTAGTTATGATTTAATTGACTAGTAAAATTTAATAGGAGCAGCCCGAATGTGATTGCGAATTGTTGAGCAAATAGCATATATGACACATTATTGTTTGTTTATGGTCGATAACTCAGTAGTTCCAAATCGCTGGCCACTATAAAATTTGAAGTTGGTTCTTTTTTTAATAAAAAACATTAATTGCAAACTTAATAAAAAAAACTGGCACAAACATAATGCAGAAAGGAACAAAATATTTAAAATAGGCTCTAGTTTAAAATTGACTAGTAAAATGTAATATGAGCAGCCCAAATGTGATTGCGAATTGTTGAGCAAATAGTATATATGACACATTATTGTTTGTTTATGGTCGATAACTCAGCAGTTCCAAATCGCTGGCCACTATAAAATTTGAAGTTGGTTCTTTTTTTAATAAAAATCATTAATTGCAAACTTAATTAAATAAAAAAAACTGGCACAAACATAATGCAGAAAGGAACAAAATATTTAAAATTGGCTCATAAAGTCTCTAGATACCCGCGTTTTGCAGGTTTTAAGTGGTAATACTATGTCCCTTTCACGCAAAATGTCTGTAAGTATGAAGTTTATATGGCTCCATTAAGAGTGACGACAATGTCAGTATCACGGGCTCTTTATCCATCATAATATTTATGCTAATAACTTCGTTAGTTTTAGGTAATCAGGATTAATATTTACAAATAAATATAAGATACTACACACCCGTAATATAATAGAATTTTTATCAAAATTATCTTATTACAATAATATCCTGGAACATTATTCACACACGGCCATCTGATCCCAAACTAAGCAGAGCTATGGAAACCTGATAACTGATATACTACTTTTCTTTTGTAAATACACACTTATATAGATAAGTAGGTACACACCCAGACGCAGGACGAACAGACATGTTCATCCAAAAATCTGTCCTGGGTGGGAATCGAACCCACAACTTGCGGCGTGCAAAGCAAGCATTTAACAACCACGCCACAGGCCCCTCTTATAGAATCTTTATCAAAATAATTTCTAGCTTTTTACATCGACGATCTGTTGTGTCCAAACTATAATATAATATAAATCTGGGGACAATGTCACACAAATCATCCTAGCCCCAAACTAAGCAAAGCTTGTACTATGGGTACCAGGCGACGATATACATACTTATATAGATAGATAAATACTTATACATAGAAAACATCCATGACTCAGAAACAAATATTCGTGCTCATCACACAAATATTTGCACTTACCGGGATTCGAACCCAGAACCACCAGCTTCGTAGGCAGGAGCACTACCAACTAGGCTACGGTGACCGTCAACTATAATTACAAAGCATACTTCAATGAATAGTTTACCAGTTTTAGTTGTTTAATAGTATGACGATTTAAACTTTGACATTAATAAATATTTAATTATTCATCATTATGTACGTGGAGTAACAACCTCTGGCTAATGTTGCTATTAGTAATTAATTGCTACCTAACTATTTTAATACAGAACCGAAACAGGCCGAACGATTAATACCTGGTTACTTTTCTGTTATTAGTATTCTTTGCTATAGAGCAAGTTCCATTAGAGCACATTGCTTCAGTATAAGAATGCACAGTACGGAAACTACCTACAAACGGTCGAAATGGCTGGCACACTCACACATGCGCATCGACAAGACCTCAAAGCGGTTGTCGCGGTCGCGGTGCTATCAGTTGTGTGTGCCGCATCAAAACGAGTGGTCGCGTATACGTTTATAACAGCAATCTTTTTAAAATACTACGTGCGTATTGCGTATACGGCTGTTTGAACTCGGCTTCATCAAAACGGGAGCTTTCGTATTTTAACCATCCAGCTGATTGATAAGTAAAAAATAATAATAGGTATCTAAAACATTCAAAGTTACAACCCTACAGCTTCAATAGAGCGTAGGTAATTATTTCATCAAGTAGGCTTAGTTACAGACTTAGTTAAGACATTGCCTTTGTTTAGGGGAATAACAGTTATTCCATCATCATACGCATGCTGGCTTGGCTGATACTTCCTATCAGCCAAGCCAGCATGGCGACTAAGATTCTGTAAATAAAACAGGCACTGCAATGAGCAACGACATTTAAGACACAAATACAAATTAGCTTTACCCACTTTCAACTTAACAATGTTTCATTCGGGACTATTATCCTATTATGCTCTTTAGCTCAAAGAGCAAACCGACTGGGGAAGTACCGCCACCTTACAGAAGACATTCCTTAATAATTTAATTATGTCTTTCTGCGTGTGAGGTCGCCAGAGCTAACCGGGGTGTGGGGAAAGGTCAGCCACACTGGTTTGCTGACTGTTAAAGGCTGGCAACCCACCCGCGACTGATCTGGTGTTGCGAGTGTATATGGGTAGCGGTGATCACTTACCATCAGGTGACCCACTAGCTCGTTTGTCGCCCTCAGATATAAAAAATGACATGTCAATTAAAATGTTCCATTCCAATATCTTTAAAAAAATTAAGTTACAACAAATTTAAAAACATACTTACTAAACTTTTAATAGAGAGGTGATATTATACTATGTAAGAGTTCGTCGAAGATAAAAGTCTACTCAAATGATACCTACATTTATTTTATTTTATGCTATGATCACTATCTATCTATTAAAACGGTGAAATTGAAACAATTTTCTAGGTGACATGTAAAATCTGCCAACTCGCACAAGGCCAGTGTGGTGGACTATGGGCAATCCCATAATTTTGACAGGAGGCCCTTGCAATAGAGTATGAAAATAATGGCCTGCATTATCACTAATCTAATGTACAGACGGCACATCCAGGTACCACAATCTGTCAAATTTCTTTTATAGATTTTCAACTTTATCACAATAGTATAAGGTTCACTTTCAATTGGGGAAATTTGACAGACTGGGGTAGCTTGATGTATTGGCGTAATGAGTCTGGGTGTAATTTATCTATATAAGTATGAATTTACAAAAGAAAAGTAGTATATCAGTTACCTGGTTTCCATACTAGGTACAAGTTCTGCTTAGTTTGAAATCAGATGGTTGTGTGTGAATTAATGTCCCAGGATATTATTATTATTATATTATTTAATAAAATAAAGTCGAAGGATCATTATAAATTCTAGTGAATTCTTTGGACGCCAATACAGTCGAATTCATAAAGCACGCCCGCTCCAATCGGTATTAATTGAGTTTTACAACGAACCTTTATTTTTTAATCAAGAAGATTCTTACATTGCTAATTGCTCAATTCATTGCTCGTTCAAAAGGCTCCATGACTCATAAATTGCTACAATTCCTTCAATTAGAGATCGACGGATAGCGTCCGCTTATAATTTATATACGACGAGCGACAGAGAAGCATTAATCACAATAAGGTCGTTGCAATGGAGTGATGAGATCATTTAGCCGGCGATAAAATTGGCAGAACCTGGATCGCACGAGATTCAAGACCGAGAATTTATTCCTATAAATGTTGAAGTACGAGGCGTTTTATTGGACTGTTATAAATCGTGAACGAGTGAGTCAGTTTGAAGGAGATAGCTATTTATGAACTGCGGCCTAAAAATGTAGCTTTGCGAATCAAATTTAATAGAATCGTTATCGCTTGGTATACCGGTAATAATAACAGCCTGACATTACGTAACTTAGTGGTACGGCGACAATTGATCGTTCTGATGATTGATATTGGATTGGTCGCAATTCAAAGCTTGCCAAGTATAAATCTAATCACACTAATATTAAAAACGTGAGTGTGTATGTTTGTTACTTCTTCACGTCTAAACGGCTGGAGCGATTTTAATATAATTTGATGTGGAGTTGGCTGACACTCTCGATTAACACATAGGCTATAATATAATATAACGCGGGTAAAACTGCTGGTCGCAGCTAGTATGAAATATTTGTTAAGCGTGGGCAGGCCCCCTACAAGATGGACCGATGATCTTGTGCGGGTCGCTGGAAACCGCTGGATGCGAATAGCGCAATACCGGCAATTGTGGAGATCTTTAGGGGAGGCCTTGGTCCAGCAGTGGATGTCTTTCGGGTGATGTGATATAATAATACAGAAATAAGGATTTGGAAAAAAATTGTTGCACTTCCCTTCAGAGCAAAGCGGTAGACAGAATGATATGACGAGTATAGAGCCCCATAAAACGAGAGAATTCTAACTGGAGAGGCCAGCTGCAAAAGCACCAAGGGTACAGTTTAAGGGTCCTATCAAATGAGCTGTTATACCTGATTCCAATATCACAGACGGTTGGAAAAAGGAGTCATCATCATCATCATCAGCCAAAGTACGTCATAACGACGATGTAACGTACGACAAAAACCTCCCCAAATAATGGAGGAATATGCCATAATCGCTACGCTAAAACGCTGCGGCCCGTTCTCTGGTAAGTATCCTCGGTCAATTTCTACGCCCCCAACGGGATGAGATGGGGTGATGATATTCTATACCGTCACCACACAGCAAGTATAGAAGAACACAATAAGTATAGAAGAAGGAGTGTTGTTCTAAAAAAAGGCCTCTGACATACGAACAGTAAAATAATAAACTTAAAGGCTGTAATTATGCACGAGTGCCTAGGTGCAGTTTGTTATATTTTATGACGAGAGGCATAATTACTCACATTCCACATATGCCATTAGGCCAGCCAGTTACAGCCTTCACAATATATTGAAAGCTATAAAATAAGCTAAGTATAATGTGGTTTTCAATTTCAGATAATTAAGAACCACAGATATATATTTTTATATTACTACAGCTAGTAAGCAGGTACCGTTCCAGCCTTTCATGTGATACCGACTATTGGCCCTTTTCGAACAACTCTGAGGTGTTAGTATGTCGAAAAACGAAAACGGAACGTTGAAGAAGTTCTAGCTCTCAACGTACATGCAACGCTATGATTGGATACCGTCGTACTAGCGTCATAGGATTTGCCAATCACAATGCTTCATTCCAACCAAGAACTCTAATGCGTAGTACTAATATAATTGACTGCAGCGTGTTCTGGAAGGTGGAAGACGTGGACCAATCAAGCTGTGCTTTACGCCTGTTTTTGAGGTTATCTATGTTATTATGTTTTCTATGTTGTTGTCATGTTTATTTCGATCGTGTGGACTCTTCTAAAATATCATAAAATATATTTAATGGCAGTTACTTGTATTCCTTTAAGTAAAAGGAACTTTTAAGAAAGTACAATGTAAGAGGTTAGAAGATAGGAGCTTTTTTGTAATTGGTACAGAACCAAGCCTCAGGCTCTTCAGGTAATTTAACAACCCTACATACTGATACTTTAGAATCGTTCGTGAATTAAAGTATTTAGAAAATAATACAGGTATACAATATTATTTACGGGTATGACCACGTCAGGCCGTGACCACAATCAGTGCAACTTGATCGAAACTTCGCTTCGTCTCTGTGTTGGAATAATAACAATAAAGATACGCGAAAGTTTAAAAGTGTAAATAATATAGTTATCGAAATATACTTTTTGTAGGTTCGTGAACTCGTTGCAAAATCGTTGTAAAGAATATGCACATTTGGTTTATTTTGCGATCGGCTCTAGAGCCGTTTGTGAGAGTTTTAGGCAGATAACGTTTGTTTCCAATGAAGAACCTTCCTCCTCGCTTGGGCTAAATCCCATATATGGAGGAGTTTGAACCTTTTGAAGATGAATGGTTTGGTTAGTGCTCTTAGTAGTTTCTTCTTTTAATAAGTCAATAGGTAAGGTAATCATAAATTTATGATTGCCCATTTTTGCGATTAACAATACCTAGATTTGAAAAACAATTATATGGGAGCATACAGAAGGTATCCCATCAAATGAAAGAGATAGATCACAATCAATTGAGGCGCTCATAGCTAGATGCTTTCACCCGTCCGTAAGTGATCGGCGAGGTTAAACAACTAGGCTCGCGGTCAGTACATAGATGAGTACCCATCAAATAAGTAAGTAAGATCAAAATCTGAAACATAATCTCTTGACAATAACTTGATACGAGCTAGCTAAATATCATTGCTGTTATAAAATAAATTTTATTAATGTTTTAATACTATCAATACAATGTGTACCTAAATATCTATGTTACTAGAAATAATAATGTATACAACTATAATACTACAAACATGTTCTGACTATTTACAAGCGCTTTTTTAAAGTCTACGTGAATAAAAACCTTTTTTATTTTTATTTTTTTTAATCAATTAATAATAGAAATATCAAACTCCTTCTTTTTAAAGTTAATTTTATTTTTGAGAAAAGAAAATAGATGATAACAAAGAAATGAGTCAGTACATTTACGCTTGATCGGCGTGATAGGGAGTTGGGCTTGGTAATCAGACACGACGCCTCATTAACTTATAGAGTGTAATAAGTACCAATAGCCATCCCATTATAATAACATTATACTTCACCGTCTAATTATAACGTTTCGATGAGAATAAATTTATTATTGAAGGCTGAATTAATTAATCTTGTTATTAATGGAACGTGTGATTGGTACCGTGTGCTGACGGTGTGTGGTGACGGCATAGAATATCAACACCCCATCTCATCCTGTGAGAGGCGTAGCAATCTTCCGAAGGAGTACCGACCAGAAAACGAGCAGCAGCGTTTTGCTATGTACTATGACCATCAAACTGCGATCGCCAACCCGTTTGCAAAGCGTGGTGATTATGGCATATCCCCCCATTCTTTGGGGAGGCTTTTGTCCAGGAGTGGACGTACTTTGGATAATAAAATAAATAAAAATAAAATAAAAAAGGTTTTTATTCACGTAGACTTTAAAAAGCGCTTGTAAATAGTCAGAACATATTCGTAGTAATATATAATTAATTTATAATTATTTCTAGGTACATATAGATATTTAGGTACACGGATTGTAGGAAATAATTTACAATAAGATTTATTTTATAACAGTAACGATATTTAACTAACTTAAATTAAGTTATTGTCAAGGATAATGTGTAGGTTTAATTATCAAAATTTTTAATTTTAGTTATACTTTTACTACATATTGTCGCTAGAAAAAATGATGACATGATGATGATTATGATTAGTAGGAGATGTATGGCTACTTTGTTACCTTATGTTCCACTAATAACTAGTGCTGATGAGATGGTACTCATCAACGAAAATGCAGTTCCGGATAAATCATGTTTAGTTAAATTTTGCCGTGTGACCCAATGGTCAAGGTAGAAACCTTCTACCTCAGCGCTTTGCGTTTCGAGGTAATTCCCGCACGGAACTATTTGTGTGACCCATATATGGTTCTTCTGAGATTGACTGTACCTTGCGATGGTTAGTTGCATGTTTGTTAAGCCCCCGTGACACCGGGATTTATTTCCGGAGGGCTGGTAACCAAAATAATCGTATTTTCTTCACTTGATGGCTTAAGCATAGATTATAAATAAAAATTACCATTTGCATTACTTGTATAGAATAAACTTAATAGATTAAACTTCTTTTACTTTTTTCTTCCACTGTAAATTTTTCCAACGTATGGAAAAATTGACAGTTGAAGAAACAGAAGAGGAAACAGTATATAGCCAGCAGCACTCACCGGTCATTAAATTGATCGTTGAGGTGAAGCATCTTAGGCACGCGGTTAGCCTATATATGGGTGACCGCAGCCATCTATTGTAAAAATGGAAGGAATTGCAACGCGTAAGATATAGCAAGTGTGTTGCAAGTGTCATGGGCTAGTGGAACCGCTAATCTTCGTCAAGGACCCAACCCAATCCAGGTTAGCCGACATAATAGTATGAAAAACACGTTAATTAGGGTTGTCGACTTGCAACAATCTTACACTCAATTTGTTGTTTACGTAAAACAATCTCTGACATTGAGGCGTGATACTTACAAGTAATTTATCAATGTATTTCATTTATTTGAGTGAATTGCAAATTTATATATATAGCACTAGTTTAAGGACGTTGTTTAATAATTTTATATGTTACAGGTTAGTGTGGAAGTAACAATTACAGTGTGGGTACAGATCATCATGACGATCACCGTAGCCTAGTTGGTAGTGCTCCTGCCTACGAAGCTGGTGGTCCTGGGTTCGAATCCCGGAAGGGGTGGTGATATTCTTAGGCCGTCACCACACAGCAAATCCCGGTAAGTGCAAATATTTGTGTGATGAGCACGAATATTTGTTTCTGAGTCATGGATGTTTTCTATGTACATATATAAGTATTTATCGATCTATCTATATAAGTATGATGTCTGCTACCCATAGCACAAGTTTTGCTTAGTTTGGGGCTAGGATGATCTGTGTGACATTGTGCCTAGATATTATTATTATAAAATAAAAAAATGTGGGTACAGATCGATGGATACATTTTAACCTTGGCAGTGTCCTGCCCTCCAGCCAGTTCAAGACTCATTTTCAAAG
This sequence comes from Pseudoips prasinana, assembly GCA_951640165.1. Taxonomy (NCBI): domain Eukaryota; kingdom Metazoa; phylum Arthropoda; class Insecta; order Lepidoptera; family Nolidae; genus Pseudoips; species Pseudoips prasinana. The sequence continues at coordinate 14,182,800 of OX621241.1, read as the reverse complement.
GAATAGAGAGAGGTGGAGGGAATATAAAATATTACACGATAATCGTGTAACAATGAATAAGATTTCTGTTTCAAGCAGTACTGACCTGGATTCTTTACAATACCAATTAAATAAATTTTTATATAATGTGTATACACTTACTAATTGTATGGGCAGTAATTACCCTAGTGTCAGAGTTGTTCAGGCTACTAAGTAGGCTGATATGGCTATCGACTTTTTTCTAGCGACTACAACCGGGACCGACAGCTAAACGTTAGTATTTTCAGGGACCAACAGCTTACTGTGCCCTCTGAAGCACGGAGACGCAGAAATTAAACCACTTTGAAGGAAATAAAGAGTATGATACTTTATTAAATTGATAATATTTCTTTATACACATAGGTAGATTAATTTACGTTGCTACTCATAGGTACATTGACACGCAATGACATTCCGAAATGTGAACCAAAAGTTAAAACTTAAAATTCATACATAATTTGCATTCGTTTTGTGTTGTTGTGGTGTGGCCGTTAGTATTTAACAAAAGAATAGGTAGGTAGTTTCGCTATAGTGATTCTCACTGGCAGGCCATTCGAATTCGAACGTTCTACTTTTAAAAACTGTTCACCACAACATTAACCGTCCTTGCCAATATAAAAAAAAAAAGATTTGGACAGTTATTTTCCACGTTGAAATCGTTTATTATTGTACCAAACTTCTTATTTCTTAACTACATACTTTAAACCTTGATACATAGGTAAGTAGGCCTATAATTCTTCAACAGCACCTGTTCAACAATGCTGATGATTCTGTCATTTATACCACTAAACTAACTTAAATGTCATTACATCTCTCCCTTTTACATCTCTTATGAAATACACAATGCATACATAGAACTGACAAACTACTAAAATTGCCTCTCCGGTGTGCATAATTGGTCGAAAGGTTCCAACGTGACGCTTATATTCTACTTCCCTTCCCTGTCCTTTTCAGAAATAAGTCAGAAAGAAATGGAATTATGTTAAAATTACTTTAGTTGGATTAGCATAGTATAGGAGCCAATGTCCTTTTTTTATACCTAAGGCAGGGGGAATGCCTACGCATGCCACCCGCAAAGTGTCTACAGGTGGGTATGTCGGACAGTAGCGACTAAACCAGCCGTGGACTTCTTTTGGTGCCTAATGGGGGAGCCCCGGGAACGTGGGTATGCTGTTCCGGTGCCCCCCTTTTGCGCCATGTCTCAGATGTTCGGGACACGTAGGAGTCAATATAATCACAAGGAATTTTTTTTTTCCTACTGTGGCAACACTAACGCTAACAGCTGATTTTGAATGTCCTTAATTAATTATTGAATTTTGTTTAATTTTCATTGTTTAAAAGCCCAAATCTAATTAAATCACTGAGTAATTGTATAGTTAACGTGTTAAAATAATTATCTATAGTGTTATATGTTAAATTTGTGATTATATTGTGACAGTTACCGGCACATTTGCATAGACTCCTAAGGTAAAAACCACTGTATTTACTCGCAATCTAACAACAGAGCGTGTTAACTTTGATTTTATTTGGCATTTGTTATAGATGAAAGTTACTTTCAATCAGGGTTGTTGCGTATTATCACAGTTGTTCTATACGTTGACATAACCCCATTCCAGTTGATTTTAAGTACATTTTATTATAAACAATGTCTGGCATTACCACTCGTGGGGCTTTGGCTCGTCAAGCTGAAGAAAACCTACTAAAAGCTTTGAAGGAACTACAGGACTCCAAGCAATTGTGTGATTGTTAGGAGAAAGAGCGTGATGATAATGAAAGAATACTGTTAGAGTCATCTGAACAGGTGAGGATATTAAAAAGTCAATTGTCACAGCTACATGTACAATATACGGATGCTATTGAAGCCCGGGATCAGCTCCAAAACATCATAAATGGATTTGATCAATGTTGTATTGAATATGACTTTGCATTGAATAAATCCTATCATTTGGAACAACAACTGCAAGAGGCCAATAATGAAATAACAGCATTAAGATCTCAGTTGGGAAAATTAAATAACAACTTAATCACCTTGCAGAACCAAACACTTTATGATGAGTTGGTGGTCAAGGATGCTTCCATGGTTTCTGTTGCAGCCAATAACCAGCCTCATTTCACATCACTCCCCACAAGAGATGAGGATTTCATTAATATAAAATCAATGGCATTTAATGGCTGTAGCAAAACTAAATTCAAAAAATACCAAAAAATTAACAAATTCATCAAAAAGTCCCAAAAATTAGTAAAAAGACATAAATTCTTCTTTAAATATGATAGTCAAAACAGGGAAAGATTGGAATTAATAGAAAAGTTGAATTTGTATACTATAAAATTAAAAAATAGTACTTTAAAATACAATTGTGATGTAGAAAGTCAACAAAAAAAAATTGACTTTCTTCAAGATGAGCTCAAAAGAATAACAATAAAGTATGAACTGTCCGAAAAACAGTCGCTTACCTGTTCCTTGCTAGAAAAACAGTCTCCTAATTTACTGCAAACAAATAATAATAATAGTAATAGTTCCCCTAACCAATCTGAAACTTCACATAACAGGTCATTAGCTCATAGAATACACACAAATAATGTAAAAATAAATTTTAAGTCTGAAGTGACAATATTCAGTGATGAAATTGGTAAAAACTTAGGGCGGTCATTATCAACAGCAGGACATTCAAATATCAATTTCTGTATACCTGGAGCCTCTAGCCACCATATCTTCAAAAAAGTTTTTGAACATAAATTTAATAATCCTGGTAATCTGTTTCTTTTAATGGGAAATAGGGGTAATTTGAATAAAAAATCACTTGTACAGTATATTAATCATTTAAATTGTTTAAATATAAGTAAAGTTGTTATATTCTCATTTCCCTATAGTGCTAGTTTGTCACAGGAGGAAAATATGATTAGATATAACTTGAATCTAACTTTACACACATTATCAACCTATATGCAGGAGCAATTACATGTAATTGACATTAACACCTTTGTTAAGAAACCTTTTTACCTGACAAAAGATAACTATTGCTATCTTCCTAACTATTGTACAAGACAAATAGCTTCATCGCTATGTTATTTCTTTGACATTTCAGCCAGGAACTTGGCTAAACCTTTAGCTAGAAGTGAGATGTTTGGCCAAGTACTGAGTACTGAGCAATGTACCGTTGACATAAATAATTCCAGTAGCCTACTGATGATGACAATTTGAATATATCCAATTCAAATGACATTTATATTCAAAATAATTTAAATTAAATAGTATGACAATAGAGGATTTCTCTTGCATAATACCAAATTCTGGTCATGGTTCTAATGTGAGTTTAAGTGGGAAGGCAGATCCATGTAATGTAATAAAAAAAATTTTTAAACCATCAAACATACATGATAAAGTCAATAAATATACTAAAAAAAATTGTATTAACCTGGTGCACCAAAATATTCAAGGTTTGATGGGAAAAGAGCTAGAATTGGAGCTGTTTTTGAATTGTAACAATATAGATATTTTATGTTTAACTGAGCACTGGCTAAAACTCCATCAATTCATTTTCAGCTTCAATAATCACCAGGTTGTAAGCTCGTTCATCAGGGAAAAATATATTCATGGTGGCTCTCTAATTCTAATAAATAAGTTGTTAAAGTTTAAAGAAAGAAGTGATGTTGTGAGCCTCTCTGTTGAGCGAGTTGTAGAGATTTCATGTGTTGAGTTGGAGCAATTTATTGTTTTGAGTCTTTACAAACCTCCTTGTGCACCATTTGATACTTTTTCAGATATTATGGAGGATGCATTAAATAAATTATCTAACAGCCATAAAACAGTTATTATTTGTGGAGATTTTAATATAAATATTTTGGAGAAAAGCACAATAAGTTGCAATTTATTAAATTTGTTTAAATCCTATAATTTATATCACAATTTTACAGAACCAACTAGAGTAACTGCTACAAGTGCTACCTTTATTTAAATCAATAATCAATAAAATTCAGTCAGATCATTCAGGTCAGTTGGTAACTTATTCAAATGCTCCAAAAATTAAAAGAAAACTTATAAGCTATATTCCATTTAGTGAAAACCGCTTAGAAAAATTTAAATGTAATATAGTAAAACAAATAGCATGGCTGCCCTATCATGATAATCCAGATCACTTGTACAACTCTTTATTCAATTTGATTAATGATGAGTTCTGCACAATGTTCACACCCAAACAACTGTCTGTAAGTGACCGTCTGGTATTCAGTGATTGGGCAACTCCAGGCATCTATAAAAGTCGGAATCGGTTGTATGAATTGTATGAAGAAAGATCCCATAATCATAATACAGAGTTTCAAGAATATGTGAAACAATATGCCAAAACATTTAGACGAGCCTGTACCGCTGCTAAATCTTTGCACATAAAAAAGATACTTAAATCTTCTACAAATATAATCAAAACTACTTGGAAGATAATTAATGCTGAGACAGGTAAAACAAAAATACGTAGTCGTGATTTTAACTTAGTAATAAACAACATAGATATTAAAGGCGATTTGGAGATTGCGACTGAGTTTGAAAAATATTTTTCGAATATTCCAGTCATACTTACTAACTCTCTTTCATGTTCTTCTACATCTGCTGAGCAGATACTCAAGCAAAGCGTAGGGTCGTGTGACACAGTTTTTGAATTTTCGGTGGTTAGCCCTAAAGATATTTTAAATGCTTTCAAGAGTATTAATATGAAAAACACAAAGGATCTGTGGGGTCTATCTGTTAAGACTGTTTCATCAATTATTACTATAATCGCCCCACACTTAGCTACTGTGTTCAATTGCTGTGTTGCATCAGGTGTATTTCCTGACTTGATGAAGTATAGTAAAATCATTCCTTTGTTTAAAGCTGGTGATACTTCAGACCCTTCAAATTTTCGACCTGTTTCCGTGCTGCCCACTCTTAGTAAAATATTTGAAAAGCTTATGCTTAGCCAGCTGCTCAGACACTTTAATATACATAATTTGCTACACCGGAAACAGTTTGGATTCACAAAGGGTTGTTCAACCATAGATGCAGGGGTCAACTTATTAAAAAATGTGCGTGTCCCCAGCTTCCTCATTGTTATAATCGAAATTCTAAGTATGCCATATTTTAAAGCATAATTTGAGCAATTTAAAGTTTTAGTCATAGAATAAGAGCAATCACAACTTCGTTTCTATGATTTGTTAAATGTGTGTAAGCTGGACAAACGTGTCTCCAGCTGACACATGCCGTTGGGGCAAAACCTGTGATGTTAGGGTTTTAAAATATAGTCAAAAATTTAGCTCATAATTTGAGCAATGAGAGCCAAAATATCTAGCCATCACACTCAAATATTATTTAAACTACGATCATAAAACCATGTGCGAGCTGGAGACACGTGTCCCTGGCTTACACATGTGTATCTTCGTAATTATTTAAGCTACGATTATGTATTATACCTCAAAATTCTGAGCAAAACTGCAGTATTAAGCTCAAAATTTTTCAAAACCTTAGCTCGAATAGTTTTTGAGCTACGAAGCAATAAGTATGTGTAAGCTGGGGACACGTCACACGGGCTTACACATGGTGAATTACGATAACTACATAAGTTGCAGTTTTCTTTTAAAGATCAAATAACATGTTATAATTGGAGCACACACGAGGCATAATTTCAAATCTCTAGGCCTTTTACTTTCAAAATTATAAGCCAAATACGCTTTTCCCGCCAACATTTTTAAAATATTCGGTCGGGAGCGGTCAACCGCGACGTTGCCGTTCCGTGCATTATACAATTGCTATCGAGTCTGAACTTTAGCTCTAACATTATAAGAGTTATTTTAATTCGGTCTCGATCATTTAAGCTTTTGTACTGACGACGTAAGGAAAATATTCTTAGACTAGGAGCTGCTGTCTCTTAACATTTACATGTATGAGAAACATTTTGATTTTGACTCGTATGTACACTTATCAATTAACTATATGTATTTATTGAAGTATGTGTACCTACCTATACAAAGTATAGTTACACCATAAATTAACAACTCAAAAATAAATTAACTACCTTAAAATTTTGTTATAGCGTGCCGAAGTAAATAAAATACTTATTGGGTTGAACTTCTTACAGAGCGCGCGCGCACGGCTATAACAGTAATTTCTTAGTGCGCTAACAAAATGATTGAATTTTTGTTCGAGTACAATCGGCTCTCGTCGGCATAATGCATAAGTTAGTTTTACACACAGTCCACTAGTATAATATTTTACAGTTTTGTTTATTACAAACGACTGGAAAGTAGGACTACTTATTCGTTTTTGTTTTTATATTTCCAAAGGTGCCAGACAAGGTTGTGGCTCACCTGATGAAAAATAATAACCACCACGCCACCCATAGTCATGTTCATGTCTTTGACATTGTGTACAATACAGAGGACAAAGCTCTGTCGCATGCTACCGACTATGCTAGCTACAAAAACAAAGTCTTCTCTGTCGCTAGCATAGCTATTTTTGTTTCCCCCTAATGAGCTCTGGCAATCATTGATTACCATCGGTAACATATCACTGCCGAGATAGTGTTGTTTCTGGCTGCGGACTTATGTAGAGTGATGGTGCCACTCCAAGTATGCGACTCAGTTTAAGCAAGTAACCACAGTGACTGGTCTATTGGTCTTGTCGTTAGTGACCATGACGGCTAAGCCAGAGGTCGTGGATTCGATTCACACTCAGGACAAGTCGTTATATCATGAACACGATTATTTGTTCTGTGTCTCGGTCTAAATCATCATTCATTTTTACTTTGCTATGTAATAATATAAAGACATTTTAATTGGAATAGCCGTATTTAACAACATGGATTCGTAACGAAAACCGTTCAATTATCATAGTTTTATTATTAATATTTTATGGGTATTTACGTACACAATCACAGGTCAGTAGACGGTATAATAAAAGTTTCACTACCTAATAATCCTGCTTGTGCACCAGAGCTTTTTGGCTCAATCGGTTTCGACTTATTATAAATAGACTTATAATTCAGAGACAAATATTTAAGGTATTACTTATTAAAATAACAGTGATAACGGTATATTTCATAAAAGGAATTAAATTGTTCAATTACAATTTTCACATCAATCAACTTTTAATTACATACATATTACGATTGATCATCAGTTCTTAATACTCTTTTGACATCTTTTATTTTATATTTAATTAATAACCCTAACAAATTTTAAATTTAATTTAATGTGATAATACCATAGTTTTACCATTTTGTTTCTCAATACTTACTTCCAAATCATCGTACGTTAACCATTCTGAGTATCCAACATTACAGTGTATACACATCTGGGAGAAAATGTTTTATTAAAAATAGTGAGTTGCTCAGGATTTTTTCTATACAATTTACATGCATATTAAGTATTCTGAAAACAATGATAAAAGTATATTAAACATACAGTACTACTTTTTTCCAAAAGATATGTATGTAAGTAGTTACTTTTATATAAACCCTAACCGTTAATAAGCCTTTCATTTTTAAAATTTAGTTGTTAACATTAAAATACAAGAGAAAAATCTGCCTATACAAACTTACTTTCTATACACGCTATTAATCCACGCTGACCCAAATTAAATTGTAATTTCTGTCAAAATAGGTTATCGTTGCACCGCACTGCATTATGCGTCGTAACTAAGTACATACATGTATTTTTTATTTTGAATATAGCTTGGAAGGGATATAGTGCGCCGTTGCCGTTCCGCGCGCTTCAATAGTTGCCAGCCGACGAGAGCCGATGATACTCGAACAAAAAATCAAACATTTTGTTAGCGCACTAAGAAATTACTGTTATAGCCGTGCGCGCACGCTCTGTAAGAAGTTCAACCCAACAAGTATTTTATTTACTTCGGCACGCTATAACAAAATTTTAAGGTAGATAATTTATTTTTGAGTTGTTAATTTATGGTGGAATATACTTTGTATAGGTACACATACTTCAATAAATACATATAGTTAATTGTTAAGTGTACATACGAGTCAAAATCAAAATGTTTCTCATACATCTAAATGTTAAGCGACAGCAGCTCCTAGTCTAAGAATATTTTCCTTACGTCAGTACAAAAACTTAAATGATCGAGACCGAATTAAAATAACTTTTATAATGTTAGAGCTAAAGTTCAGACTCGATAGCAATTGTATAATGCACGGAACGGCAACGTCGCGGTTGACCGCTCCCGACCGAATATTTTAAAAATGTTGGCGGGAAAAGCGTATTTGGCTTATAATTTTGAAAGTAAAAGGCCTAGAGATTTGAAATTATGCCTCGTGTGTGCTCCAATTATAACATGTTATTTGATCTTTAAAAGAAAACTGCAACTTATGTAGTTATCGTAATTCACCATGTGTAAGCCCGTGTGACGTGTCCCCAGCTTACACATACTTATTGTTTCGTAGCTCAAAAACTATTCGAGCTAAGATTTTGAAAAATTTTAAGCTTAATACTGCAGTTTTGCTCAGAATTTTGAGGTATAATACATAATCGTAGCTTAAATAATTACGAAGATACACATGTGTAAGCCAGGGACACGTGTCTCCAGCTCGCACATGGTTTTATGATCATAGTTTAAATAATATTTGAGTGTGATGGCTCGATTTTTTGGCTCTCATTGCTCAAATTATGAGCTAAATTTTTGACTATATTTTAAAACCCTAACATCACAGGTTTTGCCCGAACGGCATGTGTCAGCTGGAGACACGTTTGTCCAGCTTACACACATTTAACAAATCATAGAAACGAAGTTGTGATTGCTCTTATTCTATGACTAAAACTTTAAATTGCTCAAATTATGCTTTAAAATATGGCATACTTAGAATTTCGATTATAACAATGAGGAAGCTGGGGACACGCACATTATTAAAAAGTATATTCGCGGCGTGGGAAGACTCGCAAGATGCATTAGGTATCTTTTGCGATTTGTCCAAAGCGTTCGATTGCGTTCATCATGATACTCTGGTCAGAAAATTACACCACTACGGTATTAGGAACAAGGCTCTCGAACTTCTGACTTCTTACTTGGGCAATAGAATTCAGAAGGTCGAAATAAACGGTAAAATATCTCCGGGATCTCCAGTGGTAATGGGCGTCCCACAGCGGTCAATTCTGGGCCCATTTTTGTTTTTAATTTATATAAATGACTTACCTTACTACGTAAGGGATAAGCATGAGATTGTGTTGTTTGCAGATGATACTTCCCTGACGTTCAAAATAAACCGACAATTAAGCAATTTTGACGATGTTAATGATGCAATCTCTAAAGTTGTTCATTGGTTTAATGCCAATAATCTTGTGCTTAATGATAAAAAAACTAAAGTCATTAAATTCACTACACCGAATGTGAAACAGGCGACAACCAATGTACAACTTAATGGAGCTAGGTTGGACCCTGTTGAATCAACTGTGTTCTTGGGTATCACTATTGACTCAAAGCTACAATGGAGCCCACAAATAGAAAAACTGTCCGGCAAATTAAGTTCTGCAGCATATGCAGTGAAAACTATTAGACGGCTGACTGATGTTGACACAGCTAGAATGGTTTATTTCAGTTATTTTCATAGTGTAATGTCCTATGGAATTCTTCTCTGGGGTAGCTCTGCTGACATTGACACCATATTTATATTGCAAAAAAGAGCTGTAAGAGCTATCTATAATCTTGGCCCGAGAGTGTCTCTAAGAGAAAAATTCAAAGAGGTCAACATTCTAACTGTACCATCTCAGTATATATATGAAAACTTACTATATGTGCATAAAAATATCGATTCCTTCGGTAAAAGGAGTGATACACATAATGTAAATACTAGATATAAGAATAATCTCATACTGCATACTACCCGTCTCCACAAAATAAGTAACTCTTTTATGGGGCAATGTATAAGATTCTATAACAAACTTCCCAATGATATTAGAGAATTGTCTACGAATAAGTTTAAAAGAATTATTAAAGCCAAATTGTGTAGCAGGGCATATTACAAAATTTCTGATTATTTAAGTGATAAAAGTGCTTGGGATGGAGTTGTTCTGAGTCAACACACATGATTGTAATTAATCTTAAGTATATTTTATTTTAAAAAAGGATTCCTACTGAGTTTTCTGGCAGTGTTTCTCAGTAGCTGCCACGTCATGCACTGCACGGTAGGGTAAAAAAAATATGACGATTCCACATAAATGTAAAATTTTTACGGAATAAAGTTACTTTGACTTTGACTTTGACTGGTTTACATTTGCAAGTGCAATCACACTTGCACTTGCTAGACTAGAGTGTATAATCTAACCAGATTATACACCCGTTTCTAGTGAGAAAAATACGTTTACACACTTAGTGCTTCCTGTAATCTCCCGCGAGGGAAGCTGCGAGTGCGGAAATTACGTAGTTAGAGCTACCATCAGTAACAGACTTATTACGAATCTTGCAGGAACCTAGTAATACAAAAAATTGCTCTTACATTGCAAATTTGGATAACGCATACATATATGTGATCGGTGGTCCATTGATTTAGAATTCCGTCTTTTTACTTCAGCGGCCCCCTGAGCTGTGGCCCGAACCACATAAGGGTGCCCTCAGGTATTAGTCGCGTACATTAAACTACTGGTTGAGAGCCTTCTGCGCTAACCAACTGCTCGTTGTCGTCAATTCTATAATTTTAATATAGTAGTACTAAATTTTGAAAGCTTTGAAACTTGTTATGTATTGATTGATTTAAAAAATATGTGGTAAGACAGACCGCATGGACGGACTAATATAATATTTTTTGTAACTTTCATACTGTGTCTACTATGTTTATGTACCTACTGCATTGTCAGCTTGACAAGTACAAGTGTATGTAAATACCCAAGTGCTGAATAAATTTCATTATTTCATTATACTATACCTACACAACACGCATACTTTCCGGAGTGAAAAATAGAGTATTTTCTTAGAGGTAAATGTGGATTGATTTTAACGATTTGTACAGGTTTCTAGTTATAATTCATTAGTTAATCCGCCATTTCTTCGATTCACGCGGTATAACCTAAATATGGCGCCCATGACGTATACCTTTACTGTTTTAGCCGCTATATAATCCAATGTTATCAAATTATATTACATAAAAATTACATGCCTCTTGTTAATCTGTGAATTGTTTAATTATCAACCAAGATATCTATTCAGTGATTTGTGAATTTATAAAGATCCCCACGACTCACGGAATATCAGATACCAGGCCTTGTAAATATAAAAATAAAAGACGCGCGGTTGGAATCTTATAAAATTCCACGATTCATTTAGCTAGTCTGTCATTAAATCGTCAGGATCCATTGATTGAGTTATGTATGGTCGATGTATATAATCTTTTCCTCGTGCTCCACGAGGTTTTATTGATTAAAACGGGCCTTCTGTTGCAACTAATCAATAATAGTAATGGGTGCGATGCCGTGTTGCCAGGGGTTATAACACAAAAAGGTACGTTTAACTTTTAGTTTCCGATATGGAGCCGTCTTCCCAGGACTTTTGATTTATTTCTAGTTTAGTTAGGAAGGTATAGAGAACTCAACGTAAGGCTTTCCAGATGAAATGACTGTAAAGTGTCAATTATATATGTACTGTGGCATATTACTATTATATAACATTCCGTTATACAGTTTGTGGAATATTTACAAATGATTAAATTTGATCTTTCAAGGGCTGCGGGAAGCACAAGACTAGCCGTGGGAGTCTCTCAGCTGACATATCTGATGATGATTATGAAATGCTCATCATTCATTGATGATTACGAAACGCTCATCATCAAATGCTCAATATTCATCTAACAATTTCTTTCTATTTATATTTTAATGTGTTTCCCGAAACGGCTGAAGTGAATCAATGAAGACGTTTACTGAAAGATAGCTGGTGCTTTAAGAAGTAGTATATTTTAACATTCATATATAAAAAGAGTTCATCTAGTAAATTATGTATGAAAATTTATCGTTAATTTATATAGTACTTTATTTGTATTTAATTACTTACATAATACTTCCAATTTAATATTTACGCCAAAATGGCGGGTCATAGTTGGACTAATCTTGTTAATAACATCATACATAAAAGACGAGATCCGTAAAAGTAGACCATAATAAAAATAGCTTACATTACATGTACTTAAGAGGGCATTATCAACGAAAAATTTAAGTACCTAACGTACACATGGCAACACTTCCACATTGCTTGGATCTACAATATGACGGCATAAAACGCATTGCATATACTTCCTCATTTTTTGTCATAACACAATTTGATCATCTTAAGCGGTATTCAGAAACATGGTATTCTAACCCGGCACTTTAATTGACAAAAAAATTGATTGCATAAGATTAAATTAACGTGGAAACTCACATAAATATCCAACACTAATGAAAACAAAATGGCGCAATTCTAGTTGCATACCTAATTGCTGAAGGCGAAGTGTAATGACCACGAAAACAACAGTCTAATTTTAGTTTCCCGTTCGTATGCCAAACAAAATCTTAGCAAATAGATTAGGTAAATATAGCAAGTTACAAACCTGATGAGTCAAACGCACCAAGTTTTTACTTTTATTTTGCAGCATAATTGCTTACTCTCTAGTGTTTTACAGCCGTGAGGTACACCCACGGCGTTCCCCCTTAAATGACAAGGTCCATTAAACGTTTCACCATTAAAATAGCATTAAAGTTTGAAATAAACATTTAAATAGAAAATTAAATATTATAGTTATTTTTTTTAATAACACTTTATTGGTTTTTATTAAAACAAATTTAACGTTTTTTTTTTGTTAAAATATTTAATAATTAAAATAAAATTTAATGTAATTACAATAAATTATGTTGGTGTCGTGTGTCTTAATTGTTTTAATACTTTGCAGTAATTGATATTGATCTCTCTTTGTAGAGATTCTATTATTTTAGATTCTATTATTTGTATTACCTGAGCAATATAGGTATATTTTCTGGTAGTATGAATAGTAGTATGTACTATGTACTAATAATAACAATTTGTATAGGTAACGAATGCTGGCAAAACATGTGAAACGTTATTTTTACCCGTAAAACCTATTTCATACACCAAGTTTTAAACATATACATATATCTATAAAAATCAGAAAGCTTATCGAATGATAACTTAAAACTCATTAAATACGGCAAAATACTGCTCATGAATTGACTATCTATCAAGTTTCAGATACACAGGTCAAGTGGTTTCCGAGATTTTATGTTTATTCATTGAGTGAATGAATGACCTTTGTCAATTGATGATCTAATTACAGACGATTCCACGCCAGTGGCTAGATACAGTTGCACTACGTAAACCGCAGTTATTGCATACTAAATAAAGACGGCATCAAGGTAACAAAGAGTATCATATCCACCGACGTGGAACCGACTGTACCTGCGCCTGCGTCCTAAATTAACCCTATAACTTCTGTATCAGACTGCACTTGTGGCGCAGCGGCTAAAACAGTCGCCTCGCCGCTTCATGTCCCGGGTTCGAACACTGCGCAGGACAACTATTTATGTGACCCATAAATAGTTGTTCTGAGTCTGGATGTACTTTGTGTCCGTCAATTATATGTTTGTAAAGTACCTCGCGACGCATGGATTAAATTCTCTCCTGCGGGAGTTGTCTTTAAAAAAAGAAATATCTATGTATGAATGGCCTGTCCGTCTAGTGGTTAGTGGCCATAGCTGCTAAACCAGAGGGCGTGGGTTCGATCCATACAAACAATCAAATAACAACGTGCTCATCACGTAAAGTTTAGTCCTGCATGATGGGGCTCCATGACAAAACTTAAAGAAGACATTCCTCAATATAAATTGTGTTTTTGCGTGTTTGTAAGGTCGCGAGAGCTCATCGGGGGGGGGGGGGGGGGGTCAGCAACACTTGTTTTCCATCAGGTGACCAACTTGTTTGCTGATAAAAAGAAAATCAACCTTTGTGTAGAGCTCGATTGTTTGTGATTTGATTGTGTGTCTGAGTGTAATTTATCTATAGTATGTGTTTCCATAGTGAAGACTTTGCCTATTTTGGGATCAGATGGCAGCGGCAAATAATAAAATAAAAATCTTTACGAAACTACTTCTAGTACTAAGTGTACAGACGCCAACACATCAAGCTACCCCAATCTGTCAAATTTCTTTTTGCGATTTTCAACTTTATCACATAAACATAAGGCTCACTTTCAATTGGGGAAATTTGACAGATTGGGATAGCTTGATGTGCTGGCATCCGTACAAATCTGACTTTGACCACTCATATGTCCAGCGGTAGCGTGTTCAAGCGCAGTAAATGAATCCCGGGTCGGTCTTACATATATTATAGGGATTTATCTGCCAATAAAAACACCCAGAGTCTGTTAGTAGGAGGTCGTTATACACCAATGCCACGGAGATCACGTAAAGATGTCGGTCCGGCATGATCTCTCCCCTGTCGTAATCGATGAGACGGCACTATAACATGTACTGCTCTGGCTAGTGTCCGTTAATATTGGCCGCCCTAGCCGTAAATCATATCATAATCATTACTATCTATACCTAATCAATCTTATTTTTTTATAATCTGTGCTAAAGGCACCATAACATAATAAATTCAAATATATGTAGGTAGCCAATATCTGCCTACTAATTAATATCTTGGTATTGTTATTTTGTACGGTACAATGTCGTTCCGGACAAAAATATTCCTTGTCATTATGCATAAGAATAGTATAATGTAGATAGATATAAAGATTCCGGCGTTAATTTGTTTACTATACAATACGTGTTCGTACTGAATCTAACTTAGGAATTGGAATATAAACGGAGATGGATACGTACCACCTTAAATTAATAAACAACGACGGATAGAAATATATATGTAGATATGTTGTGTTTATTTTGAATACGGATATTTTTACACATACCTACCTACACTATGCGTGAATCATGGTCGCCATGTAGATGCTAATAATAGAGCAAACAAAAATAAGCAAGGAAATGTCTATGGCTTTTATTTTTTTTTCTAGAATTAGTGTAAATAAATAAAGTTAATGTGATTTTCCACAGATTCCAAAATAACAAAATTAGTTGTGTTTACGAGATTTTTTGAGACAGTCAGTCAAGCCACATTTATTTTCTTTGGCCACATCAGCAAAGATATTTTTACAGCAATGGCGATATCGATATTTAAGATGGCGAAATAATATTTTTCCCATGATGCTAATTGTTACGCGATTTCAATGGTATGATGATGTGATTTAGTATCTACATATATTAGTATTTAGGTACTAATTGTAAGATTTTAAAATGAGAATTGTGCCAAATTTAATTTTAATTTCGCTTTAACGTTTCATCTTCAAGTAAAATTTATTACACAAGGTTTACTTTTAAAGGATCTAGCGCCATCTATTGACTGTAATAATAAACTAAAAGTAGCACTGATACGACTTTTGCCATAAAATCCTAATTCTATTCTTTAATTAAAAAATACTAATAATAGGTATGAAGTAAGTATATTGGCATAGATGTGACGGTACTCTATAATATCAATTACTAATTTCTATTAAATAAATAGGATTTGATTCTATAATAATCGAAATCGGCCAAATCATAACTATTATTTGGTTAGTTTCTCGATTCCACGCTCGCGGCTGGCTCGACCTAATGATGTGTTGTGACTCGGTGACGGCACGGCACCGCTGCGCGGCGGCGTGGCGCGGCGGGCATCGTTGTACGAACGAACTCGAGTGCTCAGTCAAGAACGTTCGTTAACCGCGCGCGTCATTACTTGATTGTACTAGTGCCCCCATCTAGCGGTCAATGTCGGCATGACGTAGCCATGCAACTGAGTTCCACTGTTTTGTAACAGATGGCGCTACTCATAGTTAATTCCGTGTAACATAGACAGATGGGTCTGAGATTCTGATTATTGGGAACAGATTTTTAAATAAAATTTTATGATTCCATTTAATTTTTATTACTTTATCGCTGTTTTGGTTTTGTACCATACATATTATTATTTACTTTTAAGTGGGCTTTTGGAATTCATTCGGTGACACTCATTATACTTTCTCAAAACATATTTTATTTACTTTGATCTTGCTTGACATAGGTATGCCTGGAATATGGAGTTATTCCTTACTAGACTATTATTCTAATATACTAATAGATTGTTGTTCTTATGTACTGATAGAAGATCCTGGATTTACGAAGCATAACGGTGGTTTAAGAAGATTGAAGTGCAATTTTAATGCAAGGTAACTGTAAGAACTCGACATAGTAACTTATATACTAACTTGTATAATGAATGCGTAGAGTAGTTTTTTTAAAACCTTCTTAGTTGTGATTTAGTAAATAGATGTGTTATGTATGGATGAAATTTAAATTCTGACAGATATTTTATTGGTAGAAATGACTATCGAATATTCTTAGCCAAATAAGACATCGTAATACTTCGTAATGTTGAAAGTGCCAAAGCATTACGCAAATGGTGTGCATCCCTGGTGAGCAGGATTCGTGGCCACTCTAACAGCATTCTGGCCATGATCGCAAGCAGATTTGACTGCCTGTACATGAATCACTGCTGCACTGTTTCTCACGGAATGGGGCATCAATGATTCGTGTATTCCAAAGTCATGTAAACAAAATTTTAGCTATATTTTTACTAACATAGAATAAGTCTTATGTATTACTAACAATTTTGAGTCTTTGGTAACTTGAATAAATATCTTATATATATATTACTACAGTAAAATGGGGTGAATAGAAACCCCAGGGGTGAATTGCATTAGGGACCCTTTCTATACGAAGTAAAATTTTGTTCCTGTTTCTTTTGACCCCCGAGATTTTCTAATCACCCCGTTTAACGATACTGAGTCTAATCATTACACGTTGATTAGACTAAGTACGCTCAAGCTCTATGTAATAAATGTAAGGACAGTGCAAAACATTTCACACCATACAGGCACGCGAACTAAACATATCTCACTGGCATTAGTAACAATACATCATATTTCTATTATGAATAATAACTAAGTTTACTGCAATTCTAGTACTATCTATGTACGTCTACTGAGCAGCTTTAAATTAGCACCGTTTAGGAGTGACCTCATCGGGCCATAAGACATTACTCATTGGTCGACACTATACTCGGGAACAATCAGAATGGCAGTTGCACACCTCGCAGAACACTGACAAAGTCGACGTTCACAAAAACACAATTTCAAAAGTGCTCTTTTTCGTTGTGCGACTTCAAAAGAACGACGGGGTTATTATTAAGACTATATGTTTCTTTTTTTTTTAATATGCACACGTGTAGCGCAGCGGCTAACATAGTCGCCTCGCCGCTTCGTGTCGCGCGTTCGAGTCCCGCGCCGGACAACTATTTGTGTGACCCATTAATATTTGTTCTGAGTCTGGATGTAATTGGTGTCCGTCTATTATATTTATATTTGTAAAGTTCTCCGCGACACAGGGATAAGATTCCCTAAAGCGAGCGTTGTCTTTAAAAAAAATACAATACATTAATAACACCCAGACTGAGACACCAAATTCATGAGTTGTCTTCTGCGAGATTAAACCCATAATATGATAATCTTTGGATCAGAAGTCAGATTACCTACCAACTGAGTCACCGCGGTGCGATTTCTCCGTAGGTAGTAAATGAACCGGATATTAAAATTCTTTTTGATTCTATAGGTAATGCTTTAATGGTCTCATAACAATTTTAGTTAAATGAATCTTCGTGAAGATATGTTCTTTCTAAAGTAATGATATTTTATGTGTTCATATGTATTTGAAAAAGGGGTATTTTAGGACTAATCTTTAGGTGTTAATCTATAATAATATTAGTTAGTAATGGTCTAAGTGATTCAGTTTTTCAGGCAATTATCACAAGTACTAGTCCATCTTTTAATATAGAAAGTATGCTGCATAATTCTCAAGTATCATAATACGAGTATTAGGTGAATCTGTCTTAACAAGTACTATTTAAATCACTGAAAATAAAGCTTGTTAGTTATGCCCTACATTTTAAGGAATTCTCTATACGTCACCTAGCATAGTATTTTTGCGCAATTTTGAGTTCTCTAGTATGTTCAGGGGCGGTAAATAATCGAATATATAAGAAAATGAAAAATGTTTTGTTCGATGCTTGCTTCGATGCTTTAATACATGGAAAGTATATGGCATAATCGCTTCGTTTGGCAGACGGGTTAGCCAGCACATCCAGCTACCCCAATCTGTCAAATTTCCCCAATTGAAAGTGAACCTTACGCTTTTGTGATAAAGTTGAAAAGTTTATAAAACAAATTTGACAGATTGGGGTAACTGGATGTGCTGGCGCCTGTACATCCAATTTCTTGTAGAGACACGCTTCTTGTAATAGTTGTATTGCGGTTTCTTACATAGCTTCTTCGAGAATGTTGTCATTTAATCCTTCTTACACAACCCGTCTATTTCATTTTACGATGTCAATCAATTAGTAGTTAATAACGTGATACGATGAATCAATTGTGATTATGAGCATTAATTGTTATTTATATTTTTTGTTATTAATAATTTTTCTTTCTGTATTGTTGTGTTAATTTTTATGTCCTACTTTTCATCATAATAATAATCTTATATATACATATAGATATATATGGCCTTTGCATCTGTTACAGACGATTTACGGCGCATTGTCTGAGAGACATTTCTTTTGGTGGCTAAACAAACCGATGCGAGAGCGACATAGGCTGCCGCAGGCCTGACAAGAGAAGTTTGCGGTGGTTGGTGCCGAGCCGCTTTCATGTCGCTTCGGTCTCTTATCAGCAAGTACTCCGAACCAGGCTTCATCACAGATCTTACGACCCTCCACTACACGTTTGCGCCATTCAACTCTATTTTCAGCGAGCTTTTCCCAGCTACAGTGGTCAATTTTAAAAGCGGCCATATCCCGCTTTGTGCTGTCTTTTTGTATGATTATGTAAATTCGTCTGGTATCATGCTTCCAGTACCTACATACTGGCCCTATCGGAAGATCAGCACTACAGAAATGTAGCACTAGCTGAGATAGGGCCATGTTTCATACCAGTACGGATAAAATTAGAAATATTTAAAATGTATACAACAATTGAATGGATTTTCCGTATATGTTAAGAGAATAAAATTATTTCTTTCTTTCTTATTTGATGAGTTTGTGAATCTGTTCAGTTAATGACACTTGAATAGTTCGAGCATTTTCTAGGCCGACCTTAATTCTTGTTTGGCAGTTTTAATGGCTCTCAATCATTACACTAAGAATCATTGCTTCAATGAGTTTGGTCACGGCATTCGACCGACCGCGACCGCCCAATCAACATAGTTAATTCGGTCAAGTGTAATGTACCTTTGAAAAACATTAAGTACGCCATTTAAGACTAAATTACACTTTAAAGAACACAAACAAGATGTCAATTGTCGGTTTGGATTACAGATAACGTAAACTTACTTCTTGGCGTGGTTGGTGCCGCCGGAGGATCGATTTCCACCCAGGGGCTCTACCGGCTAAGTCGCCGAACATCGATTTCTAAAATGGCGTTTAAGTAAATAAAGGTTAATAATGACTTAATAAATCTTTAAATCGACAGATATTTGTGTGCACCAACATGTTTGTGTCTTTAGCCTGGGTGCAGGTAATTTTTATACTTGAGTATGTATTTACAAAACAATAGTACTATATTTATATATAGACTGCACGTGTGGCGCACCGGCTAAGACAGTCGCCTCGCCTCTTCGTGTCGCGGGTTCGAGTCCCGCGCTGAATAGATGTTCTGAGTCTGGATGTAATAATAAAATGTTTGTAAAATACCCCGCGACACAGGGATTAGATTCCGTATTGCGGGCGTTGTATAAAAAAAAAACAAAAGAAAGTGTAGGAAGTATATCAGTTATCTGGTTTCCATAGCATAGGCTCTGCCTAGTTGGGGATCAGTTGGCCGTGTAATGTCCCTGGATATTATTATAGATAGACTAATATTGTATTTGATATTTTGAGGTAGTCCACGAAGGGCACCCATCTGAATGGCACCTGCGCGAATGGCACCTAGCCTAGTCCACGAAAGGCACCTATCAATACTTTTGGCAGGTGCTCTTCGTGGATTCAATTTATTTTTTGCATTCTTGTCCACGAAAGGCACCTACATTAACCGTTACAGTAACCTAGGTTATTAAATTAAAGATATCGATAAAAATCACTAGAACGTTTATTAACACTACTAATACTACGCACTTTAAGAGTGGTATTTTCTTATGTTTGAGCGAATGTTAACATTGAAGTTAAACTACTATCTATCCGTTAATATCCGCTTAAACATAAATAAATACTAACGTCTTAACGTGCGTAATATTAGTAATGTTAATAAATGTTCTAGTGATTATTATCGATATTTTTCATTTAATAACCTAGGTTACTGTAACGGTTAACGTGCCTTTCGTGGAAAAGAATGCAATAAATAAATTGAATCCACGAAGACCACCTGCCAAAAATATTGATAGGTGCCTTTAGTGGACTAGGCTAGGTGCCATTCGCGCAGGTGCCATTCAGATGGGTGCCCTTCGTGGACTACCTCGATATTTTTACACAAAGGACAAACAGACATGTTCATGCACAGAAATATCAGTCATGGGTGTGAATCGAACCCACAACCTGCAGCGTGAAAATTTACCAACCACGCCAACTAGGCCGTCAAATATTATGCTATACTTTAATGGTTTTGATTAATAAGATTATAAATATGGTTTATTGTATCCAATGGTTGTAAATGTGTATTTTTTATATCCACTTGCAAGCATAATTGTAGTATAGCGTGACATTGTGATAGGACTCTTGATAAGGTCAGTTCACAATGGAGGGTGCGACCATTGTGCCGCCGCGCCCTCTGGTGGCGCAGCGGTGCGAGACGGACGAACAATGAAACACTGTAATTAGTCACCTCTGCCAATTATTATACGGTACCTATGTTTAGGGCTTGTATAGAATTACAAGGCGATCAATAAAGGTAGCTTATACACTGGGGATTTATATGTGTCTTAACATCCGTTCTTTGGGCGTAATGTCATCATCAAAGCAAACACGCAGTATGCTCACCCCAAGCAGTTAACACAAACTTTGCTCAATGGATCTTCTATTTTCTAGGAGGGTATCTTTACAACAAGGTCAATAAAACTCAAAAAATGTATCCCCTAACAAAATTCCAATGCAAAAAAAGAGTCAACTATTGGTTGAAAACCTTGGACTATGATGCTACAGAAGAACTTATTCATATTGTCGCCTAGATGTTCCTTCTCTTCAACACCCACTCATCCACATAATAAACACACACACAAACGCGCACCCAATATAGCTGGTCATATGGCGTTTAGGTTTATTAATTTTAAGTATACATATTTTAATTTTAAAATATTGTTTATTTTATGCACAATTATATTAAGTAATAATAACTGTCCTTAACTAAACTACTGTCACCTGTCCGAGATGGAGGCCTGGAGACTTGTAACACAGGTTTTACCTAGTACCTGCTCCAGTCTCCATAACATAGTATTAAACCTTAGTATTAACATCACCTGATTATACATTAAATGTAAGAAGATGTCTGTGGAGAAAAAGAAACGATATTTGTATTGTATTGTATCAACATCATGTCAGCCGAATGACGTCCACTGCTGGACAAAGGCCTCCCGAAAAGATTTTCACAATGAAGTTGTGTCCATCATTTGGAGGGATGACCATAATCGCCACGCTTGGCGGACGGGTTGGCGATCCCAGTATGATGGTCATTGTACACAGAGAGATACTGTTGCTCGTTCTCTGTAATTTTTCTCTCGGGACGACTTGAAGAGAGAGGGACTAATCCCTTTTTTTTTTTTTGCTTAATTTTTGGTTATATTCCTTTACCTGACATTGTAACGCATACATCTAATAAGTAAAAATAATATACATATAATAAAATCGTAGGAAAGTCAAAACTGTACATTAAATATTTTTGAAGTTATACTTCTTTTGGAGCGATGGAGAAAAATGATGAGAGTGAATTTTTACGATGCGCGCGCACACCGACACCAAAAAATTTAACAGCATGAAGTTAGTTCTAGGTGGTATGAGAGTGAATTTTTACGATGCGCGCGCATCGTAAAAATAACAGCATGAAGTTAGTTCTAGGTGGTATGAAAATTGATAACTATGTTCAAGTTGTATATTAAGAAGTATAACTTCTAACGCGTGTACATAAGTACACACAAGTTTTTTTTAACAAGGATACTTGGGGTGTGATCTACAATCGATATCGAAGCCAAAAATATAGTTTTTAGAATTTTTGTCTGTTTGTCTGTTTATCTGTATGTATGTCCGGGCTACACTCAAAAAGTACTGCATGGATTTACTTCAAATGTTGCATGAATATTATTAAGAGGTCGGGTCAACATATAGGCTACATATTATCACGCTATCATTTACGGGGGAGGAGCTGTGATAATTTATAAAAAAAAACGCGGGGAAAACCGCGGGGCACAGCTAGTAAATAAATAAAAAAGGTTTTTATTCACGTAGTCTTTAAAAAAGCGCTTGTAAATAGTCAGAACATGTTTGTAGTAATACAGTTATTATTTCTAGTTACTTATTACAGATATTTAGGTACACGGAATGTAAAAACATTTATACTTACAATTTATTTTATAATAGTAGTGATATTTAGCTAGCTTGTATTAAGTTATTGTCAAGGAGATTATGTTTAGGTTTAATTATTGAAATTTATATTTAACTACATATTGTATGAATGGTTCTGTCTATATTAAGGTATGAATTCAGTATTATTATTATAACGGACCTTGTGTTTAAAACGACGGTCGCGCTTTAATGCTACCACAATAAGTAAGTAATATCAATAAATCTCTTATATTTTACCCGTGTGGTTTCCGGCCTCAAAAGAATATCAGGATAACCCCATACCATCCCGTGGGTGTCATAAAAGGCAACTATACACCAGGGATACACCAGGTAGTGGGGCAGCAGCTGACCTAACCGAGGACTCCAACTCGCATGCCAAGCACGGTGACTAAGGTAAACCCCTCCAAATAAGAAACGTTATAGTAACCTTAGGGGGAGGACGATATCAGGCTGTATTATACAGTGTCACAGTGTCACGATGTTATTTGTTACAAAGATTGTGATGTGTGGTAGGTAGTTATTTTGCTCAATCTCCAAGTATAATTAAGCGAGTATGAAATTTATATATCTAAATTGCTCGTTGCAATTGAAATTGGAAAGTTATATCAGCCAACAAGTTTGCAGATGTCTAGTTTAAATAAGGGGGCGTACTCGTGGCTAACCACGACACTTTCTATTGCGATTTCACTGCGTTTTGTGGCCGCGGCATTAGTTACTTAAGTATAGCAATTTTTGTTCCTCGGCAAATTATCAGTCCCTTTGTTATGACTTTGTGCTTGCAACTTATTATAAAAAGTATGCCAAAATCTTAATCCACCCATAATATTGAATAATGATACATGATATTCTTATGTCAACCGAAACCGACGGAGCTTGGCAGACGGGTTGGCGATCGCAGTCTGATGGTCATAGTTCACAGAAAAAACGCTGCTGCCCGTTCTCTGGTAGGTATTCCCACGGTCGATTTGTACGCCCCCCACGGGATGAGATGGGGTGATGATATTCTATGCCGTCACCATACAGCATGACGGGGCTTAGTTTAGAACAATGAGTGTCCGCAAGTATGAAGTAGCTTTGAGTGTTGTTGGGACTGCCGTAGCGTTGAAGTGCTTTGGGAATATTCGCAGAGGTTCGCACAAATGCTATTTCACGCCATTGTGCGAAAGAAAGCGGAATCTTTACTACAATGCCTGCATCGTAGTAAAAAGCCAGCATTCAAAAAATTATCGCTGCGAAGCGGACTGTCCCTTTCATGGATACTGGGGGGGCGACAGTCCTAGGTTTAAATTAATAAATATTGTCTGTTTGAGAACTAACAAAACGAACCATACTAACTAACTTTACATAAGCACCATTGTTACACCAATAAACAAATGAGGGTTTTGTCTTTTTGTCTGAAATGAAGTCTTATTATTATTATTGAAATTCACTAGTATACTTCTATAACTCAGTCGCTGTTTAAGACCTAACTTGTCTTGGTACAGACTCGAGCACATCCAGCTACCCCAATCTATCAAATTTCTTTTATAGTTTTTCAGCTTTATCACAAAAAAATAAAATAAAATAAAAATTTATTGTTTCACAAATGCATAACGTTCACTTTTAATTGGGCAAATTTGACAGATTGGGGTAGCTTGATGTGCTAGCGTCTGTACACTACATGATACACGTGACTATTAACAAATGGTTCTGATTCAACAGTTTAGCCTTTCTACTGCGACGGTGCCAACGTTAGGCAGATGCCATTGTTTACCTACTATTTCTGTAATGAGTGCCGCTTGACATATAAATAGGAATCTACCCACTTTTCTATTAAGGCCCAGAATTCAGCGTGCAGGTGCATTTAGGTGTTTTATAGGAAATTTTGAAATTTCGAAGAAGGTCTTCTTGTGGGATTAATATTCAACAAGACAACACAAGTGTTCATTATTATATACACAAAATGAATATCTAGTGTTAATTCCACTAATTGTCAGTTTTATCAAATCGAGATGCAATTTGTGCCGCCCTACCGACTGCGATATGCACCAGTACACCCAGTACCGTGACCGTCACGGGGTTCTCAACGGAAGATCACTACATAGAGGTCTACTAATTGTGTACTTTCGTCTATTGTCTTCTCCTTATTTATTACTTCATAAGTATTTTTACTAAATACTTATGAAATAACGAATTGGAGTTTTGTTTGTAAATTTCTTGTACTATGTCTATTGTCGAATAAACATATTTTCTTTCAACATGTATTTCAGTCCTGCACAGACCAACCTCAAACGGTGGTAACTCCGTAACTCGTCGAGTGCTCGAATTGGTCTCTGGTTTTTGTTTGTTTGTCGAGTGCTCGAATTGGTGTTTTGCCTACGAAGGCAAAACAAATAAGAAAATCTATTTAGTGGTCATTACGAAAAATATTAAATAATGTTTTGAAATTTTCGTGACACATGGAAGTCCGTTTTCTCTGCCTACCCCTCTCGGAAACAGGCGTGAGTCTATGTATGTATGTATATTTTAGTGCATATAAAACCTCTGAATTTTCGAATGAGGTAGCTGCCCGCTTAAGTCTGGCACTTAACACTATTATAAATTCTTCATTTGAAAATAATAGTAGAAGAATGAGTGCCTACAACTCGATAAAAAATAGAGTTTATTTGTGCACCACGTACCTTTGGAAACATTCCTAGAAGCTTCATCATCAGTAATTAAAATAATTAGTATCAGATGACATTTATTCTTACCTGTAACAAAAGAAAAGAAAAATTAAATAACTACTTACTTTAAACAGAATACATTTCAATTGGAGCTGTACAAATTAGTGATACCAAAACATTGAAATGCATTCCTAGACAAAACAATACCACACCTAGCGTATACAAATTAATAGAGTACGGCAACAATGGATCCCACTGCGAATAACTGTGGAGTGGCTGCTCATAGCTCAACGATTCCCAAGGGGGATTATAGCACTCTGAAATTGATTCTAGAACAGAATAGAAGTAAATAGTGCCTTGGAGATACCATTGTGTCGCCTCACAATAGCTCCCGAGGACTTTTGTTACTTTTTATCTGTGTTTGCGACGTACAATCTATATTCTATATATAATCTAGTTATGATGGGTATTTTTGAGATGCAGTGGTCTAAGTTTACGTGGTCATGTGATACTTTTCTCTCCGTCTATTGTGGAGATTGTTTGAAGCGCTGCATACATTTCTTACTTATCTGTGTTAGGTAACATCAAAGGACCTTGTGTGTTATTTGGATGTATTCAGGATGCTTTGTCGATTAGTGTTGGTCTTGCGGTTTTGGGATTACTATTATTGGATACTAGTTACCCGCCCCGGCTTCGTACGGAAGGTCTGGAAACTGACGTCCAGACAGGGCAGGTGATCAATAAAAGCTTGGGTAGTTCAGGGGAAGATGTTCTGTTTTATTCAAAGAAAATAGGAGTATCTTGTATTATTGTTTCCGTGACAAGGCAGACAGTGACAGACACGTGCAAAAAAAATTACAATACAGATTAAATAACATGCCAGTGCTTTGATTATTAGAAAAGCTGGTTTCAACAAAAGGTAAATAGAAAGATAAATTAGAACTTTACGGGAAAAATTACTTTCATTCTGACGATCGAATCTCTAATATATTTGAAAATGAAATACAGCTTACTAGATAACTGCTGTACTACATATACTACTTTTCTTTTGTAAATACATACTTATATAATAAAATATAATTACAGCCAGACTCAGGACAAACAGACGTGTTCATGTACACAAATATCTGTCCTGGGTGGGGATTGAACCCACGACCTCTGGCGTGAAAAGCAGGCATTTGCCAACCACGCCAACACACCCGTCGAACTTTGTCATGGTGGTCTATGTAAATACATAGGTATGGAATAGCTTTATGTAGGCAAACTATTATTTTAAATATGTTAAGTAGCTTTTCAATGAGTCACTGGGCCAAGTAAGTTTATTCATTACAAACAAAGATAATAAAATAAAAATCTTTTCTCTTTATGATATTGGTTTAGAAAACCAATTCGGGTTTCAAGTTAATGCACATTTTTGTTTACTTTTGTTTTTTATTGAAATAAAGTTGACATATAAAGGGCTTTTGAGATAAAAAGAAAACTTTTTACTGGCTCTTATGCTTGGGAAAATTGTTTTATATAGATATTTAGATATCTGTATATGTATATATATATTTATATAAAATATTTATTACTTTATTATAATATAGGTATTTGTGTATACTATATATCCTTAGATTTTAATATTGTTTTTCTCACTATCCTTATAGTGTACCTACCATGTTTTTCTCTTCATCACCCCAACGTCGACTGGCAGAGAATACCTTTGGCATTAAGGCCTGTCCATTTTTGTGGATGAAGTTTAAATAAATAAAAAAATATGATAAGAAAAATTAAGATTAAGCTCCATACTTAATATTAAAATAAAAACATCAATACGAGTTCTAACCCTCACTTTATACGTCAGATTAATCTACATTGTTGAAGTGATTGATTGACGCACCACTCTATAGTCTATGCTTGCAATAGATCTATCGATCTATTTCGATACAACGCACTTTGTTTGGCAACCCCTGCGTGACATAAAATTAGTGAACGCATTATTGGCCCCAATTTTAACTCACACCAAACTTAAAACTAAATATTTTGGTATCATTGCATTTCCTACCAACAAATCTCTTTCGAAGAGACCGGGCATTTTTATTCTGTCTAAGTTTAATCGCGATTTTCTGACGGAAAGCGAGAGTCATCTTAGAACTTAGCTGAATAATTTTTATTGTTACTGGCTGTGCCTCGCGGTTTTACCCGCAATTAACTTTATAAATTATAGTTTATGTGTTATTCGGAAATATCCTACTAATTTTATAAATACGGAAGTTTGTGAGTTACGGATGGATGAATTTGTTACTTTGTTGTTTAATTAGTTTGTTACTCTTTGACGCAAAAACGAATGAATGGATTATGATGAAACTTTGTAGTAATATAGCTTATATATCTGAATTACACATAGGTTGACAGGATCATGCAGACAAATATCTGTCTTGGATGGGAATCGAACCCAGGCCCTGCGGCGTGAAAAGCTAGCATTTACCATCCACGCCAACCGGCGGCCCGTCAAATAATAATATACCGAGAGAACAAGAGATTTTAATTAATGTCACTGTATAACGCGTGGAATAATATTTTCGAGTACCTAACATAAAATTGTAATGTACCCATATGCAAATGCCAAACTGCAGATATAAAAGTTATTACAAGGATGACTGAACTTTAGGAAAAATTGCAGGCAAGTGAGCCGTGAAGACATGTCGTGTGCACTATCAAATTATCCAACTGATGTTTTAAAACAATAGATAAAGAAGAATTTTCTGATAAAACGATAATATAATAATGATATCCTGGGACATTATTTACACACGGCCATCTGATCCCAAACTAAGCAGAGCTTGTGATTTTGAAAACGGAGAAGTGATATGACTCATATACTACTTATCTTTTGTAAATCCATACTTATATAGATAATTACACCCAGAGTCAGGGTCAACAGGCATGTTCAACAGCAGACAAATATCGGTCTCGGATGGGAATCAAACCCACGATTTGCGGCGTGAAAGGCAAGTATCAACCAACCATGCCAACCAGTTCGTCGAAAATAATAGTTATATATAAAGTTTTAAAATAAAGCATCAAAAATACATTTTAATGCAATTTATTCTATATACACCATCAGTGGGGAAAAGCACGTCTCCGTGCTTCGGAAGTTACAGTTCCGCAAACTTATCTGACCCGCTGGCAGCGTCGCTGTTATCGCATTTAGTGTTGCTAGTAACTATTTTTTGCAATAAAGTGGGTAAAAATAATATGCACATTGTAACGTAAATATTACTTCACTAAAAAGCAAACGTCAAAAGTCATTACAAATCTTTATATTTTTATACAATAATTATGATCATTTACATAAAATGTATGATGAGTGTTCTCTAACGGAGATACTCCAGGTATTATTATGTCACTGGATTGGTTTAATTCAGAAGTCATTTCATCATCATCATTATCGGAATTACTGCTTTCACTTTCACTATCACTACCTAAATTAATGATGAAAGGCTCGTCTAAGTATCCATCCCTTTTTCGATACATATTTTCAATATTTTTTTACATGATTGCAATGCTTTTGCCATTCATTGACTGTTATTTTATCAAAAGCTTCTGCAATCAATGATAGGATTACAGAATTCGATCTACCAATATTCTGATCTGCTATAAATTTTTGCATCTGCTTGCTCTTTTTCTTTCACAAGTTTTCTTGCAAATCGCTCCCGGACACCTACAAAGGAAATAGCGAAAATTAAATAAATAATGAATATTTTAAAATATGTATTTTAATTTAAAGTGCGAGGGGGAGTTTCGTATTTTTTCAGAAGCTGACAACACTAACCTGTAGCAGCAGCTACGCGTTCATACAACTTATTGAATAGTATAATTGGTGTCTGAAGGCGTTTTCCTTCCTTCATATAATTCAATACTTGTAATATAACGTTCCTCGCATCACTTTTTAAATCTTTCGGCATTTTTCACAATTAAAAACCACATAAAGAAAATAAATACGCGCAACAAACAATCAATGGCAGGAATGTCATGGAATAACAGGCCGATTGACATTTCAAACTGGCGTCGTTAGTTCGACTTTTGGCCACCGGGCCAGATAAGTTTGTAGAACTATACGTTAAGCTGTCAATTCCGACTGTTCCGATAGACAGCATTCGTTAAGTCATGTCAGAGGCCTATAGGCGGCTTGAACAATTTTGACACCAGGGTAACCACAGTCCATCAATAAAAAATATTTATATGGAATTTTATCAGGCAATTTTTAAAATTCAATTTAAAAAAGCTATAGCTAGGGTTGCCATCGGTCCGGCATTCCCCGGATTTGTCCTAGTTTAGAGGGCGCCCGGGAACGTATATTTGTGGCTTGCACAGTCATCATTCAGTTATTCGCAGGATGGTTATGACTGTTGATACGTCCGGGCTCTGGGCTCCAAAATCCGGGGTTTCACGTGTATTGTCCTGGTTGCCAAATTTTAGAGATGGCAACCCTATATTTATAACTCTCGAGCATGATTGAGATCATACAAAGAAAAGAAAGTTAGTATTAAGTACTGATTGATGATTCTACTAGAGATATTGTCACTTCATTTCCTTTTCTGATTTATTTGTCGGGAAAGGTAGTCACAGTTTTACAATTAAGTTTCCCTTATTCGTATTCGTAACTTGAGAGAGAATCTTGAACAATTTGTTCAAGTTTCAACAAGATTTAACATTTAAATAGAAGCAATAACTGGCAATAGTAATCCCCTCGTACCGAATACATAATATTAGGTCTTTACCTATGAAATTGCCGTTCTGCAGTACTGGCCATTTCAAATCAAAATAATTTTTGTTTGGCTAAGAATTCTAATTTCAAATTAATTTTATTTTAAAAACATGGATTCTTTTTTCCAAAAGTAGTCATTTCTTTATTGATTAGTGTTACATTTTCATCGCATTTCAATCTTTTTCGTCATCATGGATACGTTAAAAATTCGAGTAATTATGGAATATGAGTACCGTCGTGGCAGCAACGCGGCACAAGCGGCACGCAACATCAACGACGTTTACGGAGCTAACACTACAAACCAACGCACCACCTGTTATTGGTTTGCTCGCTTCCGTTCTGGAAATTTCGACCTGAAAAATGAACCTCGCGGTCGTCCGAAGACTTTGGTCGACAATGACGAATTAAAGGCGGTTGTGGAAGCTGATGATACACAATCTACGGCTGAATTAGCAGCAGCTTTCGACGTTAGCGTCAAAACAATATTGGTCCATTTGCGTCAAATTGGCAAGGTAAAAAAGCTTGACAAATGAGTGCCCCACGAACTCAATGATCGCCAGCGCGAAGTACGCGTCGAGACGTGCCTTGCACTGCTCAACAGACACACAAATGAAGGAATTTTGAACCGCATTGTTACCTGCGATGAAAAATGGATTCTGTTTGATAACCGCAAGCGCTCAGCAAGTTGGTTGGATCCTGGTTCAGCACCTAAACAATGCCCTAAACGAAAACTTACCCCTAGAAAAGTGATGGTCACTGTTTGGTGGTCTAGCGCCAGTGTGATTCATCACAGCTTCTTACCAAACGGGGTGAGCATTACTGCAGATGTGTACTGTGAAGAACTGAGCACAATGATGGAGAAGCTGGCGCATCTCCAACCAGCATTGGTCAATCGCTCGTCTCCGCTGCTCCTGCACGACAACGCGCGACCTCATACTGCACAGCAGACGGTCTCCAAGTTGCAAGAACTGGGGTTGGAAGCTCTCCGTCATCCGCCCTACTCACCAGACCTTGCGCCTACAGACTACTACTTTTTCCAGAATTTGGATAACTTCTTGGCGGGAAAAAAATTCAATACCCGAGAGGCAGTACAAAATGCCTTTGAAGAATTTGTTGCCTCCCGTCCAGCTGATTTCTTTAAGAAGGGCATCAATAAACTGCCACTGCGATGGCAAAGATGCATTGATTGCATGGGTGATTACTTCGATTAATACAAATAAAAAAATTCATGAAAAAAATTCGTTTAAATTTTTTCATACAAAACGAAATTTCGACCTGAAAAATGAACCTCGCGGTCGTCCGAAGACTTTGGTCGACAATGACGAATTAAAGGCGGTTGTGGAAGCTGATGATACACAATCTACGGCTGAATTAGCAGCAGCTTTCGACGTTAGCGTCAAAACAATATTGGTCCATTTGCGTCAAATTGGCAAGGTAAAAAAGCTTGACAAATGGGTGCCCCACGAACTCAATGATCGCCAGCGCGAAGTACGCGTCGAGACGTGCCTTGCACTGCTCAACAGACACACAAATGAAGGAATTTTGAACCGCATTGTTACCTGCGATGAAAAATGGATTCTGTTTGATAACCGCAAGCGCTCAGCAAGTTGGTTGGATCCTGGTTCAGCACCTAAACAATGCCCTAAACGAAAACTTACCCCTAGAAAAGTGATGGTCACTGTTTGGTGGTCTAGCGCCGGTTCTTACCAAACGGGGTGAGCATTACTGCAGATGTGTACTGTGAAGAACTGAGCACAATGATGGAGAAGCTGGCGCATCTCCAACCAGCATTGGTCAATCGCTCGTCTCCGCTGCTCCTGCACGACAACGCGCGACCTCATACTGCACAGCAGACGGTCTCCAAGTTGCAAGAACTGGGGTTGGAAGCTCTCCGTCATCCGCCCTACTCACCAGACCTTGCGCCTACAGACTACTACTTTTTCCAGAATTTGGATAACTTCTTGGCGGGAAAAAAATTCAATACCCGAGAGGCAGTACAAAATGCCTTTGAAGAATTTGTTGCCTCCCGTCCAGCTGATTTCTTTAAGAAGGGCATCAATAAACTGCCACTGCGATGGCAAAGATGCATTGATTGCATGGGTGATTACTTCGATTAATACAAATAAAAAAATTCATGAAAAAAATTCGTTTAAATTTTTTCATACAAAACGGCAATTTCATAGGTAAAGACCTATTATTATA
Organism: Pseudoips prasinana; assembly: GCA_951640165.1. Classification (NCBI taxonomy): domain Eukaryota; kingdom Metazoa; phylum Arthropoda; class Insecta; order Lepidoptera; family Nolidae; genus Pseudoips; species Pseudoips prasinana. Next base: position 14,150,504 of record OX621241.1, on the reverse strand, counting down.
GGATATATTATATAGATAATACGTATCTTTGAATATGGCATGTTATTTACGAGAATTAAATCTTAAAACATCATTATGTTACGCGGCGGGCGACCAAGCTCCCTTTGTATCGCCAGATAGTTTTCACAGCTAGTTTTGTACCTAGGTATTGACGCCAGCACATCAAGCTACCCCAAACTGTCAAATTTCCTCAATTCAAAGTGAACCTTATACTTATGTGATAAAGTTGAAAACCTTAAAAGAAATTTGACAGATTGAGGTAGCTGGATTTCCTGACGTCTGTACATATATTTTTTAGCTCTGTAAACCGCTTTTAAACAAATATCGGTATATATTGATAGTTCATATAACATTATACGAATATGGTAGTATCAAGCTACACGAATAGAAAATATTTACGACTATTATTCATATACTTAAAAATAATTATATGTTCCTCATTTATAGATACCAAAGTCAATCCTAAAGGAAAATTAGAACTCGGTAGGTACCGTGAAATCGATGAATACCGGTAATAAAGTTTTACTTATGTATGAATATTATCCCCCATCTCTATAATAGATAATGTGAATAATTCACCCGGGATTTCTATTGATCCCGTTTTACTGACTGTCTACTTATAGAATACAGTAGGCAAAACATATTAAGTTCAGATTGGTACGTTTTCATGAAAATATTGATCCACAGATTTTAACTTGATATATTATAAGTTGTTCAATATCAAGGATTACGTTCCTTAAGATACGTTTCTCAAGCAAGGTTAACTTACCTAAGTTTTCCATAGTGATAATGTAAATATAATAAAAATAAAATAAAAAAGGTTATTATTCACGTAGACTTTCAAAAAGCGCTTGTAAATAGTCAGAACATATTTGTAGTAATATAGTTAAGTATACATAATTATTTCTAGTTACATATAGATATTTAAGTACGTGGATCGTTAAAACATTTTTATAATTTATTTCATAATAGTAATGATATTTAACTACCTTGTATTAAGTTATTGTTAAAGACACACACAAATGTACAAATAAGAACTACCTACATGATGTTAATCTATGAAACACGTAGTAGGTTTTCCCAAAAAACCCAGGATAGGGCTCTTCAAAAAGGGGAGTTATTAGGTTACTAAAGGTGCGGAAACGCTCTAATAATGCCCCTGGTATTGCAAGCGTTGATAGGCTACGGTGTCCACTTCCACCATCAGAAGGGCCGTATACCTGTTTGTCAACTAGGTTGTATAAAAAAAGGTACAGTTTAAAAAAACATATAAAATCCTAACGGATCTATCGTTTTCATTTGAAGCAAAAAATTAAAATTTTCCCATAGTATTAATATTCATTGGTGTGTTGTTGTTGTTGCATGTTCCATGTTGTAGCATATTGAAGAATGGATGAAGTAAAGCATGCATGTTTCATGTTAACCATGCCCTTTCGAAAACGAAGGTAATTTAGTTACAATTGTTTTTATTCGCCAAGCTCAAGCAACTGAAACTTAAAACTAAGTCGGGCTAATTGATCTACGTAAAGGCGAAATTCGCGTGACTGTAGTCATTAGGCTTCTAAATTAGTTGTTTAACATTTAATTAATTTAATATTAAACTTATTTTTAACTTCCAGTTGAGCGTGAATTAACAGACTGATCAAGATATAAAGAAAGGTGCATGCTTCAATAAACGACGTTGAAATTACAACATGATATTGAAATATCGAACGTATTTTTAACCGTTTAAGAAATCGGGAGCCTCAATGCATTTTGTTGGAGATAAACATGTACATGTTTATCTTTGGTTTTACAATTGGTCCAAGTATGTCGGTATGTACCATGTGTGTTTAATTCACTAGAAGCGGAGGTCAAAACTGAATATGATAATGTGTCGCAGGAGGAAGTCACTTTGAAGTTAACTGTATTGACTGCATACATTTGAAAAAAGAACGTTTTTAAAATCGAGGTTTACTAAAATTCTTTTTTCAAATGGATTAACGGAATGGATAATGTCTCTAGTAATAAATAGGTAATGACGGGACAGTTGATAGTTGTTGTTGTACTGACAGTTGTTGTGGTTGATACATACTTGCCATTCACGCCGAAACTCGTGGGTTTGATTCCACCCAGGATAGATATCTGTGTGCATTAACATGTCTGTGTGGCCTAAAGGTCTCTGCACACAGCGGGCGCGGCGCGGCGGGACGGGACGGCGACGCGACACTGAGGAGTTGTAATGCACTAGATATTACGGACGACGCCACACACAGCGTCGCGTCGAGCGGGACGGCTCTGTGTGGCGTCGCCCGTAATATCTAGTGCATTACAACTCCTCAGTGTCGCGTCGCCGTCCCGTCCCGCCGCGCCGCGCCCGCTGTGTGCAGAGACCTTAACTACTACTATGTATTTACGAAAGAAAAACAGTATATGTAATATATCAGTTGTCTGGTTTCCATAATACAACCTCTGCTTATTTTGGGATAATACCGAAGAATATTATTATTATATTAATCAGATTAATCTTGTGATTTATAACTGTTTAAAAATATACAACCGACTACAAATTTTCATTGAAATCCCCCGAATTTAAACAAAATGATATTATTATATAAAACCATATTAAAAATATTCCCTATCGTATTAAAAGCTATTTTCGAAATCGGTTCGTAAACAAAAGAGAATAAAAATAACTCCGTTTTTCCTTTGTTGAAATCTGTGAATTATATTTTGTACAATAAATATAAAATAAAACTTTACATATAGAAATAACTTAGACAGTTAGGCAAATTTTGATGAAATAACTGGTCACTTATTTTAATTAATGAAACAAATGATACAATTTAAAGAACGCACAAATTAATGAGAATGTAATCGTCAAGTATCTATGTTACGCCGTTATTAACCTAATTTTAAAGATAAAAGATCGACCATTCACAGCGTCTTAAGGCTTAAGGTAAATTTTCTCAACCGTGAGATTAAAATATCTTGATGCTTTTTGTAATTTATGTTGTTTCATAGTCTATCTACTTCGATAAGAATACATTCTTGTGATATTTTGTCAAGATATATACAATGTCTAACAAAAATCGTGTGGAATACGTAGATTTTAAGCAGCAGCGGTGCTAAAATATAGGTGTTGGGTCTATTTCCACTTTTTCTTCGACTTGATCTCCCCTTCCCTATGACGTTATTTCAGGAAAATGTCATATCGTATCAAGTGCTCCAATATCTTGCGTCCTTTTCTCTCTATGGTGTTTAGGTTAATAGATTTCATGTCTACTACCATCCGTTGGCGTGGTTGGTACATTGCCTTTCACGCCGCAGGTCGTGGGTTCGATTTCCACCCAGGATATTTGTGTGCATGAACATGTCTGTTTCTGGTCTAAGTATATGTATATCAGTTATCTGGTTTCTACAGTACAACCTCTGCTTAATTTGGGGTCAGATGGCCGAGTGTTAATAATGTCCCAGAGTTTCCAGAATATCTTCTTTATTTGTCTCCTCTTTCTAACTATTTGTCTCCTTTCTATAAATGCACAGCGTAATAATCTATTAAGATGACCTTTTTATATTTTGGTTGATGATAAATATTCTCCATAAACAGTTACATGTTAATTTTTTTTTATATTGACGTTTTCCTTCTCATCTCCTAACTACACCGTTAGCTGACCGAGTCTACCCGTTGACCCTTACAATTTGCACAAGTAAACAGCCAATACTGTGTAGTTTTCTTATCCGAAAATCAGTTTCGGATTGACCTTAACCCTCCGAACACCACTAAAAGGAATTTTGTGTTTAATCTTGGTAATCTCTCTAAATTCTACATTGTGTAGTAGCAGTAAAATAACTACATGATGGTTTGTTTGTGAGCTCTTTTTTTACATAATTGACGTATATAGTTAGCCTAGAAGGTTGTTTTGGTGAAATTACTCTCGGAACCTAAATGGGACGAGAGGTTGCATCGCGTGTTATAGTCGAGCAAGTTGCCCAAAACATCCCCAAAACGATACGACCCTCTCACGCGTCTCTCCATCAGTAACCGCCCGAGTCGAGGTTCGAACCCAAGAGGTGCCATACTTAGTTTGCAGTTTTATTTGCTAGACGGCGTGAACCTTCGCTCGCCTCTATTGTTCGGTGAAGCAGTGAAAGCCTGCTAGGCTAACTGTAATTTTAGTAAAATAAAAGAGACTGACTTTTTCTAAAATAAAAGTAGCCTAAGTTACTCCTTATTACATCATCTACCCGCCAATAAAAATCCCGTCAAAATCGGTCCAGCCGTTTCAGAGATTAGCTGGAACAGAAGACAGACAAAAATTGTAAAAAAATATATTTTGGTGTATGTACCGTATATATAATCATATTTATGTAGTAAAAACCGGTTATTTCAATATTACAAACAGACACTTCAATTTTATTTATTTGTATGTATAGATAAGTATGTACATATTTACAAAAGAAATGTAGTCTATGTAGTATATCAGTTATCTTGTTTCCATAGTACAATTAAGCTCTGCTTAATTTGGATTCGAATGGCCGTGTGTGAATATTATCCCAGGGCAGAGGTATATTAACCAAATAAAAATATTATTATCATTTGCATACCAAATATCAGATGTTTAGGAGTTTAGGCGGTACCCTAGAGGCTTTGATATTTATCAGTGACAGCGACTGTCACACTGAAGGCCGTCACGGCAAACGAGTCGGTCTTATCCTCAAGGCGCGTCAATAGATGTCACACATCAATAACTTGGGGATTGTTTCCATTACGACATGTAATGCCTACCTACGTTTAAATATAAAGTTAAGTTACTAATACATTGCGTTAAATATGTTGGCGTATTTAGAAAAAAGCAGCAAAAACAAACGTTGAATAAATTTTATATTAACTAGCCGCACCCCGCAGTGCTGTACCTGCTGCTTAGAAATATTGCCTTGCATTATTTGTAGAAAATCGATTTGGTTGCGGTGGCGGAGTGGTTAAAGCACGTGGGCCAGATAGTCCGTGGTTCGTGGGTTCGATTCCTACTTGCACTGAAATGAATACATCATTAGCCCGGGACTGACAGCAGACGCTTTTAAATAATACCACTTTAATGGTCACCCATCTATAAACTGACCGCGTAGGTGCTTTACCTCACCGATCACTTACGGACTGGTGAGTAATGAAATGACTGAATATGAGCGTCTCAAATTTTTATCATCATTAGCATTTTTTTAATACTCTTAAGCAGGATAGGCTAGTAGAATATACACACATCAACAAAGTCTAGGGATACGTTATTTTGAAATCAAACATGGCTTTATTGTTTAAAACCTATTTAGTTTCCTTAAAAAGTTTATTTACAGATTTAAACCTTGTCTATTCTTTATTCAAAATTTAAAAATTAAAATGAGAAACAAATGAAAACACGCAAAGCACAGCGCAATCTTGAGTTGTATCTAATTTCAAGAAGTTGCATTAAAATTTTTTTTGCGTGTTAATTGAAGAAAACCTGATAAATTGTTTTATTTTCTTTTCTCAATTGGTTGTGTAAGCTTTTTAGCGTCATGCCACGCCATCATTTGAGTCGAGATGAAATGTTACGGGCAGTTGGCATGTTACAAAACGGTGCTATTCAACGCGTCGTTGCTGAGTCTCTGGGCACAAGCCAAAATGTGGTATCCAGGCTGTGGTCACGTTATCGCGCTACTGGAGATGTGGCAGAACGGCACACAGGTAGATATCGTGTTACCACTCAGAGACAGGATCGATTTCTCCAAATGACCGCCAGAAGACTACCCAATATCACAGCGATGCAACTAGTGCAAAGGCTCCAGGAGGGTCAGCAGCTGCTGGTGAGCGACCAAACCGTGCGAAGGAGGCTGCATGAAGTTGGTCTTCATGCTCGCAGACCGCTACGAGTCCCAGCGCTGCGACGTGGCAATCGCGGTAGGCGACTTTTATGGGCTCAAGAACATTTGACATGGAGTGATCAACAATGGTCATTGGTGCTGTTCACTGATGAGTCCCGCTATGGATTTCATCCAGATTCGAGACGAACACGCGTTTGGAGAACTCCAGGCAGGGTCAGCCGTCTCCGACATCCACAGGAGGTCCACTCTTACCAAGGCGGGACAATTATGGTGTGGGCAGGAATACGAATCGGCGGACGAACCCAACTCATTTGGATTCAGGGCAGCATGACTGCCCATAGATACCGTGAGGAGGTAGTAGAACGTGTCATTGTCCCGCTCAGGGCCCTAACGGGGCAAGAATTTCAGCTCATGCATGACAATGCACCTTCCCATACAGCGCGGCTGGTGAGGGCCGCCCTTCGAGAACACGATGTTCAGGTATTAGATTGGCCTCCACAGTCGCCAGACTTAAACCCAATTGAACACGCCTGGGACATGTTACAGCGAAGAGCATTGAGGGATTTTCCGCCCAACTTGACAACAGAAGAACAACTTTTCGAACATTTAAAAAGAACTTGGGACTGCATACCCCAGCAAGACATTGACACCTTAATTTTAAGTATGGAAAATCGTTGCCGCTGTGTGATTAATGTTAGAGGAGGAAATACCGATTACTGATTATCAGATTTGTTAAGATTTTTATTCATTTAATTCGATTGAATAATTTTATAAGAATAAAATGTTTTTGTTCACTCAGTAATTTTCTATGGCTTAATTAATTTAAGACTTTTATTAATTAGAAAAACAAAATCGCATCGTGTTGTTAATGTTTAAATATCGGCCATGAAATTATCTTTAATTCTTCCATTTACAGTCATAACAAAATGTTTATAGTTTTCTAGATAATCAATGAAATGTTCAATATCCCTAGATTGTGTTGATGTGTGTATTACATAGGATAATCTTTCCTACTTTGTATATTTATTTATTACACTTTATACATAGTTGGTCTAATGGATTAGCGACTCTGACAGCTATGACAGACGTTTGGGGTTCGATCGCCGCCCAGAATAAATTTGGTGAGATGAGTACGATTACTTGTTATGTGTGTGGGTGTAATTTATCGCTTACATACAACATGTAACGTAATTAACGCACACCCTCAAACACCCCAATTAGAATCATAATACATACACTGAATTTTTAATTTAACATGTATATGCATTGTTATTTACTTAATTAGTTTCTTGGAATAAAGTTTATTTTTCTTATTTTGTATTGAATGATGAAATTTGTATGAAAACAAATAAAACTGCGATTTTAAAAGTCTTATTACTTTGACTTACGGTCCATTTCAATTTGTTTTGACTGTACAGGTTTAATATGACAATAATTTTCATAGCTTTAATTATTTTGGAATAAAAAGTTACCTATATTAAAAATTATGTTAATCGATTCAGTAAACGATTCTGAACAAACTATTTTCAGAATGTGCGTTAATTAAGTTACATGTTGTATATGTATTCAGAATTAAATAACGAAGTTTATCAATGAGGGCTACCGTTTTTGTGCTCACCAGTCAGCGCCACTGTCGCGGAAGATCCACTATAGCTGATCAAAATCATTGTTATTGTGGACGCGACGAATGTTTTTACGAAAAATATTTATTACAGTCATCGAGCTGTTACTCATTTTGTAATTTATTTAGTTTTAAACCAAAATGTTTAGTTATAATCGCAGTTTTTATTAATAAACAGCGTAACCCGAACAAAAACAGGGTATTTTGACGTTTCGTAGACCTGCCGCGATAGCCCTCATTGTCTGGTTACCATAGGTACAGGCTTTGCCTTGTTTGGGATCAGATGGCAGTGTCTTAGTTATCACAAGATACTTATTTATTATGTAATTCAAGGTGTAAAAAATAAAAAAAAGGAATTATCTTCACGTAAAATAAAAAATCCATTATATACAGTCAGAACCTGTCTATAGTATTATAGTTAGTGATACATAATTACTTCTAGGTTATTTATAGGCTTATAAACAAATCAGTTTAACCATTACCTTACTGTTTCAGTGAATCGCGTTTAACGAGACGAATTACGTCACTGCGTCATGAACATTCTGTTGCTGCAAGCAGCCTGATCGCCCTTGAATACGGATGAGCGGATCAGTTCAGCCTCATATGTTATGTATGCAGTTTGCAATCGCCCTCTGTACGACCTATCTTGTCTTACACATATCTTCTTATTTTACATGCATATTTTCTTATGTTTTTACTTAATTGCAAAGGAATTGTACGAGTTTATAACTGCCGCCACATTCCGGCATAGAACCTCTCGCCAAAATAGGAAATTTCATCCTTATCACCTGGATGAATGGTCATCTACAACCGTGCATTTCACAAGAATTAAATTTATAAAGAATTATTATATATAGTTCTTTATAAAATTAATCTATATATATTTTTAAGATTCTGCCGCGCACTGCCATTCTGTGGAATCAATTAATTGCAGAGGTATTTCCGATACAGTATATGACATGGCAACCTTCTTTCTATTCCTTTCTTAAACGCCGCGGCCGGTTCCTCTAGTGTTGCGAGCGTCCATGGGCGCGGGTAATCACATACCATCAGGTGACCCACTTGCGCGTTTGCCGCCCTTTTACATACAAAAGGTATCTACGTATTCAACGTTCGTTATCCAACTGCGAGAAGAAGGTCAATCGTAGAATCCAAATCGGCTGGGCACCACTACTACCGCAGTGTCTCAAGTCGAAAGTCTTCGACCATTGTGTGTTTCCAGAGATGACTTACAGAACAGAGACGTGGTCGCTCAATATGGGCATTATCAGACGGCTCAAGGTCACCCAAAGAGCAATGGAGAGGGTTATGCTTGGAGTTTCCCTGCGAGATCGAATCAGAAATGCTGAGATCCACAGGCGAACCAAAGTAGGTAACCTACATAGCCCGAATTATTGCCAAGCTTGAAGTGGTAGTGGGCAGATCGTAGAACCGACGGCAGCTGGGGCTGAAAGGTTCTCGAGGGGCGACCACGAACCGAATGTCGTAGCGTAGGCAGGACCCCTACAAGATGGACCGATGATCTTGTGAGAGTCGCTGAAAGCCGCTGGATGCGAGTAACGTAAGACCGGCAATTGTGGAAATCTTTGGGGAGACCTTTGTCCAGCAGTGGGCCTCTTTCGGCTGATATGATGAGCTGACTTCTTTCTTTCTTCTTTGAACCAAATACGTAAAGTAAGGTACTAGAAATATTGAAGCATATTCGAATAGAAAACCATACTAACCAAATTTAAACGCATTATAATTCTTTAGTTTGAATTAAACGTTTGTATAATGTATATTTGTCTATTAAATTGTTTGAACGACGTTTGTTTTTTTGTCGTCGAACATTGTCTAACCAAATTGGAGATGTTCTCAAGAAAGGGCAGGTCAGAAGTACCCTAAACCGGCGAGTATGTATGAAGAATATAATGACAGTAATCGAGGCAAAAGAAGTATGCAAAGATCGTGACAAATGGAAATCCGTTGTCTCTGCCTACCCCTCTGGGAAGCAGGCGTGAGTCTATGTAAATTGTTTGCTATCGCAATTCATACTTAATATAATCGTTTATTTTGGGACGATTTTGTGCTTTATAATTCGTTATTTCTAAATATCAGAATGTCCGTACCCCATCTCATCCCGTGGGGGGCGTAGAAGTCGACCCGAGGAATATCTACCAGAGGAGGCTTCTTTCTTAGTACTATGACCATGTTACTGCAAGCGCCAACCCGTGTGCCCAGCGTGACGATTATGGCACATACATAGATGATTTTTGGGGGTGGCTTTTGTCCAGCAGTCTTACAGCTGTTATAATGATGATGATGATGATGAATTTGTTATGAGTAGGTGCAGGCACCACACCTATTAACATACTCAGACTTTGTTTTTGTGTTTCTGCATATTGTGCAATTACAAAGATTGTAGGTAGAACTAATTGATATTCAACAGATCGACGTCAAAATAGCTGTGTGAGGCTCATTCGCAGTTGTGTGACGAATATTGTTTTTCAATTTGTAGCATTCACGTCATATCGGCGGCTTAAGAGCTCATCAATGGTGAAATATTCAAAAAGAGCGAATTTTGAATATCAATTCTGCAGTTCGTGGGTTGTGTAACGTTATTCCAAAGAACCGTTGGATGAAACTCGTGATTCTGTTTTTGTCGGAAATAATCTAAAATCGGTGATTGGTGTTTTTTGTTCCATTTATTATTAGTTTTGAAATATAATTAACCGACTTAAAAATGTTGAAGGATATCGTTTGTTTCGCGGTATCTCCGTGCTTTGTGAAGTACTCTTAGCGAATTACGTATTCTATAACTATACCGACATAGCCGTAAGAATTGCCAAGCTGAAGTGGCAGTGGGCAGGGCACATAGCTCGTAGAGCCGACGGCCGCTGGGGTGGAAAGGTTCTCGAGTGGCGACCACGAACCGGAAGACGCAGCGTGGGCAGGCCCCCTACAAGATGGACCGATGATCTTGTGCGGGTCGCTGGAAATCGCTGGATGCGGATAGTGCAAGGCCGGCAATTGTGGAGATCTTTGGGGGAGGCCTTTGTCCAGCAGTGGACGTCTTTCGGCTGAAATGATTATGATGATAACTATACAGAAGATTTTTTTTACTATTTTATCAAAGTTTTATCGCAGAGAGCATCGCGAATAAGACTCATGTCGGTCTACAATGTTTGACCATTAAAATCACGAGAATAGTCTCGTGATTTCCTGTGATTTTATGGTTGAACAATCATAGAATTGCGAACATAGGGATTCGTATAATACTGAAGAGCGACTTAGAGTTTCGCCGCCATCTTCGATTACTGCCAGTCTAAGATGGCGATGAAAATGTTTGTGATCTTCATTTTGAACTAGGTGAGTTATTTAGCGTTTATTTTCATTGTGAACTGATGTTCTAAAACTTATTCTGTTTTGTGGGTGGAATGAGCTTCTTAAGTGTTCCTTGCTATTTTTATTACAAATACGATTATATTTTTATAATTACACATACAATAAAATTACGCATAAATATAACACAAAAAATTGTTGTAACGCTGATAATTCTGTAGTGCCAAGTGATTCTCACGGACAATTTCTTATAGATATGTATACGTCAGAGACAAATAGATAAATAAAATAAAAAAGGTTTTTATTCACGTAAACTTCAAAAAAGTGCTTGTAAATAGTCAGAACATATTCGTAGTAATATATAATTAATTTATAATTATTTATAGGTACATATAGATATTTAGGTACACGGATTGTAGGAAATAATTTACAATAAGATTTATTTTATAACAGTAACGATATTTAACTAACGTAAATTAATTTAAATTAATAAATTGAAGTGTCTCACAAAATAAAACATAAGAATAATATTGTTAAATAATAAATATCTCGGGATAACTAGCACATTGCCATCTGATCCCTAACTAGGCTCAGCCTGAACTAATAACTAGACATCTGATAAATATACTTATAAACTAACAAAAATCGTGCTCATCACACAATGAATTGACCTAGGTGGGGATCGAATCCACAAACTCTGGTTTACCAGTTAAGGTCACTAACCACTGCACCAGCAGTTACTATATAAACATTAGTATGGTAACGACAGCCTCGTTGGTCTAGCGGTAGCGTGTTCAACCGCAGATAATGAGGTCCTGGGTTCAAATCCCGGGTCGGGCCAAAAAGTGATTTTGGGATTTTTCCGTAAAAAGAAATTTCTCAGTATCCGCCCGAAGTCTGGAAGTTGGCGGTTTTACACCCCCGTGCCTCGGAGAGCACGTAAAGCCGTCGGTCCTGTACCTGAACTCTTTCCGGTCGTGTCGCTAGGCGTCCCATCGGATCATAAGAGTGATGGAATAGAAAGTGCCCCTGTGTTTGCGCACACACTTGTGCACTATAATATGTCCTGTGCAATTGGCTAGTCTCCATTAAGACTGGCCGCCGCGCCGTGGCCGAAATTCGGTCGAGAGGACATCATCATGGTAACGATTATTATTACTCTACTATGTTAGTTGTCTCTGGAACCATCTCTGTTTATACTCGAGGCCGTTTTAGTGCAGCTCCATCGACTCCAGCCGTGGCCTCATGCGGAAGTAATTCAAGTAGCCAATGAAGCCTTCCAAGTCATTACTGTTTACGATACTAGCATAAAACGATGTACAAGGAATTGTTGACTTTATCACTGATATATAGAGTCCATAATCGTTTCTGTTATATCATTGTTACCATATCGCACATAATATCATTGTTACTTAAAATCTAAGTAATTATGTTCCATTCGATTAACATATCAACTATAAATTTATTTTTTGTCAAGTGGATTTATTATAATAGAACGAATTACTGAAAAAAAAAACATTTATTAATTACCAAGACGGATATAACCAAATGATAGAATAACAGAAAAGTAAATATTGAAAACCTTATAATATGAATAGTCCGTTCTAGATGAAAAGCAAAAGGCATCACAGCATTGGCCGTCGCAATATTGTGACAGCGCTGATATTCTGATAGCGCCCACGTGTGAGGACGATCCACGGATAGTTACCCCCATTACGTATTATAATAAAATAATAAATATTTGAATAGCTAAATAATGCACATAAAAGAATTTAATTTAGTCTAAAAACTAAAACGATGATGACACAAACATTTAAAAACTAACATGAAGATTTTATAAATGCATGTTAGCTAACTCTCCTATTAGCGAAAGAATATTAGGACTTTATAAAAAATACATTCTATACCTAGACTTAGAGGGAATAGGCGTATGGGCACATCCATCCCTCTTCCACACCATCAGTTGGGATTGTGATCAAACACAAAACAAATTGATTGTAAAAAGTCCCTTATTTGCGGGTGAGTTTTAAATTTATATAGCTCATTTCAGTTTCATGTCGTAGTTCACCCTCCATGAGTTAGTCCTTCCTTAGTTTGCTTTCAAATCGATGAATTGCCCTCTCCGAAACGAAATGGAAGAGAAACCCGCGTAACGTATTAACGTACCCTTCCGACGTGGGTACTTAGTTTGTAGTCTATATTTGCTAGACGACGACTGTATAGTCCGGTGATGCAGTGAAAGCCTCCTACGGTAACTGCATTATATATATGGCCTTTGCGTCTGTTACAGATGATTTACGGCGCATTGTCCGAGAGACATTTCTTTTGGTGGCTAAACAAACCGATGCGAGAGCGACATAGCTTGCCGCAGGCTTGACAAGAGAAGTTTGCGGTGGTTGGTGCTGAGCCGGTTTCATGTCACTTCTGTCTTTTATCAGCAAGTACTCCGAACCAGGCTTCATCACAGATCTTACGACCCTCCACTACACGTTTGCATATTCAAGTCTATTTTCAGCGAGCTTTTCCCAGCTACAGTGGTCAATTTTAAAAGCGGTGCATTAGTCATGTTATAAATTAAAATCATGTTGTAGTATATTATCACAGAGTTAATATTATACGTTGTTTACTGTAAACATGTCCATACGAGTCCTCGTAAATGAATACCGTAAATACACCCTTCTCAATAATAAGATTGACATCTTACTTGAGACCTTTTTGTTAGCACTCTGTTTGTAAAGCATCTCAATAATAAATAAACTGGGTTACGACCGGGTCAAAGCTATGTATTAGCATAGCAGCCCGGGAGGAGTACCCGGAAAATGGTTGGATGTCTACCGGAAAATGTATTTCAATCGTCTGAAATGATAAACGTCACAATTTTCTAAACTTCACAAGCTGCTACAAAACAATAAAAGCCTCTTATTTCTGAGGAAAATGTTGAAGGTAATATGTAAAAATTTTAAAAAATAACTTTAGTCCAATGAAAGATAAAACTGTTTTGTTTTCATCATCATCATCATATCAGTCCACTGCTGGACAAAGGCCTCCCCCAAAGATCTCCACAATTGCCGGTCTTTGATTTGGACCTGTTTTGTCTCAAGTAAAAGTTCTAATAGAATTTAGGGCCGTTATATATATTATAACGTTACACTAGGCAAGAAGACACTACAACACTACATTATTTGCGGTTGAACATTACCTTTAGACCAACGAGGAAATTATTACGTAACGTAACGTTTTGTTGAGTACTGCAATGTAGAGGTATTGTCCTACAGGTTGATCTTTTTCAAACTATTTAGTTACTCTTTGTAAATACTTCCATTCATACAAAATATAAAAGTTTGATTTAAAACCCCTACACGCAACCTACGGCTCGCCGGGCCATTGTAATTGGCCCATCTGAAGTAACAATTTTTTTCATTAAAAGAATAACTACAAAGTAAACTTGTAATTTTGTTTTAATTACGACCTAAATTATTTTTGCTCGCGGCGCTGATCAACATGACTGTAACTGTTGAGTAATATTGGTTATACATTCATAACCGAATAGACAGCTTCATTTTCGCTCCACAGATGTTTAAAAAGAGTCTCAATTTATATAGTCCAAGTTCTTAAAAGTCTTCTTAAAGGTCGTTTGAATCCTTACGCACTCGTGTGCCCCGGTCCGGGTTATCCGTAAACTAGGACGCCGGGAGGCTGCGTCGGCCCAATGCCCGGGTTACCCCGACCTACCCCACGACCTACTTGTTCGCACTGACATGATTCGGTACGGTAAGTACTCGATGGAAATATCGAGATTTTAATATGCCTTGTGGATTTAAGCCAAAAGTTTGCGGTACCAGTACATTAGTACTACGCAAGTAACGATTCAAGTTGTACTGGGCTTACATAAGAAGTTTGAGGATCTGAAATTAAATATATTTTTGTTTTTGATTAATCTTACGGGATCGTTGTTTTTACGTTAGGTTCCGCACATAAAAAGGAAGAAGGACAACGTTTTAGGATCATTTCATTGTCTTTCTGTATTTGTCTGGCGATTTACAAGTCTGTCAAGACCCTTTTCTCAGCGATACGTAGACATGACAAGGTGAAATTGATATCATATACACATGTTGGCAATTCATTTGGGGTGGGGCTGTTGCGGAATCAAAAGATACGACCGTTTACCGACACTATCTAAAAAGTAATTCCATTGGTTCTAAACTCATGAAATTTACTAAGAAAAAATGTCTTGTCTGCACAAGTAAAGTAAAAAAAATCGTAAATTTGTATTTACAACTCAAAATAAACATTAAAAATATCTTCGTCAGTTATAATAATAATAATATTTAGGGACAATGTCACTCAGAACCCCCAACTAAGCAAAGCTTGTACTATGGGTACCAGGCAACGATATACATACTTATTACTTATATAGATAGATAAATAATTAAAAACATAAAACATCCATGACTCAAAAACAAATATTCGTGCTCATCACACAAATATTTGCACTTACCGGGATTCGAACCCAGGACCACCAGCTTCGTAGGCAGGAGCACTAGGCTACGGTGACCGTCAAAGTTAATTACTGGTTTTATCATTTGACAGATGCATGAATACTGCGAAGCTCGTTAGAAGGTAAGGAAAAATGATATAAAATAGCAAAGAATGAGCAATAAAATTAAAATTTGTCCGCGGTCGTAATGTCTCGAACTTTTTTAATTGTTTAAAAAAAATGTTGCAAATAAGTGTAAATAAACCGTTTTAAAAGTCTTTTTTTATTTTTTTACATATTGTACCTAACGAGTTTAGTTAGACAATGGGGTTTAAAAAGAGAAATGTTTTTGTTAGGACGCTTAGCACGCTACGACGAGGCGGTCACGAGCGCGACGTGTACATAGCTTAATGGCTGTTAGTCGCAACTCGCAACACATGAAGCTAGATTTTAAGGCGCTGTGAATGAAATGAACACATGAAAGGCCAGTATTTTTCTCAGTGAAATAAGGTTGAAACAGCGGATTATATTTGACGACATTCTTCGGCGGTACCCTAATAGTAAGCGTCTGCCTTCTAACTTCTATCAGAATCTTATAAATTTTCACGATTAGTTATTTATCTGGCCGGTTAGCGTGATTGGTAAATGCTTGCCTTTCATTCCGCAGATCGTGGGTTCCATTCCCACCCTTATTTTTTTTGTGTGCATGAACATGTCTGTTTGTCCTGAGTCTGGGTGTAATTATCTATATAAGTATGTATTTACAAAAGAAAAGTAGTATATACGTAATATATCAGTTATCTGATTTCCATAGGTCAAGCTCTGCTTAGTTTGGGATCAGATGGCCGTGTGTTAATAATGTCCCAGGATATTATTATTATTTCTTATATAAGAATACAATACATATAAACTAAGTTAGGACTGTTCTTTTTTTAATTATTTACCCGGCAGCGCTAATATAGTGTATCATAGGTTCAATTATCAGCGGGGTAATTTAGATCTACATAAACATCTGCACGCGTCTAAGGCGACGCCCACCGACATCCTGAGTAGGCGAATCCCGAGTGACCTACATAATTTATCATAATATGTCATCTACCTATTTCTATTTATGAATGAATTTACTGCTAAATATGTAGGAAGATTTGATTTTAATTAATCCCATGCAATAGTAGATAACACTTTGGCCCTATTAGTGTATTATTAATATGTAGAGTAAGTATTTATAAAGCTACATATTCTCTCTCCCACTGTGCTTTTTTACTACCTTTTCCCTGATCCGCGATTGGCAGGGAAAGATTACTTTAAAAAAAAGAGAAGTTTTAGGATTTATTATAGATTTTATGCCGTAATACCAAGCTTTTAAAGCGCAAAGCTGAACCTTGGAAATGAGTAAATTTACACTCATATCTTAGTCTTTTTTCTGATAGCTAAATATGTCCAGGACGCCATGCTGGGCATATTTTCGTTTGTCTACTATGGCGTTCAAAATGTTAATCTGCCCATGAAACTAAAACTAAAGCAATATATATGAAAAAGTGGTTCAAATTTTCATACAAACGTATCGATCAGCGTTTTACGTGAGCAAAAACATTAATTCATGTTCCTCAAAATTGTTTTCTTTCAGTGGATCGATTACATGGGTAGGGGTTCTACCGGCTAAGTCGCCGAACATCGATTTCTTAAATGGCGTTCAAATAAATAAAGATTAAAAATGACTTAATCAATCGTTAAATCGGCTTCAACGTTGACAATCGATTCCGGACCATTTATGACGTCACAAGTCCTCATGGAAGCCGATTTAACGATTGATTAAGTCATTTTTAGAACCCCAGATTGCTATAACTTCACCTAATCTTATCCATACAAAGCAAACAATGTAAGTAACCATTGTAGCAAAATGTTGCAATTCCATGTCGTTCCCTTGCCGTTACGTGTCCGCTGTGTGGCGGACTTAGCATGCAATTTGGCTGGAGTTAGCACCATTAGGCCGCAGGTAGCTCGTGACTATTAAGGAGAAACGTTACGTATTGAGAGATTTAAGACGACGTATGGTGGTTTGCTGTGTGGTGGCGGCAGCGAATATTAGAATATCATCACCCCATCACATCCCGTGGGGGGCATCCAACCGAGAGAATATCTACCAAAGGACGGGCACCAGCTTCCTACTGAGTACTATGAACCAGCCAGTACCAAAGATACTTTATGGAGCGGGTTACTTTGTTTACAGCCTTATCATGGCAGCCGAATTACGTCCACGACTGGACAAAGGCCTTCCCAAAGATCTCCACAATAGAGCTGTATCTATAATTTAAAGGGTCGTGCCTTAATCGCCACCTCAGGTAATAGTATTACTACTTTTGTCTGACTTATTGGTATAATGGTTAATGACCCTGACTGCTAAACCAGAGGTCGTGAGTTTGATCCCCACTCTGTATAAAACTTTGTGTGATGAGCACGATTATTTATTGTGTCTTTTAGTGTAAATCTATAATATGTATGTTGGATTCAGAACCTTTCGGAGCATATAGGTGCTTTGCTCTGAAAGGTTGTTAGCAAGATAATCGTAAATTTGATATATAAGTGTGTAGAGGGTGTCGGTTCGAGATCCGCCGGACCATTAAATTTATGATTTCACATTTTTGAGAATATATAAGTATCAGTGGTCTAGTTGCCATGGTAAAGGCTCTGCCTGGTTAGGTGTCAGATGGCAGTGTATTAGTCGTCCAAAATAAAGTTAATGATGTCGTCCTGGGTGTGAGTAAAATCGCCAGGGCTCATCAGAGAGGAGGGAAGAATTTACGGATGGAACTGCACGTACCCTTGGTTACTTGGTTCGTCTCAGTGGAGCTAGTATGGTTAAGACGATTAATTTCTTTCTATAGCATTTGACCAATGAACTAACAGAAAACACAAGAATCTATAAAAGCTGTACAGAAACTGGAGTCCTGTCGCTAGCTCGACTGGTATAGTATTTCAAAAGCTCTATAAAACTCTTCGATATTCAATGTCTGTATATTAAACCGAATAATCATTCGAATCATGTGCTCATAGGCACAGAATAAGTACCCAACTGGATTTCAATAGATTTCCAATCCTGGAAAGCCTTTTAAATTAACTGGTCTGAAGGGCTTTATACTTTTTATAGCTGCTTCAATTCCAATGCGATATATGATTTCTATTGAGCGAACGTTTATACGACAAACTAAGCTCAGAGTAATTTCGCGCACCGTTGACTTTAAATAAACAATGCAATGAATTTCCTTTGTGTTACAATTGTTATTCTACATACATATATAAAAATATTATATGTGACGTTATTATGTGACTGTATTCGAATACCTTGTCACTGTATATGTATGCTTTGGTCTAGTGGTAACGTACATTATGAAAACCTGGTTTCCATTTCGGTCAAGGTCCGATTTAAAAAGTCTTATAGTTAATTTTTTTCATAATAGCCAAGTAATGAAGCAAGTGAGGCTTCTGATGTTACTGTTTAAATAGTTTTTTTGTAATTGGGAGCATGGATGTTGTTTTCTAATTCAAAATTTATTAATTCTTTTCAAATATAACATTTGTGTGGATTCGTCATTTTTTATACTCTGCCGTGCAGTGCATGACGTGGCTGCTACTCAGAAACACTGCCAGAAAACTCAGTAGGAATCCTTTTTATAAACATTTATTTTACTTATCATATAATTAATTTGTGGCACAATTCCAATCAGAATCTTGTAATAAGTCCTGCTACACAATTTGGCTTTTATAGTTCTTTTAAATTTCTTCGTAGGCATTTGTCTGATATCAGGGGGAGGTTTGTTACAGATTCTTATACATTGCTGGTGTTACACGCTATGCCGAAGAGCATGTAACGCCGTCATGTCGTAAGGCCGCCTCATCGTATTAAGTGCAGCAACGGAATATTGTGCACCTGTGTTTGAAACACGTACTCTCGTGCTGTATAATAGGTTAGTTCCAGTTGAAATTGGCTGTGTTGAACCACTATTACTTTTAATGGAATAGGAGATCTAAATGTTCTCAAAAAGGTGTGTATATTGGTATATGTAGTCCTGTTGTGTATACCTTGGTAAGTAGCAAGGCCCATGTGATTATTCGGCATACTTGTTTTTACGATTTAAGTGTTAAGTGCAAGGATAGGGTTGAGCTACGCTGCAAGTGTGAGCAATGCATGGGTGAAATGTGTTGCGAATTATTTGTTGCAAGCAACTGTTGCATCAAAGAATTTACAACATATTTACTTAACTTTAGTTAGTGAATAATAATAATAAAGAAAAAACTTGAGAGGTGTCAAGGGACACCCGGATGGAACGAAGTTATTTCTTATTATTTATTGAAGTTATACTTCTTTTGGCGCGATGGATAAAAATGATGAGAGTGAATTTTTACGATGCGCGCGCACACCGACACCAAAAAATTTAACAGCATGAAGTTAGTTCTAGGTGGTATGAAAATGTATGAGAGTGAATTTTTACGAGGCGCGCGCATCGTAAAAATAACAGCATGACGTTAGTTCTAGGTGGTATGAAAATTGATAACTATATTCAAGTTGTACATTAAGAAGTATAACTTCTAACGCGTGTATATAAGTACACACAAGTTTTTTTTATGTACAAAAAACCTGTATACACTCAACAAAAATAATCGTCGCGACACCACACTGTTCAATGCGAAATAGAAATGAAAATATCTGGCTAAGAGAGAGAGAGAAACAGACAGAGAAACATGCGCACGCCGCACAGCTGCAAAAAGTGTCGAGACAACTTTTCGTAAGAATTTTCTTCCGTCTAGCCGCCTTTCACAACGCGCGATAAGGAACTTCGTTCCAATAATAATAATATCTTGGGACATTATTCACACACGGCTATCTGACCCCAAACTAAGCAGTGCTTGTACTATGGAACACAGATAATTGATGTATATGTACATACACTACTTTGCTTTTGTAAATACAAACTTATATAGATAATTACACTCAGAATCGGGGCAAACAGACATGTGCATGCACAAAAATATCTGTGATGGGTGGGAATCGAATCCATGACCTGCGTCGTGAAAGGCACGCACTTACCAACCAGACCAACCGGCCCGTCAACCTTAGTTAATGATTGTTAAGTTACTACTTAAGTCATTACCTAACGTTAACAAAACGCCAATTATGTCTACTATAACGTTCATCAGTTTCACTGGATAATGAAACTCCTTGAGTTTTATCTACTATTTATGTTGTATAGTGAAGGTAATAATAACGTATTAAAAAAGAGCTGTAACTATTAAATGCATCAAAGGATTGTAATTTAACATACGTTTAAAATAGGTTGCGGCTCAAAAAGCAATATTGAAATCGGCACCAATTAAGCCACCACAGATGCACAGCCAAGATAAGGTAAGTACTCTTGATTGCAAACCAAATGTATTTAAGATACATGAAAGCGGAATTCCAATAAAAATAGGTACAATATGCGGTCTTATCATTAGGGTTCTCAAATTCTCTTTTACATATTAGGTTTAAATTCAAAATTCATTTATTCCGTAAAAATTTACATTTATGTTGAATCTTCATTTTTTTACCGTAGCGTGCAGTACATGACGTGGCAGCTACTGAGAAACACTGCCATAAAACACAGTAGGAATCCTATTTTTAAATAAAATATACTTAAGATTTTTTATTATGTGTGTTGACTCAGAACAACTCAATCCCAAGCACTTTTGTCATTTAAATAATCAAAAATTTTGTAATATTGTTATAGTTAAGCCTCCTGCCTACAAAGCTGGTGGTCCTGGGTTCGAATCCCGGTAAGTGCAAATATTTGTGTGATGAGCACGAATATTTGTTTCTCAGTCATGGATGTTTTCTATATATATATAAGTATGTATCTATCTATATAAGTATGTATTTCGTCGCCTGGTACCCATAGTACAAGCTTTGCTTAGTTTGGGGCTAGGATGATCTGTGTGACATTGTCCCCAGATATTATAATTATTATTATTAATATAATGACGGGACGGCGTGGTTGGTAGATGCTTGCCTTGCACGCCACTCGTCGTGGGTTCGATTCCCACCCCTGGACAGATATTTGTGTGCATTTACATGTCTGCTTGTCCTGTGTCTGGGTGTAATTATCTATATATACGTATGTATTTACAAGTTATATTATGTAGTCAAACAGTTATCTGATTTCCATAGTACTCGTAGCTCTGCTTAATTTGAGATCAGATGGTTGTGAGTGCATAAGGATGTGTGTCCCAAGATATTATATTATTAGAAAATATGTCAACCCTATAATATTGTGCATTTGATAGAGCATCAATTCCAAGCACGATCCTTCACAATGAAATTTGTCGGTGTCATTTGACACGCGTGCGCGCCATTAGACTCAGCTGCGCGTGCGCATCTCATCTCTAACTCATAAACTATGTATCTGCTTAGTACTATATTGCCTCATTAAATTAAATTGTGATGGTCTTGTTCAGAGATATTGAAGCTGTTTTTAACTTTTAATACGTGTTTTGATAATATTTAGGTAAGCCTTTTGTTTTAAAATAAAGATAGGGTTTAGAAAAAACAATTTCAAGTTGTATTAACCGACGTCAAAAAGGACGAGGTTATCAAATCGACTGAATGTCTTTTTTCTGGATATTTGTTACGCGATTTCGACGCTTTTTGTAAACCGATTTTGATAATTCATTTTTCATACGATTGAGAAAATTTGTTCAATAACTTACAATTTATAAGTTTAGTTAATGATCTATAAGGTCAGTTTTTCACAGTATTATTTATTAAGAGAGTGTGTGTTAGTTCTAAACAGACTTATCACGCGTGGTCCACCCTAGAATCCTCTCCGCTTACAATCGGGTGTAGTAAAAACCCAAAAAATATTATATATTGACATTAAAAATATATGCCGATAATTGTAATAAAGGCCAATAGTGACGTTTGATCGGTTTTAAAAAGTTATTAAACATATTAGCAAAGTAGGTGAACGTCGAGGTCTCCTGAAATTTATTCTTCAACAATGTGTGGCCTATTTTCGCTGAGAAGTAAAACGTTTTAGTCTATCTTTTGGGTCAAGAAAACTGCATTCCGAAATAGTTTTCTATAGTTTTTTTCTGTTGATCTTTTAACTTAATGACAAAGATCAGCTCAGCTTTTTAAATTATCAGGCAGGTATTCTTCGAAAGATTTAGTTTGTCTGTCCTCATGAAACACTAGTAAAGCCAATCTATAAAGACATA
Organism: Pseudoips prasinana; assembly: GCA_951640165.1. Classification (NCBI taxonomy): domain Eukaryota; kingdom Metazoa; phylum Arthropoda; class Insecta; order Lepidoptera; family Nolidae; genus Pseudoips; species Pseudoips prasinana. The sequence continues at coordinate 14,127,996 of OX621241.1, read as the reverse complement.
TCTAATAGTTTTAGTCTTTGAATTTAACGCGGAATCATCCTTCGGTCGTACCTATGGATGTAGGGATAGGAATAAAGTGCGCTGTTGACGATACAATACGTATGCGGACCCTTTTAAGGGAGATCACTCTACTTACCAACTGACTAGACTCGCGAGAAGATTATAGTGGGTTTTTTTATATACATACTACCAACTCAAAAAACAACCACCTGATGGTGAGCGATTATCGTAGCTTAAGCTTAACCTTTGAAGCACACACAAAGACGTCAAATCTGCAATAGGAGCCGGCCTGCTTTAGTGTAGGACCTTACAAACTATATATGTGTGAAACAAATAGTTTCCGGGATGCAACCAGAATTAAACCAAAGCCAAACCAAAAATAAATACAATTTGGCTACGAAACTTTGCCTACCACGTTTTTCGAAGCTTTCCAGCCGGCCGCGTGGCGCGCAGAGGGCTTGCAACATTAAAAAAGACAATATGTGGTCGGTGGCCACCACATATTGTCTTTTTTAATGTTGCAAGCTCTAAAAAAGTGTTCGATGTCCAGCACATTGAAGAGTGTACTACTAAACTATTATACATCAAAGGTCAAGGAGCTGACGCATTGCCGAACCAAACCCCCTGTGATACTTAACACATAACCAGGACCATAAAACATAATAATACCTGGATGTATTCTGTTAAATGCTTACCCAGGTGAGCTGCTCAGAAGGGTCATGAACGCTTTGCTCTACTTTACTTAAATCTTGCTAGCGTTTAGGGCTACCTAGGTGTCTCATGTAGGAGCAAAACAGCGTACAGACAAGGTAACATTCACTATATTAGTGCCATTGCGGTACATTATCCGAATTATCCATTATCCAGTGGAGTAACTTAACAAAACTTTCTGCCTAAAAATAGTCTTCCCATTCTTCATACTACGCCTCTATATATTCTAACTTTATGACCCATATTGTAATACGTAGTACGAAAGTTTTACGTAGCGGCCTTGATGTAGTAATAGAGCTAACTTATTTACATACGCCTTTAGGCCTATCGCCATATCGTTACGGTTATTGTACTCATTCACCAGAATAGAAATCCACTTTGAATGGGTGACTCAAGTAAAGTAACTGAGGGGTAATATTTGCTTTTATACTAATTTAGTTAGAATTTCGCACACATGTGGTAAAACGGTGCCTATTGTGGTCACTCTACGGCCCTGATGTACACGTTCGACTAGTGGTAGCTTATTTAAAGGCGCTATTAGGTATATCGCTATATCGTTACGGTAATTGTACTCATTCTCTAAAAAAATCCACTATAGGTGACTAAAGTAGGTAACCGAAGGGACAAAAATTGCTTTGATCTCACATTTTTTTAGGATTCCGATCGCAAGAAATAAAATCCTTATTGTTGTTACTATAATACTGTCTGTCTATCCGCATATTATAGACTATTTTCTCATGAATTGAAGGGGTGACCTAATTTGGAAGACGGCTTTCAAACATGAATAGTTTATCGAAATAAACTGTTTCTTTGTTAGTAATTTCATTGACAAAATACAAATAACCTTGGAACCTTCTGCTATAAACAAGCAAGAATATGGCTTAATCATTGTTTAACTATTTTATCTGTGATTTGAGCTGCTTAATTCTTTTTATAAAAAATAATAATATATATTCCATAAAATGGGTTAATTCAAGTATTAGGATTTGTAAAATTGATTGAAATGATTTTGATTAAAGTAACGGTAATTATTAAACAACTACAAATAAAGGAGATTATTAATTAAACTATATGTTTACTTTTGTAGGTACACGTATGTTACGATTTCTCCGTTGTTTGGCTACCAATTTTATTCGATAATGCTTTCATGACTGACTGACTGATCGATCAACGTACAGCTGAAGCTGATGGGTCTAGAACCATGAAGATTTTTACAGACGCCAGCACATCAAGCTACCCCAATCTGTCAAATTTGCCCAATTGAAAGTGCACCATGTGATAAAGTTAAAAATCTATAAAAGAAATTTGACAGATTGGGGTGGCTGGATGTGCTGGCGTCTGTACAAATATTTCTTAAGTGACGGACGAAGGTGCGCGCTAAGCAAGGATATTTAAAAAAAATCAACCTCCTACACTCTTATTTAAAAACGAAGTCTAAAATTAAACTGCAGTTGATTCTTGGTTTAGTCGAAAACCATCCAATGAGATTGCTTGATCGATAGTTCGACTGCAGTTTAACTTTAGCCTTCGGTTTATATAAGGGTGCCAGAGCCTGTATAAACTTGGAAGATACGCTCGAGAGTACAGTCTAGAGAACAAGAGTGAGGAGTTTAAAATTACGGGGTTCTTTGCGTGCACGTGTGGTGTGTTTCTGGGTTTAATTTCCGTATTCACAACTAGTATTCATGTGGTTTACAAATAGTTAATCTGAGCCTGGGTTTTTCTTTGTTTCCGGGATAAAGTCTTGGATGTTGATAAAGTCCCCCGCAATACAACCATTTTTTTACATTGTGTTATGTCGCTTAAAGAAGAGAAAACAATACCATATAATTAAGGATCTTGTCTCACAATTAGAGAGCGAAAGCTAGAGTCTACCATGCTTGCCTAGTGTGGGTTAGCAGATTACACCATCGCCATCAAGAACATTCTTGAAAAATTCTCAGTCATGCAGGTTTCGTCACGATGCTTTTCTTCACTGTTTTAAGTACGAGATAATTAATTTTTAATACGCACATGAATGATTGCACAGGCCAACACTATAACCACATGACTATTTCAACTTCGTCAGTCTACTATAAAAATAGAATCAATCAAGATATTCGATATCTACTTAGATATCGAATATCTTGATTTATAAACTATGATTTAATAAGCATTCGTATACCTTTATCTTAGTTTATAAAGGTAATTTTCTTGGATTGGATAATTATTGATTATCCATTGAAAGCGCTTGAACCGGTCTTAGCAATGAATCGTAAACATCTCAGGTTACAATAAACATTTCAGTCATTATATTTTGTAGTGACCATGAAAAGGATTTTTTAAGCTGAGTGTAAACAAGGCTGTCTTAGTCGATCCATGTATTTCATTCCTGATTCTACTCCACCTGAACGGTTGAATAGATCTTCAAATGTGATACAGTGGTAGTGACCATACTCATGAGTGCATATATCTGAATTCATAAAAAAATTACACGCCGCGGAGGAATAATCACCGAAACAACATTTGCTTAACTACACTCAATTCAATATTTACAAGCCGAATTCTTTGAAGACCCAGTAAAAAGGAGTATTTTGCGATGACATTTACATCGTGTACAGATAGGCTTAAGACCGATTTACTATGCCAAATCGAATGCCAAATAATCGACTAGCAGTTGATCCAACACTATACATCCAATATTTAAACTCCAACGTTCATAATATCCAATGGTTTATAATTCGAACATTGGCTACTAGAAAAGAAGGCTAGGTTAGAACTACGACCATACAACGGCCATCAAAATCAATCGTTAATCGTTAAAGGATACATTCGATTTATTAACCTTTAGTTATTAAGAACTCTCTAGTATTTGGAGATTCGATTTATAGTTGTCGATCAATTGATATTCGATTTCGTATAGTACACCTGCTTTAAACTATATTTACTCCCATTTGCTAGGAATTGTGAACAAGGGTAACAAATTTTGAGGTTACAAAGTCAACAACAGGTTCTAAATGTCTGCTCATTGTTACATACAGTGATGGTACGATCGCATGGTACATTACAATGGCATTCAAGTATGTACATACATGTAATATTGCGTGTATCCTCTGTACAAGGCCGTTTTCGTATCGTGTGTACACTCAACACTATCATGCATTCATGCCACATAGTACATACTCTTCATTCATCAATTTTCACAAAGTCACTGCTGAATTGTAATGTGGAAAGTACCTAGTTTACGCGAATTTATTATCACTTTATCGGGCAACGGCAAGTACTGGTTACCATCAGGCCGTACCTATATTTGTTTGCTGACTTAATTAAAATATATATATATGCCTCCATATTTGAACTCTATTGAATTTCTTTATAATGTTGAAAACCATTAATTAGAGCTATCTACTACCTTTTAAAGGGGTTTTTTTAAAAGACGACTAGCCCGTAATACATATCCGCACCTATTTGGGGAACCTAACAGATAGTAATTCACGAACATTCAGAATCAGAACAACTAGATATGAGTCACATATGTGGTTGTTCTTTGCGGGGATCGAACCTGAAATACGTGGACGATGAGGTGGTACCGTGATGAGTACCCTAACCACAGCACCGCAGGTCATTTTTCAAGTGTTTGTACTACAGAAATTCTTTTTTTACATTCATACCTACAACTTTTGTTTACCATTGTATGTTAACATAGTTTAATCTTGTCTGACATGTAATTAATCTAATATTAGTACCTAAATCCTAACTAATATTGTAAATGTGAAAGTAACTCTGTCTCTCCCTCTGTCTGTCTGTCTGTATGTCGCGCTTTCACGTCAGAACTACTGAACCGATATAAATGAAATTTGTTACACAGATAATCTAAAGGCTGAGAAAGGACATAGGCTGCTTTTTAATGCGATAAAAGGGTTGCAAGGGGTTGAAAATGTCTATGGAAGTATTGTCATTTTTAGAGTAAGAAGCTTGAAACATATATTTAGGGCTGTTGATTCGATATAAATAAATATGATATTCAAAGTTTGTAAAAGTTTTACCTTCAAGGGTGTAAAATAACATAGGGAATAGAGGGGATGAAAGTTTGTATGGAAATGTGTAAGGTTCATGTGAATGTTTTATAAGTTTGCGACAGGAGACAAAATATTATAGATATTCTGATGAAAACTATTTATAGTTTTCATCAGAATATCGACTATCTCGGATGATTTTTTCCCTCGATTTGTGTTCATAGCTTTTTATTATACAACTATTATATAATAAGTCAAAGGTCAAGAAATCAAACTAGTCGGACAGTTCTCAGAACCATGCCCTATTTTTTCTTTCTCTTTTATACAAACGCACAAAGGAAAATATGTAATGATACAATTAGATTAGTTTTGTCTGTGCTATTTCAGGACACAGCCAATTATAATAATTATTGGCTGTGTCCTGAAATAGCACATACTAAACTTATCTAATTTGTTTATATTTTATCGAGACCTGATTTAAATCTTATGTTGTCGGGCTAAACAATTAAGCTCGTTAGGCTATTCTAAAAATACCCTCTTCTATTTACAAACTTTCAAAGACAGACAGAAATAGTTGGAACGTTAATGTCCATAATCAAAGTTGGTATTATTCCAGAATTACCGCCATAATTCCATAATTTACATATAATTTTAAATAGTAAAAAGCACAGTTATTAATAAAATACTAAAGCAGTAACTATTTTAATATTAAGTCCCCTTTTTAATAAAATTATTTACAAAACCTTTTCAATAAAGCTATTATGGGATCAAAGAGAGTAGTAGCAATTGTCTGGCCCCTGCCTGAGCATCACTGCTCAAGGACTTACTGATCAGTCATTGTTGCCACTATTAATCCGTTGTCTAGGTTCGAACCCGAAAGGCCCTCTAGTGCGAATACTTACTTTGTAGTTTTCTTTTGCTAGATGGCTTGAGCCAAACAGTGAATTCCTCCTAGGCTAAGTATAAGCTGCCATGTTAAAGAAACGCAGTTGTGAGTAAAAGGGGACGACTACTCCCACCTCTTACCCACACCTTGGTTTATATTTAAAATTGGACTACCCACATTTAAAATTAAGAACACGTCTGTATTCCCAGCGAATATAACACCTGGTTTTGATATGGAAATAAGTCTCCAATATTAGGTTACCTTGTGGTGAAACTGCACTCAGGTATCCAAAGTGTCATTAAAACAAAAGCTATGTAAACAACAATAAAGCCGATTATAGGGGTATAATCTGCTCTAACGAGCGATAGATTCGGTCGACACGTAATGTTAAGATTGCGCCACACTGAGTTCACACGGGTTCAGAACACGATAGCGCGGCCTTGGCCCCGGTACAATAAACAATGGTAATTATGACATCGCGGCGAATGCTATTGATGTGTATTTACTAAGTCCAAATATATGAACCATTTGTGCCAACAAATGGTTCATGTATATGAACTAAGTACCTATAAGAGTAATACAGAATGGCACTTATGTAGTCGTATAGTACTTTAATAAAACAATTTTTAATTATATATAATAGTATTATTATATACAAGATATAAAATAAATTTTGTTACTATCATAACCATGTCAGCCGAAAGACGGCCACTGCTGGACAAAGGACTCCCCAAGGATCTTCACAATGGTCGTCTTGTTAGTCTAGTGGTTAGTGACCTTGATAGTTAAGCCAAAGTTCGTTCGATACCCACTCAGGTCAAATCTTTTTGTGATGAGCACGAGTATTGGTTCTGTTTCTGAGGTGTAATTAATCTATAAAATCCGAAATATATAACCAAGTTTATTTGTTTGCCGTGATACAGGCTTTGCTTGGTTTGTGATCAGATGATAGTGTCTTATTTAATTCTGTCCTAAGATATAGTAAGCTTTTATACACAATTTTTCTTTGATGACGACTTCAAACTTATTAACACATAGTCCTCTAATGACGTATGGGAGTTTGTAATAAAGACATAGCTATACATTTTGTACTATCATATCACCCGCAAGTCGTCTACAACTGGACAAAAGCCTTGCCCAAGGATATCAGGGGTAATGCTATAATCGCCACCTTTGGCAGACGGGTTGTCAAACGCAGTATGATGGTCAAAGTAACAAGAGAGACACTCCTGCCCGTTGTAGATAGTTTAATGCAGACAAAAAGCTAGGTAGAAATCTTAAAAAGAAAATATTTCAAATTCAGATAAATTACCTTCTCAAGTTTGAACCAACGCACGGCTAAATAAGATATTTATGTTTTATAAGTTTCAAATAAGACTTTTTATATTACATCAAACAGTCTAAATATAACATTACAAGTTATAATAATATTTACGAAGGTTCAGTCTATCGTCAATACCAGTGATTCTCTAAATGTCAGACGCGCGTTTGCTAAATAGTTAATTATATTTTGTACGTATTTTACATAAAATTCGTCGAGTAGAGCAGAATTATAAATTCTACGAAATATAATTATCTTATGTTCCACGTTTATAAGAAAACGCTGATATTATTTTGGTGCTTGTAAGTAATCCTGCACTGCGGTTGTAAGTTGAGTTATAGTGTGGCACTGTCCTTAGATCTTATGCAATAAAGCACTTCAATGAAGCACGGTCGATGCCAACTTGGCAACCAGTACTAAAGCGTGAATGTTTTTAGTATTTTGACCTATTCTTATAAATCCACTACCAGTGGCGTAGTTTCCATATAACATGAACCATTTCGGTTTATATAAATTTGTGCGAACTTATCAATTTGATATGAAGATTCACATTCAACTGTCGCTCTATAAGCGAGTCTTGTCAAGCTAAGGAATACCGGTAGATGTTGGCAACATTTCCCTTAGAACGTTTTGGAAAGAAAATGTAAAATTTCGGCAACCTAACAGTATTTAACGTAGTTGTATTATTAAAGCAAAAGGCGCCAAAAATAGATTCGAATCCTGTCGGCAGCTCTCTAAATTTCTCTTTGCCAGAATTATATTTGTTAAGTACAGACGCAAGAACATCCAGCTACCCCAATCTGTCAAATTTCTTTTATAGATTTTCAACTTTATCACAAATGCATAAGGTTCACTTTCAATTGGGGAAATTTGACAAATTGGGGTAACTTGATCTGCTGCTGTAGGTACATATTTGTTACAGACAACCTTGGGTTAGGTAATAACTGAAAGAGTAAAAACGGTTATAAGAGATGTAATAATTTGAGGATCTAAGAGAAAATATAATGATAATATAATGATATATTTTGACTGGCTAAGAACAAATCTATGTGTGATGAGCACGACTATTAGTTCTGTCTCTGGGTGTAATTTATCTAAAATTAAATGTATAGATTTAGAAACATAAGTATTTTTTGTTCCCATAATTAGTTTCTGAATAGTTTGGTATCAGATGGAGGTGGTTAGTTGTCCGAAGATATTTATTTACGAATAACTCTTACTAAATGACTAAACATTTTGCTCTCATAATAAATACATACAGGAATAATATACAAAATACCAGACAGTGCCCAAAGACTGTACCGCACGTTTTTAATTCAATTATAACACGCTTTTATTGCTGTACGTTTCGACTGTCCCTTTCAAAATCACTGGGTCATGACTTGTGTTGGTGTAGCGAGTCATAGCAAATAAGCGTGTACCGTACTGTTTTTACTAGGTTAAGTTTTATATGGGTCTATGCCACCCGAAATAAAAGTTTTATTATTATTATTATATTATTACCTTCACTTGTAACTATGTATGTAAGAAAATCTTGGAATCTTAATTTGACCCACTTCCCGGTCTCCGATTAGGATGCAAATTTGCACAAGCTTTGAGTTCTGATGACAATACATGACTAGTTAAGAAACGTCATTACAAATCCAATATGGCGGCCACAAGATGGCGGACTGGCTGTTTGAAATCTACCCCCATATGGGTATCAAATGAAAGGGTTTGCTGAATGTGATACGAAAAAAATAATGTTATTTTAGTGCATGCTAAAAGCGTGTTTTTTTAGTTTTTTAACTATTAAGGATTATTATTCAATTATAACAACTAGAAACCTACCAGATCTATCTAGGTCTCCCAAAACTTGTTTTCTCTAGTCGGCCATCCATTAATGTATTACACAAGCAATATAATCGAATTCCTAAGTTCCCATTTGTCGCACAAATCATAATTTTCCATTGAATGGTCCATTTGCATTCTACAAGCTATTGGTAATAAAATGAAACATTGGTGACATGAAAACAAAATAATAAACTGCAAGTATTTCTACGCCGACGTATTTTCAGTTGAGCGACGCATAAATAGGCGTAGCATTCAACATAATATATAAATCTATATTTTCACATCGGGGACAATTTTATTACCTCTGTACGTTCTATAGTATCTCATTAAATGCAAATGCTCTTCTAGAGATCTACAACGGAAACATTTCGCTCTCATAATAATACATACAGAATTGTATAAATGATTGAAATTATAATATACTCTTTTTGGTCGAACGTTGCTCCATAAGGTATATATTTTTTTGTATTGAAATATGTTAATTACTTGCTTATCGTATGGACAGTGGTTACCCTAGTGTCAGTTGTTCAAGCCGCCCATTAGGCCTCTGACATGGCTTAACGACTGTTGCCTAATGGCTACAAGCGGCACCGACAGCTTAACGTGCCCGCCGAAGCACGGAGACGCTCAGCAATTACACCAGTTCGGGACCTTACGACCGGTGGGAGTTTCTGGCTATGAGCGCCTCGAAATATGTTGCTGTTCTACAAACTGCTGGTCGGCATAAGTTAAGGTTACATAAAAAGTAAAATATTCATCGAGTATATTTGCCCGTCAAAGTTTAAGATTTAGTACATAACCTTGAACATTTCTGCAAACTTAACCCATAGATTTGGCATTCGGTACAAGTAGTAGATCGGCTATGCTATTGGTTTTATATATACTATAGATGATTTGCAGGTAGGCTATTTTTTAATTAAACATAGCTCAATGTCCCGTATATCTCAAAATCTCAAAGTACTAATGACGTAAATTTTTGGTATCTCTGAACTGTCAAGTAAGTATTATGAATGGTGATTATTTGTTCTCGTATTAGTCTTAATATAATATGTGATACATGATATTGTCGGATGATGTTTTGCACAGGTATTTTCAGTGTTTCCTTATTTAATTCAATAAGAAACGATACAAGAATGGTTAGTACACCATCCTTTTATCGTTTCTTATTCACCCTCTTGTTTTATCTGATTAGAACTCTCAGACGATCTATGCGTTCTATTATCTATGGTTTTAACTTTCTTTCTGTGAATAATTAGCTAAGTCGTACTTCTTAGTTATAGTTTAGTGCAAGGCAGTAAATTATTGTTGTAGAGATGCGTAGAGATCATAAAACGGACAATTTGTGGAACATCTGCACCGCAACGAGAATTAGCCCTGTTTAGTTCGCGCTGTAAAATGTCATTGAAATATTTTATCGGTGTCGTGTACGTAAAGCTTCGAGAAAGTCATAGTTATTTGGATGTCTCGGTCGCCAACACACTGCTTTTTATTTTGTCTTATTTAAATTTCCGTTTATTACAAGAAGTAAACCTTTTTTGTTTGATCACACCCGTTTTATATGACAGCCATAATAATAAAAGTTATGAGTAACCGAATGAATCTTATAGACATCTTTGAAGATACTTTATTGAAGTGAATACTACGTAAATGTCTGTATCCTCCCACGCTGTGTACGAGATGCATTTTCGGTGTGTCCGTTTAAAAAATCAAATTAGAATTCTTTAAATACCGAGATTGCGCTCTCAAACGAAGTGAGATATGGCGCTGGGCTTTTTTCTTTTGTTTTGTGCCCTCGATCCTCGGCTGCCGGGTAACCGCAACGTAACATTCTCCAAAAAGAAGAAGAATTTAACTTTAATACATTTATCAGCGATTATCGTAACTGACATTTTCTTTAATTCATTCTTAACTGATTGTCTCGAAACGTATGTGTGTAGCTTTTGTTAAGCTTTATTCGTTCATTTTGATTCTGACAAGGATATGGCGAACCTTGATTTTTTTACCGATAGTATAGATTGTTATTCATTTATTGCCTCGTGTAACCATTTTTAATCTACGATGTTATCATGTTATACGATAGTGCTAATAAATTGGTGATCTCATTGTATGAGATTGCCATCGCGATTAATATACATAATCTTTGAAATAAAATATCTTTATCTATACAAATAAATACAATTGAACTATAGGTTTGTAATTTCAAAATTACAGCTTTTTCCTATATGTACATAAAATATATAAGGTGCTCATAACAAACCAATTTTAGATCACCGTAGCCTAGTTGGTAGTGCTCCTGCCCACGAAGCTGGTGGTCCTGGGTTCGAATCCCGGTAAGTGCAAATATTTGTGTGATGAGCACGAATATTTGTTTCTGAGTCATGGATGTTTTCTATGTATTTAAGTATTTATCTATCTATATAAGTATGTATATCGTCACCTGGTACCCATAGTACAAGCTTTGCTTAGTTTGGGGCTAGGATGATCTGTGTCACATGGTCGCTATATTAAAAAAAAAAAAAAAATTGCATTGTTTTCGGCCGTCCGGTCAATTTTTTTCATAATCACGGCTCAAAACGGCTGGATCGTTTTATACGGCATTCTTACTGAAAGAGAGCGAAAGTAATAAGGAGTAATAAGTTTAAACTGTTCATATTATTAATTAAATACATTTTTTGTAGAAAATCTCTATATTCTTAGGGCGCAGTAAATAAATCTTGCTATATACGCTGCTGCATGTTGGTTTGTCAAACAATTATAATATAGATAAGCAATTTTAGATTGTTGTTTTTGTCTGCAGGCAGTTTTGATTAAACGTGTCCGTCCGAAGTGTCCGTCAATGTTACCGACCTTTATTTTTGTAAAAATGGATGGGCGACGGAAGCATCGTTGAATAAATTCTTAACGAGAAAATAATGAGCGCTACTTACACATATACAGCTACATATGCTTTTAACAGAACATCGACTTGAAAATATTTAATTTTTTTAAGTTAATCCTTAATTAGTTCTACGAAACTCCATTTTGGGACATGAATCGATGCGCTGTTTTTCTTCAGAATATGTACAGTCGTCGTCTCATCGGGATGCAATTGAGTTTACAGCGTCTTTATTAAGTTTGTATTTGGAGCTTTATAAGAGAGTTGAGACTGAATGTTGGTAGTACTACACACCCGTGTACGCTCCAAGTATACCTCGTGAATCGGTCAGAGTGCATCTGTGTGTATGCATACGTTGGAATACTATAATTCTTTATCTTTATTAAAACTCAACGCCCGCACGAGGAAAAGCAATTCTTATATCGCGGAGGATTTTAGAAACATGCAATTCAGGGACTAATAAAGCTAATAATTTATGAGTCACAGAAATAGTTGTCTTATGTGGGACTGTAACCCAAAACATTATTATATAATATTAGCGGTTGTTCACTGCACCACGTGTGTATTTAAAATATGTCCTGCATGTTGGCTAATCTCTGCCCCGCGTTTTTGTGCCTGTTTTCGTAATGCGAGCATATCTTCTGACGTGGCATAATCATTACAGCGTATTTAATTCAGGTAGCCAAGTTGTGATGGGTCTATGGCCGCGGGAGAATGACCTCATTAACTTTATTGGTATCGGCACAACTTTAACGACTTTGGATTTTTGAAATGCCTCCAACAATATTCGGAAGCTACACGCGTTTTCTTAGCGAATTGTTGAAATAAAATGCCGCCTGTAAACATCCGTGGATCATTTTTATTTTATTTTTACGTGTATTTAAAGCGAACCGGCGCCGGTCGTGGAAGGTTAAAATATTTAAAAATATCCGTTCGGGATGGCGTCAGTATGCACACGGCTGTAGTTCTCATTACATACATCAATCGACGTCTGTTGTGTTCAGACGTTCAAATAACGTGTATTCCTAGGTTTGTTAGCGGAGGAGCGCGAACTCGGCTTGACCTCGGGGCTAATATGACTCGTACTGTAATGGAAAATCTCCGACTGGACTTTAACGACTCTGACGCTTGTAACAAGTCTCATTTTATTTCGAGTTGTCTCATGAAAAAAACAATCCATACATGTGATGTAATAAATCTCTTTTATAAAAAAAGACATAGAGAAGAGTTAACTTAGTAACATAGGAATTAAATAATAAATACTAAAATGAAGAAAATACGTGCTCTCCAGTTCAGTGTATAATGTGTTTATACAACAATATGTAGATGCTAAATTATTCGCATACCCACCAAGGATAGCTTTTTGGTGGGTATGCGAATAATTTAGCATCTACATATTATAGTATATATGTACAATGAACTAAGGAGCACGTTTTTTTCTCCATTTTAGTATTTGTTCTTTAGTTCCTATGTTACTAAGTTAACTGTGCGCTATGTTTTTTTAAACGAGATTTATTCGCATACCCACTAAGGATAGCTTTGTCGAGAATATATTAAAAACTTCTAGGGAATTGGATCGAAAATGATTGCTTCGTTTATTATTACGAGTTGTTTGCCAATGTCATTCTAGGTAGCATTAAATTCTCTCCCGTCCTCAGTAGAGAACACATTATCTAAATGACACGAACAAATTGTTTATCGTTTTTTTGTAACAATTACATTTAACTATCTTTACAAACGTTTTACAATGATATGCGTAGGAAAATATCTATATGACGGCATTACTATCTAAATCACGCAATAGTCAGGTCATTGCCCTCATTATCACTTTGCACGATAACGTGAAATACGGAAAAAATCCATCCTCCATGATAAAGCCCGCGACCACTGTTATGTGATACCTAGCGATTCGCGCGAGCTATATCAACGTAGGTCATCGTGAAGCTGGTTAATGGGTGTGTTAATAGCTCGAAAGGCTTAAGTAAACAGTAGCATGTCCTTGACTATACAGTGTGAGTCTTTATAATGTATACATATCGATATGAGGGAATCTATTCTTAGTATCATCGACGGAAGAAATATTTAAATATACAAAAAAATAAAAATTACCGTCTTGATTAATATCGTGTAATTTATTTTTTGCACTTTTAAACGTTTTCTTAAATTTTTTTATATCATGTTATTTCTGTTAATAGAATAAAGCATAATATATTCCCTCATTTCGATGTGTACAAATGTAATTATAAAGACTCGCACTGTAGTCGTCATCGGCGCTGTGATGAGGTCACGTAAGGTCGGAACTCTTTTGTAAATATTTAATCTGGCAACCTGTAGTCATAATAATTGTATAAATGTAAATATAGAGTTTTTTTTAAACAAATCTGACCATGGCAACCGACTGCTCTGATATAATACAATATAATTAAATCAGTGTAGCGAATGTTAAGCCAAAATTATTAATAATATCCTGGGACATTATTTACACACGACCATCTGATGCCAAACTAAGCAGAGCTTGTAATATGGAAACCAGATACCTGATATACTACATATACCTACTACTTTTCTTTTGTAAATACATACTTATATAGATAAATTACACCCAGACTCAGGACAAACAGACATGTTCATGCACACAAATATCTGTTACTGGGTGAGAATCGAACTCACGACCTCCGGCGTTTAAGCAAGCGTTTGCCAACCACGCCAATAGGCCCGTCTATAATTTATGCATAAGTTAAGTTACATATAAGCCCGAATAATAAGTTATAATATATAAGTTTGTTAAAATTAAATCTGAATGATTTAATTTTTGGCTTAACATTCGTTTTTATTTTAACAAACTGAAGATTATAAATTATAAGTTTGTTAAACTAAACCTAATTGATTACATTTCAAAATTTTCAACTAATTTGCTTTAAGCACGAACGCAGGTTATTAGTATTACATAATATACAATGCAGAATATAATTTATACTACACTCTTTACGGGTACTTGAATATTATCCCGGTCTATTAATATGACGTTTAAACTGCACTTGTACTAGAAATGTGGCAGGAAATCAACCAGTGCGTAGATACAAAGAGAAGCCATGGAAGCAGATTTTTTTTAACCCTTAAACAGGCTGTGTACTATTCGAAACCACATCAATTTCAACCTTATTACTTTGAGATAAGATCCAAAAGCAATGCGAAATGTATATACTAACGCCTAGATAAGGGTTAACATGACGTTCGCTGTTAGCCTTGTAGGCTTTCACTACTTTTTGCCTGTAACAAACACTTTTGTTGTGTGGTAGTCTAGTATATCGAGCTTGCCACATTTCACACACGTTCCTCGCACACATCGTTGGCGTTATTTGTATGTACAGACGCCAGCACATCCAGCTACCCCAATCTCTCAATTTTTATTTGTAGATTTTCAATGTTCACAAAAGCATAAGGTTCACTTTCAATTGGGGAAATTTGACAGATTGGGGTAGCTTGATGTGGTGGCGTCTGTACAATACTTCGCACGGATTCTAAACCGCCACCAAAGCTGCTTGAAAATGAAGTGCTACCAACCATTGGTAGATATTATCTCGCCTCTTAGCTGTCTCACATATCTCCGGAAACGCACTTACAATAGACTATCAGCAAAAATGGCAAAGGTTAGTACGGTTTGCCAATCAGCGAAGTCTGACAGTGAAACTACTTGTTTTATTTTTACTAACTGTACTTAGTGTCAACAATAATGTCCTACAACATTTTTTTATCATTAATGTCATTATTATTTGGTGAAATGTCGTAATCACTGGAAAGGTGAGAGGAGACATATATATTTAGTAAATGTGACATGTGACCTACAGTGACATTGTTTACGTCTACAATAATATGAGGACAATAGGTTTGTGTCGGTTATATTTATAGCTTCGTAAGAAATTCTGACTTACGTTGATCATAAGTAAAATTAATACAATGTTCACCTCTAAATTCCTCTCAATACCAACTCATTATTGTCATCTTCTTTGTCTTTTCTACATTTCTGTTCGGGTTGGCTCATAGTCTACTGGAATCAAACGAACGCGGGAACAAATGCGGGACTCTCACCTGACTTTAATGCCCTTCGATGCACTTGTAAGATTTATGATAGAAGATTGCACGTGTGGCTCAGCGGTTAAGACAGGCACCTGGCCACTTGTTGCGGTTTCAATTCCCGGACAGGACAACTATTTGTGTGACCATAAATAGTTGTTCTGAGTCTGGGTGTACATCGAGTCCGTCAATAATGTTTGTATATCGGGACTCATATACCTAGAGACTTAAAAAAAAGTAGTAACGAAAATCGGGGTATCTTAACCAGTTATATCAGACTTTGCTTTTTAGAGAAAAAGATAACCACTTCTTTTATATATATCATGCTATATGTTTATACTGTGTATACATTGTGTACTTTTTGGGTGAACAAATAGCGTGAAATTTACGTCATCGTCACGTTATGCTTCTCATGAGCTATATGTATAACCTACCTACTACATTGTAGATTATTTAGATTAGAAGTGTAAAAATTATTTTCGCTTTTATCGGCAGTCCCCAAAGACTGCCCCGCATATTTTATATACCAATGCTCTGATGTATTCAGCATTTTTTGCAATAACATGTAATGGATAGCAGACTTTGACATTAATGGCCTTATAAAAGATCTGTCACAGATTTTTATTTATAACACTTTTAACGTTCAAAACACAGTTTTATATATCTACGAATAGCAATTTTTCATCGATATCGTATATGTGGAATTTTATTCGTCTATATGAAAGGTCAGGCCGGTGGGGCCCTTTGTATAAATCATGTTTGTTTTATCTCACCCCCAATGACAAGCAAAATCCCATCGTCTGAAAAAGATGGAGCTCACAGATTATCCTGACATTTTAACAGTTAGTTTAGTCTCATTCACCCTCCATTTGGAAAGTCGTAAGTTGCGATTTTTCCATTTCGATTAATGTAGTGTGGAATACACCTGAATTTGTTTGCCCGTAATAATTAGCTTGCTGGACGTGGGTTCACTGGACCACATATTCTTTGAATGCACTAATAATAACCCTGCCTATAATTTATATGACGACCTTCCAAATTTAAAGATTCCCATTGATTTTTCTTCTTTGCTTACATTCCTTTCCCTGGAACTCTATGAAGTACTAATGTGTTTTATAAGATGCAATGGCATCAAATTGTGATGTTATGTTTTAGCCCAATCGACAAGATATACAATTAGGTGTATCATATATTCCAATTTTAGTTAATTTTTTTTAAGTCAACGCCTGCACTAGGGAATTAATCCCTGTGTTGCGAGGTACTTTACAAACATATAATAGACGGACACAAATTATATCCGGACTCAGAACAACTATTTATGGGTCACACAAATAGTTGTCCGGCGCGGCACTCGAACATGCGACACGAAGCGGCGAGGCGACTGTCTTAGCCGCTGCGCCACACGTATTCCCATTACACATCAGACATTGGCAGAATTGTCGATATCGGCATAACTTATCATTTTGAAAAAGAAGAAGAATTAGCTTTATTCTATCTTGTGTGTAGTTTGTGTTACAATTAAAATATTGCAATATCTACCGAACAATTCACTCACTTTAGTTCACATTATACAAAGTATAACTTAAATAATTGGGGAAAGTTAAGTAACATCCATTAAACAGAACCAATTCAAGAAAACAAGTTTGAAAAATACCATCACTTTTGTTTTGTCTCACCATACATATTAAATCAACTGATAGTAATTTTTGTATGGGAATTCAATCTCTTTTCGATATGTGCTACACGTTGTTCAGTGCTATAGGCCAATTAAGTTCCTTAAGTTATGTCTACATATATGTTATAAGTTGTAAATGTTCCATTCCACTTCCTAAACTATTGTTAGATGATCAAACTCTCCTTTATAACGTTAGCGGTTTTCGACAATAGCTAATGAGCAGCCTTATGAAAAGATTCTGCCTATTCCGTTACTTGTACGGACTACTTCGCTTAACGACATTGCTTAAACTTTCAATGAAAACAAATGTTACAAAATGTGGGGCAAAGAGCAGTGTTACACTGTGTTTGAACTCTGCTCTGTAGGAACTTTATATGTATATACAAAGATAGAGACGGCATAGTCTAAAAACGAACTCATCGTTTTTATTTGTGAACATAAACCCTAGCTAGATACTTCCAGTGGTCCATAAGTGATCGGTAAGGTTAGGTAACTAAGCTCGCGGTCAGTCCATAGATGGTTGACCACCAAAGTAGTTTCATTTTTGAGCGTCTCCGTGCTTCGGAAGGCAAGTTAAGCTGTCAGTTACGGTTGCTATTAGGCAACAGTCTCTAAGCCAAGTCGAGGCCTACTGGGCGGATTCAGTCACTAGGGTAAGCACAGCCAATACGATAAGTAAGTATTAGGTATAAATATCTATGTTACTTATAATTCGACTGTCACCATAGCCTAGTTGGTAGTGCTCCTGCCTACGAAACTGGTGGTCCTGGGTTCGAATCCCGGTAAGTGCAAAAATTTGTGTGATGAGCATGAATATTTGTTTCTGAGTCATGGATGTTTTCTATGTATATAAGTATTTATCTATCTATATAAGTATGTATATCATCGCCTGGTACCCATAGTACAAGCTTTGCTTAGTTTGGGGCTAGGATGATCTGTGTGACATTGTCCCCAGATATTATTATTATTAATTACAACACTAGCAATCATAGGTAACTTGAAAAAAAAACCTGTCTAATTTTAAAACCGACACAAGAAGACGAGTGATCTTTTATAGCCTATATCTACATATATATGTCTCTGGTTGTTTGTGACACGTAACTCCTAAAACGTATGAATGAATTTTAAAGCATTAAACTACTTGATATTAAAAAAATGATATAAGGGACAGTGAAGTAGCAATAAATAAATCCCACATATAATTTGTAAGTCTGGATGCCATCTGATCCCAAACTAGGTATATCCTCTATTAGGGCAATCAAACAACTGATAATATATGTGAATAAATACATATTATAGATAAATTACACCCAGACACAGAACAAATAATCGCGCTGATCACACGTTTAGGATTATGCATTTTTTCCGGTTTCACTTTTAGATTAGATGAATTTTCTCTACTTATAAGTGTGGATAACAAACAGAACTGTACTTTCAGCTAACATGGCATGACCTCTTTTGACGCACAAGGTTTTTTTATATATTAAACTAGCTGTGCCCGCGACTTCGTCCGCGTGTTAATTAGTTTATTTAGTTATTTTTGTAAAATAAAAGACTTTTTCTAAAATAAAAGTAGCCTAAGTTACTCCTTATTACATCAGCTACCCAGACAGACAAAAATTGTAAAAAATGTTATTTTGGTGTATGTACCGTATATATATTCATATTAATGTAGTAAAAACAGGTTATTTCAATATTACAAACAGACACTCCAATTTTATTTATTTGCATAGATTATCACATTGAAACTTGAAAATGGTATTTATACCAAAAAAGCGAATATAAAAAGAAGCCGCAATTAAAATTCGTCAAAAATAAAGCTAATTAAATAGCTGTAATTCGTTTTGAAGCGACTTCTTGTTTTTGTCAGACATGGTTACTGTTAGGTAGCTCCAACTCTCTTTGGATAACTTAATATGTGAAGTTATCTATATATTATAGAAAAAAATACTTTGAAATTTTTTACATATAATAATAATATCCTGGGACATTAGTTACATACGGCCATCTGATACCAAACTAAGCAGAGCTTGTACTATGGAACCTAAATAACTGATATACAATTTTTCTTTGGTAAATACATACATATCCGCTCAATTGCTTCAAAATATTTTTTTTTGCCCTCGAGTGCTAGCTGCTCTCGGTGCACGGCGAGCGTTCAACCCGCCTCAACTAAAACTTGATTTATGGTTTTCCTAAAAAAGGCATTTTGAAGGTTTTGACTGTTCTGTATAGCCAGTAAAATAAGGTACAAAAGTGTATATGTTAGGTTATTTAAGCTCAAATAAATAATATTCCATTAGCGTTAAAACTAGAGGTGCGAGTAAATGTTAGTGTGTGAGTTCTAAATCAAAATTACAGAAAATTTAAATTAAAAAGTGCATAAATATTTAATATATCCATAAACTAGATGAATTACTTGATATGATCATGCACATTTGAATATTGTTCATGTGGAAGAATGTCAAAAAAACACGGAACGAAAAGAATACACAAATTTTAAAAGTCGCTCACTGAGATTCAACTACCAATATTAGAATATTTTTGTTCCGTGAAGTAGGTAATAATACGTTTTGTCTATGCTCTTAGTATTAGAATTGTTTTGGATACGTTTAAATAGAGCTCTAAGCCATTGTAATAAGGATCATAATGATTTTAAAATAAAATGTCAAAATGCAACCACGGTTGCAGCGAGCAATGTAGGCATTTGAAATTTTGCAACTGTGGTTGCAGAAAGCAATCGAGCGGATATATAGATAATTACACCCAGGCTCCGGAAAAAGACATATTCATGCACAAAAATATCTGTCCCGGGTGGGAATTGAACCCACGATCTGCGTTGTAAAAGACAAGTATCTACCAACCACGCCAACCGGCCCCTCAATTTTCCTATTCAACAATTTTCCTCACAAAATTAACAATTAATCAATCAAATCAAAATGTATTTAAATCAAATTGATGATAGTACACACGCCAGCACATCCAGTTACCCCAATCTGTCAAATTTATTTGATAGATTTTCAACTTTATCACAAAAGAATAAGGTTCACTTTCAATTGGGGAAATTTGACAGTTTGGGGTAACTTGATGTGCTGGCGTCCGAACATTAAATAAAAATTTTAAGCTAAGCAAAGATTTCATTTGCGGTGAAAATCAGATATTTATATATTTCCGATTTATTTTGTCATCTCACGAGCCGCCTTTGACTCGTTCACCCACATGAAGTCACACTTTGATGACTCCCTCGTCACACGTATAATGTGTAGCCCAAAAATGTGTCAAAACATGAAAAAAAAACACATCAGGTATGATGAAGTAAATGAAATGAATATCGACATAAACACCAATATATAAGTATACTAATGTTCTCCTTATTCTTATTATGTTGTAACCCAATCCATAGCTGAGTGAGTGACGTGACATGAAAGGCTTCTTATCTTGCTACTATACTAATAGACTGCCTCGATAGTTTAGCGACAGCAACGTCAACCGCAGATAACGAGGACCTGGGTTCAAATCCCGGCTCGGGCCAAAAGTGATATTTCTGTAAAAAGGGAAATTTCTCTGAATAAGCCCGATGTCTGGGAGTTGGCGGTATTGTACCCCCGCGGCTCGGTCCTGTACCTGAACATGGACCTGTACCTGATCGGATTGTGATGGAATATAAAGTGCCCTTGTGTTTGCGCACACACTTGTGCACTACAATATGTCCCGCGCAGATAGCTCGTCTCCATTAAGACTGGTCGCCGTGGCCGAAATCTGTAATTAGAATACTGAAATAGCTCACTAAACGCATGGAACTGTTATCAACTTATATACGTCTCTTAGCAAAAGCGCTTTAAACAAAGCGCTACAGCTGCTTGTATGGGAAGTGATATCTTTCACGTACTTACACAATCCATATTAAATAAACAAGATGTAACAGTGAGAGCTTTTACCTTACTATGCGATATCTATGGACGTCTATTTGTCTATGTATGAGAGCACAGATGTATTTTAAAGGGATTAATGTGAAATTTTGAGGGTTTTCATTAACCATATTTCTTAATTGATTGGGAAATTTATTTGTGAGGTTAGATATCTTGAATGATATGCTATACTGCTATAGTATCGACAAAAAGAACACATTAGCTTGAATTGAAATTTCATCGATAGAGAAAACATGTAAAGGCTCTCATTTCTTGTTTGTTTCTCATTTGTTGTTATAAATCAAATAAACCAATTAGGTCAATAAGTCATTTAACGCGAATAGTTAATATAACCTGTAGATGAGTTAACAAAAGAGTAAAATAACGCCATTAATACAATAAAAATTAAATAATTTCGTTAAAAATTCAAAATAAATAGTGGACTTATAGAATTAATTACAAAGTATACTAAATGGGCATACTTAATTATAAGAAAATCACTATGTTAATTCGTAACGTAGTTAAATTTGTATAATTATTATTAAAAATGATGTTTTAGTGAATTTCTATATATGTATATAGCCATCTAACAATGCGATTGCAAACTAAGTCGATTTGTTTTCGTGTTCGCTGAATGAGTTCACAGTGGCCATACATATATTTCTATGTAATAATAATATATAATTTCTACGCTATCGAATTGGGTTGTGTACCTGAATGTTAGTTTAAGATAATGAAAATATATAATAGAAAGAACATGGGTTGGTAAATGAATTACCATGTTGCTCGGATTGCACGCGGGGAAATGTTGTTTCCTTTTTCACATAGTATAGGCCCTTAACCACTCCGTACAAGTGTAATGTGCATTTCATACGTCACGCCGTGGGGGCGATCATTAATGGCTGTAGGCTGTTGGGAAATGGACTATTGTAGTTCTTTGTTTACTCCACAAGTAGGTCGTGCATTCAATGTGTGATTGCCTGCCGTTCTTCACTCAGAACCCTGCTGTTACACAATTATGTTCAGTGTCACATTATGAAAACTGGGACGCTTGCATTGACATTGTTTTTTTAAGACGATTTGAGCTACCTACATATTTAAATTGATCGCTGATGTAGAGCACGTATACGCATTTAGCGTGAAGTGTCTCGGGCTAATGGAAGGAAGAAAGGAATACGTTTTATTCGAGAGCAGTCGGTACTTTTGTGATGTGTAATTGTGTACATGTCTCTTATTGGATCCGTTGTGTCTTTTATTTGCACGAAGTTTTATATTTTATTTGATTCTTACTACAAACAAACTATAAAAAGAATAGTATGCTATCTAATCTAAAAAGATGTTATGGGTCGTGCGTGAGTGACTGGGTCTGGTGTATGTAAAACCTGCAGTACCTACTTCTTTGTATGTACATAACTTCTATCAATATACAGGGCTTTACAATGTTCGTATAAACCGCTCAAATTGGTTCACTAAGATTTTAGATCGGTTTTCATGGTACGGTATGTAATGAAATAAAAATAGTTTTTCTTTTTCTTTCCCATGACCTCTATTAGGAGGAATACTACGACTCACTCTGTATTTAGTTATCAATTTTAGTTTTTTTTTCAATGTCGTTTTTACATAAGATTTTTCATAAGTTATTTTGATTTAAACATTCACATATAATATCTATAATATCTGGGGACAATGTCACACCGATTATCCTAGCCCCAAACTAAGCACAGCTTGTACTATGGGCACCAGGCGACGATATACATAGGTACTTATATAGATAGATAAATACTTAAATACATAGAAAACATCCATGACTCAGAAGCAAATATTCGTGCTCATCACACAAATATTTGCACTTACCGGGATTCGAACCCAGGACCTCCAGCTTCGTAGGCAGGAGCACTACCAACTAGGCTACGGTGACCGTCAATTTAATTTAATTTAATTTTTATTTAATTAATAAACTAAGTTATCTGAAGTGAATAATAGGACATACAATGTTTAGAAATATATGTATTTTTATAATTAGGTATATTCATAGTTATCATCCCAAACTGACTGGTCTGTTGTACTAGTGGTAAGCGACCATAACTGCTAGGCCAGATGTCGTAGATTCGATCCCCACCAGGCTTAATCTTTGTCTAATGCGCCCGCTCTGTGTCTGGGTGTAATTTATTTAAAATAGGTATGTGTTTAGAAATATATAAATATGTTTATCAGTTATATGGTCGCCATATCACGGGCTCTGCGTGGTTTGGGATTCCTCTAATCCGTATGTTACTCGTTGCCGTCCCAAGATATTCATCAAGGACTATTCTACATATATTAGTAATAGTTCTAGTCCAGTAGTACATAGAGTTTCTTTGTTATACGCGACTAATAAAACAATCTTTACATTTAGACTTAATAGAGTTCAGCGAAACTAAGTTAGTAGGGCAACCTTGAATTTATAAATAAGTGAGTTTAAATATGAGTCACTGACCTATTTTTCCATTAGGACTGTACGGCCCGTAGCTGCCGGAGGACAAGGGCGAGGAGTAGCCGTTGTTCGGCTGCGGCTGCGCCGGCGGGCCGGGCGAGGGCGAGCTGGCTGCTCCGCCCGCCATCCAGTCGCGGACGTGGCCGTTGGCCTGGTGGCCGTTGTGCGAGACCCCGGGCTCCGCCTTCACCGCGCCGGGAATCACGCCGCGGTACGCCACCTCGTGCTTCAGGTCCATGCCGCTGCTACCGCATGCTGTCCCGCTGCCGGCCCCGCCGCTCGCACTCCACACTTCTGCAACAACATTCAGGACTTTAGTTCATCATCGTCAATTCAAAACAAATTGTTATTTTTTTAAATATCAGTGGACGACAAACGAGCAATTGGGTCACCTGATGGTAATTGATCACTACCGCCCATGTACACTCCCCACACCAGAGTAGTCGCGGGTGCGTTGGCAGCCTTTAATAGTCAGCAAACAAGTGTTTCCCCACCCCGATGAACTCTGGCAACCTTACTCACAGGCAGAAACACAAAATTAAAACTATTAATATAGTTATTAAAGAATGTCTCCTTTAAGGTGGAGGTACTTCCCCCGTAGGACTGCTCTTCATTTTATATTCATTTAAATTCAATAGTAAATTGAATGATTTAGTGTACTTGAAAAGCCGCTAAGCAAGCGCATACGAAACACTACTCATTTTAGTTTATTCCTACGAAAGTGCTGGCTACTGTCTTAAACACTACTGAAATTATTTTAATATCGTCTCTCTAAAATAGACCGTATAAGAAAACCAGGGTATACATAGAACTGTCGAAGAACTAAAAATATTTATAGTACGCACACTAATTATGCGTACCGGGCGCATAATGGTCGACAGGTTCTAACGTGTTACTTATTTTCTCTCGGTATTTGGCGGCTATACTAAATTGACACAACTAAAGTTGCTTTGTCCTATTCATAAGATCTATTTTATTTAGTAATAAACTCATGATATTAAATTAAGACGCAGTAGGGCAGGCCTTCTACAAGATGGACCGATCTTGTGAGAGTCGCTGGAAGCCGCTGGATGGTAGCGCAAGACCGGCAATTGTGTACATCTTTCAGGTAATATATATATACAACATGTAACTAAATTAACGCACATCCTGAAAAGAGTTTGTTCAGAATCGTTTACTGAATCGATTTATATCATTTTTAATATAGGTAATTTTTTATTCTAAAATAATTTAAACTACGGAAATTATTATCATAATAACCCTGTACAGTCAAAACAAATTGAAATGGACCGTAAGTAAAGTAAAATAATACTTTTAAAACGCAGTTTTATTTGTATTCATACAAATTCCATCATTCAATACAAAATAAAGAAATATAAACTTTATTCCAAGAAACTAATTTAGTAAATAACAATGCATATACATGTTAAATTAAAAGTTCATGTATGTATTATGATTACATAATAATATTCTAATTGGAGTGCTTGAGGGTGTGCGTTAATTACGTTACAAGTTGTATGTATATTTTTTATATACATACAACTACGACAAGCGAACAAGTGGGTCACCTGATGGTAAGTGATCACCGCCGCCCATGTACATTCGCAACACCAGAGGGGTCGCGGGTGCGTTGCCGGCCGGATTAAAATTAGTTTAGTTGGTATTGCTGTATATATTTTTTTTTTGATAAAATGTTCTTACCAAAATATCCAACATCTCAATATAGGTAAATATGTACCCGATTATCCTATCTCTGCTGATTATATAGTCTTACTATAAGTGTAATCATCGTAAATACTCAACCAATGGTTGTTTCTCATTAATGCTTTTAGTGTTTTATTTAAAGTATAAAATATAAAGCACTTGGAAGACCGTTTTATCTTATTAACGCTTGATTAGTTTCTAGTTTAAAGTTTTATGAGTAGTAATTAAACAATAGTTATTACGGCGTATGTGATTAGCAACAAATTAATTACTTATGCTTGCAGACACAAGTGTAGGTACTCATTAATAAGTGGTTATTTCTGTATCACAAGCGCTGTAGTTACCCCAAAGGTCTCTGATATGGCTTAGTGACTGTTATTTAACGACTTCAACCAGGATCGAGCTTTAAAACTCCGTGCTTCCAAAGCACGGAAACGTTCAGAACTTGAACCACTTTAATGTTCACCTATCTTCACACCGACCTCTAATCACTTACGGCCCATTGAAAGCAACTGTTTATTAGATGACTATTTAATGTTGACTGCCTGTCTATACGTTATACTGGTTACGTTCAATCTAACAAATAAAACTTGAGAGGTGTCAAGGGACACCCGGATGGAACGAAGTTATTTCTTATTATTTATTATGTACAAAAAACCTGTATACACTCAACAATAATAATCGTCGCGACCCCACACTGTTCAATGCGAAATAGAAATGAAAATATCTGGCTTGCTTTCTATAAGAGAGAGAGAGAGAGAGAGAGAGAGAGAGAGAGAGAGAGAGAGATAGAGACAAAAAAACATGAGCACGCCGCACAGCTGCAAAAAATGTCGTGACAACTTTTCGTAAGATTTTTTTCCGTCTAACGCCCTTTCACAACGCGCGATAAGGAACTTCGTTCCAAAAATGCTATTAATTGGAAACCATACACTGTAGTGTATGTAGTGGAGGAGCGTGAAGCAGTCGGCCCTGCTTCTGACTTAGATTGGAATATGTGAGTGAGAGAATAGAGTGTGCAAAAGTATTTGTGCAGATAAAACTGATAGTTTACCCTTTGATTCCTGAGCGCTGTTCTGCTGCGATTACTGTTCTATAGTACTACTAGAGTCAGCTCATAAAGAGATAAATATTTGTTATATTTGCATTCGCATACTATTAAAGTGTGTCATTTACGCCCGAAATAAATGCACTATAATATTCCGGGCGTAGTGGACTAGGCTCTGTTGAAACTAAACATTAATGTATTATTATAAGCTAATAATTTATAAGTATCAATAAAAAATTGGTTGATAATTTGGAATTTGGTATGGAGACTTATTCATGTCATGCTGGACATAGACCTCCTCCAAAGATTTCAATAACGTAGCCATTTGAAGGGGTTTGCTGTAATCACCAAGCTTGGTATGCGAGTTGGCAATCGTAGTTAGGTGGTAGCTAATACACAGGAGGCGCTTCTACCCATCTACCTAGTGTATCCCTAAGGCGCCTTTTACGAAACCCGCGAGATGATATAGGGTGGCTCTGTTATTCATTCTAGGCCTAAACCACACGGCTATGAGTAGACTCATTCGAACTTAGCATTCGACTATTTTAAATCTATTGAATTTCATATTCTTACCAGTTCTTATACATTCGTAAGGCTGTCTTTTACTAACTGTATTTGTACGGCATAAACAATACGGCACGCTATCCATCGTATTAATTCCATAGGAATTTCCCAAAAATCTTATCTTATATATCAAGCTAGCTATTCAAGACGTTGTATTGTGTTGTACAATCGTATGGACGAAATGGCCGAAATACAATTTCTCATGGTCGTTACAATCGTTGATGCCATTGCTAGATAAAACAAACGACTTTGTTTCCTACAAAGGGATTTGAAGACGACTAGAAAGCGCCAAAATCATACTAATACTATACTTGCAAACGTGAGTTTGGGAAATTGATTTTTAAAATAATTTGGGTGAAATATTTTTATTACTGTTTTGATAAACTGTATGTTTACTGACTGCAAGTTTTCTTTTTTACAATCGATCATTTAACCGAGATTCGGAAAGCATGTACTGTCCATTAAAAAATAATTACCATAATCGGTAGACAAACATCGGAGAAATCGCGTAATCTTACTAATATTATAAAGTTTGTAAGTATGGATGGATGAATGGATGTTTGTTGTTCTTTCACGTAAAAACTACTGAATAGATTTTAATGATACTTTACAATAATATAGCTTATACATCAGAATAACACAAAGGCTACAATTTATAAAGATATTATGTGAGTTGTCCAAAATATGACGATAAGTATCAAGTCAGTAGGAAAAAATCTACCATCTGCGACCTATTCCGGCGTGCACTGCCAAAACCGCTAGAGGTATACATCCTTCTTATATTATAAATGCGAATAAGTTTGTGAGTATAGATTAGAAAACTACTTTAACGTGGGTGAAACCGAGGGGCATAGCTAGTAATACATATATTATATACATACAAAATAATTAACAGTCGAATTGATAACCTCATTCTTTTGTTGTCGTTAAAAAAGAAGAGTTGTACCATTTAGAATTATTTACTTTGACTCAATTTAGCAATCAAAGTTGCAATGGTAGTGAAGTTAACTTACTTTAACCAAAGCTATACGGCTTTCTTTTAAATTTTGAAGAAAGTTTTCGAGAGTAAATCCCATCTCAACATTACGCGTTGACGTCATTAGCCATCAGGCATACCTATGAGAGAAAATAAACAAGAAATAATTTTGATGAATGGGTATAGATGTGCTATGTTAGGTAGGTAGGGGAGCTGGAGGCTAATTGTAGTAGAGGTACGGACCGACATTCTACTTTGGATTACAATATGTACCTACTATTATTTATTTAGAGCCTTTTGAAAGAGATACTTAGTGAGTGTTTATTTTGACTGTGTATTATGTAGATAATAAATAATAATACAAGCACGCATAATGTAAGTTATGAAAGGTATTACAAGTAATATTTACGCCAGAAAAGATAATCTCATGGTAAGTTAAAATATCGACGTTTTTACAGCTTGTGTTGTTCTATACCGTTGTATAGTGCAATAAAGTATATACACTGTATTCTACCTTGTATAAAATATTTAATAAAGATTTAAGAGTGTTCAGCACTGACATTGCTATCAGATGTCCCAAAACTGCTTGAACAGTCTCCAATCATAAAATCTACTAGTAAGATATTTTCAAATATTTTTGAGTGTTCATTATGAAAGTAATAACTGACAATTATATTATTTTACCTTAAAGTTGTACCAATGCGCTTGATAGATTATTCAGAATATTTTGCCTAAATACTAAAACAATTATAAAAAAATAGTACGTTTAAATATGTTTATGTCTCATTTGTTGAAGAAATTATGTCGCTAACAAACTGTGTTACAAATCTAATTCGATTTTATATCAGTGTTATTTATAAAGTAGATTTAAGGTTAAATTAAAATAAAAATAAGATTAATTTTAGAGCTATTTACATGTTTAAATAAATATAAAATATAAATTATGATTTAACAACATTATTAGCAAAAAGTAGCAGTACGATTATAACCTCTTTTAAAAAACGTGGCCGCCAGACTTGTTTGTTCACTAGTATAAAAGGGCCCCGGTCAGACGAATCGACACACAACCGATATTTCGTACTCGCCGGATGCGAGTACGACCGCGAACGCGTCGCGACCACCAGCGTCCTCCATGACCCTTAGTTTGCATATCGTACCGATAAAAAGCCCCCCTCAACGCGGACGGGGGGCCGCGTCATGTCATTAACGTAGAGCGAAAGTTGCACTAAACTCCCTAAAAACCATGATCTCTCACCCTCTCCCCGTCAGTATCCGCCCAGAGCCGAGGTTCGAACCCCACAGGGGGTGCCCTCCGGCGCGGGTACTTAGTTTGTAGTTTTATTTGCTAGGCCGGTTAGAGCCCACGCTCACCCCTACTGCCCGGTGAAGCAGTAAAAGCCGTAAGGCTAACTGCACACGTCATGTTAAAAAAAAAAAAAAAAAAAAAAAAAAAACGAATCGACACACTTCTTAGTCGGCCGTCGAACCGAACGGAGCTCCGTGTTTGTGTTGCCACCTAAAAGCTGAGTATACTTTATATATTATTACTGTTAAATTATTAATATTGGTATTACTGTGAAATTATTAAAATTAGCATTAATTAATTATATTGAACTATTCTTGTTTTAATATTTTATTTTTCAGCCGATGTATTATGTACGAATTGGTTAATTAAATTATACTATCCAATGAAATATGGTTTCTTTTAAATATTTCCCCATAAACATTAACTAATATAAGAGATCGTTATTGGAGATACATTGTTATTAAATAACATTGTATACATTTAAAATATTAATCCATACATAATATTCTAACAGATAGGTATATAATGAATTAATATTAAATATACATATATCTACATATAGATGGAAAATATTATGTAGTTATATGAAATAAGTTATTATCAGAAGTGGGATTCGAACAAAAAGACTAATGTGTTATATGTTTCCAGATATTTGTGAGCGTGGTTTCATAATGGATCCTACGGTTCTTGAAAGCCTACTGAAGACAATTCAAGCTGCCTTAACGGATAAGCGTCGAGGCGACGATGTCATCCTGCCGCCTTTTGATCCAGAGAAAAACGAAAATGGAGCTGATAGCTGGTGTCGCTCCATCAGCTCTATTGCTGAGGACATGGGATGGAGTGATATAACAACGGTTGCTAAGGCAGGTAAGGCCTTAAAAGGTTCTGCTTTATTGTGGTACGAGACTTGGGATCCTGAGGAGGGTAGAACATGGAATGTTTTTAAAACGACTTTGACTGACTTATACCCAGAAAAACGTAACCTTTCTGAAAAACTATCTAAAGCAGTATTATTGACCTCCGACACCACAGACTCGTACTGTGAATACGCCAGGGAAAAACTAAGATTATTTAAGCAAACTAAAATAGCGTTTACCGAATTACAATTAGTAGAACTTATCTGTGGGGGCATACATGATATGACGGTTAAAATGGCAGCACACAACAGTCGTGTTAAAACCACCGCCGAATTAATCTCGTTATTTACAACATATGCCAAAGTTCCTAAAAAGCGACCATTAGATCACAAAACTGAATCCTTATCCACTGCTAGTAGTCATAAACGATCTAGAATAGAAGATAAACGTTGTTTTCTGTGTAATAAACTGGGGCACACTCGTGCTCAGTGTTTTCATAACCCAAATCGTGAAACCCATCAGCCCAAAGCTTCTACTTCATCGTCAACTCATCATCCCGTTCAATGTACATACTGTAAAAAGGTGGGTCATGCTGAAAATGTATGTTTCTTCGGATCGTAAAAATGATGTAAACTGTTTTGCTAAAGTTCATAACCTCAAATTAACAAAAATCGACATTAAAGATGTGACTTTGGACGCTCTTATTGACACTGGTGCTACATGTAGTATCATTAAAGACTCTATAGCCAAACGACTAGACTGTAATCTGGATCCCCATTACACCACACTTAGCGGAATTGGGAATGGTATCTTACATATTTTTGGTAAAATCACTGTACCTGTAAAATTTAATGAAATCTGTATCGAAATAGAGTTTAACGTAGCTAGAGATAGTGAATTCCATTATGATTGCTTGATAGGTTGTGATATTGTGCAATACTCCGATATTTCTGTTATTGTGGATTCCATGGGTTGTAGGGTGACTCGTAGAGTAACTCCATTATTGACTGACGTTGTTAACTATACAGAGACTAGTACTGATGAGTTAGGACTACTGAATAATTTAATTAGTCATTTAGATACTGGCCTTCAGACAAAAATAAAAACAGTCTTTGATAAATTTCCATCTGTATTACCTTCTGAACACAACATTGGGACTGTGAAAACTGGTACATTACATCTACGTCTAAAACGAGACGAAGTTGTAAATTATAGACCTTATAGACTAGCACCTGTTGAGAGAGAAAAAGTCAATGAAATTTGTAAAGATCTTTTAAATAAAAATATAATCCGAGAAAGTGATTCCCCCTATGCTAGCCCTGTTTTACTTGTGAAAAAAAAAGACGGAACTGACCGAATGTGCGTCGATTTTAGAGCTCTTAATAAAATTATAGAAAAGGAAAGATATCCTCTCCCTCTGATTGAGGACCAACTTGATAGATTGGGTAACTCTAAATATTACATTTCCATAGATATGAAAAGTGGATTTCACCAAATTCCCGTTTTTGAAGACTCTATTAAATATACTGCTTTCGTTACTCCAGATAATCATTACGAGTTTATAAAAATGCCATTTGGTATTAGTAATGGTCCATCTGTTTTTCAAAAAGCCATCAGCAAAGCTGTCCAGCACTTAAAATTTCTATTAGTGTATATTGATGATCTGTTGATTCCTTTTAAGACTGAATCGGAAGGTTTACAATACTTAGAACTAACTTTAGATGCTCTTAGTGTAGCTGGATTTACTATAAATTTAAAAAAATGCAAATTTTTTGTAAATGAAATAGATTATTTGGGTCGAAATGTCTCTGAAGAAGGAATAAAACCAAGTCAAAGTAAAGTTATTGCTTTAACCAACTCTCCTACTCCTACATCTATCAGGGAGGTACGACAATTTATGGGATTGGCCAGTTATTTTCGTAGGTTTATACCAGAATTCGCCACAAAGACTGCTAGTATCACCAAATTAACAAAGAAAGACCAAAAATGGGAATGGGGCGAGGAACAAAAGAAAGCCAAAGAATACGTAATAAGACACTTAATATCAAAACCTCTTTTAACTGTATTTGATCCAAAATTACAGACTGAATTACATACAGACGCTAGTTCCATAGGGTACGGAGCTATATTACTGCAAAAACTAAATAATCAAAATAGAGTGGTAGCATATTTTAGCAAACGTACTACCCCTACTGAATCCAAATATTGTTCATACGATTTAGAAACATTAGCCATTTATAATGCCCTTAGACATTTTAGAGTGTATTTATTGGGTATAAATTTTACTATAGTGACAGACTGCAATTCTATCAAATCTACTATGACAAAAAAGGACTTGTCCCCTCGTGTAGCTAGATGGTGGACCTTTATGCAAGACTTTCAGTTCCAAATCTCGTATAAAAAGGGAACATTTGTGCAACATGTTGATTACTTAAGTCGCAACCCAGTAACTGTAAAACCTTCAGTTAATATTATTGAAAACTTAAATTCTGATCCACCATCATGGTTAAAAGTTGCTCAACAAAATGATCATGAAACTCAAGACTTATTAAACAAAATTAGGATCGGTGACATTGATGTTAACCAGTATGTTATTATTAACGACTTATTACATTACAAAACTGACTTTGACGATATACCAAAATTATTTGTTCCAAAGGGGTACAGGTTGAGTATGCTGCGACTCTATCATGACGAGAATTGTCACGTAGGTTATGATAAAACACTTAATAAACTCAAAGAACATTTTTGGTTTCCTAGCATTGCAGCTTTTACAAAAAAATATATATCTCATTGTTTGATTTGCACATCTCGGAAAGGTCATTCGGGACCTAAACAAGGTTTACTCCACCCTTTAGTGAAAACTATTCCCTTTCATACATTGCATATCGATTGTACCGGACCATTTCGGCAGTCCGAGGAAGGATATAAGCACATTTTGTTAGTTGTCGATGGTTTTACAAAGTTTTGTATTCTAAAACCACTTAAGAATTTAGGAGGGCAGGAATTAGTATTTGTTTTACGCGAGACAATTACGTTATTTGGCACCCCTTCCCTGATAATTACAGACAGAGGAACAAACTTTTCTTCAAACAATGTACAGTCACTATTTAGAGAATTGCAAATTCGTCATCATATGATATCTACCGGTACTCCTCGCAGTAATGGTCAAGTTGAACGTTATGTAGCGACAGTTATAAACATGCTAACTACAACAATTAAAGAGACTGCAGAATGGCCAAACTCTCTTTGGAATGTACAGCAATCCCTTAATACTACCATTCAAAAAACTACGGGATTTTCGCCAGTTAGACTGTTGATAGGTAGAGAAGGAAACATACCTCCCATACAAGCTCGCTTAGATGACGTGACAAGTGTATCCAGTCAACCCCAAATTAATGTAAATGCTGACCGTGACTTAGCCCGACAAAGACTTGATGAAAGCGCTACTAAATTTAAAGACCGATTTGACAATACTAGACGAAATAATAAAACATATTCTGCTGGAGATACTGTTTACGTTAGCCAAGATCATAGACGTCATGACAAACTTGCCCCTAAATTTAAAGGTCCTTATGAAATAATAGAGGTGCTAGAAAATGATAGATTTAGACTACAGGGTCAAAATAATATTAGGGCTATTACAGTAGCTAAAGAGAAATTACGAGCTTGGCCAGGCGAATGGCTAGAACAAAACATCTCTTTTGAAGAATCTTTGTAAATTTGATCCGTGATAGATTAATATTATAAGATATTTTGATTGTTATTTCTGCTTGAAAAACGAAAGATAGTAATTCAATAGAGATGTATTTATATTGTATACAGATATTTATGTTGATTGTGATAACTCTTTGTTATATATTTTGTTTTGCGTAAGACATAGACATATTTAATGGTTTTACCGCTGGTCGGCTTTTAACCAGATATTAACCTGAATATCATACTGCGGCGGGTGATAGGGTTGATATGTCATGGTTAGAAGTCACAAAAAAAAAGAGAATGGAAAAAAAAAAAAAAAAAAAAGAGAAATGTACCGCTCGCGCTGGTCGATCTTTGCCCTGATACTTCACTGAAATTCACACTGCAGCGGGTGATAGGTGCTTGTATGCCAAGGTCAAAGATCAAAACTGCTGGTTAACTAAAGGTTAATACAGCAGGTGCTAAACAAAAAAGAGAATATTATATAAAAAGACATACAGACTAATATAAAAGGTACTTCGAGAGCGAAGTACTGGTCAGTCTGGCCGTGATAGATTATTCAGAATATTTTGCCTAAATACTAAAACAATTATAAAAAAATAGTACGTTTAAATATGTTTATGTCTCATTTGTTGAAGAAATTATGTCGCTAACAAACTGTGTTACAAATCTAATTCGATTTTATATCAGTGTTATTTATAAAGTAGATTTAAGGTTAAATTAAAATAAAAATAAGATTAATTTTAGAGCTATTTACATGTTTAAATAAATATAAAATATAAATTATGATTTAACAACATTATTAGCAAAAAGTAGCAGTACGATTATAACCTCTTTTAAAAAACGTGGCCGCCAGACTTGTTTGTTCACTAGTATAAAAGGGCCCCGGTCAGACGAATCGACACACTTCTTAGTCGGCCGTCGAACCGAACGGAGCTCCGTGTTTGTGTTGCCACCTAAAAGCTGAGTATACTTTATATATTATTACTGTTAAATTATTAATATTGGTATTACTGTGAAATTATTAAAATTAGCATTAATTAATTATATTGAACTATTCTTGTTTTAATATTTTATTTTTCAGCCGATGTATTATATACGAATTGGTTAATTAAATTATACTATCCAATGAAATATGGTTTCTTTTAAATATTTCCCCATAAACATTAACTAATATAAGAGATCGTTATTGGAGATACATTGTTATTAAATAACATTGTATACATTTAAAATATTAATCCATACATAATATTCTAACAGATAGGTATATAATGAATTAATATTAAATATACATATATCTACATATAGATGGAAAATATTATGTAGTTATATGAAATAAGTTATTACGCTCATGCTCCCCTATGATCCGCAATTACAGTGAATCCTACGCAAGTACTTGTGCCATGTCCGTTTTTAATATTATATTTTTCCATCAAATATTATATTAATTCTTCCAAGTCTGTGCCAAGGGTGAGAGATTATTTAATTATTTATAGGTTTTATCGCGTTTACGTCTCAGTTTTCTAATTATAGCGCTGATGATCTTCACAATTAGCGGATGGTAATGTTTAGGGATTAAATACGTAAATAAACAACTTCCATGATACAATTTAAATAACGTAGATATTAGTTAATGTCTATTGTCTATCTGGCCGAATGTCGTGGCATGGCGTCTCGACCTAGACTAGTCATATGAGAGGAACTATTATACTGTATAAGTGTTTGCAAAGACATAATAATAATATAATCTCGGTCACTCAACACTCATACAGTCAATACGACCGGAGAAAGACCATACAGCTGGGCCGACGGCTTAACCTGCTATGCTAATTTGTAGGTATATAACACCGCCAATTTCTGACTGCACGTCTGGTGCATTGGTTAAGGTACTAACCTCGATACGAGCGCGGCGCCATCGTGTTCAATTCTCGCATCAAAATTTATAAGTGGCCAATACAAATATTTCCTTGGAACGGGAGTCGTATGTAAAAAAATACTTGGAGTCTAACACTAGCTAGGAGAGATATTTTTTCTAGGTATCAAAATCCTAACTTTAATAATGTGCATTTCAGACAATCTGGCAACAGAACCCAGAACCCATAAATGCATCATAATTATGTACTCTTGGTCGTGGTTAATCTCAATGGAGACTAGCCTTCAGTGCGGGACATATTACTTTGCAAAAGTGTATGCGGAAACGTAGGCGCACTTTCTATTTCCTTATTTCTCATGGTCCATTGGGATAGCTTGCTGACCCGACCGAAATATGTTCAGATACAGGACCGACAGATTTACGTGCTCGAGGCACGGGGATGTAACTCCGTCAACTCCCAAAGTCCGGGCTGATATTGAGAAATGTTCTTAGCAGAAAGAACCCAATACGACGTTAGCAAACAATTGCCGCCAGACCAACGAGATCATTATGATTTTAATGTTACATTTACTGTCCACTCAAGTCCTTGGCCTGCCAGATTAAATTCTAACTCCAACGATATTATACTAAAATCTAGTCGGTATCTTAGACCGCGGTCATAAACCACAGTCCCGGGATTAAGCGGGACCGTCCTGGGGACTACGTCATCCCGTTAACAATTGTTTGTACGTCGTACGTCGTAAAAGTGGATACATCGTTTTATTGTGTACTGTTTTGGTACTTGGTTCGTTTCGATTTGTTTTATAGAATAATCTTGGAATTTTCCATAGGAATCAAATGAAACAAATTTTTTGAAAGAAAAATGAAATGAAAAATCATTTAATTCCCACACATTCGCACAACACACAAGAAAATGAGGAGTACAAATACATAACACACAGTTCTACAAGACATTACATACATAGATTTGAGAAAAACGCACAAAATTACGATTCTTGCATGTTCTGCCGAAAGGGTCGCCACCTCAGCACAAGCTAGGTGGGTTACACCTAGCGCGGGTTTTCCTACTTTATCTAATGTTAATACCTGCTATTCGGTTTTATTACTTAATACTGAAAAGGATACATAACTAAACGTTGGTTAGATATTCGACAATAAAGTAGATTAAATCATACAGACGTTCGGCGCCTTCGCGTCCTAACATGTATCGACAGTTGTACAAAACGTCCCTAAAAACCGATCCTCTTACGTATCACCAGTAACTTGGTTTGAACACCAAATGAGGTGCCCTCCTATAAGTTTCCTTAGTTTAGAGTCCTATTTACTAGACGGAACCTTTGTTTGTAAACCATCGTTAGATTCCGTTTAAGCCACACACGACTTTTTAAAACACATTATTTCGAATATCGTAAAAATACAGCGCCTTAAATTTTATACGCTGATGATAAGGGACACTTTTTGATATATTGTCCAAACCGCGCTGTGAAAAACCGACACATTAAAATAAAATTTCTGCCCGACACTAATGGCCAAGTCAAATCGGCACATTTATTTAATCTCAAGGGCCCAAGCTTATCCTCCATTGACCCTTCCAAACCGGTTCCAAATCCAGGCTTACTGTAAACAAATTACAGGTTTAGAATGTGGTGAACTAAATTTTGGAATTTGGACTTCAAACTGTGCACTAAATTATTTATATGTTCAACCTTTAAAAATGTTAAGACTTAATGTTTTGCATTACGGTAGGTAATCCGAAATCGCGGTTTCATATGGGAATGCGAGCTATTAGTCTGTTAGTACCGACAGTTATTACTAGTAATTTACATTATAATACTATCGTGCCCGTGGCTTCACTTGTGGTATCCCTCGGTAACAGTATTTTTTGCTAGATGTAAGAGCCCATGATCTTTTATGCAGCTCTGACAAAATGCATTCAAAATTTTACTATGATCGTGAAACCGTAACAAAGAAACAAACTCACCTTCGCATTTAAATATTAGTTACGAGGCATGGCCAATTTAGTGGTGGCTTCTTTACTAAAATAAGAGTAACAACTCGCTATTAAGAATTTTCCTAGAGATAAACATGTAGTATACCTGCTGTATTGACAAAACTACAAGTTCGTGTCTAAAGAAAAGAAATCGCATTAGGACGACACCATAGTGTTTAAATATATTATAATAAAAAAAAAAACAATGAGAGAAACGATACTCAACACTTGAAATGGAATTCTAACCAAGTGGCGACAGGTATTGTGCGAATCATATCAAAATTAAGATTTTTATATGTAACACATATAAATAATAAGACTTATTAATATTTCTTGGACTACTTTATTGGACATTAGTAATGTCCGTAAATTTTATCGTCATAGGTAAAACAATACGTTATGTACTATTCTATGTTTACCTAACGTGTTAGTATATAACTACAATTTTATGAGTCCCACAATAAACTTTGTTGCTTTAAGTATTTTACGACGAAACATAAAATAATATGCAACACGCGACAGTGCTCTCTCTCAGAATGCAGTGTTAGAGTAATGAAATATTTATAAATGTGTACCCCGTCTATAAAAAATATGTTTATAGTAAATTATGATACAAGAAGACGTATTAAAAATATAAAAATACATTCAAAACTACAACTACAATTAAATTAGAAGTTCTGCTAGATATTTTAGAGACAGTATTTAAACCAGATAAATTACTTCTCTTTTTAAAATAAAAGAGATGATGATTTAATTTCTGAGTATCTCCGACTTCGGAGGATATCTTAAGCTCATCCTGGTTGTATTCATTAAGCAATGTTAGAGACCTACTGGCTGGCTTGAACCACTCTGTCACTAGGTTAACATGCTGGAGACGCACAGAAATTAAATCAAGTGGCAGTCTGTCAATAAAATGACTGTGGGGCTAGGTGTTTGACTGCCGATCAGTAGTAGGTTGTCTACCATAAATGATAGCCATTGATTGGCATGCCAACTATCTGTGTGACCAATATATAGTTGTTGAATAACGTAAGTCTCGTAAGTACGACTCGATTTCATCATGATCTTACGGATCATGCTTCGGTGGACAAAACCTCTGTGTCTTATTAGATAATTTTATTTTTTGCCCTGTGTCACTTTTACTTCCACTCAAATTGTCTGTACACATGATTAGGAATATTGTCTAGTACTAATCCATAATAATACCTCCCTGTCATGTATTGATAGTATTCTATCTTGTGTGCCAATAAAAAAACAATAAAATCTGGGTGTGATATGTGTCCGTGAATTGCATGTTGTGAAGTCCCCCGCAAAACAGAGCAAATTTCTCAGAAAAGAGTATAATCTTTTAGAAAAAAATATCTGATTTTAATAAAATGTATGTGGCAGTATCTAAAAAACATAACCTCACCAATGAAAGATGAAGCGTTGTCAAAATCTGTTCACAATCTCCGGAGAAGTCACGTAAGATAAATACGTAAATTGAAATTTTTGTGAAGTTTTCCGTCAGACCGACGGCGCATATTGAAAACTTTTCCTATTTTTGAATCCAGTTGAAATAAAATACACAAATATATTATATTAAAATATATTTTATTCCTACCTTATAAAATGTCTTCCTCGTTTTCGGAATTCATTTGAATATTAGAAAATAAAATTGTATTTGCTTTCATTCATAATTTAATTGGCTAATTTGTTTGTATTCAATTTATTCCATTTTTACTCATATACCGATTCTGTGGTATGTACATACATAAGGTTATAAATTAGTAATTTGA
This sequence comes from Pseudoips prasinana, assembly GCA_951640165.1. NCBI lineage: Eukaryota > Metazoa > Arthropoda > Insecta > Lepidoptera > Nolidae > Pseudoips > Pseudoips prasinana. The sequence continues at coordinate 14,088,450 of OX621241.1, read as the reverse complement.
TGAATATAGGTGGCATGCGGAGAACATTAAATAAAATATACCAGTATGACTAATAATTATGTTAATATAATACCACACATTTGTACGTGCAAACGATCTAATAGCGATCATGCATAATTAAATTAGTTCTTTAATGAAATGCCGACAGATGACTTATTGACGTACGATATGTTCACTGAATACCACATTAACAACGTATAACATAAGAACGGAAGTATACCAAGCTGCCCATGAAACTAATAATGTCATGCTGGCCAAATGCACCACCACGGCGGCCAGTCTCAATGGAGACTAGCCAACTGCGCAGGACAGATTATAGTGCACAAGTGTGTGCGCAAACACAGGGCCCTTTCTATTCCATCACTCTCATGATCCGATGGGACGACTAGCGACATGACAGGAAAGAGATCAGGTACAGGACTGAGGGCATTACGTGATCACGTAAAGCCAAATCATATCGCCAACTCCCAGATTTCGGGCTGATGCCAAGACTTTTTACGGAAAAATCCCAAAGTCACTTTTTTGTGCTGAACCGGGATTTGAACCCAGGACCTCATTATCTACAGTTGAACAGGCTACCGCTAGACTAACGAGGCATGAAACTAAATAACGTATAGAACACTTGTCGTGAACATAAAAAGGTCTGTGTGTCTTCTTACAAACATCATTAATAGATTGGCACGTCTTTTTGAGAAGTGATTTTAATGTCTTTTTTGAAATAGCTTGCTCTACATTCTAATTTGTTTAATGGCATTCCACGTTTTTCACGCATTATTTTGCCAATGTGTACAAAATGAGTATTGATATTTAGGGTGGCAATTATAATCACATTTGGGTCACCAAATATGGATAAATCACACGCGGGTTACAACACGACTATCCATGGCAGAATAGCTAGGTGAAATTCTATAAAAACATTGAGATAATAAAAAGTTATATTTACATTTTAATAATGTGCCCAGGATATTTTATTATCAGTTTGCGACACTATAACATATATAGATATGACGTCTTCGCAAAAATTGTTTAGTATGACGGGCATTTTCTATAGACTTACAAAAATTAAAGATCTGGAACGTCTCGAATCTGAATCTGGAACGTCTCGAGTCTGAATTTTCTCGCGCATCCCGTTGTTTTCCCGTCCCCCGGACTCTTAGAATTCGACATCAGACGTTTCAGATCTTCGATTTGGACGACCGCGTTGTCGCTGGCATAAGCAACAGGATCCGCCTACGAAGTCGCGGGCAGAAGCTAGTAAATAATAAATATCTCGGGACAACTAACACAATGCTATCTGATTAGACAGACCAGTAATTTCATTTACGTAATATTTATGTCTGTTTATGTTACTTTTGCTAGCATCATTACGGCTATTGGGAAAACTCAATAGGCTTAATGATGTTAGCAAATCTTTTATAGATACTTATACTATTGGTAGCTCAATTTACTTAACAAACAACAGATTTTAGTACATCAACCCATACTTATGAAAACATTGAGTCATGTTTACCTCACTCACTCAATAGAGAGAGAGAGAGAGAGAAAGAGACAGAGTAAGATAGAGAGTAGAACTGTCTACTAGTTAGTGACCCTGACTGTTATGCCAGAGGTAGTGGGTTCGATCTCCACCAAGGACAAATCTTTGTGTGATAGACGAGCGCGATTATTAGTTCTGTCATCAGCAGCACCATCATCATATCAGCCGAAAGACTCTCATTGCTGGACAAAGCCCTCCCCCAAAGATCTCCACAATTGCCGGCTTGCGCTATCCGCATCTAGCGACTTCCAGCGACCCTCCCAAGATCATCGGTCCATCTTGTAGAGGGCCATCTATTATTAGTTCTGAATCTGGGTGTAATTTATCTATTGTTTATTTGTATTGATTGTTATTATTGAACGCTTAGAATTGTTTAGGCCATTAATCTGGGAGTCCAGGGCTAAATCTCGTAGCTTTTAACGTCGCATGTGCATTACTTCATTTACACCTATCGGGCACGTTAAGTAGTGATACTTGCACAATGACTTTATTTTATTGGTGGGGTTAAAATTGGTCAAGGACTACCTCCTTGTGGTCCACCCTAGCTAACGCCTAAGCTTTTAAACGAAACCTGGATAAATGCTCTTGACCAACATAATTGGCTCACCAATCTCTCTGCTGAGGAATCAAAGCAAATTTCTGGTGATTACTGAACTGCTCGTTAATTGCACATTGATTTGACTTATCCGCGCTTGATGACATTAATTTACTTTTAAAGACGAACTATTGTTCAAATGACGCTATTACTAGGTTTCTTCAAGATACGATATATGCTCGCCGATTGCTTACTCCACCAATTAAGAATAAATGGACCTGTTTGAAGGGATAGAAAATTTGTAACTGCCTAGTATCATTGATGGTCATCAGTAACTCTACTATACTAATTATAACAGTACCTAACTAACTAATATTAACAGTAAAGTAAGTGTGCCTATTATTTATAACGTTGAGTACATGTGTGGTGAGAGAATAAACCGCAGCTCTGCGGTAATCAACAGTTTTAAAATGACGGTGTCTTAAAATACTTATATATTTGTTGGAGAGAGAGAGAGAAACCAAATGAAGAAGAGTTGGAAATAGTAAATGAAAATAGATCTATTCGAAACACCATAGTGCGAGAAAAAGAACCACGGCTCTTCAGTAATCTGCATTTTTATAAATAATGGTGTGTTTAATACTTTTTTAGTAGAAAAATATAGTAAATTAAAAAAGTGCTGGAATAGTAAGATTAAAAGAAATCTATGCTATATTCTATAGTGAGTAGAAGAGGAATGGTGTCGCGGCACTTGATAAAAAACACGTACATAAGAAACATCTTAGAAGAAAAAATGGTGGAATATCAACCCTCAAGATCATAACTCTTAAATTTAATAGATAGAAAATACTTCTCGACCAGTATCTTCTCCCTCTTCAAACAAGGCAAAGAGCTCATATATCTAAAAGCATCAAGTACCTAGAGCGTTCTTAAAAAATATTAGTAAAAAAAGATTCATTTCTTTTCATTTTATATGTATTTTAATCTGTTGATGATGAGAATTCCAAATTCAAATAAAAACATAAGGGTGCTAACGCTGCAATGAACGCTGCACAGCGCGGGCGGTGTTGCACAACTCACGCGCAGAGAAAGCGTGTGACGTCACGACCTCGACACGCTCACCTACTTGCGCGCGCGCCGCTGTTGCTTGCACCAACCCACTTCTACTACACCGCACCGGCCCAATGTCGTCGCCAGGCTTTCTCTCTTAGGTATCTCTTCACGCAGACATAAACACAACGTAACCGTCTATTACTTGTTAGAAATGTTACTATTCGATACGTAATACCATGTGCCATCGGGAAACTCGTCACCACCGTAGAATAAGTAACTCTTTAATGGTGCAGTCCATATTCTTTTACAACAAACTTTGCGATGTTAGTAGATAGTTGTCAGTAAACAAGTTTAAAAAATATTATATCCCTAACATAGTTTTAATAGTTACAGCCAAAATTGTGTTGCAGGACAAATTATAAAGCTTGTGATTTGTTTATCATAAATATTATATGCCTCGGAAGATAACAAATTTTAGGATTAGATCACTCAATATAAATAAGTAAGAATATTTATAGTGTTATGTTTCTCTTTGTACGAGCAGGCTAAGGGTGATAGGGTTACCTAGAGCTTTTGAAAGTTCGGTTCCCGCACCAAAAAGTGTGTAATAGCAATGATTAATTTCGTTTCTGAATAGTGAAGGGATTCCAACTTAAGCTATCGATCCCGGTTGCCGTGAGAACGTGAATGACAATAGTTAATAACCAAAAATAATCTGTTATCTGGGTTACTGGTCCATAAGGGTTTCCGATGTGAGATTGCAGTTAGTTGATTAATTCTGGTAGCTAGTTGCAACGGGATTAGGCTGTGAACTGACTCCAATTGAAATAGGAAACAGGTAAGCAGGAGAAAGATTTAAAAAAGAAAGGAGTCCTACTAGTTTAAAGGCTTTAAAGTGTTTTTTAGTAGCTGGCGGCGTCATGGACTGTATGAGAGAGAACAAAACTGAATAAAAGATTATTGACTATGACTGTGTCTATGAAATCATTATTAAAAATTTTCAATATCTACTATTTAAATTCTGATGTTGTAAAGTAACACGGTTTGTCTTCACGTAGCATCTGTTTGTACTCATTTTCAACAAACTGATGTAAGTGAGAGTTTGTTTATAAAATGCTAAAGTAAATCTGCGGTTTCTAGGCGGCCTGATATACCACTTTCACTCCATCAATGCGAATGCAAGTATGCCGGTCATAAGTAGGCGACCAACTATATTAACCAAGTGTGACGCGGATGCCGCTAAGAGTAAATTGCATTATTTGCCAAGTAAAAGTTAGAAGTACACCGACTACAGTGTATATATTTTAAAACTAAATACTTCAGACAGACAATGATTACATTGGCGCCCTAATCAAGTTAAAATGTGCCAAGTCTAAGCTAACTTTTAATTGGATCTTAATAAGTCCGTCTGGTATTAATTTTGCAAAACATTAGTGTTATTAAATACAAGTAACGGTGCTCGGAGTTTCGGAGCGAGATTGTTTTTTTTTAATCGAACTAAAGTAACTGAGTTAGCCCCATGAAGTACAGTGCTACCATATGAGATCCATAATAGTTATTCATCATCTGAAAAAAATATGCTTTAGTGGCAGAAGCGACAGCCGCTGCGACAGATAAGTTCTCGAAAGGCGACCAGAATACGCTGCACAACGAAAATTTATGAGGGACGTTGAATGAGTGTAGCGCAAAACCGACAATTGTTGGTATCTTTAGGGAAGGCCTTTGTCCAACAATGGCCGTTTTTCGGTTGACATGATGTAGAACAGAATACAGAGAGTTTTGCAGTCTACTTAGTATTGTCTGTTATATTAAAAAGGGCGCCGACGCAATCATAAAATGAAATAATATCCACACAACCAAATTTTTATGTAAGAAATTTCACAGATATTTGACAATTGGCATTGGCACCAACCACGACTCGACGCCAATGAGCCATTCTATGAGCTTTGTCTGAGACTACGTCGTTTAACATCGTAGTTCTCGTCTCATAGCGTCCCGTCCTACCTTCACAAACCGAACCAAGGATTCACTTTTACGACGTGAGCAATAAACTTTTATGACTCATTACGATAACGTTAGAATAAAATACGTAGAGAGCAATCGAAAGAATGTAAGTGCTAGCTCTAGCTCGTTTCAGGAAACGTTCGGGTCTGTATTCCTCTTTGAGAAAATATTCATGGCCATTGCTCGCTAGTCATCGCGATTGCGATCGCCTGATTTATGCACAGCGCTATACCGAGTCGGAGCTCAGAAAATATTCACTGAAATAAATCCGGTGCGGTTCGGTGGTTCACGCGGAGAACGCGCGTATAAAGTATCTCTGGTGCGGTCAGCTCTATGCACGTAGGTATCGCATAAAGTATTATTGAAAAGAACGAGGACGTGCTGGCGTCTAGAGAACGTTCCGGACGCATACATAGCGTCTCAATGGCATTGATGTAGTATGGTGGCGCTGCGCGTTTGGAGTATTCGACTCATGCAAGTTTGTCGCAATATATATGCAAAGAATTGTGACCCTCGACACTGCTACAGTATTAAAGAATGGTCGATGACGCGGAAATAGAATTTACGAGTAGCGCGACCCCTCGAGTGCGCGTATTCAGCGAGGTCAGTGGCTCGCGAGCGGTATGCTGTTGCGTCACTATTAAACTAATGGCCTTGTTATAATAAATTTATGTAGTCACAGCATATTTCTAGGTGGTGGGTTCGATAACCGTGCCCTGAGGTGGGAATAAACCGTTTGTGTTGTTCGCCGTAATTAGAGAGTCTGTTGTGCGCAGCGGACGACTGACGGGCTTCATGCATTATTGAGTTGCGCGCGTGGTAGGCAGACAGCGGGCTCAGGTGATTGCGAGCAAATTGTTATAGTTCCCACGGGAGCATCGTTGTGTTTGTGCACCGTTTTACGTAATATTAATGAAATTTAAAGCAAGTTTTGTGTTAAATTACTGTTCGGTGCTGTAAATTAACACGATATTACCGAGTAGAAAATACAAACTGATATTCGGGTAGCCTGAAAAATTATCCAAAATTTAATTACTTAAAGATTTTTAATGTGAGGGACGAGGACAAGTTTTACCATTTGAAAAATTGATCAACACTTGGAGTCCAGCTGCTTGCTCTTTATAACGAATGTAGAACTTAAGTGCAATTAAACAATTCTTGAAGTCCATTGTTCGCGATATATGAGAAATTGGAATCATTTCTCTACAATGTTGTAATTGAAAGTATAAGTTTGCAGTCTTAAAGGGTGTTTATTGCTTGAGGCAAAAGGTTGATTGAATCGTCACAATCTAAAGCTTCTTAAGCTAGCAGATGGCTATGTCCCACGACCGTTAAAATCGCCTTGTTAATACATAGATATCCAGTATATATAGATACAAAATTTCTATTCGATTTGCACAAGATATTTGAGACGTGCAATATGGAACTGATACGCTCCAGGGAGTACTTCCATAACGCGATTGCTAAACTTAGTCTAAATGTAAAATTCTCGGATATTCTTGCCAGATGACAGTCCGTGTGTTTACTGCGTCTTTTACTGGAGGGAATCTGGGAGGGGAGATGAAAAGATTGGAGGATCCGAGCGGGGAAATCACGTAGCTATTTTATCGACGCATCGCACCGTCTCGATGGTCTCCCACTACTGTTGCCTATCTTTCCCTGAAAGATTTTACTACACTTTGAGATTTTAAATATAATATTTTCTACACTTTTGTTGAAAATTTACGGTTGAAGAAACTATATTAAATATCAAACAATTGCTACAAGCTTCCCTCCCGTTACCTAATTGCTTTAATAATAATCGTAAAGGCAAAACTCGGCTTTGGCTTTTATAGTGGTTTTAAATTTCTTTACTGACCATTGTCTGATATCATCGGGATGTTTGTTGTAGAAGCGTCATCACTGCCCCATAAAAGAGGTACTCATGTTGTAGAGAAGGGAAGCATGTAAAACAAGATAATGCTTATAACCGCGTGACTCAGTTAGTAGTGGATTCAATGGTTGTGGGTTTGATCTGTGTGGACGACAAATATTGGAACGAAGTTCCTTATCGCGCGTTGTGAAAGGGGGCTAGACGGAAAAAATTCTTACGAAAAGTTGTCACGATACTTTTTGCAGCTGTGCGGCGTGTGCATGTTTCTCTGTCTGTCTCTCTCTCTCTCTCTCTTATAGAAAGCAAGCCAGATATTTTCATTTCTATTTCGCATTGAACAGTGTGGTGTCGCGACGATTATTTTTGTTGAGTGTATACAGGTTTATTGTACATAATAAATAATAAGAAATAACTTCGTTCCATCCAGGTGTCTCTTGACACCTCTCAAGTTTTTGTGTTCCTGAACATGCCTTGGTCTGGCTGTTTTCGGTGTATTATACGTATATATTAAAAAAAACTGCTTCCCTATCTGTTGTCTTTACCTTTGCTTAGTTTGGACTAGATGGTGCTGTGTGATCATTATCATTATCATCATAACAGCTGTAAAAAGTCTACTGCAGGGCCAAAGTCTGTCCAAGAATCATCTCGGGGGATATTCCATAATCGCCACGTTTGGCAAACGGGTTGGCGATCGCAGTAAGATGGTCATAGTAGTCAGAAAGAAGCTGCTGCCCTTCTTCTGGTAGATATTCCCTCGGGCCGACTTCTATTACCCCACAGGATGAGATGGGGTGATTATATTCTGATATTCACCGCCTTCACCGCTGTCCCGGATATTTATTGATACATTTATGTCCAATATAATTTTATTGAGTGTCACTTTTTTTAAATTGTTCAAATATTTCAAGGATAACCTACAAAAACCTATACTTATATGTAGAAATCTTTTATATTATTCACTGTTTTTGTTGCTGCCCAATCCGGTTTTCGACTGATCAAGATTAATTATCAATCCATTTAAGGACAATGCCAGTATTTGACACGACAGAGATTTAGGAACAGATGATTGATGTCCCAAGCCGTTTTGAAATCTAATTGCGTGAACCGAAGGTATTTAATTTAATAGATATAATAATATAATAATAATAAATAAATTTTATTCAAGAAATAATGTGTACAAAATTATATCTACTTACTTTAAAATAATTAATACTAAGCTATAGACAATTTGTGCCTGTACTAGGTTAAACCTGTACCACAGGCGTTCTAACGGCTTAAAAGGTATACTTATTCTTTATTAAAAATTTAAAACAATATTTAATTGTACATACAAATTCAAAGACCTAAGATATAATGTTAAAAAAATTAACTTATTTTAGAATACTAAATAATCCCTCAGTCTCATCATAGCTCAATTTTTGTAAAAAATTGCTGACTATTTTATTACAATTTGTATAGTTAAGGTTATATATAGATAGCGACTTATTTATTTTATTGTAAAGATATGGTCCGAGAAAAGGATAAAATCTGTTTGTATAAATAAACTTTGACTCTGATGCACTAGTGCAGATAATATCTTTCCGTCTCTTGGTGTTAGTAAGGTTAGCATTGTAAGTGAGTGTTGTGTGTTGTTTTAAAATTGCATGTTTAATAAATAGTTGGCGGACAGTTAAAACGTTGCATTTTTCATACAGAAGGCACGTAGGAAAAAGGAAAGGTCGAAAAGTTGTAACTTTTAGTATTGCTCTTTGGGCACGTTCAATGGTTAACATTAATGTTTTTGGAGCACCACCCCAGGAAGTAATGCAGTATTGAATAATAGATTGACATAATGCCTGATAGACTAGTCTAATCAATTTCAAATCAGCAATATGCCGTAGCTTTTTAAATACGAATATGAGTTTCCGTACACGATTTGACAAGGCAAGGATATGTTGTTTAAAAGATAGAGTTTCATCGATAATAACACCAAGGTACTTAATGCTATTTGTGTTAGCAATAACTGGACAGTCGCAAGGAACCAAGGGACTGGGACAATAGTGTGCATATAGGTTATCTAGGTAGATGTAGGTACTTATTTGTTAGTTTAGTTGCGCCATGTAAGCTGCGGAGACTAAGTGTGTATGAAGCTTTATAAGAACGCAATGACAAATATGGGCAGAATTTATTATGAAAGGGACTGGTTTGATATTGTTGGCATCGCTTCTTTAATGTATTGAATTGTGACACTTTTCTGTATTAGGAGATGAGTATGAATGATTGCAAAATAAAGTAGGTTAGTATATCATTAAATATTCTAAGGATGAAGGCATCAGTATTATGTGTGTGCGTGGTCTCAAAATTAAAGGCAAGTTTAGATTTTTAACATAACGCTTATTTATAGTTAGGAAGATTTTACTGCTGCACCGGATTATTGGGGCGAATGCATGTTCAAACCGTCTTACTAGAAATACTTTAAAAACTAAGTACCAGAGGGAAAAACTCAGACAGAGCGACAAATATACCACCGGGGGTCTTGAGGCAATATCTACTAGAGAATGAGCAGTAGCGTCTCACTGAGTGTTATGACAAACATACTGCTATCGCCAACCCGTCTGCCAAGCGTGGCCATTATGGCATATCGTCCCAAGACGAAGACGTAGAAGTGGATTTTGTCCAGTGCGACGTCCGCACGCCTTTCATGACCAATAAAATTTGTGAAGTCAAAATATTCAGTCGTAATTCGCTATTGTTTCCGTCTTCATTAGAGCTACCCGCAGCGTCCAACATTAAAGAGGTCATTAGTCACAGATAAAGAACTCGGACCCATTTCACTACGACTTAATACATACGTGCTGCTATAACATTCCCAGTTCAAAAGACAACAGGAAAATAATAAGAAATGTAGCGCTTAAAAGGAATTCAATATCAAGTATTACCTCCGATATTACTTATTCACGTCTGAATAGCTTTGTTTTCTCCTAACGAAACGTTTAGATGTGAATTCGAAGGACGTAAATAGCCATAAAGCTATCCTCGCGTTTTCAATTGGAATCTTTTACAATCGAATACTGTAGATAAGTTTTATATTTGTAGCCCTGGAAAAAAGGACAAGTGCGAGTTGGATTGGTGTGAAACAGGCTGTACTGTACTGTGTTCGGATTTCCCATTTTGGGATTAGATTTACGCTTTGTATCGCGAATAATGCTATAAAACTAAAATTTTGAACCCAAATTTGTTTACGAAATTACGTTAATATATTTGTAAATTCGTTTTATTCAACACTAGCTGTACCCCGCAGTTTACGCCCGTTAAAATTTATAAATTATAGCATATGTGTTATTCGGATATATGTATAAGCTATATTACTACTAATTTTCATCAAACTCCGTTCGGTAAATATACACACTCACACACTCACAAACTTTCGCCTTTATAATATTTGTATGATAACACTTGATTTACTTTTAAAAAAGGTTTAAAAATTTAGCGGGTATAGTTTTTTTTAATCAACGCTTGTTCGAAGGAGATAGATCCCTGTATCGCGGGGGACTGTAGCACAACGAGACTAAAAATGACAACATGACAACTATTTGTTGATTAACCTTAAAAAATGACATCAAACTTGAGCGCCTACCATAACCATTGCGCCATATGAGCAGACAAGCAAAAGTAATTTGAAGCACACATCTGCATGTTTATGTAAATGTCTGTAGAACTTTATTAGCTCTTAAACGTATAACCAGATATTTCAACGCGCTTGATAACCGAGATCAAGTTTTATCTGAATAGTTATAGTAGGTAGGTATACAATATATTTACATATATACTATGAACTAGAATCCATAATAGATGGTACTAGCTGTGCCCCGCGATAATTTTTATAAATTATCACAGCACCTCCCCCGTAGGTGATAGCGCGATTATATGTAGCCTATATGTTGACCCGACCTCTTAGTAATATTCATGCAAAATTTGAAGTAAATCCATGTACTACTTTTTGAGTTTAGCCTGGACATACATACAGACAAACAGACATACGGACAAAAATTCTAAAAAGTATATTTTTGGCTTTGATATCCATTGTAGATCACGCCCCAAGTATCCTTTAAAAAACATATTCAATGTACAGTTTTGACTTTCCTACGATTTTATTATATGTATAGATATGGACATACCAGCCCCCGGCCTGACGAGATCTGCAGGTGAACCAAAGTGAAATGGCAGTAGGAAGGGCTACATTGCATGGAGAAGCTACAGTCGCTGATACAGAAAGGTTGTCAAGTGGCCACAAAGAATCGGAAGGCGCAGCGTGATCAGGGCCCCTACAAGATGAGTCAATGATCGCTGGAGAGTGGTTAGCGCAAAACCAGCGATCGTAGAGATTTTTGTTGGAAGCCTTTGTCCAGCAGTGGTTTCAACCTTAAGTTGCATAAAAGAAAGCAAATTTAGCAGCAAGTTTGCCGATTGTTTTATAATTTTATTTTCCTTATTGGTGGTTTTGTTTTTATTTTACTTTTATTTGTAATTAGATTCACTTGTTTGATGTTTCTTGAAAGTTAATTCCATCATATCTGGGTTCTATATAAATATATAACTTTTATAGTTATATATTTATATAACTTTTATAGTTAGCGTATGAGGCTTTTATTGCTTCACAGAGCATTGCAAGGAAGCGGCGGCTCAAGACTTCTAGCAAGAAAAAAAATACTACAAACTAAATAACCAATCCCAGATAAGACCGATCCTCGGCTCAGGGCAGTTAGTGACGTGGAAACAGAGTGTTACGTGGAGCAATGTATAAATATGTAAATATGGAGTATTTTATTTCTGTTCTTAACAGCGACATACGATAAATTTGCCGTATCCATGTTAATAGTTTCTTGTGTCGTCGACAATTTATTTTTATATCCTTTGTTCTCTAGTTACAGAGATTGCGATCAGCATACCATCGACGTTTGTAGTCAACTTTAAGATATTGTTGAAGATAAAACGTCGTTCATTAATAGAGGTAATAATAATAAATTCGTATAATACTTACATTCAGTTAATAAGTAAGCAGTTTATAACTACATATCCGTAAGGTATTTGTTTTTTTTTATATTTAAAGACAACGCCCGCATTAGGGAATCTAATCCCTGCGTCGCGGGGTACTTTACAAACTTTACAAAATCCAGACTCAGAACAACTATTTATGGGTCACACAAATAGTTGTCCGGTGCGGGACTCGAACCCGCGATACGAAGCGGCAAGGCGACTATCTTAGCCGCTACGCCACACGTGCAATCTAAGGTAAGCAGTGTATGTAGGTATAGTTTTAATGATTCATTTGTATAGATGGCGAGGTTTCATGTTTGATTCTTGCGTCGGTCTAAAAGGATTTATTCGGTTTTCTAGCACAGAATTCTTAGTAGCAGCCTGCATTCAGGAAGTAAACGGTACACTATCTAACCCCGGAAAGCGTGTTAAAGCGTTGATCATGCGCCTGATTACTCTTGGTCGTGTTGGTTTGCTCATTTCATCAGATTATCACAATCTCCACAAATAGAAAGTGACCTATGTTTACGCACGAATAATAAGAATTTCCGCGGAACTTATTGTGCGTGGACAAACGCATATACGTAGGTAGAGCAGCTGCAAAAGCAGCCAGATACAATATAGACAAAAACAAATTAGTATCTACTTACAAATGGGTCAATTTAAGAAATGTTTTGTTTCATTCATTTAATATTATACAACAAACGTACTACTAGAGCCGGTCTATTACAATTTTTCTGCCGAACGGGAACGGACTCCGTCCTTTGGCTAATAACTTCAAACAGACAACATGACCGTCAATGCTCCTTGTGATCCTCAATCAGATAAGCGGCCTGCATCCGCATACATTAACGTAGTGCAGCAGTTTCACAGAATGTCCCTAAAATAAACCCTTTCATACATCTTCAAGTACTTTACCGTCCTTTTTTTTTTTTTTTTTTTTTTTTTTTTTTTTTTTTTACGTGGGGAAATCCTTTATGGATCGTCCCGCCGCTGGGGAAGCGACGGGGTATGTCGGACTCCCAGCCAGATGGTAGGGCTGGGTTTACCGACTAAAACCCCACGGTGTTCCTCAGCCACCTTTAGTCCAGACCACGGGATTCGCTCGCGCATTCACCGCAGCCTGGACAGGTGCTGGCTCACTTTTCAGTGAGCCTCACTTTTGTTGGGGACATCCATATCCCCCTCTTCAAGAGAGGCGCGCGCGAACACGGCGCGCCACCGTCTCGGGCCTATTCTGGTCGGATGGTGGACTGCCCCATGTCCACCATCCGCAGGCCTCTCCTCATGGAGGCCGGAGATTGGCGATATGCGCCCTCCGACGCCCGGTTCTCCTAGCGCGGGTTGGGCGGGAAGACAATGCCTCCCGTTCTCGCTCCGCCACCTCTTTTGCTACCATCACCTCCTCGCAAAAGGTGGCGACGATACTCCAGGCATTCTCGCTCGCAACCATGAATTTGGTCACCGTTGCAAGCGAGATGTCAACCGCACCCATTGCAGCCCCGAGAACACGGCGCTGTGTCTCCCAAGCTGGGCATTCCACCAATGTGTGAAGCGCCGTGTCAACCGGGCCACCACAATGGTGACAACCAGGCGTCTCTTCTCGGCCTATGCGATGCAGGTACTTCCCGAAGCACCCATGATCCGAGAGTACCTGCGTAAGCCGATAAGTGAGGGCGCCGTGCCTTCTCTCCAGCCATTCCTCCATGATGGGTCTTACCGCCACTATTGTGGCGTGCCCCAAGTACTTTACCGTCCTTAGTCAACGTTCGTCAACCAAAGAAGTCGCGAGTTACTTAGTTTGGTCTTATTCCATAGACGGCTCGAGCCCTCGCTAGCGTCTAATGCACGATGAAACTGAGCAAGCAACTTCGACTAACTGTAAACGTCGTGTAAAAAAATAAAAAAGATTTTATTGGGCATTAGTATCGTTTCTAGGTCACGTAGCAATCACTTTTGTCTAAATATACGCATTATAGTAGTGTAGGTTATTATTTCGTTGCGATTAGTTACGACTGTACACTGTCTAATTTTATTATTAATTGCAGTTGTTGACGTTCGATAGTAAGTGAACTTCCTTCAAACTTTCAGAATCACCATTAGAAACTAAACGTAATAAAATCAGAAGCTATAACAATCGTAAAAGGTTATAGTTTTTTTTTTATTTTTTTTTTTATATCTAGTGACAATGTCACACAGATCATCCTAGCCCCAAACTAAGCAAAGCTTGTACTATGGGTACCAGGCGACGATATACATACATATAGAGAGTGATAAATACTTAAAAACATAGAAAACATCCATGACTCAATAACAAATATTCGTGCTCATCACACAAATATTTGCACTTACCGGGATTCGAACCCAGGACCACCAGCTTCGTAGGCAGGAGCACTACCAACTAGGCTACGGTGACCGTCACGCGATCGTAATTTTGGTAACCCGAATAATACTGTATTTTTCCTGATTTTCTACTTTGTATATATTGATGGTAACCTAAAAATAATGGACTACTGACTTCGAGAATAGGCACCGATAACTTATCTAACATCCCGAACGTATAGATATAAAAAGGGAAATTTAGAAATATAAATTTAGAGATCAAGATCTCATATCAGAAACTCAAACACGTTTTCATCCTTTTGATTCCAAGGAAAATGGTTGCATTCTTAGTTGAACAAAGTAGAGAAATGCATTGATATACCCAAGGCTAATCAAACTATAAAACTGACTTACAAGGTTACTCAGACCTTTAGAACTACAATATCATAGTTACATCGCACACGCAAACTGCACAATTTACTCGTTTTAGTACACTAAAGTTGAATTTCTCACCTCAGCTGCAGTTGATTTTTATTATTTTGTGGAAAATGCTGTTTATGCCGTCTGGGTTAAAGCGAAAAAGGAGCAAGTAAAGTGATTTAAAATTGTATTAAAATTTAATAAAATTGTGTAGAAGAACAAGAAATTTAGAACACAATTTAAAAAGTAAATATATTTTTATAAGTTTTTAAGTTACTAGACGTCATTTACAGGTATGCCAAAGTGGTGGGTGGGTAACATAGCGTAGCATTCATTACGTGCATGAAACCTTCAAATTCAAATCAAATTGTAACATTCTTTAGTAATTTAATTATGTTACTTATTATCATTTTATTTTGCCTTGTAATTTATGTTTAAATAACACTTCTATAGTAAGATTTAGTTATTTTAAATAAATGTGTTATTTGCTTCTAAAACCACAGGTATTCTACCATGGAAGCGCCAAAGTTGTTGCCTTCAGGTTGTGATTAAGAATCGGTTTCCGTTAATACTACTTTATGCAATGCCACAAATAGGGTGTCCTATTTATGTTTTTATGTGGCGTTCTTGGTTAGTTTCAGTTATTATAAAAAATAAACCAAGCGTAACAATAAATAGTATTTCTTTTGTGATTACTGATATTTTATTGCGAGTAGTGTTAAGTAGTATTTGATGAGTTTATTACGAAATTGTACTTGATTGTAGTTATTATTGATTGTATAAACGTCGTTATTTGAGCCAAAATAAAACACCTTTCTTGTTTTATATTCCTCTAAATATATTATAACTGGTCCTGAAGCAGTTTCTGTATTTTGATGGAAGGACGCTAGACATCATCATCATCATCAGCTGAAACACGTGCACTACAGGACAAAGGCCTCCCCCAAATCTCCTGCCCAAACGGCTGTCGGTTCTAGGAGCTATCTATCCCGCCCACTGCCACTTCAGTTTTGCAGTTCTTCGGGCTATATCGGTGACTATGGTTTGGTTTGGTTTGGTTGGACTTTGGACATGAAGTATAATAAAATTTTAATGAACGGAAAACCTCAGTAGGACTAATCGAAATTAATAGTTCGAGTTTAAACATAACGGAACGGTTTATTAGTTTCTATACTTTATTCGAAGGACGAGTGATATCAAATACTTAAAACTCATAAAATTTAAAGATACGAGAGAAGTTCGTGGTAACGATCGTAACGATCATAATGAACAGCAAAATTTTACATATAACGGAACTATTCCCGTGATAGAGCCACATAAAGAGAATCGAGACGACATTGGAGCATCAAAATTCGCTCTCTCGAACTTCAAAGTTAGAAAACTTCGCGCGTAAACCTCCAATTGTTCATACGTTCAAGTTAGACTGTTTGCATAATAGTTTTATTCGTATTTCATGTTCAGCTGCATTCGTAAGAATAAAATTGAGAACTCTTAAAATTTTGTTTGGTAGAATATTTTTACGCTATCCATTTGTTTTTGAATTCAGTTAAACAATTTGGAGGGGTTACCAGTTTTCATTTCTTCGATTGATGCGATTGGGGTTCATAGGTCATCTAGAAATAATAATCCAAGGCCATTTGATCGCAAACCAAGCAGAGCTTGTATTATAGAAACTACATAACTGATGTACAGACGACATCAAACTATCCCATTCTGTCATATTTCCCCAATTGAAAGTGAACCTTATACTTATGTAATAAAGTTGAAAATCTATATATGAAATTTGACAGATTGGGGTAGCTGGATATGCTGGCGTCTGTGCTACATATACGACTTTTCTTTTGTAAATACATAGGTACCTATACAGATAATTATACCCAGACTCGGGACAAACAGACATGTTCATACACACAAATATCTGTACTGGGAGGGAATCAAACCCACGACCCGAAATCACGATTAAAAAAGAATTAACACAATTGGTTCACAAACAAGGGAGATTTCATGTTACATACATATAAAAAAACATACAGCCTAATAAATAACCACCCTTTGAAACCAGTTAATACATGAATGGCGCCGATTACTTAAACTAAGTAATAGGCGCCAGAGGGTTCGAACTTCCTTTGTCCTTCGAACGTCGGTTCACGGCGGTTAATGACGCTGATATCATGAGAGGGTCGATTTTTAGGGTCAATTTATGTAACTGTCGCTCTACGTTAATGTGTGAAGACACTGAGTTTGTTACCTATTTGTATGTTTAAATTTTGATTGAGCTTA
Source organism: Pseudoips prasinana (assembly GCA_951640165.1). NCBI lineage: Eukaryota > Metazoa > Arthropoda > Insecta > Lepidoptera > Nolidae > Pseudoips > Pseudoips prasinana. Next base: position 14,071,410 of record OX621241.1, on the reverse strand, counting down.
ATTATAGGTTTCAAATAAAAAGTCTTTAGGTAACAACTGCTTTTTATATATTATGATAGGCTAAAGCTAAAACTTACCTGACTAGTTATTATGAGCTTGATAGTCTAGTGATTTATTAGTTGTTATGTACCTTTTTTATGCAAGTCATGATATCATAATATTATATAATATTATAATCTCAGTAAAAATATCGTCAGTGCAAATGACGCTATAGTGAATATTTCTATTACATGTTGTTGTTGATATTGCTATATAATTATAATAACTACGGCGGTTTTATAATTCCGCAATTGCATAGTTACTAAAGCGTTTTATTTTCTTACTCCTTTGCTTCCTGAAGAAGTCGTTGTAGATAAGGGAAATATTCTTTACCTTATCTTACAATGCACAATTCAAATATAATTTAGGTACCTAAATGATTGCTCGGAGTTTCCCTGCGGGATCGAATCAGAAATGTCGAAATCCGCAGGCGAACCAAAGTCACCGACATAGCCCGAAGAATTGCAAAACTAAAGTGGCAGTGGGCGGGGCACATAGCTCGTAGATCCGACGGCCGTTGGGGCAGAAATCATCAAATGGGGGATGATCTTGTGCGGGTCGCTGGAAACTGCCGGATGCGAATAGCACAAGACCGGCAAATGTGGAGATCTTTGGGGGAGGCCTTTGTCCAGCAGTGGACGTCTTTTGGCTGATATGATGATGATGATGACCTAAACGATATTTAAATTGCGACAATTGCATAGAATGTCCTTTTTTATGAGGCAGGGAGAATGCCTACGCATGCCACCCGCAAAAAGTGTCTACGGGTGGTTATGTCGGACTCGCACCGACTAAACCCACCTGCCGTGGACTTTTCTTGGCATCACCTATGAGTTTAGATTAGAACCGTGGCTTAGGGCGGTTTTAATGTCTTGGAGATGTATGAAAGGGGGTTTTAGGGACATTAAATTACTGATTTACGAGTTTTGAGATAGTCAAAAGAAGAGTACCTCACCTCAGAGTGAATAGTACAACAGAAAGAGAAAGACCTCATCGAACATTATCTGACCAAGTCGGAGATATTGTTAAGAAAGGCCAGGTCAGAAGTAATCTAAAGGCGAGCCTAAATGAAGAATATAATGAGAATAAACGAGGCTAAAGAGGTGTGCATGGATACTACTCTGCCAACCCACCTGTGCAACAACTGTGCATCTAAGAATGTATGTAAATATATAAGTTATCAGTTTAGAAATAATGCCATAAAACTAAAATTTAATAGATTTCGTTGTTCTATTACTACTTGATCCCAAAAATTAAGTAAAATGGTGATAGAGGCATTTCTTTTAATGTCTTCATGCGTCCGATAAGGCAACGACACATAAATTGTTTTAAAATAATGGCAATAATAAAAATGCTGTAAAACATCATGCATTGTAAAAAATCATTTGAATTTGTATTTAAACTGCAACAGAATGTAATTACATGGGACTTATCTGGATGATGTCCTTTGTGTATCTTTTTATGGTTGTCGTAAATAACCGCCCACTTCGCACAGATTTATTACGTAGAAATTTAATTAAGAATTTAATACAACGCAAGGTATAAGCTGCCCACGCACTGGCCTGACTATCAAGTATCGTACGAGTCAAATGAAATAGATAGTCGCGAAGGTATGATCTCAAAATTGATCATTATTAATATGACCATAAAGAAAACATTGTTTGTTTTACGCATATTTTGATACGACCTTTTTTCCCCTATGACCACCAGTTTAAAACAGTGAAAACCATCTTGTTGACCAGCTCTCATCTTGTTGACCAGATGTGGTATGAAAATAGTTGTGAAATAAACTATATAACTATTTTATCTTTACCATATTTATAAAAGTAAATAGTATCAAATTATTATAGTAGATTCACAAATTCTTGTATTTTTATATTCGTTTTAAGTGCACAAAAACACGTGATGTTATTTCGGATGTTGCAAGTTGAAACGAAATACATTGGCACGATAATAGTACTCTGTAAGCAGTGCACATCCAAACGTTCAATTTATCTAGATACCCAGTGCACTATATAGTTGTGTAAAGTGTAGGTGCTATTGTCTCCGTGTCTCTTTTCATTCTGTCAGCTTTATTCTGCTTTATCAGACAGCTAATCTTACAAACAATGCAGAAAATCGTTTGCACTAGAAAAATAAACCAGTTTTACTCGACATACTCGATTGTTTTACTTGATATATTTGTTAAACATAGTAAATCTGTCGCTGATAAATTACATGGTGTTAAGATCTGTGCCAAATGGCACTATAAACTTGACTATAGCAATCGTATTAAACTTAACAAAGTTCCTTTTAATTAATTCGAAACAACACATGTACAGATGCCAGCACATCTAGCTACCCCAATATGACAAATTACTTTTATAGATTTTCTACTTTATCACAAAAGCATAAGGCTCACTTTCAATGGAGGAAATTTGACAGATTGGGGTAGCTTGATGTGCTGGAGTCTGTACTTACAACCATTCCATTATTTGTTTACATGATTAAAATTTAATTATATCTGCATCTAACCTACAATCTAACCTGCATTTAGCACAACCATATGCATGTATTCCATTTTAATTATAAAAGCGTAATTAGTTTTACATCATACCGACTGCATGTATGAACAAACGTACAAGTACGAGTAAAATGTTTGTAAACCAATTCGCAGGCACGAGAGAATTCACTTCATCCAAAATCACCTTAGAGTTACTCGAAGCCATAAAGTGTAAATATAAATGAAATACGGGGATTCTCTAAGTAGATAGGTACTAAGAGACGAAAACGAAGCAATTTATAATACCACACAATAACATCACGGTTTACGAACTTTTGTGCAAATATTACTTCCAACAGTATTTAATAAAAGAAATAAAATAACCTTCATCCATTTATCACAAGACACAAAACAGAAACTGTACGTAACATTAAAATTTATTGTACGGAACTGAAACATTACCATTGCTAAGGAATTATTATATGAACCAGATATTCGTGATATTTTATTGACAATATCCATAAATAAAACTCCTATAAACAGTCTGGCTGTAACAAAGGAATATGATTACAAATAAAATTTTATATATATCGAAGTCTTTATAGACCGAAGTGTAATCAAGTCATTGCTTATTGTTTTCACATGATCGAGGAGAAATAATATTCGAGTCTTCGCTTTTATATCATTATGAGGCCGCATTTGCAAAGCGTTTCAATCAGGAAATATAGGGACTTATAAAAGCGAACATAAAGTAATGGGAGACCGTTATAATTTTAATCAAGGCAAATGTAAGTACACGGGGAGGAGACGAGACCTCACGATAATTACCATTGTGAATGCATGCCTATTACTAATGTGAATATTAGAAGTGCAAGTGTTAGTAAGAAATTGAGAATGGTATTGAATATTCAAAATGAAACGTCAGGTATTTGTATTCAATACGTAAACGAGTAAATAACGCAAGTCAAATCGCTTCCATCCTTGAAGCTGCATGAGGTCAATATCCTGCTGGCCTTCATACTTCACAAATAATTACGTATTTGTAAAGGTGTTTTCCACAATAATTTACCACCAGAAATCCATTGTAGTCACGTCGTCAAATGGATTGCCCACAATAATGGCTTTTGTGTTACTAAGGCCGATTTTTGTAAAAAATAATAATGAAAAGATACGTGTCAGTAAATATAGTTTAGTAGAGCCTTGAAACCGAAACCATTTTGCGGTTCAAATTGTTGCTCACTACCGTCGTTTTTAAACCAGACCCTGGCGCGAGGTCGGGGTGGCAGTAAAAATATATGCATAGTTTGCGAAGAAAAGAACGTCTTGCGTCGTTAGATAAACAATATAACACTGCTGGCAAAACACGTTTTCGTATCTTTATTTTTAGATCTCGGAAGCAATTTTTATCTGGATTGAGTATTGCACCTTCGGGGAACATTGGAGTTGTATGCAGCTGGTAGTTTAAGCTCTCCAAATAGTCATTATTACATAGGGCCGGTTGTTTTGCAGGCCGTAAGGTAGGAGGAGGAGGAGAAGGCTGAGTGCGCGGCGGTACTGTTGTGTCTGCCAGTCTGCCTGTATCGATCCGGCGCCCTCATTTCAGGCAAGCCGACTGCGCCCACAATAATGCAGATGTAGCGCCGCTTGAAGTGCTATGCAGGCTACGCTTACAATACTTCCGCGTTTTTGATTTTCAGCAAACAAACGAAATTCAAAAATCAATATTATCTGTCATCTCTATCTCTATCATGTCTCTATGTCTATGTATCATGTCTATGTATTCGAAATCGTTTATAAAAACGGATGCCGGAGTGTTTTGAGATGTAAGGGAATTTTCAGTGGGAGGGACAAATGTGATGGATAGGGAAGCACTGACCTGCCTTAATTTAAGTCGGAATGACTTAAATCCTTCAAAGACTTAATTACTCCAAAGATTGTTCAACAGTGAGATATGTATTTAAAAATTATAGTACTATTGAATAAATGGCATGGTTCAAGGCTATTTTTGCTCATCCATAAGTCCGTGTAACACTCTGATGCCGCGCGTCATAATGTCGCTGTCGCCTTGTTCTATGTATGTTGGTATTGAAATTTATTGCGTTTGTCGGTGACAGTGAAATAGTATAAATTTATCGTTTTAGTATAATTTGCAGCTATTGTTTCTCTAAATTATTGTGCTGTTGTATTTTATACGAAAATGTTCCCTTTTCAGTGTTAAAAAAAAAAACAAAACAAAAGAAGTATTTCTTGCAGTAAGCGCTTCGAGTTTTGGATTTGCTCGACAAATGTTTTGTGTGTCTCGAAACGGTGTCCAATTTCCCGAGCGAGCGTATTTATACCTTCCCAATTTCAAACTCAACACATTGTGCAGACATTTTTCTGTTTGAAACAACGTATTACGTAACGTCAATTTCTTTAGAATCTTTTCAAATGCTCTACAACAATGTGTATAATATAATCATAAAATCTTAGTCGTATGTGTAGTGTCTATTTAATTATTTTCTTTTCCTAAAGCAAGTATAAAATTTCACAAATTCGACACCGTAAGAATCCTAACAAACACTATTCTGTATTATCCCCTACATAGTGTGGGCATTACTAGGCATCGAATTACAACAGCATAGTGTTACTTGATCCTAGTCAACGCTATAACAAACGCATATTATAATAGCAAGGAAATTAGGTAAACGGATTGGCTCTAACATTCCTAAGGCCCATGATTGCTTCGAGTAATTTCAACTTTTGCAAATTGGCATATTAAGTAAGTTGGTACTTGCTACAAACTTTACGAATAGTAATATAGTCAATTTGCCTTTCATTATTCATCAATACATTTCATTCGCCATAAATTTTTCCTTTCGCTTAACGATGAATTAGGTAAAAAAATGGCTCTAATATTCCTAAAGACCGTGCATGATTCAAGTAATTTCAGTTTGCAAGCAGGCATACTAAGTTAGTACTAGTTATCGACTTGCAGTATTGTAATAATTTCAGTTCATTCCTGGACAAGTAATTGCGGATATCGTCTGGTTATTAACCTAGGGCTAAATAAAATACCTAACAGACGTAGTGTCGTTAATTTTTATTGCCGAAATATCCTTGCATACATGATGGCAAGAACAATTATTATTCATAAAAATGTGCATAAACCTATAGCCGTAACTCGTAATTTATGCGGTTCGGGCGTATGGCAAGACATTCGATCTTCAGTGGTACTTCCTGCAGACATAATTGAGCAATTTAAATGTGATATCAATTCAATCTGAATATATGTTGTAGCATAGTGATTCACTGCAGGTCGTAATTGCAGTGATCAGCAATATCATAGATTGAGACCTTTCTTGTGTCTTAACTGATTGTAGCTACTAGAACAATACAAGCATCTGAGATGTTCCTCGTTCATATTTGAAATGTATCAGTAATCTATAACTTTAATTCATCTTCATTGTCAGCTGAAAGACATCCTTTTTTTTCGTGGTGGAAACCTGTTATAGGTCCCCGCCGTTTAGGGGAGACGACGGAGTATGTGGGAGTCCACAGGGTTACCCACTAAAACCCCCACGACAGCCTAGCCTCTAGATGCTTATAGTGATGGCTCCGGGAACTCGAAACGATTGCCAACCGGAACAACCACGGTTACACCTATGCGTCTAAAAATAAGACTCCTCCCGGGGCGTGAAGCCCCCGTTGCATATTAGCTGAAATCGCCGGTCTTGCGGTGCACACATCCACCGTTATTCCAGAATTATTCTATATATTAGCATTTTTCCTACCTACATTTCACCGTCGTAACACATAGAAATCACACTAACGATTTTTCCATGTGCCAACCTTTACAAATGCGCTGTCGCATGTCGTGCCGGTAGGTGACGTGCGTCGATGACAATTTGGAAGACATCGGTCTTTATTAATTAATTTGGACCCGGGGCTGAGGTTTTCGCGGTCCGTTATTGCATATTTCCAAATTTAACTTAATAACTCGTTATGAACATTGATTTTCATATAAAATATTAACTTTTTTTATTAAAGGACAGAGTAAATGGATGCTTTGTAAGTATTATACTTAGTTTTATGTTGTTACAATTTACAATTGCTAAATATAGGCTGAAATAAGGACCACAGTTTATATTAATGATTGTGGTAATAGCCCGGCGGTCCGGTTCTGTCGTTCAATTGAAAGGTTTAGAATTAAATGAGTTTAGTCGAGCATAAGACGGAATCTCTAGCAATAACATTAATTTGCCGCAGAATTTAGAGAGTTGCCACATAATGGTTTTATATTCTTTAGAATATAATATAATACAATATGTATAGAATATAGTTCGTACTAGCCACAAGGCTTTTTGTACAGTACAAAAGAACCTGAAGGGTCGAAGTGCTGTACGCAAGTACGTCCTAATCAAGACAAGGGCTTTTCTCTTGTAAATTAATCAATTTGCATTCCCATTTAAAAAATGGTTCTAATATTCCGAAAGGCAACGCTTGATTCATGTTATTTCTATTTGCAAGCTGGTATAGATACTAAGTTAGCCTTAGTATAACGAGTATGTATTTAGTTAATGTAGTATCATATATACTAAATAAATAGTCCAATTAAATATAGTAAGTACTGTATTCTTCTTAATAAACCTCAGGTAAAAGTTGTATTTATGTATGTCTATGTCTCTCAATAACTCCATTCTCCGATCTTTACTTTGGTTGTCTGGAAGAGATCACATTTTGTGATAAGACCACCCATTGTGTACTTCTAAGGTTTTAATTGATTATTTTTGTAATTTCTTTGGTGTACAATAAAAAGTTTATCTATCTATCTATGTATGTGCTCATAGAAGTAAAATAATTTAAATGCTTACATGTGTAAATTCTGTACACTGACTTGTATAGATGACATTTTGATCGTTCTAAGTGATAGTAGTGTAGTTACCCTAAGCATACGTGGGTGTACCAAGAAGCTGGTTTTATTGCACTCAACTCTAAGTACAGTTAATACCTTACTCTAATAGGTAGTAATTAATTAGGTTAACTAGCTAGATTTGCAGATGAAGTTTCTGAAAATCTCATAGGCATATTGTGATACTTTGAAAGCGATTACCATAATCCATTTTTTCGTTTAAACAAATACCCTTCACTTTTCCCTGGATTATGAAACTAGGGCAAGTTATACACGTTAATTCTGCCACGAACTTATATTATAATAATAACATACATATATTTTTAAAATTTGCATCCCTCCAACACCAACATCAAAACACCTCCCACCCATGTTCCTAGTTTGATGCCGCACAGGACCACTATATTAGTGTGGCTCGCAATGGTTATTCTGAGGTTGGATTCGCTTTTTCTCAGGTGAGGGATGTATATAGGGACCTGTTGAAAAATAAATAAATCAATGTGAAAGTTACTCAATCACACGGTAAAATTAGTTGTAATTTTATTTTTACAAAGATACTTTTTATTCGGGAAAATTATTCCTGGAGTATTATCCAAAAAGTACCATTTTGTTTTTTGTTATTCATACACTTTTCATTTATCTAACCAATCTTAAAATCAACGCGGACAACAGCTTCTCCTAGTAATTCACAAAAATGCCTTCTTAAAACTGCTCGATATGAACATAATTCGATATAATGCTTTGTGTAGAACAAATCACTTTTATGATTAGGACGCTAGTTGTACAATTGTGGATGGCATAATGTTATTTTTTCTTAGGTGTACATTTAAGAAATTTGTATAAACATGTACCACAAATCTGGTGCCATAAAAACAACATTTTTTTAATGAGGTATGAGGAACAAGAAACTCTTTTGAAGAGCAAATAAAAATGTACATGAATAAACTTGTATTTTGGATTTTCTAGGAATGTTTCTCCTAAACCCTCCTATTAAGTATGCAATTTTACTAACCATTGTCTCGTAAGCGCTTGACACATATGCTTGTCGGCTTGACGAGACGTGGTGAGCGCCAAATGCAACGCTCACCGACTTCTAATTTTAAGTAAATATTAAACTGTAGGATACTATTTGAATGTTTATAAAAACTACACATAAACACTCACTGCATCATGGGTAGCGTATTCGTATGCCAGGTTGGGCCAAAAAGTATTATTGAGATATTTCTAGCAATAATAAATCCAGTAATAATAGCTCGGAGCCTGAGAGTAATATGTGTTATCCGTCCGGAACAAAGGGAGGAAGGAACTGTCGATCCCGCACTGATCTCTTCCCAATCTTGGCGGATAACCGGCCCGTAACACAAAAAAGTGAGAGAATAGAGAGTACACCTGTGTTTGCGTAAAATCTGTTGCATTATAATATCTCTCTCTAATATCTCCTGCGTAATTGCGTAACTACGATCTCAATGGAGACTGGCCAACTGGCTAGTCTCTATTGAGATCGACCGCCGTATTCGGACAGGAGCACTACTAATAATAATAATGTCCTCCCGACCGAATTGCGACCACGGCGGCCAGTCTCAAAGGAGGCTAGCCAATTGCGCAGGACATATTATAGTGCACAAGTGTGTGCGCAAACACAGGGGCACTTTCTATTTCATTACTCTCATGATCCGATGGGACGCCTTGCGACACGACCGGAAAGAGTTCAGTAACAGGTCCGACGTCTTTACGTGCCTTCCGAGGCACGGCGAAGAGAAATTTCTTTTTACGGAAAAATCACATTTTGGCCAGACCCGGGATTTGAACCCAGGACCTCATTATCTGCGGTTGAACACGCTACCGCTAGACCAACGAGGAACTACTTATTATTCGTAAACAATACTATGATGTTGCCGATTAACAATTGAATAATGCACTAATATGCCCTAATGACCGAAGGATATAAACAGAATGCATTGTCTGGTGAGTTGTCAGCACTTGGAAACACCCGTGTTCATTTTATTTCGACAAGTAGTATGATACTCACAATACATGATACACAACCTGCTACGGCAAACATGAGAGCATCGTAAATCAAGGTTTCATAGATATAACTACATGCAAACGTTTTAGCGCACGTCAGTCATTTCAAAGCACCGGAAACAATGCAATCAAACATAAATCTCCAGGCTTCCTTCCGTGCATACATGTACAGATGTTTACTCATACCCAGCTCCAAGGGAATGGGTTCAATCTGCTGATTGGGATTCAGCACCACTATTTACATTACACCTATAAATTTCACGTCCCTGTTTCGTGAAACAGAAACCATTTACCTAATTGAATTTGTGTTGTTTTTACTCTGGTGGAAAATTGGCGTTGTGCATTCAGCGGGTGAGCGTGAGAAAGTGCATATTTTGTTTACATAACCAGTACAAATTTGCACACAGTTTCTTATTTAGAAAATGTAGTCGGACGTCTGAGCTTATTGAACGAGATATTCGTTGGAAGGCCAGTCTGTAACTTGACTATTACTGGCTTGTTCTGTTCACTAGACAGAATATAATTGTTTCTTTTTGTTATCTCTCAAACTATAATATTATTTCTTATTAAACTTATATTTTGTGAGATATCAAAACAACTAACAACTTGCCTGTCTACAATTTTAATCTGAACTTGAAGGAATTTCAGAAGCAAATTTTAACGTTAGATCTTATGAAGTTTGATTATAGGTAAGTATTTACTGGATTAGACAAGTTTAATAAACAATTTCTTAGTAAAGTCTTCTTAATAAAATCTTCATATTTATTTTACTATTACAAATTACATTGTATATATTAGAAAAGATAGCGGATCTTTACTAAATTGCGTTCGGTAAATAAATGATAGATCGAATATACCGGGACCTAATAGAATATGTTCTACGTTTATATGAATAACGTAAATATTTTCGAGTAACACTATTGTAATTCAATATTGCGTTTGTTAATATACATATATACATACGAATCAACGGATGCCATTAGTGATGAAAAGAACTGAATACTAGTTTTTACAAATTACCAAGTAGGTTCTTATTTACCGTAATTTATTCTATACCTATTTAACTGTTAATACATTTTTATCATCTATGTATTAGTTTTAGCATGTGGTTATGGCGATAAATATCGTATCACATCCCGTGGGGGGCGTAGAAATCGTCCCGCCACCTACCATAGAATAGGATCACCAACCCGTTTCCCAAGCGATTATGGCATATTCAAATGCTGGACCTACCTTCCCCATTCAAGGGTGAGGCTTTTGTCTAGAAGTGGGCGTCACTCAGCTCACATGTTGATGATGATACTATCACCTCCTATAGATGATCGCGGTGTGGTCACGCTTGTACTCTCGGCCAGCGAGTAAGATATATAGGATAGTGCACCGACTCATGAGAGTTTCTAGGTAAGTTATGACACCATCATACGGATCGTTTAAGAGTTAAGACGTTCTTGGGGCTACGGCATCAATATGCAGTACAGTGTATACAGTGTATGCCGTTTAATATGACATCGAAGGGAATTGAACGGCTATACAAAGGGGTGGTATAAATATATCTAGTTGGCCGAAAACAATGTAAAACATAGCCTGTTTCGAGAAAACAAAGCCGTTGGATGACACCTACATCCACTGAAAGGGTATTAGCAAGGGAATCCTAAATTTGATCTGCTAGTGTGTATATCGTTCTTGGCTTAACCCAGAACGACTACCCCGAATTGGTTATGGTGCTGGTTCGAGACACGTCCGACGATTAAATATATGATTTTGAGATTAAATAACATTTTAATTATAAATAATTAAAGAAGCTATTGGCCCCTTCTGTTGCGAAGTAATTAAAAAATTTGTCATATTTTTTTCAAGTAAGGCTTATTAAAGGATAACATATTTCTCATAATAACCAAAATTCATTACATAATAAATTGATTTAACCAAACCAAACTTCTGACTAAAATAATTTTATAATAAACGGTAGGTCATTAAAATGTCAAATGTACGAGATTTCTAGGGTATTATAATTTATAATAATAATCCCAGTTCAAGAAAGTAATAAAACGGTTTAAAGCTTTGAAGGCCGTGCTTCTTGTGGGCTTCCATAGATCCAGAATTAAACTAAGCCAAATTATTTACGGTTACTTTTTACCGGATAAAAAGTACAACAGGATCGACTCAGTCAACTTTCATTGACGCGGTACAGCTTATTCCTAAAGAGCAAGCAAAGATCTCTGACTCTAATTATTACAGTCGACATGGCGTCAGAGGCCTACTGGGCGGCTTGAACAACTTTGACACTACGGTAACCTATACCTTACTTACCGTATGGGTGATTATAATTATTTACGTTACTTATTTATCGTATGGGTAGTGGTTACTCTGTGTAAGAGTTGTTCCAGCCGCCCAGTAGGCTTCTGACATGGCGTAACGACTGTTGTCTAATGACTACAACCGGGACCGACAGCTTAAAGTGACCTGCGAAATAAGCTCTTTGGCGGTCCTTGGATGGGTATCTAAGGATTGACCGCGAACCTAGTTGTTTAATATCGCCGATTACTTATGGACCGGTGAGAGCATATAGCTAGTATTTACCTGATTTAATACTTAATTCGTGTCACCATTTATTTTTGACGATATTAATTAAATTCCCTAACCTACTTGATTTTCCAATATATTGACCCTATCCCAAATGTCACGAAGCCCTAGTGGGAACACCTCGTTTACATTGTTTCAAAGAGCCAAGCTATAATTTATGTCTTGATAAATTCCATAGGATACACAAAATAGTCAATAAATAATAACATTGTTGCGAATAGGCCTGGGCGAGGCTTACAGCTTACGCTCCGCTCAGTGTATTTAACAATGTATTTTTATACTTAGTTGCGTTTTACGATTTCGACCGAGGGGTAAACAAAGGGCGAAGCTGAAGTTAGAAGTCTCCTTGGCGAGACGCAGGTCGTAGGGAGAATACGTGCAGGGTTGTCAAGTTACGCAAGGTGATTTTTTATTGTTTTGTTTTTTATATTTTTTTATTTTCCATAAAAGGTAAGCAAATAAGACCTGCATGACCGTCATGTCAGTTTTTACTTCGATTGTTATAAATATTTTTTCTAAAATTGGGTGATTTATTGAAATATGCTAGGTTCTAGAACCCAGTAACATATGTTCAGGATGATTGTTAAATCATGTAAAAGCCTTAAATCAAGTGACATACTAATCTGGGGTAGTTTGTATGAAAATGTTCAGTTATGATAAAGACAAAATATCTCAAATTTTAACATATTCTAACTTTCGACGCAGATGGTTTGCTAAAAGGATTACTATCGGGCATAACTTATATATAACGATTTACCAAGATGGTAACGCTTAGCAAAATGGTGATAGCATACTCATTCTAATAAATAATAATCATAAAAATCAGATTACATGCGCCGGAGAAAACATTACTACGTGCCCAAAAAAATAAGGTCACACAAAGAACGTATTTTGATATGGTGTTTTTCAAATGTTTGTTACTAACTGAATTATGCAGAAATTGTTTACAATTTTAATACCTAATTCAATGACACAGGAACGTGATAAGTGAAACACTAGGTCATTTCAAGGATGCGTCGCACCGCGTTCAAGGATTTAATGCGCGTGTCAACCCTGTTTCAGACTATTTACGTTGCCGAGGCTGGGTGAGGTGACCTACCCGTGACCTTTGACCCGCAGCCTGTGACCTACATTGGGGCAATCGATACGCACCGCTGTATCTGTTGAATTCTGTTGCCTCCGATAAGGACCCACTTCATTATAACTTTTGATTGGCTACCGTCTGGCAGCTTTGTGATAAAAACGGCAATCGATTTCGTATGCGTCTATTTTTACGTGTTTCAGCTACCTTTGCGTAGTAGGGAGTGTTGAATGAGTGACGTGATGTACCTAATAATATCATAACATGTTCAGTGTGTTATCTAATTGATTAAAATATTGCTTATCGTAAAAATGACACACTGTTAGTTGTCTGCCTAAGATCATTAAGTACTGCATTAAAGAATAAAATTCAATTATGACCCGTTTATTTAAAAATTAACCTAGCATTATTTTATAATACTGATTTAATTAAAATTAAATAGTACATTTATATTTTATAATTGTGTGAACACAAAGTATATAATTATTTTAAAATATTCTGAGAAACAATTGGTTAACCATAATAATGGAAGGTGGATATTAAATAATTCATGCGAATAATACCCTGGGACATTATTTACACACCGCCAGCTGATCGCAAACTAAGCAGAGCTTGTATTATGGAAACCAGATAACTGATAAATATACTACTTTTTTTGTAAATACTAACTTATACAGATAATTACACCCTGACTCAGGACAAACAGACATGTTCATGCACACAAATATTTGTCCTGGGTGGGAATCGAACCCACGACCTCCGGCGCAAAGCAAGCATTTGCCTACCACGCCACGCCAACAGGTCCGTCGATGAAACGATTGTGAGTAAATTTATCCATATCTTATTTTTATCACGCGTCGGAGGGATAGTGACTTAGAGATGAATTCCTATATCGCAGAGAACTTTCCATACATATAATTGACAAACACAAGGCCCACTTAGAACAAATAATTATGGATAAAACCCGGGACACGAAGTGGCGAGGCAACTATACGCTAACTGCATACGTCATGTTAAAAAAATGGCGAGAAAATTGACCGCTGCGCCACCCTTGCAGTTTTTAATATTATTATTAAATAAAGTAAAATACTTCTTATTGAACACCAGAAAACATTGTATACATAAATAACAATAAAGTTTGCTTACAACGGCCTTCTTCGGCCGGAATTCTTCCAGGCCTTCTGGGTATGGAGTACCCGTAGAGGTGTTACATGTAGTAACATGTATGGTAGATAAACTACATTGTAATATTGTATTGATGCAAGTAACGTAATTCCATTATACTTCAGAACAATGATATATTGTTTGATGGTTGATGTCTTACCTGTAACAAAAATAATAACATAGTAAATAAAATAACTCTTACGACACGTAAGTATAGAACGTCTATTCGCGATTGTTTACGTGAGTGATAGGAAATATTTATTTGAAACATTTTATTTAATGTTTATGTACTGCATTGTGAGCTTGACAAGTACAAGTGTATGATAATACCCAAGTGCTGAATCAATTTCATTATTTCATTTAATTTCAAAAGTATTTGCCAACGTGGGGGGATACGCCTGCTATGCCCTCTATGACGATGAAAATAAAATATCATCCTCAAAAAGGTAAAAATAATAATTAGTAAATCAAAATAAAAAACCACGCAAAAGCAATTATCATTATATATATTTTTTTCAAAGGTTGTTTTTGTTTCGATTTGATTTCCTATTGACTTAACCACCTAGTTTGGCCCGACACGAATCCTCATACCAATATAATATTCATTGGTATTTCACTTTGTCTATAATATGTTTTTGAATACAATTAAGTTACTAAGTTGTGAATAACAATTGGTTAAGGTAGTCTGTGATCCTTGCGACACAATTGGTAATCATTATCGACCTTAACCTCCTAGAGCTCTAGCGACTCTAATAACTTCAGTATCACAATGTAATGGGATGAATTCTGTAAAGAAGAACTTCCCTAGTCGAGCTACTCATAGAACAAAAGTATGCCATGATCTACCCTCACTCTTCTTTCATCACTCTTTCTTTTGTTTTAAATAAGGACAGTAGAGGCATTAGTAAAATAAATTAGTGCATTGCCAGGGACTTTATAAACCATACACTTTACATGCATAAATTGTTTGTTTATGTCGCCCTCTTGTTTCAGGTCTGATCCCCGCTGAGGACAACTATTGGCATGACCCGTTGAGTTGTTCTGAATCTGAACTGAAAACTGAGTCTGTGTCAAGTCCGAAAGAGGGGTGCACTGAGGTTGTAACGAGGTGACTACCTTATTCACTGCACCACACATGTGGCGTTCATAATATTTTATTTTGTGGATGTTTTTATTTGGCGGACCACCAGCGTTCCAACTAAATATTTTAGCAATCACTCATAAGTAGGGCACTGGCCATTGCTTCGCCGACGAAATGCTACACTCGTTGCGAAATGCAACGATTCGTGTGAGAAACACTTTTAACACAATGTACCTAACAATTTTGTTAGACTTGGGAAACGTGTAGTGTACGGTTTCAACAATGAATCCTTTAATTGTATTTGCATTACCTACCTATTACGCTGTAGATTTCTTTTTTATATAATAGCAAGGCAAATCAGCAAGTGGGTCACCTGAAGGAGAGTGATCACCGACGTCCATATCTACTAATATACCTGGAAGTAGCAATATTACTGTCAAATACATTCAGATTCTTCAGGTGTACTTTCATGTACTGTTTACTATCTATCATCTATGCATAATATGTTGTAATGCAAAGTATGTTGTACCGAACACTTAATCAATAATACTCAGAGATGAGTACTCTCCATTTAAGTGGTGTAATACGGTTTGTATCTCGTACCGACCAATTATGTATTAAAACAATGTTTTTTTGTGTCTAGTTGCAGTCTCTCTATGCCTCAGCGAGCATGTCAATCCTCAACTAGACCATAGACTATACGTGAACATTTCAATTTGAACCTTATCTCTTTGGAATAAGTTCCACAAGTAAAAAGAAATATAATATAGCATTGCTTGGTGAAGTCGCCGGTCCCGATTTTATTGAGAACCACTATGGACATTGTCCTACCCACTATTTCCCATGTTCCTAAAAACGAAATCTCAACCATTTTATATTGCCTAATTTTTTAAAAGACTACGCCCGCGCTGTAGTATCTAATCCCTGTGTCGCGGGGTACTTTACACACATAATAGACGGACACAAATTACATCCAGACTTAGAACAAATTGTTCTTTTTACCAAAAGGTCCCAAAATCACTTTTGGGCCGACCTGGGATATGAACCCAGGACCTCGTTTTCTGCGGGTGAACACGCTACCATTTTTATGCATACCTACTTCTTTTGTTTATGGCAACCTTCGTTTTACTACATAATTTCATATTTCCACATAGAACGGAGCATTCAAGGTGCAAATCGTACTTGCGCGTTACAATTTTATTTTTACAAAACTAAATTCTACATAGAAAATATTATTCGCACCTTGCAGTAGTAATAATCGTACACACAAGCACTTATTTACAAAGTATCTGCAAGTAGGGCGAAGTAAAAGAACCGTTAAGTTTCAAACTAACAGCTAAAACTTCTTCTGTACACTATTTAACGACTGTTAGTGGAGACAAAGTTTATTTACAAGTATGTTTGCGTAACAATTGATGGTTCAGAAGATAATAATAATAATAGCGTTTGTAGCCGAAGTTTCCACTAAGGTGGCCTATATTATGTGACATGATTGAGGAGAAAATAGGCGCGGGACTGATTGCTTTAAATCCTCGCCAGCGTATACCTCCGTCGGCTTCTATCGATGATACGAGTATGTGGTGATTTTTTTTACCAAAAAATAACCTACCTAATAACGACTTTTGAACCTAGCCGTGATTTGGGCCCAGGCCCTTATTATCCGTTGAACACGCTACCGCTAGTCCAACCAGTCGGTTGAAATATAGAAAGTATTATATGTATTAAGTACAACATAAATAGTAATTGTCAAGTTTGTTAAAATAAATTTATTTAATATTAAGATACGTAGAAACAATATTGCATGCCCGATATGGGTAACTGTCGGTCAATTAAATTGTTATAATATCTTCATTCTATGCACAGTTTCTGGAAATAAAATGATCTATGTCTATGTCGAATTATACAATAGGTTATTTTTCCTCTTCAGACATAGGGATGCGGGTATCTTTTTCATTTGTCAAAACCAAATTCAAATGATCCTTTCAATGAATTTATGAAGATTTAAGTATTTAAAAGTCATATAAGATCAAGAATATATGACGACACTTCTAGGTAAACCCTACGGCACAATAAGCTCCATACTAACAGTCATTTTGCGTGAAAAGGAAATAGTATTCCCACTTTATCCCTGCCAAGAACTTAAAATACTTATATCAAATCGAATATTAATTTTATCAGTTGGTTTTAAAATTGTTTTAGCTTTCTATATTTATATCATTTTAAGTTTATTAAAAGATTTTGAATTATGATCAATAGCGAAATGAACAAGACTCAGTCTATCGGTAATAATGAAATTCTTGAGTACCTCACACTGTTCATGTTAGATGTATATGTACAGAACATATACTAAGTCAGCAAGTGGTATCGTAATTTCCAAAAGAGTTACCCAATCCAAAGCGTAAGTATATTAATATTATTAGAAAATTTGTTTGATTACTATATTCAAGAATTCCTTTAGGTATTGCTCATTTCCTTGTCACAGATGGTAATTTATATGACATTGAATACGTTTATATATTTTATTCAAAAATATATGATATATTCATCAATTACTTACATCATTTTCAATGTTTAATGTAAAATCTATAAATTGCAGTATTTATTTAACATAATATTGCAATTTATAGTACTTATAGTGCGAGCGTTGTCTTTCTGAAAAAGTATCTTATAGTTGCTCTTAAGTTTACGCACTATAAATCACGCCTATAGATGGCTGACAGTCAATGTGTTTTATATATTCTAACTAATATTGACAGAGCAAAATGTATTTTGGACACTCAACCTATCCAATGCCCTTAGCCATGTCAGAAGGCTCCTGGGCGGCTTGAACAACTCTGCCCTTATAAAAAGTAAGTAATAAAATTACATTATACACATACAACAGAATACTCTGACAGCATTTTTTTAGACCTTACCGGGGAAATTAATCCCTGTGTCGCGGGGTACTTTACAAAAGTATAGTTAATGAACTCAAATTACATCCAGACTCAGAACACGATAGAAATCCTGCGCGGGAATCGAACCCGGGAAACGAAGTTGTTTGGCGACTGTCTTAACCGCTTCGCCACACGTTTTAAACTTATTATTACACGCTGAAATATATTATTATATATTTTATATTGATTCTTCGTCATTGTTTCATGATTATACCAGTTACCTTAACGATAATCAAAACGGAATTTCCTTACATTCTCGAAAGCTCGCTCGAAATCTCAATATACTGGGAACTTTTATTTGTGACTCATCAGTACGAAGAAGTGGTCCAGCCAGTTCACCGTTTTCCTTATCATACATTTTTCTTTTTTAATGTAAAAGGCGCAGCTTGTGTTTTACCACAGTTCACGCTCGCTTGGTCCCGCTTAAAAAACGTAATTAGCGAAAAGTTAACACAACATTTAATTTTGCTGCGTCCAACGCTGTAATTAAACAATATCTGGAACATTTACAGCTTATGGCTTTTCTTGCCTCAATTAAGTTCATGAGATTTTATAATGGATTAATCAAATAGCGCGGACCAACAACACAATTCACTAAGTAGGCGCAAAAAGTACAAAGCATATTTTGCCTTTTCAACCGTTTTTGACTGTTGCTTTATATACGAGTGTAAACTTTTTGATGGTGAAGGTGGATCGTTAACGGCCAATAATATTATGGAACATATTATGCGTGTTTGATTTCTTTAGCATATTCTGTCCCTGTCCAATGTTTCCTTCATAACCAAAACTCTCCATTAGTCGTGGTCTATATAATGTGTCATATAGTTTTTGTCATAAGCGTCTAATTCAGCCCACCTGCCGAGGTTTACCTCGACAGCAGCGCTAATTTTTAGCCAACCATGAATTTAGTAACCCACTTTAACTGGTATGATCTTATGTCAAAAGCGACGAAGTCAGTTACGCTATTTATTAACATAGTTTAAAATATGTTTAACCACAGGCACACTCTCTATCCTATTATCCCATAATCTGATATGACAGGTTTGCTTCTCGGACTGCATATGTCACGTGCAGAACTAAGAGCAATGAGGATTTAAGAAGAAAAAATTCTCAAAATGCTTTTGGTCTTGAAAGAATTTTACGTCTATTATTTAACATATTTCTCAACAACATAGAAGAAAATACCGTTACAAAATAGCTAGTGCTAGTAATCGACAAATTCTAAGTAAAGTGTCTAAATGGCCTCTGTAAAATTAACGTAATACATTAAGATTTTATATTAAATAAAAACACTTTAAAACTGACGGTTCTCATTACTTTAGTGGTCTTATAATTTTAAAAGTGGAAATGTTGTTTTTTGCCTAGGTATTCCCGTCTCCACTACTGTAGTCTACCAAAAATTTGAGCCTAAAGCGAATCTTACTATGGAGATATATATAGCATAACGATAATCCCGACAAATTTACTGGTTTTCCCAGCGGACCCTGTAGGCGGTAACTAGTTAGTCTTTAAACAATTCTCTGATGAATAACCCTTTTCCATTTTCCGCTTAAAAGTAAAATTGAGTTAAAATGGAACGGCTATGATTACTATGTGACTCAATAACTGGCATCATATTATGAAAAGTATTCTATTACTAAAGTAATTTTTAAATTGACGGCCTAGTTGGTCAAGCGGTAGCATGTTCAAGCACAGAAAATGGGGTCCTGGGTGCAAATTCCGGGTCGGGCCAAAAAGTGATTTTGGGACTTTTCCGTAAAAAGAAATTTCTCATTATCAGCCCGAATTCTGGAAGTTGGCGGTATTACACCCCCGTGCCTCGAAGAGTACGTAAAGCCGTGGGTCCTGTACCTGACCTCTTTCCGGTCGTGTCGCTAGTCGTCCCATCGGATCATGAGAGTGATGGAATAGAAAGTGCCCCTGTGCTCTCGCACACACTTGTGCACTATAATATGTCCTGCGCAATTGGCTAATCTCCATTGAGAATGGCCGCCGTGGCTGAAATTCAGCCGGGAAGACATCATCAATTTGTAAATTGTCTGCTTATTATTATTTCTTAAAAAAAGATGGCGACGTAGTGTCAAAAGCAACTTGTATTATATTCAAGCTAAGTAATAAGTTGCTAATACTTATTGTTTTGATGATCAGAAGAATATAATGAAGCACTGATTTCTTTATTTTTTACTTTTCTAATAGCTACTACATTCTTCGGTGATTCAGCAAACAAAAACAACAAACAATTGTAACAAGAACAAACTACTCAATCGTCTGTTTGTTTCTCTACTCTGAAATAGGGTTGCCAAATACGAAGGCCAAACTCGATAGTCAGACATTTTGCCCTAAAACCGAACTTTCCTATGTCTTTAAACTAGCTGTGCCCCGCGGTTTCACCAGCGTCAAACTTTATTAATCATAGCCTATGTATTATTCGGACATATAAGCCATATTACTACAAAGTTTCAACCAGTCCGTTCAGTAATTTTGGCGTGAAAGAATAACAAACATCCATATATCCACCCATACTCGCAAACTTTCGTATTAAATAAATAAATAAAAAAATTTAATCTTAATATCTGAGGCTAAATAAATCATAGTTTAATACAACATTGACTAGTAGACAATAAACAATATTTAACCGTATTATCATTTGCCGTATCAGCAAGACAAACTGGACTAGCTGGAGATCTAAGCATTTACCTGGAGACTGTAGTAATAAGATAATTGGAGAATTACCAGCAGATGAGTGAAAACACTTGTACTAACAAAATTATCTAACTGTCGACGTAATACAGACCAACCAAACGACCGACGTCAAGTGAATTGTACAGACGCCAGCACATCAAGCTACCCCAATCTTTCAAATTTCTCCAATTGAACGTGAACCTTACGCTTATATGATAAAGTTGAAAATATATAAAAAAAATTGACAGATTGGGGTAGCTGGATGTGCTGGCGTCTGTACATACAACTGGAGCAGGACGCTGGCAACCCTGTCTTCATTGTTCATTTATGGTTATTGAATGTCCTACTTTGAAACTATTATAGTCCTCATTCTGTATTGTAGATGAAACAAAATTGTATAGTTTGGCACCACTACATTGATTGATTATCACTACTCATACTTCATAGATTGATTGGCATAGATTATTAAAATTAACATTTTCTCAATTCCTAACCATGGAACTTACTGTTCATGTTACTATCTATCGATTAAAATATTTAATAAAATTCCACAACAGATAAACATTTAGAATTTAATAATATGCTTATTAAATTCTAAATCTAATAAGGCGCTCATAGCCAGCCAAGGACGAAAAAATATGGCATTGTTTTTTTAATAATATTCTAAATATTTGATTGAAGAATAGGTTGAAATTTTGGTAAGATCTTTCACTCATTAATGTAAAAGAATGATAAATTCCTGGTCGAATTTTTTCGGCCGTGTCAGCTATGCAGACTGGTCATCTTCGCGAGACATATTATAGTGCACACGTGTTACACACCACACAGGCACTTTCTATTCCCTCTCTTTCTTGATCTGATGGGACGTCTAGTCGACACGACTGGAAAGAGGATGAGTGAAGCACTGACAGCTTTACATGCTCTCCAAGTTTAAGACTCCGGGCTGATTATATCAATATATCTTGTCAGAATTATACCTACCCGAACCCAGGACCTCATTGTCTGTGCTTGATCATGCTACCGTTAGGCCAACGAGGCCATGAATATCACAGTAATATTATAAGGGCGAAAGTTTGTGAGTGTGTGTAAGGATTTTGGTGAAACTTTGTTGTTATATATTATAACCAATAAAGTTAACGCTGGTAAAACTGCGGGGCACAGCTAGTAATTTAATAATACTAATCATAGTACAGTTGCATTAAGTCAAAACCATTTAATAACACATTGTAATTTCGTTCCAAGTATCTTTTTTTAGAATACTTAGTGTGTTTTTTGGTACTATATCTCTGAAACCGGCACGGTCTGCTGCATCGCAGGATAAATCGCATATATTAAAATATATATAGCTGTATCTCTGAAAGACTTAAAAATACAGTTGTAAATTCAGTTGTATAAACGAACAAATGCGGTTGACGTAGTTGTAAAATGCTTGCCTTTCACGCCGCAGGTCGTGGGTTCGATTCCCACCCAGAACAGATATTTGTGTGCATGAACATTACTGTCCTGAGTCTGGATGTTATTATCTATATAAGTATGTATTTATAAAAGAAAAGTAGTATATGTAGTATATCAGTTATCTGGTTACCATAGTACAAGCTCTGCTTAGTTTAGGATTATACATAGCCGTGTGTGCATAATGTCCTAAGACATTATTATTATACATGTAGTTTATTAATTCTGGCCAATCGATAGCTATATCCAAAACAAGTGCCGTTTGTGATGACGTATGTACCTATGTACTCAAGTAGATGTTTGTTTCTCATTCTTATACGAATGATCCGTAAAATGATTAGGTGACATACATCGGGAATGCTTCAGGGCTGCGACCGGGTCACGCCCCCTCCCGTTTGCTCTTGAACTGGTTCGTGTACTTTCGGTTTCGCGCCCGGGAGTAGCCTGACCTACCCGAAGACGTACACCAAGATGGCGGACTAAGTACTCGTCTTACAATGGCGCGTTTTGTTTCAGAGTGCTATTCACGATCTATTCAAGTACAGTTTAGAGTAATATTAAATATCAAGCGTAAATAAAATACTTTATTATGATGATGTGATTATAAAAGTATGCCGTACGTGTTAATAAGTAGGTGTATTTTCTTTTTAAAGATAACACAGAACTTTTGACTACCACATTTATTGGGTTAAATGAAATTAGTAACTGAAACTTTACGGGTATGCTATATATTGTTAATTTCTACGAATATATGTTTTTAGGGTTCCGAACCCAAAGGGTAAAACGGGACCCTATTATTAAGACTTAGGCTGAGATCTATAGAGCGTACTTAGACTTTGCTCAGACTTTACTTAGACAGAAGTTATTGCATGTAACGAAATTACAATTGGTGTTTTGACTTTGTCTATCTTAGCTTACGCTAAGCATAATCTTAACTTCAAAAAGTCTATAAATACCAAATCAAAGTATAAGCATTGCATACACTTAGCAAAGTTTTACGTTAGTAAAGTTTGAGCAAAGTCTAAGTACGCTCTATAGATCTCAGCCTTAGACAGCGAAGTCTGTCCGTCTGTCACCAAGCTGTATCTCACGAACCGTGATAGTTAGCCAGTTGAAATTTTCACAGATGATGTATTTCTGTTGCCGCTATAGCAACAAATACTAAACAACAAAATAAAATAAATATTCAAGGGGACTCCCATACAAAAAAAGTGAATTTTTTTGCTTGTTTGTATATCAATAATGGTACGGAACCCTTCGTGCGCGAGTCCGCCTCGCACTTGACCGGTTTTTTAACGTATTAGCATATGATAATGGAATGTGTGCAAATTGAGGCATTTCGGTGGATATAATGTTACAATATAATATCCTACGTATAATGTTGGATGGTGCACCAGAATTTTGTCTTGTCTACAAATACTTATTTACTTTTTTTGTAAATATAAATGTACAAATAGATGGGTTTTACTTTGTTTTCATTGGTGGAGCGCCGCACAGTTATGCGTCTTCGTCGCTATAGAACCTAGGCTGACATTACAATAATAAAGTAAATTGAATATATTGAGTACCTGGGTATAAACAACATTTGTACTTGTCACAATTAAGCAGTAAAGTTTAATACAATATTATGCTTACCTAAGGTATTTTACATACTCTATTACAAATCTAGAGACACCATTGTTTAGCGTCTCTGACCGGCGCAGTAAGCTCGCAAACAGTAATTTGTCCATTTAAGCGATAAGAAGAAGAATATCTGAAGGTGGCACATTTATGGGACTCAAATTGAGGTGCAGGACGCTGGAGAATGTGTGTGATCGCTGAATTGTAAACTAAATCCATAATTTAACTCTTACTTGAGTGGATACTTTTACACCCAGCATGATTTGATAGAATGGTGCATACACCTTATGGCACTGCCTCGTTGGTCTAGCGGTAGTGTGTTCAACCGCAGATAACGAGGTCCTGGGTTCAAATCCTGGGTCGGGCCGAAAGTGATTTTGGAATTTTTCTGTAAAACGAAATAATCTTAATATCAGCCCGAAGTCTGGGAGTTAGTGGCATTATACCCCCGTGCCTCGGAGAGCACGTAAAGCCATCGGTCCTATACCTGACCTCTTTCCGGTCGTGTCGCTAGTCGTCCCATCGGATCATGAGAGTGATGGAATAGAAAGTGCTCCTGTGTTTGCTCACACACTTGAGCACTATAATATGTCCCCCTTTAAGACTGGCCGCCGTGGCCGGATCTCGGCTAGGAGGACATTATTATTATGTAAGAATATAAAATGCTAATAACGGTCGACTAAACAGGCCTTTTATATTATTATTATAATGATGAAACAATGGGATAGATGAACCACCACGTTTAAAGTTTTCCTAAGGTTTTGTGGAACTAGAAACTTGTGCTGAATTAACCTCCTAATATACATGTTTGGATACTCACGACTTCAACTAACTCATTTTTACTACATACAACATGGTGAGAAAATTCGATACAAAAATAAATAATAAAAAACACTACAAAAATATTTATTTGCATAAATGTGGTGTACAAATAGATGACAAAAGTTTCATGGTATCACACATTTACTATCTTTATATCATGACATACAAATATTAAACTTAATATTAAAGATAAAAGAAAAACTAACAACATGATACAGTAATCAATATTAACAACAAAATAAATAATTATTATTATACCTTTTTAAAGTATTTATATACATTATAAAAACACAAGACACATAGAAATTTTAATAATATACATACTTCTAAATGTATTCAAAGGTAATTCTCGCATACTCTGGGGTAGATGGTATGTTATCTTTAATGTGCCAATCTCAATGGAGCCAACCTGAGGCACTGCATTTTTTTTAAAGCTATTCGTCACATCGATTAGACTTGACGTGAGGTTCACTTCCATAACTAGTGCATATACATAGTATGGCATTGAACCTCACGTTAAGTTTATAGAAACTAAAAAATGACTTTAGGTGTAGTTTTTGGTATATATTAAAACCAAAAGTCATACACAAATACAAGAATGTATTTAAAGAAAGGTATATCCTTTCTTTAAATACATTCTTAAAGTCATTTTTTCACTACACCTAAAGTCAGTTCATTATCAAGTCCATTGTACTTCTTATCTTATTTATTTCTTATTTCACACGGCGTTTCAATTTCAACATTGAGATTTCCTTTCACCAAATGTCTGAAAGTAATAGCCCCGTTTCCGGAATTTCAACTCCACCATTTCCTCGCTAATCGTAAATCAAACTACAAACAAACATTCTTTGTGATATATCTATATCTTTATTTGTTTTCATAAGCCTAAAGCGTTTCCTTGTTGAAGTGTTTTCAGAGTTTAGAT
Source organism: Pseudoips prasinana (assembly GCA_951640165.1). Taxonomy (NCBI): domain Eukaryota; kingdom Metazoa; phylum Arthropoda; class Insecta; order Lepidoptera; family Nolidae; genus Pseudoips; species Pseudoips prasinana. Next base: position 14,045,627 of record OX621241.1, on the reverse strand, counting down.
GAGAATGTAAAGTTCCATTCACATGGTGTTCGTTATGGAGATGTGTATTAGGGTTTTGCTTTCGTGATGGAGGAAAGTGCATGAGTGCAGTCATTGTTACCGGCGTTCTACATAACCTTTAGTTTGCATTCGTAATGATGAAATGCTTCTCTGATCTCTAATCCAACGGGAGTGCTGAATTTTGCAGATGAATGTAGACGGAAAGTTACACAAAGTATCCCAAATACAACCCTCTCATGCATCTTACATAAGTAGCCGCTCAAAGTCCAGGACCTAACCCCAAAAAAGTGCTCTCTATGGTGGAGTAGCACCTATGAAATTCAAGGAGGCTTACTGAAAACGTTAGGTAAACAAATAATCCAATGTAACAAAAAAAGCGTTTTGTTCTTACATTCGTAAATTTAAAAAAACTCGTAGTTTGGTCAGCTTTTAGCGCGGTAGTGTGAATTTGTCTTTTGATGGTGTAGTGTCGTGAAGTCATCACACCCAAGATAAAAAGAACAAAAAAGTTTTTAAGTTTGTTTCATTACGGCTTTGCTGCTATAGTGCATTAACTAGATTTTCTTTCCATGTATCTTTTATTTGATATTTAGCCTAAGGATTAAAAATAAATGCAAAAAATCCTGTAAAGTAATTTAAGTAATAAAGATTTTCCCTGGACATACCGAATTAATAAGAGAAATAATAAAGATCTTTATTATTCCTCTTATGAATTCTGAATGTCCAGAGAAAATCTTTGTTACTTAAATTACCCATTAACATGTAACTTAAGTTGCGTGTAGTTCTATACAATACCTATGATAATATGCACTTTGAAAATAATTAATACTGTTCAGTCACAAATATAATTTATTTTAAGACAGAAATATGAACTAATAAATAAATGCAACATTAACACTAAAACTCAATTTCAAATGAGTAAAGTTACGATGTCATTCTGTCACATCGTGACACCGTATTTGAGTTATAAAGATTGGAATAATTATAATAAATCTCACAGCATCTATACATATAATAAAATCGTAGGAAAGTCAAAACTGTATATTAACTATTTTTTAAAAAGGATACTTGGGACGTGATGTACAATCGATATCGAAGCCAAAAATATAGTTTTTAGAACTTTTGTTTGTTTGTCTGTATGTATGTCCGAGTTAAACTCAAAAAGTACTTCATGGATTTACTTAAAATGTTGCATGAATATTACTAAGAGGGCGGGTCATCACATAGGCTGCATATTATCACGCTATCACCTACAGGGGAGGAGCTGTGATAATTTATAATATTGAACGCGGGTAAAACCGCGGGGCACATCTAGTATTATATAAAGTAATTGATTCCTATCCTATGTATCTTTCGTAAAAAGAATCCATTTCATTATATCTTTTATGAATATTCTCATGGAGAGACACCATTGTTAAAACGAGTTTTATTCTGAACATGTTACAACGAATATCCGTCCGCGCCGCGTGTAAACGGGACTTAAGACAGGGCCCCTTCACTCGGCCATACCTACGGTGATAATTACCTACACTTACGCGCGCCTTGGCAGTGGCGTAGCCCAGAGGGCTGTCGCCGACCGCTCACGCGCAGCGCTATACGCCACGGATTAAAAAGTACTGGCAGCTCTCTACTTAATTCTATAAATATTGAACATTAAAAATGTCTCATCATCACAAATCTGGTGCTAGGTATTGTTCATTTGGATGTTTGTCGAAAAAAGGGGACAAGGTTTTATCAGTTTTTACATTACCTACAGTTGCGGAAAGGTTAGTTCAAATTATTATTTTAAATACGAAAGTAGGGATTTTTTAGGTGTTCATTATTTATAATTAGATTCCAAATAATGTGTTTTCAGTCGTATAGACTCTAGTTTTAACGTTTTTGTTGGCCAAGATAGTTTTTAAAAGAATTGGTATGAGTTTCAAACATGCAAGATAATTACGAGAGCAACTTGAAAATGTGATTTTTTGTTTGTTGAGATATCTTAACGATTTTGGTGTCAAATGAAAGATCTAGGTCTTAAACCATTTTATCCGTTTGAGTCATGCCAATCGGTCCACGCGTTTAGGAGATATTTATGAATTGGTATAGTAAAGTGCGTCGAGCCAGCTTAAATAACCTAACAAAATATCACATTTGTAAAAATTGACCGTGTAATCATACGGATCAAACTTAAGATAGATTATGTGGTTAATAAGTAGATAGACGATGAATAGGTATCACAGTAACAGCGGCAAGCCGGCTACCCTACGCCAGGACACTCCGTGTCCGACAGCGACAGTGTAATGCGTTAGAAGAGAGCGGCAGCGTTTAGGTGAATATCGCGGTAGGCACTGATCGCGTATGCAAGCTGAATGGCACTTAGTTGCTTAGTAGCAGGAGTCGCTATTTCTATAAATTGTTCTGCGAAGAGCCGCTTCTGTACGTAAGTACATTTTATTCTGTGCTTAAGATATGACTGTACATTACTCATAAGAGTGACAAACAATGTAGGTATGAAGAAAATATGCTACGTAAAAAACAATTCTTGAATGTAATGTGTTGTTTGTAGATCTTGGGATGTGCCTCTTTTGACAATGAATTTCTTTACGACGAAAGTGCTGTACTAAAAATATGTAAGTCTTTATTTTCATTTCATTATATTTTTGAAGCTTGTGTTCTTTTTAGACAAATTTTATTATTTTGGGTATATTCTAAGAAAGCTATATGTACCTATATTGTGATATAAATTGGAGTGATGAATTGTATTCATGTAAATACTTACGGGATACGAAGAAAGGATCATATAAAATTTGAATGTATAGAAACTCTGCGTTAGTCCAAAGACCGGTCGAGTAAAATAAAATAAATAAAAAAAAAAAAAAAATATTCACGTAGACTTTAAAAAAGCGCTTGTAAATAGTCTCCAAAGGTGCCAAATCGACTACCGGTATATCGAGGTGTTAAAGTGTTTGTACGAAAACGCCACTATGTCAGTGCGACTCCAGGACCAGATCTCGAAACCTATCCACTTGCAGCGAGGTGTGAGACAGGGAGATGTTATATCTCCGAAACTGTTCACCGCTGCATTGGAAGATGTCTTCAAGCTTCTGGACTGGAAAGGCTTTGGCATCAATGTCAATGGCGAGTACATCACCCACCTTCGATTTGCCGACGATATAGTTGTCATGGCTGAGACCCTTGACGACATCGGTACAATGCTCGATTGCCTCAGCAGAGTCTCTCAACAAGTGGGTCTGAAAATGAACATGGATAAGACGAAAATCATGTCGAACATCCATGTTGCACCCACTCAATTGAAAGTTGGAGACTCTGCACTCGAAGTTGTAGAGAACTATATTTACCTAGGACAGACCATCCAACTAGGCAGGTCCAACTTCGAGAAGGAGTTCAATCGTAGAATCCAACTCGGCTGGGCAGCGTTCGGGAAGCTACGTAACATCTTCTCGTCCCAAATACCGCAGTGTCTCAAGTCGAAAGTGTTCGACCAGTGTTGCCAGTGATGACTTACGGAACGGAGACGTGGTCGCTCACTATGGGCCTTATCAGGTGGCTCAAGGTCACCCAAAGAGCAATGGAAAGGGCTGTGCTTGGAGTTTCCCTGCGAGATCGAATCAGAAATGATGAGATCCGCAGGCGAACCAAAGTAACCGACATAGCCGTAAGAATTGCCAAGCTGAAGTGGCAGTGGGCAGGGCATATAGCTCGTAGAGCCGACGGCCGCTGGGGCAGAAAGGTTCTCGAGTGGCGACCGCGAACTGGAAAACGCAGCGTGGGCAGGCCCCCTACAAGATGGACCGATGATCTTGTGCGGGTCGCTGGAAATCGCTGGATGCGGATAGCGCAAGACCGGCAATTGTGGAGATCTTTGGGGGAGGCCTTTGTCCAGCAGTGGAGGTCTTTCGGCTGATATGATTGATGATAATGACGATGAAATAGTCAGAACATGTTTGTAGTAATATAGTAATATACTGTCGTCCCATTACGGTTCAAGATATACACCCGCACTGACAGATAGGCAACGGAGAGACAGACGCGGAGCGGAGGCTTTATAATAGCTTTCCGTTGGTACCCCTTGGAATGGTATTCTAAAAAGTAAATACAGTCTAAGTAAGAAGGATAGTAAAAAGTTACAAAAATCTTAAAAATATTTTTTTAATCGTTTCACTAATAACGTAGAAATCGCATAACATACTTAAAAAACATAAAATCGACTTCTTGACATCCTTTTTTGAAGTCGGTTAAAATGGTTTTAATTCATTAATTCCCCTAAAATTTAATAAAAATAATTTATTTGTATTCCTCGTAACCATGAACCAAGTATATAGAACCTTGAAATATAAACTAACTGAATTGAATCAATTGGATATAGATCAACATGTTACACACATTTCTCGACGTTTTCTTTCTTTGCGAAAACAAAAAGAAATCATCTGTCACTTATTAGATCCAGCCCACACATTCTTTTGTAGCAAAAGGATTCGATGAAAACATCAGCTTGAGTTTCCGTCTACATGCCTATATCGGAATACTATAGTTATTTTGCCCTTCGTTATATCAGAAAGAAGAGGAGGTAAGTATTAACTTTCAAAGGCAACGACCTTATGTCGTATCTACATCCATCATAGTGTGTACGATTGAGTATCAAGCATAAACTACCGGATCGTATTAGACTTTATTTTTAAAGACAACACCCGCACTAGGGAATTTAATCCGTGTATCGCGGGGTACTTTACAAACACTTTACTTTTACTTTACTTTAATTGACGGACACAAACTATATCCAGATTGAGAACAACTACACATCACGGTCACACGGATAGTTGTCATGCGCGGGATTTGAACCCGGGACATAAAGTGGAGAGGCGACTGTCTTAGCCGCTGCGCCACATGTGCAGTCTAATTTAGATGATATATGTATGTAAATGTGACGTAGTTGCTATCGTTACTCCTTCGTTCTTGTTTCGGGTACGATTCCCGCAGCATACCATTTATAGTTGTCCCAAGTCCAGGAGTGCTTTGTCTCCCGGAATTTAATTATTGTAGAGTTCCTCACCAAACAGGAATAAATATTAAATGTGCGGGTGGTTTGTTTTAAATTTTAATATTCATAATTCATGTATTTAAGTTATTACATCACAATTTGGACAAGATTCGTTTTATAGATATTTATTAATAGTTTGATTAAGTTATACTAATAAAGAATTAGATAGTTTATTTTATAAAATCTTAGTTTCAAAGTTATAAATTTCAAAGTTAAATTATTTAGTAGCTATAAAATTGTAGCCTATACTTGTTTTCAAATGTTGAAATAAAAGTAAAATTTTCATCGGGTTTTCTGGCAATAAAATGATCTATGTCTATGCCTAGCTTCCAATAAAATATCTATGTTACTACACTCATTGAATTTTCTACCATCGATGTTGACATTGATGATGCCCAGTCGAGGCAGTCTGGTGAAACATACCCGACATACGGACATGTCCACGATTATTGGTCCAATTCATGTGATGATCGAGTAGACATTGACTTAACTGATCCGTCGCAACACTCAATATTGCGAATATAATAAGAGTTCGTATTATTTAACGATTGCATACAACTAAACATATTTTAAGTCATTGCTATCACCACAAACAACACGCTATCAACACGACTGGGGCGCGGCGCTTGTGCCGTGTGAGGCCTCAAATATATGTATTATGGAAAAAATAAAGTATATAAAATCAGGCATGAATTTCATCATCATAACAGCTGTAAGAAGTCCACTGCTGGACAGTAGCCTCCCTAAAGAATCATCTTGCGGGAATAAGCCATAATCGCTACGCTTGGCGGACGGATTGGCGATCGTAGTAAGATGGTCATAGTATTCAGAAGGAAGCTGCTGCCCTTCCTTGGGTCGACTTCTACGCCCTCGACGGGATGAGATGGGGTGATGATACATGACACAGTCATATCGAAATATAACCTTTCCAACGGCATAAATCATTGCACCGTAGTCTAAAATGACGCCAATTTGAATTCCTAAATATTAATACATCGACTGGGTCAAAATTACGACATCTTAATAGAGAACAAACGATACCCAAGTTAAAAATATGTAATTAATTTTTTATTTGAAATATTCTTCATATAAAGGTTACACTAGACTTGTGACCTATCAAAGAATGGATTGATCATTATTATAGTACTAGCAATTGTTTGATAACATATCTACTTTTTAATAATAGTTACATTATCTGTCTCATAAATCCCATAAACACATCTTATCTTATTTGTCACATATAAATCACGACCCAACGTTGTAAAACTGGATAAAACAATACATTGCTAAAACATTGAACAGTAGCTACACTCATTAGTACAACAATACACAATCAGATAAAGATAATAAATCAAAATTGTAGCATTGTACAATAGAGGAAGTGAGCAAAATAAATTTAGGTTTATATACAGGAAACGGGCCGGCCGAACAAAACGACCGCTTAGCACTTTCTTTGTGTGAGTTTCCAAACGATTTCGCTCGTAAGTATTAATTTTGCAACCCTTGCTATTTCCTAGCTTTTCTACTGTGAACTATGAACTTGTATATTTATTAAAGAAATATATATGCAGAAGCTCTTAGAGTTTTCTTAAAAAATATATAAGCAACTATGTAATCCAACGCTAGAACTCGACAGCTAGTGGTTTTTTTTTATTACTGTTTGGGCCATAGTCACTGTGCCAGCCTGGCAGGAGCAGGCAATTGGGGTGGCAACTCAAAGTTCCCCCAGGGTGCGATTCCCGACCATCTGGGACACGGCGCAAAAGGGGGTCACCGGAGCAGCATACCCGCGTTCCCAGGGCTCCCCCTATTAGGCGCCAGAAGAAGTCCACGGCAGGTTAGGTTGAGTTGGTGTGAGTACCCACCCGCAGACACTTTTTGCGGGTGGCATGCGTAGGCATTCCTCCTGCCTTATAATAAAAAAAAGAGTGGTTAGAGACCCTGAGTGAGTGCTAAGCCAGAGGTTGTGGGATTGATCCAAGCCCAGGATAAATCTTTGTGTGGTGCGCACGATTATTGTTCTATTTAGGTGCAATTTGTCTATAATATGCATGTATTTAGTAATATATTAACATTTTTATCAGTTGTTTGGCTGCAACAGTAAAGGCTCAGCCGAGTTTATGATCAGATAACAGTGTGTTAGTTAACCTAAGACGATCACCGTAGCCTAGTTGGTAGTGCTCCTGCCTGCGAAGCTGGTGGTCCTGGGTTCGAATCCCGGTAAGTGCAAATATTTGTGTGATAAGCACGAATATTGGTTTCTGAGTCATGGATGTTTTCTATGTATTTAAGTATTTATCTATCTATATAAGTATGTATATCGTCGCCTGGTACCCATAGTACAAGCTTTGCTTAGTTTGGGGCTAGGACGAACTGTGTGACATTGTCCCTATAAAAAAAATATGTTTTATTTATTAAAAAAACACACTTATTTTTCTGCAATCGAATTGTCAATACAATAATACTATGGAGTTGATGTGATGGGGAGGCAAGGAAATTCATTGAGGCATTCTTTCTTTGTTTATTTAGTAATGATGATTAATTAATAAAATGTTGACTGACTATGATCTGTTAGCAAGCACAGACTATGTCTTAGATGAAGAAATGTATTTCTGTCACTAGCTATCACATATGACTAAAATGAAACAAAAAGTCTGTTACTATATGAAAAATGTGAAAGTAATAGCTGAACGTACGATTAAGTGGAATCGTACGTTCTGTGGGTTTTAACAACAAGCATTTTTCGGAGAGTGAGTTGAGGAAGTATTGTTGCATTCTTTTCCGTCCTCATGCGGCTGGCCTGAGGCCTTACAGTCGCTACAAGATTTGTGTGAAAGATTTTAATTCAGATATAAGTACTTTAAATATTTTGGAAATAAGTATTCATTTTAGTTTTAAAATCCATGAAAACTTTAGTGAAGTTACAATTAAACATTGCGTTAATTTACTTGATAATGTTTTGTTTTCAATTCAGCTATACCAAAGAAAAGTAAATCTTTGTAGAAATAAGTATTTAAGTTCATAACTTGCAGCGTTTCACACTACACAACCGCTATGAAAGAAAATGGAAGTCGTTCCTATAACTAAATGGAAAGTAATTCATAATTATCACCATGTCAGTTAAATGACGTCCACTGCTGGACTATTACGACAGGGCATATGCCATAAGCGCCACGCTTGGTAGACTGTTTGGCAATCGCAGTGTGCTGAGTGGAATTTATTCACAAAATAAATATTTTTTTTATAACTTTTAATAGTCGCTGGAAATCGCTGGATGCGGATAGCGCAAGACCGGCAATTGTGGAGATCTTTGGGGGAGGCCTTTGTCCAGCAGTGGACGTCTTTCGGCTGATATGATGATGATGAACTTTTATTGGACTTGGCTCATTCTTCTCTTCTTTGTTGCGCACTTTAAAACCACGTAAACAAGAAAGATACACGTTATATAAAATATCGTTTATAAATATTTAAATATATAGGTGTGTTGTATGATTCGTGAATGAATGCCATGAAATTTGAATGAATTTGGAATCTTCCTTTACAGCAGGTAAATTATTCCATTTAGTAGATCTATGTATCTCGTAACCCTTTTATGCGTTGGTCATGAACTACATTAGAATATTTTAGTTACCGCCTTTGAATAAATCCCGTTTTCAATAGTGTTTTTGTGATCAAATAAACATAAACCCTACATCACAAATTCAAATGAATAAAAAGACCGTTGCACTATAAAGTACTTCCCGGTTCAATTGGAAAATATTGTAAGAATTGAGTAAAAAGTCATAAAAACATACTATTTTTGTAAGTTTTTTAATGATTAAGTACATAAGGCATATGGGACAACCGGAAGGGGAAGATCTTGTAGAACATTCTCTAGCCAAATCGGCGACGTTTTTAAGAAAGGTCAGGTCAGCAGTACCATAAACCGGCGAGCATGTCATGAAGAATATAACGACAGTAAACGAGGCAAAAGCGGTGTGCAAAGATCGTGACAAATGGAAATCCGTTGACTCTGGCTACCCCTTTGGGAAACAGGCGTGAGTCTATGTATAAGGCATATTGATATAAGTACAGTGAATGTAGCGTTATGTAAAAAATAAATTCTTTTTTATTCATTAGTATTAAAAATTAAATACCTACCACTATATTGAAAACAAGTTAGCTCTACCGTTTATAATTTGGAAAATCAATTTACCTATCAACGTTGAAAGATAATATATTTTAAGCAATGCATATTTTCATTTACTACAAATAGTCGAGAGTTTTAAATAAATTGGAAGATAACAAAAACGTGGTCCAAATTCAACAAATGTCCTGTGAAATCATTATTGATCAGGCAACACTGCATCTATAGAACGTTGAATATTTCATCGCATCAAAATTCATTTGGTTCATATTTTCTATATGAAGCTGTGTATGGAAATAGTACTTGAGGATCCATGACGCACTTTCCTGTTTCCGTTGAATTGATTAGAATATTGTGTACCGATCATCGATATTGCTTGTAAGTGTTCAAACAAAGGGGCCACCCAAGAAATATTTAAGTTCTGTATTAAACTTTTAAAAAAGTGTAGGTGTACTTGCGTAGGCCGCATATTGTGAACATTTTCTTTGAGAACTCGATGCACTCAAACTAAATGATACGTCTATCAGAGTGATATTACGATATACGGGTAAAAATTTATATCATTTTTATTATTTCGATTGAACGGCGGCGGATTATTTAAATTTATTTTGTTTCTGTGTACATCCGGTGCGTGCAGATAGCGCTTACTGTTTGTAATCTGAATAACTTTACATACTTACCTACTATGTTTGGGAATATAGTTATTATGTACAGACGCCAGCACATCAAGCTACCCCAATCTGTCAAATTACTCCAATCGAAAGTGAACCATATGCTTTTGTGCTAAAGTTGAAAATCTATAAAAGAAATTTGACATATGGGAGTAGCTGAATGTGCTGGCGTCTGTACTAGTGTGTGATTGCGAGTTCGCCCATGTGGTTTACTTACTTATTATTACTGTGATTAAACTTGAAATTTAGTTTCAATACACGATACACATATTAATTAGATATTCCATTTATCAATCCATTCCAAAAGTTAAGATCTACACAAAATCAAAATAGTGGACAGAATCTCTTTGCATGTAATATAGATTTAATAACATATTATCCAAAGACATTATTCACACATGGCCATCTGATCCCAAACTAAGCGGAGCTTGTACTATGGAAATATACTATACTACTTTTCTTTTGTACATATATGCTTATACAGAGAATTACACCCAGACTGCGGACAAATAGACTTGTTCATACACACAAATATCGGTCCTGGGTGGGAATCAAACCCACGACCTGTGCCGTGAAAGGCAAGGATTTACAAACCACGCCAACCGGCCCATAATGTAATCATTCTGTTTTGCCTCAGGGTAAAATGTGGCTGAACTAATGTAATTATATTTAACTGTACTGTACCCATATTTGCGGAAGAATTTACATTATCTTATCTTAAAATCGACCCAATCATTTTGACACATTAAAAACGAAACTTACTAGCAAAATCTCCTTAAACGGGGTATTTTTGAAGTTATACTTCTTTTGGCGCGATGGAGAAAAATGATGAGAGTGAATTTTTACGATGCGCGCGCACACCGACACCAAAAAATTTAACATAGGTGGTATGACAGTGAATTTTTACATCTGCGCGCGCATTGTAAAAATAACAGCATGAAGTTAGTTCAAAGTGGTATGACAGTGAACTTTTACGATGCGCGCGCATCGTAAAAGTAACAGCAAGTAAAAATAACAGCATGAATTTAGTTCTAGGTGGTATGAAAATTGATAACTATGTTCAAGTTGTATATTAGGAAGTATAACTTCTAACGCGTGTACATAAGTACACAGAAGTTTCTTTTTCGTATTGTAAAGATTTCTTAAGATAAGACTTCTCTAAAAGTTATATATTACGACATTAATAAAGTCTAATGTCACAATAATGTAGCAAGTTTTCTGATGATACCATGTTGTCTGCTTACGTAAATAGGAAATAGCATTCCATTATTATTAAAAGCATTGTATTATATTACTTTTGATATGGTTGCTATGTGATAAGTTTTTAGCCTTGGGGATTATAAAATCGTGTATTTTATCGATGAATTTTAATAAGTCACAGTAAACTCTTTTTTGTGTGAAACATCGAGACAATAGGGCATTGAACGAAATAATTATGAAGTAATTTATTAATGTATATTTTAGGAAATGTATGGACTTTCCTTTAACTTTAAATGCAAATATATAATTACTAGCTGTGCCCCGCGGTTTTACCCGCGTTAAACTTTATAAATTATCACAGCTCCCCCCCCCGTAGGGGAAAGCGTGATAATATGTAGCCTATATGTTGACCAGACCTCTTAGTAATATTTATACAAAATTTGAAGTAAATCTATGCAGTACTTTTTGAGTTTAGCCCGGACATACATACAGACAAACAGACAAACCGACAAAAATTCTAAAAACAATATTTTTGGCTTCTATATCGTTTGAAGATCACGCCCCAAGTATCCTTTTTTAAAAATATTCAATGTACAGTTTTGACTTTCCTACGATTTTATTATATGTATAGATACTATAGAACACAAAGAATATTGTCTATGTTGTATTTTAAGATATATTGTTTTTCTAAGAAAACTAACACTTTTAATATGTAATTTTTGGTTGTGTTTTCATCGAGATCAGAAACACTTCGGACTAAGATCAAAAACAAAGTTGAATCAATTGATTTCAACTATGTAAACATTTATTTTAATCAGTAATTATATAACAGAGCTAGGAATAATAATGTTCGAAAGGGACATCTCGATATGTCGGTTTCATTTGTAAGTAATTCAACCAAAAATACTGAAGCTTATCAGAACTACTAGGAAACCCAAGAGGCCATGTTTGTCTTAATTAGGAAAACTACTCGAGTGTGGCTTCACGGTGTTTTGCAGAAAATACTGCGAACAGATAAAGTTATCACACTAATATTGGTATGGAGAGAACAACGAAGATAACGGAATTTAAACCAACAAAATATTATTGGTGTGGTTGGCAAATGCTTGCCTTTCACGCCGCAGGTCGTGGGTTCCATTCCCACCCAGGACAGGATATTTGTGTGCATAAACATGTCTGTTTGTTCTGAGTCGGGGTGTTATCACACACTAATATTATAAAAGCAAAAGTTTGTGAGTGTGTATGTTTGTTACTTCTTCACTTCTAAACGAGTGGTGCGGTACGAGTGATTTTAATAAAAGTTGGTATGGAGGTAGCTGAAACCCTGAATTAACACATAGGCTATAATTTATGATGTTTAACGTGGGTAAAACCGCGGGGCACAGCTAGTTTAGTAATAAATTAATAAATATCTTGGGCTACATAATGGCAACTGTTCTAGGCAGTACAATGGAAACCAGACAACTCATAAACATACTTATATATTTCTAAATACATACATAATATAAATAAATTACACGCATACATAATCTGTGAGTGTGTGTAATGTATTTAATTATAAGATAATAATTAAAGATTTGTCCTGGGTAGGGATCGAATCCAAGAACGCGGCTTATCAGGGGTTAGTACCACTAGACCTAGACCTTGACAATAACTTGATACGAGCCAGCTAAATATCATTGCTATAATAAAATAAATTTTATAAATGTTTTCATACAATGTGTACCTAAATATCTATGTTACTAGAAATAATAATGTATACAACTATATTACTACAAACATGTTCTGACTATTTACAAGCGCTTTTTTAAAGTCTACGTGAATAAAAACCTTTTTTATTTTATTTATTTAGACCAACAAGGCCTTTTGCAATTGAAGATACGGTGAGAAAAGGCAATATATAACTCCTTTTTGATGGCGAAATTTGGGCTTTAAACCTTAGCATCATGTCTTATAATCGAACAGAATATAAAGTTACATATGACCTTTACCCTAGAAGTTGCCAACACCTAAACCTGCGTAAGTAAGTAGATGTGAACTATATCGCAATATCGTTTTGCAGTACCTCGGTGTAATATCGTCCACTTTCATTTAATTACGTGCTCAGCGTGTTTAACGTTTAAACACGTTGTTAATGAGCCCTTGCGTCTGCGCAAACCAGTTGCAGATTTCTCTAGCGCTAATGTAGGTTCTAGCGTTGGGCTAATGTACAACTATATATGAATATAATGAGTTGGCGGTGATTGGTAAATGTGTTAAATGTGATATTAATATCTTTGGATAGAGGATCCAGCGGTTTTCGATAGGGAGGAATCTTTTTGACATTAATTGTTATATTGATTTAAGTTACATGAAATTATTACGTCATTTTTATCAATCAACCTAATAAAAATGACGTATTCCTTTTAAATGAAATATTTTATAACTATTCTTTATTAATAGAGATATTCCATAAACAATCCAAAAATACATTAGTTAGTCTCTTGATATAAGACAGGCGTGTCTTTAGTTCTCACCATATAATTATTTTTACGGATTGTTTTTATGGAAAATTGTTTTTATTAACTTTAATGTCCATAATATACATTAAAACGTTTTTTGAGTTTCAATCTTAAAATATATGTATATATATATATATATATATATATATATATATTTTAAATAATTTTATAAATATAACTAATTATAACAACTTTTTTACGAGTTCTCAGTTTAATATCTTATAGAAAAAATTGTATCGTGTAACATTCTCCAAATTGATGGCAAAATTGCAGAGAAGCCATGCTGTCGAAATGATAAGGTACCTCCTCCCTTTTTAAGTCTATTGGAAGTATAATTATTTTAAACAGTTAGTATTTTTGGAATCCTTGATTAAATTGATACAGTTTCAGTATATTAAGGTGAAAAAAATGGCCAAAGCAAGTTAGATCTTAGAAAATAAGTAGCTATAATAGTAATAATAATGTTCTTGGACATTATTTACACACGGCCATCTTATCCAAAACTAAGCAGAGCTTGTACTAATAATATAGAATTAAGTAGCTTTAGACAGTACTACTTAATTAGAAAGTGAATAGTCTGACATTTGAAAGTCTACATTATGAGTAGGTATAAAAACCATTTTTATCGTGTGATGGTCAAGGAAAGTAGGATGCCTACTGGGAAGACGGCAGCTGCCTATGTGGGCCAGAAGTCATTGCAAAGTACGCTAGGTGAAAATTGAATTAAACTAAGTATTGCTATGAAAGGCGTGATTGGCGTAATATAAGACGTTCAATTAGATTTCGGTAAGTACTGAGTATTCTAAAAACTCGAACGAATCGACGCCTGAGTGTCAAAGCGTATTCATTCCGACCGACACACACAACGCATTGCGTTGCAGCCAAGTCTGACCGGCGCGGCTCGTGGCGGCGGCGCGGCGCGCGGCGCATTCTCTCTGATCTATGCTCGCTCTTGCCCAGGCGCATCTACTCCGAGAATGTAAAGCGCTGTACTAGCTTTGTGTAATATATTACAAAGATAACGCACTGATGCAGGGAGGTAATATGTGGATCGTCTTCTAATACAGAAACGCTATTCGCTTCAACAATAGTTTTTCTTTTTTGACAATGTCACACAGATCATCCTGGCCCCAAACTAAGCAAAGCTTGTACTATGGGTACCAGGCGACGATATACATACTTATATAGATAGATAAATACTTATATACATAGAAAACACCCATGACTCAGAAACAAATATTCGTGCTCATCACACAAATATTTGCACTTACCGGGATTCGAACCCAGGACCACCAGCTTCGTAGGCAGGAGCACTACCAACTAGGCTTGAATAGTCGTACATTTTATTTAGTCTAAAAGCTTTTTGGCCTGTCCCAGGATTTGAACCTAGGACCTCATTGGTTGTACACTGCAGGCACACAATTACTACTTAACTCTAAAGACATCTCCCTTAATTTCATTGAGCCGACAACATGCTCATTTGGGGTCATCTAAAAATAGTCCTAATCTAATTCAACAAGGCCTTCAACAACTCTGACTAACCTTCCTAACCACGTGATAATCAGCCAATATTAATGTAATTTTCTTATTTTTTTAAAGACTACAACATTCCCAAATAAACTCAACATTAACTACATCCCACACAAATAGATTTCGTATTTCGTACACATAACTAACACAATAGATGTGAGCCGCGGAAGTATGTAGGCTGGTCGTGTTGCGATAGCCTTATCTTAGTGGGTCAACAACCTATTGGAAGTATCGGCCCAATCACGGTGTTATCTGACACGACGCTTCTTGTCTTACGAATATCTTCATGTTGGGGAATTGTGTTTATGTGTTGGGAATCCAATTATGGAGATAGGTTAAGTGGGTTCCATTCAAAATAGCAAAGTGGAATAAAGTATTATCATAACAACCGTAAGTAGTTCACTACTAGACAAAAGCCTCCCCCAAGCATTATCTGGGGGGATATGCCAATTTGTTATTTATGTAATTCAGACACAATGTAAATATTGTTATTGAATAAATGAAATGAAATCGCCACGCTTGGTAGATGGGTTGGCGATAGCAGTATGATGGTCATATTACTCAGAAAGAAGCTGCTGCCCTCCCTCTGGTAGATAATCCTCGGGTCGACTTCTACGCCCCTCACGGGATGAGATGGGGTGATGATATTCTGATCATCGCTAATTATTTTCATTTTATACACGAAATATGTTTATAATGAACTTATATGTAAAATTTCAAGCTTAGTTATAAACTGTAAAAATTAATTCCGTACTTATCGCTAACCTAACCCTCACAGGACTGAATTTTAATTTAAACATATGGTCTAGCTTTCTTTCGCCTAAGCTCTATATGGACTAGCCACCTTTCGCTTAGAAACTATATTGACTAGTCATTTTTTGATAAAGAGCTATATGGACAGACTTTGTTTCTCTCTGCACTCTTTACTTTGGCCATGTGCTTATTAATAAACAATCCTGTCTGAGTAAAAAAAGAAGAAAATTAAAACCCTTTCAAAGCCATTAATAGATGTTTTGCCGTGATATAAAAGAGAAATAACTTAGCCCTCACAGGACTGAATTTTAATTTAAACATATGGTCTAGCCTTCTTTCGCTTAAGCTCTTTATGGACTAGCCACCTTTCGCTTAGAAACTATATTGACTAGTCATTTTTTGATAAAGAGCTATATGGACAGACCATGTTTCTCTCTGCACTCTATACTTTGGCCATGTGCTTATTAATACATCATCATCATCATCATTACAGCTAAAGAAGTCCACTGCTGGACTATTGGTCGCTGGATATTTGTCGCCGTCACCACACAGCAGTCAGCATTAATACATAGTCTGAGTATAAAAAGAAGAAAAGTAAAACCCTTTCAAAACCATTAATACATGCATTTGCATGAGTAATAAAATCTTAAGACTAGTGAGTACGAGTCCATGACGAACGATTTAAATTCCCTCTGACTCTTTAGTAATGATAAATTTGTATAGAGGTTTGACAAATTACCAAAAAAAAAACCCAAAACTTTTTGTTAATATTACGTTCATTCTGTTTATAAAACAAATCGCCCGCTGTTTAATTGAAACACAGAATTATTACTACTTAACATCGCGTGTTAAAAGACTATTTCGTGGTATAATAACTTAGAGGAGGAAAATAATTCTTTTGATAGGGCTGTGATTGTATAAACAAACGATTTGACAGCGGAAACACTATCTGAGAATTGATGGGGAGATAAGTAATCGAATTTTTATTAAGTTAATTAAACTAAGTAATATAGTAGTTTTACGTAATATGAATGAACATTATTATATTTAGGTCACTTATCTATACATATAATAAAATCGTAGGAAAGTCAAAACTGTACATTGAATATTTTTTTAAAAGGATACAGGGGGCGTGATCTACAATCGATATCGAAGCCCAAAATATAGTTTTGGGAATTTTTGTCTGTGTGTCTGTTTGTCTGTATGTATGTCCGGGCTAAACTCAAAAAGTACTGCATTGATTTATTTCAAATTTTGCATGAATATTACTAAGAGGTCGGCTCAACATATAGGAATACTATCTCGCTATCATCTACGGTGGAGGAGCTGTAATAATTTATAAAATTTAACGCGGGTAAAACCGCGGGGCACAGCTTGTTCAAAATAAACTAAAGCAAATGTCCAATATATTATATTCAGATTTATTTATTTGTATGGGCCGCGGTGAATTTCGTGTTAAAGTTCAAACCACCCAGTAAGGCCTCTTATATACCTATGTTTTCTGAAAATCATAGCTAATACTCGTACATCCTTATCTTTCTTGCTAAAAGATTCAATTACTATTGCGGTCAACCATCTATCATCTGGCGGCACGCATAGTTGCTTAACCTCCATCTTAAGGTGCTCATGCGTATTATAAAGTTCAAATAAACATACAATTTGGAATGCGATACTCATATAATATCTCATTAATATACAAATTTTTAGGTCAGCAGTATATACTCTAAATTGTTTTTTTTAATCGGTGCTAGATGAGGGTAAAAACAAAAAAAAACAGTTTTGATCGCAACTCTGCTAAAGAGAACAAACTTTACAAGTTATTGTCAACCTTTTCCATAGTAGAAGATGAGCGCTGAATAAACTTAAATAATGTTTTTTTTTAATATTTTGTATTTTATTGGCACTACTGCAAAGTTACGCAACAATACAATTTTGTATTATTGCGTAACAATATTAATATTTTTTGACCAAATATTTAATAAGTATTTATTATTTTAAACTAAATATAACTTGGAATGTATGAAAACATATAAGAGTACAAAAAGGATACATGTAATGTACATATGTGCCAGCTCCCTGGTCACCTTTTTTTGTTATTCGAATCGACTACTATATATATTTTAATCTATGATTTAATAATGTGACTATTACTACATGGTAAGATATTAGTAAATAGCTTATATTTTTAATATAATAATTACATATGTACAAGCCGCTTGAATGAAGATGAAAAGACCTTTGATATATCCTGTCAGAGATCTTTGTAGAACCTCTATACAACTTTAATAGAAATCTACGTAACTACAAATTGAAATACAGTCTTACAGGTGTTATGATCCAATCTAACCTTGTGGGAATATAATAAGGCTATGTGGCTCGAGGGCTTCACGATCCCCGAGATTCATCGCTCGTACATTTTAGTCGTGAAAGTACTTGACAGTCGCTTAAAGATTTACACCACTTTAGAAGTTAATATTGCTACGTAACAGATTAAATAGTAAATTATTTCCATTATTTATTAAGCTATAAACTCGCAGTATGATTATTTTCATTGATTCACGAGCTAGTGAATGCAAATTTTTAATATCTCTATTTAGAGTTTATATCTATAGTTATCTATATGGTCTTGCCAACAGCTATGATGATGTGATCTAAGTATTGAAATAAATATATAGTGCTCCATATATATAGATATATATATATATATATATATATATATATATATATATATATATATATATATATATATATATATATATATATATATATATAACTATTATGAAAAGGACATAGCATCTAATTGTGTCATTTTAGTTAAGGAGAAAAATACTGAGAAAAAGTAAGCGACACGTCGAATAATGTTCTTTTCATATGAGCTACATAAGAGGGAGATGTAAAGGATACAACCACCAGTAGCCTAAGGTTACATTAAATTAGAGGACAACATTTACAGGAAAGTTAGGTATCTATAAAATATAACTTGAACATACCAACATAGACTTATACATCGGCAAAAAAAATAATATAAGTAATTTTAATCTTGTATTTCTGGAAAGATATATATATATAGCCCAGGAAGCTTTAAGTAATAGTGGGATCAAGCCATCTAGTCAAGTATAACTCTAAACTAAGTAACCGCGACGGCGGGGAGCCCATTTTGGGTCCAAACCTCGACTCTATGTGACTATGTATGAGATCTGATTTTGTTGTTATGGCTGATTAACCTTTTCTTGCGGCAAACAGTTGGAGAACACGTATATAATACAATATTACTACCTATAAGGGTCATCATTTACCTATGCCACATAACCTGATCTAAACATAAATTGTTACTTTTTTAAATAGCTACAAGATGTTTAATAAATTGTGTATGGAATCGTATCTAACAGAGGTGATATTGTTTCTAAATTTAAATTTATTGAACAGGTTTTATTTCCTTATGATTTTCAAAATAATACAAATGGATGCCTTTCCATCGGTTTAACAAAAATAAAGCCAGTTCTGAGCAAGTCCACCCACTCAACTAATTTGTATATTCCATAATTAATTTCAGATTTTTATAATTTATTACCGTGCAACTAAACTCATAAATATTACAAATATTTGAATTAATAACGTGATAGACAAGAATTGTAACAATTTCTCATAAAGGAGCTTGATAACCTACCCTTGAAAGTCTAGAAACCTATTATACGACCTATCTGACATTTTTGGGATGACAAATCGATTTGCCTACGGAAAACTCTTTACTGCGTGAAATATTTGAGACGAGAGGCGTTTGGGGTGGCTCTGTTACTCAGATGTCAGTACTAATATTAATAAGAGGTTCTTAATAGATGATATTTCACACAAACCACTTTTATGATTTAAAGATTATAGCTAATTAAGATCTTATCTTATCTTTGATGGGGTGTACTTGCGTACAGCACTTCGACCCTTCAGGATCTTTTGTACTATCCCCCACTGGTTTTTATTCTATCCCCAAAGCCCTGAATGAAGTCTTCACATAATCCAGTACGCTTCTTAGGGGTAGATCCTTGTAGTCTCCTGGTTCTGGATATGCCAGCCCCAGGATGGCCATTCTGTGTCTTGCCAATGCATCGCATTTGCATATTATATGCAGCATTGTTTCATGTTCTTCCCTACAGGTCCTGCAGATCGGGCTATTCGACAGTCCCAATTTGTGTAGGTGATAGTTGGTGCCATAGTGGCCCGTGAATACTGCTACTATCAGTCGTAGCTGGTTTCTGCTGTACTTCCAAAGTTTTTGGACCAGCTTTTGTCTACTCCTTTTATGAGTTGCTTTGAGTGTTTTAATTCCTTGATTTTGGTCCACATTTGATTGTGTTTAGCTGTGGATTCATTTTTAAGGATTGCTCCTATTACATTTGGAGGAATCCTTACGCACGGTATTGGTCCACAGAACTGACTTTCAGATCCCTTCCTAGCCAGTGCATCTGCTTTTTCGTTGCCTTCTATTCCTGTATGGCCTGGTACCCATACGAGTTTGACTTTGTTTTTAGTACCAAGTTTGTTCAGAGCCGTGATACAGTTCTGGATTAATTTTGATTCAATTTTATGTGACATCAGGGCTTTTAATGTAGCCTGGCTGTCACTGAGTATGTAGATGGTCTGACCTTCAGTCGCCTTATCTATGATCGTCTGGGCGCATGTAATTATCGCGTATGTCTCTGCCTGAAACACTGTCGCGAATTTTATTAATATAGGAAGATTTCTGGGTCTGCTTAATGTGGGAAATTAAAATGAGGTGGAAAATTGAAATGAATACATATAACAGTAAAACTTTGTGTTTCTATTAAACCACAGTTTATTTAAGTTTATGTGTCACACATCCTCCTATTAAAGAACGTGAATGAATAAATGGCGTATTAAAGGCGGTGCAACGACTACTCTAGTCACAGATTTTTAAATGACTTTAACAGTGAATTTAGGAGGATTTCACTGCTTCATCAGACAATTGAAGTGAGTGGAGGCTCAAGCCTCTAGTAAATAAAACGACAAAAGTAACACATACTTAGTTTGTATTTTGGTTTGATAGATTTTTTTTTAAAAGACAACGCCCGCTCTAGATTATCTAATCTCTGTCGCGGGGTACTTTACAAACATATAACAGACGAACACTAATTACATCCAGACTCAGAACAACTATTTATAGGTCACACAAATAGTTGTCCGGCGCGGGACTCGAACCTGCGACACGAAGCGGCGAGGCGACTGACTTAGCCGTTGTGCCACACGTGCAGTCAAATTGGAGCTAGAGGGGATCCTATTTGGGGATCATACTTCGTCTCAGGGCGGTTAATGGTTTTAGGGTTAATTTGTGTAACTTTACATTTTGCAATTTAAATTATCGATGTGCCACCACGTGACTTCCACATCTGACTGCATCTTTATTACGAAGGCAGTAGAATGGTTTTTGTAGAGCAAGTGATTTATTCTAAAATGACTTACAATAATATGACATTGAACTTATTATTCCATAGCAAATGCCTTAGTTAAACTTTTCTGCAGCCTACATATTAATTTATTATGTAAGTATTTATGTTAAACTTACCACTGGAGGCGTTTTCCGACGCGAACAGCGGGGCGGCGTTATAATCTGCAATAAATCAAATTTCAAGGTTAATACAAAATTAAATTCTATAGAAAGTCATATTATATATTAGGTATATTTTGTTTTACGAATCATCTATTCAAAAATAACTATTGCTACCTAGGCGACTGAAAGCCGTTCATCTTGCTCACAATTCGAATCGAAAACAATTACGTGATTATTTTATCCCGAACATCCTTGCTATCTTACACTGTTATATGTCTCTAGTTAGTGACGAAATAATTTTGAGAAGAACTGGCAAAAATCTAAGAGAATATAGAATAATAGTTATATTGCCCTAGAGGAATTTACTCGTTTAAGTTTACCTTAAGTCTTCATGTATATTATATAATAGACATTGTTACAACCAATCTTGTCATTACGATTTTGATTATTGCGTAAAAAGGCTTACTCTGATTTACGAGGGAGTTAGTTTTCAATTTAGTTTTACCTCTACCGCAGTAATTGAAAGGCGAGTCTTCATTCTACTTAATCGGTCAAAGTTGGAAACCTGGCTGATTAAAAAGTTCAAAGAAGAGATTCAAACTTGCCACCCCATGGAGCTTTTTTATGCAAAATTAATGTACACATAAACATCATTAACGTTTGTTATGATCTCCTTCTATTAAATATTTTGTACAGCATAATAAATCAATTATATGCAATATATTTACATCTATCAAAAATAACGTAAAATTTACGGAACTCACAGGATAAAGCTCAAAATAACTAGCGGGAAAATGTTCAATCTCTAATTATAATTAATGCATTATTTTAAGTTGCAAAATCATTTTATGTGAGTACCTATATAAATTTAACTGCATAATAATTTACCGTTGCTAAAAGACTTGAATTACAAATCAATATCAAGTTACGGAACAGTTCAAATGTGTACTAGTTATGTCATATTGATTCATGTCTACATTTAAATCCATTAACCATAAGGAAATAATCTCGTAAATATCCTATAGATTTGGTTCTTATTTAATGCAGTTGTTACTATCTAGTAGTGTTGATACTTTTTTTTATTACTTTTTTTTTGCCTAAGACTTCCATTGAATTTGAACTAATTATTAAAATTATTATTTTCATTACTTTACCCGATTTTAAAAATATGATTATCAATTCGACCATAGAATAGCAGTGTAAACATAAGTCTGACTACCTCTGCATTTAGCCAATTAAATCGCAGCCAATTGCCTATTTTCACGGGATACGAAGATTCCAAAAGTTAATCGAATTCATCTTAGCTATTCTAACACAGCAGAGTATCTCTGCTGTGCTGTCGGAGTCTATACTACCAGGGAATCAATAAAGTTAGCAAAATACGCAAAAATGTACCACTATTTATGACACAGAAATTGTCGCCACATTCAGTAAATGGGTTGGCGATCGCAGTATGGTCATAGTATTCAGAAAGATGCTTGCTTCTGCTAATTCTTTAGGAGATATTCCGTCGGGAGAATTCCTTCGCACTCTTCACACTTCGCACCGTTCATCAAAGCTGTGTGGTAATAGCGTTGCTTGAAGATACCAGGCACAAAATGAAAATGATAACATTTAGAAGTTAAATAATTTATTTAATCCCATGTACTTATATACTATACAAGTACTATAACTATGGGATTACCTATCTAATTACTATTTATTTGTTTGATTGAAACGCAATTACCAAGTGTAATGATATAACGTTTGTTTACTGTTATTACTAATGGGTTTTCCAGACTGATTGGTACCAGGTTCGACATAGTGATACCTACCTATTTATGGTTAATAAAACGCTTTGTATTCCTATCATGTGATGTTCTTTACGCCATGATTACCATTCTATGTCACTGCGGATTTTCCTGCATAGTATGGAATTAAGTACAGATAAGAAAAAGATTACGTCTCTTAATACTGTTTGGGCTTAATAAAGCTATGAAGAATCACTGATGATTCTTCATAGCTTTTGTGCAAAAATCTTGTATATATTTATTTTATTTTTGCCTTTTTGTGTTACCTACCGTTATTAGATCACAATAAAAATTAAATGAAAAAGCTATATTACAAATTTATTTGCAATAAAAATAAAGCAATTAACTTGCAATAAATATTATTTGTACGTAAAATTAACAGTTAAAATTATGTAATAAAAAAGATAATTGTTACTTGCTATTTATTTTTTATTTATATAATATCATAAAACGACTCTTAACAACCTGTTTGGAGGGTGAACACCGATTACCTAAACCCTGTATATAAAAATACGTGGTTTAACTTTTGGATTAAAAATAGTGCACGAAACAATTAGGGTTTCAAAAGTATACATAAAAAACTGAAAATACAAGAAAAAAAGATTAATTTACCGTTTTCGTTGTGCTAAAAGAAAGTGTTTTCTCGTGCTTCTTAATTATTTCATAGGAGACTTTGTGGACTAGATGTGACTGAACGTAATTCTAAACCACCAGTTTAGATGGTGAATTAGTTAGATATAGTGATTAGATTAATTAGTCAAAAAATAATAAATCATTAAAGGAGACAACGATCAATATTATTATTATGTAGCGAATTTGTATTAGTAGCGAATAATGAAGGCATTATCGTCAAACATTTTAAGATGTCCACCGGATGTATTTTAGGTGTTACTATACTTTGCATATATTTTAAATTAGAATAATGTCTTACAACTAAAGACAACTTGAATAGAATACGACCAAAGTTTAGATGTGAATACTTTAAAAAATAGACCTCATATCTCCAATGAGTTTTCATTGGCATTACTTATATTAATTAACTAGCTGTGCCCGCGACTTCGTCCGCGTGTTAATTAGTTTATTTCGTTTTTCTTGTAAAATAAAAGACTTTTTATAAAATAAAAGTAGCCTAAGTTACTCCTTATTACATCAGCTACCTGCCAATAAAAGTCCCATCAAAATCGGTCCAGCTATTTCAGAGATTAGCCGGAACAAACAGACAGACAGACAGACAAAAATTGTAAAAAAAAATCATTTTGGTGTATGTACCGTACATATATTCATATTAATGTAGTAAAAACCGGTTATTTCAATATTACAAACAGACACTCCAATTTTATTTATTTGTATAGATATATTTGGAACGGATATGCCTGGGTTCAGGGGTAGAGGTTAGGACAATTGTAGAATATAATACGTTGCATTTTTATTCTTCCTTATCCTACCTTAAAAAGGAAAGTTTTTTTTATTTATGGCAATCTGCAAAAAAAAAAGTTATAGGATCACAGACCGGCAGACTGTGTTGTCAGTCGGCCGGTCTGTCAAAATGCTTTTGTCTCAGTGAGACGTAAAAGTGTCAAGTGAAATGAATATCACATACTCATTTCGCCAACCTTGCTCAAATTTCATTAAATATTTATAACAAAACGTAAAGCAAAAAACCACGATAAATTAATATTATTTAAGGGAGTCGTTAAATTAGCATAAAATAACCTCATTTATTATTTCTTTCTGTTACCATTTGTGTTACGTTTATCGCGATCTCATAACAAGTCTGTATAATAAATTTAAATTAATTACCAAATAAATACGTGGAATCCATTGTTTCAATAATACATTACTAATATTGTATTCATTAATATTATTGCGTTTTTTTTCATCAGACATACATGTTAATCTTTATATTTATTTCTACATAGTTAATATACGATGTATCTCTACCTCCTTAACTACGGTAGAAAAAGTGACGAACCATCATCGTATTCGCAGAAAATCGCCCACTGTTGGACAAAGGCCTCCCCTATAGATCTTCATAATTGCCGGTCTTGCGCTACCTTCATCCAGCGAAGCTCACAAGATCATCGGTCTATCTTGTAGTAGTCTGCCCACGCTGAATCTTTCGATTCGTGGTCGTCACTCGAGAACCTTTCTGCCCCAGCTGCCGCCGGTTCTACGAGCTATGTGCCCTGCGCACTGCTCCTTCAACTTGACAATTCTTATACTTTGGTTAGCCCGCGGATGTTAAGATTTCTGATTAGATCTCGCAGGGAAACTCCGAGCATACCCCTCTCCAATGCTCTTTGGGTGACTCTGAGCCGTATTTAGACCGAAAGTAAGCTACTACTTCACTAATCCGTAACTATATATACAGATAAACTTTAATATTACAAAAATATAGAACATGAACGTCAACTATAAATGACTATGACAAGTAAAATCGATCCGACATTTATTAAAATTTTATGAAGCTAAGTACTGGTGTAGAACCTCATTCAATCGGACATCACCCTAAACAATTCAAAGTAGGAAGTTTCAATCGAAGGCCACGGGGTAAACGACACTCTATACGATTACGCAACTAACTAACGATATCACCGGTTAACTCTGACCTGTCATTCTTAAAGAAACAAACGATAAATTATATGGTTATAGAGATTTTAATATAATGGACATGTCGCACACAATTCAATTAGGTTTGTAGCAATGCAGCTATGCTATGGTATTGTGTACCGAAGGTCGTGCTGACGATAATGAATGAATATTACGATGAACTTAGAAAAGAAATTTAAAGATAAGAATAAAACCCTGGGTAAGTTATCAAGATATAAATGCCTATTGGAATAAAAACTTATATTAACCTCTTTTTTATCACATAGAGTTAAACGTAAAAAGTATTTTTAAACTTTAAACGTAAAACATAAACATAACCGTAAACTTATTTGATTTTAGTATGTGTGGAATCAAAAAACGTGGAACCATAACGACTATTACAAACGCTTTGGAAATTTAAGTTCAAATAGGCTAAAATACTATTAATTTGTATAAGATACAGATAAAAAAGAATACTAATATTTTTGAAAACAGCCTTTACTAATTTATATTGACACTATAGTCAATATAATTATTTAACGTTATTTTCTAGATCCTGTAGTGGAAAACAAGCCCATTAAAATGTTAAAAAAGCATATTTTCTACATGAAAGTAATAATTTTCTGAAATATACAAAGAAATTTTGTGATTAAAAGCTTTACTAATAGCCATTTTCTTACCCCTGTATCCCAAAAAATGTATATAATAAAAACGAGTCTTTTTTGTGTTCAATAACACACAAATAAAATTAGAGGTTTTATAATTTTAAAATTATGTAAATCTGTTATTATTTACCAAATGAAGAAAATCGCTCAGAAACGCTCCAAGGCTCGTGGTCGTACTAGAGATGGAAGTTCGCCAAAGTGGTTTAATTTCTGAGTGGCTCCGTACCTTGGAAAGCACGTTAGCCAGCCGTTTCTGAGTGCAGTGTATATAAGCCTACACTAGTGGCAGTAATATCTAGTGTAGGTACTGTCTCTGATGCAAGTGTAACCACACTTGTATCATATTTGTTCCACGTGAATAATTATAGTAGTTATCACAAATAGTAAAGCAAAATAAAGGAGAGCGCTATTTACTCATGAACTGAACTGACCAGATTAAAGAAAACCAGTAAATAAAATACAAAAATTTATTGGCGTCCCATAAAAAATAAATCGATATTTTTTGTGCGAAGTTATTTTTTTATGTATTTTACAATTAGTTCGGTTTCATAGATACATTAAGTATTTACTTAGGTACTAACTCCACAAACATTTTAAGTTTTATTTAATTTTATTACTCACCCTCGTCGTAACTACGGGAAACTAAAATGATTGATCCAAAGTAATTTTCAATCAAAATGTTAATGGTTCCACTTTGTTTCCATTTGGCTGGAACTAATTTGTTTGTAGAAAGTTTTTAAAATTAGTCAGTTGTGTTACATTAATCGATAATCAATTTGCAATATCTTCGACATGAAATTCAATCATTTTACATCATTAAACGGATGGTACAACAAAATTTTTGCTATTTCATCTTAGAATGAACCATATATTTCTTCAAAGAAGTGTACTTGGACTTCTTGAACAAATCACAAAAAATGACTTGAAAAAAGAACTTGGAAATCCAGTGGTAACATAAATTGGATTGCGCTGTTCGGTTGGAATATTAAATATTTACTACATATATCTCTATCTTCGTATAATATTATGTAAACATACCCATTAGTGCAAAAAGGGGTCATCCAAAGTAATTTGCTATCGTCATTTTGATTAAATTAATCAAAGTTTAGGGTTCCGCCTTCATCCTGCACAGGGCATTGACCAAATATTTTGAATACGTGCCAAAGTTTAGCATACAACTATTCGTAATATATTTGGTGACAGACAGAAAGACAGGCGCACAAAAACTGATGAAAGATCATGTATCATTTGGACGCAGAATAGACAAATGATATTGTGGTTTTAACAAAATGATCAACTAATTAACATGTTTATTTAAGATTAAAAATAAGATGTATGGATTTGCAAATGGAATGGACGCCAAAACTGTGGAAGATATTACTAAATTTAATTCAAAGAAATCTCGACTCAGAAACATTTTCGCACTCACAATGAGGAAAACTCTAAAATAATACGTGTGTATTGACCCTGTACTAAATACAAAATATATTAACAATGTGGCGATTGTATACAATACCAACTAGACTAATTTTAATATTGTTGCATCTTTTTTTAACATAGTTCTTATGTAAAGGACAGGAAATCTTTAGTTGTATCTATTCAGTTTTACCGCAACATATTGAGAAAAATAATCGACACAGGCGACTAATTATGAGCCCAGTGCGCTTAAAGTAATCAGTTTGACAATTCTATATATGCCCTGTGCTTTTCATTTACGCTATATTATAGTGAGAAATAATGACATTTAAATTAGTTTAGTGATATAAAAGACAGAATCGGCAACGTCGTTATTAATCGTATGGGCAGTGTGGTGTGGCAGCACGGAGACGCTCAGAAATTCAACGACATTGTGGTCACTGATCTATATACTGACCAGAAATCGGCAGCATTATTACTGATGCTAATTGATGCATATGTCTTATGGTATTTTTGATAAATATTGAAGAATGCAACACAACTGAAGGCGAAAAAATCGTTGAACGTTATTAAACAAATTGAATATCTATATCTCAAGCTATAAATTTTGATAATGAAACCTATTAATAATCTCTTTGACAATAACGCTAACTAAATCATAAATTAAATGTTATATCTAAATATTTTCATTTAATTAAATAATTAAATATTTTAATTCGTGTACCAAAATAGCTATATTTACCTAGAAATAATTATGTATACCTAACTATATTACTACAAACATGTTCTAACTATACACAAGCGCTTTTTTAAAATCTACGTGAATAAAATCTTTTTTTAATTTTTATTTAAATATCTAATTTTATGAATATCCATGAAATAAACAAATTGCTTTTTATTATAATTAATTAATTAAATGCCTTATCATCTGCCAAATATAATTAATTATTCCTTTGCTGACTCTATTTTAAGATACAATGTTGTTCAATGTAACATAATTTTCCACGTGATAGATATTACATCCAAATAGTCATATACAGGAATTGTATAAATGTATGTTCACCTTTCAAATTTACTGTTAATAATCGATGTCATATCACAAAATTAAATGCTAGACATGAAAAACCTAGGGCTTACGCGTAACTAGCGTTGCGATTAATAACGTTCAAACAAAGATGAGATTTTTTTTAGTTTTCGACTTCTCTAGTTATGGTTGTTATTATTTGTAAAGTAGTATTTAATGTTCTATATTCGTGTTTGCTTCATTAAAATATTCACTAATAATATCATAATTTAATAGACTGAAATTGAGTATAATCAAATAACAAATAAAATATGGAGATATTTAATATCAATATAACTTTTATCCATATGCTGATGGTGGTAGAGAATAATGTGAGATTCATTTGAATAAACTAGCACACAGCTTTATTAATTTTCATAAAAACAATGTAGGTTCTCCTTCATTTCAGAACACTTAAGTAGTTTTTTAACTCCGTTAGTGTTCTAGACGACTAACATTAAGTGTGAATGCCTAAAAACTTTACTACCTGTGTTTCTGGGTAAATAAATCAATTATATATATGTGTGACACAAAATAATCACTTTTACCACACCCTACTATTCTCTTCTATTCTCTTTTTTACACCTGATTAAACTTCAAACGAATTAAATAGTGGAGCGGTGAATTTCGATCTGATAACCTTTCGACCAAAGATTTGGCAAGTGCTAGTATACAATGATAAAAGGTACCATCGGTTCCGCATACGTGTACAGTGCCCAGATATCATGAGAATGTAAATTCCAATGTGAAAGTATTAAGTAAAAAATGAATTAATACTTATTTACATCACTACAAGTTATCAGCATAGTAATCTGTGACGAATAGCAGAATGTCGCAGAATTTTCAATGATTTCATTTAATAATTAGAGGGACTCATGACCAACTGATTATATTTTAATACATACATGATATGATCTCTAATGTATAATGTAATGATTTCTAGTGCGTGTACAGTGCAATGGTTACTCGGTCAATTGTCTCGGGTGAATCTACGGTGGACTAGTGGTTCTGTATACAAAGTCGAATACAGTTCTTTAAAATTTTGTATTTTTGAACTGGTTCTTACTTAATTATACATACGTTATGAAATAGAAAACTAACTCACTGGTCTTTTCTCTCTTAGGTTATTCAAAGTATATAAGGAGATGAGCCGTTCATTATAGGAAAAGAATTAAATGAACATTATAAAAATATGCAGACTGGCGACGGATTGTATCAAAGTGACATACTGATCGAGTATTCAGTGTATCGCCGCCTGCCATATAGCTGTCTACATCAACCGCATGCAAATATATTATGTATGCCTCACATACCCACACATTCACACCAACGTACACATCAACACGTATCCGATGCTCATCCAACGTCATTCTAATACAGGTTTCCTACTCACATATCGAAATATCTACAAATGTGTGACGTCCGCGACCTCTTTAATGTACCCACTAAGTATAAGCTATAGTTGCTTCAAAAAGTAGTATCAATTGAAAATAGATGTTGTTATCAGTTCTAATAATTTGTAATTCATTGCTTACACGAAAATACTGTGGGTATTTGAGGGATTAACATTTTGTGAACTAATGTTATTTTCAATATTGATTTGACGACCGCCGTGACTTAATTGGTAGTGAACCTGCTTTCTGATCCAAAGGTTGGTTCGATCCTCGCACATGTCAAATATTTGTGTTCAAGAAATTGTCACGTCAAGAAATTGTCAGTACGTACCGGAGGTCGTGGGTTCGATTCCCATCCAGGAGAGATATTTGTGTGCATAAACATGTCTGTTTGCCCTGACTCTGGGTGTAATTATCTATATAAGTATTTATTTACAAAAGAA
The DNA here is from genome assembly GCA_951640165.1 of Pseudoips prasinana. Taxonomy (NCBI): domain Eukaryota; kingdom Metazoa; phylum Arthropoda; class Insecta; order Lepidoptera; family Nolidae; genus Pseudoips; species Pseudoips prasinana. Next base: position 14,014,882 of record OX621241.1, on the reverse strand, counting down.
AAGTAATATATGTAGTATATCAGTTATCTGGTTTCCATAGTACAAGCTCTGCTTAGTTTGGGATCAGATGGCCGTGTGTAAATAATGTTCCAGGATATTTATTATTATTTTTATTTATTTATTCTCCCTTTTTAGAGGGGTAAGTTTACTTGACATACGGGCCGTAGCCACGCACGCCAAGCTACATAACGAAACCTGATGAAATTGTGGACGCCGTTAAACATTTTTTTTGTAATACTGTTTAGAATCGTAGCTTTCTGTATCAAGTGGATATTGTACGCAGGTATGTCAAGAAGTTATCTTAAGTTGTTAAGTTGTGTTACTATTATTATTATTAGTCTTGGACTGAGTTTCTTGTATATGTACTTATTTACAAAAACATATAAGTATTTCTATCCGTTGTTTTTTATCCACAGTACAAGCTTTACTTAATTCGGGGTAGATGGCAATGTGTGATATGTCCCGGATAATTATTTAGAGTTAAATTGAAAGGTAGAGCTTCAGCTATAGTATAATTAATTTTGCTTAATTTGGAGGCATCGGAATTTTCATACGTTGCTTAGCTAGCACACAGTATGTTACACAACTGCATTCGACTTAAGTAGGCAAATGTTTTTGCCTTATATGTTTCTCCACCAATTATGAATTATTATAGATACATATTATTATATAATATAAACTAACTGGGCCTTCAATTTCTGATAATTTGTTTATAAGTCAGAAAAACAGGAACAGAAACACGGCCGGAATAGTTCTGGTACAGACGCCAGCACATCAATCTCAACAAAGCTACCCCAATCCGTCAAATTTGCCCAATTGAAAGTAAACCTTATGATTATGTGATAAAGTTGAAAATCTAGTAAAGAAATTTGACAGGTGGAGGTAGCTGGATGTGCTGGCGTCTGTACATATCTTAAAATCCTGGGAGGAAATAGGCGGTTCCATTGGTATCGGAAAATGGCTGCGAAGAATGGCCATTCAATAGCTCAATTTACCCATGATACGGAATATTGTGTTAAATACAAACGAACTTACTATGAATAGTTTTACAATAAATAATTATAAAGAGTGAATTTCCACATGTTATTATTGTTCAATCCAAGAATAATAGAAAGTCGCGTCGGTCGAATAAAGATGTTGGCAAGGTGACTTGTTTTAGACAAAGCACGAAGTTGCTAATATAATAAATCTTACTCGGCACCAAGTTAGATACTGAAGTTGGCGGCTACTAAAGGCACTGAAGCAAGTTCTTTACTTGAAAATAAATTTTTATTGTGTATAGAAAGCTGTGAAGGGTTTAAACTTCATATAAAATATCGTCGTATTGGTTTAACTTCTGCTGTTTGGTGATGGCATAGGGGCGTAGAAATCGACTGAGGGAATAGGTACCAGAAAACGGGCAGCAGCGTTTTTCTGTGAACTATGACCATCTAACTGCGATCGCCAACCCGTCTGCCAAGCGTGGCGATTATATATCCCCCATTCTTTGGGGAGGCTTATGTCGAGCAGTGGACGTACTTTAGCTGACATTCATGATGATGATGATGAATTTTTGAATAAGTCATTTATATGTTACTTGTACCCGTATCTTTGTTCGCGTTGAGTTTATAATAGGGCCTAGATAGGAATGAAATACGAGTGAATAAATAAATAGCAACAGTTTCATCTATCATAATACTTACGAAATTGAGAAAAAATAGTTATTTTTTTAATATTCACCAGCAATCTATCATTTAAAAGTATCCTATATGTTGATTCAGGTAATAAACTACATGTATACTATATTTCATATAAATCCGTTTTGCATGAGGTAGACTTCCACAGTTTTAATATAAGTAAGATTTTATTTTTAAACTAGCGACGCATCCCGACTTCGCAAGTAAGTAAAGTATGATGACTCATAACACATATCACTTGATCGATTTTACATTTGTTTCTTCTCTTTTGTGTATCATAATACCAAATAATGACTTTTATAGGTTAATTTCTTATACAATATAGGCCAAGGTATCCAACTTTCAAATTTAGTAGTGATATCTTATTAGAAAAAATACTGCTTATGGCATTCGCTGATAATGTAGCTTTATATAATATGAGACACATTTTTTAAAATCAGTTACGCATTTTTATATTATAAATTCATTCCAAATTAAAGTACAAAATATCGGATTCTTTCTCTTTATATTACATATTTTAGCCAGATACTCTCACCGGTCCGTAAATGATTGGCAAGGTTTAGCAACTAGGCTCGCGGTCAGTCCACAGATGGGTGACTGTCAATGTGGTAAAATTTTTGAGCGTCTCTATGCTTCGGAGGGCGCGTTAAGCTGTCGGTCCCGATTGTAGCTATTAGGCAACTTACAGTCGTTAAGCCATTTGAGTGGCCCAAGGAGCAGATTGAACAACTCATGACACTATAATCACTGCCCATACCATAATACTTACAACAAATAGAAATCCACCTTCGGGTGGAGTAACTAGCTAGTTGGCTTCACCGATGGACGAGGTTAAGCATCTAGGTAAGCGGTCAGTCTATAGATGCCATGGCGTGGATGCCGTGGTGTAATTTCTAAACGTCTTTAAGCCTTACAGGAGAAAGCACGTTGTCAGTCTCGGCTACTCTTATTAAACAGTTGCTAAGCTCTGTGTGGCAGATGGCAAAGAGAATATCGTCACCCCATCTCATCACGTGGGGGGCGTAGAAGTCATCCCGAGGAAACATTTAACACAGAACGGGCAGCAGAGTCTCTTAGACTACTATGACCATCATACTGCGATCACCAACCCGTCTGCCAAGCGTGGAGATTATGGCATATCCCTCCAAATAATGGGACAGAAGTCCATTGTGGAAATCTTTTTGTCCAGCAGTGGACGTCATTTGGTTGATATGATGATGACGATGATGAAGCTCTGCCATACGAAGGGTTACTGAGGGGTGTTAACAATTTTATATTAATTAATTTTGAATGAATGAACAGAATTTAGCTTGATCCTAATTTAAAAATAAAACCATTACAATATCTCTTATCCTCATACCGTATTTAACCGCAGCCATTCCCGACCTATGCCACTTCAAAGCGCACGCACTGTGTCCAACTGACCGTGCACAAATATACCTTGTAGCTTCTATACTTATAGTGTATCATGCACTTTGCATGTTATAAGCGCATGGTACACAAGTGCATAATGCAGACGCACACGCACGCCACGCGCCCCTATGTATACATTACGTCTCCCCATTCCCCCCTTTATGTAATAGGTTAGGGCTTGCGCGAGGCTAGACTTTGAGTGATGTGCGATTGTTTTAGTCGGAGTGCTTACTTGAAGGTTCCGTATTTCGTTTAATAGCCGTATGTTTTTGTGTCTATGCTGTGTATGCAATCGTCGTAAGATTAGAATAGCTTGGTGATTTGAGGTTAGTTTTTAAATAACGTAACCACAAAAGCATAATAAAAAAGCATGCTGTGTCGTAAGCGACCAAAATAGCTTACGATTTGAATATATTCTATTACTACTGAATATTTAGTAAAATCCATAAATTGTATATTTTTATTTTAAATACATAAATACCATATCTTTTTAATTAATTAAGTTTTCTTCTTCATTAATTTTACTTTGGTATGCTTAGTTATTTGCGAAATTTATGAATATAATAAATACAACTTTGACGTATGCAGTCACTTAAGTTGAGTACCGTGTAAATCTATTGCTCAACTTTTCTTCATGAATTAATGTTACCGATTTCGATAGGAAAAGTAAAATGTGTTTTGCACACATTAAACCTTTCCACAGACTTTGATATGAATGCATTTCGGACTCCAGAACTCAAGCTACGCTTAAAAAATAGTACCTACCAATATCTCACAATATATTAGATTTTTTTTTAAAAGCTATTTGTTTCGTCATTATCATTACTTATATACTTACTTATAAATTTTAAGACGATGTGCATGCTGAAATTCAGATAAGTACTGGTTTTTATCTAACTAAATCTCTACAGGCCTTCCTCAACGTCGGAATGTCGCTTTACGGAGTGCAACTAAGTCAATTTAAAACAGACGCCCTTGGGAGCTAGGTTTGCCAGCCCTGATAGTGAGGGGAGAGGGGGAAAGTCCTGACCATGCACAACCGTCAGCCGTTGCGTTCCCGGCCTATATTTAGCGGTGCATTTCACTGCGCATGTACATAGTATGTTTACTCAACGGCGAAACTACGTTTTTAGCTCTGTGCTTTCAACGTACGCTTCCTTTAATTTTGTTTGATATTGAGCTCACATTCAGTTATTTTATATTGCAGCTCCTATATCCATCAGTGGCGTAGGGTTCATAAAACACGATTGCTTTCGGTTTGCCTTTTGTAACGTGATTTTCAACTATTAGTTAAGATCATTTTCGGTTCCGATCATCACATCATTAGCCTGATATAATAATAATAATATCTGGGGACAATGTCACACAGGTCATCCTAGCCCCAAACTAAGCAAAGCTTGTACTATGGGTACCAGGCGACGATATACATACTTATATAGATAGATAAATACTTAAATACGTAGAAAACATCCATGAGTCAGAAACAAATATTCGTGCTCATCACACAGATATTTGCACTTACCGGGATTCGAACCCAGGACCACCAGCTTCGTAGGCAGGAGCACTACCAACTAGGCTACGGTGACCGTCCCGTTATTATCATCCACTGCTGGCCAAAGGCCTCCCACAAAGCTTTTTATAACGTTGCCATTTGGAGGGGTTTGTGCTAGTCAGCGCGCTTGGCAAGCGAGTTGGCGCCCGCAGATAGGTAGTGGCGATGGTTCCGCTACCCGAATACCTGGTGTATCCCTTAGTCGCCTTTTACGACACCCACGGGATGGTATAGGGGCCCTGTTATTTTTTCTCAGCTGGAAATTTGAAACACAAGAAAATTAAGCACAAGATATTAATATGGCAGCCGTGCCTGATTAATATTATTGTGTTTAATTTGTATGTTTATTAGAGTTACAACTTGAAACTCTGAAATAAATGTCCGAAATGTATACAGATACATGGAACTTGTAGCATATATAAAATGAGTTGAAAGCAATTTATTATTATTATGGTTTCGTATATGTGTATTGTGTATCTTACTATAATATTAAAATAAAACAGAAATAAAACCGGAAATTATAAACATCATTTTCAAATCTAGATAATCTAAAAGGATTAAAAATTAGCATGGTTATATTGTAGCACATTTTTTTTGTCTCAACCCGTTTTCTTGGGCATTAAATATATATTTCTACTAGATAGAAAGACAACACGAAGTATAATATGAATAAGTTTTGTATGCCGGTACCAATATTTTCTAATTTCCCCCGAGCCCTAACCTCCACCCGTTGATATGTCTGATTTAAATAAACACCCTAATTTGCCCTGACACCTATGAAAGTTGAAATCATGTTTATTATTTATTTTCATGTGAGGTATATATACAAATAATATTAATGAATTTGCGTGATATCTCACACAGGGCCATCTAGCCCATAATAAGCTAAACTCGTTCTATAATGGTTAGAAATACTTATGTTTTTTTTTTTGTAAAAATATTCATACATATTTGTCTTGTGCGTGATCGAACCCGCAACCTTTGGATCAGAAGGAAGATTACTTCCGACTGAGTCATGGCGCTCGTCTACTGAGTCACGACGGCCGCAAGTAGTAAGAAAATGCTGCTCGGATCCTAATTGTAAAATATGAGTAAATTGCTGCAAACCATTTTTTATGTGTAGTTATATCGATAGTCTATTAAGTAAGAACCGTTTCCAATTACAATTATGTTAAAGTTTTGTAAATAAAATATTTTCACTAATCCATAATATTAAATATTCATAACCCCGTTTATTGCCAGTCTTATATGTTATACTTCGTAAAAGCTTAAGTCTGCGTTAGAGTTCAATAAATATTCATATAAAGCACTTAAACAGCTTTACTTTCTCATTGCATGTCGAAGATAAGTTCTTGTCCTAGCATCCTATCAGTTAAACTGCAATATTATTAAATTCGCGAGTTGCTATTACCGATAAACGCTTTTAATGTAACCAATATATAAAATTATACCGCATGGACGCACGCGCTATAATTTCATATTATAACAGATGTTCTGTTGATACTTTCTGCTAGTTTCTTTGATTGTAGGGCTGTGAAAAATGGTCTCAGTTGAATTTTTATGTAAATAGTGTTTGATAGGCTGTAGACCGTGAGATTGGTTGAAAGGATCTACGCCCATTTCCTTTCATGTGCATGAGAATGTTGTTTCACAATAAATAGTGCTTAGGATAAGATCATATAGAATGAATACGAATAAGTTTACAAGTAAATCAAACTATTTAAACTAATAATATACAAAGAAAAGATAAGAATCAAAATACTTTACTGATTTACAGCGAGTAATATTGGATTTTATTTATTTTTGGTTATTGTAGACTTTAGAAAACTACAATGCTTATAGGCAAATTATGAAAGCCAATTTATTTAATTAAGTATTAATTTGACTCCACATTATCCATCGGCATTTTTATAGGCAAGGACCTAAAATAACAACTAACGACTTGGAAGAATGATGATTACCTATGTAATATCTGCCCAAACTGTTTTTAGTTTCTTCGTAAAGAAAAGCAGTTCTAAAAGTAAAAGTGGGAACCCGGTTAAATTATATTCATTTCGCTTTTAAGCTGGTATATAAGGGTAATTCTCATATAATAATAAAGATGTACAAAATTGACCGAAGATTTTGTGAACTGGAACTTGCTGGATGCAGGTAGCGCAAGACGGGAATACTGGAGTTCTTGCGGCTGATCAGGGGCTCTACCGGCTAAGACGCCGAACATCGATTTCTTAAATGGCGTTCAAATAAATAAAGGTTAAAAATTACTTCATCAATCGTTAAATCGGCTTCAACGTTGACAATCGATTCCTGACTATTTATGACGTCACATGTGCTCATGGAAGCCGATTTAACGATTGATTAAGTCATTTTAACCTTTATTTATTTGAACGCAATGAAAGAAATCGATGTTCGGTGACTTAGCTGGTTGAGCCCCTGATGATGAATGAAGATAAGTTGACCCAAAGGACGTGACGTGGCGTGGTTGGTAAATGCTTGCTTTGCACGCCGCAGTTAGTGTTTTGGATTCCCACTGAGGACAGATATTTGTGTGCATGAACATGTCTGTTTGTCCCGAGTCTGGGTGTAATTATCTATATACTGGGTGTAATTATCTATGTACTTACAAAAGAAAAGTAGTATATGTAGTATATCAGCGATCTAGTTTCCATGCTCTGCTTAGTTTGGGATCAGATGATCGTGTGTGAATAATGTCCTAAGATATTATATAAAAAGGTTAGCTAATACTTAATGGGAACAGGTTCTTAATGCCTACAATAATTTAAAGCATCGTTTAAAATCTTGACAATTGGCCATAACTTAGTGTCATTAACGTCGCCTCACCGTCATATCCCACATTGAATGTGCGTCCGCGGTTATGTGGCTATCGACTGGTTGCGTATAGCCTTATGACTTTTCATTACATGTGTGGGTGTAACCGCAACACTCTTCACCCCCTATACACATCCCTCCTACTCCTTAGGTCTACGTCTCGCCCACTGGCCTAAAGCCTTTTAGGCGCGGTAACATTACAAACAAGACCTTCACAGAACCACGTGAACTCAACAATATCTATTTTATACACATACATTACTTACATCGCTATTTTGTTAATGTGAGAACCAGTCCAGATCACTCATAAATTATGTCGGTTTTATATATCAAGAAAGTTTCTTAAATTTTGTCATATTTCATAGAACAGATATATTAAATAGCATAGTATATGCTATTTAATATATGATGGTGGAATTATTTCTTAAACTTAATATAATATAAATCATTTGTCGTTGTCTATATTTACTGTTGTGAGAGAATATAATTGCGTCATAACATCGGCACGGAAAATACAATACGTGATCTGAACAATACACGAGTAAAATAACATTTTCCAGCAAGTTTCACTCGGCTCAAGCTTTCTGTGAAAGAGAAAACGACTTCGCTCAGCGGAAATGAAGAAAAACTTCATGAAAACCGCTGTACGGCTATGGGTATGATTCCACGTCCTACACAATAACATAAATCGATAATAGGAAGCCCTCCGACTAGTTCAGCAGTGCGTGCGAGCGACCTAATACACCCACTACGGCGACCGCATGCAATGCGGGCTAAATATACAGGGATCCGCTGCGTTCCTATGTTGCAGCATGCCGAACGGAACTTATGTCGCAACGACAACGTCCACAATTGCTTGCTCAGAGAAAATAACCGGTTTCACTAGTATGCGGTACGATTTACGACCAAAAGGCGACGAACTGCGGTAGGGTTTCCAACGCGGGAGCTGCGGAAGAAGGCCGTTTCGCAAGTCGGCCGCGGCGGTAATAACACAGCTAGGTGCATGCTCGTTGCAATTTCGCTCTCGGTCGGGCTGTGTGTTTGTGGCGCGCTGAAGATCAGGGCTAACGATCGGCGTGCATTCTCCGTCTCACTCGCACTCGCGCACGGCCAGCTAGTCTCGCAAAAGAAACGCTACAACTTTATCTGACAGCGCCGCGACGCGACGCCCGAGAGGCTTTTGTGCGTTTTCCATGTTTATGTTTATAGGAGAGCACGTACAAGGGGTGCTTTGAACGCCAGTTGCTAGCTGTTGCGTGGTTATAAATTCTGCGACAGTCTTGTTTTTATTTCAAAGCGTGTGTTTGCACTGAACGGTGCTATGGTGGCGCGGCGCGGCACGGCTCAGTTTTCATGCCGTAATCTCGTCTGTCCATGAAATTTTATCGTTATTTTTATGTTGGTCTCCAGATTGTATGTAGATAGTGTAAATAGTTCACTTATGGTGTTTATTACGTCCATGTTAATAGGTAATAGGTGGAGTGGGTATTACGATAACGAGGATAACAATTTTTTTTACGAAATGGGAGGAATATGTAGATACCTATAAATATGTAGCTTAGAAAAAAGCTTACGCATGTCATTTTTAAATCCCAAATATAAACTTATACTGACCAAATAATTCCCGAAACCGTTTGACACATCGAAATCAGTAGGGGTAAGCAAATTCGTGTTCATTCAAATTCATTGACCAGGTATAATCATAGGAAAATAGATACGTAGGAAACACGTGATCTTCTTTCATAGATGTTTTGATTCCTATTGTATAACCTACAACAGTGACACAGAATGAGAAGGTTTGTTGTTCAGTGTTACACATTGATTACGACATTGGCTCTTATCTGACTTGTAGTCGATTAGGTTGGCATGCAGCAGGAAAGATTTATATATGCATAGATACAAAGTTTATTGGGAATTATTATTAATACATTTGTACTTTACGATAAGAGTTTTAAGTTCAACTTTTAGATCTTTATTCCGGTTTGACTAGATAAGCGGTACGTGGCCTGACTATAAATAAAAGAAGAGATTTCCACAGGTCTCTTTCGGCATACATGAGTGTTCATGTATAGACGTTGGAATTAAATCTATTTCATCTGATACATTCCGCATATTAGGCATGATATGGCATATTTTGTATCACAGAATTGCAGCACAATTCTCAATTCGCAATGCAAAGCGTAAATCTAATCTCAAAAATAGTTTTGTTGTTAATTTTTTATACGTATAAGTACATACAGTTAAGCATATTTAAAGTGTCTAGTATTTTCCTATTTGGCAACAATCTTGGAGCTTAATAAATCAAAATAGCGTCGCGACTTTTTGTTTAGTGAAATGATTTATGTATGTGGCAGGGAGATTAAATTTATATTTATGAGGTCATCTATCATAGGCACTTGTACACACAGTTTTGCAAAAAGCAATGGAACTCCACTTACTTAGTTGCATTAAATGGAAGGATGCCAAATGGAAATCTATATTTGGAAAAAATCCACGCTTATATTTAGATAGAATCTGGGAACTTTGCAAGTTATATAATGGTATCGCGAATAATAGAAATTTAGATTTCATATTGTTTGAGCGTCGATTGAATACGAAATTATATATGAATATTGTTTCTGATATTGTATCATTTTTGATGGGTATAGGTAGAATGTTAATTAATATGTAACCAAGCGGTATAATGAAAATAATGTATAATTATACATTTGGTTTCTTCAATTTCGCATTAAATTAGGCGCGAATCTTTCCACATGTGTATTAAGATTAGAATATTTATTATAAAGCGAGCAATTAATCATGTAATTAGTAAGAAGTCTGGCCTGGCGTGAGTCTCAGGCGTCATCTGACGTTCTCTAAACAAAATCGGGAAAGATGGCGGATCGCGTATTCGGGTACGTTACGGAGGATGGCGTAACGGAGTACTATATTTACTTTCGGGCACGTGCTCAGCGCTGAATGGGCCAAGACCTTGGCCTTGAACCCGGCGAACGCACGCCACGCACCGCCCGCCCAAACGACTGGCCGCGCCTCTGCCCCTTGGCGCCCGCCCCGCATTCCCCGCGCCCCCCTCCAACCAAACTGATCAATAGTCCACTTCCTATTTACCGCTTCCTGCTTGCAATGCTCCTTAGACAGATTATTTAATTGAAAGAGACGCTATTTCATTAACACTTATTTAGCTAGATCTGATTTTGTACCTGAATGTTAGATACAATATTGTACCAGCAAAGAGGATGCCATTTTGTAATTTATTGAGAATATGTGAAACAAAATACACTTTATAAAATAAGATGAAACATCTTAATAAAATAGTATTTCCCATTGCATTGTGACGAAGTTTTTTTCTCACGAGTCTCAACTTTTTGCATTCATTATAAAAAGTATAAAAACGGAAAACTATTTCCGTTTGAGTGTAGCTAGTATGGTAGTGTAAATATACTTCAACACGCAAACACGAGATACATCATATGCAATAAACCATTTAAAAAAAATATGGTTAGTAAGGGGAATTATAATGTGATTGTCTCTTCTTGTCTACAGTCTAAACTAGTTCTTATAAAAACATTGGTTATTACATCACGACTACAACCAAAAAAATGTGGGTAAAAAAAATTAGGTTACAAAAAGATGCGATCAGTGAATGTAAAACATTTTTAAATTTGGAAGTTTTGTTTAATGTTTATCACACTATACAATTTTGTATGAACTATTCTCAATTTGTTTGTACAGAACCCTTCAGGGTGGATACTAATTACCACAAATATGGTATAAGTTTACTAGTTACATTTATTCATTTGAACAAAGATAAATAGTTTAGCCAAGAAACCACCTGACTCCCATAGGTTCTATTTATAAATGAAAGACCGACGTATGAACACATTATATCCATACATTGTAGGAAAGCGTCGTACGTGTGGTCTCTAAACGAAAGGCGGGTTTTATGTTCCACGATGACGACTACTATTGTGCTTCAAAGAAGTTATAAAGAGGCTTTGGAATATGCAAATTGTTGCAAGGCTATAAACCGCATAAGATTAAGCTTTGAGCATTTTAGTCTTCTTATCTTAAGACATTTCAATATACTACGCATATAAATGTATACAGCGCTTAGATTTTTTTACACTGTCTGTATTTTGTTTATTTTTAGTTAAGTCTTGTGTTCGAACCTAGCTTAACCTGAGTGAAATAAGTAAAACACAAAGCTATCATTAAAACCAAAGTGAGGAGTTAACGTAGGAAAAACTGGTAACGAGTAACTCACGTAATTAATATTGTTATGTTGGATTTTGTCAACAGTTTCGAACAATGCAGGAGATCATCATGAGGGCGATCTTGAAGAAGTCGAAACTATTAGCCGAATCCAACGAATATTAATTTTGGTTACCGAGTTACCCGTTGCAATTTGTACTAAAACACAAAGCATAATTAATATAAGCACATCTACCATGACAAGATATATGATGAATATCTAACTAACTAAATTAATAAATGTTCATTTAAAGTTAACGTCATAATTACAATGATAGACATTCAATCTATGATGATTAGTAAAACAACAATAAAATTTGAAAATTAGTGTTAGTCTTAAATAAAATTAAGAATTTGTAGTAAGAATTTTTACTATTTGTGGTACGGTATAAATTTGTTTGGATTGGACCACACTTATTTTTCCAATCTCACAGACGGTGTAAAAACTATCGCAGTTCAAAGAAACCATTTATAATCAAAGGATTACCAAGCAGAGCTTACTTCTATAGTACTATAGAGTTATATGTTGTAATAATCATACCTATGTATAGTTAATCAAAAGCGTAGACTGGCGATCAATAGCTCGTTTGCCGATGGATAACCTAGAGTTATTCATCGTTCTGCTGCTTACTGCATTCTGCATACGTTGAAACAACATACTTTTAATAATGGTTTCGTAGCCTCTATTGACATTATTCTATAATAGCATTAATTACAATGTTCAATAAAATTTGAAGCATTTTTTTAGCGCTATGATATTACGCTTAAAAATTTACTTGGTCTGCTACGGCGTAGTAGTGGAGCCCAAAATAACTATTGCAAAAATGAGCAAATATTGAACGAAAAACGGTAGATCAACTATGAAATTTTACGTTCAATTACTCATATTTATTTTTATTTAATGCAAAGAGTACTCGTAATACTCCTATTTCCGTAACTGTCTTGAATCTAAAAATAATATATCATACAACTCTAACTTTGGACAAATGACAAACAATGCAATAAATTACTGCTTAAATACTCATAAAATAAGAAAGTCAATAAGTAATTGAATGAATCAATATCTGCATATGAAAGATATAATATACATATTTTCAATCATCGTAATAGTCAATGAGTCAGTTAGAACTTTTTTTAAAGCATCCATATTTCAAAATTTTACTAATCTGTAATAACTATAATTTTTTAAAAATTTATTTTTACTATGGATGTTCAAAATAATTAGCAACTTAAATATGTTTAAGTCCAAATTCCTTCGAATAAAACCAAATAAATCGAGGTGGGATGATCGCAAATGTACTTACAAATAAAAGGAGAGTTGGTAGTACTAGCTTGTCGCTTGACTGGGCATATAGGCCAAGCTTGACCATTGTCCATCAGGACGTACTGCGCAATTGTCTTGGCCATTGTCTATTCTAATAGGTTTCTTTGGCACTTATTTTTTTTATTTCCTCTTAAGGATCCCTTTTGTCAGTACTTCCTCTAGAACTTACCAATTTGATTAGCAAATCTTATACCGTTCAAGTTGCACGTCCCTGGAATGCACTTCCATTATTAATAAGAAAAGCTCAATCTTTCAATATATTTAAATCATTAATATATTTAATTCAATAAACACTACCTGTCTTCTGGTGGTCCGTTTTGATAATGAATATGTACCTAATTCCATTCTATACATTTATTGGGTTTAGGTATGTATGTATTTGTTTATTTATATATGTAAAACATGAAAAAACTATGTGTATATTTAATATATATATTTATATTATAAAATGTGATTGTGTGTGTAGTTTTATTTTGTAAGTATAATTAGTCACTATATTGTCATTTAACAATTATAAGAAGAATTAATACAAATATGTTATAATTAAATACTTAAAGCGTTAATAGTTAGACAAAATGGTAGTACTTTTACTAAGTCGACATCATTTAGTAGGAATTGTTTTTCGTTGCCTTTTGATATAATTTATCTTTTTTTTTCATATATTCTCCAATACATGTGTCACTACCCTCTCTTTTTAATATACTCATCCTCTTTAGTCCATCCTAAGGTTGTCTGGAAGAGATCGCTGACTGGGATAAAACCGCCTATAAAACATATAATTATGTTCTAATTCTTTTCTCAAGCATCTTAAAGCTATGGTATGTAATAAAGAGTATTTATCTTATCTTCGCTTTCCATGTAAATGTAAGCGCACTGTTTAAGACGAGACAAAAACCTTTGTTTCTTATCTTATCTTATGTTCTACTAGTTTTCTAGTTTATAACAAAATATGGATTAATTTACAATCTGAAATAAATGTTTTATTATTATTATTATTATAAATTAATTGAACTCCTTAAGTAGCTCACACTATTTAAGTATGTTTCACGTTGATTATTTATCTTACGATTTTGTTTAATTATCTTACGATGATAAATTTATATCTTGCGGTTCTAATGGACAGGTACAGACGCCAACACATCCAGCCACCCCAAACTGTCAAATTACTTTTATAGATTTTCAACTCTGTCACATAAGCATAAGGTTCACTTTCAATTGGGGAAATTTGTCAGATTGGGGTAGCTTGATGTGCTGGCGTCTGTACCTTTACCGGTCCTTAAGTACCTATTCGTCTGGGTTAAAGATACCTCAGTGCGTATCTAGTTGCTAGTTGGGTGACCATCAATATGATGGTATGGAGAAAAGAGAAGAAGACATATTCCTTTAAAAACTTGCCTACAAATAACCGCATCAAATCTTAGAACTATCAGAGCCTTGCTAGTTATCTACTAACAAGGCGATTTATTACTCGACTTCTTTATTAGTTTGAATGCTCGCTACATAATAAATACTAGTTAAATGTTAATGGGACGTTTATTGTTACAATAGATAGTTAAAGGTCGCCTATCCAAATATAACAAAGATTATCACACCACGTCTAAAGATCATTGACTTATAATTATTATTCCGAAGGCCACGCAGTGAAACGACAGAGTTAGAACTTAATAACGGCTTAGAAACGAACGAAACAATTGAGGATACATACACAATATGCGTAGTATAAAGGAGCTGTGAATCATGATCGAGTTCCCAATTCCTTGGCTCAATTTATGTTTATTTTTTATTTCGGTCAACGGCCGTGCGCGGTCCTATTGTGTACGCTCCATTGACATCAATTTCTAGGGTTAGATTAAAACCGACCGAAATAGCGTATTGTATCAGTGCTTTACATTTTTAATACTATAATAATATTGACACGTGGCCTCTAACTTTTCTAAAGGCACACGTGTGACGTGTTTTAGGCGCTGAAAGAGATCCTATAGAAATACCAGCATTAATGAGCCGGACTTAAAAAATATGTTTCTAAAAAAACCGGCTGTATCAGAAGCAAATCATGAACGGTAGCGTAGAGCCGTAAACTCCAATAAATGTTACGCTTTAAAAACCATTACTGTTTTAACACAAACGACTAAATTATTCTTACGAGCGTGCAGATTTCAAAACCCACGCTCCGGCTACTCGTTTTTCAAGGCTTTTTTTATATGAATCGAACGCGCCGCGGCGTACAATCAGATACCTATTTCTGGCATCGGATCGGTAAAAACTACAGATATTTAATGAGAACTTTAACCTTACCTTGCAGCAGATTCAGCTAATGTTAAATTATATTCATTTAAATACTTAATAACAAGGTTGAAGATTTTATTCAAAATGCGTGACGAAACCAAAAAGTCTTAGGAACTGTTGTTTAGGTATCTGCCGAAAAATATTAAAGAGATTATATTTAAATAATGTAAAAGCTGAATGTGGCTTTGATGAATACAATTAACTGTACATTATGTAGCCATATTTAATTTCCAAGGTTAATTTAATGTGTAAATATGGCTTATTTGCAGATTCGTGTCTAATACCAAAATTATGCTTTATTATTGCATTTGTCCGCCATTAAATCTATTGTAATTTGTGGACATTAAAAACTACATATTATATTCATTTGTAACGAGGACAATAAACAAAAGCACTGTTAAACAATGCGACGTTCTCAAAAAGCGTAACCTTACTTATATATATCGTTAGGTCACGGCGCAGGATTTGGTCTAGCCGCTAGTTGGTATTGAGCGTGTGTTGACCGCGCGGGGCGCTTCACCTTGAGACCGCACCTCGCTTCTTATAACCCCACCACGGCAAAATACCACTGGCCGGTCGGACACGTGTACGGTGTACCAGTCTGCAGACTACATGAACTGAGCGCATACGACGTTTAGTACAATGCTCGGGACCGGTCCGCTGCTGTGGGTGAGCCAGTTGTGGAATGCACGAGACGGACCGAGACGCTGTGATTTGAAAGTGTGCGCCCGCGCCGCCTCGGTTATCGACACACTAATATTTTCGATACCGATTTAACATTTTTTATCGCAATTCAATCCTTGACTTTACTACCCTGCATTTAATAAAGCTTCATATTAAAAGTTAAGAACGTGATCCTTTATTTTTTTAGCTCTCAGTGTTGGACGAACCAATTGTTTGGTAATTCAAAATTGCCTGTAATCACACGCTGTGATCTTCATTTCATGTTATTACTGGTGGTGGGTAATCAAATTATCATATTTTATACATAAACACACTGTAAGGCGTACTCGCAGTGGACTAGTAAGACAAAAAATGAGGTTTCGTTTGTTAGAAAAACAATTATGTTAATTATCTGTCAACATCTCGTCTAGTGTCTAAATACTGGGATTTTTTGCGTTGATACTCATAGGTATACTGACATGGTATACTTAATTCATATTGATTCTGCCTGGTTGGTTTAGCGGCGGTGTGTTGAACAGCAGAAAAAGGAGGTCTAATTCCGGTTCGGGCCTAAAGTGTAATTGGATTTATTTGTCAAACATTTTATGTTGGTATATAACTAGTAATTATTGCACGGTTTGCGTTGGAACTGACCGCCGACGTTAAAAATTCGACCTCTTAGAAATTATTATTACACTTAGTTCAATGTGTGCGCATATTAATAATCACCGCAGAACAATACGGACAGACATGGTACAGTTCTGGCAATCTTTCAAATATACTCTTTTGAACCGACTCGCGAAGCGCCGTTCTACATAACTGTGCCGTAAACAAATGTATTTGAGTATTAAACAATTTTTTGCTCCTCAAATCAATCACAATTTCCACAAGTCTACGTACAGACACCAGCTCATATAAATACCCCAATCTGTCAAATTTATTTAATAGATTTTCAACGTTATCACAAAAGGATAAAGTTCACTTTCAATTGGGGAAATTTGACAGATTAGGATAGCTTGTTGTGCGGGCGTCGAATCAAAGATGAAGAACCTGGTTATATAACCCAGCTTAGATACTGTTGAGGTGTGCGGTCATTATTTCCTAACTATGTAGATATATTTCCTAGATACCAGTCATCCTATTACAATTCTAAAGGCTCGTTGAACCCTACGCTTAACGTAAATATTTTTGTATGACGAAACTGGCAAAACAAATATATATTATAAAAATATTTAAATAGCATTATCGGACACATGTAATATAATAATATATTATAAATACATTACTGAAAAATTACATGTCATTATAGTACGTAGTTAATCTAAGAACTGAGGTGAAATACACCGGAGAGAGATATCTCTTCTGCAGAATTCTTAATAAACAAGAGAATAATATATTCCGTATATAGACATGACATGGAATGACAATAAATTGAATAAATGCAAGTATAACGAAGTATATATATATATATATATATATGTTTATACCTAAGGAAGAGATCGCTTTTAGCGATAAGGCCGCCAATTGCATTAAAATAAGCTAATTTTCTTGTTGTATCCATTGTTTTGTATTACTTATTTTGGCAATAAAGTGCACTTCTTCCTCTTATAATTTCAAATAATATTTTCAAATATTATTTTAAATAACAAAATAGGTTGTTTTAGGGCAGCAAATTGGATGACGAAGGAAAAATGTAAATTGAAAGTTGAACTGCGAGCCATTAATATTCAGGGTAATTGAGCATCAAATGTTTGGAAACATAGTCAAGAGGCTGTCGGATATTTTAGCAATTAGAACCCCATCTGGGTTCTAATTGGTGAAATATCCGACAGCTAGCAGTCGTTAACGAAATACAAAGCATGAACTATGAATTAAAAACGTTCCAAACACTCGATGTGTTTGCTATGAGCCCATTTTAAAAGAGCTGTGGTATTCACTGTGTTAACTTCTAAATCATCGTTTACTAAAGGTACAAGGGACGTAGGGGAGGTCACATTAAACTGGCCACTGTTCTAGTAAATGTAGGTTCGCCCCAATTTCTGTTTGGCTGTGTCAGCGATGAACGTTGAATAAATGATTACACTAAACGTGAATGTGCTTCGCAAGTTATATACTGTTACAGTTAGCTGGTACTCAGTAGGTTAACGAGACTAATGAAAAGTAAGAGTACTTATTCAATACAACAAAAGACATTCTTAAGCCTCTGTGCTCTCAATTTTGTAATGCGTGAAATTCGACCGCAATACAGCTCCATACTGATTTTTTTACGTTATAGCGTACTTTTAGGCTTACATATAGTTGCCATCTCTAAAATTTGGTAACCAGGACAAGACGCGCGAAAGCCCCGGGTTTTAGAGCACAGAACCCGAACAGCCCCTGCCAGTGTCGGTTCGTCGGTTTAAACTTTTTGAACCCGGACTACAAATGAAACCCCGCCCGGACGCGCCCCGAACGGCCTCTAAACTAGAACAAATCCGGGAAAACCCGGACGGATGGCAACCCTACATATACCTCAATAGCAGGCAGAGAGATAATGAAAACATGTGTGATATATTTGCCCTGATTGCCAGGGCAAAGGTGGATGTTTAAGCAATGGGTAAGTATTGCCCCGATATTTCAAGTGTATATAAGGTATGGTTTATACTTAATTATATAAAAGAAAAAAAAATATGTAAATAAGTATTTATCACTTGTTTACCTCATTCACATACTTTTACTAGAGTTCAATTACCTTCTACAAATGATGTAGTTAATTCATTACGATAACTCATAGTAAAATATTACCAAAATAACAACTGAAGGACAAACAAATATGACCTCATCACGTATGGAATAGTTAGAGAACAAAACTACAAAAAAAAATATTCAATCAAGTAGGCTTAGTATAAAAAGTCACTATGTCTAATCCGTCCATACGGCCACAATGTCTTATGTTTTCGATCATTAATATAAGTCGGACGTCGGACTTTGTCACTAGTTCTTACGCCCACGCAATAGAAACGACATTTGAGTGGCACAGAACGCCCACTCAGGTGTGGCATGTAACTAACTATTTGTTTTCGTCGTACCCACGACTCGGAAACCCCAATGTTTTAACATGCCGCCCCAAATCAAGTACCGAAATAAACGGGCTCTGTCCCAGATTCAATGTCCCTCGCTCCCTACGCGATACGTAATGCCCGATTGCGGTCCAATGTACCCGTGCGTATCGCTTTTAATGAAATTAGAGTGAGAAAAAAGTGATAATATAAGAATTGACAAGTAAGGTTCAATGTTCTTACCCTTTTGGAGAGATTGGTATAAAACTAGAGATGAAACTACGAGATCCATCAGTACACTAACCCAAAACAATAAATCTCGAGACGAACATCGCATAAGCATGATATAGCCGTGATCCTATCGGCAACATGCCTTGAATTCCCTTTTGTTTCGGACACGTGTCCGTCTGAGGCCCGTTATCTCTATAGCGCTATAACTATGGCTATAGTGTTTCCGAATATCGTCGGCGGGGTGAACGGCCGCAGGCACCTGCAATCGTCTCTGTTGACACAACCACGGCCGTGACGCTCCAAGTGATAATGAGTATCAGTGCAATGTACTTGAGATTTCACAGGTAAGTGGATAAACTATGAGTTCTAGCAGTTTCAATATTTGATCAAACGTGTGAGGTTTGATTATTATGGCTGTTAGTTTGTCTTATTGGAATCAAATTACAGTTTTTAACCGCCAACAAAAAGGAGCCTTTATTATTGTAGCTCCCGAATGAACAGACCGATTTTTTTTTCTTTTATAAGCTAGTGGTTGCGAGAGGTTTTGCGTAAATTAAAATGTTTTAAACTGCTCGACGGACTTTTATTATGAGTTATTTTTGATGATATCGTTATTTTAATATCTGAATAATGCCGTTATTATAGACACGTATTTGAAATTTTTATTCCAATATAAGGTATAAAAAATGAAAAATAGCAATACAAATAATTTCTAATTGACATTATGTTTTATACTCATATTGAGTGATTAGTACAATATACCTTTATTGAAAATACAGCAGGCAAATCTCAGATCACCTAAGGTAGATCCAATGTATATTTAATGATCTTCACGTCACCATAATTATGTTTGCATAGCATCAATTTACTTAATTGAACAAAGCAATTAATTCTTCGGCTAGACGAACTAGCTATTCGATATCATCAACTTTCTATAACGACTATTATTGATGTATATTATATATATTATTATTGTAGTATCTATGTAGAGCAACACATTTTTTATAGTTTTCTATTCTCTACTTTATGCTACGATTAGAATTATCCAACGAGGGTAATCGCATAGCTTCAATAATTTACATTCAATCTTAACGAGTAAAATAGACAAGCTTAAAGGGAACGATATAAATAAATTTGTTAATTTGGAACGATAACATTTGGGCTTCTGTAGATCGAGATTAGAAGTATGTCTTTTATATTTTTTGGTATTATTTCCTTATTCTTGATCAGTGGGATTGTAACTAATATTTTCTTTGAGCCGTAAACTTTGGACCGTAATTTATATGGCTTTGAAGAAGATCTTGTTAAGTTTAAAGTCTGAAACGATCAAGTTACCTCACAGTATAATAATCTACGATTGTTGGTTTACTACGCGGTCCAGAGTTTTCTCTTGCGAATGAGGGCAAGGCCTTGCCCTCGTTTCGCGATTGGCACATTTTTATCTACTCTGTGAACTAGACTTCCCATCTGATGGATGTGAAATACTATTTATAATAAACATAGGTACCTACGGTATATTAGAAAAGCTGTCAAATTCGGAAAACTCGAAGTATAATTACAATCTTAGTAAGTACTTCACTATCATCTGCAGATAGTAATAACCGTAATATGCGACACTTGGCCCTTTATATTTACCTTAATATGATAAGCGACACATATTCCAGACACAATACAATAATAGTGTGTTGAATAGTACAGTATATTGAATTAAAAAAGGCCATACGTCAATTTCATAACACCGAAATCCAATTTGGTTGTTAAATTAGCAGATTTTCTTTTTCATAAACAGCCATATAGCTAATTGTTAATAATTTATTTTGCTATTTTTTTGTAAATTAATTGAGGAATTACACCCCTGCCTTTTGGATAAGCGACAGAAAATAGTAGTAAGTACAAATGGGTTCAAAGCCATCCCAATGGTATGGTTCTTGTACCGAAACATGGGTATATTAAGGTTTTTTTAATAATGCGAGTTTAATTTATTAAACAATTTTATTTTATTATGATAATTCATAATGAGTTCACACCTTATCGCATAGGAAAATTACTGCTGTTATTCATAGTGAAGTTAGATTCTTATTAGCACTATTAACTACCTACAACTGGTTTTGTGCCCACTATTATATAGTGTTATTTCAGTGTATGTTTATATTAAACGTTGAATTTTGGAGAATAACATATTAGTCTTTGTTTAATACAAGGGCAGGTAATTGGTTTACCTATTTATGACAGATAACCCCGTCTCCCATACACTAATAAGAAGAATAAAATGTGAAGCCAGGAGTCTAACTCGATTCCAAAATTAAAAAGAACTGTCATTTCAAATTGCTTATTTTTTCTTTTTAATAAGTGTGTATTTAAAAAAAGAGTTGGTTTTTTTAAAATATAGGCTCGGATCGTTTTAGACTCATGGTTATACAGTTTATTACATCTTATTGGCATTATATAGGTATATACCAGAAGAAAAAGATGTCGAAGTCGGCCAAGGTTGACTTGTATGGATCAAAATAAAGAGAAAGTGGAAGTTGAGCCACAGATAGAGAGGAAAGGAGGGAGATTCACCGATAACATCACGACTCTTAAATTGGATACTAAAACTCAAAAACATACTTTTTAAACAGTTTTATTTAATTTTATGACATAATTTAATAATAAAATAACTGGTATGAAATAGCTATGTATGACAGCGCGATTTGAAAAACGAAGCGTAAAGATTTTACTAGCAGTAGCGAATTTAATAATCACCTATGTTCGGTAATGCATAAGTAATTTAATTTAAAAATAGAAACATGACTCGTGAGTCTTCAAATCAGTGGTTTCAATGAAATAAAAAAACTTTTTAGTCATTTCATGTTTATTTACTAACTTATAGCATTATTTTTATTTTACTTTTGTTATAAATTCCAGTTTTATCTGATGAGTTTTTACAAGCAAAACGAGTTTACTCAATTATTGTTTGTCTGTGCATACGCTCCGCTGATCCAATGAAAGTGTAGTATAATTCCACTGCATCGAGCGCGCCTACTAATTCAATTTGCGAAACTCTAAGCTATTTATTTACGTTGTAAGTTATTGACCTAAGATATATAAGTCTAACATAGGATGGCAGAGCTTATGCTTTCGAATATGACTCGCTAATGTATGAATGTGTGTATGAGTAGTCCTATAACATCTCTGTGAAGGGCTCTGTACCTACCTAGATACTGATTGAAAAGTCCGAGTGTCATATTTTGAGGTCAATTGATTGTTGTTATCCAAAAACAATACAAACAACTCTACATTGTTAAGTTAACCTGGTTTTTATATAACTCTGGTATTTATTACGTACTCCAATAGAATCACAAAGAGTTAATGACGGGAGAAAGCATCCTATGTAGAATTAAATTATGTCTGTGATTGTAATGCTAAACACATCAACTTAACACTAAACACGTGTTTCCTGTGTCGTGCTAACCACCGTCGCCGGTTCTCGGCTTCACGCACAACGCTCAAATAACGCACAATGCATTAAACATAATTCCTGAATCACGGCAAATGAAACGCCGTCGAACAATTGAGCGCAATCAGTTCAATTGAGACGAGGTGTGCCTTCGTGATAAAACAAATCAGCTGCGCGGCCTCTCCGCTCCTCACCCACTAGCAACTTTCCAACTTCAACGCTATAAATATTCAACGGCCGCCGCCAACAGCACGGCTATCGCTATAGCTCTGCTTCATCCATTGCTCGTAAGCGCGATACTCACCTAGATACAGTTTGGGCTCAATTTTGACGACCCGCTTTCGCACTCGGCCAAAAATACAGTGGACGTGGTGTTCCGCGCACACACAGGGCTCTGTCTAGTCATCCATCACTGCACATCCGCACGATAGGGCGAGACTCACGATTTCACTGTCACAGCGCGCGGCGGGTACCGGCTCACTGGAGTCACGGACGCCGGAGACGCGTTGCAATTGTACCACGGTTACCGCTGCAGTGGAGCGGACAGCGC
Source organism: Pseudoips prasinana (assembly GCA_951640165.1). Classification (NCBI taxonomy): domain Eukaryota; kingdom Metazoa; phylum Arthropoda; class Insecta; order Lepidoptera; family Nolidae; genus Pseudoips; species Pseudoips prasinana. Next base: position 13,991,630 of record OX621241.1, on the reverse strand, counting down.
GAGCATCAGACGCGCGCGCACTCGAGCCGCGAACACCGAAACTGTGGAGCGCGAGGTCGGCGCGACCTCCACGCTCGAGAGCGTGAGAGCCGGCAAAGGCTGAGAGCGGCAGGTGGGCCACGAGAGTCGAGAGTGCAGCGCAGTGCGGAGAGAGCTGTGCGAGACGACGCGCGTGACTCGCCGCCGCCGACTGACGGGGCGCGCCGCGACGAACCGCCTCACCAGCACACGCGCACCCGCGCACACTTGCTTCGCACACACCGACGCTGAAGCGATCTCACATCAACACGCGCCGACCCGCACACACTACACATACTCACTCACATATTTTAAAGTTTCATACCAAATTTGACTTTAAAATCTCATCGAACTGACCGAGACGGCCCGGTCTGTCAGCCTGAATATTTACCTGAACAAAAACATTGTGGTGTCTCACTGGACGCATCGGTTGCGCAGTGAATGGATAGCGCGTGTAGCGACAACGATGGCGCATGCGCCACGCACACTCCCCCAAGGCGCCCCTGTATTTACTAAAAATTCGAACAAGTGTGACTTTCTAATAGTAGCTTAGCGTGTCCAATACGAGACTAGGAAATTGAAAAACAGGTCTACAAAACTTACAAATACATTATACGATATAGAGCATGTTTATGCTATGAATTCGCGGAAGATAGAGTTCAATTTAGAGATAGGGTTGTCCAAGAAGAGTCGTAAAGATCAATGGTCAATTAGTGAAATCAGTTCTGATTCAATCATGTATTATGTTCCCATATTATCATTTTCAATACGGCACATTATTACTGTATTAGTCGTTGACCATACGTTCACAAAGTGAAGTCGTCTAAATGTTGTAGATGCGATGCTACAAATTGCGCAAATAGATGTTCCAATGAACTCGTTTAATAATAGCGGGCGTAGTGAGGGCGTCACTGAGGAGAAATACTAGTCGAGTTAGTAGTCGACTCGACTACAGAGACTGGCTCAAGGTTGGCAGGGCACGTACGCTGTCACGCTACACCGCTCACGAAAAATCCCTCATAAAATTATGCAACGATCAGACTTCAATGAAGTCTCGACTAATTCAGATGTCAATAATAGAAAGAAAAACCTAAACATATTAATTCACGATATTTATCTCGTCTAATAAGGAACTAGATTTTGTTTCTTTAAAATACAAGACTTGTATTAGGGAATTTACAAATCTAAATCCCGATTAAACCCAAAACAAGTGTGTACCACTTTACCACCGCCTGGTGGGTCGTAATTACTGGATACTGTTGAAATTATTGATATCTTGAACCTACGCGGCTATTTATAAAGTGCCAACTCTGTATTTGAAGCAATTAAAAGTGACACAGCAAAAATTAATGGTACAAAAAGACGAGAGAACTCATCAACGGAGCGCCGTCACAGCGCGTCAACTTCTAACGAAAATAAATTTGTTTTCTTTTTGGATTCAGCTTGTGAGTTTTTCGTATGAAACATTATGCGTTTTTTTATTAATGTAATCTTCGGAAGAGCCAGTTAAATGTGTAAACAACACATGATATGCTGATTAATAATGCCTAGGTATTTGTATTACGTATGTACAAATATGTACAGTCTTGTGTTAAGTTACTTCTACAAGGCCTAAATGGAGAGATAGGTGATGAGAAAGAACTAAAAGAGGTGATCCTAGATGTATTCATATAAAGTCGGAACATTGTGTATAGAATTACTCAGTATAGGAATGGCTAAAGGTTCTTTTAACTGAGTACACATAGGTGCTGGACATTTGCATGTGAATTGTGTGCTAGCTTTATTGCACTAATAGCTGTGCCCCGCGGTTTTACCCGCGTTAAACTTTATAAATTATCACAGTAGGTGATAGCGTGATAATTTGTACCCTATATGTTGACCCGACCTCTTAGTAATATTCATGCAAAATTTGAAGTAAATCCATGCAGTACTGTCTGAGTTTAGCCCGGACATACATACAGACAAACAGATAAACAGACACAAAATTCAAAAAACTATATTTTTGGCTTCGATATCGATGGTAGATCACGCCCCAAGTATCTTTTAAAAAAAATATTGTATGTACAGTTTTGACTTTTCTACGATTTTATTATATGTATAGATTATTCGGCATGTTATTCAGTTTTTTTAAACGTGTAGGTATAAATTATGTAAACATTTCGGAGGCTTTCACAGCTTCACCAGACAATAAAGGAGAATGAGGCCTCATAAACTACAAACTAAGTAATCAACACCAGGGATACTTCGCAACCTCTTCGAACCTCGACTTACTGTGGTTGTCGCGCTATATTGTGCAACTGCTGCTTTTGTATGAGATGTAGTGTCCATAACGACCTTTTCAATTGCCATAACAGTAGCCACCGATAATATCGTTAATAGGAATTAAATTGAAATGTTTATGTTCAATAATTGGCTAATAGAATTCCATAAGTATAATAATAAAAGAAGCTACAAAAAGAAACAAACTAATTATAAAGTTGGCCACAAGCCACAAACAAGCAAAAACGTAATGAACTTGTAAACTTAATAAAAAGAGAATTCAAGTAAAAACATTTACAAAGAGCACGTTTTAAACGCCAGACAAAGATGGTCTGTTCAATTTGCTGAGGTGGTCGCCCGGGATGCCATCCTCACATCCGCCGGCGACCAAATCATTGCCAGAAACACTTAGGGGACAACTTAACCATTAACTGAGAACTTGTAATGGATATACATACATATGGTTAGTTATTTCATTAAATATTTTTTATAAATTGCACACATCTATAATAAGTGTTTAAAAAAGATATCACCGTTTTCAACTTTTTTTTGACCGATCTACCTTTTTTTAACAATTTCAACCGATCGGAATAATATTTATAAGTAACTTAAAAAAAAAGGAAAAAGCATACAGGTATGTACATTGCTACATCAATTTCAACCTTATCACTTTGGAATAAGGTCCAATAGGCTCCTACATTTATATTCGATTTAAATACAATTAATTAAAGTTTCATAATAATAATATGTATCATATTTTTTGACCGATTCTTCCTTAATTTGGTTTTTCAAATATTATTAAAGTTTATCTTTTTTTAATTTAAACGAAATTATTCAAGAAATATTTGTTTATTTATAAGCTTTCAAACATTTTTAAAATGAATTGTATAAATTTAAGTGCTAGTGGGAATCGAAACTACGACCCATGGAGTATCCGGCCCCATGTGAGTTAACTGCTCCGCCACCGCACCGTGGTTCTCAGATTCGGATTAATAAGTAAGTTTCGCTAATAAAAAATAAGAAATATGTACCATGATCAGTATGACATTATAAACTATACCTAAATATATTTCACACTAATATTAATATTGCAAGTCTGTATATAACTAATTTTCGCTTACTAATAATATAATAACTGTATGACTACAAACATGTTCTGACTATTTACAAGCGCTTTTTTAAAGTCTACGTGAATAAAAACCTTTTTTATTTTATTTAATATAATTGAATTTAAAAAAATAAAAAACGTCTAAAGTGCGTTATGGAAATATCGAATGGATTCTTTCGATATTTTCTTAACGCACTTCAGACGTTTTTTAAAATAAATTATATTAGTAAGCGAAAATTAGTTATATACCGATTTGCAATATTAATATTAGTGTCAAATATTTTTAGGGATAGTTTATAATGTCATACTGATCATGGTACATATTTCCTTTTTTTTATTTGCGATACTCTATATAAGAAAGTTATTTTGTTATTATTTTGCCCACTATCAGTATCATTCTGTTTGTCCACTGCGTCAGCGATGTCGACGAATTTTTTGACGCATAATCTCATTGTTATATAAATGAATTTGTATAATATATAATTTATGTTTCGTTAGTTAATAAGTTAGGTTATTTTAAGACTGTCTGTTCCAGAGAGTTTTTTATAAAAGGTATAATTAAAGTTCTGTAGTAGGTCTAGGTAGTGGTGTCTTTTACAATTACTAATACTCAATACGATGTGAAAAAGACTTATAAATTATTTCTCACTTTGTAGCCATTATTACCTGGTTCACTTTTGAAAAAAATATATATCACAAATTTGATACGAATATAGTATATTTGATTTAAGTATAGTGTTTTGGGATATATTTCTTCGATAGAAAATACTTATGAAAAGTAAACATATACATTTAAACTACTACGACACCACAGACAGGAATGCAGATACTTTTCATATTGTATATTTTTTGTCGCCACGGATTTCCCATAAACGTATTATACTACTCCAACAATGTAATGAGATTGACACTGAACATATTTTCTTGAAAAACCTCAATTGAAGATTCGGTGATATATGTCTTTTAATACAGAAATTATTCAAATAAAAAAGTATGCCGTAAGTTACTTCTTCCTCTCTTAATTAATACCTGATATCATTTATTTGAATTTACCTAAACATAAGTTTTACCTGTAATTTACTGACTAAAGAAATCACGGTTCTTTCCGCTATAAGTAAATGTGCAAAGAAAATCAATAATTTCTGCAAACATTTTCTTTATGCCGTATTTTTTTTTGTTTATTCTTAGAAAACAGCTAACAGCTTTCCGTGTCCTTTTAGCTTTTTATGTTTTACATGACAGAGTCCACGTATAAACTATTGTTTACAAATTTTGGTGAGGTATTCCAAAATTAAAAACTGACATAAAAAGTGTATTTTTATTTGGTTCTACTAAAAATAATAATTCACATATATTTTTATACAGACAAGAACATACAAACTCATACAACTTGTATGGTCTTAATAATAACCTGAACAAACATCGTTTGATCACATAATGCGATCTTTGCTGATGGTTTACAGTATTTCATCCTTTGTGAAAACATACCAACGGAACCGCCACTAACAAAAGCATCTGATTGGCTTGGACACATCAGGAGCTGGACAATGCGCAATAAATGTTTGAATGTCGGCCGTCAAAGAAATATTTTTGTATGAAACAACTTACAAACAGTCGTAACAGTGTACAAACAAGCTATTTACACGCGCAACTCGAAGACTGTGAGCATAACAAGGAGTTTTCACGCGATTGTTTGGAGGGACTCAATGAAGGAAGTCTCCAGTACCCTTCACGATTTACGTCTACCTTTGGACGATTGACCTCTGTCGCGTCGTAAAGGTGTGTGCGTAAAGGCCTCGATTTAGAACATTGAGATGCTGGGGCAATGACCACCGGAGGACGTCAGATAATTTGAACATTTTCATAAACGGGCTCATTAACTACTTTTTTGGGTCTGAGCCATAACATTTCACATCATATTGCGGTATTATGAATATTTAATAACTAATCGCGAATACAATAATTAAATCTTGTGTAGGCATCCAGTAATTTTAATTTTAGCTGGAACACAATTTGTCTGATCTGCAAATTCGATCTCCGGGAAATAACATTTAGGCACTCATTCACCTACCTAATATATTGTCACGTTCGGGGTTCAAACTTCCGTAACAGTAAGGGTTTTTGGTGGCTTTTGAAGCATTTTGAGAATGTTCTAGTTAATATTAGAACAATAGAAAATAGATAGCTGTTGACATATGATATACAGAAGAAAAATATAGGTGAAGACAAGGACAGAAGTATTTCAATATTGGTGAAGATTCTAGAACAAAAAGAATGACTTCCGGAATGTTTAAAATTTTAACAATTTAGGCGTTTATCGAAAAAGATCAGTGAGATTTATTACCAATGGAATCGAAGGTGAATCAGAAGGAAGAAGTAAAAGTGGAGAAGTGGAAAAGTGCAAGTGATCAGTGAAATTAAACAGTGCCAAGTACCGTAACGTGTACGTCGCGCGTCGGAACATTCGCGAAGTCCTTGTCACTGGGACTCTAAGTACGTGATCATCGTGTTGCACCAACTGTCACTTAGTTTGTAAAGACTACTTTTCTTTCCAATCCTCTGACTCACCATGCGCCACAATATGTACCCTAATATATGTAGATGGTAGAATCCTACTTCCTACTAATATTATAAATGGGAAAGTTTGTGAGTGTGTGAGTGTGTATGTTTGTTACTTCTTCACGTCCAAACGGCTGGAGCGATGTTATTAAAATTTGGTATGGAGTTAGTTGACACCCTGGATTAACACATAGGTTATAATTTATAAAGTTCGACGCGGGTAAAACCGCGGGGCACAGCTAGTAGAATATAATAGGTAGATGTGATTCATTGCCACAAGTTCGAATCGGGTAGGGAACAGGGTATTTTCATATAATGTTGTATGCTTAATTTTTAACTTTACTTTTACAATATACCGAAGAGTATTTCACTGCTTCACTGGACTATAGAGATAAACATAGGCAAAGGGCAACATTTTCATTTGAATCTACTAAAGTGGAGGCTTTTAGAAACGTTTTAATACGTTAATTCGCAAAGACGGAGGTCGCTCGTCATTGGTTAGGGTTACCGCTAACCAGCATATAGGTCACGTACTCGTTTGGCTTTGTAGTCGTATTATAATAAATATTTCACATCCCTAAGGTTACGTTTAATGCTGGAGTTACGACAAGCTGCTTCTCATTGCAGAAAAACAAATGCCAAACGTAGTTTAAAGAGTCTGTCACGAAATATTATTCCGTTAAATTGCACAACATATTTTACAACCAATGATAAGTGCCATCGCAGCTTACGCGTATTGTTATACGCGTAAGCTGCGATGGCACTTATCATTGGTTGTAAAATATGTTGTGCAATAGCTATACTATTTTTTTAGTTTTATTATTAGCAATTATCACCTGCAGAGGTCACGGTGGCTTCTAACGTCGTACATCACTACGGCGCCTGCGCATCCTACACTTACACCCACACTACAAAGTTGCACAAGTCATATTAAAATATGTCATAGTAAAAATTACAAGTTTGTAAGTATGTTTGTGTCATTGTTGTTTTGTAGGTTCAACTTTTTGTAGGCCAACTATTGGATTGACAGCATCCGGTATCGATTATTCAAAGCGAATCACATTAATACTATTATATATTCAACAATCCACGCTTTAGAAATGCAAACAGTTTCATTAAGTAGACTTAAGGCTTTAGTACTAGACTTAAAGCTTTAGTAATAGAATTTGTTATCCAAATTTTGAACAGCTGAACTTAAGGCGCTGACATCAACCGAATTTGTGTTTTCCGCAAGTTTTTAGTCTATACTTCGAGACTATAAATGCTAAATTTGACTATATTTTAGAGAAAATTCCCAAAACATGATTTAACTACTTTCAGTCAATAAAAACAAATCATGAACTCGCCTCTAAACATGTTTAAAACAAAATAATATCGAAAAACTAAAACTCAATTTAAATTGTTATTGTGGTATGTAGTGCAATTCATGATTAGCAAAAACATTGTTGTATGTCATAAAGATTATATTGTACTCGCATTTAATGATTTTGTTCTATTTGGCCCTGCTGTTTTACGGGTTTTGACATTCTATTTTCATTCTTTGGCGCTTTACTGGCGATACTAGTTTGATACTATAAATAATTGGGTAAAAATCTCTTAAAAATCTCTTAGCAGACGTTTGCTTTGATTTTACAATCTAGTTATATTATATCTTTTTTTTTTGTTAAGGCCAAGGGAATGCCTGCGCATGACACCCGTAAAAAGTGTCTACGGGTGGGTATGTCGGACGCGCACCGACTAAACCTACCTGCCGTGGACTTCTCTTGGCGCCTAATGGGGGGAGCTCCGGGAACACGGGTATGCTGCTCCGGTGCCCCCTCCCCTTTGCGCCATGTCCCAGATGCTTGGGACACGTACCCTGGGAGGGCTCTGGATTGCCCTTCAATATTGCCGACTCCTGCCAGACCGGCACAGTGACTGCGCCACAAACAGTTCACTGTCTCCCCGGGGCTGCTTGCAAGTGGCGGCAGTAGAGGACACTTCTCTGACTGCCGCCGCAGCCACGAGGGGGAGTTGGGCTAACGGCTGCCGCCGCCGCCCCGACGCCTCCTCCGTCTGCGAGCAGGATCAGTTCTTTCCCGCTCCCGCTCAGTGGTCTGCTTTTGGAGCATGACTGCCTCACAAAAGGAGACCACGGTGTCCCACTTGGAGGAGTCACCCGCCAGCATCGCCCCTACGATTGCCGGCGGGGACAGATACCGTCCGATCTCTGCGACCAAGACTCGCCTTTCGGCCTCCCAGGCCGGGCACTCAGCGAGAGTGTGCTGGGCCGAGTCTAAGTCCTTTCTATTCAAACTGGAATAAAAGCACTGTATTTTTTTTGTAAGTAATATTAGTATTGGATTAAATGATCGTTAACCGTGGGTATCAAACGGAAAACTTTTTTGGGCTAATATGCCACATGCTGTCACACCTGAACAACGTTATGGTATGTGGCATCTTAGTTTGTAAACATACAGACACAAAAACAGAGATAGATAGACTTCAAACTTGTAATACCTGGGCTTTTTGAAAATTTATAGCATCCGAATCTGCAACCTATAAAGGACAACACTTGTGTTCAACACTTGTGTTCAACACTTGTGTTCGCCTGTTACAGAGAATATGTAATTTAACCGTTGACCGCTGCATAAAAGAGTACAATTAGCACTGAAATCACAGCTTGGTATTGGTACGTAGTGTAAGGTTAATATTTATTTCAATAAAAACTACTAAACAATAATATCGATTATTTTTGTGGCAACACCAAGCGCTGACGTTTGACAGGTTGGCCAACCAAATGAATCGGCACTTTGTTTTGGAGCTACGAGTTGATTGTTTCAAAATAAGGTGTCGATATGTTAAACATATTTCATGTACTTGATTATAGAAGTGTTATATAGTCGTAATTAATACATAAATGTTACCTACATATGGAGTTTTAACACTTTAAGTTTTAATAATTAGTATATAATCGTATACGACATAAAAGAGCTGACAATAAATTTATTAACTTGGTATATTTTTATAAAAAAGGGCTTCAATTTGTTCATATTTGGACAAACTCATTGACCTCCAAAACACAATTATTATACTTTTTCTGGATACAAAATACTTACAGTGACGTCAAAAACTCCTTTAATAGGAACAACCACATTGATATCCTAGTGTCATAGTTGTTCAAGCCGCCCATTAGGCTGACATGGCTTAAAGTCGTTAAGCCATGTCAGCCTTAAGCGTTAAGAACTGGGACCGTCAGCTTAACGTGCCCTCCGAAACACAGAAATGCTCAGAAATTAAACCACTTTGGCAGTTACTTAACTGTCACTACATTAACCATTGTTGCATGCTTAATGTAGAGACAATAACAAGTTAAATGAATTAGGGACAACACATATAACTGTTTATCATTGGTCCGTATTTTCTTACTTATATTTTAATTTTAATATTTAAAATTTCGTGTCATGTATGATTAATTTTAATTCATTTACTTTGCCAATTTACTTTTTAATTTCTAATGTAATTTTGTGTTTTGTCTTATTTCTCTCATTTTAATTTAATGTACTTATTATGATCCACTTGTTGGTCAAAATAAACGAATAACAATAATAATTAACCTCGCCCATCACTTACGGGGCGGCGAGAGCATTTAGGCCGTCCTTAGTATTTTTTTATGGCTTTTGTAGGCAGACGAGCTAGCTGCCTACCTGATGATAAGTGGTTACCGCTGCTCATGGATATTCGCAGTGCCAGCAAACCGCTGCCTACCGTGAGATAAATACTAATTTTGAATCTCGTTTGAAGAAGGAGATGTCGTAGCGCTGAGGAAACGATTTTACGTTTTAATTCTACACAACGAAGTTGGCAAATAAGCGTACGCCCAAACTGATGGTGAGAGATTACAGACGCGTGCTTATAACGGTTGCTAAATGCATGGTATCAGTAAAGCGTTGCAGACCTTCCCCCCATCTATTCCAATTTTGGAGAGCTTTCTTCCACCCGGGACTAGAACATTAACATAGTATTGCTATTACCTAAAGTGCTCATAGAGCGAAGAAGGCTATGCTTTTTCACACTTAATTGTTGCTACCATTTGGATCTACCCAGGGTTCACGTGTTGGATATCTAGAACCAGAACCTATGGACGCAGTTATATTGGACCACCATAAGTGCATTGATTAGACAGTTAATCTGGATGGTCTCGATTGAGGGTTACTTCCTGCTGTTGTACGATAAAGAATTTATATTTCCAGGCTTTTTTTATCGGGAATAATCCCTCCCTCTGCAACTCCCTATCCACCACTGCAACTCCCATAAGCCAGGGTCAACAACGACACACAATGAAATGACACTGAGCGGTGAGGCTAAGGCATGTCCCGGGGAATCACTTTAACTGTCTTGGATCCCGCAACGAATTTAAACATAAAAAAACAAGGAAGAATTATAAAATGAATAGTTTATATTCCCATATTATTTATGATTATTGTATTCTATGTTTAACCATAACTGTTGGCAACTGACTGGGTTTTACTCGTCCAGCGCAGATTGCACCTGTACCATCCACTGAATTAGTGTCTACCACCGCCGTTTAGAAATAAACGATGCCCAAGGTATCAATATGGTAGGCCAAGTTATGGAACTCCCAGCCCCACAAATAGAGCTAATTGAACACCTCTCAATATATGATGTTTTACCGATGATACATTAAAACCTCCACGGAGAGTCGTAAACTTCACGTTAAAATATAAAATTTAAGTCTTTTGACCGACCAATAAGTTAAGTGTTTTAATTAAAATCTAAGTTCTGAATTTAGATTTACGCGTTGCTTTGCAGAAATTGTATATAACGAAAATGTATTAATATCTTGTTTAATGACCTAGTTACTATCAAACATATATATCATGTTTATGTTAATATAAATAATGAATACTACAATGCAATTACCACCCATTCATCATCAAATGAATATACATACGTTCGTCAACAACAACAAAAGTAGAGGGAGATTCATAGCATGTGTGAAGTCAGGGCTCATAACTAGTGGAAATACATAAATTACAGATCCATCGGAAATCAAACTTCATTGTAATTACGAACGCGAATGATTTATGTCAGTTTTTTCACGGCTGTTATTTGAAACCTTCGTTATTTATTATTGAATATTTTGTTCGCTTTTTTGTGCTGTCATTAAGGTCTTTGATATTGTTTTGCAGATAGACGGTTATGATAAATCGAAAGGCATCAAGTTGATGTTACGAAATTATGGGTTTGATAAAGGCGATGAAGAATCTAATCCCTCCAAACGCCTACACTGCAGCGTTTGTGTAGCTCGAGATAGACAATTAAATTGAAATCTTTTTTGCCAACTGCAACATCGGCGACACATCTGAACAATGATATCTGAATCTGATCTGAATCTGAAAAATGATAAATGACTCTCAACAATTATAAATGTATTTGAAGTTCCTTTTTAATTGATTTTAAGGTACAACTCAAACTGCTACAGTGTGTCCCGCCCCCTGCCACTTCAGTTTGGCAATTCCTGGAAGAGGCCGTTTTCCAGAAGTAGGGGTTTTTAGGCTGACTTAATGATGTTAGCGTTAACAAAAAAATGTAAAGTGTCAAAACTTGTAATATGGATAATTCCTCATGTCAGCCAAATTACGTCCACAGCTGGACAAAGACTCTCCAAGGAATATGGGATATGCCGTAATCGCCTCGCTTGGCAAAAGTGTTGGCGATCGCAGTTTGAAGGTCATCGTTCACAGAAAAACGCTGATGCCCGTCCGCTGGTACGATTTCACTCGGGACAATTTCTATGCCCCCGTCGCATCGGGTTGAGATGGGGTGATTATATTCTTCGCCGTCAGATAATAATACGCACATGTAGTTATTTGAATTTTTTAAGTTAATATAGTATTGATGTTTGCTGTGAAATACGTATACATCTATAGTACTACGAGTATATATCTATAGTAGTGTATAATGAGATGCCTCACAGTCAACCAGCCTTAGCAACTACTAAAGATTAATTCCTTTCAACATATGAGTAGGCGAAAATGCTGACAATAACTAAATACAACATGAAATCCTTGTTTAAACCACTCCTAATAAAGATGAAGATAAATGTTTAAGTGAAGAAAATTTTGGGAAATCTCATCATACGTCTTTGGGTTTGAATATAGGCAATTACTTTTAGGTGCCCTATGAAAGTGACTGTGATTAATGCCTCCACAGAAGACGTATTCAGAAAATGCTCACCTAAAAGTTACTATTATATTATTATTTTAAAAGTCATCATCACCGACCGGGAACTTTGGTTAGTTCCAAACGGTCGACGTTTGAGCGCTCCATTAGGGTATGTATGTACAGAAGCGGTTTGTTTCAGAAAAGGCATTAGATGGCTACACAATCGCAAAAGGTATTTATTGATTTTTATACTAAAGTCACTTGGCAATTTACTTTTTATATTACAAAAATCTTTCTCGGTATCCCAAATTTCTGAAAGAGAGATTAGAGCCATTTTCTGCGCACAAAAGCGTGTGGTATTCAGAGGGAAATATCTGACTGCCTAGATTTTGTGGCTAGGTTGCTGAGATTGTAAAGTCCTTTCCAGACTATAATAGAATTTGACCAAGGCAGTGTAGCTACTTTTGAATGTATCAGACGCACATATAGTATCAGCACATGTAGTATACAACAGATAAGAGGACTAGAAAGAAATACGGGCACAAGCTTCTTCCAAATCTTTTTACCGTTAGTTCGATGTTAGATTTTCTTTTTTATTGTTGAATGGGAATCCTTAATGATAAATCTGGTAAATGTTTAAAGGTATTTTATTATTGGATATCCAATTGGTGAAAGCAGTTTGAGGTGGTAATAAATAAGTCATCCATTATGACCGATTAAAACTGAGCTTGATTATATGTACAGCATACTCCTATGTATAGTGATCCAACATTGACTGTGATTAGTCATGATTGTCTGTTATTGGCGAGTAACTGCGTACACGTGTCCTCACGATTGCTTATTTGCCGAAGGAAAGCGACCGAGTTCACATTTCTTAACCTTTTATTCTTATTTATAGAATCAAGCAAACTGCCCGTCTCATCATAATCTTTCTTCTACTTGTAGTAAATGTGTATAAAGTTATACAATTCATCTAAAGGCGCTAAATTTATTAACAGTTAACACTAATGACTTCCCGTGAGGCGTTGTGGTTAAGACTGTCGCCTAGCCACTTCGTGTCCCGGGTTCGTTCCCCGCACAGCAATCTATTTGTGTGGCCCATAGTAGTTGTTCTTATTGATTCTCAACCTCACCGATCGGTTTTTACACTGTCAAGAGAAGCTGGCTATGAGCGGTAGTAGTATATAGGAACCTTTTTATACCATCGGCAATGTTTACGTGCTGTTGACCCATAGACCCATCGATAGGGTCTGGCAACCTTACTTACAAACAGGGATACAATATTAGGCTATTATAAGTGCATGTATTCCGTAAGATACAAGTAGTTTCTTCGTAGTACGCTATGCCCTACTTTTCCTAGTTTAGTACATATACGATGGAATGGAATATAAATTTAGGGTAACAACTAGCCAGGTGAGATGGGCTCGTATAGGGTTAATTAAAGTTTTACTGCCAGCTTTTTGCAGCGTTCGGTGTGACATTCTTATTCTCTTCCTCACACCGGGATAAAGACTTATACGACTTTACCAAAATAATCTTACAATGTAGATGTCATTTATTTACGATCATATTTTCTTGTATAGGAAGTCAATTAATAGAAGCAACAGGATGTTCAGTTTCATAGACAAATAAAGCCCTGTACGTTATGTCTACTATTTATGTTACTCTTTCTATATATACATAAATGTTCCTGCTTCCTATATTTAATTGTATTCTGGAAAACAAATGTATCGATTTGAATATACATATATATCCATCTGCTTTGGTTTTTTTTCTGGGAAAGGTCGAATTCGCAAGATGTACCAATATGTGGATCTTGGTCGTACGTACTTACTTAAACATCAACATCATCATGTTAGTTAACTGACATTTACCGGTTGACAAAAGTCTGTCCCAAGAATTCCATATTTTTTATCCTTGGCAGATGGATTCGCTATCGCAGTCCATAGAGAGACGCTGCTGCCCATTCTCTAGAGAGTATTCCGTCGGACGACTTCTACGCTCCCCATATGAGGTTGTGATATCTGACGCCAATACCACACGGTACATCTTGATGCATTCACCTCGCTTTTCTCGTTAACACTTAGGGCTCTGAGAGAATTCACTATTTTCCGCGCTGCCTATCTACTCGAATGAGAGGTATTGCAGAAAATAGTGAAAGTAAAATATTAGCATAGTGAGTTAATACTTACCATGCTAATATTTTAATGGTAACTATTATAGTTATAACTACGTCGCTAGTCTCGCGTATCGGTTGCGAGCGCAAGTAGGATTTCCTTTTTAGTTGACTCGTCCATCATTGGGTCAGTGTGCGAGGATTGGTGCGATAGTTTCCTGCAACGTTGAATAAAAATCAACTAGTTTCTATTGGCGAAAGTGGACATGCTGAGATTGTATCTCGAGAATCAACCAGCTCAGACGAGTTTAATATACTCTTGGACTTGTGTTGATATGATTTTCATAGGACTACTTGGGTGAGTACAACTTATAAACAAATACGAGAGCAATGTTTTTCAAAAGAGAGGTTATTTTTGCATGTTTGTTACCCGATTTTCCCTTTAGGAATTTCTTACGGAATAGTCCCACATAAGTACATTATGTTCAAATGGGTTGTAAAATTGAATCGGTCCCATATTTTACTAATAAAGTATTTTAATGTCAATTAAAAAATGAATCCCTGTATAATGAGTATATCTAATCTCTTCGAACATGTAATTCGCACACACCAACCATACACAGACTCAGAACAACTACAAATGATTGTCTTGTTCTATGAGGCGACCACCTTAACCACTGCGCACAAATGCATTCATAATTTATATGTCATTTAGTGGCCCGTCAGTCATGTTGCTTTCGATTAGATTTTCTAAAATAAGATCAAATCAACATCAAAATCTGTACAACCCATATTTTAGCCCCAATGTTAGTTTGGACTAATTTTGATGGTATATTTTATCTATACTGCTTCATTTTAGAAATATAATTAAAGATAAAATTTTATGAGCCATGAAAGTTGTTTATATCTAGTTATATATATTATTGGAATGAAACCTATATCTGATATGTGTCTTCCATTCGTAATGCATTTGGCTTTATGTATGCTGCTTCCACAGCCAAATGTATATTTAGTTTGGAAACGAGTTTAGGCAATTTAATAACGTCAAAATTAATGAGATCTTCTCAATCAATGTCTGATGGTGTACGTGTATTAGAGATACAACGTAAAGCTCTATGGTTGTAATTAATGGATTCGTAAGAAGACCTTGTAGGTATATTATTATTTTAATATTTTAATGAGTTATTTGACGAGTAATACACGAATTATTCAGGTTTATCAAACAATGAAGTAAAGGTCATTTAATAAAAACTTAATTTATTGTATAATACATTTATTTACATTAATTAAAACATAATAACGCATTATGTTTTAATTAATAGAGAATATACTTATAACAAAAAAATGTAAAATCTTTTGATGAATTGTCCAATTTATAAAAAAAAACTATTATTGTTTTAAGTATATAATGATGATTTCAATGAATATTTTCATAATTTTTATACTTATTAATTATTCCTCATTTATGTTCTTTCCCTTCATTTTCTTTTTTTGCTTTTTTTACTAAATTCGGCAACATTTGTTATAAATGTAAACAATGTAAAAGTTTTAATATGAGTAAGTTTACAATTTACTAACGGTTTGGTTGATTTATACTGTAGCACTCCTTAAGATTTTTTAAAACTTATCAATAGTCGTGAGAATTTATTGCACAAATTCCTATTGTTTACATTTTTAATTCATGTTCCGGATTTTGGTACAACAAAGGTGGATTGCATATTTTCAACCTATCCAGTGCCCTTAGGGTCTGATCTTCCAACTCAACTTATGGTCAGCCTTTTATTCAGTAGACGGCTGGTACAGTTTTGCAATGGCATAAATTTCAATGGCAAATAAGGGCAAACATCTAAAATACATGATTACCAATCAAAGCAGTATTCATGTAACATTAACATTATTATTTATAGCCCAAAAGCTGTAGCTTTAGCGAGGCTATAACTATTAACATTTAATTTTCCAGTAACACGGCCAACGTCTATCGTAGTTTACTATTCGATATAAATACTCGCTTATAGTTATTTATTGTGAGTGAGTCGTCCACATTTCGAACACGACCTAGAGAGGTGAACAAACGGCCGATATAGTCGAGTTCAACCCAAATTTTTGACCTGATTCGTTGTAAAAACGCGGCGTGGTGGGGTAACGACCTGCCTGACGTAAGGTTGGATAGACAAATAAAACAAGACGCGGAATGCAGCCAGTTTTTAAGCTTTCCTCGCCACGTAACGGGAACAGGTCCGCTTGGGGTAAAGACACTCGTTAAACAACCATGACCCAACCGAAATCAGTTCTCTCCTAATACGTTCGTCCACTACGGTACAGATTTACAAACCTCGTTGCCTCAACAGATAATGCGTTGGACGACCTGTTTGTTTATATTCGAACAATTCAATTAGGTTACGTAGTTACATACAAACATTCTGCGATCGTCAAATTGACATATGCCTAAATGGCGTGGCTTAATGCCAAAAAGTCAAAATAATAGTGACAAGCGGCGTTAGCCCGTGACTGAAATACTGTATGTATGTATTATATATACCACCCATGAAATGCCTGAACCCTATTTGGACCAAGGCTTTAGTTACAATGTAATGCGAATAAAAATAATATACATGATCAATAATCTCTATTATAATAATTATGCAATCTGATATTTTACAGTTAGTGATTACCTTGTAATTATAAGCGAGTTTGTGATGTTTACAATAAAGAGTTAATATATCTATCGATCTATCGGGATTCTAATTGAGAAGTCTTATTCGATAGATTATGCTAAAAGAAAATAGATTATAGTGTGGTTTAGAAAAGATAAAGAAGAGAACGGAATTTGAAACAATAACATATTATAGCCGTGATTGGTAAATGCTTGCCTTTCACGCCGCAGGTCGTGGGTTCCATTCCCACCCAAGACAGGATATATGTGTGCATGAACATGTCTGTTTGTCCTGAGTGTGGGTGTTATTTATTATATATAAAAGTATGTATTTACAAATAAAAATAATTATAAGTAATATATTTGAGGGCCTGTTGGCGTGGTTGGCAAATGCTTGCTTTTCACGCCGGAGGTCGTGGGTTCGATTCCCACCCAGGACAGATATGTGTGTGTATGAACATGTCTGTTTGTCCTGAGTCTGGGTGTAATTTATCTATATAAGTATGTATTTACAAAATAAAAGTAGTATATGCAGTATATCAGTTATCTGGTTTCCATAGTACAAGCTCTGCTTAGTTTGGGATCAGATGACCGTGTGTAAATAATGTACCAGGATATTATTAATATTATATCAGTTATCTAGTTTCCATAGTACAAGCTCTGATTTGTTTGGGTATTAGATGGCCGTGTGTGAATAATGTCCCGGGATATTTATTATTATCTATATTAACATTTCTCTGTGAGATACAGAATATACAATTATAACAATATCATGGCCTATTCCGTATCTTATACAATAACAACAATAAATTTTCGTAAGTAGGTAAATTAAATCTACATAGTTCAATATCCTCTAAAGTGGAACAATATTCATAATATTTACGGTGGTTGTATAAACTCATGCTTGACTACTATAACTGTTTTGAATGTCACAAATTATTTTCTTGCTTAATTATTTCAGTTCCCTTATTTTATGTAATGATAATATTTGTAAGAGGTTTGTTTGTTTTATTGCAGGGCTTTAGGTCGGTAACTCATGTTACGTGTTATAGCGGGATCCATATTGTTGTTCAGAATCGTCGTACTATATCGCACGAATATTATAAAGGCGAAAGTATGTGAGTGTGTATGTTCGTTACTTCTTCACGTATAAACGGTTGGAGCGATTTTAATAAATTTGGTATGGAGTTAGCTGGCACCCTGGATTAACCCAATTAATAAAATATAACGCGGGGCAGAGCTAGTATCTAATATTATAAAAGCGAAAGCTTGTAGGAGTGGATGTTATACACTTTCACGCAAAAACTACTGAACGAATCTCGATGTAACTTTGTGGTAATATAGCTTATATATCTGAATAACACATAGGGTATAATTTATAAACTTTAATGCGTGTAAAACCGCGGGGCGGCGGGGCACAGCTAGTTATTATGTATATGAAGGTAGGTACGAATAAATAACAAATAATTTTTTTTTCCTTCCATAAGCTTCACTATCAAAATGGCGTGCTTATTTTTTTTTGTTATACAATACTAAAGTTATTCTGTATTTTATTGAAAGCTTTAAGAGAATGCCTTTAATTAACACTAGCTGTGCCCCGCGGTTTTACCCGCGTTCAATTCTATGATTTATCGCAGCCCCCCTCGCGAAGGTGATAGCGTGATAATATGTAGCCGATATGTTGACCCGACCTCTTAGTAATATTCATGCAAAATTTGAAGTAAATCCATGCAGTACTTTTTAGGTTTAGCCCGGACATACATACAGACTAACAGACACACAGACAAAAATTCTAAAAACTATATTTTTGGCTTCGATGTGGATTGTAGATCATGCCCCAAGTATCCTTTTAAAAAAATATTTCATGTACAG
The DNA here is from genome assembly GCA_951640165.1 of Pseudoips prasinana. Lineage (NCBI taxonomy): Eukaryota > Metazoa > Arthropoda > Insecta > Lepidoptera > Nolidae > Pseudoips > Pseudoips prasinana. The sequence goes on along the minus strand of OX621241.1, from coordinate 13,972,877 downwards.
TTTTGACTTTCGTACGATTATATTATATGTATAGATTTAAATGAGTTTAATTAGGATGATAATTATGAAATGATCACTACGTAGCGGACGCAATATTAATTATTTAATTTCACAAACTAGGAATAGTTAGTGAAATGAATTTAATAATCCGGGCCGGTTGCCGTGGTTGGTGGATACTTGTCGTTTTACACGTAGTATATCAATTATCTGATTTCCATAGTGCAAGCTCTGCTCTCAGTACAAAAAATTGTTGTGTGAATAATGTCTCGAGATATTATTATATTTTATGATTTAGTACATGCCTGTTACAAATTTATGCTTAACTAGCTGTGCCCGCGACTTCGTCCGCGTGTTAATTAGTTTATTTAGTTTTTTAGTAAAATAAAATACTTTTTCTAAAATAAAAGTAGCCTAAGTTACGCCTTATTACATCAGCTACCTGCCAATAAAAGTCCCGTCAAAATCGGTCCAGCCATTTCAGAGATTAGCCGGAACAAACAGACAGACAGACAGACAAAAATTGTAAAAAAATTCATTTTGGTGTATGTACCGTAAATATATTCATATTAATGTAGTAAAAACCGGTTATTTCAATATTACAAACAGACACTCCAATTTTATTTATTTGTATAGATAAGCTCTTTATAGAATATTAGGAAATAATAAAAGTTTGGCGGGTGGATTAGCATCCGTACAGTACGACATGTGTACTTGTACTTCAGTATACGGAATAAAAATATGTTACATGTTTACTTAGGATTAACACCACCATTTGCTTTTAATCCTAAACGAACTTATTTATAGGATAAATTATATAGAGACTCCGTAGATGAAGTGCATATATAATGTAAGAATATCTATCTATCTAGAATCTTCACAGATTCTAGATAGGTATTCTTACATCGGGTTTTCTGATTATCCCACCAAAAAGTGTCTGCGGGTGGGTATGTCGGACTCGCACCGACTAAACCTAACCTGTCGTAGACTTCTCTTGGCACCTGATGGGAGGAGCCCCGGGAACGCCTAATGCCGATTCCTTTGTACTATGTGGGTATTTCCATGGACTATTGAGAAAACTATTAAGGCAGGCCCCAGGTGTTACTATCAAGTTGCACTGCCATTATGCTAGCAGTTTCTGCTTAGTCAAGCATTATGAAACGTAATTTATTCCTCTTAAACCTTAAATAGTAGAGGGATGAGTTATAACTCAAGTGTAATAAACCTTCGACACAAATCAGGAAAGAACTGTGTAGTTTTTGAATGTTTAAGAGAACCATTTTGATTACACTATCAAACAGATAAAAAGTCGCAACGATGTACCTACACACAAAATATTCGTATGAAACTAATTGTTCTGTTAGGGGATGGGCTATAGTGGCTAATTTATTAATGCTCATTTTGTGGTGGATCAACAATTGAATGGCTGGTCGGTGTGCGATGAAGCGTGCTCGTGATGAAGCTGGCTTCTAATTGAGAAGTCTTGCTTGAAACTTATTCTAAAGCAATAAAGAAATATCATTGCAGCGACTATATTTCATATTTCAAAACAACTACATCGCGAAATAGTTAACTTGACAATGAAGTAAGCACCTTTTTATTTCTTGTAACTCTCTTTAACTTTTTTTACTTTAAGCAAGCATCCAATATAGTTAGTGACGTTAAAGGACGTTTCTCATTTAGATTGCCATGACCATGTTTAAATACGAGATGGTTTTCAATTGACAAACGAAGTTTAACGTGATTCTGTGGTTGAGTTGGGCCGCGACAAAACAAATGCGCATTTTTTCTCATGTTATCAAGATTTTTCAGTCAAAGTTAAAAAAAGAGGGAGAGTAAGTTTCTTTTTTTTTAAAAATAGAGGGAGAGTAGTGTCTACTAAATAGTTCTTTATATAAATAAGAACGTGTAGTACGATATAATAAGCTCAGTTATTTCATAATCTATTTCAAAACGCACATTTCATATCTAGTTTTAATAGGTTGTAACTAAACATAGGTCATCTCACGTCACTTATAGTAGGATTCAAATCATAATATATTTTATTTTGTTCTTTGTATTGTATTTTATTTAATTTTTGTAATGTATTGTATTTTATTTTTTGTAACGTATTTTATTTTATTTTTTGTAAAGTATTGTATTTTATTTTTTGTGATGTAATGTAATATATTTAATTTTTGTTATTGTTTTATTTAATTTTATTTTTTGTTATGTAATGTATTTTATTTTTGTAAGGTATTTTATTTTATTTTTTGTATTGTATTTTATTTTATTTTTTGTATTGGGGTATTCTACCGTCACGGGTGGGACACTTGTACCTTAATTTTCATTATGTGTGACTAATTTATGCTAATTGTATCAATGATATCAAATTGGTTTATTTTGAAAATAACAAATTGATCAATGTACTTTTATAGTAACAGTAGAGACGGCAATAACCCCATGTAAAATTAATTAAATCAGAAATTAAACGTTTGCAACGGGTGGGACAAAAATTTGACATTCTTGTTACACATGAATCATATTCAATAGTTGATTAAACTTTTTAATGCAAATCACGATATTTCTTTGAGACAATCAACTGAATGTAACTTTTGAATAGAACATAATGTCCTATAATTCAGACATTTTTTTACAAAAATTAAATTAAGTGTGTCACGGGTGGGACTCACATTGTCACGGGTCGGACACGTACAATTTACTAGGCAAAATGAGCCGCTAATAAGTTTTTCTTGATATTGATACCAAAGTTTCATAATCAGAGTCACTCCAGTTGCTTGAATCTGTATCAGGGTATATAATTGAAACACTAATCTTGGCAACTTTGCATCTTTTTAGATCCGAATCAGCAGTAGTTCCCACTAATAAGTCTTCTTGATTATAGCATTTGAAAAAGTGGAGTGACTGTATTTTATTAATACCAGTGGCCAATTTCCATCTACTATCTAGGATTTTTCTGTTAGCCTCAATTTCTTCTTCTGACAGATGTAAAATGTTGATGTTTTTAACAGTCTTACCCGCTGCCACTACAAAATCTGCAGCACTGTTGATTACAACTTTTCGCTGTTTAACTTAACTCCAAACAGCTCTTTTCACTATCGCACCTACGCCATCTACGGCTCCTTTGCCATGAGATGTAGCAAAAAAGTACCAGAATCCTGTTATACCAAAATCGTGGGGCATGCAGTTTGAAAAAGAATCGTCGCCTTAAATGCCTAAATCAAGAACAAGTTTTCGCATTACTGCTATTTTCTTGGTTGGGCTAGAAGGCAGTGTTTTATTAACTCTGCTACACCCTTACCCAACGTCTGCTTACAAGAGTATGATCCCAATGACGAGGACGATTGTTGCCCGTTCAATCTGTCCGTTTTAAAAGTTTTATCTTTTCCCTATACTGTCTCTTTCTTTCAGTTTCCAGAGCCCTTCTTTTATTTTTTAGCCGTGCTGAAGAATTCTCATTTTTTTTGATGTTCTCCCTCCCTTTCATGTCTCTCTCTCTTTCTTTAGATAAATGAATTTGATTCTTTTCTGGACTGTTCTTAAGTCTCTCTCTGTACTTCTTCATTCTTTGCGTAGACTTTGTTTTAGCCATTGCCTTAAAAAGCAAAAAAAAACTATATTATGAGTAAAATGCTAAAATGGAAGCTTTGTCAATATAGAACACATTAGTAACAAGTGAAAAATTTACTAGAAAAGCCTAAAATACGTTCTTAAATCATTTGAAATGCATAAGTAATTCCACTATATACAACCGTCCCACCCGTGACGAAACAATTGTCACGGGTGGGACCAAATTCAACAGCCTATATTTTTGCAATTTATTAGACAGAAAGGAATATGAGTATATCGATGGTTTTATTTTATTACACTAGAACTAATTAATGAATATCAAACATAACCTCAAAGTCAGTAATTAGAAAACAAAACTTTCGTATGTTTTCGTAACGGGTGGGACAACTTAGTCATTGCTTGTTCTATTTCTATTTTACAACAGAATTACTTACGTTTATTAGAATCCGCTAGAACGTATTAATAAGTAATCCAATCCAAGTAATTTTAAGAACAATAACAGTTGCAAGTTCAAACCACAACTGACGCCACAGTGCTGACAACTTGAAATGTTTCTTTCCATATTTACATAAGGTTCGTTAATCAATGTTTGCAACTTAATAAAAAATTAAAAAATATAAATACACAAATAATTTTCATAGTAACGTGAAATTCGAAGTATTTTTTATCTATATATATATAATAATTGATAGCATAAAAAGATCATTAAAAATGCTTCAAGGTTTACTTTCCCGTAGAATCCCCCTATTGTATTTTAATTTTTTTTTATGTAATGTATTTAATTTATTGTAACGTATTTTATTTTATTTTTTGTAATGTATTCTATTTTATTTTTTGTAATGTATGTATTTATTTTTGTAATGTATTGTATTTTATTTTCTGTATTGTATTTTATTTTATTTTTGTAATGTTCTCTATTTTTTTTTTTTATAATGTATTGTATTGTATTTTATTTAGTTTTTTGTATTGTATTTTATTTTTTGTAATGTAATGTATTGTTATAAATTATTGAAATGTATTGTATTTAATTTCTGTAATGTAATGTATTTTATTTTATTTTTTGTAAAATAAATAAAATAATAAAATATTTTTATTATTTTTATGCATTGTATTATTTGTATTAAATATAATTACAATACAAAACAAAAATGAAAAAATATATAATATTTTATTTTAGTTTTTGTATTGTATTGTAATTATTTTTGTATTTTTTTTCATCATCATCATCATCATCATCATATCAGCCGAAAGACGTCCACTGCTGGACAATTTTTTTAACAAAAAATAAAATAAATTACGTCACAATAAATAAAATAGAATACATTACATTGCAAAATATAAAAAAAAATACATTACAATACAAAAATAAAATAAAATACAATACATAACAAAAAATAAAATAAAATAATTTACATAACAAAAAATAAAATACGATACAAAAAATATAATAAAATATAACAATAACAAAAAAAAAATTTCAAAAAATTATACATTATACAAAAAATAAAATACAATACATTACAAAAAAATCAAATACATTAAAGTACAAAAACAAAATACAATTCATGACAATAATAAAATACAATACAATAGAAAAATAAAATACAATACAAAAATTTTATTACAATACAATACAAAAAATAAAAAAAATATGTTACAATACAAAAAATAAAATACATTACATTACAAAAAAATACAATACAAAAAATAAAAAACAATACATAACAAAAAATTATAATACATTACATTACAAAAAAAAAATACAATTCATGACAATAATAAAATACAATACAATAAAAAAATAAAATACAATACAAAAATTTTATTACAATACAATACAAAAAATAAAAAAAAATACGTTACAATACAATAAATAAAATTCAATCCATTACAAAAAAATACAATACAAAATATAAAATAAAATACAATACAAAAATAAAATAATCTACATTACATTACAAAAATAAAATACGATATAAAAAATAATACATTACAAAAAATAAAATACAATACAAAAAACAAAATACAGTACATTACAAAAAAATAAAATACATTACATTACAAAAATAAAATACAATACATTACAAAAAATTAAAATACAATACAATACAACAATATTAATACAATACAATACAAAAAATAATACGTAACATTACAAAAAATAAACTACATTACATTACAAAAAATAAAATACATTACATTACAAAAAATAAAAAACGATACAAAAAATAAAATAAAATATAACAATAACAAAAAAAAACATGACAATAAATTATACATAACAAAAAATAAAATACAATACAAAAAATACAATACAACAAATTAAAATACGTTACATTACAAAAATAAAATACAATTCAGGATAAAAATAAAATACAATACAATAAAAAATAAAATACAATACAATAAAAAAATAAATTACAATACAAAATTTTTAATACAATACAATACAAAAAATAAAAAAAATACGTTACAATACAAAAAATAAAATTCAATATATTACAAAAAAATACGATACAAAAAAATACAATAAAATACAATACAAAAAATAAAATACAATACATTACAAAAAATAAAATACAATACAAAAAATAAAATACAATACAAAAAATTCAATACAATAAAAAAAATACAAAACAAAAATTTATATACATTTCAATACAAAAAATCAAAGAAATATACATTACATTACAAAAAATTAATTACAATACATTACAAAAAATAAAATACAATACAAATTTTTTTTTAAAATTGAAAATAAAATACGATACAAAAAAATAATACATTACAAAAAATAAAATACAATACATTACAAAAAATTAAAATACATTACATTACAAAAATAAAATACAATACATTACAAAAAATGAAATACAATACAAAAATTTGAATACAATACAATACAAAAAATAATACGTTACATTACAAAAAATAAAATACAATACATAAAAAAAATACAATTCATTACAAAAAATACGAAACAAAAAATAAAATAATGTATTTTATTTTATACATTATTTTATACAAAAAATTACATAATTTACAAAAAATAAAATACAACACAAAAAATACAATAAAATACAATACAAAAAATAAAATACAATACATTACAAAAAATAAAATACAATCCAAAAAATAAAATACAATACAAAATTTAAATACAATAAAAAAATAAACAACAACAAAATTTTTTATACATTTCAATACAAAAAATCAAAGAAATATACATTACATTACAAAAAATAAAATACAATACATTACAAAAAATAAAATACAATACAAAAATTTAAATACAATACAATACAAAAAATAACAAAAAAATACATTACATTACAAAAAATAAAATACAATAAACATTTAAATAAAATACATTACAAAAAATAAAATATAATACATTACAAAAAATAAAATACAATACAATACATTACAAAAAAAAACGATACAAAAAAATAAAATAAAATACAATACAAAAAATAAAATACAATACAAAAAATAAAATACATTACAGAAAATAAAATACAATACAAAACATAAAATACAATACAAAAATAAAATACAATACAAAATATTATTACAATACAATACAAAAAATAAAAAATATACATTACATTACAAAAACTAAAATACAATACATTACAAAAAATAAAATACAATATAAAAATTTTAGTACAATACATTACAAAAAATAAAATACAAACAAAAAAAATACGATACAAAAAATAAAATAAAATACAATACAAAAAATAAAATACAATACAAAAATAACATAAAATACGTTACAAAAAATATAATACAATACAAACTAATAAAATAAAATACATTACAAAAAATAAAAATCAATACAAAACATAAAGTACCATACAAAAAGTAAAATAACATACGTTACAAAAACAGAAGTACAATAAAAAAATTTAAATAAAATACGTTACAAAAAATAAAATACATTACAAAAAATAAAATACAATACAAGAAATAAAATAAAATAAATAAAATACAATACATAACATAAAATACAATACAAAAAATAAAATACATTACATCACAAAAATAAAATACAAAAATTAAAATACAATACATTACAAACAATAAAATATAATACATTACATTACAAAAAAATAAGATTAAACAATAACAAAAATAAAATATATTAATATATTAAAGTAATGTATTGTAATTATTTTAATTTTTTGTATTTCTTTAATGTATTTTATTTTATTTTTTGTAATGTTATGTATTTTATTTTATTTTTTGTAATGTAATATATTCTATTTTTTGTAATGTATTTTATTTTTTGTATTGTATTTTATTTTTTGTAGTCTGCAATCTGACACTTTGTGGTATGACATACCAATGCTTCGAAGAGCACGTAAAGCTGACGGTCCTGTACCGAACCATCTCTCTTTCCGTCTTATCGCTATTCATCCCATCGGGTCTGAATGATGGACTAGGAAGTGCCCCTTATGTTTGTGCACACTCATGTGCACTATAATATGTCAGATGGCTATTCTCTATTGAGACTGACCGCTTTGGTTGGAATTCGACCAGGAGGACACTATACGTTACGCAAATCTTCGATGAAGTTGGACGCTATCGCCGAAATTTGACCGAAATTTGATGGGAAGTAAATACCTATGACCTAATAATTTTACTAATATAAATTAAATGTACTTTCGTTTAACAAAGAGAGCCAGTTTTATTCAAAAGCTGGACCATTCAGGCGTATAAAAGTACCAATTATCTTGGGCGAAAATCTAGTCAAATGAATCTAATCAAAAAGGTCATCTGTGAGAGGAGAGATATTACAAGTTTAAGTCTGGCTTTTACTAGAAGTAGGTATTTCTTTGTTATATCATCAAATGGAAACTCGAAATGGACTCGTTGGTATCCTATTTGCATCTTCAAATGCAGATTATAAGAACTCGGGTTTGTATCATCAGTCGGGCTAATAAGTGTTATTCGGAATAATCCCAAATATCCTCTAACTGCGTGCGGTGCTGAGGTGACAAATGTTAAGTACTGCCTTTAATTATAGACTTCATTTACATAATAAAAAACCGGCCAAGTGCGAGTCGGACTCTCACATGAAGGGTTCCGTAGCAGCAAGTATTTCAGTGATTAAATGAAAGCAAATTGCGGTTTATGACGTATTAAAAAAAAACTACTTGCTAGATCTCGTTCAAACCAATTTTCGTTGTTTGTTTCCATGGTAATGTACATCATTTATTTTTTTTAGTTTTATCTATCTCTTATTTTAGAAGTTACAGGGGGGGGGGGACACTCATTTCACCTCTTTGGAAGTGTCTCTCGCGCAAACTATTCAGTTTAAAAAATGATATTAGGAACCTCAATATTATGTTTGAAGACCTATCCATAGACTATGGGTACGGTGAAAAAAAAATCTTTGAAATTTAGTTCTATGTATGGCGACCCCCCAAAATTATTGTTCTTTTTCTATTTTTGTGTAAAAATCTTAATACGGTTCACAGAATATATCTACTTACCAAGTTTTAGCAGTACAGCTCTTATAGTTTCGGAAAAAAGTGGCTGTGACATACGGACGGACAGACAGACAGACATGACGAATCTATAAGGGTTCCGTTTTTTGCCATTTGGCTATGGAACCCTAAAAATGAATGTTTGTCTGTATTTCCTTAACAGAATCGTAAACTAAAGTGCTTTGCATGAGACCACGAAAGTTTCTGAGTTGGTACGACCAATCTTCGACAGAAGGCGCCACTATCATTCTAATGAATTTCATATATTGTCGTAGCAACGCGCGCAGAGTACGGCTGCTAAATAATGTTTGGGTAGCTCCAGTAATATACTCCCGGATATCCAGAGAGGGAGTTGGGCTACCGGCTGTCGCCGCCCAACGCCTCCTCCGTTTGCGAGCAGGATCGACTCTCTCCCGAACCCGCGCAGCGGCCTCCTTTTGGAGCATGACTGCCTTACTATGGTGTATACAAAGAAAGAAAGAAGATCAAGAACTGGCGGATTCAGTTAGGTGCCATTTAAATTAAATACTTATTTTTAAAAAAATATTTTAATAGAATCTTCACAAATCATTAAGCACTTAGGCATGTTTTACGAGGGAAAGGAACGCTATATAAAAGTTTTGTATTATTTAGTTTAGGATCGCTTCCAAAATACACCCATTAAAAGTTTACTAACAAAACAAAGGAACTTATAATGAGTTTCGCACGAGGACCAAACTCTTTGCTCGAAAACTTTTTTTTTATCATAACTTCTTATACCAGATATCGGGAAAAGTTTTAAAATCGTATTCATGGAAATTAGTGTCTTTCTGATAGATTTATTTATTAAAATTAAAGACTACGTTTTTTGAAAAGGGTGTTGTTTTTTTAAATCGTTAAATAACACTACAGATTTTCTTGAAATATATTAAAACTACTATGCATTTTTAGTTCGTAGTATTCGTGTATATGATGTTTTTTTTATAATCTACCGCCCCGTGGATTGTATCAACATCACCATATCAGCCCAAAGATGCCGCTTTTGCGTAACATGTGGATTATATGCTATTCAAAAATACAATATACAGCAGTATGGCGACGCAGTATTTTTTATTGCTGTTGGAGGTAGGTGAGCTAGCGACCCAGCTGATGGTAAGTGGTAACCGCTACTCATAGACATTCGCAATGCCCGGGGGCACAGCAAACCGCTGCCTTCCGTGAGATTAATATTTTTTTACTACCTCGTTTAAAGAAGGACATTTAGCACTGAGGAAACACCGCAGCAGATAATTCATTGCAGAGCCTGTGCGTACGTGGGATGTACGAAAAAATTCCAAATCGCTACAACTTGAAAAATATACTCACAAAATATAATTCCCGTTACAAAACACGAAAAATAAAGAAACACGTGTCCTAAATTGCTTCATGGGATCAATTTCCTAAATTACATTACATCAGTAGACGAATCATAACGGCTCCCTCTTGCTACCTAATAATACCTTCATCAAACACGATATTTTATATGAAACGCTAACACTAAAATTATTGGTTCCAAGAATCGTTGAATACTTACATATAACGTCTTCGTCCGAGGAATATTTTCCCGTTATCTGTAGCAAATTGGGCAGTAGGTAGGTACTTAAATGATTAAGTGTTTGTGTAACTTTCATGTGTGGGTAGATTGTAATATGTTGGTTTTAGTTTATTTTGTAATGGGTGAGCTCGTGTGTGTCTGAACTAACGTTTGAAGAAAACAATGTGTAGGTAATATAGCTTTGTTTTAAATATTTACCTATCATTGTTACTAGAGTACTTTGTAAGGGACAGAAGAAGAAGAGGATGATAGCAGAGTTCATACTGTACGTGTACAGTACCCGGCGATAAATATTGCACATCGACATTTGGAAAGAGACAATCGGCCAACCTCGGCCCCGTAGAGCGTTATCTCTGTCGCACGAAATACAAACAGTCCGGTATCCATTAGGAGCTGTTAAAACAATTTTAATTTGCTTCTTCTTTTAATAATTCTTTTTATTTTTTGTATAAAATACACCAATTTTTTTATAAGTGATGGCTTTAGGTTCGGGTAAAATAAAATAAAAAAATATGTTCACATTATGTTTACGTATTTAATTAGTTTGGAAAATTACAGCTGTAGTGTACATAATAAACACCATTGCACCTATTTTTAAAGTGAGACATTGTAATAAAAATTTCAGTAGAATGTGTTTCAGTACTGACTTCGTTTAATATATTGTTCTTCTTGAAATTCCAGTGGCATTTGCAACTTGCGCTTGAACCTTCTTAAAATAACAACTTACATTTTCATCTTCATTTTTTTTAAATCTGTCTGCTTCGGTTACAAAATATTTATAAACATTGTAGATAATTTGGCGTGACTGACCTCGTAAAGGTTTCCCTCTTTTACCTAATAATGCCATTGTACAACTTTAAATTATTTAAATTTGGGGGTGTTAACAACTCTATATATATATATATATTTTGAACTAGACGCGACCGCACTCTATCGCACTTGAACAACGACTGACAAAACGTCACATAGGTAGTGTGCGACAGAGATAACGCTCTACGAAGCCGACATCAGCCGACCGTCTCCCTCTAAAGGCCGATGTGCAATATTTATCGCCGGGTACTGTAATGTATTGTCACGTTCGGGCTTGAACCCTAGTAAGTACCAGTAAGGTTTTTGGTGGCTTTTGTAACCTCGCTAGAATATTCTAGTTAATACCAGAACAAAAGAAAAAGGATAGCTTATGAAAAGGTCATACTAGTTGTATGACCTTTTCATCAGCTATCCTTTTTTATTGATGTAAAAATTGGCATTAGATGGTTCCAGAATAAAAAACCAGATGGTGCGAATTACCTGATAGAAAAGAAAGAGATAGGTGTCGGAACCAGAACGGAAGTACTGCGATTAATCTATCAAAATATATATATTCTTATATATTCACAAAAGAAAAGAATGACTTTCCTAATGTTGTGTGATACATTGATAGTAGTTGTGAGTTTAATTCTGCCAAGAGTCTGCTTGTATATCTATTCTGTTATGCTTATTGAGTTGTTGACAGTTGATGTAACTGATATAAAGTCGGCCTAAATACCAATAAATAGCCTCGTGTCACAGTTGTTTAGCCGCTCAATAGGTATTTGACGTGTCTTATCAAGAGTAGTGAGTCAACTTTTACGACAAAACCGACATCTTGTGTTGCCTTCCCAAGCACAGAGATGCTCGGAAATTATACAATTTTGGCGGCTACTCATCTATGGACTGACCTACTACTTACTACTTACTTATCGCATGGCCAGTGGTTACAATAGTGACAGAGTTATTCAAGCCGCCCATTAGGCCTCTGACATGGCTTAACGACTGTTGCCTAAAAGCTACAACCGGGACCGACAGCTTAACGTGCCCTCCATAGCATGGAGACGCTCAGAAATTAAACCACTTTGGCGGTCTTATCTTTGGACTGACAGCGAGCCTAGTTGCTTAACCTCACCAATCACTTACGGACCGGTGAGAGTATCTGGCTATGAGCGCATCAACTGACCTACTAAACCTTACAGATCATTAGACAGGTAAGGGCAATTATATTTGTCGTTTATGTGAGTTATTCTGCCGATAAAACGTAGGAATCAGATCAAGCTGCTGCACCGTAGATCGCCAGTTTCTCGTGTCTTATGTATCTGTCGCCCAAAATAAGTAACGTTAATTGATTATTAGAATTTGGCAGGTATAAAATTTGTCAAATTTCTTTTATAGATTTTCAACTTTATCACAATATCGTGACAGATTGGGGTAGCTTGATGTGCTGGCGTCTGTTCATACCGCACGTACGGACCAGTAAAAAAATCTAGTAACGTTAATATTGTTAAAGGCTATATGTATTTATGTACTGCATGACAAGAACAAGTGTAAGTATATTAATACCAAAGTGCTGAATTGCGCGAAAAGCGATAACAAAATGAAATAATGTTTTTCCTTAGTAACATTAAATCTTTCAGTCCTTTTATAACAAAGTGTTTACAGAACATTAAGTCATAATTTACCACCACTTTCATTCTTAAATAATAATTATAGCTTAAATTCAAAGAAATATAACAAAAATAAAATTCTCATAAGAGTTCCTTTTTATTATTTCCTTTATTCGGATTTCATTAAACGAAACGAAATGAATGAAAAGCAATTTTGTTTTGTCGTTCCTAATTCTTTGATAGAGCTACGAAAGAATATAATAATATTACTGTTTATGAATACCGTGGAGGTGCTTTCATCCATTTTTGTACGTTTTGTGGGTTCATAATACCTTGTTACCATTTACGCAACTGGGAAAGTTCTTTGAAGTTTGGAAATCTTACTTTAACCTTAGAAGTATAACAAATAAGGAAAATCGTGAAAATATTATATTATTGAAGTATTTTACTGTTAAATAAAGATACTGTTTAATTCTCAAAAAAAACCTATTTAGGCCTCCTACGCACTATGCGGTTTTCCGGAATGCGGTCAGCCGCCATCAATATTGCTGACCGGCTGCCGCATCACACACACACGCGAATAAAAACTACTTTCTTGTACAAATATCTGAGTACGGTCAGCCGCACGGCTGGCCGCATTGCGGCTTGCCGCATAGTACGTAGTAGGCATTAGTAATATTGGTTGTAAAGTAAGTTATACAATTTACTTTTAGTTATAAAATTTGCTTTTCTATATTACCCTTTCAATAATCACACAAGCATCCAAAATTCTCTTTTACAAATAATAAGAGAAGGATAAGTACAAACCAGTTTTGGTTCAGACTGGGTAAAGGTAACAGAGAAGCAATTATTACTAGTACTAGTTAGAAAGACGTAATGACTGTCTTAAAGTGTTTCATAACCAACATGTTGAAGGAAAAGTAGAGAGAAGGTGAAGTGGGGGTGGACATAGAATAACTAAAAAGGATCAAAGCAAAGAGAAAATATAAGTAGGGTCATATTAATTAATCAAAGTGGAAGTAGAAACAGTGTATAAGAAGTGGGTAGAAATAGTGGAAGATTTACTGACATTGGCATAGCTCTTAAATACACATACATACATTCATAGACTCCCGCCTGTTTCCCAGAGGTACGGCCTACCGGCAGAGACAACGGATTTCCATTTGTCACGATCTTTGCACACTTCTTTTGCCTCGTTTACTGTCATTATATTCTTTATACATTCTCGCTAGTTTAGGGTTTTCATACTTGCAGTATAATAGAAGACAAATACAAACATCTTTTTCCCTTTTTAATTGTAGTTTAGAGGAACGAACGAACGCCTTTTAAAATATCGCCTTTTTATTTACTTATGTGTCATTTGTTGAAGACGTATTAACCTTAGGTCATAATGAGCCGAATGCATGTTGCATAAATTTTTACTTTATTTGCAAGGGATATTTTACTGCGCGCATTCTGGAGGCAGTTTAATGGACTATAATAAAATGTGGCCTGGACGTCTGAATTTTAACTTACGGCCAAGGGCACCCGCAAATATTTTGTTTACCTAAAGGAATAGGATCGCCGAACATTCGAACGGGTTCGATTGTGGGTCGTGGGTTCAGAAGATTTGAAATCCAGATCTTGTGAGGGTCGTTGGAAGCCGCTGGATGCGGTACAACGCAAGACCGGAAATTGTAAAGATCTTTGGAGGGGGATCTAGCAGTGGAAGTCTTTCGGCTAACATGATGATGAGGAACCATAACCTAATTTTTTTATTTGTTTCGACGTTTTCAAACCCTGTCCGGTGACAACAAAGAGATTTATAATTCCTTCTATAGCAATAACCAATGAAACTACGAGTAATATGTGTATATTTTATGTTATTGTAGATGTTAATCTAAGTCATTGCTTGTCATGTTTATAATTTAGAAGCTATAATTTCTTAAAATGTTCTACAGTCACGTTTTATACGTATGTACAGACGCCAGCACATAAAGCACCCTAAACTGTCAAATTTCCCCAATTGAAAGTGAACCTTATGCTTGTGTGATAAAGTAGAAAATCTATAAAAGAAATTTGACAGATTGGGGTAGCTGGATGTGCTGGCGTCTCTACATATCGTTCGGCTATCAAAGTTAGTTATGTATAAAGATTCCTACAGATGACAAAACAAATAGGGAACATGAATATAATAAGTAGTTGGCAAAAAACGGAAACGAGAGTTCTTATCAAAAAGGATCAAATTCCTTTTGAAATATTTTTTCCTATATATTACAAAAGAAGTATGATTTATCTTTAGGATAACCGATGCTTTATCACTGTCATTGTAGCTTGAGCCAAAAATAAATGGGAAACTGTGGTCACTATGAGGGCCAAGTTTACGTGTGGAGTACTATATTTTATTATCAGTGATGTGGTCCATATACCGATTTATTTCGGCTTCTCCTCTATAAAACAAGCCAAATGCATGCCTTAGCGAATTACAAGGAAAGATCTTTCCTTTCCATAGAACAAGATAACACTTTACCTTACTTAAGGCAAATGGGCAGTTTAACTTGGAAAGTATGTTCATATTTACACCTTTCAAAATACACTCCAGTTGATACAATCTGTAATATCTTACTTGACGACCGATAGTAATACTGGGAATGCGCCACGAAGCCCATCCATGCATCAAGACCCTAAGTTTGTATTCGTATTGATAAAATGCCCCCTCCGATCCTCAATCCTTCTGAAAATGCTCCTAATAACCAACCTCCTTATGCAACATCATGTCAGAAACCGCACTGAGCCGAAGTTCCAGTCCCAAAAGTTTGTAGTATTTTTGCTAGACGGCTTGAGCCAGAAGCAGTGAAAGCATCCTAGGCTAACTTTAACTGTTATGCTACAAAGAAATTTTCCTGGTAATAGCATAAGGTGTTAATGTTGTCTTCTCATCATAGGTGTAAGTAAGGTCAGAGCATATCGGAAAGGGGAGGGTTAGGCAACATGTGAGTGCCAGTAAAAGCCACTTGGTGCCGACTTCACATATATCATAACTCCATCTCCAGTATATACTGATCCTAAGACCAGGATCATACGATGTAAATTATCACGCTATACTTAATAGTTACGGGCAACGAGCAATACTGTATTCTTCCCCTACCACATGAGGTTACTTCACGGAGTAAGCCGCGGACACACCCAATATTTCAGACATCAATAACCTGATGACGTAATCCGTGTTACTATGTGCGTAGGCAATCAATTTCCTTGGATTATATTACGTATACTTGGAATAGAATGGAAATGTGTTAATTGACATATTTTGGTTGGTCCGCTAATGGTTTCTTAGAACTAATTTCATTAGGTTAATAAATAGAAGTATATCGAAAGTGCAAGCTGTAGGGAATTCATTCCTTCCACTTGCGAGTGGGCCACTGTGCGTATAATAAGTATAAACGCAAGAGTTATAAGACTCAAACTAAGTGCTTCTAAAAACAACCTTAAATAGTAATAAATGAAGCTTATTTTTCTTTAATGAGGGAGTGTTGGTTGGTCACTTTGAAGTGCCTTGAGGTAACTATTTATAGAAGGACGAGTAGCAAAACCTGTGCGGCAGGATAGTGTAGCATAATGAGAAGCGAACTTGGATTATTGCTAGTGTAAGTATAGGTACATATAGTTTTAACCAGACGAGGAGAAAGGCACTGAAGATCGGATGATATTTTATTTGTAGTGTTCGCGTATTTCTAGAGATGGCGGTACAATTGTAATCACTAAAAGTGAGGCCTTTTTCTAAGTGTTTATACTACTTATTCATCAACAGTAGGCCTTAGAACGAGGCGGTTGCCAAAACCTATGAACCCCCTACATTTATTAAATACTAGCTATGCCCCGCGGTTTCACCCGCGTTAAAGTAGTTTAAGAGTAAAAGAGTAACAAACATAAATCCTCACAAACTTTCGCATTTATAATGTTAGTAGGGTGTGTACCTCTAGCAGTTTTGGGACTCAGTTTTGCACGCCGGAATAGCTCGCAGATGGTAGATTTTTTCCTACTTACTTGACACTTATCATCATATTTTGGACAATTCGCACAATATCTTTAAAAATTGTAGTCTATGTGTTATTCTGATATATAAGCTATATTATTGCAAAGTTTCATTAAAATCCATTCAGTAGTTTTAACGTGAATGAGTAACAAACATCCATCTATCCATATTCACAAACTTTCGCGTTTATAATATTAGTAGGATCTTGCAGAAGCCTAGCGTAAACAAAATTTGGGCAATCGTTGTAATACGAATTTGCTTTCCTTTCTTTCATTTGCATGGGCAGTGGTTACGTTAGTCACAGAGTTGTTAAAACCGCAAAGCACTACGTTTCTGACATGATTTATAGACTGTAGTCGCTACAGTCGGCACCAACACATTAACGTTCCCTCTTAAGCACGGAGACGCTTTGAAATTAAACCAAATTTACAGTCATCCATCAATAGATTGACCGTGTATCTATTTGTTTATCCTCGTCATACCATCAGTTAGGGCTATTGGCTATGCGCGCCAATCATTGCTTCCCAATATGTAATGAAGGAACAACTATTGCATATACTTCGCTATCATTTAGCTTCGACAAGGCAGTTAAGAAGAAGGCTGGGGCATCATCATCGCGTGTTCAATACCTATTAAAAACCTTATTAGGATCTCCTTTTAGAAGTTTTATTGAGATCGGCCCGCAGTCTAACCAGATTTAGCTACCGACCAGATTTATACGTACGATTGCTTTCTGACCTCGATAAGTATAGGTAAATGTCAGCTCCATATTGAATTGGTAAGTGAGACAGTTAAACCAGATGCCAGATTGTATTAAGTTCCTGACTAATTGTAGCGGTTATTTTCTCTGCTTAAAACATCTCTTATTACAAAAGACATTTACGACGCACTTAGAAGTACGAAGAGTAGTATTAGTATAGTGATTTACCAGACAGCAGAAAGCGTTCGCCAACAGCACTTGTCAAAGTGACAAAGGATTAAAATATGGAAAAAGGCAATTATAAACGTCAATATCTATGGTTTGGAAGATCAGTGAGATAACATAATAACTCCCACTTAGATAGCCAAATGAGAATAGATTTGAATGCCACCAAAACATTGTTCTAACGAGCTTTGAGAAATGAGTTTTAGGTGAAGACGGTTGTTTAAACATAACCCTCTTTCTAATAAGTCAAGGTAAACTTTATTCGACAGCAAGCAAGTGTCGTTGTTGTGTTGACCGATAGCTCAAGAGATACCTCAGACAAGTAGTTTCGGAGCAAATTGACCGTGTCAGCCGGACGGACAGACAAACACGCGAGGATATTATTTTTTCCTTCTGAGGTCATCATCATCATCATCATAACAGCTGCAAAAATTCCACTGCTGGACAAAAGCCTCTACCAAGTATCATCATTGGGCCATAATCGCCATGCTCAGCAGCCGAGTTGGCGATCGCAGTAAGATGCTATTTGTACTCAGAAAGAAGCTGCTGCCAGTCTTCTGGTAGATATTCCGTCGGCTCGACTTCGAGTCCCCCCACGGGATGAGTTGGGGTGATGATATTCTGTTATACGGCGCCGTCATCGCACAGCTTAGAACTACCTTCTGAGGTACTTAACCGTAAAAACTATAATATTTATTTTCCACTATCCATTATTTACTACCCACCCAACCCTTGAGCGTTCCCAACCTAGCTCATGTTTATTACACCCAATAATTCTATCATTTTAATGGTAATAGCTATACTTTTCCGTAAAAGGTAAAATTTTCATGTAAAGTTGACGCCACATCGGTAGATACATTCAGACCTTGACAGTTGCTTTATTGTGTAGGCTGTAAGAGCGGTTCTCCAAGAGCAAGTATCCACTTACATGACTATAAATGTACCTAGTTCGTTAGCACTGAATAATGCCATATACATAAATAAAACCCTTTTATGTCCTATTTACTGCTTTGTTGCTTTGTAATTTAACTTTGCCTCTTAACAACCAGTGAAATTAAGTTGTAATGATAACATGCCTTCTACCTTGACTTTAACCGTCTTCTTAAGTACATTGATATTATATATTATTTTAAGAGAGGCAGAGTACAGCGTTTATTTGTGCAAAGAGCAGCCCGACTGGAGATACTTCAGGTACTCCTCTAGCTTACAGAAGACATTTCTGGATTAACACTAATAACTTAATGTACCCAACATTAAGTTATTAGTGTTCTGTGTATTAGTGAGGTCGCCAGAGCACATCGGAGTGGGGGAAGGGACAGCAACACTTGTTTGCTGACTGTTTTTCCTTTGTGGTTGCGAGTGTACATACATGGGCGGCAGTGATGACTTACCATCACGAGAACAAGCCAAGTTGAAATGGCAGTGGGCAGGTCACATATTTCGTAGAATACACTCCTCATGCGTACTTACGTTATCATTTATCATCTATTCAATAAAAATAAAAAGAGAGCCTTTCAAATCAAACGTGTAGGTAGCTGTTAACGAGAAAATTTGTTTTCGAAAGTTATTAATATATTAGGTAACGATTCTGAACAAACAATATCTAACGCACTTACCATCTGATCTAAAAGTTTGTTAAAACATCGAGAAAATATTGGTAAACATGATTTACGAAAATATAATAAATTTCCAAGTAATTCAACTAACATAATGATAGAACAAACAACATGAACAGATCAAAATAAAAGCCCACCACTTATTTCTTATATCAAAAGTAATAGTAGTGTTCCATAGATTTAGTACAAGTGCCTCTTAGATCGGCCGTGCCTTTATTCTTATTTCTCTATTGTGAGATACATTTCAGAAACTGCAGAGGTCAAAACATAATTGAAACCAGTTAAAAGAAGTCAAGAATATTATCTACGGTTGGATTTATTGTGGTTTAACAACCAAAATCATTTTATCATTTGGGGGTTTTTTTTATTATGGTTCACAAATCGGAAAACACAATATAACAATCAAAAGAATCTTACATAAGATAATTTTATACAACTTGTATGCCCTAAAGTAGTGAACACAGCATGCAATTTTGTGTTAAAACTAGGTACATACACTTAACATTACTTTAAAATATGAAATATTTAATGGTATAAATTGTATACTATTTTAACTTAAACAAGACATTAAAAATATACAAAAACGACATTTTAATTCCCACGCTTGGCGGTTGAGTTGGCGATCGTAGTGGTGGGATATGATGGTCATTAGTACTTAATGAGACCCTGCTGCCCGTTTTCTGGTTCTTGGTTGGTCCCTCGGAAACACACAGAATAGTTGTATTACAATAAATTGTGAATAAGACCAAAATAACAAAAAGAGATTTCTGTGTGTGTGTAGTCGTGTAGTGTGTAGTTTTAAATATCAGCCGGTCTATGTATATATAGTATATTTATGTATAGAAGACATGATTTAAGGCCATTAGACATTAAGATTTATCGTCAATAAAAGTTAATCTTCCAGAAATTATTCTACTTTTTGATATACTGTTCTAATTAATTTAAGCGTCAGTCTGAATTTATGGTTGCTTTAAAACATTCCTTGCGACGTCAAAATGCAAAAATTGAGGTTAACGTTTTATCAAATGTTTTAAGCATGTCTTAAAATTACCTTGCTGGCAAATGATTGAATTTAAGAGATCAGTTTCTGAGTCACTATTTTACTTATCAATGCTGATTCTTGAAATTATTCTCTATTCTCAAAATTATAAGGTTTCCGTCACTACTCATTATCAATACAATAATCATCATACAAATATGTCCATTCGCTAAGAATAAGAGTGGTTTAAAAACCATGACGTAATACGTGGATTAACCAGTTTCTTATATCTTTTTATTTCTTTTAAAAATAATAAATAGTACCGATACCTGCTGGACGATTAGATTTATGATTTCCCGGTATGCAGCCCTTATGCAATTCCTCAGGAACCCTACAACACGGAATGTATTTTTTACTAGCTGTGGCCCGCGGTTATACCCGCGTTAAACTTTATAAATTATAGCCTATGTGTTAATCTAGGGTATCAGCTAACTCTAAACCAAATTTTATTTAAATCGCTCCAGACATATAGACGTGAAGAAGTAACAGACATAAGCACTCACAAACTTTCGCCTTTATTATATTGGTATGATAACTTGGTTCGAAGCTTACAAGTAAACATAAATTAAGCTTGTTCTGAAATTTAAAAAAAACACGAAACTGTCTTTGGGGACTGCCGATAGAAGCGAAAACAACTTTTTGGGTGATACCAGACCAATCGATCAACCGTTGATCAATGTCTTCGATCGATGGTAGAATGGAATAGTTGACGTTGATCTTAAAGTTTCTACACAGATTTTACATTGGAGTTGTGTCTATCATTTGAATGGATATGCCATAATCACCACTCTTGGCAGACGGGTTGAAGATCGCTGTATGATGATCATAGTACACAGAGAGACAGACGCTCGGGTAAGACTTGGGTCGACTTCTAGTACGCCCTCCACGGGGTGAAATGGGACGGCAATATTCTTTACCGTCTGCCACACAGCATATTACAAACTTTACCTACTTAACGTAAATATATAATTTGGAAACAGATTGTACTTTTATTAAAAGCAATAAAAATGGAGTATGTGAGTCCATTCATACATTATTGTGTTACATTGACAAGCTAGGTTCAATTCCCTCCATTACCAATGGCAGTGAAGGTCACAGTACATTAGTATAATATGTAATTATTCAATGCGATCGCACCGGAATAACGCGTGAACTATGATCGTGTAGGTGAGGTCGGTGTTGGAATACGTATTACAACACTGTGTGTATAGATTTATACCACAAAAACCACCCTTACTTATAACTAAATAAAGACACAATTAAGAACAAAGTCTATCTACTGACGTGATGACGACTGTATAATCGAATACCATATAAAAATTTGTTCAATTTCATGGTTTACGGTGCGTTGGCGCGCGCACACATGCTATTTATTATATTCATAAATAAATGGATGTAGTTGACAGCCTGTTGGTCTAACGGAAGCTTAGACTACTGCAGTGAATTCTGGCTTCAAGTCCCAGATCCGGTCGAAAAGTGTTACTGTGATATTTCTGACAAGTAAAACACCCAGTAGCAGCCCGGACCTTGAAAGTTTATGGTGTTATAAGTGAAACACCTAAAACTATTAGAAACTCTCGTTTTGTTGTGTACTTTATAAACTTATAATCGACGAACAGAGGGATTCAATTCCGTTGTCTTAAAAAATGAGTTTTCGAATTTTATGTTTACAAATTTACTCTTCAAACAAGAAGCTCTTCTTGAAGCGTATTCGAGTTCGATATTAGCAGCTTTCATTACATATATTTTTGCCCGAAAATATGTCTGAAGATTCCACTAAGTCTAATTTCTTCTGATATTGAATCGTAACATTCAATATTATCGAACAATTGTTATGATGCCAAGTACTATTTACTTACAAAATCAGTGTTACAATACTTTATTACATTTTATCGATGGATCTTAGTCTGGGACAAATATCACGGAAGATCAAACCCACGTATTTATTTACTAAAGAATCACGTTTCGTAAGCGCGTTCGTCCATTAATACGCGGTTTTTATGTAAACTACGGATCCTGTTACCTAACATTAATTAAATTTTGCATGGATAGTAAAAATGTAGAGTGTATCTAAGGTGTCTTTTTTGCCAGTTACATGCAAGGCAGACGCCAGAACGTTGACTGCAATGGATGTGAATGTGACCCATATTACACTACGTCTGGTGTGAGACAAGGCAGCAATTTGGGGCCTCTCAAATTCATGATAATGGTAAACGGTTTGTCGCATGTCTTCGGACATGGCTCTTGTTTACTATTTTCAGATTAAGTAGTTGCCTGACATCAAGTGTGAGTCTGATGGTGAACGCTTGCAGTAAGTCACAAGGATATTGTTTATTTAACTTATCAAGTGCTCGGTGATGACTTTCATTCACGCACCTCTACTTCGCGAGTACGTGGTGAATACGGGATTTAGTCGCTTCGGTTACACCTGAATTGTCGTTTCGGGATCATATATCTAAGATCTGCAAAGAGGCGTTCAGAATTTGGTCTTTTCGTACTGCGACTAACCTGAACAATTCAGGTCATTAACGAACTTCACATAAAACTTGAGATATATTTACATGTAAATTTAGTGAATTTACCGGATTAATTTTATTTATTTTATGTTATACGTAAATTAGAAAAGTTAAGTATAAGAGTTTAAAGTTATATCATATATGTAGGCAAATGTAAGTTCCTAATAGTTTTCTAGTATGTAAGTTGTGTAATGATTGTATAATTATATGAGACTACAATATCGTATTTGGTGATGAGCCTGTAATAATGGTTATAAGATACATAAATTTGAGTAGTCTAACTAAATTCCTTAATGTGGATTGCGATAGGAGCTCTCTGGCCAAAATCGACATGTAAAGAAACATGTAATATGGCTCCTTTCCTTCGTATCACTTTCTATTTCTTTCTGTATCTTTCTAATGTATAGGTACCTACAAGTTATTTTTTATATGATGTTTACATGTAGCCTAGAAGGCTCACTTACCCCTTTCACTGGCCCATAAAGGGCAATATATAGGCTCGAGCCGTCAAGTAATACGAGAATAAGTAGCTATCCACGCCGGAGGCCAACCTATACTGGGGTTCGAACCTCGAGTCTCGGCGGTTACTGACGTAGACGTTTTTGGGGTATTTTGTGCAGAGGTCACTCAACGTTACTATGCACATTGAAAATTGAGAGTTGGTAATTAATTATCTCAATTTACTTATAAAATAAACAACTTGTGCAACTCTAGCATAAACAATGACTGGCCGCAATAGGCCAGAGTTCATGGGTTTGATCCCCACGACCGGGACGATTCTTTGTGTGATGAGCATGATTATTTTTTCGGTGTCTTAGTTATTAGTTTATCTATAATATGTATGTATTTAAAATATATTACTATGTTTAACAGTTGTCTAGTTGCCATAGTACAGGCTCTGCTGCGTTTGTCCGAAGATATGTATTTATTTGTTTAGTGTAGGATACTTCAGTAGGTATCCTACACTAAACAAATAAATACATATCTTCGGACAAACGTAGAAGAGCCTGTACTATGGCAACTAGACAACTGCTAATGGCATTATTTATGCTGGCGTTACTGAAATTCCCTAGGATTTATTAAAAATATTGGGGAGTTGTAACTGGTGGGCGAACGCAGTTTAAAATGCTGAATTCGAAATGCTAGGATTAAGATTTTTTTATTCAGCAGTTAAAGCTCGTTTTATTTTGCCGTCCGTACCCCATTAATATTAATTTTCTCGCTTGTCGTACAACTGAGGAATGAATATGAATAGATGAAAATTAATGGTAAATATGTCATTTGTTCTGATGTTAAATATCAACGAACTATGTAAATGTATAACTTGTAGTGTATAGAAGATAAACACTGAAATAGCCATTGTTACTGGAGTAGAATACAAGAGACGATAATTTAATCTGTGAGTACAATAATTTATTAGATGAATGTACTAAGAACTAATAAAACTTAGGGTAAGGTTATGATATCAAAATCAAACAGTAACTCAAAGGAAAATCCTACTAATATTATAAATGCACAAATTTGTGAGTATGGATGGATGTTACTCTTTCACGCAAAAACTGCCGAACGGATATTGATAAAACTTTGTAGTAATATAGCTTATATATTCGAATAACACATAGGTAGGCTATAATTTTAAAGCTTAACGCGGGTAAAACCGATGGGCATAGCTGGTAATAAATAAGGCGTATTAACATGGCACTGTCGGCGATTGTGTGTATAACGACGACCAATTTAACAACCCCATCTCATCCCTTGGGCTTAGTCGTCCTTACGGGGTATCTACCAGACAACGCGGAAACGGGCAGGAGCGTCTCTCTGTATGCGATCGTCTAGCTGTCTCTATAACGCGTGGAGATTATGGTATGTCCCCGAAATTAGGAACATAGTTCCACTGTGGATCTCTTCAGGGAGCCGTTTCTCCAGTAGTGGACGTCGTGTATCTGGCATAATGATGGCATGATGTAAGTCGGTAAATCATTTAGGTGCGGTATTGTGTAAGGTATACAACATGTAACTTAATTAACGCACATCCTGAAAATAGTTTGTTCAGAGTCGTTTACTGAATCGATTTATATAATTTTTAATAAAGGTTAATTTTTTTCCAAAATAATTAAAACTACGGAAATTATTGTCATATTAACCCAGTACAGTCAAAACAAATTGAAATGGACCGTAAGTCAAAGTAATAAGACGTTTAAAATCGCAGTTTATTAGTATTCATCCAAATTCCATCATTCAGTACAAAATATCGAAAAGTAAACTTTATTCCAAGAAACTAATTTAGTAAATAACAATGCATATACATATACATATGTTAAATAAAAAAATCAGTGTATGTATTATGATTACAACATAATATTTTAATTGGGGTGTTTGAGGGTGTGCGTTAATTACGTTACATGTTGTATATATATCTCTTTCAGAGAGTATATGGACTAACGAAGTATATATATACTTCGTTAGTCAATATACTCTCTGAAAGAAAACTGCTATTCGCTGATTCACTTCATATCATCATCATCATCATGCCCATTGCTGGACAAAAGCCTCCATCAAAGATCTCCACAATTACGGTCCTTACGCTACACGGCATCCAGCGGCTTCTAGCGACCCTCTCAAGGTGATCGGTTCATCTTGGAGGTGCCCTTCCCACGCTGGTCGTGGTCACCACTCGAGAACCTTTCTGCCCCAGCGGCCGTCACTGCGTCGGTTCTATGAGCTACGGGCCCTGCCGAATGCCACTTCAACTTGGCAATTCTTCGGGCTATGTCGGTTACTTTGGTTAACCTGCGGATCTCAACATTTCTGATTCGATCTCGCAGAGAAACTCCAAGAATGGCCCGTTCCATTGCTCTTTTTATATAAGTGTAGTTAATTTAAAATCATTATCGATGACAAGATTGATGGCATTGTTTGTGTATGGTTCTCCCGGTGGCGGCCGACACGGTTGGACAATTGCAACATCCGACGCGCCGTCTGGTAAGCCAATTTGGGCCTGCGAACAAATTGATGCACCCAGAAATCGGCCGAGAAAACTGCAAGATGACCTCATCGTCTATTATGCGCTTGGACCACAGTAAAAGTATCATACAGTAAGTCTTCCGCTTATCATTATACAGTTATTTTTCTATTAACCAAACTTTTTAATAAAGGAATTTTAATAGTTAGGCTGGCTTATTGCAATTTATTTCAAAGCGACGAGTAAAAGAGGAGGCGTATTAATTTGAATGATTAAATTATTTCATTTCGAATTGGTCATATATATATAACTTATAAAATTTATTTATTTTACAGTTCATATCTTTATAAAATATATGCATCTGCCCCTGCCGCGGCCTGTTATAAAATATCAGCAAGTTAAATTTGCTGATTTCAAAATACGTAGATAACATATTCTTATTCTCTGTCTGATTAATGTAATAAATTTTGCCACTGCCAAGATTTAATTGAATTTTATTATGTGTAATAATGTGATCAAGCATTTAACTCATTTTTTTGGAATACAGCCTTTAAAATAAAAACAAAAAATGTTTTTTACGACAATTTATCATTACCGCAGTGCCATTGATAACATATATTAAGCGTTCTTATTCTTATGACTATGTCTAACAATATAAAAAATGGTTTAGGACGAGTGACGAGCAACGATTATAAGACTATAATCGTTGCAATTTTTGGTACATAATATTATCAGTTCTAGTATTTCGCCTAACAACAGTTTATCCAAAAATAACCGATTTTACTGGAAAGTTGAACTCGGTCAACTACAACTTATTCTTAAGCTGTAGTTGCCAGAGTTCAGCTTTTAAAAGACCTAGTAAAAGGACATTCTAATAAGTAAGTACTTATTAGAATGTCCTTTTACTGAAAAGCTGAACTCTGGCAACTACAGCTTAAGCATAAGTTGTATAGTTGACCGAGTTCAACTTTCCAGTAAAATCGGTTATTTTTGGATAAATGGTTGTTTTTTTTCAATCTCAATAATGGCTGTATTTTTTAACCGCAATAAGTACATACTTCATTTTCACATAGTGAATATTATCATAGTGTTCTGTACGGAATCCTTCGTATGCGAGTTCAACTAATATTGGCAGGCTTTCTATGGTATACATAGATACATGGACTCACGCCTGTTTCCCAGAGGGGTAGGCAGAGACAACAGATTCCTATTTATCACAATCTTTGCACACCTCTTTTGCCTCGTCTACTGTTTTTCTGTGGTGTATTAGTACTTATTTTAATTTTTTATTTCAATACCTGTCCCGGTGAACTTCGTAACGCCATATTTTCTTCTATCAATACTGTCTAAAGTGTAATATTTGAATGCATTATAATGTACAACATTTTTGTTTTTTCTTCCAGAGAGAAAAAAGGTCCCACAGTCTTCTGCCGCATTCGTGCATTCACTTTTATGATATTTTTAAATATTAGCTACAAACCATAATATATACATACATACAAACATTCTCCTGACAATAACGAACCCATAAAATATAGATTTATACAATTTAGTGCAGTGTTTATAAGTTATGACCTTACAAACATTTCGTTTCGTTCACGATATATCCCCTATAAATGCAGTTGAAATCGGTATTAAGATAATTAATCATACGATTTATATATAATACGTCAAACGGGGCACATACAAAATATAATAATAACATGGCAGATACAAAGCTATGGCTTCTCCTCCAATTATCTTATATTTTTTATCTTCTTTCTAAATTATTAGATGAAAAATCTGGTGTTACGTTTTCTACAACAGAGTTTAGATACCTACTAATTTATTTTAATCCAGTTTCTTATCTGCTTCCTTACTTGTTATCTTTGACTGCGTAGGAGAGTATAATGTTACGACACAGAAACTAGCTATTAAGAACTTCGTAATAAATACTTGATTACTAATTTTACTACGACAATGCGTGACCGAATGCAATCAATTTCGCTGGCAATTAGGAGAACCATTTGGAGCGGCCACAAGGCCGGCCACTGACCTAACACCCTAACATTAACCGCATGAATTATAAATCTAGAAAATATCACCGTTCTCCAATAATTGTGGTTTATCGGTAACTTATAGACATGGTTGTATCGATTTATCACCCATGCTAGTGTTTCACATGACCAATAGGATAAGCATCGATAAACTTTCATTTCTTTTTATATTGTATTTAATTTTGCTAGATGTCTCCAGCCCACGTTTGCCCCTATAGACCGGTGATGCTAGTTACGAAAAAAATATTTATTTTATAGTCAAGCTCTTTATTAGCTGTAGGTGAGCTAAAACATGATGGGCTACTATTAGTTGTGGAATGATAACAGACCACTCATATCCAGATGCTCTCACCGGTCCGTAAGTAATTGGCGAGGTTAATCAACTAGGCTCGCGGTCAGTGCATAGATGGGTGACCGCCAAAGTGGTTTAATTTCTGAGCGTCTCCGTGCTTAGGAGGGCACGTTAAGCTGTCGGTCCCGGTTGTAGCCGTTAGGCAACAGTCGTTAAGCCATGTCAGAGGCCTACTTGGCAGCTTGAACAACTCTGACACTAGGGTAACCACTGCCCATACGATTAGCAAGCTAGCGACGTTTTTTCACTCTGTAATAAGTTCGATTGTTATGTTAGTGCTCTCTTTGTCGCAAGCGTTATATACCACAGTAACCGGTTACTATCAGGTGGGCTGTATGCTTGTAAAAAAACGGCACCATCATAGTAATAGAAGGTTTTTATAGTATAGGACTTTATACTAGTGATGGTGATCTATTTCTTCGACCACCAAAATCGAAATTAACATTTCATCGATTCTTGCCAATTGATTACCCAAGGAAAACGATGTTCAATTTTTCTGTGCGAGTTTTATACAGGTACAAACGGCTACATATCAAGCTATGCATTTCCAATATAAGCTGATCAGCTTATATATTGTTGTATATTATTTCCATACAGTGAGAGATCTCTCATTGTATGGAAATAATATACAACGCGAGATCAGCTTATACTGGAAATGTATAGCTTAATATGTAGCTGTGTGTACGCATCGATTCCAGCATGCTGAATAAATTGTTCTTTCTGAAAAGCTAGAACATTAAATACTTGGAACTAACTGTTAACTATATAATTTCCAAACGTTTGGTATCATTACTTATTAATTTGTGGAAAAACAGTTTCTTTTTTAAGAAAACTTTAGTAAAATTTTAAAATATTTATTATAATGCTGACTTTTTTCTTTTCCATATTTGTTATAAAATTTATATTATTAGAAAATAAACTCACTATATAAAAATCTATCTTTCACAACTCAAATTTTTTGTCAATAGATTCGATTCATATCGATCTATAAATCGATTTTTCATGGAATTAATCGCTATTCCCACCCTGTACCTAGAGTTAAAGACAATTCAGTCGTTCACACCTATTTATGGTATTGTATCGATATTTCTTAAGTATCGTATCGAATCGTGCACCCCTATAGTACCTACGTAGGTACATTACCTCATATTATTTTTGTATGTGGACGACCTCTTTATCGGTCATCTTGGACGTTTCGTGCATTTTTTATTTAAATTCGATGTCTGTGACTAACAGTCTATAAAGTACGTGACTTGTAGTTCAGTTTGTGACTGAATAACTTTGACACTTTGTTAGTAAAATTGTACGTGTTCCAACATCTGAGTCGTATAAAATATTCATTGAAGTTATAATTGATTTTCTAATTATCCATTTTTGTACAAAGATCCTACGTCACTCAGGCTCACAGAACCAAACAACCTTGAGGGTCAATTAAAAATAGATTACTTTACAAATGTTTCGGTCATCAACCCATAGATCTTTAATAATTAACAAAGTCTACTATCAGCGTACGTCAAATAGAGAAGGTTGGGTCAAGTTTACCAATTAATACCGGTTACGGCGATAAAGTCAAAGAAATGGAGCGCGATGCAACGGTTTAGATCAATAAGAGTAGTTGATATTAAATTACCTATAACGCGATATCGCCGCGCTACGCGGTTGTTCGTTGAGAGGAAAGTAGAGTGCGTGGAGCGTTGTTCACCACCTCGTATAGAAATATTTTACACTAACTGTGCCCGCTGTTTCACCCGCGTTAAACTATGTAAATTAAAGCCTATGTATTATTCGGATATATAAACTATATTACTACACAATTCAATCAAAATCAGTTTCGTAGTTTTTGCGTGAAGAGTAACAAATCAAACCAAATAACAGTAGCATGATTAGAGAAATAATTTATTATAACAATAAATTGTAAGTAAAATCGACTAGGCTTATAATAATCTATTAGTTCACTTGTTCAAAAATACAATATTTTGTTTATCTAACCTGAAGATGTAGAAGGCGATATTAATAGGAATTTTATTCATTTCAACCAAGTATTATGTGCAGTGTACAGGCCCTATATGTGTCTCTTGTTACGTTGTACTGACAAATAGTTTGGCGTAGAATTTTAAAACTGCTGTAAAAGGTAAAAAAGGACCAACATCTACAGACCAATCAAGATATCAAATTAGTGTCAGAAATTCCGCGAATTTGACAAGAACCTGTAATTGATTTGCAATAAACTGAAGTTTTATTCCAGCCAATGAAGAGTTGCATTCAAATCTATACTTAGATTCCAGCGCCACCTCCATTCTGCGCCAGTAAAAACAACAATGCTTCCTGTAATATATCGATATTTCGTTCCATCTTATTTTGCCGATAGGTTTTGTATCATTTTATACCATGGATTCAATAACCGATATTTTATAAGTGATAATAGTCAGGTAACCAAAAATGTGACAAATTTGCGATTAACTCAGAAGGCTTATGTGTGTAGACCTTCTAAATGATCCGCAAATTATAAAACTTTTGAGGGCTAATTAATCGCCCATATAATTAAAATCCTCGGTAGCAATTTCAACGGTCTTAATTAGACGAGACGTCGAAAATTCAATTAATTAAAATGTAACCTTTTGATCTTGACATAATTGTGGTTTACCGGATATTGTTGGTACCGAACACGATCGCAATCGAATTGAATTATAATTGATTAGGATCCCTAGCATCGTAAGCAAACAAAGTAATCAAAGTGATTGCCACTGCTGGTATTGGGTTTGTTATTTACATTTATTTTTAATAGGTGCTAGCTTAATGACAGAGATATAACTATCCAAAGTCAGTTTCTAAGAACACTAGATATGTGAACAATTGTCTAGTTTGAATACTGCAACATTCGCTCGTTATTGCTAGTGATAGGTAGGTACACACGGCTACATATCAAGCTACACATTTCCAGTATAAGCTGATCTCGCGTTGTATAGGACTTCCAAACAATGAGGGGTCTGCTAATATAGAAAACGTATAGCTTGATATGTAGCCGTGTGTACAGTAATTAAGGGGAATATCTCAAATCATATTCAATTTTAGAACGAGGTATAAATTATAAAACTAGACACACTATTCCGTCAAGAACTTATTAAAAATATATGTTCTATATCTCAAAAATGGGAAATCATATATTTAATCGTCCGGCGGGTCACGAAGTGGCACCCTTTTCCTATCCGGGGTAAGGGTTCTGCGTACAAACAACACCAAACACCAAAATAATATTAAAATAATTTTATTATAATATATTGCGCACTACATGATTAGAATAAACTTTGATGTATTAATAGTTCCTAAAGATATATTAGCTATTACTATAAAAGTAAAAATTTAAAACTACATGTATGTCTTTAATGTATTTGATTTGTCACTTGGATATTTATTTTTCGCAATTAACGATCTTGTTACATAACACCCCATTTTATACTCATTTTTTAGTTTATTCGAGGGAGAGAATATGTGATTGGATAAACCATTTGTTTCACATAATACACCGGAGAGAGTAAAATGAGAATTAATAATATAGAAACTGCGTTTTACTCTCTCAAATATGTAATTAATCAATGATTTTGTAGTATGATTTTTAGAGTTTCGTAACTGAATAATGTCCAGGGAACTTTACTACTAACCCTCCGCTGTTCAACCGTCTGCCAGCGTACTGTATAAATAAATACTTAGCACAAAATCTAGTGTCGAAATATAAGTTATGTGCTACATTTCGTTGTTGTATATAGTAAATTGAGAGCAAAAGGGTTCCGTATTACAGTTTTACTTAAGTGCTAGCTGCAGTTAAGAGTAGGTTTTATTCCTCCCTATCTTTAAAACGGTCTTGTGAATCCAACTGTATGCTTTTAAGACCTTCATTTCACTTAAACTAAAACGTTCCATTTGAGTGTCTGACATGTAGCAACGAATAATTTACTTTTTCAAAAATTCACAATGAGCTTACTAGCATACATAAGATACAAAAATAACCGGCATACTGCGAGTCGGACCCGCACGTGATTTATACTTTTTATTTGTTTTTATAGCGGCAATGAAAACACACTTTGGGAAAAGGTCAACTGTCTACCTATTACTGTTCATGAGAGTAATCTAAAAACTGCTAAGTATTTATTTATAACGCTGGAATATGTATTCATTGATACTGTAAAATACTAAGTATAACTTACATAAGTTTTACTCTTAAATAATTATATCCGATTAAAAAATCTAATCAACAAAGTTTTATACTCCATATAACCACCTCATTTAAAAAATCTTTCAATGCTGCCTTGTGCCTAAAATGCACTCAGTTACAAACGTATTCCTGTATTTACGAGAATATTATCTTCTAGTTATCGATATCGCGTTTAAATAATTCAATCTTAATACATATTATATTGTTATACTTAAACAAGAGATCAACTAATTTTATTGGGTACTAAAACATTTTAAAATATCTATTCTGCTTACAGCTATAAACTCAATGTTGTATATAAATACTCGAGTACAATAGTGTTTATTCAACTTGATAATGCTACAGAATAAAGAATGAATATTTAATTATTTGTTACAAATGGTAATTTCAATAATATGTAGATGTTTTTTTTAGTAAAAGCAACAGTTAAATCAAATATTCCTGTTCCTAGATTATCTACGTCTATGACACACAAGAGTTGTTCCAAGTATGAAACTATCTATCTGTGTGTTGATCATTTGGTTTTTATTTTTTCTGAAATGAGGTTATGTCGGATGTTTGTATTTGCCGTAAATATTGTGAATTTGTAAACATTTAATATGTTATATATCATTTGTAAATAATTTGTTAATGTAATGTATTATATTTTGAGAATGCATAAATTTATTTTATATTATTGTTAGGAGCTGTGGGTCAGATAATAAGGAAGACAGTTGCGAACGGGGCTTTGTTGATGTCGACGTTAACAATTAATGTAACATTCAGATCACGGAACACATTGAGTCTCGGCGACAAGCACTCCGTGAGAGTTAACCCGTGGCGTATTTACAGTCTCCGCGACGAGTACTACACGAGACTTGGGTACACAGTACTTTGAACATTTCTAACTTTTACTTTTTCAGTTTTCCACTTTTACTTGTTCTTGATACGCCTTCGACTTCACTTGAATTAACTGTTCCCATCTTCTTTTCGTTCTAGATGGTTCACTGATGTTACAAATTTTTCTTTCTCGAATCATATAATGTTAAACTTGCATTAAGAATATTCAATGTCCTTTTTATCAGCTATTCTTTTTACTTTATCTTAGCTAGAACTATCTCGAAATGTCGCAAAAGCCATCAGAAGCCTTTACAGGTACTGGGGATCGAATCTCAAACGTGACAATATGTATAATAATAATAATAAGTCTTTATTTTCAGACTAAATTAGTGTCCAATTAGTTAGTAACAATTTTCTTATAAACTAGTGTTGGTAATTAGTATTTTTTAAATATGTAACAAATTTACCTTTCATTGCTGCGTCATTCCATGCGAAATGGCGCAGCAATGATTGACGATTGATGAGTATTAAATAATTCAATATGTTAAAAAATAAATAGGTCAAATAATAAAGAATACAATTAAATAATATTATGTCAATTTGATGGTATACAATTTGATAGATTCGTGTCAAAGTTAGATATTACAATGCAAGTCAGTCTTGTAGTAATCAACATCAATAAATTAATAAACAATAATTAATCTTAAAATTTATCATTTAAATATTCACTTAAATTATAATAACATTTGGTAATTAGAAAACATTTTAGTTCTTTCTTAAATATATCAAATTTTAGCTCTTTAAGCCCTTTTGGCAACTTATTATAAATTATGGAAGCCATATGAAATATACTTTTGTGCAGTAGAGTAGTCTTTGTTTTAAGTATACAGAGACGATGTCTGTCTCGCTGTTGCCTATTATACACCGCAGAAGCTAATGGAAATAAATTCGCATTTGTCTTTACAAATACAGCTACCTCGTAAATATATAAGCATGGTAAATTTAATATTTTATTCTGCTTAAAGAGTGGTTGACAGCTATCTGTTACTTTTAGCCCAAACATAGCCCTAATACACCGTTTCTGAGCTTTAAATATTACCTCTCTATCCGTAGAGTTTCCCCAGAAAATTATACCATATCTAAGAACTGTGCCCACCATGCCATGGTATGCAGTGAGGACAGTATCTGTGTCAGACATTTGTGCGAGTTCAAAAAGTGCATACACTGATTTGTTTACTTTTTTACACAAAATATCAATGTGCGGTTTCCATGATAACTTATTATCTATAGTCAAGCCCAAAAATTTTGTTGTCTGCGCTGCATTGACTGGCTGGTTTTTATAATTAATAGTCATTTCTGGAGAGGTAGGAATTCGTTGACTAAAATGCATCAATTTAGTTTTTCCTATATTAGCTCTAAGATTATTGGCATCCATCCAGTTAATAACTGAGCTAAGGGTATTGTTTATATCTTGCTCGTACAAAGCTTTAGTCTCACATTTAATTGTAACTGTGCTATCATCTGCATAGAGTGTAATTGGGTTATGTGTGGACTTTGGCATATCGTTAATATAGATAATGAATAGGAGAGCGCCAAGGACGGTGCCTTGGGGCACACCGTATCTTGTTAAGAGTTGATTGGATGTATATGTGACTTCTTTTTTTGTTTTCCTATCAACCTTTGTTATTTCGGTGAATTGTCTTCGGTCTCTAAGGTAAGTTTCAATGAGTTTTAATACATTACCTCTAATTCCATATCTTTCTAGTT
The DNA here is from genome assembly GCA_951640165.1 of Pseudoips prasinana. Classification (NCBI taxonomy): domain Eukaryota; kingdom Metazoa; phylum Arthropoda; class Insecta; order Lepidoptera; family Nolidae; genus Pseudoips; species Pseudoips prasinana. Next base: position 13,937,586 of record OX621241.1, on the reverse strand, counting down.
TATGAATTAAGATGTTGTGGTCTACGTGGTCAAAAGCTTGCGTCATGTCCATAAATATGGCACTAATAGGAGTTCGTTTGTCTACATTACACATTATAAGTTTTAAAAAGTCATATATAGCTAGGTTAATTGTTTTGTCCCGTCGAAAACCTTTTTGTTCAGGTACTAAAATATGTTGGTTTTCGATATAATTATTAAGCTCATTGTGAATATATTTTTCGAAAATTTTTGCCATTATCGGTATTAAAGTAATGGGTCTGTAATTTTCCATATATTTTTTATTGTCTTTCTTATAAACAGGTTTAATTACAGATATTTTCAGTTTATCTGGAAATATTCCAGCTTCAGAGCTCAAGTTTATGATATGGCTTTAAGGGGTCGAAATATAATTGGCAACATACTTAATTACTCGTGTGCATACACCGTCATATCCAACACTGTTGGTATTTTTCAATAATTTAATTATTTTTAACACGTCTATTGGGGTGCAAGGTTTTAAAAACATAGAATTCAGTTTGGATGTCAAGTATAGTTTATATTGATTATCATTCATATTATTAAGAGGTATTATTTTATTTGTATAATAATGATTAAAAGAATTAGTAATGTCAATGGGGTCAGTCATAAATATATTATCTACCTTAATACATGATATTGATTCAATTGGTTTATTTAGTTTATTCCTATTGATCAATTGCCACACAGTTTTTGATTTATTCGTAGAACTTTTAATACTATTTTTATTGATAGATAGCCGTGTTAATTGTATTACCTTTTTTAACCTTTTAGTGTAGGTTAATAATACGGCTCTATTAGCCTCGGTAGGATTTCTCCTGAATTTCCATAACATTTCTCGTTTTCGTTTACTGCATGTCTTTATACCTCTTGATACCCATTTAGGTTTCTTATGGATGCTTAATAAGATAGTTTTGTAGGGGAAACAAAGGTCATAGAATAGTTTGAACGTGTCAAAAAAGGTATTATATGCTAAATTTGGGTCAGTGGTCTCATATACATCCAGAAATGTCAGTTCGCCTATATAGTACTTGAATTTTTCAAGATTTTCCTTGCAATAATCTCTACGTCTAATTTTCCAATATTTAATCAAACATATGCTTTTAACCTTACATCTCATCAATTGAGCGGTATGATCGGATAGACCTAACTCGATAACATTCGCTTTGCAATTATTTTTTGAATTATGTGCAAAATTATCAATGCATGAGTTGCTTTGGAGTCGAGTAGGTTCCCGTAACTCAAGTTTCAAGTTATAATTCAACAGAATACATTCAAACTCGGACGTAATTCTGTCTTGTTTCAATATATTGATATTAAAGTCCCCGGCCAATATTATATCATGTTTTCTGTATTTTTTATTTATAAAATTTAAGACAGAATTTAATTTGTCGAAGTATGTTTTTAAATTACTTAAGTTTGGGACTCTGTAAATACAAATAACAACAATATTATATGTTGGGAGTTCTATACCACAACCTTCAAATGCAGAACATACAGAGAAATTTGCAACTGTTGGAATATTTTTAAAAATATGTCCTTTTTTTACGAAAATACATGATCCTCCCCTGTTAGAATTAATTCTGCTATAATATGTAGCAAGGTTATAATTATAAATTATACAGTCATCTTCATTTCCTGACTTCATGAAATGTTCAGTGAAACATAATACATCGAGATTAATTTTTTGGTCTAAGAATTCTTGTAAACTAACAGTAAGTATATTTGTTTTGGTTCTTAGCCCAGCAATATTTTGGTGTAGAATATACAGATATTTATGAACGAAAAAGCTGATCGTTCCCTATATCTAAAGGCTCATTTTGGTTATAAGAGCTACCAAAGCTGTCTGTATATAATGGTGATGGTGTGGTGTGGTTTGAACAATTATTTTCATTGATATGCTTGATTAACTGATATAAATCTTCAAATATAATGCTCATACCTCTATTGTTTACAATGCCAGAACGCCTAAACATGGAATAATCGCACATTAGGTTATAATTAGAATCTAAGAGATAGGCATATCCGTGTGTATTAGCATCAGTGTATAATAAATTATTAAAAGTTTCTATTCTTGAATTGAACAGATTATTGTAATTTAGAAGTTTAAAGGTTGGGAGCGTGATAACAACATTGGTATGGTTTATATCTTGCAAAGTGTTTTTCATATAAGTTATGATATTATAGTAGTTATTAGTGTATCTAAAGTCTTCTTCGCCAATCATAATAATACAGAAGTCATCCATTGTGAAATTAAGCAGCTTTTTTCTTAGGTCTCGAAGAAGATATTTTATCCCAACATTTGGAATGAGATAACGGCATACATCATAATTTTCCATGAAATATTTCTGTACCAATGGCAAAATATTTTGGTTTCGGTTGTTTGTGCTTAAAATACAGATTTTATTTTTATAAAGATGGTGCTCTTTATTATGTGTCACGTGGGATTCCCTCTGATGGCTGGAATGTTGCATTTTGTCAGAAGAATTTTGTGACGTTTGGTCTTCTATAGTTTGTAGCATCATACTGCATTTTGTTAAATTACTTTCATTTGTTTTTTGTTTTCTTTTCATCTGAATGAGCATAGTGTAGTTTCTTTTTCTTTTATTTGATTGAGTGGGCGATGTAGGGACATTATTTGTGGATGTGCTGGTACTATTACGGATTAATTTCCGATTTTCCTCTTTCAATAAGCTATTTTCGGATATGAGTGATTCTATAGTTTGACTAGCGCTGCATAGTTTTAAGGTAAGATCCTCGATCTGTCGTTTTAACCTTAAAGTAAGTTCGGATTCCTCTTCGCTGTCCGATAGTAAAATACTCAATCGAGTGTCATCTAGCGTTTGGTTCATACAGTGGTCGTTGGTGTCATTCCGACCGGTTCGCAATGGTCTAATGGTAACATTCTCTTCATTCATAACTGTGCTCATAGATGTCGCCACTTATATGGATATTTAATAAGATGATGGTCAGATGATATTGCAACTACCTATGGCTGTCATTTATATTTCCTCGTTGATGTCAACAATATGTATCCGCAATGCAAATTTATGTTTCGTATAATTAAATTAACAAAAAGTCCTCTGAACCTTGGCTAGGATTTGAACTCCCTGCCTGTTGATTTAAGGCGCATATCATTACCAATACGCTACCGTTTGAGTTAGTTACGATGTTGAAATTTTGCAATACTTTAAATTAAAAACGTATTCAAATAATAAAACGGTCACTTATGACTCATTGTAGTGGAATTTTTGTTCACATTCCGCTCACAACAACTTATTGTTTTTTATTTTTTTATTTTTACACGTTTTACCACTTCAATTGTCACTGATTCAACACATTGATTTAATGTTTAGTTTAGACATAATGTTCTGACTATGATGAACACTGTTATTAAGTTGTTTTAAATGAGGCAGTTATCACTCGTATTATTGAGTTTGTTTATACACTTTTCTTTAGAATTACTTTAAAATAACTTTTGTACACTACTTTTTATTTATTTACCATAGATTTTTGCCACTTTTATACACTATAAGTAATGAGAAACAATTTTTAGATTTAAATAAACACAGAGCTCTCTTGGATACGTCCTTGCTAGTCAGCGCCATCTAGCGTCAGAGGTCAGCATATGTCCTAGGTACTTAAATTTTGTTACCCTACGCAAAGCTGTAGTACCATTAAGACCTACGTCCAAAGTACTAGTATGCAGCAGTCTTACTGTGGGGCTGACGGCAAAGAATATCACCACCCCATCTCATCCCGTGGGGGCGTACAAGTCATCCATCCATCATCCATATATCAGAGAATGGGCAGTTGAACAGCTGATTATTTTATTCATATCATAGTTATTTGGCGTTGTTGTAATTCTAAATCTATTCATATCATCATCATCACTTTTAATGACAAAAATGTCGCGTGTACCAACGGCGTGACTGCGAAAAACACCACATGCTAGTACGATGGCACGCTATGATTAATGGACATCAATATTCGTGACGGATCGTGTCAGATTAACCGGCGACCAGTATGGACGTGACGTACACGTCAAACAGTCACAAACGTGGCTGTGACAATTAAAATGAAATAAAACACAACTGAATTGCTTTTGCGAAATTTCATGTGAGTTTTTGTAGAGAGAAGCAAACACATCCTGTGTGATATATTTAAATTCTTGACTCGTCTTATAACAATAATTTTCCTTCAAGATCATAGTCCCTTCGTGTATGGTGACAGTGATGAGTTACGGGACAGAGACGTTGTCGCTTACTTTGGGCCTCATTAGAAGGCTCAGGGTTACCCAAAGACCAATGCATGTTCGGAGTCTCCCTGGGAGTTCATATCAGAAATATCGAAATCCAGAGGCAAACCAAAGTAATTCCCAAGTTGAAGGTTGGGCGCACACCTAGGTTCTTGTTTGACGACCACGAAGCGGAAGACGCAGCGAGAGTAGGCCCCCTACTAGATATATCGATGATCTTGTGAGCATTGCTACGAGTAGATAGAAGTCGCTGGATGCGGATAGCGCAAGACTGACAATTATGGAGATCTTTGGGGTAGGCATAAGATCAGTAGTGGATATCTTTCGTCTGACATGTTGATGATGATGACTAGTTTAGGAAAGGTGCTTTAATATATTTAAAAATAACTTTAAGAGTATGTACATTTGATGGTAGGCACAAGATTACGACAGTTTTCTTGTATTAATAAAATTCAATGTTGTCGTTCGGCCCGTTTAAAAATCTCTCCTATACTAACTTATTAATAGTATGGCAGACAGCAGGGAGTCAGTCAGTGTCTACGGATTTTTTATCCTTGCTTTTTTGACCCAAAACGCCTAACTATTTAAACTACATACTAAGTATTTGCACTGTAGAGTACCCTCTTTGCGTTTTGAACCTCGACTCTGGACTGGTGGATGAATAAGAATGTCATTACTTTTTAGTGACGTTTTGTGCAACTGTCGCTTTACGTTAATACGCGAAGACGCGGACCTATCGTCTAATTGAGGATCGGAGAAGGCATTTTATTGAAACGAATAGAAACAGAGTCTCATGGATGGATTTCGGCCAGTCTGTAGTAGGCTTGTGTTTAGTGTCGTGAGATTCTCTAAGAGGCCACCGGGTGAAGACGGTATTTGCTTTATAGAGTCACCGTATTTCGAAGATAGCAAGAGATACCTTGAGTTTCTTTTACTCTCAAAATCGTAAATCATTTGCAACGATAACTTTTACAAGGCACTTGGTATTTTTTTTAATGATGTTGAAAACATCCTGTATACAAAGCGTAAAAGGCTTTATTTATCTCCGGTTAGCCATTAACCTCACGTGTTTGTTCGTCTCCGACTCAAAAGCTAATTACTAGTTGTAATACATCTAGTTAGTAATAGCAGTCGTAATAAATGTTCAGGCCACTGTGCACTGTTGAGATTGTAAACGTTAAAACTTTTCTCATTTCCATGCTGATTTTAATGCAAAAGAGCGTAGCAGCTGCTTCTAGTAGTAGCAAGGGCGCTTGGGATTAAATAAATCAATAACTTAATTACTTTTCTCAGACGATAATACCATTAATTTTATTAAGTATTACTAAATCTGCTCTGATCATTTGATCGTAATAAAAACCGGCCAAGTACGAATGGGGTCACTCGAAGGATAATGTAGATGTGGCCTGTGAGGACCCGCAATTTAGCAATTCGTTGTAACCTATGTATGTGTTGATTCGGGGTATAACCTGTTTCCACTCAATTACATCTATATATCATATATATAAAATTCAAGGGCCACAAAGTTTTTTTTAACCACAAATGGTCACCACAATTTTGTTCTTTTTTGTTATTTTTGTTATGAAATAGTACATACAACCCTAAATTTTCACCCACCGTACGGAACCCTGAAAATAAATAATGAGATATTTATAGAAAGGCATGATAAACAAACAAGCGGCTCACCTAATGGTAATCACCGCCGCCCATGGACACTCGCAACATCAGAGGAACCTTAAGTATCTTTCAGAAAGGAATAGGTCCAGTTTTTGAAGGCCACCATATTGCTGGTTCGCTGTTAAAATAGTCCTTTTTGTGACTTTACGGATGACAGTGTAGAGCATCTCTGAGAGCCTTGGGATCCTAGTTGTCTTATCTCCAGAGAGTGCGTTGCCGGTGGTTAAGAAAAGAATAGGCTCACTTCTGAGTTCAGATCATAAATATTTTTGTTTTTATTTTCACAATCCTTAGTAACTCTATCATCATTATCATGTCAGCTGAAAGTCGTCCACTGCTGGACAAAGGTTGCCGTCAAAGATCTCTTTAACTGCAGGGCCTGTGCTACCTGCATTCAGCGGTAATTAATAAACCGAAACCATTTTATTGCCCAAAGATATTACCTTAACAATATCGCTACTACAAAACATTTGTGGTATTCTCGTTCGTATAAAAATATTGGTGTGCATAATAAAATTATAACGAACAGCCCCATGGCTTTTATTGCTCTTAAGAACGGAAAATTGGACATGACAAAATCAACACCACTTAAATTTGTTTTCCGAGTTGAAAGTAAGCAGTGTAAGAGCAATTTAATGCTAACAGACACCGGGGACTTGGAGCATACTTTTAAACTCTTTGTTATTGAGTTTTTAGGTGTTGCGGTTAATGTCGAGCAAAAAAAATCACGTTTGCTGTATGGACGCCCCCTTTAATATTTATTTTATTCTGGAGATAAAACCTAGAAACCTAAAGATTTTATGAAGCTGACGCAATTTCTGATATAATTTTACGCAGTGCACTTGATTTAATGTTGAAACTTTCACAATACTAAAACTAATGTACTTTACACAGCGCTTTTGTAGAATGAGATCTCATTAAATTAAAATGAGTTATGTTGTATAATAAATATAATAATACTTATGTTTATTTCATAAGTGTCTATTTTCACGAGATTATATGTGAAAAATTTCTTTAAATTAGATATAAAAGGCAATCGACAGTCATAGCGTATAGGAAACTGTAACTTAAAACTTCAGATCTTTTATTGTAAAGCAGTTTGTGCGACAGGTAATCGATACGAGACCGATAGAGTGCCATTTATTGCAACAAAACATCATGTAAAAGACAATAGCAGCATTTAAAATACAGGTAAAATTGCATATTATCGCATAAATATTCACTTACAAATAGCTGGACCAAAAACTAAGTTGGGACGGTTGTTGGAAGCTGTATTAGTCTTAATGGCCAGTTGCTTTTACCGGAATTTTGTTGACGGTTAAGTGTATAGCACTCAGTCAGTCTATAGATGGATGACCGCCAAATGTTCCATTTCTGACTGTATCCGTGCTTCGGAGGGTACGTTAAGCTGTCGGTCCCATTTGTAGCCTGGTGGCTTGCACTACTCTTACATATGATTGAATTTAGCTTTTCGAAACGGAGACAAGGTAACAAAGAGTGTTATTTCTGTGTAATTATTGATTTTATGTGTGTTTCAGTGCCATTTGATAAAAAAAAACATTAAGTAGACTTGATAACCTCCTTCTTTTGAAAACGATTTAAAAGTAAATGGATGAATTTGCAAATAAAGACATAATGATAAAATTATCAAAACAGTTAGTGGGTGTGAGTATGAAATGATTATGATTCAATTATTATATAAAGATCGTGCAAAACACGATAATGAGATCAGGGTTAAACCACTAATAAAAATCCCAGACAAACAGCCAGTAACCTTAACTTGACCTGTTTATAAACTTCCAGTGTGTTTTTATTCAGCTTCTATATACCTATTTGCTCAAAATATTTGTCGTTTTTATTTGGCAAACTTCAATATTACGTGTACGGATCATTAATATAGAATAATTGAGGTTTTAAAGCATATCAGAAAATATTAGTTTTGTGGCTGAGTATGAGGTGGTTGAATAGAATTGAACTGATTTATTTTTTTATACTAAACAATACATAAGGCATGTTACATAGACAAGTTGTACAAAGGGCGGTCTTAGCGCATAACGCGCTCTGTTCTTGACAATCATAAGAGTTAATATTAGGTACAATTACTTCAACATTGATTGCACGTATGGTGCGTTGGGTACTGGCCCTCACACTCATATTTCAGGTTCGATCCCTGTACAGGATAACACAATTTCTGTGACCCTCCTACCCCTGTTATGAGTCTGCGTGTGCGCTGTTTCCGTAATTGCATGTTTAAAAAGTCCCACGTGCTTCAGGGTTTTATTTCCATGGTGTAGACGTTGACAATTATATAAACACAAAAATATTGTGTTAAATACTTTGGAAGCATAATTTATTTAAGGATCCGAACAACTTATAGAACACTAGCTGTGCCCCGCGGTTTTTCCCGCGTTAAATTTTATAAATTATCACAACTCCTCCCCCGTAGGTGATAGCGTGATAATATGTAGCCTATATGTTGACCCGACCTCTTAGTAATATTCATGTAAAATTTGAAGTAAATCCATGCAGTACTTTTTTGTTTAGCCCGGAGATACATACAGACAAACAGACACACAGACAGAAATTCTAAAAACTATATTTTTGGCTTCGATATCGATTGTAGATCATGCCCCAAGTATCCTTTTTAAAAAATATTCTATGTACAGTTTTGACTTTCTTACGATTTTATTATAGGTATAGATAGATTAGTTTAGGTATTAGGCGAATGAAAATTTCATATCTCATAGAATCACGCCGATCAGCTGTTACATAACTACACTATGCTCCTAACAAAATAAAAGTGAAATAATTTTATGTTTGTAACTCAATCTCTGTAAAACAGCTGAAATTTGGATGAAAGTTGGCACTATAGTTTATTTCTCGGGTAGTAGTACCGGGCGAGTACCTACATATATAATATGTATAATATAGTACTTTTACCCGAACCAAATGTTAGAGTCTTGTGGAATAAAAAAAGCGCTAGCGTATCATGGATGAAACTTTTCCTTTTTATATTTCTAACTCAAGTTTCATTTCATTTACGACGCAATTTTAAAGTTTAAGCTGATGAAGGGGCGAGAAAAAACTAGTAGTATTATATGAATTGCTTTTTTGATACGTCGTTACGCCCCAAATATTGAATGATTTAACATATAGAATTACAAGTATCCCGGAGTATTGCCCTATTATCCCAGCAGGAAATACCACCTAGAAAGCTGTGGAATAAAGCTAGTTTTCTCTACTTGCACGGTATGTATGGCACACCGGTATATATGATAAATGTCATTAGATGTGACATAGTGTTAGACATTTTAAAAAAAGAATGTAATGGCCAGCTGTTCGCTAAAATATACGCCAGCATTCCTAAAACGTATCGCCTCAAGCAGGAACGCGGCAGTTTCTTTATACATGTTTTATGTAAACAAAGACGAAGCGACTTGAGTCTTTGGGCGGGTGGTAATAGTTTCCACGCGCTTTTGTGCAAAGCGAGTCAGTTTTAATCAATTCTATATTATGAATACCTCCGCTCTTTTTAGCATTTTCTAATTAACATACATACAACGACAGGTCGTGTAACGAAACGTATTCTAAACAAGAGACGATCTGGAGAAAAATTTATGTCTATTTTGTTTGCAAAATTCAACGGTGTTTATAAGTTTTTAATAATGTATTATTTATTTAATTTACCAAAATGTGTGAGGAAAGATGCTTTCCCATTTTTCGTGATTATCCTAAACTATATATCAAAAACGAAAACTTGTTCCAAATATTAATCTTAGAAGAAGACCAAAGCATATATTTTGAATACTGCATGTAACAAATTATAAATCATCTAAATGTGGGATCTAGTATGCTGCGCGCTCAGCTACACTTAGTCACAATTAATAAAACAAAGCCGTATTATTGGGACAAGAAGATAAAGGGATATTTTTAAATGCACATCAATAACCTTGTCACTCATCAATTAATAAACAATACTCATCAATTAAATAATTTTCATATCAAATACTGATTGCACAACAAATTTTAGCGGGCGTGACTGAAAATGTATTTCTCTACTAGAAAAGTAGGTTAGGTTCAGTTAGAACCTAACTTACTTTTAGTACCACCATACAACCTGTGAGAAGATTACGCGAAACAAGCGTGCGGCTGCCGGCGAGTGCCAATAACTCATTTATTTACACAAACAATCCACTTTTAAATAAATAGCAATGCGCCATGAAATTAAATTGCAGCTGAGATTATAATATTTAAGATAACTATTTTGCTGTGCATTCAGTATTTTTGCTTGTAATTCAGATTATTTTTCATTAAAAAAGGAAGATTTTTGATTTGCAGTTAAATATTACCCGAAGATAAAAAATAGTCTACTTATAAAGAAAGAAAAAATATAACGATATTGTATCTTTAGTTAAAAAACGTATATAAGTACCTCATAGGTCGATTCCTAATCACCATGCTTAAATAAATAAATCTTTATAGAAAGAAATAATAGTCATAAGAAAAAATATTGCAAGGGCCCTTGTCATTTTATAGTTACCAATCTATTCTTTTAGAAGAATTAAAGTTAGAAGTAATAAAAGAGATAGTAGTAGTAATAAAAGAGATTATAGCCACTTTTACCACATTTGCTATCTTTTAAAACGTTATTTAACAAAAGTTATAAACATACTATCAGGACCACGACGACCCTCTCGATGTTAGGATTTACTTTTCTACGATAATAATTGTAGATATGATTGGAAAAATCTGTTAAAGACGTCCTTAAATGTTGGATTTCATGCTGTAAAACCAATGTATCATGAGAAACAATCGAACAGCAAACAAAGTTACATATCATCTTTTTCCACTAATGCCTTCAGTGATTCAAGAAATATTTTAAGAAGCTTTTCAATGCTGAGTTTCTTTACCGTTAGCTGTAAAATGACTTAAATATCGTTTTAATGGTTTTTCGTAACGATGCAGCCCTCTTTCAGAGCAAGCGCTTCATCTCACAATGTAAGAAGGGTCCACCACGTTGGCCCAGTGCCTACTGGTTGGTCAAGCCTGCAGGTTTCCTCACGATTTTTTACTTCACTATCACTATATTTTTTATTTCACGAGGTGAAAAATTTCTAATACTCACATTTATTCGACAGTGCACGCCTTAGGTTTGAACTTCAGACCACGTTAGGATTACAAAAACCGTAACTATACATTTAAATAACTATAAATGCATCTTAAAACAACTTAAGCCATCCTTTTGCTCATAGCCCGGGAAAACCATTTTTTTCACTGTAGGATATGATGTGATAATTTAGGAGGTATGAAAAATATTCTAAGACAAGTTCAATTTGGGATCACATATAATAAAATCGTAGGGAAATCAAAACCGTACATTGAATATTTTTTTTAAAGGATACTTGGGGCGTGAACTACAATCGATATCGAAGCCAAAAATATAGATTTAGAATTTTTGTCTGTGTGTCTGTTTGTATGTCCGGGCTAAACTCAAAAAATACTGCATGGATTTACCTCCAATTTTGCATGAATATTACTAAGAGGTCGGGTCAACATATAGGTACATATTATCACGCTATCACATACGAGGGAGGAGCTGTGATACTTTATAAAATTTAACGCGGGTAAAACCGCGGGGCACATCTAGTAAAAATATTTATGAAGATTACGATTTTCCTTTAGAATCCTGAGCTCAAATAAACTTATCTCCATAGACCATGATACGGATTCTTTCTTACCCGTTTGATCCGCAAAGACAAAATATGTTATCAATACAGAAATGTATTTCACGAACAAAACATCATGTAAAAGACAATAGCAGCATTTAAAATACAGGTAAAATTGCATATTATCGCATAAATATTCACTTACAAATAGCTGGACCAAAAACTAAGTTGGGACGGTTGTTGGAAGCTGTATTAGTCTTAATGGCCAGTTGCTTTTACCGGAATTTTGTTGACGGTTAAGTGTATAGCACTCAGTCAGTCTATAGATGGATGACCGCCAAATGTTCCATTTCTGACTGTATCCGTGCTTCGGAGGGTACGTTAAGCTGTCGGTCCCATTTGTAGCCTGGTGGCTTGCACTACTCTTACATATGATTGAATTTAGCTTTTCGAAACGGAGACAAGGTAACAAAGAGTGTTATTTCTGTGTAATTATTGATTTTATGTGTGTTTCAGTGCCATTTGATAAAAAAAAACATTAAGTAGACTTGATAACCTCCTTCTTTTGAAAACGATTTAAAAGTAAATGGATGAATTTGCAAATAAAGACATAATGATAAAATTATCAAAACAGTTAGTGGGTGTGAGTATGAAATGATTATGATTCAATTATTATATAAAGATCGTGCAAAACACGATAATGAGATCAGGGTTAAACCACTAATAAAAATCCCAGACAAACAGCCAGTAACCTTAACTTGACCTGTTTATAAACTTCCAGTGTGTTTTTATTCAGCTTCTATATACCTATTTGCTCAAAATATTTGTCGTTTTTATTTGGCAAACTTCAATATTACGTGTACGGATCATTAATATAGAATAATTGAGGTTTTAAAGCATATCAGAAAATATTAGTTTTGTGGCTGAGTATGAGGTGGTTGAATAGAATTGAACTGATTTATTTTTTTATACTAAACAATACATAAGGCATGTTACATAGACAAGTTGTACAAAGGGCGGTCTTAGCGCATAACGCGCTCTGTTCTTGACAATCATAAGAGTTAATATTAGGTACAATTACTTCAACATTGATTGCACGTATGGTGCGTTGGGTACTGGCCCTCACACTCATATTTCAGGTTCGATCCCTGTACAGGATAACACAATTTCTGTGACCCTCCTACCCCTGTTATGAGTCTGCGTGTGCGCTGTTTCCGTAATTGCATGTTTAAAAAGTCCCACGTGCTTCAGGGTTTTATTTCCATGGTGTAGACGTTGACAATTATATAAACACAAAAATATTGTGTTAAATACTTTGGAAGCATAATTTATTTAAGGATCCGAACAACTTATAGAACACTAGCTGTGCCCCGCGGTTTTTCCCGCGTTAAATTTTATAAATTATCACAACTCCTCCCCCGTAGGTGATAGCGTGATAATATGTAGCCTATATGTTGACCCGACCTCTTAGTAATATTCATGTAAAATTTGAAGTAAATCCATGCAGTACTTTTTTGTTTAGCCCGGAGATACATACAGACAAACAGACACACAGACAGAAATTCTAAAAACTATATTTTTGGCTTCGATATCGATTGTAGATCATGCCCCAAGTATCCTTTTTAAAAAATATTCTATGTACAGTTTTGACTTTCTTACGATTTTATTATAGGTATAGATAGATTAGTTTAGGTATTAGGCGAATGAAAATTTCATATCTCATAGAATCACGCCGATCAGCTGTTACATAACTACACTATGCTCCTAACAAAATAAAAGTGAAATAATTTTATGTTTGTAACTCAATCTCTGTAAAACAGCTGAAATTTGGATGAAAGTTGGCACTATAGTTTATTTCTCGGGTAGTAGTACCGGGCGAGTACCTACATATATAATATGTATAATATAGTACTTTTACCCGAACCAAATGTTAGAGTCTTGTGGAATAAAAAAAGCGCTAGCGTATCATGGATGAAACTTTTCCTTTTTATATTTCTAACTCAAGTTTCATTTCATTTACGACGCAATTTTAAAGTTTAAGCTGATGAAGGGGCGAGAAAAAACTAGTAGTATTATATGAATTGCTTTTTTGATACGTCGTTACGCCCCAAATATTGAATGATTTAACATATAGAATTACAAGTATCCCGGAGTATTGCCCTATTATCCCAGCAGGAAATACCACCTAGAAAGCTGTGGAATAAAGCTAGTTTTCTCTACTTGCACGGTATGTATGGCACACCGGTATATATGATAAATGTCATTAGATGTGACATAGTGTTAGACATTTTAAAAAAAGAATGTAATGGCCAGCTGTTCGCTAAAATATACGCCAGCATTCCTAAAACGTATCGCCTCAAGCAGGAACGCGGCAGTTTCTTTATACATGTTTTATGTAAACAAAGACGAAGCGACTTGAGTCTTTGGGCGGGTGGTAATAGTTTCCACGCGCTTTTGTGCAAAGCGAGTCAGTTTTAATCAATTCTATATTATGAATACCTCCGCTCTTTTTAGCATTTTCTAATTAACATACATACAACGACAGGTCGTGTAACGAAACGTATTCTAAACAAGAGACGATCTGGAGAAAAATTTATGTCTATTTTGTTTGCAAAATTCAACGGTGTTTATAAGTTTTTAATAATGTATTATTTATTTAATTTACCAAAATGTGTGAGGAAAGATGCTTTCCCATTTTTCGTGATTATCCTAAACTATATATCAAAAACGAAAACTTGTTCCAAATATTAATCTTAGAAGAAGACCAAAGCATATATTTTGAATACTGCATGTAACAAATTATAAATCATCTAAATGTGGGATCTAGTATGCTGCGCGCTCAGCTACACTTAGTCACAATTAATAAAACAAAGCCGTATTATTGGGACAAGAAGATAAAGGGATATTTTTAAATGCACATCAATAACCTTGTCACTCATCAATTAATAAACAATACTCATCAATTAAATAATTTTCATATCAAATACTGATTGCACAACAAATTTTAGCGGGCGTGACTGAAAATGTATTTCTCTACTAGAAAAGTAGGTTAGGTTCAGTTAGAACCTAACTTACTTTTAGTACCACCATACAACCTGTGAGAAGATTACGCGAAACAAGCGTGCGGCTGCCGGCGAGTGCCAATAACTCATTTATTTACACAAACAATCCACTTTTAAATAAATAGCAATGCGCCATGAAATTAAATTGCAGCTGAGATTATAATATTTAAGATAACTATTTTGCTGTGCATTCAGTATTTTTGCTTGTAATTCAGATTATTTTTCATTAAAAAAGGAAGATTTTTGATTTGCAGTTAAATATTACCCGAAGATAAAAAATAGTCTACTTATAAAGAAAGAAAAAATATAACGATATTGTATCTTTAGTTAAAAAACGTATATAAGTACCTCATAGGTCGATTCCTAATCACCATGCTTAAATAAATAAATCTTTATAGAAAGAAATAATAGTCATAAGAAAAAATATTGCAAGGGCCCTTGTCATTTTATAGTTACCAATCTATTCTTTTAGAAGAATTAAAGTTAGAAGTAATAAAAGAGATAGTAGTAGTAATAAAAGAGATTATAGCCACTTTTACCACATTTGCTATCTTTTAAAACGTTATTTAACAAAAGTTATAAACATACTATCAGGACCACGACGACCCTCTCGATGTTAGGATTTACTTTTCTACGATAATAATTGTAGATATGATTGGAAAAATCTGTTAAAGACGTCCTTAAATGTTGGATTTCATGCTGTAAAACCAATGTATCATGAGAAACAATCGAACAGCAAACAAAGTTACATATCATCTTTTTCCACTAATGCCTTCAGTGATTCAAGAAATATTTTAAGAAGCTTTTCAATGCTGAGTTTCTTTACCGTTAGCTGTAAAATGACTTAAATATCGTTTTAATGGTTTTTCGTAACGATGCAGCCCTCTTTCAGAGCAAGCGCTTCATCTCACAATGTAAGAAGGGTCCACCACGTTGGCCCAGTGCCTACTGGTTGGTCAAGCCTGCAGGTTTCCTCACGATTTTTTACTTCACTATCACTATATTTTTTATTTCACGAGGTGAAAAATTTCTAATACTCACATTTATTCGACAGTGCACGCCTTAGGTTTGAACTTCAGACCACGTTAGGATTACAAAAACCGTAACTATACATTTAAATAACTATAAATGCATCTTAAAACAACTTAAGCCATCCTTTTGCTCATAGCCCGGGAAAACCATTTTTTTCACTGTAGGATATGATGTGATAATTTAGGAGGTATGAAAAATATTCTAAGACAAGTTCAATTTGGGATCACATATAATAAAATCGTAGGGAAATCAAAACCGTACATTGAATATTTTTTTTAAAGGATACTTGGGGCGTGAACTACAATCGATATCGAAGCCAAAAATATAGATTTAGAATTTTTGTCTGTGTGTCTGTTTGTATGTCCGGGCTAAACTCAAAAAATACTGCATGGATTTACCTCCAATTTTGCATGAATATTACTAAGAGGTCGGGTCAACATATAGGTACATATTATCACGCTATCACATACGAGGGAGGAGCTGTGATACTTTATAAAATTTAACGCGGGTAAAACCGCGGGGCACATCTAGTAAAAATATTTATGAAGATTACGATTTTCCTTTAGAATCCTGAGCTCAAATAAACTTATCTCCATAGACCATGATACGGATTCTTTCTTACCCGTTTGATCCGCAAAGACAAAATATGTTATCAATACAGAAATGTATTGAAAACATGTTTTATTGACTTGATTGGTACAACCGCTCACTTCCTCACTCTTGGCACTTACTAAGAGTTTATTTTGACATTGCGATTCAATCTTCTTAGGCTGACCTGAGATTTGACCGGCCCATTGGCTTGGTCGGTAGATGCTTGCCTTTCAATTGATATGTGTGAATAAACATGTCTGTTTGTCCTGAGTCTGGGTGTAATCACACTAATATAATAAAGGCTAAAGTTTGTGAGTGTGTGACTGTGTGAGTGTGTATGTTTGTTACTTCTTCGCGTCTAAACGGCTGGAGCGATTGTAATAAAATTTGGTGTGGAGTTAGCTAACACGCTGGATTAACACATAGGCTATAATTTATAAAGCGGGTAAAACCGCGGGGCACAGCTAGTTATATATATATCTATTTAAGTGTATATTTACAAAAGAAAAGTAGTTTATAGCATATGTAATAGGTATATCAGTTATCTGGTCTCCATAATACAAGCTCTGCTTAGTTTGAGATCAGATGGCCGTGTGTGAATATTTTTCCGGGATATTATTATTATTTGACCACAGGATCTTATATATGTACGTGATTAAACACTACTGCAGGACTAACGAGACAGTGAAATAAAGAAAATTATATTTATGACCAATTTACATCACTACATAGCTGATCGTAAAATCTAATTCCCTTACATTCTGCTAATGGCGTACTGTAATTAGCCCCAACATAATGGAGGCCAATCATATTATAGGAGCGCTATATAATATTGGTGCAGCTGACTTTAATAATTAGCTATATTATAATAATACTAGGTATGCCCCGCGATGTTACACTCAATTTAGCAGTTTTCAGTTAGTAGGTACTTGGAGTCTTTCACTGCTTCTCCGGACAATAGAGGTTAGCTAGGTGAAAAGTGAAAATAAAACTGCAAACTAAATAGTCCGCACCCTCTTTTTGTTGGCTGGTCGCTATTTAGGGACGGTTTGTTCTACTGCTTTTTTACATGTCAGGCTAACTTTAAAGCCTAGGACGCTTTTACTGCTTCACCAGACAATCGCTTTATGCAACAGTTGCTCTACTGTAAATTACCAAGACCGGATGCTGCTTATATTATTGACAATTAATAGGAAGGGTAATTTGGGAAGGGTACTGCAAATTTTTACGAAGTCGCAAGCGCTCTTAATTTGCTGTCTTTGTATATTTTACCACTAGCTGTGCCCCGCGGTTTTACCCACGTTAAACTTTATAAATTATAGCCTATTTGTTAATCCAGGGTGTCAGCTAACTCCATATCAAAATTTATTAAAATGGCTCCAGCCGTTTAGACGTGAAGAAGTAACAAACATACACACTCACACAGTCACAAACTTTCGCATTTATAATATTAGTGTAGACAGATGTGGCGAAAGGATTTAGCGCATTGGTGTATCATATTGATTAAAATTCTCCTTTTAAATTAACTTTAAGGCATTTGTTGTAGTAGTTAGTATAAGGCATGATGGGGTTGGCGTATCCATTGGGATAAAGACCCCAATTAAATAAATTAAGATTAAAAAAAAAAAAAAATATTAGTGTGATTATGCCGTACCAAAAAATGAGAAATTTCTTTCTTAAGAGTTAGGACGACCAGAGCTCAATGTCCAAGAACTAAATAATAATATTATGTACGCAGAGAATGACCTTCATTACTGCTAAAGAAACGTTATTGAGATGTGAAAATGATAACAATATTTTAAGAGACGTGTTTCTATTTTCGACATATAAGCAGTTTGTCATCATTTATCATAAAACAGCCGTTGCAGTTTTGTTTACAGAAAAGTAAGTGACTTTTTGTGTGGAAACTTTTTATACGAAGGATATTAATTAAAGGTGGGTAGGTGTACCTAAATCAAAATGTGTAAATAAATCTGTAATTAAAAATAGCGTTTATTAAACCCAAAGTAAATAACTATAAATATGTAGAAAATGTTGTAAAAATTAATACAAAAAAATAAATATCCAGAAAATAGTATTCAATGTTTCTTTTTTTATTGTTTGTCGAAGGAAAGTGTAAAATACTTTATTTTTCTTTTTTGTTTAAACGCCCGCACTAGGGAATATAATCCCAGTGACGCGGGGTACTTTACAAACATATAATAGATGGACACAAGTTACATCCAGACTCAGAGCAACTATTTATGGGTCACAAAATTAGTTGTCAGGCGCGGGACTCGAACCCGCGACACGAAGTGGCGAGGCGAATTTCTTAGCCGCTGCGCCACACAGGCAGTTGCACGGCCAAACAATAAAACATAATTGTATAGTTTATAGCAATAATAATAACGACGGGCCTGTTGGCGTGATTGGCAAATGTTTACTTTTCCCGCCGGAGGTCGTGGGTTCGATTCCCACCCAGAACAGATTTTTGTGTGCATGAACATGTCTGTTTGTCCTGAGTCTGGGTGTAATTACCTATATAAGTATGTATTTACAAACGAAAAAAATAGTATATCAGGTATCTGGTTTCCATAGCATAAGCTCTGCTTAGTTTGGGATCAGATGGCCGTGTGCAAATAATGTCCCAGGATATTATATTATTATTATGTCCACTGGATCGAATGTTTGCTGTTATAGTAAATCTCTTTCTCTTTTTTAAAATACGACGCCCGCCCGGGAATCTTATCCCTGCATCGCGGGTTACTTATCAAACATATTATAGATGCACACAAGTTACATCCAGACTCAGAACAACTATTTATGGGTCACACAAATACTTGTCAGGCGCGAGACTCGAACCCGCGACACGAAGCGGGGAGGCGACTGTCTTAGCCGCTGCACCACTCGTGCAAACTTCGAATGTTTGCTATAATAGCAAACATTCGAAGTTTAGTAAAGCTCGACTGACACTGGCCATTTTGCGCGAAAAATTAGGCAAGTTGTGTAAAATTCTGTGCGCGTGTAATATCAAAGACATGAATGGAATGAGGTCAGGCAAAGGGTTAACGGCTTTATGTGCTTCCCGTGGTAAATATTTTACGGAGTGAAATTTCCAATGGCGGGATTTGTCATGATGAATGAATACCATTGACACTTTTACCGGGCATTGAACTGTAGACCACAATATCTGCCATTAAACACAGTGTCGGTAAATCAGCAGACATTATAAAGTAAAAGTATAATATGATAGTCGTTTGATATTTTACTTTAGGTTCTGTAAATAATGAAATTTATTCAGCACTTGGGTATTAAAATACACTTGTACTGGTCAAGTTCAAAATGCAGTACACAAACATAGTCGAACACAGTATAAAAATTACAAAAATATAATACGTCTAAAAAAATTAATCTATTATTTTGAAATTTAGTTGCACAATATTAAAATTAAAGAATTGAAGGCAATGAGCATTTGGCTAGCGCAGAAGGCTCTTAACCAGTAGCTTATATTAAACGATTAATACCCCAGGCCACCCTTTTAGGGTTCGGGCCACAGCTCAGGGGGCCGCTGAAGCAAAAGGAGAAAATTCTAAGAGAGGGTGTGATCAGTTGCACGGGATCACCAATGACGTGTTTAGGGGCCAAAGCGATCCTCGCCGCTGAGGAACTTACCCTAGCTAACCTGCAGCTTTCTCTAGCTACCTAGGTGGACGACCCGGAGAAGAAAGCCACAAAGAAACTCCGGGCTTGCTTTTTTCGTCTTCTTTTGCTTTTTGTTTTCGTTCTTTTTTTTTTTAAATCATGTATTTTCTTACATTGGGATGGGCGTTATGTAGGCTAATGCACGCACAGAACCGTTGTCATCTAATGAATCGAAAAATTGTGAGATAATATAATAATATAATATCTCGGGACAATGTCACACAGATCATCCTAGCCCCAAACTAAGCAAAGCTTGTACTATGGGTACCAGCCGACGATATACATACTTATATAGATAGATAAATACTTACATACATAGAAAACATCCATGACTCAGAAACAAATATTCGTGCTCATCACACAAATATTTGCACTTACCGGGATTCGAACCCAGGACCACCAGCTTCGTAGGCAGGAGCACTACCAACTAGGCTACGGTGACCCATAATAAACAATAACATTAAATTTCACTGAAACAATTAGAATAAATAATATGTATTTCATCATATACTATGTAACTAAAGCTTATATTAGTTTTATATGTGCAGTCGACGTCGCTACAATAGTCTATATCTTTTAAAATATAAAGTTATTGATTGTTACCACATATGAATGAAGCACAACTTTTTTATGGCATAGAGTGACAAACGAACAAGCGGGTCACCTTATACCTTGTATGTACACTAGCAATACCAGAGCAGTCACGGGTGCATTGCCGGCCTTTAAAAGCTTCAGAAAACTATTGTTGCTGACCCTTCCCCCTACCCCGATGAGCTCTGGAAATCAATACCTCTAGATAAAAAAAGATTTAACAGCGATCGATATTACTCTCCTCAGTATAAGTTACATGTAGAGTATGTTGCGTCAATTTCGCGTGCCTTGCTTTCATTTTGTTGTAACACGTACCTAGTCTGAGACGCTTAGCAGTTTCATTGCGACGCTACAAGTACATCAGCTGGTCAGTATTATAATAGCAAGTTACAAAGCGAATGTGCAAATGCCAGAGTTAAATAAACTCTCCTGTAGTCTCATGAATAATAAATAATTCAGTTTAGAGTCCTATACTAACTATATTGAACTTTATTCTTCTTCCTTGTCTATTCCCATTTCTTTTGGGGTCGGCTCTCAGTCTAAACTGTTATGGTTAGCTACTAGAATTAAACAACTCATACCTGGAAACCCATTAACCTGGATGGTTAGACTAGGTATCAGATTTTATTTAGCTTCTATTTTCTCTCTAAGGATTGTCATAAATTACCACATACCAACGATTTTATGTGTTCTCCAAAACACAGAGGGTAAGTTTTAATAAATCAGATACCTAGTCAAATCTTTTTTTTTTCATAATGATTGTTTGAAGCGGGAAAGTAACCCGCGACCTCCCAGGCTTACACCGCCCGTAAACAAATATCGTCCAAGATTGTAAAGAGGCTTAAGTTATATTGAAGTGTTATTTATTTATTACCATAACCAGGCACCAGCACCCAATCTCAGCAGGTTCTTAATCATATAATATATCAAGAATCCTAAACAGTAATCTTAATTTAAACTACTTTAAAACACAAAACACCGATTTCAAACCCAACTAAAATGCATAAAATCATTTCAAGCAAATTAATATATCGATATAAAATCCTCCATAACTTATCCGATTCAGTTCTGTTTACTATATATAAGTATTTGCTCCTAGTCAAATTATAATCTAAAATAATGTAAAATTTCGGAAAGCAGTCTCAGGATACATCACACAATTTTGATTAGATTGGATCCTATTCCATCCTCCTATACTACCTACTGAAATTTTCGTTTTATCTTGAAAAAACATTTCTGTATACAAAAAGTAGATATTTACACATACATCATTATTGTTGGCGACTTGTTCTATAATAAGTTTGTTGATGTCTCTTTTAAAGAAACCCTGGGGACGGGAATCTAAAAAAGAGGTTTTCACATTCAAATAAAAATGTTTACGGATGGAACAAAATGTATGTGTGCGAGCATGCACCGAGATTTGAGCAGACGAGCATGGTGCTCAATTAGAGGTGAGTTTTGTAAATTATACTCGACTGCTCAAACCTCAATACTCGCTCGCGCGCACACAGTCGTATCTCATAGAAATAGATACAGAGAAAGAAATTCACATATACATTGCGCGTAAGTAAAAAGCACTGGTGGCAATGGCATAATGCTTTTTCGTTACGCCACGATGTCTACTGGTCAACTCCTACCGTCCGCGTACCGCGTTAAAAATACTGTTCTATTAAATTACATAGTTATTGTTAAATTGATTTAAGTTTGTTATTCTAAGTACAATTAAATATCGTCTTAATTAACAGTGTACATTTTGGAAATTTAATAGAATTGAATCATTATTCAATAAAATATATTATAATCATCATGTCAGCCAAAGTACGTCTACTGCTGGACAAAGGCCTCCCCAAAGAATTGGGGAATATCCCATAATCGCCACGCTTGGCAGACTGGTTGGCGATCGCAGTTTGATTCACAGTTCACAGAAAAACTCTGCTACCCGTTCTCTGGTAGGTAATCCCTCGGACGATTTCTACGCCCCCCGCGGGATGATGATATTCTATGCCGTCACGACACAGCAGCGAAAATATGTAATTAAATAGATAAATCGTAAATTCACCTTTAACTTTTCTCATTTAAGGACGAAAATAAATATATAACAACGTCGCTAGAAATTCTAAAGTTACAAGGACTCATCCAAATGGATTGGGACCAAAATGCCTAAACCAACATACAAGCAAATCAACCCCCATCACACAATGTCAGCAGCCAACACTTCTGGTAGTGTCAATAAAATTACTTTACAAGTGTCATCGTGGCATCGATAGCAGGCAGAATCGCGCGGCGGCCATCACTGCCTCGTTTTCGGGAGGTCATTGAGCGCGCGGCGTGACGTCATGGATGACCTTGACGCGTTCACAGCGCCCCCTGCCCCTCACGGTGCACGCATGAAAAATGTCGCTGTCAAAAGCGAGTGTTTACAATTTGCCCGCCGGTTTAGTGTGCGATTTTTTACGTTCGCTTTTTGCGTTTGGTAATCTTATATGTAGTTATATGAAACCTAGGTACACAAGACTATTCTGGCAGCAATCTTTATGTAATATTTGTGGCACGTGTAAACTCGTTATGTACATTCGTTATTTGTTTGGTTACGTGTTAGGAATAATCGCGATTCGCGCTAATAAAATTGGTTCCACGTATCTGAAATATTCGTCACCGAATTTTGTAAAAACGATTTCGTTTAAGGATTCCGTAATATAACATATATTCTTTCTTATTCCGTAAATAGCTATAGTGTTTTGCCAAATCCGTATGTTTGTTTGTCTGTCCGTGGTTTAACTCAGAAACACTTGGTACTAAATTTATCAGGCCTACAACACTGGGAAACAAAATCTTTTAATTTTTGTGGAACTTAGCCTCTTTTTTATGTTAAAGACGATTTCCGCACTAGGGAATTAAATCCCTGTCTCACAGAGGACTTTACAACTTTTTGCCCGACACAGGACACACCAAGTCTTAGATCAACTATATATTATGGGTCACCAAGATATTATGCCCTGTGCCACCTGCCTCATACCTATGGTATATTGTTGGACAGAACTTAAAAAATTGTGCGTATGGGATAACTATTTGCCGATTCACAGATCCTTATGCGTATTAATTTTTAAATTCGCACCTAGCTCTCATTTATAATAATATAGCTTTCCCCGAGGTTCCCAAAGGAATAATTTTGTCAAAACCAAAAAAACTGAAAAATAAAATAAATAGATATAACCAGGATATTGATGGGGTTGCCCCGCTTTTGTAGTGCATCAGGGATGTTTGATGTATAAAAACAATCAACTCGAGCATCCGTTGATTGTTTTTATACAACTATGAGAAAACGATGCGCTTCCCTGGTGCGCCGCGTACGGGCCAGCCCCAACATTATCATGAGCTGTGTGGCCAGCAGACTCGATTGTGTTTATGTGAGTCGCTGCTGCAAGCTGTCCACCTCAGTGTTGGGAGAGTGGCAGTGATTGTGTGTGTGTGTGTGTGTGTGTGTGTTGTTATAGGAATACTAATATAGATGTAAGAATTATTGTTACTAACAAATATGAGTCATGTTACTTGAGTTAAATAAATTATTATTATTATGTCTTTTATTCCATGTCATTCTTATTTTATACATTTACAAATATATAGTTACAAAAAAATATAAAATGGTTTGAGGTTGTGGTTCGAGAATATCGATCCACGGCAAACCATCTCAAACCACGGTTGCCGCGCTTGCCCATGCATAATAAAAATAAAACATTAGTGTGCACCCTAGATTCGATAATGACGGAATACTTTGCCACTAGTGAAGACCTAACGGATATGCATTCTCTCCTGTATTGCGGGGCTATTACCGCATGTCGTGTAGCACGTGTCAAGTTCCCTGATTATGACGGAGCTACACGACCGAGATCTGCTGTACCGACCTGGCAGTGCAGGATTGAACGGCGTATCCGTGAGGCTAGGGTGCTCATTGACAAGCTTCGATCCTTTCAAGAGGGTAACACCCGTCCTCGAGTCATGCGCTTTGTAAAGAAGGTGTTTATGGGGACTGATATCAGTCCCCGCGATTATATATCACATGTTACAGAGCGCATAGATTTCTATAAACAAAAAATTTATGCATGGGCTAGTCGTATTCGGAGATATAAAAAACGCGTGGATCGATATTCCCAAAACCACAAATTCCAAAAGGACCAGAGATGGGTATATAAATTGTGGGAGCAGACTGAACAACGGACTAACGGCGATGGGCCCCGACCAGATAGTGACGCCATGATATCTTTCTGGCGTAATATCTGGTCGGTACCCATCGCTCACTCCGAGGGCGATTGGATGGGGGTCGTTAAACGTGTGTGTGAGCCTATTGAAGAAATGAATAGTACTTCTATCACACCCGACGACGTAGCTAGTGCAGTCTACCGTTTGTCTAACTGGAAATCTCCAGGGCCAGATGGACTGCACAATTTTTGGTTAAAATGGCTACGTAGCTCGCACGAATATTTGGCTATCAAATTCCAGTCGGCTTTAGAGTCAGGTTCGCTCCCACAATTTATGACCACAGGTGTAACCCACTTGATCCATAAGTCAGGTAGTACCGCGGAACCCAAGAACTATAGACCAATTACATGTCTTCCAACCATGTACAAAATTTTAACATCAATACTAAAAACCAAAATCTGCAATCACATTGACCGAAATGCAATTATATCTACAGCTCAAAATGGATGTAGGAATGGGTCCCGCGGTACTAAGGAATTGCTTCTTATTGACACGGCCATTTGCCAGCAGGCACGCCGAAACCGAAAAGATCTGTCGACATGCTGGATAGATTACAAGAAGGCCTATGACTCCGTGCCCCATACTTGGCTTATGAGAGTGCTAGAATTGTATAAAATAAATACAATTTTACGTACCTTCCTGAGGACATGTATGGAGCAGTGGAGTACGGTCCTTCTTTATCCAGGATCTCGCCAGACCTTGGGGAACGGTGAGCCTATAAGGATAGAACGGGGAATCTTTCAGGGCGACAGTTTGAGCCCATTGTGGTTTTGCCTGGCTCTGAACCCTCTGAGCACACTACTAGAGGATTCTGGGTTAGGTTATCGACTGCGGAGAGGAGGACAAGTAATATCACACCTCCTTTACATGGATGACTTAAAGTTATTTGCCTCTAGCAATCTTCACTTGTCAGCGTTACTGAAGCTCACAGAAAACTTCAGTAACTCTATCAGAATGGAGTTTGGTATTGACAAATGTGCAGTCATGCATGCAAAACGAGGGAAGATAGTGGAATCTGAGAGCACCCAACTCTCAGCTTCCAATAACTTAGTAACCCTCTCTGCAACCGAAACCTACAAGTACTTGGGTATGTCACAGGCATTAGGCATCAAAGAGGCTGACATGAAGGAGTCATTGCGGGGGCGCTTCTTGGGCCGCTTGACAAAAGTGCTGAAAAGCCTTTTGTCGGGAGGGAACAAGGTGCGTGCTTACAATGGCTGGGTCATGCCAGTCTTGTTGTACTCCTTTGGAATACTCAAGTGGACTCAAACTGAGCTAGACGCCCTGGACCGAACAGTCCGAATGCGGCTGACATCACATCGGATGCATCACCCCCGCTCTTCTGTGATGAGATTGTACATCCCACGGAAATGTGGTGGTCGTGGCTTTTTAAATGCTAAAACTCTGCATAACCGTGAGCTGTATAATCTTAGAAACTATTTCCTACATAATAGTGTGGGTATGCATGCGGACGTGATCGCCGTGGACAATGGATTCACCGCTCTATCCTTAGCCAAAACTAACTGGCGTCAACCTGCGGTACTTAGTACCAGTGACCGCAAGGAGGTATGGCAGAGCAAGGAACTTCATGGCAGATTTTACAAGGCCCTGCACGGGCCAGATGTAGACTTAACAGCATCAGTAGCCTGGCTACGGTTCGGTGACCTTTTTGCGGAAACCGAGGGTTTTGTCTGTGCAATTACTGACGAAGTAGTAATGACGAATAACTACCGGAGATTTATACTGAGGGATGGTACTGTTGACATTTGTCGGGCATGTCACCGCCCTGGGGAATCCCTCAGACATATAATTTCTGGTTGCTCCCGTCTTGCTAATGGTGAGTATTTGCACAGGCACAATCAAGTAGCCAGGATAATCCATCAGCAACTTGCTCTGCGGTACAACCTTGTGACGTCGGAGGTGCCGTACTACAGATACGTTCCAGAGACAATACTGGAGAATGGCCGTGTCACATTGTACTGGGACAGATCCATCATCACAGATAGGACTATTGTTGCCAATAAGCCTGATATTGTGATGGTGGATCGCCAAGAGCGCCGGGCAGTGATCGTCGATGTTGCTGTCCCACATGATGACAACCTTGTGAAAGCTGAAAAAGACAAGGAAATTAAATACCTTGACCTAGCACGCGAGGTTGTTGACATGTGGGACGTCGACTCGGCGATCATTGTACCGATTGTCGTTTCTGCCCATGGTTTGATTGCCAAGAGCCTCGACCATCACCTTAAGAGGCTCGCGTTAGGCAGTTGGGTCAAGGGTCAGGTTCAGAAGGCAGTTATTTTGGAGACGGCGCGTATTGTGAGGAGGTTCCTCTCTCTGGAGCCTTGACCATCGGTAGCATGGACCCTGCTCCCGTTGCCGATTGGATGTCATAACCGGTTCTATACAACTATTTTTACTTTGTCAGTGAAGTGTATCCTAGTAACCTACCATGATACGAAATAAAATAGAAATTAAAAAACCACATGAATAACCACTGTTACGTACGGTACGTATATTGTAACGGAAGAATACAGAACTCCACACTGCGCGTTACACGACGCGCACTTGACTGGTTTCTGAACTCTGATTTCGGAATGATTACGCGTGTACCATATGATCTAGACCAATGTGATTATAAATAAACATTTCGTTATATTCGTCTGAAGATACAGTCGTCGCCATGTAAATCGCTTGCTATTCGAAAGGCGTCCTTACTGCATACTTAGTAATTACGGTTTAAGAAATCTAAAACTGACTTCAACTTTTCTTCTAGACATCCGATCGAAACAAAATTAATATAATGTCTCCAAATTTATATGTGACTCCATACAAATTTATATATTTTATTCTCATCTGAATATTTTTTTTATGTTAGTACTTGATTATATATGCTATTTTTTTTAATTAATAAAAATTAATAAAAAATTTTTTTTTTATTTTATTTACAATTTTTTGTCTTGTGAAGATTTCTTCCGTTTTATTTCTTTATTATTTACGTAAAACATTTTTGTGTGGCTTTGGCTGAAATCAGTGCTGTAATAGTTTGTACAGTAGCTAATGCTGAGCTGCAGCTAATTCGGCACACCATATCACTAGATCTTATCACTGTCTGATATTTTAATCACACTAATATTATAAAGGCTAAAGTTTGTGAGTGTGTGACTGTGTGAGTATGTATGTTTGTTACTTCTTCACGGCTAAACGGCTGGAGCGATTTTAATAAAATTTGGTATGAAGTTAGCTGACACCCTGGATTAACACACAGGCTATAATTTACAAAGTTTAACACTGGTAAAACCGCGGGGCACAGCTAGTAGTTAATGAATTCTTAACCTTGCACTTGTAAAAAGTGTCTACGCGTGGGTATATGTGACTTGCACGGACTAAGCTTAACCTACCGTGGAGTTCACTTGGCGCCTGATGGGAGAAGCCACGAGATCGCGGGTATGGTGCTCCGGTGCCCCTCTTTTGCGCTATGACGCAGATAGTCGGGAAACGTACCCTGGAAGGGCTCTCTATTGTCATCTCCTATTGTCCTAACGACTGCGCCACCAATTGCCGAGATTTGTATGAACTCGTTTTTCATTATCCAAATCCCATGTTCATGCCCGCTTGAGTATGTTTCGCCGGACCGTCTCAACTGGGTCGTGTTGAAACCGGTAGTAGATGAACCCACTGAGTTTGTTTCGCTGGGTCTTCTCAGTTGGGGCGCATTGGATCCGGTGGTAGCATTAAAGCGCGACCGTCGTTATTAACACAAGGTCCGTCATAATAATAATACCTTAAAATATAGACAGAACCATTGACAATATGTAGTAAAAATATTAGACTTAAACTAGATAATTAAACATAATTTCTTGACAATAACTTGATACGAGCTAGCTAAATATCATTGCTATAATAAAATAAATTTTATAAATGTTTTCATACAATATGTACCTAAATATCTATGTTACTAGAAATAATAATGTATACAACTATATTACTACAAACATGTTCTGACTATTTACAAGCGCTTTTTTAAAGTAAATAAAATAAAATAAATAAAAAAAGGTTTTTATTCACGTAATAAATACCTTTTTTATTTATTTTATTTTATTTATTTTATTACACAAGTCGTTTTTCATTTCTCAAGTTGTTCTTTATTTCACGAGACGTTCTTCATTTGTTCTCCGTCAATTTTAGTTTTTAGGATGATAATGAGACGAAATTACAATGTTCTAAATTGTATGTCTGAAATATTTTTATGATGTGTTATGTTGTAATGTTGCTATTTTTCAATAGATTAGACATTAAAAAGTAGAAAGGTCAATAAAAATCGTGATGGTTTGCGTTATCTAAATAATTATACAATCGAAATATTCGCAGTACTTCGCTTTATCAAAATAGTTACCAATAATTGTACAAAGGATGTAATTTGTGTCAGTCTATTATATATTTGTAAAGTACCCCGCGACACAGGGATTAGAATCCCTAGTGCAGGCGTTGTCTTAAAAATAAATAAATAACGTATATTAATCTCTAAATAAAACTATTCTTTGTAACGAATTTGGTAAGTCTATATTTATTATTTAATTTTATTCATAACCGTATATAGCTAGATTACATTTACAATTAGTTTTTTTCTCCTTGCAGTTACAAATCGTAATAATCCAAGCGTAGATTTAATAGAGGCGCACAAAAAGCAGGGGCTTTTGAAGATCCTCTGATCGATATCAATATTTCAGTTATATTTCTCATGTACAACAAATTGTACTTATTATATAATGTTATATTATATTCCTTTACTTCCATTAAATAACTCACATATCCTGATCTTTTATACGTTTCACAAGTACATTAGGTTTTTAACCGTGTTTTAAAAGGAGTTTATAAATCATCTACGTACGTATTTTTATTTATAATATATTACATACATAATGTTACGTAGTTTTTCTATTGTATGCGATGCGTATCACTACGGTCCCATATTTTGATCAAATCGGTTGTTATAAAGATCAGTTGAAGTCCGTTCTATATTTTTAGATTTGATTTTGGATCTTAATTTTTTAAGAACATGGTAGAACATTATCTGATCTAATCGGAGACGTTCTCAAGAAAGAGCAGGTCAGAAGTAACCTAAACCGGCCAACAAGTATGAAGAATATAATGACAGTAATCGAGGCAAAAGAGGTGTGCAAAGATCGTCACAAATGGAAATCCGTTGTCTCTGCCTACCCCACTGGGAAACAGGCGTGAGTCTATATATGTATGTATATTTTACTTAATTAAATAGAAATCTAAGTATTGCAACTACAATAATACTATTTTATTGCGTATAAAACATATATAAAAATAAAGGTTAACTCGCTGTAATTTTGTTATGAATCTCTTGAATACATATTTTTTGAAATACTACCAATATTAACAGAAGCGAGTTTGTCACATGTCACATGGGATAGTCCAGCCCATAGCGATTAATTAGCAATTAGTGCTATAGTAAGCCGGGGTGATTCAACTGTCTGACTTTACGCGCCCTTGTTACGTCCTGAAAGTTAAACGTAGGGCTGTGCTGCACGATAACAGATTTTATGAAGATGCTTACTTTGAATTCTTAGGTTAGACTTATTTTGGATATCCTTAATATAACTTTTTTTTACATAATAGTTTAAGTTTGGATCTATGATTGTTTAGCTTGTTAGACCAATATTGCTTAAATTACAATGGTCTTTCTTTAAGCGTAAAATTGTAAGGTTATTTTATTACAAATGATAAAGATTTACAACATAGAAAATTGGATCATCCAGCATATAATTTTATTTTCAAAACTTACGAATAACTAGTTTAAAATGGACCCCTCTTAGTAGGTTTTAAAGTTTAAGACGTTTACACGACTTAAAAAGTATCTTAAATTATTTAATAAATGGTGAATAGAAATATTAAGAGTGAATATAGTTCTAATAATATTATTTCAATTATATCCTAGGACATTATTAACACACGGCCATCTGATCCTAAACTAAGCAGAGCTTGTACTATGGGAACCAGATAAACTGATATATTACATAGACTACATACTTCTCTATTATAATTGCAACACGTAATACACTTATAGAGATAATTACACCTAGACTCAGAAGAAACAGACATGTTCATGCACGCAAATATCTATCCAATCTATTGTGAAAGGCAAGCATTTAACAACGCATTTACCAATAAGTCTGTGGATAAGTAATGGAATCAGGCGTTACTTTGCGGAAATCCATAACAATCAAAATACAAAATCAATATTTAGTGTTAATTCCGCTAATTGTCAGTTTAATCATGCTGGGATGCAATTTGCACCGCCCTCCCGCCCGCAAAAACGTGCACATGCAAGAAGGACAATATAAAAAGCAAATTACATGCGCCAGTACGATACCCAACACGTGTTTCGGTCCTCCACGGACCATTCTCAAGGGCTGCTAACTCGTCGAGTGCTCGAAGGAGACTAAAAGTCAACGAGGCGAGCGCTCTTTTATATACTACCAACCGCATGGACAATTATTTCTAACTACCCCCAAATATTCGTAGTAAAGGAGATGAAACTAAATTTGTTTGGTCATTCAACAATGCAAAACTATTACTGCTATGTTTTAATATTTCTAAAATATTCTAAAATATTAAAACATAGCAGTAATAGTTTTGCATTGTTGAATGACCAAACAAACTTAGTTTCATCTCCTTTACTACGAATATTTAGGGGTAGTTAGAAATAATTGTCCATGCGGTTGGTAGTATATAAAAGAGCGCTCGCCTCGTTGACTTTTAGTCTCCTTCGAGCACTCGACGAGTTAGCAGCCCTTGAGAATGGTCCGTGGAGGACCGAAACACGTGTTGGGTATCGTACTGGCGCATGTAATTTGCTTTTTATATTGTCCTTCTTGCATGTGCACGTTTTTGCGGGCGGGAGGGCGGTGCAAATTGCATCCCAGCATGATTAAACTGACAATTAGCGGAATTAACACTAAATATTGATTTTGTATTTTAATAAGTCTGTGCTCAAACGAACAAAATATTATAGTTTTATTGGATTATTTGAGTGGTGTTAGGTAAAAGGTGGGTAACTCTTTTTATAATGTCATAAAATGTTCATAGAGACCAAGATTCGATGGCATGAATAATTCTTAGTGGACCCCTGCCGATGCAACATGACCTTTGGAAATGATCTTTATATTATCCATGTTTTTTCTCAGACCCACTTGTTGAAAGACTATACTCAGGTCATCGAGCATTGTAGGTATAGATATAGTGGCATGCAATAGTTTGATCTTAAAAATGGCATTTTGGATATAAAATACAATAAAATAAAATAGAAAATTTAAATACAAGTTGCTAGATGCGAATAGTACAGACGCCAGCACATTCAGCCACCCCAATCTGTCAAGTTTCTTTTATAGATTTTCAACTTTATCATATAAGCATAAGGTTCAATTTCAATTGGGGACATTTGGCAGATTGGGATAGCTTGATGTACTGGCG
The DNA here is from genome assembly GCA_951640165.1 of Pseudoips prasinana. Lineage (NCBI taxonomy): Eukaryota > Metazoa > Arthropoda > Insecta > Lepidoptera > Nolidae > Pseudoips > Pseudoips prasinana. The sequence goes on along the minus strand of OX621241.1, from coordinate 13,905,253 downwards.
TCTGTACAAAACCGGCAATTATGGAGATCTTTGAGGGATACCTTTGTCCAGCAGTCGACGTCTTTTGGCTCATATGATGATGATGATGTTGTTCAGGTATTCGAGGAAATTAAATCATGAATTAGATTAAAAAAATGACAACCCTAGTTTGAAGCAGTGTAACAGTCAGCGGTCATCCGCACTACTCTTTAATTCTATAATGATAAATGTCAAAACTGCATGTCATCGGGTTACAGAGTACATAAAAAAGAAATATATACTTTGTTTTCGAGAGCACACAGAGTGTAACAAAATTAATGTCACACATTTACGAAGATTAATCTACAGTACCGTCATCAGAAAGTTTTTATAGCGCATGAAAAAGAACGCCTGTTCTGCCAACTTATGTTCTATAAATTTCTTATCTAAAGCCTCAATACAATATGTTTCTTAAATAGCATGGGATATTTAAGAAACCCAATAAACCCAAGTACTCCAATGCATATTATTATAATTTGTAGAATATTAGCTAGAGCATATCGTTCTTTAGCGCTATGAACACGGCGACTGGAGAAGTACCCCTACCTTATAGATTTTTCTCCAGTATCACTATAATCTACTACCAACTAGGCTATGACGGTCATCATAGCCTAGTTGATAGTGCTCCTGCCTACGAAGCTGGTGGTCCTGGGTTCGAATCCCGGTAAGTGCAAATATTTGTGTGATGGGCACGAATATTTGTTTCTGAGTCATGGATGTTTTCTATGTATTTAAGTATTTATCTATCTATACTAGTATGTATATCGTCGCCTGGTACCCATAGTACAAGCTTTGCTTAGTTTGGGGCTATGATGATCTGTGTGACATTGTCCCTAGATATTATTATTATTATTATTTTAATGTTATTGTAGTGCTGGATTTGGTCACCAGAGCTCATTGGGTAAAAAATAAGAACGTGTGATAAAAATATATAGACGAAACACAGCATATGCAAAACAATAAACAATTTAATTTCTTAAAATAACACAAAGTAAGCTTAGTACCTCAGTTATTCATACGTAACGTCTGATGCTTACATCTTCAACACGCGCATGCATGGCACTATCTTATTCCATAAAATTATTTTACCATATGTGGTGCAGCGGTAGTCATCTTGCTACTAGCTTGGTGCCCTTGTGTTTAGGGTTCGAACCCCACACAGGGAAACTGTTTGACCCATTTATATTTGTTCCGAGTGTCGATGTACTCTGTAAATTGTATGTTTAATATAGGGATTAAATTCCATAGTGCGGACGGTTGTCATTGAAAATGAAAAGAGACCGTCCTCTAAGAGGTTATAAGAAATAAAGAAAAAAAATTGATTTCACGTAGAAATGTTAATTAATATCTGACGTATTTTTTTATTATTTATCAAAGAAGGCTCGACTAGCCGTGCACGATGGAGTGTTAGTGCCAACTTTAATGTATGGAAGTGAAAGTTGGGTATGGCAGAAAAAGAATGAAAGTAAAATAAATGCAGTGGAAATGAGAGCTCTGAGAAGTATGTGTGGTGTGACTTTGAGAGACAGAATTCGAAATACTGATGTAAGAGAGCGTTGTGGTGTGAAAGAGGATGTAGTCACAAAGATTGAAAAAGGCATGCTGAGATGGTTTGGCCATTTAGAAAGGATGAATGAAAGAAGATTGACAAAAGAAGTATACCTGGCCTGTGTGAATGGGACAACCGGAAGGGGAAGACCACGTCGAACATTCTCTGACCAAATTGGAGATGTTCTCAAGAAAGGGCAGGTCAGAAGTACCCTAATTCGGCGAGCATGTATGAAGAATATAATGACAGTAATCGAGGCAAAAGAAGTATGCAAAGATCGTGACAAATGGAAATCCGTTGTCTTTGCCTACCCCTCTGGGAAACAGGCGTGAGTCTATGTATTTTTTTAAGTTCTAATATAGAATTCGTTTTTCACAAACATGTTCAACAAAGTTGTTCCATTAATTATGTTACTCCAATATTATTATACTATATGTATTTATTTAACGTTGGTTTTTATTCATTGTATCGTTTCCGGCACATTTTCACCTTGCTTTTGAAGATTAAAAATGATGACTAATCATCAAATGCAATCTGTGATCTAGCAAACGGTGTAATGATAAACTTTTGATTTTTTTAAGTGTATAGGCCATTTTTGAACCGAAATCGAAATAGCAATAAAAGATATTGTTAGCTGCAACTATATATCTCAGCAACTGAAATTTAGAATTGTTCAAAATGTTGTACTCCAAAGAATTACTGCGATTGGAAAAATTTGTGAAAATATTTTCATTTTCTTTAAGGGGCCGAGGCGATGCTTAAGAATTTCAAAGTAAGAGTATCTCTTCACGCAGGATTTTGAAATAGATTTTTGTTGTGGCCATTGGAACATGTGATTAATATTGTCAAAATAAAATACCATTGTCCTATATTTTGTTTACCTGTATTTCAAAAGTTAGTGATGCAAAAAAATCTGTTGACAGATGATGTGATTACTATACGAAAAATAGAACTATCATAGCTTATTGGGTATCATCAAAGGTCTTCATACAAATAAAGTTAGTTAAAAATAATTTTTAGAGAGGTAGGACACAGCGTTCATTCGCTCAAAGAGCAGCCCGACCGGGGAAGTACCTCCACCTTACAGAAGACATTCCTTAATAATAACATTAATAATTTTAATGTTGTGTTTCTGCGTGTGAGTAATGTCGCTAGAGCTCATTGGGGTGGGGGGAAGGGTCAGCAACACTTGTTTGCTGACTCTCAAAGGTCGACAACGCACCCGCGACTCCTCTGATGTTGCGAGTGTACATGAGCGGCGGTCATCACTTACCATCAGGTTACCCGGTTGCCCGTTTGTCGCTCTCTCATATAAATATATATATATTTTCGTTTCCATGCTTTACTGGAAGACATACAGACCGCCAATTCTACAATTTTGTGATTCTTTCTTTCTGTGATATTTTTGTTTACAATAAAGAGTTATTATATCTTAACTTCTAAAAAAGATACCATTTCTACCGAGTAACTTAACTTTTCTAAATAAAATTGTAAATAGTATCATATTGTTTTTTTTAACCTGATTTTGACAGTAAATCTACGAGGTTTTCACCTTTTTTCCGGACAGTAAAGCTGAGCGAGAGTTCAAGTAAAACTATAACCTAGGTTATCTTTGCCATTAAACAGCGCCTTCGGGGTCCAAACCCGAATCCATGGTGGTTACAAAGAGGTAGAAATTAATTTTTTTTCAAACTGGCATGGCTTTTTATAAACTATTTCGAGTAATCAAATCCTTCTCTTTATTCAAGAAATTTACAGAAACATTGGGTTCCAGCCGCTAGATATGTGTAGCGCAAGCTTTTTAGGAGAAGCCTTTGTCCAGCTGTCGTCGTTCATCGAATAACTTAATAAGCTTAAAACCATCCACACAAAGTATGGGCGTTCAAGAACTCGCAATTTATTGTTCTTCTTACTCAGGTACTTAAACCTAATAATGCGAAAACTAACTCCGACTTATAGAAGTTGGTTTTTGCTCTGCCTTTTGTAAAGTAAGGCTTTTTCATGACATTAAACTAAACCATTACCCTTCATAAACTTCAATTATAACTAGATTCCTCTAAGTTCTGCGCCCGATAAATTGAAATATTTACAATGGCCCATTGATACTACAAAGTTACATTTCACACCAATTTATTGCATCGATGTACAAAAACTGAGATGTGTCCACCCACACTTTGTTCAATTTTATTACTGATGGTCCAAGTGGCATCTTAGAGACATTCCAGATGTGGCTTCAGGGAGGGCGACGTAAGTGAAAAATTCTAAAGTATGTTTAAGATGATACTAGATTCGCATGAATTTCCCTTTTCATGGCAAAGGACAAGGCTTTCGCATATAGCGAACTTATATAAGGTATGACTGCCGTTGCATGAGCCAGATACTAAAAATATATAATTGTAAGTAACAGCAATACTGTGTGGCTCCTAGGTTCAAATCCCGGGTCGGGCCAAAAAGAGATTTTGGGATTTTTCGTAAAAAGAAATTTCTCAGCATTAGCCCGAAGTTTGAAAGTTGGCGGTATTACACCCTCGTGCCTCGGAGAGCACGTAAAGCCGTTGGTCCTGTACCTGAACTCTCTCCGGTCGTGTCGCTAGTCGCACCATCGGATCATGCCGCTTTGTTTGCGCACACACTTGTTCACTATAATATGTCCTGCGCAATTGGCTAGTCTCCATTGAGACTGGCCGAGAAATTCGGTTGGGAGGACATCATCACTGTGTGGCTCATGGCATAGAATCTCATCCGGTGGGGGCATAAAACTCCGCCCGAGGGAATATCTCCCAGATGACTTATGGCACATCCCTTCAAATGATGGATACAACTCCATTATGGAAATCTTTTGGGGAGGCCTTTATCCAGCAGTAGACGTCATTCGGCTGGCATAATGAACGGCAACACAATATGAAAGTAATATCATATTTCTTTGCTAATACTAAAAGAGTAATATATAGATGAACTAGCTGTGCCCCGCGGTGTTACCCGCGTTAAATTTTATAAATTTTCTTTGCTGTAAATCTCACGGAACCCGAGACCTTTCCAACGAATGCAAAACCGTGGAAATCGGTTCGTGCGTTCTGGAGTTATAGCGTCAGGAAGGAAAACCCGACTTATTTTTATATAGTAGATTTTTGGGCGTGTACCTACACAAGGTGTAACCTAAATATAGGACATAACTTAAGGAACTTAATTTTCCTACGGAACTGAACATTCTGTAAGTCATCCACATGCAAAATAAACATATAAATATGCAAGCTTGCTTCCCATACAGAATAACGATCATCTGATGCATTTTGTTTGGGGAGCCAACACAATATTATTCGCATTTTACAATCCATGGGTAGATGGCGTTATTTCAGTTTCCTCCACCGTCTATTACAAATGCAAAACTAAATGCATGTTTCATCACATAAACATGTTGAGGAATCCTTAAATAAATAACAAGTCATTTGGTACTACATACATATTTGGCAAACGCAGAAGGCTCAAAACCAGTTTTTAAGTTAAGCGAAATTTACCTGAACCCTTATTGGGTTTGAGCCGCAGCTTAGAGTGACGCTGAAGTAAGAAGACGGAATTCTACAAAGATGGTATGATCGCTGGCACGGACTCTTATCCACCACTGCAACTCCTGCAAGCCAGGATCAACAGTGGCACACAATGAAATGACACTGAGCGGTGAAGCTCAGGCATGTCTCGGGGAATCGCTTTAACTGTCTTGGATCCCGCAACGAGTTTAATCAGAAAGAGAAAAAGGCGGAGTTAGAAAATGAATAGTTCCACTTCCCTCCAGAGCAAAGCGGGAGACAGAATGATGTGAAGAGGCTATAGCCTCATAAAATGAGAGATTTGCAACTAGAGAAGCCACAGCAATGAGATCATAGATTAGGGCCGGCGAGGGTCGCAGTCGCTGTGCACAGGCAACTCACAGCCCTCTTCGGGTGCGTGTCCCGACCATCTGGGACACGGCGAAAAAGGGGGGCACGGAGCAACATACCCGCGTTCCCGGGGCTCCCGCTATCAGGCGCCAGAAGAAGTCCACGACAGGTTTCCTCCTGCCTTATCAAAAAAAAGGCCGGCCAGACTCTATCCTAGCTAACCTGCCGCTTGTCACCTGGGTGGACAACCCGGAGCAGTAAGCCAGAAAGAAACTTCGGGCTAGTTTTTTACGTCTCCTTTCTCCTTGTGTTTCCGATTTTTTTTGTTTTTTATTTCTTTGTATTTTGCATTGTGAAATGCATTATATATTTAGAGTATTAGTAGTATTCATAAAACTGGTATCTACCTACTCTGTTTTAGTGGTACGTAAGATGACAACTTGTATATCGAATCACGAAGTCTTCTTGATCTTTGGTCACTATAGAAATGCTGCCGTGTTAGTCGCGGTGTGGCGTGCGTGCCCATGTACTTGTACAGCTTCTCATTCAGAATCGCACCAGGATTGTGTTAACCTTGCTTACAGCTAATTAGTGAAGTGCCACACCAAATTCCCATCTTCCATGGCAACGACATATCGTCTGATCTCTTTCCATCGTCACGTGACAAACCATTTGGTTCCAGTACGGCGGTATAGATGATAGAACTTCGTAAAGTTTTTGGCTATATTGACAAAATTTTAGATTCACAAAAGTTAAGATGGTCAATTCGGTATTATCCCTGCGTCCTTGTGTTTCAGTTTCAATATCCGCGCAGAATAACTATTTCTATGACCCTCACATATCACTATATGGGCGTGGCTCGAAAAAAACATTATTTTTATAATGTTTTTTCGAGTCTGTGCACCCACTGATTATTTTGTCCGCGAATTACATGCTTGTAAAGTCCCCCGCGTTATGAGAATTTATGTTACTACTAAGGGCGGCATCGGTTTAATGAAAATTCAACCTATTAAACAACTGTAGCTATTGAACAATTGTAAGGGTGATTTTAATCATCTCGATTAAACTATCTTTTTGGAAAAATTTCGCATTGGAATTATCTTTAAGCTACAATAACACAGACAGACAAGCTGACTTAAACTTCAAAACTTTAACAACGCTATTGTTGTTGCTGGGGTTTAAATTAAGTCTTCTCTGCCATTTGTCCATCAATAATTCTGTATATAATAATGTCTGAATCAGCCGTTATCAGTATTCTGTTTCAGATGAGTCATAGTATATTTCTCCAGACAAAGAAAACTGAATCGAAACTCACCGTTTATTAAAGCGAATCCGTCGGAAGCGTTTGTAGATATCGTCAGAATAACACTGTATCTGTGAACAAACAAATTATAGAATAAATATTTAGATAAGCTCCAAGTATAGTGATGTTACTTCATTGTTAATCTTACAACATACAGATTGGTTTTCTATTACCAAGCAAATTTAAAAATTCAGATGCTTTAAAGGATGGGTATTTCATTGGGCCATGCTCATTATGAAACAAGAAGCAAAGCGCTTCTTACAACCGCGAACTGGTTACAGCGGGTACAACGACTGCACCGAAAAATTTGTTGTGTAAAAATGAAGATCTATTTCAGGGTTTATTTGGTTGTAGGACTAATCTTCGTGCGTCGGATGGATTGTTAAGCTTAGTCGCAGTCGTCATGAGAGCATCTATTTCTATCGTTATAATGAGAATACACAGCACATCACTAATAATGTTCATTTTCCAAATAGATTTGTCGATGAGATAACGCAATCATTATGGACAGTGAAATTTTCGTTTTTATTTTGGTACAGGAAACACCAACCATTCAAAGAGGATATCTGATGAAAAGGAACTAGAAAATTCTAAATGCAATGTTGACATCAGATGATTCGAGACAGAACGGAAGGAGATGGTAAAATATGATTTGGGTGAAGAAAAGAATTTCTAATTAATTCCGATATTATTCAGTTGCCATTTTTCAAACGTTTGAAAATTAACATAATTGAACGGGCATATAAGCAATACATTGACACCAGAAAGCTCACTTTGGCTTTTGAGCCAGACATTATTGAGTTCACCAGATGCACCGCATCGTTGAACACATACTCATCAAAGCGGCCCGACCGCGTAACCATACGGAAGAACTCTTTTTCTATCTGCCTAAAGTGTTCGACAAGGTCTAACAAAACGACTTATTAAATATAAGCTATTCGAACTCGAAGTGACTTCCTTTTGAAATGAACGTTTAGATACCGTAAACTACTAAACTCTCGGCCTGGGAGTACCTATCGTAGGTACTCCCAGGCCGAGAGTTTTATCGTTTTCTGTGTAGTGTCACGAGAGTCTCTAATTATGTCGACTTGTTAAAGGTTAGTGGTGATCTCTTCATCCGGATGCCGATTGAGCAGTTTAAATGAAATGTCACTAATAACTGAGTGGCCACTTTGATACTTTTTTGAGTTGTTTTGCATAAAATAACTAACGAATACAAGATAAAATCAGATCAAGAATTAATATATTTTATGGTACCTACTCCGATTAAAGCATTACCTAACACTAAAAGCACTTGTAATCTTTAACATTCATTAAAGCTGGTAGTTTTAATAGTTACAAGTGCTGTTTTCGATCAAGCGTAACTTGTTTTCCTGATGAAAACACTGCAATAACCCGAATTGAAAGTATAAAATATTAGACTTTTGATTTTAAACAAGCTCCTACAGCGGAGGCAAAAGAAGTTTTAAGAAGTACTATTATGTATGGATGGGATTATTCAGGGCTAAGGTAAACATCACGATACAGAAATTCATTCCCTAGTCGCGGGACTATAACAATCATGAGGATAAATAATGCAGACGGATCGGTTGGCCCAGTTGGTATAAGGTACTAGGCCTTTCACGCCACAGATCGTGGGTTCTATTCCCACCCAGGACAGAGAGTTGTGTGCATGAAAATGTCTGTTTGTCCTGAGTCTGGGTGTAATTATCTATATAAGTATGTTTTACAAAAGTAAGGCTATCTGGTTATACAGTTATCTGGTTTCCATATCTGCTTAGTTTGGGATCAGATGGCCATGTTTGAATAATAAAAAGTAATGTAAAGTAATTATATTTTATAAGTCATTCAGTTACATGACAAAACTGCTAACCAAATGGTGACATTAGTTAAAACAGCTACAAATAATTATAATCAATAGATGATTGATAACTTTAACCATTCAACGCGATGGCTAACCAAATAGGTAAAAAGCTAAACAAAATTATCTTGATTAAGTTCACCGTAACTGGAGTAAATCGTTCCATTCGTTATTTGAAATTAGTGTTTATAGTGTCATTTACCTCTAAATTTATGTTATGGTAACAAAAAATATACGATTTATCGCTTTCATTAAAATGAAGCCAAAATAGTTCTTAAAAATAGTGTTACATTGCCAAAATAGTTCTTAAAAATAGTGTCACTTAGTGGGAACCAACAAAACCTATCAACTTAATCGTACATACATACATAGACTCACGCCTGTTTCCCAGAGGGGTAGGCAGAGACAACGTATTTTCATTTGTCACGATCTTTGCACACCTCTTTTGCCTCGATTACTGTCATTATGTTCTTCATACATACTCGCCGGTTTAGGGTAGGTACTTCTCACCTGCCCTTTCTTGAGAACGTCTCCGATTTGGTCAGAAAATGTTCGAAATAATTGTATTGTATTTTTTTAACATGACGAATGTAGATAGCCTAGGAGGCTTTCACTGCTTCACCGGACTATAGAGGCGAGCGAATTTTCAAACCATCTAGCAACATAAAAACTACAAACTAAGTATCCGCGCCACGGGCACCCCTTTTGGGGTTCGAACCTCGACTCAGGGCGGTTACTGACAGGGAGATGCGAGAGGGCGTATCATTTTAGGGATGTTTTGTGCAATCTTCTCGCGGCCCGCTCTTCCGATTTATGTTCGGACAGGGTATTTCATCGATTCGAATTGTATTGTTGACATCATACAAGAAAAAGTTAGACAATGAACTGGATACCGCTACTCAATTGGCTGAATTTCCATCCAATTGAATGGCTGAGGAATGAAGTTTGGAATTGGTAAGTTGATGCTCAGCTGGGCTAACATGGCAATATAAACCCAAATTTGACTTCTGTGTTCGACCAATGATAATATCGGCATGATATATTGTGACAAAATAAAATGTATAAAATAATAATATACGTAATAGACAATTTATCTCCGTTAGTTTAACACAAAAGAAAACAAAAAATATAATTATTAATAATTGAGCTATTTCCAGAATTGATATGTTCTGGATATATAAGCAAAATACATCCTTTTTAGATATTAACAGATTTTAAGTTCGAAGAAAATTCTTATCGCCGTGTTTTTTTCGTATATATTCTTCACTTACTGTGTATGTATTGTAGAACTTCAATCACAATAAGGCAATTGCATGTTTAATTCAATAATCTATCCAAGAAAAGTTTAGGCAATGAACTGGATATTCTGATACGTGATACTGATACGTGTATTTTTTTCGTTACTTCAAATACTCCCGCGTGTATGGATCAATTTATGTTTATGGATGATGGTAAATAAGTTTGCGAGATCGTTTATATAAATAAAAACGGATAATCTTGGTATTTATATGGCAATAAACAGTTTAAAATGTGAGACCCTGATATTTTTTTATGCTTTTCAGTTATTTATTATTTGGTATATATGATGAAGTTTGATAAATAAAGTAATTTAAAAACTGTTTTGAAACTACCACTCGATGGGGATCATCGGTCCCTCTAAAGATGGACTGACTATCTTGTAAAGGTCGCGTAGCTCTTCGGAGACGTCTTTGTCCAGCACTACTGCTTCCGGCTGATATGATGGAAATAAACCACAGACTTCAAACATACTAAAAACAATAAGAAAAATTCAGCTACTATAAATGTAACTATGAACTTTGTGCCGATGTATTTTTACTATATCTGTCCGTTTTATACCTATGTATTGTGTTCTTAATAAATAGGCAGAAAATTGTAATTATGTTTATATTACAAACCCGGTGCTTGCACATTTAACAAGATTTAAAGTACCTATACATTTTTTATCGTCTTTGTTATCTAAACCTACAAAATATGTAGGGAGTATAATTATAGCCTGGAAATAGACGACGGTACATTTAACGATAAAATGTACCGCCGTGTATTTCAGGTCTTAGCAAGGTCAAGTCAAAGTTATTAGAAACTCTCGTGACAATTCTATGTGTCGTAACCAAGAGTCGCCATCGCCCTTAATTACCCTTATACCTATTGATGAAATGGCTCCTCCGATCCTCAATTGGACGTGCGGCTCACATCTTTGCATTAATATGCAACGTATTTTAACGTAGAGGCCCTGTTGCACCAAGCGTCCCTAAAAACTGACACTCTCATATGTTCAAAGTGCTCGTTAAGCTGCTAGTCCCAGCTATTGGCCCTAAAGAACAATGGTAAAGTCATGTGCGAGGTCTACTAGGCAACTTGAACAAGTCTGACAATGGTGTACCCACTGTCCATTTGAAAAATAAATAAGTACTTTCTATACAAGGGGTATCGATAGCTTAACTATTTCTTACCTAAAGGCAGGCGTACAGTAGGTAACATAGCTTAATTACTATTTTTCAATAGCTACAGATGGTACCGACAGATTAACGCGCTCTCTTGAGCACGGACCGTCTCGCGAGCATTTCTCACGGTTACCTATTACGGAACTTGCTGTTCTTATTTCCTCCTGAAAAGTTATTTACTAACTCCATGATTGGCCTTTATTACACGATAGCTGTGCCCCGCGGTTTAACCTTAATAAGTTATTACAGCTCCTCCCCCGTAAATGATAGCGTGATAATATGTAGCCTATATGATGACCCGACCACTTAGTAATACTCATGCAAATCCATGCAGTACTTTTTGAGTTTAGCCCGGACATACATACAGACAAACAGACACACAGATAAAAATTCTAAAATTTTTATTTTTGGCTTCGATGTCGACAGTAGATCACGCCTCAAGTATCCTTTTAAAAAAATATTCAATGTACAGTTTTGACTTTCCTACGATTTTATTATATGTTTAGATTATATGTATAGATAATATTGTTATTTCCTCTTTATAATAATATGATCGTGTAATAAGCCGATGTGTACGTACTTACTTGTGCCTGTTATATTAATTTTTCTTTGTGTACTTTCGTATATATTTTGCGAATTATACAGGATATAAAAAAAATGTGAAAAGAATCTTTAGGAGCTTCACCCTACTAATATTATAAACGCGAAAGTTTGTAAGTATGGATGTTTGTTACTCTTTCACGTAAGAACTACTGAATGGATTTTAATGAAACTTTACAATAATATAGCTTATACATCACAATAACACATAGGCTACAATTTATAAAGATAATGTGTGAATTGTCCAAAATATGACGATAAGTATCAAGTAAGTAAGAAAAAATCTACCATTTGCGAGCTATTACGGTGTCTACTAATATTATGAATGCGAAAGTTTGTTAGTGAAGACGTATGTATGTATGCTTGTTACTCTTTTACGCCAAAACTACTTTAACGCGGGTGATACCCCGGGGCGCAGCTAGTTTGTCTATAAAACTGAACAACCTGTAGGACATTAGCTTGCAAAATACACAAAAAAATAATCTCTAATAGAAAATTGTCGATTGTTTTACCCATATTGTATGAGAATCTAAAATATTTTTTTTGTTATTTCCACAACTTGTTTGTTCTGTCCTAAGATTTTCTCTACTATTTATACCATATATTGAACAAGCCGTAAATAAACTACAAAGACACGCCCACACGTCGAGAATAATCCTCACTTCCGATTTCAGATCCTACGTAGGTGTTTCATTTACGTCTGATTACGAGTTTTAACTTAGTTGCCACCTTTTCTTTAGCCCAAGATATAGTACGAAAACTAGAAATAAATGGCAGCGTAGTTAGCTTGGTTTCAAAGACATAATGTATTTTTACAGCGTTAAAAAATGTATGAGATTTTCAGTGATTAAAATGGTCGAATTTTCTGTCATCGAATGATCCTTTAGTATATTCAGTAATCATTTGTTCTGTTCACACTGCTCCCGCGTTTCTATACACTAACAGTAACTTAATACAAGCTAGCTAAATATCATTACTATAATAAAATAAATTCTATAAATGTTTTCATACAATCCGTGTGCGTAAATCTTTACGTAAATCTTTGTAACTAGAAATAATTATGTATACTTAATTATATTACTACAAACACATTCTGACTATTTACAAGCGCTTTTTAAAGTCTACGTGAATAAAAACCTTTTTTATTTTAAGTTCTTCTGGTCCATTCATGGGTTGCCTGGAAGAGATCGCTTTTAGCGATAAGGCCGCCACCTGTGCTATTTCCATTTAAATGATTTTTTTTTACTCCAGGTTTATGTATTTGGTGTGCAATAAGGAATTCTCTATCTAAAAACACATGAGTCTACTAGTACCAATATGAGAATTGGTGGAAAACTGTAGAAAAATATGGACTTATATTTCTCTAGAGCGTTAAACCTATTCCCAAATTATAGAAGGGTCGATAAGGAGTGCTTCATGAATGTTCCAAGCGTCATAGGCTAACATCAGATGGTCCCTAAGCTTGTTTGCCTACTAAAAATATAATAGCATATTCAAGTAAACACGCCAATACAAAAACAAAAGCAATTTAGTGTCTTTATTATGTTAATTACGTCCGTGCCTTTCAATTTCGGTGGAGTATTAACGAACAACTTGGTAACAAGCTGTGAATACGTAGGATTATAAAAAGAAAGTATTTTCTTTTGAACACAACAATGACTTAAAAGGAATTGAAACTGTTTCGAGCCTCATTCATTCGTGTGAAAAGGAAAACAATATTAAAATTAAGAAAATAGAGCTTTCGTACTTTTCGACTTCCTTTTCCAAAACAGAGCCGATTTCATTTGTTTTATAAAACCGATTACTTTATAACTAGCCAATAAGAAAATAGGTTAAGTGTTTTGTTACAAGTCGCCAGATTTATAACTTTTAAATATACTTTTTTATTGCTTTATGGAGAGCTGTAACTTTTACAATAAATGGGAAAATTAAATTTTCCAATAAAGGCGGGTTAATTTGAAACAAGTTTTTTATCAGGTATTAAATAATCTCTTTGTTTAGTTAGAAGTATGGTATGGGTAGTGGGTATTGGTTGTGTATAGTAAGCCGATATTCAACGTAAAATGTTTGCATGCTGTGATTGATTATCGTATGTACATATTCGTGAGATAGCATTTAATTAATTATGGTAGGTACACTTATCGTAATGAATATACCGTAAAAAATATTTACATACGCTCTTCATGATTATGTTACTAGCAACAAGTGAGTAGGTATGTAACTAGTAGTCCATCTGCAGACTTGAACGAGAATAGGTCGTGAATAGCATAATGCACCGTTCGTAAGAGTCTTAAAAAGACTTCATAAAGCCGGATTTTTATCTTGTCTAGTTACGTCCCATACCATTGGTCTTTATGGCTATTGCAAACGATTTATGACGTAATGCACAGGAGTTCTTATATTGCAAAAGTCCGGGCACAAAAAACATTCGATCTCCTCACATCCATAAACCGTTGGAACGAACAGCCGACATGACAGAGGAATGGCCGGCTGGTACTGACAATTGTTTCTTCAAATATAAATCCCAAAAATGTTCAATATTTCGGCTCTAACTTTGAAATCGGAATCTTATGGTAGACTTGGTAGACTTACACGGCAGTAAATAAAGAACAACTATAATAAAAAATACTATTTCAAGTGTATGCAAAGTTACATTAACATTTCCCAAACCTGGCATAACCCCATCTAAAATGATACATACATATGTATGGGGAGGCCTTGGTCCACCAGTGGATATCATTATCCATCATCATATTGTTTTTGGCTGATATGATGATAAAGATAAATATTTTACAACTTACCAGCAACGGTGGTTGAACTTAATTTAAATTTGTTTCTACAAATATAATAATATTTATTCGTACATACAATTCTCATTAAATATATTTCATAAACATTATTATGTTAGAAGATATTCATTTCATTACAAATATTACGCAATTCTAAGAATGTTTAATAAAGAGAAAATTCCCTTTTGCTACGTCATCAGAGTAGTTAATGAATGGGCTCTCAGTTTATGTTTGATAAGGAAAAACAACAATTTTAAATTGACGAGTTTATGAGATTTTTTTTCGACGGTTTCATTACGAAAGAATGAACGGATGTTAAATTAACTCTAATTTTAAAGAAAGAACACCTCTAGCTAGCGAGAGTTATATCACCAGCGTAACTAACTAGCTTAAAAATGAAGAATCATATCTCCGTACATCGTTTAACCAACCCCTTAAGGCACGCAGTTTAAGACTCGGGTGTCTGTCTATGGTATCATTGGTCGAAAACTGTAGTTTTGGGACTTGGCCGGCGTCATAGTTTCGCAGGATCCTACAGGTTTGCAGGGAATATTACTAAATGATAACTATGTTTTAGATCCTGTAAGAACAATATTTATTGCAGATTTATATTACTACTTGTATAAAAAAACACATTTCGCTCCAGCTTAACTTGAGCTCTCGTAAACGCTCTTTAGTTATTTTTTTGTTGTGAAATAAGACGCCCACACTCGGAAATTAATTTCTGCATCGCATGGTACTTTACAATCTATAATTGACGGACAAAAAGTGTGCCCGAACTGAAAACAACTTCATACTTATATATTGGCTACACAAATCGTTGCCCTATGTGGTAATCTAACCCGAGACATGAACAGCGAGACGACCGTCTTAACCGCTGCACCATACGTGCAGTCTAATACTAACTATTAGATTCTACATTTAAAATATAATAACCAGCCTGTGAGAGCAATTAAAAGAAATTAAATTCTCAAACTATGCAAAGAGGTTACATGGGAGGAAATGGATCTTCGTTACAGTCATGCTAAATATTTTTTTGCGTGAGGATGGGTTACGTTGCGGTATGCGGCAGAATAAGAAAAAGAAATGTAATAACAAAAGACAATCCGTGATTATGAACCCCTAGTACGACATGATGGAAAAGAACGGATATTTTTAAAATAATATTTTATCCTAAAAATGATAAAAAACTAACGGTAAAATGCTTGTTGGTTTCCCGTACCGGTGGTTCCCTACAAAGTTGTAGGTATTTTGTTATGTAACTACAGATTTAAGGCTACATCTTTGCTTTTTTTTTATTTATCTATTTATTTTTATTTTTTTTGATATCACTATAATATTATAAAGGCGAAAGTTTGTGAGTGTGTATGTTTGTTACTCTTTCACGCCAAACCTACCGGACGGATTTTGATGAAACTGTGTAGTAATATAGCTTCTCGTATATCCGAAAGACATATAGGCCATAATGTATAAAGTTTAACGCGGGAAAACCACGGGGCACAGCTAGTTCAAAATAAATAAGAAAGACAAATATCTGTTTCAACACAATAACACACTCGGCTTAATCTCTTATTGATTCTCCGCAAATAAGCTTTTACTGAATGCGGAGGAAACTAAATGTATCAAATTCTCATTGCCAAATATTATTAATGTTAAACTAACAGTTGCTCTAAATGGGGAAATATTATGTTTAGTTCTATAGGATTTGGATAGGTCTACCCTGTAGAGTATAGCTCCCCTATGAGTGTCAACATAAACACATATCAGACATAAAAACATAATGGCTGTATATTTTGTATGCATTGATTGAAAAAGTAAGGGATTGTCGACCTTAGTATGTAGGTAATTAATATTCACGCATTTCTGATAAAAGGACTTACCACAGACAGGATTTATTTTTCTCTAGAATAAACCACAGAATTATAATATCTGGGGACAATGTCACACAGATCATCCTAGCCCCAAACTAAGCAAAGCTTGTATTATGGGTACCAGGCGACGATATACATACTTATATAGATAGATAAATACATATATACATAGAAAACATCCATGACTCAGAAACCAATATTCGTGCTCATCACACAAATATTTGCACTTACCGGGATTCGAACCCAGGACCACCAGCTTCGTAGGCAGGAGCACTACCAACTAGGCTATGGTGACCGTCAAAATAATAAATTATGTACCATAACATTATGGTGCACAAGCTTGTGTGCCAGGCAAAGGTTAATTTTCATTGTGACTGGCCGCTATGGGCCAAAAGCAGGATACCTTGACGACCTTTTGAGTATAACGACGGTCGCGCTTTAATGCAACCAGGAATCCAATGCACCCCAACTGAGACGACCCAGCGAAACAAACTCAGTGGATTCATCTACTATAGGTTGAACATGTATATCTAGGTAATCATACAGTACCCACCATTTTTTATATTCGTAATTTGTATTTATCCGCCTGCTACTTACTTTAATTTAATTTACCAAATTAAATAGTTCTTAAGAGTTATATATTATGATAACTCAAACTCTCTGGATAAGTATTAAATTGGCGAATAAACTAAGATTAATTACAAGTAAGAGCATTTTCAGAACAAACACATTATGTAAATTGGAAAACTTTATAAATTACGGCTCTTACAAAAGACATGTTTTAATTCAAAGCCCTAAATATTCACTCTTCACTTTCACTCGCAAATTTCTGCGGAAATGTATTGCTTGTTGAAAAATATTTTGGCACGCATCGGTTTGTTTTATTTTTAAGAGTTATTAAAATTATATCTGAATAAAGTTTGATCCCTTATCCAGCAAACATTTTAAGAAAATTTAAGTTAGTTAATAAGTCCCGTGAATGACGCTGTAAAATTTAAAATATATTCAAGATATTTTCTTAACTAATAAAGCGTTGTATAACGGAGTTTCAGATTGTATTCTACAAACAAAGGAGTAGCAGCCATTTTGTACATAATAATAAACTTTGTACATTTGTAACACAATGACATTAAAATCACCCCACTCTTGGGCGATTCGGTTAACGAGATCATCACCGTTTACCTCGAACAGATCAGTTCGATCAGAGACTCTAGTAACACTGCACTCCAACCGATACTTCGTACTCGCCGGACAAGAGTACGACCGCGAACGCGTCGCGACCAACAGCGTCCTCCATGACCCTTAGTTTGCATTCGAACCGATAAAACGCCCTCTCCGGACCTAAACCGGAAGAACGGCCCGCGTCGCGTATTAACGTAGAGAGAAAGTTGCCAAAACATCCCTAAAACGGTACGCCTTCTTGCATCTTCCCGCCAGTAACTGCCCAGAGTCGAGGTTCGAACCCCAAAGGGGGTGCACTCCGGAGCGGGCACTTAGTTTGAAGTTTTTATATTTGCTAGACGCTCACGTCTACGCTCACCTCTGAGTCTGAGTCTGAGTCAGGTGAAGCATTGAAAGCCGCACAGGCTAAATGCATGCGTCATAAAAAAATTACATTAACATCTAAATTTTTAAGGGTTTTGTAATCTGGTTGTCTGTATGTCCGCTGTCATCAATATTATCGATTTACAATAATTTATATGATTACAATAACAAAGGTTACTTCTAAAACACAACAACCTCGCAGGACTAGCTAACACCATACGTAACAACTTTTGTTCTACGAGTTCGGACATAACTCAATACACAGAAAAAGAAATTATATTACACGAATGACGGCGACTAGAGAAATGGGTCAAGTTCAAAGGCGCTAGCGCTGCAGCCTTTCCTGCGCCTTCGCAAGGGTATATTTATGTAATCTTTGTGAGGTGCGTAGAGATACATAAACATCCAAGCGAGAAATTGAATGAATACTGATTTATGTATGAAAATAATATCTAACAAATTATCAAAAGTTGTAGAACAAAAGTTCTTGCTTATGGTGTTAGCTATCTAGTCAAGCGAGGTTGTTGGTGTTTTACAAGTGACCCTACACATATATGAGCTCTGATGGCATGAGTCATATCCAGAACTACAATATTAACATAACGCGGTAAATAGTTGTTCTGAGCCTTATATTATATTATATGTTTGTAAAGTACTCCGCGAAACAGGGATTAGATGCCTAGAGAGAGAAGAGAGAGAAAAAGAAACAGCTCGACGGAAGAAAGATCTCTGTTTTAGAATATCCTTCATTCTAAAAGATGGAGATCTTTCTCCAGTCGAGCTGCTCGCTCATAAAGCTAGAGATCACTTCCATCTCCTTTAAATGTCACTACCGCGATACACAAGCGTCATCGTGTCACTAGTGTAGTTTTAAAATATTCGGACGCGATAGTTTTCATAATAAACAGCCAGAGGGTAAGTAAAGTGATACAAGGTGGTCTAATACATATTTTTTCCCCTCTAAATAAGATGATAATGTGAAAAACCTATCCTGTAAAACATTTAGTAAACCGAGTAGGTACTGTATACAAAGGTCCATAATAAAAATGTCGTAAACTAACTTTTATGTTTTCTCATTATACTTTATTTTATTTTTATTTTATGTACCCACAGAAAAATTTAAAGTAAGAAAGTAATACAAAATTATAGAGTAGTACAAAGGCACTGCTTCAGGCCCGCGAGAGGAGAAACAGTATGAAGAGAATTTGTGTGTAGTTTATTTTAAAGATAAGGTAAATCTGAGCAGGCAGAAAAATAAACTAACAAATATAGCAGTGGCTATGACAGTCGCCTGTTCATGTAGCGGGTTTGAGTCCTGCGCCGGACAACTATTTGTGTAACCCATAAATAGTTGTTCTGAGTATGGATGTAATTTGTGTCCGTCTATTATATGTTTGTAAAGTACCCCGCGACACAGGGATTAGATTACTAGTGCGGGCGTTGTCTTTAAAAAATCATAAAAAGTACTAGAATTACATTCAATTCTTTAAAATTTTATATAAGTTTACATTGACATAGAGAGAGAGAAAATTCAATTTAACTCTTTTTAATTACTTGGAAACTGGGATTCCCAATGGGGTGATGATATTCTTTGCTGTGACTACACAGTACATACTTAGTAAAAAAAAAATAAAAGATACATCCTATACAAACAGTTTTTTATATATGTATATTCTTATTATATCATTCTATTACTATATATAATACTAGCTGGTGCCCGCGACTTCGTCCGCGACAATTTTGAATGATGACCAGTACAACTACTTACTTCTAGCTTAATCTAAAAAATATAACTTTAAAAAGAAAAAAGCAATATAAATTTAAGAAAAACTAACCTAAAAATAGCCTAGCTATAAAATAAACTTAAGACTGCTACTGTTATTTAAAAAAATTACCCAATGTCATCTTTAAGTAAAGTCCGTAAGTCAAATAAAGTAAAATAATAATCAACGATGCATTAATCACAATGGTTACTCTAATTAGATTAGGTTGACCCGACCTCTTAGTAATATTAATGCAAAATTTGAAGTTAATCCATGCAGTACTTTTTGAGTTTAGCCCGTACATACATACAGACAAACAGACAAAAATTCTAAAAATTATATTTTTGGTTTCGATATCGATTGTAGATCACGCCCCAAGTATCCTTTTAAAAAAAATATTCAATGTACAGTTTTGACTTTCCTACGATTTTATTATATGTATAGATAAGATCACAGCTCCTCCCCCGTAGGTGATAGTGTAATAATATGTAGCCTATATGTTGACTCGACCTCTTAGTAATATTAATGCATAATTTTAAGTTAATCCATGCAGTACTTTTTGAGTTTAGCCCGGACATACATACAGACAAACAGACAAAAAATCTAAAAAATATATTTCTGGTTTCGATATCGATTGTAGATCACGCCCCAAGTATCCTTTCAAAAAAATTTCAATGTACAGTTTTGACTTTCCTACGATTTTATTATATGTATAGATAAGATCACAGCTCCTCCCCGTAGGTGATAGCGTGATAATATGTAGCCTATATGTTGACCCGACCTCTTAGTAATATAAATGCAAAATTTGAAGTTAATCCATGCAGTACTTTTTGAGTTTAGCCCGGACATACATACAGACAAACAGACAAAAACTCTAAAAATTATATTTTTGGTTTCAATATCGATTGTAGATCACGCCCCAAGTATCCTTTCAAAAAAATATTCAATGTACAGTTTTGACTTTCCTACGATTTTATTATATGTATAGATAAGATCACAGCTCTTCCTCTGTAGGTGATAGCGTGATAATATTATGTAGCCTATATGTTGACCCGACCTCTTAGTAATATAAATGCAAAATTTGAAGTTGATCCATGCAGTACTTTTTGAGTTTAGCCCGGACATACATACAGACAAACAGACAAAAAATCTAAAAATTATATTTCTGATTTTGATATCGATTGTAGATCACGCCCCAAGTATCCTTTCAAAAAAATTTCAATGTACAGTTTTGACTTTCCTGCGATTTTATTATATGTATAGATAAGATAACAGCTCCTCCCCCGTAGGTGATAGCGTGATAATATGTAGCCTATATGTTGACCCGACCTCTTAGTAATATAAATGCAAAATTTGAAGTTAATCCATGCAGTACTTTTTGAGTTTAGCCCGGACATACATACAGACAAACAGACAAAAATTCTAAAAATTATATTTTTGGTTTCAATATCGATTGTAGATCACGCCCCAAGTATCCTTTCAAAAAAATATTCAATGTACAGTTTTGACTTTCCTACGATTTTATTATATGTATAGATGACATTTATTATAACTGGATACCCCTTCGCTTTTGCATAGCATTTCTTTTAGAGTACCTCGTGGACAAGAGCGTCAATGCCGTAAAAAGGATTTATTTTCTAACCCCAAAAGTAGAACCTGTTATTGTAAGAACATGTTTGTAAGGCGTGCCTGTGAACTTTATAAAAATACCGAAAAACTAGCAGACATTGACGTTTTCTGTTCTACAGTAACATCTTTGAATTTTTTTTTGTTTTTAGTATAACGGTTTTAAATTTCATAAGTAACTTAGAACTTAGCTCAACAACTAATACTTTGTTAATCCATGAGGATGCTATAGGTCTTTAAGTAAAAAATGAAATATTTAAGTTCTTCTGTATGACCGTTTGTTTCTTACCAAAATAAATAACTATATAACTTCCAAGCCGATTTCGGCTATGGGACTGCTACTGATTAGTTAAGGAGCTAGGATGATCATTTCTCACATGCGCCCTTAGATGACTGCAGTATCCAATCTTGTGAGTGAACGTGCGCAAACATTGCCTGCACCTGAGGAAACCGTCGATATAGTTCTTAAATATGACTGCTGGTGGTTTAGTCTTAAAAGCATATCATCAAAACAAGATAAAAGTACTAATCGAATAACCCACCCCTAACTGTAACCGGTGCAAAGTTCTGATGAAAGGGTGAAAATGGCGATGGCCAATCTCTGCACCAGGCTCTGTTTTTTGTCACGATAAAGTAAAGTAAAAAATCTATATAATATGATTCTTTTTTATTTTAGAGTAGGTATCTAAATGAAAGCGAATTTTTATTTGAAGTAGGTATAGTAA
Source organism: Pseudoips prasinana (assembly GCA_951640165.1). Lineage (NCBI taxonomy): Eukaryota > Metazoa > Arthropoda > Insecta > Lepidoptera > Nolidae > Pseudoips > Pseudoips prasinana. The sequence continues at coordinate 13,883,266 of OX621241.1, read as the reverse complement.
AGAGCGCTGGAGCGATGTAGAATGTACAAAACGCAAGCTGCATACGTATTAGGTAGTACGAATGTTAAGTATTTGGCTCACTCCCGGATTGTAAAATTTTATTGGAACGTTCGTTCTAAATTTAAAGGAAAGCGTGAACAAAGAGATTAGTATTGTATCCTTGCGTCAGAAATAGAGCTTTGATACGCCCCGGACGTCCACTTTAAGGTCATCGTACATTTAACAACTCGAATATAGAGTTACATGAGTTACATAGTTATGACGGGCCTGTTGGCGTGGTTGACAAATACTTGCTTTTCACGCCGGAGGTCGTGGGTTCGATTCCCACGCAGGACAGATATTTGTGTGCATTAATATGTCTGTTTGTCCTGACTCTGGGTGTAATTATCTATATAAGTATGTATTTACGAAAGAAAAGTAGTTAGTATATGTAATATATCAGTTATCTGGTTTCCATAGTATAAGCTCTGCTTAGTTTGGGATCAGATGGCCGTCTGTAAATAATGTCCCAGAATATTATTATTATTATTATACTGTGGCTTAAGGTCCATATAGCACTATCCGCTCGGCTTACCTTTAATAAATAAATAGAGAGGTTGGTTGATATTTCGCAATCCACCATAGAGACATTTTATGTGATCTTAACTGATTATCATAACAGCTGAAAAAAAGGTCCACTTCTGGACAAAAGCCAAAAGAATCATGGCGAACACATTAAGATGTTCATAGTTCACAAAAGGAAGCTGCTGTCCGTCTTCTGGTAGGTTCGGATCGACGCTCGCCACGGGATGAGATGGGGTGATGATATTCTGATACCTTATAATATAAGTTAACTGATGTATCAATATTTTGTTTCGATTTGGCGCAATAAAGTGTAATCTATCCTATCTATCTTTCCCTCCGTCACCACACAACATCTTAACTGATGTGCGTGAATAGTGAACACATGTTTTTACTTATAAAATATACCACCCTACGATACTGCACAGAACAATTATAAGCTCGATGCAAACCCGGACCAGCTCGACTGGAAGCCAACGAGCAGTCAATTTGGCACCAGCTATTCATAATATTAATAATTGCCTATTACTCGACAACTTGGTGGCATCTAGATGGCGGTCTCAGGCTTGGGATAAAATATTTCTAAACTATAGTATTTATTTGTGATATATTAGTAAGTCAACAACGTTACACTAATTAATTGACTATTAATTAACTGTAGATCCTTGCATAATCAGGTACAAATGATACAACAACAATATATGAAGATCAAATGCTAGTCGAGCTACTAAATACGCAACGACCTTAAGACCGGGGTGTGCTCTAATTCTATTTTTCAGAATCAGAATAGTTTATTTGTAAATCATAGGTAAAGAATATATACATTGATGATACATGTCAAGATCTTAAGTAATTAGATATTGCGCTATGTTTTGTCATTGATGACATACAAATACATGAAAATGAATTAATTAAATAAAATTCACTGTGAAACTACACAGGATCACAACAAAATAATATGTAAGAATCTAAAATAAATAATAATGGAAGTTAATTAAAGTGTCTTATCATTTAAATAGTCATGTAAGTCATATTAGCATTTCTCAATCAGTGACTTGTGAAGACATTTTTAATACAAAACTTAAACTTTAAAGGACTTTTTCATTGGCGTACATTTTATGACATCAGGCATTTTATTATAAATTTTGGAAGCAACACCCAAGAAGCTCTTTTTCATCAATGCAATGTTGCATTTTATCGTACACAGATTATATTCATATTGACTACAAAATGGGGTCTTCTTAACTGATGACAATTTTGTGAACAAGTTTGGATGGATTTTATAAATAATATTGTTTCTAATATTTACATAGGCAGGTGGTAGCTTTTATATTTTAAAATTCTTGAAGTAGCGAACACCTTTACAACTTTTTAGGGCTCCGTTGCCAAATGGCAAAAAACGGAACCCTTATAGATTCGTCATGTCTGTCTGTCATGAATTTATATGGAACCAACACGAAATCAAAATCGGTTCATAGACAACGGAGAAATAAAAAACGGATAGCACATGCAAACAAAACCATTCTATATACCATCTAATCTTATAAAGGAATTAAATGGTTTAAAAACCTGAAGTAATAAAGAAAACATTGTTCAGAATATGGGATTAGCATTCCATTTTATAAGTGAATAGAACCGTACAAAGTTCAAACAAGACGAGCACGGCTATCGTCCAGCACTACTTCATTTACTTCAAGAAGCGAGTTTTATTTTAGTGTGATAGTTTAGTTTATTCTTGCATTCTTGCCTTTTTCTTACACATAGTGCTGGGCTACGGTTAGTTCAACACCGGTTTCTTATCAGATTTTTGCTGGTTTATAACATTTTTTGTATCAATTATCCGGTTTGTAACTAGTATGTAGTTTTTAACGATAGCGAGGCGGTGACTTTGGCTTTTTGTTACGAGCTATTTTTTGTCGCACCTATTATAAATCTCACTTAAATGTAGATAAATAGAGGTGTTTTGTGCTGAATAATAGGTTTAATCGAGAAAGATAATGTGGGTGTATTCAGATGCACAATTTGCAAAACAAAGAAGTAATATTGCTTCATAGAATACTGCAGTGTCATTTGTCATACAGTATTCATTATTATTCCTAGATTGCTTTCTTACTAATTTTATTTTACTCTATCAACTAATTTTGATTTTAATAATAATATAATATACCTACCTTTGTTGTTTGATAGCCAAGATCGTGTGAAAATAAGAGGCAGAACACCGAGTTATAAAGCTTTTAATTCTAACAAGAGTATTAGGAGCCAATATAGTTAATGTTTACTCAGACATTAATGCTACACATTAATGCTCATGTGGTAATCAGACCCAAGGATAGAGTCACTAGAACTCAGTGGAGGCTTAAGGCATCTGGCAAATAAGACTATTGACTAAATCAAAGGCGCCGCAAGGCACCTCTTTGGGATTTGAACCACAACTCATACTGATTACTGACGTGGAAATCCAAGAGAGTTTCAGTTTTTAGGGACGTTTTGTGCAATCGCTCTACGTTTATACGCGGAGACGCGGGTCGCATAAAGGAATGAAAGGAGCCTTTCATCGCGGAGGTAGGCGTGAGAGATGCGATGAGTGTTGCACACTTTGAAGCAAAACTTCTTGGAAGTAACTGAAAAAAATAAAAATAACTTTATTATAAAGATACAACCTATTCAAAACCAACAACCTACTTGGTGTGCTGACTTCGTATCGTCATCACCGCTTCGCCCTTAGTTCTCTAAACCTCTATTGTACTTGCATGATTGGTGCTAGCAAAATAGAATGAGCAATATTTTTATTCATCATAACCTAAATTGTCATCATCATCATTATATCAGCCTAAAGAAGTAGTCTGCTGTACAAAAGCCTCCACCAAGATTGGGGGAATACGCCATAATCATCACGTTTGGCAGACGGGTTGGCGCCGTATAATGATAATAGTTCAGGGAGTCATGCTACTGGCCGTTTGGGGCTAGGTAGGTATTCCCTCGCGATGATTTCTACGCCCCACATGGGATGAGATGGTGTAGTAATATTTAGCAGCGCCACCTGCGTTCCATAGCTACCACCTAACAGCGGTCACCAACTCCCATAGCAAGCGCGGTGAATACGGCAAACTCCTCTAAATGGCAACGTTATAGAAACGTTGATGTGTGTGCTGTGTACCTCACCTCGTTCATATTTATTTCTCCGGCATCAAAAACATAGGGTATCAAAAATATAATGTATAATATCTAGGGTCAATGTCACACAGATCATCCTAGCCCCAAAGTAAGCAAAGCTTGTACCTACTATGGATACCAGGCTACGATATACATACTTATATTGATAGATAAATACTTAAATACATAGAAAACATCATACATATACATAGATTAACGCAAGCTTTTGAACCCCCACAATTTATTCCTGTCATAAAAACAGTTCTCAGTTGACGTCTTCTACATACCTACTGAAGATTTTGGCTTCAAAGTGGACCTTTGAAACTAAGCTCTTTATAAAATTTCGTGTTTAGTCAATGAGTAAATATACCTTTGGCTTTTAGATAGATTAACTCCGAAAAACATAGTTTTTAAAACTTCCAAAGCAGATACTTAATATATCTTACCTTGGCATTCCTATACTTTTTTAGAATATACAACGAGATAGACATTAAGTTAGTTAAACGGTACTTACTTACGCAGTGGATACCCTAAGGATAGAGTTGTTCTAGCCGCCCATTAGGTCTCTGACACACCTTAACAACTGTTACCTAATGGCTACAGCCGGGGCCGACAGCTCCACGCACGTGCCCTCCGAAGCACGGAGACGATCAGAATATAAACCACTTTGGTGGTCACCCATCTATGGACTGACCTCGAGCCTAGTTTCTTGACCTCACCAATCACTTACGGACCGGTAAGAGCATCTAGCTGTGAGCGCCTCAAACTCACTCAGTTAAACATACGCTCAATGTAATTCGTAAAAACCTTTGTGTAGAAACTATTTTAGTTGCAGTTCTATAATAATATAATAAGGCATTTTAATATACGTTGTTTCTCACTAACTGCCTGTTAAAAATAGTAAGAATGTTACATACATAATGACGCCACTGCCGCGCCGGATGTAGTGTTGCCATTTTATTTTTACAAAGTTACCACGACCTTGCAATATACTCATTACGTGAACTGCTATGTGTATAGCCATAAAACACAAAGCAAGACCTATTTTGTTCGTGTTATAGCTGTGACACTGTCTGAATATACGATCATTCATAATATGAATTAAATTTGCGAATTCCAATTTTAAAAATTATTTTAGTTTAATAGTAAAGTATTATAATATTTCTCACGACACTTTTAACGGATTAATAGAATAAAAGTGATCTGGGAAACATTATAATATGAAACTCTAACAGCTTACTCACGGAACAAACTGTCGTATGAACAGTCTCTTACTTGGTATTAGAGCAAGTAACAAAGCAGGCAAGAGAAACTTATTACATTGTGTTAATAACGTTCAATGTTAGTGGTAAGGAATAATGTCAATAAAAATAATGAACTTAACGTCCATCTTTAAGATCGGAAATGTTCTCAAGAACCTGGCCCAGGTTAGAACTGGCGAGCATGTATGAAGAATATAATGACAGTAAACGTGGCAAAAGAGGTGTGCAAAGATCAAGACAAAAGGTAATTATTTGTATATTTTTCTATGCCTCTCTCTCTGGCAAACAGGCGTGAGTCTAAGTAATTATGTATGCATCTTTAAGAAACAATTACGACAAAAACATGCTGGATACTTTTAAAATTCCAGATTCATTGGTATAACTCAATTTTCATAGTCAGCAAGATATTTAAAAATAAATATTTCGTATTCTTTTCCAATATTACAATTTGCTGATTTTTTTGTAACAAAAGTAATTTTTTACATTTACTATTTAAAATACGCTCGGCTTAGCACAATATTGTGAATGGAAGATGTGGAAATACAGTTAAACGCCCGCACTGGGCGTTTAACTGTATTTCCACATCTTCATCAATCAATTTACCTTTTTTTTTAAGAAAATCCCCGAACTCGTGAGTTACACTTGGTATCGCGAAGTTCCTTACAAACATATAATTGACGAACATAGTGCATACCGAGAATCAGAACAACTACTTATGGGTCACACAAATAGTGGACCTGTGCTAAAATCGAACCCAGGATACGAAGTGCCGATAAAACTGTCATAGCCGCTGCGCCACACGTGAATGAGAGTTCTTTTTGAAAATTATAGTCTTATTTTAATATTTTACTAGGTATCTAGAATACTTACTAGGCATTTAATTCGGTAACACACAGCTTCATGTTAATTAAATAAAGTTTATTTTTTCTCTAAAGTGGCAACACCGGATGGGATGGATGTTCGTAAGAGTTGCCACAATCAGAGCTGTTGTTTCATTCGGTCACATAGTAACAGGATACACAACCATCCCATTGAAGTCTGGCGATTTTCCTCTTACGTACACTTGCTGATCGTAAATAAGTTGTTGTTCTCGGTTATTTATGTTTAAACCATAAATTACAGAGCCGACTTTAGTTATATTTTACACCGAGTTAAAATCATCTGGCTGAGTCAAATTTCATGCGGATTGATTCAGTATTTATGATGTCATGAATAGCACTCCAGTCTGATGATAAGCGGACATGTGGTCTAAAGTGGACCTTGCGTAAAATGCGAAGCTTAGCAAGAAGGGCATTTCATACATGTCTGAACTTTTGATAAAAGGGAGGCAAAAGGAGCCAGCTTGAAAAACTTGAGATTGTTATTAATTGATAATTAATTTATCTGTCACCATGTTATATTTGACCTCATTTGTAATTGTCACTATATTGATATTTTGTTTTATTACCACAGACAAGATAAATAGTATCGTTTTTAATTGAGACGTGTGTGAACTGTTTTTTAATGATTTTGATTCGGATGCGTTCGGCAAGATAGAATGTCGACGACAAAGCGTTGGGGACACTCTCGACGCCTATCAGAGTGGCCTGATAAAAGTCCGGATATCAAAGGACTAAATTGTGAAGATCCTGATCACATTTTCTGAAAAGAAGTTTCTGTAACCAAGATTCTTGTAACTGGCGTCGACAATCCCAGTTGAATAGTTTTTGCTCATCGACATGGAAGGTATTCCCTGATAAAGTATCGGCTCAACTTAATTTTTAGCTCGATCGAGTAAATCTAGGTACCTAGTTTTTGTCTCAATGAATTAGTATTTACGTGCAATAAAATCTAAGACTCAGTACATAGGCAGGACTTTAGTAATATTTTACACCGAGTTTAAATCGTGTGGTTGAGTCAAATTTCATGCAAATTGATTCAGTATTTATGACGTCATGAATAGCACTCCAGTCTGATGATAAGCGGACATGTGATCTAAAGTGGACCTTGCGTAAAATGCGAAGCTTAGCAAGAAGGGCATTTCATACATGTCTGAACTTTTAATAAAAGGGAGGCAAAGCGCCTGCTTGAAGAACTTGAGATTGTTATTAATTGATAATTAATTTATCTGTCACCATGTTATATTTGACCTCATTTGTAATTGTCACTATATTGATATTTTGTTTTATTACCACAAACAAGATAAATAGTATTTTTGTTTTTTAATTGAGACCTGTGTGTACCGTTTTTAGACTAATAATATAGTCTACTTTCAACTACCAAAATAAATATATCATGATTATATTTCCATTAGATTAATCCGTCACTATCTCTCTAATTGCTTACGATTATTAAATTATAAGAACTAATTAGTAAAAATGTCATGGTGGTAAGGAAAATAGAAGATAATTAGAACTTCACCATTATTTTTGTACATGATATTATGTTTTAATAATATTATTACCTATACTAAATCATAAAGTAATATGCGTATATCTAACATTCAAGTCCTAATACAGAAACTTTTCTTATATCCTTATAAACTAGCTTTCGAATAGCATCAAAACACGGCATTCGTTTGGGAGTTAAGAATATATACAAAATCCACAAAGATATGACACATTCGCGTCAAACAAATGACAGCCCAATTTTTATATCGCGGACTTTTATTTTTTTCTTTTTTATCTAGTGAGCAATTGTTACCCTACTGTTAGAGTTGTAGGCCAGTAGGCCTCAGACATGGCTTATCGACTCTTATCTAATGACTACAAACGGGATCCAGAGTATTGCCGGCTTTGAAACTATCTGACGCTCGTTTCATTTCGCTGTAAATATAAATCGAACTGCTCCATAGGCTAGCAGTAGTCTGTTCAAAGGCTGATTAAGAGTCAAATCCCGGGTAGGACCAAAGAAAAGTTTCCGTCGTCCGACGTCTGTTATGTTATTGTAAGACGATAGAGCCGGTTGTGACGGCTAGCCATCTCATCAAATCACGAGGAGAGGGAATAGAAGTACAGACGCCGGCACATCCAGTTACCCCAGTCTGTCAATTTTTTTAATAGATTTTTAACTTTATCACAAAATCATAAGGTTCACTTTCAATTGGCGATATTTGACAGGTACCTTGATGTGCTGGCGTCTGTACATTTGTGTTTGCGCAAATACTTCTGTACTATATATCATCATCATCATATCATTTGACTGCACGTGTGGTGCCGCGGCTAAGAAAGTCGCCTCGCCACTTCGTGTCGCGGGTTCGAGTCCCGCGCCGGACAACTATTTGTGTGACCCATAAATAGTTCTGAGTCTGGATGTAATTTGTGTCCGTCTATTATATGTTTGTATAGCAAGTAAAGTAAGTAGATACAGGGATTAATTTACCTAATGCGGGCGTTGTCTTAAAAAAGTATATATATCAGCCGAAAGACGCCCACTGTTGGATAAAGGTCTCCCCAAAGAACTCCAGAATTTCAGGTCTTGCGCTACCCGAAACCAGTGGCTTCTGGCGACTCACAAGATAATCGGTCCATCCTGTAGGGGGCCTGCCCCCGTTACGTCTTCCTGTTCTTGGTCGCCACTCGATAACCTTTCTGCCCCAGCGGTCGTGTACTATATGTATATGGCTTCTCTCTATTGAGACTGGCTGCCATGGCTAATATTCGAACAAGAGACCATTATTATTATTTGTTAGTATAAACCTAATTGAGAACATACACAAGTCTTCATCGACTTTCTTAACTCAACATAGTCGTAACCAAACAAATTCGGAAACTTTGCTTTATGTAAATGTATTGTGACGTAGAAACAACATGTTTTCAAGAAAGTGATCCCTTGAGACTTTGTTCTTTATGTAAGAGGTTGATCAAGGTGACATATTGTTGAAATGTTCAAACGGATAGCAAGTTTCTTGGATAAGATTTCTGTCGGAATCAAGTTATATAAGAGTAGTTGGTTACATACCTACCAGACTACTTATTAAAGACTGGAATATGCTAAGTTGTATTAAATTACTGGGCTTAGAGAAAATGTATGTGTTTTATGTTTATAGTGAGGTAACAAAACAACTTATGAAGTATAAATAAATAGAAATATCACAGCTGCATATCTTTCTATGCACTAACTGGCTCTAGTTCTGGTTAACACCAATGTTATCTAAACTGCTTATTTGAATTTGTTTCTTAACACACTTGTCACAAACCTGGCTTACAAACACCTTACAAGACGTTCCAACCAACTGCCATCTGAATACCGTAACCGTGTTTTTGTCTAAAAACTTGACACTTACCTATCGTAGCTATTGCGTTCCGTTGCACGGGTATGATATTTCGCATGACAACTTGTTAAAGATAAAACCACAAAAAATGTTTTAAATTAATAAATTCTCTTGCAATACTGCACGTGCGGTGCAGTGGTTAAAGTGGTCGCCGCTAGAACGAGGCGACGTCATCAGCACCCTCGTATTGCGGCTTGGAAACCCACATGGAACTTATTTGTGTGACCCATAAATTGTTGTTTTGAGTCAGGGTGTGCTTTGAGTCCGTCAATCGCATCCCCCGTGATACACTGATATAAAAAAATTGCGCGAACGTTGTCATTTAAAATTATTAAAAAATTATTTATTCATATATTACGTTACCATTATGTGCATGTTTAAATGCCATTACGGACCAGTTGGCGTGGTTGACAGTTGACGCCGCTGGTCGTGGTTTCGATTCCTACCCAGGACAGATATTTGTGTGCATGAACACGTCTGTTTGTCCTGAGTTTGGGTGTAATATATATAAAAAAGTATCGGGAATGGATGATTTGTTTATGGTTCCAAATCAAATTTTTGTTTTTTTTGTTGTTGTTAGATTGGCACAACTGATCTCCATTTTGGCGCGGAGTTTGAGTTGCATCTGTTATTTATATTAAATACAGTGCTGGTTTTAGTAATATCATATATAGTGTGTATTGCGAATTTCATAATAGACAAAAATATCGAACAAAGAGTTTGTCTTAAATTTTGCATCGCTAATGAATTTCGTGTTCGGAGTCACTGAAAATTTTACAGAAGGCTTACGGTGAATCGACTTTATCAAAAACTTATGAGTGGCTCAAAGCGTTCAAAAGCGGTCGAGATGTGATGAAAGATTTGCCTCGCTCTGGTAGGACATCAACGTCTGCAACTGAAGTTAACATCGCAAAAGTGAAGGAAATAGTGACTGAAAATCCTCATTCAACTCTGAGAGAGATAGCCGCCGAACTTTCTGTATCTCACGAGTCGATTCGTACCATTTTAACTAATCATTTGGGTATGAAACATGTTTCCGCTCGGCTAGTCCCAAAAGATCTGAATTTTCTCCAAAAACTCAGTCGCATGAAAGTCGCTGAGGACATGGTAGAACGAGTCAATTCCGACCCAACATTCATGAAACGCATTTTTACTGGTGACGAGACGTGGGTTTACGAGTTTGACATGCAAACTAATCAACAAGCTTCGGAGTGGCGCCTTCCAACTGAACCGAAACCGAAAAAACCACGCCAAAGTCGATCAAAAGTCAAAGTCATGTTGACTGTTTTCTTTGACTATCTCGGTGTTGTGCACTCTGAATTCTTACCGGAAGGTCGAACGGTAAATAAAGAATATTATTTGAGCGTTATGCGGCGTTTAAGAGAGCAAATTCGACGAAAAAGTCCAGATTTGTGGAAAGAAAATTCTTGGATTTCGCAGCACGATAATGCACCTTCGCACAAGGCCATCATTGTGAACGAATTTTTGACCAAACACTCAACAAATACCATCCAGCAACCACCATATTCACCAGATATGGCTCCAGCTGACTTCTTTCTTTTTCCTTAACTCAAATCACCACTTCGTGGTACCCGTTTTCAATCGGTAAAAGACATAAAGGAAAATTCGCGGCGAGAACTGAACTCAATTCCGATAGCAGCGTTTAAAAATGTTTTGATGAATGGATTATTCGTTGGCGTAAGTGTATCGTTTCTGAAGGAGCATACTTTGAAGGTGATAAAATAAATTTGGATGAATAACAAACATTTTGTATATTATTGATCTTTTCCCGGTACTTTCTTGACCTTTGAGAGTAGTATATATAGTATGTATTTACAAAAAAAAAGTTGTACATCAGATATTTCCTTTCCATAGTAGGTACAAACTCTGCTTAGTTTAGAATCAGATAGAGTGTGAATATTGTCTCAGGATTTTATTTATTATTACTTAACATATTTAAAAACACATTCGTATTGTTATAATTACTTTTGATTTAGTGAATAATAAGGTTTTCTGATTATCATGCGATTGAGTGATTATCGGCATAATAAATATAAATGATTGATGACCAGGAACTAAAATTAGTTTGCAAAGTCATCTTTTCCTCCATGTTGTTGTAATATGAAACAGTAGTGAAAATAATAAACTTTCCATGATAAGCTATCATGGAATGTTTAATATTTTAACTTAGGTTTTCTTTTAACTTTTTCTAGTACTATATGCGGTTGTATGCAGCTATTTTCAGTCCTTGGTAGTCACACTGAGCCCAACGATGAAATATTGTGCTTTTATTAGAAACTTGAACTTATTGAGGTGTTGTTAACAGACCAAACAAAAATAATGATTAAAATGCTTCTGTACGTTATTTTTACGCAATCGCTTTTAGTACTTTTTAGGTATATTAAATAGCGCGTCTTATTAATGAGGTGTTACGGGCCGTCCTCCACTACTGCAAAAATAATTTATATAAGAATTGAAGAACTCTAACTATTACTAGGCTTTAGTACCAGTGGACCCATATAAACTTCGTTCATCCAGTGGAAGTAAAGAAAAGATGAAGTCCGTAGTATGTTTATTTTATAAGTTGGATAAATAATTAGTAACTTAGATGGTTACACTAAGCATCGGATTCTACACCTGATACTATTTTAATATTTTGTAGGCTGTGTGGTTCGAATTTCATCTGTGTGATATCGGACCCAGAAATAATGACAAGATCACACCATACCATCCCTGGACTGCCGTAGAAGGCGATTATAAGTTACGACTGACAGTCGGACTGCCGTGCCACCTTTATACAGTAACAACCACCTAACTGCGATCGCCAACCCTCATGCCAAACACGGTGACTACGGCAAAGCCCTAAGTCCCAATTTACACCTCGGCGGAATGGAATGGAAGCGAACTTATGCAGCGAAAAAGAACAGGAGAATGCTCGAGAATTCCCCGGAGGACAAGCGACCTCTAATTCCTCGTATGTAGATTATGTCTTACACAATGGAAATAGACTTCATAATGATATGTACAATTTCATTGCAAAAATTCGCTTCCGTTCGATTCAGCGGCAGTGTAAATTGAGCGTAATGGCAAAGTTGTGGAATCCTTTGACCTATTTCGGAAAAATTCTACACGCACTATTTTCAGTAGGTACCTACTCACTAGTTTCTCATAAAACTGTATTCAAAATACGTACTTACACTATTTTTATAAAAATTCCAAATGAGTTTCATAAGTGAAATATTACATTGTGAAACCCCGTACAAAACATCAGTAGGACTGATACGAATTCATATCAGAAATAAGAAAAACATAGACATGACTCAATATTATGGCTTACCTTAGCAACCCACATTAATCACATTACATAGTATAATATCTCACTAAATATCACAACTGTGATGAAAACATAAACAAGTATACACGTGTATTCCCGGCGCGGCGGCGGCCATGATACCTGAGTGACGCCGACGCCATTTCTTGCGTGAGTTGACCACACCGCCGCGCCGCCCATAAATCACCGACGCTCGAGCACTGTACCATTCTTTTCCCAATGAGATAAGGTCGAAAATAGCTTAACATATTGGACGATGTTCATTCATTTTGTTGATATTTAAATTGTGCGAAATTATTAATTAATCAGTGATGTTTATTATCTTTGTTTAATTAATAATTTCATAAATTTCTACAATCTAAAGATTATTGATCAAAATCTTCCAATACATTACGCTATTTTAATATATATTTTAACTAGTATTATTATGAGATATTCATCATATTTTAATTAAATTGTATGTAAATTGAAAATCCTAATCATGTCAAATTTCGTAGTTTTTGCATACTAAACCGTTTTTTAGGGTTCCGTAGCCAAATGGCAAAAAACGGAACCCTTATAGATTCGTCAAGTCTGTCTGTCTGTCTGTCCGTCCGTATGTCACAGCCACTTTTTTCCGAACTATAAGAGCTGTACTGTTAAGACTTGGTAAGAAGATGTATTCTGTGAACCGCATTAAGATTTTTAAACAAAAATAGAAAACGAACAATTATTTTGGGAGGTCACTATACATAGAACTAAAAATGTAAAATTTTTTTTCATCGTACCTACCCATACATATGAGGTGTCTATGGATAGGTCTTCAAAAATCATATTGAGGTTTCTAATATCATTTTTTTCTAAACTGAATAGTTTGTGCGAGAGACACTTCCAAAGTGGTAATGAGTGCCCCCCCCCCCCCCCCCCCCTGTAATTGCTAAAATAAGCTAATGATAAAACTAAAAAAAATATATGATGTACATTATCGTAGGAACTAACAACGAAAATTGGTTTGAACGAGATCTAGCAAGTAGTTTTTTTTAAAACGTCATAAACCGCAATTTGCTTTCATTTAATCAACTGAAGTACTTTCGGCTACGGAACCCTTCATGTGCGAGTCCGACTCGCACTTGGCCGGTTTTTTCTATACATCTAGTCATTAAAATTATTTAAAAAAATACATCGAATCCGTAAAATTAATGAACTTTAATTCTAGTTCTTGTGAAATTGCCGATCTGAAATACACACTCGCAGATCAATGCTAGTTCATTGCTTTGTCTAGAACACGAAGCCGATAGGTTCCACCTACATCCTCCTGAAGGGTCTAACACCCTTCCCGATGATTTATGTATTGTTAGGCGTGAAGGGAATCCTAAATTTGATCTGCCTGTGTGTATCGTTCGTAGCGTAATGGCAGAGGGTGTTGTTTCCAAACCACGATTAAATTAACAAGTTTCCAGTTTTGATCTTAAATAAATACATTCAATTACTTAATCATTAAATGACGGTATTATTTCTCTGTACATGTACAAACCATTTATTAAACAATTTTGCAGTTTATAGTCTTAAGTATCAATCCGATTTTGGTATGATCCTTTTTGTAAATATTTGTTAACGGCTTTAACTACTACCTTAAAAACATAAAAAATCACTTTTGTTTATGTCAACCTTTTCAGACAATATTAATATAGGACCACACCGAAAACATTATCTATCTAATAAAAAAACGATGGATAAATCGCGTAACTTACATACAAAACTATACTACTTTGAAGTCGGTAAAATTTTGACTAAGGGGCAATAGATTCTATATACCTTGGGTTTGGTACTTAATGTTCAAAAAAAGTTTTTGTCGCTTTGGCCATAAACTACACCAAAATAATAATATTGAGAAATTATTCACACACGGCCATCTGATCCCAAACTAAGCAGAGCTTGAACTATCGGATATACTACATATACTACTTTTCTATTGTAAATACCTACTTATATAGACCCAGACTCAACAAACAGACATGTACACAAATATCTGCACGTGTGGCGCAGCGGCTAAGACAGTCGCCTCGCCGCTTCGTGTCGCGAGTTTGAGTCCCGCGCCGGACAACTATTTGTGTGACCCATAAATAGTTGTTCTGAGTCTGGGTGTAATTTTTGTCCGTCTATTACATGTGGGTAAAGTACCCCGCGACACAGGGATTATATTCCGTAGTGCGGGCGTCGTCTTTATATAAAATAATAAATATATATTTGTCCTGGGTGGGATTCGAACCCACGACCTGCGGCGTGTAAGGCAAGTATCTACCAATCATACCATTGCCGCGCATCACACGCCAACTATATTTTACATTTAATAAACGCAATATATTAAATTCCATTTGATGAAACGTCGCAAGACGTTGCCGTTTCTCAACGGCATGAATAAATTACTTGCACGCTGCACAATTTTCAGCTCGTATTAAACACATCAATCATAATATACTGAGGTTGTGAGGCACAAAGGATAACCAATCATAAAAATAAATTGAACCGCGTTGTCTGAAACCAAAGTAAAAAGGATAGTTTGGGTAAAACACGGCTTTTATCAGACCGAGACGAATGAATGGCCTAGGGCGATGTTTTGGCTCCTTATCCTGCGCTAGGGTGCCTCCCTCAGCCACCCTCGGTGCAAGATAAAACTGTTCGCTTAAGGGGACTAGTTGGAAATAACAAAGATGCACGACCGTGACCTTAATTACTTTCAATTTGTATATCTATTAATGTTCCTTTCTAGGATTCTGTACCAAAGAAGGGACCCTTGTGGTTTGGCTGAGACAGATTTTTTTAACTTTATGTTTATAGATGGCCAACAAGACTTTCACTGGTTCGAACAATATAAGTGAGTAAGGCTTAAGCTGTCCTGTAAATAAAACTACAAACTAAGTAATCCGCTCCTTTGGGGTTCGAACCTCGTCTCTGGGTGGTTACCAATATAAAGGGTCGGATTTTAGGGACGTTCTACGTTACTGTAGCTCTAAGTTAAAACACAAAGAAGCGGGGCGCTCGTGTTTTTGTTGATTGAGGTTTGGGAAAGATCGGATTTTGTGCAGTGTCACAAGTTCAGTTCAGAAAGTTTCTAATACTCTTACATACGAAAGGTTAGGTTCTTAAGTTACCAAGTGATAGTTAAGATACGATAAGAAAAATCTTTTAAATACGCATATTCTGATGGGTTACACTACACCTGGTCCGACATGCACTTGACTGCTATTTTTTATGAAAGCAACTACCCCAGCATACTCGTCGAGAACAGTTTCTAGTACCATTAAATACGTGTTTTAGCAAGGAACGTAAAGAACTTCTATAAATCGTCTTTGGCTGGCCCATAAAATAGATGTTTGTCTTGAAGCTGCGTAATTATATTGTACACATAACTCAACAAGTTTTATAAGTCAATACGTTGACGAGGCTTTAATTGAGCGGGTTGCTGTTTGGCGCTGTTTGCTGGAGCGTTATATTTATAGCTTTCAATGTATAGGCGATAATTTCAAAGGATCTTTACAACACAAAATAATCCCACAAAGGGGCACAATCAGTGTTGCGTGTCAATGCACGAAATGGTCGTCCTTGAGAGTGTCGATTTACAACTATTTAGTATCTCTCGCAAGGGAAATCAAGCCTGTATTCGCTTATCTCGGCTCATTAGGCAGCTGTCGTGATGGCGACCGAGGACAAGGGCATCGAGTCGCGAACTCCCCGGGGATTCAACCCACACGTAGATATAAAGGAAAGTGAACCTTCGAACACTTTGGGAACATTTTGATAAGACTGTCGAATTAAGATCTAGACTTTATTTTTTTGCTTCTTGAGTACACATATTATTTACCATCGCCTCCTACGCTATGCGGTTAGCCGGAATGCGGTCAGCCGCCAGCAATCAATATTGCTGACCGGCTGCTGACAGTGCGAATAAAAACTACTTTCTCGTACAAATATCTCAGTACGGTCAGCCGCACGGCTGGCTGCATTGCGGCTAGCCGCATAGTGCGTTGAAGGCCATAAAATAAATATCAAATTATTCGGATATAGTTAGTTTATCTTAGTAACTCCAAAGAATCAATGGATTATAACCAATATTAATAACCTATGATGAAGATGTTTTATGTATGGATGTTCAAGTTCTGTAGTGATCTAAAAAATGTTTTTGCTTATAAATATTTCATATTTGATTTATTAATCATAAAACTAATTATTAACATTTTTATTAATTATAAAATTAAGATAAATAACGCGATACGTGGCTATTTAGCCATGTCTCAATATCCAAAAACCAGCTTCAACATTGTTAACAATTAAAAGAGATAATATGTTCTGTCCTACAGGTTCTTCAAGAACGGCATACTAGTATTTAAAACAAAATAAATTACTACCTACCACGAAGAAATAAATACTATTAAATTTAAAGAATGGTTCCAGAATGTGCCTGAAATAGCTTCGTGTGATATTTTTGAGTAATGCCTCTTATGATTAGCTAAAACAGTTATGAAATATGTAGATAAATTGGCTCTGGAACACGGTCATCGCGTTCTCAGAATGCCAGCATATCATTGCCAATCTGGCTCAAACCAAAGGTTATGCAGCCTGCCACAACTCTTCTCCGCCTTCAAGCATGAAAAATATGATGGTCCGATTAAAAAAAACCTGTGAAAAAGTAACAAGAGTCGACTGGTCGCAGGTCGACGAAATTCCGTCGTACAGTTCCAGTATGAATTATCCTATTCTATAAGTCTTTGACCAGGATATCACAATTGATAGTATAATTTACAATAATGTTAAGTGAAAATGATAACGATGCAGCATCTCCTCAAGCAAGAAAGCAATTTGAAATCTGTTTAAACTTGGTCATTTCTTAGTCATAAATATATTTTTATTGTGTTTTTAATGATGAGTAAATATTTCTATATACATACCTATAGCGTTTTATGTGTACATTCATTAATATTACTCTTTTCTAAGATTGGTTGAAAATATTATACAAATAATAATGCTATTTTTTACATTAGAAACCAATTGACAAACACGTAGATGTCAGAAACGCATTTTTTCAGAGGCCGGTCTTTAAGTACCTATAGCAGCGATTCAGACTTTCAATGAAAACAGTGAAACTAAACTAAAACTAGTACTTACTACGTCAGGTATACAGAGATAGATAGATAAAATAGAATTCAAAAAATTTGCTAGTTAAATAGCAGATGCAAATTAAATTGAGAATTATTGTGCACTTATCAAGGATTTCGTTGAAACAAAGCTCACTCATCTATCCAATTCAATTACGAAAGAAAATACTAGTAGCGATGCAGCGAGAGTTCCACTTTCTTATTCAAATAACCCTTTGGCAGCGAGGAACAAAGCTGGCGATTCATTAAAATAATCCACTGAAACTTTGTGCAGTGTGCAGGGTTATAATAATACGATATATCTACAGTCTGTATCTACCCACTCCTGTATTACGAAATGAAACGCGGTACGTTTAATGTACTAAGTTAGTCGGTACAATCTCGGTACGTTGTAGCCAGGGTTGATAATGTGGGCGTAATTTGATGCTAATAATTAGTCTGTTTATAGTACCTCTTGTTGGTTCGATATAGTTTAACCCTTTCCCGGGCAGTGGGGATATAGTTACCACCACATTTTGAACTCTATTACCTCATAATAAGGTCCAAAACCAATTAATTAGAAATATACCTACTGCCTTGTAAAGGGCTAAGCTGTGTTGCTTTGAGTGGTCTATCTAATTGCATCTTAAAATTAACAAACATAGACGAAGGTAAAGTATATCTATTAATTATGAAGTAGCAACTAGGCTCGCGGTCAGTCCATAGATGGGTGACCGCCAAAGTGGTTTATATTCTGAGCGTCTCCGTGCTTCGGAGGGTACGTTAAGCTGTCGGTCCCGGTTGTAGTCATTAGACAACAGACGTTAAGCCATGTCAGACGCCTACTGGGCGGCTTGAGCAACTCTGACACTAGGGTTACCACTACCCATACGATAAGCAAGCATTAAGTAGCTGTACCCCACAGTATTACCTAAATTGATACATCCGTAAATATATATTTCATTTACGAAATAATTTTACATAAACTGGCTAGAATTAAAATTTGTATTCTTTAATAGAAATAATTACTGAAAACAGGTGCCAAGTTACTTCAGACAGTTACTACAAACTTTGTTAGTACAAAGTATGATTGCAATCCGCCACAGAATTTTCGAGGAGTACTATATAATTTTATTTTTCCAATTCATCGTAGTCTGTAAGATAGTACAGACGCCAGCACATCAAGCTACCCCAATCTGTCAACATTCCCCAATTGAAAGTGAACTTTATGCTTTTGTGATAACGTTGAAAATCTATAAAATAAATTTGACAGGTTGGGCTAGCTGGATGTGCTGGCGTCTGTACAAATGATTATTCGAACAGCTTGCCAAATTTAGCGGTAGTAGGGTTACCCAGGGGTTAGGTGTAGAGGTACTAGAACTGAATTTGATAAAATCTAGTCATGTCAGCTTTTCGAAATTCATTGATGATGAATTTTCAATACGCACATTAATGCGTAAATTCGGTGCCCTTGAATTCGAACTCGAGACTACGTGCCCGCAGCTCAACGGTGTAACCACGCCATTTATACCCTTACTTATTTTATTTGTGACGTGTTCAGTGTAATAAGCCGACTTAAAAAGAAGGAGGTTATCAATTTCACTATGTTTTTTTTTTCTTCTTTGTATGCTCCACGATTTCTTCGGTATTTGTGAGTTGATATAGAAAATTTATTTATTCGTTTAAACAATCTTTCCATCACAAAGAAAAGTTTTAATTTTAAAACTAAAATGATTAATAAATTTTTTCTTCTGAATTTGCACTTACATTGCTTCCACTTCATATTGCAATGTATTTTTAACGAGCTGCTCTACGCTACGTCAATCTTCCTAAGATGTTATAACTAGCATTGCGTCCTTCGCAAGCGTCTTCTAAAGCTTATGCTCCATCTCTGAAATTGAGATATTCACGCTTGGCTAGACTCACTTAACTAAGTTCTACAAGGTTAGATGTAATGCGATGATATTTTCTTATCCACCCCCGTTTTAAGTATTAAAATGGTTGAAGCATGAATATTATAAAATTAAGAATTTAAATTATTATTTTTTGTATAATTTTGTGTCAACCAGAAATAAGCTTATGAGCTTGGAGTATCGAAAGCATCCTTGTTGATTGATCTTTCTTCTCGTTCTGGCAACCTGACTTAAACATATAAACAACAACTATCATAGCTCTATGTAACTATTATTATTGGTTAGTCACTTGTGTTAAAATTTTTGATTTATTTTTTTTAATGCAGGGGGAATGCCTACCCATGTCACCCGCAAAAAGTGTCTGCGTGTGGCTATGTCGGACCCGAACTGACTAAACTTAACCTGCCGTGTACTTCCCTTGGTGCCTGATGGGTGTAGTTGATACTGCTCCGGTACTGCTCTTATGCGCCATGTTCCAGATATTCGGGACACTTTCCATGGGAGGGCTCTGGATTGCCCTCCCTTATTGCCCACAGCGACTGCGCCACAAACTGATCGAAACAGACCGCTGTCTCCTTGGAGCTTTTCGCACGCGGCAGTAGTAGAGGAAACTTCTCTTACTGCCGTCGCAGCCGCATGAGGAGCTAATGGCTGCCACCGCCGCTCCGATGTCTCCTCCTGCGAGCGCGATCGGATCGTTCCCGACCACGGCGTCCCATTTGGGGGAGTCGCCTGCTAGCATCGCATTAACGACTACTGGCGGCGAAAGATCCCGTCCGATGTAAGGTCTACCTACCCGTCGTGTAAGCACTGGCTTTCAAACAATAGTATCCTCTTAGTCCAATTGGAGACATAATTATAGTGCTAAAGTGTCTAGATAGAGGAGCAGATGGATGGTTGGATGATTGAGTTCCAACACTTCCAACGGTTCATTTTCAGTTGGATGAGAGCCCATAAAACTACAAAAATAAATAAAAACATAAACATATATTTACATAATATTATGCAACGATATTTTATCTAACTAACCCATGTGGTTAACTAAACTGCGCTGTTGAGAACTTCTCTTTCGTCCAGTATATACAGTTGACGCCGCATAGGAAAACCGCCCTTACCACCGTCTTTATTACGTAGGCAAGATGGACGGTTTTTGCATTGCAAGTGTAAATACTGACGGGACGCCGACTGCACAATCAGCAATAAAAGAAGATTTATAACAAAATAGCAAACAACAGGAAACCGTAAACAATTTATATATATGTAGTTATTACGTGTATGAACATTTGTCCACTGATACTAGATAAGATTTTACGATCGAGTTAGAAAACGTGATGTCGGCAAACTAACCATACTACTCCTACTTGCTATTTCATAATTATTTGCAACTAAACTTACGAAACTAGAGACAAGACTATACCTGAAAGCCTAGAAAGCCTAAACTACATTTTAAAACATCAAATAATTGATTCCCATTAAAATGCCTTTAAGAGTAAAAACACTGCGTATACCTATTGAAATATGATGCTACAACCTAGCTTAAAATTTATACCACTTTCTTTTGCGTCGGTGTCAATAAAACTGGGTAATATTGTTCCCCGTCTTCGTAACTTAGCTAACGCGAACAAACTTGATATTTCTGTCGTTTTTATTTATCGTGATCTAATGAAGGTTCTTTCCGAATATGGTGTAAACTAACTAAACTAAAGCCTCGGTAAGTACACCGCAACAAGAAAGTGGATTCTCTGGAAATACTAGGTAGACAATCTACTTTCTTGTTGCGGTGTACTAACAATAAACAAAGAAGTAAGTAAAACTGGAGCCTTGTTCCGCTTTTTGTGCATTTCGAGTTTCAAATGAAAGCCTAGACGATTTTGTCATATGTCAACATTAAATGTAACTAGTTTCTTGGGTGGCGACCACGAACCGGAAGACGCAAGGTGGACCGACAAGGGTTGTGAGTTGCGAGTGACATTGTGAAGATCTTTCGAGTCATATGATTATTATATTGAGTTTCGTGAAGTCTAGCTTGTGACTGTACCGCACTTATAATAAAATAAAATTGCTCATTTGATTATGACAGTCACCGTAGCCTAGTTGGTAGTGCTCCTGCCTACGAAGCTGGTGGTCCTGGGTTCGAATCCCGGTAAGTTCAAATATTTGTGTGATGAGCACGAATATTTGTAACTAAGTCATGGATGTTTTCTATGTATTTAAGTATTTATCTATCTATATAAGTATGTATATCGTCGCCTGGTACCCATAGTACAAGCTTTGCTTAGTTTGGGGCTAGGATGATCTGTGTGACATTATCCCTAGATATTATTATTTACCAAGGTTCAAGAAAGAATATACATAATATTATTTTGTACCTAATTAAGTTCAGAGACAGTGAAGCACAGCAGAATTGCCGCTCTAACTAACTAGATACATTTGTTAAATTACTTGAATGTTTGCTTTTGAAGGTAGAGTAACAATATTTAAATTAAAGGTTTTACAGATTTGGTATTCCACAAATGCCAGCAAATATAGAATATAAGACATATATGAGACTTAAAAAAAATTGTACTTTAAAAATTGGAACAAATAAGTCCGACTCTTGCCGTCCTGATCCAGTTTCAGTTATATATTAGGGGATAAGAAATATAAATAAACATGCGTTAAACTTTATAGGACGTGTGATTTGGTGTTTATTATGATATATATTATATTATGATAAAATAAAATAAATTAATAAAATAAATTAATGAAATAAATTAAATTAGGAGACAAAATTCGGCCGTTGTCGCCATTGATTAAAAGCGGTCATCTCTAGAGCATCAGAAGATCGCCAATTCATGCGCCAGGACAGAATCCCTGAGAAAAAAGATACAATAAAAATATCGTTTGCTCGTTATGCCCTTTTCTGCATTGCTCTAAACTATATTTCTTCAAATATTGCTTTTTATCTAGCTGAGGTACAAAAAAAATTTAATATTCAATTTTAGTTAAGATTCGCAATTTCAACTGATAATTACTAATAACTCCTAACCATAAGCTGGACTAAATTTCATTGAATAATGACCAATTTGATACTATTGTTAAACAGATGTCATTAATTATATAAATTTATACGAGAACTTGCACCATCTGCCTAACTAGCATATACAAATTTTCAAAAACAACGTAACCAAATTTACAAATACAAACGAGAAGCTTTGCCTTTCGTAACATTAAATAAATTAACGTTCTGTCATACGTTACGTTTAACCTAAGAACTGCACAAGATCATCAGGTCATCGCCCTCTAACCATCATTTAGTGTTGCCATGAGTCATTCAAATGCAGTTTTGAATTTATTCTTAGAAAATAAGAAATAGAACCGTGAGTCACACGTCTTTAGCCAAGGACTTGGTTATGCGAACGTAATTCAACGCGTCCGAGACGCCGCACCGCGTCGTCGCATTATTTTTGACGCGAAATAGATTTAGATAGGGTGCGTCTACCATAATCTGGCACGATTCTCTACCAAATTGACGTCATCAGTAACGTAAATTTGGTAGAAAATCGTGCCATAAAACTATACTAATAGATTTGAGGCACACATTCTTAAAAACTAACTTTTCAGAACAGTAGCGATCCAACAAAAAACCCACCGTTCATTCACTTTCACTCTCTGGGTCTCTACCAAGAGCTGTATAACCAACATTATTTTAATATTACTGAAAATTTTCATTCGTCAAAAACCTATCTTTGAGCGAAGACTGATTGACTTGTTTTGTTGTATTGTATTGTAATGTAATTGTTCTGTATTTTAATTGGAAATATTGTATTGTATTTATATTAGTGTATTTTTATAATTAGTCCTTGTTGGCCTTTAATTCAATAAATAATAATAAAATAAATATGTAGGTTAAATATGTAGGATATATCAATATATATTTTTTCAAATCAGTTGTTATAAATAAAAGGCCGTAACGTTCAGACGTTTTACAAAAATGGTAAAGTGATGTGCCAGTTTAAATAAAACTAGTACACACTTATGAAATATAAAGACGCTGTCTTTTCGTAGAAAATCAATGATGTAAAACTCATGATGCGTTGAGAACTTTTTTCAGCAGTTCAATTACCAATGACGAAAATGAAACATTAATTTATCATTTTGTGGTGCAACTTTTACATTATATAATATATCATTTCAAAATTTAGAACTGAGTTCAACTTTTCTTTATGACAAGTGATTAATCCCGCATATCCCTCTTACCTACAGGAGCGTTTTTCCTTAAAATATTCTCCCAAGGCCCAATGTACGTCACACCTAAATATAAAGCATTTTAAAATTCCCATCCCATTAAACTGATTTCTTCTCCAACTCCTTCACTGTTCAGGCGGTTAGGCTGTGGAACTCTCTTCCGCCTAACATTCGCAAGATTTTGGAAGAGAGGAAGATATGGGTGTGTAGGATGATATACATACATACGATTTAAAATATACAATTGGTGTGGAGATTGTGTTAAATCTCCACATTTAAAAAACACTACCTTTCCTCTTTGCCTTAGATATATGTATTTTATGTAGTTTATTATTTAAAATTATGTATATATTTATGTATATGTGTAATTGTATATTTTAAATCGTATGGGTGTGTAGGATGATATACATACATACGATTTAAAATATACAATTGGTGTGGAGATTGTGTTAAATCTCCACATTTAAAAAACACTACCTTTCCTCTTTGCCTTAGATATATGTATTTTATGTAGTTTATTATTTAAAATTATGTATATATTTATGTATATGTGTAATTGTATATTTTAAATCGTATGGGTGTGTAGGATGATATACATAATATCATCCTACACACCCATATCTTCCTCTCTTCCAAAATCTCATCTTGCAGATCTGGAATAGATTTCTTTAGAAATAAGTAGTACCTTTGTACAATGTCTTCTCTTGTTTATTCTTTCTTGCTTTTATACTTTTAGTGTGTACATAAATAGGAAAAAAAATAAAAAAAATATACGGAGGTCACATATTTGACTCATTCAGGCTGCACGCGTGGAGCAGTTGCTAAGGAGATCACCTTGTTACTACCTCGGCGCCCTCGTTTTTATGGGTTCGAGTCCCGCACAGGTCAACTATTTGTCCAAGTGTTCATTCTGTTCGTTAATTGTGCATGTTTAAAAAGGAAACACCCTCATCCTGATTTTAAATTTAAGTACACATTGTGGGTGTCGTCTTTCTAAAAAAGAAATTAATTTAGAAAGCATTTTGTATCAAACAAAAAGGGTAACATAAATACAAAAATAAAACAAAGATACAGCCTAAATAATTATTTCGAAGTTGGTAAAAATAGCAATATTCACTTTCTGATTTTTGCACAGCATACTATGTAACTATAAGTTTTAATTATTAACTATAATGAAAGAAAGGTAGGTCACCTTTCTTTTATTTCGATATTTTGATCAAATTGCACTGTTATTAACTTGACATATCTACGGATAATACGCCCATTAAAGCCAAACAAGGGGTCAAATTACTCAGCATCTATGTGATTCAATAAGCACGTTAAGCTATCGGTCCTGGCTGCAGATATCAAACACCACTTGTCAAGGCTTGAGCAACAGCACAATGGTTAAATTAGATGCCACTACTATTTTGATAGAAAACAAATTCAGGACAACTATTTGAGTGACCCATAAATAATTGTCCTGAGTCTGGATGTCCTTGGTGCCATCAATCATATGTTTATAAAGTACTCCGCGACACAGGGATTAATTTACCAAGTGCGGGCGTTGACTATAAAAAAATATTTAATACCGTTACACATAAAACAAAAAAGCCGCCTAACATGGCTCATGGTTAAGCATTACATCACAAATTAGGTAGATATAACGGATATCCCGAATCGGCGTGTCCAGCGAAGCACCGGCGGCGGTGCGATCATCCGTGAATGTCACGTCGAAACTCATGTTAACATCGCCCGGGGACATTTGAGGCAAATTTGATCCCTTACACGTGAAATTTGGATGATAAAGTAACGAATGACGCACAACAAAATTGGCTTGAGATCACTTCTAGAAATGTACCAACCTTGTACAATTATACTATGAAGTATAGGGTAGTGAGAGTTGCTGTGATGGCAGTAAGAGAAGTGTCTTCTACTGCTGCCACATGCGAGCAGCTCCGGAAAGACAGCTAACTGTTAGTGGCACAGTCGCTGTGCCGGACTGGCAGAAGTCGGCAATTAGGGAGGGCAACTCAGAGTCCTGGTGCGTGTCCCGACCATCTGCGACACGGCGCAAAAGGGGGGCACCGGAGTGGCATACCCACGTTCCCCGGGCAACGCCCATCAGGCGCCAGAAGATGTCCACGGCAGGTTAGGTTTAGTCGGTGCGAGTCCGACATACCCTTTTTCCGACAGACACTTTTTGCTGGTGGCATGCGTAGGCATTCCTCCTGTCTTAACAAAATAAAACGGGTAATGAGAGTTATCAATGTCCTTCTTCTACTTCGTCATTACCTATTCTTAATTATCTAAGCGTCAGCAAACGTCTCCTGTGACAATTAGAGGGCATATGCCATAGTTTAGGCTAGTGTGGGTTGACAGACTTCACATGCCTTAAACAACATTTTCACGATGTTTTACTTCACCCTGCAAATCGTGAGATAATTAAATTCTAATGGGCACATTATTTCGGAAAGTTTATGTTTGATCTCAACAGTCCGACGCCCAAACCAAATAGGTTATAAGCTAACCTATATCGGTTAACTATTAGGATTTATCAAACAATATCTGACCTCTAATTTTTTTTGTTTTTGTATTTTTATTTAGTCAACGCTTGCACTAGGCTATCTAATCCCTGTTGCGGAAGTATCGTTTGTTCCCGCGACCCCCGGCGCAGGTGTGAGATGGAACACCGGGGTGGTTTTTAGTCAGTAGGAGTCTGACAGACCCCCCGCCTCCCCCAAGGCGGAGGACATCCATGCAGGATTTTCCACCCAGCAAAAAAAAAAAAAAAAAGTCTATCTAATCCCTGTGTTGCAGGGTACTTTACAAATTTATACTACAGAACAACTATTTATGGTTACCAGAAACTATGATGGTTCAATTATATTAGGCCTCTGATTACACAAGAACACTCGTCATTTATATATTATCGTATCAAAAAAGATATTAAAACCAAAATAATTAAAACTTTCTTACTAAGCTTTTACTGGGTACAAAAGGTTTCCTGGTAGATATAACTCGAAGAAGCAATGTACAAAAGAAAATAAAGAAAAGAAATGCCTAGCGAAAGCTACTAAAGTTAATAAGTAAGTAACTCTTTATTGTATACCAAAATAATAACATTAAATGAAATATAAACATGTTCAATAAGATTAAGAATGGTAGCTGGCGCTAGGTGAGATCTCTTCTAAGAAACCGTTGAATAGACCAGATTTCAAGAAAAGGTAGTTGGGTATTTGTACCCAAATAATGGAAGGATTTAAGAGTATTTTTATAAGCCTTACCTACCCAAAACCTAAATAAAAAAAAATGGATATAAGTAGCTTAAAGTACTTTAGTGGTAGAAACAAATGAACAATATCTGTAAGTCTACATCAGTAGTTTTGGCCAGTAGGTCCATATCTGGCAAACTTCATTTCCGCATTATAAAAGCAGAACTCCAGACGAATTTCGGCGGTGCCAATTGAAGCTGTTGCTAGATAACTAAGCATTGCTTCTCTGGACGATCCTTCTTCCATGGATATACGGTGGCCACAGAGATTCTCTTGCAAAAAATATACGAGTGGCACTTATTTTGCCCTGACCTTTTAAATTAAAGTAATTAACTTTAATTTCTGGAACATGGTACCTCTTCATTAGCTATCACTAGAAGATCGAAGAAGGCTCAGATTATTTAATTATTAATTAATTAATTAGTGACCTATTCCTAGCTACTGTTGGTGGCGCAAAATAGTTCAATTTAGCTACCAGGGATGATGTAGAAAATAAGTAAGTTAAGTTTTGATACCGGCGCAGACTAATATGCGATAACCATCATAAAACTCTCCTACGCCTACTAAAGTAACTGAAAGTGCTAAAAAAATGCTAAAGTAAACTTCTATGTACTTGTACGGTCGCGTGTAAAATTGCCGAATATTGGCAACTAAGTACCAGATACCTGGTTATAGTGCCTTTGTTTTTTTCACGCATTCCTGCTTTCTATGACATGTCTTTAAAATTATTTTATGAATTTCTTTTTATTACTTTTTTAGTATTATTTATATTAGTTTAAGTTAACATTAAGTTGACCTATTGTTGCACATATCTACCCTGTTTTCCATTTCTTTCGTCTATCCACTCTATAATTGGTAGTCTGGAAGAAATCACACTAGCGATAAGACCGCCCTTTAAACCTAATTTATGTATGTTCATTTTACTTTTAAGTTATGATGTGCGATAAAGAGTATTTTACTTAACTTTACTTATAGTATATATAGTTTAGCTCACACACACACAAAGACATAATTATAACTCACATATTTACCTAATCTACGCATGTTAAGAAGTGAAAATGGTAAGAGTTCATATAAGTCGTACCTACCTAAGATTTAAATATTCCAGATGGGTAATAATAAATTGGTATCGTATAAATATTATAATATTACATAATTAAAACGTTTGATATCCGTAATTAAGACACGTAGATAAATAAAACCAAAATTAAACAAAATTTCTAGTTTCATGAGTCGGAAAATTACACGTAATTTTAAGACCTCGGTACATAGAATTGAGAATATGTTCATACATGGTACAACCCTGGCTAAAACTAGACTGTAGAGTGTGTAGGTTTTGCAATAACGCGGACGAAACACCTCTACACCTGCTCTGTCACTGTGAACCACTGATGCATAAACGTAACACCGTCCTGGGCCAACAATTCTTGCATCAGGACGATGATATCGCCAAAAAGATTCTGAAATTTATCTATGTTGCAGGGTTAGACAGGGAAGTGTAGTTGGAGCGGCATGCACAATAGTTCATCACTGGACGTAGTGTTACCAGGACCTCCGGAGACTGGAAATAGCCGCCACCAGAAGAATAAGAATAAGAACAAACACTATCATGATACATTACATTGTAACAGTTCCATCGGTTTGGGATCTAAATTGCTACAGCCATACATACTAGGATATATACATACATATTTGGTTAATAACTTAGAACATCCTTGACGTAAGTTAGGATCAACAGTGGCACACTATGAAATGATACTGAGCGGTCAGGCTCAGGCATGGCCCGGGAATAGCTTTAACGGTCTTGGATCCCGCAATGAATTTAATCAGTAAGAACAAAGGAGGAGTTAGAAAATGAATAGTTGAATCAGCTTATGTATTTATGCAATTTTAAGAGATAAAGAGATTTTAGGCTTTTATTAACAGCTGAGTCTGTAGCATCAAAACACTTTTCACCATCTACTGTGTCTACGGAACCTTTGTTTCACGTGATTGGAGGTTAGCTGATAAAAAAATATGTCTTATGTTTACTTATTCCCTGTTCACTGGACTTTTAACCTCTGACACAAAATAGGGGTGCTATAAGTAAGAAGCATACTTCTGTAGTTACGTCCCATTCAAAAGTTACAATTCTTTCCTCGTTTAAGTTAGACTTTTTTAACGGTTAAGGCTATATATTCTTTCAGTAGTTTCAGCCAGATAATGTCTACTGCTGGACAAAGGCTTTTCCCAAAGATTTCCACAAAGAAATTGTGTTTATAATTAGAGAATTAGTATGACTTGACTTTGATGACATTTGACGTGACTTCGATAGCCATAGCGCTAAGTGACGGGTCCCCGTTCTTTGCGAAAAATATTCGTGACCACTTCTACTCCCCCTCGTATTGAGATATGAACATGAATAGAAACATTTTATGCAAAAAGTAGGATCCCACTCATAGTAGGTTCCTACAGTTACTGTCATCATCATCATCGTCATCATATCAGCCGAAAGACGTCCACTGCTGGACAAAGGTCTCCCCAAAGATTTCCCCAATTGCCGGTGTAGCGCTATCCGCATCCAGCAATTTCGAGAATAAATTAAAGTTATGTAAGAAGTACAGTTACTAATTTATTCTACGGATATGAACAATGATAGTCTCAAATTAACGAAATCCAGAACAATTTAAGTCAGAATATTTTCAAGGCTGGTTAGGCAAGGTATGTGTAAGTTGTGTTGTCTTAAGTGAGT
The DNA here is from genome assembly GCA_951640165.1 of Pseudoips prasinana. NCBI lineage: Eukaryota > Metazoa > Arthropoda > Insecta > Lepidoptera > Nolidae > Pseudoips > Pseudoips prasinana. The sequence continues at coordinate 13,853,471 of OX621241.1, read as the reverse complement.
AATTGATATTGCAATTATATCGCGTATCAACACAAGGAACCCTTTCATTCGGTTCGCATAAAGATGGATTGATGAGAGCATTCTGTGTTAACCTTTTTGTAAACCTATAAAAACCACCGCCGCATATTTTTAAAGCGGTAAAGGTTCTCCATAAAAAATAAAGGTCAATGACTTGGATGGGTTGATAAACAGCTGATCCGTTTTTTGTTTTTATTTGTAATCTTCGACACCAAATAAAGTTTTTTATACATATACTAAAGTTGGCAAACGAGGATACGGACTCGTGACTCACGTGTTGTCCTTAAATAATCTGAAATGACTTTAATAAGGGTGTTTAACATTATGGATTATAATTTTCAAGCGTTTAATTTTCAAATTATTTATTTGTATATACTTATAGGTATTGTTACAGTCTCACCAGTCTAGAAGTGACCGGATAGTTTAAGCAAATAGGCACGCCGTTAGTCCAAAGATGGGTGACCGCAAAAGGTGTTTAATTTCGGAGTCTCCTCCTTCGGTCAGCACATTACGCTGTCGGTCTCGGTTGTAGTCATTGGGCACCAGACGTTAAGACATTTCAGAAGCCTACTGGGCGGCTTGAACAACTCTCACACTAGGGTAACCACTGCCCATACGATTAGTAAGTAAGTCTCTCTACTGTGTTTGACCATTGATATTGCGGAAGGTCGGTGTGATGGACTAAGCTCGTTAGTCCAGGTTAAATGTGTCTGAAAGAACCAACCGTCCCAGCCGTCTACAGGCATACATAAAACAACATTGGTTATGGCAGTTGTTCTACTAGTGGATGCTATAACGCTGAGTGGAATGAAACAATAATTTAGTTCGCATTAATTGCAGGTGGTGTGACGGGCGCCTGCGTGCGACCTGGTCACGAGAACTGGGTCACCCCCCCTCCAACCTTGCCCCTACAGCTTCTACGTGCCCTGATTTACGTCGTTCCCAAATATAATAAAAGTCTATCGTATGATATTTTTCTCGATAACCATATATTTTTATTGCAGCGAATGAAGAGAAATTGCGTCTGATTCCCACGCATTGCAGGACCGAAGAGGGTTACTTAATGACACTTGTAGACAAGAGGATAATAATTTATCACTATTTGTGTCTTTGTGCGGCGTATGTCTATTATTTGTTACTCGTTTTGCTGACCAGCTCGTTTCATTTCATGTTTATTCTTTTTTAGCCTTTGACACAAAATGTGTGTTTTAACTTGAATTCTATGTATGTATCAGCTGTCTGCCTTTAGGACTAAGAAATACATTGTTCATTCCAGGGAAACTGCATTAGTTTCGCTGGAATTCTTGGTGTGTCCTTACTGTTTATCTATCACAACCAATAGGCTTGACGACAGTAGCAAACATTGACGATTTCATGGGAAATTCGATTTCATGATTTTATGGGAAAAAGCATATTAAAAGGATTGAAAACGTTTTATTTAAAACAATGAGATTATTAATATTTTCAATAAAATAAAACATTAAAGTACTGCAATCGGCCATATTGACTGAAACACCACCATTAGTTTTTCACCTGCCTCCGAAGGCACTTAGCCTAAAATAAAAAAAATACGTTAGGTTTTACTAACAGTAACACCTAACGTAATACTAACAGTAAAACATACGGGTCTGGATATCTTCTTAATGTAACAAAGTAAATCTCGCAATATTGTACATACGAACATAATTGATCAAATTATTTTTTTATTGGTGCTACTATGTTCTTTAGTACCTACCTACTGTTAGAATATTTTATGTTGCTAACTCATTTATTTCAGCCTTTTTGCTTGACAATGACCTAAAATACAATGTTGACACTGTTCACAGTTTTTATGTTTATCTTAAAGACAATTTTGCAAATTAACAGTTGCGAGATGGTGTTTTTTATGTGTTATCTGTGAAAACGAAACAATAACAAAATTGCTACAATGATTATTATTAGATATTACTCAAAGTAACACTTTGAATTATTTTTAATCAGCGTAATTACCAAAATTCTATACCGAATTTCAAAATAAAGTAAAAGTGACAGCATACCTACAGGTATGCTGTCACTTTTACTTTATTTATTTAGAAGTTGGTTAAAAAAAATTACAAAATTGTTTTATTCTTCCCGAAAATGGCGCTAACGGAGTCTGCGTGCCACCGTAATCTGTCTATTACAAAGTTTAGAATGTAGCAGCAACTTTATTATATATACAGACGCCAGCACATCCAGCTCCCCAATCTGTAAAATTTCTTCACTTAATTTTCAGCTTTATCACATAAGCATAAGGTTCAGTTTCAATTGGGGAAATTTGAGAGTGTGATAGCTTGATTTGCTGGCGTCTGTAGATACGAATATTTTATATTTCAAGTTTAAGGCACAAAATGACCAGAACAACATCTTTGAAGAAATGAAATGAAATGAAATTTTATTCAGCACTTGGGTATTAACATACACTTGTACTTGTCAAGGTCACAATGCAGTACATAAACATAGTGGATAGTAAAAAGTTACAAAAAACAATAATTTGTCAGTCCGTACGGTTTGTTTTATCGCATATATTTTCTGAAATCCTTAAATAAATAACAATTTACTAATCTATTATTTTGAAATTTAGTTCAAAATTAAAGAATGGAAGACTAAAGCAAAACACAAAATTCTAAATGAGGGTGTGATCACATGCACGGGATCACCGAAGTGATGGTTAAACCGTTAAGTGAAACACTAGTCGCCGGGGAGTACTTGGTTTTCCAACAAGAATTCGCTCCGTCCCACAAGGCTAACTCTACCTATCGCTGGACCAATTTGTCAAGCCTCATTTGCAGTGAAGTTTGCCCGGCCTCGAGTTCTGACATGAATGCTTTGGATTATTCCTTACAAACTGAACGGTGCTAAGGGAGTGTAGAAAATCTTTACCAAACCTGGATTCCTTCAAGGGAATCTTTGTCAAAGAATTCAAACGGATTTCTATTAAAAAGGTTCGTGTGCTTTCAATGAATAGCATACGCTTCTGAAGGCCTGTATTGAAAATATCTATTTTGAACTCTAGGTGTCATTAGTATTATTTATATTTTATATAATTTATGTAAACGATATATGTTATTCGTCAAATGTTATTTTGTTTCCAAACATCTGTTACGCTGATTTGTTTATTCTAATTTGGCATTTTGCATCGTCCACGACATGAATTTAATTGGATGATGGCCCGATTGACGTGATTGGTGGACTTGCCTTTCATACCGCAGGACGTGGGTTTGATTCCCTCCCAGGACAGATATCTGTGTGAACACGTGTGTTTGTTCTGAGTCTGGGTGTAATTATCTATATAAGTATATATTTACAAAAGAAAAGCAGTATATGTCGTATATCAGTTATCTGGTTTCCATAGGTAGAAGCTCTGCTCAGTTAGGGATCAGATAGCCGTGTGTCAATAATGTCAAAATTTATCAATTATAATATATAATTCAATGTTGATATCTCAACAAGTAGGTGTAGTGGTACCTTATAGGGAAATCAGGAACCGTTACAGGGTCATTTTGTTTTCCGTCTAGATCCCTTTATCTCAACCCTCGGTGCAGTAGTCAACCTCATAGGTGCCTTATTTTTATCCTTTATGTATTAAATACTTTAATGCTTAATCGTTTATAGCGTTCCATAATGTAATTTACTTGTTGGAAATAAACCTTTGTTGTTTTATTTTTTACTCTGCTCCATACGAACAACTTTCACAGCCTTAAAGAATTCCATTGTAAACAAGCCAATGACGTGACCAATGGTATAAATATGAAAAGTAAAAGTTAAATCCTTGACCAAAAGATAAGGACGAGTTTGTTCGTAAATTAATCGTGTGAGATTCAGTTGATCGGTCGTTAATGTCGCTTCAGTAATTGAAGGGCTGTTAAAACCGTCGCTGATCGCAGTCAATCAACCGATAAGCCGACGCTTCGCACGACTTTAAATCCCACTTAAACACACTAACAATTGCTCACATAATTGCTTGAGAATCTTATCTTGCAATCTTGTCATGTAGAGCATTCGAAAAGAATAAAACTCAAATAACTCTGCAAGTAATAGCAATCAAAAACTTACAGTGCTCCGGGCGATTTAGTCAACACTATCTTACCACCTAATATATATTAAGGTGTAAGTGTGAAACTTACATCTATGTTTGCGGAAATATGTACTACATATTCCTCTAGGATAAATAAGGCGCATGACGAATGCCTCGATAGCATTACTTGTCCTCTCTCGTGACTTAGATCTATCTTGCAATGATGAGCCGGGTCAACTTCAACACCGACGCTGGGAGCCAATCTCAGTGCGAGAGGGTCGTGGCGCCCGGCTGGCTTCTCTCCGATTGGGTGACGCCTTTGGGACCGCTGGCGTCTGGGGGAGGGAACGAGTGAAGTTCTTTTCCTCCGAGCGCCAGCGGTCCCGGGAAGGGTAACCTGCTGTAGCTCAGGTAACACGCTTGTGCGTACTGGGGAGGGGGGGGGGGATCATTCAGGCCTCTCCCCTCCCCGGAGACTCTTGCGGACGCTCACTGTACAGTGGAGGTACTGGCGTGATCGTTCACTGTGAGGCTGGCTACCATGGTGGTTTTAGTGGGTCGAGCCCCACACCACGTGCGACTAGAGCATTTCTACCAGGGTTTACTTCAACAAGCACCTAACCCACCCAAACGTAAGGCTGTTTTACAAGTCGCGACAGGCTAGAAAGCAACAAAACTACAAGTATATCTAGACGAAAAAGGAATGTATATTTGTCAGGAAGGAGGATAAGACGTTCTTAAAGGAATTCCACTAATCAGCTTAACAAATATTTTGATTTTTATATACTGTGGGCACGGGTCTCAATCGCGATAAAGATATAGGCAAATCATTACCTTGGTTACCCGACGTTTCGGCATGGATTGCACCAGCCGTGGTCACGGGTCGACTGGTGTGGTGTGGTGTGGCAGCGTTGTCTTCGTCAAGCTCGGGTTTCGGTATATACCCTCGCATGGTCTTAAATATTTTTCTTTTACGAAACTGTCGGTACACACGACACTAATGACAAAATATTTTGATGTCATAAACTGGTCTATACCTATACTTATATAGCTTCACGAAATGTGACATCCTGTTGCATATCAGTGTGCATCTGCTGGGGTTACTTGATATGTTTGCTCCTATTAAAACACACGCTATGTAGGATAGAGCGTACGCTTGGACTACCACAAATATCAAGTATATGCACCTACGTGATAGAGCTCAACTTAAATATTTGAAAAACAAGGCTGATACAAAAAAGCCGTATTGCAAAGATTATTTTACGAAAAACAATCTACCAAGGCTATTTTGATATATGTATTATACCTCTATCTATTTTAATTGACTACGGTTACAATAGGTTTAGTTATCATAATTTTTCTTTTCGGCCAGTAGATAAAGCTGATTTAGTTAAAATCAAATCAAAAACATGTTCATCGTCACACAGTCTCCCGCAAAACGTAGACATACTCACATCAATTTCAACATCAACCGTCCCAGACCAGACCAGTGAAAGGAAGCTTGTGTCCGCTCCATTCCTAAGAAGTCAAATCCAATGGATATAAAATTAGAATTATTCCTTACTTGTCAACGGTACTAGAAAAAAATGTCAACATCCAACATTCTACTTCTTTGTAAAAAATAGTAATATGCTACCCGAGGTTCAATCAGGTTTCAGAAAAAGGCCACAGTACTACATCTGCTCAACTCAATGTTACAGCTGATATTCTAGCTGCGAAAGATAATGGTATGGGAATTCTACTAGTTTTGCTTGATTTTTCCAGAGCCTTTTGTCAAAGGCTATATTTAAATCTATGTACTTTTGACAAACATGTCGTACTTCTGGTTCAATATATACTCAGAAAAGAGGTTACGCAGTTATTTAAACCATCATCGTGCAAAATATGTTGAGTTGCGCGGCTCAGATGAATTCATACTGGCTTGAAAAGTGGCATGGTTATAAAAAGGAGTGCCCTAAGGTTCTATTTTAGGGCCATTTTTGTTTTTTTTGTATAGCGTTGACGTACAGTGAAAGTAATAAAAAATCTACCATTACTATATATACACTGATGATACATAAATAAACGAACATTTAAGCCCGAAAATTACGATATGGCTGTTAAAACTATGTATTAATGAAGATCTGAATAAAAATGTAAGGTGGTCTCATGATAACTTTCTCATCCTCAATGCCAATCTATACAAATAAATAAAATTGGAGTGTCTGTTTGTAATATTGAAATAGCCGGTTTTTACTACATAAATATGAATATATATACGGTACATACACCAAAATAACAGTTTTTACAATTTTTGTCTGTCTGTCTGTCTGTTTGTTCCGGCTAATCTCTGAAATGGCTGGACCGAATTTGACGGGACTTTTATTGGCAGGTAGCTGATGTAATAAGGAGTAACTTAGACTACTTTTATTTTAGAAAATGTCTTTTATTTTACTAAAAAACGAAATAAACTAATTAACACGCGGACGAAGTCGCGGGCACAGCTAGTTATTAATAAATTAAAACCCACGTTTGTAGGTCCAATGGCCATAACTCTATTAGGAGGAAACGTAGAACGTGTGAGTGAAGTTTTGAAAACCAGATCACAAACTGTGTACAAAACTGCTTTTATAAAATGCGTCTCTTTTTAGCAGACAGCTTCGTATACAATTACAGAGGGTACATTATGCGTCCTAGATTTTGTTTCATCATACCACCCAGGAGATATGTTACACCATACTTGAACAAATATAATACATTAAAAAAAAATACGCCGAAAGTTACACTTTGCGTGCTTTTTGTTCGGTGTGATCTCCAACGAATATCCTTCCTATCTACACACTAAGATAGCTTGAGTAAATAAATAGTCAGCGAAGTTTGAAGCTAGATGGTGTACGCAGTCACTGGGCATACCTTCACCCAGAACCGCTTTATTTCAGGACAATTTCAGATACTTAGTTTCTAAGATTTGGAATAATATTACATAGGTAATCGGACTGCTGCAACGTTATAGGATAATATTTAAATATTTTTTGCTAAGTAAGCAAATTAACTAGAAAAAAAAAACAATATTAATTTATCATTTAATTCAATTCTAATTTATATTCGACTACGGGGTTATGTATGTATACATAAGCTACATATAACATTATCAGACTGTACTGTCCATTTTATTTAAGTATACTGGTTTTACAAATAGTTATTTTATCTTTTATCGGAAATAATAAAATATATTAATTAGGGAAATTAACTATGTATTTAATATTATACTAGTCCGTGCGTGAAATTTTGCGTTGCCAACTGAAAACCAGCGCTGGGTCTAGTGCTGAGGTGGTGACCCTTTCGGCAGAACATTTCGTTTACACCAATCAGTGTATTTATAATGTTTTGTAGAATTATGGTGTTTTTTTATAATTCTATTTTTATTTATGTTTCACATTCCATTTTCATTTTCACTCTATTCCTCCGCAGGACGGCTTTGCAAAGATATTTTTTTTTAATTTAATATGAATGTCAAAAACATGGACGGTAAAATAAAACCCAAAAAGTAACTTCGACCAATAAATCACACAATAAGTATCATAATCGCCGTCGATATTCCAAATAACCCAAACCTAGTCGGGGTCCTCATATAAAAACAAAAATTCCGCCCAAACTCAATAAATCATTACTAAATTGCGAAATCAACAGTCCGTTTTATTTACAACCGGCAATTTTCGATTTATTTTATGAAGGTGATGATGCGGCGTGAAGTAACCCTAATTGCAGTAACGCGTAAAGTTGCAACCGGAATCCAATCTATATCTTCCCATGACGAACGGCATAGAAAGAAATCAACTTTATATACGGAACGAGTACATTCTATTGACCTACATGCTACCGAATTGCAGACATTGTTTAAATCATGCGCGTATTAACGATGAACTGATTGGCTACTCCCGTGCAGTTCGGCTGCACCAGAAATAGAGATCGTGCGTCTCCGCCGGCACTCGGGCTAGATCGTTTATCTTTTTCAATCCAATGTAATACAAACAAAAAGGTCAGAAGCCGACGACCTAGTTTCCGAGCAGCGAATACAAAGGTCACCCAGACATCGGTCCGGGAAGCGCCTGATAACGTTGGCAAGGCTGTGCACGCGAATGTTTGCGCTTCGGTTATGCAATAATATGATATAATTCTAGTCGCTTTTAGCACGCGATCAGCCAGACTATTCTGTATCATTCAACTCGATAGTCGAATCTCACTCAGGTGATCACATAAGAAAATTGGAAAAAGGGAGCTTCATCCGCCAACAAACTGTTATGCAGTTTAATATCTGTAAAGAAGAATATTAATTGTGAATAAACATATTTTTTTTCATTTATAATTTTTCACATTTACTTGTTACTCTTAACTCACTTAACCTTGAACAAATACATAAAGTACGAACTTCATTTATGGAAACAGAAATTGATGTATCACCGTGGATTAGCTGTCGGACATTACAAAATTTTAACTGACTTCATTCTTTTTTTTTAATGACAAAGCCCGCCTAACGGAAATTAATCCGTGTGTCGCTTGATAAGGCAGGGGGAATGGCTACGCATGCCACCCGCAAAAAGTGTCTGCGGGTGGGTGTGTCGGAATCGCACCGACTAAACCTAATCTGCCATGGACTTCTATTGGCGCCTGATGGGGGAAGCCCCGGGAACATGGGTATGCCGCTCCGGTGCTCCCCTTTTTCACCATGTCCCAGATGGTCGGGGCACTTACCCTGGGAAGACTCTGGATTGCCCTCGCCTATTGCCGAATCCTGCAAGTCCGGCACAGCGACTGCGCCACAAACAGATCGCTGTCTTCCCGGAGCTGCTTTCACATGGTGGCAGTAAAGGACACTTCCCAAGGACACGGCCACTGACTCAAAACAACCTACTTATGGGATACACAAATATTATTAATTGTTTATGTTGGATGCCAAAATCGGTACACAAATAACGGAGTACCTACCTATGTTTGCATCGGTTAAAATGAAGAATTCAAGCCGGTGTTGTATGTTTTGTTTAATAGTAATAATTATATAACAGTTATACAGATATCAAGAACGCTTGAACAATTCATTGACTTCGTTTAGTCCAGAACGCTGGATTTGGGTATTATGAACGCGTGATGGATTTATGTTGATTTCATGCTCTGTTTGATATCAATGCGATGCCCATTCTATCATAGACGGTTTGCCTATAGGCTCAGACACCCATCATTCTTGAAATATATATTAGTTTATAAATAAAATATAATAAAGCTAATTCGTTAAGATAAACTGTGGCTTAGCAAATAATTATGCTAATTCAAGACCACCTAGTGAGCACAAACGAAATAACGAATAACAAATTGGCTGCTATTCATAATATTTTATGATAACAAGTTAGTAGGTAAATAAGAAAATAATGCTGAAAAAATATTGTAATGTCGTTGACGCCAGCACATCAAACTACCCCAATCTGTCAAATTTCCCCAATTGAAAGTGAATCTTATGCTTTAGTGATAAAGTTGAAAATCTAAAAAAGAAAATTTACAGATTGGGGTAGCTAGATGTGCTTGCGTCTGTACTAATTGGTTCATTAGAACCAATTAGTACATTATACTAATAAGAAAATAATAAATCTTTCTTTATCTTGTCGATACATAATAAATCTAAATACCAATTATTGGGCATTTAGCTCTTTAAACCTAACTTAGATGTTCAATGCCCAAAGTCTTAGTCATAAATCTTTCAACAAATACATTGCATTCCCATCACGGGTAAAGTTTTTGAATTTTAACCAATTTTAATCATAAAAATCCGAAAACTATTTATGTGAATATAAGTGTGAAAATATTTTTAATCTAAGTAAAAAGATTAAAAATATTTTCACACTTATATTCACTCCCTAATTATTATTATTTATATTATTGTGACTTTACTATAATAATTAGACGTTTTAGCCCATGGTTTTGTTTTACATTATTTAATTCATAAATAGTTTTCGAATTTTATTTATAATTAGTTTAGATAATATTTTAAAGAGTTATAGTTTGTGAGTTTATACGTTGGAGATAATATACGAACCTCCAAATTCTATTAAAAAAACGATCAATACTTGAAAGGTACGTTATTCCTGATATCTATGTATTAAATATAGCTTTATGTTGTAATCTTGTAAAACCTGATATGACGATGATGATGATGAAGCCGGAAGATCTCGCAGCTAGCCATCAGTGAGTAAAACATCACCTAAAACTGGAAAAAACTCTACCAATCCATAATATAAAGAAATAACAAATTCCCTAATTATTTAATACAATAGATATAATAATTTAGGCCACCTGTTACTTTATTCTCTTCAAGTACTTACCTTAAAATAATCACCTCGTTGTGCCCAGTTCAATTGCAGCTTCATTTTCATTAAAGCGACATTTATTTAACAAGATGCGAGACTCTCGGTTTTTATGAGTGTCCGTAATAAAGTGATTTATCTTATCACGGCCTGTTTGGGATGAGTCCGAAAATAAGGACAATGTCAATTCTGACTATAGCGGTTAATACTGCTCAGTAATGAATACAGTATCAATATGCAATATGCAACTAGGCAAAAGAGGCATATGGCCACTGGCATGATGATAAGGCGAGATGAAATACCGCAAGGCAGAGACAAATGTGTACCTTTAAAGGTAGACCGACAATAATGGAGATCTTTTGTTCAGCAATGGACGTCTCCCGTATGGTACAACTGAAATTGCAAGGTCAATATATGGTTTATTTATTCTGTTAATAGCGTAAATACTGACTAGCTGTAGTAACCATTAACGTGCTATATACAACTCGCTACTAGAAATACCTACATGGTATGTGCGTTATTTAAAAAAAAGGAGAAGGAACCCTATTAGACTGTTTTTTTTTTTTCTTAAAGTAAATTATCTGATGAAATATTATTCTAGGACTAATTTTGTTCAAAGAGTAATGGAGAGGGCTATGCTCGGAGCTTCCTTGCGAAATCTAATCGGAAAACTTGCAATTGGCAGGTGAACCAAAGTAATCGACATAGCTCAAAGAAAATCCAAGCTGAAGTGGCAGTGCGCACATATGTAGCTCGTAAAACAGATGGCCACTGGCGGAAAGGTTCGTGAGTGGCGACCACGTACCGCAAGACGCCGCGTGTGCAGGCCCCCTACAAGAAGCACAAATGATCTTGTGAGGGTCACTGGAAACCGTTGGATATGGATTACTGCGGATAAAGCGAGATTGGCAATTGTGGGCCTTTGTACAGCAGTGGATGCCTTTCGGCTGATATGATGATGAAGTAACAGTTTTAAGTGAGTAAACAACGATCATTGGATCGACGCCCTTTAACTAGATTCATAGTCTAACAACTAAACAACAATAAGCAATGCTTGTAATAGTTAAAGGTCTATCTTTGCCTAAGAACAATATTTTGAATTTTGCGTTTCAATGTCTTTTTTTTAGAACAGTAAGGCAAACAAGGAAGTTAGTTACGTAACGTGACGTTAGTAATGGACACTCACAACACCAGAGGCACCCCAAGTATAAGTGGTTAGTACTTCAAGAAAGAAATAGGCTCGTTTCTTGTAATTTGCCATATCATACCGGATATATCACTCTAACAGTGGACGTCCTCGTAAATTGATTCCACAGTATGGACATAATAGCCTATGGACACTTGCAACACCTGGAGCATCATATGTGCGATACTTTAGAAAACCCCACTCCTTGTTTAAAGGCTATATAAGCTATGTAAGCTCTTGGACCAACACTTCCCAGTTCCGGACATTTTGTCGTAGTTTATCCCCGGATAATTTGCTAGAATTGTGAGAATAATTTAATTCAGTATAGTTAGTTTAGTAGTATTGAGAGATTTATAAGTTATGTATATTTTATAGTCCATTTAGGCACTTGTCTTGCTCGACAAGTGTCTCACGATGGCATTATATCAAACCGATGCTCGCAGTCATAGATAACTGTAGAGAGATATTAGTCTTCTTCACCATGCTAGCTCCGCAGGTACTTGATGACTCAGATGTACAGCTGTAATTCACACGGAGCATTTCAAATAATGCAATTACTTACTATCTTTATCATAAATTCTGAATCAACGATAATTGCCAGCTTCCAGAAGTCATAAATTCTGTTGACTTGTGTCCACCAAAACGATTTATTAAATAATAATTATTCAATCATTTATAGACACATATACTAGTAGGTATCGCTAACGAGAAAAACAGAAAAACGTAACGAATAACAAATTGCCCCAGGGTTCAATAAGAGATTCTCAAATGATGAATCTGTTTTAATCACCGAAAAGAATATTAAAAGTACAGACGCCAGCACATCCAGCTACCCCAATCTGTCAAATTTCTTTTATAGATTTTCAACTTTATCACAAAGCATAAGGTTCACTTTCAATTGGGGAAATTTTGCAGATTGGGGTAGCTGGACGAGCTGGCGTCTGTACATACACCAGTCCACTCTCTTTTTCTCGATGTCATTATTTAATGTGATTGTGCCCATGCCCAACGGCATGTTGGGTTCTTCGAGGCAAGGGGGATTAAAACTGCCTAATTCCTGACTCTATATTATTTGCGTTATAGCATGGTGCGGGTGACAGTTTCAGTAACATTTCGTTTCACTCTTGAAAGACGCAGCGATTTACAAATTATGTCTTAGTATCTCAGCTGTACCACATTTGGTACATATTAAATCATTAATAACTGTAGTAAATTGAATTAAATGCAACCAGAATGTTCATCATACAAATTAAATTAAATAAAAAAATAAGCAAAGCGTTATGCGTATAACGTAACGTCATAGACGTATTTAGTGATGGGATGGACTGCTACGATGGGTAGTCGATATTTTTGTATAATAAAAAACGTATTAGGTAAATTTTTATTGTTAAAATGTAATATTGCCTCTAATTATACAACAGAACATTAGGGTAAGGTAAAAAATGCATTTAACTAGTCTGAACTCGTATCAGATCCTGACTCTGAATTGTCACTTAATTCATCGTCAGAATCTGTGACGGATATTATTAATGATGACTCTATTATATTGACAAAATATTTATATTGACGTTTCAGTATAAGATTTTTAAGTTTGTACACGTACCTAGTTACACTGTACAACTGAATACACACAAATTTTCATAACATAGAGAACTTATTAGATTTATGCTGCGAGTATCGTTAGCAATAAAAATGTATTGCACATCCCTAGTAGTGTGGTACTTATAGATGTCAACGTCAAATAAGCAACTATCACCCGCACCATGCTACAACGCAAAAAGTATAAGCTATAGAATCATACCGTAGGTACCACGTACGGTACGGTACTAGGGTTGACCTTGCCAGAATAATCCCTATAATAACTCTTATGGGTTGATCCGATTTGAACCCAGGGTTCATTTCCTTCATCGATAGAGATCGATTTCACCACCAGTTGGCCGCAAATATCATTATTGTATCGTCTGAAAATACCTATGAACTAGAAATTTATGTCCTTGTGGCAAGCATTACGTTCTCCAAGGAAAATTTCCATGTAAAACTAAACTAATTAGTTGCACTATTCATATTAATAGCAGTTGCGAAACTCGGGTCCAAGAAAGACACTTTGAGGTCCACAAGACCTTAAATTACTAATGTAACAAGCATGTCGCGCAAACTTTACGGCACCTTATCTTAATACTAATTTAACACTTAGATTGTTTTCTTAGACGTTCAGATAACACCAAAGAAGTAAGATACTTATTTTACTTTACAGAAGGTTCATTTATTCAAGATCTTCTACTTCGTAGGGAGTCTCGTTATGACGCTATAAAGTTAAATCTAGCTCGTGCGTCCGTTGTATCCTTTGATTTTATTTCATTAACAATCGCGTGCAAACTCATAGATTAGGAATAAATGCGCACGAGCACTTTTTTGTTATGACCATTGTAGAATAGTTCTGTTTCTCTTGGTATTGTAATACTGAACGCGACCACCATGGTGCAGCCATGCTGGTGTACGTATGTAACTTCGCATCTAAAGTGCGGAGTGCGTCATTCGTGATAGTACCTAGAAAATAACCATTACGAGAGCACGTAAAGACGTCGGTCCTGTACCTCACCTCTTTCCGGTCGTGTCGCTAGGCGTCTCATCGGATCATGAGAGTAATGGAATAGAAATTACTCCTGTGTTTGCGCACACACTTGAGCACTATAATATATTATGTCCCGCGCAGAAGGCTAATCTCTATTGAGACTGGCTGCCGTGGCCGAAATTCAGCTAGGAGGACATTATTATAAAAAGGAAAAAGTCCTAATAGTAAAAAGTCTGAGGCCATCATAATTCATCATATCATTGTTGCAGACTTTCTTTGACTTTTCGATAAATTAAAAGTCAGTCATCGCTTTGCTAATGAATTTTTAACAACAATTGTGTTGCAACCATTATGTCAGAAAGTCTTCCGTTTTTAATTGTGAAACAGATTCTGTATACAACTCTCTTTTAAATCGTGTGATCCTTGGTTTATATTCCTCGTATTAAGTGGTTTTCATTAAATTACAGTGTTATGTATACTCCACAAACCAAGAACATAAAATGTTTGGGAAAATATTACGTACGTGACAATTCAAATCGTATTAAAGCGTACATTTTTACGTTTCCCTGTCTATATATAATTTATTATGTGGATAAAAACGGAATGCCTTCAAATATATGTATTTGTTGTAAGTATTCTGGCAGGCTCAAAATAATTTTTTATTAATTATTTTTAAGGTGGATGGACCGATGAACTTGTGAGGGTCGCTGGAAGTCGTTGGATGCGGATAACGCAAGACCGGCAATTGTGGAGATCTTTGGGGGAGGAATTTGTCCACCAGTCTTTCGGCTGATGTGATCTGGTTCAAACCTTAATGATCATCATCATTAAGGTTTGAACCAGCAAAGATTTCATCCGTTAATAGTTATGCAAGACATACAACAATTTTATCAGGGACAGTTGTACAAGTTCCACCACATTACTTACTCAGCTACGGAACTGATAACTTTACGGGCAAGCTCAAATTTGTATTTATTTATCATAGACGTCTTAGTACAACAGAAAAGTCTATGCAAAATAAGACGTGGAACAATCATATTAATAAATATGTAAAATTACAAATAATCAGAATAATAATAAGCAAAGTGGCGTACAAAGAACAAATATTCTGATTGACTCGTGTGAAAGAAGAAGTTCGCCTGCGTTCCACTGTGGGAACAAGAACTAAAAGTTAGTAATATTTATTACTGATAAACCATGGACGTTACACACGCTTAGTACAATACCGCGAATTTATTTGCCTGTGTCCCATTTCTATTGCATAAATCACGCGTACATGACAAGCTGTTTAAGTACATAACCTACGGGGAACCGGTTAGTTTATGCTGAACATATTACTATTAGGTTTTTACTAACATAAAACATATAGTCGAATACCAACCTAGGTTAATCACCTAGGGTAGGTATTCGACTATATGTTTTTTATGGAGAGCGTTTTGAACCATAGGTTCACAGAATACTTATGACAAAGGTCAGGTTAGGTTAGGTTTTTATTGTTTGTATTAAAATTTATTAGCCGATTTTGATTTTTTTTTAAACGGTAAGGAATAGCTACAAACTGGTTCCATAACAATTTTGTTAACATCAGTTGCCTGATGGAAAAGTTGAAGTTAATATTGCAGTTGAAGAAAATATTGTTAACATCTGTATATCTGTGATATTTTTAGATAGAAATGTAAGGTTGCATAAGCTTTGATATTAAGATTATACTCTACAATCTATTAAAAGACTTAGAATTATCATGAACTTCCATAAGTTCTCTATTAGAACGAGTATCCATACCGACATTATTAGGATCATACCAAATTTGGCTACGAAAGGAACACCGAGAGACAGAGAAGGTGCGCGTTGATGCATTATAAGGGGCCCCTTAAACCTACATATTAGTCGCAAGCCTCAGACCCTGTCAAGTATTCCCTCCTCTATCACGCGATGGACCTGGTTTCTGCACGGTGAATCCATTGAATGCTAAGAATTGGGGTCTTCTTTAAGGGGATCAATCGTATAGATGAGCGGCACAATTAACCTCACTGTGTGTACTCACAGTGGTGTACAAAGAACAATGTGAGTTTTATGAGCCAAAGAGCCAAAACGCTTATTACATTAAGACCGCTACCAACAAATCAAAAGCAACCTGGAAAGTCATTAACCAGATTAAATATCAATATCCAGCAGAAGGTATTCATCATTTGAAAACTCAAAATAAAAATGTTTATAATACTACTGACATTGCAAACATATTCAACGATTACTTTATAGATATAGCTAATCATGACAAATTAAAACCCAAGGACAAAATAAGAAATAATAATATTAATTATTTTACTTACTCTTCTAATTCAATCTTTATGAAACCGACTACTCCCAATGACATTTTAAAAATAATTATGAATCTAAAAAATACTTCCAGTGCTGGTTGTGATGGAATAACAACAAGCATAATAAAAGATGCTGCGAGTGTGATTTCCCATCCTTTAAGTCACATTATCAACCTATGTATAGAAAAAGGTCGTTTCCCAGACCAGCTCAAATTAACAATAATAAAACCAATATTTAAAAAAGGTGACAAGTCAAATGTTAGTGATTATAGGCCGATTGCTTTAGTCACTATATTTGCTAAAATATTTGAGAAGGTAATACACAAAACTCTGTACGACTTTTTTGAAAAGCATAACATTTTCACACCAGTACAATTTGGTTTTAGGAAGGAGAAATCTATTAATATAGCTGTATATAATTTTCTACATAAAGTTATGAAGAGTCTGGACAAAGGTTTACCTGCTATAGCATTATTTATGGACATGTCAAAAGCCTTCGACCGCGTAGACCACAAAATTCTACTAAACAAGCTTTATGCAAATGGTGTACGAGGCAATGTATACTTTCTCATAAAATCGTATCTAGATAACAGACAACAGATCACGGAGATAAAAAGACTTGACCCTGTAACAAAAACAGAAAAAACATATGTCTCGGAGACTAGAACTGTCAAGTATGGTGTACCACAGGGGAGCGTCTTAGGTCCTCTTCTATTTTTAATCTACATTAATGACATGCCTTCTATAATAAAACATGATATGACACTATTTGCTGACGACAGTACCATTTTATTTGCTAATGACACAGTAATTAATTTAGAAACTGACATTAATAAATCACTTGAACTAATAATAGAATACCTTAATGATAATAATTTAAGAATCAATTTTCAAAAAACTACTATAATATTATTCAAACAAAGGCCAAACAAAATAAAACCACTTAACATAAGATATTTAGAAAATAACATTGAAGAAAGGACAGATACCAAATTCTTAGGATTATATATCGATAGCAAAATAAACTGGAAAGTACACATAGACCATATCTGCAAAAAGCTTAGTCAATTTTCATATGCACTGTATAGACTGACAAAAATTTCAAATCAATCGGCTATATTAACAGCTTATCATGGTTATGTCAATTCAACACTAAGATATGGAATAATATTTTGGGGTAATTCAACCGATAAAAATCGCGCATTTATAGCCCAGAAACGCTGTATTAGGTCAATGTGTACATTAAAACAAACAGACTCCTGCCGATCGTCCTTCATAAATTTTAAAATACTTACACTTCCCTGCTTATATATTTACGAATGTGCAGTATTTGTTAAATCTAATATTGAGATGTTTGCTCATCGTGAACGAGCACGTCATAGGGACAAACTACATGTAGTGCCCAGCAAGACCCACTTGCTTCATGAAAGTGTTTTCTGCGTTGCCTTACGTATATACAACAACATCCCAAGGTCAATCAGGTGCATTTCAGATAACCAGCTTTATAAAAAGAACCTTCATGATTTTCTGGTTTACAAATCATATTATACATTGAACGATTTCCTCATAGATAAATTCAATCACGCTTAAGAATAACTCTGCTAAGTAAAATATGTATCATAACTAAGATAAGAATTAATGTACTTGACTTTAAAATAAGTAATAATTTTTGGTGATTTAATAATTAAATGACACGTATTAAATTGTTTTAACATAGTGTATATCTTATAAAAATAATTGTATTAATGTAATTGTATAACTGACTGTAATTAAATAAATATTGTACGCCTAAATGGCTGGACATAGCTGAACATAATATTAGGTCTTTACCTATGAAATTGCCGTTCTGCAGTACTGGCCATTTCAAATCAAAATAATTTTTGTTTGGCTAAGAATTCTAATTTCAAATTAATTTTATTTTAAAAACATGGATTCTTTTTTCCAAAAGTAGTCATTTCTTTATTGATTAGTGTTACATTTTCATCGCATTTCAATCTTTTTCGTCATCATGGATACGTTAAAAATTCGAGTAATTATGGAATATGAGTACCGTCGTGGCAGCAACGCGGCACAAGCGGCACGCAACATCAACGACGTTTACGGAGCTAACACTACAAACCAACGCACCACCTGTTATTGGTTTGCTCGCTTCCGTTCTGGAAATTTCGACCTGAAAAATGAACCTCGCGGTCGTCCGAAGACTTTGGTCGACAATGACGAATTAAAGGCGGTTGTGGAAGCTGATGATACACAATCTACGGCTGAATTAGCAGCAGCTTTCGACGTTAGCGTCAAAACAATATTGGTCCATTTGCGTCAAATTGGCAAGGTAAAAAAGCTTGACAAATGGGTGCCCCACGAACTCAATGATCGCCAGCGCGAAGTACGCGTCGAGACGTGCCTTGCACTGCTCAACAGACACACAAATGAAGGAATTTTGAACCGCATTGTTACCTGCGATGAAAAATGGATTCTGTTTGATAACCGCAAGCGCTCAGCAAGTTGGTTGGATCCTGGTTCAGCACCTAAACAATGCCCTAAACGAAAACTTACCCCTAGAAAAGTGATGGTCACTGTTTGGTGGTCTAGCGCCGGTGTGATTCATCACAGCTTCTTACCAAACGGGGTGAGCATTACTGCAGATGTGTACTGTGAAGAACTGAGCACAATGATGGAGAAGCTGGCGCATCTCCAACCAGCATTGGTCAATCGCTCGTCTCCGCTGCTCCTGCACGACAACGCGCGACCTCATACTGCACAGCAGACGGTCTCCAAGTTGCAAGAACTGGGGTTGGAAGCTCTCCGTCATCCGCCCTACTCACCAGACCTTGCGCCTACAGACTACTACTTTTTCCAGAATTTGGATAACTTCTTGGCGGGAAAAAAATTCAATACCCGAGAGGCAGTACAAAATGCCTTTGAAGAATTTGTTGCCTCCCGTCCAGCTGATTTCTTTAAGAAGGGCATCAATAAACTGCCACTGCGATGGCAAAGATGCATTGATTGCATGGGTGATTACTTCGATTAATACAAATAAAAAAATTCATGAAAAAAATTCGTTTAAATTTTTTCATACAAAACGGCAATTTCATAGGTAAAGACCTATTATATTTGTGACTGTAACAACTTTTGACCTATGGACCACAATAAAAAGTTTTGAATTTGAATTTGAATTAGAATTTATAAAAATATTCGGATTGAATCGTATGAACGAAATTTATGTGATCCACTGTGGCCAAGAACCAAAAGTAAGTAATATTTATTACTGATAAACTATGGACGTTACACGCCTTAGTACAATACCGTGAATTTATTTGCCTTTGTCCCATTTCTATTGCATAAATCACGCGTACATGACAAACTGTTTAAGTACATAACCTACGGGGAACCCATTAGTTTATGCTGAACTTATATTCTACTAGCTGTGCCCCGTGGTTTTACCCGTGTTAAACTTTATAAATTATAGCCTATGTGTAAATCCAGGGTGTCAGCTAACTCTATACCAAATTCTATTAAAATCGTTCGAGCCGTTTAGGCGTGAAGAAGTATGAATACACACTCTCATATTTTCGCCTTTATGTTATTATTAGTGTGATTTGTATGTATTTCGAAATATATAAATATGTTTATCAGTTGTCTTGTTGCCATAGTAAAGGCTCTGCCTAGTTTGGGATCAGATGGCAGTGAGACAGTTGTCCCGAGATATTTATTTATTTATTTAGTAGCCTCAGTTTTGAATAAATACGAATAAATACTTAGTGAAAGTTGACTGTTTCAGGAACATTGGATTTCATAAATACTACGCCACAAACAATACGAAAATACGAAATAGATGTCGGGCCTGCATTCGCAATAGAGGCCAACAATTTGAGCAGAATATGTGAAAAATAAATAAATATTAACAATGCTTTTTTTTTAATTTCTGTTACAAAGAGTGAGACGAGATAGATTTTAACCTTATAAGAGTGAGATAACAGATTTAATAAGTATTTCAGGTATCATTTAAGCAAGAATATCTTTTTAAATCATAATTTGGAATTGTAGTATTTTGTGTGAAACAATACCACAAAGTTCCATACTAAAGTCACAACGTACGTTCTAATACACAATGCACACTTTCATCGGACAGGAGTAGAAGGAATGGCGGCAACAAGAAACTTTTACTATCGAATGCTTTGGAGAATACCATAAGGTATGTCTATAATCCTACAACGTTCATGTAATTCCCAGGGCTATTATATCATGTAAGTGACTACCTACAGAAAAGTTGTGCATTCAATCAGTACATATTATTTTTCTTAAGGTCGTCAGAAAGTTATAATTCATTCAATCTATGTATATATTATTATTATTATTATATATGTGTATATTAAATACCTAAGACATTTTCTTTGATTGTTTTCTATCTCTTGTTACCCTGCTGCTATGTACCATTATCCGTTTTCTAATAAATTCTGGTCTATCAAACGTGGGAACAAAGGAAGATCTCGCTTTTAGCGATAAAGCCGCCAATTATATTTTATTTCTCTTAACATATGTACCGTTGATGTTTTAAAACGATAAAGAGTACTTCTTCTTAATCTCAAAGTGCTTGTAAAGCCCTTTAGTTTCCTTGCTCGTAATGTAAACGACATTTGATTTAATTGCTTTTGAAATTACAAATACAGCCGATACCTGCGTTTTATTCCTCGTGTTTGGTTTTTATTCCCGCACAGAATAACTATTTGTATAGCTTATATATAGTTGTTCTGAGTCTGAGTGTACTTTGTGTCTGTCAATTATATGTTTGTAAAGTACCCTGCGACACGGTGATTTATTTCCCTGCTACGGGAGTTTCCTTAAAAAAGCACTATGCCAAAATATATTTAATAAGAAAAAATATTTATTATTACCAGTTTACAAGATAATAGAAAAACTGGCCAATTGCGCGTTGGATGCGGACAAGTAGGGTTTCGTTGACCGCGATACTGTAGTAATACTCACTTTATGAATTTTAATTAACTATTAACAAAAATAAATAAATAAATGCTTGTGACACAAAATATATTTGTGACATATAAAGATATTGCTATTGACATGTATACAATTATTAAATACTAGCAGTGCCCGCGTACTTCATTTCTGTCCTTGCCCGTTTTTTCATAGCCTATGACACCACAATAACGTAGCTTTCTATTGGTGAAATAATTTTGAAAATCGGTTCAGTAGATCTAGATTACCCCATACAACGTCACAAACTCACAAACGTTTTCTCTTTACTATAGATTTTGTTTTGTAGTTGAATAAAATAGAATATAAAAAGTGATTATTTGATGTAATTTGTAACCATGTAAACCCAGGTCACGTCATGAATATGACTAAGTGTCAAGGGTATTGTATTATAACCACAACATCTGTATGCACCACACTTTCTGACAATAAATATTTCTATTCTATTCTAAGTATTTATCTATTACGTTTAAAACGATACAGCTATTCACAAACTAAAAAGGCTTTTTTTATTATTCGGAAAAAAGATATCAAAAAGGATCGGTTTATGTAGTGGCACTTAAACCACCAGGGCTTGATTGTGCCACTTTATTTCTAACGGCGAGTTGAAAATTTCAACTGTTTACCTATTACGGTTCAAGATATATATATAGCCCACTGAAAGACAGCCGAAAACCTGGATGGACAGCGAAGTTTCAGTTATAGAGTTCCTATTATTAAGATTACCGTAGCCTAGTTGGTAGTGCTCCTGCCTACAAAGTTGGTGGTCCTGGGTTCGAATCCCGGTAAGTGCAAATATTTGTGTGGATAGCACGAATATTTGTTTCTGAGTCATGGATGTTTTCTATGTATTTAAGTATTTATCTATCTATATAAGTATGTATATCGTCGCCTGGTACCCATAGTACAAGCTTTGCTTAGTTTGGGGCAAGGATGATCTGTGTGACATTGTCCCTAGATATTATTATTATCATTAGAAGATTCCGCTGCCGCCGCTTATCTTTAGTAATAAGAGGAGTCCTTTGGGAATGGGACCCTACAAATTGCGTGATTTTTCTTCGCTATCCTGACACATCTTTATAGTCGAACACATAGTATATTTGCCATTGAAGATATTTTTTTCGATTTTGTTTATAATGAATTTCATGTTCACATCAGTTTGTTAGGGACAAATTATAATGTGTGTATTTTAGCTTATACACAGTAGAAATATTACAGGCAGTTTGAATAAATTTGAACTAATTAAAATGAAGTGTTTTGCTTGTTCCTGTTTACTGAATGTAAAGTACAGCAGTTTATGGCGTATATTAAGTTCAGTGGGTTTATACTGGATATTTTCCTGAATTAAAACCAAATTACTTGGAGACGTCATTTTTCACCAGTTTAGAGGAATAAACATAATGTTTTACGTTATTCCGTAAAAAACTTATAACAAAAAGAAGTAAATACATACGGTCTTTAATTTGAAGCTAGACTTTTGACATCTTCCACTTTATACTTAATTCACCAGCAACCTGGAAACAACTATCGTCAAACTGAGTAGCTTCAGTAGTATCCCCATATTATCGCTATAGAGTTACAGATGATACTTAATGACTTCACCTCGTTGACTTGACACCTTTAGAGTAACAGAATTAGAGGCCGTTGATAACTCACACACTAAAGCCATCATCGGATTCGTTAACTGTCACTGCGGTTCTCCTTGTTACATTACTAGCCTGCATGGGGCTGGTCTCTGACAGCCAGCTGAGGCCACAGGATGCATGTTATAGTTAGTCTCGATGTAGCCTTACTATTCTCTAAGTAACTCAAAATGTAATCAAATGTTCCAGTCTAGTATTTTAACCTCATTCTCCAACATGCCTTAATTTGACCACCTCAAACGTCTCCTTTTCAGAATCTTCTTAGCCAGACTCTTTTTACACAGATATCTACTAATACATACGACAATTATCTTTAGGTTGTCGCTAACGCCCTTTATAAACGGAATTAATCCATAAAAGACTTGTAGTTGTGAAACGAGATCAGTACCTGCAAATACCATGCGACCGTACTAACCCGTTTCCTGTAATAATTGCAGAATAAAAAACCGGTTGAAGGCGACTAGGATCAGCGCGTTGAAGATTCCTGATTATTTTAAGAGCGTAAATTTTAATGTTCGTGTTACTATGCCGCTGAAAGTGTCTGTATTGAAATTTGATAAAAGAAGTAATACAAGTTTTTTTTTAAAAGGTACGAGGTAAAGTTTTGTCTAAAATCGTATTAATGTCTTTCTAGCAATGGTAAAGGTATAAAACCTCTTGGCTTCGTATATAATATAATAATATCTTGGGACATTATTTACACATGGCCATCTGATCCCAAACTAAGCAGAGCTTGCACTATGGATACCAGATAACTGATATACTACATGTATTATTTTTCTTTTCTAGATACATACTTATATAGATAATTATACCCAGACTCAGGACAAACAGACATGTTCATGCACACAAATATTTGTCATAGGTGGGAATCGAACCCACGACCTCCAGCGTGGAAAGCAAGCAATTGCCAGCCACGCCATCAGGCCCCTCAAATATCTGTGTCGATTACAAAGAACAGGAGTTTCAATGATGAATGGTTTAAATACTAATTGCAAAAACAATCTATACATATAATAAAATCGTAGGCAAGTCAAAACTGTACATTGAATTTTTTTTTAAAGATACTTGGGCTGTGATCTATAATGGATATCGAAACCAAAGATATTGTTTTTAGATTTTTTTTCTGTTTGTCTGTATGTATGTCCGGGCTAAACTCAAAAAGTAATGCATGGAATTACTTCAATGTTTGCATGAATATTACTAAGAGGTCGGGTCAACATAATAATATAGGCTACATATTATCACGCTATCCCTACCACCTATCACCTACGGGGGAGGTACTGTGATATATTATAAAATTTAACGTGGGTAAAACCGCAGGGCACAGCTTATAACGAATAAATGATATTAACAGTGAAAAGTTAGAATAACTTTTCACTTCCTTTTTTCTGCTTTTTTACATGTGCTGAAACTGTAGAACTACTTTGTAAAAGTCTTATACTTTTACAAATGAAACAACAGCTGAATTTGTTTCTGAAAAATATAAAACCCATATTCCGTTATGCTCAGTTATATAAACCGTTCCATTAATATTCAGTCAGATTACTTAATAAACCTCGACTTATAGGAAGTATATATAAAAGTTATGCACTTGTCGGTAGAGCTTCTTCCGTGTCCAGGCGGAAGGTGGCAGGCGCTTTGATTTCTTGATACGTCCCAGTTTCTCTTTGGCATAATGTATGTAACTTATCCCCGACCTGCCCTCTCTCTCTAAGTTGTCCTAAATAGATTTGTTTTCATTTACCTTTGTCTCTCTTCAACGAATACTCTTAATTTTGTAATAATAACACATTTTCAATGTGTTTAATCTCTTCGTCTCTTTGTTTTAGTGTCCATATCTTACATCAATAAAGAGCTATACTCCAGCTGTATGTCTACATACAGCTTACAGAACTACACTCGAAGTTTTTTTTTTTTTTTTTTTTTTTATTTATTTATTTCCAAATTACACACTATCATTACAGTTTAACAACCAATGCAATAGTGGAACATGAAAAATAAGTTAAACATAACAATCTTAAATTATACTTATAACTACTTACATATACAATATTAAACAATATCAAAAAGCCTTATTGCCTATAAGTATATTCATAGCCTCAGATCCAGTTGTCCCGTACTTACTAAGTTATTGAGCGCGCGCAGCGCACGATTGACCGGTGCGCGCTGTAGAAGGTTGGTGCGCGCGCGCGGCACATCCAATAAGGGCGGCTGGCGCCGTCGCTCTCTAAAATCATCCGGAACACTAAACCGAACGTCCTTGAGAATGGCTGGATTGTGTATCGTTCCACGAATCACTTTCCAAATATAGGTGGCTAGAGCTACTTCCCTCCTTACTTCTAGTTGGAAGTATCCTACCATTCCTAAAATATAACGAGTAGGATACAAAAGCGGAAATCCTGGGTACACTCCATAAAGTTTTAAATACATAAACCTAATAAACTTGTTTTGAATTCTCTCTAACATGGTAATATATTTGGCTTCATGTCGAGACCAAATCATAGAGTTACATTCTAAATGCGACCGCACAAATGCTTCAAACAACGCCTTCAACGCACGAATGTCAGTAAATTGACCAGCTTCCCGCAGAATCAAGCCTAGACCACGAAACGCCTTTTTACATACCTTTGTAATGTGAGATCGAAAGTTAACGTCGGCAGTAAAGTGGATACCTAGGTCCTTGACCTCCGTGACACGCTGCAGTGGTTCTCCCCCCAAGCAGTACTGGTGGTGATGCGGGGCGCGGGCGCGACTGTATGAGAGCACTGTACACTTTGATACATTAAAATACAATTTGTTTCTCATACTCCACTCAGCAACCGCATCTATATCAAGCTGTAGTTGATCGCAATCCCTTGTTTCTTCAATCTCATACACTAATTTTAAGTCATCGGCAAATAGGAGACATGTGGACCGATTGATTACTTCTAGAAGGTCGTTGATGGTAAGAATGAAAAGAAGAGGGCCCAGGTTGCTGCCTTGACTGACACCAGACCTTGTGAACGAAACATACCCTCCGCAATCTACATATTGCCGCCTATCCCGCAGATAGTTTATAAAGAATGCTAAAGTGTGCGGTGTGCATCCCACAACGGCCAATTTCGTGAGAAGAACGTCGTTATCAACGGTATCAAATGCCTTTCGAAAATCGAAATAAGCCAAATCTACCTGGATGCCCGCATCCACCGAAGGCACCAGCCTGGACATGAGATGTAGTAGATTCCCCGTTGTCCCACGTCCAGGACGGAATCCGTGCTGAGCGTCGGACAACTGGGCATCTACCTGTGCATATAGACAGTTGTGAATGACCGTCTCAAACACTTTGGCCGGTGTGCTTAAAATAGCCACTGGTCTATAATCGCTAGGCTCCGAACCACCCTTGCCTTTGGGAACGGGTACCACCCGGGTAAGCTTCCATCGTTCAGGGTATGTCGCAGTCAAAATACAGAGATTAAACAAATGTAATAATGGTTTCTCTAATGCCATTCGAGTATCTTTAAATATAAATGGCGGTATACCGTCGGGCCCCACTGAGCGCTTGGGCGGCAGGCGGGCGAGTGCACGCCGCACGTCGGACGCCCGCAGCGGCGCGAGGCGCGCCCAGGCGCCCGCCGCGCCGGCCGGCACCGCCGCACTCGCCGCCCCCGCGCTCAGTGCGAGAGGATCAGGGTTATATACCGAGTGAAAGTACCGAGCGAACTCATCAGCGCACTCCTGTTCATGTAAAACTCGCCCATCTTTAATTATTTTTTGCTTACACGAGTCGGTTTTTCTAGATTTTATATAGCCCCAAAACGCCCGAGGATCTGTTGTTATGTGGTTTTGCATACGATCTCTATACCGGTCATATGCATTCATAATTTCAGTTTTTACCTTAGTCCTGTACCTCGCGAATTCTTTATAATCGCCGTCGGATTTACTCGATTTGTATATTCGGTGTAATTTATGTTTTAGTCTGATATCTTTGATTAAGTTCGATGTATACCATACGGGGTAGCTATATTTAGTATTTATATAATTAATATTTTTCTGAGGAACGCAAACGTCGAGCACTTTATAAATCTTACAGTAAAAAAAATCTAAAACTTTATTGGGTTCCTTCAATAAATAAATTTCTGTCCAATCAATATTGTGAATTAAATGATATAAATGGTAGAAGTCGGCTTTATTAAAGTTCCATTGCAATTGTCGTGGTATTTGAGTAAAATGTCGCGCTGATGTTGGTGCGGTAGGCGGGGCGCACGGGGCAGGGGAGGCAGGCGCGGCGCCGAGCGGCAGGCGCACGGCGAGCGGCGGATGGTACGCGTCCACGGGCTCCAAGCCCTCGTCGGCGGCCCGCACCGCGACGCCGCGGCGCCGCTGCGCGCGCTCAACACTAGATCTATCTGCCTACCGTTGCAATTTGGTACCTCATTACACTGAATGAATTCACAGAAGGCCACAAAATACTCATAATAATTACAAATGTTAACATTGCACGCAAATAAATTAAAATCTCCCAGTATGACTAGATTGTTCTTATATTTTACGCAAATGTTCTCTAATAAATTAAACAATAACATATATTCATTTTCGTTAGTCTGGGGCGGAATGTACACAACGCAACAAGTAAATAAAAATCTATTTTGTTTATATACTGCAGCACAAACCAATTCAAAATTATACCTATCTATATCTATTACGTCATTAGTAGTCAACTCTCGCAGCTCGTACTGCGGTGTGGCCACTAAAAGCACGCCGCCGTGCTTGCGTCCATCCGCTCGATCACATCGACATATCTGATATTCTGGTAATATAAACTCGGCGTTTCTAATACCTTCGTTTAGACTAGTTTCAGTGATTGCGAATATGTCTGACTCTGATGATTGTAGAAATGACATAAATTTTACAGTTTTAGTGCGTAATCCTCTGACATTTTGGTAGAATATGTTGATGTCTCTACGGGGCTTGTGTTTTATTATATTTGGTTGAGCGACGAAATAACCATACCCATTCACTAAATTCTGTGTTTAGTGGCCATATATCGGGATCACACAATTTTTCAAAGTTGCTTACATTGACACCAATCCTAAAAGATGCGTAGTCTCTTTCAGTTTTAGGTTTTAGTTGCTCAATAATAATTTCGCAGTCACTTCCTAATATACTTTTAATATATGACTTCAAACTATCGGGCGTGGTGGATTTATCCAATCTCCAAACGTGTAAGAATTTACTTCGTTCTACTGCCTTTAATGCTACTATCGAGTTGTTTCCACCTTTCTTTATAGGATTTTTTCGTTTAACTTCTATCCAAGGATTTGTGTCGACATTATCAACGTAGGTAGTTTTAGTTTCCAACGCTGGTTTCATGGCCCTCGCCGCGTAGGTTTTAGACTCGGGCACAAGCCGCTGTTCCACCGCGCTCCGTGTCGGCTGACAACTGACATCACGTGGTTCAGTGTTTCCCGTGTTTGGGGTTTGGGTATCAGAAGACACTGGTACCGATGGGTTTCTAATATTACCGTTACCTGTGTTCTTAGACTTAGGTTTTTCGGTTTTTAACAACGAAATTTCTTTCTCATAAGATATACACTTTTTATTGGCTGCATTTAATTGGTCCCTTAGTTTACTGTTTTCCTCGGATAATACGGTCATACATCCATTAATTTTTTCCAATGTTTTTAATTCAAAATCAGTAAATTTGGCCACTATGACGTTGTAGAGAAGTATCTTTACCTAGTACCTAGGATAAACCATTTAACTAGGTAGTTCCAACTTCGAGGAGCAGGTCAGTCGTAGAATTCATCTCGGCTGGGTAGCGTTCGAGAAACTTCTAACGTCTTCTCGTCCAAAATACCGCAGTCTTTCAAGTCGAAAGTCTTCGACCAGTGTGAGTTTCCAGTGAGGACTTACGGAACAAGTACCTGCTTGTTGCGGATATCGTAAGACCGACATTTGTGGAGATCATCGGTTTGCCAGTAGTGGACGTCTTTCGGCTGATATAATGATGATTTGGCATATGTATTGAAGTTGTTGTTCTAGTAAGAAGATATCCGAATTAATTTGTATTGCAAACTGACCGCTTCATAACTTAAATTGCTTGCTCGGAGCGGAACTAAACATGATTTTATTTTATACTACCAGGCAGATTGCCAGTTTCAGGCAATAATAATAATAATAATAAAATCCTTTCGAATCGTTTACTTGATATCATCTTGTTTCGTCAATTAACCCATAATAAATTTATACCAGACTTACTTTTTGTTGAATAAATTATTATTTTATATCTAAAGTAATATAAATGCATCTTAATTTGTCTTGATCGTTTGTTTTTTTCTATTTGTAATGATAAAAATTTTGTAATAAATAAAACCCGATGCATACAAGAATGTTAATTGTTGATTAATGGTCGACCAAAACGTATAAAACCAAATAAAGATTCAATAACATTTAAGAATCTGTGTCATATAATCAAAATGAATATGAATTTCAATCGTTGGTCCAAGTTTATTTTTTTGAACGATATTTTATAAGCTTACCAACTGTTGGTAGGTACTGCCAATAGAAACGGACGGGATCCCTTCTTTTCGCATAATGTTCTTCGTCCTAATAAACTTCGGCATAACGATTTTGGCACAATTTGTTTTGGCAAAATAATACTTCGGCATAATTTTTAGGCATACATTTTATGTTGGCACAATCATCTTTAAGACTAATTTGTTTTGGCATAATTTTGATTCGCATATCGTTAGTAGGCCTAATGACTATTATAAGTTTTACAATTAAATAATATTGTTAGTTAAAATTTTTAAATGCTGTGCAACAAAAGTTAGTGACAGAACCGAATTGCTGCAAAACCGACTCCACGTAGTCTTGTTTATTCTACCCCTAGAGTGTAATTTAAAATCGCGTAGGCCCGCAGCGCCGGAGCCGTGACAGTAACCCTGCCTGCTGCATGTTGCATGCTTGCTTGAATGCTGCATGCTTGCTTGCATGCTGCATGCTTGCTTGCATGCTGCATGCTTGCTTGCATGCTGCATGCTTGCTTGTTTGGTGCAGGATGTTTGCATGCTTGCTTGCATGCTTGCTTGCATGCTTGCTTGCATGCTTGCTTGCATGCTTGCTTGCTTCATGTTTCCTACAGCGAAAAAAAAATGTAGAACTTTATGCTTAATAAATTTTAGCTTTAGAATATTATGCTTAATCATTGTTATGGTTAGAGAGATTATGCTTAAAAAATTATGCGTAAGCTGCTATGCGTAATTATATTATGCGAAAATATAATTATGCCAAACAAAATTATGCTAAGTTATTCTTAAGATTTTATGCAAATAGATAGGGAACCTAAACGGACAATACAATTCAGATTTTAGACCGTACATTTGTGAAGACGATTGTTTGGGAATTGGAATGTAAGAGTAATTGATTATGCCAGAAAATCCATCCGCATTCTGCCATGAGTAGCTATGTCGGAATTCATCTGTGTTTACCTCTATTTTATATTCTAAATATCTATAAAACTAGCGCTAGAATATCAAGCTGCACTTGACATTGGTTATAAATAAATTAAAATCGGATTGAAAACCTAAAATGAGGCTTCTTCAGGCATTTGATTCCTAAGATAGTATACATAGTCTACGTCCCACTAGTCTATTTGCGTTATTACTATGTATTTTCTATTTCAGTACTTTACTTGCTACTATTTAACTAACTGACTTCTTACAAGATGTATCTCATGATTTACCACCAATTCAGTTATTACATAATTAAACGAGTATTAATTTTGGCCTATTATTTACTTAAATATTAAATTTTATAACTGTCAGAGTGTCAGCTAAGATGGGTAAGAAAATCATGATGAGGTAAGAAACAGACATAGGTACATAAAATCTAATAATGACTTCATTAGTCAATATTGTTCGTAATTTTTGCGAAAATAAAATACAATTTCATAGAGTTCGACCCTGTGGCCTTACAGGTTTCGAGACAGGTTACGATAGATGCAATTGATATAACAACCAAAATAAAATATACGTAAGAGGTGAAAGCTTCAATATATATTACTTTATTTTCTTTTATATTTAATATACACTGGCCACCAGTAAGGGTTAAGGTTTTCTTCCTGCTCCGCGACCGCACTTGAACTATGAAGACATCGATCATTTTACTTCTTAATTAATATACTTAATTATAATATTAGAAAAAATAGCTAGCCTAGATATCTCTAGGATATTTGGCCAGATTCAATGTAGATCTATATTTTCACGTTCGGGGTTCGATTCCCAGTATCAGTTTTTAAATGGCTTTTGTAACATCTCGAGAATGTCCTAGCCAATACTAGAACAAAAGAAAGAGGATCCCTGCTAAAAAGGGCATGTAACATTTTTAATGCCAAATTGAGAATAGAATAGAATATCTTTATTTGCTTTGAATGTAGGTACAAACATTAGTTGTTAAAATACATTTTGAAGAATCCTTGTACATTCTGCCTTAATAAAGCATGCAAATTCATTTTTACAATAAAAAGACATGGATATGTAATGTAAATTTGCTTATCATCTAGGAATTCTTGCAAGGTATAATAGCATTTTTCAGCTAGCAGGGCTGAGAGGTGTTTTTTGAATCTTTCCAATGGGAGATCTTTAATGCTGTTTGGCAGCTTATTGAAGATAACAAGTGCCATATAAATAACACTTTTTTTCAGAAGACTGTTGTTGTATGCACCTGTACATAACAAATTCTGATATTGCGATCTCAGACCTGTATTCCGTTGTCTAGTTTGGTTGAAGTATACAAATAAGTTTTTATTACATTTAACAAATAATGCTAACTCTAGGATGTACAGGGAGATTAGGTAGATCTAGAATAAATAATAAGAGATCGTGCGATGTTTGCTGATAGAAAAGAAAAAGACAAGGTCAGAAGTATCTCAATTAATCTGGAATATTGGAAAGGTTCTAGAAATAAAATAATAACTTTCAGAATGTTTATTATTTATTACAATTTAGGGGTATATAAGCAGTATATCGAGACAGGACGGGCCATCAAGTGAAAATGAAGGCAAATCAACTGGAAGAAGTAAAAAACGAATAATTGCTAGTGATCAGTGAAAGTACACAGTGCCAATTGTTCCGTATATAGTGAAAAGTGCGTACAGTACGGTCACGGGGACTCTGGAAGGGCACCCCGTTTGAACCCTCACGTAGTGCTTTTTGCCGGGACTCTAAGTTTCTAAATGTGTTTCGTGAGTAAATAAGGACTAAAATAATTGTCGCCATACAAAGACTGCGGCATAGACAGTCTTGACGGTGATACCCGATGTTTATATACAACATGTAACGTAATTACCGCACACCCTCAAACACCCCAATTATAATATTATGCTATAATTATAACACATACACTAAATTTTTAATTTAACTTGTTATTTACTAAATAAGTTTCTTGGAATAAAGTTTATTTTGCTTTATTTAGTGTTGAATGATGGAATTTGTATGAATACAAATAAAACTGCTATTTAATAGTCTTATTACTTTGACTTACGGTCCATTTCAATTTGTTTTGACTGTTCAGGGTTAATATAACGATAATTTCCGTAGTTTTAATTATTTTGGGAAAAAAATTACCGATATTAAAAATGATCTAAATCGATTCAGTAAACGATTCTGAACAAACTATTTTCAGGATGTGCGTTAATTAAGTTACATGTTGGATAAGTATGAAATAATTAATTTGATTTCGCTTATATATTTACAAGAATGTTATTAGCTAAAAGAAAACTGAAACTTTAGTAATTATATTGCTAACAATTCACTGATGACATGTTTAATTTACAGAACTGGAACTACAGCAATCCATACTTACTTACTTACTTATCGTATGGGCAGTGGTTACCCAGAGTTGTTCAAGCTGCCCAATTTGCCTCTGACATGGCTTAACGACTGTTGCTAATGGCTACAACCAGGTCCGACAGCTTAACATCCCCTACGAAGCACAGAGATGCTCAGAAATTAAACCACTTTGGCGGTCACTCATCTATGGACTGAACATCGGTGCTGAACACTGATGACCGGTGAGAACATCTGGCTATGAGCAATCCATAGGCACCCGGGCATGACGGGCCCTGGGTTTTGCCGGCGTTCGACCATGGTAACCACTTACCATAAGGGCCAGCGCAGACCTAGAGGAGCGCAGCGGAGATGATTTTATTAAGGCACTAGAAAATCAACTTTAGAATTATAGGAATAAAGTGCATAATGCTTGAACCTGACATAAAACGCCCGCGCGGTCTCGGGCATATAATGTTCAAGCATACATGCACTTTATTTAAATAATTTTAAAGTTGATTTTAGTGCCTTAATAAAATCCTCTCCGCTGCGCTCCTCTCGGTCTGCGCTGGCCCTAAGGCGGGCCACATGTCTGTTTGCTGACTTGGATGTACATATAACACAATCATGAACCTCTTTTTTTAAACGTCCTACTGACTAAATTGATTGCCAAACAACTAGACATATATTTAAGTCTAACTTAAGGAGCTTTACTTGCCTATGAAGTTAATAATACTTGGTCGTATATTATATAACTGGTTTTCTATGTTTGTTTATTTTGGTGGTTAGATTGATCCTATAATTCATTAGTACCTTCACGATTGATGTCTAACTTTTTAAATATTTTAGTTTTAAAACCATACCTGATTATTTCTAGTCGACGGCCTCCAAACAAAGATTTAAGTATCATTCTATACAGCTTAAGTATTACATTATGCTTCCAATAAGTTATGAAATAAGTTCACATAAAGATACTCATAGATGTAATCACATACCTTAAACAACAACTACTTATTTATTATGAATAGATAATTATGATAAAAAACTTGTGTGTACTTATGTACACGCGTTAGAAGTTATACTTCTTAATTTACAACTTGAACATTCAATTTTCATACCACCTAGAACTAACGTAGTTTCATACCACCTAGAAGTATGTGTGGTGTGACTTTGAGAGACAGAATTCGAAATACTGATGTAAGAGAGCGTTGTGGTGTGAAAGAGGATGTAGTCACAAAGATTGAAAAAGGCATGCTGAGATGGTTTGGCCATTTAGAAAGGATGAATGAAAGAAGATTGACAAAAGAAGTATACCTGGCCTGTGTGAATGGGACAACCGAAAGGGGAAGACCACGTCGAACATTCTCTGACCAAATTGGAGATGTTCTCAAGAAAGGGCAGGTCAGAAGTACCCTAAACCGGCGAGCATGTATGAAGAATATAATGTCAGTAATCGAGGCAAAAGAAGTATGCAAAGATCGTGACAAATGGAAATCCGTTGTCTCTGCCTACCCCTCTGGGAAACAGGCGTGAGTCTATGTATGTATGTATGTATGTAGAACTAACGTCATGCTGTTAAATTTTTTGGTGTCGGTGTGCGCGCGCATCGTAAAAATTCACTCTCATCATTTTTCTCCATCGCGCCAAAAGAAGTATAACTTCAATAATAACTGTTTAAAAGAAACATCAAAATAAATAAATATCCGGCACATATCACACAGCGACATCTAGCCCCAACTGAGCAGAGCTTGTACAGACGCCAGCACACCCAACTTCCCCAATCTGTCAAATTTATTTTATAGATTTTCAATTTTATCACATAAGCATAAGGTTCACTTTCAATTGGGGAAATTTGACAGTTTGGGGTAGCTTGATGTGCTGGCGTCTGTACTATTGATACTAGACAACGGATAGAAATATTTAAACATTTTTATTTTGCAAATATATGTATTTAATTCACAGAAAATTAATCTGACCGAGACTAATAGACATGTTCATGAACAAATATTGTTTTGTGCAAGGATCGAACCCGCAACCTTTGGAACGGAAGGCAACTTCCCTATCATGTGGTCAAACAAACTTTCACATGGCAACTGCATGAGCAAGCTCTATAAAGGACAATACCATAAATATTACAATTGAATTATTAAAATTGATTTACAAACAACCGAGAAATCCCCCATACATATAAAAACAAATCCGAATAAATAACTATCTTCTATTGAAGTCGTTTGAAAAATCATCCAGCGTTACTTTTGTTCAAACCCTGGCAACATTTATTTATCTGCAAACATTCCTATCCTGCAATATAAAACCAAATGAAATTGAATGCTAAGCTTTCCGAGTAAGCCCTTAGGAGAGTCAATATGCAAATAATCTTTTTTCCGTTGAGCAAATCTACAAAATCGTGCTTTCGCCGCTTAGATAATGTATATAGATAAACGGGATACGTGAGCTAGCCACTAATTACTCACACCTAGTAGTTCACCGATATTCCCCTTAATTAAAAAAGGGACTGTCCATTTATCACGTGAGACTCGGAAGAACCAATATTCGGCTCACTAATTTAGAGCAAAACTTCTTCAGAACACTAGGTATTAATAGAACATTCCATAAAAAGTTCCAATTTTACCACGCATTGTCGTAAAATCGTCGTAAAATAAAATTGACAATATATTTTTATAGCATTTATTTGTATTTTATCAACAATGAACTTAGAATTCCTATTGTAATTAGACCGAGTATTCCTAAATTATCTCTATAAAAATATCTCTCATACTTATTGAGATTTAAGAGATCATCTAGCAATAGTTAAAAAGTACATAATACGAAAAAAGTGAAACCCATACTTACATTGTTTTCCTAATATTACAGTTAGTTTGAAAGGGAGGGGGGGCAGATTATGGGGTTCATGCTGATTCCCCCCGTTCTTGTTTCCCCCCGAAAGTTATTAAAACGATATTGTATAACTTCTATCTTCTTAGCGTTTCGATGGCAAACTCGTCAAATTTTTGTGGCCCAGAACGTGGCCACACTGATTGCCCTGCTTGTGGCACTTTTAAGATCGTGCCATGAACATGTGGCAGGGCAGGCTGGGCAAGCTGTTAGATGGGCCATGGATTGGACCGATGCTCCGCAAATACAGTCCATTTTGGGGTTGTTCGACAGTCCCCACCTAGACATGTTTTCTTTGCTTCGGCCCACCTGAGTCCGGAGTCTGTTTAGGGACTTCCAGATCGGCCACGGTAATTGATGTCCAGGTGGGAGGCTTTCGGAAAGCGTGACAAACTGATCCATGAATCCTTTTTGTGCACGCCAGATGCTGCATCTCGCTGTTGAGGGATCGGTCGTTAGTGGCGTGGTGCATTTGGCAAAACTATTTCGGCTTTTAAGCCTTTGCGGCGGTAGCCTATGCCCATAGAGGGGGTGCCGGGGATCACCATCCATTTTGGCCCTTTCTAGGGAGCTTGCTACAGTCCTGCGAACGTCTGGTGGCGCTATGCCAGCCAGTGGATACAGCAAATTTACCGGGGTCGGCTTCAAACACCCAGTGATTATCCGGCACGATTCGTTTAAGGCTGTATCCACTCGCCTTGCGTGCGTGGAGCGGGCCCAAACTGAGCAAGCGTATTCGCCGGCAGAAAATGCTAGCGCCAGTCCTGACGTCCGCAGCACTTGCGGCGTTGCTCCCCATTTGGTTGTGACTAGGCGTTGCAACACGTTATTGCGGGCGTGCACTTTCCTCTTTAGTTCCTCACAGTTCCTTTTATAGGTGAGGGATCTGTCCAAGATAACGCCGAGGTATTTAGGAGAGCAGTTGTGAGTGATAGACACTCCTTCCCAGGCAATTTTGAGCTCACGCCCCGCCTGAGCGTTGCGAAGGTGGAAAGCACAGGACTCAGTTTTGGAGGGATTAGGCTTGAGAGAGTTATCACCATAGTACCTACTCAGGTCACTTAGTGCTGCAGTGAGATTAGCCTCAACCTTGTCAAAACTGGTCGCTTGAGACGTGAGCGCAAGATCGTCCGCATATAGGAAACGGGAAGTGTTTGGGCTGGATGGTTGGTCGTTGGTATATATATTAAATAGTAGCGGAGCCAAGACACTCCCCTGGGGAAGTCCATTCTTTTGCCCCCTCCAACGACTTTTTTCCGAGAGAAGATGGACCTGAAAGCGGCGGTTGTGGAGTAGTTCGCGAAGAATGTTGACGAACTTAAAGTCAGCTGTCAGAGTCTCCACCTTCCACAGAAGCCGTCTCAGATTCACTGTGTCGTAGGCTGCTGATAGATCTACAAACACAGCACCGGTCACCTTCCCCCGTTCAAACCCATCCTCAAAGTGTTGCGTGAGCTTGAGTACCTGATTGCTACAAGACTTTATTGGTCTGAAACCTGCCTGCTCTGGGATTAATCTCGGGTCGACAAAGCTTGTGAGGCGTGTCAGCAACAGCCGTTCAAACAGCTTATATGTGTGGCATAGGAGTGAAATAGGTCGATAGTTTTTACGGTCTTGTACCGGTTTTCCTGGCTTTGGTATAGCTATGACCTTTGATTTTCGCCAGATGCGGGGAATTTGGGAGGTTTCGAGACAGGTGTTAAACATTTGCAGCAACCAGGACACAGCAACTGGGCCAAGGTGTTTAATTTGCTCAACAGAGATGTTATCTACGCCTAAGGCTTTACCGGGCTTTAAGGCTTTTATTCCCATGACGATGTCTGGTAGGTGGAAAGGCTTGCTTATGTGGTCACAAGAGCATGCGGAACTGCTCGGTTTTGGGGGCCTCGGGAGACGGCCAGATGGTTTGCCATTTAGTATGAGCTGATGAGCTATCTGATCAGCAGTAACCTTACCAGGTGTTAAGGGAGCGGGTGGATCGTTAGTAAGCTTCCGAATGGTATTCCAGGCTTTTTTGCTATTGTGGGTCATGTCGATACCGGTAACTGTACTGATCCATCTTTCCCGGCGGTTCTCGCTAATTTGGGATAAAAGTTTTTCTCCCACAAGCAAAGTATCCTCTGCGAACGGGTTACTATTGAACAGAGACTCATACTCCTTAAATAGCTTTGCGGAATCACTCGACAGCCCTGGAACGTACGATGTGCGGCAACCCCTAGGGATGTGCTTTCGGGACACATTGCACACTAACTCTATAAACTGGTCATATCCTTTCGGGGAGGGAGGCACGATCAGGAGAGCTTTGTCGATATCCCGCGCAAATTGTTCCCAGTTTGCCTTTGAGTAGTTAAACCAGCGCTTAAGAAGGACCTGTAAAGGTCGCACAACCGGAACAATTTCACACATGATGGGGCGGTGCTGAGTTCGGGGAATAGGAGTGCATACCGTCTTGACACATTGGGAACTTACGTTGGAGCTAACAAAGATAAGGTCCGGGTTATAGCCCCTCTTCCATCGGCCACTGTTGAAGGATGCCGGCTGTTTAGGGTCGTGAACCAAGACCAAGTCGTTCATTTCAGCCCATGTCTCAAGTGCTTGACCACACTCATCGAGGTCTTTGTAACCCCAAAGTGGACTGTGACTATTAAAATCACCTATGACAATTCTAACGAGTTGGTCGTCAGCACCCTCCCGGGGCCTAAGCTGGAATGGAGTACCGGGTGGTTTGTAAATGGAAGTAACAGAGCAGTGGTCGAGGTTTACGGTGATTACCTCGATGCCGTTCTGGGTCGAGCTTTCAGTCGATAGGACACTCATTCCGGGAGTAACAAACACTGCGTTACCGTGTTTCGGGTGACAAGTCTCGGAAATGAGGGTCAGTCCAGCTATGTAGGGACGGCTCTGCGTTTCATCTCGGTGGGTCTCCTGGACACAGAGGACATCACAGCGTGTTTTACGGTGGAGCTCGGACAATAATTCCGATTTATCCTCAGAGAAACCTTCGATGTTAATCGAAACTACACGCAGAGCCGGCTTATGCACTGGACCTGGTGGGGTGGTGTTATAATTTGCCATCGTGGTGAATAAGTATAACTTCTATGATGATGATATTGGGTGATATTTTTTTCGGCCATACAGTCCCTGCTGGTCAAACCAGACTGCCATTTATAATATTTTCTTTTCTTTTTCAGTAGTAGATGTGTATTTCTTGCTGCTAATAAGGAGCGAGATAATTAAACTGGAGGAGTACAGAGAACCAATGATAGTACATATATTAATTATCGATTGCCCCGAAATTTTTAAATTAATTAATTAAATTTTAAATATTTACTCAAGTTCTTACATTATTGCTTGACGCCTTTTGTACTCGTCATTCTTGTTAATAATCTGTCAAGCAAAGGAAGAGAAAAGTGTACTGTACGATATAGAGATCAGACGATTAACAGAAAAATACGATAATAAGATATAAAATACGATAAATAAGCAAATTTCAATAATGTCATTCCTGCGAAAATCAGCTCAATGATAATTATGCATACCAATTTATGATTACTTTACTTCTGTTTATTTTTTTAATAAAAAGTTTAAAATGGTTTACATTAGACATTTTTGTCATAACTTATTAGTATGCAAGTATTAGTTAGATTCATTAATTAAGGACTTGTATGTAAATGGTAATCGGTAAAAAAGGTTGATTTTATTATTACCATTTTTAATACTAGTTTATTTCCTTTAAATTACGAGATTATTTATACTCGTTAATTGATGATTAACAGTGATATATATTACCTAAGCATTAGATAGAATCATAATTAGTGACTTCTATGTTGAAGCATTTCTATATATTAAGCAATAAAAGCACTTGTAGTAAAGTAATGAGTGATGGCCATATGTTATGTTATTTTTTTGATATAACACTTTATAATTTGTTTAAACAGCAGTAGTATTTAAAATTACTAACAGAATGTGTGATTTGATTGGCGACAATTTGAAATAAATACACGAAAATATATCCAGTACTTTTATCTTTGACGGTACCACCTTGATTTTATTTAATAAAACGCAATTTTAAAACAGATATATTATTGGGGGGAAACAAGAACGGGGGCAATCAGAACTAACTAAAGAGACCGGTTGAAAAATATGCCACGTATTATATGGATGTTCATTTCAAGTCGTTCGTGTCAGTTAAGAACTAATTTGGTGAACATTAACATACTTTCAATGTGCTTAGGATGTTATAACTGCCGGATATTAAGGTGGGGTCATAATTAGTTGTTTATTTTATATTTTACGACTATTCCTACTAATTGAATAAAAATTTACATAAATAAAAGGTTTTTTTAATAGAAGAATACAACATTTATTTATTTTTATTTATAAACATTTTAGCACAAAGAATATTGTACTATCGGCGCTTTTGTATGGTAGAGTAATGTCTTTAAAATTTATGGAACGAAGTTCCTTATCGCGCGTTGCGAAAGGGGGTAGACGGAAAAAATTAAGACGAAAAGTTGTAATGACACTTTTTGCTTTTTTTATTACTAAAATTGAGTCTAGGTACTGATTAAGTTTATGTCACATTATATTTGTTAAAAAAATATATAATTAAAAATTAAAAAAATATAATACAATCCCTTGATACCTCTCAAGTTTTTTTATTTTATTTTATCTCCAATAAAGAATACATCTTACTTGCTATCATCGATATCATTATAAATAATTGAATGCCTTACTCAATTACAGGAGACCAAAACAATTTATCACACTATTATTATAAAGGCGAAAGTTTGTATTCACTCACAAACTGTGTCAGTGTGTATGTTTGTTACTTCCTCACGTCAAAACGGCTGGGGCGATTTCAATATAATTTGATATGGAGTTAGATATAATTTATAAGTTTAACGCGGGTAAAACCGCGGGGCACAGCTAGTCAATATATGTATTAGTCTAATAAATTGAGAACTTTACTGAATGAAGCAATTTAGCATCGACAACAAAGTATCTTTCAAGGAACATAATATAACAATAAAAAAAAAAACATAATATAACAACTATAGTTGCTTTTTAATTTTGTAAGTTTGATTATGTATCCATCAAGTAGATGGATACTTTCTTGTTGATGCTAAATTACTTCATTCATGCTAAATATTATCGCGTTCGGGGATCAAACCCCAGACCCAGTAAAGTTTTTGGGTGGCTTATGCACCATTTCGAGAATATTCCACTTAACACTTGAAAAACAGAAAAAGGATAACTGATGAAAGAGACATACAAAATTCTTAATGCAAAATTGAGATTAGATAATTCAAGAATGGAAAGAAAGAAATGGAACTAATTTGCTGATAGAGAAGAAGAGGGAAAAAGTATTTCAATATTAGTGAAAGGTGATTTTTGGTATGTTTAAAATTTGGAACAATGTAGATATGCATATAAACAGTAGATCAAACCAAAGCGGTGAATAATTCAAGTGAAATTTTTTCTTTATACCAAACATAATAAAAATGTTGTATGCGAAACGAACTTTTTCATCTTTTACATTTTACCTGGCTGCTGTACAAAGTGTGGATATGTGAAAACAAATATTTTACATCAGCAGGTTATTAAATAATTAAAAGCTTTTGCGTGATTAAGTTCGCAACTGGTATACGCCATCCTGTATGAATAATTGAACGCTCACCTGTCTGTCACCGGGGTGAACCCGGTGGTTCTCTTGGCTGCCTGTAGATCCTCCACTTTTCACACTTCACTTAACTCGGTATAAAATAAAGCAAGATACACTGTAGTGGCTTGGCAACTAGCTATATACTACTATAACATTTACTATAATACTATATTTCGGTACACCCGAATGTATTGACGTTGATTATTTAGACCTGAAACAAAAAGAGATTTATATTAATAAGAATACAAAAAGTATACCCAGTCACGACCACACGATCCAATTTAGAAATTATAAAAAAGAAAAAGTCAATGTCAGACGCGTTAT
Source organism: Pseudoips prasinana (assembly GCA_951640165.1). Lineage (NCBI taxonomy): Eukaryota > Metazoa > Arthropoda > Insecta > Lepidoptera > Nolidae > Pseudoips > Pseudoips prasinana. The sequence continues at coordinate 13,811,684 of OX621241.1, read as the reverse complement.
ACTGCGGTTCCTTTTAATCAAAGCGAATGTATATTGTGTCTATTTCGATCTCGGTATGGGTACATCATTGAAAATGATGACGGCAGAGAAACAATGGGTTCGACCGCGAATTCATATCAGCTCCACCGACAATGGCTAATAAGTCTTTCAGAGGCAACACGGTCAACAGATTCGTACGAATAATTCGTACCCTTGCCCTTGAGTGCGAAATGCACGGTCATTATGAACAGTTCGGGTGTCGAGTGCAATCTCCGCAAAGTGCGTAGCCGAAAATGGACCTTAGGAAGTTTATATATGAAGTTTTGATCCGTCTGCCAGGATTGGACGTGCATTTGCCCGTCAAGTGGGTACACCGATGCAATGAGTTAGCTAGACTGTCTGAATGTCAAACCAATGATCGGCAGCGTCTGCTGCACCAAAGCAATAAAAAAATAATTTATTCGCGTCGAGTAAATAACAAAAAGACGAGAACTGAAAATTTGTACTCCATTTGGTTGACAATTTTATTGTCAACCACAGTCACTGAATTCACGTCGATCAAATTCCAAATCTGATCACTTGGGAAACGTCCAAAAAAAAAGTGCAGAGTGCCAATTCAATTGTTCGCATCCTAAAGCAAAAACCTATGAACGCGTCGTATAGTAAGTTACTAAGCAACAAGAAATGTTTAAGTACTCAGCTTGTCATAGCTGCGAAGGTACCTACGCATTTATGTAAATTTCTTATAATAATAATTACTTCTGTGGTAAATGATTTACCACAGAAGTGTAAATAACATAAAAATTTATGCATGAGGCATTCACGTTCTAATAAATTACTTAATCTAAGCCAGCGTAATATCAACAAATTAATGACATGCCACATCTAATCTAAATTGGAGCGTAGAATTTAATGACGTCAGATATTTTATGGAACAAATTTACATAATATGTATATAGTAAATTTAAATATTTCGTGCTCCTTGTATTTACATGCCTCATTGGTCTAGCAGTAGCGTGTTCACCCGCAGAGAACGTGGTCCTGGGTTCATATCCCGGGTCAGAGCATAAGTGATTTTGGGACTTTTCTTTAAAAACATAAATTTCTCAGCATCATCACGAAGTCTGGGAGTTGGTGGTATTATACACCCGCGCCTCAGAGAGCACGTAAAGCCGTCGGTCCTGTACTTTCCTGGACCTTTCCGGTCGTGTCGCTAGACTTCCCAACAGATCATGTGAGTAGTGAGAGAAAGTGCTATCTTGTGTCTATCAATCTTATAATAGTGAGACTGGCTGCCGTGGCCGAAATTCGGCTAGTAGGCCATTTTCATTAGGTTTTTTTTAATGGATTATGTTTGCTAACGTTGTAAAGGACGTTTACAACGTAACGTAACTACGTTTTTTTTATAGACTACGTGCATGTTTTTATATATTTTAAGTGATATTGACGAAAATTCAAATTCACAAACAAAGTGCGCCTCCAGGTGCACCGTATTTTAATATAATATTATTGAAACTTATTTAATTTGTAACATTTCACATTAGCATTTTCTGGCAATATCATAATTTTATATGTGGCAAGAAATTGAGATAATAATTTGAACGACAAATTGAAAAAATACAATATAAAAAAATATGTCGTAAATGTGTTTTAAATGCGTTAAGAAATATCAAATGGATTGTATAAATTCGAGTCTCAAAACCACGGTGCGGTGGCGGAGCGGTTAACACACATGGGGCCGGATACCCGTGGTCGTGGGTACAATTCACTTTAAAGATTTGACGGTCACCGTAGCCTAGTTGGTAGTGATCCTGCCTACGAAGCTGGTGCTCCTGGGTTCGAATCCCTGTAAGTGCAAATATTTGTGTGATGAGCACGAATATTTGTTTCTGAGTCATGGATGTTTTCTATGTATATAAGTATTTATCTATCTATATAAGCCTGTATATCGTCGCCTGGTACCCATAGTACAAGCTTAGCTTAGTTTGGGGCTAGGATGATCTGTCCCTCAGATATTATAAAAAAAAAAGATGTCTGGAAAATAATATCTTGGGTCAACTAACACACTGCCGTCTGACCCCAAACTAGGCAGAGCTTACAGCAACCAGACAACTGATAAAAATACCTACTTATATATTTTTAAATACATACATCTTATAGACAAATTACACCCAGAAACAGAACAAAGATTTGTCCTGGGTATGGATCGAACTCAAAATAGTTCAATGGTTTAGCAGTCAGGTTCACTAAGAACTGGACAGGCTTGTCAAATTGATGGATAACTAGCTGTGCCCCTCGGTTTTAGCCGCGTTAAACTTAATAAATTATAGCCTATGTGTTAATCTAGGGTGTCGGCTAAATCCCTTGAGCCGTTTAGACGTGAAGAAGTAACAAACATACACACTCACACACCCACAAACTTGCGCCTTTAAAATATTAGTGTGATAGATAATACATTAGATAGCATGTGAGTTAAAAAATAATTGTCGGTGATCAAAAATTTACTTCTTACAAACATATTTTTGATAAGTGACAGTAGTTTTAGTCAGTTAACAAATCATATATATAAGCAAATTATGCTTACTGAGATGTTTGGAGAATGATATATTTTTTTGAAATTAAAACTATAAGAAAAAACAGGTATTATATAACAGTACTAGTATGAAAATAAACTACTTTACCACATCATCAATCAAGCGAACTTTCGACAGTTTGGGATATGATCGATGATTTTAACGTCTACGGTGAAGTTCGATAAAATCCAGAATTTATATGTGAAAAATGCAATATGTACATTATCTATTGCTATAACTAGTACTAATAACATTAATGTATACTAGCCAAATACGCAGGATATTAGATTATGCTCAGCACAGTCTCAATGATTTCACTCTAAAAAATTGTTAATGTGGTAATCAAAATGAACGAAAAAATTTGTCCAATCTGAAAATTATAATAATAATTTACTTGGCGCTTGCCCGTAAAAGTTAAGTAACGCCAGCAAAATTGAGAAAAAAAAACAAAAATGAAAAATAATAATAATATCCTGGGACATTATTTACACAAGGCCATCTGATCCCAAACTAAGCAGAGCCTTTACTATGGAAACCAGATTACGGACATACTAATTTTCTTTTGTAAATACATACTTATATAGATAAATTACACACAAACTCAGGACAAACAGACATGTTCATGCAAACAAATATCTGTCCTGGGTGGGAATCGAACCCACTACCTCCGGCGTGAAAAGCAAGCATTTGCCAACCACGCCAACAGGCCATTGAACCCGAGTTTTCTCGTTATCTTGAACATATCGGTAGCTCCATAAGGTCGATGAGCCACACATAATCAAAAGAATGGTTAACCACGTGCTATCTATTCCATAACTACTTTATGCTACGCCACATTGCGCAAACGATGTGCATCCCTGGTGAGCAGGATTCGTGGCCACTCTAACAGCATTCTGGCCATGATCGCAGGCAGATTTGACTGCCTATACATGAATTGCTTCTGCGCTCTTTCTCACGGAATGGGGCATCAGTGATTCATGTACATACATATACATACATGATCCACTAACCAAAATCTTAGCTATATTTTTACTAACATAGAATAAGTCTTATGTAGTACTAACAATTTTGAGTCTTCAAGGGTTACTTTAATAAATAAATTTAATATTATTATTATGCTACGCTAAGTAATCCAGTCAGAATTAACATGTCAGTTTAATGAAGTAAATAGCTGTACATAAGCGTCCCCTAAGAATGGGTCCCACCATTCTTGGGTCATTATGTCATAACAGAATTTTGCCAGGATTTGACATTTGACAGATGTGTTGGCGCTCGCTGTATGATGATCGTAGTTCACAGAGACACGCTGATGTCCTTTTCTCTTTTAGCTATTTCTTCGACACGACTTCTGCACCCCCACGTGTGGGACGGATGGGGTGAAGTTATTCGACTACTACAAACATGTTCTGACTATTTACAAGAGCCTTTTTAAAGTCTATGTGAATAAAAATCTTTTTTTTTTACTTAGAATTATAAGTGCCTTAATATTAATCCAGTATTTCAAAAAATTACTCTTAGGGTCAGCGCAGACAGAGAGGAGCGCAGCGGAGAGGATTTTATTAAGGCACTAGAAAATCAACTTTAGAGCTATAGGAATAAAGTGCATATATGCTTGAACTTGACAAAATGCTCGCGCAGTCTCGCGCATTATAATGTTCAAGCATGCATGCACTTTATTTAAATAATTTTAAAGTTGATGTTCTAGTGCCTTAAATATCCTCTCCGCTGCGCTCCTCTCTGTCTGCGCTGACCCTTAATGGTTTAAGTTTTATAGTAATTAAATCTAATATTTAAAGGTGCGGTTAAAGTTTTCAAATGTAGTCTTGAAAACTCAGGATATTCTTTAATCTCTGATCAAGATCTATGTCTTTAATTATAAAGCACCTTTACATTATAGTAGAAACCAATAATTGTGCAAGATGTTATTGTCTCATGTTACAAATATGGCTACGCATATTTTAATTTCTGATTAAGCTAGATTTATGAAACAACGTATTACTATGTTATTAAATCATTCCGATATGAATTTATAATTGAATCCTTAAACTTAATTATAGTGTAGCTGAGTCTGAAATAATGATCGAAAAAAATATCTGCACCGCCTTCAAATCACGCAGTGCATTAATATAAGAGCGAGCAATGTAATTCCAACAATTTATTTATAAATTATGTATACAAGGCGACATTTGTTTGGTGAGTTGTTTTGTTTTTTCAATGTTAAACGGTAATGGTGATTGTTGTTGACGGAAATGTGTGGTTTCTATTAGTGTTTGTGTAGGCGGTTATGTGCGCCGTGCTCTGAAGGTCGTCTGTTGGGACGTGGATCTAGCAAGGCATTGAACTATGAAAATATTACCGGAAGACGGGGGCCGATGACTGATGAGTGTTAATATGCCAACAGTAGGGCTGTTACTACCATTCTATGGTCGAAAATTATATAGTAGATACGGATTTCATTATGACTAGGTGTTTTACATTAGAACCAAGCAGTTACTTTTTACGCTTAGGCATACCGTCTTACTTAGTATATGGAACTGTAAGTTTTGGGTTATTAGGTGTTAAAATTGAGATTATTATCCTTTTTATGGCCTGATGTTTTCAGTTCACCTACGAGGCTTTCACTACTTCACCGGCCTATAGAAACGGGCGAGGTGTTAAAGCTTTCTAGCAAATAAAAATACAAACTAAGTAATATTCGCTATAGTGTTCGCCACCATCTCTGGGGTTAGAACCTCGGGTCGGTTTTGATAAACATTTTGTACCATTTTCCCTTAACGATAGTACTATCGTTAAAAATTCGAGAAAAACTACACCGCGCGTACTCGAATTTTTATAATTATTGGGATTTTTTTACACCTCATTACCATCAGCACTGAATCCACAGCCTTCAGAATCTTTCTGATTTATTATCCAGTGTAAGAATGAACCATATCACCCCGCAGTCCTCACATAATAGCAGGAACCGAAGGAAACGGAATACAGATGTCACGTTTGAATTATTTTACAGAATATTGATCCGAATCCGAATACGTGTCTCAGTTAATCACATAAGACACCTTACATTAATGATTTATTTTGGAGGTCAGTCCAGAGCCTTCCCACAGCGTGACTATCTGGGTCATGGCACAAAAGGAGGGCTCTGGAGCAGAATACCCGCGTTCCCGGGGTTTTCCCCACCATGCGCCAGAAGTCCACGGCAGGTTAGTTTTACGCGGTGCGAGCCCAACATACCCACCCGTAGACACTTTTTGCGGGTAACATGCAAAAGCATTCCTCCCTACCTTATAAAAAAAAGGTACATTGGTGACCGTAATCGAGCAATCCCAGCTTTTACGCTTCGTTTATAAACTTAAAATAATTTTATATAAGTATTGAATGATGTCAATATTTCATTTAATGTATAAAGGACCATGGGCAAAAATGTATGAAGCCTGGGCTCACCCACCAACAGAGATGAAACCACTTTGAATATACTTGTAAAACACTAAATATAAAGATTTAAACTCATTTTTGCGAAGAATCCATGGGGTTATTTTGCTATAAATATTTTTCTCCGACCATAAATAAACTAAAATTCTGCAAAAAGTAGTGCTGTTATGGCATTGTAGATTTTTTTATTGAACATCTTTAACTAGTTTTAATTCCAGGTTTAATGTATACATAAAAAATAAAACAGCTGCTAATAGTTAACATTATTTTTATTAACATTTTAATCAATATCAATAATAATGGCGTCTAAATATCCTGCCGGGGGATTAAATTGTATGTGCCTGCCTAACCCTAGATACCATATTTCATTGAAGTCTTCCAGCTGATTTGCTTCCAATGTAATAAATGCGGCTCTTTGTCTATTCAGGTTTCTCAGTTGTACATAGTCGTTCAAAAGATTTGGTGCATGGAGCCTTTCATTGGCTATTCTTAATATTTCATTTGCATGTTCATTATCCACAGCTACCTTGTAAAATGCGTTAATAAGAGCGGCTGCAATTTTAAAGTCAACAAATAAATGCGGCAAGGCTCTATTAACATAATCCTGTCGCAGTAGTTTAAATCTATTTTTAAACTTCCCATTAACAGCTTCTACAACCCACCGACACAATGTTATTAATCTTGATTTGTTTTCTTGAACTGTGGTCAATTGAGTTTCGAATCTGTCTTTTGTCGGTGGGTTGTGTGCCTCATATCCCAATGCCTGTAAGTTTTCTACGCTATCTCGAAAGCCCCTGTCTAAGATGAACACATCGTTCCGGTGAAACATCCAGTGGAAAGGATTTTCCTCGTCGTTTAATATATTGTTCATAATTGATGCATCAGAATCCCTAGCTGCATACGGACCATAAACTTCGATAATGTAGCCGTCACTACATACCATCAGAAAAGGTTTCAAAAGGTTTTGAAACTTATGCAAGCTGTAAGTTCTTCTCTGAAATAAAAAGTTTGAGCTTTTTTCGATGTACATATAGGTGCCGTCAGCTATAACAATGGCTTTTGTATTTTCTTCGTTGCCAAACAAGCCTTTTGGTAATAGTAGGTTTCTTTGCAGTATATTTTCTCGCGAAATATGGCCAGTGTTCGGCGAGATATATTAAACAATGTTGACAATCTCTCGTTTGACTCTCCTGTTCTTAGTTTTGTCATATAGATACCGAGGACAGTCCGTGGACGATTACTTCTTCGTGCTAGAGAAGGAGTCTCTTCCAAAATTCTATTTAATTGCTGCAAGTTTAGTCCAGTCCAAAAATATAAGTCATTATCCGTTAATGCAGCTTCTAATTTAAAATCAAACCTCTGGCCTTAGGTAATGGTTCTTACCAGCATATTAGGTCATATCTGTGATCTGACGTACATTAAAGTTATGCGTAACATTACAATTATCAATCAAAAAGTTCCAATTGTCGTTACCCATCAGATGTTCTTGGCAAACTCTTGCACTTTCAGGTATGTATAAGCGGTGCTCACAAGGAATATGTACTTTAATAGTAACTGGGATTCTAAGACGTTCTGCGTTAGGGCAGCCATTAAAAATACAACGGTAAGCAACATTGGGCGCTCGCATATAATCAGGAATAACGACTTGTTGTAGATCTTCTGCTTGTGGTGGTATTCCCGGCTCTTGTGGGCTTTGCGGTTCTTGTGGGCCTTGCGGTTCTGGTGGGCCTTGCGGTTCTTGTAGGTCTTGCGGTTCTTGTTGTCGAACTGCATTTTGCACTACTTGCCAACACCGATGGCATGTGGCTTGGATGTTATTAAACGCAACCTAAAAAAAGTAAAGACTATTTGAAAATAACATTCAATAAATAAAATACTTTCTGCGACATATTATTTTTGACTAGCTTTTGCCCGCGACTCCGTCCGCGTAGACTTGATACTCATACCCTTGGGATTTTTATAGCCTATAGCTGTGCCCGCAGCACAGGTCACGTAAAAGTCGGATTTTTTTGGTCCCACTTTTATAGTGAATGGGATTTCTAATTAATCGCCGTTTTTTCCTGACCTCCCTCATATTTAACCTCTCTGCTTTCCCCTTCGATAACTTAACGTGATGGTAAGTAGCCCATAATTATGTATTAATGAAACAAACTGTATTAAGATTGGTTCAGTAGTTCTCAAAATATGAGCAGATAGAATGACAGACAGACATTTTAAATACAGGTTTATAACAGGTATATGTGCCGTGTACAGGAAATGAGTACACTTACCTCGGTGAGCGCATTTTGTTGAATATATTCTGCATACCGGGGTTGTCTTTCTGGTAAGTGTTCATCTAAAATATGCCACCGTTGTCGCAAAACAGAACGTGGGCACAACACAAAACGCCGTCCTTCGGTAGCCATTGCAAAAACAGGTAGGTAAATCAGTGTCCATAAACAGTCCAGGTCAAGTTAACAGGTTTAATATAATAAATAAATCACCAAGCGCACCAATACGTAAGCATAAACAGAGTCCAAAACAACAAGCTAGGGTCGGTAAATCACAGAACAAGAGAGGATACACGGAAACACAGCTAACAACGTGAGAATCACGAGTCGACTGATTGAGAGTAGACGGGCGCCCGCGCAGGCGTCCGGGAGGTGTGAAAGGGATGGAGAGTGTTGTAAATCACACGGGCGCAGGCGCATCTATTGTTTACCACTATTTTAAGTATTTTAAGAATGAGTATATATAAGTTTTACGACTCCTAACAATTGTTTTTTTCTACAAAACCTATTTAGGTGCATATCTTTTTTCTGCAATGGAATTGAAGGTGGTGCCCATAGTAACAATTTTAGTACAAACAAAATCCTTCACAACGGCGTATGCTATAACTCTGTTGGACACTGAGCCCAATTTGACGCATGGTCCTTTGTTCAAATTTTAATAATTGCACTAGAATAAGAATGTGTTTGAGTTGATCTCTTCTTTGATCAATCGAAATCGAAAAACAGAATTTTAAATTACTAAATCTAGACGTCAAGTCCAGCGTTTTGGAGCCTTTGAGGTAAACGGACTAAACCTTATAGTAAAACTTCCACAGAATTAATTTAATTACATCTACCGCAATCTAATCTCAAAACTGAATAGTTATAGTAGTCATACAATTGAATGTGGAACCATCTATTACGAGTACTCCAAGACTTTAATTCAAGCAATTTACTTGTTACGCTACGAAAGATAGGTATTATACACCAGCAGATTAAATATATGAATTTCTTATTTAACACCCTTAAGGATGATGTAGGTGCCATCCATTGGCCTTGTTCTAGATACATGATGAACTCATATATCATCAATTTCATGAGAAAGATTTAAGATTATAAATTAATTATAAAGTTTAAGTTCAATTGTATATCCCATAATGCAAAGCGTAAATTTGACTTTAAGATTGTGAAATGATACATTTAATCTTCCGGTGAGAATTGAACATGCATCTTCAATGGATCCAGGGTAGGTATTCTAGCCCATATACCCAGATTGGTAGACAGTCTAAGTTAGATACCCACAGGATTTCATACGAATAAGTTTACTTGTATTCATTTTATGCTGTATGCTGACGGTGGCGAATATCAGAATATCATCTCATCCTGTAGGGGGCGTAGAAATCAACCCGAGGGAATATCTACCATAGCATGGGCAGCAGCTTCCTTCTGACTACTATGACCATCTTACTGCGATCGCCAACCCGTCTGCCAAGCGTGGCGATTGTGGCACATCCTTCCAAGATGATTCCTGGGGAGGTCTATTGGACATCTATCAGCTGAAATGATGAAGAATACAGTCTGTATTCTTTCCTCCGGCCTGACTTGTAAGTTTATCGGTAAAGAAATAGCATAGAGTAAATAAAGTAAGTGCGCACAGTTTTATGCTAGGAAACGATATATACCTATACTTACAAAATTGATACAAAGTCGAATGGCTTTGGGTCGCTTAATAAATTTGTGAAAGGAAAATAAAAATTAAACAATAAATCAATTTTCAAAAATAATTATAACGTTGATCGGAAAAAATGTTTATGCCTTTTGTTGCTTAGTACGAATTTATGTACGGTATAACAAAATAAAATGGATCCACCTAACATCGCTAGTATGTGTCAGAATAATATGTCAGGCAAGTAGGTACACCATAGACAGTGGAAAATGTCGAGAATTTTACTCATAAGAAAGCGTTAAAAGCAAATATTCCATAATGTACGTAGAGTACCTTTAAGAATGGAATGAAAAACGTTTGATGGAAAATGACCTGTGGAAAAACTTCGCTGTGCGCAATGTGTAGACGCAGGTCTACTCGTGCGTCGCTCTTTGTCGGCAGGTCATATAATTGTCCAGCAGAATTGACTTCTATTCACTTAATTATCTAATAAATACAGCTCCTTGAATTTTCCGTCCTACATACCTACCTACAAGTACATGTTTTTCTTGTTTTTGATATAAAAGGTTTTTGAAGTTAAAACTTCTTTAGCGGCGTTGTGCACTTTTTTGGGATGGGTAAAAAAATTTAAACTATTGTCAGGACACGTGACCTGATCGAAAATTCGTAAGATGGAAGGTCTTTTTTTTCCTTAATTATGATAGATTTTTACAGCCGATTGCCTAACTAAATTTCGTTCTATTTTCAATATTAATTCCCACCTAAGGGAGGGGAGCAATTACTATGAATCTTTACCGCCCAAAGGTGGGAAGTACAATCTTTCCACTCGCTACTCTGATTAAATAAACAGTACTTTCCGAGTATGGGAAATGAAAAATAGTTTTCACCTCTATCGGCAATCCCCAAAGACTTACATTGATTTATTATTTATGAAATACTCGCTGCACCCGCGTTTTCCCGCGTTAAACTTTAAAAAATTCAGGGTGTCAGCTAACTCCATAACTAATTTTATTAAAATTACTCCAGCCAGTTTAGACGTGAAGAAGTAACAAACATATACACTCACAAACTTTCGCCTTAATAATATTAGTATGATTACTGGCCGCATAAATTCAATCAATTTATTTGACTCTGCAATCAGACTTAATCGGCAGGCAAGGAAATCATCAACCTATGCACAAAGGTTGGTAATTTCCATTTTTGGTCGTTTTGTTCTTCAATGACATTGGAGATACCTACATGTATAACTAATAATACCTATATTTTTTCATCGGGACGAATATAAGTCAAATCTACAATTACAAAGCGAAATAACGTTTGGATCTGTGCAGGTTCAGCTGACGCAAGTCCACATTGTTTTAGCATCGATACATCGAAAACACGACCTTGACGCTAACGCGGAGGACGTCCTAATGATTTTTTTGGCTTTGAAACTTTTTGTGTCGTATACAATAATGTCTCACAATGGCGCTGAGTTTGAAAGGAATACATTAGTCGAACGGTCAATGGCCTAAATCGAGTCTTCTCCGTGTTTGCGAGCAAATCGGATACACGCCGATGTGTACCTAATGGTTCATTAAAACGATCTTGGGACAAATCCCTCACGGGCATGTTCGTAGAATTATCCGTTGGTCGGTAAAATTACCTTTTGGTTAAAACTTATTGGGTATATTGCGGTCCGGTTCGAAGACTTCTATCATTGGATGGAAGTAATTTACAGAGGACGGACCGCCATAATATGTCTGTTCCTAAATGAACGTTAAAGGACAAGTAATTAGTGACTGGTACCAGTGTGTAGGTAGGCTTTCTGGTAAGTCGTTTCACAATCAATTAATAGCTTTCGCCTTAGCTGTGTTCGATATAACATTTATTAAACTTACGTATTTAGAGTGCTAATGGATTTTTTTTTCATCAAACCTCATACTTTCCATTTTATAATTTACAAGCACTTTGGTTGTCCACGTTTTTTCAGCCTTTTATATTTGTGGGTAGAATGTTATTGCGTCATGACTATCAACACGAACGGGAAGAGATCAGGTACAGGAACGATGGCTTTACGTGCTCTTCGAGGCACGAGGGTGTAATACCGACAACTCCCAGACTTCGGGCTGATATTGAAAAATTTAACCGGGATTTTAACCTAGGACCTCATTATCTGCGGTTGTAAACGCTACTGAATCCGTACTAAACCCAACGAGACACGACACGAGACAGTCACCGCAGTGATCCATAATATGGTTGTTCTGAATTTGGGTGTACTTTTTGTCCGTGAATTGCATGTTTGCGTAAAACAAACATTTATATTAACAAAGGGCTCTGTTTATAAAATAATCATATTTCAGTTATTTGACAAAAAGAAACTACATCATCAGCCTGAAGTCATCCACTACTGGCCATAAGCCTCACCCCAAGGGTTCTATAACGTTGACATTTGGAGGGGCTTGCCGTAGTCGCCGCGCTTCGCATGTAAGTTGGCGAACGCAGAGGTGGTAGCTAGTACCTACAAAGGTGGGGCTGCCGCCCGACTACCTTGTATATCCTTTGGTTGCCTTTTACGACACACACTGGAGATATGGGGCGGTCCCATAATATTCTTATTTAAAAAATATAATATTATGCCCCTAATATGTATTTATATTTTTGAAGTATCAGTTTTTATTAGGAAACATCATAACATTTTTAAGGACAAAACAGAAGATGGTTTTCAAAGGAACAGAGATCCAACTAAACTTGTTGTTCCCTATTGTAGAACTGCACTAAATAAGAACAATGTTTATCATATGTGTATTAGAGTGTTTAACAAACTGCCAAACAATTAAGAGAAACTCCCATTAAACACTTTGGAGTAAAATTACGCAAATGGCTGCTAGAACATTGTTTTTATTCTATTTCAGAATACAACACATGGGACTTAAAGATGTAGCTCATAAATTCAATGATATTATTCAATAAATTTATGACATTCCAATTGATTAATTTTATAATTCAGTACGTAGCTTTACTTATGTTAGCAATGTAATAATGTATTTTTATGTAATTTATACCTTCTAGTCCTAAGGTTGACGAATGTAATAACTATTTAAATTCAAATATTGTTATATAATATCTTTATAATAGAAATTCATTAATTTTATAATTGAAAATTTAATCGTTAATTTATTTCGCCTATTGTTTAGTTGTCTACTTATTTGTAAAAATATATGGCGAAGCATGTGAAACCTAACAATGATTACAACACCTATAATTTGTAAACCATGTTTCATGTAAATAAATGATTTTTATCTTTATCTTTATCTTTCTGGGCCGGAAACCACATGGCTAACTTTAACGATATATTTTACCTCCGATGCTCGGAAAAATACATTTTAAACTTTGTAGCAATCATAGTGTTGTTGTGCTAATGATCTCATTTGACTTCTTACTCACTAACAATTTTGTTTAGATAAAGATCAAGGCCGACTAGTGCTTTCACCGGCCTTGATAAAGACTTGATAGGCACGTGTTACCAAGGAATCCAATCAACGTATTCACCGGAGATTGATAGTGACCTTACTAACTTTATTGGAGATATTTGTCAAGTCATTAATCAGTCAGTGAACCCGAATTTATTAAGGTTGGTTCGCGCCATTTTGCAGTAGATAAATCTTGCAAGATGAAATAAAGAAATCAGTAATTTTCGATTTATTCTTTATTTTATTTTATACTTAATTAATTGGCTTCCTTTCACCCCGCATGTCGTGGGTTCGATTCCCACCCAGGGAGGTATTTGAGTGCATGAACATGTCTGTTTGTCCTGAGTCTGAGTATAATTATCTAGTATGTATAAATTTACACAAGAAAAGTAGTATATCAGTTCTCTAGTTTCCATAGTACAAGATCTGCTTAGTTTGGAATCTAATGGCCGTGTGTGAATAATGTCCCAGGATATTTATTATTTACCAGCTGTGCCCGCGACTTCGTCCGTGTGTTAATTAGTTTATTTCGTTTCTTTGTAAAATAAAAGACTTTTTCTGAAATAAAAGTAGCCTAATTTACTCCTTATTACATCAGCTACCTGCCAATAAAAGTCCCGTCAAAATCGGTCCAGCCATTTCAGAGATTAGCCGGAACAAACAGACAGACAGACAGACTAAAATTGTAAAAAATGTTATTTTGGTGTATGTACCGTATATATATTCATATTAATGTAGTAAAAACCGGTTATTTCAATATTACAAACAGACACTCCAATTTTATTTATTTGTATAGATTATTATGAGAGAGCGACGTCAATATGAGGTTGAGTTGTCGTTCATCATAGACACTTAGGTTAACTTAAAGGTTATTAAAGACAGCAGACCAGTATTTGTAGACATTAAATTGAATTAAAATGACAACCAATTAGCAAATGCTTGCTTTTCACGCCGGGGGTCGTAGGTTCGATTCCCACCCAGGACAGATATTTGTGTCCATGAACATGTCTATTTGTCCTGATTCTGAGTGTAATTATCTATATAAATATGTACAAACATAAGCAAAAGTAGTATATGTAGTATATCAGATTTCTGGTTGCATAGAACAAGCTCTGCTTAAGTTAGGATCATATGGTAGTGTGTAAATAGTGTTTCAGTATATTATTATTATACAACTATAGCTATCAGCGTATTCATATTATATGGGGATACAAAAATATATATTTTTCGTTTTTCACAAACTTATTTTGCTTAATTAGTGTCATGGCACTAAAGTTTCCTCCACTATTTATGTTACACCACCATTTGTATACAGTCTAATTGATAATCTCCTTCTTTGAAGTTGGATAGTATATATGTGCGTAGGTAAATAAGTATCTCTTGTTTTCTTAGAAGCGTAACAGTATCAACCCTTGTGATCTACTGTCACAAGATAGAGCTCTGTATAGGGATCCTGTTGAGTAGCTCTGTATAGGGATTTACTACAACATATTTTTTTTTAATAATCTGTATTTAGAAAATAATTATGGATTATTTATTATAAAAATAAACCTAATCCATAATCGATAAAAAACATCGTTTTATTTTCCAGAAACCACCTACACAAGGCTAAGCGTATCTTGTAGCCTTTATAAATAACGAGTAAGTATTTAAATTTCTTACTTATCGTATGGGCAGCCAGGCAGACAGGGTTACCCTAGTGTCTGAGTTGTACAAGCCACCTAGTAGGCCTCTGACATGGCTTAACGACTCTTGTCTAATCACTACAACCGGAATCGACAGCTTAACGTGCCTTCCCAAGCACGGAGACGCTCAGAAATTAAACCACTTTGGCGGTCACCCACCTGTGGACTGACCGCGAGCCTAGTTACTTAACCTCGCCGATCGCTTACGGACCGGTGAAAGCATCGAGCTATAAGAGAATATTTAAATAACCAATATCCAAACGGATTGATATCAACTGCAACTTATTACTAAACGTGAAGTCAAGATTGGCGCAGCGGTAGCTTCAGTAATGAGTTGCAGTTGATATCAATCGGTGGATATACTGAAGCCCAATGTATTTCTCCAGTGTGAGTGAGGTTACTCAAACTGGAGAAATACATTGGGCACAAATAATACAATATTATGCCGTTGGCCGTTCATCGCTTTAAGCGAATTCGTTCAGACACCCCTTAGATATACAACACATCGAACTTTTTTCTTGAATCTTTAATAATATACGACTGCCTCGTTGGTGGGGCAGTACCGTGGTCAACCGCTGTTAAAAAGGCCCTTCACATCCCGGGTCGATTCAAAAGTGTAATTTGCTAGCATAAAAAAACACTCAGTAGCAGCCCAGAGCCCAAAATTGGGCAGTGGCTGATGGTAGGTCCAATGTGTGCTAAAAATATTTTTTGCATTCTTCCAAATTTGGCAAAATTTGTAACAAATGCAAACAATAGAATTTTTTTAATTCAAAAAATGGAAAATCATAAATTTAATCATCCAGCGGGTCTTGAACCAGCACCCTATACCTATCTGGGGCAGCCGCTCTGCCTTTAAGTTACATACGATACACACGAGCAGATTAAAAGGATGCCCGGTTCCGGAGGATGCATTGTGAATTTTTGATACAAAATTTAGGCTTCGCATTGCAATGCTAAAAAACTTAAATTTAATTTTATAGATAAGTTAGCAATAGAGTGTGCAAGTCTTAAGTTCTGGTAAGCTGGCGAGTTTCCGATAATATTGTCCGGCTTAGCCTTTCAATTCACGACTATATTAAACTCTTTATGTGAATTGAATAGGCAAAAATACACAAAACGACCTTACTTAATAAAAATAAAGAACAGAGGACATGAAAGTATAATATCACGTTACTAAGCTCATGTTCTCATGTCAATAATGTCAATTACCTATATTACTATGTAATATCTATTTACCAGACACCAGATACCTGACTTCTGGTAGGTACAGTTTGCATGAAAAAATAATGCAATCGGTTCAGAAAGATCGCGTAACATATTCCAAAAAGTATCAAAAAGTAGTTCCTCCTTTTAACCCTCGACGCTGTTCTATCTGTAGCATTGTAGTTCACAAATGGAAACGACTTCAGAAGCGGTTATTTTTATGTGTAAGCGGTTTAAACTTAGATGGTTGTTGATCGTTTTTCAGTTTCCTACCTAGTTTGAGATTATAATCTCAAATATTTATTATTTAATTATTATTATTTCAATTCTTATTTTTTACATATAAATATAATATTGATTTTAAAAGACGACTTAATTCTTAGCATGCCATGAATTCACCGTGCGGAAGCCGGGTCCATCGCGCGGTAGAGGAGGGAACACTCGACAGAGCCTGAAAATTGCGACTCAGATGTAGGTTTAAGGGAGCCCCCTGTGATCAAAGCTCACCTTCTCTGTCTCTCAGTGGGGAACCTCTTCCTAGACAAATTTGGTAAGATCCTAACAATGCCGCTTTGAATACTCGTCCTAGGTCTTTTCATGGGTTATAGAGGGATTTTGCTGGTATATGTATAAAATAGAATTGCCTATTGTGGAGGAGTTTGACACCCTAGGCGTTTCCTCTCACCTTTGATACACTTTTCTTTGGTCACTTTGGAAAGATTTTGGTGATATCTGGGATATGTTTCACCATGTTCTGATCCATATGCGGTTAGTCCACGCAGAAACTTTCTGCTTCACGTAGTCTATGTTCACGGAACACATAGACTACGTGAAGTAGAAAGGCATTATAATCACACAGCATTATACCGGTACCGGGGAAGGCCTGATAACGGTTAACTCTCTGGTGACTTTTTTCCGACCTGATGCAGATTTCTTGCTTGCCGCTGGTCACTTTAGACGCTACGATACGTCGCTCGATTCGGTTTTGCACTTCGTTCTCGCCGTCTTACAGGTTGTAGAGACGACGGCGAAGAAAAATTCTCGTTAACTGAGCTCGACGCTTCTGCGAAAGTCGATGGTGCGGAGACTGCAGGTACCGACGTCTGCGAGGCTGGACTGGGTAATGAGTTGGAAGGTGGTAGGCGCGCGCTTTTGGCCTTCTGTATTGTTTTTATTTTTTCATTTACAAGTAAACACTAACACTATTAAAAGTTCAATCATACCCTTTTAATCAATTTCTACTCCTCTAAACTATCAAGTATGTAAACTGATTGTTTTGCTGAACCTTGAAACGTATGACGTTTAATATAATACTTATAAGTATACCAACAATACATTTACGAAAACATACAAATTAATACAATTGCTAACAAAATGTTAAGGAAATATTGAAACTTCGTTTCTATTGAAGAAAACCTTGAACCGAAACATTGTACTTTCCTTTGGTGGTCATTAATAATCCCAATCAAATGAATCGATAATAATACCTATAAATGTTGTTAGCCGTTGCCAAGGGTTTCCTATTATCAACTTAAAGAAAGAACGTATACCTTTGTAAGCTTTACTTCGAGTTGTTTAGCGTAATACGTAATCAACATTAATTTTACTAATAACATTATAAATCTGTGGACTGTTTTTTGTCAAGAACTTACGTGAGATTTTTGCTGGACTGTGTTTCCCCAGGGCCACACAAATATGCGAACTGCAGTAAGTGGCAACCGCGCGATCTACCAAGCGCTTAATGCAAGATCTTCTGAATTGTTGTCCCTAATAGAGATGAGATGAGATGCCTAATATAGCCACTATCTCTCGTCATGTGACAATATGTAAGAAGGCAAAGCTTCGAATATATTACATTATATGCGTCAACTTAAGGAACACTAATAGACATTTTACGTGGCTTCGTATTGCACCAAAAGAGTTCCAGTAGAAATTTATATATATTAAAACAGTACAGACATACTTAAATTTTTAGTGTACATACTCGTAGATGTCTAGAGAACACAATTTTCCAAAGCACATTCATTGTATTGGGGCTCACTCAAACTCTGGTAAGTTTTTATTCCATACTAAACTGAAGGAATGGATTTATTTTAACCACCTATTTTAATTTGGGGCTAATTATATACCAGCCACACATACGATTTTAAGGACACGAATTCAGCGTGAAGGTATCGTGATTCCGCATAGATGTTTCCTAGAATTTAAAATTATTATCAGCACCCTCAAATAATGTGCTTCGCTCATTTTCTGGGAGTAATCTTATCACTAGAAACTTTTTCCGCACACTACCGCTCTGTAGAATGAATTAACTGCGGAGATATTTCCGTGTCCGGTATGAAATCTGTACCTTAGGGATCACTCTTTGCTGCCATTTATCTTTCCAAATTTATAGCAAATGCTATTAACTTCCCTAGATTTTAAGACTAAACCAATAATTTTTAGGTCATGTAGATAGCGATCTACTATGCCAAGATGTTTCTTTTTTGTAAATAAATCTACTTTTGTACAAGGTTAATGTCACCAGACCTAAACTTAATAAAGAAGCCTATTTGAAATCTAAAAATAAATATCTTCTAAACAAACCTGGCAATTCCATCGAAAATAACAAGCAGTCACGCAAAACCAATCTGAGATCCGTTCAGTTTTAGAAGTGTTTTTCATATAATGTTGCTTAATTATTTTTTCTTCGATTATTTTCACACACAGTCCTGATTTGATTCGAAGCCTTGCGCATTCTGCAATTAGGGCCTCGTGAAATAAATCTCGCGTACGGTTCACAATGACCTTGTGACTCGCCGCCACGTCTGTTGCTGACCATGCCTGTCAGTAATTGTATATATTGTTATTAAAGCAATAAAACTGTAGTTAACAGAAAGCTTTACTATCATAGAAATCATATGTATGTATTTCGCATATATTTTTTTTAATAATAAAGAAGGGTTTTACTCACGTAGAGCTTGCACGCAAGCTTGTAAATAGTCAGAACATATTCGTAGTATTATAGAGCACTATACAATATACGTAATAATTTCTAGGCATGTATATACTTAGATCAGAATTTATGAAATCATTTTTAGGGTTCCGTAGCCAAATGGCAAAAACGGAACCCTTATAGATTCGTCATGTCTGTCTGTCTGTCTGTCCGTCCGTATGTCACAGCCATTTTTTTCCGAAACTATAAGAGCTATACTGTTGAAACTTGGTAAGTAGATGTATTCTGTGAACCGCATTAAGATTTTTGCACAAAAATAGAAAAATAATAATAATAATTTTAGGGGTACATAGAACTGATACTCAATTTTTTTTTCATCGTACCCATACATGTGGGTTATCTATGGATAGGTCTTCAAAAATGATATTGAGGTTCCTAATATCATTTTTTTCTAAACTGAATAGTTTCCGCGAGAGACACTTCCAAAGTGGAAAATTGAGTGTCCCCCCCCCCCCCTGTAACTTCTAAAATAAGGGAATGATAAAACTTAAAAAAATATATGATGTAGATTACCATGTAAACTAACAACAAAAATTGGTTTGAACGAGATCTAGTAAGTAGTTTTTTTTAATACGTCATAAACCGTAAACCGCAATTTACCTTCCCTTCAATCAACTAAAATACTTGCTGCTACGGAACCCTTCATGTGCGAGTCCGACTCGCACTTGGCCGGTTTTATTACATTTAATTTATGATAGTAACTATTTAGTTACTAAGCTAGCTTGTTTAAGGTACTATCAAAGTGATTATTTTCATGTCTAAATACTTTAAACTCTCGATGTTTTAGGTATACTTTACTACATCTTGTCTGAACGGTTCTGTCTAGAATTTTGATCGATGAAATAATGTACACAATGATGGAAGACTTCATTTGTTTCTGTACCCAGGACTCGTACTTGACATACTTATAACTCCACACTTATACATAGTCATAACATCTCTTATGCCGAGAGACCCTGAAAAGTTTTCTCAACTTCGCGGGTTGAAGTATACGAAATGATGAAAGGGATAAATATCAATAAGTAGAAACCACAAGCAAATGCAACGACAATGGTTCTGCACATCTGCTCTATGGAGAGTTAAGTATATGAACACATCCAAAAGAAGCAATATACACCTGCCTCAATTATTTACAGCGCGAATGTATAGTTAGCCTGTAGTAGTACTATTATCTATACACCTGAGACCGGTACAATTAGACCCTCAGGCTATGCAATGTCCTTTCTAACGCAAACTTATAGAGCTACAAAACAAAAACTACTGTTGATCTGGGGGCACGGCAGTGCCCCTGCCAAGTCGAGCGCGAAGCAACACTGCCGTACCATCTTTTCCTAGAACAATTTCGCCTCATTTTCAGGCCCCTGTTTGAGAACTTCTGGATGGGACTCATCTAGTAAGCTATAGTCACACACTTAAAAACCAAAATTTCAAGTCGGTAGATCCTTAAGTTCTGAAGCTAAGTGAAAGCAAAGTTTCGCATTTTGGACACTGACACATGATCATCAAAATAGAACTGGTACTTCCCATTGACCTATTCTAACTGCCTTCGTAAATGCTAATATTTTGAACAAACAACATTGTCATCATTTCAGCCGAAAAACGCCCACTGTAGGACAAAGGCCTCCCCCAAAGATCTCTACAATTGCCGGTCTTGCGCAATCCGCATCCAGCGATATCCGTTGTTAGATATAGAACCACATGATTTTTTTTTGTGGGTAATGATTAGTACTGTAATGATATTACCTCCTATACATTAACTTTTTATGACTTAATGCTCCTTTCATTAGATAGATAGTTGGATGTAGGATTTCAAATTAGAACGTGTTTGACTTCCAGATTAAAAAAAAGAATCGGTTTTATGATATAAATATAATTGTTGAGCGTAGAAGTAAAAATGTTATGTAAAATAATTTGAAAACTTAATGTTATTTCATAAAGTTTTCAAATTATTTTACATAACACTTGAAGATACTTCTTCATTACTAACAGTATATATAAATTAGATTATTATTGAAAGAACTCCCCTTGAAATCTCTGACGTTTTACTCTCGTAGCGAACTGTGGGGAGTTGTAACAGTACTATAAAGGCTTTAGAGGGAAAATTTTGCAACTTTGGGCTTTCACAACAACTTTATAAGGATCTCTAATTTTATGACAATAAAATACAAGCTATGATACTTGATTATGACCTAGTTTTTTATAAGGAAAATCAATAGGATAGTTTTTCAGCTTACCCTTTACAAACAAACATACAAAATAAATTCTTTAAATATTATGATTAATTTGACTACCCCTCTGGAAAACCGGCGTGAGTCCTTGACGTCTGTTTTTCAGAGGGGTAGTCAGTGACAACAGATTTCCATTTGCCACGACCTTTGCATACCTCTTATGCCTCGTTTACTGTCATTATATTCTTCATTGCTCCCCCGTTTAGAGTACTTCCGACCTGGCCTTTCTTGAGAACGTCTCCGATTTGGTCAGAGCATGTTCAACGAGGTCTTCCCCTTCCGGTTGTAAAATTCACACAGTCCAGGTATAATTCTTTTGTCAATCTTCTTTCATTAATCCTTTCTAAATGCCCAAACCATCTCAGCATACCTTTTTCAATTGTCTCTTTCACACCACAATACCCTCATACGTAATGCCTTCAATAGGTGTACATATAAGGATTTAATTAAATGTTGTCTATGTATACTGTTGGTGTGTCTATAATAAATAAATAAATACATAAGTATTTCATATTGGTATAGATATAAATAAACAACGTAATAAACCACGAGAAAGCAACCATAAATAATTAAGTAACAAATGTAACATTGTGACAATTAAACAAATATTATTATCTTTCAGATCTCTAAATGCACCAAATTAATTAATGAGATATTTCTTTAGAGATCTCTCGAACCTCCCACGCACAATTTAGCCCTATTGAATTCTGTAATAGGGTTCAGCGTGGGTAGCTCGCTATTTTATTAATAAACGCCATTAAAGTCTCTGTGACAATTTTGAGACCCAACACAAAAATAAAGACGTAATAAGTTTAAATTTTGTGGTTGCGTCTGTGGTTTGATAAATGTCTTATACATACATTCAGTCAAAAAAGTATCGGGAATGGATGATTTGTTTATGGTTACAAATTCAATTTTTTTTTGGTGTTGTTAGATTGGCACAACTGTTTTCCATTTTGGCGCGGAGTTTGAGTTGCATCTGTTATTTATAATAGGATAGGACCTATGAAATTGCCGTTTTGTATGAAAAAATTTAAACGAATTTTTTTCATGAATTTTTTTATTTGTATTAATCGAAGTAATCACCCATGCAATCAATGCATCTTTGCCATCGCAGTGGCAGTTTATTGATGCCCTTCTTAAAGAAATCAGCTGGACGGGAGGCAACAAATTCTTCAAAGGCATTTTGTACTGCCTCTCGGGTATTGAATTTTTTTCCCGCCAAGAAGTTATCCAAATTCTGGAAAAAGTAGTAGTCTGTAGGCGCAAGGTCTGGTGAGTAGGGCGGATGACGGAGAGCTTCCAACCCCAGTTCTTGCAACTTGGAGACCGTCTGCTGTGCAGTATGAGGTCGCGCGTTGTCGTGCAGGAGCAGCGGAGACGAGCGATTGACCAATGCTGGTTGGAGATGCGCCAGCTTCTCCATCATTGTGCTCAGTTCTTCACAGTACACATCTGCAGTAATGCTCACACCGTTTGGTAAGAAGCTGTGATGAATCACACCGGCGCTAGACCACCAAACAGTGACCATCACTTTTCTAGGGGTAAGTTTTCGTTTAGGGCATTGTTTAGGTGCTGAACCAAGATCCAACCAACTTGCTGAGCGCTTGCGGTTATCAAACAGAATCCATTTTTCATCGCAGGTAACAATGCGGTTCAAAATTCCTTCATTTGTGTGTCTGTTGAGCAGTGCAAGGCACGTCTCGACGCGTACTTCGCGCTGGCGATCATTGAGTTCGTGGGGCACCCATTTGTCAAGCTTTTTTACCTTGCCAATTTGACGCAAATGGACCAATATTGTTTTGACGCTAACGTCGAAAGCTGCTGCTAATTCAGCCGTAGATTGTGTATCATCAGCTTCCACAACCGCCTTTAATTCGTCATTGTCGACCAAAGTCTTCGGACGACCGCGAGGTTCATTTTTCAGGTCGAAATTTCCAGAATGGAAGCGAGCAAACCAATAACAGGTGGTGCGTTGGTTTGTAGTGTTAGCTCCGTAAACGTCGTTGATGTTGCGTGCCGCTTGTGCCGCGTTGCTGCCACGACGGTACTCATATTCCATAATTACTCGAATTTTTAACGTATCCATGATGACGAAAAAGATTGAAATGCGATGAAAATGTAACACTAATCAATAAAGAAATGACTACTTTTGGAAAAAAGAATCCATGTTTTTAAAATAAAATTAATTTGAAATTAGAATTCTTAGCCAAACAAAAATTATTTTGATTTGAAATGGCCAGTACTGCAGAACGGCAATTTCATAGGTAAAGACCTAATATTAAATGCAGTGCTGGTTTTAGAAATATCATATATAGTGTGTATTGCGAATTTCATAATGGACAAAAATATCGAACAAAGAGTTTGTCTTAAATTTTGCATCGCTAATGGAATTTCGTGTTCGGAGTCACTGAAAATGTTACAGAAGGCTTACGGTGAATCGACTTTATCAAAAACTCATGATTCTGAGTGTTTCAAAGCGTTCAAAAGCGGTCGAGATGTGATGAAAGATTTGCCTCGCTCTGGTAGGCCATCAACGTCTGCAACTGAAGTTAACATCACAAAAGTGAAGCAAATAGTGACTGAAAATCCTCATTCAACTCTGCGAGAGATAGCCGCCGAACTTTCTGTATCTGAGTCGATTCGTACCATTTTAACTAATCATTTGGGTATGAAACATGTTGCCGCTCGGCTAGTCCCAAAAGATCTGAATTTTCTCCAAAAACTCAATCGCATGAAAGTCGCTGAGGACATGGTAGAACGAGTCAATTCCGACCCCACATTCATGAAACGCATTGTTACTGGGGACGAGACGTGGGTTTACGAGTTTGACATGCAAACTAGTCAACAAGCTTCTGAGTGGCGCCTTCCAACTGAACCGAAACCGAAAAAACCACGCCAAAGTCGATCAAAAGTCAAAGTCATGTTGACTGTTTTCTTTGAATATCGCGGTTGTGCACTCTGAATTCTTACCGGAAGGTCGACCGGTAAATAAAGAATATTATTTCAGCGTTATGCGGCGTTCAAGAGAGCAAAATCGACGAAAAAGGCCAGATTTGTGGAAAGAAAATTCTTGGATTTTGCACCACGATGATGCGCCTTCGCACAAGGCCATCATTGTGAACGAATTTTTGACCAAACACTCAACAAATACCATCCAGCAACCACCATATTCACCAGATATGGCTCCAGCTGACTTCTTTCTTTTTCCTAAACTCAAATTAATGAGCCGTTTTCAATCGGTAGAAGAGATAAAGGAGAATTCGCGGCGAGAACTGAACTCAATTCCGAAAGCAGCGTTTAAAAAATGTTTTGATGAATGGATTATTCGTTGGCGTAAGTGTATCGTTTCTGAAGGAGCATACTTTGAAGGTGATAAAATAAATTTGGATGAATAACAAACATTTTGTATATTATTGATCTTTTCCCGGTACTTTCTTGACAGAATAGTATTCATAGCGATAACTTCATCTGGAACATAGTACACACGGCTACATATCAAGCTATAAAGGAGACGGGGATTTCTGGGCCTGACTGTAATAAGTTGAGATATGGTTTAAAAAAAGCGTTATATTTTTCTATTTCAAACTGTAAAAAATTGACCCAATTTACAATCTGGAAAACGAGAAATCTCAAAATAAGTTTAAGTCACGAATTAAATTGGTTGTTGATTACTACAATCAATTAACGTCAATGAGTTCAAACAATGTAATATAAATCCTCTTGCACCAGACACCAGGTAACCGATTTAATCATAATAATTATTGAATACATTAACTCAATGTCAACAATAAAAAATAAAATATCAACAAAATAAATAGAAATCATAATATCGGTTATCGTTCAAATCGATTTATTAGTTATTGGCAACTATATTTTTAATCTATGCTGACAGTGACTGGTGACAGATTTTGAATCCTAATCTATGATCGGTCACTCGTTTCTCGTATCGTTTAGTGCGTGTGTGATTTGAGTATTTTTTATTGTTTTGTTTATATGCATTCTCGACAACTGCATTCTCTTCTGACTTCTGACTTCTGATATTGCTTAACGTGTACGACTATTGCTAACATACTGGACACGGATAACTATTAAATAGCAATCGCCCTTAAAAAACAGCTGTTTTGAATAGGTTGGTACATAACCTCTCTATTAAGACTAAATCTTTTATAACTCTGCTCTTGCATCTTTTATAGATTGAAGAAATCCATGGATTTTTTAGTGATTGGCTGATAATTTATAGACCCATTAATTGACACTACTTTTATCTTTTTACATCGGAGCCCAATATTGTAAGAAAACGTATCCGTCTACTTTCCAGTATAAGCTGAACTGTCATTGTATGGAAATCCATTACAATGCGGGATCAGCTTATACTGGAAATGTATAGCTTAATATGTATTCGTGTGTACAGTGGGACCTTTTAAATTCCTATGTGTTTATTATTATATAATAAATACCCCGAGACAAATACACAGCGCCATCTAACTGAAATTGAACAAAATTTGTACTATGGCCACTAGTAACGGATAGATATATTTATATATTTTTTTCAGATTGCGGTAATTTTACAATAAGTATGTTCAGGAAAAACCGTTTTTACGTTAGTCATATCAATATCAGAAGTAAAGAAGTAAATGTTATATTCTACGGGAAGCCTGAATTAACGTCAATCGTTTTTTTATAGTACTATAAATATAGTAGTAGTAGTATATTATGTGTTGACTACACGTGTGGCACAGCGGTTAAGACAGTCGCCTCGCCACTTCGTGGCCCAGGTTCGATTTCCGCGTAGGATAAAGATTTCAGTGACCCATAAATGGTTATTCTGAGTCTCGATATACTTTGTGTCCATCAAATATATATATGTTGTCTTAAAAGTGGATACTAAGCTTAACCTAACTATGAGCTTTGTACTTATCTACTAAGGGCCATACACAGAATACAAATATATACATGGGTACAATACATAGAAAACATCCAGCAAGCACCCCACCCACCAAGACAAATAGACATGTTCGTGAAGGCAGTTTCACTATCAACGGAGTTACTCTGACAGCTTCTACTTTAGGTACTTTTTATGATTCAAATATTGATCTTTGGTGGAGGAAAGAAATGTTCTTTGGGACAAAACAAACGAATCCTCTAAAGATAAGCTTGAATGCAGGTCGCATTGGTAGTATGAAGAGGATTTTCTGATAAATTAACTTATTTTACAAGTCGTTACTTCAAAACACGTTCCCAGTGGCCACGAGGTAGGAAGGTGCGCGCCGACCACGTGGCTGCGGCGCGGCCCAAGTAAAGCTGCGCGACCACTCGGCGTCCCAAACGGGCCCTAAGGCCGTAACGGTTTCACCATTTTGGTACAGAACTCTAAAAACTGCGTTGCTCTTATAAGACGAAGCGTATTTTAAGTAACTTTCAGAACTTACTTATCGTATGGGCAGTGGGGACTCTAGTGTCAGAGTTATTCAAGCTGCCCAGTAGGCCTCGGATATGGCTTAACGACTGTTTTCTAATGACTACAACCGGGACCGACAGCTTAAAGTGCCCTCCGAAACACGAAGAAGCTCAGAAATTGAACCACTTTGGCGGTCACCCATCTATGTAGTAGCGTAGTTGCTTAACCTCGCCGATCACTTACGGACCGGTGAGAGCATCTAGCTGTGAGCGCCTCCTTTCAGGAGTCCAATAGGTACACTATAAAATCCGTTTCAGAAGCAATTCCAATTGTCCATCAACTGATGAACTCTTAAGATTTCAGTAGAAGTATTTAATTCTATGTATTTAGCGCTATTCGGCAATAAACCCTGAAATTCTTTTCCACGCTTGTATACATTTAAAAGCAGGTACTTAAAAAGGAGGTACTTAACAAAGCTATAAAAGGTTGTTTTATTGACTATTTAATTTCTGAACATGTTTTGTTTGTTTTGAAAGCTATGAATCTGATATGCATTGGTGTACAAGGTGAGGCGAATAATAAAGTCAGTTTTACGATGTCAGCGGCCACAGATCTAACGATACGCGTCCTTCATTATTGTTTCACGTTAAAGAAGTTAGCATGTTATGTTGTGTGTTTGACATTCATATTTATTTATTAAGCGATTGCATAGCTTCTATCGCGGGCCTTGAGCGTGGGGACCGAATCTAGAAATTCCGTAACGAAAAAAACCTAAAACCCCCCACTCCGACCGCCATCTATCGATAAATAACAGAACTTTTAATGACTTTTTGAAATATCACGCTTGTCTCTTCAGTTCAGCAACCCGCCTTTAGGTGGCATTGGTTGTATTGGAAAATTACCGTAATCAGCTGTTTGTGAGAAAGTATATAAGTGTATAGGTATTTATCATCTACGTACAACAGTGAATATCTGTACTCGTATAATTTGTGTACAAAGTGTTTTAAATATGAATAAACAAAGTGCATTTATTAATGAAGAAAGTCACGAAAAAATAGTGTAAGAAAATGAGTTAGTACTCTATATCCTCCTAAGACCCGGTTCTTTTGAGAATTAGTTGTTAGAAAAACCGAACTGACTATCTATAGAACAAAATGGCAATCATAGTTAAGACCTGACAATCTTGAAATGACAAGTAGCTTTATAACCGAATGTTCTATGAGTAGAACATATTAGTTTTTGTAAATTATAGCCACACACTCAAAGAGCTGACGTTTCCGAACGATATTTATAAGTCCGTCTCTGTCACACGCATCGAGTAAAGTGCAAGCTAGCCGCCATATTTGCATTCACGGTGCACGAGGAGGCGACAATGGAAGGGCGTCGTAAACAATGTGAGTAAATCTGTTAATATCTTGTATAATTTTAGTATTTTTCAAGAAAACTAGTATTTTTCTTACTTATAAGGAATTAAACAATATCTGTAGTGTATTATTTTTGCAAAACATGGGGTATAAATTGAGTAATATAAGTCTAACTGATTTGTTCTTTATAAAGTGTGTTCGGTCAATATATAGTTAATTCAAAACCATGATTTGTTCTTTGTAAAGTATGTACGGTCTTTATATAGTAATGTCGATGTCAATATTTATTCTTTTAAAATCACTTACGGTATTAGTTTAATAGTTTTGTATCGTATAAATTTGTAGTTAAAAGTTATTAAAATGAGTTAATATAATGATATAAATAAATATTTATTTGTTTTAGCCCTGCATGAAAAGGAAATAGATGAGCTTCTCAATCAGTCTGAGATAGAGGACGGTGACGATGACGAGGATCTGGTTTCTCAAGAGCCTGAGGAAAACATCGTAATTCCTATGGCAAGGAATTACGATGAAAATCGTCGTGAAGAATGTGAAAGCAGCTCGGAAAATGAAGATTCAAGTAGCCCGGAAAGTGAGACTGGTGGTCCATCTAGAAGAGCTCCGACGAGACACTTGGTACGTACGCGTGGTGGAGTGCGTAGTCGATGTGCAGGGCGCAGACGTGTGCGTACTCGTGGTAGAGTAAGAGCTTCTGCGGTTTTCAGGCGAGATCCTATAACTTGGAATAGGCTTCAACAAAGAGTTTCCTGCCTTGCAACAGCCATCGTATCGCCCTTCTGAATCGAAATCCTCGATGATAGAATATTTTTATGAATATATAGACAAAGAATTGCTTTCGTTAATGGTTACAATGAGTAATCAAACTGCTGTTGAAAAAACAGGAAAAAGTTTAAATTTAACCTTAGGAGAGTGCAAGACTTTTATTGGAATAACCATGCTTATGGGATGTATCGGCTATCCACAAATTAGAATGTACTGGTGCGAGAAGTATGCTATACCAATTATAGTAAAAACTATGACACGAGATCGTTATTTTTTACTTAGAAATTCACTTAAGTTGGTTTATGATAATGATATTTCGCTTGACGCGAGGAAGAACGACTTGCTGTGGAAAGTACGCCCGTTACTGGATAGAGTTCTTCAAGGGTGCTACGCACAGGTTCGAGACCAAAAAATTTCCATCGATGAGATGATAATACCCTTTACAGGCGCTTGTCCGATGCGACAATACTGCCCCGGCAAATGGTATCCCACTGGACTCAAAGCCTTTATTCTTGCCAATCCAAATGGCTTAGTATGCAATATAATAGTATATCAAGGCAAGAATACGATAACCGGTAGTGGGGAGTTCAATTTAGGTAAGAGCGTAGTTTTAAGTTTAACCGAAACTCTAGTGCCTGGACATATAATATATTGTGACCAATTCTTCACGAGCATTAAGTTGTTGGATGAGTTGAACAACCGAGGATTTAAATGCGCTGGTACTGTTATGAAAAATCGGCTGCCTAAATATCTAATAAACAATTTGCAGACAGATAAACAATTAGCAAGACAGGGTAGGGGTAGCTACGACGTTCTTGTGCGAGAAGATCGGCAGATAGCGCTAACAAAATGGTACGACAACAAGCCCGTTATGTTGTTGTCAAGCATACATGCTGCAGAAACTGTCGATGAATGTAGACGATACGACAGAAAGCTACGGTGCTATTTACAAGTCCAAAGGCCTGAGGTTGTCAAGGAATATAATAGTAACATGGGGGGCGTTGATCTTACCGACAGACTGTTAGCAGTTTGCCCCTCGAGAATGCGTACCAAGAAGTGGACTTAATTGATTTATCTGTCGTCAATGCCTGGATAAAGTTTAAGACTGACTAAAAGCTGCAAGGAATACGAGCTCACAAAATAGTGCAATTACGTGCATTCAAGCAAACTATTGCAGAGGAGATACTGGATAGATACCTGCTTTCAGAAAATGAAATTCAATGCACAATTGCGGAGTCGACTGGTGCCCTGGAAGAAGTTACCAATACTTCCAAAAGAGGTAGACCTCCAGTAAAAGCGATTCCCTCAGTGGGTTTTCGACGTTGCGGTACCCTTCACTTACCTGCAATGGGATCCTCACAACATAGGTGCAGACATAAAGGCTGTGTGATGAAGACTACTGTCTATTGTAAAGGTTGTGAATTACCTTTGTGTTTTACCCCGAAAAGAAATTGTTTTGCAGATTTCCACACAGGTGGTTGATTTTATTTAAAAGTTAGATCTTTTTTGTTTATGTTTATTAATTTTAAGGATACGTTTCAAAAACATTTTAAGAGTTTATAAGATGTTTTACTTAATTACTTGCTGTTAGATCTCAACTTTTTGATAGTACTACGAGTATATTTTATAATTTTAAGTCTAATGTGATTTTGCCAAAGTGCCATGCCAAAAGTACAAATGAAAATAAATAGGGAATAATTTATGTTTTGTTTGTTTCATTTACCGTCACATTATGCTGTATTTTAACTATTTTATCAAAAAGTAGGAAGAAGCACATGGTATACTTACTAATCATTTCAATATACACTGAGACCGAGTGTTCTTTATAAAGAACAAAAATAAAGACCATTTGGTTTAGTGCAAATTATTCTTTACATTACTACAAACAAAGTTTATTTTAACAAAATCATAACATAGCATAAAATGGTTTAATCAGATGTCAAAAGCTCAGGACTCAGTGAAGATAATTATTTTGTTCTTTATAAATCACATTCGGTCAAAATGTTATCTCCTGCCTCGTGAATCTCAGGACTTACAGATAAACGCCATTTTGTTCTATGCAAAGGCACTTAAGACTTAGGAGGATATACATTCATTTTATTATTATTATCACAAATGCAGTATTATAAAATAAATAAATAGTTATAATTGCATAAGTTGATAAAAAATTCTATGCAATAGCTTTACCGCGGCAGTCTCCGAGTGCCACACGTCTTTTTTTTAATAAAATATAAGTTATTACACAAAACAATTGATATTGGTTCCCCCACGAAGTTCTAGACTTGTATCGCAGGAACCAGGTAAACATTGGACAATTAAGTTAATTAAAATAGCAGACAACAAAACTATACTTAACAATAAAATAAAATAAAATAAGAATGTATTTTATAATAAATGTGTGTGCATGTTTATGGGGTGGGTGATTGTGTGTGGTTATGTATCCGTGTGTGTGGGAGCAATATTTTCCTTGCTTCTCCTCCTAATGTCATGCTATAAATAACTAGATCATCTGAATACTTCGATTATAACGTAGAGTCACGTGCCCCCACATTCGTAGCAGTTGGCTCTCGAAACCATACCACGTGACCCCCTCCCCCACCCCGCTAAACGGTAGCAATATTTAAATTATAGTAGGCATAAGTATTTTCTTATATTTTTTATTTATATGTTATTACGCTAATGGTGTGGTCCTGGTTATGAGTAAAGTCTTCAGGCTTATTTACTCGTAGTTGAATTCTGAGCTGACTTAAGTTAGATTGCCATCGGCACGCTAAGAAGAAGATTCAGCATAAAAAATAATCAAAATTAATGTGTGGATATATATATATATATATATATATATATATATATATATATATATATATATATATATATATCCACACATTAATTTTGATTATTTCAATAATCTAAATTAATGTGTGGATCCAAATTAATGAGCTAAGAGTTGCTGAATGGGTTTGAGCTTGACCATGATCTCACCTGATGGTAAGTGAAGGTGTGGTCGAACCGCGCGTACCCATAATATACCCGTTCACTCTAGCCATGAATAATAATAGAAGAAGATTCAGCATAAAAAAAATATCCAAATTAATGTGTGGATTGCCTTGAATAAACCCATGTTTTATGAGTCTAGAAACACGTCGTTCGGGAAGGTTGCACTGCTTAGCCGTGCGTATGATGGAAGAGGAAGTGTAGTTCTTCGTACGGCATTATGGGATGTCAACAACAAAGCGGTAAAGACCCTCCCGACGCCTGGTAGTCCGATGAAAAAAGAGGGAAGGAGAAATAAGTTCATGGAGATCTTGAGCGCACTCCGTGTAACAGCCTATAGAAAACCGATAAGCTTGCAACCTGACGCCTATGATCCAAGCTTTGCAGCTTTTTATTTAATATCATCTTCAAGTTCTTTTCAGATCAGATACGCTTAGATCTAAACTGGCGGTAGGCATAAATAATTGAACGCATCTTATGATCTTAATTTTAAAATATTTAAAACTAGCTGGCCTGGAAGTCGCTGTTCTGCTTTGAATATAGACAAAATAAATCTAAATGTAATCGCAGCGCGGTTTAGGTTAAATCTTAAATCAAAACTTATCTACTACGAGTATAAGTATGTGCGCAAAGACTAATATATAACTCATTTGATCGAAGAAACTTCAATTTAAGTGCTCTCCGAAGCACACAGAAATGTAACAGATAGCAAGCAACTGAAATCTATATCTTACACAGTCCTAATAAGACAGTTTGTTGGTTTAAAGACAGCTATAGTATCCATTTAGAGCTTTTAAAAGCAAATAATAAGGCAATAGAAACGGTATTTTTGGTTGCTAGTCACGCACGAGTGCACGACTAATAGATGTAACATAAAAAGGAACTGTGTTTTTTTGTATATACAAGATTTAAGATATCCAACTAAATACTGTTTTAGGTTTATCTAGGTAATAAGGTATTTAAGCGGTACGAATTTTAAATGCTCTATGGACATGACCTATTAAATGGACTTTAGAAAACCCGGGTCTACTACTACCCCTATACCCTATCTACACTATCGTATCGATGCACGATGGTAAGATTAATATTTTTGGTAACACTGATAGCATAGCTTGGTAGCCTGGTTGATGGAACAATAAATAAATATATACTGGGGCTATCAGGTCATATATATTTTGTTAAGTAGGAATGTAGAAAACGTTTTTTTGGATCAACCAACCTGGGTGCGTAGTGCCTGATCCCAAACTAAGCAGAGCGTGTACTATGGAAACCAAATGACTGATATACTACATATACTACTTTTCTTTTGTAAATACATACTTATATAGATAATTACACCCAGACTCAGGACGAACAGACATGTTCATGCACACAAATATCTGTCCTGGGTGGGAATCGAACCCACGACCTTCGGCGTGAAAAGCAAGCATTTGCCAACCACGCCAACAGGCCCGTCTATTTATAAGAATTAATAATAAAAAAGAACTGATTGATTTTGTATTAACTGATTGCGAATTTTATAAAGTTGTATGGACGTCAATGTTTATTAATCAATTATACAAAACGTCTGAACAGGTTTCGATAAAATTTTGCTGTCAGAGCATGTATGTACATATTACCTGCATTAACACATAGAATTTTAATGTAGTAAATACGTCGGGTCCTTGTAGGATTACCAAAAGAACGCACATGACAGATTAAAGCATCTTATTTCTCACGGATATTTCGTTATTCGAAAGTCAATGCGGACCAAAACACGAGCAGAAGTACGAGAATATACTAGACATTAATAATATTTTATGCAACTTAGTGAAAGTAAACATCTTTCATCAATCACTCAACGATTTGGAACAATGACAGGCCTAAGCATTATTGTTCCCACTCAGATTAATAGCAATAGAATAGCAGTTTATATAGATAATAAAAACTACTGAGGAGATAATAATTAAATAAAAGCTAAACAGAGCCACAGTAAATGTGACAGAGCGCCGCACTAGTAGATGACTATCGAGATGGGAGCAATGGCTGATATCTTAGTGGAGGTATTTTTCACGGAAGTATAAGACTACTAAACCTAAAAAAAAGTGACATACATGGCGTTTCATACGTCAATATTCTTTGTAAATAAAATAAAAAGTGATATATTCTTTCAATGAATTGGAAGTTTCAAAAACGTAATTTATGATGATGATTCAAAACTATTTTTGAAAAACTCTTAAACTCACATTTTAATCCTTTATTTAATGAACTATACACCAAATATATACAAACTAATAAGATTAAAAGCTATAAAGATAAGGTTTAAAATCTTTTAAGTTTGCTTTAAAAGTTGATAAACGGAATGTGAACCTCTTTTATTCTATATTCAAAATATAAACCTGTAAATAAGAATTTAAGAATAATTTATTTCCCACAAAAAGTGCACAATTTACCCATAAATTATAGCTTTTAAATAGTAACAAAAAAGGATATAATAGTATTGAATTCTAATACCCATGATAAGATTTAACTTGTGTTATGGGTACCAGGGTTCTCACACATAGTTTAAGCTAAAAGTAAACGTAGATAATAGATTTAACAAACTTAGCCAGTAGCAAAATTTTACCTAGGAGCCTCGTCGTCTGTATATTATAGAGATAAATATATAGAGGAAATTTTGTAGTGTATTAGTACGTGTATATGTAAATAAAAGTTACATCGTTAACTCGTATGCCAAGGTTTGCGATAGTGGCATATCCCTCCAAATAATGGACACTACTCCACTGTGGCAAATATTTTAATGAGGCCTTTGTCCAGCAGTGGTCGTCATTCGCCTAAGATGATAAAAAAAAAGAAAAACAATAGAAATCTATACATATAATAAAATCGTAGGAAAGTCAAAACTTTACATTGAATATTTTTTAAAAAGGATACTTGGGGCGTGATCTACAATTGACATCGAAGCCAAACATATAGTTTTTAGAATTTTTGTCTGTTTGTCTGTATGTATGTCGGGGCTAAACTCAAAAAGTACTGCATGGATTTACTTAAAATTTTGCATGATATTACTAAGAACTCGAGTCAACATATAGGCTACATATTATCACGCTATCGCCTACGGGGGAGGAGCTGTGATAATTTATAAAGTTTATGGCGGGTAAAACCGCGGGGCACAGCTAGTAATTAATATGGTGGCAAAATACTTCGTAATTTGTTACGTTAAGTAGAATTAAAATGGTTTAATTAGAAAGCAAATAATTATTATTTAATAAGAAAATAGTGGTCGGTCGTTTGTGACCTGTGACGGATGGGCGTTTTCATTGCGCGTTATTATTTTGTCGTAATTTCCATCGAATTTCAAAATACAACAATATAAATTCGTTGCGGGATCCAAGACAGTTAAAGCGATTCCCCGAGACATGCCTGAGCCTCACCGCTCAGTGTCATTTCATTGTGTGCCACTGTTGATCCTGGCTTACAGGAGTTGCAGTGGTGGGTAAGAGGGAGGACTAGTCCCGACTAAAAAAATAAAATAAAACATAAACGGATCACAATATAACTCATCAAAAAGGTAACTATGACGTTAAATTGTAGTTTTGAGAACATGTAAATTAAATACTACTTATAAAATTTATGAAGCATGTACCTACTAAATAAAGTCTACTTTTAAAATAGGCCTTAACTCTGACTTTAATAGGAATACTGTTAAATTTTAATTTTATTATGTTTATTTACAGTTTGATTATCTCAATATATTTTCTCCTCCAAAACGAAAACGAAGAAAGCTTGAACGCGGCAGATAATGATGTACAGACGCCAGCACATCAAGCTACCCCAATCTGTCAAATTTCCCCAATTTAAAGTGAACCTTATGCTTTAGTGATAAAGTTGAAAATCTATAAAATAAATTTGACAGATTGGGATAGCTGGATGTGCTGGCATCTGTACATACATATGTACGTTGTGGGTAATTGTCAACATACAAAATTCGGCGGAAACGGTGTTCCGAGAAAAACCATTAGAAATCATCTAAATGTGATATTTTACATACGAGCTTAGGGAGAAACGCTATATTTACGAAATAGCAAGAAAAATATTTCGTCTGTCGTAAAATAAAATGTTCTAAGGAATACCTCTTACGCTAAAAAAATATTTGGATTCCAGCATTTGCTTTTTGTGACACATATAACATTGCCAATAATTAAAAATTTAAAAAAAACTACAAAGTTATTTCGTAACTTTATTTGTTCCTAAGCAAATTATGCTACTTATTTCCAAGTTCCAAGTTCCAAGGCCTTGTTTAGCTGCTTTGTTTAATTAAGGCCTGGAGAAATATTTTAATATATTTTTTAGAAGAGATGTCAATTAATTTTACGAGTATAATCCTATAGAGATATATAAATTTAACGACGCAATAACAACTTTACGAATACTTGCAAAGAATATAACTCATAACGCAGCAAGACATTAACAATTTTAATTTTGATTATGAACAATCGATGCCACATTTTATTTTTAATAAAAATTCCATAATGTACTATATTAGAAAAATATCATAGATCTTTAGAATATATTTAAAGAAATATAGATTTTTAGATTTTGTTGATGTGTGTATTTATAAATACATACATATTATAGACAAACGACATCCACATACAGACCAACTAATCGTGCTCATCATACAATATTTTGTACTTGTTGGGAACGAAACTACGACCTCAGAGTTTACCACTAGGCCAACGCAACCGCAGACACTATTTGCGGGTGGCATGCATAGGCATTCCCCCCGCCTAATAAAAGAAAAAGAAACAAAAACAGACCTTAGTCTATTAGAAGTTTAGCTTCATTGTCGCTGGTATGCGCAAGTACTTAATCTAGTCTGTGAGCCTTAGCTCAACTTAGCACGAAACACTATGATGCGACTCTGTAAATAGCTACGGAGCTCCATCGCGCGCATCGCTTACGTCATCGACTGAACTTATCTTGCACAAAACTGACTTGTACAGACGCCAGCATATCCAGCTACCCCAATCTGTCAAATTTCTTTTATAGATTTTCAACTTTATCACAGAAGAATAAGGTTCACTTTCAATTGGAGATATATGACAGTTTGGGATAGCTTGATGTGTTGGCGTCTGTACCTTAAGTTATCAAAAACACCCATTAAATTTAATGAGAGTCCGTTACCAAAATTATTGATTGACTTTAAATACGGTAGTCGGGTTAAATATTTCAGGTAATTTGCTTGCTAAAATTATAACGTAAGGAATAAAATGCAGAATTGAGAACCTTTATACAGAAAGTAAAAGAAATATGATTTATAAAAAGAGTGCGAATGCGGGTGTCCACTATGGGTGGTTACTTACTATCAGGTGACACGCTTACTCGTTTGCCATGCTGTTATATATTAAAAATAAACTATTATCAATATATTATTAACATACAAAAAGAAAAAGAAAAATGGAAAATGAAAAAGGTTCGACAGAGTATGTGTATACTTTTCCACTACTAGTAGATAGAGTTCACAATTGCTCCCTAGGTGTTTTAATGTGGGCCGAATAGGCAGCAGCTTGGTTATGCTGCAGTTATGTTGGTTACACCTACCTACCTACAGTACTAGTTTTTTTATACTTCTATATAACTCGGAGGCAATAAGGGCAGCTTTTGTACTGCACGTGTAGACTATGAGTTAAAAACTGTAATCTATACATATAATAAAATCGTAAGAAAGTCAAAACTGTACATTTAATATTTTTTTTAAAGGATAATGGGGGCTTGATCTAAAATCGATATCGAAGACCAGAATATAGTTTTTAGAATTTTTGTTTGTGTGTCTGTTTGTCTGTATGTATGTCCGGGCTAAAATCTAAAAGTACTGCATGGATTTACTTCAAATTTTGCATGAATATTACTAAGAGGTTGGGTCAACATATAGGCTACAAATGATCACGCTATCACCTACGGGAGAGGAGCTATGATAGTTTATAAAATTAAACGCGGGTAAAACCGCAGGACACAGCTAGTCGTTGATTAAAAGTAATATTATTTACTAGGTCATTATATGAAAGCTTGAGTAATGTTATGTATTAATAACTCCTTTATTTTTACCAAACTCCTTCATAATTTTGACCATTTATTAATAGTCTCTTAATCAGTAGGGAGCGAGATATCCTACAAATATTATAAATGCGAATGTTTGTGAGTATGGATGGTTGTTACTCTATCGCGTACTTAAAAACTATCGATAGGATTTGACGAAACTTTGTAGCAGATAATATAGTTTATAGATCCGAATAACACACCGGAATAACCGCGGAGCACAGATAGATATTATACAGATACTAAGTACTTGAGTATTATCATAGATAGATATTAATAATAATAATATCCTGAGACATTATTTACACACGGCCATCTGATCCCAAACTAAGCACAGCTTGTACTATGGAAACCAGATAACTGATATACTACCTATAATACTTTTTTGATGTGAAACATCTATAGCCGCACCTAAAAAAGATTTCTGGGGGAGCGACGCTTCGCCACGTTTTTTTTTTTTTGATGTGAAACAAAACAATCGACTGTGCGATTATTAATCGTAATATTTTATTTTATCATTATGACATATTTAGTTCATATCAAAATATGTTCTTTTCTGCATATTAATTTTAAAAAATAATGTCGATGTTTCACATCTGCCAGGCGTCCCGTGGCGGCTCATATTTTTTTGTACATACTTACTTATATAGATAATTACACCCAGATTCAGGACAAACAGGCATGTTCATACACACAAATATCTGCCCTGGGTGGGAATCGAACCCACTTCCTCTGGCGTGAAAAGCAAGCATTTGCCAACCACGCCAAAATTATGTAAGTATTATCATATAGTTGGATGCACCAAATCGAATTTTAGTGCAATTAACTCTACTCTCTTATAACTTGTGTGCCTGTTTCCGCGTCCTTTATTAAGAAACGTGACTTCGGAAAGTATCAAAGAATAGAAAATTGGTTCATTGGCTTTCGATAATATCTACGTAGGTACGAGTACATCAAGCATGCAAATAAGAAATAAAAGGCAGTATTATTCTTTGCTATTTATTATAATAGACTGCTATTTGCCTTGCATAACTTCTAAACTTTTACTTGCTCATCAACGACTGAAAGTTAAAGATTTAGTTTTACTTTAAATGCTAATGTAAAGCAATACCTTCCTGGCAAACACGGATATCTCAATGTTGCAAACGCCATGTATGAGAAAAAAAAAATATTTTATGTATATTTATTGTATCTATTCTTAAGTAAAGAAAAAGCATAAACTGAATTGCACATCTTCGACTCACCATGGTAGGCATCTGAAAATTAGCGTTACAGTTGCTGTAACAGTGTGCTGAGCTGCCTACCAATTGATCACATAATATGTTAGCTATATTTGTTAATTGTTTTTTTATAATGTGTCCTTTAATCACGTTTAGTTGTATGGTAGTAAGTAAGTAAATATAAGATTTACACAAACTTAATTTCAATGCGTAAAATAAAAACATTTTTTTTCTTTCTTTCTTCTTTCTATATTTAATGATATTTGTCACTCAAATACACACAATCATCAGCTTGATATCGTCCACTGCTGGACATAGGCCTCTCCCAGTTGTTTCTAACGTTGCCAAGCGCAGTGACTACGGCAAACCATGAATGCTAGTTGGCGACCGCATTTAGGTGGTAGCTAGTACACAGGTGGCACTGTTACCTGACAGTGTGGTGTATCCCTTAGTCGCCTTTTATGACACCCACGGCATGGTATGGGGATGGCTTTTTTAGTCTTTCTGGGCCAGAACTCAAATACAATTCTGATTATATAAACGTAACCGTAAACCCTTCGTCTATACGTCCACGTAATATGTCGCATAAATAATTGACCAATCAATGGGAATAGATACATATTTTAATCAAATGTGACACGGAACGCGACAATAGGACACGGAAACAGAGACACAAGTCATAAGAGAGTAGAGTATTGAATTCGATTTGGGACACCCAATCGAATATATGTTAATGATAATACTTAAATATATCCATATTCATATCGATCCTACTGATTTAAATATTATTTACAAAGAAATATGATAAAAATAACGGCACGGAAGATGCAGCTTGGGCAGGCCCCATACAAGGTGGACCGAGGATGTGGCCAGAGTCGCGGGAAGCCGCTGGATGCAGGCAGCGTAGCACCGGCTATTGTGGATATCCTTGGGGAAGGCCTTTGTCCAGCAGTGGACGTCTTTCGGCTGATATGATGATGATAAAAATGTGGGAGTAACATAATATTATTGAACTTTCATAGAATGGTCTGAATTAATGAGATTGTGAGTCACTTACTTTTTATCAACATTTACAGTTCTGAAATCATTGTCTACGTGCACTTAAAAAGCCAGAAAAACCAAGTAAGTGAAACCAACTTACTGTAACCGAGCTGTTTCCTATTCGGCACACATTAGGAACATTTGTGTACACTTACTTTGATGAACCTTCATTATATTTTCCTTTTTTTAATGTTATACCTAAAACTACACCCACATTCGCACTCTTTTTATTATGTTTGTCGAATAAATCATATTTCTTTTTGGTTCTCAATTCTGCATTTTATTCCTTACTTTATAATTTTAGCAGGCAAAATACCTGAAATGTTCAACCCGACTACCGTATTTAAAGTCAACCAATAATTTGGTAACAGACTCTCATTAAATTTAATGGGTGTTTTTGATAACTTAAGGTACAAGTCAGTTTGTGTAATATAAGTTCAGTTGATGACGTAAGCGATGCGCTCGATGCAATGGAGCTCCATAGCTATTTACAGAGTCGCATCATAGTGTTTCGTGCTAAGTTGAGCTTAGGCTCACAGACTAGAATAAGTACCTGCGCATACCAACGACAATGAAGCTAAAATTCTAATAAAGACTAAGGCCTGTTTTTGTTTCTTTTTTTTTGTTATTAGGCGGGGGGAATGCCTACGCATGCCACCCGCAAATAGTGTCTGCGGGTGGGTTGGCCTAGTGGTAAACTCAGAGGTCGTAGATCCGATCATAACAAGTACAAAATATTGTGTGATGAGCACGATTAGTTGGTCTGTATTTGGATGTCATTTATCTTTAATATGTATGTACATATTGTAAACAAACACATCAACAAAACCTAGGAATCTATATTTCATTAAATATAGATTCCTAGGTTCGTACATCGTACATCTATGATATTTTTCTAATATAGTACTTACATTCATGGAAGAATTTTTATTAAAAAATTAAATGTGACATCGATAGTTCATCATCCTAGTGGTAAACTCAGAGGTCGTAGGTATGGCACGGTATGGGGATGTCTCTTTTATTCTTTCTCAGCCGGAACTCAAATACAATTATGATTATATAAACGTACATATCCCTTCGTCTATACGTCCACGTAATATGTCGCATGAATAATTTGCACTAACAGAATCATAAGTAATAATTGACCAGTCAATGGGAATAGATACATATTTTAATCGAAAAGTTAGTACAAAACAAAATTAAAACAATCAGTGATTTTATCGAAATCATTAGAGCCGTTTTCCAGAAGCTATACATATATTTTACAAATTAATAGTGAACACCATACGTGCAGTCAATTTTTCTATATTGGAAGCTTAGTTATTACGAACAATATGAGCTATTGTTCGTAATAACTATGCTTCCAATATATAAAAATTGACTGCACGTGTGGCGCAGCGGTTAAGACAGTCCCTCGCCACTTCGTGTCCCGGGTTCGATTCCCTTGCAGGACAACTATTTGTGTGACCCATAAATAGTTGTACTGAGTCTGGGTGCACTTTCTATCCTTAAATTATATGTCCGTTAAGTACCTCGTGACACATGGATTTATTTCCCTAATGCGCTCGTTGTCTATATAAATAAAAAGACAAGTCCTGACTGACTGACTGACTCATCAACGCCCAGCCCAAACCCTTGGACCTAGAAAGCTAAAATTTTGCACAAATGTTTGCTTTATAATGTAGACAAGGAATAAGGAAGGATTTTTCGAAATTCAACCCCTAAGGGGGTAAAACAGGGGCGCTAAGTTAGTATGAAACTTAGCCGTTTTTGAAGTTTAAGGCATAAAAATTGGTATTTAGCATTCCAGTTAAAAATAAAAATTATGTATTTCAGGGTTTTTGGAAATTTCACC
The DNA here is from genome assembly GCA_951640165.1 of Pseudoips prasinana. NCBI lineage: Eukaryota > Metazoa > Arthropoda > Insecta > Lepidoptera > Nolidae > Pseudoips > Pseudoips prasinana. Next base: position 13,769,489 of record OX621241.1, on the reverse strand, counting down.
CCCAAGGGCGAAAAATAGGGGATGTAAGTTTGTATGGAAAATGTGTCAATTTTTAAGTTAAACGCATGAAAATTGGTATTTGGCCTTTTAGTTAAAAATAAAAAATATTAATTTCAGCATTTTTGGAAATTCCAGCCCCAAGAGCGTAAAATAGGGGGTGTAAGTTTGTATGAAAAATGTGTCAATTTTTAAGTTAAACGCATGAAAATTGGTATTAGGCATTTCAGTTAAAAATTAAAAATATATATTTCAGGATTTTTGGGAATTCCACCCCTTAGGGCGTAAAATAGGGTATGTAAGTTTGTATGAATATCTGTTTTTTTTTGGAGTAAACGCATGTAATGTATTTGGTCTTTTAGTTAAAAATAAAGCAATCCAGGGAATAATTTGTTGATAAAAAAAAGGTTATCCAAAACTGATTCAACAAATCGACACCAACAATTTACGCAAACTAAAATTTTTGAGAAATTCTTTTCTTTGCCAAGTTGCTTAAAATGTCGTGGTCGTTGTTGTCTAAGTAAAGATTTAGGGTTTTATAAGATTGGTAACTTCCTTTTTTTGGTAATTTTTATAACAAACCAAAAAAGCGACATTTTATATTTTATATTCGAGTTAGCGTAGTATAAATTGTTCGTGTCGAGATGATCGCACCCAAAAAATGTCATCTCAATTTTACTGATCTACAAGTTCACAATTTTGTATCTAGATGGCGGTAATATCGTTTCAGATCATGGAACTTATTTGGTATATCGGTTAAAATAAATAAATGCTTGAAATAAATGGTAGTGCAAAACTGAATTAATAGATGATCGCCTAAATCTCACCCAAAACTATGCACACATCTTATTTTACCGCTTTACAAGTTTATATTTTTGTAATAGATTGCGTAATCATCGTTTTAGATCGTGCTATGGTTTCGTTCACAAAATTTTATATAAGACCTATCAATGCCGTGGTCGCAACCTAATCTAATGGGAGTTACCTTTATAATGAATGCATCGTTGATTATTATTTTACTTTATTTGACTTACTGACTGTACCTACTTTAGGACAATTGATATGTATTCTTTAATTTCTTTGGTTGATGATATCGGGTCGTTTTTTTAAATAACAGTAGCAAAGTAGTATTTAGTTTATTTCTTAGTTAGGTTATTTATAGGTTAGGTTTTCTTAAATTTATATCGCTTATTTGTTTTTAAAGTTATATTTTTTAGATTAAGCTAGAAGTAAGTAGTTACATTGGTCATCATTCGAAATTGTCGCGGACGAAGTCGCGGGCACCAGCTAGTCTTTTATAAAAAAAACACATAGTTTTATAGCATTATTCGCAATGCAAAGCGTTTTCTAATCTCAAAAATTAGAAATCATAAATTTAATCGTCCGGCGTTCTACCAATCTGGTGTAGGCGCTCTGCATTAAAATAATAACGATGCACATTGAGAGACCTTAAAGACTTTATAAAAAAGAATATAAAGATGTACGTTTCATAACAAAACTACAATGAACATTATTAGCCTACTGGTCATACTTACGCTCCAACAAAAACTACTTTCACGACATCAAACAGATTCGTTCAATTGACTAGTTTCTTTCATAGGAGCAACTAGATCGCAGCCTTTCACAAAGAAACCGAATTCAATAAATACTGGTAATAATATGTATTATATTTAGCTATTTACTGGAACCGGTATAAAACCCTTATAACGGAAATAAAGGTAGTCATACACTTACGGAACAAAACGTGCATATGTGCAATGTGCATTGGTCGTGAACTTGGCCTATATTCTCACGATGCAAGGGCAATGCACAAAAGAAAGGGTTATGCAAAAATGCCATCGCATAATTTATTGGCAAACAAAAGAAAAGCGAATGTTTGGTTTATTGCGCGTGCACATTGCAGTTCACTGCGAAGGGGAGAATGTGTTTGGAGAAAGTTTTTAGTTTGTTCTTCAAAAATATTACAATGAGCCGGAATGGGAAATTCGATGTTTTGTTAGTTTGATTGCTCCAATTAGTTTTAGTTTTCTATTTGGGTTGAAAACGATTGTAGCATTAACGTGTATTAGCTATAATAGTTACCCGTTAGCTTGTTTTCGTGCTTCTTTATCGTATACAGTGGTTACCCTCGAGTCAGAGATTATAAGCCGCCCATTAGGCCTCTGATATGGCTTAATTACTATTGTCTAACGATAGCAACTGAGACCGACTGCTTAAAGTACCCTCTGAAACACGAAGCCGCTGAGAAGTTAAAACACTTTCATGGTCACCCATCTATAGGCTGACCGTGTGCCTAGGTGCTTTACCTCACCGACGGACTGGCGAATGAGTGATGGCTATGAGGGTCTCATAGCTCTTTATAAAAAAAAGAAAACATAACTTAGACTTTTCTTTACTACAAATTTCATGCTTTCTGATCAATGACTGACAATCCTTCACGATTGTACGGGACCTATTGTATGCAAGTTAGTCTCGCACTTGGCCAGTTATATTAATATCTGATATCAATTTCAATAACATGTTTATGTTAACTTATTGACTGCAAAATATGTAGAGTTCGCTTAACTGGTTTCACTCTTAGTGTAGGTACAGACCCCAGCATATCGAGCTACCTCAATCTGTCAAATTTCATTTAAAGATTTTGAACTTTATCACAAAAGCATAAGGTTCACTTTCAATTGAGGTAATTTGACAGATTGGTGTAACTTGATGTACTGGCGTCTGTACTAAGAAGCGAATCGTGATGCACTTGCTCATTGCATGCTATACGCGTAGTTATAATGTCCTTCTAGGTCATATTTCGCCCATGGCTGTCTCAACGGACATATAAACATCTGCGCGGGACATATGCACCTGTATAATACAGTCCACATATTATGCTAAGTGCTACCGCTCCACATCCTTTACTTTTGCCTTCTATACATAAATAAGATACTCGTATGTCTCCAAGAGAGGATGTCCCCATCCTCTGTGCAACATTATGCGTACGTAGTCTGTCACCACCCTTCTTGAACGACAACTTAAAATTGAATCTTATCGTAAAGCAAATAGAATGCAATTTTGGACTAAATTTAAATTCTTGGTCAAGCATCGAAGAACTTAGGTGAAGAGACCCTTCTTGCATAAAATTGTCACGTTTACACCGCATCCACTTATGTTCGGGCCCACATAACCTCATATACACTAGCGTTTTGGAAGCGCAAACTACACACATCGACAGAAATACGTACATAGGTCCAGAATCGTTAAGAAATTTCTAAACAACACTCTGTGTAAGAATCCTATACTGCGTGTACTTCAATACAATTATATCATAACTAGCTGTGCCCGCGACTTCATCCGCACATTTTGTAATGACTCCGTAAATTATACATCAGAATATCATTAATATTTTGTCGCTTGTCGCAACCTTATAAAAATTTCACATAAACCTTACTTTCATTTCCTATTGTTATTTTTCAACATTGAGAGTAAAACTTTTACAAACTTTGAATGTCATATTTATTTATATCAAATCAATAGCCTAAAAAATAAGTTTCACGCTTTAAGCTCTAGAAATGACGATACTTCTATGCAACTCTACATCCCCCTCTTTCAAGACCGTAAGGCTTATAAAACCTTTTTTCGCATTAAAAGTAGCTTATATCTTTTCTCAGCAGTTATACCTGCCGCCACAGACCCTCTTGCCAAAAGTGGAAATTTCACCCTTATCACCTCGATGGTCATCTACCACCGTGCGTTTCACAAGAAGCTTTTTGCCGCGCACTACCGCTCTGTGGAATCAATTGGCTGCCGAGGTATTTCCGATCTGGTATGACATGGCAACCTTCTAGAAGCGTTTTTCATCCTATTTTATATATAAAAAAACTAGACTATCCGTGTACTAAATTTTATTTAAATCAGTTCAGTAGTTTTGGCGTGAAAGCGCGACAGGCGGAAAAACAGAGTCGCTTTCGCATTTATAATATTAATAACGATTAGTAAGGTTAAGTTTGCTGTGTGGTGACGGCGACAAATATCAGAATCAGAATATCATCACCCCATCTCATCCCGTGGGGGGCGTAGAAGTCGACCCGAGGGAATATCTACCAGAGGACGGGAAGCAGCTTCCTTCTGAGTACTACGACCATCATACTGCGATCGCCAACCCGCCTGCCAAGCGTGGCGATTATGGCATATCCCCTCAAGATGATTCTCGAGGGAGGCTTGTCCAGCAGTGGACTTATTTAAGCTGTAATGATGATGATGATGATGAGTAAGGTTAGTAAATAAATATTAGTACAGATGTTTATGTTTTTAGAGTTCCGTAGCCAAATGGCAAAAAACGGAACCCTTATAGATTCGTCATGTCTGTCTCTCCGTCCGTATGTCACAGCCACTTTTTTCCGAAACTATAAGAGATGTACTGCTGAAACTTGGTATGTAGGTGTATTCTGTGAACCGCATTAAAATTTTTACACAAGAATAGAAAAAGAACAATATTTTTGGGGGGTCGCCATACATAGAACTGAAACTCAAAAAAAATGTTTCATCGTACCCATACATGTGGGGTGTTTATAGATAGGTCTTCTAAAATATTATTGAGGTTCCTAATATCATTTTTGTCTAAACTCAATAGTTTGCGCGAGAGACACTTCCAAAGTGGTAAAATGAGTGTCCCCCCCCCCCTGTAACTTCTAAAATAAGAGAATGATAAAACTAAAAAAAGTATAGGATGCACATTACCATAGAAACTAACAACGAAAATTAGTTTGAACGAGATCTAGCCAGTAGTTCTTTTTTAATACGTTATAAACCGCAATTTGCTTTCATTTAATCAACTGAAATACTTGCTGCTGCGGAACCCTTCATGTTTGAGTCCGACTCGCATTTGGCTGGTTTTTTTTTACCTTCTATCTTCTGTCTGAATAGGAATCTCCACCAAATAATCGAACCAATCTATCTAAACCAATAGAATATTTTAAAGTGATATCACATTAATCATTTTTTGAACTCATATCGACAACCAATATGCATTGTATGGCTTTAATGAGTTCTCATATAATATAAGCTCTGGTTCCTGTTTGCTTGTATACTCAATCAGAATCCAATTAGTTTCTCCTTAGTCCATAACACTATTCAATTTCACATTAAATTAGATTTCAAAATTTCTACCAACATCTAACTTGGTATTAGTCTAATGTGCTATTAAAATACCACACAAATACATAATATGCATACGAAGCATACCAACCACGTAATTAGGCAAGGAGTAAGAATGGCCTAATGATGATAATGAATTAAACATAACGAGAATTGAAATATTGTAACTACCGAGCAGGATTTTAATTAAGAAAAGAATGCTCGGTGCTCGGAAACTAGACAATAGTTCGCGTAGCGCAGCGATTTAAACAGTCGCCCGTTCGTGTCCCGGGTTCGATTCCCGCGCAGGATAACTATTAGTGTGACCCATAAATAGTTGTCCTGGGTCTGGATGTACTTTATGCTCGTTAATTATATGTTTGTAAACTACCCCGCGACACAGGGTCTAATTTACCTAGTGCGGGCGTAATCTTTATAAAACATAGGTACGTAAGGTACGAAATAAAAATATATCTTTATTTATGATACCCAACAATTCAAAATACATAAATAAACATTATGTTTACTGCCCAGCACAAATGGGTACCAACATCGCTATCACTATTCTAATTATCCACTCGGGCTAACTAGAATATAAATAATAGAGCCATAAAATAATTGTAATAAATAATTGTAAGTGCCCAAACTTTAGATTATGTAATCGAACTGAAATCCTTACTGTAAAATACTTACTACTGTAAAAAAATAAATAAAACATACTTTTATCAGCAAAAGCTTGACTCAGAAATGCTATGAAAGCTCACATTGGATTTATTTGTCCGCAATAAAAGTTTATACAATACAATACAATTAATTATATTACTAATACTAAAACAACGTTTAAAATATTACATAAATTAGTCTTCTAGCATTAATATTCCATTTTCAGATCTAGTTCATATCGTACTCATACATCAGCATAGTTAGTGTAATACGGAAGCAGGGCACTGCGCTACGAGTTGGTAAGGCAGCTGGTTATTCGCAAACTTTTCGTAACACTATTCAATAAGTTACAACACACTTATCCATACTTGCTTCTAGCTACACATTTATCAACTGTATGCACGTCTTTAACTGCAACCATATGCCGCAAACCCTGTTCATGCGGAATTCATTTCGCTCAACATAAACACTTAGACGATCAGCATGCGCATTTATACGATCGTCTACAGATATGCACGTACGTACGACGTTGCTGAAACGGCGCGGTAAAAATCTGAGGTTATTTTAGAGAGTGTTCTCATTCCTGAGCGCGCTACCCAGCGAAAGTAACCACTCACATACGCTCACATTACCTAGATAATACTTTCCTGATACTTTCCAGATAATCTTGATACATAAACAAGCTCAGCTTTTACGATAACACTTCTTGATCATGGTTCGGATACTTACCGTTAGTGTGCTCCGCGACGCTTGCCCGCTTTAAAGCACCATCAGGAAATTAGTGTTTATATTGTAATAACAAACAATAACAGTGGCGGATCGGAGGCGAGGGATATCGCCTCTTATTAACGTAATCGCGACGGCGTTTTAGGTTAAGTTCTTGAATGAACCGCGCGAGAAGAGAAGGCACTGTGACGTTTGCGGTTAGGTCACGGCTCGCGTTATCAGTATATCGGTTTGGATTATTTTCGAAAGGATTGTTTTGAGGAAAGATGAGATTTTGGTGGTGTAAGTGCAGTATTGTCGCGGGGCACGGAGCGTGCGCACTCGAAGCTGAACGGGTACTGGCGGCGGCCGACAGGCGGCGCTGCGCTCTGCGTGTATTGATAAAAGCGCAAAGGGCGCGCGACGGCCGGCCAGGCCCAGAGGATGCGATCGCGACACTAGCACTTTCAGCACGACCAACCTTGAACTCGTACTATTGAATATTAGATAATATGGGATTAGATAAAATGATGCGGTAACAGCAGACGAATATGCGGAATGTGTAGTACGTTACGCTCTTGTTTACATTAAAGTGCGTTTACATTTGGCTATTCATGCCGAATGTAAGACGTCTATTCGCCCGCACATTGTGTATCGGCAATTTAGATTAATGAACTCGCAGCTTGTATATTATCACTTAACGGAGTTTGTGGCATGGATGTGCAAATATAGGCATTATTTCATAAATGCAACCATCTCACCACCACTCTACCCACTTCAATTGGGGTACCTATAAAAAATATTTAGTTTGATTTGCATTGCAAACAACATATTCCTCATTACATATACATCTACATGTAAAATCGTAGGTATCTTCTCATATATAGTATGAAAGACGTAGAGCATGCTATCGTTCGCTCCATGAACAGCTCAGTTGATAGTTGTAAGTAAGTAATTAGGTATACAAGGTGTATCTAAAATAAGTAGAGCAAGTAAGTTAAGGAGCTTAATAAATTAGCCTATGAAATTAAACTAGGTGTAGGATATCAACATGGAAAATTTATAGACCCTATATTCACACCTATAATAGACATACCTTTTCTTCACCCCCGGTCCATTCAACGGTTGCCTGGAAGAGATCACACCTAGCTATAAGGCCGCCGTTTGTGCAATCTTGACATTTACAATTGCGCGTTTGTGCACATGTAATAGTTTAGACTTACTAAACAATAATAAAATTTTAATAAAAAGTACCACGTTTACACGCATCACTGAGAAGGAAAGTCCCTGAAAAAATACAAATTGATTATTGTCTGTAAGTAGTGTGTTCTCCACCTGGAGCTCTACCGGCTAAGTCGCCGAACATCGATGTCTTAAATGGCGTTCAAATAAATAAAGGTTAAAAATGATTTAATCAGTCGTTAAATCGGCTTCCATGAGCACATATGACGTCATAAATGGTCCGGAATCGATTGTCAACGTAGAAGCCGATTTAAGAATTGATTAAGTCATTTTAAACCTTTATTTATTTGAACGCCATTCACGAAAACGATGTTGGCGACTTAGCCGGTAGAGCCCCTGGTCGAATTTCGTCCAAGGTGATCAGTCTCGATATACTAGCCATGTGCGCGTGACGTTTTATAGTGCACAAGTGTGTGTGTAAGGACTCGTGCACTTTCTATTACCTACCTGTTATAACCCGATGGGACAGCTAGGTGACACGATTGGAAAGAGATTTACGTGCTTTCTGGAGCACAGAAGTGAAACATCGCCAATTTCCAGACTCCGGGCCGACACTGAGAATTAACTTACCTTAAAATCTTAATATTTGTATTGATGGGTCGGCTGGCGTGGTTGGTAGATACTTGGAGGTCATGGGTTCGATTCCCCCCAGGACAGGTATTTGTGCGAATGAACATGTCTTTTTTCCTGAGTCTGATGTAATTATCTATACAAGTATGTATTTACAAAAAGAAAATTAGTACATGTAGTGTATCAGTTATCTGGTTTCCATGGTACAAGCTCTGCTTAGTTTGGAATCAAATGGCCGCGTCTGGATAATGGCTCAGGATGTTATTATTGTTATTAATAGGTATGACATTTTTTTTTACCCGATTCGTGATTTGAGTCCAGATCCTAATTACCTGGGATGAAAACGCTATTGCTAGACTAACGAGGTATTCAAAGTACAATAGTTTATCTGCGAAGTAAGGTTCTTTATTCAAATTTAATTATCGGTATTACGGTCTATTTAATACCTTAATTCCTTACTAAATCATATATTACATAGATACGAGGATTTAGGCAAGGATTTAGTAAGACTAGCTTGTTTATATCACGGATCGTGAGACGTCAATGACTTGTTCTTTGAATATTCATACGCATAGGTACAATATAATCTTTCATGGAGAACGTGACTAGAATTCATTATGGCACAGCTGAATAAAACATTGTGAGAAAATTTCGCAAATTTTTAATCTGTGCTACTAAGTAATTTGTATTACCTAATTTGCCTTTTATGAGGTTTAGGAGGAAAGTTCATTTGTAATGGCAACGCGTTTTATTCAAATTACTTACTTACTTGTTTACTTATAGTAGGATAATGTTCACTTGACTTGTTTTTGAGATAAAACTTTCGGTAATGTGCAAAGTTGTAAGTTATTACATATAAGTTTCTACATTACACAGGTTTATTGGAAAATAGTCCAATTTTTGTAAGAAATGGTAAATATTATTTAGGAATTACACAAGTTGATTTTCCGCCGCGATGTACAATTTTAGTGTTTCCAAGTTTATACCTCAACTTACTACAATTCTCATTTTTCCATTCAGCCCAAAAAATATATTTAAAACAAACAAGTTTTATTTACATATTTGAGGTACATACCAGTGTAATTACATAGTGAGTTGCTACCATCCCGGCCCGTAAGTGATCGGCGAGATTAAGCTCATAACGACGCGGTCAGCCTATAGATGGGTACCCGCTAACATGGTTTTTTTTCTGAGCCTGATGCCTAACGCTGACGGTCTCGGTTGTATTCCTAAGTTAATAGTCGTTAAATCATGTCAGAGGCCACTAGGTGGCTAAAACAACTCTCCAAAAAATTGGTCCGGCCGTTTTTCGGCCATATCTCGCACACTTCTACTCCGTCGGTACGGCGTTGGTGCGCCCGTAGATTTTGTGAGTTTCCCAACAACAAAATCGTATTGAATAGTCGAAAAAATGTTGTCCTACGACAAAGAAACTTCACTTCTGTATATGTTACTAAGTAATAGACGAGTAGTTAACAGAAATCAGCGCACTTGTGGCAGAGCTGTAAGTAGTTACGGAGAGTCCGTCGAAGTGGACAACGTGCCATGAATGCATAACCACATTAGCACATAATTCTTTTGTATTTGCGTTTAAATGTATCTAATTGCCTGTATTTTTGCCTTCTTGGGTATGTAATGATTAAGATAGTAGTAGTAATGTAGATTGCGAATATAATATAATTTTTATTATTAGAAAAACATGCAATTATTATTACAAAAACATGCCATCTCTATGTTAGTAAAACAATGATTATTGGTTTTTAATTCGTTCGTATTGTTTTGATAGGAAATACGTTTGGAATTCTCCCATATAATAGTTTTTCGAATCGGTCGTTAGAAAGAACGATTTGAACAAAATATATGGGACAATGCAACAAGCATTTTCTATCCAATTAAAGAGATGTTTCTAAATCCATTCTCAAAGAACGGTGAAATTGCGTAGATACAAAAGAAGACACACACAGTAAAATTAATATTGTTTAAGACAGTATTTAATAATAACGTAGAAAAATCGTCTCGTTCTCGTTTTGCAAATTGAGCCTTTAATGTTATATACACTCTATATGTGTTTTATTTTCAACTCAGAGTAGAAAATATCACACCACATAAAGGCAAAAGTTTGTGAGTGTGTGAGTGTGTATGTTACTTCTTCACGTTTAAACGGCTGGAGAGATTTTAATAAAATTTGGTATAGAGTTCCCTGACTCACTGGATAAAAAAATAGGCTGTAATTTATTAAGTTTAACGCGGGAAAAACTGCGGGGCACAGCTAGTAGATAATATTTAATTTCATTGCATCACTTGCTACCTACGGATTCCTACCGAGTTTTCTGGCAGTGTGTCTCAGTAGCTGCCACGTCATGCACTGCACGATAGGCTAAATAAAATTTCGATTTCACACAAATGTAATATTTTACGGAATAAATTAATTTTGAATTTGAGTACCCTTATCATGCCTACCACGGATATTATATACAGCGGCTTCCCGCCCACTGTATTTATATGAAGGTACGTCTAGTTGCAATTCATGTGTAGGTATATACTTTTCTTGTGTACAAAAATTGTGTTTTATATGATATTAATATAATATTTAGGGACAATGTCACACAGATCATCCTAGCCCCAAACTAAGCAAAGCTTGTACTACGGGTACCAGGCGACGATATACCTACATACTTAAATAGATAGATAAAGACTTATACACATAGAAAACATCCATGACTCAGAAACAAATATTCGTGCTCATCACACAAATATTTGCACTTACCGGGATCGAACCCAGTGCCACCAGCTTCGTAGGCACGAGCACTACCAACTAGGGTCCGGTTATATGAGTTTTTGAGGAAGGTAAATAATCTTCGTCTAGCAAAATATTTCAGACAGGCCAAAGAGTTTAATTTTAGGTACACAAAGTTATCTTTATTGATCGGCGGCAGCAGACGCCCAACCTGGATCCTAAAGATATTTTCAACTTAAGTCTAGCTTCTGCTGTCATGCATGTCGTCTAGACTTTCTCTTTCTAAACGAGTCTCAAAACAGCGTGATTAAGATTCTGCGTAAGATTATAGGTACAGCTATGTGCCTATGTTCCGTCTTAACACCGAAACATTTCAAATATATATATATATATATATATATATATATATATATGTCTTTATAGAGAACAACTCCCGCACTAGGTAAATAAATTTCTATATCTCCAGTACAAACAAAATTCGAGTCCCGTGCCGTCCGACTCGAATTTTATTTGTGTGAGCCATAAATAATTGTTCTGAGTCTGGATGTAATTTGTGTTCATCTATTATATACGAGTCTTTTTATAATTACCGGAGACGATTTAAATCTCTAGCCCCGGATAACTTTAAAAAGTACATCAGCTCTGTGGAAGAAAGCATTCCTCTTAATATTAAATACTTCTGGTCGTACATTACTAGTCGCAAGGGTAGGATTGGCCTTCCAGCTAACATGTACTTAAAACATACTACTGCCAACAGTCCCACTGATGTATGTAATTTATTTTCAACCTTCTTCAATTCGGTCTATGAGACTTCAAGTTTCGACCCATTATGTTGGCAACTTCCTACTGAGTCGGACGATAATGCTACATGTCTGTCTCACATTTATCTCTCAAGAAAAAAGATACATAGGGCTTTAGATATGCTGGACCCAAGTAAAGGTCCCGGCCCGGATGGTATTCCACCTACATTTTTTAAACAAATTGCAACCATAATTACTACCCCGTTGCACATTTTATTTAATAAATGCTTGTCAGAAGGTGTTTTCCCAAAAGTCCACACTTTCTAAGAAATTTCTCAGTATCAGCCCGAATCTGGAAGTTGGCGGTATTACACCCCCATGCCTCGGAGAGCACGTAGAGCCGTCGGTCCTGTACCTGACCTCTTTCCGGTCGTGTCGCTAGTCGTCTCATCGGATCATGAGAGTGATGGAATAGAAAGTGCCCCTGTGTTTGTGCACACACTTTTGCAGTATAATGTGTCCTGCGCAATTGGCTAATTGAGAATGGCATTGAGAATGGCCGCCGTGGCCGAAATTCGGCCGGGAATCATCATCATCATATATATACTACGATACATTATTTATCGACAAATTATTTGGGTAATAGTAATATCCATACTCCATAATATACACTCACCCCTACAGATAAAGTCTTTATAAAGTAATAATAATTTTGTATCGATCAATATTTATCCAACGTCTAAAATCAAACACGTGTCTCTCTCAAGCATGTTAACTGGGGTGTCCATAATACAGAGTGTTATTTAAATATTACAGTATGTTTATCTATACATATAATAAAATCGTAGGAAAGTCAAAACTGTACCTTGAATATTGTTTTTAAAGGATACTTGGGCCGTGATCTACAATCTATATCGAAGCCAAAAATATAGTTTTCAGAATTTTTGTCTGTTTATCTGTTTGTCTGTATGTATGTCCGGGCTAAACTCAAAAATGACTACATGGATTAACTTCAAATTTTGCATGAATATTACTAAGAGGTCAGGTCATCATATAGGCTACATATTATCATCTATTAACTAGCTGTGCCCTGCGGTTTTACCCGCGTTAAACTTTATAAATTATTACAGCTCCTCCTGTAATAATTTATAAAGTTTAACGCGAGTAAAACCGCGGGGCACAGCTAGTTAATAGATACAAATAAATTATTCATAGATCTGAATTGTGTCTTTTGGAAGGATTTTTCTTTAGGTTTGGTCTGCGAGTTGGCGACTGCAGTTAAGTGGCAATTAGAACACAGGAGGCGCTGCTGCCCGACTACCTGGTGGAGCCCTTAGTCGCCGGTTAAGACTCACACGGGATGGTATAGGGTGGTCATATAACTCTTTCTCAGCTAGAAACCACACGGCTAACACACGGAATACACTTTATTGTGCCAAAACGTAATATGTACAGACGCCAGCACATCAAGCTACCCCAATCTGTCAAATTTCCCCAATTGAAAGTGAACCGTAAACTTTTGTGATAAAGTTGAAAATCTATAAATCAAATTTGACAGATTGCGGTAGCAGGATGTGCTGGCGTCTGTACATTATGTTAAAAAAACATTTGAACCATTTAAAATAATTGGCAATCGTAACGCATAAAGCGATGTTTTCTAGACAACTGTTATATATCTAGATAACCGTCTAAACTTGTAAACTAATATAATAGATATGTCTGAAAATTTTTGTAATGGAAAAAGTAAAAAAATATGTTTTAATTGCGATACAATTTGAGATCCCTACGAACGATTTTTACTATAAAAGTCATTACTTATTTGGCGCGCACTGCGAATAGTCAAATAGTAATTTATTGGTAAGATTTCTTACATGTCATGAAAATTATTATAAAATATATTAAATGTCTTAACAATGTCAATAAATCAAAAATATACTAAAACGGAACTTTAGTCAAATAAATTAATAATACAAAAACAAAAATAACAATAAAAAATTAATATTGATGAAAAAGATATTAACACGTGTGAAGCCGAAGCTGCTGGTATAGTATATTATACGGGATATGGTAACGGGAGATGAGACAAAATACTTGACCGCAAGGAAATTTGACGGCTCCGCTAGCCGTCAAATTTCTTTGCGGTCAAGTATTTTGTCTCATCTCCCGTTTCCATCGAATACCATATCTAGAGTTCAATAATTATATTCATCAAAAATTCTGACAAGTCTAGTATTTTTATTTGGTACTAGCTGTACCCTGTACGCGTTGCTATGCCACCAACAAATAAAATATAAAAACAATTGTAATGGTAGTGGCGCCATCTGTCGAAGATTTGTCGTACCAACTCAGAAACCTTTGTGGGGTCATGCACAATCATCACATGATCAAACGCATAGTTTACGATTCTATTAAGGACATACAGACAAACATTCATTTTTATTTATATAGATACTAACTATGTGTTGACAGTACATTTTGGTGGTAGGAAACGGAATCCTTAGATATGTACTGTTAGTAAAGAGCAATATTTACGAAGCATTAAAATACCTTCATTTGTTCTAATTTTGGACTTTCCCGTCCGATCGTCCGCCTGAGTCCACTTCAGCCGAGCACTTAACAAATAAGGTTTGTTTTATTCGAGAGTATTTAGCGTGTCTTATTCATTACACTAAATATAAGGCGTTTTTTCTCCTTCTACTTTGTAGTATGTTAATCATATACGCATTCAAGACTAGGTCTATAGATAGAGTGCGAGTATACGAGCGAAACGACCTACCTTATCGCATATCGCAGCCAGAGTTACCTCCGACATTCCCATCGGCTACCCTGCTGTAATGTATACTACAGTATTACCAAAGAATGTATACTGTTAGTACTAGAATTACATTGTCTGTACCTTATCAAATGGATGTTAGACTATTTCGACCTAGCCGTAGAATAAAGTTACTTCAGCATAATCGTTACTTTAGAGGAGAGCGATTTTATTCTACGCATAGGTCGATTTTAGGTGTTCAATAATTAATTTATCATAAACAATAATACCGTGATCCCAAACTTATCAGAGCTTGTCTGTACTATGGGAACTAGATAATTGATATACTACTTTTCTTTGTAAATACATACTTTATAGATAATTTCACCCAGACTCAGGATAAACAGACATGTTCATGCACACAAATATCTGTCCTGGGCGGGAAGCGAACCCTCGATCTGCGGCATGAAAAGCAAGTATCCACTCGACCACCGACCCAACCACGATAGCCGGTCCGTCAAATAAATAAAAGAACTTATGAATGATTTTATTTAACTTCTAAGCACATACCTATAGGTATATACATTACACACATATATGTATACTTGAAGTATACATAAATGTGTGCAAACACGTAGTATAAAAACAAACGAAAATAATTATTAATTCATTTCAGCAGTGGTTTTAAATAAATTCATGAAATTATATATGATACTATGAGAGATTTTACACTCCGTAATGAATGCTCATCTTTCTCGTATGAGCACTTAGTTACCCTTGTGCCAGGTTTAACGACTGTTGTCGTAAGACTGCAGCGAGCACCTACATCATAACGTACAGACGCCAGCCCATCCAGCTACACCAATCTATCAAATTTCTTTTGTAGATTTTCAACTTTATCACTAAAGCATAAGGTTCACTTACAATTGGGGATTTTTGACATTTTGGGATAGCTTGATGTGCTGGCGCCTGTACCTCCAAACCACGGAGAAGCTCAGAAATTATACCTTATGCGGTTTAACGCCAGTAATAGCTTATGGATTGGTGAGGGCAGCTGGCTTAGAGCACACCCGTTCCAATAAATAAACAACATTTCACCACACACAACACAAACAACAGTTATTGCTGCCCATGAAGTAAAAATCAAGTATGAATCGTATTAGAAACCTTTCTTCTTTATGAAGTCAATTTAAGATTGCGTATCTTAACTATTGATGAGACAGAAGAGATAGAGAGAGACAGATTTTCACATTAACCTTGCAGGCCTTTAAAACAATATCAATATAGTTATGATGTTCAATACTTTGATTAATTGAAATTCCTAATTTTTTTTAACGGTTCTCTAAACTGGACGATACACACAAAAATCTTAAAGAATTTTTCGCAAAAACTGAACATTAGTGTTTGACCTTCTCGAAGTGAACACAACATTCTGCATAATTAAGGCATAGGTGTACATTACTATTTAGCTACTTATACTAGCATACTTTTAGCTTTTAAGTCTCGATCAATATTTTATCATGTTCCATAGATAGGTGCGTATACCTCTATTAAATATTTTATGCAATATTCTATCACGCAAATCTCAAATGTGACTTAACGGAATTTAATAGGAAATTAACATTTGGAAAAATGGTTCTGTACACAAAGAATGAAAATAAATTCCTATAATTAAATTCTAGCGTTAGAAAATTCTAGATTTCCAGCGATTACATAATTAACTTACCAATTAAATACCCACAAAATAATCAATGCAGTCATGTCTATTTCCTCTTAGTACAGCTATTTCGTATGCTTAAAGAGTATGCTTAGAGTCTGCTTATTAGGGTTACCAGATATAATAAAATTAAACAATTTCGGCGAGTTTTTACAATTTGAGAATTTTCTCGCAAACGTACTTATCAATTTAAAAGGTCGTTATTTTATCGTTTTTAGTTACTGCTGTTTCACGTATTCCACATCGCACTCATAGGGGGGAATGGTTTTAACAAAGATTGCAATTTCATTAACGTATTCTTTTTTTTTACGATTCGTAACTAACATATATGGAATTTATTCTGAAATAAATTATTATTATTATTATTATTAAAAATTCAATAAATCCTGAGGTTTTATGAGATTAATAAAATCCAGCCGCAATCTTGGGAACAGTCCAAAAATCCTGAAATCTCAGCACAAATCCTGAGATATGGTAACCCTACTCCTTAGTAATATTTATTGTACAAGGAGCAAACGTTCTTAAATAAACCTTTTTGTCGTTACTTTATTATTTTATTACGCCATTTTCAGCCTTATTTCAATGAAAAAATGTTATCCATTCGCAGCGCCTTAATTTACTGATCTAATTTAATCTTGATGACATAAGCTGTCGACAATTTTAATTTTCTAACACCAAGGACTACACTAATTATATTGGCAGGCGAAGAAAAACCTGATACCTTGTCAGATCCTTATCTATTTATACTTTTTATAGACGATGGAACTTGTTATTAGTTCGTTTAGGTATTAGGTATCCACCTGGGAGTGATCCTTAGAACTGGTGTATAAATATCTGCATACATTTATTGGTAATGTTATTGATATGCCCATAAAATGCATGTAACTGAGAACACTATTGATTCTATTAAAATCTCGAATTAACGTATCTTTTTAAGATCTTCTCAAAGACAGTGGTCATATACAATTCAATACTTGCAGATGTTACAGGTATTTAAACTCACAGAAATAGAATTAGTTGTAGTTACTTGACAAATGATTATAAGTATATTACAATAGAATATTGACTTACTGCATAGGTACATAAGTCGTTAATTGTGATTTTTATATTAATTAATTAAATATCTGATAGAGACCAGATAACTGTAATATTATTCAGACGATCTTTGCATTATCACATGTAATCAATTAGTGACAAAAAGGTATTGTATGTATAACCGGACAAGTGGAGTCGCAAAGAGTCGGACGCTCACAAGAAGCGTTCCGTACCCAGAATAAATATCCATAAAATATATACTTATATCCCTTTAACTTAATTATTTCTTGAAGAAATAATTAAGTTAAAGAGTTTATATTTATCTCATATAAACAGCCTACCGATAGACAAGTCGAACAGACGGATAGATAACGGAGACTAAGTATATACATAAAAATATCGATTCCTTCTGTAAAAGGAGCAATACACATAATGTAAATACTAGATATAAGAATAATCTCATATTGCATACTACCCGTCTCCACAAAATAAGTACCTCTTTTATGGGGCAATGTATAAGTTTCTATAACAAACTTCCCAATTATATTAGAGAATTGTCTAGGAATAAGTTTAAAAGATCAAATCGGGGACGTACTCAAGAAAGGTCAGGTCAGAAAAACCGGCGAGCATGTATGAAGAATATAATGTCAGTAAACGAAGCGAAAGAGGTATGCAAGGATCGTGACAAATGGAAGTCCGTTGTCTCTGCCTACCCCTCTGGGAGACAGGCGTGAGTCTATGTATGTATGTATGTAAGTTTAAAAGAATTATTAAAGTCAAATTGTGTAGCAGGGCATTACAAAATTACAAAATTTCTGATTATTTAAGTGATAACAGTGCTTGGGATTGAGTTGTTCAGAGCCATCACACATGATTGTATTTTATTGTAATTAATCTTAAGTATATTTTATTTTAAAAAAGGATTCCTACTGAGTTTTCTGGCAGTGTTTCTCAGTAGCTGCCACGTCATGCACTGCACGGTAGGGTAAAAAAATATGACGATTCCACATAAATGTAAAATTTTTACGTAATTAATAATTTTTGACTTTGACTTTAGGGTTCTGTTGTCACTCTTTTGGTACGGAACACTAAAAAGTAAAAGAATGAACTGCTTTCAACTTAAGACTAAATATTTTTTAACCAAATATATATCCTGGGACATTATAAAAATAATATCCTGGGATATTATTTACACACGGCCATCTGATCCCAAACTAAGCAAAGCTCGAACTATGGACACCAGATAATTGATATACTACTTTTCTTTTGTAAATACATACTTATATAGATAATTAGACCCAGACTCAGCACAAACAGACATGTTCATGCAAACAAATATCTGTCCTGGATGGGAATCGAACCCACGACCTCCGGCGTGAAAAGCAAGTATTTACCAACCTAACACCAACCAGCCCGTCAAAACCGATTAAAAAATTTCAACCAACTGTCTACAAACGCTATTACTGCCATTAGAAGTTTGAAACAAACGCAGGCCAAAAGGTTTACATTATAAAGGTATAAATGCAATTTTGATAAGTTCAATAAACTGTATAATCTAATAACTCCCAGTGAAATTTAATCGTAATATTCATTTTAGTACTACGAAGAAATTAACAAATTGAAAGACAAAGAAATAACGAAATAATCGTTACATTAGAATAATCTCGTAAAGCTCACGACTCGTGTTAACACGCCGATTCATCGTTATTCAAACGATCTAAGCCTTCCATGAACGTGTCTCGCCAAAGCCAGGATTACTATAATTCTTACACACATAATAAGCCCCTTGAACTTGACTTGCGAAGCTAAAACGACGAAGAATAAGCAAATAAATATAAAACCGATAGCAGACTATTACCATTAGTTACATGTGTAGAACGAGCATCCGATACATATCTACTGCGCGGCACATTGCAAAGGTGGTACCAGACGCACCGACCTTGAGAACTTGCACACCTCCCCCTCCTCAAACACCCCCCTTCACCCTATTCCCCTACTCTTCCCCCTTACTTCCCCCGCTTGCCTAGGACTTACGAGTGCCCTAACTTGCGTTTAGTCCGATATATTTACAAGTTTTGTAATGGCCATCCAGTGCGCTGCACGATGGTTGCTCTGTTTAATTTCTTGTCTAACTTACGATGTAATTTATTGTATCATGGTCGACAAATAATAGAAAATGCGCATTATGTTATTTAATATATTTTCAAACTCAACCTTTCGGCAACATACTTTCTTTTGAACATGTCGTTTACAGTTAGTCGAGGTCTGGTACTTTGATTATATATATATTACTGGCTGTGCCCCGCGGTTTTACCCGCGTTAAATTTTATAAATTACACAGCTCCTCCCCCGTAGGTGATAATATGTAGCCTATATGTTGACCCGACCTCTTAGTAATATTCATACAAAATTTTAAGTAAATTCTGATATAGCAGTACTTTTTGAGTTTAATGGCTTCGATATCGATTGCAGATCATGCCCCAAATATCTTTTTAAAAAAATATTCAATGTACAGTTTTGACTTTCCTACGATTTTATTATATGTATAGATTATATATATTTGGCGTAAACTACCCGCGCCCAAGGGCATCATCACCTTAGGATTTGAACCTGGACTCTGGAGTATGGATTGTCGGTTCATCATTTCAGGCAAATTTCGACCACTGCTGGACAAAAGCCTCCCCAAACAATGAGGGGCTCGATTGTTTACCCTTAAACAACTGATCATTTCATGCAAAAATGCACAAAACGTCCCTATGTTTTGTGCAACTGTCGCTGTACATCAATTCACGAAAAAGTGTGCCTCTCCCCCATTTTAGGATCGGAGGGTGCATGTCATCGGTAAGAATGCAAACAAGAGGTCACGGAGGGCGATGGTGGAAATAAAAAGTATAAAACTTGTAAAAATACTTTTCACAAAGTAAAGCAAATTTAGTCCGACATTTTCACGTTTCATTTTAGTTTAAAATGTTTATATTAAAGCTGTCCCATGCAGATTTTCAACTAGAATTAAACCTGTATAAGTTAAATTGTAAACTTGTTTATAACATAAGCTTATTTTATTTGATTTAAGCACTACGCATAATTTGCACGTAACTTTTTTAAACAGTTTAAAAATTTATATTTTTAGGGTACTGAATTTTTTTTATCGTATTATTTCTATATAATACAAATCGCTAAATCTCTAAATAAAACAATCAACTAATACTATACGTATTAACATGAATTGCTAAGATATAATTATCTAAGAAAAGTTCTTTGTTTGCGCATTCATAAACATTTTTTTAATTTATCGTACGCCACGTTGCTTGCAACGTATTATTAAAAAAAATATCTTATTATCGCCGAAATATGAGATGAAAAATATCTGCAGTAATATCAGTTAATTGATGTTTATTTGAATTTTAAGGAAAATATAAAATATTTGTAGCGGGCCATTTTGGTGGTAGGTATTTTTGTTTTTTTTTTTTTTTGCGGGACTAGTCCCTCCCTCTTACCCACCACTGCAACTCCTGTAAGCCAGGATCAACAGTGGCACACAATGAAATGACACTGAGCGGTGAAGCTCAGGCATGTTCCGGGGAATCGCTTTAACTGTCTTGGATCCCGCAACGAATTTAATCAGAAACAGAAAAAAGGAGGAGTTAGAAAATGAATAGTTCCCCTTCCCTCCAGAGCAAAGCGGGAGACAGAATGATGTAAAGAGGCTATAGCCTCATAAAATGAGAGATTTGCAACTAGAGAAGCCAGCTGCAAAAGCACTGAGGACCAATTTAAGGGTCCTAAGTGAGCTGTTATATTTGATTCCAATAGTAGGTATGGCAAAAGCGCTTAAACGCACGGAAGTTGTTCCTTGTTGCTACAAGATCCGTATAATAAACTACTCTAGATATTGGTTGCAAGCTGTTTAACATAATATCACGCTGATTTTGCCAGAGATCACACTCCCACAGGATGTGGTGAGCAGTTTGTTCATATTCGTTACTGGAAGTTGAGCACAGACAGATTGGTGAAGATCCTAATTTGAAACTATACAATTTACTTTTAAAATTGCCGTGTCCGGTAAGAAATTGTGCAACACAATGGAAAGAACTGGTGCAGAAGGCGACCCTTGGTTGAGGTATTCCATCTACATTGCCATTCATTTAGTAGTTCGTTATTTAAGTCAGCTATTGGCATAAATAGCCTGGTTATTTTCGTACGATCGCGTAATGATAAGAAATCATTTTCTAAATTATCGCGCGTAGAATAATACATCGCTGCTCGTCTTTGAACTTCAAGATCAACCGGAAGTACACCCGCTAGGACAGGTAGGGCCTCTGTGCTTACTGTTCTATAGACTTTACACAGAAATATCAACGCCAACCTCTGGCTTTGTAGTAATTTACGGCGAGCAGCTCCGATGGCAGCCCTATCAGCCCACACAGGCGAGCCGTAGCATATACACCCAAGATAGGTTACCCGTAAATGATTTAAGAGTATTAAAAGAGAGGCCCTAGGTTGCCGTCGATATCCTTGTGAGTGCAAAAAAGTTTCGCTTAGCTTTTTCCCCAACTGATTTAATATGTTCTATAAACGAGAAATTCTTTTCTAAAACTAAACTCAAATAACATGTTGATATCTTGCGTTTTACAGTAACATTATTAAGTTTTACGCTCGGGGGAGATTTTAGCTCACCTTTAAGAAGGAGTTGGTAGGTTTTATGAGGAGCAAATGTAAGGCGATTTCTTTTACTCCATTCACTTATCATACTTAAGTAAGTTTGAGCCAGATTTTCCAACTCTCTCCTGGAGTTACCCTGTATTAGTAAGAAGCCATCGTCGGCATATGCCGTTAGAGAGCAGCGTGATGGCAAGGGTAATGTCAAGAAGTCATCAAAACCCAAGTTCCAGAGATACGGCGCGAGCACTGAGCCCTGGGGGCAACCCATGGGTAACGATTTAGTGACTCTGTAGTGACCAAGCTTAAGTGTTGCAGAGCCATGTACAAAATAAGATGTGATTATCGAATATATATTACTGTAACAACCGCGTAACTTAAGTTTTTGTAACAAAATTGGCCACCAAGTATTATCAAACGCCCCTGAAATATCTAGGAATATGGCCAAAACGTATTTACATTCGGACGAGTTTACAGCTTTCCTCACTGAGATAGCTGCGTCCACTGTCGATTTACCCGCAGTAAAACCAAATTGATTTCCGTGAAATTTTGGTCCTCCCGGCAGCAATCGCGGTACGATAAGTCGTTCTAGAAGCTTGCCTAAGGAAGGTAGTAACGTTATTGGTCGATATGACTTAGGTTCTTCAGGCAGTTTATCGCCATTTTTTGGTATAATACGAATAAAACCGCTGCGCCAAGTACGCGGAAAAGTCCCTTCAGATATGCAACGATTAAAAACTTTTAGTATTGAATCACCGGATTGTTTTGTGGCTTCTATTATCATTTTGTTGGATATTTTATCTTCACCCGAAGCTTTGTTAACAGGTAGCGATTTCACAGTATTCATAAACTCATTAATTGTAGGAAGACTAGACATATACCTAGCGGGTAAATTGTTTGCCCACTGTCTAATCTGCTTGTGGTAGTCATTATCGTTCAAGGAACTATCATCAGGTATGAGCGAATTAAGTAGGGATTCCGTGGTCTCCTCTATGCCACTGGTGTAGGTATTATTGATTTTTATGTTTTGAATATAAGCTAAATCTATAGACCTATTTGCTTTAAACTCATGGTATAGGGGTGACCACGGGCCTTCTTTATCTAATTTATCGACTATTTTTCTATTAAGATTGCCTTTGGATTTCTCTATTGACGACCGGTAACCTGAACGAGCTATTTTGAGATTTATATATGCATTATTTAAAACATCGCCTACAATTTTACGTTTTTTTAGTTTATTATATTTTTTACGTGTTCTCCGAAATTCACTTCGAACTTTAATTAAATAGTTATTCCACCAATGGCATCTTCGAATATTAGTGATAGGGACGCGGTTTATGGCAATATCGGCACAGAAGGTAAAAGTGTCCGACATCATTACAGCACATTCCTCTGTTGTTAGTTCATCCCGGGTGAAATCCCTGGCATGCGCGGCAAAAAGAGCTCTGAAAAAATCCCAATCGGCCCCTTTGAGCCGATATCTACATATAGTTACCGTAAATAGCCTAGGTGGTAGGTATATGAATAACTCAATAATGACAGCTGTGTGGTGACGGTGAAGAATATAATCACCCCATCTCATTCCGTGGGGGGCGTAGAAATCGTCCCAAGGGAATGCCTACCAAACCGGTACTTTAGGAGACATACCCTCAGGACGATTACAGCGTTATTTTTATGAACTACGGTCATCAAAGTGCGATCGCCAGTCTGACAAGCGTGGCAATTATGGCATATCCCCCATTCTTTGGGAAAGCTTTTGTCCAATAGTCGACTTAATTTGGGTGATATGATGAATAATTTTTTGTGGACACGGGTCTCAATCGCGATAACAATTTAAGGCAAATCATTACCGTTATTAGGTTACCCGACGTTTCGGCATGGATTGCACCAGCCGTGGTCACGGGTCGCCGGTGTGGCTCGGCAGTGTAGTCTCCGTGAAGTTCGGGTTTCGGTATCTACCCTCGCATGGTCTTGATATTTTTCCTTATTTTCTTGTACTGAACTGCCGATATGTCTACACGCAACACTAATGCCATCAGCACCCGGGCGCACTACATTGGTTACGCGGCAATGGCACTTCGTGATTACAGGATTCCAAGAGGGTGAGAGGCGGTATCCATCTTCCCGGTTGGAATTGATATGTTTCTTTATTTCAACCGCTTCACGTACTATTCTGGAGCAATAGGAGCGGACCTAGGGTTTGTGTAAAACGCGAAAGTTTAAAAACATTCGCTGGGTCTTCTCAGTTGGGGCGCATTGGATCCGGTGGTAGCATTAAAGCGCGACCGTTATTTTAAACACAAGGTCCGTCATAATAATAGACAGAACCATTCAGACAAAATGTAGTAAAATATAAATTTCAATAATTAAACCTAAACATAATCTCCTGGACAAGCACTTAATACAAGCTAGCTAAATATCACTACTATTATAAAATAAATTTTATGAATATCTATAATAAGTAACTAGAAATAATTACTGTATTACTACAAACATGTTCTGAATATTTACAAGCGCTATTTAAAGAATGTACTACGTGAATAAAAACCTTTTGTATTTTTTTGATTAATGATTAATAATGTTGTTATAAGGGACAGCATACTAGTGAGAGGTACTATCCTGATGCTTGTAGTATCTGCGTTAATCCCAACAGATAGATTTTTTTTCTCCAATTCGTGTTTCATAATACGATTTGAATCCTTACAATACATTCGATATCGGGCGGATATTATTCATCTCTAACCCGATGGTGATTTAACAAGATTATCAAGTGGACATTCCGTATTGCAGTACCCACACGAATTTATCAAATTGACGAGGGTCGAACTTAGGCGAGGCTGCGAAGGAACCCGTCCCTATATTCGATCATTTTGAAAACATGAGTGTTCGATGATTAATTTATGAGGTATGGAAATAAAGGGTCTCACAACCTTCAATGTTATACGTGAACTTGTACAGAAAAACTGTTAAAGTTAAACTTATAAATATTCTTATTTCTTAGTTATTTGTAATATCCTATAATATCCTGGGACATTATTCACAGATGGCCATCTGATCCCAAACTAAACGTAATCTTGTACTATGGCAATCTGATATATACTACATATACTGCTTTTCTTTTGTAAATATGTACATAGAAAAAAAAATTCCTAAACCTAATAATTACTGCCTTTTAAAAATATCAAATTTTGCTCTATGTACACCATGTGATCTTCACCCCGGTCGTCGCCTGTAAGCACCTTTGCCCAAGAATATTTTGGACGGCCCGGACGACGCGATCATGGCTTCCCTAATACAAGTCAAGGTAATTAGAAACTCTCGTGACACTGTACACAATCTTATATAAGTTTCACGCCAGTCGAGAGTACGAACCTCCATGACCTTTAGCCTCCAGTAATTCTTAATCAGACGAATGGTCCACGTTTTAGTATATTACCGTTGAGCAACAGTTGCACCAAAAATCTCTTAAAAACGACCCTTACGTTTTTAAGAGATTCCTTACTTTTTGAACGTATTTTCTAGATGACTTGAGCAGTGAAAATCCCTTTATATGTAAATATCAAATAAAACAGCTGCACCTTATATTTATGCTTCTGATGTTGTGGTTCTTCATGTAATTGAACCGGAGCCTAATGTAATGGGGAGAACGGTCGGCTGCACGTGTCTGTTGCAAGAGTCATAGTCTACTGTACAGCTTAAGAGGCTGACCACACCCAATTTTATCGTATCAAATTACATACATACATAGGGAGAGACAACGGATTTCCATTTGTCATGATCTGTGCACCCCACTTTTGCCTCCTATACTGCTATACTATTCTTCACACATACTCACCGGTTTAGCGTACTTCTGACCTGGCTTTTCTTGAGAACATCTCCGTAGAACGTATCAAATTAGTCTAAGAATTAAAATAGAGTTAACAGTAAGCTACCAAAAGGCGTAAAAATCAGAACAATATCATTAATTTATCTTAAAGAATATTTTCTATTTAAGAGGCTGGCTATATCAATGTTATCGTATCACCACAGACTCGCCCGTGTAAACTATGAAGTATAGGTCAAAATATAGTAAAAAGAAAAGTATCAAAACAACAGGATGAAATATAACAAGACACTTACTTGCGAGAAAAATCTAATATTCATCCCAAATCTAATACAACAAAGCTTTTTGTTAATCATAAAGTGAGTTGTAATTTTTCGAGATTATTTTGTTTAAAGCATTTTTTAGAGGTGATATTTTTCTATCGAGCGAAAGTAGTTGAATCCAGTTTAGGGAATTTTGGGATTATGTTCTTCAAACTATAATAAAATATGTTTTTTTTATATATAATAGGATGGCAAACGAGCAAGTGGGTCACCTGATGGTAAGAGACCACCGCCGCCCATGGACATTCGCAACACCTGAGAACGCGGTAGTGCGTGGCAAAAAGTTTCTTGTGAAACGCGCAGTGGTAGATGATCATTCATACAGGTGATAAGGATGAAATTTCCACTTTTGGCGAGAGGGTCTGTGGCGGAATGTGGCGGCAGGTATAAGCTCGAACAATTCCTCTGAACACTCCCCGTGATAAATACGGTACAGGACACATAGAGACGCCACATCTCTCCGCAGGGTAAGAGGATCAAGCCAAATAGTGGGACTCCCGTCGTCAACGACCATTCGAGCTGCACGACGTTGTATGCGATCAAAAGGAAGAAGTTGATACTGTGGTGCCCCGGCCCAGAGGTGGCAGCATAATTCCATATGCGGCCGTACTTGCGCTTTATATAATTGGAGCCGATGGACCCATGTAAAGTATCGCCTAGCACATATTATAACCTATACATTGTATAGGTTTATGTTTTTATGTCATGAACATAGTGGGATTGGTTAAAAACTTACGGATAAACACCAATTTCGCTGATGTCAGTGCCTAAATATAAACTAGTGTTTTTTTATACTTATATATACAATCGTAAAGTTACATATATGAATATTAAAGCCTACTAATATTACAAATACGAAAGTTTGTGAGTATGGATGTGTAGATGGATCGATGTTTGTTACTCTTTCACGCAAAAACTACCGAACGGATTTTGATGAGACTTTGTAGTAATTTAGCTTATATATCAGAATAACTCATGTTCTATAATTTATAAAGTTTAACGCGGGTAAAACCGCGGCGCATGGCTAGTATTTAATATAACTTTCATTTTATCGCTTATAACCTATAGTTACTATTCTAATTGCTATACCTGAGCAACTTTGTTATGATAACACAGAATAAGAGATTTCATCAAAAGTGTTATGTTTTGTGGCATTACTAATAAATTGTTTTTGTAATACCAACATTGTATTTATTTTTTATTGAGTTGAACAAATTCTATATCTTATTATTATAATCATAATTACTCACTCGCTTTGTGAATACTTGTGAGTTTAGTAATTAGCTTAAATTTTGTATCGTGTAGTCCTTAGATAAATGTATTGTATTCTTTATGAGAAATAAACGTCTTAATCCAAAGTGTAAAAAACATTTTACATCTGATATTTTCATGAAACCATTAAGTACAGGTAGTTTGCTTAACTCAAAAGACTTAGTATTAACTGGATATAATATAGGTTTTTCTTCGTAAAGCGCACGGCTATTATTCGTCACAATATTAAATAAATTAATGGTGGTCTTTGGACCGAGATAAGGCGCTTACTGTTAAGAAAGGTCTGGATTTCATCAGTTCGGATTGTTAAGGCGGATTTCGGTATTTTTAATCCGTCTGCTTTAAATACACATATAAAATTACAATATGCAGCCTTATTAGGTTACATACAGCCTTTAACTAACACATTTCGTATTTCAGAATCTGTTCTTAAATAATATTACAATAGTGAAACTCAAACGCTGTAATATTAAACTCACCGCTGCAATAATACATTAATAATACAAAATAACCTGCATCAAGATCGCTCAAATAGCTTCATAGAAAGATAGTTACTTGCACACTACCCCTTATTCTAAATGACAGAACTTCGACCTTCTGTGTTTCATCGTGGGCAGAAATTGAATGCACAATTTCAATTCAAACAGTAAGATGATTCACATTGAAATAATTCAGTACCTGTGAGGAAGTTCCGAACTAACCTAACTACGGAACTTAACTATCTAGACGTAATTTCTGTTTATAAAATATATATCCGACTTATACTTAATAATAATATGTACGTAGGCTTAGCAGGGCGAAATACGTCGAACGGGCTATTATTTATGGATGCCAACAATAAAAGAAATCATAGTCCATAGAATTTCACCATCTCTGGCTCTATGAATGTTTAAGACTTGGCACAGCAAATCACGCATGCACATCTAGAACCGTAACGATGAGAAAATAAATATCCATTATTATTAAAATTTTCTTTTAGTCCACCGATTGTTTCACCGTGGACCATTCAAAATGCGTTCCCTATAGTCGTTTCTTACGACACCCACGGGATGGTCAAACCTATGCTATGATACCAAAGAAAAATCTTTTATTGCAGCGTCCCTGGATGGTGAAATTACTTGAAATCAGTTAACAAACCATCAAGTAATATCTACGGAGAAAGATTCTTTATTTCTCTTAAGAATATGTACATTCACTTGCAGAGAAAATAAATACTTAATATAGGACGCCAAGCGCGGGCTACTTACCAAAACTAAACTTAACTAAAATACTAAACTATACAATACAAATAAACACCTAAACAATTTTACAAATACACAAATTCCATACATCCATGCTAACTAGATTAAACATGATCTAACAACAACGTACATAGGATCGGTTCAGTAGATTTTAAGAAAATTATTATATAAAACCACCTTTTTTCAGCCAGCTAAAAAAAATGTCATAACTCATTGATTGACTAATTCTTCATCGCCTAGCCCAAATCCGTGGACTTAAAAGGACAAAATGGGCCACTGAGGTTCGACATTATTAAAATAGAGAAGGAAGTAGTGTGGGTTTTAGAAGTAGTTTCGACGGCATGTATATCAAAGAGGAAACCAAAGACACTCAGACGGATTCGAAAGCCATTATTTTCTACTTGTCAATTGATTTAAATTCACGGCTTTTTTAAATATTTGAACCACTTTTAAATCAGTTTATCCGATCGAGAACAACTATGCTACAGGCAACACATATGCTTCAATAACTTCCTTACGCTTCTAATTGTATGCCGCGGGCTAACATAGATTTTTATCGTACGTATATTATTTTATTATTTCTGAAGCAAACATTTCAATTTAATAGATAATTGCCAATAGTAAGAGAATAATTATTAATTCTGGTTTGGTCGAGAGTGAACCACCTCATAATCGTGGGATATCGTAAATTCTTCTCTTGCACGAGTAATAAAATCAAAGGAATGTTATTACATCAGCAGGTACTTTACGGGTTTGGAATTATGTAATAACATCCTATTGATTACAATCGATCAGAATTCTAGAACTTACCAAAAGATCAATGATCTATACATATAATAAAATCGTAGTAAAGTTAAAACTGTACATTGAATATTTTAAAAAAAGGATACTTGGGGCGTGATCTACAATCAATATCGCAGCCAAAAATATAGTTTTTAGATTTTTTGTCTGTTTATCTGTTTGTATGTCCGGGCTAAACTCAAGAAGTACTCCAAGGATTAACTTCAAATTTTGCATGAATATTACTAAGAGGCCGGGTCAACATATAGGCTATATATTATGTTATGGCAACATATATTATCACGCTTTCACCTACGGGGGAGGAGCTGTAATCATTTATAACGTTTAACGCGGGTAAAATCGCGGGGCTCAGCTAGTATTTAATAATTATCAAGGCGTGCATTCGATTTATATTGACGTACGCGAGTCAGGTGTACCCACTGTTCTTTGATTCATTCGCCTCCTACAAACGCTTCCGAATCGGTTCACAAGAAGTGTCGTGGGCGTAACATGGTATGTTCACAGGAAAAGCTTCCACGCCGATCTCCAATTGCCTACCATCAAGCAAGCGCTCAAACAGTTCTTTGGCTCTGCCAATCACCATTCAAGCCATTTGATGGTAAAGGCGGTCAATTACACTCCACCTCTCACGCAAGAATCGTCGTCCCAGGTACGTCTCTGATGATACTGACGACGACATCACCACTTACCTCGAGGCAGTCAAGTCAGAGATTCTCTTGACACGACACACTGGTTCTATGATCTTCAATCGAACGAGAGGCCTGCGTCTTCACTTATTAACGTAGAGCGACAATTACACAAATGTTCCTAAAAATGTGCTTGAATCCACACTCGCCTAAAAACTTCCTAGGATAACTGTAAACGACATGATAAAAGACCGGCCAAATGCGAGTCGGACTCGCGCTCGAAGAGTTCCGTACCATTATCTATAGAAACAGGAAAAAGACGTTTGTTGTATGGGAAGTTAAATATTTGTCGTATTTTAATTTACTTATTTATTTTTATAGTGAATATATACCTAACTAAGTAAATATTCTGTTAATATTTCAAGCCGTTGTCGTTATCGTTATTGAGCAAAAACGAGCAAAAAATTCATTTTCGCTCTATGGTACCCTTAAATTTCTTTTTATTCTGTTTTTTAATATTTGTTGTTATAGCCGCAACAGAAATACAGCATCTGTGAAAATTTCAACTATGTAACCATCGCGATTCATAAGATACAACCTGGTGACAGACGGACAGACAGCGGAGTTTTAGTAATAGGGTCCCGTTTTACCCTCATCAGTTATAGCGGCTACATTTTCTATTTTGCTAATAAAAATAAACTCTAATTTGACACCTCGCTAAAGCCTTTGATACCGTCTCCATTCCAATCCTTTTACAGAGGTTGGAAAATATCGGAATCAGAGGAGTTGCTCTGGATTGGTTCCAGAGTTACTTAACTGAAAGGCAGCAGTGTGTTAAGGTAGATTCTTGGCTCAGCTCTATCAAGAAAACATCGTTTGGGGTGCCTCAAGGCAGTGTATTAGGGCCGACCTTATTTCTGCTATATATCAACGAACTTGCAACTTTACCTCTAAAACATGCAAAAGTTGTGTGCTACGCCGATGATACAGCCGTAATTTTTCATGGTACTTCTTGGAGTATGTGTTTTGATAATGCAGTGCAAGGCATGTCTAAAATAGCCAAATGGCTCAATTACAACCTGCTCACTCTTAACACATTAAAAACAAAATTCTTGTGTTTCCATAAAACCAGCGCCTCCTCACCAACCTCTACTCCAGACATTCCGATCCATACGTGTGACCAACATCAAACAAACAGGAACACAACATGCAACTGTAGTAGAGTCCAAAGATCGCGGTCTATTAAATATCTTGGCGTAGTACTTGATGAAAAGCTTAACTTCAGAGATCACATAACTGCTGTATCTGCCAAAGCTAGGAAGCTTATATACGTCACAAGACAACTTAGAGATGTGGCTAGTAGTGAGCTTTTGAAAACTATTTACACCTCACTTTGCCAGTCAGTCCTCACATACTGTATCAATGTATGGGGTGGTGCAGCCACAACACATATGATAACTTTGGAAAGAGCACAGCGATCAATACTAAAAGTGATGCTAAAGAAACCCATCTTATTCCCGACATCAGAACTCTACAAAGCGGCGGGCCTTTTGAGCATACGTAGATACTATGTGGTTAATGCAGTTCTGTGCACTCACAGAACAGTAATGACTTCGAATAACTACCCTAATATGCTTAAACAACGAGTTTTTAAACTGCCCGTTCCAAGTATAAAAACATCTTTTGCGAAACGTTTTCAAGCGTACATGTTTCCATTCTTGTATAACAAATTAGTAAACAAGTGCGGCATTAAAGTGAGTACTTCACACGAAGCTCAGAATAAAGTAAAAAAAATCGTTTCTGAACTAAACTACAGTGAAACTGAACTACTAAGATCTCCAATTTAAACACACATGCGATTT
The DNA here is from genome assembly GCA_951640165.1 of Pseudoips prasinana. Classification (NCBI taxonomy): domain Eukaryota; kingdom Metazoa; phylum Arthropoda; class Insecta; order Lepidoptera; family Nolidae; genus Pseudoips; species Pseudoips prasinana. The sequence goes on along the minus strand of OX621241.1, from coordinate 13,737,603 downwards.
ATTACGACTGCACACACACACACACACACACTTTATACATACACACACATACACTTCATACAATAATTATGTATTATTTTTAGCTAAGATTAACAAAACTTATTTTTTTTTGGTATTCATAAATTGTATGCAAGTAAATAAACTAATAATTTAATTAACCATCATAATCCTTAGTCAACATGTAATAATAATGGAATGTAACTTTTATTTTATAGTTAATAATGATACAAACTGTGAGCTAGTCCTACCAGGCAATCGTATTTTGTATGATAACTTCGATACAGGCATTGCCTAGTGAGGCTATCATTGTACATCAACCATGTAAAAAAATGAAGTGCTAATAAATTATTATTATTATTATTATATTGTACAGACGCCAGCATATCCAGCTACACCAATCTGTAAATTTTTTTCTAAATTTTCAACTTTATCAAATAAGCATAAGGTTCACTTTCAATTGGGGAAATTTGACAGATTGAGGTAGGGTGATGTGCTGGCGTCTGTACGTCGTACAATATGGTTTTCCAGGTAAGATCCCAAGTCCGGCTTCCAAAATGATTATATATTGGGTATTATCTGGTATCGGCCACTAACAAATGGAATGCCAAACAATTTGTCAGTCTGGCGGTCAGACGGATAGTCTGGTCAATACTTTGGCCGATGTGTTCGACTCTTGCATTTTATTTTTGGATGCATTTTGGACAACTAATGGCTTCGGATTTCTGTCTGATAAAATGATACCTTCACAAAGTTTCGCAGATTATGCGGTCAAATGATAAACTGCCGTCATAAATTTCGTAGGTAAAAACTAAAACACTTTTTATTTACTTTATTCTCGTAAGTCAAAGATTTTATAGTCTTGAGTCTCAGGTGTTTGGTCCCATCTCATGTTCAATTTTATGTTTATGCAGTGGCCGCCACGTCATCGGTGGATACATTTTGACCGTGTCAGCGTCTTTATTACTTTCGTAATAAGGGCGATATTTGTAGTGGCACTTGGACATGTGTATCCACTGAGAGGCTGTATGTATCTATAAATACTAAGAAGGCTTTTAATAAGATATGGATTATTGCCACGTTATGAAAATTAGTGGTAATTTGTTATTTTATTTTGATAATAAATTCATATTTGAAGGCATACAATTATAATAAAAAGTAATCAGTGTTTGGGTATTATGTGTTTTCTGATCGGTGGGACTCTCCCCTTTTACACAGGTGGGTAAGAGTCCAGACACCCTTAATATAATTAATGTAATTGATACTAACATTAGGCTAAGTTATACTAACATTATATGGATATTTTTCCGAAATAAATACTTTTGAATTTGAATTTGAATTAACTTTTTCTTTTATCGTTTAAATTGCATTAAGGATATTGGATAGGCTGAACGTATACAAAACACATTTTTCGTTTTGTTCCAATATCAGTTAAATTGTGCCATTAGTTTCCACGACAATTTTAGATATACTTTTTAACTTTTTCAGAATCAGCGTGATATTATGTTAAATAGCTTGTAATTCTGCAAAGCTGGCAATATCTGTAGTAGTTTATTATACGGATCTTGTTGCAACAAGGAACAACTTCCGTGCGTTTAAGCGCTTTTGCCATATCTACTATTGGAATCAAATATAACAGCTCACTTAGGACCCTTAAATTGATCCTCGGTGCTTATGCAGCTGGCTTCTCTCGTTGCAATTCTCTCGTTTTATGAGGCTAAGAGGCTATACCTCTTTACATCATTCTGTCTCCCTCTTTGCTCTGGAGGTAAGTGGAACTATTCATTTACTAACTCCAATTTTTTTTTGATTAAATTTGTTGCGGTATCCAAGACATTTAATGCGATTCCTCGGGACATGCCTGAGCCTCACCGCCTGAGTTTCATTTCATTGTGTGAGTTGCAGTGGTGGGTAAGAGAGAGAGAGACTAGTACTACCGATCTAAAAATATTTTTTTTTATACTAAAGAAAAAAATCATATCTAAAGCGCTCATACTTATATGCTCTCATTGGTACGTAAGTAATGGGCGAGGTTAAGTAACTAGACTCGCGGTCAGTCGCCAGAGCGGTTTAATTTCTGAGCGTCTTGGGGGGCACGTCAAGCCGCCGGTTCCAGTTGTAGCTATGAGGCAACAGTCGTTAAGCCATGACAGAGGCATAATGTGTGGCTTGAATAGCTCTGACACTAGGGTAACCAGTGCCCATACGATAAGTAAGTAAGTACCTACTAAAAAATTAGCCTACAATTTCCTAACGAGTAGTTTGTTTTAATTCAAATTGTGTGTAACCCGATCTTTTTTTTATCTAGTCTAACAAAAATCCTTAGAAATTTGCACAACTTTTTAATAATTTACTATAATTTATACATGTAAACTTTATTGTAATTTAAGTCCAAAGTCCAATAAAATTTGTTGAATACTCAGCCCAGTATGGAATACTTCTCTTTTAGACTTAAATAGTCAGCACTACTTAAAAATATAAATTATAGTACAATTATCCAATGCCATTAAAGTTTTTATCTAATAATATAGCTTACTTCACTTAGACTGGCTAATTATACCTGACGGCCTAGTCCCTTCTTTGGCTCTATCTTATCAGACAAATTAATGTTGTTGACTCGTTAACTTATTAATTATTTGAGCTTATTTTGCTTTAATTATGTATATTTAATTAATACTGTATTCTTACTTCAACACAGACCGGACAAAGGGGCACCATGGGACTAAGAGGCACTTTAACCAACATTTTATTAATCTATGCGACAAACATCTGAGTGGGCTCTTATACGGCAATGTTTTCTGTTCAAATGGTTCCAATTAAGCATAAAAAATCCCGTATAAGAGCCGCCTCCAATGTCGCATAGATTTTCCTGGTGAAACGAAAAGTTGACGTCTTGACCTGATCCGGAGGAACATACGGAAATCACAATTTCCATATACATCTCAAGATGTTTCATTAATCGTTTAAAATCTTCTTATCACAATTATCTGAACAATAGTAATTATAGAATTTGAAAACAAAATTATTTATCAATTTCCCTAAATGGCATGCCCTTATCATAAATATCTATACAATTTATGGAATTTTTAATTTAAAGGCAACGCCTGTATTAGTGAAATAAAAGCTTATATCGCGGGAAACTTTATTAATATTAGGTCTTTACCTATGAAATTGCCGTTCTGCAGTACTGGCCATTTCAAATCAAAATAATTTTTGTTTGGCTAAGAATTCTAATTTCAAATTAATTTTATTTTAAAAACATGGATTCTTTTTTCCAAAAGTAGTCATTTCTTTATTGATTAGTGTTACATTTTCATCGCATTTCAATCTTTTTCGTCATCATGGATACGTTAAAAATTCGAGTAATTATGGAATATGAGTACCGTCGTGGCAGCAACGCGGCACAAGCGGCACGCAACATCAACGACGTTTACGGAGCTAACACTACAAACCAACGCACCACCTGTTATTGGTTTGCTCGCTTCCGTTCTGGAAATTTCGACCTGAAAAATGAACCTCGCGGTCGTCCGAAGACTTTGGTCGACAATGACGAATTAAAGGCGGTTGTGGAAGCTGATGATACACAATCTACGGCTGAATTAGCAGCAGCTTTCGACGTTAGCGTCAAAACAATATTGGTCCATTTGCGTCAAATTGGCAAGGTAAAAAAGCTTGACAAATGGGTGCCCCACGAACTCAATGATCGCCAGCGCGAAGTACGCGTCGAGACGTGCCTTGCACTGCTCAACAAACACACAAATGAAGGAATTTTGAACCGCATTGTTACCTGCGATGAAAAATGGATTCTGTTTGATAACCGCAAGCGCTCAGCAAGTTGGTTGGATCCTGGTTCAGCACCTAAACAATGCCCTAAACGAAAACTTACCCCTAGAAAAGTGATGGTCACTGTTTGGTGGTCTAGCGCCGGTGTGATTCATCACAGCTTCTTACCAAACGGGGTGAGCATTACTGCAGATGTGTACTGTGAAGAACTGAGCACAATGATGGAGAAGCTGGCGCATCTCCAACCAGCATTGGTCAATCGCTCGTCTCCGCTGCTCCTGCACGACAACGCGCGACCTCATACTGCACAGCAGACGGTCTCCAAGTTGCAAGAACTGGGGTTGGAAGCTCTCCGTCATCCGCCCTACTCACCAGACCTTGCGCCTACAGACTACTACTTTTTCCAGAATTTGGATAACTTCTTGGCGGGAAAAAAATTCAATACCCGAGAGGCAGTACAAAATGCCTTTGAAGAATTTGTTGCCTCCCGTCCAGCTGATTTCTTTAAGAAGGGCATCAATAAACTGCCACTGCGATGGCAAAGATGCATTGATTGCATGGGTGATTACTTCGATTAATACAAATAAAAAAATTCATGAAAAAAATTCGTTTAAATTTTTTCATACAAAACGGCAATTTCATAGGTAAAGACCTATTATTATTTCTTCTTTTTACTTGTAAATAATATACAATTCAGTTACACAAAATCGTCGATTAAAATCTTCACTCCGCAACCAATAATTTCATCCTTGTAATTCCATTAAGTACTAATGAAGATAATTAGTAAACAGCTAAGTATATACCTATTAGAAGTTTTACAGTGGCAATTTATCAGAAAAACCTGCTTACTATCTTGTTAGAGCAGGTGTTTGCTACTGTAACTTAACAGTGTTTTAACTCTGTTCTATTTTCTACTACCTCGGTGGTCTAGCTGTAGCGTGTACAACCGCAGAAAATGAAGTCCTGGGTTCAGTTCGCGGGTCGGGCCAAAAAGTGATTTTGGGATTTTTCCGTAAAAATAAATTTCTCAGTATCAGCCCGAAGTCTGGAAGTTGGCGGTATTACACCCCATTTGCACGTAAAGCCGTCGGTCCTGTACCTGACCTCTTTCCGGTCGTGCGGCAAGTCGTCCCATCGGATCATGAGAGTGATGGAATAGAAAGTGCCCCTGTGTTTGCGCACACACTTGTGCACTATTATATGCCCTGCGCAATTGGCTAATCTCCATTGAGAATGGCCGCCGTGGTCGAAATTCGGCCGGGAAGACATCATAATCATTATTTTCTACTACCACGTCAATTAATAAGCTTAAAGCCTACCAGATGGTAAGCGTTTATGACACTTGTGATATATATCGCTGACGCATCACAGGATCGGTTATTTACACCTAGCATTACTAAATACCTGGGCAATAATCTGATATACTAGAAGTGCCTTGAGTGATAGTTCACTCTGTCAGCCGAAAGGAGAGATAAGCCTGAGACACCAATCTGTTTGTGGCGCAGTCGCTGTGCTGGACTGGCGGGAGTCGGCAATGGGGGAGGCCAATTCTGAGCCCTCCCAGGGTACGTGTCCCGACCTTCTGGGACATCGCGCAAAAGGGGCCGGAGCAGCATACCGCGTTCCCAGGACTCGTCCCATCAGGCGCCAACAGAAGTCCACGGCCGGTAAGTACCCCTATCGCAAAATAAATATAATTTTAACCGTCTTTCGATATCTAAACAATGTGAGTCGTTTTAATTATGAGAATATTTGTAGATTACGACGTGTTCGCAATATGAGCACTGATCGAGGCGTAAAGTTGTCGACGAGTCATGCTAAACGTCCTAAGTGACCTAATGTATCCAAATCCATAAATATTAATCAAGAGCCATTAGAGGTGAAGTACCCATTGCATATTATTGCATACAACTCCCCAACATAATCTGACCTCTTGCTATTCATATATATGTATTTATTTTCCTATAATGATACTATTAAAGCAAAGGACACGGAAGCTCAAGATATATTTGTCTTTTCTCGGAATACAGTTTGCCTTGGACCAATTCCATCTTTCCCTGGAAGTTATGCATCATCGTTATAACCATCAAATGTTTTCGTTCAATTTCGACACCTTTTAAATAATTGTCGTCATTTTCTATTTGTTTTATGTATTGCAAACAGGGTGAATCATGAAAATGATAAATATGTTAGTTAATTATATGTAACGTGATTTAATCGTTATTTTTGATAAAATCCCGTCACTCATTTCGACGATTTTGTGTAACTGAATTGTATATTATTTACAAGTAAAAAGAAGAAATAATATTAATAAAGTTTCCCGCGATATAAGCTTTTATTTCACTAATACAGGCGTTGCCTTTAAATTAAAAATTCCATAAATTGTATAGATATTTATGATAAGGGCATGCCATTTAGGGAAATTGATAAATAATTTTGTTTTCAAATTCTATAATTACTATTGTTCAGATAATTGTGATAAGAAGATTTTAAACGATTAATGAAACATCTTGAGATGTATATGGAAATTGTGATTTCCGTATGTTCCTCCGGATCAGGTCAAGACGTCAACTTTTCGTTTCACCAGGAAAATCTATGCGACATTGGAGGCGGCTCTTATACGGGATTTTTTATGCTTAATTGGAACCATTTGAACAGAAAACATTGCCGTATAAGAGCCCACTCAGATGTTTGTCGCATAGATTAATAAAATGTTGGTTAAAGTGCCTCTTAGTCCCATGGTGCCCCTTTGTCCGGTCTGTGTTGAAGTAAGAATACAGTATTAATTAAATATACATAATTAAAGCAAAATAAGCTCAAATAATTAATAAGTTAACGAGTCAACAACATTAATTTGTCTGATAAGATAGAGCCAAAGAAGGGACTAGGCCGTCAGGTATAATTAGCCAGTCTAAGTGAAGTAAGCTATATTATTAGATAAAAACTTTAATGGCATTGGATAATTGTACTATAATTTATATTTTTAAGTAGTGCTGACTATTTAAGTCTAAAAGAGAAGTATTCCATACTGGGCTGAGTATTCAACAAATTTTATTGGACTTTGGACTTAAATTACAATAAAGTTTACATGTATAAATTATAGTAAATTATTAAAAAGTTGTGCAAATTTCTAAGGATTTTTGTTAGACTAGATAAAAAAAATTTTTAATCTACTTTATTTGAATGCGATTTAAGAAATCGATGTTCGGCGACTTAGCCGGTAGAACCCCAGGACAGATATTTGTGTGCATGAATATGTCTGTTTGTCCTGAATCTGGGTGTATAAATATAATAAACTTTTATACTACTACTTTTCTTTTGTAAATACGTATTTACAAAAGAAAAGTAGTACATGTGTTAGATCAGTCATCTGGTTCCCATAGCGGTGCTTAGTTTGGGATCAGATGGCCGTGTGTGAGTAATGTTCCAGGATACTATTATTATTATTATAACACAACTTGTGAGGCTACTTCTCCTACTTACTTCACACTTGAGGTAATGGTAAATAAGCATATTAATAATAAAAATTCAAATGTGTATAGCCATAAGTAATGATAACACTGTTTCTGCATCCTTTCGGCCACCTTGGCCAATCTTTACGGAGACTTGCCACTACACTACTGCACCAGATATAATATCGTTTGCTAGTGGGTTTACAAACGGATGTGGACTCTCAAATACAAAATACAATTATTTGACACACAAATTACATCCAGACCCAGAACAACTACTTATGGGTCACACAAATAGTTGTCCGGCGCGGGGGATTGGAACCCACGACACAAAGCGCACGTCTTAGTCGCTGCGCCACGTGTGCAGTATTATTATTACTATTACAAAAAATAATAAGGATCTTCTTAACTGGCATAGTTTTTATGAAATCTTTACCAATTAACATTATTTAGCATAAATATGAAGCATGTCAGCTGCAATAATTATAAAACTACAATATATTTCATGGTTTATCTCATTTTCAATAGCTCTCTAGGTAGAATCAACTCAAGGTAGAGTCTCTTCAATCCCAAAAGCTACGTATTAGAATAACACTAGCTTGTTAAAAAATCTATACTAGATTAACTATACCTGGCTGAAATTAATAGAATGTCTTTGCGTCTTCTCTAAGTGTCTTCGGTTTTATTTTCAGGCAGCAACCAAGTACAGATAGCATCAAATAGGTGGTAAAAATAGAGGAGTTTAACCTTCTTGCAAAAGGTGTTATTTTTCAATAAAAAATAATAGTTTCTGTTCATGTAACTAAACTGTAAGTATATTTTTGTTAACGGTTTCAACCATTTATCCATTAACAGAAATAATAAAAAAAAATTCTAAGTGTCATCATGTCAGCAAAATTAGGTGCACTGCTAGACAAAAGCCTTCTCAAAGAATGGGGACATGTGCACTGTGACAATTTTAGATATACTTTTTAACTTTTTCAGAATCAGCGTGATATTATGTTAAATAGCTTGTAATTCTGCAAAGCTGGCAATATCTGTAGTAGTTTATTATACGGATCTTGTTGCAACAAGGAACAACTTCCGTGCGTTTAAGCGCTTTTGCCATATCTACTATTGGAATCAAATATAACAGCTCACTTAGGACCCTTAAATTGATCCTCGGTGCTTATGCAGCTGGCTTCTCTCGTTGCAATTCTCTCGTTTTATGAGGCTAAGAGGCTATACCTCTTTACATCATTCTGTCTCCCTCTTTGCTCTGGAGGTAAGTGGAACTATTCATTTACTAACTCCAATTTTTTTTTGATTAAATTTGTTGCGGTATCCAAGACATTTAATGCGATTCCTCGGGACATGCCTGAGCCTCACCGCCTGAGTTTCATTTCATTGTGTGAGTTGCAGTGGTGGGTAAGAGAGAGAGAGACTAGTACTACCGATCTAAAAATATTTTTTTTTATACTAAAGAAAAAAATCATATCTAAAGCGCTCATACTTATATGCTCTCATTGGTACGTAAGTAATGGGCGAGGTTAAGTAACTAGACTCGCGGTCAGTCGCCAGAGCGGTTTAATTTCTGAGCGTCTTGGGGGGCACGTCAAGCCGCCGGTTCCAGTTGTAGCTATGAGGCAACAGTCGTTAAGCCATGACAGAGGCATAATGTGTGGCTTGAATAGCTCTGACACTAGGGTAACCAGTGCCCATACGATAAGTAAGTAAGTACCTACTAAAAAATTAGCCTACAATTTCCTAACGAGTAGTTTGTTTTAATTCAAATTGTGTGTAACCCGATCTTTTTTTTATCTAGTCTAACAAAAATCCTTAGAAATTTGCACAACTTTTTAATAATTTACTATAATTTATACATGTAAACTTTATTGTAATTTAAGTCCAAAGTCCAATAAAATTTGTTGAATACTCAGCCCAGTATGGAATACTTCTCTTTTAGACTTAAATAGTCAGCACTACTTAAAAATATAAATTATAGTACAATTATCCAATGCCATTAAAGTTTTTATCTAATAATATAGCTTACTTCACTTAGACTGGCTAATTATACCTGACGGCCTAGTCCCTTCTTTGGCTCTATCTTATCAGACAAATTAATGTTGTTGACTCGTTAACTTATTAATTATTTGAGCTTATTTTGCTTTAATTATGTATATTTAATTAATACTGTATTCTTACTTCAACACAGACCGGACAAAGGGGCACCATGGGACTAAGAGGCACTTTAACCAACATTTTATTAATCTATGCGACAAACATCTGAGTGGGCTCTTATACGGCAATGTTTTCTGTTCAAATGGTTCCAATTAAGCATAAAAAATCCCGTATAAGAGCCGCCTCCAATGTCGCATAGATTTTCCTGGTGAAACGAAAAGTTGACGTCTTGACCTGATCCGGAGGAACATACGGAAATCACAATTTCCATATACATCTCAAGATGTTTCATTAATCGTTTAAAATCTTCTTATCACAATTATCTGAACAATAGTAATTATAGAATTTGAAAACAAAATTATTTATCAATTTCCCTAAATGGCATGCCCTTATCATAAATATCTATACAATTTATGGAATTTTTAATTTAAAGGCAACGCCTGTATTAGTGAAATAAAAGCTTATATCGCGGGAAACTTTATTAATATTAGGTCTTTACCTATGAAATTGCCGTTCTGCAGTACTGGCCATTTCAAATCAAAATAATTTTTGTTTGGCTAAGAATTCTAATTTCAAATTAATTTTATTTTAAAAACATGGATTCTTTTTTCCAAAAGTAGTCATTTCTTTATTGATTAGTGTTACATTTTCATCGCATTTCAATCTTTTTCGTCATCATGGATACGTTAAAAATTCGAGTAATTATGGAATATGAGTACCGTCGTGGCAGCAACGCGGCACAAGCGGCACGCAACATCAACGACGTTTACGGAGCTAACACTACAAACCAACGCACCACCTGTTATTGGTTTGCTCGCTTCCGTTCTGGAAATTTCGACCTGAAAAATGAACCTCGCGGTCGTCCGAAGACTTTGGTCGACAATGACGAATTAAAGGCGGTTGTGGAAGCTGATGATACACAATCTACGGCTGAATTAGCAGCAGCTTTCGACGTTAGCGTCAAAACAATATTGGTCCATTTGCGTCAAATTGGCAAGGTAAAAAAGCTTGACAAATGGGTGCCCCACGAACTCAATGATCGCCAGCGCGAAGTACGCGTCGAGACGTGCCTTGCACTGCTCAACAAACACACAAATGAAGGAATTTTGAACCGCATTGTTACCTGCGATGAAAAATGGATTCTGTTTGATAACCGCAAGCGCTCAGCAAGTTGGTTGGATCCTGGTTCAGCACCTAAACAATGCCCTAAACGAAAACTTACCCCTAGAAAAGTGATGGTCACTGTTTGGTGGTCTAGCGCCGGTGTGATTCATCACAGCTTCTTACCAAACGGGGTGAGCATTACTGCAGATGTGTACTGTGAAGAACTGAGCACAATGATGGAGAAGCTGGCGCATCTCCAACCAGCATTGGTCAATCGCTCGTCTCCGCTGCTCCTGCACGACAACGCGCGACCTCATACTGCACAGCAGACGGTCTCCAAGTTGCAAGAACTGGGGTTGGAAGCTCTCCGTCATCCGCCCTACTCACCAGACCTTGCGCCTACAGACTACTACTTTTTCCAGAATTTGGATAACTTCTTGGCGGGAAAAAAATTCAATACCCGAGAGGCAGTACAAAATGCCTTTGAAGAATTTGTTGCCTCCCGTCCAGCTGATTTCTTTAAGAAGGGCATCAATAAACTGCCACTGCGATGGCAAAGATGCATTGATTGCATGGGTGATTACTTCGATTAATACAAATAAAAAAATTCATGAAAAAAATTCGTTTAAATTTTTTCATACAAAACGGCAATTTCATAGGTAAAGACCTATTATTATTTCTTCTTTTTACTTGTAAATAATATACAATTCAGTTACACAAAATCTTCGATTAAAATCTTCACTCCGCAACCAATAATTTCATCCTTGTAATTCCATTAAGTACTAATGAAGATAATTAGTAAACAGCTAAGTATATACCTATTAGAAGTTTTACAGTGGCAATTTATCAGAAAAACCTGCTTACTATCTTGTTAGAGCAGGTGTTTGCTACTGTAACTTAACAGTGTTTTAACTCTGTTCTATTTTCTACTACCTCGGTGGTCTAGCTGTAGCGTGTACAACCGCAGAAAATGAAGTCCTGGGTTCAGTTCGCGGGTCGGGCCAAAAAGTGATTTTGGGATTTTTCCGTAAAAATAAATTTCTCAGTATCAGCCCGAAGTCTGGAAGTTGGCGGTATTACACCCCATTTGCACGTAAAGCCGTCGGTCCTGTACCTGACCTCTTTCCGGTCGTGCGGCAAGTCGTCCCATCGGATCATGAGAGTGATGGAATAGAAAGTGCCCCTGTGTTTGCGCACACACTTGTGCACTATTATATGCCCTGCGCAATTGGCTAATCTCCATTGAGAATGGCCGCCGTGGTCGAAATTCGGCCGGGAAGACATCATAATCATTATTTTCTACTACCACGTCAATTAATAAGCTTAAAGCCTACCAGATGGTAAGCGTTTATGACACTTGTGATATATATCGCTGACGCATCACAGGATCGGTTATTTACACCTAGCATTACTAAATACCTGGGCAATAATCTGATATACTAGAAGTGCCTTGAGTGATAGTTCACTCTGTCAGCCGAAAGGAGAGATAAGCCTGAGACACCAATCTGTTTGTGGCGCAGTCGCTGTGCTGGACTGGCGGGAGTCGGCAATGGGGGAGGCCAATTCTGAGCCCTCCCAGGGTACGTGTCCCGACCTTCTGGGACATCGCGCAAAAGGGGCCGGAGCAGCATACCGCGTTCCCAGGACTCGTCCCATCAGGCGCCAACAGAAGTCCACGGCCGGTAAGTACCCCTATCGCAAAATAAATATAATTTTAACCGTCTTTCGATATCTAAACAATGTGAGTCGTTTTAATTATGAGAATATTTGTAGATTACGACGTGTTCGCAATATGAGCACTGATCGAGGCGTAAAGTTGTCGACGAGTCATGCTAAACGTCCTAAGTGACCTAATGTATCCAAATCCATAAATATTAATCAAGAGCCATTAGAGGTGAAGTACCCATTGCATATTATTGCATACAACTCCCCAACATAATCTGACCTCTTGCTATTCATATATATGTATTTATTTTCCTATAATGATACTATTAAAGCAAAGGACACGGAAGCTCAAGATATATTTGTCTTTTCTCGGAATACAGTTTGCCTTGGACCAATTCCATCTTTCCCTGGAAGTTATGCATCATCGTTATAACCATCAAATGTTTTCGTTCAATTTCGACACCTTTTAAATAATTGTCGTCATTTTCTATTTGTTTTATGTATTGCAAACAGGGTGAATCATGAAAATGATAAATATGTTAGTTAATTATATGTAACGTGATTTAATCGTTATTTTTGATAAAATCCCGTCACTCATTTCGACGATTTTGTGTAACTGAATTGTATATTATTTACAAGTAAAAAGAAGAAATAATATTAATAAAGTTTCCCGCGATATAAGCTTTTATTTCACTAATACAGGCGTTGCCTTTAAATTAAAAATTCCATAAATTGTATAGATATTTATGATAAGGGCATGCCATTTAGGGAAATTGATAAATAATTTTGTTTTCAAATTCTATAATTACTATTGTTCAGATAATTGTGATAAGAAGATTTTAAACGATTAATGAAACATCTTGAGATGTATATGGAAATTGTGATTTCCGTATGTTCCTCCGGATCAGGTCAAGACGTCAACTTTTCGTTTCACCAGGAAAATCTATGCGACATTGGAGGCGGCTCTTATACGGGATTTTTTATGCTTAATTGGAACCATTTGAACAGAAAACATTGCCGTATAAGAGCCCACTCAGATGTTTGTCGCATAGATTAATAAAATGTTGGTTAAAGTGCCTCTTAGTCCCATGGTGCCCCTTTGTCCGGTCTGTGTTGAAGTAAGAATACAGTATTAATTAAATATACATAATTAAAGCAAAATAAGCTCAAATAATTAATAAGTTAACGAGTCAACAACATTAATTTGTCTGATAAGATAGAGCCAAAGAAGGGACTAGGCCGTCAGGTATAATTAGCCAGTCTAAGTGAAGTAAGCTATATTATTAGATAAAAACTTTAATGGCATTGGATAATTGTACTATAATTTATATTTTTAAGTAGTGCTGACTATTTAAGTCTAAAAGAGAAGTATTCCATACTGGGCTGAGTATTCAACAAATTTTATTGGACTTTGGACTTAAATTACAATAAAGTTTACATGTATAAATTATAGTAAATTATTAAAAAGTTGTGCAAATTTCTAAGGATTTTTGTTAGACTAGATAAAAAAAATTTTTAATCTACTTTATTTGAATGCGATTTAAGAAATCGATGTTCGGCGACTTAGCCGGTAGAACCCCAGGACAGATATTTGTGTGCATGAATATGTCTGTTTGTCCTGAATCTGGGTGTATAAATATAATAAACTTTTATACTACTACTTTTCTTTTGTAAATACGTATTTACAAAAGAAAAGTAGTACATGTGTTAGATCAGTCATCTGGTTCCCATAGCGGTGCTTAGTTTGGGATCAGATGGCCGTGTGTGAGTAATGTTCCAGGATACTATTATTATTATTATAACACAACTTGTGAGGCTACTTCTCCTACTTACTTCACACTTGAGGTAATGGTAAATAAGCATATTAATAATAAAAATTCAAATGTGTATAGCCATAAGTAATGATAACACTGTTTCTGCATCCTTTCGGCCACCTTGGCCAATCTTTACGGAGACTTGCCACTACACTACTGCACCAGATATAATATCGTTTGCTAGTGGGTTTACAAACGGATGTGGACTCTCAAATACAAAATACAATTATTTGACACACAAATTACATCCAGACCCAGAACAACTACTTATGGGTCACACAAATAGTTGTCCGGCGCGGGGGATTGGAACCCACGACACAAAGCGCACGTCTTAGTCGCTGCGCCACGTGTGCAGTATTATTATTACTATTACAAAAAATAATAAGGATCTTCTTAACTGGCATAGTTTTTATGAAATCTTTACCAATTAACATTATTTAGCATAAATATGAAGCATGTCAGCTGCAATAATTATAAAACTACAATATATTTCATGGTTTATCTCATTTTCAATAGCTCTCTAGGTAGAATCAACTCAAGGTAGAGTCTCTTCAATCCCAAAAGCTACGTATTAGAATAACACTAGCTTGTTAAAAAATCTATACTAGATTAACTATACCTGGCTGAAATTAATAGAATGTCTTTGCGTCTTCTCTAAGTGTCTTCGGTTTTATTTTCAGGCAGCAACCAAGTACAGATAGCATCAAATAGGTGGTAAAAATAGAGGAGTTTAACCTTCTTGCAAAAGGTGTTATTTTTCAATAAAAAATAATAGTTTCTGTTCATGTAACTAAACTGTAAGTATATTTTTGTTAACGGTTTCAACCATTTATCCATTAACAGAAATAATAAAAAAAAATTCTAAGTGTCATCATGTCAGCAAAATTAGGTGCACTGCTAGACAAAAGCCTTCTCAAAGAATGGGGACATGTGCCATAATTGCCACGCTTGGGTGACCATCAAGGTCACAGTTCACAAAAAAACACTGCTGCGTGCTCTGGTAGGTATTGCCTCGGGGCAACTTCTACGCCCCCCACGGGATGCGATGGGGTGATGATGTCCTTCGCCGTCACCACGCATCGAAGGTTTCATTTCAAGCATTTGTAGTAAATAGCCAAACATAAAGGAAATTAGAAAATAAGTGATCTATGTAACCTATGGACGCATTTAAGGTATAGAAATTATATCGCGTCTGTAATAGCGGCTTTATCTGCGTAGAGTGTGGAATCCTACTTAATATTATAAAGGTGATAGTTTGTGAGTATGTATGTATGTTTGTTACTTTTTCACGTCTAAACGGCTGGCGCGATTTTAATAAAATTTGGTATGGAGTTAGATGACACCTGATATTAACACATGGGCTATAATTTATAAAGTTTATCGCGGGTGAAACCGCGGGGCACAGCTAGAACTGTATATTTTTGATAACGGTTCAAACCGTTTATCAATTAACAGAAATAATAAAAAAATGTTTCCGAGGTGCTTCATCATGTCAACCAAATTATATCCACTGCTGGACAAAAGACTCCCCAAAGAATGGGGGTTATGCCATAATCGTCACGCTTGGACGGGTTGGCTATTGCAGTTGGATGGGTAGGACTGGTAGATATTCCCTCGCTACGACTTCTACGCCCCCTACGGATGAGATGGGGTGATGATATTCTTCGCAGTCCAGATCCAAAGTTTCATTACAAGCATTCCAAGGTGCTTACTTGTAGTAAATAGAAAAAGTGATATCTGTAACCTATGGACGCATTTAAGGTATGCAAATTATACCTCGTCTGTGATAACGGCTTTATCTTCGTCGAGTGTGGAATATATCAATAATATACATACATGCTATGAAAGGTGTTTGTAAATATTGTGATAACAAACAGTTAATGTTGGACTGTGCATACGAACAAATCGAACGTATCTTTATTAAAATATAAGCGCCAGATTTAGACCATGAGTGCCTAGAGTTTAAAGACCTTTGTTAGAAATAAACCACTGATTGTGTTGTGATGAAATTGATTTAATATTTTAAACTGGTTAAGGGTTAGAGTTGATTGGTTTATCAGCTGCTCAATTTAAAACAAAATCACGGCTACGACCTGAGTGTTTTCTTTTTATAACTTATTAAAGCTATACTTTAAAAAGTTAATTTGTATTTATTCTATTAAATTGTATCCGACATTACATATAGGTCGCTATTTTTTTTATTGTTCCCTTCCATGTACGTACCTAGATAAGTGTCGGGAAAACAAAAAAAGCTGTTAAATTAATAACTTCCTTTCGTTATCTATCCATTTACCTATACCATTGGGGAACACTGAGGGGCTGAAGTGCCGCTCGGGCGGGGTGGGTTGTTATCTGTTATAAATCTAAGTATATTTTCGTGCATCACATATAAGCCCCTGTGGCCTAATGGATAAGGCATCGGCCTCCTAAGCCGGGGATTGTGGGTTCGAGTCCCACCAGGGGTACAGCTTATATGCATTTTTGCCAATTCTTTATTGGTTCTTCTTTTGTATAAATTTTTAATGATGACTTTCAAGACCATTGTATTTTAAAAATAATTTTTACTTTTTATGCTTACGTCGGATTCAAACAAATACTGAATTGAAAGGACTACCTGAATAAATAAAAAAAGAAGCAGGTATATTTTTTTATAACATGTACTTTTTTAATGTCGTCGATTTAACGAAAATGTTTTATTTATTTTTTTGTGATTAATAATAATAATAAATTTATTGATTTTCCCAATAAAAGATACATTACATTAACAAAATTTTGGATTTACACAATTTCACTTTATTAAAAAAAAACTTATGTGCTAATGTTTAACAGGTTTACTGAGCCTCACACTAGGATTCCCTGTGTCGTGAGGCCTAGTTTCTCTTCTTTGTTTCCAAATAAGTTATTTATAACATTAAACTTTGCAATACAACTTACCTGATTTTTTTTGCGGACATTGAATGAGGCATCGTTATTCTTACTATTACCACTAAGTCTTATGAGAAGCGACATTAAGAAGACCCAGAAAACATAATCAATGAGTTTGCCTGAAACGGTTTTAACACGGCCCAGCCGAGGTGAACATAATAAAGTAATGTAATGTAAATAGATGTCTTATTATATTGTCTTTTGGAAGAAAGACGAAACAAAAAGAAGACGCAGAAACAGTTCAGCAAATTATGCACGCTAACAATATAATTAGAGATATTAAATAGGCAACAGAATATTTTAGTCATGTTATATAAATAATAGTATATAGCTCGTGGAACTGACGCTGGGGGAGTAAAGGTTCTCTAGTGGCGAGCAAAAACCGGAAGACGCATGCAGCATCGTCATGCATGATCTTGAAGCTGCTGGATGCGGGAACCGCAAGATCGCCAGTTGTTGAGATCTTCAGGCGAGGCTTATATTTAGCAGTGGATGTCTTTCGGCTGACATGATGATGATGATGATACAAATAGCTATTGGATGACAAGAGAGCAATGAGCAAGAAGGAACCATCATTAAACATAATAAGTACTCATTTAATTTAAACGTAATCCCACCAAACATAATAAGTAGCTACACTTTTAATTAGGGTTTTATACCTTAATAAAACTAAAATTAAACATGACACTCTGATATTGCTGACTTCTATTTACTACCAAGTCTACAGACAAGCATGCGGCTCAGCCGATGGTAAGCTGCTGACCCGTTGCTGACCCTTCGCGTTCCCCGTTGAGCTATACCAACCTTACTCTTATCTAAGGTCACAGCATTAACATAATAATGTTACTCATCATCACCATGTCAGCTGAATGACGTTCACTGCTGGACAACGGCATCCACAAAAGATTATCAAAATGGAGTTCTGTCTACCATTTGGATATGTCCATGTCCTCCTCCACAACAGTCGTGATCTAGATAGCAATGGCGCCGCCGCCCGTTGGAGGTGGTCGATTTTGAAGTAGCTGAAACTGTTTTGTTACGTAACATGTATTAAAGCTATTCAAACGCCGTCTATGATGATGTCTTCCCGGCCAAATTTCGGCCACGGTGGCCATTCTCTATGGAGATTAGTCAATTGCGCAGGACATATTATAGCCATAATCGCCACGTTTGGCAGACGAGTTGGCGTTGGTCATAGTAGCTGCCCGTTCCTTGCTAGATATTAGGGACGACTTCTGTGCCACCCACGGGATGATATGGTGACGATATGCTATACCGTCAGTCAGCCACACAGCATATAAAATAAAACTTATAACTTAGAGTACATTCTGTAAGGCGGACTTTTCCGCAGTCAAGTAGCTTATAGAGTGAATTCACGCTATGCTCAACCTCACTTAAATGCTATTTATTGCTGCCAATGAGCAATGCCCTTGGGTCACGTGTAGAGCAGAAGCTAACCTGTTTATTTATTTAAGAGACAAAATAGTTGTCCTTTGCGTGAATTGAACACGGGACATGAAGTGACGAGGTGACTGTCTTAACCCCTGAACCACACGTGCAGATAAATTTTATTCTAACGATCTGCCCCAGCCTCGCTCTATCTAGTTAGCTAAATATCGTTATTGTTATAAAATACATCTTATTGTAAATTATTTCCTACAATCCGTGTACCTAAATATCTATATGTACCTAGAATAATTATAAATTAATTATATATTACTGCGAACATGTTCTGACTATTTACAAGCGCTTTTTTAAAGTCTACGTGAATAAAAACCTTTTTTTATTTTTATTTTTTATAGAGCTTGTACTATGGAAACCCGATAACTGATTTACTGCATATACTAGTTTTCTTTTGTAAAAACATACTTTTATAGATAATTACACACAGACATTAGAGAGAGCATTTTCTAAACAGAAATGTTTATGCACACAAATATCTGTCCTGGGTGGGAATCAAACCAACCACCTGCGGCATGAAATGCAAGTATCGACCAACCACAGGAACCGGTCCCAAAAAAAGATCAAATGATTATGAAAACAAATAAGAGACACAACAATTCCTGTTACTAAAGTCATTGCTTTTAAATTTTATTTATTTTTATTATTTTATAGCTGTGCCCCGTGGTCGCGGTTTTACCCGCGTCAAATTTTATAAATTATCATAGCTCCTATTCCATAGGTGATAGCGTGATAATATGTTGAGCCTACCTCTTAGTAATATTCATGCCAAATTTGAAGTAAATCCATATAGTACTTTTTGAATTTATCCTGGACATACATACAGACAAACAGACACACAGACAAAAATTTTAAAAACTATATTTTTGGTTTGGATTTCGATTGTAGATGACGCCCCAAGTATCCTTTTAAAAAAATATACAATGTACAGTTTTGACTTTCCTACGCTTTTATTATATGTATAGATTTTATTGCTTTAGAAAACTCACAGCTAGAATACAAATGACACATAGAATAAAAGATGCCAATTAAAAGTTTTCACAGATATACAATTACATTTACCCGTGTTTTGAGTTTGAACTAAAAGCTGTTATTGTTATTTAACTATAATAGTTATTCACATAACTTCATGGCATATTTTGAGTAGTTATAAACATATAACACAATACACCTTATACAATGTATTCTGTAATATTGTGGTGAGAGAATAAAACATTATTATTATTATATAGAACAATATTATTTTAGGGGAACCCCTCGCCAGCCCCCAAGAGCAGTCTACGGCAGATTAAATTTAGTCGGTGCGATCCCGACATATCCACCCGCGGACAGTTTTTGCGGGGAATGCGTAGGTGTCACCATTGCCTTAACAAAAAAAAAAGCAATAAGGTATGACAGAAATGCCCTATAGTAAAGTTTAGTTTAGTATTGGACTATATAAGTTACGTACCTCTATGTGTGCTTACAATTAATGTAAAGCAATAATTGGCGTGCGTCGTCTATACAATGCGTAATAATCTTTCTCTGAAGGGCCAGTTTATATTAAAAACTATCACTAGTCGAGACAGCGCAGAAGTCAATTATTTATTATTAAAACAATAGCCTATATTAATAAAGCGTAATAGCCTTTTGTCTATCTTCTTGGAAACATGAGTTTAATGTATCAACGTGTTACAGTCGTGGCTGCTATTTTAAGGTGTGAAATATAAATATAATGTGTTACAGTATTAGTGTCAAATATTTTTAGCCTTGTTAATGAGGCTGTATTAAGCATGGAAAATATAATAATGTCCGGCAAGTCTCAGCGGAGATTAGCCGTCTGCCCGGGACATATTTTTTATTTATTTTTATTCATGTAGACTTTAAAAAAGCGCTTGTCAGAACATGTTTGTAGTAATATATAATTATTTCTAGGTAGGTACATATAGATATTTAGGTACACGGATTGGAGGAAATAATTTACAATAAGATTTATTTTATAATAGTAGCGATATTTAAATTAAGTTATTGTCAAGGATCATGTGTAAGTTTAACTACCGAAATTTAAAATTTTAGCTTTATTTTTACTACATATTGTCTGAATGGTTCTGTCTATATTAAGGTACGAATTAAATGTTATTATTACGGCGGACCTTGTCTTTATAACGACGGCCGCGCTTTAATGCTACCACCGGATCCAATGCGCCCCAACTGAGAAGACCCAGCGAAACAAACTCAGCGGGTGTCTCTTCTACCGGTTTCAACACGGCCCAGTTGAGAGTGTTGAGACGCTCCGGCGAAACGTACTCAATGGGGCATATACACGAGATTTGGTCCACTTGCTGAAATTATTTAGCAGGCAAACTATATATGCTCGATCGGTTGTCTGATTAAGTATTTATTTATTATTTATTATAGTGCTCAAGTGTGTGCGCAAACACAGGAGCACTTTCTATTCCATCAGTCTCCGATGGGACGCCTAGCGACACGACCGGAAAGAAGTCAGGTACAGGACCAACGGGTTTACGTGCTCTCCGAGGCACGGGGGTATAATACCGCCAACTCCCAGACTTCGGGCTGATGCTGAGAAATTATAAGATACTACATTTGGCACATAAATGTTGTAGCCCTTATTGCACTTGTTTTGTGAAATCAATTTCAGCTCTTCGCAACTCATCCTTTCCCTTTTCATTTCTGGTGGAAACGACCATAATTATTTATACTTGATGATTGACTATTTTGGTAACGCAGGGGCAATGCCTACACATGCCACCCGCAAAAAGTGTCTACGGATGGGTATGTCGGACTTGCACCGACTAAACCTACATTCTGTGGACTTCACTTAACGCCTGAAAAGTAGATTAGTTAGGTTAGAACAGCAACTCCAACAGCGGGAGCCGAGCGAGCGAAGCAAGCTTGCCGCGGCAGTGGCTGACTAAATGCCAAGAAAAGAACTGCTTCGAGATTTTATACTAAGATTTGTTTTATTTTGATTAGATTATTTTATGCGAAAATGGACCATGATTAATTATTTATTTGTTTATTAATCCAGTATAAGTCCAAAAAATTTCGATATGTGGTTTTAAAAAACGGGTCACATCCAAATTTATTATTGCCACATTAAGTTCTAAAGTTATTACAATATTAAATTAAATTGAACTCTCAATTATAATTTTATTTTATTTTTAACACTCATTAACATTAATAATACAAAAGGGGCACCTATAAGTGTAGAATATCATTCCGTGCCCAAAACTGAATCTAGGACAGATGTAATCAATCAGGCTTAAACGCTTACAATCCAATCATGAAACTTCTATCTTTGGTAATCAAAATTGATTAAGTTTCTATCACCATTTTCGCCAGAACTTAACAGTTAGAAGTAACAATAACATACAATCTTAGAGAACTTCTAATAAAACTATTATAAGAGTAACAATAACGAATAAAATATTATCTACCAAAATCTCGTTCACGTCTATGAGGTACAGATGCCAGCAGCTACCCCAATCTGTTAAATTTCCCCAATTGAAAGAAATCCTTATGCTTAGCTATTAAATCATTTAAAAAGAGTTTGTTTAAATTCCTTATAGACAAATGTATTACTGAGTTTATAAATGATAAGCAGAAGGTACTCTTACATCTTACTTATCAATTATTTAGTTAGTTAGTTTAAGATATTTGACATGTTTTATTATATATTATTTAGTTTGAGCTTAAATTATTTTGTACGCATTCTATTGGCAAAACATAGCGAACATGTATTTCTATTTATTATCATCTATTGTACCTTATACATATGTTTACAAAAATAAAGATTATGACTATGTGATAAAGTTGAAAATCTATAAAAGAAATTTGACAGATGGGGGTAGCTGGATGTGCTGGCGTCTGTACTACAAAGTTCATGTAATAATGCGGGTATATCAACAAAATTATTTGGAATTTTATTGGGTTACATAGTGTCTGATAAATCACGGCGGCTATTCACAGTTGAGAAAAGAGAGATTATACCTTTTTCAAGAAGTCTCATAATCGAAATAACTATAACCTGTACGATAATCAAGAGCTTTTACTAAATTCTTTTGAACCTCCTCGATTCTGTGAATGTGATTATAGTAAAATGGACGCCAAACGGAGCTAGCAAATTCTAAGTGACTACGTACAGAACTATTATATTTTATAATGTTTCATAGGTTAATATTTGCCGGAAAATCTTACTGACCTACAAGATAAAACCCGACTGTAAATAAGCCTTATTTAACGTAACTTCAATACGCGGAATATAAGTAAGTTTTGAGTCTTAGGACTCAAAACTTACTTATATTCCGCGTATTGAAACTTAGGTCACGGATCATTGATACAAGTGACAGTTTTTTATTACAAAGTCTATAACTGTAGTTAAGGATTGATCTTTTTCTGATAAACCTAATGACAAAGCATTTATCTGGATCTGGAATAAATTGCTAGAATCACAATAGGTCTCGAAGGCATTGAGCCCCTATTGGTATAAGATAAAATCTTCTAGTTTTCGGAAAACGCCTTAGAGAGTAAAAGCTGTTATTGTCATAACTACTGTCAGAATGTATATATTTATATGTGTGCTAGCTGTGCCCCGCGGTTTTACCCGCGTAAAATTTTATAAATTATCACAGCTCCTCCTCCCCCGTAGGTGATAGCGTGATAATGTGTAGCCTATATGTTGATCTGACCTCTTCGTAATATTCATGCAAATTTTTACGTAAATCCATGCAGTACATTTTGAATTTAGCCCGGACATACATACAGACAAACAGACACACAGACAAAAATTCTAAAAACTATATTTTTGACTTCGATATCGATTGTAGATCACGCCCCAATTATCCTTTTTAAAAAATATTCAATGTACAGTTTTGATTTTCCTACGATTTTATTATATGTATAGATATACTTATATTGTGAGACAGTCGATAAATAGCAATCTATGAAAATAAAAATAAATCACTGAAATGTTTGTACGCTCATAAATTCCAAACGACAGCACTAAATTGGATAAATCTTTCTTTTATGTGTAGAATGTTTGTATGGAAAAAATAATGTTTAAACATATCCAAGAAGTAAAGTGTGCGAATGAGATAGAAAACTGTCAAAAGTTGCTGTCAAAACCTTAAGTTTAATAAAAATATATTAAAATTTTATAAAAATATTCACCAAATAATTACAAAAACTTTAGGCAGTATTGACAGGCAAAAAATGTGGCGGTATGAAGTTCGCCGGAGCAGTTAGTATAATATATAAATTAAGTCATCTGATTCTATATACTTACCGTTCCTGTGTTGTAAGTACTCAATATCAATTAAGGAACCGTAAAAGCACAGTAAACGTAAAATAAAATCATAAATAAATAAAAAAGGTTTTTTTCACGTAGACTTCAAAAAAACGCTTGTAAATAGTCAGAACATGTTTGTAGTAACATATAGTTAATATATAATTATTTCTAGGTCCATATAGATATTGTTAGGTACACGGATTGTATGAAATATTTACAATAGGATTGATTTTATAACAGTAGTGATATTTAGCTAGCTTATATTAAGTTATTGTCAAGGATCATGTGTAGGTTTAACTATCGAAATTTTTAATTTTAGCTATATTTTTACTACATACTCAGTACCTACTCTTATCACAAACAACTGCTGAGTGCTCCTTCCTAAGTGATAGCAAAAGGAAGGAGAATTCAACCTTATTTCTTAAATATTATGGTTTAAACTCCCAAATACTTTCGATTTGTCTACGAGAATGTTGCACAACTTTGTTTGTAATCAGGTAGTGTAAACAAAACCGGTTGAACATGACATAAAATTAATTTATAAGTGTATACAAAGAACTAAACCTATTGCTTATAATCAACATCATCATCATGTTATCAGCCAAAAGATGTCCGCTGCTGGACAAGACCGGCCATTGTGGACATCCTTGGGGGAGGCCCCAAGGATGTCCACAATGGCCGGTCTTGTGCTGCCCGCATCCAGCGGCTTCCCGCAACCCTTCCAAGAACGTCGGCTCACCTTGTACGGGGCCTGCCCACGCTGCTTATAATAATACATACATACATACATAGACTCACGCCTGTTTCCCAGAGGGGTAGGCAGAGACCCGTCTATGTATGTATGTATGTATTATTATAAGCAACGTGTTCATGCAGTTCCATTTGTCACGATCTTTGCACACGTCTTTTGCCTCGATTACTGTCATTATATTCTTCATACATGCTCGCCGGTTTAGGGTACTTCTGACCTGCCCTTTCTTGAGAACGTCTCCGATTTGGTCAGAGAATGTTCGTCGAGGTCTTCCCCTTCCGGTTGTTCCATTCACACAGGCCAGGTATACTTCTTTGGTCAATCTTCTTTCATTCATCCTCTCTAAATGGCCAAACTATTTCAGCAAATATAATATATTGTTTATAATACCTGAGTAATGTATACACCATCCAATATCAACACTACGTTTTTTACTTCACCGCATTATTCAATCTACCTCTTACAAGCGCCAGTGAGGGTAAATAAACGAAAACAAGAAGAATTAATAAATGCCGAATTTAGAGTTTACTTCGAAAATAAATATCGAAGAAGATTACTTTTTGTTTGAGCGTCTTGCCCTTGTCGTTACATTCGCGGAGGCTTCTGCTGCCGGAACATTGACCTCTTGCTGGCTAAACTTGCTTAAGACATATATTGATTGGATCCTGTACATTTGTCTACAAGCTCCAAGGACAGATATGAGGCCATGTCCATAAGTTCGAAACGCCACACTTCACCCTCACTGATAAGAAAATTTTGTGCCGCGCCATTGTCAAAAAATTATAGTAACAACTGAACCCTTGAGATCTGTCTTCTCGAACAGCAGGTCGATGAGTAAGTAATTCATCCTGTAGCTTGAATATTATTGGCCGAGGCTTCTTCGATCTAGTATTAGGTAGTCCCCATCCTGTTAGTATGTTAGTAGTCCCCATGTTAGTAGTGAAATCAGTCATCTTCAATTTTGTTTTCACCTTGTTCTCTGCTACTGCAGCAGTATCTTATCTTCAGAACTGCTGTAGTACAAACACTTTCAATTTCGTAAACCTGCTAGCCAAATCTGTGTCATCAAGCCTAAAGTACTCCAAAGCTCTGTTCTGAAATCCGCTATCTGCTTCAGAAGTACATCTCGCAAGACGGTTTTGGCTTTTTTGGTTACAATAATTTATCGATATATCTTCTTGTAAATTATTTCGACGCAATTTCAACACGATATTTGATTTTCCATTTCTTAAAACATTATAGTTAAGGAAATGATTAATGTGTTGTGTTTTAATTTCGTTAAAAAATATACAATTTTTCTTTACAATCATTACAACAAAAGGGCGAATTCAGGTGAATCGATGAGGTTAAATTTTTGCATGAGTTTTGTTTCGACAGAATATAATTTTCATGCGGTTTGATGAAAGGGCTCTTCATCAAACTGCATGAAAATTATATTCTGTCGAAACAAAACTGATGCAAAAAATTAAGCTCATCGATTGACCTCAATTCGCTCTTTGTTGCGTCAGGGCTGTGCTGCGGATGCACTAAGCACTCTTCACTACTCGGAGCACCCTCCAATATCGCTTGCGCGCGCCAGCCCTGATGACGTCAGCCTCAATAAATCTGTAGAGCTCGAGACTACGCCCTTAGTAACGCTTAGAATTAATGTTATGCACGTTTTGTGGTTTAGTTATATACAGACGTAAATTGAAATAAATATTATTGCTACAATCTTGTTTCTATTTAGGAATTCATTGAGGCAGAGCCAATATTTCCTTTTTTTCTTATTTACATGAGGGGCAGTCATGTAAATAAGAAAAAAAGGAAATATTGACTCTACAAAAAAGAATCTTATGGTTTAAGAGATCATATTATATGTATTGCTAAAATATGTACAGACGCCAGCACATCCAGCTACCCCAATCTGTCAAATTTCTTTTATAGATTTTCAACTTTATCACATAAGCATAAGGTTCCCTTTCTATAGGGGCAATTTGACAGAATGTCTATACATGCGTTTGTGTTTGTTTATTTCACTTTAAAGTACTAGTGGACACCTCATTATAGTTCTCATCAACTGCGGATGGAACGCTTCCAGAAATTATTTATGAAAATAAATGTTTTTTTTAATCAGTGCTATTCAACTATGTCTACTTGCATTTTGTAGCACCTTTAGAAGCTGTACATTTAGATTATATAACATTATTCTTTAAAACATTTTATATTTAAAAAGATGTAACAGCTACTGGATGTCCTTATATAAATAAATAATAATAAAAAATAAATAAAGTACAAATGCCTACATCGATTGATATATATCCGGATCTTTAAAATCCTGATAGCGAGTAATAATTTTATTCACTGCCGAATTAAGGGTAAGGTAAACACCCACCCATCTGCTTTAAATAGAACTAAACGGGTTGATTTATTTATCATGGTTTTATTAACTGAACATTTTACAAGGCTATCTTAATTAAAGTTAAACTAATTATAGTATTACAAAAGCTATTAAAGAATATCGTAGTAGGTATATCGTATACTAGCAGTGCCCGCGGACTTCGTTCCTCGTTATAAATATTTTTGTCCCGCGTAATACTTCGGGACAAATAAACATTATGATGATGAATCATATCTTATGACACTCCACAATAACGTAGCTTTCTATTGGTGAAATAATTCTGGAAATCGATTCAGTAGATCCAGAGATTACCCCCCAAGCAGCAAAATTATCCTATAGTGCAGACGTTATAGGACTCCAGCACTTTTAATGTTCTCTTAACGGTTCTAGTTTTTGCTGCCTCGCTTATAATAGCAAGCACGGAGTTAGTCGGGTCTTATAGTATATCTCATCCTATACATTAACTTATAATTACTTATAGGCCGAAATTAAGGGTGTAATATAAGCTTAGGTGACTTATAAAAGTATTGCGAGGGTGTAAACGCACTCAAGAGCAGATAAACTGGTAAGCTATACTTATAACTACTAACAAGAAGCATTATAGAACCACTATAAGTAAAGTACACCAATTAGAGTGATAAAAAGAACTAAACATTCTGGATACTATTTGCATTTATTACTTGGTTTTATAAGGGTTTATAAATTTACTTTACAGAACAATTATCAGTAAAATGGAGCGGTTATATAGTGGTATAAACCAATATCGTTATAATCTTAACACGATTATAAAGGTTTAATATAATATACTTAGTATCCAAAACTATATCCGTGGTGTCCTGAATAAGAAAACATTGGTTTATAATGGTCTTGCAAATTCTGTTATAGTCTCAGTACGGATATTTTGATTTTGTTGAATCGTAGAAATAGGAGAAGGTTCCGTACAAAATCGTTATTGTGAAAATTTAAGACAAAATGTTTTTTTTAACGATTCTGCACAAAAAACTGTTTTATCGATAAAAGCAATTTTAAATTTAGTCTTTGAAGATTGTTGTAGTGAGCAACCAAAAATTTTGAATAAATGTATCTGTTAAGTTTGTTTCATATTCTTCAAGTTCTCTTAGATTTCTTATAACATGTCTACCTCTACGTCTTATTGCTTTCTTGAAACGGTCATTGGATCTACGAGTTTAGTTCATTCTGAATCTCCCTCCGACACAGCACACAGTACATGTTAGTTTGTATTTCATAAAGTGCATTTTGGTTCGATATGATGGTTTTAATGTCTTCTTTGATTGATTTTACTTCATGTTGAAGTTGTTGAATTTGACCATCCTCGACAGGCTGTATTTGGTTATCCGTGTTGTAAAGAACGAAATGTTGAGCATTTAAACTGACATATGGCAATGTTTCTTCTGCTTCTGTTATTACATGTTAAGGGTTTTGCGCGACAAAAGAAGATACAGGTAAAATTGCTGAGCCGGATTGAATGGTAGCTGAATTTTGTTGTAAATGAAGTGATCTTGTAGTATTTGAACGAGTATCTTCTCGAGGGACCGTTGCATCTCATTAATTTGGTCGTGATCACGATTCTGTGAAACAATAAACTTAGTTAGCAAGGGCAATCACAAAAAAAGAAGTAGAATATATTTCAAACAATTTTTAAAACTCGAAAATCCTTTTTAGTTAAAGCTATCGACGTCCAAAAACATTACCATTTTCACACCTGACACCTAAACAAAAATATGAAAATAAGACATCGGTACCTAATAACAATATAAAATAACATTACAATATTTGCGGATCTCTAATTACAAACAATATGGCCAAGCAATAGTTGTGATATTTAAGTACGCCTATAACGGTTTGTTAATGTGTTTGGGAAGACCAAGTTTGTCAAGATGGCGACTTTTCGTTGCATATCTTACTGAAACCAACAATATTTTAAAATTCAACTTAATGAAAACATAAATTTCGAAGGGCGTTTAAAAATTTTGATAAACAACTTATTATACTTCACCGAAAATATACTTGCGCCATGCACATTCAAACATGGCTTCACTTATTGATAACTAACACCCTACTCCTAATTAATATTCTAGATAATATTTATTATAAAAATGGATTAATAACTTACCTTTATCAATATTAAATAAACTTTGCAAATGTGCATAGCAACATTCCCGACACTTTGTATGAGCTTGTAAGATATTCACTGTGTACGTTATTGTCGTGTCTGGTTCCATTTAGCGCTCATAGTTAGCTTCGCGAGAGCAAATAGTTCTACGTAGTCTAACTATAAGGTTACTATTGTCGTGATTGGTTCCATTAAGCGCTGATAGTTAGCTTCGCGGGAGTAAATAGTTTTACATAGTCCAACTATATGGTCGTTATAGGTCAAAGTGGTATTCACCAAGTCTACTATAGATATTTAATTAGGTAAAATACGCCTATAAATTGGGCCCTTTTCCGTGGTTATAATTGCTTACTATTCCGTTATAGTCCTAATGAAATGGTGGTTCCAGGACAATTACTAGACCACATTTTGCTGCTTGGGCCCTTACAACGTCACAAAGTCACAACCTCACAAACGTTACCTCTTTTTAATATAAGTATAGATTGTTTCTATACAATACAAATACAATACAAAAATCTCCAGCGCCCCCCCCCCCGAAACCTAGTACATTATATAAATTTGTCAGCAAGATACTTTTATATTATTTATCTATATATAGTGCGCGGCCTGCGCACCACGCTTCAACAATGTAGACCTTGCAAGGGTCGCGCGAAAGTGCTACGTGCGGGAATCGCATGTCCGGCCATTGTGGAGATCCTTGGGGGAGCTCTTTGCCCATCAGTGGACGTCTTTCGGCTGGTATGATGGAATATATTTTTAGAGTTTATAGTTTATCACAGCCTACTAAAGTCTTCTTTATTTAATCACCAAGGTTTACCCGCGATTTTATCGCAAAAAGAGGCAGTATTTGGGTTCTGCCGATAGAATTGAAAACTATTAACTTATGAACTGTATCGTCGATCAATAATAATTTAATAAAATTATTATTTAAAATAATTATGAATTTAAGCGCTCGGAGGTATATCTATATACATATTATGTACACGATATACATATATACTGTAGACACGGGTCTCATCGCGATAAATATTTAGGTAAATCATTACCTTGTTTACCCGACGTTTCGGCATGGATTGCACCAGCCGTGGTCACGGGTCGACTGGTGTGGCTCGGCAGCGTCGTCTCCGTGAAGCTCGGGTATCGGTATCTACCCTCGCATGGTCTTGATATTTTTTATTTTCCTTTACGAAACTGTCGGTACACACGACACTAATGACATCAGCGCCCGGGCGCACTACGTTGGTTACGCGACGATGGCACTTCGTTATTACAGGATTCCAAGATGGTGAGAGGCGGTATCCGTCTTCCCGGTTGAAATTGATATGTTTCTTTATTTCAACCGCTTCACGTACTATTCTGGAGTAATAGTGACGATCGGTGGAGAGGACCTGTGGCTTGTGTAAATTTGTAATCCAGTGTTGGGATCCTGTGTCGACTACATGCTCAGCTATTGCTGATTTATTAACCTGTCGGTTCCTGACAGCTGCGATATGTTCTTTAGCCCTTTCAGCAATGGATCTTTTAGTTTGGCCGATATAAAACATACCGCAGTTGCACTCAAACCTGTAGACGCCCGGTGTTTGAAGAGGAATAACATCTTTCGGTGTACGCAGCTGGTTGGAGACTTTGGAGATCGGACTATATACAGTCTTGATGGAGTATTTCTTTAGTACTGATCCAACTTTATCCGTTACTCCTTTCACGTAAGGTAAAAACGCTGGTGCCCTGCTTACTTCCGGCTGCTTCTCCCTCCTCTTCGTCCGTTTAATGCCCCCCCTGTAGCCGTTTTGCCTAAGTACCTCCTGAACGTGTGTGAGCTCACTACCTTACGTGAAAGGAGTAACGGATAAAGTTGGATCAGTACTAAAGAAATACTCCATCAAGACTGTATATAGTCCGATCTCCAAAGTCTCCAACCAGCTGCGTACACCGAAGGATGTTATTCCTCTTCAAACACCGGGCGTCTACAGGTTTGAGTGCAACTGCGGTATGTTTTATATCGGCCAAACTAAAAGATCCATTGCTGAAAGGGCTAAAGAACATATCGCAGCTGTCAGGAACCGACAGGTTAATAAATCAGCAATAGCTGAGCATGTAGTCGACACAGGATCCCAACACTGGATTACAAATTTACACAAGCCACAGGTCCTCTCCACCGATCGTCACTATTACTCCAGAATAGTACGTGAAGCGGTTGAAATAAAGAAACATATCAATTTCAACCGGGAAGACGGATACCGCCTCTCACCATCTTGGAATCCTGTAATAACGAAGTGCCATCGTCGCGTAACCAACGTAGTGCGCCCGGGCGCTGATGTCATTAGTGTCGTGTGTACCGACAGTTTCGTAAAGGAAAATAAAAAATATCAAGACCATGCGAGGGTAGATACCGATACCCGAGCTTCACGGAGACGACGCTGCCGAGCCACACCAGTCGACCCGTGACCACGGCTGGTGCAATCCATGCCGAAACGTCGGGTAAACAAGGTAATGATTTACCTAAATATTTATCGCGATGAGACCCGTGTCTACAGTATATAAAAAATGTGTACAAATCGCGAAAGTTTAAAAACATTAAAAACATTGATATACATATAGCTCATAGGAAGCATGCGGTGACGATGACGCGAGTTCTATGATTCCTGTCTACCCAAAAAGTATTCAACACGCCTAAAGGACACAGCAAAAATGTTTAAATTTGGAGGACGCAATAAAAATAAGAAAAACCAAGATTTTAATTTTATTTTCTTTATCCGACGCATGCCTGGAGAGCTAGACAGTTTCGACAGTAGCAATTCTTTAAAGATACATAGAATTGCATAAATAATAAAAATAAAATCTGTACATAAATCAATCTCTAATTAATTTAACAAGAATTCACATGTTTACATGTTTTGTATTGCTTCTAAATCCCTTTCATCGTTCACACACACTACAATAATACAAATAACTGCTAGTGTACAACCACAATGTATTTAATGTTTCTCTTTTGCCCAAAGTTTAATGGCCGCGTGCACAGACGAGGTGCAGGTATTGGTTGTGCGTGTGCGTAAGGTACGCATGTGTGCGTAGTCTGCGACCTTGCGGAGGGTCGTCTGAAGCCTGAAGTTCTGACTGAATTACGTGCGATGCGGCTGGCATAGGGAGGAGCGTGGGGAGTGGGGAAGGGCCGAGGTCGATATTCAAATTTTAATCCTAGAACAATTCACGCATTTTTTTTAAATATCAGAACCTTTTTGTCTGCTCGTTACCTTTTTTTGTTAGCTGATGCCAGCCAGTAGCGGGAGCATTATTGTTTAGTATTAAAAAAAATATTGTTATTGTCCATTACTATGGGAAATGGAAATTCTTGACGTAGTGACGCGTACTGGTTAAGGTCCAGCCTACTCTTGGTTAGTTTCACGCACTATTTGTATGACCTATATTGACTTAGCAATCCTAGACCCAGACTGAACTTTGTCCGTTATATAATTATAATATACATATATTGCTTGTTGCTGTAATGCCGTGACTATTATTGACTGGTTGACTTGTAATAGGTCAGGAGAGTCTGTAGAATTGTCTTTCTTCTGAAATGTAAGATTAAAAAAAATAAAAAAAAACAAAAATTCGAAATCATTTATTCCGTTAAAATGTTACATTTGTGTGGAATCTTCATTTTTTGTTTACCCTACCGTGCAGTGCATGACGTGGCAGCTACTAAGAAACACTGCCAGAAAACTCAGTAGGAATCCTTTTTTAAAATATTTATTTCTTAATATAAATTTACATTGAAAGTTCTTAAATATGATAATCTAGAGCGACTCAATCCCATGCCGTTTTGTTACTTAAACAATCAGAAGTTTTGTAGTAAGCCCTGCTACACAATTTGGCTTTTATAGTCCTTTTAAACTCATTCGTAGACATTTCTCTGTTATCAATGGGAAGTTTGTTATAGAATCTTATACATTATATTACAGGCATCATAATCATTTTTTGCAATCATCATCATATTAGCCGAAAGACGCCCACAGTTGGACAAAGGCCTCCCCCAAAGATCTCCACAATTGGCGGTCTTGCGCTATCCGCATCGAGCGACTTGTTTGCAATAAATTAAAATTTGCCAAAATACAAATTACGTATCTACATTGTAAATACCACAGATACCTACACAAATACTGCGAATCCTCCTAACTGCCCGCCGTTGTAATGGAATACTCGAATTTCAATCACGCACTTCAGAGTTCCGCAAACAAATTCACGAACTCAATCATAACAGATTTCGATTACGGACAAAAATAAAACGAGGCCATGAAACTTCTCACTTTGTTGGGAAAAATCGATAAATTGGTAGATTTTATTCACTGAAAAATAAAAATACTATACTACTTTCTTATCGTATAGGTAGTGGCTACCCTAGCGTGAGATTGCTTCAAGCCGCCAATTAGGCCTCTAACATGGCTTAACTAATGTTGCGTATTAGCTAGAACCGGGGACAGTTTAACGTGCTCTCCGAGATGCTTAGATATTAAATCACTTATGGCACCCATCTATGGACAGACCGCGAGACGAGTTGCTTAAACTCCCCAATCACTTACGGACCAATAAGAGCATCTGGCGCCCCAAAATACAGTCAAATAAGTAAACTCGAAGTAGGTAACATGGCTACATATCAAGCTATACATTTCCAGTATAAGCTAATCCTGCGTTGTATAGGATTTCCATACAATGAGAGGTCAGCTTATATTGGAAATGTATAGCTTGATATGTAGCCGTGTGTACTAAAACATTCTACACTTTTTATGCTTTTGTATTGATTGATTTAGTAAAACCACGAGCGAGTAAAACACATACACACTCTTAACAGACAACTTACTGATATGATTTGTAAAATTACGTCCGATTGGAACAAAGAATTAGAAGAAAATTCATAAATAATTCATGTTATGTGTGGACCAAAAAATAGGGTGAAATTTATCAAAATAATTAAACTTCCTAAATTTTAAAACTATTTAAATGATGTTGTAATTTTTTGTGATTATAAATTTTTATGATAAATCGCCAATTATTACCACCAAAAAAACTTGAGGAAAAGAGCCAATTTGGCTGTTGTCGGCCCGTTAAAGACTATGGTTTAAATAAAAATAAAATAATAAATAAAAAGGTTTTATTCACGTAGACTTTAAAAAAGCGCTTGTAAATAGTCAGAACATATTCGTAGTAATATATAATGATTTCTAGGTACATATAGATATTTAGGTATACGGATTGTAGGAAATAATTTACAATAAGATTTATTTTATAACAGTAACGATATTTAACTAACTTAAATTAAGTTATTGTCAAGGATCATGTGTAGGTTTAATTATCAAATTTTTTAATTTTAGCTATATTTTTACTACATATTGTCGAATGGTTCTGTCTATATTAAGGTACAAATTTAATGTTATCATTATGGCGTTTGGCCATTTAGAAAGGATGAATGAAAAAATATTGACAAAAAAAGTATACCTGGCCTGTGTGAATGGTACAACCGGAAGGGGAAGACCTCGTAGAACATTCTCTGATCAAATCGGAGACGTACTCAAGAAAGGTCAGGTCAGAAGTACCCTAAACCGGCGAGCATGTATGAAGAATATAATGTCAGTAAACTAAACGAAAGAGGTGTGCATGGATCGTGACAAATGGAAGTCCGTTGTCTCTGCATACCCCTCTGGGAGACAGGCGTGAGTCTATGTATGTATGTATGTAAATACCTAAAACATTTTTATATGTCGCGCCCGCGCTAGGGTAATGTATCTCTGTGTTGCAGGGTACTTTACAAACATAGAACAACTACTTATGGGTCCCGGGACACGAAGTAGCGAGGTGTTGGCTCCGATTAAGAGGTACCCTTATATCAAACCGAAAATGCTTAATTTTTTTTTTGTATGGTACATATTGCTTTTGATAACCCAACTGTAGTACTAACTTACTTATCGTATGTGGTTATCCTAGTGTCGGAGTTGTTCAAGTATAGTATACATTTACTGAAACTCAATCAAGCAATTTATTGAGATTTATCCCACCGTTTCACTTAACTCGTGAAACGACGGTGACTCACAATGCAAAGACCCGTCCCGGGTAGTCACTAAAATCGCCCCCACAAATAGATTATTCAACGAAAAAGAAGTTGATTCCCAATCTGGCTATATCTCATGAGAATTATGAGAAAAATGTGTTGAGCTCGCTCCCCCATATATTAACATAACCTAACGCTTTGACGATTAATAAAAACAGTTATAAACAAAGCATACTATGTGTTTGTTTTTATATTTTTGTTTTATATGTGATGAATGATAAACAACAAGTCATATAGCTAGACCATAGCTAGATATTCTCACTAGTCCGTAAGTGACCGGCGAGGTTAAGCAACTAGGCACGCGGTCAATCCATTGATGGGTGACCGCCAAAATGGTTTAATTTTTGAGCGATAGTCGCAGGACATATTATGTCGTCATTAGTCATCAGTCATTAAGCCATGTCAGAGGCTTACTGGGCGACTTGAACAACTCTGACACCATGGTAACCACTGCCCATACGATAAGTAAGTAACGACTACATTTATTAAATCACTTTACAATATAATAAAATATTGACAGTTATCATTAATAAAGTTCATAAAAGTTCAATGCCTTTCACCAGAATCAATAGGTTGCACCAAAACAAAGGCCGTACAGGACCTACTTCAACCTATCTAACTGTCACTTCAGGTTTTAGTGTATTTATCATTGTAACGTGTGTTGACAGCCAATATGCTGTCTCAATTTACAAACACGCATGAATCCACCATCCTTAACCTACTTACAATACGATTCAATTTTGAATGTAACGCATTTCATTATTGATATATCGACTCTGTCTAGAGCTGAAATTCATTCGACCTCTGACGACGGCCAACGAACGCCTCTGACATTGAAACGGGACGCGGGTAGGCCCCACCCCTAAAAATATGCCTCAAACTTGCACTCCCTTAACGATCCAACCCCACTGGGGGATGATTTTCAGAAAAATCGCCGCCACTAGACGCATTGTGTGCGTTGAAGAAAGGGTGGAAATCACACCTCATTAAGCCGTATTTTACTACGAATTTCAGTTGAATGCATTGTTTATTTTAGTCTGGTGGGTTTAGTATTAGGCTATTTACGGCTTTTAGACGTTTTAATAAAGTTGTAAAGCGTGGTAGTGAAAAGGTCATGATTTTCAACCCGTTGTTAGTTACGTAACATTTAATGAAAATAATATTCTATGGTCGTAGCAACGTAGCAAGAACGTAGCGCGTAGTCGTTATAGAAATTTCCTTGTTGCGAATGACTTTGCGAGGCAGTAGCAGCAGTGGTAGCCGGAAGCTGCGAATGGTGAACTTTAGCAGGCGCTTTTGTTGCTTTTATTAATTCAATACAACCTACTACAACGTTATAGGTCGTACATCAAACCGTGTGGGCAATCTATGAAGATTTTGGCGTATACCGTTATTAGATTATCTTAAAAACGTTTTTAACAAATTTTGTGTCACGCGTCGAGTTTTTTTAGAGAGCTGTACCATGATGATAATCCGCTACATTATTTCATCAACAACATGTCAACTGAATGATGTCCAATGCTGGACCAGAGCCTCTCCAAAGAAGGATATAATAATATGTCATAGTCGGTACGTTTGACAGACGGGATGGCGATCGCAGTATTGCCTGTCAACACACATTACAATGATAAGTTCACCGGTGCCGAGGTGGAAGATCCATTGCAGATCTTCGAAGTTAGGTCGTACAACCGTCGTCATACTAATGACTTTCTAAATGTTCACCTAGGATCAGATAGGACACAACAGAATCCTTAATCAGAAACGAGTTTTGACTATAGATATTCTGTGCGGCTGGAGTATGAAGAAGATATTTCCGAACCCTTAAAATACCGGTCCGTTACAACAGTATATTTCAGCAATTGCAAATGCTAGAAATTGAAAATTTAATACTGCTTAAAATATTTATACTTATATCTAAAATACTTATGTCTTCTCTGAAAAGGGACCCGAGGTAGGGCCTAAGCTATTGGTATCATTACGAAACGGATTTTTATTAATTTTAATGCAACGATTTAATTAAATGATGTGAAAGAATTACCGCCTTATATGTGAAGTTTTCAAATACAATAAATCTGTAGATATTTACGTTAATATAGATAATAGATATTCAGCGTCTCATGCAAATATATAATGAACGTTTCATAGTTGTAGATATATTCATGCTAAATAAAAATTCTTGTCGTGCACAAGTTATTACATTACTGAACAACTTAAATGCATCTGGTGGTAACTGACTAGTTTGCAATGTAATATAAATTATTTAGTGATCCCTTGATTCTTCATCACAGCATACCTCTTAATGAAAACGTGGAAAATGTCGTAGTTATTACATTGATTTTGTCTTATATACCTACTTTACTAATAAGTGTTATAAGTAATGTAATATCGTTTATCCCCAAATAAAATAAAATAATATTCCAGAAATGTTTCTAACTAGCATAGCATTTTTTTAAATCATCAATATTCCTTTACAGACAAAATTATTTATGATGGTTTTTAGTGGTACTTAATAACTTTCTATCGGTAGGAATGGAACCCACAGTGCGTTATTTAAACTCGCACTTGACCTGTATTTAGTCATTTTACCCGTTGTATACCTCTGGTGCAACTAAACATACCCCGTACAGACGCCAGCAAGCTACCCCAATCTGTCAAATTCCCCAATTGAAAGTGAATCTTATGCTCATGTGATACAGTTGAAAGTCTACAAAAGGAATTTGACAGATTGGGGTTGTGCTGGCGTCTGTAGCTACCCGCGATCTGCAAGTTAATAATGTATGTTTTTATTAGGTATCCCTACTACAAATTACAAATTAAACTCAAAATTAATTTATTCCTTATTAATAACACATTTATGTGGAATCGTCATTTTTTTACTCTACCGTGTAGTGCATGACGTTACAGCTACTAAGAAATAATGCCAGAAAACTAAGTAGGAATCTTTTTTTAAAATAAAATTTCACATTAGATCACATCATCAGCCTGATATCGGCCATTGCTGGACGTAGGCATCCTCAAAGATTAGTGTAACGTAAGTTGCCATTTGTAGCGGTTTGCCTTAGTGATCGCGTAGTTAATAGACAGGTGGCGCTGCCGCCCGACTACCTGGTGTATCTTTTAGTCGCCTTTTACGATAGATACCCACGGGATGGGTTATATATTATGGGTTGGCCTTGTTTTTCTTTCTGGGCCGTAAACCACACCGGAAAATTTACTTAACATTAATTACATATCTTTTATGTGTGTTGACCTAAAACAACTCAATCCCGAACACTTTTTATACT
The DNA here is from genome assembly GCA_951640165.1 of Pseudoips prasinana. NCBI lineage: Eukaryota > Metazoa > Arthropoda > Insecta > Lepidoptera > Nolidae > Pseudoips > Pseudoips prasinana. The sequence goes on along the minus strand of OX621241.1, from coordinate 13,699,303 downwards.
TAAATAATCACTTTTGTAATATGCCCTGCTACACGATTTGGCTTTAATAACTCCCTAACAGGCTCCCTGTAGTATATAGCCTTTGGAAATTGAGATATGAGAATTCTACCGCAAATATCGGTAGGTACACACGGCTACATATCAAGCTATACATTCCAGTGTAAGCTGATCTCGCGTTGTATAGGATTTCCATAACATGAGAGGTCAGATTATATTGGAAATGTATAACTTAATATGTAGCCGTGTGTACGTACTAGGGTTGTAACGGATCTTCGCCTCCGCTTCCGTTACTGCGGAAGTTCCGCATGAAATCGTACCTCCGCATCCGCCTCCGCAATTTCTTTGCGGAGTTATAACGGAGTTTTATTTACGGCATAATCATATATCTCTGCATCACCCAAAGGTCGACTGGCATAGAATGCCTTTGGCATCAATTCCGCCTTTGTCAACATCATCGTCATATCAGCCGAATGACGCCCACAGCTGGACAAAGGCCTCCCCCAAAGATATCCACAATTGCCGGTCTTGGGCTATCGGCATCCAGCGACCCGCTCAAGATCATCCGGTTCGTGGTCGCCAATCGAGAACCTTTCTGCGCCAGCGGCCGTCCGCTCTACGAGCTATGTGCCCTGCCCACTGCCACTTTAGCTTGGCAATTCTTCGGGTTAAGTCGGTTACTTTGGTTCGCCTGCGAACCTCAGCATTTCTCATTCGATCTCGCAGGGAAACTCCAAGCATAGCTCTTTCCATTGCTCTATGGGTGACCTTGAGCCGCCTGATAAGACCTGTAGTGAGCGACGACGTCTCTGTTCCGTTAGTCATCACTGGCATCGCACACTGGTCGAAGACTTTCGAATTGAGACACTGCGGTATATGGGACGAGAAGTTAATGAGTAGCTTCCCGAATGCTGCCCAGCCAGCAGAAAACAACTTGTAAACATGGCTCAGCATTGTGATGGGTCTGTAATTTTTCAAGAGGGTATTATCGCCCTTTTTGAAGAAGAGCACCACCACACCTCTGTGCCATACTTGTGGCATTTGACCTTCTATTATGACGGTGTTAAATAACTTCTGAAGGGCCCGTCCATCATGACCAGGCGCCTTGTTGTTCTTAAGCTGTTTGAGAGTGATTCTAATCTCGCACATGCTGACGTCCGGGATGTATTCGTTGAAGTGTCGGGTTAGTTGTGCTCTGGGATCTGAGGCCCAACTATCGACAAGTGACTGGGTTCTCGTATACAGCTGTCCATGGAACCTCTCGATCTCTCCCAGCAATTCAGGTCGAGACGTGACGATTCTGCCATCCTCAGTCTTCAGCTTCGTCAGTTGGCTCTGTCCAACACACAGTTCTCTTGCTAACACTTTAAGAGCCTTTATTCCGCTCGCTGGCTTCTTTAATACAATTTGTATTCATTGGGCGCGTGTCGCGAGTCAAAGACTTTGAGATCTGTCTGTTGAGCTGCTGGTATCTGGTGTTTCTTCCTTTAGCTGCAGGGTATAGTCAGAGATCTTTTTGGTTCAGTTTTTACGGCGGGCCTTGAAGACCTTAGACTCAGCCGTATGGACGGCATCTACGAGCCTGTCGTGGTATGACTTCACTTCCCCGCAATTCAAGCAGTTCAGTTTTGCAGTTCGAGCTGAAAGGGTTCGGGGTAAAGGTCGGAGCGTAGACTTTATCAGTCGGCAGAGGTGCCTTTGCCGAGCTTGACATTAAGGTTCAATGAGCCCCGCCTGTGATCGCTTCCGCTTTTAACCGTATTGATCACAAAGACGTCATTGAACTTCTGTCTTATCGTCGACCAAATAAAGTCTATCTCGTTTTTTGTTTTACCATCGGGGCTTACCCAGGTCCATTTGCGGTTATCCGGCTTCTTGAAAAAGGAGTTCATCATAAAGAACCCCTCCTTCTCCATGAAGGCCATTTCAAATTGCCCCACTCTCAGCTCATTCCCGAAAAGTTTACCCAGCTTCGCGTTAAAGCCTCCCGTGACCACAGTGAAATAAGTGTTAGAGGAATGTATGGTTCTAGATATATCCTCATACATGACCTCAACCTCATCGTCGGAGTGCGTCAAAGTCGGCGCGTATACTTGTATGACCTTCAACGAATAAATTCTGAGTATAAGGTACGCAACCCTAGTCGACACACTCCCGATTTTTACTAATTATGGACGAGGGATTTGTGGACTATGAACTCAACACCACCTTGAGACTGTTGGTCGCCCTCCCGGAAATAAATCAAGTTCCCGGATTTCAGGATTATCGTGTCTCTTAGGACTTCAGATAATCCTATTATATTCCAATGTAACCTGCTCATTTCTTCCTCCAGTTTGATGATTTTCTCGTCGGTTCGCAGTGTGCGTGTGTTGTATGTTGCCAGGGCCAGTGGTCGTCAGTTTTAGTAATGCGGAATCTGCCGGGAATTCGTAGCACCTTCTGCCTTGCCGAATCCACTGCTGTTACCACGGCTTGGAATAACATGGCTGCCGGGGACTGTGGGCAGTGGTTTAGTTGTGTCCTTCATTTGAGGGGATCTGCCATAATCGCCACGATTGGCAGACGGGTTGGCGATCGCAATAAGATAGACACGTCCCCCCACGGGATGAGAGTGAGTGGCGATATTCTTTATGGCCGTCAGCCACACAGCCAAAAATTTCCGCCTTTGTAGTTTTGTGGAATAAGTTTCAATAAAATAAAAATAAATCATAGAATAATAATAATAATGCGCGAGCCGCGACGCCCGATGACGACTCAGTCGTACGGCCCAATTTTGCTTTGCAATGCGAAGTAATTGTTTATTGTTTACTCAAGTCACAGGAAGCCAAAAACAAGTGAGGTATGAAAGTGTTTTTATGGAAAGAGATTAAAAAAATGATTAATATTACTCATAAAATACTATTTTTTCACATCCACTTTCACCTTCGCATTCGCATCCGTTAACCTCCGCATCCGCGGAGGTGTAATCCGTCATCTTCGCATCCGCCTCCGCCTCCGCTAAGAGGCCTCCGTTACAACCCTAGTACGTACCCGTCGAAACCATTCAAATGCTATGGCGCTAAACAAATAAAGTAGGTTCATGCCTACATATCCCGTAACCTTTAGCAATCCGAGAAAATTGGTCCGAGAAAATAAATACCTACATTTATTTTAAAGACAACTCCCGCAGTTGTTTTATGTTTTCCTGTGTCGCGGTGTACTTTACAAACATCTAGTTGCTGGTCACAAAATACCTACACCCACGCTCATAACAACTATTTTTGGATCATACATAATAATAAAGTTGTGCTGCGTGGGAATCAAACCCGGGACATAAAGTGGCGAGGCGACTGCCTTAACCGCTCCGCTAGTGGCTACGTGCAGTGCATTTAATATAATAATATAATTTCCGAACGGGATAATTATAAGGTGCCAGAATAGGGAATGCATATATAGATATGATTATTGGCACCTACATTAAATGTTTGAATTAAGTATATACCTAGATAAAGTTATTTTTTACGTTTTAGTTACTTTGAAGTCGGTGTTTTGTTTTTAAATTGTTTATATTGATCTTTTGTATAAAACTGAATAACTAACCCAAGACTGAACGTAATTTAATTGGAAAGTATTAAAGTATTCTATGTGCGAAAGGGTTTTTACCTCGATTCCTTTTATAAAACATGGTATAATGGCGACGAGTATTGTTAAAACTTTATGTGCAACATTGTAAGGAGGTGCAATTAATGCCGAAAGCATGCTCTAGGTACCTACTTACATACCCGTCAACCTTGGGTTGATGCAGAGAAAAAGTAGTATCTGTAACTACTGTAGTTTTATAAAAGTTTTATAATACCATTTTCATATTGGTTTTGTTAGGTTAATGGATTTAACTGAGCTAGATACGGCATTACGTTCATTAGAACTTTAACTATGTGTACCATAGCTACGAGTAGATATATAATACCTCCATGTATAATATACTTCGAGCATTTAATAATATGATCTCAAATTGCGGTGGATACCAACGATAGTAATTATTTGTTTTGTCTTGACAGTAAATGCTACATAACACGCACATATTCTTAACTAGACTGTACAATAATACTTATTGATGTTTTAAAAAATCTTTAAGGTTCATTGAAAAAAAAACTCGGTACATTTTTATGACCCCGAAAACCGGTTTAATAATAAATCATTGTGATTTTTTGCAAGAAATAAATTATAAATTTTATTAAACTTATTTATAAACTTTTATACAACGCCATCTTTCATTTTTGTTTTGAACTATTGACATTTGCGTGTGGCAGCGCCATCTGTTAAGGTTATTATGAAGTATTTAGTCAGTTATGTTAGTAAAGTTATTATTAGTTCTAAAACTGACCAATAGAGCTACCTATATTACTGTCACCTAGTTCTACCGTGCTTCTAAGCTGATGAGAGTACTTGTAAGTGTTACGTTTTATTAAGTTCTTACGTTTATGTTCCTATTTTGTACCAAAATCGGTTTCTTTAGGTGGTGTTGTGGGTGGAGTAAGTTAATCAGTAGGAATACCTGACAAAGAGGCAGCACCGTCGCTCTAGGTATACCTAAAAACACAGAATATACATATAAGTTCAATGTTACTACAGAAAAGGCATATACATACACAGGCGAGCTTAAATCATTAAAGAATTTTCTGCTAGCAAACCGTTAGAACAGTGAGATTTATAAGTACCTATAGGTAATGGGTACAAGCAGTGTGCAAATAATAACTAGGTACCTATAATTATGTACCTTGTCGGGTAATATAAAATAATGCATTCGCGCAATCTGTGACGTAACTCCGTTAACTAGCTGTAAACCACTATTCAAAAGTCTGGATTTGCTCACCTTGCCATGTCTTTACATATATGAAGTGTGCAACTTTGTTAATGATCACCTGGAACTTTATAATAAGAAGTGTGACTTCAGTAAACGCAACACAAGGTTTCCAAATAAACTATTACTTCCAGGAAGTAAAACTGATATCGCAGCCAGAAATTCAAACCATATGTCAGTTAAATTATACAATCATCTACCTGAATATTTTAAGTCATTAAGCAAAACAAAATTCAAGACTGAATTATATAAATTTCTAGTCGAAAAGTGTTTTTATACGGTAGATGAATTTCTGAAGTATAGACATAAATGAAATTATTAATGAAATCAAATTATTAATAATAAATTAAATCATTACTACATTATATATAAGTATTATAATTTGTAAATTAATTTATTGGACATGACATGTTAATATATTAAGGACTTATTGTATCTAGATGTGAATATTTGTATGCCGTAAACGGTTAAATGTGAGAACTAATCTAATATTATGTTAACATCTTTGTACTTACCACATTTACACAAATAAAGATCTTATCTTATCTTAATTTATTTATTAAATAAACCACATAAAACATACATACCTATCTTATATACATAAATAACAGAGATAAGAAGTGATTATTAGTTCTGCTCATGCGACCGCCAAGTCGTCTTAAAGCGTGGCAATTATAGCATAACCTCAGCTTTGTGGGTGACCATCAGCTGTGGACGTTATTTGGCTGACATTATGAATGTTTTAGTATCATAAAATCGAGTAGGTTATCGGTGGGATTTCATCAGATGTTTGCATATTTTATTCTCTTAAAACACAATGTACCTACCTAATAATTTTATAAATGAGTATCACACATCATAAATCACCAAATTTTGTTGCATTTATTTGGTTTTTTTATGTTCAATCATGGCGCTAAAATTTATGTAGGTAACTTCGGATTACAAAAGCATTTAAATGAAGCTTTTGTCTCAGACCTAACAGCTGAGGAAAAACATTGCCAATGGGACTATACCTACACATTTCCAAAGCTCATCCATATTGATATCACGGTTAGAAACTCATAAGTATAATCAATTATTTGTATCGGTATTGTTGTTATTGTATTCTTTGGGCTCATAAAATAAACTTGAATGAGTCATTGAAATAAAGAAATTTATTCAGCACCGCAGTACATAAACATATTATGTAGGTCCTGCATTGTGAGCATATACAATATCGAAGTAGGTAACTAGATTTTCAAACTGCTTTATCACATAAAATGTTGAGAAATCTTGAAATAAATAACAAGCCACTTCGCTACTAAGTATTTTTAAATGTCGTAGGTAGATACTATTATATTAATAAAAAAAACCGACTTCAAAAACTAAAAAGTATAATAAAAATATCTTAAATACAAATTATAGTATTTCATTAATATTAAAGGTATTACGTTTGCATAAGAGATTTATTAAATTGAATCTTTATTAAGATATTTTTTTTTATACTTTTTAGTTTTTGAAGTCGGTTTTTTTAAACGAAGTTTTTTTTATTTGTTACTTTTTAGTGTCTAGCTATGGGAAGCACTACGAAAGGTGCCGCGCTCCAAAACTATAGGTCCCAACAAACGAGAACGGAAAAAAGAAATATCCTCCGAAAAATGTTGCTCGAAACTCTTTTTCACGTTCTTGTGAGACAGTGAATGATCGAAAAAACCGTTTGTAAAGTAAGGAAAACTACATAAAATTACGTTCACTCTAAGAAAACTCGCACAGTACGAGTCTAGACTCGCTAAGATTCATGAAAGTCTGAACAACAAGCGCATAGGTTAGGCCGTATTTATAACCATCTATCTAGCTAACGAGTCTGTGTGTTGAGGGCTTATAGACTAGGTCTAATTAATGATCGAATCGCCATCAAGTCTGCTGAGCAGAAAGCATGAGTCTAAGAAGAATAGGTCTTATTAATGATCGATTAGCCAACGAGTCTTCTGAGCAGAGGGCTCATAGCCTAGGTCTTATTTATGATTGATTAGCTAATGAGTCTGCTGGGCAGAGGGCTGTTAGACTAGATCTTATTCATTAGCCATCAAGTGTACTTACTGAAAAGAAGGCTCATAGAATAAATCGTATTGATGATTAAGACATTGAGAGAGTTCGAGTCGGACTCGCCCGTGAAAGGCGGAATGTTTTTTTCCGTAGCAGCAAGTATTTGAGTTGATAGAATGGAAGGTAAATTGCGGTTTACGATTTTTGACGCCTTAAAAAACTACTTACGTACTAGATCTTGTTCAAACCAATTTTCGGTACCCCAAGTTGCATGGTAATGTACATCATATTTTTTTTTAGTTTCATTATTCTCTTATCTTAGAAGTTACAGAGGGGGGGGGGGGGGGGGGGTGTTACGCCTTTGGAAGTGTCTCTCGCGCAAACTATTTAGTTAAGAAAAAATGATTTTATAAAACTCAATATCATTTTTGAAGACCTATGCATAGATACCCTACATGTAGGTATGGGTTTGATGAATTTTTTTTTTTAATTCATATATATTATAAGTATGGGGAACCGCCAAAATTTATAATTTGTTTTTCCGTTTTTGTGTCAAAATTTTAATGCGGTTGACAGAATACATTTGCTTACCAAGTTTCAACAATATAGTTCTTATAGTTTCGGAAAAAAGTGGCTGTGACATACAGACGGACAGACAGACAGACATGACATTCCGTTTTTTACCATTTGGTTACGGAACTCTAAAAATGGCAGCTAATCCGCATCAAACTAAAGAAGAATCACCTAAATCTGTTCATAAACCTCAGCGTAATCGGTGTACCTACATAAAAAATGCGCTTGTGCTATAACGTGCGCCTACATGCTTTTCCAAAAACGAGCATATACGCGAGTATTAAACGCTAGTCGTCTGAAACTGTTCTTTATGTTCATGCCAAGAAACACTTAACAGTATGAGTCTAGCTAGACTGGCTAAGTTTTAAAAACGTCTGTGCCAAAGACAATTACATCGTCCACATAAACAAAAATTTTCATACAAAAATGTCCATAAAATGAAAACTAATGCGCCAAACTATATAATTTTTTTTATGGGACCAAATGGCAACTATTCCGCATCTAACTAAAAAAGAATCACGTCAATCGAATAATAAATCTCCGAGTAATCGGTGTACATACATAAAAAAAAAAATACCGGTGAACTTAAGAACCTCCTCCTTTTGAAGTCGGTTCAAATTTGAAGCAAACGCAGATGGTTCTCAACCAATAATAATTTAATTTATGTAACAAACATCTGGGCACACAATTAGACACACAATTGGGCATACATCTAGACACACTTATAGGGTTCGGGCCACAAGTTAGAGGGCCGTGAAGTAAAAAGATGGGATTCGAAATAGTTCACTGGCACGGACTTCTGGCACGGGGTCACTAATCAGGGCTATGGGGCCAACGTGATCCTCGCTGACGAGGACCCATCCTCAGCAAAAGTGCGGCTTTCTCTAGCTACGGATAGACGGCCTATTAAATAAAAATATGACAGAATGGGCCCTGATGATGTGATTAAGTTCTAATAAATTCTTAGCACCTGGTCGACTAGACTGATGACATAAGCGACTGTTACTGGAACCCCATTGTATAGCTGTGGTGGTATGATAGATTTTGTATATGGTATTACTAAGATATTTGTGTATGTATTTTGTTTCTCGCGCTTTAGCAAATCACACGATATGCCTGAAATTTTGTACAGACGCCAGTACATCCAGCTACCTGATGACAGCTTTTGATGTGCTGGCTTCTGTTCATACGTGAAAGATACAGGAAAGGGCAAAGAGCACCTTTCATCCCAAAAAAGTCAGTTATCCCACGATGTTTATAAAATTGATATAATTATATTTATTTTATGTGATACAGGTACATTTGTAATAATAAAAATTGTACTAACGTATACTACGTTTGTTTGTTAAATCGACCCTAACGTCAACAGACATGTGATTGCTTCACTCGCACTGAGTAAATCTAACCTGCCGTGGATTTCTTTTGGCACCTGATGGGAGGAGCCCCGGGAACAGGAATACCTATGCTGCTCCAGTGTCCCCCTTACGCGCCATTTGCTAGATGTTCGGGACAAGTACCCTGGGAGTACTCTGGATTGCCCTACCCTATTGCCGACTGCTGCGAGTCCAGCACAGCGACAGCACCACCAATAAATCGCTGTCTTCCTGGAGAATGATTCCTTGCCCTACATTTGAAATAAAATACTGTACCACGGCTGTCTTTACAAACATGCAATTCGTGACATAAAATCCACCCAGATTCAGATCAACTATTTATGAGACACAAAAATAGGTGCCCTGTGTGGAGCTGAACCCATAGCATTAAATGTCGAGATAGTAACCTTAACATCTGCGCATTACAGTCTGTTTCTGAACACCTAATTAGGACTGTGAACAGTTTTGAGCCTAAAAATTCTATATTTTTACTTACATATCCATACTCGCATATTTCTGTGTGGTGACGGCGGCAAATTTCCTATATGGTGACAGCGGCGAATATCAGAACATCATCACCCCATCTCACCCCGTGGGGGGCGTAGAAGTCCACCCGAGGGAATATCTACCAGGGAACGGGCACCAGCTTCTTTCTGTGTACAGACGCCAGCACATGCACCTTCCCCAATCTGTCAAATTTATTTTATAGATTTTCAACTTTATCACATAAGCATAAGGTTCACTTTCAATTGGGAAAATTTCAGAGACAGACGCCAGCACATCAAGCTACCCCAAGGTAGCTTGATGTGCTGGCGTCTGTACTATGATCATCTTACTGCGATCGCCAACCCATCTGCCAAGCGTGGCGACACTGTGTGTGACGCAGCGGCTAAGACAGTCGCCTTGCCGCTTCGTGTCCCGGTTTCGATTCCCGCGCTGGACAACTATTTTTGTGACCCATAAATAGTTGTTCTGAGTCTGGATGTAATTTGTGTCCTTCTATCATATGTTTGTAAAGACACAAGGTAAAGACTCCTTAATGTGGGAGTTGTCTTTAAAAAAAAACTGTAATCTTTCAATTAGCAACGGTGATGACCAGTAAAAAGAATTGAACCACGTATGTAGGTACCTCAGGGTCTACAGATTACTGTGCCGCTGACGTAATGTTGTGGCGCCATGCCGCACCGTTTCGCAAGCCGCCGCGGCCGCTGCCTGGCCGCTCAGCCTTATGCAACACTTTCTTTGCTGGACCCGATTACCCCTACACAGGTTACAGTTAGCCCAGGAGGCTGTCATTGCTTCACCGGATAATAAAGGCGTTATTGACTGGTAAAGCTATGACAGCCTCCTAGAGTCAGGAAGAATCATCAGGAGTCCCTAAATAAAACTACAAATTAAGTAACTCGTATTCTTCGGGCTTATATTTTATGTACCTCCGTTCAGGGCGGTTATTATTGACAGGGACGAGTTACTGGACGAGAGGGTCGGTCTTTAACCGCCGACGCAAAAAGAGCGATGTTATAAGTTTGACGTCGATGTCAGTCTGGTGTGTGTCTGTCTGTCGCATCTTAGCTCTCGAACGGATAGAGCGATTACGATGCGGATTTTTCATTAGAAAGCGAGTTTCCTTGCGGTAGTTCTTAGCTATGTTTGGTTAATATCCTTTCAGCAGTGTAAGAGTAGTAGAGAGCTCTTTTCCAAAACTATCCAAGCAATTAGTATCCTGTTTAATGTTATATTTGTGAAAGTTTATATCTGCCCATAGTCGTATGTAAGTACTATTTGCTCGGGTTTAAAATTACATTAGTACGATCAAAAATTAATCTTTCTCAAGCATATCCCTGACTCAATATTATCACTTGATCTGGCTCTGGAACTGCTGTTTAAATCTCGTATCCATATTGTGTTCAACGCAACACAGAAGCATGTGAGAAGGGAGCAAGGAAGATGAGGATCTGTCTGTGCCCAACTTCCTGTAACGAATATGAACAAACCGCTCACCACATACTTTCGGAGTGTGATCTCTGGCAAAATCAGCGTGATATTATGTTACATAGCTTTCAACCAATATCTGGAGTTTTGTTATACGGAAGATGTACCAACAAAAAAAAACTTCAGTGCGTTTAAGCGATTTGCCATACCTACCTTAAATGTGTAAATACACATAAACACCATGTTAAGCATTTATAAAATATTAAGTAATATATTTTTGGCCTAATACACCATTAAATAGATACTTATATAATAGTCGAAATGTTAAAACTTAAATTCAAAATAACTACAATTTACTATCATTGATGTACAATACAACGCTTCATATGCTTAATGTTCTCCATTCACATTCTAATACGTCTTTTAATGGATTCTCGTGACTTGAGCGTAAATGCAAAAAGTTTTATACAACCCTCATTTTTTATGTTTTTTGGAAGAAACGTGGTTCAAAATAGCTCCTAGCCACGGTTACGTATGAAGTTACTTAAAAACTTCATGTACATTGTTGTGTACAAAAGTGAACTTAGTTAATACCATGTTCATCATGACCCAGAGATTAAGACGAACTGCACTACGTTAAAACATCCATTATCATTATATCGCAGCATTCGCAGCCATACCATTATAAAAGAGCAGCCTGACTGGGGACGTTCCTCCTCCTTACAGAGGACGACTTTGAATGTTGTGTTTCTGCGAGTGAGCAAGGTCGCCAGAGCTCATCGGGGTGGGGGAAAGGGTCAGCAACACTTGTTTGCTGAATCTTAAAGGCCGGCCACGCACCCGCGACTCCTCGGTGCGGCGAGTGTACATGGGCGGCGGTGATCACTTACCATCAGGTGTATCATCAAGTGGATGCTCTGATATAAAATATATATATATATATATCATATAGGGTTAAATTTCAACGGAGACTATCCAACTGCGCAAAACAGATTACAGTGCAGAAGTGCGCAAACGCATGTACACTCTCTATGACCTCATTCTCATAATCTAATGAGACCGACAGCTTTCCGTGCGCTCCGAGGCACAGGCGTATAACTCCGCCAACTTTCAGACCGACTGTTTTTGGGCGGCTAAGCGGCTTTTGGGCGTCCTGGTCTCGATAGGAAGCCCGTTCCATAAAAGAATAGGCTTACCGTTAGGTTAGCTTTAGTTTAGTTAGAATTAAGTCAGATCGTGATGTTATTAATTATTTAAAAAAAAATCCATATTGCATGGCAATCTAAAGATATAATAACCTTACATTACATATTAAAAAAAAAAAAATTACCTCAATTTAGGAAGAGTTTCTTTAATTTCCTCAAAGAGAAATGTTTTTATACGACTAAGGAATATCTAGAACATAAGTCGAAATAATACTGTAATTCAATAGATTAAGTTTCACAACTATATGTATATTTGCACGACCACCGGTCAGAACATAGATAGATAGATATATAGATAGATAGGTACACTTTATTGCACATCACAGAATAAAATTTACATGTAAGTATAGACATAGTTTCAATGTATGAACATGTTGGATATAACCTTTTGATTAACATCTTATGTACCATATTTGAGCAAATAAGTATTGATTTGATTAATTATACATTTAGCTTGAAGTTTAAATTATATAAAGCTATATCTAGTGTTATTACCAGTATCCAGAGAAGAGTATATTTGAATACCTAATTACTTAGATAGTGTTTGTAATAAAATTTGCTTGCCCCGGAAAGTTATCACGAGGCCTATTGTTAGTATTACGAAATAAGGTTACACTACCAAATAAACAAGATTAACTTTAAAATAAATAGATGACTTACGCTACTTATGCCAAGAATACTGAACCATCTCATTATCTTGGCTGAATTTAACCATTTTAAATTAAGACTAACCAAGTACGCATAAACACAGATCGGGTGAATATTTAACTAAAATTGAAACGTTGTTTATTATGGAAAGCACTTTTTTTTAAATCCCGCAATCCAGGGAAATTTGAATTTAAGTGTATACTCCGTGAGATGTAAAAAAAAAAGTAACAGTGCAACTGTCATTCGAAATTAAGTGTATATAGTGCGACAAGGATCTATATGAACGTGGCTGAAAGTGGAACCAACGCCGCCATCTTTCAAAGTGTATCTTTGACAGTTCTGCCTCAGCTTGCTTTGCTGACTGTTGTTCCTACGTTTATCATTGTATTATTTGGTTTAAAACATTAGCAATATGCCAAAAGTGATAAAATGTGGTGTCACGGAAATAGTCCTAAAGGTTAAGGAGTTTTTCATGAAAGAAAAACACAGTGAAGGCCCTATAATTCCATTTGAAAAGTTAACGAGCGAGTTGCCGCCGCTATAGGTAAATGTTACCATGCTTGATTTTTAAGTCGCACCCGTGTATTAATTTACCGTTAGATTTTTTACATTAATGTAATGTGAATAAAAATTAATTTAGAAATCAATTTATTTATGAAGATAAAAATTACTGTTTTCTTCCTTTGTGGTATTAAATTATTTATAATAATAAATCGATAATATACTATAAGGGGTACTCAATAAACTTTTAGAGTTAGATATTCCTAGGACATTATTCACACACGGCCATCTGATCCTAAACTAATTAAAGCTTGTACTATGGAAATCAGATAGTTGATACACTACATAATTATACTAATTTTGTAAATACATACTTAAGTATATAAATAAACACCCAGACACGAGACAACAGACATGTTAATGCAAACAAATATATTCTGTACAGAGGGGGAATAAAAAAAAAATCCTTGTGTGTACTTATGTACACGCGTTAGAAGTTATACTTCTTTGGCGTATGGAAAAAAAATAACTAAAATGCAGTAATGATTAACGATAAATATTAAAATTAATCAAAAAGATTTTATTAAAATAAAAATACTAGAATATACAACTTGAACATCACTCCCCGAGACCTACAATGGAAATAGCAAAAATTAAATAAATAATGGAAATTTTAAAATATGTATTTAAATTTAAAATGCGAGGGGGAGTTTTGTATTTTTTCAGTAGCTGACAACACTAACCTGTAGCAGCAGCTACGCGTTCATACAACTTATTGAAGGGTATAATTGGTGCCTGAAGGTGTTTTTCTTCATCCATATAATTCAATACTTGTAATATAACGTTCCTCGCATCACTTTTTAAAGCTTTAGGCATTTTTCACAATTAAAAACCACAAAAAGAAAAATAAATACGCGCAACAAACAATCAATGGCAGGAATGTCAGGGAATAACAGCCGATTGACATTTCAAACTGGCGTCGTTAGTTCTACTTTTGGCCACCGGGCCAGATAAGTTTGTGGCACTATAATATGGTTGCTTTTCCCCGAATCTTATACCATGCCACTCAGAATGTTAGCAGAATGTCCTCTTTTTGTATGAAACACTGGCCAGATATACAAAAGTACAATTATTAAATTATTTGATTTAAAATTGGAACTTTTGAAATTTTACTCATAAATTTTACGAAATTCACTGATTGAGGTTAAAACCGACTCACTAATTCTCTATTTTAGAAATACCCATATCAACGAAGAACAAAAGCGAAACATGGCTTGTAGTAAAATAAAAAAATGTAATGCATATTTTGTTTTTAAAATATTACAGAGGAAAATATTAAGTCTTATATTTATTGACGTGCTGGTTGGCGTGGTTGGTAAATACTTGCCTTTCACGCCGCAGGTGGCGGTTTGAAATAATAATGAAATAATTATGATGTAATAATGTAACTTATTCAGCACTTGGGTATTAACATACACTTGTACTTTGTAAGTTCAAAATGCAGTACACAAACATAGTCGAACACAGTATAAAAATTACAAAAATATAACTAGTCTAAAAAAATTAATCTATTATTTTGAAATTTAATTGTACAATATTAAAATTAAAGAATTGAAGGCAATGAGCATTTGGCTAGCGCAGAAGGCTCTTAACCAGTGGCTTATATTAAACGATTAATACCCGAGGCCACCCTTTTAGGGTTCGGGCCACAGCTCAGGGGGCCGCTGAAGCAAAAGGACAGAATTCTAAGAGAGGGTGTGATCAGTTGCACGGGATCACCAATGACGTGTTAAGGGGCCAAAGCGATCCTCGCCGCTGAGGAGCCTACCCTAGCTAACTTGCGGCTTTCTCTAGCTACCTAGGTGGACGACCCGGAGAAGAAAGCCACAAAGAAACTCCGGGCTTGCTTTTTTCGTCTTCTTTTGCTTTTTGTTTTCGTTCTTTTTTTTTTTTTAAATCATGAATTTTCTTACATTGGGATGGGCGTTATGTAGGCTAATGCACGCACAGAACCGTTGTCATCTAATGAATCGAAAAATTGTGAGATAATAAACAATAACATTAAATTTCACTCAAATAATTAGAATAACCTCTTGCTAGATGAAAAAACGGTGGGTACATCCGCGTACATTTACAAAATTAACAAGTCACACGAAGTCAACCAGAGGCAACGATTACGAATTATGAGTACCCCAACAGGAGTTCGACCAGTTACCGCAAGCAGCACCCGTTCACGAGTATGACGTGAGGGCCAGCCGTCGCCTCCCTCGCCATATTAGAGGGAAGGAAACGACCCGACCCACAACGCCACCGCAAGCATTAACACACAATGGGAGCATGACGAACTTACAACGAGTAGTTCATATTGAAGTCGTTAACAGCCTTCGGCCGAACAGCGTTTGACATGTTCGAGATAATATACATTTGTTTAATAATAAGAATATGCATCTAAAAACCTATATTACAGAATTATTTCTATAGTCAGTTGAGTAAAATATAAATGTATGTCCTTGATGTAACATTAAGATGTTACTCGTGTTCAACCAAGCGACCAAGCGTTTTTGTCGTCTAAATAATCATTGAGAGTGTAATAGGCCTTTTTCATTAAAATATTCCTTACCTCTGACTTAAACTTAGCATAGGACAGTTCCTGAAGATTTGTCGGTATTTTGTTATATATTCGGATACTCAGTCCGACAAAAGAAGAATGAACCTTTTGTAAACGATGAGATTCGGCACACAATTTGTGTTTATTTCTAGTGTTTATTGTGTGCGTGTCACTTCTCTTTTGAAACAAATTCAAATTTTGCCGCACATAAATTATATTAGCATAAATATATTGCGAAGATACCGTTAATATATTTATCTCTTTAAAAAACTCTTTTAAGGAGAATCTCGCGCCTAGCTGATAAATAGCTCGTACTGAACGTTTTTGTAGAACAAAGATACTGTGGATGTCAGCCGCCCTACCCCACAGTAGTATACCGTAAGACATAATACTGTGGAAGTAGCTAAAATAAACCAGGTGCGCAGTATCTATGTTAGTAAGTTGTCTAACTTTTCTAACAGCATAAGCAGCAGAGCTTAATTTTCCAGCCAAGCTGGATATGTGAGTAACCCATTGAAGTTTACTGTCTAAAGTTATGCCCAGAAATGTAGTATATTGAACAGATTCCAACACTTCATTGTTCAATACCAGATCTGGACCAAAATTTCTCACATTAGGTGTGGTGAATTTAATGCACTTTGTTTTTTTAGCATTGAGAACTAAGTTATTAACCGTGAACCATTCGGTAATCAGTGTGAGAGCACTATTTATTTCAACAAGGTTATCTCTGTTTCGGTCTACTTTAAAGATAAGAGAAGTGTCATCTGCGAAAAGGACAACATCACAGAAGTTCTTTAAATAATGTGGTAAATCATTAATGTATACTAAGAACAAAAAGGGACCAAGAATGGAGCCTTGTGGTACGCCTAAAGTGACGGGCAAATTATTTGACTTAACTCCACCTTCGTCGACACACTGAACTCTCTGATTAAGGTAAGAGGACAACACGTCCAGCGCAACCTCCCTTACGCCATAATGTCGTATTTTCAATAATAGCGTGTCGTGGTGAACGCAATCAAATGCTTTAGAAAGGTCACAAAACACCCCAATAGCATTCTGTGACTTCTCCCATGCATCAAATATATTTTTTATCAGCGCAATCCCTGCGTCTGTAGTTGATCGCCCTTTAGTAAAACCAAACTGGTTCTGATGCAAGAGGTTGTGTAAATTATAATGTTTCAGTAACTGCTTGAGTATAAGTTTTTCAAATATTTTACTTAATGCTGGTAAAATAGAGATGGGGCGATAATTAGAGGGATCGTCTTTAGAACTATTATTAGGCCGGGAAAAGTACCTGTATCTATACATTGATTATAAATAATCATTAAATAAGGCGCTATTACGTCGATTATAGTTTTTAAAATCCTTACGGAAATACCCCATAAGTCACCTGTATTTTTTGGCTCAAGCGTCCTAACAATATCGTTTATATCAGATACTGTTACATATTCAAAGTTAAATATTTGTTTGCATTCTGGAACGCTATTACGTAGCAGCAGTTCGGCGCCAATTTCGGAGGAGTTTAAGGAGCTAGTGGTGGTTACAGGTATGGCGGCAAAAAAGTTATTTAACTCATGAGCTACATCAGCTTTTTCACTAACAATTCTATTATCTAGTTTTAATTCCAAATAATTATCACGTCTTTTATCCTTACCACTTTCTTTATTAATTATATTCCAAGTGGTCTTTATTTTATTATCCCCTTTTTGTATTTTTCGACTAATATAATTACATTTAGCTATATTGCAAATTTTTTGAATGTTTTTGAGTAATTTTTGACATATTGTAAAAAATTTGAGTCAAATCTGTATTTTTTCATACCATATAACTCGTACAATCTTGCTCGACTTTTATATATACCAGGAGTTGCCCATTCATTAAATTTACTTTTGGAAATCCTAAGTTTTTTAGTTTTAAATGTACTCTGAAACTCAGTTTAATGACACCAAAAACGGATGTATAATTACTATCTGGATTGTTATTTTCCAGCAAAGTGGGATTCATCTTAGATAGAATACCATCTTTGAAACGATGTAACCGTGAACTAGTAATTGATTGGCAGGTTACATGAGATGCTATTTTCTTTTTATAATTTTCAAATACTGCTAACTGGCCACAGTGATCTGATGTCAGATAATTTATTATTTTAGGATTCATCACTTCGCAGTTAGAAAATATGTTGTCAAGACAAGTGGCTGAGTGTGACGTGATCCTAGTAGGTTCATGAAAGATATGTTTTAAATTAAATGATTTAAAAAGGTTTAAAAGACTGTCAGTTGTAGGGGTGGCCTCCAGAATATTTATATTGAAATCCCCACACACAATCAGCCCCTTCCTGGTACAACATATTTTTGAGAGGGCATCTTCCATAACAGATTCAAATATGGAGAAGTTGCTAAGTGGAGGACGGTTTAGATTCCCACCCAGGGGCTCTACCAGCTAAGTCGCCGAACATCGATTTCTTAAATGGTGTTCAAATGAATAGAGGTTAAAAATGACTTAATCAATCGTTAAATCGGCTGCACATGTGACGTCATAAATGGTCCGGAATCGATTGTAAACGTTGAAGCCAATTTAACGATTGATTTTTAACCTCTATTTATTTGCCCCAGGACAGATATTTGTGTGCATGAACTTATTGTGTGTATGCGTTGAGTCTGGGTATAATTATCTATATAAGTATGTATTTCCAAAAGCAAAGTAGTATATGTCAGTTATCTTGTTTCTATCGTACCTACAAGAATAAATTGTGGGAATAATGTCCCAGAAGCCCGAGTTTTATCATATTTATATACCTAACTAAGAACGATGTTGCACAAAACTTTCTTAGTAAATATCGATTCTCACGTGTTTTAAACATAACTTTACCGTTAGCTTAGGAGGCTTTCACTGTTTCACCAAACATAGAGAGGGAACGGCACTCTAGACATCCTGAAAAGAAAACTACAGATAGTATGTATATAGCAGTTACAGACCTAGAGTACACGGGAAAGTGCATCATACATGTTCCCGCTAGTAACCGCCCTTAGCCGAGATTCGGACCCCATGGGGGTGCCCTCTGTCGCGGTTTACTTAGCTCGTAGTTTTATTTGCAAGATTGCCAGACAGTTCCTACACAATCTATTTGGAAGGAAGGTATTATCTATACATATAATAAAATCGTAGGAAAGTCAAAACTGTACATTGAATCTTTTTTTAAAAGGATACTTGGGTCGTGATCTACAATAGATACCGAAGCCAAAAATGTAGTTTTTAGAATTTTTGTCTGTGTGTCTGTTTGTCTGTATGTATATCCGGGCTAATCTCAAAAAGTACTGCATGGATTTACTTAAAATGTTGCATGAATATTACTAAGAGGTCGGGTTAACATATAGGCTACATATTATCACGCTATCACCTACGGGGGAGGAGCTGTGATAATTCATAAAATTTAAAGCAGGTAAAACTGTGGGGCACAGCTGGTTTTGAAATAAAATTGCAAGACTGTAGTAAAAAGTCTCGCCATTTTATCTTTACATTCAAATCAGTACTATCATAATAGGTATAACCTATAAATAAATACAATTGACCAATTATTGACTTACGGAACAGTGTCGTGGTCGCTCACTATGGTACTTATTAGAAAGCTCAAGGTCACCCAAAGAGCAATGGAGAGTGCTATGCTCGGAGTTTCCCTGTGGGATCTAATCAGAAATGTCTAAATCCGCAGGCGAACCAAACTCACCGACATAGCCCGAAGAATTGCAAAACTGAAGTGGCAGTGGGCGGGCACATAGCTCGTAGAACCAATGGCCATTGGGGCAGAAAGGTTCTCGAGTGGTGACTACGAACCGGAAGACGCAGCGTCGGCAGGCCCCCTACAAGATGGACCGATGATCTTGTGCGGGTCGCTGGAAACTGCTGGATGCTAATAGCGCAAGACCGGCAATTGTGGAGATCTTTAAGGGAGGCCTTTGTCCAGCAGTGGAGGTCTTTCGGCAGATATTATGATGATAATGATGATGACCAATTATGATCGTGATTTCTTGATAGGCCTGTTGGCATGGCTGGCAAATGCTTGCTTTTCACGACCAGGTTGTGTGTTGAATTCCCACCCAGGACAGATATTTTTGTGCATGAACGTGTCTGTTTGTCCTGAGTCTGGGTATCTATATAAGTATGTATTTACAAAAGAAATGTAGTATATCAGTTATCTGGTTTCCATAGTACAAGCTCTGCTTAGTCCCAGGATATTATTATTATTATTTCTAGTGCGACACTCGAGTACAATAACAGATATATACTATACATAATTTATTTAAGTGTAAAAGTTTGGTAAATCTTGAGGGACAAGATTTCTCACACATAGGATTTCTCACACACATTTACAATCTCACGCAAATGAAATGAAGTTGGTATATGCCGCTGTCTACGGACTTATTTCGTAGGAACAAGCATCTGCACATTTAAAAATAAACGGTTAAGTATCGCTGCAAAATTGGCAAACAAGGGAACAATGAGGGTACGAACGTCACTGTCAATAAAATTGAATTGGCTAAGAACAGATATTTTTGACCCATAGAATAAATAAAATAAAACCTCATATTTTAATCTTAAAACCTACCTTTAACCTTCAGTATACCTGGCGTTATATTTCCTTTATGACATTAAAACTAAAAAGAAAAATAACATTAAACTAGTTAAAAGTAATAACATAACATAAAATAACAACATATTTAAAAAGTACAGGCTGAGTGTCGAAATATATAGCGCTGCTAATAAACGACAATTGTATGGTACCTTTTAAATTGTTTTACTATGTCGTGGTAAGAGGGGTTTTGTTAATCTTATTGTTGTGTGAGACTACTTAGCAAATACGTCACTTTTCTTTGCGTGACGTATAACACATCCCACATTCAGCGGGCCCCTCAAATATATGTGTTCTTAACTAATAAAGCAAACATCAGAAAATGGCTTACACACGTTTTCAAGGATACGGGAAAGGACATAGGGTAACTTTTAACCAGCAATATGCATTGTTCACTCGGGATAGAAAACAAAACAAATACAAATAATGCGTAGGCGAAGCCACTTGCGGAAGCTTAAATCATTATTATTGCTGTGACTGTGGCCATGAAAGACAATTATCGTTTCTTTAAAAGCCCCGGAAATTTAAGTAACCAATAAGTCTGCGCTAAATATAAAACTTCAATTACGTCTATTAACATTAAAGTTAATAGAATAATTACGGCTGTCGTGTTGTCAATTTGCCAATTTGGCGTCTCACGTCATAATTCCTTTGAAAGTGATTATCTTATTAGGACATCAAGATTGGAGGGGAAATTACTAAAGTGGTAGCAAAATGAAGCTTTGTCCGATCTGCGATAAAGTACATTACAAACGGAAATTAGAAAAAACCGGCTAACCGCGAGTCGGACTCGTACTTGAAGGGTTCCGTACAACCGAGAGACATTTAAGGTAATTTTGTTTTTATGCGTGCTGCGATTTTGTTGCGACAATAAAAACACACATCGTGAAAATGTCAAATATCTAGTTATTTGCGGTCAGTCCATAGATGGTTGACCGCCAAAGTGGTATAATTTCTGAGCGTCTCCGTGCTTCGGAGGGCACGTTAAGCTATCGGTCCCGGCTGTAGCTATTAGGCAACGGTCGTTAAGCCATGTCAGAGGCCTAATGGGCGGCTTGAACAATTCTGACACCAAGGTAACCACTGCCCATACGATAAGTAAGTAAGTATACGACAATGCAACCGCTTTTGTACAAGTAATTAAAAAAAAGCATATTTTATTTCTAATACAATACTTTCTTAGCGTTATATTATACATATAATATACACATTACAATATATGAGGATAAGCCTACAAACTTAAAATCTTTCAGATTTGCGATGCAAAAATAGTATGTATGTTTTTGTATTAAAATAAGAATGAAGAAGCAATCAATTATTTTATTTACGACCTAAAAATCTTAGTCAAACGGTTTGACGCACAGGCAGCAGACTGCCAACAATGGTCTGCCGTTTTGACGTACATATGTGTGCGGAATCCTATAAAGGCAGTTTCTTCACACCAAAGTACTTTGCAACTAGTGCAAGTATTATGAAAACTATGATTATATCTTCGTATTTTTTGTTCATAAAAAGATCCGTCGGCAGACGGATCTTTCTACATTGAGCATTTTCGCAATATTCTTAGATTAATTTTGGGATTTACGTCGTCCAATAAACCTGGGTGCTGTCAGTACCATATTAATAAGTTCAAATTTGAAGAACAACTGATTGGTAGATCTTTTTATTTTATTTTTTGTTATATCGGTCTGTGATATGAAATTCTTTTCCAAATGCTACATTCAGAAAGATAATGAGAAATGCAAATGTATTTGTTAGGATAACTGAAAAATAAATTTAATTAGATTAAATACAGGGTCTGCGTAGTTTGGGAAGGCCGTGTCTGAATAATGTCCCAGGATATTATAAGATACTAGCTGTGCCCCGCGGTTTTACCCGCGTTAAATTTTATGAATTATCACAGCCTTATTATCTCCCCCGTAGGTGATAGCGTGATAATATGTAGCCTATATGTTGACCCGAATTCTTAGTAGTATTCATGCAAAATTTGAAGTAAATCCATGCAGTACTTTCTGAGTTTAGCCCGGACATACATACCTTCAGACAAACAGACACACAGACAAAAATTCTAAAAATCATATTTTTGGCTTCAATATCGATTATAGATCACGCCCCAAGTATCCTTTTAAAAAAATATTCAATGTACAGTTTTGATTTTCCTACGATTTTATTATATGTATAGATTATTAAACTGGACATAGTAGTTAAGCACTAACTCTAAAACGATAGTACAATGCAGTTGAATGTACGATAACAATATGGAATCCAATAGAGAGGAGGTTGCGCACGTTGACGTAATACGGATCGTTAGCCCCAAACGATAGAGAACACATAATCTTATTAAGAAACTTGTGGGAATTATATAAGAGATCAGTGCGAACACTTTCGGTTTGTTCGAGTGCGGTAAATAAGTTAAAATATTATTCAAAACTATCACAAAATTGTAATGAACCTTATCAATAACTTTCTTTTGGCAGAATAGCGATTTATAGGAAGAAATTTAAGGACCTACTTTGCTTGTGAAAGCAAGCAGATGTATAGTAAAATTAAGGTAGGAAAAGTACTAAATTTTACAGGGTCGAAGTAAACTTTAAGGCTAAGTAGTACTCCAAACAATATAATAAAATACGGGTACACATTACGAGCCATTAACTTAGAAGTGTTTTTTGAAGAAAATGCCCGCATTATTGAATTTAATCCCTGTGTCGCGGGATACATCCAGACTCAGAACAACTATTAATATTAAAATATAATAGTATCATTCAATCACACTAATACAAGGTGTAATATAAATAGTGCACTTTTTTTTACGTGGTCGAAATGCTCTAGTCGCACGTGGTGTGGGGCTCGACCCACTAAAACCACCACGGTAGCCAGCCTCACAGTACTTGTAGCGGGGGCTCTGGGTACTCGTGAACGATCTCGCCAGTACCCCTGCTGTACACTGAGCGTCCGCGAGACTCACACCCGGGGAGGGGAGGGGCCTGAATGCCTCCCCCTTCCCCAGGTTACCTCTTCCCGGGACCGCTTATACAAGACGAGTGGAGTTCTTTTCCTACAAACGCCAGAGGCCCAGGGATAAATAGTGGACCTAACTCTAGGAGCTCAATTGTCTATGAAACTGAAGAACGTGTAAGGGTTAACTTTTCATACAAAAATGTCGCTCCGCTGACGCAGTTACAAGAAGCTAAATATTTCTTTTCATATTTCACTAATTGGTTATCTTTAATTTGTTTAGTGCTATTACTTATGGTACTAAACAGTCCTTAAACTACTGATATTACACCTTGTATCATATACATATGTAAGTATCAGTGTGAGGAGTAAAAAAATATAAGTATTAAATAAATTCTTGATACTGAACTTATGACTGCTTATCCAAACTTTATGTTACCTTAATATATTTGTATAACCCAGGTTCGTCACTATCATGATCATCATCATAACAACTGGATAACTTCCACTGCTGGACCAAAGTCTCTCACAAGAATCACCCTGAGGGGATATACCAAGTCAAGCTTGGCAGACTTGTAGCTAGCCGCAGTATGATGATGATGATGTCTTCCCGGCCGAATTTCTGCCACGGCAGCCAATCTCAATGGAGATTAGCCAATTGCGCAGGAGATATTATAGTGCACAAGTGTGTGCGTAAACACAGGGGCACTTTCTGTTCCATAACTCTCATGATCCGATGGGACGACTAGCAACACGAACAGAAAGAGCTCAGGTACAGGACCGATGGCTTTACGTGCTCTCAGAGGCACGGGGGTGTAATACCGCCAATTTTCAGACTTCGGGTTGATACTGAGAAATTTCTTTTTACGGAAAAATCCCAAAATCACTTTTTGGCCCGACCCGGGATTTGAACCCAGGACCTAATTTTCTGCGGTTGAACATGTTATCGCTAGACCAACGAGGCAGTCAATGTCAGTTGGCCGCAGTATAATGATCACATTACTACAGAGAGACACTGCTGTCCATCTTCTGATAAGTATTCTACTAGGTAACCCACATTAAAGCTTCATATTTACAGTAGACTCTATAAAAGTTCATACCAACAAAAAATATTCTGAATTTGCTACATCATTAATCATATTAAGTATTAACCATGTCGCCAGCTAAGTATGTAAGTATGTTGCCCGACTAATTATAACGCCTCTAGAACCGGATTATCGAATATGTGGCATCATTTTATTTCAAGGCTTTTTATGTAAGAAGTATCATTCTACTATCTATATGAAAGGCCTTGAAATACGGAATTCGTACATTCAACTTCTATAAACGATAAAAAGGTAGCTATTCTAACCTGTTGGAACAACAAACATCATGAACACCTGGAGGTTATGTTGATGATGATGGTATTTAAAATTTCCATAGCAGCTGCGACTTCATAAATCCTAAGATTATTATCAGATTTGAACAAAATTTATAAGGGACAGGCTCGAAAAAGAATAATCGTTAAAATCAGTTAAAAGCATATAAGGGTCAATTGAGAGTTTCATCATCATCATGATAGTCATCATGATAAGAAGTCTATTGTTGGACAAAAGCCTCCCCCAAGTCATCTTGGGGGGATATGCCACAGTCGCCACGCTTGGCAGACGGGTTGGGGATCGCAGTAAGATGGCCATAGTACTCAGAAAGGAGCTGCTGCCCGTCCTCTGGTATATATTCCCTCGGCTCGACTGCTACGCCCCCAACGGGATGAGATGGGGTGATGAAATTTTGATATTCACTGCCGCCACCACACAGCAATTGTGAATATAATCCTGTTTAATTTCGGTCAAATATTATTTTGCTACGGAGTCCTCAATTCACAATAACATCATAAAATAATAAATAAAATAAAAAAGGTTTTTATTCACGTAGACTTTAAAAAAGCGCTTGTAAATAGTCAGAACATGTTTGTGATAATATAGTTGTATACATTAGATATTATTTCTAGTAACATAGATATTTAGGTACATATTGTATGAAAAAATTTATAAAATTTATTTTATTACAGCAATGATATTTAGCTAGCTCGTATCAAGTTATTGTCATCATCATACATATACTTTTTAAATAACTAATTTAATCACCGCAGTATCTTTTTTTAAAGCGAAAGTAAGAATAACCCAAGCTAAGCAAGATAATTAGAACCTAACCTACTTTTATCTGTCTTATCGTTTTGAAACTTTGCAACTGTCTGTAGGCCGGATGACACTGCAATATTAAGTAAAGTAGCACCGAGTTGATGTGGGGGTAGAGCTAATAGGTGAATAGGGCCACTCTCCAAAGTTTTCTCGAATTGCGATTATTGGAGGCTTGCTTAGTTATTTTACCAAAATATTAAGCGTTTAATCAATTACAAAAGAAGGTGATTATCAATTTGAATGTTTGTTATTTTTTTTGTTGTTACGCGATTTCTTCTTTGCTTGATCATTCATGTTCGATGGTATAATATACCAACGAACATATTATGCGTTCCGTATGTATTATATTTTTTTATAAATCGGTTGTTCTACAAAACAGTTGAAGTCGGTTCTGTTTTTAAAACGGTATTTATTAGTTTATATAAACTCTATCTATCTCTTTCTAGTTGGTCTCTTATAAATGAAGACTGTTATCATAATCTTTTCCTGCTTCTACAAATTATATCTATATCTGTTTATTCCTGATTACCTTCAGTATATGGTTAAATAGTATGGTTCTAGGAGGTA
The DNA here is from genome assembly GCA_951640165.1 of Pseudoips prasinana. NCBI lineage: Eukaryota > Metazoa > Arthropoda > Insecta > Lepidoptera > Nolidae > Pseudoips > Pseudoips prasinana. The sequence continues at coordinate 13,673,272 of OX621241.1, read as the reverse complement.
GTTTTATTAACTCGGTCTTAGTGTTTTGTATGTGTTCGGGAAGTCGATGTTTTCCAGTGATAATGCTTATAAGGATAATTTTCTCTAGATTGCAACCACCTTTCCTCATTATATAGCTTAAATGAGCTAGTATGTGGGATAGCCAATCGAGCTTTTAGCTGGCTAAAGTTGTAAGCACGGTTTTCCGGATCTTCTGCAGTTAAGAAGTCTGACCTTTAGCCATGGCGACGTTACGTTTTATATGACCCAAAGTTAATGTTGTTGTAGATATAACTTAAGTTATATAATAAACAATCTTGTTACAAAATGATTAATATATATATACTAAATTATTTTCCACAACAAGATCATGCTATGGCGCCATACTGCCGTGCCTTATACAAAAATTTCATCGAGCAAGGAAACTTATTCCGGTTTTCCGCATTTTATTAACACGATATCCGCAAATAAGCAGCCGATAAGATTATCTAGTTCTAATTATCTAGTTTCTGAAATAGTTATGCATATAGTAAAATATTCAAATCTATTCAAGCAATGCATGTTATCCAAATTAGTTATTTAAAATATTACTAAATGGTGATGAACTCAAATCGATTTTAGCTTATAAAAACCTGGGTGCAAAGATCATGACGATCTCTGCCTACCCCCCTAGGAAACAGGCGTGAGTCTATGTATGTATAAAACCCCAATTATATCTTGTAATATTTTGTTGACCCTCCTATTTATATAAATGTTTACTATGGTTTAACAACAATCTTTAACAACCAATTTGGTCGATGTAAACAAATTATCGAAAACTCTGAAATTGGCTCTAAAAATTTGATGAAATAATAGATTGGGAAAAGAATAGCGGCAAAGTATACATATATCTGCTTAGGCCGCATACCAGGTAAACTCGTTCTAAGTCAAAGGAACAAAACTCAATAGGCTAAGTGACTTAAGTGGATAGGTATCTAACGTGGCTACCTACTTATTGAGGAAATAGAAAATACACTAGAAGTTTTATTGATAGCATATAATTTGATGGAGCGATAATCTTGTTGTTGCAAGCAGCTGGATGCGGGTAGAGCAGAATGGGCAGCAGTAGAAATCTTTGGGAAGGCCTTTGTCTGGACCAAGTCTGGAAGATTTTCAGCTGATATGCCGTTATTTTTTTCTAACACGATGATATTTCAATAAATAAAGGTAGTCAGTATACTTAATATGTACTTCGCCTGTCAACAAAAAAAAGAAATATCCAACATGACCTTTTTTGGAAATCACCTATGATTTTATTATGAACTACTTTAAAACCATTCAGTGTTCACTTTTACTTATAAAAAATAGGATTTTTTTTGTTTGCGCTTGACCACAATCTCTCCTGATGGTAAGTGAAGTTGTGGTCGAAGGTGGACCGCGCGTACCCATAAGATGCCTGTTCACTCTATCCTTGAATAAACCCATGTTATATGAGTCTGGAAACACGTCGTTTGGGAGGTTGTTCCACAGCTTAGCCGTGCGTATGATGAAAGAGGAAGCAAAACGCTTCGTACGACATAATGGGATGTCAACTACATAGCGGTGGAGAGCCTCCCGACGCCTTGTAGTCCGATGAAAAAAGGGAGATGGAGGGATACGTTGATGGAGGTCTTGAGCGCATTCTCCATGAAACAGCCTGTAAAACACCGATAAGCTTGCAACCTGACGTCGATGATCCAAGTTTTGCAGCTTTTTACTTGTTAGTCTCTATCGTCGATTATCCTGCAAGCGCATCTGTCTATCGAATCCATGGAGCTAGGTGATACTTTGTTAAAATAAGCTGATCTGCTTAATTCATGAACATACTTCGATACTGACGACCTACAGATTGTTCCGATCTCAACCTCTCTACCTTAGGACAGATACATCTAGGCTGGAATAACCTGTAGGTCTGTTGTTCCGTTTATATCAAGCACAATACAACTTAGTGTGCACATAGCTCGGAGAAACGACTGTCACTGGGGCAGAAAGGTTCTCGAGTGGCGACCACGAACCGGAAGACGCAGCGTGGGCAGGCCCCCTACAAGATGGACCAATGATACCTGGACAAAGGCCGGTCTTGTGCTCCCCGCTACCAGCGGTTTCCCGCGAACCTTGCAAGATCGTCTTTCACCTTGTAGGGGGCCTGCCCACGCTTCGTCTTCCGGTTCGTGGTCGCCACTCGAGAACCTTTCTGCCTCAGTGGCCGTCGGTTCTAAAAAGTAAGCCGTTAAAAAATGTAGTATATGTACAGACGCCAGCATCTCCAGTTACTCCAATCTGTCAAATTACTTTTATAGATTTTCAACTTTATCACAAAAGCAGAATTAAGGTTCACTTTCAATTGGGGAAATTGGAGTAGCTTGATGTGCAGGCGCCTGTACATGTGTCCCATAATAAAAGCTTCGCTTACTTAGTTAGGATCAGATGCCCTGGATGGATGGTGAATAATGCCCCATGATATATGATTATTGTTTTCTAGTCTACATTAACAGGAACTTTATTATGTAGATACTAGTTGTCCACTTTATTCATATGAATCTATAAGTATGCAGGAAATTGTCAAGTTGTTATAGCTAGCACGCGATCAAGATAAATTATGATTCCACTTTCTTGCTTAAATGGTTTACTTATATTAGCTGTACCCACGGTTTCACACACGTTAAACATTACAAATTATAGCTTATGCGTTATTCCGATACACAACATGTAACTAAATTAACGCACATCCTGAAAATAGTTTGTTCAGAATCGTTTACTATATCGATTTATATAATTTGTAATATAGGTAATTTTTTATTCAAAAATAATTAAAACTACGGAAATTATCGTTATTTTAACCCTGTACAGTCAAAACAAATTGTATTCATACAAATTCCATCATTCAACACAAAATAAATAAAAATAAACCTTATTCCAAGAAACTAATTTAGTAAATAACAATGCATATACAAGTTAAATAAAAAAAATTGTGTATGTATTATGATTACAACATAATATTCTAATTGGGGTGTCTGAGGGTGTGCGTTAATTACGTTACGTGTGGTATAACCTATATTACAAAGTTACTACTACAAAGTTTCATCAAAATCCGTTCGGTAGCTTGCGTGAAAGAGTAAACAACATCCATACAATCATACTCACAAACTTTCGCATTTATAATATTAGTAGGATTAGTCGCAAGATCAGAAGGAAGTGAATTCGGACTTAGAGCTGACTAACAGCCACAAATTAGGAATTTCTGTCTTGAAATGAATTTAGAATGAATGTGGCGCTACAAGATTGCTCAAACAAATAATATAATAAGATTTTATTTACTCTTACATTATTTATTTAAATTCCCTGATGAACTGCAGGCCAGTTTATAGATGAGTGACCGCCAAAGTGGTTTTGGTAGACAACAGTCAATAAGCCACGTCAGAGGCCTACTGGGCCGCTTGAAAAACTCTGACAACAAGGTAACTACTGCCCATAAAGTAATCTAAGTGACATAACACATTTTAAAAGATTATACAAATGGCAGCCTTATCGCTATGTGCGATGTCTTACCAGGATCATCTTCATTCTCATCATCATTACAGCTGTAAGAAGTCTACTGCTGGACAAGCTTCCCTCGAGAATCATCTTGAGGGGATATGCTATAATCGCCACGCTTGGCAGACGGGTTGGCGATCGCAGTATGATGGTCATAGTACTCAGGGAGACGCTGCTGCCCGTCCTCTGGTGGATATTCCCTCTAGTAGACTTCTACGCCCCCCATGAGATGAGATGGGGATACCAGGATTATATTAGGTGTATAAATTATATAGTTGGGTATCTGTTGGAATAGTCAGCGAAAGGATTTTTTTTCCTATTTCTGTACGTGTGTACTTTACATTTTAATTAAATTAATACAGAAGTATTCACGTGTACCTTTTTATTATATTCTTGTCATAGACTGCCCTCACGTGTTTTGTTTTATTTTACATGAAGTCGAGACCTTGAAATAAGTTATAAATCAGGTATTGACACTTATTTAGCCATTGACAGTAATCGAATGTGAAGAGTTAACTGCTCGCCTACCGCATGTCAATTGGGTACATGACGTAACATATACATATTGCCAATAAATCCTTCAATCCTGGAAAGTTCAAGTTTAGATTTCACTGATTTATCATTATGGTTTTGGTATATTAAGGGTCCCGTGACTAGGTTAAAAATGACTAAATTCGGTCAAATTGGTCAAAAATGGTCATTAACTGTCAAAAATGGTCATTTTAATAATATAATAATATGGTTTATGACAATTGTGACTAGTGACTAGTCATATTCAGTCATTTTACATCTCTACCCATGACGTTCAAAACAAGAAACATCCTGGGCAGTCTTTGGGAACTGCCGATAGAAGTGAAAACTATTTTTATACTTCTAATCTAAATAATCAACAATATAATAGTTATACCCACATGTAGCTCATGGGAATCGTAGCGTGACGATTACGCGAGCTTCACGTTTTTTGTTCACCCAAAATAAAATAAAATAAAAAAGGTTTTTATTCACGTAGACTTTAAAAAAGCGCTTGTAAATAGTCAGAACATATTCGCAGTAATATATAATTACTTTATAAATATTTCTAGGTAAATATAGATATAGAAAAAATACACATATTATTATGTACACAGGATACATACAGCTTATGACGATGACGCGGGTTCCATGACTTTTGTTCAACCAAAAGGTTCTCAACGCGCCTAAAGAATTTATACATTAATCAAAACGCAATCAAATCGGCCAAGTGCAAATCTGACACGTGCAACGTAGGTTTTGTGGTTTCCATAGAGTTGTATAAAATTAATTAGTTGGACATAATATATTCTAAGAACTAGACCGCTTACTTAGGTAATTTAAAAAAAACGTGATGGAATAGAACTTTATTGCACCAGAAAACACAATACATTATATCGATATAAGCAAATACATGAGAAATCGGCGGTCTTATCGATAGCGAAGCGATCTCTTCCACAACTTCGAACAGTTGCGAGGACAACTAAACAGTTAGATAGTAAAGGCGGTAGCTATTATTGTACTTTAGTGTGTATGAAATGTTCAAAGTTGTGTACGTACGTACAAGTTAAATGAAACTTATGCATTTTTAATTACGAATAATAATATACTACAATAATATACCTATACATAATGGTTTTCGATTATATAAACAAAATTAATTCTTAAATATAAGGAGCTTCATTGCCTTATTCAAATATAACAAATACAAATTAAAATTAAATAAACAAATTGTATCTCGCATTGTTATTAACATATGTTAAAGTGTGAAATAATTACAGTTTATCCAATGTTCACTTGCAAATTACGAGAACAATTATCTTTTAAATACAACTCAAATATCTATATACCTACTCGTAACGACCGATTTTTAACCGACTTCAAAAGAAGGAGGTTCTCAAGTTCACCGGTTTTTTTTTATGTATGTACACCGATTACTCGGAGATTTATGATCCGATTTACGTGATTCTTTTTTAGTTTGATGCGAAATAGTTGCCATTTGGTCCCATAAAAATTTTATATAGTTTGGCCCAGTAGTTTTCATTTTATGGACATTTTTGTATGCAAATTTTTGTTTATGTGGACGATGTAACTGTTTTTGGCAGAGACGTTTTTAAATCTTAGTCAATCAAGCTAGACTCATACTGTTCAAGTGTTTCTTGGCATGAACAGTTACAGACGACTAGCGTTTAATACGCGCGTATAAGCTTGTTTTTGGAAGCGCATGTAGGCGCACCTTTTAGCACAAGCGCATTTTTTATTTTGTACGTACACCGAATACGCGGCAATTTAGTAACCGATTTACGTGATTCTTCTTTAGTTTGATGCAAAATAGCTGCCATTTTTAGGGTTCTGTAGCCAAATAGCAGTCCAGTCCGTCCGTATGTCACAGCCACTTTTTTCCGAAACTATAAGAACTATACTGGCGAAACTTGGTAAGCAGATGTACCTATTCCGTGAACCGCATTAAGATTTTGACACAAAAATAGAAAAACAAACAATTAATTTTGGGGGTTACCCATACTTAGAACCGAATTTAAAAAAATATTTTATCAAACCATATATGTGAGGTATCTATGGATAGGTCTTCAAAAATGATATTGAGATTTATAATATTATTTTTATCTTAACTGTATAGTTTGCGCGAGAGACACTTCCAAAGGCGTACAATGCCCCCCCTCCCCCCCCCCCCCGTAACTTCTGAAATAAGAGAATGATAAAACTAAAATAGATAGATGATGTCAAATAGACGACATTACCATGCAAACTTCCACCGAAACTTGGTTTGAACGAAATCTAGTAAGTAGTGTTTTTTAATGCGTCATAAATCGTAAACCGCAAATTACCTTCCAGTCTATCAACTCAAGTACTTGCTGCTACGGAAACAAACATTCCGCCTTTCACGGGCGAATCCGACTCGAAATCGACTCGTTGTCTTGATCATCAATACGATCTAGTCTATGGGCGTTCTGCTCAGTACATTCGATGGCTAATCGATCATGAATAAGACCTAGTCGAACATCCCTCTCATCAGCAGACTCCTTAGCTAATCAATCATAAATGAGACCTAGACTATGAGCCCTCGGCTCAGTAGACTCGGTGGCTAATCGATCATTAATAACACCTAGTCTTCATAGACTGCTGAGCAGAGGGCATCTGCTCAGCAGACTTGATGGCTATTCGATTCGCTTTTTTACTTTTTGCAATCATTGTTAGAATCATCATGTCACGTATATTATAATACTTACTTTATATAATTATAATTTATAATGATATAAAGTTAGTGACTATTTTTAGATTATATTAATACTAGCACTTCTTTGCCTGAAATACAGGATTACCTAGTTCAGGCACACCTGTAACTTTTGTAGCGAATTAAGAAAAATTGTATTTGTAGTTTTATTTTACGTTTCAGTTGTTAAGAATTTTATCTGAAATAAATTATTATTATTATTTTATTAATAAGACCTAGTCTATAAGCCCTCAGTACACCAAAATAATAACACGATTTTATCATTTCCCTAAACAAATCTGGTGATTTGTTAAAAACCTAAACTGATTCAGTGAAATGATAAAATAATAATAAAAGCGAAGATGATATGGTTCGGGAGTTCTATGCTTATTATGCCAAAAAGAAGAGAACATTAAAAAGCAAAGGGAAGATGCTTCACAAAATTTAAAAAGATCTGCTGATAAAATGAAAGAAACTTGTTCGAAGAAATTCAAGGATGTATTAGTTGGTTCCACCGTTTTGGGTGATGTACCAAAAGTAGACAGATGCAAATAGTATTACAGGCATTGTATTCGATACAAAAAACAATTTATTTCAAATTGGTCCTTCAGTTGGCATCATAAGAAATTAGCTTCCTAGCAACGCTCTTCAATTGTCTATAGTTACTTTAACCGATTCAGTTCCATCGACTAAGCTGAGTTTGCGTGAAATTGCACGAATAAATGTGTCCGTAAGAAAAATAATGTTCTATGTGAGTAATTCACGTGGCCACAAATCTGCTACGTGTTTTGATAAATGATCATTACAAATAAGCATATCATAGGTTAAGTTTTTCAATTTTTAAAATATGTTTTTTTTTTCTTTTATTTTTAAATTTTTATTTTAATTATTTTTAAATTATGTTCTAGTGGCGACTTTTGAGATCAATATTGCATTGTACTACACCTGATTATTATAATTATGTAGGTAATCTTACAAAATAAACGTTTAAAATACCACAGAAAAGTTATTTTGTCATTTCACTAAACCAATTTTGGGATTTGTTCAAATCACTAGATTTCTTTAGTGGGATTTGTCAAATCTCCAGATTTGCTTAGGGAAATGATAAAATCGTGTTGTTATTTTAACATCCTCCGTGATTTGATGAAATCCCTTAGGGATTTGGCCAAATCCCTGTTTTTATCATATCCCTGCGACATATGCGCTTCCTGTTCAGACTTTCATGAATCTTAGCGAGTCTAGACTCGTACTGTGCAAGTTTTCTTAGCGTGATCGTAATTTGATGTAGTTTTTCTTACTTTACAAACGGTCTTTTCGATCATTCACTGTCTCACAAGAACGTGAAAAGAGTTTCGAATAACATTTTTTCGGAGGATATTTCTTATTTCCAATCTCGTTTGCTGGGACCTATTGTTTCGAGGCGCGCGGCACCTTTCGTAGTCCTACCCATAGTTAGACATTAAAAAGTAACAAATAAAAAAAACTTCGTTTAAAAAAACCGACTTCAAAAACTAAAAAGTATAAAAAAAATATCTTAATAAAGATTTAATTTAATACAATTCTTATGCAAACGTAATACCTTTAATATTAATGAAATACTATAATTTGTATGTGCTACTTATTGATAGGTTTGAAGTCGGTGCCAAGCCCTAAGCAAAATAAAGATAATATTACATACAGATTTCATACTTTTGATGAGATTCCTATACTAAAGATTAAACTACGTACATAAACGTTTTTTTCGGGGGTAGGTGACTAAAAAGTTCAGACGTAATTTTGCAAAAGCTAATTATATTTTATTTATAATTACAGTATTTGCCTAAAATTAACTGTTTATTTTAAGTGTTCTAAAGTTAATTTTGTGTTACTCACCTGGGAAGCACATTTATGTAACTTAAGCACTACAATATCACCACCTGCCAGCTTAACATCTACACTGCACTTTTTTAAATCTCTACACCAAGATGTCCAATTTGTCAGAGATATTAACCACTCAGAACCGGCTTGAGGAGAACATAACAAAGAGATTTGATGACCTCCAGGCACAGATAACAAATGCTGGATCGTCCAAGGATACTGTTGCAAAGGTAGCTGAAGAGCTCCGGACATTCAGGGAGCTTATTTTTGGTATCCTCAGCCTTCTCCGGCAACAAATTAGGGATTGCAGCAAGCAAGTTGATGACCTCGAGGCACAGAACCGCCGCAAAGTTCTTATTATATCAGGTATACCTGAGGAAGAAAATGAAGACTGTGCTAAGCTTGCTTTGGAGATCTTCAATAATAAGATGGGCCTTCTCAACATAAACAAATCCTCCATTAAAGTTTGTCACAGACTTGGTTCATCCAAAAAGCAACATCATCGGCCTATTTTGGTGCGGTTTGCAAGTCTGGACTTCAAATCGGCGGTTTGGAAGGCAAAGACCAAATTAAAGGGTTCTCCAGTTTCAATCAAGGAGTTCCTGACAAGGCCCAGGCAAGCAGTCTTCGCTAAAAGTCGCTCTCATTTCGGGTTTCGCTCTGTTTGGACTCAAAGCGGCGTTATCTTCATTAAAACGCCCTGCGGTAGCAGCCACAAGATCACCACGGAGGAAGAGTTGGCCCCACTCATCACCAAGTATCCAAAAGTGTCGGCGGAGACTCCTACAACGGGCTCAAACTCCGGTCATAGTAAATCCTAAAAGATATTATTTTATTTAGCTTCATTGCACGTAGTTTAGACTCATTAGGTATATTTTAATCTAATTTAGCGTTTAAACCTACCATTCTCGAACTCGTGGTCATGTATTGTACTCGATGTTATGTTATAATTGTTGTTTTACATTGTTTCGTATTCCACTCATATGACCAGTTTATTTTTTTTGTCCTCAATAATATTAAATTTAGTCAATGTAGGTAAAATTATATTATGTATTATTGCCAAAAGTATCCGGTATACTTTTGGCAATAATACATAATATAATTTTACCTACATTGACTAAATTTAATATTATTGAGGACAAAAAAAATAAACTGGTCATATGAGTGGAATACGAAACAATGTAAAACAACAATTATAACATAACATCGAGTACAATACATGACCACGAGTTCGAGAATGGTAGGTTTAAACGCTTATTTCAACGAAGTTTGATTAACGTGCGAGATGACATTTGGCTTGTCAATTTGACATTTGGGTGCGTTTCGTTTCACATAAATTTACGAAGTGAGTTGCTACTACGTGTAATGTGTTGTATATTTTTTACTTTTTTTTGATTTACGTAATCTATGTGTATTGCAGTGTACTAGTGTGCGCTGGCGGGTGGTGCAGGGTTTAATTGGTCTGTCAATTATTGCACCACTTATTTAGTTCTTATCATTTTTTTTTTTTATAGTTTAGTATTTTATTTTTATATAAGTAATTTTATTTATGTCTATTTTATCTGATGATGATTCATATTATTCTGCCAACGAATTTACTGCAACTGATGACAGCTTCTGCTCCATAAATGACTCACTTGGAGATTTGTAAGGAACAATTTTAGTAAATCTCGTAAGAACTTACTGAACATTTGCCATATAAATGCACAAAGCGTCCCGAGCCATTTTACTGATTTGTACGATGCCTTTTCTGACTGTAATGTACACGCTGTCCTGATTTCTGAGAGCTGGCTTAAACCACATTTGCTTTCTACTATGTATTCCCTCCCAGGTTTTGTGCTCGTCCGTAATGACCGTTTAGGTAAAGGAGGAGGAGGAGTTGCCATATATCTCAGGAGTGATCTCCCGTATAAGATATTGGCGTCCTCTTCCTCAAACTACTCAGCCTCCTCAGAGTTTCTATTCCTTGAGGTTTATATCAAAGGTGTCAAGATAGTTTTGGCCACAGTATATTGTCCCCCTAATGTTGACTATTTCACTGACTTGGAGTCGGTACTTGAATCTTTGGGTTCGGAGTATGTACACCACATCATCATGGGCGACTTCAATACCAATCTCCTCAATCAAAACTCTCCTCGTACCCGGAAACTCTTACATATTGTCGAGTCAAGTTCTTTGCACGTTTTGCCTCTTCAAGCCACCCACTACAATGCCTCAGGTGAAGATACTTGGCTCGACTTAATCCTATCCTCTAATCCTTCCTTGGTTTCCACTCACGGACAACATCCTGCTCCTGGATTTTCCAACCATGACCTTATTTATTTAACCTATATCTTGAAACCTCCTAAACCCAAACCCAAGGTTCTGCACGTGCGTTCTTTCGCGAAGATGGACTTAGAACTTCTTTGCAAGGATGCCGCTAAACTTCAGTGGAATTCTTTGGTAGAAGCACAGGCCATAGACGAAAAGGTAGAGATCCTTAATGGTAAAGTCACAGAGCTGTACGATGTTCACGCACCAATTAAAAAAGTCAAGCTGAAGCGTCCACCTGCACCCTGGATGTCTAGGGGAATTCAGATAGCTATGCGACGTAGAGACCGGGCGTTTCGTAAATTTAGGAATGGCCGTTCTGATGAGGATTGGTCTCTTTATAAAGTGGCTAGAAATCGGTGTAATCAGATGGTACGTAACGCTAAACGCCGGCATATTTTCGACAATATTTCTTTTACTTCTCCTGCTGGTATCTGGAAATTCCTCGGAACTCTCGGTATCGGCAAGTCGCAATGTTCAAACCCTCCTAGCTCTATCAGTCTGGATGATCTTAATCAACATTTCTCTACCACTTCTGTAATGGATCACCGGACGATATGTGATACTGTCAACTACTTAAATGGTTTGTCGCGCTCTAATACTATTTCGTTTCACTTCTCTCCAGTCTCTTCTGACGAGATCAAAAAGATTATCCTTTCCATTAAATCCGATGCAGTTGGTTATGATAAGATTGGCCGCCGCATGATTATCCCTATCCTGGATCATATCCTTCCTGCCATTTCTCACATAATTAATTTTTCCCTGGATACTGGATCTTTCCCCACCTTATGGCGTAAAGCTTTTGTCCGTCCACTCCCTAAGTCCTCTAATCCCTCACTTCCCGCTCATTACCGTCCTATTTCTATTCTTCCTTTCCTCTCCAAGGTACTTGAGTCCTGTGTACACGAACAACTCTCCAGTTATGTTCTTGTCAACCAACTGCTAAGCCCGTTTCAATCGGGATTTAGACCGGGCCACAGTACCACCACCGCTCTCCTTAAAGTGACTGGCGATATTAGGGCAGGTATGGAGGATACAATGATCACCATTATGGTTTTGATCGACTTTTCAAATGCCTTTAATACCGTCAGTCACGTTATCCTATTATCTATTCTCTCCCATCTAATGGTTTCTGATGAAGCTCTGGAATGGTTTTCCTCCTATCTTCGGGGGCGCCAACAGTCGGTTTACGTCGGGGAGTCCTTTTCAAACTGGCGTGACCTCGATACTGGTGTCCCACAAGGCGGTATACTCTCTCCTCTTTTATTTTCGATCTTCATAAATCTTATAACTCATAACCTTCAGTGTGCGTATCATCTGTATGCCGATGATCTCCAGATTTACGTTCAAACGACATTTGACGGACTGGCTGAGGGTATTGCTAAGATAAATCGTGACTTAGATGCGATAAAAGTTTGGTCTCAGAATTTTGGCTTAACTGTGAACCCGACAAAGTGTCAAGCCATCATAATGGGGAGCTCCCGATTACTATCAAAGGTTGAGCTACGTGATCTTCCATCAATAATCTTTGATCATAAGTGCATAACTTTAAGCCAAAATGTGAAAAACCTTGGACTAAACATTGATGCCTCATTAAGCTGGCAAAAACAAATAGCAAGTGTTAGTCAAAGAGTAACAGGCGTATTGCGGTATCTCTACCGTCTTAAAAATTTTCTACCAATAAAAACTAAGGTAATGCTCGTGCAGGCCTTAATATTTCCTATAGTCGACTATGGTGATGTTTGCTACTTTGACCTGAATGCAGATCACCTCAATAAACTCGATAGACGTCTGAATAACTGCATTCGGTTCATTTTCAATCTTCGTAAGTATGACCACGTCTCTTCTTATCGATCCCAACTGCAATGGTTACCGATCCGCGAACGACGATCATTACGAGCACTAACCACCTTATATTCTATTCTTGACTCTTCTTCTCCATCTTACTTATCTCACCACTTTCAATATCTTTTCACTAACCATTCTAAAAATCTTCGCTCTTCACACAATCGTCTTCTCCAATGTCCATCTCACCGCTCTGACTTCCTTCACTCTTCTTTCTTTATACAGCCAATTCTTCAGTGGAATGCTTTACCTCTCGAAATCAGGATGGCCAAGAGTCGCATCTCATTTAAAAGAAAAGTTCGTGAGCATTTACTTCGCAAATTGTTAGCAGAAACCCCCCAGTTATAAGTTAAATATATGGTTCATGATCGGATTTTATAGTATAGTATCATATAGTATAGTATCTTATAGTATAGTATTATATAGTATAGTATTATATAGTATAGTATTGTATAATATAGTATTTTATAGTATAGTATTGTGTTGTCCAGTTCTTACTACTTTAGAAGTAGCTTAGTATAGCCCTTTCATACTTTCGGATAATTGTATCATCCGTGCACCTACCATGCTATCTCTGCACCACCCTAAGGTCGACTGGCAGAAAATGCCTTGGGCATTAAGTCCGCCTTTGTACCATTTGATGTGCATAAAGTTATAAATAAAAATAAAAAATAAAAATAAACTTTAAGAACAATATGAATTACAGAAACAGATAAAACTATATCATAAAAATATATTTAATATTAATATCTGAACGAGTTATTATAGTTATAATAAATCTATATTATTCCTATATATGAATATATTTGTGGCCCTGAAAAACAAACAGATAAATTATTAATTAGGAGACAACGCATCAAAATTTTACTATATTTCGAGACGACCGTCAACGACGTCTGCCCGCTTGGGTTGTAAACACGAAGAAACACGAAGCTATCCCGCTGAAGGTATACTATTATTACATTTGGCCTTGGCACCGACTTCAAACCTATTAATAGGTAGCACATACAAATTATAGTATTTCATTAATATTAAAGGTATTACGTTTGCATAAGAATTGTATTAAATTAAATCTTTATTAAGATATTTTTTTTATACTTTTTAGTTTTTGAAGTCCGTTTTTTTTAACGTAGTTTTTTTTTATAACAAAACTTATGTGGGACCGCACAGAAAGAATAAGACTTATCAACCTCGGTTCCCAATTTAAAAAAAAATGATTTGTTTAATTTCTTTTTTTTATTTGGCGAAAAAGTGACTTCATTGTTGATCAAATTCAAAAGAAGTCCAAATAGTTTCGCAGAAAATCACAGTTATTTTTAAGTCCTACACAAGTTATAGATTTTAGTAGGTAGTATATGACTAAGTAACTCTTTATACTTACAATATTTGAATGGTGGCACAATCTGAAAAGCCTTGTTTATAAGTCCAATTCGCACTTAGCTGTTTTTTTTTTGTAATATCTTAGTTAAAATACATACAGGGTGACACAAATTGCATTGGATATCCAAACAAGAAATATTACTACGCTGTAAAACCAGCAGTTTACGACTTAGAACATGGAAAATTTAAAACCTTGCAACAGCATTCCATTCCATAATTACTTTGACCAAAAAGTAAAAGTTTAAAAACAAACATGCGGATAAAAACGAAAGTGATTGATAATGGACAAAAAAATTAAAAAAAGATGGAGTCACATCTAGTTTACTCCCAAAGTAAAGTAAGTTTTACATAACCAAGGGCCGTAACGGTCAGTGGGCCAGTTTATACAGACTACAGACCAGTTACTGTTATTATGTATTACAGACGGTGATTTAAATGCGATGCACAAATCATATGAACGTTTCTGTTGACGTCAATGAAAGTATTAAACGAATGGTTGACTTATAGTAGATTAGACATTTAGAAGAAATAATAAATGTATTCAGTGTATAAGAGAAAATTTCAAATACAAATTTAATTTTTTTTATCGCATTAGCGAGAAGACTGTCGTTTGTACCTACAAAGGCTGGTCTTATCGTTAATGCAATTTTTTTTCAAGGCAACTAAGTTTGGCGTGGATAGACGAAGGAAAGGGAAAAAAGGTAGAAAAGTGTAACAAGAAGTCAACATATTAACTTGACACAAAGTAATAAAAAATGTAAGAAAAATTAAAGTGTCCCGTACATTTTTAATTCCTCCTCCATTTTTTATTCAACAACACAAAAGCAATCAAAATAAAAAGTAAACAATTTTCGATGGGCACCCTGTTGCATGATAAAAATTCTAAAGAGGCGTCTATGACCTAGTTAGCTTATGTTCATCGAAAAACGTGCTCGAACACAAAACTGTGTTAGTAGGTTGCTTCTCGGGTGTGTACAATATGTTAGATAATACTGTGACCTTTGCAATGTTTGCCTATGACATAAGAAGCCTAGGCCGACGACTTGTGGCTCTCATGTTATGGCTGAATTATTTGGGAAAGGTTGAACTTGACTTAGTAAGTAAGTAAGTAACTCTTTAATGTACACCAAAAATAATACATAAAAAGAACTATGAGTATGTTAAGAGTGTACAAATGGCGGCCTTACCGCTAAGTGTGATCTCTTCCAGGCAACCGTTGAATGGACCAGGAGTAAAGTAAAGGCATTTGGATATTTGTTGGCATAATTAGCAGGAAGGATTTTTTTAGCTTAGCTTATGAGAATAAATATAAAAGGTAGATCTTCAATGAAAATTCTAAAGTATTATTATTATGGGTTGTTAAACTGCTAAATAGATATTTAAACAACATGTATCATAAATAGTGTGGAATACTTAGTCACTCTAAATAAACTTTGAACTGACTATCGGTCGCCGTAGCCTAGTTGGTAGTGCTCCTGCCTACGAAGCTGGTGGTCCTGGGTTCGAATTCCGGTAAGTGCAAATATTTGTGTGATCAGCACGAATATTTGTTTGTGAGTCATGGATGTTTTCTATGTATATAAGTATTTATCTATCTATATAAGTATGTATATCGTCACCTGGTACCCATAGTACAACCTTTGCTTAGTTTGGGGCTAGGATGATCTGTGTGACACTGTCCCGAGATGTCCCGAGATATTGTCCCGAGATATATTATCTTGTAGAACATTTTTTTCTAATAAGCACATAATGCCTCGTACTTAAGGTGCGTTAGCTGATGCTGATCAAAATGTAAGAAAGTGGAGATGAATTATTAAGTTTATTCCAGTAACCCTTACTTAGATATACCTACCATGGAGATTATAATATTTTTCAGAAGTACCTACCCACTGGTACCTACACTCATTCATCATATTAGCCAAAAGAAGTTTACTGCGGGACAAAGGCGGCGTCCCTCGAAGATCTCCACAATTACCGGTCTTGCGCTACCTGCATCCAGCTAGGTGCTAACAACCAATGATTAAAGTCAATGTAATGATCAGCTTTCCTTATAAATATTAATCAAAGTTTCTTTTAAATATAAAACAGCTAGTGGGGATCATTGACATGTAACATATTTTATTTAACCAATGGGGATTTATTTGGCGGTGTCCCTGTATCAGTAAGGATTTCTGGGACAAACAAATTTATTCACGTATATACAGAGCGTTTATGTAGTGATGTCATCTCAAAACATCGTGAATCATCATCATCATCATATCAGCCGAAAGACGTCCTTTGCTGAACAATGGCCTCCCTAAAGATCTACACAATTGCTGGTCTTGCGCTATTCGCATCCAGCAGTTTCCAGCGACCCGCACATGATCTTCGGTCCATCTTGTAGGAGCCCTGCCCACGCTGCGTCTTCCGGTTCGTGGTCGCCACTCGAGAACCTTTCTGCCCCAGCGGCCGTCGGTTTTAAGAGTTATGTGCACACGCCTTGTTTAATATATTTTAATATTAAATAAAATCTTGATACACGTATTTTAGAAACTGATATTTTACTAATATTACTTTTTAATTTCATAGCAATATATTCAATGAAAAGCGTAAATTGAGTCACAAAAATGGGAAATCATAAATTTGATCTCTCTATTGGTAGAGTTCTAGACCTACCCCAGGATTATTGAAGTTATGATTTTTGAGATTTTATAAACAGTTAAGTTTACTTAACTGTTTATTAGTACCAACCAGTGTTATTTTTAGAGTTTCGTACCCAAAGGATAAAACGGGACCCTATACTAAGACTTCGATGTCTGTCTGTCCGTCAGTCACCAGGCTGTATCTCATGAACCGTGATAGTTAGAAAGTTGAAATTTTCACAGATGATGTATTTCTGTAGCCGCTATAAAAACAAATGCTTACTACAAAACATAATAAAATAAATATTTAAGGGGGCTCCTATACAAGAAACGTGAATTTTTTGCTCGTTTTTATAGATACGGAACCCTTCGTGCGCGAGTCCGACTAGCACTTGGCCGGTTTTTTATAAACTGATGACGATAATTATGTAGGTAATATTTTTAAATAGCGTCTTCAAGATTAACATTGCTCAATAAAAGTGTTTTCATAGTGGATCACAAATGTTCAATAGGTAGGTAGTTAAGTATTATAAATCCAACTAGTTTATGACCACGACTTCATCCACGTTATCTTTAGAATAAGATAAAAGATCTACTGGTCTAGTGGTTAGTGATGCTGACTGCTAAGCCAGAGGTCGTCGGTTCGATTCCCACCCGGGACAAATCTTTGAATGATGAGCACCTCACCATCATATCATAGCTAGATGTTCTCACCGGTCCGTAAGCGATCGGCGTGGTTAAGCAACTAGACTCGGGGTCAGTCCATCCATATATGGGTGACCGCCAAAGTGGTTTAAGTTCTGAGCGTCTCTGTGCTTCGGAGGGCACGTTAAGCTGTCGGTCCCGGTTGGAGTCATTAGACAACAGTCGTTAAGCCATGTCAGAGGCCTACCGGGCGGCTTGAGCAACTCTGACACTAGGGTTACCACTACCCATACGATAAGCAAGTAAGCAAGCACGATAATTTGTTCTGTGTCTAGGTGTAATTTAGAAATATGTTGGTTGTCACAAGATATTTATTTATTTTAGATTATAAATATCTAATTTTTTTATTATAGATGGCAGTGTGTTGGTTGTCACAAGATATTTATTTATTTTAGATATTTATAGATACCTTTATCACGGGATAATTTTAACACGCAATTATTTTTGTTAAGGCAGGGGAATCCCTACGCATACCACCTGCCAAGAGTGTCAACGGATGGGTATCGCAAGGACGTAAACATAACCTGCCGTGAACTTCTCCAGTCGCTAGGTGGGGGAAGCCCCGGTAACGCGGATATACTGATCCGGTACCCCTCTTTTTCGCCTTACCCCAGATGGTTGGAACACGTAAACTTGGGCTTTCGTTTTTTCTCCCGGATGGCCGACTCCTGCGAGTCAGGCATAGCGACAGTTACAAATAAATAAAAAAAGGTTTTTATGCACGTAGACTTTACAAAAGCGCTTGTAAATAGTCAGAATATGTTTGTAGTAATATAGTTAAGTATACATAATATTTCTAGTTACATATTATAGGTATAAACATATCGCTGTCTTCCCGGAGTTGGTTAGCACATGGCGGCAATAGAGTGCACTTCTCTTACTGCCGCCGCAGTCCCGAGGGGAGGGGGGAGGGGTAGGGCCTATGTTTACGATTATAAACATTCACTCAAAGCATGACGAAGTAACTCACATACAAACTATCCCATTTGTAATATATTGAACGGATTAGCAGCTACTTTTTTACTCATGCAATAATAACATACCACAGAATTAAAGTAAACATATTGAGGTTTCATTAAATTATGACGTACTTCTTGGTAGGTAAATACTATTACGATATTACCGGGCTATTAGCCCCAAGACCAAAATACTTAACTAAAAGAGGAAACACCTAGTTTTTCTTCTTTTAGTTAGGTATAGGGGTATATATAAATTAAACAAAGCAGTTATTCATAGTCTATATACTTATCGTTTGATGGATGAAACTAAATGAAAAGCAAACTAATAAAAATTGTGACATAGAAAATTGTTTATCGGGCCAGTATGCGTGGTCGGTAAGTACTTGGCTTTCACGCCGCGGTTTCATTCAGTGGCAGTTTGCCCTGTGTCTGGGTGTATGTAATTTATACATATAATAAAATCGTAGGAAAGTCAAAACTGTACATTCAATATTTTTTAAAAAGGATACTTGCGACGTGATTACAATCGATATCGAAGCCAAACATATAGTTTTTAGAATTTTTGTCTGTATGTCTGTTTGTCTGTATGTATGTCCGGGCTAAACTCAAGAAGTACTGCATAGATTTACTTCAAATTTTGCATGAATGTTAATAAGAGGTCGGGTCAACATATAGGCTACAAATTATCACGCTATCACTTACGGGGGAGCTGTGATAATTTATAAAATTTAACGCGGGTAAAACCGTGGGGCTCAGCTAGTTATCTATAAGTATGTATTAACAAAAGAAAAGTAGTATATGTCGTATATCAATCTGATTTCCATAGTACAAGCTCTGCTTAATTTGGAATAATAATGTCCCTGCATAACACTTGGAGATAGATCCCATCTGATCTCTGCGACCAAGACTTTGCTCTCGGCCTCCCAGACTGGGTACTTGGCGAGTCCAGGGCAGAGCTGGGCATAGTACAGGTCGCTCTTGCAATGGTGGCAGTGTGTCCTCGCTTCTCGACCTATCCGGCACAGATACTCACCGAATATCCAGGGGTCCTTAAACTAACCATTCGCTTTCGGATAGGCAGGGGCTATACCTGGCTACAAGGGTCTCTACACCTTTGGGTATGCTTGCCCATGAATTGCAAGTATGTAAAACAATTTCGTGATATAGTTATTTATCTACCAGTTTCAAAGAGAACACCTGCAGTGTTCTCTTTTAAACCGGCTTCATAAAGCAGGTCATCAATTGCACGGTATGTTTTTTTTAATATGCATGGTCAGTGATTTCTCCTTTGTTTGCAAACCGATTTTGATAGTAGGTACTTTTTTATTCAATTGAGAAAGATTTTGAGATGATCCCATAAATTTGAGTATATAAAAAGGAACGTCGAAGTAGGTTGTACATTTAAAAAACGGTAATTATATAAATAGTCTGTATTATTTGTTATTTTTTTATTTTTACGGGCCTGTTGGCGTGGTTGGCAAATACCTACTTGCTTTTCAAGCCGGATTCGATTCTCACCCAGGACAGATATTTATGTGCATGAACATGTCTGTTTGTCCTGAGACTGGGTGTAACTTTCTATATAATTACGTATTTACAAAAAAAGTAGCGTATGTAGTATATCAGTTATCTGGTTTCCATATTGCAAGCTCTGCTTAGTTTAGGATCAGATTGCCGTCTGTAAATAATGTCCCAGGATATTATTATTTATATACAGCTATTAATGATTTCTTTCACACTTTGAGGGCGTTGTGTGAATGCTTAGTAGTTAGACTGATTTGTAGGTAAGTAACAAATATGTGACAGGAGTGGACGTGAGCGGATTATGTGACTATTATAGTCGAATGACGTCACTGAGTACCTACTTATGGCCGCCATAGTTCTAGTGAAATTAATCCCTATGTCTGGAACTTTAAAACGTATAATTGACGGAGTCAAAGTACATCCAGACTCATAAAAACTATTAATGGGTCACACTAATAATTGTCCTGCGCGGTAATCGAACCCGGATCACGAAGTGGCGAAGGGTCAGGCTTAGCCGCTGCCCCACACGTGCAGTCAAAATTATATTTTACATTAATACTGTTATAAGTATCACGCACTCTCTAATTTAATTACCAAGTGTTAGATATGTATACAATGCAAAATCAATTTTGAATCTGAAGTTCTAATTACTTTGGTTGAAATTAGCTTGTTATTTTTTTTGGTAATTATTCACTTTTATCATTTAAAAGACAACCTCGTAATCGTATGTATGTCATTATTTTGAGATTGAAGAATTGATGTTTTATAATTAGCAGAAGTATAAAATAATTATATAGTATTTTTTTATAATTTCATTTGAAGTACGGAGGAGTACGTAAATATTTCATATTAATTTTATAGTAAAATAAAGATGAACATTTACTTATGAGCTGATAAATGTTCTTAATTATTGATTAAATATATGGTTATGCAATATTTTTATTTCAATTCTAAACGACAGATTAAGGGCATTGGATAACACATTTATCTTTTTTTAACAAAACCGCAACAGTAATAATAAATCTCAACAATTACACGTTTCGCATCCACCTACAAAATTACTTGTATAACTTGACTTTACAAAATGTCAATGAATAACTTAAAATTCTTAACAATTCTAGATAATATGTTCATACGTAGAACAAACACAACCACCGCACCACCAGACAGGTTCCCCCCATTAACGAGAGACAAATCAACACCACAGTCGGTAAGACCATACCAAACACCAAGGACCGCATCATAATTACGGCACACACATGACACCTTGGGGGGGGGGGGGGGGGGGGGGGCTTGCGGACTGGTTTACTTGAAAGTAAGTACTAAAGAGTACCACGATATTCTCCTCAACATTTCGAATAGTAATAGCCTGCAGTAATTTAACATTCATTGGTAGTCTGCCAAACGTATAACTGCTGAACATAATGTTTTCCTCTCCATATTCTACCTGTATGTTAAATCAACTAAATCTAAGGAAACTGCGATATTTTCCTCAAGTCTGATTAGGTTTTAATCTATACAACCTTCTAAGGAACTAGACTCTAACTAGGTGACTTTACCGTATAATATGAATTTTAATTTAAAAGGAATTCCAACTGTCACTAAGCTAGAGAACTAGGGCGAGCGACTGGCACTGGTTGTGGTTATAGCTCGAGCAAAAACTAGCTTAGGCAAGTATTTCACTTATACTGGAGCGGTGCAACTGTAACTCTACGTTAACACAGGAAGACGCGGGCTGCTCGTAAATATTCATTATATTAACTTAATTCACGTCCGTGCGTGACTTCCAGGGTTGCCAACTGAAAACAAGCGCTAGCTGTAACCTAGCTAGTGATGAGGTGGTGACCCTTTCGGCAGAGCATGCAAGAATCGTAATTTTGTTCGTTTTCACAAATATATGTATGTAATGTCTTGCAGAACTGTATGTATATATTTGTACTCCTCATTTTCTTGTGGGTAGTGCTCAATTAAATGATTTTCATTTCATTTCATTTATCGAAAGGCGTATTCCATCGATACAAATTCAAACTAAGGGTTGACCTTAAAACGACGGTGCTGAGTATTGTCACGAGAGTTTCTAATGACCTTGATTAGTTTTAGGTAAGTCGTGATCTTGTCACCTTAATCGTCGCTTTCCCGGGGCTCCTCCCATCAGGCGCTAAGAGAAGCCACGGCAGGTTAGGTTTAGTCAGCGCGAGTCCGTCATAACAGATAATCTTTTGTAGGTTGGCATGCGTACTGCACTCGTTGCTTGCCAAAAGCAAAATTATTCAAAGTTACCTAGATACTATAATCGCCTACGAAAAATGAAATGTACATTATATACTCGAGAATTCACGACACGTTCTAGATGACGTACTAAATTGTGTTTTATCATAAATATACATAGTTACTTTGACTTTTACCTCATTAATTTTATTGGAGAACTGTTCGAGGTAAATAGAAAAGTTAAACTTGGGAATTGTCATTCCCCTTGCAAATATCCTTACGTCCACTAAGCATAGATCTACGTGATCTCCATAGAGCCTTAACAATTTACTGTCAACTTAGTATGCTAGTTAATATACCTTACCCGAAGGTATGTTATTTACAAGTATTGTAAAGTTATTACCTATCTCAATAATGCGGTGCAATACTAAGTTATTTGACAGTGTGGTGACAGCGGGAAATATGAGAATATTGTCACCACATCTCATCCCGTGGGGGGCGTAGAAGTCGACCCGAGGGAATATAGGTCAGAGGAGGAGAAGGAGGAGAGGAGAAGCAGCTTCCTTCTAATTACTATGACCATCTTACAGCGATCGCCAACCCGTCTGCCTAGCGTGACGATTACGGCATTTACCCCCTAGATGTTTCTTGGGAGAGGCTTATCTAGTAGTGGACTTCTTTGAGCTGTAATGAAAAAATTAAATTTGTTCAGCACTCGGGTATTTACATACACTTGTACTTGTCAAGCTCACAATGCAATACATAAACATAGTTTAATACAGTAATTAAAGCAACAAAATATTTCGAATTAGTCCGTCCGTGCGGTCTGTTTCACATATATTCACATATATTTTAACCCTTCAATAAATAATAAATAGCAAGTTACTAAGCTATTGTTACATTTAGCAATAGTATATTAAAATTAAAGATATTAAAACAACGAGCGCAAAAGGCTCTCGACCAGCAGCTTGATTTAAGCGAGTAATAACTGAGGACACCCTATGGGGAACACTTAATTGTAATTTAATTATTTATATTTCTTATTATTTTATACCTGTTGCATGATCTTGTATGATAAAGATTGAATTCTAACACAATTGTAAAATATTGTTTATGAATAAATGAAAGATGGAATTCAAAATAGAGGTCTGTCCCGTGCAAGTGGCACGGGACTACAAATCACTTGTTAAGGGGGCAACACCCTAGCTATCCTGCGGCTTTCTCTAGCTACCTAGGTGGACGACCCGGAGAAGAAAGCCACAAAGAAACTCCAGGCTTGCTTTTTACGTCTTCGTTTGCTTTTGTTTTCTATTTTTTTTACATATTGTATTTTTAATACGTTGTGATTGGCTGGTATGTGGGCTAATGCACGCACAGAACCGATGACATCTAGTTAATCAAAATAATTGTGAGGTAATAAACAATAACAATGAGGTAATAAAATAAATGATGATGATGATAACAAGTTATAGCATATTACGTTCACTTATGAGATGACGACCGCCATATCTCAGTTGCTAGTGAACCAGCCTTCTGATCCAAAGCGCAATACTCGCACAAGACAAAGATTTGTGTTCATGAACAACGAGATTTCTATTTGTCTCAGTCAGGGTTTCTATGTATTGTATATATTTATTATAGCTTGTAGAACCGACGACCGCTGGGGCGGAAAAGTTCTCGAGTGGCGACCTCGAACCGGAAATCGCAGCGTGGGCAGGTCCCCAATAAGAACAGACGATCTTGCAAGGGTCGTGGGAAGTCACTGGATGCGGGCAGCTGGGGAGAACCTTGAGGGAGGCCTTTGTCCACGAAGATAATATATTGATTTACAAAAAGGAGTTAGTAAGTATTTCTATCCTTTGTCTAGTATCTCTAGTACAAGCTTTGTTTAGTTTTTGCTCGATGTCGTTGTTTGATATGTCTTGGATATTAATATATTATGAGATTTGAGGCGTTCATAATTAATGCACCCTCCAATCCGTAGGCACGTAATCAGTCCATAGATGGAGACTGCCAAAGAAGTAATTAAACCACTTTGGTGGTCACCCATCTATAGACTGACCGCGAGCCTAGTAGCTTAACCTCGCTGATCGCTCACGGACCTGTGAGAGAATATAGCTGTGTTTTTTATATAGAAAAAACGATTTACGAATACGATACTTACGGATTATTTTGGTGAAATGAGGATAGTCAGGTGTGAAATTGGTACAAAGGCATGATTCTGTGCATGTGACATCGGAGGTCACATGGTTCACACCTCGTGTTACACTGATAGATATCCATAAAAGATAACTAGCTAGGAATATTTGCGGTATGTTTCTATACCGCGTTACTTTAATTAAACTGCGGTCAAAGTTATAAATAACGATATGTCAGAACCAGAGGCGAATCACATAATGAATTACCGGTATGAGTAGAGTACGAGTACATGGAGTATTGCAACAAATAAGCAATGTTAACAAAAATATAGTTAGGTACTGTTAAAACTATAGGTACAACCGGCGGCCTTATAATAACAATCTCTTCCTGACAATCATTGGGTGAACAAGAAAACAGAATGTAGGAAAAGCGATAACTGATAAGTGTATCTACTATTATAAATAATAAAATAAGCATATTAGTTATGCCCATTTCAATAGAAGATACACTATCAGTTATGTCACTAAATGTACATATATACAGGTTATGTAAACATACTAATACTAATAATACTAAATCGAGTATTTATTATACAATATTTATATCCATAACATCGAGGAGTTGTGAAGACATTGGCAATGAAGAAGACATTTAAACTGACACATTACTTATCAGTTCAATTATTTTTCCTACGACAAATTTCAACGTTTAACGTTTCAAACGACGTTAAGGTTTGTGTAAAAAAAATTGTTTTAGGGCCAATGCACACCACGTTTTTTTAAACGCGCGTCGACGCGCGTATCTAAAACGCGCCGTTGACGCGTGTATCTAAAACGCGCCGTCGACGTGCGTATCTAAAACCCGCGTCAACGGCGTGCTTTTATCCTACAGAGCAGGTTGTTGTCGTCTACAGGCTGCGTCTGACTTGCGTGCGTGTCGCGCCTGTATCGCTACAAACGTGCGTTTAAAAAACTTGCTGTTCATAGGCCCCAATACATTTTTTTTAATTGCAATTAAATCGCGCCGCATGGACAGTAAAAGATTTATCGAAGAAATATCGACTGTATATAACGTGTTTACGTCTAAGCCTAGCTTTGGAATAGTACCTCGCTTTGTATTACTGTCAGTGATCAAATTCGTTTCAGTACTAACTAATCTTATCGGCAGTCGCTACCCTAGTGTCAGAGGTGTCCGGACCGCCTAGTAGGCCCCTGACATGGCTTAACGACTAGGCGACTTGTCTAATTATTGTAACAGGGAACGCCAGCTAAACGTGCTCTCGAAGGCAAGGAATCGCTCAAAGAAAAAATAAATTTGGTTGTCACCCATCTATAGGCTTGCCGCGTGCCTATATGCTTAACCTAGACAATCACTTACGGTCCGCTGCAAGAAACTGGCTATGAGTAGCTACAGCAATTCTAAATATTACCCATCAATTATATAACACCAAATTTACAATCTTCTTTGTTTCTTTCTTATTTTAAATTTTCTTTATTATATCTACCTTAAGGCTTATTACATTTTATTATATAGTAAACAGAATATTGAAAATCTTGCAATACAAACACATTAAGATTAAAAACATGGCTAAAACATAAACTTTATTAGAAATACACGGTTTTTCTGGATACTCTACTACTCTTTGCTATATACTGGCTATGAAAACAAAAAATCTGGGAAATCGTTAATATTTTTTTAGAAATGTGATCTTGCCTTATGTAATCTAACCCCTGTATTGCGGGGTACTTTACAAACATCTATACATATAATAATATCGTAGGAAAGTCAAAACTGTACATTGAATATTTTTTTTAAAGGATACTTGGGGCGTGATCTACAATCGATATGGATGCCAAAAATATAGTTTTTAGAATTTTTGTCTGTGTGTCTATATGTATGTCCGGGCTAAACTCAAAAAGTACTGCATGGATTTACTTCAAATTTTGCATGAACATTACTAAGAGGTCGGGTCAACATATAGGCTACATAGTATCACGCTATCACCTACGGGGGAGGAGCTGTGATAATTTATAAAGTTTACCGCGGGTAAAACCGCGGGGCACAGCTAGTATATGTAATAGACGGACACAAATTACATCCAGACTCAGAACAATTATTTATGGGTTACACAAATAGTGTTGTCCGGCGCGTGACTGGAACCCGCGACACGAAGAGCGAAGCGACTGTCTTAGCCGCTGCACCACATGCAGTCAAAATTTAATCGGGACATCTGAATTAATGATGAACTAACACTCTCTACCAACTACCCCCGCCTTTCTAGGACAGAGTATATTTTGATTTTTAATTTTATAGCATTATTCGCAATGCAGAATGCATTTTTGAGATTAGAGTATATTTTTTTCTGTTAATTTAGTTTTGCCTCGTGATACTCAAGCAGTTTTAGTATTTTGACAGTGCTAAGTATGCTCTACCCTTTTCATACAACCAATAATGAAAAGAGATATAATTATGTGATAATTAAAACCTTTATTTCTGTTTATTCAGAATTGCCTACGCTAATTTACCTATTTATAAACAATTTTGAGTAACCTTACGTGCCGTAACTAGCTACGTAACTACCTAATTACTCACCGTGTTTGTAATCGGTAAGGCTATTAAACTTAATATGGCCACAAGAATAGGTTACTGATATAAAGTTACTAACAGATCGACACGCAAACGCTCCACTTAAAGATTATTGAAGTGGTTTATTAAAAAATAAATACTACAGTAACCGATGTACAGTTAAGTGCAAAAATATATACAACTTTATAACATAATTACCTTCTATGACCATTGATTTAGATACGATGTTCATTTTGTAAATATATTAAGGTAAATCTTACCCGCTCTATGCGAACATTAATAACCGGTAGGATTAATCTGCTTGAAACTGATTTTAAATGCTACATTCATAAATTTAATTCATCCACCTACGCAGCTGTGGCACAAGTAATTCAGAGTTTCGCAAAATAGTGTTTATAACGCCTATTATAAACATCAATGTGAAAAATCCCAAAGCGGTTTCCGATATAATAAGCCTCTTGAATTTTGGATACATATATGGGGAGTAACGACGGTCGTTGGGGCAGCAAGGTTCTCGAGTGGCGACCATGAACCGAAAGACGCAGCGTGGGTAGGGCCTTCAAGGCCCGATCTTGTGCAGGTCGCTGGAAACCGCTGGATGCGAATAGCGCAAGACCGGCAATTGTGCAGATCTTTGGGGTTGGCCTTTGTTCAGCTGTCGACATCTTTCGATTGATATTCCATGGAGTTACTAATTGATTACCTCATCAATGCATAAGCCTCTAAACTCTTGAAGTAGAATCACCAAGTTTACGCAGATAATTAACATTGTTTAAACTTAAACTAATATAAAATATCAGAAATCAGAAATATTTATTGCACTTAGGAACACATGGTACACTTATGCACGTCAATAATTAAAATTATACACAATACAGCAAATAAATTAAAACTTAAAATAGAAGATAGGTAGGTAGATAACATAATATATATATACAGAATATCACAAATGCAATAAAATTTAAAAACATCCATTAAAAAAGTCCAAGTAATTTACTTTAGTAAATATTATTATTAAATGTCACAAAATGTCAATATTATAATTTTGTTATATTCGGCTTGGTAAACACCAAGCGTCGTTATCATTCAAATAATCATTAACGGAGTAGTAAGCCTTTTTTGTTAAAATATGCTTGATAGTCAGTTTAAATTTATCATACGGCAAGTTAAGCAGGTCGATTTTTATTAGATTACTTTCTCAGTTCCGGGACAATTTTCAACAAAGGTGAATTCTATTTAAACTTAATTCGATTCAATTTTTATTTGCTCAATAGAAGTGTTACACAGGATGGTACAGATTTTACTTATTTGTACGCTGTATTTTACCTAAATATAACGCTTATTTATACACTACATTGTTTACTTAAGTATGTTATACGATTTCCATAATTGTATTACATACTTAACTAACAATGTAGTGTATTAATTACGTTAAAGTATTATTAACTAAATTGTTGCATTAATTTATTGCAATGGAGTTATGTAGTTGATTTTCTTTGGTGCAATTATTAAGCTCAAGTTATATAAATATAATAAGAATCAGAGCTTTGTATAATTACGAATATCAATGAATAAACATAATAGATACCAATCGAATTGGATTTTAATAAGTTACCAATTGATTTCGGGACTCCAACAACTAAGTTCTAAAGGACAAGCCGTTTATTCTGCCTTGACTAATTCTTAGCAAAGATAAAACTTATTTGAGCTTATAATCAGCACGTCCTATATACCATAGGCCATACCTACTTTTCCCAGAATTCCTTTGTGTGACTATGCCGTAAGTACGTCATATTACATCTTTATCACACGGAAATTTTGCAAGCGATAGCCTTGCAAAATATCCGTTGTTTTTTACAAGGACATTGTAATAAATCCCATGTCTTTTTCAAAACATTTAACTTTAATTATGAAATCATACTAGTTAAGTCATATATATGTATATAACATCAAAGAATTGGTGTTATACGATGAATGATGATTATATGATGACGGGCCTGTTGGCGTGATTGGCAAATGCTTGCTTTCCACGCCGGAGGTCTTGGGTTCGATTCCCACCCAGGACAGATATTTGTGTGCATTAACATGTCTGTTTGTCCTGAATCTGGGTGTAATTATCTATATAAGTATGTATTTACAAAAGAAAGTATTTTATGTAGTATATCAGTTATCTGGTTTCCGTAGTACAAGCTCTGCTTAGTTTGGGATCAGATGGACGCGTGTAAAAAATGTTCCTGGATATTATTATTACTTGTGTTATTTTGCTATTTAGCTAGTTCAGTATTTATTTAGTTTAAGTCTTATATTAAACACATCTGCTGCACATTTATGTTAGTCTTAAGTGCCGACGACGTATTTTAAAGGGGCACACTCAAACCCTAGGGATTTAAGTGCCACTACCAAAAAACAAACGCTTTTTGTTATTTTTGCTCAATAAATATTATATAAAAAAGAGGGAGAACTCAAAACTCATAATTTGCTTCAATATACTCATAATTCTAGAAACTCATAATTATTCGAGTGGCGACCACGAACTAGAAGACGCGGCGTGGGCAGGCCCGCTACAAGATCGACCGATGGTCGCTGGAAGTAGCTGGATGCGGATAGCGAAAGATCGGCAATTGTGGAGATCTTTGAGGAAGGCCTTTGTCCAACAGTGGGCATCTTTCGACTGATATGATGATGATGATCTATACATATAATAAAATCGTAGGAAAGTCAAAACTGTACATTGAATATTTTTTTGAAGGATACTTGGGGCGTGATCTATAATCGAAATCGAAGCCAAAAATATAGTTTTTAGAATTTTTGTCTTTATGTATGTCCGGGCTAAACTCAAAAAGTACTCCATGGATTTACTTCAAATTTTGCATGAATATTACTAAGAGGTCGGGTCAACATATAGGCTACATATTATCACGCTATCACATACGGGGAGGCGCTGTGATAATTTATAAAATTTAACGCGGGTAAAACTGCGGGGCACAGCTAGTACTGAATAAAAACAAACGAACAAACATTCATAGCCAGTTGCACTTACCAGTCCGTAAGTGATCGTCGAGGTGAAGAACCTAGGCACATAGTCAGTCTACAAATATGTGTCCGTTAAAGTGATTTAACACACACACACCCACAAACACACGCGTGCCCCCGTGCACACACACACACACAGAGAATGAAATACGTAAATAAATTTGAAAAAGTGTTGCATTTAACTGTACGCACCTATGATTGTTATTTTTTTATGTTATTGTGGTGAAATAAACCTTATCTTATCTTAAATTAATTATATTACATAATCTTATCTTATCTTATCTAATGGTTTTAGCATCTCGGTCTTATATTTTGGTTTAAATTGATATTTAATTCATCGTATAACAAACTTAGGTTTAATAAAAAAAGTTGAAGCCGGTTAGATATTTACAAAAGAGTACATAACTATTATAAACAAAAACATTCTAATTGATAAACTTCTTCTCTTTAATGTCTTATAGTAAAGTTTCCTCTTGATGCGTGGTCCACAATTTTGAGTGCGAATACGGCATTCCCAATCCTTAGATTCTTTGCGTATTAACGTAGAGTGGCAGTTGCACAAAATGTACCTAAAGACCAACCCCTCTATGCATATTCACCGTGGGAGTTACTTAGTTTGTAGTATTATTTGCTAGACGACTTGAACGCCCCTAGACTCAAACGTCCGGTGAAGCAGTGTACCTGACCTAACTATAACACCCCGAGAATCTCGAGGGTCCCCGGGAATAAGTTCGCCATAATAGAAGTGCAAGCAGCTCCGGGAAGACAGCGATCTGTTTGTGTTACTGGGCTGGTCTGCAGGAGTCAATAATCCGAGAGGAAAGGTAACTGTCCTCTCTGGGCACGTGTCCAACCATGTGAGATATGGCGTAAGAGGGAGCACCAGAGCACCATTCCCGCATACCCGGGGCTCTCCCAGAAGGTGCCAAGAGATTTCCACGGTTAGGCTTAGTCGGTGCGAGTCCAAAATAGCCACCCGCAGACGACTTTTGCGGGTGGTATGCATATATGCCTAATAATAAAAAACCGGCCAAGTGCGAGTCGGACTCGCCCATGAAGGGTTCCGTAGCAGTAAGTATTTCAGTTGATTAACTGAAAGCAAATTGCGGTTTACGATTTATGACGTATTAAAAAAAAATTACTTGCTAGATCTCGTTCAAACCAATTTTTGTTGTTAGTTTGCATGGTAATGTACATTATATATATTTTTTTTGGTTTATCATACTCTTATTTTAGAAGTTACAGGGGGGGGGGTATACTCATTTTACCACTTTGGAAGTGTCTCTCGCGCAAATGATTCAGTTTAGAAAAAATATATATTAGAAACCTCAATATCATTTTTAAAGACCTATCCATAGACACACCACATGTATGGATACAATGAAAAAAATATTTGAGTTTCAATTCTACGTATGGGGACCCCCAAAATTATTGTTCTTTTTCTATTTTCGTGTAAAATCTTAATGCGGTTCACCGAATACATCTACTTACCAAGTTTCAACAGTTTCAAAGTGGCTGTGACATACGGACGGACAGACAGACAGACATGACGAATCTATAAGGGTTCCGTTTTTTGTCATTTGGCTACGGAACCCTAAAAAGGCTAGCAGTAAAACTAAACTCATACCCGGACACAAAAACCTTACCATAATTATTTAATCTAGGTTTCCCTTGTAAAACTGAACCAATTAAAGTAATAAATAAATAATTTACCTATTGTTACCATTACTTTATTATACGCTATATTAAGCTTTTATAAATTTATTTTATTTAAATTTATTTAATTGAGGTTAATATTTTAATTGTTCCAGCTCAAGATTGTTAATCTGTTTGGCTGAAGGTTTTACTCTTCACTTGTTGGTCTAGCAGTAGCGTGTCCAATCGTAGATGATGAAGCTTCAATACCCCACCAAAACAGTAGTATAATACGTTAATGTCTGTAAGTGATTGGCGAGATTAAGCTACTTGGCTCGTGGTCAGTCCATAGTTGGGTGATCGCCAGAGTAGTTTAATTTCTGAGCGTCTCCGTGGTTCGTAGGGCAAGTAGCTATTAGGCAGCAGTCGATAAGCCATATCAGAAGCCTACTGGGCGGCTCGAACAACTTTGACACTAGGGTAACCACTACCCATACGATAAGTAAGTATTTTCAAGATCTATTATCAGTACCTAAAGACCGCTCCATTTAAGAGAGGTAGGGCACAGCGTTCATTCGCTGGAAGAGCAGCCCGACTGGGGAAGTACCTCCACCTTACAGAAGACATTTCTTAATAATAACATTAATAATTGAATGTTGTGTTTCCGAGTGTGAGTAAGGTCGTCAGAGCTCATCGGGGTGGGGGGAGGGTCAGAAACACTTGTTTTCTGACTCTTAAAGGCCGGCAACGCACCCGCGACTCCACTCGGTGTTGCGAGTGTCCATGGGCGGCGGTGATCACTTACCATCAGGTGACCCACTTGCTCGTTTGTCGACCTATGTCATAAAAAAAAAAGTAGCCTCGAGTCTGAAGTTGGCGGTATTATGACCCCGGACCCTGGTTTGCAAGTAAAGCCATCGGTTCTTTACGTGCTATCTATAAGAACCAGTTGGTCATCTAACAATCCCATCAGACAAGGAGGAACACTCGTGCTTGTTCACACACTTGTGCACTATAATATGGCTAAGACAGTCGCCTCGCTGGTTCGTGTCGAGCGTTCGATTCCCGCGCCGGACAATTATTTTTGTGACCCATAAATAGTTGTTCTGAGTCTGGATGTCATTTGTGTCCGTCTATTATATGTTTGTTAAGTACCCCGCGACCCGGGGATTAGATTCCCTAGTGCGGGCGTAGTCTTTTAAAGAAAAAATAATAATAAAAATATGTCCCGCGAAGATGGCTAGTCTCCATTAAGACTGGTCTCCATGGCCGAAATATTTCGAAAATAAATAAATATTAAATAAATATTTCAAATATTCAACAAGGAGGACATACGCGTAATTATTATTTACTTTATTGCTTTATTCATATTAACATAAACACAAGGATACTTTACATGACTCGAAAGCGTGTATTAACCATAAAGTTAGTATACCTACGGAATAGAGCAACAAACAAGAGCTGTCAAACGAAACCGAAATAGGATGACATTTGTGTGTGTACAAATGTTTATGTATGCGTATCAATGATGTATCTCATGTCGATTTTTGCATTAATATCGATATCGATAATATTAATCAGTAATGAGTGGTGACGGCATAGAATATCATCACTCCATCTCATCTCGTAAACTGTGACCATCCCATTCTTTGGGAAGGCTTTGGTCCAGCAGTGGATGAAATTTGGCTGACATGATGATGATGAATCAGTCTCAGTGATAGTATTAAAATAGGATGGGATGGGATTTTGCATGGCTGAAACAACGATTCGTGAAGTGAAGTATGAATATTTAAGAAAAACTCCTAAGACATTTTAAATCATTTATTTTTTGCAATAGAGTGGTCGGTTGTCCCTTAACTCTACGTCGATTGACAATTTAGTTAGCCTATATACTTTGAACGATTAAAATGAAGGTCGTTTATAATTTTCAATCACAATATTCAGATATACACAATTATAATTAGAAACGCGCGTCCGTCTCAATAAATTCAAATTCTGAATGAATTTATAAAAAAATACATTTATGAGGAATCGTCATTGTTTACCCTACTGTGCAGTACAGGACGCGGCAACTACTGAAAACACTGCCAGAAAACTCCGTAGGAAACCTATTTTGAAATAAAATTTACTGAAGTTTAATTACATAGTTTAATTACAATAAAATTAGTCGGAATTGCACATTTCATCAAAAATCGTTTCGCTGCTCGCATTTGGAAATATTTTTCCTCAAAATGCTTACTGCATATACATGAATTTTTCGTAGGAATCCAGTTTGGACGACCAATTAATTTAAGCCATGCATTTTTTGAATCCAAGTAAGATGGAAATCTGAAAGTTACTTTAATTACTAATAGTTTCTATTCTAACAGTCTGAAACTAATACCTACCTATGAATCGGCTTAGGAAATGGAAATGGAAGTAATTTGGGATTACTTCCATTTCCAGGTGATTCACATCTAAACATCACATACGTACTTTAATATTAATAATACATATTAGTTTACCGCGTGATAGACAGTGGACAAGAAATATCGATAACTTGATTCGGCCCTAGTGTAAACAGAAAATTATTTCTTTACACAAAATATTCGTAAATTCTGCATTATGTGTGTTAGATCTTTGCTTCTTACATTAATAAATGTTTATAGATGATAATGAACACACTTAGTGCCTAAAATTCGAAACGCATTAGCAAAAATAAAGCCTAAGTTAGTAGGTGTCGATTTGGAATAATTTACCTGTGAAATGAACATTTTTCAGGGTTATTCCTCTGTGTTGTACCACAATCAATCACTGAACAAGTCACCATGTTTCTGAAGAAATATTTTTCAAAAATATCCACGATTTCACATAATATCAGAAAAAACATCAAGAGTCAAATTCGCAGCGTGTCGATAAGTGTTGAAGTACTGTCAAACTGATGCCAAAAACAGTTCTGTTGCGTCGGATCACGCATCTCTTTTTATCATACAGTGTTGCAGCTAGTGACATTTCGCTCCCTCAGCCCTTTGTTCCTCTATTCCGTAGGTATACTAACTTTATGGTATTAACACATTTACATTACGGTTTAGTTAAAGTATAAATAATTACTAAATAAATGTTACTGGAACCTATTTCACTGGTACACACGGCTACATATCAAGCTATACATTTCCAATATAAGCTGAGCTCTCATTATGCGGATATCCAATACAACGCGAAATCAGCTTCTACTGCAAATGTATGATATGTAGCCGTGTGTACATCACACGCTTTAAGGATAGTCCGGATAGCACAAGCTAACTGTAAATCTTATAGATATATACAGAAAGTTAATTATTTGTAATACTTGCCTTATAATTAGAATTATTTAAGCTTCATTAATCACAATTTTATCAGGAGTAGCGTGCTTGGTTAAGCTCAGTATGGCAAGTAAACTTCCCTAGGACATAATTATTATTTACTTAATTGCTTTATTCATTTTAACATCAACATAGGATACTTTACATGACTCGAAAGCGTGTATTAACCCACTTACATTTATGTAGGCATATTAATAATATTAGATATATGTGAGCTCTTATAGTATTACGGTTTAGTTAAAGTATTCATAATTCATGTTACTGGAATCTATTTCACTGGTACATTACATCCTTTAATAATGATAGTCGGGATAGCATAAGCTAACTGTAAATCTTATAGTTATATACAGAAAGTTTACTATTTCTAATATTTGCCTCAGTTGCCTCATTATTAGAATTGGAGATGGTCGTGGGGGTTTTTATTTAACTTGGCGTGCTTGGCTAAGTTCCGTATTTCAAGTAAACTTACCCCTACAAAAAGAGAGAAAGATAAATAAAAATATTATAATAATAAAACCCTCAAGGGTTCCCTGAATCTCATTGATTAAACTAACTTTAAGGATAGTCCGGATAGCATAAGCTAACTGTAAATCTAATAGTTATATACAGAAAGTTTACTATTTCTAATACTTGCCCCAGTTGCCTCATTATTAGAATTGGTCGTGGTCGTAGGTCTTTAACTTGGCATGCTTGGCTAAGTTCCATGAGGCAAGTAGACTTACCCCACAAAAAGGGAGAAAGATAAATAAAAATATTATAATATAAACGCTTCAAGGGTTTCCTGAATCTCAATAGTAATGTACAGAAAGTTTACTATATCTAATACTTGTCTCATTATTAGAATTATTTTAGCTTCAGCCAAAATTTTATCAGGACTCTTTATTTAATTTAGCGTGCTGGGCTAAGCTCAGTATGTCAAATAAAAAAGGGAGAAAGATAAATAAAAATATAATAATATCTATATAAGTATGGATTTACCATAGTAGTATATTAGTTATCTGGTTTCCATAGTACAAGCTCTGCTTACTTTGGGATTAGATGGCCGTGTGTAAATAATGTCCCAGGACATTATTATTATTATATAATAACCGCTTAAAGGGTAACCTACAACTCATTGATTGATATGTACCGACATTTTATATATCGAGTATGTATTTTTTTATGTTGCCTACAAACTGTTCGTGTAAGAGGATCATACACCGCCCTAAACAATTTTTATATAACGATTAAGTATTTGTTTCCCTGCACTTTTTATGTTTCCGACGATACTATGAGTATACTGCGCCGCCATGTACCGGAAACACAATGACAAAGAAAAATGTTAAAGAGCCCTTCACAAAAGAGTCGATACTCACACGGTGACCTTCGCATAATATCCTTATTATAATTATACGCAATAAATAACCCAAGTCTTATTTCATAAAGTCCATATTTTCTGATGGCCTTCCGAAATATTAAAAGGGCTTCAACATTATATTACCTTCAGTGACGTCATGAAAAAAATTAAGACCATTCTAAACTATGAATTAATTATTCTATTAAATAAAAGATAAGAGTGGAGAAAAGTTAAGAAGTAAAGATTGTTTAATTTTTATTCTAGAGATGACCTAGAATAAAAATTAAATGACCATAGTAATATTTTTTAAATACTAATAATAAATAAACTAAACTTTCAAGAGAGGTAGTGCACAGCGTTGATTCGCTCAAAGAGCAGCCCAACTGGGGAAGTACCTGAACCTTACAGAATGTACAGTGTTGCTGCGTGTGAGTAAGGTCGCCAGACCTCATCGGGGTGGGGGGAAGGGTCAGTAACACTGGTTTGCTGACTAAGAATCAGCAAACCAGTGTTACTGACTACTAAAGGCCGGCAACGCACCCGCGGCTCCTCTGGTGTTGCGAGTATCCATGGGGGGCGGTGATCACTTACCAGGGTCTCTAAGTCTCTGAACATCGTTTTCGTGAATGGCGTTCAAATAAATAAAGGTTAAAAATTTCTTAATCAATCGTTAAATCGGCTTCCATGAGCACATGTGACGTCATAAATGGTCCAGAATCGATTGTCAATGTTGAAGCCGATTTAACGATTGATTAAGTCAGTTTAAACCTTTATTTATTTGAACGCCGTTTAAGAAATCGATTTTCGGTGACATAGCCGGTAGAGCCCCAGATCGACTTGCTCGTTTGCCGCCTTCTATTATAAAAAAAAACCGGCCAAGTGCGAGTCAGACTCGCCCATGAAGGGTTCCGTAGCAGCAAGTATTTCAGTTGATTAAATGAAAGGTAAATCGCGGTTTACGATTTATGACGTATTAAAAAAAAAACTTACTAGATCTCGTTCAAACCAATTTTCGTAGTTAGTTTGCATGGTAATGTACATCATATATATTTTTTTAGTTTTATCATTCTCTTATTTTAGAAGTTACAGGGACACTCATTTTACCACTTTGGAAGAGACTCGCGCAACTATTCATTTTAGAAAAAAAATATATTAGAAACCTCAATATCATTTTTAAGACCTATCCATAGATAGCCCACATGTATGGGTGATGGGGATGATAATTTTATTTTTGAATTTCAGTTGTATGTATAATTTTGGGGAACCCCCAAAATTATTGTTCTTTTTCCATTTTTGAAAATCTTAATGCGTTACACAGAATACATCTACTTACCAAGTTTCAACAGTACAGCTCTTATAGTTTCGAAAAAAAGTGGCTGTGACATACGGATGGACAGACAGACAGAAAGACATGACGAATCTATAAGGGTTCCGTTTTTTGCCATTTGGCTACGGAACCCTAAAAACGATTATATTAAATACTATTGTAACTTAACTAGTATAAAAAAAAAGATTTCCTAAAATACCTGTTCATATTAGACTATTTAAAGAGTACACTTATTTTTAGGGACTATGCCCATTGGAACGGTAATAATGTGATAATTGTGTATTTAGCGTTATAACTTTTAGTTTGTATGCCATCTAATATCATCATGCTATCCTGCGCACTAGCATTGCTATGACACTGTTCGTCTACGTTTATTCGTAGAGCGAAAGCACTTAGCGTAAAAAATGTTTTTCTTATATATTATCGTAAATCCAATTACAATTTCATTTAAACATTATTTCAAATTGAATTGAAAAGCTTTTGTTTTTCGCGTAAAAATACTATAAAATTAACAGATAAAACTAATTAAGGAGAGAGAGTCGGCTTTGTTAATATTTTAGTTTGACAATATTCACACACGGCCATCTGATCCCAAACTAAGCAGAGCTTGAGTGGTCCATAGTAATGGAAACGAGATAACTGATATATTACGTAATATACTACTTGTCTTCTGTAAATACGTTATTATATAGATAATTACACCCAAACAAATAGACATGTTCATTCACACAAATATCTTACCGCTCTACCGGCTAAGTCGCCGAACATCGATTTCTTTAATGGCGTTCATATAAATAAAGGTTAAAAATTACTTAATCAATCGTGAAATCGGCTTCAACATTGACAATCGATTCCGGACCATTTATAACGTCACATGTGCTCATGGAAGCCGATTTAACGATTGATTATGTCATTTTTAACCTTTATTTATTTGAACGCCATTTAAGAAATCGATGTTTGGCGACTTAGCCGGTAGAGCCCCAGGGTGGGAATCTAACCCTTGTTCTTAAGTTCGATATTACATACAAGTGATATCGAATTTGAGCGGACACTAAGAAGAGAAATAACAACAAGTTATGTATGTATTGCTAGAACCATGGTAATCATCATTAGAATACATTGTTAAAACGCAAAACACTAGTAAATATTAATAACTTAACTATTATAACGACGTAGGATAAATAATTTACAGATATTACATGTAATAAGGCTATTATACAATGATTATACCACTTAGCTAGTTATCTACAGCATCTTGTTGGTTTTAGGCGGTAACTTGGATTAACTAGGTGTAATTATCTACCAAAGTTACGACACGAAATATGTAATAAAATCATGTTACACATACTTGATTGTATTTCATAAAAATTCAGAAAGTTGGTATTCGACGTCGAACGAATTTGAAACAAGAATTATAATTAAAGGAGAAGGAAACTTCTGGGCCCAGCAGTTAACTAGTTGAAATGTGAATTAAAAAAACCGTTATATTTTTCTAAAGGAAATCACAAAATATGGTATCATGTTTCTATCTAGGAAGCGAGAAAACTTAAATTAAATTATGAAACGAAATAATCGATAAAATAATGATGAATTTTACCGATTTATTTTTAATCGATTGCGAGTGCAATCGATTAAAAATAAATCGGTAAAATCTCAGAATATGTTTGAAAATCGAGTGACAAGTGTTTTTCGTGGAATCGATTCATAGCGGATCGTGTTCCTTTAATTTTTCTTCGGGCAACACTTCTCTGCCTGACGGCCTTTACATACTCTTTGACTGTCACTCGTTCGTTGTCTTTCGTTTTAAGTGCGCACGTATTTCCCTTGTTTTATTTGTGGTTTTCTTCGACTGTAGTGACTGCACAGGGCGCGGGGGCGATCCAAACGTGCCAGATATTCGACATGTCACACTCTCCATGCATAAAACCATAACACAACCGAAGCCATTCAAAAATATTTTGTAAAAAACTACAATGTTATAATTTAACCTCACTTTTACTATACTTCATATAACTTGATTCCTGGATAGCCAAATTTCACCAAAATTTCAGTGAGGTCTTGTTATTATATCCTCTCACAAATAAGGCTAGTTTGATTCAGTTAACACCTGGGCCCAGGAATGTATGGAGTCATTTCCTTTTCCTTTGTTTTATACATAACTAGCTATGCACCGTGGCTTAACCCGCGTTAAACTTTATAAATTATAGCCTATATGTTACTCGGATATATCTATATACTATATAATAAAATCGCAGGAATGTACATTGATTTTTTTTTAAAGGATACTTCGGGCCTGATCTACTATCGATATCGAAGCCAAAAATATAGTTTTTAGAATTTTTGTTTGTTTGTCTGTATCCTGTATCCGTTCGGTAGTTTTCGCGTGAAGTTACAAACGTACACAGTCACAAACTTTCGCCTTTATAATATTAGTGTGAGGCGTAAATTATAGCAATTTATTGTATGTTATTTTTTAAATGCCAGCAGGTGAAGTATGACTTGACCTTTATTTTTATCAATAAGATGTACCATGTAATATACCCATACTTGCGAAATAAAATATCTTTACTCTTAAGTAGTTGATGCATTTTCTTATTTCGCTTATAACAGATTACTTAGCTATAACTCAACAACATAAACTTATATTAATATGAATGGAAATATTTTAGAAGTAAATTATTTGTTCCGTGGAAACTATCACCTTAATGAGGTTAAACATTAGAACATTCTTACGAATATGAGTGTACGAGCACTAAGAATTATTCAAAATTAATTTTCTATGAAGCAGACAAAATATAAACTTTAACTTTGAATGGTATTACGCATTATATAATTAAGTAGAGTATTTGATTCAAGTTATTTTTAGAAACCCTCGCCCACTTATTTTACTAAAGTTTTACAAAACCGGAGTAGGAATTCTTTTCCCGTCATTGACGAATTATAAAAAATAATGTTCATTGAAAACCGCTGGTATTAAAATCCAACCAAAGCTTAGATGCGATTAGCAAAATAAAAATATACCATGCATACAATCTCATAATTTACATGCCTAACTTGGCACATTGTACAGGATCCTAAATGATTTATATTTGTTAAAACTTTTACCTGTATGTACATCATCATACGTATCAATAACATCATCATCTGTATGTACACACGGGCACATATACATTACATTACATATATATACATTTCCAATATAAGCTGACCTCTCATTGTATGGTAATCCTATACAACACGGGATCAGGTTATACTAGAAATGTATAGCTTGATATGTAGCCATGTGATTGTTGTACGTACAATCTAAGGGCGTATGCACACCACGTTTTCTTAACGCGACGTCGACGCGCGTTTCTAAAACACGGCGCGCTTTTATCCTACCGAGCAGTTTGTTTTTGTTTGTATCGATACAAACGGATGCTAACGCGCGTGTGTATCACTACAAACGCGCGTTAACGGTGCGCTTAAAAAACGTGGCGTGCGTAGGCTCTTAAGTTAATAAATAAATCATTCCTTCATTAATTCATTTAACTATGTCAATGCATATAGAGTGGTCATCGTTTGTACTGCATCCGGCTGCACATATATATGTATATATATGTCACGTTTAATATCCTATCACATTGCTGTCGGTAATAAAGGTTCCTTCCTCGTATTTAATTCAAATAAGCTCTATGCATTGCCAACTAAACTAATAATGTAATTGCTATCTTTCTCACATATGTCTTATGAAATAGACAGGGCATCTTTAATTTCGTGTATTTAGTATTGGCGCGAAGGGCAGGGGAAATATAAGGGACACGGTAGAGCCGGGCTCGCGTATGATGACGGGCCCAATTGGCGTGCTTGGTAAATGCTTGCCTTTCACGCCGCTGGTCGTAGGTTCCATTCCCACCCGGGACAGATATTTATTGCATGAACATCTGTATGTGTCTGTTTATCCTAAAGTATGTATTCATAAAAGAAAAGTAGAATAGAATAGAATTAGAGAATAGAATTTAATTTATTGCAATTAGACACACACAAGGAACACTTTTGCACGTGACATATTATAAAATAAATCGTTATTACATTAAAATAGTTCATATAACAGTCAATAAAAATTATAAAAATCAATATCAAATGTCAAAAACTTAATTACAAATAGTCTCTAAAACAGTCCTAGAAAAAAATACCTAATCCAATGTCACAAACTAAATTACAAACAGTCATATAATATAGTAGGTAGTATATCAGTAATCTATAGTATATCATATAGTAGTACATCAGTAATCAGTAGTATATCAGTTATCTGGTTTCCATAGTAAAGACGCCAGCACATGCAGCTACTCCAATCTGTCAAATTTCTTTTATAGATTTTCAACGTTACCACATAAGCATAAGGTTCACTTTCAATTGGGGAAATTAGACTCATTGAGGTAGCTTGATGAGCTAGCGCCTGTACAAGCTCTGCTAAGTTTAGGATCAAATAGCCGTGTCTTTTCAAACGGCCTATATGAGATAGAGATGTTTAAGTTTAGTGGTGTACAAGACAGAATCGCTAGCACTGTTTTTTTATAAATATATTATTATATATAATAATAATAATTTTATTTCGGGTTACTCCATAAAGTGTTAGTTATAAAAGTCTTATCCTATGTTAGTATCAATGTTTAATCAAAATTCTAATTCTAATTAAAACAAATAATCTAGTACTTAACAATCATAAAATTAAAATCTAATGCATGTCTATATTCTGTGCCGTGGACCGCTTATAACCATATTCTGCGAGTGTCTAAGTTAGTCATAATTACCCAAATTATTAGCTTGTATGTCACAGTATTTACTCAGCAAACTGTACCCATTGTCCTTTTAGAACATTGTTTGTGGCCTCAATAGATATATTTTCGTTCGTGCATTAACCTCCGATAAACAGTTACCTACATAAAGCTGCTACTTACTCATATTATTGACTAATACTATTACTATTCAATAGTGTCAAACATTTTGACTGCACGTGTGGCAAAGGTGTTCAACTCTCGTTATTGCCCCAGTGTTATAGGTTCAAGCCCCGCACAGGACAAC
This sequence comes from Pseudoips prasinana, assembly GCA_951640165.1. NCBI lineage: Eukaryota > Metazoa > Arthropoda > Insecta > Lepidoptera > Nolidae > Pseudoips > Pseudoips prasinana. The sequence continues at coordinate 13,630,630 of OX621241.1, read as the reverse complement.
TATTTTTGTGACCCATAATTTATCACAAGAAACGCCAGGTCAGAAGTACCCTAAACCAGCGAGCATGTATGAAGAATATAATCACAGTAAACGAGGCAAAAGAGGTGTGCAATGATCGCGACAAATGGAAATTCGTTGTCTCTGCCTCAGCGGAGAGGATCGCGTTGGCCCCTTAACACGTCGGTTATACCGAGTGATCACACCCTCCTTTAGAATACCGTCTTTTTACGGCCGCTGAAGCCCCCCAGTGCTGTGGCCCGAATCCCATAAGGGTGCCCACAGTTATTAGTCGCTAAAATTAAGCTACTGGCTGAGAGCCTTCTGCGCTAGCCAACTGCTCGTTGTCTTCCATTCTTAAATTTTAATATCATCATCATCATCTTCATATCAGCCGAAAGACGTCCACTGCTGGACAAAGGCCTCCCCCAAAGATCTCCACAATTGCCGGCGAACCAAAGTAACCGACGTAGTCGTAAGAATTGCCAAGCTGAAGTGGCAGTGGGCAGGGCACATAGCTCGTAGAGCCTAGGGCCGCTGGGGCAGAAAGGTTAGTCAAAGTCAAAGGTATTTTATTCCGTAAAAATTTTAGATTTATGTGGAATCGTCATATTTTTTTTACCCTACCGTGCAGTGCATGACGTGGCAGCTACTGAGAAACACTGCCAGAAAACTCAGTAGGAATCCTTTTTTAAAATAAAATATACATACATACATAGACTCACGCCTGTCTCCCAGAGGGGTAGGCAGAGACAACGGACTTCCATTTGTCACGATCCTTGCACACCTCTTTTGCCTCGATTACTGTCATTATATTCTTCATACATGCTCGCCGGTTTAGGGTACTTCTGACCTGCCCTTTCTTGAGAACATCTCCAATTTGGTCAGAGAATGTTCGACGTGGTCTTCCCCTTCCGGTTGTCCCATTCACACAGGCCAGGTATACTTCTTTTGTCAATCTTCTTTCATTCATCCTTTCTAAATGACCAAACCATCCCAGCATACCTTTTTCAATCTTTGTGACTACGTCCTCTTTCACATCACAACGCTCTCTTGTATCAGTATTTCGAATTCTGTCTCTCAAAGTCACACCACACATACTTCTCAGAGCTCTCATTTCCACTGCATTTATTTTACTTTCATTCTTTTTTTGCCATACCCAACTTTCACTTCCATACATTAAAGTTGGCACTAACACTCCATCGTGCACGGCCAGTCGAGCCTTCTTTGAGACTTGTCGGCTACTCATAAAGGCGTGTAGTGCCCCATTCACTCTGTTCCCCGCATTTACTCTTCTAACAATATCTTTCTCATATTTCCCATCTGTCGTAAACAAAGTTCCCAAATATACAAACTCTTTCACCCGTTTGACTTTCTCTGATTAATTACAATCATGTGTGTTGACTCAGTACAACTCAATCCCAAGCACTTTTATCACTTAAATAATCAGAAATTTTGTAATATGCCCTGCTACACAATTTGGCTTTAATAATTCTTTTAAACTTATTCGTAGACAATTCTCTAATACCATTGGGAAGTTTGTTATAGAATCTTATACATTGCCCCATAAAAGAGTTATTTTGTGGAGACGGGTAGTATGCAATATGAGATTATTCTTATATCTAGTATTTACATTATGTGTATCGCTCCTTTTACAGAAGGAATCGATATTTTTATGCACATATAGTAAGTTTTCATATATATACTGAGATGGTACAGTTAGAATGTTGACCTCTTTGAACTTTTCTCTTAGAGACACTCTCGAGCCAAGATTATAGATAGCTCTTACAGCTCTTTTTTGCAATATAAATACGGTGTTAATGTCAGCGGAGCTACCCCAGAGAAGAATTCCATAGGACATTACACTATGAAAATAACTGAAATAAACCATTCTAGCTGTGTCAACATCAGTTAGCCGTCTAATAGTTTTCACTGCATATGCTGCAGAACTTAATTTGCCGGACAGTTTTTCTATTTGTGGGCTCCATTGTAGCTTTGAGTCAATAGTGATACCCAAGAACACAGTTGATTCAACAGGGTCCAACCTAGCTCCATTAAGTTGTACATTGGTTGTCGCCTGTTTCACATTCGGTGTAGTGAATTTAATGACTTTAGTTTACTTATCATTAAGCACAAGATTATTGGCATTAAACCAATGAACAACTTTAGAGATTGCACCATTAACATCGTCAAAATTGCTTAATTGTCGGTTTATTTTGAACGTCAGGGAAGTATCATCTGCAAACAACACAATCTCATGCTTATCCCTTACATAGTAAGGTAAGTCATTTATATAAATTAAAAACAAAAATGGGCCAAGAATTGACCCCTGTGGGACGCCCATTACCACTGGAGATCCCGGAGATATTTTACCGTTTATTTCGACCTTCTGAATTCTATTGCCCAAGTAAGAAGTCAGAAGTTCGACAGCCTTGTTCCTAATACCGTAGTGGTGTAATTTTCTGACCAGAGTATCATGATGAACGCATGGTTCTCGAGTGGCGACCACGAACCGGAAGACGCAGCGTGGGCAGGCGTCTACAAGATGGACCGATGATCTTGTGCGGGTCGCTGGAAATCATTGGATGCGGATAGCGCAAGACCGGCAATTTTAATATAGTAGAACTAAATTAAAAAATAATTGTTAGTTACTTTTTATTTATTTAAGGATAAAAAAAAATATATCTGATAAGTCAGACCGCACGGACGGAATAGTTAATATATTTTTTTTGTTACCTTTATACTATGTAAATGTAATCTCTGGGAAACAGGCGTGAGTATATGTATGTATGTATAAATTATGTGGATATCGGCCAAGAAAGAACAACAGACCAATACCATCCCGTGGTAAAAGTGGAGTAAGGGATACACCAGGAAGTTGGTCAGCGTCGCCAACTGTGTACTTGATATTATCTAACCGCGGTTGGCAACTTGCATGCCCAGCGCGGTGACTACAAACCCAATTTGCATTGGCAACGGCAACGTTATGGAAACTTGTATCAGACTGATGATTATGATCATTTGTTTTTCTGAGTCTTGGTGAAATGACATAAATTATGAAATTTATTCAGCACTTGGGTATTAACATACACTTGTAATTGACAGTCACCGTAGCTTAGTTGGTAGTGATCTTGCCTACGAAGCTGGTGGTCCTGGGTTCGAATCCCGGTAAGTGCAAATATTTGTGTGATGAGCACGAATATTTGTTTCTGAGTCATGGATGTTTTCTATGTGTATAAGTATTTATTTATATATATATATATATATATATATATATATATATATATATATATATATATATATATATATATATATATAAGTATGTATATCGTCGCCTGGTACCCATAGTACAAGCTTTGCTTAGTTTCGGGCTAGGATGATCTGCGTGACATTGTCCCCAGATATAATAATTGTCAAGCTCACAATGCATTACATAAACATTATAAAAAGGAAAAAAAAATAGTCCGTCCGTGCAGTCTGTCTTATCATATTTTGTTTTGTATCCGCGAATTTCATGTTTGTAAAGACCCTGAGGGCATGATGAACGTTGTCTTTTTTAATAAAAAAAAAAGATATGCGGCGAGCGTAGTCAAAATGTATTTTTGGGTTGTTTGACAAAAGTCTATGGTCTATCACATTATTTAAGCCGATTATTACCTTTTTAGAGATTTTGATGCAGTTTGTTTTTAATCTTATATTTCATACTTTCATGTTATTAGGAAATAGGGAAAATTAAGCTTCTCAGTACGGGCTCTATTAATGTTACATCTTGTATGAAATGAGTTCATCGATAACGATAACGATTTGTCATATATTCTTTCGACAAAATATAATATGTATATATAACATAGCCACTTACATAGACAGTCAAAATCATAACCCTTCTTTCATCTGATAAAGTAAAAATATTTTAACCGAGTACGTTGATTTAAATGACATGTATTACTTCATTCTATGCAAAAGGATTGAGCACAACGTTACAGCGCGTGATTTTTGTACGATATGGTAACTTAACACTGGTTATATTTTCCCTGCAAAACATTCCATTATGTAAAGTTACACGTACGGAAACGCGCTGTAACACTCACAGCCCGGGCGCACCTCAGTCCACACCCTTAACTCCATTATTTTCAAATCACAAAAATATAATCATTAACATAACAGCTATAAGAAGTCTTCTGCTGGTCAAAAGCCTTCCCCAGAAACATCTTGGAAGGATATGCCATAATCGCCACGCTTCGCAGACGGGTTGGTGATCGCAGTAAGATGGTCATAGTACTTAGAAGAAAGCTGCTGCCCGTCCTCTGGTAGATATTCCCTCGGTTGGACTTCTACCACATAGCACACAAAATATAGTTACATTTAGATGACCAGTTGTTTTCATTAATTAGGTTGTTGGTTTGAAATCTTGCTGGCGATGACTTTACTAACTTGTAGATGCTTATGATTTAATACGGACCTAGTTAGTTAGTTGGGCTATAGGTTTCCGCACTTAGCCTCCCAATTGGGCCATTGTGCGTGATACTTGTTTGGCTACTCGAACCATTTTAGTTCCATCCAGAAGTCCAGGAGACCACGAAAGCCTGGCTTGAGGGCCTCCTGCAGTGTCTTCGGATCATTCAGGAACTTTGCCCGTTGGTAAGCGACGCTCTTGCAGTGTAGCAGTAAGTGTGCTGGTGTTTCTTCATTTTCAATGCACCCTCTGCACAGGGGGCTGTCCGTGACGCCAATCTTGAAGAGGTGTTTGTTTAGCGTGCAGTGTCCGGTAATTGTGCCTATCACCATGCGTAGATCCTTCCTGTTCAGGTGTAATAGATTACGCGACAGGCGTTTGTTCAGAGATGGTAGAAATTCTTTTGTCTGTCTGCATGATTCCAGATCTATCCACTCTTTTTCATGTTCTTGTGTGGTTCTCTCACACAGCCATGTTTTCAGTTGGTTAAAGGGTATGGGTACAATGGTTTCAGGTCCCATTGTTGTCGTTTCTGATCCCTTTCTTGCCAGCTGGTCCGCAGTGTCATTTCCTACAGATCCACTGTGCCCTCTTATCCACTGTATTGTGACCTTGTTGGTTGTTGAGATCTTTTCAAGCGCACCGTGGCACTCCAGAATGAGTCCACTGTTGAATTGGTTGCTCTTTAAGGCTTAAAGCACAGAGGCACTGTCTGAGATTATGCGTATGGATTTAGCATGTACATCTCGAGACTTGACTGCTGTTGCTGCTAGTATTCCCACGCATTCCGCTTGGAAAATAGAATTTAGACTGCTAAGTGTTGTTGATATGTTGATGTTGAGGTCGTTGGAGAAGACGCCGGCTCCTGTGCCTCTGTTTGTTTTCGAACCATCAGTATATATCCGAACTTCATTTGTGCCAGAGCTGTCCTTGGCTTCCTCTTGAAGTTGGATGTCGTAGTTTTTGTCAAATATGAAGGTTTTAGGGATTATGTCACATATAGCGTCCATCATTGGGAGCGTCTTCTTAATTTCATCCATGATGCGCGTGTGATTTTCCCTATAATTTTGCTTCCACAGGCCAGTTTTGCTGAGCCTTATGGCTGTAGCTGCGGCCTCTTGTTGGATAACCAGGTGCAATGGTCTGAGATTTAGGAAGGCCTCTAGTGCAGCTGTGGAAGTCGTTCTCATGCTGCCGGTAGTTGCTAAGCATGCTAGTCTTTGGAAGCTCTGGAGTTTTGTTTTTGCCGTGTTTAGCTGTGTTCTGGGCCACCACACAACGGCACCATACGTTATCATGGGGAGTATTAACATTTTGTAGAGCCATAGGGTCATGGATGGTCTTAGGCCCCACTTTTTCCCTATAAGTCTTCTACATTGCCAGAAGGTCGTTCGGGCCTTGTCAATTTTCACTTCCATGTGTTTGTTCCAGTTAAGCTTGTTATCAAGCGTTATCCCTAGGTATTTAACCTTAGTGGAGAGAGTCAGTTCGGTGCCAAACAATTTGGGTAGGTCCGAGATGTTTGGTTGTCTCTTGTTTGTGAATAGGACCATTCTGTTTTCTTTGGGTTAACCGTTAGTTCGTGTTGGTCGCACCATTTTTGCACGATTTTGAAGGCGGACTGCATACGGTTACATACTATGTTTTCCGAGTTGCCTTTTATCAGAATCGTGATGTCGTCGGCATAGCCAACAGTGTAGTAGCATCTTTGGTTTATTTTATTTTATTTTTATTTTTACTTTATTGGGACATAAAACAGTTACACATTAGGTATAGTTAAATTATTTAAATATAAATTTTAAGAATAGGTAAACGTGTAACCCACACCAATGTCCGCGAATTAATGTTAAAAATAGGTAGTAATAAATGCGTGCATTAATTAAGCAGAGAAGTACCTATGTAGGTACTAGTGAGTAGGTATTAACTATAACTATTTTAGTAGTTCAGTAGCCATTTTTTTGAACTTAAAGTGCGATAGTGCAAAAATGTCCAAATCGTGGAAGTGTGTGTTATACGTTTCCACAATGCGTCGGAGAGGCACCCGTGCGCCAGCGTGAGTTCTGCACCGCGCGGTGTGGAACAGCCGGGGCACGCGTGCCTCTCGACGCATTACAGTTCTAGGTACAATATAACATAAGTTGTTAGTGATGTCAGTGCAATCAAACTTGTTATTACAAAGACCATGAAGCATCATGACCATCAGTAAACTACGTCTGGACTGTAAGCTCTGAAGTTTATAGCGTTCCAATAAATCTGTGTATGGTATTCTAGACTTAGTGCATCTATAGTGCATAGATCGTAGAAATTTTTTTTGAACAATTTCTAGTTTTTTTATGTAAACGTCAAAAATAGGGCTCCAAATCGGGACTGCGTATTCCAATTGAGAACGTACTAAGGTTTTATATAAAAGTAAAAATGTCGACGGTCTTTTAAAGTCAGATGACGATCTCATTATAAATCCAAACATACGATACGCTTTATTAATGACATTATCTATGTGACAGTCGAAGTGTAATTTTGAGTCGATTAAGACCCCAAGATCTCTAATACGGTCGACTCTTTGTAGACTGATATCACATAGATTATAATCGAATGTTATAATGTTTCTGTTTTTTGTGAAAGTAATTATATTGCATTTGGGTAAGCTGAGCTGAAGTTTATTTTGTAAACAGTATCGAGAAAGTCTATCTAGGTCTTCCTGTAAAAGTAGGCAATCTTGTATGGTTTTGCATGTCTTGTAAATTTTGATATCGTCGGCGTACATTAGAAATTGGGAATGGATGAAACATGTTTTAATGTCATTAACGAATAAAGTATACAATAGTGGCCCAATTATTGAGCCTTGGGGCACACCAGATGTGACGATAATTGGGTTAGATTGGAAGCCATTAATAACCACCTTTTGTGATCTATTAAATATGTAAGCCATGAACCAACGCAATAGGTTGCCACGGATACCATTATAAGCAATTTTATCTAGTAGCAATTTATGGTCCACCTTGTCGAAAGCCTTCCGAAAATCGGTGTACACAGCGTCAACCTGAATCTGTCCATCCATATTTTTAAATAAATAATCTGTAAAAACCATTAGATTGGTATTAGTTGAACGACGTTTCACAAATCCATGCTGTTCACGAACTATAAGGTTGTGAATCTGTGAGTATAATGCGCCATGTACAAGACTCTCGAAAAGTTTCGACAAGGTGGAGAGTATCGAAATAGGACGATAATTATTTATACTTGATTTGTCACCACTCTTAAACACCGGTGTGATATTAGCCCGTTTCCAAATATCGGGAAAAGTCCCCTCGCGCAAGCATTTATTAAATAAAATATGGAGTGGAAGGACTATGTTATTTGCGATTTTCTTTATAAAGATAGGTGGAATGCCATCAGGACCTGAACCTTTAGTCGAGTCAAGTTTTTTTATCGCATTATGTATTGTATCGACTGGTAAGTAGATGTCAGAGATACAAGGCGAATTATCTGCATATGCACTAGGTGACTGCCACGTCATGGGGTCTAAGGTCGAGGGTTCATAAACAGAAGTGAAATAGGTTGAAAACATATTACATATATCAGTCGGATTATTAGAATTAAGATTTTCAAGATACATGCTCGCTGGAATCTCCACTCTGCCTTTTCGATTAGAAACGTAAGTCCAGAAATGTTTTATACTAAGCGGGATGCTGTCTTCAACCGATTTCATGTATCTTGCGAAACATGTAACACATTCAGACTTAAAACGTTTACGATGGACTGAAAAACTTTCATAATCCGATGCATTGGAATAAATTTTCCATTTTAGCCAAGCTTTTTCCTTGGTTTTGAAAATGCGAATTAGGGCAGGAGAGAACCACACTGGAAAACGTGATTTTTTTATGCGAGTAAATGGAACATGTGTTTTGATAATACTATAAATTTTATCATAAAATATTTCAACCGCTCGATGAGCTGACGACTCGTATAACAATTGATTCCAGTCTAATTTGCACAGCTCGTTATTAATTAAATCATATTTGGCCTTATAAAAATTATGTTTAGTATATAATTGCCGTTTCATTGGTATAACTTTTGTATCTAGCGACGTTACTACCAAGAAGGCGGGGTGTTTAGGCATCGTATTAGGTCATCCACCACTATATTCCATAGTAGGGGGGAGAGCACCCCACCTTGGGGACACCCTTTTGCTACGATGCCTCTTGTGGTGGAGTTTACCGTAAACCTTATAGCTCTCAGCCTTAGGAGGTTGTCAATCCAGCCACTGGTGGTTTGATCCACTCCGAATTTGGCAAGCGAGTGCTTTATGCTACAGAATTTTGTTTTGTCAAAAGCTCCTTTAATGTCAATGAAAGCTCCTAGTGTCATCAATTTGTCAGTTAGGGCTGTCTCTATAGTTCCTACTACTGAGTGCAGGGCCGAATCTGTTGATTTTCCTGTTCTATAGGCATGTTGTTGTCGGTGTAGTGGCGTGCGTTGTAGTGCTCCGTCTCTGAGTTATCTGTCTACCAGTCTTTCTAGAGACTTTAGCAGGAACGATGTTAGACTGATTGGTCTGTATGATTTCGCCAGGGTGTAGTCGGTTTTTCCCGGTTTGGGAAGGAAGATGACCTTCACTTCCCTCCACTGACGAGGAATGTAATGATGTGCAATACAGGCTTTGTATATTGTTAGTAGGTGGGGCGTTAAGGTTTTATATCCCCATTGAAGTAGTGCTGGGAATATTTCATCCAAGCCTCCTGACTTAAATGGAAGGAAACTTTTTATTGCCCATGTAATTCTGTCTGCTGTTACTATTTCATCAGCAGTTTTCCAGTCTACTGGGTTCGGTTTGTTTTCCACAGATGTTTCCCAGTCGATGTTATCAGATATATGACAGCCTGGGAAGTGTGTCGTCAGAGGTGGCATATGTACCATCTTGCTTTTTGAGTGAGCCCAGAGTGCGTTGATCATCCTGGGATAGTAGTTTTTTCACTCTTGAAGCTTCGTTGGTACTTTTTATGTTTTCGCAGAAGCGTCGCCAAGATTGTCCTTTGCGGTACGTTGTGCGTTTTTTGTAGTGGTATTGGGCGCTTTTGTATCTGTCCCAATCTTCTTCACTTCTCGTGTTTTTTGCACGATTGAAGAGTTTTCTTAAGTTACGTTTGAGTTTTTCCAGTTCTGGCCCCCACCAGTGATTTTTACCCCCTGGTTTTGGTGTTGTGAGTGGGCAAGTCTGCTGGTAACTGTGTAGTATACATTTGGTTAGTGTGTTTATGTTGTTTTCGATTTCTGTAGTGTTGGTTGACATGTTTTGAAAACTAAGTTTGCTTACCTCATGTTCGAGTAGGGTCTGGTACCTTATGACGTCAGTCTTACGGGGGTTGCGTCTTGGTTGTAGTCCCATCTCGCACACTTTGATGGCATAGCAGATTCTCCTGTGGTCTGCGAATGATGGCTCGGAGGAGACGTGCCAGTCGGACATGATTTCCTTCGCACCATCTGACGCCAGGGTAATGTCCACTATGGTTTGATATCTGGAGCTTACGAAAGTGGGTTCGGAGCCCCTGTTGATTATGGATAGGTTAGTCGAAAAGATGTAATCGGTTAGTTGCTCACCTCTCTTATTTGGCACCTTGCTGCCCCATGGCGGGTGGTGCGCGTTTGCATCCGCCGAGATTATGATGTCCCAACTGTGATCCTCGCAGTATTGTACTAGATCACACAGTTCTCTTGGTGGAACTTCCTCGTCACCTGGCATGTAGACTGATGCAAGTACGAGTGGTGGTCGTTTGGTGTCAAGGTTATGTGAAAGTTTTATGGCGGTCAGGTCTCTAGAACAGAATTGTGTTAGTAGCACGGCTGGTATAGTTTTCGGTATATAAATGCATGTCCTCGGTTGCTGTACCGAAGTTTCAAGCATTAACTTACCTCCGATGTTGCCAAGTCCACATATCCTGCTATGCCTAATCCACGGCTCCTGGATTAAGGCGATGGTCTTGTTGTTAACCTCCAGCAGTCTGCGTAGGGTAGCCGTTCCGATTTGTTTATGCTGGAGGTTGGTCTGGACGATGTCAATCCGAGTCGGTTCCGAGAACATCACTGTTCACGGATTCCTCCCCGGATGACATGTCCTCACCGACTCCCATTACTCGTAGCGCTACCTCTTTCGTGGAGTTCGGTGTTGTCTGGGCTTGTAAGCCCGAAGTGCTGGCACAGGCGGATAAAGCTGGTGGTAGCAGCGCCTGGCCTGGTGTTGGGTCAGCTTGACTGGGCTCGGTGATTTTTGGGTCGAGGGCGTGTCTTCTAGTCTCGTGGAAGAGAAAAACTTGACGTAAACACTCCCAGTGATGAACGAGACATGCCTCTCTCTGTCCAGAATCTTGGGAACCTCGGGTTCCGGAATACCCAAGGTCAGGAGGATCCCCTTCTCCTGGAGAGTCGCGCCGTACAACTGCCAGCTTTGGATGTTGTACCACGGGTTTTGCGCGTCCAAGAGCTGATGGATCTTCTTTACGTCCTCTCCGGCGGTTTTGGGCAGCCAAAGCGCGGCACGGATGCGCTTTGTGATGTCGGACTGTCTGATGACAGTCAGCTTAGTGCCCGGTATGGGTGACACAAGTCGTTCCACGGTCGACTTGAGCCAGTTGAGGGACCTGTCGTCTTCGCACCACAGTTTCAGCACGCCCTCTCCCGTAATGAGCTTGCCTCGGAACGATGGTACGGTCCTCGGTTCGTTATCAGTCAGTGGAGCAAGCGCAGACTCTATCACCTTTTCTTCTAGAAGGCTCTCGATCCGCTCGGCTTGTTCCACCGTCAGTTCGGTTGAGGACTGCGTTGTGATGGCTACTAACAGGTGCGATTTAGTCGCATCTGCGTAGCTGAACGTAGTCCTCTTAGGAGTGGCATCCAGCTTTGCGCGTTTCGACCCTGTCATGGGTGACACAGTGTCATCCAGGCGTGCCCTCTTCGCCATTGCTGGCTTCCGGGCCTCGACTTCGACTGGGCGATTCGCTGCTTTGCGGGCTCCACGTTTATGGCGGGGTTTGTTTCTGCTGTAAGCAGAACTGGGCCCCGTTTTGGCTTGGTTGCTTCGGGAGTTTCCCTCGGCTACGTCAGCCTTGGTTGGACGCTCCGGCTGGTTTGACCTGGCAGCGTCACCAGCGTCTGCCGGGTGTTCGCGCTGGGTTCCTGCCGTCGTGTCAACCGTTTGGCTACGCTGCTCGGTCGGAGGTGCGTGGACCGACATATTAGGCTCGCTGCTCTCCGATCGAGCGCTGATGGTTCTCGCGCGCCTGTTACGGCGACTGCGTTTCCCAACAGCTGCGTGATGGTTGGGTGAAGTCGGGAGCTCTGAACGGGTTGGCCTAGCATCGTCACCGACAGTTGCCGGGTGTTCGCGCTGGCCAGTCCCGGTGGCTCTACCGACTGGAGCGTTTTGGTATGACGTGGATGGTCTCGCGCGCCAGTTGTGGCGACTGCGTTTCTATCCGGTCGTTTTCTGACAACCCCCTGGGGACTTAATACGGACCTACTACAGGAAAATATCTGTGTGAAGGTATGGTAATTAAAAACAAAATCGCATTATTTATACCATTTAAAACTCAAGAATAGCTAAGCCGATTTTTATGATTTTTTATTTGTTGGATCGCCGCGCCGCGCCGCCGCTTCAAATAACTATAGAAAAATCACGAAAATAAGTTTTATAAAAAAGAATAGCATAGCGTAGCATCTCATGGCTTATTTGATTATAGTATCACTGTCATTTAACCTCGATACCTATTATGTAATCAAGATTACCATCTGGGTTAACAGTTCCTTGGTATCACATTATTTAAGGTTTCTGGCTAGTTATAACAATTATCATAAAAGTTTTCATTACCAACTGAGGCCACACCTTAACGTGCACTTAAGGTAGTCCTACAAACAACCCGACTCCGAAACGAGTTAAAATTTTTGACAAAGATTATTCGCTATGGAACTGGTACAAACCTACGACCTCCTGCGCACCAAGGCGCGCCCCATAAGCCTCCATCGTGCGCATAAAACTTATTACTCATTGAAGATATGAATATACTTATTACGGGATTTCCCATTTCATAAAAGTATTCATTTAAATTAAGAGTCAATTAGAAGTAAGTGAAAACTAATAGACCTATAATTTAATGAACGATAATTCATACTTTGTATTATATAACACATTAGAATAATTTTAGCAAAATTACTTATACGGATGAATAATTAATTAATTATATTAAGTTGTCCATTAGGATAAAAATTTTGCTAACAAAAAGTATTGGTGTGACCTTCATTATCCCCTTTTTACAAATAAAATGTTCTAAGTTATATTATGATATATAAAAACATTCGATTTCCTGAATGTCGACGTATTTTCTGTTTTTTTTTAAGACAATGCCCGCATTAGGGTAATTAAGCCCTGTGTCTCTGGGTACTTTACAAACATAGTTATAATTGACGGACACAAATTACGGTCGATTGCTTCAGACTACGCTAACATGTTAGGAATTAAGGAAAATGGATTTATTGTAAAATAATCAATAAATAATTGTGCAACTCCAAATACTGTACAGTTATTCTGCTTAAATTCGTCTAAAATGTGGAATTAAATAATATTTAACCTTGAAATGGGTGGAAAACAATCGTTATTAGAAAAATATCATTGAAGAGACTAACAAAACGTTCAAACAAATCTACAACCGCGTTCTCCAATAAACATAAGTAAACAAGTAAAGATTGCAAGGTGGTGCCTCATAAGTTTTAATAAAATCGGTTTTTTATATTTGTGATTTAGTTTAGAAATTTTGGGCGCCTATGAAGACACACTACACTACTATTTTTAGGGTTCCGTATCACTAAGGTTTCGCTGTCTGTCTGTCTGTCACGAGGCTGTACTAATTAGACAGATGAACTGTGATAATTAGTGAGATGAAATTTTCACAGATGATGTAGATATTATGTCGCTATAACAATAAATACTTAAAAAATCAGAATAAAATAAATATTTAAGGGAGCTCGCGTACAACAAACGTGATTTTTTTACGGTACGGACGGTAACAAGTAGGCGCTTAAAATATACACAAAATCTTTAATCAATATTCATCTTAAAATAAACAATTAAACATGTATATAAAGGAGCTCCCACACGCACAAACGCGATTATTCCGTTTTACTAGATATGGAACCCTTCGTACGCGAATCTAGCCGGTATTTGATTGAACCCAAATAGATAGTCAGAAAGAACAAAATATCGCTTCAGAGCCAACTTAAACCATACATTAAATAACGTTTGAAGTTTCTGTGAATAATTACGTACAACATTTATTCCCTATTCTGGTAGTAAGCCAACTTCAATTGTATACAATTTCATATACAGCTAAAATCAATTTATGATTTTCAATTGGTTTTAAAGACGATGTTTAACTTTAAGAATAGTTTTTATTTCTATTTCATCATTCTATAAGTAGAAATGTTTTTTTTTAAATAAGCTCTTCGCCCCCAGGTTTTGTGTTCAATTCCGTACAGAACCACAATTTACGTGACCTACTTGCATATTTTTTCTGGGTTAATTACATGTTTGTAAAGTACACCGTGATACAATGATTCATGTTGGAGACTTATTTATATGTTTTTAACATCTTTGAAATTAGCTCGGTTTGGAAAGCTTTATTTACATAACATATTATACATAACCGTTTATGAGAGGTGTTAGCTGGAACACTGACCCTCAGTACTCGCCAAAAGCCTAATAGAATAGTCAACAGTTATATCTAGAACATAATTTGCGTATTTGCTCTACTACCTACTTGTATGGCTTAAGACATTTATTTATCATGAAGAATACAAGTCGTTTATCAGAGAAATACGATTTACCGGAAAGATAATATTCATTTATCAGACAAATACTTAATTAACTTATAACTTCTTTAATTTTAAATTTAGTGCAAAAAGTTACATAAACATATATGTAGGCGAAGCAATTTGCTACAAATGATGTCTGTAGTTACTAATTTTTTGTAGGACGTATAGATTCTGAGATATCGCGAAAAAGGTATTTGCACCCCTTTTACGCCACAAACTTGGGGTTAAGCTTCTATTGAACTCCCACACATATCCCAAAAATAAAATTGCGTCCTCCAAAAAATTCAATATTAGGTCCTTAAATTGTAACATTTCAATGGACTAACAGTCAATGTAGGTATTGCAAAAAATAAATATCCACACACATGCCACAATTTAATACTATTGACAAAGGCGTTTGTTACGTGACCGTTTTTTTTTTTTTTTTTGATAAGGCAGGGGGAATGCCCTCGCATGCCACCCGCAAAAAGTGTCTACGGGTGGGTATGTAGGACTCGCACCGACTAAACCAACCTGCCGTGAACTTCTCTTGGCGCCTAATGGGGGAGCCCCGGGAACGCGGGTATGCTGCTCCGGTGCTCCCCTTTTGCGCCATGTCCAAGATGTTCGGGACACGTACCCTGGGAGGGCTCTGGTTTGCCCTTCCCAATTGCCGACTCCTGCTAGTCCGGCACAGCGACTGCGCCACAAACAGATCGCTGTCTTCCCGGAGCTGCTTGCACGTGGCGGCAGTAGAGGACACTTCTCTGACTGCCGCCGCAGCCCCGAGGGGGACTTGGGCTACCGGCTGCTGCCGCCGCCCCGACGGCTACTCCATCTGCGAGCACGATCGGCTCTCTCCCGCTCCCGCTCGGCGGCCTACTTTTGGAGCATGACTGCCTCACAAAAGGAGACCACGGCCCATTTGGAGGAGTCACCCGCCAGCATCGCCCCTACGATTGCCGGCGGGGACAGATCCCGTCCGATCTCTGCGACCAAGACTCGCCTTTCGGCCTCCCAATCCGGGCATTGTTACGTGTCCTAACACAATTGCTAACGCATACCATATATGCCATAGCAATCTTAGTACCTAAGGATTCTATACCTCATTAAGGGTGGTGGGATAAGTTAGCAACTCTCGATATTATAAGCGTTCATTGGCTACGGTTACCGATTACTTTCAGGTTGCCATGTGTTTGTTTGCCCATTTGATTTCACAAAATAAACACGAAATATATAACTCATCCTCTCGATCACAGGCTCCGGGGAGGTATTCAAACATTCCGATATAGTTCAATGAACGATTTAAATTACAGGGACACGCGTCATATTAACTAAATAATGTCATCAAACGTGACGATTAGTTCCACGTGTTGGTCCATTTCCTCTCAATTAACACGCGAGTCGGAGGATGGACATTTTGATTCCCGTAGCTCGATGAAGCGTGGCTAATAACCACGATATGTGACAAATAATGAACACAAATTATAAGTTATCGAATTTTTATACATTTATTTATGGTAGATCTTGTGCGGGTCGTTGGAAACTGCTGGATGCGAATAGCGCAAGCATTTGTCCAACTGTGGACGTCTTTCGGCTGATATGATGAGAGCACACTATGCCAAACTGCTAATTTGCTTTACAGAGTATTATTGTATTTCTGATCAACTTTCAGCTATGCTGCCCAGTTTTAACCGAGGCCAGGCTCGGGCCATATTATAGCGTCTGCTCTCATAATCGACAAGACCGGAGTGAGGTAAGGTGCAGGATCCATGGGTTTCCGCAGTATTATAATAGTGGTCATGGATGAATATCGAATACGGCGGCCAATCTCAACACAAACTAGCCAACGACCCTGGATATATTATAGTGCAGGGGTGTTTGTACAAACACAGGTGCAGTCTTTATTCCTTCCCTCTTATTATTAAATGAGACGACTGTCCGCCACAACCGGGAAGAGTACAAGCGCAGGACTCGCAGCTTAACGTGCTCTCCGAGGCACGGATGTGTAACACCGCCAACTTTCAGACACCGGGCTGCAACTGGGTGTTTTTCTTTCCAGAAAATTCCCAAGAACACTTCTTGGCCAGACTCGTGATTTGAACCCAGGATCTCATTATCTGCGGTTGAAATCGTGGGGTGGTTAACGGACGTGAAGCCGGGTACCCCGTAGTTCGTGGGTTCCATTCCGCGCCGCACTTAAATTTATAAAACTAATTTCAAAGATATCGGAACAGAATTTAAGAGAGGTAGGGCACAGCGTTCATTCGCTCAAAGAGCATCCCGACTGGGGAAGTACCTCCACCTTACAGAAGACATTCCTTAATAATAACATTAATAATTTTAATGTTGTGTTTCCGAGTGTGAGTGACGTCGCCAGAGCTCATTGGGTTGGAGGGAAGGGTCAGCAACACTTGTTTGCTGACTTTTAAAGGCCGGCAACACACCCGCGATACCCCTACGACATCTGGTGTTGCGAATGTCCATGGGCGGCGGTGATCACTTACCATCAGGTGACCCACTTGCTAGTTTGTCGCCCTCTGATATAAAAAAAAAAAACATTCCACCAGATTGTACAAATGGCGGTCTTATCGCTAGGAGCAATTTTATCCGGCACCCGTTGCATGGACTAGGATTGAAAAGAAGAAGCGTGTCTTCATTACCTATTTCCTACGCAAGTAGTAAGTAAGTACCGACACATAAACGTGTAGTATACACGTGGCTACGAGCCGGTCCGTAGGGGGCCAACCAAATTGGTAATATCCGCTTTTACTAATCAAATTGGGCACTTGGTCGTATAAAACGCAGTAAAGTACACACTCTTATACTTTGCTACATACCGGACTTAAAGAACTGTTTTGTAATAAGTAATAATATAACTGTTTTGTAATAACTTTAGGTAGTAGAATGCGTAACATAATGTAAAGCCATTAAAGATATTTTTAAGCTATTGCATAGCTTCTATCGCGGGCCTTGAGCGTGGGGACCGAATCCAGAAATTCCGTAACGAAAAAACCTAACACCCCTCCACTCCAACTGCCATCTATCGATAAATACCAGAACTATTAATGACTTTTTGAAATATCATGCTTGCCTCTTTAGTTCAGCAACCCGCGTTTAGGTGGCATTGGTTGTATTGAAAAACTACCGTAATCAGCTGTTTGTGAGAAAGTATATAGTTGTATAGGTATTTATCATCTACGTACAACAGTGAATATCTGTACTCGTATAATTTGTGTACAAAGTGTTTTAAATATGAATAAACATAGTGCATTTATTAATGAAGAAAGTCACGAAAAAATAGTGAAAGAAAATGAGTTAGTACTCTATATACATTCATTTTATTATTATTATCACAAATGCAGTATTATAAACTAAATAAATAATTATAATTGCATAAGTTGATAAAAAATGCTATGCAATAGCTTTACCGCTTTTAGTCTCCGAGTGCCACACGTCTTTTATTTATTTAATTTTGTCTTCGATGACAAAAACTACTTATTCTATTAAATTTTATAGATTTATTCGCAACGCAAAAAGTACCATCTTACGATCCGGGGCTCTACGTTAATTTGGAGAATTTAGGTGTTATTCATCGGCTTTGTTTTTCTAGAAACATCTGAAAAAACTATCGCTATTACTAAAAAACTATCACTTAAAATCATGCACTTGCCACTGGTGGATGAATACTTCTTCACTTAGTCGAACGACCTTGATCGAACGCGGCCATTGCGTGCCGATTTGGTATAATATATAAGTCATACGCATGGTTATGTTCCCTCTAAATTGCGATCGATGGTGTTCGAAGGTGCTTCGATCAAATTTCCTAATCTGTCTAATCATCATCATCATCATTACAGCTAAATAAGTCCACTGCTGGACAAGCCTCCCTCAAGAATCGTCTTGCGGGGATATGCCATAATCGCCACGCTTGGCAGGCGGGTTGGCGATCGCAGTAAGATGGTCATAGTACTCAGAAGGAAGCTGCTGCCCATCCTCTGGTAGATATTCCCTCGGGTCGACTTCTACGCCCCCCACGGGATGAGATGGGGTGATGATATTCTGATTCTGATATTTGTCGCCGTCACCACACAGCAGTCTAATAATATGAACTAATTCAACAAAGGGTTTTAATTATGTTAGTTACTTACTTAATATTAAACTAAGATATTTTGTTCTATCCCAGATCTACCCCCAGAAAGGACCCAGTGAAGGGACGTCACAGAAGTCCCCCATCAGAGGACACGGCTATTACCTGTGAGCCTCCCCTCTACTACCGGAGGGACAACAAACTACAGTATCCGCTCCCTTGGATACGAACAGAAGGACCGACACGTTATATAACGGGTCACTATTTGACCCCTCCGAAAAGGGATTTAGGCCCCGCTACGGAGCCCTCCGCCCCAGTAAGGGGGTTGCAAGAAGGTCACGCGTTCCGTTAGTGTTATATGTTGACTATCAGCACGGAGAACTATTTTCTATTACAGAATAGAAAAAAGTTCTCCGTGCTTGTATAGTCATATACAGAAGTATGTGGTAATATGAGTACTAAGTGATCTCGTTCTTTCATCGAACTAGCTAAATCTATCGATTGTCCACCTAGGTAATTAGCGAAAGCATCAGGTAGGATCCTTGCCGGTGGAGACCGCTGTGGTGCCTGGCCCCTGACTAGTGAACCCGTCCAACGATCACAGCCTTTATGTAGAATTCCGTCTTTTTACTTCAGCGACCCCCTGGGCTTTGGTCTGAGCTAGGTATCTGTCGTTTAATTTAATAAGGGCGTCTCCAGCTGCCAAGGGATAAATATAAAAACCAAAACTTGTCGCGTTTTCTTTATGTGTTTCAACAGTTTTCTAGTGCGAACCTGTATCAATATCATTTTAGTATGCGCGTGAATGCACTTGCAACCGGACACTCGTGCGCAGTCGCGCGTATCATAATCATTTCTCTACTCTGATTACCATAGGTATATTTTTCACTAGTTACTTACTTTATTATTATCAAGTACTGACAAAAAAATATTTATGTAACGCTTCGATACTTATCCTCAATTGATGAGGTTGAAAAATCGATAGGTGCAAGTGTATTTCAGTTTTAGAATGTGTTTTAACAAACTGGGTGGCTGTTTTTGGGTTACACAACAAAGTTGGTATTTTAATTACCTGCTGCGGTGTTTCCCCAGCGCTACGACATGTCCTTCTACAAACGAGGTTTAAAAAGAGTATTAATATCACGGTAGGCAGCGGTTTGCTGTGCCCCCTGACACTGCGAATGTCCATGAGCAGCGGTTACCACTTACCATCAGGTAGGCCGCTAGCTCGTATGCTTCCTAAAGCAATAAAAAAAAGCAAGAGTCGGTTCTGTTTATAGGCTCCCGTTTAATGAATGAGTAGAGGGCAGCATTCGGGAACCTATGTAACGTAAGTCTCAAGTCGATAGTCATCGACCAGTGTGTGTTACCGAACTGAGATGACGAGATGACTCACAGAACTGAGACATGATCACCCACTCTTCTATTAAGGTTTCACTATTAAGGCTGGGGATCACCCAAAAGCAATGTAGTGGGCTATGCTCAGAGTTTCCCTGCGAGATCGAATCAGAAATGTTAAAATCCTCAGAGGAACCAAAGTAACCAACACAGCCCGAAGAATTGCCAAACTGAAGGGACTGCGGGTAGGGCCCTTAGCTTGTAAAACCGACGGTCGCTGGAAACTAGTGCAAGACCAGCACTTGTGGAGATCTTTTGGAGAGGCCTTTGTTCAGCATATTCTTTCAGCTGATATGATGATAATGAAGCCATTGTAAATATCGAATTAATTTGAATATTGTTACCCATCTTATTTTTACTGTGTGTGTATGAGTACTGGTTTGAGTAGAAGACTTTATTTGCATAATTAAAACTGATTATTCCTTTTCTCTTCGATACTTTCTTTTAAAATGAACATTGTTATGTTTAAAAACTTATATGTGGCTTACTATGCAAAAAAATCTGACGGAGTAACAGTCGATAGTGAAATGAAATACTTTTAGGAATGTTCAAATTAATTACAAATTATTGTTAAAGTACAATGAGTGGCCATATAGCTACTGCAGTTTTATATCAGGCAACCTGATTATAGAATACTAGTCGAGGTCAGAAATTAGATGATAGCACTATAGCACTACATCATGATGGTAGGAAAAAATCTCATAATTTACACTATCTTATCTACTACAGCAATATCAAACTAAGTATACTATTTTAATATAATACCAAATCATGATATAAAACAAAAATTAAATGTAAGTTAACTTGTACCACATGTATATTCAATTATACAACATTGTTTACAAGTATTTTAACGTTATTAACTACCACGATCAATGCAACTTGGTGGAAACGTCGGGAAAATAACATTAAAGGTTAGTTGCTTTAATACCTGTAAACAATGTTGTATAATTGTGATACGCGAAATATTAAATACGGAAAATGAAATACAGCAAATGTTAAATATAAATATTGTTCAGGGGGTGACGATGAACTATAAAGTTTTCAAAGGATTCGAAGCATTGGGCAAATCTCTTTGTCAGCACCAGTCAGGACCAGGTTTTAAAATAAAAATATAATCTTTATGGCAAACAGAATACAACAATGTTATTACTAATCATGCTGTGTGGTGACGGCATAGAATATCATCACCCCATCTCATCCCGTGGGGAGCGTAGAAATCGACCGAGGGAATGGCTACGAGACTACGGGCATCAGTGTTATTCTGTGAACTATGACGATCAACCTGCAATTGCCAAATCATCTGCCAAGCGTGGCAATTATGGCATATCCCCCCATTCTTTGGAGAGGCTTATGCCCAGCAGTGGACGTACTTGGGCTGACATTAAGCTGATGATGATTGTTAAACATAAATTAAACTATATATTATAATAAAAATTGAAATTTTTGAGTTTTCGTTTTCGAGATTGTTTTGTTTTAAGAATTTTTTAGAGGTGATTTTATGTTATTAAAAAAAAGCGCGGGAAGCCGCTGGATGCGGGCAGCGCAGGACCGGCTATTGTGGAGATCCTTTGTCCAGCAGTGGACGTGTTTCGGCTGATATGATGATTATGATGATGATTTTATGTTTATCGGGTTAAAGTAGATAAATGGTGTTTTAGGATTTTTCGTTCTTTTGGAACTTTTTCGTACATTTTTATTTCAATGCTTTGCAATTTGCAAAAAAATGGGGATAAGCACCAATGTCAACGCCGTAAAAATGCGGTCTAAGCTGGCCACACGTGCCTTTACTAAACCTTTTTTGTATAATAAAATAAAATAAAATAAAATAAAAAAGGTTTTTATTCACGTAGACTTTAAAAAAGCGCTTGTAAATAGTCAGAACATGTTTGTAGTAATATAGTTGTATACATTAGATATTATTTCTAGTAACATAGATATTTAGGTACATCTTGTATGAAAACATTTATAAAATTTATTTTATTACAGAAATGATATTTAGCTAGCTCGTATCAAGTTATTTTCAAGAGATTATGTTTAATTATCTAGTTTAAGTCTAATATTTTTACTACATATTGTCAATGGTTCTGTCTATATTAAAGGTATTATTATTATGACGGACCTTGTGTTAATAACGACGGTCGCGCTTTAATGCTACCACCGGATCCAATGCGCCCCAACTGAGAAGACCCAGCGAAACAAACTCAGTGGGTTCATCTACTACCGGTTTCAACACGACCCAGTTGAGACGGTCCGGCGAAACATACTCAAGCGGGCATGAACACGGGATTTGGTTCAATTAGAGTAATTATATAGTAGGCAAACACAATATATGCTCGATCGGTTGCCTGAATGCTTATTATTTTAGATTATATTTAGGTATACAAAAGAAAAACTTCGAAACAATAACATTATTCATTTTGATACAGAGTCAATAATTTTAAATTAAGTATATGATAGCAATCATTTACAGATAGTTCACGTAACACAGCAGATCAGTCATGTCTATATGGCTACAAGATCTCCAGCGAGCAATGTGCAGGTAGGAAGTGAGAGCCAGACGTCTTTGTCATCGATGTACTCTTTAGTGGTGTAATAACCCCTAGCCATAAGTATACGTTTAATATGTGTTTTAAAACTTGTGTCAGGCAGATCAGTAATTTGAGTAGGAAGCTTGTTATAAAACCTAATACAATTTCCTAAAAATGATTTATTAGTTTTGCTTACTCTAAAGCCTGGCATGGCTAGTTTGTTTTTATTCCTAGTATTTATATTATGCAGTTCACTTTTCTTTTTATAATTATGAATATTTTTTCTAACAAACATTATATTCTGATATATATATTCCGATGGCACAGTAAGTATATTTATTTCTTTAAACAAATTTCGCAAAGAATCGCGACTGCCTAAACCATAAATGGCTCTGACTGCTCTTTTCTGCAATACAAAAATAGTACCTATGTCAGCCGCCGAACCCCACAGCAGAATGCCATACGACATAATGCTATGAAAGTACGCGAAATACACTAATCTAGCAGTTTGTTCATCTGACAATTGCCTTATTTTCCAGACAGCATAGGAAGCCGAACTTAATTTACCTGCTAACTTTTCAATCTGAGGACCCCATTGCAATTTTGAATCAAGTGTCAATCCTAAAAATACGGTCGATGGGACTTCTAATATTTTCGCATTAAGTGCAACTGTTGGTACAATTTGAGTCACATTCGGCAATGAGAACCTGATGCATTTATTATAACGTAGGCTACTTATGAGTACCCTGAGTCTGTATAATGAGTTTCCTGTTAAAAAATATTTTTACTGCAAATATTTCCGTTGGATGCGTGAGTGTTCCATACGACCATATGCATCATCTGGTGCCCGTTCGCTGACTAATTAGATTAAAATAAATGGGTCCAAGTAAGTTTCTTTATAATCAAATCATTCATGGTGTTAAATGAATCAGTTCTATATATAGATCACCCTAATACTACAACATAGTGAACGTTCCTGAACTTCCTGCCTAGTAAGCAACGCGATGAGCGACTCAATTGGAAGCATCACATTACCTACGCACTACCCGAGATATACGCACATAGCTCTGCAACATTATTATATAAGTCCTTTAATAGCCATACGAGAGGCCGAAGCCGACTTGTAGAGGCTCAATAGTCAACTCTGAGCGTAATGATGTGACACTGACCGACTTTAATAAGTATTTAAAGAATCCGTACCTATATAAAAATGGAAAAATCGGAACCCTTATAGGATCATTCGCGTGTCTGTCTTTCCATCCGTCTGTCACATCAATTTCCCCCGTTACTAACGAACTGATTGCTTAATTTGGTACTCATATGCAAGCTACTAACACAACTACTGACGCGTAACGTAAAGTCATAGTCGATAGATTATTTTTCTTGGCTTGAACCGAATCGGGCCTGGACTTTCGGACTCTGCGATACACTCTTGCGGTCGCATTACAAAAGGTGAGTGACACAGGCCTGCCAATACCCTATAATAAAATAGTGGACCTGGCTGAATTTCCTTAAGCTACGGCGGCCAATCTTAACTAAAATCTAGCGAAATACGCAGGACATACCATAGTGCAGGAGATTTTGCCGAAACACATGTGTACTCTTAATTCCCCCATTCTCATAAATAGTACGAAAATCGGGGTGAGATCAGAGGAAGGACTGACAGTTTTACGTATTCTATATGGGATTATAACTCAGCCAACTTCCAGACTCCAGAGGGCCGGTGATTTTCTTGCAAGAAAAATACTAATAATCTAATAATAGATACTTTTAGAATATAGTGACAGTAAATGAGGCAAAAGAGGTGTGCAACGATCGTGGCAAATGGAAATCCGTCGTCTTTGCCGAACCCTCTAGGAAACAGGTGTGAATCTATGTATGTGTGTAGATAATTTTCCCGACGCGGAATTAGAAACCTGATACTCATTTTCTGCAGTTGAACAGGCTAATTCTAAACTTGATGATTTTATCATCTATTCAAATAGTCCAGCATCAATACAAGAGCAAGTGCAAGTTATACATTTGTTTAACCTACATATCATATCACTTCCTTACAAGCCTCCGTATAGCCTCAATAATTCCATAATAATAATCTGTGTCTTTATAAGGTTGCATCCAAGAAAGTGTCTGCAATATTGACGGCAAAATGAACAAGTTTTGAATCAGGATTTTCCTCGAAGACTTTCACTACACGCTCGTGTGCGCATTGCAACAGATCTGCTATATATCATGCAAGATGCGACGATATTACTTTTACGTTCATTTTGTGTTTATATTTTACATTTTTCTAGGTTTTTATTAAAAGACGATCACGTCCTACTAATAAATGCGAAAGTTGTTGAGTATGGATGTATACCTAGATGTATGGATGTTTGTTTAGTTAATATATAGCTTAACTTTGTAGTATATAATTTATAAAGTTTGACGCGGCTAAAAAGCCGCATCCAACTTTCACACAGCTAGTTTTATCAAAAAAATATTATTTACTAGCGGCCCGGT
Organism: Pseudoips prasinana; assembly: GCA_951640165.1. Taxonomy (NCBI): domain Eukaryota; kingdom Metazoa; phylum Arthropoda; class Insecta; order Lepidoptera; family Nolidae; genus Pseudoips; species Pseudoips prasinana. Next base: position 13,605,825 of record OX621241.1, on the reverse strand, counting down.
ACGTGCTTCGCTACGCATAAGGCATAGTAATAAAAAAAATATTATTAAGTTCATTTATTCAAACAAAAAATATTTTAAATTGCTAAAAGATGTTGATTTCACACTTTTTCAAGACTTTTTTAAATTTTCTCTACGTACAAACCTTCCCTGGACTTCCACGAATAATTCAAGACCAAATTTAGGCAAATCGGTAAAGGCGTTGTTGAGTTATAACATTACAACGAAAAGTGGCATTGATTTTTATATTGATAGATATTTATATATTCTTATATTTTAACCGATTATAAGAAAAGGAAGAAGTTCTTAAAAAGTTTGTTCACAAATATATACATATATATATATATATATATATATATATATATATATATATATATATATATATATATATATATATATATGTATATATATATATATATGTCGCCATAGAGTTGTTGACTCCGTAGAGCGCTGACAGATGGCGCTATCGTTCTCTCTGATGACTCGATTGCGATATTTTTGTATAATTGAATTGTTACCCTATTTCACGGTCGCTTAGTGCTCATAGCCAGTCCCCCACACTGATCCATAAGTTATCGGAGAGATATCACCTAGGCACAAGATCAGTCTATTGATGGGGTGGGTCGAAAAGAAAATATATGAGTTAGTTTTACCTTAAGATTAAAAAAAGGCCTTAAAAGCGTCTTAATTGCGTGTAGAAAAATATGTCTAAAACTTGTCAAACTAATGTTGGAATATATTTTAATGGGTTCGTCCAACTCCACTTGCCTACTACATTTATATACGATGACGATTGCCAGAACTATTTCCCTACACATGTGGCGGAATAGTTAATGGAGGCACGTCGCTATTTCTCGGCGCCATACGATTCGATATACGTAATTCAACGATTAACTATACATAGGTCAGACTACTATAGTTGTTCTGAGTCTAATATTTTCAGGATACAGGAATAAGGGTTTTTTCTGTGTGGTGACGGCCGCGAATTCCAGAATATCATCAACATTTCATGCCGTGGAGGGCGTAGAAGTCGACCCGAGGGAATACCCAGAAGACGGGCATCTTGGGGGAGGCTTTTGTCCAGCATTGGACTTTTTACGGCTGTTAGGATGATGGTGGTGATGATGACAGGAATTTATTTAACTACAGCGAGCATTGTCTTTTCCAATCAAAAAGCGGCCATAAGTAAGTATTTATTATTTTTTGTTTTTTACACGGCCATCTGATCCCAAGCTAAGCAGAGCTTGTACTGTGGACACCATATAACTGATATACTACACATATAACTTTTCTTTTGTAAATTCATACTTATACAAATAATTACACCCAGACACAGGACAAACAGACATGTTCATCCACACAAATATCTGTCCTGGGTGGGAGTCGAACCCACGACCTCCGGCGTGAAAAGCAAGCATTTGCCAACCACGCCAACAGGCCCGTCTTACATAGTTGTGATACATGGGTTAATCAATTTATTCTGCATATCCATTAGCAACGACAAAAATCATATTATATGAAAGATCTTGACAAACGACAAACAAAATTCAATTCAATTTACTGGTAACTCAGCATAAACATATTCCTCTAATCAGACTAATTAAAATTATATGAGCGTACAAATAGTGTCGTCGGATCTTATACAATATATATTTATGTATATTCGTATACGTTGATGGGGAAAAACTAAATAGTATCCGTTTGTATGCAATCTTTGTACAGTGTTACGTGGCAGGCTTTGCTAAGAAGAAAATGAAAAGTTTTCGACACATACTTACTCGTATCGTAGGGCTAGTAGCTACACTTTCCTTGGAAGTTGTCGACAAGGAAAGTAGTTTGATCAAAATGTTCAATGGACTTCACCAAATAAAAAATTGCGGCCCGTAGCCGAAAAATTCGCAATGGAATGAATATCCATGAGCCTCAGATAACAATAATATCATGGGACATTATTTACACACGGCCGTCTGATCCCAAACTAAGCAGAGCTTCTACTACTTTACATATACATATACTTCTTTTCTTTTGTAAATACATACTTATATAGATAACAAACTATGCCCCTCGGTTTCACCCGCGTTAAATTAGTTTTGACGTAGAAGAGTAAAAAACATACATCCATAAATCTATACTCACAAACTTTCGCATTTATAATAATAGTAAGATGTGTACTTCTAGCTGTTTGGGCAGTGCACGCCGGAATAGCTCGCAGATGGTATATTTTTTCCTACTTATTTGACACTTATCGTCATTTTTTTGACAATTCACACAATATCTCTATTAATTCTAGCCTATGTGTTATTCTGATTTATAAGCTATATTATTATAAAGTTTCATTAAAATCCATTCAGTAGTTTTGCCGTGAAAGAGTCACAAACATCCATCCATCTATACTTACAAACTTTCGCGTTTAAATTTTAGTAAGATTACACCCAGACATGTTCATGCACACAAATATCTGCCCTGGGTGGGAATCGAACTCGCGAACGCCGGCGTGAAAAGCAAGCATTTGCCAACCACGCCAACAGGCCCGTCGGATAGATAGTCTGTAAAGCCTTAGGCAATGTACCTGATCTCACTTCAGTCAGACAGTCTGTCCTATCGGACATGAGTGTAACTAAATAGAATGATAAATATACACACACTTGTACACTACACTATGTACCTGCACACATGGTTAGTCACCGTTGAGATGAGCAACCATTACCAACTCAACCGGGAACACCTTATTAAGACATAACTGCAATTATCATTAACTGCTTAGCTGTATCTACGGAGTATGTACTTATTCGCGTTGAATCGTACCCAGGTTATCAATTCGACTACTTTGTATTACTTTGTGTCCTGTGTGGTGACGGCGGTGAATATCAGAATATCATCACCACATCTCATCCCGAGGGGGCGCAGAAGACAACCTGAAGGAATATATAACAGAGGATGGACAGCAGCTTCTTTCTGAGTACTATGCTTACTGCGATCGACAACCCGTCTGCCATGCGTGGCAATTATGGAATATCGAAAGAATAATCTTGGGGGAGGCTTGTCCAGCATTAAACTTCTTTCAGTTGTAATGAAGATATTACTTTGTATGTATGTTCATACAAAAGCAGTCGAATTGATAACATCCTTTTTAAATGAATTCGAATTTAGATTTTTTTTTCAAATTTGACAGTGACACACAAATATTTGTATTGCACGGGAATCTAATCGATAACATGTGGGCGCTGAATTGGTAGCAATAAGACTAACTACGGAGCCACTCGAGCAGTCAATCTTATTTATTCCTTTGATGAGATTTGATATAAAAAGCAATTTCTAAGAATATATATTTCTTACGATACAGTGGCATAATAAGCACGTCGACAGTATTAGTCACCAAATACAGTCTTGGGTATTGAATGCCCGTATTGTGTCATTGCAAACTGTATTTTTAGTATACACTGAAGGTACGAACGCTATTATGATAATGTTTTTGACCAGAGTAAGGTCGCTCGTGCTTATAAGGGAGGGGAAAGTGTTGGCAATGTATATTGATGTCATGTGTGACCTGTACTTGTGTAGGGCAATCGCTTACCGGTAGGTGATTGGAAATATACGAGCAAACAACTGATCTTAAGTGGTTACTGTTGCATATGATGCTTGCATCACGCATGGCATCACCTCATGTATTGCCGAACCTTACTCCTTAACCTTACTTACTCTTTGCGGTCCCACGATTAAATAAAGGAGGAAGCTTCGGTAATACCATATGTGACCGTCAATAATAACTATAATACCGGCTAGTAATATTTAATTACTTACCTACTTACTTATCGTATGGGCAAAGGTTACCCTGGTGTCAGAGTTGTTCAAGCCGCCCAGTAGGCGTCTGACATGGTTTAATGACTGTTGCCTAGTGGCTGCAACCGGGACCGACAACTTACCGTAGATACCCTCTGAAGCACGGAGACGCTCAGAAATTAAACCACTTCGGCGGTCACCCATCTATGGACTGACCGCGAGGCTAGTTGCTTAACCTCTACAATCAAATTAACTCTCATATGGCAACACTAAAATCTGTGAAATATTTTTTTAATTTTCCCATGCTTCAGCTGGAACTGGTCTTCAGAATAGCTTGCAATTATCCGCTCTAATAAAATGTGATATTCTATCGTTGGAACAGTACTTGATTTGGATATTAATTCCTCTGAAGTTTTGACTGTCGAATGTGCTTCCCAAGTGTCAACCAAAACAATCAATTTACTAGTGGAAACGTTTAACACAGCAGATACGACCCTCGCAGAAAATTAAGTGGCATGTTATTACCACCGGCACCTGTTGCGCCAATCGTACTCGAGGCGTAGTTCATTGGTCTAGAAACTACGGCGAGTTTATGGACATCTAAGGCTTAGATTGTACAGTTCGTTTTTTGTATATAGACTTGGTCTTTGACAGTTTTGCAGGACAATATAGGTGTGCAAGGGCTCAAGCATAAAAATATACTAACCAACTCGCGTCAAAGGGCAACCGCTTTAGTCATTTTAATACTTTTTAGAAAATGACGATTGTAGCCTATGCTCGCTTCTAATGTCCGGTCTAAAGCAATAAGAAAACAAGAATTCAAGTAAAAGCGTCATAGCCTAACTCCGTCCTATTTGTTTTACTATATGTATGTTGTTTTACGCGATTTTCAGGTTTTTAACTAGTTAACAATTAATATTTGATAGGAAATCAATTCGAGAAGGGATAAAGTATATAAATACATATTTCGATAACTTTGTTCAAGTCAGATTACAATCGAAGGTTCATGAAAAAGTTCGTTTTACATCACCGACTTTAATGAAGATTTGGCACTACTACACTACTATTAAATACCTTGGCGATATTTATTGAAAACGTAACCACAATAATAATGAAACCCATTTTATCAACTCTAAATAAACTAATTATTTTTACATTTCGATCCATGTATTTTATATACTCATCACATACACACCACGTACCATTGAACTACATATTTTATATGTTATATATTGTTGCATACTCAGTTTTTCGTGATGAAACGAGACAAAAGAGAGAGGGTGGCCAGACAGCTCAGCAGCCAGGTCATATTGAGGTGACGTGAACGGGGCGAGAGGAGAATATTCACGTACATATAACTATCTCGATGGGGACGTGTATTGTGGTCATAAGCTGTCATTAGCCATGGTACGGGAAAAGCATTATTTTTCAAAGGAGTTGCGATATATTGTGGCATGATAGAGGCCGGTGTTGATAGACTTTCCGGTGGATTTCCATATATGCCGAACAGACCACCTTGGGGTTTTAGTCGGTACAAGACAGTCATCACCTGTCGCTAGGCAATGGGTGTCCATGACAGATTCCCTACTAGCTATATTGACATCGAAAGTGTGTAAAGTCAAGCCTTAGAAGCGTCTAGAAGCGTTCACTGCTGTTTGTCATTAGAGTCAGCGCATTGCATGATTTAGATTGCAATCATACGACACGTGAGTTTTGCGGATGTATACACATAGTGCGCATCAATATTTCTTGACCAGGTACACCAAGCTTCGAGGTCGATCAGTAAATAGCCAAAAATATATAGTTAGATTAAATTTTGTATAGTTATTAGGCATTATATTACTATTAAGTATAATTTGTCATCGTTATATGAGCTGAATTAGTTCCACAGCTTGACCCGCTACCTACCCCTAGAATAGGGGATTTTCCATTATTGCCTCGCTTGACAGACGGGTTGTCAATGGCAGTTTGATAGTCATAGTTCACAAAGAGATGGTGCTGTCTGTTCACTGGTGACATCCAACATGGTAAAAGAAGTAGGTGCTCGAGTATATTATTGTTCTACTAATTCCAATTAACAATGAAGATCTAGTTTCAGTTACGTTATGTTGGCTATTGTTTACCAACTAAACGTCACTGAATACATACATTCTTTCATAACACTTCACGGTACAGTTGGTCCAAAATGGGCCGCCAATTTTCCCCTAAATGACTTGCGAGTACAGTCACCTAACGAATCATATACTTAGCGGCCTATTGGTTGAGCAATTTTCGTAATCTTATTACATAAAGGCGGCTATCATTCGCTGACAAAATAGTTGCTGACATAACATACTAAAGATGACTTAGGATATTTTTAATATTTCACAAACAGTGCACTGCAGTAAAAACTTTACAGCTTGATGAAAGTATGTCTCACTGTTGTAATCCGATGGGACGGCGATCCGCCATGACCGGGTCAACATCTGGCGCAGGTAGATAGTTTTAGGTGCTCTTAGAGGCATGGAGTGTACAACTACACACATAGAACATAGAACTATTGTGACTAGTTGTCAATACGTACCGTTTGAAACAAATTTATTTGAAAGTATTTATTAAGGGCTACTTTTCAAACAATTTCAACGTTTTTAATCACATATCACTTGGGTCAGAGAGGCAGGATTTTCAATATTTAATTACTTTAGACGTACATATCACGCTTAGTGTGTTTTTAAATGAAAGATCCACAACATACATTGCATTTCTCACAATGTATCGATAGACTCCACACAATAAAGAACACTAGAAAAAATGCACGTGTAGCGCAGTGGCTAAGACAGTCGCCTCGCCGCTTCGTGTCGCGGGTTCAAGTCCCGCGCAGCTATTTGTGTGACCCATAAATAATTGTTCTGACTCTGGATGTAATTTGTGTCCGTCTATTTATATAAGTATAGTTTGTAAAGTACTCTACATATCCCGCGACACAGGGATTAGATTCCTTAGTGCGCGTGTTGTCATTACACAAATCTTCCCCCCTTTATCTGTACAGGAAGTACCCAAAATATTTTTATTTGGCACTTTGAAGGCCTGACAAATATGGCAAGTTACAATATAAGAATCACTGAACTAAGCCGTGGACAGATATGGTGTCACTATTAGTGTCGCCGCACACGAGCCACGGGCCACAGCCACAAACGCCGCCACGAGAAGCTAGACAGTAGAAGTAGTTAGAAGAGTGTGGCGGTCACCGGCGTCAACCGTGTGCGGCGAGTCCATACAAAATGTACGAAAACTATAGGAAATATGCCAGTGGCGGCGTTTTGTGATTGTGGCAAGTGGCTCGTGTGCGGGAGCCCTTAGAGTTCCTGTGTGGTGATGGCGGTGAATATCAAAATATATTAACCTATCTCATCCTGTGGGGGGCGTAGAAGTTGACCCTAGGGAATATCTACCAGAGGACGGGCAGCAGCGTCTCTCAGTGTACTTTCACCGTCATACGGCGATCGCCAACCCGTCTGCGAAGCGTGGCTATTATGGCATATCCCACCAGGATTATTCTTGGGGAAGGCTTTTGTCCAGCAGTGGACCTTTTACAGCTGTTACGATGAAGTTGATAAGAGTTCCTTGTTGACCATGGAACCCTAAAAAGAGAAATGAAAAAGGCAACTTATTGTATATGGTATTTTATGAAACATGTAAAACTATGTCTTTATACAAATTATCTTCATACATATTATAAATATCCTGATGCCATGTGAAATCTGCCATCCTGCACAAAGCCAGCGTGTTTAATTATGGCCTATGCCCTATCATTAAAGCCCATGCCCTGAGGTGGGACAGTGATGGGCTTCATCGTCTATCCACTGAATAGCAGCAGTACTCATCTACTCTCAATAGAATATACAAGCCAAATCAATGGGTAAACCTATATAGCATCAACAAAACTTTATTTCTGATGGTGCAACAATTAACTGTTAAAGTTATACATATAAATATAGTTCTTAAATAAACACGTCTTGAGTAAATTGTAAATCATTCAGGAAAATGAAATAAATACCGGCTGACCTGCAATACACCCAAAAAAACAATATTACAATATTCTTAAAACTGGTTGCGCATTTACACAGATTATAAATTGAACACTGAATGCAAATTATTACCACCAAATCTGTTATACCAAGAATGCACATTATAAATTGCACTATGTGGTTTTAATTTATAATCACATCATTAGTAAATGTATGCTTAATATTCAAGACTTTAATTCGTTTATCTACTCCATTTGATTACCGCCTAATTAGTTCTTAATAACATGTCAATGTAACATTTTATAAACCATTAAGCATATGACTGGCTCGTTGGTCTAGCGGTAGCGTATTCAACCGCAGATAACGAGGTCCTGGGTTGACATTGTCGGTCGGGCCAAAGCTGATTTTGGGATTGTCTGTATAAGATTTTTTGTTCATTATCAGCCCGAAATCTGGTTGTTCACGATATTAGACTCCTGTGCCTCGGAGAGCACGTAAAGCCATCGGTCGTATAGCTGATGCCTTTCCGGTCGTGTCGCTAGTCGTGCCATCGGATCCTGAGAGTGCTGAAATGGAAAGTGCCCCTGTGTTTGCACTACTAGTCGTTACTAGACTCCATTGAGACTGGCCGAAATTTGGGTAGGAAGACACTCTAGCATATTATACAAGGTGTACTGAATTTAAGTTTGGACAAAACCAGCCAAGTGCGAGTCGGACTCGCGCACGAAGAATTCCGTACCATTATCTATAAAAATGAGCAAAAAATTCACGTTTGTTGTATGGGAGCCCCCTTAAATATTTATTATATTTTGTTTTTTAGTATTTGTTGTTATAGCGGCACAGAAATACAGACAGACGGACAGACAGACAGCGAAGTCTTAGTAATATTAATAATCCCGTTTTACCGTTTGGGTACGGAACCCTGTAATGAAGCGCTAGATATAAATCATGGAACCGATCCATTTTACATAACCATGACTATCATCATACCAGCCAAATTACCTCCACTGATGGACAAAAGCCTCATCGACATGCTTGGCAGGGTTGGCGATCGCAGTTTGATGTTCATCGTTTACAGAAAAACACTGTGGCCCGTTCGCTGGTAGCTATTCCCTCGTGACGATTTCTACGCCCCTCGCGGTAAAATATTGGGTGATGATATTCTTCGCCATCACTACACAACATAAACATAACCATGTAGTATGTGAAATACATTTTTTTTAAGAAAGACAACGCCCGCACTATTTTATCTAATCCCTGTGTCGCGGGGTACATTATAATAGATGAACATAAATTACATCCAATAAAAATATATTGATATCTGCTAATCGGAAATGTTGAGATCCGCAGGCGAACCAAAGTAACCGACATAGCCGTAAGAATTGCCAAGCTGAAGTGGCAGTGGGCAGGGCACATAGCTCGTAGAGCCGACGGCCGCTGAGGCAGAAAGGTTCTCGAGTGGCGACCACGAACCGGAAGACGCAGCGTGGGTAGGCCCCCTACAAGATGGACCGATGATCTTGTGCGGGTTGCTGGAAGTCGCTGGATGCGGATAGCGCAAGACCGGCAATTGTGGAGATCTTTGGGGGAGGCCTTTGTCCAGCAGTGGACGTCTTTCGGCTGATGTGATGATGATGATCTGCTAATGGTTATTCTTGTATGGAAAGTTAATATATTTTATTGTGTATTTTGAATGTTTATGTGCTACACGGTATTCAGTTTCATAGGCAAATTATACATCCACTATTTACATTACACCTTGTATAATTTCGTCACGACTACTTAAAAATCTGATATTTCTCGCAAAAACCTCGTTTAGGACTATCAACCTGGAACTAGAAAGGCAGCTGATAAGACAGCCCCATTCATATAATATCCTGAGATATTATTCAAACACGGCCATCTGATCCAAAACTAACCAGAGCTTTTACTATAGAAACCATATAACTGCATATACTACTTTTCTGTGATAAATATATATTTATAATTTACACCCAGACATGATCATGCACACAAATATTTGTCCTGAGAGGGAATCCAACCTACGACCTGCGGCGGCGTGAAATCAATCATCTACCAACCACGCCAACCAGCCAGTCAATTTTGATAATCTCATCAATTTCTAATAGGTCCTGCTCCTGTACAGAAGCATCTCCTATGAAGTCACAACATCTAAAGAGCTCATACAGATTGTTAGAGTAAAAGCACGTAGGATGATGTAATATAATGTGCTCTCTGCCCGGAAGCAAGTCATAAGCGGATAAGTAAATAATCGAGACTTCGATGATGCGCCCGAGATTCCAGCGCTACATAGACCTCGGAACCTGAGAACTAAGACAATAAACAGGAATGTTATTTAATTATTTAATCGTACGGGTAGCAAGTTATATCAGAGTTATTAATGCCTCCCAGTAGGTAGAACAATGACAGACTACGGGATGAGATTGTATGATGATATTATTTGCCGCCGTCACCAAAGAGCGAAGGTTCGATCCCACCCAGGCCTAATATTTGTGTGATCAGCACGATTATTTTTTTCGTGTCTGCGTTTAATTTATCTGTAATCTGTGAGTACTTAGAAAGGGTAGTATTTAAACGAGTGATTGTAAATTAAAGTTTTAAGTGTCAAAAAAAATGAATTTACGTTATAGTATTACTAAGTGAGCGACTGACTGCGAGTGACGAGAAATTAACAGAACAGCAACTAACAAATATTAATTTGAGTTACTTAAAATACAAAATGAGAAGCTTCATAATAGATATTTGAGCGACCTAACATTAACCAATCAGAGAGATCAGAGGCTCGTGCGGCGGACTTCAAGCGCTAATATTTATGTTTAATTTTGCATTGTATGTCTCCTGAAAATTTCCCAAAGCTCTAAAAATATAGGATTTTTGAAAAATCTTCACCAATAATAGTGTATCTAGCGCTCGGCGGCCGCTGCCGCGGCACTCGCGCTAGATGGTCACAGTTCTAACGTGACCTAACCCAAATAATTTCCGGAAAAATCGTCTCTATCTTAAAATGGAAGTTGCCCTCTTTGTATTTCTAGTCGCTCACTTAGTAATTTAGTCGCAACGGCTAGAATTTTGATATCTGAAATGGATTAAGTATAACCCACTTTTTGTAAGCTCGTTCTGAATTTTATTAAAAATCAATATTCGTCGTTAGTTTAGTTAATTTTTCACTTACTCAAATTCATGCCGCTCAAGTTATTAAAACAGTATCTCATCATCAGTCGCTAAGTTTTTTTGTATTCGACCGTTTTATAATTCCCCATTTAGAAATATATAAGTACGTTTATCAGATGTCTGGTTGCCATAGTACAAGCTCTGCCTAGTTTGGGATCAGTAAGCAGTTTATTAGTTGACCCAAGATATTTATTTATTTAATACATTTACATATTTTTATTATATTATGTATGGAAAATTGCAACCTAGTTCCAAAGACTGAGTTTCAATTACATGGGTAGTTTAGTTAATTTAATACGTCGTAAAGCTAAAATTTAATAGCAACGGGATTCTGATACGCCCTGGTTTCTTTCTGGTGCAACTATATACGTACGTCCTAGATTGTATGTAAATATAATGTTTACTAGGCCATGTTAAATGGATATTGGTATTCTATAAAGGAAATTTAATCTTGTTAAAATTTATGTGACTATAACTTATTATTGATCTATTTATTAATAGAAAGGAGACAGGGATTTCTGGGCCTGACTGTAATAAGTTGAGATATGGTTTAAAAAAGCGTTATATTTTTCTATCTCAAACTGTTAAAAAATTACCCAATTTGCAATCAGGAAAACGAGAAATCTCAAAATATGTTTAAGTCACGAATTAAATTGGTTGTTGATTACTATAATCGATTAACGTTAATGAGTTCAAGGAATGTAAAATAAAAACTCTTGCAACAGACACCAGATAACCGATTTAACATAATGTCAACAGTAAAAAATAACATATCAACAAAACAAATAGAAATCATAATATCGGTTTTCGTTCACAAATCGATTTATTAGTTCTTCTTCTTCTTTTTATAATTGTCAACATCGGCACACATTGATATCACTAATTGTGTATCTTGCTGAGTGTGTTATAACACCGAAACAGACATAATAATGATAGATAATACATAATATAAATAAATAATAAATATGAACATTACTATTAGAACTATTAGAAATATGCCACCACAACATTCACAGATTTACCTACGGGTTCACGGGTTACCTACAATTTGATGCGATTGCATCATATAAAAGCCATTAAAACTTTAAAAATTTCTGGGGATGAAAATGTTAATAATGATGAAAAGTTAATGGGGATAGGTTTTTTTAAAATTAGAGAGGCAACTGTACAAATTAAAAGCAGGATTAAGTTTCGAGCATTCATAAAATATGTGATTTATTAGTTATATTTGGCAACTATATTTTTAATCTATGCTGACAGTGACTGGTGACAGATTTCGAATCCTAATCTATGATTGGTTTCTCGTATCGTTTCGTTTGTATGTAATTTGTTATTTATATATCCCTCGACAACTGAATTCTCTCTACGGACTTCTGATATTGCTTAGCTTGTACGAACTTTGCTCACAACTGGACACGGAAAACTATTAAACAGCAATTGCACTTAAAAATCAGCTGTTTAGTATAGGTTGGTACATAATCTATCTATTACTTAATCTTTTATAACTCTGCTCACAGATTGACAAAATCCACGGATATTTTAGTGATTGGCTGATAATTTATAGACCCATTAATTGACACCACTTCCATCTTTTTACATCCGGGCCCACTATTGTATGAAAACGTATCTGTCTCCTTTGTGTAATTATATAGCTACCTAAACATCTATGATGATGTGGTCCCGGCCGATTTCGGCCACGGCGACCGCTTCTTCTCCTACTGTAGCCGACGTTCGTGTGCTCGCATGTGACTTATGTAGCCAATTTTATGTGAAAAAATCCTCACACAGTGCGGGCATGTGAGCACACCATTGTCATAATTATAATTGATCGCCGCAGGTGGTCTGGCTTTCAATTCATCCCGCTTGGTATCCAGCTCAGCGCGCCTTCCAGACTCGAAACAGTCGACTTTGGCCTGGACTAAAGTCCGCCATTCTGACCGTTTGTCTGCCCGCTGTTCCCATTGCTAGGGCTCTACGCTACAGTTCTTCATGTGGCGCTTGAGCACATCTTTATACCTGAGGAGTTGTCCGCCATGCTTTCGCTTGCCCTCCTCAAGTTCCGAGTAGAAGATGCGCTTTGCCACTCGCTGCTCTGCCATGCGTGACACATGTCCGCACCACCGAAGCTGTCGCCGCATGAGATAAGCCTCGATTCCATTAACATTGGCTCTTCGCAGCACTTCTGTGTTCCGTATATAATCAGACCATCGGATGTTCATGATCTTGCGTAGACATCTGAGGTGGAAGCGGTCGATCATTCGGATGTGCTGGCGGTAAACAGTCCACGTTTCGGCAGAGTATAGAATGGTAGGCAGCACGACTGCCATGTAGACCGAGATCTTGGTCGCCAGTTTTAGGTCATGTGAGCGAAAGACCTTGGTATCCAGTTTACCGAATGCTGCAGCTGCAGCATTGATTCTGCTGTTTATCTCAGCATCAAGGTCGCACTTGGATGTTACAGTGCTCCCCAGGTAGCGAAACTTATCGACCTGCCTTAGCTCGTCCTCCCCGAGTTTTATGTTCAGCGCCTCATGACCGTGAGTATCTAGTAACATCACTTCCGTCTTTTTGACGCTGACTTTTAGACCAAATTTTCGGCAAGACTCGTGGAATTCGGACATAAGGTTCTGCAGACCTTCTGGGGATTCCGCTACGAAACATAAGTCATCGGCGTACATGATCTCGGTAACTACAGCGTGTGATACCTTTGTGCGGGCCCTGAGCCTCGCAAGATTGAAAAGGTTGCCATCGGTGCGGAAACGAATTCGGACACCTTCTGAAGAAGTTTGTAAGACATCATTGACTACAACTGCAAAGTACAGCGCGAACAGTGTGGGCGCCAATACGCACCCTTGCTTCACCCCACAGGTAACGGGAAAGAAGTGAGACTGTTCGTCGTTGAGAGCGACACAACACTCCATGTTGTCGTGCAGGAGTCTAAGTAGTCTTACAAACTTCTCCGTGCATCCCAATCTTTCCAACACCATCCACAGTGCTACTCGAGGCACGCTGTCAAACGCCTTCTCCAAGTCTACGAAACAGAGATATAATGAGCGACCCTGTTCTCTGCTTTTTTCTTGGAGTTGGCGCACTGAGAAGATGGCCTCACAGGTGCCTCGTTCAGGTCGAAATCCAAACTGTGTTTCAGGCAGGAGCTTTTCCGAAAGATTTATAAGGCGGTTTAAAAGTACTCTGGCAAAAACTTTTCCTGGGGCTGATAATAACGAAATACCGCGGTGGGAGTCACAGTCAGAGCGATCTCCCTTGCTCTTATATAAAGCCCTAATGCGAGAAACTTTAAAAGTTGAAGGGACCTGTTCTTTCTCCCACATAAGAACAAAGAATTTCCATATAGCCGAATGCAATTCCTCACCACCATATTTAAGTAGCTCTCCTGGTATAAAATCAATGCCAACCGCGCGGTTATTTTGTTGTTGTTTTAAAGCAAGAACAACCTCGTCAAGTGACAGTGGCTCATCCAGCTCGATGGCTGTAGGAAGTTGAGTAAGAGAACAAACGTGTTCCCAGTCAGTTGAACGGGCCACGTTAAGCAGAGTGTTGAAGTGTTCTGCCCACCGCTCAAGTACTTCCTCCTTGCTTTTTAGAAGGCCTTCACCATTTGCAGGTTTTAGAGGCACTTTTGCAACAGAGGTCGTACCTGTCAACTTTCTCACCTCGCAATAAAACTCCCCGAGCTGGTTTGTGTCAGCGAGCCATTGCATGTGACGTGCTTTCTCTTGCCACCACTTATCTTTTATCTCCCTCGTTTTTCGACGCAGCTCCAGGTCACTTCGCCGTATCTCCGCAACACCTGCGCTGTTGTGCGTACCACTGTATTTCCCAAGGAGTTTGCGGTGTGTGTCGATTGCACTAGCCAGGAAGGACTCCATCATTCTCATCAAACCAATCCTCGTTGTGACGGATTTTTAGACCCAAGGCAATTTTGGCGGTGTCTAAGATATGAGAAGATAGGGTCAGCCATGCGCTTTCCACATCACCACCCCCAATGCTCGTAGACAATACAGCGGTATTTAGAGCTTCGGCATAGCTCTCTCTCGTCTTACGATCGTTAAGCCTTACCACGTTCAGACACGCAGGCTTAGATCTACCGGATCTGTAAGGACGTCGGAGGCGGAGGCGCAGCTTAGTGACAACAAGCTGGTGGTCAGTCCAGCAGTGAGCACCACGCATGACACGGGTGATAAGGACCTGGGAAATATCTTTTTGCCGCACTATTGCGTAGTCTATCAGATGCCAATGCTTGGACCTTGGGTGCATCCACGTGGTTTTGTACTTGGCGGGAAGTCTGAACATGGTGTTCATGACCGTTAGTTGGTACTGTGCACATAAACTGAGCAGCAGCTGACCATTTTGGTTCATGCTGCCAACACCGTGTCTACCCAAGACTTTAGGCCACGCTTCGTGATCTTGACCTACTCTGGCGTTAAAGTCTCCAAGCAAAAGTATCTGTTCAGATGGACGTACTCTCCCAATGCAGCATGTCAATTCTTCGTAGAATTTTTCCTTGATGTCATCAGATTTGTCAAGCGTAGGGGCGTAGACACTGATGACATTAAGAAAATTGTTATCGTCCAGGTGAAGGCGCAATGTGGACACGCGGTCCGAGATGTGCACCGGACACTCTTGTAATTGCCTTACAAGTTGATTCTTGATCGCGAATCCAACGCCCGACCGTCTTGGTTCTGAGGCAGCAAGACCTTTCCAAAAGAAAGTGTATCCCCCGCCGTGTTCCACCAATTCTCCCTCCTCCGCAAGATGTGTTTCACTGAGGGCAGCCACATCGACATTATAGCGAAGGAGTTCCCGAGAAACAATGGCGGTTTTCCGTTCGGGACAGGCGCTGTCATCACGATCGAGAAGGGTTCGCACGTTCCACGCACCGAAGGTCATGTCAGATGATCTATTTGTTTTTATGTTTTTGTGGCGTCGACCGCGATTAGAAGATGCGGAGGCAGCCGCGGTTACTACCCTCCTCGAAGGTTGGGGCGAGCATTTGTTTAGGGCACCTTTTCTAGCCCTCTCCCCGGCTGAGCGAGGAAAGCAGTGCCTCCCTTAATAGGGCTGCTTTGTCACTCCGGGTGCTGCCGAAAATTCTCTGTCTCCCCAGTGCAGAGAAAAAGCGACCACGATGCTCTAAGAGCACCCCCAGAGCCGCCTATGTGCATGATGTGCATGTGCATGATGACGACGAAGCTTGACGCTTTGAGCACTCTAATTTGTTCAAAGTAAAATTGTCGGCCCACCTCGACACTCACCGAAGAGCACCGCGATAGGATTTTGATATTGAACCATATAATATAACCAATTGATATTAAACATCTATAGTAGTTAGCTGAAGTTCGATGTAGAAGTAAATACGCACAACAGAGTGTAAACTTAGTCGTGTAATAGGAATGAACCAAGTTATTTTCTAGATAAAATTCATGACTGCTATTATATATAGCGCCAATGTGCTGCTTGTATTTGAGCACACTGATTTCATGTACAGAAAAGCAGAGGGCTATTATTATATCTCTTTAAGATATTAAAGTAAAAGTTAAGTTACACACTCGCAGGCCAAATTACAACACATGGGATACTAAGGATAACGGATTTTATTACAGAGCCGAATTAAAGGAGTCTATATAAAGATTTTCTTAAGTTTATTGAAAACTCCAATGTTTTGGTTGGAAGTGACACTTCGACAATTATCCGTCTGCTGACTGACTGCCTCAGTGGTAAAAAATATATTTTGAGCTTTCTCTGTTCAAAAATATTCTAATCAGCCCGAAGTCTAGAAGATGACGGTATGCATCATGCCTCGGAGAGCACGTAAAGCGGTCGGTCCTGACCTGCCCTCTATCCGGTCGTATCGTTAGTCATCCCATCGGATCATGAGAGTAATGGAATAGAAAATGTGTACTATAAAATGCCACGTGCGGATGGCTAGTCTGGGGACTGATCCGCGCAGGACATTTTAATAAATTCATCATCACCATGATGTCAGCTTAATGACATCCAATGCTGGACGAAGGCCTCCCCAAAAGATTTCCACAATGGAGTTATGTCCATAATCTGGGGGATATGCCATAATCACCACGCTTGGCAGACGGGTTGGCGATCGCAGTAAGATACTCATAGTACTCAGGAGAACGCTGCTGCCCATTCTCTGACAAATATTCCCTCGGGACGACGTCTGCTCCCTACACGGGATGAGATGGGATGACGATATTCCTTATGGGCGTCAGCCACACAACCACTTAATGGATTAAGTTAGTTCTTTACCTCGCTGATCACTTCAGGACGGGTGTGTGCAACTAGCTAAAGAAGAAAGATTGCCAGTTGTAAGCTCATTCTACTCTGTGTAGGAGATAAGTTTATGGTCACGCCAACTCTACTCGGAATTAAGATAATAGCATAATAGAAGTCCTTACAAATACGTATAAAGCGAGGTCTACATAGTATTAGAGTAACAAGACACATGCTACTAGTCTTCAATCAATCAGTAAATCTTTTAGGGCAGAGTATAGCTTCTACAACAAACTTCCAAAAAAATTACATCAGAACATCAATCAACTAAATTTAAAACTAATATTAACTATTAGCCAACGTGTGTAGTAAGGCATATTAGAAAGTAACTGATAAAATTGCTTAGAATTGAGTAAATTCAACGCATTTTGATAATTAAATTGTAAATAGATGATAAGATGATCCACATTTTTTTAAAAGGCTTCCTACCGTGTTTTTAGTAGTGTTTCTGAGTAGCAGCTATTTAAAATGATTATTTATTAACAATTAAAAAAAATCTGAACCTAATATAATCTCTTTGAGAATAACTTAATACAAGGTAGCTAAATATCATTACTATTATGAAATAAATTTTAAAAATGTTTTATCAATCCGTGTACCTAAATATCTATATGTAACTAGAAATAATTATGCATACTTACCTATATCCCTACAAACATGTTCTGACTATTTACAAGCGTTCTTTAAAGTCTACGTGTATAAAAACCTTTTTTTTTTTTATTTATATATATATATATATGAGTCTTACTCTCATTCATCTGATCCCAAACTAGACAGAGCCTGTACTGTAACAACCAGACTTATAAATTAGCGTATATATTCCTAAATGCATACATATTATAGATGAATTACACCCAGACACAGAACAAATAATAGTCCTAATTACACAAAGATTGTCTTTGATGGGGATCAAACCATCGTCTGGCTTAGCAGTAAAACTCACTAACCACTAGGCCAGCGGGACAGTCTTAAAATATTCTCATTGTTTATCGTGAAATCCAACATACTTATTGTTGATAGAAAGCGGTAAGGAGAAAATCCATATAAACAATCTAAATCAATTACCTGGCCTACCATAGCAAATACACATAAATTGCCAGTAATTTCAATTTAACTGCCATTTTACGATTATGTTACTTAATGTGTAGTAAATATGCCATAAATTTTATCACAAATTCTTTGTTTTATTCGTTTTGACAATAATCTTTTTTGACAGTATGTTTTAAGTTAATAATTAGAATAATATTTCAGACAAATATTTTATAAACTCTAATCTACCTCTATTATCTATTTTTTTAAACAAAATGCTTCAAATATGTTACATATTTGAAGCATTTTGTTTTTAACTAGCTGTGCCCCGCGGATTTACTCGCGTTAAATTTTATAAATTATAGCCTATGTATTAATACAGGGTGTCAGCTGACTCCATGCCAATGCTTTAATTAAAATCGCTCCTGCCGTTGAGACGTGAAGAAGTAACAAACATACACACTCACACACTCACAAACTTTCGCCTTTAAAATATTAATGTGATTTCTAACCCAAGAGATTATAATTTCCTGTTGTGTTTTTTTTTTGTAAGAAGTAAAGATAGTTAAGGAGGATATTATTTTTTATTATAATTCTAATAAACAGAATCAGAAACTCTCAGTTCCTATCATTACCATAGACGGTCACCATAGCCTAGTTGGTAGTGCTCCTGCCTACGAAGCTGGTGGTCCAGGGTTCGAATCCCGGTAAGTGCAAATATTTGTGTGATGAGCACGAATATTTGTTTCTGAGTCATGGATGTTTTCTATGTATATATGTATTTATCTATCTATATAAGTATGTATATTGTCGCCTGGTACCCATAGTACAAGCTTTGCTTAGTTTGGGGCTAGGATGATCTGTGTGACATTGTCCCCAGATATTATTATTATTAATATTATTACCAAGTTTTGAAGCAATATATATGTAGATTAAAAGCCGAGGTTTACAAAGGCTTTTTCCAACATTTTATATTTTTCAGATTCTTCTTCGGCTTTTCTAACAAAGATGCACTTAACTAGAGATGTCATGAGTTAGAGCCGTAAGAGCTTATTTTCTTCTGTGCTCGGGTATGCCGTTGCCAGAATCCTCATAAATTTTCCCTTCAAATTAGTCGCATGGTCACAGTATAACGTTCGTTTAATATCACTATATAAACTGGACATTGAACACCCAAGTTTAAATCAACAGTGCGTTATGTGGGAGTAGTATCCCAGCAAAGCAAATATCCACGATGATAACGATGCCTACCATTTAATGAGTCCTAACAAGACTGGAGTCTTGTCTCTAAGCAATTACACCAAGTGATAAGGTCAAGCACGATTGCGTATTAACTGTTACTTTGTGCATTTGACAGGCGTTTTATGTGAGAAAGGAAACATTAATCTACCGCAAAGTCGTTGCTAACCTTGAAATATGCTTTACATCATTTTATTACCAAAGCGTCTTTGAGTAGTGACTACAAAAATCTAGTTTCTGTTATCTTTATCTGATGCTTACTCGCTTAGAATTTTATTTGCCTTCTATTTGACGGGCCGGTTGGCGTGGTTGGTAAATGCTTGTCTTTCACGCCGCAGGTCATGGGTTCGATTCCCACCCAGGCCAGATATTTGTGTGCATGAGCATGCCTGTTTGTCCTGAGTCTGGGTGTAATTATCTTTATAAGTATGTATTTACTAAAGAAAAATAGTATACTTATGTGGTATATCAGTTATCGTGTTTCCACAGTACAAGCTCTGCTTAGTTTGGGATCAGATGGCCGTGTATGATTAATGTCCCAGGATATATTGAAGGCCACCAGATTTGAGATGATTTTCAGATGTCTTACCATACTTTGTCATATTTTTACTGTACTAAATTTCATTAAAGACAAATTTAAAAGCCATTTCGAGGACTACGGGTTGATTGTGTAAAATAGTAAAAGTAATATTTCTGTATATTTTCACAGATGTATTTCCAAACTTACTATTTACATCACCTTCTTATAACACATTTTATTTGGAATATATTAAACATAGATGCTATTTCCAACACTACTGGTAACTTTTATATTACAGGGATTACTAGTTGGTGGATATTTTCGCAGTCTTTCCATACGTACTCTATTCATCACCGTCTTAGACCGCACTTTATTTCCTTATATTTACGACATGAAGAAGCTATTTAGAGGACAACGGCTATGTAATGTATTACAGATAATAGTGATATCTAGTTTCTGGACTTTTTCTCAGATGACTTTCTATATGTATTTAGTCTATACATCACCTTCTTAGAGCACATTTTATTTACGACATCTAGAACCTATTTCAAAATCTACGGGTATTTTATGTATATACAAATAATAGTGATATTTAGTTTCTGTATTTTGTCTCGGGTGCCTTTCCACACTTTCTCCGTACAGCACCTGCTTACTCGTGTGTATACATTTATGTTTGAGTCATTGAGAATGGCCACCCTGGCTGAAATTCAACCTGGAAGACATTACATTATATCAGTCAAGCTAATGTGAAATTGAGCGGGTCCCAAGTACAGATGCCATCACATCAAGCTCGCCCAATCTGCCAAATTTCTCTATTTGAAAGTGAAGCTTATGCTTTTGTGTTAAAGTTGAAAATCTATAAAAGAAATTTGACAGATTGGGGTAGCTCGATGTGCTGGCGTCTATACAAAAATTACTACTGCAATTACCCAAAATCCAGCAGCGGTGTCGTGCGTTGAAGTAAGAAAAAAAGCTGCTCGGTACACTCTATAAGACTTTATAATCTAATTTAAATCTATTAGATTGGCATATATTATGCTTTATGGGGCAAACATATAGCACAGTAAAAGCTAATTTAAAAAAGAAACACAAAATATTACATAACTATTATATATTATACTTAATGAAAGCTTAACTAACACAGGTAAACGGTATTTACCTGTTGTCGTCCTAGAAATGTGTGCGTTGAACGTTCTGAGAAGTGTTGAAATGAAGCCAACTTTAATTCGAGTCGATTCTAGTTTGCCTTGTTTGTGTATGTTACGTTTACGATGGATCAGTGGGCATTTAGTACGATATGGGTCACATTGTAACTATTCAAACAATCTACATAATAGATTATATAACATTATTTTGAATAGACTTACTCACTTATCGTATGGGCAGTGGTTACCCTAGTATCTGAGTTGTTCAAGCACCCCAGTAGGCCTCTGACATGGCTTAACGACTGCCTATAACCGGGACCGACACATTAAGTACGATATGGGTCAGATTGTAACTATTCAAACAATCTACGTAATAGATTATATAACATTATTTTGAATAGACTTACTCACTTATCGTATGGGCAGTGGTTACCCTAGTATCTGAGTTGTTCAAGGACCCCAGTAGGCCTCTGACATGGCTTAACGACTGCCTATAACCGGGACCGACACATTAAGTACGATATGGGTCAGATTGTAACTATTCAAACAATCTACGTAATAGATTATATAACATTATTTTGAATAGACTTACTCACTTATCGTATGGGCAGTGGTTACCCTAGTATCTGAGTTGTTCAAGCACCCCAGTAGGCCTCTGACATGGCTTAACGACTTCCTATAACCGGGACCGACACATTAAGTACGATATGGGTCAGATTGTAACTATTCAAACAATCTACGTAATAGATTATATAACATTATTTTGAATAGACTTACTCACTTATCGTATGGGCAGTGGTTACCCTAGTATCTGAGTTGTTCAAGGACCCCAGTAGGCCTCTGACATGGCTTAACGACTGCCTATAACCGGGACCGACACATTAAGTACGATATGGGTCAGATTGTAACTATTCAAACAATCTACGTAATAGATTATATAACATTATTTTGAATAGACTTACTTATCGTATGGGCAGTGGTTACCCTTGTATCTGAGTTGTTCAAGCACTCCAGTAGGCCTCTGACATGGCTTAACGACTGTTGTCTAATGACGATAACCGTGACTGACAGCTTAAGGTGCCCTCCGAAGCACGGACACGTCCAGAAATTAAACCACTATGGTAGTCACTCATCTATGGACTGAGCGTGAGCCTAGTTTCTTAACCTCGCCAATCACTTACGGATCAGTGAGAGCATCTAGCAATTTAGCGTTAGCGTTGAACATAATCCGCTTTTTATAAATGAAACTAGTTTATTTTCTGTCTAATTAATGTTTGACTTTACCCAGAAGACAGACATATCTTACTGAAGTTTACTTTTTAAGACCTGTTTAATTTTTAAATATTTATCAGTTTTGGTTGATTTAGGAGTATAAATATTGATAATGTTTTAGGATTGGTAAATATTGATCCAGTTTGCAATTTGTCGGAACTTCATACTTAACAGGTTATCGCCTCGCTTTTGTTTCTCCGAAAGGTAATTTCATCAACCTTATATCGTTCTTTTAATATGCTTTCGATATGCCCTGACTCTTATTGAATTAAGAAAACATACTCTATGTAATCTATGTTTATAATAATAAGGATCAATATAAATTAGGCGTCAGTTTTTTTTTATTTGTTCTGTGGTCTTATTTATGATGTCAAATTATGAGCCATGAAAGTAACAGAGAAAAAACATATATTATCAGGATATAGTATTTTCTGTTCAAAGGAAAATGTACACGAAACTCATGTCTATTAGCTGAACAATAAACTACGTTTAAAATTTAAAGAGTTAATCTTAACTCTTTACTGTTTTTGACGTAGTTTATTTATATTAAGGCATCATAAAAAAGACCACAGAAATAACTGGAATAAACAATACAGAAAAAACAATTCTATAAATTAGGTATCATACATAAAAACAAGATATCATCATCATCGTTGCCATAAACAATACAAAAAAAAAACAACACATCACGTTGCGTAAAACCAAAAAAATATAATTAAATTATTTCAATTTTATTCCAGATTTAATAAACACCAAATAAACATTTTTAAATTGACATTGGCTTACAACAATAATAAACAAGAAAAACAAACGTAATAATACAAAAACATAATTGAATAGATAACCTCCTTTCAAACAGGAAAGGAGTTTGTAAGTCTATTGAAAATATACCAAATACGTAATAGTACCCAATGAAGCAAGATTGATTATAACCTAAAAAAATAAAAGGCTGATTTGTTCAAGTTAATGCTGAAATACATGTTGTTTTAAATATTTACTGAACAATTAATGTTTTAATTGCTAACGTGACATCATCATAAAAACTAAGAGCTTTCAACACGTCGTTGAAAACCACCCGTACGACAAGGCTCCAGGAAATATACAACAAAGGATGGTATCATGTTTCCATTACGCTGCCTCTTGATCACGTTCCTCTCTTTCAAGCATATCTGTAATAGACACGATTAGTTTTTATTCCCAGTTCCAGGATGACGTAAAATGAAACATTACAATAGATTAGATTGTAAAGCACCATATAGCTAAAAGTTTTCGAGTTAAAGTCATCTACCCAATCATAGAGTCGAACAATCGAATACACTGCAGTAAATCGTCCACATAATGGGCCAGGTAACGTCGTAATGCATTTAGAAAGATTACAGAAGATACCTACGGAGAATTCCACAACAATGATACGACAAAAAATTGTGTGACAAAGTTCATAGACTCCTCTCCCGACTCATAAAGGATTAGGGCCCTCACAGCGGGAAATGGTAAGTGGAGGTGGTCCTTATCTATCTGAGATTGTTTCAACAGCACAGCCGACAGCGTAGTGGGGTACGATCGGCCACCACTACGCGCTCCACCGCGACTCACGCAAGCCGCGCCCGCGCATCGAACGCTACATTCAAATAAGTTATTTTCGAATTTTGAAATTGTAAAAATGTATTCGAATGAAGTGAGGTGAATCGATCAAAACTGTTCAGTGAATAATTACGGTGATAAGAAAAAGTGATACCTGTATATTTTTGGAACAAATTTTGTGAAGGATTTATTTTTCGTGCAGGAGCAACCCTCTAGAAAATCGAGGTAAATTTAGTAGATGTTTTTACTTGTAAGTTTGTCCGTTCATGTGTTGCGGCAATGATTTCGAGGTGACTTTATGCAAGTGCTGTTTCATTTTGCGGCTAACCATTTACAACATACGGTGGAATGTCCGGTTGTAGACAGACTTTCTATGCCGTCGTTTTTTGCGAAGTATTTCATATAAAAGGAAACAATAAATTATCTGTGCATATAACGCGTAACGAAAACTGAT
Organism: Pseudoips prasinana; assembly: GCA_951640165.1. Classification (NCBI taxonomy): domain Eukaryota; kingdom Metazoa; phylum Arthropoda; class Insecta; order Lepidoptera; family Nolidae; genus Pseudoips; species Pseudoips prasinana. The sequence continues at coordinate 13,581,300 of OX621241.1, read as the reverse complement.
ACTAATGGTTGAACACCTACCATTTAAAAAGAAAATTTATAATCTTTTAAAGTAAAAATACTATCTACTGGATAAGTTTATTTAATTTTATCTTTACTGGATGCACCTTGAAGCTTGTTTCAAACAAAGTTGCGGGTTGAAGAACTGTACTATCGCATATCGCAAGAAATATTAGTAAGTTAGCTTAGTTTTAGCTAAAAATAAAATAGTCGTTTTCAAAAAAATTTAACATTTTACATAAAATCACTAATTTATACTATTGCAGTAAAAATGTAGTTATTGAGCAAAATTAAAAACACCCGAAGTAATCAATTTGTATCTTATTAATTTTAGCTGATAGCAATACTGATAATTCTTGAAAATTATATATCGCTGCAGCGCTGGCGTTGGTCTCGCGTTGGGAGCGTAGTAAAATATAAATTTAGCGCGAAATTTCTCTCTGGTCTTCTGACTACTATAATAGGTATAATTAATTTTACGAAAATATAAATGAGAACAGCTTATGTGTAAATATAATAGGGTTTACAGAGTTTATTGCTTTAATAAAAATAGAAACTCCGATAAACATGCCATCTTTGAATTATAAATTATTTAAAGGTGGTACGTTTTTCAGAGTTTATAGATTTTTATAGTGCAAGATGTTTTAAATTAGCATTAATTCATTATTTAAATTATTACCACATTTCTGGTGAGATGTGGAAATAATATAAATAATGAATTAATGTTATATCCATAGCAGGGCAAAATACATAACTTTTACAATTAAAATAGGTAAATAAAATATGTTACATTTTTACAATACATTTATGTCATCGGCAATTTATATATATCAATATTTAATATAATGCCAAAAACTTTGCTTAATGTTTAAAATATAATTTATTCTATACGTTACTTGCTTCCAATTAGGTGTTTCTAAAATAATAAATGTTTATAGATTGTGAAAGAGTCAATATATATATTTATTCTATGAACAGGTACACTAGAAACGTAGGTAGGTACCTCCAGTTTATAGAAAATGCTGCAGAATGTTTCCGCAAATTTAGCTGTCCGGGGTGTGGGTCGATGGGAGGCGAGAAGTGTCGGCAACGCGAGAGTATGTGAGGCAAGCGTCACCGCTAAGGTAACCGCTTGCCATTTGGACTTGATAGTAGAAAAGATATATCTCTGACTTCTCGATGAATTAAAATGAATTCTGAATTTAATTACTACCAGTTAGTCATGATGTTCTGCGTAAAAATAAATTCTTGCTTTAAATTTTAAGTGGGTATCAATAAGAACCAACAAAACCTTTAAAAATAATATAAAATATTTAAGATTTTTTTGAGGCCCATAACAGAATGCCAAATATGGCAGAAAATATATATTTCTTTTTAACGCTTATTAATTTAATTTAACCCGACATGTTTTTGAAATGTGAATACATTGATTTTTCATTTTAGTTAAAGTTTTATATCAATTTGTTAATAATAATTTTATATTGTGTTCCATTAACATAATATAATATAAACACTTTTATATCTATAAAATTGCACACATCTGAATTGTATTAACACACCTAACTCTTTATACATATTAATGAACATACCGATTGCCTAATTTAATTAAAGAAGCTGTTGATATATAAGCTCTTGGTGTTCTGCCAAATAGAATAAAATAATCTATTATAATTTAATCAAGTATTAAGGTAATCCTCTTATGTCTCTGCTCTGTACTAGTAGAATGCTTACAAGATTTAGTCACTAAAGTCCAGTCGTCGAAATGATGCCTTCCTGAAAGACGAGAGGGTAGTGATCTCAAGTGATCGAGTGCGAGCGTAACTATGAATTAGCGTTAAATTAATTTTCTCTACTGACAAATAATTATTATTTTAAAACTTTGCGCTTAGTTTAATATTAAATATAGAAGAGAGATGATAGGAACGTATTCTTCTAGTTGTATTTCCATAACCTTATGTACATTGCCCAGACATTTCATATATTGCACGTGATATGACTGCATTTGTTAAAGCAGTCGCCTCGCTACTACCTACTACTACTTAATACACTTGTATTTCGAATTCTATCTCAGCTTGGGCCAACTATTTGTAAGATCATGAATGGATGTTCTTGGTCAAGATCTGCTTTGTGTTCGTTTATCCTAGAAATTCCCCTGCAATTAAGAGATTTAAGAATAAGAGCCAGCGTTCTCTTTTTAAAAACTTGATTAAAAACTGACGTGGATGGTTAATACTTGCCTTTCACACCGCCAGTGGGTTCGATTCCCACCCAGGACAGATACATGTCTGTGTGTCCTACCTGAGTACGAATGTAATTATCTATATAAGTCTGTATTTACAAAATAAAAATTGTATATCAGTTGTCTGGTTTCCATAGTATAAGCTCTGCTTAGTTTGGGATCAGATGGCCGTGTGTTAATCATTTCCCAGGATGAAATTCATACCTTGGCTGCAAAATATTCGTTGGCAATACCTACTTTCCTAATATTATAACCTACTCTAGTACCAAAATCGTTACGAAGATAATAGGGTCTAAGTACCTTGTACAAAATAGTTAAGCAAGTGCTTAACACTAATGAGTAACCTTCATTATTACCAAACCTCTTTTGTTTATAATAAGTTACTTATGTACCTTTATAAAGATGAATACTAATTAAATGACATTAGATTTGGGTATTAACACGAATTACTTATTCTAACTTGAAGGTTAGTCGTGATAATCCCCAAAAATAATGTTGTATAATTGTGATGCAAGAAATTGAATATTTAGTTCAGTATTCAGTTTTAGAAGGCAACGCGGCCAAGCCCGCACCTGGGAATTAACGAGGTAAAAAAATATTGCTGATAAATCATAATACATTTAAGATTTAATATTCACTGGTAAAATTGGTAGAAAAAAATAACATTACTATTTTTATATTTACATTAACATTATTATTAAATTAGTTAAGAAATTCATTCAAATCCAACGTAACCTAATTATTATGTGAATAAAATTTTGAAGATGAGTCAAAGTGGTATGTAATTGTAATTTATTTTTTAATTTTGTTTTATTAATTAATATTTTAAATTTAACATTCAATAGTATTCGTCTCGAGATCATGGAAGACAAACAAGCAAGTACGTCATTAATTGGAGCTGGATACCACAATGATACTGTTTAACATTTCTGCCTACGAAACGTTTAAAAACTCATGTACAGAGCATCCAGCTACCCCAATCTGTCAAATTTCTTTTATAGATTTTCAACTACCACATAAGCATAAGGTTCACTTTCAATTGGGGAAATTTGACAGATTGGGGTAGCTTGATGTGCTGGCGTCTGTACATACACATGTATATAAACTCCACTAAAATTTGACAGATTGGGGTAGCTTGATGTGCTGGCGTCTGTACATACACATGTATATAAACTCCACTAAAATTCCTGTACGGAAAACCTGTCACTTTCTGTTAATGTTATCCTATGTCACCCTGAGCTAAAATATCGCTCGTCGCTGCATTCGTTACAAATTTCAAATCGATAGGTTTAATAAAGATGAAGACGTAACAAACTGACACACTTCCCGTATCATGTTATGGATGGCTTCTGAGTTTTTTCTCTAAACATGAGCCTTTGTTAGCACAGCTGAAAGCAGTGTGAGATCAATTATGTGATGAAGATCTTAGAATACTTTTTTACCCAATCATTGAGATCATAAAGAAAGTAGGTGAGCCGTGTGAAGTAAATGTACAAAAACAATGATATAAAAGCGACCTACATCTAAAATCTTGTTATAGAGATGTGTACATTAGTAAAATTTATCAACATTTATTTAGCACTAGCTATGCCCCGCGGTTTCACCCGCGTTAATCTAGTATTGGCGTACATCCATACATCTATAATCACAAACTTTCGCATTTATAATATTAGTAGGATGTGTACCTCCAGCGGTTTTGGCAGTGCACGCCGGAATAGCTCACAGATGGTAGATTTTTTTCCTACTTACTATATAAATTGTAGCCTATACACATAGGCTACAATTTATAGAGATATTGTGTGAATTGTCCAAAATATGACGATAGTGTCAAGTAAGTAGGAAAAAAATCTACCATCTGTGAGCTATTCTGATGTATAAGCTATATTATTGTAAAGATTCATTAAAATCCATTCAGTAGTTTTTCGTGAAAGAGTAACTAACATCCATCCTTCCATACTTACAAACTTTCACGTTTATAATATTAGTAGGACTCCATGCTTAATAAATTTTTTTTAAATATTTATAGAACAAAACTGTTTTAAGTACTGTACATACATATACCTACTACATTAAATTGTTCTACTTAAATAAACAGTCCCCAACAACGCAATTTTTATGGTAATGTGTACACGTACAATTAGGCGATGTTTATTACTTTACTTTCCAAAAAACCAAGGCTTTTACTATATGAAAGTATATAAATATAATACATGCACATCGTATATAAATAAAGGAGTATTTTAATGCTCGGCTTAGTCTCATTAAAACTTATTTTATATTATGTTTAGTTTTGAATTTTTATTCAATACTAGCTGTGCCCCGCGGTTTCACCCGCGTTAAACTTTATAAATTATAGCCTATGTGTTATTTTGATGTATAAGCTATATTATTGTAAAGTTTCATTTAAATCCATTCAGTAGATTTTACGTGAAAGAGTAACAAACATCCATCCATACTTTCGCATTTATAATATTAGTAGTATTAGGTATCTCTTCACTATACATCAGTGCATATAATACAGATGATATTCATATTTCGGAATCGGCTTATATTTACGATTACATGGCGCGTAAATAATTGATACATATAATTAAATCAAATATACGTAAATATTTAACATAGACATCATTTCGTTGCACATAATTCACCAAAAGTCAGCCAAAAGATTGTCTGGATGAAAACGCATAAAGCGATAACACGCATTATGCAATTTCTTTCTCGCTTTTTATTAATTGTACAAATCATAATGAATATTAAATACACTTTTTATTTTTATTATCATTTTAAATACAATGATTAAAATAACTTCTTAGTAATAAAATGATTTTGCAATATGTATCACAGATAACATCCATCACAGATTCAAATACTAATCGCATTACAAAGTAACTGTAGTTAATTATTAAAATACTATAGTTTTTTAAATGAGACAATATTTACTTTTTTTATATATATCAGAGGGCGACAAACGAGCAAGTGAGTCACCTGTGCCTCTAGGACGAGTTCCTGCAGTTTACTTACTCGATCACACGTACAGTTTCCTCCCATACATTGGGCACCAGCGCCTCTCGCGGAAACTATTAAGAACTAAAACTCTGGTGCTCAATGTATGGGACGAAACTGTACGTGTGATCGAGTAAGTAAACTGCAGGAACTCGTGCTAGAGGCACTGATGTTAAGTGATCACCTTCATGGACACTCGCAGCACCAGTGGTGTTGCGGTGCGTTGCCGGCCTTTAAAAGTCGGCAAACAAGTGTGGCTGACCCTTCCCCCCACCCCAATGAGCTCTGGTGACCTTACTCCCACTCGGAAAGACAACATTAAAATGATTAATATTATTATTAAGGAATGTCTTTTGTAAGGTGGAGGTACTTCCCCAGTCGGGCTGCTCTTTGAGCGAATGAATGCTATGCCCTACCTCTCTTAAAACTTTACAAAAATATAATTGACGGACTCCAAGTACAAGCTGTGTTTCAGCTGTAATGAGGATTAATTAGACTAGAATCATTCGATAGTACCTTAGGAACTATTTGTGTTTTTTTAGAAAAGTAGTATACATTAATAATATAAACAAAATATGATCTTATTCTGTATATTTCATTAGCCAGCAGATTTTCAACACGTGTATTCAACTAATACCCAATTAAATTTTAAAGCTGTCAGAACCACATCGATATTGATTTTGATTGTTTACAATAGCTAAAGGTAAAATTCGATAAGGAAGACATTATAATTTGTTACAGTTTGTAATTAACGACAATTTATGATTGTCGCTAACTATTACATTTGCTTTTGTTGGTCTGTCGTAACTGGTGGTATATTTCAATTGTACCTTTTACGACGGACTGGTTGATGTGGTTGGTAAATGCTTGCCTTTCACGTCACAGGTCGTCGGTTCAAATTCCACCCAGGACAGATATTTGTGTGCATGAACACCTCTGTTTGTCCTGTGTCTGGATGTAATTATATATATAAGTATGTATTTACAAAAAAAGTAGTACATTGTAGTATATCAGTTCTCTAATTTCCATAGTACAAGCTCTGCTTAATTTGGAATCATATGGCCGTGTGTGAGTAATGTCCCAGGATATTATAGGAAATATTATACAAGGCGTACTTACCTATAAATAGTAAAGTTAACTTAAGGAGTAACATCTACCCATGAAACTGAACACATTAGAGGAAACCAGTTTGAGGAATACAAATATAAAATTATTGATCTTTACGCAAAATACATAAGCTGATAGACAGTATATCCTGTATGCGAAGTTAATCTATGTTTTTATATATTTTGCAGGCTGATGTACTACACGTTTTACAGTTTTTACAAATTAATCTTCTTAAGTTATGTCCTCTATGTATGTTATACCTTGTTTATTTGGTTCACAAAATGTAAAATGATTATGAGATATTTATGTATGTTTTTTTCAATAAAGATCCATTTGCTTTCATTTTGTAACGATTGTATTTTAATTTTGCTTCAAATATTCACATGAAATAAGCAAATTATCTTTGCAAGTATTATTATTACCTTTTTACTTCTTACTTTTTTTTACTTTAAAATCTGACATCATATATTTTATTGAAAGTAATAATAATACTTTATACTTACTTGCAACCATAATTTGCTTATTTTAGTACTTATGTGAATATTTGAACCAAAATTAAAATGGAATCCTTACAAAATGAAGACAAATTGATCTTTATTGAAAAGCATACTTAAATATTTGATAATTATTTTGTCTACTTTGTCTACCTAAATGTAACAATTTTAATCTTATTTTTATCTTAACTTTTGCAAAGTTTTCCTTAAATTTATAAATCTATTGGGCATCTATGATTTGAGCTATCACTTAGAATGTTCTAAAAAAAAACACTTCATTTACAGCGCCCAAAGCTATTTCTTTATATATTCATTGGCAACGGCGATCTTCGAAATTGGTTCTTTGTGTAGTAACAATGGTGTCCTGTGGATTTGGGAATGAATAGTTGAGAGAATTTTTTGTTGAAAACGAAATGATCTCCTATTTAATTCTTTATTTTTAACCCGACTTCGTTCGTAACGAAGTAGCTTTTCAAATTGACTGTATACATTTTTTGTATTTATGTTTACGCGATTTATCAGGCTTTTGTGATGCGATTTTAATAATAATTTCGATATAGTAAAATAGTTTATCATTATAATCAGGTAGTGAACTTAGGCTTGGTCATAGATATCGGTTTCTTAAAACAGTCATTATAAAGTCACCGAATGGAATTTATGAACAGAGACAAATCATTTTCTTTTTAAATTTCTTATCAATTACCTTTCTACAAGAAACAATACTAATAAAGATGAAAAAGTAGTCTATAACGACCATTCGAATTAAATTAATTTGATAGTTCAATGATAATTGAATTAACTCAAAGAGTTGAGGTGGAGTGGCAGTATATGGCCACGTATCAGAAATCGAACCATACACTTATTTAAAAAGATAAAATTATAAAACAAATTCAAATTGTATATTTTAATTCTATTTATAAATGTTGTAACGAAGATAAGCGTTAGATCGTAGTGGTTCGCGCTCATTTGTGATATATTTAATGAATTTGTAAAATTATTGATTTGATTGTAGGGTAACGTCAAAAGTTAAACGTTAAGTTAAACTCAAGGGGAATCCCTTTCTATTCCAGAAACACCTATACACACACAAAAAAACATTTAAGCTTTACGAACGTACCTGCCGAACAAAAAGGGTTTTTTGTACAATTTTGAAGTCAGCACGTGGTCACTACCTGCTACACCCAAATGTAGAGTTTTTTTTCATCCCTTATAACAGTTTTTACTTCAACCGTATTTTAAATTTAAGTGTGCTAAGTATACAGTAATAATAATATAGCCATTAAGTTAAAACCCGCCCTATAGATTTGTTAATTGCTATATTAAGAGAATATTGCACTTGAATAAGTTCCAAAAAGCGATTGTTTTCTTTTTGACATGACGTTTACTGTTAGCTTAGGAGGTTTTCACTGCTACACCAGTCAATAGAGGCAAACGTGGTCTCGAGCTATCGCGCCATATAAAGCTACAAACTTAGTACCCGCACGGAGGCTACAATTACTAACGTGAAGATGGATCAGAGTCCGTTTGATGATCAGAAAAGGTATTACATACAGGGGCAATGCATTTTTTTCAAATACTGACATTTGCCATGTGATAGTGTTCAACGAAGAGTAACAACCACGCCAGACATATTGGGTATAGTGCACGTTTATGTGTGCAAACTTAGATGCACTCTCTACTCATCAAAATCATAATCAGACACAAAACTGACGGCTCTACGTTTGGGGAACACGCAAAACTGTTGGTCCTGTGCCTACAGCACTTACAGACACTAAACTCTAATAAGGTGGTTCCACTGTTCAATACTGCTACACTACACTATTTTATCCTACCCGGAATTTGAAGTGAGGCGCTGATTATTCGGTGTTGAATACCGTACCGATAGGCCGACGGCGCTGTTCTACGTAGCAAATTATTTAAAGGAAATTGACTTAGAAATATATATTTAAATAAAAGTAAGCAATATACATATATATCTAGACAATGGTACCCCAGATGTCAAAATAAACCAGAAAAAAAATCGTTCTCTTTCAGCATGAAATAACTAATACCTAGTGTTTTATTTTTCCATTTCAACGATTCACCGTAGCATAGCTAAAGCCAATGTACCGTGAAATTCAGGAAACAATGAATCTCACATGACGCTTAAGTCTAAAGATTTCACCGACTGGGAATTTCCTTAAATACACCTACTTTATATTACAATACATTGTTTTAACTAAACACTAATGACTAAAGAAATATACGAATAATTATTCATATATTTGTATTTAAAAATTTTACGCGGGGATCGGATGCACAAATTAAATTATTCGATTATTACCGCCGTTCTTTTCGATTATACCATCATAAGATAATATAATATAAATACTCTTTTTTGCACACCAATTATAGAGAAAATCATATAAGAAATATTGAAAGCTAATTGTACAATTGGCGGTCTTATCGCAGTCAGCGATCTGTTCCAGACAACCTTTGGATGTATAAGAAGCAGAAATAAAAAAAGACAACATGTTGAGGGTAGTGTAGGATAAAATAATTTAAGTAGGAATAAAAATCCTTATTTGCAAACTAATAATAGCATTAACTTAATAGTAATACTACCATCATCATCATCATAATCATCTTATTGCTTTAAAAGTAAAATTACGACTGTGAATCATATTATAAAAGTAAAATTATCGACGGGCCTGTTGGCGTGGTTGGTAGATACGCTGCCTTTCACGCCGGAGGTCGTGGGTTCGATTCCCACCCGGGACAAATATTTGTGTGCATGAACATGTCTGTTTGTCCTGAGTCTGGGTGTAAATTATCTATATAAGTATGTATTTACAAAAGAAAAATAGTATATGTAGTATATCAGTTATCTGGTTTCCATAGTACAAGCTCTGCTTAGTTTGGGATCAGATGACCGTGTGTGAATAATGTCCCAGGATATTATTATTATTATTATTATATTAAAATATCCTGAACTAAACTGAGAATTATTGAATTATTATTCTTATGATAAAAAAAATCAGACAAATGACAAGATTTGATTCATAATTATACCAAAATTCAAAAATACCAAAATTCAATCATTAGAGAAAAGTTAAATTAACGTTCAGGCTTAATTACGCTAAGATGACTCGTTCGAAGTTTATGACTATATGGATTTAAAATCAGAACACCCTGTTATTGTGAAACTTAAACTTGCAAAACTTTAAAATTATTAACAGTACTTACTGGAAGATTTTACTGAAAAAGTTACGTTCATTAAGCTAAGATGAGTTGCGTCCGAATTTTATCATATAAATCCCTGTATGATCTATATTGCAAATATGTGTAACATTTTAAAAAATAATGCAAATAGAGGGTAATTCAAATAAATTTCAACAGATAATGTCAGTTTACTTATTCTAGTGTAAACAAAAATGTATGGGTTCGAGAACTACCCGGCCATTGTATGCACATTTATAAATGCAGTTGCAGTGCGCCTGACGCACTTATATCAACAGTCCTGCAGCACAGTTGATTAAGTGAGAATGTACCTTTGCATTCATGCATGTAAGCAAATGTAATTATTTGAATTGCATTTCGACTAATTGAGGAGAATTTAACTCTCAAGTTGTATAAAATATCTAGTACCACCCATGTGTGACGTCGTTTCCCTTAGGTATTCATGAAATACGAGTAGAAGTATACTGGCGTTTAAGGCGTATCCTTCAATTTTTATTATGAGATTAACTAATATAGTTACTTTTTTATTAGATAGAGAACGCTTACGGAATTTTGTACCGATTTTCGATTTTGACCGATAAATACTTTTTAAATATAGGTCCATAAAATATTATCAATAAATCATACATCAAAATTGAACTCGGTTTTGTATTTTTTTTTTTTTAAACATATGTAAAACTTTTTATCCCAGAGCTTTTTAAGGTATTCCAAAATAATCAATTTCTTTTATTGTTTGAGTCAATTTCACGGGCTGGTTGGCGTGGTTGTTAGATACTTGATTTTACCGCCACAAGTCGATGCGTGAGTTCGATTCCCAACCAGGACAGATATTTGTGTGCATGACCATGTCTGTTTGTCCTGAGTCTGGGTGTAATTGTCTATATGTAGTATATCAGTTATCTGGTTTCAATAGCTCTGCTTAGTATGGAATCAGATGGCTATGTGTGAATAATGTCCCAGGATATTATATGAATGGCGCTGTCTTATCAGATTAGTGGTTGCCTTTTCTGTAGAAAATGAATTTCTGTTTTTAAGTTCCAGTTGCCAAACTATATTTTCAGGATTTTGGCGTCAAATATCAGATTTATATGAAGTCGTGACGAAATTATACAACATGTAAAGTTATTCATTATTATTATATTATATTGCACTGGTTAAGGACGGCAAGATAATTAAAACAGTTAAGAAATACCGTCATAAATTCAGGGCTTTTCAAAACATATGTTTGAACCAGGAAGGTCTGCCAGTTGTTTACCAACCAGGACCGAGACCCACTTAACTGAAACGTAACGCTTAAAGACACTAATACGTACAAGGCAATCTAATGTTCCATACAATTAATGGAACAATACACTATTGGTGCCCATGTCACGTTCTCTTGCATAAATTGCGATTGGTTAGTTATACACGCACCTGTCGGATTCGTTTCGAAAACTTCGACTTCACGAATCAAGGTTACTGCCGAGAGAGATCGCCTCGCCTGCCGTTCAGCGATACTTACTTACTTACTTATCGTATGGGCAGTGGTTACCCTAGTGTCAGAGTTGTTCAAGCCGTCCAGTAGGCCTCGGACATGGCTTAACGACTGTTGTTTAATGACTACAACTGGGACCGACCGCTTAACGTGCCCTCCGAAGCACGGAGACGCTCAGAAGTTAAACCACTTTGGTGGTCATCCATCTATGGACTGACCTTGAGCCTAGTTGCTTTACCTCGCCGATTACTTACGGACCGGTGAGAGCATCTAGCTATTAGCGATAGCTAAATAAATTTTGTTACAATAATCTATCTTTTTAAACCCCGGGAACACTTGAAGAAACTCATGTTGCAATGTTTTACCCGCATAATAAATATAAAATAATAAATAAACAAAATAAAAAGGTTTTTATTCACGTAGACTTTAAAAAAGCGCTTGTAAATAGTCAGAACATGTTTGTGTAGTAATATAGGTAGTTGTATACATTATTATTTCTAGTAACATAGATATTTAGGTACACATTGTATGAAAACATTTATAAAATTTATTTTATTATAGCATTGATATTTTGCTAGCTCGTATCAGGTTATTGTCGAGAGATTATGTTTAATTATCTAGTTTAAGTCTAATATTTTTACTACATATTGTCATATTAGTGTAAAACCGGGCGAATTGGATTGTTTGGTAGATACTTGCCGTTCAAGCCACGGGTTCAATTGCCAGCCAGAACAGATATTTGTCTGGATGTAATTATCTATATAAGTATGTATTTACAAAAAAACGTCATATATGTAGTTTATCAGTTATCTGGTTTGCATAGTACAAGCTCTGCTTAATTTGGGATGAGTTGGCCGTGTGTAAATAATGTCCCAGCATATTATTATTATTATTTATTATATTAGTGTAAAACCGGGCGAATCAGCTTGTTTGGTAGATACTTGCCTTTTAAGCCGCAGGTCGTGGATTCGATTACCATCCAGAACAAATATCTATGTGCATGAATATGTCTGTATGTGCTGAGTCTAAGTGTAATTATCTATATAACTATGAATTTACAAAAAAGTCTTCTCTGCTCTGCTTATTTTAGGAGCTGGGGGGCTACCGGCTAAGTCACCAAACATCGGGATAATGATCGGCGTTCAAATAAAAAAAAGGTTAAAAATGATTTAATTAATCGTTAAATCGGCTTTGACGTCGTCCGGACCATTTATGACGTCACATTTGCTCATGGTTGCCGGTTTAACGATTGATTAAGTAATTTTAATCTTTACTTATTTGAACGCCGAACACTAACCCGATGTTAGGCGACTTAGCCGGTAGCCCCCCCGATGGCCCGATAATATAATAATATCCTGAGACATTGTGCATACATATGCACAATGTCTCAGGATATTATTATATTATAAAGCGACGATTGCACAAGAAGCCTCAAAAAACTAACCCTCTTATCCATTTCCACATCAATGAGGTTCGAATAGGGGTTGTCCTTTGGCTTATTGTTTTTGTAGACTTATTTGCTACACGGCTTCAGCCCTTGACCGCTTCTTTTATCTGGTGAAGCAGTGAACCTCTTCTAGACGTAAGAGACGTTCTCAAAGAACAGCCCGACTGGGGAAGTACCTCCACCTTACAGAAGACATTCCTTAATAATAACATTAATCATTTTAATGTTGTGTTTCCGAGTGTGAGTAAGGTCGCTAGAGCTCATTGGGGTAGGGGGAAGGGTCAGCAACACTTGTTTGCAGACTTTTAAAGGCCGGCAACGCACCTGCGACTCCTCTGGTGTTGCGAGTGTCCACGGGCGGCGGTGATCACTTACCATCAGGTGACCCTCTTGCTCGTTTGTCGCTCTGTGATGTAAAAAAAAAGACTAATTACCTATACATAGTTTTATAAAAGCTACAAGTTTCTGTTATTACCTTTATATCTGCTGTTCTTTTAATGTTCTCTTATACTGCAATGTAGTTATAGTAATAAAAATTGTGGTTGATTATTAGGATAGAAAAATTTATTGTCTCTTTTTAAAGAGTATAAATTTTGCTAAATGAACTCTGCACCATAGTTTTTCATTTTATTAATGCTTATGTACTATTAATATTCATAAGTTTTATTATAGAAAGGGAGGTAGAGTTTTCTCTATTACCTGTTATTTGCTTGTATAAAGCGTCGCTTAGTCTTAGGTAGAATTACATAATAGTGTGAGTTTTCATTTATATTATAAACTTTATTACCAATGGTAAAGAATCAAAATGGTTACATGTGCGTATGCGTCGCAATTGCACCATTTGTTGCTCATCGAAGAGAAGGGAAACAGCTATTGCTTTGCAGAAATATTACGTGTACGGTGGCAACACAGTAGCCGCTGTGAGGATTACTAATATTAGTAACGTTTTTATACTTAAACTATCACCCACATCACAACCTTGCTGCAAAAGCAAAGTTTTATATTATAAATGGACAATTGTCCAGAGAATCACTGATTCGCTAAAAAATTAAAATAATGATCCATCATACCAAACCTTAGAGGTCCTTGACCGGACAAAAGCCTCCCCCAAGTAACATCTTTAGAGGATATGATAGGACATGATCGCCACGCGTAGCAGACGGGTTTGCGATCGCAACATGATGGTCATAATACACAGAGAGCCGCTGCTGCTTGTTCTTTAGTAGATATTACATGGGGAGGACTTCTACACCCTCTACGGGATGAGATGGAGTGATTATATTCTAATATTTATCGCCGTCACCAGTCAGTAAAATTATGATTTGATTTACATAAAAAGAAAAATAGATGCCGACTTACCTAGCAGCGGAATCAAAAGTAGGCCAAAGAGCAATTTATGTACTAACCAAATTTCAATACGATCGATATTTTCAGCACAGGTATTAGAGAAACTTGGAAGTGTTACTATTCCGTGGTATTACCGCCGCACGCCATAGTGAATGATAATATATTCTACACCTTTTTGGTTCTTATAAAAATGAAACTTTCTTGTTGATTTTTGAACTTTTTTTAATAACACTGTTGTAGATAAGTAATGGAATCAGGCGTTACTTTGACGAAATCCATAACAATCAAAATACAAAATCAATATGTAGTGTTAATTCCGCTAATTGTCAGTTTAATCATGCCGGGAAGCAATTTGCACCGCCCTCCCGCCCGCAAAAATGTGCACTGACAATTAGCGGAATTATATTATTATACATCAACAACCAATCACAATGTAAGTAAAATACATAACATTTAAAAAAAATCGTAAACTGAAAGCAAAAGAAGACGAAAAAAGCAAGCCCGGAGTTTCTTTGTGGCTTTCTTCTCCGGGTCGTCCACCTAGGTAGCTAAAGAAAGCCGCAGGCTAGCTAGGGTAGGTTCTTCAGCGCCGAGGAGCATTAACGCGTGATCGGTGATCCCGTGCATGTGATCACACCCTCATTTAGAATTTCGTCTTTTTGCTTTAGTCTTCCATTCTTTAATTTTAATATAGTAGAACTAAGTTTCAAAATAATAGATTAGTAAATTGTTATTTATTTAAGGATTTCAGAAAATATATGCGATAAAACAAACCGCACGGTTTGACTAATTATTTTTTTTTGTAACTTTTTACTATCCACTATATTTATGTACTGCATTGTGACCTTGACAAGTACAAGTGTATGTTAATACCCAAGTGCTGAATAAATTTCATTTCATAAATTTCATATTGATTTTGTATTTTAACATTGTTGTGTTGAATTTTTTTATATAAATAATAAGGCTAGGTTTACGACACACATTTGTGTGATTCATATATGTTTGTTCAGAGTCTGATTGAGCTTTGTGTTCGTGACTTGTAAAATTTCATATTGATTTTGTATTTTAACATTGTTGTGTTGAATTTTTTGATATATAGTTATATAGGCTAGGTTTACGACACACATTTGTGTGATTCATATATGTTTGTTCAGAGTCTGATTGAGCTTTGTGTTCGTGACTTGTATGTTTGTAGAGTAACCCGAAATACAGAGAGTTGTCTTAAAAGATAAATTAATAAAATAAAAATAGAACACATAGTGAACGTGGAAATCGATGGAAAATTGTACTAGCAAACAGTAATTTTGATTTGACGGCCGGTTGCATTCTAGTTGACTTCGACTGGTTTGCCTTATATGATCGTGCCACAAATATTTACGACTTACCTACTTGCTACCGTCGTTCCTTTATAAGGAAACTCATGAACGGTGACTCTGAGAAACTGTGTACTTATTCTTAATCCTAATAACAGAAGGTAATAAAAGACAATTTCATTATATTTGAAAGTCATCTTATCGTCGGCATACATTAGGGTTATGCTAAAAGGTTCTTAATTTTTGCACAAATTTACTCCGCCTTGAAACTGAAAAGATTTTAAATTAATCTCAGCTCTCAGCTCAGAGGCATGTTTAACTGCATACATGAGGAATTAATACATTGATTGTATTTGAAGACAAGTTAAGCGTGACTTTAAGTTGAGATTCATTTATCGAAACGTTTATTTTTTTCTGTAGGGATATTCATCATCAAGCATGGGTGGATTTGTCAAGGTAGATCGTGGAATGCGCTGCTATTTTCACTAGCCACTTGAGATTGTAACAAAATTCTGTGATATGATCATGTTAGTGAAGACCAAATATGAATCTTATACAGACATTGTTGGGACGCTTAAGTTTTTCAAGCTGGGCCTCGGTAAGGTCAAGATGGCTGACATCAGCGTATCTAGTACTGGAAGTAACTATGTTAAATACTAGCTGTGCCCCGCCGTTTTACCCGCGTTAAACTTTATAAATTATGACCTATCTGGTAATCTAGGGTGTCAGCTAACGCTATACGAAATTTTATTAAAATCGCTCCAGCCGTTTAGCCGTGAAGAAGTGACAAACGTACACACTCACAAACTTTCGCCTTTATAGTATTAGTGTGATAGGTACTGCTCTTTTCGACGTAATGAGTCTATACTGCATATAAAATAGATTTTCTATATATACCACATATTGCGTTACTCACTACATTTAGAACTATTCTTTTAGACAAACGTATTACTTACTAAACGAACATATTTCCATTAACCTCGTAATGTTTAGTATCTAAACGTGCCTATGTACATAATGCCTTCATCAGCAGCCCATAAACAATTTTATAACTAGATTCAAGATCGACTTGAGAGAGCTACGATGTATGATATTCATATTAAATCCAAATACATCTTCCTTACCAAAAGATCATGGATGCCAATACTGATTTTTTTACAAAAAGAAGGCCAGTCTAATTAGTTTCGTGGAGCGTCATTTATAAATTTTGCGACAACCCTAAAGACGATGCATTTGAATTGAACCCATGGACCAAGCATTTCGATGCCAAATGGCTGAAATATACTTCCAATGAAGTTAGTGTGTTGCGCCTTTTAAGGGCCTTCTCTGATACAGTAGCAGCACCTGCAGACTTATAGGAAAGATGGCTGCACTGTGGCGCAGCAGCTAACACAGTCGCCTCACCACTTCGATTCCCGCACAGGACTACTATTTCTATGACCTATAAATAGTTGCCCTGAATCGAGATATACTGTGTCTGTCAATTATATGTTTCTTTCGAGTTTCGTTATAACGAAGAAAAAAAAATTTCCTTAAGGCGGGGGTTCTCTAAAAAAAATAGGACGTTGACGCAGGTTGCATCCCATACCAGTGATCTCCCATAACAACAAAAACATCTCGCCTCTTACCATCGTCGCGAGCGATTAAAATAATTGACGATCGATGGTTAGATTATTTTTGGTCGCATTAAAGCGCGACCGTCGTTATTAACACAAGGTCCGTCATAATAATAATACCTTAATATAGACTGAACCATTGACAATATGTAGTAAAAATATTAGACTTAAACAAGATAATTAAACTTAAACATAATCTTTTGACAATAACTTGATACGAGCTAGCTAAATATCATCGCTATTATACATACATTTTATAAATGTTTTCATACAATTAATACAATGTGTACCTCAATATCTATGTTACTAGAAATAATAATGTTTACAACTTTATTACTACAAACATGTTCTGACTATTTACAAGCGCTTTTTTAAAGTCTACGTGAATAAAAACCTTTTTATTTTTTATCTTATTTTATTTTGTTTAAACTCTGACCCTGATTGGTTTATCAGGAGTTTCTTATGAATATTTATCTCCAAAAGAAATCTAGTTTTCCATACATCTATTAGTTTATAATCGTGCTGTACCACTTAAACAGCGTGCAAGTCAGGCAGTTAGGTAATATTGTTGCAATTACATAAGTCTATTGTTTAATCGGCTTTAACCTGCCCGAACATTTGCATCCCACTGCATTGTATGCTTTGAACTGTTTTTAATATCACGAGTTATATAACGAGCTTCTCTTCGGAAAATATACAATCTCGGTATGAATCGAAAGTGTCAGTCTTTAAATATATATTGATGCTTAAGGGGATGTTAAAACATAAATTGATTTCCACCCTATGCTATGGGGTTACCATAAATATATGTTAAATTTGTTAGTATTTTATAATAATAATAATAATATGTTAGGACATTATTCACATACGAACATCTGATCCCAAACTAAGCAGAGCTTGTACTATTGAAACCAGATAACTGATATAGTACATATACTACTTTTCTTTTGTAATACATATTTATATAGATAATTACACCCAGACTCGGGTAAAACAGACATGTTCATGCACACAAATATTTGTCCTGGGTGGGAATCGAACCCACGACGTGCGGCATGCAAAGCAAGCATTTACCAACCACGCCACAGGTCCGTCATTTTATGGAACTCAATTTATCCTAAGACCCGATTCAACTACTTTACTTCTAAGTTTTTTTTACGTAGTCTCTTCCAAAACGTTTACAACGGTTTTTCTCGCTTTTATGGTAATTCATTTTGATCCATATTATATATATATATATATATATATACTAGCTGTGCCCTGCGGGTTCATCCGCGTTAAACTTTATAAATATAGGTTATATGTTATTCGGATATATAAACTACTAGCTGTGCCCCGCGGTTTTACCCGCGTTAAACTTTATAAATTATCACAGCTCCTCCCCCGTAGGTGATAGCGTGATAATATGTACCCTATATGTTGAACCGACCTCTTAGTAATATTCATGCAATTTGAAGTAAATCCATGCAGTACTTTTTGAGTTTAGCTCGGACATACATACAGACCAACAGATAAACAGAAAAAAATTCTAAAAACTATATTTTTAGCTTCGATAGCGATTGAAGATCACGCCCCAAGTATCCTTTTAAAAAAATATTCAGTGTACAGTTTTGACTTTCCTACGATTTTATTATATGTATAGATATTACTACAAAGTTCATCAAAATCCCTTCCATAGCTTATTGGTGAAAAACGTCCATACTAAGGACGTATGAATGTTTGTTACACCTAACAAACTTTCGCATTCATAATATTAGTAAGATAAATTGGCGCGATTGACATGAAACTGTAAAATTAAGTGCAGTCGGCCTCTTAAACGGCCTAATGTCAAGTCGTCTTTTTTTTTATTCCATACTAGCTGTGCCCCACGGTTTTACCTGCGTTAAATGTTATAAATAATCATAGCTCCTTCCCCGTAAGTGATAGCGTGATAATACGTAGCCTATATGTTGACCCGACCTCTTAGTAATATTCATGCAAAGTTTGAAGTAAATCCATGCAGTACTTTTTTAATTTAACCTGGACATACATACAAACAAACAGACACACAGACAAAAATTCTAAAAACTATATTTTTGGCTTCGATATCGATTGTCACATCACGCCTCAAGTATCCTTTTTAAAAAATATTCATTATACAGTTTGACTTCTCACGATTTTATTATATGTATAGATGTATGGTACCTTTGCTATACATAGAACAATTAACCAATTCAAAAATAAAATATTGCGTATACTAATACTCATACTGCCAGTGCCACTTTTTTACTCATAGACATCCCATTCATTTGGCTTTAGGTAACTATGATTAAAAAATTAAGCAAACTAACTAGAACGGTAAGATATTTTTTCATTAAAATACCTATGTATCAAACACGTGAACATGACAAAAAATATCAAAGGCGTTTTATTACAAGGAATGTGGTAAAATAATAAATTATAAAATCTGCCATAAACGGGCGAGTAACACATACAATTTACAAAAAGAAATAAGAAACAATTAAGTTTTATAGATATTGATGAATATAAAATAACAGTATTTGAATAATTTTGCCAACAGTTCATGGTCAACTTTTTATGTGAGCAGTTAATAATTTATAAAAACTATTCGATATTTTTTCAACATTATTAAAATTATTCAAATATTATAATCTTTTGTAAGTTTTGTAATCTCAACGCAAAGTCATTAGCCGGAATCTTACTAATATTATACATAAATGCGAAACTTTGTGAGTATGGATATTTGTTATTATTTCACGCATAAACTACTGAACGAATTTTTTGTAGTTACATAGCTTCCTAGATATCCGAATGACACATAAGTTATAATTTATACATTTTAACGTGGGTAACACCGTGCGATACGTCTAGATTAATAATAAACGCTGGTACATATGTACATCATATAGTGAGCTATGGTCTTTAAAAAATATATATTCGAGCAGACACCGTAGCCTAGTTGGTAGTGCTCCTGCCTACGAAGCTGGTGGTCCTGGGTTCGAATCCCGGTAAGTGCAAATATTTGTGTGATGAGCACGAATATTTGTTTCTGAGTCATGGATGTTTTCTACGTATATAAGTATTTATCTATCTATATAAGTATGTATATCGTCGCCTGGTACCCATAGTACAAGCTTTGCTTAGTTTGGGGCTAGGATGAACTGTGTAAAAATGAACCTTTTTATTTGTCTCCATTCTTCTTAAGAAAATCTCATATAGTAACTGTTTAGGTATTTATGCGGGTTCAGGAGTTCAATTGATACCCGCACTGGACTAATCCTTATGTGACAAGGAAGATTGGTGTCAGGGTTTTGGTCGATTGGCGGACTATACCTGCTATGCTTCGTAGAACACTTAAGTGGTCAGACCCGATTGTATATTTGCATTTGTTAGTCCATATCAATCTGACATCTGGTCTAACAAGCCCATTCAATGGTTTCTTGTAGGTTTCCTGAAAAAGTGACAATTCCTTAGTGTATTTTGGATGTTAGACTGGGTGCCTACCTTAATTTCATATGGAAGGAAGGCAAGGAAGGTGATACATTACTTATATTTGAATATACTTTAGCTATCACAAACAATAACTAGAATTGAAAACCTATGGCTCTGGTTTTGCCATGGAAAGGTAGATCCCGCTGCAATTGGACACGTTTGAGTTTCAACCCAATGTCAAAAAATTTTGCGCCATTATCACTGTGACGCGCTTCGTAGATTCAGAAGTAAGGATGGTGAAAGGTAGACTGGAAGGAAAATATACAGAGAATTAGGGTTTGTCTGTATATGTCCTTCCAGACAGATGGACGGATTTCTCAAACACACACTGTA
Source organism: Pseudoips prasinana (assembly GCA_951640165.1). NCBI lineage: Eukaryota > Metazoa > Arthropoda > Insecta > Lepidoptera > Nolidae > Pseudoips > Pseudoips prasinana. The sequence continues at coordinate 13,560,217 of OX621241.1, read as the reverse complement.
TCTCCAGGATACTTTTTTCGCTGCATAAACATTTGAATATTTATGAACAGAAAAAAGAAACGATGTTAAAGGAACGATGAGAAGTTTTCCTTCAAGGTACCTTCAAAGTGGACAATAAATTCAATGTTACTTAATATCGACAATAAAGAAACATGCTTAGTTTTTTAGGAAATAATGAAGATAACTACTCTAATACTCTTCCTGGGTCCATCTTTAATCGGGTTCATAGTTTATGGATCTTGTTGGTGCATTGTCGTTCAGATTGCATTTAATTGCAAAGCTTCAAAATAATGGCAATTAGTAGTTGCAGCCAGTTGTTTTCACCGGTCCGTAAGAGGTCGGTAAGATAAAGAAGTTAGGCACGCAGTCAGTCTAGAGATGGGTAACCGTCAAAGTGGTTCAATTTCAGAGCATCTCCATTCTTCGGCAGGTGCGTTAAGGTATCGGTACTGGTTGTAGTCCGTTAAATGTATGTTCATAAAGTAGCGCTGGTGTTGTATTAAAGAAAAGTAACAGGATTAAAGCGACTTTTCAAATTTGATCACGTGGTTACAAGTGAAGCTAATAAAATATATTTACAAATTTATCAAGATCACAAGTACGTACGAGGCCACACGGGTTCTGTTCTGTTCATGCAAATTTTAAACTCTCATCATGAGTATTACAATTCATTGTACTCTCAATGCGTGAAACTTTAAATTTAAATTAAATTATGTTCCTATTATCCATTGTAGACTTCAAAATAGAGATGAGCAAATATTTTGTTAACCTTCGCTGATGCCTAAAACGATGACATTTTCCCCATAGCAGGCGATATTCCGCGTATATTTGCCGAAAAAGGTATTAAGCATTAATTGAGGTGCACAAGGCTGACTGGATCCATGGAATATCATAGCCGCTAACATTATGCTACCAGTGGCGTAGTATCCATGTATCATATTTACTCTAGACTTTTTTTAAACATGTCTGGCGATAAATAATTCCAATTCGTTATCGCATTAACTATGGCCCTGTATAAAAACAAGTGCTGCTTAATACTTGACTGCCTTGCTAGTTTAGTGGTGGCGGATTCTACTGCAGATCAAAAATATTCGCAGCCCGTTTATATTACGTATTTTCAGATAAGCAAAGCGGTAGCATTAGTGGCGGAATAATGGTTTAATATCAAACTTGTGTGATGTAACAGTATTATTAAATAAAAATATGCAATAGAAGAGCTAATACGTATTACACACATTTCGCAATAGCTTGGCTACTGCGAAATAAAAGTAGTTAAATGTTCTTTTTATGAGAACATGCTCTCAGTACCAGCTCAGAGACAGAAAGATGCTTTGCACCACCTTTTGCTTCGGAGTGCAATTAATGTCTTCTGATTTGATCATGAAAGTGAAGCCACCCAATATGAAAAGGAAGACATTCTTAAATATGTGACATTCATGATGCTAGGACATTAAAAGGAACAAGTAGGTACTCTTCTCTTACAAGCGCGTACCTAGTCTTTTTACACATAATATTGGTTTGGATTTAATTAAAGCAGTGGGCTACATCGTTTCGGCTTTATGCGGCTTCTTTTATTTTATACGTCACTCAGCGCCACTGATGGCCACTATCGCCATATCGTCGTACATGCGGAAACGGTTTATAGGAAGTAATCAACACACTATAAGTTTCTTACAAAACTGTAAGTAATTATGATCAGCGTAATTTTGGACGGCAATCTGGAGGGCAACTACTTTCAATTTGGATGTCATATAAAAAAATAATGTGTATAAGTTTACTGACAACATAATTACGTGCGATTTAAACTTGATATATGATTCTTTAAATTGTTAATAATAAATTATCTGAATAAAACATATAACACAATCACTTTAATCCCTTGCGAGTATGACTCTCTGTAATATTTCTTTACACCATGAAGATCTCCACAATCGCCGGTCTTGCGATATTCACAACCAGCGGTTTCCAGCGCCCCACACAAGATCGTCGGTCCATCTTGTAGGAGCCCTGCCTACGCTGCGTCTTCCGGTTCGTGATCGCCACTCGAGAAACTTTCTGCCCCAACGGCTGTCGGTTCTACGAGATTTTTTACAAATACAAATACAAAATCTTTATTTGTCACAAACACAGGTAGGTATAAAAGTAGTTACAAAATATATGTGCGCCATGTTTTACTCTTTCGAGCATACAAATACAGCATAAACTAATTGGATAACATTTCCATATGCATGCTTAAAAACTACGTTATTTGACTATAATTAATTATTATCTTACTTACTATTATTATCAGAAACATAAAAAAATAACAGTCTGTATTTAATTATCTAAGAATAGAAGCCTACACAGTGCAAAGATCGGCTTGCAAACACATATTTAGTGACTTGGGACAAAAGTGCACTAGAGTGCGTTTTTTAAATCGTCAGGTAAATTTCTAACACAATATCGAATAGGAATTAGCTTATAAACTCCTGTTATTTTCTAGGTAGAAGTCGTGAACCAAGAACATCTTCTTATTCAATATATCGCGCGATCTTGCCCGTTCCTCTATAACCATTGTATTAGAAAACTTAGCTACGTGTACTTTGTAACTTGCGAGTTCTAATAGTAACTTATAATAAATTTATTTTTTTCATAAAGAAGCAATGACTCGTCACACAATTTTGGAGATTTTAATGAAAAAATAACATACAAATCTATTGTGAATGTAGCGTGTGCTAATTTCACGCTCGCTTACTCTGCCGGTGATCGCATTCGAGATTACCACGTGATGTGGAGATGCAAACAATGTCAGATCTCATTTAGATACCAAATTCAATGTACGACACAGTATATTTTTATTGTACATACAGGTAAAACATAAAACTATAACCATATTTTAGGGTCCCGTAAACATGCACCGCTGGAATACCGCTGCGACATTCGATGACCTTGAACTTTCGTCACAACCAAAAATCAATAGATTCACAAATAAATGCGAAAGTTTGTGAGTATAGATGTATGGATGTTTGTTACTCTTTCATGCAAAAACTACCGAGCGGATTTTGAAGAATCTTTGTAGTAATATAGCGTATATATCCGATTAACCCATAGGCTATAATTATTATTTAGTACCTCTCTATAAAATGTGTTGTTATTTTTATGTTTCGTAAATATCCAAATGGCACCCTGTAATAGTTTTTTGCAGTACGGAAGGATATACCGCAGAGAAATATAATTATACATTATTAAACCATAATACGGTTATATAAGTAGTAAAGCTTGTCGTACGTGTCATGAGTGTATTAGTAATATAAGTGACTATCTAGTGAATTGAATAATTTAGAGATCTATTACCCCTTGCTTAAATTTATATATTATTTAAAAACACATCTGTTTAGGAAATCCTTTATCTTTATGATTAGAAGAAATGACAAAACATTTCGTGTTTATAAGTAATGGGGCTAATGATTATCTTGAGTGGAATGTTGATCAAACTGATTTCAGTAGATATGAGAAATTTTAAAACATTATTTTTAAAAATTTTATTGATTTTTCATGTAGTTTAATTAAGGTGTAGTCATTATAATATTATTTTTGTATTTTATTTTATAATATTTGGTTGAATACTAATCATAATCTGTATTGTCATGCCACTATCATTAAAATCTGGGTGGAGTACAATGTACACTGGTCCGATCATTTTCCTCTATTTGTAGAGTGCCACCTTGGACAAATTCTGTGTAATGAGTGGGCACAATTTAATCCAGTGCAAAATAAAGCAGTATGGGGTGAGCGTAATGAGGAGCAAATTGGTTGTTATCGGCAAAATTGTCATGATGCACTTAAAGAAATTGATTTTCCCACAGAGTTATCTCATTGTTCTGATGGCTTGTGTGATAATTTAGAACACAGAACGATTATAGAAAATATGTACCTGAGGTTGGTCTCCATTTTATCAGATGCTGCAAAAGCTTCACATGTGGGGATTGTGCGGCGGAGAAGAGGGGGTTATATTGCAGGTTGGAATAAGTATGTTTCTCAATTTCACGGGGAGGCCAGATTTAAGTTTTTAATGTGGGTCCATGCTGGGAAGCCTAGGGAAGGGGTTTTATATGAGGAAATGTGTCAAAGCAGAAAAACATTTAAAGAAAAATTAAAATGGTGCCAGGATAGGCAAGATCAAATAAAGATGAATATATTAGCTTCACGTCACACTGCCAATGACTTTAAGCACTTTTGGAAACTTACTGGAAAAATGAATTGTAAAATTAGCATACCTGCTTCTGTGGCCGGAATGAGTGATCATTATCGAATTGCCAATTGCTTTAGTCAGCATTTTCAAATAAATCCACTACGCACAGAAGCAGATCAGGTGTTCCGTGCTTTGGCCGTCTCTCAGGAGCGAGCTATAACTTTTACTGTTAAAAAGGTGGAAAAAGTCATCAATAGTATGAGTAAAGGTAAATCCCCTGGGCATGACGGCCTAAGCATTGAACACCTGAAATATGCAGGGGTACATTTGCCACGAGTATTGTGTATGATACTCAATTTGTGTCTATGTCATGGGTTTTTACCTAATGATCTCACAAAGACAATTGTTGTTCCCATTTTGAAGAATAGGGTCAGCGACGCATCGGATATGAGCAATTATAGGCCTATCTCACTAGCCACGATTACTGCAAAGGTGCTTGATAGCATGCTTAATGATATTCTTTTGCAACATATTCACCTGCACGATGGTCAGTTCGGATTTCGAGCTGGGCTTTCCACAGAGAGTGCTATGGTTTGTCTTAAGCATGCTGTCAAGTACTATACACACAGGAAAACCCCGGTATATGCGTGCTTTCTCGATATGTCAAAAGCGTTTGATACTGTTCTATATAACAAATTGTGGGCAAAATTGGATAGTGCGGGTGTACCTGGGGAAGTAATAACAATATTACAGTCGTGGTACACTGGTCAGCGGAATATGGTGAGGTGGGCCGGCACATTGTCAGATGCATATGGCATGAAGTGTGGTGTGAGACAGGGGGGGTTGACCTCTCCTCTGCTGTTCAATCTTTACATAAACGACCTCATAGGTGAGCTCAACGGTACGTACACGGGTTGTTTTGTAGATGGTGTATGTGTTAATAACATATGGTACGCTGATGATGGCGTGCTGCTCGGCCCGTCTGTGGGGTCAGTTCGTAAACTGGTGGCAGTCTGTGAGGCTTATGCGGTGGAACATGGATTGAAATACAACTCCTCAAAAAGTGAGATCCTTATTTTTAAAGGCAAACGTTACTCACTTGTACATGTTCCTCCAATTAAGCTAAACGGTGAAAGTTTGAGAGTGGTGACCAGCTTCAGGTACTTAGGGCATATTGTTACGGTCGATCTGAAGGACGATGCCGATCTAGAACGCGAACGTAGGGCATTGGCGGCCAGGGGGAACATGTTGGCGCGTAGGTTCACTCGGTGCTCCAGTGATGTGAAAATCACACTTTTTAAGGCATATTGCCAATCTTTTTACTCGAGTGCTCTTTGGGTCGATTATACCTGCCGGGCTGCCAATGTCCTGCGAGTTCAGTATAATAATATCTTCAGGATGCTGTTGAAACTTCCTAGAGACTGCAGTGCATCAAGTATGTTTGCGGAGGCCCGCACGGATGGCTTCTATGCCGTCATGAGAAAAAAAGTTGCCTCTCTTTTTGCACGGGTCAGGGATAGCAGCAATGGCATCCTGAGGATGATAGCATCGCGTCAAGATTGTCCTATCCAAACCAAATGGATGCAAATAGTAACTGGGCAGCAGCACTAGTGTTTTGTTGTTCAGCTTAAAGGTACTTACCATTGGGCTGAATAGCTAAGTATTGCTGTTGTTGTCTTATTTATTGTTTGACATATGACCTGACATTCCCTAATGAATTTTAATGTTAGATTTGAATTTTGTGATTGTTTAAGTACTAGATTATTTGTTTTATTTTGAATTAAAATTTTTGATTAAACATTGTTACTAACATAGGTTAAGACTTTTATAACTAACACTTTATGGAGTAATCCGAAATAAAATTATTATTATATTATTATTATTATTAATATATGGTATAACTTAGTTGAAGTTCTGTGCTAGGTGATTGAACCTGTGTTACACAATTCAGTGTCATCAGTCTACTTAACTACTAATTTATAAAAATGTCAGAAAGAAATTGAGTATTAAAATACTAGAAGAAAATAATTAATAAACATACCTATTTAATTAAACTATCAATGTTATTGTGATTGCTATATTCGAGTTTAGTCCTATTCGTACTTGGCCAATTTCTCGATCATGGTGAATGCAATTAGAGTAACAGTATATGTTTTGGTAGGTATCTATCTACCATTATTGCTACTATTTTGGTTCGTGCATTTATTTGATGTTAGATACGTAAATTTGAGTATATGAGTTTAATTTCATTCATTCGAATCCAACTCATTGCATACACATCTTCTGCGAACCATCCTTTCTGAATCCTACTAATATTATAAATGACAAAGTTTGTGAGTATGGATGCATAGATGTTTGTTACTCTTTCACGCAAAAACTACGAATCGGATTTTGATGGGACTTTGAAGTAATATGGCGCAGCGGCTAACGTTGCTTCGCCACTTTGTGTCGCGGGTTCGAGTCCCGCCCCGGACAACTATTTCGTTATCGTTTAGATATAAGTGAAATAGTATGCCATTTAATCACAACATAAATATATTAAAAATCAATTACATAATTTTTATACAAATTTCGGTTTCGGTACAAGTATCGGCATCCGCCTAGGTGACGTCTAGAGTAAAAAAATTATTATATGTAAAAAATTATACTATTTCATAATATTACTATGTATTTTTTTTGGCATTTTCTGACAAGTTTTTGCCCATGAATTTATTTTAACCGAATTTATTTGGACCTAGAAAATAATGTTTCATATAATCCAAAGAATCAATAAGGAAAACAATCATTTTTTAATATTACAACAGCATAATAACTTTGTTATCCTCAAGAACATGTTATGCTATATGAAATCCGTGACTCAAAACGTGACCCCATAACCAGTTATGCTATAAATTAGTCACTTTTTAAGATTCCGTAGCTAAATAATAAATATAAACACTTATGGTGCTAACGACCTTTTATATATAGCGACGGTTTTATCTGATTCTGCTGTTTCTAGCTATTATAAATATATAATCATTGAAATAAATTTAGACCTACAAAACAAAGTGCCATTCAATCTGAAAGATCAATTAGGAAAACATTATATTTTAAATTAAAACATTCTAATTAACTTTGTAATCTTTAGAACATGTTTTTTTATATGAAGATTGTGATTCAAAACGTGACCCCATCACCAGGTATGCTATTAATTCGCCATTTTCTAAGGTTCCGTATTTAAATAGTTAAGATAAAAACCTTCAATTATCTAATATATAAAAATAAGTCGGGTTTCCTTCCTGACGCTATAACTCCAGAACGCACGAACCGATTTCCACGGTTTTACATTCGTTGGAAAGGTCTCGGGCTCCGTGAGGTTTATAGCAAAGAAAATTCAGGAGAAATTTCAACAGAAAAGCGGGAAAATCTTTAATTTATAAAATTTAACGCGAGTGAAACCGCGGGGCACAGCTAGTTATTTATATAAAAAACATAATAATAAATATATAAATTTTATTCCAGTACAATTATTGTAACAAAATTACAAACATAAAAGTCTTGGTTTAGTATATATTATTTTCATATTAGTTTTTCACTATTTTTACAATATTATTCAACACAATTAAACGATAAATATGTTATTTAAACAATTACACAATAAAGTGTTTGAAGGCTACATTTGAACCTTGCAAAAGATAAGATAAGATAAGATAAGATAAATACACTTTATTGTACACCATTAACAGAACACAATTTATGATACAGTTAATTATATTAAAAAGGTACAATTGGCGGTCTTATCGCTTACAGCGATCTCTTCCAGACAACCTTCAGTTGGACCATATTGTAAGGCATTTGGAGTAGGGGTATAGTGTATGGTGTAAGAAATTAGGTGATAATAACTTAACACTAATAGTGATATCTACTTAGTTGTAGTACTACCACTAATTAAAATACTTATAATACTAAAACTTATCTATATCTAAATACAAATAATAATAAATAAATAATATTCTAACACATACATATATATAATATATACATACATACATAATAATAAAAAATATACATAAATATCTGTAAAATAAAATATGAATTAATATATATATATAACCAGTTATGATGGAAATATTAATTATATCTAGTAGGGTTATATGGTGGGCAAGATAAAGAATACTACTGTGATAAATAATGTTTTGTCACAAGTGTTATAAAGGAAGTTAAGATTTGAGCGCGTCTTATTGTTACTGGTAACGCATTCCAAAGACGAGCAGCTAGAACTGTAAATGATTTGCTGAAGAAATTGGTGGAATGAGTTGACAACAGATTTTTATTATGTAAAATATAATAAAAATCTATTTTGCAATGTACAAATGTGTAACAAGCTTTTTTATTCCTTAAAATTGTTAAGAAAAAAACTATCTTATGTCCGATTTGTAGTGATGAAATGACCTGCTTAGTAATTTTCAACAGATCTATGAAAGACACGAACCCTTGGTGCGTAAATGCGACTCCAACTTGACCGGTTTTATTAAGTAAAAGTTCACTCACTTCATCTGGTTAATACCAATTTGTATTCCTTTCCAAGGATTTTGGCAATTATATTATTACTGCCCAACGGCCATAATATAACCAGTTTCGGGTAAAATATGTTATTTCCAATTATCCATTCGTCATATATTAAATGCTATATTAGTTAAAATATTATCAAACGTCCTTCAGTTAGTTCCGCCTTTGCTAAAAATGACCTATAAAATGATACAATTACATAATGTAAAAATAGTCCGCGTTATTTTTTGTTTTGTTTTCCGCTTCAAGAACAGCTGCAGGGAAGTAAATTCCTGTATACTGTTCACCTTCCGTGAGCACTGTCGTCCCGATCCTGAAGCCATGGTGCTTAAGTCTTAAAGGACCGTACGAGGACATCATCGCTTACTTAGAATAAGTCAAGCTTATTATAAACTCTTGTGACACTGTACAAAATTCGTTATATCTTACTCGCCAGCCAAGAGTAGGAACACACGGCTACACATCAAGCTATACATTTGCAGTATAAGCTGATCTCGCATTATATAGAATTTCCATACAATGAGAGGTCGGCTTATATTGGAAATGTATAGCCTGTATAGCCACCACGGATAGTATCATCGTCCTCCATGACCCTTACAATTTTGATTTTTTTTTTTATATTATCTTGTTGAAATATTAATTTCTGTGTGATATCTTCGGATTGGCTGTGTGGTGACGGCCTAAGAATATCACCACCCCCTCTCATCCCGTGGGGGGACGTAAAAGTCGTCCCGAGGGAAATATATACACCAGAGAATGGGCAGCAGCGTTCTCCTGAGTACCATGTTCACCTTACTGCGATCGCCAACCCGTCTGCCAAGCGTGGCGATTATGGCAAATCCCCTCAAATGATGGACACAACTAAACCGCGGCCCCCAGTCCCCGGCAGCCCTGCTATTCCCAGCCGTGGTAACAGCCGTGGTTACGGCAGGGCAGGGGGTGCTAAGAATCCCCGGCAGATTCCACGTTACCAAAAACGACGACGACGACGACAGGGCCAGAGGCCCTGGCAACGTTTAACACACGAACACTGCGCTCCGACGAGAAGATAACCGAACTGGAGGAAGAACTGAGCAGGTTACATTGGGATATTGTAGGATTAGCTGAAGTCCGAAGAGAGGGGGAGGACTCGATAATACTGAAATCCGGAAACCTGCTCTATTACCGGGAGGGTGACCAACTATCCCAAGGTGGTGTCGGGTTTATAGTCCACAAGTCCCTCGTGAACAACGTAGTGAAAATCGAGAGTGTGTCGACGAGGGTTGCGTACCTTATACTCAGAATCACCAGGCGGTATTCGCTGAAGGTTATACAGGTATACGCACCTACTTCGACATACTCCGATGATGCAGTCGAGGTCATGTATGAGGACATTTCCAGAGCCATACATACCTCGAACTCTTATTTCACTGTGGTCATGGGGGACTTCAACGCGAAGCTGGGCAAACGAATCGGTGATGAGCTGAAAGTGGGGCAATTTGGAACCGGGGATCGGAACCCCCGAGGCCAGATGTTGGCTGACTTCATGGAGAAGGAGGGTCTCTTTATGATGAATTCCTTCTTCAGGAAGCCGGCACATCGTAAATGGACCTGGGTGAGCCCCGATGGGAAAACTAAAAACGAGATAGACTTCATCCTGTCGACGAGGAGACAAGTATTCAATGATGTCTCTGTGATCAATGCGGTTAAAACCGGGAGCGATCACAGACTGGTCAGAGGCTCATTGAACCTAAATGTCAAACTCGAGAGGTCCCGACTGATGAAGTCTACGCTCCGTCCCATACCGTTCCACCTCCAAAACCCCGAACCCTTTCAACTCGAACTTCAGAACCGATTCGAATGCCTAGCAGACTGTGAAGAAGTGGATACATACCACGACAGGTTCGTGGAAGCTGTCCATACGGCCGGGTCTAACTTCTACAAAACCCGCCGTACAAATGGAACCAAAAAGATCTCCGACCATACCCTACAGCTTATGGAAGAAAGGCGGAAAATGATTCTAACATCCTCATGTGATGCTGCCAGATACAGGCAGCTCAACAGACAAATCTCAAAGTCTCTGACTCGCGACACACGCCAATTTAATACTATTAGTATAATAGAGGCCATCGAGCGGAATAGAGGCTCTAAAGTGTTCGCAAGAGATTTGTCTATTGGGCAAAGCCAACTGACGAAGCTGAAGACTGAGGATGGTAGAATCGTCACGTCAAAACCAGAGTTGCTAGGTGAGATCGAGAAGTTCTACGGACAGTTATACACGACAACGCGACTTCCTGTCAATAGTCATGCCGATCCAAGAGCAGGACTAACCCGACACTACACCCAAGATATCCCGGACGTCAGCCTGTACGAGATTAGAATGGCTCTCAAACAACTAAAAAACAACAAGGCGCCGGGTGATGATGGAGTTACAGCTGAGCTTCTGAAGGCGGGTGGTACACCGATCCTACGGGCCCTTCAGAAGTTATTCAACTCCGTCATACTCGAAGGTCAAACGCCAAAAGCATGGCACAGGAGTGTGGTGGTGCTTTTCTTCAAAAAGGGCGATAAAACCCTATTGAAGAATTACAGACCCATCTCACTGCTGAGCCATGTTTACAAGTTGTTTTCGAGAGTCATTACGAATCGTCTCGCACGAAGGTTTGACGACTTCCAGCCTCCCGAACAAGCCGGATTCCGAAAAGGCTACAGTACCATAGACCACATACATACGCTGCGGCAAGTTATACAGAAGACAGAGGAGTATAACCAACCATTATGCTTAGCGTTTGTGGACTATGAGAAAGCCTTTGATTCTATCGAAACATGGGCCGTGCTGAGGTCTCTTCAAAGGTGCCAAATTGACTATCGGTATGTCCAGGTGTTAAAGTGTTTGTACGAAAACGCCACCATGTCAATCCGACTTCAGGACCAGAACTCGAAACCTATTCAATTGCAGCGAGGCGTGAGACAGGGAGACGTCATATCTCCGAAACTGTTCACCGCTGCATTGGAAGATGTTTTCAAGCTTCTGGACTGGGAAGGCTTTGGCATCAATGTCAATGGCGAGTACATCACCCACCTTAGATTTGCCGACGACATAGTAGTCATGGCTGAGACCCTTGACGACCTCGGTACAATGCTCGATGGCCTCAGTAGAGTCTCTCAACAAGTGGGTCTGAAAATGAACATGGATAAGACGAAAATCATGTCGAACATCCATGTTGCACCCACTCTAGTTAAGGTTGGAGACTCTGCACTCGAAGTTGTTGAGAACTATATTTACCTAGGACAGACCATCCAACTAGGTAGGTCCAACTTCGAAAAGGAGGTCAATCGTAGAATCCAACTCGGCTGGGCAGCGTTCGGGAAGCTACGTAATATCTTCTCATCCCAAATACCGCAGTGTCTCAAGTCGAAAGTCTTCGACCAGTGTGTGTTGCCAGTGATGACTTACGGAACAGAGACGTGGTCGCTCACTATGGGCCTTATCAGGCGGCTCAAGGTCACCCAAAGAGCAATGGAAAGGGCTATGCTTGGAGTTTCCCTGCGAGATCGAATAAGAAATGCTGAGATCCGCAGGCGAACTAAAGTAGCCGACATAGCCCAAAGAATTGCCAAACTGAAGTGGCAGTGGGCAGGGCACATAGCTCGTAGAACTGACGGCCGATGGGGCAGAAAGGTTCTCGAGTGGCGACCACGAACCGAAAGACGCAGCGTGGGCAGGCCTCCTACACGGTGGACCGACGATCTTGTGCGGGTCGCGGGAAGCCGCTGGATGCGGGCAGCGCAGGACCGGCTATTGTGGAGATCCTTGGGGGAGGCCTTTGTCCAGCAGTGGACGTCTTTCGGCTGATATGATGATGATGATGATGATCTTCGGATTTTATTTCGGACGTAATATCTAAATACATATATTAATACTGTGTTATATGAGAAAAGAATAGTGCAAGATGTGCCGATATCTAAAGAAAAATGGTATCTCAACATTTTATAAATATAGGGGAAACCGAGTACAAATATAAACACGTCTTAAATTTTTATTAAAACAGTAACCATGAGTTTAAAGTTTATTATTTGCTAAATCTACTTTGCATACGAATGAGCAGTAAATATTAGATACAATCTATGATTAACATTACATTATCCTTAGATTAGGAGTTAAACGTGCCATCTTTATGAATACATTAATTTATTTACATTAGTATAATAATAATATCTCATTCATAATTGTTGACGACTTGATCTACTTTTGTAACTCCACGTCGGCAACCATCAAAAGCCAACCGTCAAAGCTTATTCCTACTTAAGCGGTAGCTTGAATAGAATTAAGCTTTAGTAAATCTATAACGTAACCTCTGGGTAGCGTTCAAGGTAGTAGACCGAGATAATAGTATTCTTTAGCTCTATTTTCAGCTAGAGTTGGGAAGTAACTGTAATTTACAGGGTACATTCTAGATAATATTATTTTCTGACTGGCCTCTTGGTTAAGGGTAAGTAAGCGTGATTGCTAAACCAGAGGTCATGGATATCAAATCTTTGTTCGATGAGCATGATTTATTTGTTCTGTGTCTGTGTGCAATTTATCTATAAAATGTTTGTATTTGGAAACATATATACCTAAGTATTTTTATCAGTGGTCTGATTGCTAGTAGTACAGGGTCTGCCTAGTTTGGGATCAGATTGCAAGATATTTATTTATTTATAAATAATAAATTAATGCGACTGCTTATTTGGGTTCATTCACATTCACTTATTTGGACAGGTTGGCAACATTCGGCCAACAAATTACAAAATCATCAAGTAAATTATACTTATTAATAAATAAATGATAGTAATTGTATACGGTACATTGATTCATGTAATACTTCAGGAAAATACATACATGCTACGCCGTTCACTGTACGACCTTTATATCGTTTTTAAATAGGCTATAGCAATATTAATAGCTAGAAAGCTTAATTTTATAGTAAGGGCCATTTGAATCTAGCAATGACATGGATTTAAAAAGCGAATGAATACACAAAGACCTTTATGAATAAATGAGAAGGATGATGTGTTTATACTGAAGTGATAGGTACAATTTATTTTATTTTTTAAAAAGGACATCGACCGCATTAGGTTGTCTCATCCCTGTATCGCGGGGTACTTTATAAACATATAATTAGACGGACACAAATTACATCTAGACTCAGAACAACTACTTATGGGCCACACAAATAGATGTCCGGCGCGGGACTCGAACCCGCGACACGAAGCGGCGAGGCTACGGTCTTAGCCACTACGCCACATGTGCAGTCTCACCGGTCACAATGATATGTCTCAGGCCGGTCAGTGACGTGGAGATACAAGACGTTTAGAGCAATTATTATACATTTATTTTATGCTTTGAATACATATTATATAATGGTTAACGGCATAGAATATTGCTACTACATTTCATCCCGTGGGGAGCGTAGAAGTAGACCCGACGTATATTTCCCCGAGAACGAGCAGCAGCGCTCTGTGCTGTGACCATCATACTGCGATCGCCAACCCGTCTGCCAAGTTTGGCGATTATGGCATTATATCCTCCCAAATCTTTTTGGGGTGGCCTTGGTCTAGCAGTGAAATCCATTAGGCTGACATAATGAATGGTTTTATAAGTAAGTCACGGGTGGTAAGATATATACGCAAAAACCTTTTCCACAGTTTGCCGATTAAATATAACTGTTTGTATTTCTCATGAATAACAAATATATACAAAATAGTTTGTGGAGGTATGTGGCAAAAGAGTTATTAAATTTTAATTTGTAATTGTATAGTGGACTCGTTAGTTTTGTTAAGATTTACTTGCTTAGCTTGAGAAGTCGGGGTAAAGATTGAACAAAAGGTCCTATAATCTGTCACTTTGGAATTTAATAAATACGGCAGGCCTTTCTCGAATACAAATGAATGCATTTTAATGAATACTGTTTATACAGAAGGTTATGTATTTTAAGTAATTCATGAATCAATGAAATTTTTTGCCTTCATGGTTCGAGTCTCGACTCTGGCCGCTTACTGAGAGATGCATGAGAGTATCGGCTTTTACGGATATTTGAGCAACTGGCGCTATACGTTAATAAACAAACGTTATCATTGATACTTTAATATTTCAATTGATGTTATATTCTGGTTTTATAAATAAGTGATTTATTTATAAAACCAGAATATACGTTAGACGGGGTGGTAACACGGTTTGAGAACCAGACGACATGTTTGCATTATTTGTGGAATCTCGTTTCGTTTAGTTATGTTAAGACTCTACCTGTAAATATGATTGAGAGAGTAGCTTGAACAGTAAGCTCATCAGTACTATAAAGTAAAATACTCTCTTATTATGCACCATAAGACATAATATAATTACACAACATAGGTATAGCAATGAAAGTACAATGCACAATCGATAAGATTGGGCTACTGACTATTGAATTCTTCCAGACAACCTTTAACGGTATATTTTTTAATAATAATAATAATATCTAGGGACAATGTCACTCAGTTCATCCTAGCCCCAAACTAAGCAAAGCTTGTACTATGGGTACCAGGCGACGATATACATACATATATAGATAGATAAATACTAATATACATAGAAAACATCCATGACTCAGAAACAAATATTCGTGCTCATCACACAAATATTTGCACTTACCGGGATTCGAACCCAGGACCACCAGCTTCGTAGGCAGGAGCACTACCAACTAGGCTACGGTGACCGTCATTATTAGAGAATCCATTAAACTGGAGTAGTATACATGTAGATATAATCTATATATGTTATCTATCGCATATACACACATCAACAAAGTCTAGGGATACGTTATTTTGAAATCAAACATGGCTTTATTGTTTAAAACCTATTTAGTTTCCTTAAAAAGTTTATTTACAGATTTAAACCTTGTCTATTCTTTATTCAAAATTTAAAAATTAAAATGAGAAACAAATGAAAACACGCAAAGCACAGCGCAATCTTGAGTTGTATCTAATTTCAAGAAGTTGCATTAAAATTTTTTTTGCGTGTTAATTGAAGAAAACCTGATAAATTGTTTTATTTTCTTTTCTCAATTGGTTGTGTAAGCTTTTTAGCGTCATGCCACGCCATCATTTGAGTCGAGATGAAATGTTACGGGCAGTTGGCATGTTACAAAACGGTGCTATTCAACGCGTCGTTGCTGAGTCTCTGGGCACAAGCCAAAATGTGGTATCCAGGCTGTGGTCACGTTATCGCGCTACTGGAGATGTGGCAGAACGGCACACAGGTAGATATCGTGTTACCACTCAGAGACAGGATCGATTTCTCCAAATGACCGCCAGAAGACTACCCAATATCACAGCGATGCAACTAGTGCAAAGGCTCCAGGAGGGTCAGCAGCTGCTGGTGAGCGACCAAACCGTGCGAAGGAGGCTGCATGAAGTTGGTCTTCATGCTCGCAGACCGCTACGAGTCCCAGCGCTGCGACGTGGCAATCGCGGTAGGCGACTTTTATGGGCTCAAGAACATTTGACATGGAGTGATCAACAATGGTCATTGGTGCTGTTCACTGATGAGTCCCGCTATGGATTTCATCCAGATTCGAGACGAACACGCGTTTGGAGAACTCCAGGCAGGGTCAGCCGTCTCCGACATCCACAGGAGGTCCACTCTTACCAAGGCGGGACAATTATGGTGTGGGCAGGAATACGAATCGGCGGACGAACCCAACTCATTTGGATTCAGGGCAGCATGACTGCCCATAGATACCGTGAGGAGGTAGTAGAACGTGTCATTGTCCCGCTCAGGGCCCTAACGGGGCAAGAATTTCAGCTCATGCATGACAATGCACCTTCCCATACAGCGCGGCTGGTGAGGGCCGCCCTTCGAGAACACGATGTTCAGGTATTAGATTGGCCTCCACAGTCGCCAGACTTAAACCCAATTGAACACGCCTGGGACATGTTACAGCGAAGAGCATTGAGGGATTTTCCGCCCAACTTGACAACAGAAGAACAACTTTTCGAACATTTAAAAAGAACTTGGGACTGCATACCCCAGCAAGACATTGACACCTTAATTTTAAGTATGGAAAATCGTTGCCGCTGTGTGATTAATGTTAGAGGAGGAAATACCGATTACTGATTATCAGATTTGGTAAGATTTTTATTCATTTAATTCGATTGAATAATTTTATAAGAATAAAATGTTTTTGTTCACTCAGTAATTTTCTATGGCTTAATTAATTTAAGACTTTTATTAATTAGAAAAACAAAATCGCATCGTGTTGTTAATGTTTAAATATCGGCCATGAAATTATCTTTAATTCTTCCATTTACAGTCATAACAAAATGTTTATAGTTTTCTAGATAATCAATGAAATGTTCAATATCCCTAGATTGTGTTGATGTGTGTATTTTTAATGTTTAACTTGGGTAAAACTGCGGGGCGTTGCTCGTACGTCAATAACCCTGACTCCAAAGTACATTGGTCTAACTACATTATATTTCAAGAATAGGTGTGTAGGTTGGTTAGTGGGTTAGTGTGTCGTGTACGCATTCGGTGTTAAATACCGGAATATATATTATAAGCATTGTTTCTATTTTTTGTACTTATAAATCAATTTAAAGATTCGTGTGTTACTGATGTACGCGGCGTGAGAAATAGATGATATGCCTGGTTCATACCTTTTTATCGAACATAAATAGGAAATCATTAACAATAACACGTGAGCTCTTAAAATGACTTATCTTGCTCAATAAAGATTATTCTTTGGTTCTATAGATTGTTTCCCTAATTCATAGTCATAATTATATTGGTTTATCGTTCTTCATAATACTTAAATTTACTCCTTTGTTATTAGATTTAAATTTCGTTACAAAGAACAGCTTTCGAGACACTTTCGATAACATAACTGTTGCCGCCCGTAATATATAGGTTAATTGACATAAGTTATAGTTATATTTAGGATGGGTTGTCGCTTATTATAGATACTTCGGTTAACCCCTTTGCTATTAGATTACCTTAAAGTAGCGGGGACTTACGATATTAAAGCTGGTGCTGCCCTTAATATATGGGTTAAGTAACATAAGTTGAACTCATAATTAGATTATCGTTCATCGTAAACACTTAGGTTAACCCCTTTGTTGTTGGATAACTTTATAAGGAACAGCGGTATTATAAAGTAATTGTGGTCAGAAATGTATGGTTTAATCCTTGACCTTCAAGTTAAACTTTTTATTTGTGCCGAGTCCTAAACAAATATGATATTGAGTCAGAGTGAGAAATAATAACAATAATATATCATTTTTATTTGAGAAATTTATAAACATGGAATTTGCAAACAATAAGCACATTCAGAATCAAAACAACTATATTACAAATGGGTCACATAAGTAGTTGTCCCAAATGGTAGCGTACTACTTTAAATTATGCACTACATGTTGGTGCCCTCATTTATTGTATAGAAGACATGCTATTTGTCATGAAAAAATAATACATACAATACACTTTTATACCGGACTAAAGTGTCCGATTAACGACAGAGTGGCGGTTACATCACCGTATTATTGCACCTTCGCGTCGCACAGTGGTTCGTGTAGAACAAGCTAGCTGGACAATATTATTTGTTTCGATTTTTATTTATAAATGAGGTTATTAAGCAAAGATATAAGGGTCATAATACTATTTGAGGTCCATTGGTCGTTTGAGCAGGTATAGTGAAATAAAAACACAATATTTTTTTAAACAATTTTATAAATAAATTTAACTATAAATGTAACTATAAAATCTAATATCAGATACATAAAATACCTACTTAAAAACTAAATCGATCACTCATCATCACTATCATCAGATGAATCATCCATTGAATAGTCATGATCATGAGTGGCAGAACTATGAAAACTAGAAACTATATTAACATTTTGTTCCTTAAAGCTAGGTTGAACTAATAAATCTAGGACTTCGATAGGGAATGAACCTATTTTCTTCCGGGGAATTTCTCTTAAACCATTTATTACAGGGTCAGATGTTATCAATAACATATTAAGTAAATCTCTATTCGTAGCTATTCTTTGCACAGCTGCTATTTCTTGCACAGCTGCTCCACTTTTCAGCCAATTTTGAAGAATATTTTGAGATGATGACCTTGACGTCTCTCAGGGACTGCTCCGTAACACCATCAAAGTCATGTCTCAAAGATATAAACCGAAAGAGCTCCACGTTTCGCGTTTCCTTCGGGTGTTTTAGCCATTCTTCAAAAAAGTCCATTTTTGAGACGGTGAAAACTGTTTAAAGAAAAAAAAAGAAAAAAATTAGTTGTGCAAATAATTCGCAATATTTTTTTCTACTAATTACTACTAGATACTTGTGAGAATCATATAAAATAGATTTTACAGAGTGGACATGAGTGGACATGTAATATTTTGACTATTGAATTCAAAAATATGGGTGAAAAAGTCCACTTTTATCGAAACATTTAATTTAATAAAATTAAATAATGAAGATCCTGTGATAAAAATTAACTAAAACAAAACTACTTACCCTTATGTACACAATCCATCACAAAAACACTATCACAAATTTCTTTTAGTGACTTAAAATAATGTTAACAATATGGTGTAAAAATGCAAATGAATGCACTTTGAATTATCAACACTTTATATACTTACCTTAATGACGGGCCTAATGAGGGTAATTACGAAAATTAATAGATGTATTCCTTAATGTATAGGGCTAATGAGTTCATCTTAATAATTAACTATTAGGAATTGAAGAGTTGTTTTTGTCCAGCTAGTTTGTTCTACGCGAATCACAGTGCGTCGTCGTAGCAGAACGGCTTGCAATTGCAAGTGTTGCAACACCGCTTATTAAACCTCCCCGGTCGTCTTCCTGGACGATTGCCAAGCAAACAACTACTTTAAGTTAAGTGTTTACGGTCAATACTCTTAGAATAATAGCTACTGCGCCATGGTTTGTATTGACGGAATTCATTCATCAGAATTACTTAGGAATAAAAACTATCTCAACCCACCCTTAAATAATAAACTTGAGAGATAGATCTCTTGGAACCGAAGAGTGATTTCACCCGATTGAAAATAAAAATGACATTATAAAAATCCAAACAATTAATAAACCATAGACTCACGCCTGTGTCCCAGAGGGGTAGGCAGAGACAAGGGATTTCCATTTGTCACGATCTTTGCAGACCTACCTAAAACACTATCCGCCCACCATGCAATTTATACGAACTGTATTGTTTTTATAGTTGTCATAATTAAGACTAACCAAAAATAAAGTTGTTATTGCCTTAAAAGTAACGGAGTTATTAGTATTTAAAAGTCATGTTAGGCAAAGACCGCGCTATACCACAGAATATAGATTATACTAACGTATGACGTCATCAAAGTTGCACCATTAAATAATCTCGGAGCTGTAAATACAGTTTTTTTTGGACACGGACATGGACACGTTGAAGTTAAGAAGGGCCATGTCTCAATTCGCGCACTATATCGATAGTGTCAATGTCGATAATTTATAATAGCCCGCAAATAGGTTGTCAATAAGGTTGTCCGTATCTTGGTTCCCGGAAACATATCAGGGAACGCGGAGGGTCAGGTAGCACCGCGGCTCCTAGAGCCGCCTTCTGCGCGCACCGAGCGCGGGCGGCACGCACCCACAAACCGCGCACTCCGCACTATCGGGGACATAATTGCTTAGCATCACGAAGTGGACTTATTTGCCGATGGATTAGGTCATTTATATAATTAATTCCATATAATTTTAAATAAAACATTATAGGGACACTTATCAATTAAAAGTTTTATTGTTACTATTAATATTGTTATTGACATTGACATTTTTCTTATTTTGACGGTCACCGTAGCCTAGTTGGTTAGTGCTTCTGCCTACGAAGCTGGTGGTCCTGGGTTCTAATCCCGGTAAGTGCAAATATTTGTGTGATGAGCACGAATATTTGTTTCTGAGTTTTTGTTTCTGTTTTCTATCTATATAAGTATGTATATCGTCGCCTAGCACCCATAGCACAAGCTTTGCTTAGTTTGGGGCTAGGATGATCTGAGTGACATTGTCCCTAGATATTATTATTAGATATTATTATTATATAAATCTCTATGCAATTCAATGGTTACGAAATTAATCTTGTATGTGTTTTGGATGTAACATCTGTTAGCTACAAGCTAACAGATGTTACAGATAAAATTAAATGAATAAATAAATAAAAAAGAGTAATTTACTTCTCCGTATGGGCAACTGAAACTAAGTGGCTTACACAACTGACGAAACACGTTACTCGCAAGGAGTAATTCAGTTGTTCAAGGAAGGCTTGTGACATGATTTAGCGATTGTTATCTAATATGTACTACGGTCAGGACCGACCACTTAACATGGCCTCCAAAGTACGAAATTATTCAAAAATTAAACTACTTTAACATTCACCCATCTGTGAACTGACCACTTGCATTAATAACACTTATTATATATAAATTATTTGGTATTAATCGAAAAATAAACCCCGACCACAACCACGTCATCTACCACTGCAGCCACGCATCCCCTTCCTCTTACCACATTTGCAAAGGGTGGGGACCCAGCAGCAGCTTGCCAAACTAGGGCCACCGAGCCACTAATGTCGCTCACCCAGTCATGCCGGGGAGGGACAAAATACGGCTCGGCAACCACCGCTACGTTGATCAACCACTGTGCCATACTCTGGAGTAAGAGATCCTGAGCTCTGGCACAGTGATTGATGTTCGCTTGCAGGAAGCGTAATGGAGCCGTTATCGGCAATCCATGTTTACCTCCTTCCCATTTTGGGTCGCGATAACGGTGGTCGTAGACTTTGCCATCTGAGAAGGAGGCGTGGTCTTTTTGGACGCCAGTTGGACCCCTTGACTCTTTGGAGCGGTGCAGGATTTACTACCCACCCTATGATCCGCTAACCTATTTGTAGCCGCACAAAGAATGCAGTGTGGCGCATTTTCACAGCTTTTCGTGGTATGACCAGGCTGACCGCAATTGAAGCACAAGCCCCTGCAGTCCACCGAAGAAGTGCACTTCACACCTACGTGTCCATCACCAAGGCATCTGTAACACCTCAACGGCCTAGGCTGCAGGAGCTTCACTTGGACCGTGTTCCACCCGATCAGCAGTCGCCGACCAGCTGCAATTTTTTGCGCCGCTGTAACAGGGCAGACCAATATCATCGTGCCCATACCATTGATACCAGGGCGAATATCTCCAGCTTTGACGAGCTCTTTGGGACACCCTCCTGCCTTTACAACGGCCTCTATTACTTCGTCGACCGACACGGATTCCTCCAGACCTCCGATGCGAAGGCTTACCATCTTCATAGGCCTTGACACCCTGACATCATCTCCGTTGAGAGCCTCCTTAAGTTTATCTGCAAGGGCGTCTGCCTTGCCGCCATTTGCCATACCAGGAACCTCTAGCATGCAGGCTCCAGTCAGGGTGGTGCGATGACGCAAACCATGAATGTCAAGCTCGTCCAGCTTTATGTTCGCCCTAGCGGTAGTCAAAAGCGAAGCGTAGGTGACGCCACGCTCCGCTGCTTCTGGCAGTAGAGTTAAAACCACAGCAGCAGAACGTGGAACGCGAAGGCCTGCCGCTGCCTGAGCTTTACGCTTTGCAGCAGCCTTTTGGCGCTTTCTGTCAGCTCTACGCTTCTTTGCGTCCATCTTCTTTTGACCCACAATCTCAAATGCCTGGGACTCCGAAGGCATAGGTTTATGGGCTTCATGCTGCTCAAAAGCTTGCAGTGGGGCAGAAGCTTTAGGCTTCTTTCCCTTTTTCCCGCCTTTGGGAATCTGTTTATAAGACTCTTTGTGTCCAGCCGGAACAGAAACCGCAGGAGCAACAGGAGCCTGTGGTGCTGTTGAGACCTGAGCTGAGGGAACTGAACCTTTTCCCTGAGTCGGTTTAGCTGTATTGCTCGGTGCTGATTTCAAACCTAGGTCAGCCCTCGCATCCGCAGCCAAGGTCGGGCGCAGAATACGATTCTCGAGCACTGAGAATCGCCGGATAAAGGGCTCCAGAGCCTTTTGCACAATCGAGTGGAGAGAATCAAGATCCACTGGTTTTTGTGCAGTCGACCCTGTCTCAAGGAGAATACGCTCCTGCCGATCTCTTTGTACCTCCTCTCTCAACAGCTTGTGCTCTTCACGGAGCTCAGCTAGCTGCTCAGCGAGCTTTTTATTAGTAGCTTGCAACTTGGCTGTTTCCGTCGAGGTAGTCCGATTAGCAAGCTCCTGGGCCACAGCTAATAGAAGCTCTGCGCCTTCCTTTAAAGCCTTTTGGTCGGTCCCCTTTAGTCTCGACGCATGCGAAACGACTTTCCTAACAAGGGCTGCACCTCCTTCAGCCTTCTCGAGTAGATTAGCCGCTGACATCCTTTCCGGCTGTTCAACGACTTCTCTAATTGCCTCCGCGTAATTCAGTTCGACAGTATCACATATACCGGTCGACTTCTTGGGCAGTTTTCCCGGCCGCTTAAATTTGGCCCGACAACCACCGCTTTCTCCAGCATCTGGAACAGCTTTGATTTTACTCGGGGGTCCATCGTCTGTTGACGATTCACGCCCTTGCAAAGTAACTCTGTTGGAGGCTCGTTTAGACTTAATTGTTCCCGACTGCCAAAACTTTTTATTAGGCATCGAGCTGACGCTCGACTCTGACATCTCAGCCGCAGAGTTTCGGGATACTGACCGTGTTGGTGACTGCGATGGTGAACGTGATTGATGGGCGTTTCTAGCCCGATCAGTCGATAGTCGCTCTTCCTCCGTTATGCTGACACAATTAGGGTGCGCAAAACTGGACGTGCGTACCGCTTTCACGTACTCCGTGACACTAAGGCATTGGTTGCCCCCCCCAGATACGGTGGGGCTGCCAGATCCATGAGGACCTGGGAGGGATTCTCCGGCAGTGCCGGTACCCTCCTGGGGTAATACGTTATCCAAGGCCGACTTCATAATATTTGCGTAATTTTTTGGCAGAGGTTTTCTTCCTCTTTTCTTCGTCCTTTTCGGAACAACCGACAAATCTTTGGGACACGCAATACTGGGCGTGCGTGGTCCCTCATTGTCATGGCATTGAGTGCCCTCCCCAGATACGGTAGGGCTGCCGGATCCACAGGGATCCGGGAGGGATTCTCCGGAATTACCGGTACCCTCCTGGGGTTGTTTGTTTCTCAAGGCCGACTTCATACTGTTGTTTGTTTTATGCCCCGCCCGGGACCAGGAACCCCCTGGTCATAGAGTCCTTCGTTGGGGGGCAGAACTAGGACATGGGGTGATTTTTTAAGAGGTTTTCTTCCTCATTTGCTCCTCTGGTATGTTCTCTGCTGATCAGAGGTCACGCAGAGGAACGCATCCACCACCTAGCGCCGGAATATTAGCCACGAACAGTAACTATTTTTGGGGGAACGAATCCAATTGCAAAAATAATTACTGTCGCGCCCAGGGTGCACCGGCCCGCAAATCTACCATTCCCACCGGATTAAAAAATACGGACAGGAATAGTAGTTGCAGGCACACGAGGAGGTTTTCCGGCCTAGCACCCCAGACGAATCAATTCCTATAATAACCAATCTTAATTGGTCTCAACCTCAATTAATTACCAGTCAGGCACTCAAGTTCACTCGACAATGAATAGCAAATAAAACAAAAGCAAAACAAACTGAGTGTTCCCAAAAAAATGCGATTAATGTTAACGGAAATGGAACAAGTGCAAGAAGCGGAAACGTCGGTGGAATGCTGTAACCAAGAGTTATTGCAATGACTGGTGCAATCCGGCACACATAACCGCCAGCCGTAAGTTTACGCAGCTATCAAAGGAACCATCGTCACATCATTGTGGTCATGATATAAACATGTATGTACTGGATACTTATGTTCATTGTACAGTCGATACTTGTTTAATATTTGCAGCTAGTATATGGCTGTGCCCCGAGGTTTTACCCGCGTTAAACTTTATAAATTATAGGCTATTTATTAATCCAGGCTGTTAGCTAACCCCATACCAAATTTTATTAAATTCGCTCCAGCCGTTTAGACGTGAAGAAGTAATAAACATACACACTCACAAACATTCGCCTTTATAATATTAGTGTGATAATGTGAGTAGCACAAACAAGACGCGTCCCCAAAATCTAAGGAAAATAAAATTAAATATACGAGTACAAGGAAAAAAAATAAAATCACGCTAGCCATATTTAGAAAAGGATACTTGAAAATAGGGTTGCCACAGTAGCATAATAATTGCAATTAGAGTTACGGAAGTGGATGTCGGATGAGGAAAGCCCAACTGCCTCGAGGCAACCTCGTGTGCTCCATTTGCCTCGACCAACAAGACCCGACCTTGGTGTCGGCCTCGTTACATTAACTATTCGATAGCCGTCAAAAATGTTGGAGTCAATGATCGAAAAGAATTCAAAATTACTGAAAAGGACAACTAAATAAAAGGGACATCAAAGACACTTACTAACACTTTTGTCCCCACTAACACTTTCGATTTTTACCAAATTTATATTCAATGTTAATTGTTTCATAACATAAAACAGAATTTTCTAAACCTATTATTAATATTCTATACCTAAATGAAAATTATGAATGAAATGAAAAATGTGTGATGACAGTGCACGAATATCAGACAGAATATCATCACCCCATCTCATCCCGTGGGAGGCGTAGAAGTCGACCCGAGGGAATATCTACCAGAGGACGGGCAGCAGCGTCTCTCTGAGTACGATGACCATCATACTACGATCGTCAAGCCGTCTGCCAAGCGTGGCGATTATGCCTAATCCCCCCAATATGATTCTTCGGGGAGGGTTAAGTCCAGCAGTGGACTTTTTAAAGCTGTTATGATGATGAGGAAATTTCCTTTCCTCATCATCATAACAGCTTTAAAAATTCCTTAGTCATTCAAGTCATTTAAAAAATATATTTTTTTAAATGACTTGTTTTCTTCCTCTTTTCTTCGTCCTTTTCGGAACAACCGACAAATCTTTGGGACACGCAATACTGGGCGTGCGTGGTCCCTCATTGTCATGGCATTGAGTGCCCTCCCCAGATACGGTAGGGCTGCCGGATCCACAGGGATCCGGGAGGGATTCTCCGGAATTACCGGTACCCTCCTGGGGTTGTTTGTTTCTCAAGGCCGACTTCATACTGTTGTTTGTTTTATGCCCCGCCCGGGACCAGGAACCCCCTGGTCATAGAGTCCTTCGTTGGGGGGCAGAACTAGGACATGGGGTGATTTTTTAAGAGGTTTTCTTCCTCATTTGCTCCTCTGGTATGTTCTCTGCTGATCAGAGGTCACGCAGAGGAACGCATCCACCACCTAGCGCCGGAATATTAGCCACGAACAGTAACTATTTTTGGGGGAACGAATCCAATTGCAAAAATAATTACTGTCGCGCCCAGGGTGCACCGGCCCGCAAATCTACCATTCCCACCGGATTAAAAAATACGGACAGGAATAGTAGTTGCAGGCACACGAGGAGGTTTTCCGGCCTAGCACCCCAGACGAATCAATTCCTATAATAACCAATCTTAATTGGTCTCAACCTCAATTAATTACCAGTCAAGCACTCAAGTTCACTCGACAATGAATAGCAAATAAAACAAAAGCAAAACAAACTGAGTGTTCCCAAAAAAATGCGATTAATGTTAACGGAAATGGAACAAGTGCAAGAAGCGGAAACGTCGGTGGAATGCTGTAACCAAGAGTTATTGCAATGACTGGTGCAATCCGGCACACATAACCGCCAGCCGTAAGTTTACGCAGCTATCAAAGGAACCATCGTCACATCATTGTGGTCATGATATAAACATGTATGTACTGGATACTTATGTTCATTGTACAGTCGATGCTTTATATGAAAATACACTTCTACAACAAATTACTTAACTCGTTACCCTTACTCCATATGTATTGGAGACGCAGTTAAGGCCAAAGTGTGTCCACTGAAGTGGCGTCAAATATACTCGCACGTTCATAAATCCAATCGCAGTTACTATAAGTATTTTTACAGGTATATTTCATATAATTTTTCTTTCTACCTACACATTCCATAACCGTATTTCATTTGGAATTCGTATTCAAATAGTCGAGAATATATTATTTCAGACTGATCTGGAATAAAATTTCTATCCTTTTTCATCGACAGGTTTATGTGTCTATATCACGTTATGTGTATGAGAGATAATGTGTGTAGTCTGTGTATTTTATACATGTAAACAGATTGTCTTTTGAATCCGCAGCACGCCTTTAAAAGTGTATTTTTAATTTGGAACACTTATATAGATATTATGGAGGGAATACTTATATAGATAATTAGATTCTGAATGATGCGAAAACATATTCAAACTGCGAACGAAGCCTAGTGGCTTTTGAAAATGTAGAATAGCTTTATTAGTAACAACTCCTATATCCAACGGAAATTCAACTTTCAATCTCTCTTGTGAAATATCTACACTGCATGACGTTACGAATATAGAACAGTGTTGCCCCTAATTTGACGTCACCTACCGTAATGAATTTATATTTCATACAACCCAAAACATTACGCTAACATAATAAAATTAAGCAAAAAGAGGTAACATAATTGTTTATTATGTAAATAATTTTACTTGTCAGATTCAATGCAATTTATAATGTACGACATGATTACAAATTACTTGCCCCAACCAAGTATTGAAAAGACATTTAACTACGAAAAAAGTTGCAACATCACGTAAAAACGCACTAACAAAAAGTATGAATAGTATGTACATGTTGAGGTCAAGTTATATAACAAAACAACAATAGATACACATTCTTTTTTGTAAAAATTGAAGAGATCGTGTGATTGTAGGTTAAATCAGGTCAGGTTTTGATGACCTACTAGACATAGAGCATCGTTTTTTCGTTCGGTCAATAAGCTGCCGATTAGGCAAATGCCTTATCCTTAAAGATTACATAGTCATTAAATCTTCATCCACTGGTAATGGACAGTATAAGTTTTTCAACTTTATGAACTTAAAAGTTCATAAAAGTAAAAAAAGCAGACCTTATACTGTCCATTACCAGTACATTTATAAGTTTACAGACGGCAGCACATCCAGCTAGCCCAATCTGTCAAATTTCTTTTATAGATTTTCAACTTTATCACTTAAGCTTAAAGTTCATTTGGAGAAATTTGGCAGATTGGGGTAGTTTGATGTGCTGGCGTCTGTACAATGGAGAACGTAGAGCCAGGCTTTATCGAAGGCATTTGCGCCCGGGCTGGACAAACGGTGATTAAGAAATAATAAGGTGCGAGAATAACGTGCAAGAATAAAATACATATATACCTACTAGAACAATCATAATAATATGAAGAGATAATAAAATATATTTTAAATATACTATAAACTTAATAAGTTTCGCTTATCTGCTGTCCTTTATAAAGTACTTTAGTAGCAAGTGGGTTAAGTTGAATGTCTATAGTAAGCGACATAGAACAAGCTCAATATGAGTATTGTATGTCGCTTACTATTGACACTCAACTTAACCTTTGAGCTTGTTCTATGTCAAATAACCCAGACATTACACATAGCATGAGGTCAGCTTTAGCTAGTCTATTGTTTTTTTTTATAATGCTCTAGTAACATCATGTCAGCAGAAAGACATCCACCCGGCATAGGCCTCTACAAAGATCTCTACAATTGCCTGTAATGTGCTACTCGGAGCCAGCGGCCCTCACAAGATCATCGGTCCATTGTAGAAGTCTACCCATGCTGCGTCTTCCCGTTCGTGTTCTCAAGAACCTTTCTATCACAGCGGCCGTCGGTTCTACGACAGTTTAGTAACAAGTGGGAAAAGGTTAACAAAAAGGTTAATAAAACCTTCCGGGGAGGGGATCACGGTTTATCTATACATATAATAAAATCGTAGGAAGTCAAAACTGTAGATTGAATATTTTTTTAAAAGGATACTTGGGGCGTGATCTACAAACGACATCGAAATCAAAAATATAGTGTTTTGAATTATTGTCTGTTTGTCTGAACGTATGTCCGGGCTAAACTCAAAAAGTACTGCATGGATTAACTTCAAATTTTGCATTGATATTACTAAGAGGTCGGGTCAACCTAATCTAATGGGAGTAACCTTTGTGATTAATATTTTACTTGTGCATCGTTGATTATTATTTTACTATATTTGACTTACTGACTTTACTTAAAGATGACATCGGGTAATTTTTTTTAAATAACAGTCGTAGTCTTAAGTTTATTTCATAGCTAGGCTATTTATACGTTAGGTTTTCTTAAATTTATATTGCTTATTTCTTTTAAGTTATATTTTTTAGATTAAGCTAGAAGTAAGTAGTTATACTGGTCATCACTCAAAATTGTCGCGGAAGAAGTCGCGGGCACCAGCTAGTTATACCATAAGCACCCATGCTTATGGTCGGTCACTACCGAATCCAGGGGCCAGTAACCGATTACTTTCTAGCGTACTGTATGCGTGTATGGTAGCGTGTGTATATAAGAAAGTTACTATCGCTACCGAGCTTACGAACCAAGAACTCTTGATAGATTTCTTGCTAGAATTGGCTGAGACACTACTATTTCCCAACTTATATTGAAGTCATGAAATTAAAATGTGTGGGTATATAGGGTGCCAAATATAGTTTTAAAATAATACTCGTAAATTGACCAATTCCAATTGATTGGTCTAGTTTTTCGTCGTAAAAATCGTAATATTATTATTATATTCGTCATTTTTAAACACTTCATCAACATTAACGTTATTGAAATCAGCATCGTTACCGAAACACCTCATATTTTGTTGAAGATATGTATTTTGTTATTTGTATGCGGCAAAATTTCACTCCGAATAATGTCAAGCCTCAATTATATGATTAACATTGAAGACATCGTCAGTCACCTTGTTAGCAGCCAGTATTTCACCTAATATTATAGCAAACCGTCAGTAGAAAGCGAGGTTCGTGCAAACGATGCGCATACGCATTAGTGGCACGCGACGGCACGTTGCTCTATCACAATTAAAAATAATTAAGGACACAAAGAACAATCTTCTATTTACAAGCATACCGAACCTGCACAATGGAGTTTCTAGATATTGACAAAAATATTATAATGCACAGTCGACGACACGTCATTGCATTATTTACGTCATTATGTAGGCAATACGGGTTATTTTATCATACCTTACCTTGTACTTAGTTTTATCATAAACGAATAACGAGAATATATTGTAAACATTAAAGTGAAACTCTTATTTACCAGAGATTACTGTTCTTGCGTTAATTAGCGTTGAGATTAAGTTAAAGTAGACAGACAAGATGTTAGAGAGTAGGTGCCTGATGTTATTTTCTTACGGACTACATTTATGTTCTCACTTTCAAAACACTTTCTGAACGTGTTTTAGCTAACTAAACCTATTTTACTTGTTTAATATTTGCAGCTAGTATATGGCTGTGCCCCGCGGTTTTACCCGCGTTAAACTTTATAAGTTATAGCCTATGAGTTAATCCAGGATGTTAGCTAACTCCATACCAAATTTTATTAAATTCGCTCCAGCCGTTTAGACGTGAAGGAGTAATAAACATACACACTCACGAACATTCGCCTTTATAATATTAGTGTGATAATGTGAGTAGCACAAACAAGACGCGTCCCCAAAATCTAAGGAAAATAAAATTAAATATACGAGTATAAGGAAAAAAAATAAAAACACGCCAGCCATATTTAGAAAAGGATACTTGAAAATAGGGTTGCCACAGTAGCATAATAATTGCAATTAGAGTTACGGAAGTGGATGTCGGATGAGGAAAGCCCAACTGCCTCGAGGCAACCTCGTGTGCTCCATTTGCCTCGACCAACAAGACCCGGCCTTGGTGTCGGCCTCGTTACATTGACTATTCGATAGTTAGCCGTCAAAAATATTGGTGTCAATGATCGAAAAGAATTCATAATTACTGAAAAGGACGCCTAAATAATTGGGACATCCAAAACACTTACTCTAAGTACCCACTAACACTTTTGATTCGAGCCAAATTTTTTATTCAATAACTGTTTCAAATCATAAAACTGACTTTTTGTACTTATTATCACTATTCTGGACCCAAAATCAACCGATTTCAAGAAAATATAATGGCACCTAAAAGAAAGCGATGAATGAAAATGATGAATGAAATGAAAATGTGTGATGACGGTGCACGAATATCAGACAGAATATCATCACTCCATCTTATCCCTTGGGGGGCGTAGAAGTCGACCCGAGGGAATATCTACCAGAAGACGGGCAGCAGCGTCTCTCTGAGTACTATGACCATCATACTACGATCGTCCAGCCGTGTGCCAAACGTGGCGATTATGCCATATCCCCCCAATATGATTCTTTGGGGAGGGTTGTGTCCAGCAGTGGACTTTTTAAAGCTGTTATGATGAATTTCCTCATCATCATAACAGCTTTAAAAAGTCCTTAGTCATTTAAGTCATTTAAAATATATATTTGATGGTAAATCATTAAATGTGAGCGAGCTTACAAAGAAGTCAAGGAGAAGGTTTATGATACAGAAGGCTAGAAACTACTACACCGACAAGTGCACTTAAGTTAAAGAGGTAAATGGCCGGTAAGTTACTTAATAATAGATCATTTGGTGCCAACTGCCACCTACTTGTAAAAGTACATCTTTCCGATAAATTTACCTATCACATAAATTATGTTACATCAATCTGGTGCTTACCCAGCGTACAGTTTGTACGTATTCGTGAATTTATACAATAAAAATATACCTATTAAATTTAACACGATTATAACTTCGTTGACCTTCTGCATAACTATCTCTGTAATGTACACTACAATGCAATACTTAACTACCTAAATTACTAAATAAATGCCCTTGTACATGCAACGTTCTTCTCAAAATCCTCTCGAATATTAAGCGTGTATATTTAAATTTAAAATTCAGACAAATCCAAGGCAAATATAAGCTAATTTAATCACCATTTTAATAATCAATCATTTTTTATAATTATTTCACAATTCGATTAACTTGTACGAGGTTAAACTTTATATAATTTTGTTATTTCGTAGGTTGTTTGTTTATATAAGTAGACGTTTCCGTATCTACTGTTCCTGAACTGCCAATTCAGCAAAAAACCTGACATGTTTCATAAATTTCATTTTGATAATCAATATGAAATCATAATCGACTAGAGATGTACAGACGCCAGCACATCAAGCTACCCCAATCTGTCAATTTTCCCCAATTGAAAGTGAACCTTATATTTTTGCGATAAAGTTGAAAATCTTTAAAATAAATTTGACAGATTGGGATAGCTGGATGTGCTGGTGTCTGTACCGTGTGGTTTCCGGCCTAAAAAGAATTACAGGGCCAAACCATTCCATTTCGGGAGTGGCGTAAAAGGCCACTAGGTGGCGCTGCTGCCTGGCTACCTGGATCCCACACCAGGTAGCAAGGCAGCAGTCACCTGTGTACTAGTTACCACCTAACTGCGGTCGCCGACTCGCGTGCCAACCGCGGTAACTACGGCAAACCCTTCCAAATGGCAAAGTTATAGAAACCTTTGGGGAGCCTATGTTCAGCTGTGAGCGATATCCGGCTGATGATGATCTTGATGAATCGACAAGACAACTGAGCACGAATATTTGTTTCTGAGTCATGGATGTTTTCTATGTATTTAAGTATTTATCTATCTATTTATTTCATTTCGTTTCATTTCATTTTATATTATTTTTAAAGTTTAAGTATGTATATCGTCGCCTGGTACCCATAGTACAAGCTTTGCTTAGTTTGGGGCTAGGATGATCTGTGTGACATTGTCCCTAGATATTATTATTATTCTTCAACTTTCTCAATTACTTCAGTTACTATACTATTATCTGTTGAAGTAGTAAAAGCGGAGCTTAGACACTAAACATAAAACGGTGTACATATACCTACGATAGTAACCTAATAGTCAAAGACTCCTGGCGGCAACTCAAACGAAAGTAAGTTTTATGGCGACAAATGGACTTAGGTACATAATATCTACTTGTAGAAACTAGCTCGTTTAATATAACTAATTTAATACAACATAAAGATGCAGGCTTCGAACTCAAATCTCTCTTTATGTCCTAAACGAGACATATTGTTAATTTAGTTTCCTTAAAAATCATCAAAAGTCTTGAGTCCGTTGCGATTTTAACTGCATCTGGTGAACATTAATTTGTCAATCAAGCTGAGCTTACTTACTACGCAACAGATTATATTTATTATGTTAGTATGCCATATATATTATGTAAAACATATTTTTAAATAATCTCATGCGTACGCGCCTCCGTGACATGCATTTATTGCAAGTATGATGTCATTGCGATAACTTAAATTGAAAGAGATTAATGGCTTTTCGACTATTTACCTAGATTTATTTTCTTATAAAAAACTCACAGACTTAGAAATAAGAATTTCTGACAAGATGGAAGTAAGGAGGCTGTGATGTTTGGACCACCGGAAGAGACAATCAAATGCTTCATTAGGCTTTAGCTCAAATTACCCGACAAGTGACAATTAATTGTGCCTTCCTGAACGACAGGAACAATTAAGTGAGGTAAGGCATTGCGTACTATTATTCTATGAGCAGGTCAACTGGAGAAGTACCTCAACTCCACAGAATAGACTAATATGTCGAACAGACAGACTAAAATGTTGCGAAAGCGCATTGTGGAATAGAACAGGATAACGCGTATACGATGCCAAGTGTTGAAAATTCCTGATGTCCACGGAGTAGTTTTAAAAACCCACAATGTCAGTGTAATGTTAGGCGGAGGTCAAAGGCAACATTTTTTCTTTTAAAAGAATTTATCATTAATAAAAAAATATCTTATTAATATGCCGATGCGAAAACTTTTATTGTATACAAGCTGCACCCTGGTTTTAACAGCGATGGAGCAATTTATTATAGCCTATGTGTTAATTAAGCTATTTACATTTTAAATAATTATATTATTATTTTTAACAGTTTCACCCAATACGTAGCTACGGTAGTATTAGCATGATCCAATCACATACTATCTTCTATGCCCGAATGGTAAACTGTAACGTACATATATATCATATGAACACATGAACGCCTGCTTTAGCTGTGAAAATAACTGCGCGTTGCGACCTTGCACAAACCTTGTCACGCCTTCTTTGAAGGGCCCATACTACAGTCTTTTGGGAAAACCGTGACTAGGACTTCTTCTATCTCAACATACGTGAGAGGAAGTGGCTCTAGAACCGTAGTAAACTTTACCGATTAGAGTTAGAGTACAAACATATCGACAAAAAAGAATTGAAGGGTAGTCATAGTGGTCACATTTAGGCAGTTATACTGTCCCAAAACTAATCTAGTTGTGAATTTGGGATTGTCGTTTATGCGTACTTTTATGTTAGCCTAGGAGGCTTTCGCTGTTTCACAGTACAATAGGGCTCTAGCCGTCTAGCCGAATATAACTACAACCTACTCAAAGAACCCGCGCCGAAGGGCAGCTGTTTGGGGACCGAGCCTCGACTCTAGGCGGTTACTGACTTTTTTTACAGACGTTTCATACAACTGTTATTAAAAGTGCACATATCCATATACCTATTGCACGTGTTAAGCTACCTCGTCGTCTTAATGTTTCGATGCTGTTTCGATTCCCGTACATGCCAACTATTTGTGTCACCTATATTTGGTCTGAGTCTGGGTATGCTTTGCATCTCTCAATAACAAGTTTTAAATTTTGGCATGTTCCTTTGGTTAAGAGAGGGAGAAACGAGCCCAATATTTAACTGTCTATTGTCTAATAAACTAGTCGAAATTGTGGTTAAAATACAGTATTGTGTT
Source organism: Pseudoips prasinana (assembly GCA_951640165.1). Lineage (NCBI taxonomy): Eukaryota > Metazoa > Arthropoda > Insecta > Lepidoptera > Nolidae > Pseudoips > Pseudoips prasinana. The sequence goes on along the minus strand of OX621241.1, from coordinate 13,525,623 downwards.
AAAATACAGAGATTTGGAGGGTAACAATTCAACTAAGTATATGAATAAAAACTTATTTTCGTGACTTACCAGTTTGATACCAGTACCCCCATTTTAAAAACCCAAATACTGAAAACACCGATCATTGCGTAGATTCTCAGTTACAACTAAGAGCAACAAACTTCTTGTCTTTCATTGGTTGTTGCGCTCTCATATGTAGTTTGATAGAGTGATGTCCAGTTTTTATGTCAATTAACATGATAGTGAATACGACCGCTCTATGTTAAGTAAAAGTAAAATGTTTATGGGTATGACCTTTGAATCCGTACATCAACATTAAAATATTACAACAGTTTATAGCAGGAGCTTAAGCAATATCTCTCTAAATACGTAAAGGTTGAATTTACATACATTTATTAATGGTTTCTAGTTTAGAAGGCAATGTTAATTATACGTACGGAGTTTATGTTAAAAGCTGCAAGATGTACTTTTTTCAAGGTATACACGGCTACATATCAAGTTAAACATTTCCAGTATAAGCTGATCCCGCGTTGTATAGGATTTCAATATAGTGAGAGGTCAGCTTATATTGGAAATGTATAGCTTGATATATAGCCGTGTGTACCTTCAAAAAGTATGTTTCAAACATGGCTTTATTACCTAAACCCCTGTTCAAAAATAAATAAAGTAAATTAGTTAATTTCTTATTCTATCCTCGGTAGTTAAAGATAATTGTGCAAAGTGCAAATATTGGTGTGATGTGCACGAATATTTGTTACTGAGTCATGGACGTTTTCTATATATTTAAGTATTTATCTATCTATATAAGTATGTATATCGTCGCCTGGTACCCATAGTACAAGCTTTGCTTAGTTTGGGGCTAGGATCATCTGGGTGACATTGTCCCGAGATATTATTCATCATCATCATATCAGCCGAAAGACGTCCACTGCTGGACAAAGGCCTCCCCCAAAGATCTCCACAATTGCCGGTCTTGCGCTATCCGCATCCAGCGATTTCCAGCAACCCGCACAAGATCATCGGTCCATCTTGTAGGGGGCCTGCCCACGCTGCGTCTTCCCACGCTGCGTATTATTATTAATTATATATTACTAAATAGATACTACTATTATTATAGACAAATTACGCCCACAGAACAAATAATCGAGCTCACTACACAACGATTTATCCTGGGTGGGGATCGAACCCACGAGCTCTGGCATAGCAGTCAGAGTTACTAAACACTAGACCAAAAGGGCCGTCAGGCTTTGACTTCTTGATGCAACCCTACTTCCACTTTTTCTTTGATTTCTTCTTAGAAAATAATCTTTAGTTTGCTCCAATTTAATTGAATCCTTGAGCCGTATAATAAATACTATACTAATTGAATCTTATAAATTAATACTATTGATATACATAATGTATTATATAGTAAATATTCCAAGTGCAAGGTATAATTAAAATTTATTTTTGTGTCATCATACATCTTAGTACGTATAATTAATACATAAGGTACTTATTTATAGGGTTGGGCGCTTAGAAAAAAACAATTTCCAAAATACATAAAATTTGCAACTACTTCTACACACATATTAAACATTATTGCACAATACATAATACCAAATCAAGATTATCAAATATAAACCACCAACCAAAATTCTTGAAGACTTTTCAAAATGGATATAAAAAAGAACGCAGCTTTTCACTTACAAAAATTCGATCTTGTTAATAAGACATTTGTTATAGAAAAATGACAAAGACCTCTTCAATGTTTTATTTCTGTTCTAGCTGTAAGTTTTCTGGATGAATAAAAAAAATGCATATAGTACTGTAGAAGACGTTTTCAAACATACCTAACAAAAAGAATCAATGCAATCCGTATATATCCAAGCAATAGTACCTACATACTTCTTTTGTATAGCTCTCTCAGTTTCTGAAGGTCGTCTCCACTTTTGTTTGGTCATAATTGTCATCCACCTCTTTCAATCACTGGTATTTTTCGAAGCGTCAGTTACTTGACATTCAAAAGAAGAGGTTGGCAGTCAGATCTTCAATCGGAAAAGTAGCCCGCGTCTTCCCTAACGGAAGGAGCGTGACAGTTGTACAAAACGTCCCTTATAGTCCGACCCTCGAATGCTCTAATCCCTACGTCGCGTCAGTAACGACCTTGAACCGAGATTCGAACTCCAAAAGGGTGTACCCCCTGGCGCAGATTCTGAGTTTGTATTCTTATTTGCTAGTTATCTTGAGTTGTCCCCGCTCTGGTCTATGGTCCGGTGAAACTTAAAAAACAAGTAAAACAAAGTTCAGGCCGACAAAATGAAGTCAACTGCCAAACCAACCAATTGGTGACTAAACCATTTTATTAGTGCCAGTTTTGTCTACTTTTCCAAAATATTCCTCTCTAACAATTTATATATTATTAAAGGATAAATATCCTTAATACTACTGGCTACTTTTATTTAATTCCAAAGAACCTTAACTTAGGGTCAATTAATAAATAATAATGGTATATACTTTGCAACTCTAAACCTGAATAGTAGCCAATACACAGCTGGCTTGTAATATTGCGTGTGCGTAATTAGAAACGCATATTAAGATCATTGACAGCCCTAACCATTATCTTCTTTAGGAACGAGGTAACATCAGAGGTGATCTATGACCCCCATAGTTACATAATTCAGTTAATACCGCTGTTTTTAGTTGCTAGAGTTTTACACTTGATGTTTTTGAACAACTAATGAATATTTTTACGTTTGCTCAATCGAAATAAAATATAAATCTAATCACGAGTACAATTGAAAATCATAGTTGCATATCTATACTAATAAAGTAATAATATTATAAATAAAACTGTTAGATCGTTTTTTTGTTAAAAAGTATTATTCCAATTAAAAAGTAAAAATGTAGTGTATTCAAATGTTGCCTATAAAAGTTATTATTTGGCATTCGCTGCTAATATTAATGATGTTTTAAATAATGTACGACATGTTTATATACTAATATATATCATTACCCAAAATAAACATTTCACTCATGTTTCAACATTTCAACTACGCAGAACACGTGAATGCCCAAATATAGCATTTTCTATTTATCCCTCATTGTCTGGAGCTGATGATTTGAACGGTTCTTCTTTCCTGATACCTGGCTTCTACTGGGAATTTCTACATTAAATATCTCAATGCCAGTTCGTTGATCAAGTGGGGTTTTAAATTCAGGATCTCATTATCTGAGGGTGAACACTGCCTTTAGAAACCCAATAATATAAAAACATCTTAATTAATGTAATTAAAACATACGGCTATTATACTGCCGCACAATTTATAAACGCAGTAAAGAACATGTGACGGCATGTTCTTTACTGCGTTTATAAATAGTGCGGCAGCATAAGTGCACATATTTATGTATCTATTTATTTATATGTATAGATTTTAGCATGATTGGATTTTCTCAGTTCTCACGACTTTGATTAGTATTGCAAAACTTGACCTGCCTTTTAAAACAAAATACCGCATTCCAAACTTAATTTAAACTAACGAGTTTTTTTTTGTTTTAAATTTGCGTGATGCACGCAATTGTTTGTCGGTAGATATAGGTGTTTACCATGTAATTATATCTGCCTTAACATCGTATGTTATACAATATTATCGTTATGTTACTACTTAATAAGCGGTCAAAGTAAATTCAGTCATTAAAGGCAAACGGCAAGAATATATGAGGCTTTTGTACCTCTAGTAAAATTTCGTGTTACGGGATATTTTATGTTTTTATTGGTGGTTAATGTGATAGAAACGGCATTTTAAATTTCTTAGATTTTTAGAACTTGGGATATAAAAGTTATAGCCAGTTTTATTTTAAGGTTACGTTTGGTAATCTGTGGGTCAACCCCATGACCGTGGAAACATTGCAGTTCGAAAATCACTCTTACTGCCTAAGTAGTAAAGATACTGTAAATATCAAAGTGTGTCTACTGATGTGGCAATGAAATGTTAACTAGTGTACCAATGAAGATTGTTACATATTATATTTAGTTGGTAGTGCTCCTGCCTACGAAGCTGGTGGTCCTGGGTTCGAATCCCGGTAAGTGCAAATATTTGTGTGATGTGCACGAATATTTGTTTCTGAGTCATGGATGTTTTCTATGTATTTAAGTATTTATCTATCTATATAAGTATGCATATCGTCGCCTGGTACCCATAGTACAAGCTTTGCTTATTTTGGGGCTAGGATGATCTGTGTGACATTGGCCCTAGATATTATTATTACATAAACCAATGTTTATGTAATAAATGTAATAATGGTGATAAAGTAAATGTTGTAACTCTTTTTATAGTTTTTTACATGGATTTATTCCGAACCTGCCCCGAAAACCATAAACGGGTCGCGAGTTAGGTTAGGAAGATTCAAACAGCTATTATTTGTTGAAATAATGAAAAGGTCTTTATTTCCATTAATTACATTGTTCATAACCCAGTGTACATTTGTGTGAGGTTGCGAGGTGTTTTATATGAGGTTTTGAGTGGAGGTAAATAAAACAATAGATTATTTGTTTTTTGTAACTACATTAATTTTATTGATATTATTATTAATTTATCCTTACTATTACTTCATCTAAGAATATCTTCATATAAGTACCAAACAATAATAATTATCACATAGCACAAAGCAACATTGGGTTTATTGAGAACTTCACTCATTCGGATAATGCTTGTCTTCTTAGTCGGGGCAAACGAATGTTGCAATTAGCACATTGCTAACTCGTCATTTTAATTAAATGATAAAGCGTCTTTTCGTGAATCCACTGTCTACAGACATATATTATAGCACGGAGGAACTGATGCTGAACTCACGTAATATCTGCAAGATTATTTGCTAAATTGATGACATGTATCAAAACAACAGCAATAAATACTTGACAGATTGTCTTTGCCTGTCAATAAATAATTGCCATGAACAAAAAAATATTGACGACGAAAATCGTTCCTATTCTAAATCATTAATTATTACGATTTAATGCAACTACTGTGCTTTCTTAGGTATAATAAATAAGTCTATAATTATATGATTTATATGTAATGTTGTTCCCATTTATAAATAATTAATTATAATTTCGACATTTATATTATTTCCACATGGCAATTTCTGTAAACGTAACTGCGTTTAGTTTACGATTTTAATACGTTTATTTATTGAAAATAATTGAAATATTCTTTTTGATTTTATTAATTAATTCCAAGTTCTAAAAATACTATACTTACATTAAAATCAATACCTTAGTTGTCTTAACAAGTGGTACAAATTATATAGCTGAACAACAACGGAAGTATGCGATACGAATTCTGCCATTCTCTTTTCAATATAGTTGTCAGTTAACGTATTATCTATCAGTAATGTGTTTACATTGCTAGACAAATTTAACTAAAGGTAAGAAGAGGATAAAAGGCCTACGGGTTATAAGGTCCACCATATATATATACATCCTAAAAATTAAGTGCTTTAAATTATTGTATGACAGCAGGTCGAAGAGGTTACGGGACTTTTCGGACGCTGTTGAGTGTACCGAGTTCTTGTACCAATAAAATACCGTAAAACAGGACACAGTCCGCTGAGATAGCTAGTTAAATATAAAGTAATACTGAATTAAACTGGTCCTTTATACCCCCGCTCCAGGCCCTATACCCCAATATCTAGCGTTGTGATGTATGTATTTTTGATTAGCCTTTGTTGTCTGGAAGATGAACGCTTTGATAGCAGCTTTTGGAGCAAATTTGGATTTCTAAAATATTTCATTGTAGGCTATCAAGATTCTTACCCAGTTAAGCAGCCTAAAAGACAAACAAGAAGAGACTTGTGTAATAGTCATTATAGTACTTAACTAAGCTTCTCGTAAATTTGCTTTAAAATTAACACCTGTTAAAGGCACTTACGATACTTACTTACGGTAATGAACTAGCAATAAACCAATCTACCTATTCAGGCCATATCTACTTAGGCTGAATGCAAGGCATTCATTTATATATATTGCACCATCCAAACTGATCTTAACCCATCCTCGTTCACCTTATCTCATCAAACTTTACAAAGTTCAGACTATTACAAATGGGACCTTCCTTTTTTGATAAGGCAAGGGGAATGCCTACGCATTACACTCGCAAAAAGTGTCTGCGGGTGGGTATGTCGAACTCGCACTGACTTAACCTAACCTGCCGTGGACTTCTTCTGGCGCCTGATGGAGGAGCCCCGGGAACGCGGCTATGCTGCTCCGGTGCCCCCCTTTTACACCGTGTCCCTAATGGTCAGGACAGGCACCTTGGTCGGGCTCTGAGTTGCCCTACCCAATTGCCGACTGCTGCCAGTCTGGCACAGCAACTTCGCCGCAACAGATCGCTGTCTTCCCGGAGCTGTTTGCACGTGGTGGTATAGGAAAATAAACCTTCATTGCTATACTTCATCTCCTCGAGTTGCCAAATACCCCATCTCTATATTAGACTTTTATTAGTAAAACCAACATTAATAAGTTGTCTTTGGCGCCAAATGCTACTGCATGCTTGGCGTGGCGCGATTATTGTATTTGGCAAAGTGGGTGTCATAAGACGGACGCGCTCATTAAAAAAACAGTACTGAATAAAAGTATACTATTTGTTGTGAATATGACTTATAGCTAACTAAAACTATATCACAATACTAAGTACTAGCTCCTACTTTCGGTTTCTCTTTGTCTTTAAGTTAGTTTTCTGTAGGTACCTACATATATATACTGAATATATACCACTCTACTCTGTATAAAATAAGCTATCTGCCAGTGAAAGTGTCATTAAAAATCAGTTTCGGTTATAATCAGAGAATATTGTGCTAAAAGTACCACTATTGCATACTTTCATATATGTACACGCATTTAGGAGATAAACGATTTTTCTAAATTACAAACAGCCACTTACATTTTATTTTATAATATAGATATAGATGTCAAGAGGACCTGTGCATTTCTATTCATGTTACAGTTATACCTGTTTTATTTATGTCAATAATCTCCATATAACTTAAATATATTTTATCAGCAAGGCCGTCTTCTTTACGTACGTATATGTGAATATCTTTAAAAATACCTAACTAGCAAATTTAAGACTTAAATGTTAAATAGATATTAGATACATCGAATTAAAGGTATTTCACGGTGAAACTCTTAACCAGTCGTATAATATTAGGTCTTTACCTATGAAATTGCCGTTCTGCAGTACTGGCCATTTCAAATCAAAATAATTTTTGTTTGGCTAAGAATTCTAATTTCAAATTAATTTTATTTTAAAAACATGGATTCTTTTTTCCAAAAGTAGTCATTTCTTTATTGATTAGTGTTACATTTTCATCGCATTTCAATCTTTTTCGTCATCATGGATACGTTAAAAATTCGAGTAATTATGGAATATGAGTACCGTCGTGGCAGCAACGCGGCACAAGCGGCACGCAACATCAACGACGTTTACGGAGCTAACACTACAAACCAACGCACCACCTGTTATTGGTTTGCTCGCTTCCGTTCTGGAAATTTCGACCTGAAAAATGAACCTCGCGGTCGTCCGAAGACTTTGGTCGACAATGACGAATTAAAGGCGGTTGTGGAAGCTGATGATACACAATCTACGGCTGAATTAGCAGCAGCTTTCGACGTTAGCGTCAAAACAATATTGGTCCATTTGCGTCAAATTGGCAAGGTAAAAAAGCTTGACAAATGGGTGCCCCACGAACTCAATGATCGCCAGCGCGAAGTACGCGTCGAGACGTGCCTTGCACTGCTCAACAGACACACAAATGAAGGAATTATGAACCGCATTGTTACCTGCGATGAAAAATGGATTCTGTTTGATAACCGCAAGCGCTCAGCAAGTTGGTTGGATCCTGGTTCAGCACCTAAACAATGCCCTAAACGAAAACTTACCCCTAGAAAAGTGATGGTCACTGTTTGGTGGTCTAGCGCCGGTGTGATTCATCACAGCTTCTTACGAAACGGGGTGAGCATTACTGCAGATGTGTACTGTGAAGAACTGAGCACAATGATGGAGAAGCTGGCGCATCTCCAACCAGCATTGGTCAATCGCTCGTCTCCGCTGCTCCTGCACGACAACGCGCGACCTCATACTGCACAGCAGACGGTCTCCAAGTTGCAAGAACTGGGGTTGGAAGCTCTCCGTCATCCGCCCTACTCACCAGACCTTGCGCCTACAGACTACTACTTTTTCCAGAATTTGGATAACTTCTTGGCGGGAAAAAAATTCAATACCCGAGAGGCAGTACAAAATGCCTTTGAAGAATTTGTTGCCTCCCGTCCAGCTGATTTCTTTAAGAAGGGCATCAATAAACTGCCACTGCGATGGCAAAGATGCATTGATTGCATGGGTGATTACTTCGATTAATACAAATAAAAAAATTCATGAAAAAAATTCGTTAAAATTTTTTCATACAAAACGGCAATTTCATAGGTAAAGACCTATTATAAACCTCATACTTAAATTGAAAAAATAGCCTAACTTTTAGTTAAATGAGCATATTTTTTTCAAATATATCTGCATTTAATAAATGCTATAGCTATATTTAATAAACAATACGTATATTAGGACACAAATAAAAGTGCTATAAGTATAGTAATCGTAATATGGCGCATATTTCGGAGAAAAATTGAAACTATTTTATAAGTCATCATCATCAACATCATTATTTCAGCCGAAAGATACCCACTGCTGGACAAAAGCCTCCCCCAAAGATGTCCACAATCACCGGTCTTGCGCTATCCGCTATCACTATTTGATAAATAATCATGTTAAAGTATACATAATTATGCTATTTAATATGTATTTATTAGCTAGTTTAAATGTAGCACATTTTTATAAACACAGTAGAATTCATGGTTGGACAAGAATTGTAGTTTACTTGGTACCAACATACCTTCATTTGATTTTCCAAATAATTTTAGTTCCCCTGGCTGAATATACCCTACGATGGCCAACCACAATGGAAAGTAGCCAACTTAGCAGGACACAGAATAGTCCAGGTGTGTGTGCAGGCCCTACGTGCTCCCCAAGGCACAGGCATATAAAATCGCCAACTTTGTTGTTGGCGATTTTATATGCCTTTTGGCGACACTGGGTTGTTACTGAGTATTTTACTATTTTGAATAAATTTGCATGTTCACTTTTTGACGGGCCTGTTGGCGTGGTGGGCAAATGCTTGCTTTTCACGCCGGAGGACGTGGGTTCGATTCCCACAAAAATACATATAAATATAAATATTTGTGTACATGAGCACGTCTTTTTGTCCTGCGTCTGGGTGTTATTATCTATATAAGTATGAATTTACAAAAGAAAAGTAGTAGTATCAGTTATCTGGGTTCCATATTACAAGCTCTGCTTAGTTTGGGATCAGATGGCCGTGTGAAATATGTCCCAGGATATATTATTATTATTAATATTAATGCCTTACCAAAGGCATTCGTATCTGGAACTGTCACTGGTTGAGTAGTTTACCGCGATGTGCCCAGAACCCTGAAGACAGACTTACGCGCATTGCAACACCTAAATATGGCTGCATTTATCATTTTACAGCTATTTTGCAAACCCGTAGGAAATTCATAATTGCGAAACTGTCTCCGTCGGAGTCTGTATCTGATCATTGCGCGGGTCAAGGCACGACAATGACTCCTAAATACTAATTAATTATAGATATTATTACTATAAAAAAGTTGTAATGACTTTAAAATGATACAGTGGGTTGTTGAATGATAAGGTAATTTGAGGGGTCAGGGTTAACACCTAAAAGTGTGAAAAAGTCGAGATGGACTTACATATTATTATAAACTGCTTATCTACTGCTAGCTGTTATATGCTTATATAAAAATAATGGAAAAGCAAGTGTCAGCGGGATTTACTCGAGAAAAAGGTGCATGCACATTATAATATTAACTTTTCATCGTGTAATAATAAAATTTAATAATACAAAATAATAAAATCTAAATTAATTTAAAAATAATAATAACAAAATAATAAAGACTGGACTGGAAAGAAGGTAGAGGTACTTCCCTAGGCCAGATAGTCATATAGCGAAAGAAAACTTTGTAAGGACGCCAGCACATCACCTACCCCTATCTGTTAAATTTCTTTTATCGATTTTCAACTTGATCACATAAGAGGTTCACTTTCAATTGGGGAAATTCGACAGATTGGGGTAGCTTGATGTGCTGGCGTATGTACACCACCTATCTTAAAGCATTGTATAGGGATGATATTTTTATCATTATTATGCGGCACACTTTTGTTTAAAAAATTTATTTTTAGCCATACATAACTAACCACCCCTTAAATTTGCTTACCATTTAAGGTCACCCATGAGACACGAGTATTCAGCGCTCACAGCGCTTTAAACCGGCAAACGCGACAGTATTCGGTGGATTAGCAATTTCTACGGAGTCACATTGCTAGTGGTAAAGTAGTGATTAGCTAGGTGACGTAAAATGCCGTTGACCGGTGTGTATACTTTCACAACACTGAGTGCACTTTGATTCAAATAATGTTGCAGACATTTACTCAACTTAGAATTGCTATAAATAAAAGCAATCATGCATAACCTGTTTATGAATGATGACCTTTTAGCTAAGCTATCGAGAATTGGATGCCGAAGAATATATGAAAGACGAAGATACTTTCATATATTCTTCGGCATCCAATTTTTGGTGCATTGGAAGACTTAAGACAGTTTGATACAGGAGAAAAATTCAGAGCATAATTTTAAAAGGGCCTATCCGCCATATTGTAAGAATTTATTTTTTAATGCAGCCGTAAACAACGGCTGCAAGTATGTTTGCGGAGGCCGGCACGGATGGCTTCCATGCCGTCATGAGAAAAGAAGTTGCCTCTCTTTTTGCACGGGTCAGGGATAGCAGCAATGGCATCCTGAGGATGATAGCATCGCGTCAAGATTGTCCTATCCAAACCAAATGGATGCAAATGGTAACTGGGCAGCGGCACTAGTGTTTTGTTGTTCAGCTTAAAGGCACTATTGGGCTGAATAGCTGAACATTACTGTTGTTGTCTTATTTATTATTTGACATATGACCTGACATTCCCTAATTAATTTTAATGTTAGATTTTAATTTTGATTGTTTTTTTTTTAAGTACTAGATTATTTGTTTTGTATTTTGATTAAACATTGGTACTAACATAGGATAAGACTTTATAACTAACACTTTATGGAGTAATCCGAAATAAAATTATAATTATTATTATTATGATTAAAACCACCATTTATCCAATTTGGCGGATACGCCCTTTGAGCCTCGAGGTAGCACCACTCATACATTGCTAACCATCTCCCCGGTCGTGGTTGCGAAGTTAATGTCGTAGTCCCGTAGTGGTCAATTGATTTGTAATCCGACAATTGTACAGACGCCAGCACATCCAGCTATGCCAATCTGTAAAATTTCCCCAATTGAAAGTGAACCTTATGCTTATGTGATAAAGTTGAAAATCTATAAAAGAAATTTGACAGATTGGTAGCTGGATGTGCTGGCGTCTGTATTATATTTAATATTATTAATTTAATCTTATAAAATTATGCTGTGTAACTAACTGGTGTGCAATAAAGTGTATTTATCTTATCTTAATCTCGCTGAATCAATAAAAACAAACAACTTTAAAATTAAAAAAATGTTTGCAAAATTTGCGCATATGCATATACCCATATTTTGCAATATATCTACTATGAATAGTAGTATATATGCCAATCAGCTGACGCACTTTACATGAAGCACAAAAATGTTTATTGTGTATGTCTCAAACTGATTTTCTACGGATGGTTCAATAACAAATGCAATGTAAGTGGCATTGACGTTGAAAAGTATAGATTTAAACCATTTAAGCCAAAGTAAAACTGTTTAAACTTATTTTTAAATAACTTTGATTCAATCGAATGATGAGTAAGCATGAATTTGTTAAATTTATAATTTTTGCAATGTAAGGCGTATCTACTTCAACTTCCAATTCTGAGAAATAAAAAATTTAGAGCACTAAAAGGATTTAAACTTGTATTATCTGGGTAAAGCCCAATACTTTTTATTGTACCGAATTCAATTTAGTATGATGTCTTCAATAAATATACGGGTAGCTATATAAAAGCATTAAACCACCTTACAGGTAAATAGTAGCATCACGTAAGATTTTTATAATGGGAATGCAATGTGGTGTATAATGAGTTTTAATAAATTTGCTTGAATACAGCTGGTCTAGGTTAGCGTATTTAGAGTAGCGATAAAGACTCAAGTCCCCTTACAGCGATCAGAAATCAAATCACAGAAAAACACACAAGTCTATAATCATAGACTTGTATGTTTTTGCAAGCATGGGAATTAGTCAAATGCTGTGCTAGCTTCGCTTTCATGACTACCGTGGTTTAAAACTTTAACTTTACTAAAGAAACAGTATAAAAAGTTGCCTTGTAGTAGCATTGTAGCCAATTATATACAATTTCGAACGTTAACAAGAGTATAGCCCACCTGCAGCTAAGCGGTTACATAAGCCTATTTATCCTAACGACGAGTGGAGCATCACTATAGTGCTCCGCGTCGTAGTCTCTTGGAAAACTGGTGCCATGGACTCCACCCTACGAGATTCTCCTTTTCATATTATTCATAACCAGGGGCTCTACCGGCTAAGTTGCCGAAAATCGATTTCTTAAATGGCGTTCAAATAAATAAAAGTTTAAAATGACTTAATCAATCGTTAAATCGATTTCAACGTTGACAATCGATTCCGGACCATTTATGACGTCACATGTGCTCATGGAAGCCGATTTAACGATAGATTAAGTCATTTTTATCCTTTATTTATTTGAACGCGACTTAGGCGGTAGAGACCAGAACCTTCATTGAGACGCTCATAGCCAGATGCTCTCACCGATCCGTAAGTGATTGGAGAGGTTAAGCAAGTCGCAGTCAGTCCATAGATGGGTCAGCGCCAAAGTGGTTTAATTTCCCGAGCGTCTTCGTGTTTCGGAGGGCACGTTAAGATGTCGGTCACAGTTGCAGCAATTAGGCAACAGTCGTTAAGCCGTGTTAGAGGCTTAGAGACAGCTTGAACAACTCTGACACTAGAACAACCACTGCCCATACGATTAGTAAGTAAAAACCAACATTTACCTACCTACTTTTCATCGTAAAATCGGAAATGCGGTACAAATGAATCTCATTTACGAGAACAATACCCGTATATTCGATTAGATTTTGCGATATGAGTAAACCGTGCGATAAGAATCGGCCTTCCATTGTTCAGTTACAGCAAAAGCTGTTACGTAAATAGTGATGATATTATACATTGAGACATCTAACATGCCGGTTGGAGTGGTTGGTAGATACTTGTCTTTCATGCCGCAGGTAGTAGGTTCGATTCCCACCCAAAAATTCAATCCAAATTGTTGTCAATAAGTTTTTATACATATTGTTTAAAAGCTACCAAACAAAACAAATATTTGAAATGTTCGAGATAGATATAAATTTATTATACTTAACACGTTGAATGTAGTGGAACTAAATTAAAATGTCATAGTCTGTCAAATAAAAAAAATACAATTTACGTCAAATGACTGCTGGCGCCCGGCGTGCCTAGAATGATGAATCTAACTTTAGTGTCACAGAGACAATAAAAAAATACAAACGACCTATGATTTCTATGATAACATATGACTTACATAATCTAAGTACTAAATAGTGTACAATCTCCCTTTCAACATCTGTCTGACTTACTTTTAAGTATTGCTTAATTTATTAAAACATTTTTCCTTAACTTAGTTATCATTGTTTATTGAATAATGAAGACTCTTTTAGGGATGTTTATTGATGCCAAAATTATAGTTGCATGTTAGAAGTTAGTTATTTTAACTCTATTAGCCTACTTAGGTACACGTTTTCGCTGTTTAATTAAATGCACATGCAATATAGCCAGAACATAAGCAATTAATTAAACCGTATTGCAATTACCCTATCCGCATCTGCGAATATTCATCTGTTTGAGTATCATAAGTAGAAACATGTTTATTGGAAAATATGCTTTATCATATTCCTTACTGTTAATAATAATAATGTCCTCCCGACCGAATTTCGGCCACGGCGGCCAGTTTCAATGGAAACTAGCCAATTGCGCAGGACATATTATAGTGCACAAGTGTGTGAGCCAACACAGGGGCACTTTCTATTCCATCACTATCATAATCCGATGGGACGACTAGCGACACGATCGGAAAGAGGTCAGGTACAGGACCGACAGCTTTACGTGCTCTCCGAGGCACGGGGGTGTGATACCGCCAATTTCCAGACTTCGGGCTGACTCTGAGAAATTTATTTTTACGGAAATATCCCAAAATCACTTTTCGGCCTACCCGGGATTTGAACCCAGGACCTCATTATCTGCGGTTGAACACGCTACCGCTAGACCAACGAGGCTTCCTTACTGTTACTCGCAAACTGACGCACTACGTACAGACGCCAGCACATCCAGCTACCCCAATCTGTCAAACTTCTAAGTTTCACTTTCAATTGGGGAAATTTTACAGGTTGAGGTACGATTTGCTTGATGATATAACGCCGCGTCGCGCGTCGGTGGAAACACATTGACCTTCACTGTACCTTTTTTACATGACCAGTAAATACAGTTTTTGTAGAACAAATGTATCCACGGAGTCATCGTCGATTGTTCCAAACACGTCTTTAGGCGCAATAAAACCATTAATTGCCAAATCGCACATGTGCCACTTAAGATGAATAGAGACTTCCCCATAATCAATCTCAGCCGTTTTTGACCTCAGGCTTTGACATATGAAGATCAGAATACCAATTTATAACATGTTTGGAATACAAATAGGAAATAACCTGTAATACTTACATACTAATCTATCAGACACTGATGTCTACACAATATTTTATCCGTCTTTACATTACTCGTGGACAATTAGCATACTAGGTAATTAAAAAAAGGCTGCACTAGTGAAATAAATCTGTGTCACGGGGGACTAGAGGTGTACATATATGTATAATCTGTTACAATTTAGATTATTATTTCCGGTACAAACTTAATTCAGGAAACTCGTGTTATGTTTAAAACTTAAGAGATAAAATAAATAAATAAATATAAGCTACGTCAAAGTTTATTTTTCTGCACACAAGTTAACCTTAAAGAAGTTGTATTAATTAAAATTAAAATATGCACGAACATTATTGACATTACAATTACGAGCTAAGAATATTACTTGACCAAGTAACTTTAAGTAAATCTCAGTTCCACTATAGATTATAACTCGCACTTTAAAAAAAACAGTTTCTTTTTTTTATATTACCCCGATCGTTTGTAGATTAGGCGAAGGCTGTCAAATAAAAATATAGATGCCAAGTCGCAATGCCATGAAAATTTTAAAATATTATCCGAGGTTGAGAACGAGTGGTCATTTGTAAAGGCCAAACACCTTACGAAAACTAGGTTATAATAAACTGGATAACCCTCAACGATTGACCTATCGGTAATTCAAAGCACTATAATTTTTATATGAATTAATAAATACTTATTATTTCAATTTATTCACAAACAATATTAAGCAGACATGTTCATGCAAACAAATAGCTGTCCTGGGTGGGAATCGAACCCACGACCTGCGGCGTGAAAGGCAAGCATCTACCAATCACGCTAACTAGCTCATTCTTTTCACTGATACGTTTTTGTAAATGTTTATAAAGCGTTTTCGTTGTTTAATATTCCAGAACAGACGATAAAAAATCAACCACACTTTTCAATAAAATAAACCTTGCTGTGTAGTTGACGGCGAGGATTATGATCACATTGGAAGCCGTGGAAGTCGTCTCCAAGGAATATCTACCCGAGGACGGGTAGCAGCGTCTCTCTGTGTACGTCGTCTGGGAAGTGTGGCGATTATGGCATATCCTAAATGACAATTCCAGCGTGGAGATCTTGGCGAGGCTTTTGTCTAGCAATTGACATCGGCTGGCTGATATAATGATAAACATTTCTAATTAAATTAGGGTCAGAAGAATAAGTTTAGTTTAAAAACATGGTTTTAAATTCCAAAGTTAACCGGGTTCAACCAACCAACTAAGTAACTTTTATTAATCTAACAAGAGTAGTTTATTAATTCGACAGTATGTGTTTTTGCTTTGTTTGTTAATCGATTTTGATAGAAATGTTATACTGTTACTTTGATAGTGTTGTTTGTGTGTACTCCCAATATCCGTAAATATTATTCAGTTTAGGAATAGAGGCTTTCAAAAACGTATATTTTTTAAAATCACAATACAAAGTTGTTGTTTATAATTACAGTTTTACTACATACTTCAACCAACAATTCTACAAACGATACAAAAACAACCGAACTATAAACGATTTCAACTAAATTTCCAAAATGGGACTAACTTTCGATGGTGAATTTAATAATATTTGATAATTCATTTCAAAATCGGTTCTATCACGAAAAATAAGAAAACGTACAGTCGAGAAGATTTTCGAAAACGTACAGTCGATTTCATGCCCACCTTCTTTTCAAGTCGGTACTAAAGAGAAGTTGAAGTCGTTCGTATATTATTTCAAACAGTAATTATTTATTAAGTAGGTCCTGTCATCATTTCCTACAGAGCAATAACCGAGTTAATGTAATTTATGTACAGTTTAGTAAATAAATGACGTTTGCAAGTGAAAGGTATCCGTACGGTGGGTCAAGGAGGTCTGCGCGCTCTACATACGTACGAAACGTTTATTTTTAAACGATTTATAACTAAAAACTAACGTGATCCATGACCATAATCATTGCTTTTGCTAGATTAATTGGATAGATCTTACACGTGCGAAAATACTGTTATGATAACGGTTCCGGATATGTTTTCTTATTGTGTTGGATGTCTTATTTGGTATCCTTTTCTTGTAGTCCAAGATTTGCAGCCGAGTGGACTACATTTTCAGTCTTCTCTTATCATGCCTGTGGCTATGTCGCTCTCGCATTAGTTTGTTCAGCCACAGGATGACGTGTTTTTCTGACAATGTAATAGGAACAAAGGCCTATATTATAACTGACCTTTAGATAGTTTTTAACACGATGTTTACAGTTCGCCTAGGAGGCTTGCACAGCTTCACCGGACAATTGACCTCAGGAAGAATGAGCATCTTTAGAGTTTTATCAAAATCGGTTCACAAAGAACGTGAAATGGTGTCAGATACATAAAAAAACAGACATTCGAATTTATAATCATATTATTTTTATATAAGTACAGGTCTATTTTATTATTACTGGAAAATGTCTATTTAAACTGAGATTAAATCTCTCATAGAATATTAGTATTTGTATACATCACAGTAGAGCATGGACTTATTTTACCATCAAATTTATTGCACGATGTATGTCTATATACAGTTTTGTAGACAAATAAACAAAGAAATTAACTAAGTCAGCCACTTAAATAATTCTAAAAAGAAAGCTATCAATTCAACTACTTTTTTGTATGAACTAGGATTTCTCGGTCGTTTGTGAACCGATTCTGGTAATATTTATAATATTGTTGTTATAAAAATTAGTTCAAGGAGTATCTAGGTTAGTTTTTTAACATTTCCAACCTAGAGTGCAAGTGTGGTTCTGTTCCTCAAACTATGGCATACTTGTTAACATGTCCTGCGTGTCCTAATGCCTGCACGTTACAAGAACTAATGGACGCTACTGACAACGCTCAACGCGTAGCTGAATTCTGGGCTGACTTAATTTAGATTGCCATAGACACGTTAAGAAGAAGAAGGAGTTTCTTATATATTTAATTATAATTCATTTAATTTATTAATCTTTATCCTTAAAATCTTTCTACTTAACATCAAAATAAACTTTCTCGGCTACAGTAATATCTTTATTATCCTTAATTAATATTATCTTTTCCTCAATAGGTTTTCATATGACTTATATTTTATTTAACAAATACAAGAATTCTTCCTATTTAAAATCTTTAAATCTTTCCACCAGCTATAAAAAATGATCTCATATATCTACTTATACATAATAATCTTTTCCCTAATAGTTCCATTTAAGATTTCTTTTTAAATGTAAATATGGTACAACTCTTTCTCTACCTCGTATTACAGTCTCTACTTTAGTTGAAAATTTGCCTACGTCCTTCTCAAATGCAAATCTCTCTCCTTGCCACGATTCATCACGATCAGTTCAGAAGTCTAGCTTTGAAAAGTGATCCAACAGACGGTATTACTTTCACATTAATAATATTGGCATGGATTTGACCCGGAGATTTTTATGAAACCACCGTTATCCGTTTATGATCCATCTAAAAGCTATCTACGGCAATAGTTCTTCAGAAGATTTATTTTATTCCGCCTTCCTCATAAACAATTTAAACTGGCATTCTAATGTGATTACAGTTTTTTTTGTGCTACCTTAACGATGGAGGAAGTGTGCCATTTTTTTTGACGTTTAACCTTGCATAGTTATTTGACGCCTACTAACTCTGTTCTTACATTAGGCGAAAGATGAGAAGGATCACTAACACTAACAATATCTATAGCAATAGGTACAACAGTTAGCGCTCGTCAAACTAAGTTATGGATAACGGCTTCGATGGTCTAGCAGTAATCTGTTCCACCTGTGTGGATAACTATAATAGGTGACCTACCTTGTTCAGTTCCGTGACATTAAGCTTCAATAAATTTCAGTGGCAACCCGCTATTACAATTTGTACCTGAGAGAGCTTGTACATTTTCTTACGCCTGTCCGTATCGTAGAGTAATAATCTCTCACTTAACGCGGAGATAGATGCTCGCATCGGGAAAGCGGCGACCATGTTTGAGAAGCTTGGCACGAGAGTTTGGCACAATAAACTGCTTACAATTAAGACCAAGATGAAAGTTTTCCAGGCCTTCATCTTAAGCATAATCTTGTACGGAGCAGAGACGTGGACGTCGTATGGGAAACAGGAGCGCCGAATATATTCCTTTTACATCCGTTGTCTCTGTTAGATTTTGGGCATTACATGGCAAGATAGGGTCACTAACGAGAGAGTTCTACAAATAGCACAACTACCTAGCCTGACAGCGTTTCTTGAACAGAAGCGTTTACGTTGGTTGGGGCATGTGCACAGAATGGAACCCACAAAGCGGGATATGGCCGCTTTTAAAATTGACCACTGTAGCTGGGAAAATCTCGCTGAAAATATACTTGCTGATAAGAGACAGAAGCGGCTCGGCACCAAACCCGCAAACTTCTCTAGTCAGGCCTGCGGCAGGCTATGTCGCTCTCGCATCGGCTTGTTTAGTGTCTCTCAGACAATGTGCCGTAAATCGTCTGTAACAGACGTAAAGACGATATACAATGTCCGCCGTGACCCAGTTTGTAGTGACCCTTCTGATCCAAAGGTGTGGGTTCAATACTCGCACAAGACAAATATTTGTGTTCATCAACATGACTATTTGTCTTGCTCTGGCTGTTTTCCGGTTGTTATTATAAGAATATCTTTATTCACAAAATTAGTTAATAAGAATTTCTATCCGGTCTTTACAGTTTCCATAATACAAGTCCTGCTTAGTTTGGGCTTAGGCTTGGGCTTAGGCTTAACCTCTTGGCTCTCAGCCAGTCAGTTCACTAACAATTGAGTCACAGCGGTCGATTAATACACATACACTATAAAATAAAGTAATTTTATTTTATATATTCCCCATCAGTTTGACCAAATTCACTATTCCTGAATATATTTGACATTTTAAAAAATATTTCTATAGTCGAACCCAGTCGGTAAAGACACATGGACCTTGACAACTACTTTATTACATAAGCAGCCAAAGGTAGTTTTCGTATTGCAAATATATCCACAGATGTGTCGCGAATCGCACTTCCTTATCCAACTTCACAATAATGTCCACATCTTATATGTAAACCAGTGGCATTAAAAACATTAATTCGGGCTATTACGAGTCGATTTCGCAATGGAACTGACAAAGAAAGTCAGTGGCCGTGAGATGGCCTCCGAGTCTGCACAGCGGATTGTACACGGTTTTTGCTATAACACCGGCCGTTTTACTTTTTTTTATTAGGTAGTTATCTAACCTACCTCATAGCTTGAATAGTTCCAAGCGAATAAAATACGTACTCTTATCATTAACATCAACACAACTCTTAAAATAATGTCTTACACAATACAAATAATACTTAGATACAGAATGCGACTTTAAAATATCATTATGTTTTCATTTCTAATTCTCGGAAAGTAGTGTTTATTTGATCAGAGTAGCGATTGGAAGATGCTACTTCCCACCTTTCTTCGAACAAGACTCGTAGTAATTGCTTGCGTCCCTATGGTGGGAATAAATTTTAAATATAGAACTAAATTTGGTTAGGCAGTCGGCTGTTAAAAATCTAACGTACTTAATTAAGAAAAATACTGATGTGAGTGTATAAACGGCCAGAGTGAATAAAAAAGACCCTCCGTCGAACGAATATTCGATCAGGTCACGTGTCCCGAGGCGAGTTTAACAATTTGTACCCATCCAAAAAAGTGCATAGCGCCGCTTAAGCAGTTTTTTTCACTTAAAAAAGTAAACCCAACGTGCTCCTGCCTCGTTTAATGTGCGACCACTGCAAGAATGCTTTCATGACATATGTCTGTTGAAAACATTGTACGTCTAAACTAATAACTGAGATAGTTGGTAGCTACAGGTTTCTGATTCTATTAGATTTCCGGCTATGATGATTCTACACGTAAAGGGTGGCTTATGGAATGTGTGTGCAAAACTCATTGTTCTTTTTGTATCTACCAAAATCGGCGGCATTTATAAAACTGTAAACAATACAAAAGTAGCGCAATAGATTTGCACGACTTTTGATGATTTTAGAATACCTTTTATCATTATTCAATTTGCTGACAAGAAGGTTGATTAATAGCAAATTGTTGCCAAATCTTTTAGAATATTTTAAAATCTAAACTTAACCAAAGTCCTGCACATCTATTGCACAACTTTTCTATTGTTTACACTTTGAAAGAATGTTACCGATTTTTGTCGAAAATGAAAAATGTGTTTTGTACACATTCAGCCTATTCGGCCCCTATGATCAAGAGATTATGAGACCAATTATACCTTTTCAAGATAAAAGCATGTCTTGCGCAGTGGTTAAGGCATTATCTCAGCGTCCTCTTGTTTCAGGTTCGACAAGACAAATATTTGTAGCAGTTCTGAGTCTGTGTGTACTTTGTGTCCGCAAATTTGAAGTTTGTTCAGTGCCCAGCGATATAGAGATTAATATACCTAGTGCTGAAGTAATCTTTTTTTGGGAATAAATGCTGTAGTTCCTTATTTTCGGATCCATTCCCAAATTATTCCATTGAAATTTATAAATGATACCCACTTGGGTCATAAATAAATGTTCCGTATTGCAAAGTTAAAAGACTAGGTAATTGTCGGTGTTGTAATTTCTAACCAAGGTGTAATGAATATTAGAAGACTTATGACTTAGCCACAAGTAATAACGGTTATTAGCGTTATTACTCACCAGTTTTAGAGTGTTCTAAATCATAATACGAAATTTGTTATTGGTTTGTTCAGTTGACTGACTACACCGATCATAAAACCTTTACCGCTATTAGCTACCACCATATTTATTAAGTTATATTCGAAAATTTTAGTGCACCTACCGTAGTCTTTCTGCACCACCCAAAGGTTGACTGGTAGATAATGCCTATGGCATTAAGTCCGCCTGTGTACAATATTATTTGTGCTAAAGTTTTAAATAAAAAAAAATAAGTCTTATTGTGATATACACGCAATATTTGTTTATGTACATATATTGCGTGTATATCAGAACATGTCCTTAAACCGCGGATATTTTGCGAACTCAATATGTAATATAATTAGGTATTTTTATAAAATAATTTAGATGTGACATAGATTAAATTACTGCTCACAGTAAAATAAAATTACAATAGACCAGGTACAATACATATACTGTTCCTATTATTATTACAATATTTCATTTAAATATATTTTATTTATGAAGGTTTTAAATAAATTTGAATTTACACAACATACTTAACAAATTAAGATAACAATGTTTTTTCTCTCCATATAAAATACATTGCTATTCGATTATCATTGATTCATTTTGAATTTTGATGTTGCTACACTGCTTCATGAGCAAATTGCGCTTCTTAACTTACGACTACTATTTATGTTACACTTTGTATATAATACATAATAGTATGCAAAAATCTTAAAATATTACTGTTCTAAACGTAAAACTAAACAGAAGAGAAACATTTTTAAACAGCGTTCTATGAAACAGAACAAAATATGTATAACCAAAACACAGGTATCTTCATTGAAGTAATATCATTAATTTAATAGAAGAAAACTTCAGATTACTGTCATTCAAATCATTAAAAACCTCAACACAGCCTCCACTGGTTGTAACGCGGTGAAGTAAAACGTCTTTCGGTGATTGAGAGACATTACACACAATGATCTTCTTACCGCACTATTAAAGGTGCTAAAACATAATGTGCATTCGTACAATCGATACCACATCATAAGAATACCTAAGGATATTATACCTATTCACACACGGTCATCTGATCCCAAACTAAAAAACTATGGAAACCAGATAACTGATATACTACTTTTCTTTTGTAAATACATACTTATATAGATAATTACACCCAGACTCTGGGCAAACAGACATGTTCATACACAAATATCAGACCTGGGTGGGAATCAAACCCATAAGGCCCACTCAACCGTGCATTAACCATACTTTTGATGCTTATCAACATCATCCACGCACCGCTAACCCATAAATAATCTTCAAGTTGAACCATATTTAACAAAAGAAGGTGTTGTTCATGTTTAACGAATAGGTATATTCGGCAACAAAAGATTTTTACCATCGGTACTTTCTTGCCGAGTGTACGTGTGTAATTCCAGTACATAATTAGCTACATAGGTATGTAGCGTATTATGTACTGGAATGTTAATTAAAACGGTGTTAAACTAATGTAAACTTTAATTATAAAGTACTTAAAAATTCTTAATCTAGTGTTAACGACAGATATCTTGTAACTAATTGAACAAAACAGTGTTATGCAAGTCAAAATACCTACCTTTACCGCCCAGTTACAAGTCTATTAAATGGGAACATCAATATTTCATGAGTTTAGTTAATATTTTATATTCAGTTAAGTAATAGAAGGACATTACATTAATCATTCATTTAATCATCCGGCGCAGCGCCCTCTATCAATTCGGGGTAGGCGTTAGCTATGCCATACTACCTCAACTCTAATTAAAATTTTGCCCCCACTTCCCCGCGCATACTCGTTCACCGTACTGCTTGCAAATAATACTTGCATTGATTTTGCTAGGGCTGCGCTACATAATCGTCGAACGGGTAAAGTTACGAATATACACTGTCAGATAAAATGTAATGTCTCTTGCTAACCCTGCCCTAAGATATGAGGTGTACCTACATGTAGGCATCTTCTAGAAAATTGCCAAATGATATGTTAACAGTTGCATATGAAAGAGTTATCATAGTTATAGAATAGGATACTATTTATTGTACACACTCAAACAAGATAAATTCATAGAAGACAAATAACACAATCATGTAAATAATAATAATATAATATCTCGGGACAATGTCACACACACACAGATCATCCTAGCCCCAAACTAAGCAAAGCTTGTAATGTGGGTACCAGGCAACGATATACATACTTATATAGATAGATAAATACTTATATACATAGAAAACATCCATGACTCAGAAACAAATATTCGTGCTCATCACACAAATATTTGCACTTACCGGGATTCGAACCCAGGACCACCAGCTTCGTAGGCAGGAGCACTACCAACTAGGCTACGGCGGTTGAGCGAATTCTTCCAGACAACCTTTGTATTTATAGATGCTCTAATTATTTAAAATAGTAGGTTATTTGTTGTTGTAACGTATAACGTATTCAATATTTAGTTAGCGAACAAAAATCTTGTTACCTACTTAAAAATAACTTGTTTTACAGTTCTCAACTACGGTTTAGAATCTCAAAATTTAAGCCAGCGTTTTGTGTCCATGAATTTTATATTTGTAAAGTACACCCGATATAAGGATTTATACTACTAGTGCGGGCGATATATTTTAAAATATATAGTTACTTGACTGTTTTTTTAAGTATTACACTACACAAACAGTACACTACACCAAACTTAAAGGACTTTTTTATTGTTTCAGATGGGTTGCCGAGTCACGATTGTGGACGATGTCCTCAACAAATCCTTTTACAAATTGGGATTAGTGGTGGGCAGACAACCTGGCTACTTTATCATCATTCCGGTTCTCCTCACACTCCTCATGATCACCGGCTACCAAAGAATCTACTATGAAATGGATCCAGAATATCTCTTCTCACCCGTCAGTGGACAAGGGAAACATGAAAGGAGAATCGTGGAAGAAAATTTCAAAGTGAACTATTCTCATAGGTTCAATGTTGGAAGAATAACACGAGCAGGTCAGTAAGATACACATATTCACTTACCTTATATAATTGAGAAATCCATAGAGATTTGGTACTTCTTTACGTGAGGTGAGTTTTAGTCCATAGTGGGTTGTACTCATTGGTCCATCAAAGACACATTTCCAAACAATTGATCATCTTCAGAGCCCTAATTCAGAGCTTATTATATATTTTGGTTGACTTTTGAGATTGATATTGTAGAAAAAATACTTTTTATAAATTTATATCACAAAATGTGTCTAGTAGCGAGAAGAAACAAAAAGAAAGTTATGTTAATTTTTAATTTATTTTGTGTAATGATTTCAGTAGCAATTCTGAAGAACTGATTTGGAGGTTTGTCAGTTACCTAAAACACTGACAAGATGTTTTGAGAGAGTAGTCAATCAGCCCTTATAGACTATATCAGATAGATCTTAATAATATCCTGGGACAATATAATAATATCCTGGGACATTATTCACACACGGCCATCTGGACCTAAACTAAGCAGAGCTTGTACTATGGAAACCAGATAACTGATATACTACTTTTCTTTTGTAAATGCATACTTATATAGATGATTACACCTAGACTCAGAGCAAACAGACATGTTCATGCACACAAATATCTATCCTGGATGGGAATCAAATCCACGACCTCCACGTCACGCCACAGGCGTGATCATGAGAAAAATATTTATAAAAAGGACATAGTTATTTTGTATTGCTATTGCTGTGATTGAAATATCATCAATCACAACTTTATTCGTTTAATATTTTTATTTACAACACAAGTTCGAATTTTTGTAATATATATTTTTCCGTGACTACTCTGGTCCTATTCACTGCCCCACACCCTATTGGATACGAATATTACACTAGTAATAATACGTTATATATCCTCCTCAAACTGGCCAAAGCACCAAATGTGTCACAATATTTTTCTCACTAAACCTTAGTAATATCACATATTTGCATTTTTAAAATGAACGCAACAATTTTTCACCTTGTGTGCTTATTTGAAAAGTTGTTGAACCCGTATTGTGTTTGGCAAACTTTTCGATATGCGGCTGACACAAAGGCATAAGCGACCATGACCATGTTGTCATGTGCTATCAAACCTTACGTTTTTATTTTTCGAACATTAGGAAAGGGAACGTTTTGTATATCACGTTGTTCATATTTCAAAATACAATAAGAGTTAACTTAAAATTCAAAAAACGACCGTAAAATGTCAATAAAGAGTCTCTATCTAGGAAAATAAATAAATGCCAGAAGGCACACATTATTAGGGTTCGAACAACAAATGAGGGTGATTACTCACGGACAAATGCATCAGAGGCTTTTGATGGAGGTGAAATGAGGCACCATTCAACCCACTCCGTTGATAAAACTTTAAATACCGCATCCGAAGGGCTTCCTCCGGTCCCCAGCCGATTCAAGCAGGAGTACTCCAAGGTTCGGCCTTTTCACGACCGCATTTTACCTACATCATCATAACAGCTATAAGAAGTCCACTGCTGGACAAAGCCTTCCGCTAAGAATCATCTTGGAGGGATATGCCATAATCACCACGCTGGCAGACGGGTTGACGATCACAGTAAGATAAGTCTCTGGAATATATTCCCTCGGGATGACTTCTACTCCCCCCACGGGATGAGATGGGGTGACGATATTCTTTATGGCCGTCAGCCACACAGCCACCTACCTACATATATCAGGTTTAAATACAACCAATGGTCTAAAAAAATACGCACATATTTCCTTCATTCTTTATTTAATTTGGAGCACTCACTTCACTCTATTATTATGTTTAAATAGACGTTCTACTCATAGTACTCAAAGAGTTCAATATACCCATAAAAATGATCAACTTGTAGAATTTAAATGTGCAAAATACGCATAAATATTTCGTTCCCAACACAAGCATGAGAGCTGACGTACAGACGCCAGCACATTAAGCTACCCCAATCTGTTATATTTCCCCAATTTAAACTGAGCTATATGCTTATGTGATAAAGTTGAAAATATATTAAAGAAATTTGGCAGATGGGAGTAGCTGGATGTGCTGGCGTCTGTACATTGTAGTTATGAAGAGCCGAACATTATTTTTTCCAGCGGTATATTGACCTGCTTATGTTTGTCTCGCTATTTATGTCATACATTGCACAATTGTGTAGTTTTAATGTGGCTCACAAGATCTCTAAGGCTGGTTTAATTTCTGGGTGGGTCCGATAAGACTTATTAGATTATTTCTGTAAAAATACCTATCCAGGGCCAGAAAATTGGCCGCAGCCTTGGAAACCACGTAAAACTGTCCATCGGATTAAAACCAATAGCGGCTTTTGCACTATATTCTGGCCCGTAAAGATCTATAGTCTAAATCTGTGTTGCCATTGAGACTAGTCACCATGGCATAATTTAAATTTATCTTTTAAATTTTTCTCCAATTAATTCGTAATTTGCACTTACCTTTTTCTACAGGGCGTTTTGGTAGAGTGATCATCGTCTCCAAAGACAACACCACGAATATGCTGCGGACAGAAGTGTGGAAGGAGTTGCGACAGCTGGACGAGTTGGTCCAGAATATGACGGTCACCTTGCCTGACGGAGAAACCTTCACGTATAGGGACGAATGTGCGCGCTGGGAAGGACAGTGCTTTACCAACGATATTCTGAATTTGGACAAGATCATTGGCGAGGTAAGAAATTATTTCTACTTTAGAAGTCAAAACTGTGTATCTGGGAATGAACCTGCACCCCTCTATAAACGCTCTTCCGTTATGCAACGTGCGATACACACCTACATTATACCTAACATGTGCTCCTTACGAAGGCTGAAGGTGCCTTTCATGAGCTTTGTTTTGGAAACATAGCTTATATGATCACAAAATCATATAATATTGTAACATTCTAAAATTTTGAAAATTTGTGGTTACTCTTTTCAAATTGCGAAACATTCTATAATACTTAATATTTTAATTTTATTTCGTGGGATGGGAAGGTCATTATTATGTTTTGAAATATGGAAAATTAGAAACAACACTTTATATTCTTCATACATTTAGAAATATATACCTAACTATGTTTATATATATATATCTATATATATATATATATATTACACATATATATGTAATTCATGAAAAATGAATAATAATTATTCATTTATTTTTGTTAACTTCATCACTTCTATCTGACCTCCCTGTGTTTCAATATTGTATGGCCGCAAGTCCGCATTTTTAAAGAAATGGCGTTAACAAATAGGAGAACAAAATATATATTATTAAAAAAAATGCGTTTGGTAACTGTGTGCGTCATCAATACTTAACGTTTTGCTAAATTTGAAATTTATTTGTAATATGGTTTCTTATATATATAGGTAATCCACTTTCTAGAACCTACTTACACTATGTAGGTACACTATATGAATGCAACCAATAATACAGGTAATCTTTGTGATAAGCATTTTAATTAACAGTAACATTGCACGTTTTTCTCAATGTAATGACAATTATATTCACAGCCTCAACAAACAAATTAATTTTACAGTATGCCTACCTCTAAGAAAATTGTGACAAAATTCAACTATTTCCTTTTGCGTCAAGAGAAATGCAATAAAAACAAAAGAAAGATAAATTAAATCTCTATTTTGCAATTTGGTTAGCTGATCCATTATTATTATTAGTTTTGACTTATAATGAGCAGGACCTAAATGTTTTTATTTCATTATATACGTATAATTAAATTGCAAGCCTCTAGTGCCTATTAATAAGTAAAATAGGGATTACTCTCGGAAAAAGTATTTTTGCTCTTTCCAAGATCCTCTTTCCGCATGGTGTGCACTAATAATGTGAATTCAAAACATCATTAAACCTGTTTACTTCTACCTCCATGTGTAATTTCAATAATATTATGAACATTTTTAGTTTATATTTTTGTCTATTATTATTGAATTATTTTATTCCATCACTATTTAGTTATAGTTGACGTTCTATTTTGTATTCCTCAAATCGCTTAATATTTTTTTTTGCCTTGTGTATATCATATTCAACTTAATCAAAAGAGTTTTTTTTGGGAATTATTTTGTTATTATGAAAGCTGTAAGCGTGCCAAGCCGAGTATTTAAACGAAAAATCATGCATATAAGTGGCACATTATATAACAAAAAATCAAGTTACTAAATAATTATATTTTGTAATAGAAACTGCTATGTGGTGGTGACCTCGAATATTGTATTAATGAGAATGATTTGTACTCCTTTCATATACGTACTGAACTTCTATTACAATACATATATATTGCTTTTTTTTTATTCTTTTGCACATGGGTGTAAGCAGGCGGATTTAATTCCGAACGCATTTTCTACCAGTCAACTTTAGGGTGATGCAAGTTGGTGTACCATATAATAAATAAATAAAAGGTTATGTTATGACGTAGCGTAAAAGGAAAACGAAATTCATGTGAAAAGTACTCTTGTATCCGTTTGTAGCATATGTTTCTGAGAAACCATATTACAAATAAATTTCAAATTTAGCAAAACGTTAAGTATTGATGACGCACACAGTTACCAAACGCATTTTTTTTAATAATATACAGGGTTACAGGTTAAGTCGACCTAGATCCTTTAAGAGGTGATAGTTTCCATAATTCCCGACTGATTTGTCTATGAAACACCGTACCCCAAACTTAACCGTTTTCAAGATATTGGACTTTGAAGCTTTTTTGAAAAAAAAACGGTTTTACATCTATTGGCCTATATTTTTTTGGGTTTTTTGCCTCTAATTTATTTGTGTTTCCGATTTTGTGTAGTAGATAAGTTGCTTTATTATTCTCAACACTAAAATAGCAGTTCACTGAACTGACTGGGTCGTAGTAGACGATTGATAGTTATAAATTGAAATAAATTCGTAAAAATAATTTTTCTTTCTGTAATAATAAAAATGCTGCAGATGTGCTTAAAAATATCTACATTTCATCAGCTATCCAACAAGGTATAACAAGCTAGGGTATTATTATAATTCTTAGAAAAAAACTTCGATGAAAGGCTCTCGGGTAGTAGTAGTAGTAAAGATAACGTGTTTCCTTGCGTTACTTGTTGCGCCTATTGTTCTTCATGGGACTGCGTTGCGTGCAAGCGAGATATCATACAATGTAATTAGGTGTGAGCGAGAAAAAAAAACCACAGCCATTTTGTTGTTATTGTTTGGTTAGTCTGCTTACGCGATTCGTCTGTAGTAGATGCGATTCTTAGTGCTCTTGGTTTTTCATTCGACTTGGCTTGGATTTCTGGACTGTTTCTTTCAAATCGTGACTGTGCTTGCAAACTGGACTATTGATTTGTGCTTCTGATTTGGAACTGTTGAAGATGACGACCTACACGAACGAGGAATATGCTGATATTTTGATTTGTTATGGGTACTGCAATTGTGTATCCGCACGAGCTCGTGATGAATACATATCACGTTACCCAGGCCGCCGAGTACCGGATGTTAGTGTCTTTGACGGAGTTTACCGACGACTTCGAGAGACTGGCTCTGTTTCGAGGCGACGAACAGACTTGGGTAGACCACGTGTCAATGATGATGATGAAGAGCAAGACAATGAAATAGTTCGACGGTTTAGATTGGATCCAACTACTTCGACCAATATTGTTGCCCGAGAACTTGGACTCTCGCAGTGGAAAGTATGGTTTACGGTGAATACTGCCGGCCTCTATCCTTATCATTACACGCCGGTACACACCATCGAAGAAGGAGATCCTGTGAGGAGGTTGGATTTCTGCAGATTCATGCTCAATGCAGATTTAGAAGATCCATCATTTTTTAAAAAGATCTTGTGGACAGACGAGTCCAAATTTGATAAAGACGGCATAACCAATTACCACAATGTTCATTATTGGGCCCCAAAAGTTCAAAGAAATCCCAATAAGAAGTGGCCAAAGGCATCACAAAGACGATTCAGTTTGAATGTATGGATGGGAATCATATCAAACCATTTGATTGGGCCTTACTTTCTTCCCGACAATTTAAATGGAGAACATTATGAAAACTTTTTAAGAGAAGATTTATCCGACTTACTAGACGACGTACCACTCTATCTCATTCGTGATATGGACTACAGGAGAAGTGTCAGAGAATGGCTAGACACTAATTATCCTAATAAGTGGATCGGAAGAGGTGGACCCATACCGTGGCCAGCTAGAAGTCCAGACCTGACCCCCATGGATTTTTATGTGTGGGGACACATGAAGAGTTTGGTGTACAACGAACCTAATCCAATCACATCTGTTGATGTTTTGAGACAGAGAATAATCGATGCGGCAAATGAAATAAGAAGGGGTTTAACAACTGGTGTAGTAAAGAGTGGATTAAGACACAGAATGAGAATATGTGTGCGAAACAGAGGCGGCCATGTGGAACATGAATCATGACTTTCTGTAAAAATAGCAGTAATAGATGTCATTTTGTACCTATTTGGATTGTTTTATTTTGTTTTCTGACCCGTGATAAATTAGTACTGTTATCTTTACTACTACCCGAGAGCCTTTCATCGAAGTTTTTTACTAAGAATTCTGATAATAACCTAGCTTGTTATACCTTGTTGGATAGCTGACGAAATGTAGATATTTTTAAGCACATCTGCAGCATAACTGTCATAGACTTTTCTTTTATTATTTCAGAAAGAAAAAATATTTTTGACGAATTTATTTCAATTTATAACTATCAATTGTCTACTACGACCCAGTCAGTTCAGTGAACTGCTATTTTAGTGTTGAGAATAATAAAACAACTTATCTACTACACAAAAATTGCAAACACACGCAGTTAGAGGCAAAACCCTCAAAAAAATATAGGCCAATAGTCATAAAACCGATTTTATCTCAAAAAACCTTCAAAGTCCAGTATTTTGAAAACAGTTAAGTTTGGGGTATGGTGTTTTTTAGACAAATCAGTCAGAAATTATAGAAACTACAACCTCTTAAAGGATCTAGGTCGACTTAACCTGTAAGCCTGTATATTTTGTGCTCCTATTTGTTAACGCCATTTCTTTAAGGCAGAGGCAAAATATATATATATATATATATATATATATATATATATATATATATATATATCTTGGTACTATTAACACACTGGCATCTGATCACAAACTAGGGACGGCCTGTACTATAGCAACCAGACAACTGGTAAACATACTTATATATTTCTAAATACATGACAGTAAACGAGGCAAAAGAGGTGTGCAAAGATCTTGCCAAATGGAAATCCGTTGTCTCTGCCTACCCCCCTGAGAAACAGGTGTGAGTCTATGTACATATTATAGATAAATTACACCCAGACACAGAATAGGTCATCTTGCCCATGGCACGTGTCTAGGGATCGAACCCACGGCCCTCTGGCTTAGCAGTCAAGATCATTAACCACTTGCCTAACAATCCAGTCTTAAAACTTGAAAAAAAATTCTTTATCAATGAATGTGTCTACGATAAACTAGCTTAACTTACAAATATTTATTGGAACCAAAAACAGATAATATACAATATTGTGTGTACTTGAGCAGCTACATTATTTAAGAAAATCTGTGTCGTAGCTGTTAGCGCCCACCTTTAAGGTAGACAACAATGCTCCATAGTTAGGGTAATAATTAAACATTAAATAAAAATAAAACCTTAATTAGTTAGTACCATAAGATTAAATTATTGTTGAGATCTAATGTTGTTCCGTGTAGCAGCCGCATTTCCTCATCAACTTTCATAAGGTTTCGGGGTATTTGTTGATACTTACACAATATGTATGCAAGTAACGTGATTTCATAGATCATTAGTCTACTAATGATCCGTAAAATGACGTCACTTGATATTTTTATGGTGGTCCGGTAACTCCCGTTGCGCATAATTTACAATAACGATTTATTGCAAACTATAATATATATATACAATATATTATTCGGCATTTATTATTTATTGAATTGTATATTTAAATTCCCCAATTTTCATACAAGTCCTAATTCTTTTGAACTAGGTTTCCAATGAAATTATTAGATAGATAGATATCAATGCAAGTAACGACTCTGCCGAAAGCCAACTCTGGAATGGAGCACTAAAATATAAACTCTATCGTAGAATCTAATTTTATAAAAAATATTTGAACACACAAGTTATCGGAAAAATGTGTTTCTTTGTATTTTTATCGTAATTGACATACCACTGGCTGAAAACATATACAACACTAAACAAAACTAACAGTAAAAATATTTAAAAGTCCACTTTCCTTACAGAATCTTAATGTGGTGTTAACAGTATTCTCATTTCTTTACGAGGGTCATAGCTGATTTAGAGAGTTTTTTAGGGCATAGAGTTAATGCTCAGAGTCAGATTGCATCTTACAGAATTTATGCAATTATATTGTTATGTGCTTGCGTGTGATAATTAGTAAAACTTATTGGTGAGGGAATCAAGGATAGATCAGCAGCACTTGAGTGATATCCCGCTATTTTAACCACTAAAAGGCTATGGTAACCCCTTACCATACCACCAGATTAACCGTAAGCTTGTTTGCTGACTTAGTTGTACAGACGCCAGCACATCAAGCTACCCCAATCTGTAAAATTTTCCCAATTGAAAGTGAACCTTATGCTTTTGTGATAAAGTTGAAAATCTATAAAAGAAATTTGACAGATTGGGGTAGCTGGATGTGCTGGCGTCTGTACATATATAGGAAAGCGAAGAAAGTTGCTGCATCGTGGCGTGGGTGGTATTCCGCGTTGAATTCTTTTATATGAGTTTCTAATACAATACACTAATTGCAACAAAAATGTATATAGTAGTAACAATTTTGCTTTTATTTTATTGAGAAACTTCCCACCTCAACTGTCAGCCTCAAAACATCCACGGCTGGACAAAGACGTATCCCAATGATCATTCAATCTTTTGGGGGACATAACAATCGCACACTTTGCAGACAGGTTAGAATTCACAGTATGATGGCCATAGTACTAAAAGAGAAGCAGCTGCCCGTTCTCATGGAAGTATACTATATATTTGACGGGCCTGTTGGCGTGGTTGGCAAATGCTTGCTTTTCACGCCGGAGGTCGTGGGTTCGATTCCCACCCAGGACAGTTGTGTGCATGAACATGTGAACCTGTTTGTGCCGAGTCTGGGTGTAATTATCTATATAAGTTTGTATTTACAAAAGAAAAGTAGTATATCAGTTATCTCTGCTTAGTTTGGGATCAGATAGCCGTGTGTGAATAATGTCCTAGGAAAATAAAAAATACAAAATTAATAAATATACCCTCAGGACGACCACACATCACACACTGTCCGTAACGCGCCGCATTGTTAATCAAAATCTATATTTTTGCCTAACCTACTACGCATAACCTACCAATTATGCGTCTTCATTTGTCTGCGAAAACCCAGTCTTTAGTACAATAGTTGCCACGTCGCATCGGGTCAGTGCACACTCCTTGACCTGGACAGTGTCTTTATCACGTCGGCAGAAATGTGACTTTCACAGTGCAAATGTATCCATTAACATGATGTCCACTGTACTATATGTACAGACGCCAGCACACCAAGCTACCCCAATATGTCAAATTTCCCTAATTGAAAGTGAACCTTATATTTTTGAGATAAAGTTGAAAATCGATAAAAGAAATTTGACAGATTGGGGTAGCTGGATGTGCTGGCGTCTGTACTATGCTTTAAACTGTCTCGTAGTTTCAACGTAAAAATACTTAGGACGATCAAAACTTATTATTAAAATTTCAGCAGCATTTGGATTCAGAACCAACTAGTGGATGGTGGCGCTGTTTACTCAGGTGCTTTGGAAAGCACCTAAAACCTACGGGCTGGTACAGAATCTTTCCCCTGTCGTACCAGATTGCGTTTTATGGGCTTACATTACTTTTTCTATAATGGCTGTGTGGTTGACGGCGATGAAAATCACCACCCTATCTCATCCCGTGGTTAAGTCATCCCGGGGGAATATCTACCAGAGTACGGCCAGCAGCATCTCACTGAGTACTATGACCAACATACTGCGATCGTCAACCCGTCTGACAAGCGTAGCGATTATGGCACATTCCTCCAAATTATGGACAAAACTTAATTTTGAAAGGCCTCTTGAAAGGATCTTTTGGGAGGCCTTAGTCCAGCAGTGGACGTCATTAGGCTGACTTAATCGATTAACTGAATGTTTCTAAAATTTGCTTTGTAACATCATTCCTAAAAAAAAAATGATCATGAAAAGAACGTTCCTTTGACAACCCAGCATGAAATCAGGACCTTGAGAAAGGATTATATATCCTTTCTCCTTCTCTTTCCTTATATAAATATATATTTCCCTCGAAACACTAAAACATTCATCCATTGCCTAAGAACTTGACTTTCGGTTCGGTATATGTATATTTAGTTAACCTAAAAATAACACGGTGTATAGAAGAAAAAGAAGGTTGGCGTGCAGTAGTCAATAATTATGTACGAAATATGAAAACAAATAAATACTTAATGCAATTGTGTCAGTTAAAACAAGACAAATGCAAACGCCACACATACATATGCAAATACAACCAATCTGCTTTCGTTTTCTTTGGACTTTCTCTTGAAAACCTCTTGAAAGCAGATACAACAGTAAGTACCTACGTTACCTACATAATAAACGAGTATTCATGCACATTCATACAAACTTTTGCTTTTATGCTTTACGTAATTTTCTTTGAAAATTCCATGCCAAAGTTAAGCAGACTTGCTTCTGTAAGTATACCATATATATTGGATGACTGCTGATTTATATGTTGCACTTCGGCTGGATAACAGAATATGTGAATCTGAAAAAAGTAATAGCTTGTTTATGTATATACCTGCCATATTTCTGCAAATAAAATTTCATTTAACAGAAACTGTTTAAAAATAATAAAATAAAAAAGGTTTTTATTCACGTAGACTTTAAAAAAGCGCTTGTAAATAGTCAGAACATATTCGTAGTAATATATAATTAATTTATAATTATTTCTACGTACATATAGATATTTAGGTACACGGATTGTAGGAAATAATTTACAATAAGATTTATTTTATAACAGTAACGATATTTAACTAACTTAAATTAAGTTATTGTCAAGGAGCATGTGTAGGTTTAATTATCAAACTTTTAAATTTTAGCTATATTTTTACTACATATTGTCGAATGGTTCGGTCTATATTAAGGTACGAATTAAATGTTATTATTATGGCGGACCTTGTGTTTATAACGACGGTCGCGCTTTAATGCTACCACCGGATCCAATGCGCCCCAACTGAGAAGACCCAGCGAAACCAACTCAGCGGGTGTCTCTACTACCGGTTTTGAAACTAACAACTATTAGGTAAGCTACCCCATACACGATATAATACTCCAAGTAAATACTCATACAAGCACAACTAAAAAAATCATACACCAAAGAATAATAAATAAATAAGATACCGTGACGATCGAGTTGGTAATATGTATATTTCATTGAATATTACTTATTTCCAGTGTTAATATTCGACATTGTTTATTGTTACATTATGAACCATATTTCATCACAGCAATCGAAAACTAGAGTACTTATATGTATTTTACACTTTCCTGGATTTTGTATGCTTTGTGAGAGGTAGAAACTATTGTACGCAATAGTAAAAATAAAATTATTATTAATTAATATACTACTCAATGTTTGTTATGGTCAATTGGACACAGATATAAATTAACTTAAGCTCAATCAAAATTGTACACAAGCTACTCAAGTTCCAAGTCTCTAAGTCATTCTTTTACTAACATGTTAGTAAAAGAACACATGTTGGACATGTTGATACCACTATAACTATCATTGTAACACCACATGTAAAAAATGTAACACATGTTTCATACAAATAACTGCATATTTATCTTTATCTAACCAGAGACCGTAATGAGACCGTATGAGAGCAAAAATATTATATAATGTTACCCTTAAAGAACTTCAAAAAATAACGCTATACAGAAAATTCCTTAAATTATATAGTCCTTAACCAGGTTGTATAATACGTGACCACATCAATTAAAACTTATGTATACATTTGATGTAAAAACAATAAACAAATTGGCCTGACTTTAATTATTGTTAAAGTATTAAATCTTAACTTTCACTTCAGTGACAAGATAGAATCTGTAACATAACTGCACGCAATGGGTAATACCTGCGCGCGTGATTTTATTGATACAAAAACTGGGATTAGATTCATGATTATATATTATATGTGCGTAACGATTCCGAGTTCCTGGCAAGTTCGAATATCAAGAGAAAATTACGTGTGCGTGCAATCTGAGATGATTGTGGATGGTCGCATAAATTTTACAATAAAATATTGTGATACACGTTTTAATACCTTAACACGGTACTATTTAGGAAAACTTTCTCTTATATCTGTGCAATAAGCTCTTTCTCGTGGTTTTCTCATGAGATTTCTATATTAGCCATGTACATAAATAGGAGTGTGAAGTGTCCCTAGCTAATGGAAGCGTCCATTGGCTACGATAATGACTCAACACCGTTTTTGAAGCATTAACTATTCTTTAGGCGTATTTTTGCTACAGGGTGAACTTAACACGTTACAGACACTACTACTACACACTACACTACTACACACAGTTAACACACTCGGGTTAGCAACGCTTAATCAGATTTACATGGCTTCACTCAAGATCAAGAGTACTCGAGTTGATGACGCACTGAATCGCGTACACTCAACTTCCATATACTGTCCGACAAGAAATTAAAAGTTTCCGCTGCTATTGTGTGGTCATAATCAGTATACAAACGTTTTTTCTATCTAATTTTAATTTAAAACGACCATTAGTATTTTATACTTGACACTTTCAAGTGACACACATTAAGGCTTCAACTAAGACTTATCATTCATGGTTGACCCAACTAGATCGATGGGTCTTTAGATTTTGTAGTTAAATGAAAGTTCTGGTAACGGGCTGCAACAGGTTGGACAAAGAACCAGCCTAAATGGGACAAATTCAAGTAAACTAAATAACTAAACAGAAGGGTTCTTGGGATGGGATGAGACGTGAATAACAAGCCTGACAGGTTGAGGAAGACTACTAGTCTTCCTTCCCTCGCTTGCCTACCGTCCCTTGAGTCCCTTGCCTCTGCACGAATATAAAAAAAAGATTTGATTTTAATATGTTTGTTTGTAATGTATAAACTACGTCTTAATTTTAAGAAATCTTAATTTTCAGCGAGCAATATGGGTTGTATTTTTGAAGTTATACTTCTTTTGGCGCGATGGAGAAAAATGATGACAGTGAATTTTTACGATACGCGCGCACACCGACACCAAAAAATTTAACAGCATGAAGTTAGTTCTAGGTGGTATGGGAGTGAATTTTTACGATGCGCGCGCATCTTAAAAATAACAGCATGAAGTTAGTTCTAGGTGGTATGAAAATGTATGAGAGTGAATTTTTACGAGACGCGCTCATCGTGCGCGCGCATCGTAAAAATAACAGCATGACGTTAGTTCTAGGTGGTATGAAAATTGATAACTATGTTCAAGTTGTATATTAAGAAGTATAACTTCTAACGCGTGTACATAAGTACACACAAGTTTTTTTTTTAATTGAGATTACTAGACATTTCAAAAATGCCACCAAGGAAGTAAAAAAATCATGTTTGGGAACCTTATCTGACCCAGTCGTGGACCTGCGGACCACCAGCAAAGTGATTTCTTAAAAAAAAGTGGCGTAGAGAGTGCAATGGGCCTGGCGCCCCTGGCCTCCCAGGCAAAAAAAAATCCACTGTTACCGGAATTAAGTAATTGTCCTATTCCTAAATAAAAAATATATTTGCAATCCAACATGGGAAATTATTTAACGCGACCTTAAGTACTTCAATGTAACAGAGTCAATGACATTGCTTATCAGGAAATTCACACGTCAATACTATGGGTTTAGACAACTACTTGAAATTCATATTGGATCCCATGTTAAGGTTGAGTCAAGGCAAGGGAATCACTATCAATGAATCATAAAGAATTTTAAAACAAAGGATAGTTATCACCTGAAGCAATCTCAGTTAACATGCCTCAAACCGCAGACCACAAGGCTTAAACACTAGCTATTCAGGTTGTTAAGCACTTCATAAATGGATAAATATATACGTGACTGCAGTCAGCGTCACATAGATGGTAACAGTGAGAAACCTTATATCTTCGCAGATAACGATCATATTTCCAACAAAATGTGTGTCTTTATGTGACTTACTGTTCATTAATGAAACTTACACACTTGATTGTGGTATTGTTGAGTTCTATCCTACTGAAACAGGTAACAGCGAGCTAGTAAGCGGCCACCGTAACAACACATGATATCCAAGCGCGGTAACCTCCCACTACCCAAAATCCAAAGACAGAAGACAATGTCTAGATGAACACTTACTTATTTACACTGTCATGAACTCTATCTTTCATAAATATAAGGCGGGGCTTAATTGAGTGCAAACTTCAAGTAAACTGCCTATTTCCGCGAATCATGACAGTTCTTAAAACTGGTAAAGGTTTTAGATCTGAGTAAGGGTATTTACTAAATCCCAAGCTGGATCTTCGCTATTGTTGTCATTATTATTATTGAGATAATTAGTACTTTAACACATTTTTCTGTTGTTGGTTTGTTTAAATAGTCTTAAGTCCTAAAGGCCTAGACCAGTTGAACACAGGAATCTGCTAACTCTAATAACAGATTGGCACTTAGTGGGAGCATGAATAGAAGCGAACGGGCAGGAATTCACAAAGGAAAAGAGAAGGAATAGTACGATGCACGAGTTATCCTTTATTTTGTCTCCTGAAAAACGTTGAACTTTGCCGTGCGTAGCCACACCGTTTTGCAGGTCATTGTGACCTCACACTCACAGGATTTTTAGTCTTACAGTAACCGTAAAAGTGGAGTGTCTAGACTAAAATTAAATTAAGCCGCTATTAGAAATAGATAAATATTAAGTACTGAATCATTATGCATAGAGCAACACACACTCCTAGTTACATCATAATGAGTCTCTCTTAGTCAAAGAACAATGCCAAAAGGCACCATACGCAATTTTGCTATGGTGTAACTTTCAGTTACTGCAAATGACTACAATATTAGGCAAATATAGTAATGTACCTACTGTACAATAATGCTATTGTTACCGAAATTATAACAAAAATGTTACGTTATAAAATAAACACATACATTAATTACTTCGTTTCAAAACATAAGGATGTGTCATCATCATAGTAATTTGTATTCATAGCATCCTTGCCACGAAAGATCTTGTGCCACAAGGATCCGCTTCATTACGCGACATAATGGAAATTCTTTGTACGTGTGATTAGACAAATGTCACGGGTGATACAAAACAGCTAATTCAAAACATGTTTGTCCTTCTATAGTACTAGAAAAAGCCTTTGCATTGAAACGTTTTTGTTGCTTTTAAGATCTTCTTTTTTTCGATTTGACGAATCTAAAGTTAGGTTTCTGTTCAGCAAGTGACGTCATTTTACTGACAATAAAAAATACACACCGTGAAAATGTTAACTTTCTGCATAGACAGACCGTAATAGTACGATTCATAGATATTATGTATGAATACATGAACAGGCGGAAGTACAACGAAAGCTTCGTAATAGAGTACGGAATCCATAAACAAAAAAATAAAAGTAGTCATTAGAAAACAGCCGTTAAGCCATGTCGGAGACCTATTGGGCGGTTTGAACAACTCTGACACTAGGGTAACCACTGCCCATACGATAAGCAAGAACCGTAAAGGCACATCGTTTCCTCGTGATGGCATGTAACCTATCCACGCTAGTATCTGCGATCATAGCCACTGCACCTGCAATAGAGCCGCGCTTTAAAGCACAATTTTTTTTTTGTTCACAGACCTAATGGCAAAAATGTGTTATTTTCCCCAGGTGGAGCGAGGTGAACTGAATCTAACATTTCCTATAATGTTTAATCCGGTGACGTGGGAGGCACACGCGTTTCCTGTGTTCTTCGGCGGGTCGAAGGTCGTCGATGATATCATTATATCTGTACCGGCTGTGCAACTGGTGTGGTTTGTACGAACCGACAACAAAATTCAACAGGACAGGTGAGGAATCTTTTTCTTAAGGAGAAACCCGCCGAACTAAAAGTTTTCCAATTTTTGAGATTTTAGTTATTTCGATTTATAGAATATGAACTTGATTTTTTGAGTAGATATTACCTATATATGTACGTATCTTGATGACGTGCTCTTGTATCTCTATAAAAGAAAATTCAATGAAAATCAAATTATTGTCATGATATGAAAATTGAATTATTTTAATTATTTTTGAAAAGTAGGTATAGTAGCAGTAGTAGTAGAGGTAGATTTTTGTAACATATTTGCTTCTTTTTAATAAATTGACACAATGAAGAAACATTTTTATAAATAATAGTGTTGTTTTTGTTAATTGTCATATCTGCATACTATATAACAACAATAACAATTTAACTATATAACAACACACGTCATAAAGTTTTATCGTCGGGAATCGAACGCGGCGACATTCCTTTTTATTCTCGAGGTAATCCCTTTATTGCGAGTTCGTCAAGGGTCAATCTTATCATAGTGGTTAATGATCAACAAACAAAATACCGGTCAAGTGCGAGACGGACTTGCACAAAAAGGGTTCCGTACCATCGAGAGGCTAATTTATCTTAATTTTTTAACTGCGTTTGGTTTTTAATATTTTTTTATATTAGTTTCATTAGAAACTCTCTCTTTGGAAATTTCAACTGCCTACCTGAGATACAGCCCGCTAACAGACAGATAGGTATAAGGATTCTTTATATATCTGTAACACCAATTGTAAACACCTACATTCTAAGCAAACTTATATTCTAAACATACTTACTTACTCAGTTACAGACGGACAAGGTAGCTATAAGGTCCCGTTGGTACCTTTTGGATCCGTAACCCTAAAAATAGCCACACCTAAATCCAAATTGTCCCCTTCACGTTTTAATCCAATAAAACGTCATGGCGACAAATTTGGCACTTATGACGTAATATTATGAAACTCAGTAATTCCGTGACGTCATTACATTTATGGTTCGTTAAATACAGATGAATCAACCAGTTCTTTTTAACTCCGGATGGACATGGTGTATTTTGTCACAAGGATGTGTCATGTCTCGTTTTCAAACCAGACCACGACCGTACCAGACTAGAAACGATATGCCTCAATTAAAAAATACTATTTTTTATTAAAAAAGACAGTTTATAAAATCCATTTTTTTAGAACCGTTTAACCCGTTAGTGGTAGTGGCAATATAGTTGCCATCACATTTTGAACTCTCTTGGTTTTTAATAAGAATCAAATTCAATCAATTAGAAAATTACCTACTACCAGTTAAAGGGTTAAGGATCGTGACTAGAATCGCTATCATACCATTATCACATGACATGACGATAACATTAAGAATAACATGAGAACACTACAAGCGCCCTGCAGTATGCTCAAGCAGTTGCTGCAGCAATTGCAATTGCACAGACGCCAGCACATCAAGCTACCCCAATCGGTCAAATTACACCAATCGAAAGTGAATCTTATGCTTAGGTGATAAAGTTGAAAATCTATAAAAGAAATTTGACAGATTGGGGTAGCTGGATGTGCTGGCGTCTGTACACACGGCTACACATCAAGCTACACATTTCCAGTATAAGCTGATATCGCTTTGTATAGGACTTCCATACAATGATAGGTCAGCTTACATGCAACACACGGAAGATAATGATTTTACCGTGATATGTTTTGGAAACAAATAACGAGCGCTTCCATAGTCTCTAGTTTATTCACATTAGCCACGTTTAACCTGCTTCATTTAACATTTTGTGACTTGCTTTAAAATTCAATAGCATTGCACTTTGTAAACACACGGCTCTATAACTTAGATAATAGACTTCGATCTTGACACGGTTTAAGAAATCGTTTCGAATACTAAACACTGCGTAATATCGGACAAGAATACGAATGGAAAGGCAGATACTTTAACAAATTGTGGGTCAATATTTCGTCATATAAATTTCCTGATACGGTTATGAAGAAGTTGCTTGGAGACTGATGCTCTAAAATAACATGTTACGTGAGTTTTAAGGCCCAGACTACAAGGTGCAGCTATCGCGCACTTACATATGGATATTTTAAAGTACAAATATGAAATATATTGTATGCCCATTTCATAAATACCCTTCGGTCATCTTGTGAGATTTGTATTCCAAAATATCCAAAAAGTTTTCTTTCTCATATTTTCCGATCCAAAACGAGTCCTAAATTTTTTTTTATTTTATTGTCAAAAATGATTGAGTGGAATTTGGTGTTTTGGAAAGTGCAATATTAATTTAGTATCTTTTAAAGTATCCAAATGTTAGAAAGAGATAACGAGAGTGATCAAGTAGGTAAATTACTACAACGTATGATTCAGTATATATTTCTTGCAGAGGTGCAGCATGGGAAGATGCATTTTTGGACGCGGTGGGCATTGCAGAGGATACGGGCAGATTCAAGCACATTTCCGTCTCCCGATTCGCTTCACGAACACTCGATCACGAATTAGAAAAGAATACGAGGACAGTCATTCCATTCTTCAGTTCGACATTTATCCTCATGGGGATATTCTCCATAGTTACCTGTATGATGGGCGACTGGGTTCGATCCAAGCCTTGGCTGGGCTTGCTGGGGAATATATCAGCTGTCATGGCGACGGCCGCGGCGTTCGGATGTGCCATATATTTAGGAATTTCCTTCATTGGTATTAACTTAGCAGCACCCTTCTTAATGATTGGT
The DNA here is from genome assembly GCA_951640165.1 of Pseudoips prasinana. NCBI lineage: Eukaryota > Metazoa > Arthropoda > Insecta > Lepidoptera > Nolidae > Pseudoips > Pseudoips prasinana. The sequence goes on along the minus strand of OX621241.1, from coordinate 13,482,217 downwards.
AAGTTTAGGAATTATTTTAATGTTGATTTCCGTCTAAGTATTAAGTACATTGAAGGTTATAATCCACAAAACCTTTACCAACATAAGTAGGTCAAGGTACTTAATAATTGTATAATACTTGTGATGAAGACTATTAAAAAAACCAGTACACGCAACTAAGTATTATTATGATGCTATAACAGCACTGAAAATGACTCAACTGCATCAGAACCGGCTTAGCAATTATATTCTCACGTGGATATACGCAACATTTCCAGAGATCACAATCTAGACTGTGATTTCGGTACAACTGCACTAAAGTTCCCTGAGGGTCAAAGCGCTTTCGCCACCTGGCACCAAAAGCACGCGGAATGGCAGACTGAATCTAAGACTAGAATCATAAGAGTAAAATCTAAAGACCTCTTGAAACAGCATTGAACTCACCCTGTGGTCTAGTCCATACAGTGACTTGAAACTGGTTATAGATAGAGATTACTGCCAAAAATTTAAAAATTATTGTTCTGTGGCTCATAGTATATTTAAAGTCCCTCTGTAGATTGCTGCCGCGCAAACTGATTTATACCAATTGATTATGATCATTCTCACCGAAGTTAAAGCACGACTTCGACTTGTGTTTAATTTGTAAATATGGGTTTAATCTTAGTACATTATTTTTTTATTTATGAACAATCAATTGTTACTTTTAAAACGGCAGTTAAACTTTTTAATGAACTTGTAGAAACGCTTGTCCAGGATTCCTACTATCTCAAAAGTAAAACGTTTTAAATTATTCGAGTAGGTACTGCGGTTGCTATCATCATCATATCAGCCGAAAGACATCCACTGCTGGACAAAGGCCTCTCCCAAAGATCTCCACAATTTCCTGTTGCTAACTGCACCTTAATTGCTTATTTAGATTATGACTACGAATGATCACAGACAACAATAAAAATGCGAAATAAAAAAAGTGTTACTGACTATGCAATACTAATTACCCTAATTATAATATTATTGTATATCTTTCTAACAGTCCATTTGAAAAGGATACAGGGCATCTTTATTTCTGTCTATTTCGTTTTAGCGCGAATACTGGTAAAATATGCGACACGTTAGAACCTGTCGACCAAATTATGTGCCCGGTGTGCATAAGTTTTAGTAGTTTGACATTTTATGTATCATACATAAAAGTGTAAATCTTGAAAAGAATATGCATGCCGTGTTGTTTTCAAACGAGTGATGTATACCTACTAGAGAGAGAGTGTGCAAAAGACAGCATTGTGTCTAATGCAATTTTGACCTTCACGAAATGACAAGATTACCTAATCATTATTGTAGTTTATTGTTCATTTCCGAGTCCATTCATTAATCTAGATCAAATTTCCGTCAACCATTGTAGCACTGCATAATGGCATGTATAAAATGCCTGGTATGCAGCCATTTACATAAAAATTAAAGAGAAATTGGTACTAAACGAACAATTTTCAGGTATTGGAATCGACGACACTTTCGTGATGTTGGCTGCCTGGAGGCGTGCTTCACCCAAACTGCCAGTCCCAGAGAGAATGGGGATTATGCTTTCAGAAGCAGCGGTCTCTATCACCATAACTTCCGTTACCGATATGCTCTCCTTCTTTATCGGCATCTTTTCTCCTTTCCCGTCTGTTCAGATATTCTGCATGTATTCTGGTGAGTTGAACTTCTACTGAATAGTCTGTGGTGCCTTTAAAGTTCAGTTGAATTTGATTTTGAAATAACAACCTACAAACACGAAACTAGACAATAATTTTGCGGATATGCAGCTATATAAAAAATATAAATAGGCACTTACCTAATTATGATGTGAATTGATTTCCTTTCAGGGTTGGCTGTTTGTTTCACCTTCGTGTGGCACTTAACATTCTTTGCCGGATGTGTTGCCATATCAGGCTATCGTGAAAAGGCAAATCGGCATACAATCACATGGATGAAAGTTTTGCCAGAATCAAGAGCAAGGAAAGGTATGTTTTGTACGAGTTCCTTTGTCGCTTTATACGTAGCTTATGTCACAGTAATTTGAATGTCAGGATAACGATAATTTGCATTTAGTTATATATTCGGTGTAAGGATGTACTAATCTTTCTGGCTAGCTACCACCCTTACATCTAATCCCAGGATCAATTAGTTCTAATGTTGTTTTTAAACATGATGTATACAGTTAGCCTAGTTAGAACCGACGGCCGTTGGGGCAGAAAGGTTCTCGAGTGGCGACCACGAACCGGAAGACGCACCGTGGGCATACCCCCCACAAGATGGACCGATGATCTTGTGCGGGTGGCTGGGAACCGCTGGATGCGAATAGCGCAAGACCGGCAATCGTGGAAATGTTTGGGGGAGGCCTTTGTCCAGCAGTGGACGTCTTTCGGCTGATATGATGATGATGATTACAGTTAGCTTGGGCTTTCACTACTTCACCGGTCTCACGTGTTTTGTAATATTATACTAAAGACTACTCAAATTTACGTATTTCACCTTTCAACATGTGTCTGCATGTCTTAATCAATGAATTAAAAGTTTTCTTCCATTGCAGAAGAAAAATCGTGGCTCTACAGAATATTCTGTAGTGGAGGTATAGACTCAGCTGATCCAGATAATCCCATAGACAACAAGGAACACTGCATAATGGCCTTCTTCCGCACCACAATGGCCGACTTACTGAACAAACCTGGAGTAAAAGCCGCTGTTATAATCGTCTTCTTGGCTTACTTGGCTGGAGCCGGATATGGAGTAACCAATCTCAAAGAAGGCTTGGAAAGACGAAAACTTTCGAAGGTGGATTCATACTCTGTTGAGTTCTTTGATCGAGAAGACCTGTATTACAGAGAGTTCCCGTATAGAATTCAGGTAACTACAATTATTTATTTTTTTAAACCTTGCCGCACTAGTGAATCTAATACCTGTGTCGTGGGGTACTTTACAAACATATAATAGACGGACAAAAATTACATCCATACTCAGAACAACTATTTATAGGTCACACAAATAGTTGTCCGGCGCAGGACTCGAACCCGCGACACGAAGAGGCGAGGCGACTGTCTTAGCCGCTGCGCCACAGTGACGGTGGACACTTTTTTGGGTCAATATTGACCACGCTCCAAATTACTTGTTCAGCATCGTTGTGTTATCAAAATAATAGTTTGTCCGTAATTCCGCGTCTATCCTTTGTAAAGCCTGATTTTTTTATGCCATGGTATGATTTAATAACGTCTATGAACAAACAGTTTAAGAGCGTGGACACTTAATACAATACCTAGAACCCCACATATAGCTAATATGTAATTTATTTATTTATCCCTCCTTAACGACTCTCATTAGGTACCTACACATCTTGTACTAATGCGATAGTATTGGTTTTACAATTATAAAAATACGACATTATGTAACTATATTTTAAAACTAATTATCCATGTATCTAACTACATTTTACAGAACCATTACGAATTCACTCAAATTACACGAGAATATAATATCCACTTTTTCCAATAAAATTGTATGTAGGTAGATCAAAACAACATATGGTCATGCAGAGGATTTAATAACACTAATAATATCTGGGTACAATGTCACACAGATCATCCTAGCCCCAAACTAAGCAAAGCTTGTACTATAGGTACCAGGCGACGATATACATACTTATATAGATAGATAAATACATAAATACATAGAAAACATCCATGACTCAGAAACAAATATTCGTGCTCATCACACAAATATTTGCACTTACCGGGATTCGAACCCAGGACCACCAGCTTCGTAGGCAGGAGCACTACCAACTAGGCTACGGTGACCGTCAAGACTTACTAATAACCTAATAATACTTTCATCGATTCAATACAAGTAATTTAATGAAAGTAAATTAGGTACCAAGGATTGTTATTATAATACTGCCAGTAGGTCACGTGTTTAACCGCAAATTATGAGGTCCTGAGTTAAAAAAGTATTATCTTATATCTGTCAAGATGCCAGAAGTATAGAAGTTAGCAGGGTTATAAGCGCGTGCCTCCGACAATGCGTAAAGCATTGAACTCGCCAACTACGGTGGTATTAGTGTTTACTTATACACAGTTGCACTTTCGTAATCGGATTGAACCGCTGAAGGATACAGCCGGGAGAGATTAGGCTCAGGGCTAACAGCCCTGAGCCTAATCTCTTACGATTACGAAAGTGCAACTGTGTATAAGTAAACACTAATACCACCGTAGTTGGCGAGTCCTCATTGAATTTCGCCTCCGTTACCTAATTACGGCCAGCAGCTATATGATAATAATTGTTATGACCATATTTTCAGGTGGTGATAAGTGGTGAATACAATTATTCGGACCCAAAAATTCAGGACGAAGTGGAAGCTTTGACTCAAAATTTGGAGAACACGTCATACATATCTAATTCCCTGTACACTGAGTCTTGGCTTCGAACGTTTGTCGACTATGTCTCAAGGAACAACGATTATTTGAACATAACCATTGATGACGAGGATGATTTTCTTCAAAATCTTAAAGAAGTGAGTATATATTTGGTTACCCAACTTTTAGAAACATTTATATGAGATCATACAGAAAGCATTCCCCATCGAAGAATAATAAGTTATCAAAAATTGATCCATGAACAGCGAATAAATCGCAAAACATAGGTATATCAAATATAAACACAAAGAGAGACAAATAACTTCTATCTTCTCTAGAAACGAGAAATTCATACATACATTCCAAAAAAAAAATACTAATACATAATAAAACGAATAGTTTTTATTACCACCGTGATATTACCTAACGACTAAAGTGTGAACCTAAATTAATTAGTTACCACTAATCTGACATGCTAATTATTTCTGTTCTGTCATACCACAAATGCTAATATACCTATTTACGTACATTAGTAGATAAAACCTCGAATAATAATGTTTAGAAGATAAGAATATCTTTCGCTGGCGAAGTTTATTTTTTAATAGACAACGCCCGCACTAGGTCCGTCAATTATATGTTTGTAAAGTTACAAACATATAATTGACGGATACTATTTATGGGTCGTACAAATACTTGTCCTGCGCGGGATTCGGGACACGAAGCGGCGAGGCGGCTGCCTTAGCCGCTGCGCCATACGTGCAGTCTTGCAAATAGTTATCACACATCTATTACTTTTATTATTCACTTATTAACTACTAGCTGTGCCCCGCGGTTTTACCCGCGTTCAATTTTATAAATTACCACTGCTCCTCCCCCGTAGGTGATAGCGTGATAATATGTAGCCTATATGTTGACCCGACCTCTTAGTAATATTCATGCAAAATTTGAAGTAAATCCATTCAGTACTTTTTGAGTTTAGCCTGGACATACATACAGATAAACAGACAAAAATTCTAAAAACTATATTTTTGGCTTCAATATCGATTGTAGATCACGCCCCAAGTATCCTTTTTGAAAAATATTCAATGTACAGTTTTGACTTTCCTACGATTTTATTATATGTATAGATTATATACTCTATATATTCAATTTATATTTTCCAGCTATGGCTAACTCCTGGAAACCCATTCTCTCTAGACGTAAGATTCAACGAGGCTGGTAACCGAATTATCGCATCAAGATTTCTAATTCAAGCTGTCAACATCAGCGGTACAAATCACGAAAAGGAGATGGTTAAAGTGTTAAGAGACGTCGTTGCTCAATCACCTCTCAACGCCTCCGTATTTCATCCGTATTTTGTTTTCTTTGATCAGGTAAAAAATTGCATCACATTGACTTAAAATATTGATGAAATTATTATGGTACGTTTCAATGAGTTTAATTTCCTTTTCTTGTCTTTTTCAGTTTGAACTTGTCCGACCAACATCTCTGCAGAACTTGTGTTACGGTGCTCTGATGATGATGATAACATCATTCGTATTTATCCCCAACGCCCTCTGCTCATTGTGGGTGGCCTTCAGTATAATATCTATTGAAATCGGCGTCGTTGGATACATGGCTCTCTGGGACATCAATCTCGATTCAATATCTATGATTAACTTGATCATGTGTATTGGCTTCTCTGTCGACTTTACTGCTCACATTTGCTACGCTTACATGGCATCCAAAGCGAAGACTCCGAATGAAAAAGTCAGCGAATGTCTCTACTCTCTCGGTCTGCCGATAGTTCAAGGATCATTTAGTACCATTCTTGGTGTCATCGCCTTGCTTCTAGCAGACAGTTACATTTTCTCCGTATTCTTCAAGATGGTATTTATGGTAATATTCTTCGGCGCTATGCATGGCCTCTTTTTACTACCTGTCCTGTTATCTTTATTCGGACCTGGTTCATGTACTAGGCAAGACAATGACATCAAACTGGCACAATTAGAAAAGTGCTATCCGAACGCTTATTGTATCCCACATCCACAGTTAGTTTTGAATGACCAAATCTATAATGGCAAGAATCTAAACCCTAACGGTGTTTACAAAATTTATGGCGAGGATAAAGATCTTGGAATAGGGACGTCCGGCGAAGACACGAGCGAGAGCAGTTCCAACCAGTCCCAACGTCGGCAAATTGGCGACGAAGAGACTGTCAGGAAGAAGTACGATGATGGATGGAAAAGATCCAGTTACTGCCAGAGCTCAAGCCAGTTTCAGCCGTCCGGCGAATTAGATCTTTATGGCCACGATATGGATCGTAATTGGCAGCGGCAGCGGTATGAAGATAATCGGCGAGTATTCGACAATTACCGGAAACCTCCGGCCGCGTCGAGAGCGCGCGACGATGAGTGGGTATCACGTAAAACAAGTGATGTAGGTCCCCGGAGAGAGGGAGGGTACAAGGTGATGCGAGCCCATTCTCAACACAATATCCACAGGTCACGTGCGCCACGTCGTTCTAACTCACATCACAACCTAGAACATTTAGACTACGTTGCTGAATTACGTTTTCCATGACAGTGACAGTTTCACACTAAAAATAAATTTTAAAACAAGTGCTCAATTTATGGACCAAAGTATTAAGCTACTTCCGTAGAATTATTTTCAAGTGAGAACACTATTTTAGTGGGTGTTACCTCTGTATGGACTTTTATTTAGAGGTGATGTGACTTTCCAATTTAAAAGTGTAACAAATATTTAAACCTTGGGGGTATAGAGTATCCTATTTGTACCAAAATCGAAATTAATTAATTAGATATCAAAATTATATAGCGAATCACATTATTTCCAATTAATTAGTAAAAGGTTGGCTTCCATTCTAAGTGATACCAACGATACTGATTTTAATATTATTGTTCTTATTTCTTACGTAAATCTTATGAACCAAAAATACTGAGGGAATATTATACACTCTGTTCAAGCAGTTTCTTAGTTTTGACAGTTCTCATATGCCCTGTGGTTTGCAAAAAAGGGTTAAATTAAAAAAGTACATTGAAATTTAACCACACGTACAACAAACAGCCTCATTACCTGCTGTCCGTACCAATAACATTTTTTGGATATGTAATGTAATGATCTCTATACAGTTGAAATAGAGATCATAAATAACTTGAGACATCAAAGTTAAGGCTTACCCCATTAAAGATCCTTAAAAAAAGTAGTCTCAAGTCTCTACAGATTTCGTCAAGCAAATTGGTATCTCAATATAAGTAGGTGGTATTAGGAGGGATTATTTATAGGTAGTAAGTTATTAATCCAGAGACATATACAACTTGGGAACTCTTATAGTAGTAAGTAGAATAATTTAAGCAATTGCGATTTTGGTACAAGGCTGAATATAGAGGTTACTATTTTTATAAATACTTTTAGAATAATTATTACTGTAAAAGGCCGCCGAAATTATAACCTAGTTACAGTTTGATAATCTCTAAGGGTTTCATTGATTATAATCTCTGTCAACTAATCTGGCTAGACGAATGGCATAATAGCAATTGGTGCTAAAATATACGATCATAATGTTATTATGTTTGTCTACCATATGTGAAGTTAAAGTATTTAATTTTATTTCTTATCATATGATGATTTATTTGCTGTCAAATTGGGTGCCGTATCTATACATTAAAGAAGGTAGATACTGCAGCACGCAACATAAAACTGATTTATATTAAAGTTCAATAAATTGAACAAAATGATGATTTCAGGACGTGATTTCAAAACTGATCATTCCTATTGTAATAGTAGATATCATTACATAAATTTTTCACGTACCTAATTTCAATCTATTAATAAGAGTACGTGTAATTTATAAATGGCCATTTATGAAATGAAATGAAATTTATTCAGCACTTGGGTATTAACATACACTTGTTCTTGTCAAGGTCACAATGCAGTACATAAACATAGTGGATAGTAAAAAGTTACAAAAAAAAATAATTAGTCAGTCCGTGCGGTTTGTTTTATCGCATATATTTTCTGAAATCCTTAACTAAATAACAATTTACTAATCTATTATTTTGAAATTTAGTTCTAGTATATTAAAATTAAAGAATGGAAGACTAAAGCAAAAAGACGAAATTCTAAATGAGGGTGTGATCACATGCACGGGATCACCGATCACGCGTTAATGGGCCAAAGCGATCCTCGCCGCTGAGGAACCTACCCTAGCTATAAATTACACATATTCTTATTATTGAATCTTCATCGTATTAGTTGTTAGATATGTATGACAAAGAAAGCTAATGTGACCTTTAGATTTACCATGCTGTACCTACATACAAATACTTTTATGAATTAACTTATAGGTTTAGAATATACAGGGTGTAATTATTGGAAGAATAGCATTCCAATACAGTCACTGATTTAATTTGTACACCGTGCAGATGTATCGAATATATTCTAAGCCCGTAAGTCATTGAATTGTAATCACATAACGCAACAAAATATAATTCAATGGTATACGATTCTATGTAGTGAATACAATGTTTATTACATAAAAATGTGAATATTTAAGGAGCAAGTGAAACACTCAACAATTTACAAAATAATTTATTACATAATCTAGTTCCTACACTTAATGTAACTACATATGAATCAGTCAGTACACTTGCTTTTAAACTGTTGTAATACTATTTGTATGTGTAATTGGCATATTGTAGGGTCTAAGGGCTTTCTCACACGAACATGTTTAGCGACAAAGAAACTTCAGTTTACCGAATAAAAAGCAATCATAACATTAAAAAATAAATACGTAAAAAATGGAAGACATGTGAAGCGATCTATAGAACCATGTTTTGCATTATATTTTGAACACATTTTAGGAGACAAATAATACACATAAATTAAAAAAAATGCAACATTTTGTTCTAAAAATCGCACACAGTAAAGAGTGATACCAGCGGATCCATTTTTCTTTATAAATATGTTCTTGCTAGATCACACTTCCCTATATATGGGATGTTTATACAATTTCTAAAAGAAAAATACATACTAAAATTTACTATGTACATGCTTATTCCATTTTCCTGTATGCAATAAAGAATATAACAATAAAACAATCAATATTTAAAGGTAGAGAGGAGTTTTCTTAGTTGCTTAAATGATTCTATAGGATGTATCTATTAAGCAAATCATAGTAAACTCATCGCCACGCTAAAACAGTTCGTGTGAATACGCTCTACATAGTTTATTTAAGACATTTATGTTAGTATGAAATGGGATGGGTGATAATAAAATGTGTGTAAATATGTGTGTAATATCATGAAAACCTTTTAAGTTTTATCTTTATATAAATAAAGCTTTAACCATTACCTGTGTGTATGTTAGTTGTGATATTTAATCTTGATGCCATGTACCATCCCTTACTTTTGTATATTATCTGCTGTTCTTCATACAACTAATATTTCACAAATTCTGTCTGCAAAGGCATTATGTCGTCGCATTTGTGGTTATAACAGCAATTGACTTGTTCCGTGTTATGTAAGAATTTTGTGATCGTTAGCGCTCGCACGTCATGACTGAATAATGTAAATATTATCTGTTTTACATTAAATATAATTAGTTTTAATATTTCCGTTTTTTTATTTATTAAAATTAAATAAAAATGTTTCCTAACGCAAAAATGAGAGGTTCTCATTTTAGTTAGTGTAATCAGTAACACAATACCATCTAATAAACAAGATACGCTGGATAAAATAAATCCACTTAAAATTGAGCTAAAGATTCAGTTTCTAATACTAGAACACCATCAAATATTATTTTGATATGTCATAACTTGTTTTTTATTAATATCAATTTTAACGTGTTATAGAAGCTTTTTTACTATCACATTGTGTTGTAATAAAAATTACACAAATAAGAAACCATTTTCCTTAGCAGAAAATGAGAAGATCTCAATTCACATATTGTGTTCACTAACATGATATCATCAAAATAATCAGCATAAATCACACTGGGTAAAAAACAAGTAACTTCAAATAAAGTTAAACATTAAAATCTAATCTCATTGAACTAAAGAAATGAAAAATATTTGATAAGTCTATGTATCAACAAAGGTAACATATAATTGTTCCAACATAAACTTAAGAAAACATAGGGTTGCGCTCCCACGAAAAGAAATCGTCAATTAGTCCATATTAGAACAGAAAGGGGGGAATTTTTAACCCATGGGCATTCGGCGTATCTCATACGTATCTGTATGTGTCACACATAATGAAAAATCTTAACGCCATGATAACAAGCGCTGCGTTTACGCAGGCTTTTCAAACGCCGTCTTTAGGACATCGCTACAAAACAGGGCCAAGTCCTTTGCGTCAAAATTCTTACAAATAAAATCTCGAATAAAAGCCATCTGGACAGTTTTCAGCTGTTCTTCTGAAGTAGTAGAACTTAAACGATGTAGTATTCCACTCAAGACAGTTGTACAGTTTGAAGGTGTTATCTTCTTCATCAATAACTCCGTTGCAGCACTAAATGTTAACCTGTCACATATTTGTAGGACAGACGATTCTTCTAAATGTTCACTTAGTTGCTCTACGAAATCAGATCTCTGAAAATAAATAGCATCTATGGTCATATAAGTTTTGAGTCAACATTGCTGGATATATGTGATACATGTAATTTTGCTCTCAAATACGGGTAAGATGATAAATGACAAATTGATTGATGTTTATACATATCTAGAGGTTCTCCCCGACATCGCCTGGGATGAAACTTGTTTTATATAGGTATTATTATAGTATACCTGGCCTACGTGAGTGGTACAACCGGATGGGGAAGACCTCGTCGAACATTTTCTAGTCAAATCAGAGATGTTCTGAAGACAACCCATGTGGGAAGTACCCTAAACAGGCGTATGAAGGATATAATGAGAATAAACGAAGTAAAAGATGTGCACAGATATAGAAATCTGTTGTCTCTGCCTTCCCTTCTAGGAAAAAACCTTGAGTCTATGAATGTATGTATAACTTCAGTTACGCCTTATTGGGCAAAACAAAATATATTTTTTTACGAGTCTTAATATTGCAGTAGCCGCTCCAATATTAATTTATACACGTATGAACATATGGCCCTATTATACCTATAAACCAACTATCTCAGTAACCATGCAGAACCGAGGTTCTTGGCCCCCGGTCGAATCTATTGTCGTATGAATCAGTGAAAGCTACCTATAATAATAAAAATAATAAATTTATTTATTTCACTCAAAAAGTAAATGATTTACAAATTGTCATATTAAGTTTTTAGGTACATTAACTTTTTGAGAGCTGGAGTCCGTACTAGGTTCGGAGCCTGTGTGACGGATCTCCAGGCTCTCGTACTCCTTATAATAATTTAAAATTGAAACTGCTAACATGACAATATTACATTTGCAAATAAAGGAAAATGGACCTATACCTAAAACTGTAACTTACATCATAAAAAATCTATAGCTATTAGAGCACTTATGTATGAAATTAAATATACAGGATAATAAACATATTTCTTTAGAACAGGTTCAAAAATAATTTATTAAATTTTTCTCACAAAAAAAATGGTTACTATTATTTTGTGATTTGTCAATAGAAGATAGACATTAATATGCTGTCGCCAACGAAACCACGCAGCAAAAGAAATTCTACCATATCTGAACCAACACCCGTTCCAAACTCTATCACATCTGAACAGGAAGGATCTACGCACGGTGATAGGCATAATTACCTGAAACTGCACACTAAACAAAAACCGAGATTGGCGTCTTAGTAAGCCCACTGTGTAGAGGATGTATTCAACTTGAATATACGCCAGTACACGTATGTCTATAATTCGTTGCCTACCAACAGGCAAAGTTCCTGATTGATCCGTATGCACTGCAGAGGTCCTCGTGTTGGCATGAGGACCTCTAGACTTCTAGTTGGAACTGAAATGGTTCAAGTAACCCAATAAGTTCACCCATAATGGCCCAATTAGGAGGCTTAGTGCGGAAACCTATCGCCCAATAAACTAATTATGCAGTCGCTAACTATTTGTGAGAACTTTTTATGACAAATAAATTTAGTCATACATTATTCCTGGATATTATTTTTCGACTTAGTTGAAGAATTTACGAATTAGGATTTATGGTTAACCTTCAACGTCACGGGCGGGGTCTGTCTAGACCCCACGCGATATTTTTAACTGTATTTTTTCAAATTGACATGCAACGGTCACGCGCTTTCGGCTAATCTCAGTGCGCCACAGAGGCTCTCAACAGGTGGATGTACGTCGCGTTTCTGCTAAGGTAAGCACGTATTTTACCCTGTGAAACCTGTGGACCCACCCGTGATTTTATGTAGTTCCTATTTTCAATGTATTTATGTTTCTATTTGGTTTTTTTTCAGAGTTAACGTTGTATATCAGCAAAAATGAGTCGCCACCTCTCAGAAAACATGCACACATTCTACAGGATTTTAGTGACTCTGATAGCGAAGATTTTCAAGACACGACACAAATTATAGAGGATAAACGTACTACACGATATTAATATTGAGGCAATTTAATTTTTTTGTTCTTATAAAAAGAACAATTTTTCTTCTGATTAAATGTTTTTGGTTACTATTTTATAAGAAAATTATTATAATTTAATCAGAAGCTAATTATTTTGTTAAATTTTAACACATAAGTGCCTTAATCTACTATTTAAAAATAAGTCGGGTTTACCTTCCTGACGCTATAACTCCAGAACGCACGAACCGATTTCCACGGTTTTGCATTCTTTGGAAAGGTCTCGGGCTCCGTGAGGTTTATAGCAAAGAAAATTTATAAAATTTAACGCAGGTAACACCGCGGGGCACAGCTAGTAATCATATATAAATACGGGAGGTGATTTTGTAAAATGCTTCTTACTGTCAAAATGACAGTAAGACATACTTCAAATAAATATTAATATGTCTTTTTTTATAATCTGAATTCAAATTTAAGTAATTTTCAGAAATGTTAAAAGTACATGTCAAATAATTATGGGGATTCTTCTGGGCCCCGCGCGTGACGGAACGTTACCTAAAAGAACGCGTGTACTTAAAGGTTAAGGTAGTCGCCTCGCTACTACCTTGGCAACCATATGCCCGGGTTCGATCCCCGCAACAGCACCATTTTGTGGCCCATAAATGGTTGTTCTGGGTTTCTATGTACATAGTGTTCGTAAATTGCATGTTTGTAAAGTACCCCGGAAATTGTAGGTCCAATTAAAAGTTGAAGGAATAGTTCAAAGATGTGTAGTGGCTACAGTCTCTTGAAAATATAAGTATATATTTTCTTACCTCAGACATACACGTTTTGATGATATCTTCAGTTGATTTGCTTCCTGACTCCTCAGTTTGAACGAACGTATGTTCAGTAGGCGTCATATCTGTTTGGGACGAATTCATATTTGTTGGTATTTCCACAGTCTGCACTTCCATTTCACAAGTCTCATTTTTGTCCGTTTGTATTTCCATATGAACTCCTTTTATCTCTTCTATAACCATCGGTTCATCAAATACAGCCGCGTCTACTGTAATATCCTTCTCGGATACCACATTTGCTACTCGTTTTGATGCATAGTCAGCCAGAACTTTCTTGGCTACTTTTACCTTAGGCGCTTTAATACACAGCCTATTTACTTCTAGTTCTGTCATTTTAGCTAAATCTCCAACCGTTTCAATCTTTCCTTCTAGCTCTTTTACAAGTAATGACTTCATAGCAGAAGAAGACAGTTCAGTAGCGATGTTATCGATAGGGTCTTTACAATCCATCAGCTCTGGACATATAGGATCAGTATCGTTCAGTTCACTAGCACGTACTATTTCCACTACCGGCGTTACCTCAATGGAGAATGCTTGGGTATCATCAGAGGTAATAATCACATCAGCGTCTGAGAAGCTTTCCACAGCTTTAGTTAAAACAGTGTCTAATTTGAATACATTGGCTAATCTCTTTGGGGACTTTATAGGTGTGTGTTGACGCAACTGCCTTTCCAGACGTTTCTGTGCTGAATTTGAAGGCGAACGGACACCACTCGACTCTATGTACTTTTGTACGGAAACCGTAGTCGATACTGGCGGATCATGAAAACTGACTCGCTTTCTCTGAAAAATAAAGGATTTTTTTTACAACTTTACAATAATGTTCTAAATTTAAAGTAATTCTTTAAATTAAGAATATTAAGTAAGATTTTCAATAAAATACCCATACTCACTTTGCTCGCTGGTGATATAGAGACCTCGTCGTCAATTTCTGCAAGTTTTCTCTTTAGTATAGGACCGGACGGACTACTGTCGACGGCTGGGAGTGAACGTCTGAACTTAAGAAAGTTTTCGCTATCTTCACTTTCAGTTGTTGTTTCAGTGTTGTCGCTAACAGAACTGTAGAGTATTCTTAGGTTTCTCCTAGCTTGCATATTAGGTGTACTACATTTTTTTACTTCTTCCGTTTCAGTCCTCTCAGGATTCACAATAGCATGAACTTTATCGGGTACACATAAACCTAGCATTTGCGCACCTCGCCCACCAGCACGCACTTGTGGTCTATTCTTTTTTAAAGACAGCGACGAGCTCGGACTACTACTGGTCACTGTCGTTTCGGTTCTAGGCGGCGACTGGTCCCTTTTTTCAGGCGAAACTTTTTCTTCCGTAAAAACTTCAGGCGAGCCTGATTTTTCAAAAGGCTCTCCATTGCTTTGAACTGGAGATGATAATTGAATAACTACGTAGTCACGACTGGTTTCCGGAGATGGGGATTTTTTGTTCCTGTCAGGACTCATGGTTTTAATTGGTGATATTTCTAATGTATTGTTCAAAAAGTCTTCTTTCCTTTTAGCTTCATCAGTGAAAGATGAAGAAACGTCGCTTTTTTTCTCTATTTCTGCACAAGCTGACACCGAAAATGTTTCTGTTTCATCTGTGGGACTGAGAGATTTTTGTCTAAACGAATGATCAGGAGACTCATGGTTATCATTTATATTTTCAATAGTGGATTTTTCAAGATCAACAACTATTAAACTTTCTGTAATCTTTTCCGGTGTCTCATCAATGTCCATAATTTCTTTCAAGTCAGTTGGCTGAGTATCAGCTTCCGCAATTTCTTGAGTTTCCGTCCCCACAATAATTTCGTCACTGACAGTGATAGGTTCAGGAACATTATTTATTACGATAACATCCGATAAATCTTTACTTTCCATCGGTTCCGTATCCATATTTTCCGTAAGTTCCGCTTCACTTTTGTCTTCCAATACAGTCTTATTTACAGGTAATTCAATATCATCCTTGCTATCTTGTTTGTCAGTAGAAGACTTAGTGGTATTAACAGCTACGCATTCTAAGATACTTTGTGATTCGACGATATCTTGATTTGAAACTGGTATCATAATTTTTTCAATAGTTACAACTGGAACTTTTTTAGATGTCTTTTTTGTTGATTTTACCGATATAGTAGTCGCCGTCGAGTCCTGAGAGCTCTCGATAATATCGTCTGAGAAGGGAAGGTCATCTGAAAACGATGATTCATCTCGAGTTTGGGAATCTTTATCTTGACTCTCGTCAACTACAATCGACGTACTTGGGCTTATCTTACTTTTCTCTTTAAATTTTTTATCAACTTTGGCAGTCAAATTAACTTCAGACTTTGACTTATTTAGCTTTTCTGTTACGCTCTTACGTCGCAAAGAGTTAGTAGATTCTAAAGCTTTTCTTGTTAACCTTTTTTCATTCTGATTTTTTAAAAATGGATGTCCTTCAACCATATCTATCGCCAGTTCTTTCTCAATCCTTGATTTTTTATCACTAACTTTTTTAGGTGTACATTTTTGTTCTTCACCATTTTTGTTTTTTGATACCTTTGGCGTTGATGCACCTTTATTAAAATCCACTTTAATTTTTGCTTTATGCCCCGATAGACTTTCATTGTCATCTTTCTCTCCCGTTTCAATCACTTTTACGATAGGAATTGAA
This sequence comes from Pseudoips prasinana, assembly GCA_951640165.1. Lineage (NCBI taxonomy): Eukaryota > Metazoa > Arthropoda > Insecta > Lepidoptera > Nolidae > Pseudoips > Pseudoips prasinana. The sequence goes on along the minus strand of OX621241.1, from coordinate 13,465,875 downwards.
CCACTACTGTGAGGTTTCTTTTGAACATTGAGGATTTTATCAGTAACAACAGGCTTGTTTTCCTCAACTTCACTATCAAGTAGATTTATTGTTTGTTCAACAGCATCCATTTTATTTTTACTTTCTTCTTCCACTTTCTCTTTATCCACAATTTCATCAGTAGTGACAACACTATTACAAGAACCATTGCTTTTTGTATCATTAATTTTTATATTGTCATTTGCAATCGTTTTAGTCGGAACATCATTTTCAATTATAGAAATAACTTTATGGACAGATGTTTTCTCGATATCTTGATTTGGTAACTTGGCATCCATTTCAAGGTCATTTGCATAGTGTCGTATTTTTTTTGAGGTGAGTAATTCTAAGTCTTCGAATTTTCTTGGCTTTCTTTTAACTCGTGAAGGCCTGTCCGCGGATAACATAGGTGGCGCAGAATTTGCGACATTGTCCGAGTTACTTGGTTTAATATGCGTAGGTGTCTTACAAATATTCATTGTTTTATTTAGGTCTTCAGACACATCTTTATTTTCTTTTTGTATTCCCGACTTTTCTATTAAATTTCTTACATTACGAAAAACCTTATCTTTTAAAGCCATTCGGGGTGACTTAGTATTTTTTCCAGATGGTGTTACACTATCTTCATTAACAGTATCTTTAACTAATAAGTCTTTTGCTTTATTTGTACTTTCTTTGTTGGCTTTTTCTAAGAAAAAGCTTTCTAAAATGTTTGGGACTACGTTAGAACTAGGTATTTTTTTTAGAATCTCTGTGGCAGTCTCTGTAGAATCCATGTTACTAGGTTTGCTCTCTGATTTACTGCTTGATGTTGTATCCTGAGAATCCATCTTCCAAGACACAAGCTTAAACTCATCTTGAGATTGAGATAAATCTTGATACAAAGCTGGAATATCTTCTCTTTTACGTTGAAATTTCTCTTTTTGGTTTTCTGTTAACTTTCTAGGATTAAATTTCCAATTTGACTTGACAACAACATATTCTTCTCCGTTTTCTACAGTAGTCTTGACAATGCTCGTTTCTTTTTTCTTTGTTTTTCTGGGAACATCTTTCGCATTTGGTGTAGGAAATTTTTCTTGTTCAAAATCTTTGTTATTATCTGCAGCATGTTTTGAAGGAATAGACTTGCATGTTGTTCCATTTTCAATTTCATCTAATTTATTTTGAATTTTTACGTATAATGGGTCACTGATGGACCCTATATTCGATATTATCACTCTCATAGTTTTAAGAAGAATAGTTTTAGTGGAAGTTTGTTGCACTAGGAGCGAGGAATGTTCAATTAGGTCATTGGTAATGATAGGTGTGAGGTTTGAATATGCTTTAATACTACATAAAATACCCAATGATTTCAGTAAGTTTTCTAACAAGCTCCATTCTTTTGTGCCCTGAAAAAATATAACATTATTTAACTATTATGTCAGGCAAATCAATATAATTAATGTTGGAATAAAAGGTAGTCATAAAATTTACCTCTGACTGCACATGGCATACCGGAGTAATAACATTAAACAAATTCTTAATAATACCCAAAATATGAAGGGCAATAGATTCATCTACTGTGCTCATATTGATTATGCTGGCCACTATGGCTTTAATTACAGTGACGATCATTGGAAAAACTTGTTCATAGTTACTATAAGCATCCATAGCACTAGTGAGATTCTTGAATATTTCCAGTTCCGTTTGGTACTTCAAGCCTGTGAATATAAACATTTTGATTACTACTAGTTGGTCTATGAGCAATATCATATTACTAAGGAATCATCAAGCACTTGTCACACTAACGAACTAAACCCATAACGCGTCATTATTATATAAGTACTGATTTATTTTTTATTTAAAGGATTTTTTAACTTGACATTACCATTTTAGCAAATGGCTAAAATAAGATATTATTATCTAAAACAGACCTGTTTATTATAATTCTCAAAAGGTAGTTAGTTATAATAATACCTTTATATGAAAGCAAGTAGCCACATATGGAATTACATAATGCGTAAGTTATCAACAAAATAAATGCAATAATTTTGTTTCTTTCATTTATGAATCTCTGACTGATTTTATAATACACTGTAACTTGTAACTATAGCCACCCAGATTGCAGTGACTGTGAGTGGGTCTTGGTCCGAATCAAAAGCTTCATTTACTGTTGTTTCCTATTTATTATTGCCTTTTTTTCATGTATCACTCACAGATTAAATACTCGAAATTAAATAATGATTTCTATATTAAACAATACAAGAGTTTCCTATTTATTTGTAGAATACTGGAGAATAACAACATTTTAAATATAATCGCGTGGATGTAATACGAGACACTAACTAGGATACCTCCACAAGATAAATGTAGCATAACAAGGCATTGAAATTGCCATAATAGGAATTAATGAGTGCCAGCCATGGTAGGAATTCCTTCTACGACTAGCCTGTTGTTCTAGCTAAAGTCTAGCTAGGTCGTGGGTTCGATCCCCACCCAGGACAAATATTTGTGTGAAATACGATTATTTGTTCTGTGTCTGGGTGTAATTTATCTACAATATGTATGTATTTAAAAATGTATAAGTATGTTTATAGTGTACTATGGCAACCAGGAAACTGTAGGGTTTAGTTGTTGTTGAGGGAGCGAATTAAGATTGCTAGGTTGATTTGGTGATGAATAGTAAGTCCACTTTGCATGATGGACATAATAATAATTATTTATTTATTTCAAGTATCATGACTCACATTTGTTAGTAACAATAATTCTTACATCTAAGTTATTCCTATAACAACACACACACGCACACGCTTACGCACCCGTACGCGGCGCACCAGGGAAGCGCATCGTTTTCTCATAGTTGTATAAAAACAATCGACTTGAGCTTCCGCAAACATCCCTGATGCACTACAAAAGCGGGGCAACCCCATCAATATCCTGAACGCATTATTATATTGTATGCGAAGAGCGCTGTACGATTTCTGCGTATAATCAGCCCACAGACTGCACGTGTAAAACGAAGTGCAGTATGCACGAAACAGAGTTTTTTAACACTCAGTGAACAACGTGCAATTCTGCGAGCTATCATATTTGCCCTAACCGACAGCGCCCTTCGCTCACGCTCAATATCCTCATCGTCTTTCATGGCAGCGGTCAAGACGTGTCCAAGATATTTGATCTTATATACCCGTGTGAGCGGAGTTCCATTCAGACTGACTGGTGCTATAGTTTCTGGACCTAGTCTACCGCCGGAACCAAAGACCATGAGCTCACTCTTACAAGCATTGTATACCAATCCATGAAGTTTCAATCAATCCATAAGCAATATCTGTGTGGCTGTGAGTAGAAAATCTACTGCTAGAAGAACCACTAAAATTATGTAAGCTAAAATTAGTATTATATTAAATAAGTAAAAAAAATATGAAAGAGACAACACCAATCATCATCATGTCAGCCAAAGTGCGTCCACAGTTGGACAAAAGCCTCCCCAACGAATGGGGGGATATGCCATAATCGCCACGCTTGGCAGACGGGTTGGCGATCGCAGTTTGATGGTCATAGTTCACAGAAAAACGCTGCTGCCCATTCTCTAGTAAACATTCCCTCCGTCGATTTCTATTCCTATTCCCCTCACGGGATGAGATGGGGTGACGATATTCTATGCCATCACCACACAGCAATAATTGATTAGATATATTCTATAAATATGGCCATAAGATAAATCATGATGATGTAATAATTAAAAAAAGCTTACTCTTTTCCTTGAGTTTATGCGTCAATACAGCAGATAGCACACACAGTTTGAAAAATGTGGTTGAGTGAATCGCTGTGTTATTTGTTAAATAATTTGCTTCAATTTGTGCATTAAGAAATATTGATAGGTCTTTTTCAATATCAATCTTTTTTTGATTTACCACATTGTATATTGTGACCCAAGTCATTGCTGAAGTTTTAATCTGGAAAATATAAAAATCAATAAAATTTCCATGGACAACAGATTTTAGAGTATAAACCTTCGATCAATAATAGTACTATTATTGATTGAAGGTATAAACACAAGTTAAGCATATAATTTTGGCGGGCCTTTTGGCGTGGTTGGCAAATGCTCGCTTTTCACGCCGGACGTCGTGAGTTCGATTCCCACCCAGGGCAGATATTTGTGTGCATGAACATGTCTGTTTGTCCTGAGCCTGGGTGTAATTATCTAAATAAGTATGTATTTACAAAAGAAAAGTAGTATATGTAGTATATCAGATATCTGGTTTCCATAGTACAAGCTCTGCTTAGTTTGGGATCAGATGGCCGTGTAAATAATGTCCCAGGTCCCAGGAATTTTACTACGCAAGGCTGCGTTTGCTAAGTCCAGCAAGTGTTTAGATCCAAATAGGAGCTCATATCAAGAATTTTGCAGCCATACTTTAGTGAAATATAACTTCATCTTCCTTCCTGAGGGAGCAAATCTTGCGCCTAATTTATCTCGTTTTTAGGGTTCCGTACTCAAAGTTTAAAACGGCACCCTATTACTAACACTTCGCTGTTTGTCAGTTCGTCTGTCACCTGGCTGTATCTCATGAACCGTGATAGTTAGACAGTTGAAATTTTCACAGATGATTTATTTCTGTTGCCGCTATGACAACAAATACTATAAAACAAAATAAGATAGATATTTAAGGGGGCTCCCATACAACAAACGTGATTTTTTTTATAGATAATGTTACGGAACCCTCCGTGCGCGAGTCCGACTCACACTTGGCCGGTTTTTTTATATTTATTATTACAAATAACGTTCCCTTCCACTTTATAACAACCAATTCAAACAACAGAGATAATAACCTCGTGATATTATCACATAACATACTTAAAAACAATATAATAAACAGTATTAATAAAGTGGTCAACGGAGAGCCGTTTTGCTACGTTGAATGTTGGAGGAGGAATAGAAGGTAAGATGGACGAAGTATGTCAGCTGATGAGTGAAAAGCGGATCGATGTGTTGTGTGTGAATGAGACGAAGCGGAAAGGGTGTGATACTACAAACCACGGACTATACACGGCGTATTGGTCTGGAGTACCGAACACCACCCGAGCTTGCCAAGGTGTGGGTCTCATTCTTTCCACAAGTATGTCTGAGTGTGTGACTGAGTTCGAATGCGTGAATGCAAGAGTAATGTGGTTGAGAATGAAAGTTGGTATGACCCGTATCTTCCTAGTAGGAGTGTACGCTCCTGTAGATATGGGTGCAGTTGTAATACAGCGAGAACAAGAGGAAAGAAAGGCATTCTGGGAGACCCTGAGAGATGTGTTGCGGTTAAGTCGGTATAATGAAAGAGTAATAATGTTAGGTGATTTTAATGGATGGGTTGGGGTAAAACGTGATGGTTTTGAAAGAGTACTAGGTCAATTCGGTGACGAGAGTGAGAATGAGAATGGGTACAGTCTGCTTGAGATATGTTTGGAATGGGGTCTTTGTGTTACAAATACTATGTTTGAACATGAGAGATGAGATGAGAGAGAAAAAATGTGAGAAAGAGTATGATTGACTTCGTGATTGTAGATGAAAGACTGAGAAAGAATGTTCTAGACACAAGAGTCTATCGTGGGACCGCAATCCATACAGACCACTTTCTGGTGATGAGCCGAATAAGTGGTCTGTTCAAAGGATGGCGCCACCGAATCCCTGAGACTAAAAGTGTACTAGAGAGAATAAAAGTAGAGGAACTGCAAGAGGAAGAAGTGGCAGATGAGTACAAAAGTAAGTTGGTTGAGAAGTTTGAGGGATCTGAAGACATAAGAGAAGTAGAAGAGCTATGGAAGGTAGTCAAAGAAGGTGTAATAAAGAGAAGAAGAGGAAGAAAGATGAAGAATATTTGGTGGGATAAAAGTGTACAAAAAGTTGTATGTGAAAAGAAGAAAGCGTGGTTAGACTGGCTAGCCACCAGAGCAAACGAACGAATGCATAAGGCGACGAATGAGGATATAGAAAGGGCCTGGAATGATTATAGGAAAATAAAAGGAATTGTAAAGGATGTGGTGAACGAAAAGAAAAATGAACAAAAGGATAATTTTGATAGAAGGTTGTCTAAGGATTTTCAGACGAACATTAAGTTTTTCTGGAAATCCGTTAGATCAGTAAGAGGCATAACTCAAACCTCAGAACTGAAATCCATACGAGACCAAGATGGAAATATAGTGAAAGGGGAAGAATGCGTGTTAAAACGTTGGAAGGAGTATTTTGAAAGTTTGTATGAAAGAGGTGTAACAGAGAGTGCACGTAGTTCACTAAGTATAGACGAGAACAAATGTAAAGATGAAATTGGTATGGATGAGATTGTGAAAGCTATTAAGGGTATGAAATCAGGTAAGTCACCAGGGTATGACAGGATAACTTCCGAGATGCTGAAGGCTGGACATGGCGTCATAGCGAGTCAGCTGTGCAGCCTTTTCAATCTATGCTATACCACCGGCCAAGTGCCAAGTGATTGGTGCAAGGCTGTCATTGTACCTCTTTACAAAGGGAAAGGCTCACGGCAAGACTGTAAAAACTATAGGGGCATTAGTCTGCTCAGCGTCGTTGGTAAGTTGTATGCAAAAGTATTGGTTGAAAGAGTTGTGAAAGAAACCGATGCGAAAATATGGGATGCACAGGCGGGTTTTCGGAAAGGAATGGGATGCACGGATCAGGTCTTTTCTCTGCGAAGCATAGTAGAGAAGTTTTTGGGCAAAAACCAAAAGGTCTACTGTGCCTTCGTAGACTTAGAAAAGGCCTACGATAGAGTGTTGAGGAATGAACTATGGTCGGTACTGTCCATGTATGGGTTGAACGACAACCTTGTTCAAGCACTGAAATCTCTTTATAGGGATTCCAGAGCTTGCGTGAGGATTAACGGGTCATACACCGAGTGGTTTAGCATCCAAAAGGGTGTTAGACAGGGATGTGTAGCGTCACCGTGGTTGTTTAACCTATTCATCGATAGCTGTTTAAAAGATTTGAAAGAAAGTGAATGCGGTGTAAGGATGAATGAGTTACTCATCAAATGTCTGCTTTACGCTGATGATCAAGTTTTACTTGCATCATCGGCGGACGAGTTGCAGGTGATGGTAACAAATATGTATGAATCTTTTGAAAGGAAAGGGATGAAAATGAATGTAGGTAAGACGAAAGTAATGGTATTTGAGAGGGATGAATACACGACAGCGTGTGATATTGTGATTGGAGGAGAGAAAGTCGAACAGGTGAATGAGTTTGTATATTTGGGAACTTTGTTTACGAGAGATGGGAAATATGAAAAAGATATTGTTAGAAGAGTAAATGCGGGGAACAGAGTGAATGGGGCACTACACGCCTTTATGAGTAGCCGGCAAGTATCAAAGAAGGCTCGACTAGCCGTGCACGATGGAGTGTTAGTGCCAACTTTAATGTATGGAAGTGAAAGTTGGGTATGGCAGAAAAAGAATGAAAGTAAAATAAATGCAGTGGAAATGAGAGCTCTGAGAAGTATGTGTGGTGTGACTTTGAGAGACAGAATTCGAAATACTGATGTAAGAGAGCGTTGTGGTGTGAAAGAGGATGTAGTCACAAAGATTGAAAAAGGCATGCTGAGATGGTTTGGCCATTTAGAAAGGATGAATGAAAGAAGATTGACAAAAGAAGTATACCTGGCCTGTGTGAATGGGACAACCGGAAGGGGAAGACCACGTCGAACATTCTCTGACCAAATTGGAGATGTTCTCAAGAAAGGGCAGGTCAGAAGTACCCTAAACCGGCGAGCATGTATGAAGAATATAATGACAGTAATCGAGGCAAAAGAAGTATGCAAAGATCGTGACAAATGGAAATCCGTTGTCTCTGCCTACCCCTCTGGGAAACAGGCGTGAGTCTATGTATGTATGTATGTATTAATAACCTCCTCCTTTTTGACATCGGTTAAAAACAAGATAAGTTTATATCTATACTTACATCAGTAAACAAATGGATCGATTTCAACGGCCATAGCACCAGTTTTCCAACCAGTGCTGGTAACATCTTACATTGATTTTCATGAAGAGACTCAATCAAAGCAGTCCATAACATCAGGCCTGTATCATTTTGAGGCAGATTTGTTAACAGCCACTGAGTCACATAAGTCGGAGGACTATATATTGAATTTAAACAAAAGTTTGTCAATGGTTTGACTTTGGTTACCAATTCTTGCATGCTATGGCTGGAAAATATTTAAAAAAATACATTATTATTAAAAATGACCAATTTACTAGCTGTAGAATTCTGCCCTTAGAGTAGGAGCAATTATGGCGCACAACTATGTTTTATTACAAGACAACACCCCTACTAGAGAAATAAATCCCTCTATTTTGGAAACTTTACAAACATGTAATTCACACACAGCAACCCCACAAAGCACGCCCAGTCTCAATCCCCGCACAAGGGCTCTACCGGCTAAGTCACCGAACTTCGATTTCTTAAATAGCGTTCAAATAAATAATGGTTAAAAATGACTTAATCAATCGTTAAATCGGCTTCCATGAGCACACATGACGTCATAAATGGTCCGGAATCGATGGTCAACGTTGAAGCAGATTTAACTATTGATTAAGTCATTTTTAACCTTTATTTATTTCAACGCCATTTACGAAATCGATGTTCGTCGACTTAGCTGGTAGAGCCCCAGGATAACTAGCTATGCGTCCCGTAAATACATTTTTTTAAATTTTATTAGAATGAAAAGTGGTCTCTAGGTTTACGGTTCTACTACTCTGCCTAATCCATATATCATCAGTTTCAATCGTCGTGGATTGCATGTTCATAACACCCAGATATATGAATTAGTCAGAGTAGTAGATGAGTAAACCTAGAGCCCATTTACCGTTCTAATTAAATTAATAGATTCAGTACGAACTCATTTATATTAACTACAGGCAAGCTAAGTAAAATTAAAAAAATGCGGGACTTTTTAAGTCTCTGTTAGAACAAAGATCCTTTATTAAACATGTAAAACTTTTTAAATCAACTATTGACATTGTGAAGCTCGACATTAATCATTTTCGATTCCCTAGCATCATATCACATTATAATGTGTTGAAATTTCATTTTTGTATTTAGTTTACAAATATATAGACGGGCCGGTTGACGAGATTGGTAAATGCTTGCTTTTCAGGTCGCGGGTTTGATTCCCACCCAGGACTGATATTTGTGTGCATGGACATTTTTATTTATTTATTTATAAATGATACACCATCGACAGTTCACAATGCAACTTAAAATTGTTTTTATGTTTAAACACAAGTTCTGTGTGATTTGCCATTACAGGTGCATACAACATTTACAATATTATAACAAAACAAAACTTTAAAAGGGACTAGGTGGACCGACGACCTCAAAAGGGTCGCTGGGACAGACTGGATGCGGAAGGCGGAGGACCGTGTGCAATGGCGCGTGTTAGGAGAGGCTTATGTCCAGCAGTGGACTGCGATAGGCTGATTGATTGATTGAAACTTTAAAAAAGTCTATATTACCTAAAATTTTGGTTTAAAATTAAAGATAGAAACTAAAACTAACATAACAAGGTTAACATGAATAAATTAATGAATGATGGAAGTTAGATCAGTGTTAATAAAAAAAACATTAAATTAAATAATGTATTCAGAGAAACAACATTAATTGTTTGAAGTCTTACTAAGAATATCCAGTATTACATAACATGACTGTTTGTCCTGAGTCTGGATTATATAAGTATGTATTTACAAAAGAAATGTAGTATATCAGTTATAAGATTTCCATAGTACAAACTCTGCTTAGTTTGGGATCAGATGGCCGAGTGTGAATAATGTCCTAGGATATTATTATATATATATCAGTAGTATATCATTGTTTAGGGCTTTTTGCATGACTAAGAAAAGAAAACATCCTAAATAAATTAAAATTAAATACTGTTGATTTGTAAACACATAATTCCAGATGAACTGTATAAGCTCTGTATCACTTTGAAATTTTAACATGTTGCCTGTAAAGTGGTGATAGCCAATGAAAAATTATAACACAATAGCTTTTTGTAAACAATAAAAAAGTAATTACTTTATAGTCACCAATCATTTATATTACCTTCTATGTATTATATCCAGCGATGGTTCTAGCATAACTTTTAAGATTCTGTACAAAGGGTCAGCCTCATCTTCTTCAGATTTTAGAATGTGTCTTATTTTGATTTCTTCGTCAAAGAATGATAAAATCAAAACATTAAACATGAAAGACGCAAGCCTGTTGTTTGACCTGCATTCCTGTAAGAATAGTAAATCTGTCAATAATTGCATATTAATCTGATCTGGATGGTATTTTTCTTCTGCTTATGAGTCAATGATTCAACTGATTAAAATTAAAGAACTCTGATCAGTATTTTACTGATTATCAGTCATTGAAGTCCTGTTGCCGCGTTTGGCAAATGCTTGCTTTTCACGCCGGAAGTCATGGGTTCGATTCCCACCCATGACAGATATTTGTGTGCATGAACATGTCTGTTTATCCTGAGTCTGGGTGTAATTATCTATGTGTATTTACAAAAGAAAAGTAGTATATCAGTTATCTGATTTCCATAGTACAAGCTCTGCTTAGTTTGGGATCAGATGGCCGTGTGTAACTAATGTCCCAGGTTATTATTATTATTATGTAGTCACAATGCAAACAGTGATGACGTAAACCAATACTAGGCCATGGGCGAAAATAACTTTTGCAACAGCCCACTTGTTGGATCGTGTGAGGCTTTAAACAGTTATAATTTTAAAAAAATAAAGGAAGGATACCGCCTCTCACCATCTTGGAATCCTGTAATAACGAAGTGCCATCGTCGCGTAACCAACGTAGTGCGCCCGGGCGCTGATGTCATTAGTGTCGTGTGTACCGACAGTTTCGTAAAGGAAAATAAAAAATATCAAGACCATGCGAGGGTAGATACCGATACCCGAGCTTCACGGAGACGACGCTGCCGAGCCACACCAGTCGACCCGTGACCACGGCTGGTGCAATCCATGCCGAAACGTCGGGTAAACAAGGTAATGATTTACCTAAATATTTATCGCGATGAGACCCGTGTCTACAGTATATAAAAAATGTGTACAAATCGCGAAAGTTTAAAAACATTAAAATAAAGGAATTCAATTATTAGTTACATTAGTAAATCAATAGCAGTAAACTACCTAAAACTTTGCGGTTAAACCGAAAAACTTTAATCGCATGAAGCCTCACTAAGTATATACTAAATTTTATAGCAGTACAGAGGCCCTTGGTACGTGAATCCATGAAAATCGCCTACGTTTCCCACATCTTCTGCTGCTACTGATTATGAGTACTTTAGTGGCCTTTTGATTCTGATATATTTTCTATGAGAGGCATGTAAGCAAATATTTCATCAGACCACAATATTGTTATTTTTATCGCAGTGCAAGGCCCTTGGTACATAAATCCTAACAATAGCCGACGTTTCACACATCTTCTGAGGCTACTGATTATGAGTTCTTTGGCTAAGATTCTCATATATTTTCTATAAGATGTTTTATCTGAACACTGCATTGTTTTTTTTTATCACAGTGCAAGGCCCTTGATACGTGAATGTCATAAAAATCGCCTGTTTCCTACATCTTCCGCGGCTACTGATTATGAGTTCTTTGGTAGCCTTTTGATTCTGATATATTTTCTATGAGAGGCATGTAAGCACATGTTTCATCTGTATTCTACATTGCTAATTAATTGATCTCTTTATCTCTAACCATGACACAAACAGACTCGCTTGTATTTGGTGGTTCCAATTTTGAAGTTCACCACATGGGCCAAGTCATGACCAGATTTTTTGCAGATCAGAATGTCGAGGTATACACGAAGGACAAAACGGTGTGTTAGTAAAATTTTACACAATCTTCACACTCAGTAGAGTAGGTACAGACGCCAGCACATCAACCTACCGCATTCTGTTAAAATTCTCCAATTGAAAGTAAACCTAATGTTTTTGTGATAAATTTGAAAATCTATAAAATAAATTTTACATATTGGGGTAGCTGGATGTCTTGGCGTCTGTACAGTTACTAAACTATTTGGCTTTACATTTAAGCCCATAAGCCAAGCTGTTTTTGATGTCCTTTTATATTATATAGGTAGTTTATATTGCAGAGCCAGTCACAAAAAGTGTTTGATTGAATATGCATGTTCCATCGCACTGTCTGCTTACTATAACGCAAGAACAATTAACTCAATAAAAAAAAAGACTCTGTATTAAGATCAAAACCTTACCTTCACCAAGCGAGAGATAACAGATATCATTTCAACAACCAAATCCTTTCTTATATTATTTTCTGGCAGTTCGCCAATTGTCACCAGGAAAGATTTCCACAAGCACATCATCTGCGCATCTGTCAAACCATCTTCATTTGTTGTAGTCAAAACTATTGTAGTAGTCAAAGAGAAGATCCAATCATTCCAATTATCCACTAAGTGTTTTGTATTAATCACTTTACCAGTCAGTTTGGGTAAGTCAGTACAACCATTACAATTAGTGTGGCCAAGCATTTCCACCATAGCATACGTACATTCTTTCTGCACTTTTATAGAAATTTGACCAGGCACAAATATAGATTTGTCCAAACAGTGTTTCCCAAAGCAGAAATGCAAGAATGAAATCAAAATCATGTCAAGGAACTTGTCCATTTTATTCTGGAACTTTCTAATTAAGTGCCACCAGCAGTGAAACTTAGCTAAGGCAGTCTCTTCAGTCTTTGCATTGTTAGACTTGAGTGGAATAATTAAGAGTTTTATTCTTTTGTTTATATTACTTTCATTTGTTTCTGTTGAAAAGCTGTCAATAAGTACATTCCAACATTTGAATGCTTTGCATCTGTTTGTTACATCTAGTTTGAATGCTACCTCCACAACTGGAAGCATGGAATTGATGGGTGATCCAATATTGCCCATGGACTGTGTGATTTGATGTCTCAGTAGTCTGATGAAAACTATCCACACTCTTTGCCATAATTCATTGCCTTCTAGTAATTGATTTTTCATGTCATGGGGATACCTGAAAATGTATATATAATAATTAATATCTTGTCAAGGCACACCCAAACTCAGAACACTAATTTATGGCCCATACAAATAATAATCCTATGTGGAGATTGAAACAGAATCGCAGTCAGGCGAATACCTTACGCCATCTGTGAATTTCCATCATAAAGTAGTTCTATATTTAATATGTGAAATACTAGTTCATGATGTATTAGAATTGCTTGAATGGAGCATGCATAGTACAAGATAAGATCATTTGTTTATGATAAACCATGGTTACAGGATGGTAAATCTTAATATAAAGTTCAGCATGTTTTGCCAATTTAACAGACATGTCGTAATTTTAAATTCTAAAAGTTGTATAATAGACTTACCCTTGTGGGTTACATAAACATGTTATAACATGATTCCAACTTTCATTGTTTTTATAATCCAAATTAACAATGGTATCAGTCAATAGTTCAAGACATTCTACAGCTATTACACAATCTTGGTTAGCCCGTGAAAAAAGTGACATGGTTGTTGGTATCATTTTAGCGAACCAAACATCTAAACCTGCTTCTATGAATGATTTTCTCCGTTCTCGAGGCATAACTTTAAGTAACTTTTTCAGCAAGGTCAGTGCCTGAAATAAAGGATGGTAAAATGAAAATTTGTGATTTTTATTGTCATAGTAATCTACTTATATGCAAGTTTAAAAAAACCTGCATTATTTAAAAATGAGAAGGAAATCATAAACTTCGCCACCATCACTACACAGCATAAAGATATGATCCTTATATACAGTGAGAAATTGATTGAAGCTATTTAAGACTGCTGTTTCCAAACAACATATAATAATTTTTATATATATATAATAAGAGGGCGACAAGCGAGCAAGTGGGTCACCTGATAGTAAGTTATCACCAACGCCCAAATACACTCACAACACTAGAGGAGTCGCGGTTGCGTTGCCGGCCTTTAAAAGAGTCAGCAAACCTGTGTTGCTGACCTTTCCCCCCAATCCGAAGAGCCCTGGCGACCTTACTACTCACATGCAGAAACACAACATTAAGTTATTATTAAAGAATGTCTTCTGTGCGGTGGAGGTACTTCCCCAGTTGGGCTGCTCCTTCACCCAATTAAGGCTGTGTCTTACCTCTGGTGAAAGTAATTGATTCACCAACATAACTGACCATTATGAATTCTGTATTGCACACCAATATGGCAATGTGCCTAACAGTTGTAGTTGCAAATGAATACTTAGAGCTAGAAGCGTAAAATATCTAGGAGTCATCATACATGAGAAACCCAGTTTTGGTGAACATGATATGATTACCACATCAGCATAGGTTAGGAAGCTCTTATATGTAATTAAAACTTTGCGGATGGTTTCGATGTGTTTACTAATGACAGTATAAATATACTTAAGGCACTCTATCTTGCTGCATTACATTACTGCTTGGGTGGTTCGGCCATAATCTATCTTACCATTCTGGGGAGAGCTCAGTGTACTGTCAAGACTATGCTAAAGAATCCTTATCGCATTTCTACTACTAATTTATATGAGGAAAACCAAGTGTTGACCATGAGGACTCAAAATTGAAAGAATTGCACAGAACCATGTGGTAAACTAGACAGAACCTTAACTTTCGACTCAAATTCATTGGTTAAGTATGTGATACATACATTAACTAACAATGCTTAAAATTCAATCATAGAAATATGTTTAATGTTTTATGGCAGACTGTTTTGAAACAAATTTGTTTCAAAACAGTCTGCCATGAATCTTTTTAATTTAAATTAAAAAGTTATTTAGGTGACATGAAATAAACTTTTAAGTTATATTTTTAATGTAAACCAGCAACAATCTTACTCCGTCTTTAATATGATGTACATCTATTAAAGAAAACTGATTCTTGATCAGCTGCCATATTTTGAATTGGGAGCAAAAAATGATATTTTTGAAATTAAAAAAATTATTTTATGTGGTTCCAGAAACTAGTGTTTACAACACTTAGACACAGACCCTTAATCAGACTATGGAATAATAGATCCTGCCTTATTTTAAACTCTATTGTGTTGTAATAAGAAACCAATGAATATAAACATGTCCTATGCCCGATTAAGGGTTAAAGCAACTTTCATAATAAACTGACATGGATTTTTATCATATTCATACTACAAATTAAATTAATGTTCACATCAAATGTTCTAGATAGCAAATAACATAAGATTTATACACAAGAATAAATTTTAAAAGCAAACAGTTGCATACCTGTAATTTAACTTGAGATACTTCATTAGAGATATAAAGTTCAAATATCTGCACCAATTCATTTTTATTCTCTGTGGCAGCCAGAAGAGTTTCGTCAGAGTATGAAAGCAGAGTGCGGAAACAAAGCTTCTTCAATGAAGAAGACTTGGAGAAGTCACCGAGAGCTGCAATCTTTGTAATGTGCAGCACGGCTTCTGCTGAGGGCACTAGATCTGGTTGTGGGTCAAAAGCCCCCTCCTGAAACATACATCTGTATTAATATGGCATTTTACATTTAATAATTATAACTATAGTTGAATAAATAAATATGGATAAACAACTATAGCCATTGAGAAGAGTCATCAAAAAATTTACTAAAAAGAAAAAGTAAATTTAAAAACTTTTATATATATTTTTGTAAATAAAACATTCTCTTAAGAAAATTGAAATCCTTGCAGCATAACATTTAGGATATCAGGTCTATAAGCAGAAGCTAGTAAATTATGACAACTTTCTGCCATTAAATTGTGTAGACCATGAGCAAGGCAATAATAATTCATAAAATTATTAATAAATCCTAGGAAACATGTGAAATAAATTGTTTTTACTTGTAGGTAGGTGACAAGATCTTACTAATATCATAAAATGTGAAAGTTTGTGAGCCTAGATGTTCGCATGTATTAATGTTTGTTACTCTTTCACTAAAATTGTAATAATATCACACTAATATTATAAAGGCAAAAGTTTATGACTGTGTGAGTATGTGAGTGTGTATGTTTGTTACTTCTTCATGTCAAAACTTTTCAGGAGTTTTCAGCTTTTCTTACAGGAATGAAAGAGACAAATACAAAAACTAGTTGATTATACTACCTCCACTCGATTCACTATCACAAATATGATATCCAAAATAGTAGCAGCATACTTCCTTTCTTCTTTTAAATCGTGCACACATACTGCTAATAACCTCTCTATTTCTTTCACACTTATAGATTCTTTTCTCTCCAAAACACTCTGCACAGTAATATAATTTTGAGTTCTAGATAAGTGGTTATCCAAACAATGGTCTTCCAAATGATCAAGAACAGTCGGCAAATCTGAGCACCTTACTATTTCTTCCGGCATTCTGAAACACAGTTGAGATAGTCAATATGGAACTTAACAGCAACCTAAACAAGCACCGACGCTATCTTCATCTATATGCGTCTAGTGCAATGTGCATATAAATTGAGAAAAAGGGCTATGAACTATAAACAAAAAAAGTGTCAGGAGTAACTCGAAATGAGTAGACCACTAATAAATATGGCAAAACTAAAAGTTAAAGCTTTAAATATTAGATGAAAATAAACAAGGCACAAAATAACGTACTTTTCGCGTTAAAAGTATTCTGAAGCACAAGTTTTAACAAACTATTTTTAATCCGAAATAGAATCCACAAAACGCATTTTTGACAGTTGACGCATTTCTGGCGCGAAGTATGACGGTTAAATTGTTGCCATTATCAGAGCAATAATACCACAATCACAAAACACACATGGCGCACAGTGGAACGAATGTATGGGAGCGGTTGGACGTAGACATGTCCGAAAAATAAGAGTAAAATTATGACAAACTAATGATGCCATCTTATTCGATTACTTAATGCCTTCATAAATTGTGGTGATGAATTTCTTCATAACTCCCATATTTCGGGAGTAATTTGAGAAAATGTGAAATTTTACTATGAAAATGAGTGTATCGAGCTCTCTCCCTCCTGATTCCGGGCTTGTTTCAAGTAGCGGTCTCTAATATCGTAATGCTATTACTAAGAGCTATATTTAATACTAAGACACATAGTGCGCCAAATGTGCACTTTCTGGGATAAAAGGAAATGAAAATTAAAAAAAAAAAACGTTTTTTCCCCATTTGTATTTACTTTAAACCGCAGACAGACTTATTAAGAGGTCTATAAATATATTATCTATATACAGAAATATATATTAACAAAAATATTCACAAGAACTGATGAGAGTATGACTTTTAAGTAAGTTGAAGATTTACGAGGACTAGGATGTGTACAAGTTGAAGCATCAGATTTAGCAGGAGAAATTATGGGCTCGATGACGTCACTTATATTTTCTGTAGAAGGTTCCATATTTTCATTCTGTAATTCCGGCCATTGAATTGCAGCCTGTAGCCAAATCTCATGTTTCTTCCGAAACTTATCTGTGCTTCTTCCAGACTTTGTCCATTTTGCATAAATGCGGTAGCAAAATCGACGACACCAGTCTTTTAAACTTGTTTCAGCACTTTCACATAACTGAACACAACTGTTATCTTTTAAAACACTGAACAAATAGTTAAAGTCGCGTAAATCTTTATGTGCGCGTGCGCATAAAGCAACGTGAATATCAAGATTTGTATTAAAATTTGGAAAATACATTGCGAGATTAGCTTGGATACAACGAGGTGTAAATCAACACTGATTTTAAAGTTACTAATAGTGACCTATTTATATAAAATCCAGGTATCCCAGGTATCCTTTGTTAAATATTGCAAGGTAATTAGTTATTGTGATAATTAGTAAATGATGCATGCTAAATTAGTGTATTAAGAGCCATTTAGTAATTAAATAATAGCAATGTTCTTATCAGTAATCATTAGTGCATCAGTTTTATATGTAAACCTTAAGTCCCTAATTATATATCCTAATTAGCTTATATCTTCTCTAATTGGCTGCTCAGAAATGTTATTGTAATAAGGTAAACCTTTAGAAAAACGGTTTTAATCAACAAAATAAACAAAAAATAAAAAAATTGTGTTATAAAATAAACATCACTCTTTATCCCAGAAAGTGCACATTTGGCGCACTATGTGTCTTAGTATTAAATATAGCTCTTAGTATTAGCATTATGATATTAGAGACCGCTACTTGAAACAAGCCCGGAATCAGGAGGGAGAGAGCTCGATACACTCATTTTCATAGTAAAATTTCACATTTTCTCAAATTACTCCCGAAATATGGGAGTTATGAAGAAATTCATCACCACAAGTTATGAAGGCATTAAGTAATCGAATAAGATGGCATCATTAGTTTGGCATAATTTTACTCTTTTTTTTCGGACATGTCTACGTCCAACCGCTCCCATACATTCGTTCCACTGTGTGGCGTGACAAAACGATGAATCTTAGTAATACTTCATGGCACAATCGTTTTCCTAAATTGAATCGTCCGATAAACTGTGTCTTAGTGTTGGGGTACCCTTTAAGAGGCTTTTAAGTGGTTGAATTTCGAATTTATTCTTTTCATACAAAATACTAATACTTGTGGTAAAGTATGCACAGTCTCCTTGATTAGTTAACAAACAGACTTTTTTTGATATATAGTTTATAGTAAAAAAGGAAGAAATACAGGCAATGGTTTTCAGTGATAAAAATGGCAGTTCAATTATTTATCGATACACATAAATAAACGATAAAAATGTAAAGTTAGTATACCTAACGGAAGAGAGCATCAAAGGGCTGAGTGAACGAAATTTCACTAGAAGCAACACAGTGTGGTACGAAGAGATGCGTGATGCGACGTAACAGACAGAACTGATTTTTGTATCTGTCTGACAGTTCGTCGTAAAGACTACTATAGTATACTGTTCCTCGGCACTCATTGGCACGCTGAGAATTTGATACATGTGTTTTTTTCTGATATTACGTGAAATCGTGGATATTTTTGAAAAATAGTGCTTCTGAAACATGTTGTACAGACGCCAGCACATCCAGCTACTCCAATCTGTCAAATTTCTTTTATAGATTTTCAACTTTATCACATTAGCATAAGGTTCACTTTCAATTGGAGAAATTTGAGAGATTGGGATAGTTTGATGTGCTGGCGTCTGTACAACACAGCAATATAACTCCTAAAATATTCATTACACAGGCAAATTATACCAAAGTAGCTGTTACCCGCGACTTCGTCCGCGACAATTTTGAATGATGACTAATGTAACCTACAAAAAAGTCCTAACATACGTGAAAGAGTCGCGTTTAAAAACTGTAAAATTAATGTGAAAAAAGAAAGGCCGTTCATTAAAATTCTGTGTGCTATTCCTGTCAGACATGGTTTGAGAAATGATCCAATTAAAATGAATAGTGATACTAAACTGTACAGGCTCATAGTGTCACTAATTATCACATAAGTATAGTTTTTAGACGATTTTTCATTGGCCTACAATTTTGAAATATGGCACCAAGAGATAAAGGGGAAAAAGGGGAAATTTATCGATTTTTGATACATGTCATTCGCTGTCAAGCAGTTTCAACGTAAAATTGAGCTTCTTACTCTGTAAGACCAAAAGTATACACATATATATTAATTCACTTCTAATCTACCCCACATAATAAGAGCAAGGAAACACTAATTGATTTTACAAAATCATGCGTTTAACTTCAAAACTGACAGATTTTCATATAAACTTACATCCCCTATTTTACGCCCTTAGAGGTAGAATTCTAAAAATTCTGAAATATATATTTTAAGTCTTTAACTTGGAGGCCAAATATCAATTTTCATGCGTTTAACTTAAAAAAATGTCACATTTTTCATACAAACTTACATCCCCTATTTTAAGCCTTTAGGGGTGGAATTCCCAATAATCCTGAAACATGTATTTTTAATTTTTAACTAAAATGTCAAATACCAATTTTCACGCGTTTAACTTAAAAAAGTCATATTTTTCATACAAACTTACATCCCACATACATATTTTATGCCCTTAGCGGTAGAATTTCGAAAAATCCTGAAACACATATTTTTTTATTTTAACTGAAAGTCCAAATTCAAAATTATCATGCCATTAACTTCAAAAATTACGGATTTTCATACAAACTTTTATCCCCTACTTTACCCTTTTAGGGTATGATGTGTTTCTAAAAACCCTTTCTTAGTGCTCCCCTATGTTATAAAAGGAACCTCTGTGCAAAATTTCAAATTTCTAACCCTTATGGTTTAGGCCCTGCGTTCATATATATATATATATATCAGTGAGTTAGTTTTGCCTTATACCTATATAGATCGACACCTCCTAACTTAGGGTTTATTTTTGCTTAAGCGCTTTGGAATGTAAGCACTAACTGTGTTAATTCTCTTCTATAAACATTTATTAATATATAAAGGAAATATCAAATACCTACACATAATGCAGAATTTACGAATATTTTGTGTAAAGGAATAATTTTCGTTTATATTTTATCCCTAGGGCTGCATCAAGTTATCGATATTTCGTGTCCACTGTCTATCACGTAGTTAAAGAATGTATTACTGATATTACCTATATATACCTTTAGATATGAATCTAAACTAAGTTGCAAAAAAAAAAAAGCAACTCATCCGAAACCTGAGGGCGCAAAATAAACGCACTAAAAACAACGTCCTAACCTTAGCATCTTTGCTTGGCGTAATTCAAAAACGTCCTGGCCTGAAAGATCATTTAAATTATTTTGCCGCAACATGCTGTAAAATCCATACAGGCTTTAAACAACCGAGTTCCAGAGAACCAATTCAACATTTCTATAGCCCGAGATCTTAAAAAATAAATGAATGATTTAAAATATCTTCTGAGTTTTTATTAAATATTCTTCCTTCACCCCGGAATAATAGTTTCAGTCATGCAAAATCCACCCCATCCTATTTTAGTAGGTACTATTAATATTTAGTACCTACTATTACAGTTACTGATTAATATGATCGATATCGATATTACCTAATGTGAAAATCAACATGACATACACACAAATGTCATGCTATTTAGGTTTAGTTTGACAGCTCGTGATTGTTGCTGTATTCCTCTAGGTATACCTTCTAACTTTATGATTCCGACTTGTCTAAATGTTCGAAGGATTCCGACATATTATTATATTGAGTTACTCTCTAAAATCGTGCAATGTTGCCTGTAGAATAAAGTGATTACGTTGATAATAGAAGTTATATCCGAATAATGAAGCGACGAATATCTATAACTCAGAGTCAGCTGTATTATTGTGATTGTACCTACTATTACTGCCTTTTTTAATGATTTCTATTTATTCTTATGTTTTTTAATTAACTATTTATATACTTCAAATGTAGGTACAATAATAATATAATATGATCGTAAATGGATTGAAATCAATGATGTTTGAATTTTGAATTAGTTATCGCCCATCTCGGATTACTCTAAGTTGTTATTTTTACTCTAATTTATGTCTTTGGTGTGCAATAAAGACTTATCTATCTATGTATCTAAATAATTTTACTAAATTCGGAACGGCCAAAGATTTACAGTACAAATTGAAAAATATTCACGCCAGTGAGGAACCTGCGCTAAAGGCTTCCCCACAAAACAAAAATCCAAAGCAACTAGAAGAATACGATGTACCTGGCTGGACTGCGTTCGGGTAGCTACGTTCTCGTCTCAAATACCGTAGGTAGTGTCTCAAGTCGAAAATCATCTTATTTTTTTTAATTCCGTTTTACGGCTCTGGCTTCTTTGACCTTATGAGCCTTCAGTAAATATATTTTTAAAACATTTATTTCCGTCATTGTCAAGTAAAGTCCGTCACAGTCAAGTCATACATAGTCCTTGTCCAACCCCAGTAAAGCAGTGGAGACTTTACTAGAGGCTTTTATGGAGTTTTGGTTACAACACGGAAAATCACCATTCACGGCAATATCGCACTTTCCTCCACTTCTGTACATTGTCGAAGATGTTATGTCTAAAAATCCACCATATTTACACAAAAAACGCATTTACACCAGTTTTTGAAAATAAAACATAGCCTCGGTGCGTCTTTTTCCGCGTTGGCGCCAAAACCCTCGAAAATCTTCGACCAGCGTGTGTTGCCAGTGATGAGTACCTAATGAAACAGAGACGGGGTCGCCTACTATGAGCCTCCTACTAAGAAGGTTTTAGATCACACAAAGAGCAATCAGAAATGTTAAAATCAGCAGGCGCACTAACATAAAGTAAACATAGCCCGAAGAATTGCCAAACTTGCTCCTACACTAGGGAAATAAATCCAGGTATCACGGAGGACTTTACAAATATACAATTCAAGGACACGAAGCACACCCAGACCAAGTCTAAAAATGTATGGTACACCTTGATAGCTGTCGTGTGCAGGACTCGAACCCGAGACAAGCGGGTGCCCAGGTAGTAACGTGGCGTTTAACCACTGCGCCACACATGCAGCCTTTGGAAGACATGTGTCACGATATATGCGAGGTATTTTTGCGATATATGTTTGTACAGAGACAAACAGTGAGTTAATTTTTCGGAATTAAAGAAATTACGGAGTCGTAAACGTTATAGGTATCTATGGAGTATTTTTGTTATGGATTCTATCTCAAAAACTGGACAAGTTAGGAATTTGGAGTGTCTGCATAGTGCATACCTACTGTATATCCACAAAAATTACATTGTGTATAGAATCTCATTGACAAAAATACTTAAAATGCCAATCCAAGATATTATTTGTAAGCAGTAAACGAAACAAACAAACAAGAGAGGCCTGATTCACAGAGTGATAGCCGGTTAAGTAGGTAAGTAAAAAAACTACATATTCATAAAAAATAAATCTTAAAAAAACTTGTGTGTACTTATGTACACGCGTTAGAAGTTATACTTCTTAATATACAACTTGAACATAGTTATCAATTTTCATACCACCTAGAACCAACGTCATGCTGTTATTTTTACGATGCGCGCGCATCGTAAAAATTCACTCTCATACCACCTAGAACTAACTTCATGCTGTTAAATTTTTTGGTGTCGGTGTGCGCGCGCATCGTAAAAATTCACTCTCATCATTTTTCTCCATCGCGCCAAAATAACTTCAAAAATATAAGAAAGAACACCACTTGCAGAAGATAATTACATCAATTGCAAAATACTTGCAACCCCATTAACACAATTTATGTTGAAATTATTAATAAAAATTGATGTTACCTACCATTTTTATAGTTTCTTTACGATTCATATTTGAACAGATACATTCGTTTTCATTTCATAATTTAATCAATGTTAAACAACGTTTCATAGTTACAGCATTGAATATTACCTAATAAATCTTTGTTAGTTAAACCAATATAAATCTTGTATGTTTCTTTTTCTATAATATCAAACCTAACCTTGATATTGTGTCACGGCAAGTCCCTGTATTGCCGTCACACAATATTTGAGTTAAATCTTATAGCATAATACTCTATGTTCAATATTTAAAGTATAACATTAATTTTTAACAGTTGTCTATGTTGTACGAGCTGGTTAATCAACGTTAAACAACGTTTCATAGTTACATCATTGAAAATTACTTATATCTTTGTTAGTTAGGCCAATAAAAATCTTTTATGCTTCTTTTTCTATAATATCAAAACTAACTTTGCTATTGTGTCACGGCAAGTCCCTGTACTGCCGTCACACAATATTTAAGTTAAATCTTATAGCATATTTTGTACGAGCTGGTGAATAACCTATAAAGGTTACCTAACATTTATTAACTCCTGTGTTCAAAGCAACTCGTTTATTACATATAATAATAATAATATCACAGTGCCTGTATAGATAATAATAATATCACAGCCCGCAGCTATAGCGCTTCTGTTCGACAAAAATAAATCACTTTAGAAGTATAGCATCTGTCCTTTTGTGAGATTAGTATTCCTAACAACACATCAACCAAGAGGACACACACACACAGTATAAAAAAACATATCGTAATATTTTTTATTGTAGATTGTAGACTAGGGCTATGTTTAATAATAAAGGAACATGGTTCTCTAACCATCCCACGCTAGTAAGAGTTAGATGAGACGACTGACTAGTGACGGCAAATATGAGTAGGTAGGTACTAGAACCTTAAGTAACATCCCACATTCATTGCCATGAACATCAACAGTCATTTCATAAATCAAATAAAGACGATGTCTATAGCATTCTTGACCTAATTCGGCTATGGCGGAGTCGTCTGGTATCCGAACCAGAAGGAAAATCTCAGCCATGACTACCCAGCTACGCAAGATTTATTCATCATCATCATTTTGGCCACAACATCTTGGTAGATGATTGCTGCAGCGCTGCTGTTGCTATATTTGGTTAATATTGCATTGTCTTTTGTGACTTATCAGTCCAATAGCCGCTCGGCATATCTTGCCACACCTGTCGCAAATAAATTGCGAATCCATGGGATGGGGATCTTGAACAATAGTTTTGTTAAAATTTGTAGAACATAATTACATATAATGTCCAATTCAATATCGAAACTCCCCGCATTAGGCTAGACTAGGCTATAGTGCAGGAGTGTTTGCACAAACTCACTTGTTCTATGTTTCCTCACGCTCATAATCCGATAGGACATCTCTGAGATGACCGGGATAGGACCGGAGATCAGGCATGGGAACGACAGCTTGATGAGCTCTCCGAGGAGTATATATAACACGCAGTTATTGGATTTTTTCCCTGCCAAAAAATTCTAATAATAATTTTTGGTCAGATTAACAATACTTATTTTTAGTGATACCAATGAATACTTAAACATTACTTTATACGAAAGGTTCGTGAGGACTGCAAAGAAGGAAAAATTCTAAATGATGTGTAGGTATCAGTATTTACAATATAACGTAATACTTAATACAACAATCGAAGAATAATATGTAATCACCCATAATTTGTATGGTATTTCTTGTAGCTATTTGGAAAAATAATAAAGCCTAGATGCCTTTTTTAATACCTACCAGGGCGTTTACAATGAGCCTATAAGAGGCTTTCAATGCTTCTCCGGACCATAAAGGCGGACGAGGTCTCGAGGCCTGGCGTTTTAAAGCCATGAAATTCGTAGTCATAGTAGATATATATCTTTTTTTCTACCTTTGGGATACAAAAATATAATTACAAGTTAAGTTTTTGCGAAAATTGAACTCCATATGAACTGTTAAAGTTAATATGGAGTAGGAGTGCAGGAAGTTAATAATTTTATAAAAAAGACATAAGAAGTCAATTATTTTAATTTAAAAATACATTATACTCACTAACACGCTTTTGACGCACTGACAAACCGAGTGTCATAGTCATAACTGAGAACTGATTAATTTTATTTGTCTTGACAATAGAACCTTAACGGTCGAATTTCGAATAAGTGCCATCTAGTTATTAGGTATTTATTATTCAAGGTGTCTAGCGGTATCGTGTTCAATCGCAGATACGAGGTCCTGGTTTCAAAAAAGTGTAGTACCTACATTAACTTGCAAAATACCAAAAAATAGATTAGACCTATGTATATAAGAATAACTAATTAGCTGATGCATTTTGTATGAGGAGCCAAAAGGTATATTTCTCATTTTACGTACTAATGTTCTTTAATTTGTTCAATTTCATGGGTAGATAACTTTCCTGAAGTTTCCTTAACTATTTATGTGATCCCTTGTATATTTATAAGGATTTTCACAAGTAAGTACAAGTAAGTGCAATTGTTAGTAGGTATGATATTATCTTTGACGAGGTTAAGAGTATCTAATAGTTTTGTTTCATGTGAGTTCCTACAGATTCAGATTCAGATACTTTATTGTGGATCATAGGTAGGTACAAAATACAGATGTTGAACAATATTTTAAGATCAGCCATGTCCCGCCCTTTGGGCATACAATAATTAACACACAATTAAAACAATAATTACATAACACAATGTCAATAAATTAATTCAGAAATATATGTCATATTTAATAATTGTCAAGTTATATAATAAAAATTAATAATAATAAAGATTTCTACATAAATTCGATCTCAGGTATACAAAATGTCAGGACTATTGTTAGAATACTGAACGCATCATGACTGGGTATTTATTACATTAAAGTTTTATCAGACAGAAAGTCTTTTACTGAATAGTAGCATTTGTTTACCAACAAATCATGGAGTCTTTTCTTAAATACTTTCATTGCTGTTATTGTTCTAATAGCCTCCGGTATATGATTAAATATACGTGAAGCTGAGCAAAAGAAACTTTCGTGCATAAAATGAGTTTTACTGGGAATCATGTGCAATTTATTATGGTTCCGTATACGCGTACGATATTCAAATAACTCAATATTCTTTTTAATAAAAACTGCGGCCTCAAATATGTATAGACAGGGCAATGTTAATATGTTCTTCTTTTTAAAAAAAGGTTCACAGGAGTCAGTCTGATATATGTTAAATATAGCTCTGATACAGCTCTTTTGCGCAAGGAATGCACGCTCTTTGTCTGTACTATTTCCCCAGAATATCACACCGTATCTGAGGATGGAGCTTACATAGCCATGGTATGCCATAAGTAGAGTGTCTTGGTTTGCAACCTTTCTTAATTTATAAAGTGCGAACGAGAACTGACGTAGCTTTTTACACACGTAGTCTACATGGTGTTTCCAATTAATTTTTTGATCAATATGTAGTCCTAGAAATTTATGTACTTCAGTTTCCTCGACTTCCCTATCAAGGTAGCAAATTTTTAAAGGGGCCGTGAGTCGACTTCTTATTTTAAAATACATTATTTTAGTTTTATCAATGTTAATCATTAAATTATTCATGTGAAGCCAATTTATAATTATTCCTAGAGTATGATTAATGTCAGATTCTAAATTAATTGTGTTGTCATTTGTGAATAGTACAGTACTGTCGTCAGCAAATAATGTGATGTCATGATTTGTTACCGAAGGCATGTCATTAATGTAAATAAGAAAGAATACACGATGGTACCTTTAATAATATTATGCAATATAATATTAAAGATTCTTTCTTCCATTATAAAATAATTATAATACGAGGAAGACCCAACATACAATCTATCAGACTGCAACATGTAAAAATTTAATTTTATTATAGCATATCATTTTGGTACACTTTTAAATATTCAAACTGCTTTCAAAGATTGCGTGTGAACCTCAGTTCGTTTACATTTCTAATATCTATTGCATCTTCTTGAGCGTACGTTGCGGTGTCTAGCACACCGCTCGCCATTCGAAGACAAGTACCGCGGTGTGCGCCCGCGCACACGTGCCCCGAACCGTAGCTCTCCCGCCGATTTCATCGTTCGTTTGTCGTATTTCCACGCGATCCGTGCTGAGCATAACAAACAGTATTTCAAATCAAAGCTATAAATTACACACATCACCATATCTGGATGGTAAGCGCAAACGTGCGGTGATAGTTATGTATCCAAATGACTGGTGCTTCAGTGCGCAAAATATCCTAGGACCATTGTGACGGCCCAGACAGTGTTCGTGTTAATATTATTGTTAGTGATGCCTGGACACGCAGGAAGCCCGTACTGGGCAGCTGTGGACTTCGATAGCGAAGGTGAAGATCCCCAAACGCCTCCTAGTAACCACCGTGTGTATCTAGATCCCTGGGACGCCGATGCCTACGGGATGATGCAAGCTGATCCAGCAGACTCGAGTCAGGGAGAGAACTTCAATTCATTTGCTGGCGAGCCAGTCAGTGCTAGTTTTTACTATGTTCCGACAAAAAATTATGACTCTGGAGAGGAACCGCCATTGCCACCGCCGAGGTGGAAGAGGGCACCGCCTGAAGAGGTCCTGCCACCAGAGCAAGCCATATACGGTCGTAAATTATCAAGAGCTATTATTCCTGACATCCACGCCGATACAGCAATTTACGGAGAAAGACCTATACGTGAGTTATTTTGTCTCCTTGTAATTAAAACCGGCTGTATACTTATGTTGCGCGAGTATTACAACTATTAGAGGTTAATAGTTAATGTTTGTGCATACTAAAAATGAGGAATTAATGTTTGTCAAAATTACATAAAGAAAGTTAATGAGTTGCTTAATAAAATAAACCAGTGAATAATTACAAAGGCACTAGGTACTTAATATACTGGTCATTAATATTAATAACAGACCGTTAGACCTTCATAAGAAATATTATTAAAGAGATTTTGTTAATGTTATGAGCGTAGTGGGTACCTACTCTTGAAACTTTCGATTGGTGAAGTTTGTGAGGTGCAACGGAAATTCCAAAAATGGATTCAGTTAAATAGATATTAATAATTCAATCACAAGTCCTTCGATAGTTTTGGCAGAAGGTTACATCATTAAAGCCGCGGAAGGTATGTGGGACGTATAAATATGAAATGCATAATTGTTACATAAGTTTGGTGGGCTGTGCCTAACTTGAACAATCTTTAGGTGTTCGCTTATTTTTATTAATATTAGCAATTTTTTTTTAAATATATTTGTTTGAAAATACCATAAATGATGAATTTAACTTGAGGAGGCTTATTTGCCTATGTAACTGAACTCCATCTCGCTCAAATAATGATCAGCTGATGCATTTTGTACGGGGAGCCAAAAATATTTTTGGAATTCACAAAACTGTTTTTTATAGAATTGATTCAGTTCCATAGCTAAAAAGATTCCTTCACTATTTATGTTGCTGTATATTCTGTCCAGAAATAATCTGAAACTTTAGTAACTCGTCAATTTTGTATACACCAATTAAATACACTTTATTTTCAGTAACGATTATTGTTTGAGACGTCCTTTTGACGAATCTTTCTTTAAAGTTCTGCAATACATTCTCGTAACGAACGACAGATTATACGCTAATTGCCATATCATCCTTACCTACACTTAAAAATGATTGAAGAAAGGAATTTCATTGAATCTCGGGGCAAATATAATTATTAAATAGAAGCTACTCTGATATTAGATTCGGACGCTAGTTTTGAAATCATACATTAATGTATTACGAAGTTTCAAAAATGCGATTGATTTATTTGTCATCAATTGTTTAGAAGTAATTTTATATTCCCTTAATTTTAGACCGTACCCAAAGGGCAAGACGGGACTCTATTACTAAGACTTCGCTGTCTGTCTGTCCGTCTGTCACCAGGCTGTATTTCAAGAACCGTGATAGTTAGACAGTTGAAAGTTTCACAGATGATGTATTACTGTTGCCGCTATAACAACAAATACTAAAAAACAAAATAAAATAAATATTTAAGCTCCCTTACAAAAAACGTGAATTTTATGCTCGTTTTATAGATAATCGTACGGAACCCTTCGCTTGCGAGTCCGACTCGCACTTGGCCGGCTTTAATAAAACATTTCGTGAGCATAATATCCATCTAAGCTGTAATTCCCTTTGATCTACTTGGACTAGCTAATTGTAGGCATATAACTTGTTTGCATGTGCAACGGCCATGTTTAAGTGATTAGTACATCAATTGCGTATTCGGTCACGCAGTTAAAGCTGATTTGCACCTCATTAAGTAGGAAGTATAATTAAGTGACTTGTAAAATTTACGTCTAAACTGTCACACTCTTACGTAATAAGTGCAGTGTAAAGTATTACACACATCACACAGTCCGGACACGAAGACTAAGCACACGAACACACTTGAAATTAACAAAATGTGTAGGTATTTGTTTCTAAGTTGTAATGGTGTTAAATCACACTAATAATATAAAGGCGAATGTTTGTGACTTAGTTACCGGACGGATTTTGATGAAACTTGGCAGTAATATAGCTTATATATCCGAATAACACATAGGCTATAAGTTATAAAGTTTAACGCAGGGAAAACCGCGGGGCATAGCTAGTTAGTCATAAGGTTAATAAAGAGTAAGTGTAAAATAAATTGGGAACAGCACTATTTGTTGTGATAAGTAGCTTCAACACTTTGCTCTGTCTGCACACACAGCAGTTTAGTACCGCCACCGAATTTGCAAGTGAACGTTTCGTTCACGTAAATCACAGTTCCACTTGCAACTTAACAAAATGTAGCCAATAGTACATAGGTACAGTACCTAGACACCACGTGGCAGACCAGGTCAAAATACATTGCGACGTGGTGTCAACTGTATAAAAAAGATCTATTCTAACTATTACAATGTTTCAGGGGACCGCCGAAGGTCTATGTTTGTTGAAGAACCCACATACATACCTCACCCGATGTTGTACGAGCCTCTGTACGGCATGGTACCTCCAGGATACATGCCGCCGCCTCCTAGGAGCCGCATGTCTATGACTCATCACCCGGAATATGTGACCGCTAGCCTCGGGTATGGGACCCATAGACGACCTTCCAGGTAACTTTTGCTTTCTTGAATTTTTCTATATTCCTTTTGTAATGACAGATTTGATGAGTGATAGACAGAACCTCTTAAACTGAAGGGAATTTTAAGAACCAGAAGATAGGCATTCCAAGATAATATCATCATATCAGCCGAAAGACGCCCAAAGCTAAACAAAGGCCTCCCCCAAAGATCTCCACAATTGCCGGTCTTACGCTATCCGCTTCCAGCGACCGTCACAAGACCATCGGTCCATTTTGCAGGGGGCTTAATGCTCTGAGGGACCTGCAAACGCTGCGTCTTCCGGTTCGTTGTCGCCACTCAAGAACCTTTCTGCCAGCCTTTCTTTGCGCTATATCAGTTACTTTGGTTCGCCTGGGGATCTAGTTAGTCGCCCAATATTTGACATGACGATGATATGGAGAGAATAAGTACGCGGCATTAAAAAAAAAAAAAAACAAAAGCGACGTTTATTCACATAGACTTGCAAAAAAGCGCTTGTAAATAGTCCGAAGGTATTTAATATACCTTCAAGGAAAAAAACAAATAGATTATTAGATAGTGACTTCTATTTAATCATGCGTACTTAAATGTCTAATTTTTTGAAGTTATTGTCAAAGTGGTTAATTAAATTTGTACATATTTATAGTTTTAGATATACCTACTCTTTACCTAGAGAATAAAGTTGTCCTTCTACAGGACGGGGATTTATCAAACAATTAATATTAATGTTAATATAATTTCAAGTGATTTCAATATGACATTTATCTTCTTTTCATGTATAATGTATATTAATAATAATGACGCGAGAGTTTGTGGTTATCACTGCGTACCTGCATTCCATCCATAGCATTGTATCTACGTGCACAATTAATTTGGATAATCCATCCACCCCATTGTCTTCCATATCTTGCCTTTCCTTATCAGTCAAAGTTAAATACATTTATATACCTACTTGGTGTCATAGGTATTGTATTAATTATTGTTAGTTGGTAGGCGTAAGACAAATTAAACTGTGTGGGTGTAATTTAGTAACTACTTAAGCAGGTATGTACCTTATCTATTGTGTATCAGTTTGACTCATTGTTGGTAGGAGGAAGATAGCTTTGAGAGATCTACCTACATATAATAAAATTGTGAGGAAGGAATAATTTTACCTTCACCTGAAGCATTCCAAGGCCAACTAAAACGTATCGAATAAGAAGGTATACCTACCTATATAGATATACCTGAAATTATTATATACGCTGGAAGTTGCTTGTTTGAACCAACTTCAAATATTATAATTTTGTATAGGTAGGTACACTAAATTATACCCACGAATGCACATAGTTATTGGCACCATATAAAATGTTAAAATAAAGTGTAGGTATATCAGAATATCATAATCCCATCTCATCCCGTGGTGAGTGTATTAGTCGACCGAGAGAATATCTACCAGAGGAAGGGCAACAGCTTCTTTCTGAGTATTACCATTACCAACATACCTACTGAGATCACCAACCCGTCAGCCAAGCATGGTGATTATGGCGCATTCGCCCCAGGATTATTCTTGTCCAGCAGTGGACATCTTTCCGTTGATATGATGATGATGATGATGATGGCTGAAATTATTAAACCTGATTTAATCCCACTAGAAGTTTCCACCGGACGGTAAGTGATTGGCGAGGTTAAGCAAGTATGCTCGCGGTCAGTCCTAAGTTGGGTGACCGCCAAAGTGGTTAATTTCTGGGCTTATTCATGCTTCAGAGGTTTAACGTTTCGAACGTTAAGCTGTTGGTCCCCATGTAGCCATCAGGCGACAGTCGTTAAGCCATGTCAGAGGCCTAGATAATGTGCGGGTTGAACGACTCTGACACTAACCCTAGTGTCAGAGTCGTTACTTAATTACTTATCGTATGGACAGTAGGTACCCACCTACTGTCCATACAATAAGTAATTAAGTAATCCTCCCTTGTTTATGGCTAGATATTCCACCAACTATCGTCTCATTCGTTTCTGATAAAAGCAAGCCGGAATCTTAACAAGTTATGTAAAAAGCTTAATCTAGATCCATACTCAATTAATAATAACGCAGCAAAGTGCTGACTAAGGCTTGATTTTATTATAATACTTACATAATCTATAGTAATGCGATATATAGGTTGAATTAAGAAATCGCAAAACTTGTAAGTACTTATTGAGATTTTTCACTCAAACTGAACTATGTACTCGACTGCCATTAGTGAAAACCTGTATTGGGCCTTCCTATTTTGTCATCTAAATTGCTGTTGTTGTAATAGCTGTTGGTTTTCCGAAAAATAAATAAATATACTTTTTAGTTAAAATAAAATAAAATAAAATAAAAAAGGTTTTTATTCACGTAGACTTTAAAAAAGCGCTTGTAAATAGTCAGAACATGTTTGTAGTAATATAGTTGTATACATTAGATATTATTTCTAGTAACATAGATATTTAGGTACATCTTGTATGAAAACATTTATAAAATTTATTTTATTACAGAAATGATATTTAGCTAGCTCGTATCAAGTTATTGTCAAGAGATTATGTTTAATTATCTAGTTTAAGTCTAATATTTTTACTACATATTGTCAATGGTTCTGTCTATATTAAAGGTATTATTATTATGACGGACCTTGTGTTAATAACGACGGTCGCGCTTTAATGCTACCACCGGATCCAATGCGCCCCAACTGAGAAGACCCAGCGAAACAAACTCAGTGGGTTCATCTACTACCGGTTTCAACACGACCCAGTTGAGACGGTCCGGCGAAACATACTCAAGCGGGCATGAACACGGGATTTGGTCCAATTAGAGTAATTGTTTAGTAGGCAAACACAATATATGCTCGATCGGTTGTCTGAATGCTTATTATTTTAGATTATATTTAGGTATACAAAAGAAAAACTTCGAAACAATAACATTATTCATTTTGAGACAGAGTCAATAATTTTAAATTAAGTATATGATAGCAATCATTTACAGATAATTCACGTAACACAGCAGATCAGTCATGTCTATATGGCTACAAGATCTCCAGCGAGCAATGTGCAGGTAGGAAGTGAGAGCCAGACGTCTTTGTCATCGATGTACTCTTTAGTGGTGTAATAACCCCTAGCCATAAGTATACGTTTAATATGTGTTTTAAGTTGGTTTGAAGTCTAAGTTTAGTTTTTTAAAACATTTTTTTTACTCTTTTTAGTGACTGTGACATGTTTGGTACCGATTATTTTATATTTCGATCAATATATGTAAACTAAAAACCTCGCGAATATACCTAATTAAAAATAGTCCCAAACGCCGGAGTAGTTATTTAGTGCACATATTAGTATGTGCACTAAATAAAGAAACCGGACAAGTGCGATTCGCACTCGTCCCCGTAGGTTTCGTACAAATTTTATTCAAACTTTTTCTAATATGTACCTACGTACATATTATAAATAGTTAGGAATCGATTATTACACCTATACCTGTTTTTAGTGATTTATTTAAAACTGTACCTATAGTGTCAGATTTTCCCTATACTTGCAAGTATATCAAAATTACATTAATAGGCCCCAGAGTGTAGCAGATATAAATGTCGAAGGTAATCGTTCAAACATTCATAAATAAAATTAAAAAGACGATTATGATAACAAAAAATATGTTTTAAATTATAATAAGTTTACTACGTTTTGATATGAATTGGTCTACTTATCTATCTATACATATAATAAAATCGTAGGAAAGTCAAAACTGTACCTTGAATTTTTTTAAAGGATACTTGGGTGTGTTCTACAATCGATATCGAAGCCAAAAATATAGTTTTTAGAATTTTGTCTGTTTGTCTGTATGTATGTCCGGGCTAAACTCAAAAAGTACTGCATGAATTTACTTCAAATTTTACATGGATATTGCTAAGTCGGGTTAACATATAGGCTACATATTATCACGCTATCACCTACGGGGGAGGAGCTGTGATAATTTATAAAGTTTAACGCGGGTAAAACCGCGGGGCACAGCTAGTATCTAATAGATCTATTCTATTCTGATGCGATAAATCAAAAACAAAAGCAACTATTCCTACAGTTTGATCAACTTGAATACTATTAGGACGCTCACCTAATAAGGTAAAGTTGATCAAACGTCTTTAATTAAGTAGGCTTTTATTTAAAACTAGCTGTGCCCCGCGGTTTTACACGCGTTAAATTTTATAAAATATCACAGCTCCTCTCCCGTAGGTGATAGCGAGATAATATGTAGCCTATATGTTGACCCGACCTCTTAGTATTATTCATGCCAAATTTGAAGTAAATCCATGCAGCCCTTTATGAGTATAGCCCGGACATACATACAGACAAACAGACACACAGACAAAAATCTAAAAACTATATTTTTGGCTTCGATATTGATTGTAGATCACGCCTGAAGTATCCTTTTTAAAAAATATTTAATGTACAGTTTTGACTTTCCTACGATTTTATTATTTAAAATAAAACACAAATTAAATTTTGGGGATATTTGATAGGTATAGAAACCTAATTGCTTGTATAAAATTTCCCAACTACTGCATTTGTGTCGTAAATTAAAAAAAAACTCATAGGATTATATGTAGGTATTTAGATAAATCCACAATTTGTTCATCACTATACTCATTATTAAAAAAAAATTGTTTTAATATTATACAAAGTTATAATTCTTATTATAGGGGATAGCTAAGATATTTTAAGAAGCCTTCAACAAGCGTCTTACAATTCTAACATTTTCACGTAAAATGCAAAACTTGCACAACACACTAAACTAGACGTATAATAATTTGGTCACTGCACATTAATGTGAATGTAATCAATTAACCTTGCGTTATACGAGTCCATCAGAGACATAACCATGTGTAAAAATATCGCAAACACAACCGCCAAGAGTTACGGGCAGTGGTCACGACACCCGAGACAGACGGCGACCACGACATAACACGAAGCCATTTTCACGCTAATGAGATAGATAATAGACATCATGCACTGTAAACATCTGAGGCTTGAATTTCTACACTTGTTGCACAGCTCGTAATTGCAGCAGCCGGAGATACACTTAATCATACTCCTCTGCGAGTGAAACTATCTTTTTCTTATCGTGTCGATGGTAAGAATTAAGTTTACCATCTTAGTAAAATTATCACCAACGCCCCATGGTTCGTGCCTAATGAACAGCTACACAACGACCTAAATATGCCTACAATAAGGGAAGAAATCATAAAATATGTGAAATCGTACAAAAGACGGATAACAAGACATCCGAATGTCCTCTCGCAGTCATGTCCATTAATAAGAACAAAATACGGGACGACTTAAGCGAAAAATAACCCAGTACTTAACCATTCAGTCATCAATACTGCAACATAAAGAATAGGGCTTGACAATGGTCATTAACCTAGCAAGACATCTAATGTAACCCACCCCACTTACTGCTGAATGTTCCAGAGAAGTAGACAGATGGCAGTAAAAACATTTAAAAAAATCTTTTAAAAGGATCAGCCAATTTGCGTTATCTACTAACTGTCCTCGCTGAAGGCCCAGGGTGCGCCGGCATTATAAGAAATATTAATGCTTCACTCGGGAAGGCTCCTTTCGTGCACCCCAGTGAAATTATAATGGATTACTTTAAAGAAGTGAACTAACTTGAACTTGCCGGTGACGGCAATGAATATAGCCCCCCGTCCCATCTCTTGGAGGACGTAGAAGTCGTCCCGAGGGAATATCTGCGAGAGAACGGGCGGCAGCGTCTGTGTACTATGGCCATCATACTGCGATTGCAAACCCGTCTGCCAAGCGTGGCGATTATGGCATATCCCGTCAAATTATGAACACATCTACCTTGTGGTAAATCGTGACTAGTCCCTCCCTCTTACGTACCATTGCAACTCCTGTAAACCAGGATCAACAGAGGCACACAATGAAATGGCACTGAGCGTTGAGGCTCAGGCATGTCCCGGGGAATCGCTTTAACTGTCTTGGATCCCGCAACGAATTTAATCAGAAAGAAAAGGAGGAGTTAGAAAATGAATTAACCCTTGTGGTAAACTTTTATAACAGACGAAAAATCATAACACATGCTCATAAAAACAGACTGTTTCATTCTGCAAGGTAACGAGAACGAATTTAGTTTCCAAAACGCCTTTACTTTAGAAGAGCAAACAGTTTTGGCATGAACACCGATTGACACAAGCTACAACATGCCGATTTTATGCTAACTAGCGCCACTCACTGAGTGTACCTCAGATCCCTTTACTTTTGTTTATCCAAGCGTGTGCGCGTGCCTTAAATTCTGGTCTGTCGTTTATTTGGAAGAGATCACTTCTTCATTTGCGTGAAATTGTTGTATCCCTAATGTATCATTTAATTTTGTTTAATAAAGGTTAGGTACTTATTCTTTGAATGTCCTTTTGTAACTAACTTAAGGATTTACAACAAGTTAAAGTCAGACAAATGTTTAAAAAAACATTTCATATTTACTGCTTACATATTACCGGGTTATAGGTAATAAATAAGTAAGGTTGTTTATTAATTATTATTTTGTAATTCACGCTCCAAAAGTTGCTCAGCTTCATTACTAGGAATATTAAGCTATATATATATATATATATAGCATATTCATATAGGTATTGTGTTTTACAATATTATCACTAAGAATATACTTCGAGTCTATGGTTAAAAATACCTAGTAAGATATTATTATTAAATTGTGTAGCCACTTACCATTTCAAAATGTCTTTCAATGGGAAAATCTCGTTCCCAGCACTAACGCGTGACTTCAACGGAAAGTTAAGTAGCAAAAACATATATCGTTAGTACCTACAGTAGACGGCAAGTCGATGGTTCATCTTTGACCTTGTCAGTGTCGTTATAACAAAGATGGTAAGGGCTGTTTTAATAGTGCAAGTGTATCCATTAAAATGCCTTCGACTGTATAACCAGTGTGAGGTAGGCAATTTTGTATTATAATAACAAGCATTGTACATCCGCCGTGTGAACGCGCACCAGTTTTTTCTTTCCTGCAAATGAAAGTTGCACTTGTGAGAATGTACAGTCAACGTCACATCTATGGAAACATTGTAATTGGAAAATGGTTCTTAAGTTTCAATAATTAAGGTTCTTCACTGTTCTACTGACTTTAAGATTAGAGCTCGGCTTCTTGTTATATGTAGGCAAACTTGTTCCTAACATTGACCCCGGTGGGCGTTGCATTTATGTAATTACTCATGGTGTAGATTCAGCATGCGTGAACGTTATTTACATAACAAGTATGTTGCATTATTAGGGTTCCGTTCATATAATAAAAAGATCGATGGACACATAATTGGATCTCACGAGTGTCTATCTAGGTATCTGTCCGTCAAAGTCCAGTTTCTGCTTGATTTTTTTTAGTATATCTCTTTTTCTATCTACGTCAGCTAACTAGTATTCAGCCTCAACTGTCCTCATATTAACCTCGCTCTACGTTACATAAACATACAATAACACAGACAGATATACTTTCTATAATTAATTATACAGGAAATTAATCTAACCATGAAACCGATGAACGTGTAAATCACCTCATGCTATAATAAAAAAAATTTACAACGGATTTTTAAAATAAAATAAAATAAAATAAAATAAAAAAGGTTTTTATTCACGTAGACTTTAAAAAAGCGCTTGTAAATAGTCAGAACATGTTTGTAGTAATATAGTTGTATACATTAGATATTATTTCTAGTAACATAGATATTTAGGTACATCTTGTATGAAAACATTTATAAAATTTATTTTATTACAGAAATGATATTTAGCTAGCTCGTATCAAGTTATTGTCAAGAGATTATGTTTAATTATCTAGTTTAAGTCTTTTTATATATAGTATATTTTAATTTAAGAACGGAAAAGAATCTCATAAGTCCATATCCTTCAACAAATACGAATACAATTCTTATATTTGCTCTAGAAAAGAAGACTTATGGAGCTAAAGTACGCGTCGTATTTAATTTTTTTAAGGCAATTCTTTCTTTCGTCCCAATTGTTGCAACTACACATAGGCGCCAAGTCCCATGTGTTAATCCAGGGTGTCAAGTAGGATAAATCTAGGGTAAGAGCTTATTAACTCAATCACGCACGACTCCTCTGATATCGGCCTCTTGTACGTAATTCCAAAGTTCGGCCTACGAGGGTCCAAAGTACGGTCGTTAACCGTACTGCAACATCGGACCTACCGATACCTGGTTGGTGGTCACCGACACCGCCACACTACAGACCAGTCTTATCCCAGTGGGTCATCCTCCGGCCTGACAACCTCCTGGATCTACGCGTCATCTCCTTCACGAAGCCAGGAGAGTACATAGCGCTCCTACCTCCAAAGGGCATAACTAATTGACGGGCTTAGAACCCATGACCAATTCTTTGTATCTTATTAAAATAAATAAAATTGTAAGTTATTGAGTGTAGTTATCTGTTTAATTACTTTCCAAACCACACCTCATACGCTTCACTGGCGAATATAAAGCCGGCCTCTGGTATTCCCAGACTCAGGATAAACAGGCATATTTATGCTATTGCAGTCATATAAATATGGATCTGCTCGATTCTGAGGATGCATTGTTAGATAAGGATACGCGGACTGAGAGGCAGTGAGCGACGACGTTACGCTAGGCTGCATACAAATCCGCGCGCGATCTACGAGTAGCTTTGGCTTGTCCAGTGACTTTTTTTTACTATAGTTAGTTCTTATGATAAGATTAAAAATAATTCAAGCAAATCTGTCTTTTACACTACTATACTAAAGTAATTTAAATATCTCGCATGACATGGAACATAAAACTGCCGAACTACTAAAACTGCTTATTATATGCACCAATTATAACTGGTCAACAGATATTTACATGTCGCTTATGTTTCCTCAGTATTTCGCCCCAAAAATAAATGGACATAACTAAAGATGCCCTATCATTTCCGTAAGAACTATTTTAGAAAGAAAAGTAACGGGTAACTCATGTACCTAATTAGTTTTAATTTGGACTCGGCCTACCGTTTCAACTTCTTCAGGAGATCATCTTCAGGGTACAAACAATCCTCATACAAGTTAAATTACGAGAGTAATCCGTTATAGTTTTTACTTTGTTACCTCCTCACGTGATATTTATTTATAATCAGAAATGCAAAATAATATTGCACAGAATCGGGGGCATTGGTCTGTATATTTTAAATGCATCGTATCTGATATGCACACACAGGTCGAGCCAAAATGTCACTTTCTATTTCTGTGTCAATATTTGTATGCACAGTATGTGGTCGCGTCGCGTCGGTGAGGCTGTAGGTAAGACATCTTATTGCAAACGTTATCTAATTACTAAATAGCTTAGGTAATTACATTGGTATATACACTTTTTTATGGAATTCAAGTGAGGATTGTTGTAAAAGTATATTAATTTTGACAAAATCAACCTCCCTAATCCCTATGTTAAGGGGGACTTCTTACGCCTTATTAAATCTATGTAAAAAGGTTTTAACTGAAAACGCTCTTTGCTTGATTAGAAAGAAAAAAAGAACATTACAAAAAGTTTGATTCAAAAGAGTTTAGTTAGGGTTAGCAAAATTATTTACTTTACTTTATAGATTTCAATTTCTTTATAATATCTGTTAACACCATCTTAAACCCAGCACCAAGAACCGAATACCTAGTCAAAAAATCGATTTAGCTAGATTGGCATGCCTTGGAGCGTCACCGCCACATAATATTTTGACCAAAACAGCGGAACGCCCAAATAGTTGACTATACATAAACAACTACCCAATTCTGTATCACTATTTTCCAACCTTGGTTTAGTGTCGATTATGTGTAATTTGGCTAATTAGGATGTTTTATAATTAAATATACGATTTTCTCGGAAATCATAAATTTAATTGTATATAACTAAAATATTGCGTAAAATGCATTAAAATCAGAATATTGTTTACAATTCAGGTTTACCTACCTCACCTACATTCACCAACAAATTCGGGTAAAACTTTAAATAAATCCTTGAGGAATCTTGAAATTTTGGCTCCTTAGTGAGACAGGAGACACCTCGATATCTGGAATTCAACATGGTGTCGATCAAGATTGAATTTTCTGCCTGGCATTGCTAGTGTCGACAGAGCGCTGGATCTAATTATTTACTTATTTAAAATCATCAAGTTTTTTTCTACTGTTAATCTCAATATTTTAACAAAATAGGTACACACACTTCACAGTCATCGCATAACATATAAAAAACGAATATGATCGTGATTGACTATTTTACGAACGAATTTAATATATTTTATATTTTAGTTTTATGATTAGGCAGGAACTGTCTTCTAATGATGATTAGAAACAACTTTGACGGTGGATACTGATAAGTTAAAATCCGGGCTAAACCCGGGTGTATACTAAAATGACTTTCTTGAATCTGAAATTTTATATGTTCATCATCTTTCTTCCCTTATTCCCAGGCAATGATTGGCATAACTGTTCTCATGATACCTAACCGAAAGCTATGTGTGCTTTCTGCGGCACGGACGAAGGATAATTCACGAGACACGGCAAGTGATCCCGCCGAAATGGCCGGTTGGGCTCTTGCGCCCGGATCGAATATTTCGGCGGATTTCATTCGCGTAGGTACCGGAAAATTTTTAAATCAAACATTTGTTTTTAGGCCCGGTTAGTTGGGGGAATCTTTTGGATTTTGGTCAATCGGTCAGTCTCAGCTGTCTTGAGAACAGTTATAGTTATCATCATTGGTTCTCGGATGTCTAATAAAAACTAATCAAAAATACATTTGGCAATTAGTAAGTTGTGGCGAGGCACATAACTCGTAGGAACGACGGCCGTTGGGGCAGAAAGGTTCGCGAGTGGCGACCACAAATTGGAAGACGCAGCGTAGGCAGGCCCACTACAAGATGGACTGATGTACTTGTGCGGGTCGCTGGATGCAGATGGCATAAGACCGGTAATTGTCAAGATCTTTGGAGGAGGCAGTCCAGCAGTGGACGTCTTTCGGCTGATATGATGATGATTATCTATTCTAAACTGATAGCATTAATAGTGGCTGTGACAGTCAGGCGGAACTGATTCGCTGATTTCCTTCCTACTATTCAACACAAAACGAAGAAATGAAAAAGTTGATGTCAGTCATCCTTATCTTTCTCATCGACGAGCATATGGCTTCATACATCCCATTATTCGGGTAACTCACCACTTTCTACTCACGGATTACGTGAACGCAGTTTGTGAAGTAAATTTAGCGGATAACTAGAAAGTCACCCATGCAGTAACACCACTCTTGTTGGGCGTATTCTTCATAGTAACATGAAATAGTTCCAAGTACGACCAAGTGACGGGAAATAGCACGATTACTTACTTATTATCTAACCAGTGTAACGTGTATCGATACGGGTGAAAGATTACGTCTGTAATTGTTGGTGTTGGTTTTAGCATTGATTCGCGATTATTTTTAGAAACGATTGACCGAGATAATCGCTGTTCTATCGAAACGTTGCATCGATTATAAATTAATGTGCAACTTATTGGTGAAGAATTTTGCAAACCTGTATTTGATTTATACCGTTTTAAATGCCCGACATTAAGATCATATGTGTATAAAATGCATACGATAGTTAGTAGCATCTTTCGTACAAACTACTTATAATTATATTAATTATGTGAATTTTAACCATTTATACATTATTTTTAATTTATATTGAGTAGATTGGGTAAATCTGTCAGTTAGTAGACACTAGTAAAGTTAATTATAAAATTACCTTATTTGGTAAATATTACAATGAAGATAAATCATAATTGAAAAAAAATTGAGAATGTACATGTTACAGCTCTAAATATTAAAAAAATAATAATATTCTATGCCCACCGGT
Organism: Pseudoips prasinana; assembly: GCA_951640165.1. Taxonomy (NCBI): domain Eukaryota; kingdom Metazoa; phylum Arthropoda; class Insecta; order Lepidoptera; family Nolidae; genus Pseudoips; species Pseudoips prasinana. Next base: position 13,423,629 of record OX621241.1, on the reverse strand, counting down.
TACGTTACGTTATTGAATTTTGATGAAATGTCAAATGAGATCTATTAAACTGGCCCTACTTTAAACGTCAAGTTAAGATGAAGTAAAACTACTAAATTTCAAACTTACTTCAAAAATCTTAATATTTGAACCGGAACCGACAGCTTAATGTGCTATTCGGAGCATGCAGATGCTCAGAAACTAAACCACTTTGGCGGTCACCCATCGATAGACAGGCCGCGTGCCTGGGTGCTTTACCTTGCCGATCATTTACGGACCAGTGAGAGCAACTGTCTGTGACCAACTCTCTGTCACCCGTAATATAACTGTTACCCATAAATCAGTTTGGAAAATCGTTGGTGACATGAAGCCATGCCGTCATTCAAAGAAGACGCTTTCAGTAGTAAAACATTGATTTTATGTATTTTGAAAGTACAACAATAATGTGCGAAGTTTACATTTATTTAGCCAGAATGCAAAAATAAGAATAAAAATATCTTTATTTGAGTAAAGTTTTACACAGTATACTAGCCGTGTGGTTTCCGGCTGAGAAAGAATAACAGGTCTACCTCATACCATCCCGTGGGTGTCGTAAAAGGCAAGTAAGGGATACACCAGGTAGTCGGGCAGCAGCGGCTCCTATATACTTACTACTGCGGTCGCCAACTCTCCTCGGCGCGGTGACAACGGCAAACCCATCCAAATGGCATCGTTAAAGGAGAAGCCAATGTCCAGCAATTACAGAGTAGGCATTGTGATGTAGGGTACCGATTACATGGGTGGTACTTGTAAAATACCTACTAAGGTTAAGTTTCATAAATGAAAAAATATACAAACACAGTTCAATACTCGTACTTATTATCATAGTGAGATCACAATTTCAATAAACAAGGCAGCTACTTACATAGTGTATATATAGCCAAATAAAAAATATAATAATAAAACTTATTATTTATATCATAATATAACTTATAAAATAATAAAATTTGTATGGGTCTAAGTCTACAAAAAAGAAAAGAAATTAAGAGAGAGATAGAGAGAGAGAGAAATGACAACGTGCTTCGTAAGGATAGTTGTTGAGTTCAGACAAGATTTTCAGTTTCAATATAATTTAGAGTGAGAAAAAGTTCTATGTAGTTTACCATAAGTATGATTTTTGTATGCAAAGAGTATCGCATAAATAAAAACCTTTATTATTCTACGTATAATTTTGTCTTCTTCCTACTTTTACGACTGGTTGAAGTTTGTTTCAGAAGCCCTATTTAAGCAACTTAGTCAATTGTATTTAACAAGGTAAATTTAAGATGACATTGGTCACTGACCACGCATCTTCTTCAAAATTATAACCGTGTTTTTTTTGCGCAGGATGGTAGATGCTTATGAGCAGTTTACATACGAGAGCCTGTCTCCGGAATACGAAGACTGGGCGCGACCATTGCCCAAGACTGTCCCGGACAATTTCCACTTGTCCAGGTACGGACATTTACAGATCGATTACTCCTGCAGTTGGAACTCTCTTGATAGACTCATCCGTAACCAACACCGGGCGTAACACTTGGATCGAACTAGTTACACAAAGTGTCTAAGTATTAACAATGCTTGGAATGTATCGCAACAAGTGGTATAATCTAGAACATTTTTGTTTTTAATTTAATGAATGCAGTATTGCACAGCATACGTTCACGCTGTTGGATTGTTGAAATGCTTCGAAAGTCAGTTCGGAACACTCTAAAGCAAACAACGCCGAACGCATCCCTGCGCATGATGATTTCGAATGAACGCTTCCGTTTGCAATAGTAAAAACTAGTTGTGGAAATGTCTTCCGCGATCATTTTGCCGAACATACGTAACGTATCTTACAGTTTATTGCCTTAGACATGCAAAAACACAAATCATGAGATATACTAGGTATATAGATAAAGAGAAGCCCTGCACAGGAATTTATTAATTTTAAACAAAATACCTACCTACATGCTCTTCATGTATCTACTATGTGATTCGATATCAAATGATTTTTTTTGACTTTCGAACATAGAAAGTCAAAAAAGAATGTAATTTTCTAAACGTTACGATCTTGTGTAAGGCTTCTTTACCACATCACACAAACATATCATATGGTGTAATGCTTTTACATGGCTACGTAAATACTCTGTATACGACATGTATGTAATGTAAAATGCCTCATAATAATTAAAAAAAACTAACTTTTTTGTTCAGATTCGAGTTCATATTCATGCATGTTTAAAATTTTAAAAAATATACGCGTGTACGATGTTATAGATACGAGATTTGAGAATATCCGGATAATTTAAAAATGTACTTATTAGATTTCCGGGTTTTGTATAAATTTTAATGTTAATTATAATAATAATTTGAAGGTTTTACTATGTAGGTATAGATCAATTGTGTTAACCCTATCAAATTTCAATTTAGAGTTAGAATATTATAAATAACTAAATATTGAACAAATTAATTTAATAGTAATCTCCAATTTTCGTAATGGGTTCCGTTGAATATAAAATGACATTACCATCACCAAATCTGTGTACATTTTGTCGTTAATTTTAATGTGTTTACTTATATTATTAGTTATGTTTTTTATCTGTATTCTTATTGTAAATCATATGAAAGGCTGGTTATGTAATAATTATAAAGTAAAATATTGTAAGATTGTATTGTAATTTTATGTGTAATCTTGAGAAACTAAATGCTAGCCAAAGATAATAAAGTCTATATTTGTTTACTTTCTATTGTCATATTTATTTTTGACATAGCCGTAGTACGGACGCCAGCACATCAAGCTACCCCATCTGTCAAATTTCCCCAATAGAAAGTGAACCTTATGCTTGTGATAAAGTAGACAATCTATAAAAGAGATTTGACAGATTGGGGTAGCTGGATGTGCTGGCGTCTGTACCTTCTCTACCCTCCGCCGTTATTATCTGTTATACCGACCTACCAAAAGAAGAAGAGGAAATATTTCAAACCCATAATGTGGGTAGGTATAATAATTATGATAATGTCCTTCTGATCAAATTTCAGCCTCGGTGGCCAACCTCTATGGAGACAAGCCATTTGCGCGGGATATATTGTAGTGCATAAGTGTGTGTGTGCCAAAACAGAAAACTTTATATTCCATCACTCAAGATTTGATGGGATGACTAACGATACGATCGGAAAGAGATCTTACAGGACCGACGCGAGGGCTTTACGTGTTCTCCAAGGCAAAGAGGTATAATACCAGACTTCCGGCTAATACTGAGAATTATATAAATATATTTTCTTTTACAGAAAAAATCAAAAAATGGCTGAAAGGTTGAACACGCTACGGCTAGTCCAAAGTTACATAAACACGTAACAAATACTATATGTATGAAATAATACTTAAATGGATGCATACATACGTATTAATCATAACACATTAAATAGCATACTTGACAGTTATTAATAACACTTGGGTGAACAATCAAGTGTAATTTAATTGAAGCAATACCTATAATTAAATACGTAACTCACATAATTAAAATATAATATCTTTTAATAGATAACCTAGACTCTCCTTCAGTTTCGAAACGCCGATATGATTTATTACCTAATAACATAATTTCAGTTACTTAATCATGTAGAAATACTCATACTGGGAGACCGACAAAGTAGAAAGTAGTTTCACAAATGTAGGTGACTCGTCTAAGGTCATACATTTCAGGAGTATGAAGCATGGTGAACTCCGGGTGCCGCTGAAGTGAAGAGCTTGCGTGATCGCTGCCGCGGGATCTCAGATCAGGGCCAACTCGTTCTCGCCGGTCATGATGTTATCCTAGATACCGTACAATTTTCACTAGCTGCAAACTGATGTTTATCAAGTTGTTCATTTTTATGGGTTAATTTAGCTCCCAGCTCCCATACAAGTGACATAAGTGGCCATAAAATGCAAAAATTCTATGCAAGTAACTATTGCAAACTGATGTTTTTTAAGTTGTTCATTTTCATAGGTAAATTTAGCTCCCAGCTCCCATACAAGTGACATAAGTGACCATAAAATGCAAAAATTCTATTGAAGTAACTATTGCGAACTGATGTTTTTCAAGTAGTTCATTTTTATAGGTAAATTTAGCTCCCAGCTCCCATACAAGTGTCATGAGTGACCATAAAATGCAAAAATTCTATTCAAGTAGCTATTGCAAACTGATGTTTTTTAAGTTCTTCATTTTCATAGGTAAATTTAGCTCCCAGCTCCCATACAAGTGACATAAGTGACCATAAAATGCAAAAATTCTATTCAAGTAACTATTGCGAACTGATGTTTTTCAAGTAGTTCATTTTCATAGGTCAATTTAGCTCCCAGCTCTCATATAAGTGACATATGTGACCATAAAATGCAAAAAATCTATTCAAGTAACTATTGCAAATTGATGTTTTTCAAGTTGTTCATTTTCACGGGTAAATTTAGCTCCAGCTCCCACACAAGATGTAACATTATTAACTAACGAAACTTTAGGAGCTTAATTTGTCTAAGGAACTAAACAATGTGGAGAACATCAACTTGCTAAATAGATCAGAACTAGGTTTAACTTGCTATACAAAAATGTCGATCACCTGACGCATTATGATTGGTTTAAAAGGTATGTTCAGTTTCATGGGTAGATTATGCTTCTTTATATTTCCTTGTACATGTAAAAAGTTGTTAACCAAACCACCCAACCAATAAAGAAAATATAGATATTATAAAGAAAGCTCCTATTACTATGATTATGTCGATCTTGTAATCGCTTAAGATCTCACTTTCTTGTCGCCTAGAGCACGAGCCATTTATATCGACAGTAATTTCTGTTTATTATCAATGTGGTTAACTTTCAACGTTTTCATTACATCGAAACTACCAGATAAGCCTCTCTGGATACGTCCATCTGTATAAACTTTCACTGCGTGACTGCATCAAGTCGACTATTTGTAATGCATGCTTCCGTAAATACGACTTTCATAGTCGTTTTTGTATGCAACCGGTAATACAGCAAGATGCCACACATGCAAAGTGTATCATTAATTTGGAACCAATCGCTCCAATTTTGACTATAATAATATTAATGGATCATATTTGCGGTCGCAAACTCACTTACCAAACGCGGTGACTAAGCAACCTTTGGGACAGGCCTATGTCCAGTAGTAGACAACATAACACTGATGCTGATGATGCAAATAATAGTTCAAATGAAGATTTTAATAAAAATAGTGCATTTTCGGTTGAACAACGTTCGGAGTCCTGTAGTTCCATTCATTACCGTCCCACTGCCAACAACCTGCCAATGCACGGTTTCTGTTCCTTTTTCGTAACCGTTTGACTCAGTTTCTACCACTAAGTCGTTCGGAGAGGAGGAGGAACTTTGTTATCTTTGGAGATTGTAGTGGCCATCTTTCGTTGTAGAAGCTATTGAACGCCAACACAAACCAAAGGTTTAACCCACTCCACAGTCGTAATCACAGCTAGCACTTAATAAGAGCAATGTATGCTGCTAAAGGGTCACTGCTGTCTCAAAAAGCACCTAATCACGAAAGGCGTGTCAGTAACCAACAAGCTAATAGCTTTTAAAATTACGCAAACCCACCAATATCTACACTTGCGACTCAGATCGTTAATACCGTCACTCCTATCAATTCTGCAATTTATAAGTTTTGCAGAGATTATTCAATGATACAAACAACCCAACATTATTGTCCGTGACTGTAACAACTGGTGCCTAAATTAGCATAAATGTAACATCGTTTTAGACTAACACTTACCATACCTGGACGATGTCCAGCGTCACTCTTAGAAGGAACTCTCAACATGATTCTGGAATTTATCTGAAGGTATTCAAGTTCTTCAGAATATCATCACCCCATCTCATCCCGTGGGGGGCGTAGAAGTCGACCCGAGGGAATATCTACCTGAGGAAGGGCAGCAGCTTCCTTCTGATTACTATGACTATCTTACTGCGATCGCCAACCCGCCTGCCAAGCGTGGCGATTATGGCATATCCCCTCAAGACGATTCTTGAGGGAGGCTTGTCCAGCAGTGGACTTATTTAGCTGTAATGATGATTCAAGTTCTACAATGACGGAGATCAAACACCATCTGATTGCTCTGCCATTGCGGACCAACTGATACATAAACCACCATCACTCCAATTAAAAGATTTTACAATTTATCTGTGCCACAGAGTGTGTAGGTGCATAAATTAAGCATTTTAAGGCAATCTACTATAACTTTTGTACCACAATCTAATATTTACGGGCCACGAATTGCATGTCCAAACAGTTTAGATGTACACTTACAATTATAAGTACATAATTTTATAATCTAATAATGGGCTAATAAAGCAATTCACGCTTCAAGGGAATTAGGTACATGTACCTACGATAAACGTTGCTATGTGGGTCATCTCATGATGTAACTTATGAATATGTAGTCATGTATTATTTTCATAATTGCATTCTTATTTGTTGTAACAGGTATCAGATAACGACGGCTAAATTAGAAAGAGCCACCGTTGCCAACAATAATTACCGTTTTTGTTACGAATACCTACTACGCCGAAACGAGGCGAGAAATATGAAGTGGGTACCTACGTATGAAAATAATTAAAACTCTAGCAACTTCCTGATGATTACATTTGGCGTATTGTGGTCAGTCTCGACGGACATCTGCTATCAGTGCGGTACATGTTAGAGGGCATATTACACACTTATACCCATAAGTGTTCGCACAAACGCTAACTATTGATCAGCAACATTGATCAACTGACAACAGAGTTTGGGCATAGGAGTGCACTAGACCTTCTTGTTGTATCCGGGATATTGTTGAGAGGTTTAAATGGGGTAGAAAAGTCCCAATAGGATATTTATAGCCTTACCCAAAGGGCAAAGTTTTATTGTCAATGTAGAATAATGTATAACCTCCATGAGACAAACGTAGTCTTGTGAGCTCAGTTAATTAGTGCTGTATTTTTTTTAATAAATACACTCCCACGGATAGTTATATAACCAAATAAGATTTGTGTCTCGCGTTCCAGGCATAATGACGTCTGTTGTATATTGGCAGGTCGATAGTTTAAGGTTAGAAGTAGGTATACTAAAATAAATGTTTCATAAACTTAAAGCCGTTGTAAATCATATTGTTATCAAACTTATAAATCTTAGGTACCTACTAAAAATATTATACTGCCGTACTTCAAATTTGATAAAATAAAAACGAACAGATTAACAAGATTAATAAGCATTAAACGTGCAATTTATTACACCTAGCAACTCAAAATATCAGCAAAGTATTTTATAAATATTTAAATAGGTATTTAATTAGAAATCTTGGAAATCCTTTTCATTGTAGAGCTTCCTTTTCTTAGTTATGGTAAAGAGACCTTTTTTATCGGAAGCTTTAGGTTTGGGGGTCATACTATTATCATTTTTGTTATCGTAGTAGATCACTTGCAATGCACCTGTAGGTTTCTGTGCCCTATTTTGAGAAGGAAATGTGGGCTTTTCTACCTCTCTTGCTGGACCTAAATCTGGAGAATTTATATAGAGATTTCTGTTAGCTGAATAAGGACGTTCAACTTGACTTTCATATTGAGTAGAATAGTTGCTTCTCTGTAAATATTGGTTGAAGTGACTCTGCTTCAATTTCTCTTCCAATTCCTCCAGCCTCTAGAACATAAAGTTCCTTTGTGAAAATGTGTTATGGCATAAAAAATATACTTAGTTTTATATATGGATTAGAATAGCTGCTTCTTTGCAAATATTAGCTGAAGTGACTCTGTTTAATTTTCTCTTGCAATTCCTCCAGCCTCTATAAGATAATGCACCTTCAGTAAAAGCATGTTACATCATACTAAATATGGTTTTATATATGGAAGTAAAGTGGCTGCTTCTCTGCAAATATTGGTAAGAGTGACCCTGTTTAAATTTTGCTTTCAATTCCTACAGCCTTTACCAGACAATGTAGCTTTAGTGAAAGCGGTTTATATCATAAAAATATACTTTTATATAAGGAGTAGAATATCTGCGAAACAAACATGGGTTGATAAGAGAGGTAGGGCATAGCGTTCATTCGCTCGAAGAGCAGCCCGACTGGGGAAGTACCGCCACCTTACAGAAGACATTCCTTAATAATAACATTAATCATTTTAATGTTGTGTTTCCAAGTGTGAGTAAGGTCGCCGTTAGGGTGGGGGGAAGGGTCACCAACACTTGTTTGCTGACACTAAAAGGCCGGCAACGCACTCGCGACTCCTCTGGTGTCGCGAGTGTCCATGGGCGGCGGTGATCACTTACCATCAGGTGACCCACTTGTTCGTTTGTCGCCCTCTGATATTAAAAAAGAAAGAAATGACTTCGCTTAAATAAATAATAAATAAAAAAGGTTTTTATTCACGTAGACTTTAAAAAAGCGCTTGTAAATAGTCAGAACATGTTTGTAGTAATATAGTTGTATACATTATTATTTCTAGTAACATAGATTTCTAGCTTAGCTTCAATTTCTCTTCCAATTCCTCCAGACTCTTTAAGATAATATACCTTTAGTAAAAGCATGTTATATCATAAAAAATATACTTTTATATATGGAGTAGAATAGCTGCAACTCTGCAAACATTGGTTGCAGTGACTATGAATATTTGTTTTTATTCCAATTCCTAGCCTCTATTAGATAATGTACCTTAAGTGAAAGCGTGTTATATCATACAAAATATAGTTTTATATATACAGTTTAATGACTAATAAAGGCATTTCTATAGTTAACACATGTGTAATTAGATCAAGACATAAAACTGAGCTGGCATGTTATGGCTTTGAGGCAGGTAATATCATTTAATTGAGTCATATAACCAAAGAAATGGGTAGCATAAAAGTCAATTAAGGAATATTTACTATGACATTACTCTCGCTGTATATAGTAAAACTTAAATTCTACTACTAATTAGTCGAAGTAATTGACACTAAGGCACGACACAACATGGTAGGTATCAAATAGATGCTATGTCTGGCCACTTTTTTCTAAAACAAGAACTTGCAACCATTGTTAGTGCTGATTATATAACATAGACTGAAATGAAGATATTATCATTTATATAGTGGAGATCTTTTGAGAGGCCTATGTCCAACTGTGGACGTCTTTCGGCTGATATGATGATGATGATTAATAGTAACTATGCTAAAGCTACTGCCACTGCTATCTACTGTACTAAGCTGACTGTCTCGTTGGTCTAGCGGTAGCGCGTTCAGCCGAAAATTAGGTCCTGCGTTCAAATCCCGGGTAGGGCCAAAAAGTGACCTTTGTGAAAATCACATCATCATCAGCCTGATATTGTCCACAGCTGGACATAGGCCTTCTATATATATACATAGGTTTCTATAACGTTGCCATGAAAATTACATGGGCTCAAGTTCTGAATCCCAAATGGTCCTTCATGTCGCACCATTCCCTATGTAACGTGAGAAGTAAATAAGAGGTAGTTTGCTTGCACGTGTGCAGTGCAGTGGTGCAGTGGTTAAAGTGGTGCCTTCGTGCTTTAGGTTCGAGTCCCGCACAGGACTACTATTTGTGTGGACTATAAATTGTTGGGTATTAGTAAAGTCCTCCGCGGTTACAGCGTTAAATTACCATGTGTGGACGATGCCTTTAAAAAAAATGAACATCACATTTGTAGAACATAACCACCCATACACTTAGCAACTTGTTGAAAATCAGCTAAAAAACCGGCCAGGTGCGTGGCGGTCTTACACAGGAAGGGTCTTACACTATTTTTATTTGTAATTTTATTTTATTCTTATTATTGGTAGTGATAGCGGTAATCGAAATCCACACTCTGTGGACACAAATTTCAACTGTCTACTTATTACGTTCATGAGATACACCCGCTGACATAGATAGACAGACAGCGAAGGTTTAGTAATAGGATCCCCAGGAATTGGTACCCTATTAATACTTCTCGAGAAAAATAAAAAACAGAAGAAACGATTTGTGTGAAAAGCCATAACCTTATTAATTTACTCTTTATTTACAGCTTTTACTGAGTACTACTAATACCTATATATGAATATCCTGTACAGTATCCTACTAATATTATACAATTTAATGCGAATGATTTTGAAAATGGATGTGTGGTACTCTCTCACGCAAAAGCTATGGAATGTGTTTTGTAATACACATTATACGTCCAAATAACATATAGGCTATAATTTATAAAGTTTAAAGAGGGTGAAACCACAGTGTACAGCTACTTATCTATAGATGGGAAAGTTTGTGATAAAGGTTTTATGAATGTTTGATACTCTTTCACGTTTAAGTCCGTAAGGAACGGATTTGGATAAAACTTATAGTAATACCTATAGGTTACTACATCCCAATAACACAAACGAAAGTGAGAGAGCGGTCCACAGCGCGCTACAGCTAGTTATAGGTACTATATAGTTATACTATATTGATTGAGCCCCTTATATACGACTTACGCGATATGGATATGGATAGGACTTACCCGTCTATAGGCATCTATATTGAGATCTGTTCGAGCCGTTTCCCTGGTCAGTTGTTCCTGTAATTGATTTGCCCGAGCAACTTCGCGCTGCAGCTTTTCTTCATATTCCAGTACTATGAGATTGATCTATAATATTGATGACTATCAAAACTACAAAGACTTTAAATTTAATTAGCTTTGTTGACAGTGATTTTCCAGACGATAATAAACCTTATGTGGCTGTAATTACGGAGACATAAGCAACAAGAAGATATAATTTATTTACGCTAAAATAATTAATAACAGTTCAATAAATCAATCAATTACAAGATTTTAAGTAATTAGAGTGAACCATCCGAATTTTTGACTCAGGTCGTAAATCAGATCTATTTTGAAATAAACTTATTCGTTGAAAGTATCTTCCAGTGTCAATAAATTTGTTAAATCAAGTAATTTGCATATGAATTCAACATAATGCAGCGTTTTCGTCACCAGTAAGTGATTGTTAATTTTAAGCAAGCCTATTGTCAACGCAAAGGAATAACATTGGTGTAAACAATTGTTGGTTATAAAAAAAATCAAAAGTCAAGTAAATTCCGTCATAGTCAAGTCAAAGCCCTACCCCAGTAAAGTAATGGATACTACTAGAAGCTTCTATGGAATTTTGGAATCATCATGTAAAATCACAATTCACGGTAATATGCCACTTTCCTGCAGTAGTGTACGTTGTCAAAGACGTTCTGTTCAAGAATCCACAATGTTTACACATAAAATCTCGATATTCACACCTGTTTAAAAAAAATGAACCAATTCCTCGCACACAAATATCTGTCCTGGGTGGGAATCGAGCCCACGACCTGCGGCGGGAAAAGCAAGCATTTGCCAACCACGCCAGGCCCGTGAAAATAGTTCAAAGATTAGGATGTATTTTTTCCGCGTTGGCGCATAAACTCCCATCTTTGCAAGATCACAATAGAAAATAGAAATTTAAAAGATATTTTGGTTTGTTTGTAATATTAACCTAAATTATGTCTGCCTTTTAATTTTTCTTTTAACCGACTTCAAAAGAACGAGGTAAACCAATTAAATATATGTATTTTGATAACTATTTTTTAATCAGTCATGAAATTTTGAAATTTGAAAATTTTATTATAATCGCTTGTCTAGAAGAAAATTTAAATCGGTTTTATGTTTTTCAACCAGTAATTATTTTATAATAATTAAAACTGAAGTGTGGAGCTAACATAGTGAAACATTGTAACGGGTGTATGTAAGTTACCCGTTACAACTTTTCAGTAATAATTTTGTTTATTGTGACCTAATAATATTTCGGAACAATTGGAATTTATTACAACTGCTAAACAATTTTATTATGCTATAATTAAGTAAGTAAGATCGAGCGAAGTAAGACCGTTAATTTCACCGATTTTTTTTCCTATAGAACATTTTCAAGGTCCAATAGTCTAGGACTTGAAGCCCAAAAAGGAGTGTATTTGTGGAGCATCAGTCCAATCTATGGCCCATCTAATATCGTGCCCAGCCTGCTCTGCCACATGTTCATGGCAGAATCTTAGGAATGCCATAAACAGGGCAATCAGTGTGGCCACGTTCTGTGCCACAAAAATTTAATTAGTTTGCCATCGACGCGTTAAGAAGTTCAAACTTTAGTTAGGGCGAAAATCGTAGTGCAAGTAAAACCACTGACGTCGCGACTACATTATCCTACTAAATAATCCAATTTGTTTTCTTAATCAAACCTTGTTTCTATTCTCGTCCTCCAAGTCTCTCATCTTAGCTCTCAGCTCTTCTATGACGCACGTGAACTGGGCTACTTGAGCATCACACTCGTGCTGGATCTGTTGAACTGGATAAATTCGGTTAAACAGAGTTCAGATTCCTGGCCATGTGATTATTCAATAACTTTATGATGACATTTTATATGAGAATTTTGGCCACGGCGGCCAAGAGATTAGTCATCTGCGCGGGACATATTATGTATAATAGTACCCAAGGGTGTGCGCAAACACAGGAGCACTTTCTTCGACTATCCTATCACTTTCAAGACCCGATGAGACGCCTAGCGAGACGACCGGAAAGAGGTCAGGTACAGGTCAGGCGGCTTTCCGTGTTCTCCGAGGCACAGGTGTATAACTCTCAGGCTTCGGGCAGATGCTGAGATTTTTTTGATTTTACAGAAAAGTCCTTTTTTGTTCAAATCCTGGGTCGGGCCAAAAGTAATTATAGATCACTTTTGGTCCGACCCGGAAATTATTGTATTAGATTTCTCGCAATTAATGATTTATTTATATTTATATCTGTAAATGGTATTATAAAAAAAAAGGAACAACCCTTACACAACACAAGGATACAAACCCTTTAACTTATAATCAGCGTTCAACTCCTCGATTTGCTTTTCATTCGAATCGCGCAGTTTGTTTAAATGGTCATTTTGTTTTTGTATAGCGTTTTCTTTTTCCTGTATAAAAAGGTGGAAAGGTTTCATTTTGTAAAATTCGTGTTTATTTTGTATGTGTTGCACGGTGGTTATTGTAGTCATCTCGCTACCAGATATACAGGCTGGCCGAGAAGTTGACGTTCAAACGCAAAATTTTGATACTTTATGATGAGGAGTACCCAAGTTACCCCCATGTATGTCCTACGATTTTGCGTAGTTTTTGAGGTAGAAATTATTTAATGATTTTTTTCGTAAATTTCACCTAACATCAGTTTTCGATTTTTTCTCGTTCCGTTGAACATTTCTGGTTCGGTTTTTTTGTGATATCTAATTAGCATAGTTTAACCTAACACCCTAAAAAAGTATGGTTTAACTAATCATTGCAGAACTGACTTAGAATTTATTCGAAAGTTCAAAATTATCAAAAAAACGCAAAATCGTAGAACATACATGGGGGTGATTCAGATACTCCTCATCATAGAGTATCTAAATTTCTCACCACATTCTCCACACAGGACTAGTACAGTACTTTTGTGACCCATTTATCGAATTGGAAAATCATAAATTCAATCGTCCGGCGGGTCTCGCACCAGCACCCTCAACTAATTCGGGGTAGACGCTCTGCTGTTAAGCTGAGTATGATACAAAACGGGCAGAGCAAATATAGGAATTACTTACTTAACCCTTAATAGGGTTTTAGCTCTTATTAAACAGATTAGAGTTTAAAATGAGATAGTAACTACAACTACTATACCAACTTACTACTTAAGGATTAACAACCTTCCTGAGAATGTAGATGTTATACATCGGATTTTATTTTTCTAACAAATGTCATATTTTGTTATTATATGTCCACACTTGCATGTGAAAGATATATAGACATATCATATTGATAAGGCCCTCCAAACTATTAAATTAAATCGCAATCACAAAGCATAGCGTTAATTTTTACTTAAAAATGGGAACACCCTCTACCAATCCGGGATAGGCGTTTTGGCGTTAAGTTACGAACGATATATACTGGCTAATTAAATTTAGCATTACTAGTAGGTGTACCTACCTACTCTTCGAAATAATTTTTATTCTTTTTATTTTATGAACAACAATAACCTGCATTAACAATAAGTCAATATTTAAAATTTCTAAAATCTTAATACATATTACCTTTACTACATCCGCAATATTACAATCTTTTGACATTAGTTGTTCTTTTAATTTTTTTACATCTCTTTTCAGGTAAACTAACTGCGACACAGTATCTTGTAGGTTCCCTATCATTTCGCGGGACATCAGCAAATGGTACCGATGAGACTTCTCCAGTTCTCTCACTTCTTTTAGTTCTAATTCTAGTTTAGAATTAGTTTCCCGCAGCTTTTTACATTCTTCACTTTCATTTCCAAAGTCCTATTGTGTACCAACACAATTCATTATTGCATGATCAATAACTTACAGGCAAAAAACAAAGCATGTAACTGTGTAGACACCAGTGAACGCAAATAAAGAAGACACCCACAATTTTACATTTTGATAAATTATTCAGAATCTGTTGTAAGCGATTATCCAGTACAGTAGTCCCGCTTTCTTGATTACTGCACATTTCAATAGACTGAAATGATCTAAAAGAATGAATCCTTTAATTAAGTAGGTATTTTGCGATCTAAATATTTAACTCACAATTTATAGTTTGAAACTCGGTTCAAAACAATTACAGAAGCCGCCAATTTCGTCAAAGAGTGTATAACCGTTAATCATACGGAGACTATATAGAACTATGGAAATGGATGTATGTATCTATTTAAATGCGAAAGTTTGTAAGTATGGATGTATAGATGTTTGTTACTCTTTCAAGCAAAAACTACGGAACTGATTTTAGTGAAACTTTGTAGAAATATAGCTTATATATTCGAATAACACATAGACTATAATCATTAAAGTTTAATGCGGATAAAACCGCGGGGCACAGCTAGTTATGGATAAATTATACCCTGATGAAGAATAAATAATCATCACACGAAGATTTGTTTAGAAGACTTAGAAGTCAGAGTCAGTAACCACTAGCTAGACCAACAGGCCATTAAACCCATTACTAATTATTACCACGCATTCCGTTTAGAAAATAGAGTTTAGGTTTCCCAGAGTAGTTGATATACTGATGTTAAGGTCATTGGAGAAGATGCCGGCTCCTGTGCCTTTATTTGTTTTAGAGCCATTTGTGTAGATCAGTTCCGTTATACATGAAGTTCGGATAACACTTCAAGGATACCGGAACTCTCCTTGGCTTCTTCTTGAAGTTGGATTGTGAAGTTATTTGTCAAAACCGAATGATTTTGGTATTATGTCACACGTAGCATCAATCATTGGGAGCGTTTTTTGTATATCATGGATGAGGCGCGTGTGCGTTACCCTGTTATTTTGCTTCAACAGTCCAGCTTTGTTAAGCCTTATGGCTGTGGGCGCGGCCTCTTATTGAACTACTAGGTGCAACGATCTAATGTTTAGTGAGGCCTGAAGGGCCGCGGTGGATGTCGTTCTCATGCTGCCGGTTATTGATAAGTGGAGACGCGGGTTGCTCATATGATTGAGGATCGGAGATGGCATTACCGTTAGTAACTAAAAAGTTCACGTATTAGCCGCCGTGTTATGTGTCTGCCAACAGTAACTCGACCACAAATAACTACTTATAAATATGTTATTTATTTATTGTTTACTTATTTAAACTTTTTATATAAGTTCAATGGTGGACTTAATGCCTAAGACATATTTTAAGATTAGTGCATTAGGTTGCATTCGGACAGGATCTGTCGCCACCGGCGATCGTAGGAAGCCTCGGGGCGGCGGCGGCAACCGGTACCCCAACTCTCCTCGGGGCTGCGCTGCGGTGGCACTGCTGCCTCGTGCAAGCAGCTCTGGGAAGACAGCGATCTGTTTGGGGCGCAGTCGCTGTGCCGAACTGGCAGGAGTCACCAATAGGGGAGGGCAATCCAGAGCCCTCCCAGGGTACGTGTCCCAAACATGTGGGATATGGCGTAAAAGAAGGGCACTGGAGCAGCATACCCACTGTCCCAGGGCTCCCCCCATCAGGCGCCAAGCGAAGTCCACGGCAGGTAGGTTTAGTCGGAGCGAGTCCGACATATCCACCCGTGGACACTATTTGCGGGTGGCATGCGTTGGCATTCCCCCTGCCTTAAAAAAGGTAGAGATATTGCATAAAGAAATTAAGATAAAATTAAACCAACAGATTTACATACTTATATATAATATCTTATAATAGGCATTTAATATATATATAATAGGTATATAATGACTTCATAAATAAAGAAGAATTTGGCAGCCCAACACGTGTCATAGTCATTTAAAAGTGCTTACATACTCTTCAGGCAAATACCAGTCTGTCAAAGTACTGTTATCTGTGCTGTCAAGTATCACTGTCAAATGAAAGAAAATGTGTTTTGGTTTCTTTATAATAACGTGAAATAATAGGTTAGTTTTAAATAAAATATATACTGTTAACCCATAAATATACATTGAACACAGTCGTTACTGTAAAGATATTTTATTACTTACTGACTAGAAGTTCTGCAAACAATGGCCGCTGCTTACGGAATACATTTGGGTAACAACTCTGCATGTTTAGCTTCGTTCTCGAACGGGGCGGCATCAATTATAGCTAACGATGCCGGAGACCGTGTGACACCTGCTATAGTTGCACTGAATGCCACAGAATGGGAAATAGGTCTGCCAGCCAAGTCCGGACAAGCGGCAACCAAATCTATTATAAAACACAACAAGCGTCTAATGAACGAAGATTTTAATGCAGAAGATTTATCGTACGTGGAAGCTTCGTCCTCCTGCCGCATCCAGAACGAAGAAAAATTGGTGTACGAGTTTGAGACTAGTGAAACTACAGTTTACTCAAACCCTGACAACATTACTACAAAAATTTATGCAAAATTATTTACCATTGCCAGTCATTCTATGAGCAATGAAAGTGATTTGAAATTGGTACTTGCTGCACCGTTACACTGGTCTAGTACGAGTAGAGAGAGGTTGGTCAAGTGTGCAGAGTTGGCAGGTTTTGATGTTCTACAAGTAATTAGTGAGCCTGCAGCATGCTTACTTGCTTATAGCCTTGAAGAAACTGTTGAGGACATTAATGTCCTTGTGTACAGGCTTGGAGGGTCATCATGTGATGTCTCAATTGTGAAAGTATCAGGTGGTTTCATGACAGTTGAAAAGAACATCTCCCGTTCAGATTTAGGTGGACAATGTATTTCTAAAGATCTTGCTGATTATATAGCACAAGAGTTTAGACAGAAATGGAAACTTGATCCCCAGGAGAGTAGAAGGGCTATGGCAAAATTACTGGTACATGCTGACAATTGTAAACATGTGCTATCAACCCTTAACTCAGCACATGTATTTATTGAGTCTTTGCTAGATGGTGTTGATTGGAGTCAGAATGTTTCCCGTGCAAGATTTGAGAATATAATTTCACCTAAAATTTCTGCATACATGGAACCAGCACAAAAAATTATAGAGAGTTTTGACGCCCCTATACACAAGATAGTTATTTGTGGTGGTAGTATGAAGATACCAAAGTTACAGTCAGCAATAGCAAACTTGATACCTGAAGCTGAAGTTCTATCAGGGATTAGTCCGGATGAAGTGATTGCTGCAGGCTGTGCTCGTGAAGCTAACATGCTTTTAGACATTCCAGAATTCTCTTCAAATGATTTGAACACTGAAGTAGAATTTTTAGGAAAAGATATTTATATGAAATATTTGGATCAGACTATTCAACTTTTCAAAGAAGGAACCCCTCCTTTTGCTCAGAATGTTCAGACTATTGATGCTGGAGGTGATGTCAAGAATATCAGTTTCACATTGCATGAAAATCCTGATAGCGAGGAATTTGCTACTGAAACTTTTAATGTTGAAAGTTTGAATAAGCCATTCACATTAAAAGCAACCCTTCAACAATCAAATGTTTTGTTACAAGTTGAGTAATAATTATGAATTAATTGAATAATAATGTCCTATAAATAAAAAGATGATATAAATCATATTGATTTTTATTTGTCCCTTGGGTCTGAGCTGACGACCTAAGACCTTTGGTTAGCACTTTTGGAGAGAACTCAGGTATCTGATCCAATCTTGGCTATAAGTGGTTATTCAAATAATACTAGGTACATGGGCAAGTATATAGGTGGGTACATAGTGATAAAAAAGCAGTTGAATTATGCATGTGACATCGTTATTACATAAAAATTTGGTGATGGCAATGAAATGATTTCTAATTGCATTTGTTTTATTTGGGACTGCCCCAATTGATAGTAAATTGAAAACAAGGATATATCTAACTCAAAATAATGGTACTAATGTTTCTTCTAGAAGACTTATTTTTTAGCATTCCACGGAATCACCATGCAGAAACTGGGTCTATCACGTGGTAGAGGAGGGAACACTCAACAGTCTGAGACTTGCGACTCAGATGTAGGTTTAAGGGGGGCCCCTGTGATGCAGACCTTAAAGATCCGTAAATTCTAATGTGTCATCAAGAATAAGTGATATACAGGTTTACAATTTGTTTTCAAAAGAAATCTATAAAATGTCCTATGGCAATGGAAATATGGTGACCATGTATTCTAACAAAACAATAATTTTTATTTGGTATCTGGTACCTACTAAATGCAACAAAACACGTCGAAATAGCAATCAATACTTCAATAGCTACAGACGCCAGCACATCAAGCTACCCCATACCCGTCTGAACGTGGCCGCGCTGTCCAAACGCGGAGAACCGCGCGGCCACTTTGATGTTTTGTATATTATGAGAATAAAAGAAACATTCTTATGTTTTAAATTATTAAAGCTAAAACAAAAATAAAACATTAGAATTAAAATTAGTATAAGTAAAACTAATTATAAATCTTACAATTTAAAACGATTCAATTAATGTTAAATTATAACCATAAATTATACAATAAAAATAATAACCTAATATTAAAATAAAATAAAATAGTACCTATTATTAAAAACTAACGTGTGTGTGTAGGAGTGTGAGTGCGTGTGTGGGCGCATGCAAGATTGTGTTTATGAGAAAATTGATCAAATATATATGTGTGGTAATTTATGTTAGTATCTTTCAGTCTCGTCATATTATAGTTGAAGGAGCCAATTCAAGACTTTTACTTTACAGCGATTAATAGGAAACGGATAGATATTGAGTTTTTTGTTAATTTTATTATATAAACCAGGGCTAAGATAAAAGAAGTGTCGTCCAGCTAGAGATGTTCTTCGTGATACAGGTTGGAATGTTCGGTCGGATCTGCGTTTTTATTAATTCGCTCTCTTAAAATTACAATGACGTATATGCAAAGACCAGATATTTGAGAAAAATGCATTTGAAACTTTTAATTTACTCTTTACTCAATAACTCTCTTGTAAAGACGATATTTATAATAACTCAACATAATACGAATACATGGTTATATATTCTTTTATATTAGTTAAATATAACGCTTTACAAATTTGTTGTTTTATTGTTGTATATTTTCAAAATACAGGGTACCTACAGTTAAGTCATTGTTTCACTAAAATATATGTAAAACAATAAAAAATAGTGATGAACAATGACGTAAAGGTATAACAAATTTCAAAATCAAACATTATTATTTATCATTATTTCAATAATTATCTCCAAAAAAGAAAAATATACACTTAAAAGTAGCATATAACTTGAAACTGCCAAACAGAAATCATTAACTATTGTGTTATTAAGGAAAAACGATAACTAGGTGAATATTTTGATGAAGGCAAATAAAACATAGTTTAATGAAAATTATGTATGTATTTATTAAATTTTGATACTAATCAACTATTCTATAAACCGTTAAGCATAATCAGTCTTCTGAAGACTTTTCAAAGAAAAATAACATTTTTGTAAATACTTATTTATTACACTTTTGAAAAATCACGTAGTATTTATTAACTTTTACTTTTAAATCAGTCTTCTATTAACTTATTATTAATTAACTTTTACTTTAAATCAGTCTTCTGAGCTTTCTATGATATTATTAATCTTAATAATCACCCATTCTATTGCGGGTATTTATTTTCTTAGTAGCTAATAAACATCTAACATAAAAAAATAAAACGATTAATTACAAGTTCCTATAATATTCCGCATGGTAGTGAGGTACTATATTCTTTTCAATTAATTGCAATATATCTTGCTTCTTGCGTTCAGATATTGGTATTTTATAATTTCAGATATTGGTATTTTATAATTAAATGCCGGATGGAGGTGTATCTCATCAATAATAATTGACCTAGTTGGTCTGCTTGAGCGTAAATTTCTTTCTATTATTGTATTAGCTTGCAACATATTTTCAGTTTTATATGATAGTTTATATCCAAAAGTATTCTGATTCTTTGTAAATTGGACCACTTTTAATTCGTTCAATTTGATTTGGTCCCCATGAACATTCATCGATAAATTTAAATTTAACTCTTCTGCTAATACTTTCAGATCAAAAAAGTTGTAACAATTTAATCGAGTTTTATAAAAAAATGCTGAAGAATCTCCGACTCCGACCGTAGGTGGCAACAACTAAATTACTATTATTCATATCTTTTTGTTTTTCATGACGGCTTAGACTCTTTTCTTCCAGATGTGATTTATAATCAGCTTCAAGTTGCGGCTTAATTTCAGTAGGTGCGTTTTTATAACCAATACAAATGTCACATTGATCTATCTTTGGTATAAAAAATCCAATATTGTGTATTGAATATGTAAAGATATGCAGCATAGGGTGCAGTAGGTAAATTACTTTCCCGTCTTAAAGTCTCATAGTTCCGTTAAGCCACCATCAACATATTCCCTACTAGTGTTAGCTCTCAAATAATGGCTTTCAATTTTGGGTATCGATTGTATATGATCTATTATAGATTGTCTTACTTCTTCAGGCAGATTGGAATGATTCTTATGGTGTCCTCTTTTATCTTGTGGAGCAGTACCTAGATTTTCATTTTTGGCTTGTATCACGGTGCGAAGTGTTCTTTCAGCAATGCCTAATGTATTTAACAAAAAAAATTGCATACCCTTTTTTCTACTCCATTCAACAGAAAATAATATGCTGTATTTGGGTTTCTAGGCTTTGCAGGTTGTTTATTCTGGACGTCAACCTTGATACGTCTATATGCTACGTTCAGTAGTTTAAGACAGGAACTCAGATACCCTCTTTGCCGCTGTAAGTCACCTAATTCCCAATAGCTGTCAAAAATAGCTTTTCTTTCTTCTTCAGAATATTTACTGGCACAAGAAATTCTACACTTATATGAACATGTGGGACCCATGACTTTACTACTCACATTCTTCCCTGTTCTAGAAAGGTACTCTTTTTCTGTATTTTTAAGTTGCTTTGCACGTATTCTTTTCCAATTATTTGGATTTCTGGTACGTTTTTTTGCCTTTTCTGGCTCTGGTGGTTCAGAAATCATATTGTGAGTGGCAACAGACGCTTGAGAAGCAGAAACATTGGTTTCATGTTCATCTTCCGAACTAGAAGACAAAGAAAAAGAGCTACTTGAACCACTGTCTTTGCTATTGCTACTGTCACTGTTATTTGGTGACGTGGGCTTAAATTCATCTGAACTAGTCCCAGAAAAGTCACCTTTGTCAGAATCAGATGTAATTAATGAATCCGTACCTTCCTGAATTTTGGAACCTGATATTTTTGATACTCTTTGATGAGCAACCATCCTCAGTATCTTTAGCCAATCGTACTATTTTAGCCCCCCGTGACTCCATTATGTAATGACCTAAAACACAAGAACAAATAATGAAATCTAGAAGAACAATGACCTAATTGTAACAAGCGTCATTGTTCCTATGAATGTATGAATAAATATTTGGAAAAATGACATAAGTTACACTTGAGTCAATGTACCTCTTATAAAATAAAATAAAAAATGGCCTAACTACCTTAGAGTCGTTGTAGCACAGTGAAGCAACACAGTCGTCCCGCTCCACGCGAGTAACTGACCAATTCGACGGGTGCAAAGTAAAAAGAGTCATCTACAAAACAGCAACTTTTCAGGAGAGCGCATAATAGGAAAAAATGCTCCCATTTTGTCAATTTTAGACCAAATTAATTGAAATTTTCATCGTTGCTTCACTATTTCATAATATATCCACATATATATTTCATTTATTCTAATTATGTTTAATTTACGAGTTATTGTAGTTGTCTGCATCTACATTGTGCTTAAAAATATGACAATTGTGTTAATTACCTCTTGGTCGTTTCTACGTGGGAATTCGAAACTTTAGATTAAGTAAAGTATGATAAATATATTTCAGTAAATACTAAAAGTGTAACGCTTCCTATTATCAAGATTAGTTAATGACCGTTTTACATCTTAAATACACCAAGATCAGAACATAAGTGAGCAGATGTCTTTTTCTACGTCGTCGATTCTGTGCAAGGTACACGATTTATAAAGAGGTTAAATGAAATATTTTCTTAGAAATCATTCATTTATTATTGTAAAAAACGTAACTTCTCATACATTTTTTGAAATACAAAATAAAATTAATAAAAATCTCACTGATAATTTACGAGGTAGGTAATTGCAGGATCTTTGGTTGAGAATTCAACAATAAAATTATATAAACTTCGTTTAAAAAAAAATCTATTATAAATAAAACTAGAAAGTTCTTAACTTTATATACTTTATAAAAAAATAACATTAGTCTCAGTAATCAAGTTAGAGTCGTTTCGATGACTTAGTTAACACATTAATAAAAAGAAAAATACGTTCTATTCGTACATTTTTTTAACAAAAATAGGTAGGTATATCACTTATGATAAAAGTAAATAGAAAATTAAATTCTATACAATAAAGAAAATCTGTATCAATACCTACTTGAAAAAATCCGAAAGAATTTTTTTTTATTTATTTTAAAAGAAATTAAAAAATTATTCAGTCTCATTACCGTCAGTACAGGAACTATGTTTCAAATTTTTATAGAAGTTATGATACCTAGCAGGTATTAGATTTTGATGGCAGAGGCTTATTAAGTCTTTGTACTTGGCACTTATAATCCTGATGGGTTCAGTATAACATTTTTTGGGATCATTAAAGCCACGGTGGGAACGAGTAGTTACTTTTCGCACCAAGTCAATTCGCTTGGGTTCTTCATCATTTAGATCATATTTATGAAATATTGTGTAAGGATTCTCTGCTTTAACGACTATTTCTCGAACTTGAATCCACTTAACATTCTCATTGTCGGTATTTTTTGTCAATTTAAAATCATTTACACGTTTTGAAGTCCAAATTTTGGTCTTGTGATATTTCTATAACCTCATAAGCATCGCCGGACGTTTTACACCATCGAACGAGTGTATACCATTCTTCAGGACAAAAAATGAATTTTCTCTTGGACGATTTCTCAATTAATGCGTGGCTACTATCGCCTTCCTGCTGGGTGTGACCCTTCTCCAAAAATCTGTGATAAATATTAATGCTATACTTTTGAGAGCAGTATACATACATCAGAAATACAATGCGGTTCCTGTTCTGACCGCCACGTAGACCCCCACCGAAGAACATTCACTTGATGCCTCCACTGCTGAAGAAGCATCACTGGTGATGCTTATAGAAGATTGACAGTTTGAGAGTGACATACTCGATGGCCTGTCTGAGTTTATTAAACAGATATTTTGATCTAATTCTGATAATGGACGCGGTGGACTTGAAGTAAATGAATTGTAATCTGAGGGTGTTGGTGTATCCGATAATTTGCTTGGAGAATCTCTATTATCAACATGAAAATTTTCAGAAATAATTTGTATTTCAGATTGAGAGTGAACTGGTGTGACCGACCTAGAGTACACAGAACATGGAGACTTATCTTGCGAAGTTAACTGATACTCATTTGTCTTCATCGCTGACACATCAAGGTCTTCTATAAGATGTTCAATAACTTCATCGGCCAACACAGCATTTTTCTCGAAAAATCCTTCGCTTATGTTCTGTAAGCTTTCATCTTCTTTAAAAGGTCGTTTCGGACTTTCTGAACATGTAACAATAGTAAAAAATAACAGTGAGAAAATATCATTTAATTATAAGTCAATTAATATAGCTAACAATAAAAATTAACATAGGTAGGTACTCATAAATATTACAAACAATACTAATTTACTAAAGTAAATTGAGACATTTACATAACAATTGTAACGTAGAAAAAGCTATATGGCAGACAGCCGTTTATGCGTCGTTTCGTAACAAAAAATATCAATTATAACCTGTTTTCATAATTACAACAACTAAATGTGGTTTAACTTTAAAATAACAATAACATTAAACTTGTGTTATAAAAAATACGTACCAGAACGAATTCCACAGTTGTTATCGATAAGTTGTAATAGATCTTCTCGGTTCATAATAGCGCATTGTCGTCTCGTTTTGCCCAAATTCACCAATAATTTACATCTTTCCATGTCTATTGTGCTGAACTCAACTGTTTACTAATATGATAACACTTTTACACATACTTTATCCCTTAACAAACCAAAACAAACCAATATGCGTGCCGGCCCCCGCGCGTCCCGCGTATAAACGGCCAGCGGTAGTTATCCGCATCTACATCGTGCAATTTCACAAAACAGGTGTAGTTGTCTTCTTTTACGTGACACAAGTACCAAAAATAAGGTGATATTTGTATTTTTGTTTTTGCTATGTTGTAAAACTTGATATTTTAAGTTAGTTTTGACAAAAAAACCAAAAATCACAAAATTACAGTTGACTTTAATTACTTTGCACCCGTCGAATTAGTCGTTGTTGTTTTTAAGTCTCGCTCGATTTGACGTTGACACTACTTACATCTAGCGGAATTTATGGTAATTACAGAAGAGTCGATGTTCCTTACGTTAGTTTAACAATTTTTATAGTGTTTGTTATACTTAAGTCTATTTGACGTAATTTTGCACTTGCGTCGTTGTAATTCTAAGGGTGCGAATTGCTATGGGGTCGTAAGCAGTACCTATCTGAATGTTTACTTAAGACAGTTGACAGAAATAATATAAAATAAAAATATAATATAAAAAAAATATAACATAAGAATGTTTTTTTATAATAAAGATTAAAAACTTATTGAAGGTTTATATAAAAAATATGTTCCTATTGCTCGTTTTCGTAATACCTACTAATAATAGTAAAATTGTAGATAACATTAGGTACCTGCCTAATACCTACTTTTTTCGTGCGTACTTGGACGAAATTTTTTCATAAAAGGCTCAGGGAGTACCATGGCATTTCCTCGCTACTGAAGTGCATGTGACATGTTCACGGAGGCGGGGGTGATTTCTATGCAATAATTCGAGCGAGTAGGTATTGCATCTTTCTCGGATAGAATACTGATTTCAGTTAATCTACTGAGTGAGGATGTTTGCAGCCCGATCTATAGGTATTGGATTAAAGTGCACTAGTGTTTGAACCTATAATATTAATAAAATTCATTTTACGCTTATATTAGACTAAATAAACGCAACAATCTGTGATTTATACGGAAATAAACGTATGTTATTGTATCTTAGTGGTTTATTTTAATTAATTGGATAATTTTCTGTAAACAATAAGCTATGGTCACCCTATCGAAAATTCAAAACGTATTGAAAGTTTTATAACTATTAAGAGAAAAGTAATATTTTTTCTTCTTTTAACGATAGTTCTTCATATTAATAGGTAGGTATTGTTTACAAAAAAGATCACGCTAATATCTACCAAATCTACTTTCTACCAAAGATAGCCACGCCTTATTCCCAAATAATACCTACAGTTCTAGAGCTCCTAGAATATAAATTTAATTTTTTTGTGCACATTCACAAAGTTTGACAAATTGAAAACTACGTTTTACAGACCACTACGATTTATTTTCAGAGAGATATCCGCAATAATCTATTTTTCAACGGAGCGCCCATGGGGTAATTGTCTAACAGGTCCTGAAATAAAAACATACTATGTTAAAAAATTTTGGAAAATTCAAACCTCGGTTTAATAAAAACCTTCAGACGTCTGTGTTCCTCTAACAGAAAGATATCAGCGATAACGTGTTTCCCAGGGGCGCCGCCATGGGCTTATTGTAGTACAAAATTTCCTAAGTTTATAATAGGTCTTTACCTATGAAATTGCCGTTTTGTATGAAAAAATTTAAACGAATTTTTTTCATGAATTTTTTTATTTGTATTAATCGAAGTAATCACCCATGCAATCAATGCATCTTTGCCATCGCAGTGGCAGTTTATTGATGCCCTTCTTAAAGAAATCAGCTGGACGGGAGGCAACAAATTCTTCAAAGGCATTTTGTACTGCCTCTCGGGTATTGAATTTTTTTCCCGCCAAGAAGTTATCCAAATTCTGGAAAAAGTAGTAGTCTGTAGGCGCAAGGTCTGGTGAGTAGGGCGGATGACGGAGAGCTTCCAACCCCAGTTCTTGCAACTTGGAGACCGTCTGCTGTGCAGTATGAGGTCGCGCGTTGTCGTGCAGGAGCAGCGGAGACGAGCGATTGACCAATGCTGGTTGGAGATGCGCCAGCTTCTCCATCATTGTGCTCAGTTCTTCACAGTACACATCTGCAGTAATGCTCACCCCGTTTGGTAAGAAGCTGTGATGAATCACACCGGCGCTAGACCACCAAACAGTGACCATCACTTTTCTAGGGGTAAGTTTTCGTTTAGGGCATTGTTTAGGTGCTGAACCAGGATCCAACCAACTTGCTGAGCGCTTGCGGTTATCAAACAGAATCCATTTTTCATCGCAGGTAACAATGCGGTTCAAAATTCCTTCATTTGTGTGTCTGTTGAGCAGTGCAAGGCACGTCTCGACGCGTACTTCGCGCTGGCGATCATTGAGTTCGTGGGGCACCCATTTGTCAAGCTTTTTTACCTTGCCAATTTGACGCAAATGGACCAATATTGTTTTGACGCTAACGTCGAAAGCTGCTGCTAATTCAGCCGTAGATTGTGTATCATCAGCTTCCACAACCGCCTTTAATTCGTCATTGTCGACCAAAGTCTTCGGACGACCGCGAGGTTCATTTTTCAGGTCGAAATTTCCAGAACGGAAGCGAGCAAACCAATAACAGGTGGTGCGTTGGTTTGTAGTGTTAGCTCCGTAAACGTCGTTGATGTTGCGTGCCGCTTGTGCCGCGTTGCTGCCACGACGGTACTCATATTCCATAATTACTCGAATTTTTAACGTATCCATGATGACGAAAAAGATTGAAATGCGATGAAAATGTAACACTAATCAATAAAGAAATGACTACTTTTGGAAAAAAGAATCCATGTTTTTAAAATAAAATTAATTTGAAATTAGAATTCTTAGCCAAACAAAAATTATTTTGATTTGAAATGGCCAGTACTGCAGAACGGCAATTTCATAGGTAAAGACCTAATATAAACTTAGGAAATTTTGTTGTAGTTTTACAAAATTTGACAGATCCAAACCAGGGTTTCATAAAAATCTTCAGACGTCTTCTTTCAGAAAGATATCGGCTATAACTATTTTAGTCTTACAGCGCCTAAAATATTAATCTAGGATTTTTTTCTATATTTTTTAAATTTTTTACAAATTGAATACCTATGTTATTTAGATAAATATCCGGTCTCTGCAACGCTTAGTTATAAAGATCTCCCTGGTCACGTGGTTAGGTTAGGATTTGAACGTTCAAATTCTTATAACTTATGAACCATTATTTTTACAAATTTATGGTTTTGGGAATCAACTTTTACAAATTATTACAAAATCTTAGCATGGGTGTGTTTTCTCAATTTTGTCGTGGCCTTGCGGTCGAAACGCACACGACATTTATTGGTCTTATTAAGATAGGTAAACGTCTGGTGTAGGTACATATTTGAGTCCAGTTTGAGATGTTAGTAACCTAGGAGGACAATATCTTCGTCTTTCATTAATTTCATTTTTAGGGTTCCGTAATAGTTAGACCGTTGGAATTTTCACAGATGATGTATTTTTGTTGCCGCTATAACAATAAATATTAAAAAACAAAATTAAATAAATATTTAAGGGGGCTCCCATACAACCAACCTGATTTTTTTGCTCGTTTTACGGAACCCTTCGTGCGCGAGTCGATTCGTACTTGGCCGGTTTCATAATACAGTAAGTTGTATCATTCATTTCTTCCAGTCTATTTGTTTGTGAAACGAAATTATAAGTTGTTTTTTGTTAGTGAACCCCAATGGTGAACCCTAAAGCCAATACCTACCTATAGAAATTAATTGGTCCTCTGAAGAAGTTTAACTTAAATTGGCGTTGAAGAAGAAATATGATTTTGAAACACATATTTTTATCACAAATGACAATAGATCTGTGAAGTCTGTGTGCATGACCCGTAGAGATAAAGAATCATACAGAGCATTATTTTTACCAAGAATAATTGACAAACGGAAAATAATGGCACATTGATCTGTTTTGTCATTGTGAATTCTACAACATTTATATCAAATAGACACATTTTCGTGTAATGTTCGAGATAACATCATTTTTGAGATTACACGCGTTGAAAACTGTTCTGACGGTAAAAAGACATATCAATCATAATGTTGACATCGAAATCTACGTAGGATTCTAAGATAGGAAATATACATAGGTAGGTAATGAGATATCAGCTGACAAGCGTTTAGACCGCGCGGCCACGTTCTTTTTGGTTTGGCTTGATTTCATCTGTTTACTTACGTAAAATTTGGTGGTATTTATTGCTTTAGTTTTGATAAGTTAAGGAATGTCTTCTTCTAAGTTTAACTTTACGAAGTCATAAGTTAAAGAAATAATCACCAATAAAGAAAAATCAAGCGAACGATTGCGTGACCATAACTAACTACCAAGGTGAATATTTCGTAAAAGATTGTTCTAAAACTTATAATTCTTTTTTCGATAGTTGTTGACAAATGCAGTGTTTAATTGACAAAAATAATTAGATCTCTAGACTTCCCAAGTAGTAGCTGATATGTTGTTGGTCGCGCAACCCTCCAAGTTGCAGTCGCACAGCCTAAGCGTAACTTAAAAGCCCTATAATTTTTTATATCTGCCTTGACATATTTTTGGTCGTTTCTACAAATTTCGACAAATTCTGTATTTTTTTTGCAAACGATAGTCACTGTTTATCAAAAAGTATTTAAACTTATAATCTACAGTAAGATACTTCCATAACTTTGACGTAAAATGTTCGTAACTTTTCCAAACGGTCTACCAATTTAAGACACAAAACATTTCTACTAAAATCATTAGGTAGACTGCGTCTCACGAAAGAAGTCCCACAGGCGCGGCGCTAGTCATGCGACGGAATGTTGCTAGCCTCTACTGATTTAGACTCTCATACTTTTTTAATTATATAAATATTTTAAGATTTTTTTAATTCGTACTATTGATACAATACATTGCAGGTTCACATATTTCGCATATTTTGTGTGTATGTATGAACCTACAATGCTTCTGCAATCGTTGTCTAATCGCTAAATATATCGAAGAACTTATTAAACATTTTCAATATGTAGTGAAGTAAACAAAATAAAAAATAAAACATTTTAAATTTTAATCGTATAATTATAGTCATCGATTGGGTTTATGCCAGACATACTACAGTCACTATCCGAATCGTCCACATGGATATCACTATCATGATCAGACTCTAATTCGCTATCGCTTGCGGTGGATATAATAAACCGGTCCATTTCCTCGTCTATCAGCCCGTCATTTCGAAAATATTGGTCTTCTAGATGCTCCACATGTTTGCATTGTTTAAGCCAATCTTCCGGTTTCACGCTTCTTTCTACGCAAACGCGTCTTCTGTCAATTTCACAATTTTTTTTGGATCTTGGTCGACGTTCTTCTCAGCTACGCGCCTTATCACAAGGTTCCATATTTTTTCAATCGGGTTGAGATCACAATGATAAGGTGGCAGTTTTAAAACATCATGGTTGTGACTTTTTAAAAGTTCATCAACAACATAAGTTGGTTGTCCTTTATTTTGTTTGATTAGATTGAACAATACAGCTTTTGTCCAGCTCTCTTCAAAATGAATATGCTTTTCTTGCAACCACTTTTGCATATCAGCTTTTATGTTTGACATAGTTGGCGCTTTATTTACCTGAGTACAGTGGTATGGAGCATTATCCTGTATCCAATACTTTGCAATATTCTATGAAGTGTGGCGCGGCTTCCTTCAAAATCTATGTCTTCTTTCAACGCGGCACGTAATTTATTTAGAGTAGGTATTTCTTTTTTTACAGTATAAAATTCGTGAATTTTATGGCGTACAGCACAGAGGTCAAAACCATCCAGATTTATCTTTTTTGGACGTGGGCGACTCTTGCCAGGAGTGACAATTTTTTTGGAAGTACTGGCCGCTATTTTTCCTTCTTGTTTTATTCTTGAGACAGTTTTCTCTGACACTCCTGAAAATATTTATTGCATTAGAGCATAATGTGCCTTTATTTCAAATATTATAATTCTACAATGGGCAATTTCAACAGAATGTTGACAAACTTTACATTAAGTATAATTTTGAATTAGATACCCAAATACCCTATATAAATAATATCTGTAAAATGCAACTAGAAATAATAACTGTATTACTACAAACATGTATTGACTATTTACAAGCGCTTTTTTAAAGTCTACGTGAATAAAAACCTTTTTTATTTATTTTATTTTATTTTTATTTAAAAAATCAAATACTTTAACCAGCATATAGAGTGTTAATTGCAAGCGAATAAAACATACTAAATCCCCATTAAATTGGTAAAAACTAGAAAGCGAGCCACCCTAAATTTGTACCTGTCATGGCGGCTACTCTCTTGCGAACATTATTTAGTGGTATCAAAACACCATTAGGTTAGTGGGTATTCTTAGGGGCGGTTTGTTGGAGTTGGAGTATACGCTTAGGGGCACTATGAGGCGCGAAGAAAACAAAAAAAAAAATTTTTGGTCTTTTTTGTAAAAAAAGGAAAAAGTTCAAAAGCCCCTAACTCGCAAACGGTGCGTCGTAGGATCATGCGTCTCAGGACCTAAATGATTCCTAGGGTTAAGGTCAATCCGTTACTGCAATAAAAATTCCGAAAAAAAAATAAACTAAAATTTTCAATTTTTTCTAAGTACTCGCTCCATAGCGCCCCTAAGGCTACACTCCAACCGCTTCTGTTGTTCAGCTTCACAAAACTCCTTTACTTTCAAAATCATCTCACGACCAGCACTTTTTACAACTTAAGGCATTGTAAACAACACTTTAACTTATTTGAATGATAAAAATCTCGAAGGCGTCCGAACTCCGTAACAACTGCTAGTGACAACGACAAAATGGCCGATCGGCGATCTGTCATATTAGTTCCACATTTTGCCGCGGGACTTATTTCGTGAGATGGAGTTTACCTACCAATCACACTACCAATATTATTTATAATTGAAGACACAGCAGCTGTCAAATAGGGTTGATCCTAATATGTCGATGTTCAATCGAATTTTAATAGTCGATATCGATATTGCAGTGTTTTCTTTTTAATTGATTTATATGCTATACGTTTGGTGGTCCAAGCGGCGAAGAACGCACACCGACATAAAATATACTTAGTTATGGTTGAGAGTTAGGATATAGGTATCTGCTACGTACGTTTCGCCTACTTCGAGCATTTACCCAATATTTTTTCGATCGTTTCGTTAAATGATCGATGTTCGCCAAAGAGCGTAATGTAATGTTTAATTTCGTAGCGTAATACGGAATCCTACAGCTGTCGGGTAATATTACGCGTAACGCTCGAAGTCGTAACGTACGTAATGCATCCAAAGAGTATTGAAACCTACAGTAAATAAACAGTAAATACATCAATATTGAAGTACTGACACTTGACACCTGTCTTTTGGAAGATTTTTGGTGGGCATTTCCATTTTCCACCCGTGTCTTAATTCAGAATATTATGATAAATTCTTAAGTGACTGCTATTGCAAAAGATTAAACTATGCAAGCCCGAACATTTTTAGCCTTCATTTTGGCGTATACAATTACCAGTGAAGCAATATATTGTCTGAAGCCTCACGATATTCGTCATCATTTGGGTTCCCGCACTCCCTACAGATTTAAAAGTAATAAAAATGATACCAGAATCAAATATCCGCGTAAGTTTTTAAAATTTCTTTAAACTAGGTACTGGTTATCTTATTCTACAACTTCTAATTAAATTCAAACTTGACTTTAGATATTAAGCATCATATTGTTTGTAAATATTATACATTTATAAATTAAACGAGTCCCTCCTAAGACTAGTGGTAAATTGCTTAACTGATAATGAGGCCTGACCAGCCTTCGATTCTCGGGTTGGGCCAAAAAGTGATTAAGGAAACTTCTACCAAGCAAAAATAAGTGGCCTTTGAGTTACAAAGTGGTGGTATTTAAACCCACTGGTTCTATACTAGACTGGTGGTATCAGGTGTATACCTGATACCTGACTTATTAGACAACAAAAGGATGTGGAGAATGTATTAGTGTTTAGTTGAGAGTTATTACGTAATATTCCTCCTTGCTTTTTCTTGATTTGTAATAGCATTATGAAGTCCCCACTAATAAAACAAAAACAAAGTTGCCAGTCTATCATAAATATAAGTACTTCTTTGATCTGTCTGTCTATCCCATGTGGCAAGAAAAATAATTATTTTCTCACAGCCTCGTCAATAATTCATTCAGGAAAATATTAATTTTAATGACACGGTTAGTTGTGTGTGCAGTTCTCAAGTCTAATATTATTCAATTTTATAGATTGCAAAGATTCGAAAATTTGGATGTTAGTTCGACATGGGACTAGATTTCCTGGTATTAAAGATATGAAAGGGATAAATAAACTTACAGAATTGAAATTTGAAATTGCATTAGCTCATGCTCAAGGTAAAGGTAAGTGTTATATTATTTTATATCGTAGTAATATTATAAATGTGCAAGTTTCTAAGTTTAGATGTATGGATCGTGGATGTTTGTTATTTGTTAAGAGCCATTTCACAAAATGATTACACTCGACTTAAGGTAAAAGACTGCATCATTGTTTATGTGTGCGTGTCTACCCACTCAAACGCAATGTAAACTGTGTAATACACATGTCAAGGACAAGGCTATCTTGAGCCGTAATCGTAATGTGAATTGATAAGAGATTTATAAAAAAAAGTTATATTTACTCTAACAAAGATTTCTAGCTAGATTAATAAGAAAACACGGATAGGTATGTTATGTAAAATATTTAATAAAAGGTGATACAAAAACGAACATAGTATTTTTAATATGCTAAATGCATATTCGCCGTAAAGGCATTGATCTTGCCTTTCTCGGATCTATGATTTCCCGCAATACGCTGTCTTGGTAAAACCGAACCAATTTGGGTAGCATTTTCGCCTGCCAAAAAACGTCGTCTTTCTCTACTCTTACTACTTTCAATGGAAAATCAGGACCTGTCCATACAGCAAATACACATACGTTTTTTTTACGATTTCCGATTTACGATTGAGTCTGAAAGTTTCATTGATTCGTCTAGGTCTCCAGGGTCTACTGCACCATGTTCTTACTCCTATAATTTTTTATATAATTATTGACAAACACTAAATAAACTTGTGATTCAAATAAATAATTGTTAAAATGTTACGTACAACTTCTGTTGCCGAATCTGCATTATCACTTGAACGGCTAGTACCTGGCACCGCGTCTGATCTAAAGACGCTACCCTCCTCTGTACGTTTTAGACGATTATTCATTCTAAAATAAAAACAAAATAGCTGTTAATTTTCGAGTCAGACTCGCACATGAAGGGTTCCGCAGCAGCAAGTATTTCAGTTGATTAAATGAAAGGTAAAGTGCGGTTTACGATTTATGATGCATTAAAAAAACTACTTACTAGATTTCGTTCAAACCAATTTTAGTTGTTAGTTTATATGGTAATGTACCTATATCATATATTTTTTTTAGTTTTATCATTCTCTTATTTTAGAAGTTACAGGGGGGGGGACACTCATTTTTCCACTTTGGAATTCGCGCAAACGATATTAGGAACCTCAATATCATTTTTGAAGACCTATCCATAGACACCCCACATGTATGCGCGCATTGGATCCGGTGGTAGCATTAAAGCGCGACCGTCGTTATTAACACAAGGTCCGTCATAATATAGACAGAACCATTGACAATATGTAGTAAAAATATTAGACTTAAACTAGATAAATAATCTCTTGACAATAACTTGATACGAGCTAGCTAAATATCATTTCTGTAATAAAATAAATTTTATAAATGTTTTCATACAAGATGTACCTAAATATCTATTCTTCTTCTTTTTCCAAATGGCAAGTTATGCCGATGTCGACAATTCTGCCAATGTCAGATGTGAAATGGAAAAACGTGCGATAAAATTTAACCAATTTTATTTTTTAATATATTTTAAAACTAATTGTGTATCTTGTCGATGGGGTTAAAACACTGAAACAAACAGACACAATTATATACATATGATACATATAATAATAAAAATAATTGTTAAAAGTATATATAATAACGTATGCCATACCAACATTCAGATTTAAAATCACAATTTGATGCCGTTGCATCTTATAAAGTACATTAATACTTCGTAAAGTTCTGGGTACGGGAATGTAAGCAGAGAAGAAAAGTTAATGGGAATGGGAATCTTTAAATTTGGAAGATGACCATATAAATTATAGGCGGGATTATTATTGATGCATTCAAAGAATATGTGGTCCAGGGTACCCTCGTCCAGCCCACACTCACAAAGGGATGAATCCCGAATCCGTATTTTGTGCAGGAAAACAGGTGAACAACAGAAACCTAAGCGTAGTCTACAAATAGTTGATATCACGCATTTAGAAACCTTTTTATACTTATGGAACCAAGGCTTTATCACAATATCCGGTTGTACCCCATAATAAAAGCCACCTTTCCTCTTGCTAGAAATATCCCAATCATTTTGCCATGCGTGTTTTAAGTTTCCTTTGGGGAGGTTTTGCAGGTCATATCCATAAAAACAATAAAATCTGTTATCTACAGTTTGGGATGTAACAGCTTCCTTTGCCAATAAGTCAGCAAAATCATTTCCCTTAATACCACAATGACTGGGGATCCATACAAGGTGAACAACTTTTCCTTTAGCTGAACAAGTCAAAAGAGATTTTTTAATTTCTAAAATAATAGGACTCTGTATCTTTGATCGATGAGGGCTTTGATCTAAGGTTTTTAGGGTACTTAAAGAATCTGAGAAAATTACTGCTCTATTTATATTGTGACACTCTATAAAGCGACATGCTTCCAATATAGCCACACATTCTCCAGTAAATACTGAAGACTCCTTAGGACACCTATATTTTAAAATGATGCTAGATGTTTGGTAATACACTGCAACTCCAACAGGCTTAGTGTCCGACAATTTTGAAGCATCAGTGTAAAATCTTTCAAAACCACTCCACCTTTCCCTAATCATCTCATTGAATATCATGTCCGCAACGGGGGAAGTTTTTGAGATACCAATATCAAAGTAAATTACTGGTTTAAAACATAAAACTTCAAAGTCAAAACTATACAGTGGTAGTCTTGGAAACTTAACCATAGGGATCACAAAATTTTGATACTTTTGAAAGGGAACCAGAACTAATGGAATATCTTTATTGCGCCAATATGTTGCCTCTCTAAATTGCACACTTAAATCAAATAACATGTTAATTAAAGGGTGAGAGGACTGAGTTACAATTTTGGATACAAACCGCGATGCTAAAAACTGTCTCCTTAGGGCCAAAGGGGGATCAGCACACTCAACCTGTAACGCATTGATGGGAGAAGACTTCATGCATCCAGATATGATGCGGAGGCACATAGATTGGATCTTATCTAACCTAGATAGGGCCCCTTTATTACAAGGCACCATAAGAAAACTCCCATAGTCCATTATACTGCGTACTAAAGCGTTATACACCAACTTCATAGTATATGGGTGAGCACCCCACCAAACTCCTGCAAGAGCTTTCAATATTGGAACAACTCTCTCACACCGTTGAACTAAGTAGTTTATATGGTGTAAACCAGTTAGTTTGGAGTCCAAAAAGACACCTAAAAATTTTACTTTGGGGACAATTGGAATATTTTCACTATTGATACTAATTGTTACTTGTGGGATACTTCTTTTGCGAGAAAAAATAACTGCTGAACTTTTGGTAACAGACAAACTAAGGCCATGCTTTACTAACCACTGATATAGGGAGTCCAGGGAGATACAAATGGAAGACGCTGCACTCTCGATAGAGGTATTAATCACATATAGGGCCATGTCATCAGCATATTGCAAAATACGACAGTTTGCATTTAGACATGACCCTACATCAGCCGTGTAGAGATTAAACAACAAAGGGCTTAGAACTGAGCCTTGCGGTAAGCCTCTCCAAGTCTTTCTAGCATCAAAATCCTCACCCTGGACTCTCAATACCAGGGAACGAGACATAAGTAAACTGAAAATGCAATGGATCATCTTAACCGGAACTCTCAGCTGTAGCAACTTTTGCCTGAGGGTGGGAAGATGAACACTATCATAAGCTGAGGATATGTCCAAGAAAGCTGCGACTAAAGATTCATTTTTAGAAAAGGCTAAACGAATGTCTGTCACCAAAACCCCAACACTATCATAGGTACCAAGACCTTTCCTAAAGCCAAATTGGGAACTTGGTATTAAATTTCTGGATTCCACAAACCATTCCAACCGAGTCTTTATTAAATGCTCCAATAGTTTTGCCATCACTGAGGATAAAGCAATTGGTCGAAGACCATTTGGATCATCAGCATGTTTGCCAGGCTTAACTAGAGGGATGATTATTTGTGTCTTCCACTGATCAGGAACCCAGCCAAAATTAAAACAGAAATTAATAATATTTAAAAGGTATTCCTTGGTTTTATGTGTAGAATTAACTATGAAAGAATAAGGTAGGCCATCTATGCCTGGAGCTGAGTCACGGACATGTCTCAAAATATCAGTGAACTCATTCATAGAGAATGGCAAGTCTAAAGGATCTGTAGACACATTTTCCATAGGCAAGTATGAGACCTCTGTTTCTGTTGGGACATATGGAGGGGCAATCTTATTAAAAAATTGTTCTGCAACTTCCCTAGTAATAGGTGAGGTATTAGATAGAGCACAGCCACACCTAAATCTATTAATATGTTTCCATACAACAGATGCAGGCGTAGCAGGGGACAATGAAGAGCAAAACTTAACCCAACCCTCCCGTTTCTTCTTACGAAGTAATCTTTTTGATTTGGCTAGTGCATGTTTATATAATGTCAGATTGTCATTGTTCATCTCTGAGTTGTATAACAATTCAATCTCCTTCCTCTCCCTAACAATAGAAGTGCACTCATGATCCCACCATGGAGGGGATGGTATTTTATTGCAGGCACTATTTTTTAATGGGAAGCAAGAATCTGCTGTTTCAGATATGGAAGAGACTAACAAATCATAGCAGTTTTTAACATGGCGGTGATCATTATTACTTAAAACTTGAGAGTTTAAATTTGGAAGAGTGTCAATTTTAACATCCAGTAATGAAGAATATCTGCTCCAATCTGGTTTACATAAGTTATACTTCAGAAGTGGAGGCGCAACTTTCTCTAAATAAGTTTTTCCAGCCAAAGATATTACTATAGGATAATGATCACTGCCATGTGTTAAACTAGTGCATTGCCAATGAGCAGAAGCTGCAATATCCATGGAGCAAAAAGTCAAATCCACACAGCTTTTATGTTGTCCAGGGAGAGATCTGCGAGTTGGACAGCCATTATTTAAAACACAGAGATTTAAACTGTCTAAGATCTCAACTAAACCCTCACCAAAGGAATCACAGCGTTCAGATCCCCATCTAAAATGGTGACAATTAAAATCACCCATCACTAGTATTGAACCACTAAGACTCTGAAAGAGGTTTCTTAATATATTTAAGTAATTCCTATGTGGATGGGCAATATAAATTGAAAAAACATTGATGCCCTCAACACAACCTGCAGTAATACTCACATCCTGGTCAACTGCTGAAGATGGGATTGGGAGGGACATAAATGGGACACGGTTATTTATGAATAGAGCCGACCCTCCATAGCCATCAGATCTATCACATCTGAGAATGTTGAAGTGGGGCATACGAAAGCTGAGACTTGGCGTTAACCAAGTCTCTGCTAAAGAACAAGCTAAAGGCTTGTACTTGTTTAAAAGGAAAATGAGGTCATGCTTTTTATGAAAGACACTCCTCACGTTCCACTGGACAAATACCAGTTTCTGAGCCATTTTTGTATTGCAATAAAATAGGGATAAGTGTGTTGGCAACGTGGGACGGTGATGAGGTAGAAGAAAGAATCTGTATTACTAAATTAAGTAGAAAAGAATTGATAGAGTTATCGAAAGGAGGATTGCTATTATTTAATGCAGGATTGCTAGTATTTAATGCGCAGCCATTAGGCTGTGAAGGTGGAGGAGTAGAAGTTAACTGGTTATGGGTATATTTATCATAAGAAGGTGAAAGGGGGGCATGGGTCTTTGGCTTTAGAAAATAGGTTCTGCGGTGTGACACCGTCCGCTGCTGAGCAGGAGTGGATTTCACAGCATTGGCATAACTCCGAGAAACTGCTGGTATGGCTTTACTAGCTTCTACGTAAGATATAGCTTTTTCTGCCATGGTGGTCTTTATTCTCTTCTGTCTATTGTACTCAGGACAATCCTTGCTATCAGCAAAATGATTACCTTCGCACAATACACAGAAGGCTTGCTCTACTGTGATGTTACAGGTAGCCACGGTGTGCTCATGTCCACATTTACTACAGCGTGGTTTGGATCTGCATACAGACTCCACATGACCAAACCTACAACATTTGCGACACTGGATGGTAGGATATATGTATTGTTGCACCTGGAGAGCTGTGTAACAACAAAATACCCTTTGAGGGAGAAACTGACCATCAAAAGTAATAACGCAGGTCTCTGTGGCCTTCCATTCTGTTATGCCTTCTTTCACTACTTTTCTATTAATCCGCCTAACTTTTAAAATTTGTCCACATCCTGAAGGAACTTTGAGGTAAGATTTAGCCTGGTCCTCCGACATATCTGCTGGGACTCCTGATACAACACCCATGCGAGTGATGTTAAAGGATGGGAGAATAGCGACAAATTTATGGCTGGATAGCATTGGGTTAAATAAAAAAGTGTTTGCATCTTCTGCAGATGCAAATTCCACAGACACCCGGTTTCTTCCAACTCTCTTAACTCCACCTGACACTACATTCCTAATAGACTGGTTTAGAAGAAATAAGCCAAAAGAAACAGGATGTAGAGTAGTGCCTGAGTTGGGTTGAGGCTCTATACGAGATACGTGAACTATAAAAGGCCCTTTATCGGTAGTGGAATATGTATCTCGACCTATCGGGCTTTTTGCGAGTTTAGTGGGAACATTGGACGGATCATTAATAGGCCGTTTGAGTGATGCAGAGGTCGCTGCCATTGGTTGTGATTCTAATGAGCATGCAACATTAGCCAGCTGGGATAGGGGGTTAGGCGAAAGAATAGATGTGTTATTTGGGTAAGGATTGTAGGGAGGAGTATAAGGACGATCCGGAGGGTCCCCCGGGTCAGGGGGTTTATCCGTATCCATCACTACGTGATGAATACGGATTTAAATAAACACGTATTACAGTTAAAGGTACGTACCACACGTATAGACACTCACAGACAATAACAATTCACAAAAAAACACAAATAGTGACAATAACTTGTCAAAATACCACCAAAAGCCCAAAAAACTCCCAGACACACGTGTTTACCAATAACACACTGTGGCGAGAATCCTAAATATCTATGTTACTAGAAATAATATCTGACGGCGTTTACGTCAAACGTCAGGTTGACAGGACTGTCAATGTCAACCTAGCGAAGCGTCATTGTCGATGGTAGTGTGGGCGGCCATCTTGAAGTCACTTTTGAACGAGACGGCGGCGCCCGCGCACCACGCTTGTGACGAATCGCTGAGAATCCTCGCCATCACGATATTTCACGATTTCATTTGATTGATTTTACATTGTAGTAATCACTAAACATCTAATTAAATCGTGATTCTTGTGAATTACGTTGATTGTAATTTGAAGTTATTTATTTCTGTTCCGCCCATAAAATTATGAGAGGATGAGTTGTGGTGAAGAGCCTCCAAGCCGTCTTGCCTCCACATCAGGCGTGGGATCAAGAACCGAAGATAAGCCACATGGTGAAGAAATTTTTCGAAAAATGTTTGAGCTAGAAAATAGCCGGATGTTGAGTCTGATGGAAGCGATTAAAAATCAAGTGAGCGCCCACAATATAAAGCTACCCATATTCGACCCCAAACTAACACAAACGCACATGCTTGGCATACTGTTGATCTTTGTTTCGGTGAAAATCATTTATAATAGCTATGGTGCGCTGAAAAGCACGGCGTCGCAGTGGCTATCACAAATATCGTTCCTTGAGATGCGGTGGTTGCAGATTCGAGTTATTTACTCCACGGAATGATAGTGTTGAAACACCCGTGACTGACCTCATTAACCTGCAAAATAGCAAACGCAAGGAAAACGAATATCTGCGCGTGACCATACATAAACCTCAAAATGGCCAAATATGAGCGAAGACTACATTGCTGTCCACTGCACTGTCACATTCGTCAAAATTCCACAACCACCTACAACTATTAGCCTTCAATACGGAGATTATTACGA
The DNA here is from genome assembly GCA_951640165.1 of Pseudoips prasinana. Classification (NCBI taxonomy): domain Eukaryota; kingdom Metazoa; phylum Arthropoda; class Insecta; order Lepidoptera; family Nolidae; genus Pseudoips; species Pseudoips prasinana. The sequence continues at coordinate 13,382,873 of OX621241.1, read as the reverse complement.
GAAAGAAGCTGCAGCGAGAATTGAAACCGTCTACTTTTATGAAAAGGAATGCGCCTCAAGTAGCTGAATATAATTGTGTAGACGCAAAACGATCCGAAACTGTATCGTTCTTAATGTGGTTTTATAGTGTTTTTAAATTGTTTTCTTAAAGTGCTTTTAAAGTGTTTTCAGTGCGGCAAGCTAGGACATGGTGCATGTGAGTGTCGTCCGAAAAAGAGAAGGTCAAAAACGCCGGCGGCGACCTGGTCTTCTGCGACCAGAAACCAGACATCGCTGCTGTTTACGCTGTGGCCATTTAGCTTCGAAGTGCAACCGTGGGAATAAACAACGTGATCGCAAGAGATGCCCGTTAACGTCTACGTCGTTAACACACCAGAGAGGACATTTTGGTGCGTAGTTCCATTTTTATACGTTTCTAGAGCTGATTGCTCACTCATGACTCATGAGCTACAGACGGCTTATAAATTTCTTAACTATTCTTGTAGCTTACAAATTTCAACACAGATGGAGATCGATAATATTTCGTTGTTTTTCATGGACAACCTAATCGTTTACGTTATGATATCATGATTTAACACGAAACTTAAAAAATCGGCCACACGTGCCGGCCACGGCGGCCAGTCTTAGTGGAGATTGGCCAGTTTAGTAGGACGTATTATGGTGCACGGGTGTCCGCGCGGGAATGGGGGCGCTTTTTGTTCCATCACTCTCGTGATCCGATGGGTCGACTGACGGCGCGACCGATGAGGGGTCGGGCTCGGGACTTACGGATTTGCGTGCTCTCCGAGGCACGGGGGTGTAATGCTGCCAGCTCCCGGACTTCGGGCTGATGCTGGGAGGTTTCTTTTTGCGGATAAGTCCCAAAATCGTTTTTTTTGGCCCGAACCGTGTTCGAACCCAGCACCTCATTAACGGCTACCGCTGGACCAACGAGGTGGGCAAATACGACCTGTAATAAACTGACATTTTATCTGTCTAAAATAGTAAACCTTTGTGACGCGACTGAATTCAATATTGATTTGGTTTCTCTCAATAATTATGTAGTTCGTAGTGCTCTTGAAATTATTTGATAGTCCGTTTGCGACCGGAGTACCTACTACTTTGCTAATAATACCCCTATGACGACGTTCCGATGTCCTAATAGATTAAGTCCAAACTGCGCTAGTTTAGTGTGGTATGATAAAAAGTAAACTAATTGCATGAGGCAAATTTTATTCGAGCTAGTTTGTCACTATTCTCCTCTCCTTACCTTCTGGTAAAGGAAAGGCACTGAAGCGATAGAATGTGTGCCGACTACCGTATGCTTGATGATAATATAGTGTCCGATAGGTTTCCGCTACCCCTCATATCTGACCAGATTGATCGATTACATGGTGCGCGATATTTCTTAATTTTTGTCATGGCTTCAGGCTTGAACGAACAGTACACATTGAAATCTTTGATTTGCCTGACGTAGACAACGCCGACGTGAACCCTTACGACATAGACTTAAGACTTACAAGTAATGACAAAGGGGATGGACGTTCGTATTAATGTGTCATTATGTGGTATGAAGGTCGCTCAGACCGCTGGTACCTCCATGGTATTCGTAGGCTTAGGTGGAACATCGGGCTTCATTTCCCGTCTCAGTGCGTTTGGCGGCCGAGGTGTCAGCGATCGCTGAATGGGTACCGGATGGAGGTAGCCCACGCGATGACGATGGAGGCTTGTGTGTTGAGATGTAGAGTATTACATACCGAATTATAGCTCACGAAAATTATTTAAGTGTTTTTCACTTAGTGGAAATTTGTGTGGGAATGTGAGTGAAGGTGTGATTTGACTGATTGTTTATACTTTGTTAAATGTTTGCGACTACAGCTAAGATTATTTGTTTGGAATAAAATGTTTGATCATCCCGGCCGTTGAATCCGTAGTTCATATTGACTTTTCGAGAATGCTTAGCGGGAAGAGCGACCGGAATTATAACTGACGGTTTTACAAAATACGTTTTACTCGCACATACCACGTCTGTTAAATGCAACGCGTGCACTCCAAAAAGTAGTTTACCTTTTTGGCTCGCCAGAAAGAATCATCGCAGATCATGGTTGTCAGAGCTCATCGGGGTCGGGGGAAGGGTCAGCAACACTTGTTTGCTGACTCTTAAAGGCCGGCAACGCACCCGCGACGCCTCTGGTGTTGCGAGTGTACATGGACGGCGGTGCTCACTTACCGTCAGGTGACCCACTTGCTCGTTCAAGTCAAGTCAAAAATTATTAATTCCGTAAAAATTTACATTTATGTGTTGTCGCTGCCCATATAAAAAAAAATCGCGTCTAACGTTTTAAAAGTAGAGGCCGAGACGGCGTCTGATCATGTAGAAAATACTTCGTGCTCATATAATAATAACGAGTTATTAGACCATCACGACACCTTGGCCGTATGCTCAGACACTGGATCGGCTGAATTAAACACTGTCACTGCAAACTCAGATACCCCGAGCGTATACTCAGAACCTGATACATGGGAGGCCCTTCATGAAGTTGGAGTGCACATTTAACAGGACAATACTACAAACTATCGTTACATTATTGTAACCTTCATATTATTATGATAAATTGTTACAATGGTTGATCCTGGGCGAAGAAGCGTTGTCCTGACCATTCCAGGTGAGAGTTATTCCGATTCATTTCTGGTTGACTTGTTACATTGATTTATTTAGCGTCATCTGACGAAATTTGTCGTCCAAGTCGAGTCCCTCGAGAGGGTAGACTTGTACTGGATGATCGCTTGTTATATCCGAGACGAATTGTGTCGTCCGAGTCAGTTGCCTTGAGAGGGCTGACTTGTCATGGATGATCGCTTGTTATATCCGAGACGAATTGAGTCGTCCGACTCAGTTGCCTTGAGAGGGCTGACTTGTCATGGATGATCGCTTGTTATATCCGAGACGAATTGTGTCGTCCGAGTCAGTTGCCTTGAGAGGGCTGACTTGTCATCGATGATCGCTTGTTATATCAGAGACGAATTGTGTCGTCCGAGTCAGTTGCCTTGAGAGGGCTGACTTGTCATGGATAATCGCTTGTTATATCCGAGACGAGTTGTGTCGTCCGAGTCGGTTCCCTCGGGAGGGCTGACTTGTTCTGGATGCTTGCCTGCTAAGTGTAAGACGAATTGTGTCGTCCGGGTCACATCCTTGTTAGGATTGGCTTGTCTAGATGTTCACAAGAACGAAAATGTGCTGTATTGGCTAATCATAACTGGCTAAATTCTAGCGAGTTATGATATCTAATGCGTTTGTCGACTGGTCTTACTGAAGTGTAGTCCGAGTCACACCTCAGGTTGGCTAAGCGATACACTTGCCTGGTTAGTCAAAGTCATTAAATGTTTTTAGTGTTTGTATACTGATGAAAATGATTAAGTCAGGATGAGCGAACGGACTATGCAGTTATCTTAGTTTGTTTCAGATAAATCGCCCGAGGACGGTCGTACGTCAGTCCGGCCGTGACGGCGTTTACGTCAAACGTCAGGTTGACAGGACTGTCAATGTCAACCTAGCGAAGCGTCATTGTCGATGGTAGTGTGGGCGGCCATCTTGAAGTCACTTTTGAACGAGACGGCGCCCGCGCACCACGCTTGTGACGAATCGCTGAGAATCCTCGCCATCACGATATATCACGATTTCATTTGATTGATTTTACATTGTAGTAATCACTAAACATCTAATTAAATCGTGATTCTTGTGAATTACGTTGATTGTAATTTGAAGTTATTTATTTCTGTTCCGCCCATAAAATTATGAGAGGATGAGTTGTGGTGAAGAGCCTCCAAGCCGTCCTGTCTCCACATATCTAATGTATACAACTATATTACTACAAACATGTTCTGAGTATTTACAAGCGCTTTTTTAAAGTCTGCGTGAATAAAAACCTTTTTTATTTTATTTTATTTTATGGGTACGATGAAAAAAACATGTTGAGTTTCAGTTCTATGTATGGGGAACCCCCAAAATTATTATAATTTTTCTATTTTTGTGTGAAAATCTTAATGCGGTTCACAGAATACATCTACTAAGTTTCAACAGTACAGCTCTTATAGTTTCGGAAAAAAAGGGCTGTGACATACGAACGGACAGACAGACAGACATGACGAATCTATAAGGGTTGCGTTTTTTGCCATTTGGCTACGGAACCCTAAAAATAGGTATCTACCTCACTTCTGTTGCTTTTTTTAAAGCTGCAGAATTATCACGTTTCCTTTTTTTTACGCGACGGTATACACATTCCTCGCGCCCCATAGCTAGTAATGAAACAAAAATATATAATTATTCTACAAAAAACTAAAATCTTACATACATACATACTTCATAATAAATAAAACCGTACCTTATGAAAAAATACAAAACGAATCAAAACTATGTGGTCGCAGTATATGAATTACTTCACTATACGAGCGCTCGAAAGTCGGGACGCGGGAAAAATGGCATAGGTCCTACCTTGATGGGCGCTCGCGCCGTACTAATCGGTGCCCACCCGTGTATCGTAATTTATTGTAATTTAAACTGATGTTCAAATCGATATTATGACAAATTAATTGCCAATATTTAAAAAAAAAATTGTAGAATTCGATTCTCCAAAGAACATAGTTTATTATGGTATAATTTTATTTTAGTAATTACGCTTTATTTAAACCAAAAATCACTATGAAACTCCAAGAAAAAACTTAAAATTGGTGTAAGGATTTATTTTTTTACTAATTAATGGTAACAAAATTCAAGAATCTGTTACATTAAACGACGAATAAAATATATGTCTCATGCTGAATGTATTTTTTTTAGCTTAGTTTATAAGTATTATTGCTAGTTACAGGACTTTGAAATTCACTCTACGGCGATATTTCACTAAAATGGTTGTGGGAGATGAGTCACTACAGAACAAGCAAATTTTTGTTGGTAAATGTGATACATTAAACGTCAACAAAAACGATTTTTCCATATTTAACATGTATTAAATAATTTTTGGGTATTACTTAAGATGGTAATAGAGGAGCCCAAAATCTTAGAAATTCACGCGAAAGCGTGAAATGGCTCTTAATGCAAAAACTATGGAATAAATTTTAATGAAACTTTGTAGCAAAAAATATAAGAAGTAAAATAAAAGAAATAGTAAAGATTACATATCTGAATAACACATAGGCTATAATTTATAAAGATTATCACTGGTGAAACTTCAGGGCACATCAAGTTTATTATAATATCTATATTATATTATAGTTTTGAAGTAAGCAGTAAAAATCTTAAAGCTTTATATGATGATGAAGATAGCATAGCATTCTTTTTTTCAAGTGAATAGTATGATTCATGAAGTACTTCTAAGTAACAGAATTCACTCTAAATAATATCATCATGTCCTGTACTCCTGTATGTGTAAAGCTGATCAGAGCTCATTGGGGAAGATGGAAGAGTTAGAATTCGTTTTTACAGGCAATCCTTACCATAAAATGGGCTGATTATTCCCTAACTTGATATTAAGAGCTATTGTAATTTTTTACTGGAGACTCTAATAACATCTAGTTTATTCAATAATTCTAGCAGCATGTGGTACTGGATAGAAAGATAAATTGGTAGGTTGACTAAAAATAGTAATCATGACTTAATAATAATAGTTAGAAATATAATAAAAATAATAATGTTTTCATGGGTTGGTTAGTACAATAAACATGTATTACATAATTTTATGTATCATGAACAGTTTTACTCGGCACACACCAAATAATGATGTTTGTAGGCAAATATTTGATACCTTGCATTACATTATTATACTTTACATAGAGATCTCTTAAGAAAATAAAATACAGCCTATGTTACTCCCAGATAATGTAGATATCAATTCTAAAAATCAGTTTAGTGGTTCATTAATTTATCCATTAAAAGAGACATACAAAAATCAAATTCCTTCCCATTATAATATTGTATACCAAGATAAATTGTATTATTTTATTGTAATTAAATGTGATGTAAGTAGGTAACATAGTGAAAACTATAATGAGCAACTCTTATATCAATGAGTCTGAGTTAATCATTAAATATAAATGCATTCTGATATCCATTAAGCACTTTTTCATTTAAGACCCTTTTTGCCAAACCATAATTCACCTAGTATACAGTAATATCTTATTGTTTTAATATTTTATTTTATTTAAGGTGAATTAACGAAGGCTCAAGTGCAAAGTATTCAAGACTGGCATACACATTTAGACATAGAGCAGCTAAAGTTCCTGACACTGGAGGGGCAAGATGAAATGGTACTACTTGCTGAGAGAATGCAGAAGAGATTCCCTAATGCCATCAAGCAGAAATATGACAATAACACGTTCCTAGTAAGTCACATATTGTATATTTTTGGTTACTATTAATAGATACAGTTATCATGAAAATATTATCACATAATATTGAATTAGAACATCTATACGTGTAATAAAATCGTAGGGAAGTCAAAACTGTACATTGAATATTTTTTTAAAAGGATACTTGGGGCCGTGATCTACAATTGATATTGAAGCCAAAAATATAGTTATTAGAATTTTTGTCGGTTTGTCTGTATGTATGTCCGGGCTAATCTCAAAAAGTACTACATGGAATGACTTCAAATTTTGCATGAATATTACTAAAAAGTCGGGTCAACATATAGGCTACATATTATCACGCTATCACCTACGGGGGAGGAGCTATGATGATTTATAAAATTTAACGCGGGTAAAACCGCGGGGCACAGCTAGTATAGAATAACAATAGAATAGAGTGTAAATTAATGGTATATTTAGATAAGCAATTGTTGAAAAAAGGATTAAAAAGGCTGCTCTACTTTCAGGGCTCATCAGGCTTGCCTTGTAAGTGCATAATAGTACAAAATATCCAATACTTTGAAAAAAGGATTAAAAAGGCTGCTCTACTTTCAGGGCTCATCAGGCTTGCCTTGTAAGTGCATAATAGTACAAAATATCCAAATAGTAAGGATATTAGAATAATTGTAATACTATTCTGTCATAAGCCACATGTTTTCTCTTTGTATAACTATACTATTTCAAATGTCTTTAGAAATAACTTCCAAAATATCAACTCTCATTTAATAATGGTAAAATAAAGTGTGAATAAGGTTACCCTTAAATTATTGGAATTGGAAGAACTATACACAGTTTAGGGACGGGCCAGTTGGCGTGAGTGGTAGATACTTTCACACGGCAGGTTGTGGGTTTGATTCCCATCCAGGACAAATATTTATGTGCATGAACATGTCTGTGTGATCTGAGTCTGTGTGTAATTATGTATATAAGTATCTTTACAAAAGAAAAGTAGTCTATGTAGTATACCATTATCTGGTTTTCACAGTACAAGTCCCGCTTAGTTTAGGATCAGATGGCCTTATGTGGATTATATTAGGTCTTTACCTATGAAATTGCCGTTCTGCAGTACTGGCCATTTCAAATCAAAATAATTTTTGTTTGGCTAAGAATTCTAATTTCAAATTAATTTTATTTTAAAAACATGGATTCTTTTTTCCAAAAGTAGTCATTTCTTTATTGATTAGTGTTAAATTTTCATCGCATTTCAATCTTTTTCGTCATCATGGATACGTTAAAAATTCGAGTAATTATGGAATATGAGTACCGTCGTGGCAGCAACGCGGCACAAGCGGCACGCAACATCAACGACGTTTACGGAGCTAACACTACAAACCAACGCACCACCTGTTATTGGTTTGCTCGCTTCCGTTCTGGAAATTTCGACCTGAAAAATGAACCTCGCGGTCGTCCGAAGACTTTGGTCGACAATGACGAATTAAAGGCGGTTGTGGAAGCTGATGATACACAATCTACGGCTGAATTAGCAGCAGCTTTCGACGTTAGCGTCAAAACAATATTGGTCCATTTGCGTCAAATTGGCAAGGTAAAAAAGCTTGACAAATGGGTGCCCCACGAACTCAATGATCGCCAGCGCGAAGTACGCGTCGAGACGTGCCTTGCACTGCTCAACAGACACACAAATGAAGGAATTTTGAACCGCATTGTTACCTGCGATGAAAAATGGATTCTGTTTGATAACCGCAAGCGCTCAGCAAGTTGGTTGGATCCTGGTTCAGCACCTAAACAATGCCCTAAACGAAAACTTACCCCTAGAAAAGTGATGGTCACTGTTTGGTGGTCTAGCGCCGGTGTGATTCATCACAGCTTCTTACCAAACGGGGTGAGCATTACTGCAGATGTGTACTGTGAAGAACTGAGCACAATGATGGAGAAGCTGGCGCATCTCCAACCAGCATTGGTCAATCGCTCGTCTCCGCTGCTCCTGCACGACAACGCGCGACCTCATACTGCACAGCAGACGGTCTCCAAGTTGCAAGAACTGGGGTTGGAAGCTCTCCGTCATCCGCCCTACTCACCAGACCTTGCGCCTACAGACTACTACTTTTTCCAGAATTTGGATAACTTCTTGGCGGGAAAAAAATTCAATACCCGAGAGGCAGTACAAAATGCCTTTGAAGAATTTGTTGCCTCCCGTCCAGCTGATTTCTTTAAGAAGGGCATCAACAAACTGCCACTGCGATGGCAAAGGTGCATTGATTGCATGGGTGATTACTTCGATTAATACAAATAAAAAAATTCATGAAAAAAATTCGTTTAAATTTTTTCATACAAAACGGCAATTTCATAGGTAAAGACCTATTATTTCAGAAAATTATTAATATTATTGTTGTACAACAATCATGTCCTGACTTTATGCAGTATGTGAATATTTATCACCATGATGTATATATTATAATAATAAAATCATTTTATTTTTCTCTCACAATAGGTCTGGGTCTAGTAGGTCTTACAATTAGAGAACCTTAAAATTTCACTTATGTGAGAGACTGGTGCCTGATGTAGGGTTCTAAACGAAAACCTGTGTTACAGATCACCAGTGCCCTCGGTTTAAAATAAATAGGTACAATTTTAATTTTACCAGACATGCGAAAAAATGGAAGAAAATAATAATAAACATAAAAAACAAAGAAATTTTTTATGTGAATTTAAGCAGAAGGAAGTGTGTATGATGTGTGAGGACTGTAAATGAATGGATGATTATGAATCATCATCATGATGTGATAATAATGTTTTGTTTGTGTTTCAGTTTCAGTATACACCAACACAAAGAACTCAACAGAGTGCTCGCTACTTCACCAATGGATTGTTTGAGAAAAAGGAGAGTCAAAAGGTTATATTTGCACCAGTTAACAAAGTGAATCCTGTGTTTCAAGTAAATATCAAAATTTGTTCATGTTTGTAATGTTTGCTCCTATTATATATAATCTATTATCTCTTAGCTTCTCCTACACTGAGTTGCTATTTTTCAGTTTTACAAACACTGTAACAGGTGGCAAAGGCAAGTTAAGAAAAATCCAGAGACATATAAACAGCAAAAGTTGTACCGTATTAGTAAAGAAATGAATGATACCCTGACGGCCGTATCTAAAAGATTGGGCCTCACTAAAGTACTTAAATTGGGTTTGTAAACTATACCTGATATGCTAAAGCTGGCTTTGCTTTGCTACATTGTCACATCACAGTCAGTAGTAGCTGTTTATGATGAAACCGCCTTTATTACATATATTTTTTTTTTATAACACTTTTTTATGGAACCTGCTGTTTGTCTCAGCAATTTCTGCTGGTGTCATGTTGTGGCTATTATGCAGGAATATTATTTATACTTATAGTTAACGTTTAATTGTGATAATATTTTGAAACCTGAACCATTAATATGACATAATTGTAGTTTAAAGTTTAGATTGAATTTGTTTACCTGTTTTAGTGACAGAGAAACCGCAGTTTAAGCTGTGTCATACACACAATTTAAACTGAGATACTTCTTAATAAAAAAATTATATTGAATACTTTGTAGAATTTTTTTTCTTAGCAAGACCAACAGTTTTACGCGACATTAAGAAATATAAATAATAATGTATGACTATTAATTTACCCAAACTTAGTTAAATCCTCTCTTGGAAGGGCACTTCAGTGCTGCAAATATTTTTTTAAATTGGCAGTAAATATAAGTCGGTTTTCCACAGATAATTATTAATGATCACTGTTCCAATTTGTAAAAAATATCATACATGTGATCTTATTTATAACAACCACTTGATTTACTGTATTTCCATTATAATTAGATGTCATTGTAAACAGCACACACTGTACTGAGTTTCATATTTCACTATGTTCTTTCTGGTAAGATTGGTGGTGATACTATTGGTTTCTGATAAAGATTGAAATACTCTACACACTTCTTTGGGGATCAAAATCTCAACCTGGGTTTCCTCTGTCAAGGGAATCAGAATTTCAGAAAATTCTATGCCTATTTACTATTTATGGTGATTTCTTTAACTTTTAATTTAGGATTCAAAGTTATATAAGTTCATTCCTTTACCACTTAAATATATCTCAGTGTTCCTGTCTGACATGATTGTGGGCTAATGAAAGTATCACCAGCGGTAAAACCTAATTTCCTCCTTCATACTTCAATATTAATGCTATTATATTATTGTTCATTGTTGCTTTGATAGTCTTAGCAAATTAATATTTCAATGTTCTGCAAACTTTCTTCGATTGTCTATTGTTTGCCTGAAAAATATAAGCAATAATACTCATATGACCGAATTTCATTTGCCCGAATAGTTTATTTACCATAAAAGTTATGTTACATACTCTTGTTTGCCCATACATTAGATTCCATAATAATATGAGTGCCCTACATATTGTTATCCATTTTATTAATTTCAATTATATTATTTAACAGAATATCTCAACGCCATGATCGATTGGCATTCTGGCACTTCTCTCTCGCTGCCGCGCTTCCGAACCAAACCTCAATCTATTTAGTATAAAACGATTTTATGAATTTTTTCTAGAAGCAATTTCGATGGAAAACTATGTTATGGCATATGATAATTATGGCTTACAATGATGATAACAATGATGTAATTGTAATTGACTTTATGGGAAACGAAGTTTCTAGCACGTGACTAATATGGTAAACAATGAATATGACATTGAAATTATGAGAATACAATATTATGTCTGTTGACAAGTCATCATCATATTCATCATATCAGCCGAAAGACGTCCACAGCTGGACAAAGGCCTCCCCCAAAGATCTCCACAATTGCAGGTCTTGCGCTATCCGCATCCAGCGATTTCCAGCGACCCGCACAAGATCATCGGTCCATCTTGTAGGGGGCCTGCCCACGCACTGACAAGTATTGAAGGTGAAATTATGGCAAATGAAATTCTGGCAAGTGGGTGTAGCCCAAATTAAGCTACTTAACTTACGTCCACTATTTATGTTGCACCCTAAATAAGTACTTATTATACACTATCTTTGCAATCCATTCATTCACTTATATCACCCGTTTTTGCGAAGCGGCGAGGCGACTGTCTTAGCCGCTGCGCCACACGTTCAGTCAAGTTATATTGGTTTAGTAGAACGGACTTTAAATAAAATAAAATTAAGTAAACATTTATAATTAGTTTTGTTTGTAAGCATAATGATTCCAAGTGCACGGAATGAGTACTAGAAGTTGTTTAAGTACATTTGTAAACAACATTTCGTATTTATTTTTGTGTCTTTATTTATCGCGTTATATTTATTTGTTATGTATGCTCGTCAGAATATCATAATGATTAGTGTATAAGGTTTTCATACAAGTGAATGTATTTTTTTTGGAATGAAGATTACTGAAAAAAAATAATACTATTCTAAGTGCGACTATCACACGAGTGTGCTATTTCGTAGACTTATCAGTTGACTTATTGATTAGCCTGTTGGTCTTGTGGATAGTGATCCTGACTACGAAGCCAGAGGTCGTAGGTTCGATCCCCACCCGGGACTAATCTTTGTGTGATGAGCACGATAATTTGTTCTGTGTCTGGGTGTAATTTATCTATAATATATCTGTATTTAGAATTATATAACTATCAGTTGTCTAGTTGCCTTAGTAAAGGCTCTGCCTAGTTTGGGATCAGATGGTAGTGTGTTAGTTGTCTCTAGATATTTATTTATTATTATTATTATTTCAAGTATACATACTTTCTGCACTTCATTTTGCTCTTTCTATTTTCTTGTCACCTTGCGAATGCGCATTCTATTACGGCAGAGCTTCATTGTTCAAATTTAAACACTCTACTGTAATTCTAATACCATTATTAAATTACAGACATGGTGGTTCTTATGTACAGATTCTGCGGATTTGAGACTTCGTGGTATAAACACCATACTTCGCCTTGGTGCTATGCATTTGATGAAAACACCATTGAGGTTCGTATTAACCATATAATAATGCCCTCTTCAAAAAAACCAACCGAACCAAAGAAAAGGCTAAAGTCATACGACTTTACGGTATCTGAATAAGAGTGCCTCAATAATCCTATGGTTTCGAGGCATATTCAGATACCCGAATTGATTCATAGGCTACGGTGACCACTTACCAGGTAGGTAGTTTCGGTCATGGCAATCATTCACGATCGAGACTGGAAGGGATATGATATGTCCCTTAAATTATAATAGTGCACAAGTGTGTGGGGTCTGCAAATATAGGTGCACTTTCTCTTCCGTCATCGTCATGATCAGGATCCTAGTGACGGCTGAAACGGCTGAAGAGAGGTCAGGTACAGAATCAATGGCTTTACGAGCTGTCCGGAACACGGGGGTAACACCGCCAACTTTCAGACTGTGGGTGTTACAGAGAATTTTTCTTGACAAACGAAAATCCATTAGCACTTTTTGCCCGACCCGGGATTTGACGTTATTATTTGCGGCTGAACACACTACTGCTATACCATCGAGGTTTGTACTATCAGTTCAGCTATTCCATTTAAAAACTTCTGGTTTCGCTTTCAATTTGTGACTCGGCTAAAAAAACACTTCAGTCATGGGTGGATGGCGCTCCTGAAGTTTCTTCCACTATTATTACACTTTGTATAGCTGAATTTTGCTTACTGATTTTTCTTATCGACTATACCTTTTCAGGTGTTAGAATATTATTATGATCTGAAGACTTATTGGTTGGATGGTTACGGACATGAATTGACATATCGCCCAGCCTGTCTGTCAATTAACAATATGTTGGAGAATTTCAGGTGAACACGTTTAGACTTTTTAATAAAAGAAACTGTAGATTTTGTGGTGTAGGAATATATATAGATATTAAAATCAAGAAAATAGCTGAAAGGCCACGGCCATCTGATCCCAAAATAAGCAGAGCTTGTACTATGGAAACCAGTTAACTGATTTTGTAACTTCATACTATATAACTAGCTGGTGCCCGCGACTTCGATCGCGACAATTTTGAACGATGACCAATGTAACTACTTACTTCTAGCTTAATCTAAAAAATATAACTTTTACAACAAATAACCAATATAAATTTAAGAAAACCTAACCCATAAATAACCTAACTAAGAAATAAACTAAAGACTACTTTGCTTACTGTTATTTTAAAAAAAGGACCTAATATCATCAACCAAAAAAATCAAAGAATACATATCAATTGTCCTTAAGTATAGTCAGTAAGTCAAATAAACTAAAATAATAATCAACGATGCATTAATCACAAAGGTATAGGATAGATAGGTCTAATATCACATTTCGTGAACCAATATAACCAAACCATAGCGCGATCTAAAACGATGATTACGCCATCTACTAACAAAAATATAAACTTGTAAAGCGCTAAAATTAAGATGTGTGCATAGTTTTTGGGTGAGATTTAGGCGATCATCTATTGATTCAATTTTGGACTACCTTTTATTGCAAGCATTCATTTATTTTAACCGATATACCAAATTAGTTCCGCGATCTGAAACGATATTAACGCCATATAGTTACAAAATTGAGAACTTGTAGAGATCAGTAAAATTAAGATGATATTTTTTGGGTGCGATCATCTCGGCACGAAGAATTTATACTACGCTAACTCGAGTTTTAGGTAAATTCGTTTTTTATCCCAATTTTATTAAAATGTCGTTTTTTAATTTTTTATAAAAATTACCAAAAAAAGAAGTTACAAATCTTATAAAACCCTAAATCTTTACTAAGACGACAACGACCACGACATTTTAAGCAACTTGGCAAAGAAACTAATTTCTCTAAAATTTGAGTTGGCGTAAATTGTAGGTGTCGATCTATTGAATCAGTTTTGGATTACCTTTTTTTAACAACAAATTATTCCCTGGATTGCTTTATTTTTAACTGAAAGACCAAATACCAATTTACATGCGTTTAACTCCAAAAAAAAAAACAGATTTTATACAAACTTATATCCCATATTTTAGTCGTCCTTAGGGGTGGAATTTCCAAAAATCCCGAAATATATATTTATAAGTTTTAAATGAAAGGTCAAATACCAATTTTCTTGCGTTTACCTTATAAAATGTCACATTTCTCATACAAACTTACATCCCCTATTTTACGCCCTAGAGGGCTGGAATTCCCAAAAATCCTGAGATACATATTTTTAAATGAAAGGCTAAATACCAATTTTCATGCGTTTACCTTAAAAAGTGTCACAATTTTCATACAAACTTACATCCCCTATTTGTCACCCTGAGGGGTGGAATTCTCGGAAATCCTGAAATATATATTTTAATTTTTAACTGCAAGGCCATATACCAAATCTAATGTTATAAATCCTTTAACATCAAAATGACGGATTTTCATAAAATCTTTCATCCCTTATTTTACTCCCTTAGGGGTAGTATTTTCAAAAACCCTTCTTCAGTGGATGCCTACATCATAAAAGGTACCTACTGTTAAAATGTCAAGTCTCTAAGTCTAGCCGTTTAGGCTGGGCGTTGATGAGTCAGTCAATCAGTCAGTCAGGACTTCTCTTTTTATTTATATAGATTACACCCATACTCAGGACTAACAGACATGTTCATGCACACAAATATCTGTCCTGGGTGGGAATCGAACTCGACCTCCGGCGTGAAAGGCAATTGGTGAGAAGGATTCCTATTCTCATATTTTGCCCTGTAGGTCTTCAATTCCTACAACCTGTGTTGTTACGACTTTGGACTATTCAGTGCAATCTTATCCATTAAAATGTTTAAGTTTCAATAAGATTTTTCTCCGTTTTTACTATTGCGTGTGGAATAAGTGCCGCGTAACTCATTGTATTCCCTTTTTACATTTTCAGAAACGCTAATGGTCCTCGAGCTACATTAATGTTTACTCACTCGGGGACAATTTTGAAGGTTCTCACTTATCTAGGAATGTATAAGCCGGAACATCATTTAACAGGCGATGCCTTGAGAAAGGATAGAAAATGGAGGACTTCGGACATTGACTGCTTCGCCGCTAACATTGCTTTCGTTTTGTTTAAGTAAGTACCTAGTTATTCATCTCGTTTTAACATTTCCGTTGTAGGATTGTAATATAAACGCTTGGCCTTTGACCGCATGCTGGTTTTGCATAGAAAACGATGTAATGGTTAATGTATTGCGGCTATCTGCTAGTGTCTGACTGTCTAGAACAGAAGAACAATGGAAAAGTAAAACTAAATAAATAGGCATGCTTTATTGCGTAGGTAGATAAGGATGTACAGAACAAGAACATCTCATATAATCTAATGCGATCAACAATAAATACCGAACGCTGTAAGACAATTAGAAGAGCAAGAATCATCTTGCGGGGTATATGCCATAATCGCCACGCTTGGCAGACGGGTTGGCGATCGCAGTAAGATGGCAATAGTACTCCTCGGGTCGACTTTTACGTCCCCCATGGGATGAGATGGGGTGATGATGATACAGCATAGTATTTATGTACCTATATACTCTATATTTATAGTACCTATGTCTATTACTAGACTATTAGTCTATCACACGCAAATTCTGTTTTTCTATTATCTCCTTGCGAGTCTACTACAAGACATTTCTTTAGAAATAAGAAGAACTTTTATGCACTTTTACTTATCTTTATTATATGTCTAATGTTCACATAAATTTTAAAAATAAATACAATACCGTTAGACTAAACTTTTAAATAATTATGTTAATAAAGCCACAAGATAGTCTTGAAAAATATTCCATAGCATGTCTTTGTATTTTACTGGAATGCTATTATTTAAATCACCATATTTTATTGCATCGCTGCGAAATGTTATCCTATGTTTATATCTTATTGTTTTTCTATGAAAATCGGTTTACAGCCAATATTCACACTAATGTAGGTTATTCGTTTTATATTACGGCTTATAGGTCGCGTTTTATTACTTCGCCAATCATTCACAAAGGAAAACGTAAATTTAACCAAGTTTATGTGTATCCTAACAGTTGTTAGAAAACTAATAAAATTTGTGAATGGGAAAATAAGGTTAGTAGGTATACATTGAAGTGCTGTATAATTGAAATGTAACACCTATTTAAAGGGTGTTTTGCATACCCGGATGTCATATTTTTAAAAGGTATTGCTGGTAGAACAGACCTTAATTGTACACTGCTTCGCACACGCCGCTACTAGGTTTCTATCATCATGTCGGCAAAAGTACGTCCACTGCTGGACAAAAGCCTCCCCATAGAATGGGGGATATGCCATAATCGCCACGCTTGGCAGACGGGTTGGCGATCGCAGTTTGATGGTCATAATTCACAGAAAAACGCTGCAGCAACGGCGTTTTTCTGTGTGCCCCACGGGATGAGATGGGGTGATGATATTCTGTGCACCATCACCACACAGAAACTAGGTTTCTATATCAAATCTTAATTCTTCAAAATCGGTTCATGAGATGTTTTGTTGACGTCTCGTAGTATGTTCGCAAGAACGCCGATTTCCAATTGCCTACCATCAAGCATTGGATGTAGCAAACGTCTAAACGCTTTTTCGAGTAAGTCGTGAACCATTAAAGTTCCTTGGTTCGCGGCAAATACACCCCAATGGTCCTCCCCGTAATTTCCAATTTTATCAAGTTGATTTGATTAGTACCTAATGTAAAAAGTGTATAACCCCGCATAGGACAAATATTGTGTGCGACACAATGTAGTTGTTCTGCGTCTGGGTGCGTTTTGTGTCCGTGAATTACATGTTTGTGAAGTACCCCACTATACAGCTAAAATTGAATGTGCAGTAGATTCAAAGATTCAAAGATTTTTATTGCGGACTAAGTGTTACAGAGGGTCTTAAAATTACGGTCAAACTTATAACTTAGTCGCCTTATCAGGCATAGCAACAACACATTCTAAATAACATTTGTGTACTTATATTATGATGTCATTTTACAATAAATATTTTATGCTATAGATTATACACTATTACTAAAACATGTCGGTCACATAATATTATTAAATTACAAAATTATTTAATTAAATTAATACATTAAACTTAATAATTACCTACTTGAAATTATTACATTGATATTACATTTGATACATTTAGCATATGAATTCATTGACTGTATAGAAGCATTTCTCTGTTAACCATTTTTTTAACGTCACTTTAAATTTCGTTTCAGTCAGCTCTCGTATATGCTTAGGAATTCTGTTAAATATTTTTATTATCATACAGATACAATTTCTTTGAAATAATGTAGTTGACATTTTTGGCAGCAGTAGTTTAGTTTTGTCCCTAGACAAATATTTTTTATTTGTGCTCACTTCTTCAAACAAATTTTGGTGCTTTTTTACGAACATGCCAATTTCTAGAATGTATAGAGAAGTCAGTGTCAATACTTTTAATTTTCTAAATAAGGGTTTACATGAGTCTAGTGGACCAGCACCACATATTGCCCTAGTAGATCACAAATGTTCCTCGCTGGCTGCTTTCCTGGACATTGAAGGCGCGTTTGACAAAACCATCTTCCATAGCATCAGGCGAACATCACCATGGCGTCAACTCAACCCTAACTGGCTGGATAAACAACATGCTCAGTTTGAGGGCTGTACAAGTTACGGTGAATGACACCACAAGGGCCATTGTGGCAAAGGGAGGGTGGTGTTCTATCGCCAATTCTGTGGAACCTGTTTGCAAATGAACTGATCGAACAACTAAACAATAAAGACTACTTTACCGTTGGCCATGCTGACGATATCACCATAATAATTAACGGAAAACATGAAAACACCTTATGCAATCTCATGCGCCAAGCCCTAAAGATAGTAGAGCAATGGTGCACGGAATACCAACTATCGGTAAACCCCACAAAAACACAATTAATTCTCTTCACAAAAAAAGGAAGCTGGCAACGCTACCTCTACCAAAATTTTTCGGCACAACCCTGAGCCTCTCATCCGAAACCAAATATCTGGGCATATATTTGGACAAGCAATTGAACTGGGCAAAACACACTCAATACATCACCACCAAAGCCAGCATATCAATGTAGCAGTGCAAGCAACTGCTTGGAAAAAACTGGGGCATTAGCCCTAGGGTCACCTACTGGCTATATACCTCTGTTATTAGACCAATCATCACATACGGCTCAGTAGTCTGGTGGCCGAGGACCAACTTGCGCTCAAATCCAAAAGAACTCGAAAAGCTGCAGCGACTGGCATGTGTAGCAATCACCGGCAGCATGAGAACAACACCCACCGCCGCTCTACAAGCAATGCTGGGACTGCCACCCCTACATCTTACTGTACAGGAGGAGGCAACCATAGTAATCTTTAGACTTAGTATGAACGACACCCTAAGCAAAGACCCTAGAATAAAGCACACACGAATTCACGAAGATGCGATTAAACGCCAACACATGAAGGCATCACCTAGTGATAAAATCTTAAAAACACACCATTTCCAGAAGCACCACAATATACAACTCACGAAGAACTGTGTGATCATCCGAACCCAACGGAGATAAGAATCTACACTGATGGGTCAAAAACCGAGTGTTGAGAGTTGAGATGGGAGTTTTCTCCAATTACCTGAACATCAAAATATCCAGGCCCCCACTTTACAGGCATTTATTCCCTACTGCGGGCGTTGCCTTAGTAGGCTAGTCTCCGTCGAGATTGGCCTCCTTAGCCGAAATTGGTTCAGGAGCACTATTGATCAATTTTATTGTTATTTCCAGATGCAGGGATGGCGACCGAGTTCTAACTCTGCATCAAGAGAAGATAGTCAAAATGCCGATGTGTGAACAGGAGCTATGTCCCCTAGAACGGTTGCTTGCTCACTACGAAGACTCCATCAACGATTGTGACTATTCCCAAATGTGCGATTTGGAATACATTCCGACAGATAATCAGAGTACTGAAGAAGATCCGTAAAACTATATTGTATTAAGGCTATCTGCTTCCAGTGAAAGGAGTGACATAAGGCCCAAAATTCATTGCGCAGCTATCTTGTGACACTAAGCAATTCCATAGTATGTGCATCGGTCATCGTTCAAAATTCGTAGGAAAACCTGTTCTGCCCATTATTTATCGACATTACAAAATAAATATAAAAAAGGAAACTTGATATGAGGATTTTGAAATACTAATCTAATACGTTAACAGAAATAAATTATTTATCTAACAGAACGAGCGAGATAGTTGCGTTCTGAATTCTGGTCCATAACTTATGTGTAAAACTTGAGAGCAGGTAGTTTGTAACGATACTTCGTTCGCCTCTATTGTCCCATGAAGCAGTGAAGGCCCTTCTTAAAATTACACCTTTTAACCGCCACAGTCATGTTTGTTTGTGTCAGTCATATATTTATGTGTCAGTCATATACGTATGTGTCAGTCGTATATGTATGTGTCAGTCGTATATGTATGTGACAGTCATATTATGTATGTGTCTGCCATGTCACGTTACGACTATGTAGTCGAACCGTGGCATGCTGGGCACATAAAAAGAATTCGATTATCATTCCAAACTACTTACTAAGAAGTTTTGGTGGTGCTTTTATAGGTATAATGTACAAATCCAGTGGCTATCAGTAAAAAGAAGCGCCTCATCGGAGTCTGTAGCTCGATCAAAGCAAAATGGTGTTTTAGTCTTATAAATAAAGTATATTTTGCTTTTGTGAAGTTGGGTGACTATTCGTGCCAAGCGCGATGATGTCGACTTTGAATTCACCTCATTATTCTGAGACATACCCTACATGTCTTGACGGTCACCGTAGCCTAGTTGGTAGAGCTCCTGCCTACGAAGCTGGTGGTCCTGGGTTCGAATCCCGGTAAGTGCAAATATTTGTGTGATGAGCACGAATATTTGTTTCTGAGTCATGGATGTTTTCTATGTATATAAGTATTTATCTATGTATATAAGTATGTATATCGTCGCCTGGTACCCATAGTACAAGCTTTGCTCAGTTTGGGGCTAGGATGATCTGTGTGACATTGTCCCCAGATGTCTCAATATAATGAGGTGAATTCAAAGTCGACTCACTTCTCATAACCTTTACCAATACATAAGTGATTAACGAGGTAAGCTACTAGTGTTTAATTAAACCACTTAGGGACAAAATCTATCCCGCCTGGCTATTAAATGATATGCCAGTTTTGAGTTGTATTTACGGTATGCATTGCGAATAATGCTATAAATGTATGATGTATACTTGAATTGTCAATTTGCCATAGCAAGCCTTTTAGAAATAGTATATTTTAGACTGTTTTGGCTTAACAGCCTGATGTTGCATTTGCCAGTGTCGCCTTGTTTTATTATTCTAAGGATTTATAGTAATATTATGATAGTTTCTCACAATTGACACACAGAATCACTACAACAGTATACAGTATGGATAATAGATGTCAAATACTGCATATACAACATAGCAGACTCATTTGCCTTATTTGCGATTGATAGGGGTAGGAAGTAGGGGTGTGAATTAACTTCTTTAATTTTTGTGTGTTGGAATTTGTTTGCTAATAAAGCCGAATAGTAAAAGCAGTCTAGATAATAATAATAATAAAATGTTTATTTGCCACAAAAAATAAATTACAAAATACGGATTCTTTACCATGATATATGCGATTTACAATAGGTACTGGTCCTGGTTCCCAAACTAGGCTGAAGCTTGTATCTTGGGAGACAGTGCTCAGTCAAAGTTGTGATACAATAAACAGACGTGATATAAAACACAATTAAAAGTAGATAAATAAACAAACAATTTTTTTTTAAGATAGACTTATTTATTAGGAAAGGAAAGAAATATAAAAGATGGATAGTAACCACCACGGTGACCTCTGTTGAGACGTTGGTTTGTAATCGTGAAGAAGATGCTTTAAATCAAATTGCCTTAAGACGAACGAATCTATGTATTTATTATATGTATTTAAATATCGAGTTAAATAAAGAACGCGCTATATTAACATATGAAGTCACTATAATATCTCCATACTTAGAACCGCCGCGTATTACAAGAACGTGACACAGCATCCTCGCAAAGAGTATTAAACGTTTATATCTTAAAGTTTATTTTTAATTCTGAAATCTTATTCCCTTTCTGAATTATACTTGTGTCTATTTTTTAATTACGAGATCACATCATTGGCTCATCATCTGTGTGTACTTTTGTATGGAATTATCATTAACTGCAGTAATGATCTGTGAACTTACCTGATAGCTTAGCGATTTTAAATTGTACGCACAGTATTGTACTGTAATCTCATAGAAGTGAACTAGACTTGTTCTTTTGGGAATGAAGATTCTTTAACCCTTAACCACGCTTTGTTGTACATTTTCATTGTATACAATAAAGTCATTGCAAAGTGATAAGGTTGAAATTATTTTTCGATTTAGATAGCAAATCAAAATAGTTACACTCTACTTCATGTCGTTTACGTATCTAAAACGAATTTACTAAGCGCCACAGCCATACCTTTAAACAGGCTATGGACTATACGAGACCACATTACTTTCAACCTTATCACTTTGCAATAAGGTCCAAAAACAATGAAAGAACCGTAATCGATGGTTGGAAGGGAGTAGCTGTTACTACATGAATATGTATATATATATATATATTGATCTTTATTAATAAGGGGTTTTTATCCACACGGATACGTCAACCCCATTGTACCTTATGCTCTATTAACACACAACTGTACTTATTTATATGAATATATATATATTTTAATCTTTTGTAATATTGGGATACTGATTAGCTGCGGAGGTATTTCCGATCCGGTATGACATGGCAACCTTCAAGAAGCGAGCCTATTCTTTTCTTAAAGGCCGGTAACACACTTGCGGCTCCTCTGGTGTTGCGAGTGTCCATGGGCGGCGGTGATCACTACCCATCAGAGCCAGTTGCTCGTTTGCCATCCTATTTAATATAAAAAAGTGCCTATACTTAAGTAACTGATCTTAGTGTTTATTTATGTTGAATATATTAGTTTTTTTTTTAAATTTAAAGACATCGCCTATATTAGGAAAATTAATCCCTGTGTCAAACACTAAGTACACCCAGACAGCATAACTACTTATGGGTCATACAAATAGTTGTTTCGTGCGGGAATCGAACCCGGTACCGCTCCGCCACACGTGCAGTAAAATTTGTTTTAGTACTGTTTTTGTTTAGTAGATATTAACGATCCACCGTCGAACTGTTATGTCATGTAGGATGATTAAAGCAACATCTCTTAATATCATGTATTGTGTCTAAATGTAATTATAAGATACAGGCGTTAATAAATATTGCAATGTACAGACGTCAGAACATCAAGCTACCCCAATCTGTCAAATTTCCCCAATTGAAAGAGAACCTTATGCTTATGTGATAAAGTTTAAAATGTACAAAAGAAATTTGACAGATTGGGGGCGCTGGATGGTCTGGCGTCTGTACCAATTTTAATATTTTTATTGTTAATTAACATGTGCTAGACTTAAGTATTTGTGAAAGTTCTAAATTATCCAGTGATAATTTATTTTAAACCAGTGATTTTATTCAATGTTTTAATTAAATTATGTCAATGTGTATTTCGATATAGGACAAACAAAAATTACAATTGTTTTTGTACTTAAGCTTTTGTAATAATTTTATGTTGACGTTAAATAAAGGCAGTAATGCTTAATTTATTATCATATTATATTCTTTTACTTTCTACTGCACAGCCGACCGCGTTTTTGCTACCTTATCCTCCTTACCTCTTACATGACTGTCATAATTTCATATTATTAACCTGTGCTATATTTATAATGCACCTAAAGATTATTGTTTGATAGACTATTTATGGCTAATCTGCTTTTTGCAGATATGACCTAAAAATACTAACAGGACGAGTCGTCTTCCTGATATAAGCTTAGATACATTATCTGAACCCATTCTTATGCTGGATGTGTTTCCGCTTGCCCACCTAGGCATACATTACCAAATCTCTTCCTACAGGAACACCAAGTTACAGTTTCCGTCGACAATTCCATGACAGACACTCGTCCAACTACAATGATACTACTATACTGACTTCCAAAGTCTACAAAGCTAATTATAGTAATCTAGGCGACTTCTTCAAAATAATGGATATTGACGAAATAAATATTTTTCACTTATTACAAAAACGCATGTCATAACAAGACTGAAGTACGACGCGACCTCAGATGACCGTTAATAGATTATAAAAGC
This sequence comes from Pseudoips prasinana, assembly GCA_951640165.1. Lineage (NCBI taxonomy): Eukaryota > Metazoa > Arthropoda > Insecta > Lepidoptera > Nolidae > Pseudoips > Pseudoips prasinana. Next base: position 13,359,321 of record OX621241.1, on the reverse strand, counting down.
TGCCAGGCGCACTACTCAGAATCCATTCTGATTCATAAGATCTACCGGCCGCTCAGGGCCACCCGTCCTATAACCTTCGAATTTCCGCTACACGGGGAACACCATACGTAAATCGATGGTGTGTTCTAGACGCTAAGGTAGGTCGGCAAATCCATGACTTTAATCAAAACAAGACCTCGAACCTCAGATGCCTCCGTTTTGCCATCGGTCCTCATGACACGCTGCTGGAGAATATGCAAATATAGTTTTTGGAAACAACCAACTTTAGCCAAATGTATGAGTGAGTTGTTAAACAAAGATCAAATCGCGAGACACCATTAATTGGATCTTTCGTCTACAAAGAGATGTTCTGGCAGGGTGGTAAGTGGCTGAACAATTAAAAATGCCCCGGTGTAAGGTCCAACAAATCATTATTCAGAAGAGATTGGACACGACACGACAGACGCAGAACAACTATTTATGGGACACGCAAATAGTGGTCAATCAGTTGGTTTCAATAGTACAAACTCTGCTTAGTTTGGGATCTGATGACCGTGTGTGAATAATGTCATAGGATATATATTTTTATTGAAATTAATTCTGCTTCTACTAGTCACTACGCCTATGTTATGAAAATATCTTATGCAACGTGAAACTAATATAAATTAAAGACTTAGGAGCTCAATCTAGTCATGAAACTGAGCAACTTGTGATATATAGCAGTTAGAATCTCCTTGAACATCATCTAAGTACTCTTAACGTAGATGCTATGCTACGTGGAAGTATAATCTAATTTAATTAGCATTATTAGATTGTACTTGCTTTACTTGGAGAACTTGCGTATATACTTTGACACATTAGAATTTCGTAGCATAGACCATGCGACGTAGTAGAATTGCGTAGTATAGGTTTAGATGTATTTAGTGTTACCTACATGTAGAGTAGGGATAGATTTAGAGTGGATGCTTTCCTTGCCGCGTAGATTTATGCTTGAAACTAGTTTGCACCACCACTGCATTTAACCAATTAAATGCTGAAAGTCAACAGCCTTATTGAAGTGATAGCTTAAAGTATGATTACGTAGGTAATAGTGCTTTCTAGAGTTTGGAAATATCAATATTTCATAGGGTAAACGTAGTCAAGTAGTAGTATTTCGTAGCATAGGCTAGTAGTAGTTAGGTACATGAATCATTCCCCGGGTACTGATTAATATACTTACAATGTCTTGCTGGTCTAGTGGTAGCGTGTTCAACCGCAGATAATGAGGTTCCTGGGTTCAAAACCAGTATCGGGCCAAAAATTAACTTAGGGATATTTCTGTAACAAAACTCAGTATCAGCCCAAACTCTGGGTGTTGACGGTGTTACACCCCCGCGCTCAAGCAGAGCTTGTAAAGCTTTAGGTCCTGTACCTGGGGGCCTACTCGCTTTGTTCGAACAACGAAATTTCGTTACGAACTTCACGTATAGCATATAGGCAAAGTTCGTAACGAAATCGGTCGTATCGCTAGTCGTTTCATCTGATTAAAAGACTGATGGAAGAGAAAGTGCCCCTGTGTTTTCACACACACTTGTGCACAATGTTATTTACCGGCCAGATAGCTAGTGTCTCAATGGAGACTGGCCGGTGTGTGTAGAAATTCGACAAAGAGGTCATTATTAATATTATAACGCATAGAAACTGAATATAATTGTGATTATCCTTAGTTGTACCTCCAATCAATATATTTAATGCCTTATGGATTTGAGGTACCCAGGATTCACTTACGCGATTCAATACAATCTCGGCACGAGCGACGACAAGGATTCATATTGTATTTACGACGGTGTTTATTGTAGAAAGTCGTCGACTTTTTATAACCTATTTCAAATTCTAGTATGAAAGAAAGAGAGAAAGAAAAGTGAAATAATTTTTGAAGTAAAAAAATTACAACAAACACGGCGTAACTGCTCACAGTTCCGACGTGTTTGTGTTGTTTTTTATTATGATTAACTATATGGCCATTTTTGTTGGCTTAAGATACCAAGTCGGTGATTTTAAACCCTAATACGTAAATTCTAACCTATAGTATTGCCAAGTTGAAGTAAATGAAATGAATTCACAACGCATAGATAGGTAAATTTTCGACGGACACTAGACAAGAGGACCGTAACTATGCATACTTTGTTAATTTAATATCTTTGCATATAATAAAATGTGTTCTATCAAATCCAACATTTACGGGTATGTTGTTTTTTATTGTGATTTTATAGCAATTTTTGTTGGCTTAATAAACCATGACGGTGATTTTACGTAATACCTAAATTCTAACCTATTGTATTGAAGTGGCAGTGGGTAGCACATATAGTCAAAGTCAAAGGTACTTTATTCCGTAAAAAAATTACATTTATGTGGAATCGTCATATTATTTTTACCCTACCGTGCAGTGCATGACGTGGCAGCTACTGAGAAATACTTCCAGAAAACTCAGTAGGAATCCTTTTTTAAAATAAAATATACTTAAGATTAATTACAATCATGTGTGTTGACTCAGAACAACACAATCCCAAGCACTTTGATCACTTAAATAATCAGAAATTTTGTAATATGCCCTGCTACACAATTTGGCTTTAATAATTCTTTTAAACTTATTCGTAGACAATTCTCTAATATCATTGGGAAGTTTGTTATAGAATCTCATAGAATCTTAAATTTTATAGAATCTCAATCTATAGCTCGTAGAAACGACGGCTAGGCTACGGCTGGACTATAAAGAAATCAATTACAATGATAATAATATTCAGGGACATCAACCATCCGATCCCAAACTAAGCAGAGCTGGTACTGTGGAAATCAGATAACTGATATAAGTAGGTACTACTTTTCTTTTGTAAATACACACGTAAATGGACAATTATAATAAAAGAGACAGGACGACCAGACATGTTAATGCATACAAATATCTGTCCTGGGTAGGAATCAAACCCACGACCTGTAGCGTGAAAGGCAAGCCTTTACTAACCACGCCAACTGGCCCGTCAGCATTCGGTAAATATGAGCCTCAATTCACGTTTACTAATTCATAATTCATAGATAGGTCAATTTTCGACGGACACTTGACAGAGGATCGTAATTATGCATACTTTGTTAATTTAATATCTTTGCATGTAATAAGATGTGTTCTATCAAATCCTGCATATACGGGTATAAAATCTGTTAAGGGGCAATAAAAACGCATTTTATACACGACCCTTAGGGAGAATCACTCATGGGGTCTGGCCATCCCGCCCTCGTTAACGACTGCATCTTAACCCTCGTCTCGGCTCGTAAACTACATGGCACTCTTAAGAAGATTATAGTAACGGATGGATGCAGTGAAAATTATGTAACAATTCTAGACAAAAACACCTAGGCAAATTATGTATTTGAGCCCTTTAGGGTTAAAACGCCTAGGGCCGTGGGGCCCTAACGCACGTTTATTGTTTCGGGAAATTTTGAAACGTTTGATCGACGCTTCCCGAGATCAGAGAATTGGGCTTTTTTTGGGTCAAAGAATCAGCATTGCCATACAGCGTGGAAATGCGGCCAGCCTTCTGGGCTCCTTACCTACCTCCCGACGATGCGGAGGAATATTACGACGCCCTATAACTTAGTTATAGATATTTTGCATTTTCTTTTAAGTTAATTTTTAAAACTTATAATTCTAGACCAAATCGTTAAGATTTCTCAATTTCCAGACTAAGGTCTTCTACTGGATGTTTACCTAGCAGAAAAATTGTACGCCAGTAACACTTTTTGGCCCGACCCCGGATTTGAACCCAGGACCTCATTATTTGCAGTTGTACACGCTACCGCTACATGAACGAGGCATTCGATTCTATATATTAATAATACTGACTGAGCACTGGTTAAAACTCCATCAATTCATTTTCAGCTTCAATAATCACCAGGTTGTAAGCCCGTTCATCAGGGAAAAATATATTCATGGTGGCTCTCTAATTCTGATAAATAAGTTGTTAAAGTTTAAAGAAAGAAGTGATGTTATGAGCCTCTCTGTTGAGCGAGTTGTAGAGATTTCATGTGTTGAGTTGGAGCAATTAATTGTTTTGAGTCTTTACAAACCTCCTTGTGCGCCATTTGATACTTTTTCAGATATTATGGAGGATGCATTAAATAAATTATCTAACAGCCATAAAACAGTTATCATTTGTGGAGATTTTAATATAAACATTTTGGAGAAAAGCACAATAAGTTGTAATTTATTAAATTTGTTTAAATCCTATAATTTATATCACAATTTTTCAGAACCAACTAGAGTTACTGCTGCAAGTGCTACATGCATTGATTATATATTTAGCACTGTAAAACCTTTATTTAAATCAATAATCAGTAAAATTCAGTCAGATCATTCAGGTCAGTTGGTAACTTATTCAAATGCTCCAAAAATTAAAAGAAAACTTATAAGCAATATTCCATTTAGTGAAAACCGCTTAGAAAAATTTAAATGTAATATAGTAAAACAAATAGCATGGCTGCCCTATCATGATAATCCGGATCACTTGTACAACTCTTTATTCAATTTGATTAATGATGAGTTCTGCACAATATTTACACCCAACTGTCTGTAAGTGACCGTCTGGTATTCAGTGATTGGGCAACTCCAGGCATCTATAAAAGTCGGAATCGGTTGTATGAATTGTATGAAGAAAGATCCCATAATCATAATACAGCTTTTCAAGAATATGTGAAACAATATGCCAAAACATTTAGACGAGCCTGTAGGTACCGCTGCTAAATCTTTGCACATAAAAAATATACTTAAATCTTCTACAAATATAATCAAAACTACTTGGAAGATAATTAATGCTGAGACAGGTAAAACAAAAATACGTAGTCGTGATTTTAACTTAGTAATAAACAACATAGATATTAAAGGCGATTTGGAAATTGCGACTGAGTTTGAAAAATATTTTTCGAATATTCCAGTCATAATTACTAACTCTCTTTCATGTTCTTCTACATCTGCTGAGCAGATACTCAAGCAAAGCGTAGGGTCGTGTGACACAGTTTTTGAATTTTCGGTGGTTAGCCCTAAAGATATTTTAAATGCTTTCAAGAGTATTAATATGTAAAACACCAAGGATCTGTGGGGTCTATCTGTTAAGACTGTTTCATCAATTATTACTATAATCGCCCCACACTTAGCTACTGTGTTCAATTGCTGTGTTGCATCAGGTGTATTTCCTGACTTGATGAAGTATAGTAAAGTCATTCCGTTGTTTAAAGCTGGTGATACTTCAGACTCTTCAAATTTTCGACCTGTTTCCGTGCTGCCCACTCTTAGTAAAATATTTGAAAAGCTTATGCTTAGCCAGCTGCTCAGACACTTTAATATACATAATTTACTACACCGGAAACAGTTTGGATTCACAAAGGGTTGTTCAACCATAGATGCAGGGGTCAACTTATTAAAAAGTATATTCGCGGCGTGGGAAGACTCGCAAGATGCATTAGGTATCTTTTGCGATTTGTCCAAAGCGTTCGATTGCGTTCATCATGATACTCTGGTCAGAAAATTACACCACTACGGTATTAGGAACAAGGCTCTCGAACTTCTGACTTCTTACTTGGGCAATAGAATTCAGAAGGTCGAAATAAACGGTAAAATATCTCCGGGATCTCTAGTGGTAATGGGCGTCCCACAGGAGTCAATTCTTGGTCCATTTTTGTTTTTAATTTATATAAATGACTTACCTTACTATGTAAGGGATAAGCATGAGATTGTGTTGTTTGCAGATGATACTTCCCTGACGTTCAAAATAAACCGACAATTAAGCAATTTTGACGATGTTAATGATGCAATCTCTAAAGTTGTTCATTGGTTTAATGCCAATAATCTTGTGCTTAATGATAAGAAAACTAAAGACAACCAATGTACAACTTAATGGAGCTAGGTTGGACCCTGTTGAATCAACTGTGTTCTTGGGTATCACTATTGACTCAAAGCTACAATGGAGCCCACAAATAGAAAAACTGTCCGGCAAATTAAGTTCTGCAGCATATGCAGTGAAAACTATTAGACGGCTGATTGATGTTGACACAGCTAGAATGGTTTATTTCAGTTATTTTCATAGTGTAATGTCCTATGGAATTCTTCTCTGGGGTAGCTCTGCTGACATTAACACCATATTTATATTGCAAAAAAGAGCTGTAAGAGCTATCTATAATCTTGGCCCGAGAGTGTCTCTAAGAGAAAAGTTCAAAGAGGTCAACATTCTAACTGTACCATCTCAGTATATATATGAAAACTTACTATATGTGCATAAAAATATCGATTCCTTCTGTAAAAGGAGCGATACACATAATGTAAATACTAGATATAAGAATAATCTCATATTGCATACTACCCGTCTCCACAAAATAAGTAACTCTTTTATGGGGCAATGTATAAGATTCTATAACAAACTTCCCGATGATATTAGAGAATTGTCTACGAATAAGTTTAAAAGAATTATTAAAGCCAAATTGTGTAGCAGAGCATATTACAAAATTTCTGATTACTTAAGTGATAAAAGTGCTTGGGATTGAGTTGTTCTGAGTCGACACACATGATTGTAATTAATCTTAAGTATATTTTATTTTAAAAAAGGATTCCTACAGAGTTTTCTTGCAGTGTTTCTCAGTAGCTGCCACGTCATGCACTGCACGGTAGGGTAAAAAAATATGACGATTCCACATAAATGTAAAATTTTTACGGAATAAAGTACCTTTGACTTTGACTTTGAATACATATATCATTATTATTTATTTGCTCAACTAGGGACCCTCACTTTATAGTAAGTGTTATAATGTTGTGTCTCTGCGTCAAGATCATCAGACGCTACCTGGGATATCACCAAGGATTGGCAAATGATGCTATATATGGTGCAAGCGTCATAGTTTACGATAGCCGCATAGTATCAGGTAGGCTATTATTTTTAATTACCTTGTAGAACCCGACTCCAACTAGGAAAAGGACTGTAATATTTGAATGCATTTAAATGATCCGGTGAAACATTTTGATTGAAATAAGACTACTATTTGCTCAATACGCTGTGATTCCACAATTGACATACAGATACACATACGTAAACCTTAAACTTATAATACCTCACTTTATATGTCCGAGGTTAAAACAACTGTTGTAAATCAATACTCCAGATTGCTATCTTTAACTTCATAGGTGTTCGTTGCAGCAGTACAACATTGTATCCTATTGCGTAAACATGTGAAAGCTCTGACGTCGAACTTATATATATATATATATAGACTTCATATCTATTACACTTCTCGTTTCTCGTTCTCTACTGGAGCAATAGGAGGTAAAACAACTTTTGTTTAGCTTCATATGTGTTCGTTGCTGCAGTACAACATTGTATCCTAATGAGTCAACATGTGAAACCTCTGACTTGGAAGTTATTTATGTTGGAGGTAAAACAACTCCTGTAAGTCAGACCTCCACATTGCCATCTAAAGCTTCATATGTGTTTGTTGCTGCAGTTCAACATTGTATCCTATTGCGCACACAAAGCTCTGCTAAGGTTTAGACCCCTGTAAACATATCGTTTTAAAATAAATGATCGCCATAAAATACGTAGCATTAACGCCAAAACTTTTGTGCAAGTGAGCCGTGGCTAAACGACTTTAGATTGATGTAAGTCGTTAGCCAGTGAAATATATTGTCATACTTTAAAGACTTAAACCCATTAAATGTGTGTGATATGTGATGCTTTTAGCGGTAGATAACAGATGTGACGTTGAAAAACCGTCTGGAACGTGTAGCACTTCGTGTCGCGGGTTCGATTCCCACACAGGACAACTATTTGTGTGACCATAATATATGAATTGAATAAAAAGAGTTAAAAATAATAAAAAAAGAAATAAAGAACGACATTTTAAAACACAGAGAAACCAGAAGGGTTAACATGAAAGGGCATCTAATCCAAAACGACGTGCGAAGAAAGAGAGGAAGACCGAGAATAAAGTTTACTGAACATCTTATAGAAAAAGTACAAGTGGACAGTTATAAAGAAGTAAAAGAGATGGCTCTACAACGGGATAAATGGAGAATGCTACACACACAAGTGCCAAGCACTTCAATTTTGAATGGATAGAACATGTGAACCTAAATATTGATTTTAAAACACAATCATACATCATTCGCACAGAAACGCAAACATTCTGACAATATATCGCACCATCTATCCGCAGACAAATCACGGTCTGGATTGACCACAGGATTGATTGCTGTGAGGTTGCGCGGTATGTGTGTCGCAGGCGTGTATATTATTACTAGCTACAATAACAGATTACCAACAGTTGGACCGTATGTTTGTTTGTATGACGACTGTGGGAATAAGAGGTAGGTACTCCAATAAATATATATCCGGAACACATCTCGCAGCGCGCTAACTAGCCCCAATTAAGCAAAGCTTCTACGTACTTATTTACTTTTTGTAGATATACAATACAACTAAAACACCCACACCTAGAACCAAATATATGTCTTGTGCGAGGATTGAACCCGCAACTTTGGATCAGAAGACAGGTTTACTACCAACAGATATACGGCGGCGTTTGTTGACATTTACAACATTCGTTTTAAAAGATTTAATGGTGAACAAGTATTGTGTCCTATCCCATCCTCACACGGGGATAAGTATTTCAAATGTTGATTTACAGCTCTCAAATTAGTCTCCTTTCATACTAAATGTAAAATTGAATATCTCAATTTAGTTCAGTGTTAAATTTAATGAGCCATAAAATAACGTGTATTGTTCAGAAATTAGCGAAGCGAAATTACAAAGATTTACGTTACTGAATAGCCCGATTTAACCGCGAATTCAAAATAAATATTGCTGCATTCGTGTGGAAATACCCGAGAGATGAAAGTGCTAAGGCGAATGTTTGGCCATATCAAGGACGGCAATGGTGTGTATCGCCTACAGGAGTACCATGAACCTATTTATGTACTAACCATAATAGAACTCTTCGCTCATCTCATAATCGACTTTTACAATGTCCTTCTCATCGAACTGACTTTTTACCTTCATACTTCTTTTTTCGTCCAATTTTGTTTGGAACGCACTAACACACGAAATCAGGATGTCTAAAATCCCCTATACATTTAAAAAGAAGACCCGTGATCACATCACTTCATCTAATTAATAGGAAAGCTATTGTATCCGTATGTGTATTTTATATTATGTATATATTGTATTTATGTATCTATGTATATAGCATGTTTATAGAATAAAATAGAACTAGTATGTATTATTATGTTATATATAGTGTTTGTGTATATAGTAAAACCAAAAAAGAAACTATAAGTTAGTTATATTCGACATCTTAGTGCACCTACCGTAGTCTCTGCGCACCACCCAATGGTTGACTGGTAGATAATGCCTATGGCATAAAGTCCGCCTGTGTACAATATACTTTGTGCTAAAGTTAAAATAAAAAAATAAACCCTTTAACTGGTAATAATGTAGCCAACATATTTTGAAGTCCCCTGGTTTCTAATAAGATTCAAAACTGTTTGACGGCGTTGAAGACAATAATAAACGTAGGAAAGTTTAACAATTTAGACGTCATTTGAATTACTTTTAACAAAGACTAGGAGAGTTCAGAGAAGTCTGTTTAAGTGAGACGTACCGTCGATTCGCGATGAACACATAATAATATGCTTTATAGAATACACTTCAGGTAAGAGCATTATTATATTGCTGTTGTAGGCCAAGGCAATTTTAATTTTAGTCTAGATATTTTACTTGGCGCTTGGCGTTATATTCCAAAGAATCTTAAATATAATATGCAATAGTACGGGAAAATTGTATGATTTCTCAGTAGGAATAACCATGCGGGCGAAACGAGAGCTAGTTAGTCCGAACTGCTATTGTAAAGAAGAAAGTGTTGATTGTGGCAATGTTTATACATTTTTTAGATTTCAGGTTGGCCACACTGTACCTGTAGTTACATGTCGTTCATGTTTTCTGTCGAAAGACTCCATTACGTGTAAATCGATAAAATACATAGTGTTCAGTATAAAACGTTATCTTTTATTTCATAATCACATCAGAAAGATTTGATTATTTGTAAGTATGTTTATAATGGATGAACTTAAAACGAATATAAGATATTTTTTAAAAATATTAACAGATTAGTAACATGGGCTATATTTTCAATAAACAGAGATCCGATAAAATTATGTACAATTATGTAACCTAGGGTAGGTATCATAAAACTGCCTCTTAAAAAGTTATTATTTGACGAAAGCTGCGAAAACAAAATATATATCTTGGGTCAACTACTTAACACACCGCCATTTGCCCCTAAACAGGGTAGAGCCTATGGCAACCAAACAGCAGATATAAATAGTTATATATTTCTTAATACATTATATATTATATATTTCTTAATACATATTATAGATAATTTACACACATACGCAAAACAAATAATCGTGCTTATTACACAAACATTTGTCCTAGATGAGGATTGAACCCACGAGCACTGGCTTTGCAGCTCAGGGTAGTACTACTATCCCCTAGACCAGTGTTTTTCAATAATTTTCATGACACGGACCCTTTAGTATGAATAAATATCTCGCGAGCCCCCTAACCATTGCTTTCTTTTCATGTTTATTTATTTTGTGACAAATATTCACAAATATAGTATTGCGCCCAATAGCAGCTTCGCGACCCCCCAGGGGGTCGCGACCCACACGTTGAAAAACACTGCCCTAGACCAATAGGCCTACAGTTCTTTGTTGCAAATACGAATTTATCTTGCTACTATATATCTACCCGATACTGTAGCACTTCGCTAGTAAATAATAAATGTTTTATTACAAACTCGTTAAAAATAAACAACTGTGACCTTCGTTACCTACACATAAAACTGAAGAACCTGAAGCTTAATTACTGTGTACTGTGTTTTAGTTTTAGATAGGTACTTTTTCTACCTAGTAAAATTTTAATTATAAGTTCGACTGCTCTGATGTTTCAAACCATTTGATTACAGTGTACCTAGGACTGTGTTGCGGGAAGAGGTGCGCGTGCCACGGGTGTTCTACACTGCGCGCTGCAGAAAGAACGCAGGCGCAGCACACACACTTCGCAGATCTAGACATATTTGCATTACCAAATTCGAAATTCGATAAAATGACCATTGAACTATTGAAATGCCAGTCGAGACTATCTATTGACGTTACTTAGTAAATCGCGCGGGCAATAAATAAGATCTCACACAACCATTTATTGCGGAAACTGATGGGGGTTAAATGTTCACTACTTTTCCTCACCAAATCTTTGCTATTATTGTATTTGATTACTAAGTTGATTTAAAGTCCTCCTACTCAAAGCGCAAACACAGGTGTTAGGTGTAGGATTGACTGCTTTACATGTTCAAAGAGTCTATTTATTAAGATTAATTACATGTCAACTATAATTGATTGCATAATGATTACCGCAATTATGTTACACTAGCTGCGCCCCGCGGTTTTACCCGCGTAAAACTTGTGAAGTAACAAACATACAAATTCATACACTCACAAACTTTCGGCTTTATAATATTAGTGTGATAGACGAATCCAACCAGTCAATCGCCAAGACGAAAATCAAAATTCATCACATGAATAAAACGATTACTAGATAACTCATAACTTAAACAAATTTTCATAATCAACAAGGTTGACCTATAATTAAACTAGCCGTACCCCGCGGTTTTACCCGCGTTAAACTTTATAAATTATAGGCTATGTGTTAATCAAGGGTGTCAGTCAGCTAACTCCATACCAAATTTTATTACAATCGCTTCAGCCGTTTAGCCGTGAAGAAGTAACAAACGTACACAATTACAAACTTTCGCCTTTATAATATTAGTGTGAGTATATCCTGTGTAGCCCATGATAAGTTGTTTTTGATATTTACAGCTGCTAATTTGTTACCATGCCGTGTGCAGTATTTATGGACGGCTTAGTATACAGCCCTAAATTCATCTTCACCTACAGATTAACTTGAAATATGACAATACATAGGAAAATTTTCCAGACTCGAGGTCCAGCGGCGAGGATCGTGTTGGCACCTTAACACGTGATCGGTGAAGGCCCTCATTTATAATTCCGCCTATTTACTTCAGCGGCCCCCTAAACTACTGGTTGAGAGCCTTCTGCGCTAACCATCTGCTCGTTTTCTTCAATTTTTTTCATTTTAAATATAACGATAGTAATTTTAAAAAACAATTGTTTACCTAGTAGCTTGTTATTTATTTAAGGATTGAAAATAATATAATTATGTAATAATACAGACCGCACTGATGGACTGATTCCAATTACTGTTATTTTTATGTTTTTTATTATTATATTATATGTTTATTTTTTGACTATGTTTATGTACTGCATTGTGAGCTTGACAAGTACAAGTGAATGTTAATACCCAAGTAAATATAAAAAAAAAACATAAAAATAAAAAAGGTTTTTATTCACGTAGACTTTAAAAAAGCGCTTGTAAATAGTCAGAACATGTTTGTAGTAATATAGATTATTATTTCTAGTAACATAGATATTTAGGTACACATTGTATGAAAACATTTATAAAATTTATTTTATTATAGCATTGATATTTAGCTAGCTCGTATCAAGTTATTGTCAAGATATTATGTTTAATTATCTAGTTTAAGTCTAATATTTTTACTACATATTGTCAATTGTGCTGAATATATTTCATTATTTCATTAGTACTGCGATATTTCTGTCCAGCAAAATTCACTTAGACCGATTTCGGGAATTGAACCCAGATTGTATTTATATGCAGTTGGACACGCTACCTAGATATATGAGCTTGATACAAGATTTATCAGTAGGCCGGCATGTCCTCGTAGCCATTTGTGGCACTGATGGCCAAATGTCTGCGCATGCGGCTAGCCAGATCAAATTTAGTTTTAGGTCGGTGCTAAAACAGTCATCGACCTTTAATATAGTAATCATTGCTATACTACATACAACGTATTAGGTAGGTACATATTACACAATATATGTATCGTACCAGTTATTGTACTCAGCCAGTTTACAAATACGCGAATAATCACTCTAATTGAATTCCAATTTCCATACAAAATATGCTTATAATTAACTACTAACTAGTAGTGCTTTACTACATTAAAGGCCTTAACAAGTGTTGGAATGCTACCCATTAAACTTTACAGGTTGTTTAGCTGTTTAGACGCTGTCCTACCCTGAAAAAAATCCTAGGATTTTATTGGTTCGCACCTACTAGTTATAATTGTAAAATAAGGGAGGAATAAGGAAGACATGGTGATCGGCGCGGCGGCGCGGCGTGCGGTCCATTCAGGAGTAATTAAGTCACAAAAATACAATGGTAATTTTTTGTATATAAGCATTTATTCATTACTATACTACTACTATGACCACCATAATGCGACGGCCAACCCATCTACCAAGCGTGGCATATCAAATGATGGAGTTTTAGGGGAGGCCATTGTCTAGCAGTGGGCGTCTTTCGGATGATATGATGATGACGACAATGATTTATTCTTTATTTTCACTTTTACCGTGATTCGAATAATGTGACTGGAGTTTATAAAATCCATTCGATGCTCCATTAACTTAACGCAATGAAGACGCTTAGAGCCATCTTACCGAAACCTACACGGCAAGATGGCTGGTATGCCGATATTTAGATTGGACCATGACTCATAGATGGCGCTTTGTTAATCATTATTAAATTATAGTTTTTTTTTTTATAATTAACTATGATTTCAATATTACTTTAAGCATTATAAAATATCTAAACTGTAAACATATTTCAGTCATCTTTAAAATAAAAAGTAAATAATACTAAGGTTTTAGAGGCAGTATTGATAATATGATATACCTATTCAAATCTAACCTACATACAGGTACCTTTCGGTTTATTTTTGAGGTGTTGTACGTATATTATTATGTTTAATTGGATCCACTATTAGGGTACCTAGTTGTAAGACCTTAGAGCGAGTATCGATAACATTACAAATACAAACCTACATAGAAGCATACTCCACCTAAATTTGTTTCCTATATGTGTCAAACGTTGAATAGGGAGCAAATAGTGGATATTAGTCAACCAATATAATTAGTGACTGATCCGATTGCAAACGAGCCTTATTCAGGAATTCCATTATGTGATCTAAGGTGGAATTTCTGTTTACAGTATCCATCAACTACTAAACTAATATTATTATTCTACAATTACAGTTTTTGAATTCTGTTTTCAGTAACTATTAACACTGAAATTTTAATTCTATCATAATAGTTAAAATTGTGTATTAAGTAATAATAATAATATCATGGGACATTATTCACACACGGCCATCTGATCCCAAACTAAGCAGAGCTTGTACTATGGAAACCAGTTAACTGATATACTACTTTTCTTTTTGTAAATACATACTTATATATAAACAAATATATACACCCAGACTCAGGACAAACAGACATGTTCATGCACACAAATATCTGTCCTGGGTGGGTATCGAACCCACGATCTTCGGCGTGAAAAGCAAGCATTTGCCAACCACGCCAACTAATATTATAATTTAATAATTACTGTGTATAAAAAGCATACAACCGACTTTGATGTGAATAAGCTTAGAAGTCGTTCTGTGGAATATTTACCTGAGAACGGGCGGGTGTACTATGTGCACCACGTGCGATCGACAAGCCGTTCGGGCAAACGTGGCGATTATGGCATATCCCCCATTCTTAATGACCTTTGTCCAGTAGTGCATCTCTTTTGGCTGAGATGATATATTGCCCATTCTTCCAATTTTAATCCTTAGTAGTATAATTATTATTTCAAAACACTCAAATTTTAAAAATATAGAATAGGATAATTTTATTCATAATTTTTTTTCGAAAAATCCTATATTTTCTTTCAATACTGATTTTATTATTTTTCTTAAATATTATCATTTTAAAATTTGGGACTTAACGAGAATAAACGTGCACAACTGTAGGGCATAAAACAAGGCACTTCGATTCTTACCTTTTCACCTAGAGTAAGTATAACACATGGTTTCATTTTAGACACAATTACAATAATTACAACAATAAAAAAAAAATGTTCTGGGCATAAACTACTACATGCCTTATTAGGCAAAAATACCTAATTTATTCTTTATTACTATTGTAATAAACAATAAATTAGGTAGGTAAGTTCTATAGGTACAAAATTAATTTACCCGAGAAAGCGTAGGTGGTTTGTACACAGAAGTTCGGTTACTGTCGTCGCTTCTGAGAAAACCATTATTTGAAACTTTTCATAATTGATAAAGTTCAACGAAGTTGGAGTAGAATTACCTATTCAAGGTGCGGGGCATTGATTGACAGCTTTCTTTGGAAAATTGACGGAACTTTGCCGTAATTCATTGGTGAAATGGGTTCGGGGTTTAAGTAATTACAATGATTGCAGATACTTGGTGGTTTGTATAATTTTCTTAATTTAAAACTTTCCCTAAACACAATAGCCTTGTATCTAAATCTAAGCCGTAAATTGAATGTGAGACTAGTACGGACGCAGTAATGAATGGACGGCGTATGTGCGGTATGGTTCAAACCCAGTGTAATATGCAGTTGGCTCGTTCTCGACGCAGTTATGGTGCCACGGTGCGGCGCGGTTTGCGTTGGCATAGGCGCCAGCTGCCGTCGGGCAGAATGCCACAGTTCAACGGCACCGCAGTAGTCCACTAGTGTTGCCAACTCCTTAGTAAACACCACAGGAGTAGGTAGATTCTTTAAAATTAAGTTTTACCTATACGAATCTATAACAGCACTAGGTAAATAATCTTAAATTATTTTGCCACGGGTTAGCTAAGTCATGACTTCTAAATTAAAGTGATCGATGAGTGAAATCGTGTTCCTCCAACGGAAAAGGGAAGGTTTTCCAACCGGGCGACGATTGCCCGGTGACCGCGATCACCGCGGTACGGTGCTTGCGTGCGAATTTCGTTACCGCGATACAAGCTTGGAGCTGTGATTGATTGATCTTTGATGATTTTTGTAGCCCTCTATAGATGTTTCTACAGATTTTATTTGATTAATCCAATCATTTCTTTATTCTAGAAATCCAAGTGACCTCGAAAGTGTTTGAGTGCCTCCTGTAGCGTCTTAGGGTGAATTTCAACAAGTCATTTTTATTTATCTTTTCGGTGGATTTTTTTGATTTCAATGCTATCTAGATATTTTAGTGATAAATAAAGCTTTAGCCTATTTTATAACATTGTGCGTGAGTGGACACCAAATATCATAAAAACTTACTTAAATATTTAAGGATGAATTTTTAAGAGTCCACTGAAATGAAAAGTGTCTAGCGAAATGATAAAAATGACCACCGAAATGATAGACTGTGCCCGGTGCACAGTCTATCATTTCGGTGGTCATTTAAATAAATCCACCGAAATGATACAGCTAAGACCAACCGTGCCGGGCAGCCAGGGTTCCGTACTTTGTTAGTTTTGATATCCACAAATTTTAGATAAACACTGAGACAGGACAGTACCCAGGTATATTAATATCATTATTGATATACAGATATTACATGTAGTATTACCATATATCATTCTTTGAGGTTACAATATCCCCAAAATATAATATTAATGTAATGTTTATTATGATATGAATGAATTGTTTCTTTACTTATATAACCTTTGGTATTTTTTCTGGTTGTTGTTGGGTGAAAATGTTGGAAAACTTTATCGTAACTGCTGATAACCATACATACATATTTTTGTATGTTCAATGTGTTTTGAACTAGGTAATACTAATTTACTTGATATATTTTCAAAAGAGTTAACAAAGTGCGATTAGGAAGCTTAAAGTTTCTGATTAATATTATGGCTGCATTTGTAAGTTTTGTCATTAATAGTAATACATAATGTCTACCTATTGCACTTAGGGAAAAATGCTAGGTATAATTTAGTCAAATTGGTATCTAGACGAGAATAGTGTTTCTACAGGTATATAAGTAAAACTTCTAAAATTAAATCAATTTCAAAACACAATAAATGAATAAGAAACATTATCAAAATATCTAAGTAGTAATAGCTTAGTACTTTTAATCCTTTTACATGAACGTATGAAACAAAACAGAAACCAAATTGAGATCACGTTTTCTTAATTTACTACAACAATAGAGAAACGTATATATCTAAAAAGAACGAAAACCAACAGTTTTGTTCCACATAATTACTTATACATAACTGCGATAGTATGTAGCTTAAAAATATTGATTTCTCATCATGTTACTTTAAATCACACAATAATTTCTCAAATTCACTAATCAGCTTCTTTTTATGAGTGTAAATATAGGTTTTTAATTTAGATATGTACTTACTAAACAAGTCTTCTTTAATTATTACACCACAACACGCCTTTACTATAATTATTATAAACATCAGTCTTTTTTAATAAGTTTAATTATAGATTTATTTGTTATTTCTTGTAAAATTTAGAAATTATATAAAACTAGCTGTGTCCTGCGGTTTTACCCGCGTTAAATGTTATAAATTATCACAGCTCCTACCCTGTAGGTGATAGCGTGATAATATGTAGCCTATATGTTGACCCGACCTCTTAGTAATATTCATGCAAAATTTGAAGTAAATCCATGCAGTACCTTTTGAGTTCAGCCCGGACATACATACAGACATACAGACAAAAATTCTAAAAACTATATTTTTGGTTTCGATATCGATTGTAGATCACGCCCCAAGTATCGTTTTAAAAAATATTCAATGTACAGTTTTGACTTTCCTACGATTTTAATATATGTATAGATATTATTTACTCATAATAAATGACATAAAATAAAGGTAAGTAACTTACTTAAAATGAAGGTAAACCCTCGAAATTATTATTTTGTAGACAATTAGTATACTGTGGTGACTCACACACTCATCACATTATCGTTGAGCCGAACAAAGGTGTATGTAAAGTAAGTATATACATGTACTTACTACATAAATATGTGTATACATTATATATCGTAAACACAAATATTACACAACAAATACACCCGAATTATCAAATCTACACTCTAGGTAAAAGTACATTACAAAACTATGACCTTGTATTTGACACAAGGATCTCTAAAACTATATGGTTTTATCATTTCCTAGATACATTTCATTCCGGTGGACTGTAATTGGTATAACAGTCCACCGATTCCACTGAAATGATAACTCTGAGATGATAAAATACAGGTTAGTTCTACATTTAACTCCGAAATAAATTTATTAAAAATATATGAACACTACTCAAACAAAACAGTACTTACGGCGAATTTAATACATAATTTTGAAACAAATTAAACGAATCTAGCACGAGTTATAACAGCCACCGAAACGAAACCGAAATGAAACAATTTTTGTCCCCATATCACTGAAATGATAAACTTACTTTTTTGGTGGAAAACCGCAAGACATTGGGATCAGTGCGTTCATGTCGAGATCTTGAGCCGTACGGATGCGAAGTGAGGAAATTTGACACAGGCCTAACAACGCAATCTTGACGTGGCTATTCTACTAAAACTTACTGTCTTCTGAAATGATAACTTTTTTCCAGACAAAAGTTGACGGACTGTCAAATCCATGAGAAAGGAAATAAATAAACAAAGAAAGTTTTATTTGATCGAAAATATTACAATTTAATGATATCAAAATCGATTTAAAACCATATTACGAATGTATTTACAGGGGAAGGTATTTTATGAGAGAAATTGGGTTCAGGACAGGCCACCGTGATCATAAAATAACACTTTGTAATTTTTTTTTTCGGTCTATTAGTGGGTAGAAATGAAAGATTTTTTTGTCAAGGTAGAGAAGTACATTCGTTATTGAGAAAAAATGTGTAATATTAAAAATCGGCACATTGCACTACCGTTCTCAGGTATGCCGTTTATTTTTTTGGGTTGGGCCATTCACCCCTTAACAATATTGATGACGTGTTTGACGCAGTTTTGCCTCAGAAAAAATAAAAGAAAAATATATTTAAAACTTTCCCTACATGCAGCTTTTTCTTAAATAAATAGACCGCGTTTTGTAAATTACTAACAAGCAAGAGTTTTCAATACTGATTGAAAACTCTTTAACTAAAGTAGTCTAGACTTGGCTTCTGCACATCTATGTTAATATTCGGCTAAAATACTAATATAAGGGATTTAGCAAAAATCGAACCTATAAATTGTACCTCGGGCTAAATCTGCGAACCTGTTACCGGACCGTTTCAAATGTCCTGTATTTACGCTCCCATATATGAGCAATATTAAAAGTAATTCTTGGAAGACCTGCGAAGATACAGCACTGAGCTCTTGTACAGGGAATGTTCAATACTGACCGTAAGACAGCTTTTTATTCTTGTCGCTGTTCTCCATAAACATAAAACTATTGGTTTTAAACAAATAATAAAACGAAACAAAACGAGAATCTGCACAATGGTCCCTCATAGAACTACACTCGCTCGACACCAATACTATATAATTAGTAACAAATTGTACAACGCCGCAAATGATGTTAATAAAATCTACACACTTTCGACCTATAAATGCAAGATTGTTTTACGAGACTGGCTCTTACGCTTAAATTATATCGATACAGGAAAAATTGTAAATGCTTAAAACACACACACATACACACACACACACACAAACACACACACACACACACACAAACACACGTACACACACACACATACACACACAGTGTATTTGAGATAATGTATACCTTATAATAGTATTTGTTTTATGTACTTAGCACAAATCTTAGCTAATAGTTTGTTTATTTTTAGTTTTTAATCTTAGTTTTTTGGGACTTGGTTATTGAGTAAAGACAATTTTAGAGGTAAGACGCTGCCGACTGTGACACAGTTTATACTACACTCGCGAGCAACCAAATCGACTCAAGCCTTGTCGGCGCACACATACATTGATACAACTAAAATCATGAATGGAAATTATTAAAATGATATGTCATTCGAAAGCTTAAGATGTCAGCTTTAATTTGATATCATTATCATTGAAATCCATCCATCATTTTTGAAATAAATGATGTCTGAATGCAAGAGTAGGAAAAACGGGAATTTAGGAAAAAGGGTATGTGTCTCGTATTTGACAAATTAAACAAAAAAAATTAAAAATAAAATTATTTTATTTAAATCAGTATTTCGTATTGCCCCCTCTAGCCCTAATTACATCCCGCAGTCTGTTTTTCATGGACCTTATCAATTTTTTGACATTTTCTTGAGGAATGCCGTCCCACTCCTCTAATAATGCTGTCTTTAGCTCGTCTACGCTTGAAGGGACTGGATTTCTGGCCCGAACTCTTCTTTTAAGCTCGTCCCATAAGTGCTCGATGGGATTCATGTCAGGACTGAGCGCAAGCCAGTCCATCGTGCGTAATTCGACCTCTTGCAGAAACTGTCGAGTGACTCGTGCCGTGTGGCAGCGGGCATTGTCGTGCATTAACACGAAGTCTTCACCGACAAACCCTGCGTAGGGCACAACATGATCCAGTAGAATGTCGGTGATGTACCGATCAGCTGTTAGCCCGCCTCCTCGGCCGCCCCCAGGCACGAAAACAAGTTCGGTTTTTCCCTCTAAAGAGATACCAGCCCACATCATGCAGGAACCGCCGCCATATGCCACTGTTTCAGCGAAACAACATTGGGCAAATCGTTCTCCCGGACGCCTGTAGACTCGGCCTCTCCTGTCACTGCCATGCAGACACATTCTGCACTCATCAGTAAACAGGACCGATCGCCATTGCGCAACGCTCCAATTGAGATGCTCTCGAGCAAATTGAAGGCGCGCTTGTCGGTGGCCTGCAGTCAACTTAGGGCCCGTCGCAGGTCTTTTTGGCGTCAAGTTGGCTTCCTTCAAGCGTCTTCTCACTGTCCACTCGCTGACAGCCACTTGTCGTACACGTCTCAGTTCTTGCTGCACATCAACGCCCGTAAGGTGTCGATTGCGCAGCGAGGTTGAGACAATGAAGCGGTCGTCTCTCTCTGAAGTGCACCGGTGGCGGCTCGTTCTTGGTCTCCGATTGAAGGCACCAGTCTCTTGGAACCGTCTGTATACTCGGGATACAGAAGACTGGCTCAAGTGGAGCTGGGCAGCGATTGCTCGCTGACTTAACCCTTGTTGCAACAAGGCAACAACTTGAGCGGCTTCTTCTGGTGTGGTATCCATGGGTTAGCGAAAACAAGGAATGCAATTTACGGAGATGTGTACCGGTCAACCTGTAACAAGCAACTGATAAGATAAACCGGAAGTGGGGGGTTTTATAGCGGGAGCAGGTAGCGCAAGTCGTGGATTCCTAAAGAGGTAATTTACGCTGACGGCCAATTAAAATGTGTCAATAAATCAGCGCTTAGTTTTTTTTAAGGTATTGATGTTAATTGAAAGCCTAATTCTTCAGCTTTCGAATGACATATCACTTTTGTAATTACCATTTATCGTTTTAGGAAAATCAATGTATATGTGCGCCGTCTAGGCTTGAGTCGATTTGGTTGCTCGCGAGTGTAGTACAGTCGTCAACGAAATCTCTATTTTAAATAAAATTTTCATTGTTGTATTTTTATTAAGAATAAGAGAATTTGTATGTATTTCTAAATGTAAAATAAACTTATTATTATTATTATTATATGTTTCTCCATATATCAATACAGTCATTCAAAAGGTTCCTTGCTATCAAAACTGGAACAATGAGTCCAAACTTGAAACACATAGGTACTCGTTGTGAGACATGCGATTCACTACGTGTATCGACACGTGCGTAGCGTGTTCCAGGCACAGTTTCTAATGGCGATCTTTAAATCAATCCTGTAATAAGATTTCATCAAAAAGCTTGGACAAATATAGCCCTAAGTAAGTACCTATACGTATGTAGAAAAAGTGGTGGTCATGATTATGAGGTATCGTAGAGCTTCTGATGTCCATATCAGGCCAGTGGGAAGAGTGGCTTGGGGCTCTACCGGCTAAGTCACTGAACATCGATTTCTTAAATGGCGTTCAAATAAATAGTGGTTAAAAATGACTTAATCAATCGTTAAATCGGTTTCAACGTTGACAATCGATTCCGGACCATTTATGACGTCATATGTGGTCATGGAAGCCGATTTAACGATTGATTAAGTCATTTATACCTTTATTTATTTGAACGCAATTTAAGAAATCGATGTTCGGCGACTTAGCCGGTAGAGCCCCTGATATGGACATCCTGTGGCTCAAGGAAAAATCTCATATAGTTTAGAGAATTAGCCTAATATAGACATACATGTATACCACACGCCATGTGACACAAGTCATCACTCATCACAAAGTGGTGTCACTGCACCCGTCATGTCATAGAGTTAAAATAGGTAGGTTTTTATTATTATTAAAGTCGATCCAGTAGTTTGTTAATAAAAAGATCGATAGACAAAACTCATAGTTTGAAGTCACGTCGATCAAATACGATATAGATGTATGAATTGGTAAATCAGAATTAACTTCTGTTAAAGTTTATTTTAACAATATACAACATGTTACGTAATTAACGCACACCCTCAAACACCCCAATTAGAATATTATGTTGTAATCATAATAAATACACTGAATTTTTAATTTAACATGTATATGCATTGTTATTTACTAAATTAGTTTCCTGGAATAAAGTTTATTTTATTTATTTTGTATTGAATTATGGACTTCGTATGAATACAAATAAAACTGCGATTTTTAAAGTCTTAATACTTTGACTTACGGTCCATTTCAATTTGTTTTGACTGTATAGGGTTAATATGCCAATAATTTACGTAGTATTAATTATTTTGGAATAAAAAATAACATATATTAAAAATGATATTAATCGATTCAGTAAACGATTCTGAACAAACTATTTTCAGGAAGTGCGTTAATTAAGTTACATGTTGTATGTAGGTAATAGAAGTAAGTCATGTTTCGGGCTACCTACATTATACAAATAAAACTTTACGTAAGCAGTCCGCGTAAATTAAAAGGAACTGGCAAGGCCAGTAAGTAATATAAAAGTAAAAATAAATCAAAAACAGTCGGATTAGACATTTGTAGCCTGAGGGCGAAAACCCGAAATTAAGTAAAACGGCCCTCGAGTACAAAATACTGTAGTATTTTGATTGGTTTTTAGGTTTTAAGCAAGAATTCTGATTACAGTTAAATTAAATTATGTTCCATGAAACGTAGACATTCAAATAAAAAGTACTTAAATGCTTACAATATAGTTTGAAAAAAAAATTGGCTGGATAACCCGTAATTCGTGGACCCGTACTTAAATTTATACAACTCATCACACTAATATTATAAAGGTGAAGGTTTGTGAGTGTGTGAGTGTGTATGTTTGTTACTTCTTCACGTCTAAACGGCTGGAGCGATTTTAATGAAATTTGGTATGGAGTTTACTGACACCCTGGATTAATACATAGGTTATAATTTATTAAGTTTAACGCGGGTAAAACTGCGGGGCACAGCTAGTTTTAAAATGTCTGAAACACTGATGCGTTTTTATCGTTTATTCGATCTTATAGTCGGTATCGTCTAGGTCGTTCCTAAGACCATGGTACTTACAGGTGTATGCGACTGCCGCGACTGCCAATAGACTTGTATGGTGAGACGTGGCGTATGTAGATCGGACTCGCCTCGATCATAATGGGCCGAATGCACGTCATGTCAATTACTACCTTGTAGGCAAATTATATTTTAATGTGCAAAAGGCAACGAAGTCAGCTATGAGCAAACACGGCAAGATTAGGCAAGACACGTAGATTGTCGCTAAAGTTTAACTTTCGGTTAACGGTCTGACCCAAATCATATATTCGTTTGACCCTCGCTAAAAATTTAATTGGTTTTATTTGTATAAAGACAACGCAAGAAATATATCACGGAGTCACTACGTGAGTTAGAGAAATGAATGTGCGATTACCGCTTGTGCGACAAAACAGTTCTGCGACTCACCATAGTTCCCATTCACGCTGGTGCGACAGACTGGAGCAACCTGCAAAAATAGCCAAATAGATAGTCGTGTGATTGTCACTTAGAAGTAGTTTTACATTTTTTTTTGTTATAAATAATAATAATATCTTGGGACAATGTCACACAGATCATCGTAGCCCCAAACTAAGCAAAGCTTGTACTATGGGTACCAGGCGATGATATACATACTTATATAGATAGATAAACACATATATACATATAAAACATCCATGACTCAGAAAAAAACTCAGAAAATTTGACTCGTTGTTTTGAACTTGCAGGAATTTAACGAAGTTTGAATACTCCTTTAAAGTACTGCGTCTCAAATAACGTTTATAGAATCTATTCTATTAAATTATATTACCATGTGCCAAGGGATATTAAGCAATTAACAGATAAAGAATTCAAAAACAAACTTTTTGGCTTCCTGTTGAATAAAACTTATTGTAATACTAGATACTACTTAGAAGATAGGACATTTAAAAGAAACTTTAATAATGCAAATATTATAATAATATTATGATGTAAGTTATAATACACAAATGATTTATTGTTACAAAATTTGCACGCCTTAAGCGACAGAATGCGTTGGATTTTATCTATGAATTATCACCTACCATTGTAACCATATTCCCGCAAATAAATGATTGATTGATTGATTGTTCTACATCGATGTTTGCAACACTGATGTTGTCAGAACCGCCATTATCACTTGTTCCTCGTTAGTATTATATTATCTTTGGTAGCAGAAGCGTATTTGGGCATTTTTTGCTTTAAATTCGAGTACCTCGAGTACCTATTGTATCGAGTTAGTCAGTGCCTAGATAGACTTGTCAAACTCCAAACTGTTCATAAATGGTTAACAGTATTATATAAAAATAATAAAATTATCCATTGTGTTTCTCTAACCTTTGAAGTAACTACTACTTCGTAGTAGCAGAATGTAATCCATACCCTAAATCTTCAATCTGTATTACCTACTGAAATTTATTATATTAAAACATGATAGTGATGTGTCAGATCAAAAGCTTTAAAATGTCTGTAAAATTAGATTAATAGACTAGAAACTAAAATAGGTTGCTGAAACTCCTGATAATAGACATTGCAGTTTGTTCACGGCTTTCAACAGAAACAAAGGTTAACAACTCCGAATGTCAGGAAAATTCTTTGCTTTTAAAAGTCTGCCTTATTGGTCTAGCGTGTGAAACCGTAGATGACGAGATCCTGTGTATAAGGTCTGGGTAGAGCCAAAATTCATTCTTGTTATTTTTCGTACAAAATCAAAAATATATATATACTTCATAAATATAATGCATCACTGCTCTGATCAGGTAGGTACTCAGACGCGCCTGTTGCTTGCTTTTCACGCCGGAGATCGTAGGTTCGATTCCCACACAGGACAGATATTTTCGAGCATGAACATTTTTGTCCTGACTCTGGGTGTAATCTAAATAAGCATGTATTTACAAAAAAAAAGTAGTATATCAGTTATCTGGATTCCGTAGTACAAATTCTGCTTAGTTTGTGATCCAGGATATTATTGTTATTATCAGATATGGATAGATATATCATGTATAATGTTAATCAAAGCCCGCATGTGCAATTAGAAATAATTAGGTATTAAGTTACTTTACACTTATTAAGAACAGTGTAATTATGTATGTAGGTATGTTCCTTTTATTGGTCATCAAAAATAATGTTAAGCGGAGTCGAAGAATAAGTTGAATGTGGCAAAATAAATTATTATTATTTGTTATTATCTTATCATAAATTTGTTAAGAATTGTTGTTTTTTTTAAATAAAACGATAAATGAATCCTTTATTTTACCTAATTTTTTTTATTTGAAGGATTCAAAAAATTCTCACTTTGTTTGAAAGAATGAAAGTTGATGATCTGGTGGTCATCGTTGAATGTAGTTGACGATCATTTCAGATTTGCCGTTGTTATCTATTTGGGTGATCCTAGTGTCACTGTGGTACCAGCGTCGATAGCCGGACTAAATAATCGAATATAGAACCATTAAAATAAATTAAATATATGAGCCGTTTGTGCTGAAGATCCAAGGGCCATGGGGTCTAAGTGCGCGTGTGGTTCGCCGAGTAATGTTGTAGGGGCGTGTTCCAACATGGGACTCGCGTATGTCATAATGGGCCGAATGCACGTCGTGTATATTTTCATGTTTTGTCGTCATTGGAAATTTTTACTGTACACATTCAAGTGTTTTCAGTGATGTCGCCAAAGAGCAAGTGCAGCGATTACGTACTTATTTAATACACGTAATTAAGTACAAATAACTTTAGGAAATTTTGAGGTTTAATCATCTTTAGCTTATGGATCGTGTTTATCAGGTCATCAGAGTTGTTCCAGCCGTCCAGTAGGTCTCTGTCAGGGCTTAGCGACTGATAACAATTAGAACCGTCAGCTAACGTGCCCTTCAAGGCACGGAGACGTTCTGATTACGATGGTCACCCATCTGTAGACTGACGGACTATAATCTTGCGGACCGCTGAATGCAACTAGAAAACCTTTTGTTAATAACTTATAATAACAAAGGATACCTATTGTTGTTGCAAGTATAAAACCTCTTATGTGGTTTTATTTGTAAATTTATCTTCAGTATAAATTTCTAACTTTGTCGTATAAAACTCGTATGTTTGTGAAATTACCATCGTATTCTAACGTATATTAACGCTGTTCAAAATCTTCAATG
Organism: Pseudoips prasinana; assembly: GCA_951640165.1. NCBI lineage: Eukaryota > Metazoa > Arthropoda > Insecta > Lepidoptera > Nolidae > Pseudoips > Pseudoips prasinana. The sequence continues at coordinate 13,332,578 of OX621241.1, read as the reverse complement.
TGCGCCTTTATGGTAAGCTATTACTTCAAATAATATTATATTAATAATGTTATTTTAAACATATAATTTACACATTCATATAATGGTAACGTTTAGGCAATTACGTAAATATTACAGATTTTTGTTTTTGTTACTTAATAGTAACAAAAACAAAACTCTGTCGCCAAAATATCCAGCTACCCTAATCTGTGAAATTTCTTTTAAAGATTTTCAACTTTATCACAGCATAAGGTTGTCTTTCTATTGCGCATATTTAACAGATTGCTGTGCTGTGGAGTTTGATGTGCTGGCAAAGACGATAATTATGTCATTGCCGAGATCTATAACTTGCACGGAGCACGTAGGAATATAATTATTGTGTTTTTACTCATGAAAGTAAAAACACTGTACAATTAATTGTTTTGGCTTTCAGTACACAATAAGTAATGGAAAACTTTTCAGCGCATCTGTTAAACGGCGTGTTTCGTATCGCCTCATTGAATTTAACGACGACGTCGGGAGAATTTCATTACGGGTGTACGTTATATTAAACTTGCTGTTACTTTTAATTGCATCAGTAAACAAGGCCTCGTCATTTTGTTATGATGTACCTTCGTTTCGTATACAAGATTATCGTTTAACAAACATAAAACCGTCTTCAACCTTTCTTTTTGAAAACCGTTTGGTACAATATTTAAATGCGAACATCCTAAAAGCATTCCAAGTCGATTAATAATATTCTGGGTTATAACGGTTTATAAAAAAAAAAACATAAAACCGTCAACCATTTTTTTTGAAAATCGAATGGTACAAAATTTCAATGCTGAAACATCACTTGAAAGCTTTCCAAATCGGTTAAATAAATGATTATCATAATCGGTTACCAAACAGCATACAAAATACGGTAAGATACATACCCAAAAACTTACAGTCCACTAGATAACCTCCTTCTTTTGTAGTCGGTTAAAAAGAAAAGTTTTTTGTTGTTTAAGCTTTGGTGCTTATAGGTAGAAGCTTAATACTACACGTGTGGCGTAGCGGTTAAGACAGTCGCCTCATCAATTCGTGTCCAGGGTTCGATTACCGCGCAGGACAACTATTTGTGTGGCCGTCAATTTTATATTTGTAAAGTATCCCGCGACGCAGGGACTAATTTCCGAAGGACGGGCGTTGTATAAGAAAAAAAAACGGGCCAAGTGCGAGTCGGACTCACGTACGAAGGGTTCCGTAGCATTATCTATAAAAACACATTATCTATAAAAACAGCATTATCTATAAATTACGTTTGCTGTATATATATTAAATATATTTTTTTTTGGTATTTGTTGTTATAGCGGCAACAGAAATACATCATCTGTGAAAATTTCACGGTTCATGAGATACAGCCTGGTGACAGACGGACAGACAGACAGCGAAGTCTTAGTAATATCCCGTTTTACCGTCTGGGTAACCCTAAAAAAATACAACTTACGTGTGCACTACTATACTATAGGTACTTAATATTACTAGGAATACTTTAAAATTACAAAACTATTCATATACCAACAAGCTGTGCCCCGCGGTTTTACCCGCATTAAAGTTTATAAATTATAGCCTACGTGTTAATCCAGGGCAGTCAGCTAACTCCACCAAATTTTATTCAAATCGCTCCAGCAGTTGGGACGTGAAGAAGTAACAAACATACACACTCACACACGCACAAACTTTCGCATTAGTATTAGATATAGTATTAGATTAAATAGTATTAGTAGGATGGCGTGACTGCATCATTGGTCTAGTGGTAGCCTGTTCAACTGCAATTAAATCCCGGGTTCTGCAAAAATGTGCTATTCTGATTTTTTGAATAAGAAAATCTTCTAATAGCAACTCGGAATCAGAAAGTTGGCGATGTTACATTCACATATCTTAGAGAATATATAATGACGGTCACCGTACCCTAGTTGGTAGTGCTTCTGCCTACGAAGCTGGTGGTCCTATGTTCGAAACCCGGTAAGTGCAAATATTTGTGTGCTGAGCACGAATATTTGTTTCTGAGTCATGGATGTTTTCTATGTATACAAGTATTTATCTATCTATATAAGTATGTACATCGTCGTCAGGTACCCATAGTACAAACTTTGCTTAGTTTGGGGCTAGGATGATCTGTGTGACATTGTCCCGAGATATTATATTATTATTATTATTAATGCATGCTGGTACCGACACCACGACTATGGAAAGATCAGGCACGGATCATTGACAAACAACTTTAATTTTACTGATAAGCTCTGCTGTTATATTAATCAATTGATAGTAAAAAAGTAAAATAATATATGAGGCTGCTTAATGCGGGTCTAGTTCATAGTATCGACAGTCACTACATCGATGGTCGCTGTATCGAAAACGTTCCATCGAAGGGCTAATGTATCGACAGTACTCCAAATCGATGGTACGCTACATCGACAGTACCCCAAATCGATGGTATGTTACATCGACAGTACACCAAATCGATGGTACGCTACATCGACAGTACACTAAGACGACGGTACCCTATATCGTCAGTACTCCAAATCGATAGTACGCTCCATCGACTTCCCGACCCGAGCCAGATTTAAATAAAAAACTCGCATTTTATTGAACAAAGAAGGACTATAACTGTCTTAAAGTTCCTTAAAGGCATTGCTAGTAACACTTATCTTTAATTCATTCTTTAATTTTATTTTATAAGCAATAACAATATTACATATTATAACAAATCAATAGTTTTAAATAATTGATTTGCATAGCTTTTCTTATTATTTGAAATTACATGAATCAATATGGTTTTTGTTACTATAATTTTGGAAGTTTTTTTTCAACTATCAAGCAATGTTACTGAATACGAATTTATGTTTTTTCAACCATTTTACGTGGGGTACATCAAAATCAAGCAATTTACAGGTTTAACAAATTATGATTAAAAACTTAAAAAAATCCCGTATTTTTTATTTAAATCTGGCACGGGTCGGGAAGTCGATGGAGCGTACTATCGCTTTGGAGTACTGACGATATAGGGTACCGTCGTCTTAGTGTACTGTCGATGTAGCGTACCATCGATTTGGTGTACTGTCGATGTAACATACCATCGATTTGGGGTACTGTCGATGTAACGTACCATCGATTTGGAGTACTGTCGATACATTAGCCCTTCGATGGAACGTTTTCGATACAGCGACCATCGATGTAGTGACTGTCGATTCTATGAACTAGACCCGCTTAATGCTACGTCTTGAATAGTTGACTAATCTCTGTGGAAGTTAGCCACAGTAGCAAAAATACGGCTAGGGCGCTACTATTGTACAGTATTGTTGTTAGCTTGGTCGACGCGATTCATTACGATATAATCCATTTCGGACGTGTTGAATGAGATGTGTAGTTTAAAATTAAAGTGTTATTGAAAGATATTGCGTCATAAATCTTTATCATACGTCATACAGTACTAACAGATTAGTTAACCAGCTAGATACTTGCTTTTCACACACTGGTCGTGGGCTTTTTTTTTTTTAGTAATATTATCTGGGGACAATGTCACACAGATCATCCTAGCCCCAAACTAAGCAAAGCTTGTATTATGGGTACCATATACATACTTATATAGATAGATAAATAATTAAATACATAGAAAACATCCATGACTCAGAAACAAATATTAGTGCTCATCACACAAATATTTGCACTTACCGGGATTCGAACCCAGGACCACCAGCTTCGTAGGCAGGAGCACTACCAACTAGGCTACGGTTCGTTTTGGGAATCCACTCACTCAGGACAAACATACATATTCATACACACAAATATATATCCTAGGCCTACTACTACTAGGCCCACCTAGGATAGATATTTGTGTGTATGAACATGTCTGTTTATCCTGAGACTGGGCGTATTACCTGGGTGTAACTAGGTAACTGATATATGTATACAACATGTAACGTAATTAACGCCCATCCTCAAACACCCCAATTAGAATATTATGTTGTAATCATAATACGCACACTGAATTTTTAATTTTAACATGTGTATGCATTGTTATTTTGGCTTCTTGGAATAAAGTTCATTTTTCTTTATTTTGTATTGAATGATGGAATATGTATGAATACAAATAAAACTACGATTTTAAAAGTCTTATTACTTTGACTTACGGTCTATTTCAATTTGTTTTGACTGTACAGGGTTAATATAACAATAATTTCCGTAGTTTTAATTAATTTGGAATAAAAAATTACCTATATTAAAAATGATATAAATGGATTTAGTAAACGATTCTCCACAAACTATTTTCAGGATGTGCGTTAATTAAGTTACATGTTGTATGGTATATCAGTTATCTGGGTTCCATAGAACAAGCTCTGCTTAGTTGTAGTTGGAATCAGATGGATGGGTGAATATTGTCCCAGGATATTATAACTATTATTATAGGGAAATTAAGCTCCTCAAGTTACGTTCCCTATTATTTTATGTTACGTCTTGTATAAAGACTCTATTTTTGGAAGATTTAAAAAAAATGATATCAGTTCTAAACGTTGCGTCATGTGTAATATTGCGCTACATTACAATAATAATGTTGCGCAATATATATATATATATATATATATATATATATATATATATATATATATATATATATATATATATATATATAAGTATTTATCTATCTATATAAGTATGTATATCGTCGCCTGGTACCCATAGTACAAGCTTTGCTTAGTTTGGGGCTAGGATGATCTGTGTGACATTGTCCCTAGATATTATTATTATTCCAACTTATTTATTTATTTTCATATTTAATACATATTTATTCTTATAAAATTGATATATAAAACAATAATACACAAATAAATACGTAAAAACAGAGCTCCCCCGGCGGCGGGGTTATACGCCCTAGGCCGCCGGTGGTCAGGGCGACAGAGTGAGGAACCTCCTCACGATGCGTGCCGTTCCCATAATTGCCGCCTTCTGTATCCGGCCCTTGACCCAGTGATCTAGTGAGAGCCTCCTAAGATGTTGGTCGAGGCTCTTTGTTATGAGACCGTTTACGGAGACGACTATTGGGACAGTTATTGTTGAGTTCACATCCCATTATTATTATTAATGTTGCCATTTTGTTTACGCCTTTTCATAGATATCCTTTGAAGTTACAGACAAAATACAGAGAATATATTACAATAGTTAAAGTACACACTATATAGAACTACTAATCTCTGTCTAGTCACGCAATAGTGACCGAACGTGAAAAGGATTTCAAGATTTATCTTTACCTTTGTGCAATCAGAAAAAGCTTAAATCCATAGATTGAGAGCCTGATCGCGTAGCGCACTACCTAAACAAAATAATTAAATAGAATTCCTAGTACGGTGAGCACAAAGCGTCTTGTACGGATATTCCGTGTTAAGATAGTTAAATACTTGCGAAGAATTAAATATAAATAAATACATCTATGTTTGCACATAAAATTGTGCATGTCCTGCACCAATCTGTCCAGTTGTGTCAAATGCAACCCATCAGATTATGAGAATAAAACTACAATAGAAACATCATTGTGTAGTAAAATATGATGCGTCTGATCGCTCAGATAGCTGCCCCGTATCTGATCTGGGTCAGGTTCATCCAAAGAGCAATGGAGGGGGCTATGCTTGGGGTTTCCCTGCGAGATCGAATCAGAAATATTGAAATCCGAAGGCGGACCAAAGTAACGGACATAGCACGAAGAATTGCCAGGTTGAAGTGGCAGTGGGTAGGGCACATACCTGAATCGTAGAACCTGCGGCCACTGGGGCAGAAAGGTTCTCGAGTGGCGACCATAAACTGGAAGCGTTGCCAGGCCCACTACAAGATCGACCGATGATCTTGTGGGGGTTACTGGTGGCAGCTGGATGCAGGTAACGCAAGACCGTCAAATGTGGAGATGTTTGGGAGAGGTCTGTGTCCAGCAGTGGGCGTCTTTCAGCTGATATGATGATGATGATCTGACCTGACCAGCCACAAGACAAAAGCAGTTCGAGGAGAACTGCTTTTGTCCTGTGTCAGTTGTTTCAAATAGCTGTAGATAGAGGTAGCAACACTTTTTGCGGAGACAGTCTCGAGTGGCGACCACGAACCAGCAGACGCAGCGTGGGCAGGCCCCCTACAAGGTGGACTGACGATCTAACTAGAGTCGCGGAAAGCCGCTGGATGCGGGCAGCGCAGGACCCGCTATTGAGGAGATCCTTTGGGGAGGCCTTTCTCCAGCAGTGGACGTCTTTCGGCTGATATGATGAGTCCATAAAAAAAGTTACAAATGTCGTGTGCTTTATTTGTTTCCAGACGTTTCGAATAGCTATAATATTCAATTATTCAATTTCTACAACAAAATTGTCAGTAAAATATTTACACTATTTACAATAGTCCTTTTGATTATCTGTTACGACCGGCAAGGTAAGCCAATTTTTGCAATATATGAGGAGTGCTAAGGCATGGAAATTCATAAGGAAAATTTAAATATCATAATCATGATTTTGAAGTTTTGGAAGTCTTCGCATTATATCTCAAAAGGAGTGATAGTTGCAGTGATAGTGCATTCGAAAAAAAGTTGCTCGAAGTCGATCAGCGTGACACCTATCACCAACAAAAGATTTTAAACAAAGATTACAATGTAGCGCTTGTTGGTTTGGCAGGCGTGCAATTTGCTTGCTAATTCAATTTAATTGTTAGTGCTTCAAAATCTTTAAAGGTCTTTCTCTTTTATTTAGTGCAGTGATAGTGCATTCGAAAAAAAGTTGCTCGAAGTCGAACAGCGTGACACCTATCACCAACAAAAGATTTTAAATAAAGATTACAATGTAGCGCTTGTTGGTTCGGCCGGCGCGCAATTTGCTTGCCAATTCAATTTAATTGTTCGTGCTTCAAAATATTTAAAGGTCTTTCTCTTTTATTTAGTGCAGTGATAGTGCATTCGAAAAAAAGTTGCTCGAAGTCGAACAGCGTGACACCTATCACCAACAAAAGATTTTAAATAAAAATTACAATGTAGCGCTTGTTGGTTCGGCCGGCGCGCAATTAGCTTGCCAATTCAATTTAATTGTTAGTGCTTCAAAATCTTTAAAGGTCTTTCTCTTTTATTTAGTGCAGTGATAGTGCATTCGAAAAAAAGTTGCTCGAAGTCGAACAGCGTGACACCTATCACCAACAAAAGATTTTAAATAAAGATTACAATGTAGCGCTTGTTGGTTCGGCCGGCGCGCAATTTGCTTGCCAATTTAGTTTAATTGTTAGAGCTTCAAAATCTTTAAAGATATTTCTCTTTTATTTAGTAAGGCATTCACTGCGTTTCTACAATCTACATGCTTACGTTGCTATTAATATGCCTAAATGAATATTATTAACCTATTAAATATAAATAAGTTACTATAATTGCTTTCAATATACTCTTATATAAGTTGGTACAGAACTTTAGGCAAGAATAAGTATATACAAATATTGCTCGTATAATAGAGTAGGATAAAACACTTACAAACTATTTCTAACAATATTTCACCCGCTTCCGAGTTGGGGAACTATTAATATGCTACTTATCTTAGCTCACGCATAGGAAAAAGTTGAGATAGCTATTTCATCGTGAGAAAGTTTGCAGCTGAATCTTTTAGCGGATTTTCTATCACTCGCATTTAGGGCTGAATTTGTAACATAGATTTTATTACTACCAAATAGTTACATCAAAAACAGGAGTACATAATTACAAAGTGTGCATTTGGCGGACTTTTGTTTGGAAAACGCTCTCACGCCGCAGGTCGTGGGTTCGATTCCCACCCAGGACAGATATTTGTGTGCTCGAACATGTCTGTATGTCTTGAGTCTGAGTGCAATTATCTATATAGTATGTTTATACGAAAAAATAGTAGTATATATAATGTATCCAAATCTGGTTTCCATAGTACAGCCAGCACATCAAGCTACCCCAATCTGTAAAATTTCTTTTAAACATTTTCAACTTTATCTCATAAGCATTAGGTTCACTTTCAATTGGGGAAATTTGACAAATTGGGAAGCTTGATGTGCTGGCTTCTGTACAAACTCTGCAAAGAAGCAGGTGTCTTTAGAGAGGTCCTGGTCATGGTTACTGGCATGCCTAACAATCACGGGATCCCAGACCAGGGACAGCAGGCGAACGGTCACAATCGGTTCTCAAACTTCGGAGATCTCGCAGAACATAAATAATAATAAAAAAAACATCAGCATAGAAAATTCATTCATTCAATTCATTCTTTTTATTTATTAACCATGATCATGCTTCTTTGACTATCTATCAATTTTATGTAAATGGAAATGTTTGTAACCTTTATCTGAGTATGCAAATTCCCGATGCATCAACCTGTCATGTAGCTTAACTTGTTAATTGAAGTGTTATCAAGTATAATGTGTTTGCTTGTAAGCTTTTATATGAATCATGACAGTATGATTCACATAAAAGCTTAGTAACTGCGACCTCCACGGAACTCTGGAGTGTTTTGCATATACCTCTTCAATGTTATACGTATCAGCTGAAAATAATCTCGCAAATTGCTCGTTTTAGCCAAATTCTTTTATAGTCAGCGTGTGGTTAGTTCAACCATAAAACTCAGGTCTGGCAACTATCAGGTGCTGATATTTATGTTCTGAATGATTAATCCCATCATTGTTACAGGAGTACCTATATAGATAGACTTAACCGTAGTATACTGGTGTAGTAAGTCGGTATCTTGGATGTTCAATGTAAAGTACGAATTTACAGCTGTCTGGGTTGAGGGATTTGTTTTTTATGGCTTGGAATGAACAAAGCGTGAATGATTATGTAGTGATGGTAGTCGGGTTGCAAACGTTGCAGTGTATTCGCGTCGCTTCCCGAGAGAACGCGCCCGCGCCCGCGCCGTTCCTATGGGCGCCGCTTGGACTTCGCATAGCGCTTGCAGCTTCGTAGTAAACGCTTTGTTTATGAGTGACAGGTGTGTAGTCCTTTACTACGACATCATTTTTATAAATTCTGTATTAGCGTGTCCGGTAAAGTTGGCGAAATATACATGTTTGTCCGTGAATTTACAAAATATTAAAGTTTATTAATGATAGCATCCGGCCGCCCGTGAAGGGGGAGGCGGCACGATTTGTGTTCGAAATCCCACGATAAACAATCTCTCCATGAATGAAAATCGCATTTGAATCATACAGTTACTTCAACAACGGACGGATTGATAGACATTGGTGGCGGCCAACTTTACTTTAGACTATGTATCTTGTGATAGATAGTTACTCAAAGTATTATTTATGTTTTAGAAACGCGATGAATCTGAAGCTGAACAACGATGTAAAAAGTTTAAGTTCAATCACCGAGGATGCTCCTACCGAAATATGCGTGAAGGTAAAGTACTATCAAAATATTTACTAACTTTTTAATGGTAATTTAAATGGTTTTATGTACCGTTTGGATTATTTAATCGGTCATAGCATATGTTTAATTCATTCGTTCTAGCTCTTATTACAATAGTAATAGAGTTTAAAATGAGGTAGTAACTATTATACCATTATCTGATAAGGGTTCATTCTCTAAAGTACATTTGCGTCTATTGAGCTTTATACATGACCAAGTTGGTAAATATGCATACAATCCATCTGGTGTTAAGTATTTAACAAAAAGGACGTGTAAAGTGTAATTGTCTGTAGGTAATGGCTAGTTCCTCAGTTCACCTCTAATTGTTTTCTGTATAATACCAAGTTGGCACGTGGCTACCGTGGCCTATTACGCTTGCGACACATATGTGACCATGTGATGGCACCGTTTCCCCTATCATTTATTCTTACAAAATTATCATATTGATACGATTTTCTGGTGTGTATTCTGTAAGGTACTTCCCCAATCGAGTTGTTATAGAGTGAAAGAACACTATATTCTCGTTGTCATTTGCCGTACCAACTTTGCTTTGAAATACTTCAATGAATTAGTATTCCATAGTCAAGAGATTCACAATATCTGCAATGTTGTTATGAATGTTGTTGTTAAGATAATATTATAGATAATGTAGTATACTGTTATGGATATAGTTTCATGAAAAGACTCTATACAACATGTAACGTAATTAAGGCACACTCCAATTAGAATATTATGTTGTAATCATAATACATACACTGTTTTTTTTTTTTTTTTTTTTTTTTTTTTTATTTGTTATGGGTTTGCTCTTGACTCTAGTCTATGTCAGAGATGTATATGCATTGTTATTTACTAAATTAGTTTCTTAGAATAAAGTTTATTTTGCTTTATTTTTGTATTGAATGATTGAATTTGTATGAATACAAATTAAACTGCGATTTTAAAAGTCTTATTACTTTGACTTACGGTCCATTTCAATTTGTTTTGACTGTACAGGGTTAATATGACAATAATTTCCGTAGTTTTAATTATTTTTGAATAAAAAAATACCTATATTAAAAATGATATAAATCGACTCAGTAAACGATTCTGAACAAACTATTTTCAGGATGTGCGTTAATTAAGTTACATGTTGTATATACCTCATTACATACGGATGATGAAATTGTTTTTCTAATATTTTATAATAGAATTCATATCACCTTGGTTTTTTTGTTAAATTTTATGTTTCAATATATTTATTTATTTATTAGGTCAACCAACGATCGCTTACACAATTCATAACATATTGTACAGACATATTTAGGTATTTTCTTTGTGCAACAACCAATTATAGGCTGACACCACACGCAATATATTATTAATTTAGATTCGCAACATTTTTCTATATTTTATATATGGTTTGCAAATTTTTGGGCCGTTTATTTAAGAGAACAGCCACTACGTATTCGTCAATTCTTTCTCCGTATAAATTATTTGGGTACTTATTTTTGTGCACAATTGATCTCATAGTCAGGTCTCATCTTATCAGTTAATAAACCTTATATATTTGATTCTGTGAGAATATAACCTGGATTTTTTATAAATAGAAAAACAATCTTTATTATTTTAATATACACTCATAATTAGAGTAGAGTCAACAACCGTTCCGTAGCCCACACATTTATTTACTAAAGCTACTGCACGGCGGTAACCTACCGCGCTTGGCGACACAATTATACTAATACCTACATCACAATAATAACATTAGATACAATACCTAATGTACCACTATCACTTCTTCTTCCAGTTTACAATGAAGTAGTCATAAAGTAATAACACAAGTAATAAAGTGTTAAGTAGAACTTAGCACTCCGTTAAATAGCTTAGATACTGCAGATTGACACTCAATATTTTTGTCGATATTGCTTCATCATGTTAGCCAAATTACGCCCACTACTGGAGTAAAGCCTCCCCAAAGAATGGGGGGGTTATGCCATAATCGCCACGCTTGGCAGACGGGTTGCCGATCGCAGTGTGTTGGTTCACAGAAAAACGCTGCTGCCCGTCCTCTGGTAGGTATTCCCTCGGTCGATTTCTACGCCCCCCACGGGATGAGATGGGGTGATGATATTCTATGCCGTCACCACACTATGCTTATATTGGAATAAAACCCACCGAAAATACAAAGAAGAAGGTACCCATAAATACAAGATTTCAGTTTTTATAAAGGATGTTCAACAAAGTAAGCAATTTCTTATCTATTTTGTTAAATAAATCATGGCCAGTCAACATTAATCACACTCTTACAATGATTTACAGTATAATCATTCATATTACTTTTGATCGCAAGTTCACATAATGGTACCTGTACGAACGTATATTAAAAATAGCGATATACATTCAGCGCGACGTGGTAGATTCTATACAACACCTGTTCGTAAAGCGGTTAATGAATTACAGGCAATCAATATTCCCACGGTCTTACTGTAGTTCTCCTCCAGGACCCTTAGTATGCATTCCAATCGATGAAATGCCCTCTCCGTACCTAAATCGGAAAAGCAGCACGCGTCGCGTATTAACGTAGAGTGAAAGTTGAACAAAACATCTCTAAAATAATAATAGTAAATTCGTTCGGAAGCAGCCAGAATTGTTTAACAAAAGAGGAAATACATCAACAAAATACACATTTCGACATAAAGACAGATTAAAATTACCATCATCAAGAATAAAAATGCACTCTTCTAGTCCACTTGCTATGTCGGTAAAACTCTACAACAAACTACCAGACTGCATAAAAGACGAAGAAAAAATCCATATTTTCACAAGAAAATTAAAAAGCTTCCTCATACAAAAAAGCTACTATTCAATAAATGAGTATTTGAATGATGAATCATTATAATAAATTAAAAAAACGTTTGACATCTTTAAATCGTAATAAATATTAATTCAATCATAATATAATAGTATATAATAAATAATAATAAGCGCAAATGCAATTAGTAAATAATATGAATAACACAATTAATTTTTTCTCTTTTCTTACTCTGATTTACATAACATAAACTCAAGACCTGACATCACACATCATGACAATTATTTATACCTGTACCTACTATACTACCTCCCTTATATGTTTAAAATGACAAATTATATTGTAAAAATATTGCTGTGCCCTAGCAGGGTTCATGTTTGGTACTGTACCTATTCTATTGTTAAGACCTATGTAAACCCTTGAATACAATAAATAAATTGAAATTGAAATTGAAAAATACGCCCTCTCGCATCTCCCCGTCAGTAACCGCCCTGAGTCGAGGTTTGAACCCCACAGGGGGTGCCCTCCGTTGCGGGTACTTAGTTATAGCCTATAGTCCGGTGTAGCAGTGAAAGCATGCTAGGCTAACTCCATTCGTCATGTAAAAAAAAGTGGTTCTCAATATACTTTTTACACAAATAAATTTAAAATACTACTTCAATTATAAATAACAAGTAGGTACCATGTTTCTAATGTTCAATAACTATGCTGAACGCCATCATACCGAAATGATTTTTTATTCTTTTTTGAATCATTCTTGATTCATAGTTTTTAGGGTTCCGTACCCAAAGGATATAACGGGACCCTATTACTAAGACTCATCTGTCTGTCTGTCTGTCGCCAAGCTGTATCTTATGGACCGTGGTAGTTAAATACCGCAGTGTCTCAAGTCGAAAGTCTTCGACCAGTGTGTGTTGCCAGTGATGACTTACGGAACAGAGACGTGGTCGCTCACTATGGGCCTTATTAGAAGGCTCAATGTCACCCAAAGAGCAATGGAGAGGGCTATGCTCGGAGTTTTCTTGCGATTTCGTATCAGAAATGTCGAAATCCGCAGGCGAACCAAAGTCACCGACATAGCCCGAAGAATTGCAAAACTGAAGTGGCGGTGGGTGGGGCACATAGCTCGTAGAACCGATGGCCGTTGGGGCAGAAAGGTTCTTGAGTGGCGACCACGAACCGGAAGACGCAGCGTGGGCAGGCCCCCTACAAGATGGACCGATGATCTTGTGCGGGTCGCTGGAAACAGCTGGATGCGAATAGCGCAAGACCGGCAATTGTCGAGATCTTTGGGGGAGGCCTTTGTCCAGCAGTGGACGTCTTTCGGCTGATATGATGATGATGATGAATTTTATATTATTTATCTCTGTTGCCGCTATAACAACAAATACTAAAAAACAAAATAAAATAAATATTTAAGGGGGCTCCCATAAATGGCCGGTTTTTATTTTAATAATTCTTGATCCATAGTTTTTAGGGTGCCGTACACAAAGGGTATAACGGGAGCCCTACAACAAACGTGACTTTTTTGCTCGATATTGTTAACGGCAACGTAAAGAAGCTTGAAATATTAATTTCACATAATATTTAGTAATATATACAATTGAAATGAAATAAAACAAACATTTAAGGGGGGCTCCCATACAACATACGTGATTTTTTTGCCGATTTTAAAGGTGACACGGAACCTTTCGTGCGCATGACCGACTCGCACTTCACCGGTTTTATAATTAAGTATAGATTTTGCTTTTAGCGTTTAAAACATGCTAAGCTATAACCAAGTAAGTTGCAGACATCTTTAAAGTGAATTGTATAAAATTTAAGTGTGGGTGGGACTCGGACCCACAAATTTATAACATTTTGTTTAGTTATCTTTTAAGATATATAAATAAATTACATGTACCTATTGTTTTATAATACAAAGAATAGGTACATGTAATTTATTATTACTTATTCCTTGTTAAGTTTAACTTATGCTTTACGACAAAATATGATAGATATTAAGGTATAATAAAAGAAAACACAACAGGTGTCAAAATCTATTTTATATAGCAGTCCTAACATGATTGTTCAACAATAAGAAAACATGTTTAACCTCAAGTTAAAAAAAGTAAGAAGTATTCATTAATTTGTAAATGGGGTAATTCAATTGCTACCATAGAAGGTCTCCAGACTCATACGGGTACATTGAGGTTATATAAAATGTCGGATATTGACTCGGCAGCCTGCAATGTACCTTTTGGTTCAAGGACCTCTTGCGGAGTATATTGAACATGTGCTCTGGGGATCTACATGCGGGATGGTTAAATTATACGAAGAAAAGTTCTAACAACTATGTATATAGTAAACAAAATTAACAAGAACGCTGAGGTAAAGCTTAAATTAAACTAACTTAAACATTCTATTAGAAATTACATTTCAATGAAACACTAAGTTTCGGGAAAAATGTCTGGCCAGTCTCAATTCGCGCAAATACGCAAATTAAATTTAAATAATTAAACCATGGTTCTCATATTAAAAATAACTTGTCACAAGAGGCGAGCACTGGAGTAGTTTTAGTTCAACTTACGAACAAAATGGCGTGGTATGAAACCGGTGCTTAGAGCAGCCAAGCCCGGTGAGGCGTTCTCTGCCTGCAGCCTTCATAGGAGGGCGTCATGGCCTCCACGGAGAATCTGGCTCAATCTGGTTGCCATCAGTTTACTCCGAGCCACCAGCGGAGTCACCCAAGTGGTTCCACCATCGCCTCATAGTCCGCCGTCGTGCTGTTTTGAGCGCTCTGCCTTCTCAAAATTACTCGGTGGACGTGCTGACAAAATTTCCTTACTCAGCTTTCCTGTTGACGGATCTCAAAGTTTTCTCTATATATTTCTACACACACGGGGCACAGGCTTAAAAACGAACGATTAAAATCTAAATGGATGTTAATAATTTAGTTTACTAAGGATTCAAATCATTAATGTTCTGTGCGGTGTATCATTGTGCTAAGTGGTGGCTTTAATTAAAAAATAAGTAGTGTCGGCTTTGTAGGGGCTTTTGAGATGGTACCGTACTAAACGTTGGGAAGTATGTCATTATGCTAAAGACTTATTAATATTGTAATGAAATTGGTAGCTAAACAAGTGTGCTTGCTACATATTCAGATCAGCATTGTCAGCACATGAACAAATGTTCATATTTAAAAATAGTCGATATTGTTGATGGTCCTGTATTTTACATGACTAAACTAATTTAAATATTATAAATTTCTTTCTATTGCAGATAGGTAGTTTATGGATTGGAAAACCAACTAATAAAAGTGCTTGTCTCGAGTGTACCTATAATAAGTTAACAGGTAAAGAGTCGCTTATTTTGCTTCAGTAATTAAGGACATATTGATGATTGATGATTTGCCTCAATAATTAATTGAAGGAACTAAAGATGTCCTTATCACAAGAACTACGTTAGAATAAATGATATTGAAACTTGTAGTTGTTAGATTCAATTACTTTATTTAATACAATTGCATACAAATACTTAAACAGTTCTATATGTATGAATAAACTCTATCCTTCAATGGCTCTTTACTCCTAACTATTGATTATATTTATTTTGGTTGCCTCACATCACACTTTTTATCAATAGACAAAAGTATATATTTCAAAAGGACAGCCGTCAGGTTTTTTAATATGATATAGTCTGTAAACAAATTAAGTGATAAATCGATCGACACAAATTAAAGTCACAGCTAAATTGTATTTTTTATGTATTATTTTATTGTTAATTAGTATTTATAGTTTAGCGAATTGAATTATTTGGCAACCCAGGTTGGTTCAATCTTCACCAGTGCATATATTATTATAACAGCTGTAAGAAGTCCACTGCTGGACAAAAACTTCCCCCAGGGTGATTCTTGGGGGAAGTTTTTGTCATATGCCATATTCGCCACGCTTGGCGGATGAGTTGGCGACCGCAGTATGATGGTCATAGTACTCAGAAAAAAGCTGCTGCCCGTCCTCAGGTAGATCTCTTCTTTAAAAGATTTAAAAAAACTGGAAAAAACTCATTATAGTTTTTATATGGGCATTTCCCGTCAAATAAAATTAAGTCAAATAAAAAAACAAAATCAATTTTCAAAACCAACATTTATATTGTAAGTATGTATATAAAGTAAAGCTCAGCGTAACTATACATTTTCTTTGAAGGTGAATGTAAATTTTTGTGAGAAATAAAGAGTCTTTAACCGTAAATCGGTTCATAAATACATAAAAGGTTGAGTTATAAACATACAAAAATGTTTCTTCTCCTTGTGACCTATTTTGAAGTCGGTTAAAAATACGTTTAAAGTCGTAATAGCACCTTGGCTAATTTCACTTACCCACGGAATAGTGTTGTTTAAAATTAAAACCTCAGTTACACGTGTTAATAGTCTCTAAAGACTACACAACAAGTACAATGAAAAAAGATAATGAAGCTGTTAGGCGATCGGCTGCTTGCCCGAACAATGTAAATAAATAAACGTCGCGTCTGTATTATTCTAAGACAAGTCGAGTGAAAATGTTATGATAATATTATCAGCAGTTCAGTGTAAGAATAATATTGTTTAGTTTATAATCATAGACTATCTTATCTTAACAATTGTATTATTTACCATGTATTGAGTATAACGATTATAACGAACTTATTGGCCACTTCTGTGGCCAATAAGTTCGGACACTATTCATATAAAAAAGAGTAGTTAGAGCAAATCATTATTTAGGTAGTCGCAATTCCTTACGAGCCTTAAAATAAAAAAAAAATAAAAAGGTTTTTATTCACGGAGACTTTAAAAAAGCGCTTGTAAATAGTCAGAACATGTTCGCAGTAATATATAATTAATTTATAATTATTTCTAGGTACATATAGATATTTAGGTACACTGATTGTAGGAAATAATTTACAATAAGATTTATTTTATAACAGTAACGATATTTAGCTAACTAAAATTAATTTATTGTCAAGGATCATGTGTAGGTTTAATTATCTAAATTTTAGCTATATTTTTACTACATATTGTCTGAACTACTTATTTAAAGAGATTACTATAGCTACTGTATTCCCATCAGAATACATAGATTTAGCATGCAAGGAAAACGTTAAAAGTTATGGAAGTCACCTTTAGGTATCTATCTAAAGGTGACTTCCAAAACTCAAATACTAGGAATACACACATACAGACTATACCAGTTTATGGAATTAGAGAAACCAAAATGTTGAGTTCAGAAGTCATGAAGCAATTATGAATAAGTATTAAATTGTAGTTTTATAGTATTATTCGCGATGCAAATCGTAAATTTAATCAAAATAGGAAATCATTAATTTTACCGTCCGGCGGGTCTCGAACTAGCACCTTCTACCGATCCGGCGTTCATCCGGCATAGGCGTGCTACAAACGAGTTTCTATAAATAAGTAGTTTTAATAGTATAAAATTTTCTTTTTTTTTGTTCCGCCCTCTTTGGGCAGGCTAAGGCCTGTGACCATACCGCCTCGTCTTCAGTTGTAACATATAAATTTCGAAGTCAGTCAGTCATGTCCGTCACGTCCGTCACAGTCATGTCCGTCACGTCCGTCACAGTCAAGTCATAGTCCTACCCCAGTAAAGCAGTGGAGACTTTACTAGAGGCTTCTATGGAGTTTTGGTTTCAACACGGAAAATCACAATTCACGGCAATATTGCACTTTCCTCCACTTGTGTACGTTGTCGAAGATGTTATGTCTAAAAATCCACCATATTTACACATTAAAACTCGAATTTACACCAGTTTTTGAAACTAAAACATAGCCTTGATGCGTCCTTTTCCGCGTTGGCGCCAAAACCTTAATAGTACAAATAATGTTTGGACCATTTGCAAGTGCCTTTAATGTATATGTGTATAAAAACTTTTGTTGTTTTTAATTTTTAGTGGCGACCACGCCACTGTTCACTCATTTATTAATAATTTAATAGAAATCAGTAAACTTTCTAGCATTTGCGTGGGTCCACTTAACACACGTATGCACTTCGAATTTGTTTACTAAAAAAGCCATAAAATGAATACTGTGATATCATCTCCGGTCTGGTAGGCGATATGAAATAATAATAAAATGAGGTAGGACGAAAATCTTTGAAACGTCTGGGGGAGGCCTATGCGCAGCAATGGGGTTTTTTAGGCTTATATGATGATGATGATGAAGGTAGGTCGACCGCTGTGGCTCCGTTGGTAGTGATCCTAAGGTTACGAGATGCATCTTCGGACAAGACAATTATTTGTGTTCATAAACATGTCTCTTAGTCTTGGTCTGTTTGTTTTTAGGGTTCCGTACATAAAAGGTAAAACGGGACCCTATTACTAAGACTTCGCTATCGGTTTGTCTGTCTGTCCGTCTGTCACCAGGCTGTATCTCGTGAACCGTGATAATTAGGCAGTTGAAATTTTCGCAGATGATGTATTTCTGTTGCTGCTATAAAAACAAAATAAAATAAATATTTAAGGGGGCTCCCATACAACAAACGTGATTTTTTTGCTCGTTATTAAACACTTGGCCGATTTTTTGTGTATTGTAAGTATATATTTACTAAAAAAGTAAATAAATATAGTATAGTCTATCCGTTGTCTAGTATCCATAATACAAGCTTTGTTTATTTTGGGCTAGATGGCACCTTGTGATAAGTTTCGGATATTCATTTGTATGTAAAAAACTACTAATTAATTGTATGGAAAAACGCACATATACTATTCTAATTTATGAATTTAAGATTATAACGCATTTTTGTATACACGCATTGACCGTGTTTTCTGGTTGACTAGCTGTGCCGGCAGATGCTGCCCTACAAGTAGATAATGGAATTGGAAACTGATCGTAGAACCAATAATATAAATTTTAAATCAAATCAATATAGGTACATATGTATATCCTGTATTTTTTATCGTTTAACAACTTTGTATTCGAAAGAAGCTCTTTCTTTCTATCATGATGTCTATAGTGTGTTCACTGTTTCACCGGAAAATACAGGCTACAGTAAGTCTAGCAACTAAAACTAAATAAGGCTACCCGTGGTAGATGGGACGGTGTTACGAAGCCGAGTCTAAAACGAGTTGCCAACCTCAGGATGGTGAGGCTTTGCGCACCGTAGAAATATAGACATAATAGACACTTTTTTTTTCTAAAGACAACTCCCGCGGGAAGGGAATCTAATTCCTGTGTCGCGGGGTACTTTACAAACATATAATAGACAGACACAAATTACATCCAGACTCAGAACAACCATTTACGACACGAAGCGGCGAGGCGACTGCCTTGGCCGCTGCGCCACTCGTGCAGTCAAGAGGTTTAGTTTCTTAAGACGTCAGTATTCTCCGTAGAGAAGATAATAATAAAAATAATTAGTAAATTCAGTTCTGCCTTGATAGGCAAGGACTAGAACATTGTCTTCTAGATCTTGCCTATCAAGGCAAGGACTTTTTTTACACATTACAAAACATATTTTGTTAGATTTTAAAAGTCGTAAAGCGACTCTTTGGATAATATGTTTTATTAGAAATACATGTCCGCCCCCTTTAATTCTGACGTTTATAATGCATACACTAACTGTTGATACTGATTAAACTTACCCCCTGATTGATCGTGTCGATAATTTCTGGTTTTCCCGGAAACTCCTTGTTGCTCATAAATATATACCATACGTTCATTTATATTTCATGAGATGACGTTTATAGATTGACGGTGAAATGGAAAATGGTGGGCGTTATTCCCGAACGAATCTATCGTATTTTTTTTTGTGCAGTTGGTATTATATCATACCGCGTAGGTACGTAGATAAAGTGCAATATGCTGGATTCTCTTAGGATAACATATTGTTGTTTGGATTGTTTTGAATTATGAAACCGATTTAAAAACATACTAGCAATTTCAACTTGTTCCATAAATTCTAAGTTTAAAATCCGATTTAACAAAATTTAAATCTGTAGAAAAGGAATGTCGAATTTATATTTTCTTCTGTTTTTCCAATCGATTAGAAGTTAATCGATTGCGGAATTTTAAATAATAAAGTTTTTTAGTTAAAGTACTGTAAGTGAATGAAAAATGCGGTTAGCACAAGACAATTATGACAATCTTTAGGGGAGGCCTTTGTCCAGCAGTGGGCGTCTTTTGGCTGATATGGTGATGATGATGATGTGTAATTGGAAAGCTCTAAAGGTGAGGTGTAATTTTATAGTCCTAGATATGATATTACTATCAGGTTTCCTTAAAAGAACCTTCCCTATTAACAGTACTAGATCAGATAAATCTAATGATTTAGTGTTCAACCTAGAGCCAGAGTTACAATTGCCAAATTCAAATTTATCGTTCGAACAAACAACAAAGAAAGAATTTCAAAACCAGAACCAATTTATTAGCAGTATATAGCAAAGTTATTTTTAAAACTGAGGATTGTGGGAGTCTTAAGCACACAGACATTGAAAATGGAGATGACTTGCACTACTGAAAGTGTCAGATCATGAAGATAGAAGACAAACTTCGGCAAACTTACTTTCGCCTTAAACCCGCCCGCTGTTCATTCTTGACGTTTAAAGCGAAGTATAAACTGTAACTTCATAAACCAGCTAGCTATAAAACCAGCTTGCCTATTATAGATGCAGCCCATTACGGTTCCACTGCGGGGCAAGGGCCTCCTCTCTCAATGTGATGGCTAAGACCATATAGTCAACCATGCTGGCCTTGCAACGTGCTAGTTGGCAGACTTCACGGTGTTTTCTATCACCGTTTTAAGTACAGTAAGAAGCTGATGAGGTATCGAAGGAAACCAACCTTAAGAGTCGGTTACGTAACTAAGTTACCCATCCCATCTGGCACGGGTAGCTTAGTTGGTAGTTTCATTTGCTAGGCGTCATACTCTACTTAAGCCTCCTAAGCTATACATACGCATCATGTTAAAAGAAACCGTAAGGAAGGGCTTGATTAGAATTAGTAGTTACTATTTGTCGTTTTCGTATGGAGCCCTAATAAGTTTGGACCACTTTATTTTTCATTGAAATGTTATCTAAAAAACACCATTATTATAATTACGCAGTTACTACTGTCATCATGTCAGCCAAAGTACCTCCACTGCTGGACAAAAGCCTCTCCAAAGAATGGGGGATATGCCATAATCGCCACGCTTGGAAGACGGGTGGGCGATCGCAGTTTGATCATAGTTCACAGAAAAACGCTGCTGCCCGTTCTCTGGTAGGTATTCCCTCGGTCGATTTCTACGCCCCCCATGGGATGTGATGGGGTGATGATATTCTATGCCGTCACCACACAGTTACTACTATACTGGTTCACAATTCATACTTACGTAAAGATACAATAGATGGGTGACTGTTTAAATGGTTCAAATTCCCAGCGCCTACGTTTTTGGAGAGTTAAAGGAATTCAGCGAATATTATATTGGTTTGCACTTACCGTAATTTTATTTTTAGTTTCGTACCTTGATTAATGTTAATCAATTAAATGTACTAACGAAATCATATTAACTTCCTTTATAGAAAAGAAATCTGTTAAACAATTATAATTAATAATTGTATACCTGAGTATTGTGGACTTTATTAGTTAGAGTATTAAAACTGGTTTATATTTGAATGAACTAATGGCAGGTCGCCATTAGTTCTTTCAGACCGATCTTTAAAAAGGGTGAAAGAAACGTATATTCAAATGATCGCCTTGTGGTCTATCCTGTTTATAGACAAAATTGTGTTATATGTATGAGAGCAAGTACTCGAATTTTATAAGCAGAAGGAACTCAACGTATTTATCAATTTTACGTGGCTTTCAAACATTGTTCCATAGTTAGATAATTGACGGATTAGAAGACTGCGGTAGCGTGGCCAGTTAGTGTTTACAGTAATAGTTATCTGAAAACCGTACCATCACTCTGAAAATAGATAGCACCTGCATGAGGGCTGTGACGAATGTAATTGTGCAAGGTTCCATGGACATACCTACTTAACCTATCAATATAATATTTATAAGGTTCAAGTTCAGATGCTCAAAACTTAACCAGTTAAACCAAAATTAAAATATTATTTTTTTACGACAGCGTAAGAGGCCTATTTAACCAATTAAAATGTTTAAAAATGTACCAGTAAACACTCAAGTTCACTTTTTATTATTAAAAGAACAAGTTTGTATGAATCTTTAAAAAGAAATGTCAAATTAGGGCAACGTCTGCGAATTAGCTTCATACACAGTGCGCTAAAAATAAGTATGGCGAGTGGACTTCCGGTTTTATTGTCCAGCAACTCAGCAATAGTTTACCCTCAGATCTATGTAATCGTATCCATGTAATACTTACAAGTAATTAAAATCTATTAAAACCTTATTTATTTTAAGTTCAATAATATAGAATTGTTTGCAAGGTGGTGACTATTAAAATGACGTGAAAAGACACCGTTTATCACATTTCAATTATGTCCGTGTGAGGGTGGAGTAAGTATAGCCTTTTTAATTTTAGTCATAGTGCAATATTTATGTACTTTTGTACATAATTACTAAGTGTATGTTTCTAATAATAATACATAGCTTGTAGAATCGGCGGCCGTTGGGGCAAGAAAGTTCTCCAGGCGCGATCACGAACCGGATGACGCAGCGTGGGCAGCCCCCTACAAGATGAACCGATGATCTTGTGCAGGTCGCTAGAAACCGCTGGATGCGAATAGCGTAAGACCAGCAATTGTGGAGATCTTGGCCGGGGGCGTACGTCCAGCTGTGGACGTCTTTCGGCTGATATGATGACTAATAAGAATATTTGTGACAATTTTTTATCTGTATATTTATTTCATCATTTTTATTACGTTAAATAAATATGTATATATAAACACTACTTCTAACCTCACTTCAGGTAGATGACAGGAAATTTTATAAAAAGACAAAAAATAGTTTTGGTGCAAAACTATCCTTAATATTTTTTTGTGTACTCACCTTATATTCATGTATTCATTCGTACTTGACGAAACGATAAGGGTTCTATTACGGGTGGGTTCCGGAAACCCTCAGTTAGGTATTAACGTGTAGATACAGATGGCACACAGATTGGCTTTTGTTTAACCTTAGCACGAAATGATGTTTATTGCAACAATAATAAACGTTTTATTTACAAAAGTTGAAGCAATCTTGAATTTAACCTTAAATATATATACGTACCAGTAACATGCAATAAAACCAACACAATAAAACATAAGCATTTATTACATACTACGAGTAACTAACCATAGTTCGGGCATATAACAGTTCCTTGTGAGAATCCTAAAAACATCAACCTTTCGGCTCGGCCACCATTTCTGTGTATTGTGCGGTAGATTAATGTGGGTTTGTGGGATGCTTAGAAAAACTAATATATTAAAAGGGAAAGTTGGCAATATAGCTGTGAGATAGTGACATCCGTCGCATTCCCATGAGAGTACGCTGATCCGTCTATTTGCGTCACTGGCTGTGGTCACTAGGGCAAGGATATTCATGCAAAGATTACAAAATAATAAACTTATCTTATTAATAATGAGAATAAATCTTGCAAGTAACATTGTTAAATAGTCACTTACATATAAACGCGAATCAGTTTGACAATTGTTTTGTCTTCGTGATTCAAATAAAACTTTACATTCGATAAACCTTTTTCAAAACTGTCCAAGTCAGGAAGAACCAGGTATATACAGATATTAAAAAAAAGAATACATAAATGCGATGTTTGATTTTATTTTATACTAGCTGTGCCCCGCGGTTTTACCCGCGTTAAATTTTATATATATAAATTATCATAGCTCCTCCCCCGTAGGTGATAGCGTAATAATATGTAGCCTATATGTTGACCCAACCTCCTACTAATATTCATGCAAAATTTGAAATAAATCCATGCAGTACTTTTTGAGTTTAGCCCGGACATACATACAGACACACAGACAAAAATTCTAAAAACTATATTTTTGGCTTCAATATCTATTGTAGATATCGCCCCAAGTATCCTTCTAAAACAATATTCAATGTACAGTTTTGACTTTCCTACGATTTTATTATATGTATGTAGATATAGATTTTCCTGTTCATTATCGTTTCTTGACATAATGTATCCCAAAATACGAGTATAGTCAGAACGTTGCATAAACATTGGTCTGCATGTAGTAAGTACACAATACTCTGACAAGATGAGTGTATAGTGATGCTCTTCTCTTTTGCAGGATGAGCAGAACGCCAAGCGTCATCAACGAGAGGTACGTCAGTACCGCATGAAATGTTGACTGTTCTGTTTATCTGTTCACCATTTTCAGCTCAGAGCCTTCCTAGACAGGTATCTGCAAAAAAAAAACATAATTTTCTTTTACTACAACTAACCTAAAGTTTAGCTCTTGGACAGCCTACGGATGGTGTAACTTTAGTATGCGTACCTTTTGTATTCTTGCCATATATGGACCTGATAATGTTTGATATTTTAGAGCATTGGTACATCATTTAAATACTGGAACATAGGCCAGTAAGCCTATAAGAATACCTATTTATTAGAATAAGAATTACAAGCGACTCGAAATTTTGTAAACAATATGGTATACGTTCACTTTTATACGTGAACGTTTTATATTATATTGCTTAACGTAACATATGTGTAATATGATTAGTTAACTGTGTCCAGGTTCACTATAGAGATTTTCAGCGTCACCAGCAATGTCAATTTGGTGTGTAATTTTCCTTTAGTCAGAAAGTTTGTTAATTTATCAAAGAGATTTCTTGATATTAGATTAGATTTGATCAATCTGATATTAAAGCTGTTGAAAACACCTGATCATCCTTAATGTATTGTTAAAATAAGTTTGACGTTATGATTCAGTTAGACGATAATTTTTCTATTCTTCTTTTTTATGTTTTGTGGATCCTACCAGTTTTTGAAGCGAATATTCTTACCGTAGGACCTTATTTATTTTGACTTTCTTAATGAGATCTGACTTATAAAAACAAATACCTCTTTATTTATTTAATTTGAAATTAATCTCTTTTCATTTCAAATAAAAAAAATTAATAGATGGAACAAAAAAAAATGATTTTATTTATACTTAAATACCCTTTTGTTGTAGACAAATTATGTTTTATACATGTATATATATATATATATATATATATATATATATATATATATATATATATATATATATATATATATATATATATATGTCGACATAATTTACACATTTCAAATGTTAAATTGGAAAGAGTAGAATTTTAGGCGAACGTATTCATCTCCCCTTGAACGTGAATGACGATGTAGGGCGTTGTCATCTCATGACTGACATAATCTCATGATTCAAGTTAAATATCTATAGATGGCCAATTAAATAAATAAACTGTGCAAACAAAGAATATATTTGTTTTTATTTCTTCTTAAATACCTTATTTCTTATAGGCAAATTATATTTAATACATATATAAATGATATAATTTAGACAAACACAATTTCAAAAGTTGAATTTTAGGCAAACCTATGCTTCTCCTCAGTTGAACATAAATGACAATGTATGACATTGTCGTTTTTCATTGTCATCTCATGATTACATTATCATTTGTTTAAGGTTTGAATAAATTTTTATCAACGTCAAGGGTATTAAGGTTCGCTTCTATTTAATGTTCTTCGCACGGCACTTCACGATTTGTTTTGACTTTTTCATCTTACTATAATTTATCCGAACCCGATTTTATTTTAGAGACTTTAAAATGCTTACCCTCAGGTATTGAAAATTATTGGAAAACCCTTTCTTTTGCAACTAACAAATACTTTTTATGTTAAT
The DNA here is from genome assembly GCA_951640165.1 of Pseudoips prasinana. NCBI lineage: Eukaryota > Metazoa > Arthropoda > Insecta > Lepidoptera > Nolidae > Pseudoips > Pseudoips prasinana. The sequence goes on along the minus strand of OX621241.1, from coordinate 13,306,611 downwards.
ATTTTGAGCGTAGGATTTATATTTTCAATAACGTCAAGTTAAGCCGCTTTTCTTTACGCTTAAATGTCACAACTTTTTAATTAAGAGTCGTATTTGCGGGGATAAACAACTGGAGCTACGTTGAGGTTGCGTTATGACTTGTGTTCTGATTAAAAATAGTCCGCAGAGTTTGTCATTTTATTTTTGTATTGTTGCAAGAAGGCAATCGAGTTGATAGATCTATATTTAATAAAGGCCGCAAAATATTCCGATTAAAATTAAATCAAAGAGCCAACCACCGAATATACATATATTACGTGTTGATAATGATAGATTGCACAAAGTTATGAAATAAATTAAAATATGTTATACTAGCTGTGCCCCGCGATTCCACCCGCGTTAAACTTTATAAATCATAGCCTACGTGTTTTTCGGATATATAAGCTATATTACTACAAAGTTTCATAAAAATCCGTTCAGTAGTTTTTGCGTGAAAGAGTAACAAACATCCATCCAAACTCACAATCTTTCGTATTTATAATATTAGTAGGATTTTCTACGCCAGTTGACTGGTGCAATATATCTTTTTAATCGTTTTTATGTAATCTATAAACCCGCAAAGCTTTTCTCAAAAAAAAAGTTTATTTTAAATACTGTCAATTTATTAATCACAATATCAATTGGCCTAGTAAATGTTATCCATATTATTTCTAAATGAGGTGATTTTAATGTTTAATTTCGGTATATTTGACAGCGCATTATTAAGTAATAAATGATAGTTAAAGCTTTGTTAACTCGTCATAGATAATTTAGCAAGAGCAGGAATTCGGTTTGTTTAAGTCCGTAACTTTCATATTCGTATATACCTAATAGTAAAATACTAAACAAAATACACAAAAATATGTCCTGTGTGGGAATTCAACCCACGATCTGCGCCATGAAACGTCATTCGGCCCGTCAAAATATATCGAATTATATCTTCTGGTCAAAAACGTAATAAGACTGTCCACAAATATGGCTAAAGTGGCAACACTGCGACTGATTGAACCAACAGCTGAAATATATCTGATACGGTTTACACGTGCCATACTCGGGGACGCCCTTAATCTTATCATACTCTAATACTGTTATTGTCTGTGTTCGGTTTCATAAGGCTGGATACATGTATACGTACGTACGTATACGTGATTGTGGTCTAAACAGAGAGATTGAATGTCGTTAATCTTACTTTATATTTAATACATACAAAAGCTAGGTAAATGTACTCAGTTATTTTTATATGAAACCTACCTATAGTACGAGTAGTTTTAACTAAGTTTTAGTCAGTAAGCAATGATTTACTGCAATCCTTTTTTCTTGGAACAAATATTAATAGTGTTGCAAAGATTCTGAATAATTATAGTCCATTAATGTCATGTCTCAAAATAGGCTTGTCAATATAGCCTAGTGGCTAGCTCTCATGATGTGATGGGACGACTAGTGACACGGCCGGAAAGAGGTCAGGTCTGACGGCTTTACGTGTTTTCCGAGGCACGGGGGTGTTTACCACCAAATCCCAGACATCGGGCTGATAATTTCTTTTTTCTTAACAGAAACAACTCATATTGTTTTATGGCTCGACCCAGGATTTGTATCCAAGACCTCATTGTCTGGAGTCGAACACGCTACCACTACACCAACGAGGCAGTCGATAAAATTAATGAGATTTTAATCTAGTCAATATTTTCTATAAAAAATTGTAACTATAAAAAAAAATCAACTCAATTAAATACGATTATAGTTTGGCTACTGGGCGTCGAAAAATTCCTCCGCATCGTCGGGAGGTGAAGTGAGGAGAAGGCTGAATGCATTGCCATTTTAATTTCATTAAATTTTTGCGTTATCTTAATAAGACGTCATACGGTTGCTCTACACAGAAATTTCAAACAGCATAACTATGTAGAACTAAGATCACTTAAATTAAGGCTCTCATACGAATAAAACTACCTAATACTCGTGCAATATTCTTCATATACACGCTTATCTATCCACCATCTAATTAACGATTCTCATCAAGAAAATGAATAGTCATGTTCTTTTCATCAAAAGCGCTAATGCATAATTAGCGACATACCGTCTATTTTGAGGCAGTTAAAACGTTCACATAATTTCAAAGGGCCGCCCAAAAATAAAGTCCGTCCTACATTATGTGTGAGTCATGGTTATCATTCAAGGCGCCGGGTACATCGCAAATTAATCAAAACTTCTCCGGGCTCGAAGCAGGAGAATATCATATCGCTTGATAAGTTTGGTGTTGTAGTTAGACAGAGCTCGAGCACCAATGTTGTAGCTATATGAAATTTCACTTTATTTTGTCTAGTAGCTGAACGTGGTCCTGACGGATCGTGTCGCATATTGCTCTAATGTTGCTTTAAGTATAGTCAGTATTTATTAAATAATCTTACTTTGCAACATATCGCTATTATGCGGTAAGTCCATTCTTATTCTTATTCTTCTGGTTGTGGCTATTTCCAGTCCCCGGAGGTCCTGGTAACACTAAGTCCAGTGATGAACTATTGTGCATGCCGCTCCAACTACACTTCTCTGTCTAACCCTGCAACATAGATAAATTGCAGAATCTTTTTGGCAGGAGTGTCGATAACATCGTCCTGGTGCAAGAAGTCTTGGCCCAGGATGGCGTTATGTTTATGCATCAGTGGTGCACAGTGGCAGAGCAGGTGTAGAGGTGTTTCGTCTGCGTTAATGCAAAACCAGTCTCCGATGCCCACCGTAGTTAGGTGTTTCCTGAGACGGCAATGACCCGTTAACACCCTAAGTATGATGCATAAATTCCTCCTATAAAGCGCGAGGGCTTCAATTGTACATTGGTAAGTCCATTGTACATTGTTTTAAATATTATGTTTCAGTAGAAAGAAGAAAGAAATACTACAACAATTAGTACCAATTAGTAGGTGATTAAAACAAAACAATTTGTTGAGTACTTTATATGGGTGCCAACTTCAGCATTAGCTACAGCAACTGTAGCGCTAGTGTTCTAGTTGGCCCCATTAATTGACGCCATAATTTCTGTATAGGTCATACAAACCTTAAAAATAAATTAGATACACGACAAATAATTACAAAGACAAAATAACTTATCTATATATGATTATTTTATTATATATTAGATTCTTAGATAATCCCATCATTAAGTTTCATTCTTGCAATCTGTTTTTAGATGTATAAAAAAGTATTTCGATTTGCTTGATTAGTTAATCCGCTTCTCAAGTTTACATTTTTATTACAAACTCTTTTTAAAATAAAAATAAAACTATTTACAATTGGCGATATTTAGTAGTATACCAGTATACCTTATCTTGAATAAATAATTGAAAAGCGGAATAAACAAACATATTTACGAATTTGTCTCTACTTTGAACTTAAAGAGACAGTTTTTTAAACTACGATACCAAGATCAGAGTGTTTAGTTAGGGTATTATACATCTGATATAAAAACTTAAATCTTATTATGTTTTCTCTCTCTAAATTCTTCAACAGCCCATTTTATCTAATTGAAAACATCCTCGCAGCGTGGTAGGAAAAATAAGCGCTTAATAAAAGTCTAGACAAACTTCCACGCGGTATGTTCTAGATACTAGTCCGTCCGGCTGATATCCTCCCTCAAACATTATTTACTGTTTACCTACAGTGTTAAGGCTTTTTCTAAGTTTTATTAGTGCATCAATACCGTCTTTATTAAGTCTATACGTGAAAGCCAGGGCTGACTGTTAGGTAGACCTTAGCAATTTACGTTCTAAGAGATTCAGAAATTTCAAAATGACCTAAAAGCCTCAGAATTAATAGATGCTTTTTGACTTACTTGATATTTTTTAAAACTTAAATGATTGCCAAACAATAACTGCAAATTGTGAAGTGAGATTGATAAGTGATTTATACAGAAGTACCCATTTCAACGTATAAATATGGGTCAAGGTAAAACACTAATGCGACTTGTTGAAAGACGCCAAGTTCGAAAGTGACACGCTACTGAGAGTAAATAAATACTCTCATCGCATGTAACGCGTTGGCAGATAGCACGATGCGAATACGTCCCTTTTACGAAATGCTGCCCTGTTATTAGACCCTACAAGGCTTCTACTGTATTCTAAATCACATGAATGGCCGTCTATAACCGTGTCATGTCCAATGTAATACCAAGGCAAACGAGCAAGCGGGTCGCATGATGCTAAGTAATCACCGCCACCCATGGAAACGTGGTAGGTTTCCATTTTTGATTTCTGTGCACAGGTGGTATTTCCGATACATTCTGACATGGTGACACTCCAGAAGCTAGCCTACTTCTTCCTTAATTGCCGGCAATGCATTTGCGGTATCTAGTATTGCAAGTGTCCCTGAGCGGCGGTGATCACTAACCATCAGGTGAAGAACTTGCTTTTTGAAGTTATACTTCTTTTGGCGCGATGGAGAAAAATGATGAGAGTGAATTTTTACGATGCGCGCGCACACCGAGACCAAAAAATTTAACAGCATGAAGTTAGTTTTAGGTGGTATGGAAATGTATGAGAGTGAATTTTTACGATGCGCGCGCATAACAGCATGACGTTAGTTCTAGGTGGTATGAAAATTGATAACTATGTTCAAGTTGTATATTAAGAAGTATAACTTCTAACGCGTGTACATAAGTACACACAAGTATTTTTTGAACAATAAGAAAACCACAAGCATATCGACACTGCATTAACTCTGTAAACTCCGTTAACCTACGTTACTTCAACAAAGCGCTGTATTTAGTCACATCTATGTCCAAAGCTAAGTAGGTTTTTATTTTTCTTAAATAATGCCCGCATAAGTGAAATTAATGCCTAAACGGTGACCGTGAATTGCACGTTTGTAATAACACCGCTTATTATAAACGTGCAATTCACGGTCACAGGCATAAGACAACTTTGGTTAAATGGATGACCGATGTAACGAAAGTTGTCTTATGCTTTAATAGTTTTCCTGTGTGGGGAACGAACCCGAAACTCGACGGCATCGAGGTAGTACCAATGTGACTACCTAAACTACTGCGCCGTAAGTGCAGCCATGGGTTTACATCCAAATTGTAATTATTTGCGTGTAAAAGCCAATACCTACAATTATTTAATTGAATTTGATTGCTCTATCTTAGATTAGTTTAGGCCTTTGTCCAGCAGTGTTCATCTTTCGGCTGATATGATGATGAACTTTGATTATCCCACCAAAATGGACTAGATTTTATTCTAAGATTAATATTAGTAATTATCTACCTCTAGGCCAGATATGTTAATATCAGAAGTAGTTAACTAAAGGTTGGTTGTATCTGTTCCAGGAGGAGCGCCGGCGCACAGGTCGTTACATCGCCATCCTCGTGGGCATCTTGCTGTTTATACTGGCGCTCTACCATGCGTGGGTGCGGCAGATCCCGGTGGTAGCCAGCCTCGTTGTGCCCGCACTCATCATGTTCGTTTACGTGGCGTGGATTCTGTACACTGCTTCTAGGGATAAACGCAGGGTAAGATATTCCGATTTTTTCACCTTAACAATTGGTATCTAATAGAACAGTAAAAGAGCGGTAAGGCAGATGTTATGGAGCTGAGTGTAAACGAAGCTGTTTCTTAGGCGACTCATCTAGTTCGTTCCTGATCGTACTTCTCCTGAACGGCTGAACCGTCCTTCTTCAAATTTGAAATAGTGGTAGTGTCTATATTTGTGATCCATAAAAAACGGACACTCTGCGGAGGAATACTCACCTTAAAAGTCAAATGTAATAATAATATAGCATATTTATAGCTCAAGGAAGCTCGTCAACATATTATGACCTCAGTAACAAGGGCTCGAGCACGGGTACCGCCAATGATGGCGGCAAGCTTGGAGTTGGCGGCCGGCAGTGCCGAAGAAGCAACTCCCGCTGTCGCATAGGTGGTGAGGCGAAGCAGACGTAGATGGACAGCATCAAACAATGAAAACGTCATGCGAGCTTATTACCGGGCTACTGGAGGGGATACTGCGCCGCGATCTGGCTATCGACGGCGTCTCCTGTCTGAGTGGTTAATACTCGAGCCAGATATCACAGTAAGTGAACAGCGCTTGGTTGATCAAGTCAGGGTTATACGCACAAATAATTTACTAAGTGAAGATCGGGTCTGAGTGGTTAATACTCGAGCCAGATATCACAGTAAGTGAACAGCGCTTGGTTGATCAAGTCAGGGTTATACGCACAAATAATTTACTAAGTGAAGATCGGGTTGAGTACCTTAGACTGGAGGTCTTGAATTCATTCATTGATTCAAATCATCCTCAAAATTCAAATAATGTTTTAAACAATTCGGAAAATTTACTAGGCTCCCAAAATGATGACTTAACAATGAATGATGACTCATCCCCTCCAGTAAATTTGGAAGTCAATGATGAAATATCGGCAAATGTTAGAACAAAATTTATTCAAATAGTTTCACAATACAAAAATACAAAATTTCAAGACAGACCAAAATTAGTAAAATATCCAAATAACCCAAAATGCTGGAAAATATTCGCTGCTGTCAACCATTTACTTGGTGAGTGCTTAAAAACCAGTTAGTCTCTTGAGGAAACACATTCATATATTTATTGTTCGGCACTGACTTGCTGTGAAATCACTGGGGTACTGCGGCCGCACAATACTGAAGCCAGTTCCTCACCTAGATTACCTCAATGGCAGCAAAGATTACAAAATAAAATAAACACAATAAGGGTTAATTTAGGGAAACTAATTTCATTCTCTTCTGGAAATAACAGGATGCGCATTATCAGTGTTGTAAATAAAATCTTTCCGAACCGTAGTCTAAATTTAAATGACATTTCCTTTAGACAAGAACTCAATGTCAAGATTGATGAGTATAAACAACGGTTAGGTCTTCTGTCCAAAAGACTACGACGCAAAAAAGAAAATTATTTAAGAAAAAAACAAAACAGATTATTTTACAACAACCAAAATAGGTTTTACGCAGAATTAGGCAATGAAAAATGCTCGGTTGGTACCTTACCAGAGAAATGTTTGATGGAACAGTTTTGGAAGAATATCTGGGGTTATTCGGTTAGTCATTGTTTGGATGCAGATTGGGTAAATGATTTGCAAAACAGCATAGAGCAAATTAATCAGATGGAAGAAGTTCAAATTACATTGGAAGATTTCCAAACGGTGGTTTCAAAACTAAATAATTGGAAATCTCCAGGAGTAGATGGAATCCACAATTTTTGGTTTAAGTGGTTTAAAAGTTCACATAATTTATTTACTAAACAAATTCAAAATTGTATCCAAAGCGGTTCCATTCCTAGATTTCTCGCAGAAGGTATAACGTACATGATACCGAAAGTTCCTGGTGCCTCTGAGCCGAAACATTTTCATCCAATAACGTGTTTGCCGGCGTTATATAAAATCATCACTTCACTTATTACAAAAAAAATCCAAAAGCATTTGTCTGAAAATAATATAATGTCGGCGGCACAGAATGGATGTTGTTCTGGATCAAGAGGAACCAAAGAACTACTGACCATAGACAGTATCGTTAGCCAGCACGTGAAATCCAAAAAACGTAATTTCTTTGCAGCTTGGATTGATTATAAGAAAGCCTACGATATGATACCCCACACTAGGCTTATTAAAATTTTAGAAATTTATAATGTTAACCCAATATTAGTAATGTTTTTGAAAAATTGTATGATGAATTGGCAAGTCAAACTTATAGTGAACTCAGCTGCTGGAGGTTACGTTTTAGAACCGTTTACCATCAAACGGGGTATATTTCAAGGGGATAGTCTCAGTCCACTTTGGTTTTGCCTTGCGTTGAACCCACTTAGTTACTTATTACAAAAATCAAACATAGGATATGAACTGAGCAATAGAAGTTTTAAATTGAATCATCTATTATATATGGATGACCTAAAATTATATGCAATAAACAAAAAAGATATGGAAACATTACTCGAAATTACAGCAAAATTTAGTAAGGATATTAGAATGGAATTTGGGTTGGACAAATGCGCAGTAATGATGGCTTCAAAAGGCAAAATCAAAAACTCACCTCATTTTGAAATTCCTGATGTGGGACCTATCAATGGCTTAAGCACCCATGAGACGTACAAATATTTAGGAATGGAACAATGTTTAGGCCTTGATCATAAGAAGTTGAAAGATTCATTTAAAAATAATTATCTCAAAAGAGTGAAAATAGTTCTGAAAAGTTATTTAAGTGGAAACAATAAAATAAGAGCGCTTAACTCATGGGCTTTTCCATTGATCGGTTATTCATTCGGAGTTTTAAAGTGGAGCCAGACGGAATTAGAGACTATCGATCGTAAATTGCGTACCACTATGACGAAGTTTCGTATGCATCACCCCAGGGCGTCTATGATGAGACTATATTTACCTAGAAAACTAGGGGGTAGGGGGCTTCTAAATTTAAATAATATGTGTAATGTGGAAGTAAATAAATTAAGAATGTTTTTTAGGAATCAGTCAAAACCTGGCTACCCTGAAATAGTGGCATGTGATTTATGATTTACTCCTTTGAACCTGTCATATTCTGAGATCAATCTTCCAATTATAAGTATAGGAAACCGAATTGAAACCTGGAGAAATAAAGAGCTGCATGGACGATTCTATCATGTTCTGAAAGATCAAAACACGGATTTTAAGGCCTCCGTACACTGGCTACAACATGGTGATTTGTACGGAGAAACCGAGAGATTCCTGTTGGCGATGCAAGATCAGGAGGTTGCAACGAGAAACTACCATAAATACATCATGAAGGACAATACGGTGGACATATGTAGAGCCTGTGGTGTCGCAGGGGAAACTCTGCGACACATAACATCTGGATGTTCTTCTCTTGCAGCCACTGAATACTTGTATCGCCACAATTCTGTTGCTAAAATCATCCATCAGCAACTTGCTTTAGATCGCCAACTTCTGCCGGGCCCAAGGGTTCCATACTTCAAATATAATCCTGAAGCGGTCTTGGAAAATGACAGGTTTAAAATATACTGGGATCATCCCGTGCTGACTGACCGAATGGTAGGTGCCAATCGACCCGATATTGTCGTCATTGACAAACAAACGAAAAAGATATCCTTTGTGGATATAACAATACCGTATGATGAAAATATATCTAACGCAGAAAAAGAAAAAAAATCAAAATACCTTGATCTGAGTTTTGAATATGCGCAAATTTGGAGAACCGAAAGACCTGCTATCATACCTATTGTTATATCCACAAATGGAGTTATTCCTAAATCCCTGAAAATCAACCTTGCAAGTTTAGGACTTGATATCTGGCTGGAGAGTTACATGCAGAAGGCGGTTCTGCTGGCGAATGCCAGGATTGTGCGGAAATTTCTCTCCATGTAGCCCATATATTTTACAAGTTGTATTTGTATTAAAATACCCTTCTATAATATATGTATTGTAAATAATAGTGCTAATAAACATGTGATAATAATAATATCTGGACAATGTCACATAGATCATCCTAGCCCCAAACTCAGCAAAGCTTGTACTATGGGTACCAGGCGACGATATACATACTTACATAGATAGATAAATACTTAAATACATAGAAAACATCCATGACACACAAACAAATATTCGTGCTCATCACACAAATATTTGCACTTACCGGGATTCGAACCCAGGACCACCAGCTTCGTATGCAGGAGCACTACCAACTAGGCTACGGTGACCGTCGATGAAAATACATTGAAATCAATGTATAAGTATAGATATCGGCTTACCTATAGTCGCGCTCAATATTGCAAGCAGCAGAATGCCTTGCCTAGTTAAACTTTATTTTATACCACTAAGTTGGACATTAACCCATCTATTGGTGAGCGATGCCCGCAGTTTGTCGAGTCTCGCTTGAGTTTATCACTCACGTGTAGACGAAAGATTTAACAACCCGTGAGTGTTATATCTATGACATAAATGTGTTTTACATACTATTATGAATTATACACAGCTAAACGTTAACAGCATTTAAATGAAGAAGAGCTTCGTGTTATTTTGTTTTAGTAAATAGTAGTCGTTTTAGTAATAGTAGCTCGACTAGAGAGTTACCTACACCTCACAGCATTCAGGCCAGATAATAGCATTATGTTATTAGTCTTGTAGTTTTGGATGTTAGTAAGGCCGCATTAGTTCATTGATGAATTGCGAAAAGCACAAATACCCATTGAAATCTCATAAAATGTATGAATATAAATCGAATAAAGACGCGGATAGCGCAGGACTGGCACTTGAGAAGATTTTTGGGAGAAGCTCTTGTCGTGCAGTTGACGTCTCTCTGCTGATAAGATAATGTACTTATATAAATCTTAAATTTTTTTATTGAATTTTTTTAAACCAAATTTTATTAATCAGGAATAACATTATTAAAACTTAATGGAACATGTGATCCTATACTTTTCACTTTCAAACATAAATGACAGTTCATTCACAAAGACTAACAGAGACATAAGACTGCACAGAATATTGAAATAATATATAAATTTTGAATGCGAAGATATCGTTCAGTCATTTGCATCTTCGTGCTCTCCTTTTATCGTACAGTATTATTATGAAAGCTCTACTAAAACCCAACGAAATGCGTCACGTTGAAATGTGAATCATTATGCATCGCATTCAAGGATTCTCCCGGCTTTATAAACCACGGCGACATGTTTACGATCCCGGGAAATATTACCCACTCCGGGTCACTACTCGCTTACATTACTCAACATTGTTTACTCACAAATGACGTAGCGTCCCAGTCTTAAACGTCACCATTTGGACTACATCCTAATTTATTATATGTCTATTATTCTAAGCTGTAAGTAATAAATTCAACTTGTTTAGTTATCTGATTAGTGTAAGAAGAGAATAGATACATTGTTGACGTGTTTATACCGGATACAATACGTAGCCAGACCACTTTTTAGGATTCCGTATATTTGGTGAAAAAGCAGAGCCATCATATTAATACATAACGTCTGTGTGTCTCTGTATGTCTTGCTATCATGATACTTAATATACTCATTAGTTTTTTGGCTCTCATAATGTAATTTACAGATGTTGTGATATTGAAGTAACAATTATGGACGTTTAGTAGGCGAAAGGACGACAGCTTATTTGAGTATAATAATTATAGGGTAGAACTAAAAAATAAACAAATAAATACCTTTAGTGCTACCATAAAAAAAATGAGTTGATAATTGATACTATTATAGAATAAGAATAAGAAGTATTATTAAGGGGTATAAGGAATGATACCTAAGCTGATTAACAGTATCATAACCTAGCCGTTAACAACATACAATTTGAACTAGGAGAAGAAGTAACGTATTATATTTTTTTTAAGTATATTGTAAACGAAGAAGTAAATAAATATCTTGGCACAAGTAACAGACTGCCCTCCGATCCTAAACTAGGCAGAACCTGTACTAAGGTAATCTGACAACTATATATAAACATACTTATATATTTCTTAATAGATATTATTATATTTTAGATAAATTACACTTAACACAGAGCAAATAATCGGGATTCAAACCTGCGGCTTAGCAGCCAAACACTACACCGGTAGGCTAGACTCAAGTAACTCTGTTAAAATCATGATGAAAATTCACAAGAAGTTAGATTAAATCCTGGAAAAAATCATACCTTTGCTTATTTTGATCGCGCTTTCTATTCTAATGAACCTATAACAAATATCTAATGATACACTTTTGAAGTCTAAATATTGTCCAGTATAAACAACTTGCACTTAGTATATAGATAACCATTTCTTTTCTTTCAAACTGTTTGAGTTCGAGAGTACCTTTGAAAGAAACGTAAGTACCTACCATACGTTCTTGACTTTGGTTCACGCCTTAATCTACGTTCACACCTAATTTTGTAAACACAGCGTCAGAATAGCTTCAATCGGAGCACTGCAGATGTTTATATTTGAATAATTGGGCAGACTGTCCGTGATTCAGACTATTTAACCACTATAACAAAACAAGTATTAGTTTATAAAATACTTGTTTTTAAACGATGATCTCATGCATAAAACTTCATAATTAAAATTTAATCTGTGTTATTTTTTTTTCGATTAATTTCCGTACTTGTAAGCGCGGAGAAATTAACGAAATAAAGCATTTTCGTATCACTTTCGTCCCCTGGTTTACGAATTTTATTTAAATTTTCATTTAAACTTTAAGCAAATTTCTGTATTCTTTGTATTTTCCCATAATTTAATTTGTTCACGAAACTGACTACATTCAACTTACAAAATATATAAAAAAGGCGGCCAAGTGTGAGTCGGACTCGCCCTTGAAGGTTTCCGTTTCAAGTATTTTATAGTTGATTGAATGAAATGTAGATTGTGGTTAATGATTTATAACGTACTAGCTTTTGCCCGCGACTTCGTTCGCGTGGAATAGTGACTTCCGGCAGATTTTTGGTTTTACCCACATAGTTCCCGAACTCGCGGGATCTCTTCAAAAATGAAATATGGAAGATATTCTAGGGAACTCTTCTAAAATCAACATATAGAGCTCTGCGTTTGAATTGAAGATATGTATACTCACTTAGGGCATGAAAGCCGTTATTGCCGATCGAAAAAGGCAAAAATGTTATTTTTCCCTTATTTTCAAAATATTATTTTTATTTGGCATTTCAGAAAAAAATACTGTTTCTCCCTTGACAAATTTTCTATTATTTTAGGCTTTAAAGATTATTAAAGTTTCTTACACCAAGACATTTCTGTTTTTAGTTTTGCCATCCTTTGCAAAAATATATAGGTCTTGTGGTTTTGACACTCTTGAGCACGCAACTTGCAACTCTTTTAGCTCCGCTGGAACTCCGTGCTAAATTGGACTTGCGTTTTGTCGTCATTGAAAAAAGTAGTTTAAAAAAGAACTTAAACTAAAGAAATATTACAATCTTTCCGAACTTAAATTGAAAACTAACTGAAAACAAAAGAATTTAAAAAAATACGAATATCTTGATAACAATTTAAAAGAAATTATATTACAACCTATTCTGTTAATAACCAAGCTTAAAACTAAATAATTTAAAAGGAACGATTTAATTAATTTAAAAATTAAAACGATTTTAGACATACAATTTTAGTATCTACTAATAATCGAGATCAAAGTAAACTTACCAAGACCGACAACCCAACAAATAAACCTTTTAATCTACTAATACAACAGAGCCAATTTTAAATTTACGAAACGATCAATCCACAATCAATTCCACGACAGTACCGAAGCGCTCGGCCGATACCCAACCAAATGCGTGTAACGAAACCATAGCGCGATCTATTTCGATCCCAACGCCATCTATCGAGCATAGTGACAACTCGGATTATTTATCTATACTCCGTTCGGGCATTTTCTTTGTACTAAAAGTTTTATTATATTGATATTATTTTTTTCACACCTTTTTACTATTTATTTACTTTTTTCCGATGAATTAAAACAATAACATGAACCGAACTCGTGTAACGATCGACACCATTGCGCGATCACCAACTCGACATATAGTAGAATTATCTATACTCCGTTAGAGCATTTTCTTTGTACTAAAAGTTGTATTATATTATATTTTCATACCTTTTTACTATTTATTTACATTTTTCCGATGAATTTTCAGTACTGAATTGATGCCGACTCTTGACCAATAGATGGCGCTATTTTATTTTTTATTTTATTTTTTATAATAAAAACTATCCTATGTCCTTTCTCAAGTTCCAAACTATGTCGGTACCAAATTTCACACAAATCGGTTCAGTAGTTTAGGCGTGAAGCAAAGACAGACAGACAGACAGACAGACAGAAAGACAGACAGACAGAGTTACTTTCGCATTTATAATATTAAGTTTGGATTTGGATTTTCATACCTTTTTACTATTTATTTACATTTTTCCGATGAATTTTCAGTACTGAATTGATGCCGACTCTTGACCAATAGATGGCGCTATTTTATTTTTTATTTTATTTTTTGTAATAAAAACTATCCTATGTCCTTTCTCAAGTTCCAAACTATGTCTGTACCAAATTTCACACAAATCGGTTCAGTAGTTTAGGCGTGAAGCAAAGACAGAGAGACAGACAGACAGACAGACAGAGTTACTTTCGCATTTATAATATTAGTCTGGATTAAAAAAAAACTACTAACTAGATCTCGTTCAAACCAATTTTCAGTTCCATTTTCATTTCATTCCAATTGTCGGTGGAAGTTTACATGGTAATGTAAATCATATATTTTTAAGTTACAGGGGAGGGGGGACAGTTTACCACATCAAGACAGGAAGTGTCTTTCACGCAAACTATTCAGTTTAGAAAAAAGTTATATTAGAAACTTCAATGTCATTTTTGAAGACTTATCTATGAATACAACAAGTGTTTGGGTTTGATGAAAAAAAAAGTAAGTTTCAGTTCTAAGTATGAGGAACTGCCAAAATTTATTGGTTTTTTTTCTATTTTTGTGCGAAATATTAATAAAAAAAAATATTTAAAAAATAATGTGCATACATTCTTTTTATATACATATATTTTATTGTGTCGTATTTTTTTTCTTATTTGACGGTAAGATAAGATTGTGTTTCGTATGTTCCCTCCACTATTTATGTAACACCTTGAAGATATTTTGTTTTTATGAATATGAATAGTGTATTTATAAGCTCTTTCCCAACGTCTTAAAGCGCTAAAGTAGAGGCTTTAAAGGCTTTTCCACGTCACGTAAAGTCTAAAGTATATCGCCTCGATGGGCTCTTAAACATAAAACACAATTGTTATTTCTTTTGTGGCTTATGTACACATACACCGGATAGGATTGTATTTTTATATCCTTTGCAACTAACTTACCTTTTATGAAGTGCTTCTTTGTTGCATAGTCTATTATAAATTATTATTATTTTTAAAAGACTACGCCCGCATTAGGTAATCTAATCCCTGTGTCGCGGGGTACTTTACAAACATATAATAGACGGACACAAATTACATCCAGACTCAGAACAAGTACTTATGGGTCTCACAAATAGTTGTCCGGCGCGGGACTCGAACCCGCGACACGAAGAGGCGAGGTGACTGTCTTAGCCGCTGCGCCACACATGCAGACGATTGAACGATGATAATCTATACATCTATACAAATAAATAAAATTGAAGTGTCTGTTTGTCTGTAATATTGAAATAACCGATTTTTACTACATGTATATGAATATATATACGGTACATACTCCAAAATATATTTTTTTACAATTTTTGTCTGTCTGTCTGTCTGTTTGTTCCGGCTAATCTCTGAAATGGCTGCACTGATTTTGACGGGATTTTTATTGGCAGGTAGCTGATGTAATAAGGAGTAACTTAGGCTAATTTTATTTTAGAAAAATCGTTAATTTTTGAAAAAAAAAAACAAAACTAATTAATACGCGGTCGAAGTCGCGGGCACAGCTAGTAATATATAATAACCTAATAAACATTAAGAACAAATAATTAAAAAAAATATATTTACGTTAACAAAAACAAGTAATACAAATCAATTGTTTATAAATCTAACACATAAATACGACGAAACGATAAATCAGTATTATAACGGTCTCTGTTGACCCTGAGATTTTCATTACATAAAAATTGTGTAATTTCCTTTACATTACATAATTTTTTACGAATTAATATGTGGACCCACTATCAAAATTATATTGAAATTGACTAGACGATAGAATAGTTCAAACATTTTTTAAGAGTCCAAACGGGCCACACTCTCTTTCTAAACTACTAATTCAAGATCCCCTAAGTATTTGAATTGAATGCATCGAGGTAATCGGTTCTACACAGGTAACTAACCTGTGTAGAACCGATTATAACAGGCGTATTATAAAGGCGAAAGTTTGAGTGTGTATGTTTGTTACTTCTTGACGTCTAAACGGCTGGAGCCATTTTTATAAAATGTGGTATGGAGTTAGCTGATACCTTGGATTAACACATAGGCTATAATTTAAAAAGATTAACGCGGGTAAAACCGCGGGGCACACCTAGTAGTTCATAAGTGTGTGCGCTAACTTTCTATCCCTTCACTCTCATTATCTGTGCTTTCCTAGGGAAGAGGGTATAATATCGCCAACTTCTGGACTCCGAACTGCTACTGAGACTTTTCCAAGCAAAAATATGACTGCTGTTGTACATGTTTCAGCTAGAGACTAACGAGGCAATTCGAGTTCACAATATAACTAAGAGCCAGGATGTTTTTATACGCGCAGATGAAACACGTACGAGTACATACGCCAGCACGTCAAGCTACCAAATCTGTCAAATTTCCCCAATTGTAAGTGAACCTTATGCTTTTGTGATAAAGTTGAAAATCTATAAAAGAAATTTGACAGATTGGGGTAGCTGGCTGTGCTGGCGTCTGTACAACAAAACGAGTGTTATCTGCGTTGCTAAACTTGGAAAGGTGATATGTATTATGATAACATTTTCCGTGTTTACAGCGTCTTTTAGTTGCATTAGGTAGTAGTCTTCAGAGTGTTTGAAATACGTCATGTACGTAGGCTTTAATGGTATAAACAAATGGAAATAACATCATGTTACCTTCTCATCTGAAGCCTCTGCAGCTCTGCAAATAAACAACCTGTGGTTACACTACGTCCAAAAATACCATTGAGATAAAAACGCAAACTTTTTCGTTTAAATAGGTATATCCACGTCTTACTTAGTATAGTTCCTTATTGCATATCGATACTCAGTTTCCCATCAAACTAAAATAGATTTCTGACGTTTCTGCCAAAAATCCGCACATCTTAATAATAAACTTCATTTAGTTAACTATGTTTTTCGATACTCGTAATTCAGATTTGCACATGGCCGTGATTTATATACAGAGCGATTTGTTTAAAATTAATATTATTTATAAATAAAGAAAGAGTAGGTAGTATTACTTTAAGCTGTGTTGAGATGAGTTATATTTATGAGGGACGTCAATTATCGTCAAGGTTCGTATTTTATAATAATAATGCCCTTCCGGTCGAATTTCGGGAACGGCGGCCAGTCTCCATGGAGACTAGCCAACTGCCCAGGACATATTATAGTGCACAAGTGTGCGCAAACACAGGGGCACTTTCTATTCCATCACTCTCATGATCCGATGGGACGACTATCGACACGACCGGAAAGAAGTCAAGTAGAGGACCGTCGTCTTTATTTGCTTTACGAGGCACGGGGAATTACACCGCCAACGCCGAGACTTCGGGCTAGTACTGACAATTTTTTTTAAGGAAAAGTCTCAAAAATCAGTTTTTGGCCCGACCCAGGATTTGAAACCAGGAGATCATTATCTGCGGTTGAACACGCGACCGCTAGACTAGTATTGTAGTACTTACTTCACCGCTAATGAGATTTGACAGGGATAGGTAAATTTACGCAGATTCCATCTTCTCCATATGATGACCAAGGTCAATAGACCCAATTGCTTGATCGTATTCTCAAACATATGATATGGTTAACGATTTTAGACAACACTGATGAATAATTTGACTAATAGTATGAATAATCTAAATGTCGTGTTTTCATGGAAAGTTGTAAATCTGGTACCTATTATAGTTTAATTTAGTAGGTGTATTAATTATAATAGTTACTTATAGATTTAGTTTCGTATTGTGATATATAGTATTTTATGGTTTTTATTCAGGTTCACCAAATTATAATCATTAGAAATGCATTAAATCTGAACGGCGCGGTGGTTCAAGATTAAACAGTGGTTTCCTATGCGCATCTTGTCCAGTAGCCTCCATTAATCAGAGCTTGTATGACGAGTTGGCCAGTTGTAGTCCGGTGGGTCTCCCTATTAATACAACGGTGACCATTGATTTGACTAGCGATGACTGTGTAGACTGCCAGCCAAGCATTAATTCCTTATGTAGTGACAAGCTAAAACAATACATACTTGAACTAAGTAAAGAACGTAGGGCATTATTAAACAAATTAGAAAATTATGAAATTAAATTAGAGGATAGCAAACTAATTTATGAAAAAGACACTCAGTCGTTGCTTTCTGAGATAAAAACTCTTGAGAAGTCCCTAGCAATCTCATATCACAGTTTCCAGTCATACAAAAATGAAATGCAATTGCTAGCTGGAAAGTGTAATCCTGAAAGCAATAGGACATTGGAACCGATAAACACCAGTAGTGCAGTAGTGGAGTCATACACACAGCTGGGATCAGAGTCACCAGTATCTCCACAAAATGACATTACTAAACATAGCTCCATACTGTATTCCGATGAAATGGGTAAGGGCCTTGGTACCTTGCTTTGTAATAAGCTGAGTTGTTCCTTTGTCAACTATTGTATGCCAGGATTACATTATAAAGATATAATACATAAATTAATTCAGAATAAACACAGTGCCAAATCATGTATAACTCTAATGGTAGGAAATTGTAAAAACTTAAAGAAAAAAGACATTACAGATAGTTTCACTGAGATGTTAGAATTAGACTGTAATAAGATAATATTGTGTGCCTTCCCCTATGTGTCCAATGTGCCTGATAGTACAAATAATTATATCCACAAGCTAAATATGCACCTACAGTTTTTGGTTAGCCATTATAGTGATAAATTTATATTTTTGGACACAAATAGTTTTATAGATTCTTGTAGGGTAACCATGAGTACAGTTACTGTTTCAAGAAAATTTTTGAACATACTTGCAAGTTTAGTAGCGGCACATATTAACTCAGTCATAAGTAGTATGATGAAGTCACTTTTTATACCATCTTTTAGTAATGTTATTAAAATCAATTTAGTTAGTAGTTTAAACATGTAAGCATGACAATAGAGAAGTGTGATAACTTTTTAATTCTATCACATCAAAATATAAACCGCTTCTCTGGCAAAATTCTAGACATAGAACTTTTTAATGAAAAATATGAAATAGATATCCTTTGTTTTACAGAAACATGGCTGAAGGCACACAAGATGGCTTTTAGTGTCTGTGGCTATAGGGTCGCCAGCTTTTATAATAGGGTTTCGGCAGAGGGTGGTGGAGTACTGATACTACTTCGAGACCAAATTAAATTTAAAGAACGTAAAGATATATGCCAACTATCTATTGAGCGTGTGTGTGAGGTGGCATGTGTAGAGACGCAGTTTTATTGTATAATATGTGTGTATAGACCACCAGCATCCGATTTAAAGCTTTTTACAGCAACAATAGAAGACATTCTTAGGAAAATTAAAAGTAAAAAAAAAATCCTTGTATGTGGTGATTTTAATATGAACATTTTAGCAGATTCACCTGAAATAAACATATTTCTATCTGTATTTCGGTCCTTTAACCTTAAATGCTTGTTCTCTGAGGCCACGAGAGTCACACCCACATCTGCTACTTGCATTGATAACATAATTACCAACTTTGATGTCTCTGAGAAGTGTTTGGTGGCTGGTGTTCGCTCTGACCATAAATGCCAAATAGTAAAGATAAAAAATGAGATAAATATAAATAAACAAAAAATTAGTTTTAGACCTTTAACAAAATCTAATTTGGGAAAGTTCAGTAACAACCTGGAGAATAGTTTGTGCCATCTATTGCCAAACAAAAGTAAGCCTAACGATATGTACACTACATTATTCCACTGTATTTGCAAAGAATTTAATAAAGCTTGTAAAATAAAAAACATAACGGTTGACAGTAATAAGATAAAATTTAGTTCTTGGGCAACTCAAGGCATTAGACTGAGTAGAGATTTTTTATATGAGTTGTATGACAGAAGGTCCTATAACCCTGATGTCAATTTCATTAATTATGTTAGAAATTATTCAAAAATTTTTAAAAAGGTTTGCATTCAAGCTAAATCTTTATATATAAGAGATAAAATTAAAAAATCTGATAATAAAATAAAATCAGCTTGGCAAATAATTAATACTGAAACTGGTAAAAGTAGATCAAGAGATCAAACATTAGTATTGAATATTGGTGATGAACTGGTTTCAGACAAGCTTACCATTGCCAATTTTTTAGCTGCTTTTTTTGCAAATATACCCGTGGATATTACTAAGTGTCTCGCATCATCACCAGATGTGGCTGAACTCTTTTTAAATCAAAGCGTAAAACAAACTGTACCTAACTTTAGTTTTAAATCCGTAACAAGTGATGATATTATAAAAGCTTTTAAGAGTATTAAAAGGAAAGGCACAGAAGATTTGTGGGGACTGTCTGTTAAAGCAATTGAATCAATCATACTAAACATTGCTACAATTCTTGCAGCCATCTTCAATGGCTGTATAAGTGATGGTGTCTTTCCCCATTTAATGAAAATAAGTAAGATAATACCCATTTTCAAGGCAGGTTGTTCAAAAAATGCCACGAATTATAGGCCTATCTCAATACTACCAGCTTTAAGTAAAATATTTGAAAAGCTGATGCTCAGCCAAATGTTGTCGCACTTTAACGTGAATGAGATATTGCATAACAAGCAGTTCGGGTTTACAAGGGGCCGCTCTACTCAGGATGCAGGTTGCACATTAATTAGGTCAATATTGGAGGCTTGGGAGGGATCACAGGATGCGCTGGGAGTTTTCTGTGATCTCTCTAAGGCTTTCGATTGCGTTGATCATCGTACGCTCGTTGTTAAACTGAAGTACTATGGAATATCTGGCACATCTTTTGATCTTGTGATGTCCTATTTATCGGGGCGACAACAGATGGTTTCGATAGGCGGTGCCACTTCGGCACGTCATCCTGTGAAAATGGGGGTGCCCCAAGGATCTATATTGGGCCCATTTTTATTTCTAGTTTATATAAATGATCTCCCTTATCTGGTAGAGAAAGTATCAGACATAGTTTTGTTCGCTGATGATACTTCGCTCATATTTAAAGTAAATAGAAAGGATAAAGATCTTATTGAGCATAATAAAACACTCAGCTTTATATCAGAATGGTTTTCGGCAAATAATCTCTTGTTAAATGCAGGGAAAACTAAATGCATCAGGTTCTCATTGCCGAATGTGACTCAAATTGTACCAACAGTTGCACTTAATGCGAAAATATTAGATTTAGTCCCATCGACCGTATTTTTAGGATTGACACTTGATTCAAAATTGCAATGGGGTCCTCAGATTGAAAAGTTAGCAGGTAAATTAAGTTCGGCTTCCTATGCTGTCTGGAAAATAAGGCAATTGTCAGATGAACAAACTGCTAGATTAGTGTATTTCGCGTACTTTCATAGCATTATGTCGTATGGCATTCTGCTGTGGGGTTCGGCGGCTGACATAGGTACTATTTTTGTATTGCAGAAAAGAGCAGTCAGAGCCATTTATGGTTTAGGCAGTCGCGATTCTTTGCGAAATTTGTTTAAAGAAATAAATATACTTACTGTGCCATCGGAATATATATATCAGAATATAATGTTTGTTAGAAAAAATATTCATAATTATAAAAAGAAAAGTGAACTGCATAATATAAATACTAGGAATAAAAACAAACTAGCCATGCCAGGCTTTAGAGTAAGCAAAACTAATAAATCATTTTTAGGAAATTGTATTAGGTTTTATAACAAGCTTCCTACTCAAATTACTGATCTGCCTGACACAAGTTTTAAAACACATATTAAACGTATACTTATGGCTAGGGGTTATTACACCACTAAAGAGTACATCGATGACAAAGACGTCTGGCTCTCACTTCCTACCTGCACATTGCTCGCTGGAGATCTTGTAGCCATATAGACATGACTGATCTGCTGTGTTACGTGAACTATCTGTAAATGATTGCTATCATATACTTAATTTAAAATTATTGACTCTGTCTCAAAATGAATAATGTTATTGTTTCGAAGTTTTTCTTTTGTATACCTAAATATAATCTAAAATAATAAGCATTCAGACAACCGATCGAGCATATATTGTGTTTGCCTACTAAATAATTACTCTAATTGGACCAAATCCCGTGTTCATGCCCGCTTGAGTATGTTTCGCCGGACCGTCTCAACTGGGTCGTGTTGAAACCGGTAGTAGATGAACCCACTGAGTTTGTTTCGCTGGGTCTTCTCAGTTGGGGCGCATTGGATCCGGTGGTAGCATTAAAGCGCGACCGTCGTTATTAACACAAGGTCCGTCATAATAATAATACCTTTAATATAGACAGAACCATTGACAATATGTAGTAAAAATATTAGACTTAAACTAGATAATTAAACATAATCTCTTGACAATAACTTGATACGAGCTAGCTAAATATCATTTCTGTAATAAAATAAATTTTATAAATGTTTTCATACAAGATGTACCTAAATATCTATGTTACTAGAAATAATATCTAATGTATACAACTATATTACTACAAACATGTTCTGTCTATTTACAAGCGCTTTTTTAAAGTCTACGTGAATAAAAACCTTTTTTATTTATTTATTTTATTTTATTATTTATCATATATAAACATTAGACGTAAAAAGTATATTTTTTCTAAAATGACTGCAGTTTATTGTGTTTACGTACCTAAATATTGCACAAAAACGTAGTTATTTGTCTATGGAACGTGCGAAACCCGCGTTGATGTACATATGTATATCATACGCTAAGGCTCCAAAATGGGAATTTTTGCTCATTGCCTCTCGTGGTATATGAACAAACATATTTACTCAAGAAACGTGACCTGTATGGTATTTAACCTCCCCCAGATGACCAATTTATGAGATTATGTCCGTTTTGTGGTTTTGCAAGTGCAGTGCTAGAAAGTTTAATACTCCCATTTGCTTTTAATAACTGGTAAATGTTATATTTTACATAGCTAGGACATATAATAAAACCACATGGTTATCCATGTTGGGGTATCGGAAGGATATCAAAGTTAGAGCATGAAATTTCCCTTAGATGGATATTGGATACCTATGATTCTTGACTATGCTATGAGTTTTTGTTTTATTGCTAGTCGATGTAAATTCCTAGTACATGCATTAAACTAAAAAATATATTAAATTTTCGTATCTCGACTGTGTACTTATTCGAAACATGGAAACACGAGAGAACGGAACAGGAGAGAAGCATAATAAAAGGGACCCGTATTGGACTTATCTTACAGAAATAATTATGAAAATGTTAATTTCTCGTTGAATTCTGTATAAATATTTACGACCTCGTCATTGTTGGGCGAAGAGAATTCATTATATTTTATTTATTTTTGTGAACAAAGGTCGTATTTAGATCTTATTTAAATATACATTACAGGATATGATGCGAAAAATAACGGCAAAAATTTCTTCTATTCCATAATCATTTTCTAAATATTGAGATTAGTATGTACAGCTATATATTTATATATTTTATTTGTCATTAAGAAGTAACAGTTCATTAATGAAATTGATGCTGTTGAATAGCTTATTCGTTTAATTATTTTTATTGATATATATGACGATCACCGTAGCCTAGTTGGTAGTGCTCCTGCCCACGAAGCTGGTAGTCCTGGGTTCGAATCCAAATATTTGTGTGATGAGCACGAATATTTGTTTCTGAGTCATGGATGTTTTCTATGTATATAAGTATTTATTTATCTATATAAGTATGTATATCGTCGCCTGGTACCCATAGCACAAGCTTTGCTTAGTTTGGGGCTAGGATGATCTGTGTGACATAGTGCCTAGATATTATTATTATATATAGCTTCCAATATGTTTTACTACATCGTGTCTGAAAGGTTCTGTCTGAAATAAGGTAAGAATTCAATATTATTATGTCGGACCTCATTGTTTTTTACCCTCTTTGGGGTACAAATCTCGTCTCAGGAGAGTTACTGACGTGAAGAAGCATGAGAGGGTCGTGTTTTCGGATGTGTTTACAATTGTTATTCTACGTTAGGACGATGTCTAATAGCCATGACTTATTCTAGGTAAGGCATTATATCATTTTCCGGATTGTCTAAGACGTTCCTAGGACGATAGTGCTTATGGGGGAGAACGATTCTGGAGACTTGAATGGTACAGTCAGCACCAAAAGTCGATGAACAGAATGTATATTTAACAGTACAGTTACGGCGTCAAATCAGGGTAATCTAATGATATATTTAATGGAGACGCCAGCACATCCATTAAATATAATCATTAGATTACCCTGATTTGACGCCGTAACTGTACCGTTAAATATATATTCTGTTCATCGACTTTTGGTGCTGACTGTACATGACTTAGTCAAAAAAATTTTAGACGGCTGTTTAATTTAAAGCTTCATGATACAATTGGAAATCGGCGTAAAGGTTTTTATTGCAAACGTCCCATAGGCCGCCCACGGCACTTATCATGAGCTGATTTGAAGTGTCCAATGAGGATTTAGGTACCTACTAGTGGCCTGTGTGAACACCGGGCTTGCGAAGGTTATAATGGTTCGAATGCATGTAGTACCAACGGAAGATCAGCGCTGGGTGTAACCCAGCAAATGCTGAGATGGTGACCCATTCGGCAGGACATACCTGACCTATTGCATAGTGTTAAACTATGTTATTGTTGGTTTTTGATATGTATTTAGTTAGTTTTGTTTGTAAATGTCTTGTATGTCTATTGTCGAATAAACGTATTTCTTCTTCTAGAATAAATTTTAAATTAGTTGCCAAAGGAAATTTGACTGCGCTCATTTAGGAGGCAGGGAAATCTTTTAAGAGTTCTCTTAGAAGTTGTATAACAACGGTCGGGCATTAAAGTTATCACCGGTTCTAATGTGACCAAACTTAGAAAATGAACCCATTAAGACTAAGAACAAGCTAAGAAAAACTATAGCGTGTTCATACGCATTTAATTTACAACTAAACTAATAACATACAATAAACAACTTGAATGTTCCCACTAATCCAATATCCAGATAAAGAATGTATCAATAAGCACCCGAAGCTCACCTATATTACAGCACGTTTGGTGGAAATACTCCTGCTGTAACAATTCTCTATCAATCAGTGAGCTAAACCTTATTGTAAACGTGACTGGAAAACAGAGAATGTGCTGTGTGGGGTACAAACAAATCACTTTATTAGCCAGCGACGACGAGAGTGGTGAGAGTGGTGTTGGAATATCTACATCGATATTTTAAGTCTGTGATGAGAAAAGTACAAAAACATCGTAGTAGTAAATATTTTTATAACAACAGTTGTAAGCATAGTATCTACCTGTGATATGTAGAGAGGGTCGGTCTTTCAACGGTTCCGAGTGAAGGTTTTGTAAAACAGAGGAATTACGATATTGGTTTCTATAAAATTGATTTTGTATGGAACTAGTGGCCGTAAGTCACGGATCCCATGTTGGCTTGTGGCCAGGCGGTGGCCTATTGACCGGTACTAATCGTTTCCGCAGTCATTTATTACGGGTGCACAGCCCAATAATGTCTTTGAAAGTTCACTGCAACTATTTGGCTATTCTACAAAGTTACGCTATATTTATAGACGAATTACTGCGTTTAATTTAGTTACATAGAGGTATGTTTCGTGCTCAATGTAAAAAATATGAGGTACTAGTGTCATAAATCGCAGCATCGCGGGGACTGTACAAACTCAAAATTCATGGCCACAGAGCACAGAATAACTATAATCGGATCACACGAATAGTTGAACTTGAAACACGATAGAGAAGTAGTACGCATCCAATGACATGGACCGCTGCGACACATGCTAGTACCTAGCTATCCCAAATAACTTACAAAACATGCAATTGACGGACACAAAACATCCAGATATAGGACAACTATTACCGGTGCCTCTAGCACGAGTTCCTGCAGTTTACTTACACGATCACACGTACAGTTTCCTCCCATACATTGACCACCAGCGCCTCTCGCGGAAACTATTAAGAACTAAAACTCTGGTGCTCAATGTATCGGAGGAAACTGTACAGTTCATTCCGAAACACGAGAGAGTAGTATCGACGCAAATCATAGATCACAGCGGCACACGTGCTATTACTAGCTATCCCGAGGAACTTTAAAAATATGCAATTTACCGACACAAAGCACACCCAGACTCAGAACAACTATGAAAGGAACACACGAATAGTTGCATCCGAAACACGACAAGGAAGTAGTAGCGATGCAAATCATAGATCACAGCGGCACACATGCTGTAACAAGCTATCTTGTGGGACTTAAAAAATATGCAATCCACGGGCATCTTACATGAATAGTTGACTCCTGAAACACGAAAGAAAACTCATAGCGATGCAAATACATTGACCACTGCGACACACGTGCAGTAACTAGCTATCACGGGAAACATCAAAAACATGCACTTTACCGACACAAAACACACCCAGACACAGAACAACTATGAAAGGAACACACGAATAGTTGCATCCGAAGTACGACAATTAAGTAGTAGCGATGCAAATCATAGATCACAGCGGCACACGTGCTATAACAAGCTATCCCGAGGTACTTTAAAAACATGCAATTCATGGACACAACAACAGCACAGAAAATGTATGAGCGGATCACAGGTATAGTCGAACTTGAAACAATACAGAGAAGCAGTAGCGATGCAAATACGTTGACCGCTGTGTCACACGTGCAGTAGTAATTCCAAATTGACGGGCAGTAACTAGCTATTTTAAGGGACTTTTAAAACGTGCAATATACGGACACCAAGCACACCCAGGCCAGAACAACTATTTTCGGATCTCACGAATAGTTCAATTCGAAACAAGCGAGAGAAGAAGTAGCGATGCAAATACGTTGACCGCTGTGACACACGTGCAGTAGTAATTCAAAATTGACGGGCAGTAACTAGCTATTCTAAGGGACTTTTATAACGTGCAATATACGGACACCAAGCACACCCAGGTACAGAACAACTATTTCCGGATCTCACGAATAGTTCAATCCGAAACAAGCGAGAGAAGAAGTAGCGATACAAATACGTTGACCGCTGTGACACACGTGCAGTAGTAATTCAAAATTGACGGGCAGTAACTAGCTATTCTAAGGGACTTTTAAAACGTGCAATACCTTTACGGACGCCAAACACATCCAGGCACAGAACAAATATTTCCGGATCTCACGAATAGTTCAATCCGAAACAAGCGAGAGAAGAAGTAGCGATGCAAAACATAGATCGCTGCGACACACGTGCTGTAAGTAGATGCCTACTCAAATGATTCTACGATCCACTATGATCTTGAACATTATTGAGTTTTACAAGAAACAATTTTTCCCAGCGTGCGGTAAGAAAGTGTTGCCTTTTATTTTATGTTCGCACGGGTATCGTATCATTATAAAGTACACATAAAAACAAATTAAAGTAAGTTTAGGTTAGGTAAACTCAAGTAGAGATAAATAGATAGCCCATAGATTTGCAGTCAGCTAAATAAACCCAGACTAAATAATAAATTAAAGCAATATGTTTTGAGTTTATTTTTGAGTTTTACATTAGGTTAATGCCTTATTTCCGCCGAGAGACTAATTGATATGGATAGCGTTTAGAAAAGTTCGTTCTGCGTTAACTAATTGGTAACTCTAAATTGGTACACAAAATGAATTCTATGAATTAATTCAAATATCAGATTATTAGATCGAAATTTATATTTGATCATAAAGTCATTCATTTATTAATCAATAATAAAGAATATTAGATAACACGAATAAATAAAGCATTTTCTGTTTATAATATTAATTTACGTAATTAAGATACGTTTGATGTTATAGAATCAGGAGGGGATGGAGATTATTTCGAATAAATTTTACGAAGCTTAAAACTCTCATATTTTATTTTATGTTAATAAAGCTTATCTTACCGTCAAGTTAGATATAAAATTAAAAATACTTAACGATAGAATGGCAAATATAAAGATTTTCTGAAATATTCATAAAATCACTGTTCTTTGTTTCCATAGGGAACATTCATACTTACATTGATCCTAATAATGTTATACATGCGAAAGTTTATGAAAATAAATGTATGGACGTTTGTTACTCTTTCACGTCAATACTACCGAACGGATTTTGATGAAACTTCATAGTAATATAGCTTAAACTTCCGAATAACACATAGGATATATTATATAACGTTTAACGCGGGTGAAAAATCGGAGCACAGTTACATAAATAGATTATTGATGGTGACACGTAGATCTATAACTTTATCCAGAACTACATTTAGACCTGAAAGCAGTAGCCATCGATTTTGATCAATAAAATGACATCTGTCACCCGCAGTAATCGGTGCACAAAATTTGAATAAAAGTCTTTTATCAATGACAAGATCGACGATTGGTTCCGTAAGATTCTGATGGGTACACAAGTATTTTAATTTAACATCGCGGAAACAACGATGCCAAATATTCTCAAAACTTTGAGAAATATGTAAAGAATATTTCGTGAAGAAGCTGTTTGGCTTTATTTATACGCTGACGTCACCCCAGTCTGGTTTGTTTACATCCTTAATTAAGATTGAGAAGAGAATTCGGACTATTTGATGAACATTTCGGGAACGTTATTGGATTATAATAATTTCTTAGCAAATGTTTTATTCCGTTTGAGCGATACATAGGAAAATCTTAAGTTTAATTGAAACTCATCCACCTATACAGCATGAACGTAATTAACGCACACCCTCAATCACCCCAATCAGAATATTATGTTGTAATCATAAGACACACTGAATTTTTTATTTAATATGTATATGCGTTGTTATTTACTAAATTAGTTTCTTGGAATAAAGATTATTTTTCTTTATTTTGTATTGAATTATGGAATTTGTATGAATACAAATAAACTGCGATTTTAAACGTCTTATTACGTTGACTTACGGTCCATTTCAATTTGTTTTGACTGTAAAGGGTTAATATGACAATAATTTCCGTAGTTTTGATTATTTTGGATTAAAAAATTCCCTATATTAAAAATGATATAAATCGATTCAGTAAACGATTCTGAACAAACTATTTTGAGGATGTGCGTTAATTAAGTTACATGTTGCATATACCTAAAACCTACGTAGGTGTAGATATATATTTGTGTTTATAATATAGGTATATACGCTTTAAATCTATGTATTCGTATTAATATTTCATTTGACGGGCCGGTTGGGGTGGTTGGTAGATACTTACCTTTACGCCGCAGGTCGTAGCTTTGATTCCCACCCAGGAAAGATATTTGTGAACATGTCTGTTTGTACTGAGTCTTAGTGTGATATCATCTATGATACATACATACATACATAGACTCACGCCTGTTTCCCAGAGGGGTAGGCAGAGACAACGGATTTCCATTTGTCACGATCTTTGCATACTTCTTTAGCCTCGATTACTGTCATTATATTCTTCATACATGCTCGCCGGTTTAGGGTACTTCTGACCTGCCCTTTCTTGAGAACATCTTCAATTTGGTCAGAGAATGTTCGACGTGGTCTTCCCCTTCCGGTTGTCCCATTCACACAGGCCAGGTATACTTCTTTTGTCAATCTTCTTTCATTCATTCTTTCTAAATGGCCAAACCATCTCAGCATGCCTTTTTCAATCTTTGTGACTACATCCTCTTTCACACCACAACGCTCTCTTACATCAGTATTTCGAATTCTGTCTCTCAAAGTCACACCACACATACTTCTCAGAGCTCTCATTTCCACTGCATTTATTTTACTTTCATTCTTTTTCTGCCATACCCAACTTTCACTTCCATACATTAAAGTTGGCACTAACACTCCATCGTGCACGGCTAGTCGAGCCTTTTTTGATACTTGCCGGCTACTCATAAAGGCGTGTAGTGCCCCATTCACTCTGTTCCCCACATTTACTCTTCTAACAATATATTTTTCATATTTCCCATCTCTCGTAAACAAAGTTCCCAAATATACAAACTCATTCACCTGTTCGACTTTCTCTCCTCCAATCACAATATCACACGCTGTCGTGTATTCATCTCTCTCAATTACCATTACTTTCGTCTTACCTACATTCATTTTCATCCCTTTCCTTTCAAAAGATTCATACATATTTGTTACCATCACCTGCAACTCGTCCGCCGATGATGCAAGTAAAACTTGATCATCAGCGTAAATCAGACATTTGATGAGTAACTCATTCATCCTTACACCGCATTCACTTTCTTTCAAATCTTTTAAACAGCTATCCATGAATAGGTTAAACAACCACGGTGACGCTACACATCCCTGTCTAACACCCTTTTGGATGCTAAACCACTCGGTGTATGACCCGTTAATCCTCACGCAAGCTCTGGAATCCCTATAAAGAGATTTCAGTGCTTGAACAAGGTTGTCGTTCAACCCATACATGGACAGTACCGACCATAGTTCATTCCTCAACACTCTATCGTAGGCCTTTTCTAAGTCTACGAAGGCACAGTAGACCCTTTGGTTTTTGCCCATAAACTTCTCTACTATGCTTCGCAGAGAAAAGACCTGATCCGTGCATCCCATTCCTTCCCGAAAACCCGCCCGTGCATCCCATATTTTCGCATCGGTTTCTTTCTCAACTCTTTCAACCAATACTTTTGCATACAACTTACCAACGACGCTGAGCAGACTAATGCCCCTATAGTTTTTACAGTCTTGCCGTGAGCCTTTCCCTTTGTAAAGAGGTACAATGACAGCCTTGCACCAATCACTTGGCACTTGGCCGGTGGTATAGCATAAATTGGAAAGGCTGCACAGCTGACTCGCTATGACGCCATGTCCAGCCTTCAGCATCTCGGAAGTTATCCTGTCATACCCTGGTGACATACCTGATTTCATACCCTTAATAGCTTTCACAATCTCATCCATACCAATTTCATCTTTACATTTGTTCTTGTCTATACTTAGTGAACTACGTTCACTCTCTGTTACACCTCTTTCATACAAACTTTCAAAATACTCTTTCCAACGTTTTAACACGCATTCTTCCCCTTTCACTATATTTCCATCTTGGTCTCGTATGGATTTCAGTTCTGAGGTTTGAGTTATGCCTCTTGCTGATCTAACGGATTACCAGAAAAACTTAATGTTCGTCTGAAAATCCTTAGACAACCTTCTATCAAAATTATCCTTTTGTTCATTTTTCTTTTCGTTCACCACATCCTTTACAATTCCTTTCATTTTCCTTTAATTATTCCAGGCCCTTTCTATATCCTCATTCGTCGCCTTATGCATTCGTTCGTTTGCTCTGGTGGCTAGCCAGTCTAACCACGCTTTCTTCTTTTCACATACAACTTTTTGTACACTTTTATCCCACCAAATATTCTTCATCTTTCTTCCTCTTCTTCTCTTTATTACACCACATACTTCACCAGCTACACTCACCACACCTTCTTTGACTACCTTCCATAGCTCTTCTACTTCTCTTATGTCTTCAGATCCCCCAAACTTCTCAACCAACTTACTTTTGTACTCATCTGCCACTTCTTCCTCTTGTAGTTCCTCTACTTTTATTCTCTCTAGTACACTTTTAGTCTCAGGGATTCGGTGGTGCCATCCTTTGAATAGACCACTTATTCGGCTCATTACCAGAAAGTAGTCTGTATGGATTGCGGTCCCACGATAGACTCTTGTGTCTAGAACATTCTTTCTCAGTCTTTCATCTACAATCACGAAGTCAATCATACTCTTTCTCACATTTTTCCTCTCTCGTGTAAACGTATGGATTCTTTTATGTTCAAACATAGTATTTGTAACACAAAGACCCCATTCCAAACATATCTCAAGCAGACTGTACCCATTCTCATTCTCACTCTCGTCACCGAATTGACCTAGTACTCTTTCAAAACCATCACGTTTTACCCCAACCCATCCATTAAAATCACCTAACATTATTACTCTTTCATTATACCGACTTAACCGCAACACATCTCTCAGGGTCTCCCAGAATGCCTTTCTTTCCTCTTGTTCTCGCTGTATTACAACTGCACCCATATCTACAGGAGCGTACACTCCTACTAGGAAGATACGGGTCATACCAACTTTCATTCTCAACCACATTACTCTTGCATTCACGCATTCGAACTCAGTCACACACTCAGACATACTTGTGGAAAGAATGAGACCCACACCTTGGCAAGCTCGGGTGGTGTTCGGTACTCCAGACCAATACGCCGTGTATAGTCCGTGGTTTGTAGTATCACACTCTTTCCACTTCGTCTCATTCACACACAACACATCGATCCGCTTTTCACTCATCAGCTGACATAGTTCGTCCATCTTACCTTCTATTCCTCCTCCAACATTCAACGTAGCAAAACGGCTCTCCGTTGACCACTTTTCGCCTCTCTGGGAAACGAGACGTGACGGGTGGCGGACCACGTCGCCGCCATTTAAAGGATTAAAATTTCTTATCTCCATTGCGTCCCACGAGTATTAGGGACTAAACGGTCCACCCTCGCAGAGCCCTATACGGGGGTAAGGCGGATCCATGCTGTGTCCTATGACCGCCAACATAGACACCCTCCGTTATCGACCAGAATACCCTCTGGCCATGGATCCCTCAGCACGGGTCGGATAACACTTTGGATCGGGGTTTTGTTTCAGGTATGCTCCCTCGGACTAAATAGCTCACTTGTGCTCGTCCCCTGCGTCTCGGTGAGCGTACAGTAAGCTAGCTAACTCGGCCTGTGAGCGCCGCCGTTGGTATGCATAATTATGCCTACTCTTCAGCCGCCGCTCTAAGTTACTATCCTGTACTGATAGTAACTATGCTATCGTAGGCCTCTGATGAATCCTAAGATTCTAGAGCCACCGATAGAGGCAGTTCAAGGTCATACCCGGGACCATCATCTATGATATATAATAATAATATCTAGGGACAATGCCACACAGATCATCCTAGCCCCAAACTAAGCAAACCTTGTACTATGGGTACCAGGCGACGATATACATAGATAAATACTTATATACATGGAAAACATCCATGACTCAGAAACAAATATTCGTGCTCTTCACACAAATATTTGCACTTACCGGGATTCGAACCCAGGACCACCAGCGTCGTAGGCTGGAGCACTACCAACTAGGCTACGGTGACCGTCAAATATAAGAATGTATTTACAAAAAAAAGTTAATAATAATAATAATATTTAGGGACAATTTCACACAGATCATCCTAGCCCCAAACTAAGCAAAGCTTGTACTATGGGTACCAGGCGACGATATATGTAGTATATCGGTTATCTGGTTTCCGTAGTACAAGTTCTGCTTAGTTTGAGATCAGGCAGGCGTGTGTGAATAATGTCCCAGGATGTTTATATTGTCATTTAAATTTGTAATATTAATTAAATTTACAGGTCCTACTATTCCGGTCCACGATAATAGGAAGATCCGCTTTTACTGTATTTTATTTTTAGTGATAAGGCCATCGTGTTAATATCCTTTTCCATTTTTTGTGTTCAATAAAGACTTCATTTATCTATCTATTTTTTTCCAAACTGATACCTGTATAATTATTTCGCGTTAATGCCATCAGTTTCCCATAGCCTAGTGGTAATCAGATAGCCGAAAACACTATCGGGAACGAACGTTATCAAATAATGTGCCAAAAATTCCACCTCATTAGCCGAGCGTGTTTTGGTAGCGAGGAAATCGTTTTAATACTGCTATTTGTTCGCTAGCGATTTTACGACTCTTACATATATAATGATAATGAACAGATCTTACATACAGGTATACTACTAAAGACCAATTATACTATACCAGATTTTAGGTATTAGGTGTTCACGTTTCATATTAGTTGTTCATAATTTGTCATTAGATCATGGTAAACTAAATTACATTTAATTTTGACAAATAAAAGGAAATAGTTTTGTTTATTATACATTATTAATCATTTATACTTACTTTTGTAACGCTAACAAACATTAAATTTTAATTCGTATACACCATTTTTAGGGTTCCGTAGCCAAATAGCAAAAAACGGAACCCTTATAGATTCGTCATGTCTGTCTGTCTGTCTGTCCGTCCATATTTCACAGCCATATTTTTCCGAAACTATAATAGCTGTACTGTTGAAACTTGGTAAGTAGATGTATTCTGTGCACCGCATTAAGATTAACAAAATAGAAAAATAATAATAATTTTGGGGGATCCCCATACATAGAACCGAAACACAAAAAAAAATCTAAAAATAATCATTATTTTCTAAACTGAATAGTTTGCGCGAGAGACACTTCCAAAGTGGAAAAATGAGTGTCCCCCGCCTGTAACTTCTAAAATAAGAGAATGATAAAACTAAAAAATATATGATGTACATTACCATGTAAACTAACAACAAAAATTGGTTTGAACGAAATCTAGTAAGTAGTTTTTTTTAATGCGTCATAAATCGTAAACCGCAATTTACCTTTCATTTAATCAATTGAAATACTTGCTGTTGCGGAACCCTTCATGGGCGAGTATGACTCGCACTTGGCCGGTTTTTTAATATTTATCTTTATCTGTTATAAATCTGAATCACCTATACAGGGTGGATGGATACTAATTACAAAAATATTTGATTAATAGATAGATAATACTTTATTGCACCAAATTGAAACATAACATTGAAACATAAGTTAACTTATATTATGAAGTAGAAACGGCAGTCTTATCATATAGCAATCTCTTCAATATTAATATTTAATCGTAACAAATACGTGCCTGCAGGTTTATTGTAGATATTTAGTAAAGAAAGAAGGCAATATTTAGTAGTCCCTGACACACGCGTTGGTAAATCTTGAAGCTATGATAGTAGCTCACAGCAAAGTAATAATTATTCTTTTAAGTAAGCATGGGGGAGACAGCCCAACAAAGTCTAGAGGTTTAAATTCATTTTTTAGTCTACTATAGACTTTCTAGAAGAAGGTTTAATGTAAAACCTGTAAAATGTTGGCACCCTTTGGGTACGGAATCCAAAAGATAAATATGATTTGAGATCTGTAAGATTAGACAAATTTATTAAATATCACGTTTTCAATTTCAGTTTCGGCTTTTTGATGTGGAGTTCGGATGCGGCGGACACTCGGTGACACCCGAAGCTGCCGAGGGCGACATCACCATATCGGAGCTGAATCAGAATAATGCTGAAACATCTCCCCCCTCGCCAAAAGAGGGTTCTCATTTAAATTTGCCCGAGGAGATTCCCCACAACTGGACAGAAATATCATCAGTTTTATTAAAGGGTGACAAAAACAATTGCATGCGGCTGCCTATCATCCTAGTGAATGATAAGCCACCGGAAGATTTAGACCAAAAATGGCTAAATTTTGTACAAGCTTCAAAAAATGAAAAGTTGCAATATTTCCAAACTAGAAGAAAGTTCAAACGAAAATACTGTAGAAGCAGGCGACATGCCGCACCCAAAAGATCGTACTCGATCGGTTAAACTTAAAGATAACTTGAACATGACTGCTGTAAAAACGATATTTATATAGTTTTTAGGCTTCAGGAATGTATGTCTGTTAGTATGTTGGCTTGTTCTTTAGTCCAGCCTATCGCCCAGGTAAATGACAAATCACGGGTATCTTTTGGACCTGAAATGGTTGAGTTTTGAACGAGCTTTAAAATATGAAAAATTACAATATTACTAACCATAAAGAAAGTTGCAACGACAATAATCTAGGAGCAGGAGAAATTTCCTACCCAAAAATCGCGCTTAGTCAGATAAAATTAATTTAAACCGAGAGTCTTACGTTTTTAGGGTTCAATAATATCTGCATGTTGCAACGAAAATAATCTAGGAGCAGGAGATATTTCCCACCCAAAAATCGCGCTTGATCAGATAAAATTCATTTAAACCGAGAGTAAGACTCTCGGTTTTTAGGGTTTTTGGGTTTTTAGTACAACATAACTTGTTATAGCTTGCATCGTGTATGTTGTGTAGATACCATTAAAATCCTTTGTTTTTGTATAAAAAACGTCCATCAGACAACATACATACAGAATATGGTTTTTTGTACACCAAAATCACACGTCGCATTAACTTAATCTGGATTGTGTGAATCAGAACCAAATAAAGACTGACTTTTTGTCTCTTTTAACTGCAATTTGACTAACATTTAATCATTGATCAGGTTAGGTTATATGGTAGGTACCTTCAACTCGTTGTAAAAATAGTGGAAGGAATTTAAGGTCTGTAATCTATGGTTCGATTGCGAAATTACTACATATTATTATATTACAATAGAAAACTAATAAAACCAGAATCAAAATCTACTAAGAAATATATTGTCAATTGATGAATGTGTAGATCACAGGAAAATTGAGTTCCTTCAGTTCCATCTGCTATTTATGTTATACAGTATATTGTCGCGCTAATAACTATAGTTATATACAAAATAATACAAGTGTATAAAACAAATATACTGGGCTCAGCTGGCTCAAAACAAACTAGTGGATTATAGAAGTAGCATGTGTGGTGACGGCGACAAATATCAGAATCAGAATATCATCACCCCATCTCATCCCGTGGGGGGCGTAGAAGTCGACCCGAGGGAATATCTACCAGAGGACGGGAAGCAGCTTCCTTCTGAGTACTACGACCATCATACTGCGATCGGCAACCCGCCTGCCAAGCGTGGCGATTATGGCATATCCCCTCAAGATGATTCTTGAGGGAGGCTTGTCCAGCAGTGGACTTATTTAAGCTGTAATGATGATGATGTCTACTGACAATGGAGTTATCAAGCTTAATCTATTGTTTAAATTATAGATACATACATATATTCCCCAGTAATGTAGGTCAGGTAGACCACAGTGAAAATGAAATGTATATTTATCGACAGTCGCTAGTCGTATCTTTAACGGTTATGTGAGTTTATTTTAAGAATAGTTTTGTGTATCCTACTGTGATTTATGTAATGGTTAAGTGAGTAATGAACGGCCCTATATTGTATATAGAATATTGTTATAAAATGAGTTATTTTTATCCATTCCTTGCAGTCTGTCAACATATAGGACAAGGTTATATACTACGTATAAGTAAAATATTCCTAAATATTATCATTTATTTTATTGCACCCTAAAGAAAGAACACCTTTATTCCTTGAACTGGTTTTCTGCCAGTACGTGGAGAATACGCACAGAATAAATTAAAAAGCACAAAAAAAAATATTATCATACTATACTGTAGATTGCGACAGCTATTGGACATTTTTGTGTAGTAAGTTAATCTAATTTTTGTTTGTGTTATTTTGCATGTTAACTTCTGTGTTTCAAATATTCTGTCATGAATGTCTACCCTTTCACTTCAGCAATTGCGTGAATCATTGACTATATGATCGGTATGTGCGCTACTATATCATGTACAGATATACGCTGATCTCCCAGCTCCCAGTCAGTTTTCTGGGTTTCCCTACATTCGATTGTTATTCTTGGTATTTTTACATGACTTATAATGAGACACACAACAATTCAAACCGAATCGTTATCCATATATTTTCGGCCGATAGGCAATCGTACAGTGACCAATCATGACTAAACTTATAAATTATAATACGTAGAATGTTTTTAAGATTTAAAGACTTAAATATATATTTTTTTGAAATCTTACAAATTTATGTTTTATACCAATAAATAAAATCAAATATTCTTAATCTATTCGTCATTTCATTCAAATACCCATCTTAACGACTAACGTCATAATATAAGTAAACAAGTTCTACAAATTTGTTAAATTAAGTCACTAAAACTTTACAATACATTTAAATAATAATAATAATATGATATCTAGGGACAATGCCACACAGATCATCCTAGCCCCAAACTAAGCCAAGCTTGTACTATGGGTACAAGGCGACGATATACATACTTATATAGATAGATAAATACTTAAATACATAGAAAACATCCATGACTCCGAAACCAATATTCGTGCTCATCACACAAATATTTGCACTTACCGGGAACCCACTCACTCGAACCCAGGACCACCAGCTTCGTAGGCAGGTGCACTACCAACTAGGCTACGGTGACCGACCGTAATTTAAATAATACTTTGTACGGTAAATTCTTGTATATTTACACACGTTTAATAATAAATAATGTCTTCCTAGCTGAATTTAAGCCACGGCGATCAGGCATCATCTATTATAGCGCACAAGTGTATGCGTAATAAACACACGGGCACTTTCTATTCCATCACTCTCATGATGATATACGAGACGTCAGGGCCAGGACCGACGAGGGTATGTTACCGTCAAATCCCACACTTCGGGCTGATACTGTGAAATTTTGCTTATTACAGAAAAATCTCTAAATCACTCTTGACCCGACCCGGGATTTGAACCCAGGACCTCGTTATCTGTGGTTGAACACGGTACCGCCGCACTAAAGAGGCAGTTATGATACACCTATGACGTCATGTCAGCCTAACCTTTTGCACGGCAATTTTAAAAAGTAAAGCTTGACATCCTTTTAGGTACATAAATAGTTTTATATAAATGAATTTGTATTAAATGACGTTACCTCCTTGAAACCTTTCTATAACGAGAAAGCATTTCCGTATCCGTCGAATTATTTACAATTTCATTCCTTTTTACCAATATATATCCGGTCCAGTGGCGCCACCTGGCGGCGATGCGGCTTTTTAGTTTCGTAAAATAAGCAGCGCCATTTTGTAGTCATTGGCGTTTTAGTACCCGTCGAGGCAACACGTGCACCGCAGCTCTGCTCTGTCACTGTTGCCAAGCTCATAAAAAGTGAAGTGTATATCAGTGTACCTACTTTATACAAAGTATAATACCGCAGTAAGTCATTCCTTTCTTTTTTTGTTTCAAATACTGTTTAACATTATAAATGTGTGATCATATTTTAACGGTTTTTCCGTTCGGATCACTCACTACGATGCTTTGAAGCATTAAATGATTAAAGTTATATATTCCTAACAATAGTGGACTAGAAAAAATATATTTCATTGTTATAATGTGTTTTTCGGCAGTAAATACTTGCTAACCGCTTGAAATTTGAAAATGGTTTATATTTCAGAACTATTCAAATCAAATCACTTTGTATTGTTTTAAATTTTGCCCGATATGGTTAGACCACGAATTTAAACGTATTATCGATTTAAATTGCTATCTACCCTAGCTTTATTAGTCTGAGTAGAATAGAACAAAAGCTACTACTACCTTTCGTAAATGACGCGTACCTACCTACGTATATTAATCTTTTGACGCGTTTTTTCTCTTAGTCATGGAAAACTCTGACTTGACTCGTGACGCCGAGCCCGTGGCTACTGCCGGCCCAAGCGGAATGAGCCGCAAGCGAGATCGGAGCATCGACAGTGGTAGCAGTTCAACGAGCAGCAGCTCTACGAGCTCCTCTGCCTCTGGTACGAAGAGGACAAAGAAGTCTCACCGCCGTCGCCATCGTAAACGAAGTAGGCGCACTAAATCGAACCAGTTGATGGACATGCTTTTCAAAGAGGTAGGCGAGCTTAAAAAGCACATTTTGACATCAAATACGGTTGATACCGCTTGCGCGCAGGACAATATTTCCGTTTGTTCGGCTATCAGTGGCGATTTATATCAATTGCATCATGTTACTGATGAGCAATGTCCTAATTATGATTATCAAGATATAAACCCAGATTTCACATTTGAAATCGAAACTAAATTAAAAGAACCATCTGTCCCAAAAACACCTGACGCTTATTTAAAAATGCTTACTGAAGTCCAACGCTTAGGTAGTACATCTTGGGCAGAAGTAAGATATGCCGATACACAAAAAGTATATAACCGCACTCCAGGTTTCATAGACTTGGAAACAAACGAAGAGGTGAAAACATATGATACCTTACGTCATCTGGTTAATGCTGATAAATCTTATGCCGCAATAACATATTGCATACTTAAACAAAAAGAATCATTGCAAAATAATATTCGTAGTCTTCTCTCTTGGGCTAAAAGTAATGAGATTAATTATGAAAATTTAAGTATTAAGGTAGGTGAACTATTCCAAAAGAGTGAGTTGAACAAAACCACTTCAGATCTTTTACAGCTTGTATGCGGCCATAGAGCTGAAAGCATTGAAATGCGTAGGGAAGCTATTACTAGTAAAGTTCGAGACCCACTTGTTAAAGTTGTATTAAATAAAATATCGCAAAGATCGTGACAAATGGAAATCCGTTGTCTCTGCCTACCCCTCTGGGAAACAGGCGTGAGTCTATGTATGTATGTATGTAAATAAAATACCCCCCTCCATATCTCACTTATTTGATTCTGAACCTTTTACCACGGCATTAGAAAAGGCAGGTGGGGTCCGTAAAGCTTTTTGGCCCGCCAAATCAGATGACTGTAACAAAAAGTCTAATCTGCCCACTCGCCGCCCCTCGCGGGGGCCAGGCATTAACAAAACAGTTCCATCGCGTGGAACTCAGTACAATAGCTACTATGAAGCTACGCATATGCCACCATATGCCTTTACCAACCCACCCTCGCGGGGTGGATACAATTTGTCTTCCAGTCTTGTCAGGCCAATTAGCACAACACCAGTTGCAATGGAGGGAAATGGGTGCACCAGAAATAATCTTAAATTTGATTCATGGGTATCGCGTACCCTTCACCCAAAAGCCTCCACTAGTTTACCCAAATGTAAACAAAGGTCCTCTTCACACACCTGCCTCACAGGTAATGTCAATGATTATCAAAAAAATGAAAAAGCAAGGTGTTTTGGAAGCAGCTCGTACTTCACCAAGCTTTATATCCCCGCTATTTCTGGTGCCAAAACAGGATGGTTCAGCCCGGCCAATATTCAATCTGAAAGCGCTAAACAAATACGTGAAAACAGAATCCTTTCACTTGATAAATATGTATCGTGTCCCAGACTTTCTGCAGCCACAGGACTGGATGTGCAAAGTCGACCTATCACAAGCATATTTTCATTTACCAGTTCAAAAGTCACACAGACGGTTCCTACGTCTAATATACAATCAAGAATTGCTAGAGATGACTTGCCTACCGTTCGGGCTATCTACTGCCCCGAAAACGTTTTCCATACTGACAAATTGGATTGCCCAAATATTAAGAGAA
The DNA here is from genome assembly GCA_951640165.1 of Pseudoips prasinana. NCBI lineage: Eukaryota > Metazoa > Arthropoda > Insecta > Lepidoptera > Nolidae > Pseudoips > Pseudoips prasinana. The sequence continues at coordinate 13,265,666 of OX621241.1, read as the reverse complement.
AAATGGAACCTAAGGGTCATAATATACTTGGACGATTTCTTAATCGTGCATCAAGATGCTCACATATTAAAAGTTCAGGTGAAACTCGCAATACAAATACTACAGAGATTAGGCTGGGAAATAAATTTCGAAAAATCTGTATTAAGACCTCAAAGGAGCCTAACATATTTAGGCATTCTCTGGCGACCATGGGAAAATCTCAAATCCCTCCCAGACGACAAGGTCGCTGTAATTCTCAGGAAGGTGAATGTACTACTAATTCAAAAACAAGCAACGATAAACGAGTTACAAAGTCTAGTAGGCCTCCTGAATTTTGCCAGTTTTGTCGTTCCACGAGGTCGACTCTATCACCGGCAGTTGTTAAAGTTCATGAACTCTCTACCAAAACAATCGCTAAAACGTTATGCTCTACCAAAAAATGTCCTAGAGGAGCTAATTTGGTGGTCCCTCAATTGCCGGTCGTCAAAACCTTTACATTATCCCCATCCGGTGAACTTCCTAGTAACCGATGCGTCGGATATAGCTTGGGGTGCACAGCTGAACGATTTAGCTCTCGCAGGGACTTGGTCACAAAAGGAACAAGCGCTGCACTGCAATCAGAAAGAGATGCTGGCCATATTATATGCCCTTCAGAGTCAAATTCACCTACTCTGTCACAGTTCAGTACTAATTCAATGCGACAACAACACTGCTGTCGCTTATCTTCAAAAAGAAGGCGGAACAAAATCAGTACCCCTATCGGAAATAACATACAAAATTTTAGAATTATTAGACCAGCATCAAGTACATTTCGACATACAGTACATCCCAGGGAGGTACAACATACATGCCGACCATCTGTCACGTCGCCAAAAAGTCCCAGAATGGCATCTTCTACCTGCCGGCGTGCAAAAAGTGTTCGCCAAATGGGGCACTCCGATGATAGACCTATTTGCCTCGGAAAACGCTCATGTAGTGAACAATTATGTGTCACGAGATCTGAAAGACCGACAGGCCCTATTCCGAGACGCATTCAGTGTTCCATGGAACTACCCACTGGCGTGGGTGTTCCCACCACCGTTCTTAATTCCCAAAGTTCTGTCTCACCTAAACCGGTCGACAGGCACATACTTACTAGTAGTTCCTCGGTGGAGGAGGGTCTTTTGGCGCGCAGATCTCAGAGCCCGAGCACTTGCAGCACCCCTAACTCTGACAAATCTAAACAAACATCTAGTCGACACATCAACGGGGCGCCCGCCTCCAGCAGTCGAGAACATAATTCTAGAAGTTTGGAAATGTGGGGGTGGTCTGAGGCGGTGAAAAAAATGGAATACGGAACAGCTGTCCTTACTGAGAAGTTTTTGGCGTAAGTCAACATTAAAAACTTACGAGATAGCCTGGAAGCGATGGACATTATGGTCACAGGCTAATGACGTCGATTCGTCAAACCCTACAGGCTCCCAACTAGCTCGATTCTTATCAGATTTGTATTTAATCAATAAATTATCCTACAATACAATACTTCTTCATAAGTCTGTTGTATCTACGTTGTGTAATGTAGAAGGGTCAAGTAAAATAAGCTCTCACGTTCTTGTAAAACATATTCTGAAATCGATCGCTCTCCAAAATCCAAAGAACTCTAAGCCGCCCATATGGGACGTTAGTAAACTTTCCGCCTTTTTAAGCAATTGTACTATAGATAATAATAATATATTTCAAACATCACGACATGCGGCAATATTATTACTACTATGTTCGGGTCGTCGTATCCACGACTTAACTTTACTAAGAGTAGATCCTGATCATTGTATTATATTGGATGATAATATAATTTTTTGGCCTGAATTTGGATCAAAAACTGACAGTAGCACTCACAGACAATCTGGTTGGAAACTGCTGTCAAACGCAACTAACCATAATCTTGATCCTGTATACTGGATAAAAAGAACAATTGTTTTGTTGGAAAATAGGCGAAATATTTCAGAATCATGTAATCTTTTTATTACGTTAAGAGGTCTGCCTAAACCAGCATCCCGTTCAATCATTGCGGGATGGGTAAAAACTTTATTTAAAGATGCAAGCATAATTGCCCCTCCGGGTAGTGTCAGATCAGCCGTAGCATCCAAAAGTTGGATAGAAAATCATTCCATCGATGACATATTAGCCCGTGGAAATTGGCGATCAGCAAATACGTTCCAAAAATTTTATAAACGCGAAGTGATTAAATGTTCTGATTCACAAAATATAACGATATGCTTCAATCCGCTTAGTTAATCTTCTCTAAGATATCTTATGTGTTACATTCTAATTAACTTTTTGAAGTTGTTATTATTCTTACATTATTGATAATTGTAAAATTGGTAATGATTTAACATCACAAAGAATTACATGTATATATGAAAGATTATATGTAATAATAAAGCATAAGAATACGAGTTAATTGTAATTTTATTATTAAAATCCTTATCACATTGGCGTTCTTAAAGTTCCAAGTGGCGTCACCAGGCGATAACAAACAGATCTCGTTATAGAAAGGTTTCAAGGAGGTAACGTCATTTAATAGCAGCGTTTTACCTGAAATAAAACGCATATTAAATTACTTACCTCCTTGAAACCTTTAATTTAATTTCTGCCTGGTGTTATTATTATAAAGCCAATGACTACAAAATGGCGCTGCTTATTTTACGAAACTAAAAAGCCGCATCGCCGCCAGGTGGCGCCACTGGACCGGATATATATTGGTAAAAAGGAATGAAATTGTAAATAATTCGACGGATACGGAAATGCTTTCTCGTTATAGAAAGGTTTCAAGGAGGTAAGTAATTTAATATGCGTTTTATTTCAGGTAAAACGCTGCTATTTTACTTGGGTTCATACATTGTGGTTTATCTTAAACAGTTTTTGAAAAGTTGTCCGTTCCCTAGTATATAGTCAAATAAAGTTAATTCTCGTGTTCTCGCGGTGTTGCCACCGAAAAGTCTTTTCTAGGTAGGAACATATCTGTTTCTTACTAACATTAAAATTGAAATGAGATTATTTATACCCTGAATTAACAAATAGACTACAAAAATCTTGCTTTGTCGCGAGTAGCACTTTGGAGCGCAGTTAGTGGAAAGTAATAAAACCACACAAGCAGATCTAAATAAAACAAGCGTTCAGTAGGTAAGATACAAGTTCTATGAAATTACATATTGTACAATTAATACTATGTTGGTAAAAACACTTTGTCTGACACACTATATCTTGGCAGTTTCTTAATTACAAAGGCCGTTTTATAGTCTAAGTGTGACTATTACTGCTGTATCTAGATACTAATTCCCACCTAAGAGCATAATCGACAAGTATTAACATATCGAATGATGCAAAATCGCCATATAGGTAACATCAATTTCTTATTCAAAATATTGTTCTTGAATGCCTAGATACTTAGAAAGAGCATTGTGTATTTCAAAATACCACATAAAAATTGTTGTGGTCCCATAATTTACCTTAACCTCTTGGAATAATATGACGATTAAAATTTGGACTTAGACGAACTTCTTTTTAAAATCCTTTTTTTTTAGAAAGATAGTATATTTTTTTCAGAATCATCCCGAGCGAATGAAATGTGGTCATGAAAAAGAGTCCATCACGTCCAAATCCACCTAAAATATCTGTGATTTAATAATATCTTTAGCGGTAGCTTTTATCCAATGTTGGTTACCAGTTAATATTGCCCTGTGTAGTCTTTCTTAGAACTGACGTGAAATCAACCTACCCTTTTGGTTTTCACTTCCAATCATACGAAAAAGAAAATCACTTTACAACTTAATTACGAACGACTCAAACGCTTTGAAAAAACATCAACTCAAGCTGGCGTTGCTGCTGAAAGCAAAATATTTTTCATTTATTTTTTAGGCCTATTTACCATTTTCTCACTGTTCGTCTTTCATTTTAATTGCTTAAATAAAAAGCGAGTAAGATTTATTATGTAGTCGGTTAAATACAAAACCAATTACTTTATATTTGCCAACAAGAGCTAATTGGAGCAACTAGGGTGTTAAAACACTTCCACGCGAGTTGAGAGGTGTGAAAGCGTGTGAGGGGCAATCCCGACTTGGCGTAGTTACGTAACATAATTATATTACTTCCATTATGAAGGGAGGTTAGGTATGTTAATCTGGAAATAGTTTAAATCGACACATTAATAGTTAATGGTAGCATGGCTGTTCTCACCCGCTCTAGTTTCGCGTTTGTGATTAAGTATTGTGTTAAAACGAAATAGTCGTTACAAAATTATAGTCACAAAAAAGAAAGTCTAAAGGTGGCGGATCACGAGTTAAGCCTGTCCGCTTGCGCCAGTTTTTCATCGACAATATCGAGTTGTCGGCTCATGGTTAAGTATAGAGTAAAATAAACAGTGGAGGTAAGGACCACAACCTATCCATGAAACAGAACCAAATAAAGAGCTCCAGCTGGTAAAACTTGAAATAAAAACTATCCTTCTATATCCATTTGTGTATAGTACCTAAGGTAATCTCATGTTTGTGTATTTTGCATATTGATGTTTTACATGCTGTTTAGGGTAATTAGCAATCCCAGCTCCTTAAGTTATGTCTACTATTTATTTTACGACTTATATATTGTGTACATAGCTAATTTTTGTTGAGGATACCCACCGAGGGTGAAAATTGTCCAGGAGAATTAACTTCTGTGTTAACAACCAACTAAATAGCTGTAGGAGATTTAGCAAATAACCTACTTCACATGTTTTCAATCCGTCATGAGATTTAATAATAAAAATACAAAAATCTGTCTTGGGTATCTTTGGGCCTTGGGACTTAAAAAAGTTTTGATTCGTTACAATTACATTAAAATTCAACTATTAATATCGAAATTTGTCGATGCATTATCACTTCAGTTGATGATCCGCCAGAGCAGCCGCCGTTTTCGTTTGGGATGCCAAGTCATGGAAATATTGATACTTTTTGTGGATGGTTAAAAGGATGACGTAAACCATTAATTCTTATCGACATTTGCCATATGACCTGGATTTTTCTAGCTACAGAAATGCAAAACCAGATTAACAACCGCAGCAACACATTTTCCAGCAAGCTGGGACCACTTTTCATGTTAAACTTTTGGTTGCTATTCAGGATTTATCCCCTGAGATAGTCGGAGCCTCCGAGGAGACTACTAGTAACTGGAACCTCGATAAAGGCCCTGCTGATTTATTCCTATGGGCTTACTTAAAAAGAAAAATTTACAACCCATTGGGTGGCAGTGGGTTGTGAACCTGAATATTTTAAATTTTAAGAAGCTATTCCAAAAGCGAATATCCGGCGAGTGAGGCACAATGAGTGTTAAGAAGTGGAAGATCTACATTTATAAAACGGTTGTTTTTTAATCAATAGAATTCATTATTTTATTCCTTAATTTACCATTGATTAAAACGTCTTAGTTTATATTATTGAGCATTTGGAAGGCGCTTACTGAATGAGTTGACACCATTGCCCTAAATCGGTTTAGGTATAGTGATTGGAGCCGTTTAATTGTTGGATAATAATATTAGAAATGAATATCGGATCTTTTGTCTGCCCTGGATTGTTAAATGAAGGGCCGCATACTAAGTAAGATTATTTTCCAACAAATTTAATATTTTCTAAAAAAATTGTTCTAGTTAGTAACAGCGTTTTATTTCCTGTCCTCCTGTAATATTATGTATAAAACATGAACTGTAATTATGTTTTGCTTTACAAAGTTTGAAGACGAGGCGTAAGATATTTTTTTATCATTTTTAATTATAAGTTGAAAACAACGCAGTATGAAAAATAAAAGCCTAATGAGAGTGTACAAATTAGGAATTCCAACCGACTTTCAAAGAAGGAGGTAATCTAACTGTATTTTAGTGTGCTCGTTATTTGTGAATTTTGATTGTGAGACAGATTTTCAAAGTATTCGATTCGTTTGATAGGGAATGGTCCCGATTTAAATTATAATTACCTAGGTATACATTTATATCGGTGTGACAGACAGACGAACAAATCAACTTTAGGTGTTTTGTTAGTATTACTTCCAGTAAAGCATATGAAAGAAAATCCAAAACAAACATGGCCCAATTCTATATACGCCTTACGTTCTAATCCAACGTACTATAATTCAAAATATGGGTATAATGAGTGCCTTATTGAATTTCGACGCGATCCCAATTTCGAAAAAACTATAGTTCGGCTACTGATTGCTTCAATAGAATATATATTCGACTAGCACAAATCAGGCAGAACATACTTCGACAACACACCTTCGCATAACACTACTTCGATATGCACTTGTTCGGTGTATCTCTCATATGACGGAACACACGATCGAATTAATACTATTCTGAAATGAGACAATAATACTCCGAGCAATAACAAGCTTGTAATTTCTCCGAGCAATAATAGGTGAATTTCGCTTTATGCTTTTAGTTACAAAATAATTCCTTTTTTTAAAAATGAGTGTGGCAACTGGCCATTTTAAAGGTATTCCCGAATTCTAAATATCTAGAAAAATATATTCCAATTATAAAATATATGATTGTACAGACGCCAGTACGTCCAGCTACCCCACGCTGTCAAATTTCTTTTATAGATTTTCAACCTTAATCACATAAGTATAAGGTTCACTTTCAATAGCGGAAATTTGACAGATTGGGGTAGCTTGATGTGCTGGCTTCTGTACTAATTTAACTCTTTAAACCCTAAACTTATTCCAGGCGTGTGATTTGAATATAGGCTACCTACATTACAATATTCAGATATTTAGAAATAAAAAGCTTACAACTCCAACACATGTTTGAATTATGCTTCAAAGCTCAGAAGTTATTTAATAAGGGATTTAAACTTTAAATCCTTTGCGCTCAAAAATACAACTTATTTGTACAAACAATTTCAGTAATTTTTGCTCAGTTTTATAAAGAGATTAATTGAAATGAATGTGAAGCGCATAGTGATTAAATTATCTGTACGGTGTGGATGTGGCGTTTCTAACCTTATTTTGGGGCTCATTTGTTCGATTCAATTAATCTCAAATCGGAGAGTTTTGGCGCCAACGCGGAAAGGGACGCATAGGGGCTATGTTTTATTTTAAAAACTGGTGTAACCTCGAGTTTTTATCTGTAAATATGGTGGATCTTTAGACATAACATCTTCGACAACGTACACAAGTGGAGGAAAGTGCGATATTGCCTTGAATTGTGATTTTCCGTGTTGAAACCAAAACTCCATAGAAGCCTCTGGTAAAGTCTCCACTGCTTTACTGGGGTAGGACTATGACTTGACTGTGACGGATGTGACGGACATGACTGACTGACTTTGAAATATAAATATTACAACTGAAGACGAAGCGGTATGGTCACAGATCTTAGCCTACCCAAAGAGGGCGAAAAAAAAAATTTATCTCAAATCTATTAGAAGTGTATACTCGTACTTCTAAGCAAACGTTTTATACACATACAGGGTGGCCGAGGAGTTGACGTTCAAACGCAAAATTCAGATACTTTATGATGAGGAGTATCCGAATCACCCCCATGTATGTTCTATGATTTTGCATAGTTTTTGAGATAATAGCCAAGAGCGTTATCTGGCATACCAGCCGTCTGAGTCGGGTAAGTTTTGATTTTTATAGCGTAGCGCTTATGAAGCTTCAAATGACTTGACCGGTTGGCGTGGTTGGTAGATACTTGCATTTCAAGCCCAGGTCGTAGGTTCGATTTCCACCCAGGACAGCAAATTGTGCACAAGTATGTTAGTTTTGAGTCTGGGTGTAATTATCTATATAAGTATGTGTTTACCAAAGAAAACTAGTATATCAGTTATCCGGTTTCCATACTAAAAGGTTTGCTTAGTTTGGGAACAGATGGCCGTGGGTTAACCCACATGGCATCGAGTAAAGGGTTTGATTCCAACTCACACTCATCTGCTATAAAAATAGAATATTTATTTTATTATTTTACTTTGTTTATTGCTCCATAATGTGAAACAAAGGTCACGTAATAGCTAAGAAGTGTATCTAATTTAAGGTCGGCATTTGTTTCGAAGTATCATTCTGGGGTGGCCGGCTGTCGACATTATTTAATTGAATCATCTCGTCCCTTTGTTAGATTACAATCAATTTGCGGGAGTGAGTACAATGTGTACGGCAGAGGTCGGTAGACCGCTGGAGCGTGCCAATTAGAGGCAGTGAGATAATGCACAGTACACACTCCCGTCGCTATTCCCCAGAGCCGCCTTTTGAGCCTGTTAACCCACACAATTAACAGTGCCGCATTGGATTAAAGTCAGTGTAGTGTTATGAGGTAAAATAGTTTATAGCCCCCCTTTCTAACATACATTTACAATTAGCCTAGAAGGCTTTCGGTGCTTCACCGGACAGTAGAGTCGAGTGAGGGCTCAAGGTGTCTAAGAAACTACAAAACTACAAATTTAATTAGTGCTACAGGGCCCCGCATTACTAGGGTAATAATAATAATAATATATTGGGACAATGTCACACAGATCATCCTATAGCCCCAAAGTAAGCAAAGCTTGTACTATGGGTACCAGGTGACGATATACATACTTATATAGATAGATAAATACTTAAATACATAGAAAACATCCATGACTCAGAAACAAATAGTTGTGCTCATCACACAAATATTTGCACTTACCGGGGCTCGAACCCAGGACCACCAGCTTCGTAGGCAGGAGCACTACCAACTAGGCTACGGTGACTGTCAACCGTCACCGTTTTAAGCGACGTTTTGTGCAACGAGCACATGTGCGCCATATGTACTCGTTGCACAAAACGGCTAAGACAGTCGCCTCGCCGCTTCGTGTCACGGGTTCGAGTCCCTCGCTGGATAACTATTATAAAGTACCTCGTGACACAGGGATTAGATTACGTAGTGCGTAGGAGCCGCTCATCCGGTTGAGTAAGTAAGTAATCTTTATTTCGCTCAAAATATGATACAGACAAGATTTTTTATCACAAGGGCATTTTATTGATACGAATGCATACTAAGGTGGGCGATATAAACTTTAAGAATGGTTGTAAGTTTGTGTATTTTTTATGTCTGATTCTCAATGGCAACGTATCATAAAAAAAATTAATTGATGAAAATGCGGTTGTATCATCTGATGAAAATTTGTTTAATCGAGATATTTATAAGCAAGGTTATAAAAAAGCGAATAATAGTTAAAAGTTAACACAGCGTTAGTTTATTTTATTGGATCACATCTTTTTATGATTATGTCATAATAGTTCTATGTTTGTCATGTTCAAAGCTTCACTTCTACTTGTCATCCAAATTGAATGGCAATCCAATTTGAATTTGAATTTTGTATTTTTTTAAATATAAACAGTGTAATTTTCAAAGCCCTTTTTGAAAATTTCTGACCTTGTGCCAAAACGCTGCTTATATTTTATCCTCTTTATACAACATTTTTGTTGAAATAATACATAAATATAGAGGACTTGTTTAATAATTACACAAATTGGAATTGAAATTAAAAAATGACAGAGGAAAATCAATAATGTATGTCGTGTAAGTATATACAGAATGACAAACTAACTAATAAGTATATCTTGGTTATGATTTGTATATAAAAACAATATGATAGTAATCAAGTTAAAAGTTAATATTAGAACATATTTTCCCTCAAACTTTACCTACACATATATGTATATGTACATATCGATACAATACCATTAATGATAAAAATCTTGAAATATATGATTTAATCAATCAATCAATCTTAATTTGTGAACACAGGTATAGGTACATAAAAGGTCATAAATATACATATTATTGTAGTCGATCTCTATTGGTGAAATGATGTACAAATAGTATTTTTGGTTTAAAATGAAATGAAATTGGTCTACAAATAGTATTTTTGGTTTAAAGTTTAGTCAACTTGATTAATGGTGAGTTCTGCTCAATATTCACACCCAAACAGTTGTCTGTAAGTAACCGTCTGATGTTCTGTGATTGAGCAACTCCAGGAATTTATAAAAGTCGCAATCATTTATATAAATTGTATGAAGAAAGATCCTATAATCAAAATACGGCTTTTCTAGAACATGTAAAACAATATGCCAAAACCTTTCGAAGAGCCTGTTCCATTGCTAAATCGTTGTACTTAAAAAATATTATAAAAAAATCGACAAATATTATTAAAACTACCTGGAAGATTATTAATACTGAGACGGGTAGGAAAAAAATACGTAGTCGTGATTTTAATCTAAGAATAAATAATGTTGACATTAAAAGCGATTTAGAAGTTGCGACTGAGTTTGAAAAATATTTTTCTAATGTTCCAATCGATGTTACCAAATTACTCGCGTCTTCTTCTGTATCTGCTGAGCTAATACTCCAGCAAAGCGTAGAGAAGTGTGACACAGATTTTGAATTCTCGGTGGTTAACCCTAAAGATATTTTGAATGCTTTCAAAAGTATTAATATGAAAAACACTAGGGATCTGTGGGGTATATCTGTTAAGACTATTTCATCAATTATAATTGAAGGTTAAACAAACTTACCTTAAGTGAAGTTTGACCATAATTATATGAGTCGCTGCATCCGAAGAGATTTTCATATTACACAGTAGTACACTCTTCAATGTACTGGACATCGAACACTTTTTAGAGCTTGCAACATTAAAAAGACAAAATGTCAACGTCATTTTGCCGCCGCCACCTGGATGACACCTCATTCTTTTCAGAGTAACACAGCATCTACTTAAGATTTCACTAAAGGCAAAGCATTAAAAGCAAATAACGGGAAGAAAGTATTCAAAGAATACTTTAAGGGAGGGAGGGATCGAAAATCTCTTCGGATGCAGCGACTCATATAATTATGGTCAAACTTCACTTAAGGTAAGTTTGTTTAACCTTCAATTATATTTCGTCGCTGCATCCTCGAGATTTTCATATTACACAGTAGATGTTTAGAGCTTTAGGGAAATCGTTAGTAAGAGTATTGAACCAATACCCATAAACGAATTAATACATGCAATAATTTACTTTATCTTATTAACTTAATCATTTTTAACTATACTTAACCATAATCAACTGGAATTTTTAAATACAGGATCATTATTCGATCTGTCATAAAATTTACTAAATCCGTGGGAATTTCATGACCATCCTGCTGCCTTCCTAATCACTTCAATGGAAACGCATCGACGGACGTCTCTGCGTGGCGAGCGCTATGCGCAGAGTATACGCTTGCGTCAATATCCGCTCTCTTGCAATACTTGCTGGATACAGCGGCTGATTGTGGACACAGTTGCGTTGTGGTATATATATATATATATATATATATATATATATATATATATATATATATATATATATATATATATATATATATATATATATATATATATATATATATATATATTTTTTTTTTTTATTGTGGTCAGAATTAACCTTTCTGCGATAGACTTGTCTCTAAACGGTCCTATTAGTTCTATGTATGCTATCAGGGTTTTCCCTGGGCATATCTCCTTCTAATTGTGATAAAAGAATTAGATGCGATTGAGGCCTCGCTTACAAGAATTTTAAATATTGGAATCGTTATTCCTAATATTTGAAACAACGTCTCTTATCTTAGGTTCATAAATGACAACTTTTAATTTTTGATACACTTAAGGCATCCCAAAAGGCCTGCGGCCAAAGCTCGGGTGCTGAGAGTTCATCTTTATTAGATTATTTGGTCGGGGTAGCAATATCAGCGGTAGGATCCTGCATAGCGACAACATTATCAAGAGTATGTGTAATCGGGTCAATATTATTCGGCGACAATGGAGCGTATACCCTAATTTGCTAAATATGAATGTTCAGATGCATTAATCACATAAAATAAAATATACATTAAATTTATCACCCTTATTTAAAAACGAAGTCTAAAACTAAACAACAGTTGAACTATGGATCAAGCAATATCATTGGATGGTTTTCGACTAAACCAAGGATCGCATCACGGTTCAGAAATTATATTGTTATGATGTTTGTATATTTGGTCGTTATCGAATCAAGATTCTTTAATTTTATGCGTATTAGCCTTGACCAACGTTACGACGGTACGTATTCTAAGATTTAATGAAAATGAATGCTGAGATACTTTATCTGTATCAGAAAAAAAATACATATTAATATGCGAGTAAGTGACCATAATCACATCATGGTTCAATAATTATATTGGGTAATGTGTTCGTATATTCGGTCATTATCGAATCACGACTCTTTAATTTTATAGGTATTAGCTTTGATGAACAGTATGAATACGACGGAGCCTATTCCAAGATTTAATGAAAATGAATACTCAGATACATTATCTGCATTAGTAAAAAAATGCATATATGAGGAAGTGACTATAATCGCTTCATGGTTCAGAAATAATATTGATATTATATTATATATGGTGTTCGTATATTCGGTCGTAATAGCATCGCGGCTATTTAATATAATCCGTATTAGCTTTAACCAACTATACCAAGGACGGACGGACGGAGCGTATTCACTGATTAAATAAATATGAGTGTTCAGATTCATTATCTGTATCAGGAAAAATACATATTATTATGCGAGTAAGTGACCGTAATCGCATCATGGTTCAGAAATAATATTATATTATTAGTATATTCGGTAATCAAATCATGACTCTTTAATTTTATGGGTATTAATCTTGACCAACGGTATCGATATGACGGAGCTTATTCACAGATTTGATGAAAATGAATGCTCAAATTCATTATCTACATCAAATACAATACATATAATTATGAGTGAATGACCATAATCGCATCACGGTTCAATAAGTATATTGGTATGGTATTCGTATATTCGGTCGTAATCGCATCACGACTCTATAAAATATACATTTTTAGACGCCAGAAAACCCTCAGCTAATCTGCGTCAGATAAAACACATACATATGTGAGTAAATGACCGTAATCGCATCACGGTTCAATAAGTATATTGGTATGGTATTCGTATATTTGGTCGTAATCGCATCACGACTCTTTAAAATATACATTTTCAACGCCAGAAAAACTTTTTGCTAATCTGCGTCAGATAAAACACATACATATGTGAGTAAATGACCGTAATCGCATCATGGTTCAATAAGTATATTGGTATGGTATTCGTATATTCGGTCGTAATCACATCACGATTCTTAAAAATATACATTTTTAAACGCCAGCAAACCCTCTGCTAAACCGCGTCAGACAAAACACATACATATGTGAGTAAATGACCGTAATCGCATTACGGTTCAATAATTATATTCGCATCACTACTCTTTAATATATATATATTTTTAGATGCCAGCTTAGGCTACAATACATATGTGAGTAAATAACCGTAATGCCATCATGGTTCAATAATTATATTGGTGTGGTATTCGTATATTCGGTCGTAATCACATCACGACTCTTTAAAACATACATTATAATAAAGTCAAATTCAACGATTTATTTGCAAATAAATATGGTTTTAGAAGTGAATGTAAGAACATTGGTAGCACAACAGGTGCTATAATGTTTTTTTTTTTTTTTTTATTATTATTATTATTTAGTTGTCAATGGTATTTCTGCGTTTGGGTACCATCTACTCACAAATAAGTACCACAGTATTGAGTTTTGTAAATACCTATAAGCCATATCCTGATATTAGCATATAAACGAAATCGTTTATTCAATATGGGAGAAAGTGCTGAACGGAATGTATTTTCAGATGAGAAATTAGCTCCTGTTATGTAATGAAGTTTAATGCTACAGGATTTAATTTTTTTTTTTTTTTTTATCATCAATGTTATTATTATGACCAAATTTCCATAAATTATAAACGCTGTGTCGTTATCGTTTTATTGACAGAGATGCAATCATTAATTCAATTGTCTCCATTTTGAGTGCTTGTTACAAAAAAAGGCCTCTTTATTGGCTTTGCCACACTATTATGTTAGATTCACATCTCACTAGGCGAGTGAGGAACGACAATAATATCTACTGCCAGGTTGTCTATTATCTTGCATAATCATTTTAAAATTGGTGAAAAATGGAGGAAACAAGCAAAAGAAAAAGTACCTATTTCTAATTAAGGGTAAACATTTATATTGAACGCGTTAGAATCCTTCTTCCAGTAAATATATCAAGGTCATTTTTAATTTAAAAAGTAGGCCTGAACTTGTCTTCTAGATCTGGGGAGCCCGATCTCTCTGCTAAACATAGCATACTAAATTAAAGTAAATATATGTATGCATCTAACAATAGGACTAACCGTATCAAAATAAGGAACTACACGATAATCTTAAATTTAATTTTAATATTTGTTCGATTAGCACGATTATTAGTTCCGTACCTGGGTGCAATTTATCTATAATTTGTATGTAATTACTGATATACAAGTATATTTATCAGTTGTCTGTTGGCCCCACTATGACAACAGTACTGGTTCTGCCCAGTCTGCGATGAGATGGCAAGACATTTATTTATTGTTATTATGTATATAATATACTGTATAATTAACTTATAATATTCAAATTAATAGATCCAATATTTACAGCTACTTAGTTACGTAGCATAGTAGTGACTAATACCATTTCAAATTGATAGACAAGCAATGAACAACATTTTCTCTTATACTGGATATCAAACAAAACTAATACACGTGTACCATAAACGAATTCTATTTTATACAGGTTTCTTACAACAATCACAGTCAACTTAACTGAAAAAAACCATGTCTGCAAAAGTAGCAAATCAATCACATATTCGCTATACTGGTAACCCATGTTACTAATACATGTTCTAGAAGTAGACGGGATCAACATCGGGACTTGTACTTGAGTTGTACGTGTACTTGGTTAATCAAATATAATAAAAGCATTCTGGCTATTTGCGTACGTTTCTGTTACCTACTAATCTAAATAGAAACTACATTGCAGATTATTTAGAATTAAGCTATTTGAATGGTTGAATGAAAATAACCTCTATAGCATTAATGAATTCCTGGAACTGAAAATTTTCTATTTCAGGATTCAGTCCTGTATTCTCCTTGCTAAGTGCGTCCATTATAATTTGCCCCCATTGTTCAGAGAACACGTGGCAGATATCTAGGTTAGTTTTGTAAGTATATAATCAGGTTGTAAATAATAAATCATCACAACTACATATGATTTTAACCCAAACAGGGCATTGTAATTATTAGGGTTTTACAACAGGTACATACCTGTTGTAAAAACAGGGCTTGTACTATCTGACACAAAGGGCAGATCTTATTCCATAGAATGGCTAACTGTAAAATAGGTTAGAATAATCTAATAATGCCAGAAAACATTCAGCTAGTAAAACTAAAATCTAATTATTCATAGACTCACGCCTGTTTGCCAGGGGAGTGTAATGTAATCATAATTGGTAATAAAATAAAATGATAGCATCGTTGTAACCGTCGGTCACCTTAAGATTCAATATGTTGTATATTTGCTGGAGAGTAAGTATGTACTTACATTTTTTGCTGACACTCGGCATTTGCGTAGATTCAATCGGCACCAAATTTTTCTTCATATTCCTTCTTCGTGAACTTAAACTAGCCCATTTTTATAGGCCAATACAGTAATTCACATTAAATGTCACTATAATATAATTATAACACTTGTTTACTGAAAATAAAATAAAATAAAAAGAATTGATGTTTCGATGCCCAACACGAAAAGCGAATGAGGTGTCATCCAGGTGGCGGCGGCAAAATGACGTTGACATTTTGTCTTTTTAATGTTGCAAGCTCTAAAAAGTGTTCGATGTCCAGTACATTGAAGAGTGTACTACTGTGTAATATGAAAATCTCGAGGATGCAGCGACGAAATATAACTATAATCGCCCCACATCTAGCTGCTGTGTTCAATTGCTGTGTCGCATCTGGCGTATTTCCTGACTTGATGAAGTATAGCAAAATTATTCCATTGTTTAAAGCTGGTGATACTTCAGATCCTTCAAATTTCCGACCTGTTTCCGTATTGCCCACTCTAAGTAAAATATTTGAAAAGCTAATGCTTAGCCAGTTGCTCAGTCACTTTAATATACATAATTTACTTCAACGGAAACAGTTTGGATTCACGAAGGGTTGTTCAACTATAGATGCAGGAGTCAATCTGTTAAAAAGTATATTCGCAGCTTGGGAGGACTCGCAGGATGCATTAGGTATTTTTTGCGATTTGTCCAAAGCATTTGATTGTGTTCATCATGACACTCTTGTCAGGAAACTACACCACTACGGTATCAGGAACAAGGCTCTCGAACTTTTGACTTCTTACTTGGGCAAAGGAATTCAGAAGGTCGATATAAATGGTAACAAATCTGCGGGATCCCCAGTGGTAATGGGCGTTCCACAGGGATCGATTCTCGGCCCATTCTTATTTTTAATCTATATTAATGACTTACCCTACTATGTAAGGGATAAACATGAGATTGTTTTGTTTGCGGATGATACTTCATTGACGTTTAAAATAAATCGACAATTACGCAATTTCGACGAATTAAATGACGCAATCTCTAAAATTGTTCATTGGTTTAATGCTAATAATCTTTTGCTAAATGACAAGAAAAGTAAAGTCATCAAATTCTCTACACCTAATGTGAAACAGGTGGCTACCAATGTACAGCTTAATGGAGCTGGATTGACCCCTGTTGAGTCAACTGTGTTCTTGGGTATCACAATTGATTCAAAACTACAATAGGGCCCACAAATAGAAAAACTATCAGGCAAATTAAGTTCTGCTGCATATGCTGTTAAAACTATAAGACGGCTTACTGATGTGGATACAGCTAGAATGGTTTATTTCAGTTATTTTCATAGTATAATGTCCTATGGAATTCTTCTCTGGGGTAGCGCTGCGGACATTAACACCATATTTGTATTGCAAAAAAGAGCTGTAAGAGCGATATATAAACTTGGTCCGCGAGAATCTTTGAGAGAGAAGTTTAAATTGATTAACATTCTGACTGTGGCATGTCAGTATATATATGACAATCTAATTTATATACATAAATATAAAGACTCCTTCTGTAAAAGGAGTGATACTCATAATATAATTACTAGATATAAGCATAACTTTGTGTTACACACCACCTGTCTCCACAAAGTAAGTAACTCTTTTATGGGGCAATGTATAAGATTCTATAACAAACTTCCCAATGATATCCGAGAAATGTCTATGAATAAGTTTAAAAGAATTATAAAAGCCAAATTGTGTAGCAGGGCTTTCTACAAAACTTCTGATTATTTAAGTGACAAAACAGCTTGGGATTGAGTCGCTCTAAATTAACACATTTAAATACAATGTAATTTTATGTAAGAAATAAATATTAAAAAAAAAGGATTCCTACTGAGTTTTCTGGCAGTGTTTCTCAGTAGCTGCCACGTCATGCACTGCACGGTAGGGTAAAAAAAATTGACGATTCCACACAAATGTAATGTTTTAACGGAATAAATGACTTTTTCATTTCATTTCATTTCAGTCAATATGAAACCAAACGGGTTCTTGTTTAAAAAAATATTCTTTGTGTACTTATGTACACGCGTTAGAAGTTATACTTCTTTGGCGTATGGAAAAAAAATAATTAAAATGCAGTAGTGATTAACGATAAATATAAAAATTAGTCAAAAATATATTATTTAAATAAAAATACTAGAATATACAACTTGAACATAGTTATCAATTTTCATACCACTTAGAACTAACTTCATGCTGTTAAATTTAGGTGTCAGTGTGCGCGCGCATCGTAAAAATTGTAAGTAATAATGCATATAGTAATTTAATATCTAAAAAAATAGACATAACGGTCATTGGTTTTGCGGTCCCCCCCGCATAAACTATTCACTATGGGTATCCCTTTAATTTGAGGCGGCACTGGTAATAAATAGACAACCATCACATTGTATTTTATGGGACATAATGACAGGTAATAGGAATGTCGTTTTGTGGGCACTCGCTGTATTTTTATTATCTCCTGCGGCAGCCATTACGGCGGGAATTGTTGGGAGTCGTAAACAAGTGCATAATAAACCAGTAAGGTATATTAAACTCGAATTGTGACGGATTCCATATCGATACCAGGAATTGAACTTAATCAATTTTAATGATTAATAAACAGAATTTATAGGCAATGCCTATTATTTCATCGACGAGTAGAAACATAAATTCGTACTTTAAATATGAACTAAGTTGTGTAGTTCTGATACCAACAGGTTAAAAATTAATGTCTATTCCAGCAGGATTTTAGAACCATGTCATTCACGAATACAAACTATACTCAGACGCAGAGCAACTATGTGTGGGCCACTTATATAATTGCTAAGTTGTGTAGTTCGGATACTAACAGGTTAAAAATTATAGTCTATTCCAGCAGGATTTTAGAAACATGTAATCCACGAATACAAACTATACTCAGGCTCAGAACAGCTATGTTTGGGCCTCTTAAATAATTGCTAAGTTGTGTAGTTCTGATACTAACAGGTTAAAAATTATAGTCTATTCCAGCAGGATTTTAGAAACATGTAATCCACGAATACAAGCTATACTCAGACTCAGAACAACTATGTGTGGGCCACTTAAATAATTGCCCACATATGGGATTTAACCTCGTGTAGCGACGCGATTGAATTTAAAGAAAGTGAAAGATTATTTCAGTTGACATTGTAAATATCTATTGCATAAGGAAAATAGCTTACATAGAGCGGAGGCATGATTTAGGCAATCAGTAAGCCCGAGGGCGTAGTCACTGAGCGGATCTATTTCGCAAAATAATATCGAAATATTTTGTTACTTATTTGAATTCCGTACATAGTTTCCTTTCCTGCTGTAGGAATCTTGTCAGTCAGATGAATACGTTTATTGAATAAGTAAGCTTAACTTGATACATACACTAGGTGGCCGGATTTATGAGTAAATAATAATAATTTATTTATTTAAGACATTACTGTTTATAGGTACAACGACACGACACAAATCACACCAAAACAGAAACTAAGCATCCTACTAACATTATAATGCCGAAAATTTGTGAGTGTGCGAGTATGTAAGTTTGTTACTTCTTCACGTCTAAACGGCTGGAGCGATTTTAATAAAATTTGGTATGGAGTTAGCTGACACTCTGGATTAACACATAGGCTATAATTTATAAGGTTTATTGCGGGTAAAACCGCGGGCCACAGCTAGTTTACAATAAAATTAAAGAGATGTACAGACGCCAGCACATCAAGCTACCCCAATCTGTCAGATTTCCCCAATAGAAAGTGAACCTTATGCTTATGCCTTATGCTTATGTGGTAATGTTGAAAATCTATAAAAGAAATTTGACAAATACATAACATCCCTAAGAACCATGATCTCTCGCCCTCTCCCCGCCAGTAACCGCCCAGAGTCGAGGTTCGAACCCCACAGGGGGTGCCCTCCGGCGCGGGTACTTCGTTTGTAGTTGTATTTTGCTAGACGGTTAGAGCCTATGCTCACTTCTATAAATAAAAATAAAAAAGGTTTTTATTCACGTAGACTTTAAAAAAGCGCTTGTAAATAGTCAGAACATGTTTGTAGTAATATAGTTGTATACATTATTATTTCTAGTAACATAGATATTTAGGTAGGTACACATTGTATGAAAACATACAGTCCGGTGAAGCAGTAATAGCCGACAGGGTAACTGCACGCGTCATGTAAAAAAAAAATAAGGTAGCTGGATGTGCGGGCTGTCTGTACAAATTATTATTATGATTTTATAGCATTAGGAAATGATAGGAAGAGTAAATAGTTCATATGTCGTGCGGTTTCCCAGAGGTTGTGATTGGGTTGAAATAGTGGACCGAAACTTCAGATTTCTACATATAGGTTGGCAAATATATTGATTTTTTAGGTACGTTATTATAGTCCTAATACTATCTATCACTATAATATATGTTTGTTTTTATTTTTTTACATCAGAGGGCGACAAACGAGCAAGTGAGTCACCTGGTAAGTGATCACCGCCGCCCATGGACACTCGCAAGACCAGAGGTGTCGTGGGTGCGTTGCCGGTCTTTAAGAGTCAGCAAACAAGTGTTGCTGACTCTTCCCCCCACCCCAATGACCTTACTCACACTCGGAAACAGAACATTAAAATGATTAATGTTATTATTAAGGAATGTCTTCTGTAAGGTGGAGGTACTTCCCCAGTCGGGCTGCTCTTTGAGCGAATGAACGCTATGCCCTACCTCTCTTTTCAGGCTTGTTTTTCATTTGGCACCCAAGTCTTAGGGTGAATTATTTAAATTTGTATCAGCTCTAAATACATACCTAATAGACGTTTAAGAGTACTGTAACTACCTACAATTTCATTTTATTAGTGTACAGTGGGGGTGTTGCCATATATCTCCGCACTAACATTTCTTTTTCCATCTTAGATATATCAGCACAACCACCCCCTACAGATGCTGGCGAGCATCTTTTTCTAGAAGTTGAGCTTCACCATTCCAAAATATTACTCGGAGTTTACTATAGTCCTTCACTCCGTGTCAATTATTTTTCTTCCTTTAGTAATCTCTTGCAAAGGTTTATCCATTCTTACAGTCATTCTATAGTCATGGGTGATTTCAATACTTGCATTCTTAAACAAAACTACCGCTCTTCTGCGCTTCTTTCTTTGGTAGAATCCAATAACCTTTCTCTTCTCCCTCTTAGTGCTACACATAACTCTCCAAACTGTTCTCCATCGCTACTTGATCTTGTTCTTGTTTCTTCTACTGATCATGTTGCCAAGTACGGTCAGTGCTCGGCTGATGCCTTTTCATACCACGACCTTCTCTATCTTTCATATAAAGTTCGCCCACCTAAGGCCAAACCCAAAGTTCTTTTGCAACGCAGTTTTGGTGGCATAAATATCGCTAACCTGCGTGAAAACGCGAACAATATTGATTGGACGCCGCTCTTTGCATCAAATTCAATTGATGAAAAACTAAATTTTTTCAACTCCTCGATTATCGATTTGTACGATAAACATGCTCCTTTACGAGCTATAAAATTAAAACATCAACCTGCTCCTTGGCTCACTGAAGGAATTAAATCTTTACAAAATCGCAAAGCAGCCGCCAAAAGCAAATTCAAGATACGAAATAATGAGCATAATTGGAATAAATATGTTTTGATAAGGAATCACTGCAATAAGTTGTGTAGGAATGCACAACGCCAACATTTGCATAGCTCCATAGAAAATGGAGATCCAGTTAAAGTATGGAAATTTCTTAACCAAATGGGGGTTGGAAAATCACGTCAAGACGCAATTCCTAAAAATTTAGACAACAACTCGATTAATCAACATTTCTCTACGTCGTCTCAATTTGATAAGACAATTAAAGCATATGCTCTGAATTATCTCTCTTCGTTTCCTTCGCCTCAATTTCAACTTTTATTTTTCATCAATTTTCCGATTGTGATGTTAAAAAGAGCATAACATCCATCACGTCCAATGCTATTGGGTGTGACTATGTCAGCCGTAACATGATCGTCCCTATCCTTGATGAAATCCTTCCAGTAATTTCCCATATCCTTAACTTCTCCATAACTTGTGGTGTTTTTCCATCTTCTTGGAAATACACACAAGTTATTCCATTGCCAAAGAAGCCTAATCCTACAGCTTTCTCTGAGTATCGACCTATTTCCATTTTACCTTTCCTTTCTAAAGTCCTTGAACGTCTTATCCATCATCAGCTCAGCTCTTTCCTCTGTAAACATAACCTTCTTAATCTCTTTCAATCCGGTTTTCGCCCTGGTCACAGTACCACTACGGCTCTCCTCCAAATTACGGATGACATTAGGTTTGGTATGGAGGCAGGTAATCTGACGGCTCTGGCACTGCTAGATTTTAGCAATGCTTTTAATACTGTCGATTATGATATTTTGCTGGCCATATTACGCTCTATTAACATATCTCCAACGGCTATTGATTGGATTCGTAGTTACCTGTTTGGTCGCCGACAACGGGTTCGCATTGAAGATACTTACTCTTCTTGGTGTAACTCTAGTGCTGGTGTGCCACAGGGTGGCGTGCTTTCTCCTCTACTCTTCGCCGTATTTATTAATACTATCTCTGATCAATTACTTTCCTCTTACCACGTTTATGCAGATGATCTCCAAATATATACTCAGGCACCAGTCGACAAGCTATCTGAAGCTATAGATATTATTAATAAAGATTTAGGTCGGATAGCTTGTTGGAGCAAAAAATACGGGCTAATGGTAAACCCTATTAAAACCCAAGTAATTGTTGTGGGCAGTTCAAGAAAATTATCAACGATAAATTGGTCACAAATTCCAAAGGCTATGTTTGATGGTACTACCATACCTTTTAGTGATCAAGTTAAGAACCTGGGCATCTACATAGATTCAACTTTATCCTGGACTCCTCAACTCAAAGAAACTAGCAGGAAACTGTTTGCGTCTTCTGGGGCCCTAAGACGTCTTCGTAACTTTCTGCCGATTGCCACCAAAACTGCACTTGCCCAATCTCTTCTCCTTCCAATCCTTGACTATGCTGATGCCAGTTATCTCGATATCACGGAGGACCAACTAGATAAACTTGAGCAGCTCCAGAATGCTCCATATGATCATGTCTCTGAATTTCGTACTAAACTCAAGTGGCTTCCTATACGCCTTCGCCGGAATACACACATTCTTTCTCTTCTGTATAATATTTTATTCAATCCTAATACGCCAAATTACCTTAAGGATCGCTTCCAGTTCTTAAAGGAGACGCATGCACGAAGTTTGAGATCATCAGAAAACTTACGCTTTAAAATACCAATGCATTCCACTACATTTTATGATAAATCCTTTACCGTGCAAGCTGCTCGTCTGTGGAATGCATTGCCTGTGTCGGTAACACGAGCCCAGTCACTTCCTGTGTTTAAAAAACTCTTAAAAGAGCATTATCTGACAACACTCTGAATGCCATTTTGTGTATTTATGTATGTTTGTATTCATATGTATATATACACATATATATATTTATATTTATTTATTTATATATATTTATTTACATTATTTTATTGACTTCGTAATATTCAAATAAATTTTCTGCTATTGAATGTACCTTCGGTATATTCATTCAACTTTTGTTCTGTACACCACCTACTACCCCCGTCTTTCTATTCACTAACAGTTCTGGTCCATTCATCGGTTGCCTGAAAGTGATCGCTTTTAGCGATAAGGCCGCCACTTGTACTATTTCCATTTTAATGTAATTTTTTACTCTAAGTTTATGTCTTTGGTGTGCAATAAAGAGTTATCTATCTAACCATACCCAGAAAACAATTTCTCCATCAACAGATAAAATAAGATAAGACACTTATAAGTGTAAATGTATTCAGTAAAAATTTGTTACTTGATTATAACTTAGTTCATTAGATCTTCTAATTTCATTACCATTTGGCAAAAATATGTTCCATCTGGGGTTGGAAAAACGACCTCCAGAGAAACATTGAAAAGAATAGAACTTGGATCCTACCAGGTACTTCGTTGGACACTATACAACTCCTTCCCACAAACGTCTTCAAAATAAAATATTCAAATGAAAATTATAATGCCTACTTAAATTTTACAATCCTAGCGCCCTAAATCTGCATGAATTATACAAATTGCCACTCAATTATACATTCGCCTTTTCGTTTGCCAAACATCTTAAGGTCCTGAAATTTGCATGAAATTGTTTCCAATATAACTTTATCTTATAAAGCCCTTGGTTAACCGCTGTCTGTACGAAATTTGGTTAGTGATAATACCAACAATATTAATAAACGAAACCCTTTAATTACAAGGCTATTGATTTAGATGGGCCAGTTTCGATTATTCAAATACTATTAGATATGGCGCGGTGGTTAGTCGCCTTACAACTGTCAGGACAATGCCTGACTTTTTGTGTGACCTACATACTACTCTATCAAGAAAGTACCAGGAAAAGATCCATAATATACAAAATGTTTGTTATTCATCCAAATTTATTTTATCACCTTCAAAGTATGCTCCTTCAGAAACGATACACTTACGCCAACGAATAATCCATTCATCAAAACATTTTTTAAACGCTGCTTTCGGAATTGAGTTCAGTTCTCGCCGCGAATTCTCCTTTATGTCTTCTACCGATTGAAAACGGGTACCACGAAGTGGTAATTTGAGTTTAGGAAAAAGAAAGAAGTCAGCTGGATCCATGTCTGGTGAATATGGTGGTTACTGGATGGTATTTGTTGAGTGTTTGGTCAAAAATTCGTTCACAATGATGGCCTTGTGCGAAGGCGCATTATCGTGGTGCAAAATCCAAGAATTTTCTTTTCACAAATCTGGCCTTTTTCGTCGAATTTAAAACGAACCGCTCTTTTAAACGCCGCATAACGCTCAAATAATATTCTTTATTTACCGTTCGACCTTCCGGCAAGAATTCAGAGTGCACAATACCGCGATAGTCAAAGGCTAAATAGATTATAAGGACTACCCTATAATAAGACCTACATACATTGTTAACTCTATTTATTGTGAACTTTGAATAAATAAATAAATAGAAAACAGTCAATATGACTTTGACTTTTGATCGACTTTGGCGTGGTTTTTTCGGTTTCGGTTCAGTTGGAAGGCGCCACTCCGAAGCTTGTAGACTAGTTTGCATGTCAAACTCGTAAACCCACGTCTCGTCACCAGTAACAATGCGTTTCATGAATGTTGGGTCGGAATTGATTCGTTCTGCCATGTCCTCAGCGACTTTCATGCGATTGAGTTTTTGGAGAAAATTCAGATCTTTTGGGACTAGCCGAGCGGCAACATGTTTTATACCCAAATGAGTTAAAATGGTACGAATCGACTCGTGAGATACAGAAAGTTCGGCGGCTATCTCTCTCAGTGTTGAATGAGGATTTTCAGTCACTATTTCCTTGACTTTTGCGATGTTAACTTCAGTTGCAGACGTTGATGGCCTACCAGAGCGAGGCAAATCTTTCATCACATCTCGACCGCTTTGGAACGCTTTGAACCACTCATAAGCACGAGTTTTTAATAACGTCGATTCACCGTAAGCCTTCTGTAACATTTTCAGTGACTCCGAACACGAAATTCCATTAGCGATGCAAAATTTAAGACAAACTCTTTGTTCGATATTTTTGTCCATTATAAAATTCGCAATACACACTATATATGATATTACTAAAACCAGCACTGTATTTAATATAAATAACAGAAGCAACTCAAACTCCGCGCCAAAATGGAAAACAGGTGTGCCAATCTAACAACAACAAAAAAAACAAAAATTTTAATTTGGAACCATATAAAAATCATCCATTCCCGATACTTTTTTGACTGAATGTATGTATGTATATACAAATAGATGTATGAAGTATTATTATTTTTTGCCGTGTGGTTTCTGGCCCATAAAAAATAACAGAGCCACCCCATACCACATCCTGTGGGTGTCGTAAAAGGCGATTAATGGATACACCAGATAGTCGGGCAGCAGCGCCACCTGTGTACTATATTTACCACCAAACTGTGTTCGCTAACTCGCATTCAAAGCGCGGTGACTACGGCAGACCCCTCCAAATGGCAACGTTGTGGAAATCTTTGGAGGGACCTATGTCCAGCCATGGACGTCTTTCAGCTGAATTATGAAGTATTATTGAAAGGCTTAATCTTTCACAATTAAATATTTTTATAGAAATAATTGTTACTTGCTCTGCGGAGAGACGTGGCATCTACAACATTTAATTAACGCACATCCTGAAAATTGTTTGTTCAGAATCGTTTACTGAATCATTTTATATCATTTTTAATATAGGTAATTTTTTATTCCAAAATAATTAAAACTACGGATATTATTGTCATATTAACCCTGTACAGTCAAAATAATTTGAAATGGACAGCAAGTCAAAGTAATAAGACTTTTAAAAACGCAGTTTTATTTGTTTTCATACAAAGTCCATCATTCAATACAAAATAAAGAAAAATAAACTTTAATCCAAGAAACTAATTGATTAAATAACAATGCATATACATGATAAATTAAAAATTCAGTGTATATATTCTAATTGGGGTGTTTGAGGGTGTGCGTTAATTACGTTACATGTTGTATATGTGTCCTTTACCCCAGTTCAAATTTATTCCTGCCGCTGCCTTCCGCTACAGATCCTCTGGCTAGAAGAAGAAACTTTTTCCATATCACTTGGTTGAGTGATCACTTACACCGTGGGTTTCACTATAAAGTTCTCACTGCGCACGACCACTGGATGGAACTAATTAACTGCGAAAGTATTTCCGCACCGATATGACGTGACGACCTTCATCAAACGAGCTTATTATTTTCTTAAAGGCTAGTAACGCTCTTGCTCCATAGGCGATGGTGTTCACTTACAATCAATTAATCCAGTTGCTCGTTTGCCCGTATATTCTATAAAAAACCGGCCAAGTGCGAGTCGGACTCACCCATGAAGGGTTCCGCAGCAGCAAGTATTTCAGTTGATTAAATGAAAGGGAAATTGCGGATTACGATTTCTGACGCATAAAAATAACTACTTACTAGATTTCGTTCAAACCAATTTTCGTTGTTAGTTGACATGGTAATGTACATCATATATTTTTTTTAGTTTTATCATTCTCTTATTTTAGAAGTTACAGGGGGGGGGGGGGGACACTGATTTTTCCACTTTGGAAGTGTCTCTCGCGCAAACTATTCAGTTTCGAAAAAAATGATTTTAGAAACCTCAATATCATTTTTGAAGACCATGTGTGGGTATAATGAAAAAGAAATTTGAGTTTCAGTTCTATGTATGGGGAACCCCAAAATTATTATTATTTTTCTATTTTTGTGTTAAAATCTTAATGCGTTTCACAGAATACATCTACTTACCAAGTTTCAACAGTACAGCTCTCATAGTTTCGGAAAAAAATGGCTGTGACATACGGTCGGACAGACAGACAGACATGACGAATCTATAAGGGTTCCGTTTTTTGCCATTTGACTACGGAATCCTAAAAAGCAATACTAAAGTAAGTAATAGTAAAACAAATACCCCGTATAGTTGTTCTGAATCTGCTTTGTTTCCTTGAATTGCACATTGGCAACGTCAGAGATTTATATGCGATAGTGCGGATGTATTCTTATTGTTGTAGTCGTTTTCAAGATACTTATTGTATGTTGACAGCAGTTAGATTGAAGGAGCAATAATAATAGTTTATACTGCATTGCGTCCTTCGGATATATAAGGTAATTTGTGCTATTATCATAGAGCTTTTGATGAATTAATGTATGCGGATCGATGTGTTAGTGACGAATAGATACTCTAATACTGACATACAGGATAAGGCTGTATGTTAGGACACGGAATTTTGATATTTTGTAAGAACAGTTTAAGACAGTCGCATCGACACTTCATGTCCCGGGTTCGATTTCCGTACAGGACAAATATTTGTGTATACCCATAAATAGTTATTCTGAGTCGTCTGGATGTGCAATGTATAAGATTCTGTAACAAACTTCCCAATGATATTAGAGAATTGTCTACGAATAAGTTTAAAAGAATTATTAAAGCCAAATTGTGTAGCAGGGCATATTACAAAATTTCTGATTATTTAAGTGATAAAAGTACTTGGGTTTCAGTTATTCGGAGTCAATCTTAAGTATATTTTATTTTAAAAAAGGATTTCTACTGAGTTTTCTGGCAGTGTTTCTCAGTAGCTGCCACGTCATGCACTGCACGGCAGGGAAAAAAATATGACGATTCAACATAAATGTAAAATTGTTACGGAATAAAGTACCTTTGACTTTGACATTGATCAAAATCGATGGCTACTACTTTCAGGTCTAAATGTAGTTCTGGATAAAGTTATAGATCTACGTGTCACCATCAATAATCTATTTATGTAACTGTGCTCCGCGGTTTCACCAGCGTCAAACGTTATATAATATATCCTATGTGTTATTCGGCAGTTTAAGCTATATTACTATGAAGATTCATCAAAATCCTAAGACTTTGACTAAGACATGGATGTGGTGTCCGTCAATTATAAATATGTTTTAAAAATATCTCGCGACACAGGAATTAATTTCCCTTAGTTTTCTACAATTAAAAACATGTTAACACTCTGTATATATACCCCATCAAAAGGATAAATGTGACATGAGGGCCAGGTTCCATATTCGGATGTAATTCAAGCTTAAGATTTGACACGGACATTTTTTTAAGTACAGGTTATAATAGGTCTTTACCTATGAAATTGCCGTTTTGTATGAAAAAATTTAAACGAATTTTTTTCATGAATTTTTTTATTTGTATTAATCGAAGTAATCACCCATGCAATCAATGCATCTTTGCCATCGCAGTGGCAGTTTATTGATGCCCTTCTTAAAGAAATCAGCTGGACGGGAGGCAACAAATTCTTCAAAGGCATTTTGTACTGCCTCTCGGGTATTGAATTTTTTTCCCGCCAAGAAGTTATCCAAATTCTGGAAAAAGTAGTAGTCTGTAGGCGCAAGGTCTGGTGAGTAGGGCGGATGACGGAGAGCTTCCAACCCCAGTTCTTGCAACTTGGAGACCGTCTGCTGTGCAGTATGAGGTCGCGCGTTGTCGTGCAGGAGCAGCGGAGACGAGCGATTGACCAATGCTGGTTGGAGATGCGCCAGCTTCTCCATCATTGTGCTCAGTTCTTCACAGTACACATCTGCAGTAATGCTCACCCCGTTTGGTAAGAAGCTGTGATGAATCACACCGGCGCTAGACCACCAAACAGTGACCATCACTTTTCTAGGGGTAAGTTTTCGTTTAGGGCATTGTTTAGGTGCTGAACCAGGATCCAACCAACTTGCTGAGCGCTTGCGGTTATCAAACAGAATCCATTTTTCATCGCAGGTAACAATGCGGTTCAAAATTCCTTCATTTGTGTGTCTGTTGAGCAGTGCAAGGCACGTCTCGACGCGTACTTCGCGCTGGCGATCATTGAGTTCGTGGGGCACCCATTTGTCAAGCTTTTTTACCTTGCCAATTTGACGCAAATGGACCAATATTGTTTTGACGCTAACGTCGAAAGCTGCTGCTAATTCAGCCGTAGATTGTGTATCATCAGCTTCCACAACCGCCTTTAATTCGTCATTGTCGACCAAAGTCTTCGGACGACCGCGAGGTTCATTTTTCAGGTCGAAATTTCCAGAACGGAAGCGAGCAAACCAATAACAGGTGGTGCGTTGGTTTGTAGTGTTAGCTCCGTAAACGTCGTTGATGTTGCGTGCCGCTTGTGCCGCGTTGCTGCCACGACGGTACTCATATTCCATAATTACTCGAATTTTTAACGTATCCATGATGACGAAAAAGATTGAAATGCGATGAAAATGTAACACTAATCAATAAAGAAATGACTACTTTTGGAAAAAAGAATCCATGTTTTTAAAATAAAATTAATTTGAAATTAGAATTCTTAGCCAAACAAAAATTATTTTGATTTGAAATGGCCAGTACTGCAGAACGGCAATTTCATAGGTAAAGACCTAATATACATATGTATACTTATTTATTGTACTTCTCGTCTCGTCATACAATAAGATTATATTTGTTTTTTTTAATAAAAATAGAATTACATCCCGGTGCACCCATATATATCTTAATTCTTTTGTGGTTAGAAAGTGTATAGTATCTTTGCCTTTTAAAGTTAAGTGTTTAGTATCTTTGCCTGACCACGTTATCAAGCCCGAGAAAAAAATGACATGCGATTGGAAAGATAGGCTTGAAAACGATTGGCTACACGTGTGGCGTAGCGGCCAAGACAGTCGCCTCGCCGCTTTGTGTCGCAGGTTCGAGTCCCGTGCCGGACGACTATTTGTGTGACCCGTAAATAGTTGTTCTGAGTCTGGATGTAATTTGTTTCTGTCTATCATGTTTGTAAAGTACCCCGCGACACAGGGATTAAACAACATAGCACGGGAGATGACTTCAAAAAAAAAAAATAGGCTTACGATACTGAGATCTGGACCTTTAAGTGAGTTGATAAGTAGATCTAGAGAACTGTATTATTCCGGGAATTACGAGGTGTTAGCATGAGACTGAATATTTATTAAATTCGCAAATGCGTAAGCTTTACTTACGCAGCTTATGTACCTAAGCTTATCTGCGTACATCCACTCCCTCGCGTTATGTAAACCACGTAGGCAAATATACATAGCAGTGACTCAAACTGGAAATTATACGCCGTGACTTGAAGGCACCTTAAGCCTTAAACTATGTGACCTACTCATTCTAATCGAGTAGGTAGTTTGGGTTAGAAATTGTATCATTTCAAGTTGCTGCAGCCGTCTGCTGTCTAATACTCTGTATACATCAAAACAAAAAGTCTTGCCTTTTTAGGGTTCCGTAGCCAAATGGCAAAAAACGGAACCCTTATAGATTCGTCATGTCTGTCTGTCTGTCTGTCCGTCCGTATGTCACAGCCACTTTTTTCCGAAACTGTAAGAGCTGTGCTGCTGAAACTTGGTAAGTAGGTGTATTCTGTGAACCGCATTAAGATTTTTTAGAAAATGAACAATAATTTTGGGGGGTCGCCATACATAGAACTGAAACTCAAAAAAAAATTCTGTGTGTACTGTATGTACACGCGTTAGAAGTTATACTTCTTTGGCGTATGGAAAAATAATAACTAAAATGCAGTAGTGATTAACGATAAATATTAAAATTAATCAAAAAGATTTTATTTAAATAAAAATACTAGAATATTTTACTAACTTGAACATAGTTATCAATTTTCATACCACCTAGAACTAACTTCATGCTGTTAAATTTAGGTGTCGGTGTGCGCGCGCATCGTAAAAATTCACTCTCATCTAGAACTAACTTCATGCTGTTAAATTTAGGTGTCGGTGTGCGCGCGCATCGTAAAAATTCACTCTCATCATTTTTCTCCATCGCGCCAAAAGAAGTATAACTTCGAAAAATTTTTGATTGTATAAATACATGTGTCTATAGATAGGTCTTCAAAAATCATATTGATGTTCCTGATACCATTTTTGTCTAAACTGAATAGTTTGCGCGAGAGACACTTCCAAAGTGGTAAAAATAAGAGAATGATAAAACTAAAAAAATATATGATGTACATTACCATAGAAACTAACAACGAAAATTGGTTTGAACGAGATCTAGCAAGAAGTTTTTTTTTTTATACGTTATAAACCGCAATTTGCTTTCATTTAATCAACTGAAATACTTGCTGCTACGGAACCCTTCATGTGCGAGTCCGACTCGCACTTGGCCGGATTTTTATATTATCACGCTGTAGCTTTTTTACAAGTTTACTACCTTAACACAATACTTGCTAATTAGAAGGAAGTAGCTTTAAAATTATTAAATCTGCTTTAAAATCATCCCATTGGAAAGTATGAGACATGTATGTAATTTGTACGGATACAAAAAAATTGCAGGTCTCTCTACTTTCCAATGGGATGAGGTTTTTCATCATGTCAGTCATAGTTTGTCCACTGATGTACAAAAGCCTCCCCAAAGAATGGGGGGCATATGCCATAATCGCCACGCTTGGCCGCGGTTGGCGATCGCAGTTAGATGGTCACAGTTCACAGAAAAACAGTGCTGCCCGTTCTCTGGTAGGTATTCCCTCGGTCGATTTCTACGCCCCCCACGTGATGAGATGGGGTGATGATATTGTATGCCGTCACCACACAGCAAAGAAGACAGAAGAGGTTTTTCAATTCTTCTAAATTTTCTTACAAATATCACAACTTCTTAGTATGACCCTACTTCCACTTTCTCTTTAATTTGATTCGTTTCTACTTATCTGCTCAGAATTCTTCCATTCCACATTTTTTTTTGTTTTATTTTTGTGCCATGTCATATGTCTCTATTATACTATGGACAAATATATAGCCTTCTTACTTATAACACCTCTTCTGGTTCATAAGTTAATAAATCACATCAGTATCCATTTCTTCTCGAAAAACTCTCAATAAGCACGTAAAATTAATGACACTCAAGAGAACCCCGTAATTAAATCGAGAAGGATACGTAGAACGTACTGTATCATTAGTGAGTTTCTCGTAGAGATTCACGAATCAGCAAACCTTTATTGTTATTTCCCCAGTCGTAGCGGTAGGCTACAGCGAAGCTTAAGGACGTCAAATTATATTCCACTTAACGTTAAAATGTTGGTGTCTAGAGTCAATTAGGAGAATTTTCAAGCCACGTGAAAATGATCATTAATTTTTAACTTGAAAATTAATATTTTTAGCATACCTACAGCGAACAACAAAGAGATTTAAACGATGTTGAGGCATTATTAAGTGGAGCTAAATTTGAAGCGTCGAGACGCCATATGGAAATATTTGTGAGAGGTGAACATAGCGTAATTTTGTAGCGGGGAATAAATTAGTAGAAAACTTAATACAAAATGGTTCGGTATTTATATTTTCTACATTTATAATATTTTCATCGTTCTCATTAAATTACGATGTTTGGGCGTCGCTGGCTATAATAACCAATGTTAAGATTCTAAGACCCTAATGCATCTTTTTCCTAAAAAGTTTTAATAGTTTTACTTTGTCCGTAAGTTTGTCTGTGTGATCCGTAGATAAAAAATCGTCTCGCCTCCAAAATTTTAGGACATCATAATTACACAGTTACTTTCATATCATGAGCTTGATATCATAATAATTCTTTATTTGCATAAATAATTTTTAACAATAGTAGTGAGGCCCTGCCTCCTGCGCTAGGTATAATACCTGTGTTACAGGAGCCAGTGTCTTCTCCCAATTACATGAGACGAGTTTTATGCAGTAAGAATCTAAGTAATTTTAAATATACACAAAAAATAAAAATGAAAATTATGAAAAACATTCCTTACGTGGAGTAACTTTTATGAATGTTTGGTATATAGTGTGAATAAGGTGTGTAGTGTTATGTTGTGTGAGTACGTGTAATGTAAGTAAGTGATGTGTGATGTTATAGATAGGTATGCTTGTTTGTAGTGTGGATTGTTTTAATTCTATTTTAAAAGAAGTTCGGTTTGGTTATAATCATGTGTAAGTAACCATGATTTCACCTTACTTTTAGCTTCCTTCACTGTGAGGGGATTTATTTTAATCTTGTCGTTTGTCCTATTGTACAAATGATTGGACAAATACTTATGTTGTTGTCTTGCTGATGTAGTTCGACATTTAATAAATGAACACACTTTTCGTGTGGTGCGTTTTTTAGAAACGCTTTTATTGTGTGGTGTGACAAGGTGCTGTTTGATGACAATTTCTAAAATATATATCTGTCGTACAGTTAATACTTGACATTTCTCATACAGAGTCATGGTGGGGAACCTGATTGGCCTAAATGTCATTACTTTAAGGACTGATCTTTGGGCCCTTTCAAGTCGAATCATATGTGTCTTACACGCGCCACCCCAGACCCGTATACAGTATGCGAGAACTGATTGTGCTAGTGCGTAATACACAGTGCGCAATAGCTCAAAGTCAGCCACATCTCTGAGTCGTTTAAAAACCCAAACTAATTTTCTAACACGCGCGGTGGTTAGGGCTACGTGCTGGCGCCAGCTTAGGTTTTTGTCTAAAATTACCCCTAGATATTTTGTTGTTGCCGATTTCCCTAAAGTCATACATGAACAGGTTATATTATCCTGTGGTGAGTTACACACGTGTAATTTGATGTCAATGTTTATGGGATTGCTCTTAGAGAAGCTAAATTGAATTTGTGTTGATTTCGAGAGATTTACAGTCAAAAGATTGGCTCTTAGCCACTGATTCACTCTATGTAGTCCCACTTCTGCGTGTTTTCTGACCTCGTCCCAAGTCTCCCCATGAAACACAAGAGCCGTATCATCAGCATACGTGAAAATTTTTCCATTAGCTAGCGTTTGCTGACACAGATCATTTATATAGATCAAGAAGAGACTCGGGCCGAGGATGCTTCCTTGTGGTACGCCATATACAACTCTGGCGTCTGAGCTAATTAATCCCCCAATTTTCACTCTCTGTGTCCTATCGCAAAGAAAATCTCTGAAAATCCCTAAAGCATTTCCCCGAATGCCAATACGCTCCAGCTTGTCCACAAGAAAAGGAATTGAGACGGTGTCGAAAGCTTTAGCCAGATCAAGGAAGATGCCAACGCATTTTTGATTACCATCCACACAATGTGATATATGTTCTACAAGTTGGCTGACAGCATCCTCAGTGCTCTTTCCTCGTCTAAAGCCAAATTGTGACTCCGATAAGATTTTGTTATGTTCTAGGTAGCGTATTAGCCTACTATTCAGTACTTTCTCAAATATTTTTGATATTGTCGGCAGAACCGAGATAGGCCGGTAGTTCTCGACACCGTCCTTAGAACCACTCTTGTAGACAGGAGTAATTAATGACTTTTTGAGAGCTCGCGGGAAAACACCTTGCGCAATGCAGATCCCTATTAACTTTGTAAGATAAGGAACTAAGACATGTCTAGCCATTTTAAGAAGTTTTGCTGGTATGGAATCCCAACCAATAGCACAATCATTTTTTAAGTTTAGTATTAATGTATCGATCTCAGCTTCATCTGGGGAAAGTAATACTATAGAATTTAAATTAGTCGAAATGCCAGTTCCATAGGGTAATGAGTTAGAGTAAAAGTTAGTGGAGTTAATTATGTTATCTGCTAGCTGTTTGCCGATGTTAGCAAAATAGTTGTTTATGTCATTTATAGAATTACATGTGTCTGTGCTAATAAGATTATCAGCTATTGTTTTTTTTTTTTTAGCTGTGTTATAGTTTTAACCGCCTCCCATTTATCTTTATTATTATTTGCGCTTTGCAGAAGTGATCGTTCATAGTTAATTTTTAATTTTCTCAACAATGTGTTGCAAAAATTGCGATATCTTTTATACGATTTTTCGAGTACATGGTTGTCTGGACTGCACGAAAACTTTTTGTGTAGCCTGTCTCTATGGCGTATGCAGCGGAGTAATCCTGGAGTCAGCCATGGTTTTAGTATTCGTTTCCGATTAGGTCTGTTTTGTTTTGTTGAATTAACTTCTATGGCTGTGGAAATTTTTTCAACAAAAATATTGGTAGCGTCATTGGCATCCGCTTCATCATTAATGAATGAAAAGTCTGTTGTCTCTAGGTGTTTTACCACGGCGTCATAATTGACCTTTTTTTGGAGATTAAATTTATCACCTATCTGTCGAGATTGGCAAAGGTTTAATACTACTGAGGCATGGTCGGTGACTGTGGAATTAATTACAAATACTGTAGCTGACTGTACCGTATTTAGTAGCATGTGGTCCAAGCAACTTTGAATTCTTGTTGGATATGTGTGTCCAGGCATTAGTCCCAATTCAGCAGTAACATTTAAATAAGTTTCGCTATTCCTGTCAATGGTGTTCGTTTTAATGTCAATGTTGATATCTCCAGTTAGCACAATGGTTTTAGATTTAACTGACCGTATTATACTGTCTACCGAATTCAGAAAACTGTCAGTACAGTATATGGACGGGGACCTATAGACAGCTAAAATTCTGGTATCCGGAAAAATATTTAATAACATAAAGTTAGCGCCTACAGGTTCTGGTTCTTCAACAGAACATTTAAGGTCTTGTTTTGCATATATCACTATGCCGTCATTTTGATTTAGCCATTTTTTGGAGGAATACGTTTTGTAGCCATCAATTATTGGGATGGGTTTGTGTTGATGGAGCCAGCATTCAGTGAGAATAATGACATCGAAGTCGAATGAAAATCTTGCTAGTTCTGCTTGAAAATTATCCATGTTCTTATAAACACTGCGGATATTTTGCGTTATAATATTTAGAGATGGCATTGAGTTATTAATCTTTGAATTACAAAAGTCCGTGTCACAACAATAACTATTAGCCGTAGAAATGCTGTCAATGTCGCGTAATATATTATTATTCTTATTAGCCATTTATATAAGTAAAGATTTTTTTGCGGCACAAATTAATGTCAATGTTAGTCCGTAATAAAACTAAACCAAGTTGCATAATTAATGTAGACGTATACCTAGATAATATGTGAGGTGTGTCGAGCGCGTTATGTCGGTGTGTATTTTTGTAAATTAGTGTGTGTAAAATGGTTGTAAAATACATTGTATAGTGTAATGTATTCCGTGTAAATATGTTTTTCATTTTTGTGAAGAAGTTACAAATATCAAACAATATAATGGAAGAGAACAGTACAATTAAAATGATTTTAGACATGCAGTAAACAAATAAAAAAATAACTAGTCATTTAGCATCTTGCCGTACTCGTAGATTGTTAAGATCAGATTCGTTGTTGATTAATATTTGTTTTTCCCCTTCAATCCTTCGAACATAGACTTTGCCATATGATGTCCAGCAGAATTTGTAGGAATTGTCTTTAGCAAAGTTCCTAGCTATATAGTATAAACGCTGTGATTTTGGAGTTAGGAGCTCTGAAATATAAACTGGTTTCGGTGGACCTTCTATTTTAACATGAGATGAGTTCAACTTATTTCCACTGTTCTTTTTGTTAAACTTGCGTACATTTTGTAGAATGTTTTCTTTAGTTGTCGTGTTAGTGAAGTCTACAATGATTGTTGATACACCTTCTTTTTTGTTAAAGCGAAATATATCTTTGATATCTTGTCGTTGCAAAGGAACTTCAAGAACAGTGGCGGCCTCTGTTACTAATTTGCATAGATCATCTTTGGATTCACCTTGCTTTTTTGGAATGTTACGAATTTCTACTTTTGAAAGGTTCATCATTCTCTCCAGATTTTCTACTCTATTCTCAAGTTGACTAATGTAAATAAGATCAGCCTTCCGGTCTGCTTCTAACTTTTCCGCTTTCAAAACCATGTCATCATATTGTTTGGAGGTAAATTTAATGTTTTCTTTAATTTCGGCATTCTGTGCAATAATTTCGGCCATCGCTCTTTGTAACGCCTCCAATTTGCTATCTGTCTGAGTTGTATGCGACTTTATTAACGTACTGATCTCTTCCAAACTTTCGTCATGACGTTTGCGCTTCCGGGTAGTAATATTATCAGTAACGGCCATATGCAAGTTTGGGGTGGATTCAGCTTTTGGAGAAGTAAGCAAGCTCTGGCCAACTTCAATCTCAGGAGTGTTCTTGGGTGGCGTACGGTTTAGCGGCATAGTGGTATTTTTGTAGAATTCGGTTAAATAAAAAATGTATTATTATGAATAAGCAGGAAAAAAAAAAACTTTCAAATATTTCCAAAAACTTAAGTAAATTGCACAAACAAATTTTCCAATGTGGTTTTAATCACAAAAAGAATCGCAAAAAGAATCACAAGCTGTCAGGATCGAACGCGAGCTTCGTAGTTCACAAGCCGCTGGATATCTTTCCGCGCTACCGACTCTCACCAGATTACGTCGAAATAGTTGATGTTATTTCGTAGGTAGAGGAACAGGAGCAAGGTGCCAAGTTTGTGACCATATATGGTAGCGTTTACGACCGCTGAGCGTTGTCTGACTCACCGCTTGCCGACGAATAGGAGCAGTTCTGTTGCTCGTGACTCACTTGTTTGGTTCTTACTTGCTTTGTGGTGATTTGTTTGTACCCAGACTTTCTTTAATTTATTCACTAAAACTGTTGTATGTATTATTAATATGGACACTGTATATATTCCCGTTTTTTTACGATAGTGTTGGTCTATATTTTATATTTATTATAGGTTATTTACTGGGTTATTATATTGGATTTAGTCGGAGTAACTTTGTGCACGTCTGACTGCGAGCGCGCGCGGGAGTCGAATCGCATCATCCACTGCTGGACATAGACCTCCCCATAAGGTTACTATAACGTTTCCATTTGGAAGGGTTTTCCGTAGTCAACGCGCTTGGCATACGAGTTAGCGACCGCAGTTAGATGGTAGCTAGTAATTTGGAAGGGTTTTCCGTAGTCAACGCGCTTGGCATACGAGTTAGCGACCGCAGTTAGATGGTAGCTAGTAATTTGGAAGGGTTTTCCGTAGTCAACGCGCTTGACATACGAGTTAGCGACCGCAGTTAGGTGGTAGCTAGTACACAGGTGGCGCTGCCCGACTACCTGTTGTATCTCTTAGACGCCTTTTATGACACCCATGTGATGGTATGGGGTGGCCCTGATATTCTTTTTAGGCCGGAAACCAAACGGCTTAGGCTTAAACTTACTTTAGTATTATTTTAATTATTCTTAATATTACTTACAAAGTTATAACAAGCAAAAAAGATTTTTAAGTTATTTCCCCGGGATCTGAGTGCGAGCTATGGTGCGAGCTATGCGTCTTTTCACATAGAATTGAGGTTAATTAGATGCATTTGCCACATAATAATTGGTATGTAAGATACCATGTTGACAGTTATTAAGTACAAGATACGGACGTATCTTGTACTTAATAACACCTTTTCCTTACAATATTAGGTAGGCAGATATAATGACTCGATATATGTACATATATGCACTGCCTTGTGCACTATTTATTTATGATTAAAGTTAACTTAAATTTATTTATAAACGTACTAATCTCGTTTCTTTTAATTTTTTAATGTATAGACAACGTTACATGTATGGGAATAGGTATGCTTGTGGCGCAGTCGCTGTGCCAGACTGGCAAGAGTCGGCAATTGGGGAGGGCAATTCTGAGCCCTCCCTGGGTGCGCGTGGCGACCATCTAGGACCTAGGACATGGCGCAAAAGGGAGGCACCGGAGAAGCATACCCGCGTTCCCGAGGCTCCTCTATCAGGCGCTAGAAGAAGACGGCGACAGGTTAGGTTTAGTTGGTGCGAGTCCGACATACCCACCCGTAGAGACTTTGCGGGTGGAATGCGTAAGCATTCCCCCTGCCTTATGAAAAAAGGGTATAGGTATGCTATTTATTGATACACAGTCATGACATACATAGATCATGGACATTGGAGACTATTAATGGTATTAAGTCTATGGCTGGTTATACACAGTTCTTTTTTTGATCGTAAGTAAGTAAGTTAGTTAGTAGTAAGTAACTCTCTATCACTTAGAGTGAGATTAAAATATAATATTTATATGCAAAGTATCACTTGTAAATTAAAAAAAAAACTCAGATCTATTTTACGTTGATTTTATTTTCATAAACATATGTACACACAGGGAGGTCACGAGCAAAAGCTTGTTTATACCACTAATAAAACCCAAACTTTATAATAAAATACCCCAGACAAGAATAAACCGCTTGCGATGGCTAATTTGGCAGTGACAGCTCTTATTGCCCAGATAAGTTAACTTTATACTAAAACGTATGCGTAGTTGCGAGTGGAGCAGGTAAATAAACTCGCATTTTTAATTGTGATGGCACAGATTCATCAGGTTAATTAAATTTAAATTGACCTTAGCGAAAGTAGGTTTTGTTTTTGACCCTGTACGTACGAACGTACCTACGTACGTGTTTGAAACACCAACCTATATTATTATGTAATTGTAGATTTATATAATAACTTAGCTTCTGGCCCTTTGCCGCCACTTAGGTATGTATATGTTCTGCACTTTGTCGGACTTCATTACAACGCTGACAAACAAGTTACCATAACCCCATGTAACTCTTGCTAGGTATTATGAAAAATAATTATGCGTATCCATCAGTATGGTCCAATCATTTGCACTACTTGGGATTGAATAAGGCTTTTGTGTGGATTTCTTTACTGGGCTTCCTTGACAAAGTCTAGCTTTAATTAAAAACGCTATTTAAATTTAAGCCGGACGCTTAGCCATGGGTTATCAAATTTTTTATTTAAAACCCGATTTAACTTTGACCCGGAAGCCCGCAAAACCATCTGAACCCCACTCAACTATTTCTTTATTTAAAAACCCTGCTAACATTTCGGTTTTTCGTTGGATTTTTGAAGTTTAGATAATAAATCCAACTTAAATTCATATTTTATTTTAGTTAAATCTTAAAACAGCAAAAAACTTCCATAAAACCTCAATCCACAAACAAACGTCAAACAAAACATCAGCTGTTGCAGATACGAAGAAAATCCGCCATCTTCCTCCATTTAAACTAGGTTTAAATCAGGAGCCAACGCTGTTTAAATTTTGACATGATTTAACATGTCAAAATTTAAACAGCGTTGGCTGTTGGCGTTTTAAGATTTAAAATCCACCGAAAAAGACCGAAATCTGTTAGCAGGGTTTTTAAATAAAGAAATAGTTGAGTGGGGTTCAGATGGTTTTGCGGGCTTAAGCTGAGCCATGGTTAAGCGGCGGATTATGGCATCATTTTAAATAAGAACGTATGTGTCTTATATTTCTTGTCAATCCCTTGTTTGCCTTAGAAATCGAGAGACTGACAGCTTCACGTATGATTTCTAATACCCTGCCATGGCGTCGTAAGTAATGTAGTAACTCCTATCTAGGAGCACCCTAAAAATTACTAGCATGTGCCACAGGTATTGCTGGATTTTTCTGTGGGTTTTTTATAATATAATTATATATTTGTATTCTGGAGGCATACTATGCTTAGTTTTTTAAAATTACTTTACTATGTCATTGAAAATACCCATATTGAAATCTATTTTATGCACTAGCTATTAAAAGGACATACACAGTTTTACTTAAAATGTCACTCAATTGTGTAGTCTAGTGACATACATACGTGCATAATGTCCAAACTGATACTTTAATCATTTGTACTGAATAATATTGAATAATTTGCCTAATGTGACTTCCGATGTACAGATATGTACAAAATGTTATTATTTTTTCTCAGTGTATGGTCGTAAAACTTCGGAATTGCACGGATGATAAAGTGTTATGAGTTTTTGTCCTCGTGTTGTTTGTTTGTTTGTATTTTTCGTGGTCAGTGCAATTTATTCAATAAGCTTTTTTCCCCTTTCAAACTGGCAGATCAGTATAGTAAATAGTTTCGGATAAAATAAAATAAATATGTATAAATTGGCCAAAATATACACATGTTTAAGGACAACATTATGATAAGAACCTGAAATTATATTTGATTAATTTTTGTTCCTTTATTGTAACTTATTTAATTCTATACCACTTTGTTGAACTATGAAAACGAATCCCATTAAATCATGTTTAATAGCTTAAACAGTGTATCGCTACGAATGTCGAACGTTATGTAACAACTACTAATAATAAATTGGGTCATACTTTAAAAATTAATCAACTCGACACTCTTTATATTTTTACCCTTTTTAGGAAGGGAAAGGATTGTAACCGCGCTCCAAGAAAAAAAAGGTGTTCTAATCGTTCAAACCACCCGGCACATTAGCTTGGTGGTAGGGATCTTAATGTCTACCTGTGTAGTTACCACTGCCAGGGTCATTGTCTGATGGAGCATTGACGTGTATATGCGTACTTCATCTTAGACATAGTCTTGGCTACCAGCCTGGAGCCAAACGCATGTATTCGTTCTAATATTTCGGTACTGTAATTTAGAATCAAAGCCAATTTGTTATTATTTTCGCGGGAAGCCGCTGGATAACAGCGCAGGACCGGCTATTCTGGAGGCCTTTGTCCAGCTGTGGACGTCTTTCGGCTGATACAATGATGATGATGATTTTTATAGATATCAAATTCAATATTGTAGATACTCTAAATAACGGTAGTACATGTCTGCTCCATTAGACAAGACAGGCAATATTTTTTTATTAGAGACAAATGCAGCTATAAGGTGGGAAGTAAGTTAACATCCATGCAGGAGAGAAGTTGCACATCCATGTTGGTAGCAAGTGTTCGTATCTTTCGTCATTGAGGTACGCAGTCCCCTGGCTGATTCCAAACATGTCCTCGTCTATTTGATATTTATTGCTACGGCAAACAAGATAATTCCTAAAAAAATAAGCGTTGTGAATCTGAGCATATTGGTTAAACTGGCAAGATTAACTCAAATATTTATTTACTATGATGTTACCAATCAATATATAACTAAATAGTAAATTTATTTGATGTAGACCGCTTAGTAAAATAAAGTTCCGTTCAATTTCCTGGTTTGGGTATGCTCTAAAACCGTAGCATAGAGCGGAAAGCTAATACTACAGAAGTAAAACAAAATAAAAAAACTAATTACTGAAATGGATGAACCGATTTAAATACGGATTATTTATGAAATACTATCTATTCTAGAAAAGTTTCTAGCTTATTGGACTAGTGGATAGTGATCCTGATTGCTAAACCAGAGGTCGCGGGTTCTATTCCCACCCAAGACAATTTTTTATGTGAAGAGCACGATTATTTGGTTTGCGTCGGAGTGTAATTTATCTATAATACGATACGCTATAAATATATATGTCTGTTTATTAGTTGTCTGGTTGCCTTATTACAAGCTATGTGTAGTATGGGATCAGATGGCAGCATTGAAATAATAATACCCATTTGAGAGTTCCAGAACATGTAAACTTTAAAGTCTGGCATTCTGTACTATTAGATTGATATAAATCTTCTGGAATAAATTCATTTTAGGTTCCTAATTTAAGCAATATTATGTAGATTAACCGATAAAATCTGTCAACTGATATCAAAAGAGTAACTCTTAAAATAACCCCTCGTTTTATGAAAATGATTTCAATCTTTTCTTGAATAAAGAATCATCATACCAAAACTAGCTACGCGCTCATAAGTAGTTTTTTCATTGATATATAAACGATCGATGAGGTCGAGCAACTAGGGGCGTGATTGGTCTGTAAATCACATGAGATACTTTAAGCTACCCATGACTGTACCAATTAGACGACAGACGATCTTATTTTATACTATAGGCTGTGGTGATAGAAGGGTGATAGAATGACTCTAGTAATAGAGTTGTTCAAGCCGTCCAGTAAACCTCTGATGTGGCTAAACCACTGTTGTCAAAAACTATAATCGGGACCGACAGCTAAACGTGCTCTTCGAAAGAGACGCTCAGAAATAATGATAATATCCTGGGACATTATTTACACACGGCTATCTGATCCCAAACTAATCAGAGATTGTACTATGGAAACCAGATAACTCATATACTACATTTCTTTTCTAAATATATACTTATATAGATAAATTACACCCAGAATCAGGACAAACCGATATGTTCATGCACATAAATATCTGTCCTGGGTGGAAATCGAACCCACGACCTCTGGCGTCGAAAGCAAGCATTTGCCAACCACGCCAACAGGCCCGTCAAATCAAACCACTTTTCCGGTGACCTATCTATAGAAGCACGTTCTATAGATAGGTCACCGGAAAAGTGATTTGATTTGACGGGCCTGTTGGCGTGGTTGGCAAAATGCTTGCTTTCCACGCCAGAGGTCGTGCGATCAGGTATCAAACTTCACCGATCACTTACGAACTGGTTAGATTAACTGGCAGGTAACGCCTCAGCCATGCCAGATGCTTACTGAGTGGCTCGAACTACTCTGAGACTAGTGCATGGTTACAATGCCCTGCCCATATGAATCACACTAATATTATAAAGGCGAAAGATTGAATTTGGTATGGAGTTAGCTGACACCCTGGATTAACACATAGGCTATAATTTGTAAAGTTTAACGCGGGTAAAACCGCGGGGCATAGCTAGTTAATAATAAAAATAACCAAATTTTTATATGAAAAGAAAATCACATGCTAAATTCTCCAACCGTCTGACAAAGATATCAAAATAGCACGGTTCTTTAATAAAAAATGTTAAGTATGCAATTTTTTAACCTCAGCATAAAGCTTGTAGTACACGCAATGCATCAGATTTTCC
Source organism: Pseudoips prasinana (assembly GCA_951640165.1). Lineage (NCBI taxonomy): Eukaryota > Metazoa > Arthropoda > Insecta > Lepidoptera > Nolidae > Pseudoips > Pseudoips prasinana. The sequence continues at coordinate 13,221,946 of OX621241.1, read as the reverse complement.
ACTGACACGTTCATTAAGGCTCTTCCAGCACCCTTCATCTCTGCAACACTCATTACGAAACACTCTCTATAAAGGGAGGAAAATCCCCATCTGAATATTTGGGTCACAGCGTTATCCATCCCTATATTAAGGGAAACAAGGCTGTTCACATTCATTTTTGTAAATCCCTTGTTCGTATTACAAATTGCATGGATAAGGTTCGTATACGTAGGTATAATTTAACCGTTAAAGAAGAGTTGTCACTTTTGAATATTGTTTTTCGTTTGGTGCAGTTGTTAACGTCGCCGTGGCGGTACTACCCCGGTGTCCACGTGTTTTAGGTTAAATCACCTAACAAGATAACTATCTATGTGACGTATATATACTTGCATTGAGTCTGTGTGTGTTTATCTCCGGGAATTGCATGTTAGTTAAGTCCTTCGCGATATAGAACCTTATTTTGTACGTCTCGCACGTACACAATAATAAGTACTCTCTATATCACGTATGGAACAAACAATTATATAATAGTATAGTAGTGTATAATACTTGTGATGCATAAGCCTTTTCTTTTGACCATTTGATTGATGGACCCAGGAGAACAAACTTGAAAATATAATCTGTAAGATGGATACATAACCGGTTCAGCTGCTCATAGAATGAAATTAAGAATTCAATTAAACTAAGTGCCCGATAAAAAACCACTTTAAAATAGGACTACCCCTTTATATCCTGATTTGATCTACTCTACGGTGGAGCGCGGCCGGGCGTTAGCACGAGTAAATGGTTAAAATTGTAAGTAAGAAAGCGAATGAAGAAATTTTGAGCTTGCGCGCCATTACGATCAAGCACTGCAACGGATAAAGACTCAAGAATTGTTGGACGTTTGGACGTCAAGTCTTTATAAATGTGACATAGACCAAAAATTCTACATGGGTCATACAAAAGGCCTAATCATCAAACAAACAAATGAAAAATGTTTGTATGAGACTTTTAAATAAAACATTGTTTTATTTGTATCTTGGAATTCATGCACTTATTTACAATTACCTTTATTGAATCTTATACACTTGACCGTTCCTAACAATAGAATAGATGTAAGACTGGGGTAATAGTCGGGAATGAAAAAACGGACTTTAACAACTTTATAAATGGAATAAATTAAACCGGCCAATTATTCGTAAACAGGTTTGCATGTCATATTCTTATATGTTCGTCATATATTCGTCATGTCTGTCTGTCTGTCGAAACTATAAGGACTATACTGTTGAAACTTGGTAAGTAGATGTATTCTGTGAACCGCATTAAGATTTTCACACAAAAATAGAATAAAATCTATCATATTGTATCTATGGATAGATCTTCAAAAATGATCGTTTCCTAACATAATTTTTTTATAAACTGAATAGTTTGCGTGAGAGGCGCTTACAAAGTGTTAAAATGTCCCCCCCCCCCCCCCTGTAACTTCTAAAATAAGAGAGTAATAAAACAAAAAAAAATGTGATATATATATTACTTTGCAAACTTCCACCGAAAATTGGTTTGAACGAGATCTAGTCAGTAGTTGTTTTAATACGCCATAAACCGCAATTTTCCTTTCATTCAATCAACTACTACAATAACTTTTATATTGTTACTCGCTGCTACGGAACCCTTCATGGGCGAGTCCGACTCGCACTTGGCCGCTTTTTTATTGTTGAAGCAGCGATAGAAATACAAATTGTGGGAAAATTTCATCTGTTTACTTATTACGCTTCATGAGATACGGTCGGCTGACGGACAGACATATGGATAGGCAGATAGACGGACGGACAGTGAAGGCTTAGTAAGAGGGGTTTCATTAGTACCCTTTAGGTACGGTAACCTAAAAAAATACTATTAATATTCATTATTAATATTGATTTATTATTTAAGTGTAGGGTTTAATAGCTGTTGTAGCAGAGCTCCTTGAATGTGTTTATGTTCACTGCTTAGCTTCAATAAACTTCCAAATTGTTTGAGCAGTGAGTGTTTGCATGTCTTCCAGTTATAGTCTTTACCAACATACATATAACACTCATATATTTCTGTTGGTGAACATAAAGAAAATATACTAGACTAATACATAATCACTGTTTTATAGGTACAAGAGATTACTTCGAAGTATTGCTTTCATCTAATGTCAACACGTGAAAATAAGGTTTATGTCCAATCTAGATACGAGCCCACTGTAGCACAGATTTTGTATTCGGCACGAGTTTGTCTTATACATCGGATATTCTTTTATACAGAGTAGGTCAAATGTAGATTCGAGCCGATCCGATAAGTTAAATAAGACTACCTGTGGGAAGTGACGTTAAAAACTAGCAATGGATTATTGAACCCCGAATATTTTTTTTATTAATAAAGTCATGATCACTATATCGGGGGAAATTACAAACAAGTAAGAGAATTTGGACAACTATATATCTAATCCGGAGTAGATGCTCTGCGTTAAGCTACGAACGATAAACACTGGCAGATGAAATTTAGGGTCCCTTTTGCTAACACCCTTTTAGATGATGTAGGTGTTATCCATCGACTTTGTTTTCTAGAAATATGGCACAGATATGTTCACAGTTGCATGTGAAAGAACATATCATATTGACAACACCTTCCAATTTTTGTTGTATAACATTATTCGCAAATGATGAGTATAAGTATTATAAATGATTACATTTATAATACTTGAAGATGTACGCTTTGCATTGGCAATTATGCTGTTACACTCAAAATTTTATTACGTATCTCACCTATGAGGGAGTCCAAATAGAAACACAAGGGCGCCGAGGTAATAGGGCAGTAGGCAGAGCTTTACTACCGCGACACACGTGCAAAGATTCAGTAAACCCTTCTTCTTTCATCTCTCTATAAATTCTATTAACATGATTAAAGTCTTTGTTAACACTATAAGATTATACATTTATAGCCCAAAAATGTTAGTGTAGTACAGACCCTAGATCAGTGAAACCAGCTTTTGGTCTTAACTCGAGAAAACTAGTTTTCTCTGATATGATAGATCCATTGTTTACCCTCGAAATCTAATCTGTAAATATAATAACAATCGTTGGGCGTTTTTTAGATCACGCTTTCTCTACTATTCTATACTTACTTACATTATAGTTATGTAAGGCATTAAGCCATATGTAATAGTATATATATGTAAATAGTAATTTGTACTCAGAACTTCATTATTTAGTAGGCCTAGTAAGGCCAAATTTCTTATTGGGATTATTTAGTCATGGAATACTCTCAATATCAGGTAGGATATTGGAAATTGGCGGTGACGATAATTTTATAAATAAGGCACAGGAATACCTGTGCCTTATTTATAAAATTTTATCGCTTCTTTAGCTGACTGATGGGATAGAGAGTGCACCTATATTTGGTTTGTGTACTATAATATGTCCTGCTTAGGTGAATAGTCTCCAATTCTCCATTGACACTAAAATAATCATCATCATCGCCATAAAGGCTTCCCTCAAAGACCACATTTGCCGGTCTTCCGCAACCTGCAAGTCGCCAGTCGAGAAACTTTCTACCCCAGCGGCCATCAGTTCTACGAACTACGTGCTCCGCCACTTAAAATAATACACAAATATTAGCCGTATTCACGTGTCGTTTTATAATGTTGTACAAATAATGAGTCCAATGCTAGGATTACCACAGAGGATTGAGCATATACAGCGATACACGGATAACTTTGGTTTATCCACACAGCTAAATGGTGCGGCTACGAGAATTTATGAACGGCCAAAAAAGGTTCGCAGTCTTAATCTGTTGGAGTACCAACGGAAAATCACCGTCAAACGGTTTAATGACTCTCATACATATTTGAGCCCCTCGGGTTTTTAATTTGCGGCACTTTGACGAGCAAAGAAGCGGAACGCACTTGTTAGCTTCATTGAAACGTGGGCTACGTTTCAGTTACGGATATACACATTTTATTATTCATTAGACTATTTCATCGGTATTCGGGGAAAATATAAATTGTATTTATCTACTCAGTATACAGTTGATTATTCTAACAACGGCAGGTATGTTTATATGGAACCCACAACATTTGTTTGGATTTAATGAAATAAACAGTTTGGGATAAAATGTTTCTAAACAATTTTGCCACCAGGCTGTTATATTAATTTTAAATGCGAATTAGACGAGGATTAGTGACTTACATGGGACATATCATTTCATTCTTGCATGTAGTTCGATACTACCGGAGAGGAGTAGGATAAGGGTTAATAAAAGGATTTCTAAATCCGTGTTATTGCTTTGGATTTTTCAGTTATGACAAATGGTGTCTTGGCTCAACCCCGTGACCTTTTTATTTGCTGTTGGATAGAACTTAAAAACAGTGGTGGCTTATTCAACGGCAATTATTATTAGGTCTTAAAGTTAGGTTCTTTCTGAGCAATGTTACCATACTAAGATTGTGTTGAGTTGTATTCTCAAACAAGCTGTGCCCCGCGGTTATACCCGCGTTAAACTATATAAATTACAGCCTATGTGTTAATCCAGGGTGTCAGCTAACTCCATACCAAATTTTATTAGAATCGCTCGAGCCGTTTAGGTATGATAAAGTAACAAACATACACACTCACAAACTGATAGTCACACAATTTTGTTAGGTTAGGTAAGTTATGTTATTATACGTTTTTTTAGTTTATGTTCAGATAGAGAGTATTTATTGACGGGCTGGTTATCGTGATTGGTAGATACTTGTCTCTCACGCCGCGCCGCAGGTCGTGGATACGATTCCAATCCAGGACAAAGAGTGTTTTGTTTTAGTTTATTTTTATGTTTATTATTAGCGGGTAGCGCGCTAACGTGAACATTAGTCTCAGTGACAATAATTGTTTAAAAATACTTAACCTTTATACCTAAGCCCAAATCAGTAATAAAAATACGTAGTAACATCAGTTCTAGTAGCACAAGTGTTATCTTAATCCAAACCTATAGATATCCTGTAAAAATATCAGAAAACAAACAGTTTGTGGACATGGTACTAAAATACGTGAAAGTGTTTTAAATAATAAGTAACATTAACAACAACAACAATAACATTAATAAGTGCCAATAAAACAAAACAAAAACAGTGAATAAATACACGAATAAGTGATAAAAACGAAAACTAACATTAACAATTTGTGTTAATAACAGTGTGAAACAATATCTACCTACATAAATGGTTATTGTGTACTACAAAAGTGAGCTTTAACCACTATTCCAAACGAACTTTTATTTGTATGAACTGAATCACTATTTCGCTTAGCTACGTAATCGCCTCATTGGCACAGTTGTAACACCTTCGACGTATGCTTTAATAAACTGACTGAACAGTGTTCGAATCCGAACTTACTACACGTTTCTCTTTTTGGGGATGTTTGATGATAATAATAAACAGCGCATACATCCTAATTAGATGAACAGATTTCAAGCCCATTGAGCGATCCTTGAGAAAAAAAAAAAAAAACCGATCGGTGAGATTTGAACCTACGACCTCGCAGTGTGGGGCGACCCGACTAATAGTTTAGCAGATTTCGTAAATAACTCCAAATTACATCCACGGTAAATACTTGTTGCGGAATGGCAGGCGTTCAGCGCACTCCACCGCCAAAACTGCAAAGCCAATGTCTGACTCAATCTGAACCTGACATAAATGCGGCAATCAACATGAGTGAACAGGTAACAAAAAGAGGCAAACGAGCAAGAAAAGAGAATTCTCAAGATATTGCGCCTGCTTTAAACAAACAGGAACTAACTGAGCTGCTCAGTTTATGGAGAAATGACCAGGACACCCGTGTGACTAAGATGCTGGAATCACAAACGACTTTGATACAAAAATTAATGGAGGATGTAATTGAGATTAAAGCGCAAAATGCCGATATCCAAAAGTCAAACACCCAGATTCGTAAGACAAATGCCGAGATCGAAAGGTCGATGCAGCACTTCAACGAAAAATTTGAAGAAATGAAAAAAGAGGTGGAAGACTTAAAGAAAGAGAGGAAAGAACAGAGAAGCTACATAGAAACACTTGAGTACAAAATAAGAGATTTGCAGCATAAGACACGCCCATCATGTGTTGAAATAAGAAATATTCCTCAACTAGAAAATGAAACTTCAGGCAAATTATCTAATATCATCTGTAACATAAGCCAGTTTGTTGGAACACCAATATCTCGAACCGAAATCCGTGATGTGTATCGTCAGCCCGGAAAACCTAGCCAAACATCACGCCCTGTCGTAGCAGAGTTTACAACGGTACATACCAAGCGAAACCTACTGATGGCTATCCGATCATACAACAAAACTAAAACTTCAAAAGAAGACAAACTCAACACGAAATCACTTGGTATCCCCGGCAAACGCCAGGCCGTCTATATCGAAGAACGACTGCCCGCCAGTTCGAAGAAGCTGTTCTACTTGGCGCGACAATTTGCAAAGGATAATCAATATACCTTCTGCTGGGTCAGCAACGGAAATATTTTCCTCCGAAAGCAAGTAGGTGACAAGCAAATTCTGATCAACTCAGAAAAATGTATTCAAGACCTCAATGCCAACATACCTAAACTGAATACCTGACTACAAAAATACATGATATTTATGTCACGTAAACAAGAATATGCGTTAATTTTTTTACAATTAGTTATCTACTTAATTCAACACACATATCTTTTCCATAAAAACTACACCACACAGCAAAACACTGTCCACAATAACATTTCACACACTCTTATATTTCCTCACACATACAGATTCAACCACGTAAAGGCTCAAATCCTAATATTTTATTATTTAAAACCCATCGGGACTCTTGTATCCCCCGGACTCTATACCGGTTTCTGCAAACTATTTTTATTGATGTTATTTTCTTCCCAAAATGGCTAACTTAATTAACGTCAATAATGACCTGGATCAAATAACCCAGGGAAAATCCTTTGTCTGCAGTCCAGAAGAATGTCTAAACTATATAGATTCATCTGGGAATAATATAAATCTTTTGCATATAAACATCCGTAGTGTAAACAAAAATTTTCCACACCTACAAGTACTGTTGAATCGGTTAAAAGTGGATATTGATATTATTGTCCTAACCGAGTGCTGGCTCAGCAAAATCAACAGTGTGCCGTTTTTGGACGGTTTTGAGTCCCATTTCACATATAGAAACTGTAACCAAAATGACGGAATAATTATTTATACAAAATCAAGTTTGCAAACTTCAGTATCGGAGCCAGTCTTTGAGGGTGGAAACTGCTTAGTGTGTCACCTAGACAAAAGACTATCGGTGGTAGCGATTTATCGTTCACCCTCATTAAACTCTAGAGAGAATTTTGACAATTTCACAAGTAGTCTGATAAATGTTTACGACAATGTTAAATCTAAATTCCCTAATATAGCGCTTGTAGGTGACCTAAACATAGACATAAAACAAAATAAAATGAATGAAAGGACCTTGGACTATCTTACGCTGAACGCATCTCATGGTCTTATCCCAACACACCTCTTCCCCACTCGAGATGAGAACTGTTTGGATCATATATTTTTAAAATCTTATCTAACTACAACTACACTCGTTTTGGAAGCACACGTAACGGACCACAAACCACTACTGTTAAATTTGAAAAATGCTAATCCCTCCCACAAATTATATGCAACTACCACCCTAAACCACAAAGCAATAATGGAGGAGCTGGAATCTGTGGATTTTGCGACAATATATGAGATCGAGAACTTAAATGAGGCAATGAATAAATTCATCAGTATTATTAAATCAGTAATATCGAATAATTCAAAACAAGTTAAAATCTCTAGACGAAAGATAACAATTAAACCCTGGATCACCCCTGGTCTTTTAAAATGTATAAATAATAGAGACAAAATGCACATAAAATCAAAAAAATCACCAGATAATATTATTCTTAAAACTACATACTCACGATATCGTAATTTTTGCAATAACTTACTCAGGAAACTAAAAAAGTCTTATGAAACCGGCCAGCTTGAAAAAGCCAAAAATAATCCCAAAGCCCTATGGAGAACAATCAAACAAATAACCAATACCCATAAATCAAACCTTAGCCCAGTGCAGCTACTCACAATTCGAGACAACCCAAAATCGGCGATAAATGAGGCAGGCCAATTTTTTGCCAACATTGGCAAAAATTTGTCTTCAAAAATAACGAATGACACTGAATCATCACCGGATGGTGGCCATCCGTCACTCTCACCTACGGACACCCGATACTCACCTGTGAACTCTCTTACCATCCTGGAAGTAGACGAAGCTGATGTTGATTCCCTAATCTTACAACTACGTTCTGACTGTGCAGTCGGCTGGGACGGTATATCATCGCGTGTATTGAAAAGCTGTCGACATGTACTGGTTCCACCAATTACCTACCTATTTAATCGTTGCCTACAAGAGGGTGTCTTTCCGGAGGCCTTTAAAAAAGCTGTGGTCCATCCAATATACAAGGGAGGGAACAGAGATTGTGTCAATAACTACAGACCGATATCGGTCCTACCTGCGCTCTCTAAAGTCCTCGAAAAAATCCTAAATAACACTCTACGGAAATTTCTCGACAAGCACCAACTCATTGCTAACAACCAATACGGCTTTCGAACAAGTCTATCTACAGATGATGCAGTACTGGACTTCACGCAACAGGTGGCCTCAAATCTAGATAAAAAATCGAAATGCCTAGGTATATTCCTCGACCTTTCGAAGGCTTTTGACACGGTCTCTGTTCCCAAACTTATCATGAAGCTGGAAAGTGTCGGTGTGCGTGGAATGCCCTTAGAAATATATAAGGATTACCTAAAAAACCGTAAGCAATGCATTAAAATTGATACTCACCTAAGTGATGAGTTCCTGGTATCTTATGGTGTTCCCCAGGGAGGGATCCTATCCCCAACTCTATTTCAGATCTACGTAAATGATCTCTGCAGGCTGAGTCTACCAAATGGTAGAATTTACGCTTACGCAGATGACACTGCAATACTGATAGACGGAAACACCTGGGACACTGTTAAAGCAAATGCGGAGATGGCCTTGGCTAAAGTTATGATGTGGTTAAACTCGAACCTTCTTACATTAAACCTTCAAAAAACTACTTATATCCCCTTTGCTATACGACGTAACGCTAAACCACTTCCATCTTTTAGTATAACTCCCCATTCCTGCACAAACTCGTCGACTTTCTGCACCTGTTCTCCGCTTACTAGATCCGAAAGCGTTAAATACCTCGGAGTACACATAGACGACGGACTAAGATGGGACCAACAAATTGACGCCGTCACCACCAGAATGTTACGTCTTATACATGTATTTAAGTCTCTTAGAGTATCCGCCGACCTAAAAATTCTTAAGATGGTGTACCTTGCACTATGCCAATCAGTGATTGGTTATTGCATAGCTACGTGGGGCGGTGCCGCCAAGACTAGATTTCTGAGGGTGGAGAGAGCACAGCGAGCTATACTTAAAGTCATGACGAAAAAGCCCTACCGGTATCCAACAATTGAACTGTTCTCTGACTGTAAAGTACTTACGGTTCGTCAGCTTTATGTGCTTAAATCCATCCTTAGAAAACACACAGGCCTTCCACCTCTTACAATTACAAACAAACGCACGTACGTTCCACCAAATACACAACACAAGACTTCCTTCGCCAAACATCAATATTATATACTAAGTGCTCATATCTATAAAAAAATTAACAATCACCTCAACATTATAAATCTTAACTCACATCTATCTATCTATCTAATCTAAAGTAACAGAATGGCTGCTCCTTAAGGATTACTCTTACACGGAGTCTTTACTCACCTATCTTGTATAAAACACTCACAGACAGACACACACACATACATTTACACCTACACACACCATACACACGCAAACACACAGCATCAATTCTACTCCTGTATACCATACAGTAGAATGACACTGTCCACTTTAGATATAAGTTTTAAATATAAGTTAGTTGTTGATAATTGACCGCAAACTACCTCTTATAATACAGGTATACCCTAGTTTAAGAGGTAGAGTATTATTATTATTGTACAGATTTTGCAACATAAAATATTATGTATTTCCAAACCAAATATTAAGTTAAGTTATTTCAAACTCTGTATGTTTTTTTTTTTTTGGATAAATAAAGATTATTATTATTATTATGTTAAGACCATGGATGGAAATCCTTCAGTTGAAATAAATAATGATTCGTTTTCGGTCGTATTTTGTCAATAGTCACAGTCAAAATCTTCTGTTCTTTACTAGAGTCTATATAGCGTCTGTCTATAGAGTTTTCATATCAACACGGAAAATCACAATTCGCGGCAATATGGCACTTTCCTCCACTTTTGTATGTTGCCGAAAACTTTATGTCTAAAAATCACAATATTTACTCGAATTTACACCAGTTTTAGATGGTGAAACAATGTTTCAATGCGTCTTTTTCCGCGATAGCGCCAAAACTCTTTCATTTTGGTTTTTTTAAATAATGTTTTCGGCTCTGGCTTCTTCGTCCTTATGAGCCAATCATTTTGGTAGTTGTTTAATGTTTTTTTTTTTTTTTTTTTTTTATTTCAAACAGATATATTTAAAGTTTAAAATGTTGAAAGATTTAAAGTTATAGGTTGACACTTCCATAGTATTTTCCGGCGTCCAAATTGTCTCCAATGGGCAAATACCACACCAAAAATTGTTACCACACTTTTATTTCAATATTATCCCCACCCTTGATATGTGGGGAAAATTCCTTAAAGATAATTTATTTTAGCTTTGTGTGTTTTACTAATACCTGTAGGTTAAATAACATAAAAGTATAAAATTTGACCACCTGAAAATACTATAATGAACGAGACGGCATTCATAACTCGATTAAGATAAACGTTATTAATAGCTTCAACGCTCATGGTAATTCGTAAATGTCTAGTAATTTGGTATCATTTCACAAAAAAGGCCTACATAAATATTCGAGACGACCTCTGCGAATTTCACATATTAATCTTTTTGGGTGTAACAACTCGACAACTGGTAACACAATGATGAATACTTGCGTGTTTGATACAGAAACTGAAACCGAAACTCCAGCTACCCCAATCTGTCCCATTTATTTTATAGATTTTCAACTTTATCACAAAAGCATAAGGTTCACTTTCTATTGGGGAAATTTGACAGATTGGGTAGCTTGATGTGCTGGCGTCTGTACATCGGCGTCGGCAGGCGCGACGGGCGTTCAAAATATACAAACAACAATATACTTTATACTAAAAGAATATGCTATATTATGGCATGTACAATGGAGACAATAAAAGTATGTAGGTGGACGTACATATTTAGGTATTATCACCGGCGTCGTGTAAACTGCTACGCAGCTAATGTGCATTTACATTATTTTCTTCTGATACCTTCGTCACAGTTATACCTTCATCACGTAGTATATTTTCGAGAAACAGACAGGTTAGGAAAAAACTGAAAACATCGATATTCATTGTTTAGGCAAATAAGTATATCTATTACAGATTTCTCGAGATATCAACTCTTTTTTATTAGAAAGTATTTTTACGTCTATTATAATATTTCGTTACATAAAATTGGGTTAAGTCGGGGGTTTTGAGTTATTTTATTCTTGTTTGCTGAGACTTTTACCGTCGTGGGATTTTTTCAAAATTTTTAATTTTGCTTAATTTTATTTCAGACTTTTTGAGAGCATATACGAATTATAATGTATATAATGTGTAGGTAAGATCTCGCAAAACAATAAGTGTGATTCATCCTACCACATAATATTAAGTTCCTTATTAAATATTATACAGTTGCTTTCTGTTGGTTTTTATTCAGAATTGGTGCCAATACTCTTGTGACTATAATATTTGTGTTTGAACTCTGAATTCAATGATGACATAAGCTGGGAGTACCTCCAAGCGGTGAAGGCGGAAACAGTTCCTAATACCTGGCTAAAACTTCCTAACACACTATGAATGTCGATGCCTTCGGGCTTATGTTGTTATAATGTATTTTCGAATGCGCTTCGAATGCAAATTAAATGCGAATTGGATGCGCTTTACAGACCTGAAGAGGCCTAGCTCCCAGTGACGCCGAGTGCTGTTGTTTCTTCTTCTTTTTTTTAAACTTACGCGTTCTAATTTCATTAATAAGTTGGATACAACATTATTTTACTTTTCAATTATAATTTTGTAAATGGTTAGTTTTTTTAAGTGGAATAATATTGTTCAATATTATTTTCCCATCATTATAATTTGATTTATTTTTGTTATTGGTTTCAACATAAATATTTTGAGATTTGTGTTTGAATTAAATTTTCGTTGTAGAGTTAGGTACATACTGAATTTTATTTTTAGTTTGTTTCTTGATTTTGCATTTTCGAATAATAATTTGGATTACACAGATAAGTAGATTAGGTAGTTTAGTTGGAATATAACACCGTTTTATTATTACTCGAGTTTTATGATTGATTGATTAAATATTCAAATACTATGTATAAAATAATAACATTAATTGTAAAAGATTTTACACAGTGTATCGGATATTAAATATATAAATGATATGCCACATTTTATTACCCACGACGGAACGGAGCAGGTATATTTACCCCCGACGGAACGGAGCAGGTATATTTTTTTTTTTTTTTTTTATTTATTTTATTTATCAAACAACAATAGAAAACACATGGATTAATTAAGTTATTACAATATACACAAAAGTTTGCATTGTTCGATGACGAGAAAAACGGCGGCGCTTGTCAGCAGTACTATTGCTTTGCGTCGTTCTAGCGTGGTACCGAGGATATTCTCGTTTTTAAGAAAAATAGTACTACCGACATGCTGGCGCCGCTATGATTCCGTAGACATCGCTCCGCGAACAAAAAGGTTCTCAATTTTACAAAATATCTATATACTATGTTTTACACATTACTTTTAATTTGCGAAAAACCTATATTTTATCACTAAAACGTTACATTGTGGTTACATAACAGTAACGGAACATTTTTCACAGACTCGAGATCCCGCCAGTATTCACAAATTAATCTCATTCAGGAACTAAGTTAACTGCATATTTGAGATACGGATAAGCCAATGAATTCATCAATCAATCAATTTTAACTCGGAGGATCTCTGATCTGAGATTAGCTTGTAAGTACCGCCCTACGGTTTTTACAATATTATGTCGGTGAGGGTGTGTACACACTATGTACTTTGAAGTTATTTAAATTGAAATTTAAATACAAGGAAATATTTTAATCAGATAGAGTTATATTCAATGCCTTCCTAAAATATACTGAGGAATGTATTAATGAAAAGTACCATGTATGTAATAAAAGCATATATATATGCGTTTAGGGTGAGAGATGTTTGTGTGTGCGTTTGTGCAAAGTAATGTTCCCACCTATCTTCTAAACTAATGATCCGATTTTGATACGGTTTTCAATAACATGTTTGTGTTTGATTAGTTCATGTTCTTAGACAGGTGTCATGGCTGTAACTCACTAGGGGGCGCCACAATATTAGTGCAAAACTATGTTGCAATATAATTAAAACGAAATGTCAGATTACAATTCTGTTTTCAGCAATGTGTATGTAGTAGCTTAATGCATGTTCCAAAATAATAAAAATTACGTATGTAACTCACTAGAGGACGCTACAATATGAGTGCAAAATAATATCTTAAAACAAATAGTCCGATTTCAATGCGGTTTTAAGCAATGGGTTCGTAGTTGATTGGTGCATGGTCTAAAATAAATCGTATGATATTAACTCACTAGAGGGCGCTGCTATATTAGTGTGAAACGATTATATTGCAATATTATTAAAATTAAAACGTATTGTCTGATTTCAATGCGGATAAAAATAAAATTCTTATGGTAGCAATATAATAAACTGAAACTATAAAATCAATCATAAAACTCGAGTAATAATAAAACGGTGTTATATTCCAACTAAACTACCTAATCTACTTATCTGTGTAATCCAAATTATTACTATTAGTATATTTTCGAGAAACAGACACGTTAGGAAAAATCTGTAAACATCGATATTCATTGTTTAGGCAATTAAGTATATCTATTACAGATTTCTCGAGATATCAACTCTTTTTTATTAGAAAGTATTTTTACGTCTATTATAATATTTCGTTACATAAAATTGGGTTAAGTCGGGGGTTTTGAGTTATTTTATTCTTGTTTGCTGAGACTTTTACCGTCGTGGGATTTTTTCAAAATTTTTAATTTTGCTTATACTTAGTGCGATTGTTTTTATTGTGATGGAATCCGAACGTGTAAACCCTGGCGAATCGCCGACATATACTACCAGTTAGATTAGTACGTATTATGTATAGTAAATAATTTCATGTTATAACTGACGGTTATAGGATAGGATATATACGGACTAGATAATAGTAATCAGAGTATTTATGGAACGAAGATGTTACAAGTGCCAGTATTATATCTTCGTCTATGGTTTACGTAATTAATGTAGTATATAGGTTAGGAGCAAAAACCACATCGTTTAAATTTGGAGCCCAGAATCTGGTTGTAGACACGTTTTAATTTTGTTTTAAAGAGTCCATTATAAAATGCCGTTCGACAATAAAATTTTACTAACAAAAGTGTTTTTTTTCTATTTGAGTTGTGTTCCTGTTTACTATAATTTAATTATGACACGGAAAAACTAACTACGTTTAGTTAACGGTAACAAAGTAAAGGTTACTGAATATGACTTTACTAATCGTTTCGATAAAATTTCAAAGTGAGGGCGTTCCAGAGTAAAATATCGATTGAGCTAATTCTGGGAAAACTCGTTTTCTGCGAGTTATCACAGGAAAATTATTTCACGGTAGATATAACCAAAACATTTTAGTATTGTCAAGGCGAAAGAAAAGTAATTTAAATTCTTATTCCGTTTTAGCGAAAAAGTCGTGCTTAAATGGGCTCAGGTCTCAACAAAATAAGAGAGGAATTACTTTTTCATGGCTTCTTGCACAGCGAGTCGAGTAGAAATCTAGAGTGCTTATACGCGTTATCTACAGAGAAAAGGTTGCTCCTATTGTTAGTACAAAGTGAATGTAAGAAGATGCTCGGAAGGTTAAGTTGCCAAGTTAATTTACTAATGCCCCGAATAAATCGTAGGTTGTGTGCCCAACAGGGTGTACCGCCACCCTAACTCGATTACATGCCACCGCACCCTGATTAGGAATTCTAACATACTCAAATACCTACACTGGAAAATTAATCTCAACAATTTAATACTATCACTGAATTATGCTTAAACTTGTTAACTTTACGACTTCATTATTAATGCCGTTGTTTAAAGTTTCTAATTGCTATCTTAATTACTTAATCTGTCTTGAGTTAACTTTCAGCAAGTTGAGCCGAGAATTCTCACGTCCGGTCACTCACCTTTAGAAACTTAAAGTAAGATATAGATAGACTACTGCTCACTAAGTTCCATCTTGTATATATTTATTAAATAACATTTTAACGTAGGCCTTTATAATACTCGTAGTAGAAAGTCTTACGTTGCTACAGTTACCTAAATTGCTAATCTGATAAGGTAAGCGTAATCCACATTGACTTAGTATATGAGATTGTATCAAAGAGATGAAATGACATCCCATATATATACCAAAATACCGCAGTGTATCAAGTCAAATGTGTCTTATGGAGCAGAAACGTGGTCGCTTACTAGAGGCCTCATAAGAAGGCTCAGTCACCCAAGAAGCCCAATAATTTAATGATTAAAATAGCCCAAATAATTAAAATAGCCCAAACATGTTCATCCAAATAATAATTCGAGTGTCCACAACGAACCGGAAGACGCGGCGCGGGCAAGTCGTGGGCGTAGGTGTACAAGATGGACCGATCTTGCAAGGGTCGCGGGCAGCCGCTGGATTCGGGCAGTACAAGACCGGCCATTGCGGGGGAGGCCTTTGTCCAGCAGTGGACGTCTTTCGGCTGATTTGATGATGAAAGGACATCCCGAATAAATTACCTTAAGGACAAGAGAGAGATAAATATAGAAATTTCAGTGCAATATAGGGACCTAATTTTATATTCTAGTATAGTTTGTGTAGTATATACGACCAGGATAACTTTTGACTGCAATGGTCAATACAACAGACAGTGAGTCAGTGTATATAGACAACCCCACGCTTCTGCAAATATTTGGTAGCTAGCTGTCCGCTAGCTACCACATATTTGCAGAAGCGTGGGGTTGTCTATATACACTGACTCACATGGTCCAAAGTGAACATCATGCCACGTGACGAGTGGATGCAGTCGTGGCGTACCCTAGTCGGTGTAGAAATAATTTAAATAGATACGAAAACGGTTTAGTTACTGTAGGTGAAAGTGCTGGATAAGTTAGTGAGATTGTTACTAATTAAATGGCTATATGGGTCGTGTCTCTTTCTGGTAAGGTGGCGTAAATGTAGCATCAAATAACCCTTTAAATAAAACATTTAGTCTTAACTTAACTTATACTTGATTTTCTTTAAATTTTACAGATACTGGTCATGCTTTACGAAATTTAAGTATTCACCTGATGCAAAACATAAAATTTGTATTTTATTAAAATAAATGTTTCAAAATAATTTTAACTTTCACAAATTACGGCTCCATTTAGAATTTCAAAACTTGTAATTAATTTATTCACTCTTTCGAACGTGATTTGTCGTCTAATTATATATGAACTTCTTATTCCCTCTCCCTCCGTGGGTTTAAATCCAGAATTGGGCCATGTAGTGATACTGTAATTTTTTATATTAAGAAAAATTCTCATTGTACGCACGGATCTGAAAGTTTTACCTCAGTTTTACCCCCTCGAATCTGGCGGCATGTTTCACCATCAGTCCTGTAGGTTTAGTACGAGTCTACAACAAAAGAAACGTATAAAGAAATTTGCGAAATACTGTGATTGGCGAAAATTATCATGCAATCGCGATAATAACCAATCATAGCGCTGAATCTTAGTGCGTTTCCTTTTATTCGAACTCACCAGTACTAGTCTTTTTTTCTAGCGTGTCGGCTAGTCATCCCATCGGATCATGAGTGTGAGGGATAGACAATACACCTGTATTTGCACACACACATTTGCAATATACTATGTGTCACGCGGATGGCTGTTTTACCACAGCAGCCAGTCTCAATGGAGACTCGTTGAGATTCTGGCTGCTATGGTAAAATTCAACCAGGAGGAACTTATTATTCGTATACATATACGTGTAAATATAAAATTTCATGTTACCTGTCAATTGGAGATAATACATTGAAATAATTGGGTGGTAAGGGTTTCTTTATTTTCATGGCGTGTACGGAACCTTAAAAAATGGTCTGAATACAAGACGCAGGTCTCATTTTAGTGGTACATTTATAAGTTCATATTTTACTTGATTTGGTTCCATTTCACACTTTCACCTACTGTTAATGAGTATATGAACTGTTGTAACTATTTAAGGGAATTAATTGACGGTGATTTTAGTGTGTAATAATTATTTATTTGACCGTATATCCATAACTATAGGACACGTATTAACCAATCATAATAAAATAATAGAAGTACAGACGCCAGCACATCAAGCTACCCCAATCTGTCAAATTTACCCATTTGAAAGTGATCCTTATGCATTTGTGATAAAATTGAAATCTATAAAAGAAATTTGACAGATTGGGGTAGCTGGATGTGCTGGTGTATGTACCTACCGATTGAAAATGAAATTGACACTCAGTTGCTAACACCTACACTATCGTAGAATCACCTTCCATAAAAGTTATAAGCCCGGTGCTTTAAAATACCAGATTTAATAGAGAATAAAACAATATAAAGCTTCCTCTATTACACGATTTATGGAGCTTTATGAATTGCAAACTTCAAAGCTGTCATCATGACGTAGGTAGATTTTTTTTTATTCCGTTTTACGGCTCTGGCTTCTTTGGCCTTATGAGCCTTCAGTAAATATATTTTTATATCATTTATTTCCGTCATTGTCAAGTAAAGTCCGTCACAGCCAAGTCATACATAGTCCTTGTCCAACCTCAGTAAAGCAGTGGAGACTTTACTAGAGGCTTTTATGGAGTTTTGGTTACAACACGGAAAATCACAATTCACGGCAATATCGCACTTTCCTCCACTTGTGGACGTTGTCGAAGATGTTATGTCTAAAAATCCACCATATTTACACATAAAAACTCGAATTTACACCAGTTTTTGAAAATAAAACATAGCTTCGATGCGTCTTTTTCCGCGTTGACGCCAAAAACTCCACGTAGGTAGACCAGTTTAAATGTTGTCCTGTACTATTTGTTCATTTACAACCTTCACTAAGTGCCCGCTGAGTAACTATTGCGCGGAAAGCGCTTGCTTTTAACTTTTTAATTATTGTATACTCTCTTAGAGTAGCAGAAGAGAAAATTGAAACAACTTGGAAATTGGACTAAAAGTTATAATAATGCAGTAGGTACTTTCTTATTACGATTTTATCTTTGACATGTTAATTAGAATTAAGATATTAGGCTAACGACATTTTCTTTGTCTATTCTTCGTTATTGCCGTTTTAAAATTTACAATAACTACATTAACAAAATTAATAAATACCTAATGTAAAGTTGTTGTTATGAAATACCGAAAAAAGCGTCTTC
This sequence comes from Pseudoips prasinana, assembly GCA_951640165.1. Taxonomy (NCBI): domain Eukaryota; kingdom Metazoa; phylum Arthropoda; class Insecta; order Lepidoptera; family Nolidae; genus Pseudoips; species Pseudoips prasinana. The sequence goes on along the minus strand of OX621241.1, from coordinate 13,203,293 downwards.
AACGCGAAAAAAGATGATGGAAGTACAGACACCAGCACATTCAGCTACCCCGATTTGGCAAAATTCTTTTATAGATTTTCAACTTTATCACATAAGCATAAGTTTCACTTTCAATTGGGGAAATTTTACAGATTAGGGTAGCTTGATGTGCTGGCGTGTGTACGTAGCACTTAACATATTTTATTGTGAACTTATTACTATTTTAAAATACAAATTTTAAACGATGACGTGATTGCCTACACCCATTACAATCTGAACTACTAAAAATAAATACATTTGGAAAACTATACAATGTATTTATAATATTCTTCAACAGCTACTTTTATTGATAAAATTGGGAACAGCGTAAATTATAGCTGATTTAAGAAAAAAAAGGGGAATATTCCATAATATCAACGTTTATCCCTTTCAAAAACGCATTTGTTTGTACGAGCTGACATGTTGCAAAATGATACGGCGTTTTTGGTTATTTCGACAGAGTTCTTTAATTACATACGGCAAACAATTGCTTGTGTACCAATTGCTATTCAACGTACGACGATCATCCAAACGCCAGTAGCCACATGACCAGTTTTATTAAAAAATATAGCAAACATCCACTTAGAATCTCACCCTCTCTCACTCACAGTTCTCTGGTAGGTATTCCCTCGTGGCGATTTCTACGCACCCCACGAGATGATATGGGGTGATGATATTGTTCGCCGTCACCATACAGCATTCATTTGTTCAAGTGTATTTTTTTCATTAGCAACGCACAACACCAATGGCTAACTCTCCTGAAAGAATAGCGTGTGGGTGCATAATGCATGTCCGTCACCTGATCGAGTTACATGCTTTCATGCGACCATTAGCAAGCCAGACAGGTCACTAGGGCCAGCGTCCACCACATTATGCACGCTTTTTTGCTTATGCTAACAACGGTGTTACAACATATTTGTTTATTTTACATTCTTTGCTGTGTGGTTGACAGCAAATAATATCTCCACCTAATATGAATAATAAATGAATTATAATTACAGAACTTGACAACGACTTGTTGGCGAACATTCTAAATAGAACTTGGCTATACACGATAGATAAAACTACTCCCATTTTCTTTGACGTCGAACATTATCTCTCAAATATTTGGGCCGCCTCAACTCTATAGTTGAATTTCTAAGCGTCATTGTGTTTCAGAAAGCACGATAAGTGACCGATTTCGCACGTAGTCACTGGACAAGGTAATTTAAGATAGGTCAGAGTTCTACTATATGGTGTGATTAACTCTGACACAAGTGTGCCGTGGTATAATGACGATTAGAAATACATGAATAACTCATATTCGATGTGGCTAAAGCGTTAAATACAGCTGGAACAATTCTATGCCAGCGGCCGTGGGTTCTAGGAGCTATGTGCCACGCCCATGGCAGTTGGCAGCTCTCAGTTTGGCAATTTTTCGGGTCATGTAAGCTACTTTAGTCTGCCCGCGGATTCAGAAATTTCTTATTCCACTATGTAGGGAAACTCCGATCATAGTCCTTATCACTGTTTGGGTGATGTTGATCCGGCCGTATTAGGCGATATCGCCCACGTTCTAATAAAATACACTGCTGTTACATAAATGAAACAGCGGCGTATTTTATGAGAAAGTCGTTTTCATGTTTCATTAAACACTGTAAAAATTTTTAGCATCGCTTTTAGCTGCTTTGTGGAACGTTAGCTTTATATGGCTCTATTTATTGCGTGACAAAGAGTATATGTATCAATGCCCTGAGCTACTTTATTCTTGTTACATGTCCATGAGGAATTAATACTACAAGATGTAAACTGTAAACCTTGTACATCGACAACAGTGAAGGAAACTTGGGGAGCGCAATCTTTCCATGATACTGAACATATTAAGGAAAACTAATAGTAAAACACAAAAAATGGTCTCCTCGTACAAATAGCGTCAGCTGATAAACATCTAGGTATGAGAATTTAATTTTATGTTTGTGCATTTTGCAAGTTGTTCGTTAAGTATGTAGTGTGCATGTTCAAACATGTTTATAACTTTCATGATATGTACGAAATAAACTAGAAATTACGTCAGAGGTAACAATGTTGCCGAGTTTCACTACCTGGAATCTGATGAATTCGTATTGGCTGAAGTGAATACAAATAAGTTACCTAGAAACTTATTTGTATTCACTTTTACAAAGTATACACTATATTCTACGAAAACTTGATTTAACGTCATCATTTATTTATTTTCGCTTTAATTAAAACGGTAGAACATCAATTACAGTAATTACGGAATAATGATTGCAAAAACCATTTAACATTCAAACATACATAGACTCACGCCTATTTCCCAAAGGGGTAGGTAGAGATAACGGATTTCCATTTGTCACGATCTTTGCACACCCTTTTTGACTCGTTTACTGTCATTATATTCTTCATTAATGCTCGCCGGTTTAGGGCCTTCCTGACCTGGCCTTTCTTGAGAACGTTTCTAATTTGGTCAGAGAATGTTCTACGATGGCTTCCCCTTACGGTTATACCACAGTTTCACCAATATAAATATTGAAAATAAACCAAAATAATTATTGAATTCTCTCAGAAACGTCATCAGATTTAACTTCCGTAAAGAGTTTTCAATCGTCAGCATACATTAAGTATCGACCAATTCTAAGCACGGTAGGAAGGTTGTTAACCATAACCAGGAACAATTGAGGCTCCAGTATCGAACGAACCCTTACTAACTCCAGAACTGAAAAACTGCTTGTGATCGCGGAAATAGTCTGCGACGAGTTGTAACAACCCAGAACAAAACCAATAAAGTTAAGTTTACCTAACAATATATCGTTATTGACCATCAAACATCTTCCGAAAGTCGAAATAAAGGTCATTGAATTAAGTTTTGGTCAAGTCTAGCCGATTAGCCATCATAAAGTTTGCTAGTCATAGACATAGAACTTAATTGCTTGTCGATATTTATAAATGATTGAATACGTTGTACGACACAATTATTTTAAATTTTCGATACCATATATTTTTAAAACTATCAAAAGGATATTTTGTTGGTTTTTATTCAGTTTTGCTACTATCTGGTCACTAGCCTTTTTTATTATATTATAGTTTCAATATATTATTAATTAAGTAAATATACCTATTATTGAACACCAAATCAATTAAGAAAGTGGAATAACAATAGTAGCATATATGGCTGATTTCAGAGTGATGCGCGCGGCACGCCCCGGAGGCCAGCACGTCTCAACAGCCATTTTAAGTGTACGCAACGGCGCGTGCGAGACGCGTCACTCTGAAACGCTAGCTGCCAGTAGAGGAGCTCGGGCAGCGCTGGTCGACGGCGCGCGTGTCACCGGGGCGGCGCGTTTGAACTGCGTGACTATGACACGCAACTAATATCTAATGTAATTGTAGTCGCGCGCGTTTGGACGGCGCCGCTCACCGGCGCGACTCTGAAATCAGCCTTAATGCACAAAAGATGGTCTAATCGCCAGCTGCATTCTCTTACAGACAACCTTAGAATACACAACAGGTGTAACTAATTAGTAAGTTAAAGATATGGGAAGTAAACATTAGTGAGTAGAAAATAGTGTTTCAAGCTTTAAGTTCTTTGTTCTTAAAAAAAAGACAACGCCCGCACTAGGGAACCTATTCCCTGTATCCTGTGGGTACTTTACAAACATATAATAACGGACACAAATAGTTGTCCGGCGCAGGACTCGAACCTGTGATACAAAGAGGCGAAGCGACTGTCTTAGCCGCTGCGCCACACGTGCAGTCAAAAAGTTGGAGTACACCTACAACTCTGTAGGTAAATACATAATTTTCTGGAAATATATTCACCTAAAGAATACTTCAGTAACTTCGCGTATCATCAGGTGAGTAAATGGTCGAGCGTGAAGTCATTAAATGCAAAAAAAGAATACCTACATTATTGCGATTCGTTTCACTGTATTTTCAAAACTCAACACCAACTTATTATTCAAGTGCAGACGTGGGTAGATTTGTCGGAGGATTTCATTCTATTTATTTTGATTACTAAGCGTGACTGGATTTAACTTAAAATTGCTGTTTTAGGGAAACACATTTGCATTCGATTGCGCGTAAAACTTTGTATTGAATGTAATTTCATTCGTAAGCCACTTAAATAAATTCTAACGTAATGTATAGGAAATACGATTATAAATATATACTTTACTATCGGTTTTAGGATAATATATAGTAGCGATTTGTTGTATTTAGTATTTATGGCTCTATGTATAATGTCTAAATCTATTTTGACGATCTATGACTATTCTGGGAACTGTTTTTTTTGGAACGTAGTTCCTTATCGCGCGCTGTGAAAGGGGGCTAGACGGAAAAATTCTCACGAAAACGCATTTTTTGCGCATGTTTCTCCGTCTCTCTCTCTCTCTCTCTTAAGGAAAGCAAGCATTTCTATTTCGCATTGAACAGTGTGGTGTCGCGATGATTATTTTTTTGAGTGTATACAGGGTTTTTTGTACATAATAAATAATAAGAAATAACTTCGTTCCATCCGGGTGTCCCTTGGCACCTCTCAAGTTTTTAATTTCTATTTTTTGACGGGTCTGTTGGTGTGGTTGGTAGATACTGGCCTTTCATGCCGCAGGTCGTGGTTTCGATTCACACCCAGGACAGATATTTGTATACATGGACACATCTGTTTGTCCTGAGTTTGGGTATAATTATCTATACAAGTATGTATTTACAAAAAAAAGTAGTATATTAGTTATCTGGTTTCCGTAGTAAAAGCTCTGCTTAGTTTCAGTTCAGATCAGTTGGAAATATATATGGAGGCTATTAATACCATTCACTTATACAGATACTGCGCGGTCTAGTCATGTATCGACATGTTTTCTTTGAAGTCAAATATTAATCACTCTCTTTAAATATCTCAAACTGCATTTATTTAATAAAATGATAAACCAAATCACTATTCAATGTCAGCCGTATTCCAAATTTAGGTATTTTTAATATCTGATTTTCCAACGAAATGTCGTTAACAGATTTATTTGAGCAGATCCTTTATAAGATATAAGAAGTATCGATTTAGTCTGTTTTTGACAAGTACTTGACTGGTGCTGAATTTCCATTTATTTTTAGAAGCACAATTTTAGAGTATATTATTGAAGTTTGTTTCTGACATCTCTGTGAGATCTTAAACTAAATATATACTTCTATCTATATCTAATCTATAACTAAATACATATGCATCTCCTTTACATATAGAAAACAATTCTAGTTATTATTACGCAAAGACTATCTAATGAAATTTAACACAACACCATTCTATAATTTTGACCAAAAATCACTAATTCCAATATTCTAGTAGTTAGTTACTAGTTGAATTTTGATCATGGCCTCTGGTCTCAATGGAGACTAACCACAACTTCTAAACACAGGGGCACTTTCTATTCCACGACCGGAAAGAGGTCAGGTACAAGACCGACGGCTTTACGAGTGTAATACCGCCAACTCCCAGACTTCGGGCTAATACTGAGAAATTTTCTCAACAGAGAAATTTCAACCTCACTTTTTGGACCGACCCAGGACCATTATCTGCGGTTAAACATGCTACCGCTAGACCAAGGTTACACCCCACCCAAAGTTAAAATATTTTAACTAGTTGGCCCCTACTAGTAAATTGAAAGAACAAACATTTGGTTTATGTATTAGCAAGGCAAACGAGGTTCAAGTAATGACAGCAGCCCATGGCCACCTGCAGCACTAGAGGGGCTGCAACTACGTTGCCAGCCTTTGAGACAGAAATATACTCGCTTCTTAAAGGTAGCCATGTCATACCAGATCGGAAATACCTCGACAGTTAATTTATTCCATGAGTGCTAGTGCGCGGTGAAAAGTTTATTGTGAAACGCACGATAACTTTTTTCTAAATTCAATTGATGATTAAAAAAATAATTAAGAATAACTTTCTTAATTATTTTTTTAATCAACAATTGAATTTAGCTTTCAGGTGTAACAGTTTATCTGAAAATTATAAAATAACAATACGGAATGTATCGGCGGTGTTTTTGTGAAGAGAGTTTACAGTTTAAAAAACAAAGCTGATGGGAAATACCTAAATACTCCTAAAGGCTGTAAGCGAGGGCATCCTAAATTTGATCTGCCAGTGTCTATCGTTCGTAGCTTAACGCGCCTACCCCGGATTGGTAGACGGTGCTGGTTCGTGGCCCGCGGACGACAAAATTTATGATTAAATTTAAACGATGAAATATATAATAAATTTAAGAATTTGAATGAAATCGATATATAAAAACAACTATTGATTGTATCGAAACGCTTGCCTCAAAATTTGGTACAAAATAGGCAAAATGTATTAATATTTATATATTTTTATAGCCAATAAATAATACATACAAAAAATTCAATGCTTTTATCAGCCAACACATTGGTTCAAAATATAATCAATACTAACAAAGTGTACCCAATCTCATCTGTAAAGATTTATTCAGCTTTAGTTTTCTTTCCACCCGCCATTTCTCTCCGTGCACATAAACGGAGAAGAATATTATTCATTTCTACTTCACAACGGCTTTTGGTCTTTTAAATCATCCCCTGTCATTTAAGATGTTTATACTTGTCATATCTAATCTTTCAGCCGGTACTAAGTATAAGTCGGTACATATTTGCTTAGGCTCAGTGATATTGGAATTGAGGTCTTTGCTTGATATTTAAAAACGGTATACGCAGATGTTCCATTTTCATCTTCATAAAATATCTACTTGTGTACACAGGGAGACGAGCTGATTACGAACAAACTTGATTTCGCAGTTCATTTCTATTAAAGTTGGTGCCCAGCTTTGCTCGACAGCTAACTTAAATCAATTATGGTAGAGATGTACAATTTTCATTTAAAAAAACATTTTAAATATGACGTACCAAATTAGAAAATTTATTGTTCTATGACTCTGTCAGTATGTCGTGAAATTTTACTATTGCCATGAAATAGCACTTTGTAATTTTATAAATAGATATATCTTCTATTTGATCCTACTATCAATATGGTCGGGTAAGCTAATATATACTACTATGAAATGTTAGCTTACCCGACCATATTGTAGATGTAAACATTTAGAATATATTTTATATGTTGCTATAAGAAAGGGATTACTTTGATAAGTTCTCAAAAAAGAAGTCCTCCATCTTTTGATTAAAAATAGGTACGATATTCGTGCATAAACGGAACGAATTACAGTTGATTATAATTATTATATAGGAAAAATTGGCTTAACATAATTTCTTCGGCAGTTAAAGAGTTATTTGCGAACAGCTTTTTATTGACTCTTTATGACATCATCTCTCAGTGAAGGTTTCTTCAAAATTATCCCAGCCATTTTAGAGATTAGCTGGAAAAATCAAATCGTGTTTTTATTGGCTTTTATTTTAAGTATGGTTTTTTAACTGTATCTTTTCCTATCTACCAGTTTTCTTTTCATTTCTTCAATAAGGTATTATAGTAATTAAATGTTACGGGTTAAGTCTTGCACGGGTAAACTTATTTATTGACAACATTTCGCTCCTCGAATCATAGCAAAGGAGGTTAATACGCATACCGTAGCAAGCACATTACTACGCGTTCCGTAGCCAGCAACTTGCTACGCATACCGTAGCAAGTTACGTTTAATATTAAATAAGAGAAATACGTAACACAAGTGTTTCGAAGTGCAAATTATTATTTTAGGGTTAATATTTAAAGCGCATTTGGATGAACCATAACATGTCCATCTCAAATATCAAAATACCAGTCACATAGTTCAGCGGTTTAAGTATCGGCAGTTAATATTAGCATATTATAGAGTTAACCCATATGTGTCAGTACAGCAATTTATACTACGTGCATAAACTAGACGTGTTCAGATAAGTAAGTGTTGAGCGGCGTCGAGATGACGCGTGTTGCAGGAGCCACAGACAACTTGTGTAATTGAGTTGTCTCCTCCACGTTCGACCGGCTGGTCGCCCTAGCATATTCAATACCTACAACTTCGTAACCAACGCGGCAACGTCGCTATTCTACTAGTGATTAAAACTTTCCTGCTTATAAAACTAACATCAATCTTTTGCGTCTTATTTTTTTAATTTCCTGTTATCTTTTTAATGTTCGTTCGTTGTTCGAAATCTGATTATTTAAATCATACTTCTTATATTTTATTCTATCTTTCTAACATTATTTCCTCGAAATCTTAAATATTCCTCACTAATATACTGAGTCATGTTTTTATATAGGAAGAATCTTTTAGCTTTACTTAATTGTATTCTGAGCATTAGGCTTTCATGAATATATTCCCCGAAGTACTCTCCATTGTATCATGTTATTTTTGCGTTGTTATTTATTTTGTTTACTAAGCACAGTCAATAATTGCTAAGTAACACTAAAATAATTGACGATCACCGTAGCCTAGTTGGTAGTGCTCCTGCCTACGAAGCTGGTGGTCCTGGGTTCGAATCCCGGTAAGTGCAAATATTTGTGTGATGAGCACGAATATTTGTTTCTGAGTCATGGATGTTTTCTATGTATTTAAGTATTTATCTATCTATATAAGTATATATATCGTCGCCTGGTACCCATAGTACAAGCTTTGCTTAGTTTGGGGCTAGGATGATCTGTGTGACATTGTCCCCATAAAAAAAAAAAAAAAAATAAGTTAATACTACGGCTAAATATAATAATAATAATAATGTATTTATTTATCTCTGTCACAAAGGTTTGGTGTACATACGAGTATTATGTAAAGAAATACAGAGAATAAACTGTCATACCTTTGTGAGAGACTGGCGTCTATAGTAGGTAAGACCTGTGTTACAGATCACCAGAAAAAGAAAACCAAATTTTCCTGCTAATGAAACGAATTTACTCATCATTACGTAATGCACGTGTGGCGCAGCAGCTAAAACAGTCACCTCGTCGCTTCGTGTCCCGGGTTCTATTCCCGCGCCGGACAACTTTTTGTGTTACCCATAAATAGTTGTTCTGAGTCTGGATGTAATTTCTGTCCCTAGTGCGTTGTTGTGTTCTGTGTATATTGTGTGAATCAGCCTGACATCGGTCAATGCTGTACACAGGCCTCCCCCAAAGGTTTCTATACCGTTGTCATTTGGAGAGGTTTGCCACAGTCACCGCGCTTGGCATGCGTGTTGGCGACCCCAGTTAGGTGGTAGCTAGTACACAGGAGACGCTGCTGCCCGATTACCTGGTGGTAAAAGCTAAAAAGAGTTAATTACTTTAATAATGTCACACAGAAGTTTTGAAGTGAGAAATAGCTGATAACTGTTTGAGATTAGACTTTGCAGCGGGCTCGTTTAACAAGCCGAGCATGACTCCGCGACATAGTACGAGGTAATCGCAATTCTATTTGTTAAAGTAGGGCTGGCAGTCGTACTAGTTTCTAAATATTTTGTAACGGAACATATCATATCATGTAGCTGTTTGCTGACGCCCATGTTAAAGTGCTTAAGTTTGTCGTCGTATTAGGGAAGTTGTTTGTGAAGCCTTCAAGATAAGATAAATTTTATATATTTTTTTTCTGAAAGAGTTAGAACTCTTTCAGAAAAGATCAACTTAGGATAGATCCTAAGTTGATATATTATATTGTAATTAGGTAATAAGACTGTACTGCAATATTTGAGGTAGCTTTTACGCCATTTATAATTCCTATGTTCGCACAAAGGAATTGTAAATATGTAACTATTCTTGTATAGAGGTTGAGAAAAAGTTTGTCATTGAGTGTGATAAAACCTAGAATCGTAAATGATCTTTTTATACTTCCTAAAGTGTTGCCACAATTTTTATTCTGATTGATACTAAAATAAAAAAAAAAATATTTTGCTCAGTAATTTTAATACTTAAAATTGCAATGTGATAGAAACAATCATCTACAAAAATCGGTGTTAACAGATTTAATGTTGAGAATAAACCTAATATATAGATATCTCTTAGGTTTATCTTGTAGGAGGCCTGCCCGCGCTGCGTCTTCCGGTTCGTCGTCGCAAGAAATAATAATAGTCTGAAGTCGGAGGAAACATGTACTACTAGAAAGTAACTTTAAACTAATTTGATATAAAAATAAATAATAAAAACTAATTAAAGTTTTAATGCAATATGCGTTTTGATAAAACCGTAATTCTCTATTTCACAGTAAAATACTAATAATTCAAGGCGTATGACAGATGCTGTAATTAATTATTATCAATTAATCATGCTGGGCGCCTCAGAACTTGGGGAATAAGCAATTTGCGTTTACCGAGAAGCGCGCTGGTAATTTAGTTAAATTTCTCTCAATGTCCAAATTGCTAACAGTTATAAATAAAGATCTAAGGACGATCTCCAATTCAATTTAGTTACAATTTGAATTGAGGTGACACTCCCTAGAGGTGTTACTCAATGTTGCCTATTCTGTAGATATCGTTGCCCGAAAGTTATATATGTATTATGTGTATATATAAAACCCCTTTATATAGAGGTAAATATAAATGTAAGTACGTACCGTACTAGCTATTTCATTTATCTAACTTCCAAGTGTTAAAAACCATTTTAAGTTACGGTCTTTAAAAATCTTTAGTCGATGTTTAATAACTTTTTTAATTCCTTCATTACTTCCATTTTCTTTAAGAACAAGTTGAGAATATTAAACCAACAGAATATAATATATCTTTCTCAGCTAATATTGTGTTATTGTCGGTAACAATAATATAATAATGGAGTGAGATTGGTATAGATCAAAATTTTATATGTATGTACTTGTGTGTCTTTCTTATTATGTATTAATATATATATACAGTAAATCAATAAAATATTTGAATTGGTAGATTGGGGCACAACAGCCTATAATTTAGCATTGGCTTGGGCAAAATAATTTGTTGTACGTTATTATGTCTTCAATCCTGTTTTAAATCTACAACTTTTAGTATAACAAAAAATCTGTTAATATCTATATATATAAAAATCAATGCCACTTTTCGTTGTAATGTTATAACTCAACAACGCCTTTACCGATTTGGCTAATTTTGGTCTTGAATTATTCGTGGAAGTCCAGGGAAGGTTTGTACGTAGAGAAAATTTTAAAAAAGTCTTGAAAAAGTGTAAAATAAACATCTTTACATACTCCCATATACAAACAATTTGTACTAATACTTAAAAGCGTAGCGAAGCACGTACCGGGCCGCTAGTAGTTTATAAAAAAATCCAAGATAATGGTATGATTATTAAATACAGTGCAAGACACATCAAAATATTGATCCCATAGCTTTAAAACAATTAAGATCAGTTTAAACAGCTTGTGAAAATATTTGGCACAAAACTTTCAGTACTTCGTCACTTCTCGAGCACCACAGCGACGCATTTTGAATCCGTAAAGCTCCTGGTGGAGTTCATAATTCATTTTAGTTGAGATTTGTGAGGCCGTATTTTAATGAATTGCTATTCTTAATGTATATTTTTTCATAATATTTGTCTGTGTTTAAGTGAAATAGAGAGTATTGAATGACTTAAGAATAGATGCAAAACGGAAAACACTGAAAACTCGTGATATCGCTCTAATATAATGCCTTCATAGATCTCAGTAGGAACATCAATCTTCTCCCCTGAATTGGTAAATGGTAAAGGTTCTTTTCTGCTTTTTAAGCATTTTTGCAGGCGTTTACTGGCACAAGGCAATATAGGCAAGCGGGGCTCAAAACAAATAAACTTAAAACTCATCCAGATTGCACTCCCTTGAGTTTCTTATCTGAACTCAGGGCTGTTACTGACGTGGAGATGAATGAGATAAACGCAACGCAATGTTATGCTGCTGAAATTGCAAGAAGTACCAAAATTGTATGAAAGTTTTAGTAACACTACACTTCACTTATCGTATGGGTAGTGGTTACCCTAGTGTCAGAGTTGTTCAAGCCGCCCAATAGGCCTCTGACATGGCTTAACGACTGTTGACTAATGATTGCAACCGGAGCCGAAAGCTTAACTTGCTTTCCGAAGCATGGAAAGGTTCAGAAATTAAACCACTTAGGTGGTCACCCATCTACGGACTGACCGCGAGCCTAGTCGCTTAACCTCACCAATCACATACGCAACGGTGAGAGCATCTAGCTACTACACGCTAAAAAGAATGTTATATAGTTAATTAATAAAAAAAATGTAAACCAGCCATGACTTAGACAAAATAAGCGCAATGTTAGAATCTATAACCTAATTATATACTACGAAAAATCAATTTACCTAGTTAGACAGCACTGAAAAAGCGCTGTATGGTGGAAGGAGATGTATCGACATTTAAATTAGTTTGAGTCACGTTAAATATGGAATCTTTACAAATATTCATCTGGCTTTCTTGATTGCTTAAAAAATCTCAAGATATCTGCGGCGTAGCTGAAATTATAAGTATAAGTCTTTAAAATATAATATATTCTTGAGGGTACTTTTGCTCACTCAGTATGTAAATTTTTCATGACTCTTTCAATATTTAGTTATTCAATATTTTGGTAAATTTGAATCAAAAGCTTTGATGTAAACTGGATAAAAATTATGCTTATATTTTCATAATAATCTGGTAAATGCTTTATATGAAACACATTAAAACTACAATATTAATTTTATAGTAAAGCGTTGGTTTAATTTGGTTTCCATTTAAACAAACATTTAGAATAAATTATGATATTTCACCTTATTGTAAACAACTACACATCCTGTCTATCGCTATCGGGTGAAAACCATCACGGGAAACTATTTTAAACTCATATATTTATAATAGAAACTATTAGCAGTTAATTTTAAACAAACACCAAATCTTGAAAACAAATTATTCACTCGTTTGAAATACACTTAAAATACTAAAATTTGTTACACACAATTTAGTTAAAATTTAAAAACCTAACGATTTAGGATTGGACTGTATTATTCTATGCTCTTGTATGATTTATAAAAATATTAAATATATTGGCATTATTTATATCTCATTAACTCTGTTTTAATAAAGATTTAGTCTAGTATTATTATGAATTAATATAAAACCTAACTGTCATACGAATCATCGTTGAATATTTTATCATTATATTTGATTAGATTTTTGTGATTGTTACGGCCGATTGGCGTGGGTTCGATTTCCACAGACAGATATTTGTTTGCATGAACATGTCTGCTTGTCCTGAGTCTTATTATTTGGCGGATACCTCTTTCTAAGATTAAAATTTTGTTTCTAAGTATATAAAAATCCTGATCACCTAAGTAATGTCGCAACATCTCTTAATCGCTATTTTCTAAGATATCTTCTTCCTCGAAAAATAAAAATCATTAGGAACAAAGTCTGGCGGATGCTCAAGCATTTGTATAATGTATTCCGTGTATGATGTTCCCGTAACAATAGCTCCAAGTTATAGGTTTTAATCATATTAATTCTTGGCTATCCCAGAAAATAAAGAATGAAATTTCTTAGAAATTAAAGATTTCAAGTCATAAACTGTAATTTCGTGTGGAATTCTATTCATGTTTCTTACATTGTTATAATGAAAATGAACCAGGATCATGTAAAAAGTGCAGTGTTTGCGCATTAGTGTGCGTTTAAGGTTTCCAACAGGCATAATACTTTCCATAAACTTGGGAATGTAGAAAGTATCATTCTAAATCTCTTAGCGATCAAGTAAAATGTAATGCCCACTATGAGTAGAAATCTTCGTTAGCACTGTTTCTTTGTGAAGAAATAAACGGATTTTGATTTCATTGATTTGATATGTTTTGTTCATCTTTAATAGGTTTTGAATATGTTTAAATATATGGTCTAGTATATTGATGAATTTATAGTGAAATATATCTAAATACATATAATAATACATTTTCTTTAAATACATTTCCTTTTCGTATTTACTACTTTAATAATACAATATTATTCCATCAATATCAATACATTTCTCCATTAGCCAAAAGAGTTTCTCGAGTGGAACCTTAGGGCGCCCGGGTGATAGAGAGAGAGCATTATTGTAATTACATGCAATAAGACATGGAAAACCTTTCTGTTCTTATTGCGTCGCAATCCGATTCTAAATAGCTCATATAATAAATAATTCAACCACTATCGTATCAGCAGAACAATGGTTAGTAGATCCAGAATAGGAAGAATGTAAACAGGGGTAGATTGAGCTTCTTAAATATAATATAGGTTATTTATATTACGCATCATAGGTACCCACATAAATTATTCTTTGACTACCTACTTAACATTTTGCTACTAAACACCGCCTACACAAAGTCAATGTTAAGTTCTATATAAAACCAGTTTTTTTATTATTTTATGTCAACGTTCGTCTTTTTAGGGCCAGCGCAGACAGAGAGGAGCGCAGTGGAGAGGATTTTATTAGCCACTAGAAAATCAACTTTAAAATTATTAAAATAAAGTTCATATATTATGCTTAAACATTATATGCCCGGGACCGCGCGAGCATTTTATGTCAGGTTCAAGCATATATGCACTTTATTTTTATAATTTTATAGTTTATTAAAATCCTCTCCGCTGCGCTCCTCTCTGTCTGCGCTGGCCCTTAATAACTCTTAATTGTATTGTAAGATTATTATCGGTTTTAACACAATGAATGTAGGTGTACCTTTCTCCGGTGGCAGTATGAGAAGTGCCCTCAACTGCCGCCACGTGCAAGCAGCTCCAGGAAAACAGCGATCTGTTTGTGGCATAGACACTGAACCTGATTGTCAGGAGTCGTAAATAGAAGAGGGCAAACTAGATCCCTCCCAGGGTGTCCAAACCATGTGGGTCATGGCGCAAAAGGGGGGCACCGGAGCAACATATCCGCGTTCCCTGGGCTCTCTTTATCTGGCGCCAAGAGATGTCCACGGAAGGTTATATTAGGCCCACCCGCAGACACGTAGGCATTCCACCTGCCTTAACAAAAAAACAGGTCTACCTTTCAATTCGAATAAAAAATGTTAAATTAAATAACTACTGGAGTAATCCATTTATATAGAAAGACATTTAAAAAAGTACGAATAACACATCCGATTGAGAACCTGCTTCCTTATTGATGTGGGGTACTAAGATTATAAAAAACATACTTTATAAAAATGAAATGTTATTTTAACATTTGTGCAATGTAAAGATGAATACTAAAACCGGCCAAGTGCGAGTCGGACTCGCACATGAAGGGTTCCGTAGCAGCAAATATTTCAGTTGATTAAATGAAAGCAAATTGCGGTTTATAACGTATTAAACAAAACTACTTGCTAGATCTCGTTCAAACCAATTTTTGTTGTTAGTTTCTATGGTACATCATATGTTTTTTTTAGTTTTATCATTCTCTTATTTTAGAAGTTACAGGGGGGGACACTCATTTTACCAATTTGGAAGTGTTTCTCGCGCAAACTATTCAGTTTAGACAAAAATGATATTAAAAACGTCAATATGATTTTTGAAGACCTATCCATAGACATCCCACATGTATGGGTACGACGAAAAATTTTTTTTGAGTTTCAGTTTTATGTATGGCGACCCCCCAAAATTATTGTTCTTTTTCTATTTTTGTGTGAAAATCTTAATGCGGTTCACCGAATACACCTACTTACCAAGTTTCAGCAGTACAGCTCTTATAGTTTCGGAAAAAAGTGACTGTGACATACGGACGGACAGACAGACGTGACGAATCTATAAGGGTTCCGTTTTTTGCCATTTGGCTACGGAACCCTAAAAAGGTGGTCTATTCACAAAAGAATGGTAAGACCGCCTATTGTAAATAAGCCATTTCCTCTAAACAACCGTGGGGTCGACTAGCAGTAGAATAAAAATTACAGGTGGTCAGTTATATGGAATATAGATCTATCCTAAATGAATATAAATATGTGATAAGTTTATTAAAATTTATTAAGCTAAATCATTAAAATATGAAACTGAAATCGTGTAGTGCCAAGTACTGAAGAATAGAATTATTAATCGACACTGATTATCGTAAATATATAAAAAAACCCTAACCAAATCACACCATAGAATTAAGTTTTTTTTTAATTTTACCCGTGATCAGTTTGACAAGATCCTCATTAACTATCCTGGGAAATAGTTTTCACTTGCACTTTGTATTGACACGTTCTATACATCTATACATATAATAAAATCGTTGGAAAGTCAAAACTGTACATTGAATATTTTTAAAAAAGGATAATTGGGGCGTGATCTACATTCGGCATCGAAGCCAAAAATATAGTTTTTATAATTTTTGTCTGTTTATCTGTTTGTCTGTATGTATGTCCGGGCTAAACTCAAAAATTTTGCATGAATATTACTAAGAGGTCGGGTCAACATATAGGCTACATATTATCACGCTATAATCTACGCGGGTAAAACCGCGGGGCACAGCTAGTAAATAAATAAGTAGATTTTTATCAAGGCGTATACGGAGAACGGAGTACATACAATTGATTTTTTCGCAAATTATGGAACAGGAAAACAATTATCTTGCAGCTCGTTTTATGATCTATGGTGGCTCCCGCCATACACTCCGCTTTTATGCCACAAATAAATCTCCAATAATAAATCAGTATGCCACTTCAATATTCAGCTCAGCAGACCGCGAACTAGTCGGCTGCAGTGCCATCTTCTGAACTATAAATAATATCCGTAATTTGTCAAAATGTCGGCAATAAGGAAACTCCGTTACCGCCGAGTTTGCTTTTCCTTAAAAGAGGATCCATGTGATAGATGACGAATCGTATCACTCGGTCTCGGATAATTTATTTTATCGATATGTGTATGCTGCAATGGATTTAGATGAGTATTCTTTGGAAATGCTATGGTGACTTATTGAAAATACTTGAAACGGGCTTTAGGCGATTGGCACACTGCCCCGCATGATGCAGCGTAGTGCGTGAGTGCGTGTTCTAACGTTGCTTGTAAGTATCTCCGTCTGTATAGAAAACACTAACAATCCAACACACTGAAACTGCATCCACGCGCATTTATGCAGATGTATGTTGTGCCAATCGCCTTAATGTATGTAATACTATCATCGTCAGATCTGGAATCATGCAGACAGACAAAAGAATTTCTACCATCTCTGAACAAACGCCTGTCGCGTAACCTATTACACCTAAACAGGAAGGATCTACGCATGGTGATAGGCACAATTACCGGACACTGCACACTAAACAAACACCTCTTCAAGATTGGCGTCACGGACAGCCCCCTGTGCAGAGGGTGCATTGAAAATAAAGAAACACCAGTACACGTACTGCTACACTGCAAGAGTGTTGCTTACCAACGGGCAAAGTTCCTGAATGATCCGAAGACACTGCAGGAGGCCCTCAAGCCAGGCTTTCGTGGTCTCCTGGACTTCTGGATGGAACTAAAATGGTTCGAGTAGCCAAACAAGTATCACGCACAATGGCCCAATTGGGAGGCTAAGTGCGGAAACCTATCGCCCAACTAACTAACTATCATTATCATGTCAAACTAAAGACGTCCACTGCTGGACAAAGGCCTCCCCAAAAGATTTCCACAATGGAGTTGGAGGGATGTGCTATATCTAATCGCCACGCTTGGTGCGCGGGCTGGCGAACGCAATATGTTGGTCATAGTTTATAGTAGGTAATATGGTATAGTAATAATTAATTATACCATACCATATTACCTACTATTACTTCGGAGAATTTTTATACAAGATTGGCTAGTTACTATCACCACTATATCACCTTCTTATAAATAAAGATTATATTTGACCTTTCCGTATGGCTTTACTTGACTGATTCGTCAAGAATTGAATATGGATGTTCAAGTTATTTTTATTTCTACCCTTTCCCGGTAAAATATCAACTTTAATAAGTTTCCTTGTTGACCCTGTGAGTTATCTAAGGGAGCTTGGTTCTATAAACAACATACGTCGGATATAAAACAGCATGGCTCGCAAGAAGCCCAAAAATATCATGTAGACAAATAAAAGCGACACATCCAAGTAATGACAAAAAGTCATCGCCGGTAGATATGCCACTGAATAATACAAAATAATATGATATAATATCTTGGGACATTATTCACACTAGGCCATTATTCAAACTAAGTAGAGCTTCTGATATGGAAACCAGATAATTGATATATTACATGTACTAGATTTCTTTTATAAATACATACTTATATAGAGATAATATACCAAACAAATACCTACTATTCGCGGTTTCAGCTCGATATCGTCGTGTAAGCTGCCAGTTACACACGTATGTACGTTTCATTCTGCAATCGACTTCGTAATTAAGGCGCACCATTCCTTTATGCGGTATGCATTCAATGGCTTGCAGTTGTGGCGTATGTTTTATTACATAATAATAATACAAAACAACTCATTATTGTTTGCGTTAAACCACTTGCGTTATAATTGCTTATAAATAAAATGATACATTGCGCGTTTATAGCAGCGCATACGTTTATAACATGGTGAACCACATAAAGAATAGTTGCACTTTAGTACTTACTAAATAGTAGTACTACTACTAGTAACTTACCACGTCTCTCGAATAACAAAAGCTTGGATTACACATAAAATATGCAATACTTCATATCACACAAACCGTTGTGAATTTCCATTGCGGGTGTGTGTTTATTTCCTCAATTGAGAGCTTAATTGAGTAAGTATTTACCACAGTTGAGACTCGTCAAGATTTACTTATCGCCGGGTAAATTTAATATAATAATAGTAGAATTTTATTGTAAATAAAAACATGTTACATAGAATATAAACAATAATTAAATGACAGTTATATCAATAAATACAAATACTAACTAACTTAAGATCAGTATTTTCGTCATCCCAATCCCCTGTTAATATGGACATTATTGTGAGTCGAGGAGCTTGCTTTAATGTAAGCTGATAACTTTCTACGTGGCTAATTTAGTGCGAATTCTATTACATAATTATGTACGCGCCATTTTAGTTCTATCACATAATTTGCATAATTAGTTAACATCCCATTAAACCTCATAACTAAGCGATTGTTGGTTGGCGTTATAGCACCGAACATATTAATAAATTAACTCCTCTCATCTGGCTCACTTAGGAAGGTAAATTGTAGTCAGAAATGTTACAGCTGAAGCCGAAGTACTTTTACACCTTAGGGTGGCTGGCTAAAACTAGCGGCGGTTGGTATTCTTCTGGAATTATTTTATTTTTAATTTTTTTTTATGTCATAGGTGGACAAACGAGCAAGTGGGTCATCTGATGGTAAGTGATCACCGCCGCCCATGGACACTCGCAACACCAGAGGAGTCGCAGGTGCGTTGCCGGCCTTTAAGAGTGAGTAAACAAGTGTTGCTGACCCTTCCCCCCACCCCGATGAGCTCTGGCGACCTTACTCACACTCAGAAACACCACATTAAATTATTAATGTTATTATTAAGGAATGTCTTCTGTAAGGTGGAGGTACTTCCCCAGTCGGGCTGATCTTCGAGCGAATGAACGCTGTGCCCTACCTCTCTTAATTCTCTCTTAATATTATATATATATATATATATATATATATATATATATATAATAATTCCAGAATATATATTATATATATAGACGGGCTTGTTGGCGTGGTTGGCAAATGCTTGCTTTTTACGCCGGAGGTCGTGGGTTCGATTCCCACCCAGGAGAGATATTTGTGTGCATGAACATGTCTGTTTTTCCTGAGTCTGGGTGTAATTTTCTATATAAGTATGTAGTTACAAAAGAAAAGTATTATATGTAGTATATCAGTTATCTGGTTTCCATAGTATAAGCTCTGCTTAGTTTAGATCAGATGGCCGTGTGTAAATAATGTCCCGGGATATTATTATTATTATTGGTGAGATAAAGCACCTAGGCACGCGGTGAGTCTATAGATGGGTAACCGTCTAAGTGGTATAATTTTGAGAGTCTCCGTGCTTTGGGCTTTAACGATTCCACATATTTATTTTTTTTAGAATTAGGAAACTTTACCATCAAACCCTGCAAATCCCTGCTAGATACATTGTTCAGAGTGTCAAGAAAAAATATTATATCAGTCGTTCTATCCAGAAACATGGTATAATATTAAACTAAGCGATTTAACAGCCTTGCTAGACAAGTGGTAGGGAAGCGCCACGAGGCGTTATTATGAATCTAGATTCAAGATCTACATATGGTTACACAAATTGTAGTCCTGTAGGGGATCTCACCAATAATAATAATAATATCTCGGGACATTATTCACACACGGTCATCTGATCCCAAACTAAGCAGAGATTGTACTATGGAAACCAGATAACTGATATACTACATATATTATTTTTCTTTTGTAAAAACATACTTAAATAGATAATTTACACCCAGACTCAGGACAAACAAACATGTTCATGCACACAAATATTTGTCCCGGGTGGGAATCGAACCCACGGCCTCCGGCGTGAAAGGCAGCGTATCTACCAACCAAGCCAACAGGCCCGTCTAATGACATATGGGCGCCGAGATAATTCCTACTGTGCCACACTTACACTCAGTGAGATGGCTATTCTCCGTTGAGACACGCTCAAGACCTCCATGAACTTATCCCTCTTTCCCCCTTTTTTCATCGGACTACTGGGCGTCGGGAGGGTTTTCACCGCTTTGTTTGTGACATCTTATTCTGCCGTACGAACCGCTTTGCTTCCTCCTTTATCATACGCACGGCTAAGTAGTGCAACACCCTCCCAAACGACGTGTTTCCAGACTCATACAGCATGGGTTTGTTCAAGGCTGGAGTGAACAGGCATCTTATGTACGCGCGGTCCACCTTCGACCACATCTCAAGCGCAGATCCATCCAGAATAAAAAAAGACTACCCGCCGTAGCCCAGATTGAGCACTATTAAAATTATATCAAATATAGCTTGTATGCAATAAAAAAGTCAATTTTCTCTTAAGATTCAATTTGAAAATGTGCTGATTCACCCTGAAGCAATTTTATAGCTTTCATTTCATACGGAATTTTGCGATAACTTTAAGTGAAGTATTAAAGTTCCTTATTGAACTTTAAACTGTACATCTGCCACCCACGTATCATGTGCACAAATCAAGAATGTACATAAACGATGACAAAGAGATTTATTTTCAGTCGTAAGGCGTCAAAGGGCAAATACTTCGAGAATTTTAATATCTTTTGCTACACGATTATCATAAAATCTTTTATTATTCCAC
The DNA here is from genome assembly GCA_951640165.1 of Pseudoips prasinana. Taxonomy (NCBI): domain Eukaryota; kingdom Metazoa; phylum Arthropoda; class Insecta; order Lepidoptera; family Nolidae; genus Pseudoips; species Pseudoips prasinana. The sequence goes on along the minus strand of OX621241.1, from coordinate 13,182,120 downwards.
TCTTCCACAGTTTTATTAGGAGCTATTTTGCTGTGGTTTTCCTAACATCTACGTTGATAGTCTATGTCCTTTTTGCATAACATTCCTCCCCCTCCGCCCTCCGTATATACAGAATGAGGGACACCTTCTCCACGCAATTTGTCACCTAAACGATGCCATTTAGCCGATGCTTTGGATCAGATAAGATCGAATAAATAGATAGTTAGTTTAACATTTTAAGTATACCCGTAATTTATTAGTCTCGCAAGTTAATGTCTGTACCAACGGTGGAAACTGACACCTCGTTATTTAGAAAGTATGAGCGAGATTTCCTTGTAAATGTCACCGTAAAATTGTAAATACCGATAGATTATATCGCGAGATTGTGAACTGGTAGCAAGCAGATTTCTTTACTACCGATTTCATTAGAGTCTTATTGAGTCTTTGGAATGATGAAATATATAAATAAATAATCTGTAGAGGCTCAAAAGCCCCTTCAGATTATTTAGTAATTTGTTATTTTGTAATTCATCAACAAATACATAGCACCAGACATTTAAGATTAGAATGCTTTGTAAACTTTATTTTTAATATCCATTTAGATCTTTAAACTTTTATCTTAAGCCTTAAGTGGAATAAACGAGATTCTTTGAACACGAGGGACTCCGGATTAGGATTATACAATTATAGTCAGTTTATCAAGTAATTTCTCTGAAGGCATAGAGTTCAATATAGCACAAATCTATTAGCAATTGATCTAGGGCCTTAATGGTTCTAGCCAGATGCTCTCACTGATCCGTAAGTGATTGGCGAGGTAAAGCAACTAGGCTCGCGGTAATTCCATAGATGGTTGACCGCTAAAGTGGTTTAGTGGGGCTTCGGAGGGCACGTAAAGCTGTCGGTCCCAGTTGTAGCAATTAGGCAACAGAACTCGAACAATTCTGACACTACGGTAACCACTGCCCATACGATAAGTAAGTAAGTATGGTCACAAATCGAACCTAGCCTAACCCAAACTATTTAATAATAAATAGTTCATATTTGCATAACCGTATACTGCTGGTATACGGTTCACAACCTTTCGACAGTTCACAATCTCGCGAGATAGATTATAATCTAACGGTATCCACGATTTCACGGTGACATATATAATGCTACGATGATCATTAACAACCGAGTTGAAAGAATTGAAGAAAAATATTCTTTGTTGTAGAACACGACGAAGCGGCATTGGATTGTACTTGCACTATATAAAATGCTCTTACTGGCTACGTAATAAACGCAGGCACAGTTAGAGTGCTTTTTGGTCTGTAGATTAGTGCCGACAGCAAAGCTGAGTAGAAATACGGTCTCTTGGGAATTCACACTTTGTATAGTTAGTTTGGTTATCATCGAGCCCTATGTAGATATTGGCTTGTACACCGAAAACTTTTAGAGTTACGTATATAAATGCTCTGTAGAAGAATTTAAACACGTATTTATTGTGAAAGAACTTGTGTTTTTAGGAGAATTTGTGTAATGAGTTTCTGTGTATCTGTTTGTCTGTGGTTTTTTATATCCGAAAGAGTTGACATGATTTTAAAATTTAACGATTACTTGTTGAATTCTATCGTACATCATATAATTAGGAACTTTGAATTTATAAAGAAAAGTGAAGTTCATTATAACAATATGGTTAGGGTATTATGACAGAAAAATAAAACAAATAAATTAATACTATATTATTATAATATATAATAATAATTAATTTAATTCAGATAACAAAGTAAATACTCGTGAGCACAAATATTGACTTACAAACTATATTTGTAGAAATTCTTGTATAAAATATTTACATCAAAGGCTTCCGAATACGTGGAATTTCAAACAGAGAAAATAATAAATACTCTGAAGAAACTCCGTTCCATCACAAATCCTTTTGTTACACATTTTTTAATATCTTTATTATATTTACTAGCTGTGCCCGCGACTTCGTTCGCGTGGATGTCGGAACTTAACAATGATTTTTTTAGTGTAAAGCGCTGTGGGAGGATACCGATACAATTTTTTTAAAATTTAATTTAGTGCTTCTTTATTTTACCTGTGGAACCATCTGGAGCGTACACAATAACGTTATTGGGGTTGTTTACGCGTGAAAGACCTACGTATAGTTGACCATGGGAAAAGCATCCAATACTTAGGTCCACCCCCGCAACGGATAATGTCTGGCCCTGAGCTTTATAAATCGTCATGGCATAACAGAGACTGACTGGGAATTGCACTGGTTTGAAAGAGAAAGGAAAGTTTTTAGGAATTATAGGTATCCTTGGAATAAAAACAATAACACCGGCGCCGCAACCTGTTAATATTTCAGCTTCGATACTGTTTTGCTGCAGATTTGTGACTTTACAAAATAGTGCCGAGTGCCGTTACAAAGTTTGGGAGGACATAAATTTCTGAGGAGAATTATTGGTACACCGATTTTTAAAACTATTTTCTGGGCTGGAAGTCCGGGTGTGCTGAGGGAATCCAAAAATTCTACCGGGTAATGCGTGGCGTCATCTTCTTCCATAACTGTATTTATTGAGTTTTACTATTCCCAGTTTGCTTTACTATTCCCGGACGCATGAGTCAATATTTTGAAATTAATTGCCGCAGCTTGGCCATTGCTAGGAATCAAAATAGCTCGCTGACATACCCAAGAACCAGCTTGATTTCCCATGTTTGTGGTATCTCTGTACACAGAAGAAATTAGCTCCTGCTGTGATGTAACGTAAAAGCAGAGATTACCAATCAAAATAACGTTTTCATCTTCTTGTACGGGTTATGTGCCATCGCCTATTTTATACAATAAATTGGCAAACTCCTGTGCAATTTCGCAGCCTCTAACTGATCGGGTTCCCTCCTATACTTATAACTTTCTCTTGAATAGCCAATAAGGACCTGTTGTGACAAATTTCACGTACCCTGTCAGGAATTTCTCCTTCAGTATTTAGTTGTACATGTCTCATAAAATCTTCAGCAAACTTGTCATGGTACTTTTGACATAACTGGTTAGCACCCAATAACGCACAAAAGGTCAATAAGATGGCAAACAAATGTCGCAAGCGATGTGGACTATCGCTCACGCATGCTTCCGCTAGAGCGTCATCCCAATGCTGACCTCCATCTAGTAAACGGCATGCTCGGCAAGCGGACTGGTATGTGGGATGTTCAATATCATCCACTTTACGGAGCTCAGCAAAAGACGTAGGTCTTCGCACTACATGGACCAGACTGTGGGATGAACTCACACGTGAGCACGCCACGTGAACCTGCCCGCCTTCCTTAAGTCCAGCTAACTTGAGATTTGGACTATGCGATTTGTTGACGGTTATCGCGACACACACTTTTATAGGGAACTACAGTATTTTAAACTGAAAAGAAAGATCATTTGGCACTAACGGAATACGTGATACGAACACTGTTTCTCCCTGGGCGGATCCAGGCATAATAGTAGCCTCTATAACACGATGCAAAGTCTTGAATTGAAGCCTAGTGCCGTTGCAAAGTTTAGGTGGCTTCAAATTCCTCAGAACCATTATAGGTATACCCACACGCAACATACATCATATACGCCCTTAGGGGTGGAAATTCGTAAAATCCTGAAATACATATTTTTATTTTTAACGGAAATGCTAAATACCAATTTTCATGCTTTTCACTTCAAACATTACACACTTTTCATACAAACTTACATCCCCTATTTTACGCCCTTGGGATGGAATTTCCAAAAATTCTAAAATATTTATTTTTATTTTTAGCTGAACTACTAAATATAAGTTTCAATGCCTTTAACTTCAAAAATGACGGATTTTCATACAATCTTTCATTCTCTATTTTACCCCCTTAGGGTTAGTATTTCTAAAAACTCTTCCTTAGTGAATGCATACGTCATAAGTCAAAGTACCTACCGGCAAAATTTCAAGTCTCTAACCCCAGCCGTTCAGGCTGTGCGTTGATATGTCAGTCAGTCAGTTTCCTCTTTTACATAGGTAGGTATATAGATTTGTGCTGAGAAAATTATGAGAGACAGGGTTAATTTACTACATTCAATCGGACAGGCTCAATAAAATTCGAATCGTCTGTACACGACGATTGCAATAAAACAAAAACTAAATGTTACCTCAAGTTACACCCAATGGTTGTGTATAAAAGTTATCTACATTGCTTTCGTATATTTCACGTGATACCCAAACATATAAACAGACAAACAGACAAAAATTCTAAAAATGCTGGAAATGGGTTCTATTGGTTGTTCTTTAATACCCTGGCTATTTTTTTTGGATTTTCTTTTGATGTACAAAAATGATTTATGTATAGATTACCACAGACGTGAGTGCGATTGTGTTTTATTTCTTTTTCTAATTACTTTAAATGGTTGACCTTTGAGCGTTACATGTTTCACTCTTGTGTTGAATTTTAACTCTAAAAAGCCCTTCAACAAACTTTATTCAAATTATTTATTGATATAAGTCTCAATATCATGCACCATAAACATAAACCATAGGCTTAGGTGAGTTTATTATACGATACTCTTCGTTATTACTCGGTGTATTTTGAAAATACGTTGATATTCGGCAATAAGAGTAAACAAATACCAAAGACAAGAAGAAATAAATAACAATGACTTTCCTTATTGTTGTAGTTGAGACAAGTTGAGAGGTTTTATGTCACAGCACCGTTTTTATGCACAAAGTTTACCAGAGTATCCAAAAATGCTTTTCAGTCCTTTTAAGACTTCGTATAATCAATAACCCCATTTTGATCCATCTATTTGATTATATCTATATATATAAAAATCAATGCCACTTTTCGTTGTAATGTTATAACTCAACAACGCCTTTACCGATTTGGCTAATTTTGGTCTTGAATTATTCGTGGAAGTCCAGGGAAGGTTTGTACGTAGAGGAAATGAAAAAATGTCTTGAAAAAGTGTAAAATCAACATCTTTTAGCAATTTAAAATATTTTTTTGTTTAAATAAATGAATTTAATAATATTTTTTTTTATTACTATGCCTTATACGAAGCGAAGCACGTACCGGGCCGCTAGTTATTTATATAGTATATATGACTTTTTAACAAATTCGCTACTATTTAAGACTCGGAATTGATATTTCATGAATTTAAAGGAAGAGTAATTATTTATTAAATGAAACTATTAAAAATTAAATAGACTTATTATATAAAGCAGATCAAATTTAATAAACTAAAAATAGAATTTAATAAAGTCCTCTCCAATGACGTTATACTGCCTGCGATGGGAGTATATTTGAAAGTAAAGGTCTTCCGAGGCACACACGCTACCCGCTCGACCATACTGACAGAACCCGCAGGAGAGCGCATTCAATACATGTTGTGTCGGTACGGTTGCAGATACATCACAGCTGGCACAGAGCCAGTTTTGTTTTGTTTTCACTGTTTCTAGCTCTCCTGCCAGTCTTTGAATCCTATCTAGTCTTCATGTGGTGGCACCACGTGAAAACAAGCTGAGATACGCAAAGATAGAAAAGATCTTGAAATGTTAAGTTACAATTAGGTAACATACGGTTTACCATAAAACTAACATTGTGTCTGAGGCCCGATTACTGTATAGGTCCAACCACACCAAACGGCCCGCATCGGCCAGTATCACACCGCACGGACGCGGTCGGATGCCGCCGCATCCGACCGGATGCGGTCGGATACGGTCGAATGCGACGGCATCCGACCGCGTCCGGCCGGACGTCGCGTCGTCACCTTCGCTTCTTTTTTAGTTTCATAGTTTTAAGCCTTGAGTGCAGACGGGTCGTATTTTAGAATTTAGAATGTGATCACGCGTCCCCAGCGCACCCGGCGGAATCCGAACGCAAGCGGACGGCTCCGAGCGCATTCGGCGGTATTCGAACGTATGCGCCGGTATCCGACGCATGCGGACGGAGCGGATCGCGTGTCGCGGCATGTCACCGGCTGTGTTTACCCTTGACTTCGTAATATAAACTTTAAACACTGTATACAAAATTTAATTTCGTTTAAAGATTGTAAAATTCGTTTCGATGCGGGCCGTTTGGTGTGGTTGGACCTTATAGGTAGGTATAATTTAGCGTGCTACTGATATTTTCTTTTGCAAAAATAAAAAAATACTCAGTAGCCGTCTGGACTCAGAATGTTGCCAATGTTATACCAGCTATTTTTATTAACTTTCAAGTCTTGATTGCTAGCAGTAGATGAGAGAATAAAATGCGCCTTTGCTTGCATTACTTACAATTTACGGCGTATTGTCTGCTTGTGCAGGAATATTGCTGTGCAAGGGTTTGTGAAACAGGTCCATTTTCTTTTCTCCAAAAACTTTATGGGTCAGCCCAGCCGACATAATCGGATTCCCTTTTGCTACAAAAATATTTCTTGTCAGTAAAACAACGATTGACCCTTCATTTGTTACGCAACCAGGGATGGAACTTGGGGTGTCATTATATGAATACGCGTATGCTTGACTAATCAGATAGTTATACCGTGACCTGTTATTAATATAAGGATTCAGCAACATTTTGCGGGACAAAAAAGAAGAAAGGGACGGAAATCCAGTAGAATTTAGATTTAATTTTACGAACTTAAAGTATTTTTTTTTATTCTTTATTAGTATGGGGTTTTTATCCACAGGAATACGTCAACCCAATTGTACTTTATGCTCTATTTATACACAACTGTATCTATTATACATATATACCATGCAAATGGAAAAGAGAGTCACCGACTAGACTTCTGAGTTAAGCCACAAATTATGCGTTTAGTCTTTTCTGATTTAGGGTATACCAAAATAGTTTGTATCTGACCAACATCGCACATATTTAAATTAAACTCCGTAAACTTAAATTTGTATTGGATTGAACTGTTAAATTCAAAGCTTGACAAATAGAAGTGTACGTCCCCGAAAATAGAATAAATGTAATTATGTTCTTAGTTTCCCAACTACCAAGGTACTTGGGAAACTAAGAACTCTCTCAGCTCGCAGTAGTTTTCATAAGTAAATTAACTTTGTGTAACAGAATTGTTCAAATCGTTTACCTCACCAAGATCGCTTTATCTGGAGATACGAGTATATAAAGTAACATAAATAGTGTGCGATATCAAAGAAGCTATTTCGAAAGTTAATTTACAAATATTAATTTAGACATTGGCAACATCTTACATAAAAAAACATATGCTGCTACTTTAAATGGAATTAGAAGAGGCTCTATCTATTCAACAACTAACAGATTGTTATTTTTAGCTTAAGAGGCTTTCACTACGTCTTCATCGGACATTCATAATAATCTTTATTTGCTGCATACAGGTGGGTAGGTGTTACAATTATGTTTATGTGCGCTGTATACGGCCCATAAGGTGTGCTGAAAGTAAATTTGTGAACATTAAATAATCATCATAATATATGGGACATAAATAAAATCATATTTTCAATGAAAGAAAAATCTAAGTAAAAACATAATAATAATAAATAAATGTAGAAGAAAAGTATAACATTAAAACGTGGGCCGGAGCCCTCTAACAATATATAACTAAAAACTAAGTACTCGCGAGGGGACACCTTACTTGGGGTTTGAACTTCGACTCTGAACGGTTACTGAATTAGAGATGCATGAGAGGGTTGGTTATTTTAGGTTCGTTTTGTGCAACTCTTAATACTGTTGCTGGCTACAACAGTATTAATACGCAAATAGGCTTGATGTCTCTCGTCCGATTGAGAATTGGTGACGGTATTTCATCGATACGAATGCAATGGTCGTGGAGTTCGTTGGTGGTCACTATTTATACTGTACAGACTTTATAGGAGTTATAATTAGTATTTATTTATGATGCAAGATTCAGAATTAAATAGAAATTAATTATTTATTTATTTTTAGAACAACCAGTAACTGTTACATTATTGCTAGTCTAAATACAACACTTAAAATTTAAATCAAATGCACAGTTTATTAAGGTGTCACAACATGCACAGATTCATGACACTCGTGACATCAGTAAAAAACAAAAAATATATAACAACTAAAACTAAATATAAAATGAAAAATGAAAAATACTATAGCTAAAATAAAATTAAAATTTAGGAAACAAAATTGACATAAAAAACGAAACATAAAATATAAAACAAAGAGTAAAAAGTGAATATTAATGATAAAACAATTAAAATTATGTTATTATCTTTTTACAAACTCCATTTCTGTTGTCAATCCTTGAAAAAGCTGATGCTCAGATGTACCTGTACTCTTAACATTTGAGCATCATTACATTAATTTTGCAAGCTCATGCTGTTAGTTTTCCAAATTAATATACAAATAATAGAGCAATAAAACTTTTGGGCGCTGCTAGCCATATTAAAACAGTTAACACACAATTAGTACAGACGCCAGCACGTCAAGTTGCCCCAATTTATCAAATTTTTACAATTGAAAGTGCTCTTTATATTTAGGTAATAAAGTTGAAAATCTATAAAAGAAATTTGACAGATAGGGGTAGCTAGATGTGCTGGCGTCTGTACATTAATTAGTAAGGTCTAAAAGAACACTAAGAATATGTGAATATGTAAAAGAAGTCCAAAACTAGTTTGCAAGATTAGTACCATACATTTAGACCAACATGTCAAGTAAATTATTATGAAATGGCTGGTAGCTAAGGGGAAAAGCAATTTCACACCTTTGTGCCAGTAACTTAAAACAAGTCACTTTTATCGCAAAAAAAATTTTGTATAGTGGTATACTATTTACATATTAACCACACACCTTAAACTGGGTTCCCTATCCATTAGCATAAAATTTTAAGACCTAATATAACTTAGCATAATGTTGTTTGGCATAATTATATTTTCGCATAATATAATTACGCATAACAGCTCATGCATAATTTTTTTAAGCATTATGTCTGTAACCATAATAATGATTAGGCATAATATTTTAGACTCACGCCTGTTTCCCAGAGGGGTAGGCAGAGACAACGGATTTCCATTTGTCACGATCTTTGCATACTTCTTTTGCCTCGATTACTGTCATTATATTCTTCATACATGCTCGCCGGTTTAGGGTACTTCTGACCTGCCCTTTCTTCAGAACATCTCCAATTTGGTCAGAGAATGTTCGACGTGGTCTTCCCCTTCCGGTTGTCCCATTCACACAGGCCAGGTATACTTCTTTTGTCAATCTTCTTTCATTCATCCTTTCTAAATGGCCAAACCATCTCAGCATGCCTTTTTCAATCTTTGTGACTACATCCTCTTTCACACCACAACGCTCTCTTACATCAGTATTTCGAATTCTGTCTCTCAAAGTCACACCACACATACTTCTCAGAGCTCTCATTTCCACTGCGTTTATTTTACTTTCATTCTTTTTCTGCCATACCCAACTTTCACTTCCATACATTAAAGTTGGCACTAACACTCCATCGTGCACGGCTAGTCGAGCCTTCTTTGATACTTGCCGGCTACTCATAAAGGCGTGTAGTGCCCCATTCACTCTGTTCCCCGCATTTACTCTTCTAACAATATCTTTTTCATATTTCCCATCTCTCGTAAACAAAGTTCCCAAATATACAAACTCATTCACCTGTTCGACTTTCTCTCCTCCAATCACAATATCACACGTTGTCGTGTATTCATCCCTCTCAAATACCATTACTTTCGTCTTACCTACATTCATTTTCATCCCTTTCCTTTCAAAAGATTCATGCATACTTGTTACCATCACCTGCAACTCGTCCGCCGATGATGCAAGTAAAACTTGGTCATCAGCGTAAAGTAGACATTTGATGAGTAACTCATTCATCCTTACACCGCATTCACTTTCTTTCAAATCTTTTAAACAGCTATCCATGAATAGGTTAAACAACCACGGTGACGCTACACATCCCTGTCTAACACCCTTTTGGATGCTAAACCACTCGGTGTATGACCCGTTAATCCTCACGCAAGCTCTGGAATCCCTATAAAGAGATTTTAGTGCTTGAACAAGGTTGTCGTTCAACCCATACATGGACAGTACCGACCATAGTTCACTCCTCAACACTCTATCGTAGGCCTTTTCCAAGTCTACGAAGGCACAGTAAACCTTTTGGTTTCTGGCCAAAAACTTCTCTACTATGCTTCGCAGAGAAAAGACCTGATCCGTGCATCCCATTCCTTTCCGAAAACCTGCCTGTGCATCCCATATTTTCGCATCGGTTTCTTTCACAACTCTTTCAATCAATACTTTTGCATACAACTTACCAACGACGCTGAGTAGACTAATGCCCCTATAGTTTTTACAGTCTTGCCGTGAGCCTTTCCCTTTGTAAAGAGGTACGATGACAGCCTTGCACCAATCACTTGGCACTTGGCTGGTGGTATAGCATAAATTGAAAAGGCTGCACAGCTGACTCGCTATGACGCCATGTCCAGCCTTCAGCATCTCGGAAGTTATCCTGTCATACACTGGTGACTTACCTGATTTCATACCCTTAATAGCTTTCACAATCTCATCCATACCAATGTCATCTTTACATTTGTTCTTGTCTATACTTAGTGAACTACGTTCACTCTCTGTTACACCTCTTTCATACAAACTTTCAAAATACTCCTTCCAACGTTTTAACACGCATTCTTCCCCTTTCACTATATTTCCATCTTGGTCTCGTATGGATTTCAGTTCTGAGGTTTGAGTTATGCCTCTTACTGATCTAACGGATTTCCAGAAAAACTTAATGTTCGTCTGAAAATCCTTAGACAATCTTCTATCAAAATTATCCTTTTGTTCATTTTTCTTTTCATTCACCACATCCTTTACAATTCCTTTCATTTTCCTATAATCATTCCAGGCCCTTTCTATATCCTCATTCGTCGCCTTATGCATTCGTTCGATTGCTCTGGTGGCTAGCCAGTCTAACCACGCTTTCTTCTTTTCACATACAACTTTTTGTACACTTTTATCCCACCAAATATTCTTCATTATTCTTCCTCTTCGTCTCTTTATTACACCACATACTTCACCAGCTACACTCACCACACCTTCTTTGACTACCTTCCATAGCTCTTCTACTTCTCTTATGTCTTCAGATCCCTCAAACTTCTCAACCAACTTACTTTTGTACTCATCTGCCACTTCTTCCTCTTGCAGTTCCTCTACTTTTATTCTCTCTAGTACACTTTTAGTCTCAGGGATTCGGTGGCGCCATCCTTTGAATAGACCACTTATTCGGCTCATTACCAGAAAGTGGTCTGTATGGATTGCGGTCCCACGATAGACTCTTGTGTCTAGAACATTCTTTCTCAGTCTTTCATCTACAATCACGAAGTCAATCATACTCTTTCTCACATTTTTCCTCTCTCGTGTAAACGTATGGATTCTTTTATGTTCAAACATAGTATTTGTAACACAAAGACCCCATTCCAAACATATCTCAAGCAGACTGTACCCATTCTCATTCTCACTCTCGTCACCGAATTGACCTAGTACTCTTTCAAAACCATCACGTTTTACCCCAACCCATCCATTAAAATCACCTAACATTATTACTCTTTCATTATACTGACTTAACCGCAACACATCTCTCAGGGTCTCCCAGAATGCCTTTCTTTCCTCTTGTTCTCGCTGTATTACAACTGCACCCATATCTACAGGAGCGTACACTCCTACTAGGAAGATACGGGTCATACCAACTTTCATTCTCAACCACATTACTCTTGCATTCACGCATTCGAACTCAGTCACACACTCAGACATACTTGTGGAAAGAATGAGACCCACACCTTGGCAACCTCTGGTGGTGTTCGGTACTCCAGACCAATACGCCGTGTATTGTCCGTGTGTTGTAGTATCACACCCTTTCCGCTTCGTCTCATTCACACACAACACATCGATCCGCTTTTCACTCATCAGCTGACATACTTCGTCCATCTTACCTTCTATTCCTCCTCCCACATTCAACGTAGCAAAACGGCTCTCCGTTGGCCACTTTTCGCCTCTCCGGGAAACGAGACGTGACGGGTGGCGGACCACGTCGCCGCCATTTGAAGGATTAAAATGAATTATGTCCATTGCGTTCCCACGAGTATTAGGGACTAAACGGTCCACCCTCGCAGAGCCCTATACGGGGGTAAGGCGGATCCATGCTGTGTCCTATGACCGCCAACATAGACACCCTCCGTTATCGACCAGAATACCCTCTGGCCAAGGATCCCTCAGCACGGGTCGGATAACACCTTGGATCGGGGTTTTGTTTCAGGTATGCTCCCTCGGACTAAATAGCTCACTTGTGCTCGTCCCCTGCGTCTCGGTGAGCGTACAGTAAGCCAGCTAACTCGGCCTGTGAGCGCCGCCGTTGGTATGCATAATTATGCCTACTCTTCCGCCGCCGCTCTAAGTTACTATCCTGTACTGATAGTAACTATGCTATCGTAGGCCTCTGATGAATCCTAAGATTCTAGAGCCCCCGATAGAGGCAGTTTAAGGTCATACCCGGGACCACGTACATGTATGTATGTATGCATAATATTTTAAAGCATAAACTTATTAAGCATAAAGTTCTAAAGCATAACTTTTTTAAGTATAAAGTTATAAAGCATAACTTTTTTAAGCATAATATCCTAAAGCATAAAAGTTAAGCATAAATAACGCATAAAAATATTAAAACATATTTTTATAGGTATAACAGTGAAATAATTATTAACACCTAGAATATTAGACACTATACACGTTTATACAATATTGCTCTAATGAAATTTGTAGGCGCTTGATATTGTAGGTAGAATAGAAATTATTTTTCCTTATTTTTCTAAGTAGACGGTGGTGTCGTAAACTATTGTGCCACTAAATGTATTATTGCAAAGTTGTAATTTACGTACATTGTGATTCTTGCTTGCTAGCATGCAAGCAAGCATGCAGCATGCACGCAAACATGCAGCATGCAAGCAAGCATACAAGCAAGCAAGCAAGCAGCATGCAGCAGGCAGGGTTTCTGTGACGGCTCCGGCGCTGCGGCCCTCCGGCGGCCCCACGCGTGCTAATCGTCGCAGACGGCTTTCGCTCACCGCCGCGGCTGAGGCTGGCCGGCGAAGCCGGCCAACAAGCCGAAGCTCGCTCGCAGCCGCCTGCTCCTCAGCCCGCGGGCCGCCTCGCCCCTACACGCCTACGCGATTTTAAATAACACTCTAGGGGTAGGACAAACAAGACTACGTGAAGTCGGTTTTGCAGCAATTCGGTTCTGTGACTAACTTTTGTTGCACAGCATATTAATTTTTTAACCAACAATATTATTTGATTGTTACAGATACTATATATAGCTAATTGGTTTGCTCAGAATTATATAAGGGGCACTACAAGTTCACCACCACCATTTCCACCCAAAGTCTGGAGTACGTATTTACTAGTAAAGGAAAATATACCCAGGACACAAAATCATGCAGAGGCATGGCACAATAGATTTGCTCATTTTGTGGGAAAACACCATACTGGATTTTATTTTTTGGCAAAAAAGATAGTTCAAGAAATAAGACATCAAGCCATTGAAATAGATAAACTGGATATCGTAACATCACTTATACCAAAAAAAAAGAAAAAATACACCGACAAAACCCATAAAATTGAAAAAATCATTAGTAAAAAAGATGAGTATCCTTCTAAACTAGAATATTTACAAGCAATTGCTAAAAATATACACCTAAAATAAATAATTAAGGACTACTATTTCAATCAGTTAACTTCTATCTGAGGAATAACTGCCATATTTATTTCTCATAATAGAAGTTAACTGATTGAAGTTAACTAATGTAAAATGTCATGTATATTTATAATAAATCATTTGCATGAACATTGTTTTTGTTATTTATATTAATTGTATGCCTAAATATTATTATGCTAATAGCCATTAGGCCTACTAACGTTATGCTAAAAGTCTTTAGGCCTACTAACGTTATGCTAATAGTCATTAGGCCTACTAACGTTATGGGAATCAAATTTATGCCAAAACAAATTAGTCTTTAACATGATTATGCCAACATAAAATGTATGCCTAAAAAAAGTATGCCAAAGTATTATTATGCCAAAACAAATTGTGCCAAAATCGTTATGCCGAAGTATATTAGGACAAAAAACATTATGCGAAAAGAAGGGATCCCCTTAAACTGCTTATTCTCGCCAATTATTTACAAACTGGTTATGAACGCTTCTGTAGCTTTTTTCGATACGTAGCGTTTCTACGAACATTTGTTATCTGATTTATCTAAACCTAGTAGGTAAAGTTAAGAAGGTATAACAAGCTGGCAGGTCAAACATCCAGACCACAGTTTCTAGAATTTTGTTTATTCTCAGTAATCCCCAAATAATGACAGGCTATCATTGAATTTACTTTCAATATGTATGTTTTTACTATGTTTTTGTAAGAACACTGAGATGTTATCATATCATTATGGAAATAATACGTGTTATTTATTAGTTTAATAGAAGTTTCCTTGTTATTAAAGGTACAAGAAACATCCTCCTATACGCATAATCAAATCTGATACATCCTATTAATTAAGTAACTTCTATATTATATATACTTGATTAAGAAACTTTCATTTTATCTATACATATAATACAAACGTAGGAAAGTCAAAACTGTACTTTGAATGTTTTTTAAAAAGGATAGGTACTTGGGGCGTGATCTACAATCGACATCGTAGCCAAAAATATAGTTTTTAGAATTTTTGTCTGTAGGTATGTCCGGGCTAAACTCAAAAACTACTACATGGATTAACTTCAATTTTTGCATTAATATTACTAAAAGGTCGGATCAACATGTAGGCTATATATTATTACGCTATCACGCACGAGGGAGGAGCTGTGGTAATTTATAAAATTTAACGCGGGTAAAACCACGGGGCACAGCTAGTTTAACTAATAAACAATGGTTTGGAAAAACATTGATATGCCGACGTGATTTTATATCAGTCTTGTATTATAGATAAGATAACTTTATGCGTTAACATCTATACAATTGGCAGCCTTATCACTTAACGCGATCTCTCCCAAACAACTTAGATACTGATTTGCTTACAAACTTTTTACACGGAACTTAGCTCAAGCATACCTTGAGCATAATAAGTGGTGCCATAAGTTTAAAATCTACCCTTAAACGTGTGTCAATTGGATGAAAAGATTATTTATAATACCATTTATTATATATAACAATAATATAATATCCCAGGATGTTATTCACACCCGGCCATCTGATCCTACAACTAAGAACAGCTTCTACTATGGAAACCAGATAACTGATAGACTACATTAAACTACTTTTCTTTTGTACTTATAAAGATAAATACACCCAGACTCAGGACAAACAGACGTGTTCATGCATATAAATATCTATCTTGGGTGGGAAACAAACCTACGACCTGCGGCGTCAAAGGCACCATGCCAACCATGCCTATTTCTTATCATATACTACTCTGTCAAAGTACCGGGAAAAGATCAATAATATACAAAATGTTTGTTATTCATCCAAATTTATTTTATCACCTTCAAAGTATGCTCCTTCAGAAACGATACACTTACGCTAACAAATAATCCATTCATCAAAACATTTTTAAACGCTGCTTTCGGAATTGAGTTCAGTTCTCGCCGCAAATTCTCCTTTATGTCTTCTACCGATTGAAAACGGGTACCACGAAGTGGTAATTTGAGTTTAGTAAAAAGAAAGAAGTCAGCTGGAGCCATATCTGGTGAATATTGTGGTTGCTGGATGGTATTTGTTGAGTGTTTGGTCAAAAATTTGTTCAAAATTATGGCCTTGTGCGAAGGCGCATTATCGTGGTGCAAAATCCAAGAATTTTCTTTCCACAAATCTGGCCTTTTTCGTCGAATTTGCTCTCTTAAACGCCGCATAACACTCAAATAATATTCTTTATTTACCGTTCGACCTTCCAGTAAGAATTCAGAGTGCACAACACCGCGATAGTCAAAGAAAACAGTCAACATGACTTTGACTTTTGATCGACTTTGGCGTGGTTTTTTCGGTTTCGGTTCAGTTGGAAGGCGCCACTCCGAAGCTTGTTGACTAGTTTGCATGTCAAACTCGTAAACCCACGTCTCGTCACCAGTAACAATGCGTTTCATGAGTGTTGGGTCGGAATTGACTCGTTCTACCATGTCCTCAGCGACTTTCATGCGATTGAGTTTTTGGAGAAAATTCAGTACTTTTGGGACTAGCCGAGCGGCAACATGTTTCATACCCAAATGATTAGTTAAAATGGTACGAATCGACTCGTGAGATACAGAAAGTTCGGCGGCTATCTCTCTCAGAGTTGAATGGTTTTTTGTCACTATTTCCTTCAGTTTTGCGATGTTAACTTCAGTTGCAGACGTTGATGGCCTACCAGAGCGAGGCAAATCTTTCATCACATCTCGACCGCTTTTGAACGCTTTGAACCACTCATAAGCACGAGTTTTTGATAAAGTCGATTCACCGTAAGCCTTCTGTAACATTTTCAGTGACTCCGAACACGAAATTCCATTAGCGATGCAACATTTAAGACAAACTCTTTGTTCGATATTTCTGTCCATTATGAAATTCGCAATACACACTATATATGATATTACTAAAACCAGCACTGTATTTAATATAAATAAAAGATGCAACTCAAACTCCACGCCAAAATGGAAAACAGTTGTCCCAATCTAACAACAACATTAAAAACAAAAATTTGAATTTGGAACCATAAACAAATCATCCATTCCCGATACTTTTTTGACTGAATGTATATAGTTGCGCATGAGCGCAACATTTTTCTGAGCGCGACTATACTACTACTACTTATCGTATGGACAATGGTTACCCTGGTGTCAGAGTTGTTCAAGCCACCCAGTAGGCCTCTGACATGGCTTAACAACTGTTGTCAAATGACTACAACCGAGACCGACAGCTTTACATGCTCTCCGAAGCACGGACACACTCTATTAAGCACCAAAGAGATCATACCAGATTAATTTCTGCCCGTCTCCAAGCTTCAAAAAACACGACTGTAGTCATCAGACAACAGTAGTAAAACCACGTCAGACCTAGTATAACCGAGAGTGCCATTGGAAATAAAATCTCGTAAAATCTTTTTACGTCGTATCGGCGAATACAAAAGCATAAAATTTTAATTTACCTATAAAAACGCATTACGTGGTATAACGGGGTGGTTAAAAGCAATTTTACATTGAGTAAATGGATCTCAAACCGTGAACATTGGTGGAAATAAATTTTATCGGTCAATACCTAATATCCGTCCGATAATGTTTGTGTATTTTTGTGATGGCAATAGACTCTGGGTGTCAGAGATTCGTATTTCACCTTTTGTGTGATCTTTCTATTGCCCTTTATTTAATAAAAATATTTTAGTAAAATATTTTAATCTATACTAGTGAATCGGAAAACATGATAAGCGGTTACCGTTGCACCGTTGCATATAACACTTGCTATACACATGGTATTACCCACGAGTGGCAGACCCTTTCCTTCTACCCGATGAGCTCTAACGATCTTATACGCACCCAAGTCTGTAACAATTCTATCACAGTATTCTGTGTCTGGTTGTTACCCAGATGAACTGCCAATAGACCAAACTAATACTTAATTGTTGCTACTGCTTACCGCTACCCAGGGTTAACATGTAGGATTAGTATAACTGACGCCAACGGACGTGATAGTATTCGTCTCTCAATATAATCTCTTCAAAACAAAGGTATTACTTCGTGGAAATATAAATTTGATATAAATCTCTAAGATACACATGGATTTCAAAAACAAATTGTGTTCTATTTGAAAACAATTTCTGAGGCCTATATTAAGCCCCGCGGTGGATACAGTTCTTGGAGTTGTGTGATTCAATTAATAAAATTAGAATTTATTATCAAATTTAATTATCGTATGGGCAGTGGTTATACTGGTGTCAGAGTTGTCAAGTCAAGCCGCCCGTTAGGCCTCTAACATGGCTTTACGACTGTTGCCTAATGGCTACCACCGGGACCGTCAGCTTAAGTCCACAAAAATTAATTTATTTTGGTGGTCACATATATTCTTATTATATTGTGGCAATAATTGTCAGCTGATTCCTCAACAGCGCTCCATGCGCCAACATCCCATACCATAAACCGTCCAGATATACCACCTCTAAACTCACTTGCAATTCTGTATGTGGATGAGGTTGAGGTGGAATCAATCATCCTACAACTACGAAGTGATTGTGCTACAGGTTGGGATGGAATTTCCCCCTTACTTCTAAAACTCTGCCGTAAGACCCTGATACCACCTTTAACTTACATCATTAATCATTGCTTAAAAAAGGGTACTTTTCCGGATGCCCTAAAACAAGCAATAATTCATCCAATCCATAAGGGAGGGAACCGAAACTGTGTCAACAACTATAGACCAATATCGGTCTTACCCGCACTCTCTAAGATCTTCGAGAGGATACTTGGCAAATGTCTGAATAATTTTCTTGATAAACATAAGGCTATAGCCAATAATCAATATGGCTTCCGCAAAGGGTTGTCGACAGAAGATGCAATTCTTGATTTGACTCAAGAGGTTGCAAGAAATCTTGACACCAAAAAAAAATGTGTAGGAATTTTCCTAGATCTCTCAAAGGCGTTCGACACAGTTTCCGTTCCCAAACTCATATCAAAACTGGAACACTTAGGGGTTAGAGGCATCGCTCTAGATATTTTCAAAAGTTACTTATGTAACCGTACCCAACGAGTGAAAATTGAGCAATATTTAAGCGACGAAGAACACATAAACTATGGTGTGCCACAGGGAAGCATACTGGCACCAATTCTTTTCCAGATCTATATCAATGACCTTTGTCTTATGAAACTCCCCAATGCCAACATCTACTCATACGCTGATGACACTGCAATCATAGTTCACGGGCCGAATTGGGATAGTATTAAAAATAGCGCAGATACAGCTTTAAGACTCGTAATAAATTGGCTCAACTCAAACCTTCTTACCTTGAATGTTAACAAATCCGGTTATATCCCTTTCGCTATTCGCAAAAATTCATCACCAGACTCCTCCTTTTCGATTATCGCCCACACATGCCTACAACCTTCAGGTACATGTCTTTGTCCGAAACTGATAAGATTCGAAAACGTCAAATACCTAGGAGTACATATTGATGCGGGGTTGCGATGGGATAAGCAGATTGATGCTCTCACTAATAGAACTATGAGACTCATCCACATATTAAAGTCCCTTAGACGTTCTGCTGATCTAGATACGTTAAAGGCGGTATTTTATGCTCTATGCCAATCAGTGATAGGATATTGCATCCCGGTTTGGGGGGGTGCATCTAAATACAACTTTTTACGTGTCGAGCGAGCGCAAAGAGCAATATTGAAAGTTATGACCAGGAAACCCTTTCGATATCCCACAACACAATTATATGCAGACTGTAAGATTCTAACAGTGCGTCAGCTGTACATTCTCCAGACGATCCTCAGGAAACATTCTAACGTCCCTCCCTCAAATAGTAGCAAACGTCTAAATCTTCTCCCAAACACTCCCCACAGGACTACTTTCGCTGAGCACCAATATGAAGTATTAAGCACTCGCATTTATAAAAAAATTCATAAAGAACTTAATATAATCGACACAAATAAAAAATATGTGAAATCTAAAGTGACATTATGGCTTCTCCAACAGGACTATACAAAAATCGAATCCCTACTTACTTTCGTTATCTGAAGTAAACGCGGAGAACTTAAGATAACATGGATATGACTTTATTTTTACATATCATGTATAAGTAAGGTCAAGTAGGTACCTAATCAGACTCACAGAAAGACACCGTTCCGCCATTGTGCAAAAAAAATAGAAATAACATCCAAGCCGAACACTGTTTCTTAAGATACAGGTATTTTGCCTAGTTTAAGAGACAGGGTTCATATTTTGTGTACAGATCTCTGCAACATGGTTGGTCTCGGAACCATTTTGTAATTAACATAACATAAGTACTCAACAAACAACCTTGTAACAATTAGCAAATAAGCAAATCTGTAAATATGTTTATCTAACTAATAAATAATAAAAAAAAAAAAAAATAAATAAGTATCTCAAAGGTGGGATAAGATTTTTCAGTAATAAATCATATTTACGTAAAATGTTCTTGACACACTTTTGCGCCTAAAGTTGATGCTATTTGTGAGGGAGATGGGCATATCACTACCCTACATTAAAGAAAGCCGTGCCATAATAAATTGAAATAGGACATCGTAATTGCTAATATTTTCAATCGTAATAAAAAGTCATTACCCCTTGATGATTACCCCTTGATATAAACGGTTCACCGTTACCTCGTTGCTGTGATTGCATGACAGATTAATATATGTGACTTTACGTATGAACTGGGCGCTAACCACAATTTTAACTCATTGGAATTCAAAATTCAATTCAATTCAAAATTCAAAAGTCATTTATTCCGTTAAAATATTACATTTGTGTGGAATCGTCAATTTTTTTTACCCTACCGTGCAGTGCATGACGTGGCAGCTACTGAGAAACACTGCCAGAAAACTCAGTAGGAATCCTTTTTTAAAATATATATTTCTTAAACAAATTTACATTGTATTTAAATGTGTTAATTTAGAGCGACTCAATCCCAAGCTGTTTTGTTACTTAAATAATCAGAAGTTTTGTAATAAGCCCTGCTACACAATTTGGCTTTTATAATTCTTTTAAACTTATTCATAGACATTTCTCGGATATCACTGGGAAGTTTGTTATAGAATCTTATACATTGCCCCATAAAAGAGTTACTTACTTTGTGGAGACGGGTGGTATGTAACACAAAGTTATGCTTATATCGAGTATTTATATTATGAGTATCACTCCTTTTACAGAAGGAGTCTTTATATTTATGCATATAAATTAGATTCTCATATATATACTGACATGCTACAGTCAGAATGTTAATCTCTTTAAACTTCTCTCTCAAAGATTCTCGCGGACCAAGTTTATATATTGCTCTTACAGCTCTTTTTTGCAATACAAATATGGTGTTAATGTCCGCAGCGCTACCCCAGAGAAGAATTCCATAGGACATTATACTATGAAAATAACTGAAATAAACCATTCTAGCTGTATCCACATCAGTAAGCCGTCTTATAGTTTTAACAGCATATGCAGCAGAACATAATTTGCCTGATAGTTTTTCTATTTGTGGGCCCCATTGTAGTTTTGAATCAATTGTGATACCCAAAAACACAGTTGACTTAACAGGGGTCAATCCAGCTCCATTAAGCTGTACATTGGTAGCCACCTGTTTCACATTAGGTGTAGAGAATTTTATGACTTTAGTTTTCTTGTCATTTAGCAAAAGATTATTAGCATTAAACCAATGAACAACTTTAGAGATTGCGTCATTTACTTCGTCAAAATTGCGTAATTGTCGATTTATTTTAAACGTCAATGAAGTATCATCCGCAAACAAAACAATCTCATGTTTATCCCTTACATAGTAGGGTAAGTCATTTATATAGATTAAAAATAAGAATGGGCCGAGAATCGATCCCTGTGGAACGCCCATTACCACTGGGGATCCCGCAGATTTTTTACCATTTATATCGACCTTCTGAATTCTATTGCCCAAGTAAGAAGTCAAAAGTTCGAGAGCCTTGTTCCTGATACCGTGTAGTGGTGTAGTTTCCTGAGAATGGGCCGAGAATCGATCCCTGTGGAACGCCCATTACCACTGGGGATCCCGCAGATTTTTTACCATTTATATCGACCTTCTGAATTCTATTGCCCAAGTAAGAAGTCAAAAGTTCGAGAGCCTTGTTCCTGATACCGTGTAGTGGTGTAGTTTCCTGACAAGAGTGTCATGATGAACACAATCAAATGCTTTGGACAAATCGCAAAAGATACCTAATGCATCCTGCGAGTCCTCCCAAGCCGCGAATATACTTTTTAACAGATTGACTCCTGCATCTATAGTTGAACAACCCTTCGTGAATCCAAACTGTTTCCGATGAAGTAAATTATGTATATTAAAGTGACTGAGCAACTGGCTAAGCATTAGCTTTTCAAATATTTTACTTAGAGTGGGCAATACGGAAATAGGTCGGAAATTTGAAGGATCTGAAGTATCACCAGCATTAAACAATGGAATAATTTTACTATACTTCATCAAGTCAGGAAATACGCCAGATGCGACACAGCAATTGAACACAGCAGCTAGATGTGGGGCGATTATAGTTATAAAAGATGAAATAGTCTTAACAGATAAACCCCACAGATCCCTAGTGGTTTTCATATTAATACTTTTGAAAGCATTCAAAATATCTTTAGGGTTAACCACCGAGAATTCAAAATCTGTGTCACACTTCTCTACGCTTTGCTGGAGTATTAGCTCAGCAGATACAGAAGAAGACGCGAGAGATTTGGTAACATCGATTGGAACATTAGAAAAATATTTTTCAAACTCAGTCGCCACTTCTAAATCGCTTTTAATGTCAACATTATTTATTCTTAAATTAAAATCACGACTACGTATTTTTTTCCTACCTGTCTCAGTATTAATAATCTTCCAGGTGGTTTTAATTATATTTGTCGAATTTTTTATAATATTTTTTAAGTACATCGATTTAGCAATGGAACAGGCTCTTCGAAAGGTTTTGGCATATTGTTTTACATGTTCTAGAAAAGTCGTATTTTGATTATAGGATCTTTCTTCACACAATTTATATAATTGATTGCGACTTTTATAAATTCCTGGAGTTGCCCAATCACAGAACATCAGACGGTTACTTACAGACAACTGTTTGGGTGTGAATATTGAGCAGTACTCACTATTAATCAAGTTGAATAAAGACTTGTACAAGTGATCCGGATCACTATGATAGGGCAACAGTGCCAGTTTTCTTGCTATATTATATTTAAATATTCCTAAATGGCTTTCACTATATGGTATGTAACTTATTTGTGTACTTTGAACCTTTGGAGAATTTGAAAAAGTGACCAACTGACCAGAATGATCTGACTAAATCTTATTAATTATTAATTTATTTAAAGGTTTTGCCGAGCTAAATATATTGTCAATGCATGTAGCACTTGTGGCAGTAACTCTAGTTGGTTCTGTAAAGTTGTGATGTAAATTATAGGACATAAACAAATTTAAAAAATTACAATTTGTTGAGTTTATCTCCAAAATATTTACATTAAAATCTCCACAAATGATAACAGTTTTATGGGTATTAGATAACTTATTTAAGGCATCCCCCATAATGTCTGAAAAAGTATCGAATGGTGCACAAGGAGGTTTGTAAAGACTCACAACAATAAATCGCTCCAACTCAACACATGAAATCTCTACTACTCGCTCAACAGAGAGGCTCACAACGTCACTTCTTTCTTTAAACTTCAACAAATTATTTATTAATATTAGAAAGCCACCATGAATATACTTTTCTCTGATGAACGAGCTTGCAACCTGGTGATTATTGAAGCTGGAAATTAATTGATGGCGTTGTAGCCAGTGCTCAGTTAAACATAAAATATCAATATTGCTACAATTCAAAAACAACTCCAATTCTAACTCTTTCCCTATCAAACCTTGAATATTTTGATGCACCAGGTTGATACAATTTTTTTGGTTTTTCTTATTGTAGGCATTTATGTTTGATGGGTTCACATTATTTTCCATTACAAGATCTGAACATTCCTTATCATGCTTGACAGTACAATTAATATTTGAATTTGCTATTACGCAAGAGTGATTCTCTATTGTCATATCAGTTAATTTAAATTATCCTGTATACAGATGTCACCATTCAAGCTGGATATGTCATTGTCAGTAGGAAAAGTACTGACATTATCTATAGCATCAGTACATTGCTCAATAGGAGCAGTATGTTTAGCCAAGTTCTTGGCTGAAATATGAAAACAATAACATAGCGACAAAGCTATTTGTCTGGTATAAAAAACTAGGCAGATAACAATAGTTATCTTTTGTCATATAAAAGGGTTTCTTAACATATGAGTTAATGTCAATTACATGTAGTTTTTCTCTCATGTAGGTAGATATTGTATGTAATGTCAAATTCAAATTATACCTTATCCTATTTTCCTCCTGTGACAAACTATGGCTATAAGGAAATATAACCTGGCTTTACAAAAAGATCGATATTCTGATGCCGTTCGAGCTAACTGAAATAAAAGTAATAAACAAAGTACTCAATAGGTCGATACAGCACTTTAACGAGACTGCCTCGTTGGTCTAGCGTTAGCGTGTTCATCCGCAGAGAACGAGGTCCTGGGTTCAAATCCCGGGTCGGACCAAAAGTGATTTTGGGAGTTGGCGGTATTATACCTCCGGGCCTCGGAGAGCACGTAAAGACGTCGGTCCTGTACCTGACCTCTTTCCGGTCGTGTCGCTAGGCGTTCCATCGGAGCATGAGAGTGATGGAATAGAAAGTGCTCCTGTGTTTGCGCACACACTTGAGCACTATAATATGTCCCGCGCAGATGGCTAATCTCTGTTGAGACTATTAACAATACTACTACTAACAATACGTATTAAAAAGTGAAATTTTATAAAATATTAAATATGGGTTTGCCATATGTTGGCAAGAGTAATAATGAGACAACAAGATGGTATTTTAGTCTGATTTATTTAAGATATAAAAAGGGTTTAAATACTAATGTTGTACGTGTTACAATTGTTGTACATGTTATAATTGTTGTACGTGTGTAATACTGTCTACGTGATATTATGATATTATAATACGTGATATTATGTGCGATATACAGTCGCTACATATACACCCCCTTTAAAAAAATATATATTTATAATTCCTATCGTTGATTAAAAATATACAGTAATGTTTTAAATTAGTAATAATAACATAATATGTAACTAGTGACCGTAACCTTGCTGATGCAGAATATAATAAAAATTGCTGATGTTGTTTTGACACATTGCACTGCCTTGGTCGATGCACTTGGTTTGTGCAAGCATATGCGCCATGACCTAGGTTAACCGTGGCATTTGTGTTGATTATTTCCCGCAAGCGTTATCACTCGCCTGTCCACGGCCTTGAGAACTCCGTAGAGTAGGAGGATGCCCAGGGTGATTATAATTTGGCCTATTGCGATGTTTCTTGTCCACCGTAGCTCTTCCAGGATAAGGCTTCTTAGTTGGTCGGCTTCATTTTGGTTTAAGCAGCTGTCGGAGTTGTAGACGATTTGGTCTTTGGAGCTTTGGTTGTCCATTGTTCTTTCGGAGATGCTGGCGATGAATGATGGCGTTTGTTAAAACACCGTGGGTATTTAAATGGGCAGAATACTTGCGTCAGCGAATACCGAATCGTACTACGGGTTTAACTGTCCGTCCTGACTTCGTGATGTACGTGTTCGGATTGTTTGATTTAATTTCTGAGGTAGGCACGTTTATAGTTTCACTGTTGATAACAAATGCTGGTTTTAATCTGTCTATTGATATTATTGTTTCCTTATCTCCAATCTTAATGGCATATGCTTTGTTCATTCTTTTTGTCACTGGGAAAGGTCCTTCATAGGGGGGTGTTAGACTTTTTTTTATTCTGTCGCATCGCACAAATACGTGTGAGCATTCCTTTAGCTCGGGATGAATGAAAATTGTTCGGCTATGCTTCTTACGTTTTGGTACTGATATCATATGACTGATGTCCTTTTGAATATTTTTAACAAATTCTTCGTATGTAGAAGGTTGGTGTGATGATTCGAAAAAATCCCCAGGGAGCCTTATAGACGCGCCGTATGTCATCTCTGCTGCGCTATATCCTGTATCTTCGCGTACACAACTTCGCAAACCAAGTAGAACCGTAGGAATTTCTTTCATCCAATTAGCGTTAGATCCCTTTGTCATGAGCGCTGCTTTTAAGGTTCTATGAAATCTCTCTATCATTCCATTTGCTTGTGGGTGATAAGGCGTTGTCCTAATTTTGTGTACTCCTAAAAATTGTGAAAGTGACTCAAATATTCTTGATTCAAATTGTCGACCTTGATCCGTCGTAATGCGTAATGGGCATCCGAACCTTGATATCCATGTTTCATATAGTGCGTGGGCTATCCTTTCGGCGGTGATATCTTCAACCGGAATTACTTCCGGCCATGAAGTACAACGATCTATGATTGTAATTAAATATCGTTTTCCTTCCGAAATAGGGAGAGGACCCACAATATCCATGTGCAAATGTTCGAACCGTTGCGATGGCATGAAGTTGCCAACAGGTGATATTGTGTGGCGTTGTATTTTTGATTTCTGGCAAGCTATGCACGATTTACACCAGTTATTGATATCTTTGTTCATACATGACCATAAATATCTTTGAGTTATTAATTTTCTAGTAGTTTTCTTCCCAGGATGACTCAGTCCATGAATGACGTCAAAAACTTGTCTTCGAAATTTTCTGGTTAATAAGGACGATTTTTTCCAGTAGATGTGTCGCAGCTGATGCTTTGTGTAGAACCCGGAAGCATGATGTTATTAAATTTCAAATTCTTATTGTCACGAAGTCTAATTAATTCTTGGTCATTCAGTTGGCATCGCGCTAAGTCGGCATAATTAAATGGTGATGGCATATCAATTTGTTCTATACGTGATAGTGCGTCTGCAACAATATTATCACGTCCGCTAATGTATTGAATATTGGTGCAATATTGCGAAATGAAATCTAATTGACGTACTGGCCGTGGCGTATCATTCGATGATGGTTTTTGAGAAAATGCGTAAGTCAAAGGTCGGTGATCCGTGAAAATTGTAAACTCTCTTCCTTCAATTAACCTTTGAAAATGCTTGACTGCCATATATATTCCGAGCAACCCTCTATCGAATGTTGAGTATTTTTGTTGAGTTACACTTAACTTTTTAGAGAAAAATCCTAATGGTTCCCAATTACGTCCGGACTTTTGTTGTAGAACCGCGCCAACACAGGTAGAACTGGCATCCGTCATAAAGGCCGGTGGGGCGGTGCGGGAGGGATGAACTGTCAATACTGCGTTCAAAATGTTTTCCTTGCATTTATCAAAAGCTTTTTCGGCCTCTGTTGACCAAGGAATAGGAGAATTATCGTTCTTTGTAGAGTCGTGCAGATAGTCGTTTAGAATGTTTTGATAGTCAGCGACGTGTGGAAGGTTATTTCTATAAAAATTAATCATGCCTAAAAATCTCCTTAATTCTTTGACTGTCTTTGGCTTAGGGAATTCCATAATTGCCTTGTACTTTTCCTCAGTTGGGCATATTCCTTGGCTCGTTATATGATAACCTAAGAAATCTATTTCGCTCTTGAGAAAGTCACATTTTTCGAGATTAATAGTTACTCCATTCTCCTGTAAGCGTTTGAAAACCGTGTCCAAGTGCTGATAATGCAAAAGCTCATTGTCTGAAGCTATAAGGCAATCGTCAACAAAGACGAATACGAAGTCTAAATCTCTGAATAGAGAGTCCATGAATCGTTGGAATGTTTGCGCTGCATTGGTTAAACCAAAAGGCATTTTTAAATATTCAAAAAGTCCAAAAGGAGTGATTATGGCAGTTTTTTCCACATCTTGCACAGGAATACAGTGGTAGGCCTTCCGAATATCGATTTTGCTAAAGATTTTTTTCTTCTCTAATATATAAGTGAAATCTGTCAATCGTAGAAGTGGGTATTTATCAGGTACAGTCACGTTATTGAGCATTCGATAATCTCCACATGGTCTCCATTCGCCATTCTTTTTCATAACCATATGTAAAGGACTGGCCCATGGGCTGTCCGAAGAAATTCGTTTTTGGCTGTATGATATTTATCAGGAGGTAATGCTCTTGCAAGTGCTGATACAGGCGGTCCTTTAGTGATAATGTGATGCTTAATCTTGTGTTTTGGAGTAGTGTGGAGGGAAGAAATTTTCGTAATATCCTCATATTTTTTTAAAAGTTGAGTAATGCGCCGATTGTTTCCAACGTAAATAGTCCGAATTGATTGCTGCATCGATTTGGTCAGGGTTGCAGGCATCGTCAGCTCAGTTACCCTGTCAATAAGTTTCCGACCAGCTATGTCGACTAATAACTTGTAATGCTCTAAAAAATCCGCGCCGATAATTGGTTGCGTTACATCGGCGATGACGAAGATCCACGTAAAACGTCTACGTAGCCCCAAGTTTAAAGTGAGTGTTTTTTCACCATATGTCTTGATTTTTGTACCATTAGCGGCATAAAGTGTGTATTGTTCACTTTGTATAGATGAAGGTCTCTGTGGCTTGCTAATAACTGAAATGTTTGCTCCCGTGTCAATCAAAAATCTCATATCACTTTTTCGGTCGGTAATAGTGAGGCGGTTGGACGGGTGAATAGCACAGAGATCCGCCGTAGTCTGTGCTTTAGTTAGTTTCCCTGGTTCCTTAAGTTACTTTCCTGTTTCCAATCACATGGCTTAACACATTTTTTAGCGTGTTTTCTGAATTTATCGTGGTAGAAACAAAGGTGTCTTCTTTCCCGACTGCTTGCTCTTGACCTCGATGGAGAATGTTGACGCTTATAGTAACTTGGAGTGCTGCGTCGATAGTCTCTATGATTGCGCTGAATTGTATTTAGTTCCAATTGCATTTTTGCTAATTGGGCTAATATGCAGTTCATTGCACCGTCGTCTGTTTTATTTATATTTTCTTTTACGGCTGATATCTCAGTAAGTTTTGAATTTAATAATATTTTGTCGGCAATCTGGCTCATCTGTTTGACGTCCATGTCCTCTGTGACAGCTAGAACTGTAGTAACTGATGGTGGTAAAAGTCTCAACCATAGTAGTTTGATGGTTTTATCGCCGATTTTTTTTTTACCCAAAACTTGCATCTTGCGTAGAAGTTGTGATGGTTTTTGATCGCCGAGATCCATTTCAGACAATAATTTTTGAAATTGACGCTGTTCTGATTCTTCATAGCAGTCGATTAGACGTTCCTTGATGGTCTTATACTTTTCTGTAGATGACGGGCAGGTAATAAGGTCACTAACCTGTAGTATTTCTTCCTTGGATAGCTTCGCCACCACCGTATAATACTTGTAATCGTCGCCTTGCTTCTGTGGTGCTAATATGGCTTCGAGTTGTGTAAACCATAATCTGGGTTGGTCCCTCCAAAACTCCGGAATGTGGGACAGAATGCCGGTGCCAGCTGCTATTTCGAGTGTTTCATGTTGGTTGCTGTACGTGTTGTACGTGTTACAATTGTTGTACATGTTATAATTGTTGTACATGTTATAATTGTTGTACGAGTGTAATACTGTCTACGTGATATTATGATATTATAATACGTGATATTATGTGCGATATACAGTCGCTACAATGGGTAAAACAATTTTCTTTATACATACATAGACTCTCGCCTGTTTCCCAAAGGGGTAGGAAGGGGACAATGGATTTCCATTTGTCACGATCTTTGCACACTCTTTTGCCTCGTTTACTAGTATTATATTCTGCATACATGCACGCCGGTTGAGGGTACTTTTCTTTTTTTGTTTTCTTTATAAAAAATCTAAAATACTTTTTAAATCTTAAATAAAGTGCATGGAATATAGTGCCAAAAAATTAAATCATCATCATATCAGCCGGAAGACGTGCACTGCTGGACTAAGGCTTTTTCCCTTGGATCTTCGCAATGGTCCATGCCATATCGCCATCCCACCAATATTTAAATACAGAGGTATTTCTTTTCTTGCTGTGTGGTTGATAGTGACTCACCACGTCATCCCATCCCGAAGGAATATCTAATAGAGAAAAGGCAGTAACTTCTCTCTTTTTACTATGAGCCATACATTTGTACCATACTGCGATCAGTAAGCCGTCTCAATAATAAACGTCTTCTGACTGAAATCATCATCATCATTATTATGTCAGCTGAACGACGTCCACTGCTGGACAAAGGTACTCCTAAAGAATTCCACAATGAAGTTGTGTCTTTCATATGGAGGGAGCTATAATCGTATTCGTGGTCATTGTACACAGAGACGCCGATGCTCTTTCTCCGGGAGATATA
Organism: Pseudoips prasinana; assembly: GCA_951640165.1. Taxonomy (NCBI): domain Eukaryota; kingdom Metazoa; phylum Arthropoda; class Insecta; order Lepidoptera; family Nolidae; genus Pseudoips; species Pseudoips prasinana. Next base: position 13,152,110 of record OX621241.1, on the reverse strand, counting down.
CCCTCGGAACGGGGTAATGGAGTCATATTCTTTACCTTCTTCTTTTCTTTATATGTTGATGGTAAATTTTCACAGGAACTTTTGATTGAAGCATGTGTTAGAGGTTATTTTTTAGTAATGAAAATTTAAATCGTATTATGGACTCATTAAACTTTTTCAAAATATGGCCCAAATTTATACATATTTATGTAATAACTTATTACGGTTATTTTTGTTATGTTTTAGCAAAAAACTTAACGAAAAAACCAACTGACGACCCCTTATTCTCTTGAAAACAAACCAGTTTTTGGTAATCTATATGGGTTGTATTTCTAGAAAATATATATTTTGTAAGTGCTTTCGAGTGCCTTGTGTACCTATTACCAAGTATTCAATTAAGTCAGAACACAAGTTGTTTGCGTAAAGTTCTAAATTAACTTGACCAACCACCGAACACCGAACTATCCATCTAGCTACTAGTTAAGAACTTTGCCCTTTGTGATATACACGACAATGGTTTACATTTGCACTTCAAATACCACCCTTATTGCGTACGTATTACCTAAGAGAATACATTTACCTATAAACTTTATTTCTGAGAATATTGTCTATATACATAATTTTACGATCAATTATTTTGGTATGAGTATAACCAGCGTGTTCAACTTGTTCAAATTGTAAAAACACGCTACAGTTAGATAGATGAGACAAAGATATGAACATATGTTTGTATATGTTAAACAAACAAAATGTTAAAATATGTTCTTGTATTTTAACCAGGAACAAAACGCATTTCCAAAGTACTTCCAAACTTTAACATCGCACTGCTTTCCGAAACTTTCCTCTTAAACATGCGTTCAATATTAGGCAGCTACTAAGATTTTATAGCCACATAATCTTACGAACAATTACTTTGGCATGAATCAAACCATCGTGTTCAACTAATTCAAATTTTAAAAACACGCTATATTTAGATAGATGAGACAGTTAAAGATATGAACATAAAAACCAGGAACAAAACGTATTTCCAAAGTACTTCCAAACTTAAACATCGCACTGCTTTCCGAAACTTTCCTCTTAAACATGCGTTCAATATTTACGACGATACACACTCATGCAATGATCATAAATCTCTTGAGACGTCTCTTTTGGGGTATGATTTAGTGCTGCGCCATCGGCGTGCGGTTTTCGAACGCACTCACCACATTATCGTTATATCTTGTTTATCCTGAACAAAACATTTGCTATAGCTTACTACACTCGCGAGCAACCAAATCGACTCAAGCCTAGACGGCGCACATATACATTGATTTTCCTAAAACGATAAATGGTAATTACAAAAGTGATATGTCATTCGAAAGCTGAAGAATTAGGCTTTCAATTAACATCAATACCTTAAAAAAAACTAAGCGCTGATTTATTGACACATTTTAATTGGCCGTCAGCGTAAATTACCTCTTTAGGAATCCACGACTTGCGCTACCTGCTCCCGCTATAAAACCCCCCACTTCCGGTTTATCTTATCAGTTGCTTGTTACAGGTTGACCGGTACACATCTCCGTAAATTGCATTCCTTGTTTTCGCTAACCCATGGATACCACACCAGAAGAAGCCGCTCAAGTTGTTGCCTTGTTGCAACAAGGGTTAAGTCAGCGAGCAATCGCTGCCCAGCTCCACTTGAGCCAGTCTTCTGTATCCCGAGTATACAGACGGTTCCAAGAGACTGGTGCCTTCAATCGGAGACCAAGAACGAGCCGCCACCGGTGCACTTCAGAGAGAGACGACCGCTTCATTGTCTCAACCTCGCTGCGCAATCGACACCTTACGGGCGTTGATGTGCAGCAAGAACTGAGACGTGTACGACAAGTGGCTGTCAGCGAGTGGACAGTGAGAAGACGCTTGAAGGAAGCCAACTTGACGCCAAAAAGACCTGCGACGGGCCCTAAGTTGACTGCAGGCCACCGACAAGCGCGCCTTCAATTTGCTCGAGAGCATCTCAATTGGAGCGTTGCGCAATGGCGATCGGTCCTGTTTACTGATGAGTGCAGAATGTGTCTGCATGGCAGTGACAGGAGAGGCCGAGTCTACAGGCGTCCGGGAGAACGATTTGCCCAATGTTGTTTCGCTGAAACAGTGGCATATGGCGGCGGTTCCTGCATGATGTGGGCTGGTATTTCTTTAGAGGGAAAAACCGAACTTGTTTTCGTGCCTGGGGGCGGCCGAGGAGGCGGGCTAACAGCTGATCGGTACATCACCGACATTCTACTGGATCATGTTGTGCCCTACGCAGGGTTTGTCGGTGAAGACTTCGTGTTAATGCACGACAATGCCCGCTGCCACACGGCACGAGTCACTCGACAGTTTCTGCAAGAGGTCGAATTACGCACGATGGACTGGCCTGCGCTCAGTCCTGACATGAATCCCATCGAGCACTTATGGGACGAGCTTAAAAGAAGAGTTCGGGCCAGAAATCCAGTCCCTTCAAGCGTAGACGAGCTAAAGACAGCATTATTAGAGGAGTGGGACGGCATTCCTCAAGAAAATGTCAAAAAATTGATAAGGTCCATGAAAAACAGACTGCGGGATGTAATTAGGGCTAGAGGGGGCAATACGAAATACTGATTTAAATAAAATAATTTTATTTTTAATTTTTTTTGTTTAATTTGTCAAATACGAGACACATACCCTTTTTCCTAAATTCCCGTTTTTCCTACTCTTGCATTCAGACATCATTTATTTCAAAAATGATGGATGGATTTCAATGATAATGATATCAAATTAAAGCTGACATCTTAAGCTTTCGAATGACATATCATTTTAATAATTTCCATTCATGATTTTAGTTGTATCAATGTATGTGTGCGCCGACAAGGCTTGAGTCGATTTGGTTGCTCGCGAGTGTAGTTGGTAAAATAAAATAGTGAGCATGTTTTGGCATTTTAAACATAAAAAGCTTCAGATTGATGTTACACAGAGGCAGATTCAATTTACATAAAAAATAATCTTAACTTACCGTCGGAATACCCTCGACTTGAACTATAATTATATCATTTTTGTTTGCATAAAACTAAATAATATTTTCTTTCTCTTCTTTTCTTTAATTTTGGAAAACAGCTGATGATCTTACACTGCTGCGCCAATATTAACCAAAAACACGCAAGGACAACTGGCTTTCAATTGAAAAAAGGGCATCGAAATTGGTTTAAGATCTACCATGTCACAGACAGCCACCCACACACACACACAAACACATATATACATGGTCAAACACACACACAGATAGACTGACATTGACGTCAAACTTATTACACCCCTCTTTTTGCGTTGAGCGCTAGCAAATTTTTTCCAAGAGCGAGACTAACCCGACAGGATAAATACTTAATCGCTGGGTTCAAACACCCATCGAATGATCTTATATTATTTAGATCATCATATAATATAGTATACGTAGTTTTGTTATAATCATTTGAAACGGTCTGAATTTGGATAAAACTCTTAAAGTAACTCTTAATATATGCGTACCAGTGTTGGCCAAATCCGCTTAGATTTATTATTTCCAATTACCTAGAAAACATCATAAACTTCCAACAAGAACAAAGCAATTATTGAAAAAAAGGAAGTATGAATTGCTTACCAACAGCTTCTTTCTCCAATTAATTGTTTTTGCTTTGTTATTTCATCGTGAATTTAACACAACATTTGAGATTTAAAAAGTTAGAAACTTTATTACAAGCAGTAATGAGTTTCAAAAACCTATTAAATACTTACCTACTTAAGCCGTGTTCACATTAATCTACAAAGATTTTCTTTTATGAGTACAATAGTCAATAAGCTTTCATAAACCCCCAGACTCTATTTTATTTGTTAACAAGTATACGCCCGCACTATTGAAGTCCCTGTGGTGCAAAGGACTTACCAAATAAATATCAAATCACGGTCACAGAGCATGTTCAGACTCAAAACAATTGTATATGGATCACACATATTTCTTGGGAGGATAATGAATCCAAAACACATGGGACCTGGGGCAGCAGCAAAACTTGAAAAAGAGCTGTAAATTTGGACTAACATTTTGAAAGATACGTATCTAAAAGCCAGTAGATACTAAATATATAATAAGCATATTAAACATAATTGTTTTGATTCAATAGATACTTAGATACTTGGTGATTTGTTTTGTTTCATCATGGGACATTATTTAACTGATATATTCTACATATACTACTTTTGTTTTGTAAAAACATACTTATATAGATAACTAGCTGTGCCCTGCGGTGTTACTCGCTTTAAACTTTATAAAATATGGTCTATGTGTTATCCTAACTATAAAAATTACCCTATGTTCTTTCTCAGGGTCTAGACCATCTGTATACCAAATTTCATTCAAATCCGTTCAGTAGTTTTGGCGTGAAAGAGAAACAGACAGACAGACAGACAGAGTTACTTTCGCATTTATAATATTAGTTAGGATTACACCCAGACACAAAGAAGAGACATGTTCATGCACACAAATATTGGTCCTGGGTGGGAATCGAACCCACGACCTCCGCCGTGAAAAGCAAGCATTTGCCAACTACTCCAACAGGCCCGCCAACCATCCACTACTTTCGGACAATTCTCCAATGCCCCATAATTAATATGCTACTCTTCTTTGTCTTTATCTGTCGGATTTTTAACGCAAAAAGTGTCAGTTTACTGACAACACTACTTGGGTTATTCATGCGGAAGCTGGAATCAGTGAGTGTTATTTATAAGCACTCTGAATACATCTATCCTTTTTCGTTGTAACCTACGTTAATTTCTCTTTTATCGCAAATTCATGTAAATTACAGCCCTGCCTTTGTTAGGTTTATTTCCAAGGAAAAGATGTATCACTAATGATTAGGATACCTTAATTGAGAAGTTTTGTAAACGTTTGCGTAACTACAACCCTTTGGTTTTACGATATATTGCACCTCTGGGACTCGCCAGGGAGGTAATATGGAACTTATGAACTTACGAAATTACAAATTTTCTTGCAATACCTTAGGTAGTCAATTTTCTAGTGTAAGACCACAGAGTAGATACGTTTATTTACTTTGTTATCTTAGACTAGAAAATTGTTGCAAAGTAATTGCAACAATTTTCTCATTGCAACAATTGGCTCAAACCTCATCTTCTCTCAACCACTTACCCTCTTCCGGGCTACATACTTGTCCGGAATGACCGGATAGGTAAAGGGGGGGGGGGGGGGCGGGGTAGCCATTTATATTAGAAGTGATCTTCCCTACAAGATTATTGAGGCTTCCCCATCCAGCTACTCAGCCTCCGCCGAATTCCTATTTATTGAGGTTACTATAAAGGGGTCCAAGGCTATAATTGGCGTTGTTTATTGCCCCCCTTCTGTTGATTACTTCACCAATTTCGAACCGGTTCTTGAATCGTTGGGTTCTGAGTATGCACACTACATCATCATGGGCGACTTAAATACCAATCTCCTAGCTCCAAATTCTCCTCGTTCCCGCAAATTCCTTCACATCGTCGAGTCAAGCAGCTTGCATGTGTTGCCGCTTCAAGCTACTCACCATAATGCGTCCGGTGATGATACTTGGCTCGATGTAATCCTCACCTCTAACCCGTCCTTGGTTTCCTCCCTCCTCCTAGGGCTGGTATGGTCACAGTCCTGGTGCTGGTTGATTTCTCCAACGCCTTTAATACCGTCAGTCACGATAAAATAAAAATAAATAATAAATAAAATAAAAAAGGTTTTTATTCACGTAGACTTTAAAAAAGCGCTTGTAAATAGTCAGAACATGTTTGTAGTAATATAGTTGTATACATTAGATATTATTTCTAGTAACATAGATATTTAGGTACATCTTGTATGAAAACATTTATAAAATTTATTTTATTACAGAAATGATATTTAGCTAGCTCGTATCAAGTTATTGTCAAGAGATTATGTTTAATTATCTAGTTTAAGTCTAATATGTTTACTACATATTGTCAATGGTTCTGTCTATATTAAAGGTATTATTATTATGACGGACCTTGTGTTAATAACGACGGTCGCGCTTTAATGCTACCACCGGATCCAATGCGCCCCAACTGAGAAGACCCAGCGAAACAAACTCAGTGGGTTCATCTACTACCGGTTTCAATACGACCCAGTTGAGACGGTCCGGCGAAACATACTCAAGCGGGCATGAACACGGGATTTGGTCCAATTAGAGTAATTATTTAGTAGGCAAACACAATATATGCTCGATCGGTTGTCTGAATGCTTATTATTTTAGATTATATTTAGGTATACAAAAGAAAAACTTCGAAACAATAACATTATTCATTTTGAGACAGAGTCAATAATTTTAAATTAAGTATATGATAGCAATCATTTACAGATAGTTCACGTAACACAGCAGATCAGTCATGTCTATATGGCTACAAGATCTCCAGCGAGCAATGTGCAGGTAGGAAGTGAGAGCCAGACGTCTTTGTCATCGATGTACTCTTTAGTGGTGTAATAACCCCTAGCCATAAGTACACGTTTAATATGTGTTTTAAAACTAGTGTCAGGCAGATCAGTAATTTGAGTAGGAAGCTTGTTATAAAACCTAATACAATTTCCTAAAAATGATTTATTAGTTTTGCTTACTCTAAAGCCTGGCATGGCTAGTTTGTTTTTATTCCTAGTATTTATATTATGCAGTTCACTTTTCTTTTTATAATTATGAATATTTTTTCTAACAAACATTATATTCTGATATATATATTCCGATGGCACAGTAAGTATATTTATTTCTTTAAACAAATTTCGAAAAGAATCGCAACTTTCTACACCATAAATGGCTCTGACTGCTCTTTTCTGCAATACAAAAATAGCACCTATGTCAGCCGCCGAACCCCACAGCAGAATGCCATACGACATAATGCTATGAAAGTACGCGAAATACACTAATCTAGCAGTTTGTTCATCTGACAATTGCCTTATTTTCCAGACAGCATAGGAAGCCGAACTTAATTTACCTGCTAACTTTTCAATCTGAGGACCCCATTGCAATTTTGCCTCATGCAATTAAATCAAGTGTCAATCCTAAAAATACGGTCGATGGGACTAAATCTAATATTTTCGCATTAAGTGCAACTGTTGGTACAATTTGAGTCACATTCGGCAATGAGAACCTGATGCATTTAGTTTTCCCTGCATTTAACAAGAGATTATTTGCCGAAAACCATTCTGATATAAAGCTGAGTGTTTTATTATGCTCAATAAGATCTTTATCCTTTCTATTTACTTTAAATATGAGCGACGTATCATCAGCGAACAAAACTATCTCTGATACTTTCTCTACCAGATAAGGGAGATCATTTATATAAACTAGAAATAAAAATGGGCCCAATATAGACCCCTGGGGCACCCCCATTTTCACAGGATAACGTGCCGAAGTGACACCGCCTATCGAAACCATCTGTTGTCGCCATATCCTTTTATGTATCCTTTCCTACCTTAGGGTGTCTGACGAATCTCTGGAGTGGTTTTCTTCCTATCTTCAAGGGCGCCAACAGTCTGTTCGCAGTGGTGATGTTACATCAAACTGGTGTAAATCAGACACTGGCGTTCTTCAAGGCGGTATCCTTTCTCCCCTCTTATTTTCGGTATTTATAAATCTCTTAACTCAAAATCTTCAGTGTTCGTATCATCTATACGCCGATGATCTACAACTTTACGCACAGGCAAGCATCGATAAGTTAGCAGAAGCGATTGTCGCCATAAATAGGGATCTTGATTTAATTAGGGAGTGGGCTAACAGGTTTGGCTTGACTGTCAATCCCCTCAAATGTCAGGCTATCATTGTGGGTAGTTCCCGAATGATGAGTTTAGTGGATGTTGACAGTCAACCTACAGTCTTATACAACAATTCTGTTATCCCATACTGCCAGAATGTTAAGGACCTTGGTCTGCTGGTTGATGCTACTTTAAGCTGGCAAAACCAAATCGTTAGCGTCAGCCAAAGAGTGACTTGGATCTTGCGGTCACTGTATAGATTGAAGAATTTCCTACCATCCGAGACAAAAGTAACGCTCGTGCAGGCCCTTCTTTTTCCTATAATCGACTATGGTGATGTGTGCTACTTTGACCTGAATGCAGATCAACTCAATAAATTAGACCGTCTTCTGAATAACTGCATTCGATTCGTATTCAATCTTCGTAAGTACGACCATGTGTCATCTTACCGTTCTCAATTGAATTGGATGCCCATTCGGCACCGAAGAAATCTCAGAGCACTCACTACACTATTTTCTCTTCTCGACTCTCCGATATCTCCATCCTACTTAGCTCCCTATTTTCAGTATCTATCTTCTAACCACAACAAAAATCTCCGTTCCACTCATAACAGACTTTTACAATGCCCTTCCCATCGGACTAACTTCTTACATTCTTCCTTCTTCGTACAAGCTATTCTTCTCTGGAATGCGCTACCTCTGGAAATCAGAATGGCTAAGACGCGGGTTACTTTTAAAATCAAAACTCGTGACTACATTCGCAAAAAAATTAAGGCAGAATCATCTTAATATTACAGTTTGTGTATATATTATTATATATGTAATATATTTATAAATTTATATATATTTAATATATTTGTCTATATATTTATGTATTTATAGTATAGTGTGTAGTTATGTAACTATTATATTTATACGATTGTATTATATAGTACTTGTCAAGTATTTTAGTAATTTTTATTATACTTGGTCTATAGTGCACCTACCATATTATCTCTGCATCACCCTAAGGTTGACTGGGAGAGAATGCCTTTGGCATTAAATCCGCCTTTGTACAGTTTTGTGCAATAAGTATAAATAAATAAATAAAATTGCAAGGAAATGTGTAATTTAATTAAGATTAAAATGAATAAAAAAATATCTGTATAAACTGCCACGTTGAGCGTGAAGTAGTGAAATAATGAAATTTATTCAGCACTTGGGTATTTAATATACTTGTACTTGTCAAGCTCACAATGTATTACATATACACAGTTTAAAAACAGTAATTAAAGCGACAAAATATTTTAAATTAGTCGCGTTTTTAACCTAAATAATTGACCTATGCCTATCTGCTTGTGCACTAAGTATATCATGTCCCGCGTGGGTGGCTAAGCTCCGTTGACACTGTTTAGAAGGAAATATAGACCAGGAGTATAATATACTCTATCTAATGATATAATATTAATGGGAAGAACCCATTCTCCCTCCTCTTACTTAACATGTCAATTCAAATATTTATATTTAAGTTCATAGGATGGGCTGAAAGTGTGCAAAACATATTTTTATTTTAGTACCAGAATCGGCAGTACTAATTAAAAATGTAAACAATAGAATAGTTGTGCAATAAATTTACAGGAGTTTTGATATGTTTTTGTTGAACTAATGCATTAGGTTATAATTTGCTAACAAGTTAGTGGTTTTATAGCAAATTAGCTGTGCCCCGCTGTTTCACCCGCGTTAATCTGTCAAAGATTAAGTCGTACCAACTCAGAAACCTTCGCTAAAGATCATTACATGATAAAATGCAGAGTTTACGATTCTATAAGGGACATATAGGCAAACATTCATTTTATATAGAGCCTGATCCTGTATTTTTTGAAATCACAATACTTTGAAGACAATCAAAAATACATTTTTATATGAACTGTGTCGCTACAGAGATGTTTAATAAATATGGTTTCAAGATGCTACCAAATCGTGCATTGCAATATTATATTCTTAGAGCTTAACGTATAATAGAAACAAGTATTTTGGAATGTGGCTTGCTTTCTTCTTTTAAGCTGAGGTTCTATTACTTTTTTGGATATGCTTATGGAGTTTCTCATTTAAAAACTCTGTAATATTATATAATGATTTATATCCAAAACTGAGCATACTTAACTACTCACTAGCTACATGTTTCAGTCGTAAAAGAAGCAAGAGGGGACGCGCTCGCATTCTTGTAAAGAATGGAATACAATGGAGGGTGCTCCCCAATATAGTAAAAATGTCGTCAACAAGCGTATTAGAATATTGTGCTATTGAACTCATTGACTATAGGATTGTCGTCGTTTGTGTATATCGGCTACCGAATTCAAACAATATCAATGTATGTTTTGATAAATTACAACTTTTGGTAAGCGAGTTAATGAAGAACCGATATAAAAACATAGTTGTATCGGGTGATTTTAACATCAATGTGCTAAAAGAGAACAACGAGACAATAATAGAATATCGAAATGTGTTATTAAATTTTAATTTGCAGTTAGTACTTAATGAGCCGACTCGCATGAAAAGCCTGACATGCATTGACAACTTTGTGCATACATGCGGTAGGATTTGTAAAGGCACACTACGCAGCTCCTAAAATTTCCAGTAAGGGCGGTGTGTTGTGTCAATACTTGGTGTATTATAAGACGCGACTACAGTACGGAAAACATCAACAAATTGAATTCATATTGTTTATCTTTATAAAAAGACTGTTCATTATGTAAACATTTATTTACAATGCGGAAAACAATTATTGAATGTCAGACGTGTCAATTGAAAACCTTTTACTCTCTCACCATAGAGGTATTAAATACCATGGAGGTATGTAGGTATGCAACAGGTCTCCACCCTAAAAATGTCCTCACGGCTCTTGCCTGTGCTAGCGCTGGGCATCCGTCTCCACCCTAAAATGTCTTTTAGTCTCCGTAATTCTTCCGTTCATCTGTGATAATTGGTGTTGCAGCTTCGTCAGCTGGCCGCGTATCGATGCACGTGTTCTTTGGAGTCGCGTAAGTTCTTCCATCGTCGCCAATTTGTTATATCTTTATAAAAAGACTGTTCATTATGTAAACATTTATTTACAATGCGGAAAACAATTATTGAATGACAGACGTGTCAATAGAAAACCTTTTACTCTCTCACCATAGACGTATTAAATACCATGGAGGTATGCAACACATATCCAAGTAGTTTATCTTCCTCTAAGTATTTGAAACGTCTGACACAAATGTAGCTTACAATGGATTTATCGAAATTATTTCGCTACCTACTTTATGACAGTATTTTCCAAAACTTAGGATTACAGCCAAAGTAAGCAGAATCAATAAATGGGTATCACGAGGTGTTAAAATAGAAACGCCAATTGTTACACTATAGACAAAAACCTATACCGCACAATAAAAGAAAACTAATTGACTATTACAAACTATTTAAAATAATTTTCAATTTGACAAGACTGCCTCAAAGAAAATTATTGTTTCACCTTCAATAGACAAGGTCTTTCGGCATAGTTTAGTTACAGGTGTGCTAAATAATTAGCTATTAAACTAAGTTGGTTTCTGTACATTACAATGTTTTAATAGTTAGGGATCCCATTAACTGTCTCGGGTGTTTCTACGGCGAGGTGCTAAGTTACGAGTTACTTATAAAATTGGTTAGGTAGGTACTTACATTTACCTACAATACACATTAATTAAGTCCCTTTTAGTAAGGTAGTATATAAAACTATGGAGCTTTACATTACTTAATTTTCTAAAGAATAAATGACGTCTCTATAGACATGGTTCATTACTTAGAATATTAAGTATTGGAAGAAAAAGGTCTTATAAAATATTAAGTGGGCACTACAAAGGCACTCCAGCTATTTCTGTTGAAGCACTTCTTTATAAGATTACTTCGTAAAACTTAAAACCTATATAAGTATTCCCTAAGTAGGCAAGAGTTCTAATTGAAATTATGTTTAACTATGAACAGACTGAGTTAAATTGGGACTACGGCGGTAAACCCAATGAAGACTAGATAAGTCTCTAGACATATTACAGTTAAGAACCTTGCGGGCAAATATAGGAGTAACAGGAGTGGAGTGAGATCAGACACAGTATCTAACTTTACGTGCTTTCCGTGGAACAAAGGTGTAACTCCTTTTTAATTCTCTGAGCTGCTGCTGAGAATGCGTCTGTACAGTAATAGGCTTAGTCCAACCCGAGATGTGTTTTTAAAAATGCTATAATAATGTCCTCCTAACCGAATTTCGGCCACGGCGGCCAGTCTCAATAGAGATTAGCCATCTGCGCGGGAAATATTATAGTGCACAAGTGTGTGCGCAAACACAGGAGCACTTTCCATTCCATCACTCTCATGATCCGATGGGACGCCTAGCGACACCACCGGAAAGAGGTCAGGTACAGGACCAACGGCTTTACGTGCTCTCCGAGGCACGGGGATAAAATACCACCAACTCCCAGACTTCGGGCCGATTGCTGAGAAATTTTTCTTTTTACATAAGTCTCAAAACCACTTTTGGCCCGATCCGGGGAGCAGTACAAAAAGGACACGACGTCAAGCTCGCCAATAGCGTCAAAAATCCGACCTATTTTGTTCCGAACTAAAATCTGTCACTTCTACGGATGTTTTAATTTCCCGCGTCATACAACTCCTTCCTTCGTCCCATTTTCGTAGAACAGGGAGTCGCTCGAGACGCGCCGTTTATTAGGAACATTTTTGTTACAGACTATTTATTTTAGATTTCTATATCGTTAAGATATATAGCAGACAGTCACTCGAAGGTAGATTTGTGTCTAAAACTATATAGTAACTACTCAATCTGTGGGAAGACCAAGTATTAATAGAATTTATTGAGAAAAATAATTGAAAAACAACTTACGATCATAATTTTTATACTATAACATTGTGTTATTGAGTTTCTTTTAAATGTTTATATTATCTGGGTTATTTATGTATCTATACGTAATTTATGTATATAACTGTTGATGGCATTGTAAATAAGGTGTCTTTTAAAGTATTGTTCCTCAAAATACTTCCCTCCCATACACCTTTTTTCTAATGTAATCCCATCATCCGTTTCAATGTGTGGCGAAGTGGAGAGAGTTGTGAATGGTCGAATATGGAATACGGACCTGGTAGGTAGTGTTGTAATAATTTCGTCGTTAATATGTAAAATAACACAATTTTATTTTTTGTTAAAAAACGCAAGATTTCACTAACCATAATTCCATTATTCTTTATTAAAAACAAATGGGTAAATTTAAAATTAGGTACATACATATATGTTTCGCTGAGTTGGCATGCGAATATAATTGTATAAGGTCCAGTCTTAACACCACGGTGATCATTTATTGTAAGCTTATTATACATGCACTTATTACATATTGTGTGTATGTGTGCAATTATTGTCTTAAAATAACGTCAGACGAAAGAACAAATATTGCACCTATTCTTCTATCGATTAGTTTCTACAAGATGGGTGAAATTTAATTTCTAAGTTGACTCCTGGACTCAATAATGAATATAATACATAAATATCTTGCCGTTTATTGTGATCGAGATCAGCGTTCAAATAGATGAAGTTTAAAGATAATAATAAATCATACGTTCAACCGGCATCAACGTTGAAAATAGATTTCTGACCATTTAGTAGAACTTCATTCACCTTACGGAAGATATTCCTTAACAATAACATTAATAATTTAATGTTGTGTTTCTGAGTGTGAGGAAGGTCGCCAGAGCTCATAGGGGTGGCGGTGGCGACGGTCAGCAACAATTGTATGCGCACTCTTTTCAAGGCCAGCAACGCACCAGCGACTCCTAGGTGTTGCGAGTGTCCATGGGCGGCGGTGATCACTTACCATCAGGTGACACACTTGCTCGGTTGTCGCTCTCTTAAATATAAAACAATTACTCATAATTACCCTTCATCTATTTGAATGCCGATCACGAAGACTGGCGAATTAGCCGGTAACCCACTTGGTTGGCCCAAACCCAAAACCTGTGGTTTAGCAGCTGACTGCAACTGTTGATCTAGTAGCAGTCCTGAGGAATAAAATAATATAAAGATAACAATTCCCACTGTAACACAAAGCAAAGATGACATAAAGTTTGAAGTAGGTATGTATTGTATTTCCTATCTAGTATTTGAACGTTATTTTTCTCGCGAAAGGGCGAGGCCCGAACCCGGCCGCACAGACCTAATTTACAATTCCCGGCCCTCGTTTCATCCCTTACCACTTACGGGAACTTAGTTTTAGTTGTGTCATTCACTCTGCTTTTACATCATTCGTTCACTTAGTTCAATTCGCTTCACCAGGCTGTCTGATATATATTTCCTACCTTTATACATGTAGTTATGTCTATGTAAAACTTTAGCTCCAGAGAGCTGAACCGATTTTAGTCAATCAATTACTTGTATGGTATCAACTTCTCAGTATCTGTTAGGCTGGTGCGCCTAATATTTGATGATAAATAAATAATAATACTAGGGATCAGATTAATTTATGCATTCTAGTACTAAGTAGAAGGCATTAATTAATCGTATGGGTTTATCGTAAAATTTCGTTACTTTTGAACGAACGCTAAAGCGCTTAGGGCTGCTTTTGAAGATAAGGGCCTAAATAATAGGTGTAGACTGTTGGCGAAATTGGTCAATCTGAAGTTGGAGTAATTTCATTCTGTGAGAGAATATGTAACAGCCTTGATGACGGTAGCTCAACAGCTTCATGTCCTTGGCAAAGGATAGATGATGAACTGCTAGCAGCATTAATGTTACAAGGTTTAACAGAGGAATATGCACCTTTGAGACTTTCAAACAGGTTATGATTAAATATCATTTGTGAATTTCATCAGCCGAATCGTTTGCCATTTATCTAGGCTTTCTGTATGAATCTGTAGCTAACTTTATATTGTTTTTAACTTTTATACCGTTAAATCTCCTATAAAATTTCAACCTACCACAAAAGAACCAGGCTATCAAGTTGCCTTTGTTTTTTTTGTATGAATGTTGTTTGTAAACCGGTTTTGATATTGTTTAATTGATTGAAAATTCTTTTGGAATAAAAACATTTTTATTAGTAGTAGACAATCGATTGTCTACTACTAACTTATGTTGGGTGTATAAATTTTGTTACAATCGTTGTCTAGAACAATGTTTTATTTTTATCAAACAGTATTAATATCAACATTTTTAGTATTAACTTTAATTAGTGAAACCTTTTTTAACATTTTTCTTCACTTTCCTTTACTCTCATCATCATCATCATCATCATCATCTTGACCCACCAATACGCCAGTGGGTCTGGTTTCCGCACTTAGTCCCGATGTGGACCATTGTACGTAAGCCACGGTGGCCTTTACTCCATCCAGCCCACCTCCTTCCAGAAGCATATTAGATCTCCCAAACTTCTCAGGGCCTCCGGAAGAGTTCTTGGTGAGCCCAAGGTTTCTCTCCGGATTTTCACGATGCCTGTGCACTCGAGGAGCACATGCGCGACCGTTTCGTCAGCGTCCATGCACGCTCTACACAGAGGGCTGTCAGTTATGGCAATAGTGTGAAAGTGTTTGTTGAGTGAGCAGTGTCCGGTGATGGTCCCCACCACAACTCGTAGGTTTTTCCTGTTGAGCCGTAGTAGACGCCACTTCAGCTTACCATCCAGGCATGGCATTGCTTCTTTGGATTGTCTACAGCCCGATGCTGAGGACCACCAGATCTCGGACTGTGTGTGTGTGTGTTTTTGTAACCATCTACGTATTTGAGTGAAGGGTATGGGCACAGTTGGTTCCGGTCCAATGGCCGCTGTGTTTGAGCCTCTCCTGGCTAGCTCGTCAGCTGCATCATTGCCCAGTGACCCGCTGTGTCCTTTGATCCATTGTAGAGTTATTGTGTTGTTGTAGTGTCCCGCAACATGTTCCAGTGCGTTATGGCATTCCAGTATTAATCTCGAGGCAAAGTGGTATCTTTCCAAGGATTGGAGTACTGATGCGCTATCAGATAGTATGCGTATGCAAGTGTTTGTGATTTTTCTAGCCTTAATTGCATGTGCTGCAAGGATGATGCCAACACACTCAGCCTGGTATACAGTGTTGAGCGTACCTAGGGGCCTTGATATTTTGATGTTCAGGTCATTTGAGAAAACTCCCACTCCTGTTCCGGAGTCGGTTTTTGACCCATCAGTGTGGATTCTTATCTCCGTTGGGTTCGGATGGTCACACTCTTCTTCAGTGAGTTGTATATTGTAGTGCTTCTGGAAATGGTGTGTTTTTAAGATTTTATCACTAGGTGATGCCATCATGGGTTGCCGTTCGATCGCGTCTTCGTGAATACGAGTATGCTTTATTCTAGGGTCATTTTTTAGGGTGTCGTTCATTCCTTTACTCTCTTATTCAAATTTCTATTGCAGTCTGATTATAACAAAGAAGAAACCATCTTGCTATTGGTAAAATAATGTTCAAATCATTGGTTTCAGAGATTACTTATTACAAACAGATTCACAAACTATACTTATTTATAATTCGTTTAATATTGTTTTAGTATAGACGAAACTTCATATAACAAGGCGGCCATGGAAGTCACAAAAAGTTAGATAGTTATAACACCGAACCATTATACCCAATAACAGCTTATACAAGCCCAAATACAACCGTAAGCTCCGAAAGTTAAATATTACCCTTATGGGTTAGCTTTGAAATAATAAATGTATGTTTTATTAATTTTGTATACAGTATCAAATTTCAAATTCAAGAGAAATCCCTAATGCCTTAACTGTTTTCCTCTCCATGCATGCAATAACAGAATCGACATTATGTATATTATGTAATTAGAAAATAGTCTATGACTGACCATTTTTTTGGGTATAAATCTCCAAATATAGGATGGTCAGTCGTCACCAAAACCGAAACGGCATAGTCGTGGTATATATTTATGTATTTCGTATAAAATAAGGAATACTTTTGTGTAATGGCATAATAACTAGAGATATCCCTCAAGTTATACATTTTTACAAAACACAGGATGCGCAATAATGCGGGGATCCATGTGCGTGCTTGCGGTGATTGGTCGGCTTAGGGTTGTGACAACCTTTAGTAATAAATAAATAATAATAATGTCCTCCTAGCCGAATTTCGGCCATGAGCAGATGGCTAATCTCTGTTGAGACTGGCCCTCAACAGAGATTAGCCATCTGCGCAGGACATATTATAGTGCTCAAGTGTGTGCGCAAACACAGGAGCACTTTGTATTCCATCACTCTCATGATCCGATGGGACGCCTAGCGACACGACCGGAAAGTGGTCAGGTACAGGACCGACGGCTTTACGTGCTCTCCGAAGCACGGGGGTATATTACCGCCAACTCCCAGACTTCGGGCTGATGCTGAGAAAGTTTTCTTTTTACCGAAAAGTCCCAAAATCACTTTTGGCCCGACCCGGAATTTGAACCCAGGACCTCGTCTCTGCGGGTGAACACGCTACCGCTAGACCAACGAGGCAGTCACAACCTGTAGTAGACTTCCTCTAATTAGTTCATTTGTAAATATGCGTAGAAACACTTGCCTTTTCTCCATGCTAGATTTATACCTATTCACTTGAGTAGAATTGAATGTATTCGCTTTTATCACGTAGCTATACAATGTAGTCCATCTTGACGGATACGGTTGTAAGCGCGCATTATCCACGTATATAATACTCACAATGTACAATGCATGCAGATAAAAATTAAACATTAGATGACGAAAAAAACAAGTCAGGTAATGAATAGTAGTGGTTACCTTATGCTAGAATACATCCAATAAAACCTCATTTGCTATAATAAAATTCAAATTACAACCTTGGGCTCACCGGTCCGAATGGGAAGGCGAAGTATCGCACGCGGTAATTCCACAGTTGGGTGACCGCCAAAGTCTTTTAATTTCAGACCGTCTACGTGCTTCAGAGGGCACGTTAAGTGGTTGTTCTCGGTTGTGTTTGATAGACAAAGTCGGTAAGCCATTACAAACGCCTACGTGGCGGCTTATACAACTCTAACACCAGGGTACTGCCCATACGATAAAAAGAACAGAGTAACGTAACCACGTACATACATACATTCATAACGAAAATATTACCCTCTATTTGGTAGTTAGTTAAAATAATTGGTTTTGATATTTGAATAAAAGTATTCATCTCTCGCCTTGAACTTTTATAGGTGACACCCACACAAATAAAAACTGTAATGTTTTTAAGACCCACGCATATAACTTAAGAGAAGACAAAACTGCTGAGAGGGCGGAGATGAAATGCTGAAAGTTAACCTTAATATATCTACTCATTAAAATTCCGAGAACTGCCTTGAATATGCCAAACCAGGGGCTCTACCGACAAGGTCACCAAACATCGATTTCTTAATGGCGTTCAAATAAATAAAAGTTAAAAATACGGTTAAATATTCTTTATTTCTCTTAAGAATATGTACATTCACTTGCAGAGAAATTAAATACTTAATATAGGACGCCAAGCGTGGGCTACTTACCAGTACCAAACTAAACTAAAATACTAAACTATACAATACAAATAAACACCTAAACAATTTTACAAATACACAAATTCCATACATCCATGCCGACTAGATTATAATTTTTATTTTTTTTGTGTTGCGGTGGGTAGATATGAACGAAGCGCACACGGCGTCAGTCGCCGAACATCGATTTCTTAAATGGCGTTCAAATAAATAAACGTTAAAAATGACTTAATCAATCGTTACATCGGCTTCCATGAGCACATGTGACGTCATAAATGGTCCAAAATCGATTGTCAACGTTGAAGCCGATTTAACGATTGATTAAGTAATTTTTAACCTTTATTTATTTGAACACCATTTTAAAAATCGATGTTCGGCGACTTAGCCAGTAGAGCCCCAGTAAATATCATCCATTGTTTTGTAAATATTATTTGTTCAAGTAATACAAACCTACCGGTATACCAATATTCTGAGTATAGCTGTTGTGGTTCTTACTACAATTTGTGTCTTCAGAGGCTTTCACTGATAACCCATAATAGAGGCGAGTGAAATATACAACTGAGTGACTAACGCCAGAGGGCACCCCATTTGATATTCATACTATGGCTCGGAGCAAAAGGGTATGCTCGGTGCAACTCTCGTACCCGAAGGCTCTCGCTCGTCGGCATTATATCGATACGAACGCAGACTATTGTATTGTTAGGAGATATTATTTGTATTGTATTTAAGAGAACGGTCTTATTATGCACTTAAGATAATTAGACATTATAAATGAGCACTATTTTTATCTTGACATTAAAGTAAAGTAAGCAGTTAAGCACACTGTACAGATATTATTTCTTGAATAAAAAAAAAAAAAAAAAAAAATATTATTATTATTATTATATTATTAGCCTCTAAAGAAAAGGACCATACATTTAAAAAATATTTATTAAGGTAAAATTACCCTATGGACCATTTACAAGGAATTAAAAAAAATTATTGATGATAACCGATGTCACTCTATACTTAGATTCGATTTCCTCGATGCGAACAACAAATATCATATCCTGGGATATTATTCACACACGGTCATCTGATCCCAAACTAAGGAAAGCTTGTTCTATGAAAACTGATATATTACAAGTACCTCCTATTTTTTTCGTAATTACATGATTTTATAGATAATTACACCCATACTCAGGACAAACAGACATGCTCATGGACACAAATATCTGTTCTGGATGGGAATCGAACCCACGACCTGTCCCGTGAAAATCAAGTATCTACCAACCAAGACAACCAACTCGCCGTTACTCCATATTGTTCAGGTTTTCAATTCTTAATTAATTTTATCCATATTTCTGTAATTGTATATTAAAAAACATGAGCATGTTTGTTTAATCGCTTTCAATAACTGTCGAATACATACATTTTTGAACAAAATAATAGTGACTTATTATAGACAAAATTAAAGTCGTCTCACCAAGTCCACGAAATAAATGGCTGAATATACTGAAAACCTTAAGGAACCTTAATAACAAATCATGAGATTGTTCACAAGCGTGAAAACGGTAGGCTCTTAACAAAAATATATCCCCCATTATTTTCTTTTTTAGGTAGAATATATTTTGGACCCAGTGACACATAAAATGACTTTTGTAATAT
Organism: Pseudoips prasinana; assembly: GCA_951640165.1. Lineage (NCBI taxonomy): Eukaryota > Metazoa > Arthropoda > Insecta > Lepidoptera > Nolidae > Pseudoips > Pseudoips prasinana. The sequence continues at coordinate 13,132,207 of OX621241.1, read as the reverse complement.
ACTTCTCTTGATATTACTTTGATGGGTACATTAAATATCAGATAGGATAATAAGAATATCGCATAAGAAGGACACAATGTTAAAAAAAAATTAAAACTCATACTTTAATGACACACATTTCTTTCTATACACGAATTATATGTTAAATTAATTATTTATACCACTTTTTATAGTAAAATGTACCAAACTACAAAGAACACACCGGGCCGTACCAGTAGAGGATAAAAAGGGACAAATAGAGAAGTCGAGAAACGGTTTTAATCTTAAACCGACCGAATCAATGAAGTACCTACTACTTTTTATTTCTTTTTTATTCTCAATCGGTTTCTAATAGCATTCGTTCATTTATGTACGGCGTTGTTAGAAAGTGAAGCCTTTGCTTTAGTTTTATGCAATGTATATGTGTCTTCTTTCAAGTCTTTTCACATGTGAGCTACTTATTAGCTCGCTTGTTCCTTTGCCATCCAAAATCAGTCGTACGTAAGACCATAATCGGATTCGTTTAGTTCTTTTGCTTTGCGTTGTATAGCTAAAGGAAGGGCTTGCTTTGGTATTTTATACTAAATGTCTGTTTTCCTTTTAAAGTTATAGGATTTGCTTTTAGAAGCTCAGTGATTGTTTTACTGGTTTTCTTCGCTGACTGTTGAACGTATCGTCTTATCGTGTAAACCAAGGTGTCTTTGCGATGTTTTTCTGTTCATTATAAGATACATATTTGGCACCTTTAGATCAGAAGGTAGAATCACTATCAACTGAGTCAGCGGCCGTCGTCAAAATAAATGGATCACGTAAATCAGATGTGTTTCAAGATAAGGTGTACCTTTTTTTGACTGAAATGTTCTATCCGTTAATCACGGCACGTTTCTTAATTTTAAATTGATGTGACGTGATTGCTATGTGGTAGGTTTTCGAAGAGGTTTTATTCATCATGAAAAAGTTCCTTTTTTAATTATTTTTAACTTAATGAATAAATATCTTGGGATAAATAACATACTTCCATCTGATTCCAAACTATGCAAAGCCTGTGCTATGGCAACCAAACAACTGATAAACAAAGTTATTCATATATTCCTAAATACATACATCTTCTTCTATCTGTATAAAAATCAATGCCACTTTTCGTTGTATTGTTATAACTCAACAACGTCTTTACTGATTTGGCTAATTTTGGTCTTGAATTATTCGTGAAAGTCCAGGAAAGGTTTGTACGTAGAGAAAATTAAAAAAAAGTCTTGAAAAGTGTAAAATCAACATCTTATAGCAATTTAATTTTTTTTTGTTTGAATAAATGAATTTAATAATCATTTTTTTTATTACTATGCCTTATACGTAGCGAAGCACGTACCAGGCCGCTAGTATTGTAAATAAATTACACCCCATCACAGAACAAATAATCTGGTTCATCACACAAACCCACGATCTCTGGCTTTGCAGTCAGGGTCTCCAGCCAATAAACCAACAGGGCAGTCCAAATTCATCATCATTGCATCATATTTTTCTCTGTGTTCTTTCAGATTTTTATGTAACTTCAAAACTTATTCACCAAAGTTCAGCTAAAGTTCTTAAAAGTTGGCCACCAGTTATGAGAAGACCAAACTAAAGGTCTATTTGACTATGGTAGGTCTGGGTCATGGACTGTTTCCCGCCTTATTGTGTAAAAAAGTCTGGAAACAGAGCAGAACTCTGGTTATAGTGGAGTCGATTGTTGGGCTATGTCTGAGCCAACAAAATCGATGTCAAAATTTGCTTCCAACGTTTTGCTGGTCCCTAGGTTGATAAAATTTAAATTTCCTCCAAGTTATCTGTGATCGTAATAATAGTTCGCAAGGTTTTCCAATGACGACCACAAACCGGAAAACGAAGCGTGGCCAGGCTTTCTACGAGATGGACCTATGACCTTTTGAGGGTTGTTCGGTAATTATGGAGATCGTTGGGGAGTCCTTTGTCCAGCTGTGGTCATCTTTCGGCTGGTAAGATGACGATGAAGAATAATAGTCTTCTGAACCGCCAGAGTTGTAGGGAGTTGAACACTTCATATACCTATGCAGGAACGAATTTACAATAAAAATGACCAGTAAGTCAAGAATAAGTATACAATAAGTCTTATCTGTTTGCCTGCCAATGGGTAATGTCCCCGAATCCAAAGGCACTGCAGGACGTCCTCAAGTTTCGTAATCTCCTGGACTTCTGGATGAAACTGAAATGGTTTGAGTAGCCAAAGAATTTCACGCACAATGGCCCAATTAGGAGGCTATAAATAAATAATAAATAAAATAAAATAAAAAAGGTTTTTATTCACGTAGACTTTAAAAAAGCGCTTGTAAATAATCAGAACGTGTTTGTAGTAATACAGTTATTATTTCTAGTTACATATTACATATATTTAGGTACACGGAATGTTAAAACATTTATACAATTTATTTTATAATGGTAGTGACATTTAGCTAGCTTGTATTAAGTTATTGTCAAGGAGATTATGTTTAGTTGAAGTTTTTAATATTATGTATTGAAATTTATATTTTACTACATATTGTCTGAATGGTTCTGTATATATTAAGGTATGAATTCAGTATTATTATTATAACGGACCTTGTGTTTAAAATGACGGTCGCGCTTTAATGCTACCACCGGATCCAATGCGCCCCAACTGAGAAGACCCAGCGAAACAAACTGCCCAGTTGAGACGGTCCGGCGAAATATACTCAAGCGGGCATGAACACGGGATTTGGTCCACTTAAAGTAATTATCTAGTAGGCAAACACAATATCTGCTCGATCGGTTGTCTGAATGTATTTAGATTATATTTAGGAAACAAAAGTAAAACATCGCTAACTAAATAACGAAGTCTTATCGTATTATTAAAGGATACTAATACTGTTTACTACGTATTCCATAGGCTACGGTAACCACTTACCATCAGGTGGACCATATGTATGTTCGACGATCGCAACGAAAGTTATTAACAGTAACAGACTACTCTCAATCATACTCAAACAATCAGATTGGCCAAAACAAATAAAATTAGGTAATTCAATGTGATTCTGTACGTATTCGTTTCACAAATTCCCCAGACACAAAAAATTATCTCTTTTCTATTATAGCTCACGTACGTTCGCAATATTGTAATAAAAATCCCATCTACTGATGACAATAAGATGATATAACTGTATATGTCTATGTATAGTATATTTTGTAGCACGTATTATCCTGCAGCATTTTGTAGGTATCACTGCCGCACTCGAATTTAAATATTCCTCGCAGGAAGTTTAGGAAAACAGCGAACACTTTATCCACTTATTGTAAGGGTGGGGGGAGGGGGGCCGCCGCAGCAACAGGCGTGTCTACACCTCTATAAGAACTCTCTACGTCTATAGGTGCTAACGCGTACTACTTCTTTTGGAATAGGCTTTGAACAGAACGTGCGACTAAATCGTTTCATGACTTTTTGTACTAGTTTAGCTGATTATAATAATATTCTGGGACGTTACTCACACACGGCCATCCGATCCCAAACTAAGCATACATTACGTTACAATTATAGATCATAATATGTATAGAAAAGCCATCACTGTACAATAGACATTCCAACAATGCAATGACGAAAACCAATTAATAACTATCTATAGTTATGGCGAGTATGATCAAATCGAGGCTGTTAAACTTTTATCATTTTATCACGCTAACCTACAGTATTATGTTTATTGCATATCGATTGGCATCGTATCATTTTATGGTAAAGAGTCCGTAAAACCTCATTGCGGTATAATTGAATTCGATTTCAATGTTGTTTATTTATTCAAATTAACAACGTAAATAAACGTAAATATTGTTTTTGTCTACACAGAGACCGAATGTTGTGAATATTTAACAATGGAATACGATTAAGGATGTTACTGCAGAATGCGTGCGTCGAAACGTTAATCGACTTTATGTAGCGAAATAGTGGAGATAGAAAACCGTATTTTCAATAGATGCGTTCTGAAATGATGTATATGTGTTGAACGGGGCTGGCGGCCGGGCGCCGCATTCGCCCTGCGACCGCCCTGAGCCGCGCACGTCGCCCCGTACCTCGCACATTTACGCGCTTATCGGAAAAGCCATCACTGTGGACTAACGGAAATTTTACTGAGTATGTGCTAAGTGTATTGAACATTCCCAAAATGAAAGGTAGACACCAATTTCGTCGCAGATTCAGTCTGCAACCATCATTTATGAAAGAGGATCACGAGGAGGAGAGAAGACCCCACAGGTGATGTCCATACTTTATAATTTTAATAAACTTTTTGGATCTTAAAATATTTCGTTGGCCGTAAACAAATGAAGTTTCTGTGTTAGTCAAAATATTCTCGTAGTAATAATATAGACTATTCCAAGTTACATCTTCTTCTTCGTAGCACATTGTCTACGAAGAGCGGGTCACGTAGCGCGTCGTAGATGTTTTGTTTAAGTTAGCTAAGATAATTTACGGGTTAAATAAAAGTGAAATCTGAGGTGCAAGTATATAGAGAAGCTCAAAACATGGTTTTAATTAAGGAACGTTTAAAAACAGGTCAAGTGCGAGTCGGACTCGCCCATGAAGGGTTCCGTAGCAGCAAGTATTTCAGTTGATTAAATGAAAGATAAATTGCGGTTTACGATTTATGACGTATTAAAATAAAAATACTTACTAGATCGTGTTCAAACCAATTTTCGGTGAAAGTTTACATGCTAATGTATATTATATATATTTATTTAGTTTTATCATTCTCTTATTTTAGAAGTTACATGGGGGGCTTACATTGACTCACTTTACCACTTTGTAAAATGATATTAGAAACCTCAATATTATATTTGAAGACCGTACGATGAAAAATTTTTTGTTGAGTTTCATTTTTACGTATGGGGAACCCCAAAAATTATTGTTTCTTTCTATTTTTGTGTGAAAATTTTAATGCGGTTCACAGAATAATCTTAATAAAAATACAGCTCTTATAGTTTCGGAAAAATTGGCTGTGACTTACGGACGGACAGACAGACAGACATGACGAATCTATAAGGGTTCCGTTTTTTGCCATTTGGCTACGAAACCCTAAAAAGCTACATCGACAATGCTATAATAAAATTGTGGTTAGTGAAAAAAATATGGAAATAATATCACACTTTTAAAAATACGTGCGTACACAAAAAAAAAAATACGATAGTTCGACTATAAGGTTATTTAACCATATAAAATAAATTGTCGCACTTATTGTGCTTGAGAGTTTTTTTTAAGTTCTTTATTAATAAGGGATTTTTATCCACACGGATACGTCAACCCCTTTGTACCTCATGGTCTATTAACACACAACTGCACACACTGCACTGTTTTCTATTTTCATATATACTATGAAAATAGAAAACAGAATCACCGCCTAGACTTCTGAAGATATATTGTTACAAACACGTATGTATGCTCTTGTTTGTAATCTTGTTTTCATTATAAAATATGTAGGTATATCTCGGTCAAAGCAGAAATAATACGATAGTTTGACTATAAGGTTATTTAATATACTATGAAAATAGAAAACAGAATCACCGCCTAGACTTCTGAAGATATAACGTTACAAACACGTTTGTATGCCCTTGTTTGTAATCTTGTTTTCATTATAAAATATGTAGGTATATCTCGGTCAAAGCAGAAATAATACGATAGCTTGACTATAAAGTTATTTAATATACTATGAAAATAGAAAACAGCATCACCGCCTAGACTTCTGAATATATAATGTTACAAACACGTTTGTATGCTCTTGTTTGTAATCTTGTTTTCATTATAAAATATGTAGGTATATCTCGGTCAAAGCAGAAATAATACGATAGTTCGACTATAAGCTTATTTAATATACTATGAAAATAGAAAACAGCATCACCGCCTAGACTTCTGAAGATATAATGTTACAAACACGTTTGTATGCTCTTGTTTGTAATCTTGTTTTCATTGTAAAATCTGTAGGTATATCACGGTCAAAACAGAAATAATACGATAGTTTGACTGTAAGGTTATTTAACCACAAAGAATAAATTATTGCACTTAATGTGCTTGAGATAATGTTAGAAATACGTTTGCATGCACGTGTTTGTAATCTTGTTTTCATACTTTTAATCAAAATCTGTATATATGTCGTTCAAAGCAGAAATAAAAAGAATAAATTATTGCACTTAATGTGTTTGAGATAATGTTAGAAATACGTTTGCATGCTCTTGTTTGTAATCTTGTTTTCATAGGTTTGATTAAAATCTGTATGTGACGGCCAAAGCAGAAATTGGTGAGATAATGTTTTTTTTCGGGTTCGAGTCCCGCGCCGGACAACTATTTGTGTGAACCATAAATAGTTGTGCCGAGTCTGGATGTTATTTACATATTATATGTTTGTAAAGTACCCCGTGATACAGGGATTAGATTCCCTAGTGCGGGCGTAGTCTTTAAAAAAATACCATAATTCGACTATTATAAATTATCGCACATGTAGCCGTAGGGCGCTTAAGATAATGTTACGAACACGTTTGCATGCTCTTAGTATTACTACTGAAATATTGAAATAAGCGATTAGACGTCGTGTTGGCAGAATAATTACGCCTTATCGTTTAGCTTTGCAAAGCGATGTATTCATACAAACCCACTTTAGCGGAACTCGTTATCCGAGAAAAGAGGCAATTTTCTGCAATTTACCTGCGCGGCTTCACTACCTATGATGAATACTTCGATAAGATCGCGACTCAGAATGAGATTTTTTAGGTGTATTATTTATGGTCCCTGGTTACATTCAATATATCCTTTTACCGCCCGTGCGTGAATTAAATTGGTTGGCTCCGAGGCACGGAGTTTAATGAACTTAGTATTGTAGAATATGACATGGAAGAACAAATTAATACTATAATAGTAAGAATACCCTTTATCGTACGCACTGAAACAAGATATATTCATAGAAGACAAATAACACAATCATTTACAATGGGCGGTCTTATCGCATTGAGGGATTTCATCCATACAACCTTTGGATGGCTAGCTACTATTATGATTAAAAGTAGTTATCCACCCAAAGTTTGTCTGTTAACACTGATATAAAGATTATAGATTTGAATAGCTGCCAATATGCAATCTTCAGAATATTGACGAACAGTGGACATCATTTGGCTGACATGATAAATATGCAATCTTCAATGGTCTAATTGAGTACAGGTGCCCTCAAGTATCTTTCGTACTATTAAGGTATTCTAGTAGGAGGCCACAGGTCAGGTGGCCGCTGATCTAAAAAGATGGAATTCTACAAAAAGGATATGATCACTGGCACCAACTGTAGGCACCGGATCACAGATCAGGGGGTTAGGCGTCCAACGTGATTTTTTACCGAAGATTCTACCTTGGCTAACTTGCGGCTTTCTTTAGCTAGGTAGCTAGCCTAGGTAGCTTTTCTAAGTCCTCCTTTTTTCTTTCTGATTAAATTCGTTGCGGGATCCAAGACAGTTAATAATAATAATAATAATAATATCTTTATTTGCATAAAAAGTGATTGTTGTTACAACTAATAGTTTGACATGGCAGTTCTTACATCTATTTTTTTTTATACAATCTTGTGGGGGTAGTTCTGCTATCCTTGATAGGTTAATTACTAACCTGTAGTAAGGAACAACAGTCCGCTTCCCTTTGGTATGCACATTAACAATAATAGTTCAGATGTGTATAGTTATTAGTTTACAGTTACTTAGATACTAAATTAAATTACAAATAACATGCAGTAAAATGGTGTGTCTGTGTGTGCTTAAATGTGTGTGTGTGTGTGTGTGTGTTATATTGTACTGCTAGATAAATATTATAAATATATAAAGCGTGTGATAATAATCGTATTAAGAAATGAATGTGGGCAGATTGAATTTATGTATAATATGTAACACATGTATTTACTTATTTAAAGTAATTTAAAGTAATTACAGTAGGAATTCTTCCGTTTCGTCGTAGGATTTCTGTCGGAGAAATGATTTGATTAAATATTTACAAGTAAAGTGAGAGGAACCGTATATTGGGTATGCTAAGTTAATTTTATTATATAGGTGTGGGCCCAAGTAATAGGAGAAACGCTTGGTGAAAGATGTATTCGGTTTCGGAATAAGACAAATTTTGTCTTTTCGACGTTTTGTTATTTTTTTGTATGGAGTATTTTTGTGTTGCAGAAGGATGGTATGGAATATAAATAGTTGACGTATATTCAGGACATCACACGAGCTATACAGCGTATTCGTTGAGAACATTATAGGCCTAAATGTTGATACTTTTAGTATGGCTCTGTGTGCCACTTCGAGTGGCATAAGGATTGTCTTTGCTGCGCCACCCCAGCAGGAAATACAGTAGGTGACAATAGACAAACATATAGCATAATATACACTGCGTATAATTGCTTGATTAGCAATATGGCGCAAAGTCTTAAATATATAAATTAGTTTACGTACCCTGCCGACGAGAGTATTAATATGTCATTTATAATTTAGACATCTGTCTAAGGTCACCCCTAAATATTTAATACTGCCAACTGATGATATAGATGGACAAGTGCATGATGTTTGAGATGATGTATTACAGGAATGTAGTTTCAGTGTGAGTGGAGTTCGTGGTTGTGATATTGAGCTAATAGAAAAGGTAATGTATTTCGTTTTTTCGGTGTTAAGTGTTAGTGTGTGGGAAATAAGCCAGTTCGATGCAAGTTCCATCCCATATTGAGCCCTGCGTTCCAGTTCTGACCACGTATCACCAACAAATGTTAATGCTGTGTCATCTGCATAACATACAGTCTTTGAATGTGGGATTTTCGTTTGGCAAAGGTCATTTATAAATACTAAGAATAACGTAGGACCCAATATGCTGCCTTGTGGCACACCATACTGAATAGGTAGCTCCTGACTAGTGTAATTATCGATTTTGACTATTTGGGAACGATTTATGAGATAATTTCGAAATAGTTCTAATTGTTCTCCTCTGATACCCATTTGTTCAAGTTTGACAAGGAGAGTGTTTACGGGAACCGTGTCGAACGCTTTTGCGAGGTCTAAAAATACTGTTAGAACTTTTTTATGCTCATTGAGGCTACGAACGACAAAATTTGTCAGCTCGTGAACAGCATCACAGGTGGATTTTTTCTGTTGGAATCCAAATTGATGAGAAGAGATAAAATTATTATGGTCCAAATAGTTAAAACGATTCTCCGGGACATGCCTGATGCGTCACCGCTCAGTGTCATTTCATTGTGTGCCACTGTTGATCCTGGCTCACAGGAGTTGCAGTGGTGGGTAAGAGGGAGCGACTAGTCCCGATAAGCTACCTAGGTAGATGGCCCGGGGAAGAAAGTCAGAAAAATATCTATCTATATCTGCGCTTGCTTATTTCATCTTTTTGGTTTATATATTTTGCATTCGGTTTTTTTATCTGCTTGTGTTAGTGATTTGCTAATATGTGGGCTGATTTACTAAAACAATATCATTCAATTTTACTCAATAATTTAGAATATGATATTATTACTACTCTGTCAGCATAAGCCATAGCGATCATCTACATCAAACAAAACAACGAGTACAAAGATTAAAATTTCTATTACTTGCTGACTTACCTAACGTATGGCAGTGGTTACCCTAGTGTCAGAGTTGTTCATAGCTTAACGACTGTTGTCTAATGACTACAGCCGGGACTGACAGCTTCATGTGCCCTCCGAAGCACGGAGACGCACAGAAAGTAAATCACTTTGATGGTGACCCATCTATGGACTGACCGCGAGCCTAGTTGCTTAAGCTCGCCGAGCCACTTACGGAGCGGTGAGAGCATCTAGATATGAGCGCCTAGATAGGACTTATATAACCTTATCAAATAAATATCATCATCGTGTCAGCGGAATGACGTCCACTACTGGACAAAGGCCTCCCCAAAAGATTTCCAAAATGGAGTGGTGTCCATCATCTGGAGGGTTAATTATGCTCTAAAGCTTACGGTTGGCAGAAGGGTTGACCCTCGCGATATGATAGTCATAGTAGCAGAGAGGGGGTGATGATATTCCATGCCATCAAACACACAGCAAACAATAAATATGTCAACATGTATTTAATTTCATACACGTTTTGACGTATAAAGGTTCTCGAGTCGCGACCACGAACCGGAAGACGCAGCGTGGGCAGGCCCCCTATAAGATAGACCGATGATCTTGAGCGGGTTGCTGGAAACTACTGGATGCCCAAGACCGACAATTGTGGAGAACTTTGGGGGAGGCCTTTGTTCAGCAGTGGACGTCTTTCGGCTGATATGATGATGATGACATATAAAGGCATATTTAATTACATACGCAAGTAACAAAAAATAAATAAATCATTAAAAATTAGTAACTTGACATATCGTAGGTTACAATTAAACTGTTAATACTAATACAATTCATTCATTTATTCGTATAGGCACTGGTCTAGAGTAACCAGTGCCCATAAGTTGTTAGATTTGGTTAAGCCGCTGACATGACTTTTCGACTGTTGTCTAATGACTACAGCCGCGGCGGACAACTTAACATGGGCATGTTAAGCTGCAGAGGGTTCAGCGACACGGAAAAGCTCAGATATTAAACCACTTGTGGTCACCCATCTATAAACTGTGCGGTTAGTCGTTTATCCTCGTCGATAGTTATTGGATTAGCGCGGGCAACTGGCGCAGACGATATAACATCGTATAAACTTAACTAAATCGGATAGCCTAGTGCTTTCGTGCTGAATACTATCGTCAACGTTAGCCATAATAATTGCCCGGTGAAGCTTCTCTGGGAAATTTTTAAGTACTAAAATCGAAGAACCTTTTTTCAGCCAGTGTGGAACGATTAAATAAGACGAAAAAAATTGCTGTTATGGAAGAAACAAGAAGAAGAAGAAAATACATTTATTCGGTAAAATGACACTTATTCGGTAAAATGACAATAATATATATAGGTACAAAAACAGAAGTCCTTAATTGTTATCTGTGCGAGTCCGAATTGGTCCCATCTCAGCACCAGCTGCAACATTAACTGTTGCAGCGCTGGTTTTATGATGGAACCATGTAAAATAACTCACGGACAATTGATATGTCAGTACAGCTCGCAGTTACAACTTCAGAGTACCTGGACACTAATAATATAACTTATAGCTAATTTAAATAATAAATGTATGGAAAAACGAACATATAAATGCATATCACAGACAGTATATGAAATAATTGTTAGTATATAAAATTACTATATAAAATTTATTCTTGTCATAACTTGTCCATTATAATACATACACCTAAAAATAATAATTATGCGATAAGACTGGCTATTAGTACAATGGAACTATACCATATACCTATATTGGGGAACTATACCATATACTCGGAGAGATTTGTAAAGTTTTACTAGTCACTACCATTTTCATACCACAGTGGATATTTTAATTACACAGGTAATCAGCTTGTATATTATATGTTCATATTTTGTATCCGGATACATTAAATTGTGATATGAACAAAGAAATTTAGCAAACCAACCAAGTGCAAGTTAGACTAGCGGACCGAGGTTTATGAACCTACTTGTAGGTATAAAAAAATAGATTTAATCTCAAATATTTTTCCATTGTTTTTTCAGATTTGCCTACAAATTTACGGATTTTGTTCAAAATTAATAGATGTCGCTAATTGAAGCCCATGAATATAATATAATAATAATAATAAATTTTATTCAAGAAATAATGTGTACAAAATTATATCTACTTACTTTAAAAATAATTAATACTAAGCTATAGACAATTTTTGCCTGTACTAGGTTAAACCTGTACCACAGGCGTTCTAACGGCTTAAAAAGTATACTTATTTTTATTAAAAATTTAAACAATATTTAATTGTACATACAAATTCAAAGACCTAAGATATAATGTTTAAAAAATTAACTTATTTTAGAATACTAAATAATCCCTCAGTCTCATCATAGTCCAATTTTTGTAAAAAATTGCTGACTATTTTATTAAAATTTGTATAGTTAAGGTAATATATAGATAGTGACTTATTTATTTTATTGTAAAGATATGGTCCATGAAAAGGATAAAATCTGTTTGTATAAATAAACTTTGACTCTGATGCACTAGTGCAGATAATATTTTTCCGTCTCTTGGTGTTAGTAAGGTTAGCATTGTAAGTGAGTGTTTTGTGTTGTTTTAAAATTGCATGGTTAATAAATAGTTGGCGGACAGTTAAAACGTTGCATTTTTCATACAGAAGGCAAGTAGGAAAAAGGAAAGGTCGAAAAGTTGCAACTTTTAGTATTGCTCTTTGGGCACGTTCAATGGTTAACATTAATGTTTTTGGAGCACCACCCCAGGAAGTAATGCAGGATTGAATAATAGATTGACATAATGCCTGATAGACTAGTCTAATCAATTTCATATAGGGCAAGATGCCGTAGCTTTTTAAATACGAATATGAGTTTCCGTACACGATTTGACAAGGCAAGGATATGTTGTTTAAAAGATAGAGTTTCATCGATAATAACACCAAGGTACTTAATGTTATTTGTGTTAGCAATAACTGGACAGTCGCAAGGAACCAAGGGACTGGGACAATAGTGTGCATACAGGTTATCTTGTTTAGGAAGTCTGTGGTTTTTACGCATGCAAAAATTTATAAACATTGTCTTTTCAGCATTTAATGTTAGTAGATTATTTCTAAGCCATTTATTTATTACATTAAACCCATGTTGTGCGTAATAATGAACCGCAGTAGTGTTTGGATCAGAAAAAAATAATGCTGTGTCATCAGCATAGGAAATTACTTTTCCATGGTCTAACTTTAAGGAACACAGATCGTTTATGTAAATCAGGAATAGGGTAGGGCCCAGTATACTCCCCTGGGGGATTCCAAAGATTGGAGTAGATTTAATAGTCAAACCACTGCGTATGATAACTTACATACGAGTATATGTATATCTAAGTGGGTAGTTGCAGGCAGTTTTCCATAATGTTTTATTCCTTTCTTATATGCAGTATGCATGTTAACACTACATTTTATTTCTGAATATTTAGTTCGTATGAAAGTCAAATTATTCTACAAGCTAATATCTTTTAGACAACAATCAATACTATAAAGTAGGCAATATCAGAAAACGTATGACATAAACAAACCTAAATCAATCGTTTTGATACTTAAGGATAAAAATATGTAGAAATTGATGGAACATCAAATGTAAAATTATCACAGCTACTCTTAATATTAATTATAATTTAACACAACGGTGTACTTTTAGGGATCTTCACCTCTGGTTTATATAGTCAAATGACAAAAATACATATTTTCAAAATGTTAGGAAAGAAACTGACTTCAAATTACTCCGTTCTAATAATAAATTATAATATCCAATTACAAAATTAGAATCGTGAATTTTTGATTCTGCATAACTTTTCCCTATTGCCTTTAGACGTATATTGTTATACGTTTAAGGTTGGCGTTATTTATGTGAAACAATGAGGGTAGAAATAGAAATTCTTTATTTTGCCTGATCCAAAACTAATGGTTAAACGTTCCGTCAGATACTAAACCTTTCCGCTACTACCGAAACCGCACCGTACCCAAAGCAACTTTAATTACTATTTATTGCTTAGTCTGGCAGTAGTTTACTACACCAATATTGACTATAGGGATTATGCAACGAAAATCTATCTATACATATAATAAATCTGTAGAAAAATCATTTTTGTACATCAAAAGAAAATCCAAAAAAAATAGCCAGGGTATTAAAGGACAACCAATAGAACCCATTTCCAGCATTTTTAGAATTTTTGTCTGTTTGTCTGTTTATATGTTCGGGTATCACGTAAAATATACGAAAGCAATGTAGATAACTTTTATACACAACGATTAAGCGTAACTTGAGGTAACATTTAGTTTTTGTTTTATTGCAATCGGTTCAGTCTATCAAAAGATATTAGACTTTAAAGTAATCATGGAGAAAAATAACACAGATTTCGGTACTTCAGGATGAACTAATGTTTATAGTTGAACTAAACTGTCCGATAGATGTCATTGTGCATATTATGACATCTCTTTTCTGAATGAACTAGGTTGATAGTTGATTTTTGTTTCGATAGATGTCGTTGTGCATTTCTTTTGACTCGCGGTGTTAAGATTTGCCCGTGTTTGCTGATTGCATGAGTTACGTAGGGTTTTGAATGTTCTGAATTGTTTCGAAATATGGTCTTGGTTGCCTAGAAGTATGTCGTTGTCCAAAATTGGTTATTAAAAAAATCTGTTTTCTTTGGGCAAATTGAATTATGAAGAAGGTTGGATTTGTTATAATTTAATTTTAAATTATTGATAGTTGATTTTTATTTCGATACATGTCGTTGTGCTTGATAGTTGATTTTTATTTCGATAGATGTCGTTGTGCACCGCGGGTTTGCCCGTGTTTGCTAATTGCATGAGTTACGTAGGGCTTTGAATATTCCGAATTGTTTCGAAATAAGGTCTTGGTTTGCTAGAAGTATGTCGTTGTCCAAAATTGGTTATTAAAATATTCTGTTTTCTTTGGGCAAATTGAATTATGTACAAGGTTGGATTTGTTATAATTTAATTTTAAATTATAATGTCAATCGATCGAAAGTTTGTGCTGTCGATTCGTTTGTAACGCGAATGTACGACGATTCGAATTTTATTGAGCCTGTCCGATTTGAATGTAGTAAATTAACCCGGTCTCTCATAATTTTCTCAGCACAAATCTATATACCTACCTATGTAAAAGAGGAAACTGACTGACTGACATATCAACGCACAGCCTGAACGGCTGGGGTTAGAGACTTGAAATTTTGCCGGTAGGTACTTTTTATGACGTATGCATTCACTAAGGAAGGGGTTTTTGGAAATACTAACCCTAAGGGGGTAAAACAGAGAATGAAAGATTGTATGAAAATCCGTCATTTTTTGAAGTTAAAGGCATTGAAACTTATATTTAGTAGTTCAGCTAAAAATAAAATTAAAATTTTAGAATTTTTGGAAATTCCACCCCAAGGGCGTACAATAGGGGATGTAAGTTTGTATGAAAAGTGTATAATTTTTTCAAATTTGAAAAGCATGAAAATTGGTATTTGGCCTTTCCGTTAAAAATAAAAAATATGTATTTCAGGATTTTAGGAATTTCCACCCCTAAGGGCGCATAAAAGGGGATGTATGTTGCGTGTGGGTATACCTATAATGGTTCTGAGGAATTTGAAACCACCTAAACTTTGCAACGGCACGAGGCTTCAAGTCAAAACTTTGTATCGTGTTATAGAGTCTACTATTGTGCCTGGATGCGCCCAGGGAGAAACAGTGTTCGTGTCACGTATTCCGTTAGTGCCAAATGATCTCCCTTTTCAGTTTAAAATACTGTAGTTCCCTATAAAAGTGTGTGTCGCGATAACCATCAACAAATCGCAAAGTCAAACTCTCAAGTTAGCTGGAATTGACTTGAGGAAGGCGGGCAGGTTCACGTGGCGTGCTCACGTGTGAGTTCATCCCACAGTCTGATCCATGTAGAGCGAGGACCTACGTCTTTTGCTGAGCGCCGAAAAGTGGATGATATTGAACATCCCAAATACCAGGCCGCTTGCCGAGCACGCCATTTATTAGTTGGAGGTCAGCATTGGGATGACGCTCTAGCGGAAGCATGCGTGAGCGATAGTCCACATCGCTTGCGACATTTGTTTGCCATCTTATTGACCTTTTGTGCGTTATCGGACGCTAAACAGTTATGGCAAAAGTACCATGACAAGTTTGCTGAAGATTTTATGAGACATGTACAACTAAATACTGATGGACAAATTACTGACAGGGTATGTGAAAATTGTCACAACACGTCCTTATTGGCTATTCAAATGATAGTTATAAGTATAGGAGGGAACCCGATCAGTCAGAGGCTGCGAAAATGCACAGGAGTTTTCAAAATGTATTATTAAATATAGGCGATGGCACATACCCCGTACAAGAAGATGGAAAAGTTATTTTGATTGGTAATCTCTGTTCTTACGTTACATCACAGCAGGAGCTAATTTTTTCTGTGTACGGAGATATCACAAACATGGGAAATCAAGCCGGTTCTTGGCTATGTCAGCGAGCTATTTTGACTCCCCACAATGACCAAGCTGCGGCAATTAATTTCAAAATATTGAGTCATGCGTCCGGTAATAGTAGAGAATATAGCTCAATAAATACATTTAAGGAAGAAGATAACGCCACGCACTACCCGGTAGAATTTTTGGATTCCCTCAGCACACCCGGACTTTCAGCCCACAAAATAGTTTTAAAAATTGGTGTACCAATAATTCTCCTCAGAAATTTATGTCCTCCCAAACTTTGTAACGGCACTCGGCTCAAAGTCACAAATCTGCAACATTATCGAAGCTGAAATATTAACAGGTTGCGGCGCCGGTGATATTGTTTTTATTCCAAGGATACCTATAATTCCTAAAAACTTTCCTTTCTCTTTCAAACGAGTGCAATTCCCAGTCAGTCTCTGTTATGCCATGACGATTAGTAAAGCTCAGGTCCAGACATTATCCGTTGCGGGGGTGGACCTAAGTATTGGATGCTTTTCCCATGGTCAACTATACGTAGTTCTTTCACGCGTAAACAACCCCAATAACGTTTTTGTGTACGCTCCAGATGGTTCATCAGGTAAAATAAAGAAGCATTAAATTAAATCAAAAATTTTTGTCCGACATCCACGCGAACGAAGTCGCGGGCACAGCTAGTTTATAATACGTTTAACTTTAAGACATGCCCAAATGTTCGAGTGTCTTAAAATTATTTAAATTAGATCCAAGAAATTAGTGTAGTTTACCAGTTAACAGTTTATAAGGAATTGATCATTAGAAGAATTACAGGTCCAAATAGGTATATTATTTCACTCAATTAAATCTCCAATACAATCCAATACAAGTCTTCGTTAGTTCCGAATTGTTAATTTAGGTTATATTTTAGATAAGTTGATTTCGATTTGGTAAGTCCTTTATAATTCATTTATGACATTCTTTAAACTAGACAGGAAGGAGAGTTAAGACCAAAGTGGCAGTTATATTTAAAAGTCAACTGATAGAAAAGTTAGAAGGCATAGAACAGACTGACTATATCCATATTTCATGCACTAAGGAAATTGACTTGCCACTAAAGATAAATTAACGCAAACACCGCACCGTGAATAAATGAACGGATTCCGTGATATTGCATCCAATTCACACATACAAACATGAGATACACACATGCTTTCCTAGTTTATCTTACAGAATTCCTAGGTATAAGATAAACTTTGACCTTATTAGCGGCCTTATTACGACCATACATAGGTATAATCAACCGACTAAGCGATGGATGTATGAATGTCAGGCATAACACAGAACGAGTTATTTCAGTCATTATTAGGTTACCCACCTAATAACGACTGAAATAACTCGTTCTGTTCGAAAATATGAAACTTCTCACAACATAAAAGCGTAAAAGTCTTACAAGAAAACTATTTAAACGAGATATGTATTCGTATTTTTTCTGCTTTTATACTGAAAGGAAGTGAAAGAATTTCAAAAATAAAATATATTCTGAGTGAACCTTAATGCTTTTATGAATTTAAGGATTAAAATTTTAAAGAACTTTAATGTCCAATTCCCAATGTAGGCAGTATTGCCGCTTCTTGGCCTTTAAAAAGGGGTTGAACTAAGCTTATAAGTTATTATAAGTTTAGTCCAACCCAAAAATCAAATAATTTATTGATAATTATAACAGATTATCATTAAATAATACGATAATCTGTTAAGATTATCATATAATTTAATGATGAGCCTGTGTTTTACGGTGTAGAATCTACCCGGCTAAAATAAATTGTTATAAAACACTACTGCATTTGATACAGCCACACTGTGCAGCCTTTGCCGTAAACAACGATAAAACTAGAAGGAGGCAAAGAAGGCTTCAATGTAAATTGTGCATTTTGGCCAACATCAAATACTTGCTTACTCTCTTTACATGTTTAACTTTGTGTTTTTGACAGTTTCTGCTCTCTAATACAAATCCTATTCTCTAATCTAAAAGCGATTATATCGACAACTGTATATTGTTTTTATGTATCTACAATAATATTTCATTCTGTTTATGTCTCATCAGATCTGATATACTTTAGTATACCAATTATAGATTAGTTATTATTATTAGTATAGGTATCTCAACTGTATTCAAATCAATTAATAATTCAAATGCAATTGGAAAATGTAGTTTCAGCTGAAACTTTTTGGAAAATTTTATTGCGCACTTTGTGGTTATTAATTAACTGATTTTAACACATATTGACAGGTAGGTAAACAACACAGGTTAGTGATGCGTTTTCACACAAAACATTTTCAATGAAGTAAGTTATATGCTCAATCTTTAAAATTACACTATTAGGTTGCTGAATATTCTACAAGCATAGTGTCACATTTCGTTATACTGTTTCTAACTCCCTTTATAAGACTCTAGATTTATTTGTCCCATTCAAATATCTTTTCGATAAGAATTTTGTGGTGTGCGTATTGCATCTACATTGAGGTAACAAATCAGTTCTATCGTATTCCAAGATAACAAGATTTATATCAATTTACTCAGAAGCCGCCTCGTGATTTACTTTTATCAAAATAAATTGCAGCTTCTAATTTATTTCATGCAATATATTTTCTATTACTTACTAACTTTAATAAAGGGAAAAGTGTCGAAAATATACGCCAACTTCTTTTTTATTGTGTGATGATCTATTTCGACTTTTCGGAGCAACAATACGTGCGTGCATCAGCAGTTTTTTAAGTGAAGACTTTTTCTTTGTGTTAATATAATAGATCCGTCGTAGCTTCCCTTCTTGATTACTCTGCATTATGATGACGTGCCCCTGTCAATACTAGCAACGTATTTATACAAAATAGCTATGCCCCGCGGTTTTACCCGCGTTAAATTTTATAAATTAGTTCCTCCCCCGTAGGTGATAGCGTGATAATGTGTAGCCTATATGTTGACCCGACCTCTTGGTAATATTCATGCAAAATTTTAAATAAATCCATGCTGTATATTTGAGTTTAGCCCGGACATACACACAGACAAAAATTCAAAAAACTATATTTTTGGCTACGACATCAATTGTAGATCACGCCCCAAGTATCCTTTTTAAAAAATATTCAATGTACAGATTTGACTTTCTTACGATTTTATTATATGTAATAGATAATGATAAAGCGTGCACGCAGATTTCTATTTCAAAACGTGTTTTAATAGCAGAAAGTGGTATTGTTTGGAATGCTGTGTGGCTGACGGCATAAAATATCACCACCCCATCTCCTCCCGAAGTCGACTCCAGGGAATATCTACCAGAGAACGGCAGCGTCTCCCTATGTACCATGAGCACCGTTCGGCGTTCGCCAACTCGTAGCGGTTGTGGTATATCCCACCATTCATGGGGGGGGATCTTGTCCAGAAGTGGACGTCATCCGGCAGGCATGATGATGATGATGATGATGATGAATGTTTAGAAATTATTGTACTTTGTATTTTTTTTATGATTGAAAAATTATTCAGACTATAATATAAATATTGGACTAACTATATTTGTTTTTGTCGCAATTGTGTATAAACTTACAGTAAAGATACCATACCTTATTATAGCAAAAAATTGTATAATTTTGTGAATTTATTTTGAAATATTACATATATTATCTCTTTATTATGTTATCGATTGAGGATGTAATGTGTAGCTTTAATTAGGAAATCTGCTTAATGTCCGATATTATGAACATGTGTAGCATAAGTAAAATATGAATGTATTTGTGGACGGTCATGGTGATGCGATTTAATTTGGTTTTATACGTTAGATTCATCATTTGGATACCTATACAAAGATATAAACGGAAAGCCCTTCATTTTTACAGTAATTAAAAACATTACTCCGCCAACCTAGCTATCCTATGCTAAATAAAATATCTAAGTAGGCATGGAATAAATTTACAGAATAACCAATTTTACTTAGACAATCCATCTCAGATTGCCACTAAATAAATAAGTATAAGGCATATTATGTAAATTGTGCGTTTTGATATGATAAATTGCATGCATTAGAAATACTTAGTTTCATATATTTTGCGCCAAAGGTAAAAGAACTTTCATTAAAACATTATTTAAATAACCGTAAAAAGGATCACCTATAGCTTTCATTTGACAAATATATCCAATTTTCAAATCAGGTGTTATATGACTGCATAATAATATTCTTTTAGAAATAATACTATTATGCAGCAGTCATATCTTTCAAGTAAATTACGCCAGTTTTATTTTATGAAATACATTAACTCGTTAGCCTAGCGATAGTATGTTCAACTGCTAATAGTAAGATTTTGGGACCATTTACTGGGTTGGGCTTAAAAGAGTTATTGGGATGGAAATACAAATCTCCCCCGGAGTCAGTAAGTGGCATTGTTAAATCCCGTACCTCAGAGGGCCGTGTCGGTTGGCTGTCATATCGGATTATGAGAGTTGTGAAATATAGAGTAGAGTAGATTACGGAATGCTAGTATCCGTTGAGACTGACTGCAATGACCGATTTTCTACCAGGACTACATTATTTTTAAATAGGGTTTCTGGCTGAATGTCTCGAAAAAGATTAGCTACCGGCTACCGCCGCCGCCCCGACGCCTCCTCCGTCTGCGAGCAGGATCAGTTCTCTCCCGCTCCCGCTCAGCAGCCTCCTTTTGGAGCTTGACTGCCTCACAAAAGGAGACCACGGCGTCCCACTTGGTGGAGTCACCCGCCAGCATCGAGAGTGTGCTGGGCCGAGTTTAAGTCGCTCCCGCAGTGGTGACAGTGTGTCGTCGCTTTTCGGCCCATCCGGTTCAGATACTCACCGAAACACCCATGTCCGGTGCGTATCTGAGTCAGTCTATAGGTGACGCAACCACCTCTTCTTCCCACCCAGGCTTCGAGATGAGGCAGGATGGCACCGACACGACACGACTTAGCTCTAGCCGTGCGCGCCACTGCACTCGTAGTGCCGGTGGACATCCCGTATATATTCAATGAGTTTCTGTTCTGGCGCCCTCCTGTTCTCCTGGCGGACGCGGATTTCGGTGAAAACCGCTGCGTCAACTGCCGCCAGGAGGTCAAATGGCGGGAGGTGCGCCAGGACTCTCGCCGCCTCGAACGATACCGTACTGTATCCTCGTGCGATCCGTATGGCCACCACACGCTGCAGGCTATTGAGTATAGTTCTGCAGCTGGAGGCACCCATCAGGCATTCAGACCAGACGGGTGCCCCATAAAGGGCCATGGATCACGCGACACCACCGTAGAGACGGCGAACTTCTTCCCGTTGACCCCCGAGATTCGGCAGCAGCCGGTGTAAAGCGCCGATTACGCGGCGTACTCGGGGGGCCAGGCGCTTTCATGCCAGACTCTACCTTGACCATTTTGGCCAAATGCGAGATTTGAATCTAGGACCTCATTATAGGCGTAGACCGCGAAACCAACGACGCAGTTAAGAATTATTTTTATGAATATGCTTTATATTGCCATTTCATTAGATTTCTACGGATAAAATTAGGACAAGGTGTGGTGATAGCGATTTAGCCGGGATTGAAGAAATAAATGTCTCGGGGCGTTTCCCAGACAGCTCCCGTTAACTTTCAGTTTAATTTATGTGACCAATTATTATAATATTTCCATATTTTTCTATGGTTCATAATATTACGTAGAACTTCTAAAAAATTTTAATGAAATTCTACTGATAATCCGGCCTGGACTTTTTGGTTTTCGTCATTAATCTAGTTTTTACCCCGCTCTGACCGTTTTTCGGGAACCATACTCAAAGCGTTTCTTTTTCTTACTGGAGCGGTGGTTTTTAGGACGTTTTATACAACTGTTACTGTATTTTTATATTGACACAGGCGAGTACGCGTACGTCTAATCCGATTGAGGAACAGAGAGGGCATTTTATCAATACGAATGCATGTCTTATGAGGCGATGTTGAAGCGTTTGTGGCTAGTGCCAAAGTAGTACAGAAAAGCCAAATGGGCGTTTTGGCGAATAGGGATGTGTAGAGCGAGAACAAGAGCGGGGAAATAAGTCCTGCTCGAGTTAAACATTGAGTAGAATGAGCTCTTTCAAAGCGGTTTATAAAGATCACCGTAGCCTAGTTGGTAGTGCTCCTGCTTACGAAGCTGGTGGTCCTGGGTTTGAATCCCGGTAAGTCCAAATATTTGTGTGATGAGCACGAATATTTGTTTCTGAGTCATGGATGTTTTCTATGTATATAAGTATTTATCTATGTATATAAGTATGTATATCGTCGCCGGTACCCATAGTACAAGCTTTGTTTCGTTTGGGGCTAGGCTGATCTGTGTGACATTGTCCCTAGATATTATTATTATATTATTATTTGACCTGTACGATAGTCTTATGGGATGTACACACAAGAATGTTATGTTATGGCAATAGTGCTGGGCTAATTTATTTATTTTGATCGTCTCGGAGGAGCTTGTTAACGACGGTGAATGCCAACAGGTGGAGGTGGGTTATACACTCGTAAAGTGTCCTTATGGTACTGAGGTGACCTTATGGTTCTGGTAGTAGCAATGCGACTACCTAATATTCTGCACTAGCCGTTGCCAAATAAATAATCTCATTAATTTTCTCCCCTCAGAATAGATATCCAGTTATTCTTACGTGTAAGATAACTATTTGCTCGTATGATATTTGTCCGTTATCTTTAAGGGTTCTATTCCACCCCGATCCGGCTTATTATGTAATATTATTTACATAGAATGGTTACCCTCTGGCCTATGTAATAAAACCTACTATGGAAGGGTAGCTTCACCTCAGTTTCCAGAATTTAGGAGTCTTATTTTCGACGTTGGTGATGTTATTTGATCAAATAAATGTATATTGCTTTTTATGCTTACGCTTTTCCCGGGAATTTTATTTGTGAAAAGTAAAATGATTTTCATAGATTTAGGAATAAGTTAGTAGATACATCAATCTATATTTGGTTTATTGGGTGAAAAGTATGCAGATAGATAGATATTGGATTGTGGTCCATTTATTCATTGGTCTATCTTATTATTAAAAAAGTATCATTTTCGCGGCCTCATTTACAAAGAATTTGTTCTGCCTCGTAAAAAAACTGTTATGTTGACTATAATGCTTTTATACAAATAGAAAGCAACATTTGATTGTACCCCAAAAGTACCGTATATGAAAACGCAGCATGGGCAGGTCCAATACAAAATGTACCAATGATGTGAGTGTCGCTTTAAACCATTGGATATGAATAGCGTAAGACCGGCAATTGTGGTGATCTTTGAGTGAGGTCTTTGACAAGCAGTAGACGTCTTTTGGTTGATAAGATGATGATGATGATTTACACCAAAAAAATTACATTAGTAAAATATTTACGTATCTTATAGGATAATACAAATGGCGTTCTTATCACTTTGTGCAATCTTTTACCGTTGGGTGGACTAGGATTAAACAAAATCCTTAATAATATTATAAATGCGAAAGTAACTGTCAGTCCATCTGTTTGTCGCGCTTTCACACCAAAACTACTTAACTGATTTAAATTAAATTTGGTACAGAGATAGTCTAGACTTTTAGAGCCTAAGAAAGGACGTAGGCTACTTTTTAATGCAAGAAAGGCTTACAAGGGGTTGAAAGGGGGGATGAAAAGTGGTATGGAAGTATCGCCATTTTTAGAGCCAGAAGCTTGAAACGTATTTTTAGGCTGTTGGTTCAATAAAAATAAACGGAAAAGCGGAACGCAGCGTGGTACGATGTAGGTGGAGAAATATGCCTATGCTTACCCGGCACGTGAAGACAGACGACTGTGCCACACACATGCTATTACTGATTTTCGAATGCTACCCAAAGCCACTTTTCTACGCGGGTGAAGTCGCGGGCACAGGTAGTATAGTTATATTTGTTTGTATAGATAGAGAGAGGATTTAATTTTTTAATATTTCGTGTAGCCTTTCATGAAAACTAGAGAATAACAAAGCCAACCACCAACTACCAACTCAATAAATTCGACTGCTCGTTGCGGAGGAGCTTGTTAACGACGGTGAATGTCCATCTGTTGGTAGACGTGGATCATACACTCGTAAAGTGTACGCATGGTACTGGTAGTAGCAAGGCGGCCATCTTAACTACTGCCCTAGCTATGACTATGGGTTTATTTATTTGGCAACGGCATACCGTTGCCAAATAAATAAACCCAATATAATTACTTCTAGTCTATAAAGACTAGAAGTAATGATACTTTATAATGCCAGCGCTTTTCGGATTATCAAAAAAATTAAGCATATATGTATATAGAGTGCTATGAAGTCTATTGCGAAATGATGCTAATGCCCTACTGACTCTTTTCAAAATCGCTTTATACCTAATATTTCTACACAGAAAAAATCAAAGCCGAAAAATGGGAAGAAGACAAATTTGAGCTCTAAAGCAAAATTGAACAACAATGGTGACAAAAGGATTGAATAAGAAAAAACGAGCATTAATCTGAAGATAGACAACACGGACGGATTAGACCATCCGTTTAAAACTAGTTCCTTATAATTTAAGCTTAATCTTGTATAAAATATTACTTAATTATGAATTTGACAAGTATGATAACACCCAAGTGCTGAAGAATTAAAAAATAATCGTAGGCATAGGCATTTTTTCACGCGGGAAACGTTGGTGCACCTTGTTTTTTTAATGTTTGATATGCTGAGGAGTACGAAATGATCACCACAGGCCAACATCAATTATTATTGGTCACTAATTTTCTTTTTTACTTTTTTTAATATATCCTTCTTAGCTTAGCAATCTGTCATAGACATTTAGCTGTTTCGTTGTCGGACCATGTCTGTGTTTTTAATAATAAATCTATAGTTTTAGCAGATAGCAGATGGCAATTCTAGTATAGTGTATAAGCTTTGTTATAGAAGTTGAAGAATTTGTGGCATCTACACCGCGGAATCCAAGTAATGATCAATATAACTTAGTCATTACCGCAACTATTTGTATGTAAGGAGGTCATCATTATAATAATTATAAATTAAATTATATCATACTAATAATTTAATGATTAAATATAAAAGATACTCATTGTTATATTTTTACTTATATAACAGTTCATACCAAAAACATATAACGTTAAATTAAAAAATATTACTAAATTAATTTATAGCCAACAAATTCACATTTTTGACATTATTCACCCCGCAATTCCCAAATTAAGCAGAGCTTGTTCAGACGCCAGCACATCAAGCTACCCCAATCTATCAAATTGCCCCAATAGAAAGTGAACCTTATGCTTAAGTGATAAAGTTGAAAATCTATAAAAGAAATTAACAGATTGGGGTAGCTGGATGTGCTGGCGTCTGTACTATGGAAATCGGATAACTGATATACTACATATACCATTTTAACACCCTAGTTCTTTTTTTGGTAGTGGGTTTTACTATAAGTAGGCTAGTTATCTTACACGGAAATTCAGCGCTAAACAGTTTTTATTATTTTCCATCGTGTGTAGGAGAGAGCTAGTGCATCAAAAAGAGATAAAGATTGTGGGCGTTCTTTCACACAAAGAACAACTTAGCCCCAGTTTTCAGAATAAATGCCGTTATTTTAATGTTATTTTTCTACATATGTGTAGTTGAGGTTGTCTGAGCTTATTAAGAACTATTAATAAGTCAAAAATAAGTGTGTGACATCCCTAATAATGCAAATGTCTTTTGGCTACGGATAGCATTTATTATCACTTAGGCCATATATGCTTCTTTGCTAACTTGATTGTAGTTAAAAATTTGATTTGAGTTCGAATTATGTCATATTAACGATACATTGTAACAACTTAAGTCTACTTTGTATGCTACGGGTGGAAGCTATAATGCGGATTGAAAATCATAATATTCTCCATCTTTCATCTTGAATAAGCCATCCAATTCAATGACAAAGTTGCCTTCAATAGAAAGATCTGGTAACTTCGAAACTTAAACCCATAAGGTATGTTTCAATAATACTTGTGTTTAAATTCACATTTAATAATATTACATATAAGTTAAGCCAGTCAGTTATATATACTTATACCTCTCTTTTAAAATATTAATCTAAAAGTACTTATACTTATATTATAAATAGGTAACGTTTGTGAGTTTGTGACGTTGTAAGGGTTAATCTCTGGATCTACTGAATCGATTTTCAAAATTATTTCACCAATAGAAAGCCACGTTATTGTGGAGTGTCATAGGCATGATTCATCGTTATAATTTTTATTTATCCCGAACTTTTAACCCGAAGTATTACGCGGGACAAACGAGCAGGAACAAAAGTATTAATAACGCGGAAAATAGTTCGCGGGCACTCCTAGTATTTTATATTTTTGACCGGCCTATTGGTCTACGTCAGTGACCCTAACTGCTTCCTCAATGGCACAACCTGGTTCAATCCCCACACAGGGCTATCTTTATGTGATGGGTATAATTATTTGTTCTGTATTATGGTGTAATTTATCTATAATACGTATGTATTTAGAAATATATTAGTACATTTATCAGTTGTCTGGTTCTCATAACACAGGCTCTGCCTAATCTGGGATCAGATAGCAGCATGTAAGTAATTTCAAGACATTCTTTTCTTTTTTATTTCAAAAAGTTTTACCACGTAGCGCTATAAAATCGTATCAAATAATCCTAGCTGTGTCAATATCGACAGTAAAGCACACCCTTTAAGCCACTCCCACATCGCTGTATGATATGTATCTATCCTATGAATAACCTTTCGGATTCGTGCACTATATATACGTTATAAATAATGCGTAATCTGAAAGGTTATTATGTAGGTACTTTCTTTAGATCACAATCCTGTTAACAATATCTATACAATCTGCTGCCTTAGCAGTATTATTTTAGTATTACAGAAAAAAAACAAAAATTACCGAATAAAGAGCAGTGTCTCAAGAGCCTGTCGACGACGGGGATTTTGATACAATTACCGAGAAAAAGATCGATCTGATCTTGGTCTTTAAGTACATCGTAGTCGAATATCAACTACGAACGACAAATAATAGTGCAGGTGCGTGTG
Source organism: Pseudoips prasinana (assembly GCA_951640165.1). Classification (NCBI taxonomy): domain Eukaryota; kingdom Metazoa; phylum Arthropoda; class Insecta; order Lepidoptera; family Nolidae; genus Pseudoips; species Pseudoips prasinana. The sequence goes on along the minus strand of OX621241.1, from coordinate 13,105,070 downwards.
CGCCTTACTTTACTTACTTACTTATCGTATGGGTAGGGGTTACCCTAGTGTCAGAGTTGTTCAAGCCGCCCAGTAGGCCTCTGACATGACTCAACGACTGTTGTCTAATGACTACAACTGGGACCGTCGGCTTAACGTGCTCTCCGAAGCACGGAGACGCTCAGAAATTAATAACGCTCAAAAAAATCTATGGACTGAGCCTAGTTACTTAACCTCGCCGATCGCTTACGGATCGGTGAGAGCATTCGGCTATGAGAATGTGCACTCTCTTTTATACTTCACTCTCATAATCAGATGGGAGGCATCATGTCGGGGAAGAAATAAGTCACAGGTCCGACAACTTTACGTCCTCTCCAATGGCGTATAACACAGCCAATTTACTCCAGCTGCTACAAGGTTGCTATTAAAATCCAAACTACACTTTTTTGCCCGGCCGAAGACCTAATTCATCATAATCATCATCACGTCAGCCAGACGTCGACGTCTTCTTCTGGACAAAAGTGTCTCCAAAAGATTTCCACAATGGAGTTGTGTTCATCAATAGGAGGGATATGCCATAATCGCCGCGCTTAGCAGACTGGTTGGCAACCGCAGTATATTGATATATAGCACACAGAGAGACGCTGCTGCCCGTTGGGAGATATTCCCTTGGGATTACTTCTACTTCCTTAATTCCTTAATTTTTGCAACTTCCTTAACTTTATTTCATAATAATAATAATAATTTATTAGCTTCAAACAGTATAAAATAATATTACAAGTACGGAAGCCTCCTTTTAAGCATATAATGCCTGTGTTAGGACTTCGCTCTTCCAAAACAGTTGTTCATAAACGAAATATCACAAGTACGTGCTTCAATACTAATTCTAACAATATTACTACAAATTACAAAATATAATGTGACTTTGTTGACAGCGATCCACCCCTTCCCCCATTCTACGCCCCCACGGGATGAGATGGGACGGTGACATTCATCACCACACATCAGCTAATATTCAACAATGAAACATGTTACCGCTAGACTAACGAGCCGAAGTACTAAACAAGGTGAAACAAAAATTGTGGAACTAATTTTAAAAGTGTCATCTACTCATGAAGCTGTACATGTCTTCATATGTTTCTGTGAAGCGAAATTATTTCTGTGCGTTACCAAATTCTTATACTACACGTCATCTAGTTTCATAGCCAAATTAACCTTTTATATGTTGTCCTAATTACTGGATATTAATTTGCCTAATAATTTGCCTTTTTCTACACCTTGTATATAATAGGTCAACCAGCCATTGTTCCAGTTACCGTTTACAAGAGGTGTGGCTGCTATCGACATAAACAACGAATATAAAACCCATTACTTTCCAGACGTATTTAAATCGTCTACAGGGGCAATAAACCTATTAAAGGCTGAAACGAAACATATGGGATACAATTTTGATTTAAGGGAGGGTTAGGAAATGAATGTAAAAAGGAGTAAAATGGGATTCTAATGATTAATTCAAGGGTACAGTATAAATAATAATAAAAGAATACCTTAAGGACAGCTCGCACACTGCGACTGCGCCACGAATTTTACGTTTCTCTCGTTTATTTAACTGAAGCCAAGAAATAATTGATTTGGTGGAATTGTTAATTTTAGTCATATAAAATAAAAAATAAAATAAACTTTATTGGGAAAAGGACATTTTACAATGAAACATTGATTATAATGTACAATGGGCGGTCTTATCGCATTAAGCGATTTCTTCCAGATAATGTTTGGATGGGTAGGAATTGAATGTATAAAATGCCGGTAACGGCGCAACAAAATGTGGTACACCAAAAATAAAAAGAAAAAATAATTAAACTAGCAATAAATATTTTTTCATAATCATAATCTTTATGTTTGTATTTATTTATTTGATATTGATGATTTATTATATAATGATGATATCATTATTATAGAAATTTATTGTAATCGGTATAAAACATGAGTATGAGAACTACATTTTTGGAAATTATATAAGAAAAATTATTTTATATACTAAAATATCATTAAATGCGCCAGCGATAACCTGACTGGTAACTACATTTTTTTCCAATGAATGTAAACAATCTTATGACTATGTTTCTATTATTACAAAGTAAAAGTTTGAATGTGGAGATGTTTGGATGTATGGATGATTTTACTCTATCACGCCAATAGGTATAGCTGGATGAATTTGAGTTTTAGGGCCTATGCACACCACGTTTTTTAAACGGGCCCTTGACGCGCATTTGTAGAGATACCGATGCGCGTTAGCATCGCTTTTGTAGTGTGCGGTGTGCACAGGCTCTTAGAATGAAGATAACACATCGGTTATAATAATTTCAAAATTACGAGTAGCACCATAAGGCACAGCATATATTATAATAACACTCGGTTAGTTGGAGTTTATGTTGCTATACAATGGGAGAAAATAGGTCCATACCACTTAGTGACTTGGTTTACATATGTATGTCAGCAATGCCCAATTGGTATTGTTCACCATTAATCGTCGTTTACTAAGGAGGGGAGTTGGCCAGTAGGGTTCTAAACTTCAGCCAAATATTATGTATGTAGAATTGCTGAGTCAATATGGGCGTGGAGTCACATGTGACAGCTTGTTAACGTTATCGTTTGTATTATTTGAATTACGAATCTCGCTGTAGTTGTTTACATTTAGAACATGCTTATTCAAAATTGTAGTCTATATAGGTATATTTTTTAAATGCATCCGCACTATTTTAGGAAATGCCTAATATTTTAGTGAATTTAAAAGTGTATACACACTTTTTATAATATTTGAATCTCGCTCGTAGTCTAGATATGATATTTGAAATGAAATGAAATAAAAATGTTTATTTGCCAGAATATAAGTGACAATGAGGGCTACCGCGTATCAATTTGCCGCTAGAGGCGCTAGCATCGCGGCAGGTCTACGAAACGTCAAAACACACTGTTTTTGTTCGGGTTACGCTGTTTATTAATAAAAACTGCGATTATAACTAAACATTTTGGTTTAAAACTAAATAAATTACAAAATGAGTAAGAGCTCGATGACTGTAATAAATATTTGAAAAAATGTTTAAAATCCTGTTAAAGTGTTTCATAAATAGCATGCCGCAGTGTTGTGCGGGGACTGCACAACACTGCGGCATGCTATTTATGAAACACTTTAACAGGATTTTAAATATCTTTCGTAAAAACATTCGTCGCGTCCACAATAACAATGATTTTGATCAGCTATAGTGGACCTTCCGCGACAGTGGCGCCGACTGGTGAGCACAAAAACGGTAGCCCTCATTGTTGGACGCATTGTAGTATAGTTTCACTATTTTCGACAAAGATATCTCGTGCAAAAATATTAGATTAATATTTATTCTAATTTTAATTAATTTTGGATCTTATTTTTTTGAAATACGCCCGCACTGTGTTAGTAAATATCCTGAGGGACTTGACGTAGATACAATTAACATACACGAAGTATATCCGGACTAAAAGGACTATTTATAAGTAATAGTGGGTATGTGTGAGGATTAAACAAGAAACAAGTGGACACCTGGGTAGTAAGATACTACCTTAATCACTGCGCCAGTTAAATAAATAAACAAACAGTTAAATAAATAACGTTGGGGCGCATTGGACCCGGTGGTAGCATTAAAGCGTGACCGTCGTTATTAACACAAGGTCCGCCATAAAAATACATTTAGACAAGATGTAAGTACTAAAAACTATAAATTTCGATAATTGAACCAATAAAGCCAAATGCTCATTGCCTTCAATTCTTTAATTTTAATATTGTACAACTAAATTTCAAAATAATAGATTAATTTTTTTAGACTAATTATATTTTTGTAATTTTTATACTGTATTCGACTATGTTTATGTACTGCATTGTGAACTTGACAAGTACAAGTGTATGTTAATACCCAAGTGCTGAATAAATTTTATTATTTCATTTCATTTCATTAATAATACTATACTTAGGCATTATTCAACACCTGATCCCAAACTAAGCCGAGCTTGGAAACCAGATAACTGATATATTACATATACTACTTTTCTTTTGTAAATACATACTTATATAGATAATTACCCAAACTCAGGACAAACATCTAGATATATTCATGCACACGAATATCTGTCTTGAATGGGAATCGAACCCACGACCTGTGGCATGAAAGTTAAGTGTTTTTATTAAATTCCGTCGTTCTATAGCAATTGAATAGGTACTTATTTTTGTCCTAATCTTTAAGGGCAAGAAATATGATCCCGAATTTAATATCATAATATATCTGCACAAGACGTTTGCTTGGCGTATATTGTGGCAGCCGCATAACAATGGTTTATAAAGGGTTTTGTTCCAATGCGTCATTCTCTCATAAACGACTACAATTAATAATGGAGGGTAAAAGGCTACTCATAAGAGGAGGAAATTACAGCAGTTATTAGACAGTCACATTCATTGTTCTAAGATTAAATGAACGTGGTAAAGCTTTTTGAACAATGGATATTCCTATTATATACAAAAAATTAAAACGTATGTAAGAAGTAAGTTTTTGTTTTTATATAAGAGAGCGACAAACGAGCAAGTGGGTCACCTGAAGGTAAGTGATCACCACCGCCCATAGACACTCTCAACACCAGAGGTCGCGGGTGCGTTGCCGGCCTTTATAAGAGTCAGCAAACGAGTGTTGCTGACCATTCTCCCCACCCCGATGAGCTCTGGCAACCTAAGATCCTATGCACACCACGTTTGTTAAGGACACCGTCGACGCACGTTTCGAAAACGTGCGGCACCGGCGCGTCTGTATCGATACACACGATGCTAACGCGCGTTAACATCGCGTCTGTATCGCTACACACGCGTGTCGACTGCGCGCTTAAAAAACGTGGTGTGCATAGGCCCTTACTTACACGCAGAAACAAAACATTAAGTTATTAAGGCCTATGCACACCACGTTTTTAAAACGCGACGTCGACGCGCGTTTTTTAGAAACGCGGGTCGACAGTGCGCTTTTATCCTACAGAGCAGTTTGGCATTTGTCTAAATCGACACAAACGCGATGGTAACGCGCGTGTATCGCTACAAACGCGCGTCACCGACGCGCTTAAAAAACTTGTTGTGCATAGGCTCTTAATGTTATTATTAAGGAATGTTTTCTATAAGGTGGAGGAACTTCCCTAGTCAGGCTGCTCTTTGAGCGTATCAACGCTGTGCCCGACCTTTCTTGGCATACTAAAAATATACACACATCTTAATTTTTATTAACAACAATTTAATACACAATTCTAAGTTCATATAAGAAGAAGTAATCTTACAGGGGTTTCTACGAATAAGTTTAAAAGAATTATTAAAGCCAAATTGTGTAGCAGGGCATATTACAAAATTTCTGATTATTTAAGTGATAAAAGTGCTTGGGATTGAGTTGTTCTGAGTCAACACACATGATTGTAATTAATCTTAAGTATATTTTATTTTAAAAAAGGATTCCTACTGAGTTTTCTGGCAGTGTTTCTCAGTAGCTGCCACGTGCACTGCACGGTAGGGAAAAAAATATGACGATTCCACATAAATGTAAATTTTTTACGGAATAAAGTACCTTTGACTTTGACTTTGACTTTAGTAGTGTGTGTTATTAAGTATTCATACTGTAATAACCCACCCCCCCCCCTGTCGGAAGACTGTCGTAAAAACCGTACTCTAACTCTTATCTCACGATAATATGCTGTGAGGTTTTATTTAATTAATAATTTTTAGTTGAGTTTTAGTTGGGCGTGATCGTCTATATGTAGTTTTATAAGGCGCGTGATCGTCTAGAATAAATTAACATAATATGCTATTACATCCTATATTCATACCTTGATTCCTATAAAGTTAATTAATGCTGTTTAGAAGAAAATTGCTGTAAATAAACATCCTAATTGGAATTGTAGTTAAACACAGTATACGGCTCCAAAGTTTCAGTAATGATTCGTGAAAAAAAATAATATATGGGCTATTTTCTACAACTTACCCCGGATTTCAGCTACCGCGTGTATATGCCGGAAAATGGTTTTCACACGAGTCCTGTAGGATGAAGCGGAAAATGCAAAACTACTGTCTACTTAATCTTAACATAGCTCGTAATAATTTGTAAAGAAATATTATCAATGCAATTAGTCTCATGAGTTATGATGAGTTAACCATGATTTCCTAGAATTATTAATATCAGTTATTTTATTTATTTCATAGTCTCAGGGTCATTGTCAAGGTCATGTGTCATCAAGAGTGTGTCAGAAATAGTTGACTTATATATATATGTATATTCGGATACTGTTGATTGTAAAATCCCACTCATGTGATTGTGAATTAACTCAGTAATTCAGTTATACGAGCTTTTGTTACTTTTACGCTAGCGGCGATTACTTTAAGGTTGCGCAGTTATTTACGTTAACTGAGAGGAATGTTACTGTAGCTTAAATCCAACATTCTCGACAATTTAAGTTGTAACATGCGTGTATGCGTACTTGTGCGTTTGTGTGAATATGAGAATACTCGGATAGTTGCTAGATCTAAGTAATCTATAGCCAGAATAGTTTGAGTATAGGGTATGTTTCGGAGATTTATAATATGAGTCGATCACAGACGTGTGCTCTAGATGCTGTAACAGTAGGCTTGCTTCTAGCGCGTCCCGCGTAGCATGAGAGAGTCTGTCTGCGAAGGGATCTATGCCCTTTATTCACATGTACGTGACCCGCGTTGGGCAAACAGATATCTCCCACACATGACTTATCGCATGCCCGCTTGTTTAGACAGTCTACACATACAGGGATTACACGCTGTCGACACTATAGTATATAATGGTAGCTTGATTCAATTGGCGTGTTCGATCATCTTGATCCGAACCATCCGAGATAGATGTCTCATTAGTGTTAGTGTGTGTGTGCCGTAAAAACCGCCCTCTTTGTATCGTATTCATCGGGAAATAGATAAAGTTTACGCACACTTACGCAGATTGCGTCACATTATAGGTATTCCAAAATCACATCTCCCCGTACATACAATTGTATATATATTCATTCTACTTTATGTTTTATATTTACTAACTGCCAGCACTCTACTTATGTGTATATGGTCATGTAAATGTCGTCAAAGTTAAAGTCAACCATCAGTATATATCGACGTCGTCGTTCTGTACATAATAATGTCCTTAATAGATAATATATAAAGAATTTTAGACAAGGCTTTCCAGGATTTGTACCAGTTATTTTTATATCTTGTAAACATTCATTAATAAATAACGGATAAACCACTTATATAAGTATTTAACTGGATTTGAACCAGTTATCTCTATATCTTGAATACCGTTACGACAATGCGCATATAAAAATCTCCATTAATATATAACGGATAAATCATTTAGATCAGTATTTAATTGGATTTGAACCAATAGATCTAGTTAACCTTCACCTTAGGTTCTCACAGTCGGGTAAACATTGTAAAGTCTAGATTCATAATCGTCAGTTCTAGCCATGAAAATTAGAAATAATGATCGGATATAATCCAAAGTGTGGCTGAGAACCTATCTCAAACACAATAAAATAATAATCATTTGATTATTATGGTTAGCTGTTTGTCTGTGCAACAACAACAATGCAAGAGTAATAAATTAACCTCTAACAAGTAAGCCAAAGTTACATATGGGTATTTAGTATTTAATAGAAATAACATCTGAACAGTAAACAGCGTTCTGCCTAATGTACTTAGTATATCTAGTTGAAATGAAATGTTTACAGTGTTTTGCCCAGTAATATATATATAGTACTTAGTATTTAATGGAAATAAAATATGAAATAGTAAACAAAGTTTTGCCTAGTGAACTTAGCATATCTAGTTGAAATGAAATATTAACAGTGTTTTGCCCAGTAATATATATATAGTACTTAGTATATTCACTTCGTGTTGAGTGAAATAATTGTTAAGAAAATCAACAGTATCTATAGTTTTGCCTAGTTTACTTAGTTATAGTACTTAGCTTTCAATTTCAGGAAACCGGCTACATTCACTGAATTTAATTAATTTAGTTATAATATTTAACAAGCAAACACTGACTCTAACACTAATACACACTGACTTTAATTTAAATCTTATAAAATTATTGCGATATGTTAGAATATAACAATCCCGATTGTAACCGGCGCGCGACAGTTCTAAGACTAACGAAATATTCCTACTATGCATAAAAATAAACGTGTTACTTCCCTTTCCAAACCAATCTTTCGATAGAAACCAATAAATATTGTTTAGGGTCGAGACACTTGCACATGATGTCTCAAGTGGTCACCAAATTTCTAATACCTCGATGATTTTTTGTTGTGTCACTTATCGACTAGAGTTTTATGGGCTCTTGAATTTAAAATTCTTAGCTAAACCCAAAACGATAAATATTAATTTTTTGCCTACATCCTATGGCTGATTATTGTGAGAAACTTGGAGTGCATTCATTTACTTGAGGTCCTATACAATGCTTATGTACTTGCCAGTACCTACCATATTCAAACACATAGGTAGATATTTCTGCATCCTTTAAGCATGGGGTATCGTACTACTACATCCCCCTCCCTTTGTCACAAACGAAACGTTTTAAAGTTTTGTTTGCAGACAAACTGTACTTATTTAGGACGTTATTAAAGTAGGGTATTATTTTGTCACTTCTAATTGTTATATAAATTTATTCTAGGCAAAAGCCATTTTATTGTTTAACAACACCAGTAGTAAAAATCTTTTATATTATTTAAAAAAAACCCACGCCCACACTAGGGAATCTAATTCCTGTGTCGCGAAATCATTTACAAACATATTAATTGTCAGACACAAATTGCATCCAGACTTAGAACAACTATTTATGGATCACACAAATAGTTCTCCGGCGCGGGAATCGAACCCGGGAAACCAAGCGACGACGCGACTGTCTTAACCACTGCGCTACACGTGCAGTCATATTTAAATGACAAGAATTATTCCTGCATACGAGCTTTAATTTTAAGCTCATTAACATAATTGAAATCTGCCACGCTTTGGTCTACTTGATTAATTGAATTTATGTTTTGTAGACTGATCTCCCCTCCCAGACTATCATTAATCCTCTCAATCTTTTATTGGCTTCTCAACCTAAGCTACATCTTTTTTAAAAAAATATATTTATACATTATTCACACGAATGATTTCAAACTAAGCATGGCTTGTACTATGGAAACCAGATAACTGATATATTACAAATACTACCTTTTTTTTTTTTAAACACCTAATTCATTATCATCATATCAGCCATAAAACGTTCACTGCTGGACAAAGGTCTCCCCCAAAGATCTCATAATTATATATGTAGGTAATTAAACCCAAACTCAGGACAAACAAACATTTCATACATACAAGTTTATGTCCTGGGTGGGAATCGAACCCACGACCTGCAGCGTGAAAGCAAGCATTTATTAACCACGCCAACTAGCCTGTTAATTGCTTATATACTAATAAACGAACACCCGCGTTTTTTTTTTTTTTTTTTTTTTTTTTTTTTTTTTTTTTTACCAGACTAATTGTCGTATTTATTCTACTATCTATTAAAGTAGGACTTAGTAATAAGTTTAAGTTATTATCCCCATTGTTTGATAACTTCTTTGTTGACCGCTACGGACGCATACACTCTAAATAGATTACAATATAACATTTTATATCAATGCCTTACATCAGTTTTAACAAATCAACTAGATCAGTAATATAATAAAGATGGGATTTTTCCGTAAAAGAAATTTCTCTGTGTCAGTCCGAAGTCTGGAAGTTGGTGGTGTTACACCTCCGTGCCTCGGAAAGCCCGTTAAGCCGTCGGTCCCGTACCTGACCTCTTTCCGGTCGTGTCGATAGTCGTCCCATCGGATCATGAGAGTGATGGAACAGAAAGTGCCCCTGTGTTTGCGTACACACTTGTACACCATAATATGTCCTACGTGATTGGCTATTCACCATTGAGACTATCCGCCGTGGTCGAAATTCAGTCGGGAGAACATATAACATGAACATATAATGAATAAATGAACATATAATACAGATAAGTCACATATGACGCATTCTCAGAAATAGTTGCAGAAAAGAGCCCAATTTCCATTCCAAAAACACAGAACCATTATCCTTTGTTTAACCACATACGTTGTGTTTCAATTCCATCTAACTAAATCTAGAAAATTGAATGAATATAATCATGTATAATTATTATGAGTATTACCTACGTTGTGTAAAATTATTGTGATATATAATTATTACGAGTATTACCTACATTGTGTAGAAATATTGTGATGTATAATAATTACGAGTATAACCTACGTTGTGTTTTATTTTCCTACGTTGTGTTTTATTTTTATTGTCTACTCTATATAGAAATATGAATATTATAAAATAAAGTTACTTTCGTACCGATTTCAAGATCTAACTTAGTTCTTTTATCTCGCGTCATTGAATTATTTCAATGCCTTTTACAAACGAGATCCTCGGTCACGGGCATCAGATGTAATAACCCACCCCCCCCCCTGTCGGAAGACTGTCGTAAAAACCGTACTCTAACTCTTATCTCACGATAATATGCTGTGAGGTTTTATTTAATTAATAATTTTTAGTTGAGTTTTAGTTGGGCGTGATCGTCTATATGTAGTTTTATAAGGCGCGTGATCGTCTAGAATAAATTAACATAATATGCTATTACATCCTATATTCATACCTTGATTCCTATAAAGTTAATTAATGCTGTTTAGAAGAAAATTGCTGTAAATAAACATCCTAATTGGAATTGTAGTTAAACACAGTATACGGCTCCAAAGTTTCAGTAATGATTCGTGAAAAAAAATAATATATGGGCTATTTTCTACAACTTACCCCGGATTTCAGCTACCGCGTGTATATGCCGGAAAATGGTTTTCACACGAGTCCTGTAGGATGAAGCGGAAAATGCAAAACTACTGTCTACTTAATCTTAACATAGCTCGTAATAATTTGTAAAGAAATATTATCAATGCAATTAGTCTCATGAGTTATGATGAGTTAACCATGATTTCCTAGAATTATTAATATCAGTTATTTTATTTATTTCATAGTCTCAGGGTCATTGTCAAGGTCATGTGTCATCAAGAGTGTGTCAGAAATAGTTGACTTATATATATATGTATATTCGGATACTGTTGATTGTAAAATCCCACTCATGTGATTGTGAATTAACTCAGTAATTCAGTTATACGAGCTTTTGTTACTTTTACGCTAGCGGCGATTACTTTAAGGTTGCGCAGTTATTTACGTTAACTGAGAGGAATGTTACTGTAGCTTAAATCCAACATTCTCGACAATTTAAGTTGTAACATGCGTGTATGCGTACTTGTGCGTTTGTGTGAATATGAGAATACTCGGATAGTTGCTAGATCTAAGTAATCTATAGCCAGAATAGTTTGAGTATAGGGTATGTTTCGGAGATTTATAATATGAGTCGATCACAGACGTGTGCTCTAGATGCTGTAACAGTAGGCTTGCTTCTAGCGCGTCCCGCGTAGCATGAGAGAGTCTGTCTGCGAAGGGATCTATGCCCTTTATTCACATGTACGTGACCCGCGTTGGGCAAACAGATATCTCCCACACATGACTTATCGCATGCCCGCTTGTTTAGACAGTCTACACATACAGGGATTACACGCTGTCGACACTATAGTATATAATGGTAGCTTGATTCAATTGGCGTGTTCGATCATCTTGATCCGAACCATCCGAGATAGATGTCTCATTAGTGTTAGTGTGTGTGTGCCGTAAAAACCGCCCTCTTTGTATCGTATTCATCGGGAAATAGATAAAGTTTACGCACACTTACGCAGATTGCGTCACATTATAGGTATTCCAAAATCACATCTCCCCGTACATACAATTGTATATATATTCATTCTACTTTATGTTTTATATTTACTAACTGCCAGCACTCTACTTATGTGTATATGGTCATGTAAATGTCGTCAAAGTTAAAGTCAACCATCAGTATATATCGACGTCGTCGTTCTGTACATAATAATGTCCTTAATAGATAATATATAAAGAATTTTAGACAAGGCTTTCCAGGATTTGTACCAGTTATTTTTATATCTTGTAAACATTCATTAATAAATAACGGATAAACCACTTATATAAGTATTTAACTGGATTTGAACCAGTTATCTCTATATCTTGAATACCGTTACGACAATGCGCATATAAAAATCTCCATTAATATATAACGGATAAATCATTTAGATCAGTATTTAATTGGATTTGAACCAATAGATCTAGTTAACCTTCACCTTAGGTTCTCACAGTCGGGTAAACATTGTAAAGTCTAGATTCATAATCGTCAGTTCTAGCCATGAAAATTAGAAATAATGATCGGATATAATCCAAAGTGTGGCTGAGAACCTATCTCAAACACAATAAAATAATAATCATTTGATTATTATGGTTAGCTGTTTGTCTGTGCAACAACAACAATGCAAGAGTAATAAATTAACCTCTAACAAGTAAGCCAAAGTTACATATGGGTATTTAGTATTTAATAGAAATAACATCTGAACAGTAAACAGCGTTCTGCCTAATGTACTTAGTATATCTAGTTGAAATGAAATGTTTACAGTGTTTTGCCCAGTAATATATATATAGTACTTAGTATTTAATGGAAATAAAATATGAAATAGTAAACAAAGTTTTGCCTAGTGAACTTAGCATATCTAGTTGAAATGAAATATTAACAGTGTTTTGCCCAGTAATATATATATAGTACTTAGTATATTCACTTCGTGTTGAGTGAAATAATTGTTAAGAAAATCAACAGTATCTATAGTTTTGCCTAGTTTACTTAGTTATAGTACTTAGCTTTCAATTTCAGGAAACCGGCTACATTCACTGAATTTAATTAATTTAGTTATAATATTTAACAAGCAAACACTGACTCTAACACTAATACACACTGACTTTAATTTAAATCTTATAAAATTATTGCGATATGTTAGAATATAACAATCCCGATTGTAACCGGCGCGCGACAGTTCTAAGACTAACGAAATATTCCTACTATGCATAAAAATAAACGTGTTACTTCCCTTTCCAAACCAATCTTTCGATAGAAACCAATAAATATTGTTTAGGGTCGAGACACTTGCACATGATGTCTCAAGTGGTCACCAAATTTCTAATACCTCGATGATTTTTTGTTGTGTCACTTATCGACTAGAGTTTTATGGGCTCTTGAATTTAAAATTCTTAGCTAAACCCAAAACGATAAATATTAATTTTTTGCCTACATCCTATGGCTGATTATTGTGAGAAACTTGGAGTGCATTCATTTACTTGAGGTCCTATACAATGCTTATGTACTTGCCAGTACCTACCATATTCAAACACATAGGTAGATATTTCTGCATCCTTTAAGCATGGGGTATCGTACTACTACAATACTTAAGTCTTATTCACTATAAAATAAAAATATTTTTTGCACATTGTATGTTACATTTTTATCACACATATTTTTTGGAACGACTTTTTGATGATATCTTGAGAACGGATTCACTTATTTGTTTCGTTCGTCTCAATTTCAAGAAGTTTTTACCCGATCTGAAATACAAATAAAAATCCGCAGGAGTGCAGTGACAACAACTACACTACATAAATAAATTAAAATAAGGTCATGAAGAAGGAGTGTACCTTAGTAATGACCGAATCGATACTGATTAAAATAAAGTGGTCTTCGTATTAGCTACATAATTGTAGTCAGTACTTGGCACTACATTGAGGTTCTAAGAGTTGCGCTCAATTTTTTTATTTTTATTTTAAGGACAACGCACGGACTAGTGCGTTGTCTTTAAAATAAAAAGGAATCTAATCCCTGGGTCGTGGGGTACTTAACAAACATATAGACGGACACAAATTACATCCAGACTAAGAACAACTATTTGGGGTCACACAAATAGTTGTCCGGCGCGGGACGCGAACTCGCGACACGAAGCGACGAGGCGGCTGTCATAGCCGGTACGTCACACGTGCTGTCAAAACTTTTGAAAAAATGTTGGATAAATATTTCGATTTTTGAGACCGTTTGCTCCTAGTTTGGTTAGTTTTATTATTAAAAGCTTGTTTCAGTCACAACGTGAGCCACTGAAGGGCACAAGCTAGTAACAACTCGTTATCTTGGCTGATAACGTAGATAAAACTATACAATCAGGGCTATAAGCAGAAATAAAAAAAAAACTCTGTATAATATACCGTGCGTACCTACATTCGAAGCCACGGAAATACTGACTAAGACGGCATCTTTATTATGAACGCAGTAAGAGTGGATTTCATAGTACAAGTGTATCCATAGACGCGACGTCTTCTGTACATGTATAAAGTATAATGTAATAGATAAAACAGATTTGCGTGCTGGGAAATTAAACCTATCTACTTGTAATATCATACGTACGAGTATATGGCGTGGTTGGTAAATGCTTGCTTTGCACGCCATAGGTTGTGGGTTCGATTCCCACCCAGATTTTTGTGTGCATTAACATGTCTGTTTGTCCTGAGTATGGGTGTAATTACCTATATAAGTATGTATTTACAAAAGAAAAGTAGTCTATGTAGTATATCAGTTATCTGGTTTCCATAGTACAAGCTCTGCTTAGTTTGGGATCCGATGACCGTGTGTGAATAATCTCCTAAGATATGATTGTGAGTTAATTTTATTGTTGAATTCAAAGATATACCTAGGGCCCTCGAGAAGTCCTTCCATGCGTCTCAGTCTATGATACCGAATTTATAGTAAGTTCTAATTCTACTGACCTCTCCCAAGCGGCAGTAAGGTGGGCTTTTGCCAGTGCAGTTTGCTTTCAAGTCGTTTTGACGATATAGCGGGTAGGACATCATCATCATTATCATACCAGCCGTAAGATGTCCACTGCTGGACAAAGGCCTCCCCTAAGGATCTCCACAATAGCCGGTCCTGCGCTGCCCGCATCCAGCGGCTTCCCGCAACCCGCACAAGATCGTTGGTCCTCCGTGTAGGAGGCCTGCCCACGCTGCGTCGTCCGGTTCGGGGTCGCATCTCGAGAACCTTTCTGCCCCATCGGCCGTCAGTTCTACGAGCTATGTGCCCTGCCCACTGCCACTTCAGTTTGGCAATTCTTTGGGCTATGTCGGCTACTTTGGTTCGCGGGTAGGTAGTAGCACGTATATAGGCGAGAGATTTCATATTGAATTAGAGGTGTTTCTTATTTTTATAGGATAGCAAGGCAAACGAACATGTGGCTCAATTGCTAGTAAGTCATCACCTCCGCTATTGACAAACCAAAGAAGCCGCAAGTGCGTTGCCGGTCTTTAAAAGAGGAAAAGGCTCGCTTCTTGAAGGTTGCCATTTCATACCTTCGCCGTTAATTGACTCCACAGAGTGCTAGTGCGGTGTCAATAACTTCTAGTGAAATTCACGGTGATAGATGACTATTCATCCAGGAGAATGAAATTTTCACTTCTGGCGAGTGTCTTTGGCGGAACGTGGTGGAAGCTATGTTCGAATAATTCCTCAAAACATCCTATTGACTTCTCAAGCGCCAGGATAAAACACGATTTGACATATTTATAATGCCAAAGTACAACTTTAATTTCATAACAATGCTTACATGCTTACCTTTACTAAATTTACCCGTGTCATATCCAGTAGCCCTGCATCATCATCATCATCATATCAGCCGAAAGACGTCCACTGCTGGACAAAGGCCTCCCCCAAAGATTTCCACAATTGCCGGTCTTGCGCTATTCGCATCCAGCAGTTTCTAGCGACCCGCACACGATCATCGGTCCATCCTGTAGGGGGCCTGCCCACGCTGCTCCTTCGTAGCCATGCGTTCTTTGTATATTGAATTTGTATGGTTGGCATTTTAGATATCGGTGGTCTGTAGTATTGATATAGTACGCACCGGTCGACCATGTAAGATTTTTTTAAATTGTTGATAGTTAAAAGAACTTGCGCTTATTTAGTTAATAGTATGATTGTCTTTGTTACTACATATTAGGTATATTTAGGTAAATTTTGGTGTAATTGATCTGTAAATATTTATTTGTGTTGAAAACAGAAGTACGTTCTTCAAAATATTGTAAACTTTTAATAAGTTCTCAAGTAAGCGAATAATGTATTATTCTTTTTGAGAAATAAAGATTCATTAACCATAAACCATAAAAATTTTGAGCATTAAATCAATGCTCATGAATCGAATGGAAAATTTATTCCAGCGGCGAAATTTAACTTCGCATTTTGTTAATGCAGGGCTTACCATTTAGACACCGTACAGAATACGCCAGCCGATGAAATGAAATTAAATAATGAAATTTATTCAGCACTTGGGTATTAACATACACTTGTACTTGTCAAGATCAAATCTATCCTTTAAGAGGTATGGAACGTCGGTGGCATATATCAAAATAAATTAGGAGATAGCACGAGTTCTAATCGTATTTAATCTGCATGATATATTTTTACAACTTTAAGTTAAGTTAGATTTTAAAAGAGGCTTTAGGTAATTAGTAACAGACTAAATATGCTAATCAGAATTGTTGTAAGATTACAAAAGATTTAAGAATAAACATTAATTTTGAAGTAAGTCCGTTAGCACAATCATGGTAGACAATAGCATACCCAAACTCAGAAGCACTATTCGTATAAGGTTGTTTAAGTCACCCGACTTAAACAACTCATTAGGTGTCAATTCCCTTAACTTGTAGCATCTAATTACGGAGGGATATGCTTGAGAGCGAATATAAATAACTTATTTTGTTTCCAAACGTTTTGAATTTTAGCATTCAATAGACTGAAAAATTTTTGTTCAAAGCCACTCAACTCTAAACTGAAAGTTTTTGTTCAACATTTTTGTTTTGGACTTAAAAGGATGACTTTGTATAAAACAGCTGAAAATTGGAGTGGCATGCAACCTGCCAGATACTTTTTGAAAGGAACGGAAATTTTTAAATTATCCTTTATTCTAATTTTTCAACATGATGTTCCTTGTCAAACGTGACTTTAAAGGATAATCAAATTAGCTTAATTTCAAAAGGTTTTGTGTATGATTTTCTATCTTATTTACTGCACCGCACGTGCAGTTATGAAATATTATGTATTCTCGTTATTTTGCATCATAATAAAAAAAGATACTGCTAAAAAAACTGTGCGATCTTTTTTTAAGCCTTTTATACTTTTAAGGGGCTGACATCAGCTAAGGTTTCAGTCCGTAGGTAGCAATAACTACTAGGCTTATTTTTGCAGGATAATTGGTCACCAACAATATCATGCCAATGACGTTTACTGCTGGACAAGAGCCAAGAATTGGCCATAATCGCTTTTTCAAATTAAATGTATTATTCACTTTAATTATTTATGTGTTTTCTCTATTTTCTTGGGCACTTGTAATCTTTTACTGGTGGGATTGGAATGAAACGGGAAATTTTGAGTAATCCGCACTCTCTTCAATGGGACTTTTCCCTGCCACTGCCGCACCTCTTCAATCTTAAAGCAAGTGAAACGTGTTGGTCGATATGATAACCTTAATTTGATATCCCTATCAATATTTTGAAATAGCTAATTGACTTTTTAACATTATCGTTGTACTAATTAGATAACCAAAACTAGGTGTGTTTGAAGGCTGGTAGGTAACATAGGGGCTAATTTTAAATACAATAGTTATTACAGTCTCGCTTGTGCAGCGTTTCGGTGCGGACGCGTTTTACGTAATCCGTGTTGATTAGCGCGGCGCGAGCTGTCGCTCGTAATTACTCGCCATGAGTACTGTACTTGTGGCAAATGAGCTGCTGGCGTTCTTGCAGCAGAAGCTGGATGTGATGGACGAGGTGTCCGCTATCCAGATCTGCGCAACGAACTTCAGCGAGGACGACATAGCTGCTGCCAAGCTGATGCTGTACGACGTGCTGCACAAGCGCGATCAGATGGTGTCCCGCCGGCGTGACGGGACAAAGAAGAGCTTGGAAGACATCATCAAGCTGTTCAAGGAGACCGACCCGGACGACGTGCCGACGTTTGTGGCGAAGGAGCTTCACAAGCTTCCCCCCGTCACTTTCGACCACGTCGATGTCACGAGCCTTTTGAAGGACATTGTCTTTTTGAAGGCCAGACTCGTGGATGTGCAGGTGAAATTAGACACATCCCAGAACACCGTCACCGATTTGCGCAAGGAAGTTGACGAGTTGCGCAAGACCGTGGCGGTAACTAGGTCACCAGTCGATGCGTCAAACGTAAACACGCGTCGCGGAGCTGCGCTCGACATGTCGTCATCGAGTTCCGCGTCAGCAGTTTCGTCGCCAGTGCACCCACCGATTGCTGAGCCTGCGAAGTGCCCCTCCCGCGCGCCCCGCAGCTCTGTGCCTGTTGCCGCGGCTCCTCCACGCACCGCCGCTCGAGCCCCTCGCCCCGCCCCGCTGCCAGTACTTGCAGCCACAGCAAAACCATTCCAAAAGGATTTTGCTACTGTCACTGCGAGCGTCCCTAGCGCTGCCAGTTTGAAGCCTGGGCCATATAAGGCAACGAAGAAGGCTGATGATGATGATGGGTTCGTGACGGTGCAAAGGAGGAAGCGCCGAATGCGAACCAACAAGAACCGCTGCGGCAACGCTCCTACGGAGCCCAACACGAGTCTGCGTGCCGCCAAGCCGAATACACCGGTGTATATCTCCCGCCTGCACTACACCACGAAGGCGGAGGACATCGTGGAGTACGTGCGCCAGAAGATCAAGTACACGCCGAGGGTGCAGTTACTGGAGTCGCGCCGGAACGTCAACTTTAAGGCGTTCGTGGTGCGAGTACCGAATTGCTTTCTGCCCCGAGTCATGGAGGAGGACTTTTGGCCGCAGGACGTGGTGTTCCGTCGCTTCCGCGGACAAGTGCCACAGGACAGCACAAAGACAATAAGTGCAAAGTGAAGTGTTACTAACATTGTCTTAAGCCCTATATACTAACACTTTTTGTATATATTTTATATATGTTAGTCTGTAAGGTATATATCTATGGGCCATTAGATGCCTGATAATAAATGATTATTATTATTATTATTATTATTATTACCTAATTCAATTATGTTCGTAATTAAATAGTAATATGGGTTTGGGTCAATGTAACTATTTATGTGATATAAACTGCTGTTTGATGAGCGCTTATAATTAAAGAAATTTACGTAATATATAAACCAGTCTACTGCAATTCATTACGCGCTATATATTAGGATTGCGAAAATCTAAAATTAATAATATCCACGGACATTATTCACACACGGCCATCTGATCACAAACCAAGCAGACCTATGGAAGCCAGATAACTGATATACCAGATATTCTACTTTCTTTTTGTTTGATATCCTGGGAATAATAATATACTGGGACATTATTCACACACGGCCATCTGATCCCAAACTAAGCAGAACTTGTACTATGAAAACCAGAAAACTGATATACTACTTTTCTTTTGTAAATACATATATACTTATATAGATAATTACACCTAGACTTACGACAAGCAGACATTTTCATGTACATAAATGAGTCCTAGGTGGGAATCGAACCCACGAACTGCGGTTTGAAAGGCAATCTATCTACCACGCCAACCGGCCCGTCAATTTAAAACAGCCCGTGTTTAATCCTCCCAGCGGGACCTTAAAAAGAGTCATAAGAAGCTTCATTTTGGTTTCCAAGTATCTTTGTGTAGGTAAGTCCTATATTATAAGATTTTTTTAAATGTATGTGTTGACTTTATGGAAAGGGAACCTCGAATATGTATATAATGTAATAATCTAAATAGCATTTTTGGTCTAGAAGTTAGTGACCCTGACTGATAAGCCGGAAGTCGTGGGTTCGATTCCTACCCATGACAAATCTTTGTGTGTTGAGTTCTGGTATTTATTAAATTTACAAAAATAATTGGAATTCTGACAACATGCTCGATCATTTGATATGGACATTTTTAATTGTTATATATGAACATTGTTAACAGATATTAAGTTGCATTGATCGTGGTCACGGGATGACATCCCGACGTGACATCATGACATGACGTCATCCCGTGACCACGATCAATGCAACTTGGTCGAAACGTCGGGAAAATAACAATAAGGTTAGTCGCGTTAATATTCTTAACAATGTTCATATATAATTATGATACGCGAAAGTTTAAAAGTGTATATTTTTAATTGTGCTCATCACTCTCCCAAAATAAAATTGAAACACACTTTAAGTGGACAAAGGCGTCCTCTATAGATCTTTACAATTACCGGTCGTGCGCTACCCGCATTCAACGGATTCTAATGATCTTCACAAAATCATCGGTCCATCTTTTAGGATGCCTGCCCACGCTTCGTCTTCCGGTTCGTGTTCACTGGGGCAGATGGCTAGTCCCCGTTGAGACCGGCCGAAAATCATTAATTATTCATCAGAACATTAATTCGTATCTCGAACTTACGGTACGAAATACTGTTTTGATTAGGTACTTTACTTTTTATTTCTTTATTATTTTATTTCTTTATTTTTATAAAAAATCATAAAGTAATAATTAATTTTCGGTTAAAACCTCATGTATTAAACATGTGTTTGTTTGGTATTCTATAAACATGTTTATAGCATATATTAATAAAGAAAAAGTGATATTGAAAGCAATCAACTTAATACGTAAAATATATCTTTATTAATAAATAAGTTAAGTAAGCTTTTTAAGTTGTACGAGAAACGCAATCCTGAAAAAAGATCAACGTTGTTTCAGACAACTTTAAACTGATTTGGAAACGTGATATCAATACGTTTTTAAAAATAAAATGAGTAGGTAGTAGTCTAAATATTAACTTTAAACATGTTTGAGTACAATAATCTCAATGAACATCATTGAGATTATCAAACGTAAATTAAAAAAAATTCATTAATGAAGACGTAACCCAAATTTTATGTAAGCTTCTCTTAGAATATTGTAAGTGTATCAAATATTTTGGATAATTATTGGTATTTTAATGTGTTTTAGGTTTATTTTATCAGTTTGGAACTTTTTGGAAATACGCTTTATGTATGAAAAGTCACCTTTATTTCACCATTACACAACATAAATAACATTTTGAAATTATTAAAGATCCTTACGCAGCAACCAATTTTCTTTGCTTACTTAGTCAGAGGCTGTAGAAACTCACATATTGGAATATGGAATTATTTCTCTTGTGTCCCCCTTAAAAGCTGTAATGTGTCTGGCATTTCACACACCGCTTCAATTTGCACTATTTTTCACAAAGGCACGCTTTTGGTATTAGAAAAGTAAAAGGGGTATAAAAGTTGAACAAATAATTTTGTGCGTAGTTTTGAGTTGAGTGCCTTTGAACAGAATTTTTAATAGTCTACGGAAAGTTACAGTTTAAAAGATTTGGAAAGAAAAAATAACACAAAATTGTTTATCTACTTTTGCTCCTAAGATTATTTTACAGCTAAAGTATACCTACTCTATTCTTAATGAGTTCACTCTATATATTAGACATAATAAAATAAATCATCCGATTTCGGAAAGCGGTAATGAAATGTAATGAATCCGTTAAGACTGTATCAGACTATAAGACTTAATACAAAATATACACTTATACATACTGACACACTTTTCATTTTATGAGTACATAAATATTCAATACGCTAGTGTTGATGCGACGGATCGATCTCGGCACATTGGAAAGAATAAACCTAATCGTTCTGTAAATTATATCTTAATTAGTAAAATAGATAATATTTATTTTAATATGATGCAGTATAAATAGAAACTATAATATCTGATATTAATACAGAATTAATAAATAAATAATAAATAAAAAAGCCATTTAATTCCATATTTCCAAGATACATTTCAAATGTTATAGTTTATTTATTTGTTGAAATATGGACCCCTTTTTGGGTAAAGGCCTCCTCCAGCTTTTTCCACAGATCCCTGTCCTTGCCTGTATTTGTCCAGTCGTTTCCTGACACATGGATAATGTCATCAGCCCACCGTCTTACAGGTCTCCCAACATTCCTCTTTCCCTGTGTAGGTTTCCATCGTGTGGTTTCTATGGTCCATCTTTGATCAGTGTAGCGTGCGATGTGTCCAGCCCACCTCCATTTAAGTTTGAGTGCATGTGTGAGAGCGTCAGATATTTTAGTTTTTTGTCTAATATGTGTGTTCTTTACTTTGTCTATTTTTCTTAGCTTCAGCATGCTCCTTTCCATAGATGTTTGGGTACATTTAATTTTTTGTTTGACTTTATTGGTATAAACCCAAGTCTGGCAACCGTACAGTAAGCATGGTAAAAGACATGTGTCAAATACTGTCTTTTTTAAATGTAGACTATAATTTCCTTTTAGAATTTCCTTCAGTGACCAGAATTTAATACAGAATTACCTATATTTAATTACGATACAGATATATTAAATTCAAATTTATATCTCAACGAGATGTTTCAACATGATGAAATTAGTTCATAATTTGTGTACACATACTCTAATCCCTGCACATTTAGTGATAAGGCCGTCATTTGTCCAATTGTGTGATGCATTGGTATCCTTGTTTCTTGTATTTCTTTTCTTGGTGTACAATAAAAACCTTTTTCCAATAGTTTCTCTACGCCTAGACATAGGTACACAAGGTATAGCTTACACCGATGAAGTGGAATGCCTAACGCATATAGTGGTGCACTAAGGAAGGATTTTGTGATAAAAATGCACCAAAAATAACCGCGGTCGTTACTAAATGTAAAATAAAATAGTTAACCTTAAGAGTTCGGCATATCAGAGTCTTATAAAATCGTAATACATTAAACTTAATGAATAAACCCATCAAATATATCATTTGGATTTAGATTTATGTATATCCACTTAAATTTTAATCCAAATTATATATCGATTGGTATCCGTCGATGAAGGTATACTCTTGTGTGAGCGCTGTAAATTATGCCCTCGCAAAAGTTTTACTTTCATGATACCTGTCAGTTAAGTACCTCCATTTTAAGTATTTGCTCAAATTTGAAGTAATTCTTTCAGTATTACTTAAATAACTACTTAAAACTCATATAAGATAACTTTTTCAAATTGTTAAAATATTACCCCGTTATTAATTATCATATTTTTCAGTTACGATTAATTTTTCTACCTTAAAAGTAAAGCAAATGCTACTGTAACCATAAGTTTTAACAGAATTCATATGAATATTATAATTCTGAAAGTGTGCCTGTCTGTCTATGTGAGTTTGTTTGTTAGCTTTTTGCTTTGAACTTCTGAACCGATATGCCGAAAATTTGTAATAAAATTAGATACGTAACATATAAAATAATATATAAAATAATATACAGATACAATAACAAACAGGAAGAAATTACCCACAAAAATATTAGGTATTTCTTATGTAAAGCTGGTAAATCGGAGGCTAAATCTAGAACGAAAACCTTATGACGAATTTTCGCTTTTACTTTCATAGCTTATAAATGCCACTTGCAGTCCTTTTCAACTCTTTTAAATCAGTGCCGTCTTAATAAAAATTATATTATTTCATAACTTAAAAAAAACGGTCTGAAATAAACAAGTTGGCCTATCTTTATCATGTGAATTGTTTTTCACTATAACTACGTACTAAACACATACAACTTGTAGTCTAAACAATATTATGCTAACTAGACAGAGACTAGAGGGTATACCTAAACTTTTTATCGCAGATGCAAATTTAGTTAGCTATATTCATATCCTTGGGCGGACCCCAAGGATATGTTTGTAAGCTCCGAACGAAATGTACCAAAAGCTTTGTAGTTTAATCGCCATGAATTTTATTGCTCTGTGACATGCGGCTACTTTTCTAGTTAGGGGCGGGGTATTTGAATGTTAGATAATTTGAGACCAGCAGTCCAACTAAATATATAGTTTAAGGATTTTCAAGATCGCTGAGATGTCACGTGGAACTTTGCCGGGTGGTGACTCAACGGATGTGTCAAGTGTGAATAAACCTCTTTTTTATGATGAAATCCTTTTAATTCCTAATAATAGGATAAAACACAAGACGAGACTGAAACGTTAAAACTTGAAGAGGTATAGGAGCAACTATCATTAAACCTGTTTTTGAATGAATAAACTTGGCTAACAGTACGATTTTAAGTGAAATATGAACTTAATATTTTTACATGTGTTGTGAAAGATAGGAAATCCTGGGTGCCGAATCGGACTAGGCATATAAATCGCATTAGGCTGTTTTGTTTCGCAACAATGATTAAATAATTATTTAAAGTTCATTCGTATCGTTCAAGGGTGTTTCTTTTCTGATGCATCCTAAGTGGAAAACAGGAGAGAGCCTTATGATAATTACGTATCGAACAAACTGGCTTACAAACCAGCAGTTATTATTACTATTAAACCAATTTAATTTGAACGTTCAAAACAATTTCAGCAATAAATTTTTCATAAAAGCAAACGTTTTCATTTAATATTCTTATAACAGCTACACAAAGAATATTCTCTCATTGTTCGGTTGACGTACTCGAGGAAAATCTTGGATAATAGTAGCCAAGAACTGAATGAATGATCTGTGAACCAAATAAATGTTGGGACTCCGGACGGACGTGACAGGAAAGCTCATTAGACCCGTGAGAGATTCTCGTTTTCTAACCGCCTAAATGTAAGGCGGGCCATTCCTTAACCTTGGGTAGGGTTGTCGGCTACCAATAAATAAAGACTTCTACTTATATAACAAAACGAGAAAAAAAACACCTACTATTGGTCAATACTTAGGTGTGTATAAATATAATTTTAACTTTTAAGAATAAGATCCCACTAGCTGTTGTAAAATTATTATAGCTACTTATCACAAATCACAATAATTATGTGTCATCAAATTATAAAACATGTATGTAAAATATATCATCAATTATTTATGTAGTTACTTCAGTTAGCTACTACTGAGCTAATATCGAGCTATTACTGAAATAAAAAAGAAACAAAAGAAATATCAAACCCTTCAATTCACATTACCCATTCAAAGTCAAACCACACGAAACTTAGTCAATCACAAAAAAAAAATAGAGGGCTTATTGTCTGTAAGAGAACATAAATTTATGGTAAAAATGTAGGTTCAAAATAATTTTTCAGTCAATATTAATTTAGTTATCAAAATAAAAACGTTAATGAATTGAAATGTAATGTTACGAAGTAATTTTTTCCTGAATTGTGCTACCTAATATTGTATGTACCTGGTTTTAGCTAACCCTATATGTACGGTGTAATGCGTTGGGGGTTGCAGAGCTTGTTGAATGATAGAATGTTGTTTCACTAAAATAAAGTTTATTGTACTGATCCACAATAACTTCTTAAATGTTAAAATGTTAGCAAGAACTATGTTAAATGAAGTGTTAGAAATGTTGCAATGAATGCACGCGAATATCACGGTTACTCGATGCGCACTGACTCTATGTTACAATTTTAATACTAATGAAGTAACTGCGTAAGTCGCGTAATGCTGAGCAAGGTGTTCGGTGTCATTGCACCGAACATATTCGGGACCGCAAAAGATGAGAAAATGAGATAATTCTAAAATAAAATGTTTACAAATTGATATATGTTAATAATCTAAGACTTGTCATATCTTAATTCTAAATTTCTCCTAGGCATAGGAGAACACGATTGGTTTTTAACAGCACATGTTTTGATTACCCCGTAACGACCGTGGGGACTCGGACGCCGGTCGCCCATGCAAAGTCGCGCACTTTCGTTAATGTCAGAAACACTTGGCTGTCGGTCAACCTTATTTGAACGTGCACTATTGTCGGACGTTTGATCACTACACTGTCGATTAACCCTTCGCGCACTGTTCACCTCACTACGGTTGCCTGCTGTAGGCTGAAGCTCGATGTCCGGCGATAGGCGGGCACCAGACGCCCGTCGTCGCTGCCAGCGGCGGCACCACAAGGCGCCAGCCGCCACTACTCCTGCGCCTACCAGAATGTAGCTCACCGAGTATAGGTGGATGTTGTGGTAAGATAGCGAAGCTTCCAACTCAAACTTGTTATTTTTCATCTCCTCGATCCGTTGATGTAATTGGTTTAGCTCAGTTTCTAGGTTGTTGGAATCTGTTATGTTTGGTATATCTGTCCACGCGATGGAAGTGTTGATGAAGTAATTTAGCTGATCTATCGCTGGGCTATAAACTGGGCTAGTTATGTTCACTAGGTTCTCGGTATTTTTTGGGCTATGAAGAGTGAAATCATGACCTTTGAGTAAGCAACCAGGTTCTATGTATATAATGCCAGCTTGATGTAAAATTTCCACACTGATTTGTTCTCCACACAGTACATTGACCGGACAACTATTGCAGCAATGGTAGAGATAATGGGAGGGATTTGTCAGATATACCCATTTGTTTTCACATCTTGACCTCTTAATTTTACATTTATTTGTGTTAGGATCCAGCTCACAGAAAATGGATTCACTCCTTTGATGTTGAATCGGCTTCTTCAAATCGCATATCCATATGCTCTGTTTCATACAGGTGGATAATTCGTCAGAAGTGAGAGTAGTGTAGGTGTTCCTCTTTAAATCGGTTGCAATATATTCTGATAGTGGGATAAGTTCCACCATAGACTCGTTGTATTGATGTGGTATTGATGTTATTTTATACAGCTTGTATGTGTCCCTTCCAATCAGTGGAAAAGTTATTTGAAATAGAAAATAGTTTTCTGTTAATCTTGCCTTCAAATTCAGTAATGGGTACAAGTCTCTAAGGTTATGGGGCTCAATTGGCAACATCGTGTCATCTGATAGATGCCCCGAGATAGTGTTGAGTTCGCTCTGTAATTGATCGGGAGTCAGTAAGTGTATATTAAACTGTCCATGATGTATGTTGGTAAGTATATCTACGAGAGTATCCTGATTTCCCTTTAAATTCTGTAATAAGTTACTAGCTGTTAGTGACATCAGGGTAAATTCTTGGAGTAGCTCAATGTTATTAATGTCTTCTTGAAACTTTTTGGATCTGTTTTCTAGTTTCATGATATGTTGGTTAATAAATTTGTGTTGTTTATTTATAATAGACGCAGTTCGTTGTAACAGATTGTATTCAGACTCTATAATTGACGTCTGATTCTTCCATAACTCGACAATATGTTTTTCATGGTTCCGTATTAAGTTGATGTCTCGGGTGTACTTTTCTGCGAAATGTTCGTCCAGTACCCCGAACAATGAATTCGCTAAATAGCCTACTCCATTAATAAGGCCGCGTCGCCGCCTCACGTGACGACTCACCTGCTGATTTAGCAAAAACTGATTGTAGTACTTTAGTTCGTTGGCCTCATGCGACAGCTGAGTGGTTATCGTGTTACAATGTTCACCACCTATTGTTTTGCATATAGTATCTAAATAAGTGTTAATTTTGTTGAATGCACTTATGCCTTCCCAGTATGGGGACATGTCGTAGAAAATTACCATAGTCCATTTGTCCTTAGCAAGGTTTAATCTTCCTATCGAATCAAAAAATAGTGATTGTTCCTTTCCAAATTGTGTTACATTATATGTACCATGCGCACTGCCGCACATAGTCATGAAAAATGTTAAAGCCATTACAATATACGAAAAACTTACAGTGTTTGATTTCCTTCTGGTGCCCCTTGGGCTTTGATTTTCTTCAATGTTAGATGTTTGGGTGTTTGTTTCTGGGACCTTGCCTTGCTGTTCGTCCTTTTCTATTGGCAATAGCGAGAGTTTGACTACTGGCCGTTTAATAACACCACCTTTGGTTTTTAAGGTGACAACACGTACATAGCCGTCGCTGCCTGGGTGTACATCGACAACTTTTCCCATTATCCATTTCCCAGCTGGAACATTATCCTCGTGTACGACCACCATATCTCCGATTTTCATGTTTCTTTGGGGCTTTCCCCATTTCTCTCTAGCTGTTAACTGTGTTAAATACTCTGTTTTCCATTTCAACCAGATTTGTCGGGTAATCTGAGCAGTCAAATGCCATCGTGTTCGCGCGTCTTGTTTTGTGTCTATTACGGTGTTGCCAGATCTACCCGTTAAGAAGTGGGCCGGAGATATATACTCTAAATCTTCAATGTTTTCGTTAAGCGAGATTAACGGCCGTGAGTTGAGGCAAGCCTCTATTTTTATTAGAATTGTTGTGTACTCCTCGAATGTCAGTCGTTGTTCACCGACTACTCTTTTTAGGTGATATTTCAGGCTACGCACTGCTCTTTCCCACAGCCCCCCAGCACTAGGCCAAGATGGCGCGTTAAAGTGCCATTCTATTTCCATGTCGGCAATATCGGCAAGCAGTTTATCTCCGAAAACTTGTTGAATTTCTTCATATTCTTCTCTCAGTAACCGGTTGGCTCCGATGAAATTCGTGCCTTGGTCACTGTACATGTGACGCGGCGCACCCCTTCTGGCTGCCATTCGGCTCAGTGCTGCTAAAAATGCCGAACTGGTCAGGTCAGACACCAGCTCGAGATGTACGGCCTTCGTAACCATACATATAAACACCGCCACATATCCCTTAGTTGTTCGCACGCCTTTACCCTTGTTGGCCTTAACTTCTACGAAACCGGTATAGTCTACCCCAGTGTGGTAAAACGGAGGAGCCGGGTTCATTCTGGCCGCGGGCAGATCTCCCATCAACTGGTGTTCCTTTCTTGTAGCATGTTTTCGGCAAGTGACACAATTCCGCAGCTGTGACTTGGTTGTTTTGATTCCACTTGGTATCCAATACTGTCTCCTCAGGGTCGCCAGAGTTAGTTTGGGTCCTCCATGAAACGTTAGCAAATGAGATTCATCTATAAGAAGTTCAGCTAAACGAGTTTTGTTAGGTATTACTTTAGGATACTTCATCTCACTGCTCAGGTTTGCATGCCGTAGGCGTCCTCCCACTCTCAAAATTCCGTTTTCATCAATAAAACAATTTAAAAGAAATAATTTACTTTTTGTTCCAACGGTACTATTCTTACTGATTTTTTCGACCTCTTCAGCAAATTCCTTTCGTTGTACATATTTAATTATTGTTAATTTAGCTTTTCGCAATTCTTGCAATGTTAGGTACGATGGCAAATGTTTACGTTTTGAAATTGGTGTCAACGCCCTGAGTATCCACGTATATATGTATTATTATTAATAGTATAGTATTATAAATATATGTATTATTTTTCGAAATGAGCTATAATTGTTTAATAAATCTTCAATAATGTTAATAGTTTGTTGTATAATATTAACTTGTTTTATTTTTCTTGTTTCTTCTTCTGTAGTGTACATGGGTTGTTGATTCTGTACTTTCTTCATGTCTAAGGATAGTAACCATACTGGTCCATGCCACCACAGTGGATGTTCTAAAAGCTGAGACACCGTTAGTCCCCTGCTAGCGCAGTCGGCAGCATTTTCTGCGGACTTTACATACCGCCAGTTGTCACTCGGCATAATCTGTTTTATAGCCTTAATTCTGTTGGAAACAAATGGTGTCCATCGTGTTGAATTTCCATGTATCCAGCCCAACACGACCATGGAATCACACCATCCATAAGTTTCATATGGGCAGCTAATACTAGAAGTAATTTTGCTCATGAGTCTTGCCAATAAATGTGCACCACATAACTCTGTTCTTGGCAATGTTATAGCCTTTCGATGTGGTATAAGCTTAGACTTTCCAGCTACCAATATAGTTTCTTGGCTATGTTTAGTTCGAGCATATACTACACATGCGTAGGCTTCTATGGAAGCGTCACAAAACCCATGGAATTCGATAATACTGTTCTCTTGCGTTCTTATCCACCGCGGCACCACACAATTTTTTATGTTTTCTATATCAGCTGCTAGTTTACACCACTCCTTGTATACGTCACCAGATACTTCATCATCCCATTGGAGATCAGTTTGCCATAGCTGTTGGAAGAGTAGTTTTAGCTTTGTAGATAAGGGTGTTAACCAGCCCAACGGGTCAAATAACTTCGAAATTTCCGAGAGTAATTTCCGTTTAGTAAGTCTTTCTATGTGTGTTGTGAAATTATAATTAAATGTAAAATGATCTTGTTTTGTTTGCCAGCATAAACCTAATGTTTTTGAAGTTTCTTCATTTTTGAAGTGATAACTTGTTTCTTCCGCATTCTGTTTTACGCTTTCTAATACTCTTTCATTATTTGAGGCCCATTTTCTTAACGTAAATCCACCTAATTTCAACAACTGATGCAGTTCCTTAATCAAGTACTTTCCCTGTTTAATGTTATAGGCACCATGGAGTAGGTCATCCATCATGAATGAATTTTCTAGGATTTCCGCTGCCTCAGGATGTTTACTACGCTCATCCGACGCCAACTGTCTTAAAGTCCTCATAGCTAAAAATGGGGCTGATTTAGTCCCATAAGTGATTGTAGTTAGTTGAAAGCTCTGTATGGGTTGTTCCGATGATTCTCTCCAAACAATTTTTTGAAGATGCTGGTCGATATTGTTAACCAATACTTGGCGGTACATCTTCTCGATGTCCGCTGTAAACGCGTAAGGATATTGCCTCCACTGTAATAACAATGATTGTAAATCCCTTTGCATGTTAGGCCCTTTGCACATTATGTCATTCAAACTAAACCGAGTAGATGTTTTGGCAGACGCGTTAAATACTACGCGTAACTTTGTTGTTAATGAGTCATCACGCTGCACACCGTGATGAGGTAGGTAGCATTGTAGTCTCGCTATTGAGTTTGTTTCTTCAGGTTTCATATGTTTTAATTCGAGATATTCTTTCATAAAGGTTTTATATTTGCTAGCTAAATGTTCTTGTTTTCTAAATTTTGTTTCTAAATTCCTCAGTTGGGCGATCGCCATAGGCTTAGACATGCCCAGTTTGTGTTTCAACTCTTCCTTCAGTGGTATTCTAACTTCATAGCGGCCTTCTTCTGTTCTTCTTGTTGTTGACTCATAAAATGTTAGACATTCTTGATCTTCGGTAGACAGATTTGAATTCTCACTGATCTCTTCCACCTGCCAAAACCGTCTGATCTCTTCTATGTTATTTAACACGACATTACACTGGTATGTCTTTACGTTGCCGCATAGCAACCATCCCAGTTGAGTTTGTTGTACTAAGGGCTGATGTGCATTACCGCCTTTTATAATGCCACTTAGCATGATGTTTGCGTAAATGTCAGCTCCGAGTAACAAATCCACGGGCCGGCTGTTATAGAACTCGGGGTCAGCTAATGGTATGTTATCAATATGCGACCAATCTGGTTTCGGGAAGCTCTTGTTTGGTAGGCATTTAATGAGATTAGTCATAATAAAGGCTTCCGTTTCGAATGTAAAGTTGTTGTGCAGAGAAGCGCATACTATAGAAATCACTCCCTTGCAGTTGTTCTCCTTTTGTCCTACTCCAAAGACGATTCCTTTACATCTCTGTCTTTTTATGTTTAATAACTGCGCCGCCGATTCTGTTATTAATGATATTTGGGAGCCCTGATCCACCAAAGCTCGCAAGGTATACTCCGAACCGTCAGAACCCTTAACACTTACCAAAGCGGTTGCTAGCAGTATCTCTGAGCTGTCGACGTGTGACGTATGTGACGCAGCCGCGAAGTTCTCATGTTGTTGTTGTGAAGTCATTTGACTACGATTTGATGACAAAGAAGGAGCATTTTTGAGTTTTGCAAATGCGTCATGTAAAATAGTGTTATGCGGTTCTTGACATTTTCGGCATGTTAAATTAGAATTGCATTTATTACCATTATGGCTAAATAGGCAATTAGTGCAGAGTTTTAATTTGTTTGCTGTTTTTAATTTTTGTTCATCATTTAACGCTAAATAATTTTTGCAATTATAAATGCCATGTTGATAACTGCACATTGGACACTTGACATTCGACACGTGCATGGATTTTGCAATCGGCTTATTTAGGTTATTGTAAGTGTTGTTCGACTTATTATATGAGCTATAAAAATGTTTCTTTATTTCCGATGATGAATTATTGTTATATTTCTTTACAGAGTTTTTTTGTAATCCACTATCTTGTTTTCTCTGGGCTGTTTCGAGAGTAATGAATTTTGTTTCCAAAAACTCTAGGAATTCTTTTAGAACCGGCAGTTCCCTAGAGTTTTTCAATGATTCTAGGTAGTCGGTGTATGTGTCGTTGTCTAGTTTTTGACCTAGAATATGAACTACGATAGGGTCCCATGATGTTATGTCGACGCCTAAGTTCTTTATACCATTTAAGCATTCCAGTGTTGTATCGTGCATCCTTTTTATTTGGTACACCGACTGCTGCTGCATGTTAGGAAGGCCAAGGAGAATGTTCATGTGGGAAGAGAAGATCAATTTATTGTTATTATAGCGATGTGTGAGAATCTGCCAGGATACTGAATAATTATCCGTACTAATTTGTAGGTGTTGTATGAGTTTTTCAGCTTCTCCGCGTACCTTGCTCTTGAGATATTGCATTTTCTGGCCGTTGGATAGTGACGGGTTGTTATGGATAGCTTCCGTGAATAGATCCCGGAAGGATACCCATTGGTTATAGTTGCCAGTAAACGTTGGAATTTCGAGTTGCGGAGTTGACTTGTTTCTATGCACGACGGACCACATTTTTTTGTTGATTGCTTTCTTCAAACTGTTGAATTGTTTCTCATACTTGTCGAACATGTAGTTGTACGTTTCGTTGCCTTCGTCTATCTCACTCTCAATCTCCCAATGTAGTGTGTCAATTGTTTTCCATCTAGCTTCCAGCGTTTTTAAAACGTCTTCGAATTCCCATTTCTCCGAGATAGACTCTACATCAATGTTTACCTTTGTTCGCAAGAAGGCTTTAAAATTCGCTTGTTGGCGACGTAACAAATCATCGGCTTTACTATTCGTACCCGTGTGTGTTTTATGAGTTGGGTTGCCCTGAGAGCTGGGCCCCGCAACCGCTGCAGTTTCTTCCTTCTCCGACTGAACAATACTCATAGTTGATTTAGACGGTGTTTTCGCTTGTTCAATCGGCTTGCCCGACCTCGTAACCAATTCCTCGTACTGTTGATTTATTAAAGCCTTCACTTGCTCATAGGCCTGCAAAGTCTTCTCAAATTCGTTAAGCCCGAAGTAAGGGTGAGCCTGACTTATTTCTCTCGTAATGCGGTCATGATTACCCTCATATTCCCTCCAGTATTCCTCCAGAGTATTCAGTCGCCTCTTGAAGTAATCTGGTGTTTTCCTATCAGCGCTATCTTTTTTGATGTTGATGCCAAGTTTGACGATGCTTTCATAGATCATCGATTGAATGTCAATAAGCTCGGCCATGTTTATTGAATGTCAAAATATATTTCTCTAGAAGAAAAATAAGGAAAGGTATGTTGGTACTTGCGTGTATGCAGTCTAGTACTTAGCTCCACGCAGTCTGCTGCAGCTGTTGTTTCACGCAGTCTGCTGCGGCTGTTGCTCCAATGTTAGCACTACAATCCTCTGACCGAACACACCAGCACTAAATGTTAACCAGTTCACCCCCGCTCGTGCAAATATCGCGATTTCTCGGAACACGTGACGCGCGAGGGCCTTTCGAAGGACCAAACTATGTACGGTGTAATGCGTTGGGGGTTGCAGAGCTTGTTGAATGATAGAATGTTGTTTCACTAAAATAAAGTTTATTGTACTGATCCACAATAACTTCTTAAATGTTAAAATGTTAGCAAGAACTATGTTAAATGGAGTGTTAGAAATGTTGCAATGAATGCACGCGAATATCACGGTTACTCGATGGCGCACTGACTCTATGTTACAATTTTAATACTAATGAAGTAACTGCGTAAGTCGCGTAATGCTGAGCAAGGTGTTCGGTGTCATTGCACCGAACACTATAAATCCATAGTAATTAAAAAGGTTAATACGTGTCTGCGACCTGAGTTGCCTCTATATCCATAGACTCTAATATATTTTGACTTATATCCTACCAATTTTTATCTACTCTAGTCTGAAAGCTAATAAATACGAAACGTTTAAACCATTTAACCGCCAAAACGCACACGTGATCACCATAATGATTAAATAAACCAAACGTTGGGCGTAATTTCAAACATCTACAAAACAACAACCACACAACACATCAATATTAATTTCATAGATATATCTAAAGTTTTCCAGTACAGTATTAGGCCATCAAGTGTCTTATAAATATAATTAAAGTACTTACAGGTTTCTTCTCTCAAACTACAAAACATTCACCACTCACACTCGACACAAAGCACTTGTCAGCGTCAGAAAGACTGCTTCAATTAATTACTTATCGTATGGGCAGTGGTTACTCTGGTGTCAGACTTGTTTAAGCCGCCCAGTAGGCCTCTGACATGGCTAGACGACTATTGCCTAATGGCTAAAACCGTGACCGACAGCTTAACGTGCCCTCCGAAGCACGGAGACGCACACAAATTAAACCACTTTGGCGGTCACCCATCTATGGAATGACCGCGAGCCTGGTTGCTAAACCTCGCCAATCACTTAGGGACCAGTGAGAGCATCTGGCTATATATTATGTTTCACTGTCACCACACTACAGATTTTAACGATTAAGAAAGACCGTGCTTTCTTGAGACCGAATCACGACAACAGTTCAGTCGTGATTCGGTCCGGAGACGCCACTCTTTGCTGCTAACCAAAAACTGTTCTTCGACGCCAAACAAAAACTGTTCTCGAAGCTCCTTTATATAGGCCGCTCGACATAGCGCTAACATTTGCTACGTCCGACATAGTTCATACTTTCACAGTTGGCAAATTAAAAATTCGAACTTGTCTCATCCAAGAACTTATTTGCACGAAATTAACTTAACAACATCTATTTCACTATACCCGGCATAACTTTTATTCAGCACAAATACTCGAATATAATTTTTCATACCATAAAAGCAAAGGAAATATCTATATTCAATTGGTTAAGCATCTTTAGAAAAATTACACCATCTTTTTATGCGGAGCAATGAAGGAACACGTCATATATAACAAAATACGTCTAAAAGTGAAATGGAAATGTTAAGGTGTAACAAAAATTTAAGATTCTAAGTTTCGTAATTCGTTATTATAATTTATTGTTATAACTTAGTAATTAAGCGTCAACGAACTACTTCGTATCATTTCGACACTATTTGAGTATTTTTGTTATTTAGCTTTACCAAATGAATGCTAAAATTACAGTGTTGTACTCGTATAATATAGCTATATTCAGAGTGTCTGTAGTAATTTTACATTTATAAATCAAATGTAAAATTACTACAGACACTCTACCAGATTCTACATATATTTATAATAAAGTACCAAAACGATTGATTTAAGCTAATTTGTTTATGCCACACGTTTTCTGATATTGCCTACTTTTAATCCTTTTTTAAAAGATATTAGCTTGTATAAAATAATTTCACTTTCATAATTACTAAATATTCAAATATTCAAAAATAAAAGGTCGTGCCACACCCAATACCGCAGATTAGAAAGAGACAACAAATTGGTTGAATTAGTCTAGCTACAACCCTCTTTTATATTTATTATTTGACGTAAAGAAGTATTGCTAGGAAACACACTCAATTCATTGTTTTTTCCAGCGACATCTATTGATTTTCTTCAAGAAAACTTCATAAATTAGTATATTTACGACTCAGGCGCATTGTTTGGCGAATATTCTGTTATTAGTTCCTAATGATTCCAAAGATGGGGTTATTTCAGTCAATTGTTTCAGAGTTCCTGCTCATGGATACAAGGGTTAATCATGATCAACGCGAGCAAATAGAGAAATAAATAAGAACGTTTATTAATTTTAAAATTAAATAATTAAATAAAATAAAGGGTAACAATAATTAGATAAAACTACAGAAACCCTATTTACACTAATAGGCGTCTAATAATCCCTCCGCAACTCAGATGGGAAAAGGCTCGCCTTGTCACACTGGATGGCTATACAATGAATAAGATGATTTAAATCTTACTTTAATTAACGTGATATGACTATGTTTAGTTACACAACTTGTCCTGCCAGCAGATCTTCACTTTACTGAGTAAGAATAGGAACACCATCGACCGTTCCATTTCAAACACTCATAACATGACAGAATTAATTTCCCGGATAAAGAAATTAACTTGACGTATGAATTGGTTCAAAAAGTAACTAACTCATGTGAGCATGGTAGCATACTATTGCCAAATGACCATTTCATAATACTAATACGGTTATTTTCATTATGTCGATGGCTTATAGATTGATTTTACATAAATGTACTAAAGTGCCATAAAAAGTGAAAATATTCTACATAAAACTTCGCCCTAATTTTGCAGATTGAGCCTAATCACGTTTTATTAAATTTTCAAGTCTTTAACCTAATTTGGTTAACAGCTTTTTCGGATTATATTTGATTTTTAGTGTGTAATAACGGTCGTATTCTTTAAGTACTTTTATTTTATTATTCTAATTTATTTAATAGCTTTCCACGCTACCCACTCTATTTTACTAAAGTTAAGCATGGATGGATGGTATATTAAAGATATTTTTTTTGTAAATATGGATAAAGTACGCGGCAAAATCGTTAATGACTCTTAGAGCCTGTGCACACCACGTATTTTAACGCGCCGGCGATGCGCGTTTTCAAAACGCGCGTCGACGCCGCGACGACGGCGCACTTTTATCCTACAGAGCAGTTTGTTGTTGTTTGTACCGATACAAACGCGATGCTAACGCGCGTCTGTATTGCTACAAGCGCGCGTCAATGGCGCGTTTAAAAAACGTAGTGTGCATAGGGCCTGATAGTCGTCGCTAATTACTCGAATAAGTCATGGGTCAGTTTCATGATACCCGCTGTTAGAGTAATAGATGTCATGAAACTAAGTCTGTGCCTTTAATAATGCGGTCATAAATTTCTTCATTGACCTAAAGTTTAATGAAAAATATCCAACTTTATGGATTAAAACTAGTATATAGGACTGCAACTATAGCAATATTTTAGTAGGACAAGTACCTCAAATACCGTATATTGAATACTAGTTGTGCCGCGCTGTTTCACCCGCCTTAAACTTTATACATTATAGCCTATATGTTAATCGGATATATAAGCTAAATTATTTATAAGCGGTGAGGCTCTGGCATGTTATAAATGATAACCTATGTGTTAATCGGATATATAAGCTAAATTATTTATAAGCGGTGAGGCTCAGGCATGTCCCGGATTGTAAAGGGTTTTTCAACATTTTATCATTCTAGAATATTTTATATACTGAAACATAGCACTAGGAAAATTACGTTTGGATCTGTAGATTATTTCACACTAGTTGTGCTTAGTGGTTTTACTCGCATCGAACATTATCTTTTAAAGCCTATGTGTTATTTGGATATATAAGCTATATTACAATAAAGTTTTAACAAAATCCGTTCGGTAGTTTTTGCGTGAAAGAATAACAAACATTCATAATGAGAAACTTTCTAATTTTAAATAATATCAGTAGGATTATAGAGATGACTGTACCAGGCGCCACTTATATTTTCAGAAACGTGTATCGTATATCGATACCTTAATCCGCAAACCAGCCAACTCCATTTTTGTCAAAAAAAATATTATGATGGAGTTTTTTTCTTACAATAATTCCGCGTAATCTGGAAAAAGCAGTAACTCCATTTAAAGTCTATTTTTGTCGTAAATTGGTGTCCGAAAATCAGACAACTCCAAGCGTTTCGGAACGCGCCAATTTTGACAGCTAACTCCGCTCAGTCGGCCATTTTGTATGGCGATACAGCACGAGTACGTTGTAGTTACAAATTATTTTCGTAAATTGAACAAAAACAGTGTATAAGATTGAAAACGAGTGCAGAATAATATTATTAGGATTCAAGGTAAGTGTAAATCACTTTTATTTATCTAAATGCATTGTAAATTTTGGGTAATTTGGGTTTTTATTTTTTGGTTGGATTTGGCTGATTTTCCTTGTGGTTTTTGTGAATGTGGTGGGAGTTAGCTTATCTTATTCATTTTATTTTGCAATAATGTACCTTGCAATTAAAAGTTATAATTTAAATACAAACTGCATGGTATATTGTCATCATGTTGTATGACTAAGTAAAAAGGTTAATGTGTCCGCTTCGTTAGCAGCAGAAAAGTAAAAACCTTAATTGTCATAAAAATGCATACATATTTTTTTGTTTTCTCTGCTTGTGTGTGTGTGAAAACCTTTTTGTTTTTGTTTCATGTATTGTACTTATTACGCTAGATGGCTGCCCAGAAATCACGCTTAAAAAAAATATTTAATAGTATGCAAAAAGAAAGCACAGATGAACAAAATAACCCAGACTCTGCTTTGTTTGTGAATAACCAGTTTCCTACAGCCTATGATGAATATACTTTGCCTTCAACTGCTTCTTCTTCTAACAACAACAGCTCTGAATTATGTTACACGCTTGAAGTACCCGCTGAGACTTTAAACTTACCTGAGCTTGCAATCAACAATACTTCTTCTAACAACAACAGCTCTGAATTATGTTACGCGCTTGAAGTACCCACTGAGACTTTAAACTTGCCTCATGACCAGATGCTTGCACTCAACAATACATACCCTTATAGCATTGTTGACGAAGTTATTATTGAAGAAGTGTTTGAACCAAGATTTCAAAAGAAATCCCCAAGTTTATTGTTACAGCTTGACCAGTCTAGGTACTCAAATAACGACGAAGTGGTTATTGATCCTGTTAGTGCAGTTGACTCTTTCGATGCCTTTTCACACGATGTAGTTCTTTCAACATTTTCATATTCAAATCATATACAGGAAGGTACTTCAATACTTGAAACCCCCAATGCACCTATCACAGATGCACACAAACTCGTTGATTACAGTGACACTGAATCTGAAGCAGATGAACCAAAAATAAAAAGGAAAAAACGATGCCAAGTAAAGAAAGAAGATTGGGCGGAAGAAATTAATAAAAAGAACAGAGAAAATGGAAAACAATACTTAGGTAAGAAAAAAATTGAAGGTGAATGGAAAAAAGATATTATGAGACCTAATAGAATCATGAAACCTCGATGCTCATGTAAAAAAACGAAAGGAATGATTCAGTGTCACCTCTTATTGGAAGAAGACAGACAAAAGATTTTTGATAAATTTTGGAGCATGTCTTGGGATGAAAAACGGGTTTATGTAGAAAATTTAGTAAAAACTATTCCCACTAATAGACAACGGGACAGAAAAAATCCCGATGAATCGAAAAGATCGTGCAGTTTTGTGTACTACTTGAAAAAAGGAGATGAGCCGATTAGAGTTTGTAAAACATTATTTTTGACTACTTTATCAATCGGTAAATCATGTATCTGGGGTTGGAAGACGCAAGCTAAAATCACAACTAATGAAACAAAAACAACACAGCCTAAAAAGACGCCTTTTCAGAATGAACTTCAAACAATGCAAAATTTCCTGGACGAGTTACCGAAGATGCCTTCGCATTATTGCAGGAAAAGGACCAGTCAGGTTTATTTACAGCCAGACATTGAGAGCAAACGGCAACTCTACAATCTCTATAAACAATACTGCTTGGACAATAATACTAACTCACTATCGATAGCTACATTTTCCAACGCCCTGGCAGTCCAAAAATTATCTTTATTTAAACCCAAAAAAGACTTGTGTGAGATCTGCAACGGATACAAGCTAAAAAATATAAGGAAAGAGGAATACGATTTTCATATTGCTAAGAAAGAAGAAGCTAGAGCAGAAAAAGATTCTGATAAAGAGCATAAAGACTTTGTGTTTACTGTAGATCTGCAAGCGGTCTTGATGTCACCTCGTTCTAATGTGTCGTCGCATTATTATAAAACTAAGTTGTGCGTACACAACTTTTGTATCTATGATATGAAAAGTAGTGAAGGGTATTGCTTCCTTTGGAACGAGACCGAGGGTGGTCTTAATTCAGACGAATTCGCCACCATAATAGCCACATTCTTTATAGAAACTGTTATTCCCAAAATGGGCAATAACAATCGTGAAATTATTTTATTCTCCGATGGTTGCTGTTACCAAAATAGAAACACTGTCTTAGCGAATGCCCTTTCTAATGTAGCAATGTTGTATAATGTGACAATCATTCAAAAATATTTAGAAGTCGGCCATACGCAGATGGAGGTCGATAGTATGCACGCGATGATTGAAAAGAAATTAAAAAATCAAACCATCAATGTACCAGCTGAGTATATAACTGTCTGCCAAAAAGCGAAGAAGACAAAAGCTTACCATGTGAAATACTTAACCCACACATACTTCAAAAGTTTTAAAAATCTAAATTTCTACAGATCAATAAGACCGGGAAAACTAAAAGGAGATCCAAAGGTAAAGGAATTTATTTAACAAAAAAAAAACGACAAACTGTACCAAACCAAGTTCGAGCTCAAATTATACCTACCATACCATTGTAGAAGTGGGTAGATGGGTGTGGGGTAGAACTTTATGTGCTTTTTACCTACTTATCGTTTTATAAATGAACCTATTTGCCTTTAATCTAATTACTTCTCTTCGTTATTCAGGTGACCGATATAAGATGTCTGAAGTATGATCCGGATGGTCAAGTGTTTTATAAGCTTCGATTTCGTGATGAATTCGCATTACTTAATCAACGACGAAAGGCATTAAATAAAACTCCTTTTGAAAACATACCACAGCTACATACTGAACGCAGAAAAATAACAAAAAAAAAGTATTTAGATTTGCAACAGTTAAAAAATACGATGCCTGAAGACTACCGAAATTTTTATGACAACTTACCTTATGAAGAATAAACATACATACCTTGATCTACATTGAATTAAACTATGCCATTAATACTATTTTAATAAATATTTTTTTAAAGAAAACAACCTTTTTTATTTCTTACCTAATGCAGTCAAATCAGATAACTACAGATTGCTATATTTTCAGTGTTTAGCAAAAGGGCCAACTCCAAAATAACGCTTTAATTTGCGAATGAAGAGTTATTAAGTAATAAACCTAGTAAAATATTAAACTTTGTGACATAATGCACCAACGGGACTTTCAGTTTCTTTTTATTTTATTCAAAATAAAAACTAGAAAGTTTTAAGTGTCTTCTGTAAACTATAGCAAAATGGAGTTGGCTGGTTTGCGGATTAAGGTATCGATATGTGCCGAGAGAAATTTAATTATTCTCAATAGAACCACAAATCCATCATATTTCTATTCGGACGGGTAAATCTCCGATCACGCTCAGCTTGTAAGCTCAGAGGAAGTGAGTCTTTATAATCCAACTATAACAGGGTTGATCCACCAACTTACTCTACGATTAACTATAAAATCAAAGTTTGTTACATAAGCCTGTTAAAGCGAAATCTTTGTTATCCATACTTTCTGACAATAGTCAAAGTCAAAAGTCACAAATTATTTATTCCGTAAAAATTTTACATTTATGTGGAATCGTCATATTTTTTTTACCCTACCGTGCAGTGCATGACGTGGCAGCCACTGCGAAACACTGCCAGAAAACTCAGTAGGTAGGAATCCTTTTTTAAAATAAAAAATACTTAAGATTAATTACAATCATGTGTGTTGACTCAGAACAACTCAATCCCAAACACTTTTATCCCTTAAATAATCAGAAATTTTGTAATATTAATGCCCTGCTACACAATTTGGCTTTAATAATTATTTTACACTTATTCGTAGACAATTCTCTAATATAAATAAATATTTCTATTCTATTCTACTTCTACCATTGACAGAGATCATAGAAATATTTTCTATTTTATTGTTTCCCACAATAAAGTTCATCATAACAGCTGAGAGAAGTTCACTGCTGAACAAAAGCCTTCCCCAAGAATCATATTGGGGGATATGCTATAATCACCACGCTTGACAGACGGGTTGGCGATCGTAGTATGACGGTTATAGTACTCAGAAAGAAGCTGCTGCCCGTCTCCTAATAGATATTTCCTCGGGTCGACTTCTACGCCCCCCACGGGATGAGATGGGGTGATGATATTCTGATATTTGCCGCCGTCGCCACACAGCCAACAAAGGTTGCGTAAGTAGTATTTAAGACTATTGGCAATTTTATAAGTTCAGATTAAGTAGAAGCTAAAATATACTCATGTTACAAACGAATGGATGGGTAGGTAGATGAAAAGTGACAAAATAAAGATTTGTTGTAACGTAACAAAAGGCGATGCGCAGCGGAAGGAAGTGATAATTACGGCATTGAATATGCACGTTTCTCATAAATTAAGTTTCAGTTCTAAGTAATCAACATATTCCTTTTTTATATATATATATATACATATAATATATACATACGTCCCAGCTGTATCTGTCCACAATAAAATAGGGCTAGATACGTTTATCAAAATAATCAATGAAAATCGAACATAACAGAGACTTGGATCGCGGCAGTTTAATTAAAATTGAAAAAAAAATATCATAAATCCGCAATTTTTTAGTACAATATTCCCTCAATAATTTCAGACACGATTTATGT
The DNA here is from genome assembly GCA_951640165.1 of Pseudoips prasinana. Classification (NCBI taxonomy): domain Eukaryota; kingdom Metazoa; phylum Arthropoda; class Insecta; order Lepidoptera; family Nolidae; genus Pseudoips; species Pseudoips prasinana. The sequence continues at coordinate 13,062,558 of OX621241.1, read as the reverse complement.
AACCAAAATCTTAGAATGATTTAATATTCGACGGGTAGACACTACGATGACGTCACAAGCTTGATTTCATTAGCCAACCATGTCAATGTCAACTCGAGTTTTATAAATGTTTGATTGTTCCCTGAATTGTGTTATTGCTTTTCAGAGCTGCGCTTAATTTTGTTTGGTAAGTTAGACCGTGGTAAACATAATTTCATATGCACTCTGAATGTTTCGTCAATGCAAATCTTATAGCAAAATTTGAAGTAATAATACATTGTAACTGTTGACGAAATGAGGTGATTAGAATAGGTAATAATCAGGCTGCAGGCTATGATTTGCGAAATGCACGAGATGTTACCGTGCAATATCTATGAAAGGCTCTCAAAAGTATTGGAAGATACAGCGTATTCCGGCCCTCCAAGAGATGGACCGATGATCTTGTTGAGGGTCGCTAGAAGTTGCTTGATGCGGTTAGTGCAAGACCGACAATTGTAGAATTCTTTGAGGAAGGGTTTTGTCCAGCATGTCTTCCGGCTGAAATAATGATAATTTTTATTTAATTTTATTTGGGAAGCAAACAATTGTACAATATATGTTAAAGCCAAAATGTATTATGGATGTCTTTGGTAAATTCTACAATCCACAACGTTTCCACGTATTACTAAATGTTTACGTTGACGTAAATTATTGAAATTAAAATTACCTACTTGTTAATAATATGAAAAGTTGAGTTAAGTATTTAATTTATATAACAAACCCAAATATCTTTATTAACTATCGCATACATAAAACATAAATTTTCACTTGACATTGGCAAAGTCATTTGTGAATAATTTGGTTACGAACGAACAATTCCATGACTTTATTGTTTGAAAATCGTATTTTACGTAGTGTTCTCATAATAAAAGGGTATTGACCGCATACAACTTTAAAGGAGCTCTTTGAAGAAAAGTTCAGATATTGGCACAAATTCAAAAGTTGAACACCATTTATTTTTCATTTCCTTGGCTACATTCATAGTTACTTCCTACAAAACAAGTAGGAAATCGTATACTCCTCATTTTTCTTTCTTTTTTAAATGCGGGAAATATTTATAACGTTTTAAGTAAACGTAAGTAATAATGTTTGTTTATTATCATACGGAAGTTAGCTTCAAACCGCAATTTATCCTGGCCAAAATTCCGCCTGAAATAACCGATCTTTCTGAGAAGGTTTTTATTCCTCAACGTCCTCTTAGTTTTAGGCAGGCTTTGTCAGTAGTTAAGGTAAAAGGGGTAATAAAACAAGAATAATAAAATATGGTTTCAACATTTTAATGGGGTTTACACATTTTTCAGATAATATTGTTGTTCCACAAACACGTTTTTATAGCTACGCAGCAGCCGGCACCTTTTTCATTTTATGTGGATAATCAACAAGATGTAATCGCCGGTAGTTAACGGCTGCGCAAATTGGGTTTTATCATTTAAAACACGGAATAAGTGAACATATTATATGACCCTTCATTCACGTAGAGTAGTCTGAATATTTTTTATTTAGTTTAACGAGGTTATATTAGATCATTTTATATGTTGTGTTATCGGTTGTCGCTAACTGTACCTATCTAGTGATTAATCTATCTAGTGTATCTATCTATCTAGTGATAAAATCGTACAAAGTATAATAATATACGCCCTCTAAATTGTCAAACGGAGAAGACACCGTTTGACAATTTAGTGGGCGTATATATATATATACATATATATATATATATATATATATACTTTGTACGATTGAAAAGAAAGATTTAGTTCAATTTGCAAATCTATTTAGGTTATACATTTTGACAAGATAAATCAAACACAACGTATAAGTGAGACAGTAGATCGAGTAATTTCAATCACTAGATAAAAAAAAATAAAAAAGGTTTTTATTCACGTAGACTTTAAAAAAGCGCTTGTAAATACACTCGCGAGCAACCAAATCGACTCAAGCCTAGACGGCGCACATATACATTGATTTTCCTAAACCGATAAATGGTAATTACAAAAGTGATATGTCATTCGAAAGCTGAAGAATTAGGCTTTCAATTAACATCAATACCTTAAAAAAAACTAAGCGCTGATTTATTGACACATTTTAATTGGCCGTCAGCGTAAATTACCTCTTTAGGAATCCACGACTTGCGCTACCTGCTCCCGCTATAAAACCCCCCACTTCCGGTTTATCTTATCAGTTGCTTGTTACAGGTTGACCGGTACACATCTCCGTAAATTGCATTCCTTGTTTTCGCTAACCCATGGATACCACACCAGAAGAAGCCGCTCAAGTTGTTGCCTTGTTGCAACAAGGGTTAAGTCAGCGAGCAATCGCTGCCCAGCTCCACTTGAGCCAGTCTTCTGTATCCCGAGTATACAGACGGTTCCAAGAGACTGGTGCCTTCAATCGGAGACCAAGAACGAGCCGCCACCGGTGCACTTCAGAGAGAGACGACCGCTTCATTGTCTCAACCTCGCTGCGCAATCGACACCTTACGGGCGTTGATGTGCAGCAAGAACTGAGACGTGTACGACAAGTGGCTGTCAGCGAGTGAACAGTGAGAAGACGCTTGAAGGAAGCCAACTTGACGCCAAAAAGACCTGCGACGGGCCCTAAGTTGACTGCAGGCCACCGACAAGCGCGCCTTCAATTTGCTCGAGAGCATCTCAATTGGAGCGTTGCGCAATGGCGATCGGTCCTGTTTACTGATGAGTGCAGAATGTGTCTGCATGGCAGTGACAGGAGAGGCCGAGTCTACAGGCGTCCGGGAAAACGATTTGCCCAATGTTGTTTCGCTGAAACAGTGGCATATGGCGGCGGTTCCTGCATGATGTGGGCTGGTATCTCTTTAGAGGGAAAAACCGAACTTGTTTTCGTGCCTGGGGGCGGCCGAGGAGGCGGGCTAACAGCTGATCGGTACATCACCGACATTCTACTGGATCATGTTGTGCCCTACGCAGGGTTTGTCGGTGAAGACTTCGTGTTAATGCACGACAATGCCCGCTGCCACACGGCACGAGTCACTCGACAGTTTCTGCAAGAGGTCGAATTACGCACGATGGACTGGCCTGCGCTCAGTCCTGACATGAATCCCATCGAGCACTTATGGGACGAGCTTAAAAGCAGAGTTCGGGCCAGAAATCCAGTCCCTTCAAGCGTAGACGAGCTAAAGACAGCATTATTAGAGGAGTGGGACGGCATTCCTCAAGAAAATGTCAAAAAATTGATAAGGTCCATGAAAAACAGACTGCGGGATGTAATTAGGGCTAGAGGGGGCAATACGAAATACTGATTTAAATAAAATAATTTTATTTTTAATTTTTTTTGTTTAATTTGTCAAATACGAGACACATACCCTTTTTCCTAAATTCCCGTTTTTCCTACTCTTGCATTCAGACATCATTTATTTCAAAAATGATGGATGGATTTCAATGATAATGATATCAAATTAAAGCTGACATCTTAAGCTTTCGAATGACATATCATTTTAATAATTTCCATTCATGATTTTAGTTGTATCAATGTATGTGTGCGCCGACAAGGCTTGAGTCGATTTGGTTGCTCGCGAGTGTAGTCAGAACATGTTTGTAGTAATATAGTTGTATACATTAGATATTATTTCTAGTAACATAGATATTTAGGTACATCTTGTATGAAAACATTTATAAAATTTTAGGTACAGATATACACGGCTATAGCTAGGAACGCACTTTGGTTTCAATATTCGACGCACTGGCCGCGTGCTACTCCAAAAGTGTCGAGCCCGCCGTTCAGCCGGTGAATCTTTGACTCCGTCGAGCGCCGACAGATGGCGACATTATAAATCTACGTATAATATATTTTCATTACACGTTGTATACACACCTCTAGCTAGCTCAGGTTTAATTGTACTAAATTTACCAAAACAAGTCAAATCGTGGTAGATGCGGTGAACTTACAGTTAGAGATGAAATCAAGTTATAGGTGGAATCCTGGCATGATAATAGTATCGCCCAATATAACATTTCAACCTATGGTTTAATCCCAATAACAGTCATAAAGTAAAATAAACCAATGAAAATTTAAATTGTCTAGTTGGAAGAGGTTGCATAACTATCGGAAAGGAATTCGATTTAGCTAGCTTTCCTTCCTGCTTAACTAGTTTTAGCATCAGCGCTATCCCAAGACTGCAGCGTTGTTATTCCAAGTTGGGATTTGCTTCTCTCAATAAATATTTATATATCTAATCTACATATAAAATGAAATGTAATGCAACCAGAAAGCTCCAGTTCTATTTTATTTGGGGCGGACGATTACCTTTTTGATCTAAAGGTAGTGCGTTCAACTGATCTCAAAACATTTTAGCGACCCTCCGGCAGTTCTGCATCGTAATACCGCCTCAGATAGGGAAAGAGACGAAATAACGCTTTAACTGTTCTGTCCAATTGACGGACTCATCGGATTATGTCTATGAGATAATAAATATTACAATTGTGCACTATAGTATGCTGTATGATTTAGTCACCATTTCAAAACTTAATTGGGACTTTATTATTAGAGATTTAATCATACTAAGTTTTTGGTAAGCAATATATTTATCACAGTTCCATAGTATAATTTATTTGTTGCACTCCTGCTACTGTTTACTTTACTTTCAGTTCCTATCCATCCAAAGGTTGTCTGAAAGAGATCACTTAAGGCGATAAGACCGCCGCATTGTACCTTATGTTCTTTATATTATATCCGATGTATTTTCTTTCCACCTGAGTGTGTACAATAAAGCGAGAAATGGTAACTGAAGATCCAAGATCAATTACGCATGCCCATTTTATGTGTCTAGAATTAAATTGCTTAGGAGAGCTTTCCACAGCCTTGCCGTGTGTATTAAACAAAAAGCCCGAAGATCTAATGGATAAATGAAGGTGGTCAAACAACATCATGGAGTTCTAGAGCACATTCTATGTAGGTAAAACTAGCAGTGCCCGCGGACTACGTTCCGCGTTATAAGTATTTTTGTACCCGCCCGTTTGTCACGCGTAATACTTCGGGTAATAAGTTCGTGATAAATAATAATAATAATAATATCTAGGGACAATGTCAGACAGATCATCCTAGCCCCAAACTAAGCAAAACTTGTTCTATGGGTACCAGGCGACGATATACATACTTATATAGATAGATAAATACTTAAATACATAGAAAACACCCATGATACAGAAACAAATATTCGTGCTCATCACACACATTTTTGCACTTACCGGGATTCGAACCCAGGACCACCAGCTTCGTAGGCAGGAGCACTACCAACTAGGCTACGGTGATAAAAATTATGATATGAATCATAGCCTATGACACACCCACAATAACGTAGCTTTCTATTGGTGAAATAATTTTGAAAATCGGTTCAGTTGATCCAGAGATTACCCCTTACAACGTCACAAACTCACAAACGTTACCGCTTAATAATATTAGTATAGATATTATAGGTAAAATTACCAACCCATGCCTATATTATTAACACTTAGACAAGAACGATAAAAATTAATGGGTAGGTGCAGGTCGCTCTCCAGGCATTTCGCTACAGGTGATAAAAAGACTCTTCTTGTCACCTCTATCGAAATGCCAAGAGAGCAAGTCGATCAACACAAGCTGACCGTTGCGCGAAACCTCTCCACAATACGCATTTTGTGCTGCAATATAATAAAAACCATACAAGATGTTTTAAATTCAGGCCATGTACAATATAAAAAAAAATATATCAACAACGATTTTTATAAATGATGATGTTCAGTTTTGCTCAACGCGCTTAATAAAGCTTTCACTTAAAAAAATTGTTATAAAGTATAATGTATTCACACACGGAGCATTGTTTAAATCTTACCTTCTGGTTTGGAATAGTTCGTAATTATGATGACAACATCCTGGCATCCCATTTATACAGGTCAGGATGGTTATCGTTATGTGTAACACCGGGTAATTTAACATTGTAGCTTGAGACTATGATGTCGCAGACAGAACTTTGTACATTTTTTACGAAGTCTTGTTGTTTTCTAATGAAAAGAACAGGACTTTTCATTGGAAAAACCCAAAACGTATCGAAATCGACACGGTCTGAATTTCTTGATTATTATTTTTGATGCTTTACACATATAAAATTTTATTCTGAGAATTAAAACCATTCCCCGAGGAATGGATTAAGAAGAGAATCGTAAATTTAAACGACCTAACAAGATCTTTCGTAGCATGGATTCTATGGTCAGTTTTATATGGATATATTTCCAAAACCATTTATATCCGTTGTCTAGTACCCAAAGTGCAACATTGCTTACTTGGGGCTAGATGGGGCTGTGTGTTATGTCCCGGATTTTTATATATACCGGATATTTAGTTCCATAAATATATCAACAAGAAAGGTCACCAACTAAAACGTGTATAAGCGTTGAAACAATAACAGACCTTTTAATAAAAATCGCTTTTAATAAAAATCGCACTCTCCCAGAGTAACCACGTATATAAGTTCATATTAATAAACTGGGAGTAAGCTCGGATTAACAATTTATTCCTTACACCGAGATTAACTAACGTGGCATGCCAACACAATCAATAAAAAAAAACATTTTTTTGAATTTCGGTTCTATGTATGGGGAACCTCCAAAATTATTATTATTTTTTTATTTTTGTGTTAAAATATTAATGCGGTTCACAGAATACATCTACTTACCAAGTTTCAATAGTACAGCTCTTATAGCTTCGAAAAAAAATGGCTGTGACATACGGACGGACAGACAGACAGACAGACATGACGAATCTATAAGGGTTCCGTTTTTTGCCATTTGGCTATGGAACCCTAAAAAGAGTGAGTAATCGTATGAACTAATGCTTGACGATGACATTAATGACAATGTCAGACAATATTTTAAGTTTGAAATCTTGAAAAATCAACGTTTTAGCGTGTTCTGATCAGTGCTCTTCTGCTTCGGTGGTATAATAAAACTTAAAAATAAAAAGCACTTCATATAACATCACATGCCTCAATGGAATTTGATTTTCATCCAAATATATTTCATTTGACAAACTCAAATCAACAATAAAATAATTTGGGATTGGGATTTTTCCGTAAAAATAAATTTCTCAGTATCAGCCCGAAGTCTGGAAGTTGGCGGTATTATACCCCCGTGCCTCGGAGAGCACGTAAAGCCGTCGGTCCTGTACCTGAACTCTTTCCAGTCGTGTCGCTAGGCGTCCCATCGGATCATGAGAGTGATGGAATAGAATGTGCCCCTGTGTTTGCGCACACACTTGTGCACTATAATATGTCCTGCGCAATTGGCTAGTCTCCATTAAGACTGGCCGCCGTGGCCGAAATTCGGTCGGGAGGACATCATATATAATCCATGTTTATTAATTTCCACAACAGACAACGAACGCCAAGGTTTAACTACTCTGTGACGAAAGCAATTAAAATGAATTGACTAGTCTATACCTACTCAGTGACTAAACTAGGTGGTGCCAAGGATTAACTTTTACTCCGAGAGTAACTTCGGATTAGCTAATTCCCCCCTTACTCCATATTTATTAATAGTGATTTTAATAAATTTTAAGTTTAAACCTGGATTAAAATTAATCCTAGTCTAGTATATGTTTATAAATAAGGCTGTAAATGTGTAATAATCGTTATACTTTTTGATTTAGAGGCCCTGTGTTGTCTTAAGTTGCGCAAGCGTCTATACCCTATGACATTGCTAGAAACATAAGTATTAACAAGATTTTTCCGGTAGTTTCATTTATTGTTGCCAGAAATAGGTGATTTATTTTACAATATGCCTGCTTTGCTATAGCCATTCTAACTTAGATGTCCATGAATGGTCTGTTATTAAGCTGCCAAAATTTTTAAATTTCTTAATACACCAAATTATTAAACCTCTTTTAGGAACATAATGTAGATTTATTTTAATATTTACGCCTTAAATTTTTTACCAAATTTTCATATACATATTTACTTAATTTTATGAAAGATGTTGGGATAGTTGATACTGCAACACGACACTCGACCCACCACCTTCGTATGTTACCTTTTTTTTTTTTTTTTTTTTTTGATAAGGCAGGGGGAATGCTAATGCATGCCACCCGCAAAAAGTGTCTGCGGGTGGGTATGTCGGACTCGCACCGACTAAACCTAACCTGCCGTGGACTTCGTCTGGCGCCTGATGGGGGGAGCCCCGGGAACGCGGGTATGCTGCTCCGGTGCCCCCCTTTTGCGCCGTGTCCCAGATGGTCGGGACACGCACCCGGGGAGGACTGTGAGTTGCCCTCCCCATTTGCCGACTCCTGCCAGTACGGCACAGCGACTGTGCCACAAACAGTTCGCTGTCTTCCCGGGGCTGCTTGCACATGGCAGCAGTAGAGGACACTTCTCATACTGCCACCGCAACCCCGAGGGGAGTAGGGCTAACGGCCGCCGCCGCCGCCCCGACGCCTCCTCCGTCTACGAGCGGGGTCGGCTCGCTCCCGATCCCGCTCGGCGGCCTCCTTCTGGAGCATGACTGCTTCGCAGAAGGAGACCACGGCGTCCCATTTGGTGGAGTCGCCAGCCAGCATCGCATATATGACTGCTGGCGGCGAAAGATCCCGTCCGATCTCAGCGACCAGGACTCGTCTCTCGGCCTCCCAGGCCGGGCACTCCTCCAGCGTATGCTGGGCAGAGTCCAGGTCGCTCCCGCAATGGTGACAGTGTGTCGTCACTTCTCGGCCGATCCGGCGCAGATACTCACCGAAACACCCGTGTCCGGTGAGTATCTGAGTCAGTCTGTAGGTGGCGCAACCGCCCTTCCTTCCCACCCAGGCCTCGAGGTGAGGCAGGATAGCACCGACGGCACGTTGGCGCGCGTTCAGCCGCAACTCAAGCCTTGCGCGCCACTGTACAAGTACGCGCCGGTGTGCTTCCCGCCTGTAGGCAACGAGCGTCTGCTCTGGCGTCTCACCGCTCTCCCGGCGGACGCGGATTTCGGTGAAAACCGTCGCGTCGACTGCCGCCAGGAGATCAAACGGTGGAAAGCGCGCCAGGAGTGTCGCCGCCTCAAAGGATATCGTTCGATATCCTCGTGCGATCCGTATGGCCACCACACGCTGCAGGCTGTTCAAGATAGCCCTGCAGCGGGAGGCGCCCGTCAGGCGTTCAGACCAGACGGGCGCCCCATAAAGGACCATGGACCGCACGACACCTCCGTAGAGGCGGCGAACTTCTTCCCTGGGACCCCCGAGGTTCGGCAAAAGCCGGTGTAACGCGCCGGTTACCCGGCGCACTCGGGGGGCCAGACGCTCGAAATGCTCCTCGAAGCCCCATCGGCTGTCTAGGGTGAGGCCCAGGTACTTCATGTACCGCCCCACCATGACCTCTGCGTCACCTACACGCATCGACGTACTGGGTGGTTCCTCCCTACGGCGTAAGCCGTGGAACCATAGCGCCTCGGTTTTGTGAGGCGCTACCCGAAGGCCCAGTCTCGTTATGGCCGCGACGACACACGTGACACCGAGTTCGGCGAGCCGTACCGCCCGCTGGAAACTTGCCTCCCGGGCTATGACGAGCGTGTCGTCCACATAGCAGACGACGCTCACCCCGGGAGGGAGGCTTATCCTCAGGACCGCATCGTATGCGAGGCTCCATAGCAGAGGTCCTAGCACGGACCCCTGAGGAACCCCGCAGGAGAGCTCCCTCCGGAACTCAGTCCCGTTCCGACCGACGAATTGAATCGTCCTGTCGCGCAAATATGCCCCGACTATACCACGGAGATAGGGAGGCACGTTGTGATGGACCAGTGCCTCCCGTATCGCCCGCCAGGGGACGGAGTTGAAGGCGTTGACGATGTCTAAACTCACCGCCAACGCCACCCCCCCCGCCCGAACGGCGGACTCCGACAGGGCGCGGACGCGATTGATCGCGTCCAGCGTCGAACGTCCCTGCCGGAAACCGAACTGGTTGTCCGATAAGTCGGGGCCAACGCGCGACAGATGCTCGCTGAGACGGGCGGCGATGACACGCTCAAAGAGCTTGCCCGCCTCGTCCAGCAAGCATATTGGTCGGAACGCCGAGGGAGAATCGGCGGTCCTGCCCGGCTTGCTCAAGAGCACTAGCCTTGCCTCTTTCCAGCAGGTGGGGAACACGGTACTACGGAGGCAGCTGGTGAACAGTTGCCTCAACCGGTCCCCCAGGACTGCCAGGGCGCAAACCCACGCCCTGCCCGGTATCCCATCCGGGCCAGGGCGGTATTTCGGGCCGCAAGTCGCCGTACTGCTCGGTCCAGCTCCCCCTCCGTCACCTCCAACTGGTCGTCCCAATCATGGTACGACGGTGACGGAGGGTCCGAGGGACTGTCCTGGACCCTAGGGAAGAGGGTGTCCACCACCCTCCTCAGGAAGTCCGGGTCCAGGGTACTCGTCAACGGAGGGACCCACGGTCTGAGCTTGCCCAGTACCATTTTGTACGGGCGCCCCCATGGGTCCCTATCCAGTCCCTCGATGAGCTCGTTCCAGGACCGAGCTTTGGCTTCCGCTATCGCGATGGATAGCGCCTTGACGGCGACTTGATACGCCCTGTGCGCTCCGGCAGCCTCTTCGGCATTGGCTCGCCTCCTCCGACGGGCCCGCTGGTGTCGGCGACGTGCTGCGACGTACTCCGTACGGAGTCGGTCGTCTGTCACCCGGACGGATCCGGGGCATCGACGTGTCGCAGATGCGAGACATGATGCCCCGGAACCAGCCCGCTTGCGAATTGGGATCGGACGGGATCCTCTCTCCACCCTCACTCGCACCCCAGGCGATGGCGACGGCGGCAGCCGTCAACATGTCGCGGTCCAAGCGGCGTAGGCACCAGCGCCGCGGTGGGACAACATTACTGCGGTCAGGGCCGCCTCGGGGCGGACGGAAGGCCACGCTGAAAACGATGTGTCGGTGATCCGACAGCGTGGCAATTTCCTCCGCAACTCTCCACCCCGAGACCAGGTGCATGGCCGAGGGAGTCGCCCACGTCAAGTCGACGATCGACTCCCCCTGCCACCGCACACAGGTGCTTACTGAACCCCGATTTAAAAGACGGAGGTCCAGTCCGGCGGCCCATTCCAGCAGTAACTCCCCTCGAACGTCGTCCCGGGCATCGCCCCACACGCTAGAGTGGGCGTTAAAATCGCCCAGGACGAGTACCGGACGGGTCTGGTAAGAGCTAATATGGCTCGTTAGCCCGTCCAGGTACGCCTCAAAATTTGCGAGGCCGCAATTCGGGGAGATGTAGCAGCCCACCACGAACTGCTGGTCCCCACTCCACGACGACGAATCCGGGCCCCTTGGCCAGGAGTGTGCAATGGGGGTCACGTTCCCCCCCTGCCCAATAAATGGCGACGCGGCCCCCATCCGCCCCGAACCAACGAGGGTGGTCGGGAACGGAGTGAGGCTCCGCCACTATCGCTAGGGCAACCGAACGCTCAGCAATCGTCTGCGCAAGAAGAGCTTGCGCAGCGATGCAGTGGTTCAAGTTGCCCTGCAAAATAAGTTGGGGGGGAAAGAATTTTAGACCTCCATGGACACCCCACCGGGGCCAGAGCCCGGATCGTTGGACCGCGACGATGTAGGAGCGGACGTGGCAGGACGTCCCGCTCCCTTTCTCTTGGGTGGCGTGCACCTACCGCTGCCCAGGCGATGGTTTGCCGGCCTGCCAAGGTCGGCACACACTACGCAGTGAGGGGCGCGCGCCGTGCATTCCTTCGCCTTGTGGCCCTGTTGGCCACAGACGAAGCACGACGCGCTCCGGTCGCACCCTGTGCACCGAACCCTGACGTGCCCCTTCTCCAGGCAGCGGTAGCACTGGAGAGCTCTGGGTGGAAGCGCCACCACCCGGACCGACATCCAGCCCACTAGTACCCGGCCGATTACCGCTAATTTGCGGGCGGCCACTAGTGGGCACCGAACCCACACCGAACCTAAGCCCGACGGGGAGAACCTAATTTCGCCGACTTTTACGTCGGCGACGGCACATCCTCCCGCCGTGGCTATTGTTTCAGCCACTTCGGTGGGGTCGGCGGAGTCGTCCAGGTCCATCACCCGGAGCTCTCCCATTACGACAGGATGCGCCACCACCGCATCCGTCTCAGCTAAGGCTTCCCTTAGCCGAGTAGTGAGGGCCTCCGCCTTCGCGGACCCCTCTGGACCAGGGATCCTCAAAATAAGACCCCCGGTCAAAGCCCTCTTGGGGCGAAGGCCAGCCTCCAGGCCAAGGTCCTGCAATTGGACTTTGGTCCTTGCCATCTTCAAGACCTCGGCCATGGTAGTGGCCGAGGTCGACGGCAAGTTTATCGTCACTGCCGCGGACGGTGGAGGTCGCGGCAGTGCGATAGGCCTCTTTGGAGGCGAAGGCGGCAGTGGCCGATTAAGGTGGGCAGCCTTGGCCTTGGCCTTTCGGCCAACCACCTGGGCCCATGTACCCTCGGCGGGTGGCGGTGGCGCTGACCGCACCGGCATCGTCGCATTCCTAGCCGCAGCGGCCTCTGCGGCGGCAGCCCGTCTCCGCTGCCGGCCACCCCGTTTCGCGGTGGGTGGCAGTTGGGGCGGCGCTCCGCTCCCAGCGAGTGGTGGGCGGACGGCCCTGCCCGGAAAGACCTCTGCCATGACCTCCTGGCGCATCTGAACCAAACGTTGGTCCCAGATGCGCCCCATTTCTCGCAATTTGCGGTCCAGAATGGCCGCAAATCTGTCTTCAGGCGAGACGTGGTCTTCCCGAGCAGGTACAGCACGGGGAGCATCTAAATTGCTCCTCCAAGTTATCGGTGCCGGTTGCGGCGACGATGGAGCGTGGACAACCGGTGCCGGCGGCGGAGACGGTCTCAAAGACGGCGCTGACCGCGGAGCAGGTGGTGACTGCCGGGATGGCGAAGGCAATGGCGGATAAGCCCCGATATCCCTCTTACGAAGCTCCGCCATCTCCGCCGACATGGCGGCCACCCGCGCCTCTAAGGAGGCCAACTGGGAGCGTAGCCGCTGGTTCTCTAGCTCCAGCACACTCCCGTCGGTCCTCCCACAAAGCTTTGCGGCCTTGACCTGACGCCCATCCTTTTCGGCGCGTCTCGTCCGTTTCGAGCCAGGAGTCTCCGCGCGGCCATCTCGGCTGGATACCGACTCCATGGAAACCGCGGACCTAAGAGAGCTATCGCTCTCCGTGCCCGCGGCTTGTTCCCTCGGTGGTCCAGGTACTGGAGTGGCCGGACGGGAAAAGGTCTCCCTGACCTTTCTAGCGGCCTTCTTCTTAGAAGCAGCCTTCGCTGCCTTCACCTCTTTATCTGCTATGGGGTGCACCACACCTGGCACACCCGCTAGCTCCTCAGGAGTTAAGGCAATTAACTTAACTTGCGGTTGGGCAATTTGTATATTCTGTTTTTCTTCCATAAATGATAAAATGGCGTTCACCAACCCAATTCCCCACCCTCCATCGAGCCCTCAAAGGGGATGCTTTACAAGCACCAGGGATATTGGGCGGTATATCCATGGGATTATGCCAATCTGCGAGACCTCCAACGCGAACCGATACTGGACAGCCCAATGTCCAGCACGGCGCGCGCCGGCGTCTGCAGACCGGCACACGGCGCCAGCCCAGACGCCACTTGCAGTTACGCCTACCCATGGCTAGCCTTGACGGCCGTCCGACCGGACGTCGCAGCCGATTGATCGGGGCCCGGCTAGACCCCGACCGCCCGTGTAAGGGGAAATCCGGACCAAAGAGGCGTGTTGCGGGTGAGGGATAACTACTGCCCGACCCCTCACCAACTCAACCTCCAGGACTCCTTCATCCCCCCGTACGGGTCCCCGCGCACGGCACAAACACGCGGGTGATCGTTGCGGAATTCCTACCATACATGGATGATGTATGGAAGGTCCGCCAAGATACGACCACAGGATCTTGGCAGATTCCGCCCCCCCCCCCTGTGTCGGAATATTCGCCACGAGCAGCAGTCTCTCCCAAAATATTAAGAAAGACTGCCGCTCGTGCCCAGGGTGCACCACGAGGAGGTTTTCCGACCTAGCACCCCTTCGTATGTTACCTACACTTGATATTTCATAGTACATTTATTATCTGAGTTTTCTAATATAAGTTATATTACAAAGGTGAAGAATACTCAGATAATAAGTTTATTATTATTTTGTGTCATTGTCTTTGCACCTTCTATTCTTAGAATCTTATCGCTGTGTATTGGGGGAAGGATAATATAACTTGGTTAACCATGGAGTTAGATATCTATTTACCAGAAGACCAACATAAACTATGAAAACCACATCTAAACACGTGGACTCCGAAGACTATTTCTAAACATGACGAGTAGCTTTGTCCCCGCGCCACACACACAATGTGATGACATATTAAATAGGTACTAGGTAAAATAGTATTGTAATTCCATGTCATATGAACTTGGGATCTAAATAAAGAAATTTTAATTTTAATGCGCACAGTGAAAAGATACCTTTGAAGCAAAGAACGTGAACGCTCAGCTCAAAGGAGACCGTCGGGTAAAAAATACCAAACGGCTTGTCAGGACCAAAACTTTTAACAAGTTAAAAACATTTTGTAACTGTACACCACAAAAGAAAAAGTATAAGTTATAGCATCGACATTGCTGTGTGGAGACGGCATAGAATATCATCACCCCATCTCATCCCGTGAGGGGCGTAGAAATCTACCGAGGGAATACCTATCCGAGAACGGGCAGCAGCGTTTTTCTGTGAATTATGACCTTCTACTTATGAACTTGTCTGCAAAGCGAGATGATTATGACATATCCCCCCATTCTTTGGGGAGGCTTTTGTCCAACAGTGGACGTACTTTGGCTGACATGATGATAGCATCGGTTGATAGGTATAGTAAATTATCTCGAAGAGATGTCTGACAGAGATAAGTTATATAACTATAGCACTTTTTAATATTCTAGGCCCACACACACACACTTAATATTTTAATATTCTGGCTCTGTATTGGTGTAAAATAATACAGACATACAGGTTTCCTGGAAGAGATAGCGATAAGGCCGCCACTTGTACTATTTCCATTTTAATGTTATTTTTTTTTACTCTAAGTTTATGTCTTTGGTGTGCAATAAAGAGTTATCTATCTATCTATCTATATTTATCTTATTTAATCCTACTAATATAATAAATGTGAAAGTTTGTAAGTATGGATGTTTGTTACTCTTTCAGACAAAAACTACGGAACGCATTTAGATGAAACATTGTAATAATATAGCTTATATATTTGAATAACACATAGGTTTATAATTTATAAAGTTTAACCCGGGGCACAGCTTATTTTATTATATAATACGTTTCGTTAACATCCTCGTCCCTTAAGTGCTATATGGCATAAATTCTATGAGTTAGGATTAAACAAAAAATCATAATGTCGATAGTGATAGAATTACCTGAGTCATAGGATAATTATTCGGATAGAATTAAAAGATGCACAACCGCACAAACCTGTGTAATAACCTGAACCACGCGATTCAGATTTATGGGTTCCTTAAAATCATTGGACATATTTACGTATTATTTATATAAATTATTTTATTCACGTAACAATATTTATGTAAGATTTCAACGTTTCAAATTTATTAACATCGTAACAAGATCAGTTGTTCTTTTTTCCTATAATATTTACGTAATGAGATATGAACAAATATTTTTTTTATACATACACGCTCGCACTCACGCCTGTTACCCAGAGGGGTAGGCAGAGACAACGGATTTCCATCTGTCACGATCTTTGCACACGTATTTTGCCTCGATTACGTACTGTCATTATATTCTTCATACATACTCGCCAGTTTAGGGTACTTCTGATCTGCCCTTTCTACTAAATGTTCGACGAGGTCTTCCCCTTCCGGTTGTTCCATTCACACAGGCCAGGTATACTACTTTGGTCAATCTTCTTTCATTCATCCTTTTTAAATGGCCCAACCATCTCAGCATTCCTTTTTCAATCTTTGTGACTACATCCTCTTTCACACCACAAGGCTCTCTTACATCAGTATTTCGAATTCTGTCTCTCAAAATCATTTTTTTTATAGATACAGTTGAATAAGACAGGTAGAGATAGACCAACATATTTTTTTTTATATAAATACATAGTAAAGGGTATTAGATTATATTAGAAAGAAACTCTATAATAAACATGTTCTGACTTTTACAAGCGATTTTTTAAAGTCCATGTGAACCTTTCATTTTATTATTAAACAAAATGCATTCATTCAGGTAACTGCACATAATAATTAAAAATGTAAAAATAATATATATGTATAATAAAAAGTTGTTAGTTAAAGAACGGGGGACAGGAATTATCGGTCCCATATTAGCACGAACAACTTCAGCTGCTACAGCAACAAACTCATAATTTCCGGATACAGAGTACACCCAAACTCGGAACAACTACTACTACTTAACTATAAGTTCACATAATGTTGTCCTGTGCGGGAATCGAACCCGGGACACGAAATGGCGCGACGACTCACTTAACCGCTGCGCCACATATACAGTTTGAAAAATAAAAAAATAAAAAAAATTCAACGAGTTCAACGTTTTCGGTGCAATATTAATATTTATAATTGTTGTGTTCCCTAAAAATGTCCTCACGGCTCTTGCCTGTGCTAGCGCTGGGCATCCGTCTCCACCCTAAAAATGACTTTTAGTCCGCTTCTATGGTGGACCAAGCGTAATCGGCGCATAGCCGGATGCTGCCGTTCGGCTTTACTATCGGTACCACCGGTGTTTCACACTCGGAATTATCTGTTTTTGTAATGACTCCTTGTTGACATAACCGATCTATTTCTTCGTCTACTTTTCCCTTCAGAGCGTAGGGTATTGGCTTAACAAACATTGGTGTTGTGTTCTCTTTTAAGGGTAGGTATGTGTCCTTAACAGTTAGGTATGCAGCCTAGCGTACCATCAAACACACAAGCGTATTCCTCTAACAGGTTGTCCAGCTGTGAATCTGTGTTTTCCTTAATAGTGTTGATATCAGCCAGATTCATGTTTATTGAACGTATCCATGCTCGACCGAATACTGGATCCACATCTTGTTTAATTATGTATAGTTTTCCATTGAACGGTTGATTTTTGTATTTGCAATTGACGTAAACAACACCTAGAGGTTTGATAATTTCTCCAGTGTATGTCCGCATCGTGATATCAGTTTTGAATATTTTACGTCCTGTGTTAAGATTTCTGAAATCTTTTACTGACATTGACGATAGGGCTGCTCCCGTGTCGATTTCCATTTCCGATTTTTGTCCCTCCATGTATATATTTATCATATACTTATCATTCTTGTTGGTTCTGATAATATTTGTATCCCAGGGGGTATCATCGTCGATAATGTCCGGAGAATGTGGCTCTTGTTGTAAAGGTAAATTTTCTTGTTCAATTTGATTGTTAGTCTTAGCTGATTGTAAGCAGACTCGTGCAATGTGTCCTATGCGCTGGCATTTGTTACACATGTCGTTAATACATTTACAGACGTTTGCGCGATGATCTGCGCTTCCGCAGCGCATACATTTGCCTCGTAAGTCTTGAATCGTTAAGGCTTTATTATTGTTTTTAATTACGTTCTTTTGTCGTATATTAGCTTGAAAGTTGCTTTTTGTAGAGTGTGGTTGAATTAGGAACTTTCCATCTGACTTTGCTATTTCCATCGCCGTTGCTGTACGTACTAGGTCTGTAAAGTCCACTGCGCTTCTGTTTTCTAATAGTTTTGTTTTTATATCGGTGTCATGCAATCCTCTAATGAATTGTAATGTTAAAAAGTTGTTACTAATCGATTTTTTACAACCGTTACATGTAAATTCGCAATCTTGTGCTAATCGTTTCAATTCTGATGTGTATGTCATTATTGATTCGTCAACACCCTGCATTCTTGATATGAACCTATGCTGGCAAGCCCAGATGCTCGGTGTTGGGTCTATATATTCTTCTAAAAGTTTGACCAGTACGTGGAACTCTTGTTCACGGGGGTCGCCGGGTGAGCAGAGATCGTACGCCTTTTGATGCAATTCCGGTGGTAGAGAGGATAATAATATGTATATTCTGGCCCGTGCGTCTTTATAATGGTTTAACTCAAGGTACATCTCTAGTCTTTTCACAAAATTTTTGAAGGATTCTTTTTCATGAAAAGGTTGTAAATAAATTTTTGGTGTGTTTGAGTTTGTAAAAGTCACGACAGGCGTGCCATCGCAGCCTTGAGCCATGACCAACGTCGACGGACATTCAGCAGCTGTCGGTGGTGGGCGTAGTTCGTGGAGTTTCAATTTGATTTGTAAAATATTTTCTTGAGTACTGTACCTCTGTTCGATTTCTGATTCCAAGTCTGTTTCATTATGAGCTTCGATTTGAGTTTGTACTTGATCGAATTTATTTTCATAATTCTCCAATGTGACGAGTCTTATGTTTGCTTCGTACTCCGTAATTCTTCCGTTCATCTGTGATAATTGGTGTTGCAGCTTCGTCAGCTGGCCCCGTATCGATGTACGTGTTCTTTGGAGTCGCGTAAGTTCTTCCATCGTCGCCAATTTGTTATATCTTTGTAAAAAGACTGTTCATTGTGTAAGCATTTATTTACAATGCGGAAAACAATTATTGAATGACAGACGTGTCAATTGAAAACCGTTTACTCTCACCATAGAGGTATTAAATACCATGGAGGTATGTAGGTATACAACAATAATCTTTTGATAAATACAACTAATATTTCATATTTATTTTAAGATTTCACATTAAGAGACTTTCAAATAATGCAACGCAATCCTTCACGACGTCATGCAAAGATAATTATCAAAGTTGAATTTATTGTCTAGTATCAAATATTGTTAAAATGTTTGTTTCATAAATTAAAGAGTGAATAAATACTGCTTTTATCACCCAGTTACAACTGATAAGAATAAAAGTATTTCTATATAAAAGGTATTTTTGAGAGTGTTCTGAACAAGCTTATTTGAAATAAACAAACTAATATGGTATGCTAAGGTTATATATTATGTACATGATTAGATTAAACAACTTTCTTTTATATATTTAGTTTTTAGCAGTATTTTATGAGAAACATGATTTATTATTATATTCCGTGGGTAGGTAGTTGCTTGCTTAAATCACAAGTATAATAAAAGACTCATTTATCTTCAAAAACATTCGCTTGTTATAATTTTCTTAATTTTTTTTTTGTAAAAAAGTATTTCCTATTAAGAGTAGAGAATATATAATGAGATAAATTATGTACGCGTAAACGAATAAACGTGTTAGAAATAAATTCTGTGCAACTGTTTTTTGTGTTGTGATATTTTAACTTTTGGTTCTGTTTTCACTTTAACGCCTCCGACCAAGGCCTCCCCCAAAGCTACAAAGGCCTCTTTGGGGGAGGTCTTTCTGCTGATATGATGATGAGGATGATCCTGAAATTGCACGTACGAATTCAACATAATTTAGCATAGAAAAACATTCTTTATCAAATAATATAAGATAATCCAAATTCTACTTATAATTGATAGCAATCAGATGGCCGTGTGTGAATAATGCCCTTGGATATAATCATATTAACAGTCAAAGGATGCTTCCTTTGAATGTTAATATAATAATATCCTAGGTCATTTTTCACACACGGGCATCTGTTCCCAAACAAAACAGAGCTTGGACTATGGAAACCATAGCTGACATATACATATATACTACTTTTCTTTCGTAAATACATACTTATATAAATATTTGGAGACTAGACTCAGGACAATCATACAACACAGATATATATGTATGTCCTGGGCGGGAATCAAACCCACGACCTGCGGCTTGAAAGGCAAGTATCTACTTACTACGCCTACTGGCTCGTCAACGTATAAAATCCGCGATTGTATATTTTAGGCATTTTTTGATAGTTTCTTTTAATAAATATTACTTATTTTTTATGTGTATCTATAATGACGATCGCACTTTAATTCTACCAACATATTCATTGTAGCTCTAAAAGAGGCAATCACGGCCCAGTCGATATGGAAAAGCCAGTCAAATCTGATCCGATCCTGTGGAGCATTTCTTTAAAAAAGAAGGCATTTCAGTAATCCGGAATATTATTTATCGAACCAAAATTTGATCACTTGTTTTACAAAATTTTCTTCTACAAAACAATGTTTTCCTTAAAGCTCAAAGGACTATTAGTAACAGCAGTTATAAAACATGTTGTAACAATGAAATTATTTCGGTGACATTTTCCTGTTATTACAATGGCCAATAAAATGAATACGTCGCCCGCTGGTAAATAAAGCGTAGCAATCGTAAAGTGCCAATAAGCTTCTCCATGTCGCTAATGGGCGGCAGATAACAGCCATCATTGTCTTAAGTGCTTTTTCTTTTATTTTTATAAATTGATCTGATCTTTGTAACACTCATAATGTAACACAATTGTTTACAGGTTCTATGTATATATCTTATTACTGTCTCGTTAGTCTAGTTCGAGTAGTAGCTTGTCCAGCCTCTAATATTCATGTACAAAGGTCTGCAATACCAGCTTTTTAGTGATATTATTTGAATATTACTGTGAATTTGCGTTTACGCAAAATTAGACTTTATATCAACCAGAGCAGAAGCTGATATTTAGATGTACTCAAAGTCAAAGAGTAAAAGAGTCTTATAGCCTAACCTAACCGTTAAGAAATTTCTGACTCGAACTGTAATTTCATAATATTTTATAGAGCTGGTACTCGTACACTGCTGCGCCCATATTAACCATACATAGCTAATAACCACTGCAAGGAAAATTTCTTTTAAATGAAAAAAACCGCATTGAAATTGATGTATCCGTTTGAGAGCTACAATGCCACAGACACACATACAATACTTCAGCGTGAAACTTATAACACCTCTCTTTTTGCATTAAAAACAACAGCTGAGAGCAATGAAGTTAGTGCTAGCAAATTGAATCCTTTATTGATGCTGAGCAACTGATATTTTTTCTTACTACTTTGAAATTTGGCGATTATCTCGAAGAGAACATGAAGTAAGCGATTATAAGAACAAAATCTTAACCAATCGTTAAGATTTTGGTTAGTCTACCCCATTACATTTTAAACAAGGAAATGTATGTATGTGTATGTAACATGCTCTACACAAAAACTTTAGCCTCCGTTAAAACCGACTGCCATGCCAAAATTCGGCCATAACGGCATTATCATACTTATATATTCTAAGATTGAACAAATAAAATTATCAATGCAGACTCTAATGAAATCTAGCCATATTCCAATAGATTTAGCCATATTTAAGTGGTACTGCTGAATATTATAATAATATTATTATGCGCATTAAATTAAAACTTGTGACTTAAAATTACACGCTAGCTTTGCCTTCATATACATATTTTACGCCCTTAACTCAATCCAGTATTTACATAGCGCATCTCGGAGAGCACGTAAAGCCTTCAGTCCTGCACCTGAACTCTATCCATTCGTGATGGCTAACCCTCGAATGGCTATGGCTAATCAAATCAAGATGGAGTAATGATATATAGAGTTCACCAGTGGTTGCGCTCTATAATACATCCGGCGCAGAAAGCTAGGACATTATCATTACTGTCCGTTAATTTTTTAAGCCTAAAAACCAAACCAAATGTCGCCGCTTCACATTCCCCGCAAATAAGTGTGCCGTATTAATGCAATCAGGAATACTTATTAAATTTTCAACTTAATAAATTGTCAAGTGATTCGTTATAGTAGCGCAAATATAAGTTTTCAGACGCTCTTTACTATTCTTAAAACGTCATTATAATATTGAACTTTAATTTAACATTTCATATTCAGTCTACAAAATAGACACTATATTTAAATATACTTACCGAGGTATAGGTAGAAATTACCATATTTCATTCAAAATGCATTGATCTGGAATACATATGTCAGTTCTGTATATTTTAAGCAAATTCGAATTGACGTATATCTTCAAGATCATCGCTTCGTGTTAGAGATGCACTTGTGTGATAGATCGACCTGTAGAGCAAAAAGTCCGCAAGTCGCTTTTAATCATCTTTTTGATTAAAACTTTCATAATTACCTACTTATTTTTAAATAGATAATAGCCGTACTAGATAAAAAATCCCTCCATCGCGGGTGATTTTACAAACATGTAATTAACGGACTCAGGATAAAAATAGTGGTCCTGTGCTGGAATCGAAGTACCTACTAGATAATAACTTGAGAGATTGTTATTCTGATTATGTTTTCTGTTGTAATGTATTTACTTTTCATTTTACCGTTTATATTCCTTCTTACATCTATAACTCTGTCCCTTTTCTTTGTGATTAGGATTCAGTGTCCTCTATAGTACAACGTTATCCATAAATACTGCCATGTTTTAGAAACTAGTAATGGTGATTGTAAATTAGAACAGATTTATCTATTACTTGCCCAAATACGAATATGCATAATCAAATAGCAATAAAACAAAACATTATAATAATTATTAAATATTTTGAATATTATTAGTGCTTACATGGCGTGAATAGAACATTTTTATAATATGGACGCACAATTTCTGTTAAATATGTCTAACTGTATTTTGACACGTAATCGTCAACCACACGGTCTACAAAAAGTAGGTAAGCATACTTTCAACTTAATTCTTTCAAGAATGTCTTTATATAGCCTCTAAATTCTAAAATTCTCTGATATTTTTGCATGATAAAGTTTTAGTGATGTATAATGGATAAAAATATCACTTCTTATCTTTATATCTTATCACATCTTATTCAACGTTATTTACGTCGTAAGTTATGCAAAAACATTCAAATAGATAATTTTAATTTTCACGTGGACGAGACGAAACGTTTGGTATTTAAACAGAATAACTTCCACTAGATGTATTGCCAACTAGCTAACGAAATATCTTTGAACAGCAGGGTCTACTATTTAATTTTATTATAGTTTTGTATTTTCTTCATATTTTGGAGCAAGAACAAATTTACTGTTATTGTTTTACTTAAGTGGTTTCAGTTAAACATAGCAATAATACTTATATTCTTTTACAAGCTTGTAATAGGGACAAAAACATTAGGGTTGATATTAACAAAATGAACGGCAATTATATGTACATGGTGGTATCCTGTGCATGGCCACGTCCTAGTACAGAAAAGCGTAGTAGAAGTTGAATTAATTGTGCACATTAATTTACTTTGGAGCCCTTAATAGCGAGATACTGACGGCGACTCTTGTTTATAAATAATAGCATAAACTTTGCCACTCTTTATTGTAAAATACTTTCTCCCGATATCATCAAATATTTTCAACTATTTCTTCAGTAGTATTTGGCGTATTTTGCAAATATAGGCATAATTTAATCTTAAAGCAATAACTTTCATGCGAAATATCATGGACAGGAATGGAAAGCGGAGTCGCCAAGGAAAATTTAAATGAAACAAATAAAAGTGGTACCTAAATTCAGGTTATAACTAAGAAGTCAAAGTGCTTGCTAAAGATAGCGAAGAAAAATGGAATGGAAGAAAATCTAAGTGCATATTCCTGAATTAGGATAAGATAGTAATTTGTATTGGCTTACTACTATACCGCCAGCAAAAATGGCAAGAGGAGAAAATGTTTCTCCTAAAAAAATCGCTCCAAGTACTAGTATAAGGCCCTAACTAATATAGTGTAGTAATAGTTTAACCGCTTTGGTGCACCTTATACACGGGAAACTAATAAAACTCTTCCTGACAAGAACCCACGGTATCAGTTTTTTAGTTTGCTCTTCCCAAACATTTATTATGATAGCGAGCTGGAAAACAAAGAACTTCAAACTTTAAAGAAGTTTGCTTAAAATAATATAAATTCTGTGGTTGGATAAAGTAAAGTGCATAAGTACTTTGTATAGTAAACACTGACCCAATAAGGTCCAATCTAGCACACACATTATTGTCTTTGATATTATTTACTAAAATTACGTGTGTGGGTTAATAACTTGAGCTTGTTTTAGTCTGCTCATCATAAGATCATTTTAACCCTCTTTTGCTCTTAAAGTAACACGGATCAAGACGATCACTGAAAAAGTAATGTTTTGAATTATTTTCCATATCGTCCATATGGAAAAGAATTCAAAACATTAAAATCATTTCTGTTTTAATATTTTGGATTCCTTTCCCAAAATATAAATTGAAGAAGTACCTTTCGCCATATTGAAAATGGAACGTAACCTGATGTAATTATATTTTACAATAAAGAGACGGAACGCTAGTCTCTTAATAATACCTAATTCATAGTTAGTTTAATTTATTTTGGTATGGAAGTTTTATAGTAACAACTAATTTTTCAATTTCGCTTTATATAAGCTGTTTAGATTATTAATAGAAAGAAGTGACTGCGATACTTTTTTACCCCTTTTTACCCCAGTCTTACATATTTAAAGGTAATCTAATTTCGCCGCCATTTTAACCACGTTAAGCATGGAACTGGCTAAATTAATTATACCGATTAACGAACACATTATTTCGACCATTACACTCTTAACGCAATATGGATGATCCACAATTTTAACGAGCATTTTTATTAGATAATCTCTTTTTCTAATTGTAGGCACAGGGAATGCTAATCAAAACATTAAATTACAGTTTAAATTTTACGTTGGGGAGGGTCGAGTCTTCACTGGGTTTAAGAGTTGTGTGACATAACTCCAGCCAATCCTAAGCCCAATTAAAAGCGACTATTAGTGAATTTTGCTAGTCGTTTTCCCATTCCTCTCCTCCTTCCTCTCAATACCTGTAAAAGAAACCGAGAATAGGATTTCACTATAAGACCAAACAGAAAAGATCCCTTGCTCAAACACTTCTAAAACCCATTCTCGACTACGTAGACTGCTCGTGTCTGGATACAAATTTGCGCGCTAGCAAAATGTATGTATTTGTTTTATTTATTTATTTATTTCTCTCCTTAACACCTATCATTACAGGTCATTTTATATTCTCAAGAAACATCAGCGCATCTCCAATTTCGCAAGATTCTCAAGTGTCAAGTCACAAGATTCACATTTGGCTTTGCAGGAACACTAGTGTGTGTCTCACACTCCTTTATCCTCTTCCTACGTATGGAAACCTTTATCATTTCCTCATTGCTCCCAGGCCCCCTGTAGATTGTGCCATATAAAACTGAATTTTACTCCTATACGGTTGTGGAATTCTCTTCCACCTAATATCGGCAAATATACCACATTATCTGTATATAAAAATCGATCATCATAGGTGTGTACTTCTAGACTACAAGCTAAAAATATACTTTAGCTTGTAGTCTAGAAGTACACACCTTTCTTTTGAACAATCTAGGATGGCAAACAAGCAAGTGGGTCACCTGGTGGTAAGTGATCATCGCCACCCATGGACACTCGCAACACCAGAGGAGCCGCAAGTGCGTTTCCCTTAAAGGGTGTCATACCGAATCCGACCTGCCTCCGCAGCTTTGCACTATTTCTTCTTAATTTCAATTGAAATAATCAGTACTTTTGTACAGACGCCAGCACATCAAGCTACCCCAATCTGACAAATTTCTTATATCTAGTAAATATAAGTTAGTAGGTGAGTGTCTCAAATTCACACAATAGCTCCGCGCCTTTATTGTAATAAAGTCAACGATCAAACAAAACTCATTAGTCCCGAACTAGCTCTAACCGCGAGGTATGAAATAATAGCGACGGAAAATTGAAACATAAAAAGCTCGCTATAGGTAAACATTTCGTAATATATTCGTTCGGACATAATCATTTGATTTTATTACTGCTTTAGGTACTACTGAACTACCATGATTTTTCGGAGCTTTGTTGGTAAAGATTAACCCGTAACTTTTCGCCAACACAAATTTTATCCTCAAGCTATATTTAAAAATAAACTTTATCACAAAACTATAAGGTACCTTCAATTGGGAGAATTTGACAGATTGGGGTAGCTTGATGTGCTGGCGTTTGTACATTTTCTTCCTCATATTATTAACGTTTCTTTTTATATTAAATAAATAAAATTCTGATTCGTCACGTTCGGAGTTCAAACCGCAGTAACAATAAGGGCTTTTGGTGGCTTTTGTAACATTTCGACAATATTCTAGTTAATACTAGAGAATAAAGTTAAAGGATAACTTAAAGTAAAGAAAAGTAAGTAAGTTAGTGGATAAATCTAGTATGCTATTTTGAATCATGAAATAAAGTGTGACTTACACACTTTATTTCATGATTCAAAATAGCATACTAGATTTATCCACTAACTCAAAAGTAAAATACAATTCGTAATGAGGGAGAAACTTAAAATTACATGTTTGTGTACATTTTGAGTGCTTTAAAAGTGAATAAATTTTTCCATTTGTTACACTAATTAAAAGTGGATGAAGCTTTTAGTTTTTATAAAAGTAGGTACTAACATAAACTATCTACATGGCGCTTGTACCTGAAAATAAGTACCACATTAATATTCCAAGCTTCCCCGATAACAAGCGAAAATGAGTAAAATGTAGAAAGCTTTTTTCTAAAAATAACTTTGCCTAGGATTAACTATAATTCATACTTGAAGAATATAATGCAAGTTATTAAAGTATTTAGTAGTTATATTAAGTGTTTGTAAAATAATTTATCGGAAAATTTATGTTTGTTTCATATAACTAAATTACTGCCGCACAATTTATAAAGGCAGTAAAGAACATGTGAATGCGATGTTCTTTACTGCGTTTATAAATTGCGCGGCGGATTTGATACAATGATTAGGAAATTATATACAAAAACTTACCGATATATAGCATTATCCTTAAAAGCTGACAGTAACAGGTCCTTAAACATATGACAGTCACAAGATGCCCGGCATAATTGAAATTGGTGGTTATTGAAAGCCTTTATAATTGAAAATAAATTTGAATGTAGCAGTACAGTTTAGTTTACCAATTAATAGAAGTAATATACAACATGTAACTCAATTAACGCACATCCTGAAAATAGTTTGTTCAGAATCGTTTACTGAATCGATTTATATCATTTTTATATAAGTAATTTTTTATTCCAAAATAATTAAAACTACGGAAATTACATATTGTCATATTAACCCTGTACAGTCAAAACCAATTGAAATCGACCGTAAGTCAAAGTAATAAGACTTTTAAAATCGCAGTTTTATTTGTATTCATACAAATTCCATAATTCAATACAAAATAAAGAAAAATAAACTTCATTCCCAGGAACTAATTTAGTGAATAACAATGCATTAAACATGTTAAATTAAAAATACTGATAGTTAAATTTGGTTATTAGTTAAAATTAGTTATTAGTTAGTCGGTTAATTTAAGTTAGTTTAATTTAGTTTTTTATATGAAATAGATTTTAAGTTATATTTTAGTTAACTGTTAACGTAGGTATTGAACAGAGCATGCTGTGGCTTCCTGTAATTGGAGGAGCACACTGGAAAGAACGTGTTTTTTTTTTGTTTTGCGAAGACATTGTCTGTGTGTTTGCTCTGTTGGAGGTCCATAAAAATAAATAAATAAAAATAAATAAATTCAGTATATGATAACAACATAAAATTCTAATTGGGTTGTTTGAGGGTGTGCGTTAATTACGTTACATGTTGTATATTATAAGTAAAATTATTGTTATAATATTTTGCCAAGTAAAAAACTTACCCTACAAATCGTTAATGTCTCCGTGAGTGAGTCTTCTAGTGGTTACGCTTACTGTAACTTTTATATATACATATGCATATACATATTATCAGACTCATAACTATAAATAGTGTTCAGTGCGATGTTCGAACCCGTAACACGAGGTAGTAGCTAGGCGACCACCTCAACCACTGCGTCACACATGCAGTTAAAGTCACTATCCAATTCATAACCAGAATCACATATTGAATGAACTAAATTTTATTTGATGGCCCATTATATTTATGTTCGAGTATAATAATATATTATTACCACAGAGCGGAGCCACAGAGTTATTACGGTGACGTTAGTAAGTTTATTAAGTTTACTAAAGTTTCGTTTTATGGCGGGGTTTAAAACGAGTTTATGATTCCAGCTTAACGTTTTGCAGGCTATATATGGTGGGATTTCTAACGATGTAATATTAAAACGTTTCTTTTTACATACACACATAAACTCACGCCTGTAACCCAGAGGGATAGGCAGAGCCAAAGGAATGGAATTTGTCACGATCCCTCCACACCTCCCTTGACTCGTTAACTGTCATTATATTCTTCATACGTTAATGTTTAATAGTATACAAATACAATGTAATTTGTGGTATATTTCAATGAGACTATATCATGCATTATTTTATATTTTAAAGTAATTTTAAGTTTACTAATTGTGTAATTGCGCTTGTGTCAGATATGTTTAAGCCACCCCATAAGATTCTCCACTCCCCTCTAAACCCTTAACCTTTAACCCCTCTGTTATGGCTTAACGCCTGTTGTGTAATGACTTCAACCGAGGCTGGTAGGTAAACGAAACATGGCGACATTCAGAAATAAAACCACTTAGGAGGTGCTTAACCTCGCTTATTAGTAACTTAAGAGCAATTGGCTTCCTAGTTACTAGTGATTATTCCTAGTACCTACTAAAATGAGAAGGACGATTGATTCGTAAAATCAATGGCTGGCACGGATCTTCTTCTATAAAAGTTTTTAATTTTCATATCTAATTTTATTTTTGTAGTCACATCCACAATGCAAAGCGTACATCTAAAATCAAAAATTAAGCTGCGCAAAACACACCATCAGGGCACATTTACAAAATAAGACTCAACTGTGATATGTTAATAAAACTCTGTCACGATCTTACAAATGATTTACACAAGATTATTGTCCATTGACGGAACTGTTGGTGTGCTTGGCAAATTTTGCTTTTCATGCATGAGGTCGTGGGTTCGATTCCCACCCAGGACAGACATTTGTGTGCATGAAAATGTCTGTTTGTCCTGAGTCTGGGTGTAATTTATCTATACAAGTATTTATTTACAAAAGAAAAGAAGTATATCAGTTATCTGGTGTCCGTAGTACAAGCACTGCTTAGTTTGGGATCAGATGGCCGGGTGAAAATAATGTCCAACGATATTATTGTTATTATTTCACACAGCAATAGAAATATATATAAGTTAGTAGGTGTGAGTCTCAAATTCACACAAAAGCTCCTAGCCTTTATTCTAACAAAGTCAACGATCAAACAATACTCATTAGTCGATGACCCGAACTAGCTCTAACCGCGGGGTATCATATAATAGTCAAGGAAAATTAAAACATAAAAAGCTCGCTATAGGTAAACATTCCATAATATATTCGTTCGGACCGTAATCATTTGATTTTATTACTGCTTTAGGTACTACTGAACTACCATGATTTTTCGGAGCTCTGTTGGTAAAGATTTATAACCCGTAACTTTTCGCCAAAACAAATTTTATCCTCATGCAATATTTAAAAATAAACTTTAAAGTATTTGGTAGTATACTTTTAGTAATTAGTTAAAAGTTAGGGACTACCTTTTTGTTTCTTGAGTCATCAAATCGGAATATTCTGTAAAACATTTGCCTGCAATAATCCCTAATAACACTCGTATTTTGAATCACCTGGGTGTATTTCAATACGCCTAGATAATGCAACATGAAAAATCATAAAATATTGTGTAACTTTTTTGATATTTACTCAATCATTAGAATACAATACAGAGATCAACTAAACAAAAGTACAAGATTTTGTCTTACCTAGGTATCTCAAGAGATCATGTCTTGTAAACACCGCTCTAAACGTCAAAACATGTCATTGTATTTTATCGATTTTCTCGTGCTTTTGATACTACAAATAGAACAACTACAAGAACTTACAGCTACAACCGTTCGTTATTAGAAAAACGGAGCTTAACTCGTTTCTGCTAGGTAACTAGAGGCAGTTGTATCAGGAATAAAATGTATTTAATGAGATAATATCAGATGATGAAATAAATAAATTGGCGTAAGAGATGAAATTAAAATACAAAGATAGGTAGTTACTTATGATATACCAGCCAAAGCGCTATCTTATTCTTTTTCTTCTTTAAACAAGATATATTTGTTTTCCACGGCCTATTAACATATAGTAAAATATAACTTAATAACAAGCGTGAAAAAAATGGCGTAAATCATAAACTTTAAAACCTGGGTCCTATTTGTTGTCTCAGTACGGCTATATGTCAGACTTGTGACAGTATTTTAATTTAATTAAGAGTGAATTTTCGAATGCTGACGGGTTGGTTGCTAAATACTTGTCTTTAAATAAAATAAAAAGGTTTTTATTCACGTAGACTTTAAAAAAGCGCTTGTAAATAGTCAGAAAATATTTTTAGTAATATAATTGAGTAAACATAATTATTTCTAGTTACGTAGATATTTAGGTACACGGATTGTACGAAAACATTTATAAAATTTATTTTATAATAGCAATGATATTTAGCTAGCTTGTATTAAATTATTGTCAAAATACACACAGGTTGTGAGTTATATTTCCAGGTCAGATATTCGTGTGCATGAACATGTCCGTTTGTCTAAAGTCTGGGTATAATTATATTTACATAAATGAAATCAAAAAATAAAATAAAAAGTAGTATACTAGTGAGCT
This sequence comes from Pseudoips prasinana, assembly GCA_951640165.1. NCBI lineage: Eukaryota > Metazoa > Arthropoda > Insecta > Lepidoptera > Nolidae > Pseudoips > Pseudoips prasinana. The sequence continues at coordinate 13,031,930 of OX621241.1, read as the reverse complement.
ATCTGGTTTCCATAGTACAAGCTCTGCTTAGTTTAGGATCAAGGCCATCTGATCCTAAACTAAGCAAAGCTTGTTGTGCTTGTGTGAATATTATTCCAGGATATTAAAAATATTTAAAATAAATATTTAAATAAAAATAAATAAATAAGTACCTACCTTTAAAAAAGAAAAGAAGAAGAAAAAGAGTACACACAGGTTGACTTTTGGCATGTCTGAGAATAAAAGAGTTTAAAACGAAGCATACCCTACCTACTTTATAATTTAAATCTGTAAAAAATATCATGTTTTCGAGGCATAAAACTCAAATAACTTGCACAATAATTGAAATAAAATTTTGCAAGCTTAATATTACAAGTACAACTATAGTTTACAAGGTAGTAAGAGTAATTCCATTGAAATTCCAGCAATTATGAGGTGTTCAAAGTAGTGGATCGGTTCAGTTATTCCCTTTGTAGCGCTCCCTGTGGGATGAACGTTTGTTGTTATCGGTGGAATGTTTCCGGTCTCACTGATTACTCTTTTGTATAGAGGCACAATTGTCTCAACACCTACCACCATAATATCAGCTAACAAACAGAAGAGATATAGGCCGATATATATCATCTTTTTATAACCAGGAGTTTATTGATCGGGTAATACGCTTTTACTATTTCACCAGACAATGGAGTGGTTGGGTAGTCACTCACTCCCACAGAAATGTTACAAATTCAAGCACAGACGAGATCAAAGAAGAAACAAGATACAAAGTTTTAGGACAAAATCAACACCTCTCATCAAACAATTCCAGTTTGTAATCCCACGTCCTACGTGAAAAGAAAGAAAATGTGCCACAAGTGTAGGCGTAGACTTACTCTGTCACTACTTTAACACAATCGAATAACTTTACATGGATTAGGAACAGCGTTAGTGTTCTGTAGGTATGTAGTTCTGTAGTATGAGTATTTTTGTGGGTAGTGTAGTGTTTTACATTGAATGAACTGCGAAATTATTGAACTGAATCCGAATGAATAATGCCAAATTATTTTTCAGAAATGACTGTTTCATTTAGAGATCTCGAAGTTTGAAATTAAATAAAACAACCTGTTTAAGTGACGCTCCTACAAGTTTTATTATTTTTAATGTCATTATGTATGGAATGTCATTTGAGTCAAATGGTCGCCGCAACTGTCCTTCGCTGGTGGCGTATACTGGTGGACCGATTTTGGATAACTTCTTCGCATAAAAGGGTTCAATTCCATGAAGAACGCAACGCTTTAGGGCGACAATTAGCCGTGGTTTGTCTGTTTAAACTAGAGATTTTACATAGCCCAGTAGAAACTAGTCAAGCGGTATTAATTTACGCCGTTTCAGTGGTCAGTTGTCGAATTCTCATTCAATTAATTTAATGTCCGCCGTTCTGTTGGGGCCACATGTCTGTGACTAGTGTGACTACATTATGAAAAAAATATTAAGTAATGATTAAACTTTATCTATTTGAACGCCGATCACGATCACGGTGACCAGCGAATTAGGCGGTGGCCCCCCTGGGCCTTACTGTTGCCATTGTTGACGAGCGTATCTAAGCTTACAGAGTAGGTAGGTTTATCTATTTTACCTACAATCAACGAGTGATACCTATAGTATTTTGATCGATCCGTTTTTCTGATAAGCTGCACGTATGACACATCCAACTTATAGTAATGAGAGCCACAATTGTATTTGTGGTTTACTTATATTCATCATGCTAGTCACACTAATATTATAAAGGGGAAAGTTTGTGAGTGTGAGTGTGTATGTTTGTTACTTCTTCTCGTCATAGCGGCTGGATCGATTTTAATAAAATTTGGTATGGAGTTAGCTGACACCTTGGATTAACTCATAGGCTATAATTTATATTCATAAATTTTACGCGGGTTAAACCGCGCACAGCTAGTTTATAATAAAATTGACAGTAAATACATTCCACTAACTTACTTACTAGTAAGTAAGTAATCAATTTTTTCCAACACTGAAATATAGTTAGCGGGGAGGACTTAAAATATGTAATTCTCAAACAAAAAGTACACCAGACTCAAAATATTTATAGACGGGTAGTAAGTGGAGTCCAGTGCACCCAACCCTAAATATAAGGCCACCTAGGTGGTAGCGAGGCGACTACCTAATCCACTGCACCACACTGGCTATGAACTAGACAACCAACTTTCATCTTTGATTATCATCATCATCATCAGCCTAATATCGTTTTCTGCTGGACATAAGCCTCCACCAATGGATTCCATTACGTTGCCATTTGGAGGGCTTTGCAGTAGTCACTGCGCTTGGCTTGCGATTTGGCGACCGCAGTTAAGTGGTAGTTAGTACACAGGAGGCGCTGCTGCCCGACTCTCTCCTGTATCCCTTAGTTACCTTTTACCCGCTCGCTTGCTCAATGGGAGTCCGCGCGCAACGCGCCTTTGCCCCGGGCCCTCAGCGCGTGCCTACCTCAAATGTCCCACGAAAAAAACTTGACGACCCTACTTTGCCCCGCCATTTATAGCGCCGTCAGTGCGCGGGTCGAGTTTCACAAAATCGTTTCTTGTGACTCAATTTGTTTAAAAAAGTGTCAAGTGTTATATATATTTATGTTTATTATAAAACTAGCTAACCAATGTCATCTTTTGTTTATCAAATTACGACTTTGGTGCAGAGTTATGCTGTGCTGAACTTAGAAGTAGGGCGTTTTGAAGCTCGTCTTGTATTCAAAAGCTCATATCTCAAAAATAAAAGCAATAACATATGGTTTTTATTCTTTGATTATGTTGTATATATATTTAATAAAATAAGAAGAAAAAAAATTATCACTTGTTCATGGATATTTATTATTTAAAAGACCTTTGTTTCCATACCAATATCTGACGCCACAAGGCGTAGTTTATCTTAACTTAACAAGACTATTAAATGCACAAATATAATTTTTAGGAAAAAAAAATTACACTAAATAAGTAGTCATATATTCTTTGAAAACAAACAAAAATCAGGCGGATAGAATTTATCACATTTAAGAAATATGCATATTTCTAAAACAGTTCTCATACACTCAGTAAAATCACTCAGATTATCAGTTATTTTTGTTCTATACACTTATGGAAAAGAAAATTAAAGCAAAATACAAAAAGAACTCTTTATCCCCATTCCAAAAAGGTATAACACTTGTACAATGTCATAATTTAAAATCATAAAAGTCAAAGCTAAACAAAAAACACGCTGAAGTACCTTTCACTACAATCAGTAATAAGGCGGACTAGACACTATAACAATATCCGGAAATTTTCTACAGTAACCGGAATTGTTTTGTACAAAAATATATTATTTGTTAGATGATTAACAGATTTAACTTCTAAAACGAATTTACTAGGAAAATACAATCAAAATGATCAAAATAAAGGCAATCATTTGAATGTTTCGCGCAAACATGTACCTACCGTATGTTGTTAGGTCTCAAAAAAAGGTTAAATCTTTGTTTCATGTTGGAATTTTTATATCTACGTGTTAGTTATTTACTTACCTTGATGTTCACAAAAAATCTCCAAGAACAACACTGGATTTATGTAGAATATCACTTTTTTGTCGCACCACATCCCTTACCGAATCAAGCATGAATCGAACTGGAGTGAAACGTAACGTTTTTATTTTTTTTCTTGTTTTTTTGTTTATGGCTTGGATGCTTGACTGGGGTTGTGTGGAGGGAAATTTCACGAAGAAACGGGACAAATAATACAAATTAGGCCCTGGAGTGATTGAGACGGGTAGAATCAGCTTTTTCGACGGCGGGAGCGATGTTAACCACAGGTTGACATGGTCATAGCTGAGTGAAATGCAATGTCAACTACCAGTTAACACGGGAAAGCTGACTTCAAGGTTATGTTAACTACTACTTGACATGGTCAATTCTAAATTCTCGATTTGTCAACTAATAGTTAACACAGGCAAGCCAGTGGTTACGACACCTACGGAATGGTATTTTTTTCGGCCGGAAACTACACTGCTGTCTAGCAATAGGTCATGTATGTACCTGTACACTTACATTGAATAATTTAACTATGAACGTTTGAGCAGTGTTTGTCAATTAGACGCACTTGTGTGCCTAAGTTCCGTGTACAAATAGTCTAGTTCCCTCTCCATGTGCATTAACATATATATTATTATTAACGAAGACATCTGCAACGAGATTATATTGCCAAGGACCTCCGATACGCATTCGTTTCTAACCTGATTTACATGATTATCATTCTGTTAGCAAAATGCGTCCCCTACGACGTCGTTAAAATTATGATGCGATTTATTTCTCAAAACAAATTATGTCTAAATGTAGTATCGGCTTTTCAATCATGTTATTATTCGTTGGCTTGTCATTTATGTGATAACATCCCCTATAGAGGAATTTATATTTATATTTTTGTGTATTGGTTGTTCAATGATGATTTTATTTTCAGGACTGAGAGGACTGAAGATACTGTATCGAGCAGCGGAAACCTCACCAACAACGCGGTCCGCCACAAAATCGTAGTTCTAGGAGCCGCCAAAGTCGGCAAGTCCTCCCTCATATGCCAGTTTCTCTACAACACATTCTCACCAAAATATAAGAAGACTATAGAAGAAATGCACCACGGAGATTTCAACGTATCAGGGGTCAGACTAACTCTTGATATCTTGGATACTTCAGGTGCTTATGAATTTCCAGCAATGAGAGCTCTGTCAATGCAGTCCGCCGACGCCTTTATTCTGGTCTACGATATTACCGATGCTGATAGCTTCGCTGAAGTCAGAAGTTTAAGAGATCAAATTCATGAAACCAAAGCAAGTACGGCAGTTCCTATTGTCGTGGTTGGCAATAAGGTGGACCTCGCTGAAACTGGCGCAAGACAGGTAAAATATATTCCTATTTACAAAACAAAGTTCTTAAATACTTTTCAGTAGATGACGGTACTTGTACACATTTTTAACCTCGAAACTTATCATTCGTTATGTCTGCCTAATATCGTCCGCTGCGGGATTAAGGTCTCTTAAAAAGATTTCCATGATGGAATTGTATTCATAATTTGAAGGGCTATGCCATAATCGGCATGCTTCGCAGACGAGTTGGCGATCGGAGTATTATGGCCATAGTTGACAGTGACGTTGCTGCCCATTATCTGAGAGGTATACCCTCGGGTTGACTTCTACGCCCCCACGAAATGAAATGGGGTTATCAGCCATTGAACTGCGTCTATTTTGTACTTGTATTGATATAAACACTTTTTAAGGATGTTAATACTTTTTAGACAATCCATAAATTATATATATGTTCACATTCTACTCGTGAATTTCAATCTATTTCCTTAGCTATAGAAGTACGAGATTTACATCATAGATTTTATGTACTTAGTGGCGTTCAATATTTGTAGTGTCGTCTCGAGATTTTCTCTCTTGTTTGTAGATTCTATGTTGATATAGTTTCATATGAGTGAAGTGACGGCTGAGGCGTGGAACAAGTGCATGTCACGTATCATATAACCTGCTAGACTGTGATATCCTCCAATAACAACACATATAACAGGAATTTATCTTCATAAACAATGGAAATATTTCAGTTAAACATAAAGCTTGTAGTCTTTTATTACATATTGAATAATTAACATTTGTTTAGTATTCATATTAATACATGAATTTCAAAAGATGATCTATATACATATAATAAAATCGTAGGAAAGTCAAAACTGTACATTGAATATTTTTTTTAAATGATACTTCGGGCGTGTGCTAGAATCGACATCGAAGCCAAAAATATAGTTTTTAGAATTTTTGTCTGTTTATCTGATTGTCTGTATGTATGTCCGGGCTAAACTCAAAAAGTATTGCATGGATTAACTTCAAATTTTGCATAAATTTTACTAAGAGGCCGGGTCAACATACAGGCTATATATTATCACGCTATCACCTACGGGGGGGGGGGGGGTATGATTTTTTATAAAATATAACGTGGGTAAATCCGTAGTATTGAATAATTAACCTTCGTTTAGTATTCATATTAATATACAATAAAACCAGCCATTTAATTCAATGCGAATTTATTAAAATAGTTTCTAAAAGCTATATGAATTTCAAATACTGATAATCAATAACAACCACAAACAAATGAGTTTAATTCTAGCGTCGCGGTGTGTGTCAGTCTTGATATTTATTATGAAATCATTTTCAATGTGTTGTGAGTGAAATTGAATTTCCGAGATGTCAGATGGTTTCAATATATGGAGCGGAACCGTGAGGCCATCTCACAACGTCGGAAGCTCACCGGATTTTATGTAATCGGTTAAAACGTTTCTTTATACGCCTTACTAATAGCTCGATTATGGCCAATGTGTTTGAGGTCATGACTCTTTTATTTTTATAGCTGCTTTTGGATGTCTTTGAATTACGGACATTATTATTTAACGTTTTATTTAATATACGTGTTATCATATATTAAATTGTTGGTCAACCGCTGACAATGAAGTTTGGATTTGACTCCCGGGTCGAGTTAAAAGGTATTGTAGCGATTTATTAGCAAGAAAAAAATTGTCGGAGTTAATTTTTCTAAGGGAAAGGGTCGCGGAAAGCCATTCAATGCGGGCAGCGCAGGACCGGCTATTGTGGAGATCTTTGGGGGAGGCTTTTGTCCAGCAGTGGACGTCTTTCGGCTGATATGATGATGATGATTCTAGCTCAGTAATGTACCTACCACATAAAGTTACCTGCCTCGCACTTGTGTTTGTTCACATATTTGAGTAATAACTATACTCACTCTCTCCGCCGTAGTTGATAAGTCTCCATAAACAAAGCTTAGCCGTAATCTTCTGCACTTCATCTAAGCTGGCCTAGCTGGCCAGCTTAGATGAAGTGCAGAAGATTACAGCTACATAAAAAAATATTCCACTGCAAAAACACCTAGACTACAAAATACTGCAGTTTTCAATAAATTCAAGTGACATATCTCACTCCAATATGACGTGAAAAATGAATACAGTACTACCAACTTTTTGATTTTAATACAATACAATAATCTTTATTTGCAAATATAGGTGGATACAGGTGTTCTAATCTTAAATTAAAAAGCAGTACCTTGTACTGTTACTCAAAAGATGTGAATGCATATTTTAAATCACTTATTCCGCTTACTATTTACCCATAGTAACATAAACATGTCCACCAATTAACAAAATTGCGTTATTTGAATTTAAATTTAGCATTTATGGTCAACTTAATAAGCACTAAATTATTTACATACGAATATTAGAAACATACATCTTTAAACACTTGTTGCAATAGTCCTGCGAAAATGCAAATTTATGCACACAAATACTTTAAACCAAGGAAATTAGATACAGTTTTCACTAAGTTTACTCAATTTATGTGGGTGTGGAAACCAAATACAATAAACAGATTTTTGTGCACTGTAAATAAATCGGAAAGAAATTCATGAAAGTTGGCTTCACAATCGTATAGTTTCAACATAAATTCCTGAGTGGCGCATTGTGAGGCGACGAAGTTGCGCTTTTACCCGCATACAATGCATTGTTTATTATATTGTTCACATTTGCTTAAAGAATTTTCTGTAAAGTGTTCATATTTTGTGCACTATGGCGCTGTTGATATTAGTAATTCCTTATCGAATATTAACTATGATCTACCTACATATTTAATTGAAACAAAAATATACAAAAAGTTTTTCAAACGAGTGATAAATACATATAAGGCCAATCCGAAGTATACACACGCGGTCACGAGTTTGTAAAAAGTCTTTACGTGCGTGAATTATAGAAACTTTTTTATAAAGTAACAGGAAAATAGAAGCACTTTCCAATAAACGACTGATATTTATTATATAAATAAAAGTCTGAGAATTTTATATTCAAATATATTTTATTATTATTTCATGTTATAAAAGCTTGAAAGCGACGTATCCAATGAACCACCATAGATTTGACATACCCTTGACAAAATATTAAATTTATTATCCAATATATTTTAATATAATGTTTAAAACATTGTGTAATTTTAAATATAAGTATCTTCTTGCACCAACCTGCTTTACATACAATGAATACTCGCCAATTAAGCAAATTTTAATAGAGTATTTTATGTATTAGTTTAAATTTCATTATTAATTTTACTCCCCATTCGTTTTCTAAATAGTATTACTAGCTAGTCTTCTCCTCTTCCCAAAAGTATAATGAAAAGGCTCTGAGAATTTTTCGGAGATTCGCTTTAATCATAATCGTTTTTACAATAAATCGAGGGATGTTTTTTAAAAAGAATGTGATTTATCCCCTTCAAGCAAACCAAAGCAGAAGACAGGATGCTATAAGGAAGCCAGAGCCTCATAGACAAAAGCGTTTTTTTCAATCCATCCATTCATTCAGCACATTTATGGCATGTTAATCTCATCACCATCATCATGAAGACCCACATATCACCGGGTACGAGTCCCACGCCGGGCCACTATTTGTGTGACCAATAAATAGTTGTTCTATGTCTGGATCTAATTTGTGTCCGTCTATTATATGTTTGTCAAGTACCCCGCGACACAGGGATTAGATTCGCAATGCCGGTGTTGTCTTTTTTAAAAATCTAAATTAAAGTATGTAGGAATACTTTAACCCAATCTACTATAAAAGTGCTATCATTGAAAAATATATTATACTACTAGTAAAACATGCTGGTAACAGAACAAAACTTGTCAATTAGTTAATACCACTAGTACAAAGAAATACAATGTCCCCAGTTAAAGAGAGTAATACTAACTAAAATAAAAATGTAGCACAACTACTTCAGTAGAACGAGTAAACTTTTGTTCCACTTTGTTTTTCATCCATGTTAAATGAAGCTATCAAATTGAATACAATACGCTCAACATTGTTTTTCTTTGAACATATTCACAAGAATAATAAACTATTCACTTATATTAATATATATTGTACTGGGTACCTAAATATATCCATTTTCAAGTTTTTAATATTCTGTGATATTTTTCTACAGTCAAATGTTAAGAATCATGTAGTACAGATAAGCCTAAATCATTGTGAAACCTGTCACAGTGTCCAATATCCTTCTTCTTGGATATTGGAGACTGTAACTGGTTCTTTGTCAATAATGTTCAATACCACATACGATGTATGTCTACTCTTTATACGTAGAGGTCACTATCACAGCCCTTATAACAGGTACTTACTAATCAGCCAAATTAATACGTTCAAAAAATCTCAAATGATTATCCCAAACACGGTCACTATACATCATAATTATAGCTAGTGTCAAGGGATTTTAACACTTAATCGGGCATAGCGTATGTTCATATTTCATTGGTTTTAGCTCTTATTAGAACTGAACGGGTCCAAAATGAGGTGGTAACTATTATACCACTGCACTGTCCGATTAAAGGTTAAGTGATTCGATTTGTTAATTCAGCTCCCACAGGCAGTTAAAATATATATCCGATTTGAACAGGAACATAAAATATATAAAAAAAAAGTGCAGACGGGGAGACTACATTAGGGATGAACGTATGGCTTATTCTACTTCACTTATCTGGACTTAATCTACTTCATTTATATGGGCGATCAAATTCCACATTTTTGGTTCCTAAAACCACCGACTATCAGCTTGGTGAACATAATTTAAGTGATTTCTATTTATTTATTATATTTCATCAAATTAAAGTGGGTAATCAAATTGAACAAATAAATAAAATAGTTACGTATTTTCTTTCAAAATCGTAATATTGTCTTGCAAAACTTAGTGACAGTAGCGAATCGCTGCAAAACCGACCTACAAGTGCAATCTAAATGCATTAAATTCTCTTTACAAAATATGACTCTGAATAAATCCAGTTGCACTTAATAAGGAATTATTAAATAATTAGGCAATATAATAATATGTAAAAAAAATGGAATCCTCTGGTCGGCCACATTGTGGATGACATTTTAACTTTTTAAATCTAATAATAATTGCTTCGACTATCTAGTATTTCCTGTTCTCTTAGATTACTTTGATAACTGCATTGAGCGGGATTAGGCGAAGAAAGCTTAAATTTCAGATAGCTCTTCATCACAGTTTAGCAACTTGCATTACATCGAGTTCTGCCCTAGTACCTAAGTTCCTGGTGAAACTTCATTATCCTGCGAAGTTGTAAATTACCAAGTGAAATCACGTTTACATTCCATTTCAGTTAGCAGTGCAAAGGAGAAAATTTACGGATACGGATTAATAAAGAAAAGATTTTCAATTTCATGGCTATATTTTAAAAAGTATCTCCACGTACAATATATTTTTATGTTAAGAACTAGAAAAATACATTACATCATCATGTACTTCCAAAATAATGATGTTTGAATTTCATAATGAGTTGTGTCCATCATTTGGTCCCTCCAAATCGCCACGCTTCGCAGTCAGGTTGGCGGTCGCCGTATGATGGTCATAGTACCCAGAGCTCCTGGCCGTTCTCTGGGAGATATTCTTTCGGATCGACTTCTGCACCTCTCACGGAATAAGATGGGGTTATGTATATAGTTCATACATAAATACTACCACAAACCCATCTGTTTAGAAGTCGATTGTGGTAGTATTTATGTATGAACCATAAGGTAAAATTAGTGTCATCATATATCGTGACTTAACTTGTGTCTCCATCTTGAATCTTGTTAGCGGTTTTTGGTATGAATTGGATTATTTATACCTGTTTATTTACTGAGGGGCATTATTTATTGGGCTACATTGAATTGGTAGGAGTATCTTTTCAGTAATGTTAAGTTAGGCTAAGTAATGCTAAGTTAGGCTTAGTATCGATAGTAGATTACCAATACTATAAAATTGTTTTAATTTTAAATACACAAGTAAAAATATGTCGAGTTATTTTTTTATTATTTCACACTTAGTTATTGATACGTAACATTCTTGAGACATTTAACACATTTATTAAATTTAACATCATATAAGCAACGAATTAACATTTACCTAAATAAGACCAAACATCGTTCTACTACACTAATACAACTACACAAATATTAGAGCCTACATCATTGCCAGTGACAATAAGACCGACCAACATTTCTCAGTGTTTTAATTTCCTAAGCTATAGTGAAGTTAGGACGTCCAGCTGTGACCACGATCGTTATATCCGGAACAACGTATTCCAATGCCCGAGGCATTCTCATACGGCACAGTTGCCAATATCCGTACACTGCAGTGGAATATTTCCATTAAATAAAAGTGTATTCAGATAAGTTTGTAGTTCCAACTGGTAGGGTCAGAATAAAAATAAATGTTTTATATGTTTCATACAGTGCCTTAAAAGGTACATATACATGTACCTTTCCCTTCCATAGACATGTGTTCACTTTGCTATAGGTGTTTTGATACCTTTACTTTACACACTGTTCACTATCACCAGCGTCCTCAATTACCGTTTAGTTTGCATTCGTATCGATGAAATACTATCTCCGGACTCAAATTGAACGAAAGCAGTGAACGCAAATGACGAAAGGCACAAAAGGTAAAACAACAATGGTATAAAATGTCCCAAGAATAAGGCGATTGGCACACTGCCCCGCATGATGCAGCGTAGTGCGTGAGTACGTGTTCTAACGTTGCTTGTAAGTATCTCCGTTTGTATAGAAAACACACACAGTCCAACACACAGAACACGCATCTGCATAAACGCGCGTTGATGCAGTTTCAGCGTGTTGGACTGTATGTGTTTTCTATACTTACAAACGGAAATGCTAACATTACAAGCAACGTTAGAACACGCACTCACGTACTACGCTGCATCATGGGGGGCAGCGCCCCAATCGCCTTTTATTTTTTTTACGTGCGGAAATCCTTTATGGATCGTCCCGCCGCTGGGGAAGCGACGGGGTATGTCGGACTCCCAGCCAGATGGTAGTGCTGGGTTTACCGACTAAAACCCCACGGTGTTCCTCAGCCACCTATAGTCCAGACCACGGGATTCGCTCGCGCATTCACCGCAGTCTGGACAGGCGCTGGCCCACTTTTCAGTGAGCCCCGCTTCCGTTGGAGGCACCCTTGCCCCCCTCCTCAAGAGAGGCGCGCGCGGAACACGGCGCGCCACCGTCTCAGGCCTATTCTGGTCGGACGGAGGACTGCCCCAGGTCCACCGCCCGCAGGCCACTCCTCATGGAGGCCGGAGATTGGCGATGTGCGCCCTCCGACGCCCGGTTCTCCTGGCGCGGCTAGGCAGGGAGGATGATGTCTCCCGTTCTCGCTCCGCCACCTCTTTTGCGATCATCACCTCCTCGCCAAAGGTGGCGACGATATCCCAAGAACTCTCGCTTGCAACCATGCATTCGGTCACGGTTGCAAGCGAGATGTCAGCCGCACCCATTGCAGCACCGAGAACACGGCGCTGTGTCTCCCAGGCTGGGCATTCCACCAATGTGTGAAGCGCCGTGTCAACGGGGCTACCACAATGGTGACAACCGGGCGTCTCTTCTCGGCCTATCCGATGCAGGTACTTCCTGAAGCATCCATGATCCGAGAGTACCTGCGTAAGCCGATAAGGGAGGGCGCCGTGCCTCCTCTCCAGCCATTCCTCCATGACGGGTCTTACCGCCACTATCGTGGCGTGCCCCGCATTTGGTTGCGCAAGTCGCTGTCTCCACTCTGTTATGGTGGAGCTCCGACCGTCGCGCTTCGATTTCTCGCAGGGTCGCAGGTCGAAAGCCCCGCTCGAGCGTCTCCCCACGCCACCTAGCGCGAGGGTTCTCGCTTTGAGTTCCCACGGTGGCGATCCGGCTAGGAGACTCGCTGCCTCGAAGGAGATCGTGCGGTATCCCCTAATAGCTCTGACAGCCATCGCTCGCTGTGGCCGACGCAGCAGTGCGATATTTTTTGCCGTCAGGCTTTCCCCCCATATTGGGGCCCCGTAAAGGGCCATCGACCGCACGACCCCCATGTAGAGTCTCCGGCAAGAGGCGTCCGGTCCCCCAAGATTAGGCAGCAGCCACGCCAACGCAGCCGCCGAAGCCATCAATTAGCGTGCCAATCGCCTAACCTAACCTCTCATATCATTGGTTACTGACGTTTTATGTTCACGATACTGACGTGAAGATTCATGAGAGGGTCAGAGTCGAGGTCCGAACCCCAAATGGTGTTAAAGAACCCCAAACTTGTACTATCCGGTGAAGCAGTGAAAACTTCTATGCTAATTGTAAACGTCATGTATAAAAAAGAAGCACGTGTGCCGCAGCTGTTAAGACAGTTGCCTCGTCACTTCATGTCCCGCGTTCAATTCCTACATAGGTAAGACAACTATTTGCGTCTCCCATATTTATCCATCCAGACTCAGAACAACTATTTAGTTGTTCTGAGTCTGGATGTACTTGATGTCCGTCAATTACATGTTTGTATAGTACCCCGTGACACAGGGATTTTAAACCAAAAAGACATACGAAATAATCAAACACCATCATCATTTCAGCCGAAAGACGTCCACTGCTGGACAAAGGCCTCCCCCAAGGATATCCACAATAGCCGGTCCTGCGCTGCCCGCATCAGAACACCATAGGTGCAACTAGAATGTTTCTTCGTAACTACCAATTTGAACGACATATATAGGAGACCATCTCATATTACACTTGTAACTAACTATTGTTAGTTCCATGTGGCTAAAGCTAACCTATATTATACATGAACGAATTTAAGTTAACTCCATAAATCAGAATTGAAACAAGGTGGTATAACTAACTTGTGTATATAGCGTTAGTTGGACGTCCGATAGTCGTGTCCGGAACACCGCACACAATAGCCCGAGGCATCCGTCGAGTCGCCAATATCCGCGCCACTGAACTCTGCACAAACCATAATAACACTGTTTTTATTGGAGAGAAAATATGAAGCGCGCTCGAATAAATCTGCGACTAAGTTCAGACCGGGAAAACTTGGCTTTAAAAAAAAACTGTTTTCACAAAAAAGGACATTTTACAATGAAACATAGAATATAATGTACAATGGGAGATCTTAACGCATTAAGCTATTTCCTCCAGACACCCTTTGGATGGGTAGGAATTGAATTGGATGCCGGTAACGCTGCAACAAAGTGTGGCACACGAAAAAGAAATAGAAAATAAATTATTGAAAAAGGTATAGGTACTAAAAATATAAGTTAACGAACATATTATTATACGCACAGTAAATAAAATTCTATGTTACGTAATATTATTATATTTTATTAATATAAATATAAAATATTATTATAATTTATATTACAAATTAAGTTATGAAAAAAGAACTTAACTAACAAAAAGACAGATTTTGTGTCTACAACGACAGTATTGTAGAAAAATATAAACATGTTTTCTCTCTCTCTCGTTATAAAAAAGATTTTTATTCAAGTAGACTTTTAAAAAAGCGCTTGTAAATAGTCAGAACATGTTTGTAGTATACACAATTATTTCTAGTTACATACATATTTAGGCGCACGGATTGCATGAAAACATTTATAAAGTTTATTTTATAACAGTAATGATATTTAGCTAGTTGGTATTCAGTTATTGTCAAAGAGATTATTTTTAAGTTTAGTTATCGAAATTTATAGTTTTAGCTATATTTTACTACATATTGTCTGAATGGTTTTGGTACGAATTCAAATTCATTATTATTATAGTGAAGCTTGTGTTTATAATAATAATAATAATGTAATAACGACGGTCGCGCTTTAATGCTACCACCGGATCCAATGCGCCCTAACTGAGAAGACCCAGCGAAACAAACTCAGCGGGTTCATCTACTACCGGTTTCAACACGGCCCAGTTAAAACGGTCTGTCGAAACATACTCATGCGGGCATGAACACGGGATTTGCTCCCCTTAAAGTAATTATTTAGTAGGTAAACACAACATCTGGTAGATCTGCTCGATTTCTTATCTGAATGCGATCTAATCTGAATGCTTATCTTTCTTATTATTTTAGATTAAATTTAGGAATACAAAAGAAAAAACATCGTAAAAATAACACTAATCATTTTGAGATAGAGTCAATAGTTTTAAATTAAGTATATGATAGCAATCTTATTACAGACAATTCGCGTAACTCAGCAGATCAGTCATGTCTATATGGCTACAAGATCTCCAGCAAACAATGTGCAGGTAGGTAGTGAGAGCCAGACGTCTTTGTCATCGAGTACGTTTTAGAGGTGTAATAATCCCTAGCCTAGTACACGTTTAATATGTGTCTTAAACCTTGTGTCAGGTAGATCAGATATCTGATAAAAATATAATTTGCTGACATCAAAATGAATCATTTTATGTAATATAAACCAATATCTTGGGACAACAGACATCTTTAAATTCACCATTAGTTGATTTAAGTCGACTAATTATATCGAGAATGTTGTACGCTTTAAAAATAAAATACGCTTCTAAGTTTCTCAGAAGTTTATTTCATTCTTCAAAGTAAATCTCTTTGGGAATTCAATATTTTTTGTTACCCTGACCAGTAGGGCTTGAATAGAATATATATTATTCTGTGCTCGTACTTGAATTTTTAAACAAATTGTAAACAGACTAGAAATGTCGTACAACTGTCGCCCCTATGGAATAAGTTAGTTTTAATCTGAAATTCAAATATTTTTTGTAGGGTCAGCATAACTATTTAGAAAACCCATCCCTCTTAAGAGTTACCCAAAGTTAAGTTCTTGATATCGCCCAAATCTCTAGTGGTTGAGTATCGGTACACATAGTTCCACTACACATATTCGGAGCATACTTCAAACTTAACTCATAAAACAAAACTTAGAGCAATAAATCTACTCAAAACTCATTTAGGTTCACTAACACAGAAAGTCGCTTTGCCGATAAAGATATGCTAATTACTAGCGACTTTATCTTCGAAACTTTGTTACTGTTTAGAACATTTATGTTAACTTCATAATGAATTAGCAAACATTTACTGGAAATATTAAGGTCTTGCAAGCTCGCCCTTTCTACTCGATTGCTTACTGCGTACATTTACCCTCTAAACAAAATGAAGTGTGTTATACGTTTGATAATTATGTGTGTGTATTAAATTCTATACATATATATATACTAGCTTTTGCCCGCGACTTCGTTCGCGTGGAATAGTGACTTCCGGCAATAACGGCTTTAATGCCCTAAGTGAGTATACATATCTTCAATTCAAACGCAGAGCTCATTATGTTGATTTTTGAAGAGTTCCCTAGAATATCTTCCACATTTCATTTTTGAAGAGATCCCGCGAGATCGGGAACTATGTGGGTAAAACCAAAAATCTGCCGGAAGTCACTATTCCACGCGAACGAAATCGCGGGCAAAAGCTAGTTTATCTATACTCCGTTAGAGCATTTTCTTTGTACTAAAAAATGTATTATATTATATTTTCATACCTTTTTACTATTTATTTACATTTTTCCGATGAATTTTCAGTACTGAATTGATGCCGACTCTTGACCAATAGATGGCGCTATTTTATTTTTTATTTTATTTTTGTAATAAAAACTATCCTATGTCCTTTCTCAAGTTTCAAACTATGTCTGTACCAAATTTCACACAAATCGGTTCAGTAGTTTAGGCGTGAAGCAAAGACAGACAGACAGACAGACAGACAGACAGACAGAAAGACAGACAGACAGACAGAGTTACTTTCACATTTATAATATTAGTTTGGATATATATATATTGTTTATTTGAAGGCTAGTTTACCCGGGTTTTTCTTTTAGTATTATGAATACAGTAATGTTTAAATATTACAACTCTTGTTACATGAAGTTGATATAGAAGCTTTTGAATAACTATTCAATGTTTTATCTTTCGCCTATATATTACGATATTTATAACCTCAACCTACATATAAAGCTTTAATTTTGAGTACAAGTACAAGTTAAATAATATCGCCAATAATTTGACAGAAGTTATTTGAGCCGTACCCAATTATATGTATAGTAGGGATGTACCCGTCTTATGGTGGAAGGTCTAGTCTTATTACTTCTAAGTACAGTTTAAAAATATTCTACACACTTTTATTTCATCTATCATAACCCATGTATGATATATGTACTTATGTGTTTTCTTTTAATTATTATTCTATATGATCCAATGTAATTCCTTAAAATAAAAAAACATAGTTAATTTGTAATACTACAATTCATGTTCTGACTATGTCAAGCACTTTTTAAGGTCTATGTGAATAGGAACCGTTTTTTTTAAGATATCGAAAATTAAAGTTATGAGTTTAGGACAACCGCGATCATTTCATTGCGATGTCTTTTTAGTCGGGGGATAGGAATTATCGTGTCTTAATAGTCTCACTTTGAAATGTTCTACCCACTTTCAGCTTATCAACATCAACACTGGTTTCACCGCAACTCGATGACGGCAATTAATGGATTGACTTTCTATTCATTTCAGGCCTCTGTCTTAATTAGTCAGTCTGAACTAATTAAGGCAAATGTTGTTGCAGACTTAGATTAAACTATAATGAATGATTCTAGTAAAGTAGTAACTACATCAATGTTGACTCTTTGTAAACACTCAGTCTTCCTAGTAATAATATATACTAGTATAATTTAGTCCTCACCTAATGAGTCAGGTTCGTGGATCTAATCAAACGAATAACATGGGTATTTTCACTAGTTTATAATATCAACTTTGAATTTTGTGCCACAAGGAAACGTTGCCGTTTTCGTTTGCTTGCAGTTTTTGAAGCAGAAAATTATAAATAAATAAATATCTTGGGACATCTATCACACTGCCGTCTGATCCCAAACAAGGCAGAGCCTGTATTATGGTAACCAGAAAACTGATAAACAAACTTATATATTCCTAAACACCATCCAACTATAGAAAAAATAATCGTGATCATCACACAAAGATTTGTCCTAGATGGGGATCGAACCTATTAGCGGCAGTCAGGGTCACTAACCGCTAGCCCAGCAAGCCCATCAACAAAATAGTCCATAATAGTCAGGGGTAATAAACTAATAAATCAACATTTCAAAACCTTCATTAATCTTTTTCATATATTTGTCTTCTTATTTTCAGCTGAGTGTCATCAATTTAGATCAATTCTTTCTTTATAAATAATTGTCTAAATGAACTAACATTTTTACCTAAATTATGGCCGGCTATATTGCGGCGTTACGATAACATTACCGGTCCCCACAGATAATGCTCTGAGCCGGCCACATTGCCATAACAATATGTTATGAACATTATCTGAAGCTTGACAATACAAAAGCTATGCCACATTCCTTGTGTTTATTTAGAATCTGATAACGTAGAGAAGTAAACAAAATGACTTATTTTTAAATTGATGAAAAGGCGATAAGAGGATTTTTAAATAGTTAATCATGATGGATGTTCATCTTGTAATCAAACCAAACGAAAATTATGCTCAGTCACTTATATGCACAGATTCCCTACGAATAACAACGTTAAAAGAAAGGGTTGATCCAGACTGGCGCCACTTACACACAAGGGACTCCCTTAAGTAACTTATGTCATGTACCTACATGTTGTTTTTTGGGCAGAAAGACAGATACGTTGTTAGATGCTTATTATCTCCCAAGTCGTGAAAATTGACTGCAGAAGGGGATTATTTCGTTGTTGGTAGACGGGCGACAGGGGTGCAATTTGTCACTATAAGACATATTATGTAGAAGATAAATCAGTAAAGGATCTTTGTCGACGAAGACTATTGAATACTTACTTGTTTCAAATTTGTGAGAATGACTCATTCTTTGGTATAAAAAATTAACTCGACATCAAAGAGCTTTAGATCAAAATAAATTGTTTCCAAATAAGATAGACTGTAGAAACATTTTCATGATAAAAAGTAATTAAGGTTGTTTGAAATTATGAATTTGTTTATAAAAATATTTTTTAGTGAAATGAGTTCTTAGCTTGAATCTTAATAGTAAAATTAGAGAAAACCAGACTTAGGATAAAAAATACTATATACTTAGTAATTTTAAAAGCCTAACATTCATATTGAACTAAAAATTTAAGTGCTTTTTTGAGATTGCCCACTTCTCTTGTAAACTCAGATGGCTAACTTAAACTTAGAGTACCGTCATATCTCAAACATATAGCCTTACATTTAACTCCTAGCGAGTTAAATGTAAGGCTATATGTTTGATCACTTTATAAGAATAGTGATCTAGTATTGTGTTTTTTTTCTTAATCTAAACGCAGTATATGTATAACACAGATGTTAAACTATTGTTTCTTTTGTCCACAGGTAGAATTTCATACAACAGAGTCAGTGGTGACTGTTGACTGGGAGAACGGCTTTGTGGAGGCCTCAGCGAAGGACAACATGAATGTATCGCAGATTTTTAAAGAGCTTCTCGTACAGGCGAAGGTGAAGTACAATCTGTCACCTGCGTTACGGCGGCGCCGACGGCAGTCACTGCCTACTGGCCCACAGGGACCCCCGGGATCTAGCCCCACGCCCCCTGCCAACGCACCACATGTTCCCTCTGCTGCACAACTTGCGCACCTCCAACAGATACGTGAACGACACAATAACAAACGTAACTCTTGCATTATCTCTTAGATTCTTGATGTGATGACAATTTTACCATTTGGACTTCATTTTCGCATTCAATTTTATTCTGAAGTATTTATTTATGATATAGATGTACTTCAAAATAATCTCGAATCAAAATTGATGCATTGTAAAGACAACTAAATTTAAAATTTTCTATACGTACGGATAATACTTTATATCAATATTTCATTAATATGAACCTTGTAATAGACGTTCATCAAGATTTCGTGTCGTCGCTATCGTATTATGAACTTCCGTTTAGATGTCAGCCTCCTATTAATAATATATGGGTGAACCGTTAGGGCAAATTAATAGAATTTTTAACTTTTCCAATGTTTTGCTGAACATTCCAAACTTGTGATAAAACAATCGCTTTTAGATGAAGGACTGTGTCTAAATGTTCTATTGTAAACTTTGAATCCTCCAAATTGGGATGAGGAATTAGTACCGTATAGCATGTCAGTCGACATTTTTACATGGCTATAGCACCATGACGAAACCTTTCGTTAATTTACGATAATGTTGGGCAGTAAAACGTATATTACGTAACACCCATTATATTGTGTCCATTCCTTACGCGAAATGTTTTTACTTTATTATATGTAAAATTAGGTATGTAGTGGAAATAACGCCAATGATACGTGAACTTATAGTAATAAGTTATTAGTGTATCAGAGTGACATTTGTAGAGAAAAGTGATAAGTGACGGGTATTTGTGACTGGTTTATACTGTAGGATTATATTGTGTATACTGTAAGTTTAGGTGTGATGTAGATCTGAGAAGAGCCCTCATGACTGAGTGTACAATATCAAAGCAAAGTAAAAGATAATGTGTCGAACTGTCTATATTGGATCTCTTTCTCAGTATTTATGAGGGAGACGTGAGATTGTATTCGGCACAAGGGTAAAGTTCGTAGCACAGATTACTTGCGAATAATATGGTAACGCAGTTGTACTTTGTGAATGAGATATTAATAAGATCTATCATATTACTTCATATAGTTAATGATAAGAAAAATCTATTATGTATCTAATCCTACCGTTTGCCAAATCAGTATTAAATGTGGGTTTTATATCTATATATATCTAACTATTTGATACAATACTTTCTATCAAACTGGCAAGTATATCTGTTCAGATTAAATATAGTAATTAAGTAATAAAATGAAATATTACAACTTTATTTCGATCTTGGAACAAAACGGCATACTTAGGTATGCCGTTTTGTTCCAAGATCTTTTTTATATTTAGATATAAATTTCTAATTACTTATTACTTATTTAAAACCACCACTAAAATCGCAATCAGCAAGTTAAAAATTGACGACTTATGCAAAATTTTTCTAATTTCAAGAATAAGATAAAAACAATTAATAACAATTTAAATAAAAGAAATCGTCATTAGATTTTCACTCTTGAGCATGTCTAATAAATATTTTTATTGTCGTTTGTATTATGTAGTTATTTCTATCAGTCATTAGTTTGGTGTCGTTAAATTTTACCTACATAGTCTACATAATAAACTGTTAAATCACTGTAACAGTAAAATGTTATTACATATGTTATTTATTTGTTATTGATTTCGCCGTAGCTGAGTCAAGCTACGGAATGCCTACGGCGCTACGGCGTAATAGCTACGAAATTTTACGCTTTTCGATATCATTATTAGTATTGGAATAAGAATATATTATTAACTTCGATGTGAAAACCTACTTCATTTGTCTTCTGTAGAAATTACAGCTATCGCGCGCATCCCACCCGTTCGTCCGCCCGCTCACCCGACCCGCTCGTGCCCCACAGTCCATAGACATAGACATAACGTCCATTAAACAAAATAATCTTTACAGAGATGCAGCGTAAAAGACGGATCTTATTGGATTATTAGATCTGCCAAAAAACATTATTACCAACATCGGTTCCTAAAATATTTACAAGCAGTGCCCAATTTATTAATGCTTTGCCAAAACGTACCCAGTGATCTGATTTGGTTAAATTATGCCAACAAGCCTTGATCTGCAAATACTTAAAACAGCCCTTACGCCAATAATCAATATAATATATAAATTATTGGCGTATATAGTTGTTTACAAATATCCGACGTTTATTCGTAAGAATATAACTCGAACTGTTGTAATAATTTGACTCCAATTTAAGAATTTTACCCAAATACATTCGTTTAGCCCTCAATATTATTTGATCATAAATAGAGTCCAAATGAATTTACCATACAAGAATTACTTGAATCCCGACACCATAACTTGTGAATTTTGTTGACTCACAACATGTTTGCTTAGGACCGAATAAAGCTGATATATTACTTACAGACCACTTTACAGCTTACTTCTTATAGATGTATCACTTATTAACGACTAATGTAACATTGTTGTTTATTTGATACAATCACACCAGTCCCGATTTGTTTTGTATTTTCAGGCGCTTAGATGTTGGATAAACGATTTAGATTAAGAAAGATTCTTTGTGTAAACATTTCATCTTGGAATTGTTTACACAAGAAAAATAATTTGAAATTTAAATGACACAAACAAGTAGTCGAGTCCCCTGTTTCCTTCTTGACTGATATAAAGATATATCGCAGAATAACTAACACACTGCAATCTGATCCAAAACTAGGCAAAACCTGTACTATGATAACCAGACCACTGATAAACATTTTTATATTATTCTTAATATATATATATATATATATATATATATATATATATATATATATATTTGACGGTCACCGTAGCCTAGTTGTGCTCCTGCCTACGAAGCTGGTGGTCCTGGGTTCAAATTCCGGTAAGTGCAAATATTTGTGTGATGAGCACGAATATTTGTTTCTGCGTCATGGATGTTTTCTATGTATTTAAGTACATATCTATCTATATAAGTATGTATATCGTCGCCTGGTACCCATAGTACAAGCTTTGCTTAGTTTGGGGCTAGGATGATCTGTGTGACATTGTCCCTTAAATAAAATAAAAAATATATATGAAGCCCAAATATATCTTTCTATATTTCGGCTTCATATCCATCCAAAGGTTGTCTGGAAGAGATCGCTGACTGCGATAAGACCACCTATTGTACAATATCAATAGCTAATTAATATTTCCTATGTTTTTATCTGTAATTGGTGTGCAATAAAGAGTATTTATCTTATCTTATCTTATCTTATATAGATAAATCATGTAGAACAAATAATCATACTCATCACACAAAGATTTGTCCTGGATGAAGATCGAACCCATGACCTCTGGTTTAGCAATCAGGATCCCTTACCACTAGACCAACTAGCCAATCAATATAATAATAATATAATAATATCCTGGGACATTATTTACACACGGCCATCTGATCCCAAACTAAGGAGAGCTTGTACTATGGAAACCAGATAACTGATATACTACTTTTCATACTTATATAGATAATAACACCCAGACTCAGGACCAACAGACATGTTAATGCTCAGTCCTGGGTGGGAATCGAACCCACGACCTCCGGTGTGAAAAGCAAGCATTTGCCAACCACGCCAACAGTCCCGTCGATTATATTATATTTAGATTGTTCATCTATTAAAGTTCTTCAGCACACGGCGTGAAAACTGTTTCATCCTTATTGATGCAGATATATCCAAGCAGGCTAGTACAGATTTGGAACGGCTAAAAGACTGTTGCCTTATAACAATAGCTGGCCGACCTACAGCTGGGTAACTTACAGCTAAACAACCTCTCTGGAACATGGAGTCAGTCTTAAATTTACTTAAGCAGTGAACCATTTACAGGCTGCCCACGCCAAAGGCTTATGGAGCGATGAGGATAGCTAGTTCCCGATATAAATTTTATATTGAGCCAACCGTTTTCATTTTTGATGGTGTACAGATTAAAGAAATTAATATTCAGTCTACAATATATAAAATATACTTATTATCAAACAAATTTCCTAAAAGCTACCTCATGTTTCTATCCCAATTTTACTTTATTTCATATATAGCGTGTCGTAATTTAATCAATGTGTTATTGTGTATAGTCAACATTCTACTTTCATTCACTTTGATCTCTTCCCTTATATTTTTGATGTACAAAATTAAGTTACCTTTATTTGCATAATATATTAATTATATAATTTTCATGGAAATTTTCTGTTTATAAATATTCCATTGAAATTTAAATATTATTTAACAATCTAAAATTTAATATTTCAAATTATATGGATGTGCCTTTTTTAAAAAGTAGTCGTCTTAGTTAGTGGAAATCTTAGATTTCTTTCCAATCATCCAAATCTAATGTTTCAAGATCTGCTTGCAAAATATATTGGCTCGAAGTATAAACTATCTATGTTTCCGACTACGTTTATAGATTTAATGTTAGTTATAATGATTAATTAAATAAATTTATATTTACTTATTATATTGAAATATTATTCAGGTGAAGTTTCAGATGATGTAGACTCTATCGATGTTTATACTTTAACAGTTTTAGCTGCGCTCTCCGTAAAATTTATTTAAACTCACAAGAGTTAATAATAATAAATACTAATTTATAACATTTTATATTTCCTTTGTATAGAAATATTTGCAAAACTAGCACAGAAGGATTTGAAATGTGTAGATAATGTCTAGATATTAATTTACCATTCAATTTAATAGTCGCGTACTGTCTAATAGTATAATTACTTTTAATGTTTATGATAATGTGTTTCAAATACAGGTATTTACTTCAAAATTTGTACCGATGTATTAAAAATTGTCTCTGAATAAATAAATAACATCTAAAACGCGTATATTTATTGACTTTGTTGTTTATCCTCATCTTTTAAAAATAATTGCGTAGTATGACTGTACTTGTGGTACAGTCAGTACTGTATGAAGATTAGACCCAACAAAATAATTGCTAACACCATTTTCAATTATTTTGTTGGAGTGGCCATTTGTCACTTAATTTCTTGGGTGTAACTTTCATGGAGTGAGCTTGGGGTATTTTTTTAGTCACTCTCAAATTCATGTTAAACTAGACACAATGAAGAAAATATGTCTCAAACTGATTGTCAACTTTAGCATCGTGGCGAAAGATGTCCACGGCTGGACAAACGCTGACCCCAAGGATCTCCACAATGGTCTCAGGTCTTGTGCTATGCGGGCAGTGACACTCGCAAGATCGTCGGTCTACCTCGCTGGGGGCTTGTCCCAGATACGTTTCCGGTAAGTAGTCGACACTCGAGAACATTTCTGCTACAGCGGCCGTGTATATAATAATGTATATAATTTTGTCCAGTACCTATTTATCAAGAAAAATATAAGTTACATCGCAACTGTTACAAGAAATTGTATTGCCTATTGAGTTATAGACCATTGTATAGTCAGTTTCATAGTCGTAGTTTCTAGTCATATATATTCGTATCATTATATTTTGTAACATCCGGTACATCCTTTATAGTTTGGCCATGAGTTTGTTATTCTGAAAAGTTCTACATGTATTGGCAGAATAGTTTTGTATCACAGTAGCGGCCTGTAAAGGACTGAAATCAAAATTATGTTGTTGGGTCGAACCAACTTAAACAAGTTTCCCTTTTTATTTTTTTTATATTATTAAGAGTTTTAATTATAATATAATAGTACTAGATTTAAAAATAATACCTTAGCAACATGTTATTTGTTTTCATCCCGTGGGGGGCGTAGAAGTCAACCCGAGGGAATATATAACAGAGGACGGGCAGCAACTTCTTTCTGAGTACTACGACCATAAAACCCCGATCGCCAAACCATCTGGCAAGCGCGGCGATTATGGCATATCGCCAAGATAATTCTTAGAGGAGACTTTTGTTCAGCAGTGACTTTTTTTTAGCTGTTATGATTATAAATTCAGGGTAGGGGCCATAAAAAAGAGAGTCATAATTGGGCCATCACTTGTTAGCCCATTGGTGCATACGCATTGTCTTGTCGTGTGGCGAACGCTTGAACAGGGTGTCGCGACACGTAGTGGGCCGCTCGCCGCTCGCGACACTTGTTGCGCAGCGCGCGGATCGATACGCCGCCCCTCACCCACCTGCCGCCTCGCCACGCCACCCTACGCACAGACACTTTTCATTCAACACCGAAATCTCACACCCTTTATCATCAATAGCTATTAAGCATGAGAGAAAAATGTAAGCACAGTGTAACAAGTTGAAACACTCTTTTATTTAGAAAATAATAAGATGTTATAAGGCTCTATTATGTAGACTTAAGAGGGGTTGTCATGTTTATGTATTCATAAATCTTCCCTGTCGGAAAGCAATTCCGGCACAATAACAATATAACAAAGAGCATTTGTTAGATACAGACATGGTTATTATGAATTCATAAAGATAATATATAATTTTTGAAGTTATACTTCTTTTGGCGCGATGGAGAAAAATGATGAGAGTGAATTTTTACGATGCACGCGCACACCGACACCAAAAAATTTAACAGCATGAAGTTAGTTCTAGGTGGTATGAAAATTGATAACTATGTTCAAGTTGTATATTAAGAAGTATAACTTCTAACGCGTGTACATAAGTACACACAAGTTATTTTTTTCAAAACTAAGTTTGATATATGATTACATTAAAATAAAAAATAATTATTAAGAGTACTTCTCATGCGAGTAGCAATGTAACATACAAGCAAAAAAAAAGCATACAGTGAAATTGATAGGAAGTTCGCAATTATAATTTAATTTAATTAATTTTTGAATTCGGTTAAGAAAAGTAATTTTAGTTTTAAAGCATTATTCAC
The DNA here is from genome assembly GCA_951640165.1 of Pseudoips prasinana. Classification (NCBI taxonomy): domain Eukaryota; kingdom Metazoa; phylum Arthropoda; class Insecta; order Lepidoptera; family Nolidae; genus Pseudoips; species Pseudoips prasinana. Next base: position 13,005,620 of record OX621241.1, on the reverse strand, counting down.
AATTCGAAACGTACATCTAAAATAAAATCTGTTAAAAAAAGTTTAATAGTATGCGGTCTGTCGTTAAATCAGTTTACTAACATCCTTACAGAGGATTGGCTCCATCCATCGGCGTTGTTTCTAAACTATCAAATATTGGTTATAAAGCTTTATTCGCAACGCGAAGTGTCAAGATCAAATTATGATTCCCTTCAATTCGGGGGACGTAATCGTAAATGTAATCTGTCTGCGTGTACTAATACTAGAATGCCATAAACCAGAGGCTAAATAAACAATATATAAATAGAATAGGGCAGCGTGGGCAGGCCCTCTACAAGGTGGACTGACCATGTTGTAAGGGTCGCGGGAAACCACTGGACAAGACAAGACCGGCCATTGTGGAGATCCTTGTGGGCGGTCTTTGTACAGCAGTGGACGTATTTCGGCTGATATGATGATGATGGAATAAATATACGCGTTAAAAACGTCGTAATTTTGTTCAGCAATATCGAATGGATTGTAAAAGTTTGAGTCTGAACATTACGGTGCGTTGGCGGAGCGCACATGGGGCCGGATACCCCGTGGTTCGTGGGTTCGATTCCACCCGCACTTAAATGTATACACAACTCATTTTAAAGATATCTCAAATTTATATAAATAAAGTTAACACTGTTTATTATTTAGACACTTAACTACTTGAATGAGATGCTTATTCGAAGGTATGTCTTATGTTAGAAGCACGTTTACTTTATCAACTACAGACTTCATTATAGTCTGCGAAGCTTTACATGATTACATAGACGTATACGTATCTACATATAGTACAAACATGCATAATCGTCTCATTATTATCCGTAGCACGAACTGTGGTTCGCGTTGAATATCCAAACACATGTGCGTTACAGCCGATTAGCGGCAAATCCGCTGTATGGAGAAACACCCCACAACATATACACCCCAATACCCACAACATTTACACGTTTTAAACACGATAAAACCGCAACCTCTTGTCCGAACGAACGAAATGTAAATGTTACTAAAATATTTTGAATAGTACTACTGGCTGAATTTCGGCCAATGTCAACGAAGACTAGCCAACTACGCAGGACGTATGGATCTCTATGCCCTCTATCTTATAATCGACGTGGTGATTATTCGAGATATCCATATTCTGGTCTGTAAATAAGTGTATTTCTTGCCATGAAAATCCCAATTACACTTTTTGGCCCGACCCGGGATTTGCACATCGGAACTTGAGGTTAAACGGAATATAAATATAATAATAGGAATAGTGCGACTGGTCGAATTTCGGCCCTTCGTGGCCTATGTCAACGGATACTAGCCAACTACGCAGGACATATGGATCTTCATGTCCTTTATCTAATCGATGTGGTGATTAATCCGGACTGTTAATGGGGTTTTTTCTTGCCTTGAATGCCAAGGCAAGAAAAAACCCAAGACCAAGAAAAATACCAAGAATACCTATAATAACACTTTTGTTCCGACCCGGGATTTGCACATCGGAACTGCGTTTGAAAAAGCTACGTGGATTTTAGACCCTTCTAGCATAAGTGGTAGCTGTATCTGTCGGCGCAGCAAAAACTTTATTACTTCAATTATTAAGGTCTTTTATATAAACCACGATAGTCAGATCTTTTCACAGCCTCAGCGTAGTTGGGGACTGGCAGTTCGTCTGAATCCGTGCAGCATGGGACCAAAGATTGTCATCTGTTTAAGTACTTTCAACTACTCCAATCTATAGCAAGAATTGATATTGATAATGATTTCTAAACTACATAATAAAAACAGTACTACATCTATAGAAACACCTTTTTAACGAATTATTTTTAAATCAAAAAATTACAAAAATCTAAATGTAATAATTTTGTTTTTTTTTTTTTTTCACTTTACGTAGTTTTCGGAAGTGCCAATAAAACAGAAATATAAATTGATTTGTTAACTATATATGTTGAATTTTTCTCCATCTATAACTCATTACCTCATTTATAAAGTTCAATTTGTAAAGAAAATTCGATTGTCACCAGTTACTAAAGTACTCGGTTTGATTGATCGTGTTAGCAACTACCTGTAAAACGCTTTCATTTTTTCAAAGCGTCTCTGCCAAATAAATGGGAATTTAATTATTCCGATTCAATCAGTTAATTTTCGTAAGCTTTTCAAATAAAGAAGCATTCTGCGCAAACCTTTTTATTTCACATAAAAAGGTTTGTGCAAAACGTTTCTTTACATCATTGTGGTTGCAAAAAGGTCGCCAAAATTGTTTACATCAAAATTTTGGGAAATACTTTCAAAGAAACAAGTCCTGAAAGCAATTAGTAATAAGAGTTCTTTAATCGCATACTTCAAAGTTTCGTATCAGCAGACAAAGTTTAATATGAAACAGTATAGATTATTTCAGTGATGATGACTCCTCAGATTACCAGCAAAGCCAACAATTTCAGAATTATATTGCATAATTAGCCTTGAGTGCGTTTGGGAACATATATGTAAGTACAGGGATACTTTTAAAGCACCAACAACCTCATAGTAATAATATTAAAAAATAGTTAAAATCATAAGCAACAACTTTTATTCTACAACTTTTAATAATTTGTTAGATTTTATTTTGATACAAAATAATAATAATTTAATTTAATAATAATTTAATTACCCGCTTGAATGTTTTTAACTCTACGAGCATCACAAAGATGCGCACATGCGCGCGAGAATGGCGTCGTTCGTTCGTCGTTCTTTCGTTTATGAATGTAACATAGACCTACAAATGTCATGACAGTACAACAAAATCTTTTTTTTTTCTTGTATTGAGTTATGTCCGAACTCGTAGAACAAAAGTTGTTGCTTATGATGTTAATAATCTGGTCCTGCGAGATTGTTGGTGTTTTCCTGTATATATATATTATTATTATATATATTGTTGTTTGTGTGGTTCACAACTGGCTAACTCATCACTACTGGATTGATACCTCGAATGATGTTTTTGGTTATGCGATTCTTAGATCAAAGCTCTTAAAGCATAAACTCAAACAAATCATGGTGAATGGTAAAAACAATTCACCACTCGTCATCAAACGGATCTGTACCTATTGTGCTAAGTATTTAGCAGGCTTTTAATTAAATAACCTTTGTCGCGTGGTTCCACGAGTTCCACTCTTCGCTTTGGCATTGGCTGACACAATACTAACATCCCGTCTATCGTTTGAACTTCTCAATTAATGTTTGCTAAGTTCTGGAATCGCTAACAGGTTAACATTTTAATTTAATTTCAATCATCTGGCTATGATTATAGGACTTAATTTGGAACTTACTTATAAGTTTCAAATTTCAAATTCAATGTTCCAAATTAAAAACATTTAAAAATTGTATGCATAGACCATTCCAGTCTATGAATGCAATTTCAACATGTTTAAACAAACATTTAGAAATTGTAATCATTTAAATTTTGGAAGTTACCTAATAGGAATAGTCAGAATAAGTCATAATAAGTCATAATTCCCTAGAAGATCGTAGTAAAAACAAGCTACAACTGCTGTACGGATCTGTATCTATTGTGGTATTTATTTGGCTAGATTTTAAGTAAAACATTTTTAATATTTAACGCATTGGAAATATTTATATCACTTAAATACTTACATAAACGTTTCACATAATCAATGTTTGGTTTAATAGCATTTTTTGCAGTGAAAAACTGTAAATCGGGATTCTAAATTCCACGCCAGACAATATCGGGACCCAAAACTCCACGCGCGTCGTCGACTCTATTTATGTTTTATTAATTTTGAGTTTAGATTTACGCTTTACATTACAAAAAATGCTGTTAAAATCTATTAACTTTGATATGATCCACATACAACTGTGAACATATTGGTCAGCCAAGTTTCTCGTGAAAAAGCCATTGGGAGGCATGTAAATCCTCCTTAAGGACGTTAGCCAAGGAATCATAATCATTTGAGTTAGAGAATGTAAGCTAGTCTGCTTCGCGTTTAGTTTAATGACAAAATGCCTACCTCACACTATTAGTGAGTACAGGTTTAATCTCTTCTGGACATTTATAATTTCCCAGTTAAGTTTAGATTTTGTATTGATTGTTGGTGATCTGTAGTACAGGCTTGCCTAGTTCAGACACCAGTCTCTCGCAAACCTAATGTACCCGTATGTTTATTATGTAACTCCATGTAATTATCACTGTTTGTGAAGAGAAATAAATAATTTTTGTATTTGTATTTAATAATGTTTACTCAGTTCCAGAACCTGTAATTTAATTTCAATTTAAATCATCTTGTTATGGTAATAGAAATTAATTTGAAACTTACCTTAAATTGAGATGGTTGTTTATCTTCAAGACCTAGACCAACAATAGACGGTTCTATCGATAATGCTTAATACGATTTCCAATAAATTAAAAGAAAATTGTATTACAGTAAAAACGTTAGGGTGGATAAATCTACGGTTCAATATTTTTCCAATCGAATGAGTTCTGAGTACGCTCAAAGACTCATAATTGACTCATATTCAATTTCAATCTGATATGTTATATCAGGTTGAAATTGAAATGTACCCCAAATAATATGATTTAGAAGTACCTGCTTAAGCTTATTGGTACTAAATACAGAAAAATTATAATATGGACTTTTAGATCTCTTTCTCGTTGGATTGATTGAGATTTTTATTAAGCCACGTAAGAACTGCGTCTGATTGTAAATGTGTTCGCATTGCGTAATTAATAATAGCAAAGGATGTTTTAATTTAAATTACCAGTAGTCTGGAAGAAATTAGTTAGTAGGTAAGTATTTTTTTTTTAATTTATTTGGTTCTTCAACAACTTAAACATTAACATGAATCTTTAAAAATAGCACAATACTTAAGATCTAAATGTCTAGTTACTTATAGGTAAACACTACATTCAAAATTTAATGTGCTAGGTACTTTTACAATTTTTTTTATGTGTAACTAAAACCCTAATAACTATTGATAGTTTTCCGAAATAATCCTAATAAGTTCGACGTTTATACTTTATTCTTTTCCAATGGCACACAAGCAAACGGCCCACCAGATGATACCTTGTCACTGTAGCTTAAGACGCTTGTGCCATAAATCGCATCACGCACGCGTTGGCGACCCTTTGCCCTTCTTGATGAGCTCTGGCAATCTTACTCCCAGCTAGTACCACAATATTTACAGTATCGTGCTACCTGGAGTGTATTCTGTAAGGTACTATACCAATCGGACTGCTCCAATAAACTCTTTGCTCTACCTGTCTTAAATATTCTTTTCGTGCTTAGGGTTATAATATGTTCTTTTGCTCAAGCCTACAGGCGGTACTAGTGATTTAAAATGTGAAATCAATAAAAAGTATAAATTACTAACTTAGTATGCATATTTATTGTTTTAAGGAGTTGCTTTTTTTAAAAAAAACTTAATTTATTGATTTCATGCTTCTTACTTAGTAAATAGTCTAAATTTTACAGATTATCTCATCCCCTATTAAACACACTTAGGTATACAATTACACCTAGAATATTTGTTTTAGTTTTAGCCTTATTATACTTTTAGCCTAAAAATTGATTGACATTCCGTAGAAACGTTTAATTTCATCCTCGTCGGGTTGATTCCTGTAAAACGCCGTAATACATTACATATACTTTTATTTATAACTAGATATCTGAATGTTTCATCAATCAATTTTACTTCTCAAATCAAATCCTTCCTTTGTGGATGCATGTAATATTAAAATTTGCTACTGTCAACATTCAACATTTAGTTTTGCTTTTGCTGCGTGGCTGACGGCAGAGAATATCAGCACCCCATCTCATCCCCTGGGAGACTTGGAAGTCGTCCGAGGGATTATCTTCCAGAGAAAGGGTGGCAGCGTTTCACTGTGTACTATGACCATCATACTGCGATCACCAACCCCAAGTAACTCTGCCAAGTTTATGGCAAATTCTGTCAAATGATGACACAACTCAATTATGTAAATCTTTTGGGCAGGCCTTTGTCTGACATGATCATGATGATGACCTTCAGTGGTTAAGGCTGTACGCTGATAGATCAATCAGTCAAGATATCTCTATTATTATTATATAGATAATAAAATCGTAGGAAAGACAAAACTGTACATTGACTACTTTTTAAAAAGTATACTTTGGGCGTGATCTTCAATCGATATCGAAGCCAAAAATATAGTTATTAGAATTTTTGTCTGTGTGTCTGTTTGTCTATATGTATGTATGTCCGGGCTAAACCCAAAAAGTACTGCATGGATTTACATCAAATTTTGCATGAATATTACTAAGAGGCGGGGTCAACATATAGGCTACATATTATCATGCTATCACCTACGGGGGAGGAGCTGTGATAATTTATAAAATTTAACGCGGGTAAACCGCGGGGCACAGCTTGTATATTATATAGACAAGTTAAGGCCCTTGATAATGTCACTTGACCACTTCAATATAAGAAGTAATGAAAAGTAGACATAATTTTAGGTTCAAGACAAGAAAAAAAAATAGTACCTACAGCCGATGCTGTAATATTTTTTTTCATCATTCATTTCCATTCGCAAAAACAAGTCAATTATGATTAATTGACTAGTTTTTGCGAACGGTAGAGCAAATAAAATATAAAAGATATAATCCAAATTTCAATTCATTATTCCTTCAAAACACGTCATGATGTGAGTTCGAACATTTCATCTTTGATTGAATATGAATAATTCTTACAACAAATATCACCGTTAACTTGTGATGTATATATCAAGTGGCGATAGTCTTAACGTTTGGTGCTTAACTAGCTTGAAACGATCTGTGGACAGCAGACAGTGTCGTAAAAATCGAGTTTTAATAAAAGTTTTAGTACTTTATAAATTACCATCTCCACGTTTATGTAAAACCGTGCAAACTGGGAACTGCGCAGTCCAATTTTCAGCGAGTCAACAATTGCTGCCACAATCTGTGAGCTTCAAACTTGAGCTTTTGTAAATGCATGAGCTACTGGATTCACGCCCTCTCGCATATATTTTTTTTTTATATTAAATCTTATTCTCAGACCTACATACCTAATATACACAAAAATATCATAAAATTTATCAAGCCAAGGATGAGTTTCATTACAAACACTGTAACACGAGAATTTAAGATACTAAGATATCTCCCTCTATATGTATATTTAAGTACCTAATAAAACATTCTGCTTACCGGAAACAGATCAATATACATTTTTAATTTGCTCTATGGTAGAAGATAATGAGCTGATAATGTATTTAAAAACCATCTTCCCTCATGATCTATGAAATAATTCTACCGAATGCTAATTTCCTGCGGTAATAAAACTAAACAATGTTACTTGAGAGATATAAAAAATTCTCATGAAAACCGCCAAGATAAAATACACATTAAAAAAGATATTTTAATTAATGGCTCTGTTTTAGAGCCTTCATCTAAATCGGTCATTAGGTTCGTTTTCAAAGGGTTTTCTTAACAACGTAAGCAACTACCTCATCTTTATCATTCTTTACTTTTGAATACCTTTTGAATTCTAAACAGCAATCTAACAGCAATTTTTTAAAATTGGAGTATACATTTAAAATAGTCACGGTTAATTTTAATTTCAATGCCAGCTCCCACCGGTCCTTAGGTGATCGGCATCAGTCCACAGATGAATGACCGTACAAGTGGTTTAATTTTTGAACGACCCACTAGTTTTCACGCGCATTCCGAATCACGGAATGCGCGTTAACTTGTGGGTCCCAGTTAATGTCATTAACAATCAAAAAGATAATCAGAGGCCTACTAGGCGGCATGAACAACTCTGACACCATGCACCAAGGTAACCACTGGTCATACGATAAAGAGAGAATTTATAATGTGCCATTGACACGCAAATAACGAAATATTTAATCTTAGTTCTGAACGCTAAACAATACAGCACATCAGCATTTAGTTTGCACAAAACTGTCGACAAAGACTGTCGCCTTTTACGTCCGTACAGAAAAGCTCGTGTAGGTACGCAAAGCCCATAATACGTTCTTACCCCTCACAGCTACCGCATAATAAGTCAGTTAGACACTTGAACGTGCAGTCAGGTGACAAGTGACTCGGTGGTTAAAGGTATTAACAGCGTTACACGCGTTCCATGTTAGATTCCCGCACAGGACATTTATGTGACCTATAAATGGTTGTTTTGAGGCGAGGTGTGCTTTTACGTCCATATTAAATGCATATTCGTAAAGTCCCATGCAATAAAGGAATTTATTTTCCCAGTGTGGGCGTCGCCTTCGTCTTCTAAAGTTAAGTTAAAAGTTGCAGACGTCTTTTAAAATGAGTTGTATAAATTTAAGTGCGGGAGGCAATCGTATCCACCCGCCCCCATGTGCGTTAATCACTCCGCCAACGCACTGTGGTGCTCAGACTGGAATTTATACAATCCATTCTACATTTATCTTAACGCAATTAAGATGCTTTTAAAGCTATCACGCCAATAACGTACTAACTACTAACATACGTACACTTTTAAACTTTCGCGTATCATAATTATATATGAACATTGTTAACAGGTATTAACGCGACTAACCTTATTTTTATTTTCCCGACGTTTCGACCGAGCGTCACTACTACTCGCGACTTGTGCGTGAAGCCCTTGAAATTAAGAAGTACAAAAATTTCAATCGGGAGGATGGTTTCAAATTGTCGGCGTCATGGAATCCAGTGATTAAACATTTAACACCGCGATATGTACAGTCGGGCAAAATGTGGACTCCGTTAGTGCAGTGTGTAACCGGCCTTAACATTGTGAAAAAAGATCAGTGAGGGTAGTTAAATACTCCATGCCCTCAGTAGCGGAGAAACACCGCTGCGCCAGTCATCCCGTGACCACGATCAATGCAACTTGGTCGAAACGTCGGGAAAATAAAAATAAGGTTAGTCGCGTTAATACCTGTTAACAATGTTCATATATTACTAACATACAGCTGGAACGCCCAATACTCATATTGCAACCATTACCAACAAAGGCAACAAATTATGCATTCTTGAATACTTTTTAAACCATAGTGTCTCTAAAAGTTTAATTCATATTTAAGTAGCAAAAAGTAATAGCCCAGAGTCTAGAAGATGGTATTACCACCATGCCTCGGAGAACCAATTCCAACCTATTCTCTTCCCATTCGTGTCATTGTCGCCCTATCGGATTTTTTTTAAGACTTCGCTTGTTATAGGTTGAGTAATGCCTGAGTCGCAGAGTATCATATATCCTGTGCGGAAATAGACTCCAGAACACGAAGAAGCGAAGTGACTGTCTTAACCGCTGCGCCACAGTGCAGGATTATAAAAGTGTGAATAGAAAGTACTTGTGATTTCATTAACATCACACCTTATCGGTTAGTCTGATGAGATTGACTGGAAAGGCCTATAAACGAGAAAACTTCTCAGTAAACTCGAACGGGTTTACGAATATATAGAGTAAAATATTCAACTCAAATATACGTACATACTGTGAGGTTTTCTCGTCTGTCAAAATAATCCCTATTGCAGATATACAGTCAACGGCAAAACATCTACTTTTGCCGATTTTACCTCAATCAGAGATGTATGTAATATATCATGTATGTATGTAATACAAATGATCATATATTGCGATACATTGGGCGGCACTATCACTAGCTAAAAGTTTTCGAGAGGCGACCACAAATCGGAAGACGCAGCGTGGGCAGGCCCCCTACAAAGTGGACCGACGATCTTGCAAGGGTCGCGCGAAGCCGCTGGGTACAGGCAGCACAAGAGCGGCTATTGTGAAAATCATGGGAGGCCTTTGTCCAGCGGTGGGCGTCTTTTGTCTGATAAGATGAGGATGATGATCACTGGCTTATATTGGTACACTTACCACATCATATAAATACACCCAGACACAAAAAAATATATTGTACTCATCACACAATTGATTTGTCTTCGGTGGCGATCGAACCCACGACCTCTGGCTTAGCAGTTAGAGTCACGAACCATTAGACTGACTGGCTATATCATTATTATGGCATTATTATAGTGCAAAGTAGTAACGGATAACTCAAATGATTAATTGTTTGTTGAATTCGGCGAATAGTATCGAACTCGCACTGATTAGTAGACTAGTGCGAGACGGGACGGGACATCGAACGGGTCTCAGTCACCCAGAAGATGACTTCCTAAAGGGGTCAAAACTGGTGGCCAAATCCAACATAACATTTTATGTTGGATTCGGTCAACAGTATCCAGCTCTCGCACTGACTAGAAGTCTAGTGCGAGGCGGGATGCGTAATCGTGCGGGTTGCTTTCGCCCTGAAGATGACTTCCTGAAGAGGTTGAAATTTTAGGCCAACTCCAACATAAAATTAATTACGTGAGTTATCCGTTACTATTTTTCACTATGTTAGCTGCTGACGTCAGTTTTAATTATTATATTATTATTTGATTTTAAAATAGTACAGATTTAATAGTGTAAAAGCAAAGTAGTAGTATACCTCTAGAGCTCATTCTTTGGTATAAGCGTGTCCACAAGCCCTTGCATTGAGTGAGACAATAGAGAGAATGCACTTGAAAATGGACTCACGACTTTATATGAATCTAAGCCTACTTCACTGAAGAGAAATCGGACATATATAGATATTATGCCACCTGCCTCGCCCCGATGTGCTACTTATTTTTTTTATTGATTGGTTCCCCTAGACCAATATATCAATCAATAATTTAATCGTGAACGCAATATATGTACGTAAAGTATAAACACAGCGAGTACGATATGTTAGATTATGCAGTAAGTACCACGAGAGATTCTAATAGCCTTGACATGCAATAGCATCCTCTCCCGTAAGCATCATCAACCTACGAAGAACGAAGTTCTACGAAGCGGACGATAAAATCACATGTTACCTCAAGGTACCTATAGGTTGTTACCTATGGTATTGACTGGTGAACAGGGATTAATCCAGTTGTGTATAGCTAGCGTCATAGGTTATGGTACCCACTTAACAAAAAGTGTACTTGTATGTACTTATTTATTCACTTACTAGTATAAAAATAATAGGAACATTGCATGGTTAAGGCTGTCACTACACTACTACCTTTTGCCGCCGCACCGACGTTTTGAGGGATTGACTACCGCTGGTACAGGACGATTACATGTGTGACCCAAATATAGTTTTTGTTAATTTATGTATGTTTTATTTAATGGTCGCAAGTCATACATAAACTCACAAAAACTATATTTGGGTTTGTATGTTTTATTTCGTAGTGCAGGTAAAGTAAATTGGCCTGTTTCATTCTAATACAATTAAATAAACATTATTTAATTGTATTAGAATGAAACAGGTCACTTTGGCAGACTTTTACAGCATGTACAGCGCAGTGATTAAAACAGTCACCTCACAACTTCAGGTGCGATTCCCGCACACTATAATTATTTGTACAACCCATAAGTAGTTCTTCCGAGTCTGGGTGTAAGATTCGTTAATTTTCGCAAAGTGTCGCCATAATGAAATAATAATAATATCTGGGGACAATGTCTCACAGATCATCCTAGCCCCAAACTAAGCAAAGCTTGTACTATGGGTACCAGGCGACGATATACATACTTATATAGATAGATAAATACTTATATAAATAGAAAACATCCATGACTCAGAAACAAATATTCGTGCTCATCACACAAATATTTGCACTTACCGGGATTCGAACCCAGGACCACCAGCTTCGTAGGCAGGATCACTACCAACTAAGCTACGGTGACCGTCATGAAATGAAAACATGTGTAGCAAATATGCTTTCATTTCATTATGGTGTCTTTAAAAAAGTTGGCCTATATAGAGTCTATTCCTATTAATTACCCACAAAGATAAAAGTCGCTAAACGAATGAGAATACTTACAAGTGCACGAAAACATAAACGATTCCCTTCCGTTTAGGTTCAATGGACACAATTTCCTTCGTTATTTATTGAACGTTTTCTCTGTAATAAATATTATTTCCTGTATAATATATCTCTCATTGTTACGGCAATAAAAAAATCTTCTATAATTTCCATCACTTCGTAAAATACCTTATTTAACCTAACGTCTTCTGATTTGATATGATAGTAGTTTTATTATTATATACTTCTTTCTTTATCGCATGGACAATGGTTATTCTGGTGTAAGAGTTGTTCAAGCCGCCCAGTAAGCCTCTGACATGGCTTATCGACTGTTTTCTGCCGACAACAAACGGGACGGACAGCTTAACGTGTTTACTGAAGCACGGAGACGCTCATAAATTAAACCACTTGGAGGTCATCCATCTATAGACTCACCGCGTACCTAGGTGCTTTACCTCACCGATCACTTACGGACCGGTGAGTACAACTAGCTATGAGCGCCTCAACATTAGTACTAAAAGATATGTATTATTTTCCTCACATATTGACCCTCATCACCCGAAGACATCCATTGCTGGAAAAGGCCTCCCCTATGATCTCTAAATAAATTGTATACATAACCAGTTAGATGTATGGGCGATAGCTATGATGGTAACGCCTATTGTCGCTATTGCCCGTTCAATGATAGATTCCCTCGGGACGACTTCTACGCCCCTACAGGATAGTTTTCGATGCCAGCACCACACAGCATCCTCATATTGAAATTTGCAAAATGAGAAAAATTAAATCAAGTATACGTACGTAAAATTTGTATCAGTAGTAAAGAGCCTCGTCGGTGTAGCAGTAGCTCGGCCGGTGAGTACAATATTTCGCATTGTGGAGTGTCAAGGGTGTTTTTAAGCGCCTTGAATTGCTCTAGGTAAGCCTTTATCTAATCATCCGAATTGCATACTAAGTTCCTGAGAAGATTTTGTAATGGTAGGGCACAGTTTTCATTCGCTCAAAAAGCAGCTCGACTGGGGATGTACCTTACAGAAGACATTCCTTAATAATTGAATGTTGTGTTTCTGAGTGTGAGAAAGGTCGCCAGAGCTCATCGGGGTGGGGGGTGGAGAGTGTCCGCAAAACTTATTTGTGGATTCTTATCAAGGCCGGCAACTCACTCGCGACACCTCTGGTGTTGCGAGTGTCCATGGGCGGCGGTAATCACTTACCATCAGGTGACCCACTTGCTCGTTTGTCACTATATGTAAAAAAAAGATGGTGCTTATCGGATAAACATCGTACTGTACATGTTTATAATATTAAAAAAATTACGGTTATTTTATTGTATTCACCTCGTTTCCTCCCTAGTTACGTTAGAGCTAATTAAATCATCTCTACCGTAAAATGTGTAGTCTTATTTAGAAACTTAATTAATATGATCAAATTAAACTTCATATTAAATTATGAAAAGCACTGAGGCACGTCACGTAACCCAACCTCTGACGTTTATAAAAGGTTTGGTACTTGAACGGATAAGTTTTTGTACGACTAATGAAATATTATAAGTATCACTTACGTATTGTACCACTCATGTTTTATACTTAAAAAGTGGTTGACGTGCTAAGATTTAAGTTTTTAAAACTTAGCCAAATAGATTTAGTAACTGCGATACTAAAGATACAGCAGCTATAATAATTTATTTTTAATCTGGCAAAATAAGCAAAATGGCATGCTTAAGAGTACGTCTTAAATATTGAATAACAGATGAGGCTTTCAATAACCGGAATATCCAAATATGACATTGTAGTTCTTTATTGTGAAAAGAAATCTTCCAACTATGAACACTTTCAACTTATAAAAGTAATAAACATGAAAGGTGAAATGATCAAGGAACCAGACCAAATAGCAAAATAATTTAATGAATAGGTACTTTGTCAGCCTGAAAAATAATAAAACATCTATTTCAGGAAATTGCAGCATAATAAATGTAATTCGGTTTAATAATGTTATATTTTTGGAACGGTTGCTTGCAAGAGATCGCGCCTAGCGATAAGGTCACCATTTGTACAATTTTCATTTGATTGTACATATGTTGTTATTTTAATGTACTACAAAAAGTTTATTTACTTAATTTAAATATACTTAAGTATAAGATAAGGAAGTAATAAACAATACATTTATATTGGAATTAGAAGTGACTAGAAAAATAAAATTCTACATTTGTCTAGAACGAGAAGTTGCTGAGAAATACGGATGAATTAAAGTGATGTAGTAAATATCGGGTTATAATTTAGAGAGCATGAACTAAAAGTAAACAGTAAAAGTGAATTAAAAGTAATGACAATATATTTCCATATGTTAATATGAGCATCTAAAAGACTAAACATAGTGTTTAATAAAGCCCACGTACGAACTATTAGTTAATGTACAAAATTATTCCTGTTAATACACTGAACAGTCAACGTCTGTGGATACAGTTGCACTATGAGAAACGCCTTTACTGCGTACGTAATAAAATCTCTATCATAGGCAATAGTGTGTCCACCGATGAGACGATGGTTGTACTACGCGCGACTGATAACATGAATTATGCATAGCTTAAAAGTTCAGTGTTAAGAGCAATTACCAGGGGCAGGTTTCCCATGCCAAAGATTTCCTCATTTTTTTAGGGCAATAATAGTTCTTGAACTCCATATGCCATATCAGCCACGACCATGCACACATTAAGTTAAATTAAAACGTTATTTTTATAAATAATAGTCTATGTGTTAATCTAGGGTGTCAGCTAACTCCATACCAAATTATTTAAAAATCATTAAAATCTTTCCAGCCGTTTAGATGTGAAGAAGTAACAAACATACACAATCATACACTCACAAACTTTGGCCTTTATATTAGTGTGATAAGTAGATAACTAAAAAATATCAATAGATAAACCTATTTATAATCAATTTTTTTTTTCTTATAGAAAAAAAATCATATTCGACGACATGAAACAAAAAAGTATTTTCTTGTACGGAAAACAATTTTAAATGAGTTTTGGTTTTGAATGAGTTTCCTACCAACCAAGGTATTCTGTATTTTCTAAATCAATGTAGATATTCGATACAACTACGCCGAAAAGATTTTTTGTGCATAAAGAGGCTTATTGTTCTTTTAGGGTTGTCTACAAAAAAATTAAAAAAATCCTATTTATATCTAATTGAAAAAAGTATCGTAAATAATCTAGTCTGCTTGAAATACTTTTTACCTGTTATTTGCACACCTTTGTAGGAAGAAGCATCGAAAGATACTTTTAGCGGGTCGTCTCAGCTCAAAACAACAATGCCCAGACGCTCACGCAGCGACGATCTCCGTCGTAATAGCAACGCCATTACTCCATCAACGTCGTTTTCATACAAATTTCACTTTTATATCAAACAATCACAATTACCACTCTTAGCTTTACACGAAACTTATCTACGCTATTAACTTGGTATTTCTTATAATTCGGAACCAAAGTAATATTTCATTTGAATTTCGTATTTTATTATTCATAATAATAATTGTAAATTTTTGAAATGATTCCAATTCCGTTCCCCCTTTTTTTTCTTTCAGTTTAATCCCAGAGTATATAATTAGGATGACATAACGACTTGCCTCGAAATATACGTTAAATATATAATGTTTATTGTGCCATAGTCGATGTGTTACAAATAAGTGTTATTTTTTGATATTTTTTTATATAATTTTCTATTTCAACATATTTAATATTTTAATTAGATAGTTTCCTGAATAAATGTATTTTCTTCTTTTTAAAATAATACTTGCTCTTTAATGAACTGTGTTTCGGATGAGATTAAAAAAAATGATTTTACTATCGTCAAATTTATCACGTAAGTTGAGAACGAGACAGTCTCGGCCGCAGCATTTCCTCTTAATTATTATGGTTGAACGAAGCTCCACGTTGGCCTATCAGTTTGTCAAAGCGTTTAATGCGCTAAACTACATTAATTCTGTGCTTAAACCTACGCAGTGCTAAGCATCATGAAGTACTACATATTCATATAATTTATGGGTAAGGTCAGGGCCGGATTTAAGATAGGGTAAAAGTAGTACTAACGGTTTTAGTGGCCGTCTATTCCCTCTATTGATCCCAGTAAACCGAATCGGCGCAAGAAGTTTACTGGAAAGAATAATTCTTAGCATTCCCGTGCCTCGGATAGCAAGTGTAACCCTTAGTGAAATTATCTTTCCTAGGTTGCGTCGGCTGGCCCGGTTCATTGGATCATAAAAGTAAGGGATACAACAAATATTAACAAGATCTACTCAATGGCCGGTCTTGCGTTAACTGCATCCAGCGGCTTCCATCAACCCTCACAAAATTAATGGTGCACCTTATGGAACGCTGGCCTACGCTGCTCCTTTTGCATTTATCTGGTCCGTTGTTATATTTTTATCCTTTTGTTTAGTTTAAATATCAACCTATATAAAATGTATAGAATATTGCAACCTCAATTTTGCATACTGTGTTCACTTCAAGAAGGTCATACCAAGAGTTTCTTATGTACAGCTTACATTTACCTTTGATTTGGGAAAGGGAGGTAGGTATAACTCCATCACATCATTGACTTGATGAAATGCATTGGTCAACATAGTTTCAAGTCTTCTCATAAAACTGTAAGTTTAAATCTAAGTTTTCCAAGTGAGTGCCAATGTTATATTTAGCCCCTTATAAACTTAAGCGGTTCCGGCTCTGGATATGTGGTTATAAATTGCTAGCTCTAATTTATATTTAGCTTTGGGACGGATTTCATTACAGGAGGCTTTCATCGTCTGAAATGTTTACGGTTTTACGTCATAATTTAAACGAGAACCGTCATAAATATGTAAAAATTTATATTGGGTTCGTTATTTCCTGGTTGAAGGTTTTCAAGGTTTTAAAAACAATTTATTGTCACTCCTTCGTTCAATGTTTATTAAAAAAGTAATAAGCAATTAAGCTTTGTTTTATTATTAAAAACGTAGTAGGTACTCAGTGGAGTTTAAACATTCAGATATTTATAATAACAATAGGCACTCTCAGATTGTATTACGCTACCAGGACAATACCTTCGCTACTCGTAACACATGTTAATTACTAGCGGTTGTATTTTATGACCGTCACCTCCATATATTATTATAGAATTGATTTAATTTGAGGATAAAATACAAAGGGGAATTATAAAACGATCGAATACAAAAATACTTAGCGACTGATGATGAGATACTGTTTTAATAACTTGAGCGGCATGAATTTAAGTAAGCGAATAATTAACTAAACTAACGACGAATATTGATTAATAATAAAATCCAGAACGAGCTTACAAATAGTGGGTTATAATTAATCCATTTCAGATATCAAAATTCTAGCCGTGCGACTAAATTACTAAGTGAGCGACTAGAAATACTGAGAGGGCAACTTCCATATTAGGATAGAGACGAGTTTTCCGGAAGTTATTTAGGTTAGCTTAGGTTAGAACTGTGACCATCAAACTTGACACTATTGTTGGTGAAGATTGGTGGCAGGTTTTCAAAAACATTGGTGGAATATTTTTTTTTGAGTTTTTTAATTTTTCAGGAGACATACAATGCAAATCTAAACAAAAACAATAGCGCTTGAAGTCCGCCGCACAAGCCTCTGATCTCTCTGATTGGTCAAAGCGAAGAAATATTAGGTCGCTCAAATATTATGAAGCTTCTCATTTTGTATTTTAAGTAACTCAAATTAATATTTGTTAGTTGCTGTTCTTTAGATTTCTTCTCAGTCGCTCACTTAGTAATACTATAACGTAAATTCATTATTTTTGTCACTTAAAACTTTAATTTACAGTAACTCGTTTAAATACTACCCAAATACAAATAAGTACACGTATCCACCTTTATTCTCTTGTTTTCTATGAAGTAAAGTATCAACTATTATTTTGGGTGTAATGCTAAATGTAGGCTCCAACTCTAGTAACCCTAATGTAACCTCTGCGTAGTGGTTCACGATGACAATATTAACGAAAATGCATTGAAATTTTGTATGGATCATCCATTCACCACATTTCTTTTGATTTTTAGTATATTTACTAGTAGTAGTGGAAGTGTCCTACTGTTTCTGATTAAGTTTGTTGCGGAATCCATGACAATTAAAGCGATTCCCCGGGACATACCTGAGCCTCACCGCTCAGTGTCATTTCGTTGTGTGCCATTGTTGATCCTGGCTTAGAGGAGTTGCAGTGGCGGGTAAGAGGGAGGGCCTAGTCCCGATTAGAAAAATATTTTTTAGTACACCACAAAGGCAATCCAGTAACTTGTTATTTCTTTTACGAACGGTACTATAAATTAGGGCCCAAACATTCCTTTTTTCATTCTCATCACAATATTTTTGGGAATAAGTTTTAGTTTTGTTTTCCTACGCGGGAATTATTTATTATTAATTAAAAATTATTTCTGTTTTTGCTTAAGGGTAAGGGTTAACGATACCTTAATTTTAAATTGTTAATGAAAGTGAACATATGTAATGAATTTCGATTTTTTTAAATGTTAATATAATATAATATTGTTTTCGTTTTCGCAGTACATCCCTTTACAACGTAATTATTTCGTCTCGGCCAAGTCTCACTCTCAGAATGAGACTAGGGTGATATTATTTCGCCGCATAATTTTTGAGTTAGGTCCATAATTGACGTATAGCATAATGTTCTTTGACTCTATAAACAGCTCAACTTTCAAAACACATTCCAGTTAACATTTTTTATTTTAATGTTGGGCTCTGTAAATGTGTTTAGTAAGCGTGATAGACTTCGGTTTCTTCCTTAAAGTCAGTATACCTACCTAGCGAAATAATGCATCAAAGGGCTGAGCGAGCGAAATGTCACTAGAAGCAACACTGTGTGATAAAAAGAGACAACAAGATAACAAAAACAGCTCTGTTACGTCGCAACGTAACAGAACTGTCTTTGTTATCTGTTTGACAGTTCGTTGGCTCTCGACGGCACACTGAGAATTTGATTCCTGTGATTTTTAGGGTTCCGTAGCCAAATGGCAAAAAACGGAACCCTTATAGATTCGTCATGTCTGTCTGTCTGTCTGTCTCTCCGTCCGTATGTCACAGCCACTTTTTTCCGAAACTATAAGAGCTATACTGTTGAAACTTGGTAGGTAGATGTATTCTGTGAACCGCATTAAGATTTTCACACAAAAATAGACAACGAATAATAATTTTGGGGGTTCCCCATACATAGAACTGAAACTCAAAAAATTTTTTTTCGTCGTACCCATACATGTGGGGTATCAGATAGGTCTTCAAAAATGAGATTAAAGTTCCTAATATAATTTTTTTCTAAACTGAATAGTTTGCGCGAGATCCACTAAAGTGGAAAAATGAGTGCCCCCCCCCCCCCTGTAACTTCTAAAATAAGAGAATGATAAAACTAAAAAAAATATATATATATTTTGTACATTATCATGTAAACTAACAACGAAAATTGGTTTGAACGAGATCTAGTGAGTAGTTTTTTTTTTAATGCGTCATAAATCGAAAACCACAATTGACTTATTTAATCAACTGAAATACTTGCTGCTGCGGAACCCTTCATGGGCGAGTCCGACTCGCACTTGGCCGGTTTTTTTTTCTGATTTAATGTGAAAACATTTTAAAAAATTGTGATTCTAAAACATGGTGACTTGGTCAGTGATTGATTGTTGTACAACACAGCGATATAACCCCTAATAATGTTCATTTCACAGGTAATTTATTCCAAATTGACACCTCCTTCCAACTTAGGTTTAAGTTTTGCTAATGAGCTTCGAAATGTAAGTACTAAGTGTGTTAATTCTCTTCTATAAACATTAAAAGCAAAAATAAAGATAAATGAAAGAAGCAAAGATCGAATCCACATGATGCAGAATTTACGAATATTTTGTGCAAAGAAATAATTTCACACCAGGGTTGCATCAAGTTATCGACATTTCGTGTCCACTGTCTATCACGCAGTAAATGAATGTATTACTGATTTTTTCATGAAACTTAGTTTAGATTAGGTAGGGTAGGTCTACCTAATGTAAACTAAGTTTCATGAAAAAAATAAAAACAAACAGCAACTTATCCGAAACCTGGGGGCGCAAAATAAACGCCCTAAAAACCAAGTCCTAACGTTAGCAACTTTGCTTTTCGTCATTCAAAAACCTGAGGACTGAAAGATCATTTAAAAATGTATGCCACAACATGCTTTAAAATAACCATGCAGGCCTTAAACGACCGAGCAAATGCTGTAAATAGAGGTGATATATCTCAATCAGCTACATACTGTGACGAATTGAAAACATTTGCATTAATGGTTCATTTCTATAGCCCGAGATTTTATTTTACAGTTACATTTACGAAAAATAAATAAATGATTTAAAATGTATTCTGAGTTTTTATTAAATTTTCTTCCTTGATCCTTTCCTTCCATTCTTTAAATCCCATCCCATCCTATTTAAGTACTATTCATATTTACTACTATTACTGTTATTGATTAATATTATCGGTATCGATATTATTGTGAAAATATTTGTACACACACAAACGTCATCCTATTTCGGTTTCATTTGACAGGTCGTGATTGTTGCTCTATTCCGCTAGGTACTAACTTTATGGTTTCCTCTGAACATCGGGTGCACCGTAAGCTTGCTTGATGATGTGGTAATATTAAGAATAATATATTTTGTGAAGAAGATTGTAATGTAATCGTCTGCTAATTTCACATTTCCTTAAACTTAAAACTTTATCAAAACTCGATTCAACTCAGCAATTAGAACCTCCCAGAAAATACAAAACTTCCATCAACTAAACCAGATTTTACCTAAAAGACACCACACGGCGTTGTATTATCCATCTCAGTAAACAAAGATTTAACAGAGAGGTATACTTCTACAGTAACATATACCTTAAAATAACACTATTTGTTTAGTGTAAAAAGGAATGGCAGGGAGACTATGCATGTTTTCTCACCACCTGATGGTGACATAAAACGTACCGCAACTCCCTGCAATCTTACCCTGTAGTAAATTCTGATAGCAAGCCATCCCAATACACCTTAGCGGTCACAGACTGCGAACAATAGAGAGAATACTTATGAGATATATATACTTTTTAAGTTCATTAAAGATATACATTCTGTTGATATTTTTAATAAAGCTGTAAATAAAGTCACATATTTGACGATGTTCATAAACTTTCGCGATTTGTACACATTTTTATAAACTGTGGACACGGACAGTCGACCCGTGACGGCTGGTGCAATCCATGCCGAAACGTCGGGTAACCAAGGTAATGATTTACCTAAATCTTTATCGCGATGAGACCCGTGTCCACAGTTTATAAAGATGTTCATAAATTTTGTGGGAGACTTCCCAATTATTTTTTCATTACATACTATATTACTTTATTTATTTTGATAACCAACAACAACAAAGTAAATACACACACACACACACTTACAGCAAACAGCCAATTACAGGACTTTTAAACATCTAGTTATGGAAGAATATGGACAAGAAAGTATTACCAGTTAGTACATAAATACATTTAACAAAAAAAAAGTAAAAAACTAAGTTACTTAAAAAATCGAATTAACAAAACCGGCCAAGTGCTAGTTGGAATCGCCCATGAAGGGTTCCGATGCAGCAAGTATTTCAGTCGATTAAATGAAAGCAAATTGCGGTTTCCGATTTATGACGTCTTAAAAAAAACTACTTGCTAGATCTCGTTCAATTTTCGTTGTTAGTTTGCATGGTAATGTACATCATATATTTTTTTAGTTTTATCGTTCGCTTATTTTAGAAGTTACAGGGGGGGACACTCATTTTACCTCTTTGGAAGTGTCTCTCGCGCAAACTATTCAGTTTAGAAAAAAATGTAATTAGAAACCTCAATATCATTTTTGAAGACCTATCTATAGAAGTGATAGACATCCCTCATGTATGGGTAAGATGAAAAAAAAAGTTTTGAGTTTCAGTTCGGTGTTTGGGGACCCCCCAAAATTATTGTTTTTTTTCTATTTTTGTGTGAAAATCTTAATGCAATTCACGGAATACATCTACTTACCAAGTTTCAACAGTACAGCTCTTATGGTTTCGGAAAAAAGTGGCTGTGACATACGGACGGACGGACAGACATGACGAATCTATAAGGGTTCTGTTTTTTGCCATTTGGCTACGGAACCCTAAAAAGGAGAATTATAAAGCCAACGTTGAAAAGTTAAACATTAAGATAATTATTGAAAAACTCATTGTAATAATAATATAATAATAATAACTTTATTTCACAGAAAATACAGATTTAACATGTTTTATATGTATAAGACAGTTTTAAATGAGCTTTGGTAGTAACACAACGAATACAAATCTAAGATCTAGAATCTGTACACAATATGGAAAACCCTGCCTCTCAAACTAGGCAAACCTGTATCTTGAGAGACAGTGATTCAGCTTAAAATGTGGTGCTTAGTAAAATAAAATAGTAGACTGTGTCGATCTACCCGAGCGATTGAAGATGTAAATAAGCTAATTTAAGTTTATATTTTATACGAGATGTGAGTGAGGGTGCGTGTGAGGGTGTGTGAGGGTGTGTGTGTGTGTATGTGTGGGTGTGTTGTGTGTGATTGGGGCTATGTAGGTAATTAGACGACGTATTTAAGTAAGGATTCCGTTTGTAAATAGTCCTGTTCTAGTAGCCATTTCGTTAGTTTTGATTTTATTTCATATTTGTTTAGCTCGACAATGTTTAGTTTCTTGTGAATTTGTTTATAGATGTATGTACTTAATGTGTAGTATTGGTGTTGAGCGAAGGAGGTTTTGTGAGGGGTACTTAAGGGTAGTTTCTTCCTTTTTTTAGGGTCAGTTGGGGGAACGCTAGCGTGTCTTCTAACAGTTGACTGCAGTACAAAAAGCTGGCGCACTGAAAGTACTTTGCAATCAGCGTATAGTTGCGTAGTGGGATAGTGATAGGGTTTGCGCAACATCACCTTCAGTACGGCTCTCTGCGCTCTTTCAATCCTCAGAAGACTGGTTATATTTGCACCACCCCATACTGTGATGCAATATCCAATGACGGATTGACATAATGCATAGTACACCATCTTCAAGGTTTCAGGCGCAGCCGCGTCTCGAAGGGATTTGAAAATATGCAAAAGTTTCATAGATCTAGTGGTAATGGCATCATACTGTTTGTCCCATCGTAATCCTCCGTCTATTTGGACACCCAGATATTTTACATTATCAGTTCTAGTAAGTGTCGGACATTGGCATTGTGGGGATTGTTTGGAGCAGGTGTGCGCTGTTATGGTAAAGGATTTGTCGGGCAAGGTGTTACGCCTGATAGCGAATGGAATGAACGATGTTTTGTCGCAGTTTAGGGTAAGTAAGTTTAGGTTGAGCCATTCCATTATCCTTGTTAATGCCGCTTCTGCGTAGCGCTTAACGCTATCCCAAGTTGGTCCGTAAACTATGACTGCGGTGTCGTCTGCATACGCAATGATCTTGGAGTTGGGGATGGTCATTCTGCACAACTCATTGACGTATATTTGGAAGAGTGTGGGGCCTAATATGCTTCCCTGGGGTACACCGTAAGTGGTAGATACCTCTTTACTTATATGCTCTCCAATTTTAACTCGTTGGGTCCGGTTCTTAAGGTAGTCCTTGAAAATTTCGAGTGTGTTTCCTCGTACCCCTAGGAGCTCCAATTTAGAGATAAGTTTGGGAACAGATACTGTGTCAAACGCTTTAGAAAGGTCTAGGAAGATCCCTAGACTTTTAACTCTATTGTCTAGATTCCTAGCAGCGAATTGCGTCAGCTCAAGAACCGCATCCTCAGTTGAGATTCCTGCGCGAAAACCATACTGATTATCAGCTATGAGCTGATATTTGCTGAGGAATTTTTTTAAACCATTATTCATGATCCTTTCTAATATCTTAGAAAGTGCTGATAGGACCGATATGGGTCTGTAATTGTTGACACAGTTTCTGTTCCCTCCCTTATGAATCGGATGAACGATAGCTTTCTTTAGCGCATCAGGAAAGATACCTTTTTGAAGGCAACAGTTTAGGATATACGTCAATGGTGGCGTCAAGGTCTGGCGGCAACTCTTTAGCACTAGGGGGGATATGCCATCCCACCCTATTGCGCAATCATTTCGCAGTTGCAGAATAAGAGACTCCACTTCCGATTCATCAACCTCAAGTATCACAAGAGAGTTGGCGGGGCTGGATGACACAGTCTGACATGATCTCCTAGGCGGGTTTGCGGGTTGGTGAGATTGAGACAAGATCTGTTCTGCCAAGTTAGTGCCTATATTACTGAAATGTTTACACACTTCGTTTACGGATGATATAGCGCTATCACAGATATCCAACAGTTCAACCGGGCTAGTTTTCTTTTTTGTGGTATTGGTGATTTGTTTTATAGTTTTCCAAAGGGCTTTGGGATTGTTAGAGGATTTTTCGAGTTCGCTTTTGTCGTGGGCTATTCTTAGTTTCCGAAGCAGGTCATTGCAAAAATTCCGGTACCGCGTATAGGAAATTTTTAAGATAAGATTTTCGGGATCTTTTCTAGCTGTGTTGTGCAACCGGTCACGGTTTTGTATACACTTTAGGAGGCCAGTTGTCATCCATGGTTTTATTATTCTTTTTTTTCTTGGGATTTTAATTTGTTTAGTGTGCTTGGTAATTACTGAAGAGATAGTAGTTATGAACATATTCATGGATATATTGGGGTCAATAATTTTGTATAAAGGGGTAAAATCCGAGTTTTCTATATCTAACTTAACTGCATCGAAGTCTATACGGGTAGCTATGTGGAGTGGTTTATTATCTGGGTTTGTGTAAGCAATAGTAAGTAGCACCGGTTTGTGGTCCGTGATGTGTGAGTCTAGTACAAGTGTGGTGACAGGAAGTGTCGTTTTAACGAGTACATGATCTAGACAGCTATCCAACCGAGTGTTGTACCGGTGGGTTGGAAGAAGCCCGTGGGAGGCATTTAGAATGAGATAGTTGAAAGAGCGGTCATCTGTATTATTGGGTTTGAGGTCTATATTAATATCTCCTATTAGGATTATATTTTTGTAGGAGGAGAGGCTTACGTAGACACTATTTAAACTATCCAAAAAATTTTCGCTGCTTTCCTTGGAACTGTATGACGGGGATCGGTACACAGCTACAATCGCAATATTTTGGTTAACTATACGACATACCAAACAATTACCACCCACAAATTTAGGTTCCCACTCTGAGGTTCGGAGAGCTTTTTTTGTAAAGATAACAATTCCATCATTTTGGTTACTGTTTATTCCGGTACAGTAGGAGTTATATCCAGCCAAAACAGGCATGTTACTGACTTTACTGAGCCAACATTCTGTAAGGATTACCACGTCCAAATCAAGTTTTGTTAAGTGCAATAGTACCTGGAGTTGGTCAAAGTTTTTATTTAAGCTACGGATGTTTAAGTGTAGTATTTTTATGCTGGAATTGGTGGTGTTAACATATTCAATACAATTTTCTGGGGCACAGTTAAATGATTTCCCCACTGTTATCGAGTCAAGCTCGCTGCATATTCTATTTATGTTAGCCATTGAAAGGGTGTAGAAATAACGTGAGGTGACTCAGAGGTAGGGCCTCTATAGTTAGGATTTGCTTAGCATATACTATGTCGTTTATAATTTGTTTTGTGTAAGAGTGGTTGTTACAGCACGTGTCTTTGTGGAAGTGAGATGTGAGTGTATTTTTGTGTAGAGTGTGTGTGCCATGATGAGTTGTTATTCGTGTGGTTATGTGAATGTTAAATAATTTGTGTATTTTTTTAGATTTAGAAACAAATACAGTATAAAAAAATAACAATAATTTGTTCATAAGCCTTCGTACTGACGTTATATATACATATCATATTGTTTGAAAACAGCATTTACTGTCTTGCCAGCTCGCCACAGAAAGGTATTCTGACGATAATTAGTTGAAACCAGTGGTAGAACTATGGGTACGTAATGACGCGTAGATCGTACGGGGACATTGGTGATAATTTGGGAATGAAGTTCAAAGCCATCGACTTGATTAATTAAAAGTTTTAGGAAATACATGATATCTGCGATATTACGTCGATAATTTAATGAAATGAAAAGGTGAAATTTTGCACAAAATTTTAGATAGTCCTCAGATTTGTAAACTAATTTAGTTCGATAGCATAAGTACCTCATGAACTTCCTTTGAATGCCCTTATTGCTGTTGTATCT
Organism: Pseudoips prasinana; assembly: GCA_951640165.1. Lineage (NCBI taxonomy): Eukaryota > Metazoa > Arthropoda > Insecta > Lepidoptera > Nolidae > Pseudoips > Pseudoips prasinana. Next base: position 12,979,495 of record OX621241.1, on the reverse strand, counting down.
CGGAATCGGTATCTCTTTAAGCAAGATGAAGGGCGCATAACAAACCCAAGAGCTAGATCGCATAGATCCCTTATATGCGATGCTATCAATAAGTTCATCGAAGAGTAATTTAGAGTCATATAAGACCCCGAGATCACGTATCTTATGGTATTTAGTTAATTGTTGACCCTTTAACCAATAAAGAGATAAAATAGGTCGATTACTGCTGGTGTAAGTGATAACAGAGCATTTTAAGGGATTTAGATCTAATTTATTTTTAGAGCAGTAATTATCAAGACGATACAAACCAGCTTGAAGTGCTTGGAGATCTGCTTGGGATGCAATGTATGCATAAATTTTCATATCGTCTGCATAATGGAGTAATCTGGAGAAATCACCGATGACATTTACAAACATTAAAGGGCCTGAAAGAAATCCTTGCGGCAGGTCACTAGGCACTGAAATCCACTATTTAAGGCCACTGCTTGTGATCTATTGGATCTGTATGAAATAGACTTAAACGTTAATAAACGAAATCAGAAAATAACCTACAATACATGAAACTAACTACAAGTTTAATATCACTGCGCCGTCTGCGGGCACAGTGCCCAAAAAGCTGACAACCTCGTTGTAAACCCAGGCCGAAGTAAGCGCCAACCTTTGGTGCTCCAAAGTTTCAATTAGGTATCTAGACAACAGCTTGGCAATACGAATATAAAAATAAATAAATCTAAAAACCTGTTATCTGCTACCCTTTATCTTTCCTCTTTATTATTTTTCACAAAGCTTTATTTTTCTTAAGGGAGAAGAAAAGTTTGAGTCTCCAGTTCAGTCCGTCATAAATCGTGGCATTACAAAAAAAACCGCCAACAGTATCACATTTAATTCGCCAAGCCTCACCAGCCCAGCTATACTGCAAAAAGGCTACCAGGCAAAGTGTCTGTACATTAATTACATGTCATATTTTAGACTTATATGAAGGGCAAACAAGTAAAATAAATTCATTTTAAAACTCTGCATTTACCTTGAAAATTGATTAAGTTGTCATCTCAAACTCTGTTCGCGACATACGTTATTTTCTATAGGTATCAACATGTTGCTTACGTTTTCGAGTGAATGTAGATAATTGCTTTAAAATTTAAATTGAATATGTAAGTTCTATAATTTATTTTTAAAAAGGTATTTTCATATAATCGTTTCGCATTCATGTGTAGCTGACAGCGCGTGTCCTTTTCAGATGAAAACAAACGATCCTTAAGGAACAAAAGACGCATTCATTCGGAGTCACCCTAACCCTGATAAAAAGCCAATATTACTCGTATTTCTCGCTTTTCCTTACTCCATGAAAGACTCGCTTGATTGTCCGTTACGGCGTACATTACTCGCAAAATCGTACAAGTTGAAGCTCAGAGCTGCTGCCGCTATTTGCTTCAAAAAGTTTTCCGCCTAAAGAGAACGCAATTCAATGATCAAACAACATCTAATAAGGTCAATTTATTGTTGTCCTTTGCTCCCTTGAATAAAAACGTTACGCTTAACTTCAAAGACTTTTGTATTTGCTCCTACCTATTTACTAACTTACATCTACTGTACATAGAAAATGCTCTTCACTGATATGTTCGTTACACTGCCTCAAATAAGCTACCGGGTTCGAAACTCGGGTTAAGTCAACTAATTTTTGGAATGTTGGTTATGATGTACTACATCATACTGCTATCGCTAACCCGTCTGCCAAGAGTGGCGATTATGGCACCTCCCTCCAAATGATGGACACAAAACCATTGTGAAAATCTTTTGGGGTGGCATTGGTCGTCATTTGGCTGACATGATGATAATGATGACTAAAATCTACTTCTATAATAAATTTCAAGCAGTCATGACAATACCATACGTAACCAACAAGTAAACTGCCAAGAACTTTTGTGATACAAAAAAATTACTTAATATGTAATAAATCAATCTCGTCCTCCCAGTAACAGTTCTTAGTAAGACCACCAGCTTTGCAGAGCCAGTCTACTGACTGTGGGAGAGTGAAAATCTAGTATTCGGCTTAGGGCGTTGCCGTTGCTCAATTAGATGACAGCCTGCCTCCGTTTAGGTGTTCCATGTGTTGCTCCGCATCGAAGTCAGTCAAGGAAGCCGTCAGCAAACTTATTTACCATGAACGCTTAGCTTTACTAGACCTATTGGATTAGCACGAAACTACTGAAAGAAACAAGACGGTAGGTCATTGCTATCATGAAAGATTTTTAGGTCTTCGGTGTGGGACACAGCCTATGCCCACCGATGGGGATGCGAAGCAGATTTTCGACGCGCTTTAGTTCTTACTACAACAGACGTAACTGGGTGATTTGCAATTGCGAGTACATATAATCTATTTTCCTACCCTAATGACCCAAGATGACGGTATTACGATACGATCGGGGAGAGAACAGACTCAAGTCAAACGGCTCCACCCGTTATTTAAACCCAGGATATCATTATATGCGGTTGACAATCTTACCGCCAGACCAACGAGGCGGTAAACGACTGATACTGGTACAGAATGGATATAAATAATTGATTTTAGTATGGAATATAATAACGAATCGCGTGATCCTCTGAATTATTTTAAACATTTTGATCTATTGCATATTGAACAGCTTAATATCACCACTAGCAGATGTGAGTGTTTACTAACCTAACAACATCACACATACTCGTAAAGCCGTATCAAATTGAGAATTCTACGTAATTTTCAATTTCACTAACAATACAAAGCGGCTCTAAAGGTCTTATAAAAGCTTTTCGTGTCATAACCGAGATATATAACAAGTTATTATAGAGTTAACTACAAACGATATTTGCAGCACTGTTACAATGCTCTTCGTATTCGAACTGTTACAAAGTGGGAACCAGTATTCTGACCTCGTTGCTAGCATCTCTCATTTCTCGTGTAGGTACCGTATGTATATATATTTTTTTTTTTGAGAAGGCAGGGTGAATGATGTCAGATTCTATTAGTTTTCAGGCTTATAATGATTATTATAGAAATCAGTATCCTAATCGGTACTGATATTACTTCCGGTAAACTCTCAACTCAAGCCGGCCCTGGAACAAAGCCCGGTTTGTAAAGGGCTTCAAACGAAGAAGGTAAACAATTTCAATTTATCTATTTTTTATGTACGAGTATATACGCAATGTTGCTTTTGTTTGGAAAATTATTTTGATAATTATTTTTTATTAGATAGGAAATACTAGCGGGATAGTCCAACTTCAACTTTGTTCAAATCGGTCATTGCTTAGCCCAATTTTTGCTTGTATGTGTTTAAATCAGTAATTATTACATTAAATAATAATAATAATATCTGGGGACAATGCCACACAGATCATCCTAGCCCCAAACTAAGCAAAGCTTGTACTATGGGTACCAGGCGATGATATACATACTTATATAGATAGATAAATACTTATATACATAGAAAACATCCATGACTCAGAAACAAATATTCGTGCTCATCACACAAATATTTGCACTTACCGGGATTCGAACCCAGGACCACCAGCTTCGTAGGCAGGAGCACTACCAACTAGGCTACGGTGACCGTCAAAATCATGTAAGGGAATTAACTCACAACCTCCCGAACACTGCAAAATTATTCAAACAGTCTTACACCTGTCAACTAACCTCAAAAATGGACAGATGATGATCTCAAAACCTCCCCTTCCCTTTTTTAGTAAAGGATAACATGACCCATAGAATTTTATATTTGCATTCCACAGAAAGCCTCCGTGAGATGCTATTTTTAAATATATTAAATAATTTCGAGACAATAATATTTAATGACTTAATTGCACTTCGTAATGAAATAATATTTTATTGTAAACAATGTAATCTTTAATTTTAAATAATAAAATATTACCGATGAAAATTAAGTTGAGATACGTATTATTTACTCTTGCTTGTTGAATACAAAATCTTGCTACAAAATCCCTAACTTCAGATATAAAATCTGCTAATACCCCTAAACTTAATTCTGAGTACTCGATGAAAGTATTTTCAACTACCAAAAACTGCTGGATAGGAGTTTGTCACCCTGGAGTGTGAAACAGACCACAATTTTAATTAAAATAGTAATGGAAATATGAAACTAACAATCATTACGATTAGAAATTTTCGAAACAAAAAGATGTTTGTAGACAAACTGATAAACTTCATTTTCATTAATCTAATATATTATATCTGAGGATAGATTTTTTTTCAAATAAACTTAATTTATTTATGGAAAGATCGTGGGAAAAATTAGTAAAAAAATGTAACACATTAAACATTTATTGATTGAAACAAAATGAAATTGAAAGATAATATTTAAAATACCAACATAGGTCCAGAAGGACCTACTAAGTATTTAGATATTGAATCTTTGTATGTATGCCAGTTCCTCTTTACAAATTTAGCATAAAAATATACCAGACAAATTACTTTTTAATATTTGTTATTGGATTCACTTGGTAATGAAGACGACCGGATGGTAAGTGGTTACTGTTACAAATGAACGCTTGCATCTATCACGCGTTGGGACTAAACAGCATTTACTCTTTTTTCTAGGGTTTTATGCCCTACGCTCTTAGTAAAACTACAACAACGACCTCATCGTAATTCCTTAGGTTTCACATGAGTGGGAGGAATTAATTTTAATGTACGAAACCGAACAGGATTCAAGATGTGGGAACAAACTCCGGGTCTGTTGAAAGAGATGCTATAATAATTAAGTGGCTGCGGAAAGTACTAAGTTGACTAAATCATTTTACAGAGTCCTTGTTTGGAGGTAGGGAAAAAAGAAACATTATTTTAACTTTATGGAACAGCAATTACTAAAATTCAGACAACGACCTCATCGTAATTCCTTAGGTTTCACATGAGTGGGAGGAATTAATTTTAATGTACGAAACCGAACAGGATTCAAGATGTGGGAACAAACTCCGGGTCTGTTGAAAGAGATGCTATAATAATTAAGTGGCTGCGGAAAGTACTAAGTTGACTAAATCATTTTACAGAGTCCTTGTTTGGAGGTAGGGAAAAAAGAAACATTATTTTAACTTTATGGAACAGCAATTACTAAAATTCAGACGCGGCTACTTTTGTAATTAATAGGCATACGGCTACTTTTGTAATTAATTACGGCTACTTTTGTAATTAATAGGCATTATAGTTACTGCTGCGGTTCGAGTAAGTTAAATGTTGATTACTTAGACATATTAAATATTTTTGTATTGTTTATGATAGCTAAATATAGGTCATTTTATTACCTTTATATATTAACCTATTGAATTGGTATTTTCCTAAATAGACGTAGACTTTTTATAATGACTATGTTTTTTGTTATGATACGAGATATGACGACACTATTTCAACTCTCATGTGTATTCGATACTTGACTTAGTTTTGGGTCAATATAGCCATACTTACTTTTAATTTTAGTAAGTGTGGAGATGAAAGGAACTAAAATAAATTGATTGAAAAGTAGTAATCGTAATTGTAGTAATCGCGGACAAGAATATGTCCCTGGAATTCGCTAGATGCGGGTAGTGCAACACCGACGATTGTGGAGATCTTTGTGGCAGGCCTCTGTCCAAAAACATGTTCCAGAAATTATAATTATTCAAAAATATTTTTTACCCCTTATGTGTTTATGTGTATATATATGTTTCTGCTTTTGACTATTCCTATGACAGTTAATGTTTATAATGAATATAATTTTTCATCTTAATGGCTGTCAGTTGTTTTCTATTCAGCCGTAGAAGAATCACAACTGTAATATCTATTTAGAAATGTTTTGGATGGTTATAAGTACTCAAAACCATGAGCGTAGAAAGGTGTCGTTGGATATTGTACTATAAGTACTTTCTTGTACATTTATATCCATGTTCTCTCGGTGTTCGCTATTTTTATTGCCTAATGCTAACAAAGTTGATTTAAAGGGGCGATAACAAAACAAAGCCTTTCATTTCATGCGTTTGTTTAATTACTTACCAGTCGAGTCACCGCTTTTGTACTTCAGCAGAACAAAAACGTTCACAACAAAGTTGTTCATTTTATCTAATCGGGTCAAGTAACACGCCATTTAAAGATAGCATATTTATGAGTTATAGTATTATTCGTTATTCTGGCAGATTTTTGGCTACAGTGGTCAATATCAACGCAGGCAAGTCAATCATCATATAAGAAAATCGTTCACTTCGGGCTTAACCCTCCCTCAAGGATCTTCACAGTTACCAGTCTTACGTGTCAATATGCTGAAAATAACTTATGCCACAGGTATAAGCGCTAACACAGATTCACTCTCTATTCAATTAGTTTCGTAGTCAGTTGGAACAGCAATTTGAGATAAGATTGAGAGCAGAAATGCATCATTTAATAGCACAGGGTGTAGAATTAATAATAATAATATCCTGGGACATTCTTTACACACCGCCATCTGACCCCAAACTAAGCAGAAAGAAACGAAACCAGATAACTGATATACTACGTACGTATACTACTTTTCTTTTTAAATACATACTTATATCGATAATTACACCCAGACTCTGGATAAACAGGCATGTCCATGCACACAAATATCTGTCCCGGGTGGGAATAGAACCCACGACCTCCAGCCTGAAAAGCAAGTTTTTGCCAACTACGCCAACAGGCCCGTCCGACTCCAGGCTACTACTTGCTTTGAATTTTCCTTGTCATGAAATCCCAATAACATGTTATGGCTAAACTTTTCTGGTTTGCAGAGTGTTCTTGTTAAATTTATGAATATTGTATGTCTAAATATTCCATAGGGCCCTTGAAAAAGGTCGGCAACGCGCTAATGATGCCCTGGTGTTGAAAGCGTTCATAGGCTACCCTACTACCTGATGGTAAGTGTTCAACTTACCATCAGGTGGAACTTATGCTTGTTCGCCAACTAGGTTGTATAAAAAATGTTCCATTGCTTGTTTTAAGGATAGAAGTGACAAATAAAAGTATGAACTAACTATTCCGCCACAGAGGAGTTTGGAGTTTGAATCAAGGTTATGCTCAAGGTGGTTACTAATCTGGAGATGTATGAGAGGGTTAAATTTTAGGGACGTTTTTTGAAACTGTCCGTCTGTTATTCGTATCCTTACGTACATAATTCGAACATTTAGATATATGTGCATGCTATATTAATGAAAGTCATTCGACTCATTCAAATTGATACCTAATTGCCATTATTTAATATATAAACCCATTTATCATTTTCCTTCCTGTACTTTTACATTAAGCGAATATTTTATCGTGCTATGTATGTATCTGCCCCGACTATGTCCATAAGGATTACTGTAAAACGTTATTTATGAATTATTGTAAAATTTATGACTACCCAAAGAACATTACAATAATATATTTTTAAATTCGGCCTTCTGATTACTGGAAATAGCTCTGAAGGAAAATAATAATATAATTGTTCTCCTGGCCGAATTTCGGTCTCGGCGGCCAGTCACTATGGAGACTAACCATCAGCGCGGGACATATTTATAATACACAAGTGTGTGCGCAAACACAGTTAGCGCTTATCCTATTCATCACTTTCTATTTCCAACATTTTTTTAGCTTCGTCTATCAATTCTTTGGATATAAGAAAACTGGGTTTATTTAAGCTAGATATATAAGGATCAGATGTATATAATTTTGCAACTTGTTGTTAGATTTTTTTGAATACTCTCTATTACAGTATTAACGTCGGTTTCCGATAGTTGAAAGTTGTCCAACACATATTGTCTGAGGTCTGAAGTAGCTTTCCCTCTTATTCTTTGATCACAAAGATCGCGTCGAACACAAACGAATTCACTCATTGTTAGATGCTATACATGTTTCTGACTGTTAATTGTTATTGAAAAGAAGTATCTGAACACTTTGATGAATAGTATGTTGAAAACACGGGAATATAAAAGACCAATATTTTGGTGCCTTGTGCAAAAACCATGGGATAATTAATTATGATAGTTCTCATCGAAATAGAACAAATATTACTGATTGTAATAAATTACCACAACAGATAAATAGAATTTCCGCAGCAATTTACTTTATTATACTTGTGGTTAAGGTGATCACCGCTAACAAAAGTGCCATAGGAAGATTCTTGTATTCTGTTAATTTGTTTGCTTATATCATAGAACGGAAAAAATCAAGATAGACATCAAAATAAAATAATTAAATATAATATTTCATAATAAAAAAAAAAGAACCGTAACTTTCGGGGATTTTTTTATTTTCCCTCGATTGACATATTGCTTATAAATCACCTCTTGCGCAAAAAACGCGCAAGTTTATTTTTTATCCTCATATTACTGAATAGATAAGGTCTCTAATAGAGTAATAAACTTGACACCGGCAGCCTTCGGCAACAATGAAAACTCCAATTGAAATAAACAAAAACGAAATTTTCTTTACGTGACTAAAAACATTTGTAAAAATGTAAACAATATTTTTTTTACAAACACTGAACGTGGTTGTAAAGTGTACATTCTAAGCTATTTATTGATGTATAACAATACTTTCTTGGAAAACTTACGAAAAATTTTGTGTTGAACGTCCTTAACGGTAATTAAATTGGCATGAAAATATTTATGCCCCATGTTTGAGGTTTATTTTATATACGTAAAACTAAGTTATTTAATTTTTTTTGTAATTATTTCGTAAGTTCCATTCTTGGAGAGTATAAAACCATAAAGGGATATATGGATTTACGACTTTCGTCAAAACCATTTTTGAGATGGAAAATACTGTTTGGTCCCATAGTGCGTCGTGCGGGTCGCGACTTCCAGGAGAAGTTGAAACGTTGGCCGAATCCAACATAAAATTAATTACGTGAGTTACCCGTTACTATCTTACATTATGTTAGCACCTCACGTCAGTTTTAATAATAATATTGACTTGTAAATAATTGTACCTGAAAAAAATATCAAGAAAAAATTTATACCGGTTCAGTTGTGAAGAATTTATCTTCGATTTTAAGATTTTCATTTTTTTTTTATACGTACCTAAGAATCTCTCTCAAATATGCCAAATAAACCTTTTCCGTTTCCGCGAGTATAAACTGTTCAGCACCCATCACCCAGTGCATACCCTTCACACGCCAAAGTTATTTGGGGAAAGTAAATACCGTTAAGTAATTAAGGCCTTGTTGCGTATACATAGTAGAATGAATTAACACATTCAAGATCAACAAAGGAACGACTTACGACGAATGTGTAAAGTTCGGATGGTCCCATAATGGATACGCAAAATTTACTGTCATGGTTTTCGAACCTGTAACAAAGCATTGTCTTGACGTAGCAGCATACTTTTAAAATTGTATTGCAGTAAAAAAAATGCGTGAGAATTCTGTCTAACAATCTAAACAACCATATATAACTTTATCCCCGCCCATGTAACACTGTTAATGTATTCCATCTGTAAGGGGGTTGTAACATTCCTATCTTTGTTTCATAGAATTCAATATTATTTCAGTTCACTGTTAAGTTTGTGTGAAATCCATCTGATATCGACAGTTCTCCTGCAATAGATAGCGAAGCTCGTTCAAGCTTTACATCAGTTTTCACGAATAACGTTTTTGACGGCTTTTTTGAGTAAAGGATTGCAGCTGACGGGAGACCTTTTTTTTTGGTAAGGCAGGGGGAATGCCTACGCATGCCACCCGCAAAAAGTGTCTACGGGTGGGTATGTCGGACTCGCACCGACTAAACCTACCTGCCGTGGACTTCTCTTGGCGCCTAATGGGGGGAGCCCCGGGAACGCGGGTATGCTGCTCCGGTGCCCCCCTTTTGCACCATGTCCCTGATGTTTGGGACACGTACCCTGGGAGGGCTCTGGATTGCCCTTCCATATTGCCGACTCCTGCCAGTCCAGCACAGCGACTGCGCCACAAACAGTTCGCTGTCTTCCCGGGGCTGCTTGCAAGTGGCGGCAGTAGAGGACACTTCTCTGACTACCGCCACAGCTCCGAGGGGGAGTTGGGCTACCGGCTGCCGCTGCCGCCCCGACGCCTCCTCCGTCTGCGAGCAGGATCACTTCTTTCCCGAGCTGACGGGAGACCTAGATAGGTCTCACCTTAAACTACCCTCATGCTCTTTTCAATTCAGGAAACTTATTTAAAATAAACATTACATAAATCATTACAGCCAAAAAAAATACTATTGGTATTAAATTACCCTCAGAAATGTATATATTTGTTTAATAACTTAATTTATAATTTTATTACATTTTAAAATTTCAGAGAAAATAACAACCTCGTAAAATTTATTTTACGACGTTGAATATCTTACCTGCAGCAACGTATGGTTCAAGAGTATTAAAATTATTTTGGCCCTCGTAACTAAATGAGTACCCAACTAAAAAGTACTAACTACTAAAGTAGTAAAAACTTTTAGGAGGTTTCATTGAAATACTTTTACAACATCATTTATTTCACGGTATTTAAATCTACAATGCTAAACACACTAGTGCAGAAATGTAATACATCTGTACAAAATTAATATTTGTAACGAAAATAAACGTAAGTACATTGGCTCTCATCATTCTCTTAGATTTTTTATTAGATGCCTTAAATCTTTGAGTTAGAATGTCGAACATTGTATGATTCGGATCCATGTTTAACAACAGATGGTTGATCATGGGTAGTCAGTGAGGGTACTTAGGGGTACAACATGGACGTCTATGACATATTGTTTTAGTGGTGTTACAGTATCTATCATAGTGTTGGCACTCGGCCTAAAACTAGTTTCACTATGAGCGAGACAATTTACGTTAGTTAATTTAAGTCAGTCAAATCAATACACTCAACATTCCCTGGTACATAGATTAAATTAATTCGAGATGGCGGCCGTGAGGAAGCAATTCGAAATTACTAATTCCTGAATTCGATAATATAGTGCAAGTGGAGTGGTAGTTTTTCCCGGGAAACGGAAAAATATTAAAAATACCTATTGGGAAAATACACAGAAAAATAATGTTAACTTCCTAAACAAAAAAATGGCTACTGAACTACTAAAATAGTTATAGTTAATACCTACTCACTAGTACCTACATAGGTACTTCTCTGCTTAATTAATGCACGCATTTATTACTACCTATTTTTAACATTAATTCGCGGACATTGGTGTGGGTTACACGTTTACCTATTCTTAAAATTTATATTTAAATAATTTAACTATACCTAATGTGTAACTGTTTTATGTCCCAATAAAGTAAAAATAAAAATAAAAAAAAAACAAAAAAGTCACACTTTTTTCATATTTCACTAACTGGTTTCTTTTATTAGTTCAGTTTTATGTGTAGATTGTGCTCCTTAAATTTGACCTTCATTGGATATATCTACTTACATATATTTACTTAGACCAATTTCAAATGTAACAGCTATAATAGAGACTTAATGGGTCCCGAAAGTGCCGTGGGCCACTGACCTCGCGCTCTAAATAATTGAAGCTGATAAGGTAATTGGTCTAAATGTTTTAGGGAATCTTCCTATAACAAAATAAACAACCACACGGTCTATAAATCTCAGGAAAGGTATAAGCTATAAATTATGTTAAATGTAACTTAGGTAATAGTACCTCAAACTAATACGTACCCCACAGATAGCAACATTTTAAAAGGCACAGAGGTTTAGATTAGACAGGAGATTATTCGAAGTTGAGTTACTTACGCGAATCTACATCATCCTTAGGAGAGTTTATTCAGGTTTTAAAGTTGATTCATGAATCACAATGACCAATAGAATAGCTGGCAGTATTCACGTATTTTGTTAATGACCAAAATACTTTTTTATCTCATATTCCGACAGTTATAGTTGAATGTGGTTTTGGTAAAAGCCTGTAAATACTTAGTAGGCGAATCATCAATGCAGCCAAATATAAAACTTCTATGGTAGACCAGTACGACATCTAACACCGCCGAGCACCGATACGATTTTAAAGAGAACTAGGGCACAGCATGTTGCTAAAAGAGCAGCCCAACTGGGGAAGTACCTCCACCTTACAGAAGACATTCCTTAATAATAACATTAATAACTTAATTATGTGTTGCGAGAGCTCATCGGGGTGGGGGAAGGCCAACAACACTTGTTTGCTGACTCTTTTAGAGGCCGGCAACGCACTCGCGACTCCCCTGGTGTTACAAGTGTCCATGGGCGGTGGTGATCACTTGCCATCAGGTGACACACTTGTAAGTTTGTCGGCCTCTTATATAAAAAAATACAAGATTTAGTAATGATATTTAATCTTTTTGAAGTTACTAGTCAAAGTAATAAAGTAATGTATAATAAATTAAGTTAAAGTAATGTTCGATGATTGAAGCTTCCAAAACATAATCAGAAACAGAATCTCATATTGCGTGGCAGCGTTAACAGTATTCTGAATATTGTTGTGTATAAGACGGATAGTCCAATACTAAGGCGCTGTATTTGGCTCTATATTAAGATGGATTGTAACATGAGTTAGTTAACAGTGTCAGCATTGTGGAAATAGTATGATGCGCTTAGTTGTTTTGTTATAAATGTTCTGGACCAGGTGTTTAATGCGGGCATTATACATAATGTAGGTACGAGCATTATGAATAACTAGCTGTATCCGCGACTTCGTCCGCGTGTTATTTAGTTTTTTTTGTTTATTAGTAATATAAAAGACTTTTCTAAAATATAAGTAGCCTAAGTTACTCTTTATTACATCAGCTACCTGCCAATAAAAGTCCCGTCAAAATCGGTCCAGCCGGTTCAGAGATTAGCCGGAACAAACAGACAGACAGACAAAATTTTAAAAAATGTTATTTTGGTGTATGTACCGTATATATATTCATATTTATGTAGTAAAAACCGGTTATTTCAATATAACAAACAGACACTCCAATTTTATTTATTTATATGTAAGAAGATGTCTAGCTCTATCGGGCGCAGTGACTAATTCTATCTTAACTTCATTATTTATCACATTGCACGATCATTATTATATTGTTACATGATAATTGAGCAATTTGATAATAAAGTTAAATATGACGCGGAGTGAGGCGCGGGGAGGGAGGCACGCATGGAGTGGCAGGCTTTGACCAATCAGATACCGCCATTCAGCGTGCGGCTCGTGCGGCGGATTTCAAGCACTATTGTTTTTGTTTAGTTTTGCATTGAATTTCACCTGAAAAATTCACAAAGCTCCTAAATATAGGATTTTTGAAAACTTTCCACCAGTCTTCACCAAAAATAGTGTATCTAGCGCTCGGCGGACGCTTCCGCGGCACGCTCGGTTCTCGTACCTAACCTAACCCAAATAATTTCCTTATTTTGGTAAATTAGGTGGCAATGTATAAAGAAGAAGGACAATTTAAGATATTTGTTGATTTTTACTTGACGCTTTCTATAGAAAATTTTGTTGACGTAGTAAAAAAGACACATTACTTTATTACAGGCCTGGGATTACGATTATTAGAGGATGTCATTTTCCCGTTGCTTAGTTATATAATGAGAAGTTTCTCTATTCTAATATGACTTTACTTAAGTTTTGCAAAAACTAGTGGATTCTTAATGTAGAAGTCCTTGATAATTAATCCAAATAGTGAGTCTGTATATTTAGATGGTTTAATATTAAGTTTATTTTAAAATAAACTTAATATTAAACCATTTAACTATATAACTTAAGTTAAATGACAATAACATTAAAAAATAGTAATTAAATATGTTTTTATTACTCTGCCCAAAAGGTGATGGACAATATGTATAATGCCCGGTCATATTGATTATTTGAATAATTCTTATAAAATGGGACTCTCATATTGGGCATTTTTCATAATGACCGCCCATGTATAATGCCCAATTTCTCACTTGGTCCATAATATAAACATAATACCGAAAGAAACATTGTTCTAAGAAATACCGTCTTTTTGGGAATTTTCATGTAAGAAGAGCACTTATAAGCAGCCGGAAGTCTGGAAGTTGGCGATGTTATACGCTCCTGCTTTCCAAGAAAGCGCGCAAAGCTCCTCCTAACACTGATGTCTTCCTGGTCATATCAGTTAGAAGACCCATCGGATTATTTTAATGTAATGAGATTTATTAACACTATTCTTTCGAAGCCCAGTAGTTCTCAATGCTTACCTAATCATATATATTAATAATTATACTTATATCATCATCATGTCAGCCAAATTACGTCCACGGCTGGACAAAAGCCTCCCTAAAGAATGGAGGGATACGCCAAAATCGCTACGCTTGGCAGACGGGTTGGCGATCGCAGTTTCATGGCCATAGTTCTCAGAAATACGCTGCTGCCGGTATACTTATAAAATTAACAAAAATTGTTACATTTTCAATAAACCAATTTATTCTCAGATAAAGTCTGTCTGTAATCCGTTCAATTATTCATTAGCTAAAGTACAAAGCTCTTTCTGAAACTCAATAAAATGCAAAGTAGGGTTGTTCCAATGCTTCTATGTTATAGTAAAATATAACGTAATCACCAAAGGGTCAAATCCTCAATTAAATTTATTAATCTTTGTAGGCAAGGAGGCTAGGATGGGAAACTATGATTGTGTATGGTGTCCCTTCTTAGAGTACGTCTCTACACGTATAACTGGAATCATATTACTGCAGCTTTGGTACAAACTAACTAGCTTAGCTCAATATTCTATACTACAATGAGTTCTGATATTTCAGTATTGGTCTATCTATTTACATTTTTCGCACTGGCCAGTTATTGTATTTGAAATGTAAAATATAATAAGGTACGATGAATAATTTATATAAACAGTAGAAGAGGATGGGTATAGCTCATAGATGAAGAAGAGAAACTAGCTATATATGGCTTTAGTAATGTAAAGGAATCTTACACAAAATTTTGCAACCCCGTAGCGTGTTTCAGTGCTTACCCTGCGTAGCAACAATGCACCCGCCTGGATAGTACTGTGCCATAACTATAAGAGTAACTCCTCAATATTCATCACAGCATTCCAGTAACAATCTATACAACAAAACATTGGTTGCTGTAGCTACCAAAATTGGTCAGTTTGGTCTATTCTAACTTTTTATCAATACTTACTTACTTTCGTATGGGCAGTGGTTACCCTAGTGTTCTTCAAGGAGACCATTAGGCCTCTGACATGGCTTAACGAATGTTGCCTAATAGCTACAGCCAGGACCGACAACTTAACGTGCTCTCCGAAGCACGGAGACGCTTAGAAAATAAACCACTTTGGCGACCCATCTATGGACTGACCACGGGCCTAGTTTCTTTTCTATAACTTACGAACCGGTGAGAGCATCTGGCTATGATATTCTTCAATAAAGACCTTAATCTTGCCTAGTGGCATGCTCAGGTGGATTCTAAGAAAGGAAATAGCCTGTTTGGGCAAATATTTTGCTATAGGTGTATTATTTTGACTTTTACAACAATTTGACAACTTTTCCAGGATACGGTGGAAATATTATAAGTATTCTATCCCAACTTAATACGGAGGATCACTTAACTTCTTCTTGACTGAAATGCGGAGTCGATTTTGAGAAACTGCGTAGTCATCTAACTCAACCAATATAATTTCAAGGCAGGCCCACTTCAAAAGAAACCTGAAGAAATCTATGGGATAATTTGGATAAGGGTCGTTCTTTGTCACTTGGAAGATTTCATTAATACTGAAGAATTTTGTCAAATTAGAAAAGTTGTTTTGAAGTGAGTTTTATAAATCGTCTGTATAATCGATTTTTGTACGACAAAAAGTTTTGTTCCTTCGGGATTTGGCAGTCTTCAATCACAGCAAAGTTCAACCAACGATATTGGATTTTATATTCTTAATCGAATTATTTTTGAATTTAGAGATTAACACAGAGGTGACTAGACTGTTAAAATTAAAAAGATCGACGAACTAACAATAATAGCTCATAATATTTAGACACGTTGTATTAAAATATCTATTTTTATCACTATTCAACAGATTATTTTTAGACTTTTGAACTGTAGCTATAGTCATTAAATTTTATGCCAAAATATGTCTATTTGGCATGAGATGCCAATATGATTCACCCATGTAATACTTTTTATACACCACAATCAATTTTACATAAAAATCCATTTAGTATCACATCAAGACGCCTCAGGCCGCACTTGACACGTGAAGAGATACCATACTTTAATAAACACTAACCTCCATATTATAATTTCATGAGCACTTTTCTTTTATTTTGAAGACAACTCCCGCATTAGGCAATTTAATTTCTGTCGCGGGGTTAAGTACCCCAAAACATATAATTGACGGACACAAAGTACATCCAGACCCATAAATTGACATAAATAGTAGTCCTGCGCAGGAATCGAACCCGGTTCACGAAGTGGCAAGGTGGCTGTTATAACCGCTGCGCCACACGTGCAGTCTATTCCTGTTATGCACAGTATTAGTGTTAATGATAGTACAACGCTCAACTCGTAGCTGAATTCTGGGCTCACTTAAATTAGATTGCCATCGACACGCTAAGAAGAATAAGATGTTAAGTATTTTAAGTATTAACTTCAAATTGCAAGTATATCTAACAACTAATAATATAATAAACAAACTCCGTCCTTTATGACTTCAAGAAAGAGGCGTTTTATTGTTTGTATGTTACGTGATTTCCCGTTGTGTGAAGGAATTTCCGACAATTATTTTATTGTTCGATGAGAAATACTTGTTGTATGGTCCAATTTAATTTTACTTCAATTCGGACGTCATAAAAAGTTACAACCGATTCTTTGTTTTTTTTATATAGTAATTATTTCATACAAATTTTGTCCATGTTAAGGTCACCTATCTATAAGAATAGGACATTATTGACTCGGCCATCTGATCCCAAACTAAGCAGAACTTGTAATATGGAAACCAGATAACCAATATATTACATACACTACTTTTCTTTATGTGAATGCGTACTTATATAGATAATTACACCCAGACTCAGGGCAAACAGACATGTTCATACACACAAATATCAGTCCTCGGTGGGAATCGAATCCACAACCTGCGGCATGAAAGGCAAGCATATTCCAACCACGCCAACGGGCGCTCCAAAACGAATGAAACCAATCTTTGTACATTAGTATTACTACTATTTTATTCTGCTTTTTGTTATGTATTTCATGTAGAGACAAGATATAATGTAAAGACTGCCTCGTTGGTCTAGCGGTAGCGTGTTCACCCGCAGAGAACGAGTCCCTGGGTTCAAATCCCGGGTCGGGCCGTAAAGTGATTTTGGGATTTTTCCGTAAAAAGAAATTTCTCAGCCTCAGCCCGAAGTCTGGGAGTTGGCGGTATTATACTCCCGTGCCTCGGAGAGCTCGTAAAGCCGTCGGTCCTGTACCTGACCTCTTTCTAGGCGTCCCATCGGATCATGAGAGTGATGGAATAGAAAGTGCTCCTGCACACACTTGAGCACTATAATACGTCCTGCGCAAATGGCTAATCTATGTTGAGACGGGCCGCCGTGGCCGAAATTCGGCTTATTATAATGTAAAGTAACGTATTGTATAAACTGGTTGGTATTGTGAGTAACAAAGCGTGTAGAGCAGACCAGTCGTTCTATGACAATGTCACACTACACTTTATCAGCAACTCATACATAAGCAACAAAGTGAACAATGCCGTCACTTGTTGCGCGGTTGATAGGCCACAATCGATAATAACTCCTGTCGCGAACCGACGATTGCGGTTACCCATACTCATTATAGGTAAAATATATCTAAGTGGTATGTTGCATGCCATATTTCATAAATCAAATCAATGAACCGATACTATCCCACTATCTATTCTATTATTACAATTAATAAAATCGTAGGAAAGTCAAAACTGTACGTTGGTTATTTTTATAATAAGACTAGCTGTGCCCCGCGGTTTTACTCGCGTTAAACTTTATAAATTATCACAGTTCCTCCCCCGTAGGTGATAGCGTGATAATATGTGGCCTATATGTTGACTCGACCTCTAAGTAATATTCATGCAAAATTTGAAGTAAATCCATGCAGCACTTTTTGCGTTTAGCCCGGACATACATACAGACTACATATTATCACGGTATCACCTACGGGGGAGGAGCTGTGATAATTTGTAAAATTTAACGCGGATAAAACCGCGGGGCACAGCTGGATTTTAATAAAAGCTTGTTTGTGAGTGTGGGTTAGTTTATACGATTGAGACTCAATAATGCATTCACTTTTAAGACTAGTGGTGTTTGTGGACTTGACTTGTAGGAGACAGTTCGGTGTGTGGATGGTTTGTTAAAGACGTGCTAAGGTAATATTAGAACTAGCATCTAATAGAATTTGCGATTTGCGTTACTCTGTTTAGGTACCTTAGGAAAGGGAGATACGTCACTGAAACACAAACAACCGTGGACAAGTTATCTGAGGTACGAACTTTCCAGTAGTTCCACTGTTTTTCTGCCATCCTGGTAAGTTTCCATAACGTAATGATAACATTTTCTAGTTAAGCGTAACGCAGCATTCTACTAATATTATAAATGCGAAAGTTTGTATGTATGGATGTATGAATGTCTGTTACTCTGTCATGCAAAAACTATTTGGAACGGATAGAACGAAAGGATTTGACGATTTTACTAGCTTATTATACTACTATTATTATATATAGTTTTTATTATTATTATATAGCTGATATATCCGAATAATACATCGGCTACAACGCCGTAGAACCGCGGGGTACCTGCTAATATATTATAAATTAGAAAGTAAATCTGTTTGTCTGTCTGCACAATTTTGACAGTTAAACCGATTGTGAGTCCAAGAGAGGACTCCTCCCTAGACTGAAACACAAGCTTCCATGTTGTATAACAAAATAAACAAAATAATCGTTATAGAAAACACATAAGCGGAATGCTACTATTCTGTAATTAAATACATATCTCTGAATTTCGTAATAAATACATATAATTGTATTAATTGCAAACTACTTGACACTATTTAAACACACTCATTTATTTTTTTATGATCAAAATATGGCCGCAATCACTATACATGCAAAATTGCGTTGAAATCTGAAAAATAATTTATTAACTATATCGCACTAATGATTAAATTGAGCGCGAAAATGGTGTTGTGGACTCTCATATGGAAAATGTGTCGTCAGATTTCGTACTACATAAAACGCCGTCAAATATTATGTATCGTATATTAGATAATTATTTCAAAGTGGTGAATTCAGATGATTTTGGTTTTCATGAGTCCATTTCCATCAAATCTTTTTCGTAATCTACTATATCAAAATAAGTCGGGTTTTCCTTCCTGACGCTATAACTCCAGAACGCACGAACCGATTTCCACGGTTTGCAATTCGTTGGAAAGGTCTCGAGCTCCGTGAGGTTTATAGCAAAGAGAATGTATAAAATTTAACGCGAGTAACACCGCGGGGCACAGCTAGTATAATATAAAAAGCGTTTTATTTCTTTATACTTTCCCTCAATGCTTAGTTACTTACTCTCTCTATCTTCCTGCCTCTCACGGAAGCATCATCGTCACAGGAACGTCAAAGCCCATATTGAGGATGAGATTACAGCTTATCTAGAGCAAGTCAAAGCTATTACAAACTCTTATGACCCTGCACATAATCCGGCATATCCTACACGCCGATCAACAGTACAATCACCCTCCATGAGTTTGTAAAATGCCCACCCCGATCCTCTAACTGATGAGTGGGTTTCCGTCATCGAATATAAACATATTGTATCTCGGCTCCCTCTGCTGTCGTATGGAGCAGTGACAAAATTACTATATTACACTAGCTGTGCCCCGCGGTATTACCCGCGTTAAATTTTATAAATTTTCTTTGCAATAAACCTCACGGAGCCCGAGACCTTTCCAACGAATGCAAAACCGTGGAAATCGGTTCGTGCGTTCTGGAGTTATAGCGTCAGGCAGGAAAACCCGACTTATTTTTATATAGTAGAAGACTAGCTGTGCCCCGCGGTGTTACCCGCGTTAAGTTTTATAAATTTTCTTTGCTATAAACCTCACGGAGCCCGAGACCTTTCCAACGAATGCAAAACCGTGGAAATCGGTACGTGCGTTCTGGAGTTATAGCGTCAGGAAGGAAAACCCGACTTATTTTTATATAGTAGAATATACTCATATAAAAATTTACAATAGCTTTCTACTTTTTGATCAGGATCATTTTATCAGATAATAATAAAGCATACTTGAACTATAAATGATATTTATTGCATCGGCTTATTAGTAGGACTTTCAACTTATTTTTGTACCGTTTTATTGCAGGAAAATAAATAAATAAAATCAAACTTCGACATGTCCAAATATGTAGTTTATCGCAAGCAATAAAGAGCAAATACCATCTATGTATCAAACATGTCGTTGCGACAAAACAAACCGTCGTAAAACATTGGAACGCGTCCACAAGTTACTTCTGCCTGAAATGCCTGCCTTGAATAACACAGTTTACAGGAAAACTGCAGCAGAAAACATATAACCTAGTAACTGGAATAAAAATTTCAATCTAAATTATTACCTCAATATTATTCGCACTCCATTATTGCATTCCGCAATGTATGTACAACATAAGATGGTAAACTATAGTCAGTATAAATTATGGTCCCTGTTGGGTACACCATTGATTTTAGGAGAGAGTTGGAAGAGTTCATGACAAATGGTGTCTAAATATTTAGTTTTCGACCTGTCCAATCAACTGCTAATCTTTGAAGTTTAAATGAAGAATATATTAGAGTTGTTTCAGTGTCGCCGACCCCATCTTATCCCGTGGGGAGTGGTACATGTCTACCCGAGGGACTCTCTACCAGAGAACGAGTAGCAGCGTCTCGTGCGATCGTCAACCCGTCTACGATGTGTGGCGGCTATGGCACCTTGGGGAACATTTTTGTATAACAGTGGACGTCATTCTGCTGACATGATAATGATGATATTGGAGTTGGTCTTTAGCAGTCATTTCTAGCTGGCATTCGCTCATACAAAGGTATTCCATATTTTTATCTAATACCATGAGTTTTTATTGAAGTTATGATCTTCCAAAAAACAATAAATTAGGATAAGCTACGTGCGTAGGTAAATCACCTAAACACGCGGTCTATAGATGGCTGACCGCCAAACTAGTTTAATTTCTGAGCGGCTCCGTGCTTCGGAGGGCACGTTTTGTTGTCGGTCCCGGCTACCATCGTTGTTGTCCTTGAGCCATGCCAGAAGTTTATTAGGCGGCTTAAACAACCTTGATACTAGGGTAATCACGGCCATTAGATATTATTTTATTTTTTTAAATCTTTATTTAAATGTCAAAATTGACGATGCCGCCCCGTAATAAAAAATACAAATTACTTAACAACAATTTAAAGTTGACAAGAAGTATCGTAAACTATACCCTAAACAACATTTCCACTTCTCGATAAATATATCGTACAAAGCCAGCCCTGCCTCCTCCGAATATGGTGAGGCTAAGAAACTATTGCAAACCCCTATATCCATAGATACTAACCACGCCCTTCGACGTTGATTTTCGTGTCCATATGATAATGAAAGTAAAAAACATGAAATGACATTATAATGTCATTTCATGTTTTTTTATGATTAAACATGCAATAAAACCAGCGGCTTCGTTTTGAATGATTACTGAAATAAAATTTAAATTGGTTCAATTTGGTTGGCGAAAATAACAGACTACGAACCATCGGATTTGTTGATTTAGTATTATTTTCTTGTTTATACGAATAAGTCAAAAGTGAGACAGTCTCAGACATATAAATATCCGAGACATATCACAAAACGCTATCTAGTCATCCCAATCTAAGCAAAGCTTGTACTATATGTATAATAGACAACTGATAGAAATTCTTATGAAGTATTTTTATATTACATACAGTACACAGTATTAAGGTCTCTGCACACAGCGGGCGCGGCGCGGCGGGACGGGACGGCGACGCGACACTGAGGAGTTGTAATGTACTAGATAATACGGACGACGCCACACAGAGCCGTCCCGCTCGACGCGACGGTAACCGTCGAGCGACGCCGCCGCCGCGCCGAGCGGGAATACAAGTCAGAAGCGGCGGGACGCGAGCGCAGCGCCCTCAGGACGCCGACGCTTTGTGTTGTTTGGTTTACGTTTGTGGTAGTCACACTGCCGGCGGGGCGTGAGCACGTCGCGTCGGACGGTACGGAGCGTGAATGTGATTTTGTATCGTTTTATAAAAATGGATGTGGAAAAATTAGTCGAATGCGTTCGTGCTCACGTATGCTTGTACGATTTGGGCCATAGGCAGTATAAAAACACTGTTCTTAAAAATGAACTTTGGGAATCTATAGGAAGAGAGTTGAATCAAAGCGGTAGTGACAGTTATTATATTTATTCTATTACATTTATTCTATTATTATTAAAATAGGTGACAAACTTTTCCCTTACATCGAAAGCTGCGTTTGGAGATCTTTGATTTGTGGGTCTTACTGGAGTGAATGCCCTTGGATCACTCTGTATTTCCTTTAGATCAATAAAAAATGTTTCTCCTTTCAGTCTGGTGAAATTATGTAAGCAACAGGCGGCTTTTACGATATGTATTGCGGTTTCAACATTGGTTTCTATGTGTCTATTGAAAATTCTGAACTTCTGTGCCAAAATTCCAAAACTGTTCTCAACAACTCGTCTAGCTCGACAAAGTCGATAGTTAAAAGTTTTTTTTCTCTTGTCATGTACAACGGCTGCTCTAGGAAAAGGTCGCATAAGATATTCTTTCAAAGCAAACCCCTCATCTCCTATCAAAACATGTGGTGTGGGATCTTCGTCTCCTGGGAGAGGTTTTGGCGGTAGTAGTAATTTTCCGTGTTAGTACGCCTGATAAAAAATTGAGTTATCGAATATTCCGCTATCACTCATTTGACCATAGCTACCGATATCCACAGTGATAAATTTATAAAATGGATCTACGATTGCTAACAAAACGATAGAAAAGTAATTTTTGTAGCAGTAGTAATGTGTTCCGCTATTTGGAGGACATTTAATAGCAATGTGCTTCCCATCTATACTGCCCACGCAGTTGGGAAAATTCCATAATTCTCTGTATCCAACTTCTGATTGCCTCCATGTTTCCTCCGATGGTGCTGGCATATACGTTGGTTGCAATAAAATCCATATTTCTACGCAGACATTCTTCACAATATTGCTGACTGTACTATGTCCAACCCGAAAAGAAAATGCAATGGTTTGATAAGAATCACCGGTTGTTAAATACCTTAAACAAAGAAATAAGGTTATTATTTAAAATATAAAATAAATAAAAAAAAATCTTTTTGTTCACGTAGACTTTAAAAAAGCGCTTGTAAATAGTCAGAACATATTTGTAGTATTACAGTTGTATACATTATTATTTCTACAAACATAGATATTTGGGTACACATTGTATTGATTGTATTAAAACATTCATAACATTTATTTTATGACAGAACTGATATTTAGCTAGCTCGTATCAAGTTATTGTCAAGAGATTATGTTTAAGGTTAATTATCTAGTTTAAGTCTAATATTTTTAATACATATTGTCAAAAACAAAGTCAAAAGTTTATTTGCGACTAACCTTATCTAATAATAATATTAGGTACAAATTTCGTTCTAAGTGGCCTTTTGCAGGCATTGCAAGTTTAATTATTAAAATTAGGAATAAATGTCCTTTATCTCAATTACGTTATTTGTTTTTGTTATATAATTCTATTTTTTTAGTGATATAAATATTAAGTAGTAATTTAAAGTTTGTCTCTATATAATGCAACGATAATCACTATAATTAACAATTGTCTAAATAATCTAAATATACGTCTAGGGCATAATTCACATAAATCTAAAACTAAATCTAAAATAAATTAAATAGGATGTCCATTAATTTATATTTTCTCATAGCACCAAGTAAAATGTCAAGATAATTTTGAAGTAGATATAGAATTTAAATTGGTTCATACATTTATATAGAAATAATTATATTGGAATTAGGTATGTCGTTTTTCTAAATATTCTTTGTTTGAGTAAAAGCAGTTTTTTAATAAGAATGTTTTTAATCTTTTACCGAATGCTACACAATGGGTTTCATTTTTTATGTCAGGTGGTAATTTATTAAATATTTTTATCGCCATATAGTGTGGACTTTCATTTAGCATTTTTATTCTAGATGGTGGAAGATATAGTCATTTTTTGTGACGTGTGTTTCTCGTATGCGTGTCTTCGACTTTTGTAAATGTGTCCATGTTTTTACGTACAAAGAGGCATGTGTCTTGGATGTATATTGATGGTAGAGTCAATATATTGTATTTGATAAAGTAAGGCTTACAGCTTTGGGTGTTGTATATATGACTTATGATTCTTACACACTTCTTCTGCATTATAAACAGCTGATTCGCCTCCACACTATTTCCCCACAGCATAATGCCTTACCTTAACCAGGAATATGCGTAAGCATAGTAAGCAGACAGGGCGGTGTTTGTATTAGTGTTTTCATTAATTTGGAAGAGTGCGTAAGTAAATTTCGATATTTTGGATTTAATTTCTGTTATATGTGTTTTCCAGTTTATATGTGGGTTGATGTGTAATCCTAGTAGGTTAAATGTTTCAACGGTTTCTAAAGGTGTGTTTTGGTAGGTTATGTTTGTGTTGAGGGGTGGTTTCTTGTAAGATCGGAATTGCATCGTTTTTGTTTTATTGTAGTTTATTTCCAGGTTGTGTTCTTCTAACCAGGTAGTGTCCAATGTTTCTTTTATAAGTGGGATAGGGTCCTCATTATTTTCACATTTTATTAATATTGAGCACCGGTACAGTATTGTCTTTATTAAGTATTTTTGGAAGGTCGTTTATGTAAACTAAAAACAATATGCAGCCCAATACACTGCCCTGTGGAATTGCGCCAGTTAGTGGTATTGTTTCTGAACGTATGTTTACAATTTCATTCTTGTCTGTATCGAAGCTTTCTATTTGTACAATTTGAGTTCTATTTTGTAGATAAGATTTGAACCAATGGTAGGCATGTCCTCTAATACCTGATCCGTATAGCTTGTTTAGAAGAATATGATACGAGACTCTATCATTTGCCTTTGACATGTCGAGTAGTAACCCTATTGCATTTTTTTATCGTTTATGCTCTGAAGAGCTGTTTGCACATAGTTGTATACTGCTAACGTAGTAGATTTTGATTTTCTGAATCCATTTTGTCTCTCATCAAGTATGTTATTTTATTTATATTGTCACAATTTATGAGGAATAATGTTATAATACTATGCAATATATTCATTTAATAAAATAGTATAATTCTTTATTTTATATTTTAAAGTTTGATTCTATTCTATTCTTGTAAATTTTATCATTACCGCAGGTGAAGCAGTAAAACACAAATGGAAGACAATCAGAGACGGCTACACTAAATATAAAAAACAGCTCAAAGAAACAACTGGTTCTAGTCGTAGAAACGTAAATTACACATGGGCATCACAACTAGCATTCTTGGACCATTTCAATGCGCCTCGAGAATCCCATTCAAACGTTCCTGTTGAAATAGCACCAACATCACCATCTTCGCCTCAAAGTCAACCACCAGGTCAAACTCCTGGATATGATAGTATAACTTTCCAATCACCGGTCCGCTCACCTCTATCGCAGATTTCCCAGCCACCAATTCAAGCTACCTCATCAATGTCGCAAGCCGTCGCGTCATCATCAAGCATTTCATCTCGAAAAGCTAAACGATCAAGAGGACATCCAGGAAGTGATGATGATGTATGTAGGGAGAGTGATACAGTTTATAAATTCTAATAAAAATAAGAAGGAATTCGACGTTACTGACAATTTATTCCTTAGTTATGCCGATACATTCAAGAAATTTCCGCCCAGAGAACAAGCCATTGTTAAACTGGAAATGGCCAAATTGTTTTCAAATATCGAACTCCGTCTGCTCGATTCTACATCATATAATCCACTCCATACGAGTATATCGATGGCATCACCAGCTAACTCTAATATAAGTTCCAACACAAACCAGGAATCGCCAGCTCCTCAACCAATTAATCTATCTGGAGACAATAATGCCAATGTGGGAGAAGAAAACTTTATATTCGAATTTTTATGAGTGAGTGATGTTGATAAGGAGATATTGAAAAGTTAGTCATCATTTAGAATTTCATCAAGTCAAATTCATTATTAGAATTAATCAAAGTATGGATATCATTTCAAAAATTAGCTTAGGTACATTGCCACTATATGCTATCTGTGATTAAAAGCTGTGAGTAATTTAGTATAGTATAATATATATAACATTATTTAAAAAATAGCTAGTTTTATTGATTATATATACTGTTGATGTTAATTAAACTTAGAAATTGAAAAGACTGTGATTTTGAGACTGTTGTTAATTAAAGGTTAAGCTAGATTTATTCATATTTTATGTTAAAAGCCATAAAGAAATAAATAATGAAGACTGGTGTTAAGTAGTAAGAGATTTAGTTATATACTTTATATAAGCTGTTTGTGATCTGAAGTATATAGATTTGCAATATTTAGTTTTCTAGTTAAAAATTGATTCTATAAATTATAATTTTCAAAATATGAATCAATCAATGAAAACTGAAAAATTTAGTTAGGTTACTTTCATCATTAAGCTATAATTATGATTATAAAGAATATTGATAATTTTAATTACGCTGGATATATTTAATTTGGTTTTCTGCACAAAAATGTTAACAAGTGTTAATTATATAAATAAAAAGGTTATCTACCTCAAACAAATGGCCAGCCTTTCTCTTGAACTGATTGATCTCCTCCAATTTGTGTCCAGTTTACTTATCGTATCACATAAAATACTATGCAATTCTTCAAAACACTTTTGCGTCATTTTGAAGTAGGCGTAAAACTTATCTTCGTGGGATAAAATTTCGCGGCATAGTCTATGATACTCCCCATAATTACGACGGTTTTGATTTATTTCATGCACCCATTTCCGTTTACGTTGTTTTTTCTTAGCTAGCGCAAATAAGAGCAAGAGCGTTTCCACGTCTGAATCGCTCAACATCTTTTTGATGAATGAATAGCGTCGCGATACGGTAGGCGTGAATGGGCGCGGCGGGACGGGACGTGATCGCGCCCGCAGTGTGAACGCTGCCGCCGCGCCAGCGCAGCGTCGCCGCCCGGCCACGCCGCGCCCCGCCACGCCACGCCGGCTGTGTGCAGAGACCTTTATACTTTACAGCTTGTTAGCCTCAGTACAACTTTACGCCATGTCTGAAGCTACTTTACTTTTTGAGAGCTGTGCTGATTTTTTTGTATTTACCTGTTTGGTATTGTATGGTGAGCTATACAAGAAACCTTATAGAAACAAATTTATTTAAGTGTTTACACACTCTTTTCAGTTGTAGACATAATTAACTATCATGCAACGTGGTTTTAGGAGAATGCATCTAGCATTTTCTCTAACTCGATGGACTAAAGTCTCGAAATAACATTTTCGTCTATGTGAATCTACAACTATCACTGTCCGTACCTACACAAAAAATCGGGTTAGAAGGTAATTTCGTTCGAGAGATTTCTAATCAAATTTGTGCCTCGAGCAGATGGTGATACTTAGCTATCGTAGTAGTCCTCGAATACGCAATTGCTTTGAACGTGACAACCTTTCTAAATTGTCACAGAGACACAACATTTCTGAAAAGGTTTGAAATACTTATCAAGTTTCTACTTAACATTCTCATTACTTTGTTAAATAGGATATGTTTATCCATACACACGACTACACATGGGTGAAGTTGTCACTCTTGAACGCACATCATCTTAGTATATTAATATCTGTTTACATTTTAGTAAGTGAAAGTTGGAAAGAAGAAGGTGAAGGTCAGAATATCATTACCCCGCCCCATCCCCTAGGGGCCGTAGAAGTCGATTCAAAAGAATATCTACCAGAGGATGAGCAGCAGCTTCCTATTGTGTACTGTGACCATCTTACTACAATCGACAAACTGTCTGCCAAACGTGGCGATAATGGTAAATCCCAAGATGATTCTTGGGTGAGATTTTTTTCCAGCAGTGGACTTTTTACAGCTGTTATGATAATAATAATTATATCTGGGGACAATGTCACACAGATCATCCTAGCCCCAAACTAAGCAAAGCTTGTACTATGGGTACCAGGCGACGATATACATACTTATATAGATAGATAAATACTTATATACATAGAAAACATCCATGACTCAGAAACAAATATTCGTGCTCATCACATAAATATTTGCATTTACCGGGATTCGAACCCAGGACCACCAGCTTCGTAGGCAGGAGCACTACCTACTGATGAAGTGTAAGTTGAAAATGTAGTGTGTTGTAAATCACAAATGAAGTGGTTAGAAAGTCTGTTTTTCTATTAGTAGCTTTATTATCTCGGAGAACGTGCGTGCAATACGAGAGTAGCCAATATACAGGCTATTGGCTACCCTCCCATTAGTCCGAGCAAGTATCATGTTACTAACACGTCATGCATTGTGACATGAAAAGCGTTCCCTATGTATATCACCCGCTAGATTTAGTTTTGCAGAATTTTTTTGTTACTTTAGGGCATTTTGCTCATTATTATACAAAAACCGATATGAAACATAACAATTTGTGGTGTTTTTCCATATTGTTGTTTTTGTCTAATTGTTCGATTTACTAAGCTTATACACCGTTTAATTACTTATCTGAGAGATCAAAATATATATATTTGCAAAATGAAAAAAAAATGTGTATAATTAATAAAAATACTTAGAGTATTTAGATAAAGAAAATTATTTCTAACAGGTGATTTACATATTTTTAAAACATATCGGGAATATTGGGTTAAAACAGGTTTTAATATACTTATAGAAACTGAAACTTACATTACTGTAGGTCGTAACATACTTTACTTACTTTATAAACTTAAACCGAGAAGCTTTCAATACACGATTTTGTGACTAAACTGGAGTGGAGTGGACAAGAAAATGGATTCTAAAACTTGTAAGATAATTAAAGAGCATCAAATAATAAATTATCATAGTATATACGTCGCGATACTACAAAATATTCCCTGCATCGCGTGGTAATTTACAAACACCTAGAATCAGAATAATTTTTTATGGGTCATACATATAGCTGTCCATACTGGAATCGAACCCAGTAAAGGTAGTGCCAAAACTACTTTGGTAATCTCTGCATCATACATGCATGTCATCTATCTACCACATCCAACCAACTGGTATACTATCTATATGATTTAGCTATAGACAATTAACCTATCTACAGATTAGTAAAAAGTTTATCTGCCAAGAACCCTCAATCATCTTAACTATATTTATCGACATTGTCGATTCTGCTCGTCTCTATTCGAGCTAAGTGATTTACCGGAAATTACCTTCAACGTTGAAAGGCAAAGTTTTGCAGGTAAATTCATTTTACCTTTGTACAGACGCCAGCACATCCAGCTACCCAAATCTGTCAAATTTCTTTTATAGATTTTCAACCTTATCACAAAAGCATAAGGTTCACTTTCAATTGGGGAAATTTGACAGATTGGGGTAGCTTGATGTGCTGGCGTCTGTACAATGAATTAAGGATGCTGGGAAAGTTAGAATTGTTGCAAGACAATTTGTAATGTGTCTAGAGTGCGTTGTATCTCTACACTACATATGAGATCATGCTGCATATTTCCATTGTACTCCTATTACCTACCGAATTACTTATAGAATAATACATTATTATTACAGAAGTGGCAGATAGATTGGAGGATTTAGTATTTTCAGAGAAAATATAACCACGTAGAAACTGGTATTTTAGTGTACTTAGGAAATTAAATTAATAAAATGCAGGAATTTGAATCTAACTTAACTATGCTATACTAAACTTCAACTTTGTTTCAAAATTATCCAAATATTAACTTCATTAGCGCATTAAGATAAGTGAGCTCCATATTGAGTCACCACAAGTTTTTATCCAAAATTGTAATGATTTCCAATCCGATTGATCACTCTTCCTAAAATTTTTCATACTAAAGTTTTCATTCATACTATTTATTGTGTACCGGCGATGTTCATAACACTCATGTTTCCGAAAATTGTAATTATAGATATTATTCATTAATGTAAATATATTTAAAATCCTACTGCTTTTAATCATAGCGAAACATAATTACCATAATATTTTCACTCATAATCAGAAAGAAACATTTACTAGTAAGTAGTGTAATATAGGACCGGTTCGGTTCTAGTACTTCGCCGGCCGCTGCCGCGGCACGCTCGCTTCGCTCGCTCGGGTCGTGCGTTGTGGTCACAATTCTAACCTAACCTAAACCAATAATAAATTATGTTTAGGACCGATTCGTTTCTGGAACTTGACTGAATGACTGGAGCGGGACTCTGGCTTCGCTCGCTCGGCTCGTGCCTTATGGTCGCAGTTCTAACAAAGAAATCTAAACAAAAAAGATATGACTTTGAATAATAGTGTAAAAGATGGTTATGTTGTGAAAATATAGGAAAACAAATAAATGTATTCTACTGACATTATGAAGTTGAATGCTTCGGAATTATGAATATTAAAGACAGAGTAGTTAGGAATTGTGATTGTTAGGATGAAAATAGCGAAAACTTATAATTGGCCTTCATCCTCTATTGTATGTTTTATTTCTGTTCTAGCTGTAAGTTTTCTATATGAATAAAATAAAATAAAAATGTTAGGAAGTACATTTTCAGATTTCCAATTATATGAGTTGAAAATTTTGATGAACTTTGGCGCAACAATTAACAGTGACAAACTATTAACTTATTTCCTTATTACACTTTTTTTTGTCTATAATATTAAAAAGAATCATGAATAAAAGCTTACTTATTTAGGTACAGAATAAAATAAGTTTGACTAATAATATAAAATAAATATGGTTTCAGACCACAACTATCAACCGCCGATGCTGCACATTAGCTGACTGACTATGTGACACGAGAGCTGAATAAAGGAAAGTACGTAGAGGTATTCTTAGACCTTGCAAAAGCATTTGGCACAGTTTCTATCCCTAGCCTCCTAAGCAAGCCAGAAAATATAGGTATAAGGGGTACACAGCTGAAACTTTTCACAATTTATGCACGACCGCACTCAATGCGTATTAATTGGCAATGTTCTTGGCGCTGAGCGAAAAATACGGTTTGCCCCAAGGGAGTATATTAGGAGCTACTTAGTTTTTAATTTACATAAATAACCTCTGTGTCTTAACGTGAGATTATGTCATATGCTGACGTAACTACTCTCCTATTTTTTTCAGTTCATTCGGCAAACCGAGTATACAAGCAAGCACAAAAAGGTTTTAGTGTAGTTAAAAATTGGCTTCAGTATAATTAACTAACACTAAATTCGGATAAGACTAATTATATTAACTTTTCAATGCGCATATTAACGCCTTCTCGAACTAACTCAACACTGTATGATCATTATTGTAAAATACCTGGTTACCAATGTTACATACATCGGTAACTCCTGAAATTAACATACATACATAGACTCACGCCTGTTTCCCAGAGGGGTAGTTTGCATACTTCTTTTGCCTCGGTTACTGTCATTATATTCTTCATACATGCTCGCCGGTTTAGGGTACTTCTGACCTGCCCTTTCTTGAGAACATCTCCAATTTGGTCACAGAATGTTCAACGTGGTCTTCCCCTTCCGGTTGTCCCATTCACACAGGCCAGGTATACTTCTTTTGTCAATCTTCTTTCATTCATCCTTTCTAAATGGCCAAACCATCTCAGCATGCCTTTTTCAATCTTTGTGACTACATCCTCTTTCACACCACAACGCTCTCTTACATCAGTATTTCGAATTCTGTCTCTCAAAGTCACACCACACATGTGGTGCACTTCTCAGAGCTCTCATTTCCACTGCATTTATTTTACTTTCATTCTTTTTCTGCCATACCCAACTTTCACTTCCATACATTAAAGTTGGCACTAACACTCCATCGTGCACGGCTAGTCGAGCCTTCTTTTATACTTGCCGGCTACTCATAAAGGCGTGTAGTGCCCCATTCACTCTGTTCCCTGCATTTACTCTTCTAACAATATCTTTTTCATAATTCCCATCTCTCGTAAACAAAGTTCCCAAATATACAAACTCATTCACCTGTTCGACTTTCTCTCCTCCAATCACAATATCACACGCTGTCGTGTATTCATCCCTCTCAAATACCATTACTTTCGTCTTACGTACATTCATTTTTATCCCTTTCCTTTCAAAAGATTCATGCATACTTGTTACCATCACCTGCAACTCGTCCGCCGATGATGCAAGTAAAACTTGATCATCAGCGTAAAGCAGACATTTGATGAGTAACTCATTCATCCTTACACCGCATTCACTTTCTTTCAAATCTTTTAAACAGCTATCCATGAATAGGTTAAACAACCACGGTGACGCTACACATCCCTATCTAACACCCTTTTGGATGCTAAACCACTCGGTGTATGACCCGTTAATCCTCACGCAAGCTCTGGAATCCCTATAAAGAGATTTCAGTGCTTGAACAAGGTTGTCGTTCAACCCATACATGGACAGTACCGACCATAGTTCACTCCTCAACACTCTATCGTAGGCCTTTTCTAAGTCTACGAAGGCACAGTAAACCTTCTGGTTTTTGCCCAAAAACTTCTCTACTATGCTTCGCAGAGAAAAGACCTGATCCGTGCATCCCATTGCTTTCCGAAAACCCGCCTGTGCATCCCATATTTTCGCATCGGTTTCTTTCACAACTCTTTCAACCAATACTTTTGCATACAACTTACCAATAATTTATGTGCGGCAAAATATGAATTTGTTTGAAAAGAGAAGTGACACGCACACAATGAACACTAAAAATAAACATAAATTGTGTGCCGAATCTCATCGTTTGCAAAAGGTTCATTCTTCTTTTGTCGGACTGAGTATCTGAATTTTTAACAAAATACCATTAAATCTCCAGGAACTACCGTACAGTAAATTTAAATCAGAGGTCAAAAATATTTTAATGAAAAAAGCTTAGCATCTCAACACTTTAAATGATTATTTAAACGACAAAAACGCTTGGTCGCTTGGTTGAACACGAGCAACATTACATTAAGGACATTAATTTATGCTCAACTGAATTTAGAAATAATGCTGTTAATACTTTTACTTATAGATTTTTTAGATGCATATACTTATTATAAAAACATATATATATATTTTATCATGAACACGTCAGACGCTGTTCGGCCGAAGGCTGTTAACGACTTCACTATGAGCTCTTCCGCTGTAAGCTCGTCATGCTCCCATTGTGTGTTAATGCTTGCGGTGGCGTTGTGGGTCGGGTCGTTTCCTTCCCTCTAATAATGCGAGGGAGGCGATGGCTGGCCCTCACGTCATACTCGTGAACGGATGCTGCTTGCGGTAACTGGTAGAGCTGCTGCTGGGGTACTCTTTTTTTTTTTGTCTCATACAGTCGTCGCCTTTAGTCGACTTCGTGTGACTTGTTAATTTTGTAAATGTGCGCAGATGCACCCACCGTTTGTTCATCTTGCAAGAGGTTATTTTAATTGCTTGAGCGAAATGGAATGTTATTGTTTATTACCTCATAATTATTTTGATTAACTAGATGTCATCGGTTCTGTGCGTGCATTAGCCCACATACCAGCCAATCACAATGTAAAAACAAAAACAATGTTAAAAAAAGATATAAAATTAATCGAAAACAAAAAGCAAAAGAAGACGAAAAAAGCAAGCCCGGAGTTTCTTTGTGGCTTTCTTCTCCGGGTCGTCCACCTAGGTAGCTAGAAAAAGCCGCAGGCTAGCTAGGGTAGGCTCCTCAGCGGCGAGGATCGCGTTGCCCCCTTAACACGTGATCGGTAATACCGTGGAAGTGATCAGCCCCATTTCGAATTCCATCTTTTTACTTCAGCGGCCGCCTGAGATGTGGCCCATAAGGGTGCCCTCAGGTATTAGTCGTTTAAATTAAGCTACTGGTTGAGAGCCTTTTGCCCTAGCCAACTGCTCGTTGTTTTCAATTCTTTAATTTGATATACTATTGCTAAATGCTTAGTAACTTGCTATTTATTATTTATTTAAGAATATTAAAAATACATGTGACGAGACAGACCGCACGGACGGACAATTTAAAATATTTTGTTACTTTAATTACCGTTTTAAACTGTGTTTATGTAATACATTGTGAGCTTGACAAGTACAAGTGTATGTAAATACCCAAGTGCTGAATAAATTTCATTATTTCAAAACGACGCTGAGCAGACTAATGCCCCTATAGTTTTTACAGTCTTGCCGTGAGCCTTTCCCTTTGTAAAGAGGTACGATGACAGCCTTGCAGCAATCACTTGGCACTTGGCCGGTGGTATATCATAAATTGAAAAGGCTGCACAGCTGACTCGCTATGATGCCATGTCCAGCCTTCAGCATCTCGGAAGTTATCCTGTCATACCCTGGTTACTTACCTGATTTCATACCCTTAATAGCTTTCACAATCTCATCCATACCAATGTCATTTTTACATTTGTTCTTGTCTATACTTAGTGAACTACGTTCACTCTCTGTTACACCTCTTTCATACAAACTTTCAAAATACTCCTTCTAACGTTTTAACACGCATTCTTCCCCTTTCACTGTATTTCCATCTTGGTTTCGTATGGATTTCAGTTCTGACGTTTGAATTATGCCTCTTACTGATCTAACGGATTTCCAGAAAAACTTAATGTTCCTCTGAAAATCCTTAGACAACCTTCTATCAAAATTATCCTTTTGTTCATTTTTCTTTTCGTTCACCACATCCTTTACAATTCCTTTCATTTTCCTATAATCATTCCAGGCCCTTTCTATATCCTCATTCGTCGCCTTATGCATTCGTTCGTTTGCTCTGGTGGCTAGCCAGTCTAACCACGCTTTCTTCTTTTCACATACAACTTTTTGTACACTTTTATCCCACCAAATATTCTTCATCTTTCTTCCTCTTCTTCTCTTTATTACACCACATACTTCACCTGCTACACTCACCACACCTTCTTTGACTACCTTCCATAGCTCTTCTACTTCTCTTATGTCTTCAGATCCCTCAAACTTCTCAACCAACTTACTTTTGTACTCATCTGCCACTTCTTCCTCTTGCAGTTCCTCTACTTTTATTCTCTCTAGTACACTTTTAGTCTCAGGGATTCGGTGGCGCCATCCTTTGAATAGACCACTTATTTGGCTCATTACTAGAAAGTGGTCTGTATGGATTGTGGTCCCACGATAGACTCTTGTGTCTAGAACATTCTTTCTCAGTCTTTCATCTACAATCACGAAGTCAATCATACTCTTTCTCACATTTTTCCTCTCTCGTGTAAACGTATGGATCTTTTATGTTCAAACATAGTATTTGTAACACAAAGACCCCATTCCAAACATATCTCAAGCAGACTGTACCCACTCTCATTCTCTCGTCACCGAATTGACCTAGTACTCTTTCAAAACCATCACGTTTTACCCCAACCCATCCATTAAAATCACCTAACATTATTACTCTTTCATTATACTGACTTAACCGCAACACATCACTCACGGTCTCCCAGAATGCCTTTCTTTCCTCTTGTTCTCGCTGTATTACAACTGCACCCATATCTACAGGAGCGTACACTCCTACTAGGAAGATACGGGTCATACCAACTTTCATTCTCAACCACATTACTCTTGCATTCACGCATTCGAACTCAGTCACACACTCAGACATACTTGTGGAAAGAATGAGACCCACACCTTGGCAAGCTGGTGGTGTTCGGTACTCCAGACCAATACGCCGTGTATAGTCCGTGTTTTGTAGTATCACACCTTTCCGCTTCGTCTCATTCACACACACCACATCGATCCGCTTTTCACTCATCAGCTGACATACTTCGTCCATCTTACCTTCTATTCCTCCTCCAACATTCAACGTAGCAAAACGGCTCTCCGTTGACCACTTTTCGCCTCTCTGGGAAACGAGACGTGACGGGTGGCGGACCACGTCGCCGCCATTTAAAGGATTAAAAATAATTGTATCCATTGCGTCCCCACGAGTATTAGGGACTAAACGGTCCACCCTCGCAGAGCCCTATACGGGGGTAAGGCGGATCCCTGCTGTGTCCTATGACCGCCAACATAGACACCCTCCGTTATCGACCAGAATACCCTCTGGCCAAGGATCCCTCAGCACGGGTCGGATAACACTTTGGATCGGGGTTTTGTTTCAGGTATGCTCCTTCGGACTAAATAGCTCACTTGTGCTCGTCCCCTGCGTCTCGGTGAGCGTACAGTAAGCCAGCTAACTCGGCCTGTGAGCGCCGCTGTTGGTATGCATAATTATGCCTACTCTTCCGCCGCCGCTCTAAGTTACTATCCTGTACTGATAGTAACTATGCTGTCGTAGGCCTCTGATGAATCCCAAGATTCTAGAGCCCCCGATAGAGGCAGTTTAAGGTCATACCCGGGACCAAATTAAACCTATTAATAAAATATGATATATGGGCATTATAATAATAATATCCTGGGACATTATTGAAATAATGTCACACGGCCATCTGATCACAAACTAAGCAGAGGTTGTACTACTTTTTTAAAAGAAAACGCCCGCACTAGTGTATGTAATCCCTGTGTCGCGGGGTACTTTTCAAACATATAATAGACGGACACAAATTACATCCAAACCCAGAACAACTATTTATGTGTCACACAAATACTGCCGTCATAATAAAGAAGGCCGTAACTGACATTTTTGTCAAAAATGAGTTATAAACATATTTGGAATCAGCAAAGAAAATGCTACATTATGATCTTACAAACAAAGTTGTAACTCGTATTAGACCAGAGATATCATAAGCATTTTAGTCGTAACTACGACACAAATTCTGGTTTTTTTATCTGAAAAGCCGTATTTTCAAAATAACGGCCTTTTCTGTTCATACTTCGGTATTGCTAGTCAAGAAGGCCGCAATTACCAATAAGGGCTTTTTAACTAAGCAAAACTTTAAATTTATTACAAAAAAGAGCCCTAACTTGTATTCGCCATTGACATTGATGCCAAAGCCTTCCCAGTCCAGAAGCTTGAAGACATCTTCCAATGCAGCGGTGAACAGTTTCGGACATATGACGTCTCCCTGTCTCACGCCTCGCTGCAATTTAATAGGTTTCGAGTTCTGGTCCTGAAATTGGACTGACATGGTGGCGTTTTCGTACAAACACTTTAACTTTTGGACATACCGATAGTCAATTTGGCACCTTTGAAGAGACCTCAGCACGGCCCAGGTTTCGATCGAATCAAAGGCTTTCTCATAGTCCACAAACGCTAAGCATAATGGCTGGTTATACTACTCGGTCTTCTGTAGAACTTGCCGCAGCGTATGTATGTGGTCTATGGTACTGTAGCCTTTTCGGAAACGGGCTTATTCGGGAGGCTGGAAGTCGTCAAACCTTCGTGCGAGACGATTCGTAATGACTCTCAAAAACAACTTGTATACATGGCTCAGCAGTGAGATGGTTCTGTAATTATTTAATAGAGTTTTATCGCCTTTTTGAGTAAAAGCACCACCACACTCCTGTGCCATGCTTTTGGCGTTTGACCTTCGAGTATGACGGAGTTGAATAACTTCTGAAGGGCCCGCAGGATCGGTTTACCAACCGCCTTCAGAAGCTCAGCTGTAACTCCATCATCACCAGGTGCCTTGTTGTTTTTCAGTTGCTTGAGAGCCATTTTAATCTCGTACAGGCTGACGTCCGGGATATCTTGGGTTAATATCGGGTTAGTCTTGCTCTTGGATCTGAGGCATGACTATTGACAGGAAGTCGCGTTGTCGTGTTCAACTTCTCGATCTCTCCTAGCAACTCAGGTTTTGACGTGACGATTCTGCCATCCTCAGTTTTCGGCTTCGTCAGCTGGCTTTGCCCAATAGACAAATCTCTTGCGAACACTTTAGAGCCTCTATTCCGCTCGATGGCCTCTTTAATATTACTAGTATTAAATTGGCGTGTGTCGCATGTCAGAGACTTTGAGATTTGTCTGTTAAGCTGCCTGTATCTGACAGCATCACATGAGGACGTTAGAATCATTTTCCGCCTTTCTTCCATAAGCTGTAGGTTATGGTCGGAGATCTTTTTGGTTCCATTTGTACGGTGGGTTTTGTAGAAGTCAGACCCGGCCGTATAGACAGCTTCCACGAACCTGTCGTGGTATGTATCCACTTCTTCACAGTCTGCTAGGCATTCGAATCGGTTCTGAAGTTCGAGTCGAAAGGGTTCGTGGTTTTGGAGGTGGAACAGAACGGAG
The DNA here is from genome assembly GCA_951640165.1 of Pseudoips prasinana. Lineage (NCBI taxonomy): Eukaryota > Metazoa > Arthropoda > Insecta > Lepidoptera > Nolidae > Pseudoips > Pseudoips prasinana. The sequence goes on along the minus strand of OX621241.1, from coordinate 12,941,187 downwards.
CGTAGACTTCATCAGTCGGGACCTCTGGAGTTTGACATTTAGGTTCAATGAGCATTTGATCAGTCTGTGATCGTTCCCGGTCTTAACCGCATTGATCACAGAGACATCATTGAATACTTGTCTCCTCGTGGACAGGATGAAGTCTATCTCGTTTCTAGTTTTCCCATCGGGGCTCACCCAGATCCATTTATGATGTGCCGGCTTCCTGAAGAAGGAATTCATCATAAAGAGACCCTCCTTCTCCATGAAGTCAGCCAACATCTGGCCTCGGGGGTTCCGATACCCGGTTCCAAATTGCCCCACTTTCAGCTCATCACCGATTCGTTTGCCCAGCTTCGCGTTGAAGTCCCCCATGACCACAGGGAAATAAGAGTTCGAGGTATGTATGGCTCTGGAAATGTCCTCATACATGACCTTGACTGTATCATCTGAGTATGTCAAAGTGGGTGCGTATATCTGTATAACCTTCAGCGAATACTGCCTGGTGACTCTGAGTATAAGGTACGCAACCCTCGTTAACACACTCTCAATTTTCACTAGGTTGTTCACGAGGGACTCGGGGACTATGAACCCGACACCACCTTGGGATAGTTGGTCTCCCTCCCGGTAATAGAGCAGGTTTCCGGATTTCAGTATTATCGAGTCCCCCCCCTCTCTTCGGACTTCAGATAATCCTACAATATCCCAATGTTCAGTTCTTCCTCCAGTTCGGTTATCTTCTCGTCGGACCGCAGAGTACCTACGTGTGTTAAACGTTGCCAGGGCCAGAGGTCGTCGTTTTTGGTAACGTGGAATCTGCCGGGGATTCTTGGCACCCCCTGCCCTGCCGTAACACCGGCTGTTACCACGGCTGGGAATAGCAGGGCTGCCGGGGACTGGGGGCCGCGGTTTGGTTGTGTCCTTCATTTGAGGGGATTTGCCATAATCACCACGCTTGGCACACGGGTTGGCGATCGCAGTAAGATGGACATGGTACTCAGGAGAATGCTGCTGCCCGTTCTCTGGTTTATATATTTCCCTCGGGACGACTTTTACTTCCCCTCACGGGATGAGAGGGGGTGGCGATATTCTTGGGCCGTCACCACACAGCCAAGAAGATTGAATAGGTATAACTTAATGGTTACTGGCGTTAGGAGTTTTTTTTATTCAAGTTTTTTTTTTATGTCAGTTAGTTTGTTAATGATTATTAGACATGTAAGACATGTTTCTCAGTGTCTGTAAAAGTTCCTATAACTAAACTGTTTAAGATGATTATTAATTGTTTTGTTTGTTATTCTATTGTCAGAAGATATATATATATATTTTTATGAGTATAAATAATTATGTTTTGTTGACTTTGCTTCGATAGATAATGAAAAATATCTGATTAATAAACATGTTCCTATAAAATTAATTTGATAAATACTATTTTATTAAGTAAATATTCTTGGTTTCATTTTAATAAGTCTTCTTGCTGCACATTTGAGGCTTTAAATGCAAGGATTTCGCTTTTTTCGCTGCTTTAAGTAGATTGAATTCTTAAAATTAAAAGCCTTAATTACATTATTTGCAATTACGCCCTTTGAGATAAGTATTTCACAATTTATTATTATATTTTTGCTAAAACAAAAGGGAAAAACTTTAATTAAATTAATACGCGTGAATAAATTTAAATAAATTATGGTTCATAATAACGCCTGTATTTATTGACATTTTATAAAACAATAACCACTAACTAAAACCATTCAGTAAATCGCGGGCCTTCACTTTAGATAAAACTTTAATTATCTCGGAATCAGCATTGAGGTAGTTACGGCTTTCTCTCTAATGACGGCAGAATAAATGTCCGGCGCGGGACTCGAACCCGCGACACGAAGCGGCGAGGCGACTGTCTTAGCCGCTGCACCACACATGCTGTCACTATGGAACCCAGATAACTGATATATTACACATACTACTTTTCTTTTGTAAATACATACTTATATAGATAATTACACCCAGACTCACAATACAGTCATAATACAAATATGTTCATGCACACAAATATCGGTCCCGGGTGGGAATCGAACGCACGAGCTCCGAAGTGAAAAGCAATCATTTGCTAACCACGCCAACAGGCCCGTAATATATTATGATCATTTTCTTTTAAACAATATATAGAAGCTTTAAATAATAGGATTCATAAGTTGATATTTGTTTGTTGTGTTGTAAAAATAATTAAACAAGTATATTTTGCCCTTTTTCCATTTAATAAACCTACTGTACTCGTACTGACCTCACGGGGTGTGTCAGATAAAACTGACAATTGAATGAGTTAATCAGAACTTAATTCCGCCCTTTCATATTCACCACTAATCTAGACACCATAAGTAACAACTTTTGTTTTACAACTTTTGATAATTTATTAGGGTTTTTTTATACAAAAATAATTAATAATTTAATTTTTTTTTATATATAATAGGTTGGCAAACGAGCAAGTGGGTCACCTGATGGTAAGTGATCACCGCCGCCCATGGACACTCGCAACACCTGAGGAGCTGCAAGTGCGTTGCCGGCCTTTAAGAAAAGAATAGGCTCGCTTCTTGAAGGTTGCCATGTCATACCGGATCGGAAATACCTCCGCAGCTAATTGATTCCACAGAGCGGTAGTGCGTGGCAAAAAGTTTCTTGAGAAACGCACAGTGGTAGATGACCATTCGTCCAGGTGATAAGGATGAAATTTCCACTTTTGGCGAGAGGGTCTGTGGCGGAATGTGGCGGCAGGTATAAGCTCGAACAATTCCTCTGAACACTCCCCGTGGTAAATGCGGTAAAGGACACATAGAGACGCCACGTCTCTCCGCAGGGTAAGAGTATCAAGCCAAATAGTGGGACTCCCGTCGTCAACGACCATTCGAGCTGCACGATGTTGTATGCCATCAAAAGGACGAAGTTGATACTGTGGTGCCCCGGCCCAGAGATGGCAGCAGTATTCCATATGCGGCCGAACTTGCGCTTTATATAATTGGAGGCGATGGACCCATGTGAAATATCGCCTAGCTCTGCGAAGGACACCCAGCTTTTTGGAGGCCAATTTGGCCTTGTCTTCCAGATGACCGTGAAATTTGACGTCACTCTCGATGTCGACGCCGAGAATCCCTACTTTCGGCTTGATATCCAGAGGAGTGCCCTGAAATTGAGGAGGTATAGCAATGGGAGCTTTTTTGGCAATGAACGCGCAAGCTTGTGTCTTTAGGGGGTTGAATTGAACTAGGTTGATATGCCCCCAGTTTGAGACTTGGTCAAGTGTTGTCTCAATTTTAGACACAAGATTGCTCCGACTCTCAATGACGTGTGCCCGAGAAATATTGCAGTGGCCAAAGTAAGAGGCATCCACCGTACTGTCATCTGCATAGCAATGAATGTCATGGAATTGTAACATATCATTGATATGCAGAAGAAACAGGGTTGGTGAAAGCACACAGCCTTGTGGGACACCAGCGTTCACGGGCTTGGAGTTTGAGCATGTACCGTCGACAACGACCTTGATGCTGCGCTCCGTGAGGAAGCTGGCAACCCATTTGCAGAGTTTCTCGGGCAGCCCATAGGAAGGAAGCTTCGAAAGTAGCGCCTTGTGCCACACCCTATCGAAGGCTTTTGCAATGTCCAGACTTACCGCCATGGCCTCCCCCTTGCTTTCAATCGCCAACGCCCAACGATGGGTCAGGTAGACAAGAAGATCACCAGCAGACCGACCCTGACGAAATCCGTATTGGCGGTCACTATTAAGGTGATGATCCTCAAGATACCGTAGAAGTTGGCGATTGATAATGGTTTCCATTATTTTTTAGAGCAAGGAAGTAATGGCAATAGGACGGTAGTTACCTGGATCAGAGCGATTGCCTTTTTTGGGAATGGGGTGCACTAAGGCCGTCTTCCATGATTGCGGGACTACGCCCTTTTCGTAGGAGAGTCGGAGAAGACGCGTTATAACAGGAGCCAACTCCGGAGCACAGTCTTCAGCACAATAGGGGGGATAGTGTCAGACCCACTGGACTTGTGGATGTTAAGGGAGAGAAGTACACTTTGCACGGATTTTTGAGTGAACTTAATGTCCACTAAAGTGCTGTCACACCGTGGGATCGCTGGCGGTGGTTTCTCCCCGTCGTCCAAAGTGGAGTTCGACGCAAAACGAGAACCCAGAAGATCGGCTTTCTCCTTTGCGTCGTGAGCCAGTGCATCGTTCCCCTTGCGCAGAGGTGGAAAAGAAGGCCAACAAAAATTCCCTTCAACAGCTTTGGCGAGAGACCAAAAGGCGCGTGTTCCTGAAGGTAAACGAGCAAGTCTCTCGCCAATTCTGCCGATGTGCTTTGCCTTTGCCATGGCCAGCGCTCTTTTGAGGGATCTGGAGGAAAAGTTGTACTCCTTTTTCAATTGACAAGCTTTCGCATCCTTAGTAGCTATTGCATCGGCCCAGGCTCGAAATTTTTCTTGCTTTTGGCTAGATGCCAGCTTGCAAGAGGAGGAAAACCAGGGCTGGGACTTGCCGCCGATGGGCACTGAAGAGTTTGGAATGAAAAGTTCCATACCCTGCAGTACCACATCCGCGATGGAGTCAGCAATAGCGCTAGGGTCTTCCAGCGAGAAGCAAACTTTTCCCCATGGGTATGATGAAAAAAAGGAGTGCGCATTTCATCCCAATCTGCTGACCTGTAGTGCCAGACACAGCGACAGTGCGAGTACGCAGTCGGCGCGTGAGTGGCATCACACTTCGAATCAGGCAGTGATCCGACGAGCCGAGCTGAGCACCAACGGTAACTTGTAGGCCGTCTGGATGAGAGGTCAGCAGAAGATCCAACAGTGAAGGCATATGGTTTTCCACATCTGGCACACGTGTGAACGAGGGAACCATCTGTGTTAAACCATAGGCCATGGCAAGGGCATGAGCAGATCTACGCGCATGGTCAGTTCTCTGTGAACCAAGCCATTCAATGTGGTGGGCGTTGAAGTCACCGAGCACCACAATCGAGGCTGACGGAGTCGGAGTCGGATTTTGCCCTCCCCAGAATACACAGGGCAGCCTGGGCAAGCATGCTCAAAGAGGGATTCTCCATTACGTAGCGTACTGGTACCCTCCTGGGGTACTTTTTCTTTTAATTCCGCTGCCATGTTAGAAAAGGGGGGGGGGGGGGGGGTTAGGCCTCCGGCCCTCTCGCTCACCGTACGAAGCGCAGTAGCGAAACGAAACGCTACTACTCGGACGCCGGTCTTCTGCGAGAGTGTGGTACTTCCCCGGTCAAGCCGGCCCATTCATGCTGCTTACAGCGTGGCTCTACCTCTCTACCACAAATTTCCCGCTTTAATGTTTATAACTCTACGCGCATCACATAGATAACGTAAATATACCCTTGGAAGCGCTAGAGCCTTTGAACTTGACCCATTTCTCTAGTCGCCAGTCGTCCGTGTAAAATCTTCTTTTTTTTGTTTATTATGTTCGAACTCGTAGAACAAAAGTTGTTGCCTGTGGTGTCAGCTGTCTAGTTCTGTGAGGTTGTTGGTGTTTTACAAGTAAACCTGTATATTTAAACCCGGTCCCTTACGTCATTGCGAAAATTTACAGACGCCAGCACACCAAGCTACCCCAATCTGGCACATTTCCCCAATAGAAAGTGAACCTCATGCTTATGTGATAAAGTTGAAAATCTCTAAAAGAAAATTGACAGATTGGGTCGGCTGGATGTGCTGGCGTCGTATTTAAACACAACTAACCTACAGTCCTCTAAAGTTCAATTAAAGTGTTCTCTAACAAACTCGAAGTGAGATTGCCGAAGCGCTACCGTAAGTGTTGTTCAAGTTACGGAGTTCATCAAGTTACGTTACTAATGCGTCTACAAGTGACTAAACAAAGGCGATGATTTTCTACTTTATTAACTAATAAGACAAAATTAATTAAAATACACAAAAAAATATTTTAAATATTTCTAAAGATATCTTTTAGCTGTAACAACAAAACGGAAACGCTTGGGAGCTCGCTTTTGTTGTTTCTAAGTGTAGTTGTATAATCAAGAAGTGGTTGTCATCGTTAGTTGAGATATCTTGTTTGTGGCGGAAATCAATGGCTTACTAAAGTAAGCCATTGATTTCCGCCGAATTGGAAATTTTATTGTAGTTTAAAAACTGCAATAAAATTTCTAATATCGTTACGCGACTGCCTATAGGTGAAATACCTTCTGTCTACAACAAACTCACTCGAAACTATTTATGCGTTATTTTTTATTGAATAAATATTGTTTAATTTAAATTAGTAAATAAAATCTTGAGAATGAAACTTAGTACTGACTTAAACATCTCATGTGGTAATTCTCTAATTTAATTTATATGGGATCTCCTCGGACACATATCCTCTGAACTAAAAAAAGGAATTATTAAAATTAGTTCTAAAACCTGTTTTAAAGAAACATACTGACTGACATACAGGCAAATTTTTTCAAGTCCTCCAATTTTGGTCTAGGCATTATATACCTAGACCAAAATTAAATATTTAAACTGCCATAAATTTTATTTAATATTATTAAATATTTATTTAGCTATAATTATCATTCTCCGTAGTTACTTTTAATGATTTGTTTAATGATCATGGCGATTAATAAATAATTAATTATTATGATTAATTATTATTATTTCTTTCGCTCTTTCTAAGATAACAAAAGTGTCATATTAATAATAACCCTTATTCTCTATTTAATAAAAAAATATTGTTTTACTACTGTGTCAAGAAAGTACCGGGAAAAGATCAATAATATACAAAATGTTTGTTATTCATCCAAATTTATTTTATCACCTTCAAAGTATGCTCCTTCAGAAACGATACACTTACGCCAACGAATAACCCATTCATCAAAACATTTTTTAAACGCTGCTTTCGGAATTGAGTTCAGTTCTTGTCGCGAATTCTCCTTTATGTCTTCTACCGATTGACAACGGGTAACAAGAAGTGGTAATTTGAGTTTAGGAAAAAGAAAGAAGTCAGCTGGAGCCATATCTGGTGAATATGGTGGTTGCTGGATGGTATTTGTTGAGTGTTTGGTCAAAAATTCGTTCACAATGATGGCCTTGTGCGAAGGCGCATTATCGTGGTGCAAAATCCAAGAATTTTCTTTCCACAACTCTGGCCTTTTTCGTCGAATTTGCTAACTTAAACGCCGCATAACGCTCAAATAATATTCTTTATTTACCGTTCGACCTTCCGGTAAGAATTCAGAGTGCAAAGCACCGCGATAGTCAAAGAAAACAGTCAACATGACTTTGACTTTTGATCGACTTTGGCGTGGTTTTTTCGGTTTCGGTTCAGTTAGAAGGCGCCACTCCGAAGCTTGTTGACTAGTTTGCATATCGAACTCGTAAACCCACGTCTCGTCACCAGTAACAATGCGTTTCATGAATGTTGGGTCGGAATTGACTCGTTCTACCATGTACTCAGCGACTTTCATGCGATTGCGTTTTTGGAGAAAATTCAGATCTTTTGGGACTAGCCAACATGTTTCATATCCAAATGATTAGTTAAAATGGTACGAATCGACTCGTGAGATACAGAAGGTTCGGCGGCTATCTCTCTCAGAGTTGAATGAGGATTATCAGGCACTATTTCCTTCACTTTTGCGATGTTAACTTCAGTTGCAGACGTTGATGGCCTACCAGAGCGAGGCAAATCTTTCATCACATCTCGACCGCTTTTGAACGCTTTGAACCACTCATAAGCACGAGTTTTTGATAAAGTCGATAATATAATATAATAATAAGCCTTCTGTAACATTTTCAGTGACTCCGAACACGAAATTCCATTAGCGATGCAAATTTTAAGACAAATTCTTTGTTCGATATTTTTGTCCATTATGAAATTCACAATACACACCTTATATGATATTACTAAAACCAGCACTGTATTTAATATAAATAACAGATGCAACTCAAACTCCGCGCCAAAATGGAAAACAGTTGTGCCTATCTAACAAAAAAAAACAAAAATTTGAATTCGGAACCATAAACAAATCATCCATTCCCGATACTTTTTTGACTGAATGTATGATCATTATTTTTTTCCATACCGTGCATAACGTGGTAGTTACGGAAAAACACTGCCAAAAACCTTACTAGAAATTCATTACTTTGTAGGTATTAAATTTCAATTTATGGTAAGTAAATTCAAGTACTTCGGTAATTTATAGTCTGAAGTTTATTGTATGCACTGCTAAATAATTTGGTTTTAATTAATAGTTGTTTTAGTTATTTTTACTGACAATTGTATTGTTTTAGATTTAGATTATATAAATGTACTTTCTAGAAAAGTGCATACTGTTTTACAATGTACATTCCGATAATCTGATACATAAAACAGTTACTGATTTTGTGGACACAGGAAGCAAGATTATTCTTACTTCTTGTAATAATGTTAAGAGTGTCAGTCGTTTTTAGGGTTCCGTACCCAAAGGGTAAAACGAGACCCTATTACTAAGACTTCGCTGTCTGTCTGTCCGTATGTCACGAGGCTGTATCTCGTGAACCGTGATAGTTAGACAGTCGAAATTTTCACAGATGCTGTATTTCTGTTGCCGCTATAACAACACATACTAAGAAAATATTAAAGAGCTCCCATACAACAAACGTAAATTTTTTGCTCGTTTTTATATATAATGGCACGGAACCCTTCGTGCGCGAGTCCGACTCGCATTTGGCCGGTTTTTTTTTAATTGGCAATATTGTTACGTTCGTGCAGTAGAATCTCTTATTGTGAGGCAACAGCTATTTATTTTGAGGTTGTTTATAATTTCCGTAGAATAAAATCCTGTAATGACATAATGCCGTGAAAAGGCTTTTATGGCTGCATAAGCCGCTTAACTTAATTTAACAGACTATTTTTCAATTGACGGTAACTTTTACAGTTTAGACCCAATAGTTGTATTTTTATATACAGGTGTCTCTACAAGGCCCAACCCGGCTTGATTAAGTTGTACATTTGGTTTCCTCTGTTTTACATCATATGAGTAAAACTTAATTCCTTTCATCCTTATATAATTAAAGTATAGGGTATTGGCATTATTTTATTTAAAGCTTAATGCTCATCATTGTTTTACAAAGGTAGACTTTTGCCATGGGATTTTATCCTTTCGAAATTGAGTAGGGTCATTGATTAAAAACAAGGCAGGTGCACCATAGGTAATATCATATTATTTTTAAAGTCTGACAGGTGTCATCTACGGACAAAACGATCTTATGATTATCCCTTTAAAAAAAGTGATGATGGAAAAAGATCCTTTGGCCCCTCAAAACGATTTATTTCCAAAAACCCAAATTTAGATAGCTTTACGAGGTTTTAGAGCTTTTTGTTAATACTCGATATACGAATTGATTGTTGAGTAATAGGTATTCGTTTTACAAACGAATACGAGGCCTATGACAGGTGGTTTAATAAGATATTCTCAGAGTAATACAAGCTCATATCTAGATTAATAGCTCCAAATTGTTATAGTTTACTTTGGAGGAGCAGAAAAGATACATCAATGGGCGAACGGTAAGTATATATACTTATAGTTCTAGTAATCCGCAAAACGCGGTTAATATATATTCGCATGTTATTCAAGTAGACGCCAAGCTGCTAAATCCTGGAAGTTCTCGGATGGACTAAGCTAACAATATTCGAAAAAAATACATAGTTCCAATTGAAAAGAGAGCTCTTTCTTTTGAAGTCGCTTAAAAATAATAGGAAACGGGACCATGACCTGAAAAATAATCAAGTGTAATACGGTTAATAGAAGATACACAAACAAGACAACACGTGCAAAACCTTGTCCAAAAAGTAGTTCGCTGCGAAATACCGAACAGCGTGTACACGAGTGAAATAATGAATACGTGTCGAGTATTCAATCATCCATTAGACACGCATAACGATGCAAACATTTTCCCGTTTTTCCACGAAATGATTTATTACCGCCGAAGCCTGCAAATTCCGACGTCAGTTAAGTCACAGCTCATTAGTCAAAGTGGAGTAATATTTTTATCCACAGCTACTGCACAGTTACTGTGATCAACTGATCGTTTCACTTACCACATCAATGGAACAAAATCTATACAAATAATAAAACCGTAGAAAAGTCAAAACTGTACATTGAATATTTTTTTAAAAAGCTACTAAAGCGTGATCTACAATCGATATCGAAGCCAAAAATATAGTTTTTAGAATTTGTGTCTGTTTGTCTGTATGTATGTCCGGGCTAAACTCAAAAGGTACTGAATGGATTTACTTAAAATTCTGCATGAATATTACTAAGAGGTTGGGTCAACATATAGGCTACATATTATCACGCCATCACCTACGGGGGAGGAGCTATGATAATTTATAAAATTTAATGCGTGTAAAACCGCAGGGCACAGCTAGTATATAATAAAATCGTAGGAAAGTCAAAACTGATCATTGAATAGTTTTTTAAAAAAGATACTAAAGCGTGACCTACAATCGATATCGAAGCCAAAAATATAGCTTTAAGAATTTTTGTCTGTTTGTCTGTGTGTATGTCCGGGCTAAACTCGAAAAGTACTGCATGGATTTACTTAAAATTTTGCATGAATATTACTTAGAGGTTGGGTCAACATATAGGCTACATATTATCACGCTATCACCTACGGGGGAGAAGCTGTGATAATTTATAAGGTTTAACGCGGGTAAAACCGCGGGGCACAGCTAGTTTATAATAAAAGTAAATTGAATAGAACTTTATTAACCAAGAATTAACACGTTTATACAGAGTTGTTAGAATAAAGTGTACAATTTTTTATTGCCAATATATATATATGAAAATACGAAACTCCCTGCACTAGGCTGAAATCGTAGGAAAGGCAAACTGTACATTGAATATTTTTTTAAAGGATACTTGGGGCGTGATCTACAAACGATATTGAAGCCAAAAACATAGTTTTTTGAATTTTGGTCTGTATGTATATCCGGGCTAAACTCAAAAAGAACTCCATGGATTTACTTAAAATTTTGTATGAATATTACTAAGACGATGGGTCAACATATTATCACGCTATCACCTACGGGGGAGGAGCTGGGATAATTTATAAGGTTTAACGCGGGTAAAACCGCGGGGCACAGCTAGTTTATAATAAAAGTAAATAGATAAGAACTTTATTAACCAAGAATTAAGACGTTTATACAGAGTTGTTAAAATAAAGAGTACAAATTTTTATTGCCAATATATATATGAAAAAACGAAACTCCCTGCACTCGGCTGAAATCGTAGGAATGTCAAATTGTACATAGAATATTTTTTAAAGGATACTTGGGGCGTGACCTACAATCGATAATGAAGCCAAAAACATAGTTTTTAGAATTTTTGTCTGTTTGTCTGTATGTATGTCCGGACTAAACTCAAAAAGTAATGCATGGATTTACTTCAAATTTTGCAAGAAAATTACTAAGAGGTCGGGTCAATATAGGTGTCATATTATCACGCTACCACCTATGGGGGAGGAGCTGTGATAATTTATAAAATTTAATGCGGGTACAACTGCGGGGCACAGCTATTTATAATATCGTCGTTGCAACATAGGATATAATTTACACAGCTTAACGCGGTCGAAACCACGGGGCACAGCTAGTATAAGAAAATGTATAAAATATTTATAATGTAAGTTGCTGACTATGTGTTAGGTGCTCGTCTGTAAATAATTGGTGAGGTTGAGGCATTGAGTCAATAGATAATAATAATATAATAATATGTAGGGACAATGTCACACAGATCATCCTAGCCCCAAACTAAGCTAAGCTTGTACTATGGGTACCAGGCGACGATATACATACTTATATAGATAGATAAATACTTAAATACATAGAAAACATCCATGACTCAGAAACAAATATTCGTGCTCATTACACAAAATATTTGCACTTACCGGGATTCGAACCCAGGACCACCAGCTTCGTAGGCAGGAGCACTACCAACTAGGCTACGGTGACCGTCATAACAACGGTGTTCTTCGGATGACACGTTAAGCTGTACTGGCTGTCGACGTTAGGCAACAGCCGTTAACCCATGTCAGCACCCTACATCAGCTACGGATTTTAAGAGAGAGAGTCTAATTAAGGGGACGTTAAAGAAGTCCATGCAGACCATGTCACGAGCGGCTGCTAGTATATCATTAGCAAAACGTCTTAAATGTATTCCTTTGTTTATATTAAAGACGGAAATTGTATCCCTATTGAATAGTGAATCCAAGTATGGCGGTTTCCCCTCAATAGTACACAGATCCCACTTGACAATGTTCATTGTGAACTACACAATTTGGTCCTCGTCGGCGAAATTGTTGCAAATCGAAATGATAGTAGAAGCGCCATTGTCGCTTCAATAGACAATTTAGGGAGCACTCTAACATGAGTTTAACAGGCGGCGCCTTTTGTTTGTAATACATTATTTAAATGAACTCCCGAGTCATCTGAATTAGATTAATCTTTAAGTATCTCTAGTAAACTTGAGATTTTGATTGTACAACAATTCAGGGTGCTTCTAAAAGTGTAGTTCTTAGCAGTATAAAAATAATATGAATGTTTTTAGGTAATAAGTTTCCACCATCTAAACGGGTATTTCAGTGAAAAAAAACCAACGTGACCGTTAAAAAACTCCCGGCGCCAACTATAATTACATGATCTTGGAAAAGACCTGATACTCTTACACTGTTGGGCCGATATTAGCTACGGTGCAACACACAGACACATTTGGGGCGCATTGGATGCGGCGGTAGCATTAAAGCGCGACCGTCGTTATAAACACAAGGTCCGCCAAAATAAATATTATTGTTAATTATTTCCTACAATCGTGTACCTAAATATCTATATGTACCTAGAAATAATTATAAATTAATTACTACGAACATGTTCTGACTATTTAAAAGCGCTTTTTTAAAGTCTACGTGAATAAAAACCTTATTTATTTATCTATTTACACACACCCACAGAGACAGACCACGACGTCAAACTTATAACACTTTTTGCGTCGGGAGTTATTCGTTTATAATAGAATATTTCCATACATTGCTACTAGTGGTTCAAAACTATTACTATTATGTATACTTCCTATATCAAATGTATGTTTAGTTCAACTATACCTTGTGTATTAAGTAAAGAGGTTTCTTATTACATAATTGAAAAGAAGGGTACAAAACACAGTTTAAGCGAAGTAATATTACATATTCTTTAGTTTAGGTAACACGAAATATAACATGGGTCGTTGTCCTGTGCAACACACATAGACACATCGTATTTCAGTTGTATGACAAAGACCAGACAAACATTTCACCCCAAAACGTCGCAACAAAGAGTCCATAACGAGACTCAAACCGCAGAAGTGAATTAAGTTCACTACAAGCGGTGTGATAAAATCAAATTTAAAGTTAAAAACTGTCTCAATGGTCGGTAGCTGGGAACAGCGCTTAAGACTTTAGAACTTTGAGGGTTCTATGCCTCAACCGAAATGATCTACGCAAAAAAGGTTCCTGTAATTAAAAAAAATCATTACAGGTAGTCAGAATCCAAATTTAATGCCTAATGTCTAGCTATGCTTGCTGATTAGTACCTACAAAACGTTAAAAAAGGTTTTGAAATAGAAATAGAAATCCTTTCTTTTCCAAAAGTGTGGTGACTACAAAGTCAAAATCAAAAATTCAATATTCCATAAAAAAATTACATTTATGTGGAATCGTCAAAATTTTTTTACCCTACCGTGCAGTGCATGAGGTGTCAGATACTGAGAAACACTGCCAGAAAACTCAGTAGGAATCCTTTTTTAAAATAAAACATACTTAAGATTAATTACAATCATGTGTGTTGATATGTGTACAGACAGTATAAATAAAATACAATATGCTCTAGTATCTCCAGGTCGCCCGTTTAATTTTGATAGCTATGAAAGAATAGACTGGGAACTAAGGAAAATAGAGAAAGATTAAAAAATATTTGTTATCATCGGACTTAAATTTTCCTACTTTTAGTTCTGCACTTATTGTATGAGCAGTGTGTGGGAGTTGTTCAAGCCGCCCATTAGGCTTCCGACATAGCTGCAATGGTTATCCTAGTGTTAGAATTCTTCCAGCCGCCCGACGCCCATTAGGCCTCTGACATGGCTTAACGACTAATGCCTAATGGCTACAACCGGGACAGATTAACGTGCCCTGACTGACCGCGAGCCTAGTTGCTTAGCCTCGCCAATCACTTACAGGCTCTGAAACTAGCTAAAAAAGTTTTTATGTAAACGAAATTCGTTTCCAATAATCATATTTGTACCCGACATGCCACTTGAAGGACCACAGGCAATCACAGAGCCTTTTCGCTTGTAAATATTTGATCCCACCTACTTATGACTCGCATTGTTAGCTAATAGCTTCGGGCCATAACATAACCCTTATAACCTTTACCGTGGTGTAGGTTGGTAAACATTCACACCATTTTATTTACATGTCTCCAAAATATATCTACAAGAATGAACCTTCCTTACAAAAGAAAAAATATACCTACTTTAAAGAGGTACATAAGGAAATTATAAAAGGTTATTTACTAATTTATTCAATTTAAAATTCATTAATTCCGTATAATATAATGTCAGTAAACGAAGCGAAAGAGGTATGCAAGGATCGTGACAAATGGAAGTCCGTTGTCTCTGCCTACCCCTCTGAGAGACAGGCGTGAGTTTATGTATGTATGTAATTCCGTATAAATATTACATTGGGGTCCCTCAAAAAGCGAGTTGCAAGGTTTCTAAAGGGTCGTCAACACGCTAATGATAGCCCTGGTGTGGCAAACGTTCATAGGCTACGGTGACCACTTACCATCAGGTCGGCCGTATACTTGTTTGCCAACTAAGTTAAAGAAAAAACATTTTTGTCGCCATGTGTTTTACCCTACCATGCAGTGCATGACGTGACAGCTACTGAGAATCACTGGCAGAAAATACATCAGTAACCCTATCCGATACATAAAGAGGTTATGTCCTTGTGTCAGAGGTTTTTCGTATCCAACATGGTGATTGTTAAATGTCAAGTAAGAAAAAAAACACGCGAAAGCACTAAGGCGGTTAACCATTTACATTTTAAGCTAGCCTCTTGTTTAGGCACTAGCGAGGTAAAAGCTTATGAGTGCCCGAAACTAATTGTATCTTACATGACGGGCCGATTGATGACGACGCGTGGTTGATAGATGCTTACGTTTCAAGCTGAAGATTTTGGGTGCAATTCCCACCCGGGACAGATATTTGTGTGCTTAACCTTGTCTGTTTGTCCTGTATTGTCTAGTGCTAAACCTTAATGTGTACCTCGCTGTCATGTATTGATAGTATTCTGTTTTGTGTGCCAATAATATAGAATAAAAATAAAATATAAATAAAAGTCGTATATCAGTTAACTGGTTTCCATAGTACATGCTCTACTTACTTTGAGATCAGATGGCCGTGGGTGAAGAAAGTCCCAGGATATTATTATTATTATATTTAAAGCCTATATTTAAACATAAGATAAAAATTTATTTGTGTAAATATAATAAGTACAAGTTTGTTGCATGATTATTCCATAGTTTTTTAGATACATTTAACGGTAGAAATTTCTAGCTACGATATAAGCAATTATTTATTCAAAAAATTCTTTATTATATATTATATTATATATATTAAATTATTTATTAGCCATTGTGTTATAGATACAATTATTTTAGCAGTAAATAATTTATGAATTTAGCTTTTTTGAATACATAATTGCTGATATCGCAGCTAGAAATTTCTACGGTTAAATGTATATGATACACATAATAGTATTTATTTATTAGACCAGATAACTTCTAACATAGACATTGAAATACATTGCTGCTAATCTATCCATCCGTCAAATAAATTAAAAGGAAAATCCCTATATTTGGAAATATAATTTAAATTTATATTTATAATATAATAAAGTTGTTTTGTACTGTTTCATAATATTGATTACCTATGTAAAGAAATTGATGATATTTAAGAATGTGAAACCAACAAAGTCATTATGATGTAATTGTTATAAATCAGCATACGCATAAATTGTTTGGTTTCAATAACATTGTATGGAACCCAAGTACGCGCTTTTTACCTTTTTGCAACCATTGTTAGAATAATCAGATCACGTATATTATAATTATATTAAGTAAGTGACTATTTTTAGAATATAATTATTAATACTAGCACTTCTTTGCCTGAATTACAGGATTACCTAGTTCAGGCACACCTGTAAAGTTTGTAGCGAATTAAGAAAAAATGTTTTTGTAGTTTTATTTTATGTTTTAGTTGTTAAGAATTTTATCTGGAATAAATTATTATTATTTATTATAGTTTTCTTATACGAGCAAGTATCAAAAATAGTTTTCACTTCTATCGGTAAACAGTATCGGTGATACTACGAAAAGATATTATGAAGAATAATTCCTCGGAAAAATAATAAGAGCAGAAATATATAAACGGAAATTTTCTAGTGTGTTAATATAATTCCTTTTAGATTTTAAAGAATTAGACATAAAGAACGTGCCGTTGCTCTACGGAAGATATTAAAAGCAAATAAAGGAAACTCATTACTCTGGTTTTATATGCAAAGAGAAAATATTACTTTTCCACCTGAAGTACCTACCCACCTTCTGAGCAGATTTAAGGAGGGTATATAGTATAACAAAGGCTATGAAATTCGTTTAAATAAAACATTTTTGCAATGTAAGACGTGTTTCTAATTTATTTCAGAGAATAATAAATTTGAGTAGGTACTGTTAGGATTTCGGTTATTTATTTCTCTCCACAATATTAATTAGAAAAATAATAATATTAATGACTGCGCCACACGTGCAGTCATTAATATTATTATTTTTCTAAGGCTAAGACGGTCGCGTCGCCGCTTTTTGTCCCGGGTTCGAATCCCGCGCCGGACTACTATTCGTGTGACCCATAAATACTTGTTTGTTTTGTAAAGTACCCCGCGACACAGGTATTAGATTCCCTAGGGCGGGCATTGTCTTTAAAAAAATAAAATATTACATCAAAACTTTATATGGTAACAGCTTTACATAATTTTTGTATACATTACTAAGTATTATAATGTCCTCCTAGCCGAATTTCGGCCACGGCGGCCAGTCTCAACAGCGATTAGCCATCTGCGCGGGACACATTACAGTGCTCAAATGTGTGCGCAAACACAGGAGCACTTTCTATTCCATCACTCTCGTGACCCGATGGGGGCCTAGCGACACGACCGGAAAGAGGTCAGGCACAGGACCGACGGCTTTACGTGCTCTCCGAGGCACGGGGGTATAATACCGCCAGCTCCCAGACTTCGGGCTGATGCTGAGAAAATTTTCTTTTCACAGAAAAGTCCCAATATCACCTTTGGCCCGACTCGGGATTTGAACCCAGGACCTCGTTATCTGCGGGTGAACACGCTACCGCTAGACCAACAAGGCAGTCAACTACAAACAAACAGAGGACTAAGTATTATTACTGTGGTAGACTGGTGCCTTAACTAGGCTCAAGGCCTGTATTTCTAAAAGGCTGTATATGTCTTCCTCACCCCTTAGATTCTTACACTTTGATTTATTATGTTACATATCTCTAAAGAAAATTAATGTTCTCACTTAAACGAGAAATATAATAAAAACAAAAGAGAACAATGTGTGTATGTGTATTATGGTGTGTATGTGTGTGAAAGGGAAGCAAGAGTGTGTATGCAGCGTAAATGGATGAAGAATTAATGAATGAATTTGAACTATTTTACATTACACATTATTACACCTAACATTGTGAATACTAATAGATTTTATTCGAAGTTCACAGAGTAATTATGGGATAACAATAAACTTATTAATTATTTCCATTATTTGAGACTAATATAAAACAGTTAAAATAATAATAATTGAGATTATACACATAAATTAACAACCTTGTCAGAAACCTTGAGCGCCGAAGTATTCCTTCGCATCGTCCGTCATGTACCGGCAAAGAAATTTAGTGAATTGTAATTTAATAGTAGAATAATTAATTACGATTAATTTTTTTAAAGCGTGGGTTATCTAAAATTATTTTTCTCTAAAATGTCTTATAGAACATGTATCTTAATCAGAATTAATTCAGAATCGTTTACTGAATCGATTTATATCATTTTTAATGTAGGTAACTTTTTATTCAAAAATAATGTAAACTCCGTAAATTATCGTTATTTTAATCCTGTACAGTCAAAACGAATTGAAATGGACCGTAAGTCAAAGTAATAAGACTTTTAAATCGCAGTTTTATTTGTATTCATACAAATTCCATCATTCAACACGAAATAAAGAAAAATAAACTTTATTCCAAGAAACTAACTTAGTAAATAACAATGCATATACATGTCAAATTAAAAATTTAGTGTATGTATTATGATTACAACATCATCATCATCATCATATCAGCCGAAAGACGTCCACTGCTGGACAAAGGCCTCCCCCAAAGATCTCCACAATTGCCGGTCTTGCGCTATCCGCATCCAGCGATTTCCAGCGACCCGCACAAGATCATCGGTCCATCTTGTAGGGGGCCTGCCCACGCTGCGTCTTCCGGTTCGTGGTCGCCACTCGAGAACCTTTCTGCCCCAACGGCCGTCGGCTCTACGAGCTATGTGCCCTGCCCACTGCCACTTCAGCTTGGCAATTCTTCGGGCTATGTCGGTGACTTTGATTCGCCTGCGGATTTCGACATTTCTGATGCGATCCCGCAGGGAAACTCCGAGCATAGCCCTCTCCATTGCTCTTTGGGTGACCTTGAGCTTTCTAATAAGGCCCATAGTGAGCGACCACGTCTCTGTTCCGTATGTCATCACTGGCAACACACACTGGTCGAAGACTTTCGACTTGAGACACTGCGGTATTTTGGACGAGAAGATGTTACGTAGCTTCCCGAACGCTGCCCATCCGAGTTGGATTCTACGATTGACCTCCTTCTCGAAGTTGGACCTACCTAGTTGGATGGTCTGTCCTAGGTAAATATAGTTCTCTACAACTTCGAGTGCAGAGTCACCAACTTTCAATTGAGTGGGTGCAACATGGACGTTTGACATGATTTTCGTCTTATCCATGTTCATTTTCAGACCCACTTGTTGAGAGACTCTGCTGAGGTCATCGAGCATTGTACCGAGGTCTTCCATGGTCTCAGCCATGACTACGATATCATCGGCAAATCGAAGGTGAGTGATGTACTCGCCATTGACATTGATGCCAAAGCCTTTCCAGTCCAGAAGCTTGAAGACGTCTTCCAATGCAGCGGTGAACAGTTTCGGAGATATAACATCTCCCTGTGTCACGCCTCGCTGCAAGTGGATAGGTTTCGAGATCTGGTCCTGGAGTCGCACTGACATGGTGGCGTTTTCATACAAACACTTTATCACCTCGATATACCGGTAGTCAATTTGGCACCTTATGAGAGACCTCAGCACGGCCCATGTTTCGATAGAATCAAAGGCTTTCTCATAGTCCACAAACGCTAAGCACAGTGGCTTGTTATACTCTTCGGTCTTCTGTATAACTTGCCGCAGTGTATGTATGTGGTCTATGGTGCTAAAGCCTTTTCGGAAACCGGCTTGTTCGGGAGGCTGGAAGTCGTCAAACCTGCGCGCGAGACGGTTCGTAACGACCCTCGAAAACAACTTGTAAACATGGCTCAGCAGTGTGATGGGTCTATAATTCTTCAATAGGGTTTTGTCGCCCTTTTTGAAGAAGAGCGCCACCACACTTCTGCGCCATGCTTGTGGCGTTTGACCATCTAGTATGACGGGTTAAATAACTTCTGAAGGGCCCGTAGGATTGGTGTACCACCCACCTGCAGAAGCTCTGCTGTAACTGCATCATCACCAGGCGCCTTGTTGTTCTTGAGTTGTTTGAGAGCCATTCTAATCTCGTACAGGCTGACGTCCGGGAAGTCTTCGGTGTAATGTCGGGTTAGTCGTGCTCTGGGATCTGAGGCATGACTTTTGACAGGTGGCTGTGTTGTCGTATATAACTGTCCGTAGAACTTCTCGATCTCTCCCAGCAACTCAGGTTTAGACGTGACGATTCTACCATCCTCAGTCTTCAGCTTCGTCAGTTGGCTCTGTCCAACAGACAGAGCTCTTGCGAACACTTTGGAGCCTTTGTTGCGCTCGATGGCCTCTTTAATACTAATTGTATTAAATTGGCGCGTGTCGCGAGTCAAAGACTTTGAGATCTGTCTGTTGAGCTGCCGATATCTGGTAGCATCATCTGAGGATGTCAGAACCATTTTCCGTCTATCTTCCATAAGTTGCAGGGTAAAGTCAGAGATCTTTTTAGTTCTGTTTGTACGACGGGCCTTGAAGACCTTAGACCCAGCCGTATGGACAGGTTCTACGAGCCCGTCATAGTATGAGTCCACTTCCTCGCAGTCTGCTAGGCATTCGAAACGGTTTTGCAGTTCGAACTGAAATGGTTCGGGGTTTTGGACGTGGATAGGTAAGGGTCGGAGCGTAGACTTTATCAGTCGGGACCTCTGGAGTTTGACATTAAGGTTCAATGAGCCTCTGACCAGTCTGTGATCGCTCCCGGTTTTAACCGCATTGATCACGGAGACATCATTGAACATCTGTCGTCTCGTCGACAAGATAAAGTCTATCTCATTTTTAGTCTTACCATTGGGGCTCACCCAGGTCCATTTGCGGTGATCCGGCTTCCTGAAGAAGGAATTCATCATAAAGAGTCCCTTCTTCTCCATGAAGTCGGCCAACATTTGGCCCCGGGGGTTCCGGTCACCAGTTCCAAATTGCCCCACTCTCAGCTCATTACCGAATCGTTTGCCCAGCTTCGCGTTAAAGTCCCCCCATGACCACAGTGAAATACGAGTTGGAGGTATGTATGGCTCTGGATATGTCCTCATACATAACCTCGACTTCATCGTCGGAGTGCGTCGAAGTGGGTGCGTATACCTGTATAACCTTCAACGAATACCGCTTGGTGATTCTGAGTATAAGGTACGCAACCCTCGTCGACACACTCTCGATTTTCACTAGGTTGTTCACGAGGGACTTGTGGACTATGAACCCGACACCACCTTGGGATATTTGGTCACCCTCCCGGTAATAGAGCAGGTTTCCGGATTTCAGTATTATCGAGTCCTCCCCCTCTCTTCGGACTTCAGATAATCCTACAATATCCCAATGTAACCTGCTCAATTCTTCCTCCAGTTCGGTTATCTTCTCGTCGGACCGCAGTGTACGTGTGTTATATGTTGCCAGGGCCAGAGGTCGTCGGTGTTGGTAACGCGGAATCTGCCGGGGATTCTTAGCACCCCCTGCCATGCCGTAACCACGGCTGTTACCACGGCTGGGAATAGCAGGGCTGCCGGGGACTGGGGGCCGCGGTTTGGTTGTGTCCATCATTTGAGGGGATTTGCCATAATCGCCACGCTTGGCAGACGGGTTGGCGATCGCAGTAAGGTGGACATGGTACTCAGGAGAACGCTGCTGCCCGTTCTCTGGTATATATTCCCTCGGGACGACTTTTACGTCCCCCCACGGGATGAGAGGGGGTGGTGATATTCTTAGGCCGTCACCACACAGCGTACATGATTACAACATAATATTCTAATTGGGGTGTCTGAGGGTGAGTTAATTACGTTACATGTTGTATAAATAAAATAAAAAAGGTTTTTATTCACGTAGACTTTAAAAAAGCACTTGTAAATAGTCAGGACATGTTTGTAGTAATATAGTTGTATACATTATTATTTCTAGAAATATAGATATTTAGGTACACATTGTATGAAAACATTTATAAAATTCATTTTATTATAGCAGATTATAGATTATGTTTAATTATCTAGATAAGATAGGTTGAGGTTCACTAAAGACAATTAGTTTAACCCTATCGATACTTAGATACTTTATAAAAGACAGTAAACAAGTTGGAGCAGAGCTTGTAGTGTTTCTAGAAGGGGAGCACTCAGAGGCAGCAAACCCTCACGCCCCAAGCTTAGCTGCCCAGCGAGGGGTTGTATGACCAGGGGGCAATCTGGTCCAAAGGGTAGCATTTCTATGTGTTATGAGAAATGTCGGCTTTGGGAAACATATTACCCCAGGAGGGTACCAGCTGCGCTGGAGAATCCCTCCCAGGTCCTCACGGATCTGGCAGCCCCACCGTATCTGGGGGGGGCAACCAAAGCTCTAAAACCGCGGAAGCCGCGGAGAAGGTGCGCACGCCCAGTTTTGCGCACCCGATGGAGGATGACGAAGTGGTGCAGGAAGGGGTTGCACGCGGTGCAAGGAGGAGCAGGCGGACCACGAGGTCGAGGTCTCGTCCAGCCACCCCTATTTCCGCTTGCAACAGCCGAGAAGGCGCCAGTCCCAACAGGGACCAAATGTCCGAGGAGGACACAAGCGGCTGCGCGTCCAGGTCCCGGTCCGGATCCATGCCCGGACAAAGGGATAGGAAGCGCAGCGGCTCCTTAAACGTGGAGAACCTGGTGGCCGCAAAGGTCTCCACGGCCCGGAGAGAGAAGGCTCGCGCGGTTCCGAGCGTAGTCATCGCTCGGATGCCGGAGCTTGACGGGCGGGGTCGCTTCGTTGCGGCAGCTCCAGTGGAGCACACGGAGAGCGCGGAGAGCGACGCCGGCCTCGCCATGGCTGACTCGAGCGGAGGCTCCACTGCGTCCCTGCTGGGCAGTAATCGTGCGGAGGCCGCTGCTGCTAGGCGGGCACAGCGAAGGGAAGTCGCGGCTGATGAGATCAGCGAGTTGGCCCGGCAAGCCCGAGAGCGGCGCTCCGCTCGGATCGCTGGAGGGAGCCCATCGGCGGTGGCACTTAGCCGCCAGGTTTTGGACGGCGTGGACGTGGTCCTGAGGGTTGCCACTAAATCGGGCAACCTGAAGGGTACGTTCACGCGTGCTCTAAAGGAGGCAGCTGATGGAATCCGCGAGGCGGTTGAGGTCCTCGTCCATCGTACTGGCACGGAGGAGACGGCGAAGTTGTGGGAGGAGAACGGCCGTCTCCGATCTGAGCTGGAGGACCTCAAGCGGCAGGTTGCCGTCCAAGGGACAGCTCCTGCGGTCACTGGGTCCTCTCCTGTGGCGGCCCCACCGTCGGTTCCATCGCCGACCTCATCATCGGCGCGTGCACTAGTGGATGCGGAGGTCGAGAAGATCGTCCGCATCTGCATGATGCAGTGTGGTGACATGGTGGGTGCCCGCCTCGCGGCCATAGAGGGGAGACTTCTCCCGGCAGAGTCCGTCCGCCCTCCGCTCGCCGGGGACCGGCGAAGGGGGGAGGGGTCCAACAAACGGGGCCCGGCGGCCGCGGTGGCTGCGACGGCTGGGGTGGCTAAACCAGGCCGATCGGGGAGGACAGCGGCCCCAAAACCCGCGCCTCAAATGCCCACCTCCCGAACAGCGGGACCTCCAGCGGCGCCTCCGGCGGCTGCGCCTGGGCCTAGCACGGAGGCCTGGTCGACAGTCGTCAAGAGGGGCCGCAAAAAGAAGAAGGCGGCGCCGCCAGCACCAACACCGGCACCCCAGAAGGCGAAGGGACCGCCTAAGGTCAGAGCCCCATGCTCCGCGGCTGTAGTGATAACACTGCTGCCCGGAGCCGTCGAAAGGGGCATTACATACAAGGCGGTCCTAACGGAGGCAAAAGCCTGACTGGCCTGACCGTCCTAAATCGGGGGTCGGTCCACACTTGCGTGCGGCAGCGGGGTGGTTCAATAGTGGACGTCTCGTTCGCTAGCCCTGCTGTCGCGAGCCGTGTCCACGACTGGCGTGTCGCCGTGGAGGTGGAGACATTATCGGATCATCGGTACATCCGTTTCGACGTCTCCGCCCAGACCACTGGTGGCCGCGGTCCACCGGCCCCGCGGGTGGACGGTCCACGCTGGGCGCGTAAGCGCATCGACAGGGAACTTCTCGAGGAGGCCGCCATTGTCCAGGCCTGGTACCGGGAGTCGGCGACGAACGGACCCGTCGACGTCGAAGAGGAGGCGCTGTGGTTCCGCGGGGCGATGACGCAAATCTGTGACGCGTCTATGCCCCGGGTTCACACACATACAGGAAGGCGCCAGGTGTACTGGTGGACCGCCGAGATCACGCAGTTGCGCGTCGCGTGCGTGGCGGTCAGACGCCAGTACACCCGATACCGGAGGAGACGTCGTCGGGTCCCTGACGAAGAGGCCGCGCTGTATGAGGTGTACCGCGCGGCGAAGGAGGCTCTGCGGCTGGCCATCGGTGAAGCCAAGACGCGAGCCAGGGAGGAGATGTTGGAGACTCTGGACGGAGATCCGTGGGGGCGCCCTTATCGTGCGGTTCGAGGGAAACTTCGAGCCGCGGCGCCTCCACTCACTGAGAGTCTCCAACCCGAGCTGCTGGAGGAAGTAGTGGCAGCCCTCTTCCCGGCAAGAGCGGATCACATGCCACCGCCGATGGCTTTGCCCACAGCCGCAGAGCCTACAGAGGAGAATGCCATCAGCGTCCCAGAGGTGACACAGGAAGAGTTGAGGGCGGCCGTGATGCGGCTCCGGGCCAAAAACGTGGCTCCGGGGCCTGACGGGATTCACGGTTGTGCGTTGGCCCTCGCTCTGAAAGAGCTAGGTCCCCAACTGACGGGACTCTACACAGCGTGCCTTGAGCGGGGCCAGTTTCCCACTCTGTGGAAATCTGGTCGTCTGGTCCTGCTCAGAAAGGCGGGGCGCCCTGCAGACTCACCGTCCGGGTACCGGCCCATAGTGCTGCTAGACGAGGTGGGCAAGCTACTCGAGCGAATAATCGCAGCCCGCCTTGTCGGCCACTTGTGCGGAGAGGGGCCGGACCTGGACGAGAGCCAGTTCGGCTTTCGGCATGGGCGCTCTACCATACACGCTGTGTCGAGGGTGAGAGTCCTGGCGGAGGAAGCGGTGTCCCGGGGTGGGGTGATGTTGGCGGTGTCCTTGGACATCTCCAACGCCTTCAACACCCTGCCCTGGAGTTGCATTCGGGAGGCACTGCGATATCATCGGGTGCCTTCCTACCTCCGCCACATCGTTGGGGCTTACCTGGCGGAGAGGTGTGTCACCTACGTGGGACGTGATGGCGGACACCGGCACTCAATGTCGTGCGGTGTTCCACAGGGTTCGGTTTTGGGCCCGCTCCTGTGGAACATCGGGTACGACTGGGTGCTGAGGGGCGAACTCCAGCCGGGCGTGGACCTGACGTGTTATGCGGACGACACGCTGGTCACGGCCCGTGGGAGTTCGCACAGGGAGGCAGCGTTGCTGGCGACGGCTGCGGTCTCACAGGTGGTGAGCCGCATCCGGCGCCTCGGCCTGGAGGTGGCCCTCAACAAGTCGGAGGCCATGATGTTCCATGGTCCCCGGCGGGCGCCGCCGCCCGGATCACACATTGTGGTCGGGGGGGTCCGGATCGCTGTCGAGCCTACCATGAAGTACCTAGGATTGGTGCTCGACAGCCGGTGGGACTTCGGACCTCACTTCCGGCGGCTGGTGCCCAAGCTGATGGGCGCGGCTGGGGCGCTTTCAACGCTGCTTCCCAATCTGGGGGGGCCAAGCGCAGCCTGTAGGCGGCTCTACATGGGGATCGTGCGATCGATGGCCCTGTACGAGGCCCTGATCTGGGCGGCTGACCTGACGGCCGGTAGTATTGCTGTTCTGCGGAGACCGCAGAGAGCTATGGCCGTCAGAGTCATCAGGGGTTATCGCACGGTCTCCTATGAGGCGGCCTGTGTACTGGCCGGATCCCCGCCCTGGGACCTCGAGGCGAAAGTACTCGCGTCACTGTACCGGTGGCGCGAGGAGATGCTGGCGCAAGGCGAGCGGCCGATGCAGCCACACATGGGGCTGCGTCGGTCGCAGCTTCGCGAGGCCCTGGTGGCGGAATGGCGGGACAGGCTCTCGCGCCCAACCGCCGGCCTCGTCACTATCGAGGCGGTCCGGCCGGTACTCGAGCGTTGGCTCGGGAGGAGGCACGGCTCCCTGTCGTTTCGGGTGACGCAGGTACTGTCGGGGCATGGCTGCTTCGGGAAGTACCTGTGTCGCATAAACAGGGAGCCGGACGCCCGGTGTCACCACTGCGTCGACTGTCGGGAGGACACGGCGCTGCACACGCTGCGCGCTGGCAGAGTGTGCCGCTTGGGAGGAGCAGCGCCGTGCCCTCATTTCTGGAGTAGGCAGTGACCTGTCGCTGCCGGCCGTCGTGAATTCGATGGTTGGCGGCGAGGAGTCCTGGGACGCGGTGGTTTCCTTCTGCGAGACAGTCGTCTCGCAGAAGGAAGCTGCGGAAAGGGAGAGGGAGATCACATCCTCCCACCCCGTCCGCAGCAGACGCACCGGGCGTCGGCGGAGGGCGGATAACGCCCTCTTTCGGCCCCCCTAAAATGGGTCCAGGGGCGACGGACTCGGGGGTGTCCGTCGCCCACTACACATCTGGACCCGAGGCGGCGGCGCGACGTGTTCCACGCGCGCACCTCTTAGACGTTGCGGGGGGAGTTTAACACCTCACTCCCCCCGCTAATGCGAGGAGGCCCGCATACGTGGGCCAGCACCAGCCGGGGGTTGCGGAAGTATCGTTTGTTCCTGCGACCCCCGGCGCAGGTGTGAGATGGAACACCGGGGTGGTTTTTAGTCAGTAGGAGTCTGACAGACCCCTCCGCCTCCCCCGAGGCGGAGGACATCCATGCAGGATTTTCCACCCCGCAAAAAAAAAAAAAAAAAAAAAAAAAAGAGCTTGTAGTGTTCGCAATATCTAGGTTAATTGGGAGATAAAGTACGTAAGTACTTTTATTCTGTGGAAAAAGGTTCAATTCCCATATGAACCGATCACGAAAACTTTTAAGTATTTCTAAAAAGGAGTCTATTTTTTTTAAGGATATCCAGACTTAGTACAACTACTTAACGCTCATACAAATATTTGTCCTGTGCAAGAATCGAACCCGGGACCTGAAGTGGAGAGCCGCGCAGTAAAATTCTTAATTCTTCTGGTGTTACCGATTTTCATTATTAAAAATCTTTAAAAAAATGACAGTTGAATTTGGTATTACATTTTTCCCAAACAGTATAATTATTGCAAATTTTGAAAACTGGCAACGGTTGTAACAGGTATTACGCTATATAAACTTTTTCGTTACTATCCCGACGTTTCGATCAATTTACATCAGCCCGTAACCATGATCAACGCAACTTGGGCGTAAATGCCTGTAAAAATGTTGTATAATTTTGATACGCAAAAGTTTTATATTGTATTTTTGGAAATTATGTATTTCTTATTTATGTATCACGTTATATAGCACTCTGATATCAGATGATGTATATACAATACCCTTTTACAATATAATAATAAGGTCGTGACCGTAGACAAAATAATATAGTACAAATAAATTACTACAGAAAATTACTCTACCCCGAAAATATATCCTAAAAGACACATGGAAGGTACATAGAATATAATTTTCAGATAAAATGCGAACTTCTAAATAATGTACCCTCGAATATTAATCATAATAAGGTTACATTGAAATATAATACTAAAAGGATACAAATACAAAAGGTTGCGATAAAATTACGTAGTCCGCAGTTTAGGGATCACGGCTTCATTGTTTGCCTATAAGTTTGAACGGTACATATGGCAGGATTTCTCTCGACTTCCCGTATAAATAGTATTAACAATCACTATAAACATAGTAAAACGTTGGCTATACGTAAAACGCTTTCTGTTGTATTTTTAATCTCACCGTAAATAAATTAAAAAATAATTAAAATTATGTAGGTACAATGTATAGACGCCAGCACATCCAGCTTCCCTAATCTGTCAAATTTCTTTTATAAATAAGTATAAGGTTCTCTTCCAATTGGGGAAATTTGACATATTGGGGTAGCTTGATGTGCTGGCTGGCTGGATGGCTGGATGGTACATACAATTATAATACCATCCAAAAAACTACATTTTGTCACTATACGAACGAACAAATGTACAAATGTACGTTCTATATTTTACGAACCAAGATATATTTATAACTAGCTGTGCCCGCGACTTCGCTCGCGTGTTAATTATTTTATTTCGTTTCTTAGTAAAATAAAAGACTTTTTCTAAAATAAAAGTAGCCTAAGTTACTCCTTATTACATCAGCTACCTGCCAATAAAGGTCCCGTCAAAATCGGTCCAGCCATTTCCGAGATTAACCGGAACAAACAGACAGACAGACAGACAAAAATTGAAAAAAATGCTATTTTGGTGTATGGACCGTATATATAATATAATATAATAATATATAGGGACAATGTCACACAGATCATCCTAGCCCCATACTAAGCAAAGCTATGAGTACCAGGTGACGATATACATACTTATATAGATAGATAAATACTTAAATACATAGAAAACATCCATGACTCAGAAACAAATATTCGTGCTCATCACACAAATATTTGCACTTACCGGGATTCGAACCCAGGACCACCAGCTTCGTAGGCAGGAGCACTACCAACTAGGCTACGGTGACCGTCAAAAAACATATATTAATATTTATGTAGTAAAAACCGGCTATTTCAATATTACAAACAGACACTCTAATTTTATTTATTTGTATAGATATAATTAGAATAATAATTCATTTTTCATAATATTTTACTAACAAATTTATGGATGAAAGTCTAAAATAAACGTATTTATTATTATTATTTTCTGTTAATTGGTCTACATGAACAAACTGCTAGATTAGTGTATTTCGCGTACTTTCATAGCATTATGTCGTATGGCATTCTGCTGTGGGGTTCGGCGGCTGACATAGGTACTATTTTTGTATTGCAGAAAAGAGCAGTCAGAGCCATTTATGGTTTAGGCAGTCGCGATTCTTTGCGAAATTTGTTTAAAGAAATAAATATACTTACTGTGCCATCGGAATATATATATCAGAATATAATGTTTGTTAGAAAAAATATTCATAATTATAAAAAGAAAAGTGAACTGCATAATATAAATACTAGGAATAAAACAAACTAGCCATGCCAGGCTTTAGAGTAAGCAAAACTAATAAATCATTTTTAGGAAATTGTATTAGGTTTTATAACAAGCTTCCTACTCAAATTACTGATCTGCCTGACACAAGTTTTAAAACACATATTAAACGTGTACTTATGGCTAGGGGTTATTACACCACTAAAGAGTACATCGATGACAAAGACGTCTGGCTCTCACTTCCTACCTGCACATTGCTCGCTGGAGATCTTGTAGCCATATAGACATGACTGATCTGCTGTGTTACGTGAACTATCTGTAAATGATTGCTATCATATACTTAATTTAAAATTATTGACTCTGTCTCAAAATGAATAATGTTATTGTTTCGAAGATTTTCTTTTGTATACCTAAATATAATCTAAAATAATAAGCATTCAGACAACCGATCGAGCATATATTGTGTTTGCCTACTAAATAATTACTCTAATTGGACCAAATCCCGTGTTCATGCCCGCTTGAGTATGTTTCGCCGGACCGTCTCAACTGGGTCGTGTTGAAACCGGTAGTAGATGAACCCACTGAGTTTGTTTCGCTGGGTCTTATCAGTTGGGGAGCATTGGATCCGGTGGTAGCATTAAAGCGCGACCGTCGTTATTAACACAAGGTCCGTCATAATAATAATACCTTTAATATAGACAGAACCATTGACAATATGTAGTAAAAATATTAGACTTAAACTAGATAATTAAACATAATCTCTTGACAATAACTTGATACGAGCTAGCTAAATATCATTTCTGTAATAAAATAAATTTTATAAATGTTTTCATACAAGATGTACCTAAATATCTATGTTACTAGAAATAATATCTAATGTATACAACTATATTACTACAAACATGTTCTGACTATTTACAAGCGCTTTTTTAAAGTCTACGTGAATAAAAACCTTTTTTATTTATATTTTTATTTACATTGTCATATGTAAAATACTTAGGTAAAATCCGAACATTATCAAAGGTATAAATTATTCCTTGAAAACTAGTATTGCTACAAATTATGTATTATCGTAGAATACAAACCACCTGGAAACTTTCTAGAAAATGTTATTATGTTGTCTAGATATCATGTAATAATGCAAACATTACGTAGAACAGATTTTAACTGTTTTGATAATGTACAAATTTTGCTCACTATTAATTATTAACATGTAAATACCTACTACATCAATAAGGACGCCAAGAAGAGATGCTTACGATATACCGCTGAAGTCGTATCACATCATACACCATCAGCCTGATATCGTCCACTGCTGGACAAAAACCTCCTCCAAATATTTCTATAACATGGACGTGCCGTCATCACTGTGCTTGGCATGCGTGTTGGTGACCGCAGTTAGATGGTAACTATTACACAGGTTACGCTGCTGCCCGAATACCAGTTGAATCCTTTAGTCACCTGTCATGATACCCACAGGATGGCATGGGGTGGCTTTGTTATTCTTTATGAGCCGGTAACTACAGGGCTAAGACGTCGTGTACTTCCAAAAAAGTCGATATACCGCTGAAGTCGTGTCACATCATACACCATCAGCCTGATATCGTTCACTGCTAGACATAAACCTCCTCCAAATATTTCTATAACGTGGACGTGCCGTAGTCACTGCGCTTGGCATGCTAGTTGGTGACCGCAGTTAGATGGTAACTATTGCACAGGTTACGCTGCTGCCCGAATACCTGCTGAATCCTTTAGTCACCTCTCATGATACCCACAGGATGGCATGGGGTGGCTCTGTTATTCTTTATGAACCGGTAACTACAGGGCTAAGACGTCGTGTACTTCCAAAAAAGTCGATATACCGCTGAAGTCGTGTCACATCATACACCATCAGCCTGATATCGTCCACTGCTGGACAAAAACCTCCTCCAAATATTTCTATAACGTGGACGTGCCGTGATCACTGCGCTTGGCATGCGTGTTGGTAACCGCAGTTAGATGGTAACTATTACACAGGTTACGCTACTGCCCGAATACCTGCTGAATCCTTGAGTCACCTCTTACGACACCCACGGTACGGCATGGGGTGGCCCTGTTATTCTTTCTGACTCGGAAACTACAGGACTAACGGCGTGTACTCCCAAAAAAAAATTGTTATCAAGTCCACAGCCCAGAACTTCACTCTTACCTTAATATCAGTATCCCTGTAGGAGCTATGTGTCATTATATACCACTAGTCCCACAACTCGTGAGTCGTGACAACTAATTACCGCCAGAATAACATACTGTGGCGGGCAGGTGATATCTCACAAATAGCATTTTACTGTCGGAAATGCTGTTTTGAAACAATATGGTATTCATATCTAGCTATTTTATGCATTGTGTACCTAATATGAATAGTTTATAGTTATAAATAGTATCTATTAATTTAAGTGTCTTCATTATGAGTATACTGACTAGCCTATACCTTGTTTTTTTATCAGTATCATGGCATGGGGTGGCTCTGTTATTCTTTATGAGCCGGAAACTACAGGGCTAAGACGTCGGGTACTTACAAAAAAATGTAGTCGAGTCCACAGCCCAGAACTTCACTCTCACCTTAATATCAGTATCCCTGTAGGAGCTATGTGTCATTATATACCACTAGTCTCACAACTCGTGAGTCGTGACAACTAATTACCGCCAGAATAACATACTGTGGCGGGCAGGTGATATCTCACAAATAGCATTTTACTGTCGGAAATGCTGTTTTGAAACAATATGGTATTCATATATTGGATGCGTCTACTACGCATTGAGCGTTATCATTATACTGAAAATTTTAAATTTTGATCAAAACTAGTAAGTATTCTTATTCTGCTGTCAACAATATGGTATTGATATATTTGATGCATCTGTGAGAAGGTTGGTAAGCATTGAGCATTATAATTTTACGAAAATTTAAGATTTTGGTAATCCAAATTAGTAAGTTATTTGTGTAATTTAGCCGATATAAATAACATTTTAAACTAGTATATTCAGTATTTTCCTTCTTTAACGAGATGTTTAAGAGTGAACATTTATTTTATTGTAGGATGTATGTTGATTTTAATATTGTTGGTGGGTTGTATTATTAAACGTCCTCACGTTAAAACCCAATAAGAGCCTGTGCACACCACGTTTTTAAATTTCGCCGTCGGCGCGCGTTTTAGTAACGTGCGTCCACGGCACGCTTTTATCCTATTGAGCTGAATCTGACTTGCGTACGTATCGCTACAAACGCCCATCACCGGCGCGTTTAAAGAACGTGGTGTGCATAGTCCCTAAGGGTTTAATTCTATACAGCTCCTCAGCTGTGAAGATAGTGAAATTGAAACAGGTATCACACATAAATCATTTTGAATATCTCGAAGCGATTGTAATGGTTAGTTAATTCCAACATAACATAATAATATTATTATAATAATTTTGTGTGTTACCTGTTACAGTTTACATTACATTAAGGAGTTAATATTTTAGCGAATTATTTCAAATAACTACGCGAACGCCCACCAAAAATAAATGTAGAGTAAGTATGTGTATTATTACTTAAATAATACGCAACTCCTAATTCGAAACTTCAATGTTTCGAGACTTACACGTGCCCCGTTTTTTTATTTATCTGGCCTCGGGGGAACCTAGTTTAGTAATGTACCTACTACGTAATAGAGTTTACTATGGTATTTGAATTACTTTTGGATAAATACATACTTTTATTAGCCAGTAGCGTCGAGACGATATAATTGAGAGAGTGGCATTGGAATAAGTACTGCGATATTGTAAGTCCATCTTTGTCTTCTTTTGCCATGCTAGGCTGGACGCAGTTGTTAGAACAGTTATTCTGCTACAACAGCGTAAGTCGTAGCATAACGACGCAGTTCTAGCATCAATACCACAGAATAAAAAGTACTTACGTATCAATACTTCTTAGAATAACAGTTATCAGCGAAAGTGCATGGTTAAATAGGACTCATACGTTATCTGCAGCTTTCGATCAACAAAACCCCTAAACCCTTTTTTAACATGACGTTTATGAAAGAATAACAGGTTCACCTCCTACTATCTCGTAGGTGTGGTAAAAGACAACTAAGGGGTACGGCAGGTAGCCGGGCAGTAACTCGCTTACCAAGCGCGGGAACTACGGCAAACCCCTCCTAATGGCAACGTTATAAAAACCTTTGGGGGAGGCCTTTTTTTTTTTTTTTTGATAAGGCAGGGCGAATGCCTACGCATGCCACCCGCAAAAAGTGTCTGCGGGTGGGTATGTCGGACTCGCACCGACTAAACCTAACCTGCCGTTGACTTATTCTGGGGCCTGATAGGGGGAGCCCCGGGAACGCGGGTATTCTGCCCCGGTGCACCCCTTTTGCGCCGTGTCCCAGATGGTCGGGACACGCACCCGGGGAGGACTGTGGGTTGCCCTCCCCATTTGCCGACTCCTGCCAGTACTGCACAGCTACTGCGCCACAAACAGTGGGGGAGTCTAGCAGTAGACGATATCAGACTGATGATGATTATAGATAGGAGAGGTTTTCACTACTTCAACGGGAAATGCCTCTATTTCCTCTCTGGGATTAAGCTTGCTGGCGAATAAAACTGCAAGCTAGGATATCCGCTCCAGAGTGCCCTTTGGGGACCGAACCTCGGTTCAGAACGGTTCGGACGTGTAAATGTATTAGTGTCATTTTTACAACTGTCACTCTACGTTAATATGTTAAATCATGAGCCACGTATCCGCTTGAGAATCGGAGAAGGTATTTTATCAATACAAATGAGAAGTAACGGCGATGGTGGTGAGCATTATTGCCATGCTTGGCTGTTGTAAAATGTCTACTTATCTTAAGGCTACCTCAAATACTTCGTCAGATATCAGTCACAGAATACTTAGACTTAAGTATAAATGCTTTGACCCTGAAATCCGGGATTTTAATTTTAAAAGTCCGATTCGTATGTATTCTACACCGCATCACAATAAGGTTTAAAATTATATTTTAAAGCATTATTATACCGTAGTTTGGTTGGAGACGATGTTGGTAGAAGATGATTAGTAGAAATTGTCACGTAAGGAAAGACGTTAGATGCCGCCGCCGTACGAGTTCCTCTCTCTATTTCTATTAAATGCGAGTAAGCCTAACCTCAATACTGAACTCGTGGAAATAATGTATGCAAATAAAACAATCTATACGTCGATATCGAAGTACATTCGGTAAAACGTATAAAAGTTTATTCTTGACACCCTTCAAGAATAAAGTTTTGTATTAACCTATGCAGATACGTAAATAAAGTCGACTCCACGTCGCGTCGGCGCCGTCGATAGGTATAGTTTGCCATTGACAGCAATTTTATTATGTATACAGTAAGGACGGTTTTTGTAGTACAAATGTGAGCATTGATGTGATGTCGACTGTACCTGTATGTGGGGTATCAAACTCGCCGACCTACCTTTTGTTCATAGGGATAACTGATTATTCATAATAACTTCTTTTGTTTTACAATACAACGATCCCGGCTGCTTTATATTATTCTTATCTGCTTGATTTATTTTTGCTTTAACCTTTCTGAAGCTCACCGAACCAAAATATTCAAAAACCCTTTGATTCAGAAAATAATTTCATTGCGGTTTATATGATATTTTAAGGCCCATTCTTCAGCGTACAGCCATCTCGCTGCCACGTTTAGATATTTTGATTGCTAGAAAATAATTGTATACTACTTTATAAAATGTGCTTCAGCCATTTTGTGAGGTTAATATTCCAAAATATTCAAAACAAGTAAACACTTTTTTTTTACTCGTCGAGAGAATTAGTAAATTGTTTTTCTCCCTTCTTTTGGGGATTTGATATATTCCTTATGCAATAAACTGTACTTCTTCTTCTTGCAAAAAATTAGCTTCAGCCATCTTTGAGAATAATATTCCAAAATAGAACAGTTTTCATTTTAATATTGCATAACATATTAAAATGAAAACTGTTCTATTTTGGAATATTATTCTCAAAGATGGCTGAAGCAAATTTTTTGCAAGAAGAAGAAGTACAGTTTATTGCATAAGGAATATACACAATACAATGTGCATAGAACAATATTTTGCAATTGGCGGCCTTATCACTAAAAGCGATCTCATCCAGGCAACCTATTTACGTTAGATGGTACATAATACAAGTGCATACAATGATCAATCGTTTATTGCATTTATCTATTGGCTTATGATAAATATAACAATTATAGACTCTTTCGGACACAGCAAATATTGATAAATACAAGAGAGGAATATATGTTTTTATTTATAAAGTGCAACTACACCCTAATTTATTATTTAATAACAAGTTTACTGAAAGTCATACCTCTGATAGTAACAAACATTTATATATGTAATTTCGTAATTTGTCCAATTATTGTATAGCATCTACTGTCGCGAGCGAGATGGATGAAAGTGCTGTACTGTAGCAGCATCTCTTGAACTGAAATCGGCTAGACGTCTGAAATTTTCACTGAGTGTTAATTCTATAAACCAATACCAATAAATAAAAATGTGGATGCCTGCAGAGGGATGTTACTTAAGGCGGGATCGTAATCCTCCGCTTAAGTTATGAAATAAAAAATGTTGTTACAGGAAATATATCAACTATGTATTTTTTATGTCACTGTATATAGTTCTTAGGAGTCAACAAATTGCTAAGAATTTCGCCATATTTTTTAATCTATGGAAAAGTTTAACAAAAAGAAATACTGACTAAGGTTCTCATTTCTCATATATATAGTGTGGGCGTTGTCTTTTAAAACAGAAAAATAAATCATAACAACCCAATATGAAAAATTTAAAAGACAACGCCCACACTAGGAAAATGATTAGGTACCTTAGTCGCAGGGTACTTAACAAACATATAATTGATGGACACAAAGTACACCCACACTCAGAACAACTATATATTAGTCACATAGATGGTCACCTTATGCGGTAATTGACTGTGTGAGGCGACTGACCACTGAGTCTTATTCAATGCTTCCTTAAACACTTTTGAAGTGGAGACAAACGTACCGCACAAAAACTGAGGTTTAACCGCCCCATTCCCTTGCAAGGGCTTTTTTTCCTTCGTCTTATACGACTTCTAAGTATTGTTATTGTATCTTCCGTTACAGGAAAAAGTACAAGAATTATCGCTCAACCTTTCCTTTTTCCACTGAGTATAATATTTTCCTCCCTTGAAGATTTTGTGTGTACTACGCGCCCCCTCTAGTTTTCCCCTCTACCTTTTTCCTCATCTGTAGTTTGTTGGGAGTATGTCATAAATGGAGATTGTGTTTCTGTCAAAGTTTACAACTGAGTGCTATATTTTGGTGCACCTGTTATGAATGTTGTTAATCTTTCTTGTCAAATATCAATCTGATTTTAAATACCACGGGGAGCCAATAATATTTGAATGATATTAATAATAAAATTATACATTATCCATCTTGTTAAATATTAATCTAATCTAAATGAAATTAATATCATTTCTTTTATTTTAGTTTTTTATAGCATTATTCGGAATGCAAAGCATAAATCGAATCTCATAATAGGAAATCATAAATTTAATCCTCCGGCGGGTCTCGAACCAGCACCCTCTGCCGAGCCGGAATAGGTTATCCTCTGGTTTAAACTACGATAATACACTCTGGCAGATTAAATTTAGGATACCCTTCCCAAAAACTATTTCGGTCGATGTAGATATAATCCATCGGCTTTGTTTTCTGTTTATTTTATTATAAGAAAAGATAACACTTTATTGTACACCAAAAAATAATGCAAGAACCAATTTTCGGACATCTTTAAAGTGAATTGTATGTGAATTTAAGTGCGAATGGGAATCGAACCCACGACCACGGGGTATCCGGCCCCATGTGCGTTAAACGCTCCGCCGCCGCACGGTGGTTCTGAGACTCGAATTTATACAATCCATTCAATATTTCCTAACGCATTTAAGACGCTTTTAACAAGGATAACATTATGCATCAGATAAATGCACAATTGACGGCCTTATCATCAAATGTGATCTCTTCCAGACAACCTAGGTAGGGAATGAAGTATGGATTAACAGAGTTGGGGTAGCTGCAATATTATTTTGTTTGTATTTTATGTAATTTTATATATATAATACCAGAAGAACCGACGGCCGCTGGGGCACAAAGGTTCTCGAGCGGCGACCTCGAACCGGAAGACGCACCGTGGGCAGACCCCCTACAAGATGAACCCATGATATTGTGCGGGTCGCTGGAAGCCGCTGGAGCCGCTGGCCACCCGTTTGGGGGAGGTCTTTGTCGAGCTGAGAGCGTTTTTCGGCCGATATATGTATATAAAAGATACGTTATACATATGTATCTATGTATAGTGTAATGGGGCCAAATAAAATACCAGTACTGCAAAAAATACTGTTGTATTTAATACAGAACTTGCCACGCATTTATAAGACTCAGTAAAAACAATGTTTAGTTTTAAGTACTATAAATGTTATTTCTTTCTTTATTTTTAACCAAGATGGTTAGACCGGATGTCGATTTAAATAGGCTGACTAATTGGACAATTAATCGGTGCGATTGTATTATTAGCAATATTATAGAAATCGAGTCAATAGTCAATCATTACCTCACCATGAGTGCACATGTCGGGCACTTTGTGTCCCGTGTTCCAATCCCGCGAAGGACAACTGTTTGTATGACCCATAAATCTTGATGTACACACGGCTACACATCAAGCTATACATTTCCATTATAAGCTGACCTCTCATTGTATGGAAATCCTATACAATGCGGGATCATCTTATACTGGAAATTTATAGCTTAGTGTGTAGCTGTGTGTACTTGGTGTCCGTCAATTATATGTTTGTAAAGTACCCCGCTAATCATTTTCGCTAGTTCAAGCGTACTCTTACAAAAATCAAAATATCAATGTAGGCTAGCTGGTAGCTATGTATATTATTCCTCTTGATTCTCTAGATTTCGTTCCGTCGTATCCAATCGTTGCAACTTAGATCCCCATGACCTCTTTAGCTGCGTGATTTACCTACATTCTACTTCCTTTTAAAAAAGACCGCACAAGGGAAATTAATGCCTCTATCGCGAGGGACTTCAAGACAACTATATAGACCACACAGATAAAAAATATACAGTAGGACAATGCCCGCATTATTGTTAAAAACTATTGTATGTACGTAACATGCCTTAACTTTAGAACTACTGTATAGGAAACAACACAACACACCTAGATACCAACCCAACACCTCTGCAGTAAATCCAAAACAGAAAAATCTTATAAATCTGATACTAGAACATTAAAGTATGGAGTGCCAGAAGGGAGTACACTCGGCCCTTTGTTATTTATAATTTACATTAATGACTTTCCGTCAGCAACAAAATTTCCAATGATTATGTTTGCTGACGACAGTACAGTGGTATTTGACAGGGTTGAGTCTGATACAGTTCAGTCTGAGATAAATCAGAATATCGCTTGCCTAGTTGCTTGGCTGGAGGCGAATAATTTAAAAATTAACTTAGATAAGACTAAAATAATAAACTTTGGACAAAGGAGAAATAAAAATTCAGACTTAGTTGTAGAATATAATAACAAAAAAATTCTAGAGACAGAGGTAACAAAATTTCTTGGAGTACACATAGAAAGTAATTCAAAATGGGATACTCAAATTGAAAAAGTGTGCAGTTAACTAAATCAGTATGCTTATGCATTGTATATGCTTAGCTAAAATGTTAATGAAGCTGCTGTTCTTACGGCATATCACGGGCTAGTTGCGTCCACTCTAAGGTATGGTGTTTTATTTTGGGGTAACGCAACGGGTAAAGAATGGGTATTTAAGGCCCAGAAACGTTGCATTAGAGCAATATGCAAATTAAGTACTACTGACACATGTAAACCACATTTTGTGAAACTCAAACTGTTAACTATGCCTTCTTTGTACTTATTTGAAGTTGCTATGTTTGTAAAGCATAACTGGTCCAGATTCTCGTCAGTAGCCAGTATTCGCAGGTCTGAGAAGTTACACTTAATCCCCGCCAAAACAATGTTGTATCATAAAAGTATTTTTGTAATGGGACCAAAAATCTATAATAAATTACCATCGTTTTTGCGTACTATAGAAAATGTAAAAATATTCAAAAATAAATTACAACTATATCTGGTTGAGAAGGCATATTATTCTCTTGACGAATTCTTTAATGACAAATTGTAATATATTATAACATTGTATTAGAGACATAACAATTTAATTAATTATAATGATTATTATTTCTGATATGACATGTTATTTACTTCATTCTAGCTCGCTAGAATGAAGTAAATAACATGTCATTTTTTGAAATTCAAAATACAAAATAAATAAAATGTCGAGACATTTTATTTATTTTGTATTTTGAATTTCACTGTTACCCATTGGACTTTCTGTTTTGACTTTAATTTTGTATTTTTATATTAGAATTATGTATTTGTAAATTTAGATTGTTTTTTTGTAAACTTAGATGGTATGTACACCAAATAAGTAGATGTGATTTGTACACCATTCTCATGGTAGAACATAGTGCACGTAACCTAATTTAAGACCAATCGTTGTATTTTACCTATGATTCACAAATAAATGATGATGATGATGATGAGATAATGCAAGTTCAAATCCTTTCGGTGGTCTAAATCTATTATTGTCAGAATAAAATTTGGCATATCCTTATAATAATAATATATAGGGACATTGTCACACAGATCATCCTAGCCCCAAACTAAGCAAAGCTTGTACTATGGGTACCAGGCGACGATATACATACTTATATAGATAAATAAATACTTAAATACATAGAAAACATCCATGACTCATAAACAAATATTCGTGCTCATTACACAAATATTTGCACTTACCGGGATTTGAACCCAGCACCACCCGCTTCGTAGGCAGGAGCACTACCAACTAGGCTACGGTGACCGTTATACTGCACACAAATAGTTGTTCTATGTGAGAGTCTTGGGAGACGAGCTCTTACACTGACCACTGCGCCAGACGTGTAGTAACAATAAATAGATTGAAATACGAGGTAAAAATAAATATATGATAATGTATAATGTCCTCCTAGCCGAATTTCGGCCACGGCGGCCAGTCTCGATGGAGACTAACCATCTGCGCAGACATTAAGAGTGCACAAGTGTCGGCGCAAACACAGGGGCACTTTCTATTCCATTCACATCATGCGATGAGACGACTCACGACACAACCGGAAAGAGATCAGGTCCAGGACCGAGGGCTGTACGTATTCTCCGAGGCACGGGGTGTAATACCGCAAACTAACAGATTCCGGACAGATTCTGAGAAATTTTTTAAATCAATTATTGGTCCAACCCGGGATTTGAACTCAGGACGTCATTATCTGCGGTTGAACATGCTACCGCTAGACCAACAAGGTACTCAAAAAATAAATAGGTGCCTAACAATGACGTCATCTTTCATTCATTTATATTTGTGAACGTTTTATATAAATTCTTTTAACAGTCGGACAATCGACACTGTACCCTCATTTTTCATCTTTCCAACACAAAAAATATCGACTACACGTTACAATAGCTAACTCAATGAAAGGTTTTGAGGTTATATGTAAAATACAAGCATTTTTACCGATACGTTAGCACAATGCTAACTACAGATGAAGCATCCTAGTAATATTACAAATGCGAAAGTTTGTGAGAATGGATGTATGGTTGTTTGTTACTCTTTCACGCAAAACTTACGGAACGTATTTTGATGAAACTTTATACTAATATAACTTATACATCCGAATAATAATATACATATGGTGTTGATTGTGTCATGTTTACTTTATGAAATACATTTTTGGAACGAAGTTCCTTATCGCGCGTTGTGAAAGGGGGCTAGACGGAAAAAAATCTTACGAAAAGTTGTCACGGCACTTTTTGCAGCTGTGCGGCGGCGTGCGCATGTTTCTCTATCTGTCTCGTTCTCTCTCTCTCTCTCTCTTATAGAAAGCAAGTCAGATATTTTCATTTCTATTTCGCATTGAACAGTGTGGTGTCGCGACGATAATTTTTGTTGAGTGTATACAGGTTTTTTGTACATAATAAATAATAAGAAATAACTTCGTTCCATCCGGGTGTCCCTTGACACCTCTCAAGTTTTTTTTTTAGTTTAGTGTAATTGTGTCAGTTGTGAACATTCAGATACAAGTTACTTGTTTAATAATAAATAAATGTAATGAAGTAATTTAAAAACACATAGAGTGTAATTTATAAAATTTTACGGGAGGGGGAGACTGCGGGGTGCAATTAGCCCGGACTGAAACTGGAATTTCAATTCCCGCCTCGCTGACTGTTGCTGCGTTGTTGTGTCAACTTTTGTTTACCATATTTATAAATGTTTTCTGATGCAGCGTTTTTGAAATACATTAACAGAATGTTGGTTGTATAATTAGTCCTAGTGGCTCATGGCTTATAGCCAGATGCTCTCACCGATCCATAACTTATTGGTGAAGTTAAGTAACTAAGCTCGCGGTCAGTTTATAGATAGGTCACCGCCAAATTGGATTAATTTCTGAGCGTATCCAGGCTTCAGAGCTGTCAGTCCCAGTGTATCCGTTAGGCAACAGTCGTAATGAGCGGCTTGAACATCTTTGATACTAGTGCCTGTGCCCCAATTGGTGGTTCTGAACTTTAATTATTATACTACTAGCGACTCGCCCCGCCGGTTACATGGGTAAATAGATAGAAAGATAGATACTTTAAGTTAGTTATTTCACTGACTTTTATAAGGCCGTCGGTGACTGATGATGCGGCACGGCACGACACAGCCTGCGCTCGGCAGCTCGAAGGACGCTTTGGTAAGACGCGGCATATGTAATATGAATTCTAAATGCGATTAACTAAGGATAAAAATAACTTGTACCTTTAAAATAAAAAAAATATTTGCCGTATCACGACGTGAAAGCCCTGAAACAGTGGAATATTTAACAATTTTGTATTTTTTTACAATCACTTGATATTATGGCATTTACATTTAGCACAGCTTCATGATAAAATCATTGAAGGCATTTTGCTGCATTAATAACACACAAATAAAACGGTAATAAAAATAAAATATATGTCAGAATATAATGTGTGTTAGAAAAAATATTCATTAATATAAAAAGAAAAGTGAACTGCATAATATAAATACTAGGAATAAAAACAAACTAGCCATGCCAGTCTTTAGAGTAAGCAAAACTAATAAATAATTTTTAGGAAATTGTATTAGGTTTTATAACAAGCCTGACACAAGTTTTAAAACACATATTAAACGTGTACTTATGGCTAGGGGTTATTACACCACTAAAGAGTACATCGATGACAAAGACGTCTGGCTCTCACTAGGTACCTACACACTGCTCGCTGGAGATGTTGTAGCCATATAGACATGTCTGATCTGCTGAGTTACGTGAACTATCTGTAAATGATTGCTATAATATACTTAATTTAAAATTATTGACTCTGTCTCAAAATGAATAATGTTATTGTTTAGAAGTTTTTCTTTTGTATAAGTACCTAAATATAATCTAAAATAATAAGCATTCAGACAACCGATCGAGCATATATTGTGTTTGCCTATTCAATAATTACTCTAATTGGACCAAATCCCGTGTTCATGCCCGCTTGAGTATGTTTCGCCGGACCGTCTCTGGGTCGTGTTGAAACCGGTAGTAGATGAACCCACTGAGTTTGTTTCGCTGGGTCTTCTCAGTTGGGGCGTATTGGATCCGGTGGTAGCATTAAAGCGCGACCGTCGTTATTAACACAAGGTCCGTCATAATAATAATACCTTAATATAGACAGAACCATTGAATATGTAGTAAAAATATTAGAATTAAACTAGATAATCAAACATAATCTCTTGACAATGACTTGATACGAGCTAGCTAAATATCATTGCTATAATAAAATAAATTTTATAAATGTTTAATGCAATGTGTACCTATCTATGTTACTATAAATAATAATGTATACAACTATATTACTACAAACATGTTCTGACTATTTACAAGCGTTTTTTTAAAGTCTACGTGAATAAAAACCTTTTTTATTTTATTTTAAAAAAAGACTGCAATAAAAATCTTACTTAAACATACCTTTGTACTTATTGTATATATTTATAGACTCTCGGCTTTTGGGCAAAGTAATCAAATTAGCGAGGCTTTGGTGGTCAAGCTTGACGGTCCGTGATGTAATTAAAACGTTAACCGTCAAAGAACGTACCTACTAATAAAATTTTAAGGAGAATGTTTACAATCCTCCGCTATAGTTAGCTTTTTAGGAAAAAGTTAACATGTACGTATATAGTATACGTTTACGCATATTAAAAATAAACCCCGGATTACCGTTAAATGGTAGCGAAGTTTAACTGAGATATTGTAGACATTGCTACTTAAGTAACTAATGGGTTAATTTAAGGATCTATAGAAAGCTTTTTTTTTATTTATATAGTTGTATTTACATTACATAAGACAGGTAGAGCAAAAGTTATTCCGCTCTAT
The DNA here is from genome assembly GCA_951640165.1 of Pseudoips prasinana. Lineage (NCBI taxonomy): Eukaryota > Metazoa > Arthropoda > Insecta > Lepidoptera > Nolidae > Pseudoips > Pseudoips prasinana. The sequence continues at coordinate 12,897,658 of OX621241.1, read as the reverse complement.
GATTAGTTTCGATAGTGTTGAAAAAAAAAAGAAAAAAAAAGTTTAACTTATAAAGTATCTTACAGAATACAGTCTAGGTAATAGCATCAATTATATATTTATCATTATTATATTTATCATCACGTCTTTTGGCTGATATGATGATGATGATGAAAAGCATCAATGTCAAATGTATCAATGGTATCAATGTGGTGGTCTCTTGCGTATGTAATGTTTGATAATAATAATAATAATAATATCTAGGGACAATGTCACACACATCATCCTAGCCCCAAACTAAGCAAAGCTTGTACTATGGGTACCAGGCGACGATATACATACTTATATAGATAGATAAATACTTAAATACATAGAAAACATCCATGACTCAGAAACAAATATTCGTGCTCATCACACAAATATTTGCACTTACCGGGATTCGAACCCAGGACCACCAGCTTCGTAGGCAGGAGCACTACCAACTAGGCTACGGTGACCGTCATATGACAATAATGATAAGGTGTATATATAAAGTTTTGTTTTATAATAGTACGGCAAAGCACGAAGTCATTCACCTGATGGTAAGTGATCACCGCCGCCAATGAACACTCGCAACACCAGAGGAGCCGCAAGTGCGTTGCAAGTATTATGAAAATATAATTAAATTTATACAAATATAATTAATCTAAAAGCGTTTTAAAATGTACCACTGTTCTATATTGGTGTAATAGTTCTAATATTTGCCCCCTACACATTTTATGCCATCTGCATCATCACGATTTCATGATACCAGTACCTACACTACGAGTACAGGTTTAAAACGCATTAAGCAATTGAATTAAATATACTAACGGTTCCTAGTTTGTACATTTTGGTCTTGCTTGCTCACTTGCACAAAAATATCCATCAATATGAAACAGAAGAAGAAAGGCATATTAGAGAGCGGACAAGAAGAAAATATCTACAGACAAAGCCTCATATGCGTCCTCATCTAGACGTTGCTAAGCATAGTGCCAACTACAATGCAGTTAAACTATTTAATAAACTGCCATTAAATACCAAGAGCCTTGTCTATACAAGTAGTTTTCATAAAAAGCTCAAACAGTTCTTGTTAAAAAAGTGTTTCTACTCTGTTGACGAATTTGAATTGAACATAGAAACATCGACTTTATAATTGACCATTTTTTATTATTATTATATATATTATTATTTATTGTATTGTAATCCATAGATAATTGAATGTATTTCTCGCATAATAATTATAAAATAATGTACATTTAGTTATAGAAAATTCAGACACAATGTAAAAATTGTTATTGAATAAAAGCAACTAAAAAACTAAACTAGAACAAGCGGTGTCCTAATTGGTTGTTTGACATATATTTCACCAATCATAATAATTCGTTCCACTTGAACATACTAAGTTATGAATACTATATGCTTTATACTATGAACTTCGTGGGTCCGGTGTTTGCACGTGACGCTACTAGGATTCTACAACTACTACAACTCATATGTACGTAAGTATTAAGTACATATGATTCCTTCCGAAGTGTTTAAAGCGAATGTGAGTGCCAATACAAACCACTCATGGCACAAAACAAAATAATATTGTATCGAACATATATATATATATATATATATATATATATATATATATATATAAACATGGAACATAATTAACGCACATCCTGAAAATAGTTTGTTCAGAATCGTTTACTGAATCGATTTAGGTATATCATTTTTAATATAGGTAGTATTTTTTTTCCAAAATAATTAAAACTACGGAAAATTATTGTCATATTAACCCTATACAGTCAAAATAAATTGAAATGGACCGTAAGTCAAATAATAAGACATTTAAAATTGCAGTTTTATTTTCATACAAATTCCATCATTCAATACAAAATAAAGAAAAATAAACTTTATTCCAAGAAACTAATTTAGTAAATAACAATGCATATACATGTTAAATAAAAAATTCAGTGTATGTATTATGATTACAACATAATATTCTAATTAGGGTCTGAGGGTGTGCGTTAATTACGTTACATGTTGTATATCCTCTCCTGCCTATATAATTAATATTATTATAATTGAATGTTATTAAATATATTTAAAATCATATTCATTGTAATAATTAATTTGGATTATAATAATGATAAAAAATAAATAATTTGATAATGTAAAATATGAAATTGAATTGCTGATATTTAATGATATGTATTTAGTAATAATTGTAATTAGTAAAAATTGTAAATGTATTTAGTAATAATTGTAATTGTAATACCCAAGATATTTGCACGCCATGGAAAATGGCAGACATGTCACGAGTCACTTTTATTTTAAGATCTTGCATGCATTTATTTTTTAAATTCTGTATGCATACACATGTTTAAGCAAATAAAATTTCTTATTCTTATTCTTAAATGCTTCAAAATCACTTCATGTGACGCACCATGGGCGCCCTGTGTTACATTTGCAATAAAAACATTCACGTCGATTTCCAATTGCTTACTGTCAAATATTGGATGAAAAAAGGGTCCAAACGCTTTTTCTACTGAGTCAGTACAATACAGCCTGATTATCCTTTCGCGTAAGCGACGAGATCACTACTTACTTATAAAAAGTCAAGTGTATTAGGAACTCTCGTGGCAATATCACAAACTGATATTTTTTATGAATAATGGTCTTGTCTTCGACCACAATCCCACCAAACTCCGATGCTCAATCTGACGAGAAGCGCGCGTCTTTACATATAATCGTAGAGTGACATTTTCATAAAAAATCCCTAAAAACAAGCCATCCTCTCATGCATTCCCATATCAGTAACCGCCCGGAAGAGGAACCCACTGGCGCGGGTACTTTGTAGTACCCTCTAATGTCCGGCCAAGCAGTGTAAGACTGTATAGACCTAGCTCATATAAATTAGAAGAACTAAGGTGAATGGACCTTCCACAGTACACTGATGACACTGACATTTCTGATCAATTGTAATTAAACACAGAGTATTTAATTTATTATTCATTGAAACAAGTCATTAATAAAACCACAAGTAAAATCATATTTTATGTATAAAACAAGGTTATTTAAAATCTCTTTTGTGTTCATTTTGACAAAGAAGATCCCACAGATAGTGAATAAATAATTTGTGGGTTTAATCTGTGTAGGGTTCGAACGAATTTTGTATATAGTTAAGGAGATTTCCATTGTGGTTTTATTATTTTCTGGAACATTTTAATAATCCTGTCTATATAATATGACCGACTGACTGCTATGATGGATTTTGGTTGATTTGGTGATATTATCTCAGCCTTCCAGCCTACAATATCCGAGTCTGAATGCGTGTCCCGACACACAGTATAATTATATATTTCAAAGATATGTCCAACTTAAACTGGTGGTGGTCCCCCGGTGCTACGAGCAATTTATTGTAGCCCATGTACAGACGCCAACACATCGAGCTACCCCAATCTGTCGAATTTGCCCAATTGAAAGTGAGCCTTATACTTATGTGATAAAGTTGAAAATTTATAAAAGAAATTTGACAGATTGGGGTAGCTGGATGTGCTGGCGTCTGTACATATGTAATGCAAGATGTAAAACTATTATCTTCCCTCAAAAATCCGTAAAGCCGTTTTGTTTCATTGATTATAATAGTATTATTAAAGATATAATTAGAACAAATAACAGTAGAATTACAATTTCGTAACAAAAAGGAAATATTTTATATTAACTTGTGACCTCCATACTAGTCACCTAGAATGCAGGTCATAAGTTAGACTTTGTTGTAGAGAGCAAATGATAAAATAACAACAGCATCCGCAGTTAATTAAAATTAATATTGTACCGAGCGGTGGGTCAGAGGATGGTAAAATAAACTAGTGTTTTCAGGGTATCTTTATTGGCGTCGACAGTGACAGTTGGTTCACCAGTAAGATCACGGAACACACGTACTTAGAGTCCCGATGACTAGCATTCTGGTTAAGTCCACTCATAGCGTACTTCAGAGTCCAAATGACGAGCACTGCCAAAGCTAAAGTCCCAACGTACACACTTCTCACTATGTAGGGAACACTTGGCTTTGTTTATTTCCACTGATCACTTGCTTGTTCAGATTTCCACTATATTCCTTCCTATTAATTTATACACGCCAATCTTTAATTTCGCATGTGGTGTTAACCTGTAACTGGTTGCTACACAAGAAAATGTATCGTGTTTGACGGTCACCGTAGCTTAGTTGGTAGTGCTCCTGCCTACGAAGCTGGTGGTCCTGGGTTCGAATCCCGGTAAGTGCAAATATTTGTGTGATGAGCACGAATATTTGTTTCCGAGTCATGGATGTTTTTTTTATGTATATAAGTATTTATCTATCTATATAAGTATGTATATCATCACCTGGTACCCATAGTACAAGCTTTGCTTAGTTTGGGGCTAGGATGATCTGTGTTACATTGTCCCTAAAAAAAACCCGTCGATTTTACTCCTAAATTGTTCCAAATTTTTAAACACAACTAAATAGCAAATACCGATATACTTATTTTTATACGCTTTAATATGAGACTATATTTCGCCTCATGTGGAGCCCCAAACATAACGTTAAACTGGCTACGTATCAGAGCGTCGTACAGAGCTGAGATTACCCTAACATTTGTGAAGGAACTTTGCAAGTCTTTAAAATGCTTTTACAGACACTTATTATATGCTCCCGGAATGGTAACTGCACTTCCATATGGACATCTAGATCGCGCGTAGACTTCCCTTTTTATGATACTGCCGTCCACTTTGTAACCATATTGTATATTCGAAAAAAGAATCTTGAAAAAGTTGATTAAACAATTGCCGAAACGGCGTCGTCGTCGGATGTTTGAAACTTCGAACATGACATAAAATATCGCATATAGGTATATAATATATAAGTAAAAGGGACGGAAATGTGTTACCTACCGGAACTAAGAAAGCTGGCATGTGCTATATGACTTGACTAATGAGCGCGTGCGGTTGCGGGAGGTGGCTGTCAGATGGTGCCAACCCATTTTACGCAAGGTTGGTACCACGACACACAGCTGGCCAACAAAGTGTATGCGATGATATATTCGACCAATCACATTTATTATGAACTAGCTTTTGCCCGCGACTTCGTTCGCGTGAAATAGTGACTTCCAGCAGATTTTTGGTTTTATCCACATAGTTCCCGATCTCGCGGGATGTCGTCAAAAATGAAATGTGGAAGATATTCTAGGGAACTCTTCAAAAATCAACATAATGAGCTCTGCGTTTGAATTGAAGATATGTATACTCACTTAGGGCATTAAAGCCGTTATTGCCGATCGAAAAAGGCGAAAATGTTATTTCTCCCTTATTTTCAAAATATTATTTTGATTTGCCATTTCAGAAAAAAATACTGTTTCTCGCTTGACAAATTTTCTATTATTTTAGGCTTTAAAGATTATTAAAGTTTCTTACACCAAGACATTTCTGTATACCACGTTTTTAGTTTTGCCATCCTTTGCAAAAATATATAGGTCTTGTGGTTTTGACACTCTTGAGCACGCATCGTAGAGTTGTCCATGGGAGAAACAGTCTTTTTCAAGATGTACCCCCGCAACTTTAAGCGTTTGCCCTTGGGCTTTATTTATGGTTATTGCAAACGCAGTTTTCAGCGGAAACTGAACTCTTTTGAATTGGAATGGCAAATCAGTTGGAATGATGGGAATGCGGGGAATAATTACAGTTTCGCCTTTTGCCATTCCAGTCATAATAACGGCTTTAATGACATTCCGTCCTAAATAGATTACTTGTAACCGTGTGCCGTTACATAGCCTTGGTGGATCTAGGTTTCTCATAAGCATCACAGGAACTCCAACTTTCAGCCTCAACTTGTGAGAAGGCACTCCTGATAACTCTAAGGAGTTGAGAAACTCTGTTGGGTAAGATGTCACTTTCTCGGTATCCACGACGTTATCTACTGATAGATACTCGATGACATCTCTCTCTACGTCAGACATAATTTGGTCATTTATCCGGCCTACTATTTCATTTACTGGCGCCAATATCTCCCTTTCGTATAACCATTCCCGATTTTCGATATTAGCGCGTAAATCCGGATAGACACTATTTTTTAAATTGTATGTGCTATCCACAATTTGCCATCCCAACGCCATCTATCGAGCATAGTGATAACTCGGATTATTTATCTATACTCCGTTCGGGCATTTTCTTTGTACTAAAAGTTTTATTATATTGATATTATTTTTTTCATACCTTTTTACTATTTATTTACTTTTTTCCGATGAATTAAAACAATAACATGAACCGAACTCGTGTAATGATCGACACCATTGCGCGATCACCAACTCGACATAATATAGTACTAATAGAATTATCTATACTCCGTTAGGGCATTTTCTTTGTACTAAAAGTTGTATTATATTATATTTTTATTATATTATTATTTTCATACCTTTTTACTATTTATTCACATTTTTCCGATGAATTTTCAGTACTGAATTGAAGCCGACTCTTGACCAATAGATGGCGCTGTATGTCCGGAATAAATTTTATTTTTATTTTATTTTTTGTAATAAAAACTATCCTATGTCCTTTCTCAAGTTCCAAGCTATGTCTGTACCAAATTTCACACAAATCGGTTCAGTAGTTTAGGCTTGAAGCGAAGACAGACAGACAGAAAGGCAGACAGACAGAGTTACTTTCGCATTTATAATATTAGTTTGGATAAATTGGCTTCACATACATTTCATCTGAATGTTATAATAGGAAATGATAACATGACATCTGCGACTACGGTAAGGCCCGCTCAATTTTATCTTATATCATAATTTCCATGATTTTTGTTGTGAATGCAGAGAAGAAGGGATAAAACGCATTAGGTGAATACATTTGAAGTAGTTAAGCTAGTTATCATCTTCAGCTATTTTCCACAATATAATCTGCCCATCTCTTTATCTATCGTCCTGGTGTCCATTCTTTGTGTTATAACTTCAATCAGTTTTTTTTATTCAGTCCTGTTTTGTCATAAACTCGTTCATTTCAGTTTTAATTTACCCTTTAAATCTTTTATTTTCTAGCGTCTATTGTATTCATCAGTTTCAACATTCACACACATTTTAAAATTTTTCCTAGCCATGAAAGTTTTAGTCCAAAAACGAATAATATTGTCGATTGTAACATTGATAAACGGATTATATTTTCATATCGTGATCCAATGAACATAACTGTGCGGAATTACTTATTTTTAATTTTCAATACTATAACAGACCAGACAGATAAGTCTACTAAAAATCACGTTAGATGAAATTAGAGCTATAATTTAAAAACATAATAATTACAGTTTAAAAAAATATACAACCGACGCTTATTTAATAGAGCTATAAAAATTAATCATCACAGTTTTAATAAATATGCAACCGACAAGGTTGCAATCAAAACTGTGACTTAATAAAAAGGAAAAATATATCATTTTTATATCTATCTAAATATGTTTATGTTTTTATTTAATCATCATTCACATGTCTGATGTCACATGCTTCGCTTGTGGTTTAGTCATATTAACAGTAATTTTGCGATATAGCGACAGGATATCCTTACTTTATCCGCCAAGAACTTTAAACGCTTGTAAATAAACATTCTTTTCTTTTAATAAAATCAACATTAATCCAATCTCCTATTATCTCTAGAACAGAAGTTTGGATGAATATTGATTTTTTTTGTAATATGACTTAGTTTATTGAAGTGACATTAAGACTTACATCAGAATACAAGTAATTTTGCGATTTAGCAACAGGATATCCTTACTTTATCCGCCAAGAAATTTAAGCGCTTGTAACTAAACATTCTTTTCTTTTAATAAAATCAACATTAATCCAATCTAGAAGTTTGGATGGATATTGTTTTTTTTTTGTAATATGACTTAGTTTATTGAAGAGACATTAAGACTTACATCAGAATACAATAAATTGTAAAAGAAATTCAAATTTAGATTTGCCAGTACCCAATATATATTTTTTTTTATTAAGGAGCAACAGTTGGAATGCGCAATATAGACACAAAAAATTGTATTATAATTGATTTTTTTTAAGACAACCCGCGAACTAGGGAATCAATCCCTGTGTCGCGGGGTACTTTACAAACATATAATTACAAATTACATCCAGATTCAGAACAACTATTATATATTTATAGGTCACATAAATGGTCTTTCGGTTGATACGATGGTGATGATGATGATGACGATGACACAAATAGTTGTCCGGCGCGGGACTCGAACCCGCGACACGAAGCGGAGAGGCGACTGTCTTAGCTAGCCGCTGCGCCACACGTGCAGTCAAATTAAGTATTACACTCTGTATAAGTCGATATATCCTACTTTTTTAAATAATACTGGCCGAAGCTGCCATTATATTAAAGTAGTATTTAAGGCATGACTTTATGACCAGCATAAGCGAAAGAACACCTTCACAGAGCTGATGTCTGCAGTCGTAATGAATATTTCATATCCCAAGATGCACGTTAACAACAAAAGCAATGAAATTATATTAGTCTTAAAATATTATTGCTATAGCGCTTGCTGTTCTACAGTATTTTCCTTTGTGACGTTTATTTTCAGAGATATCCAAACAGACACTAATGGGCACGAGAACGCTTGAGCAATTACCTAATTGCAAAGCTTTGTAATTTTTCTGCCACACAATTGTCATTGTACTATAGGACGAATTGGGTTTTTTTCTTTAGCTAAGTATCTTTTTGTCTAGGAAACGAATCATCAGCCTAAAATTCACGATTCATATTTATTTAGTAAATTAATTTATAATTTAAAAGAAAAATGTCAGCTATATTAACGGCTACCATAAATAACTTATAGGGCGCCGATAAAAATCCGCATCGTGGGGAGGTAAAGTGCCCAGAAGGCTGGCCCATTGCCATGCTGTATGGCAATGCTGATTCTTTGACCCAACAAACAGCCAGCCCTCTGCTCATAAGAATTGTCGATCAAACGTTTCGGAATTCCACGAAACAATAAATGTGAGTCAGGAACCTACGTTTCCAACCCAAAAGGGTGAGTACGGAATTTCCAAGGAGGTTTGTGCAATTGCGCCGTTTCAGGGTTTCTACTGATGCAGCAGAAGCGCTCAGAGATTTAGGGAAGAGGAGAAGGTGCAATGGTGTCAACGCAGGTAGCGTCCAAACACCAAATGGGGAAGACCTTTGGTGTGGGACGCTACATGCGGTGCATCTTCCACGGTAGCAAATAAATTACTATTATGATAAATAATTAAATTACCATTATGATATTATTATCAAATATCTTAAATGACTTAGGATTATGTTTGTCATTGATAATCTAATTCATTTAAGATGTTTTAACACTGAATTAATTCGAATTTATTTGCTAAATACTTACAAGACTAGTTTATTAAAATAACTAACGCTAAATTAAAATCTAAACTCTAAAAATATCAAATTAAACATGTCACAAAACTTTTAATATAGTATTCGTAACACAATTAAATAAATTACAGATGTTTTATAATAATATCAATATCATTTCATTTTTTTGCCAGATAGTATTATTTGTTTTTTTTTTATTTAATATTTTCATTTATATATTGGGTCGCTCTCTTGGTTTTAGCCACAATCTGCACATGTCATCTTATTATAGCGAAGGCGAACTCGGGATTGGTAGAGCAATAATAAGATTCAATTAGGCGACTAACAAGCAATAGTCGCAGATTTTATTACTACGTTCAACTATATAACTACAAAAAGAATACAATATGTAAAAACCGTAGCCTAGTTGGTAGTGCTCCTGCCTACGAAGCTGGTGGTCCTGGGTTCGACTCCCGGTAAGTGCAAATATTTGTGTGATGAGCACGAATATTTGTTTCTGAGTCATGGATGTTTTCTATGTATTTAAGCATTTATCTATCTATATAAGTATGTATATCGTCGCCTGGTACCCATAGTACAAGCTTTGCTTAGTTTGGGGCTAGGATGATCTGTGTGACATTGTCCCTAGATATTATTATTATTATAAAACGCGTATATCTTCTTTGCTTTATTCACCGTATTATTTTTATAAATTATGAAGCACTTATTTGGAACTTAAGCGCTTATTACTTAAAGTAAAATGTATATTGAAATGATTTAATATTTCACCTATATTGATAAGGGTCCACACTTTTTTCAGTTCAACGCTACAGCGCTGAATACATAAACTGAAAGAGAAAATTCAATTTCACAATAAATTAGTTTTTCCCGAGCCAACTTAATTCGTTTGAAACGGGTTAGGATCAACCAGTTAACCCTAACCAATCTAATTACCTTGTTATGAAAACGTTGAATTTATTAAGTATGTATACTGACCATTATTGTTGTATTTTTAACCGGCTTCAAAGATTGAGGTTAGCAAATAGACTGTACGTTCTTTTTTTATATTTTAGATGATTTCGCCACTGTTTGTAAACCGATTTTGATAATTTTAGGAGGTTTGGCGTGTTTGGTAGATTCTTGCCTACACACCGCAGGTTGTGGGTTCGATTCCCACCCAGGACATAATATATTTGTGTGCATTAATACATTTTTTTGTCCTTCTTCTTCTTCTTATCGTGTCGATGGTAAGAATTATATTTTATCTTGCCAAAATTGAGCAACGCTGATTGCATTGGCTGAAGCGTCATACAAGTCCTGAAGGGAACAAGAGACTGTACAAGAAAGACAATCAGATAAATGAGGTATACTTTGGGGTGACACGCCGCACTCGCAGATGTTTTGTGATGTGGGAATGTAACCCCATTTGCACATGTTTTCCTTGGATCTACCAAGCTGGGTACGTAGTCTATTAAGAGTACTCCAGGTTGGCCATGGCAAATTATATCCCGGAGGTAATTTTAATTTATTTGTCCTAATTCTGGGTGTAATAAACTATATTTATGTATTTACAAAAAAGAAAAGTGTAATATGTAGTATATCAGTTATTTGGTGTCCATGTTCAGCTTAGTTTAGGATCTCTAATATATAAAATTCTCGTGTCACAATGTTAGTTACCTTACTCCTCCGAAACGGCTTCACTGATATTTACCAAATTTTATATGCATATTCAGTAGGTCTGAGAATCGGCTACTATCTATTTTTCATACCCTTATGTGATACGGATTGTTCACCCTTAACATATTGATGGACAAAATTTTTTGTTTTTATTTTTCTATAATGTGGCATTAGAAAATACATACAACCCTAAAATGTTACCCTTTTATCGCCAACTCCCATTTTTAATAGCATTTTAATATTTAATTGTCCTACTGAGTTTTTTTTATGTTCCTGTATGATTTACATTGAGATTTCGGGTTTTATTTGTCGTTTGCCGGGATAGCTAGTTATTATATATTTATTTTTTGGAAAACGCCCGCACTCGGGAATTTAATTAATTTGCCTTGTGCGGGCGTTGTCAAAAAAATAGTAGCCAGTTTAATAGAAACTAGCCATTTGCGCAAGATCTATTATAGTGCACAGGTGTGTGCGCAAGCGAAGGTGTTCTCTCTACTTACTCTCATGGTCCGATGTAACGGCGGCACTAGTGTTGAAAATGACTAAAGTGACTGAATTAGACTGTCATTTACGGTCAAATAGGTCATTAACTGTCAAAAATGGTCATTTTCAGTCAATTTGATTTCAGTAATATTTTAGTACCTTTTATGTTTCTGTCGTTGATAAAAGTCTACAACTTCTAAATTGAAACAAAAAAGTGTTTTTATATGACTTACAGTATTATTATATAGTGTTAATCATTTTACATTTCTAATCATACGTGCATTTAAGACAAAATGGCAACGTCGCATCGACTTTGATGTCGTCTTATCCTCTCATGATAATAATATAATACATAAAAAAAACTTCGTTTAACAAAACCGACTTCAAAAACTAAAAAGTATAAAAAAATATCTTAATAAAGATTTAATTTAATACATCACTTATAAATATAATATTAATGAAATAATATAATTTGTATGTGCTACCTATTGATAGGTTTGAAGTCGGTGCCAAGCCAATTGTAATAGTAGGTACCACACTTACTTTCAGCGGGATAGCTTCCTATTTCTACACAAACAACCCAAGCGTGCAGACGTCGTTGACGGTCGTCATATATTTTTATGATACAGTTTCATATTAATTCATATTGTTCTTTAAATTTATTTACTTAGGTTAATCTTTAGTGTAGAAGTTTCATCACAAAGTATGAAAGCTGTATGTAATATTAACTTTTATTTTGCTAAGGCTTGGCACCGACTTCAAACCTATCAATAGGTAGCACATACAAATTATATTATTTCATTAATATTATATTTATAAGTGATGTATTAAATTAAATCTTTATTAAGATATTTTTTTATACTTTTTAGTTTTTGAAGTCGGTTTTTTTAAACGAAGTTTTTTTTATTTGTTACTTTTTAGTGTCTAGCTATGGTTAGGACTTCGAAAGGTGCCGCGCGCCTCAAAACTATAGATCCCAACAAACGAGAACGGAAAAAAGAAACATCGTCCGAAAAAATGTTGTTCGAAACTCTTTTTCACGTTCTTGTGGGACAGTGAATGATCTAAAAGACCGTTTGTAAAGTAAGAAAAACTACATAAAATTACGTTCACTCTAAGAAAACTTGCACAGTACGAGTTTAGACTAGCTAAGATTTATGAAAGTCTGAACAGCAAGCGCATAGGTTAGGCCGTATTTATGACCATCTAGCTAACGAGTCTGTGTGCAGAGGGCTGATAGCCTAGGTCTTATTTATCATTGATTAGATAATGAGTCGGACTCGCCCGTGAAAGGTGGAATGTTTCTTTCCGTAGCAGCAAGTATTTGAGTTGATAGAATGGAAGTCAAATTGCGGTTTACGATTTATGACGCATTAAAAAAACTACTTACTAGATCTCTTTCAAACCAATTTTCGGTGGAAGTTTGCATGGTAATGTACATCATCTATTTGTTTTAGTTTTATGATTCTCTTATTTTAGAAGTTACAGGGGGGGTGGCATTTTAAGCCTTTGGAAGTGTCTCTCGCGCAAGCTATACAGTTAAGAAAAAAATATATTATAAACCTCAATATCATTTTCGAAGTCCTATCCATAGTTTAGTGTCCTATACATATATACCTATACATACATACGTATATATAGAAGGAGCTATCTACATGTATAGTTTAGTGAAATTTTTTTTAATTCAGTTCTAAGTAAGTATAGGGAACCCCTAAATTTTATTGTTTGTTTCTCTATTTTTGTGTGAAAATCTTAATGCGGTTCACGGAATACATCTGCTGACCAAGATTTGACAGTACAGTTCTTATAGTTTCGGAAAAAAGAGGCTGTGACATACGGACGGGCAGACATACAGACATGACAAATCAAGAAGAACCTTTGTGAAAGACATTTGGCTACAGAACCCTAAAAATGGCATCTATTCCGCATCAAACTAAAAAAAAACACGTAAATCGGTTCATAAATCTCAGCGTAATCGGTGTACGTACATAAAAAAATAAACTGGTGCTAAAAGTGCGCCTACATGCGCTTCCAAAAAAAAAGCTTATACGTGCGTATTAAACGCTTGTCGTCTGAAATTGTTCTTTATGTTCATGCCAAGACACACTTGAACAGGATGAGTCTAGCTTGACTAGCTAAGATTTACAAACGTCTGTGCATCATCGACATCGTCCACTTAAACAAAAAATTTCATACAAAAATGTCCATAAAATAAAAACTACTGGGCCAATCTATATAAAATTTTTATGGGACCAAATGGCAACTATTCCGCATCAAACTAAAAAAGAATCACGTAATTCGGATTCTAAATCTCCGAGTAATCGGTGTACATACATAAAAAAAAAAATACCGGTGAACTTGAGAACCTCCTCCTTTGGAAGTCGGTTAAAAATAAAACGTTGCTTCATTAAAACTTGCATATAAATTGGGTACCTAAATAAATAAATAATTGGGTGGTAGTCGAAAATAGATAATAATATTTGAGTCAAATTGACTGAATTTGACAATAAATGACCGATCATTTAAGGTTTATGACAATTGTGACTAGTCATATTCAGCCATTTTACATCTCTAGGCGGAACTCATTCCGGTCATATTGTGACACGGCCGTAAAGCACGACCATGGTTTCCTTGCCAACACTGACGGAGGATGTAGATGCTGTGCATACATTTTTTTTCTGGGCGCTTGCTCGGGCGTAAATGAAAAATGTATTCGCTACTTGAAAAGTAGGTTAGGTAAGGTTAGGACTGTACTGTACGTAATGACAAATGTTTTCTTTAAATGATTTTTCTTGAGTTTTTTTTACCTTGAGCCATGCGGGTTTCAGACTCGAGAAATTTTCTCAAAAGAATACCAATACCACATTTTTGTGCCGCATATTTGCGGCGGTTGAAGTCTTTATCGCTAGACCACCGAGGCACTTACACTATTGCGCCTGCGATGTGTGTCGGTTAACGTATTATACTATTAGCTGCCGCAGTTGTAATTAAATTTTGATTGATTGTGATACTAAAATAATCTGGTTATAATGAGAGACGTTTTCTTTAATACGCAAAGTGATTTATTTGGTTGAAGTCGTTATCTCCACTTACACTATTGCGCATGTAATGTCTGTTGTTTAACGTATTATGGTATTATCTGCCGCAGTTGTAATTCAATTTTGATTGATTGTGATAATAAAATAATCTGGTTATAATGACAGACGTTTCCTATAATACGCAAAGTGATTTATTTGGTTGAAATCGTTATCTCCGGACCAACGAGGCACTTAACTATTGTGCCTGTAATGTGTGTCGGTTAACGTATTATGTTATTAGCTGCCGCAGTTCTAAATCAATTTAGATTGATTGTGATAATATAATAATCTGGTTATAATTATAGACGTTTTTTATAATACGCAAAGTGATTTATTTGGTTGAAGTCGTTATCTCTAGACCAACGAGGCACTTACATTATTGCGCCTGTAATGTGTGTCGCTTAACGTATTGCGGTATTTGCTGCCGCAGTTATAATTAAATTGGGCATAGCGTTCATTCGATCAAAGACTGGGGAAGTACCTCCACCTTACAGAAGACATCCCTTAATAATAACATGAATAACTTAATGTTGTGTTTCCGAGTGTGAGTAAGGTCGCTAATTGGGGTGGGGGGAAGGGTCAGCAACACTTGTTTGCTGACTCTTATAGGCCGGCAACGCACCCGTGACTTCTCTGGTGTTTGCGAATGCCCATGGGCGGCGGTGATCACTTACCGTCAGGTGACGCTCTTGCTCGTTTGTCGCCGTCCGATATAAAAACAAACTCGTTATAATGAGAGCCGTTTTCTATAATACAAAAACGTTATGTTCAAAAAACGTTATAATTAGGTGATTAAACCCTTCAACTCGAATGCACGTGTAGCGCAGCGTTTACGACAGTCGCTTCAGCTTTGTGTCCTGGGTTCGATTCCAGCACAGGACAACTATATCTGTGACCCATAAATGGTTGTTCTGAGTCTGGATGTACTTTGTGTCCGTCAATTATATATTTGTAAAGTAACCCGCGGCACAGGGACTAATAAGACACCTTAATAAACTGTGCATTTGATTAACGCATTGCGTTTCACCATCACCTTCCCGTTAAATTTATTTGCCAGATAGCTACACGGCAGTTACTTATTAGTAGGTTTGGCAACGTCGCATTTTGTCGTTCCGTTTTATGTAACAGACAACCTATAAATACATTTCTTATGATAAACACACTTAAAAATATCTTTTTATAAATTTTTTATGGTAAGCATTTTCAGGCTTGCATTTTTTTTTAAATTTATCTTCTAACTATTATTTTATCAAACAAAACTACATAAATAAATTGATTTTTTTGCGTGAAAAACGTACGAAAGTCAAATATAATATCAACAAATGCATTTCGCTTGTTGCAGTGTTTCGGTGGTGTTTTTCTTACTTTTGATTATAATTTTTGACTTTTGACGATAATGGCTAATCGTATTCTAAAATCTGCCTCATGCAAGGTCTCCATATATCAAGAGTGGTGTTGGATTTCTGCGCGGTTCAGTTACACGATCAAAAAATTCATCAAATTCGTTTCCAATAGTATCAAATATTTCTATTTTATTAAATTATTCCCAACATAACACATGTCTACAAATGAACACCACCGAAATAAGCATCGGATGACAGCTGTCAAATGAGTTATCCATCTGTTAACTTAGCTATCTGAAGCTTGATCTGACCGATAGTTTACTTGGCAGTTTATTTGCCAGTTAGTACTATTTATGGATTGTGAAGCGCAAACTATGTCTTTATTTGATAGATAAGTTGCAAGTAGCTTATTCGGGACTTTACCAGGACACTGTGAAACAGACCCTAAATACATTAACATATGTAGAAGTTAATTAAAATAGTTTACTACAAAAGTGCGTTCATTGGAAGTGCTATTCTAATTCAAAATTATTATATACAGAATGAATTTATTCTATGTTCAAAATGTAAAAAAAAAAAGAAAAAACAAAACACGGCGCCACAATTCTTAGTAATTTGCTACGTTAAGGAAAATTAAAATTATATTATTTAATAAATTGTGTGATTAGATTGTTTTTTTTTTTTTATTAATATGCCGTGATATCTCTAAGAGTCATGTCACGTCGTCATTTGAGTTAAGATGAAATGTAACGAGTCGTGGGCATTTTAGAAAATCGTGTTATTCAACATGTTGTTACTAAGATTCAATACACCAGCTAAAACATTATATCAAGGTTGTGGTCACGTTATCGCAGTACTGGTGAGGTGATTGAACGGAACACGCATAGATATCGTGTTACTACGCAGAGACAGGATCGATATCTCCAAATGACCGTCAAAACACAACCCAATATCACAGCGATGGAACTACTGCAAAGCCTTCGAAAGGATTACCAATTGCTGGAAAACGACCAAACCGTGTGAAGTACCTACTTTTAGTTCATGCTCGAAGACCGCTAGGTGTTTAACCATTCTGACGTCGCAATCGCGTTCGGCTGCTTTCGTAGGCTCGGGAGCTGCATTTACTATGGAGTGATGAACAATTAGTGCGATTCACCCAACCCAGCTTGATTGGATCCAAGGTAGCAATACGATACGATTTTGCTCCTTCCCATACGGTACGGCTGATATCAGCCGCTCACCAAGACCACGATATTTCAGTTTTGGATTGGCCTGCACGGACACCCGACTTCAATCCTATTAATCAAAATACAAAATCAATATGTAATGTTAATTCCGCTAATTGCCTGGTACTTCTTACAACGAAAAGCTTTGGGAGATTTCCCGCTAAAGTTTACGACGGCACAACAACTTTACGAACTCTTACAAAGGATATAGGACGTCATACGGTCATGCCGCAGCAAGATATTGACATTTTAATATTGATTATGAACACTCGATGTGGATGTGTAATTAATGTAAGAGGTGGCAACATTGAATATTCATAATAAGATTTTTTAAATTTTAATTAAAATTAATAATAATAATAATAACTCTAAAAAGAGAGAATAAATACATAAAAAAATAATAATATCTCGGGACAATGTCACATAGATCATCCTAGCCCCAAACTAAGCAAAGCTTGTACTATGGGTACCAGGCGACGATATACATACTTATATAGATAGATAAATACTTAAATACACAGAAAACATCCATGACTTAGAAACAAAGACTCGTGCTCATCACATAAATATTTGCACTTACCGGGATTCGAACCCAGGACCACCAGCTTTGTAGACAGGAGCACTACCAACTAGGCTACGGTGACCGTCTAAAATAGGTTTAAAAGAACAAATAAAGTTATTTTTAACATACAAATATTATACACGGGGATTAAAAAAATTATAACATAAAAATCTGGAAGTTTTTTTTTTAATTTTTATTAAAAGACCTTAAAGTAACCAATAGAAGTACCAAACCAAATATCATTCTTCCATTTGCATTAAGTATTAGAAAATTCTTCATAGATTTTTAGATATTTGATGAAATATAAAATATCCCTAGATTCTGTTAATGTGTGTCATTGTGTTTAGATAAAATACATATGGATTACGTCATGACTATTCACTATAGAATAGTTTAGGTATAACGAGAAGGTATATGAATTCGACGACAGTGACAAATCGAGATGACAAGTGACGCTAATGATATGTGATTGTTGCCACTCTAGCAGTCAAATAGTTTAAATTAAATTCTGCAAGATTGCGAAGGCTAACTAATTTATGTTTTGCTCTTCTACGAGAATGAAATGGAATAAGGTTAGAGATGGGTTTTGTAATAAAGCAAAAGCTAACTAATTTCTCTAACAATTAAAGATGGATGACTTCCATTTGTTTTGTTTTTAGGTACAGATTATAGCGTCTAATTTATTTATTTTCGTGAAAGAAAGTACTAGTTGGTTATTTTTGGATGCCGACTGATTTTTGTTTCAATGGTGGTATTCCACCATTGAAACAAAAATCGTTTCACAAATATTGGAAAAGTTCCAGATCCAGGTACCTCAATCTGTCAAATTTCTTTTATAGATTTTCAACTTTATCACATAAACATAAGATTCACTTTCAATTGGGGAAATTTGACAGATTGGAATAGCTTGACGTGTTGGTGTCTGTGCATGCAAAAATATATAATGTCTAAACAATTACCTCCATCTTTTCAAAGTCGTTTAAAATTATGTGAAACTTTAAGGAATTAGGGATGTATTAATTCCTACTATGTTTAATCATGGGCGTAAAAAATTAAACGCAATTATAGCACACTACTCACGGTTGCTTTGCTTATCGAACCTCCCACTTCGCCACCTGACCTTTATGTGCTTCCTCGTGTGTAAACGTGAGAACTCTCTGATAGGTTTTTAACCCCTTCTCGAACGAATGCTTATTAGTTATTTTATTTTTAGATTTTTCTGTGGGCGTACATATTTTTATATACGTAGAGGACAAAACAGCCATATTTTCAATCCGATATTTGTATTAAGATACATTACTAGTTGCCATTTTCAAGTATATTGAATTTTTCTTACTGCATTTTTAGGCTAGAAAAATATTTAAAACCAACTTTAAAAGAAGGTGGTTATCAATTCGACTGTTTGTCTATTTGAACTGATTTTAACCATTGTTGTTTAATTCGATAGGGAATACTTTCGGAAGATAAGCTCAAATCGGTCGTTGTTAAGAAAAGTTAAAGTGGGATATAGTTTTCAAAGCGGTACCTAATTATTTGATTCACTGGCAATTCGTAAACACGGGTTTGTGGGACTAAAAGTGTAACAGTTTAAATTATTTTTTTGTGAAAAAATAAATATTAATTCAATATCTGTTACGACCATATTATTATATGGTTACTAGCCGTGCTCTCGACTATATTCGTCGACCTCGACTGTGGGTAACATTCGAAAATCAGTATTCGCATGCGTGTGGCGAAATCATCTGCCCGTCTGCATAGGGGCATATTTCCCCACCTTAACCACGTCATCTCAAATAAGTATATTAAAAAAAGTTTTACCCTCAAGCTGGGTGCAAAATAACAGCACGGCGTGGCGCTGTTATTTTACACCCGCCTTGAGGGTAAAACTTTTAGAAATAAGAATGTCATATTTGTTTATATCGAATCAACAGACTAAAAAATAAGTTTCAAGCTTCTAGCTCTAAAAATGACGATACTTCCATACAACTTTTTATACCCCCCTTTCAACATCTTGCAACCCTTTTTGAATTAATAAGTAGCCTATGTGCTTTCTCAGACTCTAGACTCAGACTCAGATCTGTATAACAATTTTCATTTAAATTGGTTCAGTAGTATTAGCATGAAAGTGCGACAGACATACAGACAAACAGAGTTACTTTTGCGTTTGTAATACTCGTATTAGTAATAATGGTTAGCATTCGAGTATTTGAACATAATTGTGATAGCTATTGAATCAAATCTACCCATACATTTTCGCAAGTTTGTATGTAAACTTCTATAATTTGGAGCCATTATAACGTGAAATACAGAACAGAGCTATAGAGAAGCTACAAATATATCTTAAAATAATTGCATATAAGTGTCGTCTAGTCGTACAATCCCATAAAGAAACTATTAAAATTAAATATGTTTACTTTCGAATCAAGACATCGAGCTCATCGGGGTGGGGATGGGGAGGGTCAGCAAAACTTATTTGCGGACTCTTCTCAAGGCCGGCAACGCACTCGCGACCCCTGTGGTGTTGCGAGACCCACTTGCTCGTTTGTCGTCCTCTTATATAAAAAAGACGCTTATTACTGCAAGCTATTTTGCTACACGGTCTTATACACAATAGGCAGGATTGCATCGAAGTCATCAATAAAATATCTTAAACTGTACCTAGAACAGTGTGTAAGGTTGATAAAGATGTTTTTTTTATGGATGGGTCTTTGTTTAATATTATTACTATTATTATTGTAAATTTAACTTTTTCGTTTCATTCTCTCCAATGTTGTTTGGTATTTTTGAACTTATAAAAATAATGTAGTCGTTATTGTTTTCTATTGTTTTTCTGCATATGAATATATTGTTTAATCTACCCATAAGTAGCCTATTGTACTTTATATTTATTTAGCATTAAACTTGACAGCACTCTACATATACGTTTATATATGATATAAATATGTTTTGGAACACATTTTTCTTTTTGGAATCCTTGACAGGCTGTGGTTCGTTCTCATTACATTATATAGTGTCATTTTAGCTCATGTTCTACAACTGTTTGTTTTCCAAATAAAAATAAGAAACCGACAAAAACAAAACATTAAACCGTCAAGACGTTACTGCCTTAACAGTTTAATGTTTTGTTTTTGTTCAACAGATTTGTTTACCCGATTTTTATTCCCGGCAATTTGAAATATTGAAAATTGCCGGGAATAAAAATTGGGTAACGTTTGATTACTTCGTTCAGTTTTAGATAACAGACAGAAAAACCCAAAATCCCGTTAGCGGTATTCTTTTTGCTTCTAGAGCTTTGACTGTAGGGATTCTTAAGGGACTTAAGCGTTCAGTTTTGTATGACGTAACCAACTTTAAGATCTCTATTGTTTACTTAGTTTATTTATTTTTATACCACGGATTACAAGAAGAATTGAGTCGGAAACGTTACATATCAATTAATCATAATAACAAATATGTGGATACTGGGTAACGGATAGAAATACTTATGTACATTATTTTTGTAAATAATCATCATCATATCAGCCGAAAAACGACCGCTGCTGGACAAAGGCCTCTCCTAAAGATATCCACAATTGCCGGCCTTGCGCTATTCGCTTCCAGCGGTTTCCAGCACCCGAACAAGATCATCGGTCCATCTTGTAGAGAGGCCCTCTACAAGATGGACCGATGATCTTGTTTGGGTGCGTTACCCACGCTGCGTCCAGTTCGTGGTCGCCTCTCGAGAACCTTTCTGCCCCAACGACCGTCGGTTCTACGAGCTGTGTGTCCCGCCCACTACCACTTCAGTCTTGCAATTCTTCGGGCTTCGTCGGTGACGTTGGGTCGCCTGCGGTTTTCGACATTTCTTTTTGTAAATATATGTATCTATAGAATACTTACTTATTACTTACTGTCCTGCGTCACTTTTACTTTTCTCAAATTTTCATACCGTGCACATGTTTTGGAAGACTATCGAGTACCTACTAATCCATTTTGTATGCCATACTGACATGTATCTATTGTATTCAGTTGTGTTGTGTTCCAATAAAAAAAAATACAATATTGAAGCAATAGAGCAAACACATCCTTTCTTTCAGGTAAGCATAAATTGGAAGAGTGAATCATCTTGCAATTTTCAGATCCAGTCACTAACTTAGTACTCTTGCCTTTATAAAAATATAGTTATGAATTGAATTTTAGTTTTAACATTATATTACGATCACATTAACGCATTCTATTTATCCACTACTTCATTTGTTACACACCCACTTTTTAAAACAATTACAGCTCCTATCCATCCAAAGGTTGTCTGGAAGAAATCGCTTAATGCGATAAGACCACCCGTTGTACTAAATTGTATTATTATTATTTGTCCTACCTATTTATCCTACTTGTGTGTACAATAAAGAGTATTCTATTCTATTCTAACACCATTATAATACACTTAATTTGATTAGATTTGACTTAAATGAATGAAGCAAATTTAAGTTGTTAGTATTCGTTGGTACATTAAATTTCATTATATAAAGAGATATCCGTTCAGAATAGAAAATAAATATCATCATTTCAGCCAAAGTACTTTACTGCTGGACTAAAACCTCCCCAAAGAATGGGTGGATATGCCATAATAACCTCGCTTGGCAGACGGGTTAGCGATCGCAGTTTAATGATCACAGTTCATAGAAAAATGCTGCTGCCCATTAGGTGTTCCCTCGGATAATTTCTACGCCCCCCACGGGATGAGATGGGGTGGTGATATTCTATGCTGTCACCACACAGCAACGAAAATAAATATGAGTTGAAACAAATACCATTTTTATTAGTTGTCGGTATTGGAAAGGAATAAGTTAAACATATTAATTGATGAAGCAGCGCGTATAGAATGAGCAAGAGAATTATATAAGCGTACCGCACAAACACAAATACTTCTGTTAGGTGGCGATCGAACCCACGACCACCTCTGGCTTAGCAGTCAGGGTGATTAATCACTAGACCAACAGTGCAGTTAGTCAGGCGAAATATATCAAATGACATCGGCAAATCCCGGCCTGTGATGGACAACAGTTTATTACTATTTAAAAAAGAAATTATAATATTTCAAAATCCTCCATGCTTTTTATTTCCTTGTACAACGTAGGAAAATGATTTAAATTCTTAAAAGTTACTAAATCAATTTATTCCGGCATTCATGTTTCTTAAACTGTCTTATAGGGTCTGGCTGCTTCGGTCTTTTGAGCCGTAGCGGAAATATTTATTTTTCCTGTCGTGCAGTTATTATTACATTGTCATTGTTAGAGGCGTTATAATTTCACTGTATTGAAATACCTATGTAATATTTGCATACAAAATATTATCCTCAATAGTCATAATATAAATCAATAGTATGTATGGTATGTTGATCTATAAATCAATGAAGGAATAATTCTTCATAGTAATGGCAACACTTTTTATCTGTCATATTGAACTGATTATATTTTGATTTACATTCGTGTTTAGGCTTGCTTGACTTCCAACGTGGATGTTTTCTTGCGGCTTGTATATTTACGACGACCTTTGGCTTTGTTTCTGGATTCTGTTTTCGACTTCCCGACTGACTCCGGCTTTCTTGGACTTTGGATCTACGCATCATGATTTACCTCTGCTATTCGCACCTCGGACCACTTATTTTGTCTCAACTATGGCCGCGGTTATTTTTTTGAATTGGTGTGAACTTACCACGGTTGTCATAAACATCTCTATTAACCTGTTTTACTTATTTATATATAGAAAGTTTTATAATTATTACAAAGAATTTTCAAAATTCATTCCATGCTGTAATACAATATAGAAATCTTGTTTACCCTATACGCATTATAACACATAATTCCCATGTTTTACATAAAAAATAAATACCTATACAGGGCGATAGAATATTAGTGCCTCTTCAAAATGCATATTGTTTTATTTATGTCCATTCCAGGCCATGTTTGTATGGGCTTGTTGCCGATCTCCTTTGTGATTGTATTTATGACTAGGCATATTATTATCATCATCATCATTATCATCATATCAGCCGAAAGACGTCCACTGATGGACAAAGGCCTCCCCCAAGTAGGGTTACAATATGACAGGCGTAAGCCGCATTTGACAGGCATTTTAAAGTTTTGACAGGCGTGCGGCCGGCATTGGTCTGAGAGACAGGCATTTTTAAATTTCGCGTCCGCGCGTGCATCGCGCTTGCATAAATGCAAAACTGTATCTCGTGAAGATTTTTACGTTTACATTTAAGAAAAGAAAAAACTATTAAATAAAATTATGTCCTCAATATCAATAATAAATATCCTTCTTCATTATTATCTGTTGGCTTTTACTTATTACCTAAAGCGTTTTGCTTTAGACAGGTATTTTTTCGAAAATTCAGGCATTTTAGGTACCATAGACAAGCATCCCCTCTATTTACATATCGTAACCCTACCCCCAAGGATCTCCACAATAGCCGGTCCTGCGCTGCCCGCATCCAGCACATTATTATATCCAACTAATATTATAAAGGCGAAAGTTTGTGAGTGTGAGTGTGTTTGTTACTGCTTCACGTATAAACGGCTGGAGCGATTTTTATAAAATTTGGTATGGTGTTAGCTGACACCCTGGATTAACACAGGCTATAATTTATAAAGTTTAATGCAGGTAAAACCGCGGGGCATAGCTAGTAACAAATATGTCAAATAGCAAAGTTCAATTTACATTAGAAGACACAATAATATGTTAGACATTTTTATTCACGAGTTAAAATTGGATCGCCATATATTGAAAAACTTTGGACATATAATCACTCGACAATAGAGAAACAAGAGACCCTTTTCAATCATTGACAAATTCGATAACATTTATTCTGTTATTCGAACATTATAAGTATTATTAAATTTGTCAATGACACTTACCGATTTTTTGGAACGAAGTATTTACTTACATTTTGCATTTAGAGAGTAAGCTTAAATTGCAAAAAAAATATTTTAAATGTGCTGTGATATTTATTAATATCTACGGATTTTTTTAACGGCAAGGCCCGCACTAATTATTGTTATCCCTGTGTCGCGGGGTACTTTACAAACATATGATAGGCGGACACAAATTACATCCATACTCAGAATAACTATTTATGTGTAACACAAATAGTTTTCCGGCGTTGGAATCGAACCCGGACAAGAAGCGGTGAGGCGAATGTCTAAGCCGCTGCGCCACACGTGCAATAGTAGAACAATGGCTTCTGCTTACTTACTTACTTATCGTATGAGCAGTTTTTTTTAGGGGTTTTTGTCCAATAAGGATATGCCAACCCCATCATACCATATAACATAGTAAATACATAATAATATAAATAACACACAAAATAGCTTAAATTAGAGGTACTAAATGAACAAACGCTGCTGCTCACTGCTGAACGACTTATACTAAGCTACATAACTTTTTTGCTGCCTGCGATTTAGGGTTTGCTAAAAGGCTTTGTATCAGACCTACATCCAGCCTATTTAACTTTAATTCGTTAAGAAGCGAGTCACGTTCATCTTTATTCCGAACACATTCCATCAGCAAATGTTGCACATCCTCAATTTTGTTACAAATTATACAATTTGGAGAATTGGACTTTTTCATTAAGAAAGCAAACTTTGCTGATGGATAATGTCCGGATGCTATTTTAATATAATTTCTGCTCAAATTCGTGCCATCAAACCAAGGGACACGAGGAAGCTCACCCTGAATGGTCTTATACCATATGCCTTTATCTATAAAACATAGCAATTTAAATCTAGGAACTAATTCCCAATGATCCGGTAAGTAGTCAATAAGTATGAGCAGTAATTACCGTAATATCTGAATCGTTCAAGCCGCCCAGTAGGCCTCTAAATTGACTTAACTTAACTGTTGCCTAATGGCTACAAATTGGACAAAAAGCTTAACGTGCCCTCCGAATCACTGAAACGCTCAGAAATTAAACCACTTTGACGGTCACCCATCAATGGATTGATCGCGAATTTAGTTGCTTAACCTCGCCTATCTCTTACGGACCAGTGAGAGCATCTGGCTATGATGATATATAATTGGTCCACGGGTTAATATAACTGCAATATCACTTAGCATTTCAGTTATAGGCTGGGAGCTTATCAAATACATAAATTATATTAACCTTTTTCGATCCAATACTTTTTGATTTAATTTTGACTCTGTACTCACTAGCCCTCACGAAATAATATTTACGTAATTAATTACATACATTACAAAAAAGGTATACTTTAATACTTAATCCAATCTGCCTAAAATAATTACTTACGTGTTATTAAATACATAGGTTTCGTGACAAATCGAAATCCCTTGTCTCTGCCTTACATTTCATTTTACATACATATATAGACTCACGCGTGTTTCCCAAAGGGGCAGGCACAGACAACGGATTTCCATTCGTCACGATCTTTGCATACCACTTTTTCCTCGTTTACTGTCATTATTTATTTCTCACTTTGACTTGGATTATAAATATAAATTCAAAATCATTTATTTCGTTAAAATATTACATTTGTGTGGGATCGTCAAATTTTTTACGGTGCATGACGTGGCAGCTACTGAGAAACGCTGCCAGAAAACTCAGTAGGAATCCTTTTTAAAAATTTTTATTTCTTAATATAAAATTACATTGTATGTACTTCAGTGTGTTAATCTAGAGCGACTCAATCCCATGCCGTTATGTCACTTAAATAATCAGAAGTTTTATAGTAATCCCTGCTACACAATTTGGCTTTTATAGTCCTTTTAAACTTGTTCGTATACATTTCTCTGATATCAATGGGAAGTTTGTTATAGAATCTTATACATTAATAATTACACACAATAATTGGTGTTATTTTTAAAACGTTTCACAACGTTTTAAAATACTAGTATTTATAGGCTCAAAATTCTTACCAAGTTTTGTCTCGGCTTAAGAAAGATTGGCTTAGTATTCCAAAAACACATTTATGTTTAAATCCTCTTTTATTCTACCCCAAACTGGTCTTCTCAGCTCTAAGTAACAAAACAATTAATTTAATTTCCGTTTCTTACTGAAACAAACATATTTCGCTTATTCCAAGACTTAGCTCGACCCAGAAACTTCAAGTTACTACAATTAAGGGATAATTCATAACTCACTCAGCTTTAGAAATTGCACCAGATACTCTTTAAGATGAAATGATGAAAGACTCACTAAGTTTAAAGAGCCATTAGTGACGTTTCTCTGATACCCACGGAGTCTAGGCATTAAAAGTTTACAAACGATAAGCTACCACAGAGAGTAATTCTTTTAAGAAGTTACTGATGTCTTAATTCAAAGCGTAGGCCGGTTTTATCGAAAATTTGGGCGTCCTCACGATCTAATTTGCATGAGAAGCGAGTACTGAGGCATATTTGGATAGAAGTGGGAGGATGTTTGTTTCAATTTTGTCTCCATTGTCTTTTGGTTTCGTGATTTTTCAAAGTAAGTACCCGATATAATTAAACTCAAGTTTCAACAATAGCGTAAAACGCTATTGTGACTCATATTTTGTCAATATTATTCAATATCGAAGAATCTATATACATATAATAAAATCGTAAGAAAGTCAAAACTGTACATTGAATATTTTTTTAAAAGGATACTTGGGCGTGATCTACAATGGATATCGAAGCCAAAAATATAGTTTTTAGTATGTTTGTCTGTGTGTTTGTTTGTCTGTATGTATGTCCGGACTAAACTCAAAAAGTACTGCATGGACTTACTTAAAATTTTGCATGAATATTACAAAGAAGTCGGGTCAACATATAGGCTACATATTATCACGCTATCACCTACGGGGGAGGAGCTATGATATTATGTAAACTTTAACGCGGGTAAAACCGCGGGGCACAGCTAGTACTAAAATAAAATTACAGAAATCTAATAAACGTTATAATATAGAGAACTTGCTTGCTTACCGTATGGGCACTGGATACATGAGCAGTAGTAGAGATAGTATCAGAGTTGTTCAAGCCGCCCATTAGGTCTCTGACATGGCTTAACGACTGATGCCTAATGCCTACAGCCGTGACCGACAGCTTAACGTGCCCTGCGAAGCACGGGATGCTCTAATATTAAACCACTTTGGCGGCCATCTATGCACTGCTCGCGAACATATGTAGTTGCTCGACCTCGCCAACCTATTACCGACCAAGAGCAGGCTATGAGTGCCTGAGAAACGAGAACTGAGTAAGGGCTCAATCTGTCTTAACACAATCAAATCTAATAACTAAGTTACCGTTAGGGTTTAATGCTCGACTCAAGGTGATTAATAATAGGGAGATGCATGATTCATGATGCTTTTAGGGACATTTTGTTCAACTATTGATACGCAAAGACGCCGGCTACAAATCAAGTTGACAATCGAACCAACTACTTACTTGAATATATTTAAAAAATATTTTTATTCTACCCTCTGTATCGACACTCACATTCTTGTTTAATGAGCCAAGAATTTCATGTTTGGGTAGAGGAAGAAGTAGCAGGAAGCATTAGCTTTTTATAGCTGTCTATAGATTACTATTAGGATGCAAATTTACTATTTTAAATATAAAGGCCCCGACTTCAGCACACAGCAATCTCACTCGCGCATATAATTGTATATCTTGAATAAGATATACAATTATTGCCAGCGCTGTCAAAGAACTTTTCACTTTTATATGATTTTTATTTAATAAAAGTTATACGGAAGAAAAATTCTTCGTTTTTAAGAGATCGTTACAAAACATGTCAAAATGATAAACTTGTCCTAAATATATTTACAAGATAACCAAAGCACATTTTTTAAAAGTCCATATTACTATTTTATATTACTTAAAACATCTATATGTGAAGCCTAGGCCTTAATGCCAGTTATTCCTAAGTGTAATTTATGAAGCTATTATGCTGCAATTGCAAATGATTGAACATTATCGAGGGGAATAGTTTATTTCTTTGATTCCACAATTACGAATTATTCTTCAATAACATTGGTTATTTCTTTATATTTCTTAAGCCAATCGAAAAACAAATATAGCTGTTTAGCTAAATCGTGCATTTGTAACAAAAACGGCCGTTTATGTTTTGAATACACGATTTAGCTAAACAGCTATATTTCAACTCTTGATAAGGTGTTATACAATTACGTTATTGCCTTTTCCACAGTAATAATAGAACATATTTTGTATTTTTGATTCTATTTACGAGTTATGACATTTTTTCGATTGGCGGCGCTAGTGGACTGTAATAGGCCCCTTAATAACTTAACCAGTCAGCAGTGCGATGTAGTGCTTCATCTAAGCTCTAGAAGACCTCAACGACTGCGATAAGAAATGTGTACATGTTTTATATTCCTTAATTTTATATGCAAAGGTATTTTTGATGTCCAATAAACAGAATTTATTTTGTTCATAACAAATTCAGCCGAGATGCGCACAGTATCAGCTAACTCTCGTATTGTATAGTCAGCTACAACAATATCATGATAATGATAATGATACCCTTAGTAGGAAATCGTGAATCCAATCGGCCTGCATGGACGTTCGGCGACAATCGTACGAGATACGCCCACAACGGGATTTAGAGAAACATTTATGTAGGTACAGTTGATGTCACGTTGAAAATTTAAACCTAGGCAACCTACCTACTGTGTGTGCTAGTGTACCTGATGATGATGAAACGTGATAAATCTACTGTTTCATGAAACGAAACTGATTCCACACGGTATTTTTTTTTTATTTGGACCTGCTGTTTAACTATTTCGCTTAACACAGGAAAAGCAATGCGCATTTTACCCTATGAATGAGTTCGTCTGCGTAAATGTGAATGTGAGTTTGTTTATTTTACACCTTAACTAATCAAACAATCAACGTTGTTAGGAATAATACTGAAAAAGACATATGGTACCTTTCATCCTGGAAAAAAGGATTATTCCCAAAGAATATAGAAATTATTTTTAGACGGCAAAGACGCGGGCGAAACTGCTATATTTATTACTCCTTTTAACATCATAGTCCGGTAAATTTAGACATCCAAGGTTACGATCATTCCCATTAGGCTGGAAATTGATAGGATCGTTCATTACACTATTATAAAGGAAATGTGAAAAGTCCTCATCGATCCGGCTCGTGCAAAAAAAATTACTCGGAGTCAAAGGTCACAAAACCGGTTATTCGCGATTTTCAGCAAAACGATAAGTTTTATCATAAAATTAGCTGAGACAACTTTGTAGATTAGATAATTATCTATAAAAAATGTCAATACTTGTTTCCTAAGAGCCACCGTTTTTTAAGACATAACAATTCAAAAAGTTGAAAGAGTTGTAATCGTCATAATATGCACACGTTTCTACGCCACCTTTGAGGTAGTGTACTTAGCACGTTTTTTTAATGTGGTTTCCTCGATAGGCCTATGCCACTGATCTGTTGTGATTCTGTTTAATTTGGAGCTGTTGAATGTCTATAGATATTGGCAAAGGCTGAAAATGAAATAGGGGTGTAAATTTAAAAAAATAGGATTTTTTTTCAAATATAATATGATATATATAATGGGTATAATAGGAAAAAATATTGTAAATATTGTTGTACAACTAACACACTGCCACCTGATCGCAAACCAGGCAGAGCCTGCCTTGCAACCAGACAACTGATAAACATTTTTATATATTTCTAAATATAAACATACCTACTTTATACACTTTTAAACTTTCGCGTATCATAATTATATATGAACATTGTTAACAGGTATTAAATACTTCATGCCCTCAGTAGCGGAGAAACACCGCTGCGCCAGTCATCCCGTGACCACGATCAATGCAACTTGGTCGAAACGTCGGGAAAATAACAATAAGGTTAGTCGCGTTAATACCTGTTAACAATGTTCATATATAATACCTATTTTAGATAAATTACACCCAAATATAGAACAAATCTTAGTGTTCATCACACGAAGATTTGACCCAGATGGGAATCGGACCCACGACCTCTTTAGCAGCATCTAGCAGTTAGGATCACTAACCACTAGACCAACAGGCCAGTCAAAGATAATAATAATATCCTGAGAAGTAATTCAAACGCGGCTACCTGATTCCAAATGAAACAGAGCTTGTACAGACGCCAGCACATCAAGCTACCCCAATCAGACAAATTTCCCCAATAGAAAGTGAACCTTATGCTTTTGTGATAAACTTGAAAATCTATAAAAGAAATTTGACAGATTTGGGATAGCTGGATGTTGGCGTCTGTACATACTATGGAAACATGCACACAAATATCTGTTATATAGGATATAAGAAGTATAACTATTAAACTGATTTATCAAACAGTATTCTGTAGAAATTCCTAGTAAATAGAAAGGGCACATTAAAAGTGAATAGAAGGTACCTACCGAACAAGAAATCAATCAGCATTTGTGGTGGCTTTACCGGACAAAGGGGTGAATGGTGACAGTGTGGCTTTCAGCTTCAACGTAGCGCCCGAACAAATATTTGCTTGCCAGTGTAAATTTACACAACCCACTCGCAGCTGCAAATTGAACAACCGTTAGCCGGACACTGAAATTATACATAGTATCTAATCATCCACAAATATTTTCCCTTAAAATTTTTAATAGACTTTATGCGTACTTGTTGCATGAATATTAGTATCTGGTGACACCGAATACAGGTGCCAAAGACAACACTGAGTAGTGGTATCATTAGCATCTATGAGATATTTTTTAATGAATTATATTATCACTCAAAAAGATGTTGGGGATATAAGCACACACTGACCCAATACCATTGAATTTACGTTAAAAAATCTACACTGATAAGTATAATAATGAATATACTTATCTTAACAATGTAAAACTAAAATATAAAATCACCTTTGAGCCGTTTCCAAGAAACTGATGCATATAAACTAAAACTCATCTTACTACCTACCTTAGTGAGGTAGCACAAAAAACCGGCCAAGTGCGAGTCGGACTCGCCCATGAAGGGTTCCGCAGCAGCAAGTATTTCAGTTGATTAAATGAAAGGTAAATAGCGGTTTACGATTTATGACGTATTAAAAAAAAACTACTTACTAGATCTCGTTCAAACCAATTTTCGTTGTTAGTTTACATAGTAATGTACATCATATATTTTTTATTAGTTTTATCATTCTCTTATTTTAGAAGTTACAGGGCCCCCCCCTGACACTCATTTTTCGCCTTTGAAAGTGTCTCTCGCGCAAACTATTCAGTTAAGAAAAAAATTATATTAGAAACCTCAATATCATTTTTGAAGACCTTTCCATAAATACCCCACATGTATGGATACAATGAAAAAAAATTTAGTTTCAGTTCTATGTATGGGGAACCCCCAAAATTATTATTCTTTTTCTAGTTTTGTGTGAAAATCTTAATGCGGTTCACAGAATACATCTACTTACCAAGTTTCAATAGTACAGCTCTTATAGTTTCGGAAAAAGTGGCTGTGACATACGGACGGACAGACAGACAGACATGACGAATCTATAAGGGTTTCTTTTTTTTGCCATTTGGCTACGGAACCCTAAAAAACGAGAACTGAACCGAGTTCTACAGAATTATATATATAGTCTATCTATAGAATATTCTAAAGAACCTGGGTGGTTACCCAGGTTCTATAATTTGGTTTCGCAATTGTAGAACCTGGGTTCTGTAAATCCCACTAATATTATAAATGCGAAAGTTTGTGAGAATGGACGTAGGTAGGTATGGATGTTTGTTATTTTTTCACGAAAACTTTATTGTAGCATTTTGATGAAACTTTATAAATAGTAATACAGCTTAAACATCCAAATAATACATACTATTATAACAATTTGATAATAACTTAAATAAGCTTGCTAAGTAAATTAAACTATGTTAAATTTAATACTAATTCTAAATGATTAAATACAAACAGCAAATATAAATATCTCTAGTTTACTCACAGGTCTAGTACGCTCCGTCAATAAATTTAAAGCAATAATACTCTTCAACAAAAGCAGCTTTTCTACGTGTTTGCCAAGGTCCAAGTCCACACTATTATTGGTTGAAGAGTTCTTTTCTGTGGAGACGACAGGCACTTAGAGCATTTCCTTCAATTGAATTCATTCTAATGTGTTTGATTATTTGAGTACTAGCTGTGCCCCGCGGTTTTACCCGCGTTAAATTTTATAAATTATCATAGCTCCTCCCCCGTAGGTGATAGCGTGATAATATGTAGCCTATATGTTGACCCGACCTCTTAGTAATATTCATACAAAATTTGAAGTTAATCCATGCAGTACTTTTTGAGTTTAGCCTAAACAGGCACACAGACAAAAATTCTAAAAACTATATTTTTGGCTTCGATATCGATTGTAGATCACGCCCCAAGTATCCTTTTTAAAAAATATTCAATGTACATTTTTGACTTTCCTACGATTTTATTATATGAATAGATATACCAGGTACATTGATCACATCAAGTAAAAGAGGTTGGTCCAGTACATGAATATTCATGTACACTTGTGCTTACCGTAAAACCTTACCAGATTGCCCAACTAATCTAACTTTGCCCAGCAGGGTACGTTTCACAAAATGTTTGAAAAACCGGCAACATTTTTAGTTGCGTTAATTATTCAATCTATGTTGCAAATTTGATTACATCTCTGGCAACACTGTGTAGCTGATTTTGCTCAGTGTCCCCTGAATTGGCTGTAAAACTGTGTCGAAGTTGGTGGTGTATTTTGCGGGCCAAAATATGTGTGAAAAACTTTTTTTAAAACTCGATTAGTTATAACAAAAGGTAAGTAAGAATTTTACCACTATTACTACGTAATAAATACACAAGAAAGATCGAATATCCCACGCAAAATCTCTCTTAATTTCGAAAACATGATGGAGGGCAATGTCAAATTTGATTTCTTAGAGCAGTTGTAACAACTTTGCCTACCAAAATATAGCCAATAGGGTTGTGACTTCGATGTTAAATTAGATCTAGTAAATACTTTGCACTAGTTGCAGAAGTTACACACTTTACAGTAGTTGCAGAACTACCTAAGTAATGTTAAATAATAATAGGATTATTTAATATTTGACTTTGTCGCAAAAAGTACATTACATGTATTTGTAAAACAGTTTAAAGTGGCTAAAAATAAACAACAAAGTTATTTTCTATATATTTTTTGATATTTCTGTTTTCGTCCTTACATTTTGAAACTGGTTTTAGTCTTACTAAGAAACATCTTCAATTAGTAAATCTTAAAGGTACTGAGTTGTATTAAGACCTCGTATCGATATTTATTTTTGATCCTAATAAGTAAACGTAAAAATTCTCATATATACATTTTTTGCGTGGTTTCTTAGGAGCTCAAGAACTTTATTTTGCTTAAATTTATTAAACAAGGTAATTTTTTTCGTATTTATTTCAGGATGAATAATACTAAGCCTAAAAACATCAGAAAAATTTGAAGAATATTAGGATGTATGCTCTAGGCATACAGAAATAATTCAGAGGAAATGTTGGAGTTAGCAGTAGACGTGGTAGAAAATAAGAGGATGTCAAGTCGGGAGGACTCGCCAACACGCGAAGCGAATCTAACTACAATTATTTGATCTCAGAAAATAGTATTCCATTTTTGTTTCAGAATAATAATAACCTCACGAAGTACCACGATAATTATTGTTGATATTCATAAGTTTAAGTTTGTTTTTGAAAGCTTTGTCTTGAATTTAGATTTGTTTCACTTGTACAGGTATTTGTAGTCAATGTTTCTATTATGTATGTATATTAAGATTTGTTTTAAAGCTCATGTGCATTTGCTTTAAAGTATTGATAGTTTCTTATTGTTCAAATATTTATAAATAAATTATTGAAACGTACCGATTACCGTACTGATTAACAATAAAAAGTGACAACCCTAATTCATAGTATAATTTGTATGAAAAATTACAAAAAATGTGTTGTGACTTTGCCCACTCTAATTTGACAGGTAATATGAAAATTTAAACGGTTAATATGTAGGTCCTATGATAGATTGACTATTTTTCTAAAATTACCCCAAAATCTTATGTTCTTAAAGTAGAAAATACTGAAGTTACGGAGATTTCTGCAAAATGGTCAAACTTGTAAAAAGCACTATGTATTTGGCCCGCTGTATAAATATTGGTTTTAGCACGTTGTATTTCATTATTTTGATATTTTAGTATATTATATGCAAAGTACGTGGTATTTATCAATAATGTAGGACGATCACAAATTGAAAAGAACATTATTAAAAAGTTTATTTAAAGTGGAATCAAAAATCACAAGAAATCTGGGAAAAGTTGTACGGTTTTACGGTATATGAACAACAATTTAAATATAAAATTATTATATCTACAATTTTGCCTCCGCTAATTTTATGATAAAACTTACCGTTTTTCTGAAAATCGCGAAGTAAGCGCGTTTTTGTGACCTTTGAACCCGATATATATTTTTTTTTAACCCCAGCTAACTCCACACCAAATTTTATTAAAATTTCTCCCGTCGTTTAGACGTGAAGAAGTGACAAACATACACACTCACACACTCACAAACTTTCGCTTTTATAATATTAGTGTGATATCAGCTTAAAGACGTCTACTTCTGGACAATATCTCGTCCCCTAATTTGGTAGAAATGTCAAAATCGCCACGATTGGCAAACTGGTTGGCGATCGCAATAAGATGATAATAATACTCAAGAGTCGAAAATTCCAAAGTATTAACTAACTGATAAACCTGTCAACACAATAGTTGACTCGATTGATATAGTGGAGAGGTGAACGGGCATGAGGCCGGATACTTGATTCGTGGGTTTGATTCCCAGACGCACTTAAATATAATACAATTTACTTCAAAAGTTTTCTGAAAAGCGGATTCAGATTTAAATTGCTAAAATTAATAATGGAATCATACTTAATTATAAAAAATATTTAAAACAATTATTATTTAAAAAGCGTTACGTAATGGTCCTTAACATTACGTAACGCTTTTTAATAATATTAAATAATAAGGCGTACCAGCCATCTTACATAGGTTTCGGTTAGATGGCTTTAAGCGTTTTTAGAAATTCCTCTATTCTTATAACCAATGGCACGGTTATCTAACACAGCCAGGAATAGATCAGGCACAGAATCGACGACTAAATTAAATTATGCGTAATAAGTATAGTATTATATAATTTTGTCCATAACAATGTAATTCAAACACAATGTATATTGTTATTGAAGCAATAAATGAAAAAAAATACTTAAAGTTCTAGACTTAGGGTTGGTAGTGTGTGTCTTTGCTTTCAAATAATCCCCAATATCATTCTTTGTTCCGGATTTGAAAACAGGACTGCATCTACGACACAACATGCTACCACTGTACTAACGGGGCAGTAAAGGATATTTATTATATTATTCGGTACATACACACATGCCCACCTACTAATAGTTTTAATTTTGATAATAATAATATCTAGGGACAGTGTCACACAGATCTTCCTAGCCCCAAACTAAGCAAAGCTTATACTATGGGTACCAGCCGACGATATAAATACTTATATAGATAGATAAATACATAGAAAACATCCATGACTCAGAAACAAATATTCGTGCTTATCATACAAATATTTGTACTTACCGGGATTCGAACCCAAGACCACCAGCTTCGTAGGCAGGAGCACTACCAACTAGGCTACGATGACCGTCAAATATAGATATTATACTTATAGGCAAGTGTAAAAGCAACTGGTTACCGTTCGTTTGAACCACTGAGTTATCACTACCATGTTGTCAAACATAAAATAATATGTTCCTCATAGTTCACCTAGTGACATCTGGAGGAAAATTCGCGAAACTAATACAAG
This sequence comes from Pseudoips prasinana, assembly GCA_951640165.1. Classification (NCBI taxonomy): domain Eukaryota; kingdom Metazoa; phylum Arthropoda; class Insecta; order Lepidoptera; family Nolidae; genus Pseudoips; species Pseudoips prasinana. The sequence goes on along the minus strand of OX621241.1, from coordinate 12,861,079 downwards.
CGCGCGTAAAAAGCGAAGAATGAACGTGTAAACTCTGGTTGGAAAATGTACTCTGGGTTATGTTAATAGTTTCACATTTTCACTGCAGATGGCGCTAGACATATATCATTAAACGATGTACGCTAAACTTTCTTAAGTTTTACACAAAATATTACAAAAATGTGAATACATTTAAGAGTCTGTCTGGTAGAATTTTGGCCGCTCCGAGTCTCAAATGTTTCAAAAACAGATTAATAAACTGGCCTATAGAAACAATCCTTATACACATCCTAAAAGTTGCTTAAACTAAAACAATAATAGCAAAATTATTGACATACTGCACCTACTATATAACTTTTATTCATTGACTGTAATTTCATTTTATTATATGTATCCTAATTTATCTAATATCCATAATGTTCACCTTTAATACTACTCACACAATTTAGACCTGTAAACTATTTTACCAATAAAAAAAATATGAACTATACAAATAAACACACAGTATTTCCTATTTCCAATTGTTACGATCCTTTCACAGCGTTATTAATAATAATATTTTATAATCCATAGAGTGTTAGTAATATAAAATAACTTATTTTCTAGTGTAAGTATTTATTATTAAGTACAAATTAATTCAATTTGTTATGCCTCCTTTATTATTTTAATTATTTTTTTATTACTTTATTAACTTTATTACCAACCAAATGGCTAAATACTACCTCAAAAAATTATTATTCTTATATTATGTAACTTAACACCCACCCTGGGGAAACATATTCCTGTATCCCTGTAAAATATATTCGGCTAGGATGATCTGTCTGACATTGTCCCCAGATATATATTATTATCCCTGGTTACTTCCATATTCAATTCGGGGACAAAAAGGACCACTCTTCAAAGTAGAATTAAATTAACGCAAACTCTTCAAATTGATTGTTATAAAATGAATTGTATAAAAGTTTGTGTACAAAATTTAACGCAAACAAATATGTCACCTACCTACACACATTATTGTCTACCTTTAAATTTTTTTTCTGTCTCGGGTCTGCTGGAAGAAATTTCTTACGAAATAAACAAATACTATGTACTGTTCGTTTACTGTAATATATATTTTTAAATTTTATGTATTTATGTGTACGTCGAGCAGCACATCCAGCTACCCCAATCTGTCAAATTTCTTTTATAGATTTTCAACTTTATCACATAATCAATATTACGCATAAGGTGCATTTTCAATTAGGGAAATTTTACAGATTGCGGTAGCTTGATGTGCTGGCGTCTGTACGTGAATAAATAAATAAATAAATATAATAAATATTTTTATTTCCGATATTTTTATTTTCATCGTATTCCTATTACTTCAAGCATATTTTAAAATTGTACGTTACATAAATAACGTGTTATATATATGGATCACACAAATAGTTGTTATGTACGGACATCAAACCTGAACGAAACACGTAGGTGTAAGGCAATGACCTTAACCATCGTGCTAAAGGAAGTAACAAAAATAACTTTAGTACTTTCTTGATGATTTGTGATTGATGTCACTGCATATTACGTGTATTGAACACATTTTAAAGACTTTCTTGACGTAAGTGCATATTACGTGTATGAAACACATTTTAAAGACTTTCTTGATGTAAGTGCATATTACGTGTATGAAACACATTTTAAAGACTTTCTTGATGTAAGTGCATATTACGTGTATGGAACGCATTTTAAACAAGACTAGAATAATTAATATAGTATAAACATGTTCAGTTTATTCTTTCTTACCTATGCAAGCCTTTCTGCAATTAGTATTCACCGTTGAAATAATACGTTCAGAATTGGTATTAAATCACTATAACATGAAAATATTGTATTAGGAATTCAAGTTTATTTATTTAGCAAAAATATAGGAGCGCAAATTGATTAAGTATCTTAAAATTTGATCCATATATATGATGTGATAATAGTGGAGAAGCATATTCTATGTTAAATGGGATATATTAACGATTCCGAACTATTTCAACGAAGTAGGGCTCTATCTTTCGATCAGCGGAGCAGCTTTACTTTTAATACAGTTAAAATTCATTAGTTCTATGTTTCTTCGCCCTCTATAAGGTGGACCGACGATCTTGCAAGGGTCGCGGGAAGCCGATGGATGCGATCACCACAAGCCCGGCAATTGTGCAGATCCTTGGGGGAGGCCTTTGTCCTTTGTGTTCTGATGATCATGTTTCTTCGCCAGAACTTATCAAGTCGAGGGTATTGTAAACATCCATAGGCTACTAGGTAAGTCACCTTACTTAGGAACCTTTATCAAAAAAGGATTATACTTCTATCTACTTAATTTAGAAAAATTAAATCACTGTCATTCCAATCGTGTATAATCATAATTGTAATAGAGATATATCCATGCAAACGACAAAATGTAAGCAGTTCTAGAGTATAACAAATAACGGGGTGAATCGGAACAGCCTTGGACGCAGTCACGCAGCCAACTCATTAACCAATGTCCTTGACTCCTTTTTTGGCGAAAATCACACGCAGACTACTGCGGAAGTTGGCCAAAATGGTGTTAAAAGCTTAAAGTTCGCATAACGTGAATGTAAATGTCAACTGGAATAACAATAACTATAAATTACTTTGCAGGTGTGTAGGATTTATGGCGTAGTAAATAAATAGGTAACTACTATACTCATACTTCAGATACGCGATGCTTATTATGACATCTGGGGCACACTTGAGAAGAAAAATCCTAGATAATCATTTAAATCGCTATTTGAATAAAATATCTCTCTTTCAGTTATTGTTGTTGTGAAATTTATTTTATTTGACGCTTCATATGCTGCTACATTATATAAGACGATTTATATACATCCTGTACTACATGGTTTTTACAAATAAGTCTATTTTATTATCGTAGGTTTTACAAAAATCCACTCTAATAACGAGGATAGATTTGCCCTTGCAAGAAGTAACTCCTTATATAGTTAAGTCTAAGCCTGAGACACTATTTGTCTATTTAATTACATATACCTAAATGTATATAAATTTAACATTTAAATTTATACGTAACTAGCTGACCCGGCAGACTTCGTACTGCCTCCATCGACAAATAAAAGACCTAAACTTTTGTTTTAGTAAACGTTTATATGGGAAAAAGACAAAGGCATGTTTTTAAGGGTTTACCGGCAATTATTCGAATATTTCTCACCTTTTAAACCTTCCCTAAACCTCCACGAACATTTCAAGGCCAAGATAAGATAAATCCGTTCAGCCGTTCTAGAGTTTTAGCGACAATAACGAACAGCAATTGATTTTTACACATATAGGTATTTTATTTATAGATATCTATATCACAACTTTCGTATATCTCTTTATTGGTTAATCTTCAGTTCTGGATCTGGACGTGATCGCTTTATGCGATAAGATGGCTTGCTTTTTTTGTTATATCAGAGGGCGACAAGCAAGTGGGTCACCTGATAGTAAGTGATCACCGCCGCCCTTGGACACTGGTGACACCAGGGGAGTCGCGGTGGTGTTCCCCGATGAGCTCTGGCACTCACACGCAGAAACACAATATTAAAATTATTAATGTTATTAATGAGGAAAGTCTTCGGTAAGGTGGAGGTACTTGCCCAGTCGGGCTGCTCTTTGAGCGAATGAACGCTGTCACGCTTGTTACAATGTATACTCTTACCGTTTACAATAAAGAGTATTATATTTTCGATATTAAAATTCTAGTTACTGAACCTATGAAGGTCTTCACCTTCAAAGGTTCAGTAACTAGAAATGTTGAGTAAAGGTGCTTAACAACTAAAATTACTCCCAATCAATAATCCACAAGCTGTCAGAGATGCCAGACTGGTGGCTTCAATATAATTTTAAAGTTCAATTTGTTGAATCAATGGGATGGCTAGAAACACGAAAGGCTTTGCTTATTTAAGCAACATTGGAAGAAAGTAATACACAAGGCTCAATACAATGGATTCTTTTAAAAGTAAATATATTATATAATTAAAATAAGGAACTTCAAAATTACCTTATATCTTAGCTTTAAGCAAAGGTGTTTAAGGTTAACAGTTACCATTATTATATTATTTTCCTGCTATATATTTACAGATAAAGTCCATATTTTCTTACATAGCTAGCGTTAGCAGTTAAGGGTTGTTAGTAGTACACAAAAATCAAAAAGAGGTTAGTAATTTGTTAGTAAACAAAACAAGACAAACAAAATTTAATATCCAAGATCTTGGGGACTTGAACATAAAAAGAGGTGTCCTGGTACAGAGCGATACAAAACACAAGTTGCTTAAACTTTGTTAATCATTAGTTTTTTTTTTATATGAGTTATGGCACGGGCTATCCAAATCCTTAGTTTTAACTACTAATCCATAAATATAAAGACAAAAGAAGTATATCTGCCCTGTGTGGATGGTACAACAGGAAGGGGAAGACCTTGTAGAACATTCTCTGACCAAATCGGAGATGTTCTCAAGAAAGGCGTCAGCAGTACCCTAAACCAGCGAGCATTTATGAAGAATAGTGACAGTAAACGAGGCAACAGAGGTGTGCAAAGATCGTGACAAATGGAAATCCGTTGTCTCCGCCTACCTCTCTGGGAAACAGGCGTGAGTCTATATATGTATTTATGATTTCTATACAACTCGAAGTCTTTTAATATTTCGTAATTCTTTTTTATGTGTAAGTTTTAACACGAATCTATATATACATTTCAAATAATCGTTACTATAATATGTTGTTGGCTAACTAACCAGGTATCAATTTATGACAAGTTGGTTCGATAGCTGCTCCCATAGATAGATAGGTACTGAATTAACCGGCTTGGCTTACATTCGATTTTACAACTTTTTACAACGGAACTGCGTTCCGCTGGCGTATTTTAACATAGACCCCGACAACTAACCAGGTTGACGATCCTACTCATCTGTTAATAAGCGTGCATGTGACATTGCCATTTGAAGAAGAAACGAAGAAAAGAAGAAAATGTTTTTATTGAACACATATACACACACACATTGAAAATAAAGTTTGTACAAATCTTATATTTACTTACATAAAACTAAACATGATTAAGAAAACAAAAACATTATAAAAGAAACAAATTACAACGAATAATTAATATATAATGTGTTCAATTGGTAGGCAGCTCAGCACACTGTTACAGCCAGAGTCCAACTGCAACGCTGATTTTCAGCTACCTACCATGGTGAGTCACATAAGATTCAAATCAGTTTACGCTTTATATAAACTATAGATACTTATGAATAGATATAATAAAATGAAAATTTAAAAGTATACAATACAATACACACTACACACACACAATTGACAGTAAAAAAGATGTAAAACAACCTTCTTTTTTTGTCTACTTAAATTAAACTGCTCCCTAAGAGTAAATCTAAATTTGCTTTGACCGCCTATATACTTCGCCTCCACTTCCCTGGACAACATAACAAAATATCCCTATGGATTGGATATTATTATATATTTAATATATATTATTGCTGAAATAATAATAATAATACGCTAGAAAAGTAAATGAAAAAATGTATACTAAATGAAATTGATACTTATAATAAACATATTTAAATAATTGAAGAGTCTTGCTGGGCATTATCTAGTTTCCTTTGCGTATCGAGAAGAAATTGTCGTAGTCGCTTTCTGAAACTTTCAATAGTATTTGAGAATAATGAATACATTGATTCCTAATGGCAATGAGTTAAATTAGCGGTTACATACAACCAAGGCGGAACTTACATTGGATACTCTTACCGGTTATATTTGCCTCGTCTTTTGTTTTTATATAGATATTTTATGTATTATGTGAAGTACTATGATTTGTACCAGTAGTGAATTTACTGCCTTATATAATAATTATTTTTATATATTTTAATGACAGACCGGTTGACGTGGTTGGTAAATGCTTGGCTTTCACGCCTCAGGTCGTGGGTTTGATTCCACCCAGGACAGATATTTGTGTGCATGAACAATGAACATATCTATTTGTCCTGTGTCTGGGTGTAATCTATACATATAATAAAATCGTAGAAAACTCGAAACTGTACATTAAATATGTTTTTAAAATGATACTTAGGGCGTGATCTATAATCGACATCAAAGCCAAAAATATAGTTTTTAGGATTTTTGTCTGTGTGTCTGTTTGTCTGTATGTATGTCCGGGCTAAACTCAAAAAGGACTGCTAGGATTTACTTCAAATTTTGCATGAATATTACTAAGAGGTCGGGTCCACATATAGGCGACATATTATCACGCTATCACTTATGGGGCAGGAGCAGTGATAACTTATAAAATTTAACGCGGGTAAAACCGCGGGGCACAGCTAGTTATCAATATAAGTATGTATTTACAAAAGGAAAGTAAAATATATTGTTATCTGGTTTCCATAGTACAAGCTCTTCTTAGTTTGGTATCAAATGGTCGTGTGTGAATAATAACCTAGGATATTATAATTATTAATTAGCTACCGTCGCCAATACTGTCAGTGCATTTAGTTTCACTACGAATATCGCCCTTATTATCTTCGTAACAAATACGCTATCTAGGTCAAAGTGGATACGTTTTGACAGTAAATTACTGACTACTTAATGGCTATCCGATAGTAATATGAAATAAAAACTTTATTGTCACTTTCCCTTTCCGCACCCACAGATAGATGTTACAATATTAGAGTCAAAGGTATAAAAATGTTCCCAGTTCATCGATCATTGCACTTCATTAACAGATGCTGCACTTGTAGCGCATCGGTTACGACAGTCGTCTCGCCACTACGTGTCCCAGGTTCGATTCCCGCACAGGACACTTTTGTGACCCATAATTAGCTGTTCTGAATCTAGATGTGCTCTGTGCCCATCAATTACATGTTTACATCGTATCTCGCAGCACAGAGATACATTCCCTAGTGCAGGCGTTGTCTTTTTCAGGAAGAAGATTGCCTTCAAACACAGTAGGTATTTACAAATCATCTTTATTTGTGTAAATATCATTAGACTACTTACCATTATCATTAGACTACTTAAAAGTATAATATGATGTCAGCCAAATGACGTCCACTGCTTGCCAAAGGCCTCCCCAAAAGATGATCATAATACACAGAGAGACGCTGCTGTCCATTCTCTGGGAGATATTCCGGACGACTTCTACGCCCCCCACGGGATGAGATGGTTTGGCGATATTCTATGCCGTCAGCCACACACACAAAATATGACGGTCACCGTAGCCTAGTTGGTAGTGCTCCTGCCTATGAAACTGGTGGTCCTGGGTTCGAATCCCGGTAAGTACAAATATTTGTGTGATGAGCACGAATATTTGTTTCAGAGTCATGGATGTTTTCTATGTATTTACGTATTTATATATCTATATAAGTATGTATATCGTCGCCTGGTACCCATAGTACAAGCTTTGCCTAGTTTGGGGCTAGGATGATCTGTGTGACATTGTCCCCAGATATTATTATTATATATTTAATGGTAGCCCCACTGCAATTTAAACATATCCCCTGGATGAAAAACTATTTTAGTACAAAACTTGCACTAACTCATCATCATTCATTTGATAAAATTGTTAAATCACAACGTGATTTCAGTGCCAAAGATTAAATATTCGGTACAAGTACCTCATAAAGACTATTTTTGTTGTTCCAAACACAAAAATCACAAATAATAGAAAAAAAATCAGTAAAAATACCAGAATATTCTGGACTGCCTTTGTAGCTAAGCATGTTCAATCGTAGATGTAATTGGGATTTAGCAACCCAGAGTCAGGAAGTTGTCGGCGTTTTACACAAGTAAGGTTTTAAAGCTGTTCTGACACCAGCATCTCACCTCTCTCCCTGTCTCTCTCTCTCTCAAGTTGGCTGTAGTCCCATCTGATTTTGAGAGTGAATGAATGGAGAGTGCACAAACTCTGCAGTAATTACTAGGGACCATCTACCAATTGTGTCACTGGAGGAGTCAACAAAGCATAACATGTAATAATTGTGAGTATCGAAACTCCAAAATTCAATTGTAATCGAAGACTTGCAAATATTGCAGACATTATCAATATTGTTGATGTGAAAAAATTTCAGAGGTTTACGCTCTTTAATGTCATCTCTATTTAAAATTGTAAAATATCTGTGGTGACACCAGGGAATTGAGAACCTAAAAATAAGTATGTGTCTTAAAATATGCTTAAAACTTATTAGTTTTCGCTTATTAGCTAACAAAATTTGAGTAATCTATTGTTAAAGTTTCACATATAAGTATCCGTCTAATTTATGTTAGACAGTAGACACAGGTATTAGAAAATTGTAATGTTATTTGTGTGAGCACGCGAAATGGTTTCAAATATCAAGGCATTCTCAAGGACAGTGGTACAAGGGTTTGCGGCTTACGTCACTTATGTACGTCAAATAATAAACATTGCCTTCCGGCATTGTCTGCTAGAATTGAAGCCTTTTCCCCAAATACAGAAGCATATGAATAGATGTAGGGTATAGTGCATTTTTCGCTCAATGAGTGCTAGGGAAGAACACGCTCCATGCAACTAAGTAGGGAGGAGGATTGGCAATGAGTGTGTGAGTGACGCCGTGTGGGTCGCTGGCGTCATTAGCTAAAATAAATACTTACCACCTGGTAAGCAGTACGCTTGTTTGCCGACTTATAAAATAAAATATAAAAAACAAGCTTTAATCGTAGAACATAGTACAGTAAAATATGTTAAAAATAAAACAAAAATATTCCGATTGGAAAAAAGCAATTTAATTTTTTGTGTTCTTATTACAGCTTCAGTGTTGGATACTGTGACAAGAACACACAATTTCAAAAGCCTTGTACTTCATTCTTGTTCATATTGTTCCCACAAATATTGGCGAAAATAATTTCCATCTCCCTAGAGGTCCATAGTAAAGGGATAAGAGTTTCAATACAAAAAGGTGCGGTCGGGTGTCCCAAGGTGCAAAGTTAACCACATATTAGCGTTACTCACCTTGGCGTTGACTTATCCACTTAGCTAACCACAAATACATCTAATTCCACGCTTTCGTGTTTGTTAATTTACGGCACTTTTTCCGTTTCAGTTATCCGGAAAAAATGTCAACGTTTTAAAAATACATTAGTGATGTCCTTAATAATAAATTATTATCAATGAAGGTCACAAAGGAACTCGAAGCTTTAGTTGTGATAAATTGGTGTTACAAGGCTATTAAATTATCATATTGGCAGATATTAAATTCGCAGCATACTCGTTTGATCTACTTTTCTTAGAAAAATTCAAAATACAAAATTAATATATAGTCAGTGGCGGATTTGCCCTAAGGCCCAGTAGGCCCGGGCCAAGGGCGGCCAGATATTAGGGGCGGCAATTCCTAACAAAACATAGCAAGAGCTCAAATGCAAAGTACTTTTAATATTAATTATAATTTTTTTTATGGCATAGGGCGACAAACGAGCAAGCGGGTCACCTGATGGTAAGTGATCACCGCCGCCCATGGACACTCACAACACCAGAGGAGTCGCGGCTGCGTTACCGGCCATTAAGAGTCAGCAAACTAGTGTTGTTGACCCCCCCCCCCCCCTCCCCCCCAATGAGCTCTGGTGACCTTACTCACACTCGGAAACACAACATTAAAGTTATTAATGTTATTATTAAAGATTGCCTTCTGCAAGGTGGAGGTACTTCCCCAGTCGGGCTGCTCTTTGAGCGAATGAACGCTGTGCCCTATCCCTCAAAATATATGTTTGTAATATAATTTTATTATTAAAAGTAATTATTTGGTACGCAGGATATATCTCTTACAAAACCCGGAAAACGATATGACATGCTAAACACAGGTCATAAATCACAGCGAATGACAGATGCTGTTACCTCAACTTTAACTGAATTGATTATTGAGATTTTAAACCGCCATGACAACTCAGCTAATATGGCAAGCATATACAATGGCCTGCAAGGTAAAGTAAAGGAAATTTCACCCCTTGCCGATTACGGTCCTTATTCAGCACAATCACTCAATTTAGTAGGTGAATGTGTAGCTTAAAGCAGCCAAGAGGCTCGAATCGTAATCGAATCGAAATCGTACTTTTCTTTTCAAAGTTAGCAATAAACTATATTCAGTATAAAACCAGTCTTTATGAGAAAGAGTGCTGAAAAAGAGGCGGTACATGTCCTGGGGCCTAGAGTGCAAATCCGACACTGTATGCAGTGTTAATACCGCTAATTGTGAGTTTAATCAATCAATCTATTTTTATAAACACTGGAGAAAACTGTGAAAAGCATATAATATACACCTTAACTATTCTTAATAACTGCTCAGTTTCTCATCCAATTAAATTAAAGTCATCCCACATAGATCAAATAAAAAAAAAAGAAATATTAAGTCTCAAACATATCCAGGGTACGTGTCCCAAACATCTGGGACATGTTGCAAAAGGGGGGCACCGGAGCAGCATACCCGCGTTCCCGGGGCTCCCCCCATTAGACGCCAAGAGAAGTCCACGGCAGGTAGGTTTAGTCGGTGCGAGTCGACATACCCACCCGTAGACACTTTTTGCGGGTGGCATGCGTAGGCATTCCCCCTGCCTTTGCCTTTAGTCTCAAACATATATCAAGTATATAAAGAATCATCCAATCGAATCCAAAACTTTCTCTTTTTTATCTGTTATACCTAATCTGATTCCGAAGTGTATTTGAAGTCGGTTGAAAATCTGATTGAGACTTCAATACATTAAAGTGTATTTAAGTGAATCGTTTGTAAACAAAAATTGTCGTCCTGTGTACAGTCTGGCTGTTCAAGTTACATTCACCTTACGGCTTTTATAACAATACTATGTATAGGTTACTTAGTTAGCTGCAATTATCGGGTAATAACATCTACCTCATTAACGTATCTTAGCGTATCTTGACCTTACATTTTGATGCTTAACCCAACATAAATTAAAGTACAATGGTTAGTGCATAGTTAGTAAGTGCAGTATTTATATTTTTATTTATGGTGTCTCAAATAATATATCTTCACTTAACACGGGGATGAGTTAAGCACAATGTCAAAATTAACGTGAATAATTTTCAGAATTAACTATGAAATAAATAGCTGTGCCGCTGTGTGGTGCTGGCGGCAAATATCAGAATATCATCACCCTATCTTATCCCGTAGGGGGCGTAGAATCGACCAGAGGGATTATCTACCAAAAGACGGGCAGCAGCTTCCTCCTGAGTACTATGACCATCTTCCTGTGATCGCTAACCCGTCTGCCAAGCGTGGCAATTATGGCGTATCTCTCCAGGATGATTCTTGGGGGAGGCTTGTACAGCAGTGGACTTCTTTCAGCTGTTATGATGAATTCTTCACTTCCTCCGCGTGGTCAAATTGACTTACTTTGTTGAAATACAGATCCTTATTGATATACATCATTTGTTTAAAATTTGGACTGATGATGGTTCTGTAGGTTACTCTAGATAAATAAATAAGATAAATATGGCAACCTTCAAGAAGCGAGCCTAATAATAGGCTCGCTTCTTGAAGGTTGCCATATTTATCTTATTTATTATTTATCTTATTATTTCTTAAAGGCCGGCAACGCACTTGCAGCTCCTCTGGTGTTGTGAGTGTCCATGCGCCGCCCATAAAATTTTGATCACTTACCATCAATTGACCCACTTGCTCGTTTGCCATCCTATTATATTAAAAAAAAAATGTAAAACAAAAAAAAAGCCGTTAATTAAACTAAGTATTTTGCATAGTTGAGTAGACAACATGTAGACATGATTAACAAATTCCGATAAAACAACACACCAAATTTTATATAAGGTAGGTACATATAATACTTACTAGTAGAATTTGGTAGAAGTTCAACCATCCTATCTGTGGTGGAGTAAAACATAGACCGATGGATAGACACAAATTCGCGAATAGCGGAATTGAATTATTACTAACTTCTCACTCATCTCTGCAAATAAAATCAACATAAATACAGAATACAGGTTGTTTGACACATGGATCGAAAAAATAATAAGAATAGATCTATTTATTTTAGATAACCGCTGGTTGCGGATAGCGCAAGTCCGGCAATTGTGGAGATTTTTATCTTATTATTAAATTCACCAAGTAGCCGAAATGTTAAGAGCTCTATGTGAAGAAGAATTTAACTATATATATGACTCTTAATATTTTCTTATCAGTTGTATGCAATCGTCTTATATAGGAGGTCAATATCTTTTTTATACTATCTATTGTCGATTTTTCCATTCACTGATTTTTTAAATTACACCGGTGCAAAGAAACCATATAACATAATTGTTGCATACCTACATACCTCCATGGTTTTTAATACCTCTATGGTGAGAGAGTAAAAGGTTTTCAAATGACACGTCTGTCATTCATTAATTGATTTCCGCATTGTAATAAATGTTTAAATAATGAACAGTCTTTTTATAAAGATATAACTATGAACTTCCGCTAGAAAGCCAGACGGCCCTAGTTTTTAGAATTTAACCCGTTTATTGACACTACATATGCACTTTACACTACATACATAGACTCACGCCTGTCTCCCAGAGGGGTAGGCAGAGACAACGGACTTCCATTTGTCACGATCCTTGCACACCTCTTTCGCTTCGTTTACTGACATTATATTCTTCATACATGCTCGCCGGTTTAGGGTACTTCTGACCTGACCTTTCCTAAGTACGTCTCCAATTTAATCAGAGAATGTTCTACGAGGTCTTCCCCTTCCGGTTTTACCATTCACACAGGCCAGGTATACTTCTTTTGTTAGTCTTCTTTCATTCATCCTTTCTAAATGACCAAACCATCTCAGCATACCTTTTTCAATATTTGTGACTACATCCTCTTTCACACCACAACGCTCTCTTATATCAGTATTTCGAATTCTGTCTCTCAACTTTATACTATAGACTATTATATCTTTAAACGTCACCAATGCCAATGTAACATAACTGTTTGCATTAAATGCGGTAGCCGCTTTGTAGGTGGGCCGTATGTTTGTTTGCTAAAGTAGTGTTTTAAAATATAAGTTTTATAAGTGTCGTAGCGGCAATGCAACGAAGGGAGTTACGAGAATGGTGATTTTTACCATACAAGCGAAACGTCATATTCATTTCATACAATATATTTTTATAAATCCTTAAAGACCGTGATTCCGGGAAATAGTACTAAGCACTGTTGTATTAGAATATAATCTTAGGCGTGCTTTAAGTAATACAGGTAAAGTTAACAAACATTAGGGTAGACAATATATTCGTGACGAGTCCATTATAAATCAACAATTGCAAATCTATACATCTATACAAATAAATAAAATTGGAGTGTCTGTTTGTAATATTGAAATACAAATAAATAAAATGGGAGTGTCTGTTTGTAATATTGAAATAACCGGATTTTACTACTTAAATATGAATATATTTAGCCTTGTGTGAATAAAGTTCCAGAATATTATCCCAGGACATTATTATCACCGAGGACGCACCTAGTCTAGGATTCATTATATTTGTAAACAATATTTGTGGCAAATACAATTCTTATACTTAGAATGCGAAAGTAGTCTATTTATATTAGACACTAGCTGTGCCCGCGACTTCGTCCGCGTGTTAATTAGTTTATTTAGTTTTTTTAGTAAAATAAAAGACTTTTTCTAAAATAAAAGTAGCCTAAGTTATTCCTTATTACATCAGCTACCTGCCAATAAAAGTCCCGTCAAAATCGGTCCAGCCATTTCAGAGATTAGCCGGAACAAACAGACAGACAGACAGACAAAAATTTAAAAAAATGTTATTTTGGTGTATGTGCCGTATGTATATTCATATTAATGTAGTAAAAACCGGTTATTTCAATATTACAAACAGACACTCCAATTTTATTTATTTGTATGTATAGATTACACCCAGACTCAGTACAAACGGACATGTTCTTGTACACAAATAGCTGTCCTGCGAACCCACGATCTGGGACGTCAAAGGCAAGTATTTATCAACCACACCAACAGGCCTTCCCACATGACATTGTCAACAGTAAAGCAAACCGTCAAATTAAATATAATTAAGTATCACACAAGTTTAAATAAATGATTTTAGAATGTTTCGAATTATTATTACAGCATTATATATTAACACTAGCTGTGCCCCGCGGTTTGACCCGCGTTAAATTTTATAAATTATCACAGCTCCTCCCCCTTAGATGATAGCGCGATAATATGTAGCCTATATGTTGACCCGACCTCTTAGTAATATTCATGCAAAATTTAAAGTAAATCCATGCAGTACTTTTTGAGTTTAGCCCGGACTTACATACAGACAAACAGACAAAAATTCTGCAAACTGTATTTTTGGCTTCGATATCGATAGTAGATCATGCCCCAAGTATCCTTTTAAAAAAAATATTCAATGTACAGTTTTGACTTTCCTACGTTTTTATTATATGTATAGATTACTTCAACCGAGCCGTTCTATTTGTTCGTAGTCTATTACTTTAAGCCATCCTAGTAGAACTTCTATGAACCGGCGATTCTTAAGTCCATAAATTGACGTGATCTGGCTCGCTGGCAGTTGATTGAATAATCTGGATGCACAGTCCACATTAAAAGTCTTACTCCTCAATCAAATGCTGGAGCCATGAACGTGACTGTAAATAGCACTGCAATTTTATTTACATATCCTGACCTACTTCCTCTTTCGTGAAGACATCGTGTTTCGATCAAAGCAATATTACTTACTACAAGTTTAACTGACATGCAACATGAATTTACGATGTTTATTTTGAATCCCATATTTTATTTTATTTCCATGTCAGGCTATGACCTATACGGATCAAACTAGACTCATAGGTCCCCTTAATTGTATCGTATCACGATTCCTAATTTCAGGAGAGAATCGAAGATTTGCATATAACTTGCCTTTACTTATCTTGTTAGTTGAATTGAACACGCTGGTAAGCTTGACCAATGTGTAGTGGTACCCACGGCTACATATAAAGCTCTATATTTCCAATATAAGCTGACCTCTCATAGTATGGAAATCTTATACAACGCGAGATCAGCTTATACTGGAAATTTATAGCTTGATATGTACCCGAATGTAACAAAGGACTTACTGTAAGTCGTATCACGATTCGTAACCATTCCAGGAGAGAATGGATGATTTGAATATAACTGGCAACCGGTATCCATGATAATAACAGTGCTACTGCCCGAGTTTTGGACATGACGATATTTCAACAGAGATTTACAAACTACGCATCTGAGTAATAAATATATAGAGCAGAACTGCGTGCCAAGTGCAGAGTGCACTATTATAACCCAGCAGGACGATGATCTGACTTGAAATTTCAATTACAGGATCGGCTCGATCGTTTTACGTGTTCTCCAAGACATAGTGATATCACGCCAAGTTTCTAATCCCGGGCTGATAGCAGATAAGTCACATCAATTAATTTTTGTCCGTCCCGGAAAATTATCCTGATTCTATCGAGCTTATCTTTTTAGTTTAATTGAGCACGCTGCAACTAAACCAATATGCGGTGGTACCAAAGGACTTACTGTAAGTCGTATCACGATTCGTATCCATTCCAGGAGATAATGGATGATTTGAATATAACTTGCAACTGGTTATCATGAAAATAACAGTGCTACTGCCCCAGTTTTGGAAATGGCGATATTTTAACAGAGATTTACAAACTACGCATCTGGGTAATAAATATATAGAGCAGTACTGCGTGCCAAGTGCACTGTGTCACTCTTATAACCCAGCAGGACGATAATCTGAAATTTCAATTGCAGGATCGACTCGATAGCCTTACGTGTCTCCTAGACATGGTGATGTCACGCCAACTTTCTAATGCCGGACTGATATAGGTAAATCTCTATAATTAATTATCTATTATTATAAATTTTTGTCCATCCCGGGAACTTAACCAGAGTTCTTTCGAACTTGTCTTGTTAGTTGAGTTGACCAGCTGCGGCTAGACCAGTATGTGGTGGTACCAAAGAACTGACTGTAATTTCTATTTTTAGTTTGGGACGGTCGACAGTTTTGGATTTAAACAGATACTACCTTTTTTTTGCTATGACACGGGGTTGCCTACGCATGCCATCTGATCTAAATAGTTTTATTTATTGGTAATATTTACCGAGTTTCATCGAAGGATCAATTCTGATCGTTGCGCGTTTATTTTTTATCGATGTAGAATACTTTTGAATCATCATCAATTCGGTTACAACCGGTTGACCAAAAGAAAATTTGATGTCGGTTTTATGGTTTTAAACAATAATCTCATTCTAATGCAGCAGACTAGTCGTTAAAAGTGATTCACACTACGTACCAAATTTTATTTTAGTCACACTACACATCACGGTTTCCAGACTGATATACTGAAACTATTCCAAACTGAAAAATAGAGGATTTTACCCTTAATCCCGTATCTGCTACAGAGTGACTCTGACATTAAGGCTGGGTCAAGACCACCCGATTACTGTTATTAATAATAAATAAATTAACAAATCATTAGGAATATGGGTACCAAATTAAACAGAAGCGCTATGTAGTTGATTCATTAGGCTTTACCATAGTCTAACTGGGATGTTGGTGTAGTGGCGAGTGACCCTGGCTGCCACGCCAGAGTTCGGGGATTTGATACCCAAATCTTTGTGAGATGAGCACGATTAATTGTTTTGTTACTGGGTGTTATTTATCCTACTAATATTATAAATGCGAAAGTTTGTGATTATATATGTTTGTTACTTTTTCACGCAAAAACTACCTAACGGATGTCGATCAAACTTTGTAGTAATATAGCTTATAAATCCAAATAACATATAGGCTATAGTTTAAAAAGTTTGACGCGTTTAAAACCGCGGGGCACAGCTATTTCTAATATGTATGTATGTATTTAGAAATATATAAGATTACTAGCTGTACCCGTATAACACTTTATAATTTATTGCCTATGTGTTAATCTAGGGAGTCAGCTAACTCCATACCAAATTTTATTAAAATCGCTCCAACAGTTTAGACGTGAAGAAGTAACAAACATACACAATCAGACAGTAACACACTCACAAACTTTCGCCTTTATAATATTAGTGTTATTTATCAGTGGTCTGGTTGCCTTAGTACAAGCTCTGCCTAGTTTCGGATCAGATGGCAGCTGTTAGTTTTGCCAAGATATTTATTGTTTATTTTATCTATTCTTCTCCTTAGACATCGAAATTAACAACTGATGCAAGCATAACATTCCTGAACGACAATAAGAAACGAAGAGAAGATTTTGTAGATTCCAGTTACTAAGAAATGTAACAATATGTCTGAGATATATGTACACCTGTTTCAATATGTCATGGGCCTTAAATACCCAACGGTGCGCTCGGTGGGTTAAAGACGGTCGGCCAGTGCAATCCAGCTTGGAGCCAAATGTTTGTGACGATCGCAATATCGTGGCCAAGGTAACACACGCAGACACACCGTGTATATCTGCGTGTTTTCTTCTCAGAAAAATACTAGTTACATAGTATTTGCGGTAGCAAGTTTGTATGGAAAATGATGCACATTCTATATATACCAAGAATCATCGTGGATATGGGGATATGCCATAATCACCACGCTTGCCAGACAGGTTGGCGATCGCAGAAAGATGCTCATAGTACACAGAAGAAAGCTGCTGCCCGTCCTTTGGTAAATATTCCATCGGGTCGACTTCTACGCCACCCACGGGATGAGATGGGGTGATGATATTCTGATATTCAACGCCGTCACCACATTGCATACATTCTATAATATATATTGTATTGATCCTACTTTAGCCCTCTACGGATGTCCCCCACAAACTCTTTAGTTGTATATAATAGTTCCCAAAAATATAAAGTATGGTCTAGACTTTAGTCTTCTTGGTATATTTTCTTAAAAGAAAGAAATATATATGTAATAATAATAACTTGATGATGTGTTCTTAGTGTAAATCGCTAAAGTTCATTAGGGTGTATACTTAGACCTGTGATACGCCAATGTTGCAAGCTTATTTAGGCTGCGGTAACCGCTTTACATCAGGTGTATACTTGTAAAATGTATTGGTTCTATAAGATGTTATTTCTATATGAATTATTAATAATTTCTATTGTTTAGTGATATTGAGTAACTCATATATCACTATCACAAATAAACTTTTAGTGGTATATGTTTTGTGTAAGCTTGTGTAGGATTTACGACTAATAAAAAAGTTTGAAATATAGAAGATACGAAAGCATCGCACTGTCATTTTTCCAGATATTTTATATTAGATACTTTTGAGGCGGGGGAATGTTATTATTGTTACGTGACATAAAAGAAAAATCGCAAATCGCAAATCACGCCCTTTCAAATAATACCCCATATAATCTCTAATCATTTCAATTACTTTTTACAGACGCCATGTATTACGAGTATATGCACAAACATATCCCGGTGCACTGGAGTTTGAAATAAAAATTAACATACATATAAGGTAATTATGTATTGCTATAATTACCTTTGTCAATGTGAGTCTTGTATCTTCATTGAATAAAATAGACTAATGATAACAATGTGAATGTCGTACGTTTTTGACTGGCTATAGAAATTAAGGAAACAGATAAAAGTACCGTTAATAGAGCGATAAGCATTATCTTCCAATAATAACTCAATTAGTTAATGAAGCTAGTCTTTATACTTTCCAAGTTATAATTTAATTATACTTAGACATAACAGATTAGATAAAACGCCGATAACATTCTAAATGCAATTAATTAAACCTTTTCATTCTGATTTTATTACGTCTCGGTTTTTTATATCACAGATGTTAATAACTATATTCATTTAATTTAGATTTGTTGTGAGACAAATTACCCTAAACATAGTGGTAATTTGATTGATTGAGAGACCGTAATCCAACTAATATTTTAAATGCGAAATTTTGCGAATATGGATGTATGGATGTTTGTTACTCTTACACGCAAAAAGTATGGAACAGATTTTGACGACAGTTTGTAATAATATAGCTTATCAGAATAAACATAGGCTATATTATTAAAAACCGCGGCGCACATCTAGTATATCAAAAAGCAACTTTTTTTAAGAAAACGCCCGCACTAGGTAATCTAATGCCAGTGTAGCGGGGTGCATAACAAACATATAATAGACGGACACAAATTACACCCAGACTCAAAACAACTATTTAAAGATCACACAAATAGATGTCCGGCGCGGGACTCGAACCCGCGACACGAAGCGACGAGGCGACTGTCTTAGCCGCTGCGCCACACGTGCAGTCATAACTTTTTTTATAAAGTGGTTAGCACTGTAGTTGTCTATCGCACTGTCGCGCATCTGTGCTATCCAAACCGCTTATAGAGACGGCGAGACGCGCGCGCGCAGTACTCGATGCCCGGGCGAGCTGCGGTGGGGGCGCTGAGTTCTGGCACACACTCACATGCCGGATTTATTTTGATCACCACCAACACCCAAATAATTACATTTTTTGAATACCAGACAACGTTACGCAAGTCCAATTGACACTGTCGTGCTAGAGTCCTTGCAGTGGCAGATGCGTCTGAAAACACGGCATACTTTTGTATGATATATCAGAAGGTTAATATTTAGATTATTTTCAATGTAAATTATCGTATCTAAAGCTGCTACTTATCTAATGGAAGGAAATGTACGTGGCTTAATCCATTTATGAAAATTTTGATTTATTATGTCTATAGAGGGGAAGCATATTTAATTAAAATAAAGCTTCTTAGAAAAAAAACTGTCTCTGGAGTTTGTACCACTTCATGTTACAATTTAGATAGTACTATTTTACTTCAACTAGTACAACTTTAATAATTATATTATTATGATTTAAGAGGAATTCTTACTGCCAAAACTGTGTCTATCTCCATGCTTACGTATAAAAAAGGAAACAATCTTATATTGACCAAATCGAGGTTACATAGTCTCCCTATTTCCTTCCACAAAGTTGAAAATAGCTTTTTTAAATTAATCATTTCAATTAGTCAGAATAGTTAACGATACGTTTTCGTCAGCCAAAAAAGGCAATTTTTATGAGTCGACCCGTGACCACGGCTGGTGCAATCCATGCCGAAACGTCGGGTAACCAAGGTAATGATTTACCTAAATCTTTATCGCGATGAGACCCGTGTCCACAGTATATAAAAAAAAATATTTTATTTATAAACACCGGTTTAGTCTTGACAGATATTTATTATTTATATTACGTAATATATATATTGATTCACTTTTTAAAATCTACAGAGAATACTACTTGCTTATCAAATGGGCAGTGGTTACTTTAGTATCAGAGTAGTTTAAACTGCCCATTAGGCCTCTGTCATGGCTTAATGACTGTGGCCTAATGGTTAGAACCGAAACCGAATCCTAACCCTAAAGCCCTAGTTTCAAATTAAAGTCAATAAATTAATTAAAATAGTTTACTTCCTATTGATATACAGACGCCAGCACATCCAGCTACCCCAATCTGTCAAATTTCTTTTATAGATTATCAACTTTATCACATAAGCATAAGATCCACTTTCAATTGGGGAAATTTGACAGACTGGGATAGCCTGATGTGCTGGCGTCTGTACCTACACCGTTAAGCTAATACATTTTAAATAAACTATCAAAAATGCTCAGATTCAGCTTCAGCTATATTTAGTTCCATAACCATCCCACTATTATAGTATAGTCTATTGTATGACATAAAGCGAAAATTGCCATAATGACCTATTTGTTCAAATAACACTATAAAAAAGGTTTGAGCAATTAGCAATGTCGCTAACCTCGGCTCGAAAAAAAAACAATACGATGTAGGGTATTAATAAATTCAACATTGACAAAGACCGTCAAAACACCTGGCTGGCCGCCAGACAAGAAAAATCAGCCTACGCCTGAAACAACACCGTGAAACAATTATTGTGACGTACTCAAAACCATCATCAGACAGTTTAAATTTTAGAAATACAAACGCTTATTGGAATCCTAAAATACCTCGTTTCTATGACACTATTAATTAGAATACTTACCTAACAAAATAAAACTGCGCTTCTCTTTACAAAACTGCAGACAGTGCTCTTCACGGGTTTATTATTAAATCTAGTCTACTAAATAGAAAACTAGTACACATTTACAGTGTAATAACGTGGTGTTTACATGTCAATTTAGAATGTTTATGTTGATACGTCATTACGGCCGTAAGCACGACCTCCAGAAAATACGTTACTATACATTTTGCTCTTATAACTGGTGGCTATTTATAGCGGGGAACTCGGTGAATCTCCTTCTTACTGAAAGATCCCGGGAACGTTACCGTTAACTTTAGCGGGAAAGCAGCCATAGATAATATATAGTAGGTACATACGTACAAGGTTCACCATACTACATAATACAAGCAAGAACAAAAAGCAAGAACCTAAAATTCGTTCACCGCGCGCCTTTATTTAACATACAACATTCACTGAGAGTCACCATTATCATCACAGTCACAGTCGAGTCACAGCTTGGTGACCGAATTTATTATATTACACCGTTCTTTAATGTTTGATGATGATGATAATGTTCTATAATGTTTAGGTGAAAGTAAATTACTATTAACTACCATTAACCATTAGCCTGCCTGTACTTATTACCAAAATTCAATAAAAAGAATATAACAATATCAGCACCAAAAGATTTTTTTTTTCTGTATACACACACAAACAATTTGATGATGTTGACATAAAGATAATCATAAAACATTGTACATTTCGGGACTAGTCCCTCCCTCTTACCCACCACTGCAACTCCTGTAAGCCAGCATCAACAGTGGCACACAATGAAATGACACTGAGCGGTGAAGCTCAGGCATGTCCAGGGGAATCGCTTTAACTGTCTTGGATCCCGCAACGAGTTTAATCAGAAAGAGAAAAAAGGAGGAGTTAGAAAATGAATAGTTCCACTTCCCTCCAGAGCAAAGCGGGAGACAGAATGATGTAAAGAGACTATAGCCTCATAAAATGAGAGATTTGCAACTAGAGAAGCCAGCTGCAAAAGCACCGCAGATCAATTTAAGGGTCCTAAGTGAGCTGTTATATTTGATTCCAATAGTAGGTATGGCAAAAGCGCTTAAGCGCACGGAAGTTGTTCCTTGTTGCTACAAGATCCGTATAATAAACTACTCCAGCTATTGGTTGTAAGCTGTTTAACATAATATCACGCTGATTTTGCCAGAGATCACACTCCCAAAGGATGTGGTGAGCAGTTGGTTCATATTCGTTACTGGAAGTTGAGCACAGACAGATTGGTGAAGATACTAATTTGAAACTAAACAATTTACTTTTAAAATTGCCGTGTCCGGTAAGAAATTGTGCAACACAATGGTCTATAATTAGCCAAGTTTTATTTAACCGTTCGCGTATGTCCGGAAAGTACTGGTGCAGATGGCGACCCTTGCTTGAGCTATTCCATCTACATACTACTACATATCTATATAAAACATTGTACAGCTGGATTTTCTTTCAGACATTTATATGTTCTATTTCAGAATTCTAGAATTCTAGACTATACAGACCACGTCTCTGTTCCGTATGTTATCACTGGCAACACACACTGGTCGAAGACTTTCGACTTGAGACACTGCGGTATTTTGGACGAGAAGATGTTACGTAGCTTCCCGAACGCTGCCCAGCCGAGTTGGATTCTACGATTGACCTCCTTCTCGAAGTTGGACCTGCCTAGTTGGATGGTCTGTCCTAGGTAAATATAGTTCTCTACAGCTTCGAGTGCAGAGTCACCAACTTTCAATTGAGTGGGTGCAACATGGACGTTTGACATGATTTTCGTCTTATCCATGTTCATTTTCAGACCCACTTGTTGAGAGACTCTGCTGAGGTCATCGAGCATTGTACCGAGGTCTTCCATGGTCTCAGCCATGACTACTATATCATCGGCAAATCGAAGGTGAGTGATGTACTCGCCATTGACATTGAAGCCAAAGCCTTTCCAGTCCAGAAGCTTGAAGACGTCTTCCAATGCAGCGGTGAATAGTTTCGGAGATATAACATCTCCCTGTCTCACGCCTCGCTGCAAGTGGATAGGTTTCGAGATCTGGTCCTGGAGTCGCACTGACATAGTGGCGTTTTCATACAAACACTTTATCACCTCGATATACCGGTAGTCAATCTGGCACCTTATGAGAGACCTCAGCACGGCCCATGTTTCGATAGAATCGAAGGCTTTCTCATAGTCCACAAACGCTAAGCACAGTGGCTTGTTATACTCTTCGGTCTTCTGTATAACTTGCCGCAGCGTATGTATGGGGTCTATGGTGCTAAAGCCTTTTCGGAAACCGGCTTGTTCGGGAGGCTGGAAGTCATCAAACCTGCGCGCGAGACGATTCGTAACGACTCTCGAAAACAACTTGTAAACATGGCTCTGCAGTGTGATGGGTCTATAATTCTTCAATAGGGTTTTGTCGCCCTTTTTGAAGAAGAGCACCACCACACTTCTGTGCCATGCTTGTGGCGTTTGACCATCTAGTATGACGGAATTAAACAACTTCTGAAGGGCCCGTAGGATTGGTGTACCACCCGCCTTCAGAAGCTCTGCTGTAACTCCATCATCACCAGGCGCTTTGTTGTTCTTGAGTTGTTTGAGAGCCATTCTAATCTCGTACAACTCAGGTTTAGACGTGACGATTCTACCATCCTCAGTCTTCAGCTTCGTCAGTTGGCTCTGTCCAACAGACAGAGCTCTTGCGAACACTTTAGAGCCTTTGTTTCGCTCGATGGCCTCTTTAATACTAATTGTATTAAATTGCCGCGTGTCGCGAGTCAAAGACTTTGAGATCTGTCTGTTGAGCTGCCGATATCTGATAGCATCATCTGAGGATGTCAGAACCACTTTCCGTCTTTCTTCCATAAGTTGCAGGGTAAAGACAGAGATCTTTTTAGTTCTGTTTGTACGACGGGCCTTGAATACCGTAGACCCAGCCGTATGGACAGCTTCTACGAGCCTGTCATAGTATGAATCCACTTCCTCGCAGTCTGCTAGGCATTCGAAACGGTTTTGCAGTTCGAGCTGAAATGGTTCGGGGTTTTGGACGTGGATAGGTAAAGGTCAGAGCGTAGACTTTATCAGTCGGGACCTCTGGAGTTTGACATTAAGGTTCAATGAGCCTCTGACCAGTCTGTGATCGCTCCCGGTTTTAACCGCATTGATCACGGAGACATCATTGAACATCTGTCGTCTCGTCGACAAGATAAAGTCTATCCTCATTTTTAGTTTTACCATCGGGGCTCACCCAGGTCCATTTGCGGTGTTCGGGCTTCCTGAAGAAGGAATTCATCATAAAGAGTCCCTCCTTCTCCATGAAGTCGGCCAACATTTGGCCCCGGGGGTTCCGGTCTCCAGTTCCAAATTGCCCCACTCTCAGCTCATTACCGAATGGTTTGCCCAACTTCGCGTTAAAGTCCCCCATGACCACAGTGAAATACGAGTTAGAGGTATGTATGGCTCTGGATATGTCCTCATACATAACCTCGACTTCATCGTCGGAGTGTGTCGAAGTGGGTGCGTATACCTGTATAACCTTCAACGAATACCGCTTGGTGATTCTGAGTATAAGGTACGCAACCCTCGTCGACACACTCTGGATTTTCACTAGGTTGTTCACGAGGGACTTGTGGACTATGAACCCGACACCACCTTGGGATATTTGGTCACCCTCCCGGTAATAGAGCAGGTTTCCGGATTTCAGTATTATCGAGTCCTCCCCCTCTCTTCGGACTTCAGATAATCCTACAATATCCCAATGTAACCTGCTCAATTCTTCCTCCAGTTCGGTTATCTTCTCATCGGACCGCAGTGTACGTGTGTTATTTTTATAACAGATTATTTATATATTTGGTAGCGTCCCAATCTTAAGTACGAATTTGGTAACGCATTATTATAACAATAACTAGCATGAACTTCGTGCCTCGTAAATCCGGACTCATTTACGACCTGAGATTTGTTTGCGGTGCTTCTAAAATAAGCCTGTCGGTAACAATTGTAGGAATCTATTTGTAGAAGGTGTAACATACAGAATAAGTAGAATTCTGAAATAGAACATATAAATGTCTGAAAGAAAATCCAGCTGTACAATGTTTTATATAGATATGTAGTAGTATGTAGATGGAATAGCTCAAGCAAGGGTCGCCATCTGCACCAGTACTTTCCGGACATACGCGAACGGTTAAATAAAACTTGGCTAATTATAGACCATTGTGTGCACAATTTCTGCTAATTGCAAATTCATGCTAGTTATTGTTATAATAATGCGTTACCAAATTCGTACTTAAGATTGGGACGCTACCAAATATATAAATAATCTGTTATAAAAATAACACACGTACACTGCGGTCCGACGAGAAGATAACCGAACTGGAGGAAGAATTGAGCAGGTTACATTGGGATATTGTAGGATTATCTGAAGTCCGAAGAGAGGGGGAGGACTCGATAATACTGAAATCCAGAAACCTGCTCTATTACCGGGAGGGTGACCAAATATCCCAAGGTGGTGTCGGGTTCATAGTCCACAAGTCCCTCGTGAACAACCTAGTGAAAATCCAGAGTGTGTCGACGAGGGTTGCGTACCTTATACTCAGAATCACCAAGCGGTATTCGTTGAAGGTTATACAGGTATACGCACCCACTTCGACACACTCCGACGATGAAGTCGAGGTTATATATGAGGACATATCCAGAGCCATACATACCTCTAACTCGTATTTCACTGTGGTCATGGGGGACTTTAACGCGAAGTTGGGCAAACCATTCGGTAATGAGCTGAGAGTGGGGCAATTTGGAACTGGAGACCGGAACCCCCGGGGCCAAATGTTGGCCGACTTCATGGAGAAGGAGGGACTCTTTATGATGAATTCCTTCTTCAGGAAGCCGGATCACCGCAAATGGACCTGGGTGAGCCCCGATGGTAAAACTAAAAATGAGGATAGACTTTATCTTGTCGACGAGACGACAGATGTTCAATGATGTCTCCGTGATCAATGCGGTTAAAACCGGGAGCGATCACAGACTGGTCAGAGGCTCATTGAACCTTAATGTCAAACTCCAGAGGTCCCGACTGATAAAGTCTACGCTCTGACCTTTACCTATCCACGTCCAAAACCCCGAACCATTTCAGCTCGAACTGCAAAACCGTTTCGAATGCCTAGCAGACTGCGAGGAAGTGGATTCATACTATGACAGGCTCGTAGAAGCTGTCCATACGGCTGGGTCTAAGGTATTCAAGGCCCGTCGTACAAACAGAACTAAAAAGATCTCTGACTTTACCCTGCAACTTATGGAAGAAAGACGGAAAGTGGTTCTGACATACTCAGATGATGCTATCAGATATCGGCAGCTCAACAGACAGATCTCAAAGTCTTTGACTCGCGACACGCGGCAATTTAATACAATTAGTATTAAAGAGGCCATCGAGCGAAACAAAGGCTCTAAAGTGTTCGCAAGAGCTCTGTCTGTTGGACAGAGCCAACTGACGAAGCTGAAGACTGAGGATGGTAGAATCGTCACGTCTAAACCTGAGTTGCTGGGAGAGATCGAGAAGTTCTACTGACAGTTATATACGACAACACAGCCACCTGTCAAAAGTCATGCCTCAGATCCCAGAGCACGACGAACCCGACATTACACCGAAGACATCCCGGACGTCAGCCTGTACGAGATTAGAATGGCTCTCAAACAACTCAAGAACAACAAAGCGCTTGGTGATGATGGAGTTACAGCAGAGCTTCTGAAGGCGGGTGGTACACCAATCCTACGGGCCCTTCAGAAGTTGTTTAATTCCGTCATACTAGATGGTCAAACGCCACAAGCATGGCACAGAAGTGTGGTGGTGCTCTTCTTCAAAAAGGGCGACAAAACCCTATTGAAGAATTATAGACCCATCACACTGCAGAGCCATGTTTACAAGTTGTTTTCGAGAGTCGTTACGAATCGTCTCGCGCGCAGGTTTGATGACTTCCAGCCTCCCGAACAAGCCGGTTTCCGAAAAGGCTTTAGCACCATAGACCCCATACATACGCTGCGGCAAGTTATACAGAAGACCGAAGAGTATAACAAGCCACTGTGCTTAGCGTTTGTGGACTATGAGAAAGCCTTCGATTCTATCGAAACATGGGCCGTGCTGAGGTCTCTCATAAGGTGCCAAATTGACTACCGGTATATCGAGGTGATAAAGTGTTTGTATGAAAACGCCACTATGTCAGTGCGACTCCAGGACCAGATCTCGAAACCTATCCACTTGCAGCGAGGCGTGAGACAGGGAGATGTTATATCTCCGAAACTATTCACCGCTGCATTGGAAGACGTCTTCAAGCTTCTGGACTGGAAAGGCTTTGGCTTCAATGTCAATGGCGAGTACATCACTCACCTTCGATTTTCCGATGATATAGTAGTCATGGCTGAGACCATGGAAGACCTCGGTACAATGCTCGATGACCTCAGCAGAGTCTCTCAACAAGTGGGTCTGAAAATGAACATGGATAAGACGAAAATCATGTCAAACGTCCATGTTGCACCCACTCAATTGAAAGTTGGTGACTCTGCACTCGAAGCTGTAGAGAACTATATTTACCTAGGACAGACCATCCAACTAGGCAGGTCCAACTTCGAGAAGGAGGTCAATCGTAGAATCCAACTCGGCTGGGCAGCGTTCGGGAAGCTACGTAACATCTTCTCGTCCAAAATACCGCAGTGTCTCAAGTCGAAAGTCTTCGACCAGTGTGTGTTGCCAGTGATAACATACGGAACAGAGACGTGGTCGCTCACTATGGGCCTTATTAGAAGGCTCAAGGTCACCCAAAGAGCAATGGAGAGGTCTATGCTCGGAGTTTCCCTGCGAGATCGTATCAGAAATGTCGAAATCCGCAGGCGAACCAAAGTCACCGACATAGCCCGAAGAATTGCAAAACTGAAGTGGCAGTGGGCGGGGCACATAGCTCGAAGAACCGATGGCCGTTGGGGCATAAAGATTCTTGAGTGGCGACCACGAAGCGGAAGACGCAGCGTGGGCAGGCCCCCTACAAGATGGACCGATGATCTTGTGCGGGTCGCTGGAAACAGCTGGATGCGAATAGCGCAAGACCGGCAATTGTGGAGATCTTTGGGGGAGGCCTTTGTCCAGCAGTGGACGTCTTTCGGCCGATATGATGATGATGATGATGAAATGTACTTAGCCAAAGAGATAAAACTCGCGTCTTCGGCTTTCATGAGATCGAAACCTTGGTACATTGGGCTCTAAACGTAGCATACATAATATGAAGTCAATTCTGAAAGACAATAATGAAACAATTCTGTATAAGAACTTACATTCTATACACAGTAGTAGCAAATAATCGAAAATAAAATTGATTGAGCTATTTATTGTGTGGATCAAAATTCATCACTGACATTCGACTATATAAAAATTTTAGTAAATAATTTAATGTCTAAATAATTTTTATCTGTGGATAGTAAAACATTAAAATAGTTCTACTTAGGCCCGGCGCCCACTATCGGTGGGCATCGGTACAGTTCGGGCGCCTTACGGCGGCTTCGGGCGCGTTACGGCGGCTTCGAGGGGTCGACATGACAATTAGTCGACAAATGTTTAGTCGACATTTATTTTGGTCGAAATTCATAATTCGTCGACAAATCAATTGGACGACACTGGTTAATGTTTTTCTAGCGCTCGGCGGCCGCTGCCGCGGCACGCTCGCAACGCTCGCTCGCCTTCGCGCGCCAAATGGTCACCGTTCTAACCTAACCTAACCCAAACGATGTGGAATACTTTTCGCACTAACGTGCATCGACTAAATATCAATGTCGATGAATTTACTGTCGACCAAATGATTGTCGACTAATTGTCATGTCGACCAATTGTCGTTCGATCAGTTGTCTAGGTCCGGCTTCGAGCGCCTAAGAGCTGCGTCGAGCGATTTCGGGCTGCCTCGGCAGCCGTAAGCATGGCTAACGACGCCAAGGCCGTCTTCGGTAGCTCGGATAGCATTTTCGAGGCAGACACGTCGCAGAACAGTCATTTCGATCACCGCAAGCCTCTCCATTATCGTATCGTATTAGTTTGTTTTATTAGACGATGACAAAAGAACAGTTGATTATTCTTGTGCAAGCTCACGAATGTCTGTATGGCATAATATCGCGATACTATAGTGATTAACAAATGAAACAGAAAGCATGGAACCAAATATTCGACTGCTCTGCGATATTTCTGCCGCCCCCGAACTATTCTGAGGCTACCCAAACAGGCTATAGCTAGGGCGTCCTTAGGTGTGCTTACGACTGCCGACGCAGCTCTCAGGCATCCGATGCCGCCCGAAGCCGCCGTAAGGCGCCCGAGCCGTACCGAGCCGCACCGATGCTCACCGATAGTGGGCGCCGGGCCTTAGGATCTGAAAAGTCTCTGAGGTTACATTAGGACAAAATAATTATTAATTTCCATATTATTGGTTAGGAACCAACCTAACATGATGTCGTATTTTATGGTGTTTGGTGTTAATTTCTGTCTTTGATACAGTACCTGTGAATGAAAGAGAACCGTCTTAATATGAATTAAGTGTTGAATTTATTCATTTATGAACAATCCTATCAATGTTGAATTTCCGCGTTAGAGACATCGTTTCATCGAATTCGCGCTATGAACGAACGAAATACGCTATTATAGTTCTAGTTTGAGAGTTGTGCAGACGTCATCATCATCATCATATCAGCCGAAAGACGTCCACTGCTGGACAAAGGCCTCCCCCAAGGATCTCTACAATAGCCGGTCCTGCGCTGCCCGCATCCAGCGGCTTCCCGCTTGTGCAGACCTACCAGGCAGAATTGAGCAATGTGTCCCGGGTTCTGGTAGAATAGAGCTGCGAGAACCCGGAACACGAAACGTTGAGGCGACTGTCCTAACCACTGCGCCACAAGTGCAGTCAATTACATTTTTGTTCGGAATATTAACGCTGTTTATTTATTTGGCTGTGTTGAATTTCTGTAAAAGAAGGAGACTCCAGTATTTGAAAAGACAGTGGAATTCATGGCTCAGATTCCCTTGAAGTAGTTGGTTGAGGCTAAGTGGGGCGTAAATAGTAGTCTCAGTTATTTTGACAGAATCCTCAATGTAGCCGCAACTGTGGTAGATTTCCATCCTCTATGTCTTTTTAACGTTGTCAAGTTCACCCCAAAATCTCAGCATATCCCTTTGTAGATACTTTTTCAAATATCTCTAAATAACAAAGACATATTTGAAAAATATGCCGAGGCGTTATATAGACAAAAGTGCTATTATATCTACTTAGGGTTGTCGTACCTTTTTTCATAGCTGGACGATTCCTGTGACAAGGTAAATATTGTAAATTTTTACTTATTATTATTTTGCTATAATTTGTGTATTCAATTCTATTTACATTTTGTCAGTTAAATTTCAACTTTTAATTTCAAATATAACCCTAACATAAAGAAAACACATATTATTCCAAGAGTGAAAGAGAACATATATATTTGTTTATTATTCTATGATTTTTGTGTGTACATGAATAAGTAAATAAATAAAAAAAAAAAAATTATAATTGACATTTGAAGCATCCAATACTATAGTCGCTTTATGTAAATGCCGTGTAAGAAGGTAGTAGTAAAACTATCCAATTAACAAAGTCATGTCTACCCTACAATCATGCCATATTTACAATATTTTCAAGGGTGAGCTTTTGAGCCATTATTTCTATCGTACTTATTCGCAGAAACTCAACGTGCAAGATACAAAAAAAATATGTATTTCCGCAGTCAAACTTACATTTTTAAGATCACTCAGTTCAGACACGTAATGAATTGACTGAACCGAAAGTAACCGTAAATAGGTAACCGAAAGTGAACTGAAAGTAAAACCGCTATAAATCTATAACATCATATCCTAGCGAGTTGGTAATTGTATAAAACATTTTTGAAAACTTATAGTTGAAATGCAAAAATAATTGAATTTAATTGAATTAAAAAGAAGAGATTTAGACTGTGAAAATTTATTCACACGTCTGGATGGTCTTTTCCAGATTTGGGTCATAATTCCATTTGATTTCACTCAAATTTTATAAATTTGTGATCCCATGCTATAGTTATGTCCCGCATGTTTTAGTTTTAATTTTCTAAAATGATAGATTTGTAATTATTAAGACAATATAGAGCTATGGCCCAGTTTTCTGACCTTGGATATAGTGACTCGAGTTTCCCAAATACGAAAAGTACATTTCAGCCATCTTCATTACTATGAATACTATAAGTAGCTGTGCCCCGCGGTTTCACCCGCGTTAATTTTTATAAATCACAGGCTATGTATTATTTGAATATATTAGCTATATTACTACAGAGTTTCATCAAAATCTGTTCCGTAGACTTTGCGTGAAAGAGTAACAAACATCAGTACACACTCACAAACTTTCGCATTTATAATTTTAATAAATACATGCCTTGAAAAAGTGACCCGTTTTCTGTGAAGAGACTCGAGGAAAGGCCCCGTTCGACTTCATTATTGTACAGACGCCAGCCCATCCAGCTACCCTAATCTGTCATATTTCTTTTGTAGATTTTCAACTTTATCACATAAGCATAAGGTTCACTTTCAATTGGGGAAATTTGACAGATTGGGGTAGCTTGATGTGCTGGCGTCTGTACTGAATGCTGGTCTCTAGATGCTGAATAAGATGGGAGCGAAGCATTCGATGTTGACTGAGGGAGTGTCTTGTGGTAGGCCGGTGACGATAGTCACGTGTAGTAAAACTGTGTGTATGCGTCAAAATGGTATAGTAGCGAAACAAACAAAATATACTACTGAAAGTTTCGCATTTATAATTTTAGTAAATACATGCCTTGAAAACGTGACCCGTTTTCTGTGAAGAGACTCGAGGAAAGGCCCCGTTCGACTTCATTATTGTACAGACGCCAGCCCATCCAGCTACCCCAATCTGTCATATTTCTTTTGTAGATTTTCAACTGTATCACATAAGCATAAGGTTCACTTTCAATTGGGGAAATTTGGCAGATTGAGGTAGCCTTATGTGCTGGCGTCTGTACTTAATACTGGTCTCTAGGTGCGAGATTTTGATGCAGAATAAGATGGGAGCGATGCATTCGATGTTGACTGAGGGAGTGTCTTGTGGTAGGCCGGTGGCGATAGTCACGTGTGGTAAAACTGTGTGTATGCGTCAAAATGGTATAGTAGCGAAACAAACAAAATATACTACTGAAAGTTTGAAAAAAATATTTTTAGATCCACAAACTCAAACAATACAAGGACAGAACAATACAGGCCTTTCTATAAAAGCTGACATTGCTTTTTTTTGTTGAAAGAGTGTATTGAATTTCAAGTCGCAAAAATTCCTTAGACAGCATAGTTAAGAAAATGAGCGGAAAAAGTTTTATTTCTATGTCATGTGAACGTGGCAGGAATTCTACTTCATCATGTCAGCCAAAGTACGTCCACGACTGAACAAAAGCCTCCCCAAAAAATGGGGGGATATGACATAATCGCCACGCTTGGCAGACGGGTTAGCGATCGCAGTTCTATGGTCATAGTTCACAGTAAAACGCTGCTGCCCGTTGTCTGGTAAGTATTCCCCCGGAAGATTTCTACGCCCCCCACGGGATGAGATGGGGTGATGATATTCTATGCCGTCACCACACAGCACTTTTAGATACTTACATGTTTATATTAACAATATACTTGTGCTGAAAGTGGATCAACGTAGCAAAGAGTAGGCAACAGGGGTTATCTAACGCTAGGACGAAGTGAATCCAAACAAGTGCAAGTTAGTACGACATACTCACTACCGCATTTAAATATCGATACCATGTTTCGCAACAAATAAGTACCAACTAACCGATAATGTGGAAAACAGATTAGGTACATTAATGTTTTTAAACTTTAGAGATTTGTACACATTTTTATACACTGTGGACACGGGACTCAATCGCGATAAAGATATAGGCAAATCATTACCTCGGTTACCCGAGTCGACCCGTGACCACGGCTGGTGCAATCCATGCCGAAACGTCGGGTAACCAAGGTAATGATTTGCCTATATCTTTATCGCGATTGAGACCCGTGTCCACAGTATATAAAAAAGATTAAGTACACACAGGTGAAGAATGAACTGTACAACCAAAAGGGATGATGAGAGGCATACTATGGGGGCCAATAATTTAACCATAATGTCGCCGTAAGAACACGATATAGCCAATGAATTTGTGGTGGGCTACCTCAATTTGTTGTTTTAATTTCAAAACTAAAAACATTTAAAATTAATCGTGTAGAGATTTAACATCGTAAATGGTCCAGAAACTGAACACAGGTTTAAATTAGGTACCATCTTCCAGTCCGCCGCCTTTTGCTTATATATTAAATTGGTATAATCAAGGTTATATGTAGAGTTACTCAAACCTACGGATACGGTAGATTTTGACCCCTACCTAATTAGGTTCTGCTAACTTAATAAATGAAATTGATTTCATTTATATGAACTCAATTCTATAGATACTACTTAGGTGCTGGTGTACACACTAACTATTTTTAATGTACAACATCCTACGCGACTAGGCTAATCCCTTTATTTATAATCGGGTGGCATTGAGTAAAGCGCCTTCGTCTTGAGCAGTAGGTGGGAAGTATGTGGTACTCAGAACGACCTGTGTACACTACTTTTTGTAGCGTGTATATTTTGAGTGATACAAGTAATTTTCGCAATCCCGGACCTGGAATCCTGTAGTTAGGTAAGAGTTTTAGGGCCATATGACAGAATCCATTACAGGTTTTGTTTATTGCTAGAAATATATTTTCCATTATAAGTATTTCCATGTACATTTTGTTAAAACTCCGCTTATAAAGAAAAGTCGATCCTATGTTTTAAAACAGCCACACACGGTCATCTAATCCCAAACTAAGCAAAACTTGTACTATGGAAAGCAGATAACTGATATACTACATATACCTACTACTTTAATTCTTTTAATAGTATGTATTTTTTAAATAAATAAATAAAATAAAAAAGGTTTTTATTCACGTAGACTTTAAAAAAGCGCTTGTAAATAGTCAGAACATGTTTGTAGTAATACAGTAATTATTTCTAGTTTACATATATATATATATACATATATATATATATATATATATATATATATATATATATATATATATATATATATATATATATATATATATATATTACATATATATAGATAATTAATATAATGCTATCTGTTACAATCATAAGTAAATTGTGCATTTAATTGCATGCCGCTTTTGCAATGGCGTTCTAGTACATGGAGAGAAAAGTAGTTTGCAAAAGATATATTAAATTACTTAATTTTAACATTCTGATTAAAACTCAACTTTATGTTTATTATGTATATCATCATTATATCAGCTAATATACGTCCCGAGCTGGACATAGAGTCACCAAATATCTCTACATTAGCCGGTCTTCCGCTACCCGCATCCAGCGGCTTCCAGTGATCTTCGGTCTAAATAATTTATAGATTTGAATTAATTTTAATACTCTAAAGAGTAATTCAAATAATTTATAAACTGGAAGAAACACAAATTATGTTTATTATTCTTTAGAATAGATTTGTACTTAAACCAAGGATACGATAAGTGATAATCAATCTCTTTACGAACTATTAAAGTATTCAATCATTGTTAATCATAATAATCCTATTATAAATTTAGAAGGAATGAATAATCTTTTATTCGTCCCTTCTAAATGCTTCTTTTGTCAAATTTTGACAAAAGAAGTATACCTGGCCAGTGTGAATGGTACTGCCGGAAGGGGAAGACCTCGTAGAACATTCTCTGACCGAATCGGATATGTCCTCAGGGAAGGCCACGTTAGAAGTACCCTAAACCGGTAAGCATTTATGAATAATGACAGTAAATGAGGCAAAAGAGGTGGGTAAAGATCGTGACAAATGGATATCCGTTTTCTCTGCACACCCCTCTGGAAAACAGGTGTGAATCTATATATGATATAATATAATATCTAGGGACAATGTCACACAGATCATCCTAGCCCCAAACTAAGCAAAGCTTGTACTATGGGTACCAGGCGACGATATACATACTTATATAGATAAATATTTATATACATAGAGAACACCCATGACTCAGAAACAAATATTCGTGCTCATCACACAAATATTTGCACTTACCGGGATTCGAACCCAGGACCACCAGCTTCGTAGGCAGGAGCACTACCACCTAGGCTACGGTGACCTATGTATATTATCTATGTATTTATATTATAAATAATTTGATTTGACCCTCGAGACAGCATAGAGTCTTATCATTATTTTATTTGTTTGAACTTACTTAATTAGACTATAGTCTAGGTATCTAAATACCTGCTAATCATATTGGAGAAAAAGTAATGAAGTAAGAAGACTAAACTACTACTTTACCGTTTCAGAAGCTCATAGCTAAATATTAGGTCTTTACCTATGAAATTGCGGTTCTGCAGTACTGGCCATTTCAAATCAAAATAATTTTTGTTTGGCTAAGAATTCTAATTTCAAATTAATTTTATTTTAAAAACATGGATTCTTTTTTCCAAAAGTAGTCATTTCTTTATTGATTAGTGTTACATTTTCATCGCATTTCAATCTTTTTCGTCATCATGGATACGTTAAAAATTCGAGTAATTATGGAATATGAGTACCGTCGTGGCAGCAACGCGGCACAAGCGGCACGCAACATCAACGACGTTTACGGAGCTAACACTACAAACCAACGCACCACCTGTTATTGGTTTGCTCGCTTCCGTTCTGGAAATTTCGACCTGAAAAATGAACCTCGCGGTCGTCCGAAGACTTTGGTCGACAATGACGAATTAAAGGCGGTTGTGGAAGCTGATGATACACAATCTACGGCTGAATTAGCAGCAGCTTTCGACGTTAGCGTCAAAACAATATTGGTCCATTTGCGTCAAATTGGCAAGGTAAAAAAGCTTGACAAATGGGTGCCCCACGAACTCAATGATCGCCAGCGCGAAGTACGCGTCGAGACGTGCCTTGCACTGCTCAACAGACACACAAATGAAGGAATTTTGAACCGCATTGTTACCTGCGATGAAAAATGGATTCTGTTTGATAACCGCAAGCGCTCAGCAAGTTGGTTGGATCCTGGTTCAGCACCTAAACAATGCCCTAAACGAAAACTTACCCTAGAAAAGTGATGGTCACTGTTTGGTGGTCTAGCGCCGGTGTGATTCATCACAGCTTCTTACCAAACGGGGTGAGCATTACTGCAGATGTGTACTGTGAAGAACTGAGCACAATGATGGAGAAGCTGGCGCATCTCCAACCAGCATTGGTCAATCGCTCGTCTCCGCTGCTCCTGCACGACAACGCGCGACCTCATACTGCACAGCAGACGGTCTCCAAGTTGCAAGAACTGGGGTTGGAAGCTCTCCGTCATCCGCCCTACTCACCAGACCTTGCGCCTACAGACTACTACTTTTTCCAGAATTTGGATAACTTCTTGGCGGGAAAAAAATTCAATACCCGAGAGGCAGTACAAAATGCCTTTGAAGAATTTGTTGCCTCCCGTCCAGCTGATTTCTTTAAGAAGGGCATCAATAAACTGCCACTGCGATGGCAAAGATGCATTGATTGCATGGGTGATTACTTCGATGATACAAATAAAAAAGTTCATGAAAAAAATTCGTTTAAATTTTTTCATACAAAACGGCAATTTCATAGGTAAAGACCTATTATCTACATATTTAGTACTTTATAAATCCGTGTCGACGAAGATCTTAATTCATTTAGTTATAAAACAATACATACAAATTTTATGTTAAATGATAGTACTTAAGGTACCTATTTATTGTAACCCTGTTTATAATACCTGCCTACATATGTATATAAACTAAATGGGAAAGGAGGAGACCGGAAGATTTGAAATTGCAATATCCTATATTTAATTTCTAGAGTATTGACGACGTCGGTTTGGATTATACCTACTGTTAAACAGAAGATGTACATGTTATTTTATGTTGATGTGTGAGTCCTGGGTACGATTAATCCAGCATCAAGAAGTAACCTCTCCGTAGTTTGCTGTCCCTTAAAAAGTCTTGTATGTGGTAACATGCAACATCTATTCTACCTAACCCAGATAATACGGGTGCTGTAAAAGATGATGCCATAAGTGTCACAAATGCTGTAGGGTGCAGTTACCACTTGGGTATATATATAGGTGAGAATATAATATAATAATATATAACGAATTAATAGCATAGGTATATTTTTGGTATAAAATCTTTTTTGTAGAGTTTTGTTCACAATTAGGCCAAAGTTTCTAGATGTAATGCAGTTTTCTTTTTTCCTTTGCAGGATTCACTTTTTAGACGAGTTCCAAGAATTTCGGATATTATTATGCGTAATCATATTTACTTCTCAGTTTTAGACGTAAGAGAACACAAAGAAAGGTTGTAGCTAAGAATCTGACGTAATTTTCCGTCTACGTATCGTTGCTATGAATGGTATTGTAAATACCTACAATAGCGAAAAGGTTGGAGAAAGAACGCTAACAAACAACATTTCGTTTTATGGATTAGATTCAAAATATGGTATAAACCGTGCGGTTCGTTCGATGAAGGCTGATCGTTTTGAATGACATTCGAATCAATTTACTTTCAGTGCGCGCCGTCTCCTTACGATTCACTCTATTTGCGTTCCGCGGCTGACTTTGCTATCAAATTAAATAAATCCCCACTGCCTGCACGCAATCCTCGACGTGATGAGCACAACCGATACTTCCCAATTTACTTGGCTCACTTAAAACCTCAAAGACTGTACTTAGAGAGATGATAGTTTTTAGTAGC
This sequence comes from Pseudoips prasinana, assembly GCA_951640165.1. Taxonomy (NCBI): domain Eukaryota; kingdom Metazoa; phylum Arthropoda; class Insecta; order Lepidoptera; family Nolidae; genus Pseudoips; species Pseudoips prasinana. The sequence goes on along the minus strand of OX621241.1, from coordinate 12,823,174 downwards.
TATGTACATAATATTTAATTTTGATTAGCCTAGATGTTACGAGTATTTAGTTAAATATGATTACTTTGTTGTACACAAAACCGTAACTTAGGTCAATAAAATATTGTAAGAAGCAGTATGACTAAACATTTTTAAATATAATGAAAATATATAGTCGTGGCCTGCGGTTATGCGCCCTTGGAAATTAATATCTTGTTAGCAGTTTATTCGCTTATACAGTAACTCCGTGTAGATTTGCGAAAGTCAAATGCTGTCTAACGATTGGGCACGGCATGGCAGGCTCTGTCACGCGAGCTTGACACGCCGCGCAATCCATCCAAACCTTAAAACACTGTTCAACTCGAGCACTCTGAGTAGGTGGTAATGCTTTGTTACAACCGGTCGTGTAGATTTGATACAATATCTCTGAAAAGACCACATTTAACACGTGGTTCAGCTACGTCATGAGCAACGTGACCAGTGCTAAAAGATGAATTAAACACTTAATGATCGTTGCACATCATCGTCGCACACGCCGAGTGGTTGCCGCGTCGCTGGTTGCGTAGCGAGTAGCGAGAAGTGTTGTCGCGTCGCGCGTCTGCCGCGTCACAGGGTGAGATCGCGCGGAAGCGAAGGTTGCGCCCGTGACCGCGCCCGCCCGCCGCACCGCGATAACGGCCGCCCGTCGCACTCGCGCAGTACCGCGCCGCGCTCACTGATCCTCGGACCTCGACCCATGCGCGGAGCCGGCCCGAGCTGGTGCACCAGGACCCGCGCAGTGAAGTGATGTGCCCGGGATCATTCCGCCGATGATGTGTAGGCGGCGAGTGAGTGCAGTGAGAGTATGCGCAGGTGACGACCGGCACCGGCCCGACCGACCGTAGCCCGACATGTGGCCGCTGCTGGCGCCTCTGCTGGCGCTCGCAGCCCTAGTCTCTGGGGCCACCTTCGCGCCCGATAAGGATTTACTCGAATGTGCGAGGTTCGTCTGTACCCGATGTCTTACAAGCAACGCCAATCATACCATACACAACTGACATAAATAAATAAACAAAAATACGCAAAAATGTTATCTGTCAATCAAAGGTTGTAGGTTTTAAATACGAGCTACAAAAATTGTTTTAATGGGCACGCAATATAACGATGTGTATGCAGTAGACTTTAACATAGTAATTAATTAACAAAGAATTTAGTCAATGTTATTTATAGACCTACGTAACTTTGATAATTTTACATATGGTTTTGAATAGATCATTTCCATTATTTTCCCTAGAAGTTTATATATATAGCTAAGCTATAGTTTATCATTGACGTCTATTTATATAAACAAAGATGAGTATACTTTAATTATCTAATCTAATCTATACCTACATTTAATTTATAGTATTTTATTACTTTGTGAGATCCTGGAAGAGTTCTTAAGTATTTTTGTAAACAGATTACCGAAATATTCGCATTTAGTATTTTATTTTACAATTTCACAAAAAGAGAATTTATTTAACAATAGAAATAATTACTTCATATCCAATATATGCTATTGTAAATCCTAAAATAAAAATGGTTTAATACTACTATTTAAACAAGCTCTAGAACATCAAACACGTCCGCATATATCCGTTCGCTGCCGCTCACAAAATCACATGTCTATCCTCTTTAGAGACAAGATAATGTTCCTTCAAATATAAATAGGTAACATAGGTGAACCTGGCAAGCTCGCGAGACGCTCCACGCGTGGATTTAATGCGTCCGCGCGTCGAGCGTGTCACCCGCCGCAGCCACGGTCGCGTCGCTTGCCAAGGCGGGACGCGCGAGGTAAACACCAACAATCAGAAGCTAAACATATATATTTTGCTACAAAGTATGCTGAAATAGGTCCGAGTACATCTTCGGAAGAATATTGAGCAATGCGGAATAACTACATTATTATCGTACTAATATTATAAATGCGAAAGTTTGTGAGGATAGATGTTTGTTATTCTTTCACGCAAAGACTACAAAACTGAAACGATGAAAATTGATTGTAATATAGCTTATACATCCGAATAACACATAGGCTATAATGAGTAAAGTTTAATGCAGGTAAAACCGTAGGGCACAGCTAGTTAACAATATTTCTACGTGTCGTAAAGATTAACTCAGATAAATCACACTAATATTATAAAGGCGAAATTTTGTGAGTGTGTATTTTTGTTACTTCTTCACGGCTAAAAGGCTGGAGTGATTTTAATAAAATTTGTTATGGAAGTAGCTGACACCCTGGATTAACACAAAGGCTATAATTTATAAATTTAACGCGCGTAAAAATAGCGGGGCACAGCTAGTTAATTATAAATACCAACACACTGCCATATCAGATCCCAAACTAGCCCGTACTATGACGATCAGACAACTGATAAACATTCTTATTTATTTCGATATAATACATACATATACATATTCTATATAATATCCTCAGATTTTATATCTTCGTTTTTCTTACTGTCCTCATAATACACCTACCATGTTTTCTCTGTATCATCCCAAGGTTGATCGGCAGAGAATGTCTCTGGCATTCAGACCGCCACTGAACGACGTTAATAAAGTTTAAAAAAAAAAGAAATATACATAGATACATTATACCCAGACGTAGAACAAATAATCGAGCTCATCACGAAAAGATTTGGATCTAGTGGGGATCGAAGCCACCAGGGACAAATCTTTGTTTAGCTCTGACTTAGCCTTCGGGGTCACCAACCACTAGACCAACAGCTCAGTCAAAAAATTATGGTTCACTTCTTGAGTAACGTGGCATCGGAAGCATTCGAGATACATTATGGCCACCTTTATTTTGTTAACAAAGAAATCTGAATCACAGGTTACCCATTACTTATAATGTAATATAATCTATCACAACTTCAATATTGTAAAAATTCAGCGTAGACAATCCTAGCGTACTACTGTTTACTAGGTTTAGTTATTTCTATGGACCTCGCAGTTTTAACATTTCTCGTCAATTTTCATGTTTTCCGCTATAAAACAATTGATATTCATGAGCACTGTTGATTTTTTTCTTCATATTTCATATAACTCAAAGAGTAAACAAATGTATTGGTAAGCCTACACCGTCTATTTATCTGTCAATAGAATAGAATACTCTTTTTTGTACACTATAAGAATACATATATTATTGCTTAGACAAGTTGTACAAAGCGCGGTCTTATCGCATAAAGCGATCTCTTCCAGACAACCTTAGGATGGATAGGAGCTGAACATTAACTAATCGCATTAGGTGTGCAACAAGAGATATACCAAAACTGCAATATATAATGCAAATAAAATTATATTAAATAAATTTACTGATAAAGCAAAAAAAAACTGAAAATAATTAAATATGCAGCGCAGAGGTTATAACTGCCGCCTCGCCACTTCGTTTCCCGGGTACGATTATGCACTGGACAACTATTTGTGTGACCAATAAATAGGCGTTCTGAATCTGGGTGTACATTGTACCCGTTGATCAATATTTGTAAAGTATCTCGTGACACAGAGGTTCATATCCCTAGTGAAGGTGTTGTCTTTAATAAAAATGTTAATTTCTACTAAACTAGGAATAACTTATTATTACATTTCAATTCATCAGTAATGTTTCTTTCAACTAAAACTAGACACCAATTATTTTTGCATTTTAGTTCAATAATAATATTATTTACAACTAACGCGAAAAACCACTTATATTTACACTTCAGTTCATTATTAATATTGGATTTTCGTCCTGCCGGATTATAAGTGTCAGGTATAGAGAGTGCACCTGTATTTACTCACACACTCCTGCACTGTGACATGTCCTACGTAGTCAACGTACCAGAAATTCGGCCAGGAGCGTTATTTTTATTAAATCTATTAGAAATATGGACTAGAATAATAAATACATCGTGACGTAGACGGAACGTGGAGATATTACTAATTTTTTTACCTATTACCACCAAAACTGCCCTTGCACAATCGCCTCTTTTCCCAATACTATATTATGCAGATGTCAGCTATCTTGAGCTCACTGAGACCCAGCTTGATAAACTTGGGTATCTCCAGAACGTCTGTAGATTGTGTGTGTAGATTCATATTTTGGCTCCGTAAATATGATCATGTTTCCGAACTTCGTACTAAGCTCAAGTGGCTCCCTATACGCCTTCGCCGGAATACTCATACTCTTACACTTCTCTACAACATTATTTTTAGTCCATCCGCTCCCTCTTATCTGAAAAATCGCTTTTCATTCCTACATGAGTCACATTGCTGAGATCGTCGGAAAATCTCAAGTTAAAAATGCCAGCACATTCTACTAATTTTCTCGACAAATCTTATTCCGTACAAAGTGTTCGATTGTGGAATGCACTGCCTTTAATAGTGAGACCGGAATTCTTACAGAGTTTGTGCAAAACTCCTTCCATACTGAGCTGGAAGCGTCAGAAAAACTTCGAATGCCCCAGTAGCCTTAGGCTGGTGGTAAAACTCAACCAAAGGTAGAAATGTCATCGGCATCTGACCAACAACCAGAAAAGGAAAATTCGAAATAAACCCTATACCAACCCGTCTGGCCAGCGTGGTATAGTAGGCCAAACACCTCCAACACCCAAATGATAAGGCACCCAAAACAAAGGCCCCCAGTTCCCGGTCGTCCTACTGTCCGCAGCCACGGTAGCGGTCGCGGTAACAACGGGGCAGGGGGTGCGAAGAATCTCCGGGCTACGGAAAAAGGCTACCCAAAACATCTGACCCTGGCAACGCATAATCGACGCTCTCTACGGCTGGACCAACACCTCACCGAACTCGAGGTAGAACTAGGTCGCATAAACTGGCACATATTGGGGTTATCTGAAGTCCGAAGACAGGGCGAGGACACGATAACCCTTGAGTCAGGCCACCTGTTCTACTTTCGGGAAGGTGATCGGCATTCTCAGGGCGGTGTTGGTTTCCTAGTCAACAAAGCTCTCACTAGCAACGTTGTAGAAGTCAGTAGTGTGTCGACACGGGTAGCGTACCTCATAATTAAAATCACCAACAGGTACACCCTGAAGGTGGTACAGGTATATGCGCCGACCTCGACATACTGCGACGAAATAGCCGAAGCCATGTACGAAGACATAGCCAAGGCATTACATGGTACCACCAAGGCTCACTACAACGTTGTTATGGGGGACTTCAATGCCAAAGTGGGAGTACAAGAACGCGGCGAAACGGTAATCGGATCCCACGGCGTGGGGCGCCGAAACCACAGGGGGCAAATGCTAATCAACTTTCTGGAGTCACAGAGGCTCTTCTTAATGAACTCGTTCTTTATGAAGAAGCCTCATAGAAAGTGGACATGGCGAAGCCCCGACACTGTGACGAGGAACGAGATAGACTTCATCATGACTGACAAGAGGTCTATATTTAGAGACGTCTCCGTGATCAACAGGTTTAATACCGGCAGCGATCACCGACTTGTTCGAGGCGCTCTAAATATAGACTTCAGGGCCGAAAGGAGTCGCATGATGAAGTCTACTCTCAGACCTACTGCGCTTCAATTCTTTGCGCTTTCCTTCAGCTTTAGGGTCCGAAAAGTTCCAACTTGAGCTTCAAAACCGTTTCGACCTACTGGAAACCGAAGGCAATGTTGACGAGAAAACCGACACAGTGGTCAAAACGCTACAGGATGTGTCTCGAAGGGTGTTTCCCGGAAAAAGCGGTAACAGAGAGTCTAAACTCTCGCTCGAGACTCTCGAACTTATGAGGCAGAGACGGGAAATATCATCCACGCAGGCGTATTCGCCGGATGGGAGAAACCTCAACCGGAAGATCCGGAAGCTGGTGCGACGTGACCTCCGATGTTCCAACACCCGCGCCATCGCGGCTGCGATTGAACAGAACAGAGGCACCAAAGTTTTTGCTCGCCAGCTAGGTAGATCTCATCTGACGAAACTTAAAACTGCGGATGCCAAAACCGTGACCTCCAAGTTTGAGATACTCGAGGAAATTGAGAGTTTCTACAAAGACCTGTACGCATCACGGACGACTAAACCCACGAGGCCCGGCGCTGACGACCACAGAGCCCCACTCACACGCCATTACACGAAAGACATCCCTGATGTCAACCAGGACGAGGTCATAGTGGCTCTCGAGCAGCTTAAGAACAACAAGTCGCCAGGTGATGACGGAATCACCACTGAGCTCCTGAAGGCAGGTGGGATTCCAATCCTGAAAGAGCTAGCGAGTCTCTTTAATTCCGTCATTCACCAGGGCTTAACACGGAGCGTGGAGCGGGAGTGCGGTGGTTCTGTTCTTCAAAAAAGGTGACAAAACCTTGCTGAAGAACTACAGACCCATCTCACTGCTGAGCCACGTTTACAAGTTGTTCTCGAGAGTACTCACAAACCGCCTCGCCAGAAGACTTGACGAGTTCCAGCCTCCGGATCAAGCCGGGTTTCGAAAAGGCTACAGCACCGTAGACCACATCCATACTGTTCGGCAGATTGTACAGAAGACTGAAGAGTACAATCAGCCGCTGTGTATGGCCTTCGTGGACTACGAGAAAGCCTTCGACTCCATCGAAACCTGGGCGTCTTCAAGACGCTGGACTGGACTGGACGGGGCATTAACATCAACGGCGAATACATCTCACACCTTCGGTTTGCCGATGATATCGTCATCGTTGCAGAGTCACTGGAACAGTTAAGCGAAATGCTGCAAAGCCTAAATGGAGCCTCTCGAGGTGTCGGTCTCTGCATGAACTTGGATAAAACCAAGATCATGTTCAATGAACATGTCACGCCGGGACCAATCTACGTCGATGGTTCGATGCTCGAAGTTGTTCGGGAGTATGTCTACCTTGGACAAGTTGTCCAATTGGGTAGAAACAACTTCGAGAAAGAAATCAACCGCAGGATCCAGTTGGGTTGGGCAGCATTTGGCAAACTACGTCATGTCTTCTCCTCGCCTTTACCGCAATGTCTGAAGTCTAAAGTCTACAACCAATGCGTCCTACCTGTTATGACCTACGGTGCTGAGACGTGGACACTCACAGTGGGACTAGTCCATAAATTGAAAGTCGCACAGCGAGCTATGGAGCGGGCTATGCTCGGCGTCTCTTTGAAGGATAAAATTCGTAACGAAGTAATCCGACAAAGAACCAAAGTTACCGACATAGCTCGCAGACTTAGCAAGCTGAAGTGGCAATGGGCTGGTCACATCTGCAGAAGGGCCGACGGCCGATGGAGCAAACGTGTTCTAGAGTGGAGACCGCGACTTGGTAAGCGTAAGGTAGGACGGCCCCCAGCTAGGTGGACCGACGACCTCAAAAGGGTCGCTGGGACATACTGGATGCGGAAGGCGGAGGACCGTGTGCAATGGCGCGTGTCAGGAGAGGCTTATGTCCAGCAGTGGACTGCGATAGGCTGATTGATTGATTGATTGATTGTGCAAAACTCTGTAAGAATTCCGAAGACTTGTCAAGAATCACTATCTGTCACTACAAGACTCATAACACAATTAGGAACATAATATATTATTTGTATTTATTATTTGTGACATGTTTATATATTTTCTTTTCATTATTTTTTATTATGTGTACCCATAAGTACTATTTGTCATGTATCTGTACACCGATAACTGCCCCTCTCAATAACTCCATTCTCCGATCTTTACTTTGGTTGTCTGGAAGAGATCACATTTTGTGATAAGACCGCCCGCCCATTATACTTTTAGTACACTTTTAAGGTTTTAATTGTTTTTTATTTTGCTATTTCTTTGGTGTACAATAAAAAGTTTATCTATCTATACATCTCATCCAGTATTAGCGAGACATCACCGAATACTGGTTTAGCATAGATACAACACAATGCAGGATAAATAAATAAGATCAATCAGTCATAATCTGGGCTAAATCTAGAGATCATTTGATTTCCCGGCTGGGGCTCGATTCACTAAATTGTGTGGTTTGGACTTAGCTGTTGTGAATAAAATAACGTGTTCAAGAAACGAAATCACACCAATTTAATTACTATGTGATATCAAAATTATGTAATAGATTATATATTTAAATGTATCAATAATAAACCATTTCTAGGATAACAAATACTCTGTTAATTGACGGTCACCGTAGCCTAGTTGGTAGTGCTCCTGCCTACGAAGCTGGTGGTCCTGGGTTCAAATCCCGGTAAGTGCAAGATTTGTGTGATGAGCACGAATATTTGTTTCTGAGTCATGGATGTTTTATGTATATAAGTATTTATCTATCTATATAAGTATGTATATCGTCACTTGGTACCCATAGCACAAGCTTTGCTTAGTTTGGGGCTAGGATGATCTGTGTGACGTTGTAAAAAAAATAATAATAATAATAATACACTGCCATCTGATACCAAACTTGGCAGAGCCTGTAAATGGCGACAAGACATCTGATAAACATACTTATATATTTATAAATATATATATATATATATATATATATATATATATATATATATATATATATATATATATATATATATATATATATATACCTATATATTATAGATAAATATCACCCAGATACATAATATAAAATCGGGCTCGTTACCATAGATATGTTTTAGATGGGAATCGGACTCATGACTTCTGACTAGCAGTCACAGTCATTAACAACTAGACCAACATACTAATCAAAAGAAATATAACATGAATGCCAAAACCAACAAAATTAAATTGTAGATGATGAAGTATGCTGTATTCGGTTGCACTTTATTGGACAAAATATAAACAGTTTACAGAAAAAAACTATCATACTAATATTATAAAGGCGAAAGTATGCGAGTGTGTGAGTGTATATTTGTTACTGTTTCACGCAATAACTACCGAACGAAGTTTGATAAAACTTTGTCGTAATATAGCTTATTATATATCCGAATAGCACATAGGCTATAATTTGTAGAGCTAAAAGTGGGAAAAACCGCGGGGCACAGCTAGTATTAAAAATTATTAATTAAATTATTTATTAATATTTATTATTAATTATTTATTTATAAATTAAAATTAATAAAATTAAATTATTAATGCTCAGAGTGAAGCCAATGGTTAACAACTCCCTTAAGACGTATGTGCCCCTCAATTAATAGAGTAGTCTTAACGTAAAGCGTCCCTGAGAACTGATCCGCATGTCCACGACGGTAGCCTTAATAGTCTTAGTAGTTAACCCTCTTAAGTGGGTAATGTTTTATAAACGGCAGATTAAAAAAACACGTGTTACGTGGGTTACTTAAATCCCTGAGACAGATATAATCACACTAATATTATAAAGGCTAACGTTTGTTAGAGTGTGATTGTGTATTTTTCTTACTTCTTCACGTCTGAACGGCTGGAGCGATTTAATAAAATTTGGTACGGAGTTAGCTGTGTGTACAACTCATGGTAAAAGATGTGTGGAACTTCACGATATGAAAGTAGTTTAACCATCACTGTTGCACATCGTGATAAATCTTCATAATGGGAGTATAAACAAATTAATGCAAAACACAGAACGCAAACTGTTAATTATTCGAAACACTGGACGTGCCAAGAAACGTTTTTACCCACACCTTACTCTGACAACTGAAAGATAATCAGAATTTGTGAAACAAAAGAAATACACCAAAATATTCAAGTGCAAGTTCGGCCTCGATCTATTTAGAATCCGTACACCTCACATCGCGAAGACCCACGAAAATTACGTTTGTCTAAGGTGGTTCCTTAAATATACACATTCATATATTTAGTACATATTAAGTAATATATAATATATGCATAATAACATATCATCATCATCAACATATCAGCTGAAAGCCGGCCACTGCTAGGCAATTAAAGGCCTCCTCCAAAGATATCCAGTTAAATATAATAATACTTAATTATATCCTGCAAAAAAATCTCCAAATTTCAATTTAATAACTCATTCCGGTTACAAGTTACATAAAATAGGAAAGGACGGTTGAAAAGACGACAGCCAACAGATAGCAAAAGGGTTTCGTTTTACCATTTATTTGCGGAACCATAACAAAGATATAACGCAAAAACATATAACAATTTGTCTACAGATCGTGTCTTCCTGACAATTGTGTGCGAATAATAAAACAGCTGTCAATCAGAAAAACGTTGTGAGTTTTTCTCAATCTCAGTCAAGAAAACTATCTAATGTCCTCCTAGCCGAATTTCGGCCACGGCGGCCAGTCTCAACAGAGATTAACCATCTGCGCGGGACATATTATAGTGCTCAAGTGTGTGCGCAAACACAGGAGCACTGTCTATTCCATTACTCTCATGATCCGATGGGACGCCTAGGCGACACGACCGGATAGAGTTCAGGTACAGGACCGACGGCTTTACGTGCTCTCCGAGGCACGGGGGTATAATACCGCCAGCTCCCAGACTTCGGGCTGATGCTGAGAATTTTTTTTCTTTTTACAGAAAAGTCCCAAAATCACTTTTTGGCCCGACCCGGGATTTGAACCCAGGACCTCGTTCTCTGCGGGTGAACACGCTACCGCTAGACCAACGAGGCAGTCACTATCTACAACTATCTCAAAGCAAACTCTTTATTCAGAGACTTCTATATACAGAGCCTCATACATCAAAGGCAGTCTAACTCCTCAGCCTTGTCGAACAAGATACTAATATTGACCTAATGACAACAATAGCTTTCGGGAGCGGTGCGCCAAAATTAAACCCGTTTATCACAGCTATTTGCGTCACTAATAACCCAAATATAAACCAAGTGGACGGTAGCGGTAACTGTGACAACAGAAATAAACCCTCGCTCTGAATACCTATTTGCAGTAGTTAGCACAGCGTCTCTTGGGACAATATTCGCACACAGTACAGTAAGAATATTTTTTGGTCGGATATTGTGATCGTATGACCTTTAAAACAGTAGTTCAACTACTGTTTTAAAAGTCATATCAACGACCTCAACCATTAATTTCGTTCTAAATCCTAAGATGTTCTGCATTAGGTAGCTTATCGAATTTGAAACGAGACAAAATTAAAAAATATATATTTAAAGAATTATCAAAGTCAGATAGGAGAAATCTCGTACCACGTGTATAAATTAATGTATTCTGTTTTACTCAAACAAAATTATTAATTGTATTCTATTCTGCTCTTAACAACATACACTACATATATGGAGAATTTACCTTTTAGTTAAATTAGCTTATTGTGCTATTTGCCTAGAATTAATATTATTTTTAAATTGCAAACATGTTCAGTTCAGTCAGTTCTTAATTAGTTCATTATTTTAAGAAGCTTACGTCTTGTTCGTCTTCATTTTAACAGTGATTTCTACATCCTCAAATAAAACTAATTTGAGAATAATTTACGAGTTAGAGAGACCCTAACTCGAATACTGATATATCGATAATATTCACACTCATGTGAACAGTAAATTGGATCAATGCCGCATTACTTAACATTTTAGTACATACAAATAAATATCTAATTCATTATATTTTGTAACCCATAGCTTAAATAAGGACTTTTTGCCAAAAAAATCTGTGGTTTTAAAAAGCGGTTCGACAATTATATTCAAATAAGAAGGAGGTACGAGTAATAAAACAACGGAATAATAGATTTATTTTCAATCTAATTTCCTACTAACTTTGGTTGATAGGAGATTATTCTTTCACGTTTGACAGCAATTATTGAACTTTTGATAAGTAGATGGATAAAGTCCTTTATTACTATTATGTATTATGATTTTGTATGAAATCGAAAGTTTTAATCAGAAAAGACTAACATAATATTAATTTTAAAACTTTAACATTGTTTAGTATGTTCCATTAAAATTATAACATTAATTTTTAATTTGACTAAATTTATGCAAGCTATTGCAATTGCATCAATCTCAATCGCATAAATTCGGTCGATAAGTAAACTTCGATACTAAATTAAATATTGGATAGTACTCTTAAATCAAAGATATATTAGCGAATCGGTTTATTGATTTTGGAATCGGTTTATGGAATCAGTGTACACGCTCGCGCTCCAAATCGGTAATTCATAATCTTTACTAGGTCACGACAAATGTTAAAAATAACTAAAATTTCGACAAAATCACAATTTTTCTCTCGTTAACGTCGTTATTAATATATAATTCATATATTATTAATAACATATTGATATGCATTATATATACTACAAATATCTATATAAATATGTATTTACAAAAGAAAAGTAGTATATGTAGTATATAAGAAAGAAAAGAAAAGAAAATTTATTGCTAACATTGAAAGACACATTTTACACACAAATACATCTACGTCTTGTCAATATTTAAAAAAAATTGTTAATATTCAAGTGGGTGCATATATCAGTTATCTGGTAATTCCATAGTACTTACCTAAAAGCTCTGCTTAGTTTAGAATCAGATGGCAGTCAGATGGTATTATACAATTAATATTTTCAAACATCCAAATTTAAATGTAGACAAAAATTATTACCTAAACAACTGTGTGTGTCGGTATGTATTCATTGTATATTTCTAACGTGTATAATAAAAAGAGATTATTGAAAAGTGGGTAGTGAGTTGTTTACCATTAGTCTTTTGCTATTTTGGATAATATGTTGCTGTAATTTATCTTTCAAAATACATCTAGAGAACCTATAGAGACAGATAATCCGTTGAAACTTCTATTGTCGAGTAGGTAGCCTCGTAACTAGACAAAATTTACTTTAGCATCAAGTTGTTATTAAAAACATGTTTTGATTTCATAACTAAAATACAGCACAAACGATAAAATTGAACTTGCGAGATACTGATGATGAGATACGCGAGAAAATTCGGTTTGTAACATTAGGGCTCGGCTGATAATAAGAATCTTATGTATGACAAATTAAGATAATAATGAAGTTATAAAATAAGATAAGGCAAATTACTTACTAAAGGTTTTCGATTTTCGACCACGAACCCGAAGACAAGATGGACCGTTTATCTTGTGAAGGTCGCTGGAAGCCACTGGTTCCGACTAGCGCAAGATCTTTAGGGGACGCCTTTGTCCAGCAGTGAGCGTCTTTACTTTGACTAATACGATGAAATTACTAGTTACTCATTGTATGTTGAGTGGGTACACATGTGTCAGAGTGGTTCGAACTGCCCATTAGGCCTCTCAACCATGTCAGAGACGTAATGGGCCGGCTCAAACTACTACGACTAACGGTTACCCTCCGAAGCACGAAGATGCTCAGCAATTAACACATTTGACAGTCACCATCTATGAACTGAGTTCGTGAGTATCCTACTAGTAGTATATGTAAATGCGAAAGTTTGTGTGTATGGATGTTTGTTACATGCAAAATCTACGGAATGCATTTTGATGTAACTTTGTAGTAACATAAGTTATATGTCCGAATGAGTATTGACGGCATAGAATATCATCATCCCATCTCATCACGTGGGGGGCGCAAAAATCGTCCGAGGGAATACCTATCAGAGAACGGGCAGCAGCGTTTTTCTGTTAATTAAACTGCGATCGCCAACCCGTCTGCCAAGCTTGGCGATTATGGCATACCCCCCCCCCCCCCCCATTCTTTGGGGAGGCTTTTGTGCTACAGTGGACCTTGGCTGACATAATGATCCGAATGACACATATCGGTTAAGTACGAGTATAGTTAATAAGTGTGCATATATAATTTTAGTACCTAGTCATTCATTCCTAGGTTTTGTATCGAACGATAAAATATGCGTCCGTAGATAAGGCTCTTAAACTTATACCTATATAGCTAACATATAAAACTTCGGCCATCTAGATCTTATATTTATACTGGTTATTTATAAATTAATTAATATCTTGGGAAAATTAAAACACAACCATCTGATCCTAGGCAGAGCCTGTAGCATTCAAACAACTGATAAACATACTTATATATTCCTAAATACATTAAATAACACCCAGACACAGAACAAATAATCATGCTTATCATATAAAGATTTGTCCTGGGTGGGTATCGAACCCATGACCTATGGCTTAGCAGTCAGGGTCACCAGCCACTAGACCAAATAAGTCTAAAGAAATCAAAGTATTTTGTGGTCTTATAAGAAGTATCACTCTCCAGTCCCTTTCTGTACCAAATCCCCTCCCTTTTACTGAATATAAACCTACTGAATTTCGACATTAATCCTATAACTAGATGGCTTCTTAAAATATTTGCAGTTATTTTTGTTACGCATTAAATTACATCACCATCATTTTAAAACACTCCAGTAAGAGCTCGAGTGATTACAGACGCACACACTTATTTAAATACAGAATTTTCAGGTAACTTTTATCAAACCTCTGGTAAAAGTGTATTAATTACTGCCATGATTGATTGAACAAACAAATTTGCGTAATCTATACATATAATAAAATCGTAAGAAAGTCAAAACTGTACATAGAATATTTTTTTAAAGGGATGCTTGGGGCGTGATCTACAGTCGATGTCGAAGCCAAAAATATAGTTTTTAGAATTTTTGTCTGTTTGTCTGTATGTATGTCCGGTGTAAACTCAAAAAGTACTGCATGGATTTACTTAAAATTTTGCATGAATATTACTAAGAGGTCGGGTCAACATATAGGCTACATATTATCATCACAACCGGAGGAGGAGCTGTGATAATTTATAAAATTTACACGGGGAACAGTTTTATTTATTAAACACTAGCTGTGCCCCGCGGTTTTACCTGCGTTAAATTTTATAAATTATCACAGCTCCTCCCCCGTAGGTGATAGCTTGATAATATGTAGCCTATATGTTGACCCGACCTCTTAGTAATATTCATGCAAATTTTGAAAGAAATCCATGCAGTACTGTTTGAGTTTAGCCCGGACATACATACAGACAGACAAACAGATAAACAGACAAAAATTCTAAAAACTATATTTTTGGCTTCGATATCGATTGTAGATGACGCCCCAAGTATTCTTTTCAAAAAAAAATCAATGTACAGTTTTGACTCTCCTACGATTTTATTATATGTATAGATTTTTTAATAAATAAAATACATTCGATGTCATTACGCAATAATCATGCAGTGGCACAATAAGAGAGGAGAGAAACTAGTGAAATTTGCGATATTGGTGTCCAACCATTACTGGAAGTGGGTCGTGGCCGCTGGTGGGATGTAATTTGTGCATCAAAACAAATATATATAGATACCAAAATAAGGTACTAGTAAAGTTTGGACACAAGTACATTTTTCTTTCCAACTACTTTCTTTTTGTTGCTAATTTAACTATAAACACAAATTGGGATCATTTCTATATTCATCATGTGGAAATGACATAGACTGAGAACATAATAGATTTGCATTTATTAACGGTGTACAAAAGTTGGCGTTTTTATGTGTATAATAATATTTAAGTCAAATAACATAATTTTTTCATGCTTGTAAGGATATGATGGTGGTGACAATGATCACCATCCCATCTCGTCCCATGGCGGCCAACCCGATTAACACGATGCCATTATGGAGATCCTTGGGGAAAGCCTTAGTACCGCAGTAGACATCTTGCAGCTGACATAATAAGGAATGTAATTGATTGCATGAATAAACGTGATTTTATTTTATAAGGTTATTAGGTTGCTATATTAAATTATTTTGAACAAACAACTTCCAGAAATAACAACATTTGCCTAAAATCTTGAATAACAGCTCGTAGAGATTCTAGGTACCAAATAATTTTGCAGCATGCCTTAGCTTATGCTATTACTCTGGTGGGAAGTGGGACAACTTTGTTGTAACTCCTCCTTGTTTATTTCTGATTCAATTCGTTGCTGAATCCAAAACAGTCTCCAGAGCAAGGAAACCAGTATTGATACACTG
Source organism: Pseudoips prasinana (assembly GCA_951640165.1). Taxonomy (NCBI): domain Eukaryota; kingdom Metazoa; phylum Arthropoda; class Insecta; order Lepidoptera; family Nolidae; genus Pseudoips; species Pseudoips prasinana. The sequence continues at coordinate 12,807,372 of OX621241.1, read as the reverse complement.
GTTTTCTTTTGGTAATCTGTGTTGATGCACAGATAACATCCCACCAGCATCTCCACAATAGCTGGTCCTTCGCTGCCCGCATCCAGCGGCTTCCACAGATTCCATATTATAATTTATTTTAAAAAATAGTTTCTGGCCAAATTTTAGCTATGTTGGCGTACAAAAAATGCATATAAAATACAGGTCAACTTGACTAAGAGACTCCTGTGAACTGCCTGAGTCTCACAAAATAATTACCTTGCCATAATATGTCAGGACCGAGTCTAGCTTACAGAAGTAACAGTAGCAAGGTATGGGAGAAATTTTTAAAAAAAAAGCTCACCGTGTTTAATACTCTGTTTTGTGAGTTTTACCCCGACTTACCTTCAACCCAATATATCTCGACAGTTTGTTTGGTCGGTGAGTAAGTAACAAGATTATTATAAGCGCGTAATCTACGAATAAATAGCAGATACATAGACTTTATTTAAACACAATGTTCTGTATAAATCTCAGAGATGCTTTAAACTCGTGATTTAATCAGATCACGTACTCGTCTAGCCAATAGTGATAAAGAGCAACAAAGTTGATAATTTTCCATATTATGATATGTCAATGTATATTGCGCGTAGTTACGCCCTGGCGAGAGGCCAGAATCTCTGCCGTCGCGTCGACTATGTCAACTGAAATATTTTTTTTCTATTTAGGGGTTTACTTTTTGATATTAGCCCCATCGTATCCACTCACGTGTCCATATACTCACTATATAGTTACTAAGTTAAAAAGTAGATCGCAACACATTATTTCTTGATGAACTGATTACACCCAAAAATTATTTAATGAGGCAACAATTGAGGTCATTAAAGAGTTTAACTAACCATCTTCTGACTTTGAAGCCACGAGGTGGACAATGGAACGGTATAATGGCTGTCTAAGCTGATCAAATTATGGCCTCAGATCACCTCAATAACACCTAATAGTTGTATTGTCGCTCGAATTACTTGAACTGCACTAGGTCAAGTGTAAAGTATATTATAGTAGTAATAGTATTGTATGTATTAGATATTATATATTTATGTATATACATATACATTTAACTATATATTTAAATTAATTATTTATCGAATATTTATCCAATCTCTAGGTACTTAGTGCACCTACCTCCTGTTTAATCTCTGCGCCTCCTTAAGGTCGACTGGGAGAAAATACCTACGACATTAAGTCCACCTCTGTACAACTTTGTGGATAAGGTTTTGAAAATTTAAAAAAAAATCGAAGTTTCGATAGAGTCCATCCGTCAATTAGAACTTGGTACAATTGCACTTCTCATAACGAATAAAATAATCGAAACGGGTTTCGCAATATCCATAACATACTATTATTGTATAACCAACATTATTGTATTTTCGCCCTTATTACAGTTATTACAAGTCTATGTAATTTGGGCTGCAATTCAATAATTTGGTATGTGTAATTGGATTGATACGATTATTAGAATTAGGCCCAAATCGGCTTGCAAAATGCCAATTTAACGGGTTACACAATTTTCTCAAGATCATACCTTCTAAATTATTGTATCGCCCAAATTGGCAACTATTGGCAATGGTGAGTGCCGATTGTTGCACATATTTCAATTTAACATTTATGAAAATCGTTTTACAATATCCAAATACACACTATGGAATTTCTAAAACCCGTTTCATTGGTATCTTCAATATTTTCCAGAATTAGAGCTATCCAGAATTGACTATCGTAAGTGCATATAATTTTCGGGACAATTTTTATAATTTAGTATTTAGTTATTTGGCCTGTTGGCGTGGTTGGTAAATGCTTGTCTTGGGTTCGATTCCCACCCAGGACAAATATTTGTGTGCATGAACATGTTTGTTTGTCCTAAGTCTGGGTGTAATTATTTATATAAGTATGTATTTACAAAAGAAAAGTAGTATATTATGTAGTATAAAAGTTATCTGATTTCCATAGTAAAAGCTCTGCTTCGTTTCGGATCAGATGGCCATGTGTGAATAATGTCTCAGAATATATAAATATATTTTCGAGTATATGAAAATTGTGAAATCTGTGTCTTTGGTATATTGGAAGCCGATTTGGCCTTAATTCTAATAGTTATATTGAGCCCTATCATAACTTTGGAAAGTATTCGAGAAACCAATTAAACGGTTTTTAATTTCCATACACAATTTCCATAAATGCAAAATTGAAACATGTGTTACAATCGCCACTTACACTTACAGTGCCAATAATTGCCCAACGCGTCGTTACGTTAACCAGACCTAATAAAATCTTCGCATTTACAAGCAATGCAATTGAAATCGAAATCGTAAATACCAATAAATGTGTTACGTTAAATGTTTCTGTCGCCCAACTTTGAACTAAAATATTCACATCGTTTCCTTGCGTCCGGAATATGTCATGGCTAATCTTTTGGCTCCATAACAGTGTGCACACTCTACTTTTAATATAATCTCGTATATAATTTAGCGAATATTTTATTATACATTGATTCGTATCCCTTATGGGCCGGTTGGAATCGTTGGTAAATGCTTGCCTTTCTCGCCGCAGGTCGTGAGTTCCATTTCTACCCAGGACAGATATGTGAGTTGTCCAAAGTTTGGGCGTAATTATCTATATAAGTATTTATTTACAGAAGAAAGGTAGTATATATCAGTTCATCAGTTCTGGTTTCCATAGTACAAGCTCTGCTTAGTTTTCAGATGGTAGTGTGTGAATAATGTATGAAAACTAGGTAACTGATGTATTACATATACTACTTTTCTTTTGTAAATAAATACGTATATAGATAATTACACTGAGACTCAGGACAAATAGACATGTTTATGCACACAAATATCTATCCTGGGTGGGAATCTAATACACGACCTGCGGCATGAAAGGCATACATTTATCAACCACGCTGACACGCCGTGTTGTTGAGTATATCGGTAATAATAATCTTTAACGATACCGGAACTTACTTGGAACATTTGAAGGTTATTAAAAGCTGTCGTGACACAATCCGATATATCGTACGAGTTGGCCAAGAGTACGACTCTTCACATGCTCACCATCGCCCCAAAAGGCTTTTGATTTGCATTCGTATGTCTCGCGTCTTCACCTATTAATCTTAAGCGACAGTTGTTCTAAACGCTATCTTAAAACTGATCCTTTCATGCCATCATTTCAGTAACAACCCTGAGCGGAGGTGCGAACCTCAAAAGGGGCACTCTCCTGGGCAGGTTACTTAGTTTGTAGTCATACTTACTTAGTGGTAGACTGGCTGGCTTCCGTTTTCCTCTATTGTCCGATTAAGCATTGTTATTTGGGCTACGTACACGTAGGACCTCCTAGTTTGGACCTCGCCTATAAAGATGACCCTTTGGACGGTCATCTTTGTAGACGAGGTCCAAACTAGGAGGTCCTACGGGTACGTAGCCGTTATTTGCACCTTTCAGGCCTGAAGTCAGTTTATTTTTTTCTATCAAGATCTGGTTAGACATTTTTCATCAAACAGTTATTGGAAATTTAATGTCCTCATGTAAAGTTTTAAATAGTAATTATGTTATATTCAGTAAATTTAGATCACAAGGTATATTTCGAGTACAGGCAACTTAGTATACAAATATAAAACTGCGTAGAATATATACAAAGAAATATGCGCACCTATTAATGTTTTCTAAAATATGTCACGTGAATACAAAAAGACGAACTGCGTGTAATTATTGCGTGCTACTGTTATTTTCTCAACTTCTAATTCGAGGTTATCGTCATAAAATACCTTGTCATTGCAGGAACTATAATAAAATTTCAGAAAATTATGTACGCCAGCACATCTATCTACCCGAATTTGGCAAATTTCCCCAATTGAAAGTGAACCTTATGCTTATGTGATAAAGTTGAAAATCTATATAAGAAATTTGACAGATTGGGGAAGCTGGATGTGCTGGTGTCTGTACCTATTAAACGTGTTTACCATCATACCCTATATAATATTACATAGTATCTATCTAATGTAATTTATATGTCTTTTTAATTTATCGATCAATGTTACCTTTATGTCATTCAACTGTGTATAAATATTTATCTGGATGAGGTTATAAAAGTGCATTAATCATCAAACATATACATCTATGACTAGAAAGTTAGTGTAAGTACCAATCTCATCAGGAATAACAAATAGGTATAGTCAAGTAACTCATATATAACAAATAAATCAGAGACAATTATGAATTTAGAACAGAAATAGAACAATTTATCTGGCTACATTTATAAATAGCATCAATTGGTGCAACTTCATAATAAATCTATTTATAGTGCGCTATTCAGTTTTGTTAGGAGTATTGTTGAAATTAAGCGATTTATAATAGTCCATAATATCATGATGTAGTTTTTTGTAAAATATGTAATATACGAGTATATTGGGTAATAAGTAGCGTACACTTAACATAAAAGATCTGCACTCATAGATTTCAAGTTCAACATTGCATAACATATTCAGAGTTCATGTAATTTCTTATAGTTAAATTAAAGAAAATGTCGATGCAAATACTTTTTTTTAATGGTAGTTTTTGTAGGATTTCCCCGTCACTACATGCTATGTTTGAGCATCGAATACAAATATGAATCAGCGCGCAAAAAAATGAATGTCCTGTCAGCAATATTTTCAATGATTTTCTGAGTCATCATAAAACTTTGTCCTAATTATTTTAATACTGTGTGAACAAAGAAAAGAATATTTCAAGAAGGTAAATGTTTGAATGTTTTTCTATAATTATTTCTTTCCCTGTCTTTGTAAAATTATTCTTTTTTGTAAAACATGTTTCGCATTACTTGTCACTTTACCAAAAACTTCTTTTAATTCTTCATAGACATTTTTAAAGAGATTCGTCTACCGAATGTTATATATTTTAACATTTTTTATGATATTAATACGATTTTATCCCCTTCCCTCCGGATCGCTGTAGCGTTAAGACGTGTCCACTGTGTCGAATTGTTTTCTAAATTCTATAATAATTCGTTAAATAAGTTAAATTAAAATAGTTAAATTCCGCTCGAGTACCAGGCGCCCAGAGCAACGAGGAGTATTCTGTTGGACGGCGCATCCCGAGCGACGTGAGTACCTAGCTGCATTTACGCACACTACTCAACATACCGCCCGTTGCCCACTGCCGCACTATATTGCTCGCCTGCTCACATGCACACTACTGCGCTAACCTGCCCTAGTGTGCAGCTGTTCAAGCACACAGAAAAGCTCGCTACGTAGCGGGTCGCATTTGATTAGTCATACCTCTACCGCTCGCTGATAGCCTGGTATAATGATCCGTTCGCCTAACAAGTGTGGTTCAGAGACTGACATACCCACTCTGGGTGATAGAACGCCGCCACCGACGTCATTTGTGTCTGCGCGTCTAAAACGTCGCAATGAAAGCGTAACAAGGGATGACTTTGAAGAGTTTAGAGATGAAATAAGGCAATTGTTTGCATCACTACAAAGCAAAATGGACACTTCTTTGGCTAGTATCGAGAAAAGTTTTGAAGCTGTTTCTCTCCAGCATGATGAATTCCGCATTAAAATTAAAAATTTAGAACAAGAGTCACAGAATAACCATAAAATTATAGTTAGCTTACAAGACAAGCTAGAGGATCTACAACGTGTATCCAAACTAACCTCAATAGAATTAAGAAATATTCCGCAAAATAACAAGGAAAACAAATTGGACCTTCTGAACTACATTACTAATATATCAAAATCTCTAAATGTAAATGTTCAACACTCGGACATTCATGATATTTACCGCTTGCCGGGTAGAAAAGGCTCGAAAAATGACTCGAATAGACCAATAATAATACAGTTGTCACATTTGTACGTAAAAAATACTCTTCTCAGTGCCGTCAAAGAGCTTAATAAGTCTAGCTTAAAAAATAAACTTAACATGAGTCATGCCAGCGCCGAAGGTAATACGAACCCAATTTATATATCGGAACATCTTACCGCAAATGCGAGAAAGCTCTTTTACCTTACACGCCAATTAAAGAAAGACAACAAAATAAAATACTGCTGGATTAGTGATGGAAAAGTACTTGTCAGAAAAGTGGATGGCGCTCAAGCAATCTATATCAAGAGTGAAACACAAATTGAAGCGTTATCCAAAGAAGATTGACTAGTTTATAACTTTAATTGCATGCATCGTTATAACCAAACTAACCTATTTTTTATTCTTGTAAAAAACTTTTTATCTTTAATCACGTCTATGTTTGAAATATCGATAGCCCAACTTTACTACGACACTTTGAACATAAAAAAACAAATTCACATGTCACACACAACTCAACCACACACTCAAACGCCTTACACACCTCACCTTACTCTCACATTACACAGACCTTATATCACACACCTCCTACACCCCGTGGGATTTAACCTATACACTACTGCAATTACACAACCTTACACTCCCGTTCTCCTGGAAGTTTCTGTTTGCTTAACACTTCTATATATTATTCTAATACCTCAAATAATAAGACTAAAACGTAATTATAACAGTGGATAACATACTCGAAATTAACGATCACATAGACCAACTCTCTGTTTCTAGTTCCCTAATCTGTAAACCCGAAGATTGTGCATCCCACATAACTGACCTAGACAAACAGTTAAAGATTATAACTCAAAACATTCGTTCTATCAATGCAAACTTTGATTCCTTTTTGACCCTAATGTATAGAATTAAATTCGATTGTGACATTATCGTTTTAACAGAGTGTTGGCTTAAACATAATAACATTCTACCTGTTATGAACAGCTACTTCCGTTACCAAACAAAAAACCACCTAAATCAAAACGACGGAGTGGTCCTTTATGTTAAAAATATTGAAAACTATTGCGTAGTAGAACCCAAATTTACGGACGCGACTTGCCTTGTGCTGAAAGTTGGCACTGATAAAGCTTTTATTTGTATGTATCGTTCTCCCTCCTTTTCAGATATAAATAACTTTTTAGCATCCCTAAACGCTCTCCTTCTGGAACTCGCACCTATTAAAAATATAATTATCATTGGAGACATAAATCTTGATATCAGCAGTTCATCTTACCCTAACCATATTTCTGATTATCTTAATCTATTGGCCTTCCACGGCCTACTTCCTGCACATAATATTCCTACCCGTGAGCGTACTTGTCTAGACCATGTCATGTTAAAATCAAACTTACTAGCTCTAACTATTGTAGTAGAATCTTCCGTTACTGACCATAATTCTGTCCTTCTCTGTTTAAAACATAAAGATAGCTCTGATAATCGTTTGAAGACTGTGACTAAGATAAACTATAAATTTATTGACTCTATTATGGTAAACCTGGACTTAGCACCAATCTATAATTATAGTGATGCAAACGAAGCAACTAAGTACCTCACTGACATTCTCTCTGGCATTATAAGATCTCATACCACAATAATCAGACTTCCAAACCAAAAACGGTTATTAAAGCCCTGGATGACTGTGGGTATGCTTCGGTGCATGCGCAACCGAGATGCCATGCACAAAAAGCTAAAGATGTCTCCTAATAACTTAATTTTAAAAAAAACCTACAGTAGATATCGAAATTTCTGCACTAAAATCCTAAAAAAACTAAAGAGAGAATATGGGAGAGCTGAACTCAGGGAAGCCGCTGGTAACAACAAAAAAACTTGGCAAGTTATAAAAAAGGTAACTAACACCGAAAAATCTGTAATACCTATTGCTGACCTTTTATCATTCTCTTCTTCCCCCCAGCAGTCAGTCAATGATGTGAATGAATACTTCGTCAGTGTTGGAAGAAATCTGGCCAGTAATTGTCCACAACTCATAAATTCAACACGTCAATCCAGTTGAGTACTCTCGCCGCTACAGTCATTTGTTATACTAGATACGGATGAGGATGAGGTGGATGCCATTCTCATGTCACTCAAAAAAGACTCTGCTGCTGGTTGGGACTCCATATCAACCTACTTCCTTAAGCGGTATAAACAGTTTCTTGTGTCTCCACTGACATTTCTATTCAACCTCTGTCTCAAAACGGGTACATTTCCTGTATACTTCAAAAAGGCTATTATACACCCCATATACAAGGACGGGAATAGAGATTGTGTCAACAATTATCGTCCTATAGCAGTACTACCCTCCCTTTCAAAGATCCTGGAACGCATTATTATAAGAGACTAGTCAAATACCTCGAAGACAAGTCTCTTTTATCTCCTAACCAATACGGGTTTAGATCTAACAGATCTACAAATAATGCCGTTCTAGAATTAACTACCCACATAGTGAAGAACTTGGATAAGAAGAAGAAAGTACTGTCTATCTTTCTGGACTTAAAAAAAGCCTTTGACACAGTCTCTATTCCCAACCTCATTGAGAAGCTTGAGGAGCTAGGTATTCGTGATCTTCAGCTAAAAATCTTCACAGACTACCTGAAAAACAGAACCCAGTGTGTAAAACACCTCAGTAAATTACCTCAGTAGTGAACTTCCGGTCACTTTCGGTGTGCCCCAGGGGAGTGTGGCTGGTCCCACTCTCTTCCTGATATATGTCAATCAGATGTGTAACCTTAACCTCGTAAATGGGAAAATAATTGCCTTTGCGGATGATACTGTACTCACGTTTACTGGTGATACCTGGCAAGAAACATTTGAAGCTGCGCAGACGGGTTTAAATACTGTGACATGTTGGTTAAATAAACACCTACTTACCCTTAACACGGAGAAAACGAAGGTTCTCACATTTACCTTACGCCAGTCCACTCAACCCTCAGATTCGTACGCCTTAACCGCACACTCATGCCTGTCACCAAACTTCGTAGCTTGTCCCTGCCCTAGACTTGATCGCTCTCAGAAAATTAAATATCTCGGAGTTATAGTCGACAACACCTTGAGTTTCACGGCCCACATAGATCAACTTACCTCTAGAATCAGAAAACTAATATTTGTATTCAAGACGCTTCGTCATGTCGCCGAGGCTGCGATAGTAAAAAGAGTCTACCTTTCTCTATGCCAATCGCTATTAATGTATTGCGTATCTTCTTGGGGTGGGGCTCCTAAAACTGCACTTCTCAAATTGGAAAGGGCACAAAGAGCAGTATTAAAGGTATCCACCTTTCACCCAATAACCTTTCCCACGGAGGAACTTTATAAATGTTGTAAAGTCCTAACTGTGAGGCAGCTCTTTGTTCATAACACTGTCCTTTTACAACATCTTGACATGCCCTATGAGACTGTAACCAAGAGAAGAAAGGACAAAATATGCCGCCCTTTTAAATGTCATTACTCCTTCACCAAAAGATTTACATGTTTTCTAGGACCTCACCTATATAACAAAATAAACAATAAACAAAACATTTACTCATTACATAAAAACTCTTTTAAAAAAACTGTGACATCTTTATTACTGCGATTAAACTACCTCGACACAGAGCAACTACTTCTTACGTAAAAATTCACTCTAAGGACCCACTAAAAACAAAAATCCCCACACACACACACCCACCCACACACAAACACACACACTCACACACCACACACACACACACTCTCTAAAGGCATCTGTTATTTAATTTAAATTTTTAGGTATTTCATATTTTTACTTTATATTATTTCTTAAGTTAACCGATAGTATTAATGCTTATATACTTCCTGTGCCTAATATATTTGCAACATTGTGAAACGGGGTTGGCGCTAGTACCTTTAATACAAGTTATTATTATAACTTAGCAAAGGTGCTAGTTACGACACACTTTAATGCTTGTTTTTATTAAGTGTAAGCCAAATGGTATGACTGTTTTTGTATAAGTGTTAAATATTTTATGCAAATAAACTATTATTATTATTAATTTTCTGTACTACGATGGCTAATATACTACTCAAGAATTCTCATAATTTTAGGTTAATCCTGCTCCAAATTTTTTGTGCGAACAAATGTCATATTCTAATTAAATCACAATACATTACACGATTTGAAAGTAATACACTATTGAGTTTTGAACTACACGTGCGAACCTTAGGTAACTACTACGTGTAATCACTGTCTATTCTTAGCATATCAGATATTTACGACTGCTTACAAAATTGTACAAGGCTAGTCCAGACGTAAGTCAGGCCTTTATTCAAAGTTCAAGTTGAATACCGTGAATAAATAAAACACAATTAAGCGTGTCACTCTCGATAGAGTTGCACTTCCATGCTTAATTTCTTTAACAATTGTCTTATTTCTATTTAATTCTTAATCACCTATATTGTTCAATATGATTTCTAATTGGTAATAATAACGCAACGCACTATGGTTAAGAAGGAGGTCATCTAGCTATTACTGCCTCGCCTGCCACGTGGTTCGGGTTTGATCTCCGCACAAGTCCAGTTTAAGGTATATTTACTTTAAACTGTATGTGGTCACCGGCCAAATTAGTAAATTAGTATCGTACTATCACTAAAAATCACACTAATATTATAAAGGCGAAAGTTTGTGAGTGTGTGAGTGTGTATGTTTATTACTTTTTCACGTCTAAACGGCTGAAGCTATTTTGATAAAGTTTGGTATGGAGTTAGCTGACACCCTGGATTAAGACATAGGCTATAATTTATAAATTTTAACGCCGGTAAAACCGCGGGGTACAGCTAGTATAAAATAAGCCATGAAAAGTTCATGTTAGTTCGTAATATTGCATATTTTTTTAGTTCCATGTGTAGATTACCAATAAGCAAAAATAAAATTACAAAGTATTTGATACGTTTTAAGATTAGTTTACCTATATTTTGGGTATTGCACTATGGGATTGCTTGTGGGTGGTTTTATAATAAATTAAGTAATGTTCATTACAAAACCACGCAGGAGTAATTTTATAGTGCATACATCTGTATTTTCTTTTGTTTCTTACTTATATTTTAGACTTCCTAACAAGTAACACATTCTTAATTTCCAGTAGTAACTGTAGTCACCGCGCTTGAAGATAAAGATTTATTTATTGCTAAAACTGTGTACATGGTTGTAGATGGTATACAATTTTGAGTATCAAAGGTTACCCGTGTCGGGCGTGCAACAGTAAGGTTTATGAAGTAAACATATATAATAGTACATAACAATTCTTACTATTATAATATACCTATATTTGTGGAATTATTTATTACAATATAAAGAAAAAAACCAGCCAAGTGCGAGTGAGACTCGCCCATGAAGGGTTTCGCAGCAGCAAGTATTTCAGTTGATTAAATGAAAGGTAAATTGTGGTTTACAATTTATGACGCATTAAATAAAAACTACTAACTAGATTTCGTTCAAACCAATTTTCGTTGTTAGTTTACATGATAATGTACATCATATATTTTTTTTAGTTTTATCAATCTTTTATTTTAGAAGTTACAGGGGAGGGGACACTTATTTTTCCACTTTGGAAGTGTCTCTCGCGCAAACTATTCAGTTTAGAAAAAATGATATTAGGAACCTCAATATCATTTTTGAAGACCTCTCCATAGATACCCCACATGTATGGGTACGATGAAAAATTTTTTTTTAGTACAGTTCTATATATGGGGAACCCCCAAAATTATTATTATTTATCTATTTTTGTGTGAAAATCTTAATGCGGTTCACATAATACATCTACTTACCAAGTTTCAATAGTACAGCTCTTATAGTTTCGGAAAATAGTGGCTGTGACATACGGACGGACAGACGGACATGACGAATCTATAAGGGTTCCGTTTTTTGCCATTTGGCTACGGAACCCTAAAAAGGACTACTTTTTGGCAAAATACTCATTGAGATCGTAAAACACATTGGAAATAAGCCACTTTTTCAAAACGTTTTTGAAGTTTTTGCTTTCCAAATCCTTGAACAAGTGCACTCTTGTAAAAAATTGAATTATTAATGGACGGAGGCAACTGTAAGTTATACTTATATCTAGTCCGTATATTAGATCTGGTGGCAGATTTGAGCACAAAATATTCCATGTTGTGTTTTACAAAAATACAAATTTCCAGAAGATAAATACCACAGTAAGTGTCAGAAAACCGTTATCCCTGAATATGGTTCCAAGCGAGTCAGTTGTATATATCATACTATAAATAATTCTTAGACATTTTTTTTGTAGTATAATCGTAGATTTTTTGTCTGTGGAATTCATCAACTCCATATATTACACCGTAGCTTGGTAAGCAAGTTGGCGACTGCAGTTGGTGGTAGCTTGTACACAGGTGGCGCTGCTGCCCGGCTACCTTGTGTTCCTCTAAGTAGCCTTTTACGACACCCACGAGATGGTATGTAGTGGCCTTGCTATTCTTTTTGGGTCAGAAACCATACGGCTAATAATCCTATATATTTAGTATATCTGTGCCCCGCGGTTTTACTAATCCAGGGTGTCAGCTACCTCCATACCAAATTTTATTAAAATCGCTCCAGCCGTTTAGACGTGAAGAAGTGACAAACATACACACTAACACACTCACAAACTTTCGCTTTTATAATAGTAGTAGGATATCATTAGTACCCTATATATTTAGTATACTATTTTATTTATACTTACGAAAATAAAACAAGTAATAATAGACCACATGAAAACGCCAAGCGATCCGAAACTCTACATTCAACAAAATAAAAACTACTTTTCGATTTGTCCACAGTATTACATTGCTTTTTCTAGTAGAGTGGTTACTAGTTTCTTGCGTGGCGATCTCGATTCAAATGCTTAAATAATAGTGAAAGTTGCAACGATGACCTATAATGATAAAAAGTTTTATAATATTCTACATTTTATACATATTATGCATGGGCGTAAGCGAAGAACCACGAAATCGGAGGGGCACTTTCAAATCAAAGTAACACTTTTATTTGATATATGTATGTACAGACACCAGTACAACAAGCTACCCCAATCTGAATGGGTATTCAGATTGGGGTAGCTTGTTGTATCGTATTTACCTAAAATTTTGACCTTTGTTATTCGTGGATCTCATACTATCAACGAAAATTAAGGATACATTACAAAACTTAGACTATTTAATTTATAATCTTTATTGTGAATATCATTCGTATCAGCGTCATTTAAAAAATTGTTTATCAATAATTATTAATACACAAATTTAATACAACTATTAAAGCCGAATTGTGTATCAGAGCATATATGATAATTTCTAATCATCCTGATAAAAATGCTCTTTGCATATCACAATTTGAGTCACACTTAGTCAATACATATATGTTTATGAGTTGACTAAGTGTGCTTCAATTTGAATAAAAATTTGTGTTAATAATTATTCTTTTAGAAGCACCTTTTTATTACATTTTTATACTATTTTGCTGTTATTCTCTGTAGCTGCCAAGTCATGCACTGCATGGTAAGGATAAATTCGATTTTACTTATATATAACATTTTTACGAAATATATATATTTTAGATAGATAGATAGATAACACTTTATTGTACCAAATCGGAACATACATTGAAACATATGTAAGTTAACTTATATTATGAGGTACAAACGGCGGTCTTATCGCTAATACAGCAATCTCTTCCAGACAACCGATTGGATGAACCAAAGCAATGCAGGGAGACAAAGTGGTAGTTGGCAGTGCATCTACTTATATTAATTTACATATATATGTACCTATGTACGAATATTTATATATAAACATATAATATATACATATATATAAATATATACATACTTTTTAATATACTATAATAAATATTAATACTAACTATGAAGACTAAGGAAGTTTTTGAGGAAGGTGGAAGATCGCAAGCTGAGAGAATTACAGTGATAAATAATGATTCTTTAAAAGTGTTTTAAAAGATGTCAAAGTTTGTGCGCGTCTGATATGCAGAGGGAGTGAATTCCACAATCGAGCAGCCTGTACAGTGAATGATTTGTCCAAGAAATTAGTGGAATGTGTGGGCAACTGGAGTTCTAGATTCTCTGATGATCTCAAGGACCTGAAATGTGTATCACATAGGAATTCAAACCTAACTTTCAGGTAAGAGGGAGCCGTCGGATTAAATAAAATACTGTAAAGAAGAGAGAGTATATGAGTATTTCGGCGAAGGCGAATGGGTAACCACTCGAGTTTTCTACGAAATTCGGAAACGTGATCATATTTGCGGAGCCCAAATATGAACCTTATGCAGAAGTTTTGAAGCCGCTCGAGTTTATCTAGTTTGTCCTCCGTAAGGTCAAGATAGCTGGCGTCAGCATAGTCAAGGATTGGAAGAAGGAGGGATTGTGCTAGTGCAATTTTAGTGGCAGTTGGGAGAAAATTACGTAACCTCCTTAATGATCCGGCTGCAGCATATAGTTTACGACTGGTCTGTTCTATTTGAGGACCCCAAGACAGTGTTTGATCAAAGTATACCCCCAAGTTTTTAACCCTATCACTGAATGGTATTACTGTTTTGTTAAATATTACTCGAGGGGTATGGATCCAGTCAACTTTTCTGAGCATGCGAGAACTGCCTATCACAATAACCTGTGTTTTAGAGGGATTTACTGTAAGACCGTGGTCTGTGCTCCACTTGTTGATAATTGTCATGTCACTGTTAATGATACCAATACCATCGCTAAGGTGCTCTACCGGTGTCTGGGTGTATATTTGCAAGTCGTCGGCATAAAGGTGGTAGGAAGAAGTTAACCGAGAGGTAATCGAATTGATAAATACAGTAAAGAGTAGTGGAGATAAAACGCCACCCTGTGGCACGCCAGCGCTGGTGAAACACCACGACGAGTAGGTATCGTCAATGCAAATCCGCTGCCGACGGCCAAACAGGTAACTACGAAACCAATCAATTGCCATTGGAGATATGTTAAGTGAGCGTAGTATGCCAAGCAGAATGTCAAAGTCCACAGTGTTGAACGCGTTGCTAAAATCAAGCAGCGTAAGCACTGTCAACTTTCCACACTCCATGCCTAGTCGAATATCATCCGTAATATTTACAAGAGCGGTGACTGTGCTGTGACCTGGACGGAAACCGGACTGGGAAGGATTAAGTAGGACATTCTTAGAGAGGAAGGAGCTTAGTTGATTGTGGATGAGGCGTTCCAGAACTTTGGAAAGGAATGGTAGTATGGAGATGGGATTTTAATGCAATGCGTGGTTATAATGTATATACTCATTCTTAAATACTAATTATTTTCACTACATGGATACACTACATGATGTAATAATAAAAAATACTGTTCGCATACCTTATTTTAAGGTAGAATATAGAACACTATACCAACACTGTAATAACTTGTACTTTTAACCTGTATTCTGTGAATGAAGATTATTATGATTATGATTAAACCTTCCATGTGTTCTGAAATATATTTTACTAAGCTTGGCATTACCATTTTTCGCTGTATGAGTAGCTGTAGGTATTATTATCCCGTGCGTGGACAAGCGTGCGGTCCAAATCATCAAAAATAAAAAACCAAATCATCTAAATTAATGAATTCATTGATCTTGATTGATAATATTCTCAATAAGCATATTATCACTCTACTAATTGGTCAACTCGAGAGTAACTTAGATTATATTAAAGTGAGTAAGTAAAGCCTTAAGAAGGTAAAGACTTTGTGAGTGCTTGTTGTAAAAAATCTGGATGACCTACTGCCCCCCTAGGAAAATTCACTAGCTTCGCCAATCGTAATAAAGCTATGTTAAACATCAGCATGTTCAGCATGCCATTTTTTTATGTCAGTAATTACTTGAAGTCTAAACGGGTTCTAATGTTCTCAAGTTACTTTCAACCTCGTGCAGTACAGTTTTTACAAGAAAAGACATTAGCAGTAATAACGTATAAAACTAAGTCGTAATTAGCAAAATTTACAATAGTAATTTTTAGTAAATATCAACATACTTACTAAGCGAAATAACACTATAATCACCGATATTATTGTTTTATTACACTCTTTTTAATTCTCAATATTTAGACAAAAACTAATAAAACATAACAATATAATCATATAAAAAATAAGCATATAAAATAACGTTGGATAAAGAAACTCATTTCGCCAAATACTTAAAGCCTTTATACTCAAAAAGTGTATCAGGCGATGGTAAACATTTATTGCTTTCTGAATTATTTGCTATATTTGTTAATTTGACATTTTTTTTAACATGACGTATGCAGTTAGCTAAGGTGGCTTTCATCAGTTTGATTCTTTATTATACCTGTAGTACCAAACCTACAGGTATCATATTTGTCTACGTACGAGTATGTCCACTCTGGGCGAAACCCGTAGCAGTAGTGCTACGAGACGCTACGTACATCGAAATATTTCCTTAAGTGGTATTTTATAATTATTGTACGGCAAGCGGTGCCGACTTTCGACGCTAAATATTATAATATTTAGAGCTGACCGTCGACAAAATGATTTTAGGAACTAACATGAAAAGCCACAGCGTTATTCTATTTACGTTGTGGTTCTTGGAGTAAGAACGTCATCAGAGCTCATCGGAGAGGGGAAAGGGTCAGCAACTCATGGTGACGGGAGCGCCATACAAATTCGATAACCACTTACCACAAAGTGAGCCGTATGCTTGTTTGCCAACATGATAGTTTAAAAAAAACATGCGGGGCAGTCCTAGGGGACTATAGAAACAAAAACTTTTTTTTTCATTTCCCATACTCTGAAAGTAATGTTTTTTTGAACTGGGTAGCAAGTGGAAGATGCTACTTCCCACCTTTGAGCGGTAAAGACTCATAAATTAGTAATTGTTTCCCTCCCTATGGTGGAATTAAATTTTAAGAATAGAACTAAATTTGGTTAAGCATCGGCTGTAAAACATCTTAACATAATTAAGAACAAACGCTGCGGTCATGTGAGTGTATAAACGGCCAGTGTGAAAAGAAAGACTCTCCGTCTTACGAATATTTGATCAGGTCCTCCTGACGCGAGTATTTTTTACCCATCACCATGTATTCACTTCAAAAACACAATTGTTATCAAATCAAATTAAAAAAGTTTCTTATTACATTTTTAAAAGGCGCTCGTAAATAGTCAGAACATGTTTGTATTAATATAGTTAACTATACATCATTATTTCTAGGTACATGTACATATTTATATTTGCGGTTTGTATGAAATCACTTAGTAATAACATATTTTTACATATATTTTATGACATCTTGGCTGAATGGTATTTTTAAGATTAGCCCATGTTTACATTGTGGTTACTATCAAGGAATTCAATCACTGTTAATATAATTATCCCGTAGCTCGTACTAAGAAATTTCGATATTTACCATACGGATTTAGGTGAGAAGGTGGAGGATCACATTGAATGGCTTAAAATAATAATTTTAAAAAATGGAAGGATTAGCTTATAACATTACTCTATTTGAGTAATATCGTAGAGTTATGATAGCTTTCCTGACAGACTTTCGTAAACATAGTTATAGGAGACTGATTTTATGTGTTATAATGAACATACTTAAAAGGTCTAAACAACATCGGTAACAACTAGTAACATTCGATGTTAACTGTTTACGTACAAAGTGTAATGAAAATTAACGGAATAATGATTATGTATACGTCACAAGTAAAATAATCTACGTAATTGATACAGAGTACACAAATGCCAACACCACTGAAAGTGGAAAGGTCTTCAGTTGTTGTTTTTGGTAAAGCTACGGGGTGAAGAACTTTGTGAAGGGAGCTAATAATAATAATCAGCTATATAATAATAATAAAAAGCTGCCAAGTTTGTATACATTCATAATTTTTTTGTGGTAGAGCCACGCTGTAAGCAGCATGAATGGGCCGGCTCGACCGGGGAAGTACCACACTCTCGCAGAAGACCGGCGTCCGAGTAGTAGCGTTTCGTTTCGCTACTGCGCTCCGTACGGTGAGCGAGAGGGCCGGAGGCCTAACCCCCCCCTCCCCCACCCCCCTTTTCTAACATGGCAGCGGAATTAAAAGAAATAGTACCCCAGGAGGGTACCAGTACGCTACGTAATGGAGAATCCCTCCTTGAGCATTCTTGCTCAGGCTGCCCTGTGTATTCTGGGGAGGGAAAAATCCCGCTCGCAAATTCTGCCTCAGGCAAGAGCACAAAATCACGGCGCTACCACCTGAACTCCATGTACATTTTTGCAACATCAGGGGATTACACACCAACCTAAACCCTGTTCACCATCATCTTGAGACGGAGAAGCCGGCTTTGCTCTTTTTGACGGAAACTCAGATTTCGTCTCCTGCGGATACATCATACCTAGACTACCCAGGCTACAAAATTGAGCACAGGTTTGTGTTTAGAGCCGGTGTATGTGTATACGTGAGAGATGATAACTGTGTCCGCCGCCTAGGCAATCTTGAAGGCAGGGACCTCTCCTCCATCTGGCTGCGTGTTGATTGCGACGACCACCCTCGCATATATGCATGCCTCTATAGGTCCCACAGCGGTGATGCAGAAACAGACAGACTCTTTGAGCACGTCGAAATGGCCATCGACTCCGTGCTAGAACAGACTCCGTCAACCTCGATTGTGGTGCTCGGTGACTTCAACGCCCACCACATTGAATGGCTTGGTTCACAGAGAACTGACCATGCGGGTAGATCTGCTCATGCCCTTGCCATGGCCTATGGTTTAACACAGATGGTTCCTTCGTTCACACGTATGTCAGATGTGGAAAACCATATGCTTTCACTGTTGGATCTTCTGCTGACCTCTCATCCAGACGGCCTACAAGTTACCGTTGGTGCTCAGCTCGGCTCGTCGGATCACTGCCTGATTCGAAGTGTGATGCCACTCACGCGCCGACTGCGTACTCGCACTGCGCGAAGAAGATTGGGATGAAATGCGGACTTTTTTTTCATCATACCCATGGGGAAAAGTTTGTTTCTCGCTGGAAGACCCTAGTGCTATTGCTGACTCCATCGCGGATGTGGTACTGCAGGGTATGGAACTTTTCATTCCAAACTCTTCAGTGCCCATCGGCGGCAAGTCCCAGCCCTGGTTTTCCTCCTCTTGCAAGCTGGCATCTAGCCAAAAGCAAGAAAAAGTCCTATTGCCATTACTTCCTTGCTCTCAAAAATAATGGAAACCATTATCAATCGCCAACTTCTACGGTATCTTGAGGATCATCACCTTATTAGTGACCGCCAATACGGATTTCGTCAGGGTCGGTCTGCTGGTGATCTTCTTGTCTACCTGACCCATCGTTGGGCGTTGGCGATTGAAAGCAAGGGGGAGGCCATGGCGGTAAGTCTGGACATTGCAAAAGCCTTCGATAGGGTGTGGCACAAGGCGCTACTTTCGAAGCTTCCTTCCTATGGGCTGCCCGAGAAACTCTGCAAATGGGTTGCCAGCTTCCTCACGGAGCGTAGCATCAAGGTCGTTGTCGACGGTACATGCTCAAACTCCAAGCCCGTGAACGCTGGTGTCCCACAAGGCTGTGTGCTTTCACCAACCCTGTTTCTTCTGCATATCAATGATATGTTACAATTCCATGACATTCATTGCTATGCAGATGACAGTACGGTGGATGCCCCTTACTTTGGCCAATGCAATATTTCTCGGGCACACGTCATTGAGAGTCGGAGCAATCTTGTGTCTAAAATTGAGACAACACTTGACCAAGTCTCAAACTGGGGGCATATCAACCTAGTACAATTCAACCCCCTAAAGACACAAGCTTGCGCGTTCACTGCCAAAAACGCTCCCATTGCCATACCTCCTCAGTTTCAGGGCACTCCTCTGGATATCAAGCCGAAAGTAGGGATTCTCGGCGTCGACATCGAGAGTGACGTCAAATTTCGCGGTCATCTGGAAGACAAGGCCAAATTGGCCTCCAAAAAGCTGGGTGTCCTTCGCAGAGCTAGGTGATATTTCACATGGGTCCATCGCCTCCAATTATATAAAGCGCAAGTTCGGCCGCATATGGAATACTGCTGCCATCTCTGGGCCGGGGCACCACAGTATCAACTTCTTCCTTTTGATCGCATACAACATCGTGCAGCTCGAATGGTCGTTGACGACGGGAGTCCCACTATTTGGCTTGATACTCTTACCCTGCGGAGAGACGTGGCGTCTCTAGGTGTCCTTTACCGCATTTACCACGGGGAGTGTTCAGAGGAATTGTTCGAGCTTATACCTGCCGCCACATTCCGCCACAGACCCTCTCGCCAAAAGTGGAAATTTCATCCTTATCACCTGGATGAATGGTCATCCACCACTGTGCGTTTCTCAAGAAACTTTTTGCCACGCACTACCGCTCTGTGGAATCAATTAGCTGCGGAGGTATTTCCGATCCGGTATGACATGGCAACCTTCAAGAAGCGAGCCTATTCTTTTCTTAAAGGCCGGCAACGCACTTGCAGCTCCTCAGGTGTTGCGAGTGTCCATGGGCGGCGGTGATCACTTACCATCAGGTGACCCACTTGCTCGTTTGCCAACCTATTATATAAAACAAAAAAAAAAAAAATGTTTTGTTTGATTTTCTGATTCCCTTCCAAAATGAACTCCTACCCTGATATTCCTACATGAAAGTAAATAAATGAATTCCTATTCATTTATTTACACTACACTTTCATGATTGGGTCAGGTGACCATTTACGCACCAAATTCTAGCTTTATCCGTCAAATAGATGTGTAGTAAATACTGTGACAGACAAATTGACGTTCGAGAGATCACAAAATTCTTCTGTTCTATTATCTGATGGAAAGAACCTTAACTGTAACATTCATGGACCAATGAGATTCAGCATTCAAGCACCAAAAAAAAAGAAATTTCTGTTAAATTAAAAAAACCGGCTAAGTGTGAGTCATACTCGCGCCCGAAGGGTTCCGTACCATTATTTATAAAAACAGCAAAAAATCACGTTTGTTGTATGAGAACCCCTTACATATTATTATTGTTATAGCGACAACGGAAATACATCATCTGTGAAAATACCAACTGTCTAATTATCTCGGTTCATGAGATACAGCCTAGTGAGAGACGGACAGACAGACAGACAGCGAAGTCGTTGTAATAGGGTCCCGTTTTACCTTTGGGTACAGAATACCGGAGTACGGACAAACCTGGTTAGGTTTTTATACACCGGGAACCACTTTTGTAATGCAATGATATAAATGATTAATAATAAATAATTTAAAACCGACCAAGTGCGAGTCGGACTCGCCCATGAAGAGTTCCGCAGCAGCAAGACACTCATTTTTCCACTTTGGAAGTGTCTCTCGCGAAAACTATACAGTTAAAAAAAAAAAAGATATTAGAAACCTCAAGATCATTTTTAAAGACCTATCCATAGATGTATGAGTACGATGAAATAAAAATTGAGTTTCAGTTCTATGTATGGGGAACCCCCAAAATTATTATTCTTTTTCTATTTTTGTGTGAAAATCTTAATGCGGTTCACAGAATACATATACTTACCAAGTTTCAACAGTACAACTCATATAGTTTCGGAAAAAAGTGGCTGTGACATACGGACGGACAGACATGACGAATCTATAAGGGTTCCGTTTTTTTTCATTTGGCTACGGAACCCTAAAAAACCCTTAAGTAGCCCAAGGCTTTCGTTTCGTTACGATTTTCCTTACATCTTGTTTTAAATTGGATCGAGCGAGCACCATACACATTGTCGTTATTAGGTCAAATATTCCGCGCTACGATCGCGATATGTATAAACGACATCTGCGACCAGAACACGAAGTATATTGTTTATTTTTGTACAGTCAGTACAGTCAAAGAGCGATCTTACCATGCCATAAATGTTGTCAGAGATAAAACCTGTGCGCTTTGTAGTGAAAAGCATACCCTATGTCATTGCAAAGAATTTATTAAAATGGACCTTACACAACGTTACAATTATGTGAAAGAAAACCAACTTTGTTTCAATTGTCTGCTTCCGGGTCATTCAGTTTACAAATGCAAAGTACCAGGTACTTGTCGGGTGTGTAGAAGACGTCACCATTCCTTGCTTCACAAATCAGAGAAGTCGAAGGACATAAACGCAGAGACAGGACCAATACAACCATCGACATCTCAACCAGAAGCCAACAAGGAGGCTATATCATCTCTTCATGTTGGTACCAGAGCTTCTGGAAAAGCATTATTAGCAACTGCACTAGTCAAAGCAAAGGGAAAAGATGGATAAGCGACACTGTTAAGAGTTCTTGTAGATCCAGGCTCACAAGCGAGCTTCATAAGTGAAAAGGCAACTCAATTATTGAAGCTACACAGAAAATCAATTGATGGCACTGTAACAAGTGTGGGTTCTATGCAAACACCAATTAAACACGTGGTTCAGTAAACATATTGTCAAGAAGGAAATCAGAATTCAACATGCACGTCGAAGCTTACGTCATGTCCAAGCAACTGACCACGAGAATCCCACATCACACAATGACTGTTCACAACTGGCAGCACCTAGCGGGTCTCGATCTTGCAGATCTAGAGTACAATAACCCAGGCCCGATAGATCTGCTGCTTGGTGTCAAGGAGTATGCACGAATAGTCGAACAAGATATAATCACGGGTCCACCAGGGTCTCCATGTGCACAGAAAACAACCCTAGGCTGGATTCTATTTGGAGAAGTAAACACAACACAAAAAGAACATTCATTTCTTGTCATGCATCACCAAGTAGATGTCGATAACATGTTAAAGACGCTCTGGGAGATAGACACAACTACGAGGCGAAAGAATACAAAAGAAGAACAATTATGTGAAGAAATTTATAACAAAACATACTCAAGGAATGAACAAGGAAGATTTTAGTGGAACTACCGTTTAAAACAAATTGTATACAATCAACAGAAGGAAATACAAGAGACATAGCTAAAACAAGATTGATACAATTAGAGAGATACAACAATACAAAAATACAGCCTAAGTTAATAAAAGAATATGAAAAGGTTATAGAAGACTACAAAAACTTAGGTCACATAGAAGAAGTACCTGAAAAAGAAATATATACAAAAAAATCTGTCTTACCCCATCATCCAGTCCTGACCAGAATGAAAAGGGTTCTTGCTTATTGCCGTAGATTAGCAATAAAAACAAAGAGAAGTATTTGACTACTGCTGAAATTAATTCTATTTTGCAAAATTGCATAAAATACTACCAGCAGACAGTATATGAGAGAGAAATAGATAACATTAAGAAAAATGGCAACATAAGAAAATCAAGTTCACTAATTGGCTTGACACCATTTTTAGATAAAAACAATCTGCTGAGAGTAGGAGGTCGTTTACAAAAACGCTGCATCCTGGAAAAGACAATTTAGTTAGAGTGGTTACAGTGCAGTGTAAAGGACAAGGTGAATTAAAAAGACATTTATCTAAGTTAATTTTCCTACACAAAGATGTTTAATCAAAAATTAAAACTAAGTTTGTTAACTTACCTGTTTAGTCTGTTGCTGTACTTGTTTACTATTGCATGTACATATATTAAGTTACATACAGTCCACTAATAAGATTGCTATATTATTTGATCAGTTTTAAGATGTATTAAGCAATGAGTTAATAAGTCCCTTGTATTGTAAACAGATGTAACAGTAGTGATAGGATTTGTAAAAGGACGTAGGGTCCTTTTGGCGGGCGGTATGTCCGATCGTTTTGTCATGTCAGTTGCCTCAATACAGAGCTAGCAAACAGTCGCGTAATTTTATTTATAAAATATCCCGAAAGTATCTGCAATACAAAGTAAACCTAGCGGCGTCAATACATAGTATCGACTTCAAGTTTTCTTTATTTCAACCGATTTGAAATTAAATAATAAAAAATTTAAAATTTTATGAGTTTTAAAGAGTTATTAAAATATAAGAAAAAAATACATACATTCGCTTATTAGAAACTCTACTGGCAACCGCGATATCACTGCAACCATCGTAGGCCTTCATGACTCTTAGTTTACATTCGAATCCGTTAAATCTTCAATCTAAAAAAATAGCGGCATTGCATATTAACGTAGTGCGACAGTTGCACAAGACAAATCTTAAATATGAAGTTCTCATGCTTCTACGCGTCAGTACTGACGTACCTGACTCGTGTTTTGGATCGTAAAGGACCTCTGATACGTCTAACTTAGTTTTTCAGTCTGCTAGATTGCGTTAAAAACAAAGAAAATATGCAGTCATTATGAGTATTGACATTTTTAAAGAACGCCCCGCAATCCGCAAGCCGCAAATAAACATTCCTATATCGCGGAGAATACCACAAACATGCATAACACATACAGATTATAGAAAACAACTACATATAGCCCTGTGCGGGGATTGAACACGAAATATATGGGCGCCGAGGTAGTAGCTAGTCGACTTCCTTAACTATTAATAACAATAATATCCTGGGACATTATTCACACACGGCCATCTGATCCGAAACTAAGCAGAGCTTGTATTATGGAAACCAGATAACTGATTTATTACATATACTACTTTTCATTTGTAAATACATACTTATACACCCAGAGTCAGGACAAACAGACATGTTCATGCACACAACTTGCGGGTGGTGTGAGAGGCAAGCATTTACCAACGACGTCTTTCGTGCTAACAGAATATTATCTTATTATATTATCATTAGAGTAATAATCATTGTACCAATTGACGTCTTCCATAGACTTATATGGACTGCCATATAAGTCTATGATCTAGGAATCTCTGTTAATTGTCAGACATTTAGTATGTCTGACAATTAACAGAGATTAAATAAACTCATTACAAAGAGTGAAGTATTAAAATAAGATCATAGACTATAGATCTTCTTAGAAGTATTAAGTACCTTTCTAACAATAGCTAGCAATCAGATAATTGTTGTTTGAATTTACCTACTCTACTAGAGACCTACTTACTCTGAATACAATGCATTTCCATTATCAACATAACAGGTTATGATAATAAAATTATTAATGAGATTCTATATAAATAATAAATAATTAATTGTAAAGAGTAAAATCTGAACCATACATTTTTTGTAACATCTTCGAGAAAAAAAAACGCGGGTAATATCTTCGAGACTCGGTTCCCGAGATAGACGTACTATTTGCTTACCTACAAGTTTGTACGGAACCCTTTGTACGCCAATTCTAATCGCTCTTCACCGGTTTTATTTTTGGTTTTATTAACAGCTTGAGTAAGGAAGTACAGACGCTAACACATCCAGCTACCCCAATCTGTCAAATGACTTATATAGATTTTCAACTTTATCACATAAGCATACGGTTCACTTTCAATTGGGGATATTTGACAGATTGGGGTAGCATGATGTACTTTTATTTTACAAAATTCGCAGCAGGTACTGCGTAAGTGGCGAGTGGCGTTACTCAACACTAGGGCCGCAACAGCATATTATAAATATTGTGGCCTTAGTTGTGAGTACCTAAAATGACCAAAGCTCATCAGGTAAAACGAAAGCTATCACTGGCGCTTTAAGTTGAAATTCCTTCTGTCACAGACATGGAAGTAAAACAAACAATAGTACAGATTGAACAATAGTAGCATATCCAGCTACCCCAATCTCTCAAATTTCTTTTATAGATTTTCAACTTTATCAGAAAAGCATATGATTCACTTTCAATTGGGGAAATTTGACAGAATGGGGTAGCTTGATGTGCTGCCGTCTGTACATATTATTGTGCCGGAGCTTCTGAGTTGGGTAATTACACCCCCATGCCATGGACAGCACGTAAACCCGTCCGTCCTGTACCTGACCTCTTTCCGGTCATGTGACTAGCCTTGCCATTAGATCACGAAAGGGATAGATAGAAAGTGTTCTGGTGTTTGCGCACATATTTGTGCACTATTGTACCTATTTCCACGCAGATCTTCATGTCGACTAACCGCCGTAGCCGAAATTCGACCGATTATTATTAATACACATTATTTTTAGCAATACCTTTCGATCTAAATAGACCCTACCTTGTTTCTTTAGGTCGTGATAACATTAAAAGATTGCACTTGTCTATTCCAATATCTAGACGACAAATCTTCGTGTCTAGATACTAAACCCAAGCAAAACAAAGAAAGGAAATCATTTTATTGATTCCCAACACATCACGCACGCTATATACAGGGAGTTACTTCATTCAGTGTTACAGCGGTATTCAAGGATATACCTGTGAGGTTTGATAGTATTAACCTGTTTGTTACCAGAATCCTTTTTAAGTGACATCAGACATTACTAGAGTGTTTTATAAGGTTCAACAGAGAAGTCAGAGTAGAGGTTTTGGTGTATTATGTGTTGGCCGTATTATCGTATATTGATGTATAATGATATGTAAATTAAAATGTATAAAATATTGCACACCTCATTGGTATGTTACAGAGATCCTTAATATAAGATACAACACATTTTCCTACCTGTAATAAGCAATAAATAAATTTTGTCTTTGTCTATCTGGGTTATGTAACATAGAGTTGACTTACGGTTAAGTTAACTTACGGTTAAAGATGATTCTTTATTTTTCATAATAATTTACTTTCACTTACAGAAAAAATGTAATATTTACAGAATATAAGACGCCACGCGAGGGTTACATACCTATCTGCTAAAAGATACTTACAAAATATTTCATTGTTTAACAAATTGACACCCACACAAATTTCACAAATAACACAATTAGATAAAGTCCGTACATTCTTGCTTACTAGATTATGATGGTTTCGGTGGGAAGATATGAACGATGCGTACGCGGCGCCTCGCAGCGTACGCAACTCAACAGCGTTACTTACGTAAGAAAACTCCATAATGAGTAACATCATATATATATTATATTATATTTATCATATCCTACCAAAAACATATGTGTAAAAAAGGAGAGCCAATTTCAATACAAAAAATAATGCTTGGCTGTGGGCTTCGCCGCAAAAAGAATGGAGATCTAAATGAGTGCCAAGTTCTATGCAAAATACAAATATGTATTTATAAGAAAAAAATAACATTATGAACAAGTATTTAACTCTATTTACTTGCTTTATTGGACACCTATACCAATTACTGTTATTTAAAAAAAATCAGATTATAAAGTAGGTTAGATTTGACTTGGCCAGTTTTCATTACATCACTAATTTTATAAAGTTATTCAACATATATATATATATCTTTTTTAATTCTGATAAAAACTGGCCAAGTCAAATCTAATCTCTACCGTGCTCCAGAACAAAAAGTGCCAACCCATTCAGTTCGTCCACTTGTCAAACGACACCGCTTGGTGTTGCCACATAAAAATCGTGATTTTATTGTTTAGTGGCTTTTAATTAAATAAACATTATGCAACCTAACACTTAATCAGCTTTTTACTAAAGTCAGGACTACAGACAAGCTAAATAAAAGTTGTGATGTTCATATTACCAGGGTAATGTAGCATATAGTGAACTCAGTGTGAGGATAGGTTGACATTCTTAATACGCACTTTTCTTATCCAGTTCCTACTAGAGTACTTTATAAGATACGGCAGACAAGCTAAAGTGAAAAACCTAAAGTAGCATCACAACCATTTAATGGTGAAGGAAATCATTGTGTGAAAACCTGTATAGCTGAGATTTCTCCAAAAAGTTCTTCATCATAACTATGGTCATAGATAAATACTATGACCATAGTTATAGTTTTGACCAATGAGAGCATTGTGAGAGGAGACCCGTGCCTTGCCTTGCGTGGGGCAGTAATGGACTGCAACATGTTTATAGACAAATATTGTTTTTTAAGAGAAAATTAAAAGATGACTGCACGTGTGGCGCAGCAGTTAAGACAGTTGCCGCGCCACTTTGTGTCTCGGGTTCGATTCCCGTGCAGGACAACTATTTGTGTAACCCATAAATAGTGGCACTGAGTCTGGAGATACTTTGTGTCTGTCAATTATAAGTCTGTAAAGTACCCGCGACACAGGGATTCATATCATTATGATTAAAAAAAAAGAAAGCAATCATCTTCATGTTTATAGACAAATATTGTTTACGGTGTCTAATTTATTTTTACTTTCTTTCAGCCAGATCCTGTACATGGACCAGCACGTGTACGATATTCCAAAAAGCTACAACAGAAACATTCCACCCGGTGAGTGATTCTTGATTCATTTGATGGTCTTAAACTGTACAAAAGTACCCTGTTTTCCATCTTTCAATAATTTATTTCCACAGACGCAAGTGCAGGGTCATAGGATTTTGTTTCTTCTAATCATTTGAAATGGAAATTTTTTTACTTAGAAAATGTTTAACCAACTTTGTTACACATCCGAAATTTTGATATTACGTGACATATAAAGCCTAGCATTTTGGTTATGTGTAAAGTACAGGACACATTTTATATTAGACTACGGAAATTTCTTTTAAATGGAGTAAACCGCTGAAAGTATAGTCAGCAGAGTCAGACACAACTGCTTTAAAAGCAACAGCTACATGTACGAGGTCCTCACCT
Source organism: Pseudoips prasinana (assembly GCA_951640165.1). Taxonomy (NCBI): domain Eukaryota; kingdom Metazoa; phylum Arthropoda; class Insecta; order Lepidoptera; family Nolidae; genus Pseudoips; species Pseudoips prasinana. The sequence continues at coordinate 12,779,014 of OX621241.1, read as the reverse complement.
TAGTCGTCTTTTACCAATTTTCTATTGATCCGTCGCTTGGGGAGGCGACGGGGTATGTGGGGCTCCACACTAAAGCCACCACGGTAGCCAGCCTCACAGTGCTTATAGCGGGGGCTCTTGGTACTCGTGAACGATCACACTAGTAACCCCGCCGTACACTGCAACCTCAGTGAGACTCTCACCCGGGAAGGGGCATGAATGCCTCCACCCCTCACCAGCACGCACAAGCGTGATTAGGCAACCTAAGCTACAGCAGGTTACCTCTTCCCGGGACCGCTTATACAAGACGAGTGGAGTTCCCCTCCTCCAAACGCCAATGATCCCAGGGGCGGCGCCCAGCCGCATACTCTCTCGCGCTGGGATTAGGTCCCAGCGCCGGGACCTCGAAACCCTTAGAAAACTCTGCTAAATTATCACTGCTTCAATCACAAGAGTTTCTTAAGCCACGGTTCTACGTTCACGGTTCTATGACTGTTTATTTATTCAAGCTACAGACAATGTCAGTGGTCAACTGTATATTGAACTCAATTTTCAATAAAGAAGTTGACACTGCTAAGGTGTAAGGTAGATAAGGTGTAAGATGACCCCGATACCAAATTCTATACGTATACAAATATTGCGAAACTATACCAATGGCGCAGTTTATACATAATTAATAAAAGTCCCTAGTGAATTTAAAAATAACCGGCCAAACTAAAGTGTAAGTTAGACAAGGTGTTCCTCAGGGCACGGAGAATGATCCTCAATCAACATGACCCCGATACTAAACTTTATACGTATCCAAATACTGCGAAACTATACCACAGACGCAGTTTATACATAATTAATAAAAGTCCCTAGTGAATTTAAAAATAACCGAGCAGAATTATTTTAGGTCATATATTTTTATAACGCGATGATATGAGGTCGACAACGTGGCTGCTATCCACTTAGGGCCGGATGTTATTCAGCAGAATGCCGGTGTTGCAAGCAATCATTAGTCAAACTGTTAACTGTGGCTGTAAAACGTTCGCCGCTAATTATTGCCCTCCTCCTTACTAAGCAATTTGTCTACCTATCGTAACCCGCAGTTTATTGAAAATGATGATAGTCTAGTAATTTTTAAATTTGAAGCATTCGCGAATTTGAAGGTAAAATTATAAATAAATCAATTTAGTCATACAGCGAGATTGAAACTCGCGTGAATGAATGGTAGAGGCGAGTTTGATCTCGCCGGACGAATTTTGTTTTTTTTGGATATATTTCTGAACCACCGGTTACACAAATCTATTCACATACGACATTCTAAGTCGGTAATCCACCATGTCAGCAAAATTACGTTAACTGCTGAACAAAAGCCTCCCCAAAGAATGGCAGACGGGTTGGCGATCGCAGTTTGATGGTCATAGTTCATAGAAAAACGCTGCTACCCGTTCTCTGGTAGGTATTCCCTCGACACGATTTCTAAGCCCGCCACGGGATGTTATGGGGTGATGATATCGTATGCCGTCACCACACAGCAAAGACGGTAATCGTATAAACATAATGTTTATTAAACGACATCAAAAGAAGCAGTTATCAATTTGACCGTATGTTTCTTTTATAAATATAAGTTACGTAATTTCTCCGTTATTAACAAGCCTTTTTTTATTGAAATTCTTTTTTATTCCACAGGGAATCCATGCGGAATGGTTCCCCTAAAAATATATATTCAATATTTTGTTTAAATCGGATGATATAAAAACAAGTTCGAGTCCGTTCTATGTTTTTAGAAAAGTCTTTATTATTAGAAAAAGTTCATTTTTATTAGTAGAAAAAGACAACCTTGAAACAGTATACTAAGATTTATTAATTATTATTACATTATGATTTATTATTACAGTTTAAATAAATAATAATAATAATGTCCTTCTGGTCGAACATCGGCCACAGCTGTCAGTCTCAAAGGTGAATCGCCATCTGCACGTGACATAATTATAATAGTGTACATGAGTCTGCGCAAACAAAGGTGAGCTTTCTCTTCCCTCTCACTCATGATCTGATGGGTCATCTATCTGAGTTGACCGGAAAGAGTTTAGGTACAGGACCAACGGCTTTATGTACTCACCGAGGCACAGGAGGATAACTTCTAGACCCAGAGTTGATATTGAGAATTTTCTTGAAAGAAATATTCCGTTATCGCTACTGAACCCAAGACTTTATTATCTGTGTTTAAACACACTGCCGTAAGGCCAACAAAAAAAATCTCAATCCTTAAAATAAAACATACATGTTTGTGTGTTTATAATATTATTATACACACATGCACACACCCTCACAGACACACCACCCCTTTATTTTATATTTATTTTTATTCTTGTTTAAACTCTGGACGTGTTTCATTTGTTACTTGGTTTACTTTTATATTACCATTTGTATAGGATACAAAAACTAGATCGATAAGAAGGGGGAGCCTGGAGATTTGTCATACGGGTCTCGAGCCTAGTACGAACTTCAGCTCTCTCAAAAGTTTTCATGTATATGAGTAATTGTTCCTAACTAGAAGTACATTGTATAAACTTTGAAGAGAGAATTAAACTATTTTATTATTATAATATTATTATGTGTTAAAGGTACTTAATTCGTTATGACCAAAATACGACGAAGATATCATGTAAACTTTAATTTAGATAATTGGTATAAGTCCCTTATGTATGCGCCGCCAATTATATTATAAATATACATTTACTGTAGTCGTATAGACCTCTACAGTATCTCTGTAATAACGTGTCAAAAACTTGCAACTCATAAGAAAGGAGCTGAACATTTTGTTCGGTCACTTATGTACTTAGCATTCGGTACAAGTCATACATAGATTGGTCATACTTTTGTGTTTTTCATATATGCTGCTACAATATATCAACACACGATAGCAGAATTAATGGAATAACATTAAAACTATACGAACAAAGAATAAACTGAAAAATTGATTTCGGGGTGATGAAGTCAATAAAGTAATGTTGTCCGTGTGATAACAGTGGTTCAATTTAAATACGGATCCAACTTTTTATTATTTTTAGATTTAGGCGTCATTCCACAACTGTAAAACAAAGTTTATTTCATATGTTTCGCAAACTGTAGAGTCTACAACACAATTTAATTATGTTTAAGATAGCCCTAAATTTTCTAAATCTGCATTAACATTTCCAGTTGTAACTTCAACACTTGTGTTCACATTACAGAGGTTATGAATACGAAGGCAAAAATTTATACAGGTGTTTGTATTTTTGGTTATTTTTAAGTACATCATGATGAAGCTATCTATTCTGTATATAGATATTAGTAGTAGGGATATGGGTTATATGTATTATCATAAAACATATCAGTTGAAAAACCTAAATTTAATTCGGACTGAGGCAACATAACATAGACTTCAAAGTCATAAAACCCTTATACGTACCCATGAGAACATGAGAAAAATTGCATTTTGTAAAGAGAAAAGCTTCTTTGTGTACGTACGTACACTAATTACTCCATCGTTTTTGAACCGATTTTTGTTATTATTTTCTTATTCGAATGAGTATGCTATATACATTTTGTTATTATAGGATAATAACTTAAGGATTTCGTGCGCTTTTAAAGAATAATGTTATTATTCTAAATACTACGAAAAGCAAAATAAACTATGATGTTTTAACCAAACTCCGTTCAAAACCAACTAAACCGTATTAAATAATTTCAACTAAGGTCTAACATTTAAAGCTGATATGAAATTGAAAAGAAACGAATATACCTACGTAATTATTGGTAACAAATTTAAATGTTATAATTTAGCAAAGCTGAAAGTATTTAATACTTTTTTACAGGTTTTTAGTCAGTCACTTGAGTTTTATTCGTCATAGATAAAAACAGTACCTACTATCCGATATCTAAATAGTGCAAGAAATTGTTTGCTACAAAATCTCCTTTTGAGGATATGTTAATAATCGCCTAAGAATAAACTTCACAAAATATGTATTTATTTACAATGCAAATCAGTAATGACAATAATAAATATGCATGAGGCGACTCTAATTTATGTATTTTCACATCCGAATATAATATTTATGTTGCTTCAATTGTTAGCCTTTAAATCTTCTTACAAGAAGAATCTTCTTACAGACTTGACAGTGCTTACGTTGTGTTACGTTGTTACGTGTTGCTCTGTGCCGTAAGGAAGGATAACCCTTTTTTAACAGTTCATACAGTAGGCATATTTTCTTATTATGTAGAGTACTTATAGCTGCTTCCACGGTCATTAAGTGATCACACCTAGGCACTTTATAGTTAGGCGTCTGCCAAAGTCGTTTCATTTCCGAGAATATATGTAACTCACACTGAATACTAAATAAATAATTTGGGCAACTAATACACTGCCATCTGATGCCGAACTAGGCAGAGACTGTACTATGAGTACCAGACAACTGATAAACATACTTACATTTAAAAAAACATACTGAAATAACTACTGTCTAATTCGACCAGTACTAGGCATGTCTTTTATGTTCTGTCGTTTCCATATTTCCGGGCAATTTAGAATTTGGAACTGTTCTATATTCGAATGTGTTTAAATTTTGAATTTCAAAACTGTTTTAAGTTTTAGGATTAATACTATTGTTGAGTCACAACGACGATTGGAATCTGTCAGGTTACGTACGAAAATGAATCTTTCTACGGAAAATGTTCGGGCAATACTTTTCTACAACTTTAGAATAGGCCTGACACGGCTTCTGTGTTCTGAAGAGCTAATATCTGTGTTCAGTGATGAAGCCACATATCTGCGGTCTGTCGAAGCTGGTATTTAGAATTCCAGCGTGGACTAGTGTTAGTGACAAATCGCGCGAAGGATGCCCAAAATCCCCCTTCACTAAAGATAACATATTGCTGGGAGACAACTATTTTTGGAAGATCTTCATGTGATGTATCGAGAGATAGAGGCTCTATTAGGCATCTCAGGGACAACCATTCAGAAAATCTAACATGAAGCGCTTGTTGTGAGAAAGCTAGTTTGCCATTGGATACCGCATCGGTTTCTGACGATCGTAAGGCGGCTCGTGTCAGATGGTGTAAGAAAACTCCGCAAAGGTTCAACCGAAGAGAGTCAAATCAGGTCTACGAAATCATCAGTAGTGACGAATCTTGGATATATGCTTACGATCCTGATTCGAAACAACAATCTACAATCTGGGTCTTTCAAGGCGAGTCCAAGCCGAGTCCAAGCCGAGTAAAGTTGTCGTTCTCGAAACACTTCCAAGAAGGTGGTGGCCACGTTCGTTGAAAAAACGGGCGATGCTGCGACTATTGCACTTGAAGATCGTAGAACGGTTAAAGCAGACTGGTATACCACAGTATGTCCACAAGTCATCGCCGAACTTCGAAAATCTAACTCAAAGCGACGCATCATCCTGCAACACGACAACGCAAGCTCACGCAGCGCTCGTCAAACGATGGAGTATTTGAAGCAGGAAAAAGTATAAATTCTTGACCATCCTCCATACAGTCCTGACCTAAGCCCTAACGATTTCTTTACATTTCCTACAATTAAGAAAAGTCTTCGTGGTCAAAGGTTCCACTCCGGTGAAGAAGCAGTCGACCCTTTCAAGTCAGCTATTTTGAACACCCCCACTTCAGAGTGGAATAAATGTTATAATAACTGGTTTGAGCGAATGGAAAAGTGTATTAAACTACGTGGTGAATACTTTGAAAAACAATAAAAAGTACTATAAGGTTCTAGTTGTGTTTTTTTCTTCAAACGACAAAACTTAAAAGGCATGCTTCTATGTTCTATACCAATGAAGAATTACGGAACTGAGACTTGTATGCTTACTATAGAACTCAGAGCAATGGGCAGGCCGCCCAGATAGTTAATAATAATAATATCTCGGGACAATGACACACAGATCATCCTAGCCCCAAACTAAGCAAAGTTTGTACTATGGGTACCAGGCTACGATATACATACTTATATAGATAGATAAATACTATACATATATATATATATATATATATATATATATATATATATATATATATATATATATATATATATATATATATATATATATATATATATATATATATATATATATATATATATATATATATATATATATATATATACATAGAAAACATCCATGACTCAGAAACAAATATTCGTGCTCATCACACAAATATTTGCACTTACCGGGATTCGAACCCAGGACCACCAGCTTCGTAGGCAGGAGCACTACCAACTAGGTTACGGTGACCGTCAATAATAATACGCTGGGACATTATCTACACACGGCCATCTGATCCTAAACTAAGCAGAGCTCCTATGGAAACCACATAACTGATATGCTACATATACTACATTTCTTTTGTAAATACATCCTTATATAGATAATTATACCCAGACTCAGGACAAACAGACATGTTCATGCACACAAATATCTGTTCTGGGTGGGAATCGAACCCACAAGCTCCAGCGTGAAAAGCAAGCATTTGCCAACCACGCCAACAGGTCGTCTATAGTGGATAGACGATATTGTGAGGATCACTAGAGCCAATGGATGCCAGTGGTGCAAAGACTGCCATTATATAGATACTTGGGACAGTCCAGCAGTACAATGTATGTAATAACGTTAAACACACAGTATGTATGTACAGCATGAGTGTACTAACGTTAAACATTTAAGTCACACGATAATAAACTTACAACTACCGCCTTTTCCATCTTAATTCTTCTTGTCCACCCAACGGTTGTCTGGAAGAGATCGCTACAAAGCGATAAGTCCACCGATTGTACCTGTATTTTCTTTATTAAGATATTGTGTATTGTGTTTTCTGGTGCAACTAAGTGTACTATCTATCTCTATACACGTCTTTCGGCTGAATTAATACACACACATTTGACGGTCACCATAGCCTAGTTGGTAGTGCTCCTGCCTACGAAGCTGGTGGTCCTGGGTTCGAATCCCGGTAAGTGCAAATATTTGTGTGATGAGCACGAACATTTGTTTCTGAGTCATGGATGTTTTCTATATATATAAGTATTTATCTATCTATATAAGTATGTATATCGTCACCTGGTACCCATAGTACAAGCTTTGCTTGAAATGAATGAAAATGAAAAAATGAAAAAAATGTTTATTCATTTTAAATTAAATCCCATAACAAACTTTTTGATACTTCTGCCAAACTGCAAAACAGTTTGTTGGCAGATGTAGCTCCCTTTTTACAAACTTCTTACGATAAATACATTATGTACCTAGTTCAAGTATCTAGGTAATATAAAGAAACAAAATAAACACAGGCGAAACAAGGAAAAAAAAATAAACAAAATATTTATATCTAATTAGGAAATAAAAAAAAAAACAATTAAAAGTATTAAAATAATTAAGTTAGATTATTAAATATTTTATGTGCATTATATAATTAACCAATATTATAGCGTTATAGGCTATGCAGTTTTTAGTTCCTACCACATTCAACAAGCCATGTGCCTAACATCTAACATCCTAGACACCGAAAGAAACTCGGGCCCAAAACAATCATTTAGCCAGAAAGCAAAAAAAACCTCCGAGAACGCTGTCAGCGAGAATCTCCATTCATCCAAATACACAGTCATACATACATACGAGTACATATGTAGGTATATCTATGGTACAGGCAAGGATAAACTCTCACCGACAACGCTTCGCAGGAATTCCGCCGTTCTCCGCCCAAATGACCGCTTCGAAACCGAACCACTTTCAATGTCCGAAGGCAAACTATTAAATATGGTTGGAACCAAAAACTTGTTACATCTTTGGCCATAATAATTATTGCAAGTGGGCACCTCAAATATTTTACATTGCCGTACCCTGCGCGGCCTCAGGTGCGTCGTTATGAGCTTGTAATCATTACGACCATAATGTTCCAACGCTACTAATAGTAATCCTTTCTCATGTACTGGCAACATTTTACACTCTATGAACAATTCTTCATAATTATTACTTTTACATCTCAATTTTGTTTTATTGTCTACTAATAATTTCATAAATCTTATTTGTAATGCTTTTATTTTGTCCAAATACGTTTTAAATGTACGTCCATAGCATGCCAGTCCATAGGAGAGCAGTGAATCTACTAGTGCATAATATACAACAATCAAAGTGGCCCTATCCAGTACAGCACTGAGGTGGTGGAATTTTGTAAGAACACAGCGTAATTTATCGGACAGTTTTGCGATGTGCATTTTCCACGAGAAATCAGTATCTATTACTAAACCTAAATACTTATATTCCGTCACCACCTCAATATCAGCACACTCACACTCCATCACTCTGCCGTCGTACACGCTATGCAGGCACTCGTATGTGTGACCCACGACGCGCGGCGGCCGGACGATATTTTTATTATAGGGTGACCGTATATGCATGCATTTAGTTTTACTGATGTTAATAACTATTCCGTTATCATGAGCCCACTTTATGATACTCGTGAGATCTGTTTGGATTTTATTTTCTATTACATTTAAGTCCCTATCAGCATACACCATACATGTATCGTCTGCAAACATATATATTCGACAATTGTGTACCACATTGCACATACTGTTGACATGCATGATGTATCCGACGGGACCGAACACGGATCCAGTCGGCACTCCACAGGTGACACGCTTGGGCTCACCAACAACTCCATTGACCACTGTTCGCAGCGTCCTGCCTGTGAGATAAGCACGAAACCAGTTGCTGATAGGCCCTGCAATCCCACATTCCTCCATAGCTTGCAGCAGCTGGTGGTGTTCGAGGGTGTCAAAAGCTTTTTTGAAGTCAATGTAGACCACCACCACCTGCTTTCGGAGATCTAAACACTCATTGATGTCGTCAGAGAATTGAGCCAGGACCGTAGCCGTACTTCGGCCCCGCCGAAAACCATGTTGGACACTTGTTAATATGCTATTTTTTTCCAGAAAGGTGCTTACTTGATTTACAATAAATTTTTCCACAATCTTATTAATTACTGACAGTATTGCTATCGGTCTATAGTTGGAATAATCTGTGTGACTTCCTTGTTTAAATATGGGTCTTATTAAAGCTGTTTTTAATTGTTCTGGGTATTGCCCTTTTTCGACACATAAGTTGATAAACAATGCTATAACAGGACTCAATTGGGATTCCAGATACTTTATATCTTTTACCCTGATATTATCCACCCCTTCAGACTTGTCACAGCTTAACATATTAATAATTTTACTAATGTCTATTGGACCGGCTTTTTGAAATCTCAATGACACTTGGCTATAGTTCACATAGCTAGACCTATCCATAAACTTATAATTACATACATGCTTTGTGTCTAAAATTTCTTGTGTAAATGTAGTGGAAAATTTATTACAGATATTAATTGTGCTATCCGTTTTCCCTAAATATTTCAATATGATGTTATCCAAACTAGGTTTCTCTCTCCCTATCCATGAGTTAATTTTACCCCATATTTTCCTAATGTTTTTGTGACAATTTTTTATTTCTTCCTGACGGTACTTATTTTTAGCCTTATATATATATTTATTTGTTCTATTCCTATATTTATTGTATTGAAGTCTGAGATTCATATCACCTGGACTCAATTTCCACTTTTGAAAAAGTTTATCTCTAATATATATCATGTTTTTAATAGATTCCGTAATCCAAGGCTTACTCTTTCTCTTGTGACGTATGGTTATTTGTATTCTAGACTTATTATAAATATTACAAAACATTAAATATAGACTGCTGTACAAATCAAGTGGGCACTTACAGTTCAACAGGTCCGTCCAGATAGTATTATCCAATAATTCCATTACCTTTTTGTTACTTAAAGTATTCAATTGGGTTTGTATATTACTTAGGGGGTTTATAGAACCAATGTCAAGACACACACCGATAGGGTAATGATCTGATAATTTACAGTTTAACACATACACAGACGCACAACACTGAGTTCGAACCCACGCATGATCGATACAGGTCCGAGTCACTATACCGCCGCATACCTCCTCTCGCGTGACGTCACTGATGGCACACTCCATTCCTAGTTCACTCATATTATTCACGTACTGTGTGGTCGCGCTGCACCCGGCGCGAGCGGTCCTGTTCAGCAAGTCTATATTCATATCACCAATCAATACTATTTCACAGTCTCGAGGAATCCCCGACAGCAAGGAATGTAATTCCTCAACAAAACCTTGTTTGTTAGTTTTTGGCGGTCTATATACGACCAATACATGGATATCCTTCCGTCCTTCCAGAATTAGTTGACCGTGGACCATCTCATAGTAGTTCCCATTACTAACTTTTGCAGTTAAGTTTAAGTTATTTTGGGCGTATAACAATATTCCACCTCCCTTTCTATTTTCTCTTGTGTGTATATATGTATTATATCCGTGTATATTATATAAGGGCATTTCATCTCTCCGTATATTAATTTCAGTTAGTGCAATAAGCTGTATTTTCTCTAAACAATCATGCAATAAAACTTGTAGTTGAACAAAGTTTTTTCTTAATGATCTAATGTTTAAATGAACAATATTCAAACTATTATTATACCGCTGTATGTCCTCTTGCCAGCTGTTTATATGCGAATAAGTTTTAAATTTAATATTAGATTTAATATATAGTTATTATTAGTTTAGTTTGGGGCTAGGATGATCTGTGTGACATTGTCCCCAGATATTATTATTATTATTATAATATTTGCATCGCATCACATAATTAGCCCGATATCGTCCAATACTCGACATAGGCCTACCCCCAAGGCACTCTATAACGTTGCCATTTGGAGGGGTTTGCCGTAGTCACCGCTCTTGGAATGCAAGTATGCAACCGCAATTAAGTGCAAGCTATAGTACACAAGATAGATGACAAGGGAAAGCAGAATGAAATGGACTAAAATTATAACGGAATGGCAGCCACGTGATGGCAAAAGAAACAGAGTTAGGCAAGTTAGAAGACGGACAGATGATTGGACGGACAATCTGGTCCAGAAAAGCAACCAATAGAGAAGAATGGAAGCAGCTGGAAGAGGCCTATGCGTCACTGGACACGCTGACCACTGAACCGGGAAACCCGATGTATTAGATTTAAGTTAAAACAATTTGCTACTGTTTGTAAAACCATTGTTTAGCATCAGCAATAAAGGCTAAATAAATAACAATAGTACACACGTGGCGCTGGTTCTCGACACTTCCCGAATACCTTCTATACATATATTTGAATGGAGTGTAGTATTTAATAAAATATTGGTATATGATCACTTTGAGCTGAACACTTGATATATGTATGGGGGAACACATACATATATCGTCCAAACTGGTTATTCAGAAGCTTTATTTGATCATGTAACATAGTTTAATAGAAAGAAAAGAAGGAGGTTTACAATAAGAATGTATTTTTATGTATCTATAACGGGATTTGTCCATTATCTGTGAACCTACTTTGATAATTCTGGGATATAAATTATGTCGAAATCAGTTGTTACAAACACTTACCGGTCCTGTTGGAATGCTTATCAACTTAGAAGAGTTAAGGGGGATACAAACACTTACCCGTCCTGTTGGAATGTCTTCTGATCAAATTTGGAGAGTTAAGGGGGATCAGAAGGTGCTTCTGCATTAATATATGTAAGTTCTTTATCACTAACTAACATAAAAAACTACGATAAGATTATTGTATTAAAAACCAAACTTTAATCGGTTTTTGTATTAATATTTTGTATATAAAAATAATTATGTCGCTTTCAACACGTCAGTGAAATTATATCATGTATCTCATTATAAGTGAACTATTCTAAGTTTTTATGAGCAATAAAATTTCTTTAAACCTAATATTTCCTGGGTAGTCTGCTAGACTTCATTAAGCGGCGCCCGTAGCACTGTTACTTATTTCTTCTTTTTAAACGAACAGCGATGCAATTTAATGTCTATGTCTCTGTGGTAAATACAACATCAAAGGAAGGCCAATTATAGAATTTCGTTATTACATTTAAAGTAATCAACGAAATCGGTCGGCTCACCTTTTTATTTATTATTATATATTATTGTAAGCCAGCCAGTAAACATTTATTGTTAATACTTTTGTTATATTTACTTATGTTGCTGTGCCCGATTCATTATTGTTACATTTATTAAGACCACCACCTGGTATATCTGGTGGGACATTCCGATACTGTGACGCTGGATACGACTCCATGCAATCAAGTAAACTGCCTCCGGGGATCGGATGACCTCACCCAGTAATAAAGATAAGATAATCTTTATTTCAATAAATAATTAAAACTTTGAACGAAAAACGATTAATAATAAATAATTTAAAACCGACCAAGTGCGAGTTGGACTCGCCCATGAAGAGTTCCGCAGCAGCAAGACACTCATTTTTCCACTTTGGAAGTGTCTCTCGCGCAAACTATACAGTTTAAAAAAAAAAAGATATTAGAAACCTCAAGATCATTTTTAAAGACCTATCCATAGATACCCCACATGTATGAGTACGATGAAATAAAAATTGAGTTTCAGTTCTATGTATGGGGAACCCCCAAAATTATTATTCTTTTTCTATTTTTGTGTGAAAATCTTAATGCGGTTCACAGAATACATATACTTACCAAGTTTCAACAGTACAACTCATATAGTTTCGGAAAAAAGTGGCTGTGACATACGGACGGACAGACATGACGAATCTATAAGGGTTCCGCTTTTTTTTCCATTAAAATAAAATAAAATAAAATAAAAAAGGTTTTTATTCACGTAGACTTTAAAAAAGCGCTTGTAAATAGTCAGAACATGTTTGTAGTAATATAGTTGTATACATTAGATATTATTTCTAGTAACATAGATATTTAGGTACATCTTGTATGAAAACATTTATAAAATTTATTTTATTACAGAAATGATATTTAGCTAGCTCGTATCAAGTTATTGTCAAGAGATTATGTTTAATTATCTAGTTTAAGTCTAATATTTTTACTACATATTGTCAATGGTTCTGTCTATATTAAAGGTATTATTATTATGACGGACCTTGTGTTAATAACGACGGTCGCGCTTTAATGCTACCACCGGATCCAATGCGCCCCAACTGAGAAGACCCAGCGAAACAAACTCAGTGGGTTCATTTACTACCGGTTTCAACACGACCCAGTTGAGACGGTCCGGCGAAACATACTCAAGCGGGCATGAACACGGGATTTGGTCCAATTAGAGTAATTATTTAGTAGGCAAACACAATATATGCTCGATCGGTTGTCTGAATGCTTATTATTTTAGATTATATTTAGGTATACAAAAGAAAAACTTCGAAACAATAACATTATTCATTTTGAGACAGAGTCAATAATTTTAAATTAAGTATATGATAGCAATCATTTACAGATAGTTCACGTAACACAGCAGATCAGTCATGTCTATATGGCTACAAGATCTCCAGCGAGCAATGTGCAGGTAGGAAGTGAGAGCCAGACGTCTTTGTCATCGATGTACTCTTTAGTGGTGTAATAACCCCTAGCCATAAGTATACGTTTAATATGTGTTTTAAAACTTGTGTCAGGCAGATCAGTAATTTGAGTAGGAAGCTTGTTATAAAACCTAATACAATTTCCTAAAAATGATTTATTAGTTTTGCTTACTCTAAAGCCTGGCATGGCCAGTTTGTTTTTATTCCTAGTATTTATATTATGCAGTTCACTTTTCTTTTTATAATTATGAATATTTTTTCTAACAAACATTATATTCTGATATATATATTCCGATGGCACAGTAAGTATATTTATTTCTTTAAACAAATTTCGCAAAGAATTGCGACTGCCTAAACCATAAATGGCTCTGACTGCTCTTTTCTGCAATACAAAAATAGTACCTATGTCAGCCGCCGAACCCCACAGCAGAATGCCATACGACATAATGCTATGAAAGTACGCGAAATACACTAATCTAGCAGTTTGTTCATCTGACAATTGCCTTATTTTCCAGACAGCATAGGAAGCCGAACTTAATTTACCTGCTAACTTTTCAATCTGAGGACCCCATTGCAATTTTGAATCAAGTGTCAATCCTAAAAATACGGTCGATGGGACTAGATCTAATATTTTCGCATTAAGTGCAACTGTTGGTACAATTTGAGTCACATTCGGCAATGAGAACCTGATGCATTTAGTTTTCCCTGCATTTAACAAGAGATTATTTGCCGAAAACCATTCTGATATAAAGCTGAGTGTTTTATTATGCTCAATAAGATCTTTATCCTTTCTATTTACTTTAAATATGAGCGAAGTATCATCAGCGAACAAAACTATGTCTGATACTTTCTCTACCAGATAAGGGAGATCATTTATATAAACTAGAAATAAAAATGGGCCCAATATAGATCCTTGGGGCACCCCCATTTTCACAGGATGACGTGCCGAAGTGGCACCGCCTATCGAAACCATCTGTTGTCGCCCCGATAAATAGGACATCACAAGATCAAGAGATGTGATAAAAAGATAAACATACATATCATGAAATATTGTTCAACTAGCTGTGCCCCGCGGTTTTACCTGCGTTATCTTTTATAAATTATATCCAAGGTGTCATCTAACTCCATACCAAATTTTATTAAAATTGTTCCAGCCTTTTAGACGTGAAGAAGTAACTAACAAACACACTCCCAGAAATTCGCCTTTATAATATTAGATTTAACAGTTTACAATTCAAAGTATATAAATCTATTAGTCTAACATCAATGAGAGGTCGGAAATGATATCATTAATTACTATTGGTTAGTAATTAATAAGTTATGTATTATTGTATTTAAAACCTGTATGTAATTTATTTGGTTTAAAAGCGAATTTACTAATAGTATATAGTGTTAACGGTTATATTTTTTACTAACAAGGTATGGATATTTTTACACATTTTATTTATTTTATACATTATGGTATGCAATAAACTATTGAGTATTATTTAATAATTTTAAAGTTCGAGTGGGTATCGACGTACCTGTCAATTTCCAATAGAGTCCATTAAAATAGGTGTTTGGATTGAGGTATTTTCAGCTACAAGAAATATTAGATACCCCTCCCTGACTATACACGTCTAATTCGAGGAATAATTTATCGCATAATAATAATTATCATATTTTATAACCAACGAGACATTGTGTCTAAACAAAAGTAGTAAAACTGAAATCCAGTAATCCTAATGGTGTTGCAGCACCAACGAAGCACGAACGTTCGTTTACCTACTCCTACAGACGTATACTCTAGGTTTATACTGAATATCTATTTATAAAAAGAATTATTGGTTTTGGATGTTTAACAATACATAAATAACTGAACGCTTTTAAATGTTTCTCTTATTGCTTTTGTGTGGTCATCAAACAAAAGTACTTACCGGTATCTATAGCCGAAGCTTTTTTAAACGCGTAACTCATTCTCCTATTGAAGAAAAATAAGCGTCTTAAGAGGCTTGTCATACTTATTATCATTCATTCAAGTGGTAACGATGTGGATTATTTTGTACTAGCTGTACCCCGCGGTTTTACCCGAGTTAAACTTTATAAATTGTAGCCTATGTGTCAATCCAGGGTGACAGCGAACTCCATACCAAATTTTATTAAAATCAATCTAGCCGTTTAGACGTGAAGAAGTACCAAACACACACACTCTCAAACTTTCGCCTTTATAATATTATTGTGATTAAGAGGCTAACTACTTAGTTGATTTATTTCAGTTTTAAGTCACAACTACTTGTCTATATGTTGAATAAATAATTGTAAAAACGGTTAAAGATATTTATTTTACCAGAAGATTACAATAATCACTTAAAAATATAAAAGCAACATTAAACAAAAATATAAAACCAATTAGCGTAGTAAGTAGGGTAGTTGTGAAAATAATAGAACTACTTCAGTATTTTACGTTAAAAAGTGCTCGATACAATACATGTTTTTAAGGTTGGTGCTTGTGATGTGTCGCAAGCATATTTCAATTTTTACAATTTGATCTCAAAACATGATATTACTACTTGTGGTTAATGTTAGTTAGTAACCCGTTTTGTGTTTATTATATTATAACCTGTACTTAAGAATTAATATGAACGGTATTTAAGTTATACGCGAATAGTGGGAGTTGTGAGCCTCTTAATATAGCTTTTTCATTACTAGTGCAAAATGTACGCTCCTGATTGTAGGCACCTCCACTTCGCAACTTCACTGATACTTATCTAGAACCCTGTCATTAAGAGGCTGACTAAACCCGATTTCATAATTTTACGTCAATCCCGTATAGCCGTTCAAATTCAGGTCAAAGTAGAATAGGTGGATATAAAACTATCATAACTTGTTAAAAAACAGAGTATGAACAACGTTATTTGCAGACAATATAGGTATCCTCATATCCTCGAACCTTTTCGATCTCGTACGGTTTGCTTTCAGAGAAACTTCTTCCTACGTACGTACGTTAGGTTGTTGAATGAACTCACAAGGAGTTATGAGGTTTTCCCAAGACACTACAGCATGGTAAAGTTTCTAAAGGATCGGCAACGGGCTAATTATGCCCCTGGTCTTGAAACTGTTCATAGGCTACGGTGACCACTTACCATCTCGGCCGTATGCTATTTATGCTTATTAGGTTTTATAAAAAAAAATATCACCGAAATTGCCTCGGAAAATTTCGTCCTCTACCGTAAAGTTTACAGACGCCAGCACATCAAGCTACCCCAATCTGTCAAATTTCCCCAATTGAAAGTGAACCTTATGCTTATGTGATAAAGTTGAAAATCTATAAAAGAAATTTGACAAATTGGGGTAGCTGGATGTGCTGGCGTCTGTGCATATGTAAGTATCATTAGGTATACACGTTGTACGTCCACGTTACTTCGTATTTTTTGTTTTTCTCATCCACATAACGTTCGGGTACGTCAATGTCACCAAGATCATCTAAGTGATCTAATTTACATAGCTTTGCTCATTTTAGTAAAATTGTTCAAAGGCTACTAACAATGCTCATGACAAATAAACATATGAACATGTCATTGATTATTTGAATAACAGACGAATAATGAGCCGAATAAATCATTTCATTGAAAAATCAAATGAATAATTGAGTTATTAATTTGTATTGAGATGCCATTTACTGGTAAAGAACGAACATTTTACGCGTATCAAATCATATTTAATTATGTACCTAGTCGAAGCAACAACATGTGTTTAAACGATTGAAATATTTCTTAGATTATTCAAAGTCGTGATAAATTACAAGGGGTCTTTATAATTTGTCGTGTTTTTGAATAAAATAAGAAATATTAAATTCGTTCAATAATCATTGGTATTATATAAATAAACAAATATCTTGGGACAACTAAAGCACTGCCATCTGATCCCAAACTAGATAACATTTTAGACTTTTTTTTCGACACTATCGCCCTATATTGAAAAATGCTAAAATTATGAATGATGTATAATAAAAAATCTCTAGCTGTCCATAAATACATACCAATCAAATCTTTAGAGGTGAGTTTGTGAAAATCCTTCCTTAGTGGATGCCTGTAATCTATACATATAATAAAATCGTAGGAAAGTCAAAACTGTACATTGAATATTTTTTAAAAACGTCACTAAGGGCGTGATCTACAAAGGATATCAAAGCCAAAAATATAGTTTTTAGAATTTTTGTCTGTGTGTCTGTTTGTCTGTATGTATGTCCGGGCTAAACTCAAAAAGTACTGCATGGATTTACTTCAAATTTTGCATGAATATTACTAAGAGGTCGGGTCAACATATAGGCTACATATTATCACGCTATCACCTACCCGCGTTAAATTTTATAAATTATCACAGCTCCTCCTGTGATAATTTATAAAATTTAACGCGGGTAAAATCGCGGGGCACAGCTAGTATGAAATAAAGCTACTGTAAAATCGTAACCGTAGCGATTCAAGCGCGGGTCCGCTGATAGATCAGGCAGCCAGTACATCTGTATATGTATCATCAAGTCAGCCGAAAAACGTCCACTGCTATAAGGCTTCTCTCAAGGGACTTTGGGATATGCCATAATCGCCACGCTTGGTAGGCGGATTGGCAATCACAGTATAATGATGACAGTACCTACTCAGAAATATACTGCTGCCCGTTCTCTGGTAGATATTTTCTCGGGATGGCTTCTAAGACCCCAACGGGATGTAATACGGTGATGATATTCATCACTGTCACTACACAGCTGTAACAAACACAGCTATATATATTATTTTTTATGTTAGCAATTGTTTATTATAAATATCTTGGAACCTAAGCTTCTGATAGAACCCAAGTGATTCTATCAGCGGCTTAGGTTTGTTGTTGTTTAAGTTTTCCACTCTTGTATCTCTTTTTGAAGCGCAATCTTGTGTTGAAACGGAGCTTCTTGCGCTTGTCGGGGTCCTTGAGGTTTTTAGAACCGTATATCTCGCAGCTGAAGTACTGTAGTTAAAGTAGTAGGTGTGGTAATATCTAATACTTTGCGGTACTTAACCGGTTCCTCCTACTCGCAGCACGGTCAAGTCAGGAATTATTAGACCACAGTAGTGCATTGTACATGTCATCAACGAAACGTATATACGAAATATGCCCTCAATGGAATATTTCTAGAGAGACTTGGTGGTGGTCGATGAGGATGACCTACAAATAACTAAAAGACCTTTAGGACGCAATTTCTCAACAAGACATAAATATTCTTATTAATTCTATGAGTAATCAAAGTACAGATTTTAAATAATTACGTAGGCCCAAGTTTACATTAATTTTAAAACTGATACAAAAAAAGACACTACAAATATATTTGTAAGTTTCGAGCAAGTAATATTTCCTTGATTACGGCGGAAGGAAGGTTATAATTTTCAACAGTCTGCGTATGTACAGACGCCAGCACATCCAGCTACACCAATCTGTCAAATTTATTTTATAGTTTTTAAACTTTATCACATAAAAATAAGATTCGCTTTCAATTGGGGAAATTTGACAGATTGGGGTAGCTTGACGTGCTGGCGTCTGTACCTACATACGTATGTAAATATCTGTGTTTATCCGTTTCCTCTTACTGCCATAACTATCTTAATAAGGCAACCGAGCTATGATTAGATGTGTCTAAATATTTCTTATGACATACCTAGACTATAATCATACTACATATATAACAATACTAGCTTCAGCCCGTGACTTCGACCGCGTGGTGGACGAAATCAGACAGCGAAGAGGTTAAAACTAATTAATCAAGATCATATATAAATGGAGAAACTGAATGGCTGGCTGTTTGATTAACTGACTGATAGATGAACATTTGTTTCATCATTTTAGGGGTTGCACAATGCAAAGTCATCGAACAGTTTTTTTTTAATATTTTGATACAACGCATATATTATTGACTGGTCTGTTGCTCAAGGCTGCTAAGCGTGGTCGTGGGTTCGATTGCCACACAGGACAAATCTTTGTGTGAGCATCATTATTTGTTTTGTGTTTGGGTGTAACTTATATTATAAATATGTTTGTATTTAGAAATATATAAGTATGTTTATCAGAGTATGTTCCTCTAGCTGCTATAGGTTGCCTCTGCCTAATTTGGGATCGGATGGCTTTGTGTAAGGTGTCCTAAGATTTTTATTTATATCGAAAAAGTGAGTTAAAGAAGTTGGTTTTAAATTTGAAATCAGCATAACGGATTCACCATTTGGCTGACTTCAAATTTCAAACTAGTTGAATATAAAAAGGAATTGTTAAAATAAATGATATAGTTTAAAAACAACTCTATGTAATTTCATGACTATAATGTGGGGCAAATTCATAAGTTTCTTTTACACTATTCAAATACAATACGAGATTGATAAAATTACAATACAGTTCTTAAATTCCGAAGTAATCGGTGTACATACACATAAAATAATACAATCGAATTGAGTAACTTCCTTCTTTATGAAGTCGGTAAAAGTCACAACGTTACCAAATAAAAATAGAACAGAGTACAAGCGCTAGAAAAGTTAATTTGGTAACTACAAACCCACAATTAATTTAAATTGAGTTATGTCAATAGACCATATCAGATTTAGTAATATTTGGGGTTGTTTAGTGGCCTATATAATCGAGGTAAAACCACAAAGTAAATATTCCATCAGAGGCAAAAGCGCTACGAGCCATTGTAATGTGTCCGCTAGCACACGCACGTGAGATCTATTACTATACTTAGAATAGAACATTCAACACATAAGAAGGACACAAAAAATAAAGACATTTATTCAACACGAACACACAAGAAATTAGTAACTACATGGTATCAGCATAATACAAACAGTAAATATCGAAAAAATTATCAACAAAATAAAGAAAGTAGAATAGCTCCTGTATGTTCCGTCAAAATGTCACCATCTCAGCAAAAGCCCGGTGAGGTGCACCTAGCACTGGTTTTCAGTTGGCAACCCTATAAGTGACTCGGTGGTATGTGATATAATTACGTTACTATGACATGAGTAGGTACATGTATGATTACAGTGACATAAATACATATTTGGGTACGATAAATAATTATGTAACCAAGTAAACTGGATAGAAAATAAAAAAATAAGAATAATAAATTGTGGCAATAATAATATACAACATGTAACGTCGTAAGAAGTAAAGTTTATTTTTCTTTATTTTGTATTAAATTATGGAATTTGTATAAATACTAACAAAACTGCTATTTTAAAAGTCTTATTACTTTGACTTACGGTCCATTTCAATGTACAGGGTTAATATGACAATAATTTCCGTAGTTTTAATTATTTTTGGAATAAAAAATTACCTGTATTAAAAATTATATAAATCGATTCAGTAAACGATTCTGAACAAACTATTTTCAGGATGTGCGTTAATTAAGTTACATGTTGTATATAACATATTTAGGAAAAGGAACATTAAATATTAAATAATAAATTTTAATTAAATTAAATTATAGATAGGTTTATATTTACTGATTCGATTTAATTTTTGGTTGAATAAAATAAATTCTTTAATTTTTTGCCTAAATTTTTGTTTATTTCGGAGAATTATTAGATTGGGCGGTGGAATGTTGTTCCAGAATTTAGAGGCCGCGTATCGAAAAGAAAGGATGCAGTTTTATGAGAGGGGATGGCTATTTGCTGCGTACATTGTCTGTTTTCACGCTCTCGGTGGTTATTTGTCCAATTTTTTTTACCATGTAGGTATGATGGATGCTTTTGTTTAATAACTCCAAAAAGGAGGCAGGCCAGGTGCAATTTACGCCGTAACTTCATTTTTAGAATGAAATTTTCGTTCAAATAAAGGAGTTACGTGGGTTCTTGGCGGGATGACAAAGCAGAAGCGTGCACATGCATTTTGGATCCTTTGTATCAATTTCTCAGTTCGCGATAGAAGCCTGGGGTCAAATATAGAGTCTACGTAATTACGTTTGGATAGGATTATAGAATCTACAAGTTGTATTCTTAAGTGTTCCCATAAATGTGGGCGCAATTTGTACAGGATCTTCAATCGGTAGAAGCAGTTTTGCACACAGTTTACTGTATGATTTTCAAATTTTAAAGATTGGTCCATGTGTAGGCCCAGGTTACGTGCCTCATATACACGCTCTATATGTTCTCCCAGTATGGTGATGTTATTAGGGGAAATCGTGGCTCTTTTTAATTTGTCTAGTTGACCGTTAGAACCGAAGATTATATATTTAGTCTTGTAGGGGTTCCGCATGGGAGAATTACGGTTGGACCAATTCACTATACTTTCTAGATCTTCATTAATGGCTTTTATTGCAACCGCGGATTCCTCTGGCTTAAATGAGATATAAATTTGGAGATCATCAGCGTATACATGGTGGGAGCAATGCTTTATAGCTTAAGTTATATCTGCACTGTATAAATTAAAAAGAGATGGTGCTGATATTGACCCTTGAGGAACGCCTTTATCTAGTGCGGCCATATTAGACATAGACGTAAGGCCATTTGAGTCTCGATCCCCTCATACTGAGATGTGTGAGGTAACTGCAAAACCACTGTACTTGCTAACTAGCAAAGTGCTCATATGTTTTCTGTGACATCTAGTACAGTACTACGACCCTATAATGTAAACAAACGGCAGTAAAATGTAGTAATTAGTCTGAATTATTCTCCCTTGAACAATAATCTTTCGTATACTCCTACTGAAAGTTCACCCTTTTTTCTTCGGCCATCATCAAAAGCGAGATTCGATGAAAATAGAATGGAATGTACATAAAAAATCTAAGAAATATTTAAAACTACAAAAATCTAAGAGTTGTGATGTACAAATATACTTGAACTACAAAATATTAATGAGAATTAACAAAAAAGAGAGAAGACAAGTAATCATAGTGACGGAACTTTTGTTATTTTATTTAGAATGACTTTATTAGATAGTATAAAAGTTGGTATAACATAATTATAGGTTTATCTACGCCAAATAAAATATATGAATTTTTATTTGTTTTTATTTTACCGTGTTTAGTAATTTTCTATGATCTCAAATTAAGAAGAGCGTAATTTATCAACAGTGCCCGAGATTTAAGGAAATGTATTTAATTTTAACCGAGTTCGAACAAAAGTAAGGTTATTAACCTAACTTTTGTTGGAACTCTGTTAAAATAATTATTCCATAATCTATTGACTATACTTGGGCCATTACGATCTTGCAAACTACGTCACAAAATGCTGCACGGACGCAGCTTAGTGCACAGAGGAGTTGGAGGTTCTGAATGGCTGCATCAGCCAAGACAATTTTTAAAGATCAAAGAATAGAGCCTCTGTTAATAAATTTTCACTAAGATGACAGTGAGTGCTCAGAGGTTGACATGGACATAGATTAATATTCTATGCTGATTAATAATTGTCTAAAATTTGTTACACAACATTTGTAAGTAACTTTGCCTTGTAAAAATATTATTAATTTCAGCTTTATGGCATGCAATATATTGTATGTTTTAGAAACGGAAATAAAAAATACATTCTCGACAATATTTCCTTAACCTTTCCCTCATTACCTATCGTCAAGAACCATATTTTTACACACAACACTAGAGCAGCTCCATAAGGCCTATAAGTGCAAGCGAAAGGTCCGATAATATTGGTTTATGATATAATTCGTAAGTTTTGTAATAGCTCAAGTATAGTCATGCACATGTATGCGGTTGAAATCGGAGCTCAGCAATATTTGACACAACAAAAATGATGAAAATTACATCGCTGTTCTCTACTATACTTCCTTACTACATCTCATTGCGTTAGCTGATTTTGTCCTTCTGCTACTTGATACAGACCTTCTCATAAGCTCTGCCAACATGGTTAACTTAATATTGATATTCTATACGACTATATTTACCCCATATATAAGGTGACTGTTAATTAGTGACCTCTACACAGATGTTTTCTGTTTTCCCCTAATGGAACTGTATAAATGCAAGCAACTTAAACGCGTCGTGACGGTGCCTTATATAGATACAGCTGCCGCCTTCGGACTCATCAGCGTTTTTGTTTTTCAGTGAGCATTTTTTTTAGCCCGCATTAGGGTATTGAATCCCTGTGTCGCGGGCTACTTTACAAACATATGTTAGACGGACACAAATTACATCCAGACTCAGAACAACTATTTATGGGTCACACAAATAGTTGTCCGGCACGGGACTCGAACCCGCGACACGAAGCGGCGAGGTGCCTGTCTTAGCCGGTGCGCCACACGTGCAGTCATTGTTCAGTGATCGAACTGTTTCTTACAAATGTGCAATTAAGAATACCGGGAGAATGTTTGTTATCAACAGCTTAATCATGTGTTTAACTTTTGATCCCTAATTAACAGTCACCTTATAAAAGTCTCTAAATGCAATAAAATCGGGAGTGCGTTTGCAGCTTGCATTCTGCGGGTTATTTATTCTGGTGCTAATACTGCGGTTTTGCCGAAACCCGTGATATCTCCACCGGCGGCCATAAACTCATTGATTGGCCACGATTATTCGCAACCGTCCGTCATTATGTCTACTAACGCAATATTGCTTGTTTCAGATAAAAACACTACGGTATACATAGGGGTGAAAGTCAACAGAGTCTCGGGAGTAGATGAGAACAAAGAAGTAAGTAAATTACTTAGTTGTTTACAGCCCTGCAATGTTTTTAATGCATAGTATGCATAGTGAGATGTTAAAAAAAACTGGCCAAGTGCGAGTCGGGCTCGCGCACGATGGGCTCCGAACCATTATCTATAAAAACACAAAAATTTCACGTTTCTTGTATGGGAGCCCCTTTAAATATTTATTTTATTTTGTTTTTTTGTGTTTGTTGTTATAGCGGCAACAGAATTACATCATCTGTGAAAATTTCAACTGTCTAACTATGTGAAAATTTCAACTGCCTAACTATAACAGTTCGTGAGATGCAACCTGGTGACAGACGGACAGACAGACAGACCGACAGCGAAATCTTAGTAATAGGGTCCCGTTTTAAACTTTGGGTACAGGACCCTAAAAAAGATTTTACTTTTCCATATCTTGCCGTACCTTGCAATAACCTTCTAGGCAAGAAGGTACACGTTAATGCTTTTGACTGTATACAAGGATATATGTAATAAGTGTATTGTACAGACGCCAGCACATCAAGCTACCCCAATCTGTCAAATTTCCCCAATTGAAAGTGATCCTTATGGTTATGTGATAAAGTTGAAAATCTATAAAAGAAATTTGACAGATTGGGGTAGCTGGATGTGCTGG
Source organism: Pseudoips prasinana (assembly GCA_951640165.1). Taxonomy (NCBI): domain Eukaryota; kingdom Metazoa; phylum Arthropoda; class Insecta; order Lepidoptera; family Nolidae; genus Pseudoips; species Pseudoips prasinana. The sequence goes on along the minus strand of OX621241.1, from coordinate 12,754,294 downwards.
CGTCTGTACTGCGATCGATATCAGATACAAGAAACAATAAAAAAACATTCACGCTCGTATTTTACTGTCTCGTTAAATCGTCAATCGCCACTTTTATACCACAAACAAACTAGAAAACTTTTTAAGTATCGAACAATTCTCTTTGTTTCTTTACATTGTAGATTTCTATTTCATCTTCTGGTTACTTTACCATCACATGGTTTAAATGTAGCTCCGAACTTTAAAGCTAGCAGCTTTTAAAGTTTTTAGCTTCTATAGTTCCCTATTAATTTAGGAATTATAATAGACATATCCACGTTTTCGGTAACTCTGAGCCTTACAAGCAACATTGGAGATGACTGTGCTCGGATTGAATCGAAAAAACCGGCCAAGTGCGAGTCGGACTCGCACACGAAGGGTTCCGTATCATTATCTATAAAAACGAGCAAAAAATTCATGTTTGTTGTATGGGAGCCCCCTTAGTTATTTTTTTATTTTTTTATTTTGTATTTTATTATTTAGTTATAGCGGCAACAGAAATACATCATCTCTGAAAATTTCAACTGTCGAACTATCACAATTCATGAGTTAGAGCCCGGTGACAGACGGACAGACAGACAGCGAAGTCTTAGTAATAGGGTTCCGTTTTACCCTTTGGGTACGGAGGGTTCCGTATCCAAAGGGTAAAACGGGACGGAATCTAAAACTGAATTGGCAATAGGTGGCGGCAGAGGCACATCATCCGTAGACCCCACGGCTGCTATAGCAGCAAGGTTCTCTGTCAGTGGACTAACGATCTTATGTGGGACGCGGGAAGCCCCTGCATGCGGGTAGCATAAGAAATCAAATCAAATCAAAATCAAAATTCTTTTATTTTCTCTTCACAAAGAAAAACCAGCTAGTAATTAAGACGAGAAAGTAAGACCAGCTATTCTAAAGATAATTGGGGAAGCCTTTAGTCTTTCAGCTGACATGATGACGCTAATGATAATCTACCATCGTGCATCGGCAAAACGTTGAAGACCTAATGTTAGTAAGAAATCAATAGGGCGTGTTTTTTTGCTATTTCTATTGCTAACATGACACGTGTCTATGCACATATTAAGTTAGCTATGATTTACCTATGTAAATTTATTCATACTTATATAATAATAATGTCCTCCTAGCCGAATTTCGGCCACTGCGGCCAGTCTCAACAGAGATTAGCCATCTGCGCGGGACATATTATAGTGCTCAAGTGTGTGCGCAAACACATGAGCACTTTCTATTCCATCACTCTCATGATCCGATAGGACGCCTATGCGACACGACCGGAAAGAGTTCAGGTACAGTACCGACGGCTTTACGTGCTCTCCGAGGCACGGGGGTATAATACCGCCAACTCCCAGACTTCGGGCTGTTGCTGAGAATTTTTTCTTTTTACAGAAAAGTCCCAAAATCACTTTAGCCCGACCCGGGATTTGAACTCAGGACCTCGTTCTCTGCGGGTGAACACGCTACCGCTAGACCAACGAGGTAGAATACTTATATAAGTAGGCCTTAACATGACAAATATTCTACTTTCAGCCACAGGTTTAGTTCGTGTTCGAGGTTCCTTTGAAAACTGGATTTAAATAAGTTCAGTAGGTCTTTCCCAAGCTGAGCCATATAATTATGTTCTAGGGTAGAAGAAATTGAAAAAGGTATTTTGGGATTATGTTTCAAGTAAATCGTTTTAATAAATTATACTTTTTAGGTGTTTAAATTACATATGAATTTTAATTTCGTATTGAAGAATACTTCGTTATATAATCCTCCGCAATTGTAAGACAAATTATATCTAATCTAAATAAAAAACCGTAGAACATAGGACTTTGTTAAAAGCAGTGGAGGTAACCAAGAATAATTTTTTTATTTATAATACAACATTACTTAAGTGCGCTTTTTATTTGTTATTTTTTTATTCACTAGTTTGTTTTTAAGGTTATAATAATAGTAAGTTTGTATGTTTAACATTCAACTAATTTTAATGATTATCTGGGGACATCTGGGGATATCTGTGGACAATGTCACACAGATCATCCTAGCCCCAAACTAAGCAAAGCTTGTACTATGGGTACCAGGCGACGATATACATATTTATATAGATAGATAAATACATATATACATAGAAAACATCCATGAGTCAGAAACAAATATTCGTGCTCATCACACAAATATTTGCACTTACCGGGATTCGAACCCAGGCCCACCAAATATTATATACAACTAGAATCACACTCAACGGCAGCCGGTCTTATAGACCGGCTGCCGTTATAATAATAAATATCTGGGACTTAGCACACAGCACCATCTAGCCAAACTAAGCAAAACTTGTATTGTGGATACAAGACAACGGCAGGAATACTTATTTGCTTTACTTTTTTTTGTAAATATATAGTATAGTAAAAATATTGTAAATATATAGATTTACAACAAAAGGATTCCATAGCAACAGCAACACAGTGGAAACACTACTGCAGCTTTTATCGTTCCACCTGCTTTTGTAATATCTGTGTTATGATTTTTATTGAATAAGTTATTAAATTATATACAATACACAGAAAACACCTAGACCAAAACCAATAGACATATTTATGAACATAAATATGTATCTTGTGCAAGGATTGAACAAGCAACCAATAACGGTTGTCGTCAAGTCGCGATCTTCTACATAGATACTATACAAAGTCTTAGAAGAACTAAATAGAACCATACCGTTTAGTAAACTCCAACTTAATACGTTTTTTTATATTATTCCAGGAGATAACCTTAGACGTGTTCCTACAAGTATCATGGGCGGACAGTCGGCTGCATGTGCCCCAAAGTATGCCGTTCATAGACCTACCATGGGAGTACCGTCAGCTCATCTGGATGCCAGGCCTGTACATCTGGCAGCTGCAGACTATGAAGATACTATCCGTACTGCAGGAGATGGCCTCCCTACGGCTCTACCACAACCGCACCGTCTCAGTCAGTATTGGGTTCGTCCATTTTAATTTTTATATCGAGGCTTTAGAGGCTTTGTAAGCCCTGAACTATCCGACCTGAGGTAGACTTTCTTTTTTCTATTCAATTAGCCGTCCCGGCAAATATAGATAGTACTGCTTTAAAAATATAAATAAAACCTCGAATCTTATCAAGATATGTTTTATGTAAATTTTTTTTTAATAGTTATTCTGCAATTCTTGGTGTAAACGAATCCAAAAAATCAGACATCGTCAAAATCGGTGCAGCAATTCTTTAGTTATAAATGGTTTAAATAATCCGACTTTCTTTATGTATACAAGATAGGTTTGCCCTTGAGGCTTCCGGCGACTGGGACCGCAATTAACTAGGACCGCGGTCCCAGTCGCCGGATCCGTAAAAAATAAATATTTTTCTTCCAGCGACTGGGACCACTCATAGATAACTTAAAAAAATCTATTATTCAAGCCCAAATCGGTACAGTCAAACGAAAAAAATTCTAAATTATTTATATGAATATCATTGACTCGTTCTAGATATGATTTTATCCTATGCGCTTAGTAATAGATTAAGCTAGCCCGTTTTTACATAATTCACACATGCAGGTAAACACACACAAAGAGAATAGCATTGTATGATGGTATAATACTATCCCTCTCTAACTCGAGTCCGTTTTGCCTGTCGATTTCAAGGTCAGGTAGCCCTTTTGTTATAAACGGGAAATTTTGCATCGCCCGATGACAGGCTCGGCCAATCACAAACAAGAAGCTTATCAGTTTAAGAAAGTGAAGTTTTGTATCAGACAGTGTCGTATTAGATCATTGTAAGATACTGCGCTGAATATTTGTTGCAAATTGTGTGATGTGAGTGGTGGTGTAGTGACTTCATTTAATAGTTTTCAGGTATGTAAACCAATTTTTTATTAACTTATTTATAAACAAAACAAGCTAATAGGGGGGTTAAACGATGTGGTTAGAAATATTTTTACTTTAAATTGCTTCTGATCTTTGATGAGACTTTTAAATATCGCAAAAAAAAATTGTAATTTCACTACCAGACAACTACCAGTAGATAATTATCAGAGATAACTAACAGTAGTTAATAATTTTTTTTTCGATTTTAGAATTATCAAAATGGATGAAAAAAATCCTTCAACTTCACGTGGTGAACAGTCGTTTGATATAGACGTCACACAAAGAGGACGTGAACTTTTGCGAAGAGCTGGCTACGAATATATTCTTAAAAGAATAAACAAAGATGGCTCAAAACTCTGGCGATGTGCAAGAAAAAGTGTTTGCAACGCGACAGTAAAAATCAGAGTCGATGCGATGACTATTTTGAACGAAACTGCTCATTGTCATGAACCTATTGATTTCGCGAAAGATAGAGTGAACCGCCAAATGCAAAAATGTGTAGAAGATGTTCAAAAGGACATAAATATCCCTGTTGCGCAAGTGTTTGAGAATAATATGGAAGTTCTTATAGACGAGGGATTAAATTTTGTTACACAATTACCACATTTTCATAACATAGAAAAGCGACTCTACAAAAAAAGAAACGATGCTATTGGAGCAAAAAAAGTCACTTTTCACAAACCTGCCGACGTCGAAGTACCAAAAACGTACCAAAAATTATTGCTTGCTGACTATAGAGGGCAAAAAAAACGCGTAATTGTGTTTGCAAGTGAAGAAATGAAAAAATATTTTAAACTGTGCAAACATTTCTATATTGATGGCACATTTAAAATTTGTATTAAGTCATTTTATCAACTCTGTACTATACATGCAGATGTTGGAAGTAATGAAGACTACGTAAATGTTGTTCCAGTAGCTTATGCACTTCTACCTGATAAGAAGACATCTACGTATAAGTTGCTTTTTGAACTCATAAAAAGCCAGATACCCGAATGGGAGCCGGCTGTAATGACCATGGACTTCGAAGTTTCATCAATACAAGCGGTCAAAAATTTTTTCCCTGGTGTGAAAATAGTAGGTTGCTTTTATCATTTCAAAAAAAGTTTGTGGCGTAAAGCGAAGGAATTGGGCGTCGACAAAACTCAACCAGGAAAAGATCATGTTCAGCTATGTTCGGTTCTTTCTCATCTCCCACTAGATATGGTCACCGATGGCTGGTTGTATGTCATGGAAGAGTCGCCAATTAGTGCAGAAATTACAAACTTTAATGACTACTTTGTACAAACATGGCTAAAAAATTCAATACTCGCAGGTACATTCACTACTTATAGGGAATTAAACAAAACATACAACACATGTAAAAAAGCATACAAGAACCTAGGCTTTTTATTAAGAACTGCAAAGGGTTTCACTAATGTTAACGCTATCATAGTGTTATATAACGCGCTAGTGAGAAGCCACTTGGAATGTAACGCAGTCATCTGGACTCCACATGAAGTAAAATATAGCCTCATGTTGGAGCGAGTACAAAATAAATTTATTAGGTTTATTTACTTGAAACAATACGGTGTGTATCCTTTTTATCCGCTGATGTATCCGACCCTATTTGTTTTGGGTATGGTAGGCTACAACGAACTAAGAGTCAGAAGGAAATTAACACTGGTGACATATATCCACAACGTAATAGTCGGTCGGATACACCACGCGGACATTCTGTGTCAGCTGCAATTGTGTGTGCCGGACGAGTACGTGCGCCGGCGCCGCCGCCCGCGCCTGCTGGCGGTGCCGCGCGCGCGCACTAACTTACTGCGCGACGCGCCACTCACAGAGGCGCTCCGCACTTTGAACATGTTATCCGAACACCTAGACATATTCTTTTGTAATCAGTGTGAATTCACAAGGTTGTCATTGTATATAATATGTTATTTAATGTAATTACTGTGATTAGTGCAACATCGTATTGGGTTTGCCTGTAAAGATGTTTGTAACTCTGGATTGTAATAAATAAATAAATAAAAACAAATAATGCTGTCGAGCAATGGAATAGTCACATTAGGAAGTACATCAAACCAAAGCCAAACATTGCCCAGTTGCTGCACGGACTCCTAAAATATATGAAATACTATTCTGGAGCATTAAAAAATCCTAACGGTATCCAAATATCGAAGAGGAAGCATTCTTCGATTGCTAAGATGAAAAAAAATTATAATTCTGTTAAAGACTTACTTAATTATGTAATAAGTATCGGCCATTTTTTGGAGAGATTACGATAAACATTGACTCGGGATATGGGTATAATTGATCTATATATATATACATATAATATGTAGGTTTAAAGTCCTTATATAATTTGACTGATTCTGTGACGCCATGACGGCCATTTTAAACTAACTGTGATTTATGTTATTTTTTATTAATATTTACGGTACTACTTAAAGACTGATTTTGTGATAAATAATTACTTACTGATTGTTAATTGTTTGAAAATTGTTGATTATTATTATAAGCACGAATTATGTGAATCTTTTTGTTAAGTATATTTTAAATAACAGAACAGACCACTGTTCTGTTATTTAAAATATACTTAAAGGGTGTTTTAAATCTATAACATTATTTTTATATTTTAACACAGTTAAGGCTGATTTTGTGATAATTACTTACTTGACTGATTTTGTGTGAAGCCATAACGGCCATTTTAAACTAATTGTGATTGACATAGTACCCACGTTTATAATTTTTATTGTGATTTATGTTATTTTTTTTATTATATTTACGGTACCACTTAAAGGCTGATTTTGTGATAAATAATTACTTTCTGATTGTTAATTGTTTGAAAATTGTTGATTATTATTATAAGCACGATTCATGTTATTTTTTTTTTATTATTGTTAGCATGATTTTTATATTTTAACATTAACATGATTTTCGTGTATGTTTTTATTACGAAAGTTTTAAATAACAGAACTGTAGTCAAAGGCTGTTTGCTTTTATATCAATAAATGATGTTTTTAAATCAAAAAGGATTTTTCTTCAATTATTACATCTAAAAATTTTTCTTTTTGACTGTTTGACTGTTTGACTGTACATTTTTTGATTTCGTTATCATTTATGAATGGTCCCAGTCGCCGGAAGAAAATTATTTCATTTTTACGCATCCGGCGATTGGGACCGCGGTCCTAGTTAATTGCGGTCCCAGTCGCCGGAAGCCTCTTGCCCTTAACCACTAAGCGCATGTGATGTGTGTCTGGAAACACATTGATCGGCAGAGCATTCCACAGCTTGGTTGTGCGTATTATGAACGAAGAAAAACCGGCCAAGTGCGAGTCGGACTCGCGCACGAAGGGTTCCGTACCATTATCTATAAAAATGAGCAAAAATTCACGTTAGCTGCATGGCAGCCCCCTTAAGTATTTATTTTATTTTGTTTTTTAGTACATTGTCTGTGAAAATTTCAACTGTCTAACTATCACGGTTCATGAGATACAGCCTGGTGACAGACGGACAGACAGACAAACAGCGAAGTCTTATTAATAGGGTACCGCTTTACCCTTTGGGTACGGAACCCTAAAAACGCTTCGTGCGGCAAGTTTCAAGGAAACGATGCAGACCCTCTCGATGTCTGATAATTTCTAACTGGCAATTTTAATTCGCAATTCCATATCCAGTCTGATATGGTGATCATGAAAGAAATATTAGCTCTAATTTGATTGCCTTATAAGATCGAAACTGCTACTATATGCTTTTATATAGAACATAATATAGTAGAAGTTTCGATCTCATAGTTATTTACTACTGATAAGTATCCAAGCTTGCTGTACCTATACCTATCTTTCACTCAATATGGTACGGAAGTCTTGTGTGTGAAACAACATAGCTATGATGCAATTGTCGTTACATTGAATTATATAAATAACTAGCTGTGCCCCGCGGTTTTACCCGCGTTAAACTTTATAAATTATCACAGCTCCTCCCCCGTAGGTGATAGCGTGATAATATGTAGCCTATATGTTGACCCGACCTCTTAGTAGGTAATATTTATGCAAAATTTAAAGTAAATCCATGCAGTACTTTTTAAGTTAAGCCCGGACATACATACAGACAAACAGACAAAAATTCTAAAAACTTGATTTTTGGCTTCGACATTAATAGTAGATCACGACCCAAGAATCCTTTTTAATAAATATTCAATGTACAGATTTGACTTTCCTACGATTTTATTACATGTATAGATATGTATTTAGTGTAGGTACATCTGTATACTAATTTACATTTCAACAATAGGAGTAAGACATGACCTACTGCATACTTATTTACAAAGAGTATAATTTTGGTTCACAGTGCCACCATAACAATCAAGTGCGAGATGGACTTCGTACTCTACCCATTAGACGTCCAAAATTGTGCTATAGACTTCAGTAGTTGTAAGTATTTTGACAATTTTATACTTGTTTATCGTATGGCTGTGGTTACCCTGGTGTCAGTTGTTCAAACCGCCGCCCAGTAGGCTTCTGACTTGCCTTAAGACTGTTGCCTAGCAGCGACAACCGGGACCGACAGCTTAAGCCCTCCGAAGCACGGAGACGCTCAGATATGTAACCTCTTTGGTGGTCACCCATTTATGGATTATCCGCGAGCCTAGTTGCTTTTTTTTTTTGCTTAACCGGTCCCATTTACTGACCGGTGAGAGCGACTGACTATGAGCGCCATTTTATAATAAAAACAAAAAATACGACAGTATATTAACTCACAAAAGATTCTTCAAAAAAGTAGTGTTGTAAAACTTGGATGAAGCTCGATGCTCGTTGTTTCGAGCACTCCCTGTAGTATTGATCCAAAACTAGTCGACCATTATCGATAGTTATGACATCGTTAGCTGCTGTTATAATATAAATACTCTTCGTCTTTCAGTCATTCTTAAAAACATTAAGAAATGCCGCAAATATATCTTTCCGGCCGGGCGTGGTTTTAAATGCTTGCCTTGCACGCCGCAGGTCGTGGGTTCGATTCCCATCCTGGACAAATATTTGTGTGCATGAACATGTCTGCTTGTCCTGAGTCTCGGTGTAAATATCTATACAAATAAGGTATATGTATATTTACAAAAGAAAAGTAATTATGTAGTATCAGTTATCATGTTTCGGATTCGACACTCGCCCAGAACGACTATTTGTTTGACATATTTATAGTTGTTCTGAGTCTGGGTGTTCTTTGTATCCGTGAATTGTATGTTTATAATTTTCCCCGAAGACCAGGAATTTATTGCTAGTCCTTTAACCCTTTACCTAGTATTGGCAATATAGTTGCCACCATATTTTGAACTCTCTTGGTTTGTAATAAGGATCAAAATCAATCAATTAGAAAATTACCGTTAAAGGGTTAAATAGGTTAAAGGTAAAAATTCTATGCTATATTACCGTCACTTCGATTAATACATTTGGACATTCGCCAAAAGTTTTGAACGACAATGGATGTATCTATATTATTAATAGGAACTCTAAAAACGACTGTCTAGCTCGTTATTTATAAAAGTAACGACTGTAGTGAGTAATTGACCCACTCTTGCGGATATTTAAGAATCAAACTGTGCGAATTGTAAAATCATAAAACTTGTGACTTGCCGTGTGTACTATGGAAATCATATAACTGATATTTTAAAAAATAATACAATTTTTCTTTTGTAAATACATACTTATGTAGACAAATACACCCAGACTCAGGTCAAAAAGACATGTTCATGCACACAAATATCTGTCCTGGGCGTGAAAGGCAAGCATTTACCACCAACCGGCCCATGACAGATTACATTTAAGATGGCCATAACAGTTTTTGAAATTATGTATAGTAATTCCCAAATACCTTATTTTTTTATACATATATTTCGTTTCAGATAAATACACAAAACAAGATGTGCGGTTCGAGTGGCGGGAAGTGGCGCCGTTCATCGGGATAGGCCGCGCCAGAGGGGAGCAGCGGAACACGTTCAGGCTCCCCAAATACGTGGTCACCTTCGTCACGGACAAAAGTAATCATATTCGCACTTTTGGTGAAGGTAAATGTATATTTATTGCTTTGCGCTTTTGTTTGCGCCTCGTAACTAACGATGTACCTACTAACGCTAACGCGCTGTTGCTAGACGCTGGCATGCTGCCCGCACTGCTGGGCGCGGATGGTCAAACACTGTCATTAATTAAATGACGTAAGAAAACATTTGAAATCATTGCTCCACAATAGCAGTAGAAAAAAAAACATTTGACAGTTAAAATTGTTCAATAATTTTAAAAATGGAAGACGTTACATCCGTGCCTTGCAATTTCCTTTGTAGGAACATCCGTGACGCACGATTTGTATTTCTTTTTGTTGGTTTAGAGTATTATAAAAGCATTTTTGGCGTAACTCTACTATACAGGGCAAGAACTAGCAAGGAACTATTTTACAGTAAATGGCAAATTGTTAGCATAGCAGCACAGAGAATACCTCTTATAGTGACGCGATCGCAGTGGTAATGGGGCTCGAGGTCGTAGTGGCGCTAATCGCGGGACGAATGAACGGATGACGGGGAAAGTATTCGCACTGAACACTGTATGGGTAAGTGATTAGAATTCGGTGTTGTAGTAAAATGTATTAATTGGTGTTCTAGATGTTAGGTAGGTACTCACATGCACACAACACAACATGACATTTCAAACGAATGTAAAGAGTAAAACTGTGTGTCTTGGTCAGGTGACCACTCGGCAGCGCGGCTGCAAATCACGCTGTCTCGAGAACTGCGGAGCTACCTCCTGGAGAGTTACCTGCCGTCATCCCTCTTCGTCATCATCTCGTGGGGCAGCTTCTGCGTCATCCCAGAGATCGTGCCGGGTCGTATGGTGCTGCTTGTTACGACACTTCTCTCACTCGTCACCATGTTCGACACAGTCAGGTATGATAACAACACAAGTATGTAAACTAAGTATGGACATAACATAACCGATCAAAGACTAGATGAATGATTGAGTGAGTTATGAACGAGTGAGGCCTGAATAATGAAATTAAAGCAGATGTATTTAATACAATGAAAAGCGATGAAAACATCTACGTTGTACACGGCTAGAGAAAAATTAGGTAGATCGGACACTGTCCCCAAAACTATTGTTATGAATTAAGGAAGTTTGACCGCCTCGTTAGTCCAGAGGTAGAGTAGTAGAGTCCTGGGTTCAAATCCCGGAAAATCCCAGAATAAATGGCCGAGTCGATACGGCCTCTTTAGTACGTTTCGCCGAGCCGTATAATAATATCCCTTATTATAAAAAATATTTTATTAACCATGCCAGTCATAAGGAATCTAATATTTTTACGTTAAATGTGGATTGAATATGATTCCAGCACAAACTCGCCAGACGCGCTGGAGCTGAAATGCATCGAAGTATGGCTGATCTCATGTACGATATTCGTATTCCTGGCGCTAATGGAATACTTCGTGGTGCTGTTCGGTATCCGCTACGACAAGAGTTGGAGCCGCCGGCGAGCAGACTTACGAAGGGCAGCCTCCGCAGCGCAACTAGCGCCACCACCCTTACATATCAACCACTCACAGGTCAGCTCAATTTACTTTGTTTGCGTGAAATCATTCCACCACGATGCGAACCACATCAGAAAGTAACTAAACAAATTTAAACGTAACGGTTTTGTAATCAAAACGCAGTGAGATGTGACCTTGTGCACCGCTAATTGATCAAATCCAAGAGCAATTTGGTATTCGAGCGTTGATCTGGATCACTAGCACATCCTACTTACACGAACGCTAATCTATTGACTGCAAATAAAAGTACACCGAAGCACCATAAATCCGAGGTATAAGTATCTTAAAATTACCATACCATAATTAGTCCTATTTTTTTACCTGAAGTTTACAGCCTATGCTTTCTTCACCGGGAAATAGAGGTGAGCTGGGCTCAAGCGATCTGTCAAATAAGACTACAAAGTAAGTAACCCCTAAGTAAAGCCAAAGGGCAACCCCTTAAGGATTCGAAAATCGGCTTATGGCGGTTACTGCCGTGGAGCTTTTTGGGAACGTTTTGGGAACGGTCGCTCTATGTTAGACGCGGCCCCGCTGGTCCGAGCATCGGAGAGGGTAATTCATCGATATAAAAGTTTACGGCCTAATGAGGTCCAGTAGTTTACTGTCGTAGGTTGTATAGTACCTAAGGGCGCTTAAAGGTGAGGATTTACCTTCGCAGAGGCTGAGCACGTCAGTGACCGGCACGCCCCAAGGCGGAGTGTTCTCCCCTACGTTGAGCGTTGAAGAGGATGGCTTTAAACAGCAGATGGAACACCAAACCATACAGAGGGTAAATACGAAATATGAACACCCTTTACATAGATTATAACGTACCTCCCAAGTACTCAGTGTAGCATTACACTGCATGTAAAATATTTTAATATACCACGTACTATTTAGGTGCATTAATTTTTAAACTTAGGCCACCAATTTCTAGTCTCTCTCTGGAAGGAATTGGAGACAAAATAAGGTTGGATGTGAAACAAGATCTATCAGCAAGGTAAACAATGGAATTAAAGCAAAATAGCACTGCACCGTGTGGTTAGTGCTGAAAGCAATTATGGATATGTTACTGTAAAAAGAAACCAAATAAAATAGGCTGGTCCAAACAAGCTTCCAAATATTTACTCTTCAATGGCAATAAACAAATAAATGCTTATGTATTATTACCTCGTACACTACACTCTACAAGTACGTACCTACTCTAATGGAATTACAGTCATGTTCTCAACTCTACATCATCACACATCACAATCTAAACAAAACTCCTCAACATAATATTGATTTTATATACTTGGAGTTCACCAGGGGTACCTACATTTATCATAGGTTTGGACAGGTCAATAAAACTAGGAAAGTAATTGAAACATCTAATTAAAAGGGATTGCCACAGGCCTTTGTCCATACTAATGTAGTTCATATTATTATCCTTCCTAAGTTATGTACTTTACGAGATGCCTTTAAGATCAATCTCGACCGTTTCGATCATAGATAAATAAATTGTTAGGAAGGTATTTTTATATTTGTCCATTAACTGGTACTACAACATAATAAGTAAAAAAATATAATTAAGTATTCTATGTAATATACACAACCGAAGGCGGTTAAGCCATGTCGGCTCTGACACTAGGGTAACCAGTGTCCATACGATAAGTTAAGTAAGTAGGTACAACGGGTATAAACTTCTTTTTATGAAACTGATTTAAAAAAAATATTAAATCGATTCTTAACCAACTGCGAAAACGCGTCAAATAAACGTAAAATTGATAACTTTCTTCTTTCGAAGACGTTTTAAATAACAATTTACAGTAGGTTCAACACTTCGATTTCGTAACTTTTACTTTTTAATATTTCTTTAATCTGCACATACAGAGCGCAACTTAAACACGGACACTTTCGATCACAGGGCATTATTATATATTGGGTAGTTTTAACCGTGGCAATATCTTTTAACTAAGACTACTCATACTAAAATTTTACAGTAACAATTACACAATAGTAGGTACTAGTATCGTCCTTGCAAATCCTGACAGATCCTTAAATAGCAGTCAAGCTTAGTGCATGCCATAAATATAAAACTGCTATATTTTTGTGGTAATCAATTGGTGGTGGTTTGATTTGTAGTTATAAAATATAGTCACTGCAATGTACTTGGCTATATCAGCTAGCAATAATGTAGGTACGGTATAATGTTAGGTATATTGATATAGTGCATAAAATCAGATCGCACTGCTAAATGCACTAAGTCGTATACAAAATAGATGGTGGACTTTCGAAAGAGTATTTTAGACATGGCTAAGATAATAGAATGTAGACGTTTTTTTCTCCCAGTTCCATTTAAGCCGCGTTACGTTCAAAATAAGAAAGTAGAAGTGGCGCCCTCTTTTGAAAGGTACAAATAGAACTGGGAGCAGTTGATAGATAAATTACTGGGTGTTGTAATTATATTTCACTACACACCGAAAAAATATTGGTGTGATGTTTTTATTTTTAACTTTTTTAGGACTCACCAATATTGCAGTCATCGATGCCTTCGGCGAACGGCGCGGGGAATTTCATGACGCGCGTGGGCGGTGTCGTCGATCGGGGTGTTATGTTCTGCGGCGCCCAGCACGGCGCGCTCGACAAGTTTGCGCTCATGTTGTTCCCCGTCTGCTTCGTCCTTTTCACTATAATTTACTGGACCACATATCTGAGTGAGGCGCACCGTGCGGCGCACAAGTAAAGTGAACCTTACACTAAGTGAACCTTACGCTAAGTGAACCTTTCGTTAAACGAACCTTACGCTAAATGAACCTTACTTTAGCACGATTACATGACTAAGTTTGTGATCGAAGTGCCTATGCAGACGTTGTTGTACATATTAGACGAATTACTAGTCGAATAATAATTATAAATATAATAGTGTGACCCCTTATTTTTAAGTTTTGTAAATCTTCGAATAAGTAAGCAACGAACAATTTTAAATATTTCTATAACGACCATACATTTTGTAAATTTAATACTAATTAGAAAATTAGCGGGTTTACACGATGTAACTTTTGGAACAATACGTATGTTATTATAGTGTAGGTATTAAAAAATAATTAGAGCTGTAAATGTGCCTTTTACTTATTTAAACCGATTAATTTAATGAGTACTATGACGCTAGATCATTCGAAAATATTATATTAAAAAGTCTTAAGGCTCACAAAAATCGTTTTGTAATGATAATTCGATTAGCATAAAATTGAAAACAATAATATCTGTAAGTTACCACGTAAGCGGGCAGTATGGGGACCACGTTGAGCTCAATAGTACAAAACTATTCTAAGAAACTTGCCTTCTCTAACTCTGGTGCCTTTGACTTCCGTTCATTTAACGCGTTTTATGCAAAATGTATATTTTTGCTATTTCTGCGTAAAAATTGACAAATAAATTTCTTATTTGTAATGATTAAGTATACAAATTTGTATTATTTTTATCATTTTAGTTTATGGAATGTTTCTAATATTATGGCCTATTTTTTTCGTTAATCCTCGTTGACTTCGGATAGGTTATTGGCAAGTTTTAGTTAAAAAATTTCATCCCTTTCCTTAAGCCAAAGCTTAAAAAGTAATAGGGTAAGTAGTAGTAAGTAATTAAGTTGAAACTATTTATGTAATTACGTTGTTGATGGCATTTGTTCAAAGGTTGTTAACATATCAAGTATTTTGACTCTGGCTCACCTAGACTGTACTTTGATTACTTTACATAAAAAGTTACTATACTTCAGTAATAATATTAGGTATACTTCTAACTAACGATACCGATCTTACCCGCACAGCTCCAATAACAATTATGATGGTACGGTAAAACGGGGTGAATAGAAACACCGGGGGTGAATAGCAATAGAGACAGATTCCATACAAAAGTAAAATACTGTTACTTTTGTATGGATACTGTCCATATTGCTATTCCCACCCCGTGTTTCTAATCACCTCGTTTTAGGTATAAAAGATTATCGGGCATACCCAATTTTGCTGTCAACTTTGGCCTAGTCTTAATTAATTTATCTTTTTATTTATATTTATAAGTAGGTACGTCCTTCCCATAGCAGCTATCCGCAATCAGCATGTTATACGGATAAAAACTTTTTACAGACACATTGATTTTTCCCCGCAAACGAGTTCGAACCCTATGACTATGTCCCACAGGTCCGAAACGATTAAACAGATTTAAATTCTATTTTATCAGTGAGCTAGTTTAATCTAAGTGGTTGTTAACTATGTTTAATTAATTCAACTGTACTTAAGTTACCGATTTTTTTTTCTTGTTGAAGTCGGGGGTTTTTAGGTTAGGTTATGTAACCATTATTTTTTAAGTAAAATCCCTAAAACGGGTAGAAAGTAATTGGCGGTAAACCTCTTCACCAAGCGACCTTGACCTTAACCAAGTCCATTTGTTATGGAAATCTCTTCCGGCAATCGGAATGGTATAATAACGCGGGATTTCAAAGTCACGTTATATCGGTAAACTAGGCCATTTTGTAACCGGCCAACTGCATAAAACAATTTAACTCGATTGATATTCACTAAGACACCTAATTTAGTATACTTGGTTAATAATTTAACAGCTATCGAGTGTTGCAGAATGGGTACCAAATTGA
This sequence comes from Pseudoips prasinana, assembly GCA_951640165.1. Taxonomy (NCBI): domain Eukaryota; kingdom Metazoa; phylum Arthropoda; class Insecta; order Lepidoptera; family Nolidae; genus Pseudoips; species Pseudoips prasinana. The sequence continues at coordinate 12,738,252 of OX621241.1, read as the reverse complement.
TATCTCACTACGGGTCAGCTATTGTGCGCCAAGGAGACAACGCGAACGACACAGGAACACCACGGTAGACCACCAGCTCTTGTAACTTTTGAAGTAAAACATCTTTATGCACGCTTGACTTGGGGAGTAAGCTATTAAATGCGTGACGAGAGCGTCACATAAAGTCTGATCGGGCGAGGCGAACGGGAGTTGAGAGGGAGATACCTATAAGTTAGTGAAGATATAGGTAAAGGGAAAGAGTTACGTTTTGTATATTACTGTAGGGGCAAGACAGAGAGTTGCGAACACACATTTTCTTTCTGTCTTAGCCAGTAAAGTATATCTTAGTTTTACAACAGTCGTCTAGTATAAAGCACACGTTTTTTTATACATTCAGTCAAACAATTTCTGTACATTATGTAATAATCGAAAACATATCTTATGTTAACTAAATTAAGCCATTAGGTTGTCTCAACCATGGTGCGGGTCTCATTTCAAGTCAGAAGTGACCAAAAATGTTAACGCTTAAATGTTGGTAATTCCGTAATCAGGGGCTTAATTAATGAAATGTGTCCAAGATATTGTGGTGAATTTAAATGATTGTACGATGGCAACAATTCTATGAATTCCCCCAATGAGCGTCTTGCACTCTGGATCAAGAGAGTAAAGTGTCATTTTATCGAAAAAAGCGCCAAATGTACTAAGTGGTTAAACCGCATACTTACTACTAATTACTCACATTTACTAAGACAATAAATCATACATATAATGCTATTGTCTAGTTTTAGACTCACGGACTATTTCGCCGGCTAGAGGTTTACCGCAAGTTACCATAAAATCCTGTTTATTTTCATTACTATGTATTTTTAAAGAAGCCATTTTCCGTAGAATAAATCATGTTTGAAATGAATCCTAAACTTTTAAATGGCATTTAGGTAAATGCCTACCAATAGGTTGAATTGTGTAATGTAGGTAAATAACGTAAGACCTAATGATACCGATATCATAGAAATTGTAGTGCTCATTTAGATTTATTAAATTATTTCGAATAAAGTACGAGTAAGTTTTAGGGCATCGTCATCTGCAATATTTGTTTTACTCTAAATTCTCTAATTTAATTTACTAGAAATACACTAAGTAACATTACTTATATAACGTGTAACGAATACTTAACGTGTTGCATCACATATCCTACTCACATAGACACACGACTGTTTCCCAGAGGGGTAGGCAGAGACAACGGATTACCATTTGTCATGATCTTTGCACACTTCTTTTGCCACGTTAACTGTCATTATGTTCTTCATACGTGCTCGCCGGTTGAGGATACTTCTGACCTAAATTAACGATAGTGGTTTTTTTATCGTATGTTGTAAGTACTGCCTTAATTTGACTGGCTCTATGGTGCATGAAGAACTGCATCGAACGAGGCCAAAGGCAAGGTAAGTACAAATTCTGGGTCATACCAAAAAATTTAATTGGTTTTTTCTGTTAAGAAAAATTCCTCATATCAGCCCGGGCTATGGCAGTTGGTGGTAATATACCCTCGTGTATCAGAAAGCACGTAAAGCCATCAGTCCTATATCCGGTGATGTCTGCTAGTCGTCCTACCGCATCATGAGAGCTAGGGAATAGAAAGTGGATAATGGTGATGCCCTAGTCTCCATTGAGCCCGCATGGCCTACATTCGACCAGGAGAACATTATTTATACTGCAGATAAAAATACTATCGGGTTGTTGGGTTTTTTAATTATTCCTATCATCGGTACGGCCTAGCAAACTGTCCCTAAAAATATTTGACACTAATATTACAATATTGTAATAACTAAAAGAAACGTGAGGACCTAACATCGTGAAAACTATAACAGGTATTTATCTCAAGTAAATCTATTTATGCTATAATATGTATTGATTCCGCCAACAGATTTAATCTCATCAGGCGAATGTTCAGAGTATATGATACCCGCACGTCGCCCTTAAGATGATGAGAGAGAGATGAGATTAAAACTGTATATTGTTATATATATTGTTACACGTTATATAAAAATGTAACAACTAACAACAACACACTTAAGGTACTTCAACTTGTAGAAGATTAGTTTGTAATCACGCGAAAATATTACTATTACTATAATTGTTCTACAAGTTATCCACTCAGTTCAATGAATATTCCTTAAATATGCTACATTAATTTTGTTACGCCTTAAATGCTGTTAAATGGCAGATGCCAAATGAAATGAAAAGTATTAATATTACATTTATCTTTCAACACTTTCTTTTGGAAAACATTTAAACATTTTTTTACATTTAACACTATTTTTCATTGTTGTTGTATCAACAATGAAAAATTGTGTTAAATGTGTAAACTTGAGGAATGTCCATACTAACATGAAGGATTTGTTGTAAGTACAAAAATCACACTAAACTCATACATTTAAAAAATGCTTCGAAAATTGAGTGTCACAAATTAATTTCTATTTGAGATATTTGAATAGTATTTATAAATTTAATATGAACCAAATCTATTTAACAATGGTCTTCGTCTAGTTATAATATTTTTATTATTTCATCAAAGGCTAAGAAGTATGTTACTTACTATAGCAATAAATTAAAGTAGTTTTTATATTGAAAATATTTGTCTCATCTAGTCATGCAAGGTTATGATTTTCATGTTACCAATTAAGTATTTTAAGCACAAATCGGATATATGCACAAAGTTCTGGATCAAAACCACCATTTGGAAGAAGGTACTATGAACCACAAAATTAACAGATTATTTTGAAAGTTAAAGCTTTGGTTTAAAGTAGATATTATTTTGTGATCCATGTGGTGCTTATTCTTCCACTTAGTGGTTCTATTAAGAATCACAGTACTGTTTGTGCTACGGCCATAATCTATAGATTAAGACCGAATGTGATAACTTTAAGATCTAGGCAATGGGTGACTAAATTATCAAATTGACATGTTAAATACTTCTTAGTATTACTATACCTATGAGCAGGGCCTAAACTAAGAATCTGAACGGTATTATTTCAATATAAATAGAAGTCAACGACTGAAGGCTTGTATTCAGCTGACATCAAAATAAAAGTAATATACACTTTTAAACTTTCGCGTATCATAATTATATATAAACATTGTTAACAGGTATTAACGCGACTAACCTTATTGTTATTTTCCCGACGTTTCGACCAAGTTGCATTGATCCTGGTCACGGGATGACTGACGCAGCGGTGTTTCTCCGCTACTGAGGGCATCGAGTAAGAGAAAATAACAATAAGGTTAGTCGCGTTAATACCTGTTAACAATGTTTATATTTAAAATAAAAGTAAGTTTGAAATAATACCACTAAACCAAGGTGGTAACTAATAACACCCTGAACTAAATTTGTGCCTTTTCAGACATTTGGTTGACAATACCAAATAAACTGGGAACGGTATATGTAAAACTATTAACTATCGCTAATATATCTTAATAAGGATATGCCTATTAACACGAGCCATAGCTAGTCGGCGAGATTAACAGATATCTTCTGAAATATAATACGTTACGTTTTATTTTAGCATTATCGTTTGGCGTATCCATGTTCTGATGTACGTATCCATTTAAACACCCTTGCAGATAAGACATATATTACACATCGAATTCATATCTGTTGTTTAAAAAACTGTGGAAAGGCAGTATTAAAAACTTTCAAACAAAAGTTTAGGCAATAATATAATTAAGTAAATAAAAAATAATGAAATAAAAGACATTATTTTAAATCATTTCCAGTTGTTTTATTTTTTTGTGAATTGATTATCTTAAGGTTAAGCAGGAAACAAACACAATATCCTACTTCGATATAAACAGGCCAAAATATGTGTATGATTTCAAATTATTTCCAAATCCAACTCAAGGGTAATTTGTAGTTGTGTTTCACTTAATATCATAAACATTTATTGTAATATTTGATTCGAGCCTTAACCTTATTTTATACCTACATATTTTACACTATCTACATAAATACATTTAAATAACACTTTCTTATCACTCGTACCCATAGTACGCAGCTTCTTTAAAAGCTCTAAGCATGTCATCTGAATTCCTTCTAATTCTTCGACCAATGGGCTCCAGGTCGGCATAACATTTGGGGAATACCTTCTCTATAATGTCGATTGCCTCTTTCTTTTCTATTTGTCGCACAGCTAGAACGGAGTACAGTGCTTTGGTCTTCACACAATCCTGGAACAAAAATGTTACATTTTACTTTATGGTCTTATTACGTTTAGGGACAAAGCTCATTGGTAAAGGCTCCGCAACGTGTGAGTGATGCCACGGCTACGGTAACTGCATCCCATCTTTTTTGGTATAAGATCCTCAATGCACGGATCCATAATTGAATTAGAGACTCGCGCATATTTTCTAAACATCTTACTATTAAAACGGTAGTAGTAAAAAAATATTAACCTTACAATCTTATTCTTAAGACTCAAAATCCCTTTGCCTGAGAATCATCGGTAAGCTTTGGTAAAATATAATCAGATTCAGTATCTTATTCACTACGAAGAGGATAGTCACAAGCATTTGGAATCAAAAAAATCATAGCCAGATGCTCTCACCGGTCTGTGATTGGCGAGGTTAAGCAACGCTAGGCTGGCGGTCATTCCGTAGATGGGTGACCGCCAAATTGGTTTAATGTTAAGGTGTTGCCTAATGGCTACAACAGGGACCGGTTCTAGCCATTAGGCAACTGTCGTTAAGCCATGTCCGAGGCCTAATGGGCGGCTTGAACAACTCTGACACCAGGGGAAACACTGCCCATACGTAAGTAAGTAAGTACCTGATGAGCTTGTTTAATTTTGCTCCAAGAGGCGTCTCCCTGGGACCAAGCACTGGTGAAGGAGCAGTGAGTAAGGTTTGCAGCTCTGATCTCTGTGCATGCCAGATGTTCCATGTTTTTGAAGTCCAGCTGGTTGCGGCAGTAGTCAAACATGTGAATCATTTCGTGAGCCAACACACCCTGCACCATTCCTTGTCGTGTTGACACATTTTGACATACTACTATCTGTAAAAAAATTAATAATATATATAAATATAATACAACCGTTAATATATCATTTGCTCATGTTTCCAGAAACAAAGCTGGTGGCACCTACATCCTCTGTAGGGGATTTTGTTAAGAAATGAAATGAAAAACATATAATTCAGTACAACACACAAGAAAATGAGGACTACAAGTATGTAACAGACAGACAAGACATTACATAGTACAAAGATTTGTGAAAACGCACAAAATTACGATTCTTGCACGTTCTGTCCAAAGGGTCACCACCTCAGCACTAGCTGGGTGCGTAACACCAACTGCTGGTTTTCAGTTAGCAACCCTGGATATCAAGAACGGACGGGGGCAGTACTAGTATAATACTTACTTAATGTGATATGAAATCGTGAATTTGATATGCCAGCATATATGGTTCATTAAATTTAAATTTTATAGCATTATTCGCAATGCAAAGCGTTTATATGGTTCATAACTTAAAAACAGAGCCCCTACCTCGGAGAGGGTGTTCCCCGCCTGACGATTATATTTATGATTTTTCACTTTTGTGTATAGACGCGCGATTACGCGATTGCATTGCGAATAATATTATAAAACTCATAATTATTGGTTTGGAAAGTTTTATCAATATGATATGATCTCTCAAATGTAATTGTGGCCATGTTTCTAGAAACAGAGCCGTTAGATGTCACCTACAGCCCTGTAAGGGAGTTAATAAGGGAAGATTAAATGTATTATGTCGACATGTAGGTATCATTTGTAGCTTATGGAATCCAGATAACTGATGATTATATTTTTTTAGTATACATAATATAATACTTTTTTTGTAAATACATACTTATATAGATAATTAAATAATAATAATATCCTGGGACATTATTTACACACGGTGATCTGATCCAAAACTAAGCCGAGCTTGTACTAAGGAAACCAGATAACTGTAAATACGTACTTATTATAGATATTGACACACAGTCTCAGGACAAACAGACTTGTTCGTTCACACAAATATCTGTCCTGGGTGGGAATCGAACCCACGACCTCCAGCGTGAAACAAGCATTTGCCAACCACGACATCAAGCCTGTCAAAGTCCTCCTCCAAGGATCTCCACAATGGCCGGTCTTATGCTGCTAGCATCCAGCAGCTTCCTGCGACCCTTGCAAGATCGTGGGTCCACCTTGTAGGGGCCTGCCCACCCTGTGTCTTCCGGTTCATGGTCGCCACTCGAGAACCTTTCTGCCCCAGCGGCCGTCGGTTGTACCCATAATTGCGCTTCTATATGTAATAGTTTTGATTTGATATAGCTGACGATGGATATTGCAAGAATGAATGTATTAAGGTATATTTGCAAATTACACTTCTGAATGCACAATTTGTAAAATTTACAATTTATGCGGCCAGTATCTATTACCTCAATTATAGTACAACAAATATTGCATACAAAATAGAAGTTATCGAATTGGCGTAATCATGTGTACATGTACAACAATGACAATTCATCTTCATCATCATTACAGCTGCAAGTCCACTGCTGGACAAAAGCCTCCCCCAAGAATCATCTTAGGACAGATATGCTGTAATCGCCATGTTTGGCATATGCGTTGGCTATCGCAGTAAGATGGTCATAGTACTCAGAAGGAAGTTGCTGCCCATCCTCTGGTAGATATTTCCTGGTGTCGACTTCTATGCTCCCTACGGATGATATGGTGTGATGATATTCCGATATTCGCTGACGTCACCACACAGCTAATAAATGATAACACTCAGTTATACTCTACTGTTAATTCTTGTGTCATAATCCACATGTATTTTATCTAAATATCCACAACAACTATCCCAATTTATAAAAAATCTTTATATTTCTCTAATAATAAAGTACTATTAATAAAATAAAAATAGGCATAAAAGTAATTACAAAAATGTAGTAAGTACCTGATTTAGCTCTGGATCATAGCCGCCACTGACAGAATAATCACACACTTCACATGATATGTGCCTCCGAATATCAATGGGACTGAAATTAATAGATACTTATGTATTTTTAGAATCATGTAGCCACACAAAAGAAGTTTTACCATCTCAAACATAACTGCTATATCGCAGTCTACCACATCTCAACAGAAAGGATTTACACATGGTGATACGCAGAATTACCAGAGACTGGACACTCAAAATACACCTCGCCAAAATTGGTGTCACAGATAACCTCAGTACAGAGGATGTATTGAATTTAATGACATATTAACATACATACTGTTGTACTGTACTAAACAATCCAAACACACTGCAGAGTATCTGAATAAAACTGAAGTAGTTTTAACAGCCAAATAAGTTCACATACAATGGACCACACAACAAACCGACATAATTTTTGGGGTGTAACAATGTAAAGATTGTTCTGTCCCTCTTTTGGTTTCTAAAGAAATATAGGATAGCTGGACAGCAGCTTGCAGAATACTTATTTGGTTGCAAAGAAAATGCTCAGTGACTCAGGCCTGCAAAACTTACAAAAGGTACATTTAATGATAAATACTCACCAACCAGAACTCTTTAATGCTGCCATCATAACTTTAACTATTGAACCTGGAAAGGAAACATTAGTTATTAATATTCAGTAATTATAACACAGTCATTTTTCATATGATCATAGAGAAGCTAATTTATATAAATGGCATATTATTTTTAAGGCCTTTAATTTATATTGATTTTCATAAGGTAAATAATACACTGTAATTCTAAAGCATTCACTTAAGTATAATTGGGTCCTAATCCCCCACTCATATCATCTAATATAATTCTTATATTTTAAATTAACCTATTACATGGAATAGTTGAATTTTAATCCACATGTAATACATCTAAGTTTACTTACAAAATACATATTAAAATACTGTTGATAATAACAATTTGCACTTGAAACTGATCACATCTAACAATAAATTTGATTGATCTAACATCTTAATGTTGCCGGTGGGAGCATCTGGCATACCAAATGGTGAGGCAAAAATTATACCATGCATACAGTCAAAGGTACTGTTAAGTGTTTTTGACACTAGTTGTTACTAAACATAAACATACAACATCTTAGCTACTAAACTGTATTGTCGAAATGAACAGGACAGAAATAAAGCCTAAAAATGGCCAGAAAGCCATCAAGACACCAAGTGTGGAAATCATCTGCCCATGTAAAAAATGTGTTACTACATCCGATAGGAATTATTTCGAACAAAATATGCGTTTTTCGTAATAGATATAAACATTCAGATAGGAGTGGCAACTGTTACATAAAACATTTACATAAAATATCAAAATAATAAGAGAAATTATACCTACTATTTTTAACGCACTCGTAAACATTTTGCTCGCACTTAAACTTGTCAATATTCTCCTTTCCTTCTTTACCTATCAAGATGTTACTGAATTTCGCTGAAAAAGTTCCGCGCCTCTCAGGATACAAATCGTAACCCCAGGCTTCTTCATTCTTCGGTGCAGGATTATTTTTATTACCGTCATCCGTAGCTTTAGCCTCGGAAGCCGAGTTGTTACCGTCTTCAGTCATTTTATATAAATTAGTAAATCATTATACACTACAACAATCAACTCGTAAGTATAGGTTAGTTTTAAAATTGTGATGGGAGATAATTGAAAACTTATTGTCATTTATTCGCGGCTAGCAAGAATGGTACTAAGCAAATACTGTTATGATATTAAAGCAATATTACACAATATTTCATGTCCTTATCAATTTTTTGTATTTTGATGAAAGTTAAGTTAAAAAGTATTGACACTTTAACTTTGACAGCTAAAGGGCTGCCAAATGTGCCAATCCAAATTTTCGACTCCTCGGTTGAAAATGAAACATGAAAAGTGTAGAAAGCAATTCCATGGCTATATTAAATGACTAGCTGCTGTAACGTCTGATGTCTTCTAAGAGCCCGGGGACGGGAAAACAACTGGATGTGCGATACGATTCGAGACATTCCAGATCTTTCATTTTTGTAAGTCAACAGGAAATGCCCACCATCAGAAGATGCCCATATTCACTCCGAGAAGCATAAAAGGTAAGGCCCTATTATTTTACTTCAACAGTTAAAAATCGAGAAACATTTTTTCGTATATAAAAACACAGCACCTACATCGCACAACTTTAGATTACTACATCAAAACATTGCAAGTATAGGTAGGTGCTATCTAAAGAGAAGCTCTTGAAATTGATGTTACAAGAAATGCGTGATTTAAATAACGAACCACAATAGGTATGTAATTTGCCTTTCCAAAACATTCATCAAAAAAGGTCACGAAAACTATCTTAAGTTATCCGACTATGAAATGGCTACAAATTTTTTGAGAGAAATCATAGAGGTCGTACTTGCATCCTAGTAAAAAGGTATTAATTTTAAAGACCTTACATTTATAAAAAGCTACGCAAAGGTAAATATTTTTGAAACATGCGGCATAGAATTGACAAATGAGAAATTAGTGATTATTTGTTTATACAGAACACCTCAATCTGATCCAAACCAATTTTTAACTAAACTAGACAAGATGTTACATGACTCATTCAAGATATATAAAGCTAAAATGCACATAGTAATAACAGGTGACTTTTATATAAATACCTTGAAAAAAGGCAAAGTAACCCAAGAACTTCAGGATATAACATATAATCACAACCTAAAAATACATGTTAACGTAGCTACTCGTAAATCTTCTTGCATAGCAACAGTAGGTACTGCCACTTTACCTCTCTGACCATGATACAGCAAAAATGCTAAGCTTTCCCCAAAAATTACAAACGATGAGAACCGCTATATTCTATGTATACAAAAGAGTTTACAATGTAGATAATACGCATAAGTATACAGAATGCTTACAGAGACTACATTGGACTGAAACATATATGGAAGCTGACACAAACACAGCATTGGATTGTTTCCATAATCTGTTAAGACTATTTTTCAATCTCTGTTTTCCTAAAGTCAGGATAAAAATAAATACAAATAATAACATAAAACATAAGTGGATCAGTAAAGGCCTTAAACAGAGTTCCAGAACGAAGCGCTACCTCCGATACAATTATTATAAAACTAAAAATATAAATAATAAGATTAAATATACCAAATAATCTAATCTGTTGCATAAGTGCAAAGATAACAAGGCTAAACGTAACGCCAAAATAAAGTATATTATAATCAAAACAAATGTAAAGCTACATGGACAGTAATTAAAAATGAAGTTCAGAATATAAAACCTAAGGACACTATCGAACTCATAAAATTTTATTCTATCTACACCACTACAAAATTCTACCATTAATTGTTGTTTGTACCATACCAAAATTGTACCATTAGTTGAGTCCTTACTACGGTATGAACTAATCACGTGGGGAAACAGCACTGACAACCATAGAGCATTCATTACCCAGAAAAAATGTGTACGAGACATGTATGGCATCCCTTAAGGCCGATCCACACTCGCACGAAAACCACGGCGTGAATAGCAGCGCGAAACGCGGCGCGAATCGCGGTTAATATTGCCAACAATCCACAAGGCCGATCCACACTCGCACGAGAACCACGGCGTGAATAGCAGCGCGAAGCGCGGCGCGAATCGCGGTTATTATTGCCAACAATCTACACTCACAGGTTCGCGCCGGGCTTCACAGTATAGTTCGCGCTCTTGACGAGTATGCACGTCAAATTTTGACCACTGCAGGTGCTTTAGTATTTTGTGCTCTAGCAATTTATAGTTACACCTTAAAGAAAACACAAACAATTCAAAAGCAGCACAGAAAACGGAGATTGTGGATTACCATCATTCACCGAAACTAAGCTACCCGCGAATGTGGAGTCTTGTCGTGTTCACGCGCGCTTCGCGCCTGCGAACCCTTTGTCGCGGGGCAAAAAACCGACAATTTTCGGGGAACGAGCCGCGAAGCCGCGAAGAATATGCGAATAGGATCCACACTCATGCTTCGCGGAAGCTTCGCGCCTTCGCGCGCGGGCCGCGCGTGAGTGCGGATGCGGCTACACTCGCAAGTTCACGCTGGGCTTCACAGTATAGTTCGCGCCAAAGAGTATTTAACCTACAGGTTCGCGCTCTTGACGAGTATGCACGTCAAATTTTGAAGTTTATTTGTAAGAAGTAGGTATATATAGGACAGTGAAACCACTGCAGGTGCTTTACTATTTTGCGCTCTGGCAATTTATAGTTACGCCTTAAAGAAAAAACAAACAATTCAAAAGAAGCACAGAAAACGGAGATGGTGGATTACCACCATTCACCGAAACGCGACTTAGCAACCCGCGAATGTGGAGTCTTGTCGTGTTCACGCGCGCTTCGCGCCTGCGAGCCCTTTGTCGCGGGACAAAAAACCGACAATTTTCGGGGAACGAGCCGCGAAGCCGCGAAGAATATGCGAATAGGATCCACACTCATGCTTCGCGGGTGCTTCGCGCCTTCGCGCGCGGACCACACGTGAGTGCGGACGCGGCATTATGATGAATCATGTCAACCAATATTTAAAAAGCTTGGGTTGCTACCACTTCCTTCATTATATATATGAAGGGTGTATGTTTGTACCATAAAGTTAGTATACCTACGGAATAGAGCAACAAACAAGAGCTGTCAAACGAAACCGAAATAGGATGACATTTGTGTGTGTACAAATGTTTATGTGTGCGTGTCAATGATGTATCTCATGTCGATTTTTGCATTAATATCGATATCGATAATATTAATCAGTAATGTGTGGTGACGGCATAGAATATCATCACTCCATCTCATCCCGTGAACTGTGACCTTCTCACTGCGATCGCCAACCCGTCTGCCAAGCGTGGCGATTATGGCATATCTCCCCATTCTTTGGGAAGGCTTTGGTACAGCAGTGGATGTAATTTGGCTGACATGATGATGATGATGAATCAGTGATAGTACTGAAATAGGATGGGACGGGATTTTGCATGGCTGAAACAACGATTCGTGAAGTGAAGTAAAAATATTTAAGAAAATGTCCGAAGAATTTTAAAAAAACTTATTTTTCGCATTAGAGTTGTCGGTTGTCGCTTAACTGTTCGCTGTTTGACAATTAAGTGAGCGTATATACTTTGAACGATTAAAATGAAGATTAAAGATTGTCAATCACTAGATAGATAATGATATACACGGATATAGTTAGAAACGCGCGTCCGTCTCAATAAATTCAAATTCTAAATTCATTTATTCAGTAAAAAAATACATTTATGGGGAATCGTCACATTTTACCCTACTGTGCAGTACAGGACGTGGCAGCTACAGAAAACACTGCCAGTAAAATCAGTAGGAAACCTTTTTTTGAATAAAATTTACTTAAGTTTAATTACATATTGTTTGTATGTTGACTTAAACCAACTCGATCCCAAGCATTTTTGTCACTCAAATTATCAGCAATGTTGTAATATGCTATACAATTTGGCTTTAATAATTCTTTTGAACTTATTCCTAGACAATTCTCTAATATCATTGGGACGTTTGTTATATAATCTTATACATTGCCCAATAAAAGAGTTACTTATTTTGTGGAGATGGGTTCGGATTATGTTGCATAATCTTATGTTGCAATGCTGTATGTATGTATGTATGCAACAATAGATTATTCTTATATCGATATTTATACTACAGTTAGGATGTTAACCTCTTTGAACTTTTCTCTTAGACACTCTCTGGTCAAGATTATAAATGGCTCTAACAGCTTTTTATTGCAATATAAATATGGTGTTAATGTCAGCAGAGCTACCTAAGACAATTCCATAGGACTATATACTATGGAAATAACTGAAATAAACTATTCTAGCGCAATTCTAATGCAAGCGCTAGGCTTGCGTTCCGAGGAGGACTCGATTGAGATATAAATAAATATAATAAATAAATAAAAAAGGTTTTTATTCACTTAGACTTTAAAAAAGCGCTTATAAATAGTCAGAACATGTTCGTAGTAATATATAATTAATTTATAAAAAAATCTAGGTAGGTACATATAGATATTTAGGTACCTACACGGATGGTTGGAAATAATTTACAATAAGATTTATTTTATAACAGTAACGATATTTAGCTAATTTAAATTAAGTTAATGTCAAGGATCATGTGGAGGTTTATATATCTAAATTTTAAATTTTAGCTATATTTTTACTACATATTGTCTGAATAGTTCTGTCTATATTAAGGTACGAATTACATATTTAGGAGAATTTGGGATTACTTCCATTACCAGGGGATTCACATCAAACATCACATAGGTACTTTAATATCAGTAATACATATTAGTTTACCGCGTGATAAACAGTAGACACAAAATATCGATAACTTGATTCAGCCCTAGTGTAAACAGAAAATTATTTCTTTACACAAAATATCTGTAAATTCTGCATTATGTGTATATCTTTGCTCCTTACATTAAGAAATGTTTATAGAAGACAATGAACAAACTTAGTGCCTAAAATTCGAAGCGCATCGGCAAAAATAAATACTAAATTAGGAGGTGTCGATTTGGAATAATTTACCTGTGACTTGAACAGTTTTTAGGGTTATTTCTCTGTGATGTACAACAATCTGTCACTGAACAATTCATCATATTTCCGAAGAAATATTTTTCATAAATATCCACGATTCTACGTAAAATCAGAAAAATTCTCAGGAGTCAAATTCGCAGCGTGCCGATAAGTGCCGAAGATCTGTCAAACAGATGCCAAAAACAGTTCTGTTGCGTCGCATCACGCATCTCTTTTTATCATACAGTAGTTCCAGCTAGTGATGTTTCGCTCCCTCAGCCCTTTGATGCTCTATTCCGTAGGTATACTAACTTTATGGTTTGTACAGAAACACAAAGAACTATTTAAAAAAGTAGAACGAATGTGTTTTAGAAGTCGGCGGGATCAACACAGACTTGTACCTCCTTGACGAGATCCCTAGGTCAACAACATAAAGCAGTCTTTATATGTGTGTACGTCTATATAATAGATTACCTAACAATCTAAAAATACTACAATGCAGATTATTTAGAATTGAGCTACATAAATGGTTGAATGGAAATAACTTCTATAGCACCAAGGAATTCCTGAAACTGAAAATTTGCATGGCATAATTTTTAAGCAAAACATGTATAAATAATAATAATAATATCTAGGGACAATGTCACACAGATCTTCCTAGCCCCAAACTAAGCAAAGCTTGTACTATGAGTACTATGCGACGATATTCATACTTATATAGATAGATGAATACTTAAATACATAGAAAACATCCATGTCCGCTCGAATGCTTAGGCGCCGATTAAAAAAACGCTCAAGTGCTCCTAGGTCAGGCATAAATGGCGACCCGCCGTGCGCTAAATGGGCGCGCTCAATAAACAATTTTTGTTGAGGTGTAGTCGACATGGGTCGACAGAAGTGTTGTTTTTATTCATGCTTATGAATGACTCTTTCAAGTCGTAATGAATGTTTGTTGATATTTCGTTTCTAATTTATTATACTTGGCCAAACATTTACTAAAGTTGAAAAAAAAAAATTATGTGTTTTTGAAATACGATTATTTTAAAAAGTAAATCGGTAGGTAACATATATACACACATCAACAAAGTCTAGGGATACGTTATTTTGAAATCAAACATGGCTTTATTGTTTAAAACCTATTTAGTTTCCTTAAAAAGTTTATTTACAGATTTAAACCTTGTCTATTCTTTATTCAAAATTTAAAAATTAAAATGAGAAACAAATGAAAACACGCAAAGCACAGCGCAATCTTGAGTTGTATCTAATTTCAAGAAGTTGCATTAAAATTTTTTTTGCGTGTTAATTGAAGAAAACCTGATAAATTGTTTTATTTTCTTTTCTCAATTGGTTGTGTAAGCTTTTTAGCGTCATGCCACGCCATCATTTGAGTCGAGATGAAATGTTACGGGCAGTTGGCATGTTACAAAACGGTGCTATTCAACGCGTCGTTGCTGAGTCTCTGGGCACAAGCCAAAATGTGGTATCCAGGCTGTGGTCACGTTATCGCGCTACTGGAGATGTGGCAGAACGGCACACAGGTAGATATCGTGTTACCACTCAGAGACAGGATCGATTTCTCCAAATGACCGCCAGAAGACTACCCAATATCACAGCGATGCAACTAGTGCAAAGGCTCCAGGAGGGTCAGCAGCTGCTGGTGAGCGACCAAACCGTGCGAAGGAGGCTGCATGAAGTTGGTCTTCATGCTCGCAGACCGCTACGAGTCCCAGCGCTGCGACGTGGCAATCGCGGTAGGCGACTTTTATGGGCTCAAGAACATTTGACATGGAGTGATCAACAATGGTCATTGGTGCTGTTCACTGATGAGTCCCGCTATGGATTTCATCCAGATTCGAGACGAACACGCGTTTGGAGAACTCCAGGCAGGGTCAGCCGTCTCCGACATCCACAGGAGGTCCACTCTTACCAAGGCGGGACAATTATGGTGTGGGCAGGAATACGAATCGGCGGACGAACCCAACTCATTTGGATTCAGGGCAGCATGACTGCCCATAGATACCGTGAGGAGGTAGTAGAACGTGTCATTGTCCCGCTCAGGGCCCTAACGGGGCAAGAATTTCAGCTCATGCATGACAATGCACCTTCCCATACAGCGCGGCTGGTGAGGGCCGCCCTTCGAGAACACGATGTTCAGGTATTAGATTGGCCTCCACAGTCGCCAGACTTAAACCCAATTGAACACGCCTGGGACATGTTACAGCGAAGAGCATTGAGGGATTTTCCGCCCAACTTGACAACAGAAGAACAACTTTTCGAACATTTAAAAAGAACTTGGGACTGCATACCCCAGCAAGACATTGACACCTTAATTTTAAGTATGGAAAATCGTTGCCGCTGTGTGATTAATGTTAGAGGAGGAAATACCGATTACTGATTATCAGATTTGGTAAGATTTTTATTCATTTAATTCGATTGAATAATTTTATAAGAATAAAATGTTTTTGTTCACTCAGTAATTTTCTATGGCTTAATTAATTTAAGACTTTTATTAATTAGAAAAACAAAATCGCATCGTGTTGTTAATGTTTAAATATCGGCCATGAAATTATCTTTAATTCTTCCATTTACAGTCATAACAAAATGTTTATAGTTTTCTAGATAATCAATGAAATGTTCAATATCCCTAGATTGTGTTGATGTGTGTATTTTATGACTTTTAACGGTGGAATGGCTCTATTTCGTAGACAGAGAAACTAATAGACCAAATGACAATTCCTTTCTCTTTCACTCAAGAACGAGAGCTATAATCGCAATACAAATGTGATAGACAGAGACACAACTATGATATCTTCTGTCCCGTATCGTGTAACCAGTTTTTTCAAGGTCAGCAACTTTAATTGCGAAACAAACTTTGACAGTTCGTGTAGCATCTTGTTTATGTTATATTATTCTGTTGATTTTACATTATAAAACGATTGGTTTACAGTTAAATTACTCGTAAATGATCCTAAACCACATTTAGGCCAATAAAATGGTGCTTTGTCGTTTTATTTCATGCGATAGTGACGGTGAGAAGAAAATTCCCGGTGTGTCTTTTCACTCGTAAGTACGGCGGTGTTTTATTATTAGTCGTCCTTAAATATAGTTTCTTAGTGATAATTACTTGAAACATTGCATTTAGTAACGATAATACTCGTTAAATATAAGGATTTAGTCAAGTTTTCTTAATTTTCTTACCTTCAATTTTTGTGTGGTATTTGTTGCAAACTTCAATTGTAAAATTACCCAATTTTAAAATTCCCAATTTCATCAACTCCAAATAAAGTTTTCGACAGCCTGAGATAAATTCTGTAAGATTTTTACTATATGTGCTGTTATTTTGTTTCCTATAATGGTTTTAAATAAATATTGCAATTGAACCTTAAGTGATCGAAATTTTATATTTTAATTTTAAACAAATTAATTTCTTAGACTCATTTATACATCAACCTAAATGGAGACTCCTATAGGTAACTTGGAATTAACCCCCTCCATTTCGCAACTTAGTAAAAAGTTTCTATCTTTGAGAGGTTTTTCCATGTAGCCCCATATCTTATACAAACTTATCTGACCCATTTGCTTTAAATGTAGTAGAAGTACAGCTGGGTATAAATGTGCTAGCTTACAAATTTATTTAAAGCATCTTTTAATTTGTGATGAACATCAGATTTTTGATAGAATGAATATTGATTATAAAAGTCAGTTATCTTTACTTTTCCAGGTAACTCAGGATTATGCAGAAAATGGATTGAAGCGACTGGAAGAAAAGACTGGACCCCCACAAAACTTGTTTCCATTGTCATACACATCCTCATTAGTTAAGTGATTTGTTTTTCTTGTTGCAAGCCACTGGTCCCGAGCGGAACGTGTCCGAAGAGTGAAGACCACTGGTCGCGGCTTTTTCTCGCGCTGCTCGTTTGCGGCGAGCGAACTGGGTTTACCCACATCACCTACCCGCTTTGCCTCACAAATCCCTGAACTATCCACTCCTAATTTATTCGCCAATGTTTTAATTGTATGCTCCAAGTCCACATTAACGTGTTCCTCCAACGTGTTGCATCCCAGTGTGGTACGTCCACGACAACCGGACAAGTGTCACATCCAGGTGGCTCACCATCACTGGTCACGGGTCTACTAAGAGTATCGGCTAGTACTTTGGCCTTACCTGGGGTATACTCGATACGCAAATCAAAAGCTTGCAGCTTCATTGCCCAGCGAACCAACCTACCGCTTGGGGACTTCAGGGAAAACAGCCACATCAGAGGTTGGTGGTCAGTCATAACGCGGACTGGATGACCATCAATGTAACCACGGAACCGCTCGACAACCCAGACTACCGCGAGAGCCTCCCTCTCAGTAGTAGAGTAGTTCTGCTCGGCCGCGGTGAGCAAACGACTAGCGTACTCTCAAGTTCATCTTTACCTTCTAAGTCCTGGATGATTTTGGCAACTTCTGGATCAACCAACTGAGCTTCCCGGGTCGAAGTTGCATCCCAGTGTGGTACGTCCACGACAACCGGACAAGTGTCACATCCTGGTGGCTCACCATCACTGGTCACGGGTCTACTAAGAGTATCGGCGTAGTACATTGGCCTTACCTGGGGTATATTCGATACGCAAATCAAAAGCTTGCAGCTTCATTGCCCAGCGAACCAACCTACCGCTTGGGGACTTCAGGGAAAACAGCCACTTCAGAGGTTGGTGGTCAGTCATAACGCGAACTGGATGACCATCAATGTAACCACGGAACCGCTCGACAGCCCAGACTACCGCGAGAGCCTCCCTCTCAGTAGTAGAGTAGTTCTGCTCGGCCGCGGTGAGCAAACGACTAGCGTACTCTATTGGATGTCCATCATAGGGTGTCTCCCCCTGCAGTAAAGCAGCACCCAAGGCATAGTTACTAGAGTCCATTCTCAGTAAAAATGGCTTAGTGTAATCTGCTTGTACTAGAATAGGAGACGTGGTCAGCAACTTCGTAAGCGCTTCAAAAGCCTTCTTTCTCTCCCAATTCCATTCCCACACGTGAGATTTCTTGGTCAAGCGGGTGAGTGGTTCTGCTACTTTTGCAAAGTCTGGTATAAATTCGCGAAACCAGGAACATGTTTGAAGAAAAGTGCGCAAGTGCTGCATACCCATAGGCTCCTTCATATTTGATACCGCACGTACCTTGTCCTTATCCGGAGATATTCCCTCCTGAGAGATCAGGTGACCCAAATACTTGACCTTCTCTCTAGCGAAGAATAGCATCCGGTTGAAGCGATACAGCGGTGTGACAAAACCCGTTTTATCCTGATCCTTGACTCTGCACTGCCAGTAACCACTTCGAAGGTCACAGGAACTCATCACGCAACCCTTCTTGGTTGACTGCAGCAGCTCGTCAATGCGTGGCATAGGATACGCATCACTCTTGGTCACAGCATTCAGTTTCCTATAGTCTACACAAAACCTATACCCACCGTTAGTCTTTGGTACCAGTACCAGCACAGTTGGTGTAGACCAGGCTGACTCGCACTCTTCGATGATGCCTTCTTTTAACATCCGATCGAGTTCTTCGCGAATTATCTCCTTCTTTGCAGGCGTGACTCGATATGGTGGAACAGCAATAGGGGCGTGATCACCTGTATCTATATGATGTTCGACAAATGGCGTCGGCTCTCCGACTATGTCAAAAATATCCGAATACTCACTGAGAAGATTCTCTAAGCTGGAACGCTCCTCCTGTGTCAACAAAGTGGCCTCGTCGTCCCTCAACAGGTTGACTGAGGCGCACTGCACCATGCCGCGTGAACTCTCTGTTAGCAGGGGGTGAATGACCTGAGGCCGATCAGCTGTGAACCATGTCATAGTAGAAAAATTCAAGACCAACTTAAATTTCGTAATAAAATCTATGCCCAAGAGTGTCTCGTTATTTGACGCGTCAGGAAATACAACAAATTCTAAAGGTATACACCTAGACATACAATTCACCTCTACACATGCTAACATTACCGCCGCTGTTTCCCGCCAACTTCACACCATCCGATGCGACGACGCGTGAACTTCACGAGCCGGCCGGTAGGTAGCGCACCGATCGCGCACGCTGCCGACGGCGACGTTGAGGTTATGCTCGTACTAGCATTTTCCATGAGCGATTCTTCAATGGCTCGCGCCTTATCAATCAGGGTCTCAATATTCGCTACCGCATCTAGTGATAAACGTTTTCAAATACGCCTATCTAATAAGCCGTATATCATGACCAACTTCATTTGTTCGGGTAACGTGTACGGTAACGTCGACATCATAGCCCGTATTTTAATAATAAACGTATCCGCCATCTCTTGATTCTGCTCGACAGCGAATATATTACGGAAAATCTTGTAGGCTGGACGTGGTATACCATACATATTTCGTAGTCTCTTGACGGCATCAGGCCACGAGGACACTTCGGTCCGGACCCCTCTCCACCATACCGCAGCATCGCCATGCAGCAGCATGGGCAGACCTCGTAATGCAAGGTCATCGCTGACCGACGCACACTCTTTTAAAATCTCCACTGAGTCGATGAATGCTTCTATGGCTTCAGGGTCTCGGCTCTGACCATCGAAGCGCGACGTACGCTTAGACATGTTGCCGGAATTACTTGTTGATAACGTCGGTGACAGTGAAGATGCCATCGCAGCACCGGAGCCTTCAAGGGGCACCCCTGGCCCACCTTTCCCATACGATGTCATGAGGGTTTCGACGAGTTGCCGATTCGCTTCCGCCTGAGTTTTAGCGGAGGTGGCAAGGAATGAGGTCAACTGGTCCCCAGACATAAGTACTGGCGAAGATCTTGCGGCTTCGTCTCCCGAGCCGGACTGGTCACCGTGATCACTCACATTAGTGCCCGTACGTACTTTACGTGGCGGCATCTTCTAGCACATTATTTTTCCGTACGAACGAACGACTCTATCTCACACAATAGTATATGGAGAGCTTTACAAGAATGCGATGTACCCTCAGAAACTATTGAACTTATTCAAGAGAAGTAAAAGTAGAGTTAGATTAGAACAACCATGGTGTGAAATAGATATACGTAGAGGAGTCAGACAAGGTGATCCTCTATCGCCCAGAATTTTTATAACCGTGCTCCAAAGTATTATGAAGAGTCTGAAATGGAAAAATAAGGGTATATTTATAAATGGCAAATATTTGAGTAACCTCAGGTTCGCTGATGATATAGTTCTCTTTGCGGAAACTGCATTACAACTAGAGACTATGATAAGGGAAATACACAGTGTTAGCCTTGAAATTGGCCTACAATTAAATACAAGCAAAACCAAAATTATGACAAACAGTAAAATTATTCCGATAATTGTTGACAATGCTCCAATAGAATATGTTCATGAGTATGTATATCTAGGCAAACAAACATCATTCAAAAAATCTAGGCACCGGGATGATCTAAATAGACGAGTAAACATAGCCTGGAATAAATTTTGGAGCCTAAAAGAAGTCCTCAAGTCAAAACTTCCAATCAGACTAAAGAAAAACATCCTAGACTCTTGTATTTTACCATCTGTCTCCTATGTGTCGCAAACATGGATATTCAACAAATTAACAAGAAACAAGATATTAACAACTCAAAGAGCCATGGAACGGAGCACTCTACAGCTAAAACTAAAACATAAAAGAACAAATAGAGATATCCGAAATACAACAAACGCTATAGACGCCTTACATCATTGCAAAAAACTAAAATGGAAATGGGCTGGCCATGTCGCACGTATGAATGAGGAACGATGGACAAAAAAGATTACCATATGGAATGGTCCATTAGGCAAGCGAAGTAGGGGTAGACCAATGGAAAGATGGCTCGACGAGATTCTAAAGATAACGGGCAATAACTGGACGGAAAAGTCAAAAGACAGAGACAAGTGGAGAAAAATGGAGGAGGCCTTTACTCAGTAGAGAGGTCCTTAATAATTTTGAAATAAATATCAATAAATAATATAATACATTAATAATTAAATACAATATGATAATGTGAAAAATAATATATAAGTAATCTATAATAATGTATAAAATAATATATAATAATCGTATCTTCAATTTATATGTAAACTAAATTAACAAATTAAAAATTTTATCAATGAAAATAAAACAAATTAAATTGTATAACTAAATAACTAAAATATTTTAAATTAAATTGTAGGCATATAAATTATATTGTGATGTATTTTATTAAGGAATAAATAAGGCTTAAATAAATAAATAAACGTCGGTGACAGTGAAGATGCCATCGCAGCACCGGAGCCTTCAAGGGGCACCCCTTTTTTTTTTTTTTTTTTTTTACATGGTGGAAATGCATTAAACTTACGCATACCCGCCGCTTGGGGAGGCGACGGGTTATGTGGGACTCACTCGGGCTAGTCCCGGGATACGCACTAAAACCACCATGGTAGCCAGCCTCACAATGCCTGTAGCGGGGGGCCTGGGTACTCGTGAACGATCTCGCCAGTACCCCCGCTGTACACTGAGCGTCTGAGACTCTCCTCCGGGGACGGGAGGGGGCCAAATGCCTCCTCCCCTCCCCTTCACGCACAAGCGCGTTTAGGCAACCTGAGCTACAGCAGGTTACCTCTTCCCGGGACCGCTTATGTAAGACGAGTGGAGTTCCCCTCCTCCAAACGCCAGCGGTCCCAGGGTCAAGGGGCACCCCTGGCCCACCTTTCCCATACGATGTCATGAGGGTTTCGACGAGTTGCCGATTCGCTTCCGCCTGAGTTTTAGCGAAGGCGGCAAGGAATGAGGTCAACTGGTCCCCAGACATAAGTACTGGCGAAGATCTTGCGGCTTCGTCTCCCGAGCCGGACTGGTCACCGTGATCACTCACATTAGTGCGAACGAACGAAAAGTAGGTACACGCACCACGTAACGTTTTTCAACCGACGCGATATCTGGTTTGAACTGGATTCGCGGCCACTAGTTGGGACGCCACTTATAACGGAGTAAAACACATCGGTATAAGTTATAGATTGTTTATTGGGTGGAACCACGAAAACACAGATTACACGTTATGTAGCGTATCAATAAAATTACAACCTTTGCACTATAGACACGTAACATTACTCTCATTCGACTTTGACAATTCGACCGACTCAGTAAAGCAAACATAATGTACTGTCCGGCGGGCACGAAGCGGCGCGGCGTCTTCCCGACCCGCCCCCCTGCTTTCCCCTCAGGGCTTGCGTTGAAACAGTATACGGAAGTGCGCGTTATAAAAACTAAAAAGACATTGACTAAAACAATAATATGGAGTTTTTTAGCTCTCCTGTAAAATTTGTAATTAGCCACATTCGCAACTTTACCATACAGGTGAAGATATAATAACATAATATATTTTCACTACGAGTTTTGTATCACTGAGTAAAAGTACTAGGTACTAACTACTCCATACTTATTCCGATGGAAAACCTAAATAGTTTCGTATAATGTTTCGTATAATTCAGTACGTAATAGTGAGGAAATGTACTTGATTCGCCTGAATACATGGTCACCATATTTCAATCCCATTGTACTTACATTTTATAGATTTATTTTGTATCAAATACCTACCTATGTAATAAAATACTGAGGGCAGTATATTGAAAACCGGCACATCAGTTATTCTGGACGACTGCAACACATTAGGTCTTTTACGGGTCTTCTAGGCGTCTTTGTTGTGGAAAAAACGTTACTATATGTTTGATTTTAAAAATTAACTATTTAATGGGCCGTCCGTAAACTAATGCAATTAAACATCGATTCATTGTCGTTATTAAATCTTTATTTAATAATGATTTCTCCAGGGTCTTTGGCGTGCTAGGTCGGAAAACCTCCTCGCGAGCCCAAGACTACTGGTCCCATTCGAATATTCATATTCGGTGGGAACAGAAATTTATGGGACGGTGCACGCCGGGCGCAGGTAGTAATCGTTTCTCGGAACGGGATTAGTCCCACGTGAAAGGGTTACTGCTTGTGGCTAATATTCCGACACAGGGGGGGGGGGGGGATCTGCCAAGTTCCTGTGGTCGTATCTTGGCGGACCTTCCATACATCATCCATGTATGGTTGGAATTCCGCGACGACCACCCGCGTGTTTGTGCCGTGCGCGGGGACCCGTACGGGGGGATGAAGGAGTCCTGGAGGTTGAGCCGGTGAGGGGTCGGGCAGTTGTTATCCCTCACCCGCAACACGCCTCTTTGGTCCGGATTTCCCCTTACACGAGAGGTCGGGGTCTAGCCGGGCCCCGATCAATCGGCTGCGACGTCCGGTCGGACGGCCGTCAAGGCTAGCCATGGGTAGGCGTATCTGCAGGTGGCGTCTGGGCTGGCGCCGTGTGCCGGTCTGCAGACGAAGGCGCGCGCCATGCTGGACGTTGGGCTGTCCAGTATCGGTTCGCGTTGGAGGTCTCGCAGATTGGCATAATCCCATGGCTATACCGCCCAATATCCCTGGTGCTTGTAAAGCATCCCGTTTGAGGGCTCGGTGGAGGGTGGGGAATTGGGTTGGTGAACGCCAATAAAGAAGATTTCATGGACCGTAAAAATAAAAATAATACCCAACCTATTGTTAAGGTCAAGGCCTTAACAGATGAGGAATTAGCGGGTGTGCCAGGTGTGGCGCAGCCCGTATCAGAAGAAGAGACGGCAGCGAAGGCTGCTGCCAAGAAGAAGGCTGCGAGGAGAGTCAGGGAGAACTTTTCCCGCCCGGCCACTCCGGTTCCTGGAGCATCGCGGGAACAAGCGGGCACGGAAAGCGATAGCTCCGTCAGGTCCGCCGTGTCGATGGAGTCGCTGGATTGCCGCGCGGAGACTCCGGGGTCCAAAAGACCAAACCCCGCCGGGCAGGATGGGCGCCAGGTCAAGGCCGCCAAATTGTATGAGGGCGCGGACGACGAGGCGGACTTGGCGTTCATTCTGGACCCTTTGCAGGCCCCAACGAACACCAAAAGCAAGAATAGACTGCGCCGTGTCGAGGATCTGGTAGAGGAGCTACGCCAGCAGCAGCCCTCAGCCGACCTGGGTGCAGTCATCCAGGAGTCGCTGGCGGAGGTGGAAAAGGTAGCGGACACGTCCCGCAACTTAAAGGGAAACTTCGTCCGGGTCCTACGGCTTGCGGCGCGGAAAGCTCAGGCGGCCGCCGCCGAGTTACACGGGAGGACCAGCGGGAGCTTACTGGAGCTAGAAAACCAGCGGTTGCGCTCCCAGCTGGCCTCCTTGGAGGCGCGGGTGGCCGCCGTGTCGGCGGAGATTCGCAGACGCCAACCTTGGCAGGCCGGCAAACCATCGCCTGGGCAGCGGTAGGTGCACGCCACCCAAGAGAAAGGGAGCGGGACATCCTGCCACGTCCGCTCCTACATCGCCGCGGTCCAACGATCCGGGCTCTGGCCCCGGTGGGGTGTCCATGGATGTGTAAACATTCTTTCCCCCCCAACTTATTTTTTCAAAGCAACTTGAACCACTGCATCGCTGCGCAAGCTCTTCTTGCGCAGACGAATTTTGAGGCGTACCTGGACGGGCTAACGAGCCATATTAGCTCCTACCAGTCCCGTCCGGTACTCGTCCTGGGCGATTTTAACGCCCACTCTAGTGTGTGGGGCGATGCCCGGGACGACGTTCGAGGGGAGTCACTGCTGGAATGGGCCGCCGGACTGGACCTCCGTCTTTTAAATCGGGGTTCAGTCAGCACCTGTGTGCGATGGCAGGGGGAGTCGATCGTCGACTTGACGTGGGCGACTCCTTCGGCCATGCACCTGGTCTCGGGGTGGAGAGTTGCGGAGGAAATTGCCACGCTGTCGGATCACTGACACATCGTTTTCAGCGTGGCCTTCCGTCCACCCCGAGGCGGCCCTGACCACAGCAGTGTTGTCCCGCCACGGCGCTGGTGCCTACGCCGCTTGGACCGCGACATGTTGACGGCTGCCGCCGTCGCCATCGCCTGGGGGGCGAGTGAGGGTGGAGAGAGGATCCTGTCCGATCCCAATTCGCAAGCGGGCTGGTTCCGGGGCATCATGTCTCGCATCTGCGACACGTCGATACCCCGGATCCGTCCGGGTGACAGACAAGGCTCGCAATATTGGTGGTCGGCCGAAATCGCGCGACTCCGAGCGGAGTATGTCGCAGCGCGTCGCCGACACCAGCGGGCCCGTCGGAGGAGGCGAGCCAATGCCGAAGAGGCTGCCGGAGCGCACAGGGCGTATCAAGTCGCCGTCAAGGCGCTATCCACCGCGATAGCGGAAGCCAAAGCTAGGTCCTGGAACGAGCTCATCGAGGGACCCATGGGGGCGCCCGTACAAAATGGTACTGGGCAAGCTCTGACCATGGGTCCCTCCGTTGACGAGTACCCTGGACCCGGATTTCCTGAGGAGGGCCCTTGCGGCTTCGGGCCCTTGCGGCCCGAAATACCGCCCCTGGCCCGGATGGGATACCGGGCAGGGCGTGGGTTTGCGCCCTGGCAGTTCTGGGGGACCGCTTGAGGCAACTGTTCACCAGCTGCCTCCGTAGTGCCGTGTTCCCCACTTGCTGGAAAGAGGCAAGGCTTGTGCTTCTGCAGAAGCCGGGCAGGACCGCCGATTCTCCCTCGGCGTTCCTACCAATATGCTTGCTGGACGAGGCGGGCAAGCTCTTTGAGCGTGTCATAGCCGCCCGTCTCAGCGAGCATCTGTCCAGAGGGAGCTCTCCTGCGGGGTTTCTTAGGGGTCCGTGTTGGGACCTCTGCTATGGAGCCTCGCGTACGATGCGGTCCTGCGCATAAGCCTCCCTCCCGGAGTGAGCGTCGTCTGCTATACGGACGACACGCTCGTCATAGCCCGGGAGGTAAGCTTCCAGCGGGCGGTACGGCTCGCCGAACTCGGAGTTGCGTGTGTCGTCGCGGCCATTTTGAGACTGGGCCTTCGGGTAGCGCCTCACAAGACCGAGGCGCTATGGTTCCACGGCTTACGCCGTAGGGAGGAACCACCCAGTATGTCGATGCGTGTAGGTGACGCAGAGGTCAGGGTGGGGCGGTACATGAAGTACCTGGGCCTCACCCTAGACAGCCGATGGGGCTTCGAGGAGCATTTTGGGCGTCTGGCCCCTCGAGTGCGCCGGGTAACCGGTGCGTTACACGGGCTATTGCCGAACCTCGGGGGACCCAGGGAAGAAGTTCGCCGCCTCTACGGAGGTGTCGTGCGATCCATGGTCCTTTATGGGGCGCCCGTCTGGTCTGTACACCTGACGGGCGCCTCCCGCTGCAGAGCTATTTTGAATAGCCTGCAGCGTGTGGTGGCCATACGGATCGCACGAGGATACCGGACGGTATCCTTTGAGGCGGCGACACTCCTGGCGCGCCTCCCGCCGTTTGATCTCCTGGCCGCAGTCGACGCGACGGTTTACACCGAGATCCGCATCCGCCGGGAGAGCGGTGAGGCGCCAGAGCAGACGCTCGTTGCCTATAGGCGGGATGCACACCGGCGCGTACTAACACAGTGGCGCGCACGGCTTGAGTTGCGCCTGAACGCGCGCCAACGTGCCGTCGGTGCTATTCTGCCTCACCTCGAGGCCTGGGTGGGAAGGAAGGGTGGTCACGTCACCTACAGACTGACTCAGATACTCACCGGACACGGGTGTTTCGGTGAGTATCTGTGCCGGATCGGCCGAGAAGTGACGACACATTGTCACCATTGCGGGAGCGACCTGGACTCTGCCCAGCATACGCTGGAGGAGTGCCCGGCCTGGGAGGCCGAGAGACGGGTCCTGGTCGCTGAGATCGGACGGGATCTTTCGCCGCCAGCAGTCGTGTATGCGATGCTGGCTGGCGACTCCACCAAATGGGACGCCGTGGTCTCCTTCTGCGAAGCAGTCATGCTCCAGAAGGAGGCCGCCGAGCGGGATCGGGAACGAGCCGACCCCGCTCGTAGACGGAGGAGGCGTCGGGGCGGCGGCAGAAGCCGTTAGCCCTACTCCCCTCGGGGTTGCGGTGGCAGTATGAGAAGTGTCCTCTACTGCCGCCACGTGCAAGCAGCCCCGGGAAGACAGCGAACTGTTTGTGGCGCAGTCGCTGTGCCGTACTGGCAGGAGTCGGCAAATGGGGAGGGCAACCCACAGCTCTCCCCAGGTGCGTGTCCCGACCATCTGGGACACGGCGCAAAAGGGGGGCACCGGAGCAGCATACCCGCGTTCCCGGGGCTCCCCGTATCAGGCGCCAGAAGAAGTCCATGGCAGGTTAGGTTTAGTCGGTGCGAGTCCGACATACCCACCCGCAGGCACTTTTTGCGGGTGGCATGCATTAGCATTCCCCCTGCCTTATCAAAAAAAAAAAGAAAAAAAAGGGTCTTTGGTTATGAAGATCACCATGGCCGAACGTCCTGATATTGCTAGGACTTAAATTACACTGAGTAAAAGTACTAGGTACTAACTACTCCATACTTATTCCGATGGAAAACCTAAATAGTTTCGTATAATGTTTCGTACCATTCAGTACGTAATAGTGAGTAAATAGACTTGATTAGCTTGAATACATGGTCACCATATTTCAATCCCATTGTACTTACATTTTATAGATTTATTTTGTATCAAATACCTATGTAATAAAATACTGAGGGCAGTATATTGAAAACCGGCACATTATGTTATTCTGGACGACTGCAACACATTAGGTCTTTTACGGGTCTTCTAGGCGTCTTTGTTGTGGAAAAAACGTTAATGCAAGTTTTGGGGTTAAGTATATGTTTGATTTAAAAAATTAACTATTTAATGGGCCGTCCGTAAACTAATGCAATTAAACATAGATTTGTCGTTATTAAATCTTTTTTTTAAATGTTTTCTCCAGGGTCTTCGGTTATGAAGATCACCATGGCCGAACGTCCTGATATTGCTAGGACTTAAATTCATTTTATTTTTCTTTCAGTGGCATTACGAGTGTGAATGAAATTAATGAAATATTAAAAATTAAATTAGCTTTGATTTCCACATCAAATGTTTCTTCGATTTTTATAAGGCAAATGCCCATCAGACCGAACAACTTTTGCCTAGACTTTATTCCTACATGTATTATGGTGTGGTCTCCTTCGAGCACTCGACGAGTTAGCAGCCCTTGAGAACGGTCCGTTGAGGACTGAAACACGTGTTGTACCCAACACGTGTTTGGGTACAACACGTGTTGTACTCAAACACGTGTTGCAAATTACTGGCGCATGTAATTTGCTTTTTTATATTTGCTTCTTGCATGTGCACATTTTTGCGGGCGGGAGGGCGCCGGTGCAAATTGCATCCCGGCATGATTAAACTACCAATTAGCGGAATTAACACTACATATTGATTGTTATGGATTTCCGCAAAGTGACACCTGATTCCATTACTTATTATGATGTACTTAGCAATTTTGAAATTTGGCACCGAGAGATAAAGGAAAAAAAGAGAACATTATCGATTTTTTATACGTGCCAAGCAATGTCAACGTAAAATTGAGCTTCTCACTCACTGTAAGACCAAAAATAGAGGTCAAAATAGGCATGTAAAGATAGTCTTTACATTCCTATCAAGGAGTATAAAATAAGCATTAGCCGGAATCAGCGTCGCAACGCCGTTAGGGGTCAACGTCGCGACGCGACGTTAAGTACATATATTACTTAGCCAAAAGACGACGACGTTAACAAAGGCGTCAGCCAATCAACGTAAGTCACGTCTAGATTGTTGTGTGGAGAATTTGACCAAGTTTTCGTCATTAAGAGATAATGGGAAACATTTTTTTTAAGTTATTTTAAAATGTCATCTTCTACATTTTACGATCTGTTTTCGAAACTTGCAACATATTTCAAAACGTAGTTCTAATACGGTGAAAGTACAGACGCCAGCACATCAAGCTACTCCAATCTGTCAAATTTCCCCAACTGAAAGTGAACCTTCTGCTTTTGTGAGAGAAAGTTTAAAATCTATAAAAGAATTTTTGACAGATTGGGGTAGCTGGATGTGCTGGCGTCTGTACACAGAGGATCAGTTATATTATTATCGACTAGCTGGTGCCCGCGACTTCGTCCGCGACAATTTTGAATGATGACTAATGTAACTACTTACTTCTAGCTTAATCTAAAAAATATAACTTTTAAAACAAATAAGCAATATAAATTTAAGAAAACCTAACCTATAAATAACCAAACTAAGAAATAAACTAAAGACTACTTTGCTACTGTTACTTAAAAAAACGACCCGATATCATCAACCAAAAAAATCAAAGAATACAATATATCAATTGTACTAAAGAACAATTGTACTACAGACAGTAAGTCAAATAAAGTAAAATAATAAGCAACGATGCAAATCACAAAGGTCCCATTAGAATAGGTTGCGACCACGGCATTGATAGGTCTTATATAACATTTTGTGAACGAAACCATAGAACGATTTAAAACGATGATTACGCCATCTACTAACAAAAATATAAACTTGTAAAGCGGTAAAATTAAGATGTGTGCGTAGTTTTTGGGTGAGATAAGATAAGAACTTTATTCGCTTAAGACCCTTAGAGGGCACGCGAATAATTTATTAATCATACATATCGTAGATATGTAGGTAGGTATGATTATACAAATTCAATGGCAAAGATTTTACATAATTCTTACATAACTACTTAATATTTAAATAACTAATACAAAATTACATTACTATACAATAACCACTAAATATTTAAATAACAAACGCAAAACTTAAATTATTGACTACCACAGAAATTGTTCCTTGTATCTCATATGTTCTATGTTTTACAATCCAAGTATTCTGTTAATGTGTAGAAACACTGACCAATCAGCCAGACTTTTAATTTGGGCCTAAACAGCCGTAGAGGCAACTCTCTTAAGGCTTTTGGAATGTGGTTATACACTTTTATTGAAGTAGCGTGGCTATTTTTGTAATGTAAAGTAGTTCTACACCACTCTACTCTTAACTTAGTGGGATCTCTTTTCAGGAATTTACTATCCTCGCTAACTTTTGGAAACAAATTTGGATAGTTTCTAACAAATGTAGCAATTTCTAATATATACACCAAGGTTAATACATTTGATTTAATAAAAAGGGGCCTGCAACTATCAAAGGCCTTAGCACCACATATCGCTCTAATACACTTCTTCAGTACGATAAAAATCCTATTAAATTCGGTAGCATTGCCCCATAAAAGTAATCCATATCTGAGTATAGAACTAACATACCCATAGTAAGCGCTTAGAGCAGCATTTTCGTTTGCAGTTTTACGAAGTTGTTTTAGTGCGTAGGTATACTAACTTATTTAATTTATCACAAATTGTTTTATATGAATTCCCCAATTACAGTTTTCATCTTATATAATGCCCAAAAATTTTATGTTATGATCCCTCTTAATTTGTTCCCCGTTTAATGAAATCTTTAACTGTTGTGGCTTTAATTTATAATTTGAAAACTGTACAAATTTAAGCTAAGATTTAAGCGATCACCTATTGATTCAGTTTTGGACTACCTTTTATTTCAAGCATTTATTTATTTTAACCGATATACCAAATAAGTTCCACGATCTGAAACGATAACGTTACAAAATTGTGAACTTGTACATCAGTAAAATTAAAATGATATTTTTTGGGTGCGATCATCTCGACATGATCAATTTATTACTAATTAGGTAGGGTTAAGGAGGCAACAGTGACTCATGTGTTTTTCGAAAAGCTAAATTAAATATAAATCCTTACTGGATTGATATGAAACTTATACATATTATTCATTATCTATTATAGTTTAACACTGCATCAACACAATTCCATAAAATAGGTTTAAAATAAAATAAATAATAAAAAACAAAAAAAAGATTTTTGAGCCACTGTGCACACCCAGGTGTCCACAGTGACCCAACCCTGGGGTCCACAGTGGCTCAAAAGGTACACAGTGACTCATCAAAAGGAGTAATAAAAATAGTCAAAATAATTCAAGTGTTATATATTTATTAAAGAACAAAAAAATGTTTACATTTTTAAATTGTCAATTTTTCCACACTGGTATGCCAGTCTCCGGCTTTCTTTGGCTGTTAATCCGTAAAATAGAAGAGCACAATGCGTTATATAGTTTTTTAGTGTAATCTCTTGTTCGGCTGTGAAAATCATATTGAGTGAATTATTGGGCTCTAGTTGGGATGATGTCAAATCTTCCAGCGAAGGAGCATCTTTAAATTTATGATGGTATCGTTTTAAAGTGGCAAAAGAGACTCCAACATTTTTCGAAGCCTTACGTATAGATTCTCCGTTTCGAATTAATATCAATCCCTCCTTTTGGGGTCGCGGCAATCTAAAAACAAAAATAAATGCCTTTAAATGTAGCAATCATAAGTATTTAAATATCTGGTACTAGTACATAGGTACACAGTGACTCACGAGCCACTGTGTACTTTTTAAAATTGAGTCACTGTGCACTACTACGCCATTTTGAAAACTTTGTTTTGTAACAATAAAACTAAAATCCAATTCTCATAATAAAACTGTATGAATGAAGATTATACAATATTTATCAACCAGCAAATATAATAGTCATAACCAATTGCCATTATTTTACGTAAATAAAACAGAGAAACTTACCTTAAAATCTAACTTCATCCAAGCGAAATTTGTTTTCTCTCTGTGACACAACACAACGACACTGCACCGGCCGGCCGACTAGTTCAAACACGTTTGGGGGTTACGTGCTATGATGTGCAAAAGAGACAAACCTACTTTATGCTTTGTCTAACCTGGAAACATTGATGAGTCACTGTTGTCGACTGAGTCACTGTTACCTCCTTGACCCTACTACGCTAACTCGAATTTTAGGTAAATTAGTTTTTTATCCCAATTTGATTAAAATGTCGCTTTTTTAGTTTGTTATAACTATTACCAAAAAAAGAAGTTACAAATCTTATAAAATCCTAAATCTTTACTTAGACGACAACGACCACGACATTTTAAGCAACTTGGCAAAATATGAATTTCTCTAAAATTTGAGTTGGCGTAAATTGTTGGTGTCGATTTATTGAATCAGTTGAGGATAACCTTTTTTTAACAACAAATTATTCCATGGATTGCTTTATTTTTAACTTAAAGACCAAATACCAATTTACATGCGTTTAACTAAAAAAAAACAGATTTTCATACAAACTTACATCCCCTATTTTAGTCGTCCTTAGGGGTGGAATTTCCAAAAATCCTGAAACATATACTTATATTTTTTGAATGATAGGCCAAATACTAATTTTCTTGCGTTTACCTTAAAAAATGTCACAGTTTTCATACAAACTTTCGTCCCCTATTATACGCCCTAAAGGGCTGGAATTCCCAAAAATCCTGAAATACATATTTTTAATTTTTAACTGAAATGCCAAATACTAATTTACATGCGTTTAACTTAATACTTGTTGTCAATTTTTCATACAAACTTACATCCCCAATTTTACGCCTTTGGGGGTGGATTTTGCAAAAATCCTTAAATATTTATTTTAAGTTTTAATTGCAAGGCCGTATACCAAAGCCTTTGATCATAAAATCTTTCATCCCTTATTTTACTCCTTTAAGGGTGATATTTTCATAAACCCTTGTACAGTGGATAACTACGTCATAAAAGGTACCTACTGTCAAAATTTCAAGTCTCTAACTCCAGCCGTTTAGGCTGTGCGTTGATATGTCAGTCAGTCAGTATAAACTTACATCCCCTATTTTACGCATAAAGAGCTGGAATTGAGTGGAATTTCCAAAAATCCTGAAATAAATATATATTTTTAACAAAAAGGCCAAATACTCATTTTCATACCTTTAACTTCAAAATTGTCGCATTTTTCAAACAAACTTACATCCCCTATTTTACGCATAAAGAGCTGGAATTCCTAAAAATCCTGAAATACATATTTTTAATTTATAACTGAAATGCGAAATACCAATTTTCGTGCGTTTAACTTAAAACTTGTTGTCTCATTTTTCATACAAACTTACATCCCAAATTTTACGCCTTTGGGGGTGGATTTATCAAAAATCCTTTAATAAATATATTTTAAGTTTTAACTGCAAGGCCGTATACCAAAGCCTTTAACATCAAAATGACGAATTTTCATAAAATCTTTCATCCCTTATTTTACTCCTTTAGGGGTGGTATTTTCAAAACCCTTGTTCAGTAGATGCCTACGTCATAAAAGGTACCTACTGTCAAAATTTCAAGTCTCTGACTCCAGCCGTTTAGGCTGTGCGTTGATATGTCAGTCAGTCAGTATAAACTTACATCCCCTATTTTACGCCCTTGGGAGTGGAATTTCGAAAAATAATGAAATAAATATATATTTTTTTAACAAAAAGGCCAAATACTCATTTTCATGCGTTTAACTTTAAAAATGTCGCATTTTTGAAAGAAACTTACATCCCCTATTTTACGCCATAAAGAGCTGGAATTCCCAAAAATTCTGAAATACATATTTTTAATTTATAACTGAAATGCCAAATACCAATTTTCATGCGTTTAACTTAAAACTTGTTGTCGCATTTTTCAAACAAACTTACATCCCCAATTTTACGCCCTTGGAGGTGGAATTCTCAAAAATTCTGAAATGTATATTTTTAATTTTAATCTGTAATGCCAAATGGTATGCTTGGAGTTTCCTGCGAGATCGAATCAGAAATGCAGGCGAACCAAAGTAACCGACATAGCCGTAAGAATTGCCAAGTTGAAGTGGCAGTGGGCAGGGCACATAGCTCGTAGAGCCGACGGCCGCTGGGGCAGAAAGGTTCTCGAGTGGCGACCACGAACCGGAAGACGCAGCGCGGGCAGGGCCCCTACAAGATGGACCGATGATCTTGTGCGGGTCGCTGGAAATCGCTGGATGCGGATGGCTCAAGACCGGCAATTGTGGAGATCTTTTGGGGAGGCCTTTGTCCAGCAGTGGACGTCTTTCGGCTGATATGATAATTTTTTTACGTCACTTAGTCCTCAATATTTTCATGTAACTCCTTACAAATTCCAAGCCATGCAGCTTGTCGTGCATCCCTGTCTTTGTATAAGTCATTAGATATATCCGTGATATATCCCATAAAGCGGGGCGACACTGTACTTCCAATATAACATGTTCTGTATCAATGTTACCGGAAATGCATGAAATCAAGGAATTGTATACAAATCCTAGTAAATGTGTACAATTCCGATACTATTTAGGAAATGTATAAAATATTGTTTGAAAAACTATTCAATGCATAGATATCCTAGGAAATGTATACATTTCCTCGGAATTGTATATAATACCGATATCGTATTAGGAAATGTGTAAAGTAAATGCTTTCTGTAATAAAACACGTTGTTAATAATATTTTTTTATTATAGCACTTATTGAGACAATCGGGTACCAGTCACATCGTAAAACAATAATAATATGTTCATATTATCTTACAAATTAAAACTTCTAAAATCAACTATCTATTAACTTTTAACGTATCACAACATCAACTTTTATTTATTCTTATAAAATCAAATTTTAATTTGGCAAGTAATCATTCTGATAATTAAGTACCTAATTATAAATGTCACAGTATAAAAGTAAATATTAATATTATAATACTTTGTCAGTCCATATAGCTATTTATTTTTGCAGGGTAAGCTCGAATGGCATTTGGAAGTACATAATACTTTATTTTTAAAACACAGACATCTTGCTGTAGCACAGTTTTTCTTGCAAAGGCACTTCTTAAATCTCTGGCCGGTTCCAGTGGATTGCAAGTTAGCAACTGACCGTATTGCAATATCGGTACTCGGTACATCGTCTGCATCAAGAAGAACTCTTGGACACACATTAATCTGAGATCGAGCATATCATTGTTTTAAGATACCGTTCTTGGTACCAATCTGATAAGAGTTCATCATCGGTTTTAGTCAAAACTACACCAATAATGTTACGTGCATCACCTCATCCTCTATCAACATCAGGAACTGCAATTCGTACTGAAGCGCCAATAGGTACAGGGGCCAACTTCTTTTCACTCAATTTCAGCATTTTGTTGTAGGATTTTCTTAGCATTTTGACGATTATCTAGTACTCTATCTTTTTTTGAACATATTGGACACAAAACTTTTGATCCAAATCCTTCATCGGGTGATCCTACAGCAACAGCGCAAATAGCGTGGATTGCACATACACATTACAAGGCACTGCGCGATCGCCGGATCAGGCGAAGCAATACCCTCCCCTCGTCCCGCTGTCCCCGCGTACCCACCAATATCTTAAATGTTTTACATTTCCGATTGCTATTTAGGAAATGTTTAGATTTCCTAGGAAATGTGTAATGTGTAAGTATAATATAATTTATTTCACACATTTCCGTACGATTTTAGGAATTACATACATTTCCTAGGAATTGTATACAATGACGGATTACATACATTTCCGTTAACATCAATAAAACTCACAGTTGGCACGTTCGGCCATGGTGATCTTTATAACCGAAGACCCTGGAGAAATCATTATTAAATAAAGATTTAATAACGACAATGAATCGATGTTTAATTGCATTAGTTTACGGACGGCCCATTAAATACCTAGTTAAATTTTTAAAATCAAACATATACCTAACCCCAAAACTTGCATTAACGTTTTTTCCACAACAAAGACGCCTAGAAGACCCGTAAAAGACCTAATGTGTTGCAGTCGTCCAGAATAACTGATGTGCCGGTTTTTAATATACTGCCCTCAGTATTTTATTACATAGGTATCAATTTATTGCAGAGACTGTACGTAAGCACGGCGCGTCCGACACGGATAACGTAGCAGCGCTCAATGATTATATAGAAACAGAATGACATGAATCAAGCATGCACAGCGGACGCACGTGCCGTGCGCCCACTCAACGCAGCGAAGGCCCTAATGTGTGTAGGTCAATAATAAACTTATACACCAATCTTACATAAATACAAATATATACCTAAGTACCTCTATTATATTCAATTTAAAATACACTAAATACTGATGTACAGACGCCAGCACATCAAGCTACTCCAATATGTCAAATTTCACCAATTGAGAGTGAACCTTATGCTTATGTGATAAAGTTGAATACCTTTAAAAGAAACTTGACAGATTGGGGTAGCTGGATGTGCTGGCCTCTGTACATTCTAACTGGATGAAATATATAGATAGTGACTCCTGACTTATCTTTTAAAAGAATAAATAGTATTGCAGTTCCGAATATTTGGCGGAGACATCCACAGCCTGACCGCATGAACAGTTCAGGAGTAGGAATAGAAGTTAGTTTTATGGAGAGGAAATTTTAGAAGCAATTTCATGTATAAGGAGCATATGAAAGATATTGAAAAGTAGATACAATATGCGAGTGTATCTTTACGAAATTTAAAGACATGGTCGTAGTTTTTCAGTCCGAATATAAACCAAAAGCATATAATTTGTAAACGCTCAAGTTTATTTAATTTAGGAGTTAGTCTGTAGTGTCCAGATACCAACTATATCAGAACGTTCGGCCATACATAAATGCCTCTATTTCTTGAACTGGACCGTTAACGAATTACCTGATTGGTATTTTTATGCGTCATGCGTATTTTTATGCGTTCTGATGTAGGTAGGTACCTATATTAAATTAGTATTTACACTGTGATGATTATATATACCGATTGGCGATTGCACAGGACGGCATTTCGGGTAAAACCCAAGGGGTTTTTTGGGTCAGAAGTACAGACGTGTTTACTCGGCCGCGAATGAGTGTCCACTGACGGCGGTGTATGCCCGCTGGGCATACATTGGAGACCAAATACGCGTCGGTTTGTCCTCTCTCTAGTATTTAATGCTGAGTTTTAATATTACATAAATTGCATTTTACCTGAAATCGGGTATATTTACTTTTATTCATTATTTACTTTTATATAGTTATGATTTAAATAACTTGGTAGGTACTTATTGTATAAGTGGAGGCAAGAATGGAATATAAAATAAAGACCCATTAGTGTTTTAATGTTATTTTCAGTAAAGTTTTATTTGCAGTTTCATCCCAATGAATAACAACAGGGCTTGATAATGTTACGTAGTCATATTTTAAGTCCATGTTATCTGAAAATGAAAATATTATATAACAGAACATGAAATATATAAAATAAAAATAAAGCTTGCAGATATACAGCGCAAATGTATCGCACACTGCAAATGCACAGGATCTGCGTTCCAAGATGTAGGTAGGTACTTTATTCCTACCTAATGTTTTCAAAAACCCTTTATAAGTGTCTTCATTTCTTATAACACTTGCAATGTACACTTCTAATCTGTTGTTTCTCTTACAGAATGTTTCAATAACATTGCATAGAGGTGTTAGTATAGAGGGGTCATACACAATGTCTGCTCCAATTAATACATCTGGTACAACAGTATCTGACAAATTTTCAATCTCATTCCAATCCAGCATCATTACACCTAGAAATGAAAATTATTTAACCATTTGCACATAATGTTAAATATCTTATCATATATCTTATTTAAAAATTCTTCTGTCAATTGTAAATAAAGTATTATTTCATATTCGTATTATGTCATTCTGTCAAATGACGAACATATGAATATCTTAATAAAAAAAAATTGCTATATCTACAACTTTGAGAAAAACTAACTTCACATATTCATAATGTATTATGCATAATTAGACCAGGATCGATAATTTTTAAAACCAAAAAAAATAATAGTAGGATGAAACCCATTAGAAAAGGAGGGGAATATTATAAAAATGAAAGGAAAAATAATTTACGGGCGATCTGAGTTCGGTAAGGGTACGGGGGTGAGTTTTTAAGGGTAAAAAACGGTTTTTCTCGATTTCGGGCAAAACTAAAAGTCCTATCGAATAAAGTCAAATGGCAAAGTTGTAGGTAATAAAAAGATCTAAAACTTTTGTATTTACACTTTTTTCACATAACCTAAAATTTATGTGAAAACTTCAAATAACCAAGTTTTTGGTTTTTTATTTTTATCTTTTACATAAATTTTTCTTTTTTAACGAAATTTGTTGAAAACTTACCTTATTATGTCCCAAATACGCTGTAATTTATTTGATTAAAAATATTTATTTGTTCACCTTATTTTGAACTAATATCGAAGAAACACCCTAATTTTCAATCGAAAAGTCACCCGTCAAAATATCAGCTTTTTTCAAAAAGTTGGTATGTTTTCTGTTCGTTGAAATCTCTACTTTCCGATGGTGAAAAAAATATATATGTACCTATAGTAAATCTTCTCAGAAAATGCAAAAAAAGAAATCGAATTCTTTTTTAATTACATCTAAAATTTTGAGCTATTTATTAAAATTAACACTTTAATTACTCAAAAAACAGTAGATTACATGTAACATAGATAAAAAAAAAATGCAAATAAAAATATACTAAGATAATTAACAAACAAATAAGTTAATCAAATTAATATTTTATAAGACATCTACAATATTTGGAGTAAGTTGTCCAATCTTCTTTAAATTATATGCGTAGATGTCTATTTATATTTTAAGATAAATTATATACCTGAGTGACCTACGAAAAATAGTAGCCCATCAAAAGGTATTTCATGGAGAAGTGGGGAAGGGGCTAGGCGGGTCTGGGTCTTACTACATACATACTAATAATAATCTCCTTAATTTTGCACAAACAAATTTAGTTAATCGCATAAAAAAAAATTTCAATGTACATAAAAATATATTAAAAATCTATAAAAATATATATCGTAAATATATTTTTAATAACAAACGTTTGGCCGATTTTCAAATATATTCTATACATTTCAAATATATTTCAGATATATTCAAAATATATGAAATATACATGAAAATCAACCAAAAGTTAGTTATTAAAAATATATTTACTATACATATTTTAATTACAATATTTTTAAACAACAAAATATTAAAGAAATAAATGTCAAAATGTATAAAAAATATATTATAAATATATTAAAAATCTATTTAAAATGTATAAAAAATATATTATAAATACATTAAAAATCTATTTAAAATGTATAAATATATATTTATACATTTTAAATAGATTTTTAATATATTTATAATATATTTTTTATACATTTTGACATTTATTTCTTTAATATTTTGTTGTTTAAAAATATTGTAATGAATAACGTAATCAGAATAAAGTATCTACATTTAATTGTAAGATTTACATTTATATTTATATATAATGAGATTTTCTATGACATAAATATAATTAGCATTAAATAAATCAACTTTTTAATTGCAACAAATTGCAGCAATCACATTTTTAGATGATTTTTTTCATAATAAATAAAAAAAAAACGAATTAGAGTTATTTTCGATTTTTTGCATTTTCTGAGAAAATTTACTACAGTAACATATATATTTTTTTTCACCATCGGAAAGAAGAGATTTCAACGAACAGAAAACATACCAACTTTTTGAAAAAAGCTGATATTTTGACGGGTGACTTTTCGATTGAAAATTAGGGTGTTTTTTCGATATTAATTCAAAATAAGGTGAAAAAATAATTATTTTTAATCCAATAAATTACAGCGTATTTGGGACATAAAAAAGTAAGTTTTAACCAAATTTTGTTAAAAAAGAAAAATGTATGTAAAAGATAAAAATAAAAATACCAAAATCTTGGTTTTTTGAAGTTTTCACATAAATTTTAGGTTATGTGAAAAAAGTGTAAATACAAAAGTTTTAGATCTTTTTATTACCTACAATTTTGCGATTTGACTTTTTTCGATAGGACTTTTAGTTTTGCCGGAAATCGAGAAAAACCGTTTTTTACCCTTAAAAACTCACCCCCATCCCCTTCCCGACCTCAGAACGCCCGTAAATTATTTTTCCTTTCATTTTTATAATATTCCCCTCCTTTTCTAATGGGTTTCATCCTACTATTATTTTTTTTCACTCTATATTAATTTTAAACGCTTCTACCCTGGTCTAAATGCTTTTACTTGCAATATTTTGGTGTAAATTAAAGACGGGCCTGTTGGTGTGGTTGGCAAATGCTTACATTTCCCACTGGAGGTCATGGGTTCGATAAATGAAGGACACATAGTTGTGTGCATGAACAGGGCTGTTTGACCTGAGTCCGGGTGTAATAATCTATACAAGTATATGTTTAAAAAAGAAACATAGTATATGTAGTATATCAGTTATCTGGTTTGCATGGTACAAGCTCTGCTTAGTTTGGGATCAGATGGCCGTATGCAACTAATGTCCCGGAATATTATTACTATTATATTGGAAGAAATTTGCCATTTTCTGTAAGAGATATGTGACAAAAAACCAGGTTACACACCTTTACCACCTCCGCACTGGTAGAAATATAAACTAAGAAATTTTACTAAAATAAAATAATCATATTAACACACCCAATGACTTATCTTGACCTAAAAACAAAGTCATGTCTGCAGTTTCTTCATGTAAAAGACTGGGAAAATTAACTTGAATATTTTCACTGATAGTTTTCAGTACTTCATGGTGACAATCTGTGAGTATCAAAGTTTTAACTTTACACAGCTTTCCAATTGTTATACCAGTAAAACCCACACCTGAACCTAGTTCAAGTACATTTTTGTTCAAAAATAATTCTTGATTACATATTGCCCAATCTGCTAACATCAAAGCTGCCTGAAATTATACCAAAAGAACTCACTTACACTATGGACCAGACAAATGGTTTATGGTTTGCCATACATATCAGGTGGAGTTGCAGACTGCATACAAAACTTTGTGTAAATGGAACATCTAAAATATATGATTAACAATTCTGAATGGTCCAAAGTAAAGTACCAAGATTGATAAGATATCTATACAAATAAATAAAATTGAAGTGTCTGTTTGTAATATTAAAATGACCGCTTTTTACTACATGTATATGAATATATATACGGTACATACACCAAAATAACATTTTTTACAATTTTTGTATGTCTGTCAGTCTGTTTGTTCCGGCTAATCTCTGAAATGGCTGGAGCGATTTTGACGGGACTTTTATTGGCAGGTAGCTGATGTAATAAGGAGTAACTTAGGCTACTTTTATTTTTGAAAAATCTTTTATTTATGAAGAAACAAAATAAAAACAAAATAAACTAATTAACACGCGGATGTAGTCGTGGGTACAGCTAGTCTCAAATATAAAATTCGAAACGGAAATGAACCTTCGGACGTATTATATCTTCTTAAAATTCTTTAGCAGATTTCTTTTTATTGTTAATTTACTTTTAGTTTCAAATAGATTCGTTAAGTTTCTTTTTTTATACATAAATTACTCGTAATTAAGATGCATATGGTTAGCGGTAGGATTATCTTTATTTTATTTTGGATTACTGGCTTTTACTTTGTGGATACATATATTTAATTTAATTGTGTTTTTGTACGCTGGCGGGTGGTGCAGAGGTTAAAATTTTGTTCTTAATTTTGCACTAGGTTAGTTTATTTATTCAATATTATATTATTAGATATTTATATTATATAATAATTATTTGTAATATTTTATATTATTATTATGTCTATTAGTAACTCTGATGATGAATCTTTTCATTCTGCTAATGATTCTGTAATATCGGCCAATGATAGTTTTTGCTCTGTAAGCGATACACTCGGTGCATTTATACGACAACAGTTTGATACTCGTCATAATATGCTAAATGTATGT
The DNA here is from genome assembly GCA_951640165.1 of Pseudoips prasinana. Classification (NCBI taxonomy): domain Eukaryota; kingdom Metazoa; phylum Arthropoda; class Insecta; order Lepidoptera; family Nolidae; genus Pseudoips; species Pseudoips prasinana. Next base: position 12,696,070 of record OX621241.1, on the reverse strand, counting down.
CACATTAACGCTCAAAGCATTCCCAGTAAATACAGCGACTTGCTTGAAGCATTTACTGACTGCAATGTCCATGCCATTCTGATTTCCGAGAGTTGGCTCAAACCTCATCTTCTCTCAACCACTTACCCTCTTCCGGGGTACATACTTGTCCGGAATGACCGGATAGGTAAAGGGGGGGGCGGGGTAGCCATTTATATTAGAAGTGATCTTCCCTACAAGATTATGGAGGCTTCTCCATCCAGCTACTCAGCCTCCGCCGAATTCCTATTTATTGAGGTTACTATAAAGGGGTCCAAGGCCATAATTGGCGTTGTTTATTGCCCCCCTTCTGTTGATTACTTCACCGGTTTCGAACTGGTTCTTGAATCGTTGGGTTCTCAGTATGCACACTACATCATCATGGGCGACTTTAATACCAATCTCCAAGCTCCAAAGTCTCCTCGTTCCCGCAAATTCCTTCACATCATCGAGTCAAGCAGCTTGCATGTGTTGCCGCTTCAAGCTACTCACCATAATGCGTCCGGTGATGATACTTGGCTCGATGTAATCCTCACCTCTAACCCTTCCTTGGTTTCCTCCCACGGACAGTACGATGCTCCTGGTTTCTCCCATCATGACCTCATATTCATGTCCTATATCCTTAAGCCACCTAAAGTCAAACCCAAGGTACTGCGTGTGCGTTCTTTTGCTCGGATTAATGTTGAAAATTTGGCAAAGGATGCGTCCAATATCGACTGGAAGCAGCTGATGGAGGCTGATATCATTAATGATAAGATCGGATTGTTTAATGATGCTGTCACCAGGCTATATGATATCCACGCACCCATTAAAAATGTTAGACTGAAACGTCCACCAGCGCCTTGGATGACGCAAGGGATCCGAATGGCAATGCGTCGCAGAGACCGTGCCTTTCGAAGGTATAAAAAGGATCGATCTAATGAGCAATGGGGCTTGTTTAAGGTTGCTAGAAATCGGTGTAATAAGATGATACGTGACGCTAAACGCCGACATATTCTCGATAATATATCTACTTCTACTCCTGCTGGTATCTGGAAGTTTTTGGGAACTCTAGGTATTGGCAAGTCGCGAAATTTAGACCTCCCCAGCACAATAAGTTTAGATGATCTTAATCTACATTTCTCCACAAGTTCTTTTATGGATCATCAAACAAAAACCCAAACTATATACTTTTTAAATGGTCTAACGCGCTCCAATATAGATTCTTTTCATTTTTCTCCAGTTGATTCGAAGGACATTAAGAAGGTTATCCTATCTGTCAAATCTAACGCAGTTGGCTGTGACTACATCAGTCGACGCATGTTAGTACCAATCCTGGACCACCTTCTTCCCGTAATAACCCATATCATTAATTATTCCTTGTGCCATGGATCTTTCCCCGCTTTATGGCGTAAAGCCTATGTCCGTCCACTTCCTAAAGTCACCAACCCATCACTTCTCACCCACTATCGTCCTATCTCCATCCTTCCCTTCCTATCCAAGGTACTTGAGTCCGCTGTCCATAAACAACTTTCCCATTTTATCCTATCCAATAACTTAATAAGTCCCTTACAATCCGGGTTTAGGCCTGGTCATAGCACCACCACCGCTCTCCTAAAAGTGACTGGCGATATTAGGGCTGGTATGGAGGGGACTATGGTCACAGTCCTGGTGCTGGTTGATTTCTCCAACGCCTTTAATACCGTCAGTCACGATATCCTTTTATGTATCCTTTCCTACCTTAGGGTGTCTGACGAATCTCTGGAGTGGTTTTCTTCCTATCTTCAAGGGCGCCAACAGTCTGTTCGCAGTGGTGATGTTTCATCAAACTGGTGTAAATTAGATACTGGCGTTCCTCAAGGCGGTATCCTTTCTCCCCTCTTATTTTCGGTATTTATAAATCTCTTAACTCAAAATCTTCAGTGTTCGTATCATCTATACGCCGATGATCTACAACTTTACGCACAGACAAGCATCGATAAGTTAGCAGAAGCGATCGTCGCCATAAATAGGGATCTTGATTTAATTAGGGAGTGGGCTAACAGGTTTGGCTTGACTGTCAATCCACTCAAATGTCAGGCTATCATCGTGGGCAGTTCCCGAATGATGAGTTTAGTGGATGTTGACAGTCAACCTCCAGTCTTGTACAACAATTCTGTTATTCCATACTGCCAGAATGTAAAGGACCTTGGTCTGCTGGTTGATGCTACTTTAAGCTGGCAAAACCAAATCGTTAGCGTCAGCCAAAGAGTGACTGGGATCTTGCGGTCACTGTATAGGTTAAAGAATTTCCTACCATCCGAGACAAAAGTAACGCTCGTGCAGGCCATTCTTTTTCCTATAATCGACTATGGTGATGTGTGCTACTTTGACCTGAATGCAGATCAACTCAATAAATTAGACCGTCTTCTGAATAACTGCATTCGATTCGTATTCAATCTTCGTAAGTACGACCATGTGTCATCTTACCGTTCTCAATTGAATTGGATGCCCATTCGGCACCGAAGAAACCTCAGAGCACTCACTACACTATTTTCTCTTCTCGACTCTCCGATTTCTCCATCCTACTTAGCTCCCTATTTTCAGTATCTATCTTCTAACCACAACAAAAATCTCCGTTCCACTCATAACAGACTTTTACAATGCCCTTCTCATCGGACTAACTTCTTACATTCTTCCTTCTTTGTACAAGCTATTCTTCTCTGGAATGCGCTACCTCCGGAAATCCGAATGGCTAAGACGCGGGTTACTTTTAAAATCAAAACTCGTGACTACATTCACAAAAAAATTAAGGCAGAATCAACTTAATATTACAGTTTGTGTATATATTATTATATATGTAATATATTTATAAATGTATATATATTTAATATATTTGTCTATATATTTATATGTATATATATATACCTATATATTTATGTATTTATAGTATAGTGTGTAGTTATGTAACTATTGTATTTATACGATTGTATTTTATAGTACTTGTCAAGTATTTTAGTAATTTTTATTATACTTGGTCTATAGTGCACCTACCATATTATCTCTGCATCACCCTAAGGTTGACTGGGAGAGAATGCCTTTGGCATTAAGTCCGCCTTTGTACAGTTTTGTGCAATAAGTATATATAAATAAATAAATAAATAAATAAATAAATAAATAATGGTAACAGAATGAAATTTTATTCACCTGATCTTTAGTGGAATCTAAGGTCATATAAATGTATTTAAATTATAATATTATACAAATTGTAGAGCATTTATTGGAGTTCAGGTCAGTGGTCCACATTAACATTATTTATACAAAATAATGGTAATGTGAGCACTAAACCCAAAGTCTTAGTGAAAGGGTAACATTTAAAGTTTTAATTTACCTGCCATGTTCTCAAACCCGTTGTTCCATTGACAACCATATTCTTAGTTTCTTTAATTGTTATAATATTATCCAAGTTATTACCAATCAAATAGTGTCTGTAGCTAAGACCATTATTAATTGCATCGTGCATCGAAGTGCATAATTGAGCATAAATATCATCATGGACTTCTTGTTTCGGCTCCAAATATTCTATTATCTTTTTTAGAAAAAGTTTTACAAAATTTCCACTAACAGGATATTTTTTCAATAATTCGCTATTAATTGTGGCATCAAGAAACTGTTGTTGCCAACTCCAATCCATTTTATTGATGTCGTCAAGCTGAAAGTAGTCCTCATAGTATAAGAAGGCTATACAAACATAAATATTTTTGTATAACCTTCCATCATATTCTTCAGGCTCTAATTGTCTAATAAAGGGGATAATGAAACAATATGCGTTACACTAGATATTGCATTGCATTATCTTGTTCGCCTAATTATTAATATGAAAAGATCAGCTTAGAAAAATACGTAGGTAGCTTTTACATACCTCAAATGAAAAATTGACATTTCCTTTAAAAAAATGTTGTATAACATTATTTAGGAGCATATCTGTTTCGCATATGCTGAATAACATTAAAAAATTATTTAATTTTTGCTAAAGAAGAACATCAATAGCCAAAATTTCCAAAGTTTATCACAAAGTTTATAACCAACTAGGTACGGTTTATGTCAACCTGTACCTGTAGGTTAAATGGGATATATTATTGTACTCTGTGAGTTAAATAACCTATAATTATAACTATCTACGTTTAACCTCTGCTATCACGATAATCACGTACGTAAAGTTTACGTAAACGTAAAAAATCTAAACCTCGAAGGAATAACAAATCTAAACTACCACACACTACCTACCACATAGGTATAAAACAGGGCTTCGAGAGCATTTAGATGTGACATTTGTTTGGCATTTGTCTATGCTCGAAGCAGACAGGGCATAGCATAGATAATTTAATACGCATACCTACAAAAAAATATTATAGCTAGGGCATAGTCCAGCATAGCTCCGAGCAATAACAGCTCGAGGCCCCTCGAGCTATTAAATTATTACATAAAGTTAGTATACCTACGGAATAGAGCATCAAAGGGCCGAGGGAGCGAAATATCACTAGCTGCAACACTGTATGATAAAAAGAGATGCGTGATGCGACGCAATAGAACTGTTTTTGGCATCTGTTTGACAGTTCTTCGGCACTTATCGGCACACTGTGAATTTGACTCCTGAGAATTTTTCAGATTTTACGTGAGATCGTTGATATTTTTAAAAAATATTTCTTCAGAAATATGGTGAATTGTTCAGTGACAGATTGTTGTACAACACAGAGAAATAACCCTGAAAACTGTTCATTTCACAGGTAAATTATTCCAAATCGACACCTCCTAATTTAGGATTTATTTTTGCCGATGCGCTTCGAATTTTAAGCACTAAGTGTGTTCATTGTATTCTATAAACATTTATTAATGTAAGAAGCAAAGGTATAATACACATAATGCAGAATTTACGAATATTTTGTGTAAAGAAATAATTTTCTGTTTACACTAGGGCTGAATCAAGTTATCGATATTTCGTGTCCACTGTCTATCACGCGGAAAACTAATATTTATTACTCATATTAAAGTACCTATGTGATGTTTAGATGTGAATACTCTGGAAATGGAAGTAATCCCAAATTCTCCTAAATATGTCGCAATCGAGTCTTCCTCGGAACGCAAGCCTAGCGCTTGCATTAGAATTGCGCTAGAATAGTGTATGTCAGTTATTTTCATAGCATATAGTCCTATGGAATTCTCTGGGGTAGCTCTACTGATATTTACACCATATTAATATTGCAATAAAAAGCTGTTAGAGCCATTTATAATCTTGACCCGAGAGTGTCTAAGAGACAAGTTCAAAGCGGTTAACATCCTAACTGTAGTATAAATATATATATAACAATAATCTTATGTTGCATACATACATACAGCATTGCAAAATAAGATTATGCAACATAATCCGAACCCATCTCCACAAAATAAGTTACTCTTTTATTGGGCAATGTATAAGATTCTATAACAAACCTCCCAATGATATTAGAGAATTGTCTAGGAATAAGTTCAAAAGAATTATTAAAGCTAAATAGTATAGCAGGGCATATCACAACATTTCTGATTAATTGAGTGACAAAAATGCTTGGGATCGAGTTGGTTTAAGTAAACTTAAGTAAATTTTATTTAAAAAAAGTTTTCTTACTGACTTTACTGGCAGTGTTTTCAGTAGCTGCCACGTCCTGTACTGCAATAGGGTAAAAAATGACCTGTGATGAAATGGCCTGTGTCAATGGGACAACCGGAAGGGGAAGATCACGTCGAACATTCTCTGATCAAATTGGAGACGTTCTCAAGAAAGGGCCGGTCAGAAGTACCCTAAACCGGCGAGCATGTATGAAGAATATAATGACAGTAATCGAGGCAAAAGAAGTATGCAAAGATCGTGACAAATGGAAATCCGTTGTCTCTGCCTACCCCTCTGGGAAACAGGCGTGAGTCTATGTATGTATGTAATAATAAACTTTAATTACTTATGGTTTTTATTCTAACATTCAAAACTAATACCTATGAATCGGCTTAGTGTCTTAAATGGGAATTTGGGATTGCTTCCATTTCCAGGTGATTCACATCTAAACGTCACATAGGTACTTTAATATCAGTAATACATATTAGTTTACCGTGTGATAGACAGTGGACACGAAATATCGATAAGTTGATTCAGACCTAGTGTAAACATAAAATTATTTCTTTACCCAAAATATTCGTAAATTCTGCATTATGTGTATTAGATCTTTGCTTCTTACATTAATAAATGTTTATAGAAGAAAATGTACTAAGTGCCTAAAATTCGAAGGGCATTGGCAAAAATAAATCCTAAGTTAGGAGGTGTCGATTTGGAATAACTTACCTGTGAAATGAACATATTTCAGGGTTATTTCTCTGAAGAATAGAATCATACGGAATAGAGCAACAAACAGGAGCTGTCAAACGAAACCGAAATAGGATGACATTTATGTATGTACAAATGTTAATGTGTGCGTGTCAATGATGTATCTCATGTCGATTTTTGCACTAATATCGATATCGATAATATTAATCAGTAATGTGTGGTGATGGCATAGAATATCATCACTCCATCTCATCCCGTGAACTGTGACCATCTTACTGCGATCGCCAACCCGTCTGCCAAGCGTGGCAATTATGGCATATCCCCCCATTCTTTGGGAAGGCTTTGGTCCAGCAGTGGATGTAATTTGGCTGACATGATGATGATGATGAATCAGTCCTAGTGATAGTACTAAAATAGGATGGGATGGGATTTGCATGGCTGAAACCACGATTCGTGAAGTGAAGTAAGAATATTTAAGAAAAACTTGAGAGGTGTCAAGGAACACCCGGATGGAAAGAAGTTATTTCTTATTATTTATTATGTACCAAAAAACCTGTATACACTCAACAAAAATAATCGTCGCGACACCACACTGTTCAATGTGAAATAGAAATGAAAATATCTGGCTTGCTATAAGAGAGAGAGAGACAGAGAAACATGCGCACGCCGCACAGCTGCAAAAAGTGTCGTGCCAACTTTTCGTAAGAATTTTTTCCGTCTCGCCCCTTTCACAACGCGCAATAAGGAACTTCGTTCCAAAAACTCCGAAGAAATTTTAAATAATTTATTTTTCGCATTAGAGTTGTCGGTTGTCGTTTAACTCTTCGCTGTTTGACAATTTAGTGAGCGTGGACGATTAAAATGAAGATTAAAGATTGTCAATCACTAAATAGGTAATGATATACACGGCTATAGTTAGAAACGCGCGTCCGTCTCAATAAATTCAAATTCTAAATTAATTTAATCCGTAAAAAAACACCTTTATGTGGAATCGTCATTTTTTACCCTATTGCAGTACAGGACGTGGCAGCTACTGAAAACACTGCCAGTAAAGTCAGTAAGAAAACTTTTTTTAAATAAAATTTACTTAAGTTTACTTAAACCAACTCGATCCCAAGCATTTTTGTCACTCAAATAATCAGAAATGTTGTGATATGCCCTGCTATACTATTTGGCTTTAATAATTCTTTTGAACTTATTCCTAGACAATTCTCTAATATCATTGGGAGGTTTGTTATAGAATCTTATACATTGCCCAATAAAAGAGTAACTTATTTTGTGGAGATGAGTTCGGATTATGTTGCATAATCTTATTTTGCAATGCTGTATGTATGTATGCAACATAAGATTACTGTTATATATATATTTATACTACAGTTAGGATGTTAACCGCTTTGAACTTGTCTCTTAGACACTCTCGGGTCAAGATTATAAATGGCTCTAACAGCTTTTTATTGCAATATTAATATGGTGTAAATATCAGTAGAGCTACCCCAGAGAATTCAATAGGACTATATGCTATGAAAATAACTGACATACACTATTCTAGCGCAATTCTAATGCAAGCGCTAGGCTTGCGTTCCGAGGAAGACTCGATTGCGACATATTTAGGAGAATTTGGGATTACTTCCATTTCCAGAGTATTCACATCTAAACATCACATAGGTACTTTAATATGAGTAATAAATATTAGTTTTCCGCGTGATAGACAGTGGACACGAAATATCGATAACTTGATTCAGCCCTAGTGTAAACAGAAAATTATTTCTTTACACAAAATATTCGTAAATTCTGCATTATGTGTATTATACCTTTGCTTCTTACATTAATAAATGTTTATAGAATACAATGAACACACTTAGTGCTTAAAATTCGAAGCGCATCGGCAAAAGTAAATCCTAAATTAGGAGGTGTCGATTTGGAATAATTTACCTGTGAAATGAACAGTTTTCAGGGTTATTTCTCTGTGTTGTACAACAATCTGTCACTGAACAATTCACCATATTTCTGAAGAAATATTTTTTAAAAATATCAACGATCTCACGTAAAATCTGAAAAATTCTCAGGAGTCAAATTCACAGTGTGCCGATAAGTGCCGAAGAACTGTCAAACAGATGCCAAAAACAGTTCTATTGCGTCGCATCACGCATCTCTTTTTATCATACAGTGTTGCAGCTAGTGATATTTCGCTCCCTCGGCCCTTTGATGCTCTATTCCGTAGGTATACTAACTTTATGTAATAATTTAATAGCTCGAGGGGCCTCGAGCTGTTATTGCTCGGAGCTATGCTGGACTATGCCCTAGCTATAATATTTTTTTTGTAGTTAAGCGTATTAAATTATCTATGCTATGCCCTGTCTGCTTCGAGCATAGACAAATGCCAAACAAATGTCACATCTAAATGCTCTCGAAGCCCTGTTTTATACCTATGTGGTAGGTAGTGTGTGGTAGTTTAGATTTGTTATTCCTTCGAGGTTTAGATTTTTTACGTTTACGTAAACTTTACGTACGTGATTATCGTGATAGCAGAGGTTAAACGTAGATAGTTATAATTATAGGTTATTTAACTCACAGAGTACAATAATATATCCCATTTAACCTACAGGTACAGGTTGACATAAACCGTAGTTGGTTATAAACTTTGTGATAAACTTTGGAAATTTTGGCTATTGATGTTCTTCTTTAGCAAAAATTAAATAAATTTTTAATGTTATTCAGCATATGCGAAACAGATATGCTCCTAAATAATGTTATACAACATTTTTTTAAAGGAAATATGTCAGCTGATGAGTGAAAAGCGGATCGATGTGTTGTGTGTGAATGAGACGAAGCGGAAAGGGTGTGATACTACAACACACGGACAATACACGGCGTATTGGTCTGGAGTACCGAACACCACCAGAGGTTGCCAAGGTGTGGGTCTCATTCTTTCCACAAGTATGTCTGAGTGTGTGACTGAGTTCGAATGCGTGAATGCAAGAGTAATGTGGTTGAGAATGAAAGTTGGTATGACCCGTATCTTCCTAGTAGGAGTGTACGCTGTGTAGGAGTGTAGTAGGAGTGTAGATATGGGTGCAGTTGTAATACAGCGAGAACAAGAGGAAAGAAAGGCATTCTGGGAGACCCTGAGAGATGTGTTGCGGTTAAGTCAGTATAATGAAAGAGTAATAATGTTAGGTGATTTTAATGGATGAGTTGGGGTAAAACGTGATGGTTTTGAAAGAATACTAGGTCAATTCGGTGACGAGAGTGAGAATGAGAATGGGTACAGTCTGCTTGAGATATGTTTGGAATGGGGTCTTTGTGTTACAAATACTATGTTTGAACACAAAAGAATCCATACGTTTACACGAGAGAGAAAAAATGTGAGAAAGAGTATGATTGACTTCGTGATTGTAGATGAAAGACTGAGAAAGAATGTTCTAGACACTCTTGTGTCTAGAATATTAGAATCTGCTGAACCGATTTCCAAAATTATTTCACCAATAGAAAGCTACGTTATAGTGGAGTGTCATAGACTATGAAAAATTCCATAATTAATAATTCATCTTTACTTAAACTTGAATAATGTAATCCAAGTTGCGGGAAAAACGGGCAGGGACAAACATATTTATAACGCGGAACAAAGTCCGCGGGCACTGCTAGTATGAAATATTTTTAATGTTCAGCCACTCTTGAATTTCTTTTTTCTTCCTGGACATCTTAGGCATTAGCGTTAGCATTAGTTTAAATTTTTCGCGAATGGTAAGGGGCATTGTCTATTACGAAAACAGATTTAGGCCGCAATTTAGGTAAGATAATCCCAAACCACTCTTCAAAACATTGGGCATTCATTTCCTCGTGGTAACTACCACTTCTTTTCTTGGCTTCAAAAATGAGGAGTCCGTCCTACAGAAAGCCTTCCTCTCCACGTATACGGCAAACTATTAATCTTTCTCTTTAGGATTTTTGAGCCCCGTGGTAAGGCCTTCCAGAAACGTTTGTCTAGATGACTGAACACTTTCATCGGTCCATACTTTTTTGTAGTATGACCTAAAAAGTGAATGTTGTACATAAATGTTTTTATTCATACAAATCATAGGATGTAAAAGTGTTAGCATCAGTAAAATTAACTACCTTCATTGACCCAGGTTCATCTTAATAGTAGATGTATCGTGCTTCTCTGCGATATTGTTTTATAAAGCGCAGATAACGTTGCCACCAATGTTAAAAATTCTTACACTTCCCTGCTTGTACATTTACGAATGTGCAGTATTTGTCAAGTCGAATATTGAGATGTTTGTCCATCGTGAACGAGCACGGAGAATAAATTACACGTAGTGCCCAGTAAGACACACCTTCTTCATGAAAGTGTTTTTTGCGTTGCCTTACGCATATACAACAACATCCCAAGGTCAATCAGGTGCATTTCAGATAACCAGCTTTATAAAAAGAACCTTCATGATTTTCTTGTTCACAAATCGTATTATACATTAAATGATTTCCTCCTAGATAAATTCAATCACGCTTAAGAACGACTGCTAAGAAAAATATAACGCTTTTTTTAAACCATGTCTCAACTTATTACAGTCAGGCCCAGAAATCCCCGTCTCCTTTAATTCTATAGCCCCAGATATCAAAATCTTAAATAAAAAACTCGTTACGCCTCCTGGGGTCTCCCATCCTGGAAGAGGGGTTCTTACCTTTCATAGACGAAAACTTCCAAATTTTACTGAAATTTCAGAACGATTTTCTAAACTAAACTCACATTCATCATACACCTTGATTCGGTACTGCTGTTTTGTTCCCAAATTTACATACGTCATACGTTCTTGTCAATTATGGATACATTCGGCCCTCCTTGGAAAAGTTGACCAAATTTTACGTGACACCCTATGCTCAATTTTAAATTTAGACCTGGATGACCGTGCTTGGGCGCAAGCTACTCTTCCTATGCGCATGGGTGGTCTTGGCATCCGCAAAATTATTAACGTTAGCTTACCAGCGTTTCTGTCCTCGGTCCACTCTACCAAAGAACTAATCCATAAAATTCTTTCACCTACTCAGGTTAGTTCAGAGGTAAGGTGTTTAACCGATGCCATATCCGTTTTGAAAATGACCTGTTCGAGTTCAGACCTACCTACCCGTCCTCCCAGAAACAGTGGGACCAGCCGCTTTGCGAGTTAGTGCGTATCTATTTTTCTCTTAAATACATGCCGTCACCCAACATAGGTACTATGCTGGACAACGGTACTTTTCGCGGCGCTGCCGGCCTCCGTCTGGGTGTCTCATGCGTTGCTCCGCATCGTTGTAGGTGTGGGGAAGCGGTCGATCACCTTGGACACCATGGTCTGTCATGTTGCCATAGCGCTGCTGCTGCTTTGGCGGAAACCCTTAAACAGCGCAAATACATAAATTTTTTTGAGCCGTTTGGGGTAGAGTAACTTTAGGACCATAGGGCCCAAATATTTAATATTTCGGCAAATAGCTAAACGTTTGATCGACGCTTCCCATCAGAGGGCTAGTCTATTCTTGAGTCAGAGGATCAGCATTGCCATTTGCCACCCAGCGTGGCAATGTGGCCAGCCTTCTGGGCTCTATTACCATAAGCGATGCGGAGGGATTATTGGACGCCTTTTAGGGTAAATAGTGTATCTGTAGTTTAGGTTATAATTTCATTTTATTTAATTTAATTATTTACTATTGAATAAATATTTACTCTTTGCAAGTGTACATATATTTTGTCCAAAGATATTATAATATAACAAGATTGCGCATTGAGGGAGCAAAAACGGCCCGAGCAAGAAGTCGCTGTACTGGATGGCATCTCCTTCTAATAGAGTGACCATGCATCGTGGAAATATGCAAATGTTTTAACGCGCCAAATTCAAAATTTTGTTTTTATGAGAATGAATAAACTTACTTTTGAAGTATAATCATACTACCTGTGCAGTGCTTTTAAAGTTACTGTTCGCCCCACAGCATACCTAGGTATACGTATTCGAGATGTTTTCGTTATACTTTCTTTATTTTGTATGCAAGCAATATAAATTAAATTATACCAAGACTATTTGTAGATTTTTTATACGTTTAGGAAATTATATAATTATTTATAGTACAATTCCCGCTTAATGTGAGTGTGAGTAGTGGTAGATACTTTGGACAAAGGCAGTAAGACTTTCCAAATATTATATATTCGTAATGTATCCAAATAGTTTTCAAGTATATTATATGTTTTATTTACTTATATTCTTTTTCACAACTAGTGTTTTGTGTCAGTGGGCTATAGTATTCTAGGATAATTATTGTAATACATATATTCAATATAGATTAGATTGTGAAAATCAGGTAACCCTAATAAACTACAGGCATGATTTTTAAAATTATTCCACGGATAGTACTATACTCATTTCCTTAATTGAAAATATCTTCTTAATGGCTTAATCTAAACAACTGAGATAATTTTATATCTTTTGTTATTAATAAGAGTATAGCAATTGACTATTTCTTACCTATTTACTCATAACAAACACTGACACGAGGAAACAGTAGCCTCGTTTTAGTGTTAGATATAGTGAAATAGACAATTATTAGGTAGGAAGAAAATACCTAATATACATTACGACAAGTTGGAAAAATCGTTTGTTGTAAGAGGCAACAATCACGAGTAAGTATGCTTAGTGGCAATAGTGTTTTGCAAAAACTCTGAAACAAATGTGAATGTTATTTGTAATAAAACAGTTAATTGCTATATCAGATTATGTTTAATAAATATAAAGTAAACTCTAAACAATTTCGTTTATTCTGAAATCTTCTATTTATAAAAAAGAAACTAAATCAAATATTTTAAATTAAAAATATTAACGATTTCTTTGACGATAAACATAGATAATGTAATAAAACAATAATATAGCATCTATATTTAGCCTTTTCTTGAAATGCACAAGAAACACTTGCAAAATCTTCTTGTTTAAAATGTAAGCCACAAACTACCGCGTATTTTGTGACTTTACCGGGAACGATATTCATCCAATTTTGTTTTAATTCCTCGATTTTGAGAAATCTAGAAAAACAATACCATTAAATAAGTAACGAATGGTTACCCTGTTCCTGAACTTAGCCAAAATATAGAAACATTACAAGATAACACTTGTGAAAAGACATACCACTCCCCAGATGACTGTCGCTTTTACACCCTTTCACGCAAAAAGTTAAAACCATTTATAACCAAATTGGAACTGGATTGGAACACAATACGATAAATATTTTCAAACTAAACATTCGCCATATTTGTTAACATATTGAGTGTGGTAAACGTCATTTCTTATACTGCTATTGAATTTACAAAACCCAAATTAAATGTATTTAAAAAGCTATCAAAGAATAAGACGTAGTTTAAAAAAACGTTGTGTACGTCTTAAATAAATAAAAAATATTTAATTATAGTTATATGAAAACATAATCCTAGGAGTTTGACCAAAAATTCTACTATTTTATACGTCAAGTAAGTTATTTTTAGGCTGGCCATCTGTTAGACAGGGACAGAATCCTTAACTTGAGCATCTCAAGTGGTCCGTTTTTTCCTATTGGTACACTACAAAGAGAAATGGACTGTAACGTAAAGACTTTGAGTTCATTTTACTTTGAACTAAATCTTGGAGTGCGCAATCTTGTTATATTATAATATCTTTGATTTTGACAGACAGAGAGTAGTTGACAGGCGCCATATACAACGTGTAACAGAAAGAGTGAACGTAACTTAAGGGGCATATAAGGTCTCCTTAAGCCTACCTATACACAAAATCTCATACCGAAATACCATCATTTTAATCTTGATCGTAAAATAATATACATTTAATGGTATATTATTTTACGATCAAGATTTAAATGATGGTATTTCGGTATGAGATTTTGTGTATAGGTAGGCTTAAGGAGACCTTATTCGAGAGATATATATATCGACAAGTATTTTTATCGATGTAACGAACATCCGTACTAACACAGCACAGCTGATTCTGATTTACGCATGAAATTGTTTGACATACCTCTGTGTTTCTATGCACGCCTTGTAGTTTGATTCCGATTGCACTCACTACACATATTTTGTTTTATTTTCGAGTTATGTTTTTATTTATAACACTGCTGAATAGCTATTGGATACTTTACATCGTATAAGTACGTGATACACAAACATATTACGAGAATCTTTTTATAGTTTAACTTCTAGTTGAAGTTGTTTTCAGTACCTACTGATGGAAGAATTTCATTATTTCACGTTCACTAAAATCTGCACCGACACCGAAAGCTTAACTCTAAGACTTGCCAACTAACACGAGTCTCTCTCGTGTACAACATATTCATAGAATCGTAAAGCTTTCATGTTTCTTAGTTATAAAGAGGCGTGGCCTCCATCGCGACACTGTACCCTTCACGACATAGGTTCCTCGTAATTAAAAAACCTTAAATTCTGTGACCTATGAATCCTCATCATCACAAAGTGCACGTCTGAGGCTATTCTTACATAGATGAATGCACGAAATTTTCAAAATTATTACGATCACTAAACGACATAGTTAAGGATTTCGCGGAACACTTTACTCATTACTAAACGACATTTTAGACGATTTAGTAACTAAACACGACCTAAATAGACAGCAGTTTACGAACAACTGATGATTTTAATATTTTTAAATACCTAAATGAAAAATGCACAATATTTGATGAATTTGCCGGCTTTCTTCGAACGCGGCCCCTTTGGCGGCGTCTTTGAGTCCACTCAAAAGAGCCGCCTAGGTATCGACGACGCGCGCGGCTCGCTTTCATGAATATTAAAAGATATTTAACCGTTTATTATTTACCTACATCAACTCTTTGATTTTGCCGCCATATTAGTGTAACTTTGGATATAATCAGGACGGAATTTGAAATGTCCCCTACTGTTCATATGAGCCTAGTACATTATTCATATTTTTTTATTTGTATGTATTGTATGAATGATTAATACGTCGTTACAGGGAACCTTTAAAATTTAGAGTGTATCACTCTAAATTAAAGGTGGAATTGAAAGTGCCCCTGCACTTTCTATTCCATCACTCTCATGATCCGATGGGACGACTAGCGATACGACCGGAAAGAGGTCAGGCACAGGAACTAATAATGTGTAATATCGTCAACTCCCAGACTTCGGGCTGATACTGAGAAATTTCTTTTTACGGAAAAATCCCATAATCACTTTTTGGCCCGACCCGGGAATTGAACCCAGGACTTCATTAGTCCCATAATCACTTTTTGGCCCGACCCGGAATTTGAACCCAGGACTTTATTATCTGCAGTTGAACACGCTACCGCTAGACCGCTAGTTATACACGAACACATTCAAATGGCGAGTCTCTCAAAGATGCCGCCACGCGCGGGGTCCGCTTTGATGAATATTAAAAAATATTTAACATATTATTATTTACATACATCAATCCTTTGTATTCGCCGCCGTATTAGAGTTCCTTGCGACAAAATCAGGACGGAATTCGAAATGTCCCCTAATGTTCATATGAGCCTAGTACATTATTCATATTTTTTCGTAATTTATCAGTAGTCGTACCGCGTGTGTTTATCTGGTTAGTTTGTATAGTTTGTATTAAAAATTAAGTACCTATTCGTTTCCGGCCAGATTAAATTCACATACTGAAAGAAAAATTTAATATTCTTACTATTTAACACACAAAAAAATATCTGCAGTTACATAAGTCAATTAAATTATTTATTTCTCCTATATCCAACATCTTGCGGAATATCAATTTAAATTAAATTAAGTGATTTTTCCTAGTTATCAAATTTGTATGAATGATTAAAATGTCGTTACAGGGAACCTTTAAAAATTAGAGCAAAAATTCAGTTAAACATTTGATTGAATCTTAAAATAAACACGTGTAATAAATTATGTGACTGTACAGAACCACACTTTTTATTTACAGTCTAAGTAGTAGGTACCCAAAGAGTTCGCGGTAAGGTTCATTACCCTTGCGGCTGAGTTTTTAGTGTTGTTCATAATGTCGGCAATCTTACTTGTTGATTTAGGTAGTCGATAGAAAAATAAATTACTAGTTGAATAAAAAATGATTATTTCTGTTTGAAGTTTCGTCCATAGGTAGCCGTCCTGATACCCTATAACCCCCTTAAGTTACGTTCACACTTTCTGTTACACGTTGTATATAATGAAGTACCTACTCTGTGTGTGACAGACAGGCAAAGATATAATAATCTTTGATAATAATATCTTTGGTGACAGGCACTTAGGTATTCTCTTTGACAGTTGATGACAGTGTTGACACTAACTACCAAACTCACTACCAAAGAGGATAAAAACACTACGTTTTACTCACTACCGTTGATTGAATTACGTGTGGCGGTTACAGAAGTATATTTCTTTGCTTATCTTTTGAATTTTTAGTAAATTGTAGGTAGTTAGGTGATAATAATTAGCAGCATTCGGCTATGGAATCGGAAGTACCTGCACCAAAACTTAGAAAACGCAAAGCGGGTACAGGCAATGAGAATAATTTTCCTAAAAAGAAGGCTAAAACCAGTACCAAAACAAGGGAAAGTGAGAGCAAGCCAAAAGTTAAAAGAGCCGTTACTAAAAGGGTACCCAAAAGTAAAATTACTGCGGAAAGTAAAGAAGATATTGTAGAAACTAGTGTAGATAGTTCATTGCCTACTATGGGTAACTTTGTATCAAATATAAATAAGCCAACATTGAGTACCACAACTGAAAGACATTGCAGTGAAAATGGTTCGAAAATGTGGAATGAAGCTGACATGCTGTCACAAGTAGCAAGAGTTCCACTAGGCTTGGCACAAAACTTTGTTGGACTCCTTACTGAAGGATGTACATTGCCATTTATTGCAAGATACAGGAAAACAGCAGTTGGCAATTTAATGCCCGACCGGTTTGTATTTTCATCATTCACATAATGCCTTTTTAGATTAATATTACAAGAAACTACAACAAGAACAACAAACAACTTGTACAAGTGTTGATAAATCCACCAATATTGGTGATTACCAAACCTATTTTATTTGATAATTTTGACTTCACAGTTTTCATGTAACTACTATAGAGAGGTGCTCATAAGAACATAGATCTCATAGATCTATGTTCCGTACTGACCATAGTCAGTCCATATTAGATGGGTGACCATTGAGAAGGTTTAATTTCTGAGCATCTCTGTGTATTGGAGAGCATGATAATCTTTTGTTCTCTACTCTCTCTAACTCTGAAACCATACTCTGGTTACCATACAACTATACTATGGTTTCAGAGAGGTACTTCTGCAGATATGATAAAGACTGCTATACATACACATATATAAATAGCTTTTACATACACTTTCTACTAATCAAAATTTTCTTTATACAAACCAATTTGCAATGACATTTTGTATACACATAGACATGCATCAACCTCCTAAAAGCAGAACAGCTATGAAACATGATGCAAGTACACCTTTCTCCTTAGTCATGTATTGATAGCAAACCCGTAAACTTGCCAAAGTGACTCCCTGAATATAATACCCTAAACACAAAGCAAAAACTATGGTATGACCCACTGACATGGCAAATTTATTCTATTTGTGAAAGATAAGATGCTGTGTATAGAATGTCCTCAGCGGCCGCCTGAGGTGTGGCCCAAACCCCATAAGGGTGCCCTCAGGTATTAGTCGCTTAAATTAAGCTACTGGCTGAGCTCTCATGGTTTTCAATTTTTTAAATTTTAATATACAAACGCTAAATGTAACAATAATAGCTTAGTAACTTGCTATTTAATATTTATTTAAAGATACCTATTAAAAATATATGTGATGAAACAGACTGCAGGGACGACTAATTCAAAATATTTTGTTGCTTTAATTATGTAATACATTGTGAGCTTGACAAGTACAAGTGTATGTAAATACCCAAGTGCTGAATAAATTTCTTTCTTTTAATTATAATTGTCATTGATGCCTTTGTAAATTAACATTAATCTAGATGATAATATAGTGCAAAAACAATTATCAAAATCAATTCACAATTGACTGAGCAATAGCAAAAACAAAATTATAGTTGAATTTATAAACCTTGTTTTTTTAAGTCTGTTAAAAATATTGGTGTTTTCTCAAAATAAGATGCTGTATTGAATTAACCATAGCTTGAAATTACTAAATATATTTTTTTTAGGTTACAGGAGCTATATGAAAGTTATGAAAACATCACACAGCTGAAGAAAAAAGTGAAAACTGTCATTGAAACATTGACAAAGTCCAAAAAGCTTACCCCAGCTATAGAAAAAAGTATATTAAATGCCCGCAACCTGTCTGAAGTTGATTTGATTGTAAGTAAACTACTTATCAAACATTATAATGGCCAATATGAAGTTATACTTTCCCAGAACTTTTGCTTAATTTATTTTATTATAGTTATTTCCAATAAAGCAATAAAAGACAAATTATCATTGTAAAATAAAAAAAAAAGGTTTTTAAAGTAAATAGTCAGATCATGTCTGTAGTAATATAGTTAAGTTTACATAATTATTTCTAGTTACATATAAATAATAAATTACATATAAAATCAATTCTATAAAAAAATACGATATTGATTTTATAATACTAATGATATTTAGGTAGCTTGTATAAAGTTGTTGTCAAAGAGACTATGTTTAGGTTTAATTATCAAAATTTATAGTTTAAGCTATATTTTACTACATATTGTCTGAATGGTTCTGTCTATATTAAAGTACAAATTCAATATTATTATTATGGTGGACCTTGTGTTTCTAATGATGGTTGCGCTTTAATGCTACCTTGGGATCCAATGTATCCCAACTGAGAAGACCCAGCAAAATAAAACTTGTTCGTTCATTGTATATTCAAAGCCATTTCGGTAGATATAGTTTGCAATGTCTTTATTCCACAAGGGCTGTTTTTGATCAACATTTTGTTACAATTATAACTTCAGATAAAGGCATAACTGCTATTTATTATTTATTAGTAAGTTAACCCAATAAAGTTAAGATATGAGGTTTCTATTACATATCTGTTAAATTAAAATACTTTACAGGAATGCTAAGTACAAAAAATCATTGATCAGATAAATATTTGAAATGTTAACTATTGTATATTCCTTCTAAGTTGACTTTGGCTGGCTAATTTAATTTAGGGCAGTAAGAAACAATATATACCAAGACTTAATAATTAATCAATCTTCTGTAATTTAATTGTCAAAACATGCCTACACTGATATAGTCATTGGGCTAGTGTTTGGCTCTGGGCTACCATGCTTATATATTTGGGATTATCATCCATTTTTTGGTAATAATCATTCTTGAGTATCATTGCCAGTCTGGATTCCAAATTAATTGTATTTTGACAACATAATATAGAGGAATGGGACCTCAACAGTTTGGTGGTCTAGCACTGTTACTTCTGCAACACATCAACACAGCACATTCAAAATGGCATAAACTTAATGTTAACTACCAAATAAATACAAGCTTGTTTGAGTTTCTAGTGAACAAGGTCATGTGTTAGTGTACACATCCTGAAATTATTTTAATTTTTTTCAGTATGCTCCATTAAAATCACATTCTCTGTCACTGGCAGAGAGAGCCAGGAATCTTGGCTTGGAGTCATATGCTATCCAATGTTTAAATGGAGAATATGTCAACTTACAAAGGCTTTGCAGCAATGATGATGAACTTGCCACAATGGAGAAAGTGGAGTCTCATATTACACATTTAGTTGCTGATATAATTTATAAGGATACAAGAGTGCTGGAACAAATGAGGAGCTTGTAAGTTCTTCTACTTTGAACACCAATTGGAAGAAGCTTATAAAAACCACACAATGATAAATTCATTTTCGATCTCAATTTTGTTACAAATTGGTTTAGAGTAATTTTATAAGTGGGTGTGTGTGTGTGTTTTTGTAAGCTTCTTCCAGCTGATTATTCAATTAATAATCGCAATGATTATTAATTGAATAAATAATATTATTAAAATTATATTATTATTAAAGCTTTTTCTGCCATGAAACCTACTAAATTATGAATGTTATTAATTGGTGGGAACAACACCTTTCTACCAATGCAGGACTTTATCTACGGACAATCCAAATCGATAAGTCACAGTGAAAAGTTCCTTTTTTAATATTCTAAGGCTCAATTTACACTGCTGCGGAATGGAATGGAAGCAAACTTTGCAGCGAAATTTTACATAAAATAACGAACGCGCGAGAACATAATTCCCCTGAATACACGACAACCTGTAATTTGCTCGTATTTAGATTGTAACTTACTTAATTTGAAATAGAGTTCATAATGTTATGTACAATTTCATTGCAAAATTTGCTTCCATTCCATTCCGTTTCTTTTTTCAAAATTCCTTCCTTTCGTATTGTAAATTGAGCCTAATACTTTGTAGGTTAATAGTTAAAGCAGCATACTGCCATGAAAATCCATGCAAGTGTTTTCAATTTCTGATCACCCAGTTTTCTGTTTAATCGATGATTCTTCTGCAACAGAGCAGACTCTCAACAGCTTAAAGAATTAGATCTGTTTATAGCAAAAAGTAATATCTATTGATTATCTCAGAAACTAGGCCTTTATGCAGTGTCTCTCTAATAAAATGAGTACACAAGTAAACGCCTTTATATTTATTTTACAGAAAAGAAGAAACTAGGTTCTTTATTCAAAGCTCGAGAACTAAGAGTTCTACAAAAGAAAAAGAAACTGATAAGAAATTGGATAACAAATCAAACCCTGACACATACAAGATATATTTTGAGTGGAAGTGTCCTAGTCAGTTTATTAAACCGCACCAAACTCTAGCTTTAAACAGAGGGGAGGATGAGAAAATACTTTCAGTGAAGGTAGTTGTCCCAGATTGGTTTTACAATAAACTTGAAAGGTAATCCTTGTTTTTGTTTTACTCTTTAATACTATACTATTACAAAATGGCAATTAGTATATTGATAGTCCTTGTTATTAATTTTAGGATTTTATTAATTTATAATCTGAAGAATCCAAAAGCTATGTCGAAAATTATATTTCCATTTAATATAATTTTGATTTTTTTTCTATAACTGCCCATTTTTGGGTTTCATGTTCTACTAAAAGCCTGTGTCTAATGCTGTATCTAATGAACTCTAATAGGTAGACAGTTGAAATTGTATTCATTAACTTAACTCTTAACCAGGTATTGCTATACGTTTTTTTTTCATTCTTTTTGGACCTTATTGCAAAGTGATAAGGTTGAAATTGATGTGGTCTCGTAGAGTCCATAGCCTGGTTAAGGGTTAACTATGAGAATATCTACATTTCAGAGGGCATGTTATAAAGTCCATTCTGGCTATAGTTATTAACCAACATCCATAGAACTACTTTCTTGCAAGGGTCTACTACAAGCACAGCCTACACAAGACAGTAAAAGATATATATTATAATATCTAGGGACAATGTCACACAGATCATCCTAGCCCCAAACTAAGCAAAGCTTGTACTATGGGTACCAGGCGACGATATACATACTTATATAGATAGATGAATACATAAATACATAGAAAACATCCTTGACTCAGAAACAAATATTCGTGCTCATCACACAAATATTTGCACTTACCGGGATTCGAACCCAGGACCACCAGCTTCGTAGGCAGGAGCACTACCAACTAGGCTACGGTGACCGTCTGATATCGCATTCAAAAATCATTTATTCGCATGAATGTTGTGCAATTATATTATAGGTGTTGGAATTATATATTTTTATTTATCATTAAAATTATATGTATAATAAAAAATATTTATAAACCTATTATCTAGATATGTACTTAAATTATTATATAATTATGGCTGAAACCTAAAATAATTAAGTTGTACACTATAAAATAATTTTACTCTTAAAGTTGATTGTAGTGATTAAATATGCGTACCAACATTGTATATAAATCGTAAATGCTTGCTGTCAAAATTAGTTAGTAAAGACAAGTGTGGTGTCCCACTAGCATAGCCGTGTGCTTTCCCAGCACTGTTTCTTCTGCATATCAATAATATGTTACAGGACAAGGAAATATCTGTAATCATAATAATAATAATATCCTGGGACATTATTGACATACGGCCATCTAATCCCAAACTAAGCAGAGCTTGTATTATGGAAACCAGATAACTGATATACTTACTACTATTCTTTTCAGACAAACAGACATGTTCAGGCACACAAATATCTGTCCTGGGTGGGAATCGAACCCACGGCCTCCGGCGTGAAAAAGCAAGCATTTGCCACCCACGCCAACACGCCCTTCTAGCAGCATTTTTCATGAACATAATGTTATCTACATAATGTTTATTTTTAGGTTTTGTCTATCTTTATGGAAGAGCAATGAATGGGTTCATAAAGGCCTCGGAGACGCATATAATCGGCTCATCAAGCCATGGCTAACACGACATGTAAGAGCCGATCTTACAACTATAGCACAAAAGGAAGCAGTAAAAACGTTTACTACAAACCTAGAAAAGTATCTCCTAACAGAACCCATTAAGAATAGGACTATAGCAGGCTTGGACCCCGGTTTTCGAGCTGGTTGCAAGGTATAGTATTTATAGCTGAGAATTAATTGCGTACATACTCGTATAATTTAGGGGACGTATGTAAACAATGTAGAAATTATATAATTATGGTGTGACTAACAATTATAATCATGTCTTTACAATATAAGTTTAACCAATTAGTTAATTGGCAAACTATATAAGGTTGGATTTTGATTTCAATTCTTCTTTTTATCAGACTTAAACTATTTGAATGATAAATGAAATTTTAATATTTTTACACTGTTATAGCATGATCGGATGAAACGCGCGGGGCACTTTCACACTATTAAAATGATTTGTCTGATGCGAATGCTTGATGCGAATAGTAAGTAGATTTTCAGGTACAAACCTGACGCTTATTGCCGCAACGTTTATAATATATAATGTAGTATATAATGCAGAATCTTGGCTATATTTCTTTTCTTTACTATATTTTGCATATACTGTATATTATTTGACTCAATAAAGTGTAAAAATAATTATTATTATGAAAAATAAATAAAAAGAAAAATTAATTTGTTACCAAAGAAATGCAGTTATATTAATAGTAGGTAAAAAATAAAAAAAAACGCGTGTTTGCAAACTAGTTTAGCAGCAAAAATTGAGCAGTAAATTAAATAAAAATGCGTCTTAAAATAATTTAAACGGGCAGTTTAATAAATACTGTGCAGTGGAATAGTTGAACTGGGCGGTTAGGCGCGTACAGTTAACAAATCGTAATTGGTTAGTAATGAATTATATTTTAAGCTATCCAAAAATATATTTGGTCAGAAGATAACAGTATCTAGCGCTCGGCGGCCGCTGCCGCGGCACGCTCGCTGCGCTCGCTCGCCTTCGCGCGCCTAATGGTTGCAATTCTAACCTGACCTAACCCAAATTAATTCATAAAGTACAAAAAAGATATGACTTTGAATAATAGTATAGAAAATGGTTATTATGAGAAAATATAGGAAAACAAATAAAAGAATAAAAGTGACGTTCAAACGTTCGTATTTTTCAACTGATCATCATAACTTCTGTGTTGTTTAAATAACAGTTGTAAAAATTAATTCCCTATTAAAATTAGTTAATTTGAAGTAGAGCAGAAACGAGGCTATAGTTTTTTTCTATACTATATTTTGCACATAATAGCCTCGATTTTTTTAGGTTTCAATTGACAACAACTTTTATATGAATTTATTCAAATTTTTAAAGTCACGCAGTCGTTTAACGTCGATCAATCAATTTTATTTAAGGTTGGCATTATTAATCCGAATGGAGAAAAATTGGAAGCAGTTACGATACACCCAGATCTGCGACAAAACAGAGTCAACGACGCAGCTGCTAATCAACTAAAGCATTTGTTGAAGAAATATTGGTAAGATCTATTATCGTCACTTTAACTTTATCAGGGGACCTACGTAGGCGCTTATAGCTAGATGCTCTCACCGGTTCGTAGGCGATCGGCGATGTTAAGCAACTAGGATCGCAGTCAATCAATAGATGAGTGACGGCCAAAGTGGTTTAATTTCTGAGCGTCTCCGTGCTTCGGAGGGCACGTTAAGCTGTCGGTCCCGGTTGTAGCCATTAGGCAACAGTCGTTTGGGCATGTCGGAGGCCTACTGGGCGGCTTGAATTACTGTGACACTAGGGTAACCACTGTCCATACGATAAGTACGAGGGGGCGTTTTTAAGTTCGCGGAATGGAGGGTAAGAAGTGTAAATAAAAATACAAAATTATTTTTCTTTTTCAATATATTCACCTGCTACCCTTATACATTTTTCAGATCTTTCAATTAGCTTATGTATACCTTCATAAAAAAATGTTTTGTCTTTGTCCGAAAAATAGGCTGAAACCGCGTCCTTCACTTCTTCATCAGTAGAAAATTTCTTCCCACGAAGTTCTTTTTTGAGTTTTGGAAAGAAGTAGTAATCACTGGGAGCCAGGTCTGGGCTGTAGGGTGGATGATCTAAAATATCGAAGCCCACGTTATGCAGGGCAGCCAAAGCAACACGGCTCTTGTGAACTGGCGCGTTGTCGTGTAGAAGAAGGACACCTTTGGTTAATTTTCCCCTCCTTTTTTCTTTAATGCTTTCTTTTAACCTCTCGAGGATGGAAGCGTAGTATTGTCCGGTTATAGAAACGCCTTTATCTTTATAATCGATCAACAGGATCCCTTCCGAATCCCAAAACACTGTTGCCATGATTTTTCCAGCCGATTGTGACACTTTAAACTTCTTGGGTGGTGGTGTGCCTTTTTTTGTGCCACTGCATAGAGTCCTGTTTCGAATCAGGTTCATAATGATGAACCCAAGTTTCATCTCCAGTAACAATTCGACTTAAAAGTCCATCCTTATCTTCGTTACAGAGGTCCAAAAACGTGCGAGAACACTCCACGCGGCGTTGTTTTTGAGGCGGCGTGAGCATTCTTGGCACCCATCTTGCACTGACCTTTGTCATGCCAAGATGATCATGTAGAATTTTGAAAATTGTCGTATCCGATACTCCAACCATTTTTTTTTGCAAGCTGTTTCTTCTTTAGTCTGGCATCTTCCAATATAATTTTTTCGACTTTTTAAATGATTTCCGGAGTAGTCACCTCGGGCGACCGTCCGGGCCGAGGGTCGTCTTCAAGTGAGGTCCTGCCTTGTTTAAAGAGACTGTGCCACTTGTAAACCATGTGATTCCATCTCTTGCAGTATATTTTGAACTGACTTTCCTTGCTTGGTAAGGAACTTTATTACGGCACGGTACTCGATTTTTTCCATAATTCACACTTTCTTCCCGATTGAGTTGTTTGCTTGACGATAGTTCAGAGACTAATGATCCAATTAAGATAAAACTTGGTATTTATACTAATATTGAGTGGCTGAAGTCGTGGCCATCCCGATAATGACCTATTATTATCCCCTCCCCCCATTCCGCGAACCTAAAAACGCACCCTCGTAAGTAAGTAGGGGACCTACCACCTAATTCGCCGATTATCGTGACCATGATCTGTGTTCAAATAGATGAAGATTAAAAATGAATAAATCATTCGATTTGTCACACAAGTTTATCAGCAACTTTAGTTTCATAGATTTTCTATAAGGCTAGATGTGTCCCGCGATTTTACCCGCGTTAAACTTTATAAATTATAATAGCCTATGTGTTACTCCAGGGTGTCAGCTAACTCCATACCAAATTTTATTAAAATCGCTCCAGCCAATTAGACGTGTAGAACTAACAAAGATACACACTCACAACTTGCGCCTTTGTAATATTAGTGAGGAAAAAAGAATATATATTTATTAGACACATAAGGTACATCAATATAAATTAAGAAATAGGGGTACAAGACACAGAAGAATACATCAATATTTTGATACTTATAAATAATAAGTAATACATTTTTCTATTATCCATTATTTTACATAATTTTACGCACCTATTCGATGTGGTACCCATACTAAGCACCTAAGTGACTAAAAGGCAGGCAAAGGCACAGTTCAGCATTCTGAAACAGATAGCGCTGATGTTCAACTGTGGCCAAATGTGTGGTAATGTTTTGTGTAATGTTTTTTACAGTGTAGAATTAATTGGACTCGGCAATGGCACTGCTTGTCGCGAAACAGAGTTGTGGTTGAAAAATCATTGCATATCTGATAACATTCCCATTGTGATTGTACCGGAACAAGGTGCATCCATCTACTCTATAAGCAAAGAAGCTCAGAAGGTAACTAAACTAATATTTCATTTTGAATTACTTGTATTAGTAAGCACTATGTAGGGATCCTACTCTAGATTATGTTTGACTGACGGTTTTTCTGTGTACTCCAAGGCAAACCCAATGCGAATAGGCCCATATTATATAAAAAAACTACTTTTTATATACTAGATCAGAAAGGGCTATTTCTCCCTCATTGCTATCCCGCTTGCTTTAAAGCTTTTTTTAATTACTTTACAATACAATTATTAATTGCAATAATGTGTACAATATTGATGTTACAAAATCAACATGAACCCTATTAGGGCACAGCAATTAATTTTTATTAGGGTTCCAAAGGGTCCCGTTTGGAACCCTAATAAAAATTAATTGCTTTAAAGCAAGCGGGATAGCAACGAGGGAGAAATAGCCCTTTCTGATCTAGTATATAAAAAGTAGTATTACTAAGACTTCGCTGTCTGTCTAGTTAAGTAAGTCTGTTAGACTGTTGAAATTTTCACAGATGAGTTATTTATGTTGCCGTTATAACAACAAATACTAAAAAACAAAATAAAATAAATATTTAAGGGGACTCCCATACAACATACCTGAAATATTCGCACGTTTTTATAGATAATGGTACGGAACCCTTTTGCGCGAGTACGACTCGCACTTGGCCAGAGTTTTCTTAATATTCAGCCAAGTACATTATTTACCTTAAGTTACATTTATTATTTTCATTACATTATTATGCACAGTCTGTGCAAAATGTGTTGCGTGTTTAAATCTTATTTTCTTCAAAATGTGATGTGATTTTAAGGCATATAGTTGCTGGAATTTCTCCTTTAATCCATAGATATTTTTTGTTGTTTTCAGGAACATCCAAACATGGATCCCAATTTAATATCGGCTTTATCGATAGCCAGAAGAGTGCTGGATCCTTTAGGTGAACTAGTAAAAGTAAGATTATGGTAATATAAAAAAGTATTGGACACACCTGATATATTTAACCACTAGGATCGTGTGATAATGGAATAAAATACAATATTTAAGTTGTCGTACCTGGCTTAATTCTAAAAATAATTATATATATAATATTCTAGTAATAATATAAATGCGAAAGTTTGTGAGTATGCATGTATGGATGTTTGTTACCCTTCTTCTGATTTTGATGAATCTTTGTAGGAAGCTTAACTGTAGCTTATTAATCTGAATAACACGTAGGCTATAATTTATAAAGTTTAACGCGGGTATAACCGCAGGGAACACACACGCTTAATGACAAACAGGAAGTCAATACACAAGCACAGGAAAATAACAATGAAATGCCAATATGAATAAGTATAACGACCTACGGCGTGAAAAGCAAGCATTTGCCAACAGGGACTCTACCGGCTAACTCGCCGAACATCGATTTCTTAAATGGCGTTCAAGTAAATAAAGGTTAAAAATGACTGAATCAATAGTTAAATCGGCTTCAACGTTGACAATCGATTCCGGGCTATTTATGACGTCACATGTGCTCATGGAAGCCGATTTAACGATTGATTAAGTAATTTTTAACCTTTATTTATTTGAACGCCATTTAAGAAATTTATGTTCGGCAACTTAGCCCCAGGCCCGTAAAAAAAATGAAGATCAAACGCTTTTATTATCAAGTTATTAAGTGCAAACAAAGAATTACCATCTTTATCATACACAGACATTGTTAAAATAAAAAGATTTATTTTTAGGTTGAACCCAAAAATTTGGGAGTCGGTTTATATCAACATGACATCCCGCCAAAGATGCTGGAGTCAGGATTAGACAGTGCAGTGGAAAAAGTGGTCAGTTTAGTTGGAGTAGATATCAACACTGCCTCTCAGGCCATGTTGAGGTAAGAGTCATATTCGACGGTTATAAGGCTAATTGGTCTAAGCGACATTTTTTGTGATATTGAGTTATATACATATTCGGAATCAGCAAATTTTTCTCCGTCGTTTGAATCAGGTTTCAATTTTTTTTGACTACTTTTTTGGCGCTTAGCCCCCACAGCAAAACAGGCCTCATTTCTAAGCCCATTGATCTATACGACACAAAATTAGACAAATTTGAGGACTCGATGACTTAAACCAATTTGATTTTTTGTACTTTTGTAACGTGTGTCGATTAAGGCATTTAGCTTTTTCGCCATGGTTGTGGTTTTGTCGTTTGGCTTATTTTGCATTAAACTAAAACAATAAGTTATGTCGTTTAGCTCATTTTGCACTCAACTACATTAAAATACCGTGTCGCTTGAACCATTTCGCATTAAGTTATAATAATTGTCTATGTCTCTTGACCCGTTTAGCCTCTATTGAGGATAATGAGTAATGCCACTTCGGCTAATTTGACCTAACTATCTCATTAGTATTATGGCGGTTAAAACGTTTTGATTAAGATCAGTATTTGTTAAATTGGCATTTCCATCATTTTATCAAATCGGTTTTAACACATAGGCTATCCAACAAATTAATGAGATTGCTGCTCCTTAGTCGCTTGAAACTAAGTTCAATTTATTTCGCGCTCTGTGTAAGTGTCCGTTACGAGTACCTCACCCACCCGCGCGGGCGCGTCAGTCATCCGCCAACACTAAGGGAAGTGCGTTGTGTGCGAGTGAGCTGTGAAGACAGACGGTTGATTTTCTGGTAAGTACAAAACATTTTGTTTTATCTAAGTGATAATAAATGAAGCGATCTGTAAATACGATAGGAATATAGAACAAGGAAGACATTGTTTTGATTTACAATAGGTACAATTAAATTCAAGCTAGGTTCGTGTCGTGACTTGTTCACGAAATAACTTTTGTAGGTAACTGTGTAATAGTAATATTCTTAACGACGGTATGTATCTAGATGAGTGAAAAAAATAATTATTTATCTACCTACTCGTAATTAGAAAATCTGTATGTGAGAATAGTGAATAGTGAAAGTACTTTGCAGTACTAATACCTACCTAGTTTAGGGTTAAATAGGTATTTAACCCAAAACTAAGTAGGTACTTACTGCAACGATACTTGAATAGGTGAACTGATACGAGTAGTTAGGTAATTAATTTTTTTAACAGATGTTTTGTACTTCGTCTGCATTCGGTGCGGAAAGTTAGTGTATTCTAGTTGAATAATCTTGGGAATAACCACTGTGTTTATTCTTTTTTTTTGAGGTTCATTGCTTTCAGTTCAGATTCATCCCCAGTTTATTTCTATAATTACTTATCAATATAAAATGTTCTTAAATCGGTTTTAATTTAATTTCAGCAATTTTATTATGGAATCACAACGCCGGTTGTATTTTAAGAAACAGATAATGAAAGAGTTGTCTGAACAGAAGACTGAAGTACCTGAAACTGCCGAAAATGAAAATAGTGAAAATAATGAAGCTGATGAAGATTGTGATCTCACACTATTAGGAAGTCAATCCTACTATGACCAAATCCAAAAAATTTTATGTGTGAAAACGATTCCTTCAAACCCAGATAACATTAATATGGAAAAAGAGTCACAGGTAAATAAAGCTTTAAAGCCATACTAATTTTATTATTCTATCATGAGTTCTCGTTGATTTAAGTTATTTTTTTTCTTATAGGATGACAGTACCACCAAAGCTCTATTAGAAGATATTACTAACAAATACCTAACCAAAGAAAATAGTTATACAGAAAATATAGAACATATACAAATAGATATTGAATTTGAGTCGGTATGTAATTAATTATAATACTAGCTTTTACCTACGATTTCATCCGTGTGGAAATAGCATTTCTGATTTATTTTATTTTTTAGACTGAGAATACTGAAGAAGTGTGGAATAAGGAAAACTCGAGTGATATATTTCCACAAAAAGAAAGCTATGATGACGAACTGATATCTAAAAATGAAAAAAATGAGAACGAAAAAGAACCTGAACTTATTTCTACATTAACGGAAGTAATTGCTGAGAGTGAGATGGAGTTGCTGAGAAAGTCTCTTGAAGCAGATGAAGATGACATAGAAGCAGAGAAAAATAATGATACAAATGATGATCAAGTCAAATCCAAGAAAAGGAACAAGAGAACCAAAATTAATAAAAGTTATGTCGATTTTCTATCTGAGGAAGAAGACTTCGTATGGGATTCCTCTTCTTGGAAAGAAACTGGGGACGAATCTTCATCAAATGAAAGCAATGAACCTCAGAAAAAGAAAAAAAAAGTAACATCAGAAGACGGCAAGGTGAGTGAAGCGGGATTGAGAAAGAAAAAAAAGAATAAACGCAAAGAAGCAAAAAACTTGCGAGAAAAAGGAAAAGAGTATGTGAAAAAAGACGGAAGTATTGTAAGTGGAAGATCACTTAAGCCTAATCCATGCCTAGGAAAAAACTGTGGCAACGCCTGCGATAATGTTTCTGAAGAAAAAAGAAAACATATCTTTGATTATTTTTGGGGACTACCATCCCAAAGAAAAAAAGATTGGCTAGTTGGCATGACTGCTAAAACTGACATAAAACGAAAGAGGTCAAAGGACTCTGGTGTGAGGCACAATACATATTTCTACTATATTAATGATGGTGAAGGCCGACGTAAGGTTTGTAAAAAATTTCTAGTGGACACTTTGGGTGTTAGCCCAAAATATGTTACTTATACCTTAGCCAATGCATCGTCTGGGTTGGCAAAAGAGGAGAGCAGAGGTAAAACTGTTCCTAAGAATAAAACACCTCACTCAGTAAAGGAGTCAGCCATTAATTTTATTAAAAGTTTACCAGCACTACCATCCCATTACTGTCGTAAAGACAGTACCAGATTATATCTCCCCACTGAATTTAAAAACATAAAAAACCTATACAGGATTTATAAACAGTCAAAAACATCAGAGGGTGTAGATGTTGTTGGTGAAAAAATATTTCGTGACATTTTTAACAAAGATTTCAATATTGGTTTCCACGTTCCAAAGAAGGATAAATGTGCCAAATGTTTACGTTTTGAAGGCCAGAATGAAAAAGAAAATCCTGAAATGTTAAATCATTTAAAGGAAAAAAAGGCATCAAAAGATAGATTATCTTTTCACTGTGAACTAAGCAAGAAAAATAACGCAATGCTTTGTACTTCTTTTGATCTACAAAAGGTACTGAACACCCCACATGGGGAGAGTATGCTGCTATTTTATTCTAGAAAATATACAGTGTACAACCTTTGTTTTTACGAAAGTGGTACCAGAAATGGATTTTGTTATACGTGGGGAGAAACCGAAGGAAAAAGAGGAGGCAACGAAATAGCTACAATCTTACAAAAATATATTGCTGAAGTTGATTCCCGTGGGTCTGTAACAAATTTAATTCTTTATTCAGACTCATGCCCAGGGCAGAATAAAAACAAAATAGTTTTAGCCGCCATACATAGCGCACTGCTTGAAACAAAACACATTGAAACCATACAAATGAATTATCTGCTTCCAGGGCATACCGAAATGACTGTCTATAGCATCCATGCCACAATTGAAAATTCTGTTAGAAATACTATAATATGGGCACCATCGCAGTGGCCAACTGTTTTTCAGTTGGCTCGTAAAGATCCCGGCCCATATTACGTAGAAAGTCTTACGCACAACGATTTCATGAATTACGAAGAGTTCTCAGAAAAGTATTTCAAAGGCAATTTAAGCGGAAAGATCAGTAAGATTCGGGTGGCGACATTCAAAAAGTCGTCACCCAATGCCATGACTGTCAAATACAGCATGGATAAAGATGCTGAGACCGATTCTATAGCCATAATTTCAAGACCAAAGGTAGTGCAGCCGAAGTATAAAACATCTGTGCCTATAACTACGGCCAAATACAAAGATCTTAAGAAGCTGTGTGATACAGGGGTTATTCCCAAAATTTTTCACCTAGAATACACTAACTTTCCGCACCGCGTTGGTAAAGATGTTCTGATAGATACAGATATTGAAGATGAGATAGTAGCTTAAGGTTCTTTCTTTGTCATCGTCAACATATTTTTTTTTAGTTATAAAGAATGTTACATTTTCTTTCTTTTTGGTTTTTGATGATAGATACTGTATCTATATTTGTTTGTTTTTTTTTTCTTATTAAGAATGTCGATATTGTATTGTTTTTGATAGAGAATGTTAACTTTTATTTGTTTTCTGACGAAATTGTTATTTTTTTCTACTTCTGATTTATCACAAGTTACCTACTGAAAAGAGTTTTTTTGAAGTTTTTTTTTTATAACATTAATGTTTGACTGATTTTAATTAGGTACGTCCATGTCGAAGACTGATTTTGAATAAATTATAATTAATAGCAATTTATTTGTTGTTTTATTTATAAAGTAATGCTAAAGTACAGTGGTGATACTACTACATAGGCTTAGGGTGATATACCATCTTATCTAATACCTTGTTCCAAGACACATTGAATCAACATCTTGAATGATTCCTCTTCACATTTTTTTTATATTAAAAATATACAAGACACTGTCTAAAATTGTATAAAGTGGCATACCAACCTCAAAAATATCTTATGGACGTTGCTGAATTATGATGGCCTAAGCATCAATATCTACTATAATCTAGCTCAAGGGCTCATTTTGTTTCATCCTGCAGTCCCTCTTATGGGCATCTATATCAAATTACTTCACTCTGGTGCAACACCATCATGTTGCTTAGGGTCATTGGGCATATTCAACTGTCAGTTGACTTGGCGCTAAATTCATTTTCTCTCGTATTCGTTTATTCTAGACCGATGCTTGAGCCAGTTAACTTTCAACTATTTTATTTACGGTAGGTATTTGAACCATTTTGCCTTTCTCAAAAAATAACTAAAGTTGATGCATTTTGGGCTAACCAACATAAATTTTCTTAAATAATACAAAATTTACAACAGTTATAACTTAAAAAACTTCCTTATTAAATTAGGAATATACTGTATTAAAAAAAATTAAGTCTATCAAATAGTTGATTTTTTATGATTTTTTTTTCCAAAAAAAAAACTTTGATCCGTCCTCCTGCAAGTTTTGCAAAATGTCGCATAGGTCAATTAGCCTTGCAACCGTCGATATATTAGTATGCACATTCATTGACGACAGTTAAGTCCTCTTTAGGAAGGACTAGTTTAAAATAAAAGATACCTTTTTTAAGGACATTATTCACACACGGCTATCTGGATCCCAAACTAAGCAGAGCTTGTGCTAAGGAAACTAGAGAACTACCCCGGATTGGTAGATGGTGCAGGTTCGAGACCCGCCGGACGATACAATTTATGATTTCCCATTTTTGAGACCAGAGAACTGATATATTACTATACATATTCTACTTTCTTTATATATATATAGATAACTGCTGTAGCTGTGCCCCGCGGTGTTACTCGCGTAAAATTTTATAAATTTTCTTTGCTATAAACCTCACGGAGCCCGAGACCTTTCCAACGAATGCAAAACCGGGGAAATAGGTTCGTGCGTTCTGGAGTTATAGCGTCAGGAAGGAAAACCCGACTTATTTTTATATAGTAGATTACACCCAGACGAAGCACAAACAGACATGTTCATGCACACATGTATCTTCTTGGGTGGGAATTGAACCCACGACCTGCGGCGTGAAAGGCAAGCATTTACCAACCACGCCAACCGGCCCGTTACCTTGATATTTACTTTGATATAATTTTTAGTAATGAGGCCATAGACAGTTCATCTCACAGGTCTGTTAACGGTCGGTAAGATTAGGCATATAGGCGTGCTATCAAGCTGAAGCTCGGTCACCCGAAATAAGGTTTAATTTCTGAGTTTCTTCGTGATTTGGAAGGGCACGTTAAACGCCGCTTTAGTCGTTAGACACCATTCGTTAAGCTTCTCAAAAACCTACGGGCGCCTTGGACAACTCTAAATTTAGGGGTAATCTCTGCCCAAACGAATAAGTCAAAAATGTATAGGTAGTTAGTACCGGACTGTAAAATACGATTTACTTTGTGAACTCTCGCTTGAATTTGCAAAAACGTATACGCCATACACAAGGCGCAGATAAGTTGTTTCTTTTAACCGATTGGTTATAAAATCGAGTGTTTTTTTGTAAGTATGTTTCTCCGCGGTTTCTCCGTTGTTTATGAACCGACTTAGAAATTGTTTTGATTTCATTTGAAAAGCTTTCAGTATGGTCCCATATAAGTTTAATTCTAATCGGTAGTTGTAAAGAAAAGCTTACATTCTCGCCCCTACCGAATATACCTTTAAAACTGCCATCAACCTACCATGGCATTCAACATACTCACACTCTGTATGCCCACTACGCTTAGCTATATTTCATACCTAAATTGAAGAGACCGCTAGGTACAATAGTGTGGAGACAGCGATTAATATCACCATACCATCAAATCCTGTAGGAGACGTACAGGTCGTCCCGGAGGATTATCTCCCAGAAAACAGACAGTAGCGACGAATTGGCGACCGCCAAACCGTCTGCCAAGCATGGCGATTATGTTATATCCTGCCAAGATTTTTAGGGAAAGACTTTGTCAAATAGTCATTTATTGGTAATATGTTTTACATGTCATGTTTTTTAAATTATATAATAGGATACAATGTCAAAGAATAAAAATATTTCTAATACAAACTACTTACATTTCAAAAATTCGTCATGCGAGTAAAACAATTGCTCGATAAGCCACCTCTTTCTCGTCTTTCGAACTACTAAATAACTAATCGAACTTTAAAACTCGGTAATGAAGGGATACTAAATATGCTCACTGGGAGTTTTTTTATAAACTGTGTGTAACCCATAACATGAGTTGTCTATGATGATTTCGTAAGTGTCCTCGGAACTGCTGCCAATTTGTTGTTATGCCGTGTGTAGTACGAATGAACTAGTGAATGAATTAGCACGTAAAGCCGTCGGTCCTGTACCTGACCTCTTTCCGGTCGTGTCGCTAGGCGTCCCATCGGATCATGAGAGTGATGGAATAGAAAGTGCTCTTGTGTTTGCGCACACACTTGAGCACTATAATATGTCCCGCGCAGATGGCTAATCTCTGTTGAGACTGGCCGCCTAAGTCGAAATTCGGCTAGGAGGACATTTAGTACGAATGAACAGTGCTCCGTTTGGTATATAGTTCTATATTCGCTTTTACATACACGGCAACTTGGTATATGACTATGGAGGGCACAGTCATAATACCCAATTCTTTAAAATAAGTAAAGACGGATCAGCGTTAACTTTAACTGTTTTAAATTTTCAGGCGGATATCTGGTCTCAATGAAGGAAGAGCAAAGAAAATCATAGAATACCGACAAAGTAACAGTGGATTTTCATCAAGAGCGGAAATAATGAAAGTTGGTGGTATAGGCAAAGTTACTTTTCAACAATGCGCGGGGTTTTTGACGGTTTTGGAAAGCTCAGAGCCGTTGGATACAACTATTATACATCCAGAGAGTTACAGCATAGCGAAATCGTAAGTTTTAACTTGTTAAAAGAGTGCCACTAAATATATTTTACTGGCTTTTGCCCGCGAGTTCGTCCGCGTGGTAGTCGAAAGCAGACATTGAAGAGGTAAAATGAACCTATTCTGTGGTACCTATGGTTTAGCACTAGCCCCTTTTATCGGAAACAAAAAACACATCGTATTTATTTACACTTGATCAAGTTCCTTACAAACTTTAAACTCTTATTTTAACCCCTTACGGGGTAAATCTTACCTTAGTATTCAAACATGTCATGTATGGATATTGATGCCCAGTTTGAAGTTGATCAGACCACAAATGCACCTCACCTTCTGATTACTATCATCTTACTGTGATCGCCTAAAAAAAAGGCGATCACAGTAAGATGGACTCCCAGATTCCAAACAAAGAGGAAAAGAGGAAGACAAAGAAAACGTTGGTCTGATGACATAAGAAAGATTGCAGGTCCACTATGGGAGAGAACAACTCAAGAGAGAGTAGACTGGAAAGCGCTGGAGGAGGCCTTCGTGTCGCAAAGACACGCCAACACCCAATAACTTATATATACCTACTCGTATTTAATTATATATACTCTGTAATATTATAAT
Source organism: Pseudoips prasinana (assembly GCA_951640165.1). NCBI lineage: Eukaryota > Metazoa > Arthropoda > Insecta > Lepidoptera > Nolidae > Pseudoips > Pseudoips prasinana. Next base: position 12,659,459 of record OX621241.1, on the reverse strand, counting down.
TTATACTTGTTGGCAATAAAGACTTAATAATAAAAAAAAACTGTGATCGCCAAACCGTCTGTCAAGTACGATTATGAAATATCCCCCCAAGATGATTCTAGGGGGAAGCTTGCCCAGCAGTGGACTTTTTCAGATGTAATGATGGGTGATGATGATGATTTTATCCGTATCTATATGGGCGACTGTAATATATCGTTAAGGACCACTAAGGTTTCGCTTCGTGACGGTTTCTGTCGCCGAGTAGTTAAAAAATGTTTTGTTTCTAATTTCAGTTTTGCGAAGAAACTTGGCGTTAACCTCAAGGACCTGACACAACCACAATTCCCCCAAATAGTTGAACGGAAATTGTTCACTATTGATTTAAACAGAACTTGTGAAGAATTGAATACTGACACATGCACTTTAGAATTAATAATAAATGCGTTCAAACAAAAGAAATATGAAGATGATATCATTACATTTTGTAAACCAGTCTACTCTATGGCTGTTCAGAATATGGAACAACTGAAGGAAGGCACTATCTTGACAGGTGAGCAGACCGATGTGTCCACTCCCTAAACTTTATTTAACTGGCGAGAGTATGCTGTTGACTCCTTTTACATTAATTTTGACTGCCTCGTTGGTCTAGCGGTAGCGTGTTCACCCGCAGAGCACGACGTCCTGAGTTCAAATCCCGGGTCTGGCCAAAAGTGATTTTGGGACTATTTGTAAAAAGAAAAATTTCTCAGCATCAGCCCGAAGTCTTGGAGTTCGTGGTATTATACCCCCGTGCCTCAGAGAGCACGTAAAACCGGCCCTGTCGCTAGGCGTCCCATTGGATCATAAGAGTGATGGAATAGAAAGTGCTCCTGTGCTAATCTCTATTGAGACTGGCAGCCGTGGCCGCAATTCGGCTAGGAGGACATTATATTATATATTAAACAAATTTTCATTTCACTACATGTCTCTCTTATAAAGCTTGTATGCAACGTAGAACTGTCTAACTACTAATACGCGCACACTAATTTCTCATAAAATTCTAGGTCACTATTGATTGAAGTTATAAGTACTTAATTAGTGGTCACGCAAACCAACCAATAGCACATTCTACTCATTTGTATTTTATCCGGTAGTAATCCACTCACTATCCATGTATTACTTTCCAGGTGTGGTCCGCAATGTGGTCCCCTTTGGCTGTTTTGTAGACTGCGGTGTGGGAGACAATGGCCTAATCCATAGAAGCAAATTGGGAGGCAACCAAACGCCAAAGTTGGGAGACAGAGTTGCTGTGACTGTACTTGGGTCGCCAAAACCAAAAAAACTACAACTAAGACTGGATAAAATTCTTGACTGAATTTTAATATAAGATTTTTAAACCACTAGTATTGCTAGAATGGCAGCAAACTCATGTTTGTCTACAGCGTTCGTTCTATGACATCTCAGAAATTTAAGGCTATGTCCCCAATAGGCAAATTGTTAGCAGCCGACTGAGTGAGCCGCAAATTTGGGGTGAGCCAATGATATTGTATACAAGATACGTGACGTTCACGTAATCGACATTTAAAATATGGTCGTGCTGGGACATATATACCGTTATACTTTTTGTTAACTCTCACACTCATTAGAGCAACTTATCATGTTGATAAGTTGCTCTAATGAGTGTGAGAGTTAGACAGTTAACGCTCTTTTTCAATACTCGACCACTCGTCAACCATCGAGTTCACTTCAGAAACAAGTATCGTAAGACGCTGCTTTATCCACTTGATGAGACGTCGATTATGTGTATGCTCTGTTAATACATGTTATTCTGTATAAGTTTGGTAGTTCATAATTAATTTTTAATTATTTTAATTCCTATGTTGTGATAAGTAATAAGAATAGATTGATAATGTTACCACAAATCAATTTTATTAAATAAATTTGTGATAAGTTTCATATAAGTTAATTTCATTTTATAAATGCCTGCTAATGAACTGCGTTCTATTCTGGATTCGTCCTGCGTCGACGACTTCATCCTAATATTGAATATTAACATTCACTTATGAGATTATACAGCGTTGATCTGTGTCAGGATATGCAACGCATTTTACGACAAAGATCTCAATTAAAAAAAAAAACAACATCAAAATCTTAACAATTAATGAAACATCTTTATAAATAATCGACGAGTAACATGGTTACAAGAAGGACTAACAACTCAAGATATATGTAAATACGAATGCAATGTAGACTGCTCTGGCATATATATATTTCTTAATGGCTAAATTAAATTACTTAGTTTGGTTTATACCAATAAGTAAGCTAGACCTGTTTTATACAGTAGCAAGCGAAATGAAAAAGCGTGTCTGATGGTAAGTGTTCACCGCCGCTGCCAGAGGTCACTCGCAATAACAGATGAAAGGAATAAGCTCCCTTCTTGAAGGCTGCCATGTCATACCGAATCGGAAATAGGTACCTTAGGCCCACTTGCACCAAAAGCTAGTTTAAAATAAAGTGACTCGAGTTAAGTAACTTAGGGTTAATTCGTTAAAATTTGAACTCGACATTCTGTTGCGCCAATGAAAAATAACACGAGTCAACAAACTCTGTGTTTCTCTATATTATGTTGGTATCATTAAAGAGGTTTTCTTCCTTAATGTAACCCAACCAAATATGAATGAGTGAATAATGAGTTAAATATTTATACACCTCTTTTTGTCACTAGAAGACTTTGTATATGACTGTTTCATGTGTTAAGTTTTTTCTAAGACATTTCAATTTGATCGTTTGTGTTTGAAACCAATCTGTCAATTTCGAGTCGTTCAAATATTGTCATGTCATAGTTGACATTGTAGGACTTTTCTGCAACTCTTCTATTATAAAAGTCCGAGCTAATATATATTCGACGATTTCTTCATCATCATCAGACAATAAAAAATCAATCATAATTGTTTAGGACACAAAACTGTTTTAAAATCTCTGACTTTCACTTATGCAGCCCAAAATAACCTCTCAAACGAAACAAATTTGACATTACTAATCCGGGGTTAGTGATTTAACCCACCAACATAGGTGGGTTAAAATTTTATCAAAATAACCCAAAGTTAGGCCCTAACTCTTGGTGGTGCAAGACTTAATTGTAATTTAACCCCATACTAGCGACTAATTCTGAGTTAATTGATTTAACCTGGGGTGGATCAAGTGGGCCTTTGAGGTGTGTGCGGTAAAGACTTACCGAGAGAAGTAACTTTTCATTGGTGGTTGGTATTTGATGGTAGCACAAGTAGATATCGAGAATTTCTTGGACAATTTTAATACATGCAGATTGTTCTTCTTAATCAATACAATCCATAGCCTTCGCACAGATTGTAAAAGCTATATAATTTTATATACGCATAATATAATTTTAATACGAAACTATAAATACCATAAGAGAAATAAATAAGCCCTAAGTCACCATAGCCTAGTTGGTAGTGTTCCTGCTGGTTCTGGGTTCGAATCCCGGTAAGTGCAAATATTTGTGTGATGAGCACGCATATTTGTTTCTGAGCCATGGATGTTTTCTATGTATATAAGTATTTATCTATCTATATAAGTATGTATATCGTCGCCTGGTACCCATAGTACAAGCTTTGCTTAGTTTGGGGCTAGGATGATCTGTGTGACATTGTCCCTAGATATTTATATATTTTATTTTATTTACACTCAAACTTTAAGTTCTGTAAGCACTCACTTGTTGAATATATAGTTTAAGTATAAATTTACTTTACTTTACTTTTACTTTACTTTAATATCGGATACGACGACACAAGCCGTTTGGTGCAAATCAATACTCAATACTCAATTCTTTATTGCATTCCACAATGTATATCTAGGTGGTAGGTACAGGTGAAAAGTTCATCGTGGACCCTGTCGGGCACAGCAAATTAGGAGAGAGGAGGATTTATTTCAGCCATTTAATATAAATTTGTATTAAATTTAGTAACTTTAATATAATATAGTAGGAATAATTATAATGCATTGATCAGTTATTTTATTAAGTATATAATTTATATATTTCATTTATTGTGTGTGTTTATCATATACTTCATTGAATTACGTGCAATTATTATTTACAATTTATCATATTTATAGATAAGCAGTAACATTTGCATAGATTTCATGCTTCAGTTTAATTTAATTATATAGGTATAGTTATTTTTAGCATAAATATTATTATTATCAATTATATTTAAAAATATTAAGAAACAATAATTATCTTATCTTAATACATATATATTCATTATTTACCTATACATTATTATTATTTAGAACGTGTCACTTAAATATTCACTGATACTGTAATAGCATTTAGATAATAGTAGATTCTTTAGGTTAGCGGAGAATAGATAAAATTTCTTTTCATTTTTAATTATTTCGGGCAATTTGTTATAAATTTTTATGGACATCACATAATATGTACTTGTAGAGTGGATTTTTAACCTAGAAGTTGGTAAGTTTAATCTGGTATTATGTCGAAGTGCATATTTTGTTTGCTTGTCTTTTCTCGTTGTGTACAAGTTTTGGTATTTTTTAACAAATTTGCATATTTCTAGTATATAGATGCTAGGAAGGGTCAATATTTTAAGTTTTTGGAAGTGAGGTTTGCAACTTTCAGTGCTCTCTATGTTAACTAAAATTCGAATTAGTTTTTTTTGCATTACAAATAGTGTTGGTGCATCTGTGCTGTTTCCCCACAGTATTATGCCGTAACTTAACCATGAGTAAGCGTACGCATAATATGTAGAGAGGGCGGCTTCCAGATTAGTAGATTTTTTTACTTCTCGAAATGCATAAGTAAATTTAGATAGTCTAGATGTTATTTTGTTAATGTGTGATTTCCAGTTGATATTGCTGTCTATTGACAGACCAAGTAAGGTGAATTCCGGGACAACTTCGATTTTTATGCTGTTGTATATTAAATTTATTTCTAATGGAGGTTTTTGGTGTGGATGGAAGGACATTATTTTTGTTTTGCTGAAATTAATTTGCAGGTTATGCTTATTCATCCAATCGACTATGGTATCCAGTATATTAGTTAGGTTCGTATTTAGGTCTATATTTGTCTGGCACGCTGTCAAGAGTGAAATATCATCTGCGAAAAGGACACAGGGACCTTCTATATTTTTCGGAAGATCGTTGATGTAGATCAGGAAGAGAAGGCATCCAATTACACTGCCCTGAGGGATTGACGCGTTAATAATTTTGTTTTTTGATTTAATATTTTTTATTTCTTTCGTTGTATAGTCAAAGAATTCGATTTCGACTTGGTGTACCCTGTCTTTTAAGTACGATGTGAACCATTCGTGAGCTTTACCGCGAATTCCTATGCCTTGTAGTTTTTCTAACCAAATGTTATACTGCACTTTATCGTATGCTTTGGTCATATCCAACAATATACCAACTGCGTATCTTTTATTGTTGATTATGTCGAGGGCTTCTTGTACAAATTTATAGATTGCAGATACTGTCGATCGATTTTTTCGAAAGCCGTTTTGACATTCATTGAATATTTTAAATTTTTCGCAGAATGCGTAGACACGATCACACATTGCCCTTTCAAACAGTTTTGAAGCAGTTGGTAAGAGGGCAATAGGACGATAATTGCTGGGATCTACTTTTAGGTTTTTCTTATGTATTGGTTTTATCACAGCAGTTTTTAAATTTTCTGGGAAAACGCCCTGTTCAAATGACTGATTTATTAGTAGATAAAATGGTAACGTCAATTCATCGGCGCATTGTTTTAATAAAATAGGGGGTAATTCGTCTACTCCATGACTTTTTTTGCTTTTTAAATTTTTGATAAGCTTGTTTACCTCATAGGCGGAGACGGGACTAAGAAACATAGTATTTTCAGTACGGTGAAGTACAGGAACGACTTGCGGCTCGTTAAATAATATTTCAGTACTTTTTTCACCAATCGAAGCAAAGTAGTTATTAAAAAATATTTGCTATTTGTTTTGGATCCGAAATAGAGGTATTATTAATTTTTAATTTAATGTTACTTTTTTCTTTAGTAGATTTTTTGTTTGTACATTCATTTATGATGCTCCACATAGTTTTGACTTTGTTGTTTGATTTTTTTATTTTGTTTATATAATGTAACTTTTTTGCTGTTATGACTGCTTTTTTCAATATTTTCTCGTAGTTTTTGTAGTACCGTTTTATTACTAGATTATTTGTTTTCAATGTTAGTATTTTTAAGAGTCTTTTATTAGTACATGATAGTTTTATGCCCTTTGTTAACCAGTATTTATTAAATCTCTTTTTTATTTTTATTTTCCTTTTTGGTATACATAGGTTAAGACTGTTAATTAAGGTTCTACTAAAAGCTACGTAGTTCTCGTTAATATTTGTATCTGGTTTAATTATTGAATTCCAATTTATTCCTTGTAGACTTGATTTGAAGCGTTGTATGTTAATATTGTTATAGAGCCTTTTTTCGGCATACCAAGTGGTTTGGTCACTTTTTTGGGGGAAATCCATACTAATTATTGTACCACAGTGATCAGAGAAGCCTAATTCCTCAACTGATATGTTTAAATTGTTGTTGTTAAAGTTTGTAAACACTAAATCCAGACATGTTGAAGTAGTTTGAGTTATCCGTGTCGGATCTTTAACGTGTTGCTTAAATTTATATTCTAGCATTAAATTTAATAATTCAGTCGTTTTTAAATTATTATCTAAAATATTTACATTAAAATCTCCTCCTATGATTATGTTACGTTTAGAGTATTTCTTGTTTATGTGATTTAATATTAATTTCAATTGTTTATAAAAAGTATCTTCCTCTCTCCTATTCCAATAAATAATAATCAATAATAAATTCTCCGTAGGCAGTTCCGTAGCACATGCTTCAATAATATACTCAATAGATAAGTCTGATATATCAATTCTCTCTATGTATTCGACATTTTCTTGCAATAGGATGCATACTCCCCCACCTGTTCGGTTCTTTCGACAGTATGATGCTGCAAATTTGTAACCACTGAACTCTATGATCTCTTTTTTCTCTTGCGAAAGCCAGGTTTCTGATATACATAGAGCTTTGTATTGGGGTGTTTGTTTTATGAAAGTTTCTAATATATGTTGTTTGCTGTATACACTTTGAATATTTTGGTAAAGTATTCTAAATTGTAAGTCTTTATTTACGAAATAATCATGCCCTTACCACTTGTAACTTTACAATTATAAAATGCTACGTCAATTAACGAACATACGGCTCAAACCTAAGGGTAATCGGTTACACACATGGCGCTCGCGCATTGACGACCTTCGCTCCCTTTCTGGTGAGAGCAGTAGATACCTCTACCACGACTCCATATTTGTAGTTTACTTACTCGGTGAAACTTCCGAATTGAAGTTTCCGCTAGTGGCGGTGCAAGTTAATGTCGAGGAAGTAAACTACATGAACTTGTAGTAGTCATGCTGGTCACATACCTACCACACACCTGAGAGCACAGCACCTACTAATAATGAAACTGCATGAAGTGCATTGTGTAATTAGAAGTTAATTCCCCAGCACATCAGCTCATAGAGCGCGTGAAGGTTATGCTCTATTTCACCTAATTAGAGCTACTGTTTAGCCAGGGGTGACGTGTAAGGCAAATACCTATAGCTAAAGCTTACCGAAATAGGTAGTACTCAACCTCCCAAAATTTAAATTATAATAATACAACGTTTCTAAATTTAAGGATTACAGCTGTATATTCATAAATTAAAAAGTTAAGTGAACCGTATGCTTATGTGATAAAGCCAGCACATCCAACTACCCCAATCTGTCAATTTTTTATAGATTTTCAACTTTATCACATAAGTATAAGGTTCACTTTCATTTGGGGAAATTGGACAGATTAATTAAATGTCATGAACGCATTGACTGCCCAAGTTGCTGTCTCAGGTGACATTTAACACACCTCTCCGACGTACTCGTCACACTCCAATGTTGGAGGTTCCCCATCACGCTAAGAAATATGCGTAAAATGTGTGCTTACACGAATTGCTCGAACACATAATACAACCTGCAAAGAAATTGGGATCGTATCTTGTTAAAAAAAACTTTTCTATCCCAACACGATCGTAAAGCACTATAAAAGACAAGCTACTAATATCTAATAATCCTATTAGAATTAACATATGTACGTATGTGTATGTTTTGCTTTAGAATTTATATTAATAAATTAGAATTAAGTATGTACACCTAATATCATATTTAACTTGGGTGGTCATAATCATTGGGTGGACATCGATGTATCACTTAATTTCTAGCAATTAATACTTAATCAAGACAACGGCATACATTAGTAGGTATACAGTATCAATATCTGTCAATCGCATCGAAGTCAGATAAAGAATTATTGTCAGTATTTTATTTTTTGTTCGTTCATCTGCCAACTACAGTTTCAATGTTTTACTAGGGAAAACCTGTAATTGGCCTTCCCTTTATATTGTATCATGTAATTTGTGTTATTACCTGTATCGCTGTTAGTTTTCTTAATAAATAAAACAATTTTTTTCTTAAAAAAATATAATTGCACACAAAAAGCTTAACTAACGTATAAACCATCGCAATGGTTGTTAATAACAAAAAATAACAAGAAATCAGTTATTATTATATGTGATAATCAATCCCTGATCTTTTCAAATACTTTCACAGCACAGTATAAAATATAATTGCACACAATCTTGAATAGAACTAAGTTATTTTTCATGTCATTTGTTGTTGTTATTCCCGGCAAACATGCCCATGGCAAGAACAAAGCCGCATAATTTTGGGTACACCCACAAATATGTTGTGACGAAAATCATCCCATATCTCATTTGCAGACGTCTGAACTGAAATATCTTTGTAAGATTTTCTCTTTCTACTCATCGGCGTTCCTTTATTTATATTCTGATTGTCGTTCAATATTGTACACAATATTTCATTAATATCCGTAACTATTACATTTTCAGGATAGTTATTTATTAGATTAAATTCATCTTGTGACATTATTGACATTAGAGAGTGGGATGAGATGTGTTCACTTCTATTGTTATGGCTTATACTACTGCTCTGACTATGATCTATTAGCATATCGTATTCCATCGAACCATGTGTTAGTCGCACTGGAACCGGCGTACGCATCTTTTCAACACTGTTGACAGTTTCTCTATGAGGGGTTGAGGTTAAGGTTGCTGGTCCTAAAACAAATATATTTTTAATGTGCGGCTGTTGTAAAAAAATATTCATGACCCCTGTCAGTTCAGAACATTTTACCTCAAATCTGAGTAAATTAGAGGCACAAAAGTGTTGTGTGTGTTTAATATAGTGTTGGTGACGTGACGATCCTAACATTTAAGAAACCCACATTTTGTATGGAACGGCTTTTTATTTCCTATCTTGAAAATGGATTGATTGATTTAGATGTATTTTTTGTTCCTCTAGGCCTCGGGAAAACAAAAAAATCTGTATAGATACATACAACGATATCTCTGATAATTGGCAATTGTGACAGCACTCTTCTTAAAAGGCCGGATGGATTGTGATGAAATTGATGTGTATATTCGTGTAGGTAGGTACCTAGATGGTTGATATTTACAATTGAACCCGATATGTGGCCGTGTAAAGGAGTCAATTTTTTTTTCCACAAGGCATAGTGTAAAGGGATAGCTATTTATAATAAAATATGTACCTATTAAGCATACCCTAACGAATTAGTCTATGGTTTTAATTAAACTATGGTACGAACCTATGTATTTTTCCAGTTCTGTAAACTCAACCTCGCTCTCTGATCTTTCAGTATCTTGTTTCTCATTATTAATATCTTCTACAATAACATTTGGATTATCAATATTGTGCTCAACGTAACGTGGTGGTCTAATAATTTCATCGTAGACTAGACTTTCTTTCTCTGCGTTATTTCGTACGCCATCAACATGGATTTGAGCTCGCGTTGTTATCTGCACATATACAGGTTCTGTAACATAAAAAAATTAAAGCTGCTTCGTTGGTCCAGCCCTAGTGTGTTCAATCAACAGCTAAAGCTCTGCAAAGAAAGCGGCTTTTGTGCAAGTTACATCCCGGAGTCTAGCAGCATATTAACTTTGTTAACCAACTTCAAAAACGTAGAATGTTATTACTTTTCAATTACCTACTGTTTGCAAAAACATAACACCAATTTCTTAATATTTTTATGAATGCTTAGTTTGTAAATTAAATTCGAATAAAAATATACATATCAAATTAATAAAAGAAATATCAACATTGATATCCTGGGACATTGAACGTAGAGATTGGTTGTGTGGAGATTAGGAAAATTATTTCCATACACCCAGTATACACAATACCTTCATCAGACACACTCTTTTCCGTCACTTGATTATGTTCAGGAAAATTAACATTAGTTTCAATGCCAATGTTCTCAATCACCGGTAATGCCGGATAATACATGGGAGATTTTCCAGTTACTTCGAAAGTTTCATTGTCAGCACTATAAATACTATCAGCCATATCTAATGTTAAGTCATCATCACCAACAATATCACTAGATTCAGAATAATCATTTGTCGAGTTTGATTCGCTGTTGTAATTAGAATCATTTCTAAAATCATATGGATCTTTTGAGTTGTTTGTTGTCCTATTCGGTTTATTTTCAAATATGTTATTAGATTCAGTTGTAACGCTATCAGATTGTGATTCGTCTTCAACTGAAGTCGAGTCTGTTCTATAATCATTATCAGCTGCTGAATTCATATCATAGCCTTGGTGAACGATATTATGTTCTGATAGATTGGCGTTACTTTCTTCAGAAGTTGAGTTATCTTCTACTACTTCAGAAACTTCATCTCTGGAAATAAAATTGTCTTCAACGATATCATTAAATTCAATGGTATCATAATCGGAAATGTTTACTCCTTCAATAAACATCATTCTGTATATTTGCTTCATTTTCATTTCTAGTTTCTCATAATGCTCCTCTGGTTCATCGTGTTTATTCGGTTCTTTTTCTATGATAAGCCCTGGCAGCGGACTGTATGCTCTTGAAGAGACGTAATTTTGAGAGTCTGATGAATTTGATTCTTCAATTATTGTTGATAGGTGCTGAGCTGCGTGACAAGACAAGAAGTCTATTACTATTTGATTTTAATGTATAGAATAATACCTAAATATATAAAGCGAAAGATCACTTTAAACGTCCTCATAGTACCTACATAAATTATAGAGCCGGAATTGAGTAGGTACCTAGTTTATCCCTGGGACCGCTGGCGTTTGGAGGAGGGGCACTCCACTCGTCTTATATAAGCGGTCCCGGGAAGAGGTAACCTGCTGTAGCTCAGGTTGCCTAAACGCGCTTGTGCGTGCTGGGGAGGGGAGGAGGCATTTGGGCCCCTCCCGTCCCCGGAGGAGAGTCTCAGACGCTCAGTGTACAGCGGGGGTACTGGCGAGATCGTTCACGAGTACCCAGAGCCCCCGCTACAGGCATTGTGAGGCTGGCTACCATGGTGGTTTTAGTGCGTATCCCGGGACTAGCCCGGCGAGTCCCACATACCCCGTCGCCTCCCCAAGCGGCGGGCATGCATAACGCATTTCCACCATGTAAAAAAAAAGAAAAAAAAAGGTACCTAGTTTATAGTTAGAAATCTTTTCAGCGGATTTGAAGACAGTGGAATTAAGTGGGCCTTCAGACTATTATAAGTTTTTTGTAGAAATCGTAAGTCTTAGATATGCAGCAGTAGCTATAATATGCAGCGTGGTTGGTAAATACTTGCCTATCACACCGCGGGTTGTGGGCAGGCCCGGATCTAGGGTGGGGCAAGCCGGGGCCCATGCCCCGGGCGGCAAGTTCAGAGGGCGGCAAATTCAGCCTTGACAGACGAATGCACAATTCATCATTTAATTAACTTTGACCACAGAATATGTACAAAATTAACAGAATATGTACAAAATTATGTACAAAAATACCCGCTTAGGGTTACTGGATGAGATTTCCATTCGAAAATCCTAAGAATTTTTAGTTTGAGAAATTTCTCTCAAACGTACTTAAAAAATTAAAAAGGTCGTAATTTTATCGTTTTTATACACTGCGCTCACACGTTGCACATTGCAATCGAAGAGGTTGGGGCAGTGGCACCTAGAAGTACACGGCGCTGTATACGCTGGCAGAGTGCGCCGCTTGGGAGGAGGTGCGCAGTGCCCTTATTTCTGGAGTAGGCAGTGACCTGTCGCTGCCGGCCGTGGTGAATTCGATGGTTGGCAGTGAGGAGTCCTGGGACGCGGTGGTTGCCTTCTGCGAGACAGTTATCTCGCGGAAGGAGGCAGCGGAAAGGAAGAGGGAGAACACAAATATTTTAAATGCGAAAGTTTGTGAGTATGGATGGATGTATGGATGTTTGTTACACTTTCACGCAAAAACTACCGAACAGATTTTTATGGAACTTTGTAGTAACATAGTTTATGTATTTGAATAACACATAGGCTGTTGTAAATTTAACGCGGGTAAAACCGCGTGGCACAGCTAGTACAGATATAAAATGCGAAAAGTTTGTGAGTATGGATGTTTGTTATTCTTTCACTCAAAAACTTCTAAACGGATTTTGATTAAACTTTGTTGTAGCTATTAAATCCGGGAACCGATCACTTTAACGATTTTTGTTTAACTGAAAACTATTGACCGACGTATTTTTTGCTATAATGCATTATTTGACATATTTTAACATAAACGAAGAGTCATGTCTTATAGGTATTATTTTACCGAACTATTTTTCGCCGATTTACAAAATATCTTTATGCTATTGCTTGGCCTTTTTGGAACTTTTTTTATTTGCCAAATACTTTACTTGCCATATTTTCACCACACAAAAATAACATTATACTGTCTTTTGGTCACAAATACATTGACGGATACATGGTAGTATTTTCAAAATTAAATTAAAATAGCGTCATAAAAGTCAATATGCCGTGCTATTTTTGTGACAGAAACGAATCGCTGCAAAACCGACTCCACACAGTCTTGTTTGCCCTACCCCTAGAGTGTTTTTTAAGCCCGCGTACTTACGTGAATTAAAAAAAAACGAAACGATAAATGTTGAAAAGTTTTATGAAAATTGAAATTCGGTCAAATATTTTTCTAACTTATGATGAGCCTATGTGTTACTCGGATTTAATGGTTACCCATTAAATCCGAATAACACATAGGCTATAATTTATAAAGTTAAACGCGGGCAAAACCGCGGGGCACCCCTCGTAATTTATAAATATATATCCTACACGTCCAAATCTATACATCAGTAAAGGCTTAAGACAGAAATAACAGCGATAGACGCATTGTTTCCGGAAGGACTATGTCCAAATGTAGTGGACATCTGATATCTGACATAGCATCCTTATGGTAAATGTGATGAGAAATATAAGTGGGCAGGGACGGCATTTTTGAGTTTTTGCCCCGCCTAAAAATATTGAAGATCCGGGGTGTCTGTGGGTTCGATTCCCACCCAGGACAAATATTTGTGTGCATCAACATGTCTGTTTGTCCTGAGTCTTCTTAGCAATATAAGTATGTATTTACAAAAGAATATTAAGTAGTATATCAGTTATTTGGTTACCCTAGTAGATACAAGCTCTCATTAGTTCGGAACCATATGGCCGTGTGTGAATAATGTGCGAGGATATTGTTTATTTTGGCTATTAGGGATATATATTGGCTGCACGGGTGGCGCAGCGGCTAAGACAGTCGGCTCGCCGCTTCGTATCACGGGTTCGAGTCCCGCGCCGGACAACTATGGGCGTTCTTTTTTAAGAAAAAAAATAAGAATTTATTGTGTGGCGTATTGATTAAAGTGCCGCACATTTAAACTATTTGGGTGACCCATATGTAGTTTGAAGCTAGGTGCGCTTTATGTCCGTATATTACATGTTTTTACAGACTTTAGCCTGCGGCGATACAGTGACCATCACTCTAGCGCGAGCACAGGCGTTGTTTGAACTTGTTTAAAAGGGACATATACAACATATAACGTAATTAACGCACATCCTGAAAATAGTTCGTTCAGAATCATTTACTGAATCGATTTATATCATTTTTAATATAGGTAATTTTTTATTCCAAAATAATTAAAACTACGGAAATTATTGTCATATTATTATTAACCCCGGACAGTCAAAACAAATTGAAATGGGCCGTAAGTCAAAGTAATAAGACTTTTAAAATCGCAGTTTTATTTGTATTCATACAAATTCCATCATTCAATACAAAATAATGACAAACAAACTTTATTCCAAGAAACTAATTTAGTAAATAACAATCCATATACATGTTAAATTAAAAATTCAGTGTATGTATTATGATGACAACATAATATTCTAATTGGGGTGTTTGAGGGTGTGCGTTAATTACGTTACATTTGTATATTATTTTCTTCTATATACATCATCATATCAGCCGAAATATTCCCACTGCTGCCTGGACAAAGGCCTCCCCAAAGATCTCCACAATTGCCGGTCTTACGCTACCCGCATCCAGGGGTTTCCTGCGACCCTCACAAGATCATCGGCTCATCTTGTAGGGGGCCTGCCCACGCTGCGTCTTCTGGTTCGTGGTCTTCTATATAGATGATTGTGTCATATTCTGTAGGCCCAATGCGATATTTTAGGATATAACAAACTTATTGTTTGCCCTTTCAATAAGGGTCACTTAAATTAATATTCAAATTTATTGATGAACAAATTTTCAGTTTTTTTTTTTGGTACAAACCAAGTAAATTGGGTAAATCGAATCTCCCACTTTATAAACTCATTATAAATAAATATCTAGGTGGGTAGGTATATAGAACAGTGCTGAATATTTAGGAATATTAGTATTCTCAAGTGATGACCGAAACATATTTTACGAAAGGGAATAGGTAAGTACTCCAATTTATGTCACCGCCAGAGTTGAGACTAGTGGGCATGACCACACTACTCCAGCAAGAGATGCATACATAAAATCATAAACAAATAAAAATCAAACCATGCGACAGGTAACACACTATCATCTGATCCCAAACTAGTCAGAGCCCGTAAAATGGCAACCAGGCAACTGATAAACATACTTTTATTTATTTATTTCTGAATACATTTATATAGACCAGGGTCGATAATTTTTAAAAGCAAAAAAAATTATAGTAGGATGAAACCCATTAGAAAAAGAGGGGAATATTATAAAAATTAAAGCAAAAATCATTTACGGGCGATCTGAGGTCGGGAAGGGGATGGGGGTGAGTTTTTAAGGGTAAAAAACGGTTTTTCTCGAATTCCGGCAAAACTAAAAGTCCTATCGAAAAAAGTCAAATAGCAAAGTTGTAGGTAATAAAAAGATCTAAAACTTTTGTATTTACACTTTTTTCACATAACCTCAAAATTTATGCGAAAACTTCAAAAAACCAAGTTTTTGGTTTTTTATTTTGATCTTTTACAAAAATTTTTCCTTTTTAACGAAATTTGGTGAAAACTTACCTTTTATGTCCCAAATACGCTGTAATTTATTTGATTAAAAATATTTATTTTTCACCTTATTTTTTTAATTAATATCGAAAAAACACCCTAATTTTCAGACGAAAAGTCACCCGTCAAAATATCAGCTTTTTTCAAAAAGTTGGTATGTTTTCTGTTTGTTGAAATCTCTACTTTCCGATGGTGAAAAAAAATATATATGTTACTATAGTAAATCTTCTGAGAATATGCAAAAAAAATCAAAATTTTATTTTGGAATTATTATAAAAAATTTTGAGCTATTTATTAAAATTAACACTTTAATTACTCGAAAAACGTTAGATTACATGTTACATTGATAAAAAAATTACAAATAATAATATACTACTATAATTAACAAACAAATAAGATAATAAATTAATATTTAATAAGACATCTACAATATTTGGAGAAACTTGTCGAATGTTCTTTAAATTATATGCGTAGATGTCTCTTTATATTTGAAGATAAATTATATACCCGAGTGACCTACGAAAAATAGTAGCCCAGGTATTTCATGGAGAAGTGGGGAAGAGGCTAGGCGGGTCTGGGTCTTACTACATACATACTAATAATAATCTCCTTAATTTTGCACAAACAAATTTAGTTAATCCCATGAAAAAAAAAAAATCAAAATACATAAAAATATATTAAAAATCTATAAAAAATATATAAAATATATATCGTAAATATATTTTTAATAACAAACGTTTGGCCGATTTTCATATATATTTTATACATTTCAAATATATTTCAGATATATTCAAAATATATGAAATATACATGAAAATCAGCCAAAAGTTAGTTATTAAAAATATATTTACTATACTTACATATAGTTTATATATTTATAAATAGATTTCTTCATTTTTCATTTTAAATAGATTTCTTTAATATATTTTTGTTTAAAAATATTGTAATGAATAACGTAATCAGAATAAAGTATCTACATTTAATTGTACGATTTACATTTATATTTATATATAATGAGATTTTCTATGACATAAATGTAATTAACATTAAATAAATCAACTTTTTAATTGAAACAAATTGCAGCAATCACATTTTTAGATGATTTTTTTTATAATAATTAAAAAAAAATTACGAATTCGAGTTTTAGAGAATAGAAGATTTACTAATAGTAACATATATCTTTTTTTTCACCATCGGAAAGTAGAGATTTCAACGAACAGAAAACATACCAACTTTTTGAAAAATGCTGATATTTTGACGGGTGACTTTCGACTGAAAATTAGGGTGTTTTTTCGATATTAATTAAAAAAATAAGTTGAATAATAAATATTTTTAATCAAATAAATTACAGCGTATTTGGGACATAAAAAGGTAAGTTTTCACCAAATTTCGTTAAAAAAGAAAAAAAATGTAAAAGATAAAAATAAAAAACCAAAAACTTGGTTTTTTGAAGTTTTCGCATAAATTTTGAGGCTATATGAAAAAAGTGTAAATACAAATGTTTTAGATCTTTTTATTACCTACAACTTTGCTATTTAACTTTTTTCGATAGGACTTTTAGTTTTGTTGGAAATCGAGAAAAACCGTTTTTTACCCTTAAAAACTCACCCCCATCCCCTTCCCGACCTCAGATCGCCCGTAAATTATTTTTCCTTTCATTTTTATAATATTCCCCTCCTTTTATAATGGGTTTCATCCTACTATTATTTTGTTTCACTTTTTATTATTTTTAAAGGCTTCATATTATAGATAGGTACATTAAACCCAGACAGAACAAAGAATTGTGCTTCTCACACCAACATTTATGCCGGGTGGTGATCGAACCCACGACCTATAACGTACCTACTCTGTGCCACAACGTTTGCCTTATGGTTAGGGACACTTACCACTAGACCAGCAGGCCAGTCTATATATATATATATATATATACCGCGGTTAAACCGCAGATAATGAAGACCCGGATTCAAAAAAAAAATATTTTAGGTAGTAAGAGTTATTTGGGTTTTTCTTGCAAGTAAACCGCCCAGTGGAGTGATGTACAGACGCTAGTATAAATTGTCAAATTTCGCCAATTAAAGGTGAACCTTATATGCTTTTGGTGATAAAGTTAAAAATATATAAATGAAATTTGACAGATTGGGGTAGCTAGATGTGCTGGTGTCTGTACTTAATATGTTCGACATTCAAGGACCATTTAAACTTCCGATTCTCCATATGATGACCCTGTTCGTATCGGATAGTTTTCCATCGAGTTATGAGAGTGAGGGAATGAGGTGGCAGGATGGTGGAAACGTCGCATCGGGAAAATAACAATAGGTAAAGGTTATTCGCGTTAATACCTGTTATTAATGTTGAATAATTATTATTTGCTGTTAAAGAAGCAATACAAAACACTGGAGATAAAAATCATTAATAATTTTCTTTTTCAAGATACGCATTATACGTAAAATAATCCCTCTCCCTGTATCGCGGGACATTTAACGAACACGGAATTCACGGACACAAAGCATCCAGATTAAATATATGGGTCACACAAGTAGTTGCCTGTGCGGGAATCGAACCTGGGAATTAGGAAGACAATATAGTTGTACCACCAGCTATAACTTAGAGAGTGCAACGGTGTTTGGCAGCTGATATAGGTACTTGTGCTTTATATTGTGTTTGTCTCCCTAAATACAAACCCTCTAATGCATGCAAGACAGCAGGAACCGGCCTGAGTCAAAGTTCTGTCCCCAAAGGTGGTGCCTTCTTCTTTTTAGATTTAATCATATTTTTTTAATGGTACCTATGTCTACACAGTTAGCCTCCGTTGTCCAGTGAAGTAGTAAAAGCAGTTAATTAATAGTAATATCAATATAATGTTATCTTGGGACATTATTTACACACCGCCATCTGATCCCAAACTACTCGTAAGCATAGCTTGTACTATGGAAACCAGATAACTGATATACCTACATATTATACTACTTTTCTTTTGTAAATACATACTTATTCGTGGTGGCGCGGTTGGCAAATGTAAGTAATATCTTGGGACAACTACCAAACTCGACAGAACCTGTACAATGGCAACCGAAGAACTGTATATCCTTAAATACATACCTACATTATTAATGATGAATTACCTACACCCCGACACACACAAAATAATCGTGCTCATCACATAAATATTTTCGTCCCGGGCGGGGTTCGAACCGAAGGACCTCTGGTGTAGAAGTCAGGGTCACTAACCTCTAGGCCATTCAATTGTACACGACATGATACAAATAAAAAGAAATCAGTTTGGCATAAATAGTTGCTGTTTATACTGGCTGCCGTAGCCGATTTTCCGCCGGAAACACTGTTATTGTTTCTACTAAGTATCATAAAAAATATCTAAAGCATATCGTCGATGTCATTATCATCATAACAACTGTAAAAAGTCCACAGCTGGACAACAGCCTCCCCCAAGAATCATCTTGGGGGATATGCCATAATCGCCACGCTTGGCAGACAGGTTGGCGATGGCAGTATGATGGTAATAGTGCTCAGAGAGACGCTGCCCAGATTAAGAAATAGTATAGTAGGTACATAAATATTTCCCACACAATTATTTGACCATGTCTGAATCTAGTCTGGGTTTGAATAATAGGTACTTACGTGTAGTTCCACATAGTAAATTCCTCAGAAGATACGCTTTTTTACGCGACCAATCTTCGTTGTAACTCATTTTATTATTCTTAGGAATAAATTTGTCTGATAATCATAACAATAACTTAAACTAATTTACAAGATTAGTATGCGGGTAGCCAAACTATTTATATATTTTCAGATCAAGCCTTTTATTTTCATTATACCCTCTATTTCAAAATTATTTTTAAGTGAGTGCTTACCTTGAGGTATTGCATACAGAGTAAGTAAATAAATTGAACTGTACTTCAGTGACAAAGACGATAGATCTGTGAAAACTGTGGGTCAATAATTTTGCATAAGTACCGGTGCATCCCTACTGATAGAAAAGGGTTATATAAAATATATCCCTTTAATACATTATCCTATCCTAGAGTTTGTGTTTCTAATAGTCTTCTAAACTATTTTTGCATATGTTACCGAACTTAAAGTCAAAGTCAAAGTCAAAGTCAAAGTAATTTTATTCCGTAAAAATTTTACATTTATGTGGAATCGTCATATTTTTTTTACCCTACCGTGCAGTGCATGACGTGGCAGCTACTGAGAAACACTGCCAGAAAACTCAGTAGGAATCCTTTTTTAAAACAAAATATACTTAAGATTAATTACAATCATGTGTGTTGACTCAGAACAACTCCATCCCAAGCACTTTTATCACTTAAATAATCAGAAATTTTGTAATATGCCCTGCTACACAATTTGGCTTTAATAATTCTTTTAAACTTATTCGTAGACAATTCTCTAATATCATTGGGAAGTTTGTTATAGAATCTTATACATTGTCCCATAAAAGAGTTACTTATTTTGTGGAGACGGGTAGTATGCAGTATGAGATTATTCTTATATCTAGTATTTACATTATGTGTATCGCTCCTTTTACAGAAGGAATCGATATTTTTATGCACATATAGTAAGTTTTCATATATATACTGAGATGGTACAGTTAGAATGTTGACCTCTTTGAATTTTTCTCTTAGAGACACTCTCGGGCCAAGATTATAGATAGCTCTTACAGCTCTTTTTTGCAATATAAATATGGTGTCAATGTCAGCAGAGCTACCCCAGAGAAGAATTCCATAGGACATTACACTATGAAAATAACTGAAATAAACCATTCTAGCTGTGTCAACATCAGTCAGCCGTCTAATAGTTTTCACTGCATATGCTGCAGAACTTAATTTGCCGGACAGTTTTTCTATTTGTGGGCTCCATTGTAGCTTTGAGTCAATAGTGATACCCAAGAACACAGTTGATTCAACAGGGTCCAACCTAGCTCCATTAAGTTGTACATTGGTTGTCGCCTGTTTCACATTCGGTGTAGTGAATTTAATGACTTTAGTTTTCTTATCATTAAGCACAAGATTATTGGCATTAAACCAATGAACAACTTTAGAGATTGCATCATTAACATCGTCAAAATTGCTTAATTGTCGGTTTATTTGCTTATTAGATTCAACTTGATCCGTCGCTTCTGGTAGACTTCGTGTGACTTGTTAAATTTGTAAATGTACGCGGATGTACCCACAGTTTTCTCATCTAGCAAAAGGTTATTCTAATTGCTTGAGTGAAATTTAATGTTATTGTTTATTATCTCACAATTTTTTTGATTCATTAGTTGACAACGGTTCTGTGCGTGCATTAGCCTACATAACACCCATCACAATGTAAGAAAATACAAGATATAAAAAAATCGAAAACTAAAAGCAAAAGGTGAAAAAAGCAAGCTCGGAGTTTCTTTGTGGCTTTCTTCTCCGGGTTGTCCACCTAGGTAGCTAGAGAAAGCCGTAGGCTAGCTAGGGTAGGTTCCTCAGCGGCGAGGATCGCTTTGGCCCCTTAATGCGTCATCGGTGATCCCGTGCAACTAATCACACCCTCTCTTAGAGTTCTGTCCTTTTGCTTCAGCGGCCCCCTGAGCTGTGGCCCGAACCCCAAAAGGGTGGCCTCAGGTATTAGGTAGTCCTTTTCAATTTAAGCTACTGGTTACGAGCCTTCTGCGCTAGCCAAATGCTCATTGCCTTCAATTCCTTAATTTTAATATAGGTAGTACAACTAAATTTAAAAATAATAGTGATATATAGTACCTTGTTATTTATTTTAGGATTTAAGAAATATATCTGAGTAAACAGACTGCACGGACGGACTAATTCATTTTATGTAATTTTTATACTGTATTCGACTATGTTTATGTACAGCATTGTGAACTTGACAAGTACAAGTGTATGTTAATACCCAAGTGCTGAATAAATTTCATTATTTCCTGTCGGGCACAGCAATTAAATCACACAGTGTAGTTCATTATCTTTATGTTAGACGCAAGAGAAGATATTGCTTTATGTGTACCTAAATAATAATCGTAAACATTATTAATGTGCCTTCAGTCTAATGATACTTATAGTTTGGTTAGTTATAGATCTTATATGATTATAGAATCTTGAGATGTAAAGTATGTATCTGTGTAAGTAGTTTGTATGTGTACCTAAAGTAAAAGCATTATATAAATTATAAGATGCGTTTAGTTTGACGCCTCGGTAGGGCCGAGGGACTATCACGTTGTAATATCTTCATCGCCAGGAAAATATAAAATTATATCTTATTCATAGCATATTTAAAAATCTTAGTGATTATTAATTTAAAAATGTTGCAACTGTTGGATTACTCTCAAATTTAGTGTTACTAAGTTGCCCACTTTTTGGCTAAACCCGGCGAAAGCCTTAAATTCAAGGAAACAGAACTGTACGTGACGTTTATAGTTAACCTAGGAGATGATACTACTTGAAAGCACCATAATGAATAAAATTATATATAATCATATGCAACCGCTTTATATGATTTAAATGGCTTTTTTGCCCAACACATGCAAAAATGTATGTTACCTTACATTTACAACAAAATACTAAAATGGTGTAACATTAAAGAATGCACAATCAAAAGCTAAGAATATAATAAACAACTGGTTATTAAGTTTGTCCTACAGTGATACAGAATCACTAATAGGAACAATAAAATGAAACTTACAGTTACATATATACACACACTCACTCACTCACACACCCACCCACCCACCCACACACACACACACACACACACACACACACACACACACACACACACAGACTCACACAAATATACACACACACGCTTTTTATTATATCTTTTATTTTTCTCGTTAATATATTTTTTAAACAAAGGTAACTATTTTAGTAACAATTGATGTATCTTAAAAGACAGGTATCTAATTATTATTTTTGTTCTTTTTGCGTTTTCACAAGACAGGCTAGTGTGAAAGCCATAAGAAATAGTTATGCTCATTTTTGTATTTTTCTCTAGTAACTAGATAAAGGGCTTATGTAACTTTACTTTGGATAATAAATTATTCTTATTCTTATATTTATATGGTAAAGAGACTTATATCTATACAACTAAGAATACAACCTATTTGACGTCGGAACTCTTCTCACTCACTGGTTGTCTTGGTTCGTTCATCGTTGGTTAAGAAGATAATTTTTTTTTTCTTTCATTCGCTTTCCATATCGATAAGTAAATACACACATCAACACAATCTAGGGATATTGAACATTTCATTGATTATCTAGAAAACTATAAACATTTTGTTATGACTGTAAATGGAAGAATTAAAGATAATTTCATGGCCGATATTTAAACATTAACAACACGATGCGATTTTGTTTTTCTAATTAATAAAAGTCTTAAATTAATTAAGCCATAGAAAATTACTGAGTGAACAAAAACATTTTATTCTTATAAAATTATTCAATCGAATTAAATGAATAAAAATCTTACCAAATCTGATAATCAGTAATCGGTATTTCCTCCTCTAACATTAATCACACAGCGGCAACGATTTTCCATACTTAAAATTAAGGTGTCAAAGTCTTGCTGGGGTATGCAGTCCCAAGTTCTTTTTAAATGTTCGAAAAGTTGTTCTTCTGTTGTCAAGTTGGGCGGAAAATCCCTCAATGCTCTTCGCTGTAACATGTCCCAGGCGTGTTCAATTGGGTTTAAGTCTGGCGACTGTGGAGGCCAATCTAATACCTGAACATCGTGTTCTCGAAGGGCGGCCCTCACCAGCCGCGCTGTATGGGAAGGTGCATTGTCATGCATGAGCTGAAATTCTTGCCCCGTTAGGGCCCTGAGCGGGACAATGACACGTTCTACTACCTCCTCACGGTATCTATGGGCAGTCATGCTGCCCTGAATCCAAATGAGTTGGGTTCGTCCGCCGATTCGTATTCCTGCCCACACCATAATTGTCCCGCCTTGGTAAGAGTGGACCTCCTGTGGATGTCGGAGACGGCTGACCCTGCCTGGAGTTCTCCAAACGCGTGTTCGTCTCGAATCTGGATGAAATCCATAGCGGGACTCATCAGTGAACAGCACCAATGACCATTGTTGATCACTCCATGTCAAATGTTCTTGAGCCCATAAAAGTCGCCTACCGCGATTGCCACGTCGCAGCGCTGGGACTCGTAGCGGTCTGCGAGCATGAAGACCAACTTCATGCAGCCTCCTTCGCACGGTTTGGTCGCTCACCAGCAGCTGCTGACCCTCCTGGAGCCTTTGCACTAGTTGCATCGCTGTGATATTGGGTAGTCTTCTGGCGGTCATTTGGAGAAATCGATCCTGTCTCTGAGTGGTAACACGATATCTACCTGTGTGCCGTTCTGCCACATCTCCAGTAGCGCGATAACGTGACCACAGCCTGGATACCACATTTTGGCTTGTGCCCAGAGACTCAGCAACGACGCGTTGAATAGCACCGTTTTGTAACATGCCAACTGCCCGTAACATTTCATCTCGACTCAAATGATGGCGTGGCATGACGCTAAAAAGCTTACACAACCAATTGAGAAAAGAAAATAAAACAATTTATCAGGTTTTCTTCAATTAACACGCAAAAAAAATTTTAATGCAACTTCTTGAAATTAGATACAACTCAAGATTGCGCTGTGCTTTGCGTGTTTTCATTTGTTTCTCATTTTAATTTTTAAATTTTGAATAAAGAATAGACAAGGTTTAAATCTGTAAATAAACTTTTTAAGGAAACTAAATAGGTTTTAAACAATAAAGCCATGTTTGATTTCAAAATAACGTATCCCTAGACTTTGTTGATGTGTGTATATACATGAAGACTTTTTGTCACAGTCTATTTATTTCGGCCAATTCAATCAATTCATCGTAGTTGCTAAGTTGCAGCCACCCACACAGTGAATAGGAACATTTTTTACCTAATATGATATCTATGAAATGCTTGAGTAGATAGTGGGAGCCAGTTTAATGCTGAGAGAGAGGTGGATGCACAAACACATACTTGTTTAGATAACTTTGTGATCTCAATACTTCAGTATTGAGTGAAACATAAAACAAATTCAAATTGAATTATAATAAAAATAATAATGAATTCCTTTATTTCAGACAGGACAAAAGTTTTGTTACACGTTTAGTTACATACACCCATATTACATATTAAAAAATAAAAAGAAATAAATTACTTAAATTACAATATATTATTGAAGTTATACTTCTTTTGGCGCGATGGAGAAAAATGATGAGAGTGAATTTTTACGATGCGCGCGCACACCGACTCCAAAAAATTTAACAGCATGAAGTAAGTTCTAGGTGGTATGAGAGTGAATTTTTACGATGCGCGCGCATCGTAAAAATAACAGCATGACGTTAGTTCTAGGTGGTATGAAAATTGATAACTATGTTCAAGTTGTATATTAAGAAGTATAACTTCTAACGCGTGTACATAAGTACACACAAGTTTTTTTTATTTTCTAATTAATATTCTATATGCTTGGGCAGTAAAGTAGACTAATATATACCAATATTCGGGCCAATTTAATAATTTAACTGTTTTAAATTGAGTCTTTATCATCTTTATATATCAGTATGGCATCATCAAATCAGCCGGCAAGCGCAAAAAATGTGTTAGATCAATATTTAACCTTAAATGAACGGATTCGTGCGAACCAATATTTTGCAAAGAAAAGCTGCTTAAGCTTGCGTTCCTGTATATTTCCGAACTGTGTAAATTTGTTGACATCAATCAATCATTATTTTTTAAATTTTATACATATAAAAAACATTAGTGATAACACAGCATAGACTTTAGCTTTGTGAAGATACTGTCACTGCCTACCTGCACATTGCTCGCGAGATCTTGTAGCCGTATAGACATGACTGATCTGCTGAGTTACGTGAACTATCTGTAATATGATTGCTATCATATACTTAATTTAAAATTATTGACTCTGACTCAAAATGAATAATGCTAGGGTTTCGAAGTTTTTCTTTTGTATACCTAAATATAATAATAATAATAATAATATCTCGGGACAATGTCACACAGATCATAAAAAACATTAGTGATAACACAGCATAGACTTTAGCTTTGTGAAGATACTGTCACTGCCTACCTGCACATTGCTCGCGAGATCTTGTAGCCGTATAGACATGACTGATCTGCTGAGTTACGTGAACTATCTGTAATATGATTGCTATCATATACTTAATTTAAAATTATTGACTCTGACTCAAAATGAATAATGCTAGGGTTTCGAAGTTTTTCTTTTGTATACCTAAATATAATAATAATAATAATAATATCTCGGGACAATGTCACACAGATCATCCTAGCCCCAAACTAAGCAAAGCTTGTACTATGGGTACCAGGCGACGATATACATACTTATATAGATAGATAAATACTTATATACATAGAAAACATCCATGACTCAGAAACAAATATTCGTGCTCATCACACAAATATTTGCACTTACCGGGATTCGAACCCAGGACCACCAGCTTCGTAGGCAGGAGCACTACCAACTAGGCTACGGCTAATATAATCTAACATAAAAAGCATTCAGACAACCGATCGAGCATATATTGTGTTTGCCTACTAAATAATTACTCTAAGTGGACCAAATCCCATGTTCATGCCCGCTTGAGTATGTTTCGCCGGACCGTCTCAACTGGGTCGTGTTGAAACCGGTAGTAGATGAACCCACTGAGTTTGTTTCGCTGGGTCTTCTCAGTTGGGGCGCATTGGATCCGGTGGTAGCATTAAAGTGCGACCGTCGTTATTAACACAAGGTCCGACATAATAATAAATAATTCAGACAACATGTAGTAAAATATAGCTAAAACTATACATTTTGATAATTCAACTTAACATAATCTCTTTGACAATAACTTAATACAAGCTAACTAAATATAATTGCTATTATAAAATAAATTTTATAAATGTTTTCATACAATCCGTGTACATATAATATATCTATGTAACTAGAAATAATAATGTATACAACTATATTACTACAAAGTACAAACATGTTCTGACTATTTACAAACGCTTTTTTAAAGTCTACGTGAATAAAAACCTTTTTTAGTTTATTTTATTTATTTTACTGTTATAATTTGGCGGTATCAATTTAACACATATGCTTGCCAAAATAAGATTACATTTGAACCTAATATTTGCATTACAAAGCTATGTTCAATATAGTGAAACTATATTACAATATGTTTAAATACTTTGTAACCCATATTCTGTCAAATAAACCGTTTATTCATTTATAAATTTATTTATTAGTTGTTGGTTGCCACTGTTCAGGCTCTGCCTAATTTGGGATCAGATGATAGTGCGTTGGTTGTAACCCAAGGTGTTATTATTTATTTTAGTAAATGGAGAAATACTGGCTAGCAGAAAAGCCCCTCGGAAAAACGGCAATTAAAATCGAATAAAATACAAAACTCAGAGAATAAAAATACTAGCGTGCTTTAGACCACACGAATGAAGTTAAACTTAGATACACAAAACGTAACTGGCTATGAGAGAAAGAGAGAAAGAAAATGTATGCTTGCACCACTCTCTCTTGGCTTTACAGTAATATACGAATCGTAACTCCCTCTCCTTCTATCTTCACTATTATATATTTATATCTCCCTCTTAACTTCCGTTTGCCTCGCCCGATCACACTTTTCGTAACGCTCTCATCACGCATTCACCAGCTCACTCCCCAAGTTAAGCGTGCGAGAAGTTTTACTTCAAAAATGGAGCTGGCAACATTGTTTTTGACTGTTATGGCCTCATCTGTCATTTAACTGTCATTAGCGGGTAAATAAAATAAGTTTGCTTTCGATTTCAACACGAAGTCGTATACGCAAATAATGTTGAATACTAATAAATAGCCTAATAATTATAATGTTTTCTAACTTAATGTATAAGAAAATGTGTTCAGTGATTTAGATGTTACAGCCGTATCTGATGATTTAGTGATAAGCTTTAGCTTAGGTCTGGTTTGTGTAACAGCTACTCGCGCTCGTACATCCTTCTTTAACAACTTCCTGCTCGAGATGCGATTAATTCCAGCAACAAACGAAGAATAACTAGTGAAATGGAGTCGGGTACAGATTGGCTTTGTGATATACTGCAAAATGTTCAACTTGAACAATTTTATTTGCCAATCAGAGACCAGTTACAGGTAAACAATTAATTATTTACATAAACATTTATTTACTTGTTTATTTACCTTGCACAAAGATTATTGCTTTAATTGTTATGAATGATATTAATAACTGTCGGTCTGTGTACCTAAAGTAGTTTGGGATACTTTGAGTTCTATTTCCCCATGAAGCTGAATAGCCAGTAAAATGTCAGGTTACTTGGAAAAACGCAATTAAATGAAAATGGTTCATTTAATTACATTTAGAATAGAATTAAGCTTAGTGAATTAAATAGATGTGGTTTAATCCACATGTATTTTATCCATTTTCATTATCCTACTATATTTAGAATATCTACTTTTTTCTTGACATATTAATCAGTAAAATTGTGAGTGGATACTACTAATATTTAGCACACAAAAGTTAGTTTTACAATTTGGTTGAGTTCATTGTTAAATTGAGCTTAAAGTAGGAACACTATTTATTGCATAAGTATATAAATGGTCTGTGAGTACTAATCTTCATGAAATATTAAATTAATTATAATGTGTCAAGCTCACCAAATAAAAGAAGAATATCAAAGGAAAGAAGTGTATGAATCACCTTGATGCAATATCCTAACTAATATTATAAATGCGAAAGTAACTCTGTCTGTCTGTCTGTCTGTTACTCTTTCACGCCAAAACTACTGAACGGATTTGAATGAAATTTGGTATACAGATGGTCTAGACCCTGAAAAAGACCATAGGCTAATTTTTATAGTTAGGATAACACATAGGCCATATTTTATAAAGTTTAACGCGGGTAAAACTGCGGGGCACAGCTAGTATAATAATATATACATACTGCATACTAAGCTTATACTGCTTTTAGTGTTCTATTTCCATTATGTTAAAAGTGGACTATATTTTTCTACTTGTTTCAACATTACAAAATTTCTCAATTCAAAATTTCTCTGTCTGTCAACCTAAAGTTTATGTGTCTCATAAACTTTACGTAGACAGTTGTGATTCTGAGTCTGTCAGAGCCCTAAGAGTTAGGTTAAGTTTTGAGTACTGAACTCTGATTAAAACAAATAACCACAAATCCTAACAGTGATGACTTCAATTGCTGCTATAACAACAAATAAAAGAAATAAAATGAAGTCTCTTGGTGGTACAGAACCCTTTGTGTGTAAGTTTGACCCCCACTTGACCATTTATTTTTATTGTATTTGTGTTACATAATTGCTCCATTGTTTGTAAACTAATTTTCATAATAATGTTTTCATTTGATAGCAAATGCTTGGCCTTTTGGTCTAGTGGTTAATGACCCTGACTGCTAAGCCAGAGGTTGTGGGTTCCATTCCCACCTGAGACATATCTTTGTGTCATGCACACAATTGTTTGTTCTGTGTCAGGGTGCAATTTCTCTATAATATGTATGAATTTAGAAATATAGAAGTATGTTTATCAGTCATGGTTATCAGTGGTTGCCTTTAGTACAAGCTCTGCATAGTTTAGTATCAGATGGCAGTGGTTTAGTTGTCCCAAGATAGTTATTTATATAAAAAACTAGCTGTGCCCCACAGTTTTACCCGCGTTAAACTTTATAAATTATTACAGCTTTCCCCCGTAGGTGATAGCATGATAATATGTAGCCTATATGTTGACCCGACCTCTTAGTAATATTCATGCAAAATTTGAAGTAAATCCATGGAGTACTTTTTGAGTTTAGCCAGGACATACATACAGACAAACAGACACACAGACAAAAATTCTAAAAACTATATTTTTTGCTTCAATATCGATTGTAGATCACGCTCCAAGTATCCTTTTAAAAAAATGTTCAATGTACAGTTTTGACTTTCCTACAATTTTATTATATGTATAGATAGATGTCATTTAACATTATGTGCAGGGGATGGGAGATGAAATGGCATTAAACACAGAGTGTAATGTATAAGTCAAATTATTCTTTGTTGTAGATAACCAGACTTGCACATTTTGACTATGTGCATGCAGAAGATCTTGAAAAGTTGGGCATAAGTAAGCCTGGTGTACGCAGGCTTTTTGATGCTGTGAGGAAAAAGAAACTGCAGCTATGGAACCGCAAGTTTTGGAACAAACTATTTGGTTCTTCAAGCTCATTGGCCAAAGAGAAAACAGATATTGCAGTGAAACCAGCACCCCAGGCTGAGTCACGGACCACTTGTATTATATTGGAGAAGGATATTATGTAAGTAATTCCAGATACATGACTCCATATGTAAAATAATTACCTATCTATTGTTGTTTCTCTTTATATTATTATTATTTGCGATGATACAATAGCAGCTTAAAGCTGATGTGTGTGTATTTATTTTATTCATGTGCAGTCTATTTTTAAATGAGTTCTCTGAGGGTGCACTTATCACACTTTGTGGAAATTTGGCAAAAAGTGTTTACGTGGATTGCCTGATGCTTAAAGACCTTAAAGTTTAAGCGAGTGTCCTCTTAAGTGCCTATTTTTATTATTATTATCAGTTAATATTTTTTTTAATAGAAAGAAAGAAGCCCATTCCATTCTGTAAGGACTGCAAATCCCTTTTAGCTCTCTGGTACTGCAAAAATAATATATATTTCATTATGTGTGTTTTAGTTAGTGTCGATGATATACACAAATTTGTCCTTAACTAACAGATATAGTGTTCCATGCATGTATTCATAATATTTATCTGTCATAACATTATGAATCATTCTCTGATTACTTTACATCCAGTTATAGATTGTCTAGAGTTAGGTATAACAAATTGGTGGGACAAATATCCATCATCTTAGTAATTCTACCATATTATGTAATAAATTTTCATAAATCCTTGAATTTGAAACTTTAACAAACTGAATCTTGGGTCCCAATATTTCTTTACTACCGATAAAATCTAGTGCTCTTTGTTGTATTATTGGTGAGACTACATAACTAAAAAGATTTGCAATTTTTGCTGTATACTCCTTATTTTAATCCTTTGGACAAGAATTATAAATATTGAACTCTCATGGAATATATTTTGATTTATTATTATCTCCACACAATATTGGGATATTAAGGGGGCTCTATCCACTCATAAAACCAAACAAATTAAATAGAATATCAATTTCAGCATAAATAAAACTGATCAATTTGTAGGATATTAGTTACATACCCATGAGATTGAGTTACATTTTCTTTTATGTATAAAGCAGCATTCAAACCCAACAATGTGTAAAATATCAAAGACACGAAAAAATATAAACAGTTATAGCCGACTTCCTATGGCTTTTAAAAGTTGTGGTTTTATGGATATTAAGGTCCCTTATATTGTAACATTTTTATGTTACAAACCCAATAATTACAAGGTGAGGGGAAAATCACAATAAAGCTTAATTATTTTTTACAGATTACATAATGAGTTAGGTACTGGTTCATTTGGTGTAGTGAAACATGGGGAGTGGAGAATCTCTGAACAACCATTACAAACAGTTCCTGTAGCAGTTAAAGTATTAAAGGCTGATGCGTTCTCCCAGCCAGGGATATACGACGACTTTAGAAGAGAAGTAGAAGCCATGCATAGTTTAAAACATCCGAATTTAATCAAGCTTCATGGTGTTGTCTTCCATCCGTTAATGATGGTGTGCGAACTAGCCCCAAT
Source organism: Pseudoips prasinana (assembly GCA_951640165.1). Lineage (NCBI taxonomy): Eukaryota > Metazoa > Arthropoda > Insecta > Lepidoptera > Nolidae > Pseudoips > Pseudoips prasinana. The sequence goes on along the minus strand of OX621241.1, from coordinate 12,628,218 downwards.
GGGTGCTTTACTTGATTATATCAGAGCACAGAATGGCAAAGTGTCACTGAGTTACATATCGAAATGGTCTGAGCAAGTGGCAGCTGGTATGGCACATTTGGAGAAAAATAGATTTTTGCACAGAGATCTTGCTTGCAGGAATATATTACTGTCTACTTTAGAACTGGTAAGTAGCTAGAACATTTTGCATATTACCTTTAAAGAAACATATGAGAGAGAGAGAGCAAGTTTCAATAATCATGCAAATAAAACATATCATCTAGAAACATAAAACCACAGTGAAAATTACGTCAACCAGAGTATGACGTGAATTTCTTCATATTTAAATTTTATTCCAATAACATTATTTGTGTAAACAATGGGAAATCATAATTTTAATCGTCTGACAATTTTCGAATTGTTGCCGCCCTCTACCAGTTCGGTGTAGGCACTCTGCTGTTAAGCCATTTACGAAAGATACATCTGGCAAATCAAATTTAGGATTTCCTTGCTTAATTAAGGGTACACCTTACGGAGAGGGAGAGAAGTGATAACAATGTCCTTACTTTAGTTGAAGAATTGTGTTGTCATGAAAAGGAAATTAACATCTGAATGTACGGTATAGAATATACCGTAAATTTACCCTTTAAAGGGATCTGAATTAATGCAATGATTATGGGTAATTTGTTGTGTATTAACCATAGCAGGTAAATTCGGTACAGATGTTATAACAATTTTGCCAGAGCTCCCCACAAATGACAGCATAGCAGCTTAGCTTCTAATAGTTATAATCTGCCTCTCCATTATAAATTAATTGTGTTTAGTTGTATTATGAATAGTCAGACTTTAAATATTACAGCATATCTGTTAATTAATTGAACAGGTAAAAATAGGGGATTTCGGTCTAATGCGCGCTCTTCCCGATGCTGACGACTGTTACGTGATGAGCGAACGACGTAGAGTACCTTTCCCGTGGTGTGCGCCCGAATCTTTGCGCAGTCGGCAGTTCTCACACGCTTCTGATGTGTGGATGTTTGCGGTTGCTCTATGGGAGATGTTCACGTTCGGAGAAGAACCTTGGATTGGTAAGCATATGCTTTTTTTGTTTTCAACATGTATCCTACTAATATTATAAACGCGAAAGTTTTTCAACATGTATCCTACGAATATTATAAACGCGAAAGTTTGTAAGTATGGATGGATGTTTGTTACTATTTCACGTAAAAGCTACTGAATGGATTTTAATGAATCTTTATATAATAATATAGCTTCTACATCAGAAAAACACGTAGTCTACAATTTATAAAGATTTTGTGTGAATTGTCCAAAATATGACGATACGTGTCAAGTAAGTAGGAAGAAATCTACCATCAGCGAGCTTATTCGACGTGCACTGCCAAAACCGCTAGACATACACATCCTACTAATATTATAAATGTGAAAGTTTGTGAGTATAGATATATGGATGTATGTTTGTTACTCTTTTGCGCCAAAACTACTTTAACGCGGGTAAACCGCGGGGCATAGCTAGTCAAATATATTTTACGGTAAGAGCATCTGACTATGAACTTGCAACTAACAAATTTCTAAAAATCATATTTAAGTACGGAGAAGTGCGATAACATTCCGTAATTATTTCTTGACCTTCTTCAGGCTTAAACGGGTCAGAGATACTGCGTTTAATAATGCGTGAAGGCCAGCGGTTGACCGCGCCGACCGCGTGCCCGCCCGACGTGTACATGCTGATGATGCAGTGCTGGGACCTCAATCCGAAGGAGAGGCCCACGTTTGCGGGCATTCAGCGTTATATGGAGACCAATAAATTTGAAACTGCTATTGCTGCACTTAGGTAAACTAATCATAGTACCTTAAATTAAATTAAAACGATAACGTACATACAAAAAGTTAACTATTAATAGAGATACTGCGCCTGATGCTTGTGTGGTGACGGCGATAAATATCATAACATCATGACCCTATCTCATCCCGTGGGGGGCGTAGAAGTCGACCCAAGGGAGTATCTACCAGAGGACGGGCAGCAGCTTCCTTCTGAGTACTATGACTACCATACTGCGAAGGCCAACTCGTCCCCTCAAGATGATTCTTGGTGGAGGTCGTTTCCAGCAGTGACTTATTTCGGCTGTAATGATTATCATCATAATGCTTTTATAAGGGACGTTATTGTACTGTACAGGCATTAAAATGATTAAGAAAAGTAAAAGGCCCGGACGTATTTGCGTTTATGGAAATAGAAAATAATTCAAAGAAAGGAAACAAAGTTTAACGTCTGTTTCCCAGAGGGGTAGACCGGGACAACGGATTTGCTTTGGTATCATCCTGGCACACCACTTTTGCCTACTTCATTCTCATAAAATTTTCATACATGCATGTGGGCTGAGGTTACCAGACCTGCCCCTTTTTCTAGAACTCTCCGACTTGATACACTAGCTGTGACAGCGTCTTTTTACCTTTTTCACAAGGGGTAAGATAGATTTCTTACCATCCTTGTCTATAATTTTTTAACGCCTTCACTTTCACTTTTTTTTTCATATACATAAGCACGTTGGTTTAAGGAACTTCTGCCTTGCCATTTTTTCTAGAATGTTCTTACGCCAGAACATCCAGCTACCCCAATCTGTCAATTTTTTTTTATAGATTTCCAATTTTATCACATAAGCATACTTCACTTTCAATTGGGGAAATTTGAAAGATTGGGGTAGCTTGATGTGGTGGCATCTGTACAAAGAAAGGTCCTTACTTACAGGGCGTCGAATCCACAAGCAGATTTCTTAGAAATATATGAAGAGCATCTGAAATGAGACTTATTATTTTCTGTTGTATAATGTTGACTTTATGATAACAGTTACCGACGGCCCAGCAAGATGACTATAGACGCAGGAGATCCCATAATATTAATAGACAAGCGACCAGAACTGCATTGGTGGAAGGGACAGAATCAACGCACATTGGAAGTTGGGCTGTTTCCTAGGTAAATCGCACACTTTAGTAATAAATACATTTATGTTTATTATCTCATTCTACTTATATAAATAAAAATGAATCTCCGAAATGTTTGAACGCTCAAATGACTGCACCAAATTGAATAAATATTTATTTTGCGTGTTCGTTATTGTCAGGAGGTTTGTAACAAAAAAGAACTATGGGCATATACAACATGTAACGTAATTAACGCACACCCTCAAACACCCCAATTAGAATATTATGTTGTAATTATAATACATACACTGAATTTTTAATTTAACATGTATATGCATTGTTATATACTAAATTAGTTTATTGGAATAAAGTTTATTTTTCTTTGTTTTGTATTGAATGATGGAATTTGTAGAATACAAATAAAACTGCGATTTTAAAAGTTTTATTACTTTCACTTACGGTCCATTTAATTTATTTTGACTGTACAGGGTTATTAAGACAAATAATTCGGTAGTTTTAATTATTTTGGAACAAAAAATTTACTATATTAAAAATGATATAGATCGATTCAGTAAACAATTCTGAACAAACTATTTTCAGGATGTGCGTTAATTAAGTTACATGTTGTATTTAAAAATATCCGAAAAGTGAGTGTGTGAAAGAGACAGAGCACTTTGAAACCTCGTAAGAACTTGACAGTGCATAGGTACACCTTCCTTTATTAAATGCAACAGTCAAAGTAGTAGTAGTTGCAAGATTGTTCTTTCAACATATAGGCTCAAATTAGGCGTTTGTATCTTCTGTTGTTTAACCAGCTCTTTTGTGTAATTATCGTACTATTTGTTAAGTATATAATAATTTAGAATCACTCATAAAATATGTCACCCTTGGCCATCGGAACTTGCTAGATGTTGTTGTTCTTTTTGATGGGGACTAAATAATTACTGATTTTTTAATGTATTTTTCATATACAATGAAACTATGTATAATACAGTTCAGTTCACTGTTCTGTAAACGGAAGAACTGTGCTGTCGGTTGGAACGAGTGGCTATAGTCACTAAAATAAGATCGGCCCTATTACATTGGAACTGACAATAGATATTGGTGAAATTTAAACAGGCCAAACCTGGTTTTTCACTTCTTAAATAACCTGCCGTCACTTACAGATTTGGAAGTTTGCTCTAGATAGATATAGTATAGATATATACGTTAATCTATAGCAAACTTCCGAACATGCAATTTTTCGAATACTCTCCTGTAAAATGAATCTTGCGGATTCGCAATTTAGCCATGAATCATGTGTTCACATTGTAGCCAATAAACTGTCCCGTGTAAAGTGTTTAAATTAAATTTAATATAAGGCCTTCAGGTCATTTATTTTAGCACTCGATTGTACGTGTTAGTTAATGTATCTTTAACAAAAAATACTTGTTTTACTCATTTGTTGTATATTTTCAGCACTTTGATAGTAACATCAACCAAAAACAAAAATAACCAGGCAGCTAAATCGAAATCACAGACGCTATCACCTGTACAAAAAGGTAAGTAGATTTTTTTAACTTGACATTTACAACTTTCACTGCTTCACCGGACGATAGAGTTGAGTAGGCACTCGAGCTGTCTAGCAAATAAGAACTACACAATAAGTAACCCGCTTCACAGTTAGGCGGTTACTGAAGTTGGGGATACATGAGACGGTCAGATTCTTAGGCACGTGTTGTGCAACTGTCGCTCTACGTTGGTACGTGAAACGCGGGCCGCTCATCCGATATTGAAATGATGAAATTTATTCAGCACTTGGGTATTATCAAGCTCCCAATGCAGTACATAAACATATTTAAATACAGTAACAAAACAAAAATTGTGTTAGTCTGTCCGTGTGTTCTGTGAGATCACATATATTTTTATTAATCCTTAAATAAATAACAAATTACTAGTTACTAAGCTATTATTTTTGATTTAGTACTATTATATTAAAATTTTAAAACATGAAGATATCATGCATATGGTTAGCGTAGACGTCTCTCAACGTGTAGCTTAATTTAAGCGAGCAATATTGAAGGCACCCTTATGGGGTTCCCGCCACAGCTCAGGAGTCCGCTGAATTGAAGATCGCAGGGGTTATTTCATAAATACTAATGCGGTCACACCATATCTACTACCTATCTCATACATTAGCCCTCTCGCTGAACTATCGGTAACGTTTTCCATTCTAGATTCTGAAGTTGTCTGTAAGTCTGTGTTAGTGTCATATAATCTAATAACACAATAACATTGAAACAAAGTTAACAGTTAACAGATAGAGAAATACATACTTAACTTGCCGTGTAACATCTAAATCATACTAATGTCAACATATATGTATCCACAAGACAATAGCCTCCACGTGAGCTATTGTTTATCATTGTATTCATATTTTTCGCCATACATTGATTTGTTATATATATATATTCGCCATATTCATATTCACACTCACTTTTACTCACGTTGACCACTTGTTTTACTTTTACTTTCGTAGAGAAAAGTATTACGCAGACGCGATACATTCGTTCGTTGTAACGTCACGATCGTGATTATTTTAATTACATACGTATTGTGTATCAAGCGATAATTGATATGGGAGTACAGAAAATTAACGCATGTATTTGAGAATTTATATAACAATCATAGTAAGATTATAATTAATGACGTACCCATGTAGTAAAAGTAGTAAAATATATTACATTATTCACGCACGTCCATCTGATCCCAATCTAAACAGAGATAACTGATATAATACATATACTACTTTTACTTTGCAAATACATATTTATATAGAAAATGACACCCAGCCAAACAGACAGTGCTGTGTGGTGACGGCATAGAATTTCATCACCCCATCTCATCCCGTGGGGGGCGTAGAAATCGTCCGAGGGAGTACCTACCAGAGAACGGGCAGCAGCGTTTTTCTGTGAACTTATGCCCATCAAACTGTGATCGCCAACCCGTCTGCCAATCGTGGCGGTTATGGCATATCCCCCTATTCTTTGGGGCGGCTTTTGTCCAGCTGTGGCGTACTTTGGTTGACATGAAACAGACATGTTCATGCACCCAAATATCTGTCCTGGGTGGGAATCGAACCCACGACCTGCGGCATGAAAAGATTACTTACCAACGACGCCAACCGGCCCGTCAAATAATTTACATGTAGAATGTCCATGTTAAGGCGAATGGAACTCGAAGTCGACTTATCATATCTTAAATGTCTGAACAGGAAAATGGAACCCGTATAGTCTATAGGATCAATTAATTAGTTGTCTGCCAGTCTGTCTGTAAAGATCCTTTCACTGAAGCAGGCGTGGATGCATCAAGTTTTAATTAATACTAGCGGCCTGGTACGTGCTTCGCTACGTATAAGACATAGTAATAAAAAAAATGATTATTAAGTTCATTTATTCAAACAAAAAAATATTTTAAATTGCTAAAAGATGTTGATTTTACACTATTTCAAGACCTTTTTTTAATTTTTTTCTACGTACAAACCTTCCCTGGACTTCCACGAATAATTCAAGACCTTATCAGAAATTATCGGTAAAGGCGTTGTTAAGTTACAACGAAAAGTGGCATTGATTTTTATATATATAGATTACATAGATACTCAAGTCGGAAATCCTTTTAGAGTTAAGAAAAAATCAAACTTCGTAATCAAAAGATACGTCTGTTTATACCGCATATTATAATATTCTCAAGAGAAGTGAAACCTATAGGGTACTTTCTGTTGTCGCAAAATGTCTTTATATTACAAGTAAAAGGATAAATGCAATGTTCACCATCGTGCGTTTCACACGATTTTTACTTGCGCTATCACTGTGTGGAATCGATTAACTGCGGAGGCATTTCCGATCCGTTATGACAAGGCAACTTTCAAGAACCGAGTGTATTTCTTACTTAAATGCCGGCATCGCACTTGCAGCCTCTCTGGTGTAAAATAATAAATAAAATAAAAAAGGTTTTTATTCACATAGACTTTAAAAAAGCGCTTGTAAATAGTCTGAACATACATTATTATTTCTAGTGACATAAATATTTAGGTACACGGATTGTATGAAAACATTTACAAAATTTATTTTATAATAGCAATGATATTTAGCTAGCTTGTATGAAGTTATTTTGAAAGAGATTATGTTTTAGTTTAATTATCAAAATTTATAGTTTTAGCTATATTTTTACTACATATTGTCTGAGTAGTTTTGTCTATGTGCTTGCTGTCTGTGTTGCGCGAGTCTATGGGTAGCGGTGATTACTTACACTTACAGGTGACCCGCTTGCTCGTTTGTCGTTACATGTATAGTACCGTAAAACGGGGTGAAACCCCGTGGGCAAATAGAAACAGGGACAAAATTTTACTTTCGTATGGAAACTGCCCCTATTGCTGTTCACCCCGGGGTTTCTATTCACCCCATTTTACTAAACACTTTGTAGTTACATCACATAAAGAGCGGGAAAAATGTTTAGAACTCGATTCCCGTGATGGAAGTACTATTTACATCATCACCCTGATATCGTCCACTGCTGGACAGCCCTCCCCAAAGGTTTCTATAACGTTCCTATTTGGAGGGGTTTGCTGTAGTCACCGTGCTTGGCATGCGAGTTGGTGACTGCAGTTAGGTGGTAACTAGTACACAGGTGAGGCTGCTGTCCGACTACTTGCTGAATCCATTAGTTGCATTTTACGACACCCTCGAGATGATCTCGGGTAGCCCTGTTATTCTTTCTGGCCCGAAAACCACATGGCGTAACGTGGCGATGATGGTATATTCCCCCAAACCACAGTTTTAGAGATCTTTGGGGAGGCCGTTGTCCAGCAGTGGACGTCATTCGGCTGGTATGATAAATAATGTCATTAAAAATATCTATTATTTAGGCACTTATTTTAGACACTTACTCTCTTTGACCCCAAACTCTTTTTTCAGATTTTTTTGTTAGGTAAAGTAATCATTTATCAAGTGGAAATGCCGAAATTAATATTAGGTTGATAACGAAAGCAAAGTTGCTACTACTATAGATAAGATAATGTTTTATTGACACCAATATACATACATTCTTACATTTCAGTTCAATGTTTAGAGCCTTATAGGTAGGTACATAATTATTGCAAAAGTTGTCGAAAACTGATTCCCAAGCTAGGCTAATTTGCCTGTATTTTGGGACTATTATACTATAGATACAAATCGATACATCTAATTTTACAAACAGTCGTATCTATAATTTTATAATTATAATTTGAATTAAAAACGATTCTGAACATCAATTTGAAGGACGAGCATTATTCACCTTGTAGCTAATAGTATATGTAGCTATAGTAAAGCTGTTTCATATAATATACAAGAGTTACGTATTACATAGGTAATAATATTGTCAAGTACTCAGCATTGAAAATCGCTAATCTATGACTAAGCGAACATTTTATCACTGATGTATTAGAAACACATTGAACATAAAGTTTACACAGATACGTCACACCTGAATACATAGTTTATTTTATGAATAACTATTGGTTTTACATATTGATTGTTATCTGGTACAGCCCGGCTTAGTAAATACATCAATAAAGAAAATAATATATTGATATTTTGATACGATATCACTTAGAAATACTGCCTTATAAGCAACCGCTAATCATATTGAGGCTATCAGCGCAGAAGTGGTGTAAGCCACTATTTGTGTTGGTTGCAGTTTTGGTGTAAACTACATTCCTTAGATTATCAACTTTGAATACAAAAGTGGAGTAAGCCACCTTTTGTTATCAAAACAACAGATGGCGCTAAAACATAGTTTTTGCACAGAACGTAATCTATCATATTATTAGAGCAAAACTGGTGTAAGCTGGATACACCACTTTTGCTCTATGGCAAAACAGGTTTGTATGTAGCTTACGTCTAACGTCATTCGTCAGTGTCAAATGCAAAACGTCAGTGTCAAATGCAAAACGTTAAAATTGAGACAAAACAAACTGAATTTCATTGTATCTTACTGAATAACAATATTTTTGTAATTAACCATGGACGCAGAAGATGATATTACTTCAGGTAAGTTATAAAAATAGTCTGATTGACTGCAAATTATAACTAAACTTGTCACGTTGTATTTTTCATATTGTTAACCTAGTTAATGTTTTGGTTACAGTTGGAGACTTTGAAGATTCTGGTTCTGAATATCTCCCATCACCTACGCCTTCATCAGGCAATGATGACTCGGAAGAAGCCCAACAGCGTAGTACTAGTTCAACCATAACAAGTTTACCACAGCCTTCGCGAACCACATCTGTGTCGATACCAACAGCAGAGCTTCAATTAAGCTTGTCTGAACAAGTATCAGCTGAAACCACCAATGAAACCCCTGTCCTCAAAAGCAAGAAACGTGTTAAAAAGCCTGAGAGTTGGCAGCGAAATGTGCTTAAATTAAAACGAGCAAAAGGCGAAGAATACGAAAATCACAAAAAGAACTTTATTCCTGCGAAGACACCCAAAATAGGGGAATGTCTATGTCCAAAAAAATGTCATCTAAAGATAAATGAAGAACGCCAGCTGCAAATATTCCAAACCTTTTATGCATTAGCTAATTTCGATATACAAAATGCATTACTGTTCTCGTTAGTTAGAGTGACAAATAAATGCAGAAGCTACACAGGAAGAGAGGAGTCAAGAAGACAGAAAACATATATCTATCATTTACTGAATAAAGATGGTGTTGAAGTTCTGGTGTGTAAAAAATTTTTCCTGAGAACTTTTCAAGTTTCTGACGGACGTGTAACCAGGGTAATGAAGCGAAAAAGTATACACAATGTCCCACCTATTGATCAGAGAGGTCGACAAAGCTCTGTAAACAAAACACCAGATAATAAGATAGCAGAATTAAAAGAATTCATTGCCAAGTTTCCTGCTTATGAGTCTCATTACACCAGACATAAATGTGAGAATAGGAGATTTCTATCACCAGATCTAAGTCTTGGACGCATGTATACTCTCTATAAAGAAAGTGTACTCGAACCTTTATCATCCTTCATGTTCAGTAAAATATTTAATGAATGTTTTAACCTACGTTTCCATGCACCCATCAGTGATTCTTGTAAAAGATGTGATCTTTTCCATAACAAAATTAAATGCGGTGAGAGTGAACAGCTAAAACAAGAGTTACAACGTGAACAAGAATTACATCAGAGGAAAGCAGACAGTGCCAGACAAGGGCTACAGAATGATACGGCTTTAGCAAAATCATCTACTGACATTACTGTTATCACCTTTGATTTAATGAAAACCCTACCTACGCCTGTGCTGACAACTGGAATAGTGTATTACAAGAGGCAGCTTTGGACCTTTTGCTTTGGTATTCACAACATGGGGACAGATGATGCCTACATGTTTGTTTGGGATGAGGCTGATGCTTCGCGAGGACCTCAAGAAATTGGTTCTTGCCTGCTTTATTTTTTTAAACATTATGTGAAAACTAAAAAAGTTGTCATGTATTCTGACCAATGTGGTGGACAGAATAGAAACATAAAATTGTCATTGTTCTGTCAGTATATTGTATCTCATCCGGATTTTACTATTGAAGAAATAGACCATAAATTTTTAGTCAGTGGGCATTCATATTTGCCATGTGACCAAGATTTTGGTCTAATAGAAAAAAATAAAAAATTCTACAAAGAGATTTACATACCAGATAACTGGCTCGAAGTAATTAAAACGGCACGAAAAAGGCAAGCTTTCAAGATTGTAAGAATGACAGCAAGTGATTTTGTATCAAGTAAATGTTTGGAAAAAAATATAACAAACAGAAAAATATCAGTGAGCAGCAGCAAGGTGGAGTGGCTAAAAATTCAATGGCTAAAATTCCATAAACTCCACCCTTTTTCAATTTTTTACAAATATTCCAACAATGAAGAAACCCTCTTTGATGAAGTCAGCGTTAAAAAAAGGCAGTCAGTAACCATAACACAACTAGATGCATTGGAAAAACCAATTATTTCAGAAAAAAAGAAAAAAGACCTTCTTGAACTTTTGCAGTTTATCCCACCAGTTCATCACACTTTTTATAATTCTCTAAAAAGTTCCAACACTGTCCTGGATGAAGCTTATTATGATGAAACAGATGAAGATTAACCCATTACAGTTGTTATCTTTAATAAACTTGCTCTGAAATGGTGTAACCTGTTTATTATTTTCAATTTTACCAGAACATCTAAATGCAGAAGTGGTGTAACCCACATTTTTTTCATAATTATAAGTTTAATTAATACTAAAATATACTACAATTATAGATTTAGAAGTTCTTTTTATAAATTAGAAAGAAGACAATAAAAAAAATATCTTAGCAAATTTTAATTCCTTCTATTTTTCCTAAGTGCAGTGTCGGGGGTTACACCGCTTTTGCGCTGATAGCCTCATTTGTTAATGCGTTCCATATAAGGCCATCATAATAATTAGTGTTGACCACTTCGTACGTGTAGGCTTAGAACGGAATGTCGTGATGTTAGATTATAATAGGTCTTTACCTATGAAATTGCCGTTTTGTATGAAAAAATTTAAACGAATTTTTTTCATGATATTTTTTATTTGTATTAATCGAAGTAATCACCCATGCAATCAATGCATCTTTGCCATCGCAGTGGCAGTTTATTGATGCCCTTCTTAAAGAAATCAGCTGGACGGGAGGCAACAAATTCTTCAAAGGCATTTTGTACTGCCTCTCGGGTATTGAATTTTTTTCCCGCCAAGAAGTTATCCAAATTCTGGAAAAAGTAGTAGTCTGTAGGCGCAAGGTCTGGTGAGTAGGGCGGATGACGGAGAGCTTCCAACCCCAGTTCTTGCAACTTGGAGACCGTCTGCTGTGCAGTATGAGGTCGCGCGTTGTCGTGCAGGAGCAGCGGAGACGAGCGATTGACCAATGCTGGTTGGAGATGCGCCAGCTTCTCCATCATTGTGCTCAGTTCTTCACAGTACACATCTGCAGTAATGCTCACCCCGTTTGGTAAGAAGCTGTGATGAATCACACCGGCGCTAGACCACCAAACAGTGACCATCACTTTTCTAGGGGTAAGTTTTCGTTTAGGGCATTGTTTAGGTGCTGAACCAGGATCCAACCAACTTGCTGAGCGCTTGCGGTTATCAAACAGAATCCATTTTTCATCGCAGGTAACAATGCGGTTCAAAATTCCTTCATTTGTGTGTCTGTTGAGCAGTGCAAGGCACGTCTCGACGCGTACTTCGCGCTGGCGATCATTGAGTTCGTGGGGCACCCATTTGTCAAGCTTTTTTACCTTGCCAATTTGACGCAAATGGACCAATATTGTTTTGACGCTAACGTCGAAAGCTGCTGCTAATTCAGCCGTAGATTGTGTATCATCAGCTTCCACAACCGCCTTTAATTCGTCATTGTCGACCAAAGTCTTCGGACGACCGCGAGGTTCATTTTTCAGGTCGAAATTTCCAGAACGGAAGCGAGCAAACCAATAACAGGTGGTGCGTTGGTTTGTAGTGTTAGCTCCGTAAACGTCGTTGATGTTGCGTGCCGCTTGTGCCGCGTTGCTGCCACGACGGTACTCATATTCCATAATTACTCGAATTTTTTACGTATCCATGATGACGAAAAAGATTGAAATGCGATGAAAATGTAACACTAATCAATAAAGAAATGACTACTTTTGGAAAAAAGAATCCATGTTTTTAAAATAAAATTAATTTGAAATTAGAATTCTTAGCCAAACAAAAATTATTTTGATTTGAAATGGCCAGTACTGCAGAACGGCAATTTCATAGGTAAAGACCTAATATACGCTTTCTGTAACACCCAAACATCACGGAAGGAAAAGTTGAGAGGAGAAATCTGGGCAGACCAAGGATAACTTACATGAATCAAATAAGAATGGAAATGGAAGTAGGGTCGCATCAGGAAGAAAAAACCGGCCAAGTGCGAGTCGGACTCGCACATGCAGGGTTCCGTAGCAGAAAGTATTTCAGTTGATTAAATGAAAGCAAATTGCGGTTTATGACGTATTAAAAAAAACTACTTATTAGATCTCGTCCAAACCAGTTTTCGTTGTTAGTTTTCATGGTAATGTACATCATATATTTTTTTTAGTTTTATCATTCTCTTATTTTAGAAGTTACAGGGGTGGGGGGACACTCATTTTACCACTTTGGAAGGGTCTCTCGCGCAAACTATTCAGTTTAAAAAAAAATGATATTAGAAACCTCAATATCATTTTTGAAGACCTATCCATAGATACCCCACATGTATGGGTACTTAGAAATTTTTTTTTTAGTTTCAGTTCTATGTATGGGGAACCCCCAAAATTATTGTTCTTTTTCTATTTTTGTGTGAAAATCTTAATGCGGTTCACAGAGTACATCTACTTACCAAGTTTCAACAGTATATAGTTCTTACAGTTTCGGAAAAAAAGTGGCTGTAACATACGGACGGACAGACAGACATGACGAATCTATAAGGGAACCCTTATAGATTCGTCATGTCTGTCTGTCCGTTTTTTGCCATTTGGCTACGGAACCCTAAAAAAGGAAATGGAAGTAGGGTCGTATCAAGAAGTACAAACGAGAAGATATGGAGGAATGGAAGCTTAGTGTTTAGCCAAATGGCAAAAAACGGACAGACAGACATGACGAATCTATAAGGGCACCCTTATAGATTCGTCATGTCTGTCTGTCCGTTTTTTGCCATTTGGCTACGGAACCCTAAAAAAGGAAATGGAAGTAGGGTCGTATCAAGAAGTACAAACGAGAAGATATGGAGGAATGGAAGCATTTACACTGACAAGAGCATAGGTTTTAAGTTGGATAGCTAGAGACAATCCATAAGCAATAAACAGTCAGCGAAGGAGATATATTTGTACCAGACACATATATCTACTTTGCTGACTGTTTAAGTTATGCTGTTGTCAGTGTAACTGCTTCCATTCCTCCATATCTTCCCGGAACTATTGTTTCACCCTATTTACTTACTTTGCTAAATTGTGATGTGAATAGTTCTAAATACGATCTTGTTAGCCTTCCTTTTTACTAAGCGGATATTACTCGCCCAACCAGAAAAAGAATATGATAACCTGGTCTAGTATACATCTGAAATGTGCTTCCCATAAAAAAATCATTGGATTTCTATTTGACCGTCACAACAAGAAGTTATATATAGATAGCTGATTAAATGAATATTTTGATAAAGCAAATAAATAAACTAAAATATAATTAAACATAATTTTTCGTGCTCAGTTTCACTCACTAATTAAGTTCTCCTTATATTAGGTATTGGAAGCAGACAGTATCAAACACGATATGTTTATAATTAAAAACTTCGGAGGTTATCCGATGCGACTCTCATTTCAAGTATTACACATGGCGTATGTGTTGACTTCTATGGCACTGTTGAAACTGTGTTTCAACAGTGTTGCGCGTGTGCGGTGTGGCGCAGCGGCTAAGACAGTCGCCTCACCACTTCGTGTCCCGGGTTCGAATCCCGCGCAGCACAACTATTTGTGTTACCCATGAATGGTTGTTCTGAGTCTCTGTGTATTTACTTTTTGTCCGTCAATTATATGTTTGTAAAGTACCCCGTGACACAAAATGACACGACTCGTGAAATAATAATAGTAATAATTGTGATATTTTTTATTTTTGCTAGTTTCATATAAAATACATATCAAAAATTATTATTATTTATTTATTATCAGATAACATGATCCATTATGATTAGTAACAACAAGATTATAATTCATCATTTCATTCATTGTAACATTTTTGCGAAAGTGACATTCTAATAAAGTGACATTTTTGCGAAAGTGACATTGTTCTAAAGTGACCAAATTTTTTACGATGACATTTTGCAAAAGTGACGTTCTCCGTCAAGTCCTCGGTTGGGTATGTTGGACTCGCACCGACTAAACCCAACTTGCGATGGATTTCTTCTGGCGTCTGATGGGGGAAAAACGTCTTATATAACTGAGATACTTACTTATCGTATGGGCATTGGTTATCCTGATGTCAGAGTTGTTTAAACCGCCCAGTAGGCCTCTGACCTGGCTTAAAGACTGTTGTCTAATGACTACTGCCAGGACTGACTTAACGTGCCCTCCGAAGCAGGTGCTCAGAAATTAAACCACTCTGTGGTGACCCATCTATGGACTGACCGCGAGCCTGGTTGCTTAGCCTCGCCGATAACTTAAAAACCGGTGATAGTATCTAGATATGAGAGTTAACAACTGTACAAAGTAGTTCAATCAGATGAGCAATACGCGAACTATAATCATAATTTGTAAATAAGAGATATAATCGAGTGATGCAGTTGTTGGTAACACTTGCACTACGAAAGCAGCCATTATTGTTTATCTAATAAATACTATGACAAAGTATATAAGTCTAAGCGTTTAAATTAGTATTAACATTTAAAAAGAATGGTCAATTCTGGACACAGTATATTGATGAGACACTGTGTACTGATCGGCATTAATGGATTCCGCTCCCATCCAACCAATGGGCGTATGAAATAAATCGCCTAATTCGGTAAACACGCCCATAGACTATTTTCTTTGTTTTGATTTTAATCTTTAATCTACTACATGTATATGTACAATAATAGTGAATTTTAATATACATATTTGACGGGCCAGTTGGCTTGGTTGGTAAATACTTGCCTTTCACGCCGCAGGTCGTGGGTTCGATTCCCACCCAGGACAGATATTTGTGTGCATGAACATGTCTGGGTCTGGGGGTAATTATCTATATCAGTATTAGTTATTAGTATTTACAAAATAAAAGTAGTACTGGTTTCCATAGTACGAGCTCTGCTTAGTTTTCGATCAGATTGCCGTGTGTAAATAATGACCCAGGATATTATTATTATTAGCAAGATGGCGCATGAACAATTTTCTGTCAAATTCAAGATTCTTTTCGGTCTTTTCTTCTTCCGTTTTACGGTGCTTACATTTATAAAACGTCATATAGTTGGCAGTAGTACTAAGAAACAGGCTCAGCTATTTTGTAAGGATTCCTATCGTTTCCGTTATACTACTTAATAGTAAAGTTACTTTGTTATGCAACTAGCTTTTGTCCATGACCTCGTTCTCTATTGTTTTCTTACACAAAAGGAGTATAGTAAAGTAGTAGTAGTAAACAATCAACCCAGTAAATCAACCCAAATACTTGCCTACCAATTTCGGGTTCGATTCCCACTCAGGACAGGTATTTGTGTGCATGAATATGTCTATTTGTAATTAGTTAATTTGTAATAAGTCTGGGTGTAACTATCCAAATAAGTATGTATTTATAAAAAATATGTATATATATTTAAAAATAAGTAGTACAGAGACGTGGTCACTATTGGCCTTATTAGAAGGCTTAAGGTCACCCAAAGAGCAATGGAGAGGGCTATTCTCGGAGTTTTCCTGCGAGATCGAATTAGAAATGTTGAGATCCGCAGGCGAACCAAAGTAACCGACATAGCCGTAAAAATTGCCAAGCTGAATGGCAGTGGGCAGGGCACATAGCTCATAGAGCCGACGACCGCTGGGGCAGAAAGGTTCTCGGGTGGCGACCACGAACCGGAAGACGCAGCGTGGGCAGGCCCCCTACAAGATGGACCGATGATCTTGTGCGGGTCGCTGGAAATCGCTGGATGCGGATAGCGCAAGACCGGCAACTGTGGAGATCTTTGGGGAGGCCTTTGTCCAGCAGTGGACGTCTTTCGGCTGATATGATGATAATGGTGAAGTAGTATATGTACGAGTAGTATATTAGTTATCTGGTTTCCATAGTACAAGCTGTGCTTGGTTTGGGTATAGATGGCCATGTGTGAATAATGTCCCAGGATATTATTATTATATATCTAGCTTAGCATTACTTACGTGCAGAAACAGTTACCAGGTCAGCATTATCATTCTTAAGTAGGTAAAACTCATAAAAACTTTGAACTCTGTGTAATAGTTTTCAGTTAATTTTAGTTCATACTAATGAATAGTCAATATTACATAACCTAAATTAACAATCAAAACCAGTGATTTTGCGAACATTCTTATCATCATCATATCAGCTGAAAGATGTCCACTGCTGGACAAATGGCTCTCCCAAAGGTCTTTAAAATTACCGGTCTTGTGCTATTCGCACCCAGCGGTTTCGCATTATCGGTCCATCTCGTACGAGGCCGGGCCACGCTGCGTCTTCCGGTAACATTCGCATACGTATCCGTAATTGCGCATCAATGGAGCATGCGCATCTACATCTGTATTCGCATTTATTATTACGGAGTTTCATGCATATGCAGATGAACCGAAAGATCAAGTTGCGACAAGAAAGAAAATTTAACATAACTTTAGAAAACGATCTTTCCATGACACTAGAATGCAGATTTTTAGCCGCATCCGAGGATGTGAGGCTTAAAATTCTGCATCTGCTATGGTACAAGTATATACCTTTTAAGTTTTAAGTATTACCTTTGTAATGTTAATATTGTTGGAGATTGCATCTGACCCATACTGGCTGTACAGATTATACCAATAATGTTATCTGCCATATTATGCTTTTTATACTATTGTCTACTGATTCAGTTCTAAATATACTTTTGCTTAAGTAAAACGCAATAACTACAGGATTCACGTTCTGTCAATGTTGAGTGAATAATTTCGACATATATCTTCCGGTTCCCACCCAGGATAGAAATTTGTGTGCATAAACATGTCTGTGAGTTCTGAGTCTGGGTGTAATTATATATATGTATTTATAAAATAAAAGTAATAGTAGTATATCAGTTATCCGGTTTCTATAGTACAAGCTCTGCTTATTTTGAGATCAGATGGCCGTGTGTGAATAATGTCCCAGGATATTATTATTATATATCTTCAATGCGTATTCCGGTTCGTGGTCGTCACTCTAGAACCTTTCTGCCCTAACGGCTCTCACTCCTACGAGCTATGTATGTGCTCTGACCACAGCCACTACAGCTTGTCAATTATTCTGGAAGCTGCAAGACCGTCAATGATGATGATGCTGATAGTGCTATGTTCAATATTTTTTTTCTTTCTGACTAGTCCCTGTGTCGCGGTGTACTTTACAAACATATAATAGACGGACAAAAATTACATCCAGACTCAGAACAAGTATTTATGGGTCACACAAATAGTTGTCCGGTGGGGGACGCGAACCCGCGACACGAAGCGGCGAGGCGACTGACTTAGCCGCTGCGCCACACTATTTTTAGTTGCTGACCCTTCCCCCCACCCCAATGAGCTCTGGCGGGCGACCTTACTCACACTCGGAAACACAACATTAAAATTATTAATGTTATTATTAAGGAATGTCTTCTGTAAGGTGGAGGTACTTCCCCAGTCGGGCTGCTCTTTGAGCGAATGAACGCTATACCCTACCTCTCTTATCTAATCATTGGGTATGTTCCCAGTGTTACAATAGTAGAGATATATAGTTGCTCGTGGGTATGGCGTACAGTTATCGGTTAATTGATAAGTACGTTGGCTTCGTTATGAAGTGCGCGTCACTTATAAGGGTGTGCGAAGATGTCACGCGTGCCATTCCATTTACTAATTTGTAAGCTGGCTCAAGGTCATTGTTTATAGATTAACCTTACTTACAAACATTGGGATACTGATTTGCTTGAGACACGTGTTGTCTTTGTCATTCGAATGTTCAGTCGAGTGACCAATATAAATCAAGTCTTAAGTTATTTTTATTGGAATTAAGTGTTTTTTTTGTAATTAAATGATATTTTAATATGACCTTTATAGTTAGCCTAGGCGGGTTTCACTGCTCGAAACAGCAATTTATAATGATTTCATGAAAAAATATTTTTGATATATTGTCCAATATATAAAATGATTGTATCTTGAATTTATTTTTCGTATAGCTGATTACTTGTTTCACAGAAAAGTCGCAATAACAATTTTTGACCCAAATCAGGACTTCATTAACTGGGGTTGAGGCAAACCGACATTTAAGAATGATAATCTAATTCACGTTTCATGATCTTAGACCTCTTACGCACTTTGTGGCTAGCCGCAATGCGGCCAGCCGTGCGGCTGACCGTACTCAGATATTTGTACGAGAAAGTAGTTTTTATTCGCACTGTGATGCGGCAGCCGGTCAGAAATATTGATTGCTGACGGCTGACCGCATTCCGGCTAACCGCATAGTGCGTAGGAGACCTTAATATGTTTACATCCGTATTTATTAATAAATATCCTCTCTGATCTCCATTGGGAGATAAACCGCTCAGGTCATAGTTCACACATATAGGGGCGTACTGGTATGCTGATCAATGGTTCAGATTATAGCATCAACAATAGAGTTCATGGATAGTCTGCCATCGGAAGCGTTTTTTATTTATTTAATGTCGATCTTGTGTTTATGTTCTAGTTCGTAGCTATAAGTAGGTACAACCTACTGTCCGTGATTTTGTGCGGTCTACTTTTGTTGTTCCGGTCGAAATTGTTTCATTCCTAAATTAAACTCTTTGACACGTCTAAAAATATAAAATCAAGTTAAAACATCAATTTTGACTTTAATAGGCGATAAGGTCGCGTTTTGCATAAAATTTCTGCGCGCGATACGTTATAGAATGGGAAAAACAAAAGTGTAACCAATCTGTGAAATAATTCAACCGATACATGCACGTTTAAGTCATATTCACGTTTGAGTTGTGTATGTAACAACTTAGTTAAGCTTAGACATTCTCTCTCACATCTCTAAACTATCCTAGCACGTCTCATTTAATCTGACTATGTTGTAAATTTTGCGCGCTTTTTAACCTGTGTATATAAAGTATCGTATTCCTATGTCAACTATCGCTTAACCATAAAAAAATAACAAGACGGACACGATAACAATAGTAATTGAAATGAAGAATACATTTACTAAAATAATATAAGTAATACACCGACTTAAACTAATAATGGACAAAATTGCGAGTATAATCTAAAAATTGTACATTCAATTTTTTACTCGCGATTTATTTTAATTAGTTTTGTTAGTAAAAATGTGTTTTGATATATTAACGCTGTTAATATGATATGTGATTTTCATTTTTACAGGAATATTTCCCATTTCTACTATTGTGTACAAATATTTTTTTATATATGCTGTGTAAAGTGGTATAATAGGTTGGGGAAAAAGTTACTTCGCATTTTTTAAGAAAATTCAAAACATTTTTTAATTTATTTTATTTACATTTAAATTAAGTATGTAGGTACTATTTTGTTCGATAACTTTTTGCCATTTTGTAGGCAGAGACATGATCCCATTGCTACAGAAATTTTGGGACTTCTGATCAAAATACCGCGACAAGTGGTTTTGGCAGTCCTCTAGTGGTGTTAACCTGACACTGCTTAAAGAATTCTGAAGAGACCGTAACAAATGCAAATCTGAAGGTGCAAGCTCAGGACTACACGGCGGATGCATTAACACCTCCCAGCCAAACTCTCTTAATTTTTGCTGAGTGGCTAAATATGTGTGAGGTCTAGACTTCACACATCTTTATCATGATGAAAAACCACACCCCTTCTGTTGGTTCATTCCGGCCGCTTTCTCTCAACTTCTTGCTTTCATCTATTCAGATGTTCGCAGTAGAGTTCAGAATAGATGGTCCTGCCTGGTGGTAACAGCTCATAATGAATGATGCCCTTCCAATCCCACCACACACACAGCATCACCTTGTTGAGAGTTAACCCGGGTTTCGCCATAGTCTGTGAAGCCTGTTCGGCCTTTGACCACGACCATTTTAGCACGTTTTAGTCGTACGTGATCCACTTTCCATCACCAGTTATCAACTTCGTCATAAATGGTTCGGTTTGCTTACGTGGTAAGTAATAAAGAATTACAAATGAGTACACGGTTCATTTGGTTTCTTTCAGTGAGCTCGTGAGGTACCCAAATATCGAGCTTTTTTGTGTACCCAGTTTTTTTTAAATGCGCCATAACTGTTTGTGGTCAACTCCCAGTTCTTCAGCTACGTCGTAGGTAACTACTGATATGCCGATCTTGCTCCATTTTTTTAAAAATGGCATCCATTTTATCCGTAATAGGGCGACCAGAGTGACTTGCATCTTTGACATCAGAATTTCCGGATTGAAAACGCTTAAACCAAATTTGTGCTACTCTCACAGATACTGCACTAGGTCCATAAACATCGCATTTTTTTTCGCGGCTTGCGTTGCATTTTCTTCATTAGATTCACTCATCTTGACAGTAGGAAAAACAAATGAATATCACTTATTTTCCTAATTTCAATATGGAATTATATTCTTTAAAATTGTAACTTTCAATGATACCAAAACCAGCCAGATACAAATAGTATAGCCAAACAGGTTTTATGACAAATTCATACATACTATAATGCGAAAAGACTTTTTCCCCAACCTAATATATTTGTTTTTATATTTCAGTCCAGCCATCATCACATAACTCAGTGACGTCGAACGGCGCGTCGGACGACTTGGTGGTTCTGCGCAAGCGACGAACGATCGAGTCAACACAGGCGCAGTCGACGCGCGGCGGCAATACAGGCAGCAAGCATTTTAACTATAACAAGCTTACTAACGACAGAGTCGCCGCCCTCCATGATAGGGCTTCTAGGGGCACTAGGGAAGCACATTCTAAGAGCCTGAACCGAGGTTTGTGTCTATTGGATGCACAATAACACACAAATGCACGCATTGCCACAGAACTGAGATAATTTACTTCGTAAATACATTTAAGGAAATAGCGACTCTTGGTTGGTCATAAAGTTCAATTTAGGTGGCGCCAATGCACGTGCGGTCCAATAGCAAATCATTATGCATGACAGTTTCTGAACCATTGCAGGATTGCTGTTTTTTCGCTTGGTCCAATAAATTGCATAGTGTGCCAGGGCGAAGTCTTTAAGATTTTGAATAGCATGCAAGATCATAATCATCAGCCTGATATCGTCTACTGCTGGACATAGGCCTAGGTTTGCCAACTTTATTTACTAGAAATAAAGTATATTCAGGTCTATGAAGAATATTGTTAAACATTTAATACACACGATAGTACACTTACAACTACCGCCTTTTCCATCTTAATTCTTCTTGTTCACCCAACGGTTGTCTGTAAGAGATCGCTACAAAGCGATAAGACCGCCGATTGTACCTGTATTTTCTTTATTAAGATATTGTGTTCTCTGGTGCAATAAAGTGTACTCTATCTATCTATCTATACAGTATTTTAGAAAAATAAATAGTCATTTATTCATTTATTGTTTTAAATACATATGTTTTAATGCTTCTCGCACAACTTACTAATTTACAATATTTGTGGCTGCGCTACACTGAGCAGTCTACAACCTCTGACTAAATAAATGTTATTTTTGTTCAACAGTAAAAAGTATAATTTAGTGAAAAACCGTATAATACGGTTCAAAACAGTATAGTTGGCAACCCCACATAGGCCTCCTCCAAAGCTTTCTATAACGTTACCATTTGGAGGGGTTTACCGTAGTCACCGCGCTTGGCATGCGAGTTGGCGACCGCAGTTAGGTGGTAGCTAGTATACAGGGGGCGCTGTTGCCCGACTGCCTGGTGTAATAATAAAATACACTTTATTGTACACAAAAATAAAAAAAACATTTAACAATGAAACATTAATTATAATGTACAATGGGCGGTCTTATCGCATAAAGCGATTTCTTCCAGACAACCTTTGGATGGATAGGAATGAAATGGGTAAAAATGCCGGGGATGGTGCAACAAAGTGTGGTACATAGATAAAATATATCCCTTAGTCGCCTTTTACGACACCCACGGGATGGTATGGGGTGGCCCTGTTATTCTTTCTAGGCCGAAAACCGCACGGCGTGATTACATGCAAGATCAAATCTATAGTATATGTAGCTTATAATCCTTGATTGAAGCATGTGTCAAATAAATTAAACGTGCATAAAAATTGGACATGGACGTAAATGTATTCCATAATATTGTATAAATACCAGAAGACTGTTGGCGTGGTTGGTAAATGCTTGCATTTCGCGCCGTGAGTCGTGGGTTCGATTCCCACCCAGGACAGATATTTGTGTGCATGAACGTCTCTGGGTGATGTTATCTATATCAGTATGTATTTAAGAAAAGTAGTATATGTATATTACATATACTACTTTTCGCATCAGTTATCTGGTTTAGCCATAGTACAGGCTTCGGATCAGATGGCCGTGTGTAAATATATGGCCAGAATATTATTATTATTTTTGTTACAATAGTTTAAGGTAGTTTATGTAGGTGAAAATTTACATTAATAATACATCTTACTTCTAGGATAATCTACATATTGTATGGTTTATCATAATTGCCGTTAGGTTTATTTCTATTGACAAGTACTATAGTAGGGCCAATTTAATCATGATGACAAATGATCACATTTGTCATCTGTCAGTTACTAGTAAAGTGAATTGTAAAATGACGTTATTTGGTAATAATTACGATAAAGAAAACTTAAGCAAATGTGCAGTTCTTACTACGAAAAAATTAATAATATTCTATTATATGGTTAAGGTTACGTTGTTGAATTTTGATGAAGTGTCAAATGTGATCTATTAAATTGGCACTACTATAGATCTTTGCATAGGTATTGCACCTAAATGCATTGAAAATTCAACTCCTGACTGAATTCTAACCCTTTTGTTTTAGTTAAAGAAGACATATTGATAGACCTGGACCTCCCACCTGCTACCAGGTTGAGTACACCGACTAAGAAGACTGCGCTGAGTAGTCAGAATATAGTGTCGATACTCGATGAGCCGATTGACGTGCCGCAACTTGGTAAGTGGGGAATTTCTACCATCTCTGAACAAACGCATATCGCGTAATCTATTACACCTGAACAGGAAGGATCTACGCAAGGTGATAGGCACAATTACCGGACAATCCACACTAAACAAACGCCTCTTCAAGATTGGCGTCACAGACAGCCCCCTGTGCAGAGGGTGCATTGAAAATGAAGAAACACCAGCACACGTACTGCTACACTGCAAGAGTGTTGCTTACCAACGGGCAAAGTTCCGGAATGTTCCGAAGTCACTGGAGGAGGCCCTCAAGCCAGGCTTTCGTGGTCTCCTGGACTTCTGGATGTAACTAAAATGGTTCGAGTATCCAAACAAGTATCACGTACAATGGCCCAATTAGGAGGCTAAGTGCGAAAACCTATCGCCCAACTAACTTAACTAACTAAAGTGGTACCAACATGCAATGTCTTTTTTACGGAAAGTAATAATTTGATGTGTATAGTATTGTTATCTATTCGACCTGAATTACTAGAGAGCCGAGGTAGTAGCTAGGCGACCACTTCTACTGCTGCCACACAGGAAAATGTATCTCAAATAATTGACAAACCCCTACAAAATTATGATGATGAAGATGATGATGATGCAGCCCAAGTAGCAGCAGAGCTTCTACTATGGTTACCGCAGTCGAGTCGTTACTTGGTGTCCCGGGTTCAATCCCGCGCAGGATAACAATTTGTGTGACCATAAATAGTTGTTCTGAGTCAGGATGGTATTTGTTCCCGTCCATTATATGTTTGTAAAGTACCCCGCGATACAGGGATTCATATTACTAGTGCGGGTGTTGTTTCTGTCTTATTTTTTAAAGACTACTTCTGCTACTGCCATACTGGAAAATGAGTCTCAAATAATTGACTCAATCCCCTATAAATTTATGATGATCATGTTGATGCAACCCATTACAGTCCCACTGCAGGGCAAGGGTCTCCTCTTACAATGAGAGGGCTTATGCCATAGACCACCACACTGGCCTATTTTGTGTTGGCAGACTTCACATGCCATCGACAATATTTTTGGAAAACTATCAGGCATGTAGGTTCCGTCACGATGTGTTCCTTCACCAAGATAAACCTTGGGTTTGAACGCGAGGCCACTGAATCCACAACGGTCGACCCACTAGACTACACATTTATAGACTGCAGGGATTCAACGATAACAAAAAGTAATGATAAGTAAGTAATGCTTACCCGTGTACGCGTACTTGGTGTCCAGATCGATGATGATCGATGAGGTTCGCGGCTCGCGGTCTGTCTATAGATGGGTGACCGGTCTATCTACGGACGGCTCGTAACCCTGAGACTATGGTAACCAATGCCCATACGATAAAGAAGAGATAAATAATATTAATTTAGTATTTATTTCGGGTTCTCTACTTTCAGGTCTTGAAGCAGATTGGGGTGATCAAAGTATAGAAAGTCTGCCCGCACTATCTTCAAGTCATGCCTACAACATACAAACCTACACTAATCTTTATGGTGCTAAATCTATGGACAACCTCTCAACTCCTTTACAAATGACAGTTCAACCCGCGATATCGCACCAAGATCCGTTTGACACGTCCCAGTTCTGGCCCTCCAACCAACATTCACCGGCACGGCATTCCCAACCGCCTCTCAGACCAAACTACGATCTTACACTAAGCGAACCGAACCAACGAACACAACAAGAATCTCAAAGATACTCTAGTAATAACTACTCTGCGTCGACTAATGCAGATATGTCACATCTTTATAACAACTCTGGATTAAATAGCGGAGACACGCCATATATCTACAACAATTCTAACAATTCTGCGTCACTTAGCGCAGATGTATCACATATCTATAATAATACCCCATCCACTAGTATTACAAATGCAAACAATTCGCCCTATGGTACTGTTGCTAGTTCAGCGTACGCGAAGACGAATACTCTCTCATTGGAAAGGAATATCAACGTGACCGCAGCCCTTGCAGACATGTCGCTGGACGACAGAATCTCCGAATCTCTAAACCTCAGATCTAAAAGCAATAACAGTGACTATGGATATGGCACCTACCCTGATACATATAACAAGCCGTCCACCTCAACATCTAATAATCTCCCGGAAGACACTCAGTATCATGATATTCCCACATACAAAAACTATGACATCAATCCAGCCCAGCAACAGTTTATACTGGAGACAAAAGATTATTACACAAAACTATCCACTCCCGCCAAGACGAACACCAACAACGATTACCAAAAGAACATATATGTACCGAAATATGAAGACGAGGCCGAAAAGTTGCGCAATTTCAGCGATTGCCTCGAGAACTCGAAAAATTATTCCGCGTTTAAGTATCAGAATGTGGATTACGGTAATTATTCTAATTACGCTGATTATGGCGCAGCTTCGTCGTCAAGGGAGGTGACTTACGACGAGGTGAATGATACCGCGAGTAATTTCTATAGTGAGATAGGGGAGACTCCGGCGCAGAGCTTGTATGCGACGCAGCCGGTGTACTCCAACGCGAACTTGTACGACGAAGTGTACGAGGGGCCGCGCCCGCACCGCCCCGCGCCGCCGTGCCCGCAGCCCAAATAACCCACTCAGATATATTGAAATATAAGATTAAGATTACGTAAGTTAAGATTCATTTTGGCGACACTATATTATTAAGAGGGGTAGGCAGAGACAACGGTTTACCATTTGTCACGATCTTTACACACGTCTTTTGCCTCGATTACTGTCATTATATTCTTCATACATGCTCGCCGGTTTAGGGTACTTCTGACCTGTCCTTTCTTGAGAACGTCTCCGATTTGGTCAGAGAATGTTCGACGAGGTCTTCCCCTTCCGGTTGTTCCATTCACACAGGCCAGGTATACTACGTTGTCTCTGTCTACCCCTCTGGGAAACAGGCGTGAGTCTATATATGTATATTATTAAGTTACCAAATTACGAGATATTATAATTGTGCCTTTTAATTCATACAGAAATCTGACTGATTTACAAGTTGATATTACAAACAAAGTAATCGTGACTTTGTTTTGATTGTCCCTATGTATCTATGCTGTGTATTTTTCTATTTGAGACTATTTATGTAAACAAGAAGTACCTAAATTTATTTTTACCTTTTTTAACATAATACTAATATAAGAAAAATTATTATCTTGTATGGTGACGTTTGTTTGCGTAAATAGCTCTAATAAAAGAGCACTTTTAGTATGTTTTAGTTTTGTAAGAATGCATGTATATTTATTAATACCTACATAGTTTTAGTTTTATTTGCTAAATAATACTTTATGCTAACGATTCTCTTTTACACCTCTGAACTAATTTAAGCGTCATGGCATCTCTCTAATATAGCTCGTATGAAAATAGAACTGTCAAACTATTAAATCTGCGCACGCGAACCGGGCGCATAATAAGTCGGCAGGGTTAGACCCTGCCGACTTATTATGCGACTTATAGTGCGCGTCTCTCTTATTTTTATTCTGTTTTTAGCGCCAAAGCTAAAGATGTGTTGGCCTTTTCGTTAGAACTGTGTTAGAAAGAGATGGAATGATATTAAAATTATTTTAGTTGATAGTGCATAGAATCGGTGGCAATGTCTTCTTAAATATCAATTTATATAAGACTGATGGCATCTCAAATTCAACTCTCATAAGAATAACGTAAAACGGTTATTTCTTTCCTAACGTAATGTCATTGTTTTAATTACCCCTTAACCAGGTTGCTATATTATTTTTCATTCTTTTTCGTCCTTATTCCAAACAGATAAGGTTGAAATTTATGTGGTTTAAGTGTCAATAATTGTCGATACTTTTTTGTTCATAAGTTGATTGGTTTATCTCATTAGTCACAGATATGCCTGTCGCGCCTATGTATGATTATAATGTAAGAATCATGTAACAGTAGAGTGTTTGTTATTTCTTTTATAACAGCTGAACTATATAAAACCAGCGTTGCCCCGCGCTTTTACCCGCGTTAAACTTTATAAATTATTTCCTATGTGTTAATCCAGGGTGTCAGATAAGTCCATACCAAATTTTATTAAAATCGCTCCAGCCGTTTAGACGTGAAGAATTAACAAACATACACACTCACAAACGTTCGCCTATATAATAGTAGTGTGATTAGAGATTGCTGTTATTATACTTATCGATATCTCAAGAGCATTTGATTAGCCAGAAAAATTCCAGTTGATATAAATATTATACACATTAGCAAGTATGTTGAGCAATATGCGAAAGAGAGGGGAGAGTTAGCATCCAGGGAACCTACCGCCTAATTCGCCGATTACCGTGATCGCCGTTCAAATAGATGAAAGTTGTAAATGACTACATCTGCTTCCATGAGCACATGACGTCATAATGGTCCAGGGGCTCTACCGGCTAAGTCGCCGAACATAGATTTCTTAAATGGCGTTCAAATAAATAAAGGTTAAAAATGACTTGATCAATCGGTAAATCGGCTTCAACATTGACAATCGATCGATTCCAGACCATTTATGACGTCACATGTGCTCATGGAAGCCGATTTAACGATTGATTAAGTCATTTTTAACCATACGATGTTCGCCGACCTAGCCGGTAGAGCCCCTGGGGCTCTACCGGCTAAGTCGTCGAACATCGGTTGCTTAAATGGCATTCAAATAGATGAAGGTTAAAATGACCACATCATTCGTTCAATCGCCTTCCACAAGCACATGTGACGTAATAAATGCCCCAGAATCGATTTTCAACGTTGAAGGCGAGGCGGTCTGTCGATTACGACAATAAGCCACTCCATTGTCTCAATAAATTCGGAAATAGTCTTTTCAAAAACTGTGTGGTGAGACTTAAAAGAGATATCTCATCCCATACTGATAAATGTCTCCAAGAGTCTGGACACTATTGAAAGAATGATTTAGTAATTTTTAATCTTCGTCTATTTGAACGCTGATCACGACAACGCTGATCGATTTAGGTGGTAGGTCCCCTGAGTAGCAGAGCGTAAGAACCTAGAAACAATGGCGGACAGTAATGCTATTCTAATCAACCAATCGCGAGCTCTCTGACCCCTCGTGCGCTATGTCGCCTGCTAATTAGACCTAAAATTTAATTATTCCGCATTTTTCAAGTACTAGTAACTCTACTGTTGTATACTGGGTTCCAGGTAATTATTGTCTATTCTCCAAAGTTCTTCTGGGTTGTCTATTATTATATATACCTATAATAAAAAGCTGAAAGACGGATAGTATACAGGTCTGTGCTCGTTAGCGATCAACAATTATTTTTAATTTTTTGACAGAATTATTTGGAAGATGAACATTAATTCTGTTTAACTCCATATTTTAGATCGGAATCTAATAATATATTTATGTATGTAGCTACTAATGTTAAATATAATACGGCTTATAACTCGAATGTAATACCCACAATAAATAGGTAATCTCAGATATTATTTTTGTTGCGGAGTGTTATTTTTATACATGGACAGTTTGATATTTTGGTATATACTACTAGTATATGTGCGTTTTATACCTACCTTCGGTAGAAATCCAACTACTTACGCGAATATCTAATCTAAACAGTACCACATATTATAATAATATGATGTATGGGAAGTTTTTTGTTAAGTGTGTAAAGAAAAACCTACTTTTTAAATGTATCTAATATATTTATTTGGTTTGACTCGTGTAAACGTATTATTATTACCACGTGACATAGAAGTGTGTTTACATTTATATACTTATTCTGCGATTAAAATGCAATTTAATTATAATCTAATACCTCTACACGAGGATTGATTAAAAATAAACCACTTTATTCGAAAAAAAACTCATAAACTCGAATTGCGGTATCTTTTGTCTCATTCATTCAATGAAAAGCTATGTATACCTACTTAAAAGTAGAGAGTTACAGTATTCTTACACTGTTTTTTTTTATTTTGTTGTGCGCATTTTTGTCTATGTACAGCAAATTGCTATTTATTCGGTCATAATAAATATATTTTTAAGTATAAAAATTTAACTTACAAGATGAAAGGGTCATCGCAACTATAAAACCATGATACCGAAACCGTGATATCAGAAGTCCAGTACATTAGTCTGAGTACAGTACAAGTTCAGGATATATTCTCGGGCATTTAAATCGGGGTAAAAATAAAACAAATATATTTATCTTTATAATTTTAACTTTATTACTTAGATTGATGACTTAGAACTTGTGGAAAAAGGGAGCTATTTCTTGGAAGGCTTAATTTTAAGTGCTCTGCCATTGCCCATGTTCTTTCTGAACCAGTATGAGCAAGGGCAGGAATTGAATTCAATTATTGAGAATTCTTTTAATAAAATATTTTTTATTTCTCAACTCAAGTATTCAGAATCATGCACTGGATCTGTGGTCTCATTTTTGGAAAGGCCTTTGACTCTTTAATATTAAGTATAATCATTTTACTCATTCATCTAAGTTTTGTGCTGAAATTGTAATGTGCTATTTATTTTAGGTTTCATGTAATTGGTCAGCAATATAAGAAGAAATTCTTGGACAGCAAATTGAGAACAACGAAAAATGTAATTGATTAATACATAGAAATTTAGTAACGACATTTTATAGGACTAATTACTTTGAGTTAGTATTATGTGTAGATTAAAATAGCAATATAATTGATGCATCCAATGTAGTGCCAATCTACTTTTATCATAATGTATTAAGATTTTTGTACAACCAACCTGGAAAAGAAATATGCAGCCCACATAATAGTAAGCGGTTACCGTGCCTATAACGCTTCCCACACATCACATCACTATGTGTTGCCGACCGTTCTTCCCTTCCCTATTTGCTCTAGCGAACTGCACATATCAGGAGTACAATATAAACGTAATAACTAGTAAAGCATAGCCTTCTTTCACTCTATGTGCAGCCACTCCACGTAATAGTATTACGTGGAGTGGCTGCACATAGAGTGAAAGAAGGCTATGCTTTACTAGTTCAGCGCTTCCATCATATATGACAGTGGCTTACGGGGCTAATACTCCTGATTAGCCCCGTAAGCCACTGTCATACATGATATATGATGTAGATTTATAGAACAACCGGGCCCAACTTAACGTGCCTTCCAAGGCATGGATACGTTCGGAAATGAACACTTGTGCCTAATCTCGCCGTGCACTTGATCGTGTCGTATTTTCATTCCAGTTCTTATATTGCTGCTCAATTGTTTTTAGTAAGTTTTTATAGTTATGTTAAGTCGGACAACATCACATGGTGCCTCACCTACAAGTACCTGTTAGGATAGTTAGTCGAACATGAGCTAAGTTCACTGTGTCACTTTTAAGTCAACTTTGCAATTAATTTATTAGTGATTTTATGCTTGCCTCGTAATGCCGGATCAGAGAATCTACCCCCATTTTGTGTGGTAGCAGTATTATTTGAATCTTACTTTGCCTTAGCAGTTTACACTTTGTTAAGTAATAATTGAAATTCATGTACCGTTAAACTGGGATTACAATAAATGTATATACAGCAGTAGATATTAAAAGCAATTTCTGTTTTATTTTTGCCGCTCACCGTACGCACCCACAGTCACGTTGCCCGTACTCTGTGTGAACGTTATGTCTATATTTATAACATAAAATTATATCAACTAATCACATCGCTATTGCACTTAACAGAGTGTAAACAATTGATATATGATTGATAGTTTTGCTATGACATTAGTAAAACACAAACTAATATTTAATGGATACTGTTATTAAATGTCTTGTGTAGAATCTGGCATAAATGCTGCCCAAATTTGCTTACCTACAGCAAATTTTATTTGGTCTAAGATTTGTTTGAATATTGCTTTTGCATTTTAATTAGGACTAATATTGGATTAATTTAATTTTATATTTGTTTTTTAAGAGGTGTACGGTCAGCAAATTTTAATTGGTTTTAAAATTTGCTGACCGTAGGGTTAAGGGTTAAGAAAACTCCCATCAGTTTTCTCCTTCAAGTCGAATAAAGATGGTTTGTTGATATATACAATATGTTTTATGAGATTAATGATGGTTGAAGTCGAGTCGTGCTTCTTGGATAGAGGAAATAAAAATAATCTTCTGGAACAATTTGCCTTTGCTGGAAAAAAATAATTATGTCTGTGGATACCCGTTGTGCAGTAGTTTTAATGAGGTTACCTATTGAGCAGTTGAAGGTTCTGCAGACACATGTAATGCCTTTTTCCTACTATCGAGGCTGCTCTTTTGTAAGCCGTAACTTTGATTTTATATTTGGTTTTTGATATACCCATCTATTATACTCACGTAAGAAGTCTAAGAAATAGTTATGCCTTAACGCCATCATGATATTTAATGATACTAAATAATATTATTTTATGTTTGTAATATTTATTATAAGGGTCAGTAATAAGTGTGAGTCTATCTGGCAGGCCCCAACGAGATTTATCTACACGTGATAGCTTTTCATAAACACATTATTTTGAAGAATTTTAATAAGATATATTTTGTATCTAGACAGATTTTGATTGAATGACGTTTGAATATAATGTGTAGCTAGCGGGCCCCTTATTATTATATTCATTATTATACTTTCAGATAGTTGAATAGTGCTCTGAGCTATTATGTACCTTACAAATCTAAAATTTCCCCGTTCTACTGTAATTCCGGAGATATTCGTTAATAAGGATTTATAAGGAACATAATAGGTTCTAACTCAAAACATTATGGAGCGATTTTAAAGTATAACAATAAGGAGCCCGTTAGCTAGACACTTTATAAAAACGTCATTCAATCAAAAACTGTTTGGGTACAAAATATATCTTATAAATTTTCTGCCGGTTCATGTCATAATACAAAATCAATATGTAGTGTTAATTCCGCTAATTGTCAGTTTAATCATGCCAATATAAACATGCAAATTCCCATCCGATACGCGTTTCAGTCCTCCAAGGACCATTCTCAAG
This sequence comes from Pseudoips prasinana, assembly GCA_951640165.1. Classification (NCBI taxonomy): domain Eukaryota; kingdom Metazoa; phylum Arthropoda; class Insecta; order Lepidoptera; family Nolidae; genus Pseudoips; species Pseudoips prasinana. The sequence continues at coordinate 12,595,553 of OX621241.1, read as the reverse complement.
GGATGCTAACTATTCGTGTCATTCGAGCACTCGACGAGTATTGATTAATTATTTGGATTATTATGGATTTCCGCAAAATAACGCCTGATTCTGTTACTTACAAAATAATGTGTTATAAAAAGCTATCACGTGTTACTAAATTTTGCTGTGGCTTGCTAGATAGACTCACTCCAGTAAATAACTCCTGCCATGTAGGTGTTTCAGGTTAACTGTTGCGTAGGTCCGGCATAATAATTCGATGTCGATAAAAATGTAGATTAAGTAAGGCAAGATTGGCATAAAGTGATTTTTCGTGTACAATTGGTATTCTAAATATTAACACTACACTTTAACACGTGATTGATACAATTGCAAATATTTTAAATTTCAATATTTTTAGACGTCACTGACTGTATTGTGGTGATAATAATATTATTAAATAATATAATAGGGTACAATTATGAAGGATTTTTGTGAAGTGTTAAAATTACCATGGTTTTCAAGGAGAAAAATCAGTCGTACTCTCCAAAAAGGTTAGAACCAGAAAGAAAAGGAAGGTAGAGTCGATTCATGTATATGGTGTTAAAATGGGCCCTTATCGTGTTAGCCGAAAAACTTCCACTGTTTGTCATAGGCAAAATCACTGATTGTTATGATCTTTTGATGATGCATGATAATCCCTATGTTTGGCAGACAGGTTGGCAATTGCAGTGTGCTTGTAGTATAGTAGTACTCAGAGATACTTGGTGATTATGGCATGTCCCCCAAAAGAGCATCGTTGGATGCCTTTGTCAATAGACCATCTTTTTTATCACCCAGCATAAAAAATCAGACTTATTTATGATATATTTTTGTGTTGGACTATTCTTCCAAGTTAGGTTTATATATTAATGACCAGTAAGATAAGCATGGCAGTGGCGATCTATTTAATTTAACGATCGATTTAGACGATCATTGGTCTATTATTTCCAGATAAGCCAACAGAATAAAAATAATAGTGAGCATATTGCGCTCTAAATTTATTTAGATCAGCCCCTAATCCTAATTATACGTACCTACATACATCTTATGGGCCAAAAATAGTTAACCCTTTACCGGGCAGTGGTCATATAATTGCCACCATATTTTGAACTCTATGGGCTTGTAATAAAGTTCAAAACCAATAAATTAAAAATATACCTACTGCCTTATAAAGGGTTAAAGGAAATGAAACATATGGTTTTACGAAAACGGGTAGTTGCAAAGTGCTTTATAGGGGAGTATTAAATCATTTACACTGTGGTAATACGTAATTGCTACTATTATGTATAAGGTTGTCTTCTCATTACATCTGGTATGGACTTATGATTTTTAGCACTTCATAATAATCCGTTGACGCACCTAGATAAAACAATTCCTGTGTTATAATAACGGCCCCGATTCTGATTTACAATTACTAAACGAATTTTCATATCGTCAAATTTATTTCTAACAAGGTTATCATGTTCGTCTCATTTATTTCTAACAAGGTTATCAAGGTTGTCATCAGTTCGAATATCATTTTAGGTCATGATATTCGAACTCTTTAATTAATGTATTTGCATTTTTTTCCGGCAAGCAATTTACCTTAGTTTGACAGAATTAGAACTAGGCTGCACTTTTAGTATGAATTTTGACTGAAAGAGATATAGGTAATGAATGATATTTCAATTCGTTTAGTAGTGTTAAACAGAATTGCCATCAGCGTCCATTAATTTTGACGGAGTGTATGTAGAACATGTATAAATGTACAGTTCTTGTGTAAATAAACTTCAGTACCGTATAAGTTTACTGAGACTAATAAAGATCTTGTTGGCAACCTAACGTTGGTGTTTATTTATTTGATTATTGTTCCCATAGTGTAACATTCGGTAGAAGAACCATTCATTGAAAGGTCATGCTTTTTTTGACTTCGTACGTGTGTAAGTTTATCGCGACTGTTCTTCCCTTTAGAAGTCCAAATTATATTCTAACGTAAAACAATTTATCGTTTTTTATTGATTGACTGCACGTGTGACGCATCGGTTAAGACAGTCGTCTCGCCGCTTCGTGTCCCGGTTTCCATTCCCGCGCAGTATAACTATTTGTGTGACCCCATATATTTGTTCTGAGTCTGGATGTATTTTGTGTCCATCAATTATTTGTTGGTAAAGTACCCCGCGATACAGGGATTTTCCAAGTGCGGATATTGTCTTAATAAATTGTCTTTATAAAAAGTTTTTATTCAGCCCTATTGTATTCACACATGTACTTGCGAGAATCACAATGTAGAATTAATATGTCTTAACCGTTTGGATGCTGTGTGGTGACGGCGACAAATATCAGAATATCATCACCCCATCTCATCCCGTAGGGGGCCTAGAAGTCGACCCGAGGGAAAATCTACCAGAGGACGGGCAGCAGCTTCCTTCTGAGTACTATGAACATCTTACTGCGATCGCCAACCCGCCTGCCAAGCGTGGCGATTATGGCATATCCCCCCAAGACGATTCTTGAGGGAGGCTTGTCCAGCAGTGGACTTATTTAGCTGTAATGATGATGATGATGATGATGAACCGTTTGGATGCCATCGCCACGTGACAAGCAAAAAATTAACCTGTACGCCAATGTCACAAATATGTGACAAATAAGACTGCACACGCACGAAATAAATACACGATAGAGCCATATGCTTTATCGTGTGTTTATTTCGTCACACCACGTTTTTTAAGCGCGCCGTTGACGCGCGTTCGTAGCGATACACACGCGCGTTAGCATCGCGTTTGTATCGATTCAAACAAACACCTAACTGCTCAGTAGAATAAAAGCGCGACGACGCGTTTAAAAACTGTGGTGTGCATAGGCCCATAGAAGTGTTGAAATCCTTATTTTTTGTACCCATTTTCTCTGAATTTTATTTTCAATACCGTGCGTTTTTCATTTGACGGTTAAAAGTATAAAGGATAGTTTGGATGTAAGTATATATGTTTAAAACATGCCTTTATGTTTCGGGTTCGATCCCCGCAAAGGATAACAATCATTTACAAATCTACGTGACACTTCTGCGGGGTTTATGACAGTTGATGTTCTACATGTTGTTCAGTTCCATAGAGAATTTAATCACTAGTTTCGTCCACTATTTATGTTACCAAACAGGAGCATAAATTGCTTGTACCTTGTACATTGTAGACGAACTGGAAAGTCTATATAGGATCTATATTAGTTAAGCACATTAAGACTTACTATGTAAACACTTCGTGACGACGCATCGGCGCGACATGCGACGGTTGGTTCCGCGAGCAGTTAACGACGTTAAGCCATTTTTAGATCTTTTTCCAGCAAACTCCCTTTCCTTATACCGACTTTTCGTGATCGTGTCTTCATTCATTAGTTTGCTCTATTACCTACTTACTGGATAATATTTTTCCTCGTCTGTTACAGTTTTTGTGATAGCTTTTCTTCCCAAATGCAAGACATTATGCATAAGCGCTGCGTTTCAACTGCGTAAAAAATATTAGGACTAGAATTAGCTCAAGAATCTTATAACGTCAGTTATAACGCAACTCAAAAATAATCTGAGGAAACTTTACAAATTAATCGCGATCGAGAAATTGGGTAAAAATGGCGACACGTGATACCTAATTAGTTCCTACCTACTTTCGAGAAAAAATATGTTCTTCAAACGGTTGGCGTGTTTGGCAAATGCTTGCTTTTCACGACGGAGGTCGTGGGTTCCATTTCCACCCAGGTCAGGTATTTATGTGTTCGAACATGTCTGTTTGTCCTGTCAGGGTCAGTCAGGGTGTAATTATCTATATAAGTATGTATTTACATACAAAAAAGTAGTATATGTGGTATACCAGTTATGTGGTTTCCATAGTACAAGCTCTGCTTAGTTTGGAATCAGATGGCCGTGTGTAAATAATGACCCAGGTAATTATTATTTGTATGGTATACCTTTGAACTATAAAAAAATACTTACGTTCCTGCATTACCGCAATGAAACTGCCATTATATGCTTTACAGTCCACCCACGACAATAAATATGAGTTATTACTTATAAGCCAGCATCAGCTACATTTAAAGGTCAACTGACAATTTCGCAGTAAAAGGTCACGTGGCTCTACTTGTTGCATAGTTCATTTGAATCTGTACTTGGCTTCGTCTACTGGTTAACTATGAAATCGTTTACCGCCACCCCACCGGGATTAGTAAATTGTAGCCCAACCAAGGGACTGCAACTTACCGTTAGTACTGTTTATTAGGGCCTAAACTTGTTCTATAGGATTTATTATAAATAATTTAAATAGTTTGGCAGGATTTTTTTCTAAAAAGCAGCGACCCAGCGTAGTGATTTTCATTAATCTGGATTACTTCTGGCACATGGAAAACGCGTGACTCAATGGCGTATAAATTATACACAGGTGTGAAATATTTGTAATTTTCCCTACATTTTGGATATTTTATGGTATCCGTCGGTATACTAAAGGCACTAGCCCGCCTAGTGTTTCAGAACAATAGTTGTAATCAGCGTAACTTTTCATTTGGTGTTCTGTTTCGCGGCGCTTAATATTGAACTACAATGTGAAGCCCATATTAGAATCCAATAATCTAAATGGCAAAAAGGGCACTAATGGAACGCTTACTTTCTTGAATGTAGGGCGCTATCAGAATATCAGCGTTGTCGGAATATTGCGACGGGCAATGCTGAGATAGATGTCTTTTCATTAAGAACGGACTATTTATATTACCTATAAGCTTTTCAATATGTACGTATCTACTTTTCTGTTATTGAATCATTTGGTTTGTTATTTTCGTCCTGGTAATGAATAAATCATTTTTAGTTCGTTATTTTTCCTTCTAATCTGATCAAACATAATGAGTAAGAACACATTCGATCGATAACTTAATGAATAAACAATAAGTATGATGTAAAACACACTCTCGGAAGACAACTCATCATTGGGTTAAATTCGCCTTTACCTATACATTATTTTTGTAAGTATACTTATTTACACTGTATTATTTTTGTGTACAGTAAAGAATAATAATGTTTATGGATCTTACGTTATTGCTGTGAATCGTGACTCCGTTTTTCGCTATTGCTTATGAATGAAATATCTTGAGCACATGCGGAAGGTTGCCTAGTGATAAACGACGATGGCAGGAAGCTCCAGATCTTTGGTGATATGATGATAACTATCTACTACTGACTTCTCTGTATTTCTCTTCATTTTTTGAACATCTGCTATAAATAAATAAATAAATAAAAAGGTTTTTATTCACGTAGACTTAAAAAAAGCGCTTGTAAATAGTCTGAACGTGTTTGTAGTAAGATAAATAATAAAGGTTTTTATTCACGTAGACTTTAAAAAAGCGCTTGTAATTAGGTAGTCAGAACATGTTTGTAGTAATATAGTTGTATACATTATTATTTCTAGTAACATAGATATTTAGGTACACATTGTATTGATTGTATGAAAACATTTATAAAATTTATTTTATAATAGCAATGATATATAGCTAGCTCGTATCAAGTTATTGTCAAGAGATAATGTTTAAGTTTAATTATCTAGTTTAAGTCTAATATTTTAACTACATATTGTCTGAATGGTTCTGTCTATATTAAGGTATTATTATTATGGCGGACCTTGTGTTTATAACGACGACGGTCGCGCTTTAATGCTACCACCGGATCCAATGCGCCCCAACTGAGAAGACCCAGCGAAACAAACTCAGTGGGGTCATCTACTACAGGTTTCAACACGACCCAGTTCAGACGGTCCGGCGAAACATACTCAAGAGGGCATGAATTCGGGATTTGGTCCACTTAAAGTAATTATTTAACACAACAAGCAAACACAATATCTGCTCGATCGGTTGTCTGGATACTTATTATTTTAGATTATATTTATTCATTTTGAGACAGAGTCAATAATTTAAAATTAAGTATATGATAGCAATCCTATTACGTGAACTATCACGTAACTCAGCAGATCAGTCATGTCTATATGGCTACAAGATCTCTAGCGGGCAATGTGCAGGAAGGAAGTGAGAGCCAGACGTCTTTGTCATAGATGTACTCTTTAGTGGTGTAATAACCCCTAGCCATAATAAGTACACGTTTAATATGTGTCTTAAAACTTGTGTCAGGCAAATCAGTAATTTGAGTAGGAAGCTTGTTATACAACCTAATACATACAGCCTGGCATTGGTAGGTTTTTTTATTCCTAGTATTTATATTATGGAGTTCACTTTTTTATATTTATCAATATTTTTTCTAACAAACATTATGTTCTGATATATATATATGCCGATGGCACAGTAAGTATTTTTTTTTAAACAAAGTTCGTAAAAGAACCGTGACTGCCTAAACCATAAATGGCTGATGGCTCTGACTGCTCTTTTCTGCAATACAAAAATAAGTCCTATGTCAGCTGCCGAACCCCACAGAAGAATGCCATACGACATAATGCTATGACAGTACGCAAAATACACTATTCTAGCAGTTTGTTCATCTGACAATTGTCTTATTTTCGAAATTAATTTACCTGCTAACTTTTCAATCTGAGGACCCCATTGCAATTTTGAATCAAGTGTCAATCTTAAAAATACGTTCGATACGACTAAATCTAATATTTCCGCGTTAAGTGCAACTGTTGGTACAATTTGAGTTACATTCGGCAATGAGAATATGATGCATTTAGTTTTCCCTGTATTTAACAAGAGGTTATTAGCCGAAAACCATTCCGATATAAGGCTGAGTATTTTTTTATGTTCAATATGATCTTTATTTTTCCTATTTACTTTAAATATGAGCGACGTATCACCAGCGAATAAAACTATGTCTGATACTTTCTCTACCAGATAAGGGAGATCATTTATATAAACTAGAAATAAAAATGGGTCCAACATAAATTCTTGGGGTACATCCATTTTCACAGGATGACGTGCCGAAGTGACACCGCCTATCGAAACCATCTGTTCTCGCCCCGTTAAATAGGATATCACAATATCAAGAGATGTGCCTGATATTCCATAATACTTCAGTTCAACATCGACCGTACGGTGATCAACACAATCGAAAGGCTTAGAGAGATCACAGAAAACTCCCAGTGTATCCTGTGACCCCTCCCAAGCCTCCAATATTGACCTAATTAATCTGCAACCTGCATCTTGAGTGGCATCATCATCTCCTTCATCATCAGCCCCTTGTAAACCCAAACTGCTTGTTAAGCAATATATCATTCACGTTAAAGTGCGACAACATTTGGCTGAGCATCGGATTTTCAAATATTGTACTTAAAGCTGTAGCTAACCTATGTATACCTACATAGAAAGTTGTAGCTTGTTTACCGATGAGTTTGTTATACATGTGTAAAAATAGGTCTCTATCAAATTGCACAGAAAATAGATCGCCACTTAACCTTATCCTTACACACCTTTTTCTACATTAAAAGCATATTTATTATGTACAATCATCCAGAAATTAAAAAGACTTCATATAAAATGTTAGAAATTTTATCTTTCAACTTGAACCAAATCGTTAGCTAACTGAGCCAAACCAGTTATTGGCTACAATAAAAGTCCATCTTTTTGTCTACAAAATTTAAAACAATAAGGAGGTATGAATAGATTTTAAGTATATCTCTTTCACACCTGAGTCAAGTTATTGAATATTGCAATATGTAACCGATACGAAACTCATCTCATAATGACAAGCGAAAATCCTTCGCAAGGGCTTGTGCGAAATATTTACAAAATATGTAAATATAGACTTGTTGGCAAAACATTGTTGCACGCTGGATTTGCGTTGCGTTCTAGAAATAAGGAAAGAAGTCCATTCTTTATTAAAAATTTTATGAAACGAAAATTGGAAAATTACGAGTGAAAAGTACAGTGACAAAATTCCAATCTACAACAATATATAAAAAATAATTAAAAATAAATAAGACTTTCATTTTTCAAGACATACATCCAATATAAAAGCATTGCTATGACATATATATATATAATTATGATTTAATGTATTACCTATACATATACCACCATTAGAAATTTATTATTTTTGTAAAATATTTTTGTGCCTGATAGTACATTTGATCAAAAATTGCTTTGAATTAAAATAATCGAATCGGGGGCGTCGGCCACAGGTGCCTCGACCACTGGGGGCCTAAGCCACGGACCCCTATATTTCACCATTGGCACCTACAAAGGTATTAACAACAAACGAAGAGAGAGGCTTAACACAGTTACTCCGTATAACAATCTTGAGTATAATAAGATTTTCCGTTGAAGCATAACAAGTAAAAATAATTGGTGCTTATATTCCAAGAGAACACGAGCTTTATAAGAGGCTACAAAACAAATTGCCTCCTACCTTACCAAAATATCGCAGAAGTACCTACCTACCTATCTCAATACGGATACAGGTAGCTTTACCTAATGTGTGTTGTGTAAGCATAGAACTGTAACAATGTGAATAAAAAATAAATACCTAAATGGTATGTACCTGCATAAATACGTACTTTTACAACACTTGTACTTCTAGTAATGAGGCAGTTTTAAATTTGTTTATAGTTCAAGCAATTTTAATTTGGGTTTCGCTGTTATATTAGTCTGTATATTTTAACACATTTATTTATTTTTTTTCGAGAACACTACATACGAATACGCCAGCCAGAGGGTTTAAAAAAAACCCAGATGATTATACTTATACTTTAAGTAATATAAAAATTGAATATTACAATTTGAACTTAGCGTCTAGACACGGACGATGGTGGTACCGAAGTGAAATACATATTAATAATTACATTATAACGAATGTGGGAAAAAGGTAAAGCGCACATCTTCTGTCAGCAATAATGTAGTAGGTGCTAGGTTACACGAGGCGGCGACACGGGGCGGCGACACGAGGTACAAGCTCAGCAATTACGACACTTGCGTATGATGAAATATAAGTGTGTGAAGTAAACTGCATCACGCCGCTACTCAGCATATTCGGTGTAGGCAGGACACGTAACTCCTCCCCCCTCAGAACAGCAACTATTCGAGAACTTTAAGCGAGAAAGTTGCTGGAATATTCCTCTCTGGATAAGTTATACTTTGGGTATCATAGGTGATCTCTTCTGTTTTAGATTCTACAGCAACTAATTTAGTGCGTTGTCTGTAGCGGCGAACAGCGATGACGAATACGAGTACGGCTGCACCGAATAACACTCCGTAGAAAGGGATAGTTGTATGGTATAGTGTTTCTTTCTGCTCTACGGGTTTTATATGTATTGGATGCTGAAGTAAGATCTTGTCTTCGATATTATGTAGATTTTTCAGGTTTGATGGTGCTCAGCTTGAAATGCGGGATGACTGTAGATTGATTGACATAAAAATTTGGCGAAATCCCCGCTATTTGAAAACGTTTTATAAGTAGCCTCGTTGTTCTCTCGGACGATTACTGATTCCTTCCCCAGATATGATGTTGATTAAACTTCGGGCATTCAGCCTCCATGTACATGAAGGTTTTTCCGTCGGTTGCTATATAGGGATATGGGGAATAAGATTTCGGAAGGATTTGTGAGGGGCAATACAATTGGAAAGTAAATGGAGAAATGACCGGAATTCTAAATACAAAACTATTCTATTATCTGAATAAAAATAACTATGTATTATGATTTTGTGGTATTCCCTCAAATCTGTCCATAATATCTGATATATATATATATATAGTTTTCAAATGAATGACAATTCCTCTTAAAATATCAAAGCTTAACATACTATGATATGTGCTTGATGCACGAATAAAAAATTAAACTATGTATATCCTAATTAATGCTGTAAGCAAATCTGCTGTAAGCATTTTAACGTATTATATAGCTAAAAGTTAATTAAACCTAACAAACTGAAATAAATTTATATTTTATTATATATGAGCTATTCTAGTGCCTTAGTCAGGTGGACGGTCCAAGTTACCAGAAGTAGTCTGTAACAATTTTGATGATTTAGGGATACGTTTAAGTCGATTTTTGGCAATGGGGCCTCTCTTTTTAGACGTGTATATATGTATCGGTAAGTCGGCTAGCACGGTATCATGCGTATACCGGGATGCGGTCTTTTGTCGGCTTGCCAACGGGTTGGTAATAAATACTTGTTGATCGGGTTGGTACTCAACTTCTGGTTCACGGGTCTTATTACGGTTTTTGATTAAATTAGTGCGATTTTCCAAAGAAGACTCATTTATTAAATTATATACGGTCTTCATTTGCTCACGATGATTTAAAATATATTGTTGCATTAAGTGCTCGGATAAATCTAAACTTAGGGGGTCACGAGGGTCAAAATGACCTCGAATTATATCGTGGGGTCTACATTTCGAAAAACTATGTATTGAACTATTGTACGCTAGTAATGCATAAGGCATTAGATTAATGATAGGTTCATTTTTTCGCTCAAGTTGTAAAATTCGCAAATGCTCTAACAACGTAAGGTGAAACCGTTCAATTATTCCGTTATCGTTCGGTGAATGCGCTAAAGTTCTGTGATGTATTATTTTATTCAGTCTTACGAATTCTGAAAAAAGTTGGTTCGTAAATTCCGTACCATTGTCTGTAATAATAGTCATGGGGAGTCCGTGATGAGTACAGTAAGTCAATAGGGCTTGTAAAATACTGACAGCCGTACCATCTCTCAAATGGTACGCTTGCCCATATTTCGAAAAAACATCCATAAATGTTAAATATTTTTCGTTTTGTACAGTAAAAAGGTCTAAATGCACTCTTTCTAAGGGTTTTGTTGCGGGTGGAACTACTTTAAATTGGGGTCTAATTGGATTGCGGTCATACTTTGATTGCCCACATATTGTGCATTCATTAATATATTTAGTGATTTCCTCTTTCATTTTAGGCCAAAAATATCTACGGGATAGAGCGAGATAGCACTCAGTTATGCCACGATGATTGGTTTTGCCTTCGTGGTAATGTTTCATTATTTCCTGCTGTTTTAAGTATTCTTTTACATCTTCTAGTTCGTTTTTAGTGAGAACTAAGTTCATAGATGAACTTTTAAAATTATTTTGAATAATCGGAATAATTGAATACATCCCTAAGGGTGGTGTAATTTTAATAGCAGTTTTTACTTTTGGATTTACGTATTCTTTTATTGCATTTACTACGTCATGTTCTAAGTTAGATTCGGAAACTTGTATAAAGGTACGCGTGTGCATGTCAAAGGGTTTTGTAGCGGTCGGACGTCGTTTAATGTCACCTACTATCGTGAAACATATTTGTCTATGAAACTTATTTAATGGTTCGTCTGTTATGGGGATTTCTAGGATGGGGTTTTCATCACTAGTATGGACGGTAACTGTCGTAGAACCTGATTGAGATGGAGGTTTCTCAGTGGGGTTAACTATAAGCGATTCGGTTTCCTCATTGTTTAATTGTATTCGGGACAATGCGTCGGCATTTGTGTAAGATTTCCCTTTTTTGTACACTATTGAATAGTCATATTCACTAAGTTTAAGGCGCCATCTGGTCAATCTAGAGTTAGGTTCCTTTAAATTCATTATCCGCTGAAGCGGCTTGTGGTCAGTGATAATTTTAAACTTACCAAAAAGATATGGCCTAAAGTATTTGGTCGCCCATACTATAGCTAAAAGCTCCTTCTCAATGGTACTATAATTTACTTCGCTGTCATTGAGAGTTCTGGATGCATAACAGATGGGTTTATCTGATCCCACCGGACCTTGAGAGAGGATAGCTCCAATTGCTACATTTGAAGCGTCCGTAGTCAGTATGAATTCTTTAGAAAAGTCTGGGTACTGTAGTATAGGGTCATTAGTCAGTAGGGACTTACATTTTTCAAAGCAGTTTATATATTCAGAGTCTATTACAATTTTCTTCGATTTTTTCAGGCATTTAGTCATAGGTTTAGTAATATGAGCAAGTCTGGTATGAATTTACGGTAATATCCTAGTAGTCCCAAAAATTGTTTGATTTCCCTAGGTGTCTTAGGAATGGGGTATTTTTGAATGGCTGAAATTTTTTCAGGGTTAGGTTTAATACCTTCCCTACTTATTATATGGCCTAAATATGGTGTCTCAAGCTTTAAAAATTCTGACTTATCCATCTGTATTTTAAAGTTAGAATCACGCAATCTATCAAAAACTTTCTCTAGATTTATCATCATTTCCTGTAAAGAACTACTGAAAACGATGATATCGTCAAGGTACACAAGACAAATTTCATTTTGAAGGCCACGGAGTACCTCGTCCATCACCCTCTGGAACGTTGAAGGGCTGTTCTTTAAACCCATGGGCATTCTCAAAAACTCGAAATGTCCGTGCTCGACAGTAAATGCTGTCTTAGAAATGTCCTCTGGATGGGTCTGAATTTGATAAAAACCTGAAGAAAGGTCTAACGTTGTAAAATATTGGCATCTACCAAGCTTGTCAAGAACGTCAGATATGTTGGGGATAGGATACTTGTCACTAATAGTCTTGTCATTTAATTTACGATAGTCAACCACAAGTCTCCACTTTTGTTTTCCGGTCGCGTCAATTTTCTTAGGAACTACCCATATGGGTGAGCTCCATGCGGAGTCTGAGGGTCTTATGATCCCTTGTTCTAACATTTTAGCAATTTGGTCTTTTACCTCCTCTCGATGTACGTAAGGGTAGCGATAACTTTTGGTGTGAATAGGAATTTCGTCGGTTGTCCTAATACGATGTTTTATTTTATTAGTGAAACTAAGGGGCTCGTTATCTAAATAAAATACGTCGGCGTAACGACTACATAACTTTTCCAAATTAGCTTTTTCCTCGGCGTTTAAATGATCAGTTCGTAATTTCGATAATACCCTATTTACGCGTTGGGGGTCTAATTCAGTACTCGCACATTCAGTATTAAACGAATATGCTTGCAAAGGGTAATTAAAATGTTCACATGATATAATTATATCGCGGTTCGTTGGGTTTTATAACTCTAAGATACCTATTTCATCGGTAACAGTAGTAATGCATTCATGAACAATGCAATGACTCATGATCTGCTCGTTCACGTATACGTCACCGTCATAGTTATACATCGGTACTTTTACCAATCTACTAGAATGGGCAGGAATTATTTCCTGAGAATTTAAAGTTCTACACTTATACAGTAACATAGGTATACTTGTATTTTCTGTGATTAAAAAGTTATGTTTTAAATCTATTTGGCAGTTGTTTAAAATATCTAACCCTAAAAGTCCATCGAAATGATTATGGAATCTATAGACGAATAACTTAATTAATTTTTGTTCGTTAAATTCGGAGAAATTAGGCAACGTTATAGAAAAATCATGTACAGTAGTTGAACGAGAACTGGTTACCTCAAAGGGGTCAACATTTAAGGGGTAATGTGTGAAAAAAAATTTTCGACAGCCTCGGGGCTTATAAAAGACTGGTTTGCCCCGGTATCTACCAGTAATTTGAGTGGGGGGTCCGCTATCTGTATATAACGAAGTTCCCGTTTAGTTTGTAAATTTAATTCTATTCTGGTTCGGTTCTCGTCAAAGCCTTGTGAAAATCCGAGTCGTCATATGTCATATCGTACTGTCTGTCGTCCTGACTGTATTGGTTATAATTGTCCATATAATTGTTATCGTCGCAAGAAAGATACTCGACACCGTTCTCGTCATAGTAGTCGGGATGGTATAATAAGTCGTTATTAGGGTCGGCGGTCATGTTGAAATTAAGTTGTTGGGATTTTAAATAATTTGTGGGTGGCGGATTGCCAGATTTCTGCCAATCATGTCCTCTAATGGTTGGTGGAAGGGTTTTTTGAATAAAATGGCTGACACCACTCATCGGCTTGGGCCCAGATGAATGAGGTTGTTCAACTCTTTGGGGTAGCTTGAAGACGTTACTACGGGGGTTGTAATTTGGTGGAGGTGCGCGAAATATTTGTTGAGTACGATTATACATAGGGGCTCGCGATTGCGGCTGCCCTGGTGGGTGGTTAAATTTAAACGCGGGTTTCCATTGGGGGGTTGCGGGGGCTGTGATGGCATCTGCATTTGTGTAGGCATGTGCCACATCGGACCTAAATAAGTGGAAGGTGAAATATGTACAGTACCTGCAGATCTCGAAAAATTCGGCTGTTGCGCGTAATGCGCTAAATGTGCGTTGCGCCTATCGGCTACCGGCTCACTTCTCTGCTGTAGGTACATTACATTTTGTTCATCGTTGACAAATTCCAAAGCCTTCTCCATTGATTCGGGTCTCATGCATCTGATACGGGACCCTAAAGGTTCTTTAAGACCTCTAATAAAAGCTTTTAATGTTAATTTTTTATACAACTCGCGTTTTGCGAGGATAGTGGTATTTAACTCATCATGTAAGGTAACATACGTCATTACCATACTGAAAAGGTTTTGGCATCTGTCATAAAATTCCTGCGGGGTGCTATTTCCTTGGGATGACATAGAAATGTCATTGTACAGGGCGGCTTCATCCCTTTGATCGGCAAAATTGCTAATTAATAATGAACGTATTTCTAGCCAACTGGACGGAATACCATTTGAATTAATTGTCGCAGCTGCAGGGCCAACAATTTTATTTAAAATGCAATTTATTAAACAAATATTGGTTAATCTAAAATTCGGGTCTTCTTTTACGTAGGCCTCAACTAACGTATTACATACTGCGATAAACCTAGTCAAAACGTTTGGGTTGCCATCAAATTCCGGCACTGCCCTCACGGCCCTATATATTTCGTCTATGCTAAAAGACATAATTTCTAAGTCACTATAAAATAAAGTATCTAATTCTAAGTCACTAGAGTCCAATTTTCTAGACTCGTCTAAATACCTATTTCTACGGCCCTGTCGATCTGAGACAGGTGTCTCTCCGGTTCTCCGTGGATGGAAAATTTTGAAGGAGGGACAAGGAAGCAACACTTAGAAAAACTTTCAAAGTACTTACATAAAAATCTGCATATCTGGTCTTCTTGTTGTATTGATTATTTAATACGCCCTCGGCCGGTGTAGTCTTCTTAAGATTCGACTCTTCGGTGAAGCACTGGAGAATGCAGGCAGCGACTATACGGAGTCAGCAGAACAACGATTTCTGAAGGTCTACGCGCCGCGAAACTGCCCCGAAGAACGACCCACTGCGCCACATACGAATACGACAGCCAGAGGGTTTAAAAAAAACCCAGATGCAACAAAACATCATGTAAAATACAATAGTGGCATTGAAAATACAGGTAACATTACATATTATCGCATAAATATTCACTTACAAATAGCTGGACCAAAAACTAAGTTGGGACAGATACTTATACTTTAATTAATATAAAAATTGAATATTACAATTTGAACTTAGCGTCTAGACTCGGACGATGGTGGTACCGAAGTGAAATACATATTAATAATTACATTATAACGAATGTGGGAAAAAGGTAAAGCGCACATCTTCTGTCAGCAATAATGTAGTAGGTGCTAGGTTACACGAGGCGGCGACACGGGGCGGCGACACGAGGTACAAGCTCAGCAATTACGACACTTGCGTATGATGAAATATAAGTGTGTGAAGTAAACTGCATCACGCCGCTACTCAGCATATTCGGTGTAGGCAGGACACGTAACTCACTTATAAATACTTGAGCCATGTTCCATTAAGTATTATTTCCAAAAATTGAATTTTCGTAATCTGAGTATTCATTGTTCTATACCCAGTAGATTCATCAAAAACCCTTTATTGAATTTACATTAACCTTTTTATGAATTTACATTACACGTGTATTTAGATTTTTTGTAAATGTATCTTGGGGGATTTACAAACGTGCATTCTCGCGGACACACTCATCTGAACGGACACAAAGCATAATCACAATCAATCAAAACAAGATTTTATGGGTCACATTAATAGTTGTGCTGTATGGAGATTGAACAGGAAACACGAGGATTCCGAGGTGATCTGACTCGCAATCATACTCATTTTATAAAAATAAGAGTTTCCTCCTTTTTCAAGGTAGAAATTGTCTCCTTTTTCAAGGTAGTTAAATAACAAAAACACCGTGAAATCCAGGTCCTGTTGAATAGCCGAAAGCAAAGTAGATGTAGCCCAAACGAAGCAAAGCTTGTTCTATGAATACTAAACCACGGATAGAAATGCTTACGTACTTTTTTTTTGTAAATCTATACACATAATAAAATCGTAGGAAAGTCAAAACTTTAAATTGAATATTTTAAAAAAAGGATACTTGGGGCGTGATCTGCATTCGATGTCGAAGACAAAAATATAGTTTCTAGAATTTTTGTCTGTTTATCTGTTTGTCTGTATGTACTACTCTCTCAAGAAAGTACCGGGAAAAGATCAATAATATACAAAATGTTTGTTATTCATTCAAATTTATTTTATCACCTTCAAAGTATGCTCCTTCAGAAACGATTCACGTACGCCAACGAATAATCCATTCATTAAAACATTTTTTAAACGCTGCTTTCGGAATTGAGTTCAGTTCTCGCCGCGAATTCTCCTTTATGTCTTCTACCGATTGAAAACGGGTACCACGAAGTGGTAATTTGAGTTTAGGAAAAAGAAAGAAGTCAGCTGGAGCCATATCTGGTGAATATGGTGGTTGCTGGATGGTATTTGTTGAGTGTTTGGTCAAAAATTCGTTCACAATGATAGCCTTGTGCGAAGGCGCATTATCGTGGTGCAAAATCCAAATTTTCTTTCCACAAATCTGGCCTTTTTCGTCGAATTTGCTCTCTCTCAAACGCCGCATAACGCTCAAATAATATTCTTTATTTACCGTTTGACCTTCCGGTAAGAATTCAGAGTGCACAACACCGCGATAGTCAAAGAAAACAGTCAACATGACTTTGACCTTTGATCAAATTTGGCGTGGTTTTTTCGGTTTCGGTTCAGTTGGAAGGCGCCACTCCGAAGCTTGTTGACTAGTTTGCATGTCAAACTCGTAAACCCACGTCTCGTCACCAGTAACAATGCGTTTCATGAATGTTGGGTCGGAATTGACTCGTTCTACCATGTCCTCAGCGACTTTCATGCGATTGAGTTTTTGGAGAACATTCAGATCTTTTGGGACTAGCCGAGCGGCAACATGTTTCGTACCCAAATGATTAGTTAAAATGGTACGAATCGAGTCGTGAGATACAGAAAGTTCGGTGGCTATCTCTCTCTGAGTTGAATGAGGATTTTCAGTCACAATTTCCTTCACTTTTGCGATGTTAACTTGCAGACGTTGATGGCCTACCAGAGCGAGGCAAATCTTTCATCACATCTCGACCGCTTTTGAACGCTTTGAACCACTCATAAGCACGAGTTTTTGATAAAGTTGATTCACCGTAAGCCTTCTGTAACATTTTCAGTGACTCCGAACACGAAATTCCATTAGCGATGCAAAATTTAAGACAAACTCTTTGTTCGATATTTTTGTCCATTATGAAATTCGCAATACACACTATATGTGATATTACTAAAACCAGCACTGTATTTAATATAAATAACAGATGCAACTCAAACTCCGCGCCAAAATGTAAAACAGTTGTGCCAATCTAACAACAACAAAAAAAACAAAAGTTTGAATTTGGAACCATAAACAAATCATCCATTCCCGATACTTTTTTGACTGAATGTATGTCCGGGCTAAACTCAAAAAGTACTCCATGGATTTACTTTCAATTTTGCATGAATATTACTAAGAGGTTGGGTCAACATATTATCATACTATTGGCTACGAGGGAGGACCTGTGATAAAATTTAACGCGGGTAAAACCGCGGGGCACAGCTAGTATATAATACATACAGTACACAGTTGTGAGGGTCGCTGGAAGCCGCTCGATGCGGGTAGCGTAAGACCGGAAATTACCGAGATCCTTGGGGAGGGCCTATGTCCAGCAGTGACCGTCCTTCGGCTGATGTGATGATGATGATGATGTTCACAGAAAACACTCATAACAAAACAAATATACATGTTTATTTATCTTGTGCGAGGATCGAACCCGTAAGTTTATGGACTTTAGGTTTTGACTTTAATTTTGTATTTTTATATTAGAATTTTGTATTTGTAAATTTAGATTGTTTTTTTTGTAAACTTAGATGGTATGTACACCAAATAAGTAGATGTGATTTGTACACCATTCTCATGGTAGAACATAGTGCACGTAACCTAATGCCTATGCTACACAAATAAATGATGATTATGATTATGAACTTTTGGATCAGGAAGTAGGTTTACTACCAACTGAGTCAAGGTGGTCGTCCGTCAAGCATTGCGGGCGACTTTAACGAACATGCAATTACTGGAGACAAGTACAACTAGACTCGGAAGAACTACATATTTATGGATACAAAAATAGTTATCCAGTGCGTTGTGGTGGTTGAACTCGAAATGGGTGGACGCTGAGGTCGTAGTGAGGCGATTACCTTAACCACTGCTCTACAAGTGCAGTCAAAATAATTGTAACTACCTATGTAATAATAATAATACCTATCCTGGGATATTATTTACACACGGCCATCTGATCCCAAACTAAGCAGAGCTTGTACTATGGAAACCAGATAACTGATTAAAGTAGAACTGATCAAGAAAACTTTGCAAAACATTTTAATTGATAAGTGTTATTCCACGATTGACGATTTCTTAAAAGATAAAGTTTCTGACATTTTCTAATTTCGGTTTCAATATTAAAATATATGTTATGTTTGCTCTTTCTTTGATTTATATACTGAATTATTTGACATTATTAAAATATTTTACTGCGAACTTTAAAACTACTTTTGAATTATTACCATAGACAAAACATAGCGCACTGTAATTAACTTTAAGATCTGTATTTTATTTGTACCTGTGTTTTACAAATAATAAATGATTGATTGATTGATTGATATACTACGTAAATTAACTACGTTCTTTTGTAAATACATACTTATATAACCGACATGTTCATGTACAAATATCTGTCTTGGGTGGGAATCGAACCCACAACCTCCGGCGTGAAAAGTAAGCACACCAAACACGCCCGTCCAATATCAAGATTCAGTGTTTTCTAGTTATTAAGGGAAATGAAGTTGTATGTAATGTGATAATACTTTATATTACTATTCTAGGTTATTTCTATAATAAAATCTACAATCGCGATATTGCATTTTCCCGGGAGGACCGTCAGCGGCGTAGTAGGTACCATCTCTCGGAACGGAATCTAATTTGTAACTTGTTTGCATTGCAGTTATGATATATACCTACATTATGGAAGCGGAGTATAAACAAATATAAATTTATTCTTAACTAGCGGTGCCCCGCGGTTTTACCCGCGTTAAATTTTATAAATTATCACAGCTCCACCCCCTAGGTGATAGTGTGATAATATGTAGCGTATATGTTGACCCGACCTCATAGTAATATTCATGCAATATTTGAAGTAAATCCATGCAGTAATTTTTGAGATTAGCCCGGACATACATACAGACAAACAGACACACGGACAAAAATTCTAAAAACTATATTTTTGGCTGCGATATCAATTGTAGATCACGCCCAAAGTACCCTTTTTAAAAAATATCGATGTACAGTTTTGACTTTTCTACGATTTCATTATATGTATCTATAGATTACATTTATTTATAAATAACATTAAAATAATTAATAGTTCCTAAAGATATATAGATAAAAATTAAAAACTACATTAAACCTACATAGATATAAAATAAACTAAATCTAAACAGCGTATAAAAAATCCTCATTGTATATAAACTGACATTAGATGTATATATGAATCATGTATGACTATGTATATAAGATAAATGGATAGATAATACAAGTTATCTGTTTGCCATACAGACGGTACATCTATTATGTTTTATTTTTTCATTCGTTTTTTCTATCTTATTACTAGCTATGCCCCGCGGTTTCACCCGCATTAAAGTAGTTTTGGCGTAAACGAGTAACAAACATACATCCATATGTCTATACTCACAAACTTTCGCATTTATAATATTAGTAGGATGTACCTCTAGCGGTTTTAGCACTGCACGCCGGAATAGCTCGCAGATGGTAGTTTTTTCCTATTTACCTGACCCTTATCGTCATATTTTGGACAATTCACACAATATCTTTATAATTTGTAACCTATGTGTTATTCTGATGTATAAGCTATATTATTGTAAAGTTTAATTAAAACTCATTCAGGAGTTTTTACGTAAAAGAGTAACAAACATCCATACTTACAAACTTTCGCGTTTATAATATTAGTGGAATTACATTTACAGAGTAGGTACCTCCGTGACTTTTTCTTGTGAATTATTGAATTTTGCTATATTGCTGGACTATTTCCACCTCGCCAACCAAATCTAAATAATAGGTATGTATTCAGCACTTTCATATTACATACAAAAATATGATACTTAGGTAATTCAAAATTGTCTCAATTTCTCTCTCCGATACTCAAAAACTCAATTTATGTCATATCGGGTTATCTTATCACAGACAGAGTCTCACATCAAGTGGGTCTCAAAATGAACATGGACAAGACAAAAATCATGTAGAAAGTCCATGTTACACCCACTCAAGTTCAAATGAGACACTCTGCACTCGAAGTTGTAGACCACTATGTTTGCCACTGGATGCGGGCAGAGCTAGACCGGCCATTGCTGAGAAATGTCGGCTGATATGGTGGGTTATCTAATCAGATTATTTATAACCAGAAAAAATCTTAATAATATTGACATGACCGAACTGGGAATCTTTATTGCATAGGCTTAATGTGTGCATAACTCATTTTTTTTGTACCTGAATAGGCTACATACCTAAGTTAAAAATGCAAATCTGTCGCACAACCTATGATTAGTGACCACCGTCGATCCTGAATACTTTCAAAATTAGAGAGACCACAAGTACGTTACCGGCCTTTAAGAAAGAAGGAGGCATGTTTCTAACAGGTTGCCGTGTTATACCGAATCGGAAATACTTCGGTAGTTAATTGAGATATACCTACTATATAAAAGATTGATTAATATATAATTCAAATTTATTCCAGTCAGTTTCCTGAAATACTCTATTTTAAATTAACATCAGAAACAAACTATTTGACAGTTGGACAGGGGTAAGTTCGCCATTTAACTTCAGACTAAGTTACTATAGTACCAATCTATTAATATACTTAGGTACGTAACCGCTGAAATGTAATTTTACGAATATAATTGTAGAATAGAAGCGTTGACGTCGGGCCGGGAACCCGCACTATCGTAACAACGTCATTTACATGCTAAGTGCGATAACTAAGCGTGGGCGCCACCTCACCACCCGACCCCGCTTAGTATCGTTTAAATGTGTTATTAAAACATACGTATTACCTAGTTCTGTATAAGTTACATGTAACAGATACGTAAATATTGAGTAATTTCCCCACGGAAGTATTTAATTCGAAAGCTTATCGCTTATCGCATCAACGTTAATTGTTGTCCTGGAGTGGAACCGTGAGTCCAGCGCTAATATCGCGGTATCTAATGATGATTAGTGTTGTATGGAGTTTGTGCGTCGTTATGTAGGCGGCGAAGTGGCAGCACGTGAATGGACGGGCGCGGGATCGATCGAGCTGAGTGCGCAGGCTCGCTCCGGTACACAGCTGGCGTTTTGCTAGCGCTGCCGTCTCAAACCAAAACGCCTCAGTGTCCACTGTGAGGGAGCTAAGTATATCAGCTGTAATTCGAAAATGTTCCAGTGATAACGGCGGCCCTAAACGGTGCGTAGAACTATCCTTACATGTATTGCACAAATCGCATTTGTTCACACAATGTTTTGTATCCGCCGTCGACTTTATCTGCATATTAACGGGAAACCTGTTACACGTCACCTTATAACAATTCATTAAATGTTTGTTTATGAAGTGGTTTATAAGCTTAGTTGATCTGGAATAGATTATCAAAGTAACTTTAGTTGCAGTGGATATACCGCTGCATCTTTTATTCGTACTGCTAGTGACGCATCGATCCTCTGTTATTTTGTGTCTGTTAGTGTAGATACTGTTTCTCGGCATAAAATCGTTCAATTACCTACTTAATTATTGTTCGTGTATTATTCAGAACTAGATATGGTGACCAAATTGGTTAGATAATGTTTTATATCCAATAAATTAAGTGTCCAAGTTATAAAACTGCCATGAAGATACAGTTAGCGTGGGAGGTAAAGGGCATGGATGCCGACGTCAGAGGTCTCTACATAACAATCTATAGAGAGTTCCACAGTTCATACCATTTTAGTATTTGTTGTTAGTGTAATATGGTTGAAAACTACCTGATAATTTTTATAAGAACTGAGTTTGGAAATTCAGAAGCTATCGCAGTAAACACTGAATATTTGTAAGGGTCCCATCCTAATTCTATTTAGTGATGTTTGCTTTGCTACAAAGCGAGCTTGTACCTATATCCCTACCCACGCAAGGTTCGTAGGTAAGTAGGCAGCAGCCAGGGAATAGGGTTATAAATAAGTCTATGTGTTTTCTGTTGTGTTTAATATGGAAAGTGCGACTATTAGGAACCATCTTTGTAATAAGCAAATTGAAAGAAGGGGACGATGTCCATTCTAACTAAGGTGTAGGGAATTTATCCAACTGTTAATTACGGCTGCTGAGTTTTTGCCTCAACCTAAGGATATTAGATCTATGGGGTTCCTTGAGGAAAATACTACTTTCCCTTAACGGTAACAATATAATAGCTGAAAACTGACGCTAATAACCACTTGTTCTCACCGATTGAAGATGTTAAGCACATAGGTACGCGATCAGCTTATACATGGGTGACCGCTAAAGTAGTGTAATTGAGTGTATCCGTGCTTCGAAGGGCACGTCAAGCGGTCGGTTCCGGTTGGTGTTGTCAGAGAACAGTCGTTAAGGGATAACAGAGGCCTACTGGGTGGCTTAAATTACTTAGACACTAGGGAAACCATTGTCCCTGCGATAAAAAAACGAAACTAAAAATAATTATCATTATTTGTGATATTAATTATTTTTAATTACTTTTCTTGTTGACAGTACAGATGGTAATAAGAAATCAATCTTAACCATGTCTAGTAATTTGTGTACTTGGAATTTCACCGAATGACAACAATACACAAACAATATAAATATTACTTATATCGGATGTCGCTAAAGAATTTTCGTAATAAAATAGGTAGATGGGTTTTAAGAGAATTTCTTTGATATGTAAGTTATGAAATGAGGAATATCTATACATTTAATTATGCTCTGGATAATCGGCTTACACTTGATTAAACAATTAACAAAAAGGCAAATATTGATAATAATGGCGCCGAAAATAGGTAATTAGTAGTGTTTTTTACTTTTAATTATGATATTAGGTCTTTACCTATGAAATTGCCGTTCTGCAGTACTGGCCATTTCAAATCAAAATAATTTTTGTTTGGCTAAGAATTCTAATTTCAAATTAATTTTATTTTAAAAACATGGATTCTTTTTTCCAAAAGTAGTCATTTCTTTATTGATTAGTGTTACATTTTCATCGCATTTCAATCTTTTTCGTCATCATGGATACGTTAAAAATTCGAGTATATATGGAATATGAGTACCGTCGTGGCAGCAACGCGGCACAAGCGGCACGCAACATCAACGACGTTTACGGAGCTAACACTACAAACCAACGCACCACCTGTTATTGGTTTGCTCGCTTCCGTTCTGGAAATTTCGACCTGAAAAATGAACCTCGCGGTCGTCCGAAGACTTTGGTCGACAATGACGAATTAAAGGCGGTTGTGGAAGCTGATGATACACAATCTACGGCTGAATTAGCAGCAGCTTTCGACGTTAGCGTCAAAACAATATTGGTCCATTTGCGTCAAATTGGCAAGGTAAAAAAGCTTGACAAATGGGTGCCCCACGAACTCAATGATCGCCAGCGCGAAGTACGCGTCGAGACGTGCCTTGCACTGCTCAACAGACACACAAATGAAGGAATTTTGAACCGCATTGTTACCTGCGATGAAAAATGGATTCTGTTTGATAACCGCAAGCGCTCAGCAAGTTGGTTGGATCCTGGTTCAGCACCTAAACAATGCCCTAAACGAAAACTTACCCCTAGAAAAGTGATGGTCACTGTTTGGTGGTCTAGCGCCGGTGTGATTCATCACAGCTTCTTACCAAACGGGGTGAGCATTACTGCAGATGTGTACTGTGAAGAACTGAGCACAATGATGGAGAAGCTGGCGCATCTCCAACCAGCATTGGTCAATCGCTCGTCTCCGCTGCTCCTGCACGACAACGCGCGACCTCATACTGCACAGCAGACGGTCTCCAAGTTGCAAGAACTGGGGTTGGAAGCTCTCCGTCATCCGCCCTACTCACCAGACCTTGCGCCTACAGACTACTACGTTTTCCAGAATTTGGATAACTTCTTGGCGGGAAAAAAATTCAATACCCGAGAGGCAGTACAAAATGCCTTTGAAGAATTTGTTGCCTCCCGTCCAGCTGATTTCTTTAAGAAGGGCATCAATAAACTGCCACTGCGATGGCAAAGATGCATTGATTGCATGGGTGATTACTTCGATTAATACAAATAAAAAAATATGAAAAAAATTCGTTTAAATTTTTTCATACAAAACGGCAATTTCATAGGTAAAGACCTATTATCTTACCCATAAGTGATCCTTTCATTAAATGGTTGTGAGCCAATTAATAAAAAATAAATAAAACTATTCTATATATTATCATAAAAAAATAATTTTTGAGTGACGAGTGGTAAAACCACTTTCTGATTAATCTCATAAAATGACTGAAGCTGTACTATACCGCGGGTTCGCCCAGATGCTAAGATTCAATTGTCTACATAATATTAATAAAATCACGCTTGTAGTTCAAGTTACTCGTCCAATCGCCCATTAAATGAGTCCAAAATTATATTTATTTTATTTGTAACCCCCAGCAGAATAAGTGGGGTATTTTTAATTTGTAACCTGTGGCATTGTAGCTCAATAAGGGCTAGTTCAAGTTCAGTACATTTTGGTTCATTTCAAAGCTAGTCTAAGTTAGTAAAATAATTGTTCAGTATGTCCATGAGAATTCGTTCAGCCATTCTTTTTTATCAACTGTTGTTTAAAATTTAGTTTTTATTAGACATTAGCCGGCTTAGGCTTTTTTCTTCGTATAAAAATCTTTTTTAATCAATTAATTAACCATTATATACAGTATACCATTAAGAACCGGGCCGTATAACTTTGTTTATTAAGTAAACAAAGTTATACAGTTATTATAAGTTCCTAATAAAAACTGTTGGGAACATTGTTCTACTTATCTTAAAATATTTACATAACATAAAATATAAAAGGTTTTTTCTTATACACGTAAACTTTAAAAAAGCGCTTGTAAATAATCAGAACATGTTTGTAGTAACATAGGGATGTATACATAATTATTTCTAGTTACATATAGATATTTAGGTATGTACATGGATTGTTAAAACATTTATAAAATATAATTTATAATCGTAATAATATTTACATAAATATCAATCAACGGTAATTAATTCAGCTTTATTGTATCACTAAGTTCTTTTTAATTATAATATTAGATCATTTATTTCTCTCCTTTAGTTACATAGCATCTTAATCATAATCCAATCTGGCAGTTTAGATTTAGACCCATTTTAGAGCTGGAGTCTCCAGGCATTCCACTTAAATGACTATACTTAATGCTGATTGTTAATTGGATTACATTACAATATGGATATAATAATAAGAAGAAAACAAAAAAGGGGCGTGGGTGTATTTGAATCTGTCTGTATCTGCGCAGTCTAGTATATATAATAATAAATGAATAAATTTAAAATTTCGATACTGTTTTTTCTATTTCTATTTACATTTAGGATACTTATATATATTTTTTTATATAAAACAGCTAAGAAAATAATAGGACTGTTTGGCTTATCACATCTAACTGTCAACTGTAAAGAACAATAAGTTTATCACGGTGAAGGTGCATTTGAAAAAATCAGCGATAAGTTAGAAATTTTCTATGCATAGAAAACATTTTTTTTTGTATTACATTGACGCCGAATAAAGCTTTCATGTAATTAAGTAAACTTTATTTCGCTCAAATTATGGTACAACAAGATTTTATAGACATCACTATTGTCAAATACATGTGCGTTTGATATCTTCTTCTTAGCGTGTTGATGGCAAACTAATTAAATTTTTGTCGCCACTCTGCTTGCTCTGCTTGTGGCATTCCTAAGATCCTGCCTGATATGGACGTGTGGCGGGGCAGGCTGTGCGTTTGATATGATGCACGCGTTCTTTGAGATATTAACTCCTGCTTTTTGTATAGTAAATATTTGAAGAAGAAGAAGAAAATGTTTTTATTGAACACATACACATATTGAAACAAATTTTGTACAAGTCCTATATTTACTTACATACTACCATAAAACTAAACATGATTAAGAAAAAAACATTATAAAGAAACAAATAACGAGGAATAATTAAAAATAGAATGTGTTCAATTGGTAGGCAGCTCAGCACACTGTTACAGCCAGAGCCCAACTGCAACGCTGATTTTCAGCTACCTACCATGGTGAGTCACAGAACTGCAAATCAGTTTTTCCTTTATATAAACTATCGATACTTAAGAACAGATACACAAAAAAGAAAATTTAAAAGTATAAAATATAATACACACTACACACACACACACAATTAACAGTAAAAAAGATGTAAAAATAACCTTCTTTTTTGATCAGCTTAAATTGTATTTCTATTTGTATTAAAGTTATTATTATTTATCTTGAATCTATTTAAAAATTTGAATCCCATTTACGCTCGCTAAGATATGCTGCTGCAACAGACGGACGGCCGGACGGATTGTTAATTCCTTGCAATAATTTTGGTATGGAACCCCAAAACTATATAATCTAACACAAAGAGAATATATTAAATAACTAGCGGTGCTCCGCGGTTTCACCCGCGTTCAATCAGTTTTGGCGTAAAAGAGTAACAAACATACATCCATACTCACAAGCTTTCGCATTTATAATATTAGTAGGATGTGTACCTCTACCGGTTTTGGCAGTGCACGCCGGATTAGCTCGCAGATGGTAGATTTTTTCCTACTTACTTGACACTTATCGTCATATTTTGGACAATTCATACAATATCTTTATAAATTGTAGCCTATGTGTTATTCTGATGTATAAGCTATATTATTATTAAGTTTCATTGAAATCCATTCGTAGTTTTTACGTGAAAGAGTAACAAACATACATCCATCCATTCTTAAAAACTTTCGTGGTTATAATATTAGTAGGTTATGTTAAGGTAGTTTGTAAAAATGAGTCATCATTACAGCTAAATAAGTCCACTGCTGGAGAAGCCTCCCTCAAGAATCGTCTTGGGGGGATATGCCATAATCGCCACGCTTGGCAGGCAGGTTGGCGATCGCAGTAAGATGGTCATAGTAATCAGAAGGAAGCTGCTGCCCATCCTCTGGTAGATATTCCCTCGGGTCGACTTCTACGCCCGCCACGGGATGAGATGGGGTGATGATATTCTGATTCTGATATTTGTTGCCGTCACCACCCAGCCGAGTACCACACAGCAGTAAAAATGAGTAGTTTTATAATATTGGTCTTCTATCCGATAACTTTCACGGTAAACGCATAGCGTTTACTAGTGTGTACTCTACCGGATGATTTATTGCTTGCGAACAAATATTTATCATAATAGGGTACCCCACAAAAATGGCACAGTGATTTTTCAGCTCTTGAAATAAACAAAAATATACTTTTTGACTGAATATTTTTTGACTTCCATACCTAAAAAGTCTTTTAGCCATACTACTCAGCTTACCAAATTATACAAACTGATATAACAATATTTAAAAATTGAAGAAACTTATTTTACTTACTCCGAAGAAGAAAAATATAGCTGTCATTAGCAGTTAGAAATTTAATATATTTCACTGCCTATCTGAACTTCAAACTTGAGAAGCGGATTAACCATTCCGAATTACAAATCGCTTCTTAACTTGGCATAATCCACAATAAGAGCCGATTATATCGTGTCACGCCAATCTCTCCTAAAAGCTCAGTAGTTAGTACGCATGAAAATAGAGTGAGTAGAACGAGAAAGTAGAGATTATCTCAAATTATTAGTATTATATATATATTTGAAATAAACCAATTTCTCAAAAAATTAAGTTCGTTGCTAAAGAAGCTTTTATGTCATCTAATTTTCAATTAATATTTGACAGCGCGTTTTTTTGATAAGTGGTAGCAATACAGCTTTTGTTATAAAACTTTTTTTGCTTTTTGCTTCAATGTGTTTTGAGTGATAATAATTTGTTTGGTAATAGAGTTGCAGACTCGTAATTTCATTATAAATGCTTTTTGAGGAGATGGTTACATAATTAGTGATTTTAAATGCCGGGTTAGGCATGTCACATATTATCTTTTTTTTTAATTTTGCAAAATATGTAAGATGAGATGTACATAACATTGTACAAGAATTTTCTAATTTAACTGTTGAAATATTTATAATACACCATGCGGCCTGCCGGTGGTAAACAATAGCTGTAGCCTATGAACGCTTGTTTCGGAAACCTCTCACACATAATACAAGCCTAAGTTATTATCAATGTATCTATTCTATTAGATTGTGGTGCTTCCTTAGTTGGCATACTCTTTGAATTAATAAAGGCTACCGCTCGTAAAAAAATGTTATTACCTACTATGAAATTTAATCTAAAAATTCTTAGTTCTTGTCATTAAATAAAATAATTTAATCCACACACAATCCACACCCATGAAATTTTTTAAAGCACTGTGATCAGAATTTTATTTATTTAGTACAAGTTTTCGTTGTAATCTTTAGTGCTCGTAGAACTGCGTAACGGTACATAGTGCTTCTCAGAACTCGAGGTTCTGAGTGGGTTCGTAGTACTTCGTAGTACCAATGCGAAAGAACTACGCGGTAATATCTCGTAGTAGATCTAACAAATGCATAAACAATTTTTGTTGATACAAATATAAAATTACACTTGTTTTGATCGAAATTGTTTCGAAAGTTTATTTCTCAATTTATGTCCAAAGTTACTGAAACTATTAAGCCCGGAGTTTCAATTTTAGTTTTCTTCTCTAGGTAGTCCACCTAGGTAGCTTGAGAATGTCGCAAGTTAGCCAGGGTTAGGACCTCGCGGGCGAGGATCACATTGGCCCCTACTGTGATTCGGTGCATTTAGTCCGTATCTATGATAACAACCTCTTTATAGAATTCCGTCTTTCTACTTCAGTGGCTCGAAGTCCATTAGGGTCCCGTCAGGGATTTGTCGTTTAAGTTAAACTATTGGTTCCGCCCCTTCTGCGTTTACCAAATGCTCGATGACTTAAATTTTTAATGTAACTAGGTGTGCCCCGCGGTTTTACGCTCGTAAAAATGTATAAATTATAGTCTATGTGTTAATCTAGGGAGTCCGCTAACTCCATACCAAATTTTATTAAAATCGCTCCAGCCGTTTAGACGTGAAGAAGTAACAAACATACACTCACAAACTTTCGGCATTATAATGGATATTAGTGTGATAGTACTTAATTTCAAAATAGTAGCCAAGTAACTTGTTTTGTATTTAAGGATTACTCAACATTTTATGTGATAAAACATTATCAATTTCACGGAAGGACTAGTTCAAAGTCCAGTCTAATCTTTAATATTGAATATGACTATATTTATATACCTACTGAATTGTGAGCTTCACAAGTACAGACGCCAGCACATCCAGCTACCCCAATCTGTCAAATTTCTTTTATAGATTTTCAACGTTATCACAAAAGCATAAGATTTACTTTCAATTAGCAAAATTTGAGTGATTGGGGTAGTTTGATGTGCTGGCGTCTGTACAAGAGTAAATGTATGTTAATACCCAAGTGCTGAATAAATTTCCTTATTTCTATGAGACAATAAAGGAATAGTTTGTTATTAACTTCAGCTAGCTGTCAATCTATTCCTAATATTCCGACTATGATTATGTATGTTTTCAACCTAAATCATGCCATTATATGGATGAACCAAAAAAGAAATAGACTGTGTATAGATAACTTTAATTAAGTATACTCATCCCTTTGGGGACGAGCCGGTAGTTTCGCTAAATGTAATGGAAAATGTATTGTAACTAAAAATAGACTATTGATACAAATTTGTAGACGTTTGAATTATAGGAGCTATTGTTTTTGCATTTAACACTTTTACTTTAGTCATTTAAAACATCCAGTTACATAATTGTTTAATCAAATTTAATTGTGTACTAATTCTTAGCGTTTTGCGGTGTTACGTAACGCTTCGTAGCATCGTAGCTTCGTTCGTAGTGCTATCATAATATTATCACGTAGCTTTTACATGCATACATAGACTCACACCTGTTTCCCAGAGGGGTAGCCAGAGACCAAGGACTTCTTTTTGTCACGATCCTTGCACACCTATACCATACCATTATAATCTTCATACATGCCCGCCGGGTACTTCTAACCTGGCCTTTCTTGAGAACGTCTCCGATTTGGACAAAGAATGTTCTACGAGGTCTTTTCCTTCCGCTTGTACCATTCACACAGACTAGGTATACTTCTTTTGTCAATCTTCTTTTATTCATGCTTTCAAAAGGCACAAATCATCTCAGCATACCTTTTTCAATCTTTGTGTGTGTTTTCAAGCTTTTATAGTACAATATACGAGTAGCAGGTGTGTAGTAGGTATATCATGTTCGTAGGGAAATAAAATGTCATTTTTTTTCGTAGGCCTTCCAAGTAGGGCATTGTTGATTTTGTCCAACTAGTATAGAGTTGGTTATCGATTAATATATCACTCCCGTATGTTTGCTCGACCTCAAACGGGCGTTATTGATATTGCCGAATCATGGTCGGCGAAGGGGTGGCTTGAATATAAATATAAGTGGAAGCTAACATAAAAAGGGTAAATAAAGATGATAATTATCATACACAGCAAGTCGTTTCATTGAAAGTGCCTCACTTTCTTGGGATCGCAATAAGTAGTAAAATATAAAATTGCTGAATATCTAATACCTCCATAACATCATTTTGTAAAAATGCTTTATTTTTCGCCTTAGGTGTTTTTTTATGTTTGTTCTGTATTATTGCACCAATCTTTAGTTTTGCCTTAAAGAAACAAATCCTAGAAAACAAAAGTACCTAAGTATTTACTTTTATTTACCGACCGTCAAAAAATTTTATGTTTTGAAATGTATGTAATATTGTAACACTTACTTTTAATAAATTGGCTCAAAACGGGATTTCAGGAGAAATGTTAAATTAGTCGGATCAATTTTAAAAGACGAAAAGAAATCTATATACAGCTATCTGTAATCAAATTAAACGAGCTTTGTTGATAACAATAGACTGATTCGCATTTTAAGCCCATTCTTACAGATGAGCACCTTATTTACGAGTTAAACATGGGGTTTTTGTTTTCTAATATTATATGCTTTACTATTATGCCACAATAAAAATAATTCATAATGTTTTCTTCAAATAAACACTCGTTTTTTATGCCGCTATTCCGATAACCTGATTCGATAGGAATATCAATCAAATATCATCTTTCAAATGTAAATTGATTGACCTCGTCAAGAAGTTTATTAAATTTTGCATTAAGTTTCGCCATTCGCATTTGGAAGGTTTTGTCATATCGTTTATAAGTTCCTTTCTTCCCTCAGGAAAATAATTTCGTAAGCCTTTTGATATTTTTAGTTACTTTAACGAAGTTTCACGGCTTGTAGTAGGAGTTGACTGACAGAAATTGTCAGGTATTTTAACCTGACAATAGCGTCAGTCATCTTCAAGGCAACAGCAAGAACCTTCCGTGCAACTATCTCTTTTTATCACAATGTGCCCGAGACGTATAGTATATTTAAGGTAATGTTCCGTGAGAATCACTCGGCACCATCAGAATTACCAGTGCTAGAACAATAAAATGTTTCAGTAACATGCTGTAATGCAGCCGTTTCGGTCATGCTCGCATAATAAGTGTGTTTGTTTTTATTTTATTTTTCTTTTTATGATTGTATTGTATTTTTGTTATCTGTGCATTTTTGTGGATAAATCCTATTTCTTCTTATTTTTTCTTGTTATTACATACGAGAATGGGTGAGCGTGCGAGTACCAAGATTCCATCCCTCCAATATTTAATGCTTGGCACTTGTCTGTGTAGCATTCTCCATTTATTTCGATGTAGAGCCATCTCTTTTACTTCTTGATAACTATCCACTTGTAATGTTTCTTTAAGTTGATCTGTAAACTTTCTTAGTGTATTGTTATAACCTTTTGTTTGATAAGTGAGTTATATTGTCTCATTGCAATTTGGGCTTTATTTGAGAACCTTAAGATTTGATTTAGTACAGGTTTATTTATTTAGTTCCAAATATCCTGAAGGATCGATGTGATGTACGTAAGTACTTAAACCCCGACCAAGATAAGTGCAGGTTTAATTTGTCTCAGTCTCAAGCTTGGGGGTTTCTAAAGAGTCGGCAACGCGCTAATGATGCCGCTGGTGTTGCAAGCGTTCATAGGCTACGGTGACCACTTACCATCAGGTTGCTTGCCAACTAAGTTGTATAAAAAAAATGTAACAGTAGAAAAAAATCAACGGTTCTTTATAATATTAAAGTGTACGAATTCTATTTCTTCATCACTTGCACATTTAAAAAAGATTGTTGTTATTTTATGCTACCTTTTCCGACTTATGGTTGAAAATGTCAAATAATAATACTATTCCCATCCTATATTTGGAGATAGTTATGTAAACAATCTGGAATGATTACATAACATTTTACATTAACAGTTTCACGCATTTATACGGCAAAGCGGATTTACCTGCTCAGGTATTAAAAGTCAGAGCTCTCGATGCGTCAGGGCACTTCTTGTTTGATTGTTTGGGGATGTTGCAGTATATCAAGTCCGCAAAAGCTTCACCTGCTGGTAAGCGTTTACAGCAGCCTATGAGGTTTATCATACACGTGGCACCTCCCAAGCGTTGTCGACCTTTCCTACGCCCCGATGAGCTCTGGCGACCTTAGCCACATTCAAGACCTAATTTTAACAGTGACCAGTGACCGAAGTGGGGTCCTAATCTAGTTGCTCATAGAGCGATTAAGCGCTATATTCTACCTCATAAATCCTGTTAATATTATAATTGCGAAAGTTTGTGAGTATGGCTCTCTGTTACTCTTATTAATATTAATAAGAGTAACAGAGAGCCATACTCACAAACTTTCGCAATTATAATATTAACAGGATTTATGAGGTAGAATAAGCTATATAGCTTACATATCCGAATAACACGTAAGCTATAATTTATAAAGTTTAACGCGGGAGAAACCACGGGGCGCAGCTAGTGACATAACTGATACGATACTTTATTTAAGGGTAAATTTCTGCAATTCAGTTTTTATTCAACGTTATTTCCTATTGTACCATCATAGAAACCTGCAAAGTGTAAAATTAATTAAATTATAGCCGCGTCCCAATTGCTCGACATCAGTTATCACTCCTCGTAATGCTACCAGCATTACGAGGAGTACGGAGACCACAAAAAAAAACAAGTATATTTACTGTACCAGTACTGTTAACAACAAAAGTAGATGACCAAAATCGGACGAGAGGTTTTGGGTTTATTAATGATCATGGATATAGGGGAGGCGGTATCATTAGTTAATGTTTTTGCACTTAAGACTCACGTACTTTAGAACACTTCTCCGCGACACTTTTAACGCAACTTACGATAATTTGTATTGAATATCTGATTTTGATCATGTACTTTTACCGTTGATTGTACCAGTGAGGGTCTAGTCTTATTACTATGGACAATTTAGAAGGACCAATCACTTGTGTGGCCGGTTAGCTCAATATAGGTATAAAAACCAAGTGGCGCTGTCATCTGGCAATCGATTCGAATGCATCTTCCTCATTTCATTTGGACCAGTGATGAAATGACTGTGTGGTATTGACTACAAATATTATACTCTATCCCATCCTGTGGGGCGCGAAAAAGTCATCCCGAAAGAATATCTACTAGAGAACGGGTAGCAGCGTCTCTCTAAGTACTGTGTCTTGCAAACTGCAATTGCTAACCCATCTCCCAATCATGCCGTTTGTGGTATAGTTCCACAAAATGTTCCTTGGCCTGATAATGTGAGGAATGATGAGTTTGCGGGAGTTTTCAATAAAATAAATAAATAAATAAAAAAGGTTTTTATTCACGTAGATTTTAAAAAGCGCTTGTAAATAGTCAGAACATGTTTGTAGTAATATAGTTGTTTACATTATTATGTCTAGTAACATAGATATTAAGGTACACATTGTATTGATTGTTTGAAAACATTTATAAAATTTATTTTATAATAGCAATGATATTTAGCTAGCTCGTATCAAGTTATTGTCAAGAGATTATGTTTAAGTTTAATTCTCTAGTTTAAGTCTAATATTTTTACCACATATTCAATGTCAAGTCAATGGTTCTGTCTATATTAAGGTATTATTATTATGACGAACCTTGTGTTAATAACGACGGTCGCGCTTTAATGCTACCACCGGACCCAATGCGCTCCAACTGAGAAGACCCAGCGAAACAAACTCAGTGGGTTCATCTATTTCCGGTTTCTACACGACCCAGTTGAGACGGTCCGGCGAAACATACTCAAGCGGGGATGTGGTCCAATTAGAGTAATTATTTAGTAGGCAAACACAATATATGATCGATCGGTTGTCTGAATGCTTATTATTTTAGATTATATTTAGGTATACAAAAGAAAAACTTCGAAACAAACACCTTCGAACAGCATATGAAATCTTCTTTTCGTTCAGAAGTACCAGACCGTTTGCTTATTTCGTGTCGCTCGGTCTCCCTCACACTCGCGTTAGATGCTAAAGAACGAGCGCGGCGTTAGATGTGCAGGCGCCAACAAGTTTTTCAGTAAAATAAAGAATCAAAATCTAAATAAAGTTAGGTTTAATATATTTTAGTTGCACTATTAGTCAATTTGTAGAGTTTCATTTGATAAAATAAACTTACTTTATAGTGGTACGCCTTTAGTGAACAATTTTAGAAATTCCGTTGTAAGATTGTACAATTTAGTGTGCAAGTTAGTAATTTTGATAAACATTTGGAACTTTTGTTTTATAAATCGTATATCCAATGTACGAATCACATTTTTGATGTGAATTCAATAAAAAAGGCCACCTCGGTTTGTGTGGTTTTTTAATTCTTTTTGTAGGTCATATTTAGTTATTCAATTAGTTTTTTTGCACAGCATTCATACTTCTGGTGTGCATTCAGTTAAATAGGGGAGTTACGTAGTGTGCTGAAAAACTATACAGATGTGCATTTAAAAATATCCCATTAATATTCTTTATCCTAATTACTAACAATCAACTTATATACGGGATATCTTAACCCTCACCCAATTATTTATTATCCCAAGCAGACATCATTTTCACAGTTTATCGCTTAAACTGTAAAAATTATTTGACTTTAGAATCGAGTTAAGTAAAACTAAGTTCTGCTTGATCGAGTTTAAATGTTGATTTTAAGCTCAGTTCGGGCATGATGATTCCACCAGCTACGCTTTGACTACGCTGACCTGAGCGTTACGTGTAAATCTCGTAATGCTCAGGTAAGTGCAGTCAAAGCGTAGCTGGTGGAATCAGTATGCCGTAGTACCAATTGCCGGAAAAGGAAACTCTACAGTACAGGTCTTTCGTTCGAAAATCGAGCGTTCATAAGCCCAATTCTGTTCAGTTTTATGGTGACATTTTCAGCAACGATTTTCAAGCTTTTATACACGATATGAAAATGAAAAATATTATATTTCAAAAGTGAAAATATCTAAGTATTACCCTGTCTTTATGAGAGACGTTTATAATAGTACATTTACCTACCTGTCGGCTCATAAATGGCAGCTCATATTAATTGCATTTTGCAATTAAGTCGCAAACAATAAGCTTTTCAATTCATTGTTCACATAGGTTGTTGTTGGGTGTGCTTACACTTGCGAACTCCTACGTGTATTCAAACAATTATTACAGTTTTGAAACATGACATTGACTTCAACTATTAAATTCTTTGTGAATTACAAGTTATTATTCATATTTTTGATTCGATTATTAGAGCATGTTCAATTAACATAAGTAAGTTAATATTTTTGCAAATATAACATTTATTTTAATACATTTTAGTTGAATAAATAAATACCCCATCTCATCCCGTGGGGGGCGTAGAAGTCGACCCGAGGGAATATCTACCAGAGGAAGGGCAGCAGCTTCCTTCTGATTACTATGACCATCTTACTGCGATCGCCAACCCGCCTGCCAAGCGTGGCGATTATGGCATATCCCCCCAAGACGATTCTTGAGGGAGGCTTGTCCAGCAGTGGACTTATTTAGCTGTAATGATGATGATGATGATGATGAATAAATATCCTGGGACATTACTCACACTTCTAAACTAAGCGGAGCTTGTACACACGGCTACATTTTAAGCTATTAATTCCCAATATAAGCTGTCCTCTCATTATATGGAAATCCTATACATCGCGGGATCAGCTTATACTGGAAATGTATAGTTTGATATGTAGCCGTGTGTACTATGGAAACCAGATAACTGATATATTATTACGTATACCACTTTTCTTTTGTAAATACGTACTTATATAGAAAATGATTTCACTCATTTGATGCAAACCTTCTTATCAATAATAGTACAATTTTTTTACATTCATGTTACAGCCCAGGCGTCATGGTTGATGTCCTTTATGGAGTCCCCTGCGATACAGTGATTTATACAGCAGTACGAGCGTTGTCTTTAAAAAAATTGCAAAATAGTTATTTCGTAAATGACCTACTTTTAGACATAATTATGGTTCATTTTGTCAAAATACTAAAGGTTAAATTCGGTAACCTTTAGATTTTTGTCAAATTGTGTCATTATTTTTTTGCGAAGCCCCTAGAAATCTACTGAATAATATAAGCTGGCAACACTTTTTGAGCTCGCTATAAATAGATCCCAGGTTTGCAGCAGTACTTCCCTCAACACAGTTCCTCCCACGCCTCAATACGCCCTCGCGTGTACGTCGCCGGTCAATATCAATGGGAACATTGAATAGAAATATAAAGAGCAAGTTGCTTTCAACGAACTAAGTGAATTATGTATAGAAAAGATTGAATATGTATGTAGATGTTTTCAGAAGTTCCCTTATAGGCCTAAATAATTCACTACATTTTTATTTATTTTTACATTAACTGCCCCGTTGACCTATTCGGACCAAAAAAAGTGATATTGGCTTTTTATGATAAGAAAAATTCTATTGAAAGCCCGGAGTCCGAAAGATTTATTTATTTCAATTCAAATTACAATATCTTTACAGCATACACCAAAAAGATGGTGGTGTTATGCCCCCGTGCCTCGGAGAGCACGTAAAGCCATTGATTTCTTTCCGGTCAAGTCTGTTCCATTGGGTCATGAAAATGAGGTAAAAAAAAAGTGCACTTGTGTTTTGGGCATTATAATATGACGCAAATGGCGAGTCTCCTTGGAGACTGGTTACTGAAATATAGAAATATATATGGATAGCTGAAATTGGACCTCTTGGGGTATATTATAATAACGCCCCATTACAATGGATTATACAGACGCCAGCATATCCAGCTACCCAAATCTGTCAAATTTCTTTTATAGATTTTCAACTTTATCACAAAAGTGTAAGGTTTACTTTCAATTGGGGAAATTTGACAGATTGGGGTAGCTTGATATGATAGCATGCTGAAGACAAACTTACTGGGTGCTAAGTGCTAACTAAGACTTTAAAATATAGTATTTAATTAATATATTGGTATCTTCTTAAAGCATGTATTTGGCATTAATGTTTTACTTTATTTATAAAGGCACTTTAACACATAGCGTGTGCCAGTCTCATCGTACCCTAATCAATTGAATTTTCACAAAACGTAGGCCATGAATTTGAACAAACCCATCGCATAAATAGTGATGATGCGCTGGGTTTGTTCCAATTCAAGGACCACGTTTTGTGAAAATTCAATTGATTAGTTGTTGTTGGGATAGAATATAATGGAACATACCCACATCGGCTCTGTTCAAATTCCTTATTAACCTTATTTAATTATTTCTACTAGACTCATATCGAACACATTCCATCAATAAATGTTGTATAGGTCCTCGACAAATCCACATACAAGCAAAGGAGACGGAAATGACTCCATACATTCCTGGGCCCAGGTGTTAACTGAATCAAACTATCCTTATTTGTGAGAGGATATAATAACAAGACCTCACTGAAATTTTGGTGAAATTTGGCTATCCAGGAATCAAGTTATATGAAGTATAGTAAAAGTGTGGTTAAATTATAACATTGTAGTTTTTTACAAAATATTTTTGAATGGCTTCGGTTGTGTTATGGTTTTATGCATGGAGAGTGTGACATGTCGAAGATCTGGCACGTTTGGATCCCCCGCGCCCCGTGCAGTCACTACAGTCGAAGAAAACCACAAATAAAACATGGAAAATACGTGCGCACTTAAAACGAAAGACAACGAACGAGTGACAGTGAAAGAGTATGTAAAGGCTGTCAGGCAGAGAAGTGTTGCCCGAAGACAAATTAAAGGAATACGATCCGCTATGAATCGATTCCACGAAAAACACTTGTCACTCGATTTTTAAACATATTCTGAGATTTTACCGATTTATTCTTAATCGATTGCGATCTATTCATCATTATTTTATCGATTATTTCGTTTCATAACTTAAATTAAGTTTTCTCGCTTCCTAGATAGAAACATGATACCATATTTTGTGATTTCCTTTAGAAAAATATAACGGTTTTTTTAATTCACATTTCAACTAGTTAACTGCTGGGCCCAGAAGTTTCCTTCTCCTTTGTATTTGGGTTAGTCGAACTTAGTACCATGATGTATGAATGATGTAAATACGTGGTAGGACTTTTTATTCATATTGCATCAAACATGAGTCCGTATTTTAATATTACACTTATTTATATGCTTTTTTCATGCCTCTGTCAAGTAGATCGTCGCATATATTAATATGGAAAATTAATATAACACTTTAACTGTCTACTAACCCACATGTCCATGGGGTTTCTATTGTTATGGGCCGCACATACTATCAGCGTTAATTTGAATTTCTAGCTGCAGTACGACTTATTTCGCTGTTGTTTAATCATAAAAGGAGACATACGGAGGAGCTATAAAAAGTTTGCTTGCTTATTAATATAGATTGATTAAGTCAATTCCTTTCTAAATTTCGACTTAAAAGTAGGTTTAAACTTCTTCTGTATAGGAATTTACGAATAGGATTTGAAAGTAAAAACTGTCTAAGTGTGAGTCGAACTCGGGTCGAACTTTCGTAGAATTGTTTAGTTATTCATCTACCTCTACCACCAATTAGCAAACTGCTCGACTTAGTTTGTTTGTTAAGGAAAACTGTAGTTAAGTAGCAGCATTCTGCTGGAACAATTCTTTGTATTTCTTTTACTTAAACGCTTATCAGTTATAATTATTTTACTACTTACTTATCGTATAGGGCAATGGCTACCCTAGTATCAGAGCTCTTCAAGCCGACCATTAGCCCTCTGGCACGGCTTAACGACTATTCCTTAATGCCTGTAACCGGGACCGTTAGCTTAAAGTGCCCTAGGTAGCACGGATACGCTCAGAAATTAAAATACTTTGGCAGTCACCCACTATGGACTTACCGCGAGCCTAGTTGCTTAACCTCACTAATCACTTACAGACCAGTGAGAGCTATGAGCGCATCAATAATAGATCATTATTTTGCATTAAAGACTTTAAAGATATTTAGGTTTAGGAAAGTTATTTTTTAGGTATTGTATAGGAAAGTTGTTTTTTCGGTATTGTATTTATTTGTAATTTCTAGTCATAAGTCAAAGATGTAATGCAATGCATCAATGCGGTGTACAAAACTACTGGTAAAAGAATATTTTTTATACAAATATCCAACCGGGCGACCTCCCTGCTGGTCAACGACTTACACACAATTACCGACGCTTCGGTCATTTAAACCACTTTTAATTAAATTGTGTCTAGTCGAGTAAGTGTGCGCTATTCTTGTCTATGATAATTTTTTTTTCTATTTTAGACTTGGGGAGACGGCCAAGGTGCCGCGTTGCGCTGTTGTTGCCCTTAATAATTGCTTTTAAACCAGATCTGTTTACCAATAGCAGTTAAAAAACTGTTTAATTGATACATTACTTGCCACTTGGTCAGTAATACAAGTGGAATAATTAATCGAATATTTAAAATTAGTGAAAAACATGGCAACGTACCATCTAAAAATTTATTTATTATATTATATTGTTGAAAGACACTTGTTACACTTCTCTTCTTGTTGTTTAATATAAAGTGTATATATATATATGCGTTATTAATTTTGTGGTAGGACCGATTGTATAGGGATCGGCCCTGGGATCATCTGCCATTCCGATTCAATGCCGCCGGTCGTGTATTCAATTCCCACCCCGGACAGATATTTGTGTGCATGAACATGTCCGTTTGTTTTGAGTCTGGGTGTTATTTTCTATACAAGTACGTATTTACAAAAGAAAAGTAGTATATGTAATATATCAGTTATCTGGTTTCTAAAGTACAAGCTCTGCTTAGTTTACGATCAGATGGCCGTATGTGAATAATGTCCCAGGATATTATATTATATTAGTACTATGTAGGATTTGATTATGATTCTGTGCATGTCTTATAATATAATGTCCGCTGTTTATTTGCATGCCACGTCAGACGTAATTTACAAGTCTAAAGGGAGATTGTCGGTTGAAAGTGTCGGTCGCTGTGGGTCGTGTACAAAAAAGTAAGATATGTCGGTCGTGTACAAAACAAAGTGATATATGTCGGTCACTGTGGCCGTGTAAAAACAAAGTAGCGAAAGCTAAATCTTGCCTACCGAGGTTTTATTTATTACGCTGATTAGGACGCGACCCAAGTTTTAGTTGGGGTATAAAATTGTACCGAATTATTAAAAGTATTTTAATTTGATAAAACATATCTTATGATATGTAGACTTTTATATGTTACAACAATTAATGCTTTTTTGTAGCTAATACTGAAGTAGGGTAGTGATATATTATATATTGGTACTGTAAGGATTTTACACGAATAAGTATCTACATATAACTTTAATATTCATATACTTTGAGGCACACGGGTTACTTTGCGGGCGAAACTATCTTTAGGTATATATAGAATCGAAAGGTCACTCAGCCATTCAGTGGTAAAGGTGTCTCCTTTCTGTTTGAAGGTAGCTTTCTTTGAGCAAATAATCAGTATTGCAAGATATGCTGGCAAGGTTCTGGGCACTTTGCCACAGTAATGCGGAGAGATATGTTATTGAAATTATTGATGTGTTGTTTCATAACACTCGTAAACGGTTTAAAGGAGAGGAAGGTGCTCAGTTTGATTAGGTTTTTGTCCGTGTATGTACACGAAATTTTGCGGCATTGGCGAAATGATTTTGATTTTTCTCTCGTTTTAAATAAATATGCTTGTGAAGTGGTCTTACATGTTTATATGAGACGAAGGGCACGAGCTGTCGGTTAAGATTTACCATATAGAGGCCTACTGGACGGCTTAAACATTAGACATTTAGACATGGGGTAAGCTGACCACAAGAATGAATGAATGAATTTAAGTGGATCATCTTAGTCGGTAATTTGATAACCGATAAGTGGACGAGAGTGGAGAAGAAAGGAATAGGGTCGCTTCTTAAAGGTGAGCGATTTCTTTCTGGATCGGAAATGCCGGCGCAGTTTTTACACTTAATAACTAGTAGACCATTCAAATAGGTGATACGGATGACATGTTTACTTAGCGCTTAAGGTTCCTTGATTATTACCAGTGAACACTAATAAAAGTTATAAGTGGAGCCGAGTATACTCGGTTCGGGGGTGCTACCGTCTAATTGGCCGGTTATCGTGATCGTGATCGGCGTTCAAATAGATGAAGGTTATATATAACTAAATCATTCATTCAATCGGCTTCCATGAGCACATGTAACGTCATATACATTGTATACATGTTCTGGAATCTATTTGCAACGTTGTATGGGTAGCCAAAATTATATTTATTGTATATCTTGGTTTTGATTTGCTTAGTTTATGGATAAATGGCGTTTCTTGTTTCCTCCTTTTTTCTGTTACACTTTGTATAACGCTGTAAAGGTAAAATGTAATATGATGTAAGTGTACTTGCATCGCTTATCCGATGAGTTCGACTAGCACTTGACCTAGTTCCCTGCAGCCATTCATTTAAATATCCACGAACGAACATCTGCCTTCCCTTGTTCGTTGAAACGTGAAGATTGTTACATGTTTTCAAACATTCGGCTTTATCTTCGTGTAACAGTTTTTATTCTAGTTTTGTATCTGCAGATAGAATGTAGTTAGGTAAGATACATTTGTGATTATAATTACATAAACTGCGCTGCTAGTTGGATTTCCAAGTATGACTGTAAAGCGTTATTGGAATTGTACTGGAATGTTATTAGCAGCAAAGAGTGTACTTGTGTATGTCTCACATAAATGGATAATTTATTTATTTATTTAATGACATCCAATAGCTGTTACATCTACTTTAACTTTTGACTGCACGTTTGGCGCAGTGGCTAAGACAGTCGCCTCGCCGCTTCGTGTCGCGGGTTCGGGTCCCGCGCCGGACAACTATTTGTGTGGATGTAATTTGTGTCCGTCTATTATATGTATGTAAAGTACCCCGCAACACAGGGCATAATTGCACTAATGCGGGCGTTGTCTTTAAAAAGAACTAAAATGTTTAAATCAATACAGTTATATAATCTAAATGTACAACTTCTAAAGGTGCTACAACGTGCACAATAACGTTGGTGAGTAAC
Organism: Pseudoips prasinana; assembly: GCA_951640165.1. NCBI lineage: Eukaryota > Metazoa > Arthropoda > Insecta > Lepidoptera > Nolidae > Pseudoips > Pseudoips prasinana. The sequence continues at coordinate 12,552,615 of OX621241.1, read as the reverse complement.
ACTGATTAGAAATAAAAAACAAGTGACAGGCTAGTCATTATCCTCATAATCTATGTTAAGATGCCACACATGGCATCAAAAAGAGAATGGCAGAATTCGTATCGCATACTTCCTTTGTTGTTCAGCTATATAATTTGTGCCACTTATTAAGACAACTAAGGTATTAATTTTAATGTAAGTATAATATTTTTAGAACTTGGAATTAATTAATAAAATCAATAAGAATATTTCAATAATTTTCAATAAATAAACGTAACAAAATCGTTAACTAAACGCAGTTACGTTTACAGAAATTGCCATGTGTAAAATAATACAAATGTCGAAATTATAATTAATTATTTATAAATGGGAACAACATTACATATAAATCATATAATTATAGACTTATTTATTATACCTAAGAAAGCACAGTAGTTCCATTAAATCGTAATAATTAATGATTTAGAATAGGAACGATTTTCGTCGTCACTATTTTTGTTCATGGCAATTATTTATTGACAGGCAAAGACAATCTGTCAGGTATTTATTGCTGTTGTGTTGATACATGTCGTCAATTTAGCAAATTATCTTGCAGATTTTACGTGTTAAGCATCAGTTCCTCCGTACTAAAATATATATCTGTTGACAATGGATTCACGAAAGGACGCTTTATAATTTAATTAAAATGACGAGTTTGCAATGTGTTAATTGCAACATTCGCTTGCCCCGACTAAGCAGACAAGCATTATCCGAAGAGAGTGAAGTTCTCAATAAACCCAATGTTGCTTTGTGCTATATGATATAATTATTGTTTGGTACTTATAGTAGGTAGTGTCTTACCCGACCTGCAAATATATGTAATATATATGCAGGATAAATTAATAATAATATCAATAAAATGTAGTTACAAAAACAAAGAACCTTTTTTATTTTTATTTTATTTACCTCCACTCAATAGCTCATATAAAACCCTCGCAACCTCACAGAAATGTACACTGGGTTATGAACTTTGTAATAAATGGAAATAAAGAACTTTTCATTATTTCAACAAATACTAGTGTTTTGCATATTCCTAACCTAACTCGCGACCCGGTTAGGCTTTTCGGGGCAGGTTCGGAATAAATCCATGTAAAAGACTACAAAAAAAGCGACAACATTTACTTTATCACCATAACAATGTTTATGTAAATATAATATGTAACAATCTTCATTGGTACACTAGTTAACACTAGCATTTCATTGCCACATCGGTAGACACAATTTGATATTTACAGTATCTTTATTACTTAAGCAGTAAGAGTGATTTTCGAACTGCAATGTATCCACGGTCATGGGGTTGATGCACAGATTACCAAACGTAACCTTGAAATAAAACTGGCTATAACTTTTATATCCCAAGTTCTAAAAATCTAAGAAATTAAAAATGCCTTTTCTATCACATTAACTACCAATTAAAACATAAAATATCCCGAAACACGAAATTTTACTAGCGGTACAAAAGTCCCATATAAAGTTGCCGTTCGCCTTTAAACTATCGAAGTGACACATATTGGCATTTCGTTGTTTACCAATATGTGGCATTTTGCCATTGTTTTGATTGTGTATGGAATGAGTAGTATTATGTAACATAATAATTATAACATAACGATTAGTAGCGCAGGGTGAAATTTATTTTTGGTATTTATGGTAAAGCCGAGCCTCTATACCAAAATAGCTTCCAACCTCTTTCCACTTTTTCCTTCCTGGATTTAATCACTGTTTGTCTGTTAAGTCGATTAATAACGTCTGTTTATCCGTGAAGTCGTTTCAATGCCTGATCTCTAATGTAAACGTTATATAATAATGATGAAATGTTTTTATTTATCCTCGTTATAATGTCCTCTGTTTATAAAGTCTTATTTGTTGTTTTTATGTATCCCCTCAAAGATTTTGATGTTGGTATGCATTGGATTGCCTTAATATTTGATTTCAAGGCATTCTGCTGCTTAGAACTCGACTAATTAGCCCATGTCCTCGAGGTATGCAAGACGGAATGAAATATTAGAGTTTCCGAGTTCAAACCCGAAGCGTACCAATGTCTTTTTGTGACTTATTAAAAATAGATTTGTACATTTAATGAGTTCTGGGACATAGAAAAGTTAATACGACTGGTCTGGAAATAATACAAAGAAATTGATAATAATATAATAAACGAACCAAATTATATATTTACCTGCATTACCAGAAATGGATAATACGAGTGTAAGCAACAACAACGTAAAAGAAATGGAAGAGCAAATGTTAGCATGTAATGTCACACTACGAAAACACCAAATAATTAATATAAAATCTAAATCTACAGAATGTCTCAATCAGAGTAATGATAGTAGAATGTCCTGCGAAGATATTTTGGGAAGAAGCCTTGACCTGTCAACAAATATGTATTCAACCTATACAGCGGAATTGAAAACAGAGATAACGGAACTTAAAAATCAGTTAGAGAGTACACAAAGCGAAATGGAAAATATTATTTTAGAAAATATTGATTTGAAAAAGACAATACATAGCATGAATCAAGAATTATGTGTATTGAAGCAATTATGTAAAAGCCCATTATGTATGATGATAATGGGCTTTTACATAATTGCTTCAATACACATAATTCTTTCCACAATATGTCATCGAGTGCCAAAAAAAGCATTCGACGTCGACTTACAAATAGCTTCCAAACAACTCCATTTAAACCTAACGAACCTACTACTAACACCTCCTTAGAACTAAGAAGACAAACAATTACACAAATGGAGCAGCAACTAATGATGAATGAAACAAACAAAATACAAAAGCTGCCATGTACGTCAACGGAAAACACAGAAAACAAAACTGATACAACCCCACTTTTTAACAACACAGAAGATCCAAAAACGTGTACTGAAAATTGTTCAGTCTCAGGAAACACGAAAAATACAACAAGCACTGAGATGAAAAACGAGTCATTTAATATGCCGAATCCTAGTTATAAGCTCAAGTGCCAAAAAAGAGCATTTATTGTTGGCGGGGCGCAGTGTAGAGGACTAGCAACACAACTCATAAAATCAAGATATTACAATCCATATAACTACTATAACTTTCTGTCTATTGTAAAGCCAAACGCCTCTACGGAGGAAATCTTAAGTAGCATTAAATTATTAGACATTAATTCTGAAGATAAATTGATAATATCTGTTGGACAAAATGATTATAACACCTTGAAAATGACACCGAATTGTGCTTATTTTTACAATCTGTTAAGTGTCCTGTGATCATCTTATGCGTGAATAAAAACATCTGCTCCAATAAAATAAGTCTTAATAGAATGATAAAACTAATTTGCACACAAAATAAAGATTGTTGTTTTGTGGAAGATTCTTATAATAGAACATCACTTTGTTACAAAATTAATCTTTTTATAGATCAAATAGACTACAACAAACGGTTCTTATCTTTCAAAAATTGTCACAACGAAAACTTAAAGGTATTGGGATCGAAGTCTAGACAAAACAATTTATCCGTAAAACACCAAAGCTCACAAACGGACATGTCGTTATTTGACAGTAAAACTGAAAATAAATTACCGGTCTTAAATAATGCGACTAAAAAAGATAAAATAAACAATTCAGTACAGCAACATTTTTTTCGTGGCCAGGAACTATAATATAACGATATTACATCAAAATATTGCCGGTGTCATAAGTAAGTTAGATGAAATCGAGCTAGCCTTAAACCTACTCTGCGACAATAAATATTTTATCGATATTATGTGCCTAACTGAAACATTCATTAAATCTGGAGAGGAAGAAAATATGTTAATTAAATTATTTAAATTAGGAAGCAGCTTTTCTAGGAAATATCAAAAACGAGGTGGTGTATGTATACTTATAAAACAAGACATAGAATGTGAAAATATACAATGGTTAAACAGTATTGCGGTAGAAAACCATTTTGAGATATGTGGTATACAATTAAAAAAATATAAAATAAACTTACTCTGTGTATACAGAACACCCAACTCCGATATAGACATTTTTTTTAGAAAATTGCAAGTAGTATTGGATAAATTAATTAGGAAAGATAAATACAAAATAATAATATGTGGTGACTTTAATATTAATTTTCTAGGTAGCAGTAAAATTAAAGATGAGTTTTTAAACATTATATACAATTATAACTTAAACTATCATATAAACAAAGCCACAAGACAAAATACATGCATTGATAATATATTAAGTGATATAAAAGACGCTTAAGGGGAAATCCATGAACTAGGTCTATCAGACCATAATACGGGACAAACTTTAATAATCAAAGCAAAGCATGATTGTAATGTAAATAGACAATGGTTTGCCTATAAAAGAGACATGTGTAATGAAAATATAGAAAAATTTCGCTATTATCTAAGGAACATGTCATTTTCTGAAGTTTTTTCTAAAACTGATGTAAACCAAGCATTTTCCTCTTTACACGATGAGATCTGCCTCTTTTATAATCTGTGTTTCCCAATTATAAACATTAAAATGAATAAAAATTCTGCTAAACCAAAATGGATCACGAACGGTCTAAAAAAATCATTCATAAGTAAGAGAAAGCTCCAAAGCAGGTACTATAAAAATAAGACTTCACAAAATAAGAAAAAATATAATGACTATAGAAAAATACTTAAACAATGCATGACAGATACACAAAGGGATAAAAATAAAATATATATACAGAAATCTGAAAACAAATGCAGAGCGACATGGAAAATCGTTAATGACAAACTAAAACAAAACGATGTAAATAATGAAATAAACGAATTAATTCATTGTCAAACTTCACTGACGAAGGGTGAAGATATAGCGACATTCTTTAATGAATACTTTATAAACATTGCAAAGCCTACCGAAAATTTAAATTATACAAAAAATCATGAAAATGTTCGACGACCAACTCATTCCATATTTCTAGAACCTGTAGACTGCTTAGAAGTTTTTAAAACTACAATGCAATTGCGTAACACAAACTCAGCGGGATATGATAATATTACCACAAAGATTCTACAACAATATACTCCCCATACTGAAACCTTTGACGCATATTCATAACCTTTGACAATTAATTTATCTTTGGAGAACGGTGTGTTTCCCGATGGTTTAAAGTTTTCCGTAGTAAAACCAATTTTCAAGAAGGGATCTAAATCTGAAGCTGGTAATTACAGGCCAATAACCTTAGTTCCAGTTATCTCTAAAATATTCGAAAAAATCATGTGCACCAGGCTTATGAGCTTCTTTGATAAAAATAATGTAATTAACTCGCAACAAAATGGTTTCATCAAGAATAAATCTACTTCATTAGCATGCTTTAAACTTGTGAAGGAAATTCTTGATGCATTAGATAATAAACAGATCCCACTAGCCGTATTTCTAGATTTAAGCAAAGCATTCGATATGGTATGTCACGACAGGCTATTAAGCAAGCTTGAGCAGTATGGAATCAGAGGGCCTGCTTATGACTGGTTCCAAAGCTACTTAATAGGTCGGCAACAGTGTACTGAGATCAAAAAAAATTGTAAAAAGACTCAAATAGAAGAAACTTTCAGATCACCGTATTTGATCAACCACTACGGCGTACCACAAGGTAGTGTGCTTGGGCCTATTCTATTCATAGTATACATCAACGAATTACCTAACTCAACTGACCAATTTACTATATTATTTGCAGACGATACTACTATTTTAACAAAAGAACAAACGATTGAAAATGCAGTATCTGTAACAAATAAAGCTTTAATGGATATAATAAGCTGGCTAGAAGCTAATAATTTAAAAAATAATATTAGTAAAACTAAATTTATGAGATATTTGACATATAATAATAAAAATATAGGTAATATAGGAGACATATCTTTGAATTATAATAATATTGACATCGATGAGGTACATAACATAAAATTTTTAGGAATAGTTACTGACCGTTTCTGCAACTGGAAAGCTCAAGTAGATAATGTATATAAGAAAATCAATAAATTCATATTTGCGCTTAGGAAAATTAAAAATATAACAAACAGAGAAACAGCCTTAATGGTATACCACAGCCATGTGTGCTCTATTCTTAGATACGGTGTGATCTTATGGAGAAACTCGACCGACGCTGAAAGAGCGTTTATAGTACAAAAAAAATGTTTAAGGTCAATCTTCAATCTAAAGTGGACAGATTCCTGCCAACCGATATTTATTAGAGAAAAAATACTGACATTACCATCAATTTACATATACGAGATGTGCAAATTCGTGAGAAATCATATTTTACTATTCGAAAAAGACGAAAAGGCTGAAATGAAAAGAAAAATCGTACGCAAACCATTAGTAGGACCAAGAAGTAGGCTAAAAATAGGTGATAAGAACTGCTATAATATGGGTGTTAAGGTATACAATAAACTTCCAGAAAAGCTTAGACACCTACCTGACAATGAATTATTCAGGACGCTCTTTAAGTGGCTATGTGACAGATGTTTTTATTCAATTGATGACTACATTAAATATAAATTCACATAAATATGTAATTAGCCTAAATATTTTGACATTGAAATTTTAATTGACATTTTCTAATCTATAATAACTAACATTGTTTTTAAATCTTATTTTTAATTATTGTTTGGATTCAATCATGTATTAACTACTATTAACAAATTAAATAATTACTATCAATTTCAATGTAATAAGTGTTAAATTATAATGTACCTATTACTTTAAATATTTGCACGACATATTCTGTCGAATATAGTGAAACGATAATATAATACCATCAAAATGTAACCTGTATTCTCGCAAATAAAGAGTTCATTCATTCAAAGAGTTCATTCATTCATTCATTCATAGAAATATTGAGCTGAGTGTGGATACGCAAGTGTCTATTTAGATTGATTTAAATGTGACGGTAATTATTCGGTAAGTCTGATTTTTATAAATTCAGATATGTGCATTCACAAGTATGGAAATTACCACTGTGTCCGTTTTGAAGAAGACCGGTTCAGTTGTTGCGGAGTAGTGCGATCTGAAACGAACTACATGAGTCGACTAAGAAACAGCTTTACTTACACTCAGCTCCATAACTAAGCACATGGTGAAGGTTACCTCTAAGTTAGAACTACTTTCTTCTTGTATGATATTTTTTTCTTAATCTTTTTCTTAGATAGATAACTCTTTATTGCATACCAAAGACATAACTTTATAAAAAAATATTTAAAATCTTAATCCCTGATAAAGGTTATTTAAATATATAAATAAAAGTTTATAAAAAAACAAAATCATCAATCATTATTTCAGGCAGTGAACCGATATAATACAATATAAAAAAAATTATAAATAAATAAAAAATAATTTATAAATAAACTTGTTTATTCTTGGGCCACAGGATCAGCAATGCCATCCAGCGTGGCAATGCGGCCAGCCTTCTGGGCACTTTTCCCATACGCGATGTGGAAGGATTATTCGACGCATATTAGTGTAAATAGGGTTCTTGTAGTTTTTTTCTAATTTTTAGCTTATATATTATAATTAATTCCATTATTTAATTTAATTACAGTACACGCATCAGCTTTAAGCTGCTAGAGTATCATCGCAAATAATAATAATAATAGATGACATTATAATACGAAGAAAAATACCGATGATTTATTATGTTGCAGGAATATCAATTGCCATGCTATATATTCGTGTATTGTTCCAGATGTAATGAGCCGCCTTTCGGTGCGGCAGGCTTTGTGGGCGCTGGCACTGATCTGCACGCTGGCGCCCTCGCTCGCCGATGGAAACATAGGTATACTACTAAAATTTACGCACTGGTATGTAGTACATCACGTACCAGATGCGTCCTGCACCTGCGGGGCTACCGGCTAAGTCGCCTAACATCGTTTTTGTGATCGGCGTTCAAATAAATAAAGGTTACTAAAAATTACTTATAATCAATCGTGAAATCGGCTTCCGTGAGCACACGTGACGTCATAAATGGTCCGGAATCGTTTGTTAACGTTAAAGCCGATTTAGCGATTGATAAAGTAATTTTTAAGTTATTTATTCATTTGAACACCGATCACGAAAACGATATTCGGCGACTTAGCCGGTAGCCACCTGGTAGGTGAGTAAGTTAACATGAAGTTACTCCGGCATTCCGGCGTTGTGAAATTATACATTTTATTTAGTTAACATATAGAATATACCTCAATATTGAATTATGGACGGTACAAATATTACCACTATAAGAAAATCGTAGAAAAGTCGAAATACAGTTTCGACTTTTCTACGATTTTATATATACATACATACATAAAATATAAAGGATACTTGGGGCGTGATCTACAATCGATATAGAGGCCAAAAATATAGTTTTTAGAATTTTTGTCTGTTTATCTGTTTGTCTGTATGTACTGCATGGATTTACTTAAAATTTTACATGAATATTACGAAGAGGTCGGGTCAACGTATAGGGTACATATTATCACGCTATCACATACGGGGGAGGAGCTGTGATAATTTATAAAATTTAACGCCGGTAAAACCGCGTTTATTTATTTCGGAAGCTACCACTAAAAGCTTCCGTAATAAATAATAAAATAAATAAATAAAGAAGGTTTTCATTCATGTAGACTTTAAAAAAGCGCTAGTAAATAGTCAGAACATGTATGTAGTAATAGTACAATTAAGTATACATACTATTTCCAGTTACATATTATAGATATTTAAGTACTTATATTTAGGCATTGTTAAAAAATTAAATTTTATAAAATTTATTTAATAATAGTAATGATATTTAGCTAGCTTTTATTAAGTTATAGTCAAGGAGATTATGTTGAGGTTTAATTATCGAAATTCATATTTTACGAGAAGAGGGTTGTACATAAATTTGAATGTCTCTGAACTCACTCCAAGATTTTGGAGTGGTTTTCGAAATTATGACCCGATGTGAATAATAATAAATAAGTAGGTATAGAAAATATTAAATTCAGTAGAAGTACTATTGAGCCGTAATGCTATTGCAATTTGGTACGTTTTTATAAAACGGCTGTTTCAATAACAAATACTGATGTTAGTGAACAGAGACAATCATCGGGAATTGACTTAAAATTTATTCACACTAATATACTAAAATATAACATAACTTTATTTTTAAAATTCGTCCAGGTGAAGATTACATTACATTACATCTTATGTCAGCCAAAAGACGTCCACAGTTGGACAAAGGACTCTCTAAAACATAATTATTTTGCAGGTTGTTTATTCAGCGCATCCCTATGTGTTGAAGGAGTGGAGACATGTTATGATGGTGAGTACAACATACTGGGTTACTCTAGTCTTAAAATGCAAGGATGACATTGAAAAATGGCACCTAGCAATCACTCAACGACGAGTACAGTCTCGTTTCTATACAAATTATTGTAAAGACGCCAGTACATCTAGCTACCCCATCTTTCAAATTAATTTTATAGATTTTCAACTTTATCACAAAAGCATAAGGTTCACTTACAATTGGGAAAATTTGACAGATTGGGATAGCTTGATGTACTGGCGTCTGTACCTCACATAGATTGACGCAATTTTTATGCATAGTTAAAACATTTATTTCACATTTTTATTTATTAATTTTAATGGGCATATTGTACAGTTGCATATAATTAAATGAACCGTATACTAAGTGTTGGCTGAAGGTAGTATTTTTGATTGTACGATGTCTGTCTTATATTTACAGATTTCGCTTTTGGTAAATGTGTAGCAATTTACGAAGCTGATGTGGATGAGGATTCCCTCTATCGGTAAGTATAATTCTAGTTTTAAAGAGCAAAGCTGAGCAAAGAGGCTAGTTTTAAAAGCTAATCATGACAATACATTCCTTCACAGATATGACATGAGTTCGGAGCAATTGCAGTGGTTCGAAGGCGAATTGCAGCGGCTAGCAGCTCGTGGTTACCGCTGGGAGCATGCTTATACCCAGTGCATGCTGCAGGCTATGCTTTACACGCTGCGGCAGAATCTGTAAGTATATTTCCTGTTATACTTACTTTTATCAACGTTGGTATTATCTACTTATAAAAATTTGACGCTCCAGAGGAAAGCGAAACATCACATAAAATATTGTAAAACGTGAATTTTAACCTGGTAAAAATTACCGGACCGATAATATAGACTTAAGTGTACTTATTGGAATGTTATTTATGGGAAATAAACAAATAATGTCTCAGTAAGTACACTTAAGTCTCAATTATCGACCCATTTGATAAAAATGGTATATGACCGCCCAATTTAGAAAATTAATATAGGGATATGACAACTTGATTTTGTTGGATAAAGAATTAAGTTTACACACATGTGTATGTGCGGACACGGTCATTTTTACCAGGTTAAAAGATGATTTCAAAATTACCTAATCACCAACATAATTGAAAAAAAAAAGAATATTGTACCTACATATATTTATTACATTTATGGTTACTTATATGTTCTAATGTTTTAGTGATCCAGCAACCGTCAATACAAAAATATGTGAGCATTTTGTTGACCCAAAATTAAGTACCGAATCTGTAGTAGATGGCGAGGAAAATTTGGAAGTAAGTTAACTACAGTTTGTCTAAGAATAGATTCAGAAGTTTTAAATTTCTTAAGTAGTAACAATAATTTTATATTTAGAGTGATCCGGATGAAATAGCATACGTTCGCTTTACGCCAAATTCTGCTCTCTCAGACTCGGACTTTGCAAATGAGGTATACAATCCCCCTTTTACACCAGACGATGACGCGACTCCATTCATAGCCAAGGGTAAGTATAATAATGAAATATAAATCTTATTATTTATTGTTTAGAAACTTAAAAATAGCAATTTATTTCGTTTGTAGAAGGCCTGCAACTTGGGGTTGAAGCCCCTAGCGACAAATTACGCGATTTAATGCTAATGGGTGGTAGTGAAGAATCTCCGGCTATATTACCCTTTTCTGGATTTAGAGAAAGAATTCAAGAAGAACAAAAACAACAAGAAATGAATGATGAAAACCCTGGACCTAGAGTATTTATAGAAAAAAAGAAAAAGTCACTCTCTGAAATTCTTGGTGAAAATGAACCAAACATGGCGCTATCCGATGAAGAGCGTGTGGGAGCTCATTTCCGAAAGTATAAAACTAAACCTCCACCTTTTACCGCCGAATATATAACCAGCAACAGATTTTCCCCATTAGACGAAGAAATCCGCTCTAATGCTCGGAAAAATTATAAACAAAGTTTTGAAGATAAACATTTTCCATTCGAATATGAGAGTGGCGAAATTCCAGAACCCAGAATTTACATAGATGAAGATGGTTTGGAAGAATTTCCCATAGATGCTGGTAGTGGCGAGCAAGATCCATATCACGTCAAAGGTACTTATTCTATATAAAATAAAGACTATAGTATTACTATTATCAGCTTAAATACATATATTGTGTGTCCTGCAGATAATTCTTCTCCATTTGATGGTAAACATTCAAAACAGATGGAACAGTATTTCATGAATTACTGGCGTGATGTTATTGATTCTACCAAACCACAAAACCTATACGCTGAAGGAGGTCCTCTAAAAGCAGATGAATTACAAGGTGAGTCAAAAGATCGATGCAATAGATGTAATTACTATAGTGTAATCTCCATGTAAAGAAGGCAATTTATGGTGCTTCTTGCCTTGCTTCATTTGCATTGTAGGTATAACAGCAACATGTTCACTTATTTTGTTTACCTAGACGTAAATAAATTTTTATTAAGTTTTCTTATTTTATACCTTTAGTTTACTGATGTGTTATTTTTATCAGCTGTTTTGTTTCCCATAGGCCCCAAAATATCCATAAGTTCAACCACTACTAGAGTATCGAATTAGAAAAAGGGTGTTACATATACGGACGATGTTTCAGGTGATCATTCCAAATTTAATGACAAGGATATTCAAGATTTGTTTAATAGCGAATGGGGCTTTAAACGTAGGGAAAGAGATGATGTAAAAAAGCCTGGGCCGCGTGTGGACGCGAAAACATTAAAACTTATCAGTCACTACCACGATAAATCAGTGACAGGTTAGTGTCACGGCGGTCTGACGACATTTTTAGATACTCGATGTACCCGTAAAACGTACCAGGCTAATGCTGCATCAAATTAAAGTATATTTTTTTACTAATAGCACTTCCACGTCTTGTATAGAACATCGCACTAAGTGTTTCCCTAACTGAGCACATTTTGATTTCATTGTGAGACACAGCATGGGCTGTAAATAATCCTTATATAACACGTGTTGCCTATGTGTGATAACTTCTCAGTGTTTTATTATATATATCGCCATTTCCTATGTATTTTGATGTGTTTATTCTACGTTATCGTCATTGTTTCTTCGGGCAATCTTCGTAAATATTTTGTCAGCTTTAATATTTTCTATTAATTTATGTATTACAAATACTAATTGTTTTTATATTTAGTTTCTTGTGCTTTTTTATTTACCATAAAATATATGCAAGGTATAATCTTCCTATTTTTATTTTAGCAGTAGGTATGTATTTAATAACCTAACTTACTGTGATTATCCATTAAATGCAAAATTATGCATGCCTCGAAATCTATATCGATGTTGTAAACAGTTGGCACTAAATAGATGCTTCTATTAATAACAACATTCGGTGTGATTTTATGTTACAGCACATGGAACACAGCACTCACAGAAAAATGAAAAGGCTCCGGAGCACGATCATAATGATTATGATATTGATCCTTCATACGCATACGTATCTTTTCATAATAGGTGAGATATACCCCACATTAAGAATCAAATCAAAATGAAAATGGCATTATTATTACATTCCCATTCACTTTATTATTGGTTTGCCCCAGGTTCTCAACTGACTGGAATAAAGGCATCTCATTTATTTCAAGACTTGAAGAAATGCTTGGCTTAGAGAAAAACACTTTTACAAACCCCCGGTAATTTTAACCATATCTAAATCCCACTAGTGTTTCTAACAAAAACTAACTTGTTTTGTTTGTATTGATAGATATTGGATGTAAATGTTTGTTCTGTTTACAGTGTTGATCCAAATGAAGTTACTTTTAGAGTGGAGAAGAACAGCAAAGGATATGAAGCTCGTGACGTAGCCGAACGTGTTGGTAAGTAATAGCTGTTTTTTGAACTGAAAACTTCTTAAGGCGCGTTGAGCACATCTTGGGTTAACAAAAATCATGGAACTCGTGTTATCGTCACCGAAAGTTTTCTATGAGCTATGTGTATATATAAATGTACATAGATATACATCCGTGCGTTATTAGTTTACATTATTTATATATAAATGTAACAAAAGTGTCAACTATTATATTGTAGACTAATCTATAGAAGTGTAAAAATAGTTATCATGTTTTTTTTTCATATCTGATTTTAATATATAGTGATATTGATATAAATTCTTAATTTCAGCTGAAATTAAAGATGATTTGCGTCGCGAGACTGGAGCCGAAATATATTCTACTGGAGTAGGCGATAGGGTAAGAGTTATTCTTAAGAGTAATGATGAAACAACATTTAGTATTCAATGACCTGAAATGTTTTATTTTTTTATTACCTATAGGTACTTCAGACTCAAAATCTCTTACCTAAATTAATTATTAAAGCATTTAAATACCGGAATTCATTCAATACAAATAATGTTACAATTTAATTTTTTATGACGTTAATTTAATTGGTTATGACGTTAGTTCAACTCATTACCTTAAAGCAAAAACGCTTAACTAGTGCCATGTATTTGCAATAACCCTGAAACATTGCTTACTTCTCATTATAGACCAAACGTCCCGTGAGTCGCCAGCTTGAACAAACAAAATTCTGGGGAATGGATGTGCCGGTCGTTATAGCTCTTGTGGGCAGCGGGTCCGTTCTGCTCATAGGGGGAGTGATCTTTGCCTTCATGTTAAAGAGAGACTTAAGCTCCAACAAGAATGCAAAAATGCAAGGCCTTTCTTCAGCTGCTGAGATAGATGCTGAAGCTACCAGGGATTATCAGGTACATATTGCAATATTTTACTTCATGTGGTAATGGTATAATCCTTTCTTATATGTTCATAGATTGTTAAAGATTTATCTTTATAGCTTAGATACTTATTTTCACTTTCTAAATTGTAGTGAAAAATAGGTTTATTTTAAGTGTCTTTAGCTGAAACTGAAAAGTTATTACAAATTGAACGAAATCAAATCGTATTTACATACAATTCAATGATGTTTCAGGAGTTGTGCCGTGCCCGGATGTCGGGCAAGTGGTCAGGTCAGCAGACGACAGCAGCGCCCCCACACCCGGCTGAACCTCCTCAGCGGATCACCTCCCTATCACGAGAACCTGAAGGCAACTCACCATCAACTCGATCCAGTACTTCATCCTGGTGAGCTCAAATGTGAAAATTGTATAAAACCGATTTAACAATCAGGAAATTATTAGAGCACAAAGTCTGTACTGTTTTACAAGTATTTTCATAAACACGAAGACAATCAATTTCCAGTTACAGGAATTTCGGACGGCGGTGTTACGGATAAAAAATTTTGTGATCTTTTCAGGAGTGAGGAACCGGCTTTGACCAACATGGACATCTCTACTGGACATATTGTTTTGGTAAGAAATCCTTTTTTTCCTACACTGTCACGTTGCTTTGCTACTATTTTGTAAGAAATTGAAATAGAAAGAGAATAATAGATTTCGACAACCTATTCTGTTAGGTTGCTAAAATTTCACCGTAGCTTAATTGACAAAGCATTGGGGACAAATGAGTTTCAAATCCAGACAGTTGCGGTAGTTCTGCGAGCCAAGTAGTCTACTGCAGGAGCAATAACATAGAGACCTCAATATACAAAATGTTTTTGAATGTCGCCAGGCATACATGGAAGATCACTTACGCAACAAAGACCGACTAGAGCAGGAGTGGCGTGCCCTCTGCGCTTACGAAGCCGAGCCTTGTGCCGCTAATGCTGCCCATAAAGCTGACAACACTGGAAAGAACCGCTACGCTGAGGTTCTGCCCTACGATCACTCCAGGGTCACGCTCAACACACTGTCCAACCATCTTGGATCTGATTACATCAATGCTTCTACTATTGTGAGTATCTATCACTTAATTCTAAAACCTCCTTCTAAAAACAGCAACGGCAAGAGCAGATACGCTAGTAACATGCAGAAAACTGATGTGATCTGCTGTAGTGCTCTAAAGCGACTTCACTCATTGTCGATCTCTCTAGCGTGGAACTTATGTTGTTAATACTCAAATCTTATCTTCGATCTTATTATAATAACAAAATCAGAATACATATATAATTTAGGAAAAGTTTAAAAGTAGAAATAACATAATATTTATTTTTGACATACATAATTTATTAGTTTAACAGCTTTCCAAAACAATAAATGATGAGGTCACTATCAGTACTATCTTAGTATAAGCTAAAGAAAAAAGGGATTTGCTGCAGCTCTGGTATTCTAGATCTGATAGCTCTGGTAGTTTGGAACTAAATATTTAGCTGTTAAGGTTGCGCCACTTGCGATTTCTCCATTGGTCGTATACTCCGTCGTTTCTGATAGACCACTTCGTCGGATTGGGAGCATCTTTCCAGCCCGAGTAGTACACGTCCCAACCGACGTGTTGCCCATACCAGTCCATTTCGCACCAGAACTGGGCAGTTTTACTTTTTTTAAAGGACCACGCAATCTTATCACCCGGTTTAACCCATATACCATCATTGCCTCCTATTTTTATGTTTGCGTCGGCACACCACATATGTATGTGCGTGATGCTTCCCCTCGTTATAGACCTCTACGAGCCAGACCTCTTTCTCTTCTGCGAGGCTGATGATGGTGCCTAGCGCGGAGGTGGCTCCACCTATCACACCCCACGCAAAACTGTGCACCGATGCGAGCTGCGTCATTGCCAGGGCTCCTACCACTAGCATATACTTGAAATTCATGGCGTAAATTTTCTCTCTTGGCTATAAGTGAAAACATAAAAACTATAAGGTACCTATTTACAATTAAAATTTAATTTAATATATATCTCAATAGTAACATAACTTACCGTAATAATGGTAGACCGACGATTCTGAAGCACACTGCGAACTCAGTTTTAGTGAGACACATAGCGTTTATATATTGTGAATAGGAGGAAAAAAAATTGTAAAACACTGAGTAGCTTCATTCTTATATAATTGCTCTAGTTTTAATCAACATCCGAGGCTTTTTAAAGGGCTATGGGAATAAAAACAGCAAAATTTTAATATAATAAACGAGTTGTACAGCCATCACACCATGACTACGAGTCCAATGATAGATACAGTAATATATTATTATCGTATACTTGTTACCTAAATTATTATCGCAGAAAATTGCTTAAAAATCCTTTTTTTGGCTTATATGGAAAGTGGTATTGGTTTGATCATAACCTGGGCCTTGCTGAGGCCATTTAAAAGGTGCCACATCGGCTACCGGTATATCGAGGTTAAATTATTTGTACGAGAACGCCACCGTGCTCGTCCGACTCTGGGATCACATCTCGAAACATATTCAACTGCAGCGCAGCATGAGACAAGGAGATGTCATACTAGTATCTCCAAAACTCCTCCGCATTCGGAGATATTTTCTTATTTCTGGACTGGAAAGGCATCAATTCCAATGGCGAGCACATCGATCACATTTAATTCTATTACCTTGATACCTTCGATTATAGTAATCATGGCTCAAACACATATATACAGTCTCTCAACAACTGGGTCTATATTGAATATGGATAAAATTACAAAAGTTCATACTGTCGCAATTGTTGACAATTATATTTACCTAGGACAGACTATCCAACAAGGTAGGTTGATAATAGAAATCGTTGTATCAGTGTCGAGAGATCAGTGTCACTCACTTCGAGCAAAGGAGAGGGATATGTTCGGAATATCCCTCCGTGATCTGAAGTGGCACCGGGTGCACATATCTCGTAGAACCGATGGCCGCTGACTAGGGCAGAATGGTTCTTGAGTGTCGATGGAAGACGCTGCATAAACAAGCCCCCCACACGGTGGTTCCACGATCATGCAATGATTAAGCCGCTGAACGCGGGTAGCGCAAGATCGGCCATAGTAGAGATCCATGGGGCAGGCCCTTGTCCAGTTGTGGGCGTCTTTCCGCTAATATGATTATGTTCTACTTCACTGTTTAGTGCTCCTGGCTGCATTATGACTACGGCGGCTATTCTTAATGGGGAAAAACCAATAATGCAGATCATATAGTACTCGAGTTTGTGAGCTAACACAGGTGTTCCCCGAGTGCATTGAGACAGTTATTATATTCGACTGTAGCGCAAAATCAAGTTCAGTACCGACATGTGCGGTCCAAAGAACGGGCATACATTACACCTTCAATTTTCTGACTCCAGTTTGCTGCTATATTTTTTTGCCAAAAATTCCCCAAAAACGCTTTTTGACCGACCTGGGATTTGAACCCAGTACACCAATACCTGCGGTTGAACTCGGTACTGCTACACCAACGAGTCATTCAAAGACAAATTATAATACTAAAAAAGTCGTATTGACTTCAGATAGTGACGGAATATATCGACGTCACCAAACATCTGTATGTGATTAGAAAAGCGTCACGTGTCTATTGAACAAATAAGGATAAAACCACTGCGTCAGAAGAAATTTTCCAGGAAAGTGTTCTTCGTTAACTTACGTATTGCTCTAGATAGATTGCAAAATTATATAACAAAAAACCCAGCGAAGACTGAGTCAGTTGATGATACAAACAAATAATGTTCCGAAGGTACTAATACAGCAATTTCAGTGACACTGGACCCTCATTGAATAAAATTTAAATTTTTCTAGTAACAAAACAAAACGGTTTTAAGAAATTAATGAAACTCTAAATTTTTAATAACAATAATATCCTGGGACGTTATTTACACACGACCATCTGATCCCAAATTAAGCAGAGCTTGTACTATGGAAACCAGATTTTTTGTAAATACATACTTATATAGATAATTACACCCAGACTCAGGACAAACAGACATGTTCATGGACACAAATATCTGTTCTGTGTGGGATTCGAACTCACGACCTCCGGCGTGAAAAGCAAACATTTGCCAAAAATGCCAACAGGCCCGTCATTAAAAAAAATTAACTTTTTGAAACAAAATCTTCTGACGCAGTTTATCCTCCTTTCTTTCAGCAGTATGTACGTAACGCTTTTCTAATCACATACTGTAGATGTTTGCTTACGTAGATTCCGGTTCATGGTTGCCACTCAAGGATCTTTCTACCCCAGTGGCCGTCTATTCTACGAGCTATGATGTGCAAGGAAGGTTCGAAGGTGATTGATGTGCTCACCAGTGACATTGATGCGTTTCTAGTACAGAATTATGAAGATATCTCCTAATGCAAAGTGAACAGTTTTCGAGATATTCGTGTGACATCTCCCCATCTAATGCCTCGCTGTAGTTGAACAGGTTTCGAGTTCTGATTCCCTTTAAAAAACCTCGGATATTGATTAAAACTATAACAATTATATTAGTAGGTATGTAGGTATACTCTGAGTATTACAAATTTTTTTCCTCCTATTCACAATATGTAAACGCTATGTATCTCATTAAAATTCAGTTCGCAGTGTGCTTCAGAATCGTCTGTCTACTATTAGTACGGTAAGTTATGTTACTATTGTGATTTATATTAAATTAAATTTTAATCGTAAATAGGTACTTAATTGTTTTTATGTTTTCACTTATAGCCAAGAGAGAAAATTTACGCCATGAATTTCAAGTACATGCTAGTAGTAGCAGCGCTGGCGATGACGCAGCTGGCGTCGGTGCACAGTTTTGCGTGGGGTGTGATAGGTGGAGCCACCTCCGCGCTAGGTACCATCATCAGCCTTGCAGAAGAGAAAGAAGGGTTCTGGCTCGTCGAGGTCTATAACGAGGGGAAGCATCACGCACATATGTGGTGTGCCGACGCAAACAGAAAAATAGGAGGCAATGACGGTGTATGGGTTAAACCTGGTGATAAGATTGCGTGGTTCTTCAAAAAAAGCCTAACTGCACAGTTTTGGTGCGAAATGGACTGGTATGGGCAACATGTCGGTTGGGACGTGTACTACACAGGCTGGAAGGATGCTCCTAATCCGACGATGTGGTCTATCAGAAACGACGGAGTATACGACCAATGGAGAAATCGCAAGTGGCGCAACCTTAACAGCTAAATATTTAGTTCCAAACGGGGCTATCTAGAATACCAGAGCTGCAGCAAATCCCTTTTTGCTGCAGCTTATGCTACATATAGGTAGTATGTACTGACTGTGCCCTCATCATGTTTTGTTTTGGAAGCTGTTAAGTTAATAAATTATGTATGTCAAAAATAAATATTCTTCTATTATTCGACGTTAAAACTGTTTCCTAATTATATATACACATATCCTGATTTTGTTATTATAATAAATCCATAACATACAGTGCTTAGTATTTTTTCTTTATCATTCTGTCAGTATCAACATTAGACGACATTAGTCAAATAGAATTATTGAATTTTATTTGTGTAATTAGTATTGCTAGAGTAACAAAACTCCAGCAGTTACACTCGCTGTCTATGGGTGACGTGGAAGCCAGTAGGTATACGTTTCCAAACTTAAGTAATGAATTATAATGGGAAACTTTCAGTCTACTTTGATAAATACCTTTTGACTCTTTCTGCTAATAACAATCTCCTACATTTGGGTTATTGCCTTTTTCTTTAATTGTATGTTAAAGCTTACTTGCAAAGTATCCTTAAATTAATATGTTAATATACTAAACAAATGTTGAAACCTAGTTATAAGTAAGGCAATACCTTTTGGGGTACAGGCTTTCGTATGGTCCAAGGGACAGAGCTACATCTTTCGAATCTTTCGTTTTTACGTTTTGAATATAAAGGTTATATTATATATATTCTAGGTTTGTTTGCGACAGAAATGTAGCGTTCGATGACTTTACGAACAAATTTTTGATCAGAGTATAAATAAATTGAAATTCGAATGCATTCTATTCGATTTATAATTTTAACTCTGTTTATAATTAGTTAATTTCTGTTTTTTTAATTAATATTCCTGGTCGAATTATGACCACGGCGACCTATTTCATTGAAAACTATCAACTTATTATTACTACATTATAGTGCACAGTCACGAAAAACAAGTGCACTTTCTATTCCCTTATTTCCACTCTCATTGTTCGATGCGACGCACGACTAGCCGTCACGACCGTAAAGATGTCAGGTACAAGGCATACGGCTTTACGTGCTTTTCGAGGTACGAAGGTGGTAATACACCTTCGTACCTCGAAGCCAGCTTCCGACCTCCAGGCTAATTCTGAGAACCGGTAGACCAACGAGGGAGTATTTTTGTTGTTAGCCTTATACCATGCCTACTTTTTATAACGTAGCAGAATACCAGAAGATAATTTTGGCCACAGACTTTTTGAAGACGGACATCTTAATTGTGTTTAAGGAAAATATGTGTGATGGGGAAACGTAAAGCTAAGCGTAGCTGTATAATTGACAGCGCATGTGACGCAGTGGTTAAGGTAGAAATTGAAGGTAGTTTTATATATAGTCTCCGAAAACATATTTTTTAGGTTTTAGGCCCGTGCTTTTCATCAGTAAAGATTAGCTTTAAAAATAAATAAAAACCATATTAAAAAAGAAAACAAATTAGCCTGTAGAAATTAAAACACCGACGACATTTCTTTTTTTACCATAACTTGTTACTTGTTGTCTTTAGAATCATTTTTCAATCCCGTTAAACTTAAAACAACATAATAATTTCAACGGAGACTAATCATCGTCGCTGGACTAGGACTTGTCGGAATATCTCCACCATCCTAGCTTTGGGTTACTTCTGAGAATGACTGTGGTAATGAAATGCCAACAACACTTTTAGGCAAAACCACGGAAACAATCCGGATCATCATAATCTGCGGTCAAGCACGCTTATGCTAAATCAAAAAAACATTCGATTGAACTGATTGAAAATGTGCCAATACAAAATTTATATATTTTTGCAGACCGATCACGATCCTCGTAATCCAGCCTACATCGCTGCAGCAGGCCCAATGGCCCACACGGCTCCAGACTTTTGGCAGATGGTGTGGGAGCAAGGCAGCGTAGTCATGGTGATGTTGACTCGGCTCACGGAGAATGGACAACAACTCTGCCATCGCTACTGGCCTGAGGAAGGATCTGAGCTCTATCATATCTACGAGGTGAGATATACCTGTGGAACCACCGCAAGCATGGGAGTTTCTAGCATTACTCACGTGCTATTAAACTCATCGACTTTGGTAGCTGGGCTATGCTTATATCAGAACATTATTTAATATTTTACATACTTAACAATCACGAAACAAAACAGACTGTCATAATTTGAATTTTTTGGCGGTTATCAATAACTGACCGCGAGCCTAGTTGCATTACCTCGCCGATAACTTACGGACTGGTGGGAACATCTGCCTATGGCTCTATATACCTACACTGTTATATTATTATTAATGATGGTGAGTTATTTAAATATATATTTCTTACAACACAAGAAATATATACAGATAGCATATTGTACAACTAAATTTCAAAATAATAGATTAATTTTTTTAGACTAATTATATTTTCGTAATTTTTATACTATATTCGACTATGTTTATGTACTCCATTGTGAACTTGACAAGTACAAGTGTATGTTAATACCCAAGTGCTGAATCAATTTCATTATTTCATTTCATTGTTTCATATAAATATATGGAGCAGACTTGTTTTAACTTTATGAGACTTTTGGAACATACCAAAGTTAGTCTTCAAAGTTATATATAAACCGTCCAAAAACGCCAGAATTAGGACCTGACAAGCTTACTTCAACTATTTTGGAACGAAGCAGCTGTGCGGCGTGCGCATGTTTCTCTGTCTGTCTCTCTCTCTCTCTCTCTTATAGAATTATAGAAAGCAAGCCAGATATTTTCATTTCAATAGAAATGCGAAATATCGCATTGAACAGTGTGGTCTCGCGACGATTATTTTTGTTGAATGTATACAGGTTTTTTGTACATAATAAATAATAAGAAATAACTTCGTTCCATCCGGGTGTCCCTTGACACCTCTCAAGTTTTTTTTATTTTTATAAGGTGCATCTGGTGAGCGAACACATATGGTGCGACGACTATCTGGTGCGCAGCTTCTACCTGAAAAACCAGCGCACCGGCGAGACCCGGACAGTTACGCAGTTCCACTTCCTCTCATGGCCCGAAAACGGCGTACCTTCGTCAACCAAAGCATTGCTAGAGTTCAGGAGGTTAGTTAATAGATTGATTATACCTATTATAGAATCTATGAAAGAACGCGTAAATTGAAAGCAAAGTGAATTTATTAAAATTTAAGAATAAATGATCATGCTTCTCAAAGATTAATGTCCCAATCATTATATTGCTTTTGCATCTGACTTTTCTAGATGAAAATCTGAGAGTATATGGTTCAATTTTTTGTATCGCCCTCTTAACCAGTACTGTAACATCAGTAACCCTTAACTTCAGTAAATAAGCTTTGAGCAAGTAGGCACGTTCTGGCATATTGCTATAACTGTTTTGAATCCCGCATCAAATTCAATCGAAAAAAAGCAAGGACTTAGAAGATTTAGTTCCATTTCCCTTCACAACGAAGCGTTAGGTTGGAGTTCCATAAATGACAACCCCCGTTCTGGGCGGCTACCGCCTAATTCGTTCGGCATCGTGATCGGTGTTCAAATAGATACATACATACATAAACTCACGCCTGTTTCCCAGAGGGGTAGGCAGAGACAACGGATTTCCATTTGTCACGATCTTTGCACACGTCTTTTGCCTCGATTACTGTCATTATATTCTTCATACATGCTCGCCGGTTTAGGGTACTTCTGACCTGCCCTTTCTTGAGGACGTCTCCGATTTGGTCAGAGAATGTTCGACGAGGTCTTCCCCTTCCGGTTGTTCCACTCACACAGGCCATGTATACTTCTTTGGTCAATCTTCTTTCATTCATCCTTTCTAAATGGCCAAACCATCTCAGCATTCCTTTTTCAATATTTGTGACTACATCCTCTTTCACACCACAACGCTCTCTTACATCAGTATTTCGAATTCTGTCTCTCAAAGTCACACCACACATACTTCTCAGAGCTCTCATTTCCACTGCATTTATTTTACTTTCATTATTTTTCTGCCATACCCAACTTTCACTTCCATACATTAAAGTTGGCACTAACACTCCATCGTGCACGGCCAGTCGAGCCTTCTTTGAGACTTGCCGGCTACTCATAAAGGCGTTTAGTGCCCCATCCACTCTGTTCCCCGCATTTACTCTTCTAACAATATCTTTTTCATATTTCCCATCTCTCGTAAACAAAGTTCCCAAATATACAAACTCTTTCACCTGTTCAACTTTCTCTCCTTCAATCACAATATTACATGCTGTCGTGTATTCATCCCTCTCAAATACCATTACTTTCGTCTTACCAACATTCATTTTCATCCCTCTTCTTTCAAAAGCTTCATGCATATTTGTTACCATCACCTGCAACTCGTCTGCCGATGATGCAAGTAGAACTTGATCATCAGCGTAAAGCAGACATTTGATTAGTAATTCATTCGTCCTTACACCGCATTTACTTTCTTTCAAATCTTTTAAACAGCTATCCATGAATAGGTTAAACAACCACGGTGACGCTACACATCCCTGTCTAACACACTTTTGGATGCTAAACGTATGATTTAGTAATTTTTAACTTTCATCTATTTGAACGCCGATCACGATTACGATGATCTGCAAATTAGGCGGTATCCCCCCTGGTATAATTTTGAGAATGTGGATCAGGAAATCAATTTGCGTATCTGGATAAGCGGAATGGTTTCACTCACAACATTTTTACTAGCATATATGAGCGTGTCAGCAGCATGCTTGGCCTCGTTCAATAACAGGAAATCTTATCGTGATTTATCGGACAAATATATATCTTACAGTTGTATAACCTTTCGATAAAGAACTCGGTATTTATCTAACACTGTCTAGACCATAATTTCAGTGACCTTTTCCGATGATGTAATAATAGAAGTAGGTATTTAAACCTTTTATATTCTTTCCAGAAAAGTGAACAAATCGTACAGAGGAAGATCCTGCCCCATCGTGGTTCACTGCAGGTAAGAGAACAGATTATGTAGGGAGGCGCAATGACTAGGTAATTTACTCCTTTGACCAATTTGCTCTCCGACATAATGAATTGATATTTGCATCACCAAAAGTAATTTTAGTATATTGTCATGGATGGATCATGGATCATTGGAACATTATTCGCACAAGGCCATCTGATCACAAACTAAGCAGAGATGTAGTATGGAAACCAGATAACTGATACATTACATATAATTTACTACTTTTTATTTGTAAATACATACTTATATAGATAATTACACCCAGACTCAGGAGAAACAGTTCAGTTCATGCACACGATATCCAACCACGCCAACTGGCCCGCCAAAGTAACTATCCCAGAAAACATATTTAAAATTTAAGACTCCAATCTATACAAATAAATAAAATTGAAATGTCTGTTTGTAATATTGAAATAACCGATTTTTACTACATGTATATGAATATATATACGGTACATACTCCAATATATATTTTTTTACAATTTTTGTCTGTCTGTCTGTCTGTTCGTTCCGGCTAATCTCTGAAATGGCTGGACCGATTTTGACGGGAGGACTTTTATTGGCAGGTAGCTGATGTAATAAGGAGTAACTTAGACTACTTTTATTTTGGAAAAATCTTTTATTTTTGAAAAAAAAAACCAAATAAATTAATAAACACGCGGACGAAGTCGCGGGCACAGCTAGTATTTAATAAAGTATGTTTTACGACAATACATTGTTGTAAGTATTATGAAAGAATGTATATAAGCAACGTTATCATTGTCTTTATTTTTCCTTAAGATAATGTGTTCTCATATCGAATTATTTTGGACAGTGATGGAGCTGGGCGCACTGGAACGTACTGCCTGATCGATATGGTGTTGAACCGCATGGCGAAGGGCGCTAAGGAGATTGATATAGCCGCCACGCTGGAGCACATTCGGGACCAACGACCACGCACCGTCGCCACCAAGCAGCAGTTCGAATTCGTCCTTATGGCAGTCGCAGAAGAGGTTAGATCATACATTTAAAAACTATTAAAGAAGTTTAAGACATCTTTAAAAGTCATTCTACTATTTTAAGAATAGATCTGTATCGTTGAAAGGTATGTTATAGGACATCAAGGTAGTTTCACAAGAGGCAGGGCTTTTTATTCGCATTACATTGGAATAGACACGGGACACTACAGTTTGTGGAATCCCACTAGTGGAATTTTAGTATGGATATATGTATTTTGATCAGCCTAGGTCGAAACGACAGACGTGCCACCCATTATCGCCTGCCACTACCTTTTCTTTGTGTTCGTATCGAGAAAATACACAACCCGATCTTGATACCAAACCCGATGAACGGCTTCGCGTCTAGACATATTCACGTATAACAACAGTTCCTCAAAACTTTTCATGCATCTTGCCAGAAATTTGGCCTCGAATTTTAGTCTAATTGTATCTTTTCAAATACCATTTGTTGCAGGTCCACGCAATTCTGAAAGCTTTACCGGCTCATCTACAACAGCTGCAAGAGAAGAAAGACAAGGAAAAGGACAAGGAAGGGATGGATCGTAAAGACAGCAAGGAGAAAGACAAAGACGCCGCCGACAAGGAGAAGCCCAACTGAACCACGCACTACAATGACACGAAGTTACGTTTATAGCCATTTTATATTATTATGTATTTAATAATTGTGAATTTATGTCTAATTTATATAATATTAACTTGGAGTCCAGAAATTCGCTATGCAGCGATGCTTAGTCTCAAACTGTCTTAAGAAAATATGATTGCGGAGTAACCCCAGAATTTCCTAAAATCTAAACTATTACACTTTAGTGTACTGCATGATTTGATTTTGCCGTCAGGATGATCCGACTTTACCCGTATAGTTACATGGATGAATGTGTTACTGGAGGCAATTTTTATATTTATCAATACCCAATAAAAATCTATTATACACCCAAACTAAATTTACTATGTTATCTGATTAAGCGTTGCCGCAAATAAAGGCAATTATTTTTTTAAAAGGCTTTTAATACTTTCTTAAAAAGACTACATACGAGCCTATTTATACTAAGAAATGAACGTACACAAATTATCATGTATTTTTGTTATAGCATTTATGTTAATTTGTTGATTAGAATGTTGGAGAGGTGGTCAATTGTTAGTATATCAAAAGGATTTTATTTGTGTTGCACACATTTTAGTTATTTACTCAATTGATATAAATTATAAAATCTTGTTAAAGAGGAATTACTAATTGCTTAGCAGAATAAATGATAGTCATGTTTAAATATTAGGTAAATATCGCATTTTTAAGCTGTTATTTTGCGTTGGTCATAATGTTTTCTTCTTTATATTATTGCAGCCAACAAATTGTTCTAGTCAGTGTTATAAGTAAACAGTTAATCGTTAGTTTAAGTGCATATTGTTTATATCTATACCCAAATAACGATTTTATCTGTGATCAAAGTGTTTATTTGGTCAATCTGTAGCGTTATTTTGTAGTTAGTTATAATGGAATCTTGTTACGAACATATGATACTATGGCCACAGATAATATATGTCATACGTCATGTAATTTAGCAGCTTATGTTAAGTCATCGTGTCTTTAATATCTTGAAGTCATTAAATATAAGTACCTATATTGTTATATCTACATTTTGTAACGTCTAACTAGTCTTTACAACAATGAAGAGATCTAGGTCTTTAGCCCAATCATATCCTGAAATAACGAAATACCTGATATATATAATCAGATTTATAAAATCAAAATAAAATATTTACAGATTGTAGCAAAACAATAGAGACATACTAATATTATGTGTTATGTACATGATTTATATAAGAATATATTTATTGCATATTATGTGGAAAATGTAAAAAAAAAAATAAAACCTACCCACGAAATTATGGATGTAGATGTTAGATGTAAGAGAAAATATATTTAACCGTATTTCTGTATGAAATTATATGTAGTTTTTATGTGAATGATTGAATATTGGATTTTGATTAAATTGTTTTAGGGAATAAGACAAAAGAGACCTAATTTCCTAAACAAACGATCCCACTCCCTATCGGATTTTTCCACGCCACTGATGTGAAAAATGAAGAAGTTGCCCTTAGATACGTTTAGTCTCAATTTTTTTATTGGTAGGCCAAATTATAGTAATTATGGTATATAGATATATTGCTGTGCAGCCCACAGCTTGGGTATAGGTCAGCTATAGGTCAGGGGTTAATCAATTTGCAAAGAGACACAGATATTTAAAAAAATTAGGTCTGTTACGAATGCGCCTTTCAAACACAATTCCACGCAGACCTCTAAGGGTAGTTACATAATACTCTCTTCACGTATTGGTAAATTTGTAGTTTAAATCGATTAATTAATTAGGATATCCTTATACAGAGCGTTGATTTGGATATCCTTATATAGATCCAAATTTATCCACATTAGTGTTATTTTAATTAGATTTTGAAATAAGCATTTTACTAAAGGGCCTTTTTGCACCGAATAACGGCAAATTATAACAAAACGGCGCCGAGATGTCAGTAGCAAGATTTAGAAAATGTAAATGGCGTTGCCAGTACAAAAGAAATATGCCAATTAATACACTAAAGACATGATGGCGCCGCGCCGTTTCATCGATATCGGAAGTCGTTCTGTGTATTAATGCCGGTAAAATAAACGGAACCATGATTACTGCCCTTCGCCTTTCATCGGAACCACGGGGCAAGTATGCCCGTTAGGAAATTAATAACCGTATCTTCTTTTAAAACCGGTTGTAGATATAAAAGATCCCTTCAACCACCTGTTCGGTTTAAGGAGATCTTACACTGGCGTCTTCAGAGCGTTGTCGCCGCACAACGTTCACGCTGAGCTGGGGAAGCAGATAAAGCAGCGCTGGAGTCGCGTTAGTGTTGCGCCTGTCGGGTGCACACGGCTACATATCAAGCTATACATTTCCAATATATCCCCTCATTCTATGAAAATAATATACAACGCGGGATTAGCTTATACTGGAAACGTATAGCTTGATATGTAGCCGTGCGTACAATCTGTGTGAAAATGGCGAGGCAAGCTGGAGAGCACTGTGGGGTGAGGAGGTTGCGTGGCGAATAAACTCTGCGTTGGAGACGTTACACAGTTTGTCTTTAGCTTTGTATTTGTGCGGCATTCAAACCGAACCATCATATTTTTACCCACGACGGAACGTAGTAGGTAAATGCGGACAGATATGTGTTTTGAACTGGAAATATTAATGTATAGTGTTCTAGTGAACAAAAAATTTAATCAGTTATCTCAAAATGATTAATGAAGTAGGAAAATGAATATCTGCCCGAGTATTATTTTTCAGTTAGAGCACGAGACAAAACCTAGCGAACAGGCTCAAAGTAGTCGACTCTGATCTTGTAATATCATTGCCCCGCGTAAATTGCAAGACACTTTTCTATAGCATGTGCAGAGTAATCGCCTTCTATAAGTACGCCTCCTAGTTTTTTATAAATCGAATCTTAAAAACAAACATGGTAGTTACTAATCTACTGATAATATATTAATTCTAAATTAATTGAACACAACATTTGTCAGAAATACATTAGGTATACATAATATGCAATACAAAAATAACACCAACTAGGTCAATAAATTCAGAATCTATATTTTATATTCAAGTTTTAGTATTTTTTTAAATGTTGTATTTTTTTTTTCAATTTTTTATCTTGCAATCAGCCTTCCAGGCAATAAGCAGATTTGTGCAAAGTAAATAGAGGTTTAGTCTTCCAGCGAAGATCTTCCTCTCTTCGGTATTATGGTTTACATAATAGAGTCCCAAATATGTTGACGTTTCAGTCTTCTGTTCTGTGGTTGTGCACTGAGAGCCGTTGCAAGGCTGTTGATATGCATGTGAATTCGTTTGTTATAACTCTTAGTTCTGTGGTCAATTTCTGCTTTTACTGTTCTTACTTTGAGAAGCTCATGTAGCTCAGACATTTTTGTGAACCATGGAGCATTAGTGATAGTTTTGAGTATACTATTTTGATATCTTTGCAGGATTTCTACGTTAGTGTTTTTCGCGGTACCCCAAAGTTCAATGCCATAAGTCATTATGGGTTTTAGGACTGTTTTGTAGATGAGCAGTTTGTTAGTAAGAGACACATGAGAGTGCCTTCATAACAGCCAATTTAAATGTCGAGTACGCTGATTTAGTTTTTCTCGTTTTTTTTTGTATGTGTGTTCTCCAAGTCTGTTTTCGGTCCAAGTGCATTCCAAGAAATTTTGCTATTTCACTATGTTCTAGTTCGTCACCTCCTAAATTAACAGTGCCCACCTGTTAATTTAGGAGGTGACGAATTTTCTTTGCGTAAGGTAAAAGTGACATGGGTAGATTTAGTAGAGCTTACTTTAATACGCCACTTCTTAACCCATTTATCTATTTTATCTTAATGATTTTGCAAGGTTTCTGATGCACTTTTTGGATTTGTATTGTTGCAGAGGGCTGCTGTATCATCCGCAAATGTTGCGGATAGAACACTTTCTGTAATTGGTATATCAGCTGTATAAATTAGATACAGTGTTGGTCCCAAAACTGAACCTTGAGGTACGCCTGCTTTAATGTCATGGAACATTGAGTAAGAGTCATTAATTTTGACACGAAAGATTCTATCAGCCAGGTATGATTTGATAAGAAAGTACAGGTTGTGAGGTAATTTGGTCTTTACTTTATATAGTAATCCTTGATGCCACACCTTATCTTGTTTGTTTCTCACCTTGCTTGTTGGACATTCAAAAAGGCGGCAGAGCAATATTCCTTCTTTTCCAAAGCATCTCTTATCTTATTGACAACCCTATGAACTTGTTCAACAGTTGAGTGCCCTCCTCTGAGCCAAACTGATGATCTGGGATAATGTTGTCAGATTTGATATAATAGTTCATTCGTCTCGCCAGGATCTTTTCAAACACTTTAGATAGTTGGCTGTTGGCCGCCAAATAAAACTTCCTTTAGTGGATACTCCGTTGTAATTCTCAAACGTTTTACAATACAATATAATAATTCGAATTTATGAAACGTGGCGTCTATTTAATACGGCGTGGATTAATCGAGCGCGTCGTGAGTGCCTAGCACAGCGGCGGGGCGCGGTATGGCGCTCGCGGTCGTCGCGGACGATGGCTTCAACGCGAAGCGAGACGCGGCGCACGAAGACACTCGAAGCTTGCCGAATCGCTGCTCGCGCGACTCGTGTCGTTTAGGTGTAGCGGCGATTGCCGCTACAATAGAATTGGCAGTAGACTTATTGGCCTGTATGCTGAGACTAAGTGTGGAGGTTTCCCAGGTTTTGATATCATAATTATTTCCGATATCTTCCATATCTTTGGATAGTATGAAGAATTAGAATTCCATTAAAAAGTTGAGTCAAGAAAACAAGTGCTTTTTTGGGTAGCTGTCGTAGGACTTCAGCTGTAATTAAACAGAATCCGGGTGCTTTATTTAGTTCCATTTGCTTAATGGTTCTGAGTACTTCCCTTGGCGAGCAGCTTAACAACGGTAGGCTTAATTGTAGATCTGCTTCTAAAACTCTCTTATTTCTCTTTCAGTGTCTTCATCTCCGCAATTTGGGGTAAATACATCACTGAGGAAATCACCAAAAGCATCCAACAAACCTTAGATCAAATACTCAATTTAAAAACTTATTTAGAAACCATGGAATACTCCTGAGCAGATGTCAGACGCCAGACGCATGCGCTATGCGCTTTCCTGTTACGCGTTTTGTTCACACCATGCACGCGTAACATAAAATTTTCAATACTAATGATTTATAAATATATTTTAAACCTAAAACGCAAAATAAATTATTACTGTAACTATACGGTAATTTGTACTATTACTCACATAATATTACAGAATAATAAATGATTTTAGTTACATAATTGATGTGCGATGTTTTGTTATTACTAAACGTAAAGAGGAGCGAGAGGTTCATCGCCGAAGGAGTCGTAGGTGGTTTAAACTACGGATGTTCGTCGCAGGTAGGGCATTGTGGAACGCTAGTTTTGCATCGGTATCGGTAGCTGAATTACGGATGGTAACGTTGATCCAATGACGGATCGTAAAATAAAGGAACCGGGCATTAGTCGGTAATTTGATAACCGATAAGCGGACGAGAGTGGAGAAGAAACCAATAGGCTCGCTTTTTAAAGGTGACCGATTTCTTTCTGGATCGGAAATGGCGGCGCAGTTTTTCCACTTAGTAACTAGTAGACCATTCAAATAGGTGATATGGATGACATGTTTACTTCAGCGCTTAAGGTTCCTTGCGTATTACCAGTGTAAACTTATATAAGTTATAAGAGTTCACTTCACTGATGCTGTTGCTGCGACTGCACATGTGCCGCAGCAGTTAATTCAGTCGCCTCGCCGCACAGGACTATTTGTTTCAACCATAAATAGATGTTCTGGGTCAGCATGTACAGACGCCAGCACATCAAGCTACCCCAATCTGTCAAATTTCTTTTATAGATTTTCAACTTTATCACAAATGCATAAGGTTCCCTTTCAATTGCGGAAATTTGACAGAATGGGGTAGCTTGATGTGCTGGCGTCTGTACTTTGTTTCCGTCAATTTTGGTGATATGAATCTGGATGATCTTCGAGAAGAGGCTCGTAACTTAGATTGGGAGCCCCTCTTTGCACTCGATTCAATTGACGACAAGGTTAATTATTTTACCCAAAGTCTTATAAGACTCTATGACAAGTACGCTCCCACTCGTCCTGTTAAATTAAAACATCTTCCGGCGCCGTGGCTGACAAAGCACCTTAAAACTATTATAAACAAAAAAGTAGCTGCTAAGTCAAAATTT
This sequence comes from Pseudoips prasinana, assembly GCA_951640165.1. Lineage (NCBI taxonomy): Eukaryota > Metazoa > Arthropoda > Insecta > Lepidoptera > Nolidae > Pseudoips > Pseudoips prasinana. The sequence continues at coordinate 12,520,560 of OX621241.1, read as the reverse complement.
AACGCCCGCCACAATTCGGCAAACTGGGAAAAAATCGTACAAATCCGAAATCACTGCAACAAGGTAGGCAAGCCCAACGCCAACATATCCATAGTTCCGTAGAAAACGGAGACCCAGCTAAAGTCTGGAAATTTCTGAGATCATTAGGTGTTGGTAAGTCACGTCAAAACACAACCCCTAAAGATCTGAACTTAGATTTACTAAATCAACATTTCTCTACTTCGTCCAATATACAAAGGGCAACTAAAACTGATACTTTAAATTATCTTTCCGCACTTCCAGCACCTGATCACTTGTCTTTAATCATTTTACTAATTGTGATGTTAAGAGAAGCATCATGTCCATCTCGTTCAATGCAATTGGCAGTGATTGTCTTAGTCGTAAAATGATCCTACCCATCCTAGACGAGATCCTACCCACTATCACCCATATTTTGAACCACACACTTCCCGACACAGTGGAAAGAAGCCAAAATTACTCCATTACCTAAAAAATTGAATCCTTTATCCTTCACCGAATATCGTCCTATATCCATATTACCGTTCATATCCAAAGTTCTTGAACGTCTTATTTATAATCAACTAAATAACTTCCTTTGCAAGAACTCTCTCCTCAATTCCTTTTCAGTCCGGTTCATAGTACGACTACGGCACTGATTCACATTACAGATAACCTGAGGTCTTCTATGGATAGTGGCGAACTGACGGTGCTCTGTCTACTGCACTTTAGCAACGGTTTTAACACCGTAGATTTCGACATATTGCTCGGTATACTATGCTCTCTGAACATATCTCCAACGGTAATTGATTGGTTTCACAGTTACCTGTATGGCAGACGCCAACGAATCTGTATCGAAGATGCAACCTCTTCCTGGAGCTATACATCAGCTGCCGTGCCGCAGGGTGGCGTTTTATCTCCTTGTTTATTTGCAGTATTCATTAATGCTATATCAAAAAATCTGAATTCGTCCTACCACCTTTATGCAGATGATCTTCAAATTTACAGCCGAGCCTCTCCTGATAATTTACCGGAAGCTATAGACTCTATTAATTCAGATCTTTTACATATATGCACATGGAGTAAATCTTATGGGCTAACAGTAAACCCGTCTAAATCTCAGGCCGTTATCGTTGGCAGTACCGGAATGAGATCCAAAGTTGGTTGGTTGGTCACGAGTCCCTAATATAATGTTTGACAATGCAATTATACCTTTAAGTGATAAAGTGAAAAATTTGGGGATATACATTATACATACATGTGAAACAGGTGACAACCAATGTACAACTTAATGGAGCTAGGTTGGACCCTGTTGAATCAACTGTATTCTTGGGTATCACTATTGACTCAAAGCTACAATGGAGCCCACAAATAGAAAAACTGTCCCGCAAATTAAGTTCTGCAGCATATGCAGTGAAAACTATCGGCTGACTGATGTTGACACAGCTAGAATGGTATATTTCTGTTATTTTCATAGTGTAATGTCCTATGGAATTCTTCTCTGGGGTAGCTCTGCTATGTCAGCACCAACCTTTACCAACAGATTGTGTTGGTAAAGACAGGTTTAGGTTTTCTGATGATCTCAATGATCTCTCATGTGTATCACTTACTAACTAACTTTTTTAGTAAATCTTATACTGTTGAGGCAGCTCGCCTCTGGAATGTGTTGCCTTTAACAATTAGACGTGCTCAATCCCTTGGTTTGTTTAAAACACTAGTGAAAAACTACTACTTGTCACTATGAATGCATTTCCACTGTCCTTCCATATTATATTGTTTATTATGTATGTATGTAACTATGTATGTATTATTATGTTTATGTAATTAAGTATGTATTATATCTCATGACATGGTAGTATTACTATTAAGTAAATGCCATAATTAGTTTGTAAGAATTTGGATTCCTACTTAAATTATTTTATCTTGCACTACCCTTATCGTGTTGTCTTTCTATATTTCTGCTTCTTATCCATCCAAAGGTTGTCTGGAAGAGATCGCTGAATGCGATAAGACCGCCTATTTATAGCTATTGCTCTCAATGTTTCCTATATTTTTATCTGTAATTGGTGTGCAATAAAGAGTATTTATCTTATCTTATCTTATATAGGTAACCGCGACACAGGTATTCAATTCCATAGTGCGGGCTACCCCGCAATATGTAATGTCCGTATAATATCTTTAAATAATATTACTCGGAAATTAAATGGGGCTGGTGGCAACTGGAGCCGAGTATGCTCGGTTCAGGGGTGCTACCGTCTAATTCGCCGGTGATCGTGATCGGCGTTCAAATAGATGAAGGTTAAATATGACTAAATCATTCATTCAATCGGCTTCCATGAGCACAATGACATGTAACGTCATATACATTGTATACGTGTTCTGGTATCGATTTTCAACGTTGTATGGGTAGCCAAAATTATAGTTTATTTATTCGTAAACAGGTTTACATGTCATTTTCTTATTTACAAATACATATAATATATATAATAATATAACACATCAATAATAAGCAAAAATAAAATTATTAGGATGTCAGTATTTCAATAAATAAGAAATTCATGTTGTCGTCTAATGTCAATTGTAACAGAAATAAGTAAACATTATTAAATCAATAGATAGTAAATAAGTACAAGAATTAATTAGCCTTTATATGTTTTAAAAATTCATCGAAGGAATAGAACGACTGTTCGACTAGCCATTTTTTAATGTATCCTTAAAACAATCTATATTCGAGCTCCCGACAACATTATCTGGTAGGTTATTATAGACTATTTATTGTATTTCCCAAACTGGTTTTAAGTTGCTTAGTTTATGGATAAATGGCGTTTCTTGTTTCCTCCTTTTCTCTGTTAAACTTTGTATAATGCTGTAAAGGTAAAATGTATTATGATGTAAGTGTACTTGCATCGCTTATTCGATGAGTTCGACTAGCACTTGACCTAGTTCCCTGCAGCCTTTCGTTTAAATATCCACGAACGAATATCTGCCTTCCCTTGTTCGTTGAAACGTGAAGATTGCTACATGTTTTCAAACATTCGGCTTTATCTTCGTGTAACAGTTTTTATTCTAGTTTTGTATCAGCAGATAGAATGTAGTTAGGTAAGATACATTTGTGATTATAATTACATAAACTGCACTGCTAGTTGGATTTCCAAGTATGACTGTAAAGCGTTATTGGAATTGTACTAGAATGTTATTAGGAACAAAGAGTGTACTTGTGTATGTCTCACATAAATGGATAATTTATTAAGCTATTGCATAGCTTCTATCGCGGGCCTTGAGCGTGGGGACCGAATCCAGAAATTCCGTAACGAAAAAAACCTAACACCCCCCACTCCGACCCCCATCTATCAATAAATACCAGAACTTTTAATGACTTTTTGAAATATCACGCTTGTCTCTAAAGAGACAAGCGTGACTAAAGTTCAGCAACCCGCCTTTAGGTGGCATTGGTTGTATTGGAAAACTACCGTAATCAGCTGTTTGTGAGAAAGTATATAGGTGTATAGGTATCATCTACGTACAACAGTGAATATCTGTACTCGTATAATTTGTATACAAAGTGTTTTAAATGTGAATAAACAAAGTGCATTTATTAATGAAGAAAGTCACGAAAAAATAGTGAAAGAAAATGAGTTAGTACTCTATATACATTCATTTTATTATTATTATCACAAATGCAGTATTATAAAAGGGTACACTACATTAATACGAAAAACTTTATTCCGACAGTCACAAATACGAATTTCAAAATACCGACTTTCATAATTCCGAATGGTAGAAAATCCAGAATATTACAACTCTGACTTATCATTATTCCTAGCTTTACAATTCCTAAATTTCAATATTCCTAACGTTTATAATTACTATTCTCAAAATACCGAGTTTCAATAGATCGAATAACAAAAAGTCCGACTTAATGATAATTCGAAATATCAACAATACGAATAAAAATATTTTGTTTTCCCGGTCACAGTTCTAACCTAACCTAACCCAAATGAGGGATCTGGCACTCGGCGGCTGCATGCAACATGCAAGCAGGCAGGCATACAACATGCAAGCACGCATGCAGCATGCAAACAAGCATGCAGCATGCAAGCAAGCATGCAGCATGCAAGCAAGCATGCAGCATGCAAGCAGGCATGCAGCAAGCAAGAAGGCATGCAACATGCAAGCAGGCATGCAACATGCAGCAAGCATTGTTTCTGTCACGGCTCCGGCGCTGCGGGGTTTGGGCGGTCCCACGCGAGCTTATCGTCGCAGATGGTTTTAGCGCCCACCACCGCAGCTTCGGCTTGCTGGCCGGCTTCGCCGGCCAGCCTCAGCCGCGGAGGCGGGCTTTCAAAGCCACCTGCTCCTCAGCTCGCGGGCCGCCCCACCCCTCCGCGCCTACGCGGGCTTAAATTACACTCTAGGGTAGGGCAGACAAGACTACGTGAAGTCGGTTTTGCAGCGATTCGTTTCTGTCACAAAATTTTGTAGCACAACGTGTTGATTTTTAGTTTATACGAAGTATTGAAATTCGGAATGTCGTTTTTCGGACCGAGAACCCTTCGATCATTTGGCTCTTAGAACGTATGAAAATCGGAATACTAACAAATCGCATTTACGACTTTCGGAAAGATAAATTTCGTGATATTTAATAATAGACATTACAATCCTAAGGTATTGTGAAATTCGGACTTTTGAAAATCGGAACATCAAAATTCGGATTAAAATATTTCGGAGTATTTGGGTGTTCCCATTATAAAATAAATAAATAATTTGATTGCATACGTTGATAAAACATGCTATGCAATAGCTTCACCGCGGCAGTCTCCGAGTGCCACACGTCTTTTTTATTTATTGAATGACGTCCAATAGCTGTAACATCTACTTAAACTTTTGACTACACGTGTGGCGCAGTGGCTAAGACAGTCGCCTCGCCGCTTCGTGTCGCGGGTTCGGGTCCCGCGCCGGACAACTATTTGTGTGACCCATAAATAGTTGTTCTGAGTCTGGATTTAATTTGTGTCTATTATATGTTTGTAAAGTACCCCGCAACACAGGGATTAATTTCACTAATGCGGGCGTTGTCTTTAAAAAAAAACTAAAATGTTTTAATCAATACAGTTACATAATTTAAATTTACAACTTCTAAAGGTGCTACAACGTGCACAATAACATTGGTGAGTAACACTGATTAGAAATAAAAAACAAGTTACAGGCTAGTCAGTATCCCCATAATCTACGTTAAGATTACACACATGACAAAATTTTACTGATATTACTTTAAGCAGGTGAAGTGCCCCATATTGGCATTTATAGACTGCCAATATGAGGCATTTTGCATTTGTTTTACGATTGTGTCTGGCGTGAGTACCATGTAACGTCATAATCTATACATATAATAAAATCGTAAGAAAGTAAAAACTGTACATTGAATATTTTTTAAAGGATACTTGGGGAGTGATCTACAATCGATCTTGAAACCAAAAATATAATTTTTTGAATTTTTGTCTGTATGTATGTCCGGGCTAAACTCAAAAAGTCAGCATGGATTTACTTCAAATTTTTCATGAATATTACTAAGAGGTCGGGCCAACATATAGGCTATATATTATCAGGCTATCTCTCATGGGGGAGGAGCTGTGATAATTTATTAAATTTAACGCGGGTAAAACTGCGGGGCACAGTTAGTTATAATATAACGACTAGAGGCGCAGGGTGATATGTATTTGTTGGTGTTTATGATACCTAAAAACGAAGCTCTATACCAAAACAGTTTCCAACCTGTCTCCTCTTTTCCCTTCCTGGATTTAATCACTGGTTGTATGTTAAGTCGATTAATAACGTCTGATCACTAATGTACACGTCATATAATATAAGCCTGGGCACAAACTTATGATGGAATATTTTTATTTATCCTCGTAACAATGTCCTTTGTTTATAAAGTCTAATTTGTTGTTTTTGTGTATACCCTCAAAGATTTTGATGTTGGTATGCATTGGATTGCCTTAATATTTGATAGCCCATGCTAGCCCAGGCATGCTACTGCATACAATTATTGAGATTTGTGTGGATACGCAAGTGTCTATTTACATTGATTTAAATGTGACTTTTGTTTTCCGGTAATTATTCATACGTGGCGAGTCTGATTTTTATGAATTCCGATATGTGCATTCACAAGTATGGAAACTACCACTGTGTCAGTTTTGAAGAAGACCGGTTCAGTTGTTGCGGAATAGTGCGATCTGAAACGATGTAGTTCGTTTCAGATTGAGTCGACTAAGAAAGAGCTTCACTTACACTCGGCTCCATAGCTAAGCACATGGTGAAGGTTATTATCCCTCTAAGTTAGAACTACATACTTTCTTCTTGTTTTATACTTTTTTCTAAATCTTTTTCTTAGATAGATAACTCTTTATTGCACACCAAACACATAACTTGAGTAAAAAAATCTAAAATCTTAATCCGTGTAAATATATAAATAGAAATTAATTAAAAAATAAAATCATCAATCATTATTTCAGGCAGTGAACCGATATAAAAAATTATATAAAAAAAATATATAAATAAATAAAAATAATTAATAAATAAACTCGTTTATTCTTGGGCCAGACGATCAGCATTGCCATCCAGCGTGGCAATGCGGCCAGCCTTCTGGGCACTTTTATATACCCCACATTAAGAATCAAATCAAAATGAAAATGGCATTATTATTACATTCCCATTCACTTTATTATTGGTTTGCCCCAGGTTCTCAACTGACTGGAATAAAGGCATCTCATTTATTTCAAGACTTGAAGAAATGCTTGGCTTAGAGAATAATACATTACGCCCCAAGGGAGGAAAGTAGGACATTTCAACCCGCGCGATATTGTCACCCGAGCCGAAGGCGAGGGTGACAAAAGCGTGGGTCGAAAAGTCCTGCTATCTTCCCGTGGCGCGTATACTATTTTTCATCATACCAGGACCGAAAGTTTAATGACATTGTATATAAGTAAAACGAATGTAGTTCAAATTATTCATTGAGAGTACATTACGTCCCAAGGGAGGAAAGTAGGACATTTCTTGTTATGAATGTAGTTCAAATTATCCATTGAGGGGGTCCGGGGCGAAGCCCTGATGGGGTCCGGGGCGAAGCCCCGGTGGGGGGTTGAAACAGACGAAAAAAAAAATTTATTAAAAGACTTGACATAAGCGTGGGTCGAAAAGTCCTGCTATCTTCCCGTGGCGCGTATACTATTTTTCATCATACCAGGACCGAAAGTTTAATGACATTGTATATAAGTAAAAGGTCTTCATCAATTTTATTAATACGATGCAATTTCTTCCAAGCAATAAATTGATTGTAACAATTTTTATATCGCTGTACCGATTTGGAGGGTGCTAAATTTTGAGTTATTTCCGCAGCTTCCGCAGCAATGTTTCGTCTCACTTCTTCATCTTCAGAGTCGTCACTTGAATAATCCGATGAATTCATTGTCAGGTTTTTTTTTACACAGCTGTATTCACTTATTTTTTATACACAAGTTTTTTTCTATGTATATTTTTGATGTAATTTTTATCAGAATCAGAAAATTTGACTCTTAGATAAATATTATTTTATTTTATTATTATTAAATGATGTTATTGCCGCGTGTATAATAATATGGGCTTGAAATAACAACTGCACGGTTACCATGGTAATGAGTTATGTCAAATAGATAACGGGAAGAAAATTGAGCAGTCTGAAATATGCATCTTTCTTCCCGCAAACAAAAGAAGAAATTCAAACTTTCGGCCTCGGAATGATAAACTGTCACTAATTGTGAGCAGTATGAAATATGCATCTTTCTTCCCGCAAACAAGAGAAGAAATTCAAACTTTCGGCCTCGGGATGATGAAAAAACATTTTTACAAACCCCCGGTAAATTTAACCTTATCTAAATCCCACTAGTGTTTCAATTTCAAAACTAACTTGTTTTGGTTGTATTCACATAGATATTGGATGTAAATGTTTGTTCTGTTTACAGTGTTGATCCAAATGAAGTTACTTTTAGAGTGGAGAAGAACAGCAAAGGATATGAAGCTCGTGACGTAGCCGAACGTGTTGGTAAGTAATAGCTGTTTTTTTAACTGAAAATTTCTTAAGGCGCGTTGAGCACATCTTGGGTTAACAAAAATCATGGAACTCGTGTTATCGTCACCGAAAGCTTTCTATGAGCTATGTGTATATATAAATGTACATAGATATACATCCGTGCGTTATTAGTTTACATTATTTATATATAAATGTAACAAAAGTGTCAACTATTATATTGTAGACTAATCTATAGAAGTGTAAAAATAGTTATCATGTTTTTTTTCATATCTGATTTTAATATATAATGGTATTGATATAAATTCTTAATTTCAGCTGAAATTAAAGATGATTTGCGTCGCGAGACTGGAGCCGAAATTTATTCTACTGGAGTAGGCGATAGGGTAAGAGTTATTATTAAGAGTATTGATGAAACAACATTTAGTATTCAATGACCTGAAATGTTTTATTTTTTTATTACCTATAGGTACTTCAGACTCAAAATGTTACCTTAATTAATTATTAAAGCATTTAAATACCGGAATTCATTCAATACAAATAATGTTACAATATAATTTAATTGGTTATGAAGTTAGTTCAACTCATTACCTTGAAGCAAAAACGCTTAACGCTTGCCATGTATTTGCAATAACCCTGAAACATTGCTTACTTCTCATTATAGACCAAACGTCCCGTGAGTCGCCAGCTCGAACAAACAAAATTCTGGGGAATGGATGTGCCGGTCGTTATAGCTCTTGTGGGCAGCGGGTCCGTTCTGCTCATAGGGGGAGTGATCTTTGCCTTCATGTTAAAGAGAGACTTAAGCTCCAACAAGAATGCAAAAATGCAAGGCCTTTCTTCAGCTGCTGAGATAGATGCTGAAGCTACCAGGGATTATCAGGTACATATTCCAATATTTTACTTCATGTGGTAATGGTATAATCCTTTCTTATATGTTCATGAGTAATGTTCATAGATTGTTAAAGATTTATCTTTATAGCTTAGATACCTATTTTCACTGATTTATAAATTGTAGTAAAAATAGGTTTATTTTAAGTGAGTGCTGAAACTGAATAGTTAATAGAAATTGAAAGAAAAGAAATCGTATTTATATACAATTCAATGATGTTTCAGGAGTTGTGCCGTGCCCGGATGTCGGGCAAGTGGTCAGGTCAGCAGACGACAGAGCGCCCCCACACCCCGCTGAACCTCCTCAGCGGATCACCTCCCTATCACGAGAACCTGAAGGCAACTCACCATCAACTCGATCCAGTACTTCGTCCTGGTGAGCTCAAATGTGAAAATTTTATAAAACCGATTTTACTATCAGGAAATTATTAGAGCTCAAATTCTGTACTGTTTTATTTACAAGTATTTTCATAAACACGAAGACAATCAATTTCCAGTTACAGAAATTTTGGACGGCGGTGTTACTGCTAAAACGTTTTGTAATCTTTTCAGGAGTGAGGAACCGGCTTTGACCAACATGGACATCTCTACTGGACATATTGTTTTGGTAAGAAATCCTTTTTTAACCGACTTCAAAAGGAGGAGGTTCTCAAGTTCACCGGTATTTTTTTTTTTTTATGTATGTACACCGATTACTCAGAGATTTATGATCCGATTTACGTGATTCTTTTTTAGTTTGATGCGAAATAGTTGTCATTTGGTCCCATAAAAATTTTGTATAGTTTGGCCTAGTAGTTTTAATTTTGTGGACATTTTTGTATGAACATTTTTGTTTATGTGGACGATGTAACTGTCTTTGTCACTTTGTTTTAAATCTTAGCCAGCCTGGCTAGACTCATACTGTTCAAATGTGTCCTGGCATGTACATAAAGAACAATTTCAGACGACTAGCATTTAATATGCGCGTACAAGCTCATTTTTGGAAGCGCATGTAGGCGCACCTTTTAGCACAAGCGCACTTTTTTACCCATTACGCTGAGATTTATGAACCGATTTACGTGATTCTTCTTTAGTTTGATGCGGAATATCTGCAATTTTTAGGGTTCTTTAGCCAAATGTCAAAAAACGGAAACCTTATGGATTTGTCATGTCTGTCTGTCCGTCCGTCCGTATGTCACAGCCACTTTTTTCCGAAACTATAAGAACTATACTGTCGAAATTTGGTAAGCAGATGTATTCCGTGAACCGCATTAAAATTTACACATTTACACACAAAAATAGAAAAAGAAACAATAAAATTTGGGGTACCCCATACTTAGAACTGAATTTAAAAAAAATTCATCAAGCCATACATGTGGGGTATCTATGGGACCTATCCATAGATATTCGAAATGATATTGAGGTTTATGATATCATTTTTTTCTTAACTGTATAGTTTGCGCGAGAGACACTTCCAAAGGCGTAAAATGTGCCCCCCTGAGAATGACAAAACTAAAACAAATTGATGATGTACATTACCATGCAAACTTCCAGCGAAAATTGCTGAACGAGATCTAGCAAGTAGTTTTTTTAATGCGTCATACATCGTAAACCGCAATTTACCTTCCATTCTATCAACTCAAATACTTGCTGCTACGGAAAAAAATCATTCCACCTTTCACGGGCGTCTAACTCGAACTCTCTCGACTCGTTGTCTTGATCATCAATACGACCTAGTTTATGAGACTTCTGCTCCGTACACTAGATGGCTAATCGATCATGAATAAGACCTAGTCTAACAGCCCTCTGCTCAGCAGACTCATTAGCTAATCAATCATAGATAAGACCTAACCTATGAGCCCTTTGCTCAGTAGACTCGTTGGCTCATCGATCATTAATAAGCCCTTTTTTCATAGACTCATGCCCTCTGCTCAGCAGAGTTGATGGCTATTCGATCATTAATAAGACCTAATCTATAAGCCCTCAGCACACAGACACGTTAGCTAGATGGTCATAAATACGGCCTAACCTATGCGCTTGCTTTTCAGACTTTCATGAATCTTAGCGAGTCTAGACTCGTACTGTGCAAGTTTTCTTAGAGTGAACGTAATTTTATGAAGTTATTCTTACTTTACAAACGGTCTTTTCGATCTTTCTCTGTCTCACAAGAACGTGAAAAAGAGTTTCGAACAACATTTTTTCGGAGGATAGGTATTTCTTTTTCCGTTCTCGTTTGTTGGGAACTATAGTTTTGAGGCGCGCGGCACCTTCCGTAGTCCTTCCCATAGCTAGACACTAAAAAGTAACAAATAAAAAATCTTCGTTTAAAAAAAACCGACTTCAAAAACTAAAAAGTATTAAAAAAATATCTTAATAAAGATTTAATTTAATACATCTCTTATGCAAACGCAATACCTTTAATATTAATGAAATACTATAATTTTATGTGCTACCTATTAATAGGTTTGAAGTCGGTGCCAAGCTCTAAGCAAAATAAAAGTTAATATTACATAGTTACAGCTTTCATACTTTGTGATGAAATTCCTACACTAAAGATTAACCTACGTATATAGACTTAAAGAACAATATGAATTAATATGAAACAGATGAAACCGTATCATAAAAATATATTTAATATTAACCTGAATGAGTTACTATAGTTATAATAAATCTATATTATGCCTTTATATGAATATATTTGTGGCCCTGAAAAATAAACAGATAAATTATCAATTAATCAGACAACGCATCAAAATTTTACTAAATTTCGAGACGACCGTGTGTCCGCTTGGGTTGTTTGTGTAGAAATACGAAGCTATCCCGCTGAAAGTAACGCGCGACGAGTGTGGTACCTACTATTACATTTGGCTTGGCACCGACATCAAACCTATTAATAGGTAGCAGATACAAATTATAGTATTTCATTAATATTAAAGGTATTGCGTTTGCATAAGAGATGTATTAAATTAAATCTTTATTAAGATATATTTTTTTAATACTTTTTAGTTTTTGAAGTCGGTTTTTTTGAACGAAGTTTTTTTTATTTCCTACACTGTCACGTTGCTTTGCTACAATTTTGAAAGTAATTGAAATAGAAAGAGAATTATAGATTTCGACAACCTATTCTGTTAGGTTGCTAAAATTTCACCGTAACTTAATTGACAAAGCATTGGGGACAAATTAGGTTCAAATCCAGACAGTTGAGGTAGTTCTGCGAGCCGAGAAGTCTACAGCTGGAGCAATAAAATAGAGACCTCAATATACAAAAATGTTGATGTGTTTTTGAATGTCGCCAGGCATATATGGAAGATCACCTACGCAACAAAGACCGACTAGAACAGGAGTGGCGTGCCCTCTGCGCTTACGAAGCCGAGCCCTGTGCCGCTAATGCTGCCCATAAAGCTGACAACACTGGAAAGAACCGCTACGCTGAGGTTCTGCCCTACGATCACTCCAGGGTCACGCTCAACACGCTGTCCAACCATCTTGGATCTGATTACATCAATGTTTCTACTATTGTGAGTATCTATGACTTAATTCTAAAACCTCCTTCTAAAGAATACATCAAAACAGCAACGGCAAGAGCAGATACGCTAGTAACATGCAGAAAACTGATGTGATCTGCTGTAGTGCTCTAAAGCGACTTCACTCATTGTCGATCTCTCTAGCGTGAAACTTATGTTGTTAATACTCAAATCTTATCTTCGATCTTATTATAATAACAAAATCAGAATACATATATAATTGAGGAAAAGTTTAAAAGTAGAAATAACATAATATTTATTTTTGACATACATAATTTATTAGTTTATCAGCTTTCCAAAACAATAAATGATGAGGTCACTATCAGTACTATCTTAGTATAAGCTAAAGAAAAAAGGGATTTGCTGCAGCTCTGGTATTCTAGATCTGATAGCTCTGGTAGTTTGGAACTAAATATTTAGCTGTTAAGGTTGCGCCACTTGCGATTTCTCCATTGGTCGTATACTCCGTCGTTTCTGATAGACCACTTCGTCGGATTGGGAGCATCTTTCCAGCCCGAGTAGTACACGTCCCAACCGACGTGTTGCCCATACCAGTCCATTTCGCACCAGAACTGGGCAGTTTTACTTTTTTTGAAGGACCACGCAATCTTATCACCCGGTTTAACCCATATACCATCATTGCCTCCTATTTTTATGTTTGCGTCGGCACACCACATATGTGCGTGATGCTTCCCCTCGTTATAGACCTCTACGAGCCAGACCTCTTTCTCTTCTGCGAGGCTGATGATGGTCCCTAGCGCGGAGGTGGCTCCACCAATCACACCCCACGCAAAACTATGCACCGATGCGAGCTGCGTCATCACCAGCGCTCCTACCACCAGCATATACTTGAAATTCATGGCGTAAACTTTCTCTCTTGGCTATAAGTGAAAACATAAAAACTATTAGGTACCTATTGACAATTAAAATTTAATTTAATATAAATCTCAATAGTAACATAACTTACCGTAGTAATGGTAGACCGACGATTCTGAAGCACACTGCGAACTGAGTTTTAGTGAGACACATAGCGTTTATATATTGTGAATAGGAGGAAAAAAAATTGTAAAATACTGAGTAGCTTCATTCTCATATAATTGCTCTAGTTTTAATCAACATCCGAGGTTTTTTAAAGGGCTATGGGAATAAAAACAGCAAAATTTTAATATAATAAACGAGTTGTACAGCCATCACACCATGACTACGAGTCCAATGATAGATACAGTAATATATCATAATCGTATACTTGTTACCTAAATTATTATCGCAGAAAATTGCTTAAAAGTCCTTTTTTGGCTTATATAGAAAGTGGTATTGGTTTGATCGAAACCTGGGCCTTGCTGAGGCCATTTAAAAGGTGCCACATCGGCTACCGGTATATCGAGGTTAAATTATTTGTACGAGAACGCCACCGTGCTCGTCCGACTCTGGGATCACATCTCGAAACATATTCAACTGCAGCGCAGCATGAGACAAGGAGACGTCATACTAGTATCTCCAAAACTCCTCCGCATTCGGAGATATCTTCTTATTTCTGGACTGGAAAGGCATCAATTCCAATGGCGAGCACATCGATCACATTCAATTCCATTACCTTGATTCCTTCGATTATAGTAATCATGGCTCAAACACATATATACAGTCTCTCAACAACTGGGTCTGTATTGAATATGGATAAAATGTCAAAGTTCATGTTGTCGCAATTGTAGACGATTATATTTACCTAGGACAGACTATCCAACAAGGTTGATAATTGAAATCGTTGTATAAGTGTCGAGACGTAGTCGCTCACTTCGAGCAAAGGAGAGGGATATGTTCGGAATATCCCTCCGAGATCTGAAGCGGCAGTGCACATAGCTCGTAGAACCGATGGCCACTGGGGCAGAATGGTTCTTGAGTGTCGACCATGAAGCGGAAGACGCTGCGTAAACAAGCCCAAGTTCCACGATGATGCAATGGTTAAGCCGCTGAACGCGGGTAGCGCAAGATCGGCCATAGTAGAGATCCATGGGGCAGGCCTTTGTCCAGTTGTGGGCGTCTTTCCGCTAACATGATTATGTTCTTTATGGATACTTCACTGTTTAGTGCTCCTGGCCGCATTATGACTACGTCGGCTATTCTTAATGGGGAAAACCCAATAACGCAGATCATATGGTGCACGAGTGTGTGAGCTAACACAGGTGTGCACCAAGTGCAATAATCCATTGAGACAGTTATTCGACTGTAGCGCAAAATCAAGTTCAGGACCGACATGTGCGCTCCAAAGAACGGGCATATTACACCGTCAATTTTTTGACTTCAGTTTACTGCTATATTTTTTTGCCAAAAAATCGCCAAAAACGCTTTTTGACCGACCCGGGATTTGAACCCAGGACACCAATACCTGCGGTTGAACATGCTACCGCTACACCAACGAGTCATTCAAAGACAAATTATAATACTACAAAAGTCGTATTGAGTTCAGATAATGACGGAATAGATCGACGTCAGCTAACATCTGTATGTGATTAGAAAAGCGTCACGTGTCTATTGAACAAATAAGGATAAACCACTGCGTCAGAAGAAATTTTGCAGGAAAGTTTTCTTGGTCGCAGTTTACCTTAAAATTATTTGTTTATGCACTCCCATAGACATTCCCACTGTTCTAGATAGATATTATATAACAAAAAACCCGGCGAAGACTGAGTCAGTTGATGGTACAGTCAGCTCCAAAAGTCGATGAACAGAATGTATATTTTACAGTACAGTTACGGCTTCAAATCAGGGTAATCTAATGATATATTTAATGGATGTGCTGGCGTCTGTACAGACTTTTTATCCATTAAATATTATCATTAGATTACCCTGATTTGACGCCGTAACTGTACTGTTAAATATACATTCTGTTCATCGACTTTTGGAGCTGACTGTACCTACAAACAAATAATGTTCCGAAGGTTCTAATACAGAAATTTCAGTGACACTGGACCCTCATTTCATAAAATTTAAATTTATCTACTAAAAAAAACACAACGGTTTAAAAGAACTTAATGAAACTAAAAAAATTAATAATAATAATAACCTGGGACGTTATTTACAGACGACCATCTGATCCCAAATTGAGCAGAGCTTGTGCTATGGAAACCAGATTTTTTGTAAATACATACTTATATAGATAATGACACCCAGACTCAAGACAAACATGTCCATGTTCATGGACACAAATATCTGTCCTGAGTGGGATTCGAGCTCACGACCTCCGGCGTGAAAAGCAAACATTTGCCAACCATGCCAACAGGCTCCAGGCATGCCAACAGGCACTAAAAAAAAATGTAATTTTACGAAAAAAAAATTGTCGCAGTTTATCCTCCTTTCTTTAATAGACACGTAACGCTTTTCTAATCACATACTGTAGATGTTTGCTGACGTAGATTCCGGTTCATGGTTACCATTCAAGAACCTTTCTACCCCAGTGGGCGTCTGTTCTACGAGCTATGATGTGCAAGGAAGGTTCGAAGGTGATTGATGTGCTCGCCATTGACATTGACGTCTTTCTAGTACAGAATTATGAAGATATCTCCCAATGCAGAGGTGGACAGTTTTCGAGATACTCGTATGACATCTCCCTATCTAATGCCTCGCTGCAGTTGAATAGGTCTCGAGTTCTGATCCCCTTTAAAATACTTCGGATATTGATGAAAACTATAACAATTATATGAGTATTTAGGCCTACTCTGAGTATTACAAAATGTATTTCCTCCTATTCACAATATATAAACGTTAGGTGTCTCATTACAAATCAGTTCGCAGTGTGCTTCAGAATCATCAATCCACTTTTTATTAAGGTAAGTTATGTTACTATTGAGATTTATATTAAATTAAATTTTAATTGTAAATAGGTACTTAAATGTTTTTACGTTTTCACTTATAGCCAAGAGAGAAAATTTACGCCATGAATTTCAAGTTTATGCTAGTGGTAGCAGCGCTGGCGATGACGCAGCTCGCATCGGTGCACAGTTTTGCGTGGGGTGTGATAGGTGGAGCCACCTCCGCGCTAGGCACCATCATCAGCCTCGCAGAACAGAAAGAGGTCTGGCTCGTCGAGGTCTATAACGAGGGGAAGCATCACGCACATATGTGGTGTGCCGATGCAAACATAAAAATAGGAGGCAATGATGGTATAGGTATGGGTTAAACCAGGTGACAAAATTGCGTGGTCCTTCAAAAAAAGTCAAACTGCACAGTTCTGGTGCGAAATGGACTGGTATGGCCAACACGTCGGTTGGGACGTATACTACTCGGGCTGGAAGGATGCTCCCAACCCTACGAAGTGGTCTATCAGAAACGACGGAGTATACGACCAATGGAGAAATCGCAAGTGGCGCAACCTTAACAGCTAAATATTTAGTTCCAAACGGGACTATCTAGAATACCAGAGCTGCAGCAAATCCCTTTTTGCTGTAGCTTATGCTAAAGAAAGTATCTATTGACAGTGCCGTCATCATGTTTTGTTTTGGAAGCTGTTCAGTTAATAAATTATGTATGTCTAAAATAAATATTACTTATGCTATTCTTTTACGTATAAACTGTTTCCTAATTATATATACACATATCCTGATTTTGTTATTATAATAAATCCATAACATATAGTGCTTAATATTTTTCTTTATCATTCTGTGAGTCATTGACATTAGTCAAATAGAAATATAGAATTTTATTTGTGTAATTGGTATTGCTAGAGTAACAAACAACCAGCAGTTACACTCGCTGTCTAAGGGTGACGTAGAAACCAGTAGGTAGATATACGTCTCCAAACTTAATTAATTAATTATAAGGGGAAACTTTCAGTCTACTTTGATAAATACCTTTTGACTTTTTCTGCTAATAACAATCTCCTACATTTGGGTTATTGTCTTTTTCTTTAATTATATGTTAAAACTTACTTGCAAAGTATCCTTGAATTAATATGATAATATACTTATCAAATGTCAAAACCTAGTTATGAGTAAGGCAATGCCTTTTGGGGTACAGGCTATCGTATGGTCCAAGGAATAGAGCTACATTACTCATCGAATGTTTCTCTCTTCTTAATTAATCTTCCTGGTCGATATATGACCACGGTGGCCTATCTTATTGAAAACTATCAACTTGTTCAGAGAGAACGGATTTGAATGAAATTTGGTATACAGATGGTCTAGACCCTGAGAAAGAACATAGGCTAATTTTTATAGTTAGGATAACACATAGGCCATAAAGTCAAAGTTTAACGCGGGTAACAGCTAGTACTCATATAATATTATAGTGCACAGGTAAGATAAAACGAGTGCACTTTCTATTTCCTCATTTCCACTCTCATTGTTCGATGGGACGACTAGCAGTCGCGACTGTAAAGACGTCAGGTGACCGACGGCTTTACGTGGTATACGAGATACGAAGGGGTATTACCGCCAGCTTCCAACTTCGAGGCTGATACTGAGAACTGCAACCAATGAAGCAGTATTTTAATTTGTTTACAATTACTTTGTACCAAGCTTACTACTTTTTGTTACGTAGCAGGATATAAACTTTTTAAAGGAAGGACGTCTCAATTTTGGTTATGGAAAATATGAGTGATAGGGAAACGTAAATACAATCAGCTGTATAATTGAAAGCGCATGTGACGCAGTGGCTAAGGTAGATATTTAACGTGATTATTATGTTTCATTCTCCGAGAACAAAGCATTGTTTAGGTTATAAGCCCGTGCTTTTCCATCAGTTAAGATTAGCCTTAAAAATAAATAAAAAGCATATTAAAAAAGAAACAAAATTAGTTTGTATAACCGTCACACGTCACCGTAGCCTAATTGGTAGTGCTCCTGCCTACGAAGCTGGTGGTCCTGGGTTCGAATCCCGGTAAGTGCAAATATTTGTGTGATGAGTACGAATATTTGTTTCTGAGTCATGGATGTTTTCTATGTATATAAGTATTTATCTACCTATATAAGTATGTATATTGTCGCCTGGTACCCATAGTACAAGCTTTGCTTAGTTTGGGGCTAGGATGATCTGTGTGACATTGTCCCCAGATATTAATATAAAACCAGCCAAATTCGAGTTGGACTCGCGCTCGAAGGGTTCCGTACCATTATCTTTTAAAACGATAAAAAAAACACGTATGGGAGCCCCCTTAAATATTTGTTTTATTTTGTTTTTTGGTATTTGTAGTTATAGCGGCAACAGAAATACATCACCTGTGAAAATTTTAACCGTCTAACTATCGCGGTTCATGGGATACAGCTTGGTGACAGACTGACAGACATACAAACAGACAGCGAAGTCTTAGTAATAGGGTCCCGTTTAACACTTTGGGTACGGAACCCTAAAAACAGAATACATTTCTTTTTTTAACAATAACTTACTTTAGAATCATTTTTAATTCCGTTAAACATAAAACAACATAAATATTTCAACGGAGACTAGTCATAGTGTCGGCAATGGACTTAGGTATAAATTGACAGACTATCTCCACCTTCCTAGCTTTGGGCTGCTACTGAGAATGATAGTGTTAGAGGAGGAGATTGTGATTAAGCACAAGCGTGCGCTTGTGCTTAATCACAGAAGTATTCGATTAAACTGATTGAAAATGTACCAATACAAAAATTATACATTTTTGCAGACCGATCACGACCCTCGCAATCCAGCCTACATCGCTGCAGCAGGCCCGATGGCCCACACGGCTCCAGACTTTTGGCAGATGGTGTGGGAGCAAGGCAGCGTAGTCATGGTGATGTTGACTCGGCTCACGGAGAATGGACAACAACTCTGCCATCGCTACTGGCCTGAGGAAGGATCTGAGCTCTATCATATCTACGAGGTGAGATATACCTGTGGAACCACCGCAAACATGGGAGTTTCTAGCATTATTTACTTACGTGCTGAGATTCAACTGATCGACTTTGGTAGCTGGGCTATGCTTATATCAGAACATTATTTTATAGACTTAACAATCACAAAACAAAACAGACTGATATAATTTGAATTTTTTGGCGGTTATCCATCTATAACTGACCGCGAGCCTAGTTGCATTACCTCGCCGATAACTTACGGACTGGTGGAAGCATCTGGCTATGGCTTTATATACACTGTTATATTAATGATGGTCAGTTATTTAATTATGTTACAACACAAGAAGTATATACAGATAGTATATAAATATATGGAGCAGAAGGGTGTTAGCAAGGGAAGCCTAAATTTTGATCTGCCGCCGTGTATCGTTCGTAGCTTAACGCAGAGCGCCTACCCCGGATTGGTAGATGGTGCAGGTTCGAGACCCGCCGGATGATCGAATTTATGATTTCCCATTTTTAAGATTATATTAACGCTTTGCATTGCGAGTAATGCTATTAAATTCAAATTTAATAAACTATTTTTATTTTACTTTTTATCAGGTGCATCTGGTGAGCGAACACATATGGTGCGACGACTATCTGGTGCGCAGCTTCTACCTGAAAAACCAGCGCACCGGCGAGACCCGGACAGTTACGCAGTTCCACTTCCTCTCATGGCCCGAAAACGGCGTACCTTCGTCAACCAAAGCATTGCTAGAGTTCAGGAGGTTAGTTAATAAATTGATTATACCTCTTATAGAATCTATGAAAGAACGCGTAAATTGAAAGCAACGTGAATTTATTAACATTTAAGAATAAATGTTCATGCTACTTATAGATTAATGCGCCAATCATTATATTGCTTTTGCATCTGACTTTTCTAGATGCAAATCTGAGAGTATACGGCTCAATTTTGTGTAGCGCCCTCTTAACCAGCACTGTAACTTCATTAAGCCTTAACTTCAGTAAAGTACCTAAGCTTTGAGCGGCATGTAGGCACGTTCTGGCAAATTGCATAACTCTTTTGAATTCCACATAGAATTTAATCGAAAAAAAGTTAGAAAAATTTGTTCCATTTCCCTCTCCAACTGTCTGGAACTCTAATGTCTAACGCTTCGGCGTTAGACGTTAGAGTTCCATAAATGACAACCCCCGTTTTGGGGGGCTATTGTCTAATTCGTTCGGCATCGTGATCGGTGTTCAAATAGATGAAGGTTAAAATCACTAAATCATTCGTTCAATGGGCGTCAACGATGAAAATCGATTCCGGAGCATTTATGACGTCACATGTGATCATGGAAGCCGATTGTACGTATTTAGTCATTTTTAACTTACATCTATTTGAACGCCGATCACGATTACGATGATCAGCAAATTAGGCGGTAGCCCCCCTGGCATAATTTTGTGTATGTGGATCAGGGAATCAATTAATGTATCTGGAGTGGAAAGGTTTCACTATCTGATTTACTAGCATATATGAGCGTGTTAGCAGCATGCTTGGTCTCGTTCAATAACAGGAAATCTTATCATGATTTATCGGACGAATATAATCTCACAGTTGTATAACCTTTTGATAAATAACTAGGTATTTATCTAACACTGTCTAGACTACAGTAATCTCACCGTAAATTGCAAACCATAATTTCAGTGACCTAATCCGATGATGTAAGAAAAGCAGTAGGTATTCAAACCTATTATATTATTTTCAGAAAAGTGAACAAATCGTACAGAGGAAGATCCTGCCCCATCGTGGTTCACTGCAGGTAAGTGAACAGATTATGTAGGGAGGCGCAATGACTAGGTAATTTACTCCATGGACCAATTTGCTCTTCGACATACTGAATTGATATTTGCATCACCAAAAGTAATTTAAGTATATTGTCAATAACAATATAACATATTAATAATATCCTGGGACATTATTCACACAAGGCCATCTGATCTCAAACTAAGCAGAGATTGTACTATGGAAACCAGATAACTGATATATTACATATTTTATTTTATTTTATTTTTCAGTTTAGAAAACTTACAGCTAATTAAATAATAATAAGGTTGTATGTTTAAATTAAGGCCAATAACAAGTTTTCACTTATAGTATTTAAATTATTGGTAATTAAAGGCAGTACAGGCACACAAGACAGCGGTGATGATAAATCATTACATTTTACGAAAAATATTTGTTACATAAGGCCTTTTTTACTTGTGAAGCACTCATATTAAAGGGATCCATGTCAATTCTCTGGCACGCGTCATTGTACAGATGGCAAGCCCTCAACAGAAACGAGTTTCTTCTATAGTTACTATACTATATGCGATATGCTACTTTTTATTTTGGAAATACATACTTATATAGATAATTGCACCCAGACTCAGGAGAAACAGACGTGATCTGCCAACCACGCCAACCCGCCAATTTTTTTAAATTTAAGACTCCAAAATGTATTTTAGTATGTTTTACAATAATACATTGTTGTATTACGAAAGTGTGTATATAAAAAACGTTATCATTGTCTTTATTTTTCCTTAAGATAATGTATTCTCATATCAAATTCTTTTGGACAGTGACGGAGCTGGGTGCACTGGAACGTACTGTCTGATCGACATGGTGTTGAACCGCATGGCGAAGGGCGCCAAGGAGATTGATATAGCCGCCACGCTGGAGCACATTCGCGACCAACGACCACGCACCGTCGCCACCAAGCAACAGTTCGAATTCGTCCTTATGGCAGTCGCAGAAGAGGTTAGATCATAAATTTAAAGACTATTAAAGACATTTTAGACATCGTTAAATTCACTCTACTATTTGAAGAATAGATCTATATCGTTGAAGGATTATGTTATGGGACATCAAGGTATCCCACTAGTGGAACACAATTCCACTAGTGGGATTCCACAGGCTATGGACATATGTATTTTGATCAGCCTAGGTCATTAAGTTCAATCAAAGTTAAGCAAATAAACGACAGACGTGTCACCCATTATCGTCTGCCACTACCTTTTCTTTGTGTTCGTATCGAAAAAATACCCAACCCGATGAAGGGCTTCGCGTCTAGACATATTTACGTAGAACAACAGTTCCTCAAAACTTTTCATGCATTTTGCCAGAAATTTGGCCTTGAATTTTAGTCCAATTGCATCTTTTCAAATACCCTTTGTTGCAGGTCCACGCAATTCTGAAAGCTTTACCGGCTCATCTACAATAGCTGCAAGAGAAGAAAGACAAGGAAAAGGACAAGGAAGGGATGGATCGTAAAGACAGCAAGGAGAAAGACAAAGACGCCGCCGACAAGGAGAAGCCCAACTGAACCACGCACTACAATGACACGAAGTTACGTTTATAGCCACTTTATATTATTATGTATTTAATAATTGTGAATTTATGTCTAATTTATATAATATTAACCCTTAACTTGGCAGAGAGTTTGATGTCACTAGCTTTTAAATTCTTTCTTAAATTTAGGTTATTACCTGGTAAATAGACCCCAGAAAAATAAAAATAAAATTCCAACAATATTCGTTTTGTATTTATACCACGTATCTAATTATGCACATTGCCAAGTTGTCTTTGGATATAACGTTGGAAGCCCATGTGCACTGTAAGATACACTGCTTGATTGTTAGAAAATAAAATACATTTTAATTTTGTACAAATATTTATTTATGTGGTCTAATAGACATAGATATCTTAATCAAATTATATGTAAAATCAGTCTTAAAGTAGGATCACATCGATACCAACGTGTCACCATCGTGGCGGTGGCCCGGACTCGGCCCAACATACACTCGAGGAGTGCCCAGCTTGGGCCTCCGAGAGGCAGGTCCTGGTCGCTGAAATAGGATTGGACCTTTCGCCACTAGCAGTGGTTTCGGCTATGCTGGCGGCGACAACCGGATGGAACGCGCTGGCTCTTTCTGTGAAGCTGTTATGCTCAAGAAGGAGTGCAATGATCCCTCCCACAGAAGAGACGGCGTCGATGAAGCGGACATTGCCGCTAATGTCTCCTTCATCGGCGCCGGCGCTGGGAGCTAATCCCAGCGCGAGAGAGTATGCAGCGTCCGGCTAGCTTCTTCCCGACTGGGCGCCGCCCCTGGGAGCGCTGGCGTTTGTAGGAGAAACTCCACTCGTCTTGTATAAGCGGTCCCGGGAAGAAGTAATCTGCAGGTTGCCTAAACGCGCTTGTGCGTGCTGGGGAGGGGAGGAGGCATTCGGGCCCCTCCCCTCCCCGGATGAGAGTCTCGCGGACGCTCAGTGTACAGCGGGGATACTGGCGAGATCGTTCGCGGGTACCCAGAGCCCCCGCTACAAGAACTGTAAGGCTGGCTACCGTGGTGGTTTTACATTATCTTACGAAGTAATAAGGTGAACTTGCTACTTCTTATGATAGTTATAAATGAGTCATGCATTGTTGACACAGATATCAAGCATTTGCGAGAGTAGAAGTATGTACCATCAATGTGCTCGCATTTCTGTGCGGTAAAGTGCAATCAACATATCCGCTAAGCCCACACCCCCCATATGGGAATTATATTCACGAACTATGTTCGGACAAGGCACACAAATAAATCACACTGCAAGCGGGCTCTTGATCGACTTGCTCAAAGCTATGACTACTATAGATCCCAACCCATACTGCTTTCTTCCTCACTGAATTGATGAAATCGTAAAGTGTTCTTTCCACCATAGATCAAGAAATCGTATACAATACTCGATACTCCAGCCATCTGAACTCGCTCCTGGTTTCCAAACCAAAGTCAATATTTTTTGTGCTCTTGTACCAGCCTGAAAAGGAAACAAATATATATTATGTGTTTATTTTTAGTGCATAATAATTATAATCGCATAGGTTTATAATTATGTAATAAATTGGCGGTGTATCTACAAATGCACACAGCATAATGTTAGCTTTAGTGTTGTATATTTGGCAATGTATCTTAAAATGCACATCGCAAAAGTCAGGTCATACTGTGGTAACATGGCAGTGTGCATTTGTAGATACATGAATATTGACAGTCGTATTTTATATAAAAATCATTGGTGTTTGATCAATTTTTTTTACGTAAACTAAAGAATGTACATTCAGTCAAATAATAACTACATTTATTTGTCATAATATAGACATTTTATTAGGATTATAATCGATTCTTACCTTATAACTCGTAGACGTACGCGCACGCTCCGCCAAATTGCGATCTACTGACTACAAATGTTGCCAGATGTAATAAATTCTCTTTTTGTATCAATAACTAGGGTCTCATATAAAGGTATAAAATAAAAGAACAACAATAAATACCAAATCTGTTCTAATATATTTTTCTTAGAATATGTGCATTATAAGATACTTTGCCAAGTTAAGGGTTAACTTGGAGTCCAGAAATTCGCTATGCAGCGATGCTTAGTCTCACACTGTCTTAAGAAAATATGACTGCGGAATAACCCCAGAATTTCCTAAAATCTAAACTATTACACTTTAGTGTACTGCATGATTTGATTTTGCCGTCAGGATGATCCGACTTTACCCGAATATTTACATGGATGGAGGCAATTTTTATATTTATCAATACCCAATAAAAATCTATTATACACCCAAACTAAATTTACTATGTTATCTGATTAAGCGTTGCCGCAAATAAAGGCAATTATTTTTTTAAAAGGCTTTTATTACTTTCTTAAAAAGACTACATACGAGCCTATTTATACTAAGAAATGAACGTACACAAATTATCATGTATTTTTGTTATAGCATTTATGTTAATTTGTTGGAATGTTGGAGAGGTGGTCAATTGTTAGTGTATCAAAAGGATTTTATTTGTGTTGCACACATATTAGTTATTTACTCAATTGATATAAATTATAAAATCTTGTTAAAGAGGAATTACTAATTGCCTAGCAGAATAAATTGTAGTCATGTTTAAATATTAGGTAAATATCGCATTTTTAAGCTGTTATTTTGCGTTGGTCATAATGTTTTCTTCTTTGTATTATTGCAGCCAACAAATTGTTCTAGTCAGTGTTATAAGTAAACAGTTAATCGTTAGTTTAAGTGCATATTGATTATATTTATACCCCAATAACGATTTTATCTGTCGTCAAAGTGTTTATTTGGTCAATCTGTAGCGTCATTTTGTAGTTAGTTATAATGGAATCTTGTTACGAACATATGATACTATGGCCACAGATAATATATGTCATACGTCATGTAATTTAGCAGCTTATGTTAAGTCATCGTGTCTTTAATATCTTGAAGTCATTAAATATAAGTACCTATATTATATATTGTTATATCTACATTTTGTAACGTCTAACTAGTCTTTACAACAATGAAGAGATCTATGTCTTTAGCCCAATCATATCCTGAAATAACGATATACCTGATATATATAATCAGATTTATAAAATCAAAATAAAATATTTATAGTTTGTAGCAAAACAATAGAGACATACTAATATTATGTGTTATGTACATGATTTATATAAGAATATATTTATTGCATATTATGTGGAAAATGTAAAAAAAAAATAAAACCTACCCACGAAATTATGGATGTAGATGTTAGATGTAAGAGAAAATATATTTAACCGTATTTCTGTATGAAATTATATGTAGTTTTTATGTGAATGATTGAATATTGGATTTTGATTAAATTGTTTTAGGGAATAAGACAAAAGAGACCTAATTTCCTAAACAAACGATCCCACTCCCTATCGGATTTTTCCACGCCACTGATGTGAAAAATGAAGAAGTTGCCCTTAGATACGTTTAGTCTCAATTTTTTTATTGGTAGGCCAAATTATAGTAATTATGCTATATAGATATATTGCTGTGCAGCCCACAGCCTGTCTATAGGTCAGGGGTTAATCGATTTGCAAAGAGACACAGATATTTAAAAAAATTAGGTCTGTTACGAATGCGCCCTTCGAACACAATTCCACGCAGACCTCTAAGGGTAGTTACATAATACTCTCTTCACGTATTGGTAAATTTGTAGTTTAAATCGATTAATTAATTAGGATATCCTTATACAGAGCGTTGATTTGGATATCCTTAGATCCAAATTTATCCACATTAGTGTTATTTTAAGTAGATTTTGAAATAAGCATTTTACTAAAGGGCCTTTTTGCACCGAATAACGGCAAATTATAACAAAACGGCGCCGAGATGTCAGTAGCAAGATTTAGAAAATGTAAATGGCGTTGCCAGTACAAAAGAAATATGCCAATTAATACACTAAAGACATGATGGCGCTGCACCGTTTCGTAGATGTCGGAAACATGATTACTGCCCTTCGCCTTTCATCGGAACCACGGGGCAAGTATGCTCGTTAACAAATTAATCACCGTATCTTCTTTCAAAAGCCGGTTGTAGATATAAAAGCTCCCTTAAAGACGCCAGTGTAAGACCCCCTTAAACCGAACAGGTGGTTGACCTGTTCGGTTTAAGGGGGTCTTACACTGGCGTCTTTAGATCGTTGTCGCCGCACAACGCTCACGCTGAGCTGGGGAAGCAGATAAAACATCTCGAGTCGCGTTAGTGTTGCGCCTATCGGGTGCACACGGCTACATATCAAGCTTTACATTTCCAATATATCCTCTCATTCTATGGAAATCCTATACAACGCGGGATCAGCTTATACTGGAAACGTATAGCTTGATATGTAGCCGTGTGTACAATCAGTGTGAAAATGGCGAGGCAAGCTGGAGAGCACTGCGGGGTGAGGGGGTTGCGTGGCGAATAAAGCTCTGCGTTGGCGACGTGCCGACGCGACACGCCGCTTAGCGTTGGCATCGCGTCGAAGTTACGCGGGTCCTAGCAAGACGACGACGCTCGAACGCGCTAGTGTGGTGGAAGCTTAAGTGTCGTTGATTTGTTCGTATTTCAAATGATATTCGAATATTAAACGCAAAAGAGTTACACAGTTTGTTACTAGCTAAATTGCGCTACTAGCTAAATTGCGCGACATTCAAACCGGCTCATCATATGTTTATCCACGACGGAACGTCGAAGGTAAATGCGAACAGATGTCTTTTTAACTGCAGATATTAATGTTCAGTGTTCTGGCAAATTATATTCAGCTATCTAAAAATGACTTAAGTAGGTTAATAATATCTGCCCGAGTATTATTTTTCAGCTAGAGCACTTGACAAAGCCTATCGAACAGGCTCAAAGTCGTCATACTCAGATCTTGTAATATCATTGTCCCTCGTAAATTGGAAGAGCCTGTTCTATGGCATATGCCGCGTGATCTCCTTCTACGAGTAGGTAGGTACTCCTCTACGCTACGCCTCCTAGATTCTAAATGAATCGAATCCTTAAAAGAAACGTACTAAGAATACTGATAAACTATTAATTCTAAATTAATGACATTACTAGAGGTATTTATTCAATATTAAAATTTACAGGAAAATAATATAATTGATTTAATTTCATTCATATTATTTAAATTAAATTAGTTGAACTAAACATTTGGCAGAAATACATTTTGTATACATTCAGTCAAAAAAGTATCGGGAATGGATGATTTGTTTATGGTTCCAAATTTTTGTTTTTTTTTTTGTTGTTGTTAGATCTCTCTAGACTCCGCGCCAAAATGCAAACGCAGTTGTGCCAACAACTGTTTTCCATTTTGGCGCGGAGTTTGAGTTGCATCTGTTATTTATATTAAATACAGTGCTGGTTTTAGTAATATTATATTAAATACAGTGCTGGTTTTAGTAATATCATATATAGTGTGTATTGCGAATTTCATAATGGACAAAAATATCGAACAGAGTTTGTTTTAAATTTTGCATCGCTAATGGAATTACGTGTTCGGAGACACTGAAAATGTTACAGAAGGCTTACGGTGAATCGACTTTATCAAAAACTCGTGCTTATGAGTGGTTCAAAGTGTTCAAAAGCGGTCGAGATGTGATGAAAGATTTGCCTCGCTCTGGTAGGCCATCAACGTCTGCAACTGAAGTTAACATCGCAAAAGTGAAGGAAATAGTGACTGAAAATCCTCATTCAACTCTGAGAGAGATAGCCGCCGAACTTTCTGTATCTCATGAGTCGATTCGTACCATTTTAACTAATCATTTGGGTATGAAACATGTTGCCGCTCGGCTAGTCCCAAAAGATCTGAATTTTGTCCAAAAACTCAATCGCATGAAAGTCGCTGAGGACATGATAAAACGAGTCAATTTCGACCCAACATTCATGAAACGCATTGTTACTGGTGACGAGACGTGGGTTTACGAGTTTGACATGCAAACTAGTCAACAAGCTTCAGAGTGGCCTTCCAACTGAACCGAAACCGAAAAAACCACGCCAAAGTCGATCAAAAGTCAAAGTCATGTTGACTGTTTTTTTTTTACTATCGCGGTGTTGTGCACTCTGTATTCTTACCGGAAGGTCGAACGGTAAATAAAGAATATTATTTAAGCGTTATGCGGCGTTTAAACGAGCAAATTCGACGAAAAAGGCCAGATTTGTGGAAAGAAAATTCTTGGATTTTGCACCACGTTAATGCGCCTTCGTACAAGGCCATCATTGTGAACGAATTTTTGACCAAACACTCAACAAATACCATCCAACAACCAGATTATTCGTTGGCGTAAGTGTATCGTTTCTGGAGGAGCATACTTTGAAGGTGATAAAGTAAATTTGGATGAATAACAAACATTTTGTATATTATTGATCTTTTCCCAGTACTTTCTTGACAGAGTAGTACTTCTAATTTAGGTTGTCGATTTTTGCTCGATCGACAAAGGTCAAACAATCCTACCAAAAATAACAACTCAGTCAAAAATTCAGCATTAATATTTTTAATTCAATAGGACTTTCGTTATACATTGGCCGAACAACTTTAGTTAGAAAACCCCTGTTTTTTGCGTCGGGGGTTAAAAACCAAAACTATATCAGAAGGTAGGTCTTTACACCACACATTATATTCATTGGACCTTATTTCATTAACAGTAAGGATTGGTTTTCTATGCAAATGTATGATATTGATGAGCGGTTGACTACACGTAACTTTTAGAATGATGAGAATTATTGAGGACAAAGACAAATTTTTCATTTATATATCTTTCATTAAAATAAAAATACCTTATTATGAACTGAATATTTAGTTCATTATAAGGTATTTTAGAACCTTTCTGCCCCTACGGCGGCGTCGGTTCAAAGAGCTGTGCCCCGCCCACTGCCACTTCAGTTTTGCAATTTTTCTAGAGTGGCGACCACGAAGCGTACGCAGCGTGGGCAGGCCTCCTACAAGATGGACCGATGGACGATCTTGTGCGGGTCGCCGGAAACCGCTCTGGATGCGAATAACGCAAGATCGACAATTGTGGAGATCTTTGGGGGAAGCCTTTGTCCAGCAGTGGACGTCTTTCGGCTGATATGATAAAAATATATCATCATAATCATATCAGCTGAAATACGTCCACTGCTGGACAAAGGCCTCCCCAAAGATCTCCACAATAATTAAAAATGAAAAGACAACAAAAATATATAAATTAATTTGAATATTTTTTGTAAATACCTTTGGGTATTAGCACCTACTATATAATAATCCAGCATAGTTTCGTTGACTGATTGGACGTAGGTATAAGAAGTTACCCAGATAGTCTACCAAAACTCTGGATTAAAATAATTGTAGGTATTCTGGATATATGAAGGATGATTATTCAATGATTTTAAAATTCTAAGCTAGTAACGTTTTAGGGGCTTGCTTTATTTGGCACTTATATTTTTACCATGATGAATTTAAGCCTAGGGGGCTTTCACTGCATCACCGGACTATCTTTATTTGGTAAGGACATGTAGAAAACTGAGTGTGGCCAATAAAAGGTTGTACTCATATGTAAAGGTTGTAACATACGTTTTCTATAAAAAATCGGTGCGTAATATGAATGTAGGAAAGGGTCTAGAAATAATCTAGCAAGCGCTAGCTATCTACCTACATAAAAATACAGTCGATTACTCAACACCATGTCATTCGATACAATTTGACACTGACAGTATATTTGTTACGTAAGCAGTAGAAGGGCGATTTTCGTATTGCCAGTGTAACCACTTACGTCGTCGACTGTACTTCGTATTGTCAATGTTCCCAATGACTAAAACTCAAAAATATACAATAGAGATTTTATTGGTTTTATTATTAATAATAAAAGTAAATATAATCGTCATCTTTTTAATGACGTGCATGCAACAGAACTCACAACTAAAATTTAGCTGTTAAGATTGCGCCACTTTCTATTCCGCCATTGGTCATATACGCCATCATTTCTGATAGACCACTTAGTAGGGTTGGGCGCGTCTTTCCAGTTTGTGACGTACACGTCCCAGCCGACACGTTGTCCGTACCAGTCCATGTTGCACCAAAACTGTGTGGTCCGGTGCCTTTTGAAGGCCCATGCGATCTTGTCACCAGGTTTCACCCATATCCCGTCATCGCCTCCAATTTTGTCGTCTGCTGAGGCACACCACATATGTGCGTGGTGTTTGCCCTCGTTGTATACCTCAACGACCCACACCTCGTTCTTCTCTGCTATATTGATGATGGTGCCGATGATAGAAGTGGCGGCGCCGACGACAGCCCAAGCGAAACTATGCACGGTCGCCAGTTGCGTCGTCACGAGCACCGCCACCACTAACACGTACTTGATGTTCATGGCTAATACTTTCTTTGTCCGCTGTAAATAATTATAATAATAATTATATCCAGGCACATTACTCAGACACGGCCATCTGATTCCAAATTAAGCAGAGCGTGTACTATGGAAACCAGATAACTGATATAGGTACCTACCTACTACATATACTACTTTGTTTTTTTGTAAATAGATACTTATATAGATAATTACACCCGGACACAGGACAAACAGATATGTTCATGCACACAAATATCGGTGCTGAAAGGCAAGCATTTTCCAATCACGCCCGTGGTAATATCAGGTTATAAGGTTATCTATTAAATATTTTAGTATGAATAGTTTTATTATAGTACCCTATCTAGTTTCTTTATGCAATATTTCTACCTAGTGCACCTATCTTGCGTTCTCTACATAACCTTAACAGTAGGCTGGTAAATAATGCTTGTGGCATTAAGTCCACCATTGTACTTTTACGTGGATATTTGGGTGACCACATATATCGCTCGTATAGTATCCTAATTTATAGTATCTAATTTAACTGATTTATCACAACACATACCCAAACCCATACATATATAACTACCTACGATCAAATTGTGTCCTTAGAAGGACAACTTTCTCCTAAGTCACGGGATTTTAACCTTCTTTATGGTTATGGTTTATATTCTTTGGGATTCAGAAGGCCATAAAATAATGTGTTCGTTTATCCTCCAAAGTTTATTATTTTGTTAATAATAGTATTTTTTTTCAAAATTTTGATGTATAAAGTTATTAATTATAATTGTATGTAAAATCTAATAATTGAATGATCACTCACCTCAAACAAGTATAAGTTCCCAATGTAGTAGTAGTCGACTGAATAATTTACGATGAGACTAATGTTCTTTATATATTAAGCTCAAGAGGAAAACAAATTAATAGGGTAAAACCAGAGAAACGTAAAATAGATATAAGTTGTGAGACCGCAATAAACGGGGTTTTAGGTAATAATCAGAAAATAATAACAATAATTTAATATCCTGGGACATTATTTACACACGGCCATCTGATCCCAAACTAAGCAGAGCTTGTACTATGGAAACCAGATAACAGATTCACTACATATGCTACTTTCGTTTTTGTAAATTTTTATACATATAGATAATTACACCCAGACTCAGGACAAATAATAAATAAATATCTGTCCTGGGTGGGAATCGAACCCATGACCTCCAGCGTGAAAAGGAAGCATTTTCAAACCACGCCAACGGGCCCGTCGTATAATATAATTTATATACTTAATCATAAAATGTATCCTTCTAGCTTAGGAGAGAGCCATTCACTAGCTACTTTTATCACTGCCATACCAGTACCCTATATACAATTGCCGTATACTATGAAACTGAAGTACTATCATTTCGGAAGCTGTTCGTGTATCAAGCACTTATAGCGTACCATCAAGTAATAGTTCCCACACTTCAGTATTTAAATAAAACATATAATCCCACACACGTATCTATAGACTCTATAGGGTAATATCAGCTCCTTATTTTTGGGTTCTTTTTTATTTTAATTTAGTAATAATGTTAAAACTTACCTACTTGTAGGCTGTGTGGCTAAAGCCACAAGAATTTCGTCATCCCATCTCATCCCGTGGGGGCGTAGAAATTGTCCCAAGGGGAATATATTCCAGGGAACGGGCAGAAGCGTTCTTTTGAGTACTATGACCATCCTACTGCAATCGTCATCCAGTCTGCCAAACGTGGCGATTATGGCACTTCCCTCCAAATGGTGGACACAATGCATTGTGAAAATCTTTTGGGGAGGCCTTTGTCCAGCAGTGGATGTCATGCGGCTGACATGGTGTTGAAGTGTACATTTTATTCACCTTCACAAACAAATGCTGTAACATCTGTCATAGGAAAAGGTTTGGTGAAATTAGGACAACAATGCTTTGTTCAATTTATAGAATTCCTATGGAGATATGCTTTACACATTATGTTAGTCTACTACTTGTGTGATCTATATGGTCTATAGAGGCTTCAACAAGATTAAGGTAGCATCCCCTATTGCTTGACTTTGACTTTGACTTCGTAAAGCCAGTTTACATGTCAATAATTGTTATAATTTGATGATCACAAAATAAAGTAAAAAATAAAAACAATAGAATTCAAATAAAAGTCCAACTAAAAACTAAAACAAGAGAAAATAAAATAAAATTATATATGTCAATGAGTTGGTCCCTTGGAATTTAATAGTTCGTTATAATTATAAAAAGTTTGCTCAACAAGCCAGGGTTTGAGACGGTATTTGAAACTTTGTAAGGTAGGAGCTGATTTAACGGCATCCGGTAACTTGTTGTATATTGTAGGGCCCATGACATGAGTGAGCTTAGTGGATTTGGCAAGAGTGCGTTTTACGGCTGTTAGGTAATTCGCGTGTCTCGTATTATATGTGTGTACTTCACCATGTGTCGAATAGTTTTTTATGTTAGCTCTAACGTACATAGCAACTTGAAAGATATCGATGGATGGCAAGGTCATGATGCCAAGTCTCTTAAAGTGGGGCCTGGCAGAATCCTCGTGGGGTATACCGACAATTGCCCTGATGGCGCGTTTTTGCATTCTGAACGCCCGCTCCCATTCAGCGGCGCGCCCCCATAGTTCTGCGCCGTATTGCAGTTGTGAGTGAACTGTGGCAAAGTAGCATGTACGTGCTACTCCTTCCGACACCACACGAGCTACCCGGCGAAGCGCAAAGCAAGCACTGCCTATTTTAGCACAAAGTTTGTCAATATGTTTGTCCCATTTAAGGCCGTCATCTATTTCAAAACCTAGGAAATTTGTTGTCTTATGTTCCTGTAACCCTAGACCATCGACAGTAACAGTGAGATCTCTGTAACTAGGACCCGACAGATTGAAATGCATAAAATGGGTCTTGTTGAGGTTCAAAGCTAGACCATTTATACGGAACCATCTACTGAGTTGGGCCGTCGTCAAGTTTAGTTTTGTTCTAGCTGATCTATCGTTGTTGCCGTTACAAGAGCTGCAACATCATCGGCGTACATGAAAATTTTGGCTTCAGATATCGCTTCCGGCAAATCATTGAGCAGGACAGAAAATAAGATATTAGATATCGAGGACCCCTGTGGTACACCGATTTCCGAGTTAAGCGGATCAGACATAGTTTCACCTCGATTCCCTACAACAATTTGTGCTCTATTTTTAAGCATGTTAGCCAGAATTTTTAACGAATTTCCCTGTACGCCATAGTGCAGCAGCTTTGCTTCCAGCACAGCGTGGTCGGCGACATCGAATGCTTTCGACAGGTCGCAGCATATAACAGCAACTTGTTGCTTACTCTCACGAGCATTTACTACGCAACGAATTAGCTCCCGAACTTGTGACGTTGTAGAGCGTCCCTCCCGATACGCGTATTGCCGATCCGATAGAGATTCAGTTGACCTAAGAAAAAAAGCCAAACGAGAACATAGACCATTCTCGAAGACCTTGGCTACAGCTGGTATTATTGACAGAGGTCTATACCCATCTATGTCGTCTTTACTTCCTTTACCCTTAAATATAGGAAATATTTTTGATATTTTTAAAGTTTCTGGGTATACACCCTCTTTTATGCAAAGGTTAAACACGTTGGCTAATATTAACGCGAGAGGTGCTGCGGCTGTCCGCAGTAACATCATACTTATTCCGTATATATCTTTTGAAGATTTTGCCGGTATTTCTTTGGCAATCAACTGATATACCTCGTCTGCGGTAAAAAACCTGAGTCTTAGGGTGCATTTAACTGGCGGTCGCGCTGAACGTAGGGCGTTCGTCACTTCTATGATATTGGCTCGGGGTGCCCCACAGGTAACGGCAGCGCTCATAAAACGTTTGTTCATGGCATCTACAGCCTCTTTTTTACTATTGAAAGCGAGCCCGCCAAAGTCTCTTATTACGTCAGTAAAGTCCAGATTGCAAGAATTACCCTTACCTCTCTCCTTATTTACTACATTCCACATGGCTTTTGATGCATTTCTGCTCGTCATTATAGTGTTGGTATAAAATTCATGTTTCGCAGATTTGATTAAACAGTCATACTTATTTTGGATGTCAATTATCATGGAATTTAGAAAGTCATTATTTTTATTTAATTTAGTCAAATCTAAAATGTCAAAAAGGAGCGCTTTGTAATTTTTAACGTCCTGGGTCACCCATGACGCTTTATTTTTTATTTTAATTATTTTCCTTAACGGAAAACAAATCTCAAATTTGTTCACTAATATATTAATTAATGACCTTGTAATGTCCGTTGCGTTCGTTTTTTGCCGTCTGATCTCATTCCAGTCCACACTTAACAACGACTCCCTATAGTTTGCTAGGTTACAGTCGGAAAAACTCCGAGCATACTGAGATTTGCCGGAGTCTGCTATCACTACATTATGATAAGTGATTACACTCATAACAGCCAGATGATCACTTATATTAGTTGCAATGGGTGAGGTTTGTACGGTACCTTGCAGCAGGTTGCTGTACACATGATCGAGACACGTCGAAGTGGTTGTGGTCACTCGCGTTGGAAAACCAACCAAATTTGTCATGTCATGGGCTGACAATACATCAAGAAGTTGTTTTGTAGACCGACATGCGTAATCTAAACAATTAACATTTAAGTCACCTACAATAATACAGTCAGTTCCAAAGTCCGTTATCTTATTTAGCAAACGCTCAAAATACCGGATAAATTCAGTAAAGCAGGTAAGATTAGATCTATAAATACATACTACAGTCAATTTAAATTCTAACAAATCAATCGCGGAAAGTTGCTCAATGGATAATTTCATTAGTTCGTCATTTTGTATGCATTTAGTGTATTCGCTAACAAGTAAGCATGAACCACCATGCATAGTTTGCTGCCTACAGTAGCTCGATGCGAGCTTGTAGCCGTCAATTTGAGTACATTTCAGTTTGTCGGCCGATAGCCAATGTTCCGATAACATTTGCTTGCATTAAGAAGATGTTCAATAGAATATTGGTTATGTATTACACTGCAGCGACTGGCTCATTTTATTAACGGTACTGTATGATCCTTACGATAGCAATAGAACGGATTACGCTTGTGCAGTTTGGGCCCGCACCACGCACGTAAGGTTAGTGGATACAGCCTTAAACGAATCGTGTCAGATAATCACTGTGTGTCTGGAGCCAACCCCGATAAATTGTTGTATCCACTGGCTGGTGCCTCCAGAGGTTCGCAGGACTGTGGCAAGCTCCCAAGAAAGGGCTAAAAGGGATGGTGATCCCCAGCACCCCCTAGGCATCCCCTAGGCATATGCAACCGTTGCGAAGACTAAAAATCCGGAAGAGCTTTGTTAAATGCGCCGCTCAAGCCGCTGACGAGCGATCCCTCAAGAGCGAGATGCATCGTCTGGATCATTTTGTCACGCCTTCCGATAGCCTGGACCTTAATTGCCGTGGCCGATCTGGAAGTCCCTAAATAGACTCCGGACTCAGGTGGGCCGAAGCAAAGAAAACGTGTCTAGGTGGGGACTGTCGAGCAACCCCAAAATTTCTGTATTTGTGGAGCAACGGTCCAATTCATGGCCCGCCTAATATCGTGCTCCACCTGCCCTGCCACATGTCCATGGCAGGACCTTAGAAATGCCACAAAAAGGGCAATCAGTGTTGCCACGTTTTGGGCCACAAAAATTTAACTAACTTGCCATCGACACGCTATTCTTAGCGTGTGATAGCAATAGAATAGAAAAAATAAACAAATAATATATAAATCATCTTCATCATAGCAGCCAAAAGACGTCCACTGCTGGACAAGGGCTTGCCCACACGTTGTCTTTCGGTTCGTGGTCGCCATTCGAGAACCTTTCTACTCCAGTGGCCAAAATATATATACGAGTATTATTACGATAAAATTATTTAAAGATAACGCCCACACTGGATAATAAGGATGTCATCCATGTAATAGAGATGTAATCCATGTATTGCAGTGGATCCAACTATATTAAGATAAACCCAACTTGCACATAGACAAAACATTATTTCTAGGTACTTACTATTAACACTGTAAATACCTACTTATATGCTTAGACTAAATTTTGAGTCATTTGTAGTTGAGGAAAAAATAAGTTACTAGGTAGGTACCTATTTACAAAGCAATTATTGCGCTAATTGTTCTCATTAGTCCGGTTTTCCCTTTGTGTTTTAGAGATTTTGTTCGTGGTTATATTTCCTATACAGCAATAAATACGTCATAATAATGACACCAACTGAAAATAGGTAACTATTAATATTTTCCAAGAGATTTATTATTTTATTATATCAATTATTATATTCATCGCACTTTCAACAACTCCGGAGTAAAGTAAGTTATTTTCTGAGGAATAAAATTGACCTCGATATGTCGGTGTCGGTTCTGCTCGCCCCTTGAGTTTCACCCCTAATTAGCTAAGTGTAACTGTGCGCCACTTTCAGCATTTAGACAATGTCTAAATGTTCGAAGTGTTCGCTCCATGGCATTTTAGATACTCACTTTCGATTAGTAGCCTATGAAAAGTACAGTTAAAACCGTTGATGACCAGTATCTTGAATTTGTATTTTGCATGTCGGACAACTATTTCATCTATGTATATGTGAAGAGCATAAATAACAGCTGCTAATTAATGCTGTTTCGTAAATGAAAAGTGACTGTGTAAGTAGGTACTTGAAACATTTACTGTAAAGAGTGAGTGTAAGTAAAAAATTGGCACAGACTCACCCTCAAAGACAAAGTGTTGCTAATTAACATTAATTTAATACAAAATGCTTACTAGGTCCTACGTCGTTCTGTCGAAAGAGAGTGTAATATACCGTTCCCGCCATTTTTCAAGAATTACAAAAGAATTAAATGTTTTTTAGAAGAGGTAAACGAGATAAGTTGTGCTCAAGCTAGTAAAACTATTCCAAATTCAGATATTTATATAATCTATATATATAAAAATGAAACCCGTTTTCCGTTGTCACGACATCACGCGTGAACGGCTGGACTGATTTCACTATTTCTTTTTTTATTGTGTTTGTTGTTGTCAGGAGAAGGTTCTTATGTAAAAAGAAGAATTTAAAATTGCGCGGAAAATAAGAAAATTTAAGAATACTTCACAACCAAATATTATTTCTAATCTAACCTTAGCGCTTTGGACAATATAACCTTTTTTAATGTAACTTTTTTTTATTTGACATAGTATTGACAGATAGCGTGCGTTAATAGTCATCGTTAAGACAGGACAAGGTCTGTCGGGTCAGCTAAGTAGTAGTATATAAATATGTACATATATTCCGTATTACATTATTTTATTACGGGTAACTACTTATCCGGTTCAAATTTCTATAAAAATCTTGTACGGGACGATCATAAATTATATATAACAAATTAAATATTACTGTGCCTTTCGCCCTCACGAGAAATGGCGCTCGTGCGAATAAGGGTCGAACAAAACATTTTATCAGAAAGGCCACACCGAACCGACACCGAAATTTCAAATAGTACCTACCTACTGTACCTACTTTTGCACATATGTACATCTACTTAAAGTGCGCTGTTAAGTGATCGTCCCAAGTGATCATCCCAAGTGTGAAGTGAAGTATTAAATTTTGTGAATTAATACTAAGTGATTTTATGTTCAGCCGCTGTAATAATGCTATCATGAAACCTGCAATTAATTTTTTTTTTAATTTTAACGTTTATTAAGGCGCAGAACTCTGCACACGCACATGGAGCACATTAACTTATTGTGAATATTATCACAATAATTCAGATTTAAATATTTCTATATTATCACAATAATTCAGATTTAAATATTTCTTAAATTATTTTCACTAATCAAAATACCCGCAAATTGATTTTGATGAACTGATCTAAGCTTGCCAAATTGCTGTGATCGTGTGATTTGTGTCAATGGTGGAAGACAATGACATATAATACGAAAACTTGTTCTAAATATTTGAGATTATCTTACAAGATGACTGAAGCAAATTTTTCGAACGTGCTGACAAATCTGTTATATACTTTTTAGGCACTAGGCACAGACGGACACAAGACTTAGAACAACTTTTAATGGGTAGCACAAATAGTTGTCCGGCGCAAGCCTCGAACCCGCGACACGAAGCGGCGATGCGACTGTCTTAGCCGCTGCGCCACACATTCAGTCAAATGCTATATACATATATACTATAAAACAATTATCAAATTTAACACCAGCCCAGTGCAACTTTACGTGTTCTCCGACGCGACGGTCGTATAATACCACCCACTTTCAGACTTTAGTCCACAAATAACTACTTGTTATGTAATCTGGAATTAACAAAGCTTAACAAAAAAAGGTACCGATAGGTAGGTAGGACTGTATTTGTCTACACTAAATATGTACATATGTATATACTTACTTAAAATATAATCCCTACTGCGGAGACTGTCTTGCTCTCCATATCTCATGCTCCCATCATCATATCAGCCGAAAGACGCCCACAGCTGGACAAAGCTCTCCCCCTAAGACCTAAGTATAAAATTGTCTGTGCTACTCTACCTAAGATTGTTATTCATATTCATTTTATTCAATAACAATTTAGATTGTATTTGAACTTTTACAAAATAAATTAATTAATTAACATAACATACATAACAAGTAAACACATAAAAATAATTATTAAATTTTGTCAATATAAACATAATAATAATTTTAAAAATGTAATTCATGTCACGAACTTAAAAACAATAAATATGTACAAGGGGTCATAGTATGTCAACAATTTCATCAAATTAAAACAGAATTAAATACAGGGGGTCATAGTATGTCAACAATTTCATCAAATTAAAACAGATTAAATAGGTGATATACTCTACCCACATCCAGCGGCTTCCAGCGACCATCACGAGATAATCGGTCCATCACACAAGTGTGAATAATTACATACAGTTTGAGAACATAAAACCGACTTCAACTTTTCTTTTTAACAAACAATGGAACAAAGTAAATATGAAAGATTTTCGCAACATTCCCTATCGATAAAAAATAATTTTCTTCATATACGTTTCAGAAATAACTTGGTGTGTATTTTTCATTTGAAAGTATTAGAATTCGCTAGATTTGTTAACTAACTATATATATATATATTAATCAATCCCTCACTCTTACAAATATAGGTTTATCCACAAAGAAGTTTTAGTCGATTAACAGTTCTATGTATGCCCGGTTCTTTCCATCGCCAGCAATATGTTACATTTTAATTTGCGTCGTCGAGGATGACATTGTCATGTCTATCGAAGTACCTTTTTAGCTGAAACTTGACGGCTAAAAGAAAAAGGCCTTGGGAAGAAATCGACCCTGTATATGCGCAGGGTCACCGTATC
Source organism: Pseudoips prasinana (assembly GCA_951640165.1). Taxonomy (NCBI): domain Eukaryota; kingdom Metazoa; phylum Arthropoda; class Insecta; order Lepidoptera; family Nolidae; genus Pseudoips; species Pseudoips prasinana. The sequence continues at coordinate 12,480,243 of OX621241.1, read as the reverse complement.
ACCGTGTTTCCACGAATTATGTCACGGATACACAACATCTGATTGCTTTTAAGCTTATCATATCACGTAGGTACCTACAAATCTATAGCAACTAGGAACTAGATAATGATTAGGTACGTATTTCTGTCCAAATAATATCTATAGTTAAATCAAGATCAATATCGAATCTATCTAATTAAGTATCTATGATAATTTTATTACTTATCATCATTGTTCACACAGCCCTATTAAGTAGTTATACCTACCTACCTAAAAACATCTGGAAGAACCTTATATTTGGAGCATTGCCCTTTACGTTTGCGACGCTTGGTTATTAAGCCAAAAACATCGAGAGAAAGTGGCAGGAAGTACCAACTACCTACTAAAATACATAGAAAGTAAGCACACATTTAATTCGACACGACTATTTCATTATCGTATAGAAGGAAAAATTGAGGCAACGAGTAGAGATGTAATATATAATACAGTGAAAGTAGAAGCTTACAAAGAAGTCAAGGAGAAACTTGGCTGGACCGCAAGTGCACAACAGTTAAGTTGATGATACATAGTTCCGTTAATACGATAATAATAATATAATATATAGGGCACAATGTCACACAGATCATCCTAGCCCCAAACTAAGCAAAGCTTGTTCTATGGGTATAAGTATGGGTAGATAAATACTTAAATACATAGAAAACATCCATGACTCAGAAACAAATATTCGTGCTCATCACACAAATATTTGCACTTACCGGGATTCGAACATAGGACCACCAGTTTCGTAAGCAGGAGCACTACCAACTAGGCTACGGTGACCGTCGATCATCAGAAACTACACTATACACACTTAAAATATCACGCTATTATTTAAGCAGTTTTCTCATTAAAAGTGCTTTAGCCGTACTTACTACCAAAAACCAGTTGTTTACCATTTATAAATTATTAAAAAAATATATTATTATTTATTGCAATCAGTCAGGTATTATTTCAGCTTATTTGCGTCATAAACTTCGAAGATTGTTATTCATATTCATTTTATTCAATAACAATTCAGATTGTATTTGAACATTTACAAAATAATTTAATTAATTAACATAACATACATAACAAGTAAACACATAAAAATAATTATAAAATTTTGTCAATATAACCATAATCATAATTTTAAAAATGTAATTCATGTCACGAACTTAACAACAATAAATATGTACAAGGGGTCATAGTATGTCAACAATTTCATCAAATTAAAACAGAATTAAATAGGTGATAGTCCAATAAATTATATTAATAATATTTCATGTTCTATATAAATTTCAAAATCATAACTCATCTATACTGTACAGACATTTGTCCAACAGGAAGGATTTAAGACGCGTACTAAAAGATTTTTTTATATAATATATTTTTTAAGTCCAGTGGTAATTTATTGAAGATTTTAATAGCTTGATACTGTGGACTATGTTTTCTGCGTGTGTTTTCAGTCACTAATCGGTCCTCGTGTGTCTCATATTTATATATATGTTTTTTAAACTATATTAATAACACTAACAGATAAAGACTTGGTACAGTTAGGATGCCCAGATTCTTAAAATGAGGTCGGCAGCTTTCTTGCTGTGGGATACGGACAATGGTTCTAATACCTCTTTTTTGTAAAACAAAAGCCCTTTGACAATTGTATTTATAACTATTACCCCAAAACTGTATGCTATATCTTAACTTAGATTCTATAACGGCATAGTAAACCATTTTTAAGTGATTTATACTTAATTCGTCCCTCTGTATCCTTAAAACATAACACGCAGAAGATATGGATGCGTCCAGTGATTCTAATTCCCTTTTCCAGTTTAAAAGTTCGTCTATGAATAGCCCAAGAAACTTTACTTCACTAACAAGTCCGACTATATTTCATTCTATGTCCATAGTATCATTATGTCGTGAAGTTGTTTTAAACAACATTATATTCTTCTTCATTTAGTCTTATTAGCGTTTACTTTGAGTTTATTTGCATTGAACCAGTTATAGAAAGCTGTCAGAGCCGCATTTACCTTCACAGTAAACTTTGGAATGTCATTTGCTGCGACTGTGGCATTCGCGTCATCCGCAAACACTACTAGGTGCATTCATTTCCTCACATAGTTAAATAAATCATTTGTAAACAAAATGAATAATAAAGGCCCTAAGACTGATCCTTGAGGTACACCAACAGAAATATTTGACAAAGAAGACCTGAAATTCTCCTTTTTTTCCATTTGTTAGTGTTTTATGTACTTCTACAAACATTTTACGGTTATTTAGGTAAGAAGAGAAAAGTTTCAGAGCTGTAGCCCTTACGCCATAGTGTTCCAATTTAGCTTTTAACAAGTTATGATCAATGGTATCAAACACAGAGCTTAGATCGAGGTAAATATCCGCTTCCCTCATTTTACCATTTATTTTGTAAAGAACATCGCTAACTAAGGCATAAATTGCGTCTCCTGTACAACCATTCTCCTGATGTCCAAATTGTCGCTCATTTATGATCTTGTTTTTACTAAGATGACTCAATAAGAGAGAAGTTAAAAGTTTTTCGTAAATTTTTAAAGAATAGGTAAAAAAACTTGTGTGTACTTATGTACACGCGTTAGAAGTTATACTTCTTAATATACAACTTGAACTTGTTATCAATTTTCATACCACCTAGAACTAACGTCATGCTGTTATTTTTACGATGCGCGCGCACGATGCGCGCGCATCGTAAAAGTTCACTCTCATACATTTTCATACCACCTAGAACTAACTTCATGCTGTTAAATTTTTTGGTGTCGGGGTGCGCGCGCATCGTAAAAATTCACTCTCATCATTTTTCTCCATCGCGCCAAAAGAAGTATAACTTCAAAAAAATTTATCAACGCGGTTATAAAAAATATGAATCTGTTCTGACTTGTCAAATCAAGCCCTTTCACACGGACACTTAAAACGTTATTTGAAACTTAATGAACCCAATTTATCTAGTGGCAATAAAAAAAAATCACAATTTTTATAGAATTTTATTCTATAAAAATTGAGAATTTTTTTTATTGCCACTAGATAAATTGGGTTCATTAAGTTTCAAATAACGTTACACCGGGCATACATCTTACTAATATTATAAACGCGAAAGTTTGTAAGTATGGATGGATGTTTGTTACTCTTTGACGTAAAAACTACTAATTGGATTTTAATGTAACTTTACAATAATATAGCTTATACATCGGAATAACACATAGGCTATAATTTATAAAGTGTAACGCGGGTGAAACCGCGGGGCATAGCTTGTACCTATATATAATTACACCCAGACCCAGGACAAACAGACATGTTCATGCACACAAATATCTGTCTTGGGTGGAAATTGAACCCACGACCTCCGGCGTGAAAAGCAATCATGTTTTCTATAGATATCTAAAATTATTCTACATCTGAATCTGAAATATACCTACCACTTCGACTGAAGAATAGATTGACGAACTGAATCGCAACGGGTCCGCAGAGTATTTTTCAGTTTTAATATTTTAACATTTCCTAACATTTTATTTTAAATAATCGGTGTACTTAAGTATACTATATTTTAGTAAAAAAACTACTTTTTGCCATAAGTAGACCGGCTAAATGAATACTATTACACAATACCTACTGAGCAACTAAAATACCTACCTACTACTAAATTACCTACTACTAAATTATTTACATTCGATTATATTATTAGGCGGGATATTATCTTGTGATCCAGCATGCTAGGCATCCTCATTAGTTACACTGATTTATCGACCGTCGCGAATCAGTTGGTATAGAACACGATTACGAACGTATAAGAAACGCTGTCATCGCTGATTTAGTTTTCCTTAAGATAAAATGTTGTCATATCTATTTCATTTGGACAGTGATGGAGCCGGGTGCCGCAGCCCAGCTTGCTGTCTAATCGACATGGTGATGAATCGCATGGAGGGTGCCAAGGAGATTGACATCACCTCTGGAGCATAGGTATCCGCGACCAATGACCACGCACCGTCGCCACTAAGCAACATTTTAAATTCATCCTCATGGCAGTTGCAGAGGAAATTAGATAATAAATTCAAAAATAATTAAAGTTTTCTGCAAAGTTCCTTGTGGCAGTCACATTAAAGTTCACATCATATTTCCCCAGGAATACTGGAGTGAGTTAGATCACTATCAATATCGTCTAAGCAGGTAAATACCTAATTGAACTGAGTGTAAACGAAGCTCTTCTTAGGCGACTCATGTAGTTCATTCCTGATCGTGCTTATCCTGAACGGCTGAACCGATCTTCGTCAAATTTGACACAGTGATAATGAAGACCTTGCAGTTGTAGTCCTAGTCTATGAGTGTATAAGGAAACCTCAATATCAATTCAATGTCATTAATGTTCTTTATTATTATTTATAACAGAAAAAGCCGTTGTTATTCTTTTATAAAAATATATAAATATTCAGTAATCTTTCCTTCTAGTACACAAACTAGTACTAGTTGAATCTGGCTACATTGCCTCGGTATAATTACTGCGTACAAATAATCACGGTCCTTAGAACATTGACAAGTGCTATCAAATGTCAATATTTATCAGTCAAGTACATTTACAAGTACGTGGCTGGCCGCAGGCGTACTCTTACAATACCATAGAGTACATTTTATATACTGTACAATACTTTCCAAATTCATTTTACTACAGATCTAGCTGCTAGTAGTAGGATCTTAACTATAGTATTTTTATAATCTCATTAAATTTAATAAATTATTTAGCAAAATGGTACACGGCCGTGCATTACACTTTGTATTTAAAGTTGCCGACAGGACCCTGACGGCCAAGTTCTACAGAGAAATTCTTGGAATGAAGGTAAGAATCACAGAATTTTAACTATACTTAGTAAAATGGTGTGCTGAGATTACATGCACTGTGACCGTAACTTAAGAATTTTCTAGAACGAATAACTTTATACACTTGTTGCAGAATAGTAATTAGATTTGAAATTACCGTGACCTTGGTCATTCTTGTGACCGGCATAATCTGCAAAAAACAAGCTTGAATAGTCAATACCAGTAGAATATCTTTTACTTTATGATTTATTAGGTCTATTAGTTATTTATCATGTCAATTCAAAGTATCTAAGACACAAAAAGTATATACCTAGTTTACTTTCAACTCCTTTATTGATTAAAGACCTGTCACAACTCCCTTATATTGGCAGAATGATTTATTAGTTAAGTCAAGTAGTTTTCAAAGAATTTTACAGAATCGATGTGAAATTTTAAGTGGTAAAGTGGATATTATTTAGATTTTGTGATTTTTTGAATCTTAATAATATTTGTGTAGATTCTAAGTTTATCGTTTATCTAATTCCATCTTTTTACTTCAGCGGTCACCTGAGCTGAGGTCGGAACCCCATAAGGGTGCCCTTAGGTTAGTCGCTTAAATTAAGCTACTGGTTGAGAGCCTTTTGCGCTAAGTTGGCTAGCGCAAAAGGCTTGTTGTTTTCAATTCTTTAATTTTAATATACAATTCCTAAATGTAACAATAATAGCTTAGTAACTTGCTATTTATTATTTATTTAAGGATATTAAAAATATATGTGACGAAACAGACCAGGCAGATGGCCTAATTCCAAATATTTTGTCGCCTTAATTACTGTTTTTAAACTGTGTCCATGTAATACATTGTGAGCTTGACAAGTCAAGTGTATGTAAATACCCAAGTGCTGAATAAATTTCATTATTTCATTTTATTATCTTGGAATCAGTCCTTAGCAGATGCCTTGAGTGAGACTCACCATTAACAATATTCCTCACCTTGTGCAACTGACCATCCCAGTGCATTTGAAGTAGGTATAGGAATTAGTGCTTTTCAATGTCCATTTCAACCATGCGGCCAACTCATAATTTTTTCTGAATTTGATTACTCTTTGTAATTTGTTACTAAACACCTGTTTTCCTGAATTTGTTGAACACTATTAAGATGCTATGACCAAAAATAATTGGCCGCTAGCACTGCTACTTGACATATTCATTGCATATGATTACAAAAAACTTGCAATTGACTGGCAAATGATGCATCAAAAGAAAGGTCTTAATTCCCAAGATAGATATTTGTGTGCATTAACATGTCTGTTTGTCTTGAGTCTGGGTGTAATTATCAATATAAGTAAGTATGTATTAATGAAAGATAAGTAGTATGTATGTAGTATACCAGTTATCTAGTTTCCATAGTACAAGCTTTGCTTAATTTGGGATCAGATGGCCATATGTGAATAATGTCCTAGGATATTATTATTATATAATAAGCAAACAAAGAAACAAAAATTTGGTTCCTTTTAGTCATAGATAGATTGATTCATAACACTGTTGTATAGCCAATCAATAAGTACTTAGTTAATTTTATGCTGAAGTGCAGAACAAGTAGTCATTAGGTGAAATTGTCAACAACCAATTTTGACATTTTCACTAAATGCCTCATTAACAATGATTATTTAAATAAGTTAGGTACTGTAATAGCCAAATAGTCACCTTTCCCATGATGATTCATGCATGGTAGCCTCTTGTCTATTAATAAGAATTATTCTTAATTCTATAAAACCAATGCAATGATATGAAGGGCCCTGGGTAACAATTTCTTTTGCTTTTTTTTGGCCTCTTTCACTCACTAAAGTAGGATTAGCCCCGGCTGGGCTGACTATAAACATATTTGTATGGTCCTGTTGGAAGTACCAATTGTCACAGATCTAACTATAGTATGGTTATGATTATTTTTGTTTACTGTTTCTAGGTCCTGCGCCATGAAGAATTCAGTGAAGGTTGTGAAGCAGCTTGCAATGGGTAAGTTACAATAGAAGACATTATTTAATCATCAAATTTTAATTTTATATTCAAAGTATGAATTGGTTTGTAAGGTGTTAGTAATATGATATGATCTTTCACATGAAGTTTTCAATATTTCAGTCAGGAATTTTTCTAAAAACGTGCACCCACATCCCCGTATGGGTATTAGCAGGTAGTTAATAAATTGATCTGCCAATGGGTATTGTCCGTAGTTAACGGCAGGGTGCTTACTCTTGATTAGTTAAAGGAACTGGTTCGGTCATCCCCAAAAGTTAAAATTTCTGATTTGGATTTCGAGTTTCGAAATAATATTATTACAATTAACACATTATAAATAAGCTTTTTCTGTCTTGAGTTTTAGCTACATACCTTTTGTCTTTTCCAGGCCATATGCTAACAGATGGAGCAAAACCATGATTGGTTACGGACCAGAAGACACGCACTTCGTTGTTGAGCTTACATACAACTATGGAATTACAGACTATGAGAGAGGAAATGACTTCCTTGGCTTCACAATCCAGTCCAGCGAGAGTCTCAGACGTGCTGTTGCAAAGAACTGGCCAGTCAAAGAACAGGATGGTCGGAAGTATCTAGAAGCACCTGGTGGCTACAAGTTCTACATTGTTGACAAGCCACAGCCGGTTGACAAAGGTATATTTCATTTTAGTTTATTATAACTTTTTTCTATTTCCTTACGAGTTTTGGACAATACTTGCCAGTCTCAGCAAACATTGGGCATCTGCGGCGGATATATTAGAACATATTGCTCTCTAAGAAGTATCGGAGTTAAATTAGCTTTCAGATAACTAAAAAACGCTGGGTTTTTTTTGTATTCTACAATAACACGCATATGCAGAGACAGACATAAAATGCCTATCTTTTTTTTTATAATAGGTTATTAGACATAGGTAGTACAAAGTTAACACTTATTTGCAAAAAGCAAAGCATAGTGATAAGATTGTATCTGCAATATTATCAAGTCTGAGATGTTTTATCACAATTGTTTAGTAGATTACCTGTTGTTGCTGTATATGTATCATATGACTATAGTCTGATAATAATAAAGAGCTCCCGGCTAAATATCGCCTATGGCACCCGATTTTAACGAAGCCTAACAGGATGCATGTAGGACACAAATATGTGAAGTTCCACTCGCCATTCCTTCACTCTTTTAATCACCAACCGGTCTATGCGACAACCAGCATACTCCATCGTATCGGTGACATGCCCTTTTTAAACGGTTTTATTTAGCTGTTTGTTTTATTTTTTATACTTGGGTCAAATTTAGTAACTGAAATTTGACCCCCTTCCTGTTGACCGATTGATCTGAAATTTGGTACACACTTCTAGTTCGGGTGACAATACAATTAAATAAATTCTGTTTCATTGTAAATCCAATATGGCCACCGCTACAAAATGGCGGATAACCTAGGTTTTATCAATCCCAACAATATGGGTATCAAATGAAAGGACTCAATAAGTAGAATACAATGTACTATACAAAATTGAAATCCAAGATGGCCGCCGCTACAAAATGGCGGATAACCTAGGTTTTATCAATCCCATCAAAATGGGTATCAAATGAAAGGGCTCAATAAGTAGAATACAATTACTATGCAAAATTGAAATTTAAGATGGCCGCCGCTACCAAATGGCTGATAACCTATTTTTTTATCAATCCCATCGATATGGGTACCTACTTATCAAATAAAAGGGCTTGACAAGTAGAATACAGTGCACTATACAACCTCAAAATTTTAAGATGGGCGCTGCCACAAAATGGCGTATTATAATAGGATTGCCAATTTATGAATTGAAACTAAAATGTAGGTATCTGATTAATCCAGCCTGAATACACCACCCAAGTCAAGATTTTGTATCGTGTTGAGGACTGTGTGGCGTTAGGGTGGCTAAAAATGATACACCATCCAAGTTAAGGTTAAAACGCGCCGAGAACTGTATGGCAATAGGGTGGATAAAAATGATATGTCGTTAACACAAATAAAACAGAAACTGCAACACAACGTAAACGAAGGCTTCAAAAAGCGTAAGAAAAGTATAAAGCAAAACGAGCTGAAGAAAGTGAAGGTGATATTAATAGTCGATTACAGAAACCACTGGAACAATTAGCGTCAGAAACACAATTAATCAGAATGCGAAATAAAAACTAAAAATTAGAAAATGAAAATTGGTAAAAAAACTTTTTAAGTTAAACGGTTTTATGTTAAACATACATTGTAATGTTTAAGATATGTACTAAAAGCTAAAAAATTATAAAATATATACAGTCGTGGGCATTATAAAAATATGCATAGACTAGACTAAAATAAAACCGTGGGGCACGTCAATTGTCTACAATTATCGATTAAAATGTGCGATAGAAGAATCGTTTAATTCGTCGTTAGGCAGTTGGCCCACCGACGGTGAGAAAATTACTTACTATTAACTACTATTAAATTACTTACTATTTTCTTGGTCATTGAAGACAATTAACGTGCCCCACGGTTTTATTTTAGTCTAGTCTATGCATATTTTTATAATGCCCACGACTGTATCTATTTTATTATTTTTTAGCTTTTAATACATATCTTAAACATTACAATGTATGTTTAACATAAAACCGTTTAACTTAAAAAGTTTTTTTATTAATTTTTATTTCATGCTAAATGGGTTTGCGCTTGATCACGATCTCACCTGATGGTAAGTGAAGATTTGGTCGAAGGTGGACCGCGCGTACCCATAGGATGCCTGTTCACTCTAACCTTGAATAAACCCATGTTATATGAGTCTGGAAACACGACGTTTGGGAGGTTGTTCCACAGCTTAGCCGCGTGTATGATGAACAACATAGCGGTGGAAAGCCTCCCGACGGCTTGCAGTCCGATGAAAAAAGGGAGATGGAGGGATAAGTTGATGCATTCTCCATGAAACAGCCTGTAGAAAACCGATAAGCTTGCAACCTGACGCCGATGATCCAAGTTTGCAGCTTTTTACTTGTTAGGTCTCTATCGTCGATTATTCTGCGAGCGTCTGTCTATGGAATCCAAAGAGTCTAACACTTATACTTTGTGGAGCAGCCATCAACGACCACTCTTATAGACCGCCCATTCAGGAAATCCGAAATCCAGGTGCACAGGCCAGAAGGTAGTCCATATGATGGAAGCTTGTTGAGCAGACAGCCCTCTCCGTTCTCTTATAATAAGAGGACAGCAGGATATCCTGGGACGTTATTCACACACGGCCATTTGATCCCAAACTAAGCAGAGCTTGTACTATGGAAACCCCATAACTAATATACTGCATATATTGTACTACTTTTCTTTTTGTAAATACTTACTTATATAGATAAAATTATCGGATAAAAGGCCTGACTTTTCGGATATTGACGTTGAGGTAGAACGACAGTTTCAAACGTCCCAAAAACAAACAAACTCGACAGCTCGAGTCCACGCTCGCTTCTAATGTCCGGTGAAGCAAGAAAGTCATAACAGTAAACGTTATAGATATAAGAAAAACTCAAATCTGATAGAACGGCCGTAGAGGGACTATGGTGTTTGCTACGTTTAGTACGAGATTTCTTCATCAATTCGTTCGACTACTGAATAATTGCTTTCGATTCGGTTTAAACTTGCACAGATTGTTCTTTTTTTGTCCTTCTCAACACAGTTACAGTGTTTACCAATTCGTCGACGTTCTTTACTAGGAGACTTGAGATTAAAGAGTGGTCAAGCCTTTTTTAAATCTGAACTTGAATCTCCTTCTCCCTCTTATTTTCAATATCTTTGCTGTAATGAAGTTTATTACGGAATGAATATTAAATACGAACTTCGTTTCAGAGGTGTGCTTTCAAACATCCTAATTTTAACGTGTCTGTCAAAATTTAAAGTTTAAGATGCAAAATAACTAAATTATAATTAATCAAATCTGCTTTTATTTCAAATAGCAAACTCCAATTTTCATTTTTCTATGATGACCTATAATTGAGTTTTTTCCGCCCCGTAAGCATATCTAAACAAATATAGGTACATACATACTCGTTAACCTCTATCTAAGAGCATAACAACAATAAAACGAAATACTCAAATCAGTAATAGCCAAATGACAAAAAACGGAACCCTTATAGATTTGGCATGTCTGTCCGTCCGTCCGTATGTCACAGCCACTTTTTTCCGAAACTATAGGAGCTGTACTGTTGAAAATTGGTAAGTAGATGTATTCTGTGAACCGCATTAAGATTTTCACACAAAAATAGAAAAATAACATTAATTTTGGGGGTTCCCCATACATAGAACTGAAAATATATATCTATGGATAGGTCTTCAAAAATGATATTGAGGTTTCTAATATAATTTTTGTCGAGAGACACTTCCAAAGTGGTAAAATGAGTGCCCCCCCCCCCTGTAACTTCTAAAATAATAGAATGAATATATGATGTACATTGCCATGCAAACTTCCACCGAAAATTCGAGAAATCGTATACCGCAATTTACCTTGTATTTCATGAACTGAAATACTTGCTGCTACGGAACACTTCGTGGGCGAGTCCCACTCGCACTTGGCCGGTTTTTTTCCAGAATTTTCTCATTAACTTTTTTATCATTTTTCCGTAAAAACTTAAATACCAATTCCATTCCAAAAATTATAATGTTTGAGGCCTGCTTCTATATCTGTAAGGGTTATATTTATTAGGAGCTGCTTGAATAATGTTTACTATTTAAAATAGAGAGTAGAGGGGTTAATAATTATGTGGAATTAATTATTTACATTCTTTTATATCTTTTACAGATCCAGTAATCAAAGTATCATTAGCAAGTTCAAATTTAGACCGGTCCGTAGCATACTGGAGGGGTGTACTTGGCCTGAAGGTCTTCGAGACGTCAGACAAATCTCTTCTGCTAGGGTTCAGTGAAGATCAAGCTAAACTCGAGCTCGTCGATATTCGTAAGTTTGCGGAGAATTTTTTTTATTGTTCAGTAATAAGTATGGCTAGAAATACAGCTTTACATTAAAACTCAAAGAACTATCGAACTTACAACATTGACTTATATGTATAACTAGACACGCTGTTTCGAATAAAAACTCTGTCCCAGTCCGGCTGTGCGCGAGGTGACGGGCGCGCGCGCGGCGGCAATAATTGCTTACTGAATTGCAGCGCCCGCGCTGCAACTCGGTGAGCAAATTCTCAATATGGGATTGCGCGTCTAGTAGAATACATATAGGTCAATGACTTACAACGAAGTTATATGTATTTATAGGTTATGTTAGATAAAGAACGCTTAACCCGAACCAACTATAATAAATAAACTACTTTTCTTTGTAATAAGGATCGGACTGATGTTGTACCTATTTATTAAAAATAACAGTTTAATATAAAAAAACACATACAGTGGCATAATTATAATCCAGAAAGCAAGAACAGTTTTGTCTCAATCGGGCCGTAATCACAACATCCATTTGTCGAGCTCACATGGTGCAATTAAGTAAAACGGAATTAGTCAAGAAATAATTTGCTTTACTATTTTGCATATATAATAGGTATTAAGATAACGTACGTGACTTCATGGCTTCGTTTCTCATAATAAAATATGTTTATACATTGTCCACCAGTTAGTAACAAAAACAAAACAATGATCCAAATATATATACACCTAGATAAGTCAGCACTAATTACCATAAGCAAAATAAGATATAAATTACAAATATCTCCGAATAGCTGTTACGTTTAGTTACGGTTAGTATTTAAATACAAATCAATAAATCTTGCGTTTGTATTACGAAAAATGCCGTATCCTAAGCAAAAATACTGATTGCACAGCAAAATAGTTATTTCAAAATATTATAATCTTCGCAGCAATTTTAAATTCAAGCAAGGATGACAAGCGATAACACATATTTGTTTCCGTAGCCTGTACGCTAACGACACAACAATACACGATAAAGGTGTTAGGAGCTAGCAAATTTTTATGTGCCTATTTTTACTGATCGGTAATATTAATTAAAAATGTACTGACGCCAGCACATCGAGCTATCCCAATCTGTCAAATTTCCCCTATTGAAAGTGAACCTTATGCTTTTGTGATAAAGTTGAAAATCTAAAAAGAAATTTGACAGATTGGGGTAGCTGGACGTGCTGGATCAGTATATAATAGAAAAGTTGGTTTCTTACACAACTTTTTTTATATTGTGTACATTTTTAAATCAATTTTTCGACACATTAAGCCTATATCCAAAGCCGCGCGTGTATCTTAAACAGGGCATTCACTTCGCGGCAAAGCTGGAAATAACCATGAATACTGTTGAATCATTCTGGCATATCTATTACACATGACATCTGTCTAATAACTGACTTGATTTTTATCTGTGATCATGATGTGTACACGTGGATAAATTGTTTACCCATCTTAAAAGAAAAGATAAAATGATAACCATATGATTGTTTGTGAAGATGTTATCTTTTATCTAGAGTGCCACTTTCTAGGCCCAATAGTCGTCATTGTTCAGTTCCACTATAAACCAAACTATATGAAAGACGAATTAGACGAAAGAAAGACGAAAAGAGTAAACAAAGGTGTAACAAAAAAAAATCTCAACAAGCAAAGATAATCCTCAAATTATTTTACAACAAAGACAAGATAAATTTTTACGTTTAGTTTACTAAGGATTACATTTGGAAGCATGCAACATTATCAGTACAGGCTTGGAAAGGCGTCTAACTCAGCAAATTGTACAGTAAATAATTACTGTACGCTGATGTTCCGATCGCACTTAAAAGACGCCGAATACGACATAATGTACGACACTTACGAAACTTAATTTAAACAAAACAAGATATAGAATATCAACTTGTAAAATACACACAACAAAATTACTTCTCATATAAAAATGTTGATGAGCTGAAGCATTTTGGTATTTTTGTATACGTTTTTCATAAACTGGTTTTCTTAAATTTGTCCAGTGCATGAGTAGATGGTGCTCCTCAATTTATGTTACATTTTGTTTATTTGTTGACGAATAGGACTAAATCAATAATAAAAAGAATGAAAAACCGCGGCACGATTTCAATTCTAGTATAATCGATTTCAGTTTGTATTTATAACATAGGATTTAAAAAGAAATTTATTTAGTTAAATATATTATATCAAAAATGTGGCGAAAGAAAAAGAATTATAATATATAAACGGTTCACAAACATTGGGGAAATCACGTAAAATGTCCATATAAACATATATCCGTATTTATAATATTTTCCTTCGATAGCGTCGGTTAGCAAATATCATCACTAAAGAGGAAATGATTATGTCGAAATAGTCTTAAACAACTTAAAGATAGGAATGAGCATTAAAGAAATCAAACGATATTAATATCACTAGAAATCTTTTTCAAAATCTTGTTCGCAGAACGATATAAATTTATACTGTGTTGTCAAACGAGGCGTTCATAAAGGTGATTGTCGCAACTACATAATTATGTTGCATTAACCGCGTACCGTCACGTTTGCCATATTCCTAGCAATGCAATATCCGTTAGCACTGAGATAGTTATTGAAGGCAATGAAATTAAGACTTAATTTCATTGCCTTCAATTCTTCATCCCATGGATTGACCGTGCGGAAATCTGGTCCGTCGCGTGATAGAGGACGGAATACTCGACAAAGTCTGAGACCTGCGACTCAGACGTAGGTTTAAGGGGTAATTGCATTAACGATCACCTTCTCTGTCTCTCAGTGTTCCCCTCTTCCTAGATTATGTAATTTATTCAGTACTTGGATATTGTACTTCGGATGTACACATGCACCAGCAATACAGTCGAATACAATGTTTATTATTATTATAATAGATTTACGTCCGTGTCTTATCGCACAACGTTATTGAGTAGATCTTAAATAAATATTAAAGTATTTATATTTCTACTACATAAAAATACTTAATTCAATACTATAATTATTAAATTGAAGTTTATAGTTAAATTTCGTTATTTATAGCTACGCCCCCTTCCACCTACCTCTATGAGAACGCAAAGAAAGCCAGTTACGTTATAAATGTGTTATTATGACTTGTAAAAAAGCATCACAAATGTACGTTCTAGGTGAACCAGTCAATCGCGCGAAGGCCTACGGTCGCATCGCATTCTCCTGCCCGTTCGATGAGCAACCGATCATCGACCAGAAGGTCCAGGCGGTGGGTGGGACCATCCTGACTCCGCTCATCTCCTTAGATACGCCGGGCAAGGCTACCGTGCGAGTCATCATTCTAGCTGACCCCGACGGCCATGAGATCTGCTTCGTGGACGACGAGAGCTTCAGACAGCTGTCACAGGTCGACCCCGCCAGTGACGCCGATCTTGACAAGTTCATCAAATCAGACAAGTCACGGGCGTAATCTAACTGCTTTGATATTGCTTAATCTATGGGCTCGGGTACCTTATATTTTTATTTTAAATAATCAATGTTTCTTAAACAATATTAACTTTCAACATCACACGAATATAATATAGTATGTATGTATACTATGTATGCACAAGTACTCTTCATTGTTTTATATTTGATGTTGCTACTTTATCCTAATCAGTGTTGAAGTACAAATTGAAATCACGCGTAATACGTGTGTTTATGATTCAGATAGTTTCTGTAGTTATGTAAATTCCTTTATGTCCTATCTCCATGAAGAAGTGGTAGAACGTGCAATTGCAAATTATGAGATTTAAATCCTGGGTCAAAGCTTGTTGTTGTTTAGATTTTTCTGGAAAGAAAGAGAAAGAGACGTCAGCGAATACAATACGTTCAGAAATATCCACATCAATACTAACTCTAGAACATATTTACTTAAAAAAATAGTGGTGAGCCGTGATGTAGTTAGAAGGCAACTTGTGATAAATTTACATGGAAATAGACTTTTTTTTTTAACCAACTTGAAAAGACACTTCTGATGGAAAGGTTGCGGGATCGATCCTCGCATAAGACAAATTTGTGTTCATGAAACGGTGTGCTCTGTATATATATTTCCATAAAAAAGTATTTAAGTATTTCTATATCCGTTGCAGAGTTGTCTAGTTTCCATACTACAAGCTTTGCTTAGTTTGGGCTAGATGGCGTTGTGAGATATGTCCGGGATATACATTCATGATTGTTACGCGATTTATATACCGATATTGATAATTACTTTGTTCCATAGAAAATATTTTCGGAATTTTGCCATATGAGTCAATTGCATAAACATTTAGATTCATGATCTACCTTAAGAGTTCCTACTTAGTACAATCTTTATGCATTTGACTCATATATATTATATAGGTTGTTA
Organism: Pseudoips prasinana; assembly: GCA_951640165.1. Lineage (NCBI taxonomy): Eukaryota > Metazoa > Arthropoda > Insecta > Lepidoptera > Nolidae > Pseudoips > Pseudoips prasinana. The sequence continues at coordinate 12,464,119 of OX621241.1, read as the reverse complement.
GATGTAAAAGCTGAGTATTTTTCCTAAAGGAATTGCCTAATATAATGAAAGGATCATATTATTAATTTGAAAAAGGTAAAAATGAGTTCAGATTCAGTTGATAGCAAAAAAATTGGGCTCCATTTGTATGAGGACCATACAGGAATGATTTCCCATGGAATAAAAGGAAAACATATAATTTACTTAATCTGTTTACAGTCAACGGAGAAATTTCTTGACATAGATACATACAGAACCAAAACGTAACGCTCCTTTTCAGTAGGTAAAAAGTGCAATCTAATTGAAAAAACCTTTCTTTTTAAAGTTGGTTAATATATTAATAAGAATTGGGTAATATTCTCAAAGCGGGCTTGCCCTTGTAAGTACATCACGGCATGCCCTGAAACAAAGCAGTATAATTTATTTTAATTAATTAATTAATATTTTACGGCCTAAAGTTTTTAATATATAATATGTATAGTTTAATAATGCCTTTTATATATATATGGCTAATTTAATTCTATCTTAAATGTTATTTTAAATGTTAAACGTTATTTTTATGTAAGATTTTAATAATAAGTGTTGCATATTGGCACGCTATGAATGTGATAAATTTATTTAAAAATAAATCCAATTATATATGTTGTTGTAGCATTCCAGGACATCATTAAGTTAACAGTATTATTTAAAAGTTGTTTAACAAGACAATGGAAACGATAATTTACCTTCCGATGAGATTCGTTCACATGACATCTGCCTTTCAAAGAAGCGACCGTGTTACATCTGCGCTGTCGATCGTTCGGTTACGACCGATGGAATTGACGTCTCCATCTGTACGAAGGTGACGCATAACTTATAATGCACGTGTGGCGCAGCGGCTATGATAGTCGCCTCGCCGCTTCGTGTCGCGGGTTCGAGTCCCGCGCCGGACAACTATTTGAGTGTCCCATAAATAGTTGTTCAGAGTCTGGATGTAATTTGTGTCCGTCTATTATATGTTTGTAAAGTACCCCGCGACACAGGGATTATTTCCCTAATGCGGGCGTCGTCTTTTAAAAAAACAGCAATATAAAAAAGTAATGTGTTTATATTAAGATGTTTATTATCAATTATAGTGCTTAAGTACACAATCATAACGAATATTGAAGAAATAAGAATACAAAATTGCGATCATAATTTTGTTTTAATTCACCCAAACCCTCTCAAACCATTAGATTAGTTATCAGTTATCTGGTTTCCATAGTACAAGCTCTGCTTAGTTTGGGATCAGATGGCCGTGTGTAAATAATGTCTGAGGATATTATTATATTATTAATGGAACGAAGTTCCTTATCGCGCGTTGCGAAAGGGGGCTAGACGGAAAAAATTAAGACGAAAATTTGTAACGACACTTTTTGCTATAGTAAGCTAATGTAAGCCGTACGGCGTGCGCATGTTTGTCTGTCTTTCTCTCTCTCTCTCTCATACATATCTCGTACATATTAATAAAAAATAACTTCGTTCCATCCGGGTGTCCCTTGACACCTCTCAAGTTTTTATTATATATAAACGGAAGGCGCAGCGTGAGTAGGCCCTCTACAAGATTGGACGATTATCTTTTGAGGGTCGCTGGAAGCCGCTGGATGTGGGTAGCATAGGAATTGTGGAGATCTTTGGGCGAGGCCTTTGTCCAGCAGTGGGTCTTTCGGCTTATATCTACGGACAATGTCACACAGATCAGCCTAGCCCCAAACTAAGCAAAGCTTGTACTATGGGTACCAGGCGACGATATACATACTTATATAGATAGATAAATACTTATATACATAGAAAACATCCATGACTCAGAGACAAATATTCATGCTCATCACACAAATATTTGCACTTACCGGGATTCGAACCCAGGACCACCAGCTTCGTAGGCAGGAGCACTACCCACTAGGCTACGGTGATCGTCAATGATGACGATGATGATGAAAGATATATTATCATATACTCCTATGCAAAAACGGGCAGCTTACAGTCATGGCATTGTCTATGGATAATTTTAATTTTTTTAGTATGTCATTAGCATAAATGTCTAGAAATGTCTTATCATCAATGAGAATATCGTTTTTAACACTTAATCCTGGAATTGGCGTTTTATGCAATGTAAACAGAGATGGGTATACTTAATGAAATTAAGACTGCGAGTATGTTTATGGTATTTTAACAAAAAATACATTAAAATAGAAATGAACATCCCCTTGCAGCGATTACAGCATGTAATCATCTTGGCATGCTTTCGATCGGGATTTTGATGGTGTCCTGTGGAATATGTTGTCACTTAGCCGAAATTTCAGTTCACCCTGATGTTTTGTGGAAGGGGTTGGACAGATCGTACTTACCTTTTTAGGAGGTCCCAACGTGCTCAATAGGGTTAAGGTCAGGGCTCCGCGCTGGCCATTCCAAACAACGAATACAGACTTTTTTCATATAAGCATCTATGTCGCCAGAACGGTGAGCCCGAGCACTATCGTCCATATAAATGACATACATATTCACCTATAACAGTCAGTGCGGGTTTTGCATGTTAACAAAGAATTTCGGTGATATACCTACCTTTGCGCATTCAATGAGCCCTTTTCAGCTGGAATACACCCGCCCGGAACATAGCGTACCCTCCACCATAAGGGGTGATTTCTTCAAAACACACCACGGCATAGAGTTCCCTTGGTTTTTTGTAACACACACCGATGTGTGCGTCACGATTGCTCCGCCACGTTATCAAAACAGAAAAAGAAATCGCTATATTTTTTGTCAAAATTAGTCAAAATCGAAAGGAACAAACCAAAACTTTGTCAAAGCAGAAATAAAGAAGTTACAGGGATTTTAAGTTGGCCGCGCGAACGTAACGTGCACGATTGCGCGGCCATGGAGATCTCAGTAACTACTTGGGATAGAGATCTAAATCTTTTTGTTAATTGAACATTTCATTTGTCAACAATTGTCAAAAAAAGAATTATAAGACTAAGATCAATATTTCACGAAATATTCACCTTGGAAGTTATGGCCGCGCAATCGTGCACTTGATGTTTCTTTAATCTCGATTATTTCTTAAAAACTTAAGATATCATGCAGTAAAACTGTTACTAGAAGAAAGGTTTTAATATGTCACAAGTACCGAAAGCATTTCATGCCACCAAAGTTTATTTAAACTGACGAAATCAAGGCAAAACAAAAGTTTCGTGGCCGCGCAATCGTAACGTTACTTTGAATGCTGATATCTCATTATCTATAATTGTTAAGATTTCGGTGTTAACATCCATTTATTCGTAATATTAACCTAATCAGATTGACATAGCGTTTTACCCTCAGGACAATTTTCTACGCGTGTAATCTCAAAAATAATGATATCTCTTATAATGTTCGAGTAGAGTGACCATAATTTCTGTTAAATATGGGGATATTTTTTGCTCTACTAGACGAAAATGTACCTGTTAGGAATAATTTTTGGAGAATTGGCTAAGATAAGACAGTTCAATACAACATTATTTTCTTCTACACACATGTTCAAATCATGCCATACAAAACAAGGCCAAAAAATGGAACTTAGTTCTGTTTTCACCACATGATGACATGACGCGACATTGCTGCTTGTACTCCAGTAATTTATTTATATCTATACATATAATAAAATCGTAGGAATGTCAAAACTGTACATTGAATGTTATTTAAAAAGGATACTTGGGGCGTGATCTACAATTGACATCGAAGCCAAAAAAATAGTTTTTAGAATTTTCGTCTGTTTATCTGTTTGTCCGGGCTAAACTCACAAAGTACTGCATGGATTTACTTCAAATTTTTCACAGAGGTCTACGGGAGAGGAGCTGCGATAATCTATAAAATTTAAGGCGGGTAAAACCGCGGGGCACAGCTAGTCAAGTACCCCGCGACACAGGGATTAGATTCCCAAGTTTGGCCGTTGTCTTTTTAAAACGAAAAGAAAAAGAAAAGAATTTAAAATGTGCTCGGTTAATAGGCAGTAAACAATTATGAACTCAAAGCTACGTGTGATGATTTTAGAACTGACTCGAACGGAGGGACACCTGCGGAATAGCAATTCTATTTATTTTCATTTTGAGAGAAAATTTATATTTCGAATTATGTACAGACGCCAGCACATCTAGCTACCCCAATCTGTCACATTTCTTTTATAGATTTTCAACTTTATCACAAAAGCATAAGGTTCACTTTCATTTGGGGAAATTTGACAGATTGGGGTAACTTGATTTGCTGGAGTCTGTACATTTCTATTTTATATTTCTAGCATTACTAACCCACGAAAATTTTACTCCTAATTTGAAATACATATTAAACTAGGAACCAAAAGTGGGAACCAATCGCGTTATATTTCTTATTCTTTATTGCACACAGAAACATACATTTAAATAAAACGTTACAATAAAAAGTCATGTACATAGGCGAGCTTAATTCATTAATGAATTTTCTTCCAGCAAACCATTAGGAGAGTGAAATTATTATAAAATGGGTGCAAGCAGTGTACAACAAAATATTAAATTAAAAATATTGATAAAATACACACAAATATTTACATACAATACCTAATAATATGTATATATATATATATATATATATATATAAAGAATAAACTACATAAAACCTACATATCTATTATATACATAAATTAAAGAGATAAGAAATGATTCTTAATTCTGTTCTTAAATATACTTAATGACGAGCTATGACGTATGAAGTGTGGTAAAGAGTTCCAAAGGCGCACTGCGCGTACAGTAAACGAGCCATCATAGCGGCTGGAAGTATGAGAAGGAGTCCTTAGAAGAAGAGAAATAGCTGTGCGACAAGGTTTGCCTCTAGGCACCAGATACTCAAAGCGTTCACGGAGATAGATGGGAGCAACAGAGTTATGAAGAATGGAATAAAGTAGAGAAAGGATATGACAGTCCCGATGCCGCCGAATAGGCAACCACTTCAATTGAGCCCGGAACTCCGACACGTGGTCGTACTTCCTTTGGCCGAAAATAAAGCGGATGCATAAATTCTGCAGGCGTTCGAGCTTATCTAGAAGTTCTTCTGTTGCATCAAGAAAACAGACATCAGCATAGTCAAGAATAGGGAGTAGAAGTGAATGAGCGAGAGTAACTCTAGTCTGAAATGGTAAGAATTTTTGGAGACGTTTGATAGATTGAAAAGAACAGTATACCCTCCTGCTTACCTCTGCAACGTGATTGTTCCACGAAAGGTTACAGTCGATTAAAACAACTAAATTTTTGGCAAATTTTGAATAAGGTATCGGCACATCATCGAAAAGAACAGGAGGAATGGCTGAAAAATTTAAGGTGTTAAACATGTGTCTGCCACCAATAATGAGAACTTGAGATTTAGAGGGGTTGACCAAGAGTCCAAAAGATTTTGCCCACTTGCTTATGTTTTCAAGATCATTATTGATGGCAGCAATGGCTTCCCTAGTGTCATTGGCCTTGAAGTGCCGATAAAGCTGCAAGTCGTCTGCAAAGAGATGATAGTTAGAAGTAAAGTCTGCTAAGATGGATAAACTCCTATATTCAAAACCGTTGTCAAGCAGTGGCACTTAAAGGATACCGTTCATCATTTCTACTAGGGTTGTAACGGAGGCCTCTTAGCGGAGGCGGAGGCGGATGCGAAGATGACGGATTACACCTCCGCGGATGCGGAGGTTAACGGATGCGAATGCGAAGGTGAAAGTGGATGTGAAAAAATTGTATTTTATGAGTAATATTAATCATTTTTTTAATCTCTTTCCATAAAAACACCTCATTTGTTTTTGGCTTCGTGTGTAAACAATAACAATTACTTTGCATTGCAAAGCAAAATTCGGCGGTACGACTGAGTTGTCATCGGGCGTCGCGGCTCGCGCATTATAATTATTCTATGATTTATTTTTATTTTATTTTATTGAAACTTATTCCACAAAACTACAAAGGCGGAAATTTTTGGCTGTGTGGCTGACGGCCATAAAGAATATCGCCACCCCCTCTCATCCCGTGGGTTGGTGATCGTGGCAATTATGGCAGATCCCCTAAAATGAAGGACACGACTAAACCGCTGCCCCCAGTCCCCGGCAGTCATGTTATTCCAAGCCGTGGTAACAGCAGTGGGTTCGGCAGGGCAGAAGGTGCTACGAATCCCCGGCAGATTCCGCGTTACTAAAACTTACGACCACTGGCCCTGGCAACATACAACACACGCACACTGCGAACCGACGAGAAAATCATCGAACTGGAGGAAGAATTGAGCAGGTTACATTGGAATATAATAGGATTATCTCAAGTCCTAAGAGAGGGGGAAGACACGATAATCCTGAAATCCGGGAACCTGTTTTATTTCCGGGAGGGCGACCAACTGTCTCAAGGTGGTGTTGAGTTCATAGTCCACAAATCCCTCGCCCATAACTTAGTAAAAATTGGGAGTGTGTCGACTAGGGTTGCGTACCTTATACTCAGAATTTATTCGTTGAAGGTCATACAAGTATACGCGCCGACTTTGACGCACTCCGACGATGAGGTTGAGGTCATGTATGAGGATATATCTAGAACCATCCATACCTCTAACACTTATTTCATTGTGGTCACGGGAGACTTTAACGCGAAGCTGAGTAAACTTTTCGGGAATGTGCTGAGAGTGGGGCAATTTGAATTTGCCTTCATGGAGAAGGAGGGGCTCTTTATGATGAACTCCTTTTTCAAGAAGCCGGATAACCGCAAATGGGCCTGGGTAAGCCCCGAAGGTAAAACAAGAAACGAGATAGACTTTTATTTTGTCGACGATAAGACAGAAGTTCAATGATGTCTTTGTGATCAATACGGTTAAAAGCGGGAGCGATCACAGGCGGGGCTCATTGAACCTTAATGTCAAGCTCCAGAGGTCCCGACTGATAAAGTCTAAGCTCCGACCTTTAACCATCCACGTCGAAAACCCCGAACCCTTTCAGCTTGAACTGCAAAACTAAACTGCTCGAATTGCGGGGAAGTGGAGTCATATCACGACAGGCTCGTAGAAGCCGTCGGCTGGGTCTAAGGTCTTCAAGGCCCGCCGTAAAAACAGAACCAAAAAGATCTCTGATTATACCCTGCAGCTAAAGGAAGAAACACGGAAAATGGTTTTGACATCCTTTGATGATGCTACCAGATACCGGCAGCTCAACAGACATATCTCAAAGTCTTTGACTCGCGACACGCGCCCAATTAATACAAAATGTATTAAAGAAGCCATCGAGCGGAATAAAGGCTCTAAAGTGTTAGCAAGAGAACTGTGTGTTGGACAGAGTCAACTGACGAAGCTGAAGACTGAGGATGGCAGAATCGTCACGTCTCGACCTGAGTTGCTGGGAGAGATCGAGGGGTTCCATGGACAGCTGTATACGAGAACCCAGTCACTTGTCGATAGTTGTGCCTCAGATCCCAGAGCACGACTAACCCGACACTTCACCGAAGACAGCCCGGACGTCAGCATGTGCGAGATAAGAATGGCTCTCAAACAGCTCAAGAACAACAAGGCGCCTGGTCACTATGGGTCTTTTCAGGCGGCTCAAGGTCACCCAAAGAGTAATGGAAAGAGGTATGCTTGGAGTTTCCCTGCGAGATCGAATGAGAAATGCTGAGGTTCGCAGGCGAACCAAAGTAACCGACTTAACCCGAAGAATTGCCAAGCTGAAGTGGCAGTGGGCAGGGCACATAGCTCGTAGAGCGGATGGCCGCTGGCGCAGAAAGGTTCTCGAGTGGCGACCACGAACCGGATGATCTTGTGCGGGTCGCTGGATGCCGATAGCCCAAGACTGGCAATTGTGGATATCTTTGGGAGAGGCCTTTGTCCAGCAGTGGGCGTCATTCGGCTGATATGACGATGATGTTGACAAACGCGGAATTGATGCCAAAGGCATTCTCTGCCAGTCGACCTTTGGGTGATGCAGAGATATATGATTATGCCGTAAGTAAAACTCCGTTATAACTCCGCAAAAAAATTGCGGAGGCGGAGGCGGATGCGAAGGTACGATTTCATGCGGAACTTCCGCAGTAACGGAAGCGGAGGCGAAGATCCGTTACAACCCTAATTTCTACCTATACCCTCTGGTATTCCCCAGGGCTCCCATTTTGGTCCTTTTTTATTTGCTTTGTACGTTAATGATATCGGAAAATGTTTCAATAATTCTCATCATCTACTTTATGCCGACGACACAAAAGTTGACAAAATTATTAAAAATGTGGACGACTGTGACAGTCTACAAAGAGATCTTGCTGTCTTTGAAACATATTGTAATGAAAACCAATTAATTTTAAACACGGATAAGTGCAATGTTATAACCTTCACCCGGAAGCACAATACCTTAGCATACGATTACAAAATTTCTGGCAAAAATGTGACACGGGTTACTAGCATTCGCGACCTAGGTATTACTTTGGACTCAAAACTGAGTTTTAATTTGCACGTCGATAATGTAGTAGGTAAAGCATATAAACAATTAGGATTTATCCTACGAGCAAGCAAACCATTTAAGAATCCCAAAACCTTAAAATTGTTATATAACGCTTATGTCAGAAGTGTTTTAGAATTTGGTAGCGTAGTTTGGAGCCCCCAATATTCGATTCATGTAAATAGGATTGAAAGGGTGCAAAATAAGTTTTTAAAATCTTTAGACTACCGAACGGGCCAAGTCAGCGCTGATTACGCAGAGAGAATTAACAAACACGAAATGATTTTCCTTAGCACACGACGAAATCTTATGGACTGTATCTTCCTATATAAAATTATAAATAACCATATTAACTCAACAGCTCTTTTGGAAAACATTCAATTTAAAGTGCCTCGATACTCATCCTCACGTCAATCACGTTCTAAAGATACATTTTCTATTCCTTTTTGTCATACACGTCAATCACGTTCTAAAGATACATTTTCTATTCCTTTTTGTCATACCAATTATGCTAAAAATGCCTTCTTCAGACGCTCATGTAATTGTTATAACAAACATATGGATAACATAGATATATTTTTTGATAAGTTGCCAAAATTCAGGGAAACTCATTGTGTAATTAAAATAAAATAATGATATTAATACAATATAGTAATATAGTATGTATGTACGGATCTAGATGTAGGTACGGATATATATATGAAGCATGTATACATCTAAAAAAAATGTTAATATTTTTCAATATGCTTGATAATTGTGTAAGGATTAACTCTATTTTATCTTATCTTTTGTCCGTCATTTCAGTTTGCGTAGGTTAAAGTTTGTGTAATAATATGGCTTATTAGGTCTGTTTGTATTTCTGTTTGTAACAATATTTATGTAAGACTGTTTTTGCCTAAATAAATAAATAAAATAAAATAAAGTAAAGATTTTAGTAATGGCGTTTATAAAAACGGAGAATAAAAGAGGAGAGAGTACGCCACCCTGAGGAACACCCGCAGTAAGATCACACCATTGAGAGAAAGAATCTTCGTAGTGGACCGACTGTGAGCGACCTCGAAGATATGAATCAAACCACGCAATCACAGGCGCTGAGACATTCAAGGAAGAAAGGATAGCAAGAAGGATGTCAAAGTCTACCGAATTAAACGCACTGCTAAAATCCAGTAGGACTAAGACGGTGAGTAGCTTCTGTTCCATAGCCAAGCGAATGTCGTCTGTGATTTTCACAAGTGCAGTGACAGTGCTGTGGCCAGGACGAAAGCCGGATTGGAAAGGACTTAAAAGGTTGTGAGTACAGAGATAATGAGACAGTTGCTTATGAACAATGCTCTCTAGGATCTTGGACAGGAAAGGAAGGATTGAAATTGGACGGTAATGAGTTAAGGAAGAAAGATTAGTGGTTTTAGGAAGCGGTAAAACGTGAGCTTTTTTCCAAGCGGAAGGGAAGAAACTTGACTCTAGAGAACAATTTATTATATGAGTTAAGATAGGAGCAAGTTCCTCCGTAATGATGGTAATCATCAGTGGTTGAAGTCCGTCATTGCCTACCGCTTTGGTGGATATGGATTTTATGGATAATATAATGTCTTTCTCGGTGATTGGCGTGAATGAGAATGAAGTATTTAGTGGCTTTGAAAGGTTAAGAATTTGTTCCAGAGTAGAAGATTTGATGTCGGCACTCATAGCAACGGGTGGTCTTGAAAAATAATTATTAAGAGTATTCATATCCACGTTTACTGTGTTGTCACTAGAAGTCTTGCCGACACCTAGAGATTTTAAGAATTGCCATACTTGTGCTGTGTTGAGGTTATTAATAGAACTTTAAATGTGGCGTCTCTTTTCATCTCTACACATACGACTGCATCTGTTACGTAGCTTTCTATAAATTTCCCAGTTATCGTTAGTTGCCGTGTTTTTAAATCTTCTTTTAGCCTTATCCCTTTGAGACATCAATCTTTTTATTTGGTCATTCATCCAAGGAGCTGGGGCATGTTTTACTCTCACCCTTTTGAGTGGAGCATGTTTATCAAATAATTGTGTTAGTCTCTGGTTGAACATGTCCACTTTGGAGTCAATATCGTTGCAGATGTAAACAGGTGACCAATCAATACTGCCCGCTTCAGCCCTCAAACGTTCCAGACAAATATTTTTAAAACTGCGAAGGAATATAAACTGTGACTTACGTCGAGGGCAGCGAATTTTATAAGAGATATAGATAAGATCATGATAAGAGAAGGAGGCTGGAAGTTGTCCATGAGTTGCCACTTTGGTGGAATCCGAAACGAGAATAAGGTCTAGAAGAGAAGGAGTGGAATGTGGAGCATGGTGTGTGGCATCTAGAGGAAGTACATGCATATTGACAGAAGAAACAAGAGAGAGGAGTCGACGACTCCGTGCATCATCTTTAAGCAAACAGGTATTGAAGTCTCCCAGTACAATGACATGTTCATATAGAGAATTAAGATGCTCGAGTTTAGATTCAAAAGACAAGAAGTAATCTATCTGACTCGATGGATTATAAAAAACGCCCAAAGGCATCTTAGCGTGGTTAACGTTGACTTCCACAAATAAATGTTCAGCTGATTTTGAATAATGACTTGGAGACCGATCAATAACCTTATGCTTCAGATCCGCACGAAGATAGATGGCAACACCACCCCCACCCTTTCCAGTTCTATCGTTCCGCAATAGTTTATATCCTGGCAAAGCGTACTGAGTCGAGGGGAGAGTGGGTTTGAGAAAAGTCTCAGAAATTAGGGCAGCATGAATAAGATCAGAATCAAAAGAAGACAAAAGATCAGGAAAGTGAGCGTGAATACTTTGAGCATTGATGTGTACTGTATTAAAACATTTGGAAGAAGAGAAAGAGAAGTGTGAGTATAATTGATCGCGCAGTTGCAGTAACTCATCGTCACTAAACGCACTAGCATATTGTTCATCAGAATCTATAGAAGAAGAACACGAAAAATAAACAACGTCATCGTTGTCATCTAACATAATCTAAGTATATATTATATATATTAACATATGTATTTAAATATAACTAAATAAAAATAAATAAAATAAATACCTATATAGTACTTTTAGTCCGAAAATCAATAACAATTATGCTATCCCCAGTACACTCACACACAATCAAATAACAAAAACGCAAGATAGGGCAAAAAGCCTAAATATCGTAAGACATATTTTAACAACATAAAAAGTAAATGTCACAAACAATCAAAGTAACAATTTATAACCTACAGTCTAACATAAATTCTTAATCTAAATACCTTCAATAAAATGCAGAAAATAATTGGAATGAGTTGCAAAAGAGAAACAAAATTAAAAATGTGAATGTGACATTTACGCAAGTATTAAGCAGCTAAATAAGAGAGGTCAAAACAAAATTCACTTGGCTTGTCTCCGGCTTCTTTTGTCAGAAGATGAGGTTGTCGCCGCCGGATTTTCGCCCGCTGCACGCGCTGGTTTATCTGCCGATAGTGACGCTTGACCCGTGGAAGCTGGTTTACGTGTGGCGTTCAACGGTGGCTGGGCGGCAGGGAATTGAGTTGTTAGACGGCAAAGCTCAGCAGCAGTCTCTATTTTCCGCCTGGATTTGTCTGGCAGCAGTACCACAATTTTCCCATCAGACGTCCAAGAATTCCTTTCACCAAGGAATTTCCGACAATTTATGAAGACATCGTGCCGTGGCTTCGTGAGGAATTCGGTCAATGTCAAACCAGTGCCCTTAAGTGAAGTCTTGGCCTTCCACACTTCATTTCTTGTGCTGTGATGCTTGAAGCGAATCAGGAGAGGTCGTGGCTTACTCTTATTGGATCCCAAGCGATGGCAAACAGCTATATCAGATGAGGCGATGTCTGACAATTTCATTTGGTCGTGTAATATGCCTACTGCAGATGATATGGGATCTTCTTCGTCCTTTACTCCATGGAGAAGCAGAACTTTCCTGCGTGATGCCATCTCAAGCCTATCCAAGCCCAACATAAGGAGCTCAATCTGGGTTCTTAGTGCACTCAAAGTACTGCATACAAAACTCTTGAAGTCAGCCAACTCCTTTGACAAGCTAGCAACAGTTTTGTGTGGCACTTCAGCAGCAGCTGCAGTTTTCAGATCCTCTTCCTGTTGAGCCATCCTGTTGGAGAGTGATTCAGCCAGCTGTTCTAATTGTTCAGACAATTTCGAGTACAGGTCCATGGTGAAGTGCAGTGAAGTGGTGATTTTTTAGTTAGATTGAAAGATAATGAATATTTGATAGTGGATATGAGTGAATTGGGTTTAGCAATTGAAATATAACTTTAAATTATCATAATAAAATGTAAGTAAGTAATTAAAATATTTAAAAGAAACAGAGCTCAAATTTTTTGTTGTTGCCACTATAACTACCCACAAGCAAAAAAAGTATTTCGTATAATTTATGACCGTAAAAACATTATACTTCACCATGTCAGCCAAATTACGTCCACAGTTGGACAAAATCCTCCGCAAAGTTCACAGAAAAACGCTGCTACCCGTTCTCTGGTAGGTTTTTCTTCAGGACGATTTCTAGGCCCCCCACAGGATGAGATGGGGTGATGATATTCTACGCCGTCACCACACAAAGAATTCGTAATAATTATACTAACTTTATCGATTTTACGTAAATGGTCGAAACTCCAGCTCAAGAAATACTGTTGCCATTACCATTACTGTTTCGTTGATAAAATTATAACTCGTCAATACATAACAAAACACAAAAGTCGTTTGACAAACCGAAAAGGAAAGTGTAATAACTCTTTTATTTTAGCCAATTCTCCAACAATTATTCCTAACAGGTACAGTTTCGTCTAGTAGAGCAAAAGATATCCACATATTTCACAGAAATTATGGTCACTCTACTCGAACATTATAAGAGATATCATTATTTTGAGATTACACGCGTAGAAAATTGTCCTGAGGGTAAAACGTTATGTCAATCTGATTAGGTTAATATTACGAATAAATGGATGTTAACACCGAAATCTTAACAATTATAGATAATGAGATATCAGCGTTCAAAGTAACGTTACGATTGCGCGGCCACGAAACTTTTGTTTTGCCTTGATTTCGTCAGTTCAAATAAACTTTGGTGGCATGAAATGCTTTCGGTACTTTTGACATATTAAAACCTTTCTTCTAGTAACAGTTTTACTGCATGATATGTTAAGTTTTTAAGAAATAATCGAGATTAAAGAAACATCAAGTGCACGATTGCGCGGCCATAACTTCCAAGGTGAATATTTCGTGAAATATTGATCTTAGTCTTATAATTCTTTTTTTGACAATTGTTGACAAATGAAATGTTCAATTAACAAAAAGATTTAGATCTCTATCCCAAGTAGTTACTGAGATCTCCATGGCCGCGCAATCGTGCACGTTACGTTCGCGCGGCCAACTTAAAACCCCTGTAACTTCTTTATTTCTGCTTTGACAAAGTTTTGACTAATCGATTCGATTAGTCAAAACTTTTCGATTTTGACTAATTTTGACAAAAAATATAGCGATTTCTTTTTCTGTTTGGATAACGTGGCGGAGCAATCGTGACGCACACCACCGATGTCGGTTCTTACCATTCAGACATATTTGAGCCTCATCAGAGAAGAGTATGTTACTCCAGTTACAAGATAGACAATTTCTAGGGATCCTCAGTTGAGCAATCGGGCGCTGTAACTTGGGGGCCCTCATTTACGGATCCTCAGCGCCTGAGACACTAAAGTCGGTGGTTGAGTGCAACGTTTTTTCCCAGAACATTGCCTTCTACGAATGGTACTTGTCTCTTGGTATCGGGTCCAGGTTCTTTGGACGGTTCAATGACTAACGTTTAACCGCTATGAGACGTAACATTGGCTACACTCCTCATTCAGCAGCGCTATAATTTTACTAGCTCTTATTGCTTTTTCAGCTATTTACACGGACACTAAGATTTAAGTCACAATAAGGCAGGATTATGCCACTAACATAAATTGTCGACATCGGCACTAATTGCCATTTATAAAAAGAAGAAAATAACATAAATTATTGTACTAAAAATAACGAGAAGGTATTTTAGTTGCCTGATAACCTTTTAACCGCAAACCCGCGAATATTAAGTAAAATGTCACAAAAATTTGAAAAGGGGGTCTATTATTTTGTAAAATGAAAGTTTTGAATTTGGATTAAACATACAACATAGGTAAGTATGTTTAATCCAAATTCGAAAATTATCTCTTAATTAAGAGCCAGTAACAAAGTTTGGTTATTAACATCTCTTTAGAACTAAATGATTACCAATAATATAGAAAAATCAAAACCACCCGTATTTTTTTTGCGAAGGAGTTAAGATACATTCTTCTTAGACATCATTTACATTTTCTATAAAACGTAATTATTAAGTATGTCAATTTATGAGTTTTAAATACGAAAGACATCGGTATTTGGCCGTTCATAGCAAATTACTGTTCAACGGGACCGCCTCTATGCATCTAATCCAGGGTACATAATTACATCAAAAAGTACCTAATGTGGAGTGGCCTGAACCACGAATATTATTTTTGATTATGGGGCCCACGTACGAAACTGATAAGCGGAATAAAACTTTATGAAAAAATATGCTGAGCTGTATAGCTATATACGGAACGACAATATGACATTGACGGGCCTGATGGCGTGGTTGGCAAATATGTACTTGCTTTTCACGCTGGAGGTCGTGGGTTCGATTCCCACCCAGGACAGATATATGTGTGCATGAACATGTCTGTTTGTCCTGAGTCTGGGTGTAATTATCTATGTAAGTATGTATTTACAAAAGAAAAATAGTATATGTCGTAGGTATATCAGTTATCTGGTTACCATAGTACAAGCTCTGCTTAGTTTGGGATCAGATGGCCGTGTGTAAATAATGTCCCAGGATATTATTATTATTAGTTTAAATGGAGTTTGTGGTAGGTAGGTACGTATATAAAAAATATCAAATTACAATGTTTTTTTTACTTTTAACAATTGGAACACATGACGTAAGTATTTTTCATTATGTTTTCAGCACGCAAGTTCATTAGTTTCGCTTTCGTTTTCGTTCATTACGCTCTTGGCAGTATTTATTACTAACAAAATGAAGTGCTTGCATTAGTCACAAATATTTACTCAGGAATGTTTTTATAAATTTTCTACGAGTACGGCCCTGGCGTCGACTATGCAAGATATTTGATCGATACGGTCGAGTCATTTGGCGCTAACCGCTCATAGCGATTTATATCCCCATTTATCATTAAGTAGTTTGCAGCACGCGATGTTTGTTATAAAATACACTATGAATTCAACATCTCTCAATACAAAGCATGGTTATGGCATAACTTTTATTTGCATTGATAAATGACGTTGATTGTTTACTGGACAATTTTGGTGAGATAACCCCCTTCAATTCAACGTTTTTATTTATTATCTAAACATTTTTAATATCTATCAAGAAAGGTTTCATGATATACATTATAATATTTATGTTAAATTGGGTTTAAAATCAGTAGATTTCAAATTAATACGGGTACCCTTTTCTTGTTCTTTCGATGAAATTTCCGAATACCACTGTCGTACCTATACGTCGCGTCGGTGCTTGCAATTTTTCTACATATATTCCAATTATGTTTAAATCAGCATACGGTGGACACCAAGTAGGTACAATTAAGCAAAATAGTAAAAATAAAAAACTTGTTGTAGGTAATCTAAATCGCAAGCTTCTCAAGCATACACTACACACACAATCATGTTGAAAACATAGCACCTAATCTATGTGTCGTTAAGGGAGCCGCTTAATCACACAGAAAAATATCATCAGGCGTTTAGGAGTAGTTCAATCACAAAGTTACGAAATCTGAAATATGATGTACAAAAAGTCTGCTTAAAGCAATCATGCTATGTGTGGTTTTGATCGAAGTTAAATCAGTAAACAATATAGCGCATTTTTTTTGGAAAAACCAAATAATTCATTACAGGAAAGTACTAGGCTCAGTTTTGCCGGAATAAACTTTAAATATAAGCAGTACGGTCTGATCTGGCTTAACAAGCTTAACATTCGATAAAGAAATGAGGTCAAAACTGGGTCAAAATGAGCCTCGAACGCTAATGATACGTAAGTTTAGTCTGCCGGCGGCACCCCAAGGCCAGTGTCTATCTATACAAATTAGTTAAATTCACGGGAAAATTTCGTACCTAAGATAAACCAATAGAGTTGTTAAATATTGTTAACAAAGCCAATGTGACTTCCGCGACTTCTGAAACTAAACTTTAATAATGTAATGTAATCTTAGTTTTTTGTAATTCAGTTCAGTTCAGTAGCACTGTCCAAAATATTGGCGTCCATTTTGATCGCAATTTATCCTGGGATACCCAAATTAGGTATACATACATACAAAGATTCACGCCTGTTTCCCAGAGGGGTAGGTAGAGACAACAGACTACCAGTAAGTATGTTGGTCGTAAACAATACGCATCGTTTCGTAGTCTGCGTACGTATCTACGTAGACAACGAAATTTTATGCCTATGACTATTAAAATTGCATGCCCTCGCACAAATCCTTCTTCACCCAATACAGCCGTTTGCTTGTTTTGGGTAGGTAGGTATATACCCAACATCTGCATATGTTGGGTATATACCTACCTACCCAAAACCAGCAAACGGCCAACATGTCTGTAGAAGATTCATATTTGGCCTAAAAACACGGTTTTCTTTTCTATACCAGTTATATTCGAGTTTTCCGATCATTGACAAATGTAAGGTTAAGCGCCAACGCACCAATTACCTTGATTTATCCTCCTCAAATCAGAGTGTTTTTTTACAATACCTACGTTGCCAATAACATTAAGCGTAAGTTAATGGCAACGTTGCGTTAAGCACAAAGTTTACATAAATTCCAGCAGAGTGTATAGGCTGGTAAGGAATGAAAGAACAAATATTATAGTAACATGTAAGTAGCTATATATTGACAGTAGGCTCTTGCACTGAGTAACAATGGGTACTGCTAACCATGGTCTAAAGTACACCGATAACTGCCATCTCAAAATAATAATCCCTATTCTTGTCCATTCCTTGGTTGTCTCGAAGATATCACATGTTAGTGTTAGTGACTGTCGATTGTATACTTTGTCATTTAATTCTTCCGTATGTGATATTACTATTGGTGTACAATAAAGTGTAAATAAATCTGTCTATATATATATATATATATATATATATATAGATAGACAGACAGATATATAGATAGAAGTAAATAATAGTAAACAACACAGCATACCGCATTGCATACACCTGTTTTGGTATGTGTAAAATACGCCCTTTTACGTGTTAGATTTAACCGTACAATTCTAAAGTGAGCATTCTAAAGTGACTGTTAAGTCTGACTTACTTCTTGTTTTCGTCACTCTACTAAGGGAGTCAGTCTACAGAATCATTTTGCTACCTAGGATCATTTTCTTGCGTAGGATTGCCTAATAAGTTACATAGATAGAGTCAAAAAGTAGATATATTCTTCATCGATAGGAAATATTGAAGAACCAGAATTGTCTGCAGACGATGGTTTGATATTCGACCAGTAACTTCAAAGAAAAATTCATGTTTATGTTTAATGTCTTTTCCCCAACTACAGCCCTGGACATTGATGTGGCTCGTGAAACTGCTGGATTGCGTGTGGGTGTAGCTAATGTAACGGTTTGGGCCTCACCTATATCCGAAAATGTTATGGAGGACTCTTTGATATCTTTGTTAGATATAAGATGGGTAGGGTTACATCAGCATTAAGTAATAGATAGCGAGAAACGTCCTAATTTATAAATGAATTTATGTTCGGAACCGTTTTAAGAAGATAATACGTAAAAATAATTAATGTGTAATTTTGGTGAAATAAATTTATGAATGATTGATTGATAAGCTTACTTATTAACTCATATAAGTCATCCACGTTCACAGCATGAGGAAAATAATTCGCACTGTAATTCACGCTCTAAACACCAGTGCGAATCTACGTCTGGATACTCTTGTCAATCATTATCATCATCATATCAGCCGAAAGACGCCCACTACTCGATAAAGGCCTCCCCAAAGATCTCCACAATTGCCGTTCTTGCGCTATCCGCATCCAGCGACTTCCAGCGACCCTCACGAGATCATTGGTCCATCGTGTAGGGGGCTTGCCTACGCTGCGTCTTCCGGTTCGTGGCCACTCGAGAACCTTTCTGCCCTCATAGCGTGTGGATTATGTCAGATCCCTTCTTGTTAAATAATATCTTGGGACATTATTGTACAACTGAGTTTGTTTCGCTGGGTCTTCGCAGTTGGGGCGCATTGGATCCGGTGGTCGCATTAAAGCGCGACCGTCGTTATTAACACAAGGTCCGTCAAAATAATAATACCTTAATATAGACAGAACCATTGACAATATATAGTAAAAATAATAGACTTAAACTAGATAATTAAACAAAATATCTTGACAATAACTTGATACGAGCTAGCTAAATATCATTGCTATAATGTAATAAATTTTATAAATGTTTTCATACAATGTGTACCTAAATATCTATGTTACTGGAAATAATAATGTACACAACTATATTACTACAAACACTGACTATTTACAAGCGCTTTTTTAAAGTCTACGTGGATAAAAACCTTTTTATTTTTATTTTATTTTATTTATTCACTCACGGCCATCTGATCGCAAACTAAGTAGCAGCTACATATACCTACTGCTTTCCTTTTATATACATAAGTTTGTATTTCCAAAAGAATCGATAATTATACCCAGACTCAGGACAAACTCACATGTTCATGGACATAAATATCTGTCCTGGGTATGAACCGAACCCACCACCTGCGGCATCCAAGGCAAGCATTTGCCAACCACGCCACAGGCCCGTCCCGTCGTTAACGATTACCTTGGTACAAATGTAATAATATTGAGCTGGTGCTGCTGGGAAGATGCCGTAATTCGAAGAGTATCCGCAAACGATATGTCATCGTCACGTAGGGCATTACGTGACGATGACGTATCGTTGTACAGACGCCAGCATCAGGCTACTCAATCTGTCAAATTTCCCCAATTGAAAGTGAACCTTATGCTTATGTAATGAGATCAAACATTAGTATTGAATATTGGTGATGAACTGGTTTCAGACAAGCTTACCATTGCCAATTTTTTTGCTGCTTTCTTTGAAAATATACCCGTGGATATTACTAAGTGTCTCGCATCATCACCAGATGATATTACAAGTGATGATATTATAAAAGCTTTTAAGAGTATTAAAAGGAAAGGCACAGAAGATTTGTGGGGACTGTCTGTTAAAGAAATTGAATCAATCATACTAAACATTGCTACAATCCTTGCAGCCATCTTCAATGGCTGTATAAGTGATGGTGTCTTTCCCGATTTAATGAAAATAAGTAAGATAATACCCATTTTCAAGGCAGGTTGTTCAAAAAATGCCACGAATTATAGGCCTATCTCAATACTGCCAGCTTTAAGTAAAATATTTGAAAAGCTGATGCTCAGCCAAATGTTGTCGCACTTTAACGTGAATGAGATATTGCATAACAAGCAGTTCGGGTTTACAAGGGGCCGCTCTACTCAGGATGCAGGTTGTACATTAATTAGGTCAATATTGGAGGCTTGGGAGGGATCACAGGATGCGCTGGGAGTTTTCTGTAATCTCTCTAAGGCTTTGGATTGCGTTGATCATCGTACGCTCGTTGTCAAACTGAAGTACTATGGAATATCTGGCACATCTCTTGATCTTGTGATGTCCTATTTATCGGGGCGACAACAGATGGTTTCGATAGGCGGTGTCACTTCGGCACGTCATCCTGTGAAAATGGGGGTGCCCCAAAGATCTATATTGGGCCCATTTTTATTTCTAGTTTATATAAATGATCTCCCTTATCTGGTAGAGAAAGTATCAGACATAATTTTGTTCGCTGATAATACGTCGCTCATATTTAAAGTAAATAGAGAGGATAAAGATCTTATTGAGCATAATAAAACACCCAGCTTTATATCAGAATGGTTTTCGGCAAATAATCTCTTGTTAAATGCAGGGAAAACTAAATGCATCAGGTTCTCATTGCCGAATGTGACTCAAATTGTACCAACAGTTGCACTTAATGCGAAAATATTAGATTTAGTCCCATCGACCGTATTTTTAGGATTGACACTTGATTCAAAACTGCAATGGGGTCCTCAGATTGAAAAGTTAACAGGTAAATTAAGTTCGGCTTCCTATCATCATCATCATCATCATTACAGCTTAAATAAGTCCACTGCTGGACAAGCCTCTCTCAAGAATCATCTTGAGGGGATATGCCATAATCGCCACGCTTGGCAGGCGGGTTGGCGATCGCAGTATGATGGTCGTAGTACTCAGAAGGAAGCTGCTTCCCGTCCTCTGGTAGATATTCCCTCGGGTCGACTTCTACGCCCCCCACGGTATGAGATGGGGTGATGATATTCTGATTCTGATATTTGTCGCCGTCACCACACAGCAGCGGCTTCCTATGCTGTCTGGAAAATAAGACAATTGTCAGATGAACAAACTGTTAGATTAGTGTATTTCGCGTACTTTCATAGCATTATGTCGTATGGCATTCTGCTGTGGGGTTCGGCGGCTGACATAGGTACTATTTTTGTATTGCAGAAAAGAGCAGTCAGAGCCATTTATGGTTTAGGCAGTCGCGATTCTTTGCGAAATTTGTTTAAAGAAATAAATATACTTACTGTGCCATCGGAATATATATATCAGAATATAATGTTTGTTAGAAAAAATATTCATAATTATAAAAAGAAAAGCTGTATAATATAAATACTAGGAATAAAAACAAACTAGCCATGCCAGGCTTTAGAGTAAGCAAAACTAATAAATCATTTTTAGGAAATTGTATTAGGTTTTATAACAAGCTTCCTACTCAATTTACTGATCTGCCTGACACAAGTTTTAAAACACATATTAAACGTATACTTATGGCTAGGGATTATTACACCACTAAAGAGTACATCGATGACAAAGACGTCTGGCTCTCACTTCCTACCTGCACATTGCTCGCTGGAGATCTTGTAGCCATATAGACATGACTGATCTGCTGTGTTACGTGAACTATCTGTAAATGCTTGCTATCATATACTTAATTTAAAATTATTGACTCTGTCTCAAAATGAATAATGTTATTGTTTCGAAGTTTTTCTTTTGTATACCTACATATAATCTAAAATAATAAGCATTCAGACAACCGATCGAGCATATATTGTGTTTGCCTACTAAATAATTACTCTAATTGGACCAAATCCCGTGTTCATGCCCGCTTGAGTATGTTTCGCCGGACCGTCTCAACTGGGTCGTGTTGAAACCGGTAGTAGATGAACCCACTGAGTTTGTTTCGCTGGGTCTTCTCAGTTGGGGCGCATTGGATCCGGTGGTAGCATTAAAGCGCGACCGTCGTTATTAACACAAGGTCCGTCATAATAATAATACCTTTAATATAGACAGAACCATTGACAATATGTAGTAAAAATATTAGACTTAAACTAGATAATTAAACATAATCTCTTGACAATAACTTGATACGAGCTAGCTAAATATCATTTCTGTAATAAAATAAATTTTATAAATGTTTTCATACAAGATGTACCTAAATATCTATGTTACTAGAAATAATATCTAATGTATACAACTATATTACTACAAACATGTTCTGACTATTTACAAGCGCTTTTTTATAGTCTACGTGAATAAAAACCTTTTTTATTTTATTTTATTTATTTAATAAAGTTTAAGATCTAGAAAATAAATTTGACAGATAGGGGTAGCTTGATGTCCTGGCGTCTGTACATTGGTTTTGTTCGAACTCCATGAATACTATAATATCCACATACAGGATACAAATCGTAGTAGTAGTAGTTGGTCTAGGAGTAGCGTGTTCAACCACAGATAATGATATCCTGTGTTCAAATCCCGGGTCGGCCAAAAGTAATTTTGGGATTTTTCTGTATAAAGAAAATGTCTCAGTATAAGCCCGAGGGAGTTGGCGGCATTTTACCCCCGTGCCTCGGAAAGCACGTAAAGCCGTCGGTCCTGTACCTGACCTCGTTCCAGTCGTATCGCTAGTCGTCCCATCGGAGTGATGGTATAGAAAGTGCCCCCCGCAGGCTAGTCTCCATTGAGACTGGCCGCCGTGTCCGTAATTCGACAAGGAGGCCATATTATTATGATATATTTAAGTAGTCATTTTACAGTGCCCAGTATATAAATAAACTACAAATAAAATATAATGATATGAGGTTATTAATGGACATGCTGTGTTCATAGTGCATGCACTTAATTAAAATGTGATGTGATAAGCAATATAGAGATAAGTAGATTTCAATTACCCAGATTACTGCGCAAATTCAATTAGATTTTACATTATTATAAAATACCTTTTTAATTGTACACGTGTAATATTATCGCGGATATCCTGAATTAATAGCTATGTTGAACTCAAATAGGGGAAATCTTTTCCATTGTTTACTTCAGTACGTACAGACGCCAGCACACCAAGCTAACCCAATCTGTCAAATTTCCCCAATTGAAAGTGAACCTTATGCTTTTGTGATAAAGTTGAAAATCTATAAAAGAAATTTGACAGATTGGGGTAGCTGGATGTGCTGGCGTCTGTACATAGCAACGTTTAAAATTTGTTCGTGATACATTATCAAGGAAGATCATCAATAAGATCATCAGAGAAATTAAAATTACATCCCAGGCGACTCTACAACTTAAATGAGAGATTTAAACTAACTACAGTAGACTGGGATGTATTTGTTTTCTACATAAAAGATGTAGGTATTAAGCGCATGATCATATCATAATCTAGTCTTATTGAGGCCGTAATATTTGTTCAAAACCTACTTTTAGCCCTCACAACCTTTGAACCTTTTCCACACTAGACAAGGATGAGCTTGGTACATAGGATTTTCTGCTACCCTTTTAAGATCATCATCACACATTACAGGCCTGTTGGCGTGGTTGGCAAATGCTTGCTTTCAACGCCGTAGGTCGTGGGTTAGGCCTTTGTCCAGCAGTGGACGTATTTCGGTTGATATGATGATGATAAACTTGTTATTTATTCAAGGATTAAAAAAAAATGTGATAACACAGACCGTACGGACGGACAATTTTTTTTTTGTTACTGTATCTGACTATGTCTATGTACCTACTGCATTGTGAGCTTGACAAGTTATATTATTACCCAAGTTCTGAATAAATTTCATTATTTCATCCATTGCCCGCGACATAACTGCCAATAAAACTTTATTAACTTTGCATACACGATAATTTTATAAGAAAAATAATCACGTTATGATATTATTTTTCATTGCATATTTACTTACTACTAGCTGTGCCCCGAGGTTTTACCCGCGATAAACTTTATAAATTATCACAGCTCCTCCCCCGTAGGTGATAGCGTAATAATATGCAGCCTATATGTTGACTCGACCTCTTAATAATACTCATGCAAAATTTGAAGTAAATCCATGCAGTACTTTTTGAATTTAGCCCGGACATACATACAGACAAACAGACAAAAATTCTATAAACTACATTTTTGGCTTCGATATCGATTGTAGATCACGCCCCAAGTATCCTTTTCAAAAATATTCAATGTACAGTTTTGACTTTCCTACGATTTTATTATATAGATGACTTAATAGATGGCTATTAAAAAAATGATTTTATTCCGCCGAGGATTTTATAAGGTTTGAATAGTAGAATTTTGGATAAGTAAATAAATACATCAAGAAGAAATTTCTGATATAGTAAATGGAAGAATGATAGGTTACTCTAAGATCTTTAATGACAAATATACATATAAACATTTCGGGATTTTCTTAAAATATTATGTTTTTGATCACCGTTGAAAATTTGTATGAATACAATAACTTAATTTCTTCTTATAAAACTATTCATTTTTATGAAAATTGAATAAATCTTATTATTATTAATCAGTGTCGCCACCTCTGGCATTAAATAAACGGCGATATCGACGGTTCATACCTACTTAAAATTAAATTATCGATGTCTTGCTGCGATATTAGGTCCCATATTCTTTGCAAGTGTTCGTAAAGGTGTTCTTCCGACGTCAAAATTGGCGGGAAAATTAAGTCGGGCGATTGTTCAGATCAATACAAAATTTGAATATCATCGTCATTTGCAATGCTTAGTAAAAGCACAGAATAAAAAGTACTAAAAGTTTTAACTTCTTTACTGTAATACCAGTACGTCATCTGTATACACATTATCTGCAATAAATATTGGAATATTAATGATTTGCTATGACACCTTCGCTAGGAACTCTTGCGCAATGTAAATGGGCAATCTTGAAAGTTAATTGTGGTTTAATTTTTGGTATCCTACCGTAATGGCAAAAAGAATGCTAATGACGGCTCAATACATTTATAGGCACATTGGTAAGGTACCTATATCTACTTTGAAATTGAGAACAATTATTGATATGGTTTACCTAAACTTCCGTTTCATTCAGTTTTCGATATATTTATGAGTAAAATAAAAAGAAAACATTACTGTGATTTTGAATTTATTTCGTATTGAATATTTTGAGATGATTGTGTTCTACAGGTAAAGTTATTATAAACCTAACATGTGGTCATTAGTCATTCCTGAGTCAAGTAAATCATTTTGCGAATGCAATTAATAATGTCAAAAGGTGAAGTCATGTCAAGATGAGGCAAGTTTCTTGCTTAAAAAAATGATTTATTCAACACATTAAAAAATAAATAATTTAGGAAAACATATATATATTATAACAAATATTCTGTACAATATGGTAGGTGCAGGTCTGTACCTCTGTAAATATACAACCTACACTACTATTCTAGCTGTCCCAACAAACGTTGTACCTACTCCTTTAATAATAGAAATAAAACCCGGGATCTCATCGTATCGCCACCTACCGGGTCCAATTGTATAGGTATATAAATCAACAATTGACCCAATCAAATACACAAAACATGTCATCCAATCAGCAAAAAATTGAAATATTAAAATTGATAGTTGGTAGTAGAATGGTGGAATTTAGGGTTGTATGTATTTTTCAATACCAAATCGTAATAAAATAATAATAAAATTGCATAACAAAATTGTCCCTGGGCCATCCTTATAACAAAATAGTTTATGAATTATTATTCTCAGGCCCATCAAATATGCACAAAAATTCTAAAGAGTTTGCAGACCAACACTATGACACAAGTTTGAGTTAATTACCTTTGATTCATTTAAAAAAATACAATGTCTCATGATAAAATTCTCCAATGATGAGTAGAGACCCTACCATGAAATGTACTTGGATTTCCCTGACTTCTAAATTCCGCTAAAATATTTATTAGAGCAGTAATAGCGAGTTTTCCTCCTCCGATGTATGACATTACAGGTACCTAGTTCTTTACGGGACGATGTGCGGCCAACGATTCTGCGTAAGTACTTAGTAATCAAAGTAATACTAACAAATAATAATGTAATTAAGTAAGGCCGGCTTATGTTTTGTTAAGTTGCAAGTGCAATTGTGATGTGCAAGTGCAAATTTATTTAAGAAAACAACGTTGAGATTCATGTGTCAAATAAACTAATCATGTGTCAAATTGATTATGAGTGTGAGTGAAGCTACTTAAGGCACCGTATAAAGCTGAAATCCGAAAAAACATGTTATGAACCTGAGTTCGGACTAAAGGTAATTAGTAACTAATATAACAATATACTACGGGTAACCAAGGAGTGCGGTAACCAAACATAATACGTATTATATTGGGCTATTTCTCTCTTTGGTTACCTAATATAACTAAGCGAAATTTAATTGTGACGTCCATAAACTTTCATAACATTCCATAATTCAAGAATTCCAAACGCTACACCATTATTTATGAATTAAAAGTTATTCTTAAATTGTAATTCTATTAGCTATTTATTTAAAATCACTTGGGATTATTGTGATTTATATCATGTATTTCGTATCTACAATTTGAAGGAAACTCACAGGATAACACAGAAAAATGCTACGATATTGTCACCCTTGCTTCAATTAAAAAAACAGGCCAAGTGCGAGTCGGAATCGCGACGAAGGGTTCCGTATCTATAAAAACAACCAAAAAATTCACGTTTTTTGTATGGGAGCCACCTGAAATATTTATTTTATTTTGATTTTTTAGTAGTTGTAGTTGTTATAGTTGCAACAGAAATACATCATCTGTAAAATTTTCAACTGTCTAACTATCACGGTTCATGAGATACAGCCTGGTGACAGACAGATAGACAGCGAAGTCTTAGTAATAGGGTCCCGATTTATCGGTTTTTAGTTTATAGTAGAATTTGGCATTTTTCCGTCAAGGAGCTTCACCCGCGTAGTATCTGCCCTTGCAGCGTTCCACTAATATTGTAAGAAACACTAAACTTTGCTAAACTATCTCTGCTCGCTGTATATTAAAATATTCACAGGGCACAGACTACTCCTGTTAATAATAATAATAATTATAATTTAAATATCAATCATTATACAATTACCAATTATTCAATCATACACCATCATACGTTAAAGATGTTTCTAAACTGTGAAAAGCTTAGCGAAGAGTAACTAGTTATTTAAATATCAGTTTCATTATTTTCAGCGCCTTCATTATTGATCTTCTTAGCGTTTCGATGGCAAACTCGTCAAATTTTTGTGGCCCAGAACGTGGCCACACTGATTGCCCTGCTTGTGGCACTTTTAAGATTTCATTATTGATGCGTCAATTGAACTTCAGTTCATTAAACATTCGTCATTAACGTCGTGGCATTTTTTGCTACAAAATTATACATATAGAAAGTCTGCAAACAATCAATCAACCACCTGGCACTACTGACTGACGGTGTGTAGTCACTGTTGTCTACTGACAGGTTCGCGTGTTGTTGTATTTTACGTCTTTAGTCATCGCTTGGTATTTGGCTGGTATAAAACGTACCTACAGGAAAAATTGCTTATTAAATACTGAATAATTTTCTTAGTTGACTGTTGAACAGCAGACGTTTTTAATAAATAAACAACACCATTCTGACTCTGACACAAAAATAAGTATAAATAACATAAATTTGTAAAATACGTAGAATAATCTATTGAGCAGCTGATGAACTTGGTATGAACAGCCTAAAGGAAGCGATTATGATCACGATACTTAGGTGAAGTTAAAATATGGTCTACATCTAGCGGCGTAAAATATAAAGTTTCGCCGAAATGCCGCTTCAAAAATAAGAAAATCGCTTCAAATAAAAAGTAAGAAAAGTGTCGTGAAAAACAAGATAAAGCAGAAATCTGTCGACACATGGAATAAAATAAAATAGCAGCGGCTTAGCATTTGAAATTTAACAGTTACGACGTAACGAAAACAAATCTTTTTGACGTTCGATCTTTACAGTCCACCTATATAGCTTAAGTAACACTTTACTATCATATCATCAGGGAGGCTACCGCCTAATTCGCCGGTTATCGTGATCGAGATAGGCGTTCAAATAAATAAAGGTTAAAAATGAATAAATCATTCGTTCAATCGGCTTCCATGAGCACATGTAACGTCATAAATGATCCGGAATGGATTTGCAACGTTGAAGCCGATTGAACATCATCATCACGAATTGCGAATTAGGTGGTATGCTTATAGGTTCTAATCAAAATAGTTTTTGCAAACAAATAAACAAACAGACAGAAAAAAATATCTCAAAGATCATGTGAAATGTTTTTTGGCAAGTATTATGATTACCTATCAGTTATAGTTTTATAATAGAGATATTTAGGTTAACACTAGGTATTAAAAGGTTTGACAAAACATCAAAAGCTTTTGCTTGGAAAAAAAATATGAAACCCATAAATGCTTCATGCGTATGTAAAAATTGGCACATCTAGTATAAAATACAAAAAAACTTTTATCCATAAAAAGGCTTCGATCGAGACTATTATAAATAAGAAACAGATGAACAAATTAAACCAAAAATATAACGAAACTAAAAAGCTGGAATTCGAACCCGGAAATGGAACAGCGTGGCATATAGAAGAGCCTTGTGTAATAATAATACTTAATACTATATGTGAGTTTAAATTTGGTTTTTATATGATAGAAGTAAAATATAGCCGGCCAAGTGCGAGTCGTATTCGCACACGAAGGGTTCCGTATCATCAATCGACCATTTTTAATTTTTATCTTCATATTTTATTCTATATTTCATTATTTGTTGTTATAGCGGAAATAGAAATACACACTGCAAGTGCAGATTAAACACTTCGCATACTTCAAATAATCACATAACATTTATAAAGTACTACGTAACACTTGCACTAAATATAGAGCAATTATTACCTTATTGACTGTTTGTTTTTCTAACAAACTCCACAGGATGGTTCTTTGGCGGTATCTAGTGCATTTTCAACGAAGCAGTTAATAAAATAACAATTAGCTTGTCTAATTTCCATGTTGAGCTATCTAAAAAATCCCTTTCGCTTTAAGAGAAAGAGATTTTTTAAATAGCACTTCCAACTAAAATGGCAATTTAAGCTACTTACTTCTAATCAGCTACCTTTTCTTTTCCATAATCTATTCGCTCGCGTTTATTTACAGTTGAAAAAATTTATCGGTTTCCCTCATTTTTACTTCATGTTTAATCACTAACTTATGTGCATCTGCCATCTGATACCATCGGTTTAGGGTTAGAAGCAATTTAACAAAGTACAGATTATAGTTTGTATTTACATTTCAGTTATTCGAATTACGGAAAGCGGAATAATGGAAGAGTATTTTGGATAAACGCTTTACCTTTGCTTAGTAGATTAATCCTTTATTGTCCATAGCGTATGTTTAAAATTCAGTATAATAATAATATCCCGGGACATTATTTACACACGGCCATCTGATTCCAAACTAAGCAGTGCTAGTTTGGAAGTGCTATGGTAACCAGATAACTTATATAGATAATTACACCCACGGTTGGGTTTAGTTCTAATTACAAAATAATGAAGTTTCATGTGAGGTGGTTATTATTATGCCATTGTCCGATTTAGGGTTAAAAGATGATCGTGCCAAAATATGGTAGAGTTTGTCGATTATGTGTGTGTTCTTATACCTAGTTACGTGGTATTTACACGGTTGACTTGCAAAAACAGTTTTATTTCTGAGCTTTCCATGTTTCAGAC
Source organism: Pseudoips prasinana (assembly GCA_951640165.1). Taxonomy (NCBI): domain Eukaryota; kingdom Metazoa; phylum Arthropoda; class Insecta; order Lepidoptera; family Nolidae; genus Pseudoips; species Pseudoips prasinana. Next base: position 12,434,453 of record OX621241.1, on the reverse strand, counting down.
TGCTATTACGCTCAAAAGCGTAATACTTAGATTTTTCAAGCCGCCTAGTAGGCCTCTTTTTTACACCAACTAACACACCTACTAACCAATTAAACCCAATTTCTTCGTTTAAGAGTTTATTGCGAATCAATTTAGTTCAAACTATCATGTCTAATATATGGACAGAGCCTTATACAAAGAGATGCCAACTAGGCAGCTTGAAAAATCTATTGCTAGGGAAACCACTGCCCATTGGAATGATTAAATAAATTATACGTCTACCGCTTTATATAAAGAAGCTTCTTCGCTCAAATCTCTAGTTCTTCTATTGAAGGGAAATGGTGTGCAATTTATGGACAGAGCCTTATAAAATAAGATGCTTACTGGGCGGCTTGAACAATCTTTTAGTAGGGTAACCACTGTCCGTAGAGAAAATAAATAAAATATAAGTCTACCGCTTGTTACGATATCTATCTACATCGCTCGTACTCTCCCATCTCTTTTTACTTCTAATGAAAGTAAATATTTTTCTTGTTGTACGTAGTTCACACTTGCATAAACTTATGTACGCGCTCGTCCGTGAGTACGACACTTTCTCTATTATAGTTAAAGCAAACTGGTGATGTTCATAAAAATCACTTTTTTCATGGAAGGCAAATAATACTTTTCTGGTATAAAAGACCAGCTAGGAGAAATACGGTATTCGCTTATTAGTAATCGTATAGGTTATACGCGCGCGTGGGTACGCTATGTAGGTAGTTCCTTAGATATTTTGTTATATGAGAGTTGATTTTTCTTCAATACTCTTGTAGCTTCCTTCTTTTAGTACCCTTTTCCCTTTTAGCCAAGACAATCAAATAAATGCGTAAGCGTTGAATTTATGCATCAATCTATCGCATAAGTTTTTTTGATAAGATAGAAAGATTTCTACTTGTCATGTTATGAATTTAATTAAATTGATTTAATGCGGTGAGGAAGGTACTTAACCACTTTTAATCAAAAATCTGTGCGTTGATCGTAGCAGGTACTTACTGCCTCCAATTATTATCCGGGACCGGGTGGTATCTCGTCGATAATAGATCCACGACCTGTCATAAATTTCATTGCAATCGAGGATCCGGCTGATCAATTTGGTGTGTATGTGGTGCGAGGAGTGCGGAGGGGCGGCGGGTGTGGTGAGTGCGGGCGCGTGCGCGGGCCCGGGCGCGCGGCGGGCGCGGCCCGGCGGCGGCAGTGCGCGAGTCGTCGCCGCCTGCCGCGCCGCCGCCATGGCCGCGCCGCGCCGCACTCGCTGACGCCAGACTACGCTCGCCGCAGCCGCGCTGCAGTGCTCGCGCTCCCTTGGAGCCAGGGTCGTTCCACCGGGCTCCGGCCGCGCTCCGCCAGCTCGCCCGCCGCTGGGCCGCGTACTGTCCGCGCGCCGGGCCCGGGCGCCGCGCGCGCCTCGTCCCCGCCCGCCCTTCGTTCCACGTTCATGACGATACGTATGTAACGTTATCGAGTACGAGAACACTCGTTCTAATCCTGCTGGCTCCGCTGGCAACGTCACGATCCCTTTGACTTTCTGGACTGTAAACTGTCGATCTAAGCCTCGGTGTTCACGCGTAACCGACGGTCGTTTGTGCGCATCCGACTGCTCCGATGCTCTATCGGTTAGTTTATGAAATATTTATTTTTTATCTAATACACTTAGAAGTAGATATATCGCTTGCCAAACTTTGACAACGACATTAGTAGCTTGTAGTAAAAGATCTAAGTTAGCGTTTAAGCAGTGGTCCTCAGCAAAGTTACATAATGGAATGTTGTTCGATATCGTCGAGTGCTCGGCACGCAGCAGCCATACCTACATTACGGCACAAGAAACTGTTACGGAACGGTGATTTTCTTCACACTGATTCGCTGCCACTTTTTATGCTCGTGGTTATTTAACACAACACCGGTCCACATCGTATTCATAAATGAAACTAGCTTTGTCCCTGTGATATCAGTCAGGGCTCTCGACTGACAACTGTGACCATGTGTTCCGAATAGATGATCCTATCGATTAGAATGTGTCCTAATTGTTAAGATGTTAGACATAGCGATACAGCTGGTTTATATTGTTAAGGGAGTCGCAGAGATGCACAGAATGGAGACACAAAGAGGTCAAGTTAGCGGTAATTCGTGTTAATTGACTCGTAACGAGTCGAGCGGGGCCGGGTGTAGAGATGTGCGAAAGTGTCAATGGGAAGAGACGTCCCTCTCGTCAGGCGCGTGTCGCTGTGCGGGATTGGAGGCCCACCTCACAGATGCGAGGTAACATCCATACCTAATTATTTGTGTGCAAATGTTACTTTCTGCTCTGTATCAGCCACTAACTCTGACACTCACATGCTTCAGTGTTCTCTGTCAGTTGATACATCATTAACAGCTATATTCATGTAACACTCGATGTTGATATGTGATGGAACGAATACCTATTGAACGGGGATTAAGCCATGAGTAGTTTCAATGTTTCCTGTCTTAATTTATTCTGTGAACTCTACAATTTCCCGCTGTCTAAAGTTTGTGCTAAATGCTTGTAAAGTAATGTTCATTGTACAGGTAGGTTAACAAAGTTTTACTAATTATGTTAAGTAATTGTGTGCACTTATTACTTGTTGTGCTTTTGTACGGCGCCAATAATCATTGAGTCAATATTTCCTGGAAGAAATGACTATTAACCAGGTCGTTGCTTCTATGACATTATGACGGCATTCCATAAGAAGTTTAATATGATAGTAAAATATTAGGCCACGAATCTTTATAGACATTTCTGTAATTACTTTATTCATATGTAAAATGTTTTCTTATATACAGCTTCATTCAATACCAGTCAAGTAAATTCAGTTTTATAAAGTAGCGCACTTGCATATCCCATCTGTTTTCTCATTCCTGTGTTTGGGTTAGGTAGGGTTGTACCTACTTGTTTTGAAGCGGGGGGAGTTTCGAAATATATTGTTACATTTTATGTTTATGTTATCGTTAATGGGGAACAATCATTTTGAAAAACTGTAGAATATTAATAATAACCTGAAATATTTATCATCCGGCGGAATGGATCCCACATCTTTCACCTATATGCGGCGACGCTCAAAGAAATGTGTCATCCCAAGTTTGACTATCATTGTTAAAATGTATGGTGTCTTTTGCATGCGTATAGGCGACGCAAGGTGAAACTTTTGCGGCTAATATATCACCTCCAATCAACAATAGTCTCTTCCGAGAGCGTCAGATATCTTCTAGATTTCGTCAGCCGTTTTCAAATTAAATAAGTTGTCACCTTAGACATATTCTAATTGGGATGTAAATCATTGGTCATCGTCAGTGACAGCAAAACATTAGGTCTCTATGTGGGGTTGATTAAAGAACTGTTTTATTAACTGTTAAAATATAGATTTTTCGGGCATGAAAGGCTATCCGAGAATAAGTAACTAATGTGTAATTCAAAATTAGACTGAAAAATTGGACTATCTTGACACTTTTGTGCCTTAAAAGCATCAATCATAGTTTTGAACTGGAACTGACATACATAACATAGGGCGTGTAATAAGTCCATACCAATAAATCAATAATTTCATAATCCTTACCAGCTTTAGCTTTGTACTTTAACAGATACTTAAAAACCCAGCGTTTAACCGTGAGCGTTGAAACAACGATCTTGGATTCGAATCCTTAAAGTAGCTAATATTTTCCTAAAAATTATACATGAACCTCACGGCTCACCATTGGCGGGTTTGTAATGTTTCCCAGAATGGAAGAAATAATTTTGCGAGGTCGTGGATAAAATCCACTTAAATATTAATAAATGTCTGGGGTGTTCAAGTGTTCGGGGGACGGCAATTACGGATGTAGCAGCCCTATATTTGGATAACATTCCGCCCGGTGAAAAACATACGTGATTAAAAGAAAGTGTTTATTACGATTATTTACGATTTCCTAAGCTACCCACCTGATTTACTGATACGTTAACATCGGTAAGCAAACAGCATTTCAATGTTGGCCATTACCATCACTAACTAACGGTATGTTTTTGCAAATCGGTAAACATTTTATTATCTGGTTAATAACATGTTCTTTTTACGATTCTCATCTCGATATTTCCGGTGATGTACTGATTTTAGAGATCTTTACTTCACAGTATTCGATTTTATGAGGATTTTGAAATGAAATCGATATAACGTAGCGGAAAATACCCAAGAACTATATGTTTCCTCGGGCGAATCGACTTTTTCCCATACAGTTCATGATGTAGCAGCTACTAAGACACTGCTCAACAGAAGAATTATTTATATGTTAAACTACCTGACATTACTATATAAATAATAAATATCTTGGGACAATTAACACGTTGCCATCTGATCCCAAACTAGGCAGAGCTTGTACTATGGCACCAGACAAATAATAAACATACTAATATATTTCTAAATAAACACATATCATAAATAAATTACACAATCGTGTTCATATATAGTGTACAAAGATTTGTCCCGGGTGGGAATCGAACCCACGAGTCCTCTGGCTTAGCAGGCAGGGTCACTAACCACTAAACCACCAGGCCATTGTACGAACAGCTTTGATTAATTGCGCTAAGTCTGCCAATCAGTGGTTTATGTAGATTCAGCTTACCGGCACGACGAATGTAACGATCAGTCGCCCCATAATGGCATAACGCATGGCATAAGTCCAAGCTAGTCTTCTGTCCTGACATGGCTAGTGTACCAGGAGGTTTGGACAAGCCTACTAGCCTTCCAGTGTGGAGATTAACAATCCCTTCGGTTTAAAAACCGTGCTACCTTCCAGCGGCACTGGGTGGGGACACAGGGGTCTCCCTGGCCGCCACTTCCATACTCAGCTCGGGTTCCAACCTATGGCAGCTTATCAGTTATAAATAGTGTCTTTTTTCAAATTTGTTTATTGACAATGATTATATGTTATGATTGGCAAGTAATAGCAATTGAATAATAAAAGAGTTACATGTATGAATTCAGTAGTATATATATAATAAGATTTTGTAGAATTATAAACAGGGTATTTATATTTCCAAATATTAACTATAAGAAAAAGTATTTTATCAATACGTGATAAAAAATGCCTTGGCTAATTATCATTATATATTATTTTTATAGTAAGTTTTTTAACGCAACATTAGTAACCAATAATTGAAGGTTAAACAAACTTACCTTAAGTGAAGTTTGACCATAATTATATGAGTCGCTGCATCCGAAGAGATTTTCATATAACACAGTAGTACACTCTTCAATGTGCTGGACATCGAACACTTTTTTAGAGCTTGCAACATTAAAAAAGACAAAATGGCGCCTCTGCGCGCCACGGGGCCGGCTGGAAAAACTTCATTCTTTTCAGAGTCCTCAGTATCTACTTAAGATTTCACTAAAGGTAAAGTATTAAAAACAAATAACGGGAAGAAAGTATTCACAAGAATACTTTAAGGGCGGGAGGGATCGAAAATCTCTTCGGATGCAGCGACTCATATAATTATGGTCAAACTTCACTTAAGGTAAGTTTGTTTAACCTTCAATTATATTTCGTCGCTGCATCCTCGAGATTTTCATATAACACAGTAGATGTTTAGAGCTTTAGGGAAATCGTTAGTAAGAGTATTGAACCAATACCCAAAAACGAATTGTTACATGTAATAATTCGCTTCATCTAATTAACTTAATCATTTTTAACTATACTTAACAGTAATAAACTGGTACTTTTAAATACAGGATCATTATTAGATCTGTCATAAAATTTACTAAATACGTGGGAATTTCATGACCATCCTGCTGCCTTCCTAATCACTTCAATGGAAACGCATCCACGGACGTCTCTGCGTCGCGAGCGCTATGCGCAGAATATATTCTTGCGTCCATATCCGCTCTCTTGCAATACTTGCTGGATACAGCATCTGATTGTAGACGCGGTTGCGTTGTGGTGTAATTTTTTAGTGATCAGAATTAACCTTTCGGCATTAGACGTGTCTCTAAACGGTCCTATTAGTTCTATGTATGCTTTCAGGGTTTTCGCTGGGCATATCTCCTTCTAATTGTGATAAAAGAATTAGATGCGATTGAGGTCTCGCTTTCAAGAATTTTAAATATTTGAAACAACGTCTCTTATCTTGGGTTTAAAAATTTCAACTTTAATTTTTGGATACACTCAAGGCATCCCCAAAGGGCCTGCGGCCAAAGCTCATATGCTGAGAGTTCATCTTTATTAGATTATGTGGTCGGGGTAGCAATATCAGCGGTAGGATCGTTCGTAGCGACAACATTATCAAGAGTATGAGTAATCGGGTCAATATTATTCGGCGACAATGGAGCGTATAACCTAATTAGCTAAAAATGGATGCTCACATGCATTATTCGGCGTTCGTATATTCGGTCGTAATCAAATCACGACTCTTTAATTTTATGCGTATTAGCCTTGACCAACGATACGACGGAACGTATTCCAACATTTTATGAAAATGTATGCTCAGATACATTATCTGCATCAGAAAAATACATATTATTATGCGAGTAAGTGACCGTAATCGCACCATGGTTCAATTATTTATATTGGTATTGTGTTCGTATATTCGGTCATAATCGAATCAACACGATGCGTATTCCAAAATTTAATGAAAATGTATGCTCAGATACATTATCTGCATAAGAAAAATATATATGTAAGTGACCGAATTCACTTCACGGTTCAGAAATAATATTGATATGGTGATCGTATATTCGGCTGTAATCGCCTCGCAATTATTTAATAATATCCGGATTAGCTTTGACCAACGATGCGGTGGAGCGTATTCCCTGATTTAATAATTATGAATGTTCAGATACATTATCTTTATAAGAAAAAATACATATTATTATGCGAGTAAGTGACCGTAATCGCATCACGGTTCAGAAATAATATTGGTATTGTATTCGTATATTTGGTAATCTAATCATGACGCTTTAATTTTATGGGTAACGGTATCGATCCTTGACCAACGGTATCGATTCGACGGAGCTTATTCGCTGATTTGATGAAAATGAATGCTCAAATTCATTATCTGCATCAAATACAATATAAATGTGAGTAAATTACCGTAATCGCATCACGGTTCAATAATTATAAATCGAAATTCATTTATTCCGTAAAAAAATACATTTATGTGGAATCGAATATTGGTATGGTATTCGTATATTCGGTCGTAATCGCATCACGACTCTTTAAAATATACATTTTAGACACCGCTTTACGCTATTTATCTGCATCAGATAAAATACATATGTGAATAAATGACCGTAATCGCATCACGGTTCAATAATTATATTGGTATGGTATTCGTATATTCGGTCGTAATCGCATCACGACTCTTTAAAATATACATTTTAGACGCCAGTTTACGCTATTTATCTGCATCAGATAAAATACATATGTGAGTAAATGACCGTAATCGCATCACGGTTCAATAATTATATTGGTATGGTATTCGTATATTCGGTCGTAACCGCATCACGACTCTTTAAAATATACATTTTTAGACGACAGTTTAGGCTACTAATCTGCATCAGATAAAATACATATGTGAGTAAATGACCGTAATCGCATTACGCTTCAATAATTATATTGGTATGGTATTAGTATTCGGTCGTAATCACTTCACGACTCTTTAAAATATACATTATAATAAAGTCAAAGTCAAGGATTTATTTGCAAATAAATATGGTTTTAGAAGTAAATGTAAGAACATTGGTAGCACAACAGGTACTATATATATATATTTTTTTTTTATTTTTTTTTTTTAACTGCAACAATTCCTTTACTGTACAGAAAGAAATCTCAGTTAGCCATTTGCGTAAAGCCTTTTTGAATCGGACCATTGGAAGTAACTTAATTTGATCAGGAATCTTGTTATAAATACAGTTTATCTGTATTCGTTGTGCAGTCGACAACGCGATTAGACATGTAATTTTTTATTTTTTTTATTTTTATTAATATTTAATTGTCAATGGTATTCCTTCGTTTGGGCACCATCTACTCACAAAACAAGTTCCACAGTATTGAGTTTTGTAAATATCTTTGAGCCATATCCTGATATTAGCATCTGAACGAAATCTGGTTTACTCAATATGGGAGAAAGTGCTGAACGGCATGTGTTTTCAGATGAGAAATTAGCTCCTAACCTGAACTGTTATGTAATGAAGTTTAATGCTACAGGATTGATTATAGTTTTTTTTTTTTTTTTTTAAGAAATCATCAATATTATTATTATGACCAAATTTCCATAATTTTTACCCGCTGTATCGTTATTGTTTTAATGTGTTGTGAGACAGAGATGAAATCATTAATTCAATTGTCTCCATTTTGAGTGCTTGTTACGAAAACGCCTCTTTATTGACTTTGCCAGATTATTATGTTGGATTCACGTCTCACTAGGCCAGTGAGGAACGACAATAAAATCTATTGCCAGGTTATTATCTTGCATAAGCATTTATTATTATTATTAAGCAAAATAGGTGAAAAACGGAGGAAACAAGCAAGAGAAAAAGTATTTCCAATTAGGGGTAAACGTTTACGTCGAAAGCGTTACGATCCTTCTTCCAGTAAGTATATCAAGGTCATTTTTCATTTAAAAAGTAGGCCTGAACTTGTTGTCTAGATCTGGGGTGCCCGATCTCTCTGCTAAACATAGCATACTAAATAGAAGTAAATATATGTATGCATCTAACAATACGAGTACCCGTGTCAAAATACACGATAATTTTAAATTTAATTTTAATATTGGCCTCTAATGGTTAATTTTAATATTCCTGACTGCTAACTATAATACTGGTGTGGGTTCGATCCCCACTCGGGACAAATATTTGTTCGATTAGCGCGATTATTAGTTCCGTACCTGGGTTCAATTTATCTATAATTTGTATGTATTTAATAATAAACATGTATATTTATCAGTTGTCTGTTGGCCACACTATTGCGATAGTACTGGCTCTGCCCCGTCTGGGATGAGATGGCAAGACATTTATTTATTGTTATTATGTATATAATATACTGTATTATTAACTTATAATATTCAAATTAATAGATCGAATATTTACAGCTACTTAGTTACGTAGTAAATTACTAATACCATTTCAAATTAATGGACAAACAATTAACAACATTTTCTGTTATACTTGATATAAAACAAAACTAATACACGTTCACCATATACAAATTCTATTTTCCACAAGTTTTTTACAGCAATCACAGTCAACTTAACTGGAAAAACCATGTCTGCAAAACTAGCAAATCAATCACATGTTCGCTAAACTGGTAACCCATGTTACTAATACATGTGCTAAAAGTCGACGGGATCAACATCGGGACTTGTACTTGAGTTGTACGTGTACTTGGTTAATCAAATATAATAATAGCATTCTGGCTATGTGCGTACGTTTCTGTTACCTACTAATCTAAATAGAAACTACATTGCAGATTATTTAGAATTAAGCTATTCGAATGGTTGAATGAAAATAACATCGATAGCATTAATGAATTCCTGGAACTGAACATTTTCTATTTCAGGATTCAGTCCTGTATTCTCCTTGCTGAGTGCATCCATTATAATTTGCCCCCATTGTTCAGAGAACACGTGGCAGATATCTAGGTTAGTTGTGTAAGTAAAGTAATCAGGTTGTAAATAATAAATCATCACAACTCCATATGATTTTAACCCCAACATTGCCCCTGGGCATTGTAATTATTAGGGTTTTACAACAGGTACATACCTGTTGTAAAAACAGGGCTTGTACTATCTGACACAAAGGGTAGGTCTTATTCCATAGAATGGCTAACTGTAAAATAGGTTAGAATAACCTAATAATGCCAGAAAACATTCAGCTAGTAAAACTAAAATCTAATTATACATAGACTCACACCTGTTTGCCAGGGGGGTGTGTAATGTAATCATAATTGTATATATGTAATAATCATAATTTAATAAAATGATAGTATCGTTGTAATAGTCGGAATAGAAAAAGAAATCGAAAAATATTCATATTTGCTGGAGAGTAAGTATGTACTTACATTTTTTGCTGACACTCGGCATTTGCGTAGATTCAATCGGCACCAAATTATTCTTCATATTCCTTCTTCGTGCACTTAAACTAGCCCATTTTTATAGGCCAATACAGTTATTCACATTAAATGACACTATAATATAATTATAACACTTGTTTACTGAAAATAAAATAAAAAGAATTGGTGTTTCGAGGTCCGAACACTAAGAGCGAATGAAGTTTTTCCAGCCGGCCCCGTGGCGCGCAGAGGCGCCATTTTGTCTTTTTTAATGTTGCAAGCTCTAAAAAAGTGTTCGATGTCCAGCACATTGAAGAGTGTACTACTGTGTTATATGAAAATCTCGAGGATGCAGCGACGAAATATAATAAATGATTTCTGAAATATAAACAAAATAAGTATATTCACTTAACAGTACAGAAAAATATTTCAGTTGATAAGTTCATAGAAATCTAAAATTGTAACACAGGCTCACCATTTGTAATTCTCTTATGTATTAGGTGACCAGTAATGTTGAATTTACTGTAAGTAATACTGTATAATTTAAGCTTTATTTAATGATGATCGTAAACTTGTTTGTGGTTCCCATAAATAAAAAAAAATCTATGAAAAACCCGTCTCCATGAGTTTTTGTTTCATTTCGTCTTTATATTTTTCTGAACTCATAGAGCTGGAGCATGTATCAGCTTATGGTGTACTCTGTATTCCATATCCATAGGTTACGCTAACGGTTTTCCGTCTATCTACCCGGAATCTTGTAAGCTTGGTAAAATAATAAATATGGGGATAAAATCCAGTAATTATTAATACATAATCAAAGCACTGAGAGATACAGAAACTTGTAGTCCCAAATATCAGATTTTCATAGGTTGTCCCTTACACCCTAATTACCGATAACAGATAATGACGATGACCAAACGTAACGAAAGACGTTGGTGTAACTAGTCAATATAACTATAAACAATTTGGAAATGTGTGTAAAACAGACAAAATTACAAGTATTATTTCAAGTATTATGACGGTCACCGTAGCCGTACAGTGGTAGTGCTCCTGCTTACGAAGCTAGTGGTCCTGGGCTTAAACCCACATCAAATCAAATCCCGGTAAGTGCAAATATTTGTGTGATGAGCACGAATATTTGTTCCTGTGTCATGGATGTTTTCTATGTATATAAGTATTTATCTATCTATATAAGTATGTATATCGTCGCCTGGTACCCATAGTACAAGCTTTGCTTAGTTTGGGGCTAGGATGACCTGTGTGACATTGTCCCGAGATATTATTATTATTATTTTGCTGTGTGGTAACGGCGACGAATATCAGAATCAGAATATCATCACCCCATCTCATCCCGTGGGGAGCGTAGAAGTCGACCCGAGGGAATATCTACCAGAGGATAGGCAGCAGCTTCCTTCTGAGTACTATGACCATCTTACTGCGATCGCTAACCCACCTGCCAAGTGTGGCGATTAAGGCATATCTCCCCAAGATGAGTCTTGAGAGAGGTTTGTCCAGCAGTGGACTTATTTCGGCTGTAATGATGAAGTATTATTTATCGTTGGTGGTGAGAGGCCTTTTAAATAATATATCTGGTCCCCGTCAATTTATTGCGGACCTGTTTGTTGTGGCTAATCCTCTATTGTATACGCATACAAATGCTATAATCAATCCATAAAGTAGACACTTTTATTTAATGTTCTATGGCCATATTTGTAACAACAATAAATGACACACCAACACATTTGGATGCCTTAACGCACTAATAGCCAATTATTAATCATTAGTTACGTGACCTCCGACTGATTAATCAAAGATGAATCAAAGTAAATCTAGACAATACATATAGGCACAGTAAAAGGACCTCAAATTATGTAATAGTGGATTCAGAAAATGAAAGCAATATAGATTCTCGAATCAAAATATGAGATGATGTATTTATTTAATTGTTTTGGAGTCTTATACTACAAAGGGATCCACAAACATAGTATACAGTAAAGATTTATTTTATTAATTCATGTTGTGGTTACCTACCATATTTTAAGAGATGTTAAAGTGACACATTTGGTCTTTGCATGGTTTCACAACTGTTGTCTAATGATGACAGTCAGGGGCAACAGTACAACATGAGCTCCGAAACTCTGAAGAAATTTTACCACCTTTGCGGTTATCCGTTTACTGACCGAACGCTTGATTAGGTGCTTAACTTTGTCAATCGTTCTCTGATCGCCTAATTCGCCTGACTATGAGTACCTGCCGCCCTGTCGTCGGTTGTACAATTATATATGAATGCTTATTAGAAATACTTTGTGGTATTAGAATCAAGTTTTTTTTTTTTAATTCCCGTTATGTAAAATAAATACATAATAATTATCTACTTTTAGAATTAAAACTTTCCATGGTCACTAAGCTACTTCGTTTGCGGCTTTGTTTCATTATTTTGTACAGTATTTAAGAGATGCCTTAAAGACAAAAAGATTGTGTTATTAAAACTCTGATTACTTACGACATTTCCAATAAAATTTATTTTAATGGTGTTCTGGTAATAATATAACAATTAATATCCTGGGACATTATTCACACTCGGCCATCTGATCTCAAAATACAGAGCTTGTATTATGGAAACCATATAACTAATATAATAAATATACTACTTGTCTTTTGTAAATACATACAAACAGACATGCACACAAAAATCTGTCCTGGGTGGGATTCGAACCCACGACCTGCGGCGTGAAAGGCAAGCAATTACCAACCACGCCAACGGGCCCGTCAATGATTCTCAACAGCCATCTAATGGATTAGCTGTATTAAAATGACCCGCCGTAGGTGAGGTCTCCTCGTAAAGGAACGTTCATGATCAAAAATAGTAAGTTCAAAATGGGGATCCAGGAGCCTTGAAATAAATAAACTATTATAGACCACTATAAATAGCAATGATTTATTTATTATTAGCTTAAAATACAACAAAGATTTATTTTTAATACAATTTAACTTAACTTAAGTGATGTAATTTTGTTTATACGCAATAATTTTCAGAAAAAAATAAGTTTAACTCCAAAATATAAGCTAAGATAATTTTCAAGCATCTCTAGAGATTCTTTGAAACTATTTCTTGAAGTGTTATAACAGAAATCTATAACTTAAGCCTTTATGCACGCATATGATAATGTTCTAAATAGAGCAACTATAAATTAAAATCAACAATTCCTAGGCGAGGTGATTCTATTATCAGTAGTAGATAAATCCTCTAATATTTTTGTAATCCTGATTATTTATATACTGTATGTCACAAGACATAAATACTAGTTCCATATTAAGTTAACATTTATTTAACTCCACATGAAACTAAAACAAACCATATTTATAAGGCAGAAATGGTAACTACGACGCAAATAACGTGAAAATCTCAATGAAAAACTCTAGTTATTCTTACAGGGCGCCTCTCGATTGCCTCGTCCACTTATCTCACTTATCTTAAGGATCTTAAGCCTCCAAAATTCCCCTATGACTCTAAAATTTACGACTTGAGGACAGATTTAACGAAGCCCGTTATCTGCTTTATCAGAAGATATTGTTAGTCGGCATTTGTCCGTTGCAAAACAATAGTGTTGAACACGAGTGCTCAGTCAGAGATCTATATTTATGTCAATGGTTTAGTGGCGTGTAAACATAGTGTATGTTTAGAATATAGGAGCTGTAGGTATGTGTTGATGCCACGTGTGTTACTCCCGATCAAACAGCGTATAATACACGCCCCACGATGCGGCCACGCGTGGTGACGCACGCTGAGAGAGATATTATGATCTGAATTGTTAGATGAGGTTAGTGATATTCTATTTTTAAAATTACAATTAGCCGAAGCATAATTATAAAAAAAAAACAATTTAATATTATTTGAGTATTGTAATTGACTTCGCAAAATGTTTCTAGAGAATTTTATCTTAATTTACGTTTCGTTTTATTTAACAGTTATTTTAAATGGAATATTTAAGATGTTTGAGCAATGCATGGTTGCATTGCTCAAACATCTTAAATATTCCATTTAAAAACTAAAATTAATGCAATCTGCTAATTAAAATAACTGTTAAATAAAACAAATAGATATTATTTTTGAAATCGATAGTTCGAAAATGATTGTTTAGATTGTCACATTAACAGTTTATTTACTCTGTGTCGAATAATTCATTTGAGTTTAGCAAATTTGAGGCTATATCATATAGATCTCTAAACCAACAAAAACTAACAAAATGCAATACCATAGATAAATAATTTTTGGTATATTGATACAGTTCAAAGTTTGCTTAGCTACTTAACTCTTGTTGTATTTTGGACGTGTTATAAAACCAACGAATTATTTGAGATTTAATTAAGATCGATTAAAATACGTAGGTTATCGCTACTTCTAGTGAAATGCTAAAGTTTCAAATAACTTTCCAGAGGATCAACGGTAGCCAATGTCTTCGGTAGACGAGTTCGTGAATTCAGCAGCATGGCTCGTCAAGGTACATCAATTATTAAGACTTATTTTAAAGGTGAAACTCAGAAAAGGACGGAACTGATTTGTACTTACTTATGGTATGGGCAGGGGTTACCATAGTGTCAGAGGTGTTCAAACAGCCCAGTAGGCGTCGGCTTGTGTCCTAGTGACTATAGACGGGACCGACAGCTTAACTCGCCTCCGAAGCACGGAGAAGCTCAGAAATTAAACCAGTTTGGTGGTCGCCCATCTATGGACTGGCTGAAAGCCTTGTAGCTTAACCTCACCGTTCACTTACGGACTGATTAGATCATCTAGCTATGAGCGCCTCAGCTGATTTGTAAATATATCTTTTCAAATTGAGGTTGTCTCCAATTTGAGGTTCCTCTCTACAAGTATAAATGGGTCTTGGTTCAACTAACCTAGTCATGAGATTGCATATTTACCTTGTCCTCTATAATCTGTGTGTATGTCATCAGTAGATCTATATTAGTACCTACCTACTGTCTATGAGATAGCTAGGGCAAACAGAAAGATATCCAAGTACACATGTTTCGAGAGTACCTCTGTTTGTAAATATGTCGTAACTAAGCTATAATCTATCAAATAAAAAAAAATACCTGTCAAACCGGACTGCCTCCTTGGTCTAACGGTAGCGTGTTCAACCGCAGGGTCAAATCCCAAGTCGGGTCCACAAAGTAATTTACTTTGTGGACCCGACTCCCCCTCACTATTAGCGCGTCTGGGAGTTGGCGGAATTATACCCCGTGTTCCGTGCACATAAAGCCGTGACGGTCCTGTATTTCAACTATTTCCGGTGGTGTCACTAGTCGTCTCAACGGATCATGAGAGTGGTGGAACAGAAAGAACTCCATTGAGACTGGCCGCCATGGCCGAAAGTCGGCCTGGATGACATTACTTGTCAAATAGAGCAGAAATTAATCTGACATAGGTACTAATCTCAATTTTTTTTTCGATGAATTTTAAAAGAATTGATTGATGTTGACTCTAGTCTTACCCAAATATTAGTACCTACTAAACATGTCTATTTGTGTTAGTCTGGGTGCTTTCTATGTAATGTATGTATATATTTATAAAAAAAGTAATAAATGTTTCTTAATTTGGGCTAGATGGCGCTGTTTGTACGTCAGGATTTTTTAAGTATGACGGCATATTCAACTTTTTTATGATTGGTATTGAACAAATCGCTTTATGAATTACTAGCAGTGCCCGCGGACTTCGTTCCGCGTTATAAATATTTTTGTCCTGCGTAATACTTCGGGTTAAAAGTTCGAGATAAATAAAAATTATGATCATGAATCATAACCTATGACACTCCACAATACAATAACGTAGCTATCTATAGGTGAAATAATTTTGAAAATCGGTTCAGTAGATCCAGAGATTACCCCTTACAACGTCACAAACTCACAAACTCAAACGTTACCTCTTTATAATATTAGTATAGATATTCTAATGAGACGGCAATTTAAATACAGCTGATTTATCATACATTGTATGGATATTTCTTTCAAACTGCACAAGTAGAAATTACTTTATGAATATATTGACTCTACTAGGGCCAACGCCAAGATTTGTTTCTTGTGTAACAATTAAATTCGAACAACTTAATGGTCCTTGAATAGACTCATACATATATAAATGTTTATTTGACATAATTACGATTACTTGTCATGATGCCGGGGTGGTTCGTATACTTGCATTTTACGCTGCAGCCGCAGGTCGTGGATTCGATTCCCACCCAGGACAGATGTTTGTGTGCGTGAACATATCTGTTTGTCCTGAGCTAGGTGTAAATATATATATTAGTATTTATTTCCAAAAGAAAAGTAGTATTTCAGTTATCTGGTTTCCATAGTACAAGCTCAGTTTAGTTTGGTATCAGATGGCCGTTTGTTATTAATGCCCCAGGATATTATTGTTATATAATATTTGTTTGTTCTTTGTACTGCAGTACATGTTTAGATGATATATCCTTATAAAAACGTGCGCACTCTAATTAACACAACCAAACCTCTGGTCGTGCCGTATTAATAAATCCACATAATGTTATTAACTCATACTTTTGACATCACCCCACTAATGATATTAGTCATACAATTGGTACGTTCTACTAAATGTCTCTTTTAGCCAAGGTTAGCAACACGCATAGCTATTCGCTACAGTTTATCATTTTTCCGCATGTACAAGGTATAAATCTAATTTGGTCACATTCCGATATAATACTCGACATACTGGGTGTATGGGACAGCCTAACAAAAATGATATCATAGTGGCAGACAGCTTTAAGCAGATATGCTGTTCTCAACAGTTGATATTTTCAGTATATCTTTTTATTTCAGTGGAAATTAGTATAGCATTATTTTGTCCATTAATAACTAAAGCGTTACAGAAAACTATAGGGATTAATAAAAGGGAAAGATGTTGACACGACTTGTAAAATAGCATTCGATATTAGTCATAAATTTCTCTCTTCACCAAGGTAAGCAACACGCATTGCTATTCGCTACAATTTATCATTTCTCCGCATGTATAAGGTATAAATCTAATTTGATCACATTCCGATATACTCGTCATATTGGGTGTATGGGACAGCCTAAATAAAACTGATATCATGGTTGGTGACAACTTTAAGCATATCTGCTTTCTTCTGAAGTTCATGGTTTTAGTTTTAGTAGATATATCTTATCAACTTTTTTTCAATGACAATCAGAATAGCATAACTTTTATTGGGGATGTAAACGACATCTTGCATCAATAAGTTAAACTTTACAGAAAACTATACAGACTGATAAAAGGGAAACTGTTGATACGACGTGTAAAAAATAACAAATCATGTCGATTACTTAATAGTCGTAAAAACTTACGTTTCTAAGTTTCCTCAAGGTGCCATCTAGATGGTGATAATATTTCAGATGATGTACACATCACTTGAATCTGAGAAAGATATCATATAATTAATTTGCACATATACCTTAGAATGTTGTACCTACCGATAATAGACCACCTAAAATTCACTGAAAAATTGCAAGTAATGTTGTACTACGCTGAACAAAAAAGCATCATCAATTTAATAATTCAACACAAAAACTATAAGTTTTTGCACCGTGTAATATCAATCATAATGTAAACAAGAATATTAAAAAATTTTTATACAAACAGTCATATTATTGCTCAATATTGGTTTACGATTATAGAACAATAATAATAAAATAAAATATAATCCCAATTACTAGTCCCACTCTCTTACCCACCACTGCAACGTTGAAAGGGCCAGGCCAGGCCCAGGCAAACGTTACAACTGTCTTGGATCCCTCGGCGAAAGTTTGCGAGTGTGTATGTTTGTTACTTCTTGATGTCTTTTTATATAAGTTAGCTGGCACTCTGGATTAACCCATAGGCTATAATTTATAAAGTTTAACGCGTGTAAAACCGCGGGGTACAGCTAATAAAAAATAAAAAAGGAGTTAGAACGCGTATAGTTCTATTGTACATATCCTGCAAATAGTTACCGATTGACAGAAGTATTGCTCGGAATTAGTTTCCGATTCCAGTTAAAGGTTTGACCTGTATATTGTTTCCATCACCATCGGGTACTTTCTACATATATGACTGTAATTTTATGGCAATTCGTCAAGAATGTATGGAAGATCATACAATCAACTCGTTTTCATGTTCTTTTTTATGCTTTCGTAAACTATGACGAGGTACGTACGACAGGTTACAAATATTTGCATGGAACAGGCTAATAAACATTTGATAAATCAATAGCATGAGTTAATTTCATTCATCATTCCATTTCAATTTCAAAATACAGTGTTCAAACCTACAAAATAAAAAAAAACGTTTCACAGACAGATTCACTTTGCCTTAGGTTGTCCCTTACAACCGGCTTACCTACTGTTAAGTAAACATCGGTTTAATTATAGGTTCAGGGAATGAGCAATGATGGAATGCTGAAAAAATAACACACCTACCTACATAAGCAAAGAGGAAACAGGCGTGTGTAGCTCATGCATAAGGAAATTAATATTAATTAAAGAACAGCGTTATTCATTCACGAGTGATGTCTTTAATTATTATTTGAATGTATGAATCATTATTTTCAGTAAAACTCTTTTCAAATAAGTTTCTTGCTGTTTCATATCCATACTAATTATATCGCGCAATTGATAAGGTATTATACAACCTCTAACGAATCTAACGTAAGCCGTATTAGGAGACAAAACTCAATTCGGAGCCATGCTTAAGAGCATTTCATCAGATCAGTCAAAAATAGACACCATTTTACTTGACCTTACAGTTAGCCTAGATGGCTGTCACTGTTTTAGAAGACAAGGCAAGCGAGCGGGGGCCAAGCAAGCCAACAATATGTCGACTACTGGATAAAGCCAATGATCTTTGAGGGATCTGCCATAATTTCCACGCTTTGCTGATGGGTTGTCGATTGTAGAACGTTGATCATAGTATGAGAAAAACTGCTGTCCGTGCTCTTGTTCTTTATTCCACGGGACGCAGAAGTCAGCCGACGTCGCGACCACGCAATAAAAGGTGTCCTACTATAGTGTCACCATAGTAGTATGGGTATGGCTAATTAGCCATATCCATAGCTATAGTATTCTATTGTGTGGTTGAAGGGACAAATTTCACCACACCATCTCATCCCGTGTGGCTCGTAAAAGTCGTCCCGAGAGAATATCTACCAGAGAACAGGCAGCAGCATCTCACCGTGAACTATGGCTACCATACTGCGATCGCCAAGCCTCCCCAAAGAATGAGGGCCATGTCATAGCATAGACTTCATTATTTGGGGAGGGAGGCTTGTCCAGCAGTGGATGACAAGATGACGGTAGATATATTTTTATACAAATTTTCACATACAAACATTCGTCTTCGGATTTTGGAAGTTGACTAGTAATTTATTAACGCCATACTAATTTCCGCCACAACTATAGCCAACCTTTTTGTTTTAATGGATAAACCACTTTTTTTGTAAGTTTTTTAACATGACGATACAGTTAGTTTAGGATGCTTTCACTGCTTCACCGCACTATTTATTTACTTTTACTGTAATTTAAAAGTAGAACACCAATTACAGAAATTAACGAAAGATTATTTAAAATATTTATGAAACTAAAAAATCTATAAAATAGTGTACTTTTTTAAATATACTAAATACAAAGGTTTGGTAAATTAATATGCCAACTTGAAAAATCAGGCGAGGCCTATTTTCTTGTTGATTAATTAAGAAAAAAATTAAAAATGGAAAAGAAAAATAAAAATGGAAATAAGGGAATACGAAAGAATGATGTTGAGTTTGATTGATGTAGTTTTTACCAAGTTAACTTGGATAGCAGCGTCTTGGCAATATTAATTCTTGAAGCTTGAAGAACTTCTTGAGTCTGATTGTTTAATCATCTTCCGAAACGTGGAGTTAAGTACGGTTCCAACTTGAGTTCCAATTATCAATGTGAACTAAAGTAATTCTTTAATTACTGAAGATCTAAACTTATAACTTATGCCGTTTAATTACTCCCTTGTCTATCGGATTAAAATAAAATTTTCTTAAATTTTTATCTGAAAATGAAGGAATTTAAATATTTAAACTACTATGAAAGATGCAACTCTTTCAAAACCCTAAGTTCTGATCAGCCTCCAATATTTGTATGATAGTACCTTTGAGACAGACACCCTATGTCTTTCTGAAACGTTCTTTCATATAATATCGAAGATAGCGAAACAGTAAGAATGAGCGATTTAAGGACGAACTATACTTTACTTATAATATAATCTGCGTCAACTTATCGACTTTATTGTAAACTTGAAACTGGTGTTCTACAAATAAGTTTCTCCACACTTTTTATGTTACACGCTGTATATCTTTATATGTATAATAAAATAATCCCACGCTATAGTATCTATCTAGTACTCATGCAGTCGCATTAACTCCCGCATCAGTCAACATTATAGTAATTGCTATAATTACAAGAATCCTAGGACATTGTCGGAGAATAAAACCGAAGATTATACATTGCTTATGTAATTGCACTAGCATCATCATTACATTATTGTAAGACGTTACGTGGTTAAATGGCTCCGTACTTAAGTGTGTAGATGTTTGTTAGTTGGTAAGGCTCTAACGAGCGCACGTTTATAATTTAAATGCAAGATCTATGCATTAATACATTTCAACTGGCTGATCTCATCAATAGAACGGTCGCTGGCTGGACACTCGACGTGACGTCCGCACGGAGAAAGCTGGTTTCATTTTGGCTGTAATGTTGTCTTTATAGGCAAGTCTTTCGCGGCAGTTTCGGAACATTATCGCTGCATTCATGTCGTTCAGATATTAAAAAAGTATGTAGATTGGATCCAGTGGCTAGCCCGGAATCGCCCATTGTGAGAGACTCGCCTGTATAACTGTTACTGTTTGATGGCGCTGATGGCTTTTAACAGCTTCTCGTTGTGATTGTGTGACATCTAACGCGGCGGATGCGGTGTGTGTTCGCTCAACAGGTGTCGGGGGCGCAGCGCGGACGCGAGCGGCATGCGGCCCCGGCGGCAGACGCCCATGGAGGTCGGCTAGCGGCGCGCGCGCAGCCCCCGCGCCTCCCCTCGCCCCGTCCCGCCGAAGCCATGGAACTCGCTGACGTACCTCGACACCGACCCCTCGCCTTTGACAAGGTAACTATCACATTTTAAACTAATTTACTTAAACTTTTTTAGACAGTTCCATATCCAGTTTCTTCGTTGATTTTAAAAAGATAATCATATCGGCAAACTTTTGCCGTTCCAAAAATTAAATATATTTAATGGAGCTATGAATTTCTGTGACTCCTTAACGAAGACCTATTGCAGCTCATCGTTTCAGCGGCTCCTTTAAATTCCTTAAGTGTATGCTCAGTTTCACAGCACATAGGTATCTAATGCTTTACTTGAACTAGCACCTCAATATGAAGAGATGAACTCCTAAAATAAATATTACCGTCACTGGTAGCTTATTGTTTTCTAAAAGCCTTAAGGCAAGAGATACAAGTAAAAATCAATCTCTACCCGCATTGTAGAAACTTTTCATTTGATATTAAACACAGTACATTTTCATTGGTGTTATCATGAGATTAAAATTCGTTATGTATGTCTTAGAGCCTTTGCCACTCGCAACCTCATTCGCCATAGTGGTTTAGACACTAACGCGGCATTAAAAAATCTGTTTTGGAATGTGCAAATGAGTCCCATTCATATGATTCTATTACTAAAACAGATACCGCACATTGATTTTTCTCCCCCACATGGCCTATTTTGCGAAAGAAAGTTTTCACAATGTTTGACGGTCACCGTAGCCTAGTTGGTAGTGCTCCTGCCTACGTAACTCGTGGTCCTGGGTTCGAATCCCGGTAAGTGCAAATATTTGTGTGATGAGCACGAATATTTGTTTCTGAGTCATGGATATTTTCTATGTATTTAAGTATTTATCTATCTATATAAGTATGTATATCGTCGCCTGGTACCCATAGTACAAGCTTTGCTTAGTTTGGGGCTAGGATGATTTGTGTGACATTGTCCCTAGATATTATTATTATTTGGAATTATGGTGATAATAAATAAATATAAATATCTTTTGACAACTAAAACACTGCCATCTGATCCCAAACTAGGCAAAATACAGTACCACGGCAAGCAAACAACTGATAAATATACTTATATATTTCTAAATATATATACATAATATAAATAAATAACATCCTATCTGTGTGTAATTTATTTATATTATCTATGTATGTATTTACAATAACGTAACGTTTTAAAGTAACGAATAATCTTGGTCATTATACAGAGATTTGTCCTGGGTGGGGTTCGAACCCACAGACCAGACCAACAGTCGAGTCTATGTTGGGAAATAAGATTTAAAAACTATTCTGAATCTCAAATTGCCATTATACAACGACTGTGAGAGACAAGATGCAAAAGGAAACAAGTTCCTATAGCAATGTAATAGTACATACATAACAATTAAAACTAGAGGTTTAGAAGACATAACTTAATTTTTAGTAGGCTGTCTTCCGCGGTTCTTTTTTTAGACTCATGGTTGTGTTTTGCTTCACACCGCATTGCCTCAAATGTGTATTGGTAGTATCTAAAAATCGATAGGCTTTACTTCCGACGACTTTGATAGGTGCCTACCTACTTGAAGCCTTCTGATGTGCCAAACAATTATTATAAATAACCAATTCAAGTACCTACATACTACGGTACAGTTGACGGTATGTCAATGGAAATATTTTCATTTCGAAAATCAGCCTTGCTGTCTTTGTCATAAAAACCTGCCAAGTTTAAAGTTTATGTACTAATATAATATGGAACAAATAAAGGAAGGTATGAAAAAGTATCTGCCGTGTTGTTTACGGCCCAGAAAAAATAACAGGGCCACATGCAGTGGTTGTCGTAAGGCGATTGCCACACTGCCCCGCATGATGCAGCGTAGTGCGTGAGTGCGTATTCTAACGTTGCTTGTATCTCCGTTTGTATAGAAAACACGCACAGTCCAACACACAGAACACGCATGAACGCGCGTGGATGCAGTTTCAGTGTGTTGGACTGTGCGTGTTTTCTATACAAACGGAGATACTTAGTGTCTAAACACACTATGCCGAACGTACGCGACCGAAGTTCGGCATGATTACGCCTGCAATGTTATTTGTATTACTGACGGCACATTACGCCGAAGTTACATTGCGTTATAAACGCAACGTAATTTCAGTCAGGCGTAAGTTCAGCGTAGCGTTCAGTTGTAGTGGACACATTATACGTGACTACCCTTTCTTTCATCATTGTACGCGACCGAAGTTCGGTTCGATTGCCGACGAACATCTAGCGGAGGAGGGGAGTAGGGGAGCACACTACACACGCATCAAGTAACGCAACTGAATTTCTGCCGCGTAAGTTCGGCACATAATTATCAGCCGAACACGTCGGAACGCAATATCAGCCGCGCAACTTCGGACACGTAACTTCGGCATAGTGTGTTTAGACACTTACAAGTAACGTTAGAACACGCAAATCGCCTAAAAGGTGACTAAGGTCTCATGTGTACTAACTACTAACAGCACTAAGCTTAGCGCTGGCATGGAATTGTAAGTCTTCCTTCCCTATTAAGAACCTATTAGAACTAAGCTGTTTTTTTTAATCTACTACCGAGTTAAACTTTTCTTAACAACAACCGGCTGGAACCAAATGTTAAATACCTACATTATTTCTAAACATGGGAACTTTCCCAAAGCATTCCTTATGCAAAAAAGACCCACATAGAACGGAGAAATCGCGAAACACATATATACATACAGCGAAATTGATTGATTGATACATTTTAAGTACGAGATAATTAATTTCTAATACGCTCATTAATTCAAAAACTGGTTGGCCTTAGGATTGAACACAAGACCAGTCTAAATTAAGCTATCTCGTACTACAAAAAAAATACTAGTTAGACATTTTAGTTTATCTAGCTCTAATAGGTTTTAAAGGGGCTAGGGTAGCAATGGAATGTGAAATATCAAGCTTCCCATTACCTAAAAAGTCATATCTATGAGTTTCAGTCATTTTTCATAATAATTCGTTAATAAAACAGGTATTTTCTGGAGCATATGTACAAAAAAAACAAAAAAAGACTGTTGTAACCTAGTTTGCAGTATGTACCTTTTTAGCACTTCACCTGATCTATTGCGAATAACACCTTAAATTTACTTCCTAGGATACGTCACTGGCTCCCCTTAATACAGGCTAATTAGTAGCCTATCTAAGAGGGCAGCACGTCAACGATTTTGCGTAATGTGTTATGTACTAATTATTATGTAATAACTATGTGTATTTTAGTGTAAATAAATATTTATTATTATTATCTAATGTACTAGCATGAAATTTTGATAAAAATTAAATATTTCCAAATTATGTTCTTGTGATGTGTAAATGTTTTTTAAGTCGGGTAATATTTTGTAAGAAACAACATCTTTAAGAATCGGTTTGAACAGCCTGTTTGCCCATTCTTATTGCAAATGGTAAAATTGGGACTTTTCTTTTTGACAAAAACAGCTTAAGTGTACTTAAGCTTTCCCTACTTCTGACCTGGCCTTTCTTGGGGACGTCTCCAGTTTGGTCAAAGAATGTTCTAAGAGGTCTTCCCCTTCCGGTTGTCCCATTCACACAAGGTATACTTCTTTTGTCAATCTTCTTTCATTCGTCCTTTCTAAATGCCCAAACCATCTCAGCATACCTTTTTATATCTTATTGACTACATTCTCTTTTACACCACAACGCTCTCTTACATCAGTATTTCGTATTCTGTCTCTCAAAGTCACACCACACATACATCTAGGAATATAGCTAGTATTATTACGTTTTCCCGTTAATATGAAAATATTACGCAGATAAAGTTGAGGGATCTAATAGCTATTAGAACAAATATACACCAAAAAAGAAAACAGAAATAAATGCTACGAAGCGAGAGCTATACCTATTAAATTTTTCAAAACATTTAAAATGTAACTACACAGATGATATTTAGCACTAAAATACTTACAATAGATCAACATAGCAATAACTTCAAAGTAAGGCCGAAATCTATTTACAAACAACGCTCTTTTATTCGCTTCTTTAAAACGCTATGATCAGTTGATGTCAGAATCGCGGAAATATTGAGGAGAATTTATGAATAAAAAGTGGACCCGTGGGTATACTCTTCCTTCTACGTTAGTCGTTCCTGTGGGAATGGTAAAAAATTATTTCGTACAAGCCTTTTCTCTCGAATCGTGTAAACTTATTTGTTTACGATTTGCATTTCAATCTGTATTTCTACCTAGAGTTTAGGTACATCGTACGTCGGACTTATTCCAGAACAACAAAGTGTGATTCAGAACACTCACTAAAACTTATCAGATATTGTAAATGTTTTATTAAATGTAAAAAAATATTTTACATAACTTGGTCATAATTAAAAATTATAGTAATACCTATACTACAATTAAATTAAAATAATATTTACAATAAAGCTATATATACCAAAATATATATTCAAATTTAACCGTCATTTCAATTCGTAAAATTGAAATATTCGACACAAATAGAGAAAATAAAACACAAAAAGGCCATGTAATTACTTAAAAATAAGAAAACCGTTTTATTACCAAAGACATCAAGATATGTCATTACCTTTCCAATGCGCGTGGAAAATTCTCGAGGTCGAGAGAAACAAAAAAATAACATCTAAATCAGTCCATCCGTTTCCGCGATATCATTAAAAAGCCGTATCTACCATAACGCATGTTTGAACCTTCGAGCATTTTGAGCAATTAACTAATTTCATAACATATTTTTTCCGATGTTTCTGTGGATATTCTGCTAGTCAGCTGCGGGCGGAGACGGATTCAACAAACCGTAGATCATAAATATCGACCCGGTTTAGTTGATTTTTATGTAATTTAATTTATTGAGTTAAAATGATGTAACTCTCCCGAATTTAATATATAATAATAACCTATACTCGTATATTGAATCAATACGAACCAAAGGATTCCATGGAGTTGTAATCAATCGTTTAGAAAAGCAGCTCGATTCAAATCACCGCTTCAAGTCTTTGTTAGATTACAATAATAAAATTATAAGATTATAATAATTGTTGTTGATCTGTGTTTTAATCTCGACAATTTCTCGTTACCAACCGAGCCGTTACGCAGGCTGCCTCTCTTTCTCTTGAGTTTGAGAAGCACAAGTTCGGGCCATAGTAACGTGGTGCTCTTCTCGTGTAATTTGTCGTTCGTCGTGGTGACAAATCCAAAAAATCTGAGTTTACCAAAATCGTTGCAGTCAAGCAATAAATAAATTGAAATTGAAATGCTTGAGTTAGAAATGGTGCAAATAAGACAACTTCTTTTAATGCATAAAGATTTTATATATACGGCATTTGGCTCTAATAATTTTATATTGCAAGAACACACAAAACACATATTTAATAAACTAAATTAACGATATTGTTAACGATATTGTCGAATATAAATCACTATTTAGTTAGTTAGAAAAAAAAATACATACATACTCTGATGAGTATACAATGTGGTAACTTAACATGTGGTTCTTCTGAATAACTTGAATGTTAAATGAAATTTGGGTGACAAAGACAAAACATACTTCTAATCGTTTAATGTCTTTCTGTTTTATAATTAATATAAGGTAGATGGTTTAGAACGTGGCCACTTACTTAATGTCCACGATCCAAAAAGATAGTTCAGAATCGTTATTAAAAAAATATAGAGTCCCAAGAGTAATATGATAATGAAAGTTTATTATTTTTATAATATTTGTACTAAGCTTAAAAATTATTAAAATAAAATAAAATAAAAAAAAGTTTTTATTCACGTAGACTTTAAAAAAGCGCTTGTAAATAGTCAGAACATGTTTGTAGTAATATAGTTGTATACATTAGATATTATTTCTAGTAACATAGATATTTAGGTACATCTTGTATGAAAACATTTATAAAATTTATTTTATTACAGAAATGATATTTAGCTAGCTCGTATCAAGTTATTGTCAAGAGATTATGTTTAATTGTCTAGTTTAAGTCTAATATTTTTACTACATATTGTCAATGGTTCTGTCTATATTAAAGGTATTATTATTATGACGGACCTTGTGTTAATAACGACGGTCGCGCTTTAATGCTACCACCGGATCCAATGCGCCCCAACTGAGAAGACCCAGCGAAACAAACTCAGTGGGTTCATCTACTACCGGTTTCAACACGACCCAGTTGAGACGGTCCGGCGAAACATACTCAAGCGGGCATGAACACGGGATTTGGTCCAATTAGAGTAATTATTTAGTAGGCAAACACAATATATGCTCGATCGGTTGTCTGAATGCTTATTATTTTAGATTATATTTAGGTATACAAAAGAAAAACTTCGAAACAATAACATTATTCATTTTGAGACAGAGTCAATAATTTTAAATTAAGTATATGATAGCAATCATTTACAGATAGTTCACGTAACACAGCAGATCAGTCATGTCTATATGGCTACAAGATCTCCAGCGAGCAATGTGCAGGTAGGAAGTGAGAGCCAGACGTCTTTGTCATCGATGTACTCTTTAGTGGTGTAATAACCACTAGCCATAAGTACACGTTTAATATGTGTTTTAAAACTTGTGTCAGGCAGATCAGTAATTTGAGTAGGAAGCTTGTTATAAAACCTAATACAATTTCCTAAAAATGATTTATTAGTTTTGCTTACTCTAAAGCCTGGCATGGCTAGTTTGTTTTTATTCCTAGTATTTATATTATGCAGTTCACTTTTCTTTTTATAATTATGAATATTTTTTCTAACAAACATTTTATTCTGATATATATATTCCGATGGCACAGTAAGTATATTTATTTCTTTAAACAAATTTCGCAAAGAATCGCGACTGCCTAAACCATAAATGGCTCTGACTGCTCTTTTCTGCAATACAAAAATAGTACCTATGTCAGCCGCCGAACCCCACAGCAGAATGCCATACGACATAATGCTATGAAAGTACGCGAAATACACTAATCTAGCAGTTTGTTCATCTGACAATTGCCTTATTTTCCAGACAGCATAGGAAGCCGAACTTAATTTACCTGCTAACTTTTCAATCTGAGGACCCCATTGCAATTTTGAATCAAGTGTCAATCCTAAAAATACGGTCGATGGGACTAAATCTAATATTTTCGCATTAAGTGCAACTGTTGGTACAATTTGAGTCACATTCGGCAATGAGAACCTGATGCATTTAGTTTTCCCTGCATTTAACAAGAGATTATTTGCCGAAAACCATTCTGATATAAAGCTGAGTGTTTTATTATGCTCAATAAGATCTTTATCCTTTCTATTTACTTTAAATATGAGCGACGTATCATCAGCGAACAAAACTATCTCTGATACTTTCTCTACCAGATAAGGGAGATCATTTATATAAACTAGAAATAAAAATGGGCCCAATATAGACCCCTGGGGCACCCCCATTTTCACAGGATGACGTGCCGAAGTGACACCGCCTATCGAAACCATCTGTTGTCGCCCCGATAAATAGGACATCACAAGATCAAGAGATGTGCCAGATATTCCATAGTACTTCAGTTTAACAACGAGCGTACGATGATCAACGCAATCGAAAGCCTTAGAGAGATCACAGAAAACTCCCAGCGCATCCTGTGATCCCTCCCAAGCCTCCAATATTGACCTAATTAATGTGCAACCTGCATCCTGAGTAGAGCGGCCCCTTGTAAACCCGAACTGCTTGTTATGCAATATCTCATTCACGTTAAAGTGCGACAACATTTGGCTGAGCATCAGCTTTTCAAATATTTTACTTAAAGCTGGCAGTATTGAAATAGGCCTATAATTCGTGGCATTTTTTGAACAACCTGCCTTGAAAATGGGTATTATCTTACTTATTTTCATTAAATCGGGAAAGACACCATCACTTATACAGCCATTGAAGATGGCTGCAAGGATTGTAGCAATGTTTAGTATGATTGATTCAATTGCTTTAACAGACAGTCCCCACAAATCTTCTGTGCCTTTCCTTTTAATACTCTTAAAAGCTTTTATAATATCATCACTTGTTACGGATTCAAAACTAAAGTTAGGTACAGTTTGTTTTACGCTTTGATTTAAAAAGAGTTCAGCCACATCTGGTGATGATGCGAGACACTTAGTAATATCCACGGGTATATTTGCAAAAAAATCACCTAAAAAATTGGCAATGGTAAGCTTGTCTGAAACCAGTTCATCACCAATATTCAATACTAATGTTTGATCTCTTGATCTACTTTTACCAGTTTCAGTATTAATTATTTGCCAAGCTGATTTTATTTTATTATCAGATTTTTTAATTTTATCTCTTATATATAAAGATTTAGATTGAATGCAAACCTTTTTAAAAAATTTTGAATAATTTCTAACATAATTAATAAAATTGACATCAGGGTTATAGGACCTTCTGTCATACAACTCATATAAAAAATCTCTACTCAGTCTAATGCCTTGAGTTGCCCAAGAACTAAATTTTATCTTATTACTGTCAACCGTTATGTTTTTTATTTTACAAGCTTTATTAAATTCTTTGCAAATACAGTGGAATAATGTAGTGTACATATCGTTAGGGCTACTTTTGTTTGGCAATAGATGGCACAAACTATTCTCCAGGTTGTTACTGAACTTTTCCAAATTAGATTTTGTTAAAGGTCTAAAACTAATTTTTTGTTTATTTATATTTATCTCATTTTTTATCTTTACTATTTGGCATTTATGGTCAGAGCGAACACCAGCCACCAAACACTTCTCAGTGACATATATTATTTAAGCAAAACATAACATTTCTTATTTAGCTACCATATATTATTCAGATTTCATGTTTTGACACGAGAACAAAAGACACGAGAGGTATAAATAAAACATATTTTCAAATTATCAATAATCAACATAAATTAATAAACCAACGAATTTTAATACGCGAATGAAATAAAAACGTAGACCAGGAATTATTCACTACGTTATTTATAACATGACACATTTTCCGAGGGCTTCGTTTTAAGCAGGCGCAAAGACACGTGATAGCATCTATCTATCTCATTCCCTCCTATTTATAAATATGTTTGTCTCTCTTTACTGTCGCCTTTTCGTTTCATTGAAGATTCAAATCACAACTGTTCTAAAGAAGTTACACTTCATGAAACGTAAAATCGTAAAAATAATTGATGTTTGATCGTAAAGTTGTTTATAGCAAATTAGGTAAGGTGAAATACTTCTGTTAAGTTTATCCAATAACCATTAGGAACAATCACGTTGGGCCGTGTGTCAAATGACAAAGTAAATCACTATGCAAGCTTGCATAAGTGATAATAACCAGTAATGTTATCAGCACCGCATGAATATTACTTGATCATCAAGTATTAAAACAAAAGATGAATTTTGGTTATAAAAGAAATACAATTAGTGCATCGATTATATAATTAGAACATTTTAAGACCCTCGAATTTTTCGTTTCATGTCAAATCTTTTATTATTCTGACAGCGTGAAAATATTTTATTAATTTAACAAGAGTCAGCGAAAATGCAAAGGGCCGCCCACGCACCGCCCGCCCTAAAACCGGATTGCATAAGCTCTCATAATAATATTATGTGTTTCATGGGGGGGCTGTTTTGTCAATAACGATGTCTTTCACATTTCGCTAAGCTATTTTTGAATAAATTGGTCTTTTGGTGTATTTACTTCAAAAATCTGTTCAAAAAGTACTGAGAATTTATAAAGTCAGCGGGGCCTACCCATAATAGAAATTTAGTGGTTAGTGGACCGCCTAGAAATCAAAGTAAACCCTTAGCTTTTAAACAGCTACGACTATTGACGGTCACCGTAGCCTAGTTGGTAGTGCTCCTGCCTAGGAAGCCGGTCCTGGGTTCGAATCCCGGTAAGTGCAAATATTTGTGTGATGAGCACGAATATTTGTTTCTGTGTCATGGATGTTTTCTATGTATTTAAGTATTTATCTATCTACAAGTACAAGCTTTGCTTAGTTTGGGGCTAGGATGATCTGTGTGACATTGTCCAGATATTATTATTATATTATTATTAATATATACTGTGCTGGATTACGCTGGCCATACATTCCCCGTATTCTGATAAGTCGATGGTCTAACTCTAATCTACTCAAAACTCTTTCAATACTCATTGAACGATACATCAGACTTCAAGTGGTATGTATCGCTTTAAAGTTCAATAGAAAAGCTACCATTATTCAAAACTACCAAAATAAACGTATTTTAAACAATTCTGGTGATTTGAAATAAAAAATAAAAATTTCAAGCGTAGCATACATTCTTGTTGTTAAATTACTAACAAAATTTTGTTCAATTGTTTTTTTTGAATACGGAATAGGAGAATACGTAAACTAAGTTTTGACGATTTTAGTATTGTCTCCTTTATGAGTATCACACAATATATACTCTGTAGAGCTGAAAATAGTCCACTACCAGCTCCTTATCATTGTCTATTGAAAAAAGCCCATCATACGGTTTGTCTGGAAGAACTCGTCAATATACGATTATTTTAGATATTTTATTATATTTTTTTAATTAAGGCTTACCAACTAAATACATGTTTACCATTATTACACAACATTGCATTAAGGTGATCAGACATGCATCTAAATTAAAGGTAAGCACAGCATTGATAAGCAACAGAATGATAATAATTAAAAGCTAGGTACACGCATTAAACATAAAAGAGAAACTTACTTACATCAGTTCATAATTCTGGCGATCTATATTTAAAATATATGGGACTAATCTCCCTTCTTATCCACCACTAAGCCAGGATCAACAATGGGATTCAATCAAATAGCACTGAATGGTGAGGCCTAGGCATTTCCCGGAAAATTGCATCGACGTCTTGGATCCCGCAAGAAATTTCTTCAGAAACAAGGAAAGGAGTTGGAAAAAAGTAGTTCCACATCCCTCCAGAGCAGAGCGGGAGACAGAATTATATAACGAGCTAAGGGCCTCATAAAACGAGAGGATTGCAACTAGAGCCCAGCTGCAAAAGCATAAAGCGTATAGTTTAAGGGTGCTATCAGGTGAGACGTTTTGCTTGATTCCAACAGTAGGTAGGTATAGGAAAAGCGCTTAAACGCACGGAAGTTGTTGCTACAAGATCCATATAATAAACTACTCCAGATATTGATTGTGAGGTATTCAACATATATCGCGTTTTTTATGCCAAAAGAATGTGGTGGGCGGTTTGTTTATTTATATTCATAGTAGGAAGTTGGGCCAAGGCAGAACGTTGAAGTTACTAACTTAAAACTAAATTAACTTTTAAAAAAGTGTGTTCTATAAACTTATTTTATTTATATTGTCCCCATAAAATTTATTATCTCGTAGAAGATCTGTAAATCATTTCGTCCTCTATACAAACTTTGCTATGTCTGTATGGAACGGGACTATGGTTTGTAGCGTATTTTAAAATACGCTACAAACATTAATGAATGATTTTCGACTTGTCATATAGTTCTATGAGTAAGTTGCGCCTTAGGCCCGGCGCTCACTATCGGTGAGCATCGGTGCGGCTCGGCACAGATCGGGCGCCTTATGTTGACTTCGGGCGCCTGATAGCTGCCTCGGCAGCCACAAGCATACCGAAGGACGCTTAGGCTGTCTTCGGGTAGTTTGGGTGGCATTTTCGTAGCGAACACGTCACAGAACAGTCTATAACGTTCACCGTGTGCGCCTCCAATAGGCCGCACTCCCACTGGCGTTTTACGAGCGTTACCGCTTCTTCGAATTTCTAGTGTTAAAGCGCCAACGTTGCGCAGACGCGACGTTAACGTCGCAATCTAACAAATACAGACTCACTACTGTTTTCACGTAAAGTTACGACTGTTCTGCAGCGTGTCTGCTACCCGAATTATTCTTAGCTTTGTTGAAGCCAGCCTCGGCGTCCTTAGGTATGCTTGCGACTGCCGAGGCTTCTCTCAAGTGCCTGAAGCAGCCGTGAGGCGCCCGCGACTCCCACCGATAGTGAGCGCCGGGCTTTAGGTATCACTTTGTAAAAAAGAATTGTTTGGGAAACTGCGAAAATCATATCGTCCCAATTTTCTCGTAAGTTGATTGTACCTACTGTGCAGGGTTAACTCATGCACAAATTTAAAGCGCTACCATTCCTCGGGACGGGATGTTTACAGCTGCTGTTTTTGTAATTCATATTTTAAGTGCTCTGCTTTTAATTCCACATTTCCTGTGTTGAATCACTGTAAATGTTACAGAAGACTTACGTTGATTCGTACATGTTAAAAACACTAGTATATGAATGGGATAAAGCGACTGAGAGTCAGAGAGTACTGAAAGCCGGCCGCCAACGGCAGCTAACGATGTGCACATGAACGCTCAAGCATCTGATACACGAACACTTTTTTTATGCTGGACGGGTTTGCACTTAACCACAATCTCACCTGATGGTAAGTGAGCATGTGGTCGAAGATGGACCGCGCGTACTGATAAGAAGCCTCTCGATGTTCACTCTAGCTTTGAATAAACCCATGCTGTATGAGTCTGGAAACAAGTCGTTCGGGAGGGTGTTCCACTGCGTAGCCATCTCAAGAATCTATTATATAATATTTTATACACCATACATCTGAATTCAACTTACTTTAGTAACCACAGACTAAAATAAAAATTATATCGGACCAACTCGAAAGCATGTTTATCGAAAAATGATGAAGATTATCGAAGAATGATGAGGATTATCAAAATCGGTTCACAAATAGCGGAGAATTCGCGTAACATACATTAAAATAATCTTAAAAATGTCCAGATAATAGTTTTTGAAATTGTTTGAATTAACCTTATTTTTGTAGTTGGATTACCACCCATAGATTTTCTAGGTTTGTTCACGTTAATTCAGTAGGTTTGTTCAAGTTATTTTCATAATTAAAATCGTAAACACCTTTAGAAAGTCTAAAACAAAGAAAATCTCCAAAATCAATATGACATCTCTGTTCTGTAAGTCATCGTATCATCATCATATTCGTCGAAGACGCTTATAATATGGGCCGTGTTGAAACCGGTAGTAGAGACACCCGCTGAGTTTGTTTCGCTGGGTCTTCTCAGTTGGGGCGCATTGGATCCGGTGGTAGCATTAAAGCGCGACCGTCGTTATAAACACAAGGTCTGACATAATAATAACATTTAATTCGTACCTTAATATAGACAGAACCATTCAGACAATATGTAGTAAAAATATAGCTAAAATTTAGATAATTAAACCGACACATGATCCTTGAAAATAACTTAATTTAAGTTAGTTAAATATCGTTACTATTATAAAATAAATCTTATTGTAAATCATTTCCTACAATCCGTGTACCTAAATATCTATATGTACCTTGAAATAATTATAAATTAATTATATATTACTACGAACATGTTCTGACTATTTAAAAGGGCTTTTTTAAAGTCTACGTGAATAAAAACCTTTTTTATTCTATTTTAACACATAGATTCATTGACGCGTTAATGTCACCTTCCCAATGAGATACCTCAGCCTTACTCACACCGAAAGTATGTATTAGGTATTTCTTACTTTCTAAGATTTGTCACAAAGTTTTTATATTAGTGTGATTATTATGACGGACCTTGTGTGTATAGCGACGGTCGCACTTTAATACCACCACCCCAACTAATTTAAAAGATTAGCATTAAAACGATACGTACAGACGCCAGCACATCCAGCTAACCCAATCTGTCAAATATCTTTTATAGATTTTCAACTTTATCACATAAGCATAAGGTTTACTTTTAATTGAGGAAGTTTGACAGATTGGGGAAACTTGATGTGCTGGCCTCTGTACATAGGTAGCTATTACTAAAACAATCAACCGAATCCGTCATTATAGTTCAGTGCATTGTTTCAACTATAATAGACTGCTGCGATCGCCAACACGCCTGCTAAGCGGGCCTAATATGGCATATCACTCCCATTCTTGGGGAGGCCTTTGTCGTGTAGCGGACGTTATTTGGATGACATGATTTATAATTGTATTAACCTGCAATATGTAGCGCCATGTAGTGGATACCTCCGTCAATATGACATACACAGATGATCGACGAGTTAGAGAATTTTAATTCGATATATCTGAAATAATGAAATGGAATAATGATTTACATTTGATTCATTTTGATGTACCTATATGTATTTTGAGCATCTGCTTTGGCATCGCTAGACAGGGGAAAACAGCACTTACAGTATGATTAAGGAATAGTTGAAATAATCTATATATATAAAAATCAATGCCACTTTTCGTTGTACTCAACAACGCCTTTACCGATTTGGCTAATTTTGATCTTGAATTATTTGTAGAAGTCCAGGGAAGGTTTGTACGTAGAGAAAATTTAAAAAAAGTCTTGAAAAAGTGTAAAATCAACATCTTTTAGCAATTTAAAATATTTTTTTGTTTGAATAAATTAACTTAATAATCATTTTTTTTTTATTAATATGCCTATATATACGTAGCGAAGCACGCACCGGGCCGCTAGTGATTTATAATTGTATTAACCTGCAATATGTAGCGCCATGTAGTGGATACCTCCGAGGCTCCGTCAATATGACATACACAGATGATCGACGAGTTAGAGAATTTTAATTCGATATATCTGAAATGGAATAATGATATAAATTTGATTCATTTTGATGTATATGTATTTTGAGCATCTGCTTTGGCATCGCTAGAGGGGAAAACAGCACTTGTAATATGATTAAGGAATAGTTGAAATAATTCTGTATGAAGTATAGTTAATGACTTCATCTAATTTAACTCCTAATTTGGCACTAGTCTAATTCTTAACATAGTTTCGTCCTCTTCATATCAGCCGAAAGACGCCTCCCCCAAAAATCTCCAGCAATT
This sequence comes from Pseudoips prasinana, assembly GCA_951640165.1. Taxonomy (NCBI): domain Eukaryota; kingdom Metazoa; phylum Arthropoda; class Insecta; order Lepidoptera; family Nolidae; genus Pseudoips; species Pseudoips prasinana. The sequence goes on along the minus strand of OX621241.1, from coordinate 12,398,433 downwards.
TCTTATGACTCTCACAAGAGCATTGGTCCATGTTGTGTGGGATCTGCCCGTGCTGCTTTTTGCGGTTCGTAGTCGCCACTCGAGGACCTTTCTACCACTGCAGCCGTGTTGGTTCTACGAACTATATGCCCTGCCCACTGCCACTTCATCTTGGCAATTCTTAGGGCTTTGTCGTTTACTCTGGTTAAATTGTACGAAATATATCAATTACAGCGCAGTTATTTGATAATAACATTTAGGTAGTTAATTAAATCGTAAACAAGATCATAGGGCATGAAAAATCATGTCGGAATTAAGTATTATTTGGACACCAGAACTTATTTTTAAGAAGTCCTTCGTGAACTTTTTGTACATATACCAAACCATTTTTCAAAATTATAATCAGTCATATCACATTTTAATATCCATGTTTATGTAAAGTGTGGTTGAAACACGCTTATTCTTTTTTCAAATATAGCCATTTGTTTAATGTAATACTATTTATGTTACACATTATTTAACGGCCATACATAAGGCCATAAAAATTTAAAAAGTATATTGAGTCTACGAGTTTAAATCCTTACCTTTGGGTTCTATCATTTCGAACAATCAGTTCATCTAAGGCGAGACGGTTGACCAACGAGCTAGGTGTAGAAGTTCGGCGGAGACGGCCGAGGTGGCCACGAAGACGGCTCGGGATGTGACCCGCCCCGGTATCGATCCAGCCTGTGACGTCACACCTCGCCTTCCACCGTCTTAGAGGACGAACGGACGAATCTGAATCAACGACTATCACTGCGAGGTTAGGTTTAAGACAAATATTTTAGCAACTGATTATCCGATATGAACTACTATTATGTATGAAGGAACAGAAAAGTCAAGAAAGATCACTTGTTTAGCACGAGATCTATAGGTAGCTTTTGCAGCTTAGATAATTAAGTATGCAACCGATTATTGTTTATCCATAAAAAAATATAAAATTATTTTTATTCAGGTTGACTTAGATGACTTAGGTTACTTGCTAAGTTATTTTCTTATAATAATAATAATAAATACGAATTTTGTGATTCAGGGTGTAGTACACTGACGTTTAAGTACACAACTAATTTGTAAATGTTTTCACAAAATATTCACATACACTACAAATGAAGGTGTAGAAATAATAAAAATATATTTCGTTCAAGGCAGGTAATCAATAATATATGTATTACAAGAATTATCACAAATTAATTCTTAATATGATTTTACCTATTCGGATATGATTCGTATTGCGTAATAATTTATATTATTCTGATATATATGTTATACCTATATATATACCAATGGAGTTTAGTAAAACATTAGTAATTCATTAATTTATTAAATTTCATGTAATTTAATTTATGCATTTGTAATTGTTATAATCCAAATTTGTATAAAAAGTTAGACGCACATTTTAATTGTTTAGAGTCAGATCTTTCAGGTTCGTCCATGTTAATGCAAAACACAAATTCTTCGTGATGGTGGTGTATTATTATTCTGAAGTATAATTGTTTATTTGTTGTTAATTGCAACTACAGTGTTACTAGTTTTTTCTCATAGTTTTCTTAGCACCAATTTGCACGCGCACAAAGTTGCGGGCGGAAGAAGTTACTATTACCTCATAATTGGTACCTACGAAATTTTATTATAATGTTTTAACTAAAAATTTCGGAATAAATTTAGTTCAAATCTGTTCTTACATAGAAATGTTGTGGTCCGTTCTATGTTTTTTAAAGCAGTAATAATGTTATTTCCAGATCATGGTACCCAATTAATGGTACTTAATTATGTGTATTAAATCATTTATCCATCCAATTTATTAGCTTTACCCTTGACGTTGGGGCTTCCTCTAAAATTATCCTTTAACATGTTTAAGGATAACTTTGTGTAATTGTTTCAAAATTTACGAGCTTAGCAACCATATACAAAAATGGGGCGAAGTAATTCCCCTTATTTTTGCAGTTGGATTACCACCCATAGATTGCAAATAGTGAAACAATCACACAAAATTATCCTTTAATATGAAACATTCGTCACAAAATATTCGTCATGTCAATAGCAAAGCTTAAATTAGATTTGGCCGCGTTGGCTGCAATTGTGTTGGCAGTATGAAGTGCTCCCAAAGCGCAGGTGTAGAGGCACAGTGAGCAAGACAATGGATGCCGCATTGTCTACGGACCGTCTCCACATTCACAATACCTCACCGCGCCACTTATCTAATGATAATTGCGAAAAAGCAAAATAACATAAGCTCAATTATTAATTACATAAAACATAATTATTACAACTACCTAATTCGTAACAATTTTACCAAAATCATAATTTTAATTCGTAACGTAGGTACCTAATATATTGTGATTTCATGACTACTAAACTATTGCCAGAGCCTGGCTCTGACAATAGTTTAGTAAACGGTGGTTTTTTTTTAATTATCTTGTTTCCGTGCCAGAGCTAGGTATGCTCTTTTGTCCTTGATATTTCAATATTCAAATTACAAGAATTCAACGGGTATTTCTGTAAGATACTTTCATCATCATATATCTCTTGTCGGTGGAGTTTCTTCCATTCTTCTTGTTCTATACAAATAACTTCTAGATACGACACAATATTTATATTTGCCTTTATCTGGTTCATGTACAGACCCCAGCACATCCAGCTACCCCAATCTGTCAAATTTCTTTTATATATTTTCACCTTTATCACGTTAGCATACGGTTCACTTTCAATTGGGGAAATTTGACAGATTGGGGTAGCTTGATGTGCTGGCGTCTGTACGATCGTCTTGGCCTTACTCTTCCCTTCCACCTTTCCTTCGATAATGGTTTTTTTTTATAAAAGTATAGTGTCGGATCAAGTGGCCCAGTTTCTTTCCTCTTCTATTCTCAATAGTTAATATACACTTTTAGTTTACCATTCTCAAAACCTCTTCATTAGTTTTTCTCTCTGTCCAACTAAGATAAGTTTCTTTAATTAATCAACAATCACTGCGTCACATGATACACTTACATAAATTTAATCGACTTCAAAGGAAGTCATCAATCCTATCATATGTTCTTTATTTGAGCGCATTTAGCCAAATTTAGCCAATTGGGTAAATGCTCGAAGTATATAACGAAATTATTTTTGAAGTGAAAACTTCTTTGGGCGTGTTGAGCACTTTTTGGTTGACCATAAACCATGGAAATCGCATCATCGTGACGTTTTCCATGATCTATATGCACAGATATCTGAATTTTCAGATATCTGTGGCTATATGTATACCTACTGTGCATACAACATGTAACTTAATTAACACACATCCTGAAAATAGTTTGTTCAGAATCGTTTACTGAATCGATTTATATCATTTTTAATGTAGGTAATTTTTTTATCTAAAATAATTAAAGTTACGGAAATTATCGTTATTTTAACCCTGTACAGTCAAAACAAATTGTAATGGACCGTAAGTCAAAGCAATAAAACTTTTAAATCGCAGTTTTATTTTGTATTCATACATACTTATTCCTTTGGAGGCCTTTGTCCAGCAGTGGACGTCTTTCGGCTGATATGATGATGATGATGATGATACATATTCCATCATTCAATAAAAAATAAACAAAATGAACTTTATTTCAAGACACTAATTTAGTCAATAACAATGCATATACATGTTAAATTAAAAATTCAGTGTATGTATTATGATTACAACATAATATTCAAATTGAGGTGTTTGCGGGTGTGCGTTAATTACGTTACATGTTGTATACAAATGTGTACTTTTTGGGGTGATAATAAGTCTTCGTCACGTGACGTGTGACTACCATGTGCTATATGTATAACTATTATATTGTAGATTATTTAGAAAAGAAGTAAAAAAAAGTTTTCACTTCTATCAGCAGCAAAGACTGCCCCGTATGTTTTTTAAAAACATAATGATCGAAAGAATTAATAATAGGTAACACACTTGAAACGAATAAGTCTCGGTATATCAGATATCTAAAGCTCAAATTCAAGGCGGTATCATATATCTAATAGGTAACTCTAGAGGACTTCTACTATCCACCTTGTAGACCCTGCATCAGATCATTTCGATAGTAGATAATCTATATATATAAAAATGAATGCCACTTTTCGTTGTAATGTTATAACTCAACAACGCCTCTACCGATTTGGCTAATGTTGGTCTTGATTTATTCGTGGAAGTCCAGGGTTTGTACGTAGAGAAAATTTAAAAAAAGTCTTGAAAAAGTTTTAATACATCTTTTAGCAATTTAAAATATTTTTTTGTTTGAATAAATGAACTAAATAATCATTTTTTTATTACTATGCCTTATAAGTAGCGAAGCACGTACCGGGCCACTAGTACCTTATAATTGCAATGCCATCTCGATGATAAGCTCTTAGAAAGATTCTATTATAGAAGGTGTAACGTAATAGTGTAGGAAATATAAGAAGCGTCCATAAAACTCAACAAATTAAACAAAACCAGCTTGTGAAATACGAAAAATATTTGTTGCTCATACAAAATGCCTTAGCTGATTGTTATTATTGTGTGGGACGTTAATTATTTGTTTTGTATATTTTTCATATTGATGTGCGTGTAGTACATCAACATGAAAAATACAGTTTTATTGGCAAATTAAACTTCTTAAATTACATCCGCTATTTACGATAAACCATTTTTACTACTAGACGGTTAAACAGTTGACAATTAGATAGATAGATAGATAGATAGAGTACACTTTATTGCACCAGAAAACACAATACATAATATCTTAATAAAGAAAATATAGGTACAATCGGCGGTCTTATCGCTTTGTAGCGATCTCTTCCAGACAACCGTTGGGTGGACAAGAAGAATTAAGATGGAAAAGGCGTTAGTTCGAAGTGTACTATCGTGTGTATTAAATGATTAACGTTATTAAATACATACATTACATATGTACAAGCTTCATAAATATATACTTATATTTGTATAAATACTAATAATACTATACTATAATAATATACTATACATACATACATTATATGTATATCTTTTTAATTAAGGAGTTATGCAGAAAGAGGTTACTAAAAGAAGTTAAGAGACAAGAAAAGAAGGGATAAAGACATTTAGAGCGATAAAAAGTGTTTTTTTAAGGAAACTTTGAAAGATGCTAGGGTTTGTGCACGCCTAATTTCTACAGGAAGTAAATTCCATAGCCGTAGCCATATATTATATCGAACATAGCTAAAAGTGTAGTTAATAAAAGCGTTAAATAAAATCACCCTCGGTAGGCAATATACTGTTCTAGATCGCATTAAATTCAGATAAGCGCTGCATTGGCTTTGTGCCCCGAGGCCTTCAGGGGCCCTCGATGCCCTCAAGAGCACTCGCCCGCATTCATCGCAGGGTCACACTCGGAACAGCCCTTGAGGCCCCTACAACTCAAGTGCACGTTGACCTAAAAGGACACGAATGACGTCAGAACGATACTTTTAAATCTGTAGATAGATTCGAATACGTTTAGTTTCATAATAGGTGCTTGAAGATATTCTTTTCTGTAGATCGTGTAATCGCAGCCACAGATTACGCTCAACCATTGTATCGTGAATAATTGTATCGTGATCAAAATATGCTCTTTATACATATATGCTCTTAATATACAAAAGAAAAATCAGTTGATATCGGCGAAATTAATCGTGAATAATGGTTGGCCATTAGACTATTAAAAGCTGATTAAATTTATGTATATACCTAAATAAATAAAAAGAGGTTTATTTATATCTTGGTCACATAAATTCTTAATGGTTACTAATGTTTATAAACTTAAATCATTGAGTATTTTATTCTTTACTTGCTGAGATTATATATTAAAAGGATTATATATAATTATCTAAGTTACTCGTGTATGATATCCTATTATAATATATTTAGCACTCATATATCATATATGAGTGCTAATGAAACAATAAAAAATAACATTTTCACTACATATTGACATAATTCTAAAGGTAATTCAAAAATATAGGGTTTCGGCCTTAGGCATTGCAAATATTTACGTTCGACAAAAATATTGTTTAGAACAGTTTTATTTGTGGTTGTATGTATAGACGCACATCCAGCTACCCCATTCTGTCAAATTTCTTTTAGCGATTTTCATCTATATCACATAAGCATAAGGTTCACTTTCGATTGGGGAAATTTGACAGCTTGGGGTAGCATGATGTGCTGGCGTCTGTACCTTGTTTTATATACAATTGTTTTACAGAATTTCCTTTCACGTATTTTTTTTCTTATATTAAAATTTCATAGAGTAATCAATACATAGAATACTTACTTTATAAATTCATCTCAATGATTTTTGTCACATTTTTTTTTGTAAATATTGTTATATATATAAATACCTACTCAGGTTAAGGTCATTTTGTGTGTTTGTTGTTTGTATAAATAAATTTATTTCTAGCATTTTCTTGTATGCCGCAGTTCTAACCTAACCTGCAAAAAATTGCCAGAAGCAAATTTATTTAAGTACTAAAACAAACAAACAGATTTTTGTTAAGATCACCGCGATACAAGGATAAATAGCAAATAGAAAAGAAATAATGTATATTCATAACTTATCATTACAGTATCTTATGAACACATGCTAATTTAAATAATTGATTTTCAGATGGAAAGTTTAATAAAAGAAATGCAAGATCCAGAAACGGGTGTCCCAGTAAGAAGCCAAAAACTTTTTCTAACTTTCATTCCGTCTGCTTTCATGGGTAAGTTATTCAAAATGCCTTAAGTAATATTTTTAAATATTATACATTTTTTGTTTATCTTTTTATGAATTACCTACGTCAACAACAGATAGCAATATAACTAGAAAATCATCAGGCCAAGTCTGGAAAGTACGGTGACCGATGACGTAAAATTTATAGACCGATGACGTAAAATACTCCTTGCCGTCCGTGCAAACTGGTACCTAGTAAGAACTCGCAATGTATCTCATTATAATTAATATAATCGGTGTACATACATAAAAAAATACTGATGAACTTGAGAACCTCCTCCTTTTGAAGTCGGTTAAAAACAATAAGATCCTTAACGTTAAGCCAGTATGGATGTCAACCGACGTTCTTGGGCTTTTCTATAGTCATGCATTGGGACCCGTCCACCTATAGTTATTTCATGACAGGTACTTATTCATTTGAAAAATTCTAGGTCCTCCGGAACATAATCCAATGTTTGCTGAAAAATGGCACTCATGGCAAGTCGCACTCACCGGTACGAAAGTGAACGGCGAGGGAAGAACCCAGGCACGCGGTCAGTCCATAAATGGGTGACCGTTAAAATGGTTTAATTTCTGAACGTCTGTGTACTTCGGTTGTTGTCATAAGATAACAGTCGATATCAATGTCAGAAGCCTGTTGGTTACTTTGAACAACTTTGTCAAGAATCTCTTTACTGAAGACATTTCTATGGTTGAGGACTTAATAATATTGGCCTGAATACTACAGATATTTTTGGTAACTCAATCGAGTTACCAAAAATGTCAGTTAGTATTTTATGATCTTTTTTATGAGACACCATCTCTCAATCAGTCTCTGAATCTGTAAAAGCATATTTTTAATGTTGTCCGCAGCTCTAGTCAATGTACTTTTCTGCCCATGCCTTTAGCCATCATTAACGTCTGCACGAAGTTTGGTTGTTTGATGTTGAGCCACGTGCTTAGATGGTTCAAATAGGTTATTGAGTATAGAGTAAACTAACCCCTTTCTTAGGCGACTCATGTAGTTCGATCCTGATCTTTCAGACATTCAGGAGGACTCCTGAACCGCTGAACCGATCGTATTCAAATTTGTCACAGTGGTAGTGACTATCCTCGTAACTGCATATAACTATTAATATATATTCATAACAATTGGACACGCCACGGAAAATAATGACCAAAAAAATACAAATGTCCCATTGAAATCAATATAAAGTATAGACATCAGTGCTTAACTACACTCGCACTAAGGTTCATCCGTATCACCTGGAAGCGATCCCGTCAAGCACGGTTCGCTTTCAGCGTTCATACATCCCACGTACGTGCCGGCTTTGGAATGAATTACCTGCTGCGGTGTTTCCCCAGCGCTACGACATGTCCTCCTTCAAACGAGGTTTAAAAAGAGTATTAATATCACGGTAGGCAGGGGTTAGCTGTGCCCCCTGGCACTGCGAATGTCCATGAGTAGCGTTTACCACTTACCATCAGGTGGGCCGCTAGCTCGTCTGCTTCCTATGGCAATAAAAAAAACGAAATAAAACTCAGACCCCTTGCAGACCTAGTTTAAGAACCTTTATAAGACCTTAGAAACATCTAAATAAAATCATGTCTGTTCGTGAAATCGCCGATTGCTTACGCGAAAAAACCTATACCTTTTTTGTCAACCTAGTTGATTTTTAGCACATAACAAAGATTATGACATAAATTAATTTTCACGATAAGCACGTATTAACTAAAATCTTACGTAGTAACAAATATCACTTGTTTAATAGTATAAATAATAAACATACTAGGATACTTTCTTTGCAAAGTAGGTACGGTCGTCAAAATTCAACTTGTAGCACGAAATAGTATGCTTGTACTTGATTTTTTTCTTGGTTATTTTCGCTGGAAATCGCTGGATGCGGATAGCGCAAGAGAGAGAATTGTGGAGATCTTTGGGGAGGCCTTTGTCCAGCTGTGGACGTCTTTCGGCTGATATGATAATGATTATTTTCTTTATTTCAATTTTTTTTTATTTAAAATATATGTAGATATAAAGTTAATAAAAAATACAGACCCAATCGTCACTGAGAGCAGGATCCATGCTACCGATGGTCAAAGCTCCATAGAGAGGAACCTCCCCACACACACCAATATTTATATACGCATTATAAATTATTGTAACTGTTCAAATTATGAACTTATAACTATGGCTTGTTGGCGTGGTTGGCAAATGCTTGCTTTTCACGCCGGAGGTCGTGGGTTCGATTCCCAACCAGGATAGATATTTTTGTGCATGAACATGTTTGTTGGTCCTGAGTCTGGGTATAATTATCTATACAAGTATGTATTTAAAAATAGAAGATGTATATGTAGTAAATCAGTTATCTGGTTTCCATAGTACAAGCTCTGCTTAGTTTGGGATCAGATGGCCCTGTGTAAATAATGTCCCAGGATATATTATTATTATTATCGTATTAAGTACATAAACCTATATTTTCAAACTAACCCGGTATGTAGGCTTCTGCTATGTATTATGTAGGAGTTCCATCGTGCGTCCGCGAACGTGCTCAAGATGCTGCTATTAATACAATATTGCAGTTTTATAAAATAAGTAGTTTTGCATACAGTTAATCCTAATAAAACACGTAATCTTGACTTTCAATAAAGTAGTAACACAGCATAATTTATTATGCAAGTTATACTTACTATTACTAGTGCTACGTACACTTAATATTAACTTGGGCACATTAATCATAATCATTTTTTAATGCATACACACTTTTTATTCGACATTTTTTTCCTTGTCTTACAAAGAACGACATGTAACTACTGAGAAACACTGTCAGAAAACACAGTAGGAATCCTTCCGATTTGAACTAAAAGCATAAATTGTTTAAAGCTACTCAATCCCAAAAATTTTTGTCATTTACATAGGCAAAAAAAAAAAAAATTACTCTCCCTACACTTTGGTATTTTAATATGTATACTGAAATTTGTCTGTTATCATCGAGAAGTTTGCGTTAGAGTTACACATTTTTCGGAGAACGGTAACTGGTGATTCTCACTATATCGTTAAACCTGAGGGAGTCAGCAGTGGTTTATTTTTTACTAGCTGTGCCCCGCGGTTTTACCCTTGCTAAACTTTATAAATTATAGCCTATGTGTTATTCGGATATCTATACATATAATAAAATCGTAGGAAAGTCAAAACTGTACATTGAATATTGTTTAAAAAGGATACTTGTGGCGTGATCTACAATCGAAATAGAAGCCAAAAATATCGTTTTTAGATTCTTTGTCTGTTTGTCTGTATGTATGTCCGGGCTAAACTCAAAAAGTTCTGTATGGATTTCCTTCAAATTTTGAATGAATATTACTAAGAGGTCGGGTCAATATATAGGCTACATATTAACAAGCAATCACCTACGGGGGAGGAGCTGTAATAATTTATAAAATTTAACGCGGGTAAAATCTTTATTATTTTTTTTTAATTTTCATCAAAATTCGTTTTGGTAGTTTTTGTGTGACAGAGTAACAAACATCCATCCATCCATCCATACTAACAAACTTTCGCATTTATAATATTACTAGTTGTGCCCCGCGGTTTTACCTAGGTTAAAATTTATAAATTATAACCTATATGTTAATCCAGGATTTCACTTAACTTAAGGAGTTAATTTTTTTTAAATAGCTCCATCCGTTTGGACTTGAAGAAGTAACCAACATACACACTCACAAACTTTCGCCTTTATATTAGTGTGATTAGGATCATCAACCGAGGAAGCAACAGCCCTCTTGAAAATATGACGGTCACCGTAGCCTAGTTGGTAGTGCTCCTGCCTACGAAGCTGGTGGTCCTGGGTTCGAATCCCGGTAAGTGCAAATATTTGTGTGATGAGCACGAATATTTGTTTCTGAGTCAAGTATGTTTTCTATGTATATAATTATGTATATCGTCGCCTTGTACCCATAGTACAAGCTTTGCTTAGTTTGGGGCTAGGATGATCCGTGTGACATTAAAAATAAAAATCTTAAAAAAAATGCGGGTAGTTTAAAGTTTAAACTAAGTACCCCGGGCCCTATTCTCGCACAAATTGATAAATGAAGAATTATTTATTTGTGGCATCTGTGCCTGATCGGAGGGCTTACACCGCTCAGACACAGAAGTCAATTGGAGGTCAATTAGGAACAATTAGATGATTCAGAAGTATCATCTTCACTTTTTTTTCTTTTGTTTCAGGTTACGACATTGTCGAATGGCTTATGGAACGGTTTAATCTTGATGAAGCCAGCAACGGTGAGTGTTTCGTGAGCGGGGCCGGCCTCTGGACCTGGTCGCGCCGCCGCACACCAGTAGACAGTAGTTTCAGCGACCACGGGCCCAGATGGCCACAAATCGCCATAAGTATGCAGTTTTACTTGTGGCTTTTTGATGTCGCTTTCGCTAGAAATGTCCTATATACATCCGCTTTGACTTGCTTCCCCTGTTGGAAAAGGAGGAAATAAGCGCATGCCATAGTATACACATAATATGCTGTGCCTGACTCGTTGGTCGGTAGCGTGTTCAACCTCAGATAATGAGGACCTGGGTTCAAATCCCGGGTCGGGCCAAAAGTGATTTTGCGATATTTTTATAAAAAGCAAAATCAGCCCGAAGTCTGGGAGTTGGCGTTATTGTACCCCCATGCCTCGGAGAGGACGTAAAGCCGTCGGTCCTGTACCTGACCTCTTTCCGGTCGTGTCGCTAGTCGTGCCATCGGATCATGAGAGTGATGGACTAGAAAGTGCCCCTGACTTAGTGCACACACTTGTGCACTATAATATGTCCCGCGCAGATGGCAAGTCTCCATTGAGGCTAGGCTGTGGCATGCCCTTGTTACGTCTTTAGTTGACTATGAGCTCCGTTAAGCTAAACTAGAAGTTAATGTCACTTTGACAGTCATAAAAAATGGTAGCAGCCTGTCTGTGCACCATCAGCCTTGTTAAATATTATTGCTCATTAAACTAGACTTATTCCATATCTTTTATGTTGGATTACTAGGACAGCGGCTCATTATGGTTTAAATTACAGTAGCGTTGCCCATATCATAATTGGATTTTAAGACAACGTGTTACAGAATGACTTTGATAAATAAAATAGATACAATAAAAACTGCAACCTAAATATAAATTATGGCTAACATCTACATATCTTGCTACATTTTATTGTCCTTTTGATGTTTAAATCACTAAGTTGACATTGGATGCGTAGAAATCGCAACGACGATAAATCTTCAAATTTCGAAGATTGATGTCAAATTAAACCGTTTTAATTACTTTCTATCGAATATATAAATCGAAACATAAAAATTAACCAATAAACTACAATTTCTCACAAATTTAAAAGGAGTACAGAAGTTCACTATCTGAAATGATAGTTATAAATACGCCAATAATATGTATCGTAATACAATATCTCTCAATATTGGTGTTACGATTGTATACACATTACGTTTACCTAGTACGCCAAAAGCGACCTCATTAAAATCTTGCAATTCTATACTAATGACTGAGTACCTAGTTATTACACTTAGAACTGATGTATCTGCCAAAATAACAGGTGAACGTTTTCGAATAAAAACTGATAATTTGACTATTATTGTTTGCTACCGTTGCAGTATGTCGATATACAATTTCTGTGTCAGACAGATATTGAAATGGGATAAAACAAATCACTGCCTAGCTGCACATTGTGTATTTGCTGTGGAGGGCAGTGGAACTATTCATTTCTAACTCCTCCTTTTTCTTTCTGATTAAATTCGTTGCGGGATCCAAGACAGTTAAAGCAATCCCCCGGGACATGCCTGAGTCTCACCGCTCAATGTCCACGTGCCACTGTTGATCCTGGCTTACAGGAGTTGCAGTGGTGGGTAAGAGGGAGGGACTAGACCAAAAAAAAAACAAAAAATACATTGTGTATTCTAAATAACACTAAAACGCAGTATGTTTGGTAGTAGAACCTATTCGTCCGCATACTTAGATGTAGTATCAGTTTCATTGCATATGTGAGAGCCATTGTCAAAAAGGGCATGACGGCTTGTATTTGTCCTCCCCAATTTTAGAAATTCTTTGTATTCCCCTCTGACTGAAGTTCGAAAATGTGATGTCTATTTACTGATTAGGTGGAATAGTTGGACTTCGTAGAATACTGGTATAAATAGAAATACGGTAATATATAGAGGAAATGAATAAAATAGATATATTTTTACCAATTCCAATAAATATTGTGCTTCACGTCATCTGAATTACGTCCACAGCTGGACAAAAGCCTCCCCAAAGAATTGGGGGAGATTGCCACGCTTGGCAGACGGGTTGGCTATCGCAGTTACATTAGTTCACAAAAAACGCTGCTGCCCGTTCTCTGGTAGATATTCCATTAGGACAATTTCTACGCATCCTACAGGATGAGATGGGGTGATGATGTTCTTCGCCGTCACCACACAGTAATATTTCACTTATCCATCAATAAAATATTTAGCATTTTTTTTTGTTAAGTAGGTAATCAAATAGTGTTCTCTGACTACCATTATGCTATTCGATATTATGTGAGCACGTTTAATCGCAAGACAATACAACATTTGGCTACCATAAGTATTTCAATTTATTTAAGCTGAACAATTTCCATAACATCAATAAAAAAAATAAGTTTCAAAATTTTTACATCCACTTGACGCTTTTTGTATCTACGCAGAACCAACAATTTATTTGCATAGTAAACAGAGGACACCTGCAATACTTTAAAAGCCCTTACAATGCTCTTACACTTTGACCTTGACAGAATATAATTATAAATAAGCTGTCGAGGTCACAGTGAAGGTTTACAACTTACGGCATAGATGCCTGTATGCCGTCTACTACAACTTGTTATGTTGTAGTAGACTCGTAGCTCGACTCGAGTAACTCGACTGTACTAGATACTACTTGTTAAGTTTCATGCGTACATCGTATTCTAATAAAGTTGAGAGGTAACTGAAAATAAAAGTGAAATCAGTTTAGTTTTGGAGGGATCCAGTAGAACCACAAAATTCGATCGCGTCTCGGGATTGACAATTCATGGAACTGAGAAGGTGGTGAAGTGATCATTGGTGTATTTTCCACAAGTTAGCCAATACTAGGAGATCTATTTTGTTCAAAAACATATCCGGAAAATTTTACTACCTATATTTTAAGTCCCAAAACACGAATGAACTACTTTCACTTGATAAAAAACCGCTAAACTAGATTGGAACAAAAAATATACGAATAATAACAACTCAATTTGAATTATTTTTATGATATGTAGTGCACTTTATGATTAGCAAAACCTTTGATTTATTAGATTTGTTGTGAACATAATATTTTTAACCATAATTTTTTACGTGTTTTGATAGTTTTCTGACTATATTTTGACCCCCTACCTGGTAGTTTATATGGACGAGTGTAATATAGACTAGTGTTAATATTGGGTGTTATCATGATAGATTGGTGTTGCTTAGAGTAGGGGCCAAAATTAACTGTTAATAACAGTGCCTTTTTGCCCCACTTACTTCTTATGAAAAGGACAGGGTGTTTTAGTTAAATTTTTCCATAGACTCACGCCTGTTTCCCAGAATATAATAGAATATAATGTCAGTAAACGAGGCGTAAGAGACATTATATTCTTCATACATGCTCGCCGGTTTAGGGTACTTCTGACCTGGCCTTTCTTGAGAACGTCTCCGATTAAATTACAACATAATTAATACTAAAACTAAATAAGCGTTATCCAGAACCTGGGGGCTACCGCTTGAATCGCCGATCATCGTGATCATGATCGGCGTTCAAATAGACGAAGGTTAATAATTACTAAACCATGCGTTCAATCGGCTACATTGAGCACATGTGACGTCATAAATGGTCCGGAAACGATTGTCAACGCTGAAGCCGATTGAACGAATGATTTAGTAATGTTAGGAAGCGATAGCCCTGTTAATTAATTCAACGTAGGCCGGGAAAGCAGTTTTATTAATCTGACAGCCCTAAACATGCGAGGTCCTTTTCATATGACGTATGTATAATAGAGAGAGATATAACGGTGTTTAAAATAGTTCAGTTGTGTAAATTATAGACTTGAAAACATTTTCCATCAACTTCTGCTGTCGAGTATGGGACTTGTCTCAAGGTTACACTTTTATTTGCTTAGAGAGTGTTAGCTATGTCTTTATACCCCAGCCTTGGATGTATTTAGTGGCGCAACTAATTTCTTTTCACTTATTGGTCAATGATTAACGCATATTCTTTATTTTACAGTGGAAGCAATAAACTTAGCCAATCAACTCTGTCAATATGGTTACTTCTTTCCTGTAAACGATTTGAAAAACCTTGTGTTGAAGGATGACTCCTCTCTTTATAGATTCCAAGTAAGTATATTTCCTTTTAATAATTTATAATATTATTTATGCTCATATGGAATTTGTTTTCTATCTGGTGAAAAATATTTTAACTTCCATCATAATAATAAAAAGCCTTGCAGGTTTTGAATAACAGTTTCATTCTTAACAAAATGCGCTTGCGATTGCAAATGTGGAATGAACTTTTAGGGACCTACATCCATAAAAGTAAAATTGAATTTAAGTATACAAAGCCCAGATTACATATGCGTAAGAGCAGATATTCTTGGTTGCTGGTTCGATGACTAAGAAAGCTGTATAACTTCTGCCTTAACATTTAAACAATTAAAATATAATAATTATTTCGTACGTTTAAAATATTTTCTTCGTACGTTTCGAACTACAGATATTCAATCTAGCTGTGCCCCGCGGTTTTACCCGCGTCAAATTTATAAATTATCATAGCTCCTCTCCCGTAGGTGATAGCGTGATAATTTGTAGCCTATATGTTGACCCGACCTCTTAGTAATATTCACCCAATATTTGAAGTCAATCCATGCAGTACTTTTTGAGTTCATCCCGGACATACATACAGACAAACAGACACACAGACAAAAATTCTAAATACTATATTTTTGGCTTCGATGTCGATTTAAGATCACGCCCGAAGAATCCTTTTTTTTTAAATCAATATACAGTTTTGACATTCCTACGATTTTATTACATGTATAGATGTGTTAATCCAGGGTGTCAGCTAACTCTACACCAAATTTTATTAAATTGGCTCCAAGCTCACAAACTTTCACTTTTTTAATATTAATGTGATAATATTGAATATACCAAATTCGATAAATTAATAAAGAGTCTGATCTACCCGTAGTTATTACTTTAATCTATTTTATATCATAATTTTTATACATACATTACACATTTTTTATTTATAGAGTCCATATTACTGGCCATGGCAAGCGCCACGTGTGGCCGGCGGGTCCAGCGCGCCCACGCTTGGCCCGGACAACGTGGAGTACGCCATCTACCTTGTCAAGCGTACCCTCAGGAACAAACAGCGACATGGCCTCGAGGACTACGAGCAGGAGGCGCTCGCGAACCTCAAGAAGAATCTCGCTGCTAAATGGGACTTTATCACAATGCAGGCTGAGGAACAAGTAATTTTTGTTTATTGTGTAACAGGATCATGTGGGCTGTGGACCACAGAAAGCTGGGGTACAAACTTTCTGTGGTGCGTAGCCGATTGGGTAATCAAGTACAATAATTTTACGTAATTAAAGTCTGACAATAGATATCAGTCACGGTAATTGTAAAAGGTCAGTAAGCTGTTCTGTTCTGGAAGTCAGGGCTAAGTTGGCCTCCAAAAATCTGAGTGTCTTTGGCAGAGTTAGGCGGTATTTCACTACGGCTTATCGCCTCCGATTAAATAAGGTGCGAGTCGGCTGCAAGTGGAACACTGCTACGTATGGGTCAGGGCACCACAGTATCAACTTTCGCGTTTTTTCTTTGATCGCATTCAACGTCCCGCAGCTTGAATTGTCGATGGCAACCGGGTTCCCACTGCCTGGCTTGATCCACTTGCCCAGCAGAGAGACATGGCGTATCTATGTCTCCTTTACCGCATTTATCACGGGGTTAGTTCTGAGGAATTGTTCCTACCGCCACGTTCCGTCACCGGTCCTCTAACGAAAAGTGGAAATATCATCTTTATATATTTATTTATTTATTTATTATTTTTAAATTAATATCTAATATCTGGGGACAATGTCACACAGATTATCCTAGCCCCAAACTAAGCATAGCTTGTACTATGGGTACCAGGCGACGATAAAATATCGTCTACCACCGAACGTTTTACAAGATACTTTTTACCGTACACTCTGTGGAATCAATTAAGATATTTCCGAACCGGTATGTCATGTCCATGGGCGGCGGTGATCGATCGACTCGTTTTTCTTGCTATCATAAAAAAGCTGTATTTACATATGAAACTCATAGCCTTGTCATATTTGTATTCTGAATTCCATCGATCAATAGGATCAATATAACTATCTCTAGCAATCCATCTACATACTTTATTAACTACGCCATTTAAGGACATGAATACGCAAAACATAAAGAAATACTTTTGAAGAATTTCATTCGCCCTAGGTACAGACGCCAGTACATCAAGCTACCCCAATCCCATTTGAAAGTGAACCTTATGCTTATGTGATAAGGTTGAAAATCTATAAAAGTAATTTGTCAAATTGGTGTAGCTGGATGTGCTAGCGTCTGCACATTTCATTTCAATATCGCAAAACTTGGAAAGTTTTTGTAGTAAATCAAATTAATTCTAAAGGAGACACTTAGTACAATGCTATTCCAGCTATCACTGACGAATATTTGCTTATTGGGACAGGTGCGGTTGGCGAAAGATAGGAAAAAAGGCGACAAGATAGTGAGTGACAGCCAGGAGCGTGCGTACTGGCGAGTGGCTCGCCCACCGCCCGGTGGCGCCAGCGCGCTGGAGCCATGCCCCGTGCCCGTGCGCGCGCGCCACCAACGCACTAAGAAGCGTACCATCCATCAAGTCACCAGAGAGGTGAGTCAAAACTTGCCTCTGACACAATAAACCAACAGCAAGGTGAGCCACGCCCTTTTAATTATCTTCATACGATTTCAAATTAATGGAATATCTTTGTAGATATGTATAAAATATCTGATCCCCTCCGTAGATAACAATAAACCATATAACAAAATTTACTGTAAATATTTTAAGATCAGCCATTATTATCAGTCATACAGATGAAGTTATTGGGTAGGATATTTATAAGTATTAGCTACTTAAATACTAGCAAATTTCGATATATGACGTAATTTTTGAGCAAACATTAGGTCAGCACTGCAAATACTTTCCGGTCCTCTTAAATATAAATCAGATGACTCTTTGCTGTGTACGCAAATTTTATAAGTCTCATTAATCTCAATATAATGTACTCCTAGCCGAATTTCTGCCACGGCGGCCAGACTCAATGGAGAATAGCCATATATGCAGGATATATTATAGTGCACAAGTGTCTGTGCAAACACAGGAGCACTTTATATTGTATCACTCCGATAATCCGATGGGTCGACTAGCAACACGACCAGAAAGATCTCAGGTATAGGAACAACTATGCGCTCTCCGAGGCGAGGTATGGGGGTGTAATTCACCAAATCCTAGCCTTCGGACTGATACTGAGAAAATTTTCTTAACGGGATATGTACCCTGGAGCGCATTATATGCGTTTGAACACGCTACCACTAGACCAACGAGTCAATCTCAATATACATAAAAAATGAATGGCTGTAACTACGTACATACATTATAATCGACCAGATCGAGGAGAAAACCGTAGATGGATATTTGTTAGCATAGTTTATTTAAAGAATTGGATTTGACAATAACTTGATACGAGCTAGCTAAATATCATTGCTATAATAAAATAAATTTTATAAATGTTTTCATACAATGTGTAGGTACAACTATATTTCTACAAACATGTTCAGACTATTTACAAGCCCTTTTTTAAAGTCTACGTGAATAAAAACTGTTTTTATTTTATTTTATTTATTTATTGTTAGATGAAAACCCTAATACAAATTTACTTACGATAAGGATAGTTACTACGGAATAGTAGATCTGCTTGGCTTCATTGTTCTAGTCCAAGAGGCCTCGTCAAAGCAGAGGAACGTTAACCCAAAAAATAGTCTTGTATGAACTTAAAGTTTACAGTTTATTTTGTTACCTACTACTTAATTCAATTGAATATATATAGAAACTTAATTGTATATAGTTACGTAGTTTTCAATAGATTATTTTTCTTTCTGGTAGCACCTGCACCCACTGGTTCCTGGTAATATAGCAGTGCTTCGTGTTCTCGTTAATTCTACTTCTCCTTCTTCTAGATTGAGCATCTAAAAGCGAGCCTGGACCGTACGAGAGTGAAGACTTCGATTGCCCTAGAGGCTCTCACGGCCTACTCGGAGACCTTCGCTCCCTACGATCCCTGGCTCACCCCGCCGCAGCCCTCCAACCCTTGGGTCAGCGACGACACCCTATTCTGGCAAATTAACAGCCCTCTGTGAGTTTAGTACTACTCCTGTATATAGCTGGCCTTAAACTTTACGATCTTAATAATAACACCTTTTTAGTTATACTTTCTAATCGTTTTTTTTACAAATACTGTACAGTACTCGTATTATTAAACGTCTAATCTAACGTGCTGGAGTTAAACCCTTATTTTTATTTTTTTTCTTAACACAACGCTTGCACTAGGGAATTTAGTCCCTGTGTCGCGGGGTACTTTACAAACATTATAGACGGACACAAATTATATCCAGACTCAGAACAACTATAACGTTAATATTAAGTTATATTGTTAAATTGTTAATTATATTGTTCGTATCGTTACATTGTTAATTTCTGTTATTTAATATTAACAAGTTAATTTCTGTTATTTAATATTAACAATTGGTTAAGAAGTATTTCAAGATAATTAATTTAAATAGTGAATCAATGGAAGCCGCTGGATGTGGAAAGCGAAATAGGTACCGGAAGTTGTGGAGATTTTTGTGGGAATCCTATGTCGCAGCAGCAAACGTCTTTCAGCTGATATGTGACAAAGATAATTATGATAGCATCATCTTTATCTTTATCATTCATCTTTAAAAAACAACGCCCGCACTAGGGAATCTATTCCCTATGTTTCGGGGTACTTTACAAACATATAATGGACGGACACGAATTACATCCAGACTCAGAACAATTATTTAAGGAACACATAAATTGTTGTCCGGCGCGGGACTCGAACCCGCGACACGAAGCGTCGAGGCGACTGTCTTAGCCGCTGCGCCACACTTGCAGTCTTATTATTATTATTATATTAAAAGATCAACCCGAAGTGGGTTGATCTTTTCATTCATTATTATACTCTGTAACATATTATTAATATAAGAAACGCTGAACTTAATAGATATACATAAATACTGCCGTGAAATCACTAAAACGCCGTAATAGAACAGCAGTTATTAAGGTAAATCACACTTTAAGACGGTTACATAGAGTAGGATTTACCATGACACGTTTTAATTTATAACGGCACTTAGCATATGCACGGCAGAATAGTGGACGTAACTGCAGGAGTTTAATCGATCTACTAAACTGATCAACGGGAACAAATCAATTTCCCATACGAGAATAACGCTGATCATTTTGCACGAAGATCTAAAAAAATATTTTTAGTTTTTCACAATCTGGTTTTGTTTAATTAGTTCAGTTTCATAGGTAGACAGCGCTCCTAAAGTTACCTTACACAGAAACACACAAATTATCAAATATCAATAAATTTAATCGATAATTATAATAAACTAGCGGTCTAAGTTTTTAATAAATATTTTAATGCATAGGTGTATACTAATGTACAACGAATTTAGTTTTTCCTTCCGGAGAGAAAACAAATACTTAGTGCTGAAGAAAAAAACAAATAACAGTGTCTCACACTCTACTGTCTCATTCGCAAACTTACTTTTCATAGATTTTTAAATATTTGCAATATTTTTTCATACAAAGCTTCTCCTGACAATAATTAACACATAAAAGAAATATTTATCCAAGTTGGTGCAGTCGTTTGCAAGCTATGAGCGTATAAACATTTCGATGATTAATTTATAAAGAGTAAGTATTTATTGTTTATTTACGCAAAAGTCAAATCAGTTTCAATTAAATTAATTTGCAATGTCAAGCAAAAGGTTATATAAATATTAATTATTAATGACTTACTAGCTATTATTATTAGTCGTGTCGTAATTCACGTGTATTTTATCTACATTTGTTATCAGAAATATTCAAAAAAATATAGTCCAAAATGCCACTTAACATTGGCAACATTGTACTTCGATGACGCTATGCTAACAAGTTTAAAGTGCTGTTATTCTCTCATTTTAATCTATTTAATGGTATTTCATCAAAATACAAAATCAATATGTAACTACTTATTGATTATGCAATATTATGTACCTACATACAAGAAGGACAATAAAAAAGCATATCGTACCGGCGCGTGTCATTTGCTTTTTATATTGTCCTTCTTGCATGTGCATATTCTTGCGGGCGGGATCGCGGGAGGGCGGTGCAAATTGCATCCCGGCATGATTAAACTGACAATAAAGCGGAATAAACACTACATATTGATTTTGTATTTTAATTGTTATGGATTTCCGCAAAGTGACGCCTGATTCCATTAGTTAAATAATTATCATTTTAAACTTGTTAGCATAGCTTTGTGGTTTCGCTTAACTTAACTAAGTACGATTGAGTAGAAAACTGGTCAATTTAAAAATATTTTTGAGCCAAAATCATTTTTGTAACTTATCATTGACTTTTGACATTTATCAAACATTATCATTGCATTAACATAGTTCTTATGAAAACACACACACACATTTTTTATTTTCATCTGTGCGATTAATTATGGGCCCTAACTGTTGCTACGATTTAATACTACTTGATACTGCCCAGGATTCACATATCATAGGATAATGTAGATTATATATAATAATAATAATATCCTGGTTATTATTCACACACGGCCATGTGATACCAAACTAAACAGAGGTTGTGATATGGAAACCAGATAACTGATATACTGCATATACTATTTTTCTTTTATAAATACATACTTAATATAAATAATTACACCCAGGCACAGGGCAGGACAAATAGACATATTCATGCACACAAATATCAGTCCTGGGTGGGAATCGAGCCCACAACCTGCAGCGTGAAAGGCAAACCAACCACGCCAACCTGCCCGTTATATACCTATTATATACATAGCATCCCTGCAAAGTTACACTTAAGAAATTAATTTAAACCGATACATTTTGCATTCGCATATACTTCCTTCATCACTAAGTTATAATTATATAAGATAGATAGATAAGGACCATTATCATGAACATGACTCTTATACTAAGTACATACGATCTCAATCAATAATTGTTCATCTATTCATCATCAGAGTGGAGGTGCCAAGTGAAAAGCGGGTTCGGCGATGGGCTTTGTCGATAGACGAGCTACTGTCGGACCCCACCGGCCTGCAAGCGTTCACCAGCTTCCTCCGAAAAGAGTACTCCCACGAGAACATCAGGTTTTGGCTCGCTGTTATGGATTTACGCCGAAGTAGTACCAAGCAAATATCTAAAAAGCTTGATGATATTTATGAGTAAGTAAATCTTTAAGTTACTAAGTAAAGTTCGTTGGTCTAAAAGTAGCGTGATCAACCGCATCCCGAAGCAGGTCAAGAAGTGATATTGGGAATTTTCTGGCAAGGGAAACAACCAGTAGGACCCTGGAATCAGAAAGTTGTCAGTGATCGTTGTCATTGCTTCGGAAGCTCGTAAAACAACCAATAAGACCAAATCCATCGGATTATGACTGTGAGGGAATACACAAAGGAATTCCTTTGGCGAGAGCGTTGGTCTGCAATATGGCATTTGCATATATGTTGAATCTCTTTTGCCAATGTTTTGGTTATTATAACATCTACGATTTTGTCATGTTACGAACTTACGTCTCATGACCTTACCCAGAAATTATGCCTTGCAACCTAAATTATTTTCTACTACCTATGCCCCGCGGTTTCACCCACTTTAAAGTAGTTTTGGCGTAGAGAGTAACAAACATGCATCTATACTAAAAAAACATTCGCATTTATAATATTAGTAGGATGTGTACCTCTAGCGGTTTTGGCAGTGCACGCCGGAATAGCTGCGAGCTATTCCGGCGTGCATTGCCAAAACCGCTAAAGGTTGTAAATAGCTAGAGGAGGATGGTAGATTTTTTTTTACTTATTTGTCACTTATCGTCATATTTTGGACAATTCACACAATATCTTTATAAATTGTAGCCTATGAGTCATTCTGATGTATAAGCTATATTAATGTAAAGTTTCATTAAAATCCATTCGATGGTTTACGTGAAAGAGTAACAAACATCCCTACATCCATCCATACTAACAAAATTTCGCGTTTATAATATTAGTAGGATATTGGAATAAAAAAATATGGTTTACCAATTTGCCAAAAAGCCATTTTATATCATAGATGTATCAATATTAAACTCATTGTTTTTTGTCAATCTTACAGAGAGTTCTTAAAGCCTGGTGCTCCGTGCGAGATAAACATCGATGGTGCGACCGCCGAGCGCGTAATGGAGGGTATGCGAACTCGCTCCCGTTATGCGCTCGACCACGCCGCAGAACATGTGTACGGGTTATTGCTCAAAAAGGACTGCTACCCGCGGTTCATTCGGTCCGACCACTTCCAACGACTATTAGCTGAAGGACGAAACGTACTTCAGAAGAAAGCGAAGTAAGCCCTTGTTATTTTATTCAGAGTTTAAATATCTACAACAAAACTGATTCCTAATATATTCTTGAGTCAAAGTTAGTCAAGGCACCTAGTTATCCTCTGATATGTCAATGACTTCGTGCTGACCGCGAACCGAAAGACAGACACCCTACAAGATGGACCGATGATCTTGTGAGGGTCGCTCGAATGCACTGGGTGCGGGTAGCGCAAAACCGGCAATTGTGGAGATCTTTGAGGGAGGCCTTTGCCCAGCTGTGGGCGCCTTTCGGTAGATATGACGATGATGATGATGAAAATGACTGTTGTGTAATAATACCTAATGCCATACGTTCCAAAGAACGGATAACCTTCGATATTAAACCATTTAGTAAGACACTATTTATAGGCCAGTGTGATTTCAGACTAATGTTGCATGCGTAGTAATAACCTTACTCGTAGATGTATTTAAATATAAAAGAGTTATTTAGATTATTTTTCCAAAAGGAAAGTCTTGGTAGACCAACCAATGATCACGAACGAGTCTTTTCCATATCCGTGTAACTTAATGGTCTTGTTGACCAAAAAACAACGGACAAAATTTCAGATTTTTCAATTTCGGTGGCCAAGTGAAGAAAAAGCCGGTTAGCACGGCTAACGCTGGTGGAGTGGCGCTTGGGAGGCGGCGCGGTTCCGACCGCTCACTGTCGGGCTCCGCGCACGAGCTGGCCGTGTGCGCCGCGCAGCCGCCGCGCGCGCCCGACCAGCCCAGCCATAGCCACAGCCAGTCCAACCTTTGTGATATACCATTTCGGTGAGGATCGTTCACGGCAGTCTTTAGTACCTGACTTTAATTTGACATAATTCATAGCCAGCTAAGAATATTAAGTAAGGCAGAAGCAGCTCGTGAGATATTGCTGTTTAGAGTCATCTTTTCATCTGAAAAAAACGCGACTTATGGACATACACGGGGCTGTTACTGTTACTGCTCAAACACTTGTGAAGCTGTGATAAGTTTTACTGGAGGAATTTTCGTCGTATATAATAGGAATACATGTTTGTTTTTCAGGGATCCCGGTGATGATGACACAGCGGATATTCTGCCATGGGAGAGTTCGTCGCGAGATGGATCCTATGGCGGCCCACGAAAGCGGCAGGATTCTGCAGCGGACTCGGGCAGCTCCTCTTCCGACGTGAGTGCTGCTGTCGCCGTGGGTGAGCGCCGCCGCTTGCCGCAGCAGAGCACGCTGGACGGTGGGCTGCGCGGCGCGCCACCACCGCTGCGCCGCCTATCTGCCGTCGAGCCGCGCCACCTGGCGCCACTCGCCTCGCCCCCGCGGGAGCCACGACCGCGCCCGCCTCCAGCGCCCGCGCCTGCGCCACTTACGCACCCACCGCACCCCACGCCCACCATCAGCGTCAGCTCGGCACCCGATGACGAGTCGGCGGGCTCGCCCGGCCCGCCTGGCTCGCCAGATGAGTCGCGCTCGTTAGCGCACTCCGACGAGCCGTCCTCGGTGTTCGCATCGGCTGACGTTACACCAACGGAGCCAACGCACGCAGCGTTACGCCTCGTCGACGACCGGCCCGTGGTGATCGCGCTCGAGCCCATTGAACCCGTCGATACACTCCCGCCGCCACTTGATGCAACGACGACTGAACGTTACCTTGAGTCATTTGACGACTCGTCTTCCGCTGCTGTGTCTGACTCGAAGGACTCCGACTGTACGAAATCATCTGAAGACGATGTTGCCACCGTCCGCCACCCACTCTCCAGGGAACCGTCGACCGTAAAAGAAACCGGTCCGGTGATGACGACAAGTAGAGATACTTGTGCGTGTAGAATAGATACCGCCCCGGGAAGTGCGTCCGAGAGTGAAGACGCCGCAACGAGTTCGGTGCGATCAGCAGAGTTACCCATCGTGCCGGAGGCCGAACGTCGTTCGGTGGAGACGGCCTTAACTGCCACAGAACCGAACCGAGTGACGAATGCGCCCGAGCTATGTCGAAGGCCGAGCGTATCGGAACCCAGTTCGCTGGCCGAGACTTCGGAGCAGAGCCGGTCAGCCGGCGCATCTGAGCCGCGGCTACCCGTGGCGCCGCTCGCCGTCTGCGAGGATGTTGGCGTCGATGACGACAATGTAGACAAAGTGCCTTCGGCGCCACTGCAAAGGGTCTCGGGAGATTCCAGGCCGGCGTCCGAATCGGACGCGACTAAAAATATTGCTCATAAAGACGAACTGACGTCAGTCTCTGAATCCAATATTGTTAAGCGTGATAATAAAAGCGGCATCGTTGAGCGTAAGCAGCGGAACGACATATGTCCGTGGGAGGACGAGTAAGTACCTACTCGTCAGAATAATTTGATTTGAATTAAATTCTACTCATCAGTATAATTTAAATTGAATTAAATCTTTTGTCAAGAGCACACCTGCACTACAGATAATCACTCTCATAAAACTAGGCTGCTATCCTTTTATTTTTATTTTGTGACATACGATGCATTCAGATTAATCATAATGATATATCTATTTTTCTCTACGGTTCAACTGGAAATTGATACCGCGTCATAGATTTGAGAGTATCACTTGGGCAGAAATCAACTCTTCGCATCCCTGCACTGGTTTGCTTTATTTCTCACTTTTACGATAATCATCGCATCGCGAGAGATAATAGGAAAAAAGATAAAGCGTGCAGTGACAAAATGAATTAAAAAGATTCGCAACTGCACGAAATAGCTGCACACTATTAAATTAAAAAAATTGTAAAAATATTAACTTACTTATTTTTTTTCTATCTTTGCCCTGCGGTGGCCGCGGTGTGCTATTATATAATTACATATATAATTATGATGCCCTATTGCTTTCAAATTATGTAATTGTGCTCAGACTTGACAGATTTTAAATAATTATAATACCTCCGATACGCACATCTAATAGATATAGTTAAAGTTAAGCTAAGAGTACTGTGTATTATTATAATTTTGTTCTACCTTAAGTTTGTTATTTTTATTCGCTTTTAAATTTATTTTTGTATATAAATTGTAGATAAGTACTTAACAAAATAAAATTTACAATTATTTTTTTCACTATTATTTTAGTTTTCATTTTGGCACTATTCACATTTTTTCTAGTTTAAGAACAATAAATATCTATCTCTTTTAATGACAATGCATATCTTTCTATAGATTTTTATATAGAAAGGGTGGAGCATATTTTTAACTGACAACATATTTAAATTGCTTGCCCGGAGCGCACAATTTGTAGGTAAATAAGTATTCACGTGACGCCTCATTTCCTGTGTATTACGTAAAGATTAATACATATCTTTTCATAGATATTTATATAGAAAGAGCACAACATATTTTTTACTGTCAACATATTTGAATTGCTTGCCCGGAGCGCACAATTTGTAGGTAAATAAGTATTCACGGGACGCCTCATTTCCTGAGTATAACGTTAATACATATAATTTCATGGATATTTATATAGAAAGAGCACAGCATATTTTTAACTGACAACATATTTAAATTGCTTGCCCGGAGCGCACAGTTTGTAGGTCAATAAGCATTAATATGACGTCCCTTTTCCTATAACGTAAATAAACAATTTTCTAGAATATTACGCTTAGACCATCCAAATTTACTTTCATCGAAGAATATCATGTGATAAAAAAAGTAAATACAATTATATTAAAGATAGCAGTGGCGAAGGGTCACAATGAATCAAGTTATATGAACGCTACTCTGCTGAAATACCATTGGGTGACTTTTAAATGAAATTGGTTCCAACTTAACGAATATGGATGTTAGTCTATACAAGTCACAGCAATAAGTATACGGTCTAGTACCTAATTTTAATAAGTTAATTCGTTAATATTAAAGTCACGGTTAATTCGTTTTATTTATTTCGCTTATCATTCCTTAATTACAAAATTCTAATTAGCCATATACATAACAACGATAACAGTTAGATCATGAACTGATAATCAAATGCAGTTCTTTGAATAATTTAAGCAACGTCATTAGAGACTAGGTACTAAACAGCGTGCAACAGAAGTCTTTTAACACGCTCAAATATAATATTATACTATATAGCATACCAATTTTAATTTAAAAAAACTGAACTTTTTTTAATTTTTGTATATTTTTTAATATGGAATTTATGAGAAATGCGCAATAATTTATATAGTAGTAATAATTTTGAAAAACCATACTTAATCAGTACCGTTGAGAAAACAAAAAAGGGAAAAATGGTTGCTTTAATTTTATATGAATAACATATAGCCAGAATTATTTCAGTGTCTTTTATCCATTTATCCACTCTAAGTGGAAGGATTAAGAGATATTAGAAACTCAGTCCGGAGAAACGCTTAAGTTAAAATTAGAGATGGTGAGTTATGAATTCAATGATGAATAATGTCAAATTTGAACATAAACGGTTTCCATTTGAGATTTATTTATAACTGCTGAAATATATCAGGGTCGGCATGGCAGAGTAGACAGTCTCTAAACCGCTTTTTACCAATGGAATTAAAAACTACTACATTACAACAATGCTTTGCGATTTCATTAAACCAGTTCAGTATGTATATTACTTTATTTTTATATTATTATATTTATTCTGGCATTCTAATGGTGGGCCTGTGTGGTATAATCATTAAACAAAAATGATTAAATTTTGAAATCATATTAGATATAGCTGATTCTTATTTCCCTGAATGACTCGAAGATGTTGATTAAATAATTGAAAACATGGATTCAATATTATGAATTTTTATATCTTACCTTATAAGACACGCTAAGACGAATGTTTATAATGAAAGAAATGGAAATAGCGAAGCAATACAACAAATTTTCATATGTTAGGTAAGATATCTTTGATTTAGGTATACAAGAGGCATCAGTATATAGATACTTACTTATAAATATACTATTACTTCATTGAATTACCCTTTAATTATACTTAATGAAAAACGATTATTCAACGTTCAAGTAGACCTTTATCAATTCATAATTTACGACACGATAAGTGCTACTTATACTTATGGGAATTTACGAACGCATATTAGTCTTCAAGCCAATCAAGACACATTGATAAAGTACTTATTATATATTATATAGTCAAAAACCTGTGAACGGCAGCTGGTTACTTAAACGGCTTGACTAACCACACTAAGTAGATGACAAGAACTCGTCAGATCTTCAATTTGAGGTCATACGGTCTCTTAACGTAGTTTCATAATTTTAGTGCTAAGCCAGAGTGGAACGCGGGTAAATTGAACGAAGTACGATTTGTTCTCTGTACATACTTCGAGTTCGAAATATGTACGGAGAACAAATAGAGAATCCCGCGCTTTTCATCCCGCGCTGGCGAACCCATGTAGACAAGCGTCTCTCTTAGAGCCTATTTCACCGTTAAAATTAAACGCGATCAATTGACGCTAAACTCCGCTACAGGACGCTGAGTTTAGCGTCAATTGATAAACGCGATCAATTGACGCTAAACTCAGTTCAGCGTTTTAACGGTGAAATCGGCTCTTAGTGTCGGAGATTAAAATATTTTAATCTCCGACACTAAGAGATTACGCTTACTTATAGATAAATCATTAACTGTCATGTCATGACTTCTCACAATACAGTTAATGTGGAATTTTTCATCATTGCATTCCGTTAATACTTATTATAAGTATTTACATTGTTGTTATAGAAAATCACGCCTTCCACTTTGCTGTAGGTAACTTTTCACCACGAACTTATTAACTCTATTTTCTCTTTTTCAGGAATTCGTGTGAGAGTGATGCTCCCTTTGTTAAAACTTACGCAACGCTCGGTTATTTATAATTTTCGTAGGCGAATCATCACATTTTCGATGAGAGTGATGTATTAGAGATCAAACAATAAGTATTTATTTTTAACTAGACCCTATGATTTTATTATTACAGAAGATTTAGACATTTATTATGTAATTATAATGGATATTTTAAAAGTAAATGATCGTTAATTATTAGAAAAGAAAATGGTTTTATTCTCATTCACTTAAATTGTAACTACGAAATTAAAAAAGCAGGTATTTCGGATGAACGCCAACTGTTGAATTTGCTGTGTAGTAATATTTTACATTTTAATTGGCGGCTTAAGCTGTCCATATGTCATATTCGACTTTATATGCAGGGCTAACTAAACTACAACGATCTCTGTAAAGCGTTTTCTTGTGGACGATAACAATAAAAAGTAGTTTCCCAAGGCTATTTTTAACTCTACCTATTTTAAGCGTATCAGAGGGCAAGTGTAAGTGGTAAGCGTAAGAGAGTCGTTCAAGCCTCCCAATAGGCTACTGACGTGGCTTGATCTCACAGCAGACACTGTCTTTTAAACGTGCTTTCAGAACCTCAATGGCTGACAGTAATAAAACCACGTAACAGCCACTCAGTTCTGTAAAACTTGAGCTCGCGCCCAAGTGTAAATTTAAAATTGTTTATAGAAAGGTAACGGCACCTTCGTATGTATGATGTAAAGGCCTAACAGTGGTCGCATATCATCGACGGATCGCCCTTATTGTAATTGAAATCTAACTTAATTAGTGAATTCGTGCCGTATTAACTAAGGTTGATTGATTTTGCTCAATAAAGGATTGCTAAGGTAGTGAATTCCGCCTATATTTTTAAATTAACTGCCTGTATAACCCCACCAAGTAATAAATGAATGATTCGGAAAATAGTGCTCTAGACATGCCTCCGTGTCTCCCAGAGGCGTCGTTATCAGAAGTGGGATCGTAACGACAGCCTACTGATGGGAAAACAGCAGTGCAGCTATTCAATTTTAATCCGGATGTTACTGAAGGAGATGTGAAGGTTTGTGCCATGTGTGAGAATCGATTATTAATAGTAAACAATTGAAAGGAGTCCTACTGCTGTTGGTGTTACCAACTCTCTAAAAGAAGATAGCTGCAGCCTGACTTACTAAGTTGCCATTGGATCAACTGTCATGGGACTTGGTAAAGCATACGTTGTTAGCCAAGTTTGTGAAACCTAAACTCATTCAAAATTATTTCGACGAAATTATGCGTTTCCAAATTGGAGTTAAGAAAACGGTAAGTAAGCGAATCCACTATACACTTGTGGGATTTCATTAAAAGGATGCCGACGGTAGAAATGTCGGAAGAAGCAGTCGCTGGTTTTGTCATATCTGTGTTATACTAGAGGGGTGGGCTTACTCGTCGCGAATTAAGCCGCTGACAGCTGGGCTTTATTCTTTATTATCTGAATAATAAACAGTAAAGCCCAGCTCTAGACATGCCTCCATGTATCCCAGACGCGTCGTTAAGCGTTGCATTTATTTTCCAGAAATCAGAACCTATTCCTTATACGCCGTAGCACGTTGAGTAAGAGTTCTGGAAATGATGAAATGAATTCAAACACCCCTGTGAATATGAAATAAAACAATTGATAAGTAAACTTAAATACTAGGAACTCAACATTTATTTGTCCACAAAGCTTCGGACATTGGAACATACAAATTACAATACAAACGTATACATTAAATCTTAATATGATTCGAATTTTCTTACATTACTACTGATACCATACACTTGATTAATCTAAATATGGAGCAGACATGAAATAAAAAAAATGAGAGTGAAATTATCTTGGTTATAAATGGATAGCTCATGATCGGTCGACTTCGCGACAGACTCCATCAACGCCCATCTCATAGCCAGCCGGGCAATTAGGGGGGGCCTGGATCATATTTCTCGAAGCAATTTGTTCGGGGACAGAAGCTGGGACCGTCTCGGCTTCCTCCTTCGTCTCTTGAGCGGCCGACTTCGCCTCATCAACTTCATCGGGGAAGACAATGCGATCAGAATCAGCCATCGTAAGTTCTGCCAAAATTAAGAGCTATGGTGAGTAAGTGGTAACCAGACAAGCAATGATGGAAATTTGTGTTTATTTTAAATTTCATAATTCTGAACTAAAGTTATTAAATATAAATGTTGCCATTTGTTTATTTAAAAGTTACTAAATAGATTCAGGAAATTTTTAATATAATGAGTATTCAGAAAACAGTCTCGTATCGATCATATTATATCTGAATTAAATAAGTTAAATAATTTTCATGCCAAATATATATATATGACATGACTACGTACGCAATAAATATTGATTGATTGATTGATTTTCTTTTTTTTTTTTTTTTTTTAAAGATAATATAATATAATATATAGGGGACAATGTCACACAGATCATCCTAGCCCCAAACTAAGCAAAGCTTGTACTATGGGTACCAGGCGATGATATACATACATATATAGATAGATAAATACTTAAATACATAGAAAACATCCATGACTCAGAAACAAATATTCGTGCTCATCACACAAATATTTGCACTTACCGGGATTCGAACCCAGGACCACCAGCTTCGTAGGCAGGAGCACTGCCAACTAGGCTACGGTGATCGTCATATTATTGATTGACTGCACGTGTGGCCCCGTGCCACTTCGTGTACGTGGTTCGATTCCCGCGTCAGGTCTGGATGTACTCTGTGTCCGTCAAATATAATTATATATTTGTAAAGTACCGGATACAGGGATTAATTTCCATAGTACGGGCGTAGACTATGAAATTTTTTTTTAAATATTCTAATAGACTCTGTCATAGGATAAGAACCCATGATTCTCATATCATGAGCGAGTCTGACTTATTAAGTGGAAGCGTGCCTTTCAACTATGTTGTAAGAAAAGGGCAAATCCCTCCGAATTATGGACACAACTCCATTGTAGACACCTTTTTGTGAGGCCTTTGTGAGCAGCATTACTGCTTATCCCCATAATCTATACAAATAAATAAAATTTGAGTGTCTGTTTGTAATATTGAAATAACCGGATTTTACTACATAAATATGAATATATATACGGTACATACACCAAAATAACATTTTTTACAATTTTTGTCTGTCTGTCTGTCTGTTTGTTCCGGCTAATCTCTGAAACGGCTGGACCGATTTTGACGGGACTTTTATTGGTAGGTAGCTGATGTAATAAGGAGTAACTTAGGCTACTTTTATTTTAGAAATAGTCTTTTATTTTACAAAAAAAAACGAAATAAACTAATTAACACGCGGACGAAGTCGCGGGCACAGCTAGTAGTAAATAATAATGCTTTAATATTTATTAAAGTTTTTAGTATTTTCCTTGTTAATATTATATACTGAGCTAACTGTGCCTGCAGCTTCATCTACTTTAGAGCTCAATTGGTTATGCCCATTAATTTAAAGTACATAACCTAACTTTAATAATATGTTTTCCAAGTAGTAAAATTACTAATTAATACCTATAATAATAAATCACATAACTTGACCCGGTCTTTAATTATTATGTTTTCAAAGTTTCGGTAGTAGAGGTAATAAGCTCAAAAATAATATAAACAGTATTGTTCGGGCAATATTCAATGTTGATATATATATTGTCTAGGAGATTGACATAATTATATTTGCACCATATTATTATTTGAAAATATATACATAATTATGACAATCTCCTAGACAAGTTTTATGCACATGGAAATACCCAACAATAGACTTAAATAAGGATCTAGAGTTGTTAAAACCTTACTCCGTATTTGTATGTAATAGTCAATGTTGTTCTTTGACTACATATTATCATAGTTTTATTTATTTACTTAGGCAATGGTCGTAATATATCGGAAAATACTTTGTTTATGTAAGTGCTAAAATATTCCGTAACTAAAACAATATCGTGCTTTATATGTACTCGTATATTCTGTTATTTAATTAACATTTTCCTTAAGTAGGTAGCTAATTACATAAGCTAATAATATCCTGTGTGTTATCATGTGTGACTAAGTCCAAAGTATGGCTGAGGGCACAGAATATCAACGTCCCATCACATCCAATGGGTGGTGTAAAAGTCGTCCTGAGGGGACATCCCACAGAGAACGGGCTGCAGTGTCTCTCTATGTACAGACGCCAGCACATCAAGCTACCCCCAATCTGTCAAATTTCTCCAATTGAAAGTGAACCTTATGATTTTGTGATAAAGTTGAAAATCTATAACAGAAATTTGACAGATTGGGGTAGCTGGATGTGCTGGCGTCTTTACTATAACCTTAAATCATCACATACCGTGATCGCCAGTACGTCTGCTAAGTGTGGCGATTATGGTATGTCCCTCCAAATGATGGATTCTTTTGGGAAGGATTTGTCCAGCAGTGGATGTCATTCGGTTGACATGATAAAGCCCAAAAATATGTATGGCTAAAGGCATGCAAGGTCAAAATGTCTTATAATACTTAAGTATTGTCGGAGGAATATAATTTATAGTTTAAGGTCATCACCCTTGCACAAAAGCCCTGAATCACGTTAGACTTACAAGGTCAATATCGAAACCACTTACCTATCTACTTATTAGATCAATCTACAAAAAAATTACTGTAACAAACTACTAATAATACACACATCAACACAATCTAGGGATATTGAACATTTCATTGATTATCTAGAAAACTATAAACATTTTGTTATGACTGTAAATGGAAGAATTAAAGATAATTTCATGGCCGATATTTAAACATTAACAACACGATGCGATTTTGTTTTTCTAATTAATAAAAGTCTTAAATTAATTAAGCCATAGAAAATTACTGAGTGAACAAAAACATTTTATTCTTATAAAATTATTCAATCGAATTAAATGAATAAAAATCTTACCAAATCTGATAATCAGTAATCGGTATTTCCTCCTCTAACATTAATCACACAGCGGCAACGATTTTCCATACTTAAAATTAAGGTGTCAATGTCTTGCTGGGGTATGCAGTCCCAAGTTCTTTTTAAATGTTCGAAAAGTTGTTCTTCTGTTGTCAAGTTGGGCGGAAAATCCCTCAATGCTCTTCGCTGTAACATGTCCCAGGCGTGTTCAATTGGGTTTAAGTCTGGCTGTGGAGGCCAATCTAATACCTGAACATCGTGTTCTCGAAGGGCGGCCCTCACCAGCCGCGCTGTATGGGAAGGTGCATTGTCATGCATGAGCTGAAATTCTTGCCCCGTTAGGGCCCTGAGCGGGACAATGACACGTTCTACTACCTCCTCACGGTATCTATGGGCAGTCATGCTGCCCTGAATCCAAATGAGTTGGGTTCGTCCGCCGATTCGTATTCCTGCCCACACCATAATTGTCCCGCCTTGGTAAGAGTGGACCTCCTGTGGATGTCGGAGACGGCTGACCCTGCCTGGAGTTCTCCAAACGCGTGTTCGTCTCGAATCTGGATGAAATCCATAGCGGGACTCATCAGTGAACAGCACCAATGACCATTGTTGATCACTCCATGTCAAATGTTCTTGAGCCCATAAAAGTCGCCTACCGCGATTGCCACGTCGCAGCGCTGGGACTCGTAGCGGTCTGCGAGCATGAAGACCAACTTCATGCAGCCTCCTTCGCACGGTTTGGTCGCTCACCAGCAGCTGCTGACCCTCCTGGAGCCTTTGCACTAGTTGCATCGCTGTGATATTGGGTAGTCTTCTGGCGGTCATTTGGAGAAATCGATCCTGTCTCTGAGTGGTAACACGATATCTACCTGTGTGCCGTTCTGCCACATCTCCAGTAGCGCGATAACGTGACCACAGCCTGGATACCACATTTTGGCTTGTGCCCAGAGACTCAGCAACGACGCGTTGAATAGCACCGTTTTGTAACATGCCAACTGCCCGTAACATTTCATCTCGACTCAAATGATGGCGTGGCATGACGCTAAAAAGCTTACACAACCAATTGAGAAAAGAAAATAAAACAATTTATCAGGTTTTCTTCAATTAACACGCAAAAAAAATTTTAATGCAACTTCTTGAAATTAGATACAACTCAAGATTGCGCTGTGCTTTGCGTGTTTTCATTTGTTTCTCATTTTAATTTTTAAATTTTGAATAAAGAATAGACAAGGTTTAAATCTGTAAATAAACTTTTTAAGGAAACTAAATAGGTTTTAAACAATAAAGCCATGTTTGATTTCAAAATAACGTATCCCTAGACTTTGTTGATGTGTGTATATGAGGCCTTGGTATCTAGAAATATTAAACCAAGTTTATACTTCATGCTATGTATTAACTTAGAAGTAAGTATGGTGTGATAAAACTATATAAGTAACCTCACTGCATCAAATAGCCATTATCAAAAAATTTCAAACCCTCGATTTACTGTAAAAAATATTGTTTCGCAAAAAACCTTTAACCGATGTCATTAAAAAAGATACTTGGTACATATTGTTTTAGATTAAGAGAAAATCTTCCATCATTTATTATCCTACTCATACTATAAATGCGACAGTTTCTGACTATGGATGTTTGTTACTCTTTCGCGCAAAAACTACCTAACTTAAATAAAAATATAAACTTAGTCCAGTCTTAATCCATGCCAGACCCTTTTGTAGTTCGAATCTTAACTCATCGGCGTCGGTTGTAAGGGACGATTTGTGGAACTGTTACTCTACGTTAATAGGTAAAAACGACGAAGCTGCCTTTCCGGATGGGGATCAGAGACTTTTAATCGATATATTGTTAACTTTATTTAATTTTTTTCTTTTCTGGTATGTAAATCTAAAGCTTACAAAGCCTATTAACTAATAAGGTATACTTATATACTATCGATGCATTAAATATCAAATCACATGTTTAGTAAATCATAGCGGCGGTAATTGAACATAAAAGCAAAAAAATACCGTTCATATAAAGGAATCTTTTATTGGAATCGGTTAGAATATTGACTACGTGCTCGTATTAGTTTTGGCGATAGCCATTTTGGATAACTTTAAACGGACCTAAATATAGTATATTTATCGAAAAGTATAGATGTTAACAGTTAACATTAACTTAACTTACTGTTAAAGAATAGTTTTCTTATCCTTGATTTAGATCACACACTTGCACCACCGTGTAGGAGGAACAGACAACTGATGCTTACTGCCAACCGACTAGCTATTTTATACAAAGTACGAATATTCGCCTTATCGAGCACCTGGTTCACTTATAATGACCATGAGTCATTGCAAGCTTGCCGGCAAAACACACTGGTGCTTCTTGGGAATTGTAGCTTTATCAATAGATATTTTTTCCTGCAATATTAGCAATGACGATATTTTATCTTTTATCTTTACACCCAGACACGCCTCAATGCGCCAATTGTTATTATTATATTTAAAAAATTCGGTGATACCATTTATTGTAGACTTAATAGTTTTTGTCGTATTATTGACGAGATAGAGGAGTGTTACGCGGAGTGCCTCCGTGTTACGTTGCGCTGATGACGGAGGGCCACCATGCCACCGCATATTTGAAAAACAGCCCCATTTTCAATATGTCTTCTCCTAATTTGAATCATGTACTCAATTATTAAATTAAGATTGAATACATTCTACTATTCTAAAAAAAAAAATTTAGACATATACATAGCTCTTTACGCTATCTTTATTTTCCTCGACTTTCTTTTTCAATAATAATATCGTGACATTTTCTGAGATTTCTTGGTAAATTTATGTTTGCTTTGATTTAAAAACTTTTTGAAGTAACTGTTGGATCCGATAGAGAATAAATACAGCATGTATTTGAGTGCAATTTGTACAGACGCCAGCACATCAAGCTACCCCAGTCTGTCAAATTTCCCTAATTGAAAGTGAACCTAATACTTTTGTGATAAAGTTGAAAATCTATAAAAGAGATTTGACAGATTAGGGTAGCTGGATTTGCTGGCGCCTGTACATATTCCAAAAGAATAAACTTAAAACGAAAAGTAATATACACATTGTCACTTGTGAAAAGGGAACTTGAATACTTGTTTATTAAGAATAAACATTCGTACAAATCTATGCTTACAAAATGACAAATATTATTATTTCTCAACTTGTGGAGCACTCGCATGTGACAAACAAATGGCGAGTGTAACAAATTTTCATAGAAAAATCTAATTTATGAAAGTATTTTTGGGAAAAGGTTAAGCATTGTCGTCCAGAATGGCAATACTGCCAGCATTCTTGGCACAATGCCTATTGAAAGCGCACTTTATTCAAAGAATGATTTTCAGTCTTTATACATATATGCAGGATTATGGTGTTAGCTATATAGTCATGCGAGGTTGTACATGCAATTTACTTGTAATTGTATTTTATATAAAACAATGACATAGTATCTATTTTCGACAAATTACAACACAAACGTCAAATATGTTTTTACCCTAAGCCCTAAGCTACCTAGAAGACTATGTCCGTCAGTACTATGACGTTCTGCAGCTTCAGATCGTCTTCAGGATCTTGTTTATATTGTAAATAATACACTGAAATTGATTAATACGTCGTATATTTTCTTCAATTTTACTATGATAGGTAACAGGGCTTGTGTAGAGCTCTTTCGTAGACTGAAAAAATGACTGTTCTAAAGAATTTTGTTATTTTCGTTTGAAATATTTTCAAACGCGTTCTTTTTTAATTATTTCTTTTTAAATGTTTGGACGAACGAAGGTGACAACCAAGAAGGTCGTCACAGTACCTATAGGTTACCTGGGTGACATTTGATTAACCGTTGGCCGCTGAAAGTCAAGATAATAATAATATCCTGGGACATTATTAACACATGGCCATCTGATACCAAATTAAGCAAAAATGTACTATGGAAACCCGATAACCGATATATTATATATACTACTACTACTACTTATAACGATAATTACACCCATCAGGACAAACAGACATGTTCATGCACACAAATATCTGTCCTGGGTGTGAATCAACCACCTGCGGCATAAAAGGCAAGCATTTACCAACTACGCCAACTGGCTCGTCATCAAGATAAAGTTGTCAGTATAGAGGTAGCCAAGGCGTTTGATGGGGCTTGATACCAGAAACTTTAATCAAAGTAGCGATAGCGTAGCGTAAAAAAATGTTGGAGGATTACCTCGAAGTGCGTATGTGGTATACGCACTTCGAGGTAATCCTCCAACGACAATTTTTAATGATTTCCTTTTCGATTGTAAACAGCCACTTTGGGCAGTGAACATAAATTAAAACCATGGTACATCATTAATAACCAGTGTAAACAGCATTGCCGACGACACGGATCCTTGTGTGCATGCTATTGGGGCAGCTACTATAAACTACGAGTTTAATACTTCTGTAAGCACAAAAGCTGGTCCCATTTGAATATCTCAGGGTTTGATACCGGAGACTTCAATCCAAGTAGCACCACATATGTACTTCGAGGTAATCTTCTAAGTGCGTATGTGGTGTGGTGCGTATGACTTTGCACACAAGGATCCGTATGGTCGGCAATGCTGTTTACACTGGTAATGATATATGGTTTGCATTTATGTTTACTGTCCATAGTGATTGTTTACAATCGGAAAGGAAAACATAAAAAAACAAATAATTTCACACATGAAAAGACAAATATAGACGACTTAACAACTTCCTTCTTTTGAAGTCGGTTAAAATTATATTCAGTTACTCACAGGTTTTCCCAAGGAGATTGCAATTTAAATTACTAGTAAATTTGTTATCATTTGCATTTATCAAATTTTAATCGCTATCCAACGCAAAGCTTATGACGTACGGAACTGTTCATGAGAAAAATATAAACAGGACATTATAAAATGACTGTGTTGTAGCGAGCTTACAAGAAATTTCTTTAATTCCTACATAATAACAAAAACAACTTAGGTCTCGTAAGATTTCCTGCTTATTCTCACCAACATAGGTACAGACGCCAGCACTTCTTTTATAGATTTTCAACTTTATCACCAAAGCATAAGGTTCACTTTCAATTGGAGAAATTTGACAGATTAGGGTAGCTTGATGTGCTGGCGTCTGTACTTACCCACATTGTACTTTATATTGAAAATCGAGGAAGCGTCGCGACAGCGGAGACGTCGCAGTTCGCGAAATATGTCGTTTATTTGATGTTTCGATAACAAATCAATGAATCAGTTATATTCTGAAGTTGACACATCGTAATAGTAATTGAATAATGATAAGATCGTAGCATGTTTTGTACCTACTTAGGGGCTCCGCCAGAATTTATCTATCGACGTCAACCGATAACCCACTCCAATATGTTCGTAAAATATTTTTATGCATAGCATGAAGATATTACTCGTTGGATATATTTTCGTTAAGAAAATCTAAGACAATTACCTCGTCTTAGATTTTCTTAACGAAAGTATATCCAACGAATAATTTCAACATGCAATTAATTAAAATATGATTGGATTTCTTATTGGTTTAGTTAAGGTTGAGAGCTACGTCACATAATTTAAATATATGCACAATTTTGTGGGTATTGATTATGTTTAAAAATATAACCATTATTATCATATAAGCCTAAAGACGTCCACTGCGGGACAAAGGTATCCCACAATTGCCGGTCCTTCGCTACCCGTGCATATATTAATGTGTCTCCAGTTTAATATTGTGTTTTGAAAATTGTTCTGCGTACCTATCCTCAGATAATTAATTAAGCTGGTCACATTCCATAATTAATTTATTGTTCACAAACATGGGTACACTTATTACAGTGGATGTTGTATATGAGTTTTGATGGACGCCATGTTTTATCTTTAGGCGTGCGAAGATTTGATACCTCCTTAAGAGTAAATCTTTAGTTGAAAACACATTGTAAAGTAAATGAAAAAACAAAAAGTGTCTTAATAAAAAATGACAATAAAATATGTCAACATTACTATATATGGAGACATTTTTATGTTTATTCAATTCTAAAGTCAAAGGCTCCTTTGTAACACTAAAGCTTGATTGATACAACTTTCCCGCATGATGAGAACTTCGGTAAAGCTGAAAATATAATCCCAACGTTGTGAGCCAACATGTGGGGCGTTTGCATTGTTCCTATAATTTAAGGAAATTGCCTTATAGCGAAGAGCGTAGCCATCTAGGCAAGCTCTCGCTACAAATCTGGATTAAGGGAGTGAGTGATACAGAACGCAGTTGCACTGGACAGGATATGCATCGTGCGGCGCGGCGCTTCTTCAGTCTGGAGCACTGGCCTCTGTTAGCCTGGGTGTAAAACACCTCGCAACAAATTGATTAGTGTTTTATAACTCACTAGCTGTGCCCCGCGGTTTTACCCGCGTTAAACTTTATAAATTATAGCCAATATATAGTGTTAATCCAGGGCGTCAGCTAACTCCATACGAAATTTTATTAAAATCGCTCCAGACGTTTAGACGTGAATTAGTAACAAACATACACACTCACACAGTCACAAACTTTCGCCTTTATTCGTTTATCTCGGCGGAGGCGGATGGGTAACCATTTGCGTTTAGCACGAAATCACTGAAACATAGTTATTGCGTAGCCCAGATATGAACCTTATGCAGAAATTCTTAAGTCGCTCAAGTTTATCTAGTTAGACATTGGTAAAATGTGGATAGCTAGTATCGGCATAGTCAAGAATAGGTAGAAGGAATAATTGTGCCAGCGCAATTTTCGTGGCATTTGGTAAAAAGTTCCGTCGTAAGGAGCCTGATGACACAAATAATTTGCAACTTACTTCGAGGAACTAAGGATCCCAGGACAGAATTTCGTCGATGTAAATACCCAAATTTAATAATTTGGGTATTTACATCGACAAAAGACGCTACGCCAACTGAGACTGACATACAACATTGAGATTCTTAGAGACATCAGAGAACTGTGAATCGAGTGTTTCTGCTAGCGATGGATGACAAACAAAACTATCACTATTGCTACGAACAAAAAAATTGTCGTAAGAGTCACTGTTGTCGTCACTGTAGTGTAGTGATTTGACATTAAATGAAATAATATTCAATTTTAATAACAATAAAATATACAAAACACAAAAAAATACTTAACAATTATCAATAGGGGTAAAACTATATAGTCCACCGTCACTGTCCACACAGTATAGTGAATGAGAAGTTAAGAACATAATAATACATAGTTAACAACTATTGAACAATAAAATAGAAACTAACTGAAATTACAGACAATATTCAAACTACACAAAAGCCTAACATTACAACGCCTCATGTATATATATCTACCCGTGCATTAGCGTGCGTAAATAAAATACTATTATGATATTAAAAGTAAAGAAAAGTTAATTTAATGTTCGCGGGCGCGGGATTTCTACCTGCCCCTTGACTACGTTAGCCGCACGCAAATACGTAGACTTTTATTCACACTACTTCCCGGCAAACTCCGTCTACAGACATCTTCTGGCCCTCGGGGCAATTGGGAGGGACAGTTATAAGATTCTTCAGATGATCGAAGTTTGTTTCGGTTTCAGTGGAATTTTTCGTTGCAACACCGTTCGTGTCTGTTACTGCCGGAGAAGAAGAACAAATCTGAAACTAATAATTATGTTCTTAAAGGTTCGTAAGGTAGGTATTGAAATTCGGGTGGTTTACTTATTCGTGTGGTCGCTAACTCGCATACCAAGCGTGGTGAATACAGCCAAACTTTTTGGGGCAGGCCTATGTTCAGCAATGGACTACATCAGGGTGACGATGATACTTCATAATAATGTTTTACAACTATAATCCGTGAGGCTTACAACTCACATAGAGCTAGTCAAACTAGCAAACCTACATACGTCTGGAAATGCGCTAGTTCGACTCGCAAAAAACTGGAGAAAATAATGAAGTACACGCCAGCACATCAAGCTACCCCAATCTGTCAAATTTCCCCAATTGAAAGTGAACCTTATGATTTTGTGATAAAGTTGAAAATCTATAAAAGAAATTTGACAGATTGGGGCAGCTGGATGTGCTGGCGTCTGTACATAATAGTTGTATCGAACTAAAAATGGTGATTAGTGATATAAAAGACTAAAACTTACAAAAAATGTGAGCACTAAAATAAGTTTGATTGTAAAAACGAACAAATTTTTGCTTTCCATGTTAACTTATCAGTATAGAATCGTCACAAACTCTTTGTTTTTGCTTGAGTTTCTAGTGGTTTCGTTGCAAGTTGTCCTCACAAAGTGGCAAATACTACATCTAGATCTTACCTAATATATGTATAAATAAACTTAGCAAGAAACAGCACTTAAAACAATCAAATAAACCTGATTTATAATTATTATTGCTTATTGACTAATTGCTATTTATGCTAATGCTCACAAACTAATTATCTTTCAGTATCTACCTACATTTCCTAAATACAGGGTGTAAAGGAGACATAAGCCAACCAGATATTGGCGGTGTAAATAATGTACCAGCATATTATTATTATATAACACCGGGCTTCAATTACTTCTTTCATACTACGAAGTCGCCAAACGTACATCCGGGCCGGATGTACGTTCATCATGTAATAGGTGAGCTTAAGTCATTAATGATTGTTATCCAGCAAAAGATTTTTAATTTAATGCGTGTAATAAAATAATTATCCTTTCAATTATTATAATTTATATTAAAAAATCATGTATGCTCTAAAAACATTTCTCTGCAAGCGACTTTGTCAACTGTATTTCCAATTTATTGGAAATCAAATATTTAAACTGATATGGAATTTTATTTGCAAATATTTTAATAAACATTATACGATAGAATTTATCATCGTTTTCTGATAGTCAATGATACCCTGTACGAATAATAAAATACAGACATTGCTATCAACATATATATTAATTATTACCCATTGTCAGCCGCGATATCAATCCCCGTATATTCAAACTTCAACGGAAAACACTTGATTAATTGCTTTGATGACCGCATCACTTGTGGATTTTATCTTAGTTCCGTAACATAGAGGAAAAACCGCAAGTTACGAGTCGTGAGCAGGACGATTTTCGCCGTGTGGGGATGGGTAAAAATATAATGCTTCCTTACCGCACAGTGATAAGAAACACATATTGAAATCCTAATGCATTTTGTGTTCTGCTTGGCCCTAAATATATTCGTCACAATAGGTCCGATGTCAATGTACTATGTCGGGTATATATGAAAACCAGTGTCTGAACGAGAGGGAAGTCTCAGCGATTTTCGCTCAATGATAAACCCGTCTATGGAAGTACCATCCATCCATGGGATGGTATGGGGTGGCCTTCTTATTATTTCTGAGCCGCAAACCACACGGCCAGTTTAAAACAGTTTAAAGTATTATTGTTGTTCTCAGTTCTGTATTATTGGCTTGTTATCACATTATCATTATCATCGATTATATTAAACCTATTTAAAATTAATAACCAATTTTCAAAAATGTATTTCGTTTTGTAGAGGTATTAAGGTAAGAAAATACATACATACATACATGACTCACGCCTGTTTCCCAGAGGGGTAGGCAGAGACAACGGATTTCCATTTGTCACGATCTTTGCACACGTCTTTTGCCTCGATTACTGTCATTATATTCTTCATACATGCTTGCCGGTTTAGGGTACTTCTGACCTGCCCTATCTTGAGAACGTCTCCGATTTGGTTAGAGAATGTTCGATGACGTCTTCCCCTTCCGGTTGTTCCATTCACACAGGCCAGGAAAAAAAAATACACTGGCGTTTATAAAAGTAAATATTTGATTATTAATAAATAAACTATTGCGATGCATAATTTGTTTGATCTGGGCTGATGATGATTTTGATTTTCAGTAGACATGGCAGCATATTCTGTTTCATTTTAAACTTCATTAGCGTTAGTGAGCGAATTCTCTGTAAAGTATCCGTATTACCTGATATTCCTTTGGAATTAGATAAAACTAACATTAAACATGGTGTCAGTGTAACAATGTTATCTAGAGCGATTTCTTTCCTTTGAGAAGCACCTTATACTACTGCAATTTTAGATCTATAGCAATGAACCAAATGATGACTATCCTCCGACATTTGTATGGAAATCAGTTAGAAAGGAACACCCAGACACGCGTGGCTTGAGTTTGGTAGTCTGAAAAAAAATACTGAAAAAAATCCCGTCTCAATTCACCCGTCACCCGGGACGGGGTGAATTGAGACGGGAATCAAATCTAATTATGAATTTATGTTGACCTTATTTCGTTCATCCCTGAATATCGAATATACCGTAAAACCAACGGTTTGTCATCCATGAAGTCTCTATAGGCTGACATTTTCAGTTGGATCTGGTTGGATGTAATTATACTAATATAAAAAAAATGTAACAAAATAGCATTTATGGTTACTTCAACTGTCAAAAATTTTTAAGGAGTCCTGGGAATTTATAAATAATCTAAAAATATATCTAGCTACAATATGATTCATGTACTCGTAATATTTGTTTAGTGAATTTGAAATGAAAAGAAGTATTAGTTTGGAAAAAGTAAGTATCTTATCCTAAGTAGATAGATGATACATGTAGGCATTTATAGTATTTAATCAATCGTGTCCACGCTCCAAATAAATAGTCCAAAATCGTTAATATATTACGATATACTACGTTATGCTTACAAAAAATTAAAGGCCGATTATAGATAGTCGGATTTCTCCGAGATTAAAGTTG
Organism: Pseudoips prasinana; assembly: GCA_951640165.1. NCBI lineage: Eukaryota > Metazoa > Arthropoda > Insecta > Lepidoptera > Nolidae > Pseudoips > Pseudoips prasinana. The sequence goes on along the minus strand of OX621241.1, from coordinate 12,353,481 downwards.
TGATTGATTATTTTGAGAAGGAACGTTGAACTTACCGTGCATCGTACAAGATTCTTTAGCAATTGTTTTGGTCGAATAAAATACATCGAAAACCCCACGATTCTTGTATAGAGTATCATGTATCTAATAAAATTGTAAAATCAAGAGACCCCTTTATATTATTACTGTCGCTATAGACGGTAGAAATGCACACTATATGTAAAAACTGGCCACTAATTGCTGTTCACGGGATAAAAACCCGGTGAAAAAGACAAGTCCGTCTGTCACAACAGCGGAGGCTAAGTAGTACGGAACCCATAGAAGATTTTTTTTTGTATGCGGTGATCTTATAACAATTTTCAGCAAACAATTTGGACGGTTGCAATCTCTATATACTCTATCCATTCGTTGATTATCATTTTGACAGTTCAACAATTCTCCTCCGTAGCATTTTGACAAATTTCCTCCGTATCGATACGTAAATTCTTCAGTTGAGCATAAGTAAGCTCTCAATATAGCGAAAGTAACTGTGTTAAAAGGACAATCGACGTCTCCAAGTTTACATTGAGAAATCATTTTGTAATATTGCACCACTACTACCAATGTAGGTTCGGATCCACGTCGCTGCCGTCTTAGGTATCAGTATTTTAACAGTTACAATAATTTAAACGCCTACGGCAGCAGTGGTATAGAGCTAGATAAACTCTCTACACCGAAGAAAATACGTCAAACCTGTAACATTGTTACCGGCTTTGAACCGACCGATACCGATGCTATTCGTCGTCATATATACGAATACTACCAACCTAAGGAAATTCCGACTAAGATATTATTTCAAAAAGTCTGAAAGAAGGATAATTTTATTGGTACACCACGACAAAGCACTAGCTCGATGGGAAGTCACATCGAGATAGCTCTTTCTCGTGGTGTAAAAAAAGGCAAACAAATCGAAGATGCCAATCTCAATAAAGTCATATATGACCTCTATGACTCCATAGTTAATTATTTGCAAGGAATTAAGTCTAACCATTCTAACTCTGTATATTCATTTACTGTCTTATTTTATTAAATTTACAATTAATTTTATCATGTTATCGATTTATTTTACTTCAAGATTAGTATAGTACATTATTCCGAAAAAATAACTGTAATTCATAGGCGTGAAATGTCAAAAAGATAATAAACGAATGGACAAAGTATAATTACCTAGAACCCGTTTTTCTGTTACACGTAAAGTGTACAAGTAATAATACCATATTTCATGCTACCCATGAAACAGAACCACTTGTAGTATACCAATTTTTCCTTTTTTATGTTACACTACCGAAGAATAAAAAAAAACTTTTTATAAAGTTGTCGGTCTCTGTCTCGTCTGGGTTACTAAGCATCGTGTGAGGACGGGTTAGAATATATCACTTCCTTTATGAATAATACCTAGATAACTTGTTATTAGTATCTAAAGACCCACCTGACTTGCTACTACCCGCATGCGACGCAAAGCTGTACTGTTTATTACTTAGTTATATTGTTTTTCTGCAGATAAATGGTACAGAAGTGGTGTCAAATGCACGAAATACTCCATATTCACCGGAGTAAGTATATTTGCCATACTTCTAAGTATTGGGTAGTACTAGGTAATCTTAACCATTTCCTATGCATAGTTCCATTCCTATGCTAATTATATAATATTTTTAGAATATAGTGTGTAGAATTAAAATAAGTACCTATATAATTTTAGTTCAAATCAATATTTAAATATTTTTCATTATAGTGAGTAATTATTTATGTTCTCTAAAAGAAAACTGATAAAATTTACTATTATTTTACCTTTCACGGTCTTATTTTAAACTAATGCAAATTTTGAATAAAACGCTCAGTACTTTTTATATGAGCAACGGTATTCATTCAAACGGTTTTAGAATGATCATCTAGGAAAGATGTAACAACCACTGTCATTGTCCACCGATAACCAAAATAAAAAATATCTCACTGGTAAAAGTACTGTCATCCTACCTACCTCGTATTATATTAATGTTGAGACAGTGTGCAATCATCTCTTCAATATTGGCTTCACCGACAGTCCCTGTTGAAAGAATGTATTGAATAAAACACTAGCACACATACTGCTACATTGCAGAAGCGAGACTATTAACGGGCAAAGTTCTTTAACGATTTGAAATAAATGCAGAAGGCACATACAATAATTGTGCACTTAGACCAATCAACGGAGGGACGCAAGTAACTTTTTTCAGCAGTTGTAATGTTTCAGAAAGACCACTGAAACATTACATTAGCTGGAAAGGCGGTTGCAATATATTATTACCAAACTTTATAGCATTTCCTCTTACTGATGCCATGTATGCTATATCCTTCAGCATTATACCTCAAAGAAGAAGGTTCCGGCCCGCGAGGAGTATACTCGAACAGTACTGTATAACGATCCAGCCGAAGTTATACAGGAGCAGCTCTCTGTCTAACCTCACCGTGCGCTCCAGTGATTACAGTGAGTGTCTCATTTGTAAGGACTCACTTTCAGACATTAAACACCAGTGGTGAGTGATCTATATAGTTTGACTCATCACCGTGAAGATTCCCTGATTGATGGCATTGATGTGCCAGATAATTACTTGTATCTGTGAGTTAGAATTAACTTTATGCGCTGGGTTTGCGGGGGGCTTTACAAACACGCAATTCACTGACCCAAAAGCACACCCAGACTAAGAACTATACATGGGTCACACAACTAGTTGTCCTGTGCGGGACCTGAAACAAAATAACGCCCATTTGGTAGCAAGGCGACTTTTTTTTGATATGGCAGGGGGAAACCTGCACATGCCACCCGCAAAATGTGTCTACGGGTGGGATTATGTCGGACTAACACCAACTAAACCTAACTTGGTGCCAGAAGGGGCCGCATAACGCGGGTATGCAGCTCCGGTGCCTCCCCTTTTGCGCCATTTCCCAGATGGTCGTGACACGTATCCTGGGAGGGTTCTGGATTGCAGTAGCAAGGCGACTACGTTGACCACTGGCCATATGTGCTGTCAGTAAACTATTCTTATCCTTTTCAGCGTTAGACTACTTCAAGAATAGAATATTGACTGAGTCTAAACGTAGTGAGTCACTGTACAATAGCGCCGGCGACGCTGTCACTAGACCTTGTAACACACACACGGAAACATTAATGTCGTGGAACTTAAAAGGAAAGTGAGATATTTTTTTTATTTGTCTTGTTTACTATTAAGAATGGCGATGACAATATCTTCGGTGAAACTATATTAAATCGTACCTACCTAATGCCAAAGACTATTAGAAGTTACATTATTGTAAAAAAATTACGCCATGCTCATGTTGGTTGAAGACAAGAATATCTTATGTGCAGTATATTTAAAAATACTTTAGAGCAAAACCAAAAAGTATTAAAACTTACATTGCAAAATGTAAGTATTAAGTAATTAAGTGTATACTGGTACAAGCGTCTGGTATTCGCATCATAAGGACTACAAGAAATAATGTGTATTTTTAACCGACTTCTTTTAGAAATACAAAATATAAACTCCCTTACATTTTGTGCACTTATTGATAAGAAAAAATCAATTTTGAAAATCATTATGTTACTCCTCCGTCGTAACCTCAAAAATATGCTTTTTAATCTCTTCAATAGCCTCTGCTGGCAATAAAAATTTGTGGGTAAATATTGTTTTAGTTTTGTAAACAGGAATTAGTCATAATACCTACGATTACACTTTAGAAGAATCGTGTAGCCGTGTTAGAGCTGGTATTGTCCATAAATTGTGAAAAAGTTTCGGCTTTTTTGGGTTATTTCAGGGAGTAGTTTATTAACTTTTGGCAAATAATTCCTCCAAATCCCAAGTAGCCACGTGTGCAATTTCATTAAAAAAAGGATCAACATCCGCTTATCGTCCGATTGAACACGATTGGTTGGGTGCACCTGGACAGACCGAAACAGTCGATTCGTTTTTGTGGTCTTAACGGCAAATTCATATTTCATCACGTTTCATCTAAATCTAGTTACCATGCCATTGCACCAAGTGACGCGTTTATTAAGCCTCAGTTTAGTTATGAGGGTCTACCTCACGATTGAAACGGGAGCACAGCTTTTTGACACCCAAAAGTTTTTGTAGGATTGATTTTATCTGGCATGCCCATCTGTTTCAATCAGGTTGTTGATAACAAAGGTAGACGAATTATCATCACGAAATTCATCACCAGCTTTAAATAGTCAAATTCCATGGTGCTGCATAACCGAAAGCAGTTAGAAATTCAGCGATACTCTGCTGAAGCGTCAAATTACACTTAAAATAATAGGAGTTAAATAATACTACGGAACATATACTGAGCTAAACCATGATGATGAAGACAAGCGATATTAAAAATTGTACTACAATTTAAATCCAAGTAACAAATAGATGGAACAAACTGCATTTAAAGCCAAATAGTTCCTTTTTCTACTGTCCATATTTTATGTAGGTCCTATATGAAGATTTAAAAGACTTTATTCAGGTAGAGTGTACTGCGTTTGTGTCTATCGATTTCGTTAGCCAGCAGAATCAACTGCGGCCTACTGACGAATTGCATTGTATGGTATAATTTGTTCTCAGAAAGGCTAAGAAAAAATCCCACATGTCTCCTGAGTCTTATGCCACGAAGTTTGCGGTGGAGTATCTCAACAGTTATCAACGAGACGACGATGTTGACCCAAATGCGTCTTCTTGCGTCGACTCTAGGTACTACTAGGATTTTTCTCGCAAGAGAAACGCTCAGAAGCTGCCCGCGGCCTGAAAGTTGGCGGCTTTATACAACCGTGCCTCGGAGAGAACGGAGAACTGTTGGTCTTACCCTTGATCTCCCTAAGTGTACTTGGATTTGTGCGCACATTGTGTGTAGTTGGCAAGTCTCTGATAAAATTGACCGCTACCTCAAATATTGAAAACTATACGATAACCTATACTGTCCCTTGGGTACTGCCTATTTCGCAAAGGGCACTTCTGGAATCAAAATGTATCCACCGATGCGTCGTCGACTGTGCTAGTTGGCATAAAATTAATCTATATTTTCATGTAACCACTTCGTATAATAGAAATTGACTAAATCGTCAGTCTAGCAGTATCTGGCAGGCCCAACTGCATTGGATCCGATATCATCGTTCACTACTGGACAAAGGCCTCCCCCATAGATCTCCACAATAGCCGGTCCTACGCTGCCCGCATCCATCCCTGATCCGATATACCAGATTTGAATTGGATCGGGTAAGACAGTTTGTTTGTAATTTTTCTAACAAGAAAAGTCCGTCAACCCGGAGTCAAGAATTTTCAGGTTATATTCCTGTGCTTCCTCGAATTCAAGTCAGCTTTGCGCTTATGACTCCCCAGGCCTATCAGATAACCGCCCCATCGAATTATAAGAATAAATATAGAGTACGCTTGTGTCAGTACATACATTTATACTCTGTAAAAATTGCCCAGCGTAGTTTCCTTTGCGGTCTTCGCTCATAGCTGAAATACAACCAGATCAATCAATATAATCTCGATATTTAAATGTAAATAACTTAGTATATTCTTTTTATTATTTTCAGTATGGAGAGCGCTGACCATCTAGAAGGACAAAAAGGGGCTACATTTCCTTTCAAATCGACTCCCAGTGGTAATCTGAAAGTTCAATCAAACCAAGTAAATGAATGCAGCATTATAAAACTTTTATTTAATTATCCTATTATAACCTACTTAATAACTCAGAGAAAAAGGCTCTCCTATGGTAATTGTACTAAAATAAATACATATCAATAATGTTTTATGCGTGGAGACCAATTTATGCGTGGAGACCTATTAATGGCTCTCTGTCACGTATAACATATAAAGCAAATATGTCGCTGAAAGCTGTTGGTCTTCCTAAGAAAAAAAAAATAAAAAAAAAAATAAGTGACTTGAAACATAGTCGTGAAAAAAAAAGCTTCTGTTCATATATGGGCATGATACAGTGTAGGTAAAAGTACTAGGACTAATACTATTACTAGTAGACTAAGTTGATAGAACCGTGACGCATTCCAGTCGCTAGCCTTATTTTTAAAGTTGAAACAATAATTACTGTTTAAATAAATACAACCCTTAACCCGTTCACAGGCTGTGGCAATATAGTTGCCACTATATTTTGAACTCTCTTGGTTTATAATGATAATCAAAAACAATCAATTAGTATCTTACCTACTACCAGTTAAAGGGTAACCACTTTTCTCAACTTCGGTTTATAAATATCGAAAGGAGAAATCGCGTAACATAGTCGAATTAATAATCTTCATCTTTTGAAGACTGTTAAAGGGTGGATTTGGTTACGAAATAACTGAAAAATTGGGCATTCAAAACTACTTACTCATTTGAAAACGTCTTAACCCTTTACAAGGCAGTAGGTATATTTCTAATTAATTGGTTTTGGACCTTATTATAAGGTAATAGAGTTCAAAATGTGGTGGTAACTATATCCTCACTGCCCGGGAAAGGGTTAAATCGTTCAATTAGTAAGAGTCTAACATGGCATTTCATCACAAAAACGACGGACCGAATTGATGAAACATTATATTAATATAGCTAATACATCCCAATAATACATAGTCGGTATTGTAGTGCCTTTTTATCAACGTCATGTCAGCTCAAAGACGTCCACTGATGAACCAAGGCTGCCCGCATCAAGCGGCTTCACACGACAACGCTTGCAAGATTATTTATTTCTTATTTTCGAACATATTCACATTTCCAGGTCGTATTCCAATCATCCACGGTGGGTGTGTTATTAGCGGACCCAACGCGAGCTGAAGTCAAAGTAAAGTTCGAACCTAAGACCACAGACATCGATGACGAGAATTCACAAAACGTTAGTATTTTAAAGACTAATATTATACCCTATACTACTATCATTGTTACCTTTTCATTATGTATATATTATTTAGTCAGTTACCATATCTCTCTGTTTGCATAATGTTCTCTATAGACTCTAATACAGTTTGAGCGATCTTGATACAATTTTCAAACAGTCTTCATATTCGCCCAGAGAAGTTTGGTAGTGATCAGATCTAGAGATTGTTTTTCTTTATTGTTGCTCGGACTAGTTAGAATTATTATTTATATTTATTTTATGAGGTCCTATATAAATTTGAGCCTAGTTGTGTGTTGACCAAAATCACAAACTGTTGGCTCAATTTAAGGCTAAGGTGTTGTGTAGCCATTCCAGGTATACGACGATAGGTCGAGGTTCGATCCCCACCCAGAATCAATCATTGTCAAATGAGCACGATATGTGTTTTGAAATAAATAATTAAGTATGTTTATTAGTTGTCCCACATTTGGGATTAAATGGCAGTGTATTGGTTGTCCCAAGATATTTAATTGTTTATTTATTTATAAATATGTTTTTGAAGGTGGCCTTGTGGTGTCAGCATTAGCATTGTTAGATACTTGTTAATTTAGACGTAGATTAACGATAGTACCCGTTAAAGAATTTGATCAGCAGAGCAAAATGAGATGCACATCTCAATAAAATATGGTTCATTATTTATGCGTGGAGACCTATTTTTATGCGTGGAGACCTATTAATGGCTCTCTGCTACGTATAACATATAAAGCAAATATGTCGCTGAAAGCTGTTGGTCTTCCTAAGAAAAATAAATAAAAAAAATAAATAAATAAATAAAATTTATTTCGTCCAATCATAATGTATGAAATATTATATAATTAGTGTCCCCGTAAAGTATTTTGTGCATTTGTAACAGTCTTCAGTGGAAATGAGTGCTTACCTAGATATCGTATTGATTACGTACTGTACCTGAATGCAATTACACTATAGAAAAAACCTGCAGTTTTTGTTTAACCTATGACTCAATGAGTAGGTACTGACTATTAATATTCCATATCAAAAGCAACCAATAGGTAGCAGACGTTGGTACGGAAACCTGTTATGCAAATCCAACTCCTGACCCCGACCTGGGACGTGACTGTTTTTTTTTTCCTTTCATTTAAAGGCAACGCCCGCACTAGAAAACCTAATCCCTGTGTCGCGGGATACTTTTCAAACGTATAGTAGACGGACACAAATTACATCCAGACTCAGAACAACTATTTATAGGTCACACAAATTGTTCGGCGCGGGACTCGAACTCGCGACACGAAGCGGCGAGGCAACTATCGTAACCACTACGCCACACGTGCAGTCAAATTTTTAACCCTTAAATTGTTGAAATATACATAGTAAATGCTAATATGTTTTTTTTCAGGACAATGAATCGGAACCCCAACTAAAATTCGGTCCAAGAGACGTTTCAACTGCTAATGTTCAATGTAAAACAGCTATGATGAGTGACCGCAATCCTAAGAAGCCAGTTGGAAGAGAAGACAGAACGAAAGATCTAGGTGGTCTTGGATACGGTACAGCCGAGCCGATTGATTGGATGCGAGTGCAATTGCCGAAGAAAAATGATTTGTTCCAAGAATTTTATCGCAGGATACATAATTATATGTAAGGGTTTTATTGTTATAACCTTAGCTGCCCTGACCTTAGATTGACTGGGCAGTGGTTCCCCTTGTGACAGAGTTGTTTAAACCAAATTATATATTTAATCCAAACCGATTTAATATGTTTTGAAAAAAGCTATGAGTTAAGTAACACAAATGGTACTTGTACAAACATACATAAAATATATCTAATCAGATAACGATGAGTTATTTTCTAACATTTATTGCTTGTTGAACAAACAAGCGCCGAGCCCGACAAACCTCAATAAAGATTACTTTTTCAGAAACACCGACACAGTCATACACATCGGTGATGAAGAGTTCCACTGCCACTACATAGTACTACAAATCTACTCGACCTTCTTTGACATGAATCATCATAGAGAAATCGAGCTACCCATTGTAAGGAAATTCTGTCTTAGTGTTGTCTATGGGATCAAGTATATTTTTAAACACCTGATAGATATCTTATATATAAGTCAGGATGCCCCTCACGTTACCTGCGTATTAAGTGTTTATGTGCTTCTGTAGAATCGTAGCACTCAACTAGACAGTGCAATTTACAAAGTCATGGAAAACCCATAAAGTTATGCCATGAAAAATTAAATAGATTTTCTATCAAAAACCTCCATCTAGAACTAGAAAAATAACAATTAATTAATTAATTACAAGACATAGCTACAACAATATCTTTTAAACTAGCTTTTAGATAAAAACTCCCAATAAAAATCAGTGCATCCACTGATTTTTATTGGATTTTTTTTGTAAATTGCACTGTCTAACTACATTGATGGTATAACTCTGTTTTACGTTCCGGAACGCTAAAAAAATATTTTTAATGTTTTGGTAATTCCCGGTTATTACCCGGACTTAAAAAAATATATCAGCAAACACACATTTTTTTGATGATAAGTGGTTACGGTCACCTGTGATCCTTGCACACACACGTAAGTAAGTACACATGTTACGTACGTACACTCGCCAGTTGTCAATTGTTGAAATAAAGGAATAAATATTTACTATTTTAACACATATCTTACATTACATAACAGCACAAAACTTAGTTGAACTGTACTGGCCTTGGCCCTTATTGCAGCATTAGCTAAGGCAACACACACATTACAGCAGCACTGATATTAGTCATCATACCTAGGATCACAACCTTGGCACTTCATAATGCTGTTACCCTGTTGGATGTTGAACATACTTGTCATGCATGACTACCTACTAATATATACCCTAGAAACTTTACGCCGCCGGAGCGTAGGTACGACCCCGGGGCCTCGTTTAGGGTTTCTAAACAAGCACAAGACCCTTGTGTTCGCGTTAGAATTCAACCTCCGAACTAGATAACTTTTTAATTTGATTTTCTTCCTTATGTCCAGTCCAGTGTGACACCAGACGCCTTTCAAACTATATACGAGTGGATGATTTTCAATGGAGTCGAAAGTAACAAGCTATTGAAGAGAGATAATATTCTAGATCTATTTTGTGCTGCGCAGTATCTAGCTATAAAAGGTACATTTGATTTGTTAACTTTGAAGGTACTGGTTTTCTTCCGTATACGATGTACTTAGAAGTATTTAAATTTAATGAACATGTATGTTTGTCCTGAGTCTGGGTATAATTTATCTATATAAGTATGTATTTACAAAAGAAAAGTAGTATATATGTAGTATATCAGTCAATGATATTATCCAGAACCCGTAGTTTGCATTTGTGAAGATTAAATGCCCTGGCCTCAGTCCGATCCTCCATAAGGACAGCGGACCAGTTGTAGGTACTCAACGTCCATAAAACCACACCCTCTTATGTCAGTAACCGACCTGAGCCGAGATTCGAACCATAATAGGGGTGGCTGGAGCAGGTTACGTTAATATATAGTCTTATTCCCTAGCCGGCTAGAACCCTCGCTAGTTTCCAGTCAGGTAAATCTGTGAAAGCCTTCTGGGAAAACTGAAAACCTCATATAAATAAAAATACAATAATATGTGGAGGACACACCAAAATATGTGGAGGGGGTCGAAATTAATGACCTAAAACAGATGTTTCCAATAATTTCACCAAGAAATCGAATGAAATCTGAAGGGCATCTATTAAGTATTTCTAAGAAGTGTACAAAGTCAAGCTGATGCCATACTTAGAATCAAATACTTTGTACAATTTTTACGTGTTTATTAATGGTATAGGAGTAAGGATATATTTTAAAAACAGATCTGGAAGATCAGTGCTGGTCATTCATCGTGAATGAGAATCTCTTCACTGAAGACACAGCGTTCACATTGTTCAGGGAAGCACGGAGACGGAATATGATTCCTGTTATGGATATAATGGTGAGATTTCTTCTAATCCCAATAAGATTATTGTGATACTAGTTTCAAAAGTCATATAACGGGACGCTTATTCACCATTGTTAGGAATTACAAATTAAATTGACATTTAAATATTTACTTAGTTATATTAATTGAAATATGGTACAAGTTACAAATAATAGTTTAGTTATATTAATTAACAAGTAGTTACAACCGTAACAAAGCGAGGGTATATGTATATCTCAGAAAACGGGCGTCTATCAGTGTAATATGACCATCATACTGCGAACGCCAACCCGTCTGCCAAGCGTGGCGATTATAGCATATCCCAAATGATGGACATAACTCTATTGTGGATTTTTTGGGCAGGCCTTTGTCCAGCAGAGTATGTCTTTTAGCTGACATGATGATGACGATGTATTAAATAAAAAAACTGCGTTGTGCGATGGTAATTATTATTTTTTTGCACACGGTTGCACTTACAAATGCAACTGCACATACTATTATATAATATTTCTACTAAGAAGCAAAACTTAACATAGACAATAATGTTATTAAGTACAGACGCCAGCACATCCAGCTACCCCAAACTTTCAAATTTCTTTTATAGATTTTCAACTTTATCACAAAATAATAAGTTTCACTTTCAATTGGGGAAATTTGATAGATTGTGGGGTAGCTTGATGTGCTAGCGTCTGCACAATAAGTTATGTAAAAACGCTTGACATCTTGTTGGTTCCCAACAGTACCTAATTACCCCATATCTACCTAAACGTCCGAAATGGAGATAGCCTTCGTAATGATTTGAAAAATGTATATTTTTTCCAGGTGCCACGTGTCATGAGATTTTTTCTGCCCTTAGTGGCTTCAAGTGACTTTTTAGATCTAGAACCAGAAGAGCTGATGATATTTCTGAAGTCTAATTACATATCTGTCACAAGGTAAAGTACAGCTACTTATCTATGGAAGTGTTTACTTTTCTATTCATGGCATTATTGGCTCGGTATCGCACTTTTAGTCTGGTAATAAAACCCACCTTGATTGGATAAATGAATTATAGAACAACCAATAGATACTCGTATAATAAATAAATAATAAAAATAGAATAAAATTAATATTTAAAATAAAATAATATAAAATAAAATAAATTTATATTTTTTGCTCGAACGGCACTGCAACAGCAACAAGTACCTAAACGGTTGAATAATCACAATATTTACGTTAAAGAAAACCAGTTATAATAAAACAAATATTTAAGCTAAGGGCTCCCATACAAAAATGGTTACATTTTTGGTGTTTTCATAGATAATGGTAGCGAACCCTAGTTCGAATCGCACCTGGCCCGTTTTGAACATTCTGACCACTTGAGGAAAAACGCATCGCCTTATTCCTAGTGCCAAACCACTAATTCAGTAAAAATACGTATAAAATAAAATAAAATAAATAAAAAAGGTTTTTATTCACGTAGACTTTAAAAAAGCGCTTGTAAATAGTCAGAACATGTTTGTAGTAATATAGTTGTATACATTAGATATTATTTCTAGTAACAGATATTTAGGTACATCTTGTATGAAAACATTTATAAAATTTATTTTATTACAGAAATGATATTTAGCTAGCTCGTATCAAGTTATTTTCAAGAGATTATGTTTAATTATCTAGTTTAAGTCTAATATTTTTACTACAAGTACAATTGGTTCTGTCTATATTAAAGGTATTATTATTATGACGGACCTTGTGTTAATAACGACGGTCGCGCTTTAATGCTACCACCGGATCCAATGCGCCCCAACTGAGAAGACCCAGCGAAACAAACTCAGTGGGTTCATCTACTACCGGTTTCAACACGACCCAGTTGAGACGGTCCGGCGAAACATACTCAAGCGGGCATGAACACGGGATTTGGTCCAATTAGAGTAATTATTTAGTAGGCAAACACAATATATGCTCGATCGGTTGTCTGAATGCTTATTATTTTAGATTATATTTAGGTATACAAAAGAAAAACTTCGAAACATTAACATTATTCATTTTGAGACAGAGTCAATAATTTTAAATTAAGTATATGATAGCAATCATTTACAGATAGTTCACGTAACACAGCAGATCAGTCATGTCTATATGGCTACAAGATCTCCAGCGAGCAATGTGCAGGTAGGAAGTGAGAGCCAGACGTCTTTGTCATCGATGTACTCTTTAGTGGTGTAATAACCCCTAGCCATAAGTATACGTTTAATATGTGTTTTAAAACTTGTGTCAGGCAGATCAGTAATTTGAGTAGGAAGCTTGTTATAAAACCTAATACAATTTCCTAAAAATGATTTATTAGTTTTGCTTACTCTAAAGCCTGGCATGGCTAGTTTGTTTTTATTCCTAGTATTTATATTATGCAGTTCACTTTTCTTTTTATAATTATGAATATTTTTTCTAACAAACATTATATTCTGATATATATATTCCGATGGCACAGTAAGTATATTTATTTCTTTAAACAAATTTCGCAAAGAATCGCGACTGCCTAAACCATAAATGGCTCTGACTGCTCTTTTCTGCAATACAAAAATAGTACCTATGTCAGCCGCCGAACCCCACAGCAGAATGCCATACGATATGTACGTATAAAAATGGGGATTCCAAAATTGAATTTATTTCGTGTTATGGCGCACCGCATAATTACATACATACATACATAGACTCACGCCTGTTTCCCAGAGCGGTAGGCAGAGACAACGGATTTCCATTTGTCACGATCTTTGCACCGCATAATTATCAGACTGAGAAGACCCAGCGAAACAAACTCAGTGGGTTCATCTACTACCGGTTTCAACACGACCCAGTTGAGACGGTCCGGCGAAACATACTCAAGCGGGCATGAACACGGGATTTGGTCCAATTAGAGTAATTATTTAGTAGGCAAACACAATATATGCTCGATCGGTTGTCTGAATGCTTATTATTTTAGATTATATTTAGGTATACAAAAGAAAAACTTCGAAACATTAACATTATTCATTTTGAGACAGAGTCAATAATTTTAAATTAAGTATATGATAGCAATCATTTACAGATAGTTCACGTAACACAGCAGATCAGTCATGTCTATATGGCTACAAGATCTCCAGCGAGCAATGTGCAGGTAGGAAGTGAGAGCCAGACGTCTTTGTCATCGATGTACTCTTTAGTGGTGTAATAACCCCTAGCCATAAGTATACGTTTAATATGTGTTTTAAAACTTGTGTCAGGCAGATCAGTAATTTGAGTAGGAAGCTTGTTATAAAACCTAATACAATTTCCTAAAAATGATTTATTAGTTTTGCTTACTCTAAAGCCATAGCATGGCTAGTTTGTTTTTATTCCTAGTATTTATATTATGCAGTTCACTTTTCTTTTTATAATTATGAATATTTTTTCTAACAAACATTATATTCTGATATATATATTCCGATGGCACAGTAAGTATATTTATTTATTTAAACAAATTTCGCAAAGAATCGCGACTGCCTAAACCATAAATGGCTCTGACTGCTCTTTTCTGCAATACAAAAATAGTACCTATGTCAGCCGCCGAACCCCACAGCAGAATGCCATACGATATGTACGTATAAAAATGGGGATTCCAAAATTGAATTTATTTCGTGTTATGGCGCACCGCATAATTACATACATACATACATAGACTCACGCCTGTTTCCCAGAGCGGTAGGCAGAGACAACGGATTTCCATTTGTCACGATCTTTGCACCGCATAATTATCACCGTGTTATATATTTGTGACTTTGGCGAACAGGGTGGGTTTTCGGTTGTCACGTAATTGTGACAATGGCGTCCAAAAGTTTTAAATTGTCTGGAAGAGTACGCTGAATGTGATAAGACCAATTAGCGGTCTTATCACATTCAGCGATCTCATCACATTCAGCGATCTCTATAAACATGTACACGTTTTATTGTAATTTTGGTGCTCATTTAGTTTACACTTTTGGCGTGCAATTAAGTGTATTTACAATATATTTAATATTTCAGCGAAATTGAAGTCTTAATGGCGGGTGTCCGATGGTTGCACGGGGACTGGTCCTCGCGTCGTCGGTACGCAGTCGACGTGATGCAGTGCGTACGCTTCGGACTGATATCCCCGTGGCAGCTGGTGGACATCAAGCGGAACCCAGACAACGCGGAGATACTGGAGATCGTCAATGAACCTGAAGTGCAGCAAATGGTTGATGATGGACTAGCGTAAGTCAATGATGTGAGCGACGAATTCAATGCCTACTTAGGGACACACTTACATAGATTAATGTCTTGAAGTTTTGGGAATACTTATTTGAATGACGTCAAATTTTCACATAACATACTATTACATATAAATAAATAATAGTAGTTTATGTAACCGTCACATAACAAGGGTCATGCAAATACATAGGTGAGTTTAATAAATAATAGATATAAAAAAACTAAAAAAACCACTTTGTATAAAATTCAACTAAAACTTACACGATTTTCAATTTAAATTTATTAAAACTTATTTTCAATTTTTTTGTTGAATTTTACATAAAGCGTGAATTTTAGTTTTTTAAACTAAGTATTTTTTAATCTTTAGTTCACTTTTTTAAAACTATTAATTACGGCTTATTCCCAAAGTACTCCAAAAATAATTCCAAAAGTACTCCATAAATAATAAAGTACTCCAAAAATAATTCCCAAAGTACTCCATAAATAATTATACATTTTAAATTAGGTTTCATTCTACTCCATGAAAATATTAAGATGTTCTCAAAGTACTCCACGCTATTTAAAATAAAAAGGAATTAAAATAAGCAAGGATAGCAGATGTACTGTCAGGCTCAAAAGTTTTACAAAATGTAAAAATATGTTTGAAATAAAACACTGTAAATTAACAATCAATATGTATATATTTATTATAATTGGGTTTAACAATAAAAAAATAAAATAAACAACTAAAAACATTCAAAAGTCCACGTCAGAAATTAAATAAGCTTTGGGTACAAAAAAAGTTTAACAATCAACAATTAAAACTATTCGAAATTCCACTAACAAAATTAAATAAGCAGGCTTCGGACCTATAATTCTAATAAAATGAAAACAACTAATAAAAATCTTAAACGATATCAGTCTGGCAATTAATCTTAACATAACATACTTTGAACAGTCTTCATTTGAACTTTTAAACAACATTTTGAAAAGTACTTATAATTACTAATTGTCTAGTCTTTCTTAATCAATTTCTTTTAGTCCTTGTAAACAACATGTTTTTAATCATTTTAAAAGTTATCAACATCAAATGTAAGATAAGATTAAGGCAATTATTTCAAATATTTGGAATAGAGCTTAAAACTAGCCTATTTTGAAGGCAAATTATATTTCAAATAATTTGCTAATTTGATGTAATGCTTCTAGTAATGTATATGTTGCTATTCTTAACTGCTTTACAATCAAAGCCAGTTTCAAATCTCTGTTTATAGATTGTCTACTTCTATTTATTTTAGGAATGCAACGATAACGTTCAAAATAAACAGCTTCTTCTTGAATCGCTTGTAAGAATGCAAGCAAGCGTGGTTTTTTTGTGATTACATTATTTAGTCTTTTGTGCCACGATTCAACTAAGTTCGTCGTTCTATGACGTTGTCCTTCGCAATTCCATATGTCTATTGAAAAAGATGAATTCTCCAGCCAAGTAGAAACAAAATAATTATTAAATTTTGTGACATTTTCACTATTGGGGGATACTTCCATTATAGCTAACCAACCATCTTCTACTATTTCAATTGGAAGATGTGCTAAAGCACTGCACCTAGCCACATGGTCCTTTTCTTCTTTGGTTGCAATTCCAATATCACGACATTTCTTTAATATAGCTTGCTTAAAATGGAAATTACATCCTTTGATTATAGCATTGGGCAATGTATTACGCAAAGCATTAATGACTGCTATTTCAAAGTCAATATGAATTGTTTGAGGACTCCATCCAGGCACGTGTTGTTTTACTAAATTTAGCGCAACTTCATATGTATGTTGCAATTTGTTGGCTAGTAGAATGAACACAACGGGGCATGTTAAGGATTGACAGTCGTTGCTGCCCAGGTCCACGTGAATTGAGTAGAGTTGATAAAATGGCTTGGGGCAACTCATGAAAGTCCCATCCATGAAACAGGTTTTACTATTTGTTAATGTTTTTCTACCTTCTGTGGTAGAAAAAGCAATTATTCCTGAGGTATTGTCACGAAATAATAAAAATTCCTGAAATTTACTTGGGATTTCCACTTGATCTGGTGTTGTAAATGTTGTTTTCGACACCTTTAGCTTTGAATTTCTTGCACGATACATTAATGACTTGATACTTTTAAATGATACAGTATTAGCAATCAAATGATATCCCCTGTCTACAAAAGACTTGTAGGCGCTCTCGTAAATTTTTGGAATAGCACTAATTTCACTTTGGGCTCTACGTATGCACTCTTCTTTAAATTCTTCAATTATTGAACTCTGTAAAGTACAGGTATGATTATCTTCCCGTAAAATCCTTTTTCCTGATATTTTCAATCTCGCTGAACAACTTCTTTGCATACATCTCCACATCTGAGATCCATCACCCGTAGTGTGGTGCAAGTAAAATCGGTAGCGAGCACGAACTAGTATTCTTCCTTCTAAAAAAAATGAGGTAATTAAAATCAGCATAACGATTTCGTGATTTAAAACTATCAAGCATATCAGTCATGAGTTCTTAAGTACTCACAACAACGTAAGATTGTGTTTTTTAGGAGGAACATGCTTAATGGTGTATCGGCCGCCAGCACCGGCTCTATTGTTCTATTGTAACTGGTTTTTGCTCAGGTAGAATCTTGTAACCCTTTTTGGCAAGTGAATTTAGATGTACTTTTACTTTCAATACAGATTTTGTAATTTTTAAACATTTTTATGTTGGAATTTAATTAACAAACTTGGCTTTAAAACAGAAAACTAATACATTAACAGCAAGGTAGGTACAAAATTATTGAAATCGGAGCCCTCCGGGAACGGAGCACTAAGTAGGTAAATAACCCAAAAAACGACTGTCTTAAAAATATGTCGCTCGGTAAGTCAATTAAGCTGGGTAAGTTAATTGTAACGATATCCCTTATGTCCAAGTTCATACAAACTAACTAAGCCTTCCATAGATATTCTTGTTTGGACAAACAAGAATATTTGTGAAAAAAAAAAATATTCTATATAAAAGTTACTTACTTTTATATAGAATAATTATATTTTTTTATAAATATAAATGGATTTGTAAGTGATTAATATGAACTAATTTTATCCTCAAGTTCAAACGTAAAATACAAAATAAACTTATTAGATTAAATTAATAATAGGAGGTACTTACTTTGTCCAGTCAGAAAATGAAATTCTGGGTCTCCGGCACTTGTTCCAGCTTCGCCTGTGTCATTTACATGGTTCATTTTATCTTTTCTTATTTCGTTTCGTAATTAAAATAACTGATCACTTAGATTTGATAACACTTATCACATAGCTATACTATTCAGCTTATTACAAAATAAGATATAGCCTAGGAACATTAAAATATTTATTAATCGGTAATCCGGTCGTCAGTTAGGTGTTAATCTTTCTAAGTCAACTGACCAATTAACCTTTATGACGTATTACTTACACATAGATAATAATTACAATACCAACCAACTAATGAAAATGCAACCCTTTTTTGAGCCGCAACTATCGCGCTATCTCTCTCACACACGCTAAACGCGCAAATAAAATGTAATGATAAATAAGTGTCGAATTTATCCGCTAGATGACTCACTAAACATATTTTGTTAATTTTCAATTTAAGTTATGATTTTGACAAAATGTTAGAACATTTTAATGGGCAGCGAACAAGTTAAGACTTTAAAAGACATTTATAAAACGCATGAATCTATCACATACAATTTGATCAGGTTAAACACTGTTTTAAAACTTTTGTGACGGATTGTACTGAAATATTTTGTAGGTAATTATTTAGATGGAGCAGGTTGAGAATTTATAACGAATAATGAGTATTTGAAGAGGGATTTAAGGTATGGAGCAAATTGGGAACAAAATAATAGGTATTTTTAAATAATAGAAATTCAATGGAGTAAATTGGGAATGAATGTATGAAATCCTTATCTTTTTGGAACAAAAGAATGGAGTACTTTGGGAATAACCCTTAATTACTTTATCATCAACTCCTTCGTTTTCGACTAGACATAAAAAAATATATAAATTGGCAAAAATCTTATTTTGCAAATTGAATAATGGAATAATCTTATCAAATTAGTGTATTGTCATCGGTCCTCGGTAAATCTACAAAGTTTGAATGAAATCTGACCGTTTAATATGGGTCAAAATCGCGTCTATAGTAAGAGAGCTGGCACGAATTTTTGGGTAGGTATTTGAGGCAAGCTGAAAACTTGTCCTATAACTCTTCAGACACACCCCAACACGGAACTGCAGACCTGGCAGGCGGGTAGCGGGTCTAAACCAACATCAATTTTTTTTTTTTAACCAAATAATGTATTTGAGGCAAGCTGAAATTTTGATATGTTGTAGTTTAATGTTTATACAATACAAAAAAAAAGACAGGCGATTCTGTCGGGTCTTTAGCACTGCCAGGCGTGTGCAAAAATATTTTGCAAAAATATCTAAAAAATGTATTTGAGGCAACTTGAAATTTTGACAGAATGTTATTTATGTATTGTATAAACTTTAAACTACAACATATCAAAATTTCAGCTGGCCTCAAATACATTTATTGGATAAAAAAAAATTCAAAAATTTAGGGGTTGGTTTAGACCCGCTACCCGCCAGCCAGGTCTGCAGTTCCGTGTTGGGGTGTGTCTGAAGAGCTATAGGACAAGTTTTCAGCTTGCCTCAAATACCTACCCAAAAATGCGTGCCAGCTCTTGGACTACTAAAGGACTCAGTTACAAACATACAAGTGAAGCTAATATAAAGCGTGTAAAAACCGAGCCGAAGGCGAGGTATTTAATAGTATCACAGGAGTATTTTAATATCTAATTATGTGCTACTTGATCTGAAGTAATGCAATAGATAAAAAAATGTTTAAAAAGCAATCCATCAAACTGTAATAAAAAATAAACAAGATTTTGGCGCTTAAGTAATGCGCATGCGTACAACTTAACTGCGTCCGAACAGAGACAATGTATCGATCAAACCAAAATAATTTATAAAAATAATCTTTTTATTATTTATAATAAGTTTTTTTCTATTATATTACTATATTCTGTATCATAAAAAAACTTTTTATTTTTTAAATAGGCATGAGAATAAAGTGTGTCAATTAAATTGAGTACTAGCTTTAAGTTCATAATTTGAATATAACGATATGAGTGTAGATAAAATATATTTTTGAATATAGGTATCAAAGTTTGAAATATTCTTCAGTATCATTAAGATTACCTACCATAAATTGAAAATAAATGCAGGAATTAGATATTTGATAGTTAATAATGCAGAATCTCATCGTTTACAAAAGGTTCATTGTTCATTTGTAGGACTGAGTATCCGAATTTATAACAAAATACCAACAAATCTTCAGGAACTGTCCTATGCTAAATTTAAATCAGAGGTCAAGAATATTTTATTGAAAAAGGCCTATTATACTCTAAATCAGTGTTTTTCAACCTTTTTCATCACGCGACCCCCCATACCCATTTTTTACCCGCTTTTTTTCATGTTTTTTTTTATTTTGTGACACATATCTAACATTTTTATTCATTTTTATATGGTTCGGATAAATACATCATTAAATTGGAATAGAAAGCACTCCACCAAAATTTACTTTATTATTCAGAGATTAGGTGGTTGTCGAGAGACTAAGTACTAGGCACAGTTTTGGAACTTCGCGCTAAACTGTTGATGTATTTGCAGCAGGCCTAATAATAATACTCCAAATTCATTTGCGATCCTATGACTAGCTTTCTCAACTTTTTGCAACTTCCCTATAGAAGTTTCGCGACCTCCCTATAGACGCTTCGCGACCCCCCAGGGGGTCGCGACCCACAGGTTGAAAAACACTGCTCTAAATGATTATTTAAACGACAAAAACGCTTGGTCGCTTGGTTAAACAAGAGCAACATATTAGTGTTACGTTAAGGATATACATTTATATTTTCCTTAATTGACTATAGAAATAATGCTGTAATAATTTAACTTTATAGATTATTAAACCTATTATTAAAACAAATGTATATTATCTTGAACATGTCAAACGCTGTTCGGCCGAAGGTGGTTAACGACTTCAATATAAACTCCCCTTTGTAAGCTCGTCATGCTCCCATTGTCTGTTAATGCTTGCGGTGGCGTTGTGGGTCGGGTCGTTTCCTTCCCTCTAATATGGCGAAGGAGGCGATGGCTGGCCCACACGTCATACTCGTGAACGGGTGCTGCTTGCGGTAACTGGTCGAACTGCTTTTGGGGTACTCATATTTTTTTTTCTTTTCGCCTCTGGTAGACTTCGTGTGACTTATTAATTTTGTAAATGTACGCGGATGCACCCACCGTATTTTCGTCTAGCAAGAGGATATTCTAAGTGCTTGAGTGAAATTGAATGCTATTGCTTATTTATTTTATTATGATTCATTGGATGACAACAGTTCTGTGCGTGCATTAGCCTACATAACAACCAATCACAATGTAAGTAAAATACATGACATTAAAAAAGAATCGTAAACTGTAAGCAAAAGAAGACGAAAAAAGCAAGCCCGGAGTTTCTTTGTGGCTTTCTTCTCCGGGTCGTCCACCTAGGTAGCTAGAGAAAGCCGCAGGCTAGCTAGGGTAGGTTCCTCAGCAGCGAGGATCGCTTTGGCCCATTAACGCGTGATCGGTGATCCCGTGCATGTGATCACACCCTCATTTAGAATTTCGTCTTTTTGCTTTAGTCTTCCATTCTTTAATTTTAATATAATAGAACTAAATTTCAAAATAATAGATTAGTAACTTGTTATTTATTTAAGGATTTCAGAAAATATATGCGATAAAACAAACCGCACGGACGGACTAATTATTTTTTTTTGTAAATTTTATACTATCCACTATGTTTATGTACTGCATTGTGACCTTGACAAGTACAAGTGTATGTTAATACCCAAGTGCTGAATAAATTTCATTTCAATGGAAGCGCGTGCCCCATCGACCAGTAAATGTGGAAACCTCTTTTGAGATTTTCAGTTAATTTCATTTGTATTGTTCTGATCACATTTCAAAACAATTGATGTGAAGATTTTACGTTGTATTCGTGCTAGAGTGAACTGTTCTTCTTTGAATTTATGACAGTTAAGAAATTAAAAATCACCTGTAAAATATGTCTTATCGCAATATTATTTGCAAACCATGATCGTGATTCCTTTGTTTATTTCAGGTATGTAATAATAAAATATTGGTACGGGAACAACTCTAAAAACTACTACCACTGGATCGATGTGCTTGGTCTCAACGAACCGGCTGAAAGAAATTGGATTGGGGAAGAGAAGGTAATACAAGAAATAACTTTATAGAAAAATAACTAGTATGTTTCTCAAACAATGACTAACACCCATAGCAGTATAAAACTGTGATTGTATATTGATTTTGAATAATTTTGGTTAATATGGTAAGGTATCCAATAAAAAACCGCTTTGAAAACAGTAGGTATCGGTATACTGTTTACGGGTGTAACAACAACATAAAAATCGGCCAAGTGCGAGTCGGAATCGAACATGAAGGGTTCCATAGCAGCAAGTATTTCAGCTGATTAAATGAAAGGTAAATTGCGGTTTACGATTTATGACGTATTATTTTTATGACGTATTAAAAAAAACTACTTACTAGATCTCGTCCAAACCAATTTTCGTTGTTAGTTTTCATGGTAATGTACATCACATATTTATTTTTGTTTTATCATTCTCTTATTTTAGAAATTACAGGGGGGGGACACTCATTTTACCACTTTGGAAGTGTCTCTCACGCAAACTATTCAGTTTAGAAAAAAATGATATTAGGAACCTCAATATCATTTTTGAAGACCTATCCATAGATACCCCACATGTATGGGTACGATGAAAAAATAAATTTTTGTTCTTTTTTATTTTTGTGAGAAAATCTTAATGCGGTTCACAGAATAAATCTACTTACCAAGTTTCAACTGTATAGCTCTTATAGTTTCGGAAAAAGTGGCTGGGACATACGGACGGACAGACAGACAGATCTATAAGGGTTCAGTTTTTTGCCATTTGGCTACGAAACCCTAAAAACATGAACTCAATATTCATGGCATATATTAGCTGCAATTCCTTCTTTGTACTTTTGTTTTTCTACTTTGTTTGTCTATTTTACGAAAACTTGAAGACACGATTAAGATATCTACAACGACTGTGCCCAACAGTTTTGGTTAAGAAGATTATTTTTGAAGAAGATATGACTCACCAAAAATCCATTTCAAAAGGTTGAAAAATAAATATCTACTTAATTAAAAACCCTAGCGACTACAAACCTAAAAATAAAACTTCAGCCCTAATGACCTGTACTATACACGTGACCCCTGGGTGATATGTGAGGTGGAACAGCACGTTCTATAGCTCTATGAGCAGCTAGACTAGGGAAGTACCTAGTTAAATATATGTACTTCAGTTAATAGTAGTATTATATTAAAGTTGGGGTCACTCTCACCTAGGTGTGATTAAGATCGCATGAACTGACGTACCGTTTGGCGGTTGGTGGTTGTTCGATACCAGGACCAGGGGCTCTACCGGCTAAGTCACCGAACATCGATTTCTTAAATGGCGTTCAAATAAATATGGTTGAAAATGACTTAATCAATCGTTAAATCGGCTTCAACGTTGACAATCGATTCCGGACCATTTATGAAGTCACATGTGCTCATGGAAGCCGATTTAACGATTGATTAAGGGTCTGTTTCACAATGTCCAGATAAAGTCCCGAATAAGCTACTTGCAACTTATCTATCGAATAAAGACATCATTTGCGTTTCATAATCCATAAATAGTACTAACTGGCAAATAAACTGCAAAGTAAACTATTGGTCAGATCAAGCTTCAGATAGCTTAACTGATAGATAAGTTATCTGACAGATGTCATTCGATGCTTATTTCGGTGGTGTTCGACGACTTAGCCGGTAGAGCCCCAGGATAGATATTTGTGTGCATGAACATGGCTGTCTGTTCTGAGCCTGGGTGTAATTATCTACCTATATAAGTACTGCCTCGTTGGTCTAGCGGTAGCGTGTTCAGCCGCTGAGAACGATTTCTGGGTTCAAATCCCAGGTCAGACCAAAAGCGACTTTGGGATTTTTTTGTAAAAAGGAAAATTTCTCGCCATTAGCCCGAAGTCTGTGAGTTGGCGGTATTATACCCCCGTGCCTTGGAGAGCACGTAAAGCCATCGGTTCTGTACCTGACCTCATTCCGGTCGTGTCGCTAGGCGTCCCATCGGGTCATGAGAGTGATGGAATAGAAAGTGTGTTTGCGCACACACTTATGCACTATAATATGTCCCGCGCAGATGGCTAATCTCTGTTGAGACTGGCCGCCGTGGCCGAAATTCGGCTAGGGAAACCCATCTCAACCCGTGGGGGCGCGTAAAAATCGTCCGAGGGAATACCTACCAGAGAAGGGCAGCAGCGTTTTTCTCTGAACTACGACCATCAATCTGCGATCGCCAACCCGTCTGCCAAGCGTGGCGATTATGGCATATCCCCCATTTTTTGAGGAGACTTTTGCCCAGTTGTGTTCGTACTTTGGTTGATAATTATTATAATGCAACGGGGAGGTGCGTGTACGCAACGGGTGAATTCTATGGCAACCGCCTATCATGTGGTGGGTCGTATGCTGTTTAAGCGGCTCGATGGTTTACAGAAATGTCAAAATCTTCGTCTTCGTCACGTCGTGTCGCCCCTCGGTTTCTGAATGTCGTGACCCCCCCTTGTTTGGTCACTTGACCTTCACGAGCCCTATCGGTTACTATCTATGAATGCAGCGTGAAAGCAGTGTCGAGCGACTAATATAACGTTCTATCTAGTTCGGAGTACAAGACTTGTTTAGAGATGGAAATTTCATTTGCATTTCTAAGTGTAAAAGCATTCACATCACATCATCAGCCTGTTATCGTCCACTGCTGAACATAGGCTTACTCCAAAGGTTTCTATAACTTTGCAATGTGGAAGGGTTTGTCTTAGTAACCGCGCCTGACATGCGAGCTAGCGACCGCAGTAGGCGCTGCTGCCCGTCTACCCTCTATATCCCTTACGACCCCCACGTGATGATATGGGGTAGCAAACCACAGTATAAGCATTATTAACTTGAAATATAATTTGTTTATGAACAGTATTGTCTTCTTTTCGAGTTGTACTAGCTCTGACTAATGGCTTCGAGGCACGAAAATGGTCAGAGATGGAACCACTTTGGCGGTCACCTATCTCCACAGTGACCGCGGGCTTAGGCTTAACCTCGCCGCTCATTATCCGGCCAGTAAGGTCGACTAACTAGGTTAAAATAATTTATTGGTCGTTGTAGGTCCCATTTGCATAATATTATATAGTATGTAGGTAAACAAGTTTCTGACCCAGATCTAGTAAATAATGCTTGCACTGTATAGAATATGAACTTAAATGAATTCCCAGAACTAACAGCAATTGCACTATATTAATAACAAGGAAATCTGTATCACTTTGCTGCTATTTACTATTCAGCAAACATTTCGCTATTGCTGACGCAAAACGTTGTACCTACGTCACAAATAACGTACGCTTCTTAAAGCCATGGTTGCATTGGAAGAAAAGCAAGAATTGTTATACTACCAGGAAACATATATACGGTACTTTAGGATAAGAATTTCGCAACACATATAGCGCCATTAACGACTTGCGGACCTTTCCTCCGACCTGCATGGTTACTTTTTCTTTTTTTATCTTGGTACAACTACCACACCGCGTTCTGATCCGAAACCTGGCAAAGCCTATACTATGGCAATCAGACAAGTGATAAACATACTTACATATATCTTTCTATACATATTATAGATAAATTATATTTAGACACAGAACAAATTATCGTGTTCATGAAAGATTTGTCCCGGGTGGAAATCGAACCCACGACCTCTGGCATAGCAGTCAGGGTCACTAACCACTAGACCAATAGGCAATGCGAGTTCATATATTTTACTCCCTCGATGATACTTGCAGTTTTTTCCAGTCAATTAAATAGCGCCGTCACTAGGGGAAACTTCAGTGAACTTAAAATGTCTTTACTAAAAAACAATACGTTTCAGCCAATAAGTAAACTATATGAAGTCGTGGTAGAGGTATTGATAAGCTCTGGCGGGCTTTCTTATACCCAGAGCTGATAATTTACCTGGAATGTATTCTGAACGATTGATGAGGCGCTCTCAGCTAGTTGTGCTCACCGGTACCGTAAGTGATCGGCGAGGTAAAGCACATTTCTATAGTTTGTCCGTGTGCATAGGGCATACGGACAAACTATAGATGGGTGATCGTCATAGTCCTCTAATTTCTGAACGTCTCCGTGCTTCGGAGGGCAAGTAAAGCTGTCGGTCCCAGTTATTTTAGTTAGACCACAGTAGTTAAGCCATGTTGGAGCCGAATGGGCGGATTTTACAACTGATAAAGAAAGAAGAAGATTCTGCAAGCTGAAGGTGCTTCCCCAGTCCAGCTGCTAATAGAGCACGGACACTATGCGCTTCTCCTACCGTGGAGCCCAACCATAGTGCCTAGTGTGTAGTATAACCCCTTGATGTTAATATAAAGTTTTATTATTACTCAAACTTCAAGTATGAAATCTATATTAGTATCAATGTTTATAATATGAATTTCGATTGAACTAGCTATCAGAGAAAAACCGCTTTGAAAACAATAACAGTAACGTAACAAAGACAGACAAAAACATGAACTCAATATTTGCTGCGATTTCTTCTTTGTACATCATATTATGCAGATACATGGACTTATAATATTATTTGTACTTACACCTTTTTACGAAAATTGCGATGACGGAGGAGTATGAAATTTGGATCAGTTAAAGTTCATATGGAGAAGGAATACAGAAAGCTAATATATTTATATAATATGCATTAGAAGTAAATTACTTTAATAAAAAAGCGTTACACACACAACCATACTTTTGATACACTTACAAACTGAGTGTCAAAAGGGATAACAGCTTAATTTTATTTGTTTTTAATGTCTATAGTCTTGGGAAATAAAATTCGATCACTATTTAATATAAAATATTTGATTGTGAGCACTTACCCTAACGTATATTTAAATTACAGAATCATGTAACATACAAGGACTTTTTGAAATATCTGGAGCAGTTCATGGTGCCCAAAGATCAAATGTATCAGCAGATGGCTATGATGCAGCCCCCCAGGAGAACCGAGGATATACCAGGTTACATACATACATAGATTCACAGGTATTTAAAATATAGCGCTCATTATATGATCAGCTTGACTGAGGCAGCTCAACCATCTTACACTGCGAGTCATTTATAGCGGTCCTGTAAAATAGCGGTGTGTTATACAAGTTGTAACAAAAATACAGGACATAATTTAAGTAGCATAATATGCTCATGTAACTGTACAACGTGTAGTAATATATTCACAAAAATAAAAATCAATCTTCTATACGTGAATAACGATCGGCTGATGCATTTTGTATGGGGAGCCAAAAAAGTATTTGTTGTATTTCACTGTTTTTGTTTTATTTGTTCCGTTTCACGGCTTTTTTTTAACATGACGTTTACAGTTAGCCTAGGAGGATTTACTGCTTCACCGGACAAGCAGTTTCATGGGTAGATAGGGGCATCCTTTATTTACCTTCATTATTTATGTTACATTACATTATTGCACCTCATAGATACTAATAACATATCAAACCTGAATTTATTTATCTATACAAATAAATAAAATTGGAGTGTCTGTTTGTAATATTGAAATAACCGGTTTTGACTACATAAATATTAATATATATACGGTACATACACCAAATAACATTTTTTACAATTTTTGTCTGTCTGTCTGTCTGTTTGTTCCAGCTAATCTCTGAAACGGCTGGACCGATTTTGACGGGATTTTTATTGGCAGGTAGCTGATGTAATAAGGAGTAACTTAGGCTACTTTTATTTTAGAAAAAGTCTTTTATTTTACTAAAAAACTAAATAAACTAATTAACACGCGGACGAAGTCGCGGGCACAGCTAGTATTAAATAAGATTTAAATTTTCTTATCAAAACAGTCTACGTTTTCTAATTTTCGCAAAGTTTAAGTGACTTACTTATTCCGTGCTTTCACTCTATTACCAGCTCGACTGGGAGAGTACTTGTACTTTACAGAACACGCGTATGGACCTGAGCTACCCGGGCTAGCCGAGTCCTTTATAAATCCGGTAGAAAGTCGCCTACTCGGTGCTGACCTATACAAAGCAGCTGGTAAAATTGTTCAGCTACTATTATAAAGTCTATTTCGCGCCCTCTATAGAAACATTCATCTGCTTAAGTAAATCTTTTAGGTATATTGAAATATAGAACATTTGATGCATAGGTAGGTAAAGGAGAGAAGAAGTCTAGGAGTTGGCGGTACTACACCCTCGTGCCTCGGAGAGCAAAGTCGGCCGGTCGACCTTGTTCCAGTCGTGTCGCTAGTCGTCCCATCGGATCATGAGAGTAATGGAACAGAAAGTGGCCCTGTGTTGGAGCACACATTTATGCACTTTAATATGTCCCGCGCTTATGGCTAGTCTCCATTGAGACTGGCCCATGGCTGAAATTCGACCGGGAGGACATTAGTATTTTGATATCATGTATCAGATATCTTTAAGCCTTAATCTTGCAATAGTAGGTACTATAGTTTTACCTCATATTAAACTCTGGTGCGTAATAAGAGGGAGATAGCTGGCCCCATGTGCGTTAACCGCTCCGCTACCGCATCTGGTCTTCGGTTTACAATTTGTGCAATCCATTCGGTGCTCCATTAACGCCATCTTACCGAAAAGCATCATAGGCAGTAAACGCCACCAGGTGGGCTGCAAGCTTGTTTACCGACAAATTTCTAGGCAGAGACAACAAAATTCCATTTGCATTATTCCCCTACACACCTTCTTCACTATCATTAATTAAATTCTTCATAACACAATGCACTGAAATAAGCATTGATCTTTACGTTGCTTCTAAGACCAGGTTATACCAGATTTTATCCTTTCGGGCTGCTTGACGTATTAGGCTTGTAATAAATTAGTATCCCTAATTGAATTAAACTTTTATATTTACCTTGTTATCTTAAATGATTACAGTTCTTGTTTATCTTTTTTCATATTTCTCACTGATTGTCTATCACAAGGTTGTCTGTAAGAACTCGCACCTAGCGAAAAAATCGCTCTTTATGGATTAGGTACTATCTATTGTGTCGTTGGTTTAATAGTTGCTTATCCAACCATATATAATTAGGTCTTAGAATCAAATACTGAGTCGATAATTAGGGTTTACTAGTATACTTTGCGAGGACTGACTGTAAAAGTACAGAGTCAGGAAGTACCACCATTTGTAGGTCATCTTAAGAGAGCACTTATGTATGTATACTAAGAAATATTATAAAATTAAGTATGTTGTGTTAGACATATTATTTAAGTTTTCCTGTAATTTTTCCGAAGGTCCTCCTTTATTATCTTTCAACACTTTTAGTGTTGTAGTTTCATAGATAAGGGCGGAAATACATTTTTTATTATTTTCTTTAATAATTTATAACTATTTTAAAATTGTAAAAAGTATATTAGTGTTTCTCATGACAAATAATTGATATTTCATAGATAACATTATGTCGCAAAAAAAGTTATTTTCATTAGAATTCGTTTACTACCACTGGAAATAGATGATTGAGATAAAATTTCAGCTGCATCAAGTACCTATATAAAAAAAAAGTTGTTTCAGGCGGACAAAAAAGACACTGGAGTGAACCTATAAAGTTTCTTGTATATGAGGTAGCAAACCCTAAGAAACAAAATATATCTACGTATATTTATAGTATCGTCGATTGAAACTCTAATAACACAAACAAACTATTGTTCGTTACCTCTGTCTATTTTTTTACTGTTTACCTGATCTAATAACGATGTACGTAAAACTCTAGGTTTCGAAGGTAGTGAAGCCATGTCAGAGACCTACAGGAGGGCTTAAATAACTCTCTAAAATTACTTACATTTAAAGCGCTTTAAACGACTCTGAGTACAAGTTATTGCTTATATGATTTTTTTGGGTTTTTAATGACCACGCCCGCATTAGGGAATCTAATCCCTTACGAGGGGTACTTTACAAACATATAAACAGACACAAATTACATCCAGACTCAGAACAACTATTTATGGGTCACACATACAGTTGTCCGGCGCGGGACTCTAAGCGGCGAGGCAACTGTCTTAGCCGCTGCGCCATACGTGCAGTCGAATAATTATTAATAATTCTTAGGTTACATCGCCTACAATATCTGCAACAGCAACCTAACAGCTAAAGTAAACTTGTACTATTTTATCAGGCAGCATGCGCGGTATGGAAGCCGACAAGATGGAAATGCGTCGCCCTAAAATGGAATTTCCACTTCCAGCCACTTTGAGAGGACTTTCAGGAGAACAAGATAAATCATTGCCGACTATGAGTGAATTTTTCGAGAGCAGACGAAAGGTTAGTAATGTCAATATCGATGTATCCTCGCAATGCAAAGCTAAAATACTATAATTCTAATATGTATAATCACGTTTTAGTACACATACTAAATTAATTTAAAAGGAGATAAGACTACCAATAAATAAGTAAAATAGTGGCTATTTTATTCAAAAAGCTGATGATTAGTTTAGGTAGTTTCTGATTTACCTCACTCTTATATTCTCGCTTCGAGCCGGTGCTCGTTGTGGATGTTAAAAGATGCCTCGTTCAGGTTCCGTTTCACCTCCATACGAAATCGTTGTTCACAATTAGGTCCCCAGAAGCTTGAACCACTCCGGGACATTTTCGTTGGAGTTTCACAGTTGATTTCCAATCTATAGATTTTAAAATTGTAATCGAAAAATTTGTTGCCTATATAAAATTTTACAATAAATAAATAACACTTTATTGGGACAATTCAATTCAAGTAGATTTAGGACACCAAACTGTATTATCAGTTATTAGAATTAATTAACGTACGAGTAGATACATTATGGACAATTTCTCATTCCAGGCACAGGAAACCAATCAAACAGTACCTTCATCAAACAGATCCCCTCCTTCAGTGGATAAGAAAATGTCAATCTTATCAGAAATCAGGAGAAGCCCTGAAGCAGCCAGTAAATTCCAACACAAACAATTTGAGGTACTCAAGAACTTCATGTATAATTAATTTTACTGGATTTTATCTCTATTATTAAAAATATTATAGATTCGTCATGTCTGTCCGTCCGTATATTACAAACCTATATTCAGCGCCCATGGTCGATATTTTCCAATGGAAAACGACAACTCTACGACATGTTAGATTTTTTATTGATTTAATTATTTTGTCAATGAATACGTTTTATTTATATTTTTCATAAAAGGAACAGAGACACCTGTTGGAAGAACAGAAGCGGCAGTTGCAACTTGCTCAGCAGCAGCGACGCCAACAGATCCAACACATTCACATGTGCACCATTCAACGGGATGATGTAATCTTTTTTTATTTATTTTTTAGCTCTATGCCCTTTCTTTATTTTATAGACTCCAGTTTAAAACATCGTTTCACAATGTCTTAAACTAACTTACACTTCAAAACCAATTAAATAAAATAAAATAAAAAAGGTTTTTATTCACGTAGACTTCAAAAAAGCGCTTGTAAATAGTCAGAACATGTTTGTAGTATTATAGTTGTATACATTATTATTTCTAGTAACATAGATATTAGGTACACATGTATTGATAGTATTAAAACATTAATAAAATTTATTTTATAACAGCAATGATATTTAGCTAGCTCGAATCAAGTTATTGTCAAGAGATTATGTTTAAGTTTAATTATCTAGTTTAAGTCTAATTATCTAGTTTAAGTCTAATATTTGTGATACATATTGGCAATGGTTCTGTCTATATTAAGGTGATATTATTATGACGGACCTTGTGTTAATAACGACGGTCGCGCTTTAATGCTACCACCGGATCCAATGCGCCCCAACTGAGAAGACCCAGCGAAACAAACTCAGCGGGTGTCTCTACTACCGGTTTCAACACGGCCCAGTTGAGACGCTCCGGCGAAACATACTCAATGGGGCATATACACGAGATTTGGTCCACTTACTGTAATTATTTAGCAGGCAAACACAATATATGCTCGATCGGTTGTCTGTTTATTTATTTATTTTAGGTTTAATTTATTAGAAAGAGAAAATAAAAACGTCAAAATAAAAGTAACATTAATCATTTTGAGACACAACCAACAGTTCTGAAATTCGTAGAATATTTAAATAATAGATAGTTTTATTACAGATAGTTCATGTAACATAAAAGATTACTCATGTCTATATGGCTATAAGATCTCCAGCGGACTATGTGCAGGTAGATGCCGACCGCCAAATGTCTTTATCGTCAATGTAATCCTTAGTAGTGTAGTAACCCTTAGCCATAAGTTCATGTTTAATGTGTGACTTAAACTTATTATCAGGTAGTTTAGTTATATGAATAGGGAGCTTGTTATAAAACCTAGTACAATTTCCCATGAATGACTTTTTTGTTTTGCTAACTCTAAAGGCTGGTATAGCTAGTTTGTCCTTATTTCTTGTATTGACATTGTGCTATTATTTTTAATGTGTCCTATAGATCCTATTATTGTAACGGTGCAGTATAGGCATAAGTGTTTGAAAGCACTAGTAAAGGAAACGGCTTCGTTCCGCAGGGTCTTCTCAGTTGGAACGGATTGGACGTTAGCATTAAAGCACAACCGTCGTTATACTCGTACAAGGTTATAGGTTTAGTCCGCCATAATGTTCTTTCCTCAATATAAGGAGACGAACCATTCAGTTTGATATAGTAAAATATAGGGCTGTGTCACTAGGAGAACTGCTAAGCTAAACTGGCAGGGCACATAGCTCGTAGAACCGACTACCGCCGAAGAAAAGTTCTTGAGTGCAGACCACGTAGTGGAAGATGCAGATCTTTAGGGGATGCTTTTGGCCAGTCACGAACGTCTTTCGGCAGTCATGATGATAATGATTGATAACGAGTATTTCAATTTACAAATAACTATTTTGAGAATCTTTATTAATAAAAAAATACCGTATGAATGAAGGATTATCATTTGAGAACGGCTTGTACCGATTTGACTGATTTTCTTTTGTTGTATTCGTTATTGTCCGGACCATATATATTTTTATAAATAAAAAAAAATGTGTAATTTGGTGACATGTTTGCGTGAAAAGAGTCTCGTGCGAAATAGGTGCTAGTTTCCAGTAAATTATTTGCCAAATATGTTATAAGATATTACAAAATCTTACTATCAATAGTATTTAAATATAATTACGTATACACCATGGATTGGGTTATTAATGCTTAAATTTGCCCTTACATTCTTATGGTCAAAGGCTTATTGCATCTTGCAACACTTAATAAAATCTTATAAGCTGGGAAGTATGATATCTTCAGTTCCAATTACCTTCCTTACTATTCAAATCGCTTTGCCACTTGTCTAAGGGTCCTGGATAATTTCAGGTATCTGAAAATCATGAAAAAATTATATACGAACCTCCGGAAAAGGATTCCGCTGAAGATTTGCACACAACCAACAGCACAACGAGCAGTGGTACTGTGGACACTAACGTTACTGACAAGGTACTGTTTTGTAAAATGTGATATTCTATACATTTACCCTTAAACAGTATAGTACACCAGTATAGTACAGCATATGTTCATAATTCATTAGTTTAAGCTCTTATTTCAACACAATAGAGTTTAAAATTAGGTGGTAACTATTATTATAACAAGATCAAATTTATACCTAGTAATACATATAGGTATTTTTGCATGTTATTGTAATTGTATAACGGTCATGTGTCCATCAAGTATCAATTTCTTACGTCGCAAGTTCCGGGGATAAGAGGAATGGTGTCAACCAATTACTCGGATCATGATTGCTACTGCTCTGATGCATGTGTCTTCCTGATCGAGGCACTTACATATTATGTTTGCCCCATTTTTTGGTATGAATTGCTATTCTAAAATGTTAGTTGTTCTTCCAGAATCAATACCATGCGAAATCTATGGATAAGAGGCACAGTGTGGCTGCCTCATATTTAGCTGCTGCCACCGCTGCCTTGTCAGGATCTAGAAGGCAAGAACAAAGAATTAATTAATATCATTATCATTGTTAAAGAACAACAAACAAACATAATTAAACAATATGATTATTGAAAATAAATATTTTACCTTCTATTTAGTTCTAATAAGTAATTATAAATAAGGGTTAGTCAGATACATCTTTACTTAATATTACTAGAAGTAAACTCCGGCACTTGAATAATAGCATTATATACCTACCAGAAATAAGTAAAAAGTATGAACAAAATCATCGAAACTCATGTTTATAGTCTCAAGTAAATTAAAAACACTTGAGAGGTGTCAAAGGGACACCCGGATCGAACGAAGTTATTTCTTATTATTTATTATGTACAAAAAACCTGTACTCGACAAAAATAATCGTCGTGACACCACACTGTTCAATGCGAAATAGAAATGAAAATATCTGGCTTGCTTTCTATAAGAGAGAGAGAGAGAGAGAGAGACAGAGAAACATGCGCACGCCGCACAGCTGCAAAAAGTGTCGTGACAACTTTTCGTAAGATTTTTTTCCGTCTAGCCCCCTTTCACAACGCGCGATAAGGAACTTCGTTCCAATAAAAATAAAAATC
This sequence comes from Pseudoips prasinana, assembly GCA_951640165.1. Lineage (NCBI taxonomy): Eukaryota > Metazoa > Arthropoda > Insecta > Lepidoptera > Nolidae > Pseudoips > Pseudoips prasinana. The sequence goes on along the minus strand of OX621241.1, from coordinate 12,318,716 downwards.
GTTTATTTCGAACTAAAGCTGGTTGCTGAATTACAGGTCATCCCAAAGTCCAACAACACAAAATGTGGCACGTGAGCTGGCGACGTCTGTTCCGGTTCGATCCGAGCAGTCTACGCGGCCGGTCGCCCCGACCACGGAGCACATTTGCAGCCCGGAGATATCACTCTTCAACCAGTCCAAGGAAGTTATCGCTAAAATTAATATGTAGGTATTTCTTAAAAGCCAACGCTACTTTTTCACCCATTTATTTTATTTAGCTTCATATATTTGTTTGGTTAATTTAAGTATCATAAGCTAATTTTGGGAAAAAATAACTTGCAGTAGGAGGTCGGATATGTGAATTGAGAACTTCCTCAAGTTCGTCGTTCGTTTTCTAATAATCATTATTTCATTCGAGCACTCGACGCGTTAGCAACCCTTGAGAATGGTCCATGGAGGACTGAAACACGTACTGGATATCGTACTGGCGCATGTAAATTGCTTTTTAGGGTTCCGTAGCCAAATGGCAAAAAACGGAACCCTTATAGATTCGTCATGTCTGTCTGTCTGTCCGTCCGTATGTCACAGCCATTTTTTTCCGAAACTATAAGAGCTGTACTGTTGAAACTTGGTAAGTAGATGTATTCTGTAAACCGTATTAAGATTTTTACACAAAAATAGAAAAATAATTATTATTTTGAGGGTTCCCCATACACTAAAATTTTTTTTTTTTCATCGTACCCATACTTGTGTGGTATTTATGGATAGGTCTTCAAAAATAATATTGAGCTTCCTAATATCATTTTTTTCTTAACTGAATAGTTTGCGCGAGAGACACTTCATAAGTGGAAAAATGAGTGCCCCCCCCCCCCTGTAACTTCTAAAATAAGAGAATGATAAAACTAAAAAAATCTAGTAAGTAGTTTTTTTATACGTCATAAATCGTAAACCGTAATTTACCTTTCATTTAATCAACTGAAATACTTGCTGCTGCGGAACCCTTCCTGTGCGAGTCCGATTCGCACTTGGCCGGTTTTTTATATTGTCCTTGCATGTGCACATTTTTGCGGGCGGGCGGGCGGTGCAAATTACATCCCGGCATGATTAAACTGACAATTAGCGGAATTAACACTGCATATTGATTTTGTATTGTTCTTTGTATAAATGATTTCATTTAAATAATATGCTACCAGGAACAAACTTTCTACTTCAATATTGGGTCCGTCGAACAAGAACTACATATCAGAAGGATCTCTGTTCAACTGGGATCGGGAGACCGTATTGGTCTTCGGTGGAATCGACCCCAATAGCACGTATGGGGTTGGCAGCAACACTGGGAAATTTATTTACAGGTGAGCTGGAATTTTGCTTTTTACTGGAGTATAATAATATGATAGCTAATTTATTAGTTTTACTGGATTGCCAAGAAAATGAGTCTTGGCTTTTCATAGGAGACTGAACACCATTTATGATGTTCAGTGTTCTATTACCTAAGGAACTTAACATGCCATTAAAACAGATATAAGTTGTGAAATACACAAAAAATATACAAGAATATCTATCTTGCTCGAGAATAAATGATGTATTAATACAAAGTGCATCCGAGGATCTGTCTGTTTTAAGAATGAATTCAGATTCGAATCGTTAATCTAAAAGTTAATATTATTATAACAAATTCATCCTTATCTAAACACCGTTTCCAGTGTCCCTGATTTACATTCATTATCATAGATGACAGATGCTCTCACCGGTCAGTACGTGATGGGCGAGGTTAAGCAACTAGACTCCCGGTCAGTCCATAGATGGGTGACCACCAAAGTGGTTGAATTTCTGAGCTTCTTTGTACTTTGGAGGGCAGGTTAAGCTGTTGATCCCGGTTGTAGTCATTAGACAACAGTCGTTAAACCATGACAGGTTTACTGTGCGGCTTGAACAACTCTGACACCAGGGTAATCACTGCCCATACGATAAATAAGTAAGTAATTCATTATCAAACCGAGTATGTTTATTTTAATTACAACTTCACAGATTTGACCCAGTGACAAATGTATGGGAATACGTGGGTGATCTTCCGGAGCCAAGACACCATCATTCCGTCGCGTTTCTCAGAGGGCGAGTGTATCTCGTTGGTTAGCATCAACTTACCCATTCATATTGTCGTGTTCAATGTTTTAAAGCATAGTAACCTTGTTAGATATATATAGAGATGTAGGATGCTATCGGATTGTCTACGTATACTCTAACTATATGCGGTCGAGATCTTTTAAGTATACCGAAAACTCATGACACCTGTGTTGTCCAGAATACTTGCAGTCTAATGGTACCTATATTTAACAATTCAGGACTTATAGACTTGATACAAATGTAAGAAAGTTTAATAAAATTACAACAAATTTTAAAGTTGATATAAATAATTTCACCTAAGAAAGGCATCGTAAATATATGTTTGTTCGAGTTTATATTTTTTATGATATTTTTCCAACACAACGTGTAAAAACTGTGAGTCATAAAAACATGAATTAAGAGTGTTCTAAAATTAAACTTTGTCAGAGAACTGAAACAGCTGTATCAATTGTTTCGAGAGTGAAGATATTAACTTAACCTAAACATATAAGTATGAATAATAAAATACCCGGATAATCCGTGATAATTTAAATCTATATAATTGAATCGATCAGACGATTGGCAATTAAAAATATAATAGAATAGAAATATTTATTCAACGCGAACACACAAGAAAGTAGTAGCTACAAGTTATCCGCATAATAACAATACAAAAAAATAAATAAAAGCAAAGTAAAGAAAGTATAATACCTCGTGTACGTTCCGTCGAAAGGTCACGCATCTCAGCAAAAAGCTAGGTGAGGTGTACCTAGTACTGGTTGATAGAACTCAAAAACTTTACTATATACTTAACTCCACAAATAGGGCGATTTTGTAAGATTTTTTGTCTACAGGCGGGGCTGATCCTCGAGACGATGACGTTCGTGGTAAATCTGTAGTAGTGTCAACAGTATGGAGTTACGAGCCCGTCTCACGATCCTGGTACAGTGAAAACGGACTCATGACGCCTAGAAAGAACTTCGCACTTGTTGTCCATCGGATGGCCATGTATGCTATTGGTGGACAGGATAAAAAGGGCAGGTAGGGCCTAAATGAGTCACTGCTTTGTCTCTGATAATCTTCATTTTATAATAATAATAATGTTTATTCGACCACATTCAAACGTTTGTACAGACGCCAGCACATCAAGCTACCCCAATCTGTCAAATTTCCCCAATTGAAAGTGAACTTTATGCTTGTGTGATAAAGTTGAAAATCTTTAAAAGAAATTTGCCAGATTGGGGTAGCTGGATGTGCTAGCGTGTACATAAACCTGTGCACATTTATGGCACGCATACAAATCATACGAGTACATATATTTTGACAAGAGTAGCGATGTTAAAGGTAGTCTTAGTTGGGGTGACTAGCATCTCAGCTAAGTTAATAATATTTTTTAAAGGATTATTGGGGCGTGATCTACAATCGATATCGAAGCCAAAAATATAGTTTTTAGAATATTTGTCTGTGTGTCTGTTTGTCTGTATGTATGTCCGAATTAAACTCAAAAAGTACTGCATCGATTTACTTCAAATTTTGCATGAATATTACTAAGAGGTCGGGTCAACATATATGCTACATATTATCACTTACGGGTTTGATCATTTATAAAATTTAACGTGGGTAAAACCGCGGGGCACATCTAGTTTGCATTAAAGGTGCTAGGCGCAAACATCCTGAATGATAAGGTACTTTATGATACTCATCAAGATTCATATACGAGGTTGGTCTGGGAGCGGCCCCAATTGCAATGGGAACAAGGCAAAGAAGAAGAAGAATTAACAAAATTGTCAAGACCAAACTTAACAAAATCGTAGAATACTTTTTTATGCTTAAAAACTGCAGCGAACCTTCAATATTATCCCATAGAAGATGTGCTGCTTATGCGACAGAGTGCGGAGATTGTCATGGTTTTATATGCGTCACTACATTTTATACACTGACCACATTCTAAAAATTTTAGTTTTGTATCTTAGAATTAGTAGTAGTCGCATGCTAGAAGTGAAAACCGTGTATGTTGGAAATTTGCCACCTGACGTTGTGCCCCCATCTATATTGTATTTATCTACATTTAAGATCTACATCGATATAAATGTGCCCTAATGTTTCCAGGGTACTCCGTTCAGTAGAAAAGTTCGATCCCAAGACGGGTTCTTGGACTGAAGTGCGGTCGATGAGCGTAGCGCGCATGGCGATGGCGTGCGCCAAGTACCGAGAGTACGTTTGGGTCGCAGGCGGCATGACTGGTGAGAAGAAGAAGCCCGTTTGCAAGATTGTTGAGTGTTACAATTCTAAGACTAACGAGTAAGTAACAATATGTGAACTGTATGAGATTATAAAAAACGATGACTATATCATTACATTAAAAAAATAACCTTATTTGGATCCTTCCAAAAAAGGATTCCAACCTGCACTTTCGTATACTTTTGTATATTTAACACCAACTTAAAGTAATTATCTTATCCAAACATTCGCAATCATTAACTTTCTATTAAGTATGGCTACAGCTAAAACAGGAACGGGTAAAGTAAAAGTAAAGTAAAATAGTCTATATTGAACACCATAACTTAAAATTAAAATTGACGTACATAAATTAGGTACAAACGGCGGTCGTATCGATACTGCGATATTATCCAGACTACCAACGTTGATGAAGTTTATTATAGTGTAAATATAGATTAAAAGAAATAGTATAAAACTATGGATAAAATTATAAAAAGGTTTAATTTGATTTATTAATTATCTAGTAAACCCATAAATTAGTTATGTGGCTGTTAAACTCAAATAAGACTACCATCCTTAATAAACTTCGTCCAAAAAGAATACAAAGCTTGAAATAAGTAGGTACTAAATTTCCCAAATTGGTTTCAGGTGGACGAAAATTCATAGTCTACGATTTCCCAGATGTTTTGCAACTATGTTCGCCATGAACGATAAATTGTACATCGTTGGCGGCGCCGGAAAGGTTACAGACAAGGTAATTGCGTCCACAACGCATGTCTAAGTATATTATAATATTTTAAATGTGGAAGTAACTCTGCCTGTCTGTCTGTCGCCCTTTCACGCCATAACGACTGAACCAATTTAAATGAAATTTGCTACATAGATAGTCTAGAGTCACCGAGACATAGGCTACTTTTTAATGCGAAAGTACGGGGTTGAAAGAAGGGGATGAAAAGTTGTATGGAAGTATCATCATGTTTATAGCTAGAAGCTTGAAACTTGTTTTTTGGCTGTTCATTCGACATAAGTATGACATTCAAAGTTTGTATAGGCTCTCAAGGGTATAAAATAACAATAGGGAATAGGGGTTGAAAGTTTGTATGGGAATATCGTCCCCGTAGAGGGAAAATTAAATAACTCTGATTTTGTAGTTCTGAGATAAACGCGATTTAGTGTTTTTTTTTTAGTTAATGTACATTTGTAAGAAAGTGTGAGACAATTTTATCGTCGGTGTTTTTATATTTTGTGGACCTGATAACCTTTTACATTATGCTTTAACAAACTGAACACTATATTTAACTATAACTAAATAACAAATTAAAAATCAAGTTGTTTAATTTTGCCACAACTGTTTTTATAACGTAACAACAATTAGCTACTTATTTCGGCTATTTATTTAGTTTTCCTACAACTAAATACATTTGGTAGAATAAATTTTGGTGAAATAAATGGAGTTATTGAATTTATCAAGCACGAAATATGTTTAAACGGAAAACTTAGTGGTTTTGTACGTTATTATTACTTTGATATTTATTGGTCTCGTATGAAATAAAAGCTGTATTATGATATTAATAAAGTTATATTAAGGAATAAAGATAACTTTATTATTAATAAAGTTATCTTGCCACAAACTTAAAAAATAAACATCATCATATCAGCCAAAAGGTCCACAGCTGGACAAAGGCCCACAATTGCCGGTCTTGCGCTATTTGCATCCAACAGTTTCCAGCGACCCGCACAAGATCATGGGTCCATCTTGTAGGGACCTGCCCACGCTGCGTCTTCCAGTTCGTGGTTACCACTCGAGAACCTTTCTGCTCTAACGGCCGTGGGTTCTACGTTCTATGTGCCCGCCCACTGCCACTTCAGTTTTACAATTCTTTGGGCTATGTCGGTGACTTTGGTTTGCCTGCAGATTCCGACATTTCTGATTCGATATCGCAAGAAAACTCCGAGCATAGCCCACTCCATTGCTCTTTGGGTGTCCTTGAGCCTTCTAATAAGGCGCATAGTGAGCAACCACGTATCTGGTCTGTCATCAAGTCATCACTGGCAACACACACTGGTTGAAGACTTTCAACTTGAGACACTGCGGTATTTTGGACGACAAGATGTTACGTAGTTTCCCGAACGCTGCCCAGCCGAGTTGGATTCTACGATGGACCACCTTCTCGAAGTTAGAACGACCTAGTTGGATGGTCTGTCCTAGGTAAATATAGTTTTCTACAACTTCGCGTGCAGAGTCTCCAACCTTCAATTGAGTGGGGTTGGAGGTTTGACATGATTTTCGTCTTATCCATGTTCCTTTTCACTTGTTGAGAAACTCTACTGAGGTCATAGAGCATTGTACCGAAATCTTCCATGGTCTCAGCCATGACTACTATACTATACTATAGCATCGGCAAATCGTAAGTGAGTGATATACTCGCCACTGACCAGAAGCTTGAAGACATCTTCCAATGCAGCGACGAACACTTTCGGAGATGTAACATCTTCCTGTCTCACACCTCGCTGCAAGTGGATAGGTTTCGAGTTTTGGTCCAGGAGTCGCACTAACATTGTGGCGTTTTCATACAAATACTTTAACACCTCGATTTACCGGTAGTAGATTTGGCACCTTAGGAGAGATCACAGCCCAGGTTTCGATAATCTAAGGCTTTCTCATAGTCCACAAACGCTAAGCACAGTGGCTTGTTATACTTTTCGACTTCTTATGTATAACTTGCCGCAGCGTATGGATATGGTCTGTGGTGCTAAAGACTTTTCGGATACCGGCTTGTTCGGGAGGCTGGAAATCACCAAATGGCTCAGCAGTGTGATGGGTCAAAAATTCTTCAATAGGGTTTTGTGGCCCTTTTTGAAGGAGAGCACTACCACACTTCTGTGCCATGCTTGTGGTGTTTGATTATCTAGTATGACGGAGTTAAATAACTTCTGAAAGGCCCGTAGGATTGGTGTACCATCCGCGCTCAGAGGCTCTGCTGAAACTCCATCATCACCAAGAGCCTTGTTGTTCTTAAGTTGTCTAAGAGCCATTTTAATCTCGTACAGGCTGACGTCCGGGTGTCTTCAGTGTAATGTCGGGTTGGTCGTGTTCCATCCAAGACATGACTTTTGGCAGGTGACTGCGTTGTCGTATATAACTGTCCATAGAATTCTCAATCTCTCACAGCACTCCGGTTTAGACGTGACGATTGCCGTGCATCCTCAGTCTTCAGCTTCGTCAGTTGGCTTTGTCCAACAGACAGATCTCTTACGAACACTTTAGAGCCTTTGTTCCACTCGATGGCTTCTTTAATACTACATGTATTAAATTGACGCGTGTCGCGAGTCAAAGACTTTGAGATCTGTCTGTTGAGCAGCCGGTATATAGTAGCATCATCTGAGGATGCCAGAACCATTTTCCGTATTACTTCCATAAGTTGCAGGGCAAAGTCTGTTTGTACACTGGGCCTTGAAGACCTTAAACTCAGCCGTATGGACAGCTTCTACGAGCCTGTCGTAGTATGAGTCCACTTCCTCGCAATCTGCTAGGCATTCGAAACGGTTTCGCAGTTAGAGCTGAAATGGTGGGTTTTGGACGGGGATAGGTAAAGGTCGGCGCGTAGACTTTATCAGTCTGGACCTCTGGAGCTTGACATTAGATTCAATGAGCCTCTCACCAGTCTGTGATCGCTCCCGGTTTTAACCGCATTGATAACAGAGACGTCATTAAACGTCTGTCGTCTCGTCGACAAGATAAAGTCTATCTCATTTTTGTTTTTGCCATCGGGGCTCACCCAGGTCCATTTGCGGTGATCTAGCTTCCTGAAGAAGGAATTCATCATAAAGAGTCCCTCCTTCTCCATGTCGGCCAACATTTGGCCCCGAGGGTTCCGGTCTCCAGTTCCAAATTGCCCCACTCTCAGCTCATTCCCGAATCGTATACCCAGCTTCGCGTTAAAGTCCCCCATGACCACAGTGAAATAAGTGTTAGAGGTATGTATGGCTCTAGAAATATCCTCATACATGACCTCAACCTCATCGTCGGAGTGCGTTGAAGTCGGCGCGTAAACCTGTATGACCTTCAACGAATACGTTATAAGTTACGTTATAAGGTATGCCGCCCTAGTCGACACACTCTCGTGTTTCACTACGTTCCTTGTGGACGAGGGACTTTTGAACTATGAACCCGACATCACCTTGGAACAGTTGGTCGCCCTCGCGGAAATATAGCAGGTTCCCGGATTTTAGGATTATCGTGGGGAGGACACGATATTCCTAAAAACTCTCTTTGGACTTCAGACAAACCTATGATATCCCAATGTAACCTGCTCAGTTCCTTCTCCAGTTCAATGATATTCTCGTCGGTCCAGTGTGTGTGAGTGTTATATCTTGCCAGGGCTAGACGTTGTCGGTTTTAGTAACACGGTGTCTACCGGGGATTTTTAGCACCCCGGTTTCTTTTTCCTTATTTCCTGTTTCTATTCCTGAATCTGTTATCCCAGCGATTGTGATATTGTGTTCCATAATTCTTCTATCAGGGTGAGACTAATTGGTCAATAGGGATTTCAATAAAAGCTCAAGTTGTTATAATATTACTTGTTTCATCTTTAGAATCTCTCGACAAAATCGGGTTTATTCGTTCAAATCACTTAACTCTTTTTTTCTTCTTAGCCAGTGAAATATTGATTTGTCTATTAAAGAACTAAGTTTCCTTTTTATTTTATTTTCTTCTTTTGTGTCCGGATTCCATGTAGATCCAGAATCAGAAAAAGGTTCTAAATTTGTAAAAGGCGGCATTGGTTCGATACCCGAAATGAGACTTGACCCTCTGATTACCTTTGATGACAACTTAATTTATTTAATTTTATTTGCCTATCATCTTATAATTAATCATTATCTAGATGTAGAAGAAATAAATAACATCAAGTATTTATAAATTAGGTACGTTATATCAGAATTCTGAATCGCAGAATTAAATAAATAGAGTTATTTAGTTTTCCTAGAACTAAGTTAGTTTTGTGAAAGAATTTATAAGTTGAGGAAAAATTCAACAACTCAAGTTATTTAATTTATTTGACATTCGTTTTGTCATTGACCACAGTTATTGATTTATTTACTGAGTTATTTAGTTTTCCTTTAAAAAAATTGTGTTTGTCTGAAGATATTTATTATTCCATCTGTCATGGCCTGTCTGACAAAAATGGCTATATCTTTGGAACGGAATAAGATACGAAAACGCCTGTAAGGCTCAAATATGCGGCAGGTTTTAGGTGTTTTGAAAATAGGATAAAGTCAATTTCGCCAAAATCGGAGTTATTTAATTTTCCAACTACGGGGACGATATGTAAGGAGTCATTACAAAATGTGCGACGGAGTTGCGGGCACAGGTAGTAACCATATATTTAAAAACAAGGCAACACGGCCTGGCGCCCATATGTTACGGATTTGTTCCTAACAAAGGCCAACTACTTGGATTACCCATATATGAATTGTTCTTATAAGTCTGGACGCTGCATTTTCGTAAAGCCTTACGTGAAACACCAATTTATTGTCCCTGATGCCGACGATGTTTTAAGTACTATAGATCATTTCTAGCCGTCATTACTTACTTACTACCCATATTCATATTTCCCAGTTCAATATACCATTCTCATGTATTTAATATTGCTATTATTAACTAATCACGACGCTATATCTTTAATTAACTACTATTCAGGACAAAACAGCAAGCAGTGTCGGTGCTATAGACGTGTGGGATTGGAAGGAGCGGCAATGGATTCAGGAGACAGAAATGTCCATGCCACGCCACGGTCACGCACTGGCATACCTCGGCACTCAGCTGATTATCATTGGTAAGCTGCCTTCATTTGTGGAGAAATAGATAAGCGTGTCAGAATATTATCACCCCATCTCATCCCGTGGGGTGCATAGAAGTCGACCCGAGGGAATATCTACCAGAGGATGGGCAGTAACGTCTCTCTGTGTACTATGACCATTATACCGCGATCGCCAACCCGTCTGCCAAGCGTGACGATTATGCCATATCCCTCCAAGACTTGTCCAGCAGTGGACTTTTTTACAGCTGTGATGATGAGGATGAGATAAGCGTAATTATATCCATGGGTATGGAACAGGACAGGTATGTTCATTCTGAGGCATGGACTAGCTCATTATTGGTAAGATCAGCGACTATCGGCACATATTAAGCCTGTGGTCAGCATCGTTCCTTACCTAACTGTTAACCTTAACTCTAGTTTATTTAACCGTTAATAACACAGCTATAAGCCATTGTAGTAACCTTCCTAATGTCACATCAACATTTTGGCTCGTTCAGTGCCCATGACTTTTTCGGCACACGGGCTGTTACAGAATTTGAATAATATTTTTTTTCATTCTGGGCCTCTACCGGCTAAGTCCCCGAGCATCGATGTCTTAAATGGCGTTCAAATAATAGTAGGAGAGACGTGGAAGATCGTCCTTCACCGATCTGATAACCAGATGAGACGTATTTTTTATAAACAAATATGCCTATAATTGCTTGCCTATCGAAAAGTGCTCATGGCTATTTTTAATTAAATTAACTTTTATCGATTTTTTTTCATCACCTTCTTACTTTTGATAACCGAATAAAATTTATTTCACTGATAGTTTTTAATACACAGAATATGCCTAGGTATGCTTGCCTACTCATTTCTGTGTATAACTACCTGGCAAGCAGGTGTAAACAGGTAAGTCAAAATAGGTGACTCCATCGATCTGCTAACTTATCAAAAGTTATCTCAAATTTTAGATTATTTTATTTCAAAATTAGTCATTTAAACTTGCCTGCGAAAAATCGTACTTAAAGTACTGTTGCCAGGCTAAAAACTTTTAGAGTTTTAGCCACTTGATAGGTGCGACAGAGAAAGTAGAGCGCCCGAGGTCCGTGTGCTAGAGCAGGACACAACATAGCAGCTGTTGGCTATCTGACTGTAGAACGTATCCGAGTGCGCATGTTCTTGTATAGACGGAGTCGAAAATTATTTATTAGTGACAACACGTGCTAAATAACATTAATTTTCAAGAATTGTGATTTTAAAAATGAGTAAAAATTGTTTTTTGTGTGGTGAAAAAAAACAAATGATTGACTTTAATGAACATTCATTTAAAACATGCTATTTAAAATTGGCTTTCCGTAAAAAACATTGCTTTAAGTATGGAGATATTGAATTAAGCAAAGAATCGGTGGATTTTCTTGGTTATCATTACACGTGTTACAACAAAGTTACAGTAATAAAAAAAAAAATTGGACCGCTAGGAAAATTTCGGGTTACGGGATATTTTATGTTTTAATTGGTGGTTAATGTGATAGAAAAGGCATTTTTAATTTCTTAGATTTTTAGAACTTGGGATATAAAAGTTATAGCCAGTTTTATTTTAAGGTTACTTTTGGTAATCTGTGGGTCAACCCCATAACCGTGGAAACGTTGCAGTTCGAAAATCACTCTTACCGCCTAAGTAATAAAGATACTGTAAATATCAAAGTGTGTCTACTGATGTGGCAAATTATTTATTTTCAATTAGCTGTAAGTATGTATAGCGTAAAATAATATAAAAATTGAGATCAAATTAGTTGTAATAAATTGGAGTTCAAAATTACTGACAAGTGTAAATAAATGCTGTCTCTGTCACTCACATGTGCACGAGCATGCGCACTCGGATACGTTCTACGGTCAGGTAGCGAGCAGCTGCTATGTTGTGTCCTGCTCTAGCACACGGACCTCGGACGCTCTACTTTCTCTGTTGCACCTATCAAGTGGCTAAAACTCTAAAAGTTTTTAGCCTGGCAACAGTACTTTAAGTACGATTTTTCGCAGGCAAGTTTAAATGACTAATTTTGAAATAAAATAATCTAAAATTTGAGATAACTTTTGATAAGTTAGCAGATCGATGGAGTCACCTATTTTGACTTACCTGTTTACACCTGCTTGCCAGGTAGTTATACACTGAAATGAGTAGGCAAGCATACCTAGGCATATTCTGTGTATTAAAAACTATCAGTGAAATGAATTTTATTTGGTTATCAAAAGTATGAAGGTGATGAAAAAAAAATCGATAAAAGTTAATTTAATTAAAAATAGCCATGAGCACTTTTCGATAGGCAAGCAATTATAGGCATATTTGTTTATAAAAACTATTTGATAAAAAATACGTCTCATCTGGTTATCAGATCGGTGAAGGACGATCTTCCACGTCTCTTAGACCATAAATAAAGGTTGAAAATGACTTTACCAAGCGTTAAATCAATCGTTTAATCTCGTGGAAGCCGATTTAACGATTGATTAAGTAATTTTTAACCTTTATTTATTTAAACGCCATTAAAAACATCGATGTTCGGCGACTTAGCCGGTAGGGGTACGAAACATTTTTGATTTTATTACTGACTGTACCAAAAACTTTAAATTCGTTAAAATAAAATGAATGGGACGAAACTCGGAATGAAAAAAATATACTATTCAAATCCTGTGTTTCGGCCCGTGGGCCGAATGAGACATGTACCGAAACACTGAACTAGACAGAATTATATGGTATCGGCACAGGTGAACATCATATCACCGACAGAGAATCTGATCGTACCCGGGATCCATAATAAACCCTTTTCGAATAGTCACTTAGGTGACTTTAAGGTATCGGTCCCAATACTAGTCATTAGATAACAGCTGTTAAGCCATTTCACTGCCCCACTGGGTGGTTTTAACTACTCTTGACACTTCGGGTAACCATTTCCCGTTCGCGAAAGAAATAAAGCGGTCTCATATAATCATATTCCCTGTAGGTGGCGTGACAACGATATACATGCGTCCTCTGAACAACGTTGAGTCGTATTGTTGTGAACGCGGTGCTTGGATCCGCGGGGTGGCCACGTTGCCGTCACCACTCTCCGGCCACGGCGCCGTCACGCTGCCGCCAGCCTCACTCATGTGAAACTTAAGGTAACTTATACGAATGTGAAGACTGCGATCCCCCACCCGTCTGCCAAGCGTGACGATTATGTCATATCCTTCCAAAACTTGTCCAGCAGTGGACGTTTTTACAGCTGTGATGATGAGGATGAGACAAGCGCCAGCCTCACTCATGTAAACTTAAGGTAACTTATACAAATGTGAAGACTTGTTTCATGTGACACTTGGTATAGTAGTATAGTAGAATTTGATCACGTGATGATCTTCAGCAAAGTGTTGTGCTTGAGCCCACGAAGGTTTCTGATTTGGTTTGGTTACTAATCTGCGACAGATGGCGCCACTATCATTCCAATGAATGTCATATATTGCCGTAGCGAATGTAATCTACGAATCAAATCCGAAGCAAATCGCCGAATCAAAATGTTAACCACAGTAGTTGTTTGATAGTTAGCAACAGATTATACAACACATTTTTTACTTACTTATATTTTTTTCTTCGATATAGGTGTACATTCCAGGTGAGATATAACCTAAGATGGAAGAACAAAGAGTGTACCGCTGATAAAGACTTAAAGCACTATCTATTCTTAGAGGATCCATAAGTTTGTAAAAAGATTCAGTCAATTATATTGTATTGTTACTAAAATCGTGAGTGTCAAGTAACGAGAAAAAAAATTGTTTGTGTTAAATTATTTACTTATATATTTTGTTGCTTCGATCGTTTTGTGTTTATTAAAAGGTTTGAATCATTACACTGTGGTTTCATTCGGTTTTCTCTGAATGGTTCTCAGTAAACACGAGAAACAGTATACTTTCGTTTAAACTTATGTAGAATGATCCTGTTTTGCATTAGTAACTTCTAAAAGACCAACAATCTCACAGTACAGTACCACAGAAGCAATAACTTTTGTTCTACAACTTTTGATAATTTGTTAGATTTTATTTTCATGCTAAAATAAGTATTAATTTAATTTCCCGCTTGAATGTTTAACTCTACGAGCATCACAAAGACGACGCGCGCTTGGCGTCGTTCTTGAACTTATGATTGAAACATAGACCTACAAAGGTCACGACAGTACTTACATCAAAAACTTTTATATAAATTTTTTATGCATGTATTGAGTTATATCCGAACTCGTAGAACAAAAGTTGTTGCTTTTGATGTTAGCAATCTAGGGCTGCGAGGTTGTTGGTGTTTTACAACTAACCATGTATATACAAAATGCCACTAACCAAACTACCTAGAAAACATACAGGGCTTAATATTAACGACCAATCAGTATTTCAGAATAGTTATTATATCACGGTGAACATAGAAAAAAAACCAATAACAAAGAATGTTCACGTTTGGAAACTTTCAATCACCAATTTGTGAACGTGTACAAATTATAAAATAATTCGATGACTTAAAATTTTTGTAATATTTATAAGTCGTATATGGTATACTAATGTTTATAGGGTATATCACCGCACTCGGATTACAGAAATACAAAATATTACTAAAGTTAATTATAAATTAAACATGGTTCTGAGTAGCAACTATTCTAAATCAACGATATGTCGATTATAACCTAAAAGATCCAATATCTTACTGGCTTTTAATTCTTCTACTTTAATAAAATACCTGTTCATGAAAATAACATTTTATTCTTGTAGAGTTAACTTATCATATACAACTTATCTATTATACTCTTCGAGCATTAATGGTCGAAGATTATACTTAATTCTATAATTAGATCGAATCTATTGTATCCTTATCTCTAATATCACAAAACGACTAAGTATATTGGTCGATAAACCATTTAATTCTCTATTCGAGTATCTGGGCTATATGTATAATACAAACTGTTATGCAACGTGTAACTCAATGGCGTGTGATTTCAGGTGTAGGTATCTCACTGATATAGCTTTCACCTATTATTAAATATACTGTTAATGAATGTGGAAATCTAAAATAATGCAAGTCTACGGTTAAATTTGATGCTATAATAAGCTTATGATTAGGTGAATAATTTTATAAAGAGTTTGTAAACCCTTCAGTTGCGGTCGAACAATTTAACACCAATTTGTATTAATACATATGTTTCTTAGGTTTATTGTGTATTAAACTTAATCCCAAACTTCTCTGCAAACTCCGAGTAGATCTCTTTCGAAGCCTTCTTCACAGGGTGAGTATCTCTTGAAGAATAGGATATTATTGACGGGGACGAATCGACTTGGTTTTATGTTGCGAATCGTTTCCTGGAAACATACAAGAATGCTTTTAAAATATTTTTATAACGTTCCTTGCAAACCGTTTAGAAGGAATGATTGAATCTAAATACACAATCGCACATCGTAATATTAAAACCAAATAAAAAGCAAACAAACCCACGCATAACACTATAATGTGGAAATCCACATTATATCATCAGACAAAAATCTCACACCACACGAAGTATTTGTTATGGTATTCCGAGAAATAATAACCTGCCTAAACTAAATTTTCGAATAGGAAACATTCTTAAGAATGGTCTATAGTCAGACATTTGGCGGTATTACACCTATATGCTCGAGGAGCCACAGCAGCTTCGAGGAGTACAGAAGCCAGCACATACAGCCCAATCTGGCAAATTTCTTTTATAGATTTTCAACTTTATCATTTAAGCATAAGATTCACTTTCAATTGAGGAAATTTGACAGATTGGGGTAGCTTGATCTGCTGGCGTCTGTACTTCTCCTAACTGCTAACTGACATCATGGCTGGACAAACATAGAACATATTCTTAACGCTATATTGTTATAAGATAAGTTTTTAGGAGACTTTTTTAAGAAACGTGGAATAAAAAGAAGAAAGAAACAGAAGTCGGGGCAACCCTAGGATAACTTACTCTCAAAAGCAAAGTAAATAGAGAGGAATGGAGGAAAATACTATACTATTTAGAATACAATATACGAAGTGTAATTGTTTTATTTAAGGAAATAGTAGCTCAAATCGTTTAATACCTTTATACGACTAACAGAATGCTTTGTATAATGTTCGGACGAAATATCGGAAAACAACAAGCCTAATCTATTGTAGCATGCCCTTCAATGAAGGACTACTTTTGTTATCAAAGACTCTGATACCAGTGATAAGCAATTTCGGAATGTAATCTTTCTTTTATAGGTAGCAACGAAAACACATAAATGTATTATTAGAAAACTATCGAGATTAGGGGATTTGCCTGTTGTGCGGATGTTTAAATTTTTTATGAATATTACCGAATTTGGTACAAAAACAAATAATCGTTTTTCAGACTCGCAGCCTATCCAATGCCCTTAATACGAGATACGACGACACAATCAGAAAGGGCCTGTGTAGACAAAATGCATCTTTGCTAAATAATCACAGAAATATAATATACTAGTTATCTATCAGAAAGGCATATCAATAACTTGTAAATACATTTTTACTTTGTTACCCATTCAGAAATGTTTTCCTCTAATTAAAATAAACTAAACAATGCAGTGTGAAAAAGAATTGAGATGAAAGCGTTAAGGCAGTAGGTACTGTGACGACCTTCTTGGTTGCACACCTTCGTTCGTCCAATCGTTTTAAAAAAAAAATTAAAAAGAAATCGTTTGAAATTAGAATATTTCAAACTAAAACAAAATTCTTTTCTAACAGTCAGTCTGCGAAAGATCTCTACAGGGTAGAGATCCCTGTTACCTATCATAGTAAAATTGAAGAAAATATACAACCGATTACTCAACTTCAGTGTATCATTTCCAATATTAACAAGATCCTGAAGACGATCTGGAGTAGTAGAACCCCATATGGTTATCTATATAAGTATGTATTTACAAAATAAAGTAGTAGATGTAATATATCAGTTATCTGGTTTCCATAGTACAAGCTCTGCTTAGTTTGGGATCAGAGCGCCGTGTGTGAATAATGTCCCAAGATATATGAAATAATAACATGTCAATTCGCCAGACAAAAGATACCGAGTGCTTTATGTCCATGATATTCATTACATGTATTCTTAATACTATTTTTAAAATACATATGCATAAATTTACTTACGATAGGTATTTCATCGACGCCGGCAGTATCACCAGAGTCCATGTTTGTATCTTCTTCCAACATAATGACACTCCTTGGGTGCACATGCTTTGCATAGCTGGCCACACAAAAAGCACCAAATAGATACAGAAGTATTAAGCCTCTCATTGTGGATGTAGTATTTTCGGAAACTGACCCAACGTGTGTGTCTATCGAATCTCAGATTTGTTTTGATACGGTTATACTTTCGCTGCCATTTTTAAACGTTTATTTGTTATCTTTATACTCGTTATTATACGTCATAGACTCACACGAGCCATGCAGACTGTCTGTTTATCTGAGATTCCCCTTTATTTACTTACAATGCACGTCAAAGTAAGCTCGTGCGTTACTATTTCCTAATAAAACTGCGTATGGAATGGATCTTTAAAGTATTATATTATGAATATTTCCTAATTATTACGTCATGTTGATGGGTATTCATCGGAGATTACCATTAATATGCTTTTGGAAATACCATCAACAATTTGACGTCGGGGATCGTTCTAATATTTGTTTCCTTTTGTGTACTTGTATACCTAAGTAGGTAGGTACTTTTCAAACAAATTTATACTTTATGGAATACATTTATTCGAAGTCAAGTAAGTATTTAAAATCTAATAACCTAAACCTCAATAAACCTCCGAATATAAGAGCTGATACTCTTACGCAGTGTAAGAGTATCACCGATTTTAACCAAACATAGCTAATAACCACAGCAATTAAACTGGCTTTCAAATCGGTACATCCGTTTGAAAGCTACGATACCACAGACACACACATAGTGACAGGCAGACATCAACGTCAACCTTATTACACCCCTACTTTTGCGTCGAGGGTTAAAAACTAAATCATTATGATATGAAACTACATATACAATATATATTATTTAACATTTTTCAAATTCAAAAGAACTAGGCTCCCTTTCAATTGCAATAGGTTAAAAATAACTATTTAAATTCAGTGCTAATTTTCCGAGATTATTTTGTTTCCTATAGCGGAAAAGAAATTCTATAGTAGGTATTTTGGAATCATAAAATTATTTCAAATACGGACAAATTTGACATGATCTGGTAGCCAAAATAGTGTAACATACGTAGTGGACGTAAGTTAATTTAGTTAATAATGTGTCAATTTACATAAAGCCAACATTTTACATACATATTCATTGGCAAAATCACCTTGTCCCGAGCAATTTGGACTGGCAGTACCTACCTATGTTTTCTGATTATTTATACGAGAATGAATAATTCAGCGCAATAATATAACATATATATATATATATATATATATAATATAGCATATGATCTTGATTTTTGCAAATTCTCTTCTTGACAACAATGACAAATTGCCACGCCTTTTTGTGTATAAATTTTTATTTGTTGTGTATTAAATTTAAGGTACCTACCCTTAAATAGGTTGAATACAAATCAATAGAAAAAGGAGTGAATTGAGACGAGAACAAAATTTTCCTTAAGGAACCTTAAACAGGGTGAATATTAATACAGGAGTGAATAGACGGGAACAACGGCAAAGCGGTAAAAGTGGGTGAATCCATCTCTATTCACCCCGGCATTTTTTCGCCCTATTCTACCGTTATGTTGCCAACTAGAAACGGATTTTGAATTTTCATATGTAATCTGATACAGTACCTAATCAAAATCTATTATTTGTGTTTTGTTCACAATAATATCAACAAACCACAAAATATAAAATAAATATTGGTTAACATACAATTGAGAAGTATTATGCCTAATCTACAAGATATTAATAAATACTATACCTTATATATCTAATCACTGATATGATTATTCTAATACGAATTGTTGTATCAAACGTAAACAGTGGAAATATTCAAGGAAAGTACCGTTATAAGTATTTATTGTTGTACAACTGTTCTGAGAAGTAAAATCACGCCATTCCACGTTAGTAACCTCAAAAAAGTAAACAACTGCGACTTTAAACATGGCCTCGGTGTGTATTATAACGAGTCATTCCACTTTCCAGCGACGCGAAGGAAAAGTTTATGAACAATGAAGTGAACTCAGGGTTAATCTGACCGGTCAGTTTAGTGATGCAAAAATTGTTTTTTTTTTAAGACAACGCCTGCATTAGGGATTCCAATCCCTGTGTCGCGGTGTACTTTACAAACATATAATAGACGAACACAATTTACATCCAGACTTAGAACAACAATTTATGGGCCAGAGAAATAGTTCACATCAAAGCACACACAATTTTTTACTAGATTACATTAGATATAAAGTAGCATACGAGATACTATCGTAGCCGATATTTGAAAACGCATTGATCATTAATTTCAGAGTATCTTCAGATCCTCTAGAAATATACTGGAAAATAAAATGGTGAAATAGCAACTATTTTCTCTCACCAACTATCTGGCTTACCCGCATTTTTCCGTACTTAATAATACTTAATATCTACAAATATGTTCGTGGTCCTTTAAAACCATATACTATAGTCAATAGTAACAATGACATCAGCATGTCAGCCGAATGACGTCCACTGCTGGACAAAGGCCTCCCCAAAAAAATTGAGAGCTGTCTCCATCTTTTGTAGGGATATGCCATAATCGCTACTCGTAGCAAACGTGTTGGCGATCGCAATGTGATGGTCATAGTATCCAGAGGGACGCTGCTGCCCGTTCTCTGGGAGATATTCGCTCGGGAAACACTTATACTCCCCCATGGGATGAGATGGGGTGAAGATTACCGTCAACCACATAGCACAGTACTAACAATGACAAAGATATTTTCGCGGCGGGTTCATATATCATTGTAATTTGGCTGCCGAATGAATCATTCAGATTCATGCTGGAGCGTAAACTTGAGCAGCCTCACTCTTAAACTTTAACACGGCTCCGAACTGAGTTTTATGTCAAAAACCTGAAGACACTTATTTTTCCTTAGTATTTCGCACGAAAATGAGAATGAAAAAAGGTTGGCTAAATAAAACCAATCATCATTCTCATTTTGGCGCGAAATACTGAGGAAAAATAAGTGACCTTTAGACCTGTAGACTAGTGAGACCCTCCGGACCACCGCATTGAGGGATTTAATAGTTACGTATGCCATGTTCTTTTCACACGAGCTATATTACAGAGAGACTAGCTGTGCCCAGCGGTGTTACCCGCCTTAAATTTTATAAATTATCACAGCTGCTCCCTCGTGCGTGATAATATGTAGCCTATAGATTGACCCGACCTTTTAGTAATATTCATGCAAAAATTGAAGTAGATCCGTGCAGTCCTTTTTGAGTTTTTAGCCCGGACTTATATACAAAAAAACAGACACACAGACAAAAATTCTAAAAACTATATTTTGGGCTTCGATATCCATTGTAGATCACCCACCAAGTATCATTTAAAAAAAATATTCAATGTACAGTTTTGACTTTGCTACGATTTTAGAGAGATTAGAGAGAGATGTAATGATATTTTAACTAATATAGTGGTGTAAATTGCCAGCATTTCCAAGTAGATATTTACTTGGTACTGGGAGTGTTGCCGAGGTTACGAGAGGTAAAATTTTATTTCTGCGCTTATTATTAACACAGAATTGACATTTACAAAGTAAGAGTAGATATATTTCGTTACGATTTCCGATTAAGTAATAATTATTGAAATTATTGCAATGCAACTATAAAGAAAGAGTAAACATTCTAAGAAATATCTTGAAAATGTGTTTAGAAATCATGAAATAAGAATACTTGGAAGTTTATATTTCATAAATCTTTATAAAGTTTAATAATTATTATTTTGTCTACTACACGAAAATTGCGCGGACGGAGGAATATGAAAATTTAGAACAGTTAAAGTTCATATGAAGAATGCAGAACGCTAACATTTGAATAAAAAAACATGACACACCCTACCATGCTTTTTACACACTGACAAACTGAGAAAAGATGACAAACTGAATGTTAAATCTATGAACAGATTATTTTTTTTTGTCCGTAATGTCCATAATCTTTGACAATAGAGTCTTAACGTTTGAATTATGAACAGGGTCCGCTCTTAATGATTTAAATCGCTATAACGCGGGGGACTACAAACAAGCAATTCTCGGACCCAAAGCATACCTATACTTGAAACAACTATACATATGGGTCACACAGATAATTGTCTTCTGCGGGATACGAACGATCCCGGAGGTAGTATCGAAGCCTCAACCTTTACCACACGAGCAGTTAAAAACTACTATAATGTATAATAACTTAATAAATAACTCTAAGAATTGCGAAGAAATAAATGATAAACACAATAATGTACAAGATAAAAATACAAAAGAATTGCCAAACTTAAGTGGGCTTATATATACATCGTAGAACCGATGGCCGCTGGGGCGGAAAGGTTCTCGAGTGGCGACCACGCACCGGAAGACGCAGAGTGAGCAGGCCCCCTACAAAGTGGACCAACTAACTTGCAAGGGTTGCGGCCATTGTGGAGATAACTGTGAAGAGGCCTTTGTACAGCGGTGGACGTCTTTCGGCTGATATAATGATGATGTACAAGATAAATCGTCATAAACGATTATTATTTATTTATTATTAATAAAAGCATTTAATTTAGATCTTCACAGGAGTTGTCAAAATAAAATTATTTCTGGAATTCGTTTGGAATCTACAACGGCAACTGACTGGTTTCGAAGTTACCTGTATGGCTGTCAGCGACGTATTTGCATAGATGACTTCATGTCTTCTTGGTGGCGGCGGCGCTGGCGTTTCTCAGGGTGGCGTTATATCTCCATTACTCTTTTCTATATTTATTAATTCAATTTCTTCTAATCTAGTTTCCTCCTACCACCTTCATGCAGATGACTTACAAATATATACGCAAGCCCCGTTAGATTCCCTACTGAATGCCATATACCTAGAGCAAAAATCCGAATGTAGTGGGTCTTACCGTTAATCCTTCCAAGACTCAGGTCATATTTATTGTTAGTCAGCACAAAATTAATAGCATAGACTGGTTGCAACTCCGCAAGGTAATATTTAACAATACTGTCATACCATATAGTGACTAAGTTCGGAATCTAGGGATATATTTTGATTGGGCTCTCTCCTGGAGTGCAAAATTGCAGGAGACTATTCGCGACTGCGGGTGCGCTCCGTAGATTACGGAATTTCATCCAACCTCCACCAAAATTGCACGTGCACAGTCTCTCCTACTCCCAGTCCTTGACTACGCAGATGCCAGCTATATAAATCTCACGGAAGACAAGCTTGACAAACTTGAGCGTCTTCAAAACTTCTGCATACGATTCATATTTGGTCTTCGAAAATATGATCACGTATCCAAATTTCGCAAAAAACCTCAAGTGGCTTCCTATAAGACTCCGCTGAAATACTCACATTCTATACATACTTTACAATATTTTGTTCAATCCCGTTAACCCCCACTACCTTAAGGAACGATTTGAGGTCTTTGAGATCATTGGGAAATCTGAAGCTTACAATGCCGGTGCACTATACAGACTTCCTAGATAAGTCTTTTACAGTACAAGCAATTCGACTGTGGAATGCACTACACTGGTAGTGCATTCCACAGTCGAATTGCTTGTACTACTAATACGACTTTCTCAAAATATAACATCGTTTAAAATGTGGTGGAAAACCACTATTTACCTTACTAGTTAGATTAGTCCTGCTACTTAACAGGTAGGTTGATTGCCGTTTAAATTTTAGTATAAATTTATTTATGGAATTATGAAATATTTATTAGTTTATTATAATTGTTTATGTATGAACATGAATGTATGAAAGTACATTAATCTATGTAGTATATAAATAGTATGTAGTATATATAAGGTAAGAACACTACACTCTGCAGAACTGACGATGGTACATTATCAGCTGCCTGCCTGCACTGAGAATACCGGATCTAAGAGGGAAAGATAGAAAATGATAACAAAAGACCGCATATAATTATTTGTATATTTGTTACTAATTACCCCCGGATTCGTCGTAGAATTGCCAATGTGTGATGTTGGTTAAAACGTTTCTCCGTCTGATGCATTGTAGGTTCAATCCCATCAACTCGCCCTTAGGACAGACGGCTAGGTCTGCAAACAAAAATATTATGTCTATTAGTAATGGAATCGGGAATTACTATGCAGAATCCATGACAAACAAAATATAAAATTAATATGTACTGTTTGATGCAATTTACTTTGACGGGCCGGTTGGCGTGGTTAGTAAATGCTTGCCTTACACGCCACAGGTTCGATTCCTATCCAGGATAGATATGTGTGTGCATGAAAATGTCTGTTTGTCCTGATTCTGGGTGACATTATTTATACATATAAGTATGTATTTACAAAATAAAGTAGTATTCATATCAGTTGTATTTTTATTTTTATTTCCATACTACAAGCTCTGCTGAGTTTGGGACCGATGTGAATAATGTCACAGGATATTATAAAAAAATCCCACCGCCTCCAGCCCGGAATAAATGTGTTTTTAAAACACACACATTTTTAGGACAATATACACAAGCGAATTACATAGGCCAGTATGTTACCAAACACGTGTTTTCTCAAGGAAGGTCGATTCTCAAGGGATTAGCGATTAATTTTAATTATGAAAGACAATTGCATCCATTAGTAATTAATAATTATTTTTTTTCAAGACAAGAAAGAAAGAAAGCAGAATTTATATGACATTCATAAGTAGTCAAAAAATTTATACCAACATTCAAAACATTTATTTATAAATAACATTATAATAATTAATAGTTCCTAAAGATATATTAGCTATTACTATATAAGTAAAAATTTAAAACTACATTACTATGTATTTGAGCCGTTTGGGGTCGAAACGCTTGGCCCATGGGGTCCAAATGCACCCTATTTCGGGATATTGCAAAATTGATCATTGACACTTCACGTGACCAGAAGGCTGGCCTTTATTTTGGTCAAAGAATCAGTATTGCCATACAACGTGCCAATGCTGCCAGCCTTCTGGGTACGACAACGATGAGGAATTTTTTTTGACGCTGTTTAGATTTAGTTTATTTTATATCTATGTAGGTTTAATGTAGTTTTTAACATTCAAAATAAATCAAAAATAAATCACATTCATAATAGCCTGTTGGTGTAGTGGTTAGTGACCCTGACTGCTAAGCCAGAGGTGGAGGGTTCGATCTCAATGTCCTAATATATTTATTTTAACGGTTAAAGACATTTATTTCTCAAAAACAGAATATAACATTCACTTACATTGAGAAATACAGATAAACAATATTTATACGATATACAATATTTTATTGATAAAGAAAGTGATAAGACCTGCTAAATATCACAGCAATTAGTTTTATGTATATATATATATATATATATATATATATATATATATATATATATATATATATATAACGTAAAATTATCTATACATATAATAAAATCGAAGAAAAGTCAAAACTGTACATTGAATATTTTTTTTAAAGGATACTTGGAGCGTGATCTGCAGTTGATCTCGAAGCCAAAAATATTTTTTTGAGATTTGTTGTCGGTTTGTCTGTTTGTTTGTCCTGGCTAAACTCAAAAAATACTGCATGGATTTACTATATTTTTGGCTTCGATATCGATTGTAGATCACGTCCCATGTACCCTTTTAAAAAAATATTCAATGTACAGTTTTGACTTTCCTACGATTTTATTATATGTATAGATAAATTACAACCAGACACAGACAAATAATCGTGCTCATCACACAAAGATTTGTCCCGAGTGGGAATCGAAACTATGACCTCTGCTTAGCATGACTGACTGCTAAACCAGAGGTTTGCACTTTGCTGTAATATAGCTTATATATCCGAATAACACAAAGGCTATAAATTATAAAGTATAACGCGGTAAAAACCGCGGGGCACAGCTAGTTACAAAGATGTACAGTTTAGTTCCATGTGGCAATAACAGTTCATATTTGACATACATTACTGCTTGTATAAAACATGTTGGTTTTCACTGTTACTCAAGCCCTGGGTGAGGTTGTTTAAAAGCAGTAATGAATGTGGAATACTGACCAAATATTGACACTTTTATAAATTGGAACATGTATACTTGAATGTCAAGATAGTGGAAAATAAAAATAATATATTGATTAATTAATATATCTTTATTCACTGGGTACTTAATACATAATATACAATAAGCTAATAATTAGTATATTACTGATTCAGTCGTTTGAAGTTTGGATTTAGTTTTGCAGTCAAAATGTTATCCTCGCTCTTCTTATTTCCTTGCCTCATCTGTTCTCGATAAGCTGCAACTGGAGAAACCGCTGGCTTATAGTACGGCTTATACAGGCCACGGTTTATCTTCGGAGAACAACCCAGAAGAATAGGTAACGAGCACATACTTGATCCACTCTTTGGATACACAGCCATAACTGGTCTAGTTCTCTGCAAAGGCTGCGGGGCTTGATATGGCAACGAATATTCGGCACCTCGGACAAATGGCACCGTCATCGTCGGAAGGATATTGTTCATCATGGCAGCATGGGACAGCTCAGCAAAAATATCATCGTCACTTCTGGAGCGAGTAGGTCTCAGGTTTTCAGGTAAAAGTTCCGAGTTTTCAGGATTCATAACATCTATGTCGTAATTTGTACGGGACTCCAAAGATGGGACTGCTTCATGGATCTGTGTCGAATATACTGGAGGCAAGGAATGCAAAGGCCCAAACTTCAAAGCAGCCGAAAGACTACTGTGTACATAGGGGTATAGTCCATCCTCGTAAAAGTCTACATTCTCATTCATTGAATCTGTATCCGGTGATACATTAGCTGTATAATATGGTACCTTTTCGGCGTCAAATGGAGTTTGCTTGAATTGGTTCCTCCAGAAAGCTGGCGCTGGTATATTTGGACGTACTCCGTATTCCAAGGGCACGCGTAAAGGTAATTCTTCGTCCAAAACTATGAAGTCGTGTGATGCTAATGTGGGCACTGTTGGCAGTCTTATGACGTCACTAGTCTCTGGATACCCGTTTATGTCTTCACCATCTTTCAATAAAAAAGGGTTCTTCATTAAGTTGCGTTGAGCACTGATGTAGCGTTTGTAGTTACCATTGTCCAAATAGTTCAGTGGGACACTTAAAACAAGGCTGAAGCTTGCAAAAATCAGACAGAGACCGAACATTATTACTATAACCTCTGTTCTGTGCTTCTGTATTAACAAATAATATAATGTGTTTCAATACTTCATAATGCTCGTCAATTGTTTCGAAAATCAGCAAAATATCCGAGTCAATGACCAATCCAATAATGTTATTTGGTTTCGTATTACAATTATTTGCAATATTCTTACATGACATCGGATAATATGCAACTGTAAGTTTATGCATATCCAAATCACATTGTTATTTGATTAGCCTATTGGTCTAGTGGTTAGTGACCCTGACTGCTAAGGCTAAGGTCGTGGGTTCGATCCCCGTCCAGGACAAATCTCTTTGTGATAAACACGATTTTTCGTTGCGTCTGGTTGTAATTTATCTATAATATGTATGTATTTAAAAATAAGCAAATACATTTATGAGTTGTCTAGTTGCCATATGTCCCAAGTTATTTATTTATTTATATGATATTCAAGAAAATCGCTTAGCTCTTACTCGATATTAGCGAAAAGGAGTTTTCGCAGATATGACACCTAACTAGACCGACTACTCAAAAAAACTAAAATATCTATAAAGACTTAATAAACATGGATGCTTTCCACCTATTTGGTTGACTTAAATTTCTACAACAAATGTCTAATTGTTGTACAATTAGACATTGGTTTTTAGGGGCCAATTTTTTAATTAATAATTAACAATATTTTATGAATTCAAATTTATATAACTTGTATTACTTATATACTTGTAACCGCTGGGAGGTCTTTGTCCAGCAATGGATGTCTTTCGGCTGATATGATGATATATGTAAATATATTATGATTATAATTATATATATGTAATACCTACGAGCTGTAGGCGTTACTTCAAGATTATTTTCGTACTTTTCGCTCTTAATCTACTGTCTATTTTTCCTTACTTGTCTTATTTGGTAAACAAACACTACTCGGTACGAAAATCACTAGTTTCGTCATCAATCACGCACTTTTAGTTAGGTATGAACATCTTGATTGTTGGAAGAAATACATACTATATAAATAACACCAAAAACTGCTTCAAATTAACCATCCAAACACATTAATTCTCTTAAAATCAAAATAATATCAGAATCCATTTCCACAGATTAAAAATTATATTGGCAATTTGACATTTCAAAATGCTAGTTTGTCTTTGGAACTTAGAGAAGGGAAAAGTGAATGATTGATTCTGACCAGTGTGAACTGTATAATTTTAATATAAAAAACTAAATAATAAAGCAGAATGTTTATATATATATCAAGTTATGTGTGTATGGTAATGTAAAGCATTATTTTTAAAAACTAAAGTTTTTGTTGTAACTGGTCGTAGACTAAAAGTATTATTTGGCAAGTGAATTTTTTTGAGTTCAGTCCTTCATTCGATAATTTCCCAACTCTATCAATTGTCTTTGGTTACCAGTACGCCATATTAGTTTACCAAATAAGACAAGTAAGGAAAAATAGACTGTAGACTAGTCTATTAATATTTATTATTTCTTTCTTAAATTGCTACACCCCTATCACTCGTTTAATTGTTCTTCTTGCTGATTTTGTCCATCCTAAGGTTGTCTGGAAGAGATCGCAGTTAGCGATAAGACCGCCCATTGTACCATATTTAATATAACTGTTTACTTTAAATGTAAATCTTGGTGTACAATAAAGAGTATTTGTATTGTATTGTATTGTATTGTTTGTATGTAGGCGTATTTTTTGCCCTTAGTATCGGATTATAGTCGTATAACAAAATTTTCATTTACTTCGTCTATATTGTAAAAACATAAAATTATCACAAATAATATGTTTAAATTTGTAAACATGATAAAATTATCTTAATAGATAAAAAATGCATGCAAAGTTTCAGTTATAAAACCACTATGTTGGGTCTTTTTAATGTCGAGCTACGATTGAATATACATACGTAGAAAATTTCAAAGATTTCCATTTTCGTACCATTTTTCCATTCAACTATTACTTTTTGTCAATTTCAACCCAAAATGTATTTACTTCCGATTTTCGGCCAATAAAAGCTTCAAGTAAAGACTAATTATTTTGAATGATAAATATTTTGTACTCTCTGTTTAAAAAAGAAGCATTAAAACGGAAAACGAAACGAACACTCGAACTTTAGGTACATGTATATACTTTTTGAATAACAGAGGTACTTATAGAGTTATTATAGCTTAAAATATTGTTTACACAGTTAAGTTAAAATGGTTATAATATGTTTTGCTATTTAAAGGGCACATGACCTGCAAAATAATTATGTACTATGGTATTGATTAAAGGTGTATAGCCCGCTAAATTATACCACAGAAATAGTGCCCAAATTATTATATATTTTTTTGTTTATTTACTAATATAACGACTCGGTTTAAGTTACATAATTCCTTCTCAACATATTATTAATATTACATATCATTTAAGGCAACTGAAATGGATCGTTCTAGTATTTCCACTACTAACGAGCAAAACTTTGGTGTTTTCAAACTGTAAAAATTCAGGTGTAACATATATCGTATGGGCCGCATATCCCATACAATTCACAATAAATATTGTTTATAATATTTTCTTCGTAATTTCGATTCTCTTTAACTCCTCGGTATTTTATGAAATTATCCATAAAATCTCTTTTAACCTTTGATAACATTTTTTATAAGTATATAATTTACCCGAACTTCATAATGAAATACTAGAGAATTATTATATAACGTTGATGGAATGGTATCAGTTATTTACTGATACCATTCCATAAACTTTATATAATAATTCTCTAGTATTTTATTATAAAGTTAATAATAAATAATATCCTGAGACATTATTCACATACGGCTATCTAACCCCAAACTAAGCAGAGCTTGTACTATGGAAACCAGATAACTGATATACTACATGTACTGCTTGTTTTGTAAATTCATACTTATGCATTTACGAACCACGCCAACAGGCCCGTCATAATAAAAATATAATGCCCGTCGTAATAAGCTGTGGAAGTATTTTTTAATCACAAGTTTGTGTCTATTGCTTAAAAATGATAGATAGAATGACAGATATCCAGTGAATAATATATTCAATGTAAATCAGGCATACATGGCCTTGAATTTACTTAGAAGAACAAAGACCACAATTGCTGTTCTTGCGCTATTCGCATCCAGCAGTATCCAGTGACCCGCACAACATTATCGTGCCATCTTGTAGGGGGCCTGCCCACGCTGCGTCTTACGGTTCGTGGTCGCCACTCGAGAACCTTTCTGCCCCAACGACCGTCGGTTCTACCAGCTGTGTGCCCGCCCACTGCCTCTTCAGTTTTGTAGTTCTTCGGGCTATGTCGGAGACTTTGCGGATTTCGACCTCTCCATTGCTCTTGGGGTGACCTTGAGCCTTCTAATAAGGCCCATAGTGAGTGACCACGTCTCTGTTGCGTAAGTCTTCACTACACACACTGGTCGAAGACTTGAGACAGTGCGGTATTTTGGACGAGAAGAAGTTACGTAGCTTCCCGAAGGCTGCCCAGCCGAGTTGGATTCTACGATTGACCTCCTTCTCGAAGTTAGACCTACCTATTTCGATGTTCTGGCCTGGGTAAATATAGTTCTCTACAACTTCGGAGTGCAGAGGCTCCAACCTTCATTTGAGTGGGTGTAACATGGACATTTGACATGATTTTCGTCTAATCCATGTTCATTTTCATACCCACTTGTTGAGAAACTCAGCTGAGGTCTTCGAGCATTGTTCCGAGGTCTTCTACGGTCTCAGCCATACATACTCGTCATTGATATTGTTATGATTAATATGATGCCAAAGCCTTTCCAGTCCAGAAGCTTGAAGACATCTTCCATTGAAGCGGTGAACAGTTTCGGAGATATAACATTTCCCTGTCTCACGTCCCGCTGCAAGTGGATAGGTTTCGAGAGTTGGTAGTATATGTTATGCAAATAATGTAGGTAGTTAAAATGATATGCAATATTTTTCTCTCTCTTACGTTTCTTACTTTTCTCACTTTCCTAATTAAACAACATAACAATTTTACCCATACTATATGTAGATTCTCTACTGCCGCACTATTACAAATCATAATCCAAATGCAATTAAATATTTTGTTTAACATGTTAATATAAAGCTTTATTACACACAGAAATAAAAAAAACGTATGTCTATATATATACATACAAATACATGATACGTTATGATGGGATATAATATATTTAACGGAAAACTAAATCCCTCTTCCTCCCTTCTACATTTTCATAATGATTTACTATAAAATCTAATTGACATTGTGGAATGCAAATAAAACATTGAGTATGGAGTATTAAACATAGAAATAAAACGAACTTTTGATTGCTTTATTATGTTAGGTCAGTATATATTACGGTATTAAGTTTTAGTTTTTATCAGGGTACCAATCAATCTACAATATTAGTTGATTACAATGACCGTAACGTCTTACAGCGTACAGAAGTATTTATTATATTGTGTTATTTCGGTATATACCTATATTACTTATACCTTAGCTTATTATATTACCTTACCTTATACCATATTACTATTAAAGTAGTAATATGGTAGATACCGAATAACAATGTTACCCATTGTATGCGAAATGCTTTTTATACAAGTAATTTGTCGAGATTTTACAATTTTACTGCGTACAATCCTAACTTAGGATACCTACATTATTGATTGTGGTAGCTATTTGCTTGTATAATGCATACCGTTTACTATCGAAATATGTAACTTAATTCATTAAAACTGTTTAATATGATTGCATGCAATATTGGTACTATGTTGCATGCAAATTCATAGAAAATATTATTATTAATATTTTTTGTCCAACGGACACTATGAGACTGAGGATAATGATGATGGATATTGTTATCAAAATATAGGTATAAATGTGCGATACTACGTTTCTTTTACGTAGTTGGAGACTGTTAATGACTTGTTACCTTTTAAACTATAGAACCACACATGATGTTTCATCACAAGTAGTTCTATACTTTAAAATACTTTAAAATGAGTATATATATATATATATATATATAATTTTTATATTGATTATTGGTAGGTATCTGTAAGATCTTATCAGATCTTCAAATACCACGAATAGCTTGTTTACATGTATTTACCTATGATTCAAGTGTGATGTGTACGTAGGATAAAACGCAAATTTTGTGGGTTTTGCGACTACCATGTTTTTATTTACTTAAATATTATGACTCAATGTATAAGTATATTTATATTGACTAAAAGATTTAGTATCCAATAAAATGAATTTTCAAGATATTCAAGAAATTTCCTTGATAAAAAAATATAATAATATTCCTTTCTCCTAAGTGTCAATATTGCTACGAATTCGTTGAAATAAATAATCATATTTAGTTTTACTGAAATCATTGTTATAGTAATTATTATAAATGAAATTCCAGAATACAACCATTTGTATAACAATTCGAAATGGTTGTATTCTAGAATTTCAGTTATTATATTATCACGCTCGTAAAGTTGCAGTAGGCATGCCTTTCCAGTGTGAATGAGACTACAGATGAGGGATCGAACTGATAAATGATAAGTGCAAGTGTATTGTGCAAGTAATTATAAGCACGGTATAAGTCCGGAGAAGCAGTAGAAGCCTAATTTATAAGCTAAAACTGTAAATTTCATGTTAAATAAAGGTCTACCTATCTACATTTTCATGTCCATACTAGCTGTGCCCCGTAGTTTTACCCGCGTTAAACTTTATAAATCATTATAGCCCCCCCCCCCCTCCCCTCCCGTAGATAGCGTGATAATATGTAACCTATATGTTGACCTGACCTCTTAGTAATATTCATGCAAAATTTGAAGAAAATCGATGCAGTACTTCGTGAGTTTCGCCCGGACATACATACAGGCAAACAGACACATAGACAAAAATTCTAAAAACTATATTTTAGCCTTCGATATCGATTGTAGATCACGCCCCAAGTATCCTTTTTAAAAAATATTCCATGTACAGTTTGGACTTTCCTACGATTCTATTATATGTATAGATAATTGCAAGAAACACTAACCACAGTACAAACAGTATCTAACTTAATCAAGTATTTAATTAATTATGATTTCTGTTTCGTGCCTATAAAATTAAATAAAGCCATCTTGTTATAGATACTGGCCGAACATCACTATGCATTTTTACAATTTTCATAAAAGATCGATAAACGTCCACAACTGCCTATATCTGGAAACAAATCCTGGCAGTGTGTTGATCATCTCATCAGTGACCAGTGACTCGGACAACTTCTATGCCCCCTAAAGAACGAGAAGGGGAACGATTTTAATTGTTTTGCTTATTTCGAAGATTTTTTGTTTTGTACCTCTGATTGGGTCCCTCAATGATTCAGATTTACAATTGGAACCAATTGGTAGGTGGCGCTATGATGACATTACGGGTTTTGTACCTATTGTTAAGGCAGTACAACGTTTGCCGGGGCAGCTAGTAAACTTATACATAGGTACAGTAGAATTGATAACACAGTTTTCAGTCTTTTTAACACAGTTTTTAAATACAAAATAAATTAAAACGGTTTTAGTTCACATAGACTTTAATAAGCGCTTGTAAGTAGTTGGAACCTTAATACAAATTAACAGTACTTATATATTTATTTCTAGGTACAAATAGATGATTAGATCTTGACTTATATTTGATCATATAGAATTATAATTGAACCCATGGTGGTAATGATTTAGTTAAATAGCTAATTGAAGTTATTGTCAAATTAGTTAATTAAGGTTTCTTTTTAGGGTTCCGTAAAAAAAACAGAACCCTTATAGATTCGTCATGTCTGTCTGTCTGTCCATCCGTCCGTATGTCACAACCACTTTTTTCCGAAACTATAAGGACTTTACTGTTGAAACTTGGTAAGTAGATGTATTCCGTGAACCGCATTAAGATTTTCAAACAAAAATGGAACAAATAATAAATTTTGGGGTTCCCCATACTTAGAACTGAAACTCAAAGTTTTTTTTCTTCATACCCATACTTGTGGGGTATCAATGAATAGGTCTCCAAAAATTTTTTTCAAAATTTTTTTCTAAACTGAATAGTTTGCGCGAGAGATTTTTCCAAAGTGGTAAAATGTGTCAGTTACTTAAATGTTGTTTCTCTTTACAGAGCAACGCAATTAGTTATTATTTCAAGACATTATAAAACAACATTTTAGTAACTATTTCACACGTTATTATAATAATTACAATATTTTATATACAATATATTTTTTTTGTTCAGTTGACAACATGGTTGACAACATTTAATCTATATAAATAAAACGAGAAGTCCTGACTGACTGACTGACTCATCAACGCCCAGCTCAAACCGTTGGACCTAGAACGCTGAAATTTTGCACAAATGTTTTCTTTATACTGTAGACAAGGAATAAGGAAGGACCTAACCAGTCTGTAATGGTTTTAATCGTCCCATTCAGTGTTTTTTCATAAATTTCTGGGCTACAGTTTTCGGGAATCATCACCGAAATATCATCAGCAAATAACGTACACTTATGGGATGTAATTTTAGGCATGTCATTAATATAGAGTAAAAAGAGGAGTGGCCCTAATATACTCCCCTGAGGAACTCCAAATTCGTTTAATTTATTATTCGATTGATACGTAGTTGAAGTTAGTTTTTCGTCTACCCGAGAAATTTCTACGAATTGTTTCCGTTCTTTCAGATAACTATCTAACCAGTTGAGAGCTATGCCTCTAATACCATAACGCTCACATTTGTGTAAAAGCACTTTGTGATTCACAAAATCAAATGCGCTGGACATATCAAAGAATATTGATGCTACCCGTTTTCTCTTATTTAAATATTCGTTGATGGTTTTTACTAATTGATACCCAGCTAAAGTGGTAGATTTATTTTTCTGAAAGCCATTTTGTTCTTCAGACAAGATATTATGTTTGTTTAAGAAACTGGTAAGACGAGAATGCATCAATTTTTCAAAGACTTGCGCTATTATTGGTATAAGAGTGATTGGCCTGTAATTTGCAACTTCTTCTTTGTTGTCCTTTTTATGCAATGGTTTAATAATTGAAATTTTCAATTTGTCGGGAAAAATACCCTGGAAGAAGGATAGATTCACTAGATGGCATAAAATTGCTGCAAGTTGAAAACCACATTTTTTT
Source organism: Pseudoips prasinana (assembly GCA_951640165.1). Taxonomy (NCBI): domain Eukaryota; kingdom Metazoa; phylum Arthropoda; class Insecta; order Lepidoptera; family Nolidae; genus Pseudoips; species Pseudoips prasinana. The sequence goes on along the minus strand of OX621241.1, from coordinate 12,284,110 downwards.
AGTATTTTTGTTGTTATGCCATCGTAACCTACAGCACTGGTATCTTTTAGGGACATAATAGTTTTTAAAATTTCATCCTCTGTGCAGGGTGCTAGAAATATTGTGTGGCTATTCAACTGTATTTGTTTATAGCTTGGTATTTTGCTACTGGGTTTGTTTGTCTTTGATATATAGAATCGTTAAAGGTGTTTGCTATCTGAGTTGGATTCCTAATAATCTTATTTTGATAATTAATTTTTTTTATGTCATCATTTATTTTAATATTGTCAGCTTTACCTTCTATTATTTGCCATGATGCCCTGCACTTATTTTTTGCCCTTTTTATAAAATTTTTATTTACATTCCTTTTTGATTCAACGATGCATTTTTTTAGGAGTTTGGCATAAGCGGTGAAAGTATGTTTATTTTGTTCATTACAGCCCTTGTAGCACAAAAACCTAAGCTTCCTTTTGGTAATAGACGATAGTTTAATGCCCTTAGTTATCCATTTTGCAGCAGTTATTTTCGTGCCAATTTTTGCCTTTATCAAGGGAAAACACAGATTGTAGAAGGTTAATAACTCAGTGTGAAATATGTTAAATGCGTTGTTGCAATCTTCTTCGTTTAATACATCACGCCAAGATAACTTACATATACAATTAATAAACTTTACTATATTTTCTTCACAGTAGTCCCTTTTCATCATATAGATGTATGGGGCCATTGGTTTATTATTCTTAATAGGAAATGCTAAACTTTGTCCCGTGTTGTGGTCCGATAGATATAGTTGGTGAGTGTTACCTTGGGCATCTTTCAGGTTGCTCAAAATATGATCTATGCAGGAGTTTTGGCGAGTAGGTGTATTTATGTGAAATTTTAAGTTATGTGTGAGAGTAAAGTCTTTTAGCAGGTTTGTGGGTGTGTCTTCTCGAAGAGTATTTATATTAAAATCTCCCGTAATAATAAGTCTTTTATTATCTTTAATATTCAGTTTATGCATTAAAAGTTCAAGTTTTTCGAAAAAGAGATGCAAGTTTGAAGTAGGTGTTCTATAGACACATATAACTACACATTGCAATGTTGGAATTTCTACACCATAGCATTCAAAGGTCTTTTCAGTGGATATTTCATTACAAACTCGAAGAATCTTATAGTCTAGAGACGCGTGTAGTAAAATACAGACCCCACCACGCTTCTCCCTTCTTCTCGAGAAACAACTGGCTAGTTTAAAATGATGTAGACAAATGTTTGCCTCATCCCCATCCTTCACAAATGTCTCAGAAAAACATATTATTTTTATTTGATGTTTTTGTTCCTTGAATTCGTTCAGACATAGGTCAACCTGGTCTAATTTATTTAAAAGTCCCGCGATATTTTGATGGAATAAAATTATACTATTGTTTATATTGAATTTCTGACATGCATATTTTGATTGATTTAAATTACGACTAATTTTGCACTCGAAAAAAAATATCGTCAGTCTGTGTAGCTGCAACTTTGAAGACATTGTGTGACGGCTTAGTCTGAGTAAATGAATGTTTTGTAGCTTTTTGTGACATATATATGTTGTATTTATGTTTATATGCTAAGCTTAATATCTCTTTGTGAAGCAGTCTACATTTAATTATATATCTAGGAACATAATAAGGTGAATTATTGATAACATGTCTTGTTTCTACAAATTTAACGTGTGACATATTCGAACAGGTCAATCTTATGAGATTATTCACCATTCTTACATTAAGGTGATGACTATTTTCAATAGAAGCTAGTAATACATTGGTATGGGAGAGCTTACTTAGTGTATAATACAAATTTTCCTGCATTTTAGTGCGTTTTATAAGATTTGTAACTTCTTTTTTTTTTATTTTTATAACAAATTAAAAAACGACATTTTAATCAAATTGGGATAAAAAACGAATTTACCTTAAATTCGAGTTAGCGTAGTATAAATTGTTGGTGTCGGGATGATTGCACCCAAAAAATATCATCTTAATTTTACTGATCAACAAGTTCACAATTTTGTAACTACATGGCGTTACTATAGGTTCAGATTGCGGAACTTATTTGGCATATCGGTTAAAATAAATCAATGCTTGAAATAAAAGGTAGTACAAAACTGAATCAACAGATGATCGCCTAAATCTCACCCAAAATATATGCACACATTTTAATTATACCGTTTTACATGTTTATATTTTTGTTAGTAGATGGCGTAATCATCGTTTTAGATCGTGCTATGGTTTCGTTCACAAAATGTGATATTAGACCTATCAATGCCGTGGCCGCAACCTAATCTAATAGGCGTTACCTTTGAGATTAATGCATCGTTGATTACTTTTTTACTTTTTTTGACTTACTGACTATACTTAAGGACAATTGATACGTATTCTTTGTTTTTTTTGGTTGATGATATCAAGTCCCTTTTTTTAATAACAGTATCTAGCAAAGTTATCTTTATTTTATCTCTTAGATAGTCTTTATTTATAGGTTAGATATCTTAAATTTATATTACATATTTGTATTAAAAGTTATATTTTTTAGATTAAGCTAGAAGTAAGTAGTTACATTGGTCATCATTCAAAATTGTCGTGGGGGAAGTCGCGGGCACCAGCTAGTCATAAATAATAATGCGAACTACGTGGTCTACGTTAAATGTAGGAAACCTTCATTTACATCTCTCCCCCCCCCCCCTTTTATAAGGGTAGAAATTCAAAAATAAATTATATTTAAATATATATATATATATAAGTTTTTATTAGAGTTAAATTATTTTTTTTATAAACCTACCAGTTTGTCGGCGGGTTGTTACTTGCTGCTATGGAACCCTTGCCATATGGCCAAGTGCGAGTGGGCGAGTCCGACTCGCACTTGTCCGGTTTTTAAATACTTAGTTATAGTCTTATATATAGTTATAGTATTACATGTATTTTAATACATTTTGGCTGAATGTCTATATTAAGGAAAGAAAATTATTTAGTAGGCGAACACAATATTTATGTTATGTTTCAATAAAGATAATTATTGTTTCACTAAAGAATTATTATTATTATTATATCTGCTCGATCGGTTGGATTTGTATCGATCATATCGATGAAAACTTGAATTGGTGAGTGCATATCAGTCTATCTTTCCCTATACGAGTCAACAATTACATACCGTATAGTTTTATGGGGAGGAGCCTTTAAAGCGGTAATGCTTAGGTAGGGTGGAACGGGCACAGCGGACTATGCTAAAAATCCTCGCCTTTTTTGTAGGAACGTCGCAGAAGGCGAGAACAGGAGCACATGACTTCAGCACGCTTAGCAGATGTGATGGCGATCGCAGTAAGATGGACATAGTACTCAGGAAGAAGCTGCTGCTCGTCTTCTTGTAAATATTTCCTCGGGTCCACTTCTACGCCCTCCACGGAATGAGATGGGGTGATGATATTCTGATATACGCCGTCATAACCACACCGCAAACCATTATCAATCACCAACTTCTACAGTATCAGCTTATTAATGACCACCAATACGGATTTCGTCGCGTAGGCCGGTAAGGCACTTGCGACTCCTCTGGTATTAGGAGTGTCCATAGGCGGCTGCGTTCACTTACCATCAGGTGACCCATTTGTTCGTATTCATTACTATATCTATATGAAAAAATCAAAACAATTTTACTATCTATTAATTCTGAGCTGGATCAGGTAGGTTAAAAGATAGATATTTTAGACGAAGCTAATAATTAAGCGGCTGACGTAGCTTTCAACCCGGGCTACCAAAAGAGGGGCCTTACAAATTCCATTTATTGGTTTGGAATACTGTTTTATATAAAAAAAAAGATTGGTTCTAAACTATATTTCATGACAAACGGATTTGCTTTTCAAATGTTACTGTTTGGACTTTGTGGTATTTTTTGGAATATTTGTTAGTTAGGATAAACAAATTTTCTTAAACAATATTTTTCATGACTTCTCGCAAAACAAGTAGATATACGAGACGCCTGAGCGTCCTTAGTTTATGGTAACCCGCAACACTCAGGCGTCTCGTACACAGACGCCTGAGCGTTGCGGGTTACTGTAAATTGAGGACTTTGTGTACCTCTGTCATTCGTTACTCTTTAAGGCCCCCTGGCACTGGCTATTACATAATTTATATTGAACTGAACACAAAGCTGCCTAGCGCCGGACATACATTTCTTCAATGTACTGTACAGTAATTCACAGCATATGTATAGAATATTGGTGTTCAATTTTTTATTATAAAGCTAAAAAATGTGATAGATATAAGTCATATATCTATCACACTTTTTATTTATATACCAATTTCACTTTATACATAAACCTATCCCTCCAATCATAAATATCTATAATAAATTAATTTCAATAAACAAGTTATTGTAAAAATAGTGCCGTGAGATCTCGAACGAGAGTTCCTTTTTTTTGCTAGTAGACCAGATTTATGTGTGTTATATATACAATTTTTATTTAAGTTAGTATACTATTTTATGTTTGACTATATAGGAATATGATTAGAAATCTTTATAGGGAATGGGGTAGACTTGTATCATAGATGAACCAATTGGTTTTAAGACAATGCTTTATTATTTTTGTGATGTTTTAAAAACATAGTACAAAATTAGATTAATGCCTAAGTCATAATGTTATTTACATCCATTAAATCCGCTATTTATTATAGTTTACTCTCTAAAATATTTCCAGTCTTCTGTTTGATGATGGCGGGCGCTCGAACTGTGTTAGTGGTTCTAATCTCGTTGCCCCTCTTGATATCACGTTTGTTGTGGAAACCAAAGTCATCTTCCGTTCTGTAAGCTGGCGCGCTGTATGATGAAGCAGGTGTATGCGGCTTGGCCAAGCTACCAGGTACTACCGATGGTGAGCAACTGAGTAGTAACGGGATACCGCAGCTCCCCGTGTTTGCGTTGGGAAACACACCCACAGCTGTACCCGAAGATGATAATCCACTGGATAGGCCGGAACCGGAGCCATATGCCGTTCTTGCAGATTCATGTACTGGCTGCCAGCGGAACATATTCTCTGAGCCGAAATCTTCCATGGCATCCCTCATGCTTGTGTGGAACTTGGGGTGCATAACACTGCTCATGCCACTCATGTCGTGGAATTTTGAGTGCGTCATTGAATGGTGGTGATGGTGATGCCTCGATGGATGATGCATGTGGTTTGGGAATGAGTCGTGCGTCATACCCATTTTATTCGGCACCTGACTCTGTTCAGCCAAATGAGAATTTCTCATTTGATCAGAGTGGAAATCGCTAGTGAACTCTTTATCATTTGGTACCGAAGGTAACTCTGCAAAGTGAGCCTGTCTCATTTGTTCCATGTGTAAATCTTTGTTGAATTCGCCGTTTTTATTAGAATGTAATTCAGGCAAATCAGAACTTCTGAAGTGCTCTGGGCTGAAATGTTGGATATGGTCTTCAACATTTTTCATTGATGGATGTTCAACCATATGCCAATTTCTCATATGATCGGTGTGGAAATCGTTGTTGAATTCTTCGCCCATATCTGTTGCGTGCATCTCAGGTAAATGTGAATTTCTTGAGTGATCCATATGAAAGTCCTTGGCATGGTCTTCAACAGATTTCATTGAAGGGCGTTCAGCCCAATTCTGATTTCTCATTTGATCTAGATGAAAATCATTATTCAATTCTTCACCAATATTCATTAAATGTGTTTCTCCAAAAGGCGAATTTCTGGGCTGATCTGTACGGATGTCATTGGCATGGTGCTCGACAGATTTGACTGAAGGACGTTCTGCCCAATTCTGACTTCTCATTTGATCTAGGTGAAAATCATTATTCAACTTTTCACCCACATTCATCAAATGTGTTTCTTCAAAGGGTGAATTTCTGGGTTGATCTATATGGATATTCTTGGTGTGATCCTCGAACGATCTCACTGAAGGGCGTTCAGCCCAATTTTGATTTCTCATTTGATCTGATTGAAAATCATTATTCAACTTCTTACCCATATTTGACGAATGTGATTCTTCTAATGGTGTATTTCTCGGATGCTCTATATTGGTGAGATCCTCGACAGATTTAGCTGAAGCCCAATTCTGGTTTCTCATTTGATCTGGGTGAAAAACGTTATTCAACTCTCCATTCGTATTTAAAGAATGTGATTCTTCAAATAGAGAATTTCTCGGGTGCTCTATATGGAGGTCCTTGGTGTGATCCTCGACAGATTTCATTGAAGGTGGTTCAGCAAAATTGTGATTTCTCATTTGATCTGGGTGAAAGACATTATTTAACTGTCCACCCATATTTAACGAATGGGATTCTTCAAATGGTGAAGTTCTCTGGTGCTCTATATAGAGGTCCTTGTTGTTATCCATCGAATGGGGTTGTTCTGAATGAGAATTTCTTAAATGTTCCATGTGGAAATTCTTGGTGTCAAAATCAACAGGTTTTATTGGCGTTTCAACCAGATGAGAGTGTCTCATTTGATCCAGTTGCAAATTGTTATCGTCATCGCCAATACTTAATGCAGACATCTCACCCAAATTTGAGTTTCTTAAATGATCAATTGGCAAGCTTTTCTCGTTTTCTTCAACAGCTTTCATGGAAAGAGTTTCATCAAATTGCATAACAGGAGGAATTGAAGTTGTAGAAGGTTCAGGTATATTTCCTTCATTCTGTAAATCTTCTTCTGCTGACTTCAGTGACGTCAGTGATTCCGCATGTTTGTGATCGATAGTGTGCTGATTTAGTTGTTCCTGATTTGGCAAGTGTTCAGCAGATTTCAGCATAATAGAGGTATCTTGCTGATCAGGAGTATTCAAACTATCCATATCAATTTGTTCTGCAGACTTCATGTCAGAATTTTCAGTCGATTTCCCGTTAGATTTTTCTATAAATTCCATATGAACTGCTTCTTTTGCTTCCATGTCTTCAGGAATAAGTACATCACCATTTGGTTGGATCTCTTCAACAGCCTTTTCATGTTTCACATTCAATTCATGTTCTTTTAATTCATTTGCTTTTTCATTTAAATTATGGTCAACATTTTCCACAGATTTTTCAAGAACATCGGTTATATCTTCAATGGTTTCATGATGTTTAGATTTTTGATCACTATCTTTCTTTTCGGAACTTTTTTCTTGTCCAGAAACGGTGTTGGAATTCTTTGCGTCTGTCAAAGAAGTCATCTTATCATCGGCGATATTTTCAGGTGACTTGAACAGGGCATTTGCTTCAGTTTCAAATATTTCACCATTTTCTTCATTATCGGATAGTAACTGCTGTTCTGAAAAATCTTCCATTTCATCCATAGCATGATCCAGATGCCTTAATTGTTTAACGTGATCATGAATCTGTCCCTTTGTTTCAGCGTCTACTCCAAGCTGTTTTTGTTCCGATTCTTGACCATTGTTTCTAAAAAAATGTTTCTTTATATCGTCGTATATCGTCTCAGAAACAGTATCAACGTTAGAAGCAGATGTCTTCATATCATCTTCAATATTGTCTCTAGCGTTATGCTCTATCAAAGTTTCTTCGGTATTTTTGTTCAAAGGTTCATTATTGATGTCTTTTTTAACTTCTGGTGTAATATTTTCTACCGCCCGCACATGACTTTCTGCAGTTAATGGCACATGCGACCCAATATTAACTTCAATTTTATGTTCACTGCTTCCAGATGCAAATTCTGATTGGTCTGGATGCTGCAAAGTTCCTTGCTGACTGGCAGCTTTGAAGCTTTCTTCAATGTTTCTCGCGATTTCAACATTTTTTTGTATGTTTTCTAAGGCTTCTTTCCACTGTGCCAGTCGATCCTCTTCAGTTCTTGCAATTGTGACGTGAACGTCATGCATTGCTTCTGAATCGGATGTCGTTGTGGAATGTAAACTCAAAGCTTCCAAGTTTCCAAAATTTTCGTGTATGTGTTGCAGAGCTTCCCTTGCTTTCTCAATATCTTCATGTATATCATTATCAGCTTCTGATTCTTGCACCAATTTCATCGCATCGTGGTGTTCCATTTTCTTAAGATCTTGCTGCAAATTTTCAACGGCTTCTTTTGCCATCTTGATGCTATGTTTTACATCATCTTCGGTAGTGTGGATATCATCTCTGTCACTCAAAGAATTTTTCGACTGCTGTCTAAATTTTGCATCTTCATCACATAACTTCACTTTGACTTGCCTACCGCAAGACTCACGAGAATCAGCGTTAGCTTTTTCTTCTTCTGAATCACGATAAAGTCGGTATCCATATCTTTTCTTAACGATCAGTGGTTTCTTCAAAGAAAAGCTTCGGCCTGCCGTTGTTGAAGCTTCCGTAGTCTGTCCATTTTGACTCTCAGTGTTCATCAATCCAGTTGTCACGTCTGCGAGAATCTCTGTAGGAGACTTTTTTTCCCGCTTCAGAAAAGGCGTCTTGCTGGAGTATGCGGAGCCATATCGGTCTGGAGTATGCTTCTTATTGTGGAGGCGGTCTTCAGGTAGCGCCGGAGCTGCTAAGCCGGTGGATACCAGAGCACACAACACAATGATTGTCTTCATCGTGTGATTCCTAATTGATGCTGTTCTAAACTGTATAGAGCATTTATACTAATTTAGTATCAAGAAATGTCCCCTCTCGTACGTGAAAGAAAACAAAACGTGCCTGTAGTAACTTACTCACGAAGAACGCTGACACAACACTTTCCGGTACGAAGCATCACTAAACGAATTAAGTTCCGCGAATATGAATTAAAATATAATACCTATGTATTTACTATCAATTATTATTTAACTAGTTAGTGAGATAACAAACAACTCAGTTATTCATTTTCCTTATATAATTTGTTATGACAAATATCCGTTCTATCGCAAAGAAAATGACTACAACGTCAACGCTACGTACTTATTTTCTTTACCTTTCCCATAGTTATAAATAATACACGGTTTAACTGTGATAAGTAATAGTCAATAATATAATGAGTCTAATCAATAGTTGCCTAAAATAAGGACCTTTGTAAAGGATATCTCTATTTACTACTCAAATTGAATAACACGCCGAATGAATACGTACAGGATCCAACGTGCAAATAATCTAATTTACTTAACTTTATCGTATGGGTACTTAGCTTATTGTCAGATTTGTCAAGACATCCAATAAGCTTCAGGCAAGGCTTAACGACTGTTGTCTGATGCCTACAACCGGGACCAACAGCAAAACGTGCCCTCTGAAGCACGGAGACGGTCAGAAATCAAACCAATTTAGCGGTCACCCATCCTTCGCCTGACAGTAAGCCTAAGTTAAACTCGCCGATCGCCGAGCCTAAGTTAAAGCCCCTCGTTATTTAAGATCATCCAAAGATATTTTTCCAGAGCTTAACTACCTGATTTTATAAACCCACATCTCGGTGAATATTTTACAAGTAATAAGAAGTTTAAAGTGTCTTGTTTATACCTAAATTATTTAACGCGACAAAGTGTACTTACTTAGTATTTCAGACTATCTATGTTACATATTGTATGTTCTCTCTTTGATGCGACCTTTTATGTTGTTTTCTATAAACAAAGCAATCCAAGGCAAACAATACTAGAAATCCGAAACACGTAGTTTCCACAAAATATATAAGCATTTACAGGGAAGTTCAAATTACATGACAATTCCAAGAGAAGGGCTCGAGGGCATTCAAAACAAGTGATAATCAGTCTGCAAAACATGTAGTGCATACTGACACATAATAACGTCCTCCAGACCGAATTTCGGCCTCGATGGCCTCTCTCAATGGAGACTAGCCAACTGCGCAGTACATATTATAGTGCGCAAACACAGGGGCACTTTCTATTCCATCACTCTCATGATCCGATGGGACGACTAGTGACACGACCGGAAAGAGGTCACAGGACCGACGGCCTTTACGTAGTCTCTGAGGCACGGGGTTATAATACCCCAAACTCCCAGACTTCGGGCTGATATTGAGAAATTTTCTTTACGGAAAATCCCTAAATCACTTTTATGCCCGACATGGGATTTGAACCCAAGACCTCATTAATATTCTGACATATCGTACTCTGCAACCATGATCTTTAGTTTACATTCATATTGATAAACAATATCTTTTCTCTATCGTCAATTGAGGTACGGCTTCACGTTTTTCCTTATTAACGTAGAATACAAAACGTCCGTAATTGTGTCCCCGGGTTCGATTATTTGACCTATACCGGGAATAGAAAATCGAATCCAGGACTACACGTTATTACCGACGCAGCAAACCCGCGTTCCCGGGACTCTCCCATCAGGCGCCAAGAGAAGTCCACGGCAGGTAGGTTTAGTCGGTGCAAGTCCGACATACCCACCCGCAGACACTTCTAGCGGGTGGCATGCGAAGGCATTTCCCCTGCCTTATCAAAAAAAAAAAGTACTACAAGTTATGCTTACGTAATACAAGACTAACGAGACACTCTATTTCAAAATATGATGATAACGACTAAACGAAACTAAAAAATTGCCTACGCTTTTCATACATTCGTATTACCAAAAAAATATCCTAATGAAAAGGTTTTAAATTCAGTTTGAACTAATTCTTTCACTCTCCTGCATAGAAAAAGTGGCCAAACACCTATAAATCTTCATATTATACACATAGATTTATTGGGTACAGAAATCGAACCGGTGACCTCCCGATCACGAAAGCCATGTCGCTCGGACAGCGAGTTCCAGCTGCTCTAGGACATGATAATAAATAAATAAATAAATATCCGGCTTCCGGATATCACACAGGGCCATCTACCCAAACTAGTGTTCTACCCAAACTTGAGTTTCTATATGCAGTAAAGAACACTAATCCTTACTGTGATAAAAAAAAAATAAAAAAGGTTTTTATTCACGTAGACTTTAAAAAAGCGCTTGTAAATAGTCAGAACATGTTTGTAGTAATATAGTTGTATACATTATTATTTCTAGTAACATAGATATTTAGGTACACACTGTATGAAAACATTTATAAAATTTATTTTATTATAGCATTAATATTTAGCTAGCTCGTATCAAGTTATTGTCAAGAGATTATGTTTAATTATCTAGTTTAAGTCTTAATATTTTTACTACATATTGTCAATGGTTCTGTCTATATTAAGGTATTATTATTATGACGGACCTTGTGTTAATAACGACGGTCGCGCTTTAATGTTACCACCGAATCCAATGCGCCCCAACTGAGAAGACCCAGCGAAACAAACTCAGTGGGTTCATCTACTACCGGTTTCAACATGACCCAGTTGAGACGGTCCGGCGAAACATACTCAAGCGGGCATGAACACGGGATTTGATCACTGGTTAATTAATACCCTCGTGTAGAAGTTGTTCAAGCCGTCCAGTAGAGCTTTTACATGGCTTAACAAGTGTTGTTTAATGATTAAAACCGTAACCGAATGTTTAACGTGAACTTCAAAGCTCAGAGACTCAGATATAAAACCATTTATCATTATCATCATGTCAACCGAATAATAACAATAATGTCCTCCTAGCCGAATTCGGCAACGGCGGCCAGTCTCAACAGAGATTGGCCATCTGCGCGGGACATATTATAGTGCTCAAGTGTGTGCGGAAACACAAGAGCATTTTCTATTCCATCACTCTCATGATCCGATGGGACGCCTTAGCGACACGACCGGAAAAAGGTCAGGCACAGGACCGCCGGCTTTACGTGTTCTCCGAGGCACAGGGGTATAATACCGCCAACTCCCAGACTTCAGGCTGATGCTGAGAAATTTTTCTTTTTATAGAAAAGTCCCAAAATCACTTTTGGCCCGACCCAGGATTTGAACCCAGGACCTCATTAACCGCGGGTGAACACGCTACTGCTACACCAACGAGGCAGTCAACCGAATAACATCCAGTATGATCATCATTTGGAGTGATATAACAAAATCGCCACGCTTAGTAGATGGGTTGGCGACCGTATTGTGACAGTAATAGTACTCAGACAGACCCTGTTGTCCGTTCTCTCGTTAGATTCCATGGGACGACTTCTACGCCCCCTGCAGATGGGGAATTCATCGCCCACAGCTATAACCTACGGTGTATACGGTCACCTGTTTAAACACTGACCTAATCTAACCTCGCTGATCAGTGCATAAAAATATCGATTCCTTCTGTAAAAGGAGCGATACACATAATGTAAATACTAGATATAAGGATAATCTCATATTGCATACTACCCGTCTCCACAAAATAAGTAACTCTTTTATGGGGCAGTGTATAAGATTCTATAACAAACTTCCCAATGATATTAGAGAATTGTCTACGACTAAGTTTAAAAGAATTATTAAAGTCAAATTGTGTAGCTGGGCATAATATTACAAAATTTTTGATTATTTAAGTGATAAAAGTGCTTGGGATTGAGTTGTTCTGAGTCAACACACATGATTGTAATTAATCTTAAGTATATTTTATTTTAAAAAAGGATTCCTACTGGGTTTTCTGGCAGTGTTTCTCATTAGCTGCCACGTCATGCATTGCACGGTAGGGGTCTTTACGGAATAAAGAATTTTTGACTTTTGACTGATCGTTTTCGGACTAGTAAGATCCGATCATAAGCGCATAACTCATACTAGGTATACAGTAGCCCAAAACAATCATGGCCGGGACCATGTCCGCCCAATTCATCGCCCGACACACATACCATAAAATATCTGTGGGATATATAAAAATACCGGAAAGATCTTCCATTGTAATTACATTCGCGCATATTTCACATAACTCCAAGAACAATGAATTAAACACGTTCTGCAGTTTGAAAAATATAAAATTACTTAACTAAGAATTCACTTGTATTCGCTTGCTTACTATTAAATCATTGTGTCTTTTTTGTTATGGTGGTATATTTGCCCGCTTACAATGAAGTCCTTGATAGAAAATACGGGGTGGGTTAAACAGTACCATGGGGAGTTTTCTAGCACGCAAAACTCTTAGTAGTAACCCAATGTTTGGCAGGTGGCGCTGTAATATCCCGCTCCCTTTTCTTTTAACGTGGCGCGTTCAGTTAACTTCTCGACTTTTACTGCTTCGCCGGACTGTAGGGGTGAGCGTGGGCTCTAACCGCCTAGCAAATATAAAACTACAAACTAAGTACCGGCGCCAGAGGGCACCCCCTGTGGGGTTCGAACCTCGAATCTGGGCAGTCACTGGCGGGGAGAGGGCGGGAGATCATGGTTTTTAGGGATGTTTTATGCAACTTTCGCTCTACGTTAATACGCGACGCGGGCCTCACTTCCGGTTTAGGTCCGGAAAGGGCATTTCATCGGATCGATGTCCCGCTCCCGTTCCGCCGAGAGTATATATACATAAAGCCGTTCCTGGGTCTGATAATCGACTCTGATATGCTTCCCCACGTCAGTAACCACCGTGGCCAGAGATTTGTAACGGCTGATGAGGGTGGACGCGTTTGCTAAACTTCGTTGAAACTTTCGCCAATATTCAGCCAAAGCACAATTACTATCATTAAATTTCAGCTTGGAAGATATTAATAGACGGTCAGCCTTAGATTGGCTCCACCCCAAGACTTTGCTACTTTGATACGACTTTGATACTGAAGGCCGAAGGCTCAAGCCGTGCATTTCAATCGGTATTTCTTCGTATGGACCGCTGAATACTTGCAATCAATACAGAATCGGTATCAGAGATTTACAATAACACAGATCGGAGACAAGTCAAATCAAGCGAGACCATATACATAAAACATAGGTTATATTTTGGGCTATCTAAATCTTAATTCAATTATGTTACAACCCGAAAGTGGCAACTATAAAATAATAATTGATAAATATATAATAACCCTACACGTTTAAGACATGAAACTCCTACATGAAATTCATAATATACCAAGAAATATTGACTTCAGCAGGAAAAGAGCTGAAACTTGTTTCAATACACTCCTGCTCGCGGAACGTTAAGCATATGAGAAAAACAAAAACTAGCCACTCTATGACGTTCTTATTCCGAATTCTAAATTTGTGATCGTATTGTGGGTAGAATTCTATTGAAGACAACACACACCACATTATGTAGTGTTGTTACAGTAAAAGTATATTGCGATGGCAATGGGGCAGTGGTGTTGAGAGAGTAGAACTCCGCTCAAAGAACTGCAATTAGGACAAAATAAGTTTATTAAGAGCATCAATTGTACAACTGAACCTCGCAGACTCGTTCAATATTTACATGACTTTAAAAAACATCGACTAACAAACATTTATCATAAAATGTGACTAGATATTGACAATTATTTTTGTAAATGGCATAATGTAATTTAAGATTGCATGCTTTCAGTAATTAATTATTTATATATTTATTATTTAATATATTATTATTATTTATCAAGTAATTATATCATGACGAGAAGATCGCGTGGGGACTTGCCCCTTTATTGTCGAGGGAGGACATTAATTCGATGTTTGGTTGGTATTGATTTTAGAAGCATACAATTTGATTTAAAGGTTAACAAAGTAAAATAAATTAATGCCGCCATAAGATTTTATGGGCAGGGATGAATCAAGGTGGATGTATGTTTTTTTGATGCTATTTTGTTTTGCTGTCTGGCACTAATTGTGTAAATTTTATTTGAAATAACATTGTTTGAGATAAACCAATTATATTTTTTAAACCTGGAATGGATTAAGGTTATGTAATTCAAATTCAATGGCAACGTTTTAAGTACGATTTGCTAATGAATTGATGTTCTGGTGGGTGATTATTTGTTTTTAGTTAAATATCTATAAAGATATACGTGGGTCCCACACCAACTCTTCACGATGGAAAAATAAATAAAGTAATAGATTAATTTAGTCAAACATAAACAATACACTACACTAACTGTCACCAGTTCTTTTTTTTATAGATGATAATACCTATAGTGCTACAAACTTATCTGGCCCGGTGGCCAAAAGTAGAACTAACGACTCCAGTTTGAAATGTCAATCGGCCTGTTATACCCTGACATTCCTGCCATTGATTGTTTGTTGCGCGTATTTATTTTTCTTATTGTGGTTTTTGATTGTGAAAAATGCCGTAAAGTGATGCGAGGAACGTTATATTTCAAGTATTTAATTATATGAAAGAAGAAAAACGCCTTCAGGCACCAATTATACCCTACAATAAGTTGTATGAACGCGTAGCTGCTGCAACAGGTTAGTGTTGTCAGCTTCTGAAAAAATACGAAATTCCCCCTCGCACTTTAAATTAAAATATATATTTTAAAATATTCATTATTTATTTAATTTTTGCTATTTCCATTGTAGGTGATGGGGAGTGATTTGTAAGAAAACTTGTGAAAGAAAACGAGCAAGCAGATGTAAAAATTTATAGCAGATCAGAATATTGGTAGATCGAATTCTGAAATGCCTACATTGATTGCAGAAGCTTTTGATAAAATAACAGTCAATGAATGGCAAAAGCATTGCGATCGTGTAAAAAATATTGAAAATGAGTATCGAAAAAGGGATGGATACTTAGCGAGAGAACGACGACGTTTCATCATTCATTTAGGTAGTGAAAGTGAAAGCAGTGATTACGATAATGATGATGATGAAATGACTTCTGAATTAAACAATTCCGGTGACATAATAATACCTGGAGTATCTCCGTTAGAGAACACTCAGCATACATTTTATGTAAATGATCATAATTATTGTATAAAAATATAAAGATTTGTAGCGACAGTATTTGTTGGCTTTTTAGTGAAGTAATATTTACGTTACAATGTGCATATTATTTTTACCCACTTAATTGCAAAAAATTGTTACTAGCAACACTAAATGCGATAACAGCGACGCTGCTAGCGGGCCAGATAAGTTTGCGAAACTGTACGTATAAAGATCAGCGTATTCGGTTGCGAGTAACCGGTAGCTTAATATACTTAACTTTTTAAGGTTTTTTTATTATTATTTTAGTTCTTACTCATTTGACAAATAATGGACCGCAATATACGTACTAAGCTACGTATATTGCGGTCCATTATTTGTACTATACTTCATGGTGTGCCATAGTTTAAAGAAAAAATAAACAACTGAAGAAAATACTAGAAGATACTAGAAGTAAGGAAACTTCTGCTCATACGATAAAAAAGAAAGTAGTTCTTTAACTTAGTTTTGCGTTCCAGTTTTTAGTATTCCATGACTTTTTATGTCATAGATGTCCAAACCACCCAGTAGGCCTGAACTGTTGTCTAACTGTCCCACTGGGACCGTTAGCTTAACGGGCCATCTTTGTACTTTGGCAGTCACCCATCTATAGATCGCGGCTAAGTACTTAGCCTCGGCGATCATTTACGGACTGGTCATAGCAACTGGCTATGAGTGGTAATAACTGAGAGAAAGAAACATCGTTATGTTTGTCTCGTAAAATTGTCGTATACATTTATGAACTGTAATTATTCCAGATTTTTGCATCACACTGTCCTATGTCATGGTCGAGTGATTCCATAACCTCATTGGTTAAACACAGTAGAGGGAATTGAGTATATACTGCCATGCTATCCAGAGTAATCCAGACTAATAGACCTGCTACACTTACATATAGGTACACCCCGGACAAATATTTGTGTGCATGAACATGACTTATTGTCCTGAATCTGTGTGTAATTATCTATATGAGAAAAGAAAAGTACTAAGTGTAATATATCAGTTATCTGGTTTCCATAGTACAACTCTGCTTAGTTCGGGATCAGAAAGCGGTGGGTAAATAATGCCACAGGATATTATTATTATATTATTACAAAGGTAATAACAAATTTAGCTGTAACGGGTGTTGACGTCGTGTAAAATTCATAAACTCTTCGTGTACTAAGCTTAAACTAAATCTATTATTTAAAAATGTTATCCTGTATGGGGCCTAAACTAAGAACTCAACTCTCAAAATTTCATACATAAAGTAAATGCACCCCGCATTTACTTTATGTATGAATTTTCGACATATTTTGACGGTTTATCCTGGCTATTATGAAAGATACTACTTTAACTACAAGCAGCAAACTCTTACTTCAATGCTGGATCTGCTTTATCATTTATAATGACGTTACGTGACAAGTAACATGTTTTTGTTCTAGCTGAACTCTTATTTATTACCTCGAACATGAAGGAGCATAATTATCTTCACGTGTTATCAGAGCGGAACGATATAATTACTTCATCAAAAATTTAACATAAATAATACGTCTAGTCGATGCTTCACGTGATCAGAGGGCTGGCCAATAATTAGGTCAAAGGATTAGAATTGCCATTCAACGTGCCAATGCTAATTCCAAAGAGGATAAAAGCACTACGTTTTAGCTAATTCTTTGACAGCCTTCTGGGTATGTTCCCGGTTGAAAGTGAAATTGACGAATTTTTTGACGCATAAGCTCATTGTTACGGTTTTTTATTCATGTTTAGTTTTATTTTATTTATGTTTCTTTAGTTAATAAGTTAGGTTATATTAAAAATAATTGAAAATCCTTTAAAGATTACATTTTTACTCAAAATAAATAAATACTTAAGTCTCAATAAATTGTATAAAATGTCAATGTGTATAAAATTGTCCTTAATCTCATAAATAATATTTTTAGAATAAAAACAAAAGTAGTTTATGAATTAAAATAATAAATCGTAGCACTCAGCAAGAAAATAATTCGAGTCTACCTCACTTATTTCACATTATAGGAAGGCCATAATTGATTTTTTTTGGCAATGATAGATTATACAAGTTGTAACATAAATAAGGGACTGAACTTAAGGAGCTCAATTTGCCTATGATTCTGAATAACGTGTAGCACGGTACACATCAATATGCAGAATAAACAAAAAAATATTAATATCGATCAGCTGGTGTATTTTGTTTGGGGTTATCAAAAATTTATATATTTTATTTTTTCCAGTTTCATGGGTAGGTAGCCCTCTTCAAGTTCCCATCCTCTATTTTTATTACACCTCGTATAGTCACCATAAGTTCGTATTCATTTAGCTGAAAGAGATCTCGCTAAACTAAGGTGTTAAATGAGATTTCCATTTATGTCAAAATCCCTTAAAACGTTCAATATGTTCTTTTAAGTTTTATATGCTCTTTTAACATTGTTTAGATATATTTAATTGGACATTATAACTAAAGAACAAAACAGATGCAGACTACAAATTTGTTATAATTTGGAATGTTTAGTTGTGTGTTTTTGAGAATGACTGTAGTTGTAGCAACTGCTGCATGGCTGGCGGAAAAGAATATCACTACCCCATTTCTTCTTCATTATTTGTGTGATGAGCACGAATATTTGTTTCTGAGTCATGGATGTTTTCTATGTATATAAGTATTTATATATCTTTATAAGTATGTATATCGTCGCCTGGTACCCATAGTACAAGCTTTGCTTAGTTTGGGGCTAGGATGATGTGTGTGACATTGTCCCCAGATATTATATTTCACCCCGTGGAGGGGGAGGGGGCGTAAAATTCGACGCGAGGGAACGTCTCCGAGAGAACGGGCAGCAGTGTCTCTCTGCGTAATATACAATCATACGGCAATCGCTATCCGTCTACCAAGCGTGGCTATTGTTAGACACGACTACATAGTGGAAATTTGTTGGGGAGGCTTTTGTTCAGCAAAGGACGTCATTCAGCTGACATGAGGATAAAGACGAGGAAGTAGCTACTGAGCTACAATCTAATTCTTCTTACTTTTATCTACTTATGAACTATACCTACGCTTCATTCACGATTCTCTTAACGAACAAACATAACCTCCTGCCTTCTGTAATAATATCTATATAACATTTTCTTTGCTTACGGTGTCTTTGCAGTTCGTGGAAATAAATTAAGCATTTATACAACCAACCTACGTGATTTACAATGTAAAAGTTGTAACTGCATATTTTGTACATCATGATTATAGGTACTTTATAACACGGTAACTTAACATAATATCACGCCTAGAAACATAATGTATGGATGGACAAATTTGGAGGTACAGTCAGCAATAAAAGTAGTTTAGGTACAGCTTACATAGGACAATTGGGAAGTCAAATGCTATGCGTTCATAACTGTTTATCTAAGTTGTGGTAACCTCATACGTGACCCCCCGGTCGCATTGTTGATTTTGTAGTCCTGTTGAGGAAAATTTTCTATTTGAATTGACTCGCGATCTCCCTACGAAGCTTTCAAAAATAAAGAAGACTAATATATCTACATATATCTACTCCTTTCTTTTGTAAATACATACTTATATTGATAATTACATCCAGACTCAGTACAAACAGACACGTTCATGTACACAAATATCTGTCCTAGGTGGGAATCGAACCTACGGTTATAATAACTTACGGTTATTTAACCACGGTCTGGAAAAAACGCTGTAGAGGTCAACAGAATTAAAATAGGCTTCAGGGAGATTCTCAGAAAAATTGTCTTCGCAAGTCATGAGCAAAAAAACGGCGCTATTAATATTTATTAATTTATTGTATAGTTGGCAGCTTTATTACTGTTAACGTCACGTGGATGGAAACACTTTGAGCTTGCAACGACTAGATACCAGCGCTAGTAAGGGGTTTGACAATGCAAAAGTATCCACTAACATGGCGGCCTTCAGCGGCCGCCATGACATTCAAGAGAATGATTTCTTTCACACCCGTGTTTCTTCAAGCCGCCCAGTACATCCCTGACATGGCTTAACGACTGTTTTCGTTAAAGGTACCACTCAGTTGGCAAACAGGCATACGGGCCACCTGATGGTAAGTGGTCAGCGTAGCCTATGAGCGCTTGCAACACCAAGGACATCATTAGCGCGTTGCCGACCCTTTAGGAACCTTATAACTTTTTGAAAGACCCCATGCTATAGTCTCTTGGGGAAACCATAACGGGGTTTATTCCACAACCTTAACGTACGTGGGAGGAAGACTGAAAGCGAACCGTATGAGATCGAAAAGTTTCGAGGATGTGAGGATGAACTCTCTGCTGTGGCGAGAGGTAAGATGGTAGGAGGTGGCCGTGTGCATCAAATCTAATGTCTAATGAGTACGAAATAGCATTGACTACACGTGTGGCGAAGTTCATGTTTCGGGTTCAATACCCGCTCTGATTTTATTTATTTAAGGATCGTCAACGTTAACGTCAACTGTACAATAATTAGCGGAACGCATAAAGAAGGTGAAACATAAATATTGGACGAAAGTTAAGGAGGTTGATATTTCTCATAAAACTGAACAACATAGCACATTAACATGATAAATAATAATAAAAAATAAATAAAAAAGGTTTTTATTCACGTAGACTTTAAAAAAGCTCTTGTAAATAGTCAGAACATGTTTGTAGTAATATAGTTGTATACATTAGATATTATTTCTAGTAACATAGATATTTAGGTACATCTTGTATGAAAACATTTATAAAATTTATTTTATTACAGAAATGATATTTAGCTAGCTCGTATCAAGTTATTGTCAAGAGATTATGTTTAATTATCTAGTTTAAGTCTAATATTTTTACTACATATTGTCAATGGTTCTGTCTATATTAAAGGTATTATTATTATGACGGACCTTGTGTTAATAACGACGGTCGCGCTTTAATGCTACCACCGGATCCAATGCGCCCCAACTGAGCGAACAAGACCCAGCGAAACAAACTCAGTGGGTTCATCTACTACCGGTTTCCACACAAAACATGCAAATACACAAAACATATTTAACTATCCATACAAGAGTAACAGCGGTGTGAAAGTGAAAGAATAACAAGACCATCCCATACCACATCCCGTGGGTGTCGTAAAAGGCGACTAAGGAATACCCCAGATCCTCGGGCATCAGCGCCTCCTGTGTCCTTACTAACTACCACCTAACTGCGGTGCCAACTCGCATGCCAAGCGGGGTAACTACGGCAAACCTCTCCAAAAGGCAATGTTATGGAAACCTTTAGGGGAGGCCTTTGTTCAGCAGTTCAGCTGTGGACGATATCGGGCTGATGATGACAAAAATAACGGTCAGCTTAGCTAGCATTTTCCAATTTTTTTATTTTACAACATAACGCCCGCACTAGGAAATCTAATCCCTGTGTCGCGGGGTACTTTACAAACATATAAAAGACTAGCTGTGCCCCGCGGTTTTACCCGCGTTAAACTTTATAAAATATGGCCTATGTGTTATCCTAACTATAAAAATTAGCCATATATGTTCTTTCTCAGGGTCTGGACCATCTGTATACCAAATTTCATTCAAATCCGTTCAGTAGTTTTGGCGTGAAAGAGTAACAGACAGACAGACAGACAGAGTTACTTTCGCATTTATAATATTAGTTAGGATGGACACAAATTACATCCAGACTCATAATTTGTGTTCTGAGTCTGGATGTAAGCAAATAGTTGTCCGGCGCGAGACTCAAACCCGCGACACGAAGAGGTGCAGTCAAATTTTTTATTAGTTCAGTTCCATGGGTAAATAAGTTAGGTCCACTCCTTAAGTTACGTCCGCCACTTATATAACACCTTGTATAGTTGTCCTGAGTATTGATGTGGCCTGTGAATTCCCCACAATACAGATCTTTATTTCCTTACGGTTGGAAACCAGCAATTTGAGTTCCAAAATACAAGAGATGCTCAGAAATTAAAGAACTTATGCGTGACCCATCCATAGACTGACCCCGTGCCTATGTGCTTAATCTCACTGATCGCTTTCGGACTTGTAAGTACACCTGACCTGACCTGACTACCATTAATATTCTTATACAGTTCTAAGAATATATCTTCATATCATGAGCAAAACGTGAATAAGAGTGAGTTCGTTCAGGCTTTCAAGTGAAATATATACCGTATACGGTTACGTAATATGATCAGATTGTACAACGCCACTAGAGATTGCAATGCCGAAAAATGGATCCGGCTTCATAAAACGTTCACAGGATCCGGTAGATCCCAAAAAACCGGATCTGGTGACCGGATCCGGTGATAGCAATTTTTGGCATTAGAATAGCCTTACGCGTGGTGTGCATGCTAGATAACTCACTTACCGTTCATTTTGGACAGAAAAGCGAAAATCATCCTGTTTAAATCAAGTCAACCGGATCAAGTCCGACCTGGGGCTCTACCGGCTAAGTCGCCGAACATCGTTTTCGTGAATGGCGTTCAAATAAATAAAGGTTAAAAATGACTTAATCAATCGTTAAATTGGCTTCAATGTTGACAATCGATTCCGGACCATTTATGACGTCACATGTGGTCGTGGAAGCCGATTCACCGATCATTGTGATATTGATCGGCGTTTAAATAGATGAAGGTTAAAAATGTCAATCATTCCTTCAAACGGCTTCTGAGCACATGTGTCATCACGTCATAAATGGTGCGGAATCGATTTTCAACGTTGAAGCCGGTAGCCCCGGTATTTTTTACGAATGATGAACACTGTCGGACCCTTAATAGTTAAGATAAGTTTTTATATTCCAAAATCGAAATCTTTTTTGTAAAGTGATCATTTCTAATAATGGAATATTTCGTTCAAATACATCTTGTGATTGCAGCTGGATAAGACTTTGTCAATACAGACTTTGTAGATAGCCATCAAATTATGAATTTACTTCGGTTTCTGTAAATTTCCAAAATACTTCGAATGGGTGGACCTACAGATTACGCCCTGTTACAGCTTTAATATAAATATTTTTATACTACCAAATCGGCATACAAGCATAAAGCTGTCAAAACCACTTGTTTAGACAGTCCACCACCTACAAGATGGCAAAAAGTTATCGAACAAAACGGTACCTACATACTTTAGTTAAATGTAAATAAACTATATTAAAAAGTGTTCTGAATTTTCTTAAAAAATGCAAAGAGACTTTTTCCCCAACCTATTACAAAAACATAGGATCTCAACTACGCAATTTATATTTGAAGTAGAAGTATGGTAAATCGTGTGTGGGTGTTTAACTTCGTAACTTTATGTAACGATATCCCTACAACCTCTAATGATAGATAGCAACGAAATTTTAATATCTCAAAAAGCCTCCACTAACTTCCTTAATACGGGTTACAATTTTTTTATTTTTAGGTATGAAATCCAGCTATTGAACTCGATAATTCATTAGTTGTAGTACGCTACCGCTGGACCAATATCGCTATGAGGAGAGTACGATTAATTATTTAATCGTTACTACCTAGAAATAATCTCTCAATTTCATTTGTATTTGATAATATTTAGTACAACCGCACTATTATTATATACACATATTACATTCATTTATAACTATTTACATCACTGTGAAGAGCTGAGATGCGTACTAGATTTGGGAACGGGTAATCTTTGGAAACTGTATGATGACTACCCTGGTGCACCTCTGGATAATCTTCTGACACCTTATGATGGCCGATTGCATGTTCCGAGTCCATCCATATCGTATTCCTTCGATTTCTTACAATGCCTTCATTTCTGGGAACATTAGTTTCAATTTCCGGTGAAGTTATTTGTCCATAAACGTTATTCGGGCCAAGACTCAAAATTACAAGGACCCAGTGAAAAGAATGTTGATCTTTTATTGTGTGGTTCCGTAGTTGAGCACATTTCGATGTTGAGCTGGCCAAAAATCTTTCTGAAATACTTGTCGAGTTTGGAAACACCTTGAAAATGGGCTCCTGAAGGTCATGTTCGTGTTCTTCTCCTTCAAAAATGGCAGAAGTCCAATGAACGTATCGAGGGGACTCTACAGCGACGCTCTTCTTAAGACGTCTTAATTTGTCTAATGTTGACGACTGATAACTTTTGTTTTGCTGGAAACTCTCTGTAGGAGCTGTACAGACGGAACTGGCTGCACAAATTAGTATGATAGTAATCATCATTATCATTTCAATTGTGGTGAAATCAAATGGTGTGATGAATGGTGGAATGCTATCTAAAACTTTCGACGTGCCATTTATAGTTTTCTAACACGTATTGTACACTAACTATGCTTATGACATGTTCTTTGTCATTGAGAAGAATCATTAATTAATTTATCTAACACACAGCATACAAAGATACTCACATAAAATAATATACAGGGTGGCCGAGGAGTTGTCGTTCCAACGCAAAATTTAGATGCTATATGATGAGGAGTATCCGAATCATCCCCATGTATGTTCTACGATTTTAATTTTTTTTTATACCCTAAAATTTATTAGTCCTGAGCTAAAACACTAATTTTGAACTTTCGATAAATTTCAAGTCAGTTCTGCAATGATTAGATAAACCATACTTTTGAGGATGTTCGGTTAAACTATGCTAATTAGTTATCACAAAAAAAACTGAACCAGAAATGTTCAACAGAACGAGAAAAAAATCGAAACCTGGTATTATGTGAAAATTACGAAACAAATCATTTAAAAAATTCTATCTCGTAAACAACGCAAAATTGTAGAACATACATGGGGGTGATTCAGATACTCCTCATCATAAAGTATCTAAGTATTTAAATCGGCTATTGTGGAGATCCCCAAGGATCTCCACAATAGCCGGTCCTGCGCTGCCCGCATCCAGCGGCTTCCCGCGACCCGCACAAGATCGTCGGTCCACCGTGTAGGAGGCCTGCCCACGCTGCGTCTTCCGGTTCGTGGTTGCCACTCGAGAATCTTTCTGCCCCATCGGCCGTCAGTTCTACGAGCTATGTGCCCTGCCCTAATTTAAGAGTTATTATTACTTAATCTAAAAATATTAGTTGGAAATTATTTAAACCTTTTTGGCGTGTTTTAGTCTTATCATGTATGTAAGTTAGTAGATATGTTATGACACATAACTTAAATAAATAGTAGATAAATAGCTACTCTCCGTAAGCGATCGGCGAAGTTAAGTAACTAAGTTTGTGGTCAGAGATGGGTGACCGCCAAAGTGGTATAATTTCTGAGCGTCTCCGTGCTTCGGAGGGCACGTTAAGTTGTCGATCCCGGTTGTAGTTATTAGTCGTCATGCCATGTCAAAGGCCTACTGGGCGGCTTGAACAACTCTGACACTAGGGTAACCACTGCCCATACGATAAGTTAGTAAGGGCCTTCGTCAATAGCGTTAGTCTGTGGCATTGCTAATATTTTGTTCTTGTAATACCTACATAGTTTATATATTTTATTGTATTTTTACCAACAAATTATGTATAAAATCACTTTTCTTTGTTAATCTTACTTACTCAATACGGCTTTGTGAATACTTGTTAGTTTAGTAATACGTTTAAACTAAGTATCCTGTATTTTATAGTATTCTTTATGAGAAATAAACGTCTTAAACCATTAAGTTCCGCCTCCTGGCGTAAGTACTTTTTATTCTGTGCTCCTGGTCTTACCCGCGATTTAACTATTGGAATGTATGTGTGGTGTATTGGTTATGGTAATTTAGTGTTAAGGTAAATTTCGGATTCGATTCCCGAACAGGAGAACTATTTATGTTCAGAGTCTGAATGTGTTTCGTGTCCGGGAATTACATATTTGGAAAGTTACTACTAAAACTATATAGTTGTTCTGACTACTTTGGGTCACACAAATAAATACTATTTGTGTGCAAGGGGCACACAAATAGTATTTATTTGTTAACATGTAACTTAATTAACGCACATCCGTAATGATCACATTACCGAAATAGGTATGTTTGGAATTAATAGTAGGTTGCCGCTCGGCTTTATAATGCAGGTTGTCAATTTTAACTAATTTTCTAGTCATCCGTTCCCTGTGATTTCACAATCAGATATATTTTTAACCCTCCGACCGCATCTTGTTTTATCAAACGTAACATGCGGACTGTACTTTAGAAGAATCTCATGGGCCCGTTGGTAATTCACATTAGGATATTTCAAAACGTGTCATGGTGGGTCCATGACACGTTTTGAAATGGGAAAACACGAACAGAAGAATCGTGGACTTCTGGGAATAACCCGTCTGTACGGGAATGGAACCTTAAACACGGAGGTGTGATAGCAGGAAGGAGACTACCTAAACCACTGTTGGTATTTAGATCTGTGTGACCTTTTTATCACGGTCTAAATGTATAAATACTAAATTAAAAAATAATCTTCGACGGAAATATCACACTAATATTATAAAGGCGAAAGTTTGTGAGTGTGTATGTTTGTTACTTCTTCATGTCTAAACTGCTGAAGCGATTTTAATAAAAAGAGAATGACCAAAACTGGTACCAGTGACACCCTGGATTAACACATAGGCTATAATTTATAAAGTTTAACGCGGGTAAAACCGCGGGGCACAGCTAGTTATAAATCCTTTTATATTTTTTTATATTTTATATATTACTACGCAAAATGAGAATTATTATAGAAGATTATTTCATCATCATCATTATTTCAACCTAAAGACGTCCACGAGTGGTCATATGCCTCCCCCAAGAACTCCGCAATAGCCGGTCTTGCGCTATCCGGATCCAACGGCACCCAGAAAATTATTTACCTAAAATTAATATAATATAATATGTATCTTCTTCTTTTCCAAAGACCCCATATAGGTCTTTCAATGATAACTATAATGCCTCGAAGTACAATTAATAGAGATAAAAACTATTTCTGTATAGTTTTATAAACTACTAGCTAACCCGTCAGACCTTGTCCTGTCTTTACGATGACTATTAACGCACGCTATCTGTCAATACTATGTCAAATAAAAAAAAGTTACATTGAAAAAGGTTATATTGTCCAAAGCGCTAAGGTTAGATTAGAAATAATATTTGGTTGTGAAGTATTCTTAAATTTTCTTATTTTCCGCGCAATTTTAAATTCTTTTTTTTACATAAGAACCTTCTCCTGACAATAACAAACACAATAAAAAAAGAAATAGTGAAATCGGTCCAGCCGTTCACGCGTGATGTCGTGACAACGGAAAACGGGTTTCATTTATATATATATATAGATACAGAAATAGTTTTTGGAACGAAGTTCCTTATCGCGCGTTGTGAAAGGGGGCTAGACGGAAAAATATCTTACGAAAAATTGTCACGACACTTTTTGCCGCTGTGCGGCGTGCGCATGTTTCTCTGCCTGTCTCTCTCTCTCTCTCTCTCTTATAGAAAGCAAGCCAGATATTTACATTTCTATTTCGCATTGAACAGTGTGGTGTCGCGACGATTATTTTTGTTGAGTGTATACAGGATTTGTGTACATAATAAATAATAAGAAATAACTTCGTTCCATCCGGGTGTCCCTTGACACCTCACAACTTTTTCGTAGTGTGGATCGGTTTGTATGCCAGTTTCACACACAAGCCTACAAACATACATAGTTTATTAGATTCTTTGTCCTTTTAACCCTTAGCCACAGTCAAATATCCTTTTACTAGGTCATTGCAAGTAATTATGAGCTCGTTTAGTGGCAAATAAAACATCTACAGATATCATCAGACGTACAAGATATGAACTCCTGCTGTAAATTTTGTAAGTTTGCAACACATGAGTATGTGTTGCAAACTTACAAAATTAACAGCCTTTATACAGAAAGCAGAGCGTTAAATTGTAAAACATCATTATGTACCACAACACAGCATAGCGGAATATGCATATAAAATTTATAGACATGTTCCTCTTCTAATCAACATCACGAAATTTTAAATTATCCTTTATTTAATTGTGTATATATTTATATATAATATAATTATATTTTCATTAAGTAAATATTGAATGCATTACATATTATTATGTAAAGGTACATGACATTTGAGGAAAATTGTACTTAGCATTTTTTTGTGTTTTTGAATTGTGTATTGTATGTGTATTGTGTATTGTATTGTATTATTTTGCTACATATTAAACAATTGTTAAGTTATCGAATGAGACTATGTGAATGGGCTGTGGCTGACACTTCAGAATGAAATGCTACGTATCAATATAATACTACATAACTAAAAAACAATCCACTCTAAAAGACAAATCAACAAAGCGACAGGATTTTTAAAGTAACCCTGTAGACCTTCATGCCTATGGGCAGAAAATGTCTAATCTAATCTTTCTACGGTACCTAATGGCCTAAAAAATAAATACCAAAATATTAATTTGAAAACTTTATTATTAAACAACATTTGACACAATTTAACTATCTTAAAGCTATTTCACCGGTATTACAACTTATGGTTGCGTGACGTGACTGGTTTCTTTTGCGTGACTGGGATGACTGGGTTGCTCTTGTGTCAAGGAATCGTCGTGGTGTTCCTTGGCGTCGTGGTGGGCTGTCTCATCGACTAATCTGTACGAGTCCACAGCAGCTGCGGCTGCCGCTCCAGAGGCGCTCCCGACTTGACTTTCCACCATACGTCCCGACACAATAGTCGGTGTACAACTGAACAGCAACGGTACATTGCATCCTCCGACGTT
The DNA here is from genome assembly GCA_951640165.1 of Pseudoips prasinana. Taxonomy (NCBI): domain Eukaryota; kingdom Metazoa; phylum Arthropoda; class Insecta; order Lepidoptera; family Nolidae; genus Pseudoips; species Pseudoips prasinana. Next base: position 12,255,852 of record OX621241.1, on the reverse strand, counting down.
CGCGTTAGGGAATACTCCAATAGCTGGACCTGAAGACGACGGCGCCAGCACCTGTCCACCCACAGCGGACAGCGCGGGAGCTATGCCCCCTAGGGAAGGGGCGCCATAACCTCCCAACCTCGCCATAGGCATGTGTTGCGTCGGCGAAAAATCCATGTCAGAAAATCCTAACAGCTCTGGTTCGTTGAGCTGTTCATCTACGGAACGGTAATGGGGGGCCCCGTATCCGTATTGAGGTGTTGCGTATCCTTGGTAATGGGGCACGCGGTGAGGGTACGGCGCCGCGTAGACTGGCACGTGGACGGAGTTGGGGGCGGCGCCGCTACACGGGGACACATACTGGGCCCCGTACGACGAAGGTGCTTCCCTCAGGAACTCTTCTAACTGATGCTGGTTCACAAATAAAGGTTGTTCACTTTCTTTTAGAAACGTAGGCGCCCCTGCAACTTCCAGCACGACAGCCGCGAATATCCCAGACAAGATGATAGCCGACATTGTTACAATGTTCTGGTGACCATAGCCCATAATACACTAATATTTATACAATGATTCCAACACTTTTGGTTAGGGCTTAATTACTGAGATTGCATTATATATCATTCAAACATACTTGACCGAGAATTTTATGCAAAGTCAGAAATAAGATCTTACCAAAGTGCACCAAATTGGGCCAATAAAATTATACCTACAATGAATAATATTGTGCATTATACTAGAAATTTATAGACAAACTTAGATGACATACGAATGAGCAAATTTATGTTAGAATATTACTAGTAAGTACGTACATAAGTATTGTAAATGTATCAAGAGGCTACAGCTCAATTATTTACATTATATGTTTCACAGAATACAACCAATCTACTTCAAAGGATCTATTCAAATATCCTTTAGAAACACCAATTATTCGCATATAAATCTAGGAATTTTGTTAAACTAATAAATCGAAACAAAAATGTATCGTCAATTGGGGTAAAATAGCTGTAGTAATAAAAACAACGATTTCTCTACAATAATAATAATAAAAAGTGATTATGGGATTTTCCGTAAAAAGAAATTTCTCAGTATCAGCCCGAAGTCAGGGAGTAGGCGGTATTACACCCCCGTGCCTCGGAGAGCACGTAAAGCCGTCGGTCCTGTGCCTGACCTCTTGTCGGTCGTGTCGCTAGTCGTCCCATCGAATCATGAGAGTGATGAAATAGAAAGTGCCCTTGTATTTGTGCACAATGATATGTCCTGCGCAATTGGCTAGTCTCCATTGATACTGGCCGCCGTGGCCGATATTCGGTTGGGAGGACATTATTACAACCAGACTCAGAACAACTACTTATGGTCACACAAATAGTTGTTCTGCGCGGGAATCGTACCCGAGACATGAAGTGGCAAGGCAACTGTCTTCACCGCTGCGCCACAGCTGCAGTCAATATATATACTAATATATAGCCAGGTACCATATAGTAAGTCACCTACCAGTAATGGACGTCGCATCCGGGGATTCCTGTAAGGGATATTAAGTATGCAAGCGATAAGTTGACGTAATTTTCATAAATTTCAGTTATTTTCAAACTAAATCATGATACAACATCTTTATCTATTCAATAAACTTTTTACTGACTCACGTCGTGGCGTAGTTGCAAAATGCTCGCTTTGCACGCCGCAAGTCGTGGGTTCGATTCCCAACCAGGACAGATATTTGTGTGCATGAACATATCTGTTTGTCCTGAGTCTGTGTTTAACTATCTATATGTATGTATTTACAAAAGAAAAGTAGTATATTTAGTATATCAGTTATCTGTACCATAGTACCCAAGCTCTGCTTAGTTTGGTATCAGATGACCGTGTATGACAAATGTCTCAAGATATTATTATTATTAGTTAATGGTCCAATTAATTATAGTTTAGTAGTGGATTATTTGTTACTTAGTAGTAGATTCTGATATATATAGCTGTTCTTGACTGATAGGCGGGGCATAACTAACACACTGCCATCTGACACCAAACAAGGCAGAGCTATACTATGCAACTAGACACATGTTAACATACTTACATATTTTGAAATAAATAGATATGACATTTTTAGATAAACTAAATTTTTGACAAATTACACCTAGACACTCTACAAATAATCATGCTCATCATAGAAAGATTTATCCTGTGTGGGGATTGAACCCACTCACCCCTGCCTTAGCAGTCAGGGTCACTAACCACAAGACCAAAAGGGCCAGTCAATATATGTAATACTAGCTGCCCGGTAAATGTTTCGCTACGTATAAGGCATAGTCATAAAAAAAATGATTATAACAAAAAAAAATATAGATAGATGTTTATTTTACACTTTTTCAAAACTTTTTAAATTTTCTCTACGTAAAAACCTTCCCTGGACTTCCACAAATAATTCAAGACCAAAATTAGAAAAATCGGTAAAGGCGTTGTTGAGTTATAACATTACAACGAAAAGTGGCATTGATTTTTATATATATAGAAGATTGAGGAAGCATTATATCACATCTCAAAGTTGGTAACTAAATTGCCACCCAGAATTTCGAGAATATGATTCTAGAAAGAACTAAATCCAGGGTGGCAACTGGTGGTGGTGGTGGTGATTTGCAAAACATGGCGCTTCTTTTTGATTTTTTCTATTATTTTTATAACTAGCTGTGCCCCGCGGTTTTACTGGCGTTAAATTTTATAAATTATCACAGCTCCTCCCCCGTAGGCGATAGCGTGATAATATGTAGCCTATATGTTGACCCGACCACTTAGTAATATTCATGAAAAATTTGAAGTAAATCCATGCAGTACTTTTTGAGTTTAGCCCGGACATACATACAGACAAACAGACACACAGACAAAAATTCTAAAATCTATATTTTTGGCTTCGATATCGACTGTAGATCACGCCCGAAGTATCCTTTAAAAAAAATATTCAATGTACAGTTTTGACTTTTCTACGATTTTATCTATTATATGTATAGATATAATCAATTCCCAGGAAAACTGTCATAAAGTGATCTTTTATAAACCGGTATTCCTTCCCATCCTTTGTAAGCCGCTATCCATTTCATACAACATTGAATATAAAATGTACCTAATCTTCTGATAGAGTTATTAAATAGCAAGCGAATCCGTGTAGTGTGAGTTTAAGTAAAGAGAATCGATGATCGAACAAACATTACGAGTAACTTATAGAAGCAGGCTCTGACTCTTAGAGTCACGCTTATATACAAGGTAATGCAGATAATATATCATATGTAAACCTGCTGCGATCATAAATCCATGAACTTCACTTCTTCATTGTTAACAATTCAACAACATATAAAATACGGGAAGGGTTTTTAATAATAATATAATAATAATAATATCTCGGCACAATGTCACACAGATCATCCTAGCCCCAAACTAAGCAAAGCTTGTACTATGGGTACCAGGCGACGATATACATACTTATATAGATAGATAAATACTTATATACATAGAAAACATCCATGACTCAGAAACAAATATTCGTGCTCATCACACAAATATTTGCACTTACCGGGATTCGAACCCAAGGCCACAAGCTTCGTAGGCAGGAGCACTACCAACTAGGCCACGGTGACCGTCTAATCCTATCCTGTTACATTATTCACACACGACCATCTGATCCCAAATTAAGCAGAGCTTGTACTATGGAAATCAGATAACTGGTATACCGCATATAAGTACTACTTTTCTTTTGTAAATACATATATACTTATATAGATAATTAAACCCAGACTCAGGACAAACAGACATGTTCATGCACACAAATATCTGTTCTGGGTGGGAATCGAACCCACGATTAGCGGTGTGAAAGGTCTACTAGCCACGCCAACTGGCCCGTCAGTAATAGGAATAACATTTTAGTTTTCTTATAAGATGGGAAAAATACGTTAAAAAAGAACTAAATTCACAGATTTTGTTAAATCCACTTATTTAGTCAGTAATCCATCGAATAATGGATTAAGTTTGAAGTTCCTAAGTACTAAGCTTTCTTTTCAACCAATAAATGAGCCAACAGGCTTGTGGCCTACTGTTGCAGCATGCACCAAGAATTCTTTTCACTAATCATTTAAAGCCCTAAGTATCTTGGGAAATACTGAACTCCCTGTTACGGTTTTCCCAAGACACTACAGCATCAAAAAGGGAGTTGTAAGGTTCCTAAAGGGTCGGCAACGCACTAATGATGGGACCCCTAGTGTTGCAAGGGTTCATAGGCTACGGTGACCACTTACCATCAGGTGGGCCGTATGCTTGTTTGCCAACTAAGTTGTATAAAAAAAATGTTCTTCAGTAGCCTCAGCGTACGGTAGAAGAAGTCCTCTAAAACCAGTCTGCGATTGCACTGCGGTGCAGTGGTTAATGTAGTCACCTCGTTACTACTTCGGCGTCCGCGTGTTTCGAGTTCGAACTTTCGCAGAGGACAACGTGGTGGGTATTTAGTCTGGATTTGCTCTGTGTCTGTTAATTGCATGTTTGTAAGTCCCCCGCGATATAGGGATTAAATTCCATGGTGCGTACGTTACCCTATTAAAAATAATATAAACAAAGCAGAGTAGGAGACGGATTTACAATGCGGGATAATATAGAGAGTGTGGAGGAATACACTATTGATGGCAAGAGATGTGATGGCAAAACATCATTTTTTTAATCGTCTAATAATCCCGTATAGGACACAACTAGCCAGTACCTCGTCAGATGTATATAGCGTGAGGGGAGACAGGCTTCAGGCTTGTAAGTTTATCTTCAATCAATATTTCCGTACCTTGACATTTTGAAATTGGACACCAAGTAATAGGAAGACATTTAAAAATTGATGGCATATTATGATATGTAGCATATTCATAGATAATAATAAGTATAATTGTACTATAAGGTCGGCGCCATGTAGGTACACAATCCCATCCACTTCAAAAACATAAATGACTAGCTGTACCCCGCGGTTGCACCCGCGTTAAACTGTGCGTTATTCGGATACATAAGCTATATTACTATATAGTTTAATAAAAATCCGTTCGGTAGTTTTTACCTGGAAGATTAACAAACATCATAAACGTTTACTTTGACATAATAATATGTATCATATGACCGATTATGGTTCTCATATGTGTCTATAATGTCATTATTGTCATATAAGTTAACTGGCTCAAACACTTCATGATGGATTTTGGTGATTGTGACACACACAACAACACAACAATGCTATTTAGCTGCAATGTGGAAACATTGCAGCTAAATAGCATTGTTGTGTCGGGCTGCTCTAGTAAGAAGCGTTCTAACATACCTCTAAATATCTAAAAATCTTAGCACACTTTTTTTTCGTTAAGGCGGGGCGATTGCCTACGCATTCCACTCGCAAAAAGTGTTTGCTGGGTATGTCGGACGCCGACTAAATCTAACCTACCGTGGACTTCTCTTGGCGCATGATGTGGAGAGCACCGGGAACGCGGGAAAGATGCTCCGATACCCCTCTTTTGCGAGGCCTGCGAGCGAAATCGGTCCTCCTCTTTTCCGCTCGAAAATCTTAGCACTTACTATAATTCAACCTATGAAGTCGCTGATCTATGGTATACACTGATTATCGCCGCCCATGATCACTCGCAACAACGGAAGAGTAGCAAGTGTGTTGCCGTGCTTTAGAAAAGAATAGGCTCGCTTTTTGAAGGTTGCAATGTCATACCGGATCAGAAATACCTCCGTAGTTAATTGACAACACAGAGTGGTCACTACCAAGTAAAAGTTTTTTTGTGAATCTTATCCTAATCACCGTTTCTGAACCCGCAAGCTCATAAACTACTGTTTAACACGCCACCTCTATAGATACCACTGAGGCGATAGGGTAGGTAATTCTTTTGTGGCAGCTTTGCTTCGAGTATCTATAAATATCTACGAAGAAAAGCCGCGAGATAAATTTAGTTTTAGTAATATCAGCTGCAAAATAGAATATAAATGTTGCATAAAATAGAATTTCTTAAGAATCACGTAGGTGTGTTCGCGGAATCGATTGTCAGCGTCAGCATCGTAAACTGACGCAAAGAAATGAATTTGTCCACGGTTGCCCTACTTTATCGTATTGGCAATAAAATATTTTATATGTTTACATTTGACTTCACATTATGGAGTGAACAGAAATTTGAGACTAGGCACCAGTGGCGTATGCTCCTTATAAGACGTTTCCTGTCGGCTTGCTATTTTTGAGTTGAGATAAAATATCCAATTTTAATAATAGTAATAAATCTTTATTTTACTAAAATACACATAGTAGTTACATATTAATTAGAACATAGCACATTACGCAAAATCGTTGACGGGCGGCCCCCCTAGATAGGCTACTAATTAGCCTGTATTAAGGGGAATTAAGGTAATTTTAATATATAAAAGCAAACGGTCACTGTAGCGTAGCCTAGTTGGTAGTGCTTCTGCCTACGAAGCTGGTGGTCCTGGGTTCGAATCCGGGTAAGTGCAAATATTTGTGTGATGAGCACGAATATTTGTTTCTGAGTCATGGATGTTTTCTATGATGAGTATTCATCTATCCATATAAGTATGTTTATCGTCGCCTGGTACACACAGTACGTCAGGTCTGGATTTGGATGTCCGACGTGAGACGAAGAGTAAGGAGGGTAGATAGAAGGGCTATGGTAACATTGTATGCGGGTATTTAGTATTTATTTATTTATGGATTATCAACATTACAAACACTTAAGAAAGACAAAGGACACATGTATATAGAATAGGAAGTAGTGTGTTACAACTATAGACAACCACAGCATTCAAAGTAAGTAGTAAGTTCAAACGCCAGCACATCCAGCTACCCAATTTGTCAAATTTCTTTTATAGATTTTCAACTTTGTCACAAAAGCAGAAGGTTCAGTTTCAATTGGGAAAATTTTACAGATTGGCGTAGCTTGATGTGCTGGCGTCTGTACATGAGTTACCAGCAATGTTAGTGAAAGCCGTTATCGTTCGGCTTTCTCACTGTCCCTAATAAAAAAGTCTAGTAGCAAGTGGGTTAAGCCAAGTGTATATAGGGATCATCAATCTAACTCATATCTATATATATAAAAATGAAACCCGTTTTCCGTTGTCACGACATCACGCGTGAACGGCTGGACCGATTTCACTATTTCTTTTTTTATTGTGTTTGTTATTGTCAGGAGAAGGTTCTTATGTAAAAAAAAAGAATTTAAAATTGCGCGGAAAATAAGAAAATTTAAGAATACTTCACATTCAAATATTATTTCTAATCTAACCTTAGTGCTTTGTACAATATAACCTTTTTTAATGTAACTTTTTTTTATTTGACATAGTATTGACAGATAGCGTGCGTTAATAGTCATCGTTAAGACAGGACAAGGTCTGTCGGGTCAGCTAGTTAAATAATAAATATGTTTAGACAACTAACACACCGTCATTTGATCACCATCCAAGCAGCAAAATTATCCTATAGTGCAGACGTTATAGGACTCCAGCACTTTTAATGTTCTCTTAACGGTTCTAGTTTTTGCTGCATCGCTTATAATAGCAAGCACGGAGTTAGTTGGGCCTTATAGTATATCTCCTCCTATACATTAGCTTAAAATTACTTATAGGCCGAAATTAAAGGTCAAATATAAGCTTGGGTGACCTATAAAAGTATCGCAAGGGTGTAAACGCACTCAAGAGCAGATAAACTGGTAAGCTATGCTTATAACTACTAACAAGAAACATTATAGAACCACTATAAGTAAAGTACACCAATAAGAGTGATAAACAGAACTAAACATTCTGGATACTATTTGCATTTATTACTTGGTTTTATAAGGGTTTATAAATTTACTTTACAGAACAATTATCAGTAAAATGGAGCGGTTATATAGTGGTATAAACCAATATCGTTATAATCTTAACACGCTTATAAAGGTTTAATATAATATACTTAGTATCCAAAACTATATCCGTGGTGACCTGAACAAGAAAACATTGGTTTGTAGTGGTCTTGCAAATTCTGTTATAGTCTCAGTACGGATATTTTGATTTTGTTGAATCGTAGAAATATGAGAAGGTTCCGTACAAAATTGTTATTGTGAAAATTTAAGACAAAATGTTTATTTTAATGATTCTGCACGAAAAAACGTTTAATCGATAAAAGCAATTTTAAATGTAGACTTGGAAGATTGTGTTAGTGAGGAACCTGTACAAGAAGATGAATGCGATATTGAAAACTATTCCAATTTTCAACTACATAGCGATCTTAGAAAATGGGCTGTAGAATACAATACGGCATGCGGCATTCAATTCTTTATTAGAAATTTTGAATAAATGTATTTGTTAAGTTTGTTTCAAATTCTTCAAGTTCTCTTAGATTTCTTATAACATGTGACACTACATCTACGTCTTCTTGCTTTCTTGATGGTCTTGACGGTCATTGGATGTACGAGTTTAATTCATTCTGAATCTCTCTTCGACACAGCACTCAGCACATGTTAGTTTGTATTTCATAAAGTGGATTTTGATTTGGTATGATGGTTTTAATGTCTTCTTTGATTGACTTTACTTCATGTTGAAGTTGTAGAATTTGACCATCCTCGACAGGCTGTATTTGGTTATCCGTGTTGTAAAGAACGAAATGTTGAGCATTTAAACTGACATCTGACAGTGTTTTTTCTGCTTCTGTTATGACAAGTTGAGGGTTTTGCGCGACAAAAGAAGATACAGGTAAAATTGCTGATCCGGATTGAATGGTAGCCGAGTTTTGTTGTAAATGAAGTGATCTTGTAGTATTTGAACGAGTATCTTCTCGAGAGACCGTTGGCATCTCACTAATTTGGTCTTGATCACGATTCTATGAAACAATAAACCAAGTTAGCAAGGGAAAGCACAAAATAGAAGTAGAAAATATTTCAAACAATTTTTAAAGCTCGAAAATCCCTTTTAGTTAAAAAGCTATCGACGTCCAGAAACATTACCATTTTCACACCTGACACCTAAACAAAAATATGAATATAAGACATCGGTCCCTAGTAACAACATAGAGTAACATTACAATATTTGCGGAACTCTAATTCCAAACAATATGGCCAAGCAATAGTTCTGATATTTACCATTTGTAACAAAGTACGCCTATAACGGTTTGTTAATGTATTTGGGAAGACCAAGTTTGTCAAGATGGCGACTTTTCGTTGTATGTCTTACTGAAACCAACATTATTTTAAAATTCAACTTAATGAAAACGTGAATTTAGAGGGGCGTTTAAAAATTTTGACAAAAAACTTATTACACTTCACCGAAAATATACCTGCGCCATGCACATTCAAACACGGCTTCACTTATTGTTAACTAACACCCTACTCTTATTCTAGATAATATTTATTATAAAAATATAATAACTTACCTTTATCAATATTAATTAATCTTTACAAATGTGCATAGCAACATTTACAAATTCACATTACTTTGTATGAGCTTGTAAGATATTCACCGTGTACGTTATTGTCGTGTTTGGTTCCATTTAGCGCTCATAGTTAGCTTCGCGAGAGCAAATAGTTCTACGTGGTCTAACTATAAGGTTACTATTGTCGTGATTGGTTCCATTAAGCGCTGATAGTTGGCTTCGCGGGAGAAAATAGTTTTACATAGTCTAACTATATGGCCGTTACTGGTCAAAATGGTATTCACCAAGTCTACTATAGATATTTAATTAGCTAAAATACGCCTATAAATTGGGCCCTTTTCCGTGGTTATAATTGCTTACTATTCCGTTATAGTCTAATGAAATGGTGGTTCCAGGACAATTACTAGACCACATTTTGCTGCTTGGGCAACCACACAACTATAAACATCCTACTCATATTATAAACGCGAAAGTCTGTAAGTATGATGGATGTTTGTTACTCTTTCACGTAAAAACTACTGAATGGATTTTAATGAAACTTTACAATAATATAGCTTATACATCACAATAACACATAGGCTATAATTTATAAAGATATTCTGAGAATTGTCCAAAATATGATGATAAGTGCAAAGTAAGTAGGAAAAATTTACCATCTGCGAGCTATTCCGGCGTGCACTGCCAAAACCGCTAGATATAACATCCTACTAATATTATAAATGCAAAAGTTTGTGAGTATAGATGTATGGATGTATATGTTTGTTACTCCTTTACGCCAAAACTACTTAAACGCGGGTGAAACCGGGCATAGCTAGTCTAACTAAATCTGGCTGTACTTTGTGCCCAATCATATGTTTGAAAAGTATCCGGCGACACATGGATTGATTTCCCTAGTGCGGGAACTTAAGAAAACAAAATCTACGTCGACTTAGTTCAACTCAATCTTAACAACTTTTGTAACTTAAATAATCAGAAATTATGCAATATATTTCTACACAATTTATAATATTATAAGATTATGCTTATAGGCTCTATATCTGGCTCCTTTTACAGAATAAATCTATATTTTTATGCATATGGAATAGATTTTCATACATATATATATATATATATATATAGCTACAGTTAGAATAGAACCTCTTTGTTTTTTTCTCTTTGAGGCACTCTCGGGCTTAGATATAATATAGTTCTTACAGTTACGTTCTGCAATATAAATATGGTGTTAATGTCCGCAGAGCTTCCCCCGAGAAGAATTCCCTAAAATTCAAAATTCATTTATTCCATAAAAATATTACATTTGTGTGGAATCGTCAACATTTTTTTACCCTGCCGTGCAGTGCATGACGTTGCATCTACTGAGAAACACTGCCAGAAAACTGAGTAGGAATCCTTTTTTTTAATATTTATATCTTAACATAAAATTACATTGTATTAATTTAGAGCGACTCAATCCCAAGCTGTTTGTCACTTAAATAATCAGAAATATTGTAGTTGCTTGCTACACAGCGAGACGGGTGGTATGTAACAGAAAGTTATGCTTATATCTAGTATATTATGAGTATCACTCCTTTTACAGAAGGAGTCTTTATTTTTACGCATATAAAAGTAGATTATAATACTGAAATGCGACCTAGGACATAATACTGTGAAAATTACTGAAATAAACATAAAATAAAAATAAACCATTCTAGCTGTATCCACATCAGTGAGCCGTCTAATGTGTGTATTTCGCATTAATAATAGTAGTGTAGCTATGATAAATGAAAATCAATTGGGAGATATAGATAGATATATAGAGTACACTTTATTGCACCAAAAGAAACAATACATGTCTAACAAATTAGCAAACACAGGTACAATCGGCGGTCTTATTGCTTTGTAGCAATCTCTTCCAGACAACCGTTGGGTGGACAAGGAAAACAGTAAGTTAGAAAAGGCAGTAGCTGTAAGTGTACAGTCAACTATTCAACGGTATGTACTAATATACAATTTACATAAACATACTTATATTTTAAATACTTATAATACTATACTATAATAATATACTATACATACAAAATATTATACATCTATTCAATTGAGGAGTTTTGAAAAAGGAGGTTACGAAAAGCAGTTAAGAGATAAAAAAAAACATAAATTATGAAGGTAATTTAAAGCGATATTCACCTGGACAGTTCTCAACCAGCACACAAGTCTTGCTGTACTCATCCTTGACGTAACCCGCTGCACATCGGCATCCAACTTGACATTCCCACACGGACGGACAGACAGCATCTGCAATAATGAAATGAAATAATGAAATTTATTCAGCTCTTGGGTATTAACATACACTTGTACTTGTCAAGTTCACAATGCAGTACATAAACATAGTCGAATACAGTATAAAAATTACAAAAATATAATTAGTCTAAAAAAAAAAATCTATTATTTTGAAATTTAGTTGTACAATATTAAAATTAAAGAATTGAAGGCAATGAGCATTTGGCTAGCGCAGAAGGCTCTTAACCAGTAGCTTAAATTAAACGATTAATACTCGAGGCCACCCTTTTGGGGTTCGGGCTCAGGGGGCCGCTGAAGCAAAAGGACAGAATTCTAAGAGAGGGTGTGATCAGTTGCACGGGATCACCGATGACGTGTTAAGGGGCCAAAGCGATCCTCGCCGCTGAGGAGCCTACCCTAGCTAACCTGCGGCTTTCTCTAGCTACCTAGGTGGACGACCCGGAGAAGAAAGCCACAAAGAAACTGCGGGCTTGCGTTTTTCGTCTTCTTTTGCTTTTAGTTTTCGTTCTTTTTTTTAAATCATGTATTTTCTTACATTTTGATGGGCGGTATGTAGGCTAATGCACGCACAGAACCGTTGTCATTTAATGAATAAAAAAATTGTGAGATAATAAACAATAACATTAAATTTCACTCAAGCAATTAGAATAACCTCTTGCTAGATGAGAAAACGGTGGGTACATCCGCGTACATTTACAAAATTAACAAGTCACACGAAGTCAACCAGAGGCAACGACTGTATGAAAATATAAAATATTATGATACAATAATAATAAATATAATAATAATAATAATGTCCTCCTAGCTGAATTTCGGTCAATGGAGACTAGCCATCTGCGCGGGACATAATATAGTGGCCAAATGTGTGCGCAATACAGGGGCACTTTCTATTCCATCGCTCTCATGATCCGATAGGACGCCTAGCGACATGACCGGAGAGAGGTCAGGTACATGACCAACAGCTTTACGTGCTCTCCACGGCACGGGGGTATAATACCACCAACTTCCAGACTTCGGGCTGATACTGAGAAATTTTTCTTTTTACTGGAAAATCCCATAACAACTTTTGGCCCGACCCGGGATTTGAACCCAGGACCTCGTAATCCACGGTTGAACACGCTACAAAACATTATTTCTGACCTCATACATGTTGTAACAGTCAACAAAACCTTGCTTACAGCACATCGATACCCGACTATACATCACTACATCGATGGGCAAAAAGCGTCTGCACCTTGGAGTGATTTGACAGAGTACCTTATAGAAAACTATATTTCTTGACCGCATGCTGCGAAAAAAGGAAAGTTGTAACAGCCTACAAAACTTGCCAACAGAATCTATTGGTATGTTTAGCTAGCTACAGCCTTCCTTTCAGGCGATACCCAAAGAAACACAACCCCGTCAATGGGCAGAATGTGTCTGCACCATGGTGTGACTTGGCTACAACAATATTTTCTGATAGCTCGCCGAATAAAGAACGGTGTATGTATTAACTAAACTTTTCAACAGAATCTATTGGTATGTTTAGCTAGTTACAGCCTTCCTTTCAGGCGATACCCAAAGAAACACAACCCATTAACGGGCAGAAAGTGTCTGCACCATGGTGTGACTTGGTTACAACAATATTTTCTGATAGCACGCTGAATAAAGAACGGTGTATGTATTAACTAAACTTTCCAATAGAATTTAATAGTCCGTCTAGCAAGCTACAGCCTTCGATACCCAATGGAACACAACCCCGACGGCGACGGAGGGATTTGATCCGTCTGGCTAGCTACTTCTTTTACTGCACACAGCCGACGGGTATTACCACTTTGAGGGCCTGATAGCGTCCGCAACGTGGAATGACTATGTTATAGAAAACAATAATTCCTGACCGCACACCGGCAAAAGAAGCGCCTTGTACAGACGCCAGCACATCAAGCTACTCCAATATAGCCATATATAAACTTGGTCCGCGAGAATCTTTAAGAGAGAAGTTTAAAGACATTAACATTCTGACTGTAGCATAAATATTAGACATAAGCATAACTTTGTGTTACATACCACCCGTCTCCACAAAGTAAGTAACTCTTTATGGGGCAATGTATTTTGAATGTGATTCTATAACAAACTTCCCAGTGATATCCGAGAAATGTCTACGAATAAGTTCAAAAGAATTATAAAAGCCAAATTGTGTAGCAGGGCTCACTACAATATTTCTGATTATTTCAGTGACAAAACAGCTTGGGATTGAGTCGCTCTAAATTCAATGTAATTTTATGAAATATTTAAAAAAAAGGATTCCTACTCAGTTTTCTGGCAGTGTTTCTCAGTAGCTGCCACGTCATGCACTGCACGCTAGGGTAAAAAAATATTGACGATTCCACATGTAATATTTTAGAAGTAAATGTAATATTTTTATGGAATAAATAAATTTTTAATTTGAATTTGAATGCAATCTGTCAAATTTCCTCTATTGAAAGTGAACCTTATGCTTTTGTGAGAAAGTAGAAATCTATATAATAAATTTGACAGATTGGGGTAGCTGGATGTGCTGGCGTCTGTACTTAACAGTCAACAAAACCTTGCTTACCTTTAATGATCCGTATAGATAATCTAGTGGCACACACGACTCGACAACCCCAGTAGGTTATTAATCATTTACATTTTTTTATAATTACATGCTGTGCGTCGCAATGTCGGTAATAACTTGAGCGACTCGTACAAAAAAGTCCTTAAAAAATTACTCCCAAAAACCATATGGGCCGATATACTATGATTGTATTTTTATTTGCGAGACGGTTTGACGCATCGCTAATTTACTGTAAACGTTATATTAAAAAATATCTAATAAGAGCTAATTATTTATGGAATTCTCATTTATTCATTTTGAAAATAGAATAGTTCTATGCTTACTCTATACGATATGGCAAGAAAAAACCCTGTATGCTTCTATTTCTTGTTACCTTTGCCTAACATCCTCAAGTTGACGCAAGTAGGTGGACACCTCCACGCACACAGGGAGTATTCCTCGTTGGCACGGATACATAGCGAAGCCCTAAACAACACTGCATCCCTGGTACATAACAGTAATACTAAAAAACTCTTCAACATTTTTGCGTTACAAAACTTCATTTTGGCAGCACCTTTATCAGTTTGTTAAGTTTTATGCTTAAGTAATAAAATATACGTACAACGTATACGATAAATAGTGTGGAATATTGAAGAAGCGCCATGAAACAGAGCAATTCATAAAACATGATTTAGCAAATTACATACATAAATATTTACTTTACATACAAACTGTATCTACCTTTCGTAAAAGGTTTAAAAGATATTTGTTGGAACGTCAAAAGCAATCCGAGGATGTCCTTCAGTATAGATTGCCAGAGTCCACAGTCAGGAACTAGATATGCCGTTGCATAATAAGGGTTTTATAAATTTTTTGCCCACGTCTCCGCTAAAGCAGTCAGAATCACATATGTATTTGATGTTAATCTAGTATTTAAATTATTTTATCAAATTGAAATTGTATGAATCTCATTTATATAATTATTTTGTGATTTAATGCTATTTTATTTTTTCGACATACTTAGGTACATATTTGTATCTTCTTCACTGTATTAAATTCTTTTTATTTGTATTATTAATGTATTTAGTTGATCAAATATCTGTTATTTCATTTCATTTTATTATAATATGTAATGGGGGTTAACTATCCGTGGACCCCACAGTCGGGCGCTATCAGAATATCAGCGCTGTCACAATATTGC
This sequence comes from Pseudoips prasinana, assembly GCA_951640165.1. Taxonomy (NCBI): domain Eukaryota; kingdom Metazoa; phylum Arthropoda; class Insecta; order Lepidoptera; family Nolidae; genus Pseudoips; species Pseudoips prasinana. The sequence continues at coordinate 12,240,426 of OX621241.1, read as the reverse complement.
GACGGCTAATGCTAAGATAGATGCCTTTTCACCTAGAACTGACTAACGAATAATAAGTATAAGATTTACATTGTTTGTTTTTCTGTTATTGTATAATTTCATTGTTATTTCCGTCCTGGTAATGAATAAATGATTTTTTCTTTCTTTCTTTCTAAATAATATTGCCCTCCTGGTGGAATTCCTGCCATGGCGATCAATTTAGAGGACTAATTGAGCGGTAAAAAAAATACGATTATTTAGCAAACGAGAGGCCGTTCTCTTATTAAAATTTATAATTTTGCTGTTAGAAATTTAAAATGCACCTACTTAGGTAGGTACTTATTAACAAATAACTACTTAACCTTTATAGGGTTCCATACACAAAGGGTAAAACGCAACCCTATTTCTAAGACTCCGTCAGACAGAGGTGACAGACGGATAGACTGTTTGTCTATCCGTCTGTCACCAGGCTGTACTGTATCTCATGAACCAGAATAGTTAGCCATTTGAAATTTTCACTGATGTTGTATTTCTGTTGCTACTATAACAACAAATACTAAAACAAAATAAATTAAATATGTTCCAGTTTTGATTTTGATAACGGCAACAGGTACCTATAGGTATAGACGCTTGAAATATTCACAGAATATTTAGTTATATATTCACTATAAGAATAAATAATTACATTAATAAAACAAATATTTAAGGAGGAGGCCCCAAACCTTTTTAACCGTTTTTATAGATAATGGTACGGAACCCTTAGTGTGCGACTCGCACTTGGTCGGGTCTTTTTATGTTAAGGGGACACAAGGCCTACGCATGCCACTCGCAAAAAGTATCTACGGGTGTATAGGTATATCCGACTCGCACCGACTAAACCTATCTGCGGTGGACTTCTCTTCTTCTCGCGAACCCCGGGAACGCGGTTATGCTGCTCTGGTGCGCCTTTGCGCCATCCCCGCGGTGGTTAACCGTGACAATAATTGGCAAAGAACGTGACATTATGACGTAACTGTGAGATGTCCGCAATAGTACCTATCCCAAAGTGATTTGTCATCAATGTTCACACGAACGTTTAGGTATGGAAGTACATGATTGGCATTCTCAATCGGAATAATGTTATTATACCATCGATAAAAAGTTGAACAGAAAGTATTAGCATTTGGCTATCCACTGTTTCACAGTTAAGGTTTTTATGTACATACCTAAAATAGCTAAGTAGGTAAGTTTGCTAGTAGGTAGGTAGCTAAGTACGACACCTAAATTAGTTGCCTAAAATGTTCAGCATTTTGAGAAATTATTGACCGCGATCCTAATTACTTATTCATTATCGTTCAATCACGATAAACGTATAAAAATCGACAGGTCAACTAAATAATTCAGGTTAGAAACATTGCGATAGACTCGCATAAATGTTGATTAGTATGATTTCTTTATCTTTAACTTTTTGTAATACGACACAATAGAGGCTAGTAAAGTGACATAACGCTCATAGCCAGATGCTCTCACTGGTTTCAAGGCACTAGGCTCGCGTTCAGTCCATAGATTGGTGACTGCCATACTGGTTTAATTTCTGAGCGTCTCCGTGCTTCGGGGGTCACGTTAAGCTGTTGGCCCCGGTTGTAGCCATTAGGCAACAGTCGTTAAGCCATGTCAGAGGCCTACTGGGCGGCTTGAACCACGGTGACAGTAGTGTAACCACTGCCCATACGATAATTAAGTAAGTACTACCAACTAAATACCCTGCGCCAGAGGAGGGTGCCCTCTGGTACGGGTTTAGAATTCGAACCTCGGTATAAGGTGAGATTACTTACGTGGAGATGCATGAGGCGTGACATTTCAGGGACTTTCTGGGCAACTACATGCTCTACGATAGGAAGACATAGTCCGCTTGTCCAATCAAGCATTCCAGAGAGCATTTCATTAATACGAATGCAACTAAGAGGTTTAGGTATTTGGAGGAGAAGCAAAAGGAGGCAACCATAACAATCTTTAGACTTAGTATGAACGGCACCCTAAGCAAAGACCCTAGAATGAATTCACAAAGATGCGATCAAACGGCAACCAATGATTGCATCACCCAGTTATAAACCCTAAAAACACACAATTTTCAGAAGCACTAAAATATACAACTCATAGAAGAACTGTGTGATCATTCAAACCCAAATGATATAAGAATCTACAATGATAGGTCTAAAACCGTCTCCAGAACAGGAATGGGAGTTTTCTCAAATGATCTCAAAATATCCAGGTCCATATGCTTAACACTATAGCAGACTGAGTTTGTGGACATCACCCTCACAGCACATGCAATCAAGGCCAGAAATATCACAAACACTTTAATACGTATACCTACTCTCTGATAGCGCCTCATTACTGAACTCAACTCAATCCTTGGAAAGAAATCACTTTACCTCAAGATTAATACTGGAATGCCACAACGCACTGGAACATGGTGAGGCATATCACAACAATAAAATAATACTACAATGTATCAAAAGACACAGCGGGTCACTAGGCACTGATGCAGCTAAAGAGCTGGCATATACCCAAATTAAATCCTACTTATTGCTTTAATGACCTCTTAATATACTTAAAATTGAGTCACTAAAAACATTAAACATACTTTTGGGCCACTGTTTCCAACACATGAGATTCAATCATGACGGCTGAAAGAGGTCCACAGTTGGACAAGCCTCCCCCAAGAATAATTTTGGGGCGATATCCCATTATCGCCACGTGTGGGTGATTCCAGTAAGATGGTCATAGTACACAGAAGGAAGCTGCTGCCCGCCCTCTGGTAGATATTACCTCAGGTCGACTTCTGCGCCCCCCACGGGATGAGATGGTGTGATAAAATTCTGATATTCACCGCCGTTACCAAACAGCAGACACGAAGTTGTTTGTGTTAAAATCGAGAATGTCTATTGATAGGACAATATTGTATATTTTGTTAGTACATACATCCGATTTTGTTTATAGTTTCTACATCAATTTACATACACGATTATTATGCATCCTGTGAGTATATTTGAGTATTTACCTACACGCTAAAATAAAAGGAAATTGTAAAAAGGTATTTAACACATGCTACTTGTTAAAGACCGAATCAACATACCTATCTATTTTATCTACCAATCGATAAAATCAATCTTTATCTAATATTGTGTAGTGATAGCTCATGTTAAGAAATTGGATAATGTACGTGCTCTTAACAAGAGTAATCGTCGTACATGACTAACTTTTTCGTTACTTATCTCATTTATTCAAAGTTCAGTTAGTATATAATGATTAATTTTCATAAAGAATTATCATAAGAAATCCCAACGTATCTCTGACTGTCGACTATCATCATGCACACTAAAAGTGCTCTACTAGTAATAGTTTTCGTATTCAATAGTGCGAGAGGCTATCCGAATCTCTGGGCCACACAGACTCAGCTCAATCCAGTCCACGGCCTCTACGTGAAGCCTTCAACTGATGGAGTCACCGGAGACCTCTATGTAGCAGCCACGGAAGACAGTGCCGTGAAGCAATGGGTCGTGGATCAACCTGTCAGCTTCTTACCCGTAACCACCGCTGCCACTCAAACGCATACGGTTCCCGTAGGCTACCCAGGGTACACAGCAGCTCACGATGACAACCCTCAGAAGCGCGCTGTGATGCCCAACCCGGTGCCACCGAGTCAACCGGTCCACTACGCCTACGCTATGCCGATGCAAACTGGTAATCAAGAATCTCCGGTCGCCTCTTACCCATACGCTTATCCTATACCAGCAACACCCACGGAAAGTTCAATTCCAAAATGTGAGCCGTCTCAAACTGCCACACCATATCCTTACCAGTTTCCGTTTCAATATTTCTATCCACAAATGATGAATGCATACTCGAACGCCATGAGTATTCTCAAGGATGCGGGAATGAGTGATGATACAGCCAGTTCTGTCATGGCCCATGCTGCGCCCACATGGCCTTCGACGACCTATCCTCCTTATGCCTATCCGATGTACGTAATGGCTGTAGACCCGAGTACTTGGGCTCAAAACCAAGCGGCAACTACCTCTTGCACGCCATCAACGTCACCAAATCCACAGACCGAAGAAGAAAGTACCCAGCAATAGAGGATTCTTAAATAAACTTTTTAAATAATTAAGTATAAATAATGTAGATAAATCCTTTAATTTATTCATATTCATTTTTAATACTGTAATAAAATGATTAAAAACAATCTGTACATTAGTCGATGATTTCCCAAATTATCCATGTCGGATATTTTTACTCCCTACCATACGGTTATGCTATGCAGACTAAATGATTTATTGATTTGGTTGTGTTATGAATTTTCCTGCATATTTAAATAATCATATTGAGTTAAAAGAGAGTTACGTTTCGTAGATAATTACTGAAGAGGCAAGAGAGAGAGGTTTCACACATATTTTCTTTCTCTTATAGAGGAGACCTAGGATAGTTGTGACAATTTTTGATTTTGGGGGAATATCTCGCTCCAGAAACATTCCTCGGTTACGACCTATGTGAATAAATCTAGCACCATTCCTTCCCTTTCCAAAACAATCATCAAAATTAAGTAAAATAATACGGTTTCCGAAAAAATCAACAAAAAGAAAGACTACTCCATTTGTCACAACTCCCCTACCACCGAGGTAAGATGTGACAGGTACCGAGGAAAGTTGTGACAGCTCTGTATTTAGACTGTTTGAGTATTAAAAAATACCATTACATATATTATAAATACATGAAATATGTTTCTTTTTTGCAAAAAGTAGTTTAATCATCTTTTAGCACTTCGATTTCCAATAAACACAGCGTTTAACCTTTCCATAACATTGTGACAAGTGACAAGTGATTATGGGATCGTTTAGAGATCAATCATTTTATTTATTTATTTATTTATTTATTTATAATTATAATTAGTCAAAAATTTAAATCTAATCTGATAGGCAATAATGGCAAACGTATTGCAGCTTGCCTCCACTACAATCTGCGTGTGACCAGCCTCTCCATTCTAGGCACTGCACCCACTCCTCATTCGATCTGCTGTTTGAATAGGTTTCAGGGCAAACCAAGCAAAAACAATTATTTTCTGTCTCTCATTCGTCATCACCTGTTCTCTTCTTCTTATTAGACTTCTTGGCTTTTTAAGTTTCTTCTTATCTTCGCTTAAGAGACGCTTTTTCACATTCTTCGCCTTCCTATTGGCTCTATAGCAGCTATTTCGTCCTTATTAGGTGTATCAGTAAGAACAGGTTATATGGCATTATTATTCTGAACCAGGGTATGAGCTGTAGACGTGAAGGCAACAGGTTCATTGGCATTATTGTTCACAACTTATGAGTTTCTAGATGACATGGTATATTCAATAGATGAACCTAGACTCTTGCTTCAACGTTATCAACTGTGCCGGTGTTGTGATTTGGAGTTATGGTTATTTCTGCTGGATTGTCCACAATTTCTGAAACGGATTGCTCAAGTTCTGGCTTGGGACTTAGGACGATCAGTCACATGACTTGGTAGGAAATCGGTGTCTCCAAATATAATATATCTCCAATATTAGTTTTTCGTATGTAGTTATTAGGCATTCTGAAACAAAAAAGTAGCCATCCAGCATGTAACATCACACCACCAACCGAGTTTAATTTTTTCGAAAATTACTTTTTCGATACAAGCTTTATTGTGGAATGTACTTGCAAGATTTGCCTTTAATATATTAATGTACAAACACACATACAGACATGGCAAATGAATAAAAATAACCTAGTTACAATAACCCAGCAGAAAATGAAGTCAAATAGGAGAGTTGTGACAGGCTGTCACAACTCTCCTAGGTGCTCAAAATTACGACTTGGTCCGAATAATAATTAAAATTTTCTAAACACGATGGAAACACAAAGAATTAATTATACGTTTTGAAACTTAAATAACCACACAACTTAAGAAAAAATAACACAACAACGCACACGTAATAAGATATGATATAAATTCAATCAAAGTTTTGACGAAATACTTACTTTTCGCATTTTTTTGCACTTTGACGTCATAAGTTCGCAACCGCTTCGCGTGCACCGCCGGTGGGTATTGAGTGAAATAGCGCGTCTCTAAAGCGTCAATCTAGCGTTTTTACCAGCACGCTCACTTTCATAGGTAGGGAGAAATCGCGTCTGTCACAACTCACCTCTGTCACTAATCTCCTAGGTTTCCCCTAACCAGTTACGTTTCAAGTTTTACCACAGAATAAATAATGTTATACCTACCTCATGTTTTACTTCAGTCTTCAGTGCTAGTCAGACTTTGAATTATATCCCAACTAGCTGTGCCCCGCGGTTTTACCCCCTTTAAACTTTATAAATTATAGCCTATGTGTTAATCCAGGATGTCAACTAACTCCATAACAAATTTTATTAAAATCGCTCCAGGCGTTTAGACGTGAAGAAGTAACAAACATACACACTAACACAGTCACAAACTTTCGCCTTTATAATATTGGTGGTGGTTAAGTTCTTCTTGCCTAAATTCTCAAACAGTGATTAGCTCATTAACCAACGTTTTAGTTGTAAAAATTATTTAAAAATACTGCATTTTTCTTTTTGCTTAAAAACATACCTATTAGTTTCCAAATTTAGAGTTTAGAGATGACAAACTTACCTTTATTAAGGTGGGTGGACCATGAAAGGCCTTCCTCTCTTTAGTTAAAACATCGGTAGTGTTCCTAGGAGAGCTTATTTATAAGCGGATATTTTAGTAGCCATAACTTTAGCTTTAAGTTAAACGACTGATTTTATTATATCGGCCTAGTATGGAGCCTTGTTCCCAGCAATGGCATTTCAAAGTTTTATATACGAATAACTTAATAAACAATCATTACCTCTGCAATAAAGAAAATATTTTATAAATTACATGGGAAAACAGTGTTGCTTAATAATTTGTTTGCTTAATGTATCCATTATAACTGTTTATTTGGTGAGCATTCAATGGTCCACCAACTTTATATTTTTAAGATTGCTGTTATAGAAACTCAAAGATGGGTGGAGTTGGACCAACGGGTTTATCGGTGGTAAGATCTCACTGCACTATAATAACTGTTTACAGCTCCAGGTTAGGTTATACGAAATTTTAATTAAATTGGATAGTCTTTATTATTATGATAATAATAAATATTTATTTTGCACTTTAAAACTTAATTACATGATTAGTTATGCTTAAAAATAAATAATAAGATTGGATACAAATATTATGATTAAACAGAAAAGGAATATTATTTATTAGCCCCTGTATTTAGTTATGATATATCTAATAAATAAAATATTATTTTTTCTATGTTATTTTAATATTTGCCAAAGTATTAGTAAGTATTCGGTCTATTTCATAAAAAAGTTAATTGAAATGTTACCTTTACTGTATCTGTGGGAGTTTTGGCGCCAACGCGGAAAAAGACGCATCGAGGCTATGTTTTATTTTCAAAAACTGGTGTAAATTCGAGTTTTTATGTGTAAATATGGTGGATTTTTAGACATAACATCTTCGACAACGTACACACGTGGAGGAAAGTGCGATATTGCCGTGAATTGTGATTTTCCGTGTTGAAACCAAAACTCCATAGAAGCCTCTAGTAAAGTCTCCACTGCTTTACTGAGGTGGGACTATGACTTGACTGTGACGGTCGTGTCGGACATGACTGTGACGGACGTGACGGACATGACTGACTGACTTTAAAATATAAAATTAGAAATAATACAACTGAAGACGAGATGGTATGGTCGCAGACCTTAGCCTGCCCAAAGAGGGCAAAAACAATAAAAAAAAATGTATCTGTGGACCAAAGATATTACAATTGTAATATCTTTGCTGTGGACTTGACATTCCCGAGAAATTAAATCTGTCATTTTGACATTAGAGCAACATGCGTTTTGGAGTGTTTTCGTGCAAGGATGATTAAAAATATATAATCTAATTTATAACGCCATAAAAACTTGGTTTGAGTCCGGTGTCCGTTTATCATAAAACAAAGTTAACTATTAAAATGGTTTCTAAAAAGAAGAAGAAGGTATGTAAACATGGATTTTTGTCTGTCTGTAGTTGCACGTGTTTATAAATGAGCATAACCAACAAAATATTGTTCTCCCGCAGTATTCATCTGGGGAGGGAGCGCAGTTTATGACCAGAAAAGCCGCTCTCAAGAAACTGCAGTTGTCTTTAAAAGATTTTAGACGAATTTGTATATTGAAAGGTATTTACCCACGCGAACCGAGAAACCGTAAGAGGGCTCAGAAAGGTGCGGGTGGCATCAAAACATTATATCACACAAAGGATATCAAATTCTTATTACATGAACCTATAATATGGAAACTAAGAGACCTAAAAGTAAGTATTCTTAAAATTGACACAATATATTATTATAATGTTTTGTTTTATGAAATTGCGCATTACAAATAAACTTGTTTTTAGGTATATCAACAGAAAATTCGGCGAGCCAGGGCGATGAGAGAATACAGACAGATGAGAAAGTTTTTACGTGATTATCCTGATATTAACATTGATCATATAGTCAAAGAGAGATATCCTACATTTGTAGATGCTTTGAGAGACTTGGATGACTGCCTCACATTGTGTTTCTTATTCAGTACTTTCCCATCATTAAAGAAAGTACCCAGAGACCAGTCTATGCTCTGCAGAAGACTTACAGTGGAATTCATGCATGCAGTAATAGCAGCTAAAGCTCTTCGGAAAGTATTTGTGTCTGTCAAAGGATACTATTACCAAGTAGAACTTGAAGGACAAACTATAACATGGATAGTGCCTCATCATTTCTCATTCCAGGTAAATTAAATTATTAGTACATAGATTAGTATTGTTATACTCTGATAATCTTATGAATTTGTTATTTACTCTCTGATTCTTTAACCCTTTAACTGGTAGTAGATAAGTTTCAATTTGATTAATTTTGATTCTTATAAACCAAGAGAGTTCCCATATGATGGCAACTATATTGCCACTACTAGTTAGAGGTTTAAAATATCCAATGCTTGTTTATATAATTTAAAAAAGTAAAAATTTGAAAATGTATTGTGCCACCACAGTAATTGTATTGTCATATTACAAAAAAAAAAATAAGAAACGTTTTGCTCATGTAAAATTTCAGTATAAAATTAATCTTCGGCTAATACTTAAGTTTACTATGAATGTGGCATATAGTTAATCTTTAAGCTGAATGCATATCAAACCCATACACATAGTGGCAAATCTTTTGCTAAATGAAAAGCCAAGGGACACTAGAGTTATTGCATAATAGCTGCCTAGTTCTTAATTTTCACTGGCAAATTCACACACACCATTAAATTATTATCTTCTAGTATGTTAGAGAGTTGAATTACAATCTTCTTTATATTTACTTGATGGCATCTCTATTCCTGGTTTAGCTTTGTTAAGCAAACTATAAACTTGCTGGTTTAAGTTAATTTCTATTATTTAACACCTATCACGTAACACAATCTAAGAATGCTGATATCCCTACCTGATCGCTTAAACTCATTTTCTATTTCATTACAGCCTCAAAGCAAAGATGAAGTGGACTTCAAAATTATGTCAACATTTGTAGAATTCTACACAATGATGCTTGGCTTTGTCAATTTCAAATTGTATCACTCCCTAAACATGGTTTATCCTCCCAAACTAACTGCAGCATTTTCTGCTGACACTGATAAAGACCTTATTGATGAACATGCCTATGTTGCTGAAAGGATAGCCGCCATGAACCTGTCACCAGCAAAAATTGCAGGAGCTAATGAGGTAGAGGAACTACCTGAAATAGACATCTTCAACACAGAAGATGAGGATCCTGCAAAACTTGAAGAAGCTAAGCTTGAAGCGGAAAAAGTTAAAAAGCTTAAAACAATGTTCAAAGGATTAAAGTTCTTTATAAACAGGGAAGTACCTCGAGAACCTTTAGTCTTCATCATCCGCTGCTTTGGGGGTGAAGTGTCCTGGGATAGAGACCACTTTGTTGGAGCTACATTTGACGAAACAGATGAGACCATTGCCTACCACATTGTGGATAGGCCTACCATGGATAAACAATACCTGTCAAGGTATTATGTTCAACCCCAATGGGTATTTGACAGTGTAAATGCAAGAACTTTGCTGCCCATCAATAAATACTTAATGGGGGCTGTACTGCCTCCCCATCTTTCACCATTTGTTGATAAGACAAAAGACCAAGTTTATATTCCTCCTGAAGAGAGGGCGCTCAATGATCCTAACTTCAAACCTCTGGGTAAGCTTCAAGTTTATTATACTATGCTTAACATCATTTTATATAAAAACTGGCATCAAAATTAAAACAGCTACTTGTTACAACGAAGGGAATGTAGCCATTATGAGTCATAACACTTCTTGTCTCTCAGTACTTTTCTACCAGTTCTATTCTTGCTAGTTTATTTTCCGCAGGCATAATCTAAGAACAAAAAAATTGATTTTTTTTTTGTGTCTGAGAATCTATGGAAGTCTTGCAGGTCTTAGCAGGATTAAAACAGAAAGTTTTGTAGAAATTGGTATTACTTTACTTACTTTATTTAACAAGGAATAATCAGAACGTCTCCCTCTGTTCGCGATGCGCGTTGCCCTGAATCCCGCGCCCCTCGCCTACTCTGTCGCCAGTGCTGACGTAGTAATGTTCTAGACATTAGGCTATGAGACTAGGGAAATAAAGACCTATATTGCAATAGAATTATCATGTGCAGTTAATAGACTCAAAACACGCCCAAACTGGCCAACTATAAATAGCTCTCAGAACTGGATTAGTGAACAAACCTTAACATAAGTAAGATAGGTATGTTTAAGAACATACTTGCAAGGTAGGCAACTGTCCAACCACACATATTTGCATATTGCTTGATCTGAACAGAATACCTCTATATGTAACAGTTGCAGGTCAAAGGATACTTCTTAAACTTACTGTCTGATTAAAAAGTGCTTAGTGACTCAACCCAAACATTATTTCTGCTTCAGATGCTGATCAGTCTGGCAGTGACATTGAAGAGGCCACTGATGAGGACAAAGAAGATGCTGAAGAGGAATCTGAAGATAGTGATGCTGAAGGTGCATTAGCTAAGCAGTATCAAGAGGAGGTGGAAGAAGATTCCAGCTCTGAAGATGAAGAAGGTGAAGGTGATCCTGAGAAGAAGAAATTGGCTAAGGAAAAAGTAAGTTGCATCAACACATTGTAAAGATTGTAAAAAAATCTGTCTGAGAGAAAAGTAGTTGACATATCTAAAAATCCCATACATATACAATTAGTATAGAACAAACAAAATTTAAAGTACTATTGGGCACTTAACAGTCTCAATATAAACAATAGCATGACAGCTGTTGGCAACAATGGCCACCATAGCATTATATGTTCCTGTAAGATGTATGAATAAGAATACATCATTTTATTATTTCAAAAGCTTATGATTCTATATTGTTTTAGGTAATACAAGTATGTTATTTTATTCACCTTACAGTAACATAAAAATCTATAAGACAATGTCAAAGTGAATAAATATGTTTTAACGCATTCACTGCCTAGCGGTTTCTTACGGTGCACTATAATGTGTATATATGTGTATGAAACGCTCATGTGAGTCGAGGGCACATAGCATGGCGTGACGAAACGCACAGACGCGTCAGGGGCAGGCTATGCGTTAATCATATTTTTACTACTTTCGTTATTAACAATTGTATTAAATTCTCCTCATTAATTACTGTGTTACTTACAGAAAAAGGCAATGGCAGTAACAGCTGGAGTTCCGCACAAAGAACACCCTTACCAGCGTGAAATAGAGGACAAGCAAGCTTTCAGACTGAGAGAGAAGCTTGTCAGGAAAAAGCACAGGAACCTCTACAAGAGCATGAAAGCTGGCCAGGAGCAACGCAAGAAAGAAATATGGCTCCTCAGAAAGAAACGACGCCTTCACGACGAGAAGTCTAAAGAAGAAAAGAAAGCAGAGAAACGCAAACAAAAGGTCCAAGCCTTGGAAGCCTCTGTGTAACTTGAAACCACTAAATAAAAAAACATCTTTAACAATTGCTGTTATTTATTTCTATATTGTGCTAATTTATTTATAGTATAATTATTTACATCACAATATAAAATGGGGATTTTTTATAAATAACAATGGAACATAGGATCAAAACAACATAGTCATTTAAAAGCAACAAAATTACTTTGGTACTTATAGATAATATCTTTATATGGCTTATACACTAGGTTTTATGTAAATTCAGTACCAATGTTATGAGAAGAACCGGAAAAAAAATATCTAATTAATAGAAACCAGAGTGTTTCTCAATTTAATCGAAATATCGCACTGTACTTGAGCAGATCATGTCTATTTGGTTGTTGTTAATTCAATAGCAACCCCACTATAACCACAGAATAAATATAAACTTTTTAGCTTTAAATTGAGTGCTGTTGAACAACAAAACTGACTCGATATCTTGACAGTATATTATTTTGTTTACGAAACTAAAGAACGTATGGGACATCGATATACAAAATAGATTTACAAAAATATTTAAACTTAGCACTTCAGGCATTTAACATCATGATCTGTGATCCCTACCTGTAAGTCCATGCCAGTGATCACACTTTCTTTGTTGAATTCCGTCTATTTACTTCAGCGGCCGCCTGACATGTGGCCCGAACAAACCCCATAAGGGTGAACCCCCTGACATGTGGCCCGAACCCCACAAGCTTGGGCCCCGTGACATGTGGCCCGTACTCTATAAGGGTGGGCCCCCTGACAATTGTCCCGAACCCCATAAGGGTGGGCCCCCCGACATGTGGCGAGCATTCGGTGTTCGCCAACTACTCGGTGTAATATTTTTTTAATACGCGTTCTAAATTAAAACATACTGGCAAAAAAATAGTTTTTTTTTATTTCAGGGAGTTCTCATCATTCTATGTGATAAAACAGACCGCAAGGACGGGCTAGTTAAAAAATGTCTTGTAAATGACTATATTTATGTACTGCATTGTAAGCTAGACACGTACAAATGTATGTAAATAGTGCTATATAAATTTCATTATTACTACCTAAAATTCTGTTTACATTCTGACTCCAACTTGTTTTATATAATAACAGAAAGAACTGCTCGTTTCGTGCTAGCTATGAAGCTTGCTTCATGCAATATATGAAAATTTATATCTTGTACTATATTTATAAATATAGATAACAGAAAGAACTGTTCGTTTCGTGCTAGCTATGAAACTTGCCATGCAATATTTGAAAATTTATATCTTGTAAGATATTTATAAATATAGATAAATAACACGTGGATCACAATAAAATTGGTCAGCGTAATCTTAAGATGACTTCATAAGTTGGCCTTTTGAATAAATAGGGTTGCCACTAATCAACCATACATAAATAAATAATATTCCTATGTATAAATATCCTAATCAGTGTCGCTGCTATCTCCCTCGGCGTCGCTGTCCTCCAGCTCCGGCATTGGAAAGCGCAAGATTGCTGCGACGCCCGTCAGCTGGTCTAATTCTGTGAAACAGAATAGTGTAAATTCAGAATTTTACACGAATTAACTTATATAATAATAATATCCTGGGACATTATTCACACACGGCCATCTGATCCTAAACTATATTACACGGAGCCGCGGCCCATATTACACGGAGTAGGAACACCAGTGTAAAAGTGGGCCGAATGCCATGGGATAAAAGTATCATAATCATCAAACACATATATTTCAGATACTTATTGTGATTTTTCTACTTTTATGGTGAATCTTAGAAAATAATTCACCGCATGCTGGACAAGAGTATTATAAACTTTGAAAAGAATAATATCTATCTAGGGACAATGTCACACAGATCAGAACATCCTAGCCCCAAACTAAGCAAAGCTTGTACTATGGGTACCAGGCGACGATATACATACTTATATAGATAGATAAATACTTATATGCATAGAAAACATCCATGACTCAGAAACAAATATTCGTGCTCATCACACAAATAATTTGCACTTACCGGGATATGAACCCAGGACCACCAGCTTCGTAGGCAGGAGCACTACCAACTAGGCTACGGTGACCGTTAAATTCATCCATCCATCTTGATTATCTATGGTTTCAATCTACAGCTAGACCAATGAGATTTTTTATAAGAATAATTCGATACTAAATTGTAAATTTTACTCACGTTCCCCTGACACATGCATGCTGGAGAAAATCCTCACTTCACCACCACTGTCTCTCACTGAATCGACCAGCGCTACATATTCTTTCCTCAGTTGTATATCTTGGCACCTGTAATAATATTTTCGTAATGTATAAACTCGCCAAATCACGTGAGACAATGGACATATTACATAGTAAAAGAATGCTAGCAATTATGACTTTAGAAGAAGAGAAAGAAGAAAATATATTTATTCAGTAAACAAGCACAGATAATATTAATATATAGGTACACATAAAGAAATTCGTAATTGCTATTTATTCATTTATTGCACACCATATGTCAAAAAAGTTGTTGAGTTGGAAACAGTACAAATATGGACCCCGTAGGGCACGGCAAACTTAGAAGAGAGGAGGAAATATTATATTTAATTTAATTTCGCTTTCTGTGTGAGTCCGAATTGGTCGCATCTCAGCACTAGCTGCGACCTTAACTGTTGCAGCGCTGGTTTTCTGATGGAACCAGGTAAAATAACAAATGAACAATTCATGTGTCAGTACTGCTCACATTTCAATTTTAAGAGTAGGTATCTTACTTACAGCTAATTAAAATATTAAATATGTGGATATGGAGACTTATAAAATAAAAATATTAATAAATTAACACTAATTTGTAAATACGTAACATACACAGTTAAAAAAAACTTTACACCACAACTAATTTAAATGTCATTACCATATCTCTCTCTAATAAAGCTCGTATGAAAAGAGAGTAGGTATGTATACAATTGCCAAACTGCGCCCTTATGCGCGCACAGTCTGTCTTATCACTTATTATGATGTATTACGCACTCGTAGGTTCTGCACATTAAAACTCCGAGATATTTTCCACACACAATATTTAATCGAACATAGTAACTAGTAACTTCTCATCCACCGTCGTACAAAGAATGCCTCTTTAATCATTCTCCTACCCTATCTATATTTTTATCAGTGACAACCATTTGAAAGTCTAATGTCGATTATTAATAGTTTTAAGATGTAAAATTATTATAGTAATTAATAAAATGATAATCACTAATCAAATAAATAATCACAGTGTAAAAATATTATAACATAGCAGCTACGTCATAACCGTTGCGCGGCTATTGAGTACTTGATAACAGATGGTAATTATGACTGACTCTTGACCGGCTGGACCAGTGGTAAGTGACTCCTACTACTAAGCCAGAGGTCGTGGGTCCGATCCCAACTCACACAAATCTTTGTGTAATAACTAATACGCTCAACGGGCGTATAATTATTCGACAGTTTCTAACCCTGCCGGGCTAACGAAAAGGATAAAAGTGCTATTTATGACAAAATGAGTTTTGAATTTATTAAAAATCAGTGTCATGAGAGCTCTGTCAAATGTGCTAATCCACATTTTAATTAAATCAATTTTACACTTACTGTTATAAAGTATTAAACTAAAAACCAAAACTTAATCCATACACTGACGCTATCTGAAACTAGTAAATTTGACCAGAATCTCTTTCTTTTATTCAGCATTAATAGCAATATTTTTTTATAATCGCATTCTTCATAGATTTAAGTATCCCTAGATGATAATTTTGAACTAAATTGAGGAAATGATTTTGATTTTAGTGATGTGTTAGAATGTGGTCCAAGACCTAATTCGTATTAGACCAAATACTAACTCATCAGAGCGATAATTTAAACTACGCGTTTTTGACCTGTGCCTCTAGCACGAGTTCCTGCAGTTTACTTACTCGATCACACGTACAGTTTCCTCCCATACATTGAGCACCAGCGCCTCTCGCGGAAACTATTAAGAACTAAAACTCTGGTGCTCAATGTATGGGAGGAAACTGTACGTGTGATCGAGTAAGTAAACTGCAGGAACTCGTGCTAGAGGCACTGCTTATAGTGTAATTGACATAAAGCATCGTCCCTATTGTTTATACGCGTACATAATATGTTTTTATACGAGTGGTATAGTTCAATTCACTTGGCCCTCCAACTGGAGAAGTGCCGCAGACGCCATTGATTTGCGTATTAGCACATTTGCTTACCTAAATAACTTGTCTGAAATCATTAGCGTCTCAATAGCCTGTGCTTCATTCGCTCGTTCAACGTGCTTCTTTCCATAGAAAGCTTTGGCTGGTTCCAGCTGCAGCATGGTGTAGAAACTTTCTAGCAACTTCACTTCACTAGCTGCCTTTGTGTCCGATATCTTGGCCATTACTGCTGGTTCCTGTAGAACCTCTGTAATTATTGTAGAATGGATTTCAAACTTGTGGAGTTGACTAATTAAATTAGTGAGCAAAACTATGCACGCATGTTAAGTTTATAATATATTAGATTATTTAGATTTATTATATTAGATTATATTTATGTATGAAGATTTTATGTATTAATACATAAAATCTTCATACATAAAAATAAATTTTAATAGGACAGTACAAGGTTTATCTGAAAGATATTTTGGTAATTTTCAAATAAAGTAGTTTTAAATACTGATTTTTTTAATAAAATAGCATGGCAAACGAGCATGTGGGTCACCTGATGGTAAGTGATCACCGCCGCCCATGGACACTCGCAACACCAGAGGAGCCGCAAGTGCGTTGCCTGCCTTTAAGAAAAGAATAGGCTCGCTTCTTGGAGGTTGCCATGTCATACCGGATCGGAAATACCAGCTAATATATAATTATATAAGAAATGATTTATATTTTTTATACAATGCTTAGATACTGTACAAATAGTTCTGAATCAGGATGTGACTTTGTGTCCGTCAATTAAAGATTTGTAAAGTACCTCGCGATACAGGGATTGATTTCCCGAATGCGGGTGTTGTCTTTGCAAAGCAAAAAATATTCAAGAAGAATTTTATTGTTTTATTTTGTCCTATTTATTCACAACAAAAATTGTTATTCTAGGCGAATTACGTGCAACGGCGATCAATCTTAACAAAGACTAGCCAACTAGGTAGTAGATATGGTGCACGTCTGGTTGCACAACACATGTGTATTCGCTGTTCCCTAAAACTCATAATACAATGGGATGGCAATCCGACACAGCCATGGAAAGATCAGACATATGACCTTCAACTTAACTCTCACTAACATGGGCGACTAACATCGCCAAAATCCCGACTCCAGGCTGCTACTAAGAGTTTTTCTTGTCACTAACAACACTTTGTTAAATGGTATAGTTACACTCAGTACCTCATTGTCGGTTGAAGGTATTGAGGTCGTTGAACACGCTATCGCTAGAACATAATTGCCCCATTAATCACACTCTAGCAGTCTTGAAAATATTCCCTCTCTAATGGAATTTGAAATAATATTTACAATGACGTTCAGTAGAAGCTTCCTTATAGGCTTAAACTGCTAATTTCATTTTTCAAGTAAGATAAGATGAAGAAACTAACCTTTCAAAGAATGCTTGAAACCAGAAGAAGCTTTAACCAATAAGAACTTGCTTTTGTTGTCAATAAGGAGTTTGTTATCAGTTTTCACTGCCTGCTGCATTGTATATTCAAAGAACTGGTCTTTAACAAACCCTGGTGAGGCAACAATCACACATTTTACTATATTGAAGTCCACATGCCTCAGGATGGACTGCATTACAGCCTCATAGAACTTGTTGAGTCCCTGCAATGAAGTTGATAAAACAATATATAAGACCGAATTCTTTGATATTTGACTCTTTGGACTTGTTAGGGGTGTTAGAAAAGTATATAACAAATATGTGACTTGCCTAAAAAGTTAATTAGTCTGTGACAGGCCATTTTTAAGTCACTGATTTAACTATGTCAGTGCATTTTACAAATTTATTAATACAACTATTCATTGGTAGTCAGTAAAAGGTTAAAGAACCAAAGTCACCGACATAGCCCGAAGAATTGCAAAACTCAAGTGGCAGTGGGCGGGGCACATAGCTCGTAGAACTGATGGCCATTGGGGCAGAAAGGTTCTTGAGTGGCGACCACGAGCCGGAAGGAGCAGCGTGGGCAGGCCCCCTACAAGATGGACCGATGATCTTGTGCAGGTCGATGCGAATAGCGCAAGACCGGCAATTGTGGAGATCTTTCGGGGAGGCCTTTGTCCAGCAGTGGACGTCTTTCGGCTGATATGATGATGATGATGACAGTAAAAGGTTATTAGATAAGAAACACATCATTAACACAGCTGTGAAATTTTATGATCTCTAAGTTTCATTTATTATTATCCTGATTTCGTCCACTGCTGAACATAGGCCTCTGCAAAGGTTTCTACAACATTGCCATTCGGAAGGGTTTCCTGTAGACAACACACTGGACAAGCTTGTTGGTAACGGCAGTTAGTTGCTAGCTAGTACACCGGCAGGGCTACTACCAACTACCTGGTGTATCCCTTAAACACCTGTTATGTGTCCCAGGCGATGGTATGGAGTAGTTCTGTTATTCTTTCTGGACCATAAACCACTCAGTCAAGTTTCATTTATTGTTGACTTTTTAAGATTGAATAACTTAGCTTATTGTAGAATGACTTTGTTGTATTTTCATTGATGTAAAGAAAATCATGAATTCATTGAATGGTGCTAACAGTCATTGGTAACAAAAGTCATAGGTGTTACTATACATATATAACCGGAATTATCAAGTTTACAAAATGTGCAGGAAGAGAACAAAATTCGTATGAGCAATTATGAAACAAAAATCTTACAAAACTTAAAACAGCCATACAGCTTTGCATTGCATACATGCATGTTGAATAAAGTGTGACTTTACTAGAATATTATGTGTATAATATTCCAAATCATTGAATAAAATACATATTTGCCAGAATGTGGTTACATTCTGGAAATGTGGACATTTAGAGGTTAATATGACTGGTCATTAAAATAAAACTTATCATTTTTGTAAAATAATCAATAGCTTACCTTTTCATGCTGCTGTGCAAAACCTTTCCTCTTCCTAGGTATAGTTATATCAATCTTGGTTCTCACTAATGTCATAGATGGTGTGATTAAACACACATGGGCAAGGCCCTCTTGCATAACCACTGCAGCTACATCAGCATTGGTGGCAGGATCACATGCAGTATCCACACGCTCCAAAGCTACAGAATCCCATAGCGTTTTTTGTAGAACAAATTTCCTGTTAACTTCTAAGTCTAGAGTATGATAAGCACCCATCTACAAGTAAATAATCATTATTTATATAACAAAATAAAGAATATCCATTATTCACTGATACTCTACCATAAATCTTAATAATCAAGGTGTAACATCAATAATGGAAGAAATGGAAGGACCATGAAACAACAAATATAACAAAACTAATGAAAGATAGTAACATGTATCTCATATAATTGATTTTATGTTGGACTAGCTGTGCCCGCGACTTCGTCTGCGTGTTAATTAGTTTATTTAGTTTTTTAGTAAAATAAAATAATTTTTCTAAAATAAAAGTAGCCTAAGTTACGCCTTATTACATCATCTACCTGCCAATAAAAGTCCCGTCAAAATCGGTCCAGCCATTTCAGAGATTAGCCGGAACAAACAGACAGACAAAAATTTTAAAAAGTATTATTTTGGTGTATATACCGTATATATATTCATATTTATGTAGTAAAAACCGGCTATTTCAATATTACAAACAGACACTCCAATTTTATTTATTTGTATAGATTCAGCCAACAATTTTGACATCTTCAGGGCGAATGTTATCTTTCATTATGTTAGCTCCTCATGTCACTTTTAATAATAATAAGAAAATTAGTTTAGTGGGTAAGGAAAAATTTATTGTACTTTTTACTCAACATTTGTTGCTTGTGTGCCATTTATTTAGAAAAACAAGACCTGAAAGATAAGAAGGGCTTCCTAAATTGTATCTACCAGTGTGTATAGTTTGAAACTTAATAGCAGAGAGCCTACACTGCCGTCCGTTAGCTAAAAGGGCGCAAAGCCACAAAATCAAATTTTTAGTTATGAGCGAAAAACGCAAAAACAAAATTTGAAAAATATGCCACATAAAAACCATAGGTACACCATAAAATTAATTATGGTGTACCTATGGTTTTTAAGTGGCATATTTTTCCAAAATTCCCCATTCCAAAATAAAATGTGGCTTTAAGCTAACGCAGTCCCTGGATTGGTATTGGGTGCTGATTTGAGACCTGGTGGGTTCAATTTACGATTTTCCATTTTTGACTTAAGATTATTATGGATCCACACTGTATCCATCTTCACTGGACCAACAACAAAAGCCAATGAGATAATAGTGAAGGCAGATGTACTTATATTAAAAAAATTCAAAGGATTATCAATTTAACTGTATTTTTTTGTATGTATGTCAGGTGTTCTTAGTAAATTCTAATAGGATTGAGCTTCAAAGCAATAATGCTCCTATAGTGTGCTACTAAATAATAATAATAATAGCCTTTATTCAGACAGTATTTCATTTACATATCTTAACATATACTTTATATATTAGTTTTAACTCTATCCTTAACTATTTAGCATCGATAACCCTGTCTGTATGCCATTTATTGACAAAGGCCTCCTCCAACCTTTTCCATTCCTCTCTGTTTTTGGCAGTTCTTGTCCATAAAGTGTGCTACTACACTTGACAATTTGCATATAACACTGTGCGTTTATTTTGCTTTTACTTAAAATTCCTTTAAAACATACTGACACAACAAAACATAATTTAAAATGTCAGCCAAATGCTGTCTATGGCTGGACGGGCTAAATTATTTCAACAATGGATGGTGACAATGACAGGCTGCTGCCCTTTGTCTTGGAGATATCCCCTCAGAATCTCTTCTATGTCCCCCACGGGATAAGATTAGGACAGATATTCCTTGCCATCAGCCCCAAGCAGCCTCAACATCAGCCCCCCCCAGCAAGCCACCTTTTGTATTTATGTTTACACAATTTTGGTATACTGTATATACCTACCTAATATATATATTGCCCTAAGACAAGACAAGAGCAGGAAGAAATTTAACACTTCTTTAGAAACTGGAAGTTTTCAGGTAGCCTCAGAGGCTGTTACTGCTATATGAGACAGTAGAAGAGAAACCATGTTAAGTAAAGAACTCAAACGGTCGACTAATTGTAACTAATCTAAAATTGTAAATAAATAGTGGTTACGGTTGTGAAACCTATGGGAGTAGGGTCTTTGAGATGTTTGCTATACTCTAACTCTATAATAATATGCAAAGACAGAGGTTGGTCATCTAATTGGAGATTGCAAGGTTTACACTTGGACAAAATTATATGTTATTGAACATACATACATAGACTCACACCTGTTTCCCAGAGGGGTAGGCAGAGACAATGGATTTCCATTTGTCACGATCTTTGCACACATCTCTTGCCTTGATTACTGTCATTATATTCTTCATACATGCTCGCCGGTTTAGGGTACTTCTGACCAGTCCTTTCTTGAGAATGTCTCTGTTTGGTCAGAGAATGTTCGACAAGGTCTTCCCCTTCCAGTTGTTTCATTCACCCTTTCTAAATGGCCAAACCATCTCAGCATTCCTTTTTCAATCTTTGTGACTACATCCTCTTTCACACCACAACACTCTCTTACATCAGTATTTCAAATTCTGTCTCTCTAAGTCATTGTGAGACTTTGTTATTGAACGACAACAATAAAAAGATACTTACCTTAACATATTGGTTCTCCACAATATTGCGACCTTTTAATCTAAGTACACAGGCTTGTGTATCAAAATCAATGTTTTCCACAGTGATTGTTAAAGTGGTTCTGACTCGGTTGCTAGTTGAGGATCCTGTAGCAGACTCTGTCTGTACCTTCCGTACTGTGGATGCTGTGACCGCGTCACCCTCAGCAACGAGGTTGTAAGCGTGCCACACATCTTCAGACTCTTCTGGAATGAGTCCAATGCTCCTGAAAACATAATAGTAAACATTTTACTACAAGTCATCTGACAATCATACACAATACGGGCCTGTTGGCGTGGTTGGTAGATACGCTGCCTTTCACGCCGGAGGTCGTGGGTTCGATTCCCACCCGGGACAAATATTTGTGTGCATGAACATGTCTGTTTGTCCTGAGTCTGGGTGTAAATTATCTATATAAGTATGTATTTACAAAAGAAAAATAGTATATTATGTAGTATATCAGTTATCTGGTTTCCATAGTACGAGCTCTGCTTAGTTTGGGATCAGATGACCGTGTGTGAATAATGTCCCAGGATATTATTATTATTATATAATAATTTATATCACAGTAAAGCAACGTTGACAAATGTTTTTGAATGCAATGTTGTCACGAAATCATTTCCTCGTGCGTTTACATACAGAAAATTCCCTTATTTACTAAAGACTACTGAACTTAATTGTACTATCTGTAATAATTACCCGCAGCCATCTTTTTCAATATTCTTATGAACCAACTTCATCTTTAAGATTTTGCGTGATTATTGCTCCATTATTTATTTAAACACATAGTGATAATTTCAAAACTTTAGTCGGATTTTCTTCCTTCAACAGCATCTGTTAAATGACGAGATCGTGAAAAAGTAGCAGGCAGGGTGCCTATCAAGTTTTCTAATTCTCCGTTTTTCTAAGACAAATCCCCCGTCAGCTTATTTTATATTATTTGAAAATAATAATAGTATATTTCACCATCTCTAGTACCCAGAAGCGAAACGTTACGAAGGAATGCATTTTATCACTCGCATTTTTCGTACTGATGTTATTTTATTGATTCTTTAAAAAAGTTTTTTACTTCGTCAAATCTGTACTGTTGGTGCGTGCGTGCATAGTACTCTGTGGGTGCGTGAAATGAAACAGTTTGCCGACTTAATATTCCCATTGTTTATGCAAAACAAAAAGTATTTAAATGCAAACCAGTCCTATGCAAGCTGATAGAACAATAGAGAGGACTACATAGTATTATATTAGTACATATGTCATCTTATAATATGCTTGCTATGGCTTATGTTTAGTTTATTTTATTTATTTAGAGTAATTTTGTTTGGCTTACTAAACATTATTAATTACTGCGTCATACAGTATAATATTTTAGAGCCTTAATTTCGCGCCATAATTATTCAAAATTACCTTAATTATTCAAAGGTTCTTTAAAATTTCATTCCTGCCTAACTATTAGATTCTCAGGAAATTGGGGAATTATTCAATAATTGACAGCCCAGTAAAGCAGATAGATAGACATTGTCATACTTTTGTCAAACAAATGTCAAAGTCGAAAAGGTTTTTAAACTTGTTGTCAACTGTTATTCCCACAGCCACAGAGTACAGTGTTATTCCTCCGAGTTGTCAACCTTCTGAGAACACCAAAGACTACTATAGTATACTAGCGCAAACCATCCGAATTCCGAGTCAATGTTAGTTATTGTATTTTTTCTCTTCTCCCGTTCAATTTCTCACACATTCCATGCATCCGCCAAGTCACAATTGTCTATTAATTAATGAAAATAAAAAATAAATTAAATAAATAAAAATTAGAAAAAATATGTTACTTACATATTTTTTCTAATTTTTATTTATTTAATTTATTTTTTATTTTCATTAATTAATAGACAATTGTGACTTGGCGGATGCATGGAATGCTGTGGATAATTTATAGTTAGTTACAAGCTCCATTTTCAATTCAGAACCTAACGGCCAAGTGCGATTCGTACTCGCCCATGAAGGATTCCGTAACAGCAAGTATTTGAGTTGATTGAATGAAAGGTAAAATGCGGTTTACGATTTATGACGTTTTTTATAAAAAAAGTACTTACTAGATCTAATTTAAACTAATTTTTGGTGGAAGTTTGCATGGTAATGTACTGGCAATAATAAAACTAAAAAAATATATGATGTTCATCATAGATTTAAATAATATATAATAAGTATAAAATGTTTCAACAGTACAACTCTTATAGTTTTGGAAAAAAGTGGCTGAAAAAAGTGACATACGGACGGACAGACAGACAGACATGACGAATCTACAAGGGTTTCGTTTTGCTATTTGGTTACGGAACCCTAAAAAATGTGAGAAAAAGCAACCTATCAATTCGGAACTTCCCGCGTTTGGTGGGTCAATGTTCTGGGCTGTCAGAGCTCTTAGAGCAAAGAAATTACTTTCCTATCCATATTTCTTTCATTATATTGAACTAGCTGAGTGAGAATAAAAATAGGAGGATTACTTTTTTTTTGTTTGATATTTACAGTTATCTCATGCAAAGTTTATTTAATTATTTTTAATTCACAGAGAATCCAATTTCAATTAATCGTAGTTATATTCTCTTTGATCTCATTGGCGAAAACCAAACGCAAATTTCCTTTTGTCGTATTACACGTGTGTGATTGAACGAAACGCAACTTTGAAGTTTTGAAATGTAAAGGGAGGACGGATGAGTTTGTTGTATTGCACTGGTGCAATTTGTTTTCGTTGTTAGCTGGCAGCTTGTTAAATATTTATCTCATTTATACGGTGTGATTACTGTAACTTTTGCCGTTTTAAATATTATGATGATGTTTTCGTTCATCCATTAGATACTATTAGATAATGTGTGTGTAGTGTGTGGCAGTGATAAAGTCAACGGTCAAGCTCAGCTGGTCCCCGACGAGCGGTAAAAATCTCGCGAGTTTTTCTTTGCCTTTCAGGTAGCACTTTTCGTGCTCCATTTCTTCAAGGTATGCCGTTATGTTTTTTTCTAGATAACACGCTTACTTAGTTATTAGATACTCGATAACGCGTACAAGTAAATTAACACGTAGGTAGATCATAATTACAATTTAAAAGTTATAATTCGCACGGGTAATTATTTTTATTGTGATTATAAACGATAAGGGATTTCACTTTTAATGTGAAGATTTTGTTTATCTTTATACAACAAGGCACTGGCCGTGATCCAGATTACGTGTCGTCTTATTACGCGGGAACTTGCGATATTTTTAGTATATTAGTCGCGCGATGATTTAAGATGCGTCGTGTAACTAACATTACTATGAAAATCGGTTTTCAGAAATATAATGTAGTTTGACCTTGAAGTGAGAATTTTAAGTGTTACTAAAAGAATTAAAAATGAGTGAGACCCAAGAGACCATACCACCGGACGCGGCCACCACTTCCCCTGCACCACCGTCATCCACATCTTCGGAAAATGCATCTATTGCCAGCACAGCAACCTCCACTGTAACCAAGCCCGCTGATTCCACCAGACCATCATCGTTGCCCAAACCATCAGGCTTGAAGCCACCTACCAAGATTGGCCGTCTTTGCTCCAACTCCTCACCTAAACCAGCTGTGCCCATCTCTCCTAGAAGTGGTGAGTACTTATATGATATTCTTTTAACTAGACCTTAACATCTCATGTATATTGCCCAAATAATATTTGCTTTATGGGTATGTAAACAATGTGTTATACATATGAATGTGATTTCATTATCACATTGTTTCTCAGTGTATTCTTAACTTACAGGGATAAATATATTAAGGGGATGGTCTGCCCAAAATTGGGGTAAAACAATATATAAGATACCCTTTTTATCACTATAGTAGGTTGAGAAATTATGCCTAACAATTCTATCTCTTTCCTAATTAATATATTTAATAACTAAGTAAGTAACAAGGCACTGCCAAAGAATTTACACCTGTTTGAAAGTAATCAAGGATATCTGATGCTTATTAACTACAAACTGCAATTGACATATCTACATATATCAGGTACTAACATTCATTACTGTCTTGGTAATTAATTGGCCTCTTCACTAATGTCATGGTCGATGTTTTTGCAATTCTCATGTTTCACAAATTGCTCACTTAGGCAGAGTTTGAGATAATGAGTTAACAAACTGTCAATTACAGGACTTAATGTTCTGACAATCCTATTACGTCTAATAAAGTTCTCAAGACACAAGGTCACTGGGGAATGGCTAATTTAGATTCAATGTTTTTATATCCTGTGAAGTAATCAAGAATTAATTGAATTTCTTGTAGTATATTTATTTATTGTCAGTTCATTAATTACTTAGGCAATATTGTAATATAAATAAACAGTAACATGATATTGTTAGTTTAAAAGTAAAATAGGTACAGTCAGTAGTAGAAGTATATCTACAGAATATGCTAATTTCATTAAAGAATGCATCAGAATGTAGATAAATAGATATTTTATCAGACACCTATTAAAATACTACTTGAAGAGCATAGGGTACATAAAAAATTGTTGATCTTATCACTAAATTAGTTTTAATTTGCTATACAGCCATATTTTTTCGTAATTTATTTTTTATTTGATGAATGTAAATAGGTAAATGTTTGTTCATACACTTATTGAAATACTACTTAAAGAGCTTACCATAGATGATAAATTGTTGGTCTTATTGCTAAATGAGTTTTAATTTGATTGACACAAATTTATTTTCTTTATCTTGTTTTTGATCCATGTTTTATTGTATGCCTCTAGAAATACTAAAGACATTATATACTAACCTAGAATTGTACAATGTATGTACAAATCTAGGTTAGAATATAATGTCTTGCACTGCACTTCCCCTGCACCACCGTCATCCACATCTTCGGAAAATGCATCTATTGCCAGCACAGCAACCTCCACTGTAACCAAGTCTGCTGATTCCACCAGACCATCATTGTTGCATCATCAAAGACATTATACTCGAACCTAGAATTGTACATACATTAACACAATATATACAATACAATTGTATAATACTACTTAATCATATGGGCACTAGTTACCCTAGTGCCAGATTGGTTCAACGCAACCTGAAGTCCACTGAAATGGCTGAACAACTGTTGTCAAATTATAACCTCTGGTTCCAAATCTTAATGTGACCTCCGAAGCATGGTGATGCTAGAGAAATTAAACTTATTTCACGGACATATATCTAATTGGTCTGACTATGTATTTAGTTGCTTAACCTCCCCAATTACTTATGAAGCTATGCGACTAACTGGCTGTCAACAAAACCCTGAGTCGACTACTTAATGCGCTTATGAACATAAATATTAGTAGTCTGCTCATCAATAAATGAGAGTAAGTACATAAAGATTTAGTATGCTCTTTATTTACATTTTCCCTTAATCATTATTTTTTCATCTACATCTTGTATTCTATATAGTCTTGCTATATTTTTTAACCAAAGCATGCTAAATATCACGATTCTATATTATAAATTTTAAATATAAATTTTGCAACAAAAAGTGATGTCAATGGAAAAGTGTTGTCTGAAGATGGTTGGTTAAAAAAGAAAGCCACAACTTCCTTAACCATTTGCTGGCTACATCCCAATGAAAGGCCATTGTACTATTGTGTCTGTAATGTTTGCTGCTCAATATATATTTTTTCCTGATCTAAAATGTGATCTCTTCTATACAACTTAGGTCATCAACCTTTAGACCTTGCCCTTTTCTGATCATCTATTTTTAGTCCTAAATTAATAGCAAGTAGTGATAATAGAAGTCTCTTTTAAGCGGTCTTTGTGGCTGACTGTACTTATTCAAATTGTATTTTGATACTAATAGGTAATAATAACTTAAATAGGCAGGTCATGCAGTAACTTAGTGCTTAGACATTAGTGTTCATGTTGCAATGTGCTTGTGCCCCAGTTACTGCATTCATGCAGCACTATAATACGACGCAGTTTAAACTGCGCGTGTGTGGATTGTATTGAATATTTGCTTAATGTTATAACGTACAATTCTACCCAGACATTCGGGAGAATTTCGCAATACAGCTCTTAATCCCTAATACAACCATGTTTTACATTTTATTAAGACCCATACTATTTAAAAATATTACATTTTCATTGTTTACAAAGCAGTGACCTGATTGCGCATTATCGGTAGATAAGTTCGTATTTGTAGGTACCTATCCTATCTATTGCAAATATTACTAGACTGACGTAATAAGAGTGCTATTATGATGAACAATAATTTTACGATATTATAACTACATACGTTACATATAAGAACTGAGTTTCGGTTATGTCGCCCAATTTCAACGGAGACTACTACATTACGATTATTATAGCGATGTTATACGAGTATATAATGCACAAGACTACATACTTAACACTCTTTTAATAGTTAAATTGGTAATCCGACATGACTTGTGGGAGTCCTTAAGGAACTCCTCGTCGAAATTCGCCCATAACAGCCTCTTCTTCTTTCTTCTTCTTCTCAATGGAGAATAGCCAACCGCGCGAGTGTTTGCGCAAACATGGGTGCGATGCGATGGTTGGCTGACACGACCAGAAAGGTGTCTGGTACCAGATCGACGGCTCTACGTGATATACAAAGCACGGCCTTAGCCAACATTCAATTCGAGGGTCGAATTTTAGACACATATACATAGTTAATTTCATTAGGCACAATCAGCTCCAGTAGCTTGAATAGGTCTGAACTGTCGTCGCCACGATTAATGTGGGGCGTGAAGTCTACCACTTCTGTAGTTACTATTCTATGTTGACAGCGTGTTTATTACGTGCTTTTATATTTTTATTAAGCTATTGCTTTTCCTAGTGCAAGCGTTTCCACTGACGACGTGGCGTTTTTATAGCACTATAGACCAACGCCGAAACTAGTAAATTTCGAATACGAACGGAACCGATAAGTCCGCTGTTGACATTCCATAATTACGATGATGATTAAGAAAACTCTTTAGTGCCATGAACTCTTAGAAAACGTTATGTACTTTACTTTTTATTGTACACAAGAAAAGGCAATAATTACACTTGAATTGAAACTACATGTATAATTACAACGGGCGAACTTATCGCTGCTGCGATTTCTTCCAGGCCACCTAGGTATGGAATACTTGTTGAAGTCATAACGGGCCGGTTGGCGGGGCTGGTGGATACTTGCCTTTCACGCCGCAGGTCGTGGGTTCGATTCCTACCCAGGACAGATATTTGTGTCCATGAACATGTCAGTTTGTCCTGAGTCTGAGTGTTAATATATAAGTATGTATTTACAAAAGTAAAGTAGTATATCGGTTATCTGGTTTCCATAGTACAAGCTCGGCTTAATTTAGAATCAGATGGCCGTGTGTAATAATGTCCCAGAATAGTATTAATATTCCAATTATATCGCCAGTCCGAAATAAGCACCGGGTGATATACTTTAGTCACTGATTGGCTAGTTAGAATGCTTATTTTGCCGACCGTATTGTTTATTATGAATTATAATTATTGCATTAGGTCATCGGCGCCTTTTATATCGATGAGGTGCATGGCGACCACTCATCCAGTTTTATTCAATGGTCGCGGACACTCGGTATCTAAAATACACGACCTTGAGCAAAACGAAACGAGTTTTCCAAATACTTGTTTATCTTTCGTCACGCGTATGAATTCTCGATTAAACTATTTGAATTGTGTAATATTAATGAACTCTTCACCGATTGATCGCGGAATAATTAAGGCCCAGACTTAGCGCGAATCTTTAACGAACGTTTAGATGTCTTACGTGGTATTAGTAACTGAATGTCAGTACTTTCAGTACTTTGTGGGCTTCATCATCATATCAGCCGAAAGATATGCACTCCTGGACAAGGGCTCTCCCAAGGATCTCCACAATGGTCGGTCATGCTTACCCCGCATTTAGGAGCTTTATATTCCAAAATGCTCAATACAAGTTAGATAATTTTTTCTTTTTTTTTTACTTGATTTGTGGTTACGGCATCGAATATCATCACCC
This sequence comes from Pseudoips prasinana, assembly GCA_951640165.1. Lineage (NCBI taxonomy): Eukaryota > Metazoa > Arthropoda > Insecta > Lepidoptera > Nolidae > Pseudoips > Pseudoips prasinana. Next base: position 12,210,563 of record OX621241.1, on the reverse strand, counting down.
CATCTCATCCCGTGGCGGGCATAGAAGTCGACCGAAGGAATACCTACCAGAGAACGGGCAGCAGCGTTTTTCTGTGTACTATGACCATCAAACTGCCACCGCCAACCCGTCTTCCAAGCGTGGCGTTTATGGCATATCCCCTCATTCTTTGGGGAGGCTTTTGCTTGGACGTATTTTAGCTGACATGATGATGATGAAAAATTAATAAAGAAATAAACAAAATTAAAACTTATTGTAATATAAATCTTGGCGACCGCCGCCGACTCGATTGGTAGTGAACGTTCCTTCTGTAAGAGGTAATAAAAGTTTACACTGGATTTGAATCTCCCGCGAAAAGGAATTAAACAATGACATTAAAATGTGGATATATGTATTAAAGTGTAATGATAGAATTTATCCATAGGACTGTTCTATACCGTTAGAATAACTTTAACATATTAAATTTATTCATAAAAATTACATAACCCTTCCACTACGATGTGTACTGAATAACGTACTAACAAAAATAGCAAATAAGTTTTGACCTTCAAATTATTTTTAATATGAATGATTATTTAATTTATGAATTCAATTATTTTTTTATTGTTCTAATACATTTTAATACCCTAGTACCTTTTTGTAGACATGTTTATATCGAATAATTTATAGATTTTTAAAGACATCGACCCCTCTAGGGAAGTAAATCCCTGTGCAATTCACAGACCTAAAGCACAGCCAGACCTCAACCACTGCGCCACACGTCACAATCACATATTACGCTATTTACAACTTCGTTACAGTTGATAATATATCGTGAATATAAGCATCTTCCGTTACATAGCGCTATAAAGTACGTAGAAAGAATGTGTTGCTCACAATTTTGGCAGTTAAGATATTCAAATGAAAGTGAGAATATTTTGGTCTTATTGTAAGTATAGGTGTTTTTTCTCGTGCTATGATATAGTTGGCGGCGAGTTTCTCCGGTGTGCCCGATGGTCGATTTGTAACGGCTCGTGACTGAGCAGTGAGCACCGCCAATCGGTGTTGTCCGATTCGTGGCAGTAATCGCCGGTTTCACTTCACGCTGCATCAGTATCTAGATACTACTTAGTTGAAGGGGTTTGTTGTGTCCCCATAACAAACCCCTTGAACTTGGGGTATTTTTATAAATAAACTAGCTGTGCCCCGCGGTGTTACCCGCGTTAAATTTTATAAATTTTCTTTGCTATAAACCTCACGGAGCCCGAGACCTTTCCAACGAATGCAAAACCGTGGAAATCGGTTCGTGCTTTCTGGAGTTATAGCGTCAGGAAGGAAAACCCGACTTATTTTTATATAGTAGATAGACTGTGTTTGACAGTTATCGGTTAAATACCGTAGCCAAAGAACGCTTTTGCTACCAGGGCTATTTATTATGCGTTACTTATCCATGCTTTTACCCCTACATCCAGGGGGGTTACCGCCTAATTTGACGGTCATCGTGATCGTCGTTCAAATACATGAAGGTTAAAAATTATATAATCATTCATTGGGATGCTTCAGAATGAGGTAGCCCCCCTGTGGCAAACTCGCATACAGATTGTGTTGACACAGTGTAAACTTTGGTGTGTCAATCTGTGTAAGTAGACAGTTAAACTGTTCACTGAGTGAATATTTATATTTCCGCTATTGCATCAAAGAAAACAAATTTAAAAACAAAAAATGTCTATGGTCCGGCATCCTTTATGTGCGAGTCGGACTCGCACTTGGCCTTTTTTTAAGTAATCTCATTTCGCAGCCAATTACAATTTAAAACGTGATTGCAGATTAAGTACCTAGGTAATCAGATTCACGAATAATTTATCAAACTCCGTGTTGAGTTTAATTTCTAAATACCAACTTAAAATATGTTGTAATAGAAACATGGAAATATGCTATACATATACATACGTATGTATAGACATCACTTTAGAAATAGCAGCTTATCTGTAATGAGCGGGTTCGACTTTGATCAACATATAAGCTAATAACCAACTAACAACAACTTAGTAGCAAAATTTGTTCTAAATTGAGGTAAGTATAAATAAATTTTACGTCATCTTATTTTAAACTAGCTGTGCCCGCGACTTCGTCCGCGTGTTAATTAGTTTATTTCGTATTTTTTTTGTAAAACAAAAGACATTTTCTAAAATAAAAGTAGCCTAAGTTACTCCTTATTATATCAGCAACCTGCCAATAAAAGTCCCGTCAAAATCGGTCCAGCCATTTCAGGGATTAGCCGGAACAAACAGACAGACAGACAGACAAAAATTGTAAAAAATGTTATTTTGTGTATGTACCGTATATATATTCATATTAATGTAGTAAAAACCGGTTATTTCAATATTACAAACAGACACTCCAATTTTATTTATTTGTATAGATTTGGAAAGGTCAATAATGAGACCTGAAGCTATAAAACCATTACAATTTACCTTATGAAAGCTTGGTGCAAATTACAAATAAAAATTCACGTTATCTGTATATTAACAGGAAACTCTTTTTAAAATTGAATTAAAAACATCTTACTGAATATCACATTCAGCCAAATTGCCAGATTAAAATTAAAGTAGGTAGGTCAATCAGCGTAACAGTTAGGAAGTCATTCTCTGAAGTGTTATCTGTGACCAAACAATTTAAATTTAATCCGAATAACAATTCAACGCTAGTCCAAATTAAATGGTAGCCATTCACGTCATTACATGGAACCAAAATAGGTTTTAAATAGTATCTACTTAGTCATTACTGCAATACCTGCTTATATGGGCAGTGGTTACGCTAGGGTTAGTATTTTAGTAGTTAGTAGTATTGAAAACTTAACATGTCCTCTGAAGTACGGCGACCACTTTGGCGGTAATTGTGGCCAGTGAGATCAAATGGCTATGTGCGCATCCTTACTTATTACTGAAATTATCCATTTTTGAGTTCCGTCCACCACCCAAGGGATCTAATCCTGTATTACTATGCCTAAGTATCCGTCCGTCTATTTGCCAGCTGGCTGTATCTTATGAACCGTAATAGTTAGACAGTTGCAGTTTTCACTGAGTGTACATAATCTACGGCTTATATTTTGGACAATGCCCATTAGCCGAGCATGTAATACAAAGCCAAGTATCCAGCGGAAGTAACAAAAGGCACTAAATGCTCTTTGTTATCTGATATCACATTTCAACACTAACCGTGACACAGTTTCAACGACGTTGTTCACCGTTACTCATGTGGCAGTTCCTTCTCACACGAAAAAACTTGATCCAGTTTACAAAAGTAAACCTGCCGTGTTTATCGTTTTTATGGAGCTACATCACCAATTGGCAAAAACCATTCCTGTTATAGCATAGTACCGGTTCTCGATATGACCTTCGTTATACTAATCACTCAAAATTTTATGTACCTTAGTGGACCGTTACTTTTGTGAGAGGAAACTGTAATATGTTATATAATTTAGGAGCTACGCTCTATTCGGTGGATCGTCTTCCATTACCTCTATTAGTTAGTTGGGCGATAGGTTTCCGCACTTAGCCTCCTAATTGGGCCATTGTGCGTAAACTTGTTTGTTGGCAACTCAAACCATTTCAGTTTCATCCAGAAGCCCAGGAGACAACGAAAACCCGGTTTAAGGGCCTCCAGCAGTATCTTCGGATCATTCAAGAACTTTGCCCGTTGGCAGGCAACACTCTTGTAGTTTGCTGGTGTTTCTTCATTTTCGATGCTGTCTATGACGCCAATCTCTCCATTACCTCTATATCTTGGGGTGTTGACTTTTTGATACAACCTGACTTTCACTTTTTTACCTAGAATATGTTAAGTTCTTTAGAAATTCATTCGTGACATCGTACACAAACCGACAAATCGTATTCACCGTCCAAGAATACGACCGCGACTAGCATCTCCCTCCATGACGTACCAATAATATGGTCCCTATCCTTTATCTCTTTTATACCCTCCGTTGTAGATTGCTACTTGTTCTTTTTATTAGTTGATTAACTGTTAGCTCGAAGATGAATATTTAGCACTAAGATAATGTACATAACATTTATTTTTTACTCTGAATTTAAAGTAAAAAAGTGAAGTTATTTTACATGATAGTAAGATATTTTGATTTCTATCATCCCTGAGTTTTTAACAAAAGCAATTTCATTGCTTGTTTAAGGAAGTAGAGTAATTTACCCAGGCTGTTTCTTATGCCAATCAGAACTTGCAAAAGTGACGAAAATGTACCGCGAAAACCATTCTTATTCATATTCACGCAGCACCATACACGGCAGAAGCATCCTAAACATGCTATGTGGTGAAACTTTGTCTTCAAAATGATATTCTAAAATATTTAATTATGTTTGCGTAAGCGTAATAGGTACTCTAGGTAGGAACAACTATGTAGCATACGCACAATTTTCCGAAATTCTTCACACAATCTTTTCATAAAGTTTGCTCTCGGTGCTAGATGTATTCTTAAAATGCTAAACCATTAACATCCTGTGTCGTGTCAAGGATTGCTGATTCATCACTGGAAACTAACAACAAAATGCTGCAGCAATGGCCAAAAATAGCCTTTTCATGTTTTGTTTGTTTAGAGTCTTATACAATTCGTCTTCCATTGTTCGCAGTTCACTTTCTCCGTGTACGTGCGCCTGCGCAGGCAGCGCTGCTCAATGTTTATTTTTTTATCGTATTTTAATAAAGTATTGAACGAGACATTATGCATGAAGATTAATGTGAAACTATGTACTTTGACACATTTATGAAAATGTCTTTATTACTTGCGAAAGTAAAAATAATATAGACTTAGCACTTTCATACACAATCTGCAATCGTAACTTTTACATTCTATTCACGCAATATACATATATTTCACACATTAAATTTTTTTAACGAGATCTTATCTCGTGAAAATAATTGCTGACATATTTGAGATTTTTTTAATATTCCAAATTTAAATTTACACATGCATATTTTAACATTAAATCTAGATGTAGAATGAGTGGCGTTAAGGTTAAAAGGTAATTTGTTTGAAACTAAGCGTAGCCTAAAGGTCTCGTTTCAAGCTCTCAGTCCCGTTACTTACGTGACCTTATTTGTCACCCGCAGCACGTGATTAGACTTGATAAATGATTACAATTGACAATCCACTATCATTTTGCCTCTATATAAACGGGGTTATTTGGATCATAGATTTAGCAATCTGCAAGCAACTTTTATTTTTTTACATCTATAGTGGTTTAATTTATAACTATGTACATATATGGATTTAGTTTACGGAAAGAAGTGTTTATTTGATCCGAGTAGCGAGTGAAAGTGCTACCTTTAGGCGATAAAAACTCACAGTAATTGCTTATGGTGGCAATCAATTTAAAAAATAGAACATAATTTGGTAAGGCCTTTGGCTAGACTAAGAAAAAAAATGCTGTAGTCATGTAAGTGTATAAACGGCCAGTGAGAATAAAATAAAATCCCTCAGTCTTACGAATACTCCATCAGGTCACGTGTCCTGACGGGAATTTAAAATTTTTTATCCATCTCAATAAAGTTCACAACACCACTAAAGAAGTTTTCACTTCAATAAAATAAAGGACTCAATAAATATAGGACCGATTCATTTAAAATCGCCATGTTGGTTAGTCAAGAATATGATCTACGTAACATTTTTTTTGTGTTCACGTGTCTTATTGAAATGACGTACACGAACAATAGCTTTCCTTTTCCGTTCTCGCCTGATTTGAACTGTCAGCCGATCTATGTATTTCATTATCTATGGTATTTATCTAGGCAGATAGTCATTAAAATAGTCATCATAGTAATGGCGTTCGTTAAATAAATTAGCCTTAATTCACAACTCAAAGGCTAATCTAAATAAAACCTAGCTTCAAACCATTATAATATTGCGGATGTTGTTAAAGTTGATAGCTATTAACGGTATTCTGCGTTGAAAGGAGACAAAGAACTCTTTATTGGATTTACTAAGGTTTCATTCAACGGCAACGTCGTTCCTTTAGGCTCTGGCTAGGGCAATTTTAAGCCTCTAAACATACGCGATACGCCGCACACTATCTGACAGTCACTTCTCCATTGCGTGCTAAACTGCCTCATAATTCTAGCAGTGGCACACCACTGCTGGAATAGCGAAGTTACGACGATTTTTTTTGCTCCAGTTAGTTTAGAAGGTTTTCACTGCTTCATCCAACAATAGAAGCAAGCGGGGGCTAAGCTGCACAGCGATTTAGACTGCCAACTAAGCAACCCGCGTCAATGGTAATCTTCTATGGGGTTCGAATCTCGGCGGAGGGTCGGATTTTTAGGGAGGTTTGTGAAAATTCAACTCGGTTTTGCTCCACAATGTTTATGGCATTTCGCTTTTTAATTTTTTCTTGGGTCAGCTTGGAGGCATAAGATAGAAAGTTGGCGGCGCTATAGCCCTGTGGTTCAGAGAACGCGAAAAGTTATCAAAGTCAAAAATCATTTATTCCGTAAAAAAATAACATTTATGTGGAATCGTCATTTTTTTACCCTGCCAAAAAACTCAGTAGGAATCCTATCGTCGCGCCTGATCTCGTTCGTCGTTAGTAGGTAGTTGGGTCCGTCAGGTAGGTGGTTTCCGCACTTAACCTCTTAATTGGGCTATGTTATCATCATCACCATTACAGCTGAAAGAAGTCTACTGCTAAACAAGCCTCGCCAAGCCTTGGCAGACGGTTGGTACTCAGAAGGAAGCTGTCCGTCCTCTGATAGATATTCCCTCGGGTCTACTTCTACGCCCCCCACGGCATGAAATGGGGAGATGATATTCGCTGCCACACAGCATATTGGGCTATGAGCATGACTTTATTTGCCTACTCAACCTATTTTAGTTCCGTCACGAATTCCAAGTCTTCAAAGGTGCTTCAGTTTTGCTATTAAGCAGTACGTGTGCAGGCGCTTGGTCCAGTTAATATAACTTCTCCGCAGACGCTGAGACGCCGATCTTGAAAAGGGTATTGATTTAGTGCGCAGTGTAACCGGTATAATGTCTTCTACTCAGTTGGTATTCTTCGTTGAAATTGGAACCACTATAACGTACTAAACATAAAAACAAATCGTATCATAATGACTCAATTACATGGTTCATTTCATCGTCATAAATTCAGGTAGAATTGTTTTAGGCCCCACAAGACAAATTGACCGTAAAATGCAAATCTCAAGTGGTTGTTTGTGGCGGTTACGTATAACTCAGGGGTAGGATTATACGACTATAGCGTGATCATTACTGTTAGATTGTATCGCGAGTGGATTGTGAAACATATCACACCTGCACGATGCATATCTTGACTCTACTTATTATTGAAATTTGAATATGGGGGAGTAGGAGTGCATTCTATTAATCTATACTAATATTATAAAGAGGTAACGTTTGTGAGTTTGTGACGTTGTAAGGGGTAATCTCTGGATCTACTGAACCGATTTTCAAAATTATTTCACCAATAGAAAGCTACGTTATTGTGGAGTGTCATAGGCTATGAAAAAACGGGCGGGGAAAAATATTTATAACGCGGAACTGCTAGTTATAAGTAACTTCCATACCAATGACAGACGTTGATCAGTTGATATATTTAATTAATCGATTTTATAAATAGGAGGTTCTGAATTCGACTCGTATGAGTTTTATATACATGCATATGTTTGAGATTTTTACTCTGTTGCTAAACTATTCGAGCTGTTCGACAAAAAATGTTTTTGAGATGATCCCATATACATTATATTATAAACGTTCGATGTTAAAGAAACTTTGATGTCGTTGTATGTTTTTATAATCAATTGCTTCATGCGCTTACAATTAACAAGTGCTTTGGGTCACTGTAGACTATAAACAATAAATAACTCAAAGAATAACATTATAATTTACAAAATTTCAACAACAGCATAACATTCTATGAATTAAATTACCTATTAATTTAATTCCGTCTATTTTACATAAATTGTCGTAAAAACTAGTACCTAATACCAGTTAAACGTTAGTTTCAAAATTGTGCCAATGCTATGTACGCCGTTATTGTGATGCATATCAGAACATGTACTATATTTTAATTTGTAATGTACTATATTATAATTAAATTAATTTTGACTGCACGTGTGGCGCAGCGGCTAAGACAGTCACCTCGCCTCTTCGTGTCGCGGGTTCGAGTCCCGCGCCGGACAACTATTTGTGTGACCCATTAATAGTTGTTCTGAGTCTGGATGTAATTTGTGTCCGTCTATTATATGTTTGTAAATTACCCCGCGACACAGGGATTAGATTCCCAACTGCGGGCGTTGTCTTTTAAATATATATGTATTTTAACTGTGTACTTATAATATGTGTCATGTGGCAGTACTTTAATAAATATATAATTCTAATAATTTATAGGAATAATATAAAAATGAGTTGAATTCTGATTCCATATGATATTATTACAGAGAATTCTATATAATAGTAAGGTAAAGATCGAATGTCACTATCAATAAATTGAAAAGGCTGATTAAATTGTTTATCTCACGTGCGTTATCAGTTCAATCCACTTAGTAGATCCAGCAGAGGGAGAATAACATAATCTATTTTCGTATCTAATAATAATAAAGTCTGGTAATTTAATGATTCTTGAAAAAGTAATAGCTACATTTTTAAATAGCGGCACTAATGCCGAATAAATGGTACATAAATTTTTTATCTGTCTGGGTTTATATTTCTGTTTGTGTTTGAGTTTCACGCCAAAAGAGCTAGAGAGATTTGCCATTATGACTAGAATAGATGGATCGATAATTTGTGAGGGTCATTCAAAGCCGCTGGATGCGGGTAGCGCATGATCGGCAATTGTAAATATCTTTAGGCGAGGCCTATGCTCAACTGTGGACGTCTTTCGGCTGATGTGATGATAATTATATCACCGACCCGTCTCCTTATTTCGTATCTTGCAAGCGATAGTGACGTATTAGCGATACGTATTACAAATTTACATTCGTAGAGCAATTATGACGCAAATTTTTTGAACGTTTGACTTCTGCAAGGCGTATAAAAGTGACGGTTCAGATTACATGCAATACGTTCATACTTTTGTGCAATTGGGTGCATCAGCTAGTTTTGTAATATCGCAGTAAAATGTTGTATTAGGTATCTCATCTTCTGATGTATCTAATCTTGTCGCAGCTGTCGCCACTTCAACGTGAACTGGTATTGTCTTGTAGATAACATCGTATATCCAATTTTTAGAGTGAAGTGAATTTGTAGCACGTCGAAGTAATGCTTTCTAAACCTAGCCTATTGTTCAAGGAGTCCCATCAATCAATCGCTATGACTGACAAGTCGGTGTTGGAGACACCATTTGTGTTCCGCTGGCGACAGAAACTTCGTGATAGAAATATATTGTTACTCCGTAAAACTTTATTTGAATTACTAAGTTGTTTTAGTTAACCCATGAGCCTTCTGGATTTGGCATAGATGGAACTCAGACCTCCCAAACGGTCGTATATGATACCGAAGATTTAGCTTAGTTATCCAATGACTACAAGACATTTAGCATCACAGCTTCGGCAATAGATCAATTCCATTAAACCCTATTCTGAAGCCAAATTAATTTAGTCTGTCATATTCAATTGGATACCGTAACTGGCTCTTACGCCACAATGTATTTAAAACATCAATAATGGTGTTCTAAATAATGATCTTAGTTACTTATCCGTAACGATTCCATCCGGATGTCGTAATCAAGATCCAAAGCGATGCCTCTTTGATCGCGACCGACCGACTTACGTCCCATCATGATTCTTGCCGTTTTATTTATTTGCATTCCTCGCGAAGGCACTCGTTGCTAATCGAATGTTATCAAGAATAATAATAAATTATTATTGAGTTTACTATGGAACTCTGCTTTCCGCGCATGAGTTGGAAGGAATCTGGGATTAAGAATGACTAGAATTGAACTTGTGTTTTGCAAGTTGTTCGGTTTTATGGGAAGATTGAACTCTTTCTATACACTATTTCTGTTCCTTATATAACCGAAGTAATAACAAACACGTAAGTTAACATTTTGGCAACACCCAGTTATGCAGTATATTACTGCATAGCTGGGTGCTGCCAAAATGTTACTTACGTGTTTGTGATTTGGCCTATGGCATATGGAACTCGTAGTATTATGTTATAAGCAGTTTATCCAATTTTATAGACATTTTATGATTTTAACTTCCTCTTTTAATTAAATAATGTGATAAGTTTAGCCGATAACATTTGCTCGCTGGTAAGTCTATCCGTTTCATAAAATTACGCTACTAAAACTAAAGACTGCATGGCTGACGCCCTCCATGGGATTACATGATATTCGTCACCACCTCCATCTCGTCCCATGGGGAGCCTAGAAGTCCTCCTGAGGGTTTATTTACCAGACAACGGGCAATAGCGTCTGTGTACTATGACCCTCATACTGCGATTGTCCACCCGTCTGCCAAGCTGGGCGACTACGGCACATCCCCCGAAATGATGGACACAGTTCCATTGTGGAGCTATTAGAGGAAACCTTTGTCGACATGATGATATGATAGTAGCTAGCCTGTGCCTATAGAATCGCGCTCTGTGTATAGAGGCCCTAATCATTACGCCCAGCACTTGTTCTTAGTAATATTTTGTATCGTTAGCTACTTTTTATTCATGTAGTCGACTATAACTCCTGAATATTTAAGAAGGGGCAGCCTTTATAAGACATATCCTTGTAATGTTACTATGCCAAGTGATATATTGTAATTACTGTAATAGTATTCGTAATACTATTTAGACTTAAATTTCTAATGACGCCATCCAGTAATGGATTGTTGTAACTCGACATGTTTAATATTCGATATTTTGAAACCAATAATTACATCGTAAGCTAGCTAATAAACCCTAATGTAAAATACCTGTTTATTCAATGATACGGTTCCGTTTGGGTTATAAAAACCCACTTCAGGAGAGGTTCATTAAACTTAGAGTCTAAATAAAACGAAACGTGTGAACGAATTCGATTTCTTGATTGAAAGAAGTGTTGTGATTGGGATAAGTTATCATGATATAGTTCGCTCGTACAGTTTGTTTTGTTAAAAGCCTTATATTCTTAAAAGTCTTACCATTATTTTTATAACGTTGTGTGAGGTCTGTTTCTATTTTGGTCTCATGATTTCTCACTTCAACTGGTAAAACATTTGGCTTCTTAATAAAATATAACAGAATTTCTGGATACTCACTTTAGGAAGCTTCAACCTTCTCTTGCTCAGAACAGATCTTAAAGAGCCACTTACCAGTGCGGCAGTTAGTATGAAATCATAACAATATCGGATCTGCATGTGGACTGCCTTGAGGATAAGCATTCTAGGATTGGAACGTACCTTTTGCTCTGACATTTGTGCAAATGTCAGCATGATATTGCTCTTAAGTAGGTACCCTAATAATAATTATAATCGGTATTGGGAAATAACGTGTTTATAGGCATATTCTTTTGTTATTTATGTTTATTAGTAACAAACAAAAGTAAACCTACACATCTTTTCATGTTACATTTCCAATCTAGCGCAAACCCTCCAGAGAAATTTCGAGTGAACAGCAAGCATTTTCCACACACGACGGACATTTTATATATCGGCGCCAAATCGACTATGCGGCCCTGACCGGTACTACATCCAAGGTGAAGAGATAACTTAGTCTGGAAAGGTCCCCACGCCTGTTGGCGTGGTTGGCAAATGCTTGCTTTTCACGCTGGAGGTAGTGGGTTCGATTCCCACTCAGGACAGATATCATGAACACGTCTGTTTGTACTGAGGCTGGGAGTAAGTATCTATATAAGTATGTATTTACAAAATAAAACTAGTAATTTTGTAGTATATCAGTTATCTGGTTTCCATAGTACAAGCTCTGCTTAGTTTGTGATCAGATGGCCGTGTGTAAATAATGTCCTAGGATATTATTATTATAATTCTGTCGGGATTCATAAAACAGTGGCCAACTTTGAAATATCTAAATAGCCTCAGTTCTCAAATAAGCCCCAATAAAGACAATATGAGTAAGGGTAATTTTGTTATCATCGTTTGAACCACTAGCTAGTTGCTTCTGAGGTAACCCAAACTTAAACTGGCCTTCTGTATTGTCCTGCATGCCCGCTTTCCTGTAAGAGGGCTTACTGGGATACAGGTTGACACTTTGAGCCCAACTGACTGTCATAGTAATTAAAAAAAAACAGCATTACACAAATATATCCCGAGTAATATTAGTATTAATAGTTTTATTATATAATTATGTTCAGGAAAAAAGTCGATCTAATTCGATGGTATAAAAATGTAATTGATTCAACCGGGGTATCATGACTAGGAAAGGACTGGGTTTTATGTATATTTAATAATTATGGATGTATGATAAAAATAAGTAGATGTCGGTCGCACAGGTACTGAAATCTGTTTTAAATTTATATTAAGCCTGTGGTGACCAACGTCAATAATATCGATGTATTGTTTTCGTTTACTACGAATTTGTTCACGTATGTTTACCAATATAATTTCAATACCAGTTGTCAAATTGTTTGTTTTGTTGTCGATACTTAACTAATAGGTGGCCCAAAGCATGGAGCTATTACAAAGAGGAGACGTTGTAATTCGATTTTTCTATGAAACGACGCGTGACATTTTGCGGGGGGGAGAGGGTGTTAGATCCCGCCTATTTCTTTGTTTACATCTACCGGTCAATAGGTAAACTATTCGCATGTTTTGTGGACTATAATTAGTAGTAACGTAACTTTTTTACACTAGATGTCACACAGTGCAGGATGCAACAGGGCCGGACTCATAACTTCGTACCAGGGAGTACCTACTGTTTTTTTATACTTTTGCGAACCATAATGATATCTTTTTTTTATTGACAGTGATATTATTATAAAATAAAAGTGAGAATAAAAAGGTCATTGATGAATGATGATGATGATGAAGATTATGGGATTCTGATTAAGACTTATTATTAATATTCCGAATTGTTATTCATGTTATATTGGAAATATAAATTTAAATATTTTATGGGTAAAAAAATGCATTGTTACGAACCGATATATCCAGTTTTAAACGAGGTAAAGTTCCCTTCTTTAATTTTCTAAGGCCTTTTTTTGTTACTACGAAGTCTTCATCGTTAAAATGGCAAGAACAAATTTTTGTATATTTAGAGGGAGACCAGTCTTGTCTGTTAATTTTTGCTATCCATTTTTGTCTAAGGTTATCTTCAGATGGCAATCTATAACATTCATAATTTTAAAATTTGACTAAATAAACTAGGTAGGCTTAAAGTACTTAATTTAAATTAAGTAAACAACGAGCATACTAATGAAGGGAAGTAGGTACATTAATTAAATTACTGTACATAGAATATTTAATTTATAGGAGATTGTATTTTTTTTGTGCAGTGCATTCCATGTTTAAGTACTTTCTATTTATGATACAGCTGCGGGACATTAGGTAAAATAACTGGATCCTAATTACGGCCCTGTTTTTGTTATGTTCATATTTGTACGATAGATGGCGGTTCTTTTTTTAAAAATTATATTAAAAGCTACAAAAATGTATTTTGGCCATTAAAGGGGTTTTACGAATGAATGTAAAACAAATTTCAGTACATACGATTATTAGATTATGATAGTACTGAGCTCTGCGTACCTAAATATTTTTTATTCCCATGACCCCAAGTATCGCCATCTAATGTCGTGTAGAATTATGTTTCGAAACGCCGACGTTAAGGGAATTTTCTAGAACTATTTTGATAAAAAATCGAATAAAATTACTTACAAATGAAATTTGATGCCATCCATAGCATTAGAACGTCTGTCCGAGTAGTTTTTACAAGATAAAACACAACACTTCATTATTTTTATCTTCTAGCGCAAATATAGCTGTAAATTGTGAACGTGACGTAGTTGTGCACAGGACGAACGCCAACAATACATTGACTTAGGCCACGCCTACATGATGACGTTTAGACTCAGTTGAAAATCACAGTGCTCAGTTGCTTAGGCCGTCTCCTCTTTTTAATAGCTCCATGGCCCAAAGCGTAATCAACGTCCTATTCACTCGTTAACCACGTAAGATATATAATGTTTATTTAAACGTATCATTGTATTACCAGCGTTCATAATATAAAAATTTCGCTTACTTTAGTCTAGGCCAGTGTTTTTCAACCTTTTTCATGACACGGCATTTAGCTTTAGTAGGAATAAATACATCGCGACCCTCCAAACCATTACTTTCTTTTCATGTATTTTATTTTGACAAATATTCAATCCGCCTCTGTAGAAGCTTCGCGACCCCCCTAAACAGGCTTCGCGACCCCCCTAAACAGGTAGCGCGACCCCCCAGGGGGTCGGAACCCACACGTTGAAAAACACTGGTCTAGGCCGTTATTGCCAAATTATTAATCTGAAGTGAGTTAATCGGGATGGATGACAGAAGCATACGTCCTTATATAAATTAAAAAAACATAACTGAGTTTATATTTTAGTTATGTAACATTATTCGTAATGCTACATAACTAAAATATATTTACTTGCGTCGTTGATATGTTTTTTCTCCGTTTTATAATTTAATCAACCGTGTATAAGCAAAATTATGTCAAAGACCTGTTAAATGAAATAAATAAATATCAGCTCCGAATGTATTACTATTGCTCAGAAGTTTTATTGAGCACCGCCAATATCTTCAATATGTTTTCTTAATCCTGAAATCAAAGTTGGTTCCATAGATGTATACAATACATATATTCTAGACCTTTAATTCAAATTAGATGTGACCAAAAATTAAAACATTTATGTGAGTTCTCTATTTAGGTAGCTACTGGGGATCTGGGACTATATATCTTAAAGTATTGAAGTTATAACAAAACATGCGGGGCAGTTTTTGGGGACTGCCGGTAGAAGTGAAAATTATTTTGTACACTTCTATCTAAATAATATACAATATAATATTTGACCGTGTTCACAATATGTTAGACTAGCTATGCCCCGCAGTTTTACCCGCGTTAAACTTCATAAAATATAGCCTCTGTGTTAAACCAGGTTGTCAGCTAATTAAATAAAAATAAAATAAAAATCGTTTATTTTCAGGCATCGACGGCCTTTGGTAATTGCATACCAAATTTTATTAAAATCGCTACAGCCGTTTAGACTTGAAAAAGTAACTAACATACACACTCACAAACTCTCGACTTTATAATATTAGTGTGATAATCTTTGTCTCACAGGATTTTTTTACAGGATATTCGGCACTAAGCGTAGCTAATTTTATTTGAATCCAATAGTACAAACATTATGTGTAGTTCTAAGAACAAATTCATTTCATATTTATGTGCATATTCGTCTGCAATTGTAGCTCTTATTAACATTGTATGAACATTTAAATAGCACAAATTCTCAAAGCTACAGGCCTTAACCCTTAAACACGCTGTGTACTATACGATACCATATCAATTTCAATCTTATCGCTTTGGAATAAAGTTCAAAAACAATAAACAAAATATAGCAAAACCTAGTAAGGGTTCATTAGTCACAGATATGGTTATTATTATTAAAGGAGCTAACGTTAAGAAAACTGTAACGGGTCTCAAACGTCGTCATGCGGGTCACATTAAATTTGTCTTGGTGATGATCTGTGAAGAGACCGTCTCCTATAGTTTTCACAGATGTAGATGTTTAAAAATTCTCTACTTAGTAGTTTTCCTATCTGATTATTTATGAAGTGACTGCCTCGTTGGTCTGGTTCTAGCGGTAGCGAAAACTAGGTCATGGGTTCTAATCCTGGGTCGGGCCAAAAGTGATTTTGGGACTGTTCTGTAAAAAAAAAATTCTCTGCATCAGCCCGAAGCTTGGAGTTGGCGGTGTTGTACCCCAGTGCCTCTGAGAGCACGTAAAGCCGTCGGTCCTGTACCTGACCTCTTTCCGGCGTGTCACTAGGCGTCCCATCGGATCATGAGAGTGATGGAATAGAAAGTGCTCTTGTGTTTGCGCACACACTTGTGCGCTATAGTATGTCTCGCGCAGATGGTTAATCGCTATTGAGACTGGCCGCCTTGGCCGAAATTCGGCTAGGAGGGCATTATTTATGAAGTGCCAACCTTAAAGAATACTTGGATGGAATGCTGGTGATTACGATTTAAAAATCAGTTTTTGTTCTCATACGACTTAATACGTTTCTCAGTAGCTTAAGAAGAATGATGTCCAAATCACAATGATATTTTTTCAATGGAAACATTATTTATTGCTCAATGTTTAATACGAATTGAATGCAATAAACGTATTTTATATTGCACAAGTAAGTACTACATTCAATTTTACTACCGGGAAATGTTACGATGCTTGATTTGTATTGACCAAATATTTTTGGTTTCGAAAGCTAATACGGCCATTGATAATAGGCAGTGTATTATTAATTTAAATTGAATAAAGAATTTGTTTGTTTAGTTTTTATGACATATATCTTGCTTGGCAATAGTAGAATTTGTACAATAATTATTTTTCAATAGCAAATTTGTATTATTTGTTGCTGCAATCATATTTTCGTTTGAAGGACAATAATTATTGCAAAATTGAAAATAATTGCTTTCTCTATACTACAATAAATTAACATTAAATGAAATAATCTGTGAATTATTATTTATAAATATATTTTTATTAAATATACTTACTGTATATTTAAGTAATAAAAATGTATAAATAAGAATGTGTTCATTATAATTAGGGGTTGACTGTCATCAGGGTTAAGTTGTTGTCTTTAGTCGGAATAATTTCTAAGTCGCAGCAATATTTCGTTAGAACCAAGGATGAGTTATCCTAAAGTGTCGTGTGAAGTAATCAGTTCTTCACAAAGAACTTCCCTATGAGTTTCACACGTGAAAATTACGCCTCTTATCCGGTTGAACATTGTACGATGTCAATATCAGTGACTTTTGCCTAGCTAGTTTTGTTAGTTTTATTCACAAAATATTAATAAACTAGTTTCCCATATATGAGCCTAATGACGAGATTGATCTCGGCCATAAATCGCACATGATATCGGGAGATTGCGACACCATAATAATATAATTATGTATCGTCGTGTTGATCTTTGCAATACTATGTTTACATCTCCCTTCTTAGAAACGAGTGATTTTTGTCTCCGAGCATTAAAATCAGTCGTTTTATAAGAATACAGCCTCTTAAAGGATAAAATATGCGCTTTTTGCGTATTCCATTTACTTGTAAAGTTTTACGTCATTTTGGACCGCTTAGACATGCGGTAAATGGCCTAAGTAGTTCTAGAAAGAAAATGACAATGGTTTATAAACCATTGTCATTGTTTAGTTTGGGCTAGATGGCGCTGAGTGATATGTCCCGGATATTGATTTATATGTAAGGATATGTACTATGGATGCTAGACAACGAATAGAAGTGCTTAAGACGAACTACTTTACACGATAACACATAGTGTGTTACTGAAATACTTTTTATTACTATCTACAGATGTACAGACGCCAGCACATCAGCTACCCCAATCTGTCAAATTTCTTTTATAGATTTTCAACTTTATCACAAAAGTATAAGGTTCACTTTCAATTGGGGAATTTTGACAGATTGGGGCAGCTTGATGTACTAGCGTCTGTACAATACACACAAAACACCAAGACAAGACAAATAAACATGTTCATGAACATGCACCTATGGATCAGAAGGCAGGTCAACCAACTGAGTCACGGGTTTAAATTCTTTTTTATTTAATTCAATTTCCTTTTCCACCATTAAAAATTAAAAAGTATTATTAGATTATAATAATATGAATAAAATGATTGCATCATTGATATAACGGTAGCGTATTCAACTTAGATCGCGTTTTTATATTTAATTTTCTCTAGAAAAACCCTAATCTCAGCAGCAGCACACGAAGCCATCAAGATGGCCGTCGCTATCTCTCCCTAGTCCTGTCAGCCTGCATGACTCTTTATGTTAAAGTGAAAGGGTGGGAAGAGTACATCGGTGTTTACGAACACATAAGTCCACTTTTGAATTTTTACGCTGTATCTGCGCTGTGTCTGATTGGAATTTAATTACCTAAGAAGACATTATATTTGATATTTTAATGGAAATATTCTCGTAAACAAGTTTATAATAGCCACAGAAACAAAAGATTTATTGACGTAGGTACTTATTTACAAAGTTCAGCATAGAAAATAGTGACATTAGTTGATCTCAGCAATTCAAGGCCGCTCTTGCATTATTCATGTCCGCAGTGATATCATACTCAATCCTACATAATATTCTTCATGTTGGGTGGGTATACCTACCTAGAATTAGTCTCCTGGTGCTGGAAAACGTTTTAATATGGTCATATAACGTTTGACAATGTGTTGTTGCCTGTTTCAAATTTTACAGCAATTTTCTGTTTAGATAATAAATAATTTTGTTTGTGTTCCGTACCTATAAATAAAAATTTAGGTAGTCAGATGTCGCAACCGTTTATCGAAAAGACGGTTCCAAAGCGCATTTCTTTGTGTTATTTTAAACAGTTTCCTCTTCATAATAATATCTAATGATAACAACAGGGAATTTGCATTCCAAGTGCAATGCTAAATATATAATTATTAATTCAGTAAAAAATACCATGCTTCGTAGAGGTTTTATAATTAAAGTATAACAAAGTACTATATTACTTTAAATATTATATCTACATATTTTAAATATATTTTAGTGATACAGATAATAAATCCTCCAACACCTAATGACGTTATTCCATGATTGATTTTTAAACGGCACTTAAAAAAAAATGTCTTTAAAAAATGTCATACGTCGAAAAATCTCTGCAAAAAATCTTTTAGAATTTGAATTGATACTGATACTTAAATTTGACCTGTCACTTTGGCTCCCTTTAACAAAGAAAATATTTTATGATATTAAGCTAAATTTTCCATTATCCAATTTGCGTAAGCAACATATGAAACTATTCTCAACATCATGTGTGCTTCAAACTCCTATGACATACGGACGGACTTGAAACATTAGGGATCCTTGTGATCATTTTCGTGAGGAACCCTAAAGGGTTCAAAACAGGAGAGATTACTTCACGAAACACAGTAACTTCAACAACAATGGTTGTATGACTTAATAATAATAAGTCTTACAACCAATTTTGTGGAGAAGATAGTTCATATTTTGATTTACATTTTACTTAGCTTATTTATTACACATATAATTTTAGCTATCTATAAATAAACCTTTGTAGATCTATGGCGGTATTTTATTGTGTGTTCTGAAATATTCAATGTTTACGATATCTCATAAAAGTTCCAAAGGGTCATAATGCAATTCAATGAAATTATTACTACATTCTCGTTACTTAATGTGTAAGTTGATTCTATGTGGAGTTGACAACATCCTAGTGTTTCACCAAGAGGGTGTTGCCCGCAAGCGATCCGATATTCCTGTAACTCGAGTATGTTGAAATCATTACTGGAAAGTGTTCCGGTCTGCCGGCGGCGGCGTTAGCGACGACGCCGGCGCAGGTGTGGAAAATCGTCACACATAACAACGCCATATTCAGATTGAATACATTCATATGCGCATAATTCCAGTGTTTTTGCCAGCGTCCGTAAAAAAATTTCAAGAGGACAATCAGATCGTGTCTAGAATATACCGTTTCTCACATGTAAAATTATTCTTATTTCGAAATTTGTTTGTTACAGTCTACTGACGTCCATAATATGTAAATGGCATGTCATTGCTTGATAGATTCAGTGTAGAGTTAATATATTCGTCGCAATTGTTTATCATAAAGATATTTATTTGGGTTGTTAAGTTGAATTGCTACTGTCCCGTCTGTCCTGCTCTCAGCATACAATATACACGTGTCAAAAAAACAACGACCAAAATCCAGGTATCGAATTCTCCTATCCACCTCCAAAACTGAACATTTTAATGTCCTTTTCAGTACTCAAACAACCACACTAATATTATAAAGCCGAAAGTTTTTCAAAATCAAATCTTTTTTTTTTGTTTGTTAGTGTGTGTTGTTACTTCTTCACGTCTAAACGGCTGGAGCTATTTTAATAAAATTTGGTATGGACATACTTGGCACTATGGATTAACAATAGGCTATAATTTATAAAGTTTAACACGGGTAAAACCGTGGTGCACAGCTAGTAAGAAAATATGCTACGTCCGACCCTTTGATTTTATTATACAATTGGTATGATTGATTTTAGAGGGTTTAATTTAAAATATCATTATGATATCATTTGTGGCATCTCGGTTGCATCTAGAAAAATATTGCGCTAATTCTTAAATTCATGAATGAAAATTGTGAATATATTTGTGTTGCCAATTGCAGGTATTAATGGCTCTTGCTATGTGGTGACGAATATCAGCACCCCAACTCATCCCGTTGGGGGTATGGAAATCGTCCAAATGGAATATCCACCAGAGAACGGGCAGCAGCGAATCATACTGCCATCGCCAACTCATATGCCAAGCGGGGCAACCCAAATTAATGATCTTAGGGCCTTTGTCCAGCAGTGGTCGTCTTTCACTTTATACGAAGCCTTGTAATTAACACGTATGATATTTTTTTATAAACCAGAAGTAAAGATATTTTTGTTAACATATCAAAAACTTATTTGAATATGAGCCGGACTCTACAGCTTGTTGGCCTTGTTTTAACAATTGTATCTGTTGTAAATACCCTCTCTGACCTCCATCGGTATCGCGATTCACAGTAAATTCCAAGTTAATTAATGTCTTAGGTTTTCCTCGATATCAAGTTATTACAGACTCTCTGTGCCCGAGACTTCGTCAGCGCTGTTACTTCATGTTTAAAACATAGATATTTCATAGAAAAACACCCGAGCATGATAGAAATAATGTCCTTCTGGCCGAGTTTATCCTATCCTGGTGGTATCCTTGGAGGAAATGGGGCGCATTGGATCCGGTGGTAGCATTAAAGCGCGACCGTCGTTTTAAACACAAGGTCCGTTATAATAATAATACTGAATTCATTACTTAATATAGACAGAAACATTCAGACAATATGTAGTAAAATATAAATTTCAATCATTAAACCTAAACATAATCTCCTTGACATTAACTTAATACAAGCTAGCTAATTATCACTACTATTATAAAATAAATTGTATAAATGTTTTAACATTCCTTGTACCTAAATATCTGTAATATGCAACTAGAAATAATAACTGTATTACTACAAACATGTTCTGACTATTTACAAGCGCTTTTTTAAAGTCTACGTGAATAAAAACCTTTTTATTTATTTATTTTTATTTTATTTTAGAAATATCTTATAGACCAGTTACATCACCCTTTTTGTTAGTTCGGTTTCTTGCATCAGGCACATGTAACCAGACACTTAATAAGCTGTGTCGTCGCTTAGGTTTCAATGTGTACAGCGACATAAAATCATGAATTCAATGTTTTCGTAATCGCCATCTAAAAACCCAAATGATTACTAGCAATTTCTTCACATTTAGAGGATGTGGAGCCTAAGAGCTTTTGCGTAACCCAGCCCATTATGGAGTATGCGGCAAATAGCGATGTAATTGGTATGTCGGGAATTTGTCGCTTGACTGTAACCACTCGTACCGTTACCTATATTACTTTACAATTAGTTTATTTGCCCTTACTAGTCCATAGTTTGCATGTTAGTTGTATTGAAGAGGAGCCACCCGCATTAGCACGTATTAACGTATAGCGATAGTTACACAAAACGACCCTAAAAGCTGACCCTCTTATGCATCTTCAATATACACGTCAGTAACCGGCCTGAGCCCATGTTCAAATCCTAAAAGAGGTGCCTTTTGGCGCGGATTACTTATTTTGTAGGCTTATTTGCTAGACGGTTTAAGCCCCCAGTTTGAGCGGATCTATTGTCCGATGAAGCCGTGTAAACCTCTTAGGTTAACTAAACTTCAAATAAATAATATGTTTTATTTCGAGCAAAGGGTGATGTATTTCATAGGTTAAGCCGATAAATTACGATACGGTTTTTTGCTTTTATTAACTCATGAAAAGGTATGCCGAGATATTCATATTCATATCATTTATTTGCATTCCACAATGTGAACTTAGGTGGTAAACATTAGTCTTATTGCTAGGAGCATTATGGACCCTGTCGGGCACAGCAAATTTATAATTATATATATCGGTAAATTATTATTATTCGTAAATTATTATGGAACTAATTGAGTTTTCTATTTCATAATATAATTGGGCACTTATAAAGGATGGATGAAAGAAAATTGACAAAAGAAGTATACCTGGCATTTGTGAAGGGTATAATCGGAAGGGGAAGACCTCTTAGAACTTCTCTGACTAAATCGGAGATATTTTCAAGAAAGGCCTGGTCAGAAGTACCCTAAGCCAGTGTGTATGTTTGAAGAATATAATGACAGTAACCGAGACAAAACAGGTGTGCAATGATCTCTCTGGGAAACAGGCGTGAGTCTAAGTATTTACTCGTCGTCACAACAAATCTCACGTGCCAATAATCGTGTTGTGGGTGTGTAAGATCAAGAATACGTGATCTAAACCAATAACATAGCGCCTTAGAGAAACCGAGAGGGAACGCTTAAACTTCTAGACCTTACGACACAGATTACTGTTACTAAAATTACGCAACCTAACCGATATTTAAACTTTCGGTCTACTTTGGACATTTTTAGAATGGGTTGATATTATCTGTTTTAACTGAACAATCGTACGGTCAACACCTTACAAATATTGTAGGTGTGAAAGTTTGTTTGTTTCTTGGTCAACTGTGTAAATGGCTAACGTATTTGGTTGAAATATATTCACCTCCTAATTTATTTTGTATTTACGTTATAACAAGAGCAGAACGCGGAAAGTGTGGGACTAAATGTATTTGCTATATCTACTATTCACTGACTTGTTGATTCTCGGTGCGTTATAAGAAGCGATCATATTATTGAAACTGTGTACATACAAACGATGTTGTCATCATTATAATAAGACCTTTATATATTTAGGTATAATTAAAAAAATACATAACTTACATACATAAATAGACTCACGCATTTTTGCACACCTTTTTTTGCCTCGTTTACTGTCATTATATTTTTCATACACGCTCGCCGGTTTAGAGTATTTCTGACCTGGCATTTCTTGAGAACCTCTCCGATTTGGTCAAAGAATGTTCTACGAGGTCTTCCCCTTCTGGTTGTACAGACGCCAGCCCATCCAGCTACTCCAATCTGTTGAATTTCTTTTATAGATTTTCAACTTTATCACAAAAGCATCAGGTTCACTTTCAATTGGGGAAATTTCACAGATTGGGACAGCTTGATGTGCTGGCGTCTGTACCATTCACATATGCCAGGTATACTTCTTTTATCAATCTTCTACATACATATTACATTATATAAATATCAATGTTAAGAGTTTTTGTAAAATAAGTAAATGGTATGCAGTTAGTTTCGACGTGTGGAATTTTTTTCGATCGTGACTTGCAACAGGATATCGACGGTGGTTCTGCTCCGTCGCACGCCGCGACGCGGCGACGTGCCAAAATCAATTTACGATTCGGTCTCACGGTAATGCGATAGCTAGAGTTAAATAATTATTTATTAATTCATTGCCATCTTCATCTGAACTCTAAAGAAGTTAATTACCGATTTGATGAGTTGACGTAAAAAAATAGTGATTCCGAATTACTTTTTACGATTCAAGACTGCAAAAAGTTGGCAATGTTTCACTCTGAACCTTTTGATTTTGGACATGTAGAGTCAACAAAAGAAATTTCTATACCAGAACAGCAGCTTTAGTTGCTTCGTCTTAACGTACAAATACAGTACATATTAAATCGTTGAAAAGTGGTATACAGGTAGATCTGAATGCCCTTATGTTTCTCCCAAGGGAAAATAAAATATAAGTGACCATAGGTGGTGTTCTGGTATACATTTCTCCTTTGTGGACTATAATGCAACCAACAATATTTATTAACGTATTTTTCCTTATATTCTGGGAACAACTTATCTGAGCAGTACGATAATGGGTATTTTTATTTAACACGTTTAGTTTTACCAACACCACACCAATATACGTAGTATTTAAAACAACATGATTCATTTATTTTGAGCTTTAATTTAGAATTCAATAGTCAGTCACAATTTTTAAATGTAAATTTCTGAAAATATTTTCATTAAGACACGAACTTGAGTATTTTTTTATATTAACCATTACAGGTTAATATAAAAATTACTCAAGTTCGTGTCTTAATGAAAATATTTTCAGAAATTTACATTTAAACATTGTGACTGACGCACTGAATCGCACGGGACGATTACGTACCTACTAAAGAACTAATTAAATCGTAAATGAAGAAAAAACACGAAAATATTACCTTTTTACCGATGTTATGGCGGTATAGTTTTCAATGCCTTATGAATAATTTCTCACAGGGCTTGGACTGGCTGTACGTGCCTGAGCCTGTAAACTCGGTCCAAGCTCTAAGCCTTGCATTTTGTTTGGATTTCAATCTATCGGTCAAAGCCCGCTTAAGTCAATACTTAAACACACACAATGTTTACTTCTCTCTCCTACATGAGTTCATACATAATATTGTACGCTTTGCGAACTTGGTTTATAACCTTTTGACTAACGAATGTCACGTTTTAACAAAAATATCCTACAAACCCGTCATAAGCAGGTTTTTATCGTGTGTTATTTTTTTGCCAACAACATGCGCATTAAGCAAGTTTTAACATTAATACATGTTTCTTGTCGTAATAAGTTCATTGAACGTCTACGTTATCTATGGTTGTTTTTGACAATTGCTTATTTAACCGTAGCTTATTTTGGGTAGGAAATTCCAATTATATTCGTTTAAGCTACCTAAACCAAAATTCTTACATTAATGTAGATATAGGCGTGTGTAATACATAAAAACCGGCCAAGTGCGAGTCGGACTCTCCCACTAAGGGTTCCATATCTATAAAAACGAGCAAAAATTCACGGTTGTTGTATGGGAGCCCCCTTAAATTTTTATTTTGTTTTTTATTTGTTGTTATAGCGGCAACAGAAATACATCAACTGTGAAAATTTCAACTGTCTAACTATCACGGTTCATGAGATACAGCCTGGTGACAGACGGACAGACAGACAGACAGCAAAGTCTTAGTAATAGGGTCCCGTTTTAACCTTTGGGTACGGCACCCTAAAAAATACTGGCCTGCTTGTTGACACATTGTACCTATTTTTCTGCTTTAAAGTATGTCGAGAGACAAGCTCTCAACCTCGAGTAGATGATTCAAAATCCCTTCGTGCCTCAAGGGGCGCATAGTCTACAGCTGAGTCACCTTATTGTTATGTCGTCGTCCGTGCCTCTGATGTGCGATAAATTTGCTCTGCTTTTGGAGAAATTAATTTCATTTTGTGATGGAATTGGACTGCATGGATTCAATTATAAGATTCTTAATTCAGGTGGTGTAGGGAATAAAGAAACAATCTGATGGAGTCGCAAAATAAAAGCATGTGAGACAAAGTGGTCTCCTAAAAAAGGCATCCGTATCGAAAACAAATAAAAATTGTAATTCGAAAGAGTTACGCCATTTCTTGGAAAGTTAAATAGAATAAAAAAGGGTTGTTAAGTGCTGTAATAACCATGATACACAAAAAAAATATCAGGCACGGCGTTTTATCAATTACCAGCCGCATAAAAATTTAAATCCTGCATTTAGTTTGTTAAAGATGTAGCCGATTATCGACTACATAATATTATACCTGTCTCTTCATTTGGTACTTAAGAGGCTGCGACGACGCAATTTTATCATTTTACGTCCATCCCATCGGATTAAGCTTGCAAGCACGAATAAAAAAAGAGTGAACAGAAAACAAACCTGCAATACAATGAAAAAAAGGGGGAATTTACACGAAATTATTAATTACGGAAGAAATATAAGCTGTATTATAAAAGTAAGACAGCTCTACATATAAAATAACAATTTAGATTGAGTGATAATTTTTTGTGATTATTTTATTTTAAGCTTTATTTTTCAGCATGCATTTATGCAATTAGTTATGTTCTGAGATCAGTAAACTTCTTCAAAGCATAGTGAAGATTGACGTATAATTTCATATGTAATATGACATATATACGGTAATATGAGTAGTTTTGGCTAAAAACTTGCGAATAACACCCAATTTGGTGCTTATCTATCAAATTACGAGTACATAATTCAATTGGGCGCCCTGTGCAATTTACTGGCATTACCCAAATTTTGTTATGCTTTTTATCTTTAATGCTCTCTATATTAAACCTCTACTACTTCTATTTTCTCCGTTTAAGTTATAAAGCAAATATCTTTTTATTTTACACTTTCCAAGATTATTTCTATTATTTAGTATGCAACATTCGTCTATGAAAATTATAACTGGTGATTAACAACATTATAGCCGGTGTTTGGGAGAAAGTTATGTTAAACATCTAGCAGAATAATACACAACATAGACGTATTGAACACGTACATAGGTACTCATTATTGGAATTCATATTCGAAGCATTGTGAAAGGAAGCTTTACCTTTATTGTCTACTGTTGCATAAGCTTACTGACCGTTCTAAAACATGGATTCGTTTCCTCTACTTGTCTAAGCTTACTTTCTGCCTCCAAATTAGTTTATTGTTAAGTGACGTATCTAGTGAAAGGTATAGTCATGTTTACTAAATTGTCTGTATCGATTGTTTCTGCAAATGACTCGTGACGAAGACTGAACGTACCTATGTTAGGTGTTGTGTTTCCATCAGGATGCGTCGACGTGAGTGAATCATTGACCTCGGACGACTCGCTTTCTTTGACCTGTTAGAAATCGTGGTCAGTTGAACCTTCTGCTTGCTTATTGTCAGCAGATGACTAGCATTCGTGTAACTTAATGTTACATCTAAGACCTATAGAACTCGTGACCTTTATCCGTAAAGCAGCTTACAATTAATTACATAAAACATTGTTGAGAAATTTAGCCTTTAATATTCTTCTCTGTTCTCGGTTCTTGTCAATTATATGAGTAATAACTTGTAGCACGCGCGTTATCGCACGCGATAGTCGTCTTATCACTATTTATAGAAAAAGACAATCAACTTTATTGTTGCTGTTTTCTTACCTACAGTATCAGATAAGGTAAAAAGTGACGCACTTTAGGCCTACTCTTTCCTGAGGCGGAATTAATATTTATTATACTAAGGAATATTGTAGAGCGCTACGTAACTGCTACGAAATATGTACTACGATAATAAAAATTTAATGTTTAGAGTGCTTTTTTGTTCCTTGGTAGACAATAGAAAAATTGTTCCTGAGTTATGCAAAAGTACCGACAAGGAACGTGAGGTTTACTATTTGCTCATTGCACTCATATTATTCTCTCACCCTCTGTCTCATTGTATTATTGATTTTCTAGTACTTATTGATGTCGATTCTCATGGAATGATGGAAAATATTCAAATATTATTGACTCTTCCTTTTCTGAAATTTATTTATCAAAGTTTTTTTTTGATTTTTTTTAAGCAGGGCCTAAAAATAAAGCCTTGTGCTTATTAAGATTCCATAAATAATTCAAGCTCTATTTTTTTCTTACATTATTTACCTGGAACAGTGCGTAATTAAGAAACCGCAATTATCCAGAATAATAAAAGAGGCCCGCGGGCGTCTCATACTCATGAATTCAATGTTTTACATTACCAAGCACCATTACACTGTAGGCCGAAATTTATTTCTAGTTAGGGCATTTGAAATATATATCGGTATGCCCCTAATTGGTAACTTTTTAAGTTCTTGTAAAAAATTTTTTTATTCTTGTCAAGTTGCTTGCTTTTTGCGGATTTCGCTATTATCCGTTTTCGTAAGAAATATAATGACTGGATATTTGTTCCGATATTCTATAAATAACTACTTGGCGTAGAAAAATATGTCCTGCGCAGAAAATTAAAAACAAATCCTGAATACGTATTGCAGCGTAACCTACCGTGTTGTAAATCTATCCATGCGCCCATGTCAAATACGAAAATAAGTAAAATACTTAGTACTCGATTATAGCGCCACCTACCAGGTCAATTCGTGAATCTAAACCATCAAGGGGTCCGCACAAACACACAAAACAAATCGTCGAAATCGGTAGACCCGTTACGAGGGGGTTCAGAGTTAGAAATATACGTACAGAATTATGTATATTATTATAACTATAATTTTAATCCAATGTTTTTAAACATTTGATTAAAATTATAGTTATTGTTTGACCCTTTTCCAGTAAAGAAAATATCCTCCTTTATTTCTAGATATTTTTGACCTACAAAGTGTAAAACATTACAATTTAGGAAATCAATGAGTTGGGTCATTTCATCGTAAGTTTTTAAAATTGCCTCCCTGATTAAAAATCTTAGAAAATAGCTCTGAGCCCGTGCCCTCTCTTGCTTGTGTCTTTGTGACATTTAGATTTCAATTGAATTCTGTACGCACAATATAATTTGAAAAAACTAAAAATAGAACATTAAAACAATAACCGTGCAACAAATTAAGGTTACTAAAGAGCCAACAAAAAAAATTAAACGAAGTCGACTGTTTCTCGGCCCACTGTGCGACTGCGGCCGGGGGTGAGGGCGCGCGCCGGGAAAACAAAAACATTGTATCGTAGAGGTTTGAGGCGAGGGCGGAGCTGCCTGCCGCGACAAGGCGCCGGCCGCCAGTGCACATTCGACGACCGGCAAAGGCGCGCGTTTCTCAAATACATACGCGTATCTGCACCGCGCAGGATCTACGAAAACTACGAATATTATACTATAATCCTTACGACCACAACCGACTAAAAGAAGATTTGAAGAATTTTATCTATATAAAAACATCTTGGAAATTTAAACATGCCGGTTGAGACGAGAATTAGCTTTTCTGGTGAGTCTCGACTTTTCATTTACCTTTTGTGTAATCCAGCGTAGTGTAAAAGTTCAACTTAAAATATACATATTTTAATAATAAATAACAAACCAGTCCCCAACTACTGATGAGGAAGATACAAAGATGATCATTTAATTTTTTATGTAAAATGGTCGATTAAATGAATATTAATAACGTAATTACCATAACATAAGAAGTCACGAATTTTTTGCTTCCCTGTAATGTTTATATCATGTTATGTTTGCTTCATTAGGCATCATAACTTTTCAAATATTTTGTGCGGCCATACGATACTTGCATCAAATTTGTAACCCTATTATGCAATTTCAAATTCCAACTCCATCTTCATGCATTAGCATCGTGAACTATCAAAATATGCTAATAGATAGGTGTTAATTGCTCGGATTATAACAATACTTAGAATAGTACATCTAGTGTTTGAACAAAGGCAAGTTTATTTGTATTTCATATGATGCAGTTTGCTGAAACAAAAAGAGATAATAAGCCCAGTAGACGTTTTTCAACAACGACAACATTAACGAAGTTAGGTCCAATGTCATTTTTTGCCCCCGCATTTCGGCGATCGTTACCTGGAGACAGGAATTTTAGGCGCTTTTAAAGAGTGCAGATAACGATCCAGTTTTTGAGCGCATCATGTAATGGAATTAAATATGTATACATATAGTTTATACAAATTGTAGGTATTCCACAATTCGTGTTGAAGGCCATTTGAGTAAATACAGAATTCGTGGTCACGTTGATATAGACGATAGGTTTCAGAACCCAAACTAGTGAATAGGTATATTGCACATTGTGTTATATTCAAAACAATTGTGGTTTTCCTTTCAAATAAACTCGTGATTCGTGACTCTTTTATGATCTCATGTACGTTGTACCGTATTTGTTATTGTAAATGCTAGACTTCAAATAGTTCTAGTTGTTGCATTCTGGAGTATCCTGAAGAAACACAGAGCCTTTCAGAAATTCTTCTATTCGTCTCTGCCTTGAGCTCTTCGCTTTATAGTAGTCCAATTCAGTCTTCAGTCCATCGCTAAACAAACCTGTTCGGGTATTATTAGGGCTGCCCCCTCTAAACCCATCGTTACGGGATCAATGCCTTTTCTTCTCAAGGTGTGTCCAGCCCGCTGCCTTTTGCGCAGTACGATCTCTGCTACAACTGAGTTGGTTACATTTGGACCACTAGTCTGGATTGGATATAGTGTTGAGTGCGCAGTATGTTACGACGTGACTTCTTAAACAGGATTTGCAGTCTGCGCCTTAAAAGAGTCCATAATGAAATAGTATACGTATTCTTGTATACAAAAGTCGAATTTCTAGAGTAGAGACATTTATGTTCCTAAGTAGCCTTAATGTAGACATTTACATGCGCATTATAACATATTTAGACCGTCCTTAATTCTTTATGTCTTATTTTGTCAACAACTTTCTCGATTTCTCTAACGTAAGTATCCTTGTTCAAGGCGTTAGTGTTAGCTAAGTTATTAACACTTGTTTAGTTTAGTTTCCTTAACAAATTGTTATCCATTTCTAATCTTTACTGATCTTAGACAT
The DNA here is from genome assembly GCA_951640165.1 of Pseudoips prasinana. Taxonomy (NCBI): domain Eukaryota; kingdom Metazoa; phylum Arthropoda; class Insecta; order Lepidoptera; family Nolidae; genus Pseudoips; species Pseudoips prasinana. Next base: position 12,180,075 of record OX621241.1, on the reverse strand, counting down.
ACATTTATCGCAATGTTTTAATAGTTATCTAGAATTCCTGGAAGGTACGACTAATTTTCGATAAAATATTAATTGCGTACGATTCTAAACCTGTATTTCTACTTCGTAATTTAAATAACTAAGTAAATATACAACGAAATATTAATGATTTTTTACTAGGATGTACCGTAATGTAATGTTATCAAACTTATGAAATATTATTATGAAACACATAGATATGTATCTGTCTAAAATGTTGGGCATCCATTTGGGTTAAGCGGCATCTGTAGCATCCCGATTATTCGGTGTAGTTAGTGCACTTGTACGGCTTTAGCCATTATATAAACCGTTGTGTTTTAAGCTAGGCGTGTCCATGAACCTCCCTCTACCCCTGAAAACTTGCCCTTGCAACCCCACTGTATTATAGCCGTCTAGTGCACAATTTAGATACATTTATAAATACGGTTCCAGTAATGTATGTATGGCTTAGACAGTCGTCGATAAAATACTTTAGAAACATTTCTTGATATTTTTTCTACACGTAAACGTAATATTTTTGCTAACCTCCGACAAATGAGAAGGTTCTTATATATGTAAAGTCTGGATATGTTCTGTGTCTGTATATGCTGCCGTCAGTATATGTAGCATTGAAGTTCCCAGATAGTTACGGATATTTCAAGTCAGTATCTTTTATCTAAGATCTAATTTCTAAAAGGGCAGCTGTTCTCTATCTTCTCTTCGCTATCATAGCTACGTGTCATAAAAATTCGTTCAGTAAGTGTCATAAAAATATACAGTTCTCAGTTTCTACTTGGAATCGAAGTTTGTTTATGACAAGCGTAGTCACTCGCCTAGATTTAACTTTATTTATGCCTTATTGGTATTGTGTATTTTACCTATGTTGGTGGTCCTCATTAAGTTCCTAAGTGTTATTTTATTGTTAGATGTTTACCATGACCGCCGTTCTCTATACTTATAATTCTTATACACGTAATGATTTTACTATTGCGGTGTCGCACGCACTTAACCTTGTTTGGATTAACTAGTTGATATGCCACATCGCCAACCATAAGTGCATCCTGGCCTCGTTAAGCTACATACAAATCATATTTGCGAAATCTTTTAATATTGCTATTATTATTTAAATAATTCTGTAAAGCCAAAATTAACTGTCTATCATCATCAATCATGCATACATTTATTTTTTTTAAATACATCTTATTGTGCCCTAAATAATAGGTCTTTACCTATGAAATTGCCGTTTTGTATGAAAAAATTTAAACGAATTTTTTTCATGAATTTTTTTATTTGTATTAATCGAAGTAATCACCCATGCAATCAATGCATCTTTGCCATCGCAGTGGCAGTTTATTGATGCCCTTCTTAAAGAAATCAGCTGGACGGGAGGCAACAAATTCTTCAAAGGCATTTTGTACTGCCTCTCGGGTATTGAATTTTTTTCCCGCCAAGAAGTTATCCAAATTCTGGAAAAAGTAGTAGTCTGTAGGCGCAAGGTCTGGTGAGTAGGGCGGATGACGGAGAGCTTCCAACCCCAGTTCTTGCAACTTGGAGACCGTCTGCTGTGCAGTATGAGGTCGCGCGTTGTCGTGCAGGAGCAGCGGAGACGAGCGATTGACCAATGCTGGTTGGAGATGCGCCAGCTTCTCCATCATTGTGCTCAGTTCTTCACAGTACACATCTGCAGTAATGCTCACCCCGTTTGGTAAGAAGCTGTGATGAATGACACCGGCGCTAGACCACCAAACAGTGACCATCACTTTTCTAGGGGTAAGTTTTCGTTTAGGGCATTGTTTAGGTGCTGAACCAGGATCCAACCAACTTGCTGAGCGCTTGCGGTTATCAAACAGAATCCATTTTTCATCGCAGGTAACAATGCGGTTCAAAATTCCTTCATTTGTGTGTCTGTTGAGCAGTGCAAGGCACGTCTCGACGCGTACTTCGCGCTGGCGATCATTGAGTTCGTGGGGCACCCATTTGTCAAGCTTTTTTACCTTGCCAATTTGACGCAAATGGACCAATATTGTTTTGACGCTAACGTCGAAAGCTGCTGCTAATTCAGCCGTAGATTGTGTATCATCAGCTTCCACAACCGCCTTTAATTCGTCATTGTCGACCAAAGTCTTCGGACGACCGCGAGGTTCATTTTTCAGGTCGAAATTTCCAGAACGGAAGCGAGCAAACCAATAACAGGTGGTGCGTTGGTTTGTAGTGTTAGCTCCGTAAACGTCGTTGATGTTGCGTGCCGCTTGTGCCGCGTTGCTGCCACGACGGTACTCATATTCCATAATTACTCGAATTTTTAACGTATCCATGATGACGAAAAAGATTGAAATGCGATGAAAATGTAACACTAATCAATAAAGAAATGACTACTTTTGGAAAAAAGAATCCATGTTTTTAAAATAAAATTAATTTGAAATTAGAATTCTTAGCCAAACAAAAATTATTTTGATTTGAAATGGCCAGTACTGCAGAACGGCAATTTCATAGGTAAAGACCTAATATTATCAGTGGTTAAGCTTTATTTGTCAACGTTGAACCATTTTATCGTTTACCGTATTAAGGTTCTATTTATATTACAACCTTGTTATAGTTGCGTAATATAATGTTTCTTTATCATGTTCTATTCTACATAGCGTGACACACGTCATGTCCAGCGCTCAATAATATCTACAAGCAACAACTTAACGATTCGGTGTATGACTATTTTACCATTGAAACACTAACATTACCTTTAGTGCAATAAAAAATGTTAGCATTGAAGGCCATCTTCCATAACGGTCACTGAAATACTCCAGCGCATTATGTTTGCAATCATCGATGATAATTAGTTGTCTTTCCAAAGAATTACTACTATTATTAGTCAGCTACAATTATGTCTTCAGATAAAAACAATTCTTGTGATTTTATTCTCGCATTTATGTTACCTTTTGTTAGCAAATTTCTTTGATAAGTTTTCGTATTTTGTTCTGAAGGAATAAGGAATCTTAATTGGTTTCCGCGCTACCAACAGCAAAGTGAAATTTCGGACGTGACAGGAGACGTTTACGCGATATCTTAACATTATTATCATTTCTATGTATAGTTTGTGTTTCCAAGAATCTACCTCATTTCGCGACTACTTATTTAACCAACAGGTCACATTCCATATGTTTGCGAAAACATATCTCTGTCATGTTGTCAACGTTAAGGTAAACTATGTACCCGCCCTGTCAACTTCCTGTCTCTTATCCTTATCGGAGATGTGCTCTTCGGGTTGGAATTGCTCAATTATATGAGGTAGCATTGTTGTCGGTCAACCGTAGCGTAACTGCGGAGCAGGTGCGACCTGCAAACGCTAAACGTGATTTCCTTACACAACAAGATGACATGTCTATTGTCATGAGTATACTTTACGACACTCTAGATACCCAAGGTTGTATCTGTTTTCCTTATTTTTTCTTCGACATAAAATCCTTTAATGTATTGTTTTTGTCATCGCTATTAATCAACCTGTACAGATGCTGCCTTGAACCAGGTATTCGATTTCGCGTCGATAGCGATTCTTCTCGAGTGTATCAGACCGAACCAAACTTGTGTCGGTAATCAATCGGCAATCAGCGACTTGTCTTACATGATATTTTTATTATGAAATTGAGATGTTTAATCGCAAACTACTAAGCTTGAATAACTGTCACACATCACACCTACACCTCATATAATTAATGGTGATCTCTTTATTGTCATCGTTGAGAATAACGTGTAATTAGGCAAAAATAAGAACACGTTCTTTATCTAAACCTATGTTGGTGGAGATGATCAGGATATCCCGTTTTTACTGTGCCATCGTTACCATGTGTGGACGGATAGAAGTTATTGTTTGTGACGGGATACATCTCACGTGGCAATCTGTTGTGCTATACTGGTTCTTACGTAATTTTTATGTTCATTATTTTAAATTACCTCTTGACTGGAACTGACTGAACGCGCGTCAATCACTGGACCAGTTTTTGTCCACCGCGGCGCCACTTGATATCATTAAGAATCGCTACTTAGAGCCAACTGACTTTTTATTGCTATTGGGCTTGTTAGGTAATTGAGTATACGACGTCTTAAATGAGTATTGGTTATATAGAATTGAAACTAATTTATCAATTGTCATAATTACTTGTTTCTAAAGTCATTTAATTGTATGAACAGTTAATGTCCACCTTCGAGGTTACGTCCAGTCGGATCATTTATCTTAAACTGGCCAACAGCTGAACGTTCACGTTTTAAATGAGTTTAGTTGTTCAAATACACTAAACATTGATTATATTACGTACATAAATCTGTACCAGGGAACCAATGCTTTGTCTAAAAAACCAAAAAAACTAGTTTACCATTTATTCTGGATTGACCTTACTCCCGTTAAAATAATTTTGTTAGATAGATAGATAGAGTACACTTTATTGCACCAGAAAACACAATACATAATATCTTAATAAAGAAAATATAGGTACAATCGGCGGTCTTATCGCTTTGTAGCGATCTCTTCCAGACAACCGTTGGGTGGACAAGAAGAATTAAGATGGAAAAGGCGGTAGTTGGAAGTGTACTATCGTGTGTATTAAATGTTAATGTTTATAGAAATTGTTAGTCGTCGTCAGTCGAATCGGACTATATATGTATTTATATTCATATATTTCTACCATTACATCTTGTATAGACATTGAATAAAATATAATTCTAGTGTTTTGAAACGATGCCGTGATCCAGGTGATTCTAAGTCCGGGAGAGCTGGGAGTGCCAGCATATTCAATAACAAAAAATTGTTTACCTTCACAATTCAGCAGTAGGTTGAGAGCATAAACTGCTTATATGCAAAGGTTTTTATACTGGCCAGTTGGCACTCCTTAAGTATCTCCTCCACATTTACAGACTTTTTTGGTATAATATTCTTATCATACATGATGTAATCATTGTTAAAATATTTGCAAATGGTTTCTACATATTGAAAAAATGGGTATTCTAAGTTTTTAAATAACGTCGTTGGATCTGGAGTTCAGCCAAATATGGCTAAATTTGTACATTCACTTCATAGCTGGGTACTTTTGTAGGGCATGTCGACGACGTTTCGTTTATTTATAGCTGTCTAAATCGGCGCCGGTATGTCTAGACAATCCTGGCTGTTGAGGGATTTCATTGATCCTCCTATATTGCGTTTCTCTATTTTAAAAGAGCCTTAAACATTTACTGTGTGTTGAAACTTTCCTTGCATTGGTTTCCTCGTCCCAACAACCTGGTAAGCTTCACAGTCGATAACCTAAAAAATAGAACACTTACGAACTAGAACACTTTATCTCCATGGATTTGGATGACTCCTAAAGCCGTCACATTGAGCCGATATTTTTAACTTGAGGAGTTTTTTCTTTTTTTTTTAAGACAACGACCGCACTAAGGAATCTCATCCCTGTGTCGCGGGGTACTTTACAAACATACATATAATTGGCGGACACAAATTACAATTACATCAGATTAATCTGTTGCGCCTGTGTTAAGGAGGATAGCATAATTATCACCTTATTACTACATTCTCCTAGCTAACCTAAAAGTTAATTTAGACGTTTTGTACACTATTCAACTTGTATTAAGTTCTATATGCATAGTATTCATAAAGTAGTCCACAAGCATCCGAATGCAGGATCAATCGAATCGAATTCATTTGTTTCAATTTTCTCTCCGATACATAAAAGCCTATAAATTATTTTGAGTGTGAGAACTTTTTTTTAATCTTTATTTAATGGGTCTAAGTTAAAATTGGCGATGCCATTGAGAACTTTAAAAATAACTTTAATTTTTAAAGTTCTCGTTTTTTAAGTTTCTTCAGATTATTAATATTTACTATTTGATTGATGATGAAAGATAAAAGTTCGTAAAAAATCATGACGCTGTAACTTTTTCAAGGATGGTGGTTGTTTTTTAACAAGTATACAATTTATAGATATTCTGTTGCGCAGTAAACGTCCTTTACCGTCAGTATTGGCCACTCTCTAGAAACTTATAATATTAAAAAGCAGAGGCGTCGTGTTAATTCCATAGTTTAGTCTTTACATACAAGTTTACCTTAGCTTGAATTAACAACCATGTATAGCTACGACAAAACACCTACAGACATTATCGCTGGTATTAGAACAAACATGAATTCATTATCAAACTTGTTAAGTTACAACTTTAGTTCCTTCTTTTAATTCTAGGAAAGTATTCGCTCTATCATGTGGGTGACTGTTATTAGTTTTATTATTGTTATCATCATATATTTTTATTCGTATTTGGTTATCATTATTATCACAGATATAGATCAACAAGTTATTACATTAACGTCTGTATTGAATCTATTTCTCAAAACCATTGAAATTAACTTTGTACATATTTCAAGTTAAGCATGGAGTTTTTTTCTAATCAATTATCTATTCAAAGTGTAGGTGGCTATATTCATGTATGTACGACAGTGTAAATTGTTCTGTTGACAAAGCACTTACGTCAGATGAGCATTTGAGAGCTACTCAAGTTCAAGGTGTTAGATGTTTGGGAATTCCAATTTGCTATCTCTTGACATATTCTTATTTGGTATTAGTTAATGCGTTCCTATTCTAGTGTTTGGCTAATGTGTATACCTCCTTATCGAACTTATTGTTTAAAGCCATTTTTGTACTTGAAGAATATCTAACCCTGTCTGTAACATTTTTAAGTACGCAGTTTTGTGTACACAGTTGGCAAGTAAGGCTCAAACTAATTCCATGTAGCCATAGCAAGAGCATGTGGCAACACTGCTGATTCACCTTGTTTACCTGTAGTAAACACATGTGCTAACATTTTAGCCACGGCTAAAGGGTTTGCCCAAGAATCTGTCGTATCACGACATGTTTATGTACTATTGTTGATGTCATCATAATCGTACCTTCCATTTGGCTTATCTGTTTTATATAGCATCCAAAACAGTACTCAATATTTATTAGCGCTTGTGTGTACTTGTCATTCTTACCGTAATAATTATGATAAAAGAATATAAATCAAGCGTGTTTATCTCGGCATTGCGTGCTATCTATGATCCAAATATCTTCTGAATAGAATAGTTTAAAAGCATATACAGTAAATAGAGATAAGTAATTCCGACGCCCTGCAAGCTTTGCGTTATTTCATGCATTTATCATAGAGCGAGATAAACATCGGTGGAGTGAGCATCTGCAGCCGTGAGAACTTCGTGACGGCAGCCCCACTCCTAACTGTATTGCTTCTTATATCACCATTGCCAGTTATATTGCAGATATCACGCCTATTGTGTAACTTAACTGTTGATAAATGATTTATGCGGCAACTTGGAAAGATATAATTATGATAAAAGTGTTCCATCCATAATCTTACTTCAGGTACTTGATGAAATGCCTCCTCAAATATGTTTTTACTTTGCTGTAGTAAAAGTGATGAGCCGTGACGGTATTAATAGTGTTTGCCTCTGTGATTTCGTGCATAGAAATCAAACAGTTTATTTGGTTAGCCTAAGTAAACATAAAGTAGTGAACGAATTCCAGGAACTTTTTGGTGCGTGCACACTTTGGTAAATATGCCTATATAATATTCAACATTTAGTGAAGCTTTGTTTTTAATCCCACTGATTTAACTCACGTTAGGTTAGTTATTTCACTTATTTTAACGTCCAAAGAGTACAATACTCGGTCTTTTTCGTTAAAATTCTCATGCATTTGCATATTTTTTATTTATCCTTATGGAAATAACAAAGATAACGGCAGTAGCAAATGTTGCGACGTTAGAGTTGATTATGTACGCAAATGTCCATTTTATTTTACATACATGTCGAAAAATCAATAATGTTTTCAATATGTTACCCCCTCCTGTCTATTCGTAAAATAAAATAGAATTTTATGTTCGCAACTCTCTAAACACACTTTTAATCATTCCATTCTTAATTCATTGTATTTAAGACTCTATTCTGGTGTATTAGTTGCTAAAGAATCATCCTTAGTCATGAAAGTAGGTTATGCTTTTTATTCCTCCACGAGTATGGTCGTATACACATTATTTTATAACCTATAACAGTCTCCTCTGCTTTACTATTTGCAATATCTCGAATCTTGTTATTTGACGTTAATATGAAGCAATCACCATTTAGTTGTAACAATATATTCATTTAAATTGCATAAACTTACCAGATATTTGTAAAGTTCTAAAGGTTTTGTTGCTGCATTGGTGTACTTTACTACATTCTACTTATTTTGCAATAAGTATTATAATTTAACGTAAGTGACGATTTACAATTAGCATGCCAGGTGTAGTGTGGTGCGACTCATTACGCTCCATTAGCGTAGCAGGAGTGAACGTGTCCTGATTCATGATTGGATTTCATACCATATGTGCTTCAATAGGGCGGCGATTTCGATCACTCTAATGCTGAATAATGCATTGTTATGGAGATTAATTATGGATAATGGATGTTGATCTATTAAATAGATAACTCCTACAAACGAACGTTCCGTTACAGCTAATCAACCATGACAGTCGCAAACGTCAAGTTCTACGTAAAGACTAGATTTACATTCGGTTTCTTGCAAATTTCTGCTATTAAATAAACTGACCCGGTTATATTTGCTATAGGTTGCTGCTTTGAGATATCAAGAATAATCTGATCGCTAAGATATTGGGTTTTATTTATAATGACAACTATCCGAACAATAGTTCATCAATCTTGAAACGGTTGCCTCTGCGTAATAACGTCAGCTCATTGAGTGGCATAAGTTATGGCCAGACGTTGAGTTGCCTTATAATTCGTTAAAGAGTATTTTTGGTTTAAATAAGCCGTAAAAGGTATGATCGGTATTTATTGTCATTTGCCAGGGAATACAAATTGGTGTATCGCGTATTACTGTGTACGTCCCTTATTATAAACCAGACGCTGTCAGAAAATACATTGTTTCCATACCTGATTGTGACTCACCTATTTTTAAATATAAAAACTACTTTTTTTGCGTATGAACAAGTCACCAATAAATATTTCAGTTATGAATGTGATGATAATGTTAACGTAATTAATTGCTGGAAATATGAAGTCGATGATTCATTGATGTTTATTGTATTGGTCGTGATATCGTCTTTTTGCTATGTCACATGTACACGTGGTATACATAGCTGGGATGGCGGCACCAGACTGGGCGCCAAGTCGGTCGAGTTGATTATTTCGGAAGTTTAGTGACCTATCTACTATAGATACCTTAACGTTTAATCAAGAAAGTTTTATTAGAACAGATCACTCAAAATAACTAGATTATAAGTCGTTATCTCAGGTGCCACAGAATAAATCATCGATATGACTGCCTAAACTATTGCCTTGTTATCGTATGATTGATCATAACATAATATTTATCACGCAACAAGTGTAAGTATCAAACATAAAAATACACTAGTTCGAAGCGTGAGATTTAAGAATGAATGAAAACGATTTCATAAATTGACTGATTGCATTTGAAATGCATGAAACAATTTAGAAACTTTCTTTGAATTTTATCAAAATTGACTTTAATTGGTGTAAAATCTTTTAACTATGCAATGTCTCATTCACTTTTAAGTTGTATGTACTAAACGATGTAATTGCCATTGAGAATTGCATCTGTCTTGCAATATGACACCGTTGCATCAATTGCGCGGCCATCATGAGAGTTCAACACAAAATTGTCCTTAATTGGCGAATTAGTATCCATTCGTTGGGAAAGTGTGGTACCTACACAGCTCTTACATTGGATTAATTGGTAGACTTAAAGATACTAGGTACATACCAATTTAAAAGGACGACACAAAGACATTTTGTTTGAATCAACGTTTATCCAGTTCCTATGTAGGTAGGTATAACTTAAAATCGTCGTACTGAAAACTTATGAATAGCTCACATTCCATACAAGATTCATATCTATAGGTAGTACCGTAATCTCTGTTGTTTGTCTCCTTGAACTTTGTTCATTGTATAACAAAGCCTAATGTGCTGGTTTGTGCCAGCTATAGTACTGTTACTATTATAATATCTATGCTAGGAATATTTAAATAAGTATGCGATCCCTATTTCAAATGTAAAAATCTTTGTAAGAAATAAAACATAGTATATCTCCAGTGTTTTCGCCTTGAACTTGACCACCAAAAACAATGTCATACTTCAAAATCATTCACATACTGTTGCTACCAAGTAATCCGTCGTGTGTTAATAAAATTGATAAATAATGACCGTGCTTATTATAGCCGTTACATCATATTTGTGAATCAAGTTATTTGTTGCGCGGATGTTAATAATGTTGGTACATATCAAGTATTTTCCACAATCTCAGTCATTTTCGCATTCATGTGTGGGCAGGCTTTGATCACGATACATTCTTTTATGTTTATAAGTCCAACGTTGGAAATATCTCTGTTACCATCCCGGTCACGAAGTACCAACTACCAAGTAGCATGGAAAGTTCAAAGCCCGCAAAAGTTTAAAGATAGCTAAGTAAATCCTGGCATTGCTGTAACCTGTTTTCATTCTATAGCTGCATAATTTGCAGGGGAATATTGCTCGTTTTTCATCAGTCGTTCATCGTTAAATAAAGTTCCCCAATAATTGTTTTCAGTTATTGGATTTTCTAGTTTTGAAGTTACTTATAGTCCGAGTGAGAGAGAAAGATATTCATCGGGGCTGCTCAATACGCTAAAATAGGGAACGGCGTAGGTTGTGTTTATCTTTGAATGCTTGTTAATTAATCCTTTGCATATTGCGCACAAAGCTATGCCTACATTAAATTTCCGAATATAGATAAACAATTTTTTACAGCGCCTGCGATATGTATTTGTTACATAAAATTGAGATTCTAGCTGATACAACCTTTTTAAAAGGGTTGATTGATTTTCGTCGTTTCGATATTACGTACTTATACAAGTTTCCGTTTTAGCGTTATCACTTACACTTAGCGCTATTACTACTAGTTACTCTACGAGATTGTGTTTTTCTAGCAACATCGTGTTGTTCGTCAGCAATATATGTATTAGCTAGAAATGTCTAGCCTTCTTTCTATTCCAATTCTTGGAAAGTGGTGCCCGTCAAGGGTTGAGAACCCGGTCCCTATGGCCGGCCTACCCGTGTATTGATTGAATATATGAACTATTGCTACACAGTTAGCGCGTTTAGGGATAAATACGCCAATTGCTTAATTTGCCAATACCATTTTGCAATTGGTAATCAAATGCTGATGCTGCTGATAACAATTGCCAAAGAAATCAAACTAATGAAGTGATCATTAATTCAAAAGCGTAGAAGGGATTATGCTTAACAAAGCATAATCCCTTCTACGCTTTTACGACTTCCTACCCTTCTAATTATATTGGCTCCGAAAAAGAACAAACTAATGAAAATACGTAATTCTATAAGCAACACACATAAATACAGAAGGGGATATCCGAAACTAGATTAGGTCGCCCCCGCGATGAGGTATGTCGGGAGAACACGAACATTAGCGTGGGATCGAACTTTGTCACATTGTATAACACCTGCTGTGATGTGACACAATACTTAACTAGTCGGCTTTATTTTAAACACGCTATCGTAAGGTTATCTCTGATTTTTATGACATGAACATTAATTTTGGCATTCATATTACTGCGTATCTACTACGATAGCATATTTTTTAAAAACTGTTGTGTCCTTTGCTCGTGAACAAAATCTTATTGTCAAGTATGGAATGTGTTCAATAACAATGGCTGATATACTTCTTTACATGACAAAAGGAGTCCGTCATTTGTCCGTCAAACATGAAAAAATGCCGGTTGTAATGTTAATGCTGTCAATTAATTTTTATGCGACGAAATAATATGGACAAGTGCTTAAATTTAAAACTAATGTTTCCGCTCCAACGCCGCGCGTGTATATTATAATAATATGAAGTGATGTTTCTCACATCAGAATATTTGTCAATAACATCGTATACACGTGGATTTTCAATGTTAAAACCACAATTGTGTAGCATGCCCTTCTGAAGGATGTATAATAAATCACTTTGTTTTTATTGTGGTTGTTGATACTTATTTCAAATAAGTAACTTTAAACGCACGCCACTTGTGACGCAATAACATCTGCAGTGAAATGATAAATATACAACCTTAAGGTACTGAATATTGGATAGGGCAGACATTGAACTGTTCACAATAATTATGGGAAAACTTGCAACTGCTAGCATACCTAATCATGAAACCCCTCGTAGTAGTCTATAATTTATAGATGTCTGAAATGCACCCGCTCTAACTTTAATTCGTTTCCCGACAAGTACCTATTGGATTTATTATACAAAGTTGTAATGCAATTACGTATTCAGTTCGAAGATACATAGTGTAATCAGAGTGATTAGAGCTGCAGATGATGTGACTTTATACACTATTAAACTTTCGCGTATCATAATTATATATAAACATTGTTAACAGGTATTAACGCGACTAAACTTATTGATATTTTCCCGACGTTTCGACCAAGTTGCATTGATCGTGGTCACGGGATGATAAAAATAAGGTTAGTCGCGTTAATACCTGTTAACCATGTTTATATATGATGTGACTCTATTATACAGAACTAAATAAACGCGGAAAACTTCAAGTTTTATAAAACAAGTGTCTGATGATTGCATTCTATGCATATTTTAATTACAGTTACGGCAGTTTGATCACTGTTATTGATTGTATACTAATTGGTAATAAATTGCTGCAAATTATAGAGTATGTGATAGTTGATTAAATAAGGGACTTCAAGATTGCTATTTTTTTAATAGCATTCATTTGTAACATAATGAATACATAACAATAAATAATCAAACGGTTAACTCTCTAACGGTATAACTCTCCAGCGTAGTCGTCAGCTTTACGAGGAGATTATCTATCACTTCCTAAACAATCATTAATTGTTTCCTTTAAGTGTTAGGTGATGATCCACTTATCTCATGTCTGTTATGAGTATTATGATGTTAGCGCCCACGCGCGTCAACAAGGCCGGGCCGCTGCGCAATTGTCGCTGATGATTAATCAAACTTCGGACGATCAGTACCGGACACACGCCACAACCAGTCGGCCGTCTTCGCACGTGTGTTCAGCTGCTACGATCAGTGTGATTTCTGTGTTGTGATTAATTTGGAAAACATGTAATAACTGATAAAGTTTCTTTCGCGTCTTTAGACATTGACTTCAAATTTTGAAAATGACAATCTATAGTATTCTATAATTTTATATTTATCTACGGACATAATTGAGCGTAGCTAATGGAAATATTTATTAATTTTCTTAAGTAAACATTGCCGAAGTTATAACATTATCACCCACTACAGTTTAGTAGCCTACTCAAACGTGTGGACGTACCAGTCGCGCCTTGTGTCTGTACCGAGTGGGTGTTTCTTATGCTCATACCACCTATAGATTAACCAAACTCTGCCTATAGGTATCTTAGTAATCATCTCTTTTAAAATCATCATAGTCGAAATATAGTTTCTTGTATCCATTTCAAATGCTATCAATACACACTCATCTATCTAATTTAAAATCACCCATCTGTCTCCAAATAATTCTGTATTATTATCTTTTGTATTTTTGTCGGCATGTTTTTATTTTTTGCTTTATGTGTCATATGTTTTATTGTCATAGACTGCAGTTCCACGGACACGCTCCGAAAGTACAGCGACGACTCTTCGAGAAAACATTTATCAGGTGAGTTCGACCATGTCAGCTTGCAAAAAGTAATATGAAATGTTTGGTGAACTTTGTACCAACCTATACGATCGCATGAGAGCGTGCATGATCCATGCTTCTCGCGAACATAAGCACGCAATACACGAATATCATCTGTCTCATTATCGTTCCTAACTGTACATAGTGCCTTAATCTTGTTCATAATATTGTTATGTCTCATCATTATGGAGCAGACTTAATTGAAGCCGAAGAAGACGACGTGTCTAGCAGTCTGCCTGAAAGACCGCGAGCGCACCGCAAAGCATCTAGTAAGTCATGTACTAATAACTGTAGATAGTGTAGTCAGCATGGTGGTGGAGGTATGCCGTGTCCATTATATGCCAATAACGTCAGGTGGTGGCTCTAAATCTATATGGAGAGGATAATAAAACTACGTTGTAAATGCTAAATCAACTGAAAGAATATTTTAACGTCTAATTTAATACAACGTTTTAATGAAAGGGACACTTTAACATTTTAAAACAATTAAAACTAAAATAGAACAATAAAATAATGCTCTTGCATGGTAAAGAATTAAACATAGTAATAATCGGGTTGAAATTTCATAAAAAGCCCAATATTATTGATGACATAATATTAAATATAATATGTATTAATAGCAGATAGTTTGAATTGCATCTGGAACGTCGGGCCACTAACAATTATGTTTCCGCGTTTGAAATGCCAGGTTTCAAACGCCATGTAAAGATTGCGTGTCACCAGTGTAAAGGCGCGCGCCTACGATCAATTAGTGACATTGTCTTTGAATCAATTCATAATTCTGATCTATTGTTTAGCTTTTTTACTGAACTTTGTCTTTGATACAAAGAAAAAACAATTGCGTAATAGAAATCAAGCTGACCGGTGACAGAAAAATAAAATTACTAAATTTCATAAATTTATTAACAAATGTACAAATTAACACGGCCAATTAATATTCCGACCCCTTCCATTGATGGTCCAGGCAAACCAATTTGAAGTATTACATAAGAGAATATTACTCGCAGTTAACGTAACAGTAATAACCACAATTGGCATAGAGAGATCCGTGTAATGTTCTTGAGTAATTAAATGTTTTAATGCTCGATATATATGATATGCATTTACGAAATAGAAGTAGTTTGTCCAGCTAGTGCTAATGTGTATGTGTGTGTCGCTTGTGTGTGATCGCAGCTTCCAGTACGTTCAGTGTCACCTCCATGGACTCGCTGTGGGAGAAGTTCCCGCGCCGCCTCAGCGAGGCAGGTCTCAGGAGGTCATCAGGTAACTAGCACGCTGTCACTTGCCAAAATTATTACCCAGGACAATACTTTATTCTCACGACAGTTATCCGTCACGAATAGAATGTTTTATTTCGTCGTTATGTAACAATTGCCGTGGGATTAATTTTGGTTCAGTGGTAATCTGTTTCACTGTAGTCTACGACGCCAAATCATGCACCATAGAATGCACCATCACACACTTTTATAGGTTCTTGGACCATTTTGAATTTATGTTTGCTTGTCATGCGGTGTTTTGAGAGCTGATGTAGAATCTGAGAAAGCATGAGCATTTTGTTTTGGGATTTCTTGCAGCGTTTAGAGTCAAATGTTTAAAGTCAAATGCAGTTTGTTATTCCAAGTTAGGAATAAAAAGAAAGTCTTTGGTACTTATATGCAATCGAGTTTACAACCAATTTGCCGGTCATGCATGCACTTGCAAATAATAGCGGTACATATGCAGCACGTATGCACATTTCGAGTGTGATCAGAATATTGATCATCCTTAAACATATTCAAAGAGCAATATTTTAATCCTTATTCAACAAAAGGTACTTGTAATGAGTATACTTTCTCTTGCATACGTGATACGATTTACCTAAACAACATATAAAAAAAATTAAACAGCAGATGAAAAAAAATATATTACTACTAATAGTTTTTAATGGCATAACCTTATTATTCCAGATCACAGTGTTATATTAACAGAGGACACTGACAGCTTCATAATTGGCGAACGAGTTTGGGTGGGTGGCACTAAACCTGGCCAAATCGCATATATCGGCGAAACACAATTTGCTCCTGGAGAGTGGGCCGGCATCGTACTCGATGAACCTATTGGTATGTATGCGTATTCATAGGCATATACCAATTGGGTTGTCTTGGAACCTTATTTTAACGTAAATTCTGTAATCATACAGGCAAAAACGATGGCTCAGTAGCTGGAGTCCGCTATTTCCAGTGCCCAGAAAAACGAGGCGTGTTCTCCCGTTTGACTCGCCTGACCCGCGTCCCATTAGTGATACACGCACCGCATGATGCGTCACCGATCTCAGACGCGGGCAGCGTTTTCGAACGCCCACCTTCCGGCACCCGGCAAAGACGTGCACACTCCCCCAACGGCAGCATTCGCAGCATCGTCAGCAGTAAAATGAGTGAGAAAGCATTTAAGTAATCACATTTTGCGATAAGATTTAAACCCTATAAATGTCATATTTTAAATTAACAATGTTAATATTCATAGATGCATCAATATCGACAACAACAAATGGAGATGTCCGTGTCGGTGATCGTGTAATCGTATCCAGCAGTCGCGGTAGTAAGGCTGGTACGCTTCGCTATGTTGGTGCCACTGACTTTGCCACTGGTGTCTGGGCAGGAGTAGAACTCGACGACCCTCTTGGGAAGAATGATGGCTCAGTCGACGGAAAGAGGTAAAACTGGAGACCAGGTTTCCGATTCTATTTTAAGTATATATTTCAAATGCTCTTCATTTCTTAACTAACCAACACAATATTTCAGGTATTTCGATTGCTCACCTCGTTTCGGTTTGTTCGCGCCCATCTCGAAAGTATCCAGGTCGCCGTCGAACCGCAAACCTGGAGCTTGCGCCATCCACAGCAATGGCCGCGCGACTCCCCTGCGCCGCTCTAATTCGCGCGAGTCGTTGACGTCGCTGGGCACATCTATCGCGTCGTCCCGTGTGGGGGTGAGGCTAGGGGTGACGTCGCTGGGCGCTCAGGTAGGCTAGCCCCGCGCGCGCTCGGCTGAACCCCGTTCCCCCCGCTCACCGCCACCTCAGCCCCGTGCCCGTCCGCATCGCAGCGCGCCCAGCCTACTTGACAAGACGCTGCTCGTCAAGCATGTTGAATACGACCGCTGCGCTATTATCGCTCTGCCACAACCTCGCGTATACTACGATATTATCATCGAAACCAAAGACAAATGCAAAGATCTAAACCCTCGACGCTGGGCCAGCGACACGTTGCCCAAGTCGTGGCGGTGCTCCGAAAGTGTGCTCAGCTTCGAGAGCCGATCGGAGCGGTCACGGCGCAGCGAGTCTAGTGGCAGCAGCGGAGGCTCGGTGCGGGCGGCGCGGAGCGCGGGTGGCGAGGTGGTGCGGTGGGGCGGGCGGCCGGCCGCCGTGACGAGGGCCAGCCGCGGAGTCGCCGCAGCTACCGACATATTCGTGGAGATGCCGCCGTCGCGCACTCACTTCTCAGGCTTTGGGAAGAGCTACCATTTCTCTTGCGTGTCACCCTTTCAATTCACCTACCCTTATGTCGTGTACATTTGAATTAAACACTATATCAATTTAAGAAGATTTTGAAATAGAATTTTACAATGTTATTGAGTCCTCGCTTTTCTATATTGATGTAATCGTTTGGTGTTTCCAATTGTCTGGGCGTAAGTTAACAATCGAAGGTTGGAAAAAGAGCATCATGCAACGTTAAAATATTTACTATGTGCAAAGAACTGCATTGTGATCCACACTATCAGTAGACACAATATGTTCATAAAATATGCAGGAGGTTTGACGAGTCCGTTAGATATTTTTTTTGCGTTGACCGTATCCGTTTCCTTACGATGCGATGATTGCACAGTGCAGCTTAGTAAGGATTTGAGTAGCTGAATTGGGATTGTAATGCAACGATGCGACATGCAAAAGAGATGGTATCTGTTCATTTAGATTTTGCTTATTTTGCATGAGAATTGGTTTTCAGTTTAATTATGGTCTGTAGCTGGCACTCCTTGGTTTGGCCCTTGTGTTTTAATTTTTTTTACATTACGTTTTTACTATATATTTTTATTGTTTTCGATTCACTAATAAGTACTTACTTAAGTTTTTATAGATTTTGCTTCTTAGTATTATTTGTACTAAACTGATAGTTTTACTACATTTTGTGAGTCGAGAACTGATATTTATGCAAGTAGTGATTCATCTCATTTGGCTTATAGTATGCCCGTATTTAGTTGTCAAAAGACTGCAATAGTCATATCGTTCTGTATAAAATATATTTTCCGACTGTGATATTATTTATAAGACAATCCCGCTTAGGTATCTATTTATATACGTACAAAACTACGTGTTGTGTGATTTAACAAAATGTTGGATCTGTGCTCACTAATAAATGTCCAGTTTTGTTGTCGTTTAGTTAAATTTAATCTAAAGTCTGAAGGTATACATGACCCACAGTCCTTCGGAAATTTGTAAGACTTAAATATCCAAAGAAATTCACTAACATCATTCCCTTATTTATATTAGCTTGACACACGAGATCTCTGATGCCTTACGCAGTAGTTTAGCAATGTCCTAAATATTTTAGTTTTATGTACAGACGCCAGCACGTCCAGCTACCTCAATCTGTCAAATTTCTTTTATAGATTTTCAACTTTATCACAAAAGCATAAGGTTCACTTTCAATTGGGGAAATTTGACAGATTGGGGTATCTTGATGTGCTGGCGTCTGTACCTCTCATATCCCTGTGTTAACATAACCTTTCTTCCCAAATCCATCTATGTAGCAGCACTTTCATTGATTATTTCATTTATATAAACCTAGTTTTAGTTTTTATGGCTTGTTTTTAATTTGCTGTATGACAGTTGTTGCGTTACGACGCAACATCTATCATATTATTATATTCTACTTTATGGTGTGAGCCAATGAACTGGGATGATCTATCCTTGAGACTTATCAAGTTCACTTGTATTGATAGAAGCGGTTCCAATCGATGTCTAAATCAATCAAATGATAATTAATTTGGATGACGACTTATGTCAAATAGTTGTGGTCAATTATGAATTAAATTCCACACGGCTGATAAGATTATGTGATATCTAAGCATATAAACTTTGTCTCTTTTTTGACAAAACGATTTTGTGGAACATATCGTTATAGGTATATAATTTTGGGATATGTACTTCGATTATATCAATTTAGTCATCTTTTATATAGACTACATTTTGACTATGATCGGCTTAATTATTTAAACCGCCACCGCCACCATTTCTATTGACTGTAGATTCATTTTGATATAAAAATATATACATCGCATCGATGATTTAATTGTTTAAAATCGATTTGAATCGTTTCTTTTCTATACACACCATGTAGTGGAAGTTGAGTGCGTTAACGCGTGTTGTTTTCCCTCATGTTTGTTGCGTTTTCGCACTGTCACTAACGGCACGGCGGCAGCGTGTGGGTGGTCCGCGAGCTTCCTCCACCCCGGTCTCCGCGAAGAACGCCCTGCAGGTACGGTACCCCACCATCGCTGCGCGGTAGGCAACTACAACTCATCACATCTGTACTAAACATCAAAAAGACGGGCTAAAGAACCATTTTTGAAGTTCAGCACACATGTGACGTCATTGTGCACCGACCGCCGACGATATGGGGCTTCCATTATTTTGACCGTTCAAAATATTGAGCAGCTTAATCTTAATTTACGATTGTTTTATTTCGTACTAATGAAAGGCAACGAATGTACGTAATAGTAATTTATTTGTGTTATTATTATTGATGTGTAATACTTACAGACTAAAATTCTAACATTTTTATAAAGTTAGTTTCGCAGACTGTCCTGTTTTGTAACAGGGTTACCAGGTTGATTAATAGACAATATTTGTCAATTATAGCGCACTTCAAAGTACAAACCTATTTTTATGATCATGTTCCGATTATACACCAACAATAGCTTGTATAAAGCAAAACAATGCACTGTAATTATTTAATAGACGTCTGATAAAAGATATACTTTTAATAGGCAAAGCTGTGATACTTGTTTGGTTATGGTATCTATTAAGCATATTTATTATATTATTATGTATTTAAAATTATGAGAACTATTGATTTTTTAATATTTTTTTATTTTTAATGCATTTTTATTATCTTTATATTTTGTTAGTTTATAATAATGACCAGTGCCTGTAAGTAATGATGATATTCATAATTATAAAGACTCTTCTCGACAAGCATTCCATTTGCTATCTGGGGTGATTACAGATAGGTCGCATTTCACTTGGACTGACAGCCTATGGTAAAAAGGTAGTTAGAGTACATTAGTTGCCAGAGCAGAGTGAGAGATAACCACTTACCATCTATTGACCGTATACTTATTTGCCGACTTAATTTTGCAGAGATGAAATGTAAATGTGATCGAGTCACAACTCAGACCCAAAAATACGTCTCTACTTAACTTAAAATTTTAGTTCTAAACTGATTTCAATTTCTAAATATGAATCTTCGCTCGTGCAGTATCGACTGGCCTAGACTGTTGGCAAATAGAAATAGATCGACCGTTTTGTGCGACAACTCAGACCGCCCGGTATACTGGTATAGAACTGGTATAATAGTCTGTATTCACCCTAAATAGCATATCACTTTTATTAATATATTGTTATAACTACTAGGAATTAAAATCTCTACTACTAGAGTAACATAGATATAGTCTAGTTTCTAATTGTTAAACGTAATGTGAGAACGGCAGGACTTTAGTTGTAATAAAATGTACTACATTATTTGTGTGTTATTGCTATACCTTGCTTCCTTTTTCGATTAATAAACAAGATAAAGATTTACTTAACAGTTGTTTTATTATATTTTTAATGCTGTATATACCTTTTTGGCTTGCGTGAATGTCTTTGCAGTTGGCTTGCGATTAATATGAAAATTGTATGTGCCTTCGTTAGTTTGTCCTTGACTAAGTCATTGTTGTAAAGTAATAAATAAATTAGTTGGACTGACATATTCTGGAGTAAACCAGACGGGTACTCAGCCTAGATTTCTTTTCAAAATTAATGTCAGGCGTCCATAAAATCAGATAGTTGTGGATATTTCTTTTTATACATATGGTAACACCACCTAAATTGTATACAGTAATTTACTCGTGGAGACCGATAATTGGCCTACTGTTTATATTTAAAATTTTTCTATATGTTGTTAAGTAATAAGTAAAGTAATTTAATATTCACGACGAATATGATACGTGATGTTTATAGCGTTGTAACCATAATTCAGAGAATAGAATATCTGACCCTACACATAAATTTTATTGCGTTATGGGTAAAACAATAAAAAGTTTACCAATGTGGTCACAGTTTTCAATCGTTGCTCTTGACATAAATAGGTTGTTAAGTACTGATACATGGCAATTTGCACAATGCATCAATCAATTTTATTTATTGTGGACATTGGTAGTAGGTAAAATGTATGTACCATACATTTTAGCGTATGTAAATGTGAGGTTATCTATGTTCAGCCGAGGCGCTCATAGCAAGATACTCTCACCCGTCCGTAAGTGATAGGCGAGGTTAGGCTCGCGGTCAGGCCATAGATTCGTGACTGCCATAGTGTTTAAATATCCGAGCGGCTCCGTGCTTCGGAGGCCACGTTAAGCTGTCGGTCCCGGTTGTAGTTGACAACAGTCGTTGAGCCATGTCAGAGGCTTGAACAACTCTGACACTCTGGTAACCACTGCCCATACGATAAGTAAGTATGTTCATCCTATTTGGGCATACAACTGGAAATAGATATTTAACAGTTCCGATCGGTTTTCCTATATTAATATCATATTTATTATCGGCACAAATTATCAATGAAATTGTGGAGATCTTTGGGGGAGGCCTTTGTCCAGCAGTGGACGTCTTTCGGCTGATATGATGATTATGAATCTCTATTAAAATTTATTTATTTACTAAACGGATCTATTAACTATTTCAGCATCTGCCTTGTAATCACTTAACTAAATAAATGACCGTGACAGGAAAGCTTCTATCAATTTAAATGTCACTTTGTTTAGATTTTAATAGAGTAGCATTTACCGTGACAAATTTCACAATATTACAGCTTGTGCACGGCAGTTATATAATTTTTTATGTGCTATAATAACATATATTTTTATCTTTACTCCCAAAAAACAATGTTCCAGATCTGCTCGTATAGTTTCATAGATCTCTATCTCTCGTTATTGTTAGATTTACTTTTGAAATCCTCAAGTATCATTATGCACAAATGAATACTTGACATACATACATACATAACTTATAACAAGGGTTGCCATACGTCCCGTATTGTTACTTGTCCCGTTTACCAATATTACAATATAACATTAAATCTTTGTCAAAATATAAATAAAAAAAAACGTTTGTTTCCTGGTGGTTCTTCTTAACAGTAATTGAACTGGTTTTCGATTAATTTATCATGATTGGAGTGAATTGTTTTTGCTGTCGTTGTTTTCCATTGTTTATCAATTAGA
Source organism: Pseudoips prasinana (assembly GCA_951640165.1). Classification (NCBI taxonomy): domain Eukaryota; kingdom Metazoa; phylum Arthropoda; class Insecta; order Lepidoptera; family Nolidae; genus Pseudoips; species Pseudoips prasinana. Next base: position 12,157,807 of record OX621241.1, on the reverse strand, counting down.
AATCGTTACTACCCTTATATTTTCCATTTTTATTTTTTACCAGTAATAAGTCCTATAACAGTTCTCAACAATAATGGCAACCTTACTTATAACACGTCTTATAATCAGCGTATGAAATGTGCAGTTAGGTAACTCTAAAATATGAAATTAAGGTGCCAAACAACAATAGGACAGAATTTTCTCTTGCTGCCAAATCAAGCCAAATCCGACGGAAGCCAATATTTTTATAGACATAGTATTTAAAACAAACTTTCGCTTAATTTTTCCACTCAAACCTACAAAAGATCTTTACGACATTTACTTACTTATCGACTATCGTATGGGCAGTGGTTACCCTAGTGTCAGAGTTTTTCAAGCCGCCCAGTAGGCCTCTGGCATCTTAACGACTGTAACTTAATGACTACAACCGGGACCGACAGCTTAACGTGCCCTCCGAAGCACGGAGACGCTCAGGAATTAAACCACTTTGACGGTCACCTATTTATTGACTGACCGCGAGCCTAGTTGCTTAACCTCGCCGATCACTTACGGACCGATGAGAACGTGTAGCTGTGAGAGCTTTGCGATATGTAAACTGTGTAACTTTATTTAGTAAGAAATAATGGTGGTTTTTGTTATGCCAGTGCATACACTGATGCGTCGGCATCCACTTCTCAATTCCAAAAAGAGTTAACATTTATCTTCTTCTAAACATGAAATGGTAAAGAACTAAACTTTTACGTCCTTTTTAATTTAATCGTATCGTTACGATTCTAGCACTAGCCTATATAACTGTCCAAATAAATAACATACTAAAAATAAATATATATGGGTAGGAAGGATCTTTCAAGATCAAAGCTAATTCAATTGCCTTGCTGAGAATAAACAATAAGGACCAAAGATTTGTCGTTTTTATTTTACAACAGAGTGAATGTAACTAACCCTATCTCTAGCTGATCTATTCTTTTATAAGTAAGGCTACATATAAATTATAACTTCATTCTTATTCTGAAGGTAGAGTCTAATAGGTATATGTATTTTGCTAAAATAATTTCAATGACTTTTGTCCTTTATAAGAGTATCGAATAACAACAAGTTGTTTCATATAAATCGACAGTCAACAAAAGATATGCATGAATGGAGGTGTGGTTATTAGTAAGCTTTGTATGTAAATATGGGAACGGGTTTTGTATGCATCACATGTATTATGTATGTATTTGTCAAGCCATTCACACTTTAAAGACGAAATTATATAATTGTTAGCGCCCTTGTTCGGTTTCTTGTACACAAATTAACTTATTAAACAAACATTTTATTGTTACAAAAACGTTTACACAGAAAGGTAAAGTCCCGGAACTGGTTCAAGAAAACCACTTGCATAAAACCGAAGAATTCTTCACATGACTGGTTTTTTTTAAGGGGAATCGTAGAGTCCAGACTGCCGCGCTCTTTATGAATCCCTATAAAAAGAAGACAATATTAAAATCGAGGTTTCGTATGCGCAATTTTAATCCTCCAAAACTACTGAATAGTTAAAATATATATTTATTTTAACATTTCCAGTAATAAAACTACAAGAACTTCCTCTCCAAACGTTTTATTTCCATGTCCTATCACCACACCTGTAAACTATATATTTTGTCGACTTGATTTTTTGATTGTCATAACTTATACTAAATTAGCTAGATTTACGAAACCGTCGGGCATAGTTGTATCAGATACCTATCTATATATATAAAAATCAATGCCACTTTTCGTTGTAATGTTATAACTCAACAACGCCTTTACCGATTTGGCTATTTTGGTCTTGAATTATTCGTGGAAGTCCAGGGAAGGTTTGTACGTAGAGAAAATTGAAAAAAAGTCTTGAAAACGAGTAAAATCAACATCTTTTAGCAATTTAAAATATTTTTTTGTATGAATAAATGAACTTAATAATCATTTTTTTTTATTAATAAGCCTTATACGTAGCGAAGCACGCACTGGGCCGCTAGTATAGTATAAAAGAGTTTGGTGTGCTCTTACGCTTTTGACCGCCACAGTAAAGTATAAGTACATAAGAAATCTAAATGTGACCTGCACGCCGCCACGGTCACGACTATGTAGTCTAGTGCCCCCCACACTAGCTTCTTTCGAGCGTCGTCCGCACAGCGCTGACTTGACGTTGACGCCGCGGCGACGTGACGCCAGCGCTCGAAAAACGCTAATCTGGGGGGTCACTAAAGTCGTGAACGTGGCGTGAAGTTTGGTTTGTCATCTATACATGACTATGGCTATCAAAAGGTTAATATCTTCACAAAACTAAATCTAAGAATAGTTCTAAACCATTAGGATCCAAGTCTTAAATCGGGTCCTTATTCGAGTGAAGATGAAGAGTGAAAATGAACTACTAAGCGCTGATCTATTGTCCAAATACATATAAAAGTTAAGTGCTCCTAAATTCCACGATATTAGAACTTTGGGCAAGTGCGAAAACGTGTCACCGTAAATGGCTGCAATGGCACAAAGCAATAAAGTTTTTAATAAACGGCTGTCTCCCTCCGTACTCGTAAATTGGAGGTGATTCAGCATCCGCATCAAATTCAACACTAATTTGCAAGATCCTGCCAAACGCGATTTGATAAATTGGTCACGGTGACCTTTTGTAAGAACAATTAATTAACTTTGGCAACATCTGTCCTGCTGGACTATTCAGATAAATGCCGAAATGGAAACAATGTTATAATCTGTCTTATGGTGTCCAGTATGACCCGAAAATTCCAAGCCAAACCCGTTTTTCATATAACCAAGTCTGCAAAACGTTTTGCGTTCTACTAATGTCTCCTAATGGTAAGTTTTTACCTTATTGCACTCCCAACACTCACATGTTGTCGACTCTTCCTCCTCTCTGTTCAAATTACATAACATTCTATCTATAGCCCATTTATGTGAAGGCGAAAGCTGCTATAAGAACGAAAAATACTTCCTTTCTTGAAACATATCGCCTGAATATTTCACATGGTATTTCTGTCCTGTCTGGGTTCTATGATTTGTTTCTTACTATATTATGTACCCTATTTCACGCTGTTGACAAGCGAGAGCTCTTTAATATTACATGTCCAGAGGCTACGTTCATTGCGAATCTAATATAACTAATTTCCCTCAGGGGTCTACGCAAGTTTCAAGGGCCGGAGAGTGTTTAGACGTAACTCCTAGCTCGATACAGATATAAATCAGTGAAATCCAGTTTTCTTGAGTTAGGTCTAGATAGTTGTAAACTAAACGCTTTTAGTACAGGTGTAGGTATGTATTAAAGCGTTGTAACTGAACGGAGTTAATTAATTAAGACAGGAATTACTTTAGCGCAGTAGAAGTTGTGTCGTAGGTAGACGGGGAATTAAAGGTAATTGGTAGATTTCGAGATCGAAATTTCAACTATTCGTCTTAATAATTTGTATTTTTATTGGCCCATAAACATTTCCTATTGAATAAAAAGAAGATCAAAATAAGTTCCTAAACAATTGAGGCCTTGAGAAGCCTATAAACAAAAAACAAACCTCAGTCAATTTGAATTTTTTTTTGTAGTCTGTAAACAATTACGTTTTTTTTAATGAACGGACTTTTATATAAGACTAGCTGGTGCCCACGACTTCGTCCGCGACAATTTCGAATGATGGCCAATGTAACTACTTACTTCTAGCTTAATCTAAAAAAAATTACATTAAAACTAATAAACAATATAAATTTAAGAAAACCTAACCTATAAATAACCTAGCTAAGAAATAAACTAAAAACTACTTTGCTACTGTTATTTAAAAAAAACGACCCGATATCATCAACCAAAGAAATCAAAGAATACATATCAATTGTCCTAAAGTAGGTACAGTCAGTAAAAAGTAAAATAATAATCAACGATGCATTAATTACAAAGGTAACTCCCATTAGATTAGGTTGCGACCACGGCATTGATAGGTCTTATATAAAATTTTGTGAACGAAACCATAGCACGATCTAAAACGATGATTACGCAATCTATTACAAAAATATAAACTTGTAAAGCGGTAAAATTAAGATGTGTGCATAGTTTTTGGGTGAGATTTAGGTGATCATCTATTAATTCCGTTTTGGACTACCTTTTATTTCAAGCATTTATTTATTTTAACCGATATACCAAATAAAAAAATAAGTACCAGATCTGAAACGATTTTACCGCCATCTAGATACAAAATTGTGAACTTGTAGATCAGTAAAATTAAGATGATATTTTTTGGGTGCGATCATCTCAACACGAACAATTTATACTACGCTAACTCAAATATAAAATGTCGCTTTTTTGGTTTGTTATAAAAATTACCAAAAAAAAGAAGTTACAAATCTTATAAAACCCTAAATCTTTACTTAGACAACAACGACCACGACATTTTAAGCAACTTGGCAAAGAAAAGAATTTCTCTAAAATTTGAGTTTGCGTAAATTGTTGGTGTCGATTTGTTGAATCAGTTTTGGATTACCTTTTTTTTATCAACAAATTATTCCCTGGATTGCTTTATTTTTAACTAAAAGACCAAATACATTACATGCGTTTACTCCAAAAAAAAAAACAAATTTTCATACAAATTTACATCCCCTATTTTAGTTGTCCTTAGGGGTGGAATTTCCAAAAATCCTGGAATACATATTTTCATTTTTAACTGAGGCCAAATACCAATTTTCATAGGTTTAACTTCAAAAAAGTCGCATTTTCATACAAACTTACATACCCTATTTTACGCTCTTGGGGCTGGAATTTCCAAAAATGCTGAAATTAATATGTTTTATTTTTAACTAAAATGCCAAATACCAATTTTCAAGCGTTTAACTTAAAAATTTACACATTTTCCATACAAACTTACATCCCCTATTTTTCGCCCTTGGGGGTGGTGTTTCCAAAACCCTTGAAATACGTGATTTTTTATTTTTAACTGGAAGGCCTAATACCAATTTTTATGCCTTAAACTTCAAAAACGGCAAAGTTTCATACTAACTTAGCGCCCCTGTTTTACCCCCTTAGGGGTTGAATTTCGAAAAATCCTTCCTTATTCCTTGTCTACATTGTAAAGCAAACATTTGCGCAAAATTTCAGCTTTCTAGGTCCAAGGGTTTGGGCTGGGCGTTGATGAGTCAGTCAGTCAGTCAGGACTTGTCTTTTTATTTATATAGATTACAAGAATTTCCAATTAGTAATACTTATTATCGATAGTCGGAATTCCTGCTCACCACATTAATGTTACCCAGTGTAGGTTACTTGTCAGTTATCCTATAAAGAATGACTTTGTGATAAGAGTTAAATGGTATGTACATACCTAGGTTGTTAGGTACACGCTTGATTGATCGTTTTGGTGAAAGGTCAAGGCCAGATAACCCCGATACTCTCTTCCAACAAACTTACTCAAAGTAAGTTTACTTTGAACCTTACTTGTATAGGAACATATCAATGTATTAATCAATATGCATAACTAAATAAAATTTATCGATAATGTTAAATGTTTGGCTTTGTTAATAGATGACAGGCAGATTGATAAGATAATAGTCTGACCATTCTGTTACTACCTTTCTGACGACAGTTCGAATTTAGTGACGCCCTCACATGTAACCGATACGATTTGAAATAGTAATCGATTTTATTTAAAAAGAAATTTCAATTAATTATTTGCTGGGAATGCTGAACATTAACTCTGTCCATTTTTTTATTTTCTTGTTTTATTAAATTTAGAGAAAGGGTAATTAAATAACGTCAAATTAATTTTATCATATGTTTGATTTATCTTATTTGAAGACCTGTTTTATAGTCTGTGGTTGTTTGTTATGCAGACTTAGTGAAGTGCCCTGCACTTCACGTCTTGAAATTGACACTCGTCAATAAAGTACTACATAACTTCAGTATGTACACTTGATTCCGTAAACAAAACCCGGTAATTTATAGGCGTGAGCTGTCAAAAAGATAATAAACGAATGGACAAAGTAAAGTAGTTAAGGAACGGTCGATCTCTCTTCTTAATGTGACATTACAATAATGGCGCCATGATGGAAGCTCTCTCCCTGATATAGAGTAATTAACTAAAGAAAAAGGTCCGTGCAATGAACTACTCATTACTTACTTAACGGTCTTGGCAAGCCAAAGGTAATCATGGTCACTTACACCATAAGGTTTACGCTTTCCTCCTTCCTTTCTTCCGTAAGTATGTATGTATGTTATTGCGACATTAAACTTACTTCAATGATCTTGTAAGTTCTACAGATTTCGATTTATATTAAATTTACTACAATTTCCTCGTAATGGCAGCTCTCTCTTCCCGATATAGAGTTATTGACTAAAGAAATAGGTCCATCCAAAGTACTGCGATTAATTCCTTCGCTGACTTGGCAAGCCATAGGTAATCATGGTAACTGACACGATAACGTTTACACTCTCCTCCTTCCTTTCCTCTATTAGTATGTACAATCTTGGCTGCCTTAAACTTACTTCAATGATCTTGTCTTACAATTATTGTAGTCTGATATGGCGGCCTCCAACCCAAATTTCAAAATCCAAACAAAAAAATATATCTAAAGGAACCATTCTAAATACATAAAACATTAACTCGAAATCATTGCCCTCCATGATCCTTAGTTTACATTCGTATCGATGAAATGCCTCTCTTCAATCAATTGGATGATCGGTCTCCGCGTAGGTATTAACTAGAGTGACAGTTGCCCAAAAACGTCTGTAAAACCGTCTCGTCTTGACCATCAGTAAAGGCTCTCAGTCGAGTTTCGTATCCTAAATAGGGTACCCTCTAGGGCAGGTTATTTAGTTTTTATTTTGCTTGATGGCTTCCGCCCTCGTTCTCCTCTATTTTCCGGTGGAGCAGTAAAGGCAAGCTGTAAACGGCATGTTACATAAAACATCCGCGTGGTTTTTACGGTAGAAGAAAATTATAAAATTCATTAGATAAAACTATGACTTACTACTACTAGGTCTGCTAAATTTATAGTCTGGGCTGTTAGAAAGACTGAACGTTTTACATTGAAATAAGCAGGTAGTTTATCATTAACAAGCAGATATATCTTAGATACCATATCTAGCGAATACTCGGAACAAATTAATAGTTAAATTTCTCATAAAAGCAGCGTTCATAAGGGAAAGCTTGCTTTTGAAGTATGCAGGTTTCTACTGTAATAGGACCAAAATGGAGGCATTAGTCTTGCGGTCAAGCGGTCGTAAGTTCGTGCAATCTAGCAAATTAGTGAAACGTTTTACGTAAGTTAAAGAGAAACCCTGCACTTATCTACAGAGAGATCTAGTACATATGTCGTTAGTATTCCTTAGCATTAGCCGGCGCGGCTACCGCAGCCCCTTAGGAATAGGTCTGTACCAAGTTTGTCGCGGTTTGTGTGGTCTTGCAACTTCCTCATTCAACTGCTAGGTAGCAGCTTTTTAATAATATGATTATTCAGAAAATGTCTTATGTCAACCTTTTGCCCTGTGGAGAGACGTGGCGGCTCTATGTGACCTTTATCACATGAGTATTCTGAGGAACTGTTCGAATTTACACTTGCCACATTCCGCCACAGACCTCTCCAGAAGCGGAAATGTCATCCATATCACATGGATCAATGTCGTAAGTCATAAAGTTAACTTCTCTATGTAACCGTTGAATGCACCAAAAGACTGAGGTAGGAAAAGCGGTTGTTTGCAGTGTATTCTGATAACATCTACAGACTTAAATAATGTCATTCTCACATAATTATTTGCCAATCTTTAACAAAAGGCCTGTATCTTATGAAACAGATCCGAACCATCTTTCGTTTTCGGTTATATGATGCCACAGATATACACACATCAACACAATCTAGGGATATTGAACATTTCATTGATTATCTAGAAAACTATAAACATTTTGTTATGACTGTAAATGGAAGAATTAAAGATAATTTCATGGCCGATATTTAAACATTAACAACACGATGCGATTTTGTTTTTCTAATTAATAAAAGTCTTAAATTAATTAAGCCATAGAAAATTACTGAGTGAACAAAAACATTTTATTCTTATAAAATTATTCAATCGAATTAAATGAATAAAAATCTTACCAAATCTGATAATCAGTAATCGGTATTTCCTCCTCTAACATTAATCACACAGCGGCAACGATTTTCCATACTTAAAATTAAGGTGTCAATGTCTTGCTGGGGTATGCAGTCCCAAGTTCTTTTTAAATGTTCGAAAAGTTGTTCTTCTGTTGTCAAGTTGGGCGGAAAATCCCTCAATGCTCTTCGCTGTAACATGTCCCAGGCGTGTTCAATTGGGTTTAAGTCTGGCGACTGTGGAGGCCAATCTAATACCTGAACATCGTGTTCTCGAAGGGCGGCCCTCACCAGCCGCGCTGTATGGGAAGGTGCATTGTCATGCATGAGCTGAAATTCTTGCCCCGTTAGGGCCCTGAGCGGGACAATGACACGTTCTACTACCTCCTCACGGTATCTATGGGCAGTCATGCTGCCCTGAATCCAAATGAGTTGGGTTCGTCCGCCGATTCGTATTCCTGCCCACACCATAATTGTCCCGCCTTGGTAAGAGTGGACCTCCTGTGGATGTCGGAGACGGCTGACCCTGCCTGGAGTTCTCCAAACGCGTGTTCGTCTCGAATCTGGATGAAATCCATAGCGGGACTCATCAGTGAACAGCACCAATGACCATTGTTGATCACTCCATGTCAAATGTTCTTGAGCCCATAAAAGTCGCCTACCGCGATTGCCACGTCGCAGCGCTGGGACTCGTAGCGGTCTGCGAGCATGAAGACCAACTTCATGCAGCCTCCTTCGCACGGTTTGGTCGCTCACCAGCAGCTGCTGACCCTCCTGGAGCCTTTGCACTAGTTGCATCGCTGTGATATTGGGTAGTCTTCTGGCGGTCATTTGGAGAAATCGATCCTGTCTCTGAGTGGTAACACGATATCTACCTGTGTGCCGTTCTGCCACATCTCCAGTAGCGCGATAACGTGACCACAGCCTGGATACCACATTTTGGCTTGTGCCCAGAGACTCAGCAACGACGCGTTGAATAGCACCGTTTTGTAACATGCCAACTGCCCGTAACATTTCATCTCGACTCAAATGATGGCGTGGCATGACGCTAAAAAGCTTACACAACCAATTGAGAAAAGAAAATAAAACAATTTATCAGGTTTTCTTCAATTAACACGCAAAAAAAATTTTAATGCAACTTCTTGAAATTAGATACAACTCAAGATTGCGCTGTGCTTTGCGTGTTTTCATTTGTTTCTCATTTTAATTTTTAAATTTTGAATAAAGAATAGACAAGGTTTAAATCTGTAAATAAACTTTTTAAGGAAACTAAATAGGTTTTAAACAATAAAGCCATGTTTGATTTCAAAATAACGTATCCCTAGACTTTGTTGATGTGTGTACATACATAAGCTGTTAAAATTAAGTGTGTATATTTTTATTTCGTACAAGATTACAGCGCATTTTTTTAAATATATGTTGAAGTAATTAGCTGATCAGACCAGACTCTGTGTCGAGCTGTGTAGACCAAACGGCAATTAATTGCAACATCATTAATTACGCATCAAACATAAAGTCTTACTTGTCCATATAGAAGCTAATGCATATTCATTTATTACTAATATACGCAGCTATGCTGGCATTACGAAACTTAGAAAATCCCGCACATGGATATTATCTAAAGGCAGCTAAAGAGAGAGGGAGACGTAAAACTTTGTTAAGTAAAACCTACATACAGTAGGTACGATCGGATATCGGAAAATTAGAAGTCGTTTCCAAACATGAAATTTCCGCCATGAATCTGTATTGTGATTTTTTCGAGCGTCCACAAAAAATCTTGATTTTCCGTGTCCTTGGCATAAATAGGTGCAAATCATCTAAAGTTATTTTAGATCAAAGTGATGAAAGCCTCCTTCGACAGGCATCACTTGGTTATATTTTGTCCGGTTTTCAGCCAATTGTGGCATCCTATCAATAAAATTTCGTCCTTCCATCTCATCTGCGATGTTCCGAATGCTCTGCAGAAGAAGATATTTATGCTAAGGTACATTTCTGGATATATTTGGGAACCATGTTGGGAGATAAACTAGTATTAAACCAGCGTAGAACAAAGAATCGACGAATCGCATGGCGACGAAAAACTGTTCACAGTGCCTTTTTCTGAGATTTCGCGGGTGGAACGCTGTAGAGAGTCCTTGTCGCTATACAAGCTATTCTGTTCCCCATGTTTACACGTTGCGTTTGAAAGGCTCCGTCGTGAGTTTTATCTCCAAATAGGAGCCCCAGAGTTCGTAGACAGTAAGTAGTTTCAATTGTAGACAGACACTTCCACTTCATATGGAAGTTCCATATGAAGGACAGTGTGATAGTATGCATTCGTGTTATCCAAGCGCCAGTCGGACGAGGTCGTGAAGTTGCAGGGCAATAACGGAGTAGATTAGCTCAGAAGGGGATACAATTGTAAGAGCAACTATAATTCAGATTTACAGATTGTAATAATAATACAGATTTGTAATTTAAGAATAACAGCTTATCACTAAATAAAAGTATATATACGGTACTTATAAAACATTTTCGCACATAAACTGCTGAGGGGATTTGGATGAAATTTGGCACACAGATATTTATAAACCTGGATTAACATAGAGTGTATTTTTTCCTTGAAAAGACTTTCCACACCGGTGAAAGCTTACGGCTCTTCCAGACAATTCTAACCTTATTACTACAACTATATAAAAAAATGCTTTTTCCTATTTTGCGTCAACGAGTATTTGTTTAAGTTGAATGGTATTTATATTGTGCTCTGTAATTGCATTTGGTATTTATATTTTCCTTTTCAGACTGCTTCGATAATAATTACTATTTAAAAAAAACATAGCTAAAGTACTCAAAATGCGCACTAATTCGGCAGCTTTTGAACGTGTCGTTTATTTTTACTACCCAAGTATTTCGCGCCACAAAAAAATGACACATCTAAAGATGCCATGCATGTCCTTTTCATAAAAACATTTCAAAAAAATGAAATTATAATAAAAATAGTTTAGTTATTATGTCATGTAATAATTATGTCACACTATTTTCGTCGTGACTACATTCCAATGTGCAGTAGGTAACTAAATATAATACCTAGAACACTTAAGTAAAATTATTATTATTCTACCCACCAGTAACTTAAACAAAGAACGTAAATACCGTTTAAGTAAATAAAAACCTCATAAATAACGGTTATTAACGTGGTTATTTATAAATATTGAGATATTTAGCGACCCGCTTTATTTACCGCTTATCTACTGCCTACGATTCGTTAGGTCATGCTACCAATCGAGATCCGACGACACTATTCCTACGCTTATACAAGCGTAGCATAAATTGTCACTGACGACTGACTGATTCAAAGAGAGCAATCTACCCATAAAACATAAAAATTCAAGGAAAATAGGTTGTGAAATGCGACTACAAAATGCGTCACATGATCGATATTTTCGTCTGGGAAGTTGAATTATTTATTGTGTTTATTTCGCAAGTTGACGTTCTGCACGTTGTTCAGTGCTCAGTTTTGTACCTTGTATATATTTAGTTAAAGTGCATTCTTATCTATATAATCATATACATCAATAATTTTATATGTAGGTATTGCTATGACACTCGAGGCCGCGAGTATTTTATTTTTTTCGTGCTGGGTTTGAACATACCAGCTACCCCAACCTGTCAAATTCCTTTTATAGATTTTCAACTTTAACACATAAGCATAAGGTTCACTCTCAATTGGGGCAATTTGACAGATTGGGGTAGATTGATGTGCTGGCGTCTGTACATAAGTATCAAGGAATTTAGGGTTGTTGTATAGGGCGAATGTGTGCAACGACATTTTTCTTTTGCTACCAAAATGGGCAACATTAATAAAATCACCAACAATAGAAAGTAGTGCAATAGATTGTCGCAAGTTTTGATAACTTTAGATTTAAAAAGGCTAGTAATGGATTGAGCTAAAATTTACTATAAAACACCCACTTGTTAGCAAGTTGTAGTACCTACCTACCTACTTTAGTTATCGTCAAAAGTTGCGCAAATATATTGCGCAGTTTTTATATTGTGGATACTTTTTATTAATCCTGCCTTTTTTGGAAGAAATATAAAAATATGTTTGGCACACAATCAAACAATACGATTTCATTTGCTATAACTTTTATTCATAGCTAGTAAAAGGTTTCTCAATTTGAAACCGAAATTGCTCCACTCAGTCGCTTTGTAGGTTTCACTAAATGGGCTTCACGGGGTGGATGCACGCGCGTAATGTACTGAATCGATATGAAGTACGAGTAGGTTAGGCAAAAGTGTTCTCTAAGGACATTTCAAATTGTCTTCCTTAGGGCCCGTATTCTAAAATTTAACTCTGAGCCGTAAGCAGCTCGAGTGTGATATTAAGCACGGTTTGCAATTGAGTTTCATTTCTCAATACCTTCATGTCGTTGAAAAATTGGTGATAATAAAAGAACGATCAATTATATTCATTCAACTTAATTGCTAGTTAAAATGCTTTTTCATAAGTTACGACATTTGCTAGTTATTACATATAAGTGTACTAGATACTAGCAAATGTCGTAATTTATTATACAAGGTGTAAAATCACTAATGTAGAAAATTTAAGGACCGCTATCTTCCTATGAAACTGAACAAATTAAAGTAACCCAGTTTATAAAATACGAAATATCTTTTTGAGATCTCGTACAAAATGAGTCAGATGATCGAAGTTTTGTATAGGCAGTCATTAAGCTTAATAGGCAAATTAAGCACCTTGAGTTACGTCCACTTGTTATGTTACACTTAGTGTGTCTAATAACAACACATAATATAATAAATTATTCTATAAAGGGACATTGGTCTTGCCCTACCACTACTATTAGTGCTGATAAAACGTACTTCACATAAATAAACTAACTTTTTCCGTAATCCCCACACTCTAGGAAAAAAGCTGTAACTTAAGACCCGTTCCTAGCCGCTTTTCCCCGCTCTTGATTGTAATATTTTTTTACACAATATAGCTGTCTGCCATGACGATGCCCGAGCTTTCCGTATTTATTATTTATTCATGACGTTTACAATTATTATTAAGGTGTTTCGACTTATTCATCGGCCAATAGAGGCGAACGAGAGATCGACAACTTAAGCCCTCGCTCAAGAAAATAAACACAATAAAAACTACTTTACTAAGCAAAACGGTAGTAGTAAACTACTAGAAAAAAAGCAGTAATTAAATATGCATTTCTTTTTTCAATTTACTAACATTCCAAAAGAGGAAGTAAAATATTTCCTATTTAATGTTTCAAAAACCGTTTTAAATCTTTTTTTTTTTCCAACTTAATTAAGATCTCGGTTTTGTTGATTCTCGAACTTAGGTTTTGTCGATTTTAGCATATGTTTCTGAGCCTCTCTTTTCTGTAGGGAGTAAAAAATACTGGTCATCATGGTGAAGAAAACTCAATCTATCCTCATTTTTGTAATCATGGACTTAGTGTGTTTTTTTAGTCGACTGCTGTGGGTGCCATACGTTGTTGCACGCTGTACCTATATTAAGGTTAATTCTTGGAGTTGAATCGATTCGTTGACGACAGCGTCTTTATCATGAAGGTCATAAGGCAGTTTTCATCTTTCAAGTATCTCCACTGACGTGCTATCAAATTTACAAATGACGAGTGTCGCACGCATCGATCCAAGGTTTCGATACAAAACTAAAGTACCGTACGCACGTAGGTCATGTTGCCAGCCGTCACCCACAGCCTCTAGAGAATACCCAACACTTGGCAGACCTTGAGAAGGGCCTGACGTAATGTATTCTAGAAAACAATTACGTGGAAGCATTTGCTTTATGTAGGTACAGAAATAGGTTTGTTTTGCGAATACAAAGCAAATGTTTAGTTAACATTTTAGTTAAAGTATTAATTGTATGGCTTTGTGGTTTTGCTTGGCTTCTGTCCTGACAAATCTACTAATGCTTTCTTTAGTAGGCAGTTTTTATGTCTAATATACTTATACTACTTATGCCTGCACGTTTTTTTAACCCTTAATCGGTCATAATTGATTGGTTTTAGCTCGTATTTCAACACAATAAAGTTTAAAATGAGTTGGTAACTATAATACCATTGTCCGATTAAGGGTTTAAAAGAAAACCCCCATACTAGGAAAATCTCTCCTGTCGCGGGATACTACACAAACATATTATTTACGGGCTGGTTGGCGTGGTTGGTAAATGCTTGCCTTTCACGACATAGATCGTGGGTTCAATTTCCAGGACAGATATTTGTGTGCATGAACATGTCTGTTTGTCCTGAGTCTGGGTATAATTATCTATATAAGTATGTATATATTTATAAAAGAAAAGTAGTATGTTATAGGTACTTATGTCAGTTATCTGGTTGCCATAGTACAAGCTCTGTTTAGTTGGGGATTAGATGGCCGTGTGTGAATAATGTCCCAGGATATTATTATATGAACACAAAGAATATACCCAGACTCGGAACAACTATTTATATTGTCCTGTATGCGAATCGAACCCGGGTAGTGGCGAAGCGGATATCTTAACCGCTGCGCCACTCGTACACTAAGTATAGCTGAATATAATATCAAGCGGTGGCCTGTTTAACCTTACACAAAGAGGTGCCTAGTTTTATGCCGGACCCAGGAGGAGTCCGGCAAAAAATAGTAATTAAAATTGTTGTTAAAAATAAATATTGATCGCCAAATTCATAAAGTAAATAAGTGTCCTAACCTCGTGCACCGGAACGCCCTTAAAGCCATCGGTACTAAAACTCAGTTCTCTAACTGCGCCGGTTTATTCGTCAAATTAAGAGGTAAGACGATAAAGTGTATCTGTGTTTGTGCACACTCTTCACTATAATGTGTTCCGCAAAGACTAGTGTCCATAAGGATTCTGTCATAAATGTGGCTGAGTCTCCAAATATGAAGTCGTTTATCAGAAATATTGTTTATGTACATAGCATTTTCTCGTAGTGACTCACTCTAGCCATGGGTTTTACTTGTACGGTCACATTGAGTTGTATTGTGTACCCTCGCATATTACTGAAATATGCAGTAGTTCTAGGTAAGCTATTATTGTCAATTAGGTAGGCTTCTATTTAGTATTTAATGTAGAAAGATGGAATGGGGAATCGTCTTCACTAAATCGTTCTTCATGAAATATAATCGTAATTCATAACCAATTGTGAATATTTTAATCAAATTCGAAGTATTTTTCGTGGCTATTAAGTAATACTTATGTAATTGGATAATTAAAAACTTTATGGCCGGGGCATCTGCTTGCATATTATTGTTGTACACAGAGATACGTCTATACTCTATATCTCTTTATATCCGTCGATCGGATTGGCTAGTCGGCACGCCCCGAGAGAGCTCAGGTGCAGGACCGACGGCTTTATGTGCTCTCCAAGGCACTGGATTGTATCACCACGTTTTCGTAAACCCGGGAGGCTACTGAGAATTTTCTTTATAGAAAATTCCCGATAACAGTTTTAGGACCGACCCAGCTTTTGAGCCGAGGACCTTTAGAATGTGCGGTTGGACATGCTACCGATAAACCAACGAGAGAATTTGATGGTTTTTCTAACTTTTGTTAAAAATTTAAGCGAGCATGAGAATTAGATAGATAACGCTACTATTCATTCTTACAAGAAACGTTAAAGAATATTGTATCTTTTTTAAAACACAAAAAATAAATACTTTCTTAAAATGAGGCGCCAAATACAAATAAATGCTTTTTCTTAAAGCTATTTGTGACAAAACTACCTCTTATATTATATTAATCATGATAATTTATTTCGGTTCAGTAAGTTGCTATGTAAATATATTATCTATGTTTTATTTATTTATAATAATAGCTTATCATACAAAATTCAAAGAAGGCAGGTTATTCAGATTAAGACAAAGTCCTTAATTTCTACAGATGTATTCAACGTCCATGAATAGTCACTAAATATACTAAACTAAACACAATTAGAGGAAACAATATCTTAGTTTAGTTAATAGTAATGTAACTTGGCGAAGTAACTGAGAATAAACATAAAAAAGTAAATAAAAATAAAACAAAAAAAAAGCTCTCAAAAATAAAAATTTGCTTTTTGGTATTTTTTAGAAGACAACGCCCGCACTAGGGAATCTAATCCTTGTGCCGCGGGATACTTGACAAACATTATTGATAACTAGAATGAAATTAAATGAATACTTTTATCAAAATTACTCCTATTTCGATCATGACTAAATTATGCGCGCTTTTTTTTGTACATACTTTACGGAATCCCAAAGTTTAGAGCAAAGCTTAGACTACGCATTTTCCTCCTAACTCACGAACTTGAGCAGAAAATTAGCTATCGCGCCCCCAAGCCAGATGTCAGGGCAAAATCTCTTTCGTTACTCATTACAATATATATATACATTAGTCATTTAGTGAATCGTAGGTACTTGCAAGAAGAATGGAGAAATGATTTTTTTTAGAGAATAGTCGAGGAAATTTAACCAGCGCTATATAATATCTACTCATGAAACTGAACGCGTGAAATAAAACCAGTTTGTGGTATACGAAAAATATTTTTGGCTTTCCCATACAAAATGCACCAGCCTTCTTTATCCTTGTAATAAATTGTTTATTTCGATTACAAAAGATACACATATTTGGAGAACACCTTTTAAGCAAAGGATTGCTTGTATTAGGAGTCTCCGCTCTTCCACTTATCATTATTATTGTAATCAAGATGTAGACAAAAGCATGCAAGATTAAAATACAGGGGGACTTGTATGGGGAGATACTATTTTTTTTTCGCATGTTGATATGCTTGTTGTTCAGCTACTTAGGCAAATTAATCTCCTGAAATTACGTGCACTAGAGGTATTTAGGTCACACCTTGTGTAAAATTATTGCTTAAAATAAAAGGTGAAGGTTTAACCAACTTCGAAAAAAGAAGGTCATCTGTATGTTTTTTCCGTATGTTACGCGATTTGTCCGCTGCTTTTTTTATCATTATTCATGCTTGCTTTAGGGTCATAGGTTCAAATCGGTTGTTGCTACGAAAAGAACTGATTTAAATAGTGGACCAAACTTAAGGAGCATCATATACCTACCTACCTATGAATCCGAACAATGTGTAGAACATCAACACAAAATATACAAAAAAACCATTCCATATTAAATTGCGTACAGCTGACGAATTTATATTTATTTATTTTACAGTAAAGTGTAACACAGCGGCCTAAATAAGTATCTAGCCGTAGTCCAACAAGCGGAACTTGTGCAATAATTCATCTCAATTACAAATTCGGTAAAATTTGTGATTCAATAAAATTATTGCGCATAATAATTATAAAAGGCTTGGTTTTCTATGTAATGACCCTGGTACAGCCAACGGTAAAAGTAGATGATCAAAATCAGACGTGAGATTTGCGTTTATGATGATGATGTAATGATCATGGTTATTGGGCGGCAGTATCAATAGCTAATATTCTTAACCCCGATGCTAAAATAGTGGTGTTGTAAGTTTGACGTAGATGTCTGTCTCTCTCTCTCTGTGTATGTGTGTGTGTATGTTTCTCTCAAACGGATGGACCGATTTCGATGCGGCTTTTTACATTTGAAAGCCAGTTTCCTTGCAGTGGTTCTTACCTATGTTTGGTTAATATCGGTCCAGCAGTGTAAGAGTATCTTAGTTGACAATTTCTCCGTTGAATGTGAACCGATTTCTATAATTTCTTTGTTGATCGGGAATACTTTCGAGATGGTCACGTGTACATTTTGTTATACGATTTTTTAAAACAGTGATTGTTATTGCAAAACATATGACTACTATTCATTATACGTTTTATAAGTGAATTTACGATTTACAACAGCACATCACAACGCATTTCACGGGGGACTCGAGAAGGCCAAGAACGAGTGAAGCTGCGCTGTTACATAATGCTGCCAAGAATTTGGTGCTGTATGGATTTTCAATGCCAAGACTAAGATAAACAGAAGACTATTAGATAATCATATAACTTAGCGATAAGGAATGGTTGGTTTGTTATTCCTAGATAAGAGATCCTCTTAAGGTCTTGACAACACACATACTTAATGGTATATAGCCAACTTCAAAAGGAGGTGGTTATCAATTTGACGGTTACTTTTATTTTGTATGTGTTCCACGTTATGTTGAACAGATTTTTATTCGATACAGAATGCGAATTCAGTATGAATGTTAGTTTTTCGACGTGAATTCTGTACTGCGAGTTTCACGTCGAATTACACTGCCACCCTGTATTGTAAAAATACCTAAGTATTTATAAGTTACAAATTAAGTTTACCAACTGTACCTATGCCTAGATTTATATCGGAATATGATCATAATATATACAACGAAATCCCCATCAATTTACCGAATCAGAATTATTCCTGGAGCTAAATAATTTATTCAGACATGTTTCTTTAACTTGCCGCTAACCAAACGTCACTTAAACAGGAGTTGCTTCGAGAGAAACAGCAACATCTGGAGCGGCTGATGCGAGAACGGGAGCTGGAACGTGCGGAGATGGCAAAGATCTCGCTGCAAGCGGACCGCGCGGAGAGCGCTCTCACGCAACTCAAGAAGGAGGCTACACAGGTACGATTTTATGTAAATCCATGTATTGCGGTGGACTTTATAAATATACAATTTACGGCACAAAGCAAACCCAGATTTTGAACATCTATAGGTACATAGACGTGTGTGTGTGACGTGGACATCATTATTAAATATTTCTAAAACAAATAAATCCTAAGATCGCCATTCAGTTTATAGTATTTATCTATTGCTCAACTAATTCAGAAATACTTTAAATTAACGGCGCCCCGCGGTGTTAGCTGTGATTGAATGTAATTGTAGCTTTTGTATTTATTTCTATGCCAATTTCAATCAAATCAATGCTTTCACAAGTTTTTGTAACAAACATACAACAAACTGAGGAAGTTTCTATATTAGTAGGAATTGCGGTTTCATTTCAGATTAGAAACACAGAGATAAATTAACTTTAGCGTATTTTCCTATGAACAATCACGTAACTCATCAACAAATACACAAATTGCCCTGTCCTTTCATTAGTCCTAAAATTACGTTGAAAGTGGAAAAGGCTATCTACATCACATTCAGTTCAAAATGATGAATTAAAAAAATAAAGTGTCAGGCATCGAGAAGCGTGCTGACTACGATACAATGTTTCTACATATACCGTTATTTTCCGGAAATGTAAATTCGCAATAAACTTTTATTTTCGACAAGATATGATGTAGTGTTCGATTCAGGAACTCAAGGATTCTTGAAATTTAGAAACACTTAAACATTATAAAGTGTTCAACAAATTTAACTAACAATCAAATGTAGAATTTTAAAAAAATCAACAGATATATAGTGTGGCTAATAAAACCGAAAATAATTGAACATAAAAACTTCGACGGCCCACAAAATTTTGACGTCGCTATTCCAAAATATTCGAGTATTATCAAGGATCAATGAAGGAAACGATGGTATCATATTAATTTTCAATTTATAACAAGCTATTTCACTAAACTATAGAAAAATAATGAAATACACGCATATGTTTGTTCTTTGAAGCTATTCTTCGTCTTACAACGCTGATTTCGCATGAAAAATTTATAGTTGCCTTTGTGTGAGTTTTCTTAGAACTCTTACATTCATGGCACTGTTTGCGAATACACATCCTTCGCTTTAGAAGCAGAATTGACGTGTATATTTTCTTAATAGGACTTCTTTTGAGAATCAACGGCAAAGCTTTTAATAATAAAAAAATGTTAGCGTACAAATTGTACGTGTGGCGCAACGGTTAAAACATTTCGTCTCCCGGGTTCGATTCCCACGCAGGACAACTATGTATGTAAACCGTAAATAGTTGTGAGTCTGGAACTTTGTGTCCCTCAAATATATATTTGTAAAGTACCCTGCGACACGAATTAATTTATATAGTGCGGGCGTTGTCTTAAAAAATAAGATAAAAAAATTGACATCACACACACCACAATTATCTTAGAACTACAACTCTATGGTTGGTTGGTGATCAAAAGTGGGCCCAATATGTGTCTACATAATGCACTTTACAGGGTCAACGCTATCTATATAACTATTATTGCTTGGTACCTACTTAAGATAGTCGTATCTGGGTCAAATATTTTGGTCGTTTCTGAATCAAATATCTTGAAATA
Organism: Pseudoips prasinana; assembly: GCA_951640165.1. NCBI lineage: Eukaryota > Metazoa > Arthropoda > Insecta > Lepidoptera > Nolidae > Pseudoips > Pseudoips prasinana. The sequence goes on along the minus strand of OX621241.1, from coordinate 12,137,571 downwards.
GATATTTGTGTGCAAAAATATGTATATCTATAAAAATACAAGTACCTATTTGTTGTACTTAACTCGGATACGTTATTTTCACTATACTGTATCAAGAATAGACCCGCTTTTGTTCATTTTATAAATCTCTCTACTTAGAAGGGTAAATTAAGCCGTCGCCGCATCGGTCCCGGTTAGAAGCCTATTGAACGGTTTGAATAATTCTAATACAAGATATACAGATAAAATGTATGGTGTAATTCGATTCAAAACTTCGGATCGTCTTTTCAAACTAATCTTAGTTTAAATATTACACCGTCTCAATTAGTACCTCGGGCTTATATAATAATATTTATTTTATCAATAAATATTAAACCGTTATAACAAATATCTTTTACTCAAATTAAATATTGTTGACGACTAACTGTGAGCACTTTTATTGATTCGTTTGGTAAAATGATCGAATTAGTTTGATCTCTCGACGGGCATGTAGCGCTATGATTGGTTACTGTCGTGGTGCGGTAATAAGATTGCCAATCACAATGCTTGGTTCTCATCAAGGGTTTGAATAATAATAATAATAATAATATCTCGGGACAATGTCACACAGATCATCCTAGCCCCAAACTAAGCAAAGCTTGTACTATGGGTACCAGGCGACGATATACATACTTATATAGATAGATACATACTTATATACATAGAAAACATCCATGACTCAGAAACAAATATTCGTGCTCATCACACAAATATTTGCACTTACCGGGATTCGAACCCAGGACCACCAGCTACGTAGGCAGGAGCACTACCAACTAGGCTACGGTGATCGTCAAATATTATTAATAATTATAAAAATATCCTGGGACTTTATTCACACACGGCCATCTGATGCCAAACTATGCAGAGCTTGTACTGTGGAAACCAGATGACTGATATTTTATCATTTGTAATTACTTACTTATATTGATAATTACACCCAGACACAGGACAAACAGACATGTTCATGCACACAAATATCTGTCCTTACCTTACCAAGCATTTACCAATCATGTCAACCGGCCGGCTAAACGTTCATACGTCTGGGCTAGAGTAGTATAGTATTATCTACTTGTTTAGATGAATGAAGATTTTAATTATATTCTTTTGTGTTTTTTAAGACGAGTACTGAGAACAGCAAACTTAAGTCTGAATTAGACAAGATCAGCAAACTTCTTGAAGATGAGCGGCAAAAAGTTGAAGATCTCATGTTTAGAACCGAAGAGGAGAATATTAATAGGGAAGATTATAATGTAAGTCGTCTACAATATAATGCATCTGATGTAAGTGATTATTTTTTTTTTATATGATATTTATAGATTTATTTTCATTTCAGAAATATAAAGAAGCTATGGAGGTAAGTCGAATATTTATAATAGTGGTCTAATTACTATTATATTTTTGTAAAGTGTGATTTACGATGCTCTATTAGATTGATATTAATAAGCTAATAATCAAGCAAAAGTTTATTCAGGACATATCGACCTATCCGTAGAATAAAGTTACTTCTACGTAATCGTTACAATAGATAGGTATTTGGAATTTGTCTAGTACAAAATCAGCTATACATTCAACATATTTTTTCTAGCAATTTGATTATTTGACTATAACGATTATGCAGAGCAGAAGTAACTTAATTCTAAGGATATGACGAATATTTAAGGTCGGAGACAATTTTTGAATAGGTGTACTGATGGTTGTTGAAATGAGAACTTTTATCAATCTCTAAATATCGTATAAAAATGGTATACAAAATAATGCTATTACGACATTTAGCAAGAGAAAGCGACGCAAGAAGCTCGTATTCGCGAGCTGGAAGCGGAGGTGGCTTTGCAAATGGCACGCGCTGAAGCTACCGCGGCTGCCCTTCGGGTGACCGAGGAACAACGCACTGTAGATGCGGCCGCCGTCGCTGAACAACACCGCGAAGAACTAGCTGCAGCACATAGTAAGTTAACTATTTTGCCTATAGAGCTTAAGAAATAGAATCATGGCTTAGGAAATAACCCACAGCGGGCTATCTGGGACACCGAAATATACCGAGATGTTTGTTGTATTTGTCAATTGAATAGGTATAGAAATCTAATATATCGCTCGGATCCAATTCGGCTATCCTCAGAGCGGGAAACAACGCACTATAGATGCTGGTAACATCGCGTAGCCCCACAATAGTAACCGTAGTAAGCACGTTTTAGCCTAAGCGCTGTTTTGGATTTTAATGACCATATCACATACGTTTTCGAACAAATACCGGTTAACATTAAATGAGCGTTTAATTTCATAAGATTCTAATAATAAGGTTCTTCAAATTATTGAAGTGTCTTTAACATGTTCCTGATAAATATTTATATACATATGTAATCATGCTAAAAACTTATTTTATCTGTTTTCAGCATTGTCGTCAGAACTGCAGAAACTATTAGACGAAGCTTACGCTCTCCTTAAAGAAAAAGAGAGTGAAAAAGACTCTCTAGGAAAAAGCATGTCAGACGAACTGGCCAGAGTCAAGTCAGATTCTGAGAAAGCGCTAAATGAAGCTAAAACTAAAATGGCTATAGCGCAGACTGAATTCGAAACTCAAGTATCTGTATTGACTGCCAAGCTGCAGCTAGCCGAATCGAAGCTGGAAACCGAAAAACAAAATCTCGAAAGACTAAATAAGGAAAACAGCCAAATTATTATAGATTTAAATACTAAGTTAACTCAGCTACAAGCAACCGTCGATGATAAGACTTTAGAGCTAAATAAATGTAAGCATTACTATAATAGCCTCTTGCAGTGATTGCGTTTTACATTGTCTTAACTTTGAATATATATCTACTAATTAAATAAATTTCATTTTCAGTGATTGGTGTAAGCAAAGAACACGAAGTTAATCTCAACAAAGAAATCACGAAACTAAAAATGGAGCTTAGTGCTAAAATCTTAGACCTGGAGCAACTAGAAGATGCAAAGAGAAAACAAGAATTAATATTTAATAGTTTACAGGAAGAGATGAGCCGAATTAAAGATGAGTACACTAACAAAGTGAACGACTACGAGAGTTTGCTGACGGAAGTTACGCAGCAGAATGAAAGAAACAAAACTGAAATGTTACAATTACAACAGAATTTAACTGTAAAGACTAAAGAATATGAAAAGTTGTTGACGGAGATGAGTTCCTCTACTAGTACCTCAGAAAAGCTTGTTACTGAATACAAACAAACCATTCACGAAAGAGATAAAGAAATAATAAAACTAAAAGACGATTATGAACAAGTTACGGCTAATTTTAATATTAAACATAGTAAAATAGCGGAAGAACATAAAAAGGAAATAGAGGAGCGTAATACCAAAATAGAACAACTTATGAAAGAGATTGAAAACCATAAACACACCTTAGATCAAAGCAAAGTGGAGCTAGAAGCCTTGAATTCACAGTTTATTATTAACTCAGATGAACTCAAACACTTAAAAGAAGAGAATGAAAAGTTGAAACAAACAATTAATGAATTGACTCAAAATAATAATGAACTTAAATCAAAAATTTCCGCGTTAGAGTTAGAAACTAGTGAATACAAGCGCCAATTCGAGAGTGCTAATGAAAAGTGTGCTGATCTACAGAAAGCTAAGGAAAACGTTGAGTCTGAATATTTGAATTTGACAGGACAGACGACAGATTCTAACGAACAATATAATAAACTATCACAACATCTAAAGGAAACTGAAAAAGAACTGCAAGAATTAAGAGATAAACATAGAGAAGTAGTTAACAATCACGCTAGAACAGAACAGGAACTAAAACAAAAACTATTTAGAATACAGGAAGACTTTTCTGCTGAACGCGGACAATTGATAGAGTCTGTAAATCAAAATATTGAAAAACTTAAAGATGCCGAGAGTAAATTAAAAGAATTTGAAGCTCAAAGCTCCGAAATTTCTAATCGTATAAGAAATTTACAGTTTGATAATGATAAGTTGCTTGACGAAAATGCAATATTAAAGAAAGACGTAGAATCACTAAAAATCAAGGAACAAGAATTGAACTCAGAACATGAGTCTACATGCAAAAAATTAGAAGTCGATATTGAAAGATATAAGGAAGAAATATCAATTTTGAAAGCAGATGGAGCAACGTCCGAAGTTAAGCTCATGGAGAAGGTTGACCAACTGACAGAAGCTCAAAATGACCTGAACAATAAACTTGAAGAGGCAAGAAAACATGAAGATTCATTGCAAAAGATATTAGACGATATGACTTCCCAAATGAATAGTCAAAAAAGCCAGTATGAAAAAGAAATAACACAATTACAAGCCAATTTAGCTACAATTAGTGAGGAAAACTATTCATATAAAACTGAGGAAATAAATGTAAAACAAGAGTTAAGCGAAAAACAAAATCATGTCAAAGATCTCACTTTAAAATTAGAGATGCTGGAAGTCGATTTGAAATCAAATATAGAGATAATTACAGAAAAAGATCGGCAGATCGCTCAAGTGAACGAAGAATTAAATAAAGTTGCGGAAGGTAAAAAGCAATTAGAAGACAAATTAAATAGTAATTACATAGAAACGTCAGCTTTAAAACAAAAATACGATAGTCTCATAGCTAATTCTTCCGCAGAAGAGACTGTATTGAAAGAACAGCTAGGTCAATTAGAAATATTGAAAAAAGAAATGACCGTTTTAGTTCAAGATAAATCTTCCTTAGAGACTAAATATAATGAAACGTTTGCCGAGTTAACTACCTTGAAACAGAGTTTTGATGACACTGTCAAGCAACTTAAAGACAATGTTAATGTTAATAGTGAACTGAAAAAATCTGTAGAAGAAAGAGATAATATAATCAAATCTCAAACCGAAAAACATGAGACAGATTCACAGAAATTATCGCAGTTAGATACAGATGTTGTACAACTAAGACAAGAAATAGCAAACAAAGATGTTACAATCCAAGAAAAAGAATCACAACTTGCCAAACTGAATGACGCCTTACAATTAGGTACAAACGAGACGCAACAGCTTGTAGCAAATCTACAACTAGAAAATACCAAACTAAGTGAAACCTATAAACAAGAAATAGAATCTCTTAATAATACAACTAAAACATTACAAAATCAGATAGTAAATAAAGACAAAGAATTGGAAGAATTAAAACAGTCTAAAGAAAAACTACTTGAATTACAAAAACTATTAGAAAAATCTGAACAAGATATCAAACAGCTAACAAACATTAATGACGCCCAAAAAATTAACTACGAAGATTTGAATAAGCAGTTGCAGACCCAGTTTGATGAGTACAAGAAAGATGCAAAGCGCGATAGACATGAACTTAAAAATTCATTGAATGATTATGAGAAAGAACTGAAGGAATCTAAGGAAAAATTGAAAGAAGAAATAGAGAAACAAAATGATTTACAAAACAAATTAAAAGAGGCTGAAAGCAAGATATTAGAATTATCTCAAAAGTTGGAACTAGTAGCAGTTCAGCAAAGTAGCGATGTGGAGAAAGATAAGCAGCTGGAGAAGCTAACATTAGAACTCCAAGCATCTAAGCAAGCTTCTGCCGAAATTGTAGCTAGCAACGAAACTTTAGTCAAGAACCTTAAGGCTGATATTGAAAATAAATTAAAAGACTTGCGTCAAAAGGAAGAACTGATCAACAAATTGCAGGAGGAAGTGAAAGTAGGTTTGGTGTATTTTTACTTTTATACAGGAGTTGACGTTCAAACGCAAAATTTTGATACTTTATGATGAGGAGTATCCGAATCACCCCCATGTATCTCCCCATTTTTATTTTTTTTGATACTTCGATAATTGATGAGTCCTGAGCTCAAACCCTAATTATGAACTTTTGAATAAATTCTAAGTCAGTTCTGCAATGATTAGATAAACCATAATTTTTAAGGTGTTAGGTTAATCTATGCTAATTAATGATCACAAAAAAACTGAAGCAGAAATGTTCAACAGAACGAGAAAAACATCGAAAACTGATGTTAGGTGAAATATACGAAAAAAATCATCTCATACATACATGGGGATGATTCGGATACTCTTCATCATAAAGTATCTTAATTCTGCGTCAACTCCTCGGCCAGCCTGTATATATATCTATACTTACTATTTATTTTGATATATTTAAAGATAAATTAATTCGTGAAATTATTAAGTGGCTAAATTTTCAGAACCAGAAAGCCAAGGCCGAAGTAGCAGAAAGAGAAAAAGTTCTTTTACAAAAAGATTTAGCTTCAAAAGGCACTGAAATTAAAGACAAAAACGATAACAGCGCCATGGGTGTGCTCGGACAGGGCGATACGACGTCTAATCAGTAAGTAGTCTTTTTCATCCAATTTAGAAGCTATAACTCTTATCGGTGGATCTTCCTCTATTCCTCCTACGTTACGTTATGGGCGGTGGTTAGTGTCTGAGCTGTTAAAGCCGCCCAGTATACCTCTGACATGGATTGTTGACTGTTGTCTAACGACTACAAGCGAGACTGACAGCTTAACCTGGCCGCCGAAGGCCGGAGACGCTCAGAAATTAAACCACTTTGGCGGTCACCCATCTATAGATTGACCGCGAGTTTTGGTGTTTAAGCTCGCCGAACACGCTCCGGTGAGAGAAACTGACTTAGCGCCTCCTATATTCAGCAAGATCTTTTACTTCTTGTTACAATTTGATTAAATTCATGTAAGTGGTCTTTCCCTCTATTTTTTCTTTTATCATTTTTTTATACACTTTTATAAATGGTATGGAAAAACCTTTTATAAAAGTGTCGTGCCATATCAAGTGTATGAATTATTTACAATTAGTAATATATCAAATTAATAACATAATCCTGTAATTGTATAATGCTCCTTATTTCATACAAAATAAGTAATCACACTAATATTATAAACGCGAAAGTTTCTGAGTGTATGAATGTTTGTTACTTCTTCGCGTCTAAATGGCTGGAGCGATTTTAATAAAATCTGGTATGGAGTTAGCTGAGACCTTGGATTAACACACAGTAATAATTTATAAAGCTTAACGCGGGTAAAACCGCGGGGCACAGCTAGTACTTTATAAAATTTGTATCAAATTAGTTCTATTCGATATAGTATTACTTATTTTCCTTCAGGTTTTAATAAAATAGTAATAATGTCCTTCTGGTCGAATTTCAGCCAAGGCGGCCAGTCTCAATGGAGACTAGCCAACTGCGCGAGAAATATTATAGTCTAGCGTGTGCGAAAATACAGAGGCACTTTATATTCCATTCCTATCATGATCGATGGGACGACTTGCTACTCGACAGAAAAGAGGTCGGGTACAGGACTGACTGCTTTATGTGCGCTCCGAGCTACGGGGGTGTCATACCGCCATCTTCCTGACTTCGGGATGATACTGAGAAATTTGATTTACAGAAAAATCCCAATATCGACCCAGAATTTTAACCCAAGACCTCAGTGTTTGTAGTTGCACACGCTACCGATAGGCCAATGAGGCATATTATATAGCCAAAGTAGTACATTTTCTCTAATTAATGTTTTTCAGGAATACTGAAGAAAAGGACATGATCGACGGACAAGTAAGTTTCCTGAACTCAGTAATTGTGGACATGCAGCGGAAGAATGAACAGTTAATGGCGAGAGTTCAAGCACTAGAGGGCACTACTGTTCCAAACGAATCACCTATATTGTAAGTATATCTGTTTAAATTTATCATCAGCCTGGTTTCAGAACGTTGCCATTTGCAACGTTTACCGTAGTCACCGCGCTTGGCATGCGTGTTGGCGGCCGCAGTTAGGTGGCAGCTAGTACACAGGGGGCGCTGCTGGCCGACTGCCTGGTGTATCTCTTAGGCGCCTTTTACGGCACCGATGGCATCATATAATGGAGTGGGCCACTCCATATCAGCCGAAAAACGTCCACTGCTGGACAAAGGCCTTCCCCCAAGGATCTCCACAAAGCTGGCCGGTCTTGCGCTGCTCGCATCCAGCGCAGCGCCTTCCAGCGACCCTTACAAGATCGTCGGTCCACCTTGTAGGGGGCCTGCCCACGCTGCGTGGTCGCCACTCGAGAACCTTTCTGCCCCGGCAATTGGTTCTACGAGCTATATGCCCCGCCCACTGCCACTTCAGTTTGGCAATTCTTTGGGCTATGTCGGCTACTTTAGTTCGCCCGTGAATTTCGACCTTTATTTTTTCGATCGCGCTAGGATACTTCGAGCATAGTTCTCTCTATTGCTCTTTGGGTGACCTTGAATTCTTATGGGGCATGGGGCCCACAGTAAGCGACCACGTCTCTATTCCACTCTTTTATTCTTTGAAACCACACGGCATAATATAGTATTATAGTAATAGTCATGTTTTAATATCGGAAGACGCACCGTGGGCAAAATTTCCCCCATTCAAAGTGAACCTGAAGATTTGACAGATTGGGGTAGCTGGATCTGCTGGTGTCTGTACTATTTTTTTTAAGCTAGAGATGTTTTCCACAGCAATGGCCGCAAAGCTCGTGCCGTAGCGCCGCGGCTGTTCTGCGACATCTGCGACGTGTTCGACGCGCACGACACGGAGGAGTGCCCGCGCCAGTCGGCGGAGCCCGACGCGCCGCCGCAGCCCAACAACCGGCGGCCGCCGCCGCCCCCTCGGCCCTACTGCGATATTTGCGAAGGTAGTCAAGTCTCATATCAGCTGTACCTGCTAAACTTAGCAACTAATTCGGCGATGAGCGCGACTATACTACAATATTTTTGAATTTGTTTAAGTCTTGTCTTTTGGCACTGCCAAGCGTCAAACCCTGCCGCGACTGCTGTCCCCTAGGCATCTAAGATATTTGTAAAAGCATGGCTGATGACTAGTAACATTTGCTATGTGTAACACGAGGCGGTTGCCACTCCATTCTAGGCCTTCATCCAATATTTGTGAAGTTCAGTGAACAATCTTTTATGTGAGTCCGAGCTACCAAAAACTTCCCCCAGCCCTTTCTAGGCTGCTACGATATTTGTGAAAATGAGTCAACTCTCATAACAGTTGGATGAGTTGGCTAAACTTAGCAACCTATTCGGCGATGAGCGCGACTTTACTACGATATTTTTGATGGTTGTTTAAGTCTGTCTTATGGCAGCTAGAGGTCTAGGATCTACCCAGCAACCAACCCGGCCGCGACGGCTGCCCCCTAGGCATCTAAGATATTTGTAAAAGCATGGGTGATGACTAGTAACATTTACCCCATCCTATTCCTTCATCCAATATAATTCAGTGAACTACCAGCTACCAGAATTCGAGCTACCAGAAAACTTCCCCAATCCCTTTCTAGGCGCAACCCGACTCTCTTCACGACCGCACTATTGTGTACCTAATAGTCAACTTTCTTAAGATAAGCTCCCTAATTCCTTCAATAATTAGCGCGGCCATAGCAGTCCACTACTAACATTTACTATGTGTAACACACGGCGGCTGCCACCCCATCCTAGGCATTCATGCAATATTTGTGAAGTTCAGTGAACTCTCTGTAATGCGAGTCCAACACGCCAGAAAACTTCTCGGATACCATTTTAGGCTTTCACGGTATTCTATTCTAAACTTAGCAACCAAGGCAGCTACTCAGTATAAGAATGGACAGTACGGAAACTACGTACAAACGGTCGAAAAGGCACACTCACACATACATGCGCATCGTCAAGACACCTAAGCGGTTGTCGCGGTGCTGTCAGTAGTGAGTGCCGCGTCAAAACGAGTAGTCACGTACAAGTTTTTCTCCGCAATCTTTTTAAAAATCCACGTGCGTATTGCGAAGTTTACGGCTATTTGAACTCTGCTTCAGCGAGAGCTTTTGTATTTTAACAGTCCTGCTGATGATGAAGATAGAAATGAATGTAAAATGAGAGAAAGAGAGAACAAAAATGTATGCTCTCTACATTTTTGTTCTCTCTTTCTCTCATAGCCACTTACTTCAGTCATGTGGTAAGCACACTCTTTTTTTTCCAATACTTACTATTAATAATCTGTTTTGTTTGTTGCAGTATTTGGCCACACGACGGAAAACTGTGATGAAGAGGAAACTTTCTAATTTCTCTATATTTTTTTATTAGTATTAATGTTACCGTTATTGTTGTTACTCCTTCAGTTGAGTGTTATTTATTATTGTTTACCATAACCATGGTATCGGTTGTTTTATAGTTAATATGTTACACAATGTTTGTAAATAAGTGCTATTGATCTTTTATCTGTAAGTCTATTGTGCATGTTATTTTATTCATAACTAGGTGAATGGCGTATCATTTTTCTTCTGCATTATCTGGATATAATGCATTTCGAGAAATCAGCAAAGCTATCTCTATTTACGGCACAATTTGATCAATCATCACAATCATGATTTTACAATAATTCTACATAATTGCAACCTATTTTAATTTATTATATTAAATAAATACCAAAATATAACAGTTTTATAACAATAAATTGAATTAAATAATTGTATATTTTATTTATATACCCCATATTTTGTTCTGCATCCTAGGTTATTTTGATTATTGCCATAAACAAACATTATTTTAAATTGATATTACCTATAATAATATCTAATATCTAGGGACAATGTCACACAGATCATCCTAGCCCCAAACTAAGCAAAGCTTATACTATGCTTATACTATGGGTACCAGGCGACGATATACATACTTATATAGATAGATAAATACTTAAATACATAGAAAACCTCTATGACTCAGAAACAAATATTCGGTACTCATCACACAAATATTTGCACTTACCGGGATTCGAACTCAGGACCACCAGCTTCGTGGGCAGGAGCACTACCAACTAAGCTATGGTGACCGTCTATTAACTACATATAGTTTAAAATTAAAATTATAAACGTGCTTTCTTTTACAAATTCATTCAATTCAGAGAGTAGGCGCGTCATTACAGGTTAAATCCCATCTCTCGTGTCCTTTTATGATTGCTAACCAGGTTAATGATGGTCTGCCTCGACTTCTTTTTTGGGTCTTCCATTTTAATGTATCTGTTAATAAGCCTCGGACACATAACATGGCCGTAATAAGGCAGAGAACATTCGTGTAGTTTGACTGAGATTTTTACATTTTATAATAATCCTAATAATAATTATCCTGGGACATTATTCTCACATGGCCATCTGATCCCAAACTAAGCAGAGCTTGTACTATGGAAACCAGATAACTGATATACTAAATATACAATTTTTCTTTTGTAAATGCATACTTATGTGTATAGATAATTACTACACCCAGACTTAGGACAAACAGACATGTTCATATACACAAATATCTGTCCTGGGTGGGAATCAAACTCAGAACCTCCTGCGTGAAAAGCAAGCATTTTCGAACCACACCAACAGTTTGAGTGTATTGTGAATATATTTCATGACTATTGTTAAATGTTACTCCTGTTGTTGCATTCTCTTTAGTTACTTCTCTGGACCAAATAGTACTACTTTCTGGGCCTATCAACATTATTTTAATTTGAAAGCAACTCCTCCACTATGGGCATGCATGCCTGTGTCATGGTGTACTTTACTATCATATCATTGACGGACACAAAGTAAATCAAGACACAAAACCACTATTAATGGGACAATATATTAAACATATACTCTACTTATAACATTTATCCATATATGCCAAACTCTGAACAAGTAAACTTATTCAGATAACCAGACCAGAGCACTAAGAAACTTGACATTACTCTTATTTAAAATAAGAAAAAAGAATATTAGTAATAATATCCTCCTAGTCAAAATCCAGTAATGGCCGACCAGTTTAAATGAAGACTAGCCATCTGCTGAGGACATAATATAGTACACAAGAGTGTACACAGGAACATCCATTCCATCACTCTCATTATCCAATAGGATGACTAGCAACTGAACAGTGGTCAGGTTTATTAATAGTATTAGTAGACTAAATTATCTTGCCAAGCAAGTGGCACCATTAATGCCCACATGCATATGTAAGAAAGGGGAGTACTCTCAGAAAGGTAGGTTTAAGTAAATATCCTGCTAATCGGACATCAAAAGACATGTTTTGTTCAATGTTTGATGAAATAAATGATATACTAAGTACTTAAGTCATTGTTATTTATTAATAAGAAATATTTTAATCATACATATATACCTAGACACCATTCATTTATACTTTAATCTAATCCTTCCTTCTTTTCTTTTATGGCCTCCTGAAACAATAATGAATACAGTTAAGTAAATGAGAAGTATTTAACATAATTTTGTGGAATCTATTTTAAATATTGACTGCAAATATAGTGCAGGCTTAAGACAGTTGCCTTGGCATTTCATATTCCCACACAGAACAAAATTTGTTTGATCCATAAATAGCTGCTGTAAATACATGCCATGCTAACCATGGACACTTGCAGTATCAGAGTATAATAAGCCCCCATATAGGGAGCCCATTTAGAGCCAAGGGATTCTTAATCAAATTTGCTGTGTAAATTATTTAGGGAAATAACCAACAATAAAAAATTTAAATAGTCTCTTGGTACTGGCAAAATTATGTGAATACTGTGGATTATCATTGAATAGTTTAGCAATTTTAAGTCAAATATGGCAACTGTCACAATCTTTGTACCACAAAGAATCATATGTACCATCCTGTATCTCCTCTAACATATTTTAGCTTAACATTGCTACTATCATTTCTCAAAACAAATTTATGGATGATTGGATGAAAAACCAATAATTTAAATACCTTTGAATCCAATTCAGTATAATTTACATATAGCCATATTGTGCCACTGTGGAGAGTGTCTAATTGCAATAGAATATTAAATATAAATTACAACACAACTGTTAACATTACCTTGAATCTCTCTTCAAACAATGACAGTTCAGAGGTTAGATCTGTGATAGCATTCATGAATGCTTCTTGTGGAGTATAGTCAGAAGTGGTCTGAATGCGTAGCACAAACTTATGTTCCAGAGGATGAGGGATTTTATAACCAGCAAACAGCACTTTGGGATCCTTCAGCAATTGGCTGAAAAAGACAACTTGTTCATTAATATTATATAGTCAGATAGCTTTGCCTTTTTATTGGAAATGCTTTTATTAATCGTGTTGGTTGTCATTAACAAGAGTAACAATAACTACTAAACATAAAAACTTACTGCCTGATCATGTTTCCTAGCGTGTGGTCTTCCTTATTAACAGTGAAAATAGCAGCATTGGTTACTTTTGTGTCTTCTTCTTTTTGAACCCTAAAATATAAAAAAATGTTGATAGAAAACTGCTTTTATGTAAACTCGTAAACATAATTAGTGTCGGCATCTTTTAGGACTCACTTCTTTTCTCCGTCGTATAACAAGAAAGATTCGAATGTTGGTGGTGCATTCATGTTCCCGAATGGTTATTTTATATTTAATTGTGCACACCGTACGCAATATTATTGAAAAAGTATCCCAAAAAGAATTTAACTAAGTATTTATACGTAAATAACATCAACCACAGGCAATGACAGCTCCACGACAGTGAAACAAAGAGAATAAACAAACGCTATCAAATTCAAATCAAAGAGAATATAATGCGTTTCTTTTAGGCTTTCGAGCATTTATCCAAATGCACGAAATTTTAGGCACATGACAGTCGTCAGAATCATCATCATATCAGCCGAATGAGGTCCACTGCTAGACAAAGGCCTCTCTAAAATATTTCCACAATGGAGTTGGTGTCCATAATCTGGATGGATGGATATGTCATAGTCGCCACGTTTGTCAGATGGTTGGCGCGGCGCTGTGCTGCTCGTTCTTTGGGAGATATTCCCTCGGGAAGTCGGGACTACGACCTTAACGGGATGAGATTATTGAGATTGGGTAGTGATATTCTTCGCATTACATCTAGTTGACAGAATAATCATAGACAATTATTGTGATATCGATTATTCTTTAGTCGATTTCCTATAAACTTGGCAGAATTGTTATCACCATAATACTTCGAGCATTTAGACGCGAAGCGAAGCCGTAATATAGATATACTAAATTAAGGTCGTAGAACCGCTATGGATGGCTGCATGTCATAAATACAGCATAAAGTGTGAAGATTATCAACATCTTATCTCTGCGAAATAGTAGATAGATGCATAAAATATGCTACGAACGACACAACTTCAATGATGATTGCTAAGTACTACCTTTTTTACGTGGTGGAAAAGCTCAAATCGCATGTTGTGTAGGGCTCGACCCACTATTTTAAATTAAAACAGAAGTACAGAAAAATACGCCACAAAACCGATCGGTCGGTTTGACTGCGGGAGAAATGTCCTAATAAACAAGAAAACAACAACAAGATATATACTAAAAATAACTAATAACTATTATTAATCACAGTTGATATTATGGCACTATTTTATGTATTATCAATATCTCGAATATCTATCTAATCTAATTTAGTAAGTAGGTATTTATTTAATTTGTTTTTAAATATATATTTTTTTGGTTCACTCCTAATGTCAGCCGGGTAATCGTTTATTGATGGTTCTGGGATGGAAATTACTCCTCCCTCCGACCGATTCGCGCAGGAGTCCCCCAAAGGCTCAGTCCTTGCTCCGCTCCTGTTCTCGCTGTACACGGTACACCAGCGACATCCCCAAACCCAAAAAGGCTCATCTAGCCATTTTCGCCGACGACACAGCTCTCTACTACTCTAGTAGGAGCCCGTCCGCCATCCACCGAGAACTACAATCCTCAGCCGATGCCCTTGGCAAATGGTTTAGGAAGTGGAGGATCGAAGTCAATCCCACGAAGAGCGCCGCCGTGCTCTTCTCCAGGGCTGACCCCAACCCACCGCAGATCCCGTCCGAATGTTTGGTGAACCTGGGATTTGGTGAACCCGATCCCCTGGGAGAAGAAAGCCAAATATTTGGGAGTGATCCTCGATCAGAAGTTAAACTTCAAGGACCACCTGAGATACGCTTGCAACCGTGCCTCATTTGCCCTTTTTCGATTACACTGCCTCCTGAATGCACGCAGTAAAATGTCCCTTGAAAACAAGGTGAGAATTTACAAGACGTGCATTCGACCGATGATGACCTATGCGAGCCCGGTCTTCGCGCACGCAAAGAGTTACCTCATCCACTACTTGCAGATAGTCCAAAACAAGTTTATGTGACGAGCCGTGGGCGCACCATGGTTCGTCCGTAACAAAAGCCTCCATGCTGATCTCCAATTGCCTACCATCAGGCAATGGATGAAGCAAACGTCCAAACGGTATTTTGACTCTGCCACTCACCATCCAAGTAAATTGGTGGTACAGGCGGTCAATTACACTCCCCTCCGATTCTCAACCAAGCACCGTCGTCCGAAGCACGTCCTAGACGACTCGGACGACGAGATCACCGTCTACCTTGACCACATCAAATCGATCAGAGACTCTCGCAACACTGCACAACCGATATTTCGTATTCGCCGGACGAGAGTACGACCGCGAACGCGTCGCGACCACCAGCGTCCTCCATGACCGGAAATAAACCGGAAGCGAGGCCCACGTCGCGCATTTTTATAGACGAAGAATATGGCTACAACATTTTTTTTATTACCTACGCAAATGATTATTTAGGTATACTTATCGTTTGTAAATTTAGATAGTAGTGTATTTGTACTTTTCCCCTTTTGAAAGCCATGTTGATTATGTTTAATATATTGTTTTTATGTGGGTACTTTCCTAATTGTAAAACAATACGCTTTTCAATTATCTTATCAATACTTCACAATATTGCTATCGGCCTGTAATTAGATAAACTTGCGGTCTCCTTTTTTATATATTGGACGGACTAAAGCTTCTTTCAATTTACTAGGGAATATGTGTTGTTTTATAGATAAACTAGTTGGGCCCCGCGGTTTTACCCGCGTTAAATTCATAAATTATCACAGCTCCCCCCCCATATAGCTTCCCAAATAGCTGGAAAACTGCAATAGTTAGACCTCTACCCAAAACACCTAATGTTACAGAAATACGTGATCTTCGGCCAATTAGTATCTTGCCTTGCCTGTCCAAAGTATTGGAAAAGGTAGTCGCCTCTCAGTTACGCAACTAAGTATATGGAAACTTACATGATTTTGTCTGACATGCAATCGGGGTTTAGAAAAGGCCGAAGTACCACAACAGCTATTATGGACGTAATGGATGATATCTTGAGTGCTCAAGATAGTCGCAAGGGCACAATCCTGGTGCTTTTTGATTTTTCCAGGGCATTTGATGCTTTAGATGCTACTTTGTTGCTATCTAAATTGTCCTACTATGGTTTTGACACTCAGGCACTCAAATGGTTTGAGTCGTATCTGACTAACCCAAGTCAAATGGTGGTTATCAATAATATTGACGGCACAGTTACGCAATCTACACTTTCATCTGTTAATAGGGGAGTTCCACAGGGATCAGTTTTGGGACCACTATTATTTATATTATACAGTCTGCACTGTATTTATAAATGTGCATATAGTTAATGTTATAAAGCACTGTAAAGGTCATGGCCCATAATCCGACCCGGTTCAAAAATGTTTTTGTACAAACACGAAAATGATGGCAAATAATGCAGGCATAACCCACTGTTCATTATATGTAAAAAGAAAAAAATAATTCTATGGAGAGATCTTGCAGTAGACCGATCAAAATTGGATAATAATTAGCTGCACCAGCGGTTTCGCCCGTCTCTAAATTATTTTATCCCTATGTCACTATGTCACTGGGATAAAAAGTTTACTATGTCCGTCTACAAATCTAATATGTATATAAGATATATTTTTTTGTCTATTCATAGGAATTTGACATGACATGATAGATAAAAAATAATTAAATAAAGTATTTTCTTAATCTATGCTATGCACCTAAGGTATTAAACAAACACTCATTCTTTACATGTATATCTCTACGGGGCAAGCAATTTAACCAAAATCGGTTCAGTAGTTTAGACTTGAAAATGAAACAAGCAGACTTACTTTGCCATTGTTTTGTTAAATAAAAATATTATCATGACACTTATATAGCAAACTCGTTCGGTCAGGTAATAAATAACACGTATATTGCTGTCTCGGTCTCACCCGAGCTTTGTTGCGGTCGCGCAATAATACAATGTATTATATTTTATTTCATGATCCCCATCGGCCATAGTAATGCACCACTTACCATTGAAAAGTATAATCATTTGTCTTTGATTCCCCCCATATTTCATTTCTGTACGCCGTAGGTATATTTTTCGTACTAAATGGGCCATTACCTTTCACATATATGCTGATGACGTGCAAATATACTATCCAGTAAATAAAAATGAACTAGATGATGCAATTAATAGAGTAAATGAAGACTTAAGTAGTATACAGGACTGGGCGCAGCGTAATTCCATTATGTTGAATGCAAGCAAATCAAAAATATGATTCTCGGTTCCAAAAATCAGATTGGACATCTGGGTTCCAAGGACTTAAAACTGGAAATTAACGGAAATTATATAGAAAGAGTGCATGAGACCCGCAATCTTGGACTAATTATGGACGTAGAACTACGTTTTGAGAAGCACATTGCAGATATTGTTAGACAATGTTTTGATCGATTAAAACTGCTATACAAAATGCGTCCTCATCTATGTACTGAGTTACGTGAACAGCTAGTCGACTCACTAGTGTTATCAAAATTAACTATCTGGATGCGGCTTATGGACCTAGATTACTGACAAAGACATCAAATCTAATTCAACGTGTGCAAAATGCCTGTGCGCGATTTCGCTACAATATTCCACCAGAGATCATGTAACTCCTTATCTAAACGACAGCAATGTCCTCAAAATGAAATATCGTAGAGATTTACACTTGGCTACACTTTTGTTCGGTGTTATTAAGACGGAAGCCCCCATATACCTTTTCTCCAAACTGGTCTGGAAGAGCGATCATAATAGGTACACAGCTCGCACAGCTACGGCTCCATTAAACGTTCCACGATATAAAACTACTGCGTTTCGAGGTAGCTTTAAATATAGCGCCACAAAGTGCTGGAATGACATTCCTCCACCATTACGCAAACTTAATTGCGTTGCCAATTTTAGACTAAAGTTAAAGTCAATATTTCTCCTCCAACAAAAATCCAGCACGAATATATAATTAATTTCAACTAGCCTTAAATTAAAACGTCCGTTTTTTTTTGTTATTAACCATATTTTATTTTTGTTTGATTTTATTTATTTATTTAACTTCTGCAACGCGTGTTTTACACTCGCACACTTACTCGTGCTTAGCCTCTTCAGGCGTCAGCTGAAAATCGGGCTGTTGGTAGGTATAAACCAACCTAACTGCAGCATTACCGAGCTGCTGCCTTTTCCGCACACAATATTACACCGGGGAGCATTTATGTACTGGATATGTAGTGGTACAGGTGAACATCACATAACATTGTTTGTTCTAGTTTATTGTTTTATTTTTTGGCTTTTTATGTGTGATGTTTGCAATATTTTTTCATAAGTTGTTCCTTGTATTCTTTGGTTTACTTTTATAAACTGTGTGTTGAATAAATCATATTATTATTATTATCATCATAGTTGATAGCGTGATAATATGTAGCCTATATGATGACCCGACTTCTTAGTATTATCTAATATTCATCTAAAATTTAAAGTAAATCCATGCTGTACTTTTTGAGTTTAGCCCGGACATACATACAGACAAACAGATAAAAATTCTAATAACTATATTCTTGGCTTCGATATCGATTTAGATCACGCCCCAAGTATCCTTTAAAAAAATATTCAATGAACAGTTTCGACTTTCCTACGATTTTATTATATGTATAGATTGACAAGTTTAGCCAATACTGGGCTTACCTTGTCCGTGACAAATTTCAAGTCTGACGATGATTTGCTATTGTTCATATTTTTTATTATGTTTTTAACATCTATGGCGGTCACTGGCTGCCATCTTACGCACACGTCCGAATATTTTACATAGGAGCGTCGATCAAGCCAAATCTCATTACATTTATGTTTTATACTATCTAAATCTTATTTTGTCTGTAGAAAAGTTTAAGGCAAAATTATTACTAATATCAGTTAGATACTAAAACCACCACGGTATCCAGCCTCACAGTGCTTGTAGCGGTGGCTCTGGGTACTCATGAACGATCTCGTCGGTACCCCCGCTGCACACTGAGGTCCACAAACTCTCAACCGGGGAGGGGAGGGGCCCGAATGCCTCCTCCCTACCCAGCACGCACAAGCGCGTTTAGGCAACCTGACCTACAGAAGGTTACCTCTTCCCGGGACCGCTTATACGAGACGAGTGGAGTTTCTCCTCCAAACGCCAGCGATCCCAGGGGCGGCGCCCAGCCGGGGAGAAGCCAGCCGGGCGCCGCATACTCTCTCGTGCAGAGATTAGCTCCCAGCGCCGGTGCTAAGCACTACCTAGGTACCTATAACTATCGGCCATGATAAATCGTGAGGGTGCTCGCACATTGACGGTACTGATAAAGTGCAATAATAATGTCAGGCCACTATAACTAGATGTGTAGGGCAGCTCTATGTGTGGCAGTATGAGAAGTGTCCTCTACTGCCGCCATGCAAGCAGCTTCGATCACAGCGATCGATTCGAAGACAGCGATCTGTTTGTGGGACAGTCGCTGTGCCGGACTGGCAGGAGTCGGCAATAGGGGAGGGCAATCCCGAGCCCTCCCAGGGCACGTGTCCCGACTAATTGGGACATGGCGGATCAAGCGCCAAGATGTAACGTATAAAACGTTACGTACCTATTTTAGTGGCATGATCTCGCTTGCGTGCATTCGAGACAACCGGTTCCCGAGGAGTGGCTATCGCTGTTTAGCGGCCCTCGCCCCGCGACCTCAGACTCTCGAGACTCGGGAAGCAAGCACACGTAGACGTTGCTCGCGCATTTCTTTTTATTATAATTATAATTTTACGCAACAATATACGAATAACAGTTTAATAACAAGTTCTTACCATACTAAAGAAGATATATATATATATCAGTGAAAACCAGCCGTGTATAACGGATTATTTTTTATCGCCCCCCATACAGGGGTTCAAGTTTGGGGCTAAACTTATATCTGGTCGAGGCCCTATACCTACATGAAGGAAGTCTGTCTCCCGCTGCCCTAGACGGTTCCTGAACGGCTGGACGCCACTCTTTCCTGGCTGCCAGGCTGCCGATCACCGCCTTCGCGTCGCGTCGTCGCTTCACTCTAAGGGGAGTCAAGTACCTAAGCTCGGCAGAATTAAGATAACGACCGGCCTGTTACCCACGGCCTACCACCATTTTGTTTTTTTACAATTTTCCTTTTTAGTTATTTATTAAAATAACAATTTTTGTTCACGGAGTTTGGGTTTCATTTAACAAAACCCAAAGAATAACCGTAACATTGGCGCCCATAACGTGGTTTTTTTTAAAATAAAGGTCGTTATTTTAATCACTGTATTCTGCCGAGAGTAGATGGTGTTGTGTATGGTGTTTTGTGTTTGTTTTTTTATTTTTGTGAAACGTTATTATTATTTTTGGTTGCCAGTAACTAAGGTGTACGAAATTAAATATAATTCTAGTGTGGTCTGTGTTTATTACCGTGTGTTTATTTAATTGCAAAAGTACTGTCGACAAACAAAATACTTATTACCTAATGATTTTTAATAAATTTGCATGTGTATTTTTTTAAATTATTCTCTACATAATTAAATACAGTCAGCAATTAAATAATCCTGATTTTGTTATATTTGTGATTTTGTAGGTATCCATTTTTTGGCCTTATTTTAAAAATAATTCCTTTAAATCTAATTAATTCATTATAATTCCCTGCTATCTACTTTTAAGAAGTAGGTATAGTCAGCATTACATTTTTTCTATTGTATTATCTATTTGTTACATATAATTTATTTTGACATTTTATAATCCATATTATTATTAGGTAAAGTCAGCAAAATAATATTATTTAATTCATTCCACATTATTATAATTACAATCTACATACTAAATAATCCGCAATTTTATTATTTTGTTTGTTTTTATTTTAATGTATAGTTTTTATTGATATTATTACTTATTTTTATTATGATTAGAAAATGTTTTCATTTTGTTGAAATATAATGGCAACGGAATTGATAAACAATTAAATTGTGTGTTCTATTATATATTTATATAAAAATAAAAAAAAATAAAATTAAAAAAAATTGTTAATCTTCTTCGTACACATTAGTTGCAATTTTGTATGTTGCTTATTTGTTTATTTTATTGTAGTACTTAATTTTTTTTATTTTTGAGTAAATTTGAAAAACAACCAAACGTTACTAAATTCTTAGTTACTATTGTAACAGACGGAGTTGTTTGTTGTTTTTTTATTAGCAATACTGTTCAATAGCTGCCCGGCAACGGTTTATATATATATATATATATTTGTTTTTGCGATAATTCTTATAATGGCCTACCGTATTAAGTTTATGTCACTACAAAAGTCGGAGTTAGAGTATGAGGTTGCTATAAGGGGCGTAACACCTGCTAGCACGGTTATAGAACTGCGCAAGCAAATAGCAGAATGTGGACCTGTATTTCCTTCGGAAGATATCCTCATTGGGGTTCATGAGCCGGCTAAGGATCTGGAGGGTGTACTAGACGTAATTGAAAGAGTTAATAAGAATTTGGAACTTAAACCCTTAGATAAGAATACTTTTCTTCGTACAGAAAACATGCTTAATCATCTATACCATCGGCTTAATCGCATTGCTTGTAGTGATGCACTTAAGAAAACATACAATGAATGTGTCGATTTATATAAGGCGGCTTCTGATAAACTTAGTTCTCTAACAGATTCCACCGTAGATCACCTTGGTAATGCTATTGCTGACGGTCAGCTTTCTGCCATTGCACCTATAAACGTATCAGTATCTTGCGAAGGGAATGGGAACAAGTTTTCTAAATTGAGATTTGATGGGAAATCATGTGTTCGAGCGTTTATTCAACGTTGTGAAGAGTTTTGTGCCGCCAAGGACATTCCCAACGATAAAATTCTCGCTCAAGCACTGGATATATTTTCTGGTGATGCTTTAAATTGGTACAGGAGCATTAGGTACTTGGTGTCTGGTTGGAATGATCTAGTTACTCTATTGAAACGTGATTTTGATCAAGTGGATTATGATTACAAGCTGTTAAACGAAATAAGGTGTCGTACTCAGGGCGAAAGTGAGAATATTGTCATATACTTATCAAATATGGAAGGTCTCTTTTCCAGGCTAACAGATAAGTTGCCTGATTGTGAAAAAATGGAAATTATACTGCATAATATTCGTCCGACATATCTCAATGCATTAGCGTCTAGTCCAGTTATTAATAACATTAATGATTTGCGAACAATATGTCGCAATTATGAAAGCATCCAATCACGATTTTCCCAATTCAGAGAACCGCCAAAACAAACATCGACAACTTTAGCACCAGAGTTTGCTTATTCTGGCAGTTCATCTAGTAAGGGCTATTATTCTAATAAATTCCAGTATGGAAGCCGGGTTAATAATAGTATTGGCGATAGGGGTAGTTCGGGTCAGCACTTAAGCGGAAATGCACAAAGATTAATAGCGTCTCATAGTGATAAATATGTACATGCAGTTGGTGCTAGTTCTCAGAAACCACGTTTCTGTCCCCGTTGCTGTAATGATACGCATAATCTAAGGCAGTGTACAGAACGTGATATTGTATGTTTTTCCTGCGGCCAAAAGGGAGTTAAGGTTCCCGATTGTCCACACTGTGCGGGTTATAAGAGTCCCGTTCCAAAAAACTAGTTTGTGAGAATCGTGTTGACAGTAGATTCCGATTGAATGACTGGAACGAATGGCTACAAACTATAAGAGTGTTTTTTAATTCTTACATGGTCCACACGATTCTCGGAAAAGACTGTAATCTCGATGACAGACCTTATGTTTCTGTTAAGATTAATGATATGTCAGTTTCTGGACTTTTAGATTCCGGCTCAGCTGTCACTATTATAGGGAACGGTGCACACTCTATCCTGGAGAAAAGTGGGTTGTCATTAGTTAAGGATGAACTTATTACAGTTACAGCTGCTGGTGGACAAAAGTTTACAAGTCTAGGTTACATCGATATTCCCGTAAATTTTGATGACAAGTTTCATGTGCTCAGAGGTATTGTGGTGCCTGAAATTAAAACAAGTTTAATCTTGGGTATCGATTTTTGGCGCAGTTTCAAACTTTGCCCTAAATACATCAGTAGCATTACTACTGGAAGTGTGGCCAATTCTCCTTCCGATTCCCGGGTGGATTATATTCAAGGTTACGCTACTCTTGATGCCTCTCAAAAGCTTGCGGCTAGCAAGGTTATACAACAATTTGAGGACATTTCCTTTCAAACCAAGGGCCTTGGGAAGACGAGCCTTATCACACATCGTATTGACACTGGAACAGCTCAGCCAATACGACAACGGTATTATAGAATGTCTCCCGAGAAGCAGCGTATTTTGACTGAACAAGTTGATGAAATGCTGGCATTGGATGTGATCGAGCCTTGTGAAAGCGCTTGGTCATCTCCAGTTCTTATAGTCACTAAAAAGAACGGTCAGCCAAGGTTTTGCTTGGACAGTCGTAAACTCAATTCAGTCACTAAGCGTGACGCTTATAATCTCCCTTACATTTCGGAGATATTGGACAACTTGCGTGAAGCTCGATATCTTTCTACTATCGATTTATCAAAGGCCTTTTGGCAGATTCCTATAGCCGCAGAAGATCGAGACAAGACTGCTTTTTACGTTCCAGGAAGGGGAAGTCTGTGTTTTAAGAGAACAGCCTTTGGATTAACTAACGCACCTGCTTCCCAGCAGAGGCTGGTTGATCTTTTGTTTTCCGAATTTGAATTGAATGTTTTCGCATATTTGGATGACGTCATTGTCATCTCCAAAGATTTTGATACTCACGTGACACTCCTCTTACGTGTTCTAGAAAAATTGAAGCGAGCAAACCTAACGGTGAATTTAGAAAAGTGTAATTTCTTTAGTTCACAGCTTAAATACTTGGGGTATGTCGTGGATAGTGGTGGTTTGCGTACAGACCCGGAGAAAGTAGAGGCAATACTTAATTATCCGACACCTAAAAGTCGCAAGGACCTGAAACGTTTTTTAGGAACCGCAACTTGGTACAGGCGTTTTGTCCCAAATTTCAGTACTATAGCTGGGCCATTGAACAAACTTACGTCTACCAGGAAGGGTTCTCCTGCCTTTAACTGGACTCCAGAAGCGGAAGCTGCTTTTCAAAAGCTCAAAGAGTGCTTAGTTTCTGCTCCAGTATTGTCTTGTCCCGATTATTCAAGGCCGTTTGAGGTGCACACGGATGCAAGCAGCTATGGCATAGGTGCTATGCTTACGCAGAATTTGGATGGCAAGGAACATCCCATTGCTTACATGAGCAGGTCGTTAACAGCAGCCGAGCGGAATTATAGTATCACCGAGCGCGAAACATTAGCTGTCATTGCTGCCCTCGAACACTGGCGATGCTATTTGGAGAACGGTCAGCAATTTACCGTATATACTGACCATAGTGCTCTCAAATGGTTTTTGTCACTAAGCAACCCTACTGGCCGGTTGGCACGATGGGGTGTACGCTTGTCTGCGTTCAACTTTGTGA
This sequence comes from Pseudoips prasinana, assembly GCA_951640165.1. Lineage (NCBI taxonomy): Eukaryota > Metazoa > Arthropoda > Insecta > Lepidoptera > Nolidae > Pseudoips > Pseudoips prasinana. Next base: position 12,112,946 of record OX621241.1, on the reverse strand, counting down.
TTAAGCACCGAAAAGGGGTAGACAATGTTATCCCTGACGCGCTTTCAAGGTGTATTCCGGTCAATACCATTCGTCTTTCCGACTCTTATTTGGACTCTCAGGACACTTGGTACAATAAAATTTATGATGGTTGCGTAAACAATCCTGAAAAGTTTCCCAATTTCATTATAAAGGGCGATGCCTTATTTAGACTTACCAAGAACAAGCATGAGCTTACTTCTGAATTTTCATGGAAAGAGGTCATTCCCTTGGAGTTGCGCAATGGTATTCTTACCAAGAACCATTGTGAGCCCACTGCTGGTCACATGGGAATTTTCAAAACTTATCGTCGTCTTGCGTTATGCTACTACTGGCCCGGTATGTACCAGGATGTAGTTAAATTCGTGGGTAGTTGCGAGAAGTGCTTATCGTATAAATCTCAGAACCACCAGATATTGGGTGAAATGGGTCGGCCAAAGCATTGTTCTCGGCCATTTCAAATGCTGTCTATAGATTTGATGGGTCCACTACCGACCACTAGGAAGCAGAATAATTTTATATTAGTAGTTACATGCTGTTTTTCCAAATTTTGCCTAATATTTCCGATTAAAAGAGCGACGGCTGACATTATCACTAAGTTCTTGGAGGAGTCTGTGTTTCTAGTCCACGGCGTTCCTCAGACTATCCTTATGGACAATGGCCCTCAATTTACTGGCAAAGTAACCGAAGAGCTGTTTAGGAAATACAATATTCCGAATGTTCAGTATACACCCAGATATACCCCTCAGGTTAATTTGGTTGAGCGTTATAATAGGACCATCATTACTTGTATATCTACCTATGTCAACGATGACCACAGATCGTGGGACTTATTCATACCAAAAGTGCAGTTTGCCATTAATAGTTCGGTGAACGAGGCCACTGGTTTTACTCCTTCATTTTTGGTTTTTGGACGTGAGCTGGTAGCTTGTGGTTCTCATTATACAGACAATGATTTGGGTGATGAGATTATCTTTTTACCGCGAGATCGTTACGCTGAAAATTTAGGTTGTTTATCGGGTATATTTAATGACGTACAGTCCAAACTTTGGCAGGCTCATGCTAAGAATACGTCTCATTACAATTTACGCCGTAAATTTGCGGAGTTTAATGTGGGTGACGTTGTTATGAAACGAACTTATTTTCTGAGTGATAAGGAATCTCGATTTTCTAAGAAGCTGGCTCCCAAATTCATTAAGGCAAAAGTTATTGCCAAGAAATCACCATTGGTCTATGAGCTAGAGGACATCAAGGGTAAGAATCTAGGCAAGTGGCATATTAAAGATTTGAAGTTAGCTAGTTTAGGGGGGGTTGATTAAAGTGTAGTTGAGCATTTTTTTTTTTATTTTCTCAAGGTATAGCAGACGCTGAGTAGGATCTTGTTTTTTTTAGAACTAACAAGACCCTATGTTGCGCGGGGGGTATGTAACGTATAAAACGTTACGTACCTATTTTAGTGGCATGATCTCGCTTGCCGTGCATTCGAGACAACCGGTTCCCGAGGAGTGGCTATCGCTGTTTAGCGGCCCTCGCCCCGCGACCTCAGACTCTCGAGACTCGGGAAGCAAGCACACGTAGACGTTGCTCGCGCATTTCTTTTTATTATAATTATAATTTTACGCAACAATATACGAATAACAGTTTAATAACAAGTTCTTACCATACTAAAGAAGATATATATATATATCAGTGAAAACCAGCCGTGTATAACGGATTATTTTTTATCGCCCCCCATACAGGGGTTCAAGTTTGGGGCTAAACTTATATCTGGTCGAGGCCCTATACCTACATGAAGGAAGTCTGTCTCCCGCTGCCCTAGACGGTTCCTGAACGGCTGGACGCCACTCTTTCCTGGCTGCCAGGCTGCCGATCACCGCCTTCGCGTCGCGTCGTCGCTTCACTCTAAGGGGAGTCAAGTACCTAAGCTCGGCAGAATTAAGATAACGACCGGCCTGTTACCCACGGCCTACCACCATTTTGTTTTTTTACAATTTTCCTTTTTAGTTATTTATTAAAATAACAATTTTTGTTCACGGAGTTTGGGTTTCATTTAACAAAACCCAAAGAATAACCGTAACAAAGATAAGTCCACGGCAGCTAGGTTTACTCGGTGCGAGTCGCGACATACCCACCCACAGACACTTTGCGGGTGGCATGCGTAGACATTCCCCCTGCCTTAACAAAAAAAAAGGCAGAGTTCATTCGCTACTGTTACAGCTAGTGGCAGACTGTCTGCTTGATTCACACATGGCAAGCCACATCAATCTTCATGATGCCCAATTACTATACAGCCAGGAAGACATCAATGAATGCGTGCTTTCTTGACTTGTCCAAGGCCTTCGACTTGGTATCATATCAAAGGCTTTGAGTAAAGCTACGCAAGGAAAGCACCGTGGACAAGTACAAGTTCTGTTATAGATGTCCTTACGTATTGCTATAAAAATCAGACCAACAATGTTAAGGGGGGGGGGGGGGGGGTGGAGAGTTGTCTCAACGTATATGGGATGAACTGCGGAGTGAGGCAATGGGAGCGAGGTGGACTACTCGACGCCTCTTTAAATAACACGCGTCGTTAAAACTCAGTTAACACCAACAACGGTTTCCACATTTACAGAACTTGTAAGTTATAAGTTACTTACCTACATACATAGACTCACGCCTGTTTCCCAGAGGGGTAGGCAGAGACAACGGATTTCCATTTGTCACGATCTTTGCATACTTCTTTTGCCTCGATTACTGTCATTATATTCTTCATACATGCTCGCCGGTTTAGGGTACTTCTGACCTGCCCTTTCTTGAGAACATCTCCAATTTGGTCAGAGAATGTTCGACGTGGTCTTCCCCTTCCGGTTGTCCCATTCACCCAGGCCAGGTATACTTCTTTTGTCAATCTTCTTTCATTCATCCTTTCTAAATGGCCAAACCATCTCAGCATGCCTTTTTCAATCTTTGTGACTACATCCTCTTTCACACCACAACGCTCTCTTACATCAGTATTTCGAATTCTGTCTCTCAAAGTCACACCACACATACTTCTCAGAGCTCTCATTTCCACTGCATTTATTTTACTTTCATTCTTTTTCTGCCATACCCAACTTTCACTTCCATACATTAAAGTTGGCACTAACACTCCATCGTGCACGGCTAGTCGGGCCTTCTTTGATACTTGCCGGCTACTCATAAAGGCGTGTAGTGCCCCATTCACTCTGTTCCCCGCATTTACTCTTCTAACAATATCTTTTTCATATTTCCCATCTCTCGTAAACAAAGTTCCCAAATATACAAACTCATTCACCTGTTCGACTTTCTCTCCTCCAATCACAATATCACACGCTGTCGTGTATTCATCCCTCTCAAATACCATTACTTTCGTCTTACCTACATTCATTTTCATCCCTTTCCTTTCAAAGGATTCATACATATTTGTTACCATCACCTGCAACTCGTCCGCCGATGATGCAAGTAAAACTTGATCATCAGCGTAAAGCAGACATTTGATGAGTAACTCATTCATCCTTACACCGCATTCACTTTCTTTCAAATCTTTTAAACAGCTATCCATGAATAGGTTAAACAACCACGGTGACGCTACACATCCCTGTCTAACACCCTTTTGGATGCTAAACCACTCGGTGTATGACCCGTTAATCCTCACGCAAGCTCTGGAATCCCTATAAAGAGATTTCAGTGCTTGAACAAGGTTGTCGTTCAACCCATACATGGACAGTACCGACCATAGTTCATTCCTCAACACTCTATCGTAGGCCTTTTCTAAGTCTACGAAGGCACAGTAGACCTTTTGGTTTTTGCCCAAAAACTTCTCTACTATACTTCGCAGAGAAAAGACCTGATCCGTGCATCCCATTCCTTTCCGAAAACCCGCCTGTGCATCCCATATTTTCGCATCGGTTTCTTTCACAACTCTTTCAACCAATACTTTTGCATACAACTTACCAACGACGCTGAGCAGACTAATGCCCCTATAGTTTTTACAGTCTTGCCGTGAGCCTTTCCCTTTGTAAAGAGGTACAATGACAGCCTTGCACCAATCACTTGGCACTTGGCCGGTGGTATAGCATAGATTGAAAAGGCTGTACAGCTGACTCGCTATGACGCCATGTCCAGCCTTCAGCATCTCGGAAGTTATCCTGTCATACCCTGGTGACTTACCTGATTTCATACCCTTAATAGCTTTCACAATCTCATCCATACCAATTTCATCTTTACATTTGTTCTCGTCTATACTTAGTGAACTACGTTCACTCTCTGTTACACCTCTTTCATACAAACTTTCAAAATACTCCTTCCAACGTTTTAACACGCATTCTTCCCCTTTCACTATATTTCCATCTTGGTCTCGTATGGATTTCAGTTCTGAGGTTTGAGTTATGCCTCTTACTGATCTAACGGATTTCCAGAAAAACTTAATGTTCGTCTGAAAATCCTTAGACAACCTTCTATCAAAATTATCCTTTTGTTCATTTTTCTTTTCATTCACCACATCCTTTACAATTACTTTCATTTTCCTATAATCATTCCAGGCCCTTTCTATATCCTCATTCGTCGCCTTATTCATTCGTTCGTTTGCTCTGGTGGATAGCCAGTCTAACCACGCTTTCTTCTTTTCACATACAACTTTTTGTACACTTTTATCCCACCAAATATTCTTCATCTTTCTTCCTCTTCTTCTCTTTATTACACCACATACTTCACCAGCTACACTCACCACACCTTCTTTGACTACCTTCCATAGCTCTTCTACTTCTCTTATGTCTTCAGATCCCTCAAACTTCTCAACCAACTTACTTTTGTACTCGTCTGCCACTTCTTCCTCTTGCAGTTCCTCTACTTTTATTCTCTCTAGTACACTTTTAGTCTCAGGGATTCGGTGGCGCCATCCTTTGGACAGACCACTTATTCGGCTCATCACCAGAAAGTGGTCTGTATGGATTGCGGTCCCACGATAGACTCTTGTGTCTAGAACATTCTTTCTCAGTCTTTCATCTACAATCACGAAGTCAATCATACTCTTTCTCACATTTTTCCTCTCTCGTGTAAACGTATGGATTCTTTTATGTTCAAACATAGTATTTGTAACACAAAGACCCCATTCCAAACATATCTCAAGCAGACTGTACCCATTCTCATTCTCACTCTCGTCACCGAATTGACCTAGTACTCTTTCAAAACCATCACGTTTTACCCCAACCCATCCATTAAAATCACCTAACATTATTACTCTTTCATTATACCGACTTAACCGCAACACATCTCTCAGGGTCTCCCAGAATGCCTTTCTTTCCTCTTGTTCTCGCTGTATTACAACTGCACCCATATCTACAGGAGCGTACCTGCGTACACTCCTACTAGGAAGATACGGGTCATACCAACTTTCATTCTCAACCACATTACTCTTGCATTCACGCATTCGAACTCAGTCACACACTCAGACATACTTGTGGAAAGAATGAGACCCACACCTTGGCAAGCTCGGGTGGTGTTCGGTACTCCAGACCAATACGCCGTGTATAGTCCGTGGTTTGTAGTATCACACCCTTTCCGCTTCGTCTCATTCACACACAACACATCGATCCGCTTTTCACTCATCAGCTGACATACTTCGTCCATCTTACCTTCTATTCCTCCTCCAACATTCAACGTAGCAAAACGGCTCTCCGTTGACCACTTTTCGCCTCTCTGGGAAACGAGACGTGACGGGTGGCGGACCACGTCGCCGCCATTGATTACTATTTACCTACTGGTGATTTAAATGATTTGAATATTGAAAGAGACCGGAGGGCGCTGGCTGTCCGGTGTAATATGCAGTTTCGTAGATTTTAACAGTGTACCAAGGATGTCAAAATAACACATTTTGTAGTGAACATCAGAATGACTGGCCCAACTGATCGATCAGCTTTAAAATATGACTAAAGGTAATGGCCCATTTAGTATGAAAAATATACCTACGGCGTACAGAAATGAAATATGGGGGGAATCAAAGACAAATGATTAAGTACTAAATTTTTGTAAAAGCGAATTGATATTTTGGAGCCCTTACGTGGAGATTCTAAATGTGGGCAGTCATTCAGACATCAGAATGACTGGCTAATTTTTAAATTCATTTTCTCAGTTGTTCATTATGTACCAATTATTTAAACAAAGGTATCAAATAGTAGCAAATAAGTATTAAAATTTAGTCATATTTTAAAGCTGATCGATCAGTTGGGCCAGTCATTCTGATGTTCACCATTTTGTAGCCTATTGCCAGACATTTTACATTGTGCAGTCTGTACACGGTGACATACAGCGCCCTCTCTGTGCAATATAATAATGCGTTCATAATGTTGATTTTACTGCCACGTTATTGTAGTTCATGTTGTGACTATTTAATTATTTTATATAAAATCTTAGGGAATTAAGATATATGGTAACGGATAGAAATAAAACCACAAATACAGCAGAAAACACCGTTTATTTTATAATTATGAGAGAATTTCAGATTGATAACCTACATACAGAATAATATGACTATAAAAACAATCTAACTTGAATTTTACATGTGTCCAGAATCTCACTGTTCATTTGATGCATAATACAATATTTAGTAACTTTAACAATGATTGTAATTATTCAGTGTTCCTTTACAAGAAGATTATGTGACAACTTTGTCATAGGGAATAATACAACTTTAATATAAATTCTGAATACTTTATAGGTACAAGAAACATCCGTAGAACGGTTACTAAACTATTATAACATTTTTGTCTAAACTAAATTAAGAAAATAACATGATTTAAAATAAATTATAAACTCTAATACAATATTACAATAATGTTTCACATCATTCAACGCCAAGCAACATCAAAGATTTGGAAAGAATAAAGCACAATTCTGGAATTTTTTGATAATTACGAACATTTAACTACAAATTGAAGTCTAGCGACTCTACTGATAAACAATAGGTATAATTTGAAGAACATTAGGTAGACCGTAAATAGAGCCTTATCAGTAGGCTTGCCCTTGATTCTCATCATAGTATCATTTATGGGCACCTTTCGTGATATAACCAACTATGGGCAAATGATAAACGCAATAATTCACTAGCTGGTCACCTCATGTATATATAAGAGGTACATATATATAGTTATTGCGCAGTTTTACAATAACAAGGTAGTTAAAAGCTATGGTACTGATTTTTTTAGAACACATTAACTGATTTGAATACATCAATTTCGCATTGCTAGTACTTCGTAGCTGGTAATCATTAGGTGCCCAATATTAGGTACATTTGAATATCTAATTGCAGGAAGAATATTCACATGACACAGAGATATATAACATGTTAATAAATAAGTAACGTTAGTAAATATCGAGGAAAAAGTAAATATTTTAGGTAAGACTCGAGGCGATAGTAAATCGTTTTAAGAATCTGGCTTTGTTAACTGGGATCTTATAGTTACGTTTCAAATGTTCGTTGTTTCACAAATTCTTACCAAACATTATTTTGCTCCGTGGAATGATAAAATTACATACTTTAATATATTTATAAAGAGCTACGGGTTTCTTGAATTAGATTCAAACTATTGTTTACATGCTGTTAATATGTGTTACATTTACATCAAGATTTAATCAAGAGTGAAAATCACGAGATCGATGGAACCTCATTTTCATCAACTCAAAATTGCCGAATAAGCTTAATAAACAGCACTGCATTCTTTTTTGGATTACGTTTAACACTTACTAGCTATCGTCTGTTATGTAATAAAACGCTATGAGAATTGACACATAAGTATATAAACTATACTAATTGTGTACGTACTTATACAAAATTAGCAATCCAATCAACAATATGCGTACTATTGATTATGAAAATATCTATATTTTACGATATATTGAAATTTGTTAGAACATACGTGTCGTGGCGCGCCCCGAGGCGCGTTGGGCCGGACCGGGCCACGGCCGCACGGCACGCTGGGCCGGACTGGGCCTGAGGCCCGCCGGCCCGCGGCCGATATTTGAACACGAGAACATCACTTATATGTACACTAATAACAGAAGATATAATTGCAATATTACGGTTGATATTATTAGAATAATAGAGTTTATTAAAAGCTGACTAGAAGTTCGGTTATACCTACTCTAACGATTTATTTTACAAATTAGTATGGGACGCGAAACGTTGCGACGCAGGCGCGAGCGCGGTGGCGGCGCGGGCGGCGAGCGGAACGCTTCGCGGCCGCGGAGCGCGATCACTTGTGCGAAATGTTCCCGACGAGGGCAGATCACTACCATTAACATTATATTGGTGTCAGGTACGCGGCCTCGCTTCGAGACCAGTATTACATTACAATACTTATTCTAGAGATACGATGAGATTAGATGCGACTAGCTAGTGAGGGCGCGACGTGGGGCACGCGGGCATGCGGGGCATGCAGGGCACGCGGGGCAGTGCGCGGCACTGTGGCTAGCGGCGGCGCGGGAAGACAAGCGACACAATTGACTGGCTAGTGGGGACACGCGCCTCACCTCCATGCCTTATGATGAAGCTACTCAGAGAAAAGGTATCACCTAATTTCTCTACTGTATCGAAGGCAACTAGATGAAATCCTACCTTAAGGATAAAAATCTAATTATGCTATTAATGTTAAAATTAACATTGCTTCATGTTCTTACATATCCGACTGCAGATTAGGAATAGGTAGACGAGGCACGCTCGAGGCGGGGCGGGCTCGGCCCGCTGCTTAGTGCCGTTGTGCGCGCGCCTCATCGACGCCTCATAACAATATAGGTACCGTCATTAATATCACTACGTAATAATCCTTCACGACGACCGTTTAATTATACCATTATTTTCTTATAGGAAAATTCTAATACATGTCGGTGCTTTAATCTTCGAGTGACTTCTCTACTACAATTTAATATTACAAACGGAAAATACTGCTCGAACTATTATTATATTGCTGAAGACTCTGTACTTCAAATTGATTAAAAAAGTTATCCTAGCTAAAACCGCTACATTATGTATTACTGTACAACGAAGAGCGTCTTAAAGGTACCAAACTAAAATGTATTATTCACTCAACTATAAATTTGATCGAAAAAAGCGCCAAAACTTTTAAGGATTCCTTTATACTATGTATTACTTGAAAATTTCAAAGTACTCTTACTGTTTATTAAAAGTTACATCCACAATAACAATTTATTATTATCATAAAGTTAACTAAACAACAACTGCATCTACTATCACACATTCGAAAGTTTTAAACAATTTTACAATTGTAATCGAACTTTATTATTGCTACGGCGACGCGCGCCGGCGCGATATGTGCCCACGAGCGTAGGCGGGTGAGGTAGAACTGATATCGCACCTCCCGCGACCCTCTACTCTACGGATGACACTCCACCACCTCCAGGGTCCGCGGGCTTTCGCTCTTCCTCTAACCTATCAACGTAGTTTAACTATTCACGAGTAAACAGAAATTATTTACTGACACTTACTGTTTCGGTAATTTTTATATCACTTTTTTTACAAAATAGCTTCGTTCGCGATTGGCGTTTTGCGAATGATTAGGTACTGTGATATTTTTATTGAATCATTAAACAAACATATTATCAAATTTTCACTGGCGTATATAAGAATATTATGATACACATATTTCATCAAAATATAGGGTGGTCCAGTTAGAGACACCTAAAGGAGATTACTACAGAACTTTTTTAACTGGGTTTTTCCTTGCTCATGTGACTTCAGTTTTCGACAAATTAATTGAAGGAAACTGTACTACAAACCAATGTTTGCCTTTTGACGCCGCTCTGAGCCACCCTGTACGTATTATAAGGAATATTGCAGTAGAAACACAGAATTAGAGTCTAAATACTGTTATGCGTGTAGATACTAGTTTAAACAACATACGTATTATCTAACATACATAATATGTATATTCATTGATTATTGCGCACTAAATTATTATTATTTCCTCATAAATAAATTAAGTACATTATTATTCATTTGTGTGATCGCTATAAGACGATATTAGAGCCAGCGGTAACGGTGCGATGTTATGGCAAATAGTCGTAACCGACGGGAATGTTCATCAAACATTTGCACCTATGATGCATCTCGGGTGATAAATATTGAGTATAGATTTGTCGATGAACTAACAACGAATGTGGCGTGTTGATATATATGGAATGATTCGCACTGTTGATTGTTGCCAGGCGGGATGCAGGCACCGAGATATACGCGACGATTTTCTTGCATGACGGTCCTGTAATTATTTAAAACGATATTAAATTTATGGTTTTGCTGGTGATTCTGTAGTTTATACCACTAAACTAATTTAAATGTCATTACATCTCTTTCATTTACTGCTGGTATGAAAAAGTCAGAGTATATAAAACTGTCTACGTATTTCGAAATACATGAGTATGTTTATCAGTCTAGTTGCCATAGTACAGGCTCTACCTAGTTTGAGATCAAAGGCAGCGTGTTAAAGGTCCCAAGATAATTAATACTGATTATCCGAGATGGCTAAAGCAACAGGTTCTGTAACTTATTTAGCCAACTTCGCGGCAAAACTAAATTGCCTGAACTTAAAATACCAGCTCTTTGTATAATTATCACATTAGAAAGTAATGTAAGGATATTGAAATAAGTTTGGTTATATTACTTAGAATCGAGGCCAATGTCCATTTACATCTAAAATACTTACGTGTAAATATTTAACCTACAATCTTTACCACTAGTGACTTATAAACATTCCTAGAAAATATTTACGGCTATCAATACCTACCTAGTTTCTCTATAAAGATATATCTGTAATTAGTTTAGTAAAATTTTAACTAATGATTATATAAAAGATTGTAATATTGAGGTAATTGTTCAATAATTTATATCTACCGAGGTATTGTATTGCTTGAAATATACAAGGTGCATTTATAGTGTTTAAATATTGCTAATAAGCCAAGCTATTGAACTAATAACCTCGACATTACAGACTAGTAGAACGAGATCCAACATCACTATTCTTATAAGTTTTAACCTATGTCTTTGTCGTTTGGCCGGATACCAGATAGCGAATATTTGGAGAACTGCAGAGCCTGATGGCCGAATATCGGCCGACCGGATATTCGGTTCACGACAGGGAACGCGATCGGAATAATTCGGGCGACTTCGGAATTTGTGTCAACGAGACTATTCGTGATACTATAATAATAATATAAGATACTGCATGCCGCGAGTACCTAATTGTTTAGTAAAAATTAGTTGTTTACTCGGTGGGTATTTATCGACGAAAATATATTTACGAAAGTTAATTTTGAGAAATGATAATAGATTGGTTACTATCCAATATCCGGCCCAATTAGCCGGGTGTCGGATAGTTGGCGGTTATCCGGATAGTTGGCGGTTAGCCGGATAGTTGGCGGTTATCCGTTTCTCCTCTAGTATATAACCTTTTAGACATACAATACTTCTGTTTAGTCTCGACATTGTTTTTTTAATTAATTTTAATTCAAATGATAGGACATATATAGATACTTGTTTACCTTTCTGCCGTGTTACCATTAAAATTATGGCCGCAAGTAATTTTTTATTTTATTTATCCGTGCTGGATTTGAACATCCAAGTCAGTAGATAATCATTAGCTTCTGCAAGATTTTTTTGTTTTTTCAGTTTGGGTTTATGACTTGCAAGTGGTGGGTTGTTTTTTTTATATGCCGTATCGCTACATGACTCAATTTGTACTTAAAATAAGTAATATGTTAAGCGTATTTCATCCTACTAATATTTAAATGCAAAAGTGTGTGAGTATGGATAGGTATGTGGTTGTTTGTTACCCTTTCACGCATTAAACTACGAAACGGCTTTTAATGAAACTTTGTGGTTTAGCTTATATATATATATATATATATATATATATATATATATATATATATATATATATATATATATATATATATACTTAATTATATTACTACAAACATGTTCTGACTATTTACAAGTGCTTTTTTAAAGTCTACGTGAATAAAAACCTTATTTATTTATTTATTTTATATATCCGAATAGCACATAGGCTACAATTCATAGTTTAACGCAGATGAAACCACGAAGCAAAGCTAGTTATTTTTAAAACCACACGAATATAGTAATAGTGCTGCCGTATCTCGTTATATAAATGTAGATATCGTGTATTGGACTTCCATGCGTCGTATCGAGACCTAAATGAGTGACTTTTTGATTAAGGGAATATATTTTTTAAACAGAGTGGGTTAACACGGAGGTAAATAGAATTAATGGCCGTATATCCACAGGAATGAGGTATCAAATAAATAAATTACATAAAAATACAACAAATAGACCGCTATAAATAAAAAAAATGTGTTAATAAAAATGTGTGTAATGTTCTACTTGTAAAAGAAATGTTTTATTCAAACTTGTTGTATTTTTATGGAAGTAATAGACATTGTAATTTTGGAAATGGTTTTTTCACTAATTAATTTAACCCAGAATATAATATATTAATAGAGGATTAATTAACACAATAAAGGGTGCGAAAATATAAAAAGTGCACGGATATCTTGTAAAGTAGAATAAGAAAATTTACTCTATTAAACAGTATTTAAAATATATGTAGTTGAACCAAAAAGTAAGCGGACAGGCAATTTCAGGATACAATTTATTTTTGTAGGAATTTGGTGATGTTTGGTCACTTCAGGCAGTTACACAAACAGTAATTTGGTGCGTAGCTTCTCTTTGTGTGCCAGTCGAATACGTGTTCCGATTGTATAAAGCATATAACTTTACTTATATCCTGAAGTATAGCGATTACATTCTGCAGCTTATATTACCGTTCCAGTATTATAGCAAAATATAAATAATGACTTGATATTGTTCTATGAGACTATTGTACACGCGCATGTTTCATCCTATTCGAGTGTTATGACAATTGATTCATGCAAATTTCAATCCCCAATAACTATGACAAACATTCATTTAATTTTGTGCCAGATATGGTGAATATTGAGTTGGCGGTTGCTAATTTATTCAACAAAGCATGACTTCTCAATGATGAGAACATCTACTCAAAGAGTCCATATCATGTTCTAACTAGGGATGCGGTCTATGAATGTTACTCGTCAAACCTGCCCCCGTTCACCCGTTTAGAAGAATGTGTTATACACGTAGCCGGTCGCAATGAGGCCGAGCACGAGCAGGCACAGCATTATCATTATCTTCTTCTGCACAGTGGACAAACACAACACACATTAGTGAGTAGCCGCGGCCGGCGAGCGAGCGGGACGCGTGCCGTCCCGCTCGCTCGCCGCGCTTCACAAGTTACCTTTGAGCATTTGGCGAACGATGCATGAGTGTAGTCGCTCATTTGAGATTGAGCCACACAAAGCCCACGATGACGAGAACCAGTATGAGCAGGCACACTAGGATCATGATCTTCTTCTGTAGACGGCGAGTGTCGAGTGTGGCGATGAGCATGCAACAGTACGCTTTACACGTGCCCGAGGACACCGCCCTCGGCCGGGCGCATTCATCTCACATTACACATCATTACCATTATATGGAACACAATAATATTACCATCGAGTCATAGGCTACGCTCCGTTAGAGGGTGGGTGCGTCATTTGCCTTTCCATTACATTATTATAACACATAAGGAAATAAATAAAAAGAAAATAGAAATAATAAATATAAATGTAATTTTCGAAATTATAAACATATTTACAACATGAGTAGTTTTATGATTACAGAATAAACAACTTTGTGATACGCCCTATATGGTAAGGCGTTAAACTACTTCGATATTTTAAAGAAACAAAACATAACCTCTATTAAGTAAGTAAATTAATAAACGAATAATAATGAAAATGGCATTAAATTATATTTCACAGTCTTTGATTGATTTATATTAAGGCGCAAAGCTAAGTCGAAGTGAAGTACAGGGTGTTTCAAACATACATATGTATACATTGCGAATTAATCACAGTCTATTTGTATACCTTAAGCATCAATTTAGTTAACACATCATTACTATGAAACAAATAAATATCAAAATGCTAGTATTAAATGCAATTGTGTATGTAAAATGATAATCAGTTGCCATATTCATTGTCTATACACCGGAAACATTCCGTCAAACAGAAACCGCACTCAAATATAAATTTAACCAAACATATTTGAACGAATCAATCAACTGGGTTTCAAAACAAAAACAGATGGTTTCCTCGGAAGACTGCAACTATCCATCTCACTTTAAACTTTTACAGTTAAAACATTTATTAATAAAATCAAGAAGATTATTGCGATTAAAACAAATATTCGTTATTTGATTTTTCCCATTTTTTTTAATCTGAGTGTATCTATTGCATGTAGTACAGTTGAACACAGAACTACTCACTTCTAACACCCATCTATTGCATGTAAGTACACTTGAACACAGAACTACTCGCATCTAAAGTCCATCTATTGCATGTAGTACACTTGAACAAATAACTACTCACTTTTGAACTACATCTATTGTGTCCAGTAAACTCTAATAGATAACTATTCACTTTTCGATACATCTATTGCAAAAGACGTGTACGTGCACGCAATCATCAATGAAAATCGACATCAAAAATGGCGAAGCCGTTTCTTTGCGCAATTTCCAATAAAAAGATAAATGATTACACTGACACAGGGACAAGTGGGATAGATGAGTTGCAGTCCTACCGAAGTAACTAAAACTGTTTAACATAGGACAGATCTGCTAATTTAATATTTAATTTAATATTATTACATAAGCATCACATTAGAGTAGAATCAACCATTAGTTAAGTATAAATTGGGCTAACACTGAAACTTAGACAATAAACTAAGAATCTTGACTCAATTTAATAAATGACAAGAGTCAAGCCTGGATTCGATATGATAGGTTTCTTATAGCTCAGATATGGCATGAAATTTGGTCAACTTACTGAACTAGGTGACACTGTTATCCTATTTATGACATAGATCATCATATCCTAAGGAGTGGGATTTTCCCAAGTGTTACCTGTGTTTTGATATTTGACTGCTCGTTTGTAAAAAGGGGTAAGTGTTTATTTGTGCGAGTCTATATCTAAAGCAATAGAACAATTATACAACTATGTATAGGACTCGTTCTAAAATCTCAGAAAGATTTGTTTGAAATATATATATTGGTATTAATTGATCAATTATTCACGAATATAGTTTAGATACTTCGTGTTTGTGCGTGTGTTACAAGAATATACTTAATCGACATTATATTTAGTAAATGTTCATTTTGAAATTAATTTAATCTCTTAGCATCATTTTAACTTGCCATGAATCAATAAAAAAAAACCATCCAGAGATACTCAACTGTGTTAATTTGCTCCCCAAAGAGAACAGCGATAACTTGGTGTAATATTGTGCTATTAGAATCCATGATCATAGAAACAATGAACTTAAAATAATAAAATACTGATTACTCGGTATATCTTTGACTTTAAATGAAACCCTATACTAGACTCTGCAAGATCGTACAGCGGCACTCTCTGTTAATTTCGTAAAACAATAATATTAGGCTTTTTATTGAATTAATGTGACGCCACAAATCTCCGAGAATGTCACCTTTATCTTGCCTAAATTGATGTATTTGTATACTATAACAGTCCAAAGTAATGCCTGATATTTTACAATATGTACATTGTAAAATATATGGGATATAATGTTCCATAACATTTACATTGAGTAAATGTGTTTCAATATAATACTTTAGTCTGCAAACAAAGACTAATACAATGAAGCTAATATAATTTCATAACGATTGGCATTAAATAAACTTTTATAAGTAGTTAACAAACCGCGTAAAGCTATTAAATATATTTCAATAAAGTGTAAGATAAGTATCAAAGTTAAGATTAATAATAATAAATAGGAAAAAAATTAAGTGAAATATATGTGTACTTCCAAGATAGTGCCCTGTTCAATTGTGATGTTTTCACTAAATAGAAGATTTAAATCGAATTATACTTATATGATAAAAAATTCAATATACTTTTATCGATAAAAGACAGCCTGGAAATGCCAGAAAAGCTAATATTAATATTAAATAACTTACAAATTCTAAAGCACAATCTATATTATTGCACTTTACATATTTATATTGTCTTCAAACTACGTTTACCGTGCCGGTAAAGTATTAAATTAAATTCCTGTTCGGTTATCAACTTATCTAGTAGAGATAGGGCACAAAAGGCTGTGTTACAAATAATATACAATGATAACTAAAAATCAATTACAAAAGTAATCACAGATGGCGGTGGATATTAGATTAACGATAGTTTAAACTATATCATCAAAATAATTGGAACTCAACGCATTTGAATATAGACAAAATAAATATTAACAATAAAGGTTGTAATGACATAAGAATTATAACAAATTATAAAATCATCCATCACACTAAATCTTTTTTTTAATTCATAAAATAAAAAGCAAAATATTTAGAACTATCGTTAATTTAGTAAATGGGTAAGTGATAAGCAGGTTTAATTTTACAAATTCTGAAATAACTAAGACTAAGTGACTAAGTCTATTTTGACGAGTACGCATACTGCACCATTTGATTTACAAATATATATTTCATATTTTTGTCTATAATGGAATGGTTCTTGACCAAAGCAATCGGCAATAAATCTAACAATGCTGTAGACATTATCGTCAAAATGAGCCTCCTGTCGTATCTCTATATTTATTTTCTATCTATACATAATAAATAATGGATGGATAATCTCTTAGTTACTCTTTCTCTATTCCTTAATGCCTTGAAGGCTACTGTAGCCAGTATCGTAAGCACCCCAAATAAAAAATCGTTGTTCGACGCGGAGATTGATAACCATTATTGCACCAAAACTAGACAAAACTAATTTTATAATACAGCCTTTCTGCTCCAAACCTCTTTCTTACACAACACAATGCACTTGGTATATTCATTCTATTGTGACAACTTCGCTTCAAAACAACCGCAAGCTTTACATTCAGACAAATCGTTTTTATGTAGTAACTACAATCAAAAGCGAATATCAATGGCGGATAGTTGTTAGCCAACTGAATTCTATGTTAAAAAGTTGTCCATGGCTTACGTGACGTCGTTCGCCGATATCTGCACGTAGTCTCTATTTACTTGGAGTCAGCGAGGACACAAGCACTATTATTAAAATAACCAGCGTGACAGACAGGCATATTACGAGGAATACTTTTTTCTGGAATAACAAAGAAAAAACAAAAATAACGTTAATTAAATCCACGACTTTTTATACCGGCAAAGAACAAAATTGTGACCTAAATAAACAAAAAATGTTTAGCAAATTATGCTAATGTTAGAAATAAAACTGTTAGTATAGGTACTAGGGTAATTTTAAATTATTTCTAAACTTGATTCAGTATTTAAACATGCAAACAAATACATGCTATTTTATTTACGGGGCACGGTAATTGCCCTGCCAATATTATACATTATAATACAGCTTTTCGGCTTTTAAACTCATGACACAACGCACTTGGTACATCCATGCTGTTGTGACATAACAACAATTTTTATTCAAAGATCCATCAGCTTCATTTGGGCCTTTCCACATGCGTTAATTTTGTAGCTAACAACATTGTTCTGAAGAACTTTAGTTCCAAAAATATCCGCAGCATGGCGGTACACAAATAAACCTGGTCGATCTACAATGCAATCGCAAGCTTACATTCAGACAAATCGCGTTTATGTAGTAACTACAATCAATGGTTACAGGCGAATATCAATGGGTTGCGCTCAACCAACAGAATTCTATCATACACATTGTCCATGGCGACGCTGACGTCACTCGTAGAGTTCCACACGCAGTTTAACTCAGCACGATCGAGAGCACTATTATTAATATAACCAGCGTAACAGACAGGCATATTATGATGAAGATTTTTTTCTGTAATAACAAAGAAAAAACAAAAAGAACATAAAATTACTGCATGATGTTGATTCCATTAAAAGTGCACTCGAGTTCACAAAGATTTAGTAACGTAGTGACAGTGTTGCCACTGCAATAAAATAGATACTTACTGTTATTATAAACTGATTACAGATAGTGAAATTGACTTTATTACTATAGTTACGTATACAAAAAATACGTTTTGAATTAATTTACAATAAAATCCTCGATTGCAGTTTTGGTGAATAGAAGTGAATACTCTACTGTATTAATATTTACTGCATAGATATCATGCTACATTACAGTATAATTAAAAACCTAATCGGTGATCAACCATAAAGTTACCGATCCTTAAAAAAAAGTAAGAGCCATTATATATTTAACTAAATTATTAAGTGTAGCAAGTTTTATTAATAATAGTATAGTAATAATATGATTGCATAGTTTTTACTTAATCGGAATTTCCATATCGGCTCATGCTCGCTGAACACCCCTGCACAACATATCGATTAAGTTAGGTAGTTTTGGGAGAATCCAACAAAGCTTAAAATATTGTTACCACCTACCAGATTATTTATTCTTATTTTGGTATAATTTAGTAGTATTGTATTGGAAAAGTCATTTAGATTACGGGTGCCAATAATATTCTTGTCAGACCACTATAACTGATAAAGAGACCGAATTATATGAGTTGTCAGTTAATGGTTCTAGTTACTTGTTTTTTATATTGTCAAATTAGTTTTTTAAGAAATCATTGTTACTGACAAATGAGCCTCATTGCCTTTCAATAAGGATGTATTTATTTGATAATAATTAGATTCCTATCTAATTAACGCATTAAATTGTGTTTTTGAAGTGAAACCTATTTCCATCATCCTCAAATTATTTCATCCATCTATCGCATGTCGGGTTATAGCCAGTCACGGCCAATATGGCGGCGCTCATTACTTGCTCACCAGTTGAGCGTGTATCATTTACATTCTCAGTCATCAGACATCACGCCATCTCTGCCCGTACTTAAAGAGTACCTTTGGAGCGAAAACTGAGACACAATCCAGATTAAAAGTAAATTAATAAATGGTTCAAATTAACTTAATTAAGTAGTAAGTTCAAAAAATCGGTAATTTTATGGTTTATACCTGGTATATCCATCAGCTAAAGTAAAATTTAAAATATGAAACAGTATACAGACAAATTCAATTTTTTTATAAAATAGATGACAAAAATAGTTAACCACCACACCGTTTCTCAATATGGTTTTATATTTGTCAACAATATAGTCAGAGTCTAATTGTAAAGTATTATTATTTTATTTGCGATGGAGGTCGCAACATTAAAACTTAGAGAAACGCTGGTATAGTTTACTATTTTATTAATTTGTTTTTCTATTATTATACGAAAAATTAGGGCACCGATTCTGACTAAAATAATTTTAATATCATCACATCTCTCTCTAAACACGTTTTAATAAACAAGAGGAAAAAAGTTTTTCTCATATAAATTTAAGAAGATACTTATAGAAAGAGACAAGATACCAAGAAAATCATTTTAGTTAGTATTATTTCAGAATTGGAGCCAATGTTATATTAAAAGACAAGCGCTAAATTATTATGATACAGACAACCATGCCACAACCGTATAAATGCTAAAAGCACTGTGTATATTGCAGGATTTACCATCACCACCACAAGATCGTGTATAAAACCTCTTTCAAAAACAGATTTCATGCCTCTTTCTAAATAGATAAGGGCTGGGTAATTGAGCATTCAAGCACGAATCAGAACGAATGCAACGTAAAAGAAGTATCATAGTAATCATTTCTTTGTTCACGCTTATTGGGCATAATGCTTACTATGAGGGTTACATGAGGATTACTATACATCAGTAAATTAAAAATATATATTTAGTTCATAATATAAACAGAGAAATTCGAAAGGCGTAGCGAAAAAGTTGCCAATACGGCCTTTGTTCTTTGTAAGAAATCACTGTTCTGTATAAAAAGGAAATCCTATAGACGACCTTGTTTCACAAGATTACAACACCAGCCGTACAAATTTAGTGGGAAGCGGCATTTATGCAATACATTTTTTTTCTTTCGCTCTGTTATTTATATTTAACAAACTCATTTATTAATATTCACATCCTATTCATAATAAATATCGACGCATGCAAATAGAATTAACCCGACGTAACAAAAATAAACATTTTAATTGACTATAAGTAATTAAGTACAAAAGGCCTTCCGGCAGATGTTTGATCATACATTTTTACTGTATAAAGGAAGTTATATTCAAAAGACCCATTCCCAGTTACATTCAAACCATTCTCCACGGCTACCAAAAGTTCATGTGATTTACTTTCTCAATGATACTTACTGTTTTTCCAGTACAGTATCGGAAATTACAATCAACTTAAAAGTGTCTATACAAAAAACGGTAAGTTATACCGAATAGGTAAACTATATGGAATATGAGAGGTACTACTATAAAGTCGCCTTTCGAAAAAAAACCGCATCAATCCATAGACGACTGATAAACAGTCCCAACAGCATTATGAAAACTGTAGCGGAAAGTTTCACCTCTGCTATTTTAGAGGAGTTCATGAGGTGACTTGAATTGAAAGATGTCGGTCTGCCATGACGTATTAGACGTCTTATTTTTTATTTATATTACCAGCACTAGATTTTTAAAAGTTTTGTTACTAACTAAATTATGGATAATGTTTTCCAAAATGAAGATATTTTAAATTTATTTAATTGTTTCATTTCCATATTCCTGCGTCGATATTAGGATATCACCAACATATCCTAGGATGGCTATTTTAAACTAGCACGCAAATTCAGCACCGATGCAGAAATTTTACACAGCAAGTGGAGTATAGTGACGTGACAGCTTAAATACCCTATACACTAGTTTACAAATATGTACGAGTTGTTAGTACAAATTTAACAAACATTTTGTATATTTTGTCTCAGGCTATGCAAATAATAACAGAACGTAAGAAATGCAAAACAAAGTACATTACAAGGACATTGCGTAGAATTTATTCAGCCAAGACTTATGACATACATAAAACCGTGCAATGGATTACAAACCCGTGCATTCGTGCGTCGAATTAGTCGTTCATACACGTTTTATAATTTATTGTAGATACTGGCACCAATTATTGAACTAATTTGAATATCATTGTATTTCTTTCTAATGTAACGCTTATGAAGATAGGCAGGACATCTTATATGACATTGCTATTGGTCAGCTCGTTACCACGATCAATGCAACTTGGTCAAATTGTCGGGAAAATAACAATAAAGTTTAGTTGCGTTCGTAATAACGTCGTGTAAGTATGATACGCAAAAGTTAAAATGTATGGAAAGAAATGACATGTCAATTAATTTAGCCGTGTAAATTATAGAATCGCCAGCATAGTTCGTATTGTCTTGAGTATTTTGATAGCTAATTCATGCTAAGTATAAAAAACTGTACTTTAACTGTTTGGTATAAATGTGTCTATGAATATCATGGTTTTTATTAACTTATTTTACCTAGTGTTTGCAACAATGGAATATCAAGGCGAAAGAGTACTGTTTGTTGTTAATTAATTTCGTGATAACTAACTACACTTGAGCCAGCTTTCGTATATAATGTTAGTAAATATACCTATCACTCTCTAGCTGTACAATCAATTTTTCGTACTAATTCTGAACGTATTGCATTTGACTATTTCTGAGCGCATTCAAACGCGTCATGTTTTCTGGATGTCATTAATTCTTTACCTATAAAATTTTAATAGATAAATTGTGACTTCATACAATGGAACACATTTTTTTTTAATTCACGAAAATGGACAAAAATGTAATGTTGCTTGAAACTGTCATGGCATTCCGCTACGCGGCGTTATACATCGCGGGTTAGGTCAATATTAATGCCAGGTGGCAATGGCCAGGTGAAAACTGTGAATATTACATTGGCATTCGTTACCTTTTATTGACATTACATTCTTCATCTACGTTTCGCTACAAATTGTTGGTTAGCAATTTGTAGCGAAACGTAGATGAAGAAGGTATCAGTTGTAGATGCCATTAAAATTGATCTTAAGTTTATTTGCAACGATTATAAAAGAAACCTGGCTCAAGTATGTATATTCAAATTTACAAGTTAGTACCTAATTCATGTTTGAATTTAAGCCGACTTCGAACAGAATTTAATAGCTTCAAACGGGGTCCAATGTATGAATATAAAACAAATATTTTTTTAACCTTTGTAATAATAATCAAGTTATAATCATTTAAACTATTCATGCAACATGCTTTTTAATAAGTTTATTTTATTGCATTATGGGTATATTAAGAAAATAAGCGGTAAATTGAAATTAAAGATGAAATGAACGAATAGTCGATGAACGTAGACTTTCTCAGATATTGCGCACCCCATAGAGTAGTATAGAGGAGGATTCATAGTTTAGGATTGTAGTTTACTTAGAAAGGATTATAGTTTAATTCGATGGACCGGAGTTATGTTAAAGGGTTGCAGTTTAGACGGAACGATTTTAGTTAAGTACGATGGATCGTTTCGAGGCTTGTAGCATAGTTGGATTAGCGGTTGAATTAGAATTTACGCAAAAGGATTTTACTTGTAGAGATTGTGGTGCACACATATACATGGACTCACGCCTGTTTCCCAGAGGTGAGAGGTAGGCATAGAGAACGGATTTCCATATTTCATGATCCTTGCCCACTTCATTCAAGAAAACCAGTGTGGTTTATTTGTAGGGATTGTAGTTTAGTTAGGAAGATTGTGGTTTAGTCCGTCTTGGATTTAAATTTAGTAAGAGGATCGTCGTTTAGTTAGAGCATTGTAGTAGGTAATCTAACACCTCACGTACGGGCCGGCACCAGCCGGGGGTTGCGCAGAAGTATCGTACGTTCTCGGCGCAGGTGTGAGATAAAACACCGGGGTGGTTTTTAGTCAGCAGGAGTCTGACAGAAGGAGACGGACATCCATATAGGATTTGGGCTTAATACGACAGAATGTAGTTTAATTGGAAATATTGTATGCTTATCCATAACACCGGGGTGATTTTAGTCAGCAGGAGTCTGACAGAAGGCGACGGACATCCATATAGGATTTGGGCTTAATACGACAGACAGAATGTATGTAGTTTAGTTGGAAATATTGTGTTTATCTATCGTATAAAATTTCGTTGTAGTTATTGCAGTTTAGTTAAGGGGATCATAGGTTAGTAGGATGGATAGTAGTTAGGTAGATAGTTCGTAGTTTAGTAATATTGGGCGGCAGCTGTAGTTACCTTCCGCGCCTTGGCCGCGTAGACGCCGGCAGTTTTGATCTCTTCGCGACCGCTCTCCACGTAGTTGTTGGACTGTTCCACGTGGTACTCGATGCGGTCTATCAGCTCGCCCTGCGGTGCTAAGTCGCGGCGCTAGGAGGGAGGGACTCGCGGACACCAACGGCCGATTGGTTCATACCATACGATTTAATACAGATCCCCAAAGTCAATATCGTGTTACAGGAACCGACCAAAGCGCTGAGTAAAACATTATTAGACGGTTAGGACAGTTTTCATTCGAACCGAAAAGTTTAAGATGAGTGATCCTATAGTCGAAGATAGATAGATGTTTAGACTAGAAGCACAAACGGACACACACGGTGTTAGATGTATGACATCCAGTGTTAACTCGATGCACGGTTTGTTAAGTAAGTTGTATGAAGAATAGTATTATACATACGCCGAACATTGTTACATAATAACGTGTTAAAATAATGAAAATGCACCTTAATGTTAGTTGTTATTATATAACAAAAATCACCACCACCATACAAAAGGCAAATTACGCACACACCCACAATACAGTTAGAAATTAGTGACACATAGATTCAACACGAACATAGATAATATAGAACATTTTAGTTGAGCCGTATGAACACAACAGTCAAAGCAAAACAGTGTAGATACATAGAAATAATGGCGATAAATGATAAAACAAACAAGTGTGAACCAATCACCGTATCATCATAAACAAAATGCATCGAATCAAATCATCACAACGAAACAAAACATGATGGAAGCGGGACGGGCAGGGCACGGGTGAACGGACGGAGGACGGGACAAACAAAACAAAAATACAATTAGTTATGAATGAATCGACATTGGAATGATCACTCACCCGTCGAGCTTTGCTCTGGTATTTTAGGGCCTTCTTAGTGTCTTGTGTGGCAGTTTGGACATAGTCCACAGCGTGTTCTACATGATACTCAATGCGGTCGATCATCTCTCCCTGTACCCATAACAACCAGTTTACTTCTACGATACTCACTTATACTACTCGCTACTGTCATTCATTGTATTTTATACAAAAAGAGTATATTTAAACCTGTAGATGAAGTAACTACAACATGTTTCTCTTAGACATAACCGAGGTCTTTGGAAGGCAATAATAATGTTCAGGAACCCTAAGTATCTTGAAGTCAAGTAGGTAGGAAGAAACCCTGTTACATTCGCAGACGCGGAGCGTATGAGAGGCCACTCACATTAGCTCGTTCACTTGAATTCTACTTAAACCGCAGTTCTCCGCGACAAGTTTTTAGTTTTCAGCCGCGTGATATAATAGCTATATAGGACCCAACGAGAGCCACCGAGAATTCTATAGACAACACTAAGAATCGGCGTAAATATTGCCTCCAAACTTTGAACAACAGATAATCCAATTTTACTTTTCAGCATTTTCCGCAAGTGATCTAAAAGAAAAAACTGCGAAACCATAAATTTATTCGTCCGCAGAGAATCGAATCTGCATTTTCCATCAATAAAATTTACGAGCTTTCTTTCTTACATCTTGAATGGGGATATAGGTGTAATCCGCCCACTTTCGGACAGTCAGCTATGTTTCTATAAAGCCGACAGATCCACCAGTTCCTAACTTAACGGTTATCCTTCGGAGTATATGAGTATCCTTGGTCATTCCAGTATGAGTTGTCTCCAGTGTGTTTTAAGACTGATAGGAATAGCCTGATCGTCCGTTTAGTTCTTAGTAATTGACACTAACCGGTCAGCTAATATCTCCTATAACCAACATATAGAAAAGATATATCTCAAATTAAAATAAAAGACAACATTAACATATTCTATCGCCATGTTCAAGTTGCGGTGGCCGAATATGTCTCAGCCACTGTATAAAAGTAGTTGCCGCTTCATTTGATTGGATAGACTAATGAGATCTAACTTATCTGAGAACACTAGTGTTCGACAAATAACTAGTTCTTTTCAGATGAGAGGAGTTATAATCCACGATAAACATACAATTTACAACGGGCGGGCATGTCTTACCTGGACACCCACCTTGACAACTGGGCTTAATATTGCCAGCCATTACTAGCCAAATGAATAACGAAAACTCTTTTGTTCGATAATTATCCAATGGTCTACTTATTTGATTCAACAAATCTTAAGGCGATAGTTCGAGGCCTACCGATATTAATGTTATTGTTATCAAAAATGTTTAAAAACAGAGTGGAGTTCATAAAAAGAGGTATTAAGAAGATGTTATTGTTTGTGACCTGGCTCTCCACAAGCATCGCCATGTCCATAAACATGTCGTGCAGCTCGCGGATGGAGGTCTCCAGCTTGATGATGTCGGCGTGCCGCGCCTCGATATCAGCCAGCGTTTGCTTTGCCTGCTGGGTCTCCATTATTATCTGGAATTGTTCAATATTAATATTTTAATACTAGCATTTACTAAATAAATAAATAAATAAAGACCTTATTTGACAACTCAACATTCTTAAATAACTCTTCAATTTAAAAATAATTTGTGGACAATGGGGCTGGTTCCACTGTAAGTTACTTTTAGCATTTAGGTTATTTATATATATATATACCCTCAGTGTAACTGTTTTGTTGAACAATAATAATAATAATAATAAAACTCAGATATAAAATTAAGGTTATTGCAAAAGACAACAAACAATCGGTGATAGGAGTTAGTGGTAGGTCTCACTTCAAATCAAACTCCGATTCCAAGCAGATTTACTACGTAATTTCATATGTGGAAGCTGTTGCCTATAGTGGCATTTACTTGAGTTTGGGCGTACGAGACTAGATTAAAAACAATTCGAAATGTCACCAATGCCGAATGCTAAGGTAGTTCCGATTAAAACATTAACAGTTTAACAACAGTCAAACATGTACTTCGTACAGTATGAAGCTGTCTTATCAGTACGATACTGACTTTCATAGCGTTTATTTTAAAATCATGTGCCCGGTACGTGATCCGAGTTGTTTGCTAGTTGTGGGAAGAAGTAGGTACATCACTGGTAGGAAGGCACTTCCTGGAGAAGATACCAATAACAGAAAAAAGAAGAAAAGGTGGCAATAATTTACCAACCTTGTAGGTACTGAAATTATTAAAAAAATAAAACACCGGGAAAGTGGACGCAATGAAACCGTTATTTACTGCCCAGACTTTATCGTGCCTATGTGTACCCGTGTTTCAAATTATATCGCACTAGAAAATATTACACACTTTAAATAAAAAACATATTTTACTTAATTAATACTGTTCGACTTAATCTGGGGATTGATTTACAATAAAACCTTATTTTTATATTTCCCCTAATAAGTATATAAAATTGTGGTGTAAACAAAAAAATCATGTAATAAAGATAATTATATTTTTATAAATTTTACAATATCAGTAAATAACTCCGCCGTACCAGTAAAGCGCGATATAAAATGGTTGCCTGTCAAAGTGTTAAACTTCAAAAGTTTACACTTTTTCTGTAGATATCTAGTTACCACTATATTTTGAATTTTATTAGTTTGTAATTAAATTGCAATCTATATAATTTTTATGTACACTTTTTGCAAAAACAGTACATTATTTTTGGCTAATAAGCTAATTTTAAAAACTAACCAGACCGTGAAAAGGTTAGGTTTAAGTAGAAAAAGCATATACATATGTGTAAATATATATCTTCTAGAATTTTCGGGTAACGTTAAGAACGTTAGAGAGTGTAGAATATATTATTAATGTTAGAATTTTGTGTATAATAATGAAATAAATGTAAAAAAATCGATATAATCCGAAGTTATGTTTTATTAAAATTCGTTGCGCCGTTTGAAAGTTATTCAAACGGCGCAACGAATTTTAATAGTGAATGTTATTCAAACGGCGCAACGAATTTTATTAAAACATAACTTCGGATTATTTCGATTTTTTTTACATTTATTGAATTTATTTCATTTTTATACACAAAATTCTAACATCAATTCTACACTGTCTACCGTTCTTAACGTTACCCGAAAATTCTAGAAGATTTCACATTGGTCGATTAAATTAGCTTTTATTTGAGAAAGCCAAAATCGGTTCACCTATTTAGAAGCTATGATGCTACACAGATAGGCACTTTAAATTCATAACATGTTTGCAATGAAACGAAATGAAAAAAAAAATATATTTGGCAAAATTAAATGTTACCATAGGAAAACTAATAAAAAAAATTGATGTGAGTCAAAAAAGGCCCCTATCTCAGCCTTACCTACGGCAACACATACGCATGTTTCGAGGTAGACACTTTGCTTGGTTTAAGTTTACTACCTTATTAATAAATCTGGCCTTGGAAACAGTAACTAAGATGGTTAGACCAGGATTCAGGTTATATTTGACTTCCGATTGCCTGTAATTATGAAGGCTTAACGTGCTTCCAAGACACGGAGGGTAGTACATCAACCAACCAACCGGCGAAACAATTCTTAGTTCTCACATAAAGACTGTTTGGTGCGAGATTCGAACCCTTAACTATTGGGCGCAAATGTTCATCCGGACGTTTTACACCGCTCAGAATACATAGAGGTAGACTACTCTACAACTGCAATTGATTTATTTTCAACTGCATTGCACAATATCGATTGTTTAATTACTGCTCGAAGGACAGCACTAGGTACGGTACAATGTTAACAGCTTGCATAAATGCATACCCAGTAATTTACATGCCAGAACAAACTTTCATGAATAATACGGAGTTAATTTACTACTGAAAATCACGTGTTTATTCGCTTATATCAATTACGCTCAGCCATACCGGCAGGGCTAGCACGACAAGACTCGAGTCTCTTTACTGCGTTCGCCCCATGAAATCATATCAACAATGTGTAGATCAAATCAAATCAATGAAATGAAATCTTTTATTTGCGAAAATGGGTGGTTTACATTAGGTATTACAAAGGTAGTAGGTATCACCATAACCAGCTTTTAAACATTCAAATATTTAAAAAAAAATGCTCGCATACAGTCATTTACCTAAAATTACATAATATAAATGTCTTAATTAAATAAAAAATGAATGCCAAGAGAATTACAGAGAAAATAACTAATACCTTACAAATATAAAAAATAAATTAATACAACATGAATTATAAATATTTATCCGTCAAATAGTCGTTAACAGCATCGTAGCACTTTACAATAAGCCATCTCTGAAGATTACGGTTGAACACGACAAAGTCTAATGTTTCAAGCAGTTTGGTTGGTAAGTGGTTATAAATTCGAGGGCCATGCAAAATATGCTCTTATTTAGTAATGCAGTTTTGTTTAATGGAAACCGTATTTTATTGTTATGTCTGCGATTACTTAATTTTTCAAACATATTTATATTACTTCGAGGATATAGATGCTAGGTAGTGTGAGTAAATTAAGTTTTTGGAAATATTGTTTACAACTATCTATTCGTTTTAGTTTACAAATGGCCCGTATACATCTCTTTTGTGCTTTGAATGCTGTGTCCTTATCTACAGAATTGCCCCAGAATATAACTCCATACCTTAAGAGGGGAGTAACACGACCGTGATATGCCACTAAAGCTGTCGATGTATCAACTGTTTTCCTTAAAATATATAATGCATATGAAAATTGAAAAGCGGTGAGGCTCAGGCATGTGTCCCGGGGAATCGCTTTAACTGTCTTGGATCCCGCAACGAATTAATTCAGAAAGAAAAAAGGAGGAGTTAGAAATGGATAATTCCACTTCCAGAGAAAAGCGGGAGACAGAATGATATAAAGAGGCTATAGCCTCATAGAACGAGAGAATTGCAACAAGAGAAGCCAATTAGTTTAGTTGCATGGAAATATTGCGCCCCTAAATTTCCTCCACTATCTTTGCTCTACCTTGTACCTATATGTACAGAGAAGACTAACCACCTACCATTTATTTTCTAAGTAATAGATATTTTTAAAATCGAAATTATAAATGCAGAAACTAAAGATTTTTAGCATATGCAACTTAACCTCTTTTTTAGGGTTCCGTAGCCAAAGGCAAAAAACGGAACCCTTATAGATTCGTCATGTCTGTCTGTCTGTCTGTCCGTCTGTATGTCACAGCCACTTTTTTCCGAAACTATAAGAGCTGTACTGTTGAAATTTGGTACGTAGATGTATTCTGTGAACCGCATTAAGATTTTCATACAAAAATAGAAAAAGAACAATAATTTTGGGGGTTCCCCATACATAGAACTGAAACTCTAAAAAATTTTTTTCATCGTATCCATACATTTCTTACCTTTAATCTATCTAATATCATTTTTTTTCTAAACTGAATAGTGTGCGCGAGAGTCACTTCCAAAGTGGTCAAATAAGTGTCCCCCCTTTAACTTCTAAAATAAGAAGATAATAAAACTAAAAAAATATATGATATACATTACCATGTAAACAAACAACGAAAATTGGCTTGAACGAGATCTAGTAAGTAGTAATACGTCATAAATCGTAAACCCAATTTAACTTTCATTTAATCAAATGAAATACTTGCTGCTACGGAACCCTTCATGGGCGAGTCCGACTCGCACTTGGCCGGTTTTTTTGTATATAGGCAACGAATTTTTAGAATATCTTCTATTATATTAATACATCATCTTACTATCCACCAGAATATAAAAAAATACTATTAATATGACTCAGAGCTACCCTTAAATATATTTATGATTAATGAAAATAATTTTACGTAATTATTATATTAATACTAGCGGCCCGGTACGTGCTTCGCTACGTATAAGGCATAGTAATAAAAAAAATATTATTAAGTTCATTTATTCATACAAAAAAATATTTTAAATTGCTAGCTAGTAAAAACTACGATTTTACTCTTTCCAAGACTTTTTTTAAAGTTTCGTACTTCGTACAAACCTTCCCCGGACTTCCACGAATAATTCAAGACCAAAATTAGCCAAATCGGTAAAGGCGTTGTTGAGTTATAACATTACAACGAAAAGTGGCATTGATATTTATATATATAGATAGATTTGAAGCAAAAACTTCGTTCACCTTTTTATGTATTACGAGAAGGATGAAATTAAAGTTTATATGGATAATTAAAGAAATTGTACATAATTTTATTTATAGTAATTTATTAATTTAAAAGCTGTGCCCCGCGGTTCTACCCGCGTCTAAATTTATAAATTATCACAGCTTCTCCTCCGTAGGTGATAGCATGATAATATGTAGCCAATATTGTCCGACCCGACCTCGTAGTAATGTCCATACACAATTTGAAGTAATCCAATGCAGTACTTTTTGAGTTTAGCCCGGACATACGTACAGACAAGCAGACACACAGAAAAAAAATCAAAAAACTATATTTTCTTTGATATCGATTGTAGATCACGCCCCAAGTATAATTTTTTATAAATATTAAATGTACAGTTTTGACTTTCCTACGATTTTATTATATGTATATATATTTATATATTATGCATAATAAATAAATAATATAATTAAAATCTGCTGCAGTAAGTAAGTACCTTTTACCTTTTTTTCTCTAACTATTAATGTACATATGTCATTTTATAATAACGTAAGATACATATATTTGATGACTTATTTAATTAATTAACACTATTTAGTACAATGTCACTCATAATATCAACTAACACTACTCAATGACAATCACAATCAACGTCAGTAATTGCACGTTAGAGTGGAATTTATGCACCGTAATTATACGCTTTTGTCGAGTTAACAGGAAGCTCGCATATTACGCAGATAATAGGGCCATTTTAATCCTCTTACTCTGTAATAGAGTAAAATTTTGATTTGGTGTTGATTCATAATAGACGTGAGTTAATTTAGACCCTTTCATTATAAACCTTTACAACAAAGCAAATTCAGTACAACAATTAAGCCTTAAGCTTATGGTTGTTTTGTAAAGAGTACAACCCTCGCACTAGGGAAATTTATCCCTGCATTATATACTTTACAAACATATAATTTACGGACACAAACACATCCAGACTTAGAACAGCAGTTTATGGGTCTCACAAATAGTTGTCTGGTACGGGAATCGAACCCGGAACTTGAAGTGGCGAAGAGACAGTCTTAACCGATACCCCACACGTTTAGTTGGTTGGATAGACAAGCATCTGTAGGCTTTTATCACATACCACGGTCAAAAAACATGCATATTATCCTGCACAATGATGAGTGCGTGGATACTGCAGTCCATGTTCGCGTGTTATAATGTCCTTCTGGTCTAATTACGGCCATGCCAGCCGGTCCCAATGCAGACTGGCCTACTGCATGAGATATTATAGCACTAAGTGTTCGCACAACACAGATGCCCTTTGTACTCCGTCATTCTCGTGATGGGGTGGGACAGCTAGCCAAACGACCCTCTACTTTGAATCTCCGGACCGATACTGAGAATTGGTCTTGAAAAAAAAAGTTATAATATATTTTTTTTTACCTGACCCGGGATTTGAACTCATGACCTCATTATTTGCGGTTGATTACGTTACCGGTTGGTCCAAACCAACGAGGCATCCATACAAAAAGTAATACAAAGGGAATCCACTCATTGGATGCTGACCTAAAACCACTCACGTCCAAAAATAATTTTAAAATTCAATATTCAAATCATGATATTTACTAGTTGGTGAAATATACTACCTACTGTGACAGAGGGACGGAGTCGCACCACAAGGGCGTTAGGATTTAACTTTCTTATATGGATTCCTAAAATGCTATTCCAAAAGGTTTGGTAAATATTCAGTGTTTTATGCAGCCGCTCTACATAAATCGGTGCAGATCGGTCACACGTGCGTGCAATGGGCACTTCCTGTATCAACCGAACTATTGACCTATTTGATTTGGTTGGACGATGCAACTGATTCTCGTCGCCGGTTTGAAAATTATCCGTTTGACTACGGCTCTCCGTAGCAAAGATTTTTGTACACACGGCTACATATCAAGCTATACATTTCCAATATAAGCTGGCCTCTCTTTGTATGGAAATCCTATACTACGCGCGATCACCTTATACAGGAAATTTATAGCTTGATATGTAGTCGTGTGTACGACTGTCAAAACAGAAGTGTTATGTGCCGAAATGTATGTGATATTGTGACAATACCTTTAACCTTGTTATTACAGTAATTTGACTGCATCGTGGTTCTAGTTGTAGCATGTTCAACTGCAGAAAATGAAGTCCGAGGTTAAAATCCCGGGTCGGACTCAAAGATATAGGTACACCTAGTAGTAGTCCGGAGTCTGAAAGTTGGCGGTGGTATACGCCCGTGTCTTCGAGAGGTAATAAAGCTGTCGGTTCTGCCTCTATAGCCCTCCCATCGGATTATAAGATGATAAGTGAAAAGAGAGTGCACCGGTGCCAGCGCACACACTGCTGCACTATAATATATTCTGTGTATTTGGCTAGTCTCCGTTGAGATTGACGGTCCAAGCCCTATTTCGGCCAGGAACACTAACCTATAAGTATCTAGTGTATAAGGAACAACATACTATCTGGAGTTGAGCTCGAACTAATCATAATATGAGAGTTAAGCGAAATGTCTAAAATAAGGGACTATGTTAAGTCGCTCATTATAGACATTTCGATTAACCTGCTTGCTACAACAGCACTTTTCTTTTATAACTAGGGACAATGTCACACAGATCATCCTAGCCCCAAACTAAGCAAAGCTTGTACTATGGGTACCAGGCGACGATATACATACTTATATAGATAGATAAATACTTATATACATAGAAAACATCCATGACTCCAACTTTATAATTGACAACTGACTATCTAGAGTTGAGCTGGAACTTTCAGTGTTATTTAAAGTTTTATTGCAAATGGTATAAGCGACATAAAATATTAAAAAAATAAAAAACAATACTTGGCACGGTTACTGTATAAAACTAATCTATTTGGGAATGGAACGAAGCCCCGTCGTTATTGATTATATCCAAAACTCGAGGGAACAAATTTCAGTAGGTAGTAGATATTAGACTTCTGACAAATAGGTATACAGCGTAGTCGAGGGATGCTTTTAACAGGCGGATAATTAGTTTAGTGTAAGGGGTAATAGTCGCGGCAACTCGGTTGGAAGAACAACGGTAATAAATAAATAATGAGTTCACGGGTTCAGCTTTACTGCTAAGAATAGATTTTATGGATTTAGATGCGCATAGTACAGGAGTTGTTAGCGCCAGTTACACATCATCATCGCCATTGTCTTGGAAACAATGACGGATATCGATCGGAGCTTGCTAAGACACGCGAAACCTTCATCCTATCCTTTTCAACGAAATGTAATACTGGCAAATAATGTTACTTACTTACTTATCGTATGGGTAGTGGTTACCCTAGTATCAGTTGTTCAAGCCGCTCAGTAGGCCTCTGACATGGCTTGACAACTGTTGTCTAATGACTACAACCGGGACCGACAGCTTAACTTGCCCTCCGAAGCACGGAGACGCTCAGAAATTAAACCACTTTGGCGATCACCCATCTATAGACTGACCGCGAGCCTAGTTGCTTAACCTGACCGATCACACATCTATGAGCGGCAAATAATGTTGAAAGCTGGATATTAAATAAAAATATTAAAACACTGACCCCCTGGGTGAACACGGCGGGGTTGCCTTGCTCCAGCATCTCCTCGAGCTCATCGTCGGTGGTGGCGCGGCCGGTAATCTCCAGCTGCCGCTGTATCCTGTTTTTGCACCGGTCTCGATAGTCCGTCTGCGTGCGGTTGTACTCCGTCATCACTTCCACGAACTTGCGCGACAGCGTCGAGTGCTGTGTCTTTCTTATCCTCAAATCCGCAGACGATTTATTCGAGTGTTCCTCCTGCTCGATATTCTGCTCTATGTCTGTGAATTTGTTTAGGATACTCTCAGACACGTCACTTAAATGTAGAGTCTTGTGGATAATAAAAGATACAGTAACAAAGAAAGAGTAAACAGTAAACTTTACTTACGTTTTAACTTTCCTCTGACTTTGTTGGCAGTTTTCTTAACGTCAGCCATGAGATCTTCTAGTTCATGCTTTGTTTCTGTAAAATAAGAAAAGTTGGGAATAAAAACATTGTTAGTAAACATCGATATAATAAGAACGCAAGATATTAAAGTCGACAGCCAAGGACCCAAAAAAATACAAGATCAAACTTAAAATACTTTATTTTACTTATCAAGGAATTACAATAAAATTATATGAACTAAGTTAATTAGGTGACGACCGTTCGATGGTTGAATAGGAAGTGCCCGGTCCCACGGAGCCGAGGAGCGGGCTTCGGGTGTCCGGTACAGCGGGGGTCACGTTGCTTTCCGGCTATGCTGATTAAGCGCCTTCGTGTGACTCGCTGTTGCGAAGTGTAACAATGGGGTAAATGCTAGTCAGCGGTTATAGTGTGCTATGCATATGTAACACCTCCCCCCGTAGATCAGCAACTATTTTGCAACCTTGTGGGCTATGGTTGCCGAAATATTGCTGTGTCCAATTCTTATCTCGCTGGGATTAATTTTATCTTTTTCTTCGATCTCTGCATAAATGGTTGGGGTTTCAGTTTTAATTATTTCTCGGCCCAGGTTCTTTTGGCATCGTCGGTAGATAATTGCAATAGTGAGTGCACCTGCGCCTATTAAAACCACGTATAAGGGTATAGTAGTGTGGTATAGAGTTGTGTCTCTGACTTTATCCATTGTTGGTGGAACTTGTAGAGATATTTTGGTGTTGATGCTGTGCAGATTCTGAAGGTCGATGGAGTCTAATGTAATGGGTGTAAGACTCATACTTTCTGATGCTTCTAGGTTGGCTGGTTGGATGATCTCCAATGCGTATCCTTTTACGCGATCATTTGTATTGGCTATTGTGAACTCGGGTGTCTTTATGTAACAGTTGTATGGAACTATAACCAAAAAACTTCCTTCCAATATTTTATATTGTTATTGTCCACAGTAGATCTTCACCTTGGTTGGATTAGGGAAACTCAACGTGTAGTGCTTCTCATCAAGCTGTTCTACAGCTTCTCTTTTTAAAATAACAGAATTGAGTTTACAGGACGAGATGAGCAATTGCCTTGTAATAAGATGTTGGATACAATCAGATTTGTCTCGATGCTGGTAAGTTGGCGTTACTTCACAGAGGTAAAAAGAGTTCAGCTTCGGGCATTCAGCCTCCATGTACATAGAGTCAATACTAGAAATCTCAACATAAGGTAATGTAGGGATAAGAATTTGGTGATTTTTATTAGGTACAATGGATAGTTTGTAAAGGTCGTAGGGTATAGGAAAAGCAATCGGCACCTTGAAAACTATTATTATCTCATTATTTGAGTAATAATATCCTAGCTTAATAATATCGTAATAATACCTAATCTCTATATCAAGAATTTCTTTACTTGAATATAAAGTTCTAAGTTTACTTAGCATATCTTTTAATTCAGAAATACTAACTACGGAATGAGTCATGCTCGATGCACGAATAAATGCTAATGTATTTTCTAGCCTATAAAACTCTACCTCTAACTTATCTATATTATCGCTTAATATTAATAGGAATTGGGCAATATGGGCGTAATTAACCAAATCAGTTTGGGTGTTATTAACAATTTGATTTAAAAGTTTACTTATTTTATTCTGATTTGAAGTTATATTGGCTAATAATTTGGTGTCATGCAACATCCATTCTTTAGATAAGCTAATATGCTGAGTAACTTGAGACTCTAATTTATGCTCATTACTACGAAAAACTTTTATTGCATTCTCGTACTTAATAGCATCAGTATAATCCAAGTTACCCGATATGCTTTTAATTATGGAGCCAAGTCCGTCGATGAGTCCTCTTTTATTACGAATATGTTCGAATGATTGGAGACTATCATATACTTTATTTAATTTTAAACTGAGATATTCTAAATGTGGTTCGTACAAAAATTGTGTGGCGTTATTAATCTTAGGACGAAATTGAGATAGCTGGTCTTTAACTTGCCCAATTTGAGATTCAATATTGCTAAGACTTATATAACTAAGAAAAGAATGATAGTGGGAAATAATTCGGGTGTTTCCCAATTTAAACGGAAGCAACCCAGGGCCATCGCCTAATGGGTCAATCGTTACTTCTTGTCCTCAAGTCAGTCGGAATAGCACCAACAGTAGTATCCTGCAACAATACGGGATCTTTAGGGCTTCTTTTAAGTCGGGACTTGGCCACCGGACCGCGTTTCTTGCGCGTATAAATATGAATAGGCAGGTCAGCTAGGACGGTGTCTTGGGTATATCTGGGGGCCAATTTTTGTCTACTCGCTGTAGGGTTCCGGACAAATACCTGCTGGTCGGGGACGTATTCTACTTCGTTTTCACGGTCTTTGTTTCTATTTTCAGTCAGTATAGTCCGGTCATGTAAAGAAGATTCATTGATTATGTCATATACTCGCGTCATTCGTTCTTTATGGTCCAATATGTATTGTTGAAGCAAATGTTCAGACAAATTAATGTCTAAGGGACTGCGAGGGTCAAAATGTCCAGTAATTAAGTCAATCGGTCTACATTTTGTAAAACTGTGAATAGAGTTATTATAACCTAATATTGCATAGGGCATTAAATTTATAACGGGTTCGCTACGTTTTTCTAATTTTAAAATACGTAAGTGTTCAAGAATTGTTGAATGGAATCGTTCTATCATGCCGTTGTCATTAGGGGTAATATTCAAAGTATGGGTCGTATTCATAGTCCTGGTAGTCAAAGTCATTAAAGTTTACCTCACGCGTTTTAAAATAATTCGAGGGCGGCGGGTTTCCTGATCTAGTCCAGTCATTGGGTGTACGATTCGGTATAAATTTGGGGACATAGTGACTCACGCCACTCATAGGTTGCGGGACGTTATTTGTCATGGGTCTCTGCTGTATTTTAAATACATTACTTTGGGGTCTGTAGTTGGGCGGTGGCGCACCAAACATTTGCTGAGTCCTTGAAGGTCCACGAAAATGGGGTGCATTATATCTAGCAAAGGGTTGCGGTGCGTAGGGCACATACATTTTAGAATGGCCAGGCTGAGGGCCAGGGTAAGGGCCAGGCTGAGCAGGCCTATTAAAAGTTTTAATTGGTGGTACGTTAAATGGTCGCATGGGCGGCATAAAAACAGATGGCGGCATGGTGCCAGAATTAAATCTAGGACTAACCTGGTGATGAGGCGACGGCTTCGTTTCAGGGACATACTCCTTGCGTTGCTGTAAGTACAAGGTGTTCATCTCTTCGTGAACGAACTCTAATGCCTTTTCTATCGTCTCAGGGCGCATGCAACGGATGCGGGAACCCAACGGTTCGCGTAAGCCGCGTAGATAGGCTTGGAGTGTTAACTTTTTATATAGATCTTTTTTAGATTTTTCGATTTCCGCTACCGTTTCATGCAGACTGATATAGGTCATAATAGTGCTAAACAAATTTTGGCAGGTTTCGTAATATTCCTGCGGTGTCATGGCACCTTGTGATAACAGCGCTAAGTCATTATATAGAGAGGTCTCATCGCGCTGGTCCGCAAAATTATTAACCAGGGCAGCTTTAATACCGGCCCAGTTATCGGGAATACCGTTCGTATTTATAGTACGAGATGCTTGTCCAACAATTTTATTTAATATACCATTCAATAAAGCCAAGTTACTCAGACCATACTCGGGTTCGTCTTTCATATACGCTGCGACCATCTGATCGCATAATTTTACGAATCGCGTGAGAACGTTTACGTTCCCGTCAAATTCGGGAAGTAGCCGTAGGGCTTTATAGATGTGGTCGACTAGTGAGTCTGCCATCGTTGAACTCTTATTTCGTTCAGGAAATAAATTTATTAAATCTAGGTTTCTATTTAAATCTAATTGATAGTTTCTACTATTCCTATATTCTACTCTAGGGGACCGAGATTGCCTTGGATGGAAAATCTTGGTAATTTAAAGGAAACACTTAAAATATAAAGGAGAGCGACTCTAGTATGAATCTAAAGTACTCACATTCGTAGATCTTGTACCTCTGGTGTATCAATGTCCGGATACTCCGCTGGCTGCGACGACCGTAGGTTCTGGATAGCTGCTCCGGTCCTGCTTGATGCACTGACTCTATTTTTACTATCCTACCGACTGCGCCAGATATTAAAGTCGACAGCCAAGGACCCAAAAAAATACAAGATCAAACTTAAAATACTTTATTTTACTTATCAAGGAATTACAATAAAATTATATGAACTAAGTTAATTAGGTGACGACCGTTCGATGGTTGAATAGGAAGTGCCCGGTCCCACGGAGCCGAGGAGCGGGCTTCGGGTGTCCGGTACAGCGGTGGTCACGTTGCTTTCCGGCTATGCTGATTAAGCGCCTTCGTGTGACTCGCTGTTGCGAAGTGTAACAATGGGGTAAATGCTAGTCAGCGGTTATAGTGTGCTATGCATATGTAACACGCATCAAGGAAAGTTTTAAATATTGTTTATTGCGAGTATGTAGGTATAATCTACATGACGTTATGCAACCCACTCTCTCCCAGTAATAATATAATTCGGAGTGCGAACCAATTCGCGTGGGCGGTCTAATTGTCTGTCCACTAATCGAATTCGTCATAGCGATCGATACAGTTGTAGGTACGTGGCTCGCTACACAATATATTTTCATTGAATAAATAAATATTTCATGTATTCAGCTTTCGCAATATACAGATGCAGTTGGGTGTTACCAATTCCATTTTTTAGGTATGTATATGAATTTAAATATTTAAATCCATAGTTTTAAAACATGATGCTGCATGAATATCCGAATAAATGCAACTGTTTTCAACAGATAACGTACGTATTTACTTCAAGCAATATACAAATTCGATAAATCTCCATGGCATAAAAGTAGTATGATTCCGTGTGATTAAGCAAGTTGCTCCATCGGAAATGTTATGTTATCAAACATACTCTTGTTAATAACTAAATAAGAACATACTATTAATATTTCGGTACAATAAGTAAAACTAGGTAGGAGGTAAGAGTGATAAACACCAATGACGTAATTTTAAAATGAAATCATCGTCAGAAAATATGTAACTACGTTGATTACGATTTCAACTTTTACGAATAATGTTTAAGTTATGGACGAAAACGAACTAATAATAAGTCCTTGACTGAACACACCGCACTGAAAACACAAGAAGACAATCGAAATGGAGGCGCTACAGAAACTGCTTTGAAGAGATCATCTGACTCATGCGAGAATGCATAAATTACGTACTTATCGTATGGGCAATGGGTATCCAAGTGTCAGAGTTGTTCAAGCCGCCCAGTAGGCCTCTGACATGGCTTAACGACTGCTGTCTAACGAGTACAACCGGGACCGACAGCTTAACGTGTTTCCGAAGCACGGAGAGGCTCAGAAATTAAACCACTTTGGTGGTCACCCATCTATGGACTAACCACATCTCTTGTTGCTTAACCTCGCCAATCACTTACAGACCGGTGAGAGCATCTAGCTACGCATTAATATTAGACTGAAGACCCAAAAAGGGCTGTAGAGCCGAATCAAGAAGTAAATAAATATTACTTAAAAGTCAGTTCATTGAATGTAATGCGATCGCGTCGTACTGACTCGATGATAAAACAGCATGCAATGACGCATTCTGTTTTATCATCAGGTCCACTTATCAGTTGCTGAGGTACACTGGGTAAAGATTACCAATAACAAAAGTGGCATATGTAGGCACATTGAAAATACATCTCCACCTAACGAATTCTATATCATAACATCACTCTCGATCGAAAACTCTACGAGAAGTAATCACCTTAATAACAATCCAGGCCTCATGCGAATAGGGTGCTTAAGAGTAATACAATTAGCAATATAATCCATAAAATTATCTGAATCTATACATTTTAAAGAACCTTATATGTTACTAGATATGTATGTAGGTGCAAATCCTTTTTGCGCTGTATCGAGAGCGATCGCCTGGCTGGCATCATCGTAACGACTTTTCCTGTGTATCACGTTCCGGAAATTGCACTTCCTGCTATGGGCGATACTTCGGAATATTCACTAAAACGTCCTATAATCGATTTTCTGGTAAAACAATAGGTCCGGCGACGTGATAATTCTGAATGCTTTCAATCTACCTAGCCGATTGCTCTATACGGATATAATGACCCAATTTGCTTAAACGAGTTTCTGTAGGTATGGTACATATGTAAACGCACGAATAATATTAAATGTTCGTAGCTGTGAATAATTGAATATTCAGTTAGCTTTTAAAGGAATTATGAATTCTAAGTAAGAATCTGAATAAAAAGACGGCGCTATTAACAAATAGTCGAGATAGGCGCACCCTATAGAAGCATTATTGCTTTGAAGCTCAATCCTATTGGGTTATTATCTACTGCCGGTGTCTATTATATGTAATGTTCGTAAAGTTAACGCCTGAGATCCGGATCACTTTAAGCTTGAAATCGGTTCATTTTGGCGGCACTCGCACACTTTGTTGAATATTGAAAGAGGAGAATGCTAGTTCTCTTTTATACCTTACATGAAAAGAATAAACAATTTTATATTTAACGACGAAAGGTCATTGGGCACCTTAGTATGGAAAGCATACCCATGGCGGACACAAATGAAATTAGTAGAATGTAATGATTTGCTGTGTGGTGACGGCCTAAGAATATCACCACCCCCTCTCATCCCGTGGGGGGACGTAAAAGTCGTCCCGAGGGAATATATATACACCAGAGAACGGGCAGCCGCGTTCTCCTGAGTACGATGTTCACCTTACTGCGATCGCCAACCCGTCTGCCAAGCGTGGCGATTATGGCAAATGCCCTCAAATGATGGACACAACTAAACCGCGGCCCCCAGTCCCCGGCAGCCCTGCTATTCCCAGCCGTGGTAACAGCCGTGGTTACGGCAGGGCAGGGGGTGCAAAGAATCCCCGGCAGATTCCACGTTACCAAAAACGACGACCTCTGGCCCTGGCAACGTTTAACACACGAACACTGCGGTCCGACGAGAAGATAATCGAACTGGAGGAAGAACTGAGCAGGTTACATTGGGATATTGTAGGATTATCTGAAGTCCGAAGAGAGGGGGAGGACTCGATAATACTGAAATCCGGAAACCTGCTCTATTACCGGGAGGGTGACCAACTATCCCAAGGTGGTGTCGGGTTCATAGTCCACAAGTCCCTCGTGAACAACGTAGTGAAAATCGAGAGTGTGTCGACGAGGGTTGCGTACCTTATACTCAGAATCACCAGGCGGTATTCGCTGAAGGTTATACAGGTATACGCACCTACTTCGACATACTCCGATGATGCAGTCGAGGTCATGTATGAGGACATTTCCAGAGCCATACATACCTCGAACTCTTATTTCACTGTGGTCATGGGGGACTTCAACGCGAAGCTGGGCAAACGAATCGGTGATGAGCTGAAAGTGGGGCAATTTGGAACCGGGGATCGGAACCCCCGAGGCCAGATGTTGGCTGACTTCATGGAGAAGGAGGGACTCTTTATGATGAATTCCTTCTTCAGGAAGCCGGCACATCGTAAATGGACCTGGGTGAGCCCCGATGGGAAAACTAGAAACGAGATAGACTTCATCCTGTCGACGAGGAGACAAGTATTCAATGATGTCTCTGTGATCAATGCGGTTAAGACCGGGAGTGATCACAGACTGGTCAGAGGCTCATTGAACCTAAATGTCAAACTCGAGAGGTCCCGACTGATGAAGTCTACGCTCCGTCCCATACCGTTCCACCTCCAAAACCCCGAACCCTTTCAACTCGAACTTAAGAACCGATTCGAATGCCTAGCAGACTGTGAAGAAGTGGATACATACCACGACAGGTTCGTGGAAGCTGTCCATACGGCCGGGTCTAACTTCTACAAAACCCGCCGTACAAATGGAACCAGAAAGATCTCCGACCATACCCTACAGCTTATAGAAGAAAGGCGGAAAATGATTCTAACATCCTCATGTGATGCTGCCAGATACAGGCAGCTCAACAAACAAATCTCAAAGTCTCTGACTCGCGACACACGCCAATTTAATACTATTAGTATTAAAGAGGCCATCGAGCGGAATAGAGGATCTAAAGTGTTCGCAAGAGATTTGTCTAGTGGGCAAAGCGAACTGACGAAG
This sequence comes from Pseudoips prasinana, assembly GCA_951640165.1. Taxonomy (NCBI): domain Eukaryota; kingdom Metazoa; phylum Arthropoda; class Insecta; order Lepidoptera; family Nolidae; genus Pseudoips; species Pseudoips prasinana. The sequence continues at coordinate 12,070,530 of OX621241.1, read as the reverse complement.
CTGAAGACTGAGGATGGTAGAATCGTCACGTCAAAACCAGAGTTGCTAGGTGAGATCGAGAAGTTCTACGGACAGTTATACACGACAACGCGACTACCTGTCAATAGTCATGCCGATCCAAGAGCAAGACTAACCCGACACTACACCCAAGATATCCCGGACGTCAGCCTGAACGAGATTAGAATGGCTCTCAAACAACTAAAAAACAACAAGGCGCCGGGTGATGATGGAGTTACAGCTGAGCTTCTGAAGGCGGGTGGTACACCGATCCTACGGGCCCTTCAGAAGTTATTCAACTCCGTCATACTCGAAGGTCAAACGCCAAAAGCATGGCACAGGAGTGTGGTGGTGCTTTTCTTCAAAAAGGGCGATAACACCCTATTGAAGAATTACAGACCCATCTCACTGCTGAGCCATGTTTACAAGTTGTTTTCGAGAGTCATTACGAATCGTCTCGCACGAAGGTTTGACGACTTCCAGCCTCCCGAACAAGCCGGATTCCGAAAAGGCTACAGTACCATAGACCACATACATACGCTGCGGCAAGTTATACAGAAGACAGAGGAGTATAACCAGCCATTATGCTTAGCGTTTGTGGACTATGAGAAAGCCTTTGATTCTATCGAAACATGGGCCGTGCTGAGGTCTCTTCAAAGGTGCCAAATTGACTATCGGTATGTCCAGGTGTTAAAGTGTTTGTACGAAAACGCCACCATGTCAATCCGACTTCAGGACCAGAACTCGAAATCTATTCAATTGCAGCGAGGCGTGAGACAGGGAGACGTCATATCTCCGAAACTGTTCACCGCTGCATTGGAAGATGTTTTCAAGCTTCTGGACTGGGAAGGCTTTGGCATCAATGTCAATGGCGAGTACATCACCCACCTTAGATTGGCCGACGACATAGTAGTCATGGCTGAGACCCTTGACGACCTCGGTACAATGCTCCATGGCCTCAGTAGAGTCTCTCAACAAGTGGGTCTGAAAATGAACATGGATAAGATGAAAATCATGTCGAACATCCATGTTGCACCCACTCTAGTTAAGGTTGGAGACTCTGCACTCGAAGTTGTTGAGAACTATATTTACCTAGGACATACCATCCAACTAGGTAGGTCCAACTTCGAGAAGGAGGTCAATCGTAGAATCCAACTCGGCTGGGCAGCGTTCGGGAAGCTACGTAATATCTTCTCGTCCCAAATACCGCAGTGTCTCAAGTCGAAAGTCTTCGACCAGTGTGTGTTGCCAGTGATGACTTATGGAGCAGAGACGTGGTCGCTCACTATGGGCCTTATCAGGCGGCTCAAGGTCACCCAAAGAGCAATGGAAAGGGCTATGCTTGGAGTTTCCCTGCGAGATCGAATAAGAAATGCTGAGATCCGCAGGCGAACTAAAGTAGCCGACATAGCCCAAAGAATTGCCAAACTGAAGTGGCAGTGGGCGGGGCACATAGCTCGTAGAACTGACGGCCGATGGGGCAGAAAGGTTCTCGAGTGGCGACCACGAACCGGAAGACGCAGCGTGGGCAGGCCTCCTACACGGTGGACCGACGATCTTGTGCGGGTCGCGGGAAGCCATTGGATGCGGGCAGCGTAGGACCGGCTATTGTGGAGATCCTTGGGGGAGGCCTTTGTCCAGCAGTGGACGTCTTTCGGCTGATATGATGATGATGATGATGTAATGATATAAGGCTCTGATTTACTATGGCATTAGTCACATTAATGTGAGCCACGGGAATCTTGAAAAATTCAAGTGTTATAAACTGATATGAGGAATATGAATAAAATGCTAGTTCATAAAAATGTTTTTATTCAATTTGATCCAAATCAAGCATAAGATCATTTAAGAAGGCAGCAGGTGCGTCTGTTGCTTCCTGATGTCTGGCCCAAGACAGATAATAAACTATGCTAGCGATATGGGCGCAGCTCCCGACAGTTCGGCGGCCGTGTATACATGAGCACTAGTACTCTTCTATACTTTGTCGTCCGTGTTGTGTTGGGTTTAACAAAATATATGTATAGTACTGTTTCGATCAGATATGACGTGACTGGATTCGCCCTCTGATCAAAATCTTATTATCAATTAAATGTTGATGTCCATACATTTCTATTAAATAATCCCCGTTTGGTCTTATGTGCTCGTGACAATAAGACCTTGCGATTCTCAAATGGTATGAGCCCAACGTGAATAAGATCAAATCTTCATAGGTCAGCTGTGGAAAATCTTCAAAGTCTGGACTGTTTCCATCTAGAGGCACGAATGCTACTCTTTGTCTGTTCAAGTTATTTGTTGATACGTATTCTGCTAACTCATTTTCTGTATTTATATTTTGATTTATAATATCGACGAACTGATCGGCGTATATATTATCTTCATATGGCCGTCGAGAAACGTCGATAACTGCCGCGGTTATTTTGAAATCGGTCATCATATTTCGCATCGCAACATTAAAATATGTATGTCGAAATATTTTAAAATCTTTCTTAAATCGTCCATTAATTGTTTGGATTACCCAACGGCACATTGTAATTAATCGAGATTTGTTAGCGTCAATTGTTGATAACTGTTCTCCTCTTCCTCTAGTTGGCGGCAAGATCCCGGTACCGGTGTTTTCTTCGACGTAACACAGATCGATTGCACGACTCACAACTGTTTTGTCTTTCCATATCAACGAAAATCCAATCCAAAAGCAAGTAACCAGAGTCTATAAAACACGCTAACGTAGTCAATAAAATAATAAACAAAACAAATCAGATAAACGTACAGGTCACAACGATAGCTAACAAAGGACTGCGCAGAGGGCGGTGAGTCAGTGCGCGAGCGCAACAAAACTAGTTTGGCCTAACTAATGTGCGAAAGAGACAGCGTATACATGCCTCTCGGCTCATCAGTGCACCATGCTGTATGCTATCGAAATTCTTTTATGCCTTTAATGATGGAATAAAATCCTCTGAAACCGTTTGTTTTTTATTTTTTTAAACGATCCTGTACATTTTTCTCCATCGATTGTTAAATAAATAACTATATACAATGAAAGGTCATATTATTCCCCTTAGTTTAAAACTATTTTGATTAATGTCCGCCACTCTTCGCAAAGCGGGTCAGATACGCCCAATGACCTTTAATTGTAATAAGAATATATCTTAACATAGGCCTAAACATATGTTTTGGTAACTCCTCTGCATGGTCGGGTCTTTAAAATAGCGGTTTTGGGTTTGATTCTCGCCCCAAACAATCTTTGTATAAAAAATATTATTTGTTTCCAACTCTGTTTCCTACGCAAGTTAACTGTACGGTTCTGTTAATTATGAGGACATTTTAAGTATATCATATTATATACACAAAATAATACATACATAAATAATATATTAAGAGAAGAGAGACACTTTAGAAACGCAGGTAGTGTTGTGTTATTGTTCTTTATTAAACATGGTAAGACTTTGGGCACATCTTACATTAATTGGCAAGGCATTCCATAATCGTACTGCTTGAACTGCAAATGAGTGGCCTATGAATATTGTGGAACATTGAACAATGAAAAGTTTGAGCAAAAAACAAAATTGGAGCAATCAAAAAGTTTCAGATACTTCTACAATGCAATAATTCCAGATGTAGATACACAGGGTTTAGTCGTTGGGTTAGCAAAGGTAAAAATAAGGGCAAGGCGAAGAAGACAAAGATCTTGATGAGTTAAAATCAGATAAAAGTATATGTAATGTTGATCAACCCCTGGTACTCGTGCTCCCAGAGAATTATGGTAGACATTTATTATATATTTAAATATTGATGATAATGAACATAATGTTACGTCACATGTATTTTATTATTAGTCCTTCCAAATTCGAGAAGAGAAGTTAATACAAAATGCCTTAAAAGGAATATCGACCATAAATTTGCTGAACATTTAGTTAATTTATATTCATAAAAGAAAGTGGGGCTATTTACACCATTTATAACTCAAGAATGGCTCATTCATCAGCCATTTATATCTAAAAATTTTTGATTTGTCTCCTCTACGAATAACAGCATAACTCTTAAAATATAGGAATTTCCATGAAAAATTCAAGTAAATTCAAATGCATAGAAAATAGTTGCAACGAAATAAAAAAAACCCTGTCAAAATTGACAACACAGAATGCCTAGTGCATTCTGTGTTGTAAATTTTAGATCAATCAATTATCGCTGCCTGTCAATATATATGCTATACATGTCTTTGGTTTGTTTGAACAAAAATACATCAAGATTACCGGTTGATTAGATTTTTTTCTGCCAGTTACTAAAAATTAATTCTTGTTTGATTGATTTGCCTGCCCTGGACTGATCCATTTTGAAAGCTGATGCCACGCATACATTCAATTGAATATAAGGCAGTTCAAATTTAGGAGTAAAGTACCTCTCTAACACCCTTATTAAAAATCGACGTGTGTGTTAGGTATATCTTATGCAATGCAAAAATAATAGAAAACTAAAGTCTGAAATTTATAAAAATATCTATATATCGGCTAGAGTGCCGGTCAAAGATTTTACAGAACTCCTTTTATCAGCTATATTTAATTATCCTCAAACTCTCAATTCTCTCATACAGGTCATAATTAATCCTCACATTTTACTTAGATGTAATTAACGTCAACTTCTACAAAAGAATTAGAGCGGAACGCGGTTGAACAAAATTTATTTAAAGGAATGAGATCGGCTTTTTCGGTTAAGTATTTAACCTAGAAAGTGTATACAAACAGTAGGCAAGAAAACCAATTAAATGAAGCTATCTATATTTCTGAAATTCCTATTTAATGAAGAAACAATTCCACTGAAATAATTTACCTAGCCGGTCCCGTGAAAGCGGCGACGCAAAAAATCCTAAAAGTTGATTCATTTTCTCGATTCTTCAATTCATATTCAAGTTGATCCTCCTCAGTCTATTTCAGGAGAATATTTAATGGATTTCAACTTGTTTGATTTCATAATAGCTTAAATATTAATTTGTTTTCTAGGAACGGTATCGATTGGGTTTTGGAATAACGATATTTGCTCAAAATATAAAGGAAATTGTATTTGCTTCTGTTGTACTGGGCCACCTGAATAATTCTGACAGGAGATATGACTGATATGGAACATTTGCTAGTGTAATTTATCTTTAATATCTGCTAACCGTACTAATATTACAAAATGCAACGTATAGATAAATAAAGTTTTGATTATATATACAAATAACATTGTTACATCGCAAAATAATTCCACTCCCGATCAATACTATTAATTAAACTCAACTCATTCATACAACACCATCAAATCGTCACTTGTTTGCTCCATTCATTCGCTTTAAGCGAGGTACGCTTAAATTACAATCCTCATATATTAAAATGTATGTTTACAGCTCTAATGTACCTGGTAGTAGAATATTCCTTAAATAATCACCATATTTTTACTTTGAATAGCAAATAAGATTATGTTAAATATTTCACAGCGATAATAAAAAGGCAGTCAGGGCACAAGCTACACGAGAGTAACATATTCTCCTATGGGACTCCTCGAAAAGGTCCTCCGTCATGGTGTGAGTCGACGAGCTAAAACATACATGAATACGGCGTTAAGTATTCGAAAAAATATAGCATTTTAGCAACGTTATTTTGAAAATGGATCCCTCTTTAAAAATGTTCATCACAAACCCCAATATTTAAGAAAAAACCGGTCCATAAACACTCCATTCCATTTTGAATAGCGGAGTAAAAAAATATCCCGCGCTCTATGCATAAGGGATATTATTAGCCCAAAATGTAACCAATATTTTCCTTTCCTCACTTTGTAGTCCTGATTTAAATGTTTGACCATGCCAACTTACAGCTTTTGCAGACATGCATCACGAAAGTTACTAATCTTTTTACAAAGGAGTCTTTAAAAGTCCAACTACTGTCTATGAATTATTATGAAAATCTTATCTCAAACAACCCTTCATCATTTTCGTAGTTATCGAATAATATTTACTAGTATTGCATTACGTTTTATATCGTGGATCTGTGCTCTGTCAATGTGGAGACTGTCACAATCTATCTCCATGCCAAATTTAAACGAACTGTTAGCAGTTAAATAGTCAAAACACCAATAATATTACATCTATAATTTTGACAGTAATCGAGGCAACAGACGTGTGCAACGATCGTGACAAATGGAAATCCGTTGTCTCTGCCTACCCCTCTGGGAAACAGGCGTGAGTCTATGTATGTATAATTTTAGTAAATTTCATACATCTTAGCAAGAAATTCAAAGCAGTGCTTAGAAAAAAGGACCATTAAAACTAAACACTGTTTTTTAGGCGACTTTAAAATAGCGCTTTAAATAATTCAAACATGTATAATTATAGGGACATATAAGACATTTCGATATGCGGCGTGTCATCGTATATACATTTAGTTAATGATAATAATGATTAACTAAATAGCTAGCTTATTAAAGTTACTGTCAGATTAGTTATTGATAAGTTTAAATAATTATTGTAGGTATTTATAGTTTCAGACATATTTTACTACAGTGTAATCGTCTCCGAATGGCGATGTTTAGAATTCAATATTATTAACATACATCACATTGTGTCTATAACGACGCGACTAAATGAAACTTGCAAAATTTCCAAATCTTTATATGCATACATATAAACAAAAAAACCGGCCAAGTGCGAGTCGCCCATGAAGGGTTCCGTAGCAGCAAGTATTTCAGTTGATTCAATGAAAGGCAAATTGCTGTTTACGATTAATGATGTATTAAAAAAAAACTACTTACTAGATCTCGTTCAAACCAATTTTCGTTGTTAGTTTGCATGGTAATGTACCTCATATATTTTTTTTATTTTTATCATTCTCTTATTTTAGAAGTTACAGGGGGGGGGGGGGGGGGACCCACTCATTTTACCACTTTGGAAGTGTCTCTCGCGCAAACTATACAGTTTAGAAAAAAATGATATAAGAAACCTCAATATAATTTTTGAAGACATATTCACAAATACCCCAAAAGTATAGGAACAATGAAAAATAAATTTTAAGTTTCAGTTCTATGTATGGGGATCCCCCAAAATTTTTGTATTTTTTCTATTTTTGTGTGAAAATCTTAATGCGGTTCACAGAATACCTCTACTTACCAAGTTTCAACAGTACAGCTCTTATAGTTTCGGAAAAAAGTGGCTGTGACATACGGACGGACAGACAGACAGACAGACATGACGAATCTATAAGGGTTCTGTTTGCCATTTGGCTACGAAACCCTAAAAAGTAACTCATTCACTGACTAACTAAACTGGAAATAACGAAATCTTCTTGAATTATGCAACTGAAATTTTCCAGTTTAGTGTATAGAGTTCGAAAGACGTAACGCACGGAAACGGACAGAAAAGTAGGAACCAACATTTTTTATTTCACTATACGATACCACGCGACTATTTGTCCTGTTGGACTAAGGGTGTTACATTTTTACTGTAACTCTCATAAATGTGTAGTGTAGCAGTAATTAGATGCGGTTTCCCATATAATCAGTAATCACATAGGTTGTCTGTCTTTTAAATACTTTTTTTTTTCTTTAAAAAAGACTAAACTACGCATTAGGGAAATTAATCGCTGTGTCGCGAGGTAATCTACCAACAATTAATTAACGGACACAAATTACATTTAGACTCAGGAAAACTATTTATGGGTCTCAGAAATAGTTGCCGTGCGCGGGATTCGAACCCGGGACACGAAGTGCCGAGGCGACTTTTTTAACCCGTTTAGTTATTAATAATCGACTGACAGATATTCTTAATAATGAGCACACATGAAACAAACAAATATAAAATCACAAAAAACAATTAGTATGTAATACTAATTGCTTAACTCTAGAACTCTAGGAACTTTGCACATGAGTCCTGTGTAGTGGCAATCCATAGCAACATTTAAGAGAGGTCGAGCATAGTGTTTGATCGCGATACACCCGCACGTGTAGTCCAACGGAATTTACATTTGATACCGTAAATCATATCAAGATTATTAAGCATCAAGTCATAACAAAAAATTGGTATGTACGTTGGCACCGATTTCGAAAACATATTCGGGCCAAGTTTACCTTGATTTTTTTGCTATCGAATAGAAATATAAGCACGCGAGTCATCTGATGATAAGTGATCACCGCCGCCAATGGACACTCGCTACACCAGAAGGGCAGCAAGAGAGGCGCGGGCCTTTAAGAAATGAATATGCTCTTTTCTTAAAGCTTATCCATGTTATACCGGATTTGAAATGCGTCCCTATTACATTTAATCCACAGAGTGGCCGTATACGCAATAAAGTTTCTTGAGAAAAATACGCTGGTAGACAATGATTCATTCAGGCGATATGATTTTGATTACTTCCACTTCTAGCGAGCGAACTTGTCAACAGGTATAAATTCGGATAATTCCCCAGAACACACACTGTGATAAATGCTGTAAAAGCCAAGTATCGGGTAAAATCTTAACTCTTCAGATTCCAATTCGATATTAATCGGAATTAACAATTAAAGAACTTGACTGAAGTAGTCTCACTAAGTTTCAATTAAGAGTCTGTTATTACAATAGTGATATAAAGCTTTATTATTAGGTTGTTCGATATTAACGACATCTACAATGGCTTATTCGATGGTATTTAGGTCGGGTCAATGGTTAATCGGGGGCAATCGGTCCTTAGGGCTGCCCTGGCTAATGGCCATACAAAAACATAGTGTTATTATAACACATTCTAAAATACTATTGTCACTAATAAGCTTAAATTATCGTTTGATGATACGTTGAGCTTTACTTTATCGAATGGTAAATTATTACCCTATGTCAGAGTTGTTCAAACTACTTAGTAGCTTTCTAACATAGCTTAATGACTTCAACTGGGGCTGACCTTTTTACGTGCCCTCTTACTTCGACGGTAGACTGACCGCATGTCTGACTATGAGCGGCTTCGATGATATATCTAAAGGATTAACATTTCTGTTTGTTTTCAAACCCAAGAGGCCAACAGTAGTGTGAGAAGAACCATCAAGCATGATAAGTTGTGTTGCACAGGCTTATCGGATTTTGTAAAGTTGGAAACATATCTACACATGGAACTATTAATTATTGCGGCGTCTAAAAATACAACTGACATTAATAGGAGCATTCACAATTTGACCCTCGTGACTTGTTCATTGAGGGTTCTTAAGATATAACCGATGATAAGGGTAAAATAAATCAAGATATAATTAGCGACGAAGCCGTCACTGGCGAACTTCGCACAAGTCCAAATTAATTAAACCAAATATAAAATACTAAATAATGTCTTCTTCCAAAGTCAAATTGTAGGTTAAAAGTCATTCAATAACAAAATTATTATCTTTAATCAAGGCATCTTAATTCACAACTTTCATTACGTGGAACGGATCTTCATTATAATTAAAAGCAAAGGGCAAAGAGAAAATAAAAAATATGAACAAAGTAAAAACTGGCTTATTTGAGCTGACGTCACCCGAATAAATTCCGAGTAATCTCGCGACAAAATCAACACCACCATCGCTAATAATTCAGTTAGCCGGTGTACGTGGCACGAAAATATTAAACAATTTTACTATATTATGGTATTTCTACTATAAAACTTTATAAGGCTTTACAGTGCCTAATCGTCTCATTAAGTAATACACGGATATATGTCAAACGCTTTACTTAATTATCATACTATGTTATGAATGAGAAAGTCTGTAAGTTTATTACTTAATTATGCAAAAATGGCTCAACAGATATGAATTAAATTGGCACAAAGATAGTTTGGTACCTGGATTAGCACCACCCCGGAAATATCTTAGGTTCCTGTGGTATTATCAAAAACTAACTAAATGCAACTTGAAATTTGGTATAGACGTGTCTTAAGGAAGTATACTTTACCTTATCCTAAAGTACTCGCTGACGAAGTCAAGACCAATACCGAAATATGACGAGAAAACTTGTTATTAATGGATAAACTTAAAATTATTTAACTGATTTTAATAATTCTTTCACCTAAAGAAACCTAAATTATGCGAATGATGGGCTTTCTTTTTTAATAGATAATATACTAATATGCCTATAATGTAACCGGAGAAATAAAAAAATTGCTATTAAAAGTCATTACTTAGCGTGCACTGCGAAAACTATTGTTGCCATACATAATATGTACTACACGTTTCAAGTGTTCAAGTACTCATTATTATTAAATAAATCTACATAAATCTATTGAAAAATTGATTGAGACTGGCCTGTTGGTCTATTTGTTAGTGACCAGTCACTGCTAAGCCAGAGGTCGTGGGTTCGATCCTTCCACGCCAGTACCTATGTAAGATACTAATTATCATTCTATCTATCTACCCATACAAAGCCGGGTGGAGTCGTTATTCGTAGTTCCTAATAAACATTAAAGCATGATAAAGTCTATTTGAAAATATAAATGAGCTGTTATTGGGTAGAGACTTACATACGTCACAATATTCGCCGTTATTGATTAGAGACTTACATAGTCAATGACAGCTCATTTTTATTAATATTATCATCCCACTTCCATCATAATAAGAGACGAAATGTCACTATTGCAGAAAGAGAAGATTCATAAAAGGAAGACCGCCCCCACGTTGGTTGTGTAAATGCCACCAACTTCGCCCTTTCAATTAGTGTGTGGGCATTCTGCGAGTAGACTGAGCTGCCCACGCTGTTTACATGAACATCGATAAACCATGAACCAGGAGCAATGAGATATCTATTTATAGACATCAAATTGTTAGAAAAAGCGTATGTTTACACAAAAATAACTAATTATTGAAGATAAGATGAAGCCAACTCTAGTTTACACAAGATCTAATGAAACATTTTCAATCCCACGCTACTGTGTAATTGACAGGTTAAATCCAATATTCGATGTAAATTGATCCCCATTAAAGCCTGAAATCACCGATAGCGGGTAGGCTTCAAGAAAACCATGTCATCTCGAAAGTTTACAACATAATAAAAGCGAAGAGTAAATTTTTTGGGTTCTACATCCAAGAGTGCAACGGGGTCATCGACTGTCCGTCTATAACTCTAGGTTGTTGTATTGCACAATATGGGCCAAAAGTATTTTAGGCTTAAATGTATAGTTAATATTTTTGACTAACTCAAATAAATTTGAACTTACTTTCATCTGATTGCGGCGCTGATAAGATGGCACTGTGCTTCTTCTTGACTTCTTCGACATTGGCTTGAATCTTGTCTATCATCTCTCGTATCTCTTCCACCTAGAATGAATAAACAGACTTGATTATTTAGTCAGGAATGACGATGACATTCTGGTAGTGAAGCGCGAGCAGCGTATTTTATGGGCGAGGGTTGTTATAGAGATAAATCAATATTTCCACAGTGTACATGCTACAGTAAGTATTACATATTACATATTATTGCACATAGAAAAAGACATCGAGATTTAAGTGCCAGCGACCTACAGATATCGATTGTAGAGTTCCTTAACAGGAAAATATCAAACACTTTAATCTGAGGTTATACTCTTATTTTTTTACTGACGTGGACTAGTAAAAATAACACTTGGCATCAATATGGGGAGCAATTTGCTTGATCAATATATAATTTTCGAAAAAAATATATTTAATTATACTTAGTACTTTTGCTTAATTTTTAACTGACTTATAGTTAGCCTAGGACTTTTAGTTTCTTCACCAAGCATTGGAGGCGACCATGGGCCCAAGCCGTCTAACAAATAAAGTACCCGCGCAAGAGGGCATTTGGGGTTCGAACCACGACTCTGGGCAGTTAGTGACGGGGAAATGCATGAGAGGTTCATTGTTTTTAGGGACATTTTGTACAACTGTCGCTCTGCGTTAATACGCGAAGGCGCGGAATTCTCGTCGGATTAAGGATCGGAGAGAGTATTTCATCGATACGAATGCAGTATTTTAGAATTCATGAAAATAGCTTCTTGGACGATATTGATAGCTGCTCTCGGCTAGGGCTGAGGGAGGCCGCTTTCTATTTCGTTCAAGAAAGATTCCTTCTAGAGAAACTAGGAGAAGGATACTTAACATAATGTAGGGCAGCTGTTAGAATGCTTTCATGACACGTGCCAGTTTAAAGGAAATCATTCAACCAGCGTCCGAACATTATTGCGATGAAAAATAAGTCAATAAGACCTTTTCACATATTCATTCTAAAAAAAACATTAGTGTGCCAAAGGATAATGGTACAAAAATGATGCGTCATCTATGTGACATTATATAGATTTGGATATCAGTTTAAAAACTAATACAGTTTAAGCACACCGAATAAACTTGTGTATTCCAGAAATAGTTTTAAATATTATGACTTTGGGACGAAACCTTAATTATGAGAATCCAACTCACTTGATGTTACTATTTTATTTAAATTTTTCAACGATCAACGTATTCGCATAACGGAAACAAGTTCTACAACCAGCCGGTTCACATCCGCTGCCCGCTTGCGTTTCCTTATCCGTTTTCCTTCTCGGTTAAATACTTCGAAGACGATGATTACACGACATGAGTCGGCGTCTCATAGCAATGGTGACACAGTATTTTTAACATGACGTTTACAGTTAACATAGTGAGTATTTCACTACTTCGCCGGACAATAGCAATGGTGGCACATTATGAATTTGGCTTATTTGTAACAAACAGGATACTTCAATAATACAGAATATTTCTTGCCACTAAGCCACTATTTCGTCCTTGCCACTAAGCGATATAATTCAACACACGTAGTTTTATGTGTTTACGTTAAAGAAGTTTTGAGTTATAGAAGGGTCCAAAGTGTTACCAAGTGGTTCGTGTAATATAACACTTGGCGCTGGCTAGCCAGTTCCTTTGCTTGAACTTGGCTTGACACGCTACCGCGTGTCTAGATAGGAACCCTCGATTTTGTCGATTTTAGTATCATTCTCTTTTTCCCACTGTATGCGTGGAGAGGGACAGGCTTGGCAGCAAGGGATCCTTATGAACAAATTACGTTTCATCAGAATAGATTCCGTAGTTAAAGCAGATTAAACAACGTGGAAAATATTTTAATTTTGCAACCAAGGTCACCCTAACACCATACCATTTTATTTTTCGCAAATGTATTAATTACAGACACCTTTCTATTCCAGTTTTTTATAGTCTAGATTAAAACTTGGTACTGCTACAAAATATTTTCCCGTAGAAACGTGAAATCTTTATTAGTACCTACACAATACAGTTGATAATTCAGTATTACGCCCACAAAGAAACTTGATGAATAATTTCAACGCGTTTACGAAGCGTCCTACCGTAGTTCATTAATTCGTTTAGCCTCGCCTCACTGGCCATCTTTTAGCACAAAGTTAATTAGTTATATAGCTGAATGGGGCTACTTTTTCACAGGCAGTGCAGTTCGCTGTTTATCTCTGTATCAAGCATAAAGACAGTCTCCAAGTCTAGCCGGGGCGGCGACGGCCGCAGCTGGCGCTAAGCCAACTGATATACCCTGACCTAGCCTACAGATCCATAAATTTTTATATATGTTATAAGAACGGCTAAAAGAAACATTAACTTATTTGTCTATGCATTTTATCGCCGTGGCCCCCTAACAACCGAAACTAGGACATGAGAAATTACGTAATAGTATAAGTTCAATAATAAGTTAACTACAAAAGCCTAGGCCTGAGAAGCAAGGAATTCGTGACTTTCCAAACAAGTTAGTAGAGCTATTAAGTTAATACGATAATTGATAATATTTCAAGAAAGCCGAAACTCAAAGGAGTCCTTTTAGATTCCTAGTATCAAAGAAGATGCTGAGTGTCTGTCGTAAGGGATGAAAGGATCGCTTGTTGATGGCTTGCAAGAGAGCTGAGTAAGGCAGAATCAGATTTGATTGATTAATCCTTCGAATATTAATGTTTCATGACGCAACACGATTTTATCACAAATCTTCAAATATCTGACCTACATTACTTTTATGTTGACGGTATGAATTATAAACAAAGACAAAGAGGGAATATTTTTTTGTGCTGAAGGTAATTGCTTATTAGGGTTCCGTAGCCAAATGGCAAAAAACGGAACTCTTATAGATTTGTCATGTCTGTCTGTCTGTCTATCCGTCCGTATGTCACAGCCACTTTTTTCCGAAATTATAAAAGCAGTACTACTGAAACTTGGTAAGTAGATGTATTTTGTGAACCGCATTAAGATTTTTACACTAAAATAGAAAAAGAACAATTATTTTGGGGGGTCGCAATACATAGAACTGAAACTCGAATTTTTTTTTTTCATCGTAACCATACATGTGGTGTATATATGGATAGGTCTTCAAAAATGATATTGAGGTTCCTAATATAACTTTTTTCTAAACTGAATAGTTTGCGCGAGAGACACTTCCAAAGTGGTAAAATGGGTGTCCCCCCCCCCCCTCTAACTTCTACAATAAGAGAATGATAAAACTAAAAAAAATATATGATGTACATTACCATGTAAACAACGAAAATTGGTTTGAACGAGATTTTTTTTTTAATTCTAAGACAGCCTAAACGTCAAAATCGTACGCTGGGCATGCTATTACATAGGTCACTAAGAAACATCTTAAATGTACGTTTCTAAAAATAATCAGTAAAGCGCGAGTCTTCCTCCGAGCAGCGATTCAGTATATTGGTTATAGGTGTAATTTATAATTAATTTATGATATTTTATTTTTATATTTTACCTATAATATTCACATATAAACATGTATCAATGTCCCACACACATTTCAGATTTTTTGCATCCTAAAATCCAAATATAAAAGGAATGTATAGTTTTTGTTTAAATTAATAAAAAAGTGACAGAAAAATGAATATGGTATTCATCTGTAAAATTAATATGTAGTGTTAATTTCGCTAATTGTCAGTTTAATCAAACCGCGATGCAATTTTCACCCTCGAAAAAATATACATATGTACGAACAAGCAAATTACATGGGCCAGTATGACACCAAACACGTGAATCGGTCCTCCACGGACCA
This sequence comes from Pseudoips prasinana, assembly GCA_951640165.1. NCBI lineage: Eukaryota > Metazoa > Arthropoda > Insecta > Lepidoptera > Nolidae > Pseudoips > Pseudoips prasinana. The sequence goes on along the minus strand of OX621241.1, from coordinate 12,055,526 downwards.
TTCTCAAGGGATGCTAACTCGTCGATTGCTCCAATGCTACATCATTCGTCTAATGTAATTTATTTGACTGCGAGAGGGCGGTGCAAATTGCATGCCGGTTTGATTAAACTGACATATAAATTTTGACTGTCATGGATTTCCCCAAAGTAACGCCTGATTCCATTACTTACAGTGCAGAACCCTTTAACCACATTGATGTCAGCCCATATGTCTATAAAACACGATGCAACAAAGACATATCCCATAAACATTCCATTTCCATAAATGTGGATATTAAGAAATACTCGTAGATTCCTCTTACTTAGTCACTGTGAACAGTTACGTGGCTTGGGGCTTTGTTCGAACATAAATTCGGCACAGGCTAACTGGCTTAATTCCAAAACCGTAAATTAAGCGCTTATCTATGTATATACGAGTAATTTTGGTAAATAGTCACTTAATATTAATTAATACGTTTCCATACTTAACAAGGCAACTAAAAGACTATGACGCGACGTCGACTCATAATGGAACTATTTTATCAAGATTGAATTCAAACACAACAACCCGTAATGTAATAATGACGTGCCGGAAAACCCTTCTGATAACAGACTCAATATAATAAATTATTCAGTAACGTAGATCAAGTGGAAACTACTTTAGGGAAACTATTTACAACGTATTTATTGTCACGACCTCCTTGTGTTGTGTATTTCTGATTGTGTGTGCATGTATTTATTAATTCAATCTATCTCGCTTAACAGATGTAGATAATATCCAAAATTGTAAGCGATGATATTATTTTTCTTTTATTTTGTAATTACCGATATTGCGACATGGCATTTTTAAACATGGCCCTTTAAACTTCTTAAAGTTTCAATGCCCACCATAACCGAGAAAAATAAAGAAGGGTATAGGAGGATATTTTCCCTCATAAGGATTTTCCCAAATAACAGCACCATACTCGAGTTTACTACGCATATAGACATTGTATACTCCTTTCACAACCCCTCTGTTATCGAACAGTGATACAGTCCTCTTGATAAATCCTGAATGTTTGTGTGTTGACTTGCAAATTTTGGTGGTGTGCCTGTGGAAGTCTAATTTTTCATATAGTACTGTAATGATATTACCTGCCCTCCTATAGAATAAAACCTCTTTTATCAAGATAGTTAACTCTGGTCATTTTATTAAAATAGCTGGACATCGCTTTTAAAATAAGAGCGTGCGAATTCGAATCAAATAAAAAAGTATGATTTTACGTTTGATTGATGTTTTGTAAACAGTTATAAAAATGGAGTGCTCAAGAATACATTATGAATCTAGTTTTATTATTTTATCTCAATAAAATAAGTGATTGGTGTTCAATACGTGTGTTATCATTGAGAAGATCTCCCTAGATCCCGTTACAGATTACCTCTTGCTGCTGCGAGTGTGCTACAGTACTAATAGCAAATCCCTAGTCTCATAGACTCTATCAAAGGAGCGTCCGTAAAATTATAATTTATAGTCATATAAGGCTGTGATTTTCGTGACAATGTTATTATTTTACATATGAGATTTTTGAATGTAATGTTATTTTGACTCCATATGAAAACCGCATCAATATCCTCTGTTCTACCGCGTCAGCTAAGATTTGAACGCCTAAACTTAGCTTTAGGTTATCCGCAAATAGGAGACACTCAAGGTGTCAAAACAACCTGCGGTGAATAGTTAATAAATATCACCAATAACAAAGGTCCCAATCTTATATTTGATTCCTGAACCTTCACGGTCTGCTTGGCAGAGAAGTTAAAGAGAACTATCTATGTACCCCGAAAAGCATATTTACTTGTCAGAAACAGTATCAAACCTAACACCGGGCCAGTCGCAAGTCGCTTCTATGTCTTTGGCAGTTAGCCGCTGTTGAGATATTATCAGAGAAACCCGCGAGAAAAAGTATTTTACCCATTCGTAATATATTCCTATTTCCAATGGCACGTTATTAGAGAGCTTCCTCTAAGATTTCCTGTTAACTTGAGTATGGATATTACTACATTTTTTCAAATGGATGTTGTTGTAGTTTTGTTAATGAAAGATGATAATGAAATTTTAAGAAATATTAGAAGGTATCGATCGTTAAGAAAATTTCGTTTATATTCATTAATATCTGCATTTTACAACTCTCTAGTTTAATAACATTTCCCACAAAGTAAAGTGTAAATGAGTTATTATAAAATTTAATCATCCGACGCGAGTGGAATATTTTCCTCTCTCACAAAAGTCACAAAGAATAGAATCCATCTATCTATTCACCCAATTTACAACTATGATTGGGTCACGGCCTAACTTTAGACATACATAGGTATGCATCAGGTTCAAGCTTTAATCTGTCAAGTCATCCTATAAAAAATATAGTAAGACACTCGAGAAGTCGTAAAAGGTTCCTTATTTTATACAACTAAGTAATCAATAAAGCATACGGCATACCTGATGGAAATTAATATAATAAAAGCTAAGAAAATTCAGCATTCTTGAAGTAAAATTTATTGGTACCAGAAGGGTAGCACTACATTCAGATGCGAGGCTAAAGTCTCTCAATATCTACTGTCATGTATAAAGTATATTTAGATTAAAGACGTCCTGAGTTCTAATGTCAGTGTGAGTATAACTGAGATTTTGGTAAGGAAAATAAAATGTGTTGCTCTTGCTAGGCGCAACTAGCTCAAAAATATTTTTCTCTTTCTCCATTACCCGTCCCATCCGATTATCGAGCTACGAATTGAGACAGACTGCCGTGGCTGAATTTTTGATAGGACATTATAATAGGTCTTTACCTATGAAATTGCCGTTTTGTATGAAAAAATTTAAACGAATTTTTTTCATGAATTTTTTTATTTGTATTAATCGAAGTAATCACCCATGCAATCAATGCATCTTTGCCATCGCAGTGGCAGTTTATTGATGCCCTTCTTAAAGAAATCAGCTGGACGGGAGGCAACAAATTCTTCAAAGGCATTTTGTACTGCCTCTCGGGTATTGAATTTTTTTCCCGCCAAGAAGTTATCCAAATTCTGGAAAAAGTAGTAGTCTGTAGGCGCAAGGTCTGGTGAGTAGGGCGGATGACGGAGAGCTTCCAACCCCAGTTCTTGCAACTTGGAGACCGTCTGCTGTGCAGTATGAGGTCGCGCGTTGTCGTGCAGGAGCAGCGGAGACGAGCGATTGACCAATGCTGGTTGGAGATGCGCCAGCTTCTCGATCATTGTGCTCAGTTCTTCACAGTACACATCTGCAGTAATGCTCACCCCGTTTGGTAAGAAGCTGTGATGAATCACACCGGCGCTAGACCACCAAACAGTGACCATCACTTTTCTAGGGATAAGTTTTCGTTTAGGGCATTGTTTAGGTGCTGAACCAGGATCCAACCAACTTGCTGAGCGCTTGCGGTTATCAAACAGAATCCATTTTTCATCGCAGGTAACAATGCGGTTCAAAATTCCTTCATTTGTGTGTCTGTTGAGCAGTGCAAGGCACGTCTCGACGCGTACTTCGCGCTGGCGATCATTGAGTTCGTGGGGCACCCATTTGTCAAGCTTTTTTACCTTGCCAATTTGACGCAAATGGACCAATATTGTTTTGACGCTAACGTCGAAAGCTGCTGCTAATTCAGCCGTAGATTGTGTATCATCAGCTTCCACAACCGCCTTTAATTCGTCATTGTCGACCAAAGTCTTCGGACGACCGGGAGGTTCATTTTTCAGGTCGAAATTTCCAGAACGGAAGCGAGCAAACCAATAACAGGTGGTGCGTTGGTTTGTAGTGTTAGCTCCGTAAACGTCGTTGATGTTGCGTGCCGCTTGTGCCGCGTTGCTGCCACGACGGTACTCATATTCCATAATTACTCGAATTTTTAACGTATCCATGATGACGAAAAAGATTGAAATGCGATGAAAATGTAACACTAATCAATAAAGAAATGACTACTTTTGGAAAAAAGAATCCATGTTTTTAAAATAAAATTAATTTGAAATTAGAATTCTTAGCCAAACAAAAATTATTTTGATTTGAAATGGCCAGTACTGCAGAACGGCAATTTCATAGGTAAAGACCTAATATTTGTATAATATGTTGTGTTCCGAAATACCTCAAAGGATATAGGAGGAAAGATATTTTATTTCACTAGTATGGGAACATGGTGCATGGTATTGAATAAAAATAAAAGTCCAGCCATACTTTACCTTTAAATAAGTTTTTGCATGCCTGCAGGTAAAGTATGGCTAGACACAATAAATTGCTATACATTGCACATTATATATAAAACTCAATTATCTCAAAACATTTTAGTTTGCCGGATTTTAGGTAAAAAACTGATCTGTCTGGGAACTGGACTTGCCCGTAACAGAGCAAAATCAGCAGAACTTACTGTCCCTTATATTTATATAAATATATTAGTCAGAGGCCACGTAGGCATTCACTGGTATTTACGTTTTCCAAACACAACGTGACAGTTGTGCTAAAATTCACAATACACGAGAATTGGTATCGATTGCATGTTTGTTGTTTGAACTTGTTTGTTCGTTTCAATGAAATATTTGAATTATCAACCGAATGGCCCGGGGAACACTCGATACTGTTTATAAAAAACTTTAATTCACTATATCAATTGACGTTTAAACAATAGCGGCTCGTTTGTCACGCTATCTTTGCGCACGGATGAACGAGATTTTCCTTTCGCTTTTTATTGAAATTGCTTACGATTATTTATCTACTGGCTTTTGCTCACGTAAGTTTCCTTTTTATTCCCTTTCCTGTGGGAATTTGAAATACGGCCTCATTTCTTGCCGACATCATAAAGGGAACCTCTATGAAAAATGACATCTTTCTTGGTATCAGAGCTTGGGTTTTGGGTTGAGTAGCCAGTCAGGACTTTTATTTATTTGTATATATTGATTTATTATCTAGTAGCATGACCACGTTAAATTTTGATCAGCGTCTTTATTTTGTAAATAGCAACGGCGGTTTTCGCAGTGCAATTGTATATACAGACGTGAAGTTGACTGTATAATATTGTTGTCTTGCATTATAATTGGTGTGTTCATTTACGAGATGGAAAAGGCATTAAACAAGAATATTCGTTCACAGTGTCATTCTAGATACTACATAACTACTTTTCCAATATAACTCTGAACAGTTTTTACTTCTTGACGACATGGTTCTTCTGGGCTGTTTTCATTAATTAATGTTCACCCAACAATTAAGTCGTTCAAAACCGTTAATATACCACTGTAACATTAACAAAAGTAAATCAATATTTTTCGATTCGATGTATATTATCATAAAATTGTTTGTAATTGTTTTTGCAATTGTAACGAAAATCCAAAATGCCTAAACATTTTATATTGCTTCAGTGAGTGCGCAACCACGAGTTCCTTGTTATCCCTTGAATCATAATCTGACTGGAAGGCTATAAGATACGACCGGGGAGAGCTCAGGCGCACCAACCGACGATTCTAGTTCTCTTCGAGGCACGGGAGTTTAACAGAGCGAACTTCCAGACTTCATGCTCCTACTAGATGTCAGAAAAATTGCTGTATCACTTTAATGGCCTGGTTTGAAACCAGAACCCTGGCTTCAAACCTCATAATCTTCAGTTGAATATTAGACTAGCTAGACTGTCGATGTCATGCAAAGATTATGAACACAACTATTTGGAAGTATTGACCCTAATTATACACAACCTTACATGTAGAGATTATATACACATTCCTTATGACGTTAACTTATAGGCGAATTAATTCAGAACTTCGATGTACACGTTTACCCTTTGCTAAGTTAAATCGATTATCGGTTATTTAATCGGACATATCGATATCCAAATGTAAAGTTCAGGGCCAGAATAGCAAGAAATGTGTTTCGAGTCGATAAGCAACATCAGCGCGGTTGTTGCGACATATCATGACTCATCAATTAAACTGATTAGTGGATACTCGATAACCGATATCGTCCGATACGGTTTAACGATTAGTCTACGATACTGCTGTGTTGTTTAATAAAAGGTACTCGTATTCTAACGATGTCTAGACACTAGTGGCTGCGATCCATTATATCGTTGGCGAAAATATACACAAACTATAAATAACATTGTAATATAAAAGTATACAAGTCAAAATTGTGTTTTTATTGTATCATCAATCAGCCAAAGACTTCCCCTGCTGGACAAAAGTTTCGACTTCATATAGATTAAACATTTGGCAAAATCTAATTATTAATCTTAAGTTAAAAAGCATCCTAGACATCAACGATCATCATCATCATAATCATGACGACCACTGCAGAACAATGGCCTCCCAAAGAATTTACACAATTCATTGTGTCCATCATTTGGAGGGAGATGCCATAATCGCCACGCTTAACAGACGGGTTGGCGATCGCAGTAAGATGGCCATAGAACTTAAAAGAATGCTGCTACCCGTTCTCTGGAATATATATCTACCCTCAGGACGACTTCTGCGCTCCCCACGGGATGAGATGGTGTGGCCATATTCTTGTTGGCCGTCTGCCATACAGCCAACGATACAACCTCCAAACTTTTATATGCATTTTATTTATGGATGCCTAGCCCGTAACGTTTTACTCACAAATTCCATTTGAAGCAGTAAACTTCGTTTTTGTTTAATGAAATATTACCCATATCAGTCATCAACAGTACCGGCTCTACAGTAGATACGTGCACGGCGCGTTTACTTACCTAATGTATAAAACAAGAATATTCAATATAATTTATGTACATAAATCCGATTCATCTATGGCTCTACTTCCATTTTGATTTATGAAAAAAGGCCCCCGACGACTGTAAAAACGTGATCCATTAAATCTGTGGGAGAGCGGGAATACGGAGCAGCAAATAGAACACATTACGAAGACTCTGCCGGGCTTTTGTGTGAACTACTTTTGTAACTAGTTAGCTAAATTACTTAGCAAGCTATTTCTTTTTTTCAGGCTTACTATAGAATATACGTGCTTGTTGATTTTACTTTAGTCTGCGCGATGGTATAAGACGGAGCGCCAATATACCCATAATACATATACCACGACAGAACAAGGTAAAAGGGCAAAGGCGAGCAAACGACCGTTCGGAAAACGTTAGGTAAATTGCAAAAAATATATGAAGCTCGAGTCGTTTTCATTTGTCTCACGTATAAGCTACGAGTTATCCCGCGTATCGTATCATTTGTGACTTATAATTAAGTGCTAAAAACGCCCTTAACAAACTTAATTCTAGTTAATTCGAATTAAGCAACGATGCGCGCGGTCTGTCTATAGATGGGTGATTGTAAAAGTGGTTTTATTTCGGAGCGTCTTTGTGCTTCGGAGGTACCTACGTTACGGTAAATTTGCAGTAAGAAAAGGTCAGATCAAGTTTTTCTGTCAATATTTGGGTGACGGGAAGTTTAAATAAGACGACGAGAAGAAATGTTCTATGCTCACTCGTTGGGTATTGTCAAGTTTTATATTATGACACAAAAAGAATTGCCTAATCGAAATAAATTTAAAAACAAAAAAAACATATGGACTTTCGGTCTGATGTCTAATGGGAAAAACCGAGTCACTTGAAACAGTCGTTACGCCATTTCGAAGGCCTACTGGGCGGCTTGAACAACTCTGACACTACGTCACCAATGGCCATAGGAATGAATAAATAGATTTTCCTTGCCCCTTTAGACCGTAATATTAAAATTCCTAGTCACTATTTCAACACATGTTGTTACCCGGTGTGCGGTGAGGTCACGTTGTACTCAATTCCGGCCATCGTATATATATATACACAGATATTCTTTTACTTTGTAATAAATGGCCAGTACTTTAAGCCAGTGCCTTTAAACCTACAATTGGTTTTCAGTTCTTGTATTATAGTAGGTCTCGACGGGGTTAAAGTTCCACTTCACACTACGTTACGCTCCCTCCACAACATAATCAATAAAATTCTTATTCAAGCTACTGCTAAAGAATGTAATGGAACATAAAATGGAAGTTTGCGCTTTATGTTCTAACATAACTATGCACATGTTTCAATGAAATTATCATATAGCACGATTATGCAATATCATAAGGATATCTTGCGAATTGTTTGAGAATTTCTTTCACTTTCACTAAATAAAAATGCGTTAAATTTGTGAGAGAAACTGCATAAATAGTATATATTCTGCGTGCTAGGTATCGATACTAGATGGTTTAAACACAACAATTTCATTTTGGCCACTACTTGTCGCTTTTGTTTTTGTTCATTAATAATATACTACTCTGTCAAGAAAGTACCGGGAAAAGATCAATAATATACAAAATGTTTGTTATTCATCCAAATTTATTTTATCACCTTCAAAGTATGCTCCTTCAGAAACGATACACTTACGCCAACGAATCATCTTATTCATCAAAACATTTTTTTAACGCTGCTTTCGGAATTGAGCTCAGTTCTCGCCGCGAATTCTCCTTTATGTCTTCTACCGATTGAAAACGGGTACCACGAAGTGGTAATTTGAGTTTAGGAAAAAGAAAGAAGTCAGCTGGTGCCATATCTGGCGAATATGGTGGTTGCTGGATGGTATTTGTTGAGTGTTTGGTCAAAAATTCGTTCACAATGATGGCCTTGTGCGAAGGCGCATTATCGTGGTGCAAAATCCAAGAATTTTCTTTCCACAAATCCTGCCTTTTTCGTCGAATTAGCTCTCTTAAACGCCGCATAACGCTCAAATAATATTCTTTATTTACCGTTCGACCTTCTGGTAAGAATTCAGAGTGCACAACACCGCGATAGTCAAAGAAAACAGTCAACATGACTTTGACTTTTGACCGACTTTGGCGTGGTTTTTTCGGTTTCGGTTCAGTTGGAAGGCGCCACTCCGAAACTTGTTAACTAGTTTGCATGTCAAACTCGTAAACCCACGTCTCGTCACCAGTAACAATGCGTTTCATGAATGTTGGGTCGGAATTGACTCGTTCTACCATGTCCTCAGCGACTTTCATGCGATTGAGTTTTTGGAGAAAATCAGATCTTTTGGGACTAGCCGAGCGGCAACATGTTTCATACGCAAATGATTAGTTAAAATGGTACGAATCGGCTCGTGAGATACAGAAAGTTCGGCGGCTATCTCTCTCAGAGTTGAATGAGGATTTTCAGTCACTATTTCCTTCACTTTTGCGATGTTAACTTCAGTTGCAGACGTTGATGGCCTACCAGAGCGAGGCAAATCTTTCATCACATCTCGACCGTTTTTGAACGCTTTGAACCACTCATAAGCACGAGTTTTTGATAAAGTCGATTCACCGTAAGCCTTCTGTAACATTATCAGTGACTCCGAACACGAAATTCCATTAGCGATGCAAAATTTAAGACAAACTCTTTGTTCGATATTTTTGTCCATTATGAAATTCGCAATACACACTATATATGATATTACTAAAACTAGCACTGTATTTAATATAAATAACAGATGCAACTCAAACTCCGCGCCAAAATGGAAAACAGTTGTGCTAATCTAACAACAAAAAAAACAAAAATTTGGATTTGGAACCATAAATAAATCATCCATTCCCTATACTTTTTTGACTGAATGTATAGCGACTATTTATAAGAAACTAGCTGTGCCCCGCGGTGTTACCCGCATTAAATTTTATAAATTTTCTTTGCTATAAACCTCACGGAGCCTGAGACCTTTCCAACGAATGCAAAACCGTGGAAATCGGTTCGTGCGTTCTGGAGTTATAGCGTCAGGAAGGAAAACCCGACTTATTTTTATATAGTAGACAACGTAACGAGAAGAGACGTAAATATACTAGAACGAGGGTTTTTTCTTATCGCTAAATATAAAGCGATAAGGCGGCCACTTGTACTATTTCCATTTTGATGTAATTTTCTACTCTAAGTTTATATCTTTGGGGTGCAATAAAGAGTTATCTGTCTAACATATTTGGAGGATTTTTTTATAACCATTAAAATATAACCTGTATACTTGGCTAGCTCTGTGAAATGTAGTCGAACGCACGGTTATTGCTAGATCCATGATATCAGTATTCTTTACACGTTTTTTATTTGTAATCTATTATTGATATTTAGAACTGAACAGACCTTCATGTTTCAAATTTCATTCACTCATTTAATTTAACCACGTAGAAGGCACTAGAAATTATACGTGTAAATGTGTTAAATAATTTCATTAAGGGATAACTGCCTTAATCAAAAGCTGTGCGCTCATAACATAAGCAATATGAAGTTGTTGTATTCAAGGGAGATCGACATGTGCCGACGTCTCTTTCATACAATATAATAACATGTAAATGAATTGCACGATTATGATGAATACCAAGCACAGCCTGAATATTTATGACACTCTGTGTTGTGTTGCGAATACTTGTGAATTAAATGAAAACGCGTGAACAATTCACATCACGAATGAAAACTGGCAACGAGGAGTATTTTTATTGTATTTTGTTTCCGAGAGAAAAGTTGAGGCCGGAGAGGAAAATTGGATATTTCCCTAGGGCAGGCGACTATCTCATTTAGGAGGATATAAACTGAAAATAGTATCCACCATTTTTTACAGTACTAATTATCATTTGTTTATAGTCTGCGTAACAACTACGGCAGTGGCAAAATCTAAAATGCTTTTACGATTACTCTCAGTTATTTGCGCGTAAAAACTTATATCCGTAATTGGGGTATTTTGTACCACGGTTTTGTTAAAAAGAACTTAAACTTTCAAAATCAAAATCATTTATTATTTCATTGCATTTTGGGTATTACAAGATCACAGGTAATAAAATAAGTTTCACCAAAAGCTGCCTTACAAGGCGTTTGAAACATACAATCGTAACATAACACAATACCAAAATAAACCACTATATAATCTAAAAAAAAAACAGTCAACATTTAATACATGCTTAATAATTACAATATGTCAATATTTTTTCGTTTTCCAAATGTCAACTCCAACTTTACTCACTAACGTGAATTAAGTAAAACTCGTTCGGGCAAATACAGTAATAGTCAGTGAAATATTGTTTTTACTTACGAATCAGTTTTTAAAGCAAATATTTGAGAGAAAATTCATTATGTTCACCATTACATATGGGCCTTACTTACACCAAAAGCAATGCTTTTGGTTTAAGGTTTAAGCAGAAAACTAAAATCACCAACAGCTATTTGTTCACTGGACTAATTTTTTATTCATTTATTTTATTTTATTAGCACAGCCATAGGCCAAATATACTAGCTGACTAATTACATACAGCCATCTAACAGAACTTCAGGCATAAGAGTACTATGACAGTAAATTTAAATTAAAGAAAGTTTACCTTCAAAGACACTGTATTACGACTTACGAGTATACACCCCACGCGAATAATTAAAAGTTAAAAGTCATTACATGAGGCAGCAACATCGCATAGTAGCGGCGTAAAAAGTATAACAACTGCATGTTTTTTAGAGAAGTATTATAAAATAATGTCCAGTTCATGTTGAGTTGAACTCGTGAACCTAAAACATTTCATATAGGTACAGCCGTACAGGGGGCTCAACAATGGCACGTTCCCATAATCATACCAATTACTTGGACGGTTACATAAAATGCAGTAGTGTTTGAATTCAACCCTTTGTTAGAATGTGGGAGTTTGTGGCTATTTATAATGAACTATATTTTTAATTATTGACTGGTATAAAATTGAATTTTTCGAATGAACACCTATCTTTATTTTTAACTCGGCTCACTCGAAAATCCGCGTACTATATTGTTCATATAAAAACATGTTAATTTATTCTGTAAATATATCATACCATATCTCTGGTAAATCATAGATAATAAAACATTTTTAATGTTAAATGTTAATTTTCATTACAATCAGAACGACGAAACGTCAGATAACAATACAGACATTGTATATTATAATAAATATTATTGAAAATAGGCTATGTAATTTATGTGCCTAAACAGCCAGTCATTCTCAATCCTCTAACAATTAAAATAGACATATTATGAAATCGTATCTTAACTAGCTAGTATATAATTATTGTCAATTTATAAATACAATAGTTATTGTTTGTTTTAGTTGAAGCTGGGTGATGAAAACTTCTAACGATTGTTTTAGTTGTTTTCAGGACAAAAAGGACCGACGGCTTAACGTACTCTCTGAGGCCCGAAGACCCCAAAACAAATCACAGTTGTTATAGCTGTTCTAGGTCACTGCTAGTATGGCTGGATCGGACCACTTACACCGCTCGACCGGCTGTAAACTATTGACACTATTTCTGAAGTTAAAAAGAAAGGTAAAGAAAATATTTCGAATTATGACGTACCTAATACAGCTCAAAATATTTTTACATAATTGTATCATCGTTGAAGATTTATGTATTCAAGCAAAGACCCTGCATTGTTAATATGAACTCATTTATTCAAAGAACATCTCGGTTGGTATTTACTCTGTACATACTAAAGTAAATATTTCTTGGGAATTTATGTCTACGACTGTATTATGCGATCAAATAATAGGATTCCTTGTGGTTACTATGGGTTATATTAATGATTTAGAGTGTATTCTCAATCAGTACCTACACGCACACTAACTAAGATTATCTACCAATGTAACGTAATTAAACGGGAAAGCTAATAAATTTAACCTTACCTTTTTCCAAGTTCTACTGGGGTAGGCCCAAATCTAACTTGTTGCGGCTAGCTACCTGTATCTGACCTCGAAACTAAAACTATCTTGGTATAGATCAATAGTTAAATCAGGTGTCAGATTCAACCAGAAACAATATAAAATATGATCTTGTTTACGAATTAAATACATATCGAATGTTCTAATGAAATGGCACCATGTACAATTATTTCATTTACGTGTATATTTTGTAGAATTAAAACAAAACACAAAATAAATGAACATCGTCAAATACATAACGCTTTTTTAATCTTGTTTCAATATGTAAAAACCATCCTCGTTTCGCATCTTACTTTAAAATAAGTTTTTAAGAAAAGGGAACACGGTCTAATTTTTACCGTAGCACTGACGCGTTGTAGTAGAGCTACTACGCCGGTTCTGCGGAGCTACGATCATCAACTACACAATTTGCTCACACGTGCATTAAGGCGCGGCCCCACCGCGGTGCATTCTGTGCACGGGCACGCGGCGCATTTTAGCTGCGTGTATTCATTTGTTTGACAACGTGGGTCTACGTTTCCACTGGAGTATCTACACGAAGACCCACGACTATGTTTAGCGTTGCACGGCGCACGGAGAGGCTACACACATGCCACTGCAATCTACGGACACGGGCTGCGGGAGGTGGGACGGGCGGGGAAGCAAGCGAGCGACGCCTGCGCCATTTTGTCAAGCATAGTCGTGGGTCTTATTCGTGTACTCCAGTGGAAACGTAGACCCACGTTGACAGCGTTGAGCTATGTAACCGCCTATTCGAGCAAGCCACGCGTGTATCAATGACGTCAATTCATGCGTAGCCTCTCCGTGGGTTGCAGTGGACACAACCACATACATTTTCTTACAAAGCGAAGCTTAATACACGTGGGTAGCCTCTCCGTGCACCGCGGTGGGCCCGCGACTTTACTTTACTCTGTGACATTAATCAACAAATATTTTTACATGTAGAAATCATGATTATAAAAACCGCTCTAGCGATTTCTATTAAGTTTAATATACTTTATAATATTTGTCTAGGGCTCATGTCTTTTTCACGAGATAATTACGCTTAATAAACAATACGGGGCTCCGGTACATGAGCTTAAAAATGAAAAAATATATATATATTTTGTTGATTGATAAAGGTTTAAATACCAAGTATAATTTGATACCTTTTTAATATGTGTAATATCTTTGTTTACTTAAATAAACAACGTGTAAACTCTGTATATTACAGATAATTGTGTCGTGTTATATTTAATTTTGTGCTCTTTGCCATTGATCAAATTTATCGTTTCCTAATTGTTTGGGATCGGAATCTGATAATTTATTATTTTAGGCTTATGGTTGGTAAAATGATTACGTTAACTATAACAATTGTTAGACCGTTGCTCATTTATATTATGATGTTATATTGTTATGTTGTATAATATACATATATCCAGCCGATTTCTGAGCAGATGAACACATTTCACTTTTTTTTTAAGGAACGTAAAATTGACTGAAAATACTTTGTCAAAATATTATAGGCAACAATTTGACTTTTATATACGCATACATGTTCCTATGAACATACATCGTATATAGGTTTGGAAGCAGATTTATTAATAAAGGTAAGTTGCTCGGAATCAGGTCATGTTTGGATTGCGAGCACCGGATTAGGGGAGCTTACACGATACATCTGCAGTCACAGTCGGACAATGTTACAACCGTAATTAAATTCTCCACCAACCCAAACGGAATAATTGAAGGGGACAAAAGAAAAAATTCGGCGTAGCAACACAATCAAAATGTGTAAAACAAAACCTGTGGCAAAAATCCACTTTTATATGTATGAAGTATGCTTGTAAGTAGGCGATTACTTTAAGGTACAAATTTACCCACTTACAAATTCTATGATAAAACTAAAACAGAATTGTTGTGAACCTAGCCTAATTTTGATGTATGTAGTAGTCGAGTCCTACATATAAGCGCTGTTTTGGGTTCGTCCTCATTAATATTTGAGTAAGAATAACTCCGTGAATGTCATGAGCAGTTAGTTACACAATGAAACAGCTCGCATTCAGACAGTTACACGACGTCTCATTTTTCATATTTAACTAGGTTGCGCCCGCGGCTTCGCCAGCGTATTTCAGAAAAATAAATGACCCTCACAGAACTCCTGCCAATATCAGTTCAGCCATTTCGGAGATTAGCACAGAACAAAAAGAACTATAATTAATCTTATACGTGTTTAGTAAAAACTTATTGTTTTAAAATTACAAACAGACACAAATTTTATTTTTTTGCTATGGTACAGACATGTTTTAAGCTTGACCGTTACTTCACAGGGCCGCCACGCCCCGCCGTGACGTATGTTGGATGGCTGTAGAAAGTATGGTCTTAGCCATACTTTCTACAGCCATCAAACGAATACCTATCTGACCTAGGGTGGACCGGACGTCCCAGTAAGATGTTTATTCACTCAAGGCTTGAATAATCCCAAGATATATGTGCCAAGTTATCCGGAAAGCAACGATCATTATGTCTTGCTGTAGTCATCAGTGGTGGACCCGTAGCATGTTTTAAGTGCATTCGGTCAATAAAATGTCTGTAAATATGTGTCTGATCGAAACTGATATACCCGACTATTCTTTATTTTAATTCTACTGTACTGTGAAGTTATAGGCTGGTAACTTTACACGTGAACCTTGGGAAGCGCTCATCTGTAGTAACATGTAAGTGAGGTAAAGCAAAGCATTGTATCACTGTATGGACAGCACGATCGTACCCCAGGTAATAGCATTATTATGATAATGTTGTGGTCCTGGGTGTAAGGTCACCATCGAGGAGGAAAGAAGGGTTGGCAACGCAATAGTGATTCCATTTGTGTCACGGGCGTCATAGGCTACGGCAGCCGCTTGCCGACAGGTAAGCTGTGTTTTTGTTTGCCGAATTGATACTACAAAGAAGAAACAAAAAACCAAACTTAGTCTGCAATTAATATTAGGCATATAAAAGGGTAGCTGTAATCTTTTTAAAAACATGTCACAAAATCCTCCCCAATTTTTGCAGGTACAAACCCGCATTGAATTTGGTTTATCCGCGTAATCGTAACGTTGCCTGCGCTTAATAGTAAAGATAGTCATTTCTTGTCGAACTAACGATACGCCTCTTTGTGTGGCGAGAGTAAAATAATAGAATCACTATAAAGTGTCTAGCAGAAATGGAGACAATGGGCAATATATAGATGTTTTATACATATTTCCAAATATATACTAGAGCCCATTGGTTGGTTACTCGTATCTGTGTCAGCCAAATCACAATCTTCAGGGTTCCCCACAGCGATGTTCGGTGTGACGTCACGCCCGACCTCTTCAAGATCCAATGACCAATGTCTGCGTTATATTGCCTCACTCTGGCGCCGCTTAGTAATAATATCAATTGTCTTAAATCCGAAGCAGATCAGGTGTCTTAATTCAACACTGAAGGTATTGATGAAACAAACTAAAGCGATTACGTTAGATTAAAAGACTTAGCATTTATATTAAGTCACTAAAAAAACTCTAGTTTTAATCATTCAGGTACCGTATTGCAAGAGGCACTTAACACCTAATCAGATACGTGAAATGGTGACATTATCAAATTCATCATTTCACTTATCTGAAAATGTGCGATAAGTAAGATATGACTACACATTATTTGTTTTGATTAAAGACAACGTCTGAGCAAGCGTAATGGATCCCTCTATATTTTATGTAGGATTAGTCCCATCCTCTTACTCATCATTCATCATCTTACTCATCACTGCAACTGCTGTAAGTCACAATCAATATAGGTACACAGTGAAAATACTGTGTGTACCTATATAATCAATATAGGTACACAGAAAGAAATAAGCAATTACAAAAAAAGTGGATTCGTAACGCGAACGAACCTGATGAACTTCTTTGACTTCATATAGCATAATTATGATCACGTGTCTGAATTTCGTACTAAGCTTAAGTGGCTACCTACCTAATCGCCTTCGTCGGGATGTTCACATTCCTTGTCTTCTTTAAAGGATCCTTTTCGATCCAACTACGCTTTCTACCTTATAGAACGTTCCTACATAAAACACACTCGCGGACCTGCGTTGATCAGAAAATCTGCGGCTAAAATAAATTTGCCATACTACAACTTTTACGAATAAATCTTTTAATATACAACTGCCGGCTATGGAATGCTCTACCAGTACACAGTTATATTTTAAACTCGCTAATGATTGTATAAAATATTACATGAAATTGGTATTCATCACTTCGGCCAAACAATTTGTAAGGGTCGCGAAGAATCATTTCGCAAACGTTGGTGTTGCTAGCTAGAAGTTTTGTAATGGGTATGTGGTATTCTATAATTTACTTAATTTACTGTATGGGCAGTTTAAGTTGGTCAATCCGTCTTAACGACTGTTGTCGACAACAACGACAACGACTACAACCTGGACCGACAGCTTTATGTGCCCTTTGTAGTATTGGGATTTGGGATGCGCAGAAATTAAACTACTTCGTCACCCATCAATAGACTAACTTGGATAGGTGTTTAACCTTACCGATGATTTACGGACCGGTGAAAGCAACGACTTATGGGCGCTCAAATTAAGCATCAACAATACCGTTCTGTGGTAGATAGATAGATGAAGCCAATTGAACTACTAAACTCATAACGACAACATCAAGACCAAAGACGTTCAAAATTCCTATCAAGGTATAACAACTATACAGATTATCAAGAAGTTCTCTTTCCACGAATAAATCTGACCCTATATATGCATCGCTAAAGACTGGATTTCTTATTCACGTTTCGATCGTTCCAATTAAACAGTTGACTGAGCATTAGGCAACCGTGAAAATACGACTTTTGCGTGTTTTCTCTAGGAAAAGGCACGATGAATGTACGCTCGCACGTAAAAGGTGAAGTGGAAATAATTATACACAGACAAAGCTCGTGGCGATACATAACCCTTCTCCTATTTCTTTTCGATGTTCTGCATCATTATTATCTCCGTATAGTAATGAGTTATTTTTAGCGGTTCTCTTTTCGATTAGTGAGTAGTAGTGGCAGTTATTCAAATATTAGTAACTTAAATTGGAGGTAATGTAGGTACTAATCCTCAGCGCACAGGGAAAATCAACAAAAACCAACACGCGGTGGTAGGATCTAATTATTGGCTACCTATATATTGCATCAACCTAAAAAAAGGAATATAAAGCCAAATAGTTGTTTTGAGAAGTGAGTACACTGAAAAAATTACATATATACTTGATATTTATACGATACATGTAATGTATTGTTCTAGAAAACGAATAAACAGGAACTAAGAAATATCGATACCAACAGTTGCCAATATTTTGCTTACCATCAGGCAAAAATGAACGAAGTAGAAATAATGTTCAATCATTACATCTTTTTCCTAGTCTAACAAGGAACAAATCGTAAAACTCAAGTAAATAACCATGAACATCTGTCCATTAACATGAACGACCTTTAGAGCCCTCGTAACTCAATTAAGGAATCATCATTAACGAACGTACGTAATATGAAAGGTGAGGCTAAATATAATTAAATACTTATAACGGCACGCAACAACCAACGGCATTCAACAAAACAAACAGAACATCAGGTACATGCTCACAGCGAAAACAATAGACAGGAATACGCTCAAACTTTTGTATAACTATGCTGATTGGAAAACTCACTTTGGACTCTGTGACGCAAATGGAATTGCAGTTTTATTTTGCAACAAAACACATACATACATTTACATATTAGAAGAAACAAAAACACTATAATGAAGTCCTTCCAGTCTAATTTCGGCCATGGTGGCAAGTTGCAATGGAGACAAGATAGCTATGCGGGACTGGCTAGCCAGAGGTGACCAGAGGAGGGGAGAGGCCAGGTGCAGGACGGGCAGCACATACTTTGAACACAGGGGCTTACTACCTGCGTTTAAACAATCTGCCGCTAGGCGTAACACCCATAAAAAGTACATAGCAACTTTATCACAGAATAAAATTAATTCAGCCTGCTAGGACCAAATCCCGCGATAAATCTCAGAGAAAAAAAGCTTTTCTCTTCAGGGGTTTATGGCACATTGCGATGCCTATAAAATATCTACAACGAAAAGAGAATAATTGTGAAATAAGCGCGGTATACGAAAGACAGGAAATTCTCGCAAAGCTGTGTTACATGGTAACTAAGTCACGTAGGACATGAATGACTCATAATCCCTACATTAAGATGTATTACTCTAGCTAGGCTATGGCTGGAATTTCTACGCCTAGTCGTGTTGGTGCGATATTGACTTGTGAACAATTTCATAATACACCATGACGACACAATCCTAAATGAAAATAGCAGGCATTTTATAAACTTCTTGATAAATTATAATTATTTGTATATTACCTGTATTGAATATTCTACAAACATGTTTATGACACGTAATTGGGAAAATCTACGTATTGCTAACGTTAAAAAACAGGAAAATGTGTCTCTTGAGTTGTGAATACACACATTTGGTTAGAGTTTGCCAGTTAGCCTGTTGGCGTGGTTGGCAAATGCTTGCTTTTCACGCCGGAGGCTGTGGGTTCGATTCTCACCCAGGACAGATATTTGTGTGCATGAACATGTCTGTTGGTCCTGTGTCTGGCTGTAATTATCTCTATAGGTAAGTATGTGTTTACAAAAGAAAAGTTTCAATGTATTATCAGTTATCTGATTTCCATAGTACAAGCTCTGCTTAGTTTAGGATCAGATGGCCGTGTGTTAATAATGTCCTTGGATATTATTATCAATCTAGTTTAGTAGTAGTTTAAGTTTAGCTGCCATATATTAAGTATAATATACTTGTTACAATGCGACGAATGTTTAATTTGGTTATCATAACAAAAGCAAAAGACTTACCTCACTGAAGAATTCGTCCATAAAGCCTCCTTCGACGGCGACGTTGACGTCGTCGGGCCCGACGTCGTCATCGTCGCTTTGCGCCTAAAATAATAGAAAAATATAGGTATTAGCAAATTTAGCAATAACAAACATAAAAACAAATAAAATACATTACATTTTTACATTGATGGTCAGGATCAAATTGCAGTACCAATAATACGGGCTAATGCTGTATTATTGCAATGAAGTGGTCTCTAAAGCAATTATGTTTCCAACATATAGTGTTAACCTGCTGACTAGTCATTAGTCAACATTAATTACACCTGTGAGGCAATAAGAAATAATATCGATACGAATGCTAACAATCCATTTGCTCACAATGGTTATAGAACATGACATAAGCAACGTGTATAATGTATTGACGGGTCTGTTGGCGTGGTTGGCAAATGCTTGCTTTTCAGGCCGGAGGTCGTGGATTCGATTCTCACCCAGGACAGATATTTGTCTATTTGTCCTGAGTCTGGGTGTAATTATCTATATAAGCATGTATTTACAAAAGAAAAGTAGTATACATATGTAGTAGGTATACCAGTTGTCTGATTTCCATAGTACAAGCTCTGCTTAGTTTGGGATCAGATGGCCGTGTGAAAATAATGTCCCAGAATATTATTTTTATTATAGTGTAGTAGATGTTTACACTGCCATGTTGACTTAACCAGGACTACAGGCTTTGAACTGAAAATATCAGTGGATATCAAGTTATTCTTTTCTTAAAGGGTTTATAGCTTGACCGGCTTTATTGAGTCTGTGAATCGCAAACCAAATGCAGGGAGATTTGGCTGGCCTTCCAAAATGTTTACGACTGGCCTGTTGGATTAGTGGTTAGTGATCCTGTTTGTTAAGCTAGAGGTCATGCGTTCGAGCCCCACGCAGTATAAATATTTATGTGATGGGCACGATTATTTGGTAGGTGTAATTTGTCAATAATATGTATGTATTTATAAATATCTAAGTACATATGCTACTATGCCAGCCAGACAACTGGGAGCAGTTGTCTGGATGCCATAATACAGGCTCTGCCTAGTTTCATATAAATTGAAGTGTGTTTATTGTTCTAAAATATTTATTTCTTTATTTTTTACTATGGGAGAACATTTAAAATAGTTTGTTTTTACAACATATTGAAACATTGTATAGAATACTGAATTGAATATCCAGCATGCGTTAAATAAACATGTCTAAAATATATAATATTCTATATTAGTTATATTAAATTATTATATTGCATATTTTAGATTCGCCTTGCCTGGCTAATTTAACGTAATGTAACACTATCCATACTTCTAAACTAAAATCCATATCCGGCCGAATGTCCTTCGCGAGGGCCGAACCCTCTAGTAAGCTTATATATGGCGTATGGGTAGCGCCAAACGGTAGCTACGTTTAATTTGGGTAGTATAGTAGTAGAGTTAAGTTCCAATATTACAGAATAGGTGGGTAGTTACCTAATTAAGTTTCAATATTCTGCCGCGCAATTTATAAACCCAGTAAAGAACACTATCGCGCAATTTATAAACGACGTAAAGAACATTTCGTTCACATGTTCTGTACTGCGTTTATAAATTGCGCGATAGTGTTCTTTACTGCGTTTATAAATTGCGCGGCAGTATTACGGAGTAATACTGTATTCATGTAACGGCAATTTAAATTGTAAACATAACACAAACACAAACCTGTTAACAAGCAATTAATAAACATTAATTACCCATGTTAGGACATCAGAAATAATATCAATACAAATGATCATCAATCTATTAGCTCAGTCGTTACGGAACATATCTCAAATAACATGTGATATACTGTTGCCTACCGCCGTATGGCTTTAGTTCTAAGCTTGGGATTGCTAATTTAAAGCTTAGAACTGAAGTACAACCTGTAGAACTAAAGCTTACAGACGCGGTAGCATTCCACGTCGGCGGACAAATTTCGATTACAGCAACTATAATCTATTGTGATTACCTGGTGTTGTCGAAATTTGTATTATCCTGCGTAGTTGACTAGTGTTAATGTTGACACATGTCAATTACGAAAAATAATATAATAGTGTACAAATGCGCCCTCAAACCTATTTTTATGAGTAAAAGAATTTTTTGCAGCAGTGTGCACGATCTATTCTATCAAGCCTATAGTACAAGATGTAGGTCAGGCGCTCATAGTCAGTTGCACTAACCGTTCCGTAAATTATCGATGATGAAGCACCTAGGCACGCAGTCTCTGAGTCTCCGTGCTCTTGAGGGCACGTTAAGCTGTCGGTCCCGGTTGTTGTCATACCATGACAGAGGTCTACTGGGAGGGTAACAATTCTCAGGTAACAATCCTATAGGTTGGCCAAAATGTGGTCTTGTAAACGTTGGCCGAAAGGCCGAAAAGTAACGTTGCCATGTCTCGGAGGGTACTAAAAGTTGTCCCGCGCCTGATCTCTAGGTCAATAGCGGCCTGCCATCTTTCTCTTTCTTTATTGTATGATGGGAAGTGGTTACACTGATGTCTAATCAGTGTAACCACCAGATGGCAGGCCGCTATTGAACTAGAGATCAGGCGCGGGACAACTTTTAGTACACTCCGGGACATGGCAACGTTACTTTTCGGCCTTTCGGCCAACGTTTACAAGACCACATTTTGGCCAACCTATAGGAACAAGTCCGGGACCTCAAGACTTGTCGTTGATTATGATGCCGATAAACCTATCATACAACACAATATTTTTATTACCATTACTTATAATAATATTTAAAAAAAAGATATACAGCGGTATAAAAGGACATCAGACATTAATCGTAGCTGCTCTGATGAAATTGTGTATGAAATAAGACCCAAGAAATTATAAATGAAGTAAAAGCCTAAACCATGGCTTTAGCAACGGATGACGTAAGCAGGGGTCAACATCAGACGGTACACGTCGAGCAAAATAGAATCCACTTAGTTGAGGCGAGCTAGCCATTATTCAATTTGTAGGGACGCTGACGACCCGCGTATACACAAAGGTCTGCTGCTAGTAGCGCCCGGGGACCTCACTGAAACTACAACTGCGTGTAAAAATCAGGATGTCTCATCTTATATGCGGTTTCTTAACTATCGAAAGCGATATATAAACTTGGTCCGCGAGAATCTTTGAGAGAGAAGTTTAAAGAGATTAACATTCTGACTGTGGCATGTCAGTATATATATGACAATCTAATTTATATGCATAAATATAAAGACTCCTTCTGTAAAAGGAGTGATACTCATAATATAAATACTAGATATAAGCATAACTTTGTGTTACATACCACCCGTCTCCACAAAGTAAGTAACTCTTTTATGGGGCAATGTATAAGATTCTATAACAAACTTCCCAATGATATCCGAGAAATGTCTATGAATAAGTTTAAAAGAATTATAAAAGCCAAATTGTGTAGCAGGGCTTTCTACAAAACTTCTGATTATTTAAGTGACAAAACAGCTTGGGATTGAGTCCCTCTAAATTAACACATTTAAATACAATGAAATTTTATGTAAGAAATAAATATTGTAAAAAAGGATTCCTACTGAGTTTTCTGGCAGAGTTTCTCAGTAGCTGCCACGTCATGCACTGCACGGTAGGGTAAAAATAATTGACGATTCCACACAAATGTAATGTTTTAACGGAATAAATGACTTTTTCATTTTCATTTTTCATTTTATCTTTGGATAGGTGTATCTAAAATTTTCAGTATGCGTACCAAAGAGGAAAAAGAATGTTTACTTAAGGTACTGACAATAGGCAGATTGGTTTTTCAGAATAAATTTTCAGTCAATGCTACTAAGTCCATCTTGAATTATATTTTAAAGAAAATCTGTGCTCTCAAAAACGATTTTACTACTCAATAAAAATTAATCACAAAGGCACGTCTTAAAAATGCAGGCAACTATCTAAATATTACATATAATATTACATATATTAAATATCAGGTCTGATATTTTTCCTGGGTATCATAAAAAAAAAAGTAATTGAAAGTAATCGTCATTTCTATGCATGTAGGGAACGGCAAAATTGTATAGATGGGGGGTAGCGCCCAAATTTTTTGGAAATTAAACAAAAAAGAATATTTTTTTATTTTCATAAGAAAAGAGGGTAATGAGGTTAACATTTTAATGTTATATAACGGATACTTTTACGAAAAGACATGTTTATACACATAACTTATAGAAATTACTTTAAACGCACACAGTACACAGTACAGACACAATAGTTAAACAAATCATATCGTTTCGATTTCGTTGTCATTAGCGTAGCAAAAGGGTGACGGAAGGTACGAAACCCTTACTCCATCACGCTCTCGGCTGGTTACAGAAACAATCGGATTTACCTAAAATAAAATATGTCACCATTCGCTGATTACTAAGTATTACATACTTATTTTAAACATTTGTTTACTATTCTTTGTAGAGATACAATCTTATGATAATTATAATATCCAATCCAACCTGATGATCTCGTTTAATGAAATGAATATTCAATAAAGATTAAGATCATTATACAGCGGAAGCTTTGATGTAAACAGTATTATGTATAACTTCCCATTTATAATGATTCACAAGCTGAATGGAGGGGCATTTTGCGTTCGGCGGCTCGGGTCGTTATGCTGATATATAGGTCAGTGAGGCAGAGGCCAAGTGTGACGACTAAAACATTAATTTGTAAGCGCTTTATGACACGACAATGGCCTTTATTAGAACACTGAATTATCAACATTTCATTGTCAATGATACAGGGTGATTAAGAGCCGATCGTAGCTGCCATTATCCTACACAAACGTGGTCCACTTAATTATCCACCCTTGATATGAAGTAGACCAATACTGTTCTTAAGCAATATAGAAACCGTGTCGTGTTTTTTGAAAATAAACTTATCTTTGTGGAAGTTAGTAAACACTCAACAAAACAGCCTATTTCAAAAGCATCGAAAATAGGATTGAAACAAAAATTGGTAGTTTAGTTGTAGCAGTTTCGCTGGCTATTTTATTTTTTATATAAATGTTTTATTGTCATAATATTTACCATATTATGACAACTTATATGTATTTAATTTAACGACTACGTAACTTACTTGTATCCTACGAATTACTAATACATCTTCTACGAATACAAATATAATTATAATACTACGAATTAGGTATATATCTCATCTATCGGCCATCGGTCGATATTTGGTGCATGATTAATGTATTTTGAGTGGGATGGATTAGAAACTTAGAACAGATTATTTAGTTTTAGGGCGATGAACCAAGTAACCGTACGTAACTTAGTATCATCAATTGTATACAACATTACCTTACGGTAATGTATAAATACATTATGTATCCTGTAAACTGTGATTTGTAAACGTTGTACAATAAAGTTGTTTATTATATATCATATTATTTATATATATTACTAGCTTTTCCCCGCGACTTCGCTCACGTTAAGAAGTATTATTATTAATTAGGCATAGTTTTTGAGGCTTTACTTTTGTTTAGCGTGTGTAAATAATTAGGATTATATTTTTAATTTTTGGGCTGTGCGTTGATAGATCACTAAGTCAGTCAGTTTACCTTTGAGTTAATTTTTACATACCCTAAACAAAAGTAAAGCCGCAAAAACTATACCTAATTAATAATAATACTTCGTAACGCGAGCGAAACCGCGGGCAAAAGCTAGTCTTCGAATATAATCCGCTAGATATTTTATCTATGCACAAAAATGGATAATTAAAAGTTATCTCTAAAATAACTCAATGTAGATGGCGCTAGCATACAGAAATTCGAATATTTTAAACTGAAAAAGTTACTAATCTTATATAGCTTGCATCTCAAAATCCTTTCTTAGGGGATGCCTACGTCACAGTAGCTTTATGCATGTAAAGTCTCAGCCCAATCGGTTTAAAATTGACAAACTTTCATCCCCTTTTTTATCCCCTTGGGGGTAGAATTAATCAAAATCCTTTCTTAGCGGATGCTTACGTCATAACATCTAACTGCATGCCAAATTTCAGACCGATCCGTCCAGTGATTTGGGCTGTGCGTTGTTAGATCACTATGTCAGTCAGTCAGTCATCTTTGAGTTATTAAATATATGTTTAGATTTAACGGATTTTCTTCAGTTAATATGCTATTCCATTAAGTTAAAGGTTTTAGCAAGTAAAAGTAGTATTATAATAAATGCACTTTAGCAATATTAACATCGACAAGATAATTAACGCTACACATGATCCTTGACAATAACTTAATTTAAGTTAGCAAAATATCGTTACTGTTACAAAATAAATCTTATTGTAAATTATTTCCTACAATCCGTGTACCTAAATATCTATATGTACCTAGAAATAATTATAAATTAATTATATATTACTACGAACATGTTCTGACTATTTACAAGCGCTTTTTTAAAGTCTACGTGAATAAAAACCTTTTTTATTTATTTATTAATTTTATTTTATATTTATTATCAACACAGTGAAGGGCCACATTATCTCCCAACAATACAGAACTTTTACTTTTGCAGCTCATATATCAGATGGCCGTCTTAAATCTTATAAGCCATAATAATCTTCCTTTTTAGGATTCCGTAGCCAAATGGCAAAAAACGGAACCCTTATAGATTCGTCATGTCTGTCTGTCTGTCCGTCCGTATGTCACAGCCACTTTTTTCCAAAACTATAAGAACTGTACTACTGAAACTTGGTAAGTTGATGTATTCTGTGAACCGCATTAAGATTTTTACACAAAAATAGAAAAAAAAAACCATTATTTTGGGGGATCGCCATACATAGAACTGAAACTCAAGAATTTTTGTTTATCGTACCCATACATGTGAGGTGGCTATGGATAGGTCTTCAAAAATGATATTGAGGTTTCTGATATCATTTTTTTCTAAACTGAATAGTTTGCGTGAAAGACACTTCTAAAGTGGTAAAATTAGTGTCCCTAAAACTTCTAAAATAAGAGAATGATAAAACTAAAAAAAATATATGATGTAAAATCTGTCCATTTAAATTTTGTTTGCATTTTTAATTTGGATTCTAGTTCAAGAAATAACAGCCGTCAGAAACTCAGCTACATGAAATTTCTAGAACATACCACGCGTTAAATGCTACCTACTACTGCAGTGTCCGGTAGGGATACCAAATATCCGGACGAAATCCAGTCTTTATGACTGGATTCCGGAAAGGTTTACGTCAAATAAAAATATGTTCAGGAAAAATGACAAGATTTTCTGAAATGTTCGCCCGGGGACGGAGATAGAATAAAGGCTCAGCCATTTTTAATATAACTATCACATAGCCAGTAAAGAAGTAAACAGCCAACCGCATCGTGAGCGGTCACCACAGCTTCTGGACGTTTACAACGCCTGGAGATTTACCGAAGGCCTGCAATAATCATTTCACCCCTCGTTTAATCCTGTTACTTACCTAATCATATAAAAAGCAGTTGTATTACGATACGAAACGTAATTGTGTAGACTCGTTACGCTTGTTATCTGGACAGTTATCCTGATTTAATGTCGCACGAGACGACCCATTGTTTATAATGATTATGAACTCAAAGCTTCCGACACGAGGCCCTCTCCAATTACATCATGACAATTTTAATAAACGTCCAACACTATCTAACCGACTACAACTCCATTTGTAACTTCTGAACAGCTCAACAGACTCTCATGAAACGGTTTAATCATGAATGAAATCACAATCTTATAAAGGTGAAAGTTTGTGAGTGTGCATGTTTGTTACTTCCTCACGTCTGAACGGCTGGAGCGGTTTAAATAAAATTTGGTATGGAACTCCATACCAAATTTTAGCTAACTAAACTAAAGCTGACACCCTGGATTAACACATAGGCTTTAATTAATAAAGTTTAACGCGGGTAAAACTGCGGGGCACAGTTAGTAAATAATAAATATAATAGCTGTGACGGCGGTTTATCCCTTTTGGAAACTAGAAAGTTTTATAAATACAGGTTCTTTTTTTATGTAGGAGAGCTTCTAATGTCTAAAAACATTTGGAAGCAAAATTAAGCATTTCTTGGTACATTTATATATTTAGAGCCTTGATATACTTTACTAACTAATATTATTATCATGTGCTCACAGTAGATAAGATAGGGTAATAAAATTGTATAACACGAAGTTTCTTGTAATCTTTTGTCGCACAACAACTTTATCTTAATACAGTTCCAAGCGTATGGTTGAAACTATTGTAAGATAAAGTTAAAGAATCCAACTTACTTTGTAACACTTGTGTAGAAAACATTTTACATTATATATATAACAAACAAAGAGAAAAAAGGAAAATTACATTAAGACCATGAATTTCCGATTACTTAGAAGTAAAATCGATGCCACGTCTATAAATACACTAGTACTACGAAAAAAGCCTTTATTATATACGTAATAAAGATGCTATCAAGGTCAATGGTGAATTTTACGTGGCGTCGATTGTACCCATACAGATTACAGCGCGAGCGCAATTTACGGGCTCCAGCTTCTTCGACATATCGTGTACGTATTTAGCGTTATTCGTGAATGTATTGTAGATATTCCCGAGGCAACAACGAGCAGAGAACCATTGAGAAACCAATAAACATAGATATAAATAGCAAGACTATTGAAGCTTATGTTCAAAATAAATGTCTTAGTATCGGAGACAAATACAATAAAATTGGTAGCTAAAAGGAGTTTCGCAATTTGTACAATAGCTACCCAGCTGGCGAGTAACATTGAAGAGTAAACAAAGTAAGAGTTATAAACTTTTCAAACAAGGCAATATCAATAACATAAGCATTTTAGTGTTTTTATTTTGGTAACAAAAAGACCTACGTAACGTTCTTGTGGCTAATATATCCAATGACAGCTGAATATAACGTGCCACTTTATGGATTAAGGTAGACCAGACGTACGAATCCTAAAGATATACGCTCTGCTCAAACACTTTTTGTGTTGGAACAGTGCGTATGTCTTCAAGTTACGACATATCTTAAAGTTCCAATTTTTTGTGTGAATTCCGTTCTGAGCTACCAGCCGACAATAGATAAGCGATTCTATCGTGCTTCCACGAATTATTCTGTCTACCTTTTATACCCACCATATTTATGATAGATAAAAGACCTGTCAGTCTAAACATACTTCGATGTTCACATAAACAATTAGCAAAAATTTATACAAGCGTAATTTAGAAAATAAATAAGAATCTAATAAATAACATAAATCAAACGAGCAATAGTTAATTAAACCCGCACACGACTAGCCCTATTTTCGTACCGTGGAGTGTGGAGGCAGCGAATTGGGAATCACGTCACGTATTTCAATCGAACCGATCTGATAACGTCAGCTGTATTGGCTTCCTACCATAGCTCGAATTTGCGCCCATTTTTATTCCTTTTATGTAGACTGAATATAACGGCCACTCTACACAAATTTACCTTGTTGCTTCGTGATAAAAAGTTGCTCTACCAGGTTACGTAAGTCGGGAATTTTCTCAATAGGTGATTCCTGAATTTTTGCTTCTTTTATAGCCTGTGCGTCTTACGACATGACTTTTTATGATAATGTAGAATTGGGTATACGCCCATGAAATACGACACAGACGTTCTTGCGTACTATAGTCACAACGAATAGCCGCAGCAGTAAATCTGATACAACATTTGTGGACTTCAGTTTACTCTCTATTCCCAATCCCGTGAGGATTTAGAAAAATCTTGTCTTATTCTTTGTCTCAATCATAAAATATACCTGTGTGCATATTTTCATGTTTATTATATGTTTAAGTGTTCGAGGTAGACATTTATGAACGAGATGAAACTTTTCTTTGCAGTGAAATATATATGGACGCTGTAGGGGTCAAATGCCGTGAAAGCCAACGGCATGTCACTTTCCCTAATCAACATAATTTAATTTTTTTGTAGGTCCATGGGTTTGAACTGGACAAAGACGAGTCAACAAAGGACTTTTCTTTAAATTGTAACATCTATTGGCGCACCTTAGGTGTAAGAACGACTTGGATGCTGTGATGGCTTACGCCATGTCACCCATCTAACCTGTTTCTTAAAGGGCCATGGATATGATCTGGAAAAGGACGAGTCATTAGACTTTTCTTTGAAGTTAAACATCTATTGGCGCGCCTTAGGGGGAAGAACGTCTCGGTTGCCGTGACGGCATACGGCATGTCATCTTCCCTAAGCTGTGTCTTATAGGAATGCCTGGCAGACTGCGACGAAGTGGACGCACACCACGACACGTTGATAGCTAATTCCGGGGTAAGGGTCTAAGTTCTTCAAAACCCGCCGTACAATTGTAACCAATAAGATCTCTGACTCTACCCTACAGCTTATGGAAGAAAGACAGAAAATTATTTTGACGTCCTCATATGATGCTGCCAGTAACCGGCAGCTCAATAGACAGATCACAAAGTCTGTAACTCGCAACACACGCCGATTTTATAATACAATTAGCATTAAAGAGGTCATCGAGCGAAACAGAGCGTCCAAAGATTTCGCAAGAGATTTTTCTGTTAGGCAGAGCCAGACTGCCACAGCTGATGAAGCAGAAGACTGAAAATGGTAGAATCTTCAAACCTAAACCTAGTTGCTGAGAGAGATTGAGAAGTTCTATGAACAGCTGTACACGATAAGGGTAAAGGTAAGGCATTGAGCTTGAGAAGTTCGAGTCAATAGAGACTTTTCTTTGAAATGAAACATCCATTGGAGAGCCTTAGGGGTAAGTAAGGATCGGATGTCGTGACCGCAAAGAGCGTGACATTCTCCGTCACCTCACTTCCCGAAATCCTAGCGAGCTAAAATTGAAACCAAACAGTTTTTATTTATATGTACAAACACTTCCATTAGCATAACTTCAGGCCCTAGGTCACGTAAATACAAATACGTCGAATTAATTATTCCGCGAAGTTTCCGCTCACATTAGCCAACAAGCACAAATTCTGCACCTACATCAAGTCGGGGTAAATTATTTAAAAGTTTCATCAGTTAATTGGCGGTCCACGTTTAAATTTTATCAAAGTTTAATTAAACAGGGATAGAAATTTGTTGGGCATGTTGGATAAAATAGGAGGCGAAATGGGATTAAATTCGAGATCTATGTTAATACTATATGTATAAATATATTTGGACTTAATATAAAAAACCGTAAAGAGAATTTGGTGATTCTTAAATAATGATACTCTTAACTCTGAATAGAAGTCAGACGAACATCTGTCTGGTCTCTAAATAATTGAGTTACTAACGTAGGTATAAGATCTCTTTGCTTTTCTAAGCCACTATGGATTTATTATTATTTATACACACACTATTTATTTATCTAAACATTACGTTGTAATTTACCAACAACTTGTTACGGATTTATTAGTCGTCCTATGTGCATAATATATACTTGTCTCTATTTCCAATAAACTACATCATTGTGATCATCATGTGTCAAATCGTCTACCGAATTCACTAGAAGCAAATAAAAACAGTTTAAGTGCAAGTCGTACTCGCATACGAAGGGTGCCGTAGCATCGTACAAGATTTAGCACTATCTACTTTTAAATACTTTTGTAAAAGAAACAAGAGTGGCCGTATAACGTACCACGAAACTCAACCGCAACGACGGCCGCGATATCAAGAGACGTTTACTCGTATGAACACTCCAAACTTTTCACTAACCCCTATCTAATTAATTATTAAGTTTTTTTTTATTTATAGTTTATTCACTAATATGGAAAAGTATATTTTGCTAGTTATTATGTGATGGTCATTGTCAGCCATCGAGCAAAACATCGAAAAGCTTATCATTTTTGTATAATGAAAACACATATTATAGAAAGTTTATTATTAGTATTTTTATTGTTTGCTGCTATAGAGGTAATAGAAATACTCAGTTTGTATCATACACTAATTTCAACTGCATCATATTGCAATTCATTAGATACGGCTACTATTAGACGGGATACGGGTACGGATTCTATACAGATCAGTATACCTATATCTACAACGATTTTTCTTCAAATAATTAAACTAAAAAGTAGTGATGCTAAAAGGCTACCGAGAATTGAATACCTAATTGAATTAAGAACATCATTAATTTACCTATTTTATACGACTAGTTCATGCATGTCTGCTACAGATAGGAGGAACTTCCCCAGTGGAACCACCTGAAATCTACTAGTAAAAAGGCTGTAACTTGAACGGATGAATGGGTTTTGATGTTATCCATCTAAAAAAATCAATTAAACTAACTTCCAAATACAAGAAATTGAATTAAAATATATCGGTTTGACGAAACGGTGCCACAGACAGACTTCCGCACAGATTCAGGCTACGAACTAACAACAACCTATTTTTTGTCTGGGGTTAAAACACGTCACCAAAGTTAAGCTCACTAAACCTTAGCACTTCTTATAACATACATAATATAGTCATTTCAAGTTTATGAAATAGAATCACAACGTCCCTCACACAGCCTAATGCTAATAATTAAACACGGTCAAATAGTCATCCTTGTGTCTGAATTACGTGATGCGTACCCGGAGTTTATCCGAATTACGCAACTCAATGTTGGCCTTCACCCCGCAAACTACCTCGTCTCGGCTCCTTCGTCTGGCCCGTATATCAAGGATAACACTTCAGCCAAAACTCTTGAGATATTCTAAATTAAACGTAAGGATTTTGTATGTAAAATTATAAATCTACCAGTTTTCTTTATTGCATCACCTGTATTACTGAAACTTTGGTTTAGGAAAATCCATTGGAATGTTTTCGACATGAAAATAAAATCAGTAGAAACACGGATTTGTGTATAAGTCGCAAGTAACAACTTACACACGGACATCGTACGGTACGGACTTCGAGCTAATGATAGTCCCTCTTTTTTAACGGGTAACACATTTGTGTGCTCGTAAGTGACTTATGTAGCCAATTTTATCATTAAAAAATCCTCGCACATTGCGGGCGTGTGAGCACACCATTGAAATAATTGTAATTAATCGGTGGTCTGGCTTTCAATTAATCCCTTTTGGTACCCAGCTCAGCGCGCCTTCCAGACTCGAAACAGTCGACATTGGCTTGGACTAAAGTCCGCCATTCTGACCGTTTGGCTGCCCGCTGTTCCCATTGTGAGGGCTGTACGCTACAGTATTTAATATCTCATGCATAGAGTAAGGAATAAGCCATAAATAGTTTTAAAAACTGTATCCAATGGATTACAAAACCTATCTTCAGATTAACCTTTTCATTTCGGAAATCATACCGTACAAAACAATTTTGTGAAAATGCTACCACAAAGAGGAAAGCACGAAATCACTAAAACCCCGAAAGTATCCAAGTGGAATGGTATTTCAATATGGCCTTCAATCGAAATTACAGCAATCTGAAATCAAGAACGTACTACTAGTTTCATAACACTTTCTGCAATAGTTTATTTTTTTTAGATTTTTGGAACGAAGTTCGTTAACGCGGCGTTGGGTCGGCGGAGTCAACTTGTAGAAATCACATAACAAAAAAAAGCTCTGTAACTGTTCTTTAGGACTTTTTACATTTGATCGCGGGCGATTATCGAGATTCTAGGAGATGAGCATTGTGCACGGTTGACTGAAAGCGTGGAAAATTCGTTTTAATTATGATTTAAATCATACGTATTTGTGATTTAAATCATATGTAGTTATATGGTCGCTTCATTACCATATTGCCAGGATTTGTTACAGCAACATCATTCCTAACGGGGATTCCGCGACGGCACATTTTCTTTTGATCTGCTTTTAGTCTCTACTTAAGATTATAATGGTTTCACCCAATAATAAGCCTTGTGAATGTCTACGAAAATGATTACTAACGAATGCTTTTATTCAATACAAGAATTTCTCGTAATTATAAGTAAGTATATATAGGTATATCACTGTAATTACAACTATACGCGTAACATAATTCAAATAATGTAATCAAGAGGTAGGTAAACTAGTAATCGTTTATTTTTATATGTATGTAAATAACTATAATGATATATATTTTTAATTAATGATTTCATTAATTTATTATTTTTCATTTTTTACAGAATGTTATGCCGATGTATAATTTTAAAGGAATGTTAATAAATATGTAGGTGCAAACTACTTTAATTACTTACTATACTTTTTAAGCTTTAAATCTTATGTCATACATGTTTAAATCTTATGTGATTTCCATGCTTTTACAAAAATGGCAATTGTGTTTATTTCCTAATTGTACTTAACAATTTTATGCACAATTAGGAATTTAGTCTTAACTTCAAGCGAGAGGTTGGTTTAAATTGGTACGAGAAAATGTCGCTTATTACATTTTACCAAATAAAACAAAGTTAACCCTTGTACAAAGCAGTTAATCTATGTCGACCTAAGGCGCAACCCTACGAGATAAAAACAATCCCTGATAGTGTACAATGTACATGTCGTCAAGGGGATTATATAGATTTGGGTCAATTCGAGTCGGCGATCCCTAAATCTCGGCACATAATTACAGCGTCGCGGACGCGTGGTGTGGCATCTATATCACTCCTCAACACTTATAAGTTTTTGACCCGTCTTATTTGTTGCCTCTTGACAATCTCAGCGATGCAATTAATTTTACCAACGCTGTACACAAAATTAAACTAGAAGCATATCTCATTCCTTTGTTATTTTAATTAGGAACTGTATTAATATTTAACGAATCAAATAAAAAGTAAGTTTCAGTTTTAAAATAAGCTAAAATTTACGCTCCGTTATATTTGTATCAAAAATTTCCTCCTAGCTACTACAAAAAATCTACATAATATGAATGCGTCGCTTGTAGTCTACGTGTTTGGTGTATTTCTATGGTGTGATGCACGGAATTTTCATTTGTTCTCCGTACAAATTTAAAGCTCAAACGCCCGTTCTAAGACTTAGACACTTTCATATGGAGACGTAAATTTTAGCACTGGATTTTGAAGCTCTGTAAGATTGGATAGTATGCTTCTACGCAAGGGAAAATGTTTCACGGTTTATTCAAAGAGGTTTTTAAAATTTACGTAAGCGACTAATCTCATTCCAACCATCTTCTATTTACACTAACGCGAAGTAATCTCTCTTTTTTGACAATTGGGAATTAGGTACGTTCAACTAGCGTAGCGTCGCATCGTGGGAGATTTTCATATTTTACGAACATTCTAAAAAGATTATTAGCAGTAAAAACGGTAGGGTGAGTATAGATTCGCCTGGAGGCTACTGAGAATAGCGGTATTAACAAGTTTTTCTACTTGAAACTGTCTCAGAACATCACTTTTAGCGAGCAACTTGAGCCACTCGGTTCTATGTAGTCGACGGCATGTCGGTGTATACACAAGCACTATGAAAACCGTTCTTACTAACTTCGTAATAAACACGCTAAAAAGAACAAAGCATATCCCACCGTTGTGCTTCGACTGTACATGCGAACACTTTTATATTGTTTCACAAGTCGTATACGCTCTGCTGGATAAAGCTTTATTCATTTCCTTTTCTTGTTTGTCTTATCAGGGTTTAATAAATTGAGATGATGTTGTTTTTGTCTTTACATTTAAATAAAACTTGATTAGGAATTAGACAAGATAAAATGGTAGGCGAGCTTTATATAATACCAACAAATTTATACCTGCATTATAAACTACCCACTAATGACGAAAATAAAGGTTTGAGGATCTGTTTTTATGTTTGGGATGCACGCCAGTACTGCTGGACTGATTCATGTGCCGTAATAATCTAATACAAATATTGAAATATTACCAAGTCATAAATGATTAACTCATTTGTAAGACGGGTTCACGGATATCAAAGTAAATTAGAATTTTTAATTTAATACTAGGTCTTCCTTTAATTCACATTTGACCTCAAGGTTGAATTTAAGTACGGATCTCCAGCACTCTAAATACGGCCTAAAAGCTCCGTAGGATTCCTTTTCTAACCAAAGAATCAATATCTAAGTAATACTCTCTAAAATAAATAACAAAATGGATTGATCTCGTAACGCGTCGGGCACGGTTGCGGTCGGTACTGTACGTTCTAGATAGTTAAGTAACGATTTCGAACATAAGTTGTATGGAATACATATAGCCGAAATTTCGTACCAAGTGACTGAGGCCGTTCAATATGGTATACCCAAGCTATAACATTTATACTGCGGCCAATAAAGTCGTAAGAGAAATGCCATCCGAGTGCAGATTTATAGGTGTTGTAAACGTATACAAACAGAGTTATCTTTAGGTGAAATGGGCACGCAAAAATGTGAGAACAACGCGCTCTTTGAAATTTTAATATCATCGGCCTAATTTCCAAGGCATAAAAAAGAGACATTATAGAATTTAATTTATCAGATCAAAAAAGCTAATAATGAGTTTTTATCACCAATTGGAGGAATAATGAGGGAAGACTAAATAAATATTCGGCTTACTTATTGCGTATCTTGCATTAGGCTAAAGGGCAATAAATGCTTTTCAATTGGAAATTGAATGCACGTGCGAGGTAGTAGTGACCTCGCTACTACATCGGCACCCTCGTGTTTCGAGTTCGATCTCCATGCAAGATTCCGAAGAAGAACAGAAGAATATAAGAATTATTTACTGGGACTGGATTTACTTTGTGACTGTGTATTGCTTGTTTGTTAAGTTCTCCGCGATTCAGTGATTTCACTAAATCGGCCGGACAAATATGTATTTATTTTTTTGAAAAATATTCTGCGCAAATTCTTTTATCGCTTGGATTCTGCAAGAGATATATATTATTTGAGGGTCGTCTATTTAACCTAGGAATTCCTACTGAACTCTTAAATGTTACTCCATTTTTTTCAGGGTTTTATAGGTAGGAATAAAAGCAAAATTGTAGTAATGTTTACAATGATAAAATCGCAAAAGGTCGAAAAGTCTCTACATTGTATTTATTTTCACGTTTACCTAGGTAGTGTTGTTTTTGGGGCTCGACGTTCGCCCACGCTCAAATAGTTTTTCAGTGTTGTCGAGCTCCCAGAATTCATAATTTAAGGTTACCTCTATTCTTCCGTACCGCACGCTGAAAATAACGGGTCTTTTAACAAAAGCTAAGACGCTTGGTGTTTAGATCTAATGGTCTTCCTAGCTAGCTTAAACGCTTCAGTACTTTTATTGACACTACAAGTTGGTAAACAAGTAAACATGTGTTTCAGGCGACAAGCTACCCTACCATTCTATGAAAATGAAAAGTCATTTATTCCGTTAAAACATTACATTTGTGTGGAATCGTCAATTTTTTTTACCCTACCGTGCAGTGCATGACGTGGCAGCTACTGAGAAACACTGCCAGAAAACTCAGTAGGAATCCTTTTTTTTTAATATTTATTTTTTACATAAAATTTCATTGTATTTAAATGTGTTAATTTAGAGCGACTCAATCCCAAGCTGTTTTGTCACTTAAATAATCAGAAGTTTTGTAGAAAGCCCTGCTACACAATTTGGCTTTTATAATTCTTTTAAACTTATTCATAGACATTTCTCGGATATCATTGGGAAGTTTGTTATAGAATCTTATACATTGCCCCATAAAAAAGTTACTTACTTTGTGGAGACGGGTGGTATGTAACACAAAGTTATGCTTATATCTAGTATTTATATTATGAGTATCACTCCTTTTACAGAAGGAGTCTTTATATTTATGCATATAAATTAGATTGTCATATATATACTGACATGCCACAGTCAGAATGTTAATCTATTTAAACTTCTCTCTCAAAGATTCTCGCGGACCAAGTTTATATAACATTTATAGGGAGTTTAAGATACACTAGTATATACATATATCGGCAAAACTCGCTTGAGAAATTAGAAATAGTTATGAATAATTAAATATGTTAATAAATAAGGCTATTTACGACCTATATTATGTGCCCCACAGTTTTACTCGCATTAAATGTCATAAATTATAGCCTATGTGTTCCATACTTACAAACTTTCGCATTTATAATACTAGTAGGATTTAGTTACGACAAAGATACCGGGATCATTTAAATTTACCGAGAACCTTTACCAGAACACCTTGTATATACTTAATCTGTAAAAGGATTTTATTCAAAGAACATTAAAACCTTTTATGTTGGCGTTACATCAGCAAAAAAATACCGGCATAATTAAAATACTGTTTACGTAAGCCGCTTCAAAATATGATTAAAATTTTATTCATGTTCATTGGCAAGGGTTGAGACCCGCGACCTATTTCATACAAGGTCAGCAATCAAATGCCACAGATTTACGCAATTCACATTTACGATAGGGTTTCCCTAGCCGCACGTTTATTTACGACTGCGAAAACATGTCTAGGATTATTCCTAAAAGCTGTTTCGCTACACTAAAGATAAAGTCCCACAATTTACAATTAAGTTAAACGATAATGTCAGTAGTAGATTAGTAAATGAACATGGAGTATGATTCGGACAATACTTTAGTGATTGCTACTTTTGATACAATTAAGTCAGCAAACAGAATACAGTATCTTAAGGACGTTCGCAATACCCGTGATAACTCTACCGTATGACCTGACTAATTCCAAATAGTGACAAAGAGCTCTTTATAGCTTTACTCATACCGGAAAACACCATTCAATAATTATGTCTGCGGTATTCTGTAAGGTGGAGTTACTTCCCCAGTCGGTCTACTCTTTAAGTGAATAAATGCTGTATACACTTAACTAATTTTGGAGAAGGTAGTACTACCTTCTGTAAAATTATTAAAGTGTATACAGCAATATTTTCCTTTCTCTGCACGAATAATGACGGAAAACAAAGCTACATATAGTGTAGTCCAGGGCAAACAGTGTTGTTGTTCCCATAAGCGTAATAAAAACTTCATCACAACGACGACCTAGCAACGCAGCACTCGTCGCCCAATAAAAACTTTGAGCTAATATGCAAACAAGCATTTAAGGTTCACCTTACTTGCCCTATAAAAACCACCCTTACTGCTTACCTAATAAAGACGCTGTCTAGGTTAATGTGTATCGACCGACGCGACGTGGCGTCGAGTGTACAATAGTAGGACCCACGACGTGCATTGACGACCGGCGAAGTTTAGCGAAGAACGTTGCCGCAGACGTTATGTAACAACCCCATTTCGCCTTGCGCTCTTTGAGTTGACACTTCCGAAAGCAGTCAGTGGACCGCATATGTATATTAAATTTTAACTGATATTCAAATGTATTGCAGAATGCCAGCAGTGCTTTTAATGTTAAACGTCACTGGCATTACCATTCTAGTTGGTTCATGCAAATATTTGCTTGAATTTACGAATGATAGGAACATTAGTGACGTGCAACTCAAACCTCATAATAAATCATATAGGTACGAGTAGTAACTGTTTATCGTGTCAACTTGCTTCTTGATTGGTTGCAGTTATTGCAATGTTTATGAAGAAAGGTAATTCCGCAGGTAGAGGCCCTCCGTTTGAGTCAGTTCTAAAATCATCACACGTAGCTTTGAGTTCATAATTGTTATATTAATAGCTATTAACCGAGCTCATCTTAAATTCTTTTCTTTGCTTTTTAAAAAGACAACGCCCACACTTGGGAATCTAATCCCTGTGTCGCGGGCTACTTTACAAACTTAATAGACTAGCTGTGCCCCGCGGTTTTACCCGCGTAGGTGGTAGGGTGATAATATGTAGCCTATATGTTGATCAGACATTTTTGTAATATTCATGCAAAATTTGAAGTAAATCTATGCTTTTTGAGTTCAGCCTGGACATACATACAGACAAACAGATAAAAATTCTAAAAATATTTTTTTTGGCTTCGATGTCGATTGTAGATCACGCCCCAAGTATCCTTTTTAAATAACATTCAATGTACAGTTTTGACATTTCTACGATTTTATTATACGTATAGATATAGATAAATTACTGGAGTACAAGCAGCAATGGCGCGTCATGTGGTGAAAACAGAACTAAGTTCCATTTTTTGGCCTTGTTTTGTATGGCATGATTTGAACATGTGTATAAAAGAAAAGAATATTGTATTGCACTGTTTTATCTTAGCCAATTCTACAATAATTATTCCTAACAGTACCTGTTCGTTTTTTTCTTCTAAATTTCTGTATTTTCGTCTAGTAGAGCAAAAGATATCCCCATATTTAACAGAAATTATGGTCACTCTACTCGAACATTACAAGAGATATCATTATTTTTGAGATTACACGCGTAGAAAATTGTCCTGAGGGTAAAACGCTATGTCAATCTGATTAGGATAATATTACGAATAAATGGATGTTAACACCGAAATCTTAACAATTATAGATAATGAGATATCAGCGTTCAAAATAACGTTACGATTGCGCGGCCACGTAACTTTTGTTTTGCCTTGATTTCGTCAGTTTAAATAAACTTTGGTGGCAGTAAATGCTTTCGGTACCTTTGACATATTAAAACTTTTCTTCTAGTAACAGTTTTACTATATGATATCTTAAGTTTTGAAGAAATAATCGAGATTAAAGAAACATCAAGTGCACGATTGCGCGGCCATAACTTCCAAGGTGAATATTTCGTGAAATATTGATCCTAGTCTTATAATTCTTTTTTTGACAATTGTTGACAAATGAAATGTTCAATTAACAAAAAGATTTAGATCTCTATCCCAAGTAGTTACTGAGATCTCCATGGCCGCGCAATCGTGCACGTTACGTTCGCGCGGCCAACTTAAAACCCCTGTAACTTCTTTATTTCTTCTTTGACAAAGTTTTGGTTTTTACCTTTTGATTTTGACTAATTTTGACAAAAAATATAGCGATTTCTTTTTCTGTTTGGATAACGTGGCGGAGCAATCGTGACGCACACAAGCAAGGTGGTGTTAGTATTTTTTCACATGCAACATCCCATATGTATCCATTATCATCAGAGAGCAAAAATGTTTGATCTGCTATTGATATTGGCGCTGTTAGGTACACCGGTACTTAAGATTGACTGAGAGTTGTTTGTTTCTCTAAGCATATTGCTTTATTTATTAAGGTTTTAAATGTAGGTAATGGTTATTTTCACATGAACATTGGGACCCACTTCATGCTTTAGCACTTG
This sequence comes from Pseudoips prasinana, assembly GCA_951640165.1. NCBI lineage: Eukaryota > Metazoa > Arthropoda > Insecta > Lepidoptera > Nolidae > Pseudoips > Pseudoips prasinana. Next base: position 12,014,879 of record OX621241.1, on the reverse strand, counting down.
CCAGGACCTACTGAAATGATTATAAAACAGTACCACAATCCCGTTTAGTGATAACGTTAACTTATAAATACAAATTGACAAACTAAAGTAGTTAGATGAAATTATTTGCAGAATGATTGCTACTGCGGGATCTTTGCGAAGACACCGCTTATGCTTGCAGTTTCTTATTCCTATCTATGACTATGCCGATACCAGATATCCTAACTTACCGGACAACAGACAGTACAATTAGACAGACTTGAGCGACTTCGAAACTTCCGCATAAGATTTATTTTCGATTTAAGTGAATATTACAACATTTCTGAATATCGCAATAAGCTCAATTGGCTTCCCATGTGCCTTCGCCGTAATCGTAATACTCAAATCCTTACTTTAGGTACGTTAGAATGTGAATTGTTTACGGTTAAAATTCTTAAATGATACGCATTTAAAATGCTTGTGGTTTTCAGAGAATCTATAATTAAAAGAACCTATTAAATCCACAAATTTCTACAGAATTCATTTACTTCCCAAGCGGTACGCCTTTTGCATGAATTACCACTTATAATAAGATCTACCCAATTACTAGAATCCTGTAAAAAACAATTAAGGACGCATTAATACTTTAACAATATTTTTTAATTTTATATGTTAGATAAATAAACTTGTTTGTGTATTTTATTGTATAGTATAACATAATAATAATATACAGTCGTACGTAGTAGTATTTAATTGACTTATATTTAGATTAATTGTTACATATGAACTTTAATATTGACATACTAGCTGTGCCCCGCGGTTTTACCCGCGTTAAACTTTATAAATTATCACAGCTCCTCCCCCGTATGTGATAGCGTGATAATATGTAGCCTATATGTTGACCCGACGGCTTAGTAATATTCATGGAAAATTTGAAGTAAATCCATGCCGTACTTCTTGAGTTTAGCCCGGACATACATACAGAGAAACAGATAAACAGACAAAATAGTAATAACTATATTTTTGGTTTCGATATCAATTTTAGATCACGCCCCAGGAATCCTTTAAAAAAAATATCCAATGTAGTTTTGACTTTCCTACCTATCATATTCCTACTATTCATAGATCAACTATTTCTACATTGTAACATTTTTGTACCCCCTTTCTGTTATCCTATTAGCCTCGAATAAATCGCAGCAGCGATTATACCGCCCATTGCACTTATTGTATATTGTAAATTTCCTATTTTTTCCTGGTGTACACTAAATGGTAGTTTAATTTACTTTATTTTTTTGTTTAACTAGAAATACATTTTAGGCTTTTTAAGCATCAATGTTAATTAACTTCTCTGTTGTTTATGAACCGTTTATGACGATACTTAAGGAATGCTTATTTTGTTTAAATCGGTTGTTAAAAAGAGTTGACGTTGGTTGTGTTTTTTAAACAGTAATTGTTTTAACACAAGGCAGGCAACTCTCACACTAGGTAAATTAATATCTGTATATACAGGCTGGCTGCGGAGTTGACGTTCAAACGCAAAATTTAGATACTTTATGTGAGGAGTATCCGAATCACCCCCATGCATGTTCTACGATTTTGCGTAGTTTTCGTGATAGATTTTTTTGAAATTATTTTTCGTAAATTTCATCTAACATCATTTTTAGATTTTTTTCTCTTTCTGTTGAATATTTCTGGTTCAATTTTTTTTGTGATAACTCATTAGCATAGTTTAACCTAACACTCTAAAAAGTTTGGTTTATCTAATCATTGCAGAACTGACTAGAATTTATTCGAAAGTCCAAAATTAGGGTTCGAGCTCAGGACTCATAAATTTTCAAAGTATCAAAAAAACGCAAAAGCGTAGAACATACATGGGGGTGATTCGGATACTCCCCATCATAAAGTATCTAAATTTTTCGTTTGAACGTCAACTCCTCGGCCACCCTGTATACAGGTCACACAAATAGTTGAACGAAATACGAGGGCGCCAAGGTCGTAACAAGTTGATTAGCTTAACCACTGCGCCCATTTGCCATTCAGCATAAAATTCTATAAACACTATTGAGAGTAAGAGTGATTATGGAATTGTATACAAAAGTAGGTAGTACAATTTTCTTTCAGACCAATAGTAAAATTCTCCTAACTATGCTAGTTCTTAGCTCGAGCTCGTTAGCTTTCTCGTTAAATACATGGTAGGTACTTTGTTTCAGTTTCGTATTCACAACCATACAGTGAATACGAAAACTTGCACAAGTGACTACTTTAAATTCGTAACTGTTCTGAACCAAAGCAGTAGCTTCGTGTATAAGTTGAAAGGCCTACAGTGTTGCAAGTTGCGTGTTTAATCTAAAATCTATACGATATTCCATTTACAAGATAGGTGTAATTAAAAATATGGGTATGTTCGCCATTATGCCACAATGTATTACAATTAGTGCATATCAATGGCAATTTAAGAAAGTATATAATTATTTAAATAACCACCATGTAAAACTATAAGTTGAGCATATCTCGCAATACAAACAATTATGCAAAGTTTGGCACTTTACAAATTTTAATTAAAATGTTGACTACTGTTGGGGGTTGTCAACATTTAAAAGTAGACATCTAAAATTTGTAGTCTAATTGGATTTCAACTTACATTCTCTTGGTTAAAGCTTTTACTAGTCCAGTAGATCTAAGTGTGGCGTAAAAAATAAATCTGGAATGAAAAAAAAAAAAATTCTATGATTGGTCAACAAAGAATTTATTTACTTCAATGTAAGTGAATTGAAGTAAATAAATGTTAATTCTTTTTTACCACTCCTCCTTGGTAACCTCGGTGATCAAAATTATTGACTGCCTAAACACCTCTTGATTTTTAACAGGTAACGCATGGTACATACGTCATGATTCTATGCAGAATGGCCCATAATATCTACGATTTTAAAACTTTGTTTGGCTGTCTGGCCGTGTGAACTGCAAAATGATACGGCGGTTTTGGTTATTCATACCGAATTCTTCAATTACTTTCGGCTAACAAATGGTAACAATTGCTATTTCACATCATCAGACTGATATCATTTACTGCTGGACATAGCTCTCCTCCAGCGGTTTTATAACGTTGCCGTTTGGAGAGGTTTGCCAAAGTCTGCATTTGACGCCCGCAGTTAGGTGGTAGCTAGAACACAGGTGGCGCTGCTGCCCGACTACCTGGTGTATTCCTTAGTCTTCTTTTACGTCACCAGTGCCTAGGTCCGGATTGTTTTAGTATGCCGATTGATGTGTATACTGGTGGTCATTTAAAAAAAACTTTCTCAATAACCGACAACTGGCAAGAACAAAAGGCCCTTACTTAACCAAATTGTTAATATTGGAAGATCAACCCTGCAGAAATGTAAATGTCATCTCGCTAATACCGAGATAAAAAGGCCCCCTTTTTGTATTTATTAACTTTTTCTTGCTTTCTGCAAATTATGCTCTCTCAATGCATACATTTTTGATCAAAACTACAAACAGTTTTCTTCATCTAATAGATGCTTTTGATAAGTGTAAGTGTGTGTGAACTAAAGTACTGAATATATATAGTTTATTTCAACTATGACAATGTTTTATTCTTCTTAGAATTCCTTACCTACTCATAACCTCGGAGCAATCTGATTTACACATCTACTCATACATCACTAATATATTCCATTTCCGGTGAGTATTCAAGTTTCATTCAAGTTTTTCATGTGTGTAAATAAACATTGAGTATAATCTGGCGTATAGGCATAAGACGACAAGCAAGCCCAGAGTTTCTTTTTCGGATCGTCCATCTAGGTAGCTAAAGAAAACCTAATGAGGACCCTACTCTAGCTAGAGTAGGGTCCTAGCCGGCGGGGACCGCTTTGGCCTTTAACCCCTGATATGTGATCCCGTGACAGTTATCCCTCTTCGTAGAATTCAGTCTTTTTACTTGAAGGGATCCCATAAGGGTGCTCAATACTGCTGAGAGCCTTCTGCGTTTGCCAAGTGCTCGGTGTCTTCAATTTATAAAATACTAGCTATGCCCCGCGGTTTCACCCGCGTTAAAGTAGTTTTGGTGTAAAAGAGTAACAAACATACATCCATACATCTATACTCACAAACTTTCGCATATATAATATTAGAAGGATGCGTACCTCTAGCGGTTTTAGCAGTGCACGCTGGAATAGCTTGCAGATGGTAGATTTTTCCCACTTACTTAACACTTATAGTTATATTTTGGACAATTCACACAATATCTTTATAAATTGTAGCCTATGTGTTATGCTGGTGTATAAGCTATATTATTGTAAAGTTTCACTAAAATCCATTCAGTACTTTTTACATGAAAGAGTAACAAACATCCAACCATCCAAACTTACAAACATTCGCGTTTATAATATTAGTAGGATTACTCTATGTAAAATTATGAAGTAGCAAAATAACTTGTTATTTTATTTAAATATTTAACAACAGACCGCACGGACGGTTTTAAAATCTAATTTATTTAATATTGTAATAGATTATACTGCTGCATTGTGGGCTTGAATAATACAAGTGATGATAATAACCAAATGCTGAATAAATCTCATTATTTCATATGGAGATAGGAAGGGAATCATCTATATTCTCTACTAAAATTATACATTTTTAATTATAACACAACACACAACGACTAAACTATATTTTTAACATGGTATTTTATTCAACTGTATAGTCTAATGTCAAAAACAAACAACCGTATTAAACATAATAAAGTTAAGTACTAATACATCAAACATTATTCTTCCAAAACTAAATTTTTTAACGTCACATTTCAGTCAAGTGTAATTACAGGATATTATTCACGAACCACGGCCCTACAGCGGTGAGATATACGAACGATAACAGGAAAACAGGCGGCGCGCCTCGTTCCAGCATTGTACCCATGTTACAATCACACGATCTTCCGACGAGATCCCTCAAGGGAGGTCGCTGTTTACTTTAAATTACCGTACAATGCCTATCCATAATACAATCGCGATATGCTAAACTATATTAGACAAAAGGCCGCTTTGGGCGCAAAGCAGTTTTGTTCTTGAAATAACTACAATACATATTAGGTACTTAGTCATACAAAAACAAACTAACTAACCATTACGATAACTTTGGGCAGAAAACAAGATTAACAGAGATTACAGTTTAATGGTACTTTCACTGTAGTATTGTTAAGTAATGTAACCTTAAGAAAGTACTTAATTCAATTGTATTATTTTCGACAAATGGTGTATGAATGAATAGTTGTAACGAGAATAAGCATTTACAAAGCGAACTCTACCGCTGGGTTTGGATACGTAGATACTAAACACAAAATCATGTTTCACAATCACAAAAAAAATAAGAAAGATAAAATGCCTTCGGTCCGGAATTCCCTTATGGGGGTGAGGGTTACCAAGGCAGCCATAGTTACCAAGAATTATTAGTACACTTAACACTCCACATAAACACGTACATAAAAACTGAAAAGTTGTTTATTACTTACGACAAAATCTCGAAAACACGGGTTATTTTTTTGGTCGCCTTATTGAATCCATCTTACATTTTGCATAGGCATAATATCCAAAATGGGCTTATGGATTCAATGTCATTAGAAACAAATAAAAGGGACCAACTGCGCAATAATAATAAAAAATAGCAATAACATTTCTATTTTCCTGTAATATTCACATAAATAATATAGCGTCATAAGGTAAAAACAACGCAATAGGCCCCAGCGAATGACGGCATTTATATAATTAGCTCTATACCAAATAAAAATAATTATGACATTGAATAAGATTCCATAAATCAAAAATTAAATCACTAACGAATTAATTATTTTATCAGTAAACCTAATAATCCGATTTGCCTGGAAAAACGTGAATAATTATTATAATTTAAGATGAACAAAAATAGAAAAATACTGCACAACAATTGATATTTAGATCAATTTTATAAAATATAATCCTAAATCTACTATAAAATTTTAAGGAAGTAGATTTAGTATTATGATATAAATATCAATTACTGTTATTATTAAATACCACACTCATCGACGCACTACGTCATTTATGCTTTGCTGACACTGTGTAGCACGGCATAGGGACGTCTGGCTGGAGACTGGTATTTAATGCTTAACTTTGTTTGTACTTGAGAGTATTATTATGTGAATTTTAAGGTGTATTACAACAATCGACCAACCAGTGTAGAATGTGCCAAGTGATTAACGCGAAAAAACATGGGAGAGTGGGATGGTGACATATTGCATAAGTAATTATGTGAGAAACAGAGTCTAAGGCTGTTGAATGACTTTCCCCCTGTCACGGTTTTCCTAAACCCGGGGCCGTCCGTGAAAACAGGTCACAGTAACCGCTTACAATCAAGTGGGTCGTAAGCTTGTTTGATGACTAATTAGGTAAGTCCCGTGTAAAAAACTACGAAAGTGTTTAAAAGTGGGTACAATATAAAATCAGCTAAACTACTGACGAAAGAAGATGAACAACATAACTAAGTTAAGTATATTTATATTATTTTTACAAAAGCTAGAATTTACAACCTCAAAATCTGGTCTAAAATTCCGGCCGTGGTCAAATGTATTAATTAATAATAGGTCTTTACCTATGAAATTGCCGTTTTGTATGAAAAAATTTAAACGAATTTTTTTCATGAATTTTTTTATTTGTATTAATCGAAGTAATCACCCATGCAATCAATGCATCTTTGCCATCGCAGTGGCAGTTTATTGATGCCCTTCTTAAAGAAATCAGCTGGACGGGAGGCAACAAATTCTTCAAAGGCATTTTGTACTGCCTCTCGGGTATTGAATTTTTTTCCCGCCAAGAAGTTATCCAAATTCTGGAAAAAGTAGTAGTCTGTAGGCGCAAGGTCTGGTGAGTAGGGCGGATGACGGAGAGCTTCCAACCCCAGTTCTTGCAACTTGGAGACCGTCTGCTGTGCAGTATGAGGTCGCGCGTTGTCGTGCAGGAGCAGCGGAGACGAGCGATTGACCAATGCTGGTTGGAGATGCGCCAGCTTCTCCATCATTGTGCTCAGTTCTTCACAGTACACATCTGCAGTAATGCTCACCCCGTTTGGTAAGAAGCTGTGATGAATCACACCGGCGCTAGACCACCAAACAGTGACCATCACTTTTCTAGGGGTAAGTTTTCGTTTAGGGCATTGTTTAGGTGCTGAACCAGGATCCAACCAACTTGCTGAGCGCTTGCGGTTATCAAACAGAATCCATTTTTCATCGCAGGTAACAATGCGGTTCAAAATTCCTTCATTTGTGTGTCTGTTGAGCAGTGCAAGGCACGTCTCGACGCGTACTTCGCGCTGGCGATCATTGAGTTCGTGGGGCACCCATTTGTCAAGCTTTTTTACCTTGCCAATTTGACGCAAATGGACCAATATTGTTTTGACGCTAACGTCGAAAGCTGCTGCTAATTCAGCCGTAGATTGTGTATCATCAGCTTCCACAACCGCCTTTAATTCGTCATTGTCGACCAAAGTCTTCGGACGACCGCGAGGTTCATTTTTCAGGTCGAAATTTCCAGAACGGAAGCGAGCAAACCAATAACAGGTGGTGCGTTGGTTTGTAGTGTTAGCTCCGTAAACGTCGTTGATGTTGCGTGCCGCTTGTGCCGCGTTGCTGCCACGACGGTACTCATATTCCATAATTACTCGAATTTTTAACGTATCCATGATGACGAAAAAGATTGAAATGCGATGAAAATGTAACACTAATCAATAAAGAAATGACTACTTTTGGAAAAAAGAATCCATGTTTTTAAAATAAAATTAATTTGAAATTAGAATTCTTAGCCAAACAAAAATTATTTTGATTTGAAATGGCCAGTACTGCAGAACGGCAATTTCATAGGTAAAGACCTAATATAAGCATGGCACCTTTATCTTAATATACCACCACTGCGACAGACGGACGAGGACGGACGCTGAGGACACCATAAGGGTTAGCTTATACAATTTTAGTGCGGAACCCATATGAGATTCAGCAAAAACAAAGGCCTTTCATTTGTTTAGGGTGGCCTTAGTATTCAACAAATTCTAAGCCTAAGTTCCGATCGCAAACAATAGAGACTATTGTTGAATTTAAAATGGAAGTTTTACTATTTAGCCTCTATTTTAAGACATTTTCATTCATGCATTAGTGCTTCTACCGTATCGTCGTCGTAGGAAATATAAAATATAACAAGAACATTGTTTATTTATTCAATAATTTATGAACAAAAGAACAATATACAAAATATAGTAGAAGGATAAAATTGTACTAATGTACTTCGTATTTCAAATGAAATTTCTTCCAACAGATCCGCGAAAGGAGAAATTAAGAAGAAATAGAGCATAACGTGTGTAAACTACACAAACCGATTATGATCCATTTCTTCTTAATTTTTGGTCAATTTTTCCGCTTACTATGTTTTGCATATTGTGCGTGTGTTCATAATTCGTGAGTACATACTACATATATATACATTCACTACATACTAAAATACATAAATTTGTCTAAAAATGTAAAGATATACCTGTATATAACCATACATATACATACATCAAGGTAGAGAAAGAGATATAAATTGCTTTAACTTCTTGTTTAAAGACAGATAATGTGTAATCATTATTTATTTTCGAGTTTTAAACTCACAAAATATGCACTTCATGTCATCTCAATCAAAACACCTTTGAAGTTTGCTTTGTATGTACATATTTCTTTATATTAAACAAAAAATTGTGGACAAGGGCTGATATGTGTTATTTTCCTACTGAGGGTATAAATTTCTATTTGCCACCCATTGAATCACTTAAATTTCATTATAAAAATATTCACACCTCAATAATATGCAATTAATTACCAAACCACAGCTTTCACAATAATGTAAGCTTTTTAATAACTTACAATATAATTTTGACACAAACTATATTGTAAATATTATACTTAAACTATCACATCGTTATAATATATTATCATTTGAAACGTTATTGCTAAAATAATAAAACATTACTACACTACACAACATAACAAACATTACTATACTACAGCCTACTATTAAAATAAATTTTTCATATTCCCTGACAAAATATTGATATTTCTTCTTTTTCATGTTTTGAGAAGATTGGTCACACACTGTACTCAGAGTCCATTTTTTTGACACGGGGACGTCAAAAATGTGGACTCTGCGTGTAGGATGTGACTAACACGTAGCGAATCCGATGAATCACTGGGGTTTTATGCTGCCGTCAACTAGAAGCCACCTTCACGATGAAACACATCTTAATTTCAACCACTTTGCGCGACGCTTAACTAATTACTAATAATATTAATTAATTAAACTTTTTTTTAAACTAAACAATATAGAATAAGTAAACGTACTATTAAAATATTTAATAAATTTTTCATTTACTCTGACAAAATAATGAAATTTCTTGCTTTTTCATGTTTATGTGATGATTAGTGACACACTGCACTCAGAGTCCATTTTTTTGACGCGGGTTGTCAAAAATGTGGACTCTGCGTGTAGGATGTGACTAGCACGTAGCGCCTCCGATGAATCACTGGGTTGTATGATGCCGTCAACTAGAAAGAGGTTAAAATTAAGAAGTGTTTCATCGTGTAGGTTTCACGATGAAACACTTCTTAACTTCAACCGCTTTTCACGACGCTTTTAACTAATTAAATCATTTTCCTTTTTCTAAACTAAACATTATAGAATATGTAAACATACTATTAAAATATTTATTAAATTTTTCATGTACCCTGAAAAAATATTGAAATTTCTTCTTCTTTCATGTTCCTGCGAAGATTAGTGACACACTGCACTCAGAGTCCATTTTTTTGGCGCGGGTTGTCAAAAATGTGGACTCTGCGTGTAGGATGTGACTAGCACGTAGCGCCTCCGATGAATCACTTGGTTGTATGATGCCGTCAACTAGAAAGAGGTTAAAATTAAGAAGTGTTTCACCGTGTAGGTGTCACGATGAAACACTTCTTAACTTCAACCGCTTTGCGCGACGCGTAACAAATTACGAATAATATTTAACTAATTGAATAATTTTACTTTTTTTACCTTTTTCTGAACTAAACATTATAGAATATGTAAACATACTATTAAAATATTTATTAAATTTTTCATGTACCCTGAAAAAAATATTGAAATTTCTTCTTCTTTCATGTTTCTGTGAAGATTAGTGACACACTGCACTCAGAGTCCATTTTTTTGACGCGGGTTGTCAAAAATGTGGACTCTGCGTGTAGGATGAGACTAGCACGTAGCGCATCCGTTGAATCACTGGGTTGCATGATGCCGACAACGACAAGCCATCATGACGATGAAACCACTTCATAATTGCAACAGTTTTGTGCGACGCTCGTAGAAAATCGATTCAGCCGACGGTTCTGCGCTTGACCCGATCCAGCAGTACCCTATTAGGTTCCCCCTATTAAATCATGATTGAAGTAAAGAAAAAAGTCCACAAACGGACATAATAAAACACTTACATTTTTCAGCAGTTAGGTATTAACATACACCTGTATGTGACAAGCACACTATTCAACATTATAATATAATACAATAATAAGTTTATTTTATAAGAAACTAGATTTAACATCGTCCGTGCGTTTGATCTTACCAGTTATCACATAAATGTTGTGAAATCCTTAAATAGAAAAGCTGTTTCTATTTAAACAATTAAAGGGTTCCGGTCGAAGGTCAGGAGCCGCTGAAGTAAAATATCGGAATTCAACAACTTCAGGCACGGCACGGATCACATACCAACGGTGGAGGCCAACGCATACATATACGAAAAGCCCTGACTCACACACTTTCCAACCCATCAAGCCTGAATTACTTGAAATTCGCACGGATTACGTAATAAAGAAACGTACGAAAATTTTAACTGGCCTCAAATCTAATGCGGAAGGTTGCGATCATATCACACTGGACATGTTTTTGTTGAGCCTTCCCCAAACTTTGGAAATACTTACATCGATTATAAATACCTCTATCACGACCTCTATCTTTCCTGAACTTTGGAAGTTGGCCTGTGTGCGCCCTATTCCAAAAACACCTAATCCAGCCAATTTTAAAGATCTGAGACCCATTAGCGTATTGCCTTTCTTGTCTAAAGTGCTGGAAAAGGTGGTTAACAGGCAGCTTACGAAATATATCGAAGATAATAGCATTTTTCCGAATACCCAGTCTGGTTTTAGAAAGGGACATAGCACTACCTCAGCTCTACTGGACGTAACGGATAATATCCTGGCAGCTCAGGACGATGGGATGTGTACGCTGCTTGTGTTATTAGATTATTCCAGAGCATTTGATTCCATTAATATAACCTTACTTCTCTCAAAGATGGCATATTATGGTTTCGATCCACAGTCGGTTAAGTGGTTTAATAGCTATCTTAGTCATCGTACCCAATATGTAGAGATAACTGATGTAGATGGGTCTAAGCTATCGTCTAATATATCTCTCTTAGATAAAGGTGTGCCACAGGGTTCAATTTTAGGCCCTACTTTGTTCAATTTTTACTGTGCTGACATTGTTAAAGTCATTTTAAACTCCCATTATCATATATATGCGGACGATATACAATTATATATATCTTTTCGGCCTGACGACTTCTCTAATGCCATTAAGACTATTAATGAGGATCTCGGTAGAATTGCCAAGTGGTCTCAAGACAATTCTCTCATTTTAAATCCCGATAAAACAAAATATATGATTTTCGGCACTGACAACCAACTGGAAAAGGTTCGAATAATTAGAGAAGTTCCTGTCGTAAATATTCTGGGCAAGGAGATCGAACGTGTAAGTGAGGCGCGCAACTTAGGCTTATTAATGGACCAATCTCTACGTTTCGAAAAGCATGTAACGAATTGTGTACAAAATTGCTTCTTTCGACTTAAAGTTTTGTACAAAATGCGTCCATATCTAAGTCAACAACTACGTATGCAGCTTATAGAGTCTGTTGTTCTTGCAAAACTTAATTATTGTGATTCAGTTTTTGGCCCCAGGCTTCTAGCTCGTACCCAAAAATTACTACAAAGGGTACAAAATGCTTGTGCCAGATTCTGTTTTAACATTCCACCTAAGAGCCACGTAACACCTTATTTAAATAAACACAACCTACTTAAAATGAAACTTCGTAGAAAGCTTCACCTTGCTTGCCTTCTTTTCGGTGTAATTGGAAGTAAGTGCCCATCATACCTCCATGCAAAGCTCACGTGGGTGAACAATCACCGTCAGCGTATGAGCAGACGTTGCGCGCAGCAATTAGCCATTCCCACGCACAGATCTGCTGCTTTCCGCGGCAGTTTTAGATACGCAGCCTCCAAAGTTTGGAACAATATACCGCCACCAATCAGAGATCTTAAAAGTATATATAGTTTTAGAGTTCAATTAAAACGGTTTCTTTTTAATAATCAAATTCAGTTTGAAGCAATAAAGTGCAACATATCTATAATTTGATCTGCTTTTGACTGTGTATTTATCTATTAAGGCTGAATACAAAATATGCAAAATGAGTGGCATGAACGAGACCCCAATAATATAATATAATTTAAGTACCTACCTTATATATTTATCTATTATAACTTTTATTAATTTATTATATTAACTCCCCCACACACTAATTTGCACTGACATACAATGATCGTCACGGGTACCAACGGAAGATCAGCGCTGGGTGTAACCCAGCAAATGCTGAGATGGTGACCCTTTCGGCAGGACATACAGGACCTATTGCTTAGTGTTAAAATATGTTATTGTTTGATTTTTATATGTATTTAGTTAGTTCTGTTTGTAAATTTCTTGTATGTCTATTGTCGAATAAATGTATTTCTTCTTCTTCTTCTTCTAAAGATCCATGCCTAACAACAAGTCAATAGAAGGGGGGTCGTCAGCAAAATAAAATAAAAAAATAAATAAAAAAGGTTTTTATTCACGTAGACTTTAAAAAAGCGCTTGTAAATAGTCAGAACATGTTTGTAGTATTCTAGTTGTATACATTATTATTTCTAGTAACATAGATATTTAGTTAGCAAAAGTTAGTTAGTACGTAAGTATTAATTAAACTCCAGAAAATAATGTGTTATAATTGTTACGCGACATATTAAAATAAAATGAACTGTCAATTACGACGAATTAAACCACAGATTAAAACACTTGGTTAACTATGTGTGGCGACCAATTAAATGAGCGGCTCACATGTAAACGTGCAATAATTCTGTATAAATCCCATTACACTTTATTAAACAGTGATTTATAGAGACGATTTATCACTAATTATAGATCTTGTTAGCATCTGGCAGCAACATTTAAGAGTTAGCATTAAATTACAATCAGATTTTTTTTGATGATGATAGAATTGCATTATAGTAAGAACAGACAAGCCCAGAGCTAAAGGCACAGGCTCTTAGATAAACAAGATGGATTACAGTATTTAATAATTGAAAAATACATAGATAATATAAAGACATGACGTCATTCGACAGGCGGTCGGCAGACGTCGGGAACAGTCACTCTTCAGAGCTATGTCCGTCCAAGTGGAAAATATAAATGTTATCCTAGTTGAAATGAATGAACTATGACATTTGCAGATTTCTGGCATGTGTCTTTCCTTTGCCGCAGGTCAAGTCACGTGAATCCACATAAAAAAATAACGAGGACACCAAAGTGTTTTTTTGACGGGCCTGTTGGCGTGGCTGGCAATTGCTTGCTTTTCACGCCGGAGGTCGTGGGTCCGATTCCCACCCAGGACAAATATTTGTGTGCATGAACATGTCTGTTTGTCCTGAGTCTGGGTGTAAATATCTATATAAGTACTAGCGGCCCGGTACGTGCTTCACTACGTATATTTAGTATACGTATTATTAAGTTCATTTTTTCAAACAAAAAAATATTTTATATTGTTATGTAGATTTTACACTTTTTCAAGACTTTTTTAAATTTTCTCTACGTACAAACCTTCCCTGGACTTCCACGAATAATTCAAGACCAAAATTAGCCAAATCGGTAAAGGCGTTGTTGAGTTATAACATTACAACGAAAAGTGGCATTGATTTTTATATATATAAGATGTATTTACAAAAGAAAAATATTATATGTAGTATATCAGTTATCTGGTATCCATAATACAAGCTCTGCTTAGTTTGGGATCAGATGGCCGTGTGTAAATAATGTCCTAAGATATTGTTATTATTTTTGTCACTGCATCGCTCCACATAAGATGACGTTTGTATTACGTATTATAACTGCTAGGCCGCAGACTGATATGTAGATAGGTGTTAGTTAGCAGAGATGAAACGTTCTATTAAATAAATATATATCTTGTGCTATGTGATCCTAAACTAGGCAGAATCTGTATAATGTATGTATTTAGAAATACATACAGAAGTGTGTTTATCAGTTGTCTGGTTACATAGTACGCAACCAGACAACTGATAAACATACTTACATATAATAGGTCTTTACCTATGAAATTGCCGTTTTGTATGAAAAAATTTAAACGAATTTTTTTCATGAATTTTTTTATTTGTATTAATCGAAGTAATCACCCATGCAATCAATGCATCTTTGCCATCGCAGTGGCAGTTTATTGATGCCCTTCTTAAAGAAATCAGCTGGACGGGAGGCAACAAATTCTTCAAAGGCATTTTGTACTGCCTCTCGGGTATTGAATTTTTTTCCCGCCAAGAAGTTATCCAAATTCTGGAAAAAGTAGTAGTCTGTAGGCGCAAGGTCTGGTGAGTAGGGCGGATGACGGAGAGCTTCCAACCCCAGTTCTTGCAACTTGGAGACCGTCTGCTGTGCAGTATGAGGTCGCGCGTTGTCGTGCAGGAGCAGCGGAGACGAGCGATTGACCAATGCTGGTTGGAGATGCGCCAGCTTCTCCATCATTGTGCTCAGTTCTTCACAGTACACATCTGCAGTAATGCTCACCCCGTTTGGTAAGAAGCTGTGATGAATCACACCGGCGCTAGACCACCAAACAGTGACCATCACTTTTCTAGGGGTAAGTTTTCGTTTAGGGCATTGTTTAGGTGCTGAACCAGGATCCAACCAACTTGCTGAGCGCTTGCGGTTATCAAACAGAATCCATTTTTCATCGCAGGTAACAATGCGGTTCAAAATTCCTTCATTTGTGTGTCTGTTGAGCAGTGCAAGGCACGTCTCGACGCGTACTTCGCGCTGGCGATCATTGAGTTCGTGGGGCACCCATTTGTCAAGCTTTTTTACCTTGCCAATTTGACGCAAATGGACCAATATTGTTTTGACGCTAACGTCGAAAGCTGCTGCTAATTCAGCCGTAGATTGTGTATCATCAGCTTCCACAACCGCCTTTAATTCGTCATTGTCGACCAAAGTCTTCGGACGACCGCGAGGTTCATTTTTCAGGTCGAAATTTCCAGAACGGAAGCGAGCAAACCAATAACAGGTGGTGCGTTGGTTTGTAGTGTTAGCTCCGTAAACGTCGTTGATGTTGCGTGCCGCTTGTGCCGCGTTGCTGCCACGACGGTACTCATATTCCATAATTACTCGAATTTTTAACGTATCCATGATGACGAAAAAGATTGAAATGCGATGAAAATGTAACACTAATCAATAAAGAAATGACTACTTTTGGAAAAAAGAATCCATGTTTTTAAAATAAAATTAATTTGAAATTAGAATTCTTAGCCAAACAAAAATTATTTTGATTTGAAATGGCCAGTACTGCAGAACGGCAATTTCATAGGTAAAGACCTAATACATTTCTAAATACATACATTATATAGCTAAATCACACCCAGACACAGAACAAATTATCGTAGTCCCCGGGTGGGAACCGAACCCACGACCTCTGGTTCTGGTTAGCAGCCAGGGTCACTAATCATTAGACCAACAGGCCAGTCATAAGTGTATCACTCATACATCCACATAATACTTGATCCACACCGTAATATTCTGCTCTCATGAATTTGACATGGTTTATAAAAGGCAATGTGAAAATAACTCTTACGCTTCTCGTAAAAATAACAATATTCGTACACTCAATTTGCGGTAAGAAGCTAGTGTCTACGTGGGCACTATGCGTACGATAAAAAAGGATGTATAATATGTACCTATATCCCATTCTCACACAAGGTAAAAAATCCCCGTAATCCAATTCGAAACAAAACATCTCTACTCAGATTGTAACAGAACCATTCAGAAAAGGTTTTGCAAGCCACAAATGTAAAACACTGAAGTGCGTCAATTTGTTTTTACGTAAGGGACCTGGCGGCAAAAGGGGCTTAAGAAAGGTCTCAACCGAACCAATTAAAAGTTCGGCATTGATGTTAGCTAATGTTTATTGGTGTGCAACGCTTGATTTATGTTTCCAGACCAGAGCAAAAAAAGCCGGGAAATTCACAATGATGTGAAGTTCAACGGATAAAAACCGCATAAAAAAAATATAAATTCAGAATTTTCGTACAATACATTTTACATTTCGTACAGACATTTTTGGTCATTATGTTTCCAGGACAGGTTGTAAACCGTATGGTATGAGTAAAAATGTTTGGACTATTTTTATGTCCTAGTACAAAATAAAACCGGCCAAGTGCGAGTCGGACTCGCTCATGAAGGGTTCCGTAGCAGCAAGTATTTCAGTTGATTCGTTCAAACCAATTTTCGTTATTAGTTTGCATGGTAATGTACATCATATTTTTTTTTATCATTCTCTTATTTTAGATGTTACAGGGGGGGGGGGGGGAGACTTCATTTTTTTACCACTTTGGAAGTGTCTCTCGCGCAAACAATTCAGTTTAGAAAAACATGATATTAGAAACCTCAATATCATTTTTGAAGACCTATCCATCATATATGGGTACGATGAAAAAAAAAATTGAGTTTCAGTTCTATGTATGGGGACCCCCCAAAATTATTGTTATTTTTCTATTTTTGTGTGAAAATCTTAATGCGGGTTACAGAATACATTTACGTACCAAGTTTCAACAGTACCTACAGCTCTTATAGTTTCGGAAAAAGTGGCAGTGACATACGGGCGGACGGACAGACAGACAGACAGACATGACGAATCTATAAGGGTTCCGTTTTTTGCCATTTGGCTACGGAACCCTAAAAAATGGATTGACGTTTTAATTGTTTATATTTTAATACATGTTATTGATTAAACGGTGCCGTACTTAGTTAGCTAAGGGGGAGAAGTACTTACCCTGTCAAACTAATCATAGAATGAAAAAACGATATGCTCTATCTCATTGAAATGTTACTATCGTTTAACACTACCCAGGAGTCGCTTGTAGGCTTACTAAAAGCCTAAGGACGCGGTATCTTCGACCCCTATTAATTGAGTTTCAGCACATTGATTTCTGACAGCATAATTGAATTCAATATAACATTGTTTAGTTCTATGAATAATTCATTTGGTAGTCAGTAGCTAGTACTTTGAACTTAAAATTAGATCAATCAATACCTTTTACCCAAGGTACGCCATTGGAAATCACAGAATAACAAATCATATTCAAAAACTCGGAACGGCTCAGATATCAATAATTCTGGGAATGGGATAATTTGGCATTCAGTAAAGTTCCAGCGACCTCAAACGGCTCGCCTAGTGGAGGCTTTATTTGGAAAGATGCCAGGAACATTAACACAAATAATAATATATCGTGGGCTAGAGTCTGCCGCTGTGGAACTCGTAGAATACGCAAATAAGCAGAGACTTATGTATAGAATAAATATAAGATGCATCAGTAAGTTAAAGATAATTAAATATTACATATTTTCAGCTCTTATATAAAATACCATAATAATATTTATGTAGGTTGTACCAAAGTAACAATGCCTTGTTGTATCAAATCGACATCAGGTTCGAATGTGTAACATCTACGAAGTAAACGCAGTACTTGCGGAAATTGGGAACGATATTTTGTCATATTGAAATTCATGAAAGAAGGTCATCTGTTGGGATTGCGTAAAGGTTACTATTCAAGAGAAGATTCATTCATACAGACAACTGAGACGGTATTCTATAAAAAGAGACGGCGCTATTATAAATGCAACCGACGAAGGCGCTATGAGTACTTCATTAATATAATAAATAATCTAGTCGTCGGAAGAGAAATTTCAAATGTTTCCAAAGACCTGTATCTACTTTGCGAAGTGTCAGCAGATATTCTTTGGAAGAAATGAATATTCGTAGGTATCTTTTTTCAGTTGGGAAAATTGTCTAGTCAAGACACACACAAAGAACTATAATAAATGCGACGCAATGTAGTTATAGTAACTAATGCGGACGGCCTTAGATTTCGTACCTAAAGAATACTTGCGGACTAGTATGTACGAAATCGTTAAGTACGACAACTTCTCATGTTCTGGCCTTCACAAGAACGTTTGGTCTCTTTTTCACTCGCTAAAGTTTTACGTACTTTCCAGCCGGGGGGGCGGCTTAAGATCTACTCGTACGGTGGCATCTAAAGTTTCAAGTGACACAGACCAGGGGGGCTACCGGCTATGTCGCCGAACATCGGGATAGTGATCGGCGTGAGTGGTTATACTTTAGAGAGATCATACTGGCAAAATATTCGTAAGTTGCGATAATATTTTTTTATGCAAGTACTTCATACACGGTGTCAATAAGAAGTCATGATATTGAGAAAATGAACTAATAAGATAGTGGTACAAAACAGTCCTATATCGATTTTATTCTTATTTTAACCCTAAATTGGGATTGGATATATTTTATTTTTATTGTTTATATACCTTATTCCAAAGTGATAAGGTTGAAATTGATACGCTCTCGTATACTCCACAGCCCATTTAAGGGTTAAGAACATAGAACTCTCATTGATCATATGGAAATTTTAAGTTCTCTAGGACTTTTGGAAAAACCAAAAGTCTGTCTATACATAGTTGATGTAAGGTACGTTATTGAACGTAGGAAAATTCAGAGATATAAAAATAATATCATTAAAATAGCTGGTCCTGGCATTACATAACTTAGCAAGTTAATTACTTAAATAACATCATAAAGACTAGAGTTGCGCAAAACAGTGCGTTTGAAAGTCATGTAATATGACATTACTTTTCGTACCGAGGAATGTTGCATTACACCATGACTCCAAACATGACACGAAATGACGCACCTCACGGTGGTTATTGTAATGAAATGCTCGCGTTGTAGAAGATATACATCATGTGCGTTATACTATGGTGTGATATGACATCACAATTACCAAACGCAATGCGCCCACGCTGCGCCGGAATATACACTTGATTTTGTCGTCATAGTTATAAAGTCGATTTTCCTTCATACTTAACCCCAATCTACGGAATACGTAATTTAATCAAAAGGGCAATCCAGGCTTAGGACTGGCAATAAACATAGATGGCAATATTGATTATCACGTTGTTGTTTACTTACCATAACTATGAATATTGGCGTATTTAAAAATCGATTTTATATACAATGATTGTGGTTTTTTATTTGTTTTTATTTTTGTTTTGTTTTTTTTTTATCAGTACCTAACTACCTAAGTTTTGTTTTTTTTAATGGTATTTACATTTTTAATTACAGCTAATAAATAATAATTGTAATAGTTTTTTTGTCTTCAGACGTGTCCGCCTTTCATTTAATGTCAAATAAGATAACACTCAATGTTTGTATTTGTTTTGTTCGTGGAACTGAATTGTATCACGGCGCGCGCGACGTTGCGGCGTACGCATTACTGTGTCATACATTACATACAGTGCGAGTAGTACGACAGTAACATCATACCTCTTAGGCAGTCCGCGGTGTCAATACAACGTAAACCTTATAACTGGTGCCATACGGTTCTAGATAATAGTTCATTATTTACAACGCAGCCGACCGGCGCATGCTACTTCTCACTTGCACACATAGCGAAAATAACCGAGACAGTACGAACACCGCACATAACAGCGTGTCGCGATAGTGTTCTGTGGCGCCGTGCGTCATGTTTGAGTGTCATGTGCAATGCTTGATATGGTCAAGTCATAGGTAATGGAACATCACGCGGTCGGGTTATATGACGCGCAATGCAACAATGTCATTACTTACACAAGTCTAATAAAGACGTCCTAATCTGACGTTGTGTATTAATATAAGTAAGCGTAGATAGGTCTTTGCCACTAATATTATTAGCCTTAATTATTGGATGTCGAAAATAAAAGGTTTCTCTAAAACTTATTCCTGAGTTTTTTATCAGTGTGAATCATAGACAATATAAATTACAGACGCCGTGAATAAATAATGCCGGCCTCTTAATTCTCTATGACTCAGAAAATAGTCTTTTGTGACACTATAATGATTAAGTATTATTTTCGTATATAAATAGTACCACTGGCAAATTATGTCTAAAACTACTTTATATACAATCTAAGCATCTGCTGTCTGCTAATATCTAGGTAGACCTGAACGGAGCTAATAGATTTAAATGTATTAATTATATTTCCTTCAACGGCTGCAGAAGATGTATCGTAATGATGAGTTATGAACCTTCTAAGTTGTCACCATATAACGATAGTCCATATTCACAATTTCTATGCCTTGATTGATTCGAAAACGCTCCATGGCTTAACGTCAGTTTTGACAACAGGAACACATCCATATTTGCCAGGACAAAAATGTTACCAAATTCTAAATACAAATCAAGTCATAACAACCTATAACAAGGTTTTCGGGGATCAGGCCCTATTTTAAGTCAGCTTGAATTTAGATTGTAAAAACTGGCACGTATTCTTATCTACTCATTACAAATTTAGATTACTGAGCGTAGTGAAACAATTTACATTTCACTTCAACACTGGGAAAATAAAATTTCAAGTAAAATAATTGTCCTTTAATTCACTTTCATTATATACTAGGTGTGCCCCGCGGTTTTACCCGCGTTAAACTTTATAAATTATAATTTTATTAAAATCCCTCCAGCCGTTTAGACGTGAAGAAGTACACACTCACAAACTTTCGCCGTTATAATATTCAGTATGATTTTACAATTGAAATATATGAATAATTATTCTAGAGCCTTGACTAGTTAGTCCAGGCGCCAGATAAATGGATACATTTACACTACGAAAACCGCTCTTACAACCTAGGTAGTAAAGAATGCCAAGATCACGGTCTCGCACATCACAAGTATCCACGGAAGCGGTGCTGACTGAACCTAGTCAAAAACTGACTACTCATAGGCGCTTATAGCCAGATGCTCTTACCGGTCCGTAAGTGTTTGGCGAGGTTAATCAAGTTTGCGGTCAGTCCATAGACGGATGCCCGCTAAAGTGGTTTAATTTGTGAGCGTCTCCGTGCTCGGGGCACGTTAAGCTGTCGGTCCCGGTTTTAGCTATTAGGCAACAGTCGTTAAGCCATGTCAGAAGCCTACCGGGCGACTTGAACGACACCAGGGTAACCACTGCCCATACGATAAGTAAGTACCGACTACTACAGTCAGTCTTGTATTCGGAACTAGGTTTTTAACGAAGTGATCAAAAAGGTGTTCACGGCTAGTTCCGCATTAATGAGGTGAGAAATAATTTAGGTTTTCGTGCCGTTGAGTGTACTTGAACTTGTAATGGTGTGCTCTTCATTCCAAGTTCATGTACAGTGAACGGCATGCCTGTGGATACACTGGAACTACGAAAACCTCCTATAAAACCTTCGTAATAAAGGTCAAGATCAATTTGTTACAACCGAAGTGCTGTGGACTGTAACCTAATTTAAAAAGTAAGATCTGAAGGTTGGTAATATTTAGCATACAGATTATAATTGGAAAAACTAGGTAAATCGGTTAATTAGAACGTACCTACCAAGATCTATGTTTATACTGTTGTGTTTGTACGATCTGCGGCGGAATGCTATGATTGATGATGCAAATCTGACGGCAGTTTGTATGAGTCAAGTTTGGTGAAGGTCGCGCGCCGGATACCGCCCTCGACAGCTGATAAGCCACAGTTACCGTATTTAAACATTTAACAAACACAATTCAACTACTTTAGATACTATTTCCGTTTAACTAGCTAGTATTTTTTGTGAATTGGTGGAAAGAGCTTAGTTTTACCCAATATTTTGAAATTTATTGGGGCCAGTATTAATTCAGGGTATGACCTATCTTCACTCCAAATTTTAATATACAAACTTTGGCAATATCTATATAACTAAATAAAATTAAGTGTATGTTTTAATGGCAAAATAACAGCCCTTTGCTTAATTTATGTGATAATATATAATGCAAGTACCTGCTGACAACCAAAAACCAATATTTAAAATTTTTCTCTGTCTGGTTCAGACTATTCTCCGAAATGTCTGTACCGATTTTGTCTGGACTTACTATTGTTATAAGGATTGACATAAGAGTTTCTAACCGTGGTTTTGTCGTAACTATCGTACACTCTGAAATTTGAAATAATGATAATGATTTTTCTATTCCATCGAAACAGTACTTATACTGGATAAAAGGTGCAAACCGAAAGTCATGAAATTATCATGACTTCCGGTTGAGTAAATAGGCGCTTAAAAATCGAACACACATTCGAATTTATTTGGACGAAGTCGCGGGCATTGTTAGAGTAGACTTTATTCTCTCTACTGCGTTCAACCAACAAGATAGAGGCATTATATTATAAAGAGAGATACCTAACTCACTCACTGCCTTGCTATTAGAGATGCTCGAATTACGGTCATGCCTGCCTGTCTCAATCGAAAAAAGCCATTTGCGTGAGACTTATTACACTATTATAGAACACAGAGCACAAGTGTAAACGAAACAACTATGTCTTTTTCTCATAATTTGATTGGACGAGCAAGCTGATATGAATGGATAACTCAGCTGTAGCCTGGCCCAACAAACAAATATTTGTCTTGTTACAAAAAAAAACATAGCAATTTTTCCTCGAAAACCTGGAAATGGAACCCTGGACTTCTTAGTTGAACACGCTACCGCTAAAAAACGACGGCAGTTAAATATACACACATCAACAAAGTCTAGGGATACGTTATTTTGAAATCAAACATGGCTTTATTGTTTAAAACCTATTTAGTTTCCTTAAAAAGTTTATTTACAGATTTAAACCTTGTCTATTCTTTATTCAAAATTTAAAAATTAAAATGAGAAACAAATGAAAACACGCAAAGCACAGCGCAATCTTGAGTTGTATCTAATTTCAAGAAGTTGCATTAAAATTTTTTTTGCGTGTTAATTGAAGAAAACCTGATAAATTGTTTTATTTTCTTTTCTCAATTGGTTGTGTAAGCTTTTTAGCGTCATGCCACGCCATCATTTGAGTCGAGATGAAATGTTACGGGCAGTTGGCATGTTACAAAACGGTGCTATTCAACGCGTCGTTGCTGAGTCTCTGGGCACAAGCCAAAATGTGGTATCCAGGCTGTGGTCACGTTATCGCGCTACTGGAGATGTGGCAGAACGGCACACAGGTAGATATCGTGTTACCACTCAGAGACAGGATCGATTTCTCCAAATGACCGCCAGAAGACTACCCAATATCACAGCGATGCAACTAGTGCAAAGGCTCCAGGAGGGTCAGCAGCTGCTGGTGAGCGACCAAACCGTGCGAAGGAGGCTGCATGAAGTTGGTCTTCATGCTCGCAGACCGCTACGAGTCCCAGCGCTGCGACGTGGCAATCGCGGTAGGCGACTTTTATGGGCTCAAGAACATTTGACATGGAGTGATCAACAATGGTCATTGGTGCTGTTCACTGATGAGTCCCGCTATGGATTTCATCCAGATTCGAGACGAACACGCGTTTGGAGAACTCCAGGCAGGGTCAGCCGTCTCCGACATCCACAGGAGGTCCACTCTTACCAAGGCGGGACAATTATGGTGTGGGCAGGAATACGAATCGGCGGACGAACCCAACTCATTTGGATTCAGGGCAGCATGACTGCCCATAGATACCGTGAGGAGGTAGTAGAACGTGTCATTGTCCCGCTCAGGGCCCTAACGGGGCAAGAATTTCAGCTCATGCATGACAATGCACCTTCCCATACAGCGCGGCTGGTGAGGGCCGCCCTTCGAGAACACGATGTTCAGGTATTAGATTGGCCTCCACAGTCGCCAGACTTAAACCCAATTGAACACGCCTGGGACATGTTACAGCGAAGAGCATTGAGGGATTTTCCGCCCAACTTGACAACAGAAGAACAACTTTTCGAACATTTAAAAAGAACTTGGGACTGCATACCCCAGCAAGACATTGACACCTTAATTTTAAGTATGGAAAATCGTTGCCGCTGTGTGATTAATGTTAGAGGAGGAAATACCGATTACTGATTATCAGATTTGGTAAGATTTTTATTCATTTAATTCGATTGAATAATTTTATAAGAATAAAATGTTTTTGTTCACTCAGTAATTTTCTATGGCTTAATTAATTTAAGACTTTTATTAATTAGAAAAACAAAATCGCATCGTGTTGTTAATGTTTAAATATCGGCCATGAAATTATCTTTAATTCTTCCATTTACAGTCATAACAAAATGTTTATAGTTTTCTAGATAATCAATGAAATGTTCAATATCCCTAGATTGTGTTGATGTGTGTATACCTAGCTGGCAAATTAAAAATAGTGTAATCTTATAGGACACGCGATGTAGGCGTCACATAACAACGTTAGTTTACAATTTGTTGAAAGAAAATAATTCAAACCGCCCGGTATTACAAACACAATGACAAATATATTTCTACTTTTAATAGCTACCTAGTTAGTTAGCGTCCGTGATTTTCGTCCGTTTTCTCGTGATTAAAGTATCCAATGTGTTTTCCCTGATTATTGACTGCGCAGAAAATGGAATTTCTTCACATTAATATTATGTCTTTGCTGTACGACTAGTTTTATTCAAAGCCGATCGCGGATTTAATTGGTAATTCGTAACAAACTTGTATCTCTCCGGATGTTGTTCAATACTAGGTTTCAGAGCGAGGGGTTTTGCTGGCGTTATCTATTGGCTTTTACCAGAAAAAGAGTACCCTTGTGCTATTTTGTACCCCGGACAACGTGTTTATTACGATTAGTTGAGAAGCTAAGGCGTGAAAGCGATACAAAATCACATTCGCATTTATAATGTTAATTAGTAAGTTATTCCGACCTTGGTACATATTATCTTGCAGAAGGTGGTCACGGGAAGAGGCAACTTGTGGTAGCAGCAGGTTTCCTGCGCACAAGGAGTGCATCGGGGGACATTAACATCTTTGCCCCTCGGGGAGAGCTTCTTTAAGGTGCATAGGTGAAATAATTGGGGTTCCGGATGGAGATCGTCTCGAATTCCCGGAGCCATCACTCACAGCACCGAGAGGCTAGGCTACCGTGGTGGTGTTAGTAGGTAACCCACGGGATTCCCACCTACCCCGTACTCTCCCCAACTACGGGGACCTATAAAAGGTTTCCACCACGTTAAAGGTACATATTATCTTAGTTATATTTTATTTGGTCATGGTAAATTAACGGATTGGGTAATTTTCTTGGCAATGGACTGTTTTATGCACAAAATAACTGCTCGAATTCCTCTTTATACTGCTATTGGTTTAGTAAGTTATTAGTTAGTTTAAATCCCGAAACTAATTTAAATAGGATTTCGTAAGAAACTTTCCAGGTGAAAGAACTCATCCAATGTGTTACTGAGTTCAATCTCTGTGCCAAAATTCAATCATATCGGTTCAGAAGTTAAGGCGTGCAGTGGTAACAACCAAAAAAAAGTCTTAACAGGCGACCTTTGGAACTATAATATTGGTATGAAATTAACGTAATAGCTATCGCAGCTTTATCCGTGTGGAAATTACTAATAGAAATAATATAAATATTAAATTTATGATAAACTCAGATGTTAAATCCTAAGATCACTTGGGTTCTAAATGCAGATCGGTTAAATAATTGTTGTGCTGGGTAACGTGACTTATAAACAAAAAAAACCTTCCTCATCTAGGTCACAAAGCAAATATAAAATTTAATCTTTCTAGATCCAAGCGTCCAGGGCTACACAATGACGAATCAGTCACAGGGTGAAAGAACGTTATAAACTAAGAAGTAGAAAGTAAAAACGTAGGTTATTATGCTCAACCATTAATCATAGATATCTGATAATGGAAATAATGGAAATCAGTTCAATCATCAATAAAATAATATAACCGTGGCGGCATGTAAATAGGAAAAATATTAACAATCCATCAAAAATATGTCGATGACAATACACAATCCCGTTGCCTTTTTTCCTTGTTGACCGAGTGCATAAACCATCGTTGCTGTATGGCATACGATATGTCGCAAATCATTTTTTCAATATTCTCTTGCGGTAGGCATGTCCTCTTGTCTTTTCAGAGACCGACTATAATTTGGTGACTACCATTCGAAACAATGGGTTGTACACATCCAAAATTATTATTCCAGTCACAAATTCAAAAGGGCTGTTAACAAACATATATTATTCTTCCCTTAACAGAGGGAATTTCGCGAAGCTGGCCTTATTCCTTCTGTATACTATTACGGGAAAAGCTCTGAACTAGAACCAGGTCTGACAGAGTATCCCCAAACTTTGGAACCTATTATGATTCGAAGTGTACCTACGTATTCAGAGGAACTTGCACCCATGTACGCTGAGACTGTGGAATTAGATTCCCCGTCGTAGCTTTTTCTCAAAACCAAAGACCGCCCCTAAAGTAGTAAAAATTACGGCATGTTTAGCAATACGTAACAAAGTCATGCATTTCGTGGTAACAAGAAATTATATGCTACGGTAACCTCTTACCATCAGATGATCTTATGTTTCTTTGCTAGGCAAGGCTATATAACTAACAGAACCGCCATAGGCACTATTGTCAGTCAGTACTATCTATTCATATTAGCATAGTGGTACGGATTAATAATAAATCTAGGTGACAACGACGGAGTGTTCTGTCTCTCTAGTCTGTGAATAACTGAATACATTATGTTCTAGTCTGTTCGTTCTAAAATAATAGTGGTTTCGACCGAATTCCGACTGTAGCGGCCAATCTCACCGGAGTCTAGCCAACTACCTTTGGACTAAAAATTATACTTAGTACAGGAGTGTATGCACAAACACAATAGCGCTCAGTATTCTCTCACTCTCATAATCCAACGAGACCGCTATTTGACGCGAGCCGTGAGAAGTCAGAGAGCTTTACGTGTTCTCCGAGCCACGGCCGTAAAACACCACCAACTTATAGCCTCCGGGCTACAACTGGGTGTTTTACTTGCCAGAAAAATATGCCGCACCGATGAGGCAGTTACGAGTCATTAACGAGGCATATTTCTATGCACATACAACCTGCTGGTACGCATTCTGTTTGAAGAATTCATTTTGAAATACTAAAATGTTAAAACTGTGCGGTTTTTGGTAGTGTAAGAAGCCTTCTTCTGATTCATATCACCGTATTCCATGTTGAGATTGGCCTTGAACCTAGGACACCACCGATCTTTTACGGACAGAATCTCTAAGGTGGTCCATATGAACTCAAACCTTGGAAATTAAAAGTGTTTGGTGGCATCGAGTCCTTCTGAATCCTGATCTAGGGCATATGTTCTAGCCATTGAGCTAAGAACGTTGCAAATTTATGGAGTCTGGTACAGAGAATGTACATAATCATTGTTATAAGGAACAAATTATTAAGTATCGCTGTAGCTTACAGGGGTCGTGATGTTCCTAACTATTAAGCCAAGATGATAACCACCCAATATGACATTGTGAAAAGCAATTAAAATATATAAATCATGTTATGGGACTTGTTTTATACAAACGTGGCAGATATGTTCAGTTACTTGAGAATATAAAGATGCTAACAACACCCAATTTTATTGTATTAAACTAGTCTTGCCCGTATAAGCTACGAATTACGGATAGATATAGACTGAACAGAAAACTATAATAACATACGATAACCAAGCAGACAATTTATTAATATACCAAAATGATTAATTGCTAGAATGAGAAATCTAATACAAAAAACTTATCAAAGAATACATCATACATTATAATAACAATTTAAATTGGGTTATAATTTATAGTTTTGTCTTTTGAGGAAATATCTATTGTTATTGTATTGAGCGAAAGTAAATCCCTGTTCCGGGATCAATGAGCTTCTCTTCAAGATATAATCAAATTCGTTGTAGAAGTTATTTAACAAGATGAATTTCTTAGTTTTGGCTAAATACTTGTTGAGCTTCAATTTGGCTGATGACAGCACAGCGCTTGAACCACACCTTCCAAACGAACTAATTTTACTCCACATGAGAATGTTTTTATTTTAGTTTAGTAGATATAGATTTTTTTTTATTTAATCCTATAACTGTGTCCCACTGCTGAGTAAAAGGCCTCACCCCTGGTTTTTCAGATTTCCCTGTCCAGGTATAGATTACAGTTACATTATTTAGTTAACGCCCGTCTCCGATAATCTTATCGTCTACGAGCGAAATCCAGTTACGTAAACGACTCTCTTTTTGTTCGGCGCTAAATCTCTATGGCCAAAGTTACAATCCATATGGGGTTAGCAGACATACAGAACTATAGCTATCTATCCAACGTTAATGTATTTGGCCGCCGCCGCAGTGTGATGCGATATTTAAATGTGGCGTCGGTCGGCGATCCATAAAGATGAGGCATCCTTTTGCATCTAATGCTACTCTTAGGATTTTTAAGGGTTCCATATTTATGACTACTATGTGGCACATAAAGCAAATCAAAACTTGAGTATTTAACATACGGTATATATAAGGTTTTATATTAAGAATTTTAATGACTGCCTATTAATTAGGTCAACATCGCAAATTCCAAGTGTAGCGACATATATTTTTTTTATTATTCTTTAACTGGTATATAGGTACGAAAAAATGAGGTAAGAATTAAATTGTTCCCTAAACATTTATTGGTCAACCTCTTTTGCTGAAAAAATAATCAAGTTGCTCCAACCAATAATTAGGTAGATAAGTTTCCATTGAACAAAGAAATAGATAGATCCTTTTTTTTCATGCTGGATGGTTTTGTGCTCGACCACGACAACGACCACCAGGTGTAATCACACCTGATGGTAAGTGAGGATGTGATAATAAGATGCCTATTCACTCTAGCCTTGAATTAACCTATATTATATAAGAAGTCTGGAAACACGTCTTTCGGGAGGTTGTTGTACAGCTGAGCCGTGCGTATGATGAAAGTGGAAGCAAAGCGCTTCGTACAGCTTCCTGGGATGTCAACAGCAAAGCGGTGGAGACTCTCGACGCCCGGTAATCCGATGAAAAATGGGGGAACGAGGGATAAGTTCATGGAGGTCTTGAGCGCATTTTCCATGAAACAGCCTGTAGAAAACCGATAAGCATGCAACTTGACGCCGATGATCCCAGTTTTGCAGATTATTTCAACTTAGGTCTCTATCATCGATTTTGCTGCGAGTGCGTCTGTCGTCTGTCTATCGAATCCATAAGAGTCTAGATACTTTGCGGAACCATCCCAAAGATGAGAGCAGTACTCAATGCAGGGTCACACCTGAGCTACTCATATCATAAATTTTAAAGCTTACATGTGTTTGTCACTAAGCCTCGCAAAAACGAATTTGATTGAGATAGGTTATATTATTATTTGGAATAAATATATTATTTCAACTTAGGTCTCTATCATCGATTTTGCTGCGAGTGCGTCTGTCGTCTGTCTATCGAATCCATAAGAGTCTAGATACTTTGCGGAACCATCCCAAAGATGAGAGCAGTACTCAATGCAGGGTCACACCTGAGCTACTCATATCATAAATTTTAAAGCTTACATGTGTTTGTCACTAAGCCTCGCAAAAACGAATTTGATTGAGATAGGTTATATTATTATTTGGAATAAATATAGCTAGGCTAAATTTAAACATAGGCTATAAATAGCTAAATCGTGAGTAATTAGCTATTAATGTAAAATAGGTATTTACCAACATCTTCTCAATAAATATTGAGATTAATTAAAAAATAGCATATAAACTATTCATGATTTGGTAAATGTATAAACCTGTTTACAAATAACTAAACTATATAACTGTACAGCGATGACTTATAGTTAGTAACAGTGCCTGAGTAGAGATGATGTCACAGCAGTATCATCACATTAATCACTAAGAATTCAATCTTGGGTTTTCAAGTTACCTATTCATCGTGTACAGGAAACTAAGACGAGGGAAGATTCACACAAAGAAATATAAGCGAATCATTTCTTTTATGTCAAATTGTAACGTTTATTTTCTTTACTAAGAATCTGAAGAAAATATAAGTTATTACGTTTAGTACGTAATTCCCATGCCTTTATTAATGTGGGGATTAGATTAGTGAAAATGTGTGTCACGTTTTAGGCTATAATGCGTGATTATGTAACAGACATAAATGTCTCGCAATATGGGATCGGACTGACGTAGAAATCAAAAATTTAATTTAGAAAGCAAAAACATATTAATAATCGGGGGTTAAGCTTATCATAGTTATTGCCGGGTATAAAATGGGGAAACTCTGTCCCGTTTTCGCAATACGAACTGTTAGTATTGAGATTCTATGACTTCACTACAAATGACGTCATATTACTCGTATGTTACCATAGCACATTCTTCATTTAACATGCTTTTTAATTACTTGTAACTACTTTAGTTTTAAGGCTGATGATGTGTGTGTGTGTGTGTGTGTGTGTGTGTGTGCGCGTGTGTGTGTGTGCGTGTGTGTGTGTGTGTGTGTGTGTGTGTTGCTGGTTTTTAGAATCCTTTTTTTCCAGATATATATATATATACAGATAGAGTAATTATGTCGGCAAGTATTAGAATATCATCACCCCATCTCATCCTGTGGGGAGCGTTCAAGTTGACCCGAGGGAATATCTACCAGAAGAAAGGCAGCAGTTTCTCTCAGAGTACTATGTGACCATCATTCTGCATCGCCAACCCGTCTGCCAAGCGTGGCGATTATGGCATATCCCCCCAAGATGATTCTTGGGGAGGCTTTTGTTTAGCAGTGGACTTTTTTCAGCTGTCATCATTCCAATGATATCTAGTTAGGTATAGATATAACAATGGACAAATTATCTTATGAGAGTAGATATGGGTTGCGTATGACCAGTAACTGTGGAGATCTTTGGGGGAGGCCTTTTCTCAGTGGTGGAAATCTTTCATCTCATACATTGACCTATATGTATTCTACTAGACGCGCAATCCCATATTGAGAATTTGCTCACCGAGTTGCAGAGCGGGCGCTGCAACTCGGTGTAAGCAACTTTGGCCGCCGAGCGCGCCCCTCACCTCGCGCACAGCCGGACCGGGACAGAGATTTTATTCGAAACAGCGTGTCTAGTTATACATATAAGTCAATGATCTCATATGATGATTATGATGATGTTGTAAATAGCTTTTTCACAAGTTAATCTAGTTCTTTCCTCTAAAATGTTCTTATGAGCCATATCTGTTTCCCATAGCTGAACATTTCCCCTCACTGATGGAACATTATATAAGAATTAGGTACCAGATAGCTATTCCATTCTTTTGCCTGGTGAATTAAGAACCATACTACATATGACTAATGGAATTGTCTTGATAGTTCAAATCAATAAATTAGAACAGACAATATTTATTGATGTAATGATTATGTTATTTGCCTACACTAATTGTGTGTTTCTGTAATTTGATTTTATTCTTAATGAACTTCTAACTCTGTAAAATCTGTACCTTAGACATAAGACAATGTGTATGTGGGTTACATATGCATTGTCTAATGTCTCTCTTTGCAATATTGGGCATTAATCAATTAATAATTTCATATTTTGTTCATTGACTACGAAAGAAACTGCAACTTATTTAAATCCAATTTCATAAATTGTATTTATATTATTTATTGCCAATAGTAATTTATTTATTTGTATAGTCTATGATAATGGCAACTTACAATTAGAAAAGTTATATAACTTTTAGAATTGCTTAGAGAAACAATTGAAATTAACAATAACTTATTAAACTGTATAATGGTTTATTACAAGCAATCAAATATTTTATTAAGAAGTGAACTTACTCCCCATATTAATTAATAATTATTTATTTTTTATAACTGTACTATTACTTTTTTACTTTGCATACCTATTTAGAAGTTCCTAAATAGCCCTTTAAAATTAAAAATATTCCAGTCCATTAGACACATATTTCATATAGCAATCACACTTAATTCGGAAGTAAATAAATTTTCATCAATTAGCAAGACTTAAAATTGCTGTGTGGGGATGGTATAGAATATTATCATCTCATCCCTTCCCGTGGGGGGCATAGAAATCGACCAAGGGAATACCTACCAGAGAACGGGCAGCAGCGTTTTTCACTGAAATATGACCATACTGCAATCACCAACCTGTCTGCAAAGCATGGCGCGTATGGCATATAACCCCCCTTGTTGGGGCAAGCTTTTGTCCATCAGTGGACGTACTTTGGCTGACATGATGATGAAAGTTGATTTAATGTTATTGGTGTATAGCCCTCATCACAATAAATTAATCTATAGAACTCCACCTGATATTGCTCCTAGGACATATCTAAACAGAGGCTGGCTTCACTGGTTTTGCTATATTAACATTTTTTAAACTTAATCATGAAGTTTGTTGTAGTTGCATCCTAAGAACATTATATGCCGTTATGCTCTGATGATGCAATATTATACCACTACATGTTTTAGTTAGTAATTTTAGCAGTTTTTAACATGACATCTGTTACTTATTTAGACATGATCAGGACTGTGACGGCAGCATAGTCATAGACATTCCAAGGCTTAGGTGGTTAATATCTCAAATCAAGTCACCTTCAAACGTAAGTGAATTGAGGGGGGAGGGGTGGTGGGGGGAGTGGGCTACCCTCCTGTACCATCCCCATCCCGCGGAACCCCATGGTTATGGAGAAATCCATCGTTAATGTTTATATCAAAAAAAAATTAGACAGATAATAGATTTTAGAATGGCCAGCTATGTTAAATCATAGTATTGGGTTATATTATAATAAATTGTTAAATTTATTAAACAATTTGAATGTCAGAGGGAACAAAATACTCAGCCTCTACTTACACAAAAAAGATAATAAGAGGCTTTAGTACTAATTCTTTACTATGCAAATTGTTTGCATAATTCTACTAATTTTTTTTTTTTTTTGTGTCGTATCATGCTATCAGTCGTAAGACTATGAGCAGATGTGTTCGGGAGTTATTGGATTCTACTAATGAACACATTTAAAAAAAGGAATTATTCTAACAGCCAGTCTTAATAATTTGAATCCAATAAGAATACTCTTCTTATTGGTTAACATATCATAATTAGATAATGGTTAGATGATTGAAGTTATGAAATTTTAAATATATTTGTAACTGATTTGTCTCAGCTAATAGGATAACGCTTATCAACTGTTGTATGTAACTTATTGTGCCAATTATAATGAAATCAGGCAGATAGGTACCTACCCACATATATGTCAAACATTTTTTATGAAATTAAACTATGCAATTCAAAATTCATAGAAAACATACTTGTTGAACAAGGAGGGTTGCAAATAAAACTAATGACTTAATAAAACAGGCGGCAGTATGCTAAATTTGGTAAGCTTTCCGAGTTTATGTGGGTAGATATCCTTTCCTGAGAGGTTATCCAACTATATACTGTCTCCTCCGCAACTATTGATCTAAAACAATAGGTAAGTGCACACTTGGTAAAATTGCGGAACGCAACAAAGTCTCGCTCCAATGACAGCTATCAGTCAGCAGTGTCAAGTCTGGGGTGGGGCGACGAGAATTAAGAACACCATTGGAACTCGTACCCTTAAATCAATTGGGTTTCCTCGAACATGGACCTAGGTCTCCACCACTTGACGAATATGACACACACTTTCAATGCTATTGCTTGATGAATTCGAGGTCATCATTATAGCCTTTGGTTAGAGTAGCGCTGAGAAACTAAGGAAAACTAACTTACCGCTTGAAGCGCCGCTAACCTGTCCTTCGTCATCCTTTATGGAGAATCACACACCAAATAAACGTTTTATCTCGTTACACAATCCCATTCACAGATATTTTTCTAACAAACGTCACTAAACTATAGGACACGAACACTACGTTCACTTCACTCAAAAAATCGATACACACGAAACGAACAAAACTTCACTACCTGTCTCATGTACTGTGAGAAAATGAGCAGAGTTGTAGATGGTGCCACTGTTCGATACAGTATGTGACGTCAAAAGAAATGTCGATAAAGCAGGCATTGGCGCTAATTATCAAATAACCGTATTTTTATTTTATTCTTAAGTTAATAATCCCATATTACGCTTTAAACGTTAGCGTTAAAAGTAAAAAAATATATTAAAAATTAAAACATGTCAATATTTATTAAATAAAAATAAGTTGTTGTTATACAAAGTATTAAAGAGGCAGTCATTTGATAATTTGAATCATTGCGCCTGTCGCTGTCACTTAAATCTTCCGGTTAGTCAAGTGACGCCATTGTGAGCCGTAACGACTTTTATCTGCAACGAGTTTAATCTCGATTTTCTTAAACAATCTCGGTAACTAGTGGTTTTATATTACACTATTTGATTCTATGGTTAACAAGTTTGTTTAATCGAGTTATATTTATATTCCCCCTGGTGTAGTTTTTGTGTAAAATGTGTTTATGTCCGGTTCCATTGAGCTAAATTCCTGTGAGGCCAGTTGAGCGCCATTCGGTGTAAAGTTAGAACAAATTTAAGTTGTCAAGTTTCATTCATTTAGTGAGTTATTTTATTCCTGCTCAAATAATAGTTTTCAAATCATTTTACTTTGCCTGAGATC
Source organism: Pseudoips prasinana (assembly GCA_951640165.1). Lineage (NCBI taxonomy): Eukaryota > Metazoa > Arthropoda > Insecta > Lepidoptera > Nolidae > Pseudoips > Pseudoips prasinana. The sequence continues at coordinate 11,980,070 of OX621241.1, read as the reverse complement.
TACAAGGATTACCAACGAATCTAATTGTTTGCGTCAGTGATACCTACGTCTTAGTCATTTTGAGTCAGTTGGGTAAAAACTAACCTTCGTATTTCTTCTATTTTCAGGATTAGAATCACAAAATAAACAAAATGACAGATGATATGCCAACATTCAAGTGTGTGCTGGTGGGTGACGGTGGTACTGGCAAGACGACGTTCGTCAAACGACACTTGACTGGAGAGTTCGAGAAGAAATACGTCGCCACGCTCGGTGTCGAGGTTCATCCACTGGTGTTTCATACAAACCGAGGTCCCATCAGATTTAACGTGTGGGATACAGCGGGTCAGGAAAAGTTCGGAGGGTTACGAGATGGATATTACATACAAGGACAATGTGCCATCATCATGTTCGACGTAACCTCTCGTGTCACTTACAAAAACGTACCCAACTGGCACAGAGACTTGGTTCGAGTTTGTGAAGGCATTCCCATTGTATTGTGCGGCAACAAAGTAGATATCAAAGACAGGAAAGTCAAAGCAAAAACAATTGTGTTCCACAGGAAAAAGAACTTACAGGTGAGCATATTTAATATGACCTTTGTTAGTATATCCTCTCAGTATATTGAAGCAGTAATGCTAAAATCTACTTCTTATTCCTGCTGCTAGAAAACATTGAAATGCAATAATAGTACCTACCTAAATACACTAAAACAAATGTAAATTGTTTGTATACAATAATTCTTTCACATTTGAAGCCTCACCTAATATATACAATAATAGCATGTAATAGTACCTTTCAAGCCTACAGAAGTGTAATGTATGTTTAATTGTTTCAGTACTATGACATCTCAGCTAAGTCAAACTACAACTTTGAAAAACCTTTCCTGTGGTTAGCTAGAAAATTGATTGGTGATGGCAACCTAGAATTTGTGGCTATGCCTGCTCTTCTACCCCCTGAAGTTCAAATGGATCCACAATGGCAGAACCAACTGGAAAAGGAACTCAAGGAAGCCCAGGACACTGCTCTACCCGAAGAAGACGAGGACTTGTAAATAAAGCAACGGCTAGTTTCAGTGGTGGCGCATTGATTGTGCATCCAGTGTACACAATGTATCAATTTAAAATTTCATTCCATTATGTTCAGGAGTAAATTGAAACTAACTTATTACTCATCTCTTTTTTTTGTAATTGCTTTAATTAATGTATAATAAGAAAATTTAAGTTAAACTTGTCATTTTGAACTGTATTGAAGTAAGTACATCATTTCTCTTGACAATGATTATTAGTATTTTATCTGTTGTGAGGCATCCTTAATCCAAAGACTCGGGATTTATTTAAAATGTGTTTAGGAAATCTCAATAAATTGTTACATGACATCTGTATTGATTCTACACTATAAATTCCTAAATATGATACATTTAAGAAGTTAATGCTTATCAGTAGCATGTACATAACCAGTGAGTATTGAAATTTGTTTGTATACATGACTGACAATATATCGCTGAATAATTGTGGTGATAAAATTTTTGGAAATAAAGTTTGAAAATACCCAAGTTTTCTTTTGATTTCCTATTTCCCCTAGTTGTAAGATACCCACCAACTAAATTAGCAGCTAGTAAATCTGTCTTAACTCAGACTTTCGGCAATGTCCTTAGTTTACCCAGTAGTAGATAGGGCCCTATCTACTTCAATCCTCTATGTGAGACTTGAGGCTCCCAAGTTTCAGGTCCTTAGCATGCTTTATGTGGCTTTCTCAAAATCTGCATCAAACATTGATAATTCTTTGAATTTTGAATCTAAATTCGTAGCAAATTTACAAAGGTATTTAACTAAGTGGTCAGCGGTACACCAGATGCAAATTCATTATTAGGGTTCTGTACCAAAATGGTCTTTTTCTTTATCATGTGGGCAGTGATTTACCCTGGTGACATAATAAGTCTAAGCTGCCTATTATAAGTCTGACATGACAAGGACCGACCACTTAACGTGCCCTCCAAAGCACGGAGACTTACAATTTCCCTTTCTTTTTAATGACCTATGTATAGACAGACTGACCGCGTGCTTTATCTCGCCGATACTTTACGGATAAGTGAGTGCAGCTTATGATGCTAGCGATTTGAAACTTAAAATAGATTCAGATTTTGCAAGTGCAAATAATGGAAATGCTTGGTACCTATCGTGTTCAAATCTGTATTATGTATGTAAATTAAAAGTTATTCCGACGCAAAATTTGTTTAACGCCGTACTGTTTATAACTTATGATTAGGTAAAACTACCTATTTTCCTACGGAACCACAGCTTTAGGCCAAACTAATATTACCTTTTTTTTATTTCGTTATTCATTGTAATCGGAGTTAGTATTCATTTGTTTGTTTTATTCGAGGAAAAAAGGGTAGGGAATGAAAGGACTTACACCTTTCTGTATGGACACTGGCATAGCCAGCTCCAGCCATGTGTCACGTCTTATATGAGTAGTACCTACCTAACCATAAAGTTAGTATACCTTCCGCTAGATATACTAACACCTTTAGTACAGGGGTTACGGCGCTGGCTCTTGGAGAGCGTCGCTCGTGGCGCTTCGCAAATCAATGTGACGTTTACGGCGCTTACACAAGGCCCTGTTATAGAAGGCGGCGCCTTTTACAATCGATGTGGTGAGAGGTTCTAACCCCTTTTCCACACATCTCATAGCTCACCATACTAAAAATATTGATTGAAAACAATGGTTCTCGAAGTAAGATAGTGTCAACGATTGTCTCGATTGACTCGTATAAATTCGAGTAGGTACGAACACCACGGTGCGGTGGCGGAGCGGTTAATGCACATGGAGCCCGACACCTCATGGTTCGAGGGATCGATTTCCATATTCATGTCTGATAATAGAGTATTTTGATTAACTATGGGACCTTTTAATAGACAAAACGACTCAATAACAAAACTAGCTGTTTCGCAGTGCTAAGTGACTATATATACGTATATAGTGGACGGAACCCACGTTAGGAATCACGGCTCTATTTAAGTAATCCTTAGGTATAATTTTAGCGGTGTGATATTACAACACACACATCGTTAGAATATAAGTAGTAAGTTATAAAAGGAGTTGACGTAGTAACACAGAATTATCAGCATCGACATCTTGAGTGTTTTGTATACCTTTACTCACACAGATGGTGAGTATGGTGACTCATAGATATGACGTGAGTAATGAGTCAAACGGCTGTCAGGCTGCTCAATTAAGGAACATTAACAAAATGTACGAGTATAATCTAGCTATGTATATACTAGTGCCACCTAAAATATCTAAGACCCATACCTAACTAAAACTTTTAGTAATGTCATCGATATACCATAATATGATTAAGTATATAGCTACTATAACTGGAAGGAAGCCAAACGAAATCGATTACAAATTGTATTTAAAGAACTCAAATAGCTGGTACAGTGTTTGATAATCAATGCTTGGTACATTTAAACTCGATATCTACGTTTGACTCTAGTATTGTTTATGGCAGACTCGTTGATGATGAAGCTACAATTAATGTTAGCTGTTTAGTTATGAGAAATGAAGTTATTAACCCTCAAGAATACTGCCGACAAGTTTGTCGGCAGTATTGTATTTTGTCAAACTGCAGTAGGTAGTTACCTACTGCAGTTTGACAGAATACATAACGTGTAAAAAGTTAAAAACTCGTCATGTCTGTCTGTCCGTCCGATGTCACAGCCACTTTTTTCCGAAACTATAAGAACTATACTGTTGGAACTTGGTAAGTAGATGTATTCTGTGAACCACATTAAGATTTTCACACAAAAAAAGTAAAATAAACAATTAAGTTTGAGGGTTCCCTATACTTAGAACTGATACTAAATTTTTTTTTTCGTCTAACCCATACATTTGGGGTTTCTATCAATAGGTCTTCAAAAATCATATTGAGGTTTCTAATCATCGTTTTCTAAACTGAATAGTTTGCGGGAGGACACACTTCCAAAGTAGTCAAGTGGAGTTTTTAAAGTTAAATAAATAAAAAGATAATTATAAACTATGTAAACTTCTTGGCAATAAATCTTGGAGATAATTATATAACGAGGTAGAGCGAGAGAATAGCTCTCTCGCTCTAACCTCGTTATATAATTCTATTAAAACGAAAGAAAACAGCTGCAAAAGTATCAAGTGTATATTTTAAGGGTCTTTGTAGTTATTGATTTCAATAGTATATAAGGGCACGCACGGAAGTTGTTCCTAGTTGCTTCAAGATCTGTATATTTAACTCCTATAGATTTTAGTTGCAAGCTACTAACAGTTCGTTGTGGGTAGTTAGTTCATATTCGCAATAGGATTTGATGAGTAAGTATTTATTTCGCTTAAAAACGTGGTATACATACAGTATGGTTGATAATTTCTAAATAATTATTTTCCGTTAAACAGAAATAATAATGTAGACAAATAAGGTTACGACGATTTGGTTTTATTGAACTTTACATTGTTAAATGCGTACAATATTAACATGAACTACATCACTAAGCTTATAAATTAAACTCTAATACAAATTTACTTCTTGGCGGATGCCTTCTCTCGGGCCTTCTTGCCTTCCATGAGCTTCAGCCTATCTTCTTCGGAGAGGTTGTTATTGATCTTAGTGATAACACCAGTACCCAGAGTCATATCTCCTAGACGCAGAGTAAAACGTTGGCCAGTTTCGCACACCATAGGCTTCAATAGACGCAATCGCAGTCTGAAAAATAAAGGATGACATATATTAACCACGTCGATATTTAACACGAATATTTGTTTCTGAGTCATGGATGTTTTCTATGTATTTAAGTATTTATCTATCTATATAAGTATGTATATCGTCGCCTGGTACCCATAGTACAAGCTTTGCTTAGTTTGGGGCTAGGATGATCTGTGTGACATTGTGCATAGATATTATTATTAAAAAATGTTTCTAAAGGTATTATTTATATTTAAAAAAAAATTATTTTGGACGAATACATGATACAATAGCCAGTGGCTCCAGCCGATCTATTAGTGATCGGTGAAGTTAAGCACCGATGCGCGTGTTCAGACTATAGCAGGATGATCGATGATGTAATTTAATTTTTGTGCGTATCCGTGTTTCAGAATGCACGCAGCTGTCAGTCGCGACCGTAGTCGTTAGACAATATTCGCTAAGTCATGTCAGAGCCTGCCAGGCGGGTGAAAAAACATAGAACGACCACACACCGAATTTGGTGTCTATCCGCTTGAGTGCGCAATGGTAGTTTGCTACCATTTTGGACTATACCGTAGAGTGCGCATTGGTAGTTTACTACCATTTTGTTCGGCGCCAAACTGAGGTTCGTTTTAGCATCTAATTATAATCCATCTCTTTCATCCACACGGATACTTATGTATCTGTTTCATTAAACACTTATCTATGATTGCTTAAAAATGTATAACAATACCATACTCGTTGTAGAACATTTAAAAAAAAATACTTTAAGTGTCGCTCTCGGCTGTAGTTCGACGCAAGTGGCTAGTTAAGTGTACGCAAGTTCTTGTGACCTCATTGTCTGATGCTATTAAGCGTTTATTTTGTAACTTTTTGACACCAAACAGTTAGTTGAAGTGGTATCCGTGTGCAAAATTAATAAAACTCTATTAAATAAAAACAGTTGTGTGGTTTGTGACGTGCTCAGAAACTGACCTAAAGACTTTCTGAAAATGGTAGTACCTACAAAGAATCTCAAATGTTTGTGTTATTGTTTTATTTGAATATCATTATTTTCACAAAAATTGTGTACTATAAATCTAGCTTTTAAGTAGTGAACATATTTTGAATATACCTTTAAGGATTACGAAGTTATGATGTTTTTAATTTAGGTTAAAAATATCTCTCCTCTCGGCAAATTTGTACAAACAGTATTATGGATAAAAAATAATATTTTTATACTATTAATTATGTGTTTTATTTTTTTTTTGTATGTATATTTAACTCTTTCACTATATAAACAAATAAAATGCATAGGTAAATGATCTACTTTCGGAAATAAAAAATAATAAAGTTCTACTTTCATAATATTTACGATACGTTCATGTTCCAGCCTACTTATCTAAACAAACAAACGTTATATTGAAGTAGTTTTAACATCAATAGCAAGGTTGACTCATGAACTTTAATAATAACAACACTTCAAAAGGGTCTCGGGTTTTTATAACAACAAAAACCATTGATAATCAGAACTCAACCATACGCGCTAAGTCATGACGTAATCGGTGCGCATTCTACGGTATTGATAACGCCCGGCTTGCACACTCAAGCGGCTATCAAGCTTAACTATAAATTGGTGTCTAGCAGGACCACAACGAATTGAATGTAAAAATAAAAAATGCCATGATGTATTTGGACAGGCAGCTAATACAATATGCAGCACAGTAGCTTTATAAAATGGTGATCCTTGAAATTATTTACATACAAAATAACAACAAGAACAAAACATGTTGATGATTCCTAGTGATACTATACATAAAATATTATAAATAGGTACTATTTGTAAAACATTGTATTTGTAATACAGATGTTAAACTTACGAAGCATCTTCACCAGGCATGACCATCTCCTTATCAGGGATAACAACTTGCGAGGCACAATCCCATGTCATTGAAAACATTTGCAATTGGATGAACGATGTGAAGGGTTTGGAGCGACCACCTTCTTCCTTACTCAAAATGTAGACCGCTGCTTCGATATTGTCGTGAGCCTTCACTGTACCAGGCTTTGCCATTACCATTCCGCGTTTGATCTGCTCTCTTTTAATGGAACGGACTAGCGCGCCGAGTTGATCACCGGCTTGTGCCTCATCAAGGGTTTTGTGGAACATTTCTACGCCAGTGACAGTAGTCTTCAGTATTTTACCATGTCCAACTATTTCGCATTCAGTGCCTTTCTTAAGAACACCTGGAAATAAATATAGGGTGAAATTACTGCATAAAATATAAAAGAAAGCTGGAGGTTAGGATCGTCGCCGGCGAGGACCTACTTGGCCCCCTTTTCCTGACCTGGGGCTCTACCGGCTAAGTCGCCGAACATCGATTTCTTAAATGATGTTCAAATAAATAATGGTTAAAAATGACTTAACCAATCACTAAATCGGCTTCAAAGTTGACAATCGATTCCGGACCATTTATGACGTCACATGTGGTAATGGAAGCCGATTTAACGATTGTTAGTGTACAGACGCCAGCACTTCAACTTCAATCTGTCCCCAATTGAAAGTGAACCTTATCCTTTTGTGATAAAGTTGAAATTCTATAAAAGATATTTGACAGATTGGGGTAGCTGGATGTACTGGCGTCTGTACAATTTTTGTTTTACCTTCTTTCTGCCTTCATAAAATATGTACATACCTCTATGCAGACGGCCAGTAATAACAGTACCGCGACCAGGAATGGAGTGGACTGATTCAACTGGCATGAGGAATGGTTTGTCTAATTCACGGACTGGGGTGGGGATAAACGTGTCAACTTCTGCGAGCAGTTTAGAAATAGCTTCCGAACCAATTTCAGGGCTTTTACCATCCAATGCACATAAGGCTGAACCTGTAACAAGAAAAATGAATGGTTAAAACATGAAAGGCTGGTTTGTATCTTTTTTGCATAACTAGCAGTACCTACTACCACCGTGACGAAATCTCAGGATAGTGTTATTGCTACATATCTACATATCCCTAACAGGTCCGACTTTCCCATGCATCTCCACTCTTCAAATTAGATTTTTATTGCAGCAAAATTAGGAGCAAAATGATTAATGTATTTTATTAAATAAGATAATTTCTGATCATGTTAGTTGATTTTCCAAAATTGTTATTTGCTTATTTTCTCTGACATTGGTATAAGGTCAAGGTCACAAATTATGTACGGTCATAAATAATGGTCATGGTTACAACATTCATAAGAACCAACTGTCTATATCCAATAATAACACTAAATTTATTCAAATAACCTTTCACTTGAGTGACATATTACATATTGCATACCTTTATTGTATGAAACCTTACCTTTGACCACAGGAATGTTGTCACCATCATAACCCATCTCAGACATTAGCTCTCTTATTTCCATCTCCACAAGTTCCACCATCTCTTGATCAGCGGCATCCACTTTGTTGATAAATACCACCACATGCTGGATTCCAATTTGTTTGGCAAGAAGTAAATGTTCCCGTGTCTGTGGCATAACACCATCTGTTGCCGCCACAACAAGAATTGCACCATCCATCTGGGCTGTGCCTGTGATCATGTTCTAGAAAAAAATTAAGATATTGGAATACCTATTTATGGTAGCTAGGCTTTTAATAGGAAATAGTTTACAAATTCTAATATTTGGGATCTTACAAGTCCGAAATTTGGAATGCTAGATCATATGGTTCACAAAAAAAAAACAATTACATTTAAATCAAACATTTTCATTCTGATAAGAAGTGGACAGTATAACTTCCTGTCAATCTGGAAATGTTTAAATCCAGTGACTGATTAAAATATTTTTATTCACAAAAATAAGTATAATATTTCAATACTATTAATCATAGAAAAGAGGCGAAAAAAGAAATGGGCTATAAGAATAGAATTAGAAGGTAGCAAAATCTGTAAAATTAATAATGAATGTATTGTTCCACAAATTACAAGGACTAATTTAATTGTATGCTTCCTTTATTATAATTATATAATATATAATAAGGATGAGGACATAAGTACTTACTTTAATATAATCAGCATGACCTGGGCAATCTGTGTGGCCATAATGCCTAGTTTCTGTCTGATATTCAACATGTGCAACATTGATTGTGATACCACGGGCTTTCTCTTCTGGTGCATTGTCGATATCTGCATAGCCTTTACTCTGAGCCAGGTTGAGATCTGATAATACTGTAAAAGAACAAGAAATACTTGTTTATTAAAAAGACAATTCTATTAAGACTATATCCCTGCAAGGTACCGGAACTTTATAAACATGTAATTATAGGATGCACAGCTCACCCAGACTTAGCAAGTATATTTCGTTCTTTGTTAAATGACTGTATTTTGTTCTTAGTTTTATTGATTGTGGTACATCTCCCTGGCGAAATCATACAGACCAATCAGTCTAACATCGTTCTTGCTAAAGTCTCTAGAAAGACTGGTAGACAGATACCTCAGAGACGGAGCACTACAACGCACGCCACTACACCGACAACAACATGCCTATAGAACAGGAAAATCAACAGATTCGGCCCTGCACTCAGTAGTAGGAACTATAGAGACAGCCCTAACTGACAAATTGATGACACTAGGAGCTTTCATTGACATTGAAGGAGCTTTTGACAAAACAAAATTCTGTAGCATAAAGCACTTGCTTGCCAAATTCGGAGTGGATCAAACCACCAGTGGCTGGATTGACAACCTCCTAAGGCTGAGAGCTATAAGGTTTACAGTAAACTCCACCACAAGAGGCATCGTAGCAAAAGGGTGTCCCCAAGGTGGGGTGCTCTCACCCCTACTATGGAATATAGTGGTGGATGACCTAATACGATGCCTAAACCAAAGATGCTACTACACTGTTGGCTATGCCGACGACATCACGATTCTGATAAAAGGCAACTCGGAAAACATAGTATGTAACCGTATGCAGTCCGCCTTCAAAATCGTGCAAAAATGGTGCGACCAACACGAACTAACAGTTAACCCAAAGCAAACAGAATTGGTCCTATTCACAAACAAGAGACAACCAAACATCTCGGACCTACCCAAATTGTTTGGCACCGAACTGACCCTCTCCACTGAGGTTAAATACCTAGGGATAACGCTTGATAGCAAGCTTAACTGGAACAAACACATGGAAGTGAAAATTGACAAGGCCCGAACGACCTTCTGGCAATGTAGAAGACTTATAGGGAAAAAGTGGGGCCTAAGACCATCCATGACCCTATGGCTCTACAAAATGTTAATACTCCCCATGATAACGTATGGTGCCGTTGTATGGTGGCCCAGAACACAGTTAAGCACGGCAAAAACAAAACTCCAGAGCTTCCAAGGACTAGCATGCTTAGCAACTACCGGCAGCATGAGAACGACTTCCACAGCTGCACTAGAGGCCCTACTAAATCTCAGACCATTGCACCTGGTTATCCAACAAGAGGCCGCAGCCACAGCCATAAGGCTCAGCAAAATTGGCCTGTGGAAGCAAAATTATAGGGAAAATCACACGCGCATCATGGATGAAATTAAGAAGACGCTCCCAATGATGGACACTATATGTGACATAATCCCTGAAACCTTCATATTTGATAAAAACTACGTCATCCAACTTCAAGAGGAAGCCAAGGACAGCTCTGGCACAAATGAAGTTCGGATATATACCGATGGTTCGAAAACAAACAAAGGCACAGGAGCCGGCGTCTTCTCCAACGACCTCAACATTAACATATCAACAACACTTAGTAGTCTAAATTCTATTTTCCAAGCGGAATGCGTGGGAATAACACTAGCAGCAACAGCAGTCAAGTCTCGAGATGTGCATGGTAAATCCATACGCATAATCTCAGACAGTGCCTCTGTGCTTCAAGCCTTAAAGAGCAACCAATTCAACAGTGGACTCATTCTGGAGTGCCACTGTGCGCTTGAAAAGATCTCAACAACCAACAAGGTCACAATACAGTGGATAAGAGGGCACAGTGGATCTCTAGGAAATGACACTGCGGACCAGCTGGCAAGAAAGGGATCGGAAACGACAACAATGGGACCTGAACCCATTGTACCCATACCCTATAACCAACTGAAAACATGGCTGTGTGAAAAAACTACACAAGAACATGAAAAAGAGTGGATAGATCTGGAATCATGCAGACAGACAAAAGAGTTTCTACCATCTCTGAACAAACGCCTGTCGCGTAATCTATTACACCTGAACAGGAAGGATCTACGCATGGTGATAGGCACAATTACCGGACACTGCACGCTAAACAAACACCTCTTCAAGATTGGCGTCACGGACAGCCCCCTGTGCAGAGGGTGCATTGAAAATGAAGAAACACCAGCACACGTACTGCTACACTGCAAGAGCGTCGCTTACCAACGGGCAAAGTTCCTGAATGATCCGAAGACACTGCAGGAGGCCCTCAAGCCAGGCTTTCGTGGTCTCCTGGACTTCTGGATGGAACTAGGATGGTTCGAGTAGCCAAACAAGTATCACGCACAATGGCCCAATTGGGAGGCTAAGTGCAGAAACCTATCGCCCAACTAACTAACTAACTATCTCTCTTTGAAATATTAAACTTGTGTGTTACAATCCAGCTAATATTCAATACAACGGGGCCCAGATATATCTGAGTACAGTGTTTTTAGGAGATAAAATGATTGGATGCAAATCCTAATAATATGGTTTGAAGATTCCAACACATTTAAAGCAGGCAACTTAAATAGGATGTGGGGTTGACATGACATATCCTTAAGTAATAATTATAATTAAAAGTTTTTTTATACAATTATTGTAATGCCCATAAATCATCAATTTAGCCCACTAAATTGTTGCAATAATTGTAGTCTCTACATTGAGTTCTTACCAGGCCTTGAGTTAACATAACAAAGTTAAACTCCTACAATAATTTTCTTTTGATTCAGGTATAATTTTGCTAGTTTCCATAACTACAAGATAAACACTATTCCATCACAATTTCTTAAAATGTATTATTGCATTTTTTAGATGAATATTGGGGTTGGATCTCATATCGATTCGCCTGAATTTGAGTTAAGTGTGTATATGGGGTTGTTAAGGGGGTTCGTACAAAGTGATAAAACGCATTTTTTTCTTCCGGAGAGGCGCCAATTTTTTTAAATATTTTTTTTTTAAATCATAAGACTTCATACAAATGCATAAAACAGAATGCAATTTTGATACACAGTATACATTAGAAAAACATTAACCATGGATATCTCCATAACCATGGGGTTCCGGGGGGTGGGGATGGTACAGGAGGGTTGTCCCCTCCCCCCTCAATTCACTTACGGTTGAAGGCAACTTGATTTGAGATATTTACCGAATATTGTCACAATGTAGCCATGATAACAAATAAGATTGAAATATAAATTACCTTTAGTGATTGCAGCTGTGAGAGTAGTTTTTCCATGATCAACATGCCCAATGGTACCAACATTGCAATGAGGCTTATTTCTCTCAAACACTTGTTTCTCTGCATAATTCCTTCGCAGGATAATACTCAATGGTGTCAAACCAGACACGCCATTAGGGTGTGATGCCAATCTTACGTGAGAACAAGTATTTTGCTTCAATAATAATTTGACGGCTGAAATTAATTGTCACAATCAATAACTTAACCTCAAAAATAGTTTAGTGATAACACCAATGTAACTAAAAAGTAAAATAACTACTGACTTCTTACTAGGAGCTATATAGCTCACAGAATATTTATGAATTCTATTTAATCCTTAATGTTTCATTCTAGAAACAACCTACTTTTACATAATATGTGATATCTTCCTGTAACCTCACATCGCTCTAAATATAAGATGATGTAGTTGAAGTTCCAAAATATTACAGAATTAATAATAAAATAAAATAATAACTAGCACTAAAAACTTATTAATCTAAATATTTTATCTATTGGGCTGTACGATACCTGGGTTAACCAAACTTTTGGCAAAAGTTATGCTAGCCATTATTAGAGAATATCAGCTACAGCAACTGCTGCAGGTTTTAGGCAAAACGGAATCGCTAAGCTTTATTTATCACTTTAGAAATTATTGGAAAATTAGTAAAAATGTTATAAGCACACGCCAATCTTTTTATTTTTTCTTTGACGGCCAAGTTTTTTTTAGTGTTGTCTAAATCTGTCACTACATTAGAGTAGTACCATTGACCGTAGGCCAAGTTTTCGAAAATCGATTAAGTTCCATTGTTTTTGATAGCTCACTAACCAATGAATAAAGACAATATAGTATTATATAAATTAAAATACTTTCCTGTATCAACGCCGAAGATCGAAGATGGTATTAATGATATATTTTTTTAGATACATGGTTCTGGTGGTACAATATCTCGTTTGGTCCAGCTATCCTGATGGTAACGCATACTGGACCACATGGCGTGCAGTTAGCCAGCACGTTTGTAATATATTTATATTATATATTATGGAAAAGATCACATTCTAGTGATAAGACCGCCATTTGTACCTACTGTTCCCTCTAATGTGCATTGTTCTTGCATTGATTAATTTTTTGGTGCACAATAAAGAGTTTACTACTTACTCATACCGTCAATAATTTTGACTATTATTGGTGATGTAAAATAAAATAAAATAAAAATAAGTATCCAGATCAGTGGATTAACTACGTATACACGGCCCTTACTGCCTATGTAGGTAATAAAAATGTAGCAACATAATGCATATGTACTAAACGGATTAACACAAGCAATTTATACCAAGCTAGCACATAAAACTGTACTTTACAGGAGAAGCTTATTTAGGGAATAACGGGATAACTTGTATAATAATTAAGATACTTATTTGGAATTTGGTACACTTAGTATTTAATTTGTTCATTGTAATCACACTACACTAATATTATAAAGGCGAAAGTTTGTGAGTGTGTGAGTATGTATGTTTGTTACTTCTTCATGCAAAAACTACCGAACGGATTTTGATGAAACTTTGTAGTAATATAGCTTATATATCCGAATAACACATACGTAATCCTACAATAAAATTTCACATATTCTGCACGTCGTATTTGGTTACCTTTTTTAATTCTACTAAATATTTAGCTGGATTTCGTGACATTTTTGTAATAACAATAATACCTACATACTAACAAAATTATGATTATTTATGATTTACTGATGTTTTTAAAACCGCGCAATAACTATGTACTTACTTACCTATAGGTAAAATTGTCGTTAGACAATTTATCAGTTCACAGAAAGTCCTCAGAAGACTAATGGAAATAAACAAGCGGTGCGTCTGCTCCCCGCGTGTACACTCCGCTGATAATAGTCAACGTAATTTAAATAGAGTGATTTCAAAAAGTACCTTTCTTAGCGGTGTATAAGATTTGTAACTTCGTTATTTTTTGTGTATTACATACAATGCCACATTTTAAGCATCTTGGCATAAAAAACTAATTTACCTAAAATTCGAGTTAGCGTAGTATAAATTGCTTGTGTCAAGATGTATACACACATCAACAAAGTCTAGGGATACGTTATTTTGAAATCAAACATGGCTTTATTGTTTAAAACCTATTTAGTTTCCTTAAAAAGTTTATTTACAGATTTAAACCTTGTCTATTCTTTATTCAAAATTTAAAAATTAAAATGAGAAACAAATGAAAACACGCAAAGCACAGCGCAATCTTGAGTTGTATCTAATTTCAAGAAGTTGCATTAAAATTTTTTTTGCGTGTTAATTGAAGAAAACCTGATAAATTGTTTTATTTTCTTTTCTCAATTGGTTGTGTAAGCTTTTTAGCGTCATGCCACGCCATCATTTGAGTCGAGATGAAATGTTACGGGCAGTTGGCATGTTACAAAACGGTGCTATTCAACGCGTCGTTGCTGAGTCTCTGGGCACAAGCCAAAATGTGGTATCCAGGCTGTGGTCACGTTATCGCGCTACTGGAGATGTGGCAGAACGGCACACAGGTAGATATCGTGTTACCACTCAGAGACAGGATCGATTTCTCCAAATGACCGCCAGAAGACTACCCAATATCACAGCGATGCAACTAGTGCAAAGGCTCCAGGAGGGTCAGCAGCTGCTGGTGAGCGACCAAACCGTGCGAAGGAGGCTGCATGAAGTTGGTCTTCATGCTCGCAGACCGCTACGAGTCCCAGCGCTGCGACGTGGCAATCGCGGTAGGCGACTTTTATGGGCTCAAGAACATTTGACATGGAGTGATCAACAATGGTCATTGGTGCTGTTCACTGATGAGTCCCGCTATGGATTTCATCCAGATTCGAGACGAACACGCGTTTGGAGAACTCCAGGCAGGGTCAGCCGTCTCCGACATCCACAGGAGGTCCACTCTTACCAAGGCGGGACAATTATGGTGTGGGCAGGAATACGAATCGGCGGACGAACCCAACTCATTTGGATTCAGGGCAGCATGACTGCCCATAGATACCGTGAGGAGGTAGTAGAACGTGTCATTGTCCCGCTCAGGGCCCTAACGGGGCAAGAATTTCAGCTCATGCATGACAATGCACCTTCCCATACAGCGCGGCTGGTGAGGGCCGCCCTTCGAGAACACGATGTTCAGGTATTAGATTGGCCTCCACAGTCGCCAGACTTAAACCCAATTGAACACGCCTGGGACATGTTACAGCGAAGAGCATTGAGGGATTTTCCGCCCAACTTGACAACAGAAGAACAACTTTTCGAACATTTAAAAAGAACTTGGGACTGCATACCCCAGCAAGACATTGACACCTTAATTTTAAGTATGGAAAATCGTTGCCGCTGTGTGATTAATGTTAGAGGAGGAAATACCGATTACTGATTATCAGATTTGGTAAGATTTTTATTCATTTAATTCGATTGAATAATTTTATAAGAATAAAATGTTTTTGTTCACTCAGTAATTTTCTATGGCTTAATTAATTTAAGACTTTTATTAATTAGAAAAACAAAATCGCATCGTGTTGTTAATGTTTAAATATCGGCCATGAAATTATCTTTAATTCTTCCATTTACAGTCATAACAAAATGTTTATAGTTTTCTAGATAATCAATGAAATGTTCAATATCCCTAGATTGTGTTGATGTGTGTATATGTATGGTGCACAGATAACTATATATTAGTCAGAGAGTATGGTGCAGAGTCTTTGCATAGCTTGCTTATACCTCTCTCCATATTCTCAAAACATACTGTAGCCTTTTTTGCCCAGCTATTACTTTAGCGTCTATACTTTGTTTGTACATACAAGCCTAAAGGAAAATTGAAACAAATGAGTGCTAGCTTAAAAATTTATTTAAGAAAGAAAAAATATAACAAACGAAAGATATGGTCTGGACTTTAGGCCACGCATCAAACACTGTAGCTTATAAATAAGTACCTAATCTACTAAAACACTCTAATGCCTAGAAATCAAAGTCGTCACTATTTGGAGTCTCCATCGTTATGGAAATCTCTAGCGGCTCCGAATTTTTGGTAACATCGTTTGGCAAATAAGTTTTCGATGAATCTGAAATTAAATGTTTTGAAAGAATGAGATATTGTGATAAAAGCAGTATATAGTTACTAACCACAGGTCTGGAAGACTCTGGTGGTAGACCTAGAGAACTTTAGTAGCTAAAGTATAGATAAACATTTTAGTGCATCACACATAATGATGCTTCATAGATTTAGTAAGACAAGATTTAAGTATATGTATTTACAAAAGCGTTAAGAAATATCGAATGGATTGTATAAATTCGAGTGCAACCACGGTGCGGTTGCGGAGCGGTTAACGCACATGGGGTTGGATACCCCGTGGTCGTGGGTTCGATTACCACCCGCACTTAAATTTATACAATTCATTTTAAAGATGTCTGAAATATTAAAACAACATAGCTAAGAAGACATCTTACTTATCTTCAAAATATACTGAACTACCTAGTAGTTAAGTATATTTTGTAAGAGAGACGAGGACACCTGAGTACGTTAAAAAACTCTAGTATAGTATAATATTGAGGAGCCGGTTGGCGTGTATGGAAGATACTTGCCTTTCACTTCGCAGGTCAGATATTTGTGTTTTTCCTGAGACTGGGTGTAATTATCTATGTATTAACAATTTTTTTTTATTATTATTTTATGGAAACAGGTTAATTATCTTCTTATAACCAAATCTTACCATACTTTCCGTTGCACTCGACAAATTATGAATTTATGAATGATAATTTACAAATCAATAAAATAAATATCTTGGGACAAATAACACACTGCCTTTTGATAACGAAATTGGCAGAACCTGTACTATGGCAACCAGACAACTGATAAACATACTTCTATGTTTTCTAAATACATGCATATTATTGAAAAATTACACCCAGACACGTAACAAATGATCAGGCTCATCACACAAAGATGTATCTTGAGTGGGGATTGACTCCACGAGGGTCAAGGTCCGCTGGCCTTTGGAGGGGAAACTGCACTCGTCTTGTATAAGCGGTCCCGGGAAGAGGTGACCTGCTGTAGCTCAGGTAACGCGCTTGTGCGTGCTGAGGAGGGGGAGAGGCATTCAGGCCCCTCCCCTCCCCGGGTGAGAGTCTCGCGGACGCTCAGTGTACGGCGGAGGTAATGGCGAGATCGTTCACGAGTACCCAGAGCCCCCTACAAACACTGTGAGGCTGTCTACCTTGGTGGTTTTAGTGGGTCGAGCCCCACACCACATGCGACTTGAGCATTTCCACCACGTAAAAAAAGGCCAACTGGCTAGTCAATAAACTATCTATGTACCTACCTATATTTAAAGGTCCAAGCTGTATGGAGGATCCATTTATGATTTCTGAATTTAAACTTAAAATAACATTTTCTTACCATTATCAATTGAGTCCGGTTCTACGGTACTTCCCACTTGAACCATCATTGAATTAGATGGTTTGTCTGTATTCACGAGGTCATCATCTTTCAAAGTTTCTGTTTCATTCGCATCTTGTATGCCCCCAGGCTTGGTGAAACCTTTGGTAGGAACTTTTCCGCCGACACTAGTTTGGCGAGATTCGTCCATCTTGCGTCTCTTCGGGGTACCCAGAATAACGATATTATTCAACGCCGTAGGAGATTTTCCGGCAGCCGCTAAAAATTCCTCATCCGAATCGGAGCTTTCTATCGTATAATCAACGTTGTATTTATTCTTGAAACGTTTTGCAAACTTTCGAAGATCTTTTTTGTTAATTCTTTTTGGGCTTACAACAGGGCCTTTGTGTCTGGCAATAAAACTGAATTTTTCCAGTCTAGCTACGAGGTCTAAGGTTACGGCTTCGTCGGCCTGCGACATAGCTGCCTTTAGGCGAAAAGTGAACTTTTTATTCTTCAATAGATGTTTGAAGGTTCCTTTATTAGCAGCATAAGGCTTTAAGTTTTCGGGAGAAATCCATGCTCGGGTGGCTTCCATATTATCAAAAAATACGACATTGTAATGAGTCTGTAACAAAATATTTAAACAATATTAACTTATGTCCTCCTGGTCGAAGTTGGGCCATGGCAGCCAGTCCCAATGGAGAATAGCTATCAGCGTGGGACATATTATAATGCTAAAACACATGAGCACTTTCTATTTCATCATTCTCATGATCAGATGGAGCAACTGGTGACACGGCCCAGGGCCGACGGGTTTACGTGTGCCCTATGTAATGTCATAGGGCGACAAACCGAGCAAGCGGGTCACCTGATGGTAATTAAGCGATCACCGCCGCCCATGTACCAACACTCGCATCCATGGAGCTATATCTCCATGCTCGCAACACCAGAGGAATCACGGGTGCGTTGCCGGTCTTTAAAAGAGTCAGCAAACAAGTTTGCTGACCCTTCCCCCAGCTTCTCTGAGCTCTGGTGAATTAACGCTGCGTGCCCTACCAAATCCTACACTTCGGGCCAATACCAAGAAAATTTCTTTACAAAAAAAAACCAAAATCACTTTTTGTCATGAGGACAACCAAGGTTGTGACCCAGGACCGCTAGCAATAGCGTGTCTAGACCGATGAGTTAAACATAATAACTAGGATATTATTATATTACAATGCTTTCACTTAAACCTTCTTTAAATACCTCCACGCACGACTCACTTTTGTATGATCATCGCCTCCCCAAAATATCCCCGTAAAGTATTTACCGGCGCCCACATATTACATCATTACCAGACGACCTATGGGTGCTAGGAGAACCAATGCCATGGCGCTACTCTAATTGCTTAAATAATTTATTTTATATAATAATATTATAATGTTATTTGGAATAACTGTTGCTATCCTTTTGAACGAGTATCATATGACAGCTATGGAGGCAGATTTAGTTTAAAAAAAAACCGTGCCAACACAGTAGATAAATACTGATGTAATAAATGAATATATAAGGCGTTATGCATTGATATACAAAAAAAGGTTTTTTTGTATATATATGGCGTTATGCTATCCTGGCGTTATAATATCCTGGTACATTATTTACACACTGCCTTCTGATCCCAAACTAAGCAGATATATATACTATGGAAACTAGATAACTGATATACTACATATTTTCTTTTGTAAATATATACTTATATATAGAAAAATTATACCCAGACTCAGGACAAACATACATGTTCATGCACACAAATACCTATCTGTCCTGGGTGGGAATCGAATCCACGGCCTCCGGCGTGAAAAGCAAGCATTTGCCAACCACGCCAACAGGCCCGTCTATAATTAATTTATAAATATTTGTTTTTTCATAATGAGCTATAGCTCTCACAAAATTTTTGGTGGATTGCGATTGCATGGGGAGGCCCATTCAATCGCAATCCACCAAAAATTTTACTTTGCCAGATTCACTAAAATGACAATGAGCAATTTAAGCTTTCACTAGGCCTCCCCATTCGATCGTAATCCACCAAAAAATGGACATACGCACGTAGGGCGCAAGGACATCAAGCTACCCCAATCTATAAAATCTCCTGAAATTGAAAGTGAACCTTATGCTTTTGTGATAATGTTGAAAATCTATAAAACAAATTTGACAGATTGAGGTAGCTGGATGTGGTGGCGTCTGTACATCAATTAAGCTTTAATTAAGTATCAAATAATTGGAAATAGTACATTTTATAGTCTGGCGGGTCTCAAATCAGCAACCTCTGCCAATCCGAGGTAGGCGCTCCGCCGTTAAGCTACGAATGATACAAACTGGCAAATTAAATTTAGGATTCCCTTGCTGATGTGGCTTTGTGTATAGAAACATAGTCAACTGATATTTTCCAAGTTGCATGAGAAAGATCATATCATATTGATAACACCTACCAAACAAAACCTTTTAGAGCAAATATAATTTCAATTGTGGGAAATCCTATATTTAATCCTACGGCGGGTCCGAACTATCAACCTCTACCATTCCGGGGTAGGCGCCGTAATGAAAAATGTGTAAAAAAAGGATTCTCTTGCTTAAACATTCTTACTATGATTTCTCATTTTTAAGATAGCATTGCTAATTTTGCTATTACACTAAAAATAGAATTTTAGTATTTCTTAATTGATATACTACTAATCGTATGAGCCGTGGTCTCTGACACTATGGTATAGTGTCAGAGTTGTTCAAGCCGCCTAGTAGGCGTCCGACATGGCTTAACGACTGTTGCCTAATGGCTACAGCCGGGACGGACAGCTTAACGTGCCCTCCGAAGCACGGAGGCGCTCATAAATTAAACCACTTTGGTGGTCACCCACCTATGGGCTGACTGAGAGCCTTGTTGCTTAACCTCGCCGATCAAATTAATATTAGTAATATATTATGTAACAAATTAGTAGTAGTACATATTCTATAATTATAGGTACACAATATATACTACCCCTATTCCTAATTCCATACAATATAGTCCAACTGAAGGTTGTCTGGAAGAGATAAGACCACCTATTGTACTTTCCTTTTTAATTATTTGAGGTCCTGTAACTATTATATATAATGATGTACAATAAAGTGTATTTATCTTATCTTATCGCTTACGAACCGATGAGAGCATCTAGCTATGATCTCTATATGATAAATCTATAATTAGTAAACTTACAGGAATGTCTGAGAATCCATCAAGCCAGTAGTACTGTTCGGTGTCAGGACAGTCGTCCACCATGGCAGGCCACCAGGGCCAGCCTGTCAGCCGCGCCCACACCAGCGAGCCGGCCGAGTACTCGCTGTGGATCAAGTCCTCCTCGTCGTGCACGCGGAGCGGAGCCTCGGGAGTAGAACAACTTGCATACTTTGCGTCTATTAATAAAAAATAAATAAATATTATGGGACAACTGATTCTGACATCCGAATCCAAACAAGGCAGAGCTATGACAACCAGTCAAATGATAAACATACTCACTTAAATATTTTTCTAAATACATCCTTCTATCCTAATAATATTAAGTATTAATGCTAGTTTAATGTGTACCATCCTCTGTAATACCTGTATTGAGCAAATAAAACAAAATTGAAATTGAAAGTTTGAGAATATAGATGTATGGATTTAAACTTTCGCGATTTGTACATATTTTTTATATACTGTGGACACGGGTCTCATCGCGATAAATATTTAGGTAAATCATTACCTTGGTTACCCGACGTTTAGGCATGGATTGCACCAGCCGTGGTCACGGGTCGACTCGTGACCACGGCTGGTGAACCTAAATATTTATCGCGATGAGACCCGTGTCCACAGTATATAAAAGATGTATGGATGTTTGTTACTCTTTCACGCAAAAACTACGTAACGGGTAGTAATAGCTTCTTAGTAATATAGCTTATTAGCTGTGCCCCGCGGTTTTACCCACGTTAAACTTTATAAATTATAGCCTATGTGTTATTCGAATATATCACATCACACTAATATTATAAAGGCGAAAGTTTGGGAGTATGTGACTGTGTGAGTATGTATGATTTTTACTTCTTCACGTCTAACGGCTGGACTGATTTTAATAAAATTTGGTATGGAGTTAACTGACACCCTAGATTAACAAATATGCTACAATTTATAAAGTTTAACGCGGGTAAAACCGCGGGGCACAGCTATTATGCTTTATTACTACAAAGTTTTATCAAAATCCATTCAGTAGTTTGCTTGAAAGAGTAACAAACATCAATACCTACTCACAAATTTTCTCATTTATAATATTAGTAGAATATATTCGAACAACACATTTAATTAGTAGTAGTACTACAACTAAGTAGATATCACTATTAGTGTTAAGTTATTATCACCTAAATTCTTACACCATACACTAGATATAGGTACCCCTACTCCAAATTCCTTATAATATGGTCCAACTGAAGGTTGTCTGGAAGAGATCGCTGTAAGCGATAAGACCGTCAATTGTACCTTTTTTAATATAATTAACTTTATCATAAATTGTGTTCTGTAAATGGTGTATTATAAAAATTATTGATCTTATCTTAACACTGAATAAATACCTAATAGTACTCATCACACAAAGATGTGACCTGGGTGGGGACGACCTCTGTCTTAGAAGTCAGGGTCACTAACCACTAGACCAAGCAACGGGCTAGTTAATACCTACCATTATCCCCCCTTCCCCCTTTTTTCATCGTGTGTGCTTGTTTGCTGACTTTATTGCAGCAGGGATAAGATCATGTTGCTACATGAAGGAAAAAATAAAATTCTTCGAGCTTTTGCATAATTATTATTAGGGGTTTTGTTTTCGAGATAGTACCAATTCGGACTCGCACAGATAATCTCAATTATCACGAATTTCTGTAGGTATACATATAGATCAAATAATAATTATATATATAATTATTATTTGATCTATTTAAATATTATCTGTGATAGTTTACTGAATAAACATACAGACGCCAGCACATGAAGCTACCCCAATGTGTCAAATTTGTTATATGGATTTTCAACTTTATTACATAACCGCAAGGTTCACTTTCAATTTGGGAATTTTGACAGATTAGGGTAGCTTGATGTGCTGGCGTCTGTACGTACCTATTACCTACTTATTTTTACTAGGTAGGTAGGTACCTAGTACAAATATTAGGTACCCTGGAGGATTTTTTTTCCGGCATGTAGCTCTGGAACGCTTTCACCATGAAATAATATTATTATTATTATCAACACGTAAATGTACAACGCCTAATATGAATAGTTCAAGACCAATCTGCTCTCACACTTCATATGAAAAGCAAAACATTATTTAAACTAAGTATAATTAATAGATGACGTGTTTTTTAGTTTTTTTTTTAAATCAGTCTCACACACCTATTACGTAACACACGTTATATCTCGGGCACATCACCATGTCGAATCACCCTTTTATGAAAGCTATTTGTAGGAATTTTCCTGACTACAACCGGGGCCGACTGGACGGCTTAACCTGCCCTTTGAACCAGAGACGTTTAGAAATTTAACCACTTTGACCATCACCCATCTTTAGTACTTAGGTAGTCCACGTGCCTGCACCGGGAAGAGCCACTGGAGTCCCTTATATAATAAATTCTTATACCTACAGGACATACTCATTGGCCATTTTTCTATACAATTTGAAACTTTAACGTATCATATAATTATACTACATTGTTAAAACAGGTATTAACGCGACTAACCTATATCGTAGATGTTTCGACAAAGCCACATTGATCGTGGTCATGCGTATTACTCTCTACTGATAACTTGTGTGGCAAGGAAACAGGACAAAAGGGATCACTTGGCTCTAAAGCCCTCGCGTCCGTGGTGGTCCTATAAAATAGCCGAGGTGATAAAATGACTGACCTGGGAAAAGAGAACTGATAACCCTGTTTCTTATTTCTATTGAGAAATAAGGACCTCTCTATCAAAATTTGTCACCCGCTCAGAGTAAAATTACGCTTTTGGTTCAGTCCATGAAAATCTGTACAGTCCACGCCATTTGAGTGAGTAGGTAGGTACCATTACTGTTAACTGGAGACCGCTTCCTGCCATAAGTCAAAGTATATCCACCGATGTGGTCATAGCTGAATGCTCTCACCGGTCGGTAAGTGATCGGTGAGGTTAAGCAACTAGCCTCGCGGTCAGTCCATAGATGGATGACCACCAAAGTAGTTTAACTTCTCGTCTCCGGACTTCGGAGGGCATGTTAAGCTGCCGGTCCCTGTTATAGTTGTTAGACTACAGTGATTAAGCCGTTTAAGAGGGTTATGGGGCGGCTTGAACAACTCTGACACTAGGATAACCGACCACTTCTTATACGAAAAGTACTCTAAAAATTTCCAGCTTACCTGTATTAAGACGACAATACCATTTCTCAGGTAGTTCTTGTCTATCTAAGATATGGGTCTGGTATCGCCACTTGTCGCAGTCGTCACATTGCACCCACAGGCCAGCCGTGCGCCGCTTCTGTAGCCACTGCAGCTTCTGGCTGTGAGACAGCTCAGAAGTTGGTTGACTCAGCACTTCCTTGTGCGAACTGTAATATTTACTTACATCTTTATATCAATGCATCATAACAATAGTTCCTAGGTTGTAAAGTGAGAATCCTAGTAGTCAAATATTTTTACCTGCTCTTTTGTGAAGAAGTACTTTCCGAGAAATCAACATCTTTGGCGAATGTCAATGTTTTTGACTTATTTTGACCAACTAACGGAGGCATTTTTCTTTCAGACTAGAAGAAAATAATTATGTCATAGCAGGTAGTTAAATAATATGTAATTATAAAAACTCGTGCAGGTAGATAAATAAAAATATGATTGTTTCCAAGAGAATGAAACTATCCTACAATCGAAATCAATTTATACCTGAGGTTGTCGTGCTGTTTCTATAGGTTCAGAAGCTTTTTCAATAGGCAAATTTGCACTTTTCATCTTAGTTTTATTATTTCTGAAAGATGAAACTAGAAAAATAGGCTTTAGCAGTGAACTATTGATGAAAATTCTATTTTACGCGCCAAAATGAGTGAGGTTTTGTTTTTTTTTTTTGTACCACAAATATTGTTACCAATTCCACTACTTTTAGCATTGCCGTTTCATTGAACTACGTTTAAAATTATGTTTAAAATATATTTAGCTAGAGATTTTATTGCCCTATATATTAACCTATAAGTTTTTAATTTTACTACAAAATATGATTCTATTTGTTTTATTTCTGTTTCTACGGTTTTTATCATCACGTCATCTTGAAATATTCGAGTCATGTCAAATACTTTTCATATAAACTTGTTTTGTGTTGAGAAAATTAAGTATGTAATTATATAATAAATTTAAAAAAATCATAAAAATAGTGTTTCATTATTTATTAACCAACAATACCTAAACTCAGCATTTTTATTAAACGGAAGTGCGCATCCGAAAAATCGGCAGGCTGCCGGTCGGTCGCCATCTTTGTGGCGAGCTAGAACGGATTTTGTGTTTCAATAATAGTTTCGTCGTTATCGACGAAAGGGAGTAATAATACTCCCTTTTTTGTGTTCTAAGTTTCGTGTTTGTGTATTTACCTCTTGGTAAAGATTATTTGTACTGTAAAATACATTTTTCTTTGTTTTGTATTATAAACATGGCTTTCTAAAATGTCGGCCTTGCACGTAATATCGTTATCTCCTTGCGGAGTCTCCCGCTCAGTAGATTTTGTGGATGTTGGAGGAATCCAAAATGGACAAGAAATCTTTAAACCGATCTTCTCAACCGCAGTCGAGGGCATCGGCCATCGACTGTAAGAAGAATACTGGTGAGTCTTCAAAGGTCATGTTCACGGTTCATGTGTTTAATGCAACCTGTATTTAGTATGTGGGTTGGATGATTACATTCGTATTATGTTGATTACATCATGTTATTTTACGTAAAAATATTGCATTTTGTGTTATTTTTTGACATTGCGCCATCTTTGAAGTTTTTTTTCTCTGTAATGTCAACATTTTAAGACCAGTGTGCGTAATGTCAACATAATTTTTAAGAGGAATTTAGTAGGTACTTATGATATTTGATCGTTTTGTAGAATTAACTCAAAAACCTTGGCCTCGGAAAAATAAAAAACGTGAAGGACCTGGATCTGCTCCAAAAAATGAACCTTACAGGAAAAATGTGCCCGCACAGAGAGGTCGCGGTCAGGATGACAGGAGACCACGCACGCGTTGCCCCACCGGCTACCCTATGGGTGGAACGCAGAACACCAGGTAACCATGCAATGAAGCCTATGAATTCTCCCCATTTTGTTGTGAATCTAATATCCTCAGAGTATTAAAGACACAAGAAAACTTGCCAGAAATACTATGTAAAATGTTATAGCGGATTTAGTACTTGACAAATTTCAAATCATTCTCTTCTAAAGTAACAATTATTATGCAGAAGTAACTTTATTCTATGGATAGGTTGATATACTATATGCAGAAAAGTTTCTCCTGCATTCATCCTGCAGTCATTTTTATTCTCATGACAGTTTCATGAATTCTCTCATGGGCATTGGGAAATAATGTGTAAATTATATTTATTTTATACTGAAGTGTTGCATCAAACTTCGGCCAGTGGGTCAAAATTCTATGATTTTTACTATCAAATGATAAGAAATTTTGTGTAATGTATACATTATGATTACACAAAATTAAATAAATTTGTCCACACCCCCATTGATTAATAGGGATATGGAATAACTTGTTTATTTTTAATATAGAGACATTTACACTCTTATTTAAAATAATTCCGTGATCCGCCGCTTAACCATGTCTCAGCTAAACCCTGCTCAACCACTTAAACCCCACTCAACTATTTCTTTATTTAAAAACCCTACTTAAAGGTTTCTCAGCTAAGTAACGTCATTTTATTTTACACTGTCAACATTTCTGCGACTGGTATAGAGCTTGACCAAAATTAATCGACTAAATCGGATTATATTATATCAAAACTTTATGATTTTTGCTCTATGGTAGACATGGAATGATAGATTTATGATCGTAACAATGCATTTTCAAGGACTATTGATTTTCTTCAGTGGATTTTGAAGTTTGTGATAAGATTCCAACTGGAATTCAGTATTTATTTAAAAATTAAAACGGTTAGTAACTTCAATAAAACCTCCATTCACAAACAAATGTCAAACAAAACGTCAGCTGATGCAAATAAAATCCGCCATATTTGAGAAAGTTTAAATTTTGACATGGCTTAACCGCGGGTCAAAGTTAAATCGTGTTTTTAAATGAAAAATTTGATAAACCATGGTTGAGCGGCCGGCTTAAATTTAAGTAGCGTTTTTAAATAAGACTGTTAGATATACCATTAATAAATCCCCTCTAGGTTATAACTGTATTGGTCAATGTTCAATATTTTGCTTCCTGTACTATATTTGCATCCATTAATTAGTAAATAATTAATAAATTCAATATAATTCTGATCCCCAATTGGTTATGATTTCAAGAGCATTATTTGATGCAAGTATTTTTCAGTATAGACGAAAGTCATTATTGTAATGATGTTGTGCAAAGGTTAGATAGATATAACATATAGAATATTAAGTAAGTAATTGATATTGCATTATCATCATGAATTTTACCAGTATGACTCATTTTCAAAGCATATGGTTCCTAATGTAAATAACCATTTATAACTAACCTTCAAGAAAAAATACTGTTTAATAAATGTAAATAGAAAAGATATATAATGCAGTATTTAATAAACTTTTATTTATACAAGTGTAGGAAGGAAACTAAACTCATCAATTGATTAATTATTGTTGAATACTAACTGCTGGATGTGGGCAGCGCAGGACTGACTATCGTGGATATTCTTGGGGGATCTTTGTCAATTGGACATCTTTGGACTCTTTGGACATCTTTCAGCTGATATGATGATGATGATGAAATACTAACTGGCCTGTTGGTCTAGTGGTTAGTGACCCTGACTGCTAAGCTAGAGGTCATGGGCTGGATCCCCACCCAGGACAAATCTTTGTGTGAAGAACATATTAATTTGTTGTGTCTGGGTTTTATTTATCTACAGTACTAGCTGTGCCTCGCAGTTTTACCCATGTTAAATGTTATAAATCATAAACTGTGTTAATCCAGGGTGTCAGCTATCTCCATACCAAATTTTATTATAATCACTCCAAGTCATTTAGACGTGAAGAAGTAACAAACATACACACACAAACTTTCGCCTTTATATTGTGATGTATGTAATTATAATTATAGAAGTATGTGTATCAGTTGTACTGTTGACATAGAACAGGCTTTGCCTAGTTTGGGAGCAGATGGCTGTGTTAGATGTCCCAGTATATTTATTATTTTATGATATCAGCATTTGTTACCCTAGTGTCAATTGTTGTTCAAGCTGCCTATTTGGCCTTTGATACGACTTAATGACTTGCTTATCAAGTATAATTGGGACAGATACATTGGCTGTGGCCACCTAAGGATGGAAAAGCTCAGAAATTAAACCTCTCGGGCTGTCACCCATCTATAGACTTGACATGTGCATAGGTTACTTCCTCTCCAATCACTTATGGATTGGTGAGTCCAACTAGCCTATGAACACCTGGTTGTTCTGTAAATTTACAAGTAGTTATTAGTTCACAAAAACTATTTCTCTTTTTATTTATACTAATATTGTGTTAATTTTCAACATGTCTATTCAGGCTGTTTTGAGTAAAATAACTAAGTCCAATGGGACTAATAAATTGAAAGTAATGAATGAATGTCACAGCCAGCTCAAAAATTCATTACTATTATTACACAGAGAGTCAACATCTTCATTTTGTGTGTATGGTTTCCGCACTTAGTCCCAATTTGGACCATTGTACGTGAGAGTCAATTAAAGAATCCCTATGTACGGAATACTATATAGTAATAATTTTCTTAAGAATAAGTTAATACCCTATATTTTATGATTACAGGATAGAAGATGACGATGAGCCTGAAATTGGCTCAGTTTTTGTGCCCGGAAGCAAAAAGCAAAACTTGAATCATTTGCTGAATTTTATGTATCCCACTCGTGGGGTGCCGGAGCGCCGGGGTCCAACGGGGGGGCAGCAACGACGTAGTGTACAACAGCACAGAGTGCCCTTCAAACATGAACATGATCTTTATCTTAGAGCTTAGTAAGTTTTTTACACTTGTTCTTTCACAATCCTTTAAATCCTTAAATCTTTTGTAATTGAAGCACAAACTGAGAATTTTGACTGCACATGTGGCATGGTAGTTGCCTTGGTGCACTCATGTTTTGGGTTCTATTCTCGCACAGGACATCTAGTAGCGTGACCCATAAATCATTATTAGCAGTTTGCTTTGTGCACAACACAATGTAACATGATCTGATCATTCGACTAATTAGATCTTAATATGTACAGTTTACTGTATGATATTTTGCCATTAAGTAGATATGAGAAATCCTTTTGTGTTTAATATAAAATTTTTAAATTACTATCTTGAGTAATAGAAGAAACAACAATGTTTACTTATGTTGACTGCACGTGTGGCGCAGCGCCTAAGACAATCTCCTCACCGCTTCGTGTCGCGGGTTCAAGTCCCGCGCTGGACAACTATTTGTGTGACCCATAAATAGTTGTTCTTAATCTGGATGTAATTTGTGTCCATCTATTACATTTTTGTAAAGTACCCCGCGCCACAGGGATTAGATTTTCTAGTGCGGGCGTTGTCTTTTTTAAGAGAATAAATGTTACAGCAATTATCTAATTCAAATTTAATTAATGGTATTTCACACTATCCACTAACTATTTTGAGTGGGAATTGATGTTATGGATGGTATTTTTATAGATATTTGGGATAGAATAGACACATAGAATAATTATAATATACACATGTAGATCACAAGATTACTACACAACTATTAATCATAGAATCTCTGACCAATCATTCCCAATTCGGGCCGGTTGGCATGCATGGTAAATACTTGCCTTATACAAAAGAATAGCCAAGCAATTAATATTATAATCACTTGTACCCAATAACTAATAATACTGATACACTGATCTTGATAAGCCTTTAACCTTTTTTTGTTTGTTTGTTTTTTAACATCACACACACACACACTTCTTTTGGCGTTTATCTCGATAATGAGAATGATGTAATGGAAAACCAACTGCATCTTTTGTTTCAGTTGTCATAATGATATCTTTTTACAGTTGCCAGTTTGTGGTGAAGGAAGATGGAGATTATAAGGCTAACTTGCTGGACCCCGACATACCTATAAAGTGGGAGCAAATTGAAGAAATTGTAAGTCATGTTCAAGATCCAAATGTTAGAGTTTGTGCACATTAAACTTGATTACTATTACAATATTGGTCTATAATTACTGTTATTGCAATAGAAATTAATTGTTAGTTCTAATTGCTGAATGATTTAATATTTTAACACTAAAGTAATTAATTATTTTTAATTGCTTGTTATAGCAGTTGGTATCATATTTAAATGAAGTTCTGGGTTCAAATCACAGTTAGTGTCAAAAAGTGTTCATGGGATATTTTGTTGCTTGAATAGTCTCTGGTGTAAGGAATTTGGCAATGTTAGATAATTAGGCTTCAGAGGGCAAGTAAAGCTGTTGATCCTGCATCTGATCTCTACCTGATCTTGTGCTTACGTGTATGGAGATGTGAATTATTTGAATAGACATAATACATATTTTTATTTTGTATTTTCACTGCTTCTAAAACCTTTTTGTATTTAATTTGTAATACTTTAAATACAAGTATTTGGTATTTAAAACTCCTTATATAAATACATAATGCCTCATTTTGATATAAAACTAATCAAACTGTGAGCACTACCTCCCTGACAGCAGTCATAGCATGATCGGAAATGTTTTATATCCTACATAGAATTCTATCCTAGGTTTAGGCTAGGCTTTTCATAGGTTTCTACCTATAAAAAACTTACCTATTTGAAGTTGCTATCATTCATTTTATTTAAAATATGAAATGAATAATCCTAATTACAATAGTGAACAGTACAACAAATCATGTGCGATTTCAATTACAATGTATCTTGTGCATTAATGTCTTGCCTAGTTGACTAGTCTCCGTTGTAATGTGCCGCCGTAGCCCCCATACGACCCAGAGCACAATGTATATAATGGTATGTTTGGCGTGCAGGTGGTGCGCGGCACGGGGCGCTCGGAGTGCCCCATCTGCCTGGGCGCGCCGGTGGCGGGGCGCGCGGCGCTGTGCGGCCACGTGTACTGCTGGGCCTGCGCGCTGCACTACGGCGCCAGCCACGAGCGCGCGCCGCCGCCCTGCCCCGTGTGCGCCGCGCCGCTGCACGTGCCCGACATGAAGCCCACCAGGATCGTGCAGTGGCAAGAGCCGCAAGAGGAGGTATTACTACTACTTTTCCTTTCAATATTACAGAGACACTCTGAGATCCAAATTAATAAAATTTAAGTATTTAATGTGAATCTTTTATTATTTATACTAAATAACAACTTTAGTAAATCCATATGAAGCTGAAAGTAAATTCTTCCCAAAATTGTACTCTTAATCTTAACCTTCTTGCACTATTACACCTTGTATATTATATATATTAGTTAAGTTTCACGTTAATTAAGTCTGCTAGTACATACTATACTGAAAAGGAATGAGTGTTAAAGAGATTATATTTTAACACAGGCATAGAGGTATGTCCAATAACCATGAACGAACTAATTATTGAGATGACTGGTTTCATCTTATATTTCAGGTTTACTGTTAGAAGCAAACCAAATATCATCAAACAATTATTATAACAAAATAAATTTTATAAATGTTTTCATACAATGTGTACCTAAATATCTATGTTACTAGAAATAATAATGTATACAACTATAATACTACAAACATGTTCTGACTATTTACTAGCGCTTTTTTAAAGTCTACGTGAATAAAAACCTTTTTTAGTTTTTTCAATATTATTGGCTTACACTATTTCTAATGTAGAATAGAGTACTATTATATATTCTGAACTTGTATTTCTAGGTAACGATGCGCCTTGTGCGTCGTTTACGAGGTTCCACGACGGTGGAGGTGGCGCCTCCTCGTGGACTAATAACAGAGGCTACGTCGCCCATCTTGCCTTTGGAGAACATCAATCAAGCGCCATACTGCAAACTATTTTCTGCTAACAAGCAACAGGTATATTTTGAGTTGAAACAACTATTTAGGAATAACTTGAGGCAATACAGCTAGAAGTCGTGTTTTTAAAAATTAATAGAACTGTATAACAATGTCTGTGCAGCCCATTTAATTATCAACCTGGTTAGACCTACCACCCTCACAAAACGATTTAATGTATACACATATGCCTGTTGGCGTAGATACGCTGCCTTTCATGCCTCAGGTCGTGGGTTCGATTCTCAACCGGGACAGATGTCTGATTGTCCCGAGTCTGGGTGTAAATTATCTATATAAGTATGTATTTACATAAAAAAAAAGTATATTTAGTATATCAGTTATTTGGTTTCCATAGTACAAGCTCTGCTTAGTTTGGGATCAGATGGCCATATGTATAATGTCCCAAAATATTATTATTATTATATATTTAATATAGAAATTAGCTAAAGCTAATGCCTTTTAAAAAAGCTCCAAACACTTGAAATCAAAAAGATTTCAAGTGCAGAACAAGAGCCTGGCACGGTGAAGGTAATAACTTGAGGTAGCCCTAGTCTTTAATGTTCTTATCTGTAGCATTTCGCGTTAAAAGTTTCTCCGATTTATGTAACAAAATACGTTACATTATAATAAAAACTAGATTACCCAAAATGTCAAGTAAATCTCACTTTCAAAAATAAATCAATAGACATTAATTGGGGGATGCACTCTTCACAGTGCCATATTTGATACCCTGAGTGTGTTTCTCGGTATCATTTCATCTATGGGTCATAAAATTTCGCATTAAAACTGTCTCCGATTTATGAAACAAAACATTAAATTATAATGAAAACTAGATTACCCAAAACGCCAAGTAAAGCTCACTTTCAAAAATAAATTAATAGACATTAATTGGGGGATGCACTCTTTTCACAGTGCCATATTTGATACCCTGAGTGTGATTCTCGGTATTAATACATCGATGGGTCATAAGTTTCCAATAAGAAATGGTTGTCCAAGTAACACTCAATAGATTTATTGGTGCCTAATAAAGTTACTATTTGCAGGTCTTTGACATACTTACCAGGGAAAGAGATGAAATAAATAAACAAATATTGGCAGAAATTGACACAACTGAAATAGTTTACATGGAACAAGCATTAAAAATGCTGGAGCAAAAAGAAGAAAATAGTTCAAAAATATTCGAAGCCAAGGTTATTGAAGAAAAAGACATTGATCTTCCACCTACAGTATATGAAAAACACGAGGTCAATCAGAACAAATTGGATTGGTTTGATGTTAATGAAGAAGGAGCTGCATGTGTTGATGTAGTACAAACTGAAATAGAGGAACTTAATCTTAATGACAGTGTTGATAATAATGATGTTGATTCTAATCTGAATCCAGAAGCACCATCATTTGAAATAGAGGACATTCAGCCAGAAGAATTCCCATTGATTGAGTATGAACTGCCAAGAAATGAGCAGATTAATGACAATGCTGTTACAGACATTGATAAACTGAATCAGACGAAATATTTTTATTTCTACCAAGGTGAGTTGGTAAACTATGACATATTTACACTTTTACACTGCTAACTTTTTTCAAGATAATCATCAGGTTTAAACAAAATTTCGTTGATACTATCACAGGATCTAAATGAATACTTATAAAAGCTAGTTATATGTTATCGTTATACTGAGTACTTAATAGTTTTAGATTCGCGTGTTAAGGATTTAAAATTTTAATGAAAATACCAGAAGACAGATTTCCAAAAAAAATAATGATGTATTATTGTGTTTTTCAGCGGATGATGGCCAGCAAATCTTCTTGAACAGTTTGAATGTTCGTATTTTGAATGCATCGTGGGGTGCCTTAGCTGCTGCCCCCCAAGTAATTCGCGGCCGCGTTCTTCACCGGGAGACGTTTTCTCTCACGGAACAAGTCAGTATTACAAAGTAATATTATGTATTAATTCATATAAGACCTCATAACTACTACTTCATTTTCAATGAAGAGACTCCCACATTATGTGTATTACATAATTTAAAGTAAATTACTTGGCCATGTAATAACTACTACTACTACCTACTACCTTTTGTTAAATTTACTAATAACATGTTTTATTTAGCAAGTTGAAGTTCGGTAATAGGTTTGTTTTTAGTGTACCTTTCTTTTTTGGTATACCAAACTTTGTTCCACTGTTACAGGGATTTCTTAAATTTAGTTCCTATCCAACCTAAGGTTATCTGTGTAAATCTTAGTGTGAATCAGATAAGACCATCCATTTTACAATACTCATTGGTTTAATGCATAAATGTCCCATTTTGTGTGTAGTAAATAATATTTTTACAACTAACTTTATCAACCAATACAGGCCTTACTAATCTTTAACAAATTTAGCTTTATAATCTGTTGAAATATACAACCTCTGTGTCCAAGCAGTGTGGTTTGTTTAGTAGAAATGCTGTGGCTGTAGGGTCGCGGGTTCGATTCCCGCACTGGTTAAAATATTTAAGATCTGTGATATATTTTGGTGTTCAGTTAAGAAACTATCCTACGAGCTCCACAGAGCTTTCGAGAGAGCAGAGTTATCGATTGCTTGATGCCACAAGCTGGTGTAATTATCTTGGTGATGTATGATAGATGGTATACAGGAAGTGGATCCCAGACAAATGGATTTAAGTCAAAGAAGGTTATAAACCATTAGAAATTATATAATTAATAGAAAAACTGTTCTTGTTTCAGATCAGAAAGCATATGCCTTGCACTGCACACTTGCCTCTCAACTGCGCGTACGATGTGGTCGAGTTAGACTTGCACCCACCGTATGTCACTCCAGCAGCATTAAATAATTTCGCAGGTAAATTACACGAAACATGCGATGAAATGGGCTTTCGCTTCTTGACTACAATTCCATGAAGTAGATTCTCACTTGACATTGTTTTTCAAATAAATTATTAACCAGCAGTGATTTTACTAATAGGAGGTTAAATAAATATATTGAAATAATATAATTTATATTAATATAATTTATATTAGCCATACAACCATGTAATACCCAAAATGCAATGAATAATACATGATTTGATTTCTATGAGGAATGAACAATGTTATAGAAAAAATTGTTACAATGAATAATGAGCTCTTAACTATATATATTATACCTAAACTGTCAATAGCTTCGTCATTGAAATAACATTACTTTATAACCTTCCTTTTCCGTAGTTGGGTAAAAATTACTGAAATTTCAATAGATACCTAGTGGAAAAATTAACATTCTACAGTAAACGTCTGTGAAATCCCTGCAAACTCAATTTTGCGAAAACGCATGTCAGATTATTTGGGATTGTAGTAATTTGTTATAAAAAAATGATAATTTAATGCATGTTAAAAAGGATACTTTATATATATAGTATTACCTAGTTATTACATTTTTATACCATTAGCCGGGTGTACCCAATCAAGAATGATAAGGAAGTATTGATATTTCAGAGGAGCTCGACCGGCGCGCCCGCCTGCGCGCGCGCCAGAGCCGCGACGAGCGGCGCCGCGAGCGAGCCGCGCGCCGCGCCGCCGAGGGCCCGCCGCGCCCCGACCTCTCCTCCGAGCTGCACTTCCCGCTCGCGCCCAGCTACTGCAGCCCGCCGCTGGACCCCGCTCCCATCAACACCTTCGACTCCAGCCCGTCTACGAGCTTAGGCTCGCCATCATCGGGACCCTCGTTTGCCAAGGTCAATTGATTATTTATGAGCGATAGCTTATATTACAGCTACTGCATATGGCCAATGAAATCTTAGAAAATGATCATTTATATCATAATAATGATAAAATGGTTCCCTAAGTTCATTGGTTAAATACAGTAAAACTAGTCTCTGGGAATGATCTTTCCTACTCTTTGGAGATTTTGTACCCGGGAACGTTTATAGCAGTTCAGCCCTGGTCAACGTTGGATCAATAAATACGTGGCATCAACTCGAGCGATTAATATAAACGGAATTGTGATAATATAAACTAAATTAACTATATTATTACGAGCTTCCAGATATTTTCATGAATTTATAAGCATTCTTAAATTTCCCATTTATATTGCTATCGTTGGCATTTCAGATCTTCTTTTATTACTTCTAGCTTTAAATTGAAAATAGCGCTTTAGAAACTTTATAGCAGTATGGCTCATTCTGGAATGTTCTCGCGCATTTTAATTTTTGTAGTTTGTAAATAGAAGATCGGCAATGACCATAAAAGCAAAAAAAGGTTTGCGTTAATTTAAAGAAGAAACTATATCTTTAGCTTCAATATTTTCGCTTCGCTAAACAGCGAGACGTAACAGTACCACTTTTTATTTGTTAGATGGCAAGCACCAGCGGCACCTGGCGCATCCGCCCGCCTGTGGCCGCGCCGCCCCCGCCCCCCGACGACGAGTCGCCCTCCGCCCCGCGCGCGCTAGTGCTGAGCGATGCTATCGAGGCGGCGCTCCACGCGTCGCCCCCGGGCCCCATCGCTGGGGGCAAGAAGAACAAAAAGTCCAAGCAGAAACTTCTTTTTGCTACTGGGATGCAGCGTGCTGCTTGAATACCTGTTTGAATTGTGATTTTCTTTATTTACTGTAATGGCCTGCCAACTTAACAGTGAGGTAGTGGCTGCTGTGGTGTGCCGAATGACGCTTGAAAATTCGGTAGTTAGCAAGCCTATTTTTGTTTGGAAAACACCTAAGTGTTATAAAATGCAGTTGATGTCCAAACAATGAAACTTAAAAAGAAACACGAAAACTCAATAGAAACTGAAAATTTGAACATAAATGAGATAACTTTCTGAATCATAAATATTTGTTATTTTTCATAAACTTTTGATATTTTGATATTCTATATTTGTGTATTTTTAATTTCTGGATAAAGATTTGTAGTGAGTATTACGCCATAAAAAAATATTTAAATTTGTACTCTCAACAACAAAGTTCTAAAGTCAGATTAAAGTCCTTTCTTCGGCTTTCTGAATATTATACTGTTGACAATTGTTGCAGTTAAATTTTTTTTAACATTATTTAAACGTACAAGAAATTCTTTTTGTTACCCTATTTATTGCAATCGTAATAACAGGGACATTAACTCATCGAGAACTATGGAAGGGTCCAACTGCTTCATTGCTATACGGTATTATATTGTGTGCTTGCTCAAGTGCACAACTACAAGTTGGTGGGGCGTTATGTTGTTAACATAGTTTAATTTTGTTACTGACAAAACTGGTAAAAATAAAATCAAAAATTACCAAAAAAATTGCGTTTTTACCATATTTTTGCTTATTATAATATTTTAGGATTCATAATTACTTTGACGGCAATTTTATCTTACACCCCAAGAACTAAGTAATAGTAAGTTATATGTTTAGTTAAAAAAATATGACAAGGTGTATTGTGGTATATTCTATATTGTTATAATTATTATAATCGTCGTAGCTTTGTTCTCCATATAATGGCATGGTATAAAGCTTAGTCCGTCATTGTATCTACAAGATTTTTGGTGAAATAAAATTGGACACTGAATTTGTTGTTTGCATTGAACTCGTATTCCTCAACTTATAAGTCTTATAACTAACAAACTGCCCTGAACACAAAAAACCAGGGGTCTGGGAGGCTACCGTCTAATTTGCCGGTCGTGATCGTCGTTCAAATAGATGAACGATACAATTACCAAATCATTCGTTCAATCGGCTGCCATGAGCAGGTGACGTCATAAATAGTCCGGAATCGATTTTCAACGTTGAAGCCTATTGTACGAATGATTTAGTAATTTTTAACCTTAATCTATTTATATGCCAATCACGATGATCAGCGATAGCCCCCCGGATCGCAGCGTGTGCGTCAGAATCGAGGGCCCATTTTTCAAACTTATGTGAAACAAAATAAGACTTTTAGGAAAATTAGTTAAAAATAGTTTTAAAGCAAAGGGTCACGAATTTCTTAAACGTGAATTAAAACTGTTATGACTAAATAACTTGGGCCCTCAATCCTGACGCATGCATAAAGTGGCATAGTCTAAATCTCTGTAAGTACTATCGCTGGGGTTATAATTTTTATTTAAGAATTTAGTTAAGAATTTCTTAAATATTTTAAGAAATTCTCTAATCTGCAGAATATTTCATTACAGATTTATAGAGGTATATATAGGGCCCTCAATTCATTATTGCCTGAACTGAGGAATCTGCAATACATGAATTTCTCTGAAGAAATACATAAATACGACTTCACCATATTTTACTTAGACGCTCAAGTGAATTTGTTAAAAAGAAAAAACGACACAAAAGTCAATTGTTAAGAAGTAAATGAAAATTGAATTTTACTAAAATATCAGAACTGAGAGCCCAATATTTTCAACTTTATTGACTAGGCACAACCTGTTAGATTAGCGCAAATTATAACAAAAGTTTTAACTATTTCTTAACTAAAACATGACATATCGCTCGTGCCTCTAAATTACACACTTTCAGAGAAAATTGATTTTAAACTTTTCATAAGAGAAAATACTGTAGGGTGACCATAATGTTCATAGAAAGTAGGTATCTGTATATTTAGTAAAGCTCGAAACTGAAAGTCGTACTATTTGCAGCTTAAAGTGTTATATACTCGCTATTTACACTTTAGTTTTCAATATTTTTGAATATATGATGTTTGGCCTTTAGGTACGTACTGCTCTGGGCCTAGTTGCCTAAAGCGAATGAAAAAGTAAAGACATACCATATATTTAGTTTTAACAAATTAAGCTGCAAATAGTACGACTTTCCGTTTCGAGCTTTACTAAATATACAGATACCTACTTTCTATGAACATTATGGTCACCCTACAGTATTTTCTCTTATGAAAAGTTTAAAATCAATTTTCTCTAAATTTTTAATTTAGAGGAACGAACGATATGTGATGTTTTAGTTAAGAAATAGTTAAAACTTTTGTTATAATTTGCGCTAATCTAACAGGTTGTGCCTAGTCAATAAAGTTGAAAATATTGGGCTCTCAGTTCTGATATTTTAGTAAAATTCAACTTTCATTTACTTCTTAACAATTGACTTTTGTGTCGTTTTTTCTTTTTAACAAAATCACTTGAGCGTCTAAGTAAAATATGGTGAAGTCGTATTTATGTATTTCTTCACAGAAATTCATGTATTGCAGATTCCTCAGTTCAGACAATAATGAATTGAGGGCCCTATGTATACCGCTATAAATCTGTAATGAAATATTCTGCAGATTAGAGAATTTCTTAAAATATTTAAGAAATTCTTAACTAAATTCTTAAGTAAAAATTATAACCCCAAAGATAGTACTTACAGAGATTTAGACTATGCCACTTTATGCATGCGTCAGGATTGAGGGCCCAAGTTATTTAATCATAACAGTTTTGATTCACGTTTAAGAAATTCGTGGCCCTTTGCTTTAAGTTTTAACTATTTTTAACTAATTTTCCTAAAAGTCTTATTTTGTTTCACATAAGTTTGAAAAATGGGCCCTCGATTCTGATGCACACGATCGCAGCTACCGATGAACCTCAGATTAGTGTTGTGAAAAAGCTCGAGTCGACGCTTATACGCTTGAGTCGACGCTTAAAAGCTTGAGTTGACGCTCGAGCAGTTTCTGAATGTTCAAGTTTGGAATCTACCAAGACGCTTTACGCTCAAGCAGTAGCCTAAGCGTTTTAGTGAAAAGTATTCCGAGCGCCGAACTCGGCGCTCGGCTCGAGCTTTAGCGTGAGTGTATTGCAGATTGCTATTGTAAAAAAAGTATTATAGAAAATAAAATGGTTTTAGTTGAGTATACTTTTAATGATAGTAGTACAAAAATAACAGTGCCTAAACTAAATATTATAATAATAGAAGCCTTTTATCACACTTAGTTCAATTCATTGACTCCGTACTTAATTTCCATCGTATCTGGCATCGTATTTTCACACTGCTCCATAGGTGTAAAACAACTAGGAGATTAATTGATAGTTTCTGCTCGTTCACTTACAGGACTTGCTTATACGACCAAAGTCAACAGATAAATAATACTAACTGTACCGCCACAACTCCCAAGATTTTTATTTACCATAATGTATTTCTACCCGCATTAAAAATTTCTGCGCTCGGACGCTTGAGCGCATGGTGTGCGTCACGATTGCTCCGCCACATTATCCGAACAGAAAAAGAAATCGCTAAAATTGCTGTCGAAATTAGTTAAAATCGAAGGGAACAAACCAAACAATTGTCAAAGCAGAAATAAAGAAGTTATAGGGGCTTTAACTTGGCCGCGCGAACGTAACGTGGAGGATTGCGCGGCCATGGAGATCTCAGCAACTACTTGGGATAGAGATCTAATTCTTTTTGTTAATTGAACATTTCATTTGTCAACAATTGTCGAAAAAATAAGTATAAGACTAAGATCAATATTCCACG
This sequence comes from Pseudoips prasinana, assembly GCA_951640165.1. Classification (NCBI taxonomy): domain Eukaryota; kingdom Metazoa; phylum Arthropoda; class Insecta; order Lepidoptera; family Nolidae; genus Pseudoips; species Pseudoips prasinana. Next base: position 11,939,942 of record OX621241.1, on the reverse strand, counting down.
AAATATTCACCCTGGAAGTTCTGGCCGCGCAATCGTGCACCTGATGTTTCTTTAATCTCGATTATTTCTTCAAACTTATGATTTCATGCAGTAAAACTGTTACAAGAAGAAAGGTCTTAATATGTCCAAAGTACCGAAAGCATTTAATTCCACCAAAGTTTATTAAAACAGACGAAATCAAGCCAAAACAAAAGTTACGTGGCCGCGCAGTCGTAACGTTACTTTGAACGGTGATATCTCATTATCTATAAATGTTAAGATTTCGGCGTGAACATCCATTTATTCGTAATATTAACCACATCAGATTTTCATATCGTTTTACCCTCAGAACAGTTTTCTACGCGTGTAATCTCAAAAATGATGTATCTCTTGCAGTGTTTGCGCTGAGTGACCATAATTTCGGTTTAATATGGGAATATCTTTTGCTCTACTAGATGTAAATGTACCTATTAGGAATAATTGTTGTAGAATTAGCTAAGATAAAACAGTTCAATGCACTTTCCTTTTTCCGTTAATCAAACGACTTTTTGTTATGTATTGACGAGTTATAATTTTATCAATGGAACAGGTAATGGTAATGGCAAAAGTATTTCTAGGGCTGGAATTCGACCATTTACGTAAAATAAATAAGATAAGTAAAATTACGAATTCACTGTGTGGTGACGGCGTAGAATATCATCTCATCCCGTGGGTGGCGTAGAAATCGTCCCAAGGGAACTACCTACTGACCTATTAAAGAACGGGCAGCAGCGTTTTTCTGTGAACTTTGGGGAGGCTTTTGTCCAGTTGTGGACGTATATATATTATTTTTATAATATCCTCGTACATTATTTACACACGGCCATCTGATCCCAAACCAAGCAGAGCTTAACACATAATACTTTTCTTTTGTATATACATATATAGATAATTACACCCAGACTCAGGACAAACAGACATGTTCATGCACACAAATATCTGTCCTGGGTGGGAATCGAACCCACGACCTCCTGCGTGAAAAGCAAGCATTTGCCAACCACGCCAACAGGCCCGTCAAATTTGGCTGACATGGTGAAGTGTAGTGCTTTTATGGTCACAAATTCTACGAAAATATAACGTGATTGGAACAATTTAACGTCCCACATTTAGTTTCTAATTTAGTATGTATTTCAAATTAGGGGCCTATTTTTTGTCGGCTAGAAATATAATGAAATATTCATAATTTGAAATTTTCTCTCAAAATGAAAAATGTACGGTGTGCTAACCGTTCATTAAATGTCAGTGCAATTAAATGTATGTAAAGTGTCAGTGAATGTTCCACGGGATGAATCGTAATGAAAATGCAAGTCGTCCGAATCAAACCACGTCTTTATGAACACTAATATAAACAATGTATAAAAATGTTCTGCTACATGTCATTGCACTAAGTACCAAATGTAGGTTGCGATCAAAGTGCAACAACGCGGGCCTTTTCTAACATAATTTGCTAAATATACATTAAAATCATGTACGTGCACCGTACATATTTCCACCACAAACAAAATGCAAATTAACACTAAACATAGATAAATCATAAAAAAATAATGCAAAATATTATAAATTCCTAATATGTAAAAATGTAAACATAAATCTATTATAAAAAGTCAATGTCTTAAAGAGCACATGCATCATTGTGTCTTGTAGTGTCAAATTTCACTTCAGCTGACTCTGAGGAACGGTTCACACTAGTCGCCTTATTCACTTCACTTTGCACTTTAGTGTCCCTTTTGTTGACCACGCTGTACCCGACCTCGATGTCCTCTTCACCTTCTCGTCTGCTTCTCGCTTCAAGCGAACTCTCCCCCTGTCTTTTGGTTGTCATTTTACGCCAACAGTAAACCGATGTTACAAACAGTGCAATGCTAATAAAAATATCCACATAGATCATAATGTAGTGATGGACATCGTGTGAGGATAAGGTTTCCAACTGCGATTGATCTTTAATTGCTTGAAGATCTGTGCTAATCTTCTTAAACTTATCTTCGTGCGTCTCAAGTTTCCAAGACGAATTTCGAATTGAGGTGTTAATTATGTTGTTAATGGGAGAGACCACCGGAATAATCATGGCATTTGGTTCCCTAATTAATACATCAGTTATGTGTTGCATATTTGCATACAGTGTAAAAGCATCGCCTTGCAATGTACATCCTTGCCTAAGTGTTATCAGTCCCGTATGATGTAATGTCTCCGATGACATTTGTGTTCCGCAAATTAATTGCATTTGGCACGTGCTACAACAATAATACAACCATGTGTTTTGTTTATGTAATTTAATCCACTTATCTGTGCATATTTTTATTTCCGTATGACAATACGCGCTATGTTCTTCATTGTTATGTATCAGCTGTATATCGCATATAGATTTATGTCGATCACCAGTGCTGTATATGGGGTGATCTAATTTGCACATTAGAGTCTTATCATGAATCTTTTGGCACCCTTGTATATGTGATTGTTTAAGAGGTATAAAAGCATATTGTTTCGAGTTAATGGCAATTAATTCTGAGTTAGGTATAATGTACAATACCCGGTCAATATCTATGGGTTGGGGGTATGCTGATTAATCTGTTTACGTCATATAGTGCATCATTCAAAATTGGTACTTTTTTAAAGGACTTTTGCTGGACTCTCTCCACACTATCTTCTGTAACTGTTGGTCGTCTTGGTGCAGTAAAATCATGTGATACATATTTTCACAGTCTGCAGTAAAAACGTACTTGTATCGCCTCCATCCCATTAATAAAATCAATAAATTTTGATGAAGCTTAGGACCGCACTCCATCAAGTCATTCAAACTGTAGCCAGTGTCAGTTTTCTGTGAGGCATTGAAAACAACTCTTAGTTTCGTTGTCACTGAGTCCTGTTTAAGGACTCCATGGTGAGGTAAGAAGCATATCCGGGTTACGGTCAGACCTACTATCTTTCATATGCCCCATTTCCAAATATTCTTGCATAAATTTAGTGTAACTTTCCGAAAACATCTCATCCCTGCACATTTTCCTTTCTAATTGCATAAATTGTGCTATTGCCCGTGATTAATAAATCTGTCAATTTATGCTCAGATGGTAGCAACATAGGGTAAATAGAAATGCTATTCCACAGGTAGAGTCCCTCCGTTCGAGTCGGTTCTAAAATCACCACACGTAGCTTTGAGTTAATAATTGTTACATTACTGCCTATTAACCGAGAACATTTGAAATTTCCGGAATGCAAGCAGCAATGTCGCGTCATATAGTGAAAACAGAACGAAGTTCTATTTTTTGGAATTGTTTTGTATTACCTGATTTGAAAATGTGTATAGAAGAAAATAATAGTGTATTGAAATGTTTTATCTTAGCCAATTCTACAAAAATTATTCCTAATAGGTACATTTTAGTTCCCATATTAAACCGAAATTATGGTCACTCTACTAGAACATTGTAAGAGATAACATCAGTTTTGCGATTACGGGCAGAAAACTGTTCTGAACGTAAAACGACATGTCAATCTGATGAGGTTAATATTACGAATAAATGGATGTTCACGCCGAAATCTTAACAATTATAGATAGGTAATGAGATATCAGCGTTCAAAGTAACGTTACGACTGCGCGGCCACGTAACTTTTGTTTTGGCTTGATTTAGTCTGTTTAAATAAACTTTGGTGGAATTAAATGCTTTCAGTACTTTGGAAATATTAAGACCTTTCTTCTAGTAACAGTTTTACTGCATGAAATCATAAGTTTGAAGAAATAATCGAGATTAAAGAAACATCAGGTGCACGATTGCGCGGCCATAACTTCCAGGGTGAATATTTCGTGGAATATTGATCTTAGTCTTATACTTCTTTTTTCGACAATTGTCAACAAATGAAATGTTCAATTAACAAAAAGAATTAGATCTCTATCCCAAGTAGTTGCTGAGATCTCCATGGCTGCGCAATCCTCCACGTTACGTTCGCGCGGCCAAGTTAAAGCCCCTATAACTTCTTTATTTTTGCTTTGACAATTGTTTGGTTTGTTCCCTTCGATTTTGACTAATTTCGACAGAAATTTTAACGATTTCTTTTTCTGTTCGGATAATGGGGCGGAGCAATCGTGACGCACACGAGCGCATCACTCGAGCCTTAAAGTCTTAGCCTTCAGCGCTCGCAAGCCTTAAACGGTCAAGCACTTAACGCTCGAGCCTAAATGCTCCAAAGCGTCAACTCGGCGCCCAAGACTCCACGCTCAGCGCTCATTTTTACAACACTCGTGGACCTAAACTATCAAAGGACTTACTCAAAGGTCCAGTCGGTTAAGAGTTTATTACAGTGTAAATTTCAGCTACGGTGGCCAATCGAGAATAGACAACTACGCAGGAGTTGTACACGTGTGAGTGTCGTCCACATACAGATGCGCTCTTTGTTCCCTTACACTCTTCCGATGGGACGGCTATCCACACGACTGGGCGGGAGGTCAGGCGAAGGACTGACAGCTTTACGGCTCTTGGCTATAGGTTCAATGAATTCTTTCACTCATGCTCCGATAAGATGACCAAAGACAGACAGACTTCAAGGAGACTGTATAGAGTATACAAGAGAGTGTTAGAGGCAAATCTATATACCGAAGCATCTCAATTCGGGAGCCAGTTACAATGTATTTATTTATTTAAAAGTTTTACACATACCTAGATGTACAGTGGCGGACTTACTGCTGGAGGCATTCTCTACCAGTCGACCTTAGGGTGATGCAGAGAAAATAAAGGAGAGCCAGGTACAATGTAACTATCCTCAATTACTTAGTATTAATACTTATCATTTTTAATAGCTGACTCTTGTCCCTACAGACTACACTTACCTACTACTAGGTATATGTCGAAGATGAATTTGTGCATTGAGCGCCGTAAGATTTATACCTCGGAATCCAAAGCCAGTCAATGATTCCTTATAAAAACTTTGGAAATGTGTTTTTAATATAGTATATAGAAAAAAATGTGCGATCTCAATTATTTATTATTAGATATATTTTAAAAAGGAGAACTATTACAAACTTGATCTTGGGTCTCAAGGGGCTGCATGTATAAAGATGAGGGGGGGGGGGGGGGGGGGGGAGGAGGTGATTTTATACTTCCCTCGGAGGAAAGCAGTTTTTAACCGGTTCTAGTTCATTTAACCATGTTGCTGTAACCAGCGCTACTACACCATTCTACGGTGTAAATGTCAGTAATAGTTATAGCACGCGATTAATTATGAGAAAAAAGAATAGAATATTCGATACCGACAACCTTTGCGCCATTCTTATCTTCGGGATTTATTTTCTTGGTGCCGCAGCACTCTATAATAATAAAATATTATTTGACATATCTCGAAAAATATATTTTAAAATTTTCATTTTACTTTTCTACCTATTCCATTTCCCAATCCTTATCCCTGAGGCATACAAAAGGAATATTGTATGAACGTTGAAAGGATTATTTGAATTCCTCATGGTTAGCCTGATGGTTCCCTACTTGGACTAAATACGCTGTAGTTAGCTTTCATTCATTTGAGCATACTTCGTAAACAATATGTCAAGACCAATACGTCAGTAAATCCATCTGGCATCTGTCACTGTCGTTAATTTCTAATTGTGCACGTTTGTTGCTTGTAAATCTAATTATTATAAATGGAATCTACATAATTTATGAATATCTTCTGACATTTACCTTAAAATTATTCGAAGGGTAAATAAACATAATGTCGTCTCGAAGACAAGATTACCTTTTCGAGCCATTTAAGGTTACTGAAGTAAAATATCGAGGTTTTGACAGCCCCAGGCCTCGTAGCGGCCACAGAATAGCTTGTGATGATGCCAATATTTATTGTTTTGGTGGTTACAATCCATCATTGCTGCCTCTACCATGTAATCATAGAGATAACCCCACCTGGACTCCAGCACGGCCGCTATTTAAAGAATTGTGGAGCTTCTCAATAGCTAGCAGAAAATGGAAACAACACAGAGTAATAGAAAATATGCCGGAAGAACTAGCGTCAAACGCTATGTGTATGAACGGGAGGTACTTAATGGTTAGTATGTATCCATATGTAACATTGTAGAGAAACAGTAATTGAGAAGTTATTTGTATAAATAGTATGACACTTGTGTTTGTTTTAGATATTCGGAGGCACAGGTGCCCCCTTCGGTAACAGATGTAGTAATGACGTGATAGTGTGGCGCACGTGTAATGACGACGCCAGGCTGCAGATCTTGGATGTGACTGGGAGTAGGCCCCCTGGCCAGTATGGACAAGCTATTTTATGTTACAATGACAGCTTTTACACTATTGGTGGAACCAATGGTTTTGCATACAACTGTGATATTTATAGGTAACAATAATCCTGTTTTTAATATCCATCTACTATAATACAAATTAAAATCAATTTATATAATATAAATAAATAATTTAATAAATAAAATAATAATTATATAATATAAATAAATTAAAATTAATAATATGATTTTTTTATCTTAAAGCCGGGTTGCTAAAGTTATACAGACATTTGTCCTGGGTGAAAATAGAACCTACAATGTTTGGCTTAGCAGTCAGGGTCACTAACCGCTAGGCCTACAGACCACACTTCATATAAATCAATCCAATTTATAACCCTAGTAAAGAGTTTTAAATAAGTAAGGATAGAAATTGCAAAATTTTACATATTACATTTAACATAATTTTACATGCACATCAGATATTTTTAATAACCAATAAGTTTTTAATAACCAATGTTTCATGTCATCACTGATTTTTATTATGTTAAAAACCATGATATTGTAACACTGATTCAATTTAATATTTGGTTTCTTCAGGCTAGATCTCCGGACACTGGTGTGGGAGCCAGTGTTTGTCGGCACAGGTCAAGAAGGTGAGCCCATGGGCAGGTACAGACATGAGATAGCCCGTGTGGGCAGCAAGCTGTATATCATTGGAGGAGGAACTGGCGAATGGGCATTTGAACTAATGGAAATACCAATGTTTGATTTTGACACTAACACTTGGACAACATTGACTCCAAAAGCTGATGATAGTTCCAAAGACTCAGTTTGTCCCTTACCCAGGAAATGCCATAGCGCAGTACAAATTGATACCCCTGATGGAGCACAGGTGTTTGTGGCAGGTGGTTCAGATGGACAGTCAGTGTTTGAAGATATATGGAGGTTAAATATGTCTGATTTACAATGGACTGTAATGCAGAAGACAGTGCTCCCACATCCTCTTTATTTCCACTCTTCTGCAGTTACCTCCTATGGTTGTATGTATGTTTTTGGTGGTATTGAACCTAAGAATGAGGCTACAAGTAGGAATAATATATTGTATAAAGTCTGGTTGTGTGTTCCAAAGTTGAGTGAGATGTGTTGGGAGGCACTGTTGCATTTTCATCCTAACTTAGATCAAGTAGACAGTAAATCACTTTTAAATATTGGAGTTCCACTTCATCTTGTACAAAGGTTACATATCTAGTGATGGGAATAATTTTATGTCTCGCAATACTATTGTGTTCTATTTATTCATAATAATTTGAGTTTGATCATGCAAGACTTGTTAATAAATATATCAGATAATTTGTATTTAAACACTTTAAAGTTGTTTAATTTATTAGTTCACTCATCCAATGTGTCAAACAGACATGTTCATGCGCACAAATATCGGTCCCTGTCGAACTCCGATTGGGAAAGGCAAGTATTTACCAGTCAGTTATATAATGAGTTTTGACCCAAGGGGTTTTCTGCTTTTGTCATTTCACAATAGTTGGTTGGTATTAGATGAACATGCTTTATTTATACAAGCCTAAACAAACTATTAAGGAATGAAAATTTAGAGGCCGCCTAGTGGGATTGGGATAGAGTTGATCCAGCTCGCAGGTGAACGAGGCGTCGAGGCGGTGACGGCAGCCGATAGCTCAACTCCCCCTCAGCACAGCGGTGGCAGTAACTGAAGTGGCATCTACTTCTGCTACTTATTAGCAGCTTCGGGTAGACAGAGATGTGTTTGTAGCACAGTCACTGTGCTTGAGTGGCAGGAGTTGCCAATTCGGACAAACCAAAGCCATGCCCCAAGTAGTTGGGATACATACCCTGGAAGGGCCAGGCTGTGCCCCAACTACCTGGGGCATGACGCGAAAGGGGAGCTTCGGAGTAGCAAACCCGTGGGCGGTGTGAGTAGACAAAAAGAAAACGGTAACGGCCATTTTGAGCAGCTGATGTACCGACGCCGCGCCAGCACATCAAGCTACCCCAATCTGTCAAATTTCCCCAATTGAAAGTGAACCGTGAAAGTGAGAAGTTATGCTTATGTGATAAAGTTGAAAATCTATAAAATTTGACAAATTGGTGTAGCTGGATGTGTTGGCGTCTCTACATACCCCACGCCAAATCGAACGCCAAGTAATCGAATGTCTAAATACTCGGAACGTTCATAATATGGTTAATAAATGGATCATTCTCTACTAGAAAAGTAGGTTAGGTTAGAACTGCGACCATATATTGAGCAACAAGTAGTGATAACGCTTAAGGACACATTCGATCAAATGTTAAATTTATTAATCATTCGATATTATAAACGTTCGAGTATTTAGACATTCGATTACTTGGCGTTCGATTTGGCATGGTACACCCTGTACATATACCTACTTTATTACTTGGAATAGCATGGAAAGGTATAAGATTAGACTCGATCAGTTCACATTGTTTGTTGGATCCTATTAAAAGCCTTTCCAGTGTCACAGCTCCCATGTTTATACATTAAAATATAATAGTAGCCGTGACAGAGGTCTACTGGGCGGCCTGGAACTACACTAGGGTGACCACTGCCTATACCTATGTACGTTAAAGAAAGAAGGAGAAAAAGTCAATTATATAATAAATAAATCTCCTCTATATCTATCACCTCTGTTCTATCCTTCATAACTCCAATGCTCCTACATATCTCCGTGAACGCTTTGAGTATTTAGTCCCGCGAGAGAAAATTTTTCGTTCAACCACTTCACTTCTTCTTCGAATGTCTTCTCACTCCTCAAGCCGGTATGACGGATCATTTACTGTTCAGGCAGTGCGTTTGTGGAATGCTCTTCCACATTCAATTCGCGCTACAACATTATATATATGTTATAAAATTAGGTATGTAGGTAAAGTAAGTAACTTAGTATGTAGTAGGTATTAGTTAACAGGTTTATGTATATATATATTTATTTACTAATGGTAGATTATGTTTTGTTTTTATTTTTGTATTATTTTCATTACCTTAGTTCATAGTTATTTCAAATTGTTGTGCACTGATTGTAACCCATTACATATAAGCTCTCACTCTAAGAAAGGTTTGCTGGAAGAAAACTCATAGTTGAGTTAAGCTCGCCTGTGTACATGATATGGCTAATCTTTTATGTAAATATGTATTTCTGTGTGCAATAAAGTATAAATAAAGCGCCATCTAGTCCAAACTAAGCAAAGCTAACAAAGACAACGGACATAATGCTTAATTTTTGTTTATATAAGTACACACATTACACAAAAACATTTAGATCAAGACAATTGTTTATTTATTCATGTCATATAATTTATTCATACTATATAATTTGACTGCACGTGGGCACAGCGGCTAAGACAGTCGCCTCGCCACTTCGTGTCGTGGGTTCGAGCCCCGCGCCGTACAGCTATTTGTGTGACCCATAAATAATGGTTCTGAGTCAGGATGTAATTTGTGTCCGTCTATTATATGTTTGTAAAGTACCCCGCAACACAGGGATTAGATTGAATAACACGGGCGTTGTCTTAAAAAAAGAAGGAGTCTCGTGTGAGGATCCAACCGTACCGTAAACTTTGGTCCAGAAGATAGTTTCTCAACCATCTGGGCCTCGGTGGTCGTCAATTACAAGCCTGATGCGTCTATCTAGTTTCGTATTTATAAATCAAACTTACTTGACTTTAAGTTACGGATTAATATCTAAGCTGTTTACGTACTTACTTACTAATCGTATGGGCAGTGGTTACCCTAGTGTCAGAGTTATTCAAGCCGCCCAGTAGCCCTCTGACATGGCTTAACGACTGTTGTCTAATGACTACAACCGGGACCGACAGCTTAAAGTGCACTGCGAAGCACGGAGACGCTCAGAAATTAAACAACTTTGGCGGTCACCGATCTATGGATTGACCGCGAGGCTAGTTGCTTAACCTCACCGTTCACATAAGGCCCGGGGAGAGCATACTTATATGGTTAAGAAACGCGTCGGGATGATTTACTTTCTTAAGTTAAACCGGTTAGTTAATGCACTGGGCATTTACTAGCGCCTCAGTTTGAGCTTAAACCTTCTGACTGTAAATAAATAGTTCTCATCACGCAAACAAACTAAAACAAAAGCTAATGCTAGCTTCGTACATTAATACTTAACAATGTATCAGGATTCGGGCCGAATTGCGGCCAACTTGTTCATCGGTCTCCTCCCTCACTCTAATAACCTAATGGGACGGCGATCCAACCAAAACATGACCGGGGAGAGATCAGACACAGGACCGGTATTCTTTTACGTATTCTCATGAGGGTGTAGTTAATTTTTCTTGTCAAAATCCTATAATTTTTAATAATTAATGTAATTATTAATATCTTGGGCCCACTAAAACACGGCCATCTGATCCTAAACTTGGCAGATCCTGTACCATCGCAACCAGACAACCTAACATACTTATGTTTCTAATTACTTACGAATTATAAATATATTACAGCCAGACGAAGAATAAATAATCTTGCTGATCATGGATCCCACGACCTCTCGCTTGGCAGTAGTTGGCAGGTCACTAAACACTAGACCAACAACCAAATCAAAATATTATGAGTCTGTCCTACGCGGTGTTTCTTTAATCGTCCTTATTTGTTAATTTGAGGCTAGGCTTTCACTGATTCACCGAACTGACTTTCAAGTCATACAACTTGTCAAAGAATAATATTTTACTTCGTGTAATACAGGTCAAAAAGGCAAAATTTTGTAGTAAACATTAACATTTTTGGTTCAATAGCGTGTTTCTAGCCCTTGCCTTGGAATAACGGGTTAAGTCTAGAAATTAACACAGTTGGAATGAAGTGCCACTTAACTCCGACATTAACGGCTCTTTGAGTAGTTAATTCTTTACTTATTCTGAATCCTTTTGAATGTCAACATTAAGTCAAGGGTGTCTAGGGAGGTACTGTATAGCGAGCGTGTGCCGTGTTTCAACAAGTGTTAGCGTTCACGGCGGTGTAGGGTGGACGTCGGGAGCGTCGGCGTCGTCGGCTATCGGCGGTTTCGCGCCAATTCCGCCCGCAGTGATGGGAAGCACGCCTCGCGGGCGGGACACGCTCGCCTCGTCCTCTCGCACTCGCGATCCGAATGCGTACAACTCTCAATAGTTAACGATTCGAAAACTATTAATCTGATAACACATTTGTTTCGGATTTCGTTATCCTCTTACTAAAAATGATGCTCTACAATATAAGTTTTAACCATACGGTGGCAATTCTATTGCTTCTAAAATTGATTCAAAGTGTGGAACTCCTTGATGATATAATGGTGCGATCATTCATGGTGGGATGTTTGTTGAATGATGACAAATGTCGTGGGCAGTGGTAAACATGACGGAAACCACGGAAGATATGACAGTGGAGACATCGACGGTAGCGTCGTTGCCTCACCGCTCTCCTACACTTGAGCTTCATGCGGCGTACACCACTTTCGAGATCCTTGTTGCTTTAGTGGCGGTTATTGGAAATTCCATGGTGATCTATGCGTTCCGTCGCGAACGTAGACTCCGAAGACGTACAAACTATTACATCGTGTCATTAGCTGTGGCGGATCTGCTGGTCGGACTCCTCGGCATTCCATTTGCGATTCTGGCTTCGGTTGGTTTGCCGAGAAACCTTTATGGTTGTTTATTCACTGTGTCAATGTTAGTTATTCTGTGTACTATAAGTATCTTCTGTTTGGTGGCCGTTTCTGTGGACCGTTATTGGGCGATTCTGCATCCTATGTGCTACTCGAGGAATGTGCGCACCAGAACTGCCATAGGTGAGTAATAGAATAGTCACTTCATTATTCTTTTGAAAAGCCATAACTTTGTGATCATTTAAAGCATAGCCGAAGAACATCATCCATTAAGGTAAATTTTGCCCTTAAAATTGCCCTTGCCCGTGAGTGGCTAGAGGTCACGTCACTGTATATTTTATTGCCACCTATTGAAGATCATTGTTTAGTTACAATGGCTATCAATTCCATACAAGACCAGCGTACGCAATGTATATAATGCGTAATGTTAGTTTAAAATCAATTTATGTTTCATAATAAAACACTTTAATGAATTTTCAGGTACCTTTCCGATTTCCTCCATTCATAAATTAATTTTAAAGTTAACTCTGATTCGCGTTAGATTCTTAAATAGAGTCGAAAAAACGGATACTTCTCTATATTATTTTAAATTAAGCCATAACTACACCTTTTTTTTTTTATTTATTTATTGAGCAAAAATAACAAAAGTTTGTTTTTTAGAAGTGGCACAGAAACCTCTAGGGTTTGAGTGTGCCACTTTACAATATGTCGCCGGCACTTAAGAATAACATTAGGTAGTGGATAAAAGAAGTACCTAAAGTATAATATTCACCCGCAATTAAAAACTCTCATCAAATTGACAAACAAATACACAAACTAACAAAAAAAGAAATGATGGGTATAAAAAAACCAGCATTTACTACATTTTATTGTAATGCGCTGATAATTCTGAAAGTGCCGGGGGGCAATGGAGTGTTACACAGATGCAATTTTTTAAAATTAAATCAGTTTAATTTCAAATTTTTAACTCTAATACATGAATGGGTTGGGTTTAATTTCATTAATAAAAAATGTATATATATATAACACTTATGTATATATAACACTTTATTTAATGAAATTGAACCCAAGGATTACTGAAGAGAGCAGGAAATGTTTCTGTGGAATCACAAGACATTGTTCAATACGTAAGTGTGAAGGATAAATAAGAATCACAATTTAATCTTAACAGGTCAAATTATATAGATAATATCGGTTTGCAAAATACACAACAGCAATTGTTTTGGAATTTGACAAAAGTGGCAAAGTTAACAGGCAACGTAAAAAACGATTCCTTTGGTATTTGGCGTTTTCCAATGGTATAACTAATCAAATGCAGTCCTGCTCTAGAAGACTTGATCATTTTAAAATTATGTCACTGGACAAGCGACGTAATTTAAAGGATGCAATGTTTGCGTGCAAAGTAATGATATAATTGATCGTTCGTTTGTTAATACTAAACCTTTTCTATTTCCGTGACCCATGTTGAGGTTCACCCATCGCAGTCCTAGAACACCATTTTGTTCGCTGCGGAGGGGATCAGATTTAGGTGGTAGTTCCTCATGCGCTAGGTGGCGAATGGTTGTAATGATCAAATTCTTTTCACTGACTAGTGAAGAACAAAATTGTACAAGTATATTAGCGATCTCTAACCTCTTTTTATAAAGTATTTTCATGTAGATAAGTGCTCATAGGTTAAGCTTAGTGTACACAAATGTACTGTTTCATGTGTATGCAGAGTACATCTGCAACCGATCATTACAGTATTATTATATTTATTTGAATGTGAATAGACCTAGGAACTATTCCTAGGTCTATTCACATACAAATAAATTTAAATTATTTATTTAAAGTTAAATATTTTTCCTCATTTATCAGGTACTAGCTGTGCCTGGCGGTTTTACCCGCGCTAAACTTTATAAATGCCTATGTGTTAATCCAGGGTGTCAGCTAACTCCATACTAAATTTTATTAAAATCGCTCCTGCTGTTTAGACGTGAAGAAGTAACAAACATACACACTCAAAAATCGCCTTTATAATACTAGTATGATGACTGGCCTGGTGGTCTAGTAGTTAGTGACCCTGACTGCATAGCGAGATGTCGTCGGTTCGACCCAGGACAAATCTTGGTGTAATGAGCATGTTTTGTTGTGTCTGGGAGTAGTACATCCATAAAGTGTTTATATTTAGGAACATAAAGGTATGTTTATCAGTTGTCTGGTTGCTATAGTAAAAGCTCTGACTAGTTTGGGATGAGATGACAATGTGTTATTGTATTAATTTATTTCTGACATTATAATAGAATTTGTGTAAAAGGAACGTTGCTTTTTTGCTGTGTGGTGACAGCATAGAATATCATCACCCCATTTCATCCCGTGGCGGGCGTAGAAATCGACTGAAACTATGACCATCAAACTGCGATCGCCAACCTTAAATTCTTTGGGGAGGCTTTTGTCCAGCAGTGGACGTACTTTGGTTGATATGATGATGATGATGAATAGCCTATTTACACAGGTAAAAAAATGTGGGTAACCTATAATATAGCTAAATAAACCGGCAAGTTTATACGGGGAAAAATTATTTCGCCTATTTTGGAAACTGATCAATCAATTGGTTTAGTTTTTAGGTGTCAATCGAAATTGGTTTCCATATTTGCCGACAGACATATAATTATACGTTTATATACTTAGGTAGAGTAATAGTTTAGTCTATTAAAGTATATAATTAATGATAATACACGTGCTATTTTCAGCATACACTTATGGTTTATGCCAGAGCTTGCATGCATTATCATTAATTGAGTTCCTTAAATTTTATATTACTACTTGGACTAACAACATTAAATAAGCTTAACGGTCTTAGAGTCACGTAGGTTGGGTAATGCAACGTGCTTCGTCTGAGTACGTAGGTACCTATTGTGATTATTGGATAAGAAGCGTCTCGTGACAGTCAGTGGTAACACTTTAAAATAGTCCTGTAATACAGCGCGATGCATTGTGGCATTGAGTTTATTAAAAAAAGTATTAGGTACTAGCTGTGCCCCGCGATGTTACTCGCGTTAAAGTTTATAAATTATAGCCTATGTGTAATTTGGATATATAAGCTATATTACTACAAAGTTTTATTTAAATCCGTTCGGTAGTTTTTGCGTGAAAGAGTAAAAAACATCCATACATACTCACAAACTTTCGCCTTTATAATATTAGTAGGATATGGTTTTGCGCTTTACCTGAAACTGACCTGCCGAGCAAGCGTGGCATTAAGCGTGGCTGCAGGTGTGGAGCATCGGTTAAGACAGTCACCTCGCTACTTCGTGACCCGGGTCCGAATCCCGCGCAGGGCAACTATTTGTGTGACCCATATATAGTTATTCTGAGTCTGGATATACTTTGTGTGTGTGTGTACATAGGCGGTCTACTTTTTTAAAAAAGAAGAAAAATAAATATAAATCTGAAGCATTCGAGAAAATTCCCATGCTCACCGTCATAATACCTATGTTTTTCTATGACCTCATTCGTAGAGAGAAATAAGCCTTCGTCATCATGCCAGCTAAGCTGATGGCAAACTAAGATGTGGTCAAAGGTTGACCGTACGATCTCATGAGATACCTGTTCACTCTGTCTTTGAATGTTTAGTTAGGGCCAGAGTAATCAGGTATTTCATAAGAAATATTGCAATGGTTTTTGATTGTAGACTTTGTTTAGGAGGGAATTCGACAGCTTCGCCGAATTCTTTTTATATATAATTTTCGCAATATTGTTGTTAATGACAACGTGTTGAGTTTTGGCGCCAGCGCGGAAAAAGACGCATCAGGGCATTGTTTCATTTTCATAAACTGGTGTAAATTCAAGTTTTTATGTGTAAATATAGTGGATTTTTAGACATAACATCATGGACAACGTACACAAGTGGAGGAAAGTGCCATATTGCCGTGAATTGCGATTTTCTGTGTTGAATCTAAAACTCCATATAAGCCTCTAGTAAAGTCTCCACTGCTTTACTGGGGTACGACAAAGACTACTTATGACTTGACTGGGACGGACTTTACTTGACATGACGAAAATAAATGAAATTAAAATATATTTTACGGAAGGCTCCTTAGGCCGAAGAAGCCAGAGCCGTATACTGAATGTAAAAAAAAATGACAACGTGTTCCAGTGTCGTTATATGAACGACGTCTCTATATATTAATCCTAAAACTTACCTACTCACAACACTCACACACTCACATAAATTTAGTTGTCTTTTTATGTATTTGGGATTAATGAACGGCGTCTTCTGGCACAGGCATTCATATGCCTAAAAGACGCCAACAAATTTGTTGTATAAAATATCTGTGTAATAATGCAATAAACATTTTTCTATTGTATTTGTATGAAGGTGGCTAAGCTAAAAGTTGAATATATGCGACTAAAATTTAATACTAACTTCTTATTACAATTTTAACTTTTGATTATTTACATTATTTGAATCGTTTCAAAATGTATAATTTATAATTTGTTTTGCTTACACCAATTTAAATTAATTTTTAATTTTAATGTCATATTTTTATTTAGTCTTTTATAATTTACATTAATATTGATATAACTATTTTTTTCCTCATTATTCATACTTATTTAGTAATTGTATTATACATATATAGTAATTGTAACACAGTGGAATATATACTACACTAGCGGCCCGGTACGTGCTTCGCTGCGTATAAGGCATAGTAATAAAAAAAATATTATTAAGTTCATTTATTCAATCAAAAAATATTTTAAATTGCTAAAAGATGTTGATTTTAAATTTTCTTTACATTAAAAATACCTGTATTTACTGATGAAATTTGTGCAAAGAATTGTTGTTGTTATTAAAATAACTCAACATAATACTTATCGCATGACAGTTATATGATTTTCCTTTACACTGAGGTTCTTCTTCCATATAGGAAGATGATCAACACTATCAAGTCTTACATCTCGAGGGGGAAGGATTGCTGCATTCGAATTTTTCTTCTTTTGAGACCTAGTTTAACTTTAATTAAATAGGCACTATTCTATAAAAATGACGTCCTCATAAGTATCCTCCTTCCTCTTCTAAGTTTGCTTCCATATTTATACTGTTTCCAATTACTGTAACAACTTTTCTGACATATGGTGTGCAATAAATAGATGAAATAAATGTCATATATTGCAGAAGAAAGTCATCCTTTTTCTTTGTAACGATGGAACATATAGGCAAAGACTTTTAGCGATTTTCAGTTTAAACTATTTTAATTTAGTCTGGCCTTATGTCACCTGGCGATCATGTCCTGGATGACCTTAGGTTACTTGCAAGGAGGTGTCATTGAATTCCAAGAATTGTCTCATCTTCTCGAAATAATTCGCGGTAATCATCTCACTTACTAAAAGTAAACCAAACTCAGATTCGCAGTACATCTGTATATTAGACAATGGAGCAATGCTCATGAGTAAATAAACACAATTTTGAAATAAAAGTATCTATTTTTGTAAATTATAATTATATATTTTCTGGAAACATACATTTAGAGCCACAGGGCTCTAAATTTATGTTTCCAGAAAATTGAGGATAGTTGGATTGTAACAAATTATTTTTCCAAATTAGGTATGTTTCTTTTGATTCTTCGATTGGCTGTTACTTTGTTCGATTGTTTGAAATTCGATTCCTTATAACTAGGATAGTGAAAGAACTTTTACTTTGGTGTGATGACCTCCTTGACCATAAAATACTGGCTTGAGGATCGGTTGGTTCTTCATTATCCATTTCAGTGATGGTAGTAGCTGCATTAGTAGAGAAATATCATTTTCAGACTCACTAACATCTTCATTCGAATGGTGCAAGTTTCGTCTTATTTTTGCCATGTCATCATCACTTTCTGCGTCAGAGAAGTCTTGACCGTCATCACTTCCTGATGGTATAACTATATACTGCTCGAACCTTTGTCAGACAGATTCATCTTCGCCGTAATCTGTAATAAAATCTAATCGAAACAGAATATTAGATGTTAACTAATGCATGGTGTACCTTGAAATAAATTGATATTTTACTACATAAAACAGTAATATTTTGGAATAATAACTTACTTTCGTTTTATATGCACTATATCCAATACAAATATATTTTTTTCACTGCCAAATATTCGAGCGAACACCATCTGGTGACGCTGTCGACTGATATTTAGAATCGTACGCAATTTGGATGATGGACGCGATTTCATTATTTTCGTTAATTGAAAATTGTGTAAAAACTAAGTGTTTTGAATATTTGGCAGCAAAAATAAGTTGTTACAATCCAACTATCCTCAATTTTCTGGAAACATAAATTTAGAGCCCTGTGGCTCTAAATGTATGTTTCCAGAAAATTATAATTATAATTTACAAAAATAGATACTTTTATTTCAAAATTGTGTTTATTTACTCATGAGCATTGCTCCATTGTCTAATATACAGATGTACTGCGAATCTGAGTTTGGTTTACTTTTAGTAAGTGAGATGATGACCGCGAATTATTTCGAGAAGATGAGACAATTCTTGGAATTCAATGACACCTCCTTGCAAGTAACCTAAGGTCATCCAGGACATGATCACCAGGTGACATAAGGCCAGACTAAATTAAAATAGTTTAAACTGAAAATCACTAAAAGTCTTTGCCTATATGTTCCATCGTTACAAAGAAAAAGGATGACTTTCTTCTGCAATATATGACATTTATTTCATCTATTTATTGCACACCATATGTCAGAAAAGTTGTTACAGTAATTGGAAACAGTATAAATATGGAAGCAAACTTAGAAGAGGAAGGAGGATACTTATGAGGACGTCATTTTTATAGAATAGTGCCTATTTAATTAAAGTTAAACTAGGTCTCAAAAGAAGAAAAATTCGAATGCAGCAATCCTTCCCCCTCGAGATGTAAGACTTGATAGTGTTGATCATCTTCCTATATGGAAGAAGAACCTCAGTGTAAAGGAAAATCATATAATTGTCATGCGATAAGTATTATGTTGAGTTATTTTAATAACAACAACAATTCTTTGCACAAATTTCATCAGTAAATACAGGTATTTTTAATGTAAAGAAAATTTAAAATCAACATCTTTTAGCAATTTAAAATATTTTTTGATTGAATAAATGAACTTAATAATATTTTTTTTATTACTATGCCTTATACGTAGCGAAGCACGTACCGGGCCGCTAGTGTAGTATATATTCCACTGTGTTACAATTACTATATATGTATAATACAATTACTAAATAAGTATGAATAATGAGGAAAAAAATAGTTATATCAATATTAATGTAAATTATTAAAGACTAAATAAAAATATCACATTAAAATTAAAAATTAATTTAAATTGGTGTAAGCAAAACAAATTATAAATTATACATTTTGAAACAATTCAAATAATGTAAATAATCAAAAGTTAAAATTGTAATAAGAAGCTAGTATTAAATTTTAGTCGCATATATTCAACTTTTAGCTTAGCCACCTTCATACAAATACAATAGAAAAATGTTTATTGCATTATTACACAGATATTTTAAACAACAAATTTGTTGGCGTCTTTAGGCATATGAATGCCTGTGCCAGAAGACGCCGTTCATTAATCCCAAATACATAAAAAGACAACTAAATTTATGTGAGTGTGTGAGTGTTGTGAGTAGGTAAGTTTTAGGATTAATATATAGAGACGTCTTTCATATAACGACACTGGAACACGTTGTCATTTTTTTTTTACATTCAGTATACGGCTCTGGCTTCTTCGGCCTAAGGAGCCTTCCGTAAAATATATTTTTATTTCATTTATTTTCGTAATGTCAAGTAAATTCCGTCCCAGTCAAGTCATAAGTAGTCCTTGTCGTACCCCAGTAAAGCAGTGGAGACTTTACTAGAGGCTTATATGGAGTTTTAGATTCAACACAGAAAATCGCAATTCACGGCAATATGGCACTTTCCTCCATTGTGTACGTTGTCCATGATGTTATGTCTAAAAATCCACTATATTTACACATAAAAACTTGAATTTACACCAGTTTATGAAAATGAAACAATGCCCTGATGCGTCTTTTTCCGCGCTGGCGCCAAAACTCAACACGTTGCCAAATATTCAAAACACTTCGTTTTTACACAATTTTAAATTAACGAAAATAATGAAATCGCGTCCATCGTCCAAATTGCGTACGATTCTAAATATCAGTGGACAGCGAACACCATCTGGTGACGCTTTCCATAGCTAAACCATTGCTAAGTGTGTAAAGACTCATCCGTCAGCCAAAAAATGGCGCTAGGAGTCTTAAAACGAACGCTAGACATGATCATTTCGGTTGTACCAGATATGGCACAATATGCAATGTAGGGTTAAAACATTAAAGTAAATAAAAGTATTCTTAATATTATTCGACTTCCCATCGAAAGCTATTGTGTTCTAATAGTGTTGACTTAGTAATGATACCCAAGGGATTACTTATTTAAAATAATTTTCTTTCCTTAATATGGAAGCATAAATAATCTTATTTATTGAAATGTTAAAAATTATGTTCGATTTAAAATAAAAAAAAAAACAACAGTTATACAACAGTTCTAAAAATCTAAGCTTTTTGACAACATTTTGATAATTAGTCAATTAAATTTCTAAAGCACCACTTAAACACGCTCAGATATTAAATAACCCAAATACCGTGTATTTGGGCAATTTAATTTCTCAGCGAGCGTGACTCAATAGATGAAGGACCGAAGATTTATAATTTTTCATCTTCATGCTTTTATAAGCTGTCAGTCCGGGCGCAGTATCAGTTTGATGCGCCCATAGTAAAATGCTATCAGCGGTACGTTAATGATTGGCGAGGTTAAGCAACCTGGCTGGCGGACAGTCTGTAGATGGGTGACTGCCAAAATGTATTGATTTCTGAGCGTCTCCATGCTTCGAAGGGCACGTTAAGGTTCCGGTTGCAGCTATCAGGCAACTATCGTTAAGCCATGTCAGAGGCCTAATGGGCGCCATGAACAACTCCGACACTAGGGTAACCACTGCCCATACGATAAGTAAGTAGTCAGGGCAGTAAAAACTTCAGTAGTCAGGCCAGCAAGGCGGCCTGAATATATCAAACAATAATGGTAACAACTGCCTGCCTGATAAATTATAACGGTAGGTAACAAGCCAGTAGAAATTGCAACTTGCATTGTAGCGACGCTTTCATAAAATGCTCATTGTATATTGTATTCGTAGGTATCGAAACGTACATTTAGAGGCCGTTATTGCTATTATATTTCAGTAAAGGTCAACCCACACCGAGACCTCAGTAAATCATAATTCATAACAGTATGCCTAACATCAAAGAAGTTGAAAGAATAACGAATTTTCACAAAGACAAATATTTCCACCGACTTGATCAAACAAAGTCGATTTGTTGAGACTTATTTGAGCTAATAATTTCGTAGGTAATTAACTTGATGGAATGAGTAAGATTTGAGTAAAAATATTTGGTCTTTAGGAGTAAGGCTGGTTGTATTGTTACCGGTTTCGGCAGCGCCGTTGGAGCGCGCGCGTTCGGAGATATAGATGTAAGTATGTAGATGTTGCATTTCACAGTTGCGCGCTTAAGCAGCACCGCCGTTCGGTAAACGCGCGCTTTTCGCCAGCGCTGTCGAACCTTAAAGAAGATCCATAAATCTAAATCATTGGGAAAGGGAAGTTGAAGATGAAGTTTAAAATCAAAATGTAATTTTTAAAATCACATTCTTCTTTGCTCAATATCCCGTTGCGAATATCAACAAATCGCCCATCCATACTTTGGGAGTGTGTTCTCTGGCATAGCGAGTGTTAAATAGCTTGCAACCATTTTCTGGAGTAGTTTATTATACAGATCTTGTAGCAACAAGGAACATACTTATTGCTGACGCCTCTTTGGTTCTTTTTCATTAAATTGGTTGCGGGATCCGAGATAGTTAAAGCGATTCACCTGGAAATGTCTGAGCCTCACTGCTCAGTGTCATGTCATTGTGTGCCACCGTTGATCGTCTAGCTTACAGGAGTTGCAGTGGTGGGTAAGAGGGAGAGACTAGTCCCGTTAAAAAAAAACAACTTCCGTGCGTTAAAGCGCTTTTGCCATATCTACTATTGGAATCAAATACCTATAACAGCTTAAAGTTTATCCTTGGTGCTTGTGCATCTGGCATCTCTAGCTGCAATTCTCCCGTTTTATGAGGCTACGCCCTCGTTATATCATTCTGTCTCCCGCATTGTACTAGAGGGGAGTAAAACTACTTTTTTGCGGGATCCAAGACAGTTAAAGCGATTCCCCGGGAAATGCCTGAGCGTCACCGCTCAGGGTCATTTTATTTCATTGTGGTCCAGTGTTGATCCTGGCTTACAGGAGTTGCAGTGGTGGGTAATAGGGAGGGACCATACCCAACATTAAAAGAAACCACATAATTAAAAGAAGGCATTGTGAAAACTGTGGTTATTCTTTATCTCACCTTCTCGCTTTGTCTTCCGTTATTTATGTATTTTTAGATTCTTCTTATTATTTGGATTATTCTTTCATCCCAGCTCAAATTTGAATATTATAAATATTCAGAAAATAAGTATTTTCTTGGATTAGGTTCATTAATAAATTATTCTACCTAATTTTTCCACTAGAAATTGTTAGGACAAGAATTATATTATAAATTTTGTGGACCTAACAATATTCACTGTGGCCTTATTGGCAAAGCATTGGGGGCATTGGGAGAATGCAGGTTCAAATCCTGTAGACAGTTTAAATTGATTATTCTCAGGGAAATTTAGGAATTTTACTCTTATTTCTCAATGCTATTCTCAAAGTAGATAACGTTTTATTCTATTAACTTATCTAAGTATATTGAAATGTGATGGTGATTCAGCTAATCAACTAAGGTTTCCTTTACCCTACTACTTTAGTCTCCAATTGATTGCTTTGCTCATACCAGATGAATAATTTGTTAACTAATCAAAGATAGAGCTGTCTTGCTCTGTTGACGTAATTGCCAAAAACAATACCTATCTAACGTTACTGACGCTTACACGAGGTTTTATTTACCTAATAACTACTTGAAAATGTATTTATAATATATTTACATACGGTAAGTAGGTACTGGTGTTTCTTAAAAAATGTTTTGTTTGATTAATTGTTATTGTGACTGTTTATTTAGTTTAGAATTAGCGTGTTCAACAACAGGTAATGAGGTTTTGCGTTCTAATCCTGGAACTAACAAAAAGAGTTATTGACATTTTTATGGCACGAGAACATTTATTAGCAGCTCAGAGCTAGAGAGTATAGCGTCGAATTATGAGAGTGTATCTGTGTACACAATAAAAAATCCAACACAATTTATCTAAGCGATGTTTTTTTGATTGATTGATGTTAAACACTTTCTAGTGATACGGCACGTGTTTAACAGGGTTGGTTTTTGTGGTAAACCAATGTTGTATATGGATATGTCCGCATTTCTAGGCTATGTTGAAAGCGTTTTAGGTATTATGCTAGTGCAGGGAATTGGATGTTGTGAATATTAGCACAACTTCCAGACAACAATTTCGGTTTCAACAATTCAATCAATTTCGCAAAATACCTTGCTTTTTACCAGGACCTTGTGATAAAGCTGCAGACGACAGTGGAGAATAAATAATTGTTACAAGATGCCCATTGTAATTTCCCCCACTTCCTACAATTTGTGCCGTAATGTAATCTTTTAACTAATTACGCTTGCATGTCTGGGAAGTGATTTGTTTTTGCATATATTGCATACTCTTTTTCTAAAGTTTTCAGGATAGTAGGAAGAATGTGTTGATTGCTTATATTACAAGCTATTTATTACACAGACCGTATATTACTCTAATTCTGTAATGCCTACGGATCCGTCTGTAGTTACAGACATACATAGACTCACGCCTGTTTCCCAGAGGATTAGGCAGAGACAACACACACTTTGCCTCATTTACTGTCATTATTATTCATATATGCTCGCCGGTCTAGGGTAGGTACGTACGTACATAAATGTAGTGTGTTTATGTAAGAAAATCTCAATAATCTCATACGCCCAAGAACTACACGGTCTATAAATATTTGGTTTACGAGTTCAGCTCGCATTTAGTCGGTAAGTACATAAATAAAAATTTGATGCAGTAAAAAGAAATACTTATTTTTTACAATTAAAATATGGACAACATTTTAGAGCATGAAGATTGCTATTTTCAGCCTTGTTTCTATGAGACAAATGCCGTGCATGTTTCCTAAGTCACGCCATATTTTATAAGACTTGCATATATGTGATATTAGATGTACTTAGTTTATATATTATTTTTAACAATTATGTGGTTTATGTAAGGTAAATGAGGTTATTATATTCAGCTCTCTTAAGCCCAACTTCATTTTGAGTTGTGTTGAGCACGTACTGCGAGGCCATTATTAAACAAGAAATAAAATATTACAACTACGTAAATAGCTTAATATAAAATTTTATAAGCACGTGAATAGGTAATATAGAAAGAGAATTAGTGAATATACTGTCTAATATTGATTTGGAGTGTTTAAGATTAAAAGTTAAAAAGCCCTACTTTGTACGCCTTACAATCGAGTATAAAAGACCTAATTCTTAGCATTCCATGCATTCACCGTGCGGAAACTGGGCCCATCGCGTGGTAGTCTCTTTTTTCATGTTCAAGACAGTTCCAATATCAGCTCTATATCAGTAGCCGATCTCATTGGTCTAATTGTCTAAAGTAAATTGGACTAAGTAAATAACTATACGTAATGATTTAGCACCCATTCGTATGCCAGTGATAGTTCCCTTACAGTGTGCAAGAACTAGTTATAAAAAACCGGCCAAGTGTTAGTTTCTATGGTAATGTACATCATATATATTTTTTAGTTTTATCATTCACTTATTTTAGAAGTAACAGGGGGGGGGGGGGGGGACACACTAATTTTACCACTTTGGAAGTGTCTCTCGCGCAAAATATTCAGTTTAGACAAAAATTATATTAGAAACCTTAATATGATTTTTGAAGACCTATCCATAGACACCGCTCATGTATGGGTACGATGAAAAAAAAAATTGAGTTTCAGTTCTATGTATGGCGACCCCCCACAATTATTGTTAATGCGGTTTACAGAATACACTACTACACTACTTACCAAGTTTCAGCAGTACAGCTCTTATAGTTTCGGAATAAAGTGGCTGTGACATACGGACGGACAGACAGACAGACAGACATGACGAATCTATAAGGGTTCCGTTTTTTGCCATTTGGCTACGGAACCCTAAAAAATAAAAACAAAAGGGATGCTGACTAAATTAAACAGTAATAATTTTTTTTAATTTAAATTGTATTAAACCTAACAAAGTAATAAATATTTGAATAAAGTGAGAGAAAAAAACTCATTATACTAAGATATGACGTCTCTTCTAGTGAAGTCATAGAAACGAGAAACATAGAAATTCTCGATTCTAGGACTTCGCTATTCTATGATAGAATAGCAGTAGTATTGCGGGAACACGAAGGAGCATCTTCACTTTATGCTCACCAGAAACTTTAGACCCTTATATGTTAAAGGATTTTTAAGCCGATTATTTCAAAATTATGTCTGTCGCCTAGTCTGATCGCCTATTTTTAAGTTATTTTGATAATAAATGAATAGTTTAAAATTTAATTGAAATATGACTCTTAATAATATAAGTACTAAAAGAATTATTGTGCTTTATAAACATATATACATAGATTCACGCCTGTTTCCCGGAAGGGTAGGCAGAGACAACGGGTTTCCATTTGTCTCGATATTTGCACACTTCTTTTGCCTCATTTACTATCATTATATTCTTCATTATTAAAGAAGACGTCATTGTCGAGGCAACAACAGCAAGTCACTGAAACGTGATGCAGTCGATAAACACTAATCTAAATAATTGTATGCGCTTCGCCTAAAACGCCACAAAAGGTAATACGACGAAATAAGAGACTGTATACTGAAGGAGTAAATTACTTTAGTCATTATTAAAGACGTCGTTGTGAGGGATTAAACTTTTCTTATTAAAACTTCTTTTTGACTTTTTTTATTTTACTTAGAGAGCTGTGTACAGTTGACTCCAGGTCCATACACTTTGAACGTGACAGAGGTTGTTCCGTTTTTTTTCATGCTTATTTTTTGTAGATTTGATAATGTGAAATATAGCTAGAATTAAAGCAATTATTGATTAAATGAATCGTACGTTTGTTCTGATTTATTGTACTTAAAACCTGCGCAAGAGGACTCCATGCGTGATCCATTTCGAAAATTTATTTTTTTTAAATTAATTTTTTAATTCATCATCATCATCATATCAGCCGAAAGACGTCCACTGCTGGACAAAGGCCTCCCGCAAAGATCTCCACAATTGCCGGTCTTGTGCTATTCGCATCCAGCATTTTCCAGCGACCCGCACAAGATCATCGGTCCATTTTGTAGGGGGCCTGCCCACGCTGCGTCTTCCGGTTCGTGGTCGCCACTCGAGAACCTTTCTGCCCCAACGGCCGTCGGCTCTACGAGCTATGTGCCCCGCCCACTGCCACTTCAACTTGGCAATTCTTCGGGCTATGTCGGTGACTTTGGTTCGCCTGCGGATTTCGACATTTCTGATGCGATCCCGCAGGGAAACTCCGAGCATAGCCCTCTCCATTGCTCTTTGGTTGACCTTGAGCCTTCTAATAAGGCCCATAGTGAGCGACCACGTCTCTGTTCCGTATGTCATCACTGGCAACACACACTGGTCGAAGACTTTCGACTTGAGACACTGCGGTATTTTGGACGAGAAGATGTTACGTAGCTTCCCGAACGCTGCCCAGCCGAGTTGGATTCTACGATTGACCTCCTTCTCGAAGTTGGACCTACCTAGTTGGATGGTCTGTCCTAGGTAAATATAGTTCTCTACAACTTCGAGTGCAGAGTCACCAACTTTCAATTGAGTGGGTGCAACATGGACGTTTGACATGATTTTCGTCTTATCCATGTTGATTTTCAGACCCACTTGTTGAGAGACTCTGCTGAGGTCATCGAGCATTGTACCGAGGTCTTCCATGGTCTCAGCCATGACTACGATATCATCGGCAAATCGAAGGTGAGTGATGTACTCGCCATTGACATTGATGCCAAAGCCATTCCAGTCCAGAAGCTTGAAGACGTCTTCCAATGCAGCGGTGAACAGTTTCGGAGATATAACATCTCCCTGTCTCACGCCTCGCTGCAAGTGGATAGGTTTCGAGATCTGGTCCTGGAGTTGCACTGACATAGTGGCGTTTTCATACAAACACTTTATCACCTCGATATACCGGTAGTCAATTTGGCACCTTATGAGAGACCTCAACACGGCCCATGTTTCGATAGAATCAAAGGCTTTCTCATAGTCCACAAACGCTAAGCACAGTGGCTTGTTATACTCTTCGGTCTTCTGTATAACTTGCCGCAGCGTATGTATGTGGTCTATGGTGCTAAAGCCTTTTCGGAAACCGGCTTGTTCGGGAGGCTGGAAGTCGTCAAACCTGCGCGCGAGACGGTTCGTAACGACCCTCGAAAACAACTTGTAAACATGGCTCAGCAGTGTGATGGGTCTATAATTCTTCAATAGGGTCTTGTCGCCCTTTTTGAAGAAGAGCACCACCACACTTCTGTGCCATGCTTGTGGCGTTTGACCATCTAGTATGACGGAGTTAAATAACTTCTGAAGGGCCCGTAGGATTGGTGTACCACCCGCCTTCAGAAGCTCTGCTGTAACTCCATCATCACCAGGCGCCTTGTTGTTCTTGAGTTGTTTAAGAGCCATTCTAATCTCGTACAGGCTGACGTCCGGGATGTCTTCGGTGTAGAGTCGGGTTAGTCGTGCTCTGGGATCTGAGGCATGACTTTTGACAGGTGGCTTTGTTGTCGTATATAACTGTCCGTAGAACTTCTCGATCTCTCCCAGCAACTCAGGTTTAGACGTGACGATTCTACCATCCTCAGTCTTCAGCTTCGTCAGTTGGCTCTGTCCAACAGACAGAGCTCTTGCGAACACTTTAGAGCCTTTGTTCCGCTCGATAGCCTCTTTAATACTAATTGTATTAAATTGCCGCGTGTCGCGAGTCAAAGACTTTGAGATCTGTCTGTTGAGCTGCCGATATCTGGTAGCATCATCTGATGATGTCAAAACCATTTTCCGTCTATCTTCCATTAGTTGCAGGGTAAAGTCAGAGATCTTTTTTAGTTCTGTTTGTACGACGGGCCTTGAAGACCTTAGACCCAGCCGTATGGACAGCTTCTACGAGCCTGTCATAGTATGAGTCCACTTCCTCGCAGTCTGCTAGGCATTCGAAACGGTTTTGCAGTTCGAGCTGAAATGGTTCGGGGTTTTGGACGTGGATAGGTAAAGGTCGGAGCGTAGACTTTATCAGTCGGGACCTCTGGAGTTTGACATTAAGGTTCAATGAGCCTCTGACCTGTCTGTGATCGCTCCCGGTTTTAACCGCATTGATCACGGAGACATCATTGAACATCTGTCGTCTCGTCGACAAGATAAAGTCTATCTCATTTTTAGTTTTACCATCGGGGCTCACCCAGGTCCATTTGCGGTGATCCGGCTTCCTGAAGAAGGAATTCATCATAAAGAGTCCCTCCTTCTCCATGAAGTCGGCCAACATTTGGCCCCGGGGGTTCCGGTCTCCAGTTCCAAATTGCCCCACTCTCAGCTCATTACCGAATCGTTTGCCCAGCTTCGCGTTAAAGTCCCCCATGACCACAGTGAAATAGGAGTTAGAGGTATGTATGGCTCTGGATATGTCTTCATACATAACCTCGACTTCATCGTCGGAGTGTGTCGAAGTGGGTGCGTATACCTGTATAACCTTCAACGAATACCGCTTGGTGATTCTGAGTATAAGGTACGCAACCCTCGTCGACACACTCTCGATTTTCACTAGGTTGTTCACGAGGGACTTGTGGACTATGAACCCGACACCACCTTGGGATATTTGGTCACCCTCCCGATAATAGAGCAGGTTTCCGGATTTCAGTATTATCGAGTCCTCCCCCTCTCTTCGGACTTCAGATAATCCTACAATATCCCAATGTAACCTGCTCAATTCGTCCTCCAGTTCGGTTATCGTCTCGTCGGACCGCAGTGTACGTGTGTTATATGTTGCCAGGGCCAGAGGTCGTCGGTGTTGGTAACGCGGAATCTGCCGGGGATTCTCAGCACCCCCTGCCCTGCCGTAACCACGGCTGTTACCACGGCTGGGAATAGCAGGGCTGCCGGGGACTGGGGGCCGCGGTTTGGTTGTGTCCATCATTTGAGGGGATTTGCCATAATCGCCACGCTTGGCAGACGGGTTGGCGATCGCAGTAAGGTGGACATGGTAGTCAGGAGAACGCTGCTGCCCGTTCTCTGGTGTATATATTTCCCTCGGGACGACTTTTACGTCCACCCACGGGATGAGAGGGGGTGGCGATATTCTTAGGCCGTCACCATACAGCATATATTTAATTGCATCACATTAATTTTTGTCATTCAATTATTTCGTGCGTTGTTTGCGTAACAAGTTGAAATATTGTAGAATAAATCTGTGAGTTTAAATACTTAATTAAATTAAATTATAATTTTGCCCTATTGAGTCACCTGTTTAGATGGCTGTAATCCACAGATGTACAATTATGGCGCTAACATATTGTAGTATTCTACTCCGATGAATATGGCGATGGGCGACATTTGGATGACCGGAATTAGATAGTTCCTCGCACATGTTGAGGGAACTAGTTCCTAAAGAGAACAGAATCGTTTCAGGTTCAAACCGCTCCAGGACCTGACTTGCATGTCTTCCAAGAATGGTGCAATAAGCTACAAGCTTGAAACATAAGTTTCAAGCTTGTAGCTCTAAAAATGACGGTTCTTCCATATAACCTTACACCCCCTCTCAACCCCGCCTTTTTCCGCATTAAGAAGCCTATGCCCTTTCTCGGGCTCTAGACTATCTGTGTACCAAATTTCATTTAAATTGGTTCAGTAGTTCACTTTCGCATTTATAATATAAGTAAGGATTATCTTAGATGCAATCTGTGAAAGCAATCACTATCTAAGACCTTCTCCTACTTAAGTCAACTGTCGTGTCTTATAATAAAATGATCGTAATCGTATATTTTAGCCAAACAATACTAGATTATTATTTATTACCATTGATTATTGGACCACCATATCATAATATATTTTTTCATTGCACACAGTTGCATACAATGAACAATTAAACTATAGCCAAATGGTTGGCATACCATACTTGAAGGTTCGCAGCCTTCGCAAGGCAATGCCTTGTGGTCGGATCAGATTCTATTTAAACTAATGCGTTGGAATGTTTCTTGTGGTTTTCCATCTGTTGCTTATTTCCTGCCATATTGGCCGAGGGCGGACGGGATAGAATGCAATACTTCCTTACAGGACGTAACTGCTGGACTGTGATTATTGACTTTAACTTCAATAAATATCTTGGGGCAACTAACAAACCACCATCTGATCTCATAGTAATAATAATAATAATATTCCCATAGTATCCCATCCCATAGTAGGCAGAGCCTGTACTATGACAAGGAGAAAACTGATAAATATGTTTCCAAATACATACAACACTGCTTAAATCCTGGCTTAGACATGAATATTAGAAACTATAACAAGTGCGCTGTGATTGGGTTCGATCACAACTTAGGACAAATCTTTGTTTGATAACCACAATTAGTTATTCCGTGTCGGGGTGTAATTTATCTATAATATAAATGTATTTAGAAGTATATAAGTATATTTAACAATTGTCTGCTAATACGGGCTGTGACTTGTTTGGGATTAAATGGTGTTAGTTGTCCCAAGATATTTATAATCAATATATATAAAAACCAATGCCACTTTACGTTGTAGTGTTATAACTCAACAACGCCTTTACTGATTTGGCTAATTTTGGTCTTGAATTAGTCGTGGAAGTCCAGGGAAAGTTTGTAAATAGAGAAAATTTAAAAAAGTGTAAAATCAACATCTTTCTACAGTCACAAAGAGTAGCGAAGCACGTACCGGGCCGCTAGTTTATTTATAATTTCAAGTTAATATTTATTTGTTGATAGGTCTATTTAGGTATTCAAACTATGTCCATTAATAACAGTCCAACAACAACAAATTCACAACAGCAAGTTATCTTAAAGAAAAATTCAGTTCTTTATTCAATTCTAAATAACGAAAAAAACTAAAAGTTAACTCCACCATTAAATCAACTTTAATCATCAATTAGATAACGGGTGACAGTTAACATCAGCAATTAATCCTCCCACCCCTTGTTATCCTTAGAATAATGACCGTCATTGGCATAAAATGGCTTGATTGGCCCTTTGCCCTTGAGTCAGATTTCTACGCCATAATGACCTTCACACGACTCTGATGAGATACTTTTACATAACAACGACAGTGGGTTTACTTTCGTATCAAAACAAATACAACACCTACTTAGTATGGTATATTATAGGCACGCGCGTGCCATCAAAGTCAAAAATTATTAATTCCGTAAAAATTTTACATTTATGTGGAATCGTCATTTTTTTTTTACCCTACTGTGCAGTGCAAGACGTGGCAGCTACTGAGAAACACTGCCAGAAAACTCAGTAGGAATCCTTTTTTTAAATAAAATATACTTAAGATTAATTACAATCATGTGTGTTGACTCAGAACAACTCGATCCCGAGCACTTTTATCACTTAAATAATCAGAAATTTTGTAATATTGCTACACAATTTGGCTTTAATTATAATTCTTTTAAACTTACTCGTAGACAATTCTTTAATATCATTGGGAAGTTTGTTTAGAATCTTATATATACATTGCCCCATAAAAGAGTTACTTATTTTGTGGAGACGGGTAGTATGCAATATGAGATTATTCTTATATCTAGTATTTACATGTGTATCGCTCCTTTTACAGAAGGAATCGATATTTTTATCCTAGATCATATCATCGCTTACAGGTAAGATTGTGGTAAACAGCGTAAATCGCTTTTAAAAAACAATACTACTAAAAGTAAGATATTATGTGCTCAGGAGATCCTGTCATACATAGTTTGTTCTAGTTTGCATTGTTTTTAGTTAGGATAGGCGGTACTATAGTTGCTTCACTAAGAACTATAATATTCACACCTGCCTGATATCGTCCACTGATGGACATAGGCTAGCATTTGGACGGTTTTACAATAGTCAGCGCGCTAGGCATGCGAGTTGGCGACCTCAGTTAAGTGGTAGTTAGTACACAGGTGGCACTGATGCCCGAGTTGCCCTACTATCTGGTGTATCCCTTAGTCGCCTTTTACAATACCCATGGGATGGTATAGGGATGCCCTGATATTCGTTATAGGTCGGAAACCACACGAGTACTTGGTAGTAGTATTACATCGCTAAAATGTGTTTTTTTTTATTTATTTAATTAGGAAACAAACAGTCGTTTAAAAAAATGTATACAAAACTTAATTTCTAATTGACCTAAAGTCACATTATCTTAATAACTAACATTATGTTCCTAGTTTACTTTGAGAACACTGAGCAACACATACAAGATTATCAAATAAATTATACAATCTAAATAGTTTTTGTATCTTTTTAGCTATTATTTAATAATAATTTTCTTATTTTAAGTCTAATTGGTGTATAAGAGTTTGAGAAAATATCAACACTATTAAGATTTTTATCATAAAAATTACAAGAACGTCTTATAAAGGTATTTTTAGCATATCTTCTACTGCACATTGTAGTAGAAAAGGTATCCATAATGTGATATATGTAGATAATGATTTTATTGAAAGACCACGCCCGCACTTGGTAATTTAATCCCTGTGTCGCGGGGTACTTTAGAAACATATAATAGACGGACACAAATTACAACCAGACTCAGAACAACTATTTATGGGTATACTCACACAATAGTTGCCCGGCGCGGGACTCGAACCCATGACACTAAGCGGCGAAGCGACTGTCTTAGCCGCTGCGCCACACGTGCAGTCAATGTAGTATTATGTTTTAAGTAGCTTGTATTACTTTCCCAAAAGACAATAGAAGCGAGCATAGATGGCGCCAGGTAAAGAGCCTTCGAAATTCTAGCCTTTTTAGGCCGGTTGGTTTTATTGGCGTATCACGTTAAAGATTAAGAAGACTACTGACAGTTACGAAATATATTCGCAAACTGAACAGCAGTAACCCGAACTAAGAATATTAATGGGACACAATACAACTAGTATTATAAACTACTAATATGATAAACGTGAAAGTTTGTAAGTGTGTATGGATGGATGTTTGTTACTCTTTCACGTAAAAACTACCGAATGGATTTTAATGAAACTTTACAATACTATAACGTATACATCAGAATCCGATAAAAGAACAAATAGAGATATCCGAAATATAACAAAAGTTATAGACGCCTTACATCACTGCAAAAAACTAAAATGGAAATGGGCTGGCCATGTCGCACGTATGGATGAGGAACGATGGACAAAAAAGATTACCATATGGAATGGTCCATTAGGCAAGCGAAGTAGAGGTAGACCAATGGAAAGATGGCTCGACGAGATCCTAAAGATAACGGGCAATAACTGGACGGAAAAGGCAATAAACAGAGACAAGTGGAGAAAAATGGAGGAGGCCTTTACTCAGTAGAGAGGTCCTTAATAATTTTGAAATAAAAATATCAATAAATAATATAATACATTAATAATTAAATACAATGTGATAATGTGAAATATAATATATAAGTAATCTATAATAATGTATAAAATAATATATAAAAATCGTATCTTTAATTTATATGTAAAATAAATTAACATATTAAAAATTATATCAAAGCTAATCAATTATAATATAGTATTCAATGAAAATAAAACAAATTAAATTGTATAATTAAGTAACTTCAATATTTTAAATGAAATTGTATGCATATAAATTATATTGTGATGTATTTTATTAAGGAATAAATAAGGCTTAAATCTGTATATATAAAAATGAAACCCGTTTTCCGTTGTCACGACATCACGCGTGAACGGCTGGACCGATTTCACTATTTCTTTTTTTATTGTGTTTGTTATTGTCAGGAGAAGGTTCTTATGTAAAAAAAAGAATTTAAAATTGCGCGGAAAATAAGAAAATTTAAGCATACTTCACAACCAAATATTATTTCTAATCTAACCTTAGCGCTTTGGACAATATAACCTTTTTTAATGTAACTTTTTTTTATTTGACATAGTATTGACAGATAGCGTGCGTTAATAGTCATCGTTAAGACAGGACAAGGTCTGTCGGGTCAGCTAGTATAATATAAATATATACATCAGAATTACACTAGTACTACTACTAGGGTACTAAGGGCAGGAAGTCAATGCGTTCTTTCTGCGGTGCCATTTCCAATGACCCGGAGTGTGTATCTCGGTATGAATCAATCTTTAGTTGTACGGATGCTTCGGTATTCCGACACGGATATTGTGATCTCAATGTCTGACGACTACGCTCAGGAAGTCGTTCATATCTAGCGTGGCTCATTGTGGAGGCGCTTTGTCCACACGCTCACCTAACTGCCGACACAGACCACTGCGACCTAGAGATATAAATATAGCACACATTTACGGCTTAGTAATAAAATTCTTAGTAGTTAAGTAATAGTATATTATTATACTAGGTAGCAGCGAGTAACTATGTAGGTACAGTCGAGCTCTCAGGTAGCTAAACAGGGCAGCTAACAATGTAATGTTCGTGATTCTTGAATTAAATACAGAACATTTAAATTTCTCGAATGGTCTCAGTATTAAAGTTAAAACTGGCAGTCCCAGCACGGGTAACTTAGCACTCCACTGTACTCGAATGTTACCGCCAGACGTACCTTTTACACCTCAGTATCAGAAGAATCCGAATCATTTATTTGGCCTCTGCACAGCCAACTTAGCGCTCAACTGTACTCGAATGTTACCGCCAGACCTCAGTATCACCTTTGTAGTAGTACCTTT
Organism: Pseudoips prasinana; assembly: GCA_951640165.1. NCBI lineage: Eukaryota > Metazoa > Arthropoda > Insecta > Lepidoptera > Nolidae > Pseudoips > Pseudoips prasinana. The sequence goes on along the minus strand of OX621241.1, from coordinate 11,905,071 downwards.
TAGACCTCAGTATCAGAAGAATCTGAATTATTTATATGGGCTCTGCACAGCTAACTTTACACTCGACTGTACTCGAATGTTACCGCTAGACGTTCTCTCTAATACACCTCAGGATCAGAAGAATCCGAATAATTTATTAAGGCTCTGCTCAGCAATCTCAACACTTGATTGCACTCGAATGTTAACGCCAGACGTACCCTCTATAACACCGCAGGATCAGTAGAATCCGAATCATTTATTAAGGCTCTGGTCAGCAAACTTAACTCTCGACTATACTCGAATGTTACCACCAAACGTATACTCAATTACACCTCAAACTTAACACTCGACTGTACTCGAATATTACCGCCAGACGTATCCTCTATAACACCAGAGGATCAAAAGAATCCGAATCATTTATTTGGGCTCTGCACAGCTAACTTAGCACTCGGCTGTACTCGAATGTTACCGCCAGACGAAGCCTCTATTACACCTGAGGGTCAAAAGAATCCGAATCATTTATTTGGGTTCTGCACAGCTAACTTAGCACTCGACTGTACTCGAATGTTACCGCCAGACGAAGCCTCTATTACACCTGAGGGTCAAAAGAATCCGAATCATTTATTTGAGCTCTGCACAGCTAACTTAACACTCGACTGTACTCGAATGTTACCGCCAGAAGTACCCTTCATTACACCTGATGTTACCGCCAGACGTACTTTTTACTATACCTTTGGATCAGAAGAACCTGAATCATTTATTTGGGCTCTGCACAGCTTACTTAACTCTCGACTGTACTCGAATGTGACCGCCAGAAGTACCCTTTATTACATCTGAGGATCAGAAGAATCCGAATCATTTATTTCGGCCCTGCATAGCTAACTTAACACTCGATTGTACTCGAATATTACTTACTGCAAGACGTACCCTCTATTACACCTCAGCATCTAATGAAACCAAATAATTTATTTCGGCTCTGTACAGCTAACTTAGCACTCGACTGCACTAGAATGTTACCGCCAGACGTAGGTACTTCCTTTCTATTATACCTTAGGATTAGAAGAATCAGAATCAATTATTTGGCCGCTGCATAGACAACTTAACACTCGACTGTACTCGAATGTTACCGCCAGACGTACTTCTTTCCTATTATACCTCAGGATTAGAAGAATCAGAATCAATTATTTGGCCGCTGCACAGACAACTTAACACTCGACTGTACTCGAATTTTACCGCCAGACGTACTTCCTTCCTATTATACCTCAGGATTAGAAGAATCAGAATCAATTATTTGGCCGCTGCACAGACAACTTAACACTCGACTGTACTCGAATGTTACGGCTAGACGTACCTTTTACAGCTCAGTATGAAAACAATCCTAATAATTTATTTGGACTCTGCCCAGTTACTGTACACCAATGTTTGTCTCCATTATGTTTTAATAACATAATGCTTTTTAAATTAAATAAAGGTTCACGTAAGCGTTTAGTGTTATTATTATAGTATTATAATATTGTTTATTTCAGAAGAGTAGCGAGTTGAAGACGCTACTTCCCACCTTTGGGCGATAAAGACTTATAGTAATTGCTACCCTCCTTACAGTCAGGTCACTTGTCCTGACGCAAGTTTAACATTTTTTAACCATCTCAAAAAAGGGCACAACGTCGCTAAAGAAGTTTTCAGTTCAAAAACACATTCTAATTGTCGAACAAATCTCGCCACGACATTGAATACACAATATTAATTTAAGAGAAAGATTTGCCTTATGGAAAGTTTTACTCCTTAATTAATATATAAAAATATAGGGAGTAATGGAAATTGCCCTTGTGAATGATGTCTATTACTACACTACTGCATACGACGTCTGTGTGTTCTCTCAATGTGTGCTACTATTGTATGAGTCGCAACGATTCGTGGACATTGGATACGGCGTGTGGCGTGACATAACTAGGTGATCGTTTTCTAACACGGTAATGACTTAATTTGACCCTGTCACATTATTCTTCGTTACTTTTGATATCAATTGAGCTATGCACTAAAAAGGTTAAGTAACTGTACAAACACACTGTACAGTTTTCAACTTCTGACCCGAAATATCTTTGCTGCTTGCTTTTCTGTGTCTATCTTTTGTAGGATATATACATTTAGGAGCAATCGGATGTTTAAAAAATAAACGGGTTATAACCGTAAACCCGTATAATTTGACATGTTATAGAATTTTCAGTAACCTTATATACTTTTAATTTCTCGCATTTTTATGCATCCATTAGGTCACTTACTACGCTACGTTTCATTGATGAATTTTCTCCCCTATGTACGGGCGAGGGGCGACATTCTGGCGCCACCATGTCTATACCTACTGGCGCCAAGCGAGCTCATCTCTCGAACTCCGGCAGTCGTGCGCCACGACCCGCCACTTGCGTTGCACTATGAAACCTGTTTACGGCATATTCACTTATTACTTTGTTATCGGCAATTGTGTGATCGTTAGAGGTAGCCATGGGGCTCTTGGACCTCATTCGGGCGCCGGAACACATCATGGAACGAACGGGCATCACGTCACCGCCAGCCACACCCACTACGCGTACCATCCACCGCGATACATCACCTACTCTTGTCGTTATTGCACAACGGCCGACCAGTATCCTGTGTATAGGCACTCGCCGCCCACCTACGTCTACACCTACAAAGAGTCCAACAGCAGATTTGGAGACATACTCACCGGCTTGGCTCTGTACAATCTAGGACGATCAGCAGACATCGGTTGGTACCACACGCTGCACTACTCGGCGCGACCCAAAGAAAGGTGTTCATTGCAAGTGATCGATCGGGGGCACTTCGAGGAGACGGAATTTCCATGTTTTATGATTTCATCCTTTATACAACAATCGAACACGAACGATTCTCGTTTAATTGATATAGCATCATCCAGGATTGATGTTAAAGCTTATGTGCGTCAGAAGGGAGGTGCGCTGGAGGTGACAGAGAGTCAGGAGTGCGTATTGTGGCATAACTTAACTATTAAAGAAAGGAACCATGTTCCTTGCGCTTTGTTGAAGGAGTATGCGAAGACGGTGAAGCCTGCGGGAGTCCCGGTGTACGTCTGGCTGCCAACACTTATTGGAACCATCTTGGCCGTGTATTTGGGCTGCCAGTGTTGTAAGAAGAAAAGAGGTGCAAAAGAAGAAGCCCCGTTGAATGAGGTGCGCGCGCCGGGTTATTGTGCGAATTATTAGTGTGAAACCATTTTGTAGTGTTTTGTATTAGTACTGAGTAGATTTATCTTTTCTTATGCTTATCTCATCGTATAACTAAGTATTTTACTGTGACGTAATGGAGGATAAAAATTAGACGAGTTTTATATAAGGAAGGATTTACTAGTATATAATTTATAATAGTTTGTATCTTCTGTTCTATATATATAGTACGAAATCCAGCAGGAATTTCGTTCCCATTTCGAACATAACACAATATACTCTCAAATTAACTTAAGTGCCATATGTATTCACTAGCACCTCTTCACTTACATGTACTTAAGTTACCTACGTGATCTTTCCATTGTAAGATTGTTGTAACGATCAGTTTATGTATTGCTTTAGGTACGGTTTTGTGATACTTGGACCGACCAATGGTATGCTCTTTTACAAGGGTTACCTTGATTAAAGTTTTATCTTTGTTATTTTATAGTTGAGTAAATGAGACAAAACATTTATTGAGCTGATCCATGTTTATAACGAAGGGGATTTAGTTTAAGTATAGGTAAATGTTTGGTCTGAGAGTGCATATCGCGTGGTGTTCTTATGCTTAACTAGACTTAATACGAATGCTTTTTCATTGTTCTTTATGATACCTAGATAATAAAGCTTGTCAAGTGCCTGTTTTGTGTGTTTAGAGTAACTTATTTATGTGTGTTTTTACAATTTATTCAATAAATTAAGTTAGTAGAAGCTTATTTTAATGAAAAAATATTACTTCCCTAATAAAACATAGAGTAAAAATATGGTTTTGCCAATAGAATTTTGATCGATCGAGAATCAAAGAGTCGTAGAACTATTTAACGCCATTTGTCTCGTTTCACGGTCAAAATATACATTTATATAGAATCGTAGGATCGTAAACTTCAAAGCAATTGGGACATTATATAGGCGATTAAAGACCATGACTCTGTTGACAGAAACCGACATATAGCCAAGTGATACATTGAAACTGCGATGAAAATGTTCCGTGGCCTTCCTGTTACCCTTCAGTATCGCGTCTTAGTAATGATAGGTTAAGTATAATAATATTAAAAAAAATACTCCTATTGGTCTAAATCTGGTCTAGATTTTGTTTATTATTGTTATACTAAACCTACCATCACACATTTAGACTCTTCCGTAGCACATCATAGTTGGTTTAGTATAATAATAAATTTATCGCAAACAAACAACAAAGGTATTTTTTTATTATAAGTAAACCTAAGTTTTTGCTTTATTTAATAATATTGTACTTACAAATATTTCAGCTTCATAATACGTAAAGTTTTATGTGGCTGGTATAGAAATAAATTGGCTCATCGTAATAGATTGACAGCTATATCTATACATATTATAAAATAAAGTTCCGCCCCACCACGTGTATGGATTTTCATATAATATTCACTAATATTCGGAGTGATTCATGCGGGCAGAAATATGTGGACCTATGATTAATTAATGTTTTGTGTAAATTACGTGAAATTCTGTGACATATGACGATGCTTGTTCAAGATGGCGGAAAAATCATACAAAGAAGGACCTTACCTGGTGTGCGCCTCGTAAACAAATATAGTTACATGATTTTTTTTCATATAATTCTGTTGGTTAAGCGGCACACTTATTATGGAATTATTAATTAATCTATAAAAAATTTAGACTCCGCTAAACTGCTTCAAATAAATAAATGCCTGCAACCTAATTTCTTGTTCTTTAAAAATAAACAGATTCCTTTTTTTTGTTCAGTAAATAGAAATATTGGAATCTGTTTAGCTTTGTAAGGGGAATAGGATACTACGAAACCTATTTTCATGTAGTATTTGTTTCAAACCTATTTTCATTTGGTTAGGTATTCTCTTTTCCAGACGTGTGTTGCCCACAGATTTGTCTGAACCAAGACAATTTTGCCAGTAAGATTTCCTTTTAACAAACTATAAATCTCGCTGTGTATTTACTTAATTTAGTGAAATGCGATTGCTGCGATTGAAATGTTTATTATCCTCATTCTAGTTTTACATTGCTGTGTTAAATCGAGATGAATAGTATAAAACCTACTTAAAATAATAGTAAGTACTATTTTTATGTTTACTTTGTTTACTTTGCCGCGAAGTTTTTTTTATATGTAGTCGTCTATTAATAAAAAATTAAGGTACGGTAGTCTACTATTTTGTATTCACTCATAGTTTTGCTCACAAATAATAACATTATTTTAACATATAATTATGACACAAAGCAAAATCTAGGTACCGCACACGACGCAAACGGAGGAGTATTTTGGCACAGTAAACTTTTTTGTGCGGGTCGCTGGAAATCGCTGGATGCGGATAGCGCAAGACCGGCAATTGTGGAGATCTTTGGGGGAGGCCTTTGTCCAGCCGTGGACGTCTTTCGGCTGATATGATGATGATGATGATGAAACTGTTGGGTTTTTTTTTTAGAAAAGCCAAGCCCGCACCATAGTTCGTTTAAAAATGAACTATGGTCGAATTCCGGGCATTGACATCCAGTAGAGCGTATGCATAAAACATTTAGACCCATTTTGTATGTCAAGTCGCCGTTTTGAAGAAAAAGCATTTATTCGGTCAAAGAAATACCAAATTAGCACATTGCCAAACCATCCAGCGAGTTGGCAAGGAAACAAAACAAGGATATTGAAAATTTGCTGAATCACTTTCATATGTAAGCAATAGGTATGTACTTGATAAATATAGGAATGATATTGGACCTTTTAATTAATTACTTAGTTACATTAGTATACTTGAAACAAATTAATAATTAAACCTATTAATCATTACCAATTTAACTGGAATTTCATTTTTAAAATACGAAATAAATACTAAATTTATTTTTTTACAATTTTTTTTGTGATAAATGACATTCAGAGCATATCCTCGTGTATAATGAAAGTAACCTGATTTTTTCGCGGGTAAAATAAATCCTACTAATATTTACTTTTCTAACTAATTGCGAGCATGGTTTTTTGTTACTCTTTCACGCAGAAACTACCGAAACGAGAGATAATTCACGCCCATTAATTTATGAACCTCAGAAAGTCTTTTTACAATCGGATAATCCAGTTGTAAATCACGACAGATATTACTTTTACTTTTCATAAAGTCGTCATATTTACGTTTGTTCCGTATAATAGGAATGGCAAAATCGTTCCAACGCGCAAATTATACATTTTTTTATATAAAAGCAATGCAAATGAACAAGTAGGGTCATCTGATGGTAAGTGATGACCGCCGCCCATTGGCATTTGCAACACCAGAGGGGCGCCATATAGGTAGGCCAATTTTCAAAGAAACATCGTTGTTACTGGAGTCGTTAAAAATGTGGTATTTATGGTTTCTCGTGTGGAGTAAGACAAGGCCGCTCTACCTTGTGCACTGAAAGCATAAGGGGAGCGTCTACTAAGAGTACGCCTGAGAGAGCAGAAAACGCTTCTGTGCTAACAGTTCTACAAAATTTTACTCAAGGATACTAAAACTCATTGCTGGTTTTGAATCATTTACTTGGCACAGTAACAGTTCATACTGGTGGCATATCAAATCCAGACTACATACTTGGCTATATATGTATATATGTGTGTATTAAAGATATACAGATAAATGTGTCTAAGTCATCTAGAAGTGGTTGATATCCTTATAAGGGCAAATAAGTTACACAACACCCTCATTAGTTCTGCCCTAGAGTGAGACACCCACGTTGCCTAGTTTTATGGCCTCATATCCACTACAGATGTGCGAGGGTGCAAATGTGGTCCCAGGATGCATAGCATATTTATAAACACTGAGTAGCTACTCAGCTACTCAACCGAACCGAAGCTGTACGTTTGCAGTTTCATAAATATAGTATTTTTACTGGATTCCAGTGGCTCTAGCTTGTTGCAATTCCTCGCTGACTTGCTCGCGTCCCTCGCACTTAGATACTTTTCTTGATCGATTTTCTCGCAAGCATCTCTCGGCTTACTGTGTACCTCGCGATCAGCCCATTCATACCAGAGCTGCACCGAGCGATCCTTGGATAGTTGAAGTGATTCGTGCACTGTCAGTTGGAGCTCTCTATTGGAAACGCGGCCGTCGAAAAGCCATTTTACTTTTCTATTTCAGAGTGTTAATCCAGATCAAATGTAGTACGTTATAAAATGCGCATGCGATATTTTATGTAGGCAGTTAATCTATTTTATGAAAATTTCTGTTGATGCATAGCCGTGGTTCCTATTGCATAAAAATAACAAGTAACACGATCGATGTTTTGAATATTCATTTGTTATTGATGAATAGTGGAAAATAGTGTGTAGGTAGTATGCCTACATAGATTTTTAACTAACTAGCCATATACATATACTCCGGCTATCCCTTTATCCTGTTTAGGGTCCACAAGTCCCTATTTCAATTGACCATTCGAAATCAATTTTTTTTTATGCTTTTGACTAATAAGTGACAGGGCGGAATAATGATTTGAACACGGTTTTAAGTTTATAACTCTAAACATTTGGTATGTAAACATTTTGGCAATAAATCTTTATTATTATTATTATATAATAAATTCTGATCTTCCTGATCAATTAAAATACAATTAAATATTTATAGGAAATGTTGAAGCATATTTCCTAATACCACAGATTTTCTGAATTCATAAAAATTATGTCATAAACAAACAGGAATGTAATCCTAACTAAAATAAAAATAAAATAAAATAAAAAAGGTTTTTATTCACGTAGACTTTAAAAAAGCGTTTATAAATAGTCAGAACATGTTTGTAGTAATATAGTTATTATTTCTAGTTACATATAACCGATATTTAGGTACACGGAATGTTAAAACATTTATACAATTTATTTTATAATGGTAGTGACATTTAGCTAGCTTGTATTAAGTTATTGTCAAGGAGATTATGTTTAGTTGAAGTTTATAATATTATGTATTGAAATTTATATTTTACTACATATTGTCTGAATGGTTCTGTCTATATTAAGGTATGAATTCAGTATTATTATGATAACGGACCTTGTATTTAAAACGACGGTCGCGCTTTAATGCTAACTCTAAAATTAAATATTCAAATGGGATATAATATATGAAATATCTTGAGTTAACGAACACGTTGCTACCTCATCCCAAACTAGGCAGAGCCTCTACTATGTCAACCAGATAGATGATACACATACTTCTATATTTCTAAATACATATGTATTACAGAACAAATATTAGTGCTCATCACACAAACATTTGACCTGGGGATCGAAACTGCAACCTCAAGCTTGGCAGACAGGGACACAAACCACTAATTACTAGACCAGCTTTCAAATTCAAATTTCTTCTTGTGTGTGGTAGATGCGAAGGGAGACAATAGAATAGAATACTATTTATTGTACACCATAAAAATAAATATTACATGAGATATTACATAGACAAGTTGAGAATGTTAATGGTAACGTTGTAAAAAATGTATAAACTGATCGTATTTGTGATTTAATTACTTTTACACCCACGTCAAAATTCCCGAAATAACCGCACAATGGTAAAAACGTATGTAGTAAAAGTCAACAAAACCACGGGAGTAGCCTCGGTGATAATAATAAATAGTATGCTAGGTATCACTCGTAAGGTGACTCAATGGAAAACATACAAATACATGGAATAACAAAGTTCAAATGAAATTGCAAAACTTTATGAAAGAAGATAATGAATATCATAGATGTTGAGTGAGACAATACTCGACATATGACAGGAGAAAAATGGTAAATTTAGGGTATACTTGTGACAAAATATCAAACACCTGAATTCATTCAGTCCTTTTGATTTTTTTGCCATTTCGATTGTACGTGGTGGATTGTACGAAATTGAATGTAGTGTAGTAGGGGATCCGGAGAATTCATTTTATTTCTCAGTTTAACTGGGGAAAAAATGGTACTAACGTAAATAATCGTACCATTAATACTGGCTACATTTCTTTTTATTTATTTAAAACTTTTGCACATGGATGTACAGAGACGGACTTATGCCGGAGGCATTCTCTAATAGTTTACCTTAGGGTGATGCAGAGAAAAATAAGGTAGGTGCACTTAACACGTCGTGTGTGGAGGTAACCTATTCGGTGATAGCGATTAAAAGTAAGCACGGAGTTTGTTTAAAAGCAATACTAAGTAAGATATGCTAATTAAAACAAATATGGAAACGGAAAGTTGGGATTGGCACTGAAGATCGCTTTTATGCGGCGGCACAGAGAGACGAGCTTGAGTTCGCTGCTTCCCCGCTCGCTTCTATTACCTGGTAACACACACATCCTCCAAGACTAACGGTAAATACGGACGGTCACCGTAGCCTAGTTAGTAGTGCTCCTGCCTACAAACCTGGTGATTCTGGGTTCGAATCCCGGTAAGTGCAAATATTTGTGTGATGAGCACGAATATTTGTTTCTGATTCATGGATGTTTTCTATGTATTTAAGTATTTATCTATCTATATAAGTATGTATATCGTCGCATGGTACCCATAGTACAAGCTTTGCTTAGTTTGGGGCTAGGATGATCTGTGTAACATTATCCCTAGATATAATATAATAATATACTAATACTAAATGTTCTGTTAAAAAATTCAAATACTAGCTGAGAAATTAATTTATATTTTAGTCCATAAACTATGCCAAATAGTGGAATATTTCTTATTCTATGTGAGTAAGAAAACCAACTTGTTAATAAATCATGTCTTAACATGCAGACCAATCCAGTGCCTCAGTATTGGACTATCCGTCCTGTTGCCAACGATATTCGGAATACTATTTACGCTGCCACGCCTGCGCATCACTGTCTGTGTCTAATTGGTCTTATTTGCTTGGAAGCCATCTGTACAAGCCTGAGCGATACATTACCAGGACAATACGATCAATACGATCCCGAAACCATTGTTATGCTGGATGCGCATGATGTTCTATTTTCACTGCGTCTACCTACGTAACCCACAGACTGCACGTGAAAAAGATTGATAGCTATTTAGTACGGAGTTGTCTATGTTTAGCTCCCTTTTATTGTTACACGATGTAAATTTTCATTTATGCATTAACCTAAACATTCTGTGAAGTGTAAATAAAAAGAGATGAAAATATATAAAGTTTTACGTACGAACTGTTTATGTTTTAAATGAAAAATATATTCAGACGCAATTCCGCCATGTTTTTCGGAAATATATCGTTTTGAAAATACATTATTTTAACGTTGTTTTATTAGTTACGATTGATTAAACTGCGTTCCACGCATCACTCACTTGTATAGACACGATGACTTTAGATTGAAAACATGCCCTCGTAACTTCTTTGAAAGTATATATTATATAGAGTTATTTTGTTATTTATTCTACCAGAGAACAGGCAGCAGCGCCGCTCTGAGGACTACATATAACTACCAGTAACTACCGCCGACCCGTTTGCCAAGCGTGGCAATTATGGCAAAGCAAATGATGGACATAACTCCATTGCGGAGATCCTTGGGTAGACTTTTGTCCAGCCGTGGATGTCTTTCGGTTGATAATGATGATGACGTTATAGTTTCAGCAGCACTTTGATGGGTAATTATGATTTATTTAATTATTTCTGATTGATTTGAATATATAATATTTTATTAATTATGACATTAAATATCGCTTATAGATTGGATAATGTTGATTTATAAACTGAATTAAGTTATTAAGTTAGTGTAATATTATAGTATAAATAGTGTTATTTTATTGGTTCTGTATAACATTGTGTTTGTGTAATATTTACATGCCGCGCTAACGGCGAAGCATGCTGTCCATTTCTATTTTTTAACCTAAACATCCTGTAAACCATGTTTCGACGTAAATAAATAAATAATAATTATTATTATAGCTCGTAGAGCCGACGACGGGCGCTGGGGCAGAAAGCTTCGCGAGTGGCGACCACGAACCGGACTTATATTTGATCATTCGGAATTATAATTTAATTTATTATAGTAATGTTTTAGTTAAATGGCTAATTTCTTGAATTTATCATCATAATTGTTAGTTGGGTGTGTACATATTTATAAATTTAGATATATAGATTTTACTACATATTGTCTGCAGGGTTCTATCTAAATTTATAATATTATTATTATTATGACGGTTATACGATTCTTAAGTAAGTATAACTCTTTATTGTTACACCAATGATAATCACACCATACTTTCACACCTTATCCGCGTGTAACAGATAGTACTAACATTAGAAGTAGCACGCATTGATTAATACGATGGCCAAATATTGCTTCCGTTATCGCTGCCATGTTGTAATATCTATAGTGATCAATAGACTCATTAAGATTAAACAAGTACTTACTAAACGATCTACCTGAATTGTTCTACTGGTTAGTAAATGCTAGCCTTTCACGCCGCACCCAGGACAGATATTTGTGTGCATGTACACGTCTGTTTGTCCTGAGTCTGGGTGTAATTATCTATATAAGTATGTATTTACGTACGTAATATGTCAATTATCTGGTTTCCATAGTACAAGCTCTGCTTGGTTTGGGATCAAATGACTGTGTGTGAATAATGTCCCTATTAATGAATTATTGATAGCAGATGATAAAGTTAAATAAAGTGTTATGCTATCCCACAATAAACGTTCTTATAGCCTAGACTAGATTCAGTTTAGGAGTCTATATACTATATAGTATATAGACTCCTAAACTGAATTATAGGTGAAATAAAAAGCCACACTTGTACTGCTAAACGAGTAAATAAAAAATATTCAATTTCCGAGAATTAAATCGATTTGGCTGTGAGCTTAACAAGCGGAGGTCAGTTGCGACACCCAGTAGAAAAACAAGCAAACTAACTTCCAAAGTTATAATTTGCGTAGAGCTATTTCAAAGGTTGTCTGGAAGAGATTGCTTAACAGTTTAAAAGTAAAATATACATTTTAATTGTGGCTTATATCATATATCGACGCCCCCGGGCAATAATCTCTTGACAATAACTTGATACGAGCTAGCTAAATATCATTGTTGTAATAAAATAAATTTTATAAATGTTTTCATACAATATGTAAGTACCTAAATATCTATGTTACTAGAAATAATATCTAATGTATACAACTATATTACTACAAACATGTTCTGACTATTTACAAGCGCTTTTTTAAAGTCTACGTGAATAAAAACCTTTTTTATTTATTTATTTATTTTAATCGAAAATTTTAAATTTTACAAGAGAAAAGATTTACTCATTTTATCGAATATCTTTTCAACTGGTGGGCATCGGAGTCATTGATGTATTAAACGAAAGCTATTTTTTTGTGAAATATAACTGCATCATTATAATGGAACTCTTTTTATTCAAAACCGGGTAATTCACTAAAACACACAATACCTAAAATTCTATGCATTACATATTGCAGTAAAGCTACTTACGGGATTATTGCTGTAAATTTATCAAACAAAATATTACGTAACATTATGTTATGGACGAATACAGCGTTATTTTTATCTGAGGGATGATACATACCGTGTTATTACCGAGTTATTGTGGTACTATAATATTAAAATGGTATTGATTGATAACATTATTAATAAAAGGAAATTTTGAATAACAGTGTTAATGTTACCACTCAATATCTACTATTTTTTGTATATAAATGTAATATTAGAAGGTATTAAATGGAATAAACGCAATAATTTGCTTATTTAAGTTATATATTAATAAACCACAGAATGAAATTTGACGCTTAAATTTAACATGAACTTTGATTAATAATAAAAGTCCAAGAAATCAACTTTGACTTCAATTTTTTTTTCTCATGGGTTGATAGAAAGAATGGTAAATTCGAGGAATAGCTTCACTTTTACATAGACTTAAAAAGTATGTTTGCAAAGCTTTGCTTATTGGTATTGGCAGGTGGTATGCACGTTGCAACTCCACAATATTCAAGCAAACAACTGCACCTGGAGTACTCGTACGCTTACATCCTCGTCGTTTAGCTGAGGCAGAGTAAGTGCGCTTTATGTCGAGCTCTGAATAAGAGTCTTCATAATTATATTTGAAAAACAACTTATCTGCTTGTTAATCGACCACGCTTACTTCCATGACGTCAGACCAGCGGATAACATTTCGGACTGCTGCAATTCTGTGATACGATATTTTTCGGCAGATATCTTTGAATCTTGAATAATGCTAAAAATTTGGTCAGAGGTATACAACACTTTATTTTTAGGTTTTTTTTCTATGCGTGCATGCATGGAATCTCTCTCGTTTTGACTATATCCAGTTTCAAAAACGATGGGATATGGAAATACCTAAAAGTTTGGCAACATATATATATAAAGAGCAAAAATGTAATGGTTTTTGTCCTGTCCATAACATTTCTCACGTTCAGTTTAAAAAAAACATTAACAAAGCACTTCCTGTTTCCGAACTGCCTCTTTTAGCGATTTGGTAATGCCATTCATAACAGTATCTATAAATATCGAATATATAATATAAATTCTTGACTATTAGCAATAGCTCTTTTTACCTGAGCTTGTTTGGTATTCCTTTTCAATACTTCGGTAAGATAAATCTGAGGTTGTTTTGTATATTTTGATGAAGACGCCACGAAAACACTATTGGTTAAATATAATGATAGATTTGAAGTTGTTGATGGAGTTCTAATCATTTCTGTATTTGTTATAATTTTATTAATACGTCCAGAGTCTCCACATAGACTTGAAACACCACTTAATGGGCTCTTTAATATGTTCGTCCGTGAACTCGGAACATATTCTGAGGCGTCTGGCGAAAAATATTCATCGGATTCCTGATCAACATATTTTTTTTTTCATTCCATCTGTAACCAACAAAATTACCTTAGTTTCTTTTAAATAAATTGGTGGAAGAGATGATAAAATAAATTAGGAGCACCACATAAAATACGTCTCAAACAAATAGTGTGTGGGAATCTAACCCGCCACTTTTACGTCAATCGGCGCAATGTGTTTAACTGGTCGTCAAAAAGTAATATTTTTAACAAATTAACACAAAACATATTATAACTTATTATTTATAAACCTTCTTCTTAAACAATTATTAATTGATAAAAACTACATTAAAATCCGTTGCGTAGTTAAAAGATCTAAGCATACGTACCTAGATACATACAGAGATACAAGGCGAGAAGCCACTTTGTTTTCTGCTAGGTCTTTAAGTTAGCAATTTATCTTTTTAATGTGTCAAGAATGTACAAATCAGTTGACATTATTGAAATCATGTATTGTACTCGTTATTTTACAACTATCAATCATATACATATATCAACGTTTCACAGAAAATGACATATCAGCTGATTTTTTAACATGACGTATATAATAAGCCTTTCATTACTTTGCTTTATCACATACTTAACTTGTCCAATATGTGTATAATACCTACTTGGTTTCAATATGTCGACTATCAAAAGTTTTCCCAGGAGATGTATCCGTGTTTCACCCGGACGCTATTCGAATTATGCGTTGTAAGTCTAAAAAAGTGTAATGCTTATGTTCATCTACTGTAAGATTTTAAGACGTACCTCTTAAGTCATATCTTCTTGACAAAATTTGATCGGTTAAAGTTTCTTTTAAACTAGATTTGGGTTCAACTGCAATAACGTTAAAATCTTTATCTGAAATGATAAAAATAACGAATAAACTAAAACAGCCGTATTCAATAAATATCATCTAGTCTTCATTACGTAGTGTAATTAAGACTAGATGATATTTATTGAAGAAGAATATTGAAGAAGAATATTTATTTGTTTGATTTATCTGACACCCAATTTAAATATAAATCTGATAATTTTGAAATATTGGAAGGTATAGATGCGTCATGTAAAACTACCTAAAATATTATTCTACTAACTTTTAAAAATCAAAACCCAACACTTAGCTAGCACGCCCATAACGACGAATGTAATAAAAAATCTACAAAGCTTTTGATAATGATTGGACGTCAGACATTGCACTTCGGAGTTATTCCTGGACATTCTACCCCTATCGGCGAATATAATATGGTAAATACAACGGTTACAAAATACGAAATCATAAAGAACTTCCATGATTAGTACTAAGTTATAGTGGTTATATATTATAGGTACTTACTTGTAAATGCGTCGTCAACCATTTGAAGTATTCGTTTCACACGTCCACATTTGAATAGTCTATTTCTTTTAGAACTGATTATCACTTTAAACTCAATAACTTCACAAAATAAGCTATCCGTATCACTTAAACTTAAATAATACCAGTCCCAAAAGTTAGAAAACTTTAAGTAATTTTCGAGCGTGAGTTCAGTTTGCAACTATTTACGTAAACATATCCTATGCACCAGGACAATGTACAATTACACGTGTAATTGTACATTGTCCTGGAGCATAGAATATATCTGTTACTATTTAATAGCTACTAAAAGAAAGAAACGAATGTGTATTGCTAACTATAGCACGGCTAGACAAAAACAGTAATATCCAATACAGAGCTAGGTGTATTGAAATTAGAAATAAATTTACCGTATTAAAATGTTACGGACATAAATGGGCTAATACCTAACTAAAATAACATTGTTAGTGTATATTACGGAATATGTATATTTAATATAGTTCACCAGAATACCTGCGCCGACGGTTACCAAAAAAATCATGAGAATTTCTTACGGCAATAACCCGATAAATACATATTACAAAAATAAAATATATAATTATTTTTGGTAAAGACTTATAACAGCTTTTTTGCTGAAATTATTTTATTTTTTAAGTCCCAGCAATAAAATGTGTATCATGATATCTTTGTAAATATTGTTATGAAAAATCTGAAAAAAATTGACAAGGTGTATTCCAGTCCACAGATGCCGAATTTGACATAAAAGCATAAACCCCATAATAGGACATGACCGGGTTATTGCCCGGGGGCGTCGATATCAGAAAATCTATCATAAAATTGTAATTAATTACCTAAACAAAAACGTAACAGACTACATTATCATAGATACATAATCTTGTTGTACATGCTTTCTATCTCTACAAATTCAGTAGGTTTATATAAAGCTCTGCCGCAAAGATCTCCACAATTATTCTCAGTCTTGCGCTAACCGCATTCAGTAGCTTCCAGTGACCCTCTCTCGAATTAGTTCACTGACTCCTAGACAATTATCAGTGAACGCCAAGTTGTGTAACACCATATTGTGTATTATACAATTCCACACTACGCAAATTATAAAGATGGTTAACACTGAGTCGTCCTAAATCCACGCAAATAAGTAAATAGAAACTCTACTTAATTAAATTAAGGTACCTACTTTATAAAATAGAATTCCTACTGAATTTTTGGCAGTGTTTCTCAGGATCATTATTTGTTTTTTCGTGATGGAAACCTTTTACATTCAGTCAAAAAAGTATCGGGAATGGATGATTTGTTTATGGTTCCAAAATCAAATTTTTGTTTTTTTTTGTTGTTGTTAGATTGGCACAACTGTTTTCCATTTTAGCGCGGAGTTTGAGTTGCATCTGTTATTTATATTAAATACAGTGCTGGTTTTAGTAATATCATATATAGTGTGTATTGCGAATTTCATAATGGACAAAAATATCGAACAAAGAGTTTGTTTTAAATTTTGCATCGCTAATGGAATTTCGTGTTCGGAGTCACTGAAAATGTTACAGAAGGCTTACTGTGAATCGACTTTATCAAAAACTCGTGCTTATGAGTGGTTCAAAGCGTTCAAAAGCGGTCGAGATGTGATGAAAGATTTGCCTCGCTCTGGTAGGCCATCAACGTCTGCAACTGAAGTTAACATCGCAAAAGTGAAGGAAATAGTGACTGAAAATCCTCATTCAACTCTGAGAGAGATAGCCGCTGAACTTTCTGTATCTCACGAGTCGATTCGTACCATTTTAACTAATCATTTGGGTATGAAACATGTTGCCGCTCGGCTAGTCCCATAAGATCTGAATTTTCTCCAAAAACTCAATCGCATGAAAGTCGCTGAGGACATGGTAGAACGAGTCAATTCCGACCCAACATTCATGAAACGCATTGTTACTGGTGACGAGACGTGGGTTTACAAGTTTGACATGCAAACTAGTCAACAAGCTTCGGAGTGGCGCCTTCCAACTGAACCGAAACCGAAAAAAGCACGCCAAAGTCGATCAAAAGTCCAAGTCATGTTGACTGTTTTCTTTGACTATCGCGGTGTTGTGCACTCTGAATTCTTACCGGAAGGTCGAACGGTAAATGAAGGATATTATTTGAGCGTTATGCGGCGTTTAAGAGAGCAAATTCGACGAAAAAGGCCTGATTTGTGGAAAGAATATTCTTGGATTTTGCACCACGATGATGCGCCTTCGCAAAAGGCCATCATTGTGAACGAATTTTTGACCAAACACCCAACAAATACCATCCAGCAACCACCATATCACCAGATATGGCTCCAGCTGACTTCTTTCTTTTTCCTAAACTCGAATTACCACTTCGTGGTACCCGTTTTCAATCGGTAGAAGACATAAAGGAGAATTCGCGGCGAGAACTGAACTCAATTCCGAAACCAGCGTTTAAAAAATGTTTTGATGAATGGATTATTCGTTGGCGTAAGTGTATCGTTTCTGAAGGAGCATACTTTGAAGGTGATAAAATAAATTTGGATGAATAACAAACATTTTGTATATTAACTATTGATCTTTTCCCGGTACTTTCTTGACAGAGTAGTATAAGTCCCCGCCGGTAGGGAAGCGACGGCGTATGTGGGAGTCCCAGAGGTTACCCACTAAAACCACCACGAATGTTGTTTCTGCACCTAACTTCTCTCCGGACAGCGGGAAAGCAGCAAAGCGCGATGAGCTGAATGCCCAACAATCCGCGACTATTTAATATGATTATGTTGATGGGGAACTCACGTGCGCTTAGAGCGCACGACAGTTTAGTAAGAAGATTGGCTATGGTAACCATATTTGGACGCACCAACAACGCCGAGGCACCGTCTAGGAGTTCAAGTGCAAGGCCCGAACAATAATTATTATCAAGGATTCTATCTCCCTATGTTATCTCTTGCATAATACGTTTAATATCTTACTGTCCTTTTGTGATATAAGGAGAGGTAAGAGTTAAATTATAGCCTATTTTCTTTAGATTATTATATTGTACTTTGGTAGCATACAAGAGGGGCCGCGGTGGCAGTGTGAGAAGTGTCCTCTACTGTCGCCACGTACAAGCAGCTCCGGGATGTCAGCGATCTATCTGTGGCGCAGTCGGTGTGCCGAACTGGCACGAGTCAGAAAAAGGGGAGGGCAATCCAGCCCTCCCAGGGTACGTGTCCCGACCATCTGGTACATGGCGCGGGGTACCGGAGCAGCATACCCGCGTTCCCGGCGCTCCCGGAAGTCCACGGCAGGTAGGTTTAGTCGGTGCAAGTCCGACATGCCCACCCGCAGACACTTTTTGCGGGTGGCATGCGAAGGCATTTCCCCTTCCTTATCAAAAAAAAAAAAAGAATGGGTACAAGAAAACAAAATACTTGGTCTAAATCAAGCAATTTCTTCTCGTGTTACTTATTGTGTCACCTGTACTGGTTTATAGTTATTTTCATGCCTCAAACGTCTCTCTAATTTACACCGTGTCTCATTATATAAGTTTATGAAGGTCGTAATAGAAAACAAAGTGACAGTTATAGCTAAACAGGAGGCAACCGCTCGTGTTTCTTAATTAGCTTGTTTTAATTAGCATAAATCTGTGTCATAGTGTTTGTTGTACGTTCATATTTAAATTGGCATAGAGCTGTAAAAAAGTAATTCTATCCCACTAATATTATAAATGCGAAACTTTGTGAGTATGGATGTTCGTTACTCTTTCACGCAGAAACAACTGAACGGATATTGATGAAACTTTGTAGTAATATAGCTTATATATCCGAATAACACATAGGCTAAATTTATAAAGTTTAACGCGGGTGAAACAGTGGGGCACACACGCTATCTACCCATAAAACTGAACAATGTGTTCAGTTATGTGTCAAGTTAACCAAGTTATGTAAAAAAAAAAAAACGGCGTTCCCATTCAAAATTCATCAACTGATTGTTATTTTTGTGTAATAATAATTATAATTAAAGATGCTTTGATCGAGACAGCTTCTTTATTAGGTAGGGTGATTATAGTATAGTAGTGAAATTGTTTTCACTGACGTGCCGTCGAATGCAGGGAACCCAAAACAGACAGTTTTAGGGTTCCGTAGCCAAATAGCAAAAAACGGAACCCTTATAGATTCGTCATGTCTGTCTGTCTGTCCGTCCGTATGTCACAGCCACTTTTTTCGGAAACTATAAGAGCTGTACTGTTAAAAATTGGTAATTAGAAGTCTTCTGTGAACCGCATTAAGATTTTAATACAAAATTAGAAAAAGAACAATAATTTCGTGGGGTCCCCAATAATAGAACTGAAACTCATAAAAAAAAATTTCATCGTACCCATACATGTAGGGTGTCTATGGATAGGTCTTCAGAAATGATATTGAGGTTTCTTATATAATTTTTTTCTAAACTGCATAGTGTGCGAGAGAGACACTTCCAAAGTGGTAAAATGAGTGTCCCCCCCTTGTAACTTCTAAAATAAGAGAATGATAAAACAAAAAAAAATATATGATGTACATTACCATGCAAACTAACAACGAAAATCGGTTTGAACGAGATCTAGTCATCATTTTTTTGAATACGTCATAGATCGAAAACCGCAATTTTCATTTAATCAACTGAAATACTTGCTGCTACGGAACCCTTCATGGGCGAGTCCGACTCGCACTTGGCCGGTATTTTTACGACAATTATGTTCATCGGGCCTCGGTAGAAATAAATGATAGTACCACAACACACGCAGTCTTTATTAGGTTGTTTAATTGCGTTGCGTAATTATATATTTAAGTATGTATTTACAAAAGTAAAGTAGTATATATTACAATATATCAGTGATCTGATTTCCATAGTACAAATTCGGAGCCACTTTGAAACTTCCTCTTATAAATATGTTCAAAGCGCACCTTATCTTTTTAGGAAATAAGTTTAATATCCGCTGTGTGTATTTTCTGTTCATATGTCTTTTCTATCGTTCAGGATTCACCCGCATAAAATAAACCTGCACATTTTGCACTTCATTATATATATTATTTTTCGGATAGGGGCAATGTTCTTAAGATCTATGTTAGTGAGTACGCAATATATAACAAATTTTATATCAATTATACTGGTTGCCCTGTAGCTATTCCAACCCAGTGTGCATGTATGGGACTATTGGGACGCAATCATTTAAAAAAAAGAGTTTTTTAATGTATTACACGTCCAGTTGAAAGAGGGTATTATTTAATATTGTTTACTTTACCATTGACTCATTTATTTATATATTAACAACCAACAACTATCTTTACAGGTTACACCTAATTCAATAGTGTTGTTACATAATAAGCTGCCCGTGTGAATTCACTCAGAGTACACTTAAATATATCAGTATGTTGGGACACCGCGTTGACCGCGTGCAGCGCCCGTGTCAGGGGTGCCTTCTGCAGCAGGTTAGTGCGCGCTGGCGGCACCCATATTAAAGGCGGTCGCCGCCGCCGTCCCACGTACTCATCAGGAACAAACAACCGAACCGTCTCTAGAACACCTGGGTTATGTATTTTTCCTCTTAATAATTTAAAAAGATAAATGGTGATATTTTATGTATAACTAGACACGCTATTTCGAATAAAAACTCTGTCCCAGTCCGGCTGTGCGCGAGGTGAGGGGCGTGCGCGCGGCGACCAAAATTGCTGACTGAGTTGCAACTCACCGACAACTGCAACTCAGTGAGCAAATCCTCAATATGGGATTGCGCGTCTAGTAGAATACATATAGGTCAATGTACTTTACCGCATGGGCAGTGGTTACCCTAGTGTCAGAGAGTTATCGACTGTTGTTTAACGACTACAACCGGAACCGTCAGCTTAACGTGCCTTCCGAAGCAAGAAGACGCTCAGAAATAATATCGTTGGACATTATTTACACTCACACACGGCCATCTGATCCCAAACTAAGCAGAGCCTGTACTATGGAAACCAGATAACTGACATACTATATATATTACTTTTATTTTTATAGATAATTACTAACACCCAGACTCTGGACGAACAGACATGTTCAAGCACAGAAAAATCTGTCCTGGGTGGGAATCGAACCCACGACTTGGAGCGTGGCAGGCAAGCATTTATCAACCGGCCAAGCTGCCCGTCAACAGTTAAACTACTTTGGCGGTCACCCCTTTATAGACTGACCGCGTTTCAATGTGCTTAACCTCCCCGAAAACTTACAGGCAACACTATCAGAGCAGTTGGCTGTGACCGCCTCACTATTTACTATGTATATTATTTAACTGCGCCTAAAGATCAAATAAAATAGAAAGTTTAAGTCAAGTCGTATGTAGGTATTAATAAGTTATAATAAAAATATCCTGGTACATTATTCACACACGGCCATCTGATCCCAAACTAAGCAGAGCTTTTACTGTATTGTTTTGTATACCTAAATATAATCTAAAATAATAAGCATTCAGACAACCGATCGGGCATATATTGTGTTTGCCTACTAAATAATTACTCTAATTGGACCAAATCCCGTGTTCATGCCCGCTTGAGTATGTTTCGCCGGACCGTCTCAACTGGGTCGTGTTGAAACCGGTAGTAGATGAACCCACTGAGTTTGTTTCGCTGGGTCTTCTCAGTTGGGGCGCATTGGATCCGGTGGTAGCATTAAAGCGCGACCGTCGTTATTAACACAAGGTCCGTCATAATAATAATACCTTTAATATAGACAGAACCATTGACAATATGTAGTAAAAATATTAGACTTAAACTAGATAATTAAACATAATCTCTTGACAATAACTTGATACGAGCTAGCTAAATATCATTTCTGTAATAAAATAAATTTTATAAATGTTTTCATACAAGATGTACCTAAATATCTATGTTACTAGAAATAATATCTAATGTATACAACTATATTACTACAAACATGTTCTGACTATTTACAAGCGCTTTTTTAAGGTCTACGTGAATAAAAACCTTTTTTATTTTTATTTTATTTCACACACGGCCATCTGATCCCAAACTAAGCAGAGCCTATACTATGGAAACCAGATAACTGACATACTATATATATTACTTTTATTTTGTAAATACATACTTATATAGATAATTACTTACACCCAGACTTTGGACGAACAGACATGTTCAAGCACAGAAAAATCTGTCCTGGGTGGGAATCGAACCCACGACTTGGAGCGTGGCAGGCAAGCATTTATCAACCGGCCAAGCGGCCCGTCAACAGTTAAACTACTTTGGCGGTCACCCCTTTATAGACTGACCGCGTTTCAATGTGCTTAACCTCCCCGAACACGTACGGGCAACACTATCAGAGCAGTTGGCTGTGACCGCCTCACTATTTACTATGTATATTATTTAACTGCGCCTAAAGATCAAATAAAATAGAAAGTTAAGTCAAGTCGTATGTAGGTATTAATAAGTTATAATAAAAATATCCTGGGACATTATTCTCACACGGCTATCTGATCCCAAACTAAGCAGAGCTTTTACCGTGGAAAGCAGATAGCTGATATACTACTTTTTGTTTGTAAATACATTACACATTACAATAATATAGATAACTAGCTGGTGCCCGCGACTTTGTCCGCGACAATTTTGAATGATCACCAATGTAACAACTTACTTCTAGCTTAATCTAAAAAAATACTTTTAAAAGAAATAAGCAATATAAATTTAAGAAAACCTAACCTATAAATAACCTAGTTAAGAAATAAACTAAAGACTACTTTGCTACTGTTATTTTAAAAAAGACCCGATATCATAAACCCAAAAATATCAAAGAATACATATCAATTGTCCTTAAGTAAAGTCAGTAAGTCAAATAAAGTAATATAATAATCAACGATGCAATAATCACAAAGGTAATTCCCATTAGCTTAGGTTGCGACCACGGCATTGATAGGTCTAATATCACATTTTGTGAACGTAGCGCGATCTAAAACGATGATTACACCATCTACTAACAAAAATATAAACTTGTAAAGCGGCAAAATTAAGATGTGTGCATATTTTGTGGGTGACATTTTGGCGATCATCTTTTGATTCAGTTTTGGACTACCTTTTACTTCAAGCATTTATTTATTTTAACCGATATGTCAAATGAGTTCTGCGATCTGAAACGATATAAACGCCATCTAGTTACAAAATTGTGAACTTGTAGATCAGTAAAATTAAGATGATATTTTTTGGGTGCGATCATCTCGACACGAACAATTTATACTACGCTAACTCGAATTTTGGGTAAATTACTTTTTTATTCCAATTTTATTAAATTGACGTTTTTTTAGTATGTTATAAAAAATACAAAAAAAAAGAAGTTACAAATGTTATAAAACGCTAAATCTTTACTTAGACAACAATAAACACGACATTTTAAGCAATAAGAAATGAATTTCTCTATAATTTAAGTTGGCGTATATTTTTGGTGTTGACCTATTGAATCAGTTATGGATTACCTTTTTGTAACAACAAATTATTCCCTTGATTGCTTTATTTTTAACTGAAATACCAATTTACATGCTTCTAACTCCAAAAAAAAACGATTTTGTTACAAACTTACATCCCCTATTTTAGTCGTCTTTAGGGGTGGAATTTCCAAAAGTCCTGATGATATATTTATAATGTTTAAACGAAAGGCGAAATACTAATTTTCATGCGTTTACCTTAAAAAATGTCACATTTTTCATACAAACATCCCCATTTTGTCACCCTACGTGGTAGAATTCTCGGAAATCCTGAAACATATACTTTTAATTTTTAACTGTAATGCTAAATACCAATTTTCATGCGTTTAACTTAAAACTTGTTGGCACTTTTTTCATATAAACTTACATCCCCAATTTTACGCCCTTGGGGATGGAATATTAAAAAATCCTGAAATATATATTTTAATTTTTAACTGCAAGTCTATATACTAAAGCCTTTAACATCAAAAATAAGGACTTTCATAAAATATTTCATCCCTTATTTTAGTCCCTTAGGGGTGGTATTTTCAAAAACCCTTCTTCAGTGGATGCCTACGTCATAAAAGGTACAACTAAAACTACTGTCAAAATTCAAGTCCCTAACTCCAGCCGTTTAGACTGTGCGTCGATATGTCAGTCAGGCAGTATAAAATGATATCCCCTATTTTCCGCCTTTGGGGGTGCAATTTCCAAAAATCCTGAAATAAATGCTATATATTTTTAACAGAAAGGCCAAATACTCTCATTTTCATGCGTTTAACTTCAAAAATATCGCATTTTTCATACAAACTTACAACCCCTATTTTAAGACCTTCAGGGTAGAATTTTCAAAAATCCTGAAACACATATTTTTTATTTTTAACTAAAAAGCCAAATGCTAAATTTCATGCGTTTAACTTAAAAATTGAGACTTTTTTCGTACAAACTTACATCCCCTATTTTTTGCCCTATGGGGTGAAATTTCCAATAATCCTGAAACACATATTTTTTATTTATAACTGCAAGGCCAAATACCAACTTTCATGCCTCTAAATTAAAAAACGGCAAAGTTTCATACTAACTTGGCACCCCCGTTTTACCCCCTTAGGGGTTGAATTTCGAATAATCCTTCCTTATTCCTTGTCTACATTATAAAGAAAACATCTGTGCAAAATTTCTACAGTCTAGGGCGAAGGGTTTGGGCTGGGCGTTGATGAGTCAGTCAGTCAGTCAGGACTTCTCTTTTTATTTATATAGAAGATTAACCCCCGGACTCAGGATTACTGACAAAGCGACAAATATAAAATAATTTTTTTTTTTGACGGTTACCGTAGCCTAGTTTGTAGTGTTCCTGCCTACGAAGCTGGTGGTACTGGGTTCGAATCCCAGTAAGTGCAATATTTGTGCGATGAGCACGAATATTTGTTTCTGAGACATGGATGTTTTCTATGTATATAAGTATTTATCTATCTATATAAGTATGTATATCGTTGCCTGGTACTCATAGTACAAGCTTTGCTTAGTTTGGGGCTAGAAGATCTGTGTGACATTGTCCCTAGATATTAGAACCACCACTGAACTGAATTAAATTGGCTTCACACCAAATGCGTTAACGTTGTACAAAATATGTTTAATATATGGTACACTTTTCTTTAGTTTAATATCGGGAAGAATGTCCATAAAATATATATCTACCATTGAACTGAATTAAATTGCCTTGACACCAAATGCGTAAACGTTTTACAAAATAAGTTTAATATATGGTACACTTTTCTTTACTTTAATATCGGCAAGAATGTCCATAAAATACTGTATTGTCTCGTAAGGCAAAAGTATTATATTGTATGCGGAAAAAGGGTACACAATATCATACTTGGGTAGGAAGAAATATCTCACTATGTACTATATGAATCTTGAATATGGAATGGGAGCATTATCCTTTACAAACGAGCAAAATCTACATCAATTTTGGTATAATTATTTGTAATCTTTGCTTTTATAATTTTCAATTCTCTTTTATTAACATTTTATTACTGTTAAATGTATAGTTTAATGTATAATGTGTGTTATCCACTAAGGATTATTTAGACTAAGTATTCTTGTTAATAGTACCTATATAACTTGTTCTGGTTTTGTAATTATTTGTAGTGTACCTAATTTCCTTTTAACACTTTTTTATATCTTTATATAAATAATATGTATGGCGTCAATCACTGGGGCCAACTAGAATACCAGCGCTACAGTATTTTTTGCTGTAGCTTATGCTGAAATTGGCACCCATTTATGGTACACAACATTTTTGTTTTTAAGCACCCCTTAACTAATTTGTATGTTTGTGTTTTATAAAAGAAGTATTTCTTTTTTTCTTTATTTCTGTATATGTACATACAAAAATCATAATTACATCAGTTTTTTATTCAGGAAATCTCATAAAAAATGCAATAACTAATCCTTTAAGCTGATTTCTGCACTTAGGAAACAATCCTTGTTTCATAAGGGAGGTAGAAAGATTGAGTAGACTCAGAACTCGGTAAATGGGTCATACAAATAGTTGTCCTGTGTTGGCATCAAGGCCAAAACACGTGGGCACCGGG
This sequence comes from Pseudoips prasinana, assembly GCA_951640165.1. Classification (NCBI taxonomy): domain Eukaryota; kingdom Metazoa; phylum Arthropoda; class Insecta; order Lepidoptera; family Nolidae; genus Pseudoips; species Pseudoips prasinana. Next base: position 11,878,700 of record OX621241.1, on the reverse strand, counting down.
GTAGTAGCGAATAACTAATTTCGTATAATTATAAAATTTCATTTTTAAACTCTTAATAACGCACCAGATACGTCCTTTACACATTTTATTTACTAAAATAAACCGTATTAAAAAATGTAAGTCATAAGTGGCTTCAGAATAAGCGTTAAGAAATAAATCGCCGAAAATAGCAATCTGGTTTACGACATCGCGTCCTCATGTTTCTGTCACTATAAAAAGCATAATCTTGCGTGGACTACAAGGCGAAAAGCAAATTAATTCAGTCTAAAGGATACGCGGTGGGACGGATTGAAGGCTGAGCTGTCAGGCACATAACGAATATAATAAATGGTTGTGCGATAAGCTCCGATGACACATAATGGGGAAAGTCGCCAGTTACTCAGATTTCGTGTTTTTGCTATAATCTACAAGCTCTTAGAGAAGTAACCTCCTGTATCGGCGCGGCGCGGCGCGCGGCGGGACAAAAAAATTAACACAACGCACATTAGAACACCTATATTTTCATCCCCTCATCTCGGAAAGAGTATTTTTGCTCTTCAATATCTGAATCCAAAAGTTTTTTAAATCCGCTAGAGGATGAAGTGAATTTGAATTTAGAACATCGTGTGCACTAAGTTTGTGAATATAAAACATCATTAAACCTATTTATTTCTATCTCCTTGGCGCAGAATTTATCATACTACTTGTTTTTAATTTGTTAAAAACTAAGTTTCGGAACCTCCTTGGTCTTCTTTTTTTTAATTTGCTTTGCGCAACATTGCAGTACCTATCAAAAATATTACACTCAACTTAACTACATTATTTTTTTTAAAATAATTATACGTAAGTATTATTGGTGATAATTTAAAGATTATTTTGTAATACTTACCTATCATAATGTAGTATTCAATAGCTAAACTGAAATTAAAGTCTCTTGTGATTGGAAATGATATTTTGCATTTAGTAATTTCCTCATTGAGGTGGGATGAAAATTTGCGTTTTGCTCTCGAGTGCAATGATTTTTCACCTCGTGTTCTTTTGACTTCCTGGCTAATGCTCAGGATTCTAATTTTTTCAAAGCAACTTTGCACTCTTGTATAACAGATAACTATGTTCTGATAGTAGGTTATATCTTAAAACCGTCATAGGTTGCCAGTTGAAATTTTAAAAAATACAAAACAATTATAAATAGTGTATTCCATTGTGTGATTTAACAGCCAACAACAATTAATAAACGGGCCGGTTGGAGTGGTATAAATGCTTACCTTTTACGCCGCAAGTCGTGGGTTCGATTCCCACCCAGAACAGATATTTGTGTGCATGAACATGTACGTATGTCCTGAGTCTATAACCAGTCTGTAGTTAGATAGGTATCTATATAAGTACCTATGTTTCTACAAAAGAAAAGTAGTATCTGTAATATATCAGTTATCTGGTTTCCATAGTACAATCTGTTCTTAGTTTGGGCTCGTGAGTAAATAATGTTCCAGGATATTTTTTTTAATGCTGTCGAAAGCTGACATCTGACAGCTATCTAATGTGTTACGTAGTTTTTCCTGAAAGAGTAACAAACATCTATATATCAATACTCACAAACTTTCCCATTTATAATACTAATAGGATTTGTGTTGTACTTCGTATTTCTATCTATCTATGGAAAGACAACGACAAAACTAATATTTAGAAGAACATGCCACTATGTCAACAGAAGGCGTGCCTCCTCGTATAACATCGTTAATACAATTTTACCGCGGTCTTATAAACAAACACAACCTATTAATGTATTAGTGTTAAGTGAGTATTGTCTTATCAAACGATTATATTATTTGAGAAAATAATTTTGCTGGCTGGAAAATATTTTTTATTTATTTACAACCAACAACTATCATTACAGATTATACCTAATTCAATAATTTCACTCATGTTACCCGTAAATATATATATATATATATATATATATATCTATATATCTGTATCCGCCCTCTGCAGCAGGATAGTGCGCGCTGGCGGCACCCATAACAATATCTTAGATTAAAATGCTATTGCCTATTAGTGACAACAGAACTGTCTTAATAAATCGCGATTCCAGATCAAAACAACTTGTGTTGTTTGCTATATGCAACCTATAAATGTAATCATATTTGGGGAGTCTTTTCTGCCCTTGAAAATTGGAAACGACTTAAGAGGATCCCAGGGGCTCTACCGGCTAAGTCCCCGAACATCGATTTCTTAAATGGCGTTCAACTAAATAAAGGTTTAAAATGCCTGAATCAATCGTTAAATCGGCTTCAACGTTAACAATCGATTCTGGACCATTTATGACGTCACATGTGCTCATGGAAGCTGATGTAACGATTGATTAAGTAATTTTTAACCTTTATTTATTTGAACGCCATTCACGAAAACGATGTTCGGTGACTTAGACGGTAGAGCCCCTGGTGTTGAGAATGACCTGCTCTCTACCCATACGTGTAAATATGAATACAATATGAAAATCAATATTTCGTATTTAATATTGCTTTTAGTATGCAATTACCTCCTTATTCAGGATAGTCGACGGGCTGGTTGGCGTGGTTGGTAAATGCTTGCCTTTCACGCCGCGGGTCGTCGTTTCTATTCCCACCCACGACATAACTGATATTTGTCTGCATGACCATGTCTGTATGTCCCGGGTCTGGGGGCAACTATCTATATAATTAAGTATGTATTTACAATTAATAAATGTAGTACATGTAATTTATCCCTTACCTATCTGGTTTCCATAGTACAAGCTCTGCTTAGTTTGGGATCAGACGGCCGTGTGTGAATAATTTCTCAGGATATTATTATTAAGACAGAATGAATTTGAATTTATTTTCAGTTATTATAACTTCTAGAAAAAAATAGGGTATGCCTGACCTTTATTTCAAGACACCATTTTTGTTAATCAGTAAATTAATAAAAGCAGTTTGAAATAGGCTTTTTTATAAATTTTTGAAGGTTTCTATAAAAATCAGACGGTCGAGCAAAGTCGTGACTGCCATTTATATTGCTTAAAAATAACATTAGTCTAATCTTAAAATCTGGGGAGAAAAATGAGTAATACGTTTCCATGGAAAAATAGTAGCTGGTAATGGCTCTTAAGCGCGCTACTGATCTGAGAGAAGAATGTATTTTCTTCTACTTTGCTTAGCCTTCTAACAGTTCTAGTTGTCTTGTCATAGATCTTCCGTTGGTAGATAACCATTCTGAGTCGAGGTTCGAACCCAAAAAAGGGGTTGCTGGGAACTTACCTAGTTTATAGTTTTATTTATTGGATGCCTCTTCTCAGGCTTCTATCAAAAAACTGAAACTATCTACGGCTAACTCAAAACAAATTGGGGTTTAATCCATTCGAATCTATATCGGCTAGATACCAAAATTAATCGAGTATCTGACATGTCGGTCATACATAGACTCCAGGAGTCTATGTATGTGTAGTCCTCACTAGAGATTTTTGGTTGCCCATATAATAATTATGTATAATTTTTTTCATTATTTACGACGCCCGCACTGGGGAAATTAATCTCTGTGTGTACACACAGACTCAGAACAACTATTTATTGCTCAGACAAATAGTTATCCTGCACGGGAATCGAATCCGGGACACGAAGTGGCGAGGCGACCGCCACACGTATTTGTTTGTTTGAACCAAAATGAGTATTTACTATTTATGTTATGTGTTGCCATGCTATAAAAGTATGTTACATGTACTGTGTGTCACATACTATCGGCCGCCAGTGACTTCATCCGCAGGATATCGAGAATTGTTTATTTCTGGCAACGGATTGCGATCCGACATTGTTATTGTTCCACTACTAGTATAAAATTAAATAAGTTCAGATTTTTGTAATCAAATCTAGTTTTATTTCAACATTCCGATGTGAAAAAAAGCCATTTCCGCACATTGCACAAGTGCATACAAAACTTTGATGCATCACTAAGGGACTTAGAGCCGATTTCACCGTTAAAATTAAACGCGATCAATTGACGCTAAACTCAGTTCAGCGTCCTGTAGCTAAGTTTAGCGTCCATTGATCGCGTTTAATTTAAAAACGTTTAGGTATATAGGATATATTAAACACATTTTATAAAATTATCATTCGTTTAAACATAGTACCTATCAATAAATAAATGTCTTGGTACAACTAACACACTGCCATCTAATCCCAAACTAGGCAGAGCCTTGGCACCCAGACAACTGATAAACATACTTATATATTTCTCAATACATATTATAGACAAATTACACATAGACACAGAACAAACAATTGTACTCATCACACAAAGATTTGTCCCGACTGTGGATCGAATCCACGACCTCTGGCTTAGCAGTCAGAGTCACTAACCAATAGGCCAACAGGCCATTCAAAAATATAAACGTACAGACGCCAGCACATCCAGCTACCCCAATCTGTCAAATTTCTTTTATAGATTTCCAACTTTATCATAAAAGCATAAGGTTCACTGTCAATTGGCAAAATTTGACAGATTGGGGTAGCTTGATGTGCTGGCGTCTGTACATCTTTCTTCGCCAGTATCATGGGTGTGACTTAAAGTGGTGATGTAGTCACTAAAGATATACCGGCGATTGTGCTACCTACATAAATTAACGATTTGACAATTATGTCATCATATCCCAGTAGATGATGGAGTACCTACGTAGGGAATCCCATTAGATCAAAAGTGTTATTGTAGTCAATGGACTATAAATTTTACAGCTTCGGCGGCGCCGGCTTAGCCATTCAGTTTAAGTTCAAGATTCATAGAACTATTAATGATGTTTGCATGACGTCATAATATTAGGGTTACCAAATTAAAAAATGTTAAAGAAGGATAGAATAAGATAAAGGGTTCTCCAATATTAAAGGTCATTAATGCTTAAGCTTTTTTTTGCTCCGTGAACCTTTGCTGTGAGAGGACGTGTAGTTGGTTGCTGCGGTGTATTTAAGTAATTAGTTAATTTCTTAATTCTGAGTGCGCATTTTGAAGAACATCGGGCCCTCTCTTACTATCTTGTGGAGTTTACCATTTACGACGGCGTCCATATTGGATTTTGTTTCTCCGTCTCATTTACACAGGCGTGCACCGAAACACAATTTGTGAGTTATTTATTTTTAAACTTATATTTATATCTGGATAAACATTCAAAAAGACGAAGCGCCTCCGAGCTGCATACAGAAGCCACTCCGCCAAGAGTAGTGAGCACTGCGACGCGAAATTAATAACTGCTACCTGCGGGCCGGTGCCACCTGTTGCATCCGGTGACACCTGTTGAGTGCCTGTCACAAGTCGCCTGCGCATAATTTTGCTATAATAATACTATCTACTTTGACAGTGAAACAACGCAACTATTTTAAGGATTGTATATTATTTCAAGATTTACAATGTTTCACTCACCAAACCAAAAAAGCTTATCTAACCCAGATATACCCTCTACACCTGAATTATCTCAAAATATCACTAATAGGAAGTGTAAAACACCGGAAAATGAAGTTTTGGTAATGTTTAATTCTTTTAAATCTGAATTATTGCAAACACTGAAAGACTGGCGTAATAGTAATTTTGAACAAATAAATCAAAATATAAATAGCATAAGAAGCGATTTTGATCAGTATAAAATTGAAATTAAAAAGGAGCTTGGATCTATACTGGCGGAGCAGTCAAAAACTGTCACACAGTGCGCCAAGTTGTCGGAGGAAGTTTCGGACTTAAAGGCATCAAATCAATTCATGAGTGACCAATATAACGACCTCAAAAAACGCGTGGAGAACATGTCCTCACTATCAAATACACAATATGAAAAATCTGTCTTGGACTTAGAGGTGAAAATAGACTTGTTGGAGCAGCAAGCACGACAGTACAATATCGAAATCTCTAACGTACCTGAAAGGCGGAATGAGAATCTCGTTGACTTGCTGGAAAGTCTGGGTAAGCAGATTGGATATAGTATCAAGAAAGAGTATGTTATCTCTATACATCGTGTTCCTCACGCAGCGCAGAATAACAAGCCCAAGAATATTATTGCGAAATTTACCACAAGAATTTTACGTGACAATATCTACTCTACAGACCGAAGAAATAAGAATATCAGGCACTTCACATAAAATCTTCGTGAACGAACACCTCACGCTGCGAAATAAGCAGCTCTTTCGTAAGGCACGAGAAGCAGCAAGTCGTGAGGGCTATAAATTCGTGTGGACTAAACATTCTACAATACTCGTTAGAGAGATTGAAAATTCCGCAGTGCTGGCTATTCGGACGATTGAAGACATCGATAAAATTAAGTCTAATACTAAAATTACAAAAAATACTAATTCCGTTATGTAAAATTAAAACCCATTACATTTATTATGCCTTTTACGTTGAAATATGTAATTATTTCTTATTCAATTACTCTCTTTTAGTATATTTTATTGTATTGTTTGCTATTTTTCCTTGTGTATATTTGCAGAAGCATAGCATAATCACATTTATATTTTTGATCTGGTCGAGATTATTGGCGTGTTTGTTGGTAACACAAAACTTTATACTAATACAGCTTATAAACTGTTACTTAAGTCATGGCTAATCACAGCATAAATAACTTAACAGTTTATTATCAAAACTGTCGCGGCATGCGTACCAAGTTGAAAACTATATTCTTTAATATCATGTCCAATTCGTATGACATAATAATTTTGGCGGAAACCTGGCTAAACAGTAGCATATATGATGACGAGTTCATAGATCAACGATATACTGTTTATAGATGCGATAGTGACCTAAAATTGACAAATAAATCCGATGGGGGAGGGGTCTTGGTGGCTGTCATGAAATACCTCAAGCCATATCGTTTTTCTATACCGTCTCTTACTCCAATTTCAAAGTTTATAGAATTAGTTGTTATCCAATTACCGAGTCCTGAACTAACTGGTAGTTACTTAATTGGTGCAGTTTACATACCAGATAGGTCACCCATAGCAGTTTATAATTTATACTTTGAAATTTTAAATAATATTATAAGAGAAAATAGCATTGCCAACCTTTTACTAGTCGGGGATTACAATATACCTGAAGCTAATTGGCAACATCAAACGGACTCTTCTGCCCTTGTTTGTACGGGAACATCTTCAGTTTGCAACAGTCTTCGAAACTTTATGATTATTCATCATTCCCATCAGTATAAAGTAATTAGAAATTCTAACGGCAGAATTTTGGACTTATGCATCAGTAACTTAACCGACTGCCCCGTGATGCATCCGCAGGACCCTATCTCTGTCCCAATAGACGCACATCATCCCCCAATTTATATTATAATTCCTTTCACGAATAACATCAGCACCTTGAATCGTAACCCCGTAAAAATGCCTAACTTTTTTAAAGCCAATTATGATCTACTAAATAAAGAGTTGATGGACATGTCTTGGAATACGATACTTGACCAGCTTCCCGCAGAAAATGCAGTTAACTTATTTTATGAAACTATTTACGATATTGTAAAAAAAAACGTGTCACTCTCAAAATCTAAACAAGCACAGTACCCAATATGGTTTAGCCCATCGCTCATACATATTTATAAAAATAAACACAAAGCTTGGATTAAATGGATATTATACAAAAAATACTCGGATTACGAAATCTTTTCTTTATACAGAACCCGATTTAAAAGTGAGGCAACAAAATGTTACAATAAGTATATTAATACGGTAGAGGATTGTATCCCCAAAAACACTAAGTATTTCTGGTCTTATATAGCTAATAGAAAAACCAAGGCAGGTATACCGTCAAGTATGTCATACGAAAACCTAAGGTCACAAGATCCCGAAACTATATGCAACTTGTTTTCATCGTTTTTTCAGTCTGTCTACCAACCGTCCACTTTAACTCCTCAATGGTCACCAACAATAATTGTACGGATCAGTGTGATTTATTGAACAATATTTATTTTGATATTCATCATCATATCAGCCAAAAGACGTCCACTGCTGGACAAAGGCCTCCCTCAAAGATCTCCACAATTGCCGGTCTTGCGCTATCCGCATCCAGCGTTTTCCAGCGACCCGCACAAGATCATCGGTCCATCTTGTAGGGGGCCTGCCCACGCTGCGTCTTCCGGTTCGTGGTCGCCACTCGAGAACCTTTCTGCTCCAGCGGCCGTCGGCTCTACGAGCTATGTGCCCTGCCCACTGCCACTTCAGCTTGGCAATTCTTAGGGCTATGTCGGTGACTTTGGTTCGCCTGCGGATCTCATCATTTCTGATTCGATCTCGCAGGGAAACTCCAAGCATAGCCCTTTCCATTGCTCTTTGGGTGACGTTGAGCCGCCTGATAAGGCCCATAGTTAGCGACCACGTCTCTGTTCCGTAAGTCATCACTGGCAACACACACTGGTCGAAGACTTTCGACTTGAGACACTGCGGTATTTGGGACGAGAAGATATTACGTAGCTTCCCGAACGCTGCCCAGCCGAGTTGGATTCTACGATTGACCTCCTTCTCGAAGTTGGACCTACCTAGTTGGATGGTCTGTCCTAGGTAAATATAGTTCTCTACAACTTCGAGTGCAGAGTCTCCAACCTTAATTAGAGTGGGTGCAACATGGATGTTTGACATAATTTTCGTCTTATCCATGTTCATTTTCAGACCCACTTGTTGAGAGACTCTGCTGAGGCCATCGAGCATTGTACCGAGGTCGTCAAGGGTCTCAGCCATGACTACTATATCGTCGGCAAATCGAAGGTGGGTGATGTACTCGCCATTGACATTGATGCCAAAGCCTTTCCAGTCCAGAAGCTTGAAGACATCTTCCAATGCAGCGGTGAACAGTTTCGGAGATATAACATCTCCCTGTCTCACACCTCGCTGCAAGTGGATAGGTTTCGAGTTCTGGACCTGGAGTCGCACTGACATAGTGGCGTTCTCGTACAAACACTTTAACACCTCGATATACCGGTAGTCGATTTGGCACCTTTGGAGAGACCTCAGTACGGCCCAAGTTTCGATCGAATCGAAGGCTTTCTCATAGTCCACAAACGCTAAGCATAATGGCTGGTTATACTCTTCGGTCTTCTGTATAACCTGCCGCAGCGTATGTATGTGGTCTATGGTACTAAAGCCTTTACGGAAACCGGCTTGTTCGGGAGGCTGGAAGTCGTCAAACCTGCGTGCGAGATGATTCGTAATGACCCTCGAAAACAACTTGTAAACATGGCTCAGCAGTGTGATGGGTCTGTAATTCTTCAAGAGGGTTTTATCGCCCTTTTTGAAGAAGAGCACCACCACACCCCTGTACCATGCTTTTGGCGTTTGACCTTCTAGTATGACGGAGTTAAATAACTTCTGAAGGGCCCGTAGGATTGGTGTACCACCCGCCTTCAGAAGCTCTGCCGTAACTCCATCATCACCAGGCGCCTTGTTGTTCTTAAGCTGTTCGAGAGCCATTCTAATCTCGCACAGGCTGACGTCCGGGATGTCATCGGTGAAGTGTTGGGTTAGTCGTGCTCTGGGATCTGAGGCACAACTATCGACAGGTGACTGGGTTTTCGCATACAGCTGTCCATAGAACCTCTCGATCTCTCCCAGCAACTCAGGTTTAGACGTGACGATTCTGCCATCCTCAGTCTTCAGCTTCGTCAGTTGGCTCTGTCCAACAGACAGTTCTCTTGCAAACACTTTAGAGCCTTTGTTCCGCTCAATGGCTTCTTTAATACAATTTGTATTAAATTGGCGCGTGTCGCGAGTCAAAGACTTTGAGATCTGTCTGTTGAGCTGCCGGTATCTGGTAGCATCATCAGAGGATGTCAGAACCATTTTCCGTCTTTCGTCCATAAGCTGCAGGGTATAGTCAGAGATCTTTTTGGTTCTGTTTGTACGGTGGGCCTTGAAGACCTTAGACCCAGCCGTATGGACAGCTTCTACGAGCCTGTCATGGTATGAGTCCACTTCCTCGCAATCTGCTAGGCATTCGAAACGGTTTTGCAGTTCGAGCTGAAAGGGTTCAGGGTTTTGGATGTGGATGGGTAAAGGTCGGAGCGTAGACTTTATCAGTCGGGACCTCTGGAGCTTGACATTTAGGTTCAATGAGCCTCTCACCAGTCTGTGATCGCTCCCGGTTTTAACCATATTGATCACTGAGACGTCATTGAACACCTGTCTACTCGTCGACAAGATAAAGTCTATCTCGTTTTTTGTTTTACCATCGGGGCTTACCCAGGTCCATTTGCGGTTTTCCGACTTCTTGAAAAAGGAGTTCATCATAAAGAGTCCCTCCTTCTCCATGAAGTCGGCCAACATTTGGCCCCGGGGATTCCGGTCTCCAGTTCCAAATTGCCCCACTTTCAGCTCATTCCCGAATCGTTTACCCAGCTTCGCGTTAAAGTCCCCCATGACCACAGTGAAATAAGAGTTCGAGGTATGTATGGCTCTAGAAATATCCTCATACATGACCTCAACCTCATCGTCGGAGTGCGTCGAAGTCGGCGCGTAAACCTGTATGACCTTCAACGAATACCGCTTGGTAATTCTGAGTATAAGGTACGCAACCCTAGTCGACACACTCTCGATTTTCACTATGTTGTGTACGAGGGACTTGTGGACTATGAACCCAACACCACCTTGGGACAGTTGGTCGCCTTCCCGGAAATAGAACAGATTCCCGGATTTCAGGATTATCGTGTCCTCCCCCTCTCTTCGGACTTCAGATAATCCTATTATGTCCCAATGTAACCTGCTCAATTCTTCCTCCAGTTCGATCATCTTCTCGTCGGTCCGCAGTGTGCGTGTGTTGTATGTTGCCAGGGCCAGAGGTCGTCGGTTTTGGTAACGCGGAATCTGCCGGGGATTCTTAGCACCCCCTGCCCTACCGTAACCACGGCTGTTACCACGGCTGGGAATAGCAGGGCTGCCGGGGACTGGGGGCCGCGGTTTAATTGTGTCCTTCATTTGAGGGGATCTGCCATAATCACCACGCTTGGCAAACGGGTTGGCGATCGCAGTAAGGTAGAAATTGGTACTCATAAGAACGCTGCTGCCCATTCTCTGGTATATATTCCCTCGGGACGACTTCTACGTCCCCCCACGTGATGAGAGGGGGTGGTGATATTCTCTAGGCCGTCACCACACAGCCATTTTGATATTACTCTTATTAAAAAGGAACTAAAAATATTAGATCCATCCAAGGGTCCAGGTCCAGATAGAATTCCAGCAGTGTTCCTTAAAAACACTGCTGAATCAATATGTGAACCATTACAAATTCTATTTAACAAGTGCATCACTGAGGGTTCCTTCCCGGATATTTGGAAATGCGCTTACATTGTGCCAATCCATAAAAGTGGTTCAAAACATGACGTCACAAATTACCGCCCGATATCTATCATCAGTGCAACATCAAAACTTTTGAGCGGCTTGTTCATAATGCCATCTATCCCCTCATTCATAACTATACATACCCGAACAACACGGTTTTGTAAAACAAAAGTCTACCATGACGAATTTAGCAATTTACTCTAATTTCCTCTTCCACAGTATCGATAAGGGAGTTCAGGTGGACGCCATATATACAGATTTTCAGAAGGCATTTGATAGAGTTGACCACGAAATCCTTCTTAATAAAATAGCATTCAATGGAATAAGGGGCAATCTTGTACGGTGGTTTTGGTCATATATCCCTAACCGCAGCCTGATAGTTGTTATTAATGGGTACAAGTCGGGAAGAGCTGGGATGTCTTCTGGTATTCCGCAGAGCTCTATATTAGGACCTCTACTGTTTATAATGTTCATAAATGACATAAATACATGTTTTAAATATACAAGCTTTCTTTTATATGCTGACGATTTGAAATTATATAAACCCATAAAAAATATTAACGATTGCTAAAAACTTCAGAGCGATCTTAATCGACTATTTGAATACTGTAAAATTAATAAATTAAATTTAAGTATACCCAAATGCAACATCATCAGCTTTACCAAAACTAAAACTACCATCAGATATGATTATACCTTAAGTGATGATAAACTAAACCGAGTGACGAATATTAGAGACCTGGGAATACTACTAGATTGTAAATTACATTTGGACCTACATATAGAAAACATCATAAACAGAGCATTTAAAATGTACGGCTTTGTTATTCGAACAGCCACTGACTTTAAACGCCCTTGCACATTTTTACATCTGTATCGTTCACTTATTCGTTCTCAACTTGAATATGCCTGCCTGATCTGGGATCCCTTATATAGCAAATATAAAATAGCCATTGAAAAATTGCAACGAAAATTCTTACGAACTATGCAATTCAGATGCCGACTTCCACGTTTACCTTACGAAGACCTTTTATTAAAATATAATTTACTCTCACTCAAGAAGAGACGAATGCTTCTGCAAGTATTGACACTACACGATCTTTATCATAACAAACTAAATTGTGTAGAACTTAATGATGAAATTAAAATTGTAGTTCCTAGGTCAATTCATCGCCGTGGGGTGCGCGATTATCGATTGTTTGATCAATCATCATGCCGGACAAACGCAGGTAAACGTGCACCCATTCAGCGTCTAATGCAAATATATAATGAACAGTTCATAGATGTAGATATATTCATGCTAAATAAAAATTCTTTTCGTGCCCAAGTTATTAAAGTACTGAACAACTTGAATGTATCTAGTGGTAACTGACTAGTTTGAAATGTATTATAAATTATTAAGTGATTCCTTGTTTCTTCATCACAGCATACCTCTTAATTAATACGTGGAAATTGTTGCAGTTATTGCATTGATTTTGTCTTATATACTTACTTTACTAATAAGTGTTATTTGTAATGTAATATCGTTTTTTTTTCCCAAATAAAATAAAATAAGCTGTTCACAAGCTGTACATCGACAGCTGCTCCTTCCTATGACGCCATTCTTTACTTTGTTTGTCTGGAATGTAATAGGGCATTTTGTCGTAGAGCCGCGTACACTTTTTACGTATTAGTAAATTAATTGTTATTCCTATTAGTATAATATAAAGAGTTGATCTTTTTTACTTTTCTGACTTAATTGTCGAAAACCACATACAAACTGTTATCTGTTACTGTTTCCTACATACATATTACTTATACTATTACTACTTACCCTAAGGCGATTGGCACACTGCCCCGCATGATGCAGCGTAGTGCGTGAGTGCGTGTTCTAACATTGCTTGTAAGTAACTTGCGTTCACTGGTATCTCCGTTTGTATAGAAAACACGCACAGTCCAACACACAGAACATACATCCACGTAGTAGTTTAATTTCAATGTGTAACATTCGTTAAACATAATAAAATACTAGTATTAACGTGCGTAATATTAGTAGTTTGATCACTTGTTATTTAATTGTCTCGAGCGCATACATCACAATGGCGGGCTAAGATTGGGCTCAGTATGCGTTATGACTGTCAGACTGGGCAGACACTGAGAATGGACAGATACTTTAGTGTGTCGCAGTGGCTAAGTCAGTCGCCTCGCCGCTTCGTGTCGCGGATTCGACTCCCGCGCAGGACAAATATTTGTGCGACCCATAAATAATTGTTCTGTGTCAGGATGTAATTTGTGTCTATTATTTGTTTGTAAAGTACCGCGACACAACGTGATTAGATTCCCTAGTGCGGGCCTTGTCTTTAAAAAAATATCTACTAATTATCTATTATCTACGGTTACACACGTTATCACACAAACAACAAAACAGTTATTTTACTGAGTACATGGCAGCCCTACTTGTAATGAAATACGACTGTGACAATGAGTAAGCACGTAATTGCGGTCTGGGGTGGTCCCAAATCTTGGAAACGTCACCTATCCGCTGTATTACTTCGACTATTGACTCCGTAATTATATTTTATAGTTTGCTTATTTATATAAAGATACACAGTCATCAAAAAATGATACATGGGAAACAGGTAATACCTGATAGGTGAAACGTGAGATTGCTATTCAAATTACTGTGTAACAAATCTGCGAATGCAAAGTTACTGCAAGTGTTAAAGTGGTAAAACCATTTCTACTTAGTAGTTAGAATGTTAGCTCGTAACACACATCACCTTGACTGACCTTTGACCTTAAATTTAACTGCCTTTTTTTTCCTTATTAAAAATACAACGCCCGCACTAGGGAATCTAATCCCTGTGTCGCGAGGTACTTGACAAACATATAATAGACGAACACAAATTACAGTAGTGCAACTATTCATTTTAGAACTCCTCCTTTTTTCTCTCTGATTAAGTTCGTTACGGGATCCAAGACAGTTAAAGCGATTCCCCGGCATATGCCTGAGCCTCACCGCTTAGTGTCACTTCATTGTTTGCCACTGTTGATCCTGGCTTACAGGAGCTGCAGTGGTAGGTAAGAGGGAGGGATTAGTCCCGATTGGAATAAAGGGCCTTACAAATAGTCGTCCGGCGCGGGACTCGAACCCACGACACTTAGCGGTGAGGCGACTGTTTTAGCCGCTGTGCCACACCTGGTTTATTACAGTATAAAGGATAGTAGTGCATCTTGATTGATCCTTTGTGATAAACTAGCAATAACAGTCATCAGATTGCCATAGAATTAGAAATCCTACACAGACTGTATATTTACCCTGAGTATTTGTCTCACTATGGCCTTATGATTCTCTTTTCCATTTTTGCACCCGGGTTTAAGATTTCGTGCGTTTACCAAACACCGGGTCATCGAATTGTACTTACTTATCGTATGGGCAGTGGTTACCCTAGTGTCAGAGTTGTTCAAGCCGCCCAGTAGGCCTTTGACATGACTTAACGACTGTTGTCTTATGACTACAACCGCGACCGACAGAGACACGGAGCACGGAGACGCTCAGAAATTAAATCAATTTGGTGGTCACCCATCTATGGACTGACCGCGAGCCTAGTTGCTTTACCTCGCCGATGACTTACGGACCGGTGAGAGCATCTGGCTATGGGCGCCTCACATCGAATTGTAATGAGGTATGAATGAGTCTGGGAGTACAAACCAAAGCACTCCCAGGGTACCAACGGCTACACATTAAGCTTTACATTTCCAGTATAAGCTCAATTCAAATTCAAATTCAAAATTCTTTTATTTTCTCTTTACAAAGAAATACAGGCTCTAATTAAAACAAATACATCTTAATTACGGTTGGGGTACTAAGTTAGAACCTAACTTTGTGAGAGACTGGTGCCTATTTTAGGTTTTGGAGAAACATGAATTACAGGTCACCAGGCCCACCACGCGGTCAACTTGCTAACATGACAACATTGAGTCCAAAGTATATTTACACTACATGCAGAGTTGTATATTTCTATTGATAAATGATAATATACTTTTGATTTTATAAACAAAAATAGAAACAAATAAATTAATAACCAAAAGTAGTACATATATGAGAATTACGGATTATATGTGAAAGGAGTGTGTGTGTGTGTGTGTGTGTGTGTGCTGTGGCACTTTTAGAACGTGAATGAAAGAAGCTGATCTCGCGTTGTATGGGATTTCCATACAATGAGAGGTCAGCTTATATTGGAAATGTATAGCTTGATATGTAGCCGTGCGTACGTGTCCCACCTGTATCTAACATTATTTACTCTTCCGGTATGTATATTTCGATCACTTCTTGGTACTAGGTCATTATCAATGATACGATACGACATAAAAAAGCCGTTCGTATGAATGATGATAACGAAAACATAAAAATATACGCACCGAATCGAGAACCTTTCGGCAGATAACAAATGTATAGTTACTGCGGGCATTTCATTGTTGCCGGGCAATGTTCTAAGGCACTGAGAATGAACGGAATTTAATTTTTTTTTATATAATCCTGGGACATTATTTACATCGGCCATCTGATCCCAAACTAAGCAGAGCTTGTACTATGGAAACCTGACAACTGATATACTAATACACTACTTTTCTTTTGTAAATACATACTTATATATATAAATGAAATTAATTTGAATATATGACACATATTTGGTGATATTGAAAATGTTTGTGGGTTAGCGATATGTATACATAAAAAACAGTACAGCTCTCTCATAACAACAATATATTAGCTAGTCAATTCGTAAATAAAATTATTATAAGGTCACTGAAAGTCCAGAGTTTTTGAACGCTAACTCATATTTCTATGGAATAATTTTCATATTACATACATAAACACCAAAAAATACATAGGTACATACATAGATTCACGCCTCTTTTCCAGAAGGGTAGGCAGAGACAACGGATTTCCATTTGTCACGTTCTGTGCACACCTCTATTGCCTCGTCAAAATAATTACAGTCTTCATACATGCTCGCCGGTTTAGGGTACTTCTGACCTGGCATTTCTTGAGAACATTTTCAATTTAGTCAGAGATTGTTCTACGAGGTTTTCTCCTTCTGTTCTATCATTCATATTTCGTATACTTCTTTTGTCAATCTTTTTTCATTCGTCCTTTCTAAATACCCAAACCATGACCCAAACCATCTCAGCATACCATTGTCAATCTTTGTGACTACATTCTTTTTCACACCACAACGCTCTCTTACGTCAGTATTTCGTATATCAAAAATTTTTCTTCACAATTCTGATCTGCAATTTTTTAGCCTACGTCTGTACTCGGAGAATTTACTCTCTCAATCAGACTCAATACAATAATTTATGGGTCACACAAATAGTAGTCCCATGCGGATATCGAGCCCGAATCATTAAGGCTCTGAAGTTGTAGCGAGGCGATCTAATCACTGCTCCATATTATGTGCCACGGTCAAGGTACCCCACATTATCTTTTATACCAAATTATTAACTTAGCTAATTGACATTGGCTGAAAATAGGTATTTCTGAACTAAACTGAACTTATAAATAAACTAATTTCTTTAATTCATCTTTTAGCATTGAACTCCTTAATACACTCTGATGAAACTAAATAACTTTTTTAATTTACCTACAATGCGCTGAAAAGTTTACCCACGGCCTACGACTTGCGTAGTCTTGTAGCACTGCTACGCAAAACAAAGCTCGCTTCGTAGCAACATTTTATAGTCCTACGTGCTCTCAGCTTTATAGCCATTATGCCACCACTCCAATGTAAATATATTATTGTTACCTACGAGAAAAATCACGGGGATTTGAATAAAATTTGGATTTGGACCTGGATCAACACCAGAAACGGTGTTGTGTTTAACGGTTAACTTAGCAAAAAAAGCACATTTTATTTTTATTACATTTTTAGCTATTTTGTTTTAAACGGCTAGTATATTTAAGTAAGTACTTACCAACCTCTATGTCTTTTCTATTTCCACTGAAAAAGTGATTGTATTCACTGTTTCTGGACAAAAATATAGCCACGTCGGTCCATAATAAAATGTCCTTTATTCCTTCCCCTGTGGAATATAAGATACCGACAAACATTTTCAATGAAATAAGAAACCTTTATTACAAGCCGTGTTTTTACAAAAATTACCTACTAACTGCGACGTAATTGAATAAAAAAACAATAATAAGTTATAACGTTAAAGGGAAGACGAAATAATTGGCCCATTCATCGAGGCCAAACAATCACATCTATAGATGTTTTTCATAACATTTGAAGGGCATAACCGAAAGCGTAGGTCGAATAACAAATTAGTAAAATTAATAATCAACAAAGGAAAAATTTACGATCATTATTAGTTTAACTGGCAATTTAAAAAAAATCAGTAAACTTAAAAAAATACTGCATAAATAGTAGACGTGTGTAGTACAGAGAGATCATTATTGTTATGTTTTTACAGTGCTCATAGCTAGATGCTCTCATCGGTCCCTAGGCCGGATCGGCGAGGTTAAGCAACGAAGCTCGCGGTCAGTCCATAGATGGGTGACCGCCAGAGTGGTTTAATTTCTGAGCGTCTCCGTGCTTCGGAGGGCACGTTAAGCTGTCGGTTCCGGTTTTAGCCAATAGGCAACAGCCGTTAAGCCATGTCGGAGACCTACTAGGCGGCTTGAACAACTCTGACACTAGGGTAAAATCTGCCCATGCGATAAGTAACTACAGTACTGTTTTTTTATTTTTTTATTTCCTTGTTGGTCTTAAGACTACTATTCAATCTTAACAAAATGTGAAACTAATAATTATGATAATTTTGATTCATTTTACAATAATGAAGTGTTTTTTTAGTGTTGTGTATTTTAATATACATACATACATAGACTCACGCCTGTTTCCCAGAGGGGTAGGCAGAGACAACGGATTTCCATTTGTCACGATCTTTGCATACTTCTTTAATATAAATGATTTGATTTTCGTCATTTTAATATAAATACACTTATATATGTATATACATTTCTAATTATATTGAAAAGTTAATAATGGAATGGAAAATGATCTTAGTATACTATATACTATACATGTAGTACGAACTTTTCCATTCCATATGAATAGAAAATCGATAAAATCTACGCGCGTCTCATATTCCAAACTCAGTTATGTGTCCGCTCGCTAATACGTCATTGAAATGGGCAATATATACCGAAACAGAACTGAAGCGTTGCATGTTTTAACCCCCGACGCGACGCAATAAGAAGAGTGTTATACGTTGACTTCGATGTCTGTCTGTCTGGCTGTGTGTGTGTGTGGCATCCTAGCTCTTAAACAGATCGACCGATTTCGATGCAGTTTTTTTGCGGTGGTTCTTAGCAATGTTTGGTTATTACAAAGCGAGGGAGTTGTGGAAAAAAATATATTATTAAATAAATATGGGTATTACATGAAAGGGCTTGATTACGATTAGCAGAATACTATGACAAAAGTTGGCGGTTATTAAATTTTTAATTTGAGAATTAAGCTTTACAGCTTACGCATCACATTTTTGAACCTAAAGTCTGCGAAAGCGGTTGACTGTATACCTAGAATGAAAATTTGAAATAAATGTCGGTAGCACACACAACAAAACCATACTCAGACAATAGACAAACTTTGTTGATACTAAAACTTTTACCACATTGTAAGCAAGTAGACAAACTGTGTGTTCCCACAACAAGTGACGTCATTCTGATAGCTCGTTAGTGGTGAACCTCTGACGTCACAGACATATTTATTGCTGATAAAGTAATAATTTGTGACAATACGTCGTGTCTGTTCAATATATTGTGCTAGTACAGTCAGCAACGGAAGATTCAGGTCATTTTATCTTCGCCATCACACATCATACATAAGCACAAAGAAATTGCGAAATAAACCTAAACAGTATACGCGTGCTCTTTAATAAAACTAAACAACTAATACAACATCACTTTAAAAATACCAACAATATACCACATTCAAGAAACGACCCTATTCATTCCATAAAAGCCCGCAACGCACTTGGGGTCCCTCTGGTGTTTTGAGTGTGCATAGTTGGCGGTGATAATATAATTTACCATCAGGTAACTTTCTCGTTAGCATTGCTAATATTGCTATATCATAACAATAACACCTGTGAACATAACGGCTGCTTAAGATAAAAACTATGTAGCTTACATCTCCAAGTTCAATTACCGCATTGCAATGGCTAAAGTCAATAATCGTGTTGCAAAGGTAATAAATTTATATTATGCAGTATTACATGTCTAACTTTGAAATATACAAAACAAACATTTGCTTTTCACGTTGCACATGTATTTTCAGAGATACCTTTTTTTGATAAGGCAGGGGGAATGCTTTCGTAAGTATTCCACCCGCAAAAAGACTCACACCGACTAAATCTATCCTGCCGTGGACTTCTCTTGGCGCCTGATGGGGGGATCCCCGGGAACGCGGGTATGCAGCTCCGGTGCTCGCCTTTCAGTTATATCTGCTAATCATACATCACATCCTCAGCCTGATATCGTCCACAGCTGTACAGAGGCCTCCTCCAAAGGTTTCTATAACGTTGCATCTCGATATAATTTGCTTTAAAAATAAACCGCATTGAAATATATTATCCTTTTCAGAGCTACGACGCCACTTACATAGACTTACAACTTGATAAATCCATCGTTTTATCTGAGGATAGGTATTTAGTAGGTAAATAGCCCTGGATGTATTTTCTTCTATTATATTGCGACGCAATACCATTTTAAGATGAAGTGAAGCTTTACACAAGGTTTTTTGGTAATTTTAGCCTCGAAGTAGACCTTTACACGCGGCACGCGCGCACGCGGTTAAAACGCAACTAATAACTATTACATGAATAAATGAATTGAATTGATAACCGACTTTATAAAGGTTTAACTTAAAGTCGGTATTACAAAACGCAATTATTATGATAATTTTGATTCATTTCACAATAATGAATTTTAGTTTTAAGTATTTTAGTATAAATTAACTTATAGACATTTCTAATTATATTGAAAAGTTAATAAAGGAAGATCTCCATAATTGCCGGTACTACTAAGATAGTACCGGCAATTATGGAGATCTTTGGGGGAGGCCTTTGTCCAGCAGTGGACGTCTTTCGGCTGATATGATAATGATGATGATGATCCTATATAGGTGCATTGTAGTACGAACTTTTCCATTCCATATGAATTGAAAATCGATAAAATCTACGCGCGTCTCATATTCCAAACCCAGTTATGTGTCCGCTCGCTAATACGTCATTGAAATGGGCAATAAACATAATACCGAAACAGAAGCGCTACATGTTTTAATATGTTACAACCCCCGACGCAATAGGATAGGAGTGTTATACGTTGACGTCGATATCTGACTGTCTGTCTGTGTAGCATCGTAGCTCTCAGATGGACCGGTTTCGATGCAGTTTCTTTGCGGTGGTTCGTAGCTATGCTTGGTTATTACAACGCGAGGGCCTTGTGAAAAAAAGTATATTATTAAATAAATATGGGTATTACATGGAAGGGCTTGATTACGATTAGTAGAATACTATGACAAATGTTGGAAGTTATTAAAATTTTAATTTGAGACTTAAGCTTTACAGCTTACGCATCACATTTTTGAACCTAAAGTCTGCGAAAGCGGTTGACTGTATACCTAGAATGAAAATTTGTAATAAATGTCGGTAGCACACACAACAAAACCATATTCAGACTAAAGACGAACTTTGTTGATACTAAAACTTTTACCACATTGTAAGCAAGTAGTCAAACTGTGTGTTCCCACAACAAGTGACGTCATTCTGATAGCTCGTTAGAGGTGAACCTCTGACGTCACAGACATCTTTATTGCTGATAAAGTAATAATTTGTGATAAAACGTCGTGTCTGTTCAATATATTGTTCTAATACAGTCAGCAGCAGAAGATTCACGTCATTTTATCCTCGCCATCACACATCATACATTAACACAAAAGTTTGCGAAATAAACTTAAAAGTATGCGCGTGCTCTTTAATAGTTGAGGACAGATCCTATTGGTGTTAGTCTCTCAGGTTTTTGGCACTGTAGGTTTGTTGTAAAAAACCATATATTTACAAGCATTGTAAATTTACCTAACTGTTTGAGGCCAAAAAAAAAAGTTTTAAACTATTTTTATTTCAAATAGAAAGTCATTATTATTCACCTCTACCTACACAACTACATTATTTACCAATTGTTAATGGTACGTTGTTTAGCAAATTACTTTATATTATGCGCAGTGTGAACTTTTCAATTATGTAATATTTATAGTTTAATTATGTATCTTGTTTCTCCTCGAAGTGATTGTAAATCTTTGAGATATAAAGAAATTCCAACCGTTATTATTAATATTCTTTTAGCGTAAAATGTTTGGCCTTTGTCCAGCCGTGGGTGTCTTTCGGGTGATATGATGATGATGATGATGTTGATGAATAATTGAGAACCTACGAAGTTACCTCTATTGTTGATCATACACTAGTTTATCGTACTTCATGCACAGATAATGTGGTGCTTATTAATATATTCTAAGCTAGAACATAATTTTGGTTGTAATCTAGAAATACATCGGTCATCATATGTTATCAAGACAAGAATGCTGAATGTATCATACATTTGAATTGTTGAATATTTTTTTCTTTTTAACCGTGGTGTATTTGAAGGTGCTAATCGTATCGAAATTTCCTTTTCAGACAAATGAACTATTACGTATAAATTAAAAAAAATAACTAAAATACTCCAGCCTGAAACAAAACATCATTGGAGATGATGAAAACAATGGAAAACGTGACCCGACTGAGAAACCGAGCCCAACTCGTGCCCAAAATGATAATTAATTCTCACTTACTAACTTTTAATTGAAAATAATGTCGCGGAAAAGTTATAAAGGTGACCTTCTTAGGAAGTAGGTTTTGTCAATATTGGCCATTAATGAGTTCTCATGTTCTTCTTTTTGTAGTATTTCCATGGCAATATCAATTGAGCTAAGAGTTTATTGTTGCATCTATTAGTAGTATATTCAATTATATGTAATTTGACAGATTGGGATAGCTTGATTTGGTGGCGTCTGTACCATTACTACCAGGCACTTGAGTAGTAATGGTACAGACGCCACCAAATCAAGCTATCCCAATCTGTCAAATTACTCCAATTGAAAGTGAACCTAATGCTTATATGATAAGGTTGAAAATCTATAAAAGAAATTTGACATATTGGGGTCGCTGGATGTGCTGGCGTCGCGCCGCAGCTCGTGGGTTTGATTCCCACCCAGGACAGATATTTGTGTGCATGAACATGTTTGTTTGGTCTGGGTGTGATGATCTATATAAGTATGTATATTTACAAAAGAAAAGTAGTATATGTAGTATATCAGTTATATGGTATCCATAGTACGAGGTCTGCTTAGTTTGGGATCAGATGTCCGTTATATTATTAGATATTATTATTATAGTATCAAGTGTCCGGTTGTAGTGGTACATGAGCAGGGTTTCTTTACTTAAACCAACATGGGTCCTTAATCTATTCTAAATCTTCCACACGGATGTAATATGTGCCAATAGCGTCCTGAATATGATAGCCAAGAAGGTTGATTGTCTTTATATAAATACTCACGCAATATAAGGGACAATGAATCAAAATTAATTAAGTTCCTCTCCGCACGTCAAAAATTATAGACATATATTCAGTAAATGTCTTTATTAAGTTTCATAGAATTTATCCTATTCGTCGTAAATTGCTTTTATTTGATCTTGATACTATGCGTAAACAGTGATTTATACACAATTCAACGCTTAATACGATGTACTGAATCACTCGGATATATTGTCGAAGACTCTATTTGGAGAGGCCTTTGACTAGCAGTTGACGTCTTTTGAATGACGTGATGATGATGATGTCCATAAATTGTTAGCCTGAGGAAGTTTGAAAGATCTACCTATAAAACTAAATAACTAATACAACATCAGTTTAAAAATATCAACAATATACAACTTTCAAGAAGCGACCCTATTCTTTCCTTAAAGGCCCGCAACGCACTTGGGCCACAAGTGTGTTGTGGGATTTTAAGGAAATCTGGTGTTTTGAGTGCGCTTAGGTGGCGGTGATCATTTACCATCAGGTTACCCACTTCCTCGTTTGCCTTGTTATTCCATAAAAATAAAACCTGTGAACATAACGGCTTCTTAGGATATATGCTAAAAACTATGTAGTTTACATCTCCAAGTTCAATTACCGCATTGCAATGGCTAAAGATAATAATCGTTTTACAAAGGTAATAAATTTATATTATGCAGTATTACATGTCTAACTTTGAAATATACAAAACAAACATTTGCTTTTCACATCGCACATGTATTTTCAGAGATACCTTTTTTTTTATAAGGCAGGGGGAATGCCTTCGTAAGTATTCCACCCGCAAAAAGTGTCTGAGGAGGGTTATGTCGGACTCGCACCGACTAAATCTATCCTGCCGTGGACTTCTCTTGGCGCCTGATGGGGGGAGTCCCGGGAACCCGGGAACGCGGGTATGCTGCTCCCCTTTTAGTAATACCTGCAAATCATACACCACATGAGGATATGAGGCTGATGAGCCTGATATCGTCCACAGTGGGACAGAGGTCTCCTCCAAAGGTTTCTATAACTTTGCATCTCGTTAAAATTAGCATTAAAATAAACCGCATTAAATAGTATTATCCGTTTCAGAGCTACGACGCCACATACATAGACTTACAACTTGATAAATCCATCGTTTTATCTGAGGATAGGTATAGAAATAGCCCTAGATGTATTTTCTTCTATTATATTGCGACGCAATACCATTTTAAATTGAAGTGGAAGCTTTATACAAGGTTCTTTGGTAATTTTAGCCTCGAAGTAGACCTTTAACTTAGCTTACAGTTTGTACGGGAACAGCGAAGCATGCTGAACATTTGTAAGCAACACCATCAATTGTATACCATGTTTCGAAGTAAATAAATAAATTTATTATTATTATTTAATTTTTATACTGAATTTCTGAAATATATTTAATGCATGTCCCCATAAAGCCACAAACTAAAGAATTACTGGTATAAATATTAATTTACCAATAGATAAACACTGAGAAAGGAGAATTTAGTGATATCGTTCTTTTAAGTAGACACATACATAATACATAATTTTTGTGAATATTTTTTTTGCCCTATAATTTAACTATATATTTTATTCATGCATGTCCTGTCAGACCAGCAGCATTTTTTGTTTACAACTAAGTCAGTAAATATGCTTACCAGATGAAATGTAGATACCGTTATGGACGCTTTCAACAGCTGAGGCATCAATCAAGAGTTGCCGACCTTTTAGAAATGTTATTTCTGTAACTAATACTGAAGATGGCACATTTGGGTGCTGCAGTTAAATTATGGTACACAGATATTAATTAATGAAGTTATGATCTAATTATATGTATATTATAAATATAATTTAATGTTATGTCACATAAATAAAAGACTTTTGATCTTTTTGTTCTAAACACGAAATCACACTAATATTATAAAGGCGAAAGTTTGTGAGTGTGTATGTTTGTTACTTCTTCACGGCTAAACTGCTGGAGCGATTTTAATAAAATTTGGTGTAGTGTTAGCTGACACCCCGGATTAACACACACACATCTATAAAGTTTAACGCGGGCAAAACCGCGGGGCACAGCTAGTATAAAATAAGTTAAATATGAAGAAAATTTTTGTCTCCTACTTTGGAAAATAGAATCGGTAAAACCGTCACGTCGACTGCGGCCAGCAGATCGAATGGCGGAGACGCGCGAGAGTGTCGTCACTTAAAAAGTTGCCATACGGTATCCACTTGCGATCAGTATGGCCAACACATGCTGCAGGCTGTTGAATATAGCTCTGCAGCGGGAGGCGCCCCTCCTACACAAGTCAAGCGTTTAGACCAGTCGGGTGTCCCATAAAAGGGCCATGGATCGCATGACACCACAGTAGAGACGGCGAAGTTCTTCCCGAAGACTCCCGAGATTCGGAAAAGCCGGTGTAACGCGCCGGTTACCCGGAGGTAGGCGTTCAAAGTGCTCCTGGAAGCCCCAACGACTGTCTAGGGTGACTGACTGTCTAGGTACTTCATGTAACGCCCCACCCTGACCTTTACGTCACCTACCGCAACGTAGTAGGTACTGTAGTGCTTCGTATCGTATAGGTTAATTTCTCTATTGTGGGCATTATTTATATTAAAAATAAAATGAGACTATATCTAAAGTATTCCCTAACGAATTTAAATGTATGATCTAAATCGGCATAACATGTGCATAACGCACAATTACATGCCAATGCTGCTCGAAAATAGCAGAATAATAACAAAAATAGTGAAGTGAGAATAGAGTGATGACTGATGTACTCGTACACTAAAACAATACATAGGCTACAAGGTTGCCATATATCTGGCGAAATGTTCATCATATACACATCATAAACATTCCGATACGCGTTGAATGAAAAATTGAATTTATTATAATGTTCATGGAAATATAAAATTACAAATCCTTTAATAGTAATTAGTATACGGGTTACTACATGGAGTACTATGGAATAAACCAAATACTTATTATATTGGAAAAACAAAGCCTCTTCGTGGGTGATCTTAGAGAGAGCTCAACAGTTTGAGTGTGAAATTCAAAGCCAGAATTTCACACCCAAACTGTGTAATGGTTTTATATACATACATACATACACAGCCGCACGTTTGTTTCCCAGGGGGCAGGCAAATAACAGAAACAGATTTCTATTTGTCACGATCCTTGCACACCTCTTTCGCATATTTTACTTTCATTACATTTTTCATACATGCTCGGCGGTTTAGGGTACTTCTGACGTGGGTTTGACGAGATGTTCCCCTTCCGATTGTAACACTCACATATTGTTATGTCAATCTTCTTTCATGATTTCTTAATGCCCAAACCATCTCAGCATAGTTTTCAATCATGTGACTACATCCTCTTTCACACCACAACGCTCTCATATATCAGTATGGTTTTACGAGTAGGTATATACCAATAAAAAAACTTCGTTTAAAAAAACCGACTTCAAAACTAAAAAGTATTAAAAAAATATCTTAATAAAGATTTAATTTAATACATCTCTTATGCAAACGCAATACCTTTAATATTAATGAAATACTATAATTTGTATG
The DNA here is from genome assembly GCA_951640165.1 of Pseudoips prasinana. NCBI lineage: Eukaryota > Metazoa > Arthropoda > Insecta > Lepidoptera > Nolidae > Pseudoips > Pseudoips prasinana. The sequence continues at coordinate 11,852,210 of OX621241.1, read as the reverse complement.
TGCTACCTATTGATAGGTTTGATGTCTTTGCCAAGCCAAATGTAATAGTAGGTACCACACTCGTCGCGCGTTACTTTCAGCGGGATAGCTTCGTATTTCTACACAAACAACTCAAGCGGACACACGTCGTTGACGGTCGTCTCGAAATATAGTAAAATTTTGATGCGTTGTCTCCTAATTAATATGTGGAGGCAGGACGGCTTGAAGGCTCTTCACCACAACTCATCCTCTTATAATTTCATGGGTAGGTGAGGGCGGAACAGAAATAAATTACTTCAAATCACAATCAACGTAATTCACAAGAATCACGATTTAATTAGATGTTTAGTGATTACTACAAAGTAAAATCAATCAAATGAAATCTTAAAATATCGTGATGGCGAAGATTCTCAGCGTTTCGTCACAAGCGTGGTGCGCGGGCGCCGTCTCGTTCAAAAGTGACTTCAAGATGGCTGCCCACACTACCATCGACAATGACGCTTCGCTAGGTTGACATTGACAGTCCTGTCAACCTGACGTTTGACGTAAACGCCGTCACGGCCGGACTGACGTACGACCGTCCTCGGGCGATTTATCTGAAACAAACTAAGATAACTGCATAGTCCGTTCGCTCATCCTGACTTAATCATTTTCATCAGTATACAAACACTAAAAACATTTAATGACTTTGACTAACCAGGCAAGTGTATCGCTTAGCCAACCGTGAGGTGTGACTCGGACTACACTTCAGTAAGACCAGTCGACAAACGCATTAGATATCATAACTCGCTAGAATTTAGCCAGTTATGATTAGCCAATACAGCACATTTTCGTTCTTGTGAACATCTAGACAAGCCAATCCTAACAAGGATGTGACCCGGACGACACAATTCGTCTTACACTTAGCAGGCAAGCATCCAGAACAAGTCTGCCCTCCCGAGGGAACCGACTCGGACGACACAACTCGTCTCGGATATAACAAGCGATTATCCATGACAAGTCAGCCCTCTCAAGGCAACTGACTCGGATGACACAATTCGTCTCGGATATAACAAGCGATCATCGATGACAAGTCAGCCCTCTCAAGGCAACTGACTCGGACGACACAATTCGTCTCGGATATAACAAGCGATCATCTATGACAAGTCAGCCCTCTCAAGGCAACTGACTCGGACGACACAATTCGTCTCGGATATAACAAGCGATCATCCATGACAAGTCAGCCCTCTCAAGGTAACTGACTCGGACGATTATTTAAGTATAGCGTTAAATCATGATATCATAACGTAAACGACGATTGCGTTGTCCATGAAAAACAACGAAACATTATCGATCTCGATCTGTGTTGAAATTTGTAAGCTACAAGAATAATTAACAACATTATTAAACAGTTTTGCTCGAAATTTATAAGCCGTCTGTAGCTTGTGAGCAATCAGCTCATGAGTCATAAGTGAGCAATCAGCTCTAGAAACGTATAAACATGGAACTACTCACCAAAATGTCCTCTCTAGTGTGTTAACGACGTAGACGTTAACGGGCATCTCTTGTGATCACGTTGTTCATTGCCACGGTTGCACTTCAAAGCTAAATGGCCACAGCGTAAACAGCAGCGATGTCTGGTTTCTGGTCGCAGAAGACCAGGTCGCTGCCGGCGTTTTTGACCTTCTCTTTTTCGGACGACACTCACATGCACCATGTCCTAGCTTGCCGCACTGAAAACACTTTAAAAGCACTTTAAAAAAACAATTTAAAAACACTATAAAACCACATTAAGAACGATACAGTTTCGGATCATTTTGCGTCTACACAATTATATTCAGCTACTTGAGGCGCATTCCTTTTCATAAAAGTAGACGGTTTCAATTCTCGCTGCAGCTTCTTTCTCGTAATAATCTCCGTATTGAAGGTTAATCGTTGTAGGTGGTTGTGGAATTTTGACGAATGTGACAGTGCAGTGGACAGCAATGTAGTCTTCGCTCATATTTGGCCATTTTGAGGTTTATGTATGGTCACGCGCAGATATTCGTTTTCCTTGCGTTTGCTATTTTGCAGGTTAATGAGGTCAGTCACGGGTGTTTCAACACTATCATTCCGTGGAGTAAATAACTCGAATCTGCAACCACCGCATCTCAAGGAACGATATTTGTGATAGCCACTGCGACGCCGTGCTTTTCAGCGCACCATAGCTATTATAAATGATTTTCACCGAAACAAAGATCAACAGTATGCCAAGCACGTGCGTTTGTGTTAGTTTGGGGTCGAAATTGAGTTGCTTTATATTGTGGGCGCTCACTTGATTTTAAATCGCTTACATCAGACTCAACATCCGGCTATTTTCTAGCTCAAACATTTTTCGAAAAATATCTTCACCATGAAAATGAAAAATGAAAATGAAAAGTCATTTATTCCGTTAAAACATTACATTTGTGTGGAATCGTCAATTTTTTTTACCCTACCGTGCAGTGCATGACGCAGCTACTGAGAAACACTGCCAGAAAACTCAGTAGGAATCCTTTTTTAAAATATTTATTTCTTACATAAAATTACATTGTATTTAAATGTGTTAATTTAGAGCGACTCAATCCCAAGCTGCTACCATCGACAATGACGCTTCGCTAGATTGACATTGACAGTCCTGTCAACCTGACGTTTGACGTAAACGCCGTCAAATAATTAATCTGTTTATTTTTCAGGGCCACAAATATATTCATATAAACGCATAATATAGATTAATTCATATTGTTCTTTAAGTCTATTTACGTAGGTTAATCTTTAGTGTAGGAATTTCATCACAAAGTATGAAAGCTGTATGTAATATTAACTTTTATTTTGCTTAGGGCTTGGCACCGACTTCAAACCTATTAATAGGTAGCACATACAAATTATAGTATTTCATTAATATTAAAGGTATTGCGTTTGCATAAGAGATGTATTAAATTAAATCTTTATTAAGATATTTTTTTAATACTTTTTAGTTTTTGAAGTCGGTTTTTTTAAACGAAGTTTTTTTATTTGTTACTTTTTAGTGTCTAGCTATGGGAAGGACTACGAAAGGTGCCGCGCGCCTCAAAACTATAGTTCCCAACAAACGAGAACGGAAAACGAAATATCCTCCGAAAAAATGTTGTTCGAAACTCTTTTTCACGTTCTTGTGAGACAGTGAAAGATCGAAAAGACCGTTTGTAAAGTAAGAATAACTACATAAAATTACGTTCATTCTAAGAAAACTTGCACAGTACGAGTCGAGACTCGCTAAGATTCACGAAAGTCTGAACAGCAAGCGCATAGGTTAGGCCGTATTTATGACCATCTAGCTAACGAGTCTGTGTGCTGAGGGCTTATAGATTAGGTCTTATTAATGATCGAATAGCCATCAACTCTGCTGAGCAGAGGGCATGAGTCTATGAAGACTAGGTCTTATTAATGATCGATGAGCCAAGGAGTCTACTGACCAAAGGGCTTATAGGTTAGGTCTTATCTATGATTGATTAGCTAATGAGTCTGCTGAGCAGAGGGCTGTTAGACTAGGTCTTATTCATGATCGATTAGCCATCTAGTGTACTGAGCAGAAGGCTCATAAACTAGGTCGTATTGATGATCAAGACAACGAGTCGAGAGAGTTCGAGTCGGACTCGCCCGTGAAAGGCGGAATGATTTTTTCCGTAGCAGCAAGTATTTGTGAAGTATTTGTGAAGTGGAAGGTAAATTGCGGTTTACGATTTATGACGCAATAAAAAAAACTATTTACTAGATCTCGTTCAACAATTTTCACTGGAAGTTTGCATGGTAATGTACATCACCTATTTGTTTTAGTTTTATCATTCTCAGGGGGGAACATTTTACGCCTTTGGAAGTGTCTCTCGCGCAAACTATACAGTTAAGAAAAAAATTATATTATAAACCTCAATATCATTTTCGAAGACCTATCCATAGATACCCCACATGTATGGTTTGATGATTTTTTTAAAATTTAGTTCTAAGTTTGGGGTACCCCCAAATATTGTTTGTTTTCTATTTTTGTGTGTAAATGTGTAAATCTTAATGCGCTTCACGGAATACATCTGCTTACCAAGATTCGACAGTATAGTTCTTATAGTTTCGGAAAAAAGTGGCTGTGACATACGGACAGACAGACAGACATGACAAATCCATAAGGTTTCCGTTTTTTGGCATTTGGCTAAAGAACTCTAAAATGGCAGATATTCCGCATCAAACTAAAGAAGAATCACGTAAATCGGTTCATAAATCTCAGCGTAATGGGTAAAAAAGTGCGCTTGTGCTAAAAGGTGCGCGCGCCTACATGCGCTTCCAAAAATGAGCTTGTACGCGCGTATTAAATGCTAGTCGTCTGAAATTGTTCTTTATGTTCATGCCAGGACACATTTGAACAGTATGAGTCTAGCTAGGCTGGCTAAGATTTAAAACAAAGTGACAAAGACAGTTACATCGTCCACATAAACAAAAATTTTTATACAAAAATGTCCATAAAATTAATACTACTGGGCCAAACTATACAAAATTTTTATGGGACCAAATGGCAACTATTTCGCATCAAACTAAAAAAGAATCACGTAAATCGGATCATAAATATCCGAGTAATCGGTGTACATACATAAAAAAAAACCAGTGAACTTGAGAACCTCCTCCTTTTGAAGTCGGTTAAAGAGATAGCTGATATAACTTAGAACATAATGTATGGATGTGTGTCTGTATATTTACGTGTATGTCATTATATTGTATCATCATAGCTCTCCAACATATGGCCTATTTTCAATGCGGATTTTTTAATCTCTGTCTGTATTTCTTCTGTCCCAGGAAAATCCATTCAGCCGTTCAAAATGTTCGTTTTCTAGTTTTAGTCGGAAGATGATTTTAGTAAGAAACAATAATAAAAACGAATTTTAAACCTTTTATCTTATCTTAAAAAAGTGCATGCGATAATTTGTTCAATGTTTCGTATATGATTCAGCAAGGAATTTACTTCGTCAATAACTTTTGAAGTCTTCAATTTCTAGAAAATGTAAGTACTTTGACTGGAGTAGCGTTGAGTAATATGGAACATCTCACATGACAGCGGTATATTGCGAGAGTGGGGCATATCATTGATCTTCGTAACATTCGGGAAGGTCACGGCTTTTCACATATTTTCCTGAAAGTTTGAAAGCGGAAAGTTTTCAGAGGACCGCGAGTAGGTACTCTGCCAGCGTAAATTACATGAGTTTGAGACACTAATTTACCACATAACATTGAGAATGCTTTATTTTTAGTAATTATATATTTTCTGTTTAATACGATTGAACACGCAGCATATTAAACTTATTATTAATCTGTAGACCGCTTGACACGCTTGACTTTTTGTTCGCCTACTGTTCTTGTCCATTCATCGGTTGTCGCTCCTAGCGAAAAGGCCTCCATTTGTACTATTTACTATAATATGCATGTTTAAGTGTTCAGTAAAGAATTATCTATTTATCCAAATATCGCCTATTTATAAAAAAATAAACGTTAAAAATGAAATAAATATTTATAAATATACTCATGAAGCCGAATATCTAGTTGTATATTATTCGTCCTCAAACGTCTAGCCATAAAACTTTTACAATGGGTAGCTCTTACAGACAAACCGACTTAATGGTTTTGTGATTCATTATTTATCCTATGTATTTTATTGTAGATCATTAATGATAGATGGATGAATATAGTCCCCTCTCGTGAGTCCTTCGCTTAATAATCTTGTTATTCACGTCTGACGACGGTATCCAATAATACAGTTCGTTACCATTCACATGGAAAAACGCATATTAACCCTTTCAACTACCACGGACTGTCTTATTGGTTCTCTCAATCTATTTTCTTGTTGTTTACATGACTTGATTATTATCTCCATCTTGGTAATGAAAACATGCTTTACATTTCTTCATCAACACGTATGGTAAGATTTAATCATCTAGCTGACGATATCAGACCGACGAATACCTACATTGTTTGGTCATGTATAATAAGTAGGCCCACTTGCTCCACCCGAGTGGCAATCGAAAACTTATAATAAATACATCACCAAATAAAGAATATTAACTATTTATCCTGCCAGACTAGGAACAAACGCATCCAAGTATTCTATAAATAAAATGGTTAGCTCAATTTTCACAAGACATGTTCGAGGTACCTGAGCGGAAATTCACCGATCCACTTAATTTTCCTAGCCTCGTTCGGTAGATAAAGAATACGGGCGGGTACATAAAACACAGGGAAAATGACTGCGATGATTTTTTGCGAGAAATGTGAGGCCATATTGCCTGTAAGGTGTGTGTACGTCGTAAATGGCGGTGTTACAAGCTATGCACGATACTAAACCGCGTCTGCGCACAGCTGAAACGAGCCAGATATACATTATCGCAATCCCACCGTTTTATAGTTTCATTACGCATTCTTTCTCCACCAATTTAGTTTCCTCCTGCATCTCTGGTGGAAAAAGTAACACCATTCCAGAGCTTCGTTAAGGATCCATACACTTTATATCATACGCGGGAAGCCACTGGGTGCAGCACAAGACTGGCCATTGTAGACATTCTTGGGGAGGCCTTTATCCAGCTATAATTTGTATGATGATCATAAAGATCAATTTTGTGGATCGATTTCTTTTTAAAGACCGCATTCATTACCTTATTTCCGTGTTGAAGAGGTACAAACACGTACGAACATAAATCACGCCAAGACACAAAACAATCAGTATTGTTTACACAAACAGGGTTACAGAAATCGAACCGAAAACCGATAGGCGCCATGAGAAGTTCGTTTTATTTTAGAAAAAAATATTTATTTGAGTTTTCGCATTACTTATGTTACACGTAGTACTTGCAGTTACAATCATCATTACTTAAATAAGTCCACTGCTGGACAAGCCTCCCTCAAGAATCATCTTGAGGGGATATGCCATAATCGCCACGCTTGGCAGGCGGGTTGGCGATCGCAGTATGATGGTCGTAGTACTCAGAAGGAAGCTGCTTCCCGTCCTCTGGTAGATATTCCCTCGGGTCGACTTCTACGCCCCCCACGGGATGAGATGGGGTGATGATATTCTGATTCTGATATTTGTCGCCGTCACCACACAGCAGTTACAATAATTGGTTCAAAAACTTTTGTAATATTTGATTTGAGTAATTTTTGTGTAAGACAGATATCGAGGATCCAATAGCCTATAAATTTATTCCATCTAACTTTGTAATGATATGCGATGGAATCTTAGATTAGAAATTAACTTGAGTGCATACGTGCGACTGTTGTTTCGTACATTTTGTTTGAGTTCTCGAAGGGCATTGTTCTAGGTTTATAATTATATTATTTTGGTCTCGGAAGATATGTTTATATTACACTCGTAAACTCATGTCATAGTGTTTTTCCCCTAATTCGTGGAAAGCTACTTGAGAGGCTTTAAATAACTAGTTATAAAAACTTGAAACATTACATAAAATTACATTAGACCAAACCTTTTTGGTTGCCCTACCAAAGTAAAAAATAAAACTTTAATGGGGCAGATGTCTAATAGCTCAGCAGCTACTTTATGCTAGTAAATTAAAGTTTAGAACAGAGTTATATAATGCAACCCTCTATTGACCCACTGCAGGCCAAAGGCTTCCTGTCAATGATAGGGCATAGGTCCATGGTCCACCACCCTGGCCTAATGCGGGTTGATGAGGTCGCATGCCATCAAGAACATTTCGGAGACTGCACTGCGGTTACTGTATGCACTAAAACGGCGAAAGAAAACATAGTGAGGCAATACACACGTTCCCTACGATGTTTTCGCACACCGTTGTTAATATTTTTCCGTGCGAGTTATGTAATAAAATTAAATTCATTAAATAGATTTCCAAAACATATTTGAATCAATCTACCGCAGAAAAAACCGCTTTACAATTTTAGATTTCTCAGTTACAGGTTCCAGTAAACTATTACACAGATTAAGACGATTGCACAAACGCCACCGGTTCACCTAAATGCAATCGGATGCCCTATGCCACTCGGTAACAAAGTTTCTTAAACTTAGAAAATGGAAACCTTAAAGCGATATCATGAAACTGAAGTATCTCTACGTATTTCCATAAATTCTAACAACGCAGACATTTAAGAAATACAAAACAAGAATGTGCACTTCGCAATGCATTAAACTTTCCATGTCTCCGTCTAGCTCATATCATAACAATGGCACACAGATTGCATAGTGAACTAATGTTAAGGTTACATTATAATTCTGGTTAGATCTTTCCGAAACTGGAAAGTTTTCTTGATTGATAATGAAATCTTAAAACGTCTTGATATTTTGCGGATATACAATATTCAAGTTTGTTATTGACAAGTTATTACAATTTTCAATCAAATTTTGGAATGACAGTCAGTCACAAAATTGTCGTGCATAAATATCTGTACACTCTCTAATCCCTCTTTCTCATGATTCGTTGAGACTAGTTAGATGGTTAGAGATCACGCGCAGGACGGTTTCACATGCTCTCCCAGACCCGGATACCCGGTGGGTAATGTCGCCCACTTCCTGACTTCGGACTGGCAATTTTTCAAAACAAAATTTTGAATAACACTTTTTAGCCCTACCCGAGTTTAGAACCGAGGTCCTATATAGAGTTTATTTGCATTTTAGAATATGAGTCAACGAACTTGCCGAAAACAAAATGCGCTATGCATACATATGGTTAATAAATAGGTGACGCATTTCGTATCATGAATGTAGAGTGATATTTTCTTATCCTAAAAACTAATATAACCGAATGTATTTATACCAATTGTTACATTCAAGGTGTAGTTTAAATCACTACTCTATACGGGTATATTAGCATAAGTTTGCTCGTAAATATGTTAAATTCAAATTTTTGCAACTTAGGTACACGTAATAACTAAGCATATTTCTTCTCCAAAATTATCCGGGTTGCAGGGCTATTTTTAAGATGTAAGAGGGTTAAAGAATTTATTGAAAGGTGTTCATATCTGCCTACTGTACTTAGTACTTACTTATATAAGTAAGCATGGCTTAGCTGATAATACCCAGTACGGGAAGCCTCCCTAACACTGTAATCACTTCAAAGTATTCGTTATTCTGATTAAATGGAACATTTCTTACCGAGTGATAAAGAAGAGAATATATTTTACCGCACACTGCAAAATAGCGTGTTGTAAACGCGATGGGATCATCATTCCATGTCTATTACATGGAATGATGATCCCATCGCATTTTCTATGCTCTAACGAGTGTTCTTTCCCACGTGCTTACCAGTGAGTTTCTATAAAACTGCATTTTTGTTTTTAAATCCTATCTGTTAAATCAACACTTAGGTCAAATTTATATTTAAATAGGCATTAAAACAATTGTTGCATGGATCAATTTTAAACGCAGCGAAACAGCGAAAGAATACAGATCAGGTGAACCATTCGTTTAGTTTAAGGTCAATGAATAGATCATCATAATGTCAGCCGAAAGACATCCACAGCTGGACAAAGGCCTTCCTCAGAGATCTCCACAATCACCGGTCTTGTGCTAGCCGCATCCAGCAGCTTCCATTGACTCTCACAAGATTATCGGTCCATTTTTTCTGGAACAGGCCACTTTGCGGCTTCCTGTATGTTGTAACTAAAGAACCTTTGATGATGCTACTCACATCCAGCAGCTTTCAACGACTCTCGCTAGACCATCAGCTCTAGAAAACTTCTCTGCCCCAATGGCAGTCGGTTCTACGAGCTATGTGCCCTACCCACTACCACTTCAGCTTTGTAATGATTGTTAGAGCTTTGTCGGCTATTTTGGATTGCCTTCGCTTTCGACATTTTTGATTCACTCTCTCACGGAAACTTCAATTATAGCCGTAAGCGACGACGTCTTGCTTCCGTAAGTCATTGGCAACACACGCTGGTTGAAGTCTTTTTGACTTAAGATATTGCGGTAATTGAGACGCGAAATTATTACATAACTTGCCCAGCTGAGTTGGATGCGTCGATTGACCTCTTTCGAAGCAATACTACTCTGTATCATATCCTTACTAGATGTCATAAGAAAACCTTTTGTGTGTTTTTAGTTATTACCATTTGGAACACATTGCCGTGACGAAGCCAAAGTCATTGTCAATGATGTATTTACATTAGTGAATGGAATACAAGGCTTTTTATTACTTTTTGGCCACATGTATCATAAAGGTGTCCAAAGTTTTAATTCTAAACGCGTACCCTAACTGTGAATCGTGGAGTAATCGGTACATTCAAGCGGTTTACTTGGTAATTGAAGTCACTATTGTGTTCTTGTATAGTAGAAAAATTTGGCACATTGGATGTAATGATGGTCGTAACACATTTGTAAGTATTGCAGCGTGGAATACTAAAGGGTGTTTTGCTTCATGGAATGTTTGTCACGTATCTTTAGTATGTACCATAAGTAAGAAAACAAAGTGGCATAACATTGGATTCTACTCCATGTTCCATTAAGAATATTGGTCTCGTTTCTGAGCAATACTAACTATACTAATTTCAGCAATTACATTTATTTCTGCATTGTATTTGCGTGTTGGTGTGGTTGGTTAATGCTTGCCTTTAACGCCGCAGGTACGATGATGAACATGTCTGTTTGTCCCGAGTCTGGGTGTAATTATCTGTATAAGTATGTATTTACATGAGAAAAGTAGTATAATACATCAGTTATCTGGTTTCCATGGTACAAGCTCTGCTTAATTTGGGATCAGTTGGCCGTGTGTTAATAATGTATCGGAATATTATTATTATATTGCGATAAGATCATATTAGCTCGAACCGGAAGACGCAGCGTGGGCAGGCCCCCTTACAAGATGGACCGATGAACTTGTGCGGGTCGCTGGAAATCGCTGGATGCGGATAGTGCAAGACCGGCAATTGTGGAGATCTTTGGGGGAGGCCTTTGTCCAGCAGTGGACGTCTTTCGGCTGATATGATGATGATGATGATGATGATGAAGCTCATATTTAGTTACGTCAATCTAGTCTTGACGCATAAAGTGTTCACATTTTCTTAAAAAAAAGACTACGGCCGAAGTAGGGAGATAAAACCTTATATCGCAGGTGACTATTATAGGTGACTATTTTGTAATGAACGGACACAGATCCAAACGTAGACCAACTATTCCGGGCTACACAAACAATAATTCTGTGCGCGAGGATCGAATCTATACATATAATAAAATCGTAGGAAAGTCAAAACTGTACATTGAATATTTTTTTTAAAGGATACTTGGGGCGTGATCTACATTCAATATCGAAGCCAAAAATATAGTTTTAAGAATTTTTGTCTGTTTGTCTGTATGTATGTCCGGGCTAAACTCAAAAAGACCTACATGCATTTACTTCAAATTTTGCATGTATATTACTGAGAGGTCGGGTCAACATATAGGCTACATATTATCAAGCTATCACCTACGGGGGAGGGGCTGTGATAATTTATAAAGTTTAACGCGGGTAAAACCGCGGGGCACAGCTAGTTATTTATAAAATTTAACTCGGGTAAAACCGCGGGGCACAGCTAGTCTGAAATAAATGGCTTTTGACATAGTAGGGAGGCGACTTTAACCACTGCGCCACACGAGCAAACACATGATGATTTCCATAACCGCGAATTACATACTCGACGATTTTGTCTTCGAATAAATGATTCGAATTGTTTTGCTTTAACATTAGTTATGGATTGTGATTGATCAAACCATGCGTATTTTGACAAGCATATAAACAATACGACCAGCTCAAAGAGAAAATAATTGTGTGTGTGAAGTGTTATGTTTTACATAATGTAGTTTAAAGGTCAAATTCTTGACGCACCAAAAAAGAAATACAAAGTATTTCCTCCACTTTGTTCCGTGTTTTTATAGTTTATTTCAAAGGATTTACGTCACTGCGATTGATTGACATCCTCCGAAATAAAACAAGGCACGCTTAGATATTTCAATACATCGATGATTCGATTGTTCGACGAGGAACAAAGTTGCAAGCTTATCGGTTTTCTACAGGCTTCATGGAGATTGCGCTCAAGACCTCCATGAACTTATCCCACCATCTCCTTTTTTTCATCGGACTACAAGGCGTCGGGAGGCTCTCCACCGCCATGTTGTTGACTTGCCATTATGCCGTACGAAGCGCTTTGCTTCCTCTTTCATCATACGCACGGCTAAGCTGTGGAACAACCTCCCAAACGACGTATTTCCAGACTCATATAACATGCGTTTATTCAAGGTTAGAGTGAACAGGCATCTTATGGGAACGCGCGGTCCACCTTCGACCACATCTTAACATACCATCAGGTGAGATCGTTGTCAAAACCATTTTGCATAAAAAAGGAATTTATTGTTTGTTTATCTATAACATAGGTGGATATTATGTAATGCTGTGTGTGCCAAACGGAAATGGCAGTGGGTGGAGCACATAGCTCGTAGAACCGACGGCTGATGGAGCAGAAAGGTACTCGAGTGGCGACCACGAACCGGAAGACGTAGCGTGGGCGGGCCCCCTACAAGATGGACTGATGATCTTGAGCGGGTCGCTGGAGACCGCTGGATGCGAATAGCGCAAGGCCTTTGTCCAGCAGTGGACGTCTTTCGGCTGATATGATGTGTAGATAAGAAACACACTACAAATTATAACTTTCTAGCGAACCGGCCTGGGTGAAAATGCGAAGTTATTGTCTTTGATATGAACGTCCCTTCTTCTACAAATCTCCCTCTGTCAGTGGTTTACTGGAAGAAAACTCATCAATGAGTTAAGATCGCACTTGTACATTAATTTACAAATACACATGTATGAAATGTATATTTTCTGTGTGCAATAAAGAATAGGAATAAGAATAACGTCTCAAGTCCTTAACGGAGACAAAGTGGTGATGCTCTGACCCTTTTACCCAAAATTACTGTTAGTATGGACTTTGTATGGCAAGTGAGTTTATATACAAGTCTAGCACGTTCTTTATGTAAAATGATTTGAATGTTGTTTTAACTGATAGTCTTTATTTCTGGTCCATTTTTATATCCTACTTTCTACTAACATTGTAAATGTGAAAGTTCAAGAGTATGGATGTATGGATGTTTGTTACTCTTTCACGCAAAAACTTCCGAACGGATTTTGATGAAAATTTGTAGTATATATTTTATAAAGTTTCACGCGGATAAAACCGCGGGGTACAGCTAGATGAAAAATAAAGACAATATTGTATCGGCTCTTGTGACTACAAGAGCCGATACAATAATATATAGAACTTTTATCATAACAAACTCCTTAACTCCTTGAGTAGATGTGACAAAGTTTTGAGGGCATATGTCGCATTTATTGCATTTTGTGTTGGCTGGATGCCTTCTTGCTGACTATCTACTACATCCTGGAGTATTATTGCAATTTGGAAACAATTTTGCCTTTAACGTACTTAATTGGGAAGGGTTTTGGCATGTTTCTATACGCAGATGCTGCTAAAATATATCTACGATACAGTAATTATAAGTACACTTGACTATATATACAAGGTGTCACATAAATGGATGTAAATTAAGGAAATTAAACAACGTGAAGAATATCAACTTGCAAAATTACACTAATATTATAAAGGCGAAAGTTTATGACTGTGTATGTTTGTTACTTCTTCAGGTCTAAACGGCTGGAGCGATTTTAATAAAATTTGGCATGGAGTTAGCTGACACCCTAGATTAACACATAGGCTATAATATATAAAGTTTTATGCGGGTTAAATACGAACCCACGTACTCTGGCGTAGCAGTCAGGATATATTTTGTTTCTTTTTGTTATTTACGTAGTCTTTAAAAAAGCGCTTGGAAATAATAAGAACATGTTTGTAGTAATATAGTTAAGTACACATAATTATTTCTAGTTACATATAAATATTTAGGTACATATACGGATTGTTATAACATTTATAAAATTTATTTTATAATAGTAATGATATTTAGCTAGCCTGTATTAAGGTGTTCTTAAAGAGATTGTGTTTAGGTTTAATTATCGAAAGGATAATGCTCATGGATATATGGGATCCCGTACCATCTTGCATCAAATTCAAACGTTGTTTTTAAGAGACTATACTTATCATACTAACTTCTACAGAAATCCTTTTTGTAAAGAAAACCCGGGTTGCGGAGTTATTTAAAAAAAAAAACGTAAATAACCTGACCTAAAAAGTAGGTAAGTAGGTATATTTTGTTCGATGATACCAATGACGTGTAAGTATTGTTATTGTTAAGTAACACACGAACGAACATTATTGCTCCAAAACAGCGTATTTCGCTTATATTAGTAGTTAAAAAGACGAACAATCGCGATACAGGGTGTGCGAGTGAAACTCATGGATTTACTCGACAATTATATTACAATGTGAGCGGGTACCTTATCTAATTCTAATAAACAGTAATAAGGATATAACGCTACGAATGAATAAAACATTACCATTAGTGAGGCTGAATAAAGCACTCATTGAATCTAGAGAGTATCTTAAACTATAGTAACCCTTTGGTAATCTTAAAATACTATTTATGACAGTGATGCTCGTGTTGTCTTAGTGAAGCGACTAGGTTAGGAGATAGGGGAGGTAAGGGATAAAAAAATAAACAAATAGTTCCATATTGTTTTTAATAGCGATTCAAAGTCAACAATAATTATCAACAACAACTTAAATCATTCATCATTGTCCTGAAGAAAATCATCTAAACTGGTGCCGGTGCAGTCACACTATTATACCGTCCGTAGCTCAAATACCACACTACTGTCATCACATGAGCACAGCAGCCCACTGTTCGCTTACCGACGAGGCAACTGCAGCAATAACCTACTATGCTTTCTAATGTGTTGGCCACAACATCAGACGTTTGTTCTATTGAATGTGTATGTAGATTTCTGGCTATCAAAAATGAACAATTGATGCATCGGTTTTGTCGAACTGTCGGCGTCAGTCTGTTTACTCTACGACTCGACATATTTGTACAATGATACACAGAAATAAGTTCACACAAAATAACAGTAAAAGTTATTTTTCTCAAAACACAATACTATAAAAATCTCAATTCAATTCAATTCTCAACTGTAAAAACACAGACAAATGTCAGAAATATGTCTGGCGGGATTTAGGGATGCAATCGATAAATCATAATCTTTAGTAAGAAAATCGATATTGTGTCAATTAGTACTAATACTTTTTAATTTATTTAATTTGTTAATACTAAATGGATTTGGTGTACTGGTTTAATTTGAATTGTAACGTTATTGAACGAAACGAAAGCAATGCTAATACATATAATTCGTTTAATGTTTTTGAAGCAAACGTTATAATTATTAATTATACAAAAGAAACTATTTGATTAACTGGTTAGTCGATTCATCAAAAATAGTTTCTATTGCATTCACATCTCTATGGCCGGTTGTGTGACGAAGAAGTGAAACAATATTCATACTTTTAAACTTTAAAATTAAATTCCCTGTTCAAACATCAAATCCATGAAGCGTAGTGTCCTAAAATAATATGAAAAGAATTACTATACAATTATGATCTTGATGCATGAGACTTCTTGGTACCATTTTTGGTCATTCTCTTTTATAGTTTACGCTATATTTTACTACATATTGTCTGAATGGTTCTGTCTATATTAAGGTACGAATTCAATATTATTATTAAGGCGGACATTTTGTTTATAACGACGGTCGCGCTTTAATGCTACCACCGAGTCTAATATTAATCACTAGACCAACAGGCCAGTCCTATAATAAAGTGCTTTGCACGCATCTAATGCCCTAAATTGTGCTCTCATGCATCATATACCTTTGGTAAGCAATTAAGTAATTTTATAAATAATTTTATAATATATATAAGAAGTATATAATTTTAAGTAATTTAATTAATTAAGAGAAAATCATCGTATAGATTAAAGCTAGTTTAGTGACGGTCCCTCATTTGTACAAATTTATAATTTTAATTAAATTGAAACTAATGTAAATTATACCGTTATAATTTAATTTACATTTATTTATTTTATTTATTTAGATAGGAAAACCAACAGCTATTAAACATAGAATTAAAAATAAACTAAGCAACAGTGAGCCAATAATAGGTTTTCACGAATTGCAACAGACATATCAGTGCCTAGGTGATAATCAATATATAACTGAAGAATTACAACTAACTAAATAAAATATTACAAAATTTAAATACTAAATTACAGAAATTTTTCTGTAATGATTTAAGTTAAAAATATTCCTTTCCGTACTGCTTTTTGTGATGAATGGGTCAAATGATAAATCATTGCATAGTTTGTTAAGATCCCTGCTTGCTCGTATAAGATATGAATTTTGCCTGTAATTCGAGTAAGAAAGAGATATTGAGAGAGGTGGATTATAACTTATAACGAATGTATCTATAGGGAACATTGAAGTGAAGCTTTTCTAGAAGATCTGGGCAATCGATTTCGTTTGAGATTATCTTTATCGTCATATCATATTTATCGTATGCCATCGTATGTTGTGAATATAATATATATATATTTATAATATATAATAATATTAACCTACAATTTATGCATGTGGTTTTAGCCTGTAAGTAATTGTTGCAATTAAAATTGTAGTATTATTAATTAAGAATCTGTAATTGTCGTGTGGAAATAATTTTAGGCTGACCAAATAAATAAATACATAAAATCAATTGAAATATATAGAACCACTCACAAAATTAAGCTTCGCAGATGTTGTTATTGAAATATGAAATGTATGATGAATCGGAATATGGTGTGACTTGTGACTGAATATTGCTTTGCCGCTAATGTATTTTGAAAATGGGAAAAGCAATTTAGATTAGCATCTACGTTCAAACAGTCACTCTGCGGACAAGATTAAATGAAAACATGACTGGATGAATTATGAAATATTTGTAATTACATTAACATTTATGGGACTGACAATAACTGGATTTGTATTTTACCGCATGTTTTTAAGAATAGGTACTACTCGGTTCACTAGGTACGCTAAGAAAATTTATTGTAATTTGACCATATTTAAAAAAACCTCATTGATTATAGAACACGATTCAACCAAATTTTCTTAAACTTACTCACTCTTCTCTTTAAAATAAAAGAATCTCAAATAATTTCCATTCAACTTAAACTTTTGTTTTATATCTAGTGTAATTTATGGTTAGAAAAACACTGTCTTTAATTAATTCAGTATTTTAGTTCGTTCCGTTAGTTTTGTGTTTAATCTATTTTGACTCATATTTATTTTGAAATACTGGTTTAGTGACACGGTAAAATGGGGTGTTACCATCATCTTAAAGATATAGACGGAAAAATGTACCTATATGGTCGTTAAATATCAAAACATAAGGAACGAAGTTCCTTAGAGGTTTTCTTCAACTCAGAATCTGATGTGGAGATTTATATTATAATGTTTAATTAGGGCTACAGAACAGCCTATGTACAGACGCCAGCACATCAAGCTACTCCAATCTGCCAAATTTCCCCAATTGAAAGTGAACCCTATGCTTAAGTGATAAAGTTGAAAATCTATACAAGAAATTTTACAGATTGGGGTAGTTGGATGTGCTGACTTCTGTGCGTTCGTTTTGGTAATTCTAGATACCAGTACACTCAAATATAATAAACGCAACACACACCCACAACAGAGAAATAAAGAGAGGAAACGAAAGTGGCATGGTGGGAGCATTACGCTTTTTCCTTTCATGACGAATTGTACCTGTCAACTCCTACCGCAAGCCGTGTTTAAGAACTTCGTACCAATACCCGCTCATGTCTGAGGCCTTCAAAGTCTGAGAGTCTTGTTCTTCAATTGAAAATTCTAATTATGTATAGAAGAATATTTAATTAAACTTAAATAATTGCGCAAGTTTTGCAATCGCTTGATTTCTCCTAGATACGCAATAAGGGCCTCGTTTGAAAGAAACATGTTTTTGCTTTATCTTATTTTCTTTATAAATTGTAAGCGATCGCTATTTTCAGTAAAAATAAGTAGTGAAAGAAGCTGAAAATATGATGTGGTGTATGGTGATGATTTATGAAGTGAAAACTTCTTAAGGTGCGTGAACAAAAAGCGTGAAATTCGCGTCATCGTGACGGAACGCTTCCCATGAGCCATATGTATACTGTATAGTGTATATACATAGATATACCTCCGTGCTTTATCAGTATACACTATGTATATACAAAGAGTATATTACAATGTGAAATGTCAACAATTATGTTGTAGATTATTTCGTTTAGAAGTGTAAAAATAGTTTTAACTTCAATCGGCAGTCGCCAAAGACTGCCCCGTATCTTTTTTTCTATTACTTAAGAAATTTGCAATTTAACTAAACCATAAACTTAACTAACTTAACTTGTAATACTGCAATCCATGCTGTGACTATTTGAAAGCGCTTTTTATAGTCATTTGTATAAAAACCGTTAAAAAAATTGAGATAACCTCCATATTTTGGTACGGATCAAAATTTGGTTTTAAAAGCAATACAAATAAGAAGACTAAGTGATATTTCTTAATGTTTTTTAAGGCACTTTTGCGGGCCCTCTCGTACTTCAAATGTCCATGGGCGGTGGTGATTAATTACCATCAGGTGACCCATTTTCTCATTTTCCTTGGTATTTATTCTATATATAAAAAAACAATAAAGTTCTGCCGAAAAGTATTCAACTTCAACGGATTCCATTTTTTTAGACGACTACACTATTAGTATTCTACTCACTTGATTTTACAATATAATAGCACTCACGATTCCTACTATTACACTCTTTTTTAATGTATGGGACGGCACCCATTAAATAACTAAGTTTCAGATATTTTGATAATGAGTTAGAGGTCTGTGATATATGGAAGAACAAACAGAAAGATAGACATAATTACAGCACCATTATACCTTTTAGGGACGAGCAGGGTTTGTGACCTTTGATTTGTAAATTGGTTTTCTTACGCACGTTAACACGTTATCTTCAAATGTAATCTACATGTTTAACTTTGACGAGGGTGTTTGTTATTTGTAGACCCCAATAAATAGTCTACGCCATGTCAGTGTATACACTTGTACTATAAGAAAATCATCCTTACTGCCTATGTTATAAAGACGCTGTCAGGATCAAACTGTGTATACGGACATGATGTCGACTGAACTATTCCGCCTAATATCGCTGAAATAGTTTAATTTGACGCGGAACTACCTGTGGCTTGTGATAGCGGGGCTGTGGGTCAATCAGCAGAGATGAAACCACAGGTTACACTTACACGAGACGCATGTATATATTGTTTCACTAGCAGTGCCCCGCGGTTTTACCCGCGTTAAATTTTATAAATTACTAGCTGTGCCCCGCGGTGTTACCCGCGTTAAATTTTATAAATTTTCTTTGTTATAAACCTCACGGAGCCCGAGACCTTTCCAACAAATGCAAAACCGTGGAAAACGGTTCGTGCGTTCTGGAGTTATAGCGTCAGGAAGGAAAACCCGGCTTATTTTTATATAGTAGATCACAGCTCCTCCCCCGTAAGTGATAGCGTGATAATTTGTAGCCTATATGTTGACCCGATCTCTTAGTAACATTCATGCAAAATTTTAAGTAAATCCATGTAGTATTTTTTGAGTTTAGCCCGGACATACCAGACAAACAGAAAAAAATTATAAAAACTATATTTTTGGCTTCGATATCGATTGAAGACCACACCCCAAGTATCCTTTTAAAAAAATATTCAATGTACAGTTTTGACTTTCCTACGATTTTATTATATGTATAGATTATTTGACACGTTTACAGCATTGTTCGTGTAATCTGGGCTAAGCCACTCACTTTTGTCAGTACAACTTTTGAAACGCTTAAAAATATACATGAATTTATAAATAATCTCTCTATACCGTAAAGTGTATGATGTAACAGCTAATAAAAAAACATAAACAATAAGGGAGGAAGATGTCTGTTACAAATAATAACGTTTTAACTAATCATTTTGATTGCGTTCACTTATAAAGAATCATTACTACGCAATTTTTCTTCTTCCGTATTTTCATCGACGCCCAGTCCAACTTGTTGCGTTATCAGAATTAATCGAACCTATAGGGACCGAGTAAGCAAAATGATAACGTATTTGCGTATATTTCGTATATACGTACGTATTTGCGTATATACGTACACGTGCACGTGCATTGATGATGGCGCGGGTGCGCGGCAGGCCAAGTGCCATTCTGGCCGCGTGTGACAGCCGCTGGGACTCTGTACTGATGGCTCACTGGATAGGCCTTCACGCGAGATCAAGCGCCTGACGTAATTGTACCTATTACTAACATTAGGCTTAGAACATTGTTACTAACTACTCGTGATCTGTATTTTTGCTAACACTAGGTTAAGAATACAGTTTCTAACAAATTTATGGACCAACGTCTGAAATAAATGTATTTATTAATTTACTTAATTCAATTTAGTCCTTCACTCTCTATCCACTACGATTTAGTATCGAAATGCGATGTCAACTTGGTTCTTCGTCTCTGACGCCGTGAATTGGATGTGGGCGTTATACTGACCCTGAGTTTGTGGTCAATTGAATTAAGGATATAAAAACAGTATCAATGCAACAAATATAATATCAAATACAAAGGTTTGGGTGTAAACGAACGATGCAATATAAACAATGTGATTACACGTGTAGCGCAGTGGTTCAGGTGTGCGCCGCGCTTCCGTGTGTTCGCGGTTAGAATACACAAATAATAATAATAACAATAATATCTGGGGACAATGTCACACAGATCATCCTAGCCTCAAACTAAGCAAAGCTTGTACTATGGGTACCAGGCGATGATATACATACTTATATAGATAGATAAATACTTATATACATAGAAAACATCCATGACTCAGAAACAAATATTCGTGCTCATCACACAAATATTTGCACTTACCGGGACTCGAACCCAGGACCACCAGCTTCGTAGGCAGGAGCACTACCAACTAGGCTATCGTGACCGTCAAATAGTTGATCCCGTACATCTATGTATTTGTGTTTATATTTTTTCTGAGTCTGGGTGTTCTTTTTGTCCGTGAATTGCATGTTTATAAAGAAGGCTTTACACGGATTTATACTAGAAGTGCAAGGGTCGTCTTTAAAAAAGAAGAACAATTAGAGTATCATCACAAGGCTCTACGAGTATACATCGAAAAGCTTATTGAGCATTTGCAACAATATATAATTGTTGCAAAGAAAACAACAATTTATTTCATTCAAAATAATATCTGTGGATTGGAGAATTCGTCATTACTTTCTATTGAACAAGCCTACAAATATTTACAATTTACTTCACCTCTATCGTAATCTTTAGACTGACGAGATTGAATTTGCTGGATTCCAATTTCAAATGCAAACAAATAGTTGTTTATTCTAAGGGTATGGCAAATGGTTTATAAAGAAAAAACTTCGTTTAAAAAAACCGACTTCAAAAACTAAAAAGTATAAAAAAATATCTTAATAAAGATTTAATTTAATACATCTCTTATGCAAACCTAATACCATTAATATTAATCAAATACTATAATATGTATGTGACACCTGTTGATAGGTTTGAAGTCGGTGCCAAGCCAAATGTAAGGTATTAATATTATATATAATATTCTTATGATAAAGTTTCATAATTATGTTTCACATAAATTTTCATTGTTCTTTAAAATTATTTACGTAGGTTAATCTTTAGTGTAGGAATTTCTACACAAAGTAAGGAAGCGGTTTGTAAAATTTACTTTTATTTTGCTTAGGGCTTGGCACCGACTTCAAACCTATCAATAGGTGTCACATACATATTATAGTATTTCATTAATATTAATGGTATTAGGTTTGCATAAGAGATGTATTAA
This sequence comes from Pseudoips prasinana, assembly GCA_951640165.1. Classification (NCBI taxonomy): domain Eukaryota; kingdom Metazoa; phylum Arthropoda; class Insecta; order Lepidoptera; family Nolidae; genus Pseudoips; species Pseudoips prasinana. Next base: position 11,830,345 of record OX621241.1, on the reverse strand, counting down.
ATTAAATCTTTATTAAGATATGTTTTTATACTTTTTAGTTTTTGAAGTCGGTTTTTTTAAACGAAGTTTTTTTTATTTGTTACTTTTTAGTGTCTAGCTATGGGTAGGCCTACGAAAGGTGTCACGGGCCTCAAAAATATAGGTCCCAAAAAACGGGAACGGAAAAATATACATAAGTATATATCCTCCGAAAAAAAGTTGTTCGAAATTATATATTTCACGTTCTTGTGCGACAGTGAATGAAATTAGTCTGCTGAGCAGAGGGCTGTTAGACTAGGTCTTATTAGTGATCGATTAGCCAACGAGTCTGCTGAGCAGAAGGCTGTTAGACTAGGTCTTATTAATGATCGATTAGCCAACGAGTCTGCTGAGCAGAGGGCTGTTAGACTAGGTCTTATTAATGATCGATTAGCCAACGAGTCTGCTGAGCAGAGGGCTAGGTCGTATTGATGATCAAGTAGACAACGAGTCTTCTGAGCCTACGTAATTAAAAAAAACCGGCTTAGTTCGAGTCGGTCTCGCTCATGAAGGGTTCCCTAGCAGCAAGTATTTGAGTTGAAAGAATGAAAGGTAAATTGCAGTTTACGATTTATGTCTTTAATTTTTATTTTGTGGTTAATTATTATTATGTTTATGTATTTAATTTCCGGTGGAAGTTTGCATGGCAATGTACATCATATATTTTTGTTAGTTTTATCATTCTCTTATTTTGGAAATTACAGGAGGGGACACTCATTTACGCCTATGGAAGTGTCTCTCGCGCGAACTATTCAGTTAAGAAAAAAATTATATTAGGAACCGCATTATACATAGATACCCCACCCCACATGTATTTTTGTTGTAACTTATAAATTTAAAATTTTATATTTTCTGTCAAACCAGATTTTATTGAATTCCCATTTCATACTGCTTATTTACCAAAATGATGAAGACTGAATGTGTTGCCATGCCCTGTTACGCTTTTATCAGAAGATGGGTTTGATGAAAAAAACCTTTGAGTTTCAGCTAAGTATGGGAAACCCCCAATTTTTTTAAAAATTTTGTGTGTAAGTTAGATTTTCACAGAATACATCTAGTTACCAAGTTTCAACATTCATAGTTGCGGAAAAAGTATTTGTAACATACGGACGGACAGACAGACATGACGAATTCATACGGGTCCCGCTTTTGCCATTTGGCTACAGAACCCTAAAAACCCTAATAAAGGTGGAAAGTTTGTGATTTTGTATGTTTGTTACCTCTTCACGCCTAAACGGCTGGAACGATTTTAATAAAAATTGTTATGGAGTTAGCTGACATCCTGGATTAACACATAGGCTATAATTTGTATAGTTTAACGCGGGTAACAACGCGGATAAAACCGCGGGGCACAGCTTGTCGGTTAATATATCTCAGCGTAATTGGTGTATGTATTTACATAAAATAATGCGCTTGTGCTAAAAGGTGCGCCTACATGCGCTTCCAATAACGAGCTTATAAGCGTGTATTAAACGATAGTCGTCTGAAATTGTTATTTTATGTTCACACCAAGAAACCCTTGAACAGTATGAGTCTAGCGAGACTGGCTAATATTTAAAAACGTGTGCCAAAAACAGTTACATCGTCCACATTAACAAAATTTTTTTTACAAAATTTTTCATAAAATGAAAACTACTGGGCCTATCTAAATAAATTTTTTATGGGACCAAATCGCAACTATTCCGCTTCAAACTAATTAAGAATCACGTAAATCGGATCATAAATCACTGAGTTATCGGTGTACATACATTAAAAAAAAAAATCCAGTGAACTTGAGAACCTCCTCCTTTGGAAGTCGGTTAACTATTACTGTGATCCATAATTATATATGATAAGTTCCCCGCGATACAGGAATTCATTTGCCTATTTGAAATAGTGCAAATCTTACATACTATGATAGGCATTTTATATTATATAGGTTTCTCTAAATTTCACCGGCGCAGCATAACCGTGTTTCCGGGGCTCCCCAAGTAGGTGCAAAGAGAAGTTCACGGCACGTTATGTTTAGTCGGTGCGAGTTTAACATACCCACCCGCAGATATATATTTTGCGGGTGGCATGCGTAGGGATTTCCCCTTCCTAATAGAAAAAGAGCTTTCTTTAAGGTCAATACTATACCTATTACACGTCACCACTGTGAGTGACATTAAGATAAATTAAGCGATTGCTTAACATTTTCATAATGCTGTATTATGTAGTATATATTATTTTTCATAGATACGACTACTAGTCTACTACCTATTAAATGTGTTATTAGGTAATTTATTATATGTTTATCACACATAATATATATGTGTATAACTATAAAAGTTACACGAAGTGGCGTACACACACACATACACACACTCACACACACACACACACACACACATATATATATATATATATATGTGTGTGTGTGTATGTGTGTGTGTGTGTACGCCGCTGCTGTGTGACTATACGACGATAGCATAGAATACCACCATCCCATCCCGTGGGGGTCGTATAAGTTGACCTGAGGGAATATCTACCAGATATGGTGCTCATAGCATAGATATCTCTGTGTCTGTGCTATGAGCACCATACAGTGATCGCCGCGTCCACCCGTCTGCTGAGAGTGGCGATTATGACATATGCCTCCTCTTCTTGGACGAGGCTGTCATTCGGCTGGCATGATATATGTGTAAGTGATGAGCTCTCTACTTAATCTAGAACTTTAAAAGGGATTTGCATATTTATGAAGGTTCACATCACAGTTTACGTAGGTCTAGCTTAGCACAACATTAAGTGATTTGCGGCTTTATGCAAATGTACAGTTTAGATACGGTGTGCGTCGTGTATATTCTGGGAAGTTTTAGTTAAACTATCTTAAGTGGTTAACTGGGAAAATGGTAAATTTATTTTGTAAACAAATCTCTTCAACTTGTTATTATTGTATTGTTAGTATATTAATAAACAATACATCAACAATAAAAGCACGGTGTTAGTATCGGTTGTTAACTACATATATCATTGGGAGATGAACTTGTATTCAAACAGGTTATGTCTTTATTTTGAACCGATCTACGTATCATGAAAGGACAACAGTCCAAATGGCATCTTTGACCATCTGCAAAATCCTACCACCGCCGTAGTTCCCGATTCTCCACTTCGACAGGTGAACCGTGAGAATTGTCGCCGTACTCAACTCATAAGCCACTTTTCCTTAAGTATTGCCAAATATTTAGTGACGGTGTTCCGTGACCGAAAGTTAAATTTTTGTGAACATGGTTAATCACACAGCATTTGCTCTAAGACTGTCTCTTCAACATAAGCAGTTTAATGTATCTTTCTAACAAGATGCAAATTTACACTGTTGACCCATTATGGCCTACTTGAGTGCGATGTTCGTACGCTAATTAAACGTTTCTGTACTGAATTTAAACACTTCAAAATCGGTTAATAAGTTCATAGTAGTTTCGCAGTAAAATCTTCACGCCGATTTACAACTTTAATTTCAAGCATTGAAGGACAATGAATTAGATATGCACCATTCAAGTGAAGTTAAGACAAGCACCCCCAATTGGGAATCTGTAATGCTTTGATTATGATGGCTGAATTTACTTACGTGTATAGTATTTTACAAACTGCCACGCAGTGCGAATACAGAATTCAAATAGGTCTGACCTTTGAGTTGTGAACACAACAGTAAAGCTAATGGGCTTAATTTCATTTCGAGTAAATATGAACTAATTTCTTTACCAATATGGTCCAAGGTCCAGGTGGGTAATTAAGCCCGTTTATTTTCTCCATCTTTTGCAGTCTTTCCCTCGCGGCGCTGAATTTCATAAACACTGTGAAATAAATACTTATATCCATGCACGTTTCTATGTAAAATTCAGTCACGGCTTTGCTAATGCGAACCTGAGATTGTTTTATTTTCTATTTGTTTAGGTTTTCTCTTTATTGTTATCTAATAACGATTCTGAATTATTCATCTGGAGAAAGTATATTTTTAAACTAAAACTGTACATTTGGTGTTTAATATTTTCTTCGGTACCTATACATAAATAAACATTATTCTAACGGTAACCTAACATCTCTGCTTGTAACATCGGATTAATCAGAAAAAGTTCACTTTTGTACATTGAAATCGTCGAAAGCAATTCTGTTAACACGAACAAATGTGATAAAAGTTCGTCTACGTGTTGTCTTTGCATTTCGTACTCTAATAAAAAAGATTAAAGAACCGACTGAAGAGTAAACGAAATACCTAAGCCACGTTCATACTCCAACGCCTACAGAATAATCCTGGTTTACAGGATTGCTGACGCAGTCCCACCCATTTTGCCGCCACACTACAAATGCCCAATGGCGAGGAAATTACCGGCCTTAGAAATAAGAATAGATTTTTTAAAGGCCTACTTACTACCAAAGGAAGACCCGTTAATTTTCTCTCTATTGGCGGACAGGCAATAAATTACTAGGCTGTGACACGTGTGTGTTTTCCGTGTTATCTTATGCGAGATATTGGCTCCGAATGTTTTTGTAACGATCCATGTCTATAACTTATATTTGTGTTCTCGATGCTATCTGATTAGTGACGCAGGATATTAAACCGTTTCACTCGGTTTCCCATTTATCCCTTCTGTTGCTATCAATCCAAAATATGGCAGATGTCATTATGCATGGAATATGTGCTCATTGGCGTTTTATCATGTCAAATTAAGATCAGTAAAATACATCATATACCAGAAAAACATGTGTAGTAAAAGTCAATAAAAACCAGCACGTTTGGTTGCACGTACGTACAATTAAGCATAAGTGTATGGTATATATACAAGCGGTATGAATCTTATTATTTTATACTGATCACCCGAAAAAACTAAAATAAATAAATAAATTCATGCAATACAGTAACCGCTATACCTTTTGTAGAAAACATATACGAATTACTCGTAATGATCGCATACTGTATCCTGGGACATTATACACACGGCCATCTGACCCCAAACTAAGCAGAGCTTGTACTATGGAAACCAGATAACTGATATAATACATATACAGATTTTTTTGTATACTATAGACATTGCTTGCTTAAAATTCATTACAAGCTCCTTGCATTGCATATATTATATATCCAGTGCGAATTGCCGCCATCATGTCTGCGTGCAATTGCCAAACGACATACACGTAAATGGTCTTTGTTATTATAGACTCACACATTACTATCTTAGTATAGACTCAACACCATAGAAGGATTAACTTGACGAAGTAGAATAATAATAATATTCTGGGACATAGATTCTGCTTAGTTTGGGATCAGAAGACCGCGTGTGGTTTATCTGATCCCAAACTAAGCAGAATATTGTACTATGGAAACCAGATAATTACAATATACTACTTTTCTTTTGCAAATACATACTTATACAGATAATTTCATCCAGACTTAGGACAAACGGACACGTTCATGCACACAAATATATGTCCTGATCCTGGAATCGAACCCATGACCTGCGGCGTGAAAAGCAAGTATTTTCCAACCACGCCAACTGGCCCGTCAAATAGAATACTAAGAAAAGTCAAAAGTCCAAGGTAAAACAAACAAAAGACTTTTGGCTGTAAAACCTTTTCTTTACTCCGGAATCGTGTTTAATTCCGCGTAATTAAAATTGCTTAGTTGTCACCTAATATCTTTTAACGGTTCAGTTTATCTCAGCAGGGATTTTTACGGTTTCAGTGACCTTTTTTATCCCTTGGGTAGAAGTCTAACAGATCAGAAATTTTATAGTGCCACACGATGTACTTCTTACGTAGGGTCAACCCCTAAAAGATTGTTTTATTTATTGCTCCCTCGTAGAGTTGTTGGTATGAATTCTGTAGTAAAAGAGAGCGACTGTTTTTTGTGTACATCGCATACGATAATAATTTTATTTTGTAAGTATATACTTTTATAGATAACTTGCCGTGCCCCGGCGATTTAACCGTGTTAAACTTTATACATTATATAGCCTATGTGCTGTTCGGATACATAAGCTATATTACTACAAAGTTTCAACAAAATCCGTTCGGTAGTTATTGCGTGAAAGACTAAGAAACATACACACAAAAAACTTTCTCCTTTATAATATTAGATGTGATTACACACAAACTCAAGACAAACAGACAAACATATTTATGCATACAAATATTTGTCCTAGATGGGAATAGAACCCAGGACCTGATCGATGAATCGTTATTTTTATACTATCAAGTCGGTAACGAGGCATAAGGTAGCGGTTTGCATAATCTATGACGCTTGCGAGACAAATGGCTTACGGCCTCACGCATATGTATACCTGTCTCACACCCAAAATGATGTAATCATTAACATAATAATGCTGGGCCTAAAGTGTATTCAGTAACATGGAGGCACTTTTCCAATCAAAATGAACTTAGAGCGAAAGAACGATACGCCAACAAGGATTAAAAAAGTTGTCTCATCTGTGGACTCGAGCATTAGGCCTCATTTACGGAGACGCGGGGCGTCTCGTGTCGCGTGTGGCGTAGCGTCTCGCGGCGCGTCGGACGTTTTTTCTGTTTACGGTAGGGCCGTAAGTACTTTTTATTCTGTGGTAGGGCGGCGCGTGAAGCGGCACGCATCATCGCACGCGTAAACACAAACTTATAGCAATATACGACCATGTTCATAGAGAAGCGAGACGGGAAGCGTGGCGGTGCCCGCCGCGGCGCCCGCAGCGAATCCTCTAGCGTATAGCGAAGCACGAGGCGGACATAGCTTCATCGAGAATTGCCGCTGCGTGCGCCGCCGCGATAAATGCCGCGTGGGACGCGTCGGTGCCATCCGCGGGCTCGGCAAAAAACGCCCTAATTCAAACAAACGCGTCTAAAATTGCTTCTCCGTAAACGCACTCATACAACGCCATATATTTGAATTCAGTGCGGGCCGCGCCGCTCAACGCAACGCGCGACGCCCCGCGTCTCCGTAAATGAGACCTTAGACCGTTCAACCCCCTTATTATATGTATAACTCGTAGAAGGGAAGCAACAACGAAGTTTGTGGTGTAATTATTGCACTTCAATGGCAAATTCATGTTATGGTTGCTGATAGGTCGGACAGATTTCCGATTGAGTTACAATGATTGCGTAAATACTGTCGCATTGCTTAGGTACGCGAGTTAGTCCGTAAGCTACTGTAAACGGGACGTTCACGTTCAATCCCCGCATAATGTTTGTGTACTTGACCTTTTTCCCGTGGTGTCGCTAGTAGTCCCACCGGATTATGAATGTAATGATATAGAAAGTTTTTTTTTAAAGACGACGCCCGCATATAGGAGTCTAATCCCTGTGTCGCGGGGTACTTTATAAAGATATAATAGACCACAAATTACACCCAGACTCAGAACAATTATTTATGTGTCACACAAATAGTTGTCCGGCGCGGGACTCAACCCGCGACACGAAGAGGCGAGGCAACTGTCTTAGCCGCTGCTGACTATGTTTGCGCACACACTTGTGCACTATAATATGTCCTGCGTATATCGCTAGTGTCTATTGATGATTGGCCGCGGTGATTCGAGAAGGACATTTATTTGTGTCAAGTTTAAATATTTTTTTCAAGATGTGTTAAAAAATGTTTTATGTATTACATATATTTTTGCTTTACTGCTAAGTCTTGAAGATTTGCATAGCAACTGATCATCTTATTGATAGTATTATATCGTGGCACATTATTCACACACGGCCATCTGATCCCAAACTAAGCAGAGCTTGAATTCTCGAAACCTGACTGATATACTACATATACAAATTTTCTTTTGTAATTTACATACTTAATAGATAATTACACCCCGACTCAGGACAAAGATTTATGTTCATGAACACAAATATGTATCCTGGGTGGGAATCGAACCCACGACCTTCGGCGTGAAAAGTAAGTGACCTCTTGTGGTATCTAACAATGAAGAATGCACATTTTAATTAAGTATTTATATAACATGAAAAACAGTATACATATTTGACGAGCCTCTTGGCGTGGTTGGCAAATGCTTGCTATTCACGCTGGAGGTTGTGGGTTTGATTCCCACCCAGGACAGATATTTGTGTTCCTGAGTCGGGGTGTAATTATCTATATAAGTATGTATCTGCAAAAGAAAAGTAGTACTTATATATAGTAGGTATATCAGTTATCTGGTTTCCGTAGTACAAGCTAAGTGTGGGATCATATGGCCGTGTGTAAATAATGTCCCAGGATATTATTATTATTACATTATGTTACACGAAGTATTCATCACTCAATCCTGTCCTTAGCTAAATTTATTTTGGGTCTGCGTCATATTATTTCCTTTTGTTCCATCCATCTTCTTTTGACATTTTATTAAACCTTAGCTATAGACACAGTAAGAAGGCCTAAAGTCTTTTTAAGCTCAATATAAGAACAAAACCCAGCCTAATCTGAGTCGGATTAACAAGCCGAGGGTTTTGTACCATCCTTAGACGAATAAAAACTTATCTACATACTACTAAAGTCCAGGCCGTACAGCTCCATCTTTTAGTGATAATTTGCGAACAAATTATTAATTTGCCGCTGATATAGTAATAGTCAACTGCCTCTTTAGACTGCCTTGTTGGTCTAGCGGTAGCGTGTTCACCCGCAGAGAACGAGGTCCTGGGTTCAAATCCCGGGTCGGGCCAAAAAGTGATATTAGGACTTTTCTGTAAAAAGAAAAATTTCTCAGCATCAGCCCGAAGTCTGGGAGTTGGTGGTATTATACCCCCGTGCCTCGGAGAGCACGTAAAGCCGTCGGTCTTGTACCTGACCTCTTTCCAGTCGTGTCGCTAGGCGTCCCATCGGATCATGAGAGTGATGGAATAGAAAGTGCTCCTGTGTGTGCGCACACACTTGTGCACTATAATATGTCCCGCGCAGATGGCTAATCTCTATTGAGACTGGCTGCCGTGGCCGGATTGCGGCTAGGAGGAAATTATTATTAGTCTTGTGGTTTCCGGCCTAGAAACAATAACAGGGCTATCCCACATCATCCCGTAGGTGTCGTAAAGGGCGACTAAGGGATACACCAGGTAGTCGGGCAGCGGCGTCACTTGGGAACTAGCATCCACCTAACTGCGGTCACCCACTCGCATGCCAAGCGCGGTGAAGACGGCAAACCCCTCTAAAGGCAACTTAGAGACCTATGGGGGAGGCCTATGTCCAGTAGTGGACAATATCAGGCTGATATGATGATGAAGATATATATAATCTAGAGTAGTTGTGTCTGAGTCTGGATATGCGTTGTGTTTGTCAGGTATTTTATGTTTATATGTTTGCAAAGTACTCCGAGATTCATTAATTCATTAATATTCATTTTCCTAGTGCGAGTGTTGTCTTAATTAAAATAAAATAAATCATTTCAGAATGTGCTTACGAAGCAGTTCCAGAATAAATATACTCAATCATTAAATTTTTGTTCCGTACTTGGCCCTCATTTTAGACTAATAAATAAAATATTCCTCATTTTAGACTAATAAAAACATTTACTATTATAGATTTCCAATCCCTATTTACAACAAATCACACCATAAAGGAATTTTCCCATTTCGATACGGAAACATTTTAGGAATTTGACGTATCCCCACAAAATACCAATATATATTTTTGCCCCTTCTATCAAGTTTCTTGTACGTTCCAGGAGTATTGGCTTTAAACAATGCTGCCAACGTTCGCGGCTTTTGAACAGGGAAAATGTAACAAGTACTATTGACACGATAAGAAAAAGACTCTTCTAGTATGCCTCCCCAAATAAATAATTGTGTGACCTACTTACTATGCATTCCTATGGGAATGGGTACGCAATACCAATTTAATCGGATCCGATGTGTGGGATGTCGACAAATCGGGTTACATTCCTTGCGAACTCTAACTATACTTACTTTTGCAGAAAATAATCACGTTTCCATTGTGTCTTATGGCGTTATTTCAATTGAATCTAACAGGTAATACACTTAAGTTAATAGATAATGTCCGATCGTTTCATCGACGTCCAGACAGGATAGCAGCATTAGAAGCTGATAAATAAAAGCTTAGGAAATTCAGGAGAAGTATCTTTTTATTATTAGCATCATGACAATAGTGACAGGAGTGTATAAAATATAATTATTTAAATATAAGATTTTATAATATGCCAGTGCTTCGATTAATTATTAGAAAGCAGGTTTCAACGTAAGGGAATGGCAAAATAAAACGTTCTACATTAATTTTAGTCGTAGTTTAGTAAGTGAAACGGAAAACGCCGTTACATATTTTGACTTCTTGTCATTTACAGTTAGCCTCGGAGGTTTTCAATACTAGCAGAGGCGGATCGTCAAACAAATAAGAATGAAAACCAAGAACCTAAGGCCCGCCAGAGGGCACGCTTTTAAGGATGATTGTGCAATGATGTGTGACATTGTCCCTAGATATTATTATAATTATTATAATGTTCGCGTTTGTATGTTAAGGGCATCTGTATTGGCTGAATATGTGCAAAGCAGATTTTTATTATTGTACCAATATCAGCAACATTAATTAAACAAGCAAACATTAAAAAGAAAAGTTGTGCAATTTTGCTCGACTATTTAGTGTCCGTCTCAATGTTATTGGGAGTGCATTCCACAATTTAAGGAAATTAGATAGAATGCGCTATCATTTTAAACCTAAAATTTTCTATGATCCCAAAGTTCTCACATGGCTCATATAGAATAGAAAACCATTTTTTTTCATAAGAAGAGGGACCGAAGTGAGAGATAAACCAAATACTAAAATATTCTTTCACTATATTAATACGTGAAGCAAAATAGTTGTACCCTTTTTACGAAAATTGCGCGGACGGAGGAGTATGAATTTGGAAAAATTAAAGTTTACACGGAGAAAGAGAATATTTTTATATAATAGACATTAGAAGTAAATTATTTGAATAAGAAAACCATTACACATACTACCATGCTTTTGACACATTGACCAACTGAAAAGATTAATTTACTATATAGAATCATCATTATAACATTTGAAAGAATTCCATTGCTGGACAAGCCTCCCCAAGAAATTGGGGAGATATATCATAACCGCCACGCTTATGATGGTATATGTATGGTCATAGCACGTTACATAGTATTATATTGTCTTAAATAATACTCAGAAGGAAGCTGTTTCCCGTCCTCAGGTAGATATTCCCTCGTGTCGACTACTACGCCCCACACGGGATGAGATGGGTCTTATATTCGCCGTCATCACACAGCTAACTTTTAGAATATTTTATGGTATTTTAAACTTGTTTATGAGGTTGACAGGGATCTGTTTCAGTGGGTAGATAACTACTGATGCGAATTAGGGCTGCGAAGATTAATTAATGGCGCTGACAAGTAGGTGATTAATTACAAATCTAGGACAGGAGAAGCAATGCCCGGTAGCGTAATTCTATGAAAACAATTTTAAGTACCTAGTTGTTTTTGTTGCTTTATTATAGCGGTGACTCTTAGTATTTCAATAAAAAGTGTAGTACCACCCGGATTACATTGCCCGTCATTATATGCGTAAGACAACCGCGCATGCCGCGCAGTACAAATATTTGTGTGACACTTAAATAGTTGTTCTGAGTCTGGATGTACTTTGTGTCCGTCAATTATATGTTTGTAAAGTACCCCACGACACAGTTATTAAATTCCCTAGTGCGGGCGTTGTCTGTTAAAAAAAGTAAATAAAACATAGCTTTATATATGAATGTAGTTTTCATTATGACTATAAATCAAAGGCTAAATATATTACGTCTTTATTAAATTTGAGACTTAATCAATTTAATCTATTTTATTAAACACTAGCTGTGCCCCGCGGTGTTACCCGCGTTAAATTTTATGAATTTTCTTTGCTATAAACCTCACGGAGCCCGAGACCTTTCCAACGAATGCGAAACCGTAGAAATCGGTTCGTGCGTTCTGGAGTTATAGCGTCAGGAAGGAAAACCCGACTTATTTTTAAATAGTAGACTAGCTGTGGCCCGCGGTGTTACCCGCGTTAAATTTTATAAATTTTCTTTGCTATAAACCTCACGGAGCCCGAGACCTTTCCAACGAATTCAAAACCGTGGAAATCGGTTTGTGCGTGCTGTTATAGCGTCAGGAAGGAAAACCCGACTTATTTTTATATAGTAGATATCTTAGCATCAGTTTCAAACCCAACTAAAATATAAATAAAATACACTGAATTAGAACATTTAAAGATGGTGCCCATAAGAATAGAGAACGAATATACATTCGTTCTCTATTCTTATGGGCAATAAATATTAGCACCAACTTTAAATGTCACAACTTAGTGGACGTAAAGTTAATTTCCTCTATTCTTTGGGGAAGCTTTTGTCCAGCTGTGGACTTTCTTTGGCTGACACGTTGATAATGATGATTAATTTACAACTTTAAAGTTTTACTTTATATTTTTAAAGTTTATAAGAAAATAAGAATATTTCAACGGCGCCCTTCCCTATAATTTTATTATAAATCGTATGATTATAAACAAAACTCAACAAGCCTATTGAAAAAAAAGGTTCACAAACGCCGGAGAAGTTGGAAAACTACGCATTGAGAACGTTCCACCTTTTTAAGTAGGGTAAAAGATTTTTTTCTATCCAAATATAGTCTGCACCTTGCGCCTTAGTATCCAATAGGACTGTACAAGGATGGATTGCAATTTGTTTCCTCGCAGGCGCTCCCTAATCAACCCATATATTTGTTCAACCACAATTATAATATGAGTACATTTCTTACAAAACCATATGACACGTTTTACTAATATTTTCCATTATTTTGTTCCCGCTTTTCCAAATTATATGTTGTACATAGTTTAATTTCGTATTCAATGTAATGGTGGGAGGATGTTGAACTGGAATACACCTCCCATATCATTGCTATAAACCGTAGCAAGGCGCTAGTCTTGGAGTTATGCTAATGAATGCATAGGTACCTAATATTTTAGCCTCTTTGGTTATGAACAAAAATATTCACTAAATAACCACAAAAATACATCATAAAAGTATGTTCTTGTGGTTATTTGGTGATTATTTTTGTATTGTGTTTAATCAATTAAAGGAGACGGGGATTTCTGGGCCTGACTGTAATAAGTTGAGATATGGTTTAAAAAAAGCGTTATATTTTTCTATTCAAAACTGTAAAAAATTGACCCAATTTACATTCTGGAAAACGAGATATCTCAAAATAAGTTTAAGTCACGAATTAAATTGGTTGTTGATTACTATAATCGATTAACGTTAATGAGTTCAAACAATGTAATATAAATCCTCTTGCACCAGACACCAGGTAACTGATTTAATCATACTTATTGTTAAATACATTAACATAATGTCAACAGTAAAAAATAAAATAACAACAACATAAGTAGAAATCATAATATCGGTTATCGTTTAAATCGATTTATTAGATAATGGCAACTATATTTTTAATCTATGTTGACAGTGACTGGTGACAGTTTTTGAATCCTAATCTATGATCGGTCACTCATTTCTCGTATCATTTAGTGCGTGTGTGATTTGAGTATTTTTTATTGTTTTGTTTATATATCGCTCGACAACTGCATTCTCTCTACGGACTTCTGATATTGCTTAACGTGTACGACTTTTGCTAACATACTGGACACGGATAACTATTAAATAGCAATCGCCCTTAAAAATCTGCTGTTAAGTATATGTTGGTACATAACCTCTCTATTAAGACTAAATCTTTTATAAATCTGCTCATAGATTTAATAAATCCATGGAATTTGTAGTAATTGGCTGATAATTTATGGACCCATTAATTGACACCACTTTTATCTTTTTACATCCAAGCCCAATATTGTATGAAAAGGTATCCGTCTCCTTTGACAAATATGTTTTCATCAAAATCAACCCAGTAGTCAGTATTGGCTTAACATTTGTGGATATTAAATCTATTTTCATCACCCCATCTCGGAATCCCTAGAGGACAAAGTGAATTTGAATTTAGAATATCGTGTGCACTAAGTTTGTGAATATTACTTCTACCTCCATAACGGAATCCGAATTTATCATCCAACTTTTTTAATTTATCAAAAACTAACACTCGGAACCTTCCTGGTGTACTTTATTTATATGTTTTGCGCAACTTTATTGTACTATTACACTCAGCACAAGTAACTTTAGGTTTTTCTTAATTATACTTATGTATACCTAAATTGTTATATTTTAAAAATGGTCCTGTAATACTTAGGTACATATCATAATATAGTAATTAATACCTAACACTGAAATAAAGGTATTTATTATAAAATAATTTTTTGGCATTTAGGCATTTCCTCGCTGAGGTGTGATAAAAAGTTACGTGTTGCACTCGAGTGGTTCAGGATTCTAATTATTGACATTTAATTTAAGAATCCTCTTACTCGGTTATCAAAATTGAGCACGCGCGTACGCGGTTAAAAGCAACTTTGCACTCTTGTTTATCAAATAACTATTACTGTTGCCAGCCCTTCACCATATACCATGCCTACAGTTTACTCAATATTATTTACATTGAAAACATATAGGTACGTAGATCCCATTGTAAACATTGTCCATGGCCCTTTCCAAGTATTTAATCTATTAATCCATCACGAGTGCCAATTTGTATAAAGGCTCTGCGGGAAAAGTAATAATTCATTAGGGATTTGAACAAATATATGGCTATTATGAAACAAGTAAAAGTCGCCGTAGCCTAGTTGGTGGTGCTCCTGCTTACGAAGCTGGTGGTCCTGGGTTCGAAGCCCGGTAAGTGCAAATATTTATGTGATGAGCACGAATATTTGTTTCTGAGTCATGGTTGTTTTCTATGTATATAAGTATTTATCTATCTATATAAGTATGTATATCGTCGCCTGGTACCCATAGTACAAGTTTTGCTTAGTTTAGGGCTAGGATGATCTGTGGGATATTGTCCCTAGATATTATTATTATCTAGTGATAAAACCATTGGACTGTGGACTCAGTGGTCTGGAGTTCAATCCAAAGCACTTTCTGAGTCATGGTGTTTTCTATGTATATAAGTATTTATCTATCTATATAAGTATGTATATCGTCGCCTGGTACCCATAGTACAAGCTTTGCTTGGTTTAGGGCTAGGATGATCTGTGGGATGTTGTCCCTAGATATTATTATTATCTAGTGATAAAACCATTGGCCTGTGGGCTCAGTGGTCTGGAGTTCAATCCAAAGCACGCACTACTGACTTTTCGAATTCATGTATTGCACTATTGACATTTTAATTTATTATCTCGCACTTACTTACTTATAGTATGGGCAGTGGTTACCCTAGTGTCAGAGTTTTTCAAGCCACCTAGTAGTCATTCTGACATGGCTTAACGACTGTTGGCTACTGGCTACAGCCCGGACCGACAGCTTAACGTCCCCTCTGATGCACGGAGGCGCTCAGAAATTAAACCTCTTTTGCGGTCACCCATCAACGAACTGAACGTGAGCATAGTTGCGTAACGTGGCCAATCACTTATGTTTCGTTGGGAGCATCTGACTATATATCTCGCACTTAAAACGGCGAAGAAAAATATCGTGACGTTACCAGCATGCCTGAGAGTTCACCGAAATGTTCTGGATGTCATGTGCAGTCTACCAACCGGCATTAGTCCAGCGTGGTGGACATTTTTTTTTTTTATATTTCCAAATATATATAACGGTTTATGTATATGTCCCACAAAACCGTGTTAACGGTTTAACTGTGGGATCGAGTCTCTGTGGCTAGCCTCTTTCTCATAATGGGACGATTATGAGAAAGAGGCCTGGACTGGGACGGTAATGTTCTGCATTTTATATAATTATCAGGCTATTTAATTTATACATGTGTTTTTAGTAAAAATATTACAAAGAACGTACAAACCAACGAGTTGTTGGTTTGTACATTATTTGTAATATTTTTAGTTGCAAATTAGGTTGACCGGGAATTTTAGTCGGGTTTTATTTATGTTCAGAACAGATCAAAATAAATAAAAAACGTCAAAATAAAAGTAACAGTAATCATTTTGAGACACAACCAACAGTTCTGAAATTCGTAGAATATTTAAATAATAGATAGTTTTATTACAGATAGTTCATGTAACATAAAAGATTACTCATGTCTATATGGCTATAAGATCTCCAGCGGACTATGTGCAGGTAGATGCCGACCGCCAAATGTCTTTATCGTCAATGTAATCCTTAGTAGTGTAGTAACCCTTAGCCATAAGTTCACGTTTAATGTGTGACTTAAACTTATTATCAGGTAGTTTAGTTATATGAATAGGGAGCTTGTTATAAAACCTAATACAATTTCCCATGAATGACTTTTTAGTTTTGCTAACTCTATATTATTCTAGTAATCAATCATTACAAAACATATCTTAAGCAAGGGCTTAGTAGGTAAGGACCTGCTTAGTTATGCTTGAGCTAGGTACTTCTAATACAGTACGCGTAACAATAAAAACGTGTAAATACGGTAGGTATTTACATTGTTGTTAACACTGACCGTTCATCCATCACGGACGTGTCAAAATAAAGGGAAAAGTGATAATTCATTATGGATCTGCATTGAATGATAAACAAGGCTCTTATTTTTCATGTGAAATCGTTTTTAGGCGCGTTGAGCACTTTTTAGGTGAACAAATATTAATTTATTTTTATTTCAAAACTTTATTGTACAGAGGTGGACTTAATACCATAGGCATTTTCTCGCAGTCGACCTTGAAGAGGTGCAGAGATTAAAAGTAGCCAGGTGCACTAAGTACATACATATATCATGGAGTTTTAGTAGAAATCGTCCCGAAGAAATACCTACCAGAGAACGCGCAGCAGCGTTTTTCTGTGAATTATGACCATTAAACTGCGATCGCCAACCTGTCTGCCAATCTGCGATTATGGCATATCCCCCATTCTATGGGGAGGCTTTTGTACAGTAGTGGACGTCACTCCACTGACATGATAATGATGAAGCAAGTAAGTAAGTAACTCTATATTTTACACTAAAAACATGACATACAAAACACTATGAAAATGTTATCAAGATTGTACAAATGGCGGCCTTATCGCCACGAACTCTTCCAGGTAACTGTTAATTCGACCAGGCGTGAAGAAAAATTATAAACGTTACATAAAAAAACTGGTAAATCATGAACTTTAACCTCCTACGGAAATCGGAGCTTTACCAAAGGGTAGAGGGCAAGTAGAGGGAGGTAACGGGGTCAGAGGTAGCAAGTTACATTGGCGCCTGACAGTAAACTTATGATGTCCTAGATTCGAGCATAAATTTTTATTTTTCCTTATCAAAAAAACAACGGCTGCACTAGGCAATCTAATCCCTGTGTCGCGGGGTAGGTACTTTACAAACACATAATAGAAGGACACAAATTACATCCAGACTCAGAACAACTATTTATGGGTCACACAAATACTTGAACCCGCGACACGAAGTGGCGAGGCGACTGTCTTAGCCGCTGCGCCACACGTGCAGTTTGCGGAAAAGTTATAAAACTAAATTTTTTACACGTTATACACCCGGTTTATTTATTCCATTGTCTTATTGCCTCGTGCCAGGCTATTAATAAAGTACAGCAACAATTAACTCATCGATTATCGGAATATGTTCTTTTAACGTTGATAAATTACTAGCTATTGTCTTTGTAATCTCCAGCAGTGAACTGACAGCCCCCTGGGGATAAACTAAAATAATAGAGAGATAGATTAATCAACTCTTTGTTGTAAACCAAGAGGAATAAAACTCAATAGACATAATATGAAAAGTAATAAAAATATACACTGGGTAGCCTAATCGCAAAATATGATACGAGTATACAACCAAAGAAGAGAGCAAGGGACTCAGGAGTTATTGGGAAGAGATTAAGAGACTCAGTAGTCATTGGCTTGTGACCAACAAGTTAGGTACCATGGACTTCTCAGCCAGTTCGTGGGTTCGATTACTACCCACGACAAATCTTTGTGCGATGAGCACGATTATTTCTTCTGTGTCTGGGTGTAAGAGTGGAACACTTATCCCAAGAGGAATACTAATACCCATTCAATAGCTTCGTTACCGAACATCTCCGTCATCAAACCAGTGTGATGGAATTATACAACATTATTGAATTTTTGGTACAAATTTGTCTTAGAAAAGCTCATATACTATCAATTACGTAACAATATTTTTATTTTCCTCTCACGGAAAAGTTTACTAATTAATACTTGATTTTAGCGCCACATACACTCACTCATATGGACGAAGCCCAACCCGCTCTTCATCGATCTTTATGAATAGTTCTCTGTGATAAAAACAGGAATAATCAAGCGTTTAATGAGCAAAATAAAAAACACAAGGCAGAAACTCTAAAAGTGACGTACTTTGTGCAACCGTCTTGGAACGTTTTTTCAATGTTATTACTTCTTATTTATTTCTTTGTTGCATTGGCAACATTCAAACGTAAATCAACTTTGAAATGTCAACTTTGGTTTTCAGTTTTGTTATAAATAAATACCTAGTTATATTTTTACGTGATTTTAGAAGGATGCTAAATAGCTAGATTGAACCTATTCACATTTTAAAAAACCAGTTTTATTTTAAATATTCTGGTTGCGAATGCCAGCATCAAAATACGCCTGTTACATGTTAATAGCAATCTATAATTCGAACAAAGTAGTATTAAGTACATTCTAGGAGGAATTGAGATACGAATTTAGCCAGATAGATGTATGTACGACCAAAAACAAATTTTTATGAACAGCCAGTAATCGACATTCAAGGGACATGCGTTTAATGGACAGGGGTTGATATTATTATCATTACTTTATAAACATCTTTAGGTACCTACTTTTCGTGCGTTTCTTGTGCGATGGCTGTGCTGCCCGCACTTATTCACGCGAATATAATCTATGTCAGTAATGAAAAAAGTCTTTTGGTAAAATATAATATGTTAATTTACTACATTTTGAATATACTTATTTTAAGTATTAAAATGCAATTTTAATTAATTCCGTTAAAATGTTACATTTATGTGGGATCAACAATATTATTTTTAACCTACCGTGCATGTGCATATTTTTTTTTGGCGGCCGTAAGAGCGGTATATATTGCATCCCGGCTTGATTAAACTGACAATTCGCGGAATTAACACTACGTATTAACTTTGTATTTTGAATGTTATGGATTTCCGCAAAGTAACGCCTGATTCCACTACTTAATAATATATTATCAACAGCTGCCTCGTTGGTCTAGTGGTGGTCTTTCACCCCGCAGAGAACGGGGTCCTGGGTTCAAATCCCGGGTCGGGCCAAAAGTGATAAGCATCAGCCCGAAGTCTGGGAGTTGGCGGTATTATACCCCCGTGCCTCGGAGACTACGTAAAGCCGTCGGTCCTGTACCTGACGCCTTTCCGGTCGTATCGCTAGGCGCCCCATCGGATCATAAGAGCAGTGGGATAGAAAGTACTACTATGTTTGCGCATACACTTGTGCACTATAATATGTCCCGCGCATATGGTTAATCTCTATTGAGACTGGCCGCCGCGGCGCCGTGGCTGAAATTCCGCTAGGAGGATATTATTATTAGCAACGGAATGCAGTCGGTCAGTCAGGTTATATTAACTGTAAGTAGTAACTAAGTTACTAATGCTCTCTACCTATTTGCCAATTCTGTTTCAGAAGTACACATGGCTACATATCAAGTTATATATTTCCAATATAAGCTGACCTCTTCATCATCATCATATCAACCGAAAGACGTCCACTGTTGGACAAAGGCCTCCCCCAAAGATCTCCACAATTGCCGGTTTTGCGCTATCCGCATCCAGCTGACCTCTTACCGTATGGAAATCCTTTACAACGCGGGATCAACTTAAACTAGAAATGTATAACTTGATGTGTAGCCGTGTGTTATTCATAATTCATTTTCGTAGTCATATGTTTTCTGATCGGTGGGACTCTCCCCTTTTACACAGGTGGGTAAGAGTCCAGACACCCTTAGCATAATTAATTTAATTGATACTAACATTAGGCTAAGTTATACTAACATTATATGGATATTTTTCCGAAATAAATATATTTGAATTTGAATTTGAATATGACTTTAATTTCCGGTGAAAACAACTCTTGATTTAAGAATTTTAATAAGTCCCAGTGCCAATTCTTAGATTTGGCATTGACCTATAAAACGAATGATTTACTCATGGCCATGTATATTGGCCAATTGCGGGTCGCAGCTCCCGAACGTCAATTTTTATAGCTAACACAAAACAAAATAACATTATTTAATGTTTACTGGGGAGCTTTCAGGCACTAAACATTGGATAACTTAAACTTAATAAAACGTTATTTCGGTAAAATATCGTTATCTTACTTGGCCAGCTACAGAGGTGAGTTAACTATAATTAAATAATTTTAGAAAAGAGCTGATACTCTTACACTGCTGTACCGATATTAACAAAACATAGCTCGTAAGGAAACTGGCTTTCAAATGAAAAAAAAACTTCCTCGAAATCGATTCATCCGTTTGAGAGCAACACACACACGCGCCCAGTCAAAAAGATATCGACGTCAAACTTATAACACTCCTCTTTTTGCGTTGGGGGTTAAAAAAGAACTGTACAGACGCCAGCACATCCAACTACCCCAATCTGTCAAATTTCTTTTATAGATTTTCAAATTTATCACAAAATCATAAAGTTTACTTTCAATTGGGGGAATATGTGCTGGCTTCTGTACAAACAAAGTATTTATTTAGAGCTTGAAAGTAGTTCTTCTGAGGTATGCAAATATTTTTTTAAAATATTTGGTGTTTGTGAGTACTTGTTACTAGAGAGGTCCGTTTGAGAGGTCATTTATATTTTTGTAATTTCAGCGATAACCTAACCCTGCGAATCATTGATCGCATATAAACTTCGTTCCACTAAAGAAGTTAACCAAAGAATAAAGATACTTACTATACTGTTATACTTCGTACAAAAAAAATATCTCCGTCTAGGTACAGACGACAGCATATCCAGCTACCCCAATCTGTCAAATTTCTTTTATAGTTTTCAACTTTATCACAAAAGCATAAGGTTCACTTTAAATTGGAGAATTTTGACAAATAGGGGTAGCTTGGTGTGGTGGCGTCTGTACTTAAAAAAATGTCTACTCCCGTAACAACGCAATAAAATTCAATGTAGCTACAACGCACGTTGTATGACATTCATTTTATTTTAATTGTTACGCACGAGAGCTTCTTTTGCGCTAACGATCGTCCTCCTAATCTTTGCTCGTTAGAGTGAAGCCGATAGGGCTTTTAAATTCTATACAAATGATCGTTTTTTAGGGTTCCGTAGCCAAATGGCAAAAAACGGAACTCTGTGTCACGGAACAATGTCTGTCTGTCTGTCTGTCTGTCCGTCTGTATGTCACAGTCACTTTTTTCCAAAACTATAAGAGCTGTACTGTAGAAATTTGGTACGTAGTGTATATTCTGTGGACAGAATTTGGATTTTCACACAAAAATAGAAAAAGAACAATAATTTTGTGTACATAGAACTGAATCTCTAAAAAAAATTTTTCATCGTACCCATACATGTGGGGTATCTATTGATAGGTCTTCAAAAATGATATTGCGGTTTCAAATATCATTTTATTCTAAACTGAATAGTTTGCGCGAGAGACACTTTCAAAGTGGTAAAATGAGTGCCCCCCCCCCCCCCCCTGTAACTTCTAAAATAAGAATATGATAAAACTACAAAAAAATATATGATATACATTATCATGTAAACTAACAACGAAAATTGGTTTGATCGAGATCTAGTAAGTAGTTTTTTTTAATACGTCATAAATCGAAAACACAATTTAACTTTTATTTAATCAACTGAAATACTTGCTGCTACGGAACCCTTCATGGGCGAGTCCGACTCGCACTTGGCCGGTTTTTTTTCTATAATTGGCTATATCAGGTTCGCGAAATTTCACCGTGTCACTCTGTTAGCATTTGAGATGAAGGATACTAATACATATTATTTCAATATTGTTACGTTCAGAGACTGAATTTGATTTTGAAAGCGATCTGTCCATTAACAACTAAATGGTTCCAAATAGCGCTCGCGTTATAAAATTCTTACTATAAACGCCTTAGAAATCAACCAAAAACGTCAATTCTTAAGACGAGTAGTCCAATTCCATTTTCAATTAACAGGTCTCCAGAGTCCGTTTCGAACATAACGCGCAAACACGAGTTTTCCAGACACGTGGCAGTCAGTTCTAGGTCACAAATGAAAAACATAAACAATTTTCTTCATGCTAGCAACGTTGCGATCGACGATTATACGGGGAAACGTGACTTTTTTATTTGAATGACATCGTAATTCTTTCTATAGTGAATAGGTTGCGTGAGAGACACCTCCAAAGTGGTAAAATGTGCCCCCCCCCCCCCCAAATAACTTCAAACTTAAGATAGTGATAAAACAAAAGAAATATATATGATGTACATTTCTTTGCAAACTATCACCGAAAATTGGTTTGAACGAGATCTAGTAAGTAAGTAGTTTTTTAATATCATAAACCGCAATTTCCCTTTCATTCAATCAACTACTACATGAACTTTTATATTGTTACTTGCTGCTATGGAACGCGCACGTCCGACTCGCACCAACCTCAACCTTTATTTCTTTGAACGCCGATCACTATCCCGATGTTCGGCGACTTAGCCGGTAGCCTCCCCAGTCATCATGGAGATCTTTGTCCAGTGAACGTCATTAGGCTGATATGATGAATTCGCGTTACGTAATTACCCGGTATCTAATACCTGGTATAGACGATACATCTATGTGTATACTCTGAAAAAGTACCTACATTGGGCCATGGTGATAACCATCCATTACTTAATTCATAGATACTTATTTGGAGTTATTAATTTCTGATCTTCAGTAAACACAGAAATTAATGAGACATTGTTATTATTATTTATGTTTGTGCTTCTGTTACTCGACGAACGTGTTTTGGGAATTGGCTCCCAGATTATATATTGTTTGGTCTCGTCTCGTTTGGTGTTCTGTGCGTAAATGGTTGTTGACCTTTGGTTTTGGTCAACATTATGGCGAAGGCCCTCGGCAAATGATCAATATTATTAGAAGATACAAAGTGAGAAAAATATTATATTTTTATTATGACGGACTCAGAACAAAACACGTGCGAAGTGTGTAGGGTGTACTCAGTGTAATGGGACAACTTTATTTACTACTAGCTGTGCCCCGCGGTTTTACCCGCGTTAAACTTTATAAATTATAGCCTATGTGTTAATTCAGGGTGTCAGCTACCTCCATACCAAAGTTTATTAAAATCGCTCCAGCCGTTTAGTTAGACGTGAAGAAGTAACAAACATACGCACTCACATACTTTCACCTTTATATATTAGTGTGATTTTAATTATAATTCTTATGTCAATATTTTGATAGATTTTGTAATATTGATAATATTTTAATTTGATCAAATCTAAGTCTCTACGTATTTCAACATAGCACTTATAGCATAGCACTTATACCTACTGATAGAAAGTTCCAGTGTGAAAAGTTGATTGGCATTATGATCTTTGTGTGTCATCGATGAAATTCAGGCTTTTAAAAATTTTATTAAATTTCTGGATGACCAGGTTCTTTACCATCGTTAGTTAAGTGATTCAAATCGAATTTAGAATAGTTTTGCGACATAAACCGATTTATGTAGAAAACGATTCTTTCGGTGGATCTGAACTGTCTTGAATCGCTTAGCTGGAAGAACGCCTGTAGGTAATGAGTCAGTAAGGCACTGGATAGGCTCGATGTGTGCCCAAAAAAATATTCTTTTAGTGCCAAATCAGCACCATTAGTTAAAATGTAAACGTAATGTACGTTACGTAACGTGTTGTATAACGTAATGTGTTGTTCAATAGATATACACGACTTTAGGTAAGTTGAGATTAAAAAACTAACATAATGGGCTATAATTTGCTATACAACAACCGAAGTACTTGTTAGCCAATTGTAATAATAATGTCCTCCTAGCCGAATTTCGGCCACGGCGGCCAGTCTCAATAGAGATTAGCCATCTGCGCGGGACATATAGTGCTCAAGTGTGTGCGCAAACACAGGAGCACTTTCTATTCCATCACTCTCATGATCCGATGGGACGCCTAGAAACACGACCGGAAAGAGGTCAGGCACAGGACCGACGGCATTACGTGCTCATTGCCAATTGTAGTCTTTAGTTAAATATTATCTATTATCAAAAGAAACCGAAAACTTTTAACATTAATGTTTCCGACTTTAATATAAGTAAATCTAAAAAGACCAGTATGTTGAAACGGTAATTTGATTTTTAACCCTAATATTCTTCATTCATTACGAAACAGTTTAGTTGAATTTGAAATGTCTTTAAACCTATATGATATTGTATCACAATATTATTATTTTTTTCTGACTATTTACAAGCGCTTTTTTAAAGTCTACGTGAATAAAAACCCTTTTTTTTATTTATTTTTATTTTATACTGTTTAAAACTGACGGATTCCGTCGTCGATAGACGTCGAATAATAATCTACTACTATTAACTGTAAACCAATTGTAATTGTATTCAATTCACAATATAACAGATAAACAACTACACATAAATAATTATTTTCTAAAAATAACTCTGAGTCACTTTTTTGCTGGAATAAAACTCATCCATCAATAGGTTATCTGTGTGCATTCAAGAGTTTAAAAAAAGATAACTTTTTATCTTCGCGGTTATTATCGCGGATATTATATATTATATATATTAGGATCTGGTTATGATTATGACAATCATAACCAGATCCTAATATACTAGGTCAGATTAGCACTTGGGTGATTTGAGGTTAAAGAATTTTATTTCTCAATAAGAAATTACAAATTTCACTTACTTGAGAACATTTTTAACATATATAATTTGAGCTTGACTTTGACAAACAAACTTTAAATTTACGGAATTTAAAATCACTGTTAAACGTAATTACAATATTTAACCACAACACTTTCATTATGATTGGTCCCTAGGTGACACGAGGTCAAAGGGACAGAGCGCGATGGAGCGTTGAAGGTCTGTCATCAGATACCGCGTTCTTGTATTGTATTCAACACGGTAAAAAATAATTGCGGCTATCGTTACGGTGGTTTATTTCGTGTTTATGGCTGGCTTTGACTCCAATCTTGCCTCATGATCAACAGAACGTCCACAAGTGGTATACAAATACATACTACCAAACTCGTTGTGTGCCTTTTAAGCCTTGCGAATAGGCTCAATATCCTAGTCACTACCCTTTTGGTTTTTGTCAAATTAAGTTGAGCACATTTTCTTGTACTAAGTATTTCCGCAATCAGGCATATGAAACACATGGCTATCACTCACCTGTTCCCAAGGATTATAATAATAATAAGGGCATTATTATAATATTATTTAGGGCTTGATATCTGGCTGGAGAGTTACATGCAGAAGGCGGTTCTGCTGGCGAATGCCAGGATTGTGCGGAAATTTCTCTCCATGTAGCCCAAATATTGTATAAGTTGTATTTGTGTTAAAATACCCTTGTATGATATCATGTAAATAATATTGGTAATAAACATGTGAGATAATATCTTGGGAAATTATCCACACACGGCCAAACTAAGCAGAGCTTGTACCTACTATGGAAACCATATACTTAACTGGTATACTACATATAATACTATGTATTTTATAAATACATACTTACATATATAGATAATTACACCTAGACTCAGGACAATCAGACATGTTCATGCACATAAATATCTGTCCTGGGTGGAATCGAACTCACGATCTGCGGCATGAAAAGGAAGCACCTACCAACCCCGCCAAGCGGCCCGTCTTTCCTCACCGATGAGCTCTAGCCACCATGCTATTACCTACCGTCTATTTTATAAGTTGGAGTTGTTCCTCAGTCGAGCTATTCATGGAGAAAATAGGCATCTATTCGCTTTCAATCTCGGAATATCCAATCTTAGAGGAAAATCCAAACGTTTAGCGCTCATTCCATAAACAAACTAACGTTTTTATTTATCTTTTTACATTCGACAGGCCTGTGTCACTCGGCAATTTCAAAGAGCCGCCAGCCAGGCTTGATTCGTACCTATAACTTTACTGGGTGGAAAAGAGACCACGTGATTTCAGTTAGAAACTAAGTTATGACTTTTTACTAGAGATGTCCCGACTAGTCGGCGACTAGTCGGTAAAGCCGACTATCCGGCCACTATTGTAGTCGTCGATTAGTCGGCGACTAATCGGCAAAGAGCGCCGACTATCCGGCTTCGTACGTTGTATGTATTTCTCAATAATATGCATGCGGGGGAACTACATGAAATAAAAACCTTGATTATTTATTATTTTTTTTATTTTATAATCAGTCTTATACATTAAAAAATATAAAGCAATATTTCCTTTGGTAATCAGTTTTTAAAATTACTTGCTTGTAAAAAAAAACATAATTATGCCATTTTATGAACAAAATTAGTTTCGCGAGCGTTAGCGCGAATCAGCCGTAAACGAAGCGTTACGGAAATCCCCGAAACCGTAATTGGCTTAGCCTCGGCACATCACTACTTTTTACGTTATTTTTAATTATTTACTACTTTTATATTCTTTGTATATTTAATTAAATTTAGCTTCACATAAATTATTTTGCTATCGTTGCGATATCGAGAGTAACTCAATTTTTTTTCGTTATTCGAGTACGGACGTGAAACCTTCTGATGCGCTTTACTTAGGTTGTAGTTTTGATGACAGCTTGAACCCCCGCTCCCCTATATCGTCTTGTGAAGCGATAAAAGCCGTCTAACTGTAAAAAATCATCATGTTCCGTAGGATGGATATCTCCATGTCGACCTTACAAATAAATGTTTGTTACGACTTAAAACCACGCAGATATACATGTGTAACTTACACTGTATTAAGATATTCATCATTTAGTTGTACATATGGTCAAATTTTAGTTTGAAGTTTTCTACCATTAGTTAACTTCGTCATCATCATGTCAGCAAAATTACGTCCATTGCTGGACAAAAGCCTCCCCAATCGGCACCCTTGACAGACGGGTTGGCGATAGTAGTTTGATGGTCATGGTCTGTTCTCTGGTAGGTATTCCCTCGGGACGATTTCTACGACCCTCACGGTATGTGATGAGGTGATGATATTCTTTGCCGTGAACACAAATGAGTTAAGTTATTGGATTATAATTGATATAGAGATAATTTTGTTACAAATTGTGTATAATAAAAGTTTACCTACACTTATATGATGTCGAAACTATCATAATGGTCAGTTTCGCCCATTATTTGTTGCAGCCTAATAACCACACGACTTAGAGGCGATTTCACCACTACATTTAAACGCAATCAGTTGACGCTAAACAAAGTACAGGCGTTTAACTGACTTCAGAGCGAGTCAAGTTTGCATTTCATCGGCAAAATATTTAATTTCCGAACACCAGTATTGCCACGTTTGGATTGATTTTATATCTGTCGTTACTTTTCAATTTTATTTTAACTTTTTGGAGAACAATGTACAGAGGCGTGTTATTACGAAATGCATTCTTAGCCAATCAGCCTTGGGGAGATGCAGAGAAAATATGGTGGGTGTTTCTTCGAAGGGTTTCAAACTGCTATTTTATTGTTTTTATTCATAGTCTTCATTACTACGAAGATGTCATCTTGGCTGGTCGTGTCGTTTATCGGAGTCATGTTTGTTGCATACAGAATTTGGCACTATATGTAGATAGGTACTATTAGATACTATAATATGTTATATACAAAATTCACAAATTCCCATTGGGACTGTTGAGGCGCTCACAGTCAGATATTCTTTCCGGTCCATAAGTGATCAGAGAGGTTAAGCAATTAGGCTCGCGGTCAGTCCATATCTGGGCTTCGGAGGGCAAGTTAGGCTGTTGGTCCCGGTTGAAGTAATTGAAAACAGCAGTCGTTAAGCCATGCCAGAGGCCTACGGGGTGCCTTAAGCAACGCTTATACCAGGGTAACCACATCCCTTACGACAAGTAAGTAACTATTGGGACTGTTCGCCTTGCCCAAAATACAACCATGATTTTCTAATGGTGCAGCATTAAACATAGAATAACACGTAATTCGTTTCGGAGTAACATATTCAAGCGCAGATATTTTTGCTTGTTTTCCTTCTGGGTTGCGTCAAACTATTATTGGTATTTGACTGGTAAGATAAATTTATAGATAAATTTAATCACGCAATAGAAAACATGGATAATGTCTGTCTTGTGGGGGACTTCAATATAAATTGTATAACATGGCCTGTGTGTTCCAACAACAATTACAACCCTGTATTAAAGTGTCCCTAGATATTATTATTATCTAGTGATAAAACCATTGGACTGTGGACTCAGTGGTCTGGAGTTCAATCCAAAGCACTTTCTGAGTCATGGTTGTTTTCTATGTACATAAGTATTTATCTATCTATATAAGTATGTATATCTTCGCCTGGTACCCATAGTACAAGATTTGCTTAGTTTAGGGCTAGGATGATTTGAGGGATATTGTCCCTAGATATTATTATTATCTAGTGATAAAAGCATTGGACTGTGGACTCAGTGGTCTGGAGTTCAAACCAAAGCACGCACTACTGACTTTTCGAATTCATGTATGCACTATTGACATTTTAATTTATTATCTTGCACTTACTTATCGTATGGGCAGTGGTTACCCTAGTATCAGAGTTTTTCAATCCGCCCAGTATTCATTCTGACATGGCTTAACGACTGTTGTCTACTGGCTACAGCCCGGACCGACAGCTTAACGTCCACTCTGATGCACGGAGGCGCTCAGAAATAAACCTCTTTTGCGTCACCCATCTACGAACTGAACGTGAGCCTAGTTGTGTAACGTTGCCAATCACTTACGTTTCGGTGAGAGCATCTGACTATCTCGCACTCAAAACGGCGAAGAAAAACATCGTGCCGAAACCAGCATGCCTGAGAGTTCACCAAAATGTTCTGGATGTCATGTGGAGTCTACCAACCAGCATTAGTCCAGCGTGGTGGACTATTCTTTTTTATTTTATTTTACATATATATATCACGGTTTATGCATATGTCCCACAAAACCGTGTTACCGGTTTGACTGTGGGATCGAGTCTCTGTGGCTAGCCTCTTTCTCATAATGGGAGGATTATGAGAAAGAGGCCTGGACTGGGACGGTAATATTCTGCATTTAATATAATTATCAGGCTATTTAATTTATATCTACATGTGTTATTAGTTCAAATATTACAAATAACGTACAAACAGTAATCATTTTGAGACACAACCAACAGTTCTGAAATTCGTAGAATATTTAAATAATAGATAGTTTTATTACAGATAGTTCATGTAACATAAAAGATTACTCATGTCTACATGGCTATAAGATCTCCAGCGGACTATGTGCAGGTAGATGCCGACCGCCAAATGTCTTTATCGTCAATGTAATCCTTAGTAGTGTAGTAACCCTTAGCCATAAGTTCACGTTTAATGTGTGACTTAAACTTATTATCAGGTAGTTTAGTTATATGAATAGGGAGCTTGTTATAAAACCTAATACAATTTCCCATGAATGACTTTTTAGTTTTGCTAACTCTATATTATTCTAGTAATCAATCATTACACAACATATCTTAAGCAAGGGCTTAGTAGGTAAGGACCTGCTTAGTTATGCTTAAGCTAGGTACTTCTAATACAGTACGCGTAACAATAAAAACGTGTAAATACGGTAGGCATTTACATTGTTGTTAACACTGACCGTCCATCCATCACGGACGTGTCAATATAAAGGGAAAAGTGACAATTCATTATGGATCTGTATTGAATGATATACAAGGCTCTTATTTTTCATGTGAAATCGGTTTTAGGCGCGTTGAGCACTTTTTAGGCGAACAAATATTAATTTATTTTTATTTCAAAACTTTATTGTACAGAGGTGGATTTAATACCATAGGCGGCATAGGCATTTTCTCGCAGTCGACCTTGAAGAGGTGCACAGATTAAAAGTAGCCAGGTGCACTAGGTACCTACATACATATATCATGGAACTCGCGTCATGATCGTCGTACGCTTCCCATGAGCTACATGTATCATGTGTATATATATATATATATATGTATATACCTACTCCGTGCGTTGAACTTTATTATTATTATAAAAAAAATATCTAATAGCTCAATGATACAATTAACAAGTTACTTAGTTTTCACTTCTATCGGCTGCTAAAGACACGACTGCCCAAAGACTGCCTAGCATATACATATTTTTTTTTTAGTTTTATTGTCAAACTTTATACGATTTTTAGGTTGAAAATAAAGTAGACAAGGAATTATATTCAGATGCTAACTGAATTAATCATCATCATCATCATCATCATCATATCAGCCGAAAGACGTCCACTGCTGGACAAAGGCCTCCCCCAAAGATCTCCACAATTGCCGGTCTTGCGCTATCCGCATCCAGCGATTTCCAGCGACCCGCACAAGATCATCGGTCCATCTTGTAGGGGGCCTGCCCACGCTGCGTCTTCCGGTTCGTGGTCGCCACTCGAGAACCTTTCTGCCCCAACGGCCGTCGGCTCTACGAGCTATGTGCCCTGCCCACTGCCACTTCAGCTTGGCAATTCTTCGGGCTATGTCGGTGACTTTGGTTCGCCTGCGGATTTCGTCATTTCTGATGCGATCCCGCAGGGAAACTCCGAGCATAGCCCTCTCCATTGCTCTTTGGGTGACCTTGAGCCTTCTAATAAGGCCCATAGTGAGCGACCACGTCTCTGTTCCGTATGTCATCACTGGCAACACACACTGGTCGAAGACTTTCGACTTGAGACACTGCGGTATTTTGGACGAGAAGATGTTACGTAGCTTCCCGAACGCTGCCCATCCGAGTTGGATTCTACGATTGACGTCCTTCTCGAAGTTGGACCTACCTAGTTGGATGGTCTGTCCTAGGTAAATATAGTTCTCTACAACTTCGAGTGCAGAGTCACCAACTTTCAATTGAGTGGGTGCAACATGGACGTTTGACATGATTTTCGTCTTATCCATGTTCATTTTCAGACCCACTTGTTGAGAGACTCTGCTGAGGTCATCGAGCATTGTACCGAGGTCTTCCATGGTCTCAGCCATGACTACGATATCATCGGCAAATCGAAGGTGAGTGATGTACTCGCCATTGACATGGAAATCGATCAGAGGGTAAGTAGAGGAAGGTAACGGGATCTGAGGTAGCAAGTTCCATTGGCGCCCGACAGTAAAATTTATGATATCCTAGATTCGAGTATCAATTTTCATTTTTCCTTTACAAAAAAACAACGCCTAAATATGGAATATAATCCCTGTGTCGCGGGGTAGGTACTTTACAAACACATAATAGACGGACACAAATTACATCCAGACTCAGAACAACTATTTATGGGTCACACAAATACTTGAACCCGAGACACGAAGTGGCGAGGCGACTGTCTTAGCCGCTGCGTCACACGTGCAGTTTGCGGAAAAGATATAAAACTGATTTTTTTACACTTTGTATACCCGGTTTATTTATGCCATTGTCTTGTTGCCTCGTGCCAGGCTATTAATTAAGTACAGCATCAATTAACTCATCGATTATCGGAATATGTTCTTTTTAACGTTGATAAATTACTAGCTATTGTCTTTGTGATCTCCAGCAGTGAACTGACAGCCCCCTGGGGATAAACAAAAATAATAGAGAGATAGATGAATCAACTCTTTGTTGTAAACCAAGAGGAATAAAACTCAATAGACATGATATGAAAAGTAATAAAAATATACACTGGGTAGCCTAATCGCAAAATATGATACGAGTATACAACCAAAGAAGAGAGCAAGGGACTCAGGAGTTATTGGGAAGAGGTTAAGAGACTCAGTAGTCATTGGCTTGTGACCAACAAGTTAGGTACCATGGACTTCTCAGCCAGTTCGTGGGTTCGATTACTACCCACGACAAATCTTTGTGCGATGAGCATGATTATTTGCTCTGTGTCTGAGTGTAATTTATCTATAATTATTAAAGTATTTAGAAATATATAACTATGTGTATCAGTTCACTAGGTTATCTTGTACTTATCCTAGCTGTACGGATATAATATGGAACACTTATCCCAAGAGGAATACTAATACCCATTCAATAGCTTCGTTACCGAACGTCTCCGTCATCAAACCAGTGCGACGGAATTATACAACATTATTGAATTTTGGGTACAAATTTGTCTTAGAAAAGCTCATATACTATCAATTACGTAACAATATTTTTATATTTTGTCTCTCACGGAAAAGTTTACTAATTAATACTTGATTCGAGCGCCACATACACTCATATGAACGAAGCCCAACCCGCTCTTCATCGATCTTTATGAATAGTTCTCTATGATAAAAACAGGAATACTCAAGCGTAATGAGCAAAAATACCGGCCAAGTGCGAGTCGGACTCGCCCATGAAGGGTTCCGTAGCAGCAAGTATTTCAGTTGATGAAATGAAAGCAAATTGCGGTTTACGATTTATGACGTATTAAAAATAACTACTTGCTAGACCTCGTTCAAACCAATTATCGTTGTTAGTTTACATGGTGATGTACATCATATATTTTGTTTAGTTTTATCATTCTCTTATTTTAGAAGTTACAGGGGGACACTCATTTTACCACTTTGAAAGTGTCTCTCGCGCAAACTATTCAGTTTAGAAAAAAATGATATTCGAAACCTCAATATCATTTTTGAAGACCTATCCATAGACACCACACATGTATGGGTACGATGAAAAAAAAATGAGTTTCAGTTCTATGTTTGGGGACCCCCCAAAATCCGAATACATCTACTTACCAAGTTTGAACAGTACAGCTCTAATAGTTTCGGAAAAAAGTGGCTGCGACATACGGACGGACAGACAGACAGACATGACGAATCTATAAGGGTTCCGTTTTTTGCCATTTGGCTACGGAACCCTAATAAAAAACACAAGGCAGGGGCAGAAACTCTAAAAGTGACGGACTTCGTGCAACCGTCTTTGAAAACGTATTTTCAATGTTATTAGGTACTTCTTATTTATTTCCTTGTTGCATAGGCAACATTCAAACGTAAATCAACTTTGAAATGTCACCTTTTAATACATAGTTATATTTCTACGTGATTTTATAAGGATGCTAAATAGCCAAATTGATACTATTCACATATTTTAATAACCAGTTTGATTTTAAATATAAAGTAGTTCTGGTTGCGAATGCCAGCATCAAAATATGCCTGTTACATGTTAATAGCAATCTATAATTCGAACAAAGTAGTATTGAGTACATTCTAGGAGGAATTTAGATACGAATTTAGCAAGTGATGATAGATGTGATAGATATAGATGTATGTACGACCAAAATCAAATTTTAATGAACAGCCAGTACTCGACATTCAAGTTTTCAAGACAATTCAATTACTTTTCGTGCGTTTCTTGGTTGCTGTGCTGCCCGCACTTATTCACGCGAATATAAATTATGTGAGTAATGAAAAAGCCTTTTGGTAAAATATAATATGTTAATTTACTACATTTTGAATATACCTATTTTAAGTAATGAAATGCCATTTTAATTAATTCCGTTACAATGTTACATTTCTGTGGGATCATTATGTGGGACATATATTTTTTTTTGCAGACGGGAGCGTAGTACATATTTTATCCCGGCTTGATTAAACTGACAATTAGCGGAATTAACACTACCTACATATTAACTTTGTATTTTGAATGTTATGGATTTCCGCAAAGTAACGCCTGATTCCACTACTTAGTGATATATTATCAACAGCTGCCTCATTGGTCTAGTGGTAGCGGTTCACCCCGCAGAGAACGGGGTCCTGGGTTCAAATCCCGGGTCGCGCCAAAAGTGATCAGCATTAGCCCGAAGTCTGGGAGTTGGCGGTATTATACCCCCGTGCCTCGGAGACCACGTAACGCTGTCGGTCCTGTACCTGACCCCTTTCCGGTCGTATCGCTAGGCGCCCCATCGGATCATGAGAGCAATGGGATAGAAAGTACTACTGTGTTTGCGCATACACTTGTGCACTATAATATGTTCCGCGCAGATGGTTAATCTCTATTGAGACTGGCCGCTGTGGCCAGAATTCGGCAAGGAGGATATTATTATTATCAAAAGCCATGCTGTCAGGCAGTCAGGTTATATTAACTGTAAGTAGTAACTAAGTTACTAATGCTCTCTACCTATTTGCCAATTCTGTTTCAGAAGTACACACGTCTATATATCAAGTTATACATCTCCAATATAAGCTGACCTTTTACCGTATGGAAATCCTATACAACGCGGGATAAGCTTATACTGGAAATGTATAGCTTTATGTGTAGCCGTGTGTTATTCATAATTCATTTTCGTAGTCATATGACTTTAATTTCCGGTGAAAACAACTCTTGATTTAAGAATTTTAATGAGTCTCAGTGCCAATTCTTAGATTTGGCATTGACCTATAAAACGAATGGTTTACTCATGGCCATGTATATTGGCCAATTGCGGGTCGCAGCTCCCGAAAGTCAATTTTTATAGCTAACACAAAACAAAATAACATTATTTAATGTTTACTGGGGAGCTTCAGGCACTAAACATTGGATAACTTAAACTTAATAAAACGTTAAATCGGTAAAATATTGTTATCTTTTTATCGTTACTTGGCCAGCTACAGAGGTGAGTTAACTATAATTACATAATTTTAGAAAAGGGCTGATACTCTTACACTGCTGTACCGATTTTAACAAAACATAGCTTTGAACCACCGTAAAGAAACTGGCTTTCAATTGAAAAAAGCCCGCATCGGAATGGATTCATCCGTTTGAGAACTACGCGCACACACACACACACACTCACACACACATACACACACTCACATGCACAGACAAACAGCATCGACGTCAAACTTATAACTGGGGCTGTCCCGCTGGTGCAGCGCATCAGGTATGTTTGCAGAAGCAAGGACTGATTGCTTCAAGGCAATTTTAAGGAAAAGAACTGGCTCCCTGATGCGTCGTGTACTAGACAGTACCAGCAGCCTCCTAAATACCATATTGCACAAAATTGATTGCCCAATAGTGAGCCACTGGAACAGTGTTCACATGGGTTCCAGGGCTCCAATTCTTAATGTAAGGTAGATTTATTAGTGTAGTACTAACATAGTTATAAGCCATTACTAATTTACCAAATTACTATGGATCTATAAATCTGCAATTAATTTATTATTATTATAACACCCCTCTTTTTGCGTTGGGGGTTAAAAAAGAATTGTACAGACGCCAGCACATCCAACTACCCCAATCTGTCAAATTTATTTTATAGATTTTCAAATTTATCACATACTTAATTATAAAGTTTACTTTCAGTTGGGGTTTGACAGATTGGGGTAGCTTGATGTGCGTCTGTACAAAAAAAATATTAATTTATATTAAGAGCTCGAAAGTAGTTCTTCTGACTTCTTTTATGTGAGTAGTTATGAATAGAGAGGTCCGTTTGAGAGGTCATTTATATTTTTGTAATCTCAGCGATAACGTAACCCTGCGAATCATTGTTCGCATATAAACTAAGGTCCACCAAAGAAGTTAACCAAAGAATAAAGATACTTACTATACTGTTACACTGCGTACAAAAAAAAATATCTCCGTCAAGGTACAGACCAGACCATATCCAACTACCCCAATCTGTCAAATTTCTTTTATAGTTTTCAACTTTATCACAAAAGTATAAGGTTCACTTTCAATTGGAGAAGTTTGACAGATTGGGGAAGCTTGATGTGCTGGCGCCTGTATTTAAAAAAATATCTACTCCCGTAACGACGCAATAAAATTCAATGAAGCTAGAACGCACGTTGTATGACATTCATTTTATTTTAATTGTTACGCACGAGAGCTTCTTTTGGGCTAACGATCGTCCTCCTAATCTTTGCTCGTTAGAGTGAAGCCGATAGGGCTGTTAAATTCTATACAAATAATCGTTTTTAGGGTTCCGTACCCAAACGGTAAAACGGAACCCTATTACTAAAACTTCGCTGTCTGTCTGTCCGTCTGTCACCAGGCTGCATCTCATAAACCGTGATAGTTAGACAGTTGAAAATTTCACAGATGATGTATTTCTGTTGTCGCTATAACAACATATACCTACTAAAAAATATTTAAAAAAATATATATATTTAAGGGGGCTCCCATACAACAAACGTGAATTTTTTGCTCGTTTTTATAGATAATGGTACGGAAACCTTAGTGCGCAAGTCCGACTCGCACTTTGCCGGTTTTATTTTTTCTATAATTGGCTATATCAGGTTCGCAAAATTTCACCGTGTCACTCTCTTTGCTTTTGAAATGAAAGATATCTACTAATACATATTATTTCAATTTTGTTACGTTCTGAATCTGAATTAGATTTTGAAAGCGATCCGTCCATTAACTAAATGGTTCTAAATAGCGGTCGCTTTATAAAATTCTAACTATAAACGCCTTAGAAATCAACCAAAAACGTCAATTCTTAAGACGAGTAGTCCAATTACCACAGGTTTCCAGAGTTCGTTTCGAACATAACGCGCTAACACGAGTGTTCCAGACACGTGGCAGTCAGTTCTAGGTCACAAATGAAAAACAAACAATTTTCTTCATGCTAGCAACGTTGCGATCGACGATTATACGGGCAAACGTGACTTTTTTATTTGAATTTCATCGTATTTTTTTCTAAACTGAATAGTTTGAGTGAGGTCACCTCCAAAGTGGTATAATGTGTGTCCCCCCCCCCCCCATGTAACTTCAAACTTAAGAGAGTGATAAAACAAAAAAAAATATTATTATGTACATTACTTTGCAAACTATCACCTAAAATTGGTTTGAACGAGATCTAGTAAGTAGTTTTTTTTAATATCATAAACCGCAATTTCCCTTTCATTCAATCAACTACTACATGAACTTTTATATTGTTACTTGCTGCTACGGAACTCGCACGTCCGACTCGCACCAACCTCAACCTTTATTTATTTGAACGCCGCGCCGATCACTATCCCGATGTTCGGCGACTTAGCCGGTAGCCCCCCAGTCATCATGGAGATCTTTGTCCAGTGAACGTCATTAGGCTGATATGATGAATTCGCGTTCCGTAATTACCCGGTACCTAATACCTACCTGGTATAGACGATACATCTATGTGTATACTCTGAAAAAGTACCTACATTGGGCCATGGTGATAACCATCCATTTCTTAATTTATAGATACTTATTTGGAGTTATTAATTTCTGATCTTCAGTAAACACAGAAATTAATGAGACATTGTTATTATTATTTATGTTTGTGCTTCTGTTATTCGATGAACGTGTTCTGGGAATTGGCTCCCAGATTATATAAGTATTGTTTGGTCTCGTCTCGTTTGGTTTTCGGTGCGTAAATGGTTGTTGACCTTTGGTTTTGGTCAACATTATGGCGAAGGCCCTCGGCAAATGATCAATATTATTAGAAGATACAAAGTGAGAAAAATATTATATTTTTATTATGACGGACTCAGAACAAAACACGTGCGGAGTGTGTAGGGTGTACTCAGTGTAATGGGACAACTTTATTTACTACTAGCTGTGCCCCGCGGTTTTACCCGCGTTAAACTTTATAAATTATAGCCTATGTGTTAATCCAGGGTGTCAGCTACCTCCATACCAAATTTTATTAAAATCGCTCTAGCCGTTTAGTTAGACGTGAAGAAGTAACAAACATACGCACTCACATACTTTCACCTTTATATATTAGTGTGATTTTAATTATAATTCTTATGTCAATATTTTGATAGATTTTGTAATATTGATAATATTTTAATTTGATCAAAAAATTCTAAGTCTCTACGTATTTCAACATAGCGCTTATAGCATAGCACATATACCTACTGATAGAAAGTTCCAGTGTGAAAAGTTGATTGGCATTATGATCTTTGTGTGTCATCGATGAAATTCAGGCTTTTAAAAATTTTATTAAATTTCTGGATGACCAGGTTCTTTACCATCGTTAGTTAAGTGATTCAAATCGAATTTAGAATAGTTTTGCGACATAAACCGATTTATGTAGAAAACGATTCTTTCGGTGGATCTGAACTGTCTTGAATCGCTTAGCTGGAAGAACGCCTGTAGGTAATGAGTCAGTAAGGCACTGGATAGGCTCGATGTGTGCACAAAATTATTCTTTTAGTGCCAAATCGGCAACATTAATTAAAATGTAAACGTAATGTACGTTACGTAACGTGTTGTATAACGCAATGTGTTGTTCAATAGATATACACGACTTTAGGTAAGTTGAGATTAAAAAACTAACATAATGGGCTATAATTTGCTATACAACAAACTTTTTTTTTTTTTTTTGATAAGGCAGGGGGAATGCTAATGCATGCCACCCGCAAAAAGTGTCTGCGGGTGGGTATGTCGGACTCGCACCGACTAAACCTAACCTGCCGTGGACTTCTTCTGGCGCTGGATACGGGGAGCCCCGGGAACGCGGGTATGCTGCTCCGGTGCCCCCCTTTTGCGCCGTGTCCCAGATGGTCGGGACACGCACCCGGGGAGAGCTGTGGGTTGCCCTCCCCATTTGCCGACGCTATACAACAACCTAAGTAGGTACTTGTTAACTAATTATTGTAGTCTTTACTTTTAGTGTCCAAATAAATAATACTATAATTAAGTATCAAAAGAAACCGAAAACTTTTATCATTAATGTTTCCGATTTTAGTACAAAACTAAAATGGCCAGTATGTTGAAACGGTAATTTGATATATAAACCCTAATATTTTTCATTCATTTCGAAACAGCGTTGTGTTGAATTTGAAATGTCTTTGTCTATATTGTGATATTGTATCACAATATTATTATAGTGTTTAAAAATGACGGATTCCGTCGTCGATAGACGTCGAATAATAATCTACTACTTACTATTAACTGTAAACCAATTGTAATTGTATTCAATTCAAAATATAACAGATAAACAACTACACATAAATAATTATTTTCTAAAAATAACTCTGAGTCACTTTTTTGCTGGAATTAAACTCATCCATCAATAGGTTATCTGTGTGCATTCAAGAGTTTAAAAAAAGATAACTTTTTATCTTCGCGGTTATTATCGCGACCTAGTATATTAGGATCTGGTTATGATTATGACAATCATAACCAGATCCTAATATACTAGGTCAGATTAGCACTTGGGTGATTTGAGGTTAAAGAATTTTATTTCTCAATAAGAAATTACAAATTTCACTTACTTGAGAACATTTTTAACATATATAATTTGAGCTTGACTTTGACAAACAAACTTTAAATTTACGGAATTTAAAATCACTGTTAAACGTAATTACAATATTTAACCACAACACTTTCATTATGATTGGTCCCTAGGTGACACGAGGTCAAAGGGACAGAGCTCGATGGAGCGTTGAAGGTCTGTCATCAGATACCGTGTTCTTGTATTGTATTGAGCACGGTAAGAAATAATTGCCGCAATCGTTACGGTGGTTTATTTCGTGTTTATGGCTGGCTTTGACTCCAATCTTGCCTCATGATCAACAGAACGTCCACAAGTGGTATACAAATACATACTACCAAACTCGTTGTGTGCCTTTTAAGCCTTGCGAATAGGCTCAATATCCTAGTCACTACCCTTTTGGTTTTTGTCAAATTAAGTTGAGCACATTTTCTTGTACTAAGTATTTCCGCAATCAGGCATATGAAACACATGGCTATCACTCACCTGTTCCCAAGGATTATAATAATAATAAGGGCATTATTATAATATTATTTAGGGCTTGATATCTGGCTGGAGAGTTACATGCAGAAGGCGGTTCTGCTGGCGAATGCCAGGATTGTGCGGAAATTTCTCTCCATGTAGCCCAAATATTGTATAAGTTGTATTTGTGTTAAAATACCCTTGTATGATATCATGTAAATAATATTGGTAATAAACATGTGAGATAATATCTTGGGAAATTATCCACACACGGCCAAACTAAGCAGAGCTTGTACCTACTATGGAAACCATATACTTAACTGGTATACTACATATAATACTATGTATTTTATAAATACATACTTACATATATAGATAATTACACCTAGACTCAGGACAATCAGACATGTTCATGCACATAAATATCTGTCCTGGGTGGAATCGAACTCACGATCTGCGGCATGAAAAGGAAGCACCTACCAACCCCGCCAAGCGGCCCGTCTTTCCTCACCGATGAGCTCTAGCCACCATGCTATTACCTACCGTCTATTTTATAAGTTGGAGTTGTTCCTCAGTCGAGCTATTCATGGAGAAAATAGGCATCTATTCGCTTTCAATCTCGGAATATCCAATCTTAGAGGAAAATCCAAACGTTTAGCGCTCATTCCATAAACAAACTAACGTTTTTATTTATCTTTTTACATTCGACAGGCCTGTGTCACTCGGCAATTTCAAAGAGCCGCCAGCCAGGCTTGATTCGTACCTATAACTTTACTGGGTGGAAAAGAGACCACGTGATTTCAGTTAGAAACTAAGTTATGACTTTTTACTAGAGATGTCCCGACTAGTCGGCGACTAGTCGGTAAAGCCGACTATCCGGCCACTATTGTAGTCGTCGATTAGTCGGCGACTAATCGGCAAAGAGCGCCGACTATCCGGCTTCGTACGTTGTATGTATTTCTCAATAATATGCATGCGGGGGAACTACATGAAATAAAAACCTTGATTATTTATTATTTTTTTTATTTTATAATCAGTCTTATACATTAAAAAATATAAAGCAATATTTCCTTTGGTAATCAGTTTTTAAAATTACTTGCTTGTAAAAAAAACATAATTATGCCATTTTATGAACAAAATTAGTTTCGCGAGCGTTAGCGCGAATCAGCCGTAAACGAAGCGTTACGGAAATCCCCGAAACCGTAATTGGCTTAGCCGACTAGTCGGTCTTATTACAACCGACTAATCGGCTAATCGGCTAGTCGGCGAAAGTCATAATCGGCACATCACTACTTTTTACGTTATTTTTAATTATTTACTACTTTTATATTCTTTGTATATTTAATTAAATTTAGCTTCACATAAATTATTTTGCTATCGTTGCGATATCGAGAGTAACTCAATTTTTTTTCGTTACTCGGGTACGGACGTGAAACCTTCTGATGCGCTTTACTTAGGTTGTAGTTTTGATGACAGCTTGAACCCCCGCTCCCCTATATCGTCTTGTGAAGCGATAAAAGCCGTCTAACTGTAAAAAATCATCATGTTCCGTAGGATGGATATCTCCATGTCGACCTTACAAATAAATGTTTGTTACGACTTAAAACCACGCAGATATACATGTGTAACTTACACTGTATTTAGATATTCATCATTTAGTTGTTCATATGGTAAAATTTTAGTTTGAAGTTTTCTACCATTAGTTAACTTCGTCATCATCATGTCAGCAAAATTACGTCCATTGCTGGACAAAAGCCTCCCCAATCGGCACCCTTGACAGACGGGTTGGCGATAGTAGTTTGGTGGTCATGGTCTGTTCTCTGGTAGGTATTCCCTCGGGACGATTTCTACGACCCTCACGGTATGTGATGAGGTGATGATATTCTTTGCCGTGAACACAAATGAGTTAAGTTATTGGATTATAATTGATATAGAGATAATTTTGTTACAAATTGTGTATAATAAAAGTTTACCTACACTTATATGATGTCGAAACTATCATAATGGTCAGTTTCGCCCATTATTTGTTGCAGCCTAATAACCACACGACTTAGAGGCGATTTCACCACTACATTTAAACGCAATCAGTTGACGCTAAACAAAGTACAGGCGTTTAACTGACTTCAGAGCGAGTCGAGTTTGCATTTCATCGGCAAAATATTTAATTTCCGAACACCAGATTTTCCATGCTTGGATTGTTTTTATATCTTTCGTTACTTTTCAATTTTATTTTTAACTTTTTGGAGAAGGGTTATTACCAAATGCATTCTTTGCCAATCAGCCTTGGAGAGATGCAGAGAAAATATGGTAGGTGTTTCTTCGAAGGGTTTCAAACTGCTATTTTATTGTTTTTATTCATAGTCTTCATTACTACGAATATGTCATCTTGGCTGGTCGTGTCGTTTATCGGAGTCATGTTTGTTGCATACAGAATTTGGCACTATATGTAGGTATATACTATTAGATACTATAATATGTTATACACAAAATGCACAAATTCCCATTGGGACTGTTGAGGCGCTCACAGTCAGATATTCTTTCCGGTCCATAAGTGATCAGAGAGGTTTAGCAACTGGGCTCGCGGTCAGTCCATATCTGGGCGTCTTCGTGCTTCGGAGGGCAAGTGGGTTCGGTGGGTAAGCCATGTCAGAGGCCTACGGGGTGCCTTAAGCAACACTAATACCAGGGTAACCACATCCCTTACGACAAGTAAGTAACTATTGGGACTGTTCGCCTTGCCCAAAATACAACCATGATTTTCAAATGGTGCAGCATTAAACATAGAATAACACGTAATTCGTTTCGGAGTAACATATTCAAGCGCAGATATTTTTGCTTGTTTTCCTTCTGGGTTGCGTCAAACTATTATTGGTATTTGACTGGTAAGATAAATTTATAGATAAATTTAATCACGCAATATAAAACATGGATAATGTCTGTCTTGTGGGGGACTTCAATATAAATTGTATAACATGGCCTGTGTGTTCCAACAACAATTACAACCCTGTATTAAAGAGAGGATCATCTATAGGCCAACTGCTTATTGACTTTGAAGCAGATAATAACCTCATACAGTATAATAATGTAAGAAATAGTAAAGACAACATTTTAGATTTAGTACTGAGCAATATGGTGGGAGCAACAGTTACAGCATCCACAAATGCCTTAGTAAATATAGATCCACACCACCCTCCTTTAGAAATAGTAATAGAGTGCAGCAATAGAACACCATTAAAATGTAATAAAACTTTACGCCACAACTTTTATAAAGCTGAGTACGGAAAAATTAATTCAGAATTAGATCTAGTAGATTGGTATAGTGAATTTTCACAATGCAATAACGTAGATGAATGTTACTATTATTCTATACTATCTTAAATAAACTGATTGATAAATATGTGCCTAAAACTAAAATTACCAAAGGTAAACATCCACCATGGTTCAACAAGGCATTAATCACGTTAACCAAGGAAAG
Organism: Pseudoips prasinana; assembly: GCA_951640165.1. Taxonomy (NCBI): domain Eukaryota; kingdom Metazoa; phylum Arthropoda; class Insecta; order Lepidoptera; family Nolidae; genus Pseudoips; species Pseudoips prasinana. The sequence goes on along the minus strand of OX621241.1, from coordinate 11,787,086 downwards.
GAACAAATTGTTACATAAGTTTAAAGTATTCAAAAATCCCCTCGATGAAATATCGCTACAATTATTAAATAAAAGATGTAAAAAACTATCCAAAATTTGTTACAACAATTATCTTACAAAAACTGAAGAAAACATAAACAAAATTCCAAAACACTTTTATACGTATCTGAAAGACAAACGCAGCAATGTTGTTCAAATACCCCACACTTTGTCCTTGAATGACACTAGTCTTTGTGACGGAACAGAAATATCTGAATTATTTGCGTCTTACTTTTCATCAACTTTTACCAATACTTCACATCAAGTGGTTGCACCAACTGACACCGGTTCAAACATAAATAGTTTAAGCAAATTATATAGTACCCATAGCAGTATCATTAAGCACTTAAAAGGACTCAATATTTATAAAGGAGCAGGACCATATGACATTTCCCCATATTTTGTTACAAAATGCGCTTTAAGTTTACCCTATTTCTTATTATGAATAAGTCTTTATCTACTGGCATATTTCCGACAATATTGAAAGTTGCCAAAGTTGTTCCTGTTCATAAAAGTGGAAACAAAGATAATATTTCAAATTATAGACCCATATCAATACTATCCGTTTTTGCGAAATCTTTTGAAGCACTTATACATCCTTATCTAAAAACCACACCAAACAGATCTTAATAGATGAACAACATGGGTTTATCCAATCTCGTTGTACAAGTACAAATCTAGTTGCTTATCATAACGAATTGGTAAAAGCGGTTGACTCTAGCAATCAAATTAATGCTATTTACATGGACTTTGCTAAGGCGTTTGATAGAGTGCCATAAAGTGATGTTAAGGAAACTTGAGTCATATGGTATTTGCGGGCTCCTTTTAAACTTATTTGAATCATATTTATCGAACAGAATACAATATGTAACGGTAAAAGGCTTCAAATCGAAGACATACAAAGTTTTATCTGGAGTTCCACAAGGCTCTCATTTAGGTCCATGGCTTTTTAACATATTTATTAATGATATCATTTCTTGCATTAAACATAGCAACATTTTTCTATTTGCCGATGACTTGAAACTTTGTAGAACTATAAAAATCTCTTTGGACAGTGAACTACTCCAAAACGACTTAGATGCCATAACTAAGTGGTGTGATACCAACAAAATGTCCTTGAATACAGATAAATGCTTCTCTATTACATTCACTCGTAATGACAAGGTTATCAAGGCTCAATATCTCATCAATGGGGTAGATAAGAAAAAACAGAATTAAGAGACTTAGGCATTATCTTTGATAACAAATTAACATTTTCGCCCCACATAGATCATATAGTCACAAAATCATCTAAAATGTTAGGCTTTATTATGAGGAATGGCAAAAAATTCTGTAACCCAGCTACAAAGAAAGCTATTTATAATGCGTATGTACGGGGTAACTTAGAGTATTGCTGCGTTGTCTAGTCCCCACAATACAATGTTCATAAGCTTAGAATAGAACGTATTCAGAAACGCTTTTTAAAACATCTTGTGTTTTCTTGTGGACAACATAGACAGTTGTCCTCATACAACGATCAATTAAAGCACTTTGGTATGCATAAACTGACGATTCGTAGACAGGTACAGGACATGATATTCCTCTACAAAATATTGAGAAACCATTTCGACTATCCACCTATACTACAATCGATTAGTGTTCGTGTCCCACGCCGTGTATAGTCTCGTAGCTGCTGGACTGTTGCACCAGCCACTTGCCAGAACGAATCTGAAGCAGTTCTCTGCCATGTCGACTACCCAAATTATATAACGATATCTGCGGAGAAGTCGACATTTTCAATAACAGATTGTCCACCTATAAAAAAATATGTTTAGATATTAATAAGTAATTTTAATTGTAATTTTAATTGTTTTATCGTTAATATTCTCTTTTTACTCTTTGTTTTATAGGTATTTTATGTTTCGTTTTTTATGTTAATTTTGTTTCCTAAATTTTAATTTTATTTTAGCTATAGTATTTTTCATTTTATATTTAGTTTTAGTTGTTATATATTTTTTTACTGATGTCACGAGTGTCATGAATCTGTGCATGTTGTGACACCTTAATAAACTGTGCATTTGATTTTAATTTTAAGTGTTGTATTTAGAATAGCAATAATGTAACAGTTACTGATTGTCTTAAATAAATAAATAAATAAAGAAAAATATCCAATCATTTACCGCCTGGAGTCAATGTTAAAAGAAAAGAATTGAGGTGGTATAAAAGTTTATTAGCACGTAATACTATCAGACGTACACCTGTTGTCTCACCGGTTGGATAGCCGTCCTAACATATTATGACAGAGGAAACACAAGTAGCTATTCGCCATAGAGACTCGTGGTTATTGCCAAATTTCGACCAAGACATACTAAAGACCAGCACTAGAACAATAAAATGTCCTAGCAAATGCTGAGGTGGTGCCATTTCAGACTTGCACGGACAACAAATGTCTTTGCTTTTATTTTATCTTTTGTTTTATTGAATATTTTTGTTTTCTGTGCAATTTTATGAATAATTTTTCTTTCTTTCTATAGAAGTTTTACTCCCCTCCTAGAGGAATATATGAATTGGCGATAACAAATCGGTCAAACGGATATAGATAGGTAACCTTTGCTTTACTGGAACTAACTTTATTTCTATTTTATTTGGGTAACTAACAATTGTACAGACGTCAGCACATCAAGCTACCCCAATCTGTCAAATTTTCCCAATTGAAATTGAATCGTATACTTTTGTGATAAAGCTGATTGGATGAGATCGGATGTGCTGGCGTCTGTACATACAATATATCAGCTAAAATGTGATAAGGTTGACATTGGTTAATTATACAATCTACGACGTTTCCACGTATTACTAATATGGTACATACAGTGGTGTTAATGTGTTAAGATATTGTATATTTTTTTTCTAATTATGTATTCTTAAGTTATCTACTATTATCCTTAAGTACTACCTACAGTTAGAAATCGTGTAAGTTTTAACTACTTCATTTTGGATTTTGCGTCGCTTGTGGCGAAGATATTTTATATATCTTGATAAAGTTTTTGTTGTAAAGCTTTACTAATCTATGGAGGGGTGATCGTTCACCTGCGTTTGTACGGCCAAAGAGTATTTGAACCTACAGTACGGCTGCAAGTCGAGCATGCCCGTGCCGCTCGTTTGAGAACCGTTCGAGGTATTATGTAAAAAGAATTATTGACTAAATCGGGACAATCGAACCTGTCGTGTACTAACCCATGAGGCATCATTGATTGGAGTAAAGTAGGGCGTCTAGAGTGTAAAGTAAGTAGGTGGAATTTACTGAGAGTCTGTTCGTAAGAGAGTAGTTCCAATTGACGTTTATATTGCATCCTCATGATCATATCAGCCGAAAGACGCCCCACTGCTGGCCAAAGGCCTCCCTCAATCATCTCCACAATTGCCGGTCTTGCGCTATCCGCATCCAGCGACTTCCAGCGGCCCTCACAGGATCATCGGTCCATCTTGTAGGGGGCCTGCCCACGCTGCGTCTTCCGGATCGTGGTCACCACTCGAGAACCTTTCTCACTGCCACTTCAGCTTGGAAATTCTTCAGGCTATGTAGGTTACTTTGGTTCGCCTGCGGATCCCAGCATTTCTGATTAGAACTCGCATCCTTTTAAAAAAATTCAATGGAGTTGTCATATTCAGCATAGTATGGATAAACTGCAATGACCCATATCATCGAAACGTATTCTATCTGCAGCAGACACTACATTCCACACACCCACAGAGGGCTACATTGAAAGCTAATCTCAATAAAATTGGGCAAAAATCCTACCCATACGAGGCCTACCGCTCCATATCACTAATAAAGAAACACGCTAAAAATAACGCGAAGCCACAACGCAAATTAATTGATATGCGAGTACCTAACCAGTAATTAACATGCACATTCATTGAGACCAATCTCAATATGTCGTGACAAACTCATCTTTAATAACCACATGACGGTTTATTTCCCCCATTGCATAAAGCAACACCATTGTAGCATTACTTTAACGTTGTTACAATCAAACAGCGGTCTTCAATAATTAAACATAAGGTTGGATTTTGATCGCACGAAAGTGATAGTGAGTATTAAACATTTTTGAAGTAAAACTTTAGCGGCGTTGTGCACTTTTGGGATGGTAAAAATGTTAAACTCGCGCCAGAACACGTGACCTGATCGATTATTCGTAAGATAGAGGGTCTTTTTTTTAGTTCACACTGGCCGTTTATATGTATATGAAATGACCGCAGCATTTTTGAAGTGAAAACTTCTTTAGGGGTGTTGTGCACTTCTTTTTCTTAATTGACAACATTTCATATTTTTAACTGGCATGTATTATTGCGTTATTTAAAAGTAAATCCAAAACTAGGGCACCCATATTTTTCCTTTTTGCGAAATTATGAATTTTTCATTCATAATTTCAACTTTGAATATATATATATATACGGTGGAATAGGAATCGATCTTTGCTTTAATGTAACCCGTCACAAAAAAGTCACTGTCTTGTCAAACTCGTTGGCGCCTAAACTTGTTTACGTTTGTTTAATGTTTTTAATTTCAAATTAAATTAAAATCGTCAATATTAAATTCATTTCCAGTGTTATTATCCTGATTATGTTCCATTAAGTCACCATGAAAGTTTCGAAATTTAAAACCGTGAGTAACAATTGACAATTTGACATGTCTTGTTTGACATAATTGAAGTTCTACTTCTTTTGGCGCGATGGAGAAAAATGATGAGAGTGAATTTTTACGATGCGCGCGCACACCGACACCAAAAAATTTAACAGCATGAAGTTAGTTCTAGGTGGTATGAAAATTGATAACTATGTTCAAGTTGTATATTAAGAAGTATAACTTCTAACGCGTGTACATAAGTACACACAAGTTTTTCACAAGTTTTTCGTGTAAAACATTGGAATGCTTAGGCAAAGGAAACTACCTCGTCCGCCGTATAAGTGACGTCATCACACCTTTTTTAGTTTTTGTTTTTTTCCTCAGAAACGAAGAAATAAAAAAATATAAAAAAAATATATCAACTCAGGATACAAAAATAAAGAAATGGTATTTTTGTTTTAAGGTGGTGTCAGTTTTGAAATGTTGTCAATTACGTTAGATTTTTTAGAGCCGACTTTAGTACCAATTTTTAGGGTTCGGTAGCCAAATGACAAAAAACGGAACCCTTATAGATTCGTCATGTCTGTCTGTCTGTCCGTCCGTATGTCACAGCCACTTTTTTCCGAAACTATAAGAGCTATACTGCTGAAACTTGGTAAATAGATGTAATGTCTATTATTCCGTGAACCGCATTAAGCTTTTTTCACAAAAATATAAAAATAACAATAATTTAGCGGTTCCCCATAAATAGAACTGAAACTCAAAAACTTTTTTTTCATCGTACCCATACATGTAGGGTATCTATGGATGGATAGGTCTTCAAAAATGATATTGAGGTTTCTTATTAGAAACCTCAATAGTGATATTTCACTATTTTATAAACTGATTGTTTGCGCGAGAGACACTTTCAAAGTGGTAAAATGAGTGTCCCCCCCCCCCTGTAACTTCTTAAATAAGAGAATGATAAAACTAAAAAAATATATATGATGTACAGACGCCAGCACATCAAGCTACCCCAATCTGTCAAATTTCCCCAATTGAAAAGTGAACCTTGTGTTTTTGTGATAAAGTTGAAAATCAATAAAAGAAATTTGACAGATTGGGGTAGCTTGATGTGCTGGCGTCTGTACATTACCATGCAAACTTCCACCGAATATTGGTTTGAACGAGATCCAGTAAGCAGTTTTTTTTAATACGTCATAAATCGTCAACCGCAATTTACCTTTCATTTAATGAATTGAAATACTTGCTGCTACGGAACCCTTCATGGGCGAACCCGACTCGCACTTGGCCGGTTTTAAATTTATTCACACCATAGGGAGGGTAGCAATTACTATGAGTCTTTACCGGCCAAAGATAGGAAGTAGCATCTTCTATTCGTTACTCGGATAACTACAAATAAGTACTACTTTCCGAGTAAGAGAATTGAAAAATCAGCTTCTGAGTACTATGACAATCTTACTGCGATCGATTTTGGCATATCTCCAAGATGATTCTTGCGGGGATATGCCATGGGGATAGGCTTATCCAGCGGTGGACTTCTTCAGCTGTAATGATAATTCCGGGGACATGATACACAAGTTTCTGATCAACCCCGTATGAGTTAAGGCGATCTTACTCAGCCACAGGAACACCAAATTAAGTTATTATGGCTGTATATATTGTGTGACGAGATGGATTGTCAGTGAGTAAAGCATGTTACGCTCTAGTGCCTGCTGGCAATTGTTGATTTTGTGTTTTGCTTTGGCCATCCCTTTTCACGCCTAGTATCTGTATGACAAAACCGGTAGAAGGCCAGAGTTCATTCAACCCAGTGTTCGTGCTCTTGTCATCATCATATTTAAAAAAACCGACCGGACCGACTAAACCTATCCTGCCGTGGACTTCTCTTGACGCCTTATAGGGGAGCCCCGGGAACGCGGTTTTGCTGCTCCGGTGCCCCCCTTTTGCGCCATGTCCCAGATAGTTGGGACACGTTCCCTGGGAGGACTCTGCATTGCCCACCCCTATTGCCGACTCCTGCCTGTCCGGCCAGCGACTGCACCACAAACAGATCGCTGTCTTTCCGGAGCTGCTTTATACAAAGAGACCTAGTTTGTTTCAGTCCTAAGTTGCTGAAAGATGACGACATCTAGAATGATTATAAATATATTTTTTGAGGAGAGCGCGGCACCCTGTCTTGCCTATACGTCTTTTTTATAGGTTACGCCAAATTTAGATTAAATAATCTTCAAATTTATTGGCAACTTATTAAACAACCGCACTGCTTGAAACTGCGAGTTTGTTTGGCCATATTCAGTTGTAGAATAATTAAATTTCTTTTAAAATTTGTATAACTGCGTTCTTAGTCAGCCAGCCAATGTGTATAATAACCATATTATTTAATTTTGTAACAGTAAGTGGCCGAAAAAATATAAATTTGAATAATCCTTCGGTCCGCGAAAACAGCTGATGTAACAAAAACTATATACCAAGAGGTTTCGGTTCGTTAGAACGTGACGTTACCACTAATAATTTTGTGGCAAAAAGTATATAAGTAAGACAAGATAATTTGTGTAGAATACTTTGTGATCATGTTTTTATACATCCATTCCAGATTGCTAATTTTCACTGATTGTTTCCTTGATAAATATTGTCTTTTATTTTCCGAAAGTATTCCTAATATCTGAGTATCGATTACATCATCATGTCAACTGAATGACATCCACTGCTTGACAAAGGCCTCCCCAAAGATTTTCACAATGTAACTGTGGCACTTGGGAAGATATGCCAAATAGCCCCCTACAAGATGGACCGATGATCTTCTGCTGGAAACTGCTGGATGCGAATAGCGCAAGGCCGGCAATTGTGGAGATCTATGGGGGAGCCTTTGGGGGACTTCTTTCGGCTGAGATGATGATGATGATGGTGAAACCAGACGGGTTGGCCATCGCAGAATGATGATCATATTACACAAATAGACGGTGCTGCCCGTTCTTTGGTAGATATGCTATGCTCCCTATTCCCTTGTGAGTTATCAATGTCCCATTAAGCCTGACCGCCATGGCCGAAATCCGACCAGAAATTCATCATTACAGCTGAAATAAGTCCACTGTTTTACAAGCGTCCACCAACAATAATCTTGGGGGGGATATACCATAATTGCCACGCTTGGCAGTCGGGTTGGTGATCGCAGTAAGTTGCTCATAGTACTCAAAAGGAAACTGCTGCCCGTCCTCTGGTAAATATTCCCTCGGGTCGACTTCTACGCCCCCCCACGGGATGTGATGGGGTGATGATATTCGTTTTTTGTATATGAGAGGGCGACAAACGTGCAAGTCTGTCACCTGATGATAAGTGATCACCGCCGCCCATGGACACTCGCAACATCAGAGGAGTCGCGGGTGCGTTGTCGGCCTTTAAGAGTCAGCAAACAAGTGTTGCTGACCCTTTCCGCCACCGCGATGAGCCCTGGCGACCTTACTCTCACGCAGAAACACAACATTAAAATTATTAATAAGGAATGTCTTCTGTAAGGTGGAGGTAATTCCCCAGTCGCCTAGTCGGGCTGATCTTTGAGCGAATGAACGCTGTGCCCTAACCTTTCTAAAATATTCTGACATTCGCATCCCAATTAACACCCAATAATTTATTTATTAATTCATACATACAGCTACCATTACAAGTTAAACCCAATTTGATCGTGACGGATTAAAAAAACAATCTTATATGACTAAATATACATAACATTAACATTATCAAAATTATTAAAACTATCAACATTATTGCACTTATCAACATTGTTAAAAATGAAATTTTCTTTTAAATTATAAGATTAGCCTTAACAAGCTAGTAACATAATGCATACAGAGTTACTCTTGCGAGCTGGCTCATAATAATACGTTTATTCCATCTATGATTTTTTTACTGTGAGTATATTGATGATTATAATTAGTTTCCCAATATATACTACAATGTTGATAGTAGAGGCAATTAATATATACTATTACTTCGTTACAGCGAATCATTTCGCTACGTACTTGTGTCTCAATGAGATTGTCAAACAATTCACTGACTTGGAAGCCTTGATCAAGAGGCTATTTTACGCTTACCTATTATTTCGTGATTCGGTGTATCGTAATCCAAGTACGCATAGCTACTTCGAATACAATTTCTCGATTTTGCTACCAGAATTAGATGGAAGGCTTCAGTTACGAATCGGCCAAAAAAAAATTGGCGCAGCGGTTAAGACAGTTGCCTCGCCACTTCGTGTCACGGGTTCGATTCCAGCGCAGTGCCTCTAGCACGAGTTCCTGCAGTTTACTTACTCGATCACACGTACAGTTTCCTCCCATACATTGAGCACCAGCGCCTCTCGCGGAAACTATTAATAACTAAAACTCTGGTGCACAATGTATGGGACGAAACTGTACGTGTGATCGAGTAAGTAAACTGCCAGGTCAACTATTTGTGTGGCCCTTAAGTAGTTGTTCTATGTCTGGGTGTACCTTGTGTCTGTCAATTATAAGTTTGTAGATCTACCTATCCCGTGAAACAGACAAAGATAAACCTAGTGCGGGCGTTGTACATATCTATGATGTATATATAAAAAAAATAATCGAGTTCCTACATTTTTGAAATTCAAGTTTTTTAATTCCTTTTATTGAATGCAGCTCAATTTTTTCTTTAAAATTGGTGTTTGAAAACTAAATTCTTGTGTTAGTTTCAGTTTTAGATTTTTCCTTGATTGATACTTACTCCAATTTATTAAATGGCAATCGACCTTATTCACCTGTGTTTTATTTTTGTGGTGTAATGTCGCGTATATTTCGTATAGTATTTCTATAAATATTTTGTACTAAGTCAACCAAGGCCATGACCATAACTGCACGTGTGGTGCAGCGGTTAAAGTAGTTGCTATGATCTTCGATACCTTACTATTTGTATGACCCATATATGTTTATATAATAGAAACTTATCACTATCACGGAGTGGATTGACGTAGATGACTAACTGCATATTATTGTAACCACGTCAAAGGAATATCAACATATATTTGCATAGATGATTGCTATATATGACAATGCACAACAAATCATAACAATTTAAAACAGGTTTATATAAAACAAAAAGTTTAACGCTTTACTCATGTGACGATTTCATGTAACTACCATTGTCATAGAATTTACGTGAATTGATTCATTGTTTGTAATGGAACTATATTGTTTTTTTTTATTATTATATTTTTTTAATTTATATATATATTTTTTTTAATTACATAATTTTCTATTTATAAATGTTTAAAACACATTTCTTTATTTTTATTTGATTACTCACTCAATATGATTATTTGGTATATTTTTTTATTATTATTGTAACTGTTGACATGTAACAGCTAACAGCAATGATTATAACCACCCCATTTGATCCCGTGGGTGGAGTAGAAATCGTCCCGAGGGAATATTTCTCAGAGAACGGGCACCACCGTCTCTCTGTCTAGTCTACTATCGCCATTATACTGCAATATCGCCAACCCGTCTGCCGTGGCGATTATGGCATGTTCTCTCCAAATGATGGACACAATTCATTGTGGAAATCTTTTAGAGATGCTTTTGTCCAGCTGTGGACCTCATTCGGCAGACATGATGAGATGACATCTCCGTGATACCGAATGATAATCATTCCAGAAAAATTCAATTATGTAATTAGCTGTGCCTCGCGGTTTTACCCGCGTTAAACTTAATAAATTATCACAGCTCCTCCCCCGTAGGTGATAGCGTGATAATATGTAGCCTATATGTTGACCCAACCTCTTAGTAATATTGATGCAACATTTGAAGTAAGTAAGTTTGCAGTACTTTTTGATTTTAGCCCGGACATACATACAGACAAACAGATAAACAGACAAAAAATCTAAAAACTATATTTTTGGCTTCGATATCCATTGCATATCACGCCCCAAGTATCCTTTTAGAAAAATATTCAATGTACAGTTTTGACTGTCCTACGATTTATTATATGTATAGATTACATAATATTCTATTTATAAATGTTTAAAACACATTTCTGGATTTTTATTTGATAACTAACTCAATATAATTATTTGCTTTATTTTTTTATTATTAACGTTACTGTTGACATGTAACAGCTAACAGCAATGATTATAACCACCCCATTTCATCCCGTGGGTGGAGGAGACGTCATTCTTAGGAAATATTTCTCAGAGAACGGGCACCACCGTCTCTCGGCGTACTGTGACCATCATACTGCGATCGCCAACCCGTCTCCAAGCGTGGTGATTATGGCATGTCCTTTCCAAATGATGGACACAATTAATTGTGGAAATATTTTAGATATGCTTTTGTCCAGCTGTGGACCTCATTCGGCTGACATGATGAGATGGCATCTCCGTGATTCCGCGTTACTACGGATAATGGTAATCATTCCAGAAAAAATAGTGTACTGTGTAAAATTTTCTTCTTTCTTTTGTCAAACATATAGTTTTTTTCCACCTTGAAAATAAACTTGTATGCAGGTAAAATAGTCTTTTCTTTCCTTTATATGGGTGTAAAATCAGTCTTCTAAATACCCTACGGTCTGTGTGGTAAACGTGCAATATAAAGTACAGAGACGGCACGTGTGGCGTAGCGGTTAAGATAGTCGTTTCGCCACTTCATGTCTCGGGTTCGATTCCCGCACAAGACAACTACTTAACTACTTGTGTGTCCCAGTAGTGGTTCCGAATCTGGATATGTTGTTTAGTCAATTATACGTTTCTAAAGTGCCCCGTGACTCCCTATGTCACGGGGCACTTTTCCTAGTGCCTTGTTGTCTTTAAAAAGAAACGGATAAATTGATATATAATTTTACAGTAAGCGTAGGTGGTTTTCACTGCATCACCGGACTATAACAGATGCATATATAGCTGTAACAGTTTGATTTCGATGACTAAAATCACACGTGTTAAAGATAAATTATTGTTTAGGAAACTGCTGTGCTGTGTGAAAATATGTGTATTTACACACATATTTTTACACAGACACAAAGAAAGGCAAGCAAAAAGAGTTAGAGTAAGTGGTATGACTTTAACATTAATATTATAATAGAAAGAGACCGAGAGCCAGAGAGAGAAATTAGCACGGGGGCATTGCACATTTTCGTAAGTGATGGTTTTATCTAGTCTATTGAAATAAGAAACTTCGTTTCCAAAAACATGTCTCCAAAATCTCGCAAAAATACAAGGATTGAATGTGAACAGGGGACAAACAAACATGCAGCCATAGTATTCAATTTAAAAATATATGTTTTTAAAACTCTCTATCCATCTGTCCACACCCATATTTTTTTGCAAATTAAATAATATTGAATTTGAATCGTAATAATTAGAATAAGAAAAATGTGCTGAAGTTTAAATATGAAATTCTATATAATATATTACATTAACAACGCTATAGGTATTGAGTGTCGATGTGGTGAGGTGCACTTGTGTCAATAAACGATTTACGATGGTATGTCAGAATATGTAGGCGTAATTCAATTCGTCTATCTCATGCGTTGGTGGTGTAATGGTCAGCATAGTTGCCTTCCAAGCAGTTGATCCGAGTTCGATTCTCGGCCAACGCATATGTTTTTTAAAAGTTTCTTGCTAATTGGCTTCTCTAAGAATATTATAGGAATATGCCGATGTTTGCTTTTAGGCTGAATTTTATTTAGCCGGTAGCCTGGTTACATATACAGGAAGTTGACTCTTCTTCATCGTATGGGCACTTGGGCTTTGTCAAATTTTTTCAAGCCGTCCAGGATAGGCATTTTTCATAAGTTTACTTTTTTTGTTGATTGTTGGAACGAAGTTCCTTATCGCGCGTTGTGAAAGGGGGCTAGACGGAAAAAATTCTTATGAAAAGTTGTCACGACACTTTTTGCAGCTGTGCGGCGTGCGCATGTTTCTCTGTCTGTCTCTCTCTCTCTTTTATAGAAAGCAAGCCAGTTATTTTCATTTCTATTTGGCATTGAACAGTGTGGTGTCGCGACGATTATTTTTGTTGAGTGTATACATTTTTTGTATACATTTTTTGTACATAATAAATAATAAGAAATAACTTCGTTCCATCCGGTTGTCCCTTGACACCTCTCAAGTTTTTTTTAACCGAAGAGTGCTGTGTGGTGACGGCAGCGAATATCATAATACCATACCCGATCTCATCCCGTGGGGAGCGTAGAAGGCCACCCGATAGAATATCTACCAGAGGATGGGCAGCAGCGTCTCTCTGAGTACTGTGACCATCATACTGCGATCGCCAACTCGTCTGCCAAGCGTGGCGATTCATTACACAGGACAAATATTTGAGTAACTTATAAGTAGTTGTTCTGAATCTGGGTGTGGTTTGTGTTCGTCAATTATATGTTTGTAAAGTACCCCACAGGAATTCATGTCGCATAGCACTAATCTATACATATAATAAAATCGTAGGAAAGTCAAAACTGTACATTGAATATTTTTTTTAAAGGATACTTGGGACGTGATGTACAATCGATATGGAAGCCAAAAATTTAAATTTTAGAATTTTTGTCTGTTTATGTATGTCCGGGCTAAACTCAGAAAGTACTGCATGGATTTACTTCAAATTTTGCATGAATATTACTAAGAGGTCTGGCTAACATATAGGCTACTACTATATGTTAGACCGACCTCTTAGTAATAATATTATATTATCATGCTGTCACTTACGTGGGAGGAGCTGTGATATAAAATTTAACGCAGGTTAAACCGCGGGGCACAGCTAGTATTATAATATAAAGAGACCAAGAGACCAGAGAGAGAAATTCACACAGGCTCATTACACTTTTCCGTAAGTGATAGTTTTATCTAGTCTATTGAGCCAAGCGTGGCGATTATGGAATATTTGCATATCGGTGGTTCTTACCTATGTTTGGTTAACATCGGTCCAACAGTGTAATAGGATCAGGGGCTCCACCGGCTAAATTAAATTAATCATTTATTTCAGACCATTTTAAGTCCATAAAATGTTAGTTACAAAAATCTTAACCTAATGTTAGTAATTTTACAATATATAAATATAAAATCGCGGTTCTAGGGCACCGTCTACGTCGTGTGCAGTCGTATCCAGTGCTCCAGCATCGGACTATCCCATTTGTCACATAATGCGTTCAAGATGCTGTGTGAGCTACCACGCACCCTGCGTAGGAGGGATGCACACCGTTTGCGGATGATGGCATGGAAACCATCAACCCTCGCTTCCGCAAACATCCCCGATGCACTACAAAAACGTGGCAGCCCAATCAACATCCTGAACATCGATTTCTTAAATGGTGTTCAAATAAATAAAGGTTAAAAATAATTTGAATCGTTAAAGCCGACTTCAACGTTGAAAATCGATTCCGGACCATTTATGACGTCCCATGTGCTCATGGAAGCCAATTTAACGATTGATTAAGTAATTTTTAACCTTTATTTATTTGAACGTCATTTAAGAAATCGATGTTCGGCAACTTAGCTGGTAGAGCCCCAGCTCTTTCCCAAATTGTTGTAATTATATTTAGAGTCGGGGTTTTCTAACGGTTAGTTTCATCATATCAGCCGAAAGACGTCCACCGCTGGACAAAGGTCTCCCCCAAAGAACTCCACAATTGCCGGTCTTGCGCTATCCGCATCCAGCGATTTCCAGCGACCCGCACAAGATCATCGGTCCATCTTGTAGGGGGCCTGCCCACGCAGGCATATCCTCCCAAATGATGGACACAAATAAACCACGGTTAGTTTATTGCATACTAGCTGTGCCCCGCGGTTTAACCCGCGTTCAATTTTATAAATTATCACAGCTCCTCCCCCGTAGGTGGTAGCGTGATAAATTGTAGCCTATATGTTGACCCAACCTCTTAGTAATATTCATGCTAAATTTGAAGTAAATCCATGCAGTACTTTTTGAGTTTAGCCCGGACATACATACAGACAAACAGACACACAGACAAAAATTCTAAAAACTATATTTTTGGCTTCGATATTGATTGTAGATCACGCCCCAAATATCCTTTAAAAAAAATATTCAATGTACAGTTTTGACTTTCCAACGATTTTATTATATGTATAGATTATTGAAGAAGTTATCATTGAAGTTACTAGGAGTAAGGTCACTGACAGATATGAGCCCTATGTTTTGTTATTTACTTTAATCGGCGGCAAGGATTCCACTGAATTAATTAATTGACAAACACAATACCTACAAAGAATTCTCATGTGTTTATTCAAAGTAATTACAATATTATAATGTACAGATGTTGTTATGCCTTCGTAAAATGTAGTATAATAATTACTTCTCTATCATATTATTTACTATCGGGGAAAGCGTGGAAATGTTTTTAAAGATACGTTAAAATAATTGAAGTTGAATTATTTAATTATGAGGTTTATCACAGTTAGTGGCTAAAAACAGAATGGCTTATAACTATATTCGAAAGTACTGGGGAGCAAATAGTACCATCAGCACTTCTGGGTGTTCTGGTCGAGCGACAATGCGTGGGCGCTTGTATAGGAACAATATAAATGTGCTTAGTTTGCTACAAAAACAAAATGTCCGGTTAATGTTGGTAATATAACTAGGTATCGATGTGTTATTAGAGTTCCAGTGACTATTTCTAGAGTATAGCAATAAAGGGTCTAATTAAATGGCCAAAATTATCTGATAAATGAAATGTTGTGCCCGTTTTTTGAATGAAAGTTAAGCCCAGGCAAGAATAGACAAAGATAATGGTAGTATAATAGAGCAGTCGTACTTTTAAACTTTATCAATACAATATAGTCCCCCTTATCGAAATCACCTTCTTTGGTGTGCCCTTAGATGGCTGGCTAGACCGAACTTAGTTTTAAATACTCGGTCACAACTAGGACAATAAAGTTGGCCTGCCATGTTGTATGTATACGTATAGGTGGGCTTAGGCTTCTCTTTGCGTACTTGGCGTTTCTCAGTTAACGATTTGTGGCGCTTTTCTTCGAAACAACTTATGCATTTGTGAATAGTAGAGCGCCAAGACGACCTGTGTAAATACATATTTACAATAGAAAAATAGTATAATATGTAGTATATCAGTTAGGTATCTGGTTTCCATAGTACCTACAAGCTCTACTTAGTTTGGGATCAGATGACCGGGTGTAAAATAATGTCGCAGGATTGTTATTATTGTGGGCGTGGTTGGCAAATGCTTGCTTTTCACCCCGGAGATCGTGGGTTCGATTCCCACCCAGGACAGATATTTGTGTACATCAACATGTCTGTTTGTCCTGAGTCTGGGTGTAATTATCCATATAAGTATGTATTCACAAAAGAAAATTAATGTATGTAATATATCAATTATCTGGTTTCCATAGTACAAGCTCTGCTTAGTTTGGGATCAGATGGCCGTGTGTAAATAATGCCCCAGGTTATTATTATTATCATTATATTTTAAACTTCGAAGTTCAGTAATACAGTCCCCATCTATAGACTGCCCACGTGCCTAGTTTTTAATTCGTTCTTAACGTCGTCCAACACTTATGGTGCCTGACTATTAGCTCCTCTTGGGAATAAGAAAGGTCGACGAAGAAGGAAGTCCTCTACATCAGAGAGGGTCGAAAGATATGAATGATTCGTTGAACGTAGTATGTAATCGGTTACGGTCAGATGGGCCGTAAAATTGTTTGACGACTTGTTAGAGTAAAAACCGGCCAAGTGCAAGGCGGACTCGCACATGAAGGGTTCCATAGCAGCAAGTATTTCAGTTGATCAAATGAAAGGTAAATTGTGGTTTACGATTGATGACGTATTAAAAAAAACTACTTACTAGATCTCGTCCAACCCAATTTTCGTTGTTAGTTTTCATGGTAATGTACATCATACATATTTATTATTTTTATTATTCTCTTATTTTCGAAGTTACAGGGGGGACACACTCATTTTACCACTTTGGAAGTGTCTCTCGCGCAAACTATTCAGTTTAGAAAAAAAATTATATTAGGAACCTCAATATTATTTTTGAAGACCTATCGATAGATAACCCACATGTATGGGTACGATGAAAAAAAAAATTAAGTTTCAGTTCTATGTATGGGGAACCCCTACAATTATTGTTCTTTTTTTATTTTTGTGTGAAAATCTTAATGCGGTTCACAGAATACATCTACTTACCAAGTTTCAACTGTATAGATAGCTCTTATAGTTTCGGAAAAAAGTTGCTGTGACATACGGACGGACAGACAGACAGACATGACGAATCTATAAGGGTTCCGTTTTTCGCCATTTGGCTACGGAACCCTAAAAAGACTCCACCAACAACGGCTGATGTAGGTACTAATTCAAAAAGCCATGAAACCGTTACACATCATATTGGCTGAAGACAGTAACAGGAGATCGCTCAATTTGGCGATATCTTTTTTTAATCAGAGGGTGACAAACGAGCAAGTGGGTCATCTGATGGTAAGTGATCACCACCGCCCATGGACACCCACAACACCATAGGAGTCGCGACTGCGTTGCCGGCCTTTAAGTGTCAGCAAACAAGTGTTGCTGGCCCTTCTCCCCACCCCAATGAGCACTGGCGACCTTACTTACACGCAGAAACACAACATTGAAATTATTACTGTTATTATTCGTCGGGCTGCTCTTTGAGCGAAATAATGCGATGCCGTACCTCTCTCGATTATTGCTTTATTTGATTGAGTGAACAAATCAATAGCCAATCGATTTAAATCGCTTGGTCACTTGGTCAAAGTCTCCGAAGGTTCACTTGACCCTTCATTCAGCAATATGCATGAAAAGCATTTCCCCCTTAGACAACGTTTTGGAAGAAATTGTGACAAGAGACAACTTGTACGGAAACGTCACAAATAATACGATAGAACTGTTGGAATTCCAATATTTTTGGTAACTAACTTCTCTGAATTAGTGGCCCAACTATAATATATTAGTGTTATAATGTTTTCATACCGCACATCAATTGATAAGAGAATACAAATTTTAAACTTCTCCCAGTAGCAAAGAAGAGAAACGAGAGATTTTGATTTCATGCAAGGCAACTTTTTTTTTATTTTTAAAAGAATGAATGTTATGAATCCCTGTGTTCCAGAGTACTTTAAAAACAAATAATAGAAGAATACAAACCATACTTAGTTAGTAGTTAGTCTAACCTGCTGGCGCGATTGGCAAATGCTTGCTTTTCACGCTGGAGGTCGTGGGTTCGATTCCCATCCAGGACAGACATTTGTGTGCATGAATATGTCTGTTTGTCCTGAGTCTGGGTGTAATTATCTATATAATTATGTATATATACTACTTTTCTTTTGTAAGAAAAGTAGTATATGTAGTAGGTACTTATTTTATCAGTGATATGGTTTCTATAGTACAAGCTCTGCTTAGTTTGGGATCAGATGGCCGTGTGTAAATAATGCCCCAGAATTTTATTATTATACTCAAAATCAGAAAAACTACTTAAGGGTCACACAAATAGTTGTCTTATGCGGGAATCAAACCCAGGACATGAAGTGGTGAGGCGACTGTCTTAACCGCTACGCTACATTTGCAGTCTCAGTACTTTATATTGCACCTTTACCACACAGACCCTAGAATATTTATAAGGCTGACTTTAAACCCAGTTTAGAATAAAGGAAAGAAATTACTTCTAACCTCCATACCTACATTCTTTTCTAAGGGGTAGAATCCAGTTCTGAAATCAAACGAAGATAATTTTTTCCCAATTCATTATTTTTCCGGAATGATTATCATTATCTGTGGTAACTCGATATCATTCAAATGTCATCCATATATGGAATTTTAAGAAGCTGAGTTATAAAAAAGACACGCGTATTATTATTTTCCTCAAAGATTAGAATATTTAAATGTCGAAGGGGGAAAATGTTACATATTTCCTGTACATTTTGTTTTAGAATATTCATTGTGTCGTGTAAAAGCATTTAACAGTGTTATCTCATCATCCTATCCTTTTCCCTATTTATATGACGGTCAGCTCCCACGTTAAGCAGTTGCGGCTAGCTTCCAGCTTTTTTATTAATAACAACTTCTGCTCTAGGGTATCGCGGAGTACTTTAGGATACATATAATTGACGGATACAAAGCATACCCTGAGCCAAAACAACTACTTATAAAATACTAGCAGTGCCCGCGACTTCGTACGCGTGTTAATTCGTTTATTTGGTTTCTTAGTAAAATAAAATACTTTTTCTAAAATAAAAGTAGCCTAAGTTACTCCTTATAACATCAGCTACCTGCCAATAAAGGTCCCGTCAAAATCGGTCCAGCCATTTCAGAGATTAGCCGGAACAAACAGACAGAACAGACAAAAATTGTAAAAAAATATATTTTGGTGTATGTACCGTATATATATTCATATTTATGTAGTAAAAGCCAGTTATTTCAATATTTCAAACAGACACTCCAATTTTATTTATTTGTATAGATATATAGATGTCTTGCGCGAACCCGGGAATCGAAGTGGCGAGGCAACCGCTGCGGAACACGCCCGTTGTTTAACTCATTGGCCTCGAAACTTCCATTATTAAGATGATTAGACAAAGTGACATAGATGTTCTCATGATATATCGATATATCATGTCGACGGGCCGGTTGGCGGGGTTGGTAAATGCTTGCCTTTCATGCATCAGGCCGTGGGTTCAATTCCAACCCAGGACAGATTTTTGTGTGCATGAATATGTCTGTTTGTCCTGAGTCTGGGTGTAATTATCTATATAAGTATGTAATTTACAAAATAGAAGTAAGTAGTAATCAGTTATCTGGTTTGTTGGACAAACAGACATGTTCATGCACACAAATATCTGTCCTGTGTGGGAATCGAACCCACGACCTCTGGCGTGAATAGCAAGCATTTGCCAACCACGCCAACAGTTGGCAAATGCTTGCTATTTCCTTCAGTATTTTTTCTAAACTGCAACTTCTAAAATAAGAGAAATAAAAACTAAAAAAAATATATGATGTTTGAACGAGATCTAGCAAGTAGTTTTTTTTTAATTCGTCATAAATCGTAAACCGCAATTTACCTTTCATTAATCAACTGAAATACTTGCTGTTACGGAACCCTTCATGGGCGAGTCCGACTCGCACATAGCCGGTTTTATAAGTCATATATTAGAAAGAAATGCAATAGTATTAAGATTAGTTTAGTTCGTAGTGCGGATCGGGGGCAATGTCCGCCCTTGTTAACTAAATCTCTGAATCGCAGGGGCTTTATAAATTAGCAATTCACGGTCACAAAGCACATTCAGACTCGCAACAACTACATGGGGGTCCCACAAATAGTTGTTCTGTGAGGGAATCGAACCCAAAACACAATGGCCTCAAGGTAAAAGCGAGGTTACCTTAATCGCCGCTCAAGTTTACAAACGGCAAACCCACAACCCATAGTCTCTTAGCTACATTAAGTTACCTACAAATTGATACATTTTACATTATTAAACCATTTCGTAACATTATATTTGCCTCAGAGCCATGAAAATAATGAATTAATCGAAATTCAAAGTAATTGCCAGTCTGGCCTTCACGAACCAGAGAGCCCGTCTTGCTGAAATTCAAAATAGTATGGTATCAAGGCAAAATTCAATACTTTCTCGTTTACTGTCATTATTTAATAACCTACGTTGAATGACAATTTTTGTATAAATTATATAAATATGCGATATTCTATACCTAACTACATAAAATGCAAATACACTAGGAAAACGCTTGCCAATAGAAATCTTAAGTTTTGTTTGGGGGAATACACAGAAGTTGCACCACTCATGCGCACATTAATGTAATATAGAAGTCGTTCACAGTTCACTTGATAGTTAGTCATTCCTTCTCTACTGTACATGATCAGCTTACAGTCAGCATTCTTCGAGACATATAACCGCATGAACGTCGTCGGGTCCAACACAGTCGTCGACCGCCAGTCTTCTATAGCGTGCTGGTTGCTCTCCGGCGGCCGAAAATCTTCCTCCTGCGGCGGCGGCTTCTCGATCCACAAGCTTACATTAACACCGTCCTCTGTCATCTTCCTGGAGTTGTAATCGTGAATGTAGTGGGCGAGAAAGGCCTGTGCAATATAGCAGTACACAGTAATGGTCTCGATCAACTCGACGTCTTCGATTCTCAGCCAGCACTGATCGGCGCGATTGTTCCGGTTGGGTAGTTCGAAAGGGATGGGGAAAATGTAAGGTTTCACCACAGCAGGCCTCGCGTCTTTGGCTGTTTGGTCGGCACACAACACTACTTTATGCAACAAGCTAATAATTATAAGTTTGAGTAACATTTTAAAAGTGCTGCTCTGGCGACGACATGATTGTAACTAAACGGGGCTCGTGATGCCTTTGTGCCGCTACAAAAGCGTTGCAGAATGGCAAGCCGCCTCATAAAGGTGATTACAGCTTGAAAAAGATTATTAGATTGCAATTTACAACTCATTGTTGTGGTAGAGAAACACGTGAGCAAATAGTTTC
Source organism: Pseudoips prasinana (assembly GCA_951640165.1). Taxonomy (NCBI): domain Eukaryota; kingdom Metazoa; phylum Arthropoda; class Insecta; order Lepidoptera; family Nolidae; genus Pseudoips; species Pseudoips prasinana. Next base: position 11,765,964 of record OX621241.1, on the reverse strand, counting down.
TACGAGTATATTATATAGATAGTTTGCCATGTTTGGAATTTTTGTAATTATTTATTGGTTTCCGCGGATATGTGTACGAAGGTTTTGTTACTCTATGCTGGTTCCGGAACGTATAAGGAATTTTCACAATTCATAGCCATTATCGTAATGTTAATGGGCAATTTTATAATATTAATGTTGGGGTTCCGTACCGAAAATGTAAAAAGAAATAATCAGGTCATCCGCCCGTAGTCTGTCTATCACAGCAATTTGAATATTATAATTTATTGCAAATAAAAAATTAAGAACATATTATCTTTACAAAGGAGGCCGAAGCACCTACCAGTTCAAGTAGGGTGTTAGCACATTAAAAACACGTTTCATTTTGATAAGCCACGTTGTTTTCGACCAACATTTTTTTCATTTATTTAACAACTAGCTGTGCTCCGCGGTTTTACCCGCGTTAAACTTTATAAATTATAGCCGATGTGTTAATCCAGGGTGTCAGCTAACTCCATACCAAATTTTATTAAAATCGGTCCAGCCGTTTAGCCGTGAAGAAGTAACAAATATACACACTCACAAACTTTGGCCTTTATAATATTAGTGTGATGTATGTTATATACTAGCACAGGTTAACACAAGAAACAACATATTCCAGAACGTAACATATGTATCTTTTAAAATGTATACAGAATATCCCCGCAATCTTTATAAAAAGAAATTAAATAATTACATACATTTGATTTCGTCAAAATAGATGTAAACATATTATTTATCTTAGGAATTTCATGATTCTAACATAAATAATATGTCTTTCGAGCCTTGCTTTTGATAATGTAAAGAAAGAAATTCTTTGGAATTTTTGTTTAATTTTATCATTATCATCATCATTATAGCAGCCGAAAGACGTCCACTGCTGGACAAAGGCCTCCCACAAGAATTTCCTCAATAACCGGTCTTGTGCTGCCCACTTACTTGTTTACGAATGTGCTGGATGCGGGCACAAGTATGCTTCATTAAGGTATGGAACCTACGGTGGGCAAAGCCGCACTTTTCCGCTTTATTAGATTATATTTATAAATACAACCAAAGAAAGTTTTATACTATAATTTATTTCTAACATAATTATTATAAAATGTTTAATTTTAAGTTCTATTTTTGATATTTGTTATTAGATAATGTTCTAGTCTTAATTAATTCTAAACTGTAACTAGTGCATGCGGTGTCAACCTATTATTAATTGTTGCACCTGATAATTTTCCGTGTCTAATATAATTTATTAATGTATCGTGCAAACAATTGTTGGTTGACCTTAAATAAATAAATAAATTAATAAAAGGGCAGGGCATATTTGGTTGAGTCGATTTCGTTTTAGCCATATCATAATCATCATCATATCAGCTGAAAGACCTCCACTGCTGGACAAAGGTCTCGCCCAAAGATCTCCACAACTGCCGGTCTTGCGCTTTCCGCATCCAGCGATTTCCAGCGACCCGCACAAGATCATCGGTCCATCTTGTAGGGGGCCTTCCCACGCTGCGTCTTCCGGTTCATAGTCGCCACTCGAGAACCTTTCTGCCCCAGCGGCCGTCGGCTCTACGAGCTATTTTCTCTGCCCACTGCCACTTCAGCTTGGTAATTCTTACGGCTATGTCGGTTACTTTGGTTCGCCTGTGGATCTTAACATTTCTGATTCGATCTCGCAGGGAAACTCCAAGCATTTATGACATTAACGATATATGCTGCATTAAAATAATCGACTCGCTAGAATCTGACGACCAATTATATCCAACGCAAATATTGCCTGGAAGAGATCGCTAGTGATAAGGCCGCCAATTGCAAAATAATGTTCTATGCATATTGTACTGTGTATATTCCTAATGCAATAAAGTGTACTTCTACTTCTTCTATATCCTGTGCGCATAATTGTGGTACGTCTTTACGTATTATTAGTAGTTTGACAGTTCTATGTATAGTCTGTATTTTCATACGAGCTTTAGTAGTCATATACGCCACCATCGGCCTAAAATCGTCTACTGCTAGACAGGTCTGGAAGCGGTTGCATATCACCGCGCTTGGCATACAAATTGGCGACCGCAGTTAGGTGGTAGCAAGTACACAGGTGGCGCTGCTTCCAGACTACCAATTTTTTTTTCTTTTTTTTTTTAAAGACAACTCCCGCATTAAGCAAATTAATCCCTGTGTCGCGGGTTACTTTACAAACATATAATACATGGACACGAATTACATCCAGACTCAGAACAATTATTTATGGGTCACACAAATAGTTGTCCGGGACTCGAACCCGCGACACGAAGCGGCGAGGCGACTGTCTTAGACACGAGCAGCACCTAATGTATCTCTTAGTCGCCTTTTAGGACACCCACGGGATGGGGTGACCCTGTTATTATTTATGGGCCTGGAACCACACAGTACTATACACAATACGATAAATAATGATATAGAATTTGTTTCTTGTGTGTAAAAGAGAGAATCGCGAGCAATATCTGGTAAGCTAACTAAATATTAATCCAACACCGATAGCGTGATCGTTCCTTCATTCATAAATCCCTTATCCGGACTGCGAGTCGTTAAATTCTTTATGCGACTTGTCGCACTAAATTCATTCTTCAATCACGAGTCATTACACGGGGTAGGTACGTAAACAATAAATATTACTTTTAGTGGCGACGATAAATACTTACTGTTAAAAAAGATTAACCGTCTTTAACTTTGTTCTTGAAAAATTTACAACTGCACGTGTGGCGCATCGGTTAAAACAGTAGCCTCGCCGCCTCGTGTCCCGGGTTAGATTCCGGTGCAGTACAACTATTTGTGTGATCTATACTTAGTCTGAATGTACTTTATGTCGGTCAAATATATGTTTGGAAAGTATCCAGCGACACAGAGAGAAATTTCCTTAGTGCGGGCCATGCCTTTAGAAAAATAAAATTCAAACTGAATTTATAAGGAAACATTCCAAAAGCATTCCCGTCGATTAAAAACGTATTACCTACTTAAATCTTATACAACGGAGAAATAGCGTTACATATGTAGGTACATACAAAAAACTTACCTTCCCTTGAAACCTCCTCCTCCTTATTTAGAAGTCTGTTAGTAAACATAAAACCTACTTCAGCTTTTCTTTTCGATAAGCGATTGGAACAAAATTGATATGGGAACATTCCAAAAGCATTGCCCATCGTTTAAAAAAGGAATTATCGAAACCAGTTCACAAACAACGCATAAATCGTTAACATATAAAAAGAGACTGTATACATGGAGTCGACTTGTTAACCTCATTCTTTTGTTTTTATTATATGTACACACGGAGAAATTAAAAATAAGTAATACAAATTAAAGAGTAGTACAAAGGCACTGTTTATTTCTAATGAAATTTCTTCCAACAGGCACGCGAGATGAGAAATAGTATAAAAGAGGAATTGTTGTAGGTTATAAAAACTGAGTAGTCAGAAGAATATTAATAATCTTACATACAAATACTTAAATAAATACATATATAATTACATAAAAGTTCTAAACATACATACAATATCGACTATAAATACAAAGAGAGTAAATGGAATTTCACTCGTTTTTTAAATAACGATAGTGTCACAGTTTTTTATGCCAGGCGGAAGTTTTAAAGTCCGTTATAAATTAGCACACTTTGTTAAGAAACCTATGGGATTATTTTTCTTTTATTTTGTGTAACTCAGTCCTACGTAGGTCCAGTCAAAGTAGTCAACGTCGGTGGATACACTTAGACAAGCGTCTTTATTAAATAGATCATAAGGGCAATTTCGTAATTATATGATATTTTATTATATATTCTTTTCATGCTGCAGTAAAACAATTACATACTATACAGGTATAGTGAGCAATAATTTAGGTGAAATGATGACCGCCCATCTGTTTACAGGATTTGCTGTATTATTACTTTTTAGACGTGCTAGACACTTCGTCCGCGTGTTCTTTAGTGGTGCTGGGCATACCACACAATGCCACCACCTGGGGAAAGGGACAGCAATATAAAATGTCTTATATCTTGGGACAACTAACATACTGATAATCGAGCCAGCTGATCCCAAACTACACAGAGCCTGTACTAAGGGCACTAGACAACTGATAAACATACTTACATGTTTCTTAATACATACACAATAAAGATAAATTACACCCAGACATAGAACAAAGAATCGTGCTCATTAGCCAAAGTTTGTCCTTACAAGATCATCGGTCCATCTTGTAGGGTGCCTGCCCACGCTGCACTTTCCGGTTTGTGGTCGTCACTCGAGAACCTTTCTGCCCCAGCGGCTGTCGGTTCAACGGTACATATGTGGGTATAAGGTACATAATTGTGCCCTGCCCACTGCCACTTCAGCTTGGCAATTATTCGGTTCGCCTGCGGATCTCAACATTTCTGATTCAATCTTCCAGGGAGACTCCAAGCATAGCCCTCTTCATTGCTCTTTGGGCGACCCTGAGCCGTCTGTAAGGCGATCTTAACTTGGTGCAACATAATGTTTGTCTTATCCATGTGGATAGTCAGACCCACAGTCGTTAAGAGACTCTGCTGAGGTCATCGAGCATTGAACAAAGATCTTTCAAGGTCTCCACATTGACAACTATGTCGTCGGCAAATCGAAGGTGAGATGCCGAAGCATTGCCAATCCAGAAGCTTGAAAACATTTTTCAATTAAGCGGTGAACAGTTTCGGAGATATAAACACCTTGATTCGAGCGTTGCTGAATAAAGACTGGTCGATTTAAGGAGATAAAAACATCGATTGTATGCGCATTTCCATCAACTAAACTGTTTACTTGAGTAGAAATCACGCAAAGTACAAAACTCTACGAAACGGTTTAGTCGACGCAACAGTTGTATGCATGCGCTCAGCCTTATTATTTTTATTAACTGTTTTTTTCGCACTAAAATATCAATGTTAAATACCAAAAAGGTTATCTAACACATTTTCTGCTGCGCATTTTTGGCTCACTGTTTGACAAATACACGAGAGTTGATATTAGATTACCTACAAAGTATACCTACGTTTTAGAATATATGTTTGTATGTGTGTTGCTTCAATTTGGTACTTCTATTATAGTTTTTCATTAAGTCAGTGATAAGTATTCGGCCCACCTGGCGGAAAGCGGTCACCTACAGTTAAACCTTGCAACAATTGCTATATAGTTCGCGAGTTCCGGACTTATTGGAAACTCATTTCACTTTCTGAAATGGTTCCACGCTGTAGTATCTTCTAAGAAACGTGGCAGGGAACTCATTTACCGCCTTAGCCTGAGCGTAGTTGGGAGGATTTTTTGCTGATACTAAACCACTACTGCGTACCATACCATACGCATTAGTTGATTTAACCAATTTGGCTCCAAAACCTCGACATTGCTCTGTCAGATTTCGCCAATTGATTAAAGAAAGTGTATGGGTAAATCCTAGTCCGTTAATACATATAATATGTACCTATTCTATTAAGATGCCATTGGGCTTGCGCATTCGTCAGCTGAATCGAAAAACCTCAAAGAAGCGGAGAGCCTTTCCAATGTGTGCCCGAGACGGCGCTACATTACTAGAGGATTTGAAATTTCAGGCTCTACCTTTTCGAAGTGCTTAAAATTTGGAGTTTAATATTTAGATATATAGCGGGCAAAACCATGGGTAGACGTTAGTGAGAAAAAATATGATAATTTCTCAAGGACCCAACCTAAAATAATAAGAAGATAATATTATTATGCTATCTCTTGAACTTTCCCGACCTCTGGATATACATATTACAGGGTGCAATTTAAATTGATGTAGAAGGTTAAAATTTAAAGGAATCGGCCTCGCCTATATGACACACACGTTGTTAAATTTCCTAGCAAACATGTAAAATACACAAAACGTAATAATAGTAACATATAATATAAGAATTATGATCAGTGGATGCAGAGAGAGTGTGTGTAATGTTTTTTTGTTATTAAACTAATTTACTTCTAATGTCTATTCTATAAATAAAAGATTTCTGCACTCCTTCTCCGTATGAAATTTAACTGTTCCAAAAAACATACCTGCTCCTTTTTAACACGCTTTTATTAGCTTCACTTATATCTAACTATGTATGTAGGTATGAAAGAAAATCGTGGAATCTTAATTTGACCCACTTCCCGGTCTCCGATTAAGATGAAATTTTGCACACGCTCTGAGTTCTGATGATAATACATGACTAGCTAAGAAACGTCATTACAAATCTATATAATATATAGAATATATATATCAGAATATAATGTTTGTTAGAAAAAATATTCATAAATATAAAAAGAAAAGTGAACTGCATAATATAAATACTAGGAATAAAAACAAACTAGCCATGCCAGGCTTTAGAGTAAGCAAAACTAATAAATCATTTTTAGGAAATTGTATTAGGTTTTATAACAAGCTTTCTACTCAAATTATTGATCTGCCTGACACAAGTTTTAAAACACATATTAGACGTGTACTTATGGCTAGGGGTTATTACACCACTAAAAAGTACATCGATGACAAAGACGTCTGGCTCTCACTGCCTACCTGCACATTGCTCGCTGGAGACCTTGTAGCCATATAGACTTGACTGATCTGCTGAGTTACGTGAACTATCTGTAAATGATTGCTATCATATATGTACCCCTTGCACTTCCGTGCACTTTCATAACTAAGTTTTGTTAACTGGTTAAGAAAAACCCTTTTTTATTATTGTTTTCACAACTGGTTTTTAAACAAGAATACGAAGTGTTCATTCATAACTGACAATCACAATATCCATAATAATTTGGGTTAGGTTATGTTAGATTGGTGACCATTTGGCGCTAGAAAAACATTAACCATGGATTGTATTTGTGATTGTCAGTTATGAATGAACACTTCGTATTCTTGTTTAAAAACCAGTTGTGAAAACAATAATAAAAAAGGGTTTTTCTTAACCAGTTAACAAAACTTAGTTATGAAAGTGCACGGAAGGCCCCTTGCCAAGGTGTGGGTCTCATTCTTTCCACAAGTATGTCTGAGTGTGTGACTGAGTTTGAATGCGTGAATGCAAGAGTAATGTGGTTGAGAATGAAAGTTGGTATGACCCGTATCTTCCTAGTAGGAGTGTACGCTCCTGTAGATATGGGTGCGGTTGTAATACAGCGAGAACAAGAGGAAAGAAAGGCATTCTGGGAGACCCTGAGAGATGTGTTGCGGTTAAGAGCCAACTAGCCACGCGGTCCAACTCGACTGTGGGCGCGGCCTCAAAGCGTGTTGTCTCACCTGATAAATTGTGCGACTGAGATGGGGTCAGAAATGAGTGAGCACGAACCAGTTGATGCGTTTACTATAATGTAGTAGCGCCCAAAAACGCAATTTCATTGACAAACACTAGCGGACGCGGCAAAGCGCGCGGAAACGGCAAGACAAATAAATACTTACTATTAGACCTTACATATTTTACGAGGGGGAAAGAATGTAGCATAATAGAGCCTAAACTTTTAAAGTTAGTAAAGTTTAAATTTAAATAAAGTTTTAGCTTATATGTGTCATGAGTGTGTACGGGGAGGGTCCAAAACGCAACCCTATTTCTGTCAGTCTGGTATCCGTCTGTCCGTCTGTCACACAGGTTTTACAGCCATACGGTTAAAGTTACAGTCTTCAAGTTTTTACAGTAGATACATAGTATTGACCCAAAGCCATTCAAATTGTCAAAACATATTTTTAAATGATTTAAGCCCATACATTTAAATGGAACGGTCAAAATAATGTTGACTCATCCCGTCGAGCGGAGTACCGTTACGTAAGGAGGGAGCACAAGTACGAGTACCTACTAACTAACTATTGACTGCTTCGTTGGTCTAGCGCTAAGTGTTCACCCGTAGAGAACGATTTGTGCACTATAGTATGTCGCGTGCAGATGGCTAATCTCTATTGAGACTGGCTGCCGTGGCCGAATCCAGCTAGGAGGACATTATTATATAACTAACTGTTAGTACCTGCAACAGGTGAAGTGAAATAATAAGTGTATATTTTTCTTCCGGCCAAAATAAGGAATCATAATCAATATTATCTATTTCCATGCCATTTGGCATCCACTTTGACTACAAAAAACATCATAGGACTTGCGCTAATGACAAAGCGCAAGTCCTATAATGTCTGTAAACAAACACGCAACTATCGTACATCAGTGGCACAGAGATTATATGGTTTTCTGGGCCCATTTTTATATTTTAGTTATATAAAAATGGGCCCAGAAAACCATAGTATCTCTGCAAACAAAAAAAATATTGATATACCAGCACAATAAACCACACGTTCAAAGAAAACTAACTAATTGGCTACTTACCCTTTCTTACGAAGAAACTGATGTCCTGCTGACTAGTTTTCATTAAATTAGTTAGTGGGAACGCTCACAAAAACATGTACAAACTGTCAAAATACACATAGGTATTATCTTATACAAATTGCCTATCTGTGTAATACACTCTGATCTCGCTATGATTTTATATCTAAAACTACGAGCAAATTTTTTACTTCACACGTACTGCTCACACACACATACTTCACGCATAACACGAATCTCCATTATATTTTTATATCATATTATTTATATATTCACATCCATTTTTGTATATTATTAAATTATTTTTATACCCTTGGGTGTTTCTTGACAAAAAAATATACCTATAGAAAGCTCAATTATCAGCGAGTTTATTATTACCACGTAATGGGGTCTCGCCCTCCATTACGTGGTAATATATATACTCACAATAACACGTCGTTGCGTCTATTTAGCACAACCCAGACTCCTCGCTGCTACTGGGAATATCCTGACAGAAAAACCCAATAAAACCCTACTACCCTATTTGCCCTACCTGGAAATCGAACACGGGACCTCACGGTCAACAGTCAGATGTTTCTGCCGCTAGAGCCCAAAGCAGTCAAGTCAGCGAGCAACAGAGTGTAATGAAAGATACATTTAGTTCATTACAAAAAGTCGGCCTGGAAGCCGCTAGTTGCCTACTAATATTAGTTCCGTAACACCTCAGTAGGTAGGTGCAAATATCTAGTTACTTATACATAGGTAGGTAAATATAATTTAATCAACTTTTACCCATTGCGCCAATTTGCACGTATGGATAAAATATACTATAATCACTAATGACAACAATTTAGTGCAACGATTACCATACAATAATAAAATCAAATGTCCAAAATTGGGTGCAAGGCCAAGTTCAATCACTATAGGTTTCGATATCGCTGTCTAAAATACTATGCCATGGGTCAGTGTGAAATAAGAACAAATGATAGTGCTCGTAGTAACGAACCGGTTGTTGGAGTCACAAACGCGGTGCGCACAACACAAACGAATGTTAGCTGGTAGCAAAGAGAATAGAAAAACTATAACTGCGTTTACGTTTTGGCCAGTAGGCGACTGAAGCAAGCGCATGAGAAGCGGCCGCGCGCCATTCATGCCGGCGGCAGCGGCTTGGCTCCCCCCGCCCTCACCGACGTCACGTCAGGGGGTAATATGTGCAGCGAGAGGCAAGACGATTTATACAAAACTCGAGCGCGTAAAATGTATGAATAGACCTTTGGTATTTGGGAGAAACTAAAAACAAACAAGGATATATCTCTAACAAATGAAATTATTTGAACTTTTTGATAGATTGTCTAGCCCACTTTGATTTTTTTTTTTGTGTTTTCATAATTCATACATTATTAATTAACGTCCAAAGTTGAGACAAATTACGGCGAAAATACGGATGTTTAGAGGTTTATAGTTTCGATAATATGTATTTTTTTGGTATTATATTAAAGAAGACATGTTGATTATGTTGAGACCAATCGATATAATGATTTATTTTGCGTATAGGTGATTAAATAGTAGACATATGCTACGAATACGTTTGTATGGAAAACACCTTGACTAGTTCGTTCTTAAGTCGGTATAATGAAAGAGTAATAATGTTAGGTGATTTTAATGGATGGGATTAAAACGTGATGGTTTTGAAAGAGTACTAGGTCAATTCGGTGACGAGAGTGAGAATGAGAATGGGTACAGTCTGCTTGAGATATGTTTGGAATGGGTCTTTGTGTTACAAATACTATGTTTGAACATAAAAGAATCCATACGTTTACACTAGAGGAAAAATGTGAGAAAGAGTATGATTGACTTCGTGATTATAGATGAAAGACTGAGAAAGAATGTTGTAGACACAAGAGTCTATCGTGGGACCGCAATCCATACAGACCACTTTCTGGTAATGAGCCGAATAAGTGGTCTATTCAAAGGATGGCGCCACCGAATCCCTGAGACTAAAAGTGTACTAGAGAGAATAAAAGTAGAGGAACTGCAAGAGCAAGAAGTGGCAGATGAGTACAAAAGTAAGTTGGTTGAGAAGTTTGAGGGATCTGAAGACATAAGAGAAGTAGAAGAGCTATGGAAGGTAGTCAAAGAAGGTGTGGTGAGTGTAGCTGGTGAAGTATGTGGTGTAATAAAGAGAAGAAGAGGAAGAAAGATGAAGAATATTTGGTGGGATAAAAGTGTACAAAAAGTTGTATGTGAAAAGAAGAAAGCGTGGTTAGACTGGCTAGCCACCAGAGCAAACGAACGAATGCATAAGGCGACGAATGAGGATATAGAAAGGGCCTGGAATGATTATAGGAAAATGAAAGGAATTGTAAAGGATGTGGTGAAAGAAAAGAAAAATGAACAAAAGGATAATTCTGATAGAAGGTTGTCTAAGGATTTTCAGACGAACATTAAGTTTTTCTGGAAATCCGTTAGATCAGTAAGAGACATAACTCAAACCTCAGAACTGAAATCCATACGAGACCAAGATGGAAATATAGTGAAAGGGGAAGAATGCGTGTTAAAACGTTGGAAGGAGTATTTTGAAAGTTTGTATGAAAGAGGTGTAACAGAGAGTGAACGTATTTCACTAAGTATAGACAAGAACAAATGTAAAGATGAAATTGGTATGGATGAGATTGTGAAAGCTATTAAGGGTATGAAATCAGGTAAGTCACCAGGGTATGACAGGATAACTTCCGAGATGCTGAAGGCTGGACATGGCGTCATAGCGAGTCAGCTGTGCAGCCTTTTCAATTTATGCTATACCACCGGCCAAGTGCCAAGTGATTGGTGTAAGGCTGTCATTGTACCTCTTTACAAAGGGAAAGGCTCACGGCAAGACTGTAAAAACTATAGGGGCATTAGTCTGCTCAGCGTCGTTGGTAAGTTGTATGCAAAAGTATTGGTTGAAAGAGTTGTGAAAGAAACCGATGCGAAAATATGGGATGCACAGGCGGGTTTTCGGAAAGGAATGGGATGCACGGATCAGGTCTTTTCTCTGCGAAGCATAGTAGAGAAGTTTTTGGGCGAAAACCAAAAGGTCTACTGTGCCTTCGTAGACTTAGAAAAGGCCTACGATAGAGTGTTGAGGAATGAACTATGGTCGGTACTGTCCATGTATGGGTTGAACGACCACCTTGTTCAAGCACTGAAATCTCTTTTTAGGGATTCCAGAGCTTGCGTGAGGATTAACGGGTCATACACCGAGTAGTTTAGCATCCAAAAGGGTGTTAGACAGGGATGTGTAGCGTCACCGTGGTTCTTTAACCTATTCATGGATAGCTGTTTAAAAATTTGAAAGAAAGTGAATGCGGTGTAAGGATGAATGAGTTACTCATCAAATGTCTGCTTTACGCTGATGATCAAGTTTTACTTGCATCATCGGCGGACGAGTTGCAGGTGATGGTAACAAATATGTATGAATCTTTTGAAAGGAAAGGGATGAAAATGAATGTAGATAAGACGAAAGTAATGGTATTTGAGAGGGATGAATACACGACAGCGTGTCATATTGTGATTGGAGGAGAGAAAGTCGAACAGGTGAATGAGTTTGTATATTTGGGAACTTTGTTTACGAGAGATGGGAAATATGAAAAAGATATTGTTAGAAGAGTAAATGCGGGGAACAGAGTGAATGGGGCACTACACGCCTTTATGAGTAGCCGGCAAGTATCAAAGAAGGCTCGACTAGCCGTGCACGATGGAGTGTTAGTGCCAACTTTAATGTATGGAAGTGAAAGTTGAGTATGGCAGAAAAAGAATGAAAGTAAAATAAATGCAGTGGAAATGAGAGCTCTGAGAAGTATGTGTGGTGTGACTTTGAGAGACAGAATTCGAAATACTGATGTAAGAGAGCGTTGTGGTGTGAAAGAGGATGTAGTCACAAAGATTGAAAAAGGCATGCTGAGATGGTTTGGCCACTTAGTAAGGATGAATGAAAGAAGATTGACAAAAGAAGTATACCTGGCCTGTGTGAATGGGACAACCGGAAGGGGAAGACCACGTCGAACATTCTCTGACCAAATTGGAGATGTTCTCAAGAAAGGGCAGGTCAGAAGTACCCTAAACCGGCGAGCATGTATGAAGAATATAATGACAGTAATCGAGGCAAAAGAAGTATGCAAAGATCGTGACAAATGGAAATCCGTTGTCTCTGCCTACCCCTCTGGGAAACAGGCGTGAGTCTATGTAATGTATGTGTATGTATGTATATATGTACTTAATTTAAAATTATTGACTCTGTCTCAAAATGAATAATGTTATTGTTTCGAAGTTTTTCTTTTGTAAACCTAAATATAATCTAAAATAATAAGCATTCAGACAACCGATCGAGCATATATTGTGTTTGCCAACTAAATAATTACTTACTCTAATTGGACCAAATCCCGTGTTCATGCCCGCTTGAGTATGTTTCGCCGGACCGTCTCAACTGGGTCGTGTTGAAACCGGTAGTAGATGAACCCACTGAGTTTGTTTCGCTGGGTCTTCTCAGTTGGGGCGCATTGGATCCGGTGGTAGCATTAAAGCGCGACCGTCGTTATTAACACAAGGTCCGTCATAATAATAATACCTTAATATAGACAGAACCATTGACAATATGTAGTAAAAATATTAGACTTAAACTAGATAATTAAACATAATCTCTTGACAATAACATGATACGAGCTAGCTAAATATCAATGCTATAATAAAATAAATTTTATAAATGTTTTCATACAATGTGTAACTAAATATCTATGTTACTAGAAATAATAATGTATACAACTATATTACTACAAACATGTTCTGACTATTTACAAGCGCTTTTTTAAAGTCTACGTGAATAAAAACCTTTTTTTTATTTTTTTTTAAATCCAATATGGCGGTCTCCCAAAGATGGCGGACTGGCTGTTTGAAATCCACCCCCATGATATTGGTATCAAATGAAGGGGTTTGCTGTAATTTTTAGTGCGTGCTAAAAGCGTGTTTTTTAAGTTTTTTTAAACTGTTAATTATTTATTAAAATCTAAACTTATCAAAAGTCATGCAAACTCACTGGACAACGTTTCTATCGTTTGCCTACATTTTTAATAAATGTTACCGATTTTTGTAGAAAATGTAAAATGTGTTTTGTTTGTACTCTTCCTATTTAATAATCTTAAAGTGCTTACTATTAATTTTGCACAAAGCTACTACGCGTAAGCAAGTGCCTTTTAAATTTTGTCCATCCGACCTTGAATAGAGATCAAGACAGGTCTTGCAGTCCGATATTCATGTATTTTTCGGCGATTTCTTTGGTCTGACGCTGTAGGGAGATATGAGTTTTCCTTGACATGCCATCTTTGCATAGAAGTAATTTCATTTACTCCAAATACAATACAGATAATGAAACAATAAAAATCAAAATTCAAAATTCAAAAGTCATTTATTCCGTTAAAACATTACATTTGTGTGGAATCGTCAATTTTTTTTACCCTACCGTGCAGTGCATGACGTGGCAGCTACTGAGAAACACTGCCAGAAAACTCAGTAGGAATCCTTTTTTAAAATATTTATTGCTTACATAAAATTACATTGTATTTAAATGTGTTAATTTAGAGCGACTCAATCCCAAGCTGTTTTGTCACTTAAATAATCAGAAGTTTTGTAGTAAGCCCTGCTACACAATTTGGCTTTTATATTTCTTTTAAACTTATTCATAGACATTTCTCGGATATCACTGGGAAGTTTGTTATAGAATCTTTTACATTGCCCCATAAAAGAGTTACTTACTTTGTGGAGACGGGTGGTATGTAACATAACCACCTGTCTCCACAAAGTGAGTAACTCTTTTATGGGGCAATTTATAAGATTCTATAACAAACTTATAAATACAATGCTCATAGACTTTTGCATATACACCTCGTACAAGTCTGTGGTTTTGCGGTTTATACATTTACCGCTAATATTGAATATAAAAGTAGTAAAATACATTGTATTTAAAAGCTCGAAATAATTGTGAAATTGTTTACTGGTCACAAGGTTATTTTTTGGACATACACGTTCTTATTTAAAATAATGCCGTGATCCGCTTAACCATGGGTGCGCTAAACATAATATAATATTCATTCAGACACCCGATCGACCAGATATTGTGTTTGCCTACTAAATAATTATTTAAGTGGACCAAATCCCGTGTTCATGCCCGCTTGAGTATGTTTCGCCGGACCGTCTCCACTGGGCCGTGTTGAAACCGGTAGTAGATGAACCTGCCGAGTTCGTTTCGCTGGGTCTTCTCAGTTGGGGCGCATTGGATCCGGTGATAGCATTAAAGCGCGACCGTCGTTTTAAACACAAGGTACGTTATAATAATAATATTGAATTCATACCTTAATATAGACAGAACCATTCAGACAATATGCAGTATAATATAAATCTCAATAATAAAACCTAAACATAATCTCCTTGACAATAACTTAATACAAGCTAGCTAAATATCACTACCAATATAAAATAAATTGTATAGATAAATGTTTTAACATTCCGTTTACCTAAATATCTGTAATAAGTAACTAGAAACAATAACTGTATTACTACAAACATGTTCTGACTATTTACAAGCGCTTTTTATAGTCTACGTGAATAAAAACCTTTTTATTTTATTTATTTTTATTATTATTTATTTAAATACCCTACTTCAAGGTTTTTCAGCTAAGTAACGTCATTTTATTTTACTGTGTCAACATTTCTGGGGGGTACACTACATTAACACGAAAAACTTTATTCCGACAGTCACAAATACGAATTTCAAAATACCGATTTCCATCATTCCGAATGGTTCAAAATTCCGAATATTACAACTCCGATTTATCATTACTCCTATTTTTATAATTCCTATATTTCAATATTCCTTACGATTATAATTACTCTTCTCAAAACACCGAGCTGCAATAGATCGAATAACAAAAAGTCTGACTTAATGATAATTTGAAATATTAACAATACGAATAAAAATATTTTGTTTCCCTGGTCACAATTTTAACCTAACCTAACCCAAATGATTAATCAACAATAGAGGGATCTGAAACTCGGCGGCTGCATGCAGCATGCAAACAGGCAGGCAACATGCAAGCAGGCATGCAGCAGGCATGCAACATGCAAGCAGGCATACAACATGCAAGCAGGCGTACAGCATACAAGCAGACATGCAGCATGCAAGAAGGCATGCAGCATGCAAGCAGGCATGCAGCATGCAAGCAGGCATGCAACATGCAGCAGGCATTGTTTCTGTCACGGCTCCGGCGCTGCGGGGTTTGGGCGGGCCCACGCGAGCTTATCGTCGCAAATGGTTTTAACGCTCACCACCGCAGCTTCGGCTTGCTGGCCGGCTTCGCCGGCCAGCCTCAGCTAAAACGCCTAAACTAAAAGTCAACATGTTATGCTACAAAATTTGGTGACAGAAACGAATCGCTGCACAACCGACTTCACGTAGTCTTGTCTGCCCTACCCTAGAGTGTAATTTAAGCCCGCGTAGGCGCGGAGGGGTGTGGCAGCTTATCGTCGCAGATGGTTTTAACGCTCACCACCGCAGCTTCGGCTTGATCATCATCTCATCCGATTTAGTCGATTAATTTTGGTCAAACTCTATACCAGTCCCAGAAATGGGAACACCCAAATACTTCGAAATATTTTATTCCGAATTTCGATGTTCCGATTTTCAAAAGTCCGAATTTCATAATACCTAATAATTGTAATGTCTGTTATTAAAAATCACGAAATTTATTTTACCGAAAGTCCTAAATGCGATTTGTTAGAATTCCGATTTCCATACGTTCGAAGAGTCAAGTGCACGAACGGTTCTTCGTCCGAAAAACGACATTCCGATTTTCAATACTTAGAATAAACTAGAAGTCATCATGTTGTACTACAAAATTTGGTGACGGAAACGAATCGCTGCAAAACCGACTTCACGTAGTCTTATCTGCCCTACCCTAGAGTGTACTTTAAGCCCTCGTAGGCGCGGAGGGGTGTGGCGGCCCGGGAGTTGAGGAGCAGGTGGCTTGAAGGCCCGCCGAAGCTGCGGTGGTGAGCGTTAAAACCATCTGCGACGATAAGCTCGCGTGGGGCCGCCTAAACCCCGCAGCGCCGGAGCCGTGACAGAAACAATGCCTGCTGCATGTTGCATGCCTGCTTGCATTCTGCATGCCTGCTTGCATGCTTGCATGTTGCCTGCCTGCTTGCATGCTGCATGCAGCCGCCGAGTGTCAGATCCCCTCTATTATAGGTGAATCATTTGAGTTAGGTTAGGTTAAAATTGTGACCAAGGAAACAAAATATTTTTATTCGTATTGGTGACATTTCTAATTATCATTAAGTCGGACTTTATGTTATTCGATGTATTGAAACTCGGTGTTTCCAGAAGAGTAATTATAATTGTAAGGAATATTGAAATTTAGGAATTATAAAAATAGGAGTAATGATAAATCGGAGTTGTAATATTCGGAATTTTAAACCATTCGGAATTGTAGAAATCGGTATTTTGAAATTCGTAATTGTGACTGTCGGAATAAAGTTTTTTTGTAATAATGTAGTGTACCCAATTTAAAACCGCCATCTGTTGGAATTGTCTGATCTAAGTATTGCCAATCCAGCCGTTGTTAGCCGTGTAAGTTTCGGTAACATGGCGCAAAAAGTCTTATAGCTTTAAGAAATCTATATCTATATATATATAATAAATCTGTAGAAAAATAATTTTTGTACATCAAAAGAAAATCCAAAAAAATTAGCCAGGGTATTAAAGAACAACCAATAGAACCCATTTCCAGCCTTTTTAGAATTTTTGTCTGTTTGTCTGTGTGTCTGTTTGTCTGTTTATATGTTCGGGTATCACGTAAAATATACTAAAGCAATGTAGATAACTTTTATACACAACGATTGAGCGTAACTTGAGGTAACATTTAGTTTTTGTTTTATTGCAATCGGTTCAGTCTATCAAAAGATATTAGATTTTAAAGTAATCATGAAGAAAAATAACACACATTTCATTACTTCAAGATAAACTAATGTTTATAGTTGAGCTACCCAACTGTCCGATAGATGTCATTGTGCATATTATGACATCTCTTTTCTGAATGAACTAGGTTGATAGATGATTTTTATTTCGATAGATGTCGTTGTGCATTTCTTTTGACTCGCGGTGTTAAGATTTGCCCGTGTTTGCTGATTGCATGATTACGTAGGGTTTTGAATGTACTGAATTGATTCGAAATAAGGTCTTGGTTGCCTAGAAGTATGTCGTTGTCCAAAATTGGTTATTAAAAAATCTGTATTCTTTGGGGAAATTGAATTAGGTATGTAGAAGGTTGGATTTATTATAATTTAATTTTAAATTATTGAAAGTAGATTTTTATTTCGATAGATATCGTTGTGCTTGATAGTTGAATTTTGTTTCGATAGATGTCGTTGTGCATTGCTTTTGACTCGCGGTGTTAAGATTAGGGCTTTGTTGGGCTTGGTTGGCTAGAAGTATGTCGTTGTCCAAAATTGGTTATTAAAATATTCTGTTTTCTTTGGGCAAATTGAATTATGTACAAAGTTGGATTTGTTATAATTTAATTTTAAATTATAATGTCAGTCGATCGAAAGTTTGTGCTGTCGATTCGTTTGTAACGCCAATGTACAGACGATTCGAATTTTATTGAGCCTGTCCGATTGAATGTATTTGAATGTAGTAAATTAACCCTGTCTCTCATAATTTTCTCAGCACAAATCTATATACCTACCTATGTAAAAGAGGAAACTGACTGACTGACATATCAACGCACAGCCTGAACGGCTGGGGTTAGAGACTTGAAATTTTGCCGGTAGGTACTTTTATGACGTATGCATTCACTAAGGAAGGGTTTTTGGAAATACTAACCCTAAGGGGGTAAAATAGAGAATGAAAGATTGTATGAAAATCCGTCATTTTTGTAGTTAAAGGCATTGAAACTTATATTTAGTAGTTCAGCTAAAACTAAAAATAAATATTTTAGAATTTTTGGAAATTCCACCCCAAGGGCGTAAAATAGGGGATGTAAGTTTGTATGAAAAGTGTGTAATTTTTTAAGTGAAAAGCATGAAAATTGGTATGGCCTTTCCGTTAAAAATAAAAATATGTATTT
This sequence comes from Pseudoips prasinana, assembly GCA_951640165.1. Lineage (NCBI taxonomy): Eukaryota > Metazoa > Arthropoda > Insecta > Lepidoptera > Nolidae > Pseudoips > Pseudoips prasinana. The sequence goes on along the minus strand of OX621241.1, from coordinate 11,747,499 downwards.
CAGGATTTTAGGAATTTCCACCCCTAAGTGCGTATAATATTCCAAATATCTATTTATTATATTTCAAATTCCTCAGAACCATTATAGGTATACACGCAACATACATCCCCTATGTATGTTGCGTGTGGGTATACCTATAATGGTTCTGAGGAATTTGAAGCCACCTAAACTTTGCAACGGCACTAGGCTTCAAGTCAAAGCTTTGCATCGTGTTATAGAGGCTACTATTATGCCTGGATCCACCCAGGGAGAAACAGTGTTCGTGTCACGTATTCCGTTAGTGCCAAATGATCTCCCTTTTCAGTTTAAAATACTGTAGTTCCCTATAAAAGTGTGTGTTGCGATAACCATCAACAAATCGCAAAGTCCAACTCTCAAGTTAGCTGGAATTGACTTAAGGAAGGCGGGCAGGTTCACGTGGCGTGCTCACGTGTGAGTTCATCCCACAGTCTGGTCCATGTAGTGCGAGGACCTACGTATTTAGCTGATCTCCGTAAAATGGATGATATTGAACACCCCACATACCAGGCCGCTTGCCGAGCACGCCATTTATTAGATGGAGGTCAGCATTGGGATGACGCTCTAGCGGAAGGATGCGTGAGCGATAGTCCACATCGCTTGCGACATTTGTTTGCCATCTTATTGACTTTTTGTGCGTTATCGGGTGCTAACCAGTTATGGCAAAAAAATACCATGACAAGTTCACTGAAGATTTTATGAGACATGTACAACTAAATACTGATGGAGAAATTCCTGACAAGGTACGTGAAATTTGTCACAACAGGTCCTTATTGGCTATTCAAGAGATAGTTAAAAGTATAGGAGGGAACCTGATCAGTTAGAGGCTGCAAAAATGCACAGGAGTTTGCCAATTTATTGTAAAAAAATAGGCGATGGCACATACCCCGTACAAGAAGATGGAAAAGTTATATTGATTGGTAATCTCTGCTCTTACGTTACATCACAGCTGGAGATAATTTCTTCTGTGTACGGAGATACCACAAACATTGGCAATCAAGCTGGTTCTTGACTATGTCAGCGAGCTATTTTGTCTCCCCGCAATGACCAAGCTGCGGCAATTAATTTCAAAATATTGACTATTGCGTCCGGGAATAGTAAAGAATATAGCTCAATAAATACAGGTATGGAAGAAGATGACGCCACGCATTACCCGGTAGAATTTTTGGATTCCCTCAGCACACCCGGACTTCCAGCCCACAAAATAGTTTTAAAAATCGGTGTACCAATAATTCTCCTCAGAAATTTATGTCCCCCCAAACTTTGTAACGGCACTCGGCTCAAAGTCACAAATCTGCAGCAAAACATTATCGAAGCTGAAATATTAACAGGTTGCGGCGCCGGTGATATTGTTTTTATTCCAAGGATACCTATAATTCCTTAAAACTTTCCTTTCTCTTTCAAACCAGTGCAATTCCCAGTCAGTCTCTGTTATGCCATGACGATTAATAAAGGTAGACATTATCCGTTGCGGGGATGGACCTAAGTATTGGATGCTTTTCCCATGTTCAACTATACGTAGCTCTTTCACGCGTAAACAACCCCAATAACGTTTTTGTGTACGCTCCAGATGGTTCCACAGGTAAAATAAAGAAGCACTAAATTAAATTAAAAAAGAAATTGTATCGGTATCCTCCCACAGCGCTTTACATTAAAAAATACATTGTTAAGTTCCGACATCCACGCGAACAAAGTCGCGGGCACAGCTAGTATCGAATATATTGTATAAATTCGAAGTGTAAGTACCACGGTGCGGTGGCGGAGCGGTTAACGCACATGGGGCCGGATTTCCCGTGGTCATGGGTTCCATTACCACCCGCAATTAAATTTATACAATTCATTTAAAAGTTGAAACCTCAATTCACAAACAAACGTCAAACAAAACGTCAGCTGAACGTCGCGTTCAAATAGATGAAGGTTAAAAAAAACATAATCATTCGTTTATCGGCTTCAAAGTTGAAAATCGATTCCGGACCATTTAAGATACGTTACATGTGCCTTTGCCACAGTAACACAACTCTGAAAAGCATTCTCAAATTAACTATATACCTACGGCTGGTGATTCTATAACAAAAATTATAAATAAATTAATTATGTATATTGTATTCTAAAATGCCCCAAATAAATTAAAATTAATATAAGTAGGTAATATTCAACCGCAGTGCTTACCTTTCCTAATCTGTGCGATATCTTAAAAGTTACTTAGTTTATAGTAATAGGAGACTGATAAATCTTTTGGGAAAAAAAGATTAGTTTAATTTTTTATTACTTATCGTATGGTAGTGGTTACGCTAGTATCAGAGTTGTTCAAGCTACGTAGTAATCCTCTGACATAGCTTAACTGACTGTCGTCTAATGACTACAACAGGGACGGACTGTTGAGCGTGCCCTCCGACGCACGCGCACGACGACGCGACGACGCACGGAAATTAAACCACTGCACTGGCGGTCAATGATCTATGGACCGAACGCATGCTCACCGATGAAAGTAATCCGTTAGAAAGGAGATCGGCAACCGCCCCATAAAAACATGGCCTGGAATGGATGAAACTCCATGAAAGCCGGGGTTAGTCGGGAAGGCGAAAACGGAATCCAGAAAAAACGTCGTCGTCGTAAATACATAAGAATGTAAATCAAACAATCAGTTCAATATGACTGATAAAAAAGTGCTGCCGATTATTATGAAGAATTGATTCCTTCATTGATTTATAAATCAACATACCTGCCATACATACCTACTATTGATTTATATTATGACAATTGAGGATAATATTATGTACGCAAATAATACATATTTTAAGACAGTGAAATCATAACGCCTCTGACAATGACAATGTAATAATAACTTCAAGAGTGGAAAAATAAATATTTCCCCAACGGCTCAAAAGACCGAAGCAGCCAGACCATAACAGACAGTTTAAAAAACACGAATGCCGGAATAATATAATTTACTTTCGAGAAGACATAGAATGGGAATGTACAGACGCCAGCACATCAAGCTACCCCAATCTGTCAAATATCCCCAATTGAAAGTGAACCTTCTACTTTGGGATAGAGTTGAAAATCTATAAAGAAATTTGACAGATTGGGGTAGCTGGATGTGCTGGCGTCTGTACCAATGTTTGCACACGCTCTCGTGTATAAGCTGTAGGTATACGCTCTTATACATATATTACACTTATATTGTACTCATTCTTCAAACCGTAGGCCAGTCTCAGGTGTATAAATAAAAGAACCTGCGAGATGCGACATAGTTAACGGCTTCTACTGGATTTAAATGGCACCCTGTATAATATTAAGTATACAAAACAACAAAGAATTATCTATAGTTCTACTTTGTATTTGAATTATAATAAAATACCTAGAAAATCGCGAGTATTTGTACTCAAAACTGATAGATAACGTTCTGCGGTTAAACAACAATATGTAGAGGTGTTCATTATGATTAATTAATGTAGTGCCAGAAATAGCATAAATACAATTATTACTCATTTGCATGGCCACAGGAAGCGCTCGGCTATATGGAGTTATTTGATTGTAAGCTTTATACTCCCGATATAGAATCTAGTTTACCTTAATAATAATGTCCTCCTAGCCGATCTGGGCCTCGGCGGCCAGTCCCAATGGAGACTAGCTATCTGCGCGGGACATATTATTATGGTGTACAATTGTCTGCGCAACTACAGGGTCACTTTCTATTCCATCACTCTCATGATCCGATGGGACTACTAGCGACACGACCGCATAGGGGTCAGGTACAGGACCGACGGCTTTACGTGCTTACGTGCCAGCTTCCAGACCTCGGGCTGATACTGAGAAATCTCTTATGGGAAAAATTCCAAAATTTGGATTTGAACCCAGGACCTCATTATCTACGGGTGAACACACTACCGCTAGATCCTGATGGAATACAATATAAATGTTTTAAATGCCATTTAATATCTAAATCAAAATAAAAAATATTTTATTTCAAAGAAAATATAATACAATAATAATAATTCTTAATAATAAAATTCTGTGTGTACTTATGTACACGCGTTAGAAGTTATACTTCTTAATATACAACTTGAACATAGTTATCAATTTTCATACCACCTAGAACTAACGTCATGCTGTTATTTTTACGAAGAGCGCGCACGATGCGCGCGCATCGTTAATTCACTCTCATACCACCTAGAACTAACTTCATGCTGTTAAATTTTTTGGTGTCGGTGTGCGCGCGCATCGTAAAAATTCACTCTCATTATTTTTCTCCATCGCGCCAAAAGAAGTATAACTTCAAAAATATAATAAAATTCTTCATCAACATATCAGATTACGTCCACAACTGGACAAAGGCGTCCCAAAGATCTCCACAGATGCCGGTCTTGCGATATCCGCATCCAGTGTTTTCCAGCGGCCATCACAAGAACATCGGTCAATTGTACGGAGCCTGTTCACCCTGTGTCTACCGGTACGTGGTCGACTCAAGAACTTTTCTACCTCAGAGGCCGTCGTTTCTACGAGCTATGTGCCTTACCCAATACCATTCATCGTCTTATTATAGTAAAGATATTTTTGCACCAAACGCTGTCTACGTAAGTGCCAAGAGTTAAGTTCAAGTATAGGCATAAGAGTAATTCCATCGGTAAACGTGTAAGGACTTATACACTTTTAAACTTTTGCGTATCATAATTATATATGAACATTGTTAACAGGTATTAACGCGACTAACCTTATTTTTATTTTGTCATTTCGTGACCACGATCAATGCAACTTGGTCGAAACGTCGTCGGGAAAATAAAAATAAGGTTAGTCGTAACGCGACTAATCTTATTTTTATAATACATGTTAACAATGTTCATATATGTAAGGACTTAATTTTCTTGGATAATAAGAATAAAGAAATAGTAAATATCTTGGGACAACTACCTCACTGTGATCTGATCGCAAACTACGCAGAGCCTGTAGGTACTATGGTATAAATTAATGAATCTGAAATGCTCTCAATATTATTAATAAATAGCAAAATTTTAAGAACCTCGTACATACTATACTTTTATTTTTTATGTAACGGCTATTTAAATAAACCATAACAATACCTAAATATTTTCATTTAATAATATCTAATAATATCTATGTGCAACAAATTTGGGTTGACTGATGTCTTCCCGGCCGAATTTCGGCCAGGGCTGCCATTCTCAATGGAGATTAGCCAATTGCGCAGGACATATTATAGTGCACAAGTGTGTGCGCAAACGCAGGGGCACTTTCTGTTCCATCACTCTCATGATCCGACTGGACGACTAGCGACACGACCGGAAAGAGGTCAGGTACAGGACCGACGGCTTTACGTGCTTTCCGAGGCACGGGGGTGTAACCGCCAACTTCCAGACTTCGGGCTGATACTGAGAAATTTCTTTTTACGGAAAAATCACTAATTTTGGCATGCAAGGTTTAACATAAGCAGTGGTAAGTAAGCATGTCAACATGAAAGATACACAAAAGTATTTACACCCCATACAAGAATAACGATCAGATTATGCATTTTGTATGAGGCGCCAAAAGAAATTAGCTTAGAATGGTTACGTCACCTATTCTTGATAGTAACATTCCGGAGATGATTCACTCACTAATAACTCAATATTATCGTCAATTTGTATTCCTTTCCGGCCGTACGCAGGTAGGGAAATACCCGAGTCATAGGAATTTTTAGTAATAATAATAATATCCTGAGATATTATTCATTCACAGACGGCCATCTGATCCCAAACTAAGCAGAGCTTATACTATGGAAACCAGATAACTGATATAGGTACTACATATACTATTTTTTTTGTAAATATGTACATACTTATATAGATAATTACACCCAGACTCAGGACAAACAGACATGTTCATGCACACAAATATCTGTCCTGGGTGGGAATCGAACCCACGACCTCCGTGAAAGGCAGCGTATCTACCAACCACGCCCACCGGCCCCTCAATTTCATTCATATTGCAATATATTTATATTCAGGCATTCGTCTAACGAGTCTGCCAAGCACCATTCAAGTGCTTTGGTGGTCGCGGCAGACAAATACACGACTTTTCTCATCAGCACCATCAGGGCAGCGGCGTCGTCCTAGGAATGTCCTATTATTTTTGTAGACGATCCAAATGAGATCACGGCTTACCTAGACAAGTCAAGGTTATCATTAACTCCATAATCCAAATCCAAATCTGGAACATAATCCGCCATAACATACTCGCCGGCCTGAGACAGATGAGCGCTGTAGCTCCACGTATTGAGTAACAGAGGAAGAAAGGGACACATTGTTCCTTTAATATGGGCCATGTTAATTCGCTATTTTTATTTTTAACCGTAAGTTTTATTTTAATACCAAAAAATGGTCTCAATTCCATTGTTTTCATTCTAGTTCATTAATATTAAACTACATAATTTTAATGCTAATTAAAGCATTAAGCACTGTGATCGATGGAAAGACGCAAAGATGATTGACTTGACTTTATGGTGTACCATCAGGTTACATCATAAAGTCAATCATTACTGATTCGATTGGAAGATTACTACATAGTGTGACAATATATTTGGACTTTACTAGTCTCAATGTTCCTATTGGTTACAATGTCGAAAATACCCAACATAGATTACTAGCCATACAATCTTATACTTCTTTGCGGCGTGTTTATTTTCACACATTTCTAACACTTAAAGTTTCCAAATATAACTCAATTTTGAAAATTATGACTTATTTTGTTACGAGACAGTTATATCGCATGAAATTTAGTTTTAGTTTGAATCTCTACGACGCATTCCGTTTTGTCCGTATTTGCTTGGTTGGTAAAATTATAGTAAAACGTAAACTTAACAAAATAAGTATTTATTATAATGAAAATAGTATTACAAAAAAAGCGTAATTAAATGCTTTGTTATGGCACATTATTTTTGTCATTTCTACAAAATTTCGGTATTTCTTAGAATTATCAGAATTTATCCTATTTTATAATATTATTTACTGGTATAATAGAGCTATTAAGAGGTCTTTTGTTGAGGGATACGTTACATACTACTTTAAACTTTTAAGTACTTTATCAAAACCATTCCGGTGTCCGATAATTCACTTATCAAAACTGATGTCAAATTAATCAGTATTCAATCAATAATGAATACATCGGTGGTTGAAATTTGACTTACATGACTAATGCTCATTTTACTGGAGGATAGAAAAAAATTTCATTACTTTTGATTCAGAAAGCAATTAATTTGGCGTAAAGGGCTGTTTTGGCATTTTAACTAACGACATATATAACAAATCCTTGCATAAATTGTACAGAATATAAACAAATGGTTAACATCTACTTAATGTTACACAGTACAATATTAAACGAGATATAATTAAAATTTAATGAAAATCTCTTCTCTTATCTCGAGTTACTTACAAGTCTAGCCTAGCTAAAATTATATTGCTTGCATTTTACATAACATTTAATATAATGCATAGATAACACGTAGGAATATAATTCTGTCAAATATAATATGTCAATCAATTTAAAACTATCTAGTTCATACATACTACAATGTGTTTTACAACAAAATATTGAAAAAATTATTAAGAAGAAAGTATAACAAATATACGTGGGCTACTTACAGAATTTTAATTGCTATTACACAGCAATAAACAGAGACATCCACCATGGTGGCTTAGCTAACCAGGACTGCAGTTTGTTCCTTTCTGGCAAAATGACTGGATCTCTCTTTGGCTCAGGCATCTTAGAGTATTCTAATAAAGTTTTACAATCTATATTGTGACGCATGAAATTAGTTTTAGTTTGAATCTCTACGACGCATTCCGTTTTGTCCGTATTTAGGCTTGCTCCTTTGACGGTCAAGGGGTCCACTATAGACGAATTTGTAGTACAAACTGTAAAGTTTGTCATTGTAGTATTAAATGTCACTGCTGGGTTCAGTAGAGTAGAATTTAATAGCGCCGTCGAATTCAACATTGTGATATTGCCTGTTAATGTTGAATTCATCAAAGTTGCATTTATCGCATTTACTGGCAATGTATTGTTTACCATCGTTGTATTCGTTACGCAGACCGTTTGATTCACCTGTGTCTGCACGGTCGGAGCCACTTTGGTGCTGCCTTCAGTAAAAGTCGAAACGATTTCACACGGGATTTTTAATTCACTCACTTGGCCGTTTTCCCTCACTTTCAATAAACATTTTGCCTCATCTGTGGGTTTATATTGGGGCTGATAGGAAGAGCTTGGTGTATCGTACCTTCGTCTGTAATAGTCGTCATAATAATAGTGATCATTGTAATGACTATGTGAGCGACCGAGATTGTACAAGGTCAAACCAGTCAGCAAATCTCCGTAGCGACTATCTGAGTGTCTATATTCAGTAACGTATACATACTGTGGTGTACTGTGGTAATATGTTGGAATGTAATGATAGCTTGATCCATGATTATACGAGCTAGAGCCATGGTAACCACTGTTTGTGTTATATGTATGACTGGGACGATAATTACTATTCGAACCGTGAGATCCGGATAATCCTGTGGAACTTGGGTACGAGTGAGTGTTGTACGATGATGAAGGTTTACTTGAACCGGAATTCCATGAAAAGCCGTTGTTACTGCTACTCGATCCAGATAGTCCAGTAGAACTTGATGGGTAGGAGTGAGTGTTGTACGATGTTGAAGGTTTATAGTTTGATCCTGTCGATCCTGATGAAGGTTTACTTGAGCCGAAATTCCATGAAAAGCCACTACTACTGCTACTCGATCCAGAGAGTCCACTAGAACTTGATGGATATCCGTGTGAACTTGAAGAACTTCCAGACAACCCTGTTGAAGATGGAGGATATTTATGGCCAGATGATGAACTTCCCCAGGTTGAAGAGCTTCCAGACAGCCCTGATGACGATGAAGGATAACTGTGCGACCCAGACGAACTTCCGGAGAGTCCTGATGACGACGACGGGTAACTTGGTTTGTTGTAGCTGGAGCCCCATGAACTTGATGAACTTGGTTTGTTGTAGCTGGAGCCCCATGAACTCGAGGAACTTGGTTTGCTGTAGCTCGAGCCCCATGAACTCGATGAACTTGGTTTGCTGTAGCTTGATCCCCATGAACTGGATGAGCTGGGTTTACCCCAGCTGCTAGATCCCCTGCTACTACCTCTGCTACTACCTCTGCTACTGCCTCTTCCACATTCCGTATATTGTATTAGTATACACGAAGCTAAAAGGCACAACAGTAATATCCTGTTGGCCATTTTACGTGGCTCAACACGCAAGAGCGCGGACTCGTTTGATTATAGTAGTAAGAGTTGGTTGGTTTTATTGAAAGCATCAATACATGCGTGTACGCATGACGTAAGCGCATGTTCAGAGAATATAGGATTGCTATCCTTTTCCCGCACACAAACTTCCGATAAGAAGAGGCTAGAGGTGAAGTAAACATGACGTTGATTCGTCCAATTCGTATAAGAGATAACAGTTAACGAGCAATTAGACAATAATATTTTTTTATTTGAAGACCGGTTTATTTATCTCGTATTGAAACTATTATGAAACGCTACATTGTGAACTTTGGGAATTCCGATCAATGATTCGTTAGCTATTAATCTGAGACTGGACATACATACTTCAATATAAATTTCAAAAAGCCTTTTATTCAATGATCAAACCAATGTTTTTCACATTTATTATGTATCTAAATTTAAAATTTCAAAGTTAATTAAAATGTAAAATAATAATATCCTGGGACATTATTTACACACGGCCATCTGATTCCAAACTAAGCAGAGCTTGTACTATAAAATAAGATAACAATAAACATAAGTATATGCTATGTACGTTTTCACAATTTATTTTTACCAACCAGTTTGGTCAGGATGTCCTTCGACATAGACCGGCCATTTTCTACTCGTCTCTGTCTCGAGCTAGTCTTCGCCCGCATCTTTTTGGTAGATCATCTTCCCATCTTTTTATTTGTGGTCGTTTGTGTCTTTTCCCATTTCTAGGATAACATTTCAAATGTTTGTCGTCCATTTTTCTTTTCCTGTTCTCATAATGTGTCTCATAATCATTTTTAATAAACGTAATTTACTTCTGTCCCTTTCCTTATTTTTGATGTATTCCACCTGCCACTTATTTGCCACTGATTTATATTTATCATGCTTATTTACATATTGCATTGACAAACTATCAGTTTTTGGTTATTTTTGCTTGCTACGTTTACACACATATGTAAGACATATAAGATTAACAAGCAGAAGATATCTCTTCTGCTTGTTAATCTTATATGTCTTACATATGGGTGTAAACGTAGCAAGCAAAAATAACCAAAAACTGATAGTTTAGTTTAGTTTGATAGCTTTAGATTCTCTCCGGGGCACGAGAGTATGGCATCGCCAACTTCCATATTCCAAGTTACTACTAGGTGTTTTTCAACACCAATTAAACTTTTTGGAGCGACCGATATTTGAACTCAGGACCTCATTGTTGGCGGTTGAATAGGCTACCATTAGACCAACAAGACACTCATAAGGAAGAGTAACAAACAGCGTATCAGATGTTAATAGCTAACTAACTAGTTATGCCCCGGCTTCGCAAAGGTATAGAAAGTTTTATATGGAAATAATAAATAATTTACGGTCACTGTAGCCTAGTTGGTAGTGCTCCTGCCTACGAAGCTGGTGGTCCTGGGTTCGAATCCCGGTAAGTGCAAATATTAGTGTGATGAGCACGAATATTTGTTTCTGAGTCATGGATGTTTTCTATGTATTTAAGTATTTATCTATGTATATAAGTCTGTATATCGTCGGCTGGTACCCATAGTACAAGCTTTGCTTAGTTTTGGGCCTAGGACCAAACATGTGTGACAATGTCCGTAGATATTAATAATAAATAGGTACCTATATAGAAATTTCTTTTATTGTTTTTACTTACAAGTAAAAATATTGTTAAGATCAACAACATTATTTTTCAAATATACTTTTGACTTATTAAATAAAACCATCAATTACTAGATAGTTCTAGAAATAGGTACACTGGCTAAAATTGGTCACGGTATTTCGAGAAAATATTAAAATTGTATTGATGTAATGTTGTTGTGTGGTGACGGCGGCGGATATCAGAATATCATCACCTCAACACATCCCGTGGGGCGCGTAGGAAGGAGTTGACCCGAGGGAATGTCTATTAGAGTATAGTAAAAATATTAGACTTAAACTAGATAATTAAACTTAAACATAATCTCTTGACAATAACTTGATACGAGCTAGCTATATCATTGCATTATAAAATAAATTTTATAAATGTTTTCATACAGTCAATACAATGTGTACCTAAATATCTATGTTACTAGAAATAATAATGTATACCTACAACTATATAACTACAAACATGTTCTGACTATTTACAAGCGCTTTTTTAAAGTCTACGTGGATAAAAACTTTTTTATTTTATTTATTTTAAAAGAGGACAGATAGTGTCTTCTTTCTGAGTACTATGAGCATTATACTGCGATCGTCAACCCCTCTGCCAAGATTGGCGATTATGGTATGTCACCAAGATAAGTAAATGTAATATAAATTTAATTTTTTATTTTAATGTTTAATTTTAATTTTGTATTTAGTTTAATATTATATAACTGTAAAATGTGGTGATTATTTTGTACGCCGTTATTGTCATATGCATCAGTGACCATTGTTATAATATTTGCTATGTGAATTGTTAATGTTTAAGATGTGGCTGTACTCAATAAATAAATAATAATAAAAAAAGATGATTCTTGGAAGCCTCCCTTCTGTCCAGCAGTGGATTTCTTAAAGCTGTTATGATGATGATTAAAATTGTGATTCAATATTTTTTCTTATATACTATGGTGATACGAGTACGAGATGATTGCCTCGTTGGTCTAGCGGTAGCGTGTTCACCCGCCAAGAACGGGGTCCTTGGTTCAAATCCCGGGTCGGGCCAAAAAGTGATTTTGGGACTTTTCTGTAAAAAGAAAAAAATCACAGCATCAGCCCTATGTTTGGGAGTGGGTGGTATTATATCCCCGTGCCTCGGAAAGCACGTAAAGCCGTCGGTCCTGTACCTGACATCATCGGATCATGAGAGTGCTGGAATAGAAAGTGCTCCTGGGTTTGCGCACACACTTGTGCACTATTATATAGCTTATAGCGATTTCAATACTGTTGAACATTGATTTCAGTGTTGTTTTAAATTAAAATGTACATTAATGCATCTTAATAACTCAAAATTTTATTACCTTCTTTTAGGAACCTTATACAACACATTGAATTTATATTTTAAAGTGGCGTGGTTGGTTCATACTTGCCTTTCCAGCCGCAGGTCATGGGATCGATTCCCATCCAGAACAGATATTTATGTGCATGACATATCTGTTTTGTCCTGAGTCTGGGTGTAATCTTCTACTATATAAAAATAAGTCGGGTTTTCCTTCCTGACGCTATAACTCCAGAACGCACGAACCGATTTCCACGGTTTTGCATTCGTTGGAAAGGTCTCGGGCTCCGTGAGGTTTATAGCAAAGAAAATTTATAAAATTTAACGCGTGTAACACCGCGGGGCACAGCTAGTTATGTATATAAGTATGTATTTACAAAAGGAAAGTAGTATATGTAGTATATCAGTTATCTGGTTTCTAATGTACAAACTCTGCTTAGATTGTGATCAGATGGCCGTGTGTGTATAATGTCTCAGGATATTACTATATAAATTAACTAATTTTATAACAAGCTCCCTATTGATATAACTAAACTACCTGATAATAAGTTTAAGTCACACATTAAACGTGAACTTATGGCTAAGGGTTACTACACTACTAAGGATTACATTGACGATAAAGACATTTGGCGGTCGGCATCTACCTGCACATAGTCCGCTGGAGATCTTATAGCCATATAGACATGAGTAATCTTTTGTGTTACATGAACTATCTGTAATAAAACTATCTATTATTTAAATATTCTACAAATTCCAGAACTGTTGGTTGTGTCTCAAAATGATTAATGTTACTTTTATTTTGACGTTTTTTTTTCTCTTTCTAATATATTAAACCTAAAATAAATAAATAATCAGACAACCGATCGAGCTTATATTGTGTTATTAACACAAGGTCCGTCATAATAATATCACCTTAATATAGACAGAACCATTGCCAATATGTATTACAAATATTAGACTTAAACAAAAAATTTGACTTAAACTAGAGAATTAAACTTAAACATAATCTCTTGACAATAATATAATATAAATTTGTTAATGTTTTAATACTATCAGTACAATGTGTACCTAAATATCTATGTTACTAGAAATAATAATGTATTCAACTATAATACTACAAACATGTTCTGACTATTTACAAGCGCTTTTTGAAAGTCTACGTGAAAAAAAAAAAAAAAACCATAGTAAACGCAAACAATATATGTAGTAGAATCTAGATTCAACTATTGGGTATACAAGGTTTTACATAAGTAGTGGTAAGTTGAGGAGCTTAATTTCACCGTAGCTTAGTTGGCAGTGCTCCTGCCTACGAAGCTGGTGGTCCTGGGTTCGAATCCCGGTAAGTACAAATATTTGTGTGCGAGCACGAATATTTGTTTCTGAGTCATGGATATATCGTCGCCTGGTACCCATAGTACAAGCTTTGCTTAGTTTGGGGCTAGGATGATCTGTGTGACATTGTCCCTAGATATTATTATTATATTATTATTTGTCTAACAAACAGTACAACGCAAAAAAATAGCTAAGAAGCTTAGAATGTTAACGTCATCTATTCTTGATAGTAACATTCCGGAGATGATTCACTCACTAATTAACCTGTATTGGGTTCCTGAGTGATATGATAACCGGTCCGTAAGTCATCGGCGAGGTCAAGCAACAAGGCTCGCGGTCAGTCCATAGATGGGTGACCACTAAAATGGTTTAATTTCTCAGCGTCTCCGTACTGCGGAGGGCACTTGTCGGTCCCGGTTGTAGCCATTAGGCAGCACTCGTTAAGCCATGTCAGAGGCCTACTGGGCGCCTTGAACAACTCTGACGCTAGGGTAACCACTGCCCATACGATACTGTAAGTTTTACAAAAATAAAATGCTCGGTCAACCGTCCGAAAAAAGATAGAAACATTTATTAATTTATTTAATCAACTAAACATTATCATAACAGGTTTTGTACCCAATGCGAAAATGCGAACAATATTATTAATTATTACTAAGTAGATCGAGAGTCACCCTCACCAATTTCGTCAATGAACAATTGAAAATATCAACTCTTTATGAGGCGCTGTTTATTACACTTAGGGCCAGCGCAGACAGAGAGGAGCGCAGCGGAGAGGATTTTATTAAGGCACTAGAAAATCAACTTTAAAATTATTTAAATAAAGTGCATATGCTTGAACATTATAATGCGCGAGACTGCGCGAGCATTTTGTCAGGTTCAAGCATATATGCACTTTATTCCTATAGCTCTAAAGTTGATTTTCTAGTGCCTTAATAAAATCCTCTCCGCTGCGCTCCTCTCTGTCTGCTCTGACCCTAAGTATGCCTCTTGCCACCGGTGCGAATTTACCTATGTTAGTGCGCGCCACTGAGACGTCAAAAAGCCGTGCCCTCGGTGTCTGCCGCAACGTGGTGGAACAAGCAGCCTTATTGAGTCTAGTACCTATACTAGGATTATTTAACCTTTTTTTTTTTTTTTTTGTTTAGGCAGGGGGAATACCTAACTACTAATACCTTAATTACATAGTAATACTAACCTACCCGCAAAAAGTGTCTGCGGGTGGGTATGTCGGACTCGCACCGACTAAACCTAACCTGCCGTGGACTTCTTCTGGCGCCTGACAGGGGGAGCCCCGGGAACGCGGGTATGCCGCTCCGGTGCCCAGGATTATTTAACCTACCTCGAAACACTTCGAATAAATACTTTGCTAACGTTAAGTCACGCCGTATCTTCCGTAGGTACATGAATAAATACTTTATGTGTGATAACGCTGATAAATGATAAGGGCTTGAAAAGAGGTGCAAGTCAGACCCAAACATTAGACGAAGTATAAGCTTAGAACATAGCCTGATTTACTAATACTGAGATTACAATAAAGTCTTTAAAGTTGAGATTAAATTAGGCCTCAACATAAATTTATATTGAGGCCTAATGAGAATATTTATACATATATTCTCTTCTTAAGTAAAGACAACGCCCACACTAGGGAATCTAATACCTGTGTCGCGGGGTACTTTACAAACAATCTAATTAACGGACACAAATTAAATCAAGACTCAGAACAACTATTTATGGGTCACACAAATAGTTGTCCAGCGCGGGACTCGAACCCGCGACATGCACTACTCAAATCCTTTGGTGGTCGCGACAGACAAATATGTACACGACTTTTCTCGTCAGCACTGCCAAGGCGGCAACGTCGGCCGGGGAATGTCCTATAATTCTTCGTAGACGATCCAAACAATTAGATCGCGGCTTACCTAGACAAGTCAAGGTTATCATAAACTCACGTACACACGGCTACATATCAAACTATAAATTTCCAGTATAAGCTGATCTCGCGTTGTATAGGATTTCCATACAATGAGGGGTCAGCTTATATTGGAAATGTATAGCTTGATATGTAGCCGTGTGTACACAATCCGACGTATTGCACTCGCCGGCCGGAAGTACGAGGTATTCCTCGAAGCGCTACCATTTTGAAGCGCTACTAATGAAGCGCTCCTGTTTTATTCCTCGGAGCGCTACTAAAAGTAGCGCTCCCAATAGCAAATAAAAATATTAACTTTTATTTCCTCGAAGCGCCACTATGATTAACTTTCGAATAGAGATAGGATACTAACTGAAACTATCGATATGAAAGAAACAATGTAATCGAAAATATATTATATCAATACGTGTCTGGCTCTATCTCTATAGGACATTGTCTGGAGATGTTAAGATTTTAATATGTTTATAGCTTGTAAGAAATTATTATTATTCAGTACTAATTGAGATATAACAATCTGTGATTTTTAATATTAAAGCTTATTTCTTTTTTATAAACTTACTCTTAATGTTGATATTGTTCTTAATGTGATTTTATGTATCCTATTTGGAATTGTTAAACATTGCAAATAAAAATTAACCATCTGTGATTATTTATTATATTTAGTTAAGCAATAACTTTTAAGACAACGAAACAATCTGTGTTATTTTGTAATTTTACTGTTTCTCCCTACTAGTAATTAATGTGATTTTTACCCGTTCTAATAATTATGAATCTGTTATTATTTATATAACTAAACAATACCAAGCAACAAAACAAAGAACAAATTAAATTAGATATTTTAATTATTTTTTTTTGTGATTGAGTCGTTAAAGAGGATGTATGATTTAATATATAATAGTTAACAGTGTTAAAAGTAGTAAAAATTCAAATTAATAATCAGCAACAAAGTCTTATACAGATTCATTCCCTAAGCGGCAGCTATATGTCGCCTTACATTATATAATGTGCCTTCTCTCCGCTTACTCACTCGTTTTTGGTTTGGATACATAACATACATAACATAACAAAACAAACATAACATATCATACAATACAAAAACAGCCGGCTACATGGCGGCTTAGCTTACAGCAATCGAATCCAAAAACGAGTGAGTAACTGTTACATTTTCATAATTCATTTGTAACTTTTTTAATGATGTAGCAAACTGTATTTACGATAACACCACCCAAAGTAATCTTGTAATTATTACGTAGGTCCTGGCTGCTGCAATGTGATTATTATACGCATATCATTTATATCTGTGCTTTTTATTTATGAATAGCATCCTCTTTGAATACACAATAACATTGGTCATTATTTCATTATAGTGCCGAAAGCAATGCCAAAGCAAGCTCAATTTTGTTAAACCAATCTATGTTCAAGGAGTTTGCAAATTGTATAAAATAACGTGTTTTACTTATTATCGATAGTTTCAGTTAGTATCCTATCTCTATTCGAAAGTTAATCATAGTGGCGCTTCGAGGAAATAAAAGTTAATATTTTTAATTGCTATTGGGAGCGCTACTTTCAGTAGCGCTCCGAGGAATAAAACAGGAGCGCTTCATTAGTAGCGCTTCAAAATGGTAGCGCTTCGAGGAATACCTCGGAAGTACGAGGGTACGACTATGTTATTGAGAATTGCCAAACTGAAGTGGCAGTGGGCGGGGCACATAGCTCGTAGAACTGACGGCCGATGGGGCAGAAAGGTTCTCAAGTGGTGACCACGAACCGGAAGAGGCAGTGTGGGCAGGCCCACTACACGGTGGACCGACGATCTTGTGCGGGTCGCGGGCAGCGCAGGACCGGCTATTGTGGAGATCCTTGGGGGAGGCCTTTGTCCAGCAGTGGACGTCTTTCGGCTGATATGATGATGATGTTGTTACGTCGCAATTAATTTGTATTTTAAAAGTATATTTTATTTTAAAACAATACCCAATTATAAGTCCCCCTTTTATTCGCCTCGAGGTGACTAATATTATCCTATTTTTAATGAAGCATTAAACGCTGCCATGTATAGATGGAAAAACGCGGTCATTACTATATCGATAGGAACATTACAACTTACATAGTGTGACAATATATTTGGACACTACTAGTCCCAATGTTCCTTTTTCTTATAAGACAGGATGCCACCCGCAAAAAGTGTCTGCGTATTGTGGACTCGCACCGACTAAACCTAACCTACTGTGGACTTCTTCTAGCGAACTTCTTCCAGGGAACGCGTGTATGCTGCTCCGGTGCCCCCTTTTACGTCCCAGGTGGTCGGGACACGCACCCTGGGAGTGAACCCTGAGTTGCCCTCCCCAATCGCCGACTCAGTCTCAATGTTCTTACGGGCTACAACGCGGCAACTTCGGAAATGCCTAACATTGTTATTTATGCATTTCTGAATTTGGAAAGTAATAATTGTTAGGCTAACAATGATTACTTTCCACAAATGCTCCGTTGCTTATACTTCTGTGCGGCGCAGCGCGACGTAGATCGGTGATATGAACTAAGTATAATTGTTTGAACCTTAGCAATAGTTAATGTTAAATTAACACTAAAAGTACCCAAAAATAAAATCAATTTTGAAAATTACTCATTTTGTTAAGAAACGGTTTTATATGCTTGGTTGGTAAAAATATATTAAACGTAAACTTAACAAAAACACGTGTTTATTATAATGAAAATAGTATTACAAAAAAATGTAATTAAATGCTTCGGTATGGCACATTATTTTTGTTATTTCTATATTTCTTAGAATTATCAGAATCTATTTTATTCTATAGTATATATTTTCTTCTTATAATAAAGTTCTTCGGAGGTCTTTTGTTGAGGGATAAGAACATAAAACGATACTTCTTTAAACTAAAAGTTTAAAGAAGTATCGTTTTATGTTCTTATTATAGTACATTGCATAGACTGTACCTATCAATCAAAACAACAATGAATTGCGCTGTATAATGTTTCACATATCAAAAATGATGTCAAATTAATCAAAAGGTATTCAATCAATAGGCTAATGCTCATTTTTCTGAAGAATAAGAAAAATTTGCATTACTTTTAATTTAGAAAGCAATTAATTTGGCACAAAGGGGTATTGGCATTTTAACTATCGACATATATAACAAATTCTGGCATTAATAGTACATTATGTAAACAAATGATTACGCGTTCTGCTTAACGTTACACAGTACTTACAATATTAAATGCTTCTGTTCTCTAAATTATAATTACTTATCTTCTCTGGCTTTTAACTATTCTAGCTAACTAAAATGGTGCTTGCATATAACATTAAATTTAGTATAATGCATACATAACATGTAATATAATAATAGCTTAGAATATAATTCTGACACATCTATCCTACAAACAATTCAAATCTAATAGTTTTAAAACTAGTAGACTAGTCTGACTAGTCCATAAATCATACAACAATGTGTTTTACAACAAAAAAAATTGAAAACCAGTATTAAGAAGAAAGTAGGTATAACAAATATACGAGGGCTACTTACAGAATTGTTTTTGCTATTACACAGCAATAAACAGAGACATCCACCATGGTGGATTAGATAACCAGGTTTTCAGTATGTTCCTTTCTGGCAAAATGACTGGATCTCTGGTTGGTTCAGGCATCTTAGAGTATTCTAATAAAGTTTTACAATCTATATTGTGACGCATGAAATTAGTTTTAGTTTGAATCTCTACGACGCATTCCGATTTATTCGTATTTAGGCTTGCTCCTTTGACGGCCAAGGGGTCCACTATAGACGAATTTGTAGTACAAACTGTAAAGTTTGCCATTGTAGTATTAAATGTCTCTGCTGGGTTCAGTAGAGTAGAATTTAATAGCGCTGTCGAATTCAGCATTGTGATATTCCCTGTTAACGTTGAGTTCATCAAACTTGCATTTACTGTATTTCCAGGCAATGTATTGTTACCCATCGTTGTATTAGTTACGCAGACCGTTTGATTCACCTGTGTCTGCACGGTCGGAGCCACTTTGGTGCTGCCTTCAGTAAAAGTCGAAACGATTTCACACGGGATTTTTAATTCACTCACTTGGCCGTTTTCCCTCACTTTTAATAAACATTTTGCCTCATCTGTGGGTTTATATTGGGGCTGAGCTGAGCTTGGTGTATCAAACCTTCGTCTGTAATAGTCGTCATAATAATAGTGATCATGGTAATGACTATGTGAGCGACCGAGATTGTACAAGGTCAAACCAGTCAGCAAATCTCCGTAACGACTATCTGACTGTCTATATTCAGTAACGTATGTATACTGTGGTGAACTGTGGTAATATGTTGGAACAGTGTTTGTGTTATATGCATGACTGGTACCATATGAATTACTATTCGAAACGTGCGAAGCCTGGGATCCGGATAATCCTGTAGGACTTAATGGGTACGTGTGAGTGTTATACGATGTTGAAGGTTTATAATTTGATCCTGTTGATCCTGATGAAGGTTTAGTTAAGCCGAAATTCCACGAAAAGCCATTGTCACTGCTTTTCGATCCAGATAATCCCGTAGAGCTTAATGGGTACGTGTGAGTGTTGTACGATGTTGAAGGTTTATAGTTTGATCCTGTCGATCCTAATGAAGGTTTACTTGAGCCGAAATCCCATAAAAAGCCTTTGCTACTGCTACTCGATCCAGAGAGTCCAGTTAAGCTTGCAGGGTATCCATACGAACTAGAAGAATCTCCAGACAATCCTGTTAAAGATAGAGGATATTTAGGGCCGGATGATAAGCTTCCCCTGTTTGAAAAACTTCCGGAGAATCCTGATGTCGACGGCGGGTAACTTGGTTTACTTGAGCGCCATGAACTTGATGAAGTTGGTTTACTATTGCTGGAAAACCATGAACTTGGTTTGGTCCAGCTCCAGCCTTTTTTACATTCCGTATATTGTAACAATACACACGAAGCTAAGAGGCACAACAGAAATATCTTGTTGGCCATTTTACGTGGCTCAACACGCGAGGGCGCGGACTCGTTTGATTATAGTAGTAAGATTTGGTGTGTTTTATTTTCAACATCAATTCGTGCGTATGTGCATGACGTAAGTGCATGTTCAGGTAATATAGGATTTCTATCCTTTTCCTGCACACAAACTTCCCATAAGAGGAGGCTAGAGGTGAAGTAAACATGACGTTGATTCGTCCAATTCGTATAAGAGATAACAGTTAACGAGCAATTAATTAGAGAATATTATTTTTATACAGAATACCGGTTTACTTATCTCGTATTGAACTACTATGGAACGCTACATTGTGAACTTTGGGAAGTCCGATCGGTGACTCATTCGATAATTTACAATTACTAACTACTAATAATCTTCAACTTGTTCTTTTACTTTTATTTCCATTCATATTGGTGTCATCTCGCAGTCTCACCTTAATCGAGACTGTTGTTTAACCACGAAACCCATAGGGATACTAGTTCTAGACCAGGTCTCAGATTCTAGACTGTGTTTAATACAAACGTTTTATTTTTTATTCATGTAAATATGTAATGTTATTATTACATTTTTTCTACAAACTTGGGAGGTATGTAGTAATGGTATTGTTAGACATTTTTACCTTACCTTATTCAATTTATTTGCAGGTATTATCTCCGTATGCTGGGTGTCGGGTGCGGTTGTGGGTCTTCTCCCGCTGTTCGGCTGGCACAAGGACAATTCCAAAGACCGTTTCGATTCCGAGCCAGGCTGCTACTTCGTGGAGGTCATGGATTACAACTACCTACTTTTTCTTTACTTCGCCACAATCGTCACCCCCAGCGTGCTGCTAGCCGCTTTCTACGCTCACATCTACCGGGTTGTTGTCAAACAGGTAATCATATCTTCAACTCACTGAAACCCTCTTGTTAACCCGCACTGCTATCCTATAATATCCTGAGTCACTATTCATTCGATGGATTCATTTCTCCCTCAACGCTTTTGTCGGTGACGTTGTAATAAAAATATAAGGAAATGTTGCGATTCAAATTCAAATATAACTTAGAACTTGCCTGGAAGAGATCGTACCTAGCGATAAGGCCGCCATTTGTATAATCTGGATAACATGTTCGTTTATAGTTCTTTGTATGTAATGTTTTTTTTTTTTTGTGTACAATAAAGCGTTGCTTACTTATTAGAACTCCATTTAAAATCGTTGTAAAATATTTCGGTAAATTTACCCAAGTTAATCAATAATATAATAATAATAATTTAAAAGGCGAAGACACGCAATATTTAAAATGGCGCCAAAATGTGAAAATACGGGACAAAATTATGTAATGATAGGTACTGCATATTGAAACCCAAGAGTTCCATATTCAAATGACGTACCTAGTTCGTTTTTAAATATTGTAAGTGACCTGTTCCAGAAAATTTCAGTGCGCCCTATGTACCTATTATTCCAATCTTCGAGCATTTATGCTCGAAGATTCCAAAATGGTGATAAACCATCTGAAGACCTGAACTCATATCGAATATTGACATCACTATCTTCCTTAGCCAAGTTTTAGAATAACTTATCATATTACTGTGATTGCTGCGAGGAGGACCAACATTTCATCAGAATCAGTTATGGGTAGACCAAAATTTCATCAGAAGCGGTTATATAGGGAAATCAACAGCTGCCTCATTGAGGAAAACAGTAAACGCGTGCGACTGTAAATCATTACGCAACTGAAATAAAATTTAAAGGCTATTTATGCCAATAGCCGTCAGTTATTGGCATACATATATGACCATAAATATGATCATATGCTAAATTTGTGGCAACTGTAGAAAGAATATTTCAACCAAGGGTCGCTTTCCGCCTCAATTTTTTTTTATTCAGTTCCAGACGGTTTGCTAGCCTTAGGTATAACTTAGCTACTGTTGACCGTAAATGGAAACTTTAAAAATAAATTTTGTTAAGTTTCAAATAACTACTTTCAGGAGTAGTTTATTATTATATATCTCGTAGAATTCTGGAACAACTTTCGCTCGTTCAAACGCTTTTGCCATAGGTACCTACTATTGGAATCAAGTATTTCAGCTCTCTTTACTGGACCCTTAAAACTTCGGTCTTTTGCAGCTGGCTACTCTCGTTTGATGAAGGTCTCCTCTTTGCCCTGAAAGTAGCTATCTACTTTTGAATCACTTCTATATGTATTGCCATGTTTGAACTTGACACATAAATAAACGTTACGTAGTAGTGTACTTTAGAGGCAAGTTACCCTAACCGGTCGTAAGTGATCAATGAGGTTAAGCACATAGGCACGCGGTCATTCTATAGATGGGTAACCACTGGAAGTGGTTTAATTCATTAGCGTCTCCGTGGTTCGGAGGGCACGTTAAGCTGCCGGTCCCGGTTGTACTCGTAGAACATAGTTGATAAGTCATGTCAGAGGCCTGACCTGAACTACTGGGCGGCTTGAATAGTTGAATAACTCTGACACTAATAGTGTATTTTGAATAGCTGAACAGATAAAGGGCAGACCCCATAATTTATAAATTAATTGCTAAATTATTTTTAAGTTTCGAATACGTTTAAATTCAAGACCATACAGAACCAAGAGAACCTGTTTTGCAAGAGAAGCCGATAGACTAGCTGGTTGGGTTTTTCTGAATTTTACATGCGTAATTACCAATCGAAAGAAAATAATTATTTTCTTCCTATTGTCTACTATTTATCTGAAACTAAACAGCATACGTTCCCTGTTTTAATAGGACATAATAATTACGTAGTTTTACTAAAGTGGCCAATAATCACTATTTCCAAAAAACATAAAACTCAACTTCAATTTGACATTGAATTTCAACAACCGATTGAATCACAACTCATGCAGAAAGCATTCCCCATCGGACAAAAAAATAATGATTAAAATCGGTTCAGTAACAACGGAGACATCGAGTAACATACGAATAAAAAACATATTCAGATTGATAACCTCCTTGTACTAATGTATGATAAAACTGCTGTATACTAAAATCATTCTCGTTATTTTTTCAGCTAAGTGAAGTAATGACGGTGGACGGCAGTCGGGGCCGCATCTCGGGAGGAGGCACTATGCTACGGGTACTGGGAGCTGCTCAGAAGCGAGAAGTAAAGGCCACACAGAACCTCGCCATCATCGTATTCTTCTTCATCATCTGCTGGATTCCTCTTTATACTGTTAACGCAATTAAAGCCTTTATGCCCGACTTAGACATTCCAAACCCTCTCACATATTTCTGCATAATCTTCTCACACTTGAACTCTGCGATCAATCCGTTCTTGTACGCCTACCACTTAAAAGATTTCAGAGCAGCATTAAAAGGCCTGATTTGTGCCATCGCTGGCAGAGGACAGAATACAGAGGAAGCATACAGACCTCCTATGCCAGTTAGAAGACCAGCTTTAGAAAGGTGCAACGCTTTAAGAGAGAGACCGAAGGTATACGTGAATTCGCCAGTGTGGTTGCGACAGAGAGAGGCATCAGTGAGTGTAACAGAAGAGAACAAGGCAGTTGCAGCGGTGACTCCGGCGGTACCGGACATGGAACCTTTTATAAATAGAGTTGTTGACGGTTCAAGTGGTTGTCATACTCCAGAGGGTAGAGATAGCGAGGTTGGACCGTATCTTATAGAAATGAATGAGGAGAGATGCCAAAGTCCGTACAGAAGAGTTGAGGAATTAATAAGGCGAGTTCGCAGCGTCAGCGGCGATCACAGCTGACAAGATCCTTGCCGGAACTACCCGGCATACTCTGTCACTTGATGGAAACTCGAATGCTCTACACATTCCTCAGAGGATTCTAAAATGTAATTTTAGTCTTCAGCAAGATAAAAAAACATCTGTATGCCTATAAATAGTAAATTTTGTATTAATTCAAGATTTTACGTATTTTTAGAAAATTATTTATAATATGTTTAAATAGTATTCTGAATGTTACCGTTGCTTGTATGATTGTTGATTAATTTATTGCTTGATTAAAATATTATAGTAATTACATAAAATCACGTTTTTAATTTTAAATCGAACCTAGCTATTACGATAGGGGTCTTGTTATAAACATTAACTATATTAATTATAATAATATTACGATTTTTTCGAGCAAAAGGCACTTCTGGTCGAATTTTGGCCAAGGCGGCCAGTCTCAATAGAGACATGCCATCTGTGGTGGACATATATAGTGCACACGTGTGTTCAATATGCCATCACTCATATGACAATTATTTTACTTAATAAATCACAGTAAGATAGTTAGGCTATTAAAACCACATATAACTAAATTATATCGAATAATATAGGAAAATCATAATTGCGTGTTTATCTTTTCAAAGGAGTGGATTAGTAAATTTTATGATTCATAGTAGGTATACCTAATTTGAAATAAATAGATATATAATCAAATGGTAAGTATACTTAAACAAAAGTTTAAAAGATAGAATAAACATACCTACAAATAATAACTGTAACCTACAAACAAAAACAGCGTTCAAATCGTCGCCTGTGGTCAAAGTGCCAAGAAAGCTGGCAACATTAACGAGGCTCATATTATGTAGAAAAAGAAATTGCGATTGAAGAATTTAAAAAAATCTTCAATGCGAATAAAACTAAATCTATTTTCAACATCGCAAAAAAGGAATACACGCGTTGCCATTTATATATTAGTACGACGTAGGATAAGCTATCTCCATTGCAAATTCCAGCAAATCCATTTAGCGGATTTTGCGTGATTAAGTAACAAACATACAAACGTTCACATTAATATTAGTAGGATGTATGATAACCAAGATATAGTACCTTACCTACCAGATATAGTACCTTAGTGCTTGCGGTCGGTACCACTAGCAGCCGTGGTTACGTAAGTACTTTTTATTCTGTGCCGTGGTCCTCACCGCGGCGGCCCCGTCGTCGGACCGGATGAATACGTGCTTACGTACGTACAGAAAACCGTAATGCGATCAGAATGCAATACCAGCAGGGTATGCCTTATTCCACGAAGTATTTGAAAAAGGTAGGTCGTCAGCAAAAATAATCAGATGGAATCTTTAACGGTTTTCGGTAAGTCTGCAATCATTAAAACAAAAAGTTGTGGTCCTAAATTAATAATACCTTGACTTCGGGTCTTGTATAATAAGGCTCAGAATGGTATAGGCCGGAAACTGACATCTGTCACGTGAGTCGCTGGTAAAAAACGGAAAGGTAGGTGAAACCCACGGTCGCAAATTTGTCCCAGGATATTTATTATTATTATTAAAAAAATAAAAAAATATCCTGTGACATTATTTACACACGGCCATCTGATCCAAAACTAAGCAAAGCTTGTACTATGGAAACCAGATAACTGATAAACTACATATACTATTTTTTCTTATGTAAATATAAAATTAAATAGATAATTACATCCAGACTCAGGACAAACAGACATGTTGATACACACAAATATCTGTCCTGGGTGGGAATCGAACCCATGACCTCGGGCGTGAAAAGCAATCATTTGTTAACCACGTCAACAAGCCCGTCGTCGCTAACATATGCAACAGCCACCCTGGAGTCTTGCGTCAACTGCTGGTACCACGATATTCGCCAAATGCAGAAGATTTCCCGTTGTTCCTCTTCCTGGTCCCAAGCCGTACTGTGAGTGATATTAATGATGCTTACCTGTGCATACATGTAGTACTGAATGGTTGCTTCAATCACATTTGCCGGAGCGCTGAGTATGACTACTGGTCTATAATCACTAGCTTCTGTGCAAGTACCTCCTTTGATTTTTGGCACTGCGACTACTCGATTTAGCTTCTAACGGTCGGAAACTTCGACGGGAAACTCAATAAACAAACAAATATCAAAGGTGGTATGCCGTTTAAGTTTACAAAACATATGGAAGGTACGCGGTTCAGATTAAGTTACAAACATCCAAACTTTCAATTTTATATAGAAAGAAAGAAAAAAATCATTTATTTATTAGGTACCAGGACGGACATAACAATGAAATTATCCAATAACAGAAAAACAAACAATGAAAATCTTATACTTAACATTCGTTAGTCCGTTCTAGGTGAAAAGGCATCTATCTCAGGATTGGCCGTCGCAATATCGCGACAGCGCTGATATTCTGATAGCGCCCGACTGTGGGGTCCACGGATAGTTAACCCCTATTACATACTATAATGAAATGAAATAACAGATATTTGAAAAACTAAATACATTAATAACACAAATAAAAAGATTTTAATATAGTGAAGAAGATAGAAATATGTACCTAAGTATGTCGAAAAAAATAGCATTAAATCACAAAATAATAATATAAATGAGATGCATACAATTTCAATTAGATAAAATAATTTAAATACTAGATTAACATCAAATACATTTCATACACTAACATATGTGATTCTGACTGCTTTATAAAGTTGGGTTCATATAGTTGGGTGTAGATTAACCTAATCTCCATTCCAAATTTCATCTAAATCCGTTAAGCCGATTTTGAGGAAGATTCAAACTTCTAAATATAAAATCAATGATATTTATAATATTAGTAGTATTATCAAAAACATCCATTTATAAAATTATAAAGCTATAAAGTACCATTTTAGAGCACTTCAAGTACCTATACGATGTCATTGCCTAAATGGTAGGTAACATAATATTTCGCCGCCGTCACCAAACGGCAAAAATATTACTGGGTTATTATAACTATATATATATATATTATTATGACAAGGTATACAATAACTCAGCAAAGTTACGTGGACAGAGGATTTATTGGGAGATCTTCCTAGACTATATAATATCTCATTAGGTAACCCAATCAGGGGCTATATTCACAAATACCAATTTTGATATTATATTTCCATAATTAACAAAGTAAAAAAAAAATAACTATATTGCTGGAGTAGCTGCGCAGTATCTTTACAGCAATCCCAAACCAAGATATGAGTAAATTTTATTTCACGAGCTTTCATCGTTCTTCTAGCCCGTCACCTAAAAAAGCATTAAATAAAGCTTGAAACTTCTGGTGAGTGTGAGTATGGTTGTATGAGCATGAGGTTGGTTCTATCAGTATGAGCACATCGAGGGGGAAGGGAATGAGTTGTTGTCTACCATAACATAAAATTACCATGCTAAATTACCTTTCACATTGAATCTGCTTGCTATAACAGACGAACTGTAAGCACCTAAGAAAATCTTGAGCAAGTATTGCGTATTAAAATATTGCTAACAAAAATATGTAGGCGTCTGAAAATTTTCATCCATCATATTGAAGACTATCTGTTCATCGAATTACACGCGGGAGGGTAAGAAAACATTCTAGATTTTATTTTATAGCATTTTACGCGATGCAAAGCGTAAGTCTACGCTCTTCAACTGAGAAAACATTTTGCCCCCTGAAAATGGAAAACATTCAATTTCCGAAAACAATGAAAATAATGTGGGGCAAGGTCTAGCGAGTATACCATAATAGAATTTCATACAAATAGCTACCCAACACCTCACTGAATAATCTTAAACAGATTTTTAGCCCAAGCCCATCCTTTATTTAAATTCTTACTTCGTTATTTATAAGAAGTCCAATAAATTGTAAACTAGACAAAAAACAATCATATAGTAATTATTTCACCTTTCAACTAATATTCTTAAACAACCTTTTGTACTGTTTCTTATGCAACTAATTCTTTTACCTATCCGAGCTTGATTCGAGCATACAGGCTAACAAATAAACGTTGAAATCAATGTTGCCACAGGAAAGTTATATTTCTGGTACAGTGGAATTGGAATACAATATTTCTAAGGATTTAATGAATTTATCTTTCTAATTCAAAGGACTCGTTGCTAGAGATTTTGTTTTCCATTACAAGTGATTTATTGGACAAGTTATGGGTTTAATTTTCTTAAGAACAAGTGATGAGGTTCTTCTTCGATGGCGAACAACTATTAACTAAGCTTTTATTTAAAAAAATATGTTATGCCACATTTTCAAAATGCTCTATCATACTCTACATATTAAGTAAAGTAATAAGATAGATTTCACCTGCTATTTTTTTTTTTTAATTATTATTTATTAAATTAAAGGCCAACAAGGACCAATTTATAAAAATACACTAATACAATACAATACTTAAAATAACATACAGAACAATAACATTACAATACAATACAAGAAAACAATCAAAACAATATTTCGACATCATCCCGTACATGTACCATGTCACAGTGATACATGTATTGGCAGTCGAATCGCTGGGCGAAGGCGCTCAGGATACTGTTCCGGCTGACCCGCACCTTGCGCACCAGGGATGTGCACCGCTTGCGCATTGTTGTATAAAAACAATCCACGCGCGCTTCGGCGAACATCCCTGAAGCGCTACAGAAGCGAGGCAGCCCCAACAACACCCTGAATGCATTATTGTATTGGACGCGTAGAGCGCCGTACTGCTTTTGCGTATAATTCACCCACAGACCGCTAGCGTAGAAGGACGTGCAAAATGCCCTGAACAAGGTGATCTTGACGTCTCTTGAACAGCGAGCAAATCTGCGTGCTATCATATTTGCACGAACAGACAACGCTCTACGCTCCCTTTCTATGTCATTATCGTCCTTCAGATCCGGGGTTAGCAAGTGCCCAAGGTATTTAAAATGTTCTACCCTACTCAGGGGCTGGCCATTCAGTTTTAGTTTAGGGGTTTGACTTAGGGACCTTCCCCGGACCTGAAAGACCATCCACTCACTTTTCGTTACGTTGTACATCAACCCATGTTGTCCAGCATATTTAGCGCAAACGTCGAGCAGCTGCGTCAGTCCACCTATAGAGGCACTGAGCAACACCATGGCGTCTGCGAAGCTAATATTATTAAGGCAGACTCCATCAATATGACACCCGACATGTGTGCCGCTGAGCTCCTCCACAAGCGCGTTTACATACAGGTTAAAAAGTTTCGGCGATGACACCCCCCCCCCTGCCTCACGCCGCACTCCAACCTGTATGGCATCGAATATGCCCCTGACCACCGAACAACGTTGATCTGGTTCCCATACCAATATTTGAAAATACGGATTAGTTCCTCGGGCATCGTTGTTTGGTGTAATTTTTGCCATAGAATATCGTAAGAAACCAGATCAAACGCTTTCGATAAATCAAGGAAAATGTGGCTATGTGTAAAAGTGTGTTAGTTAGTACGAGTATGAACTTGTAGTAATAATAAAGAAAAGTTATTGAACTCTCTTAGAAGGGTTGAGAGTTAAGGCGTATGGTGCCATAATATATCCGTTGTATTAGTATTCTTCAAAATAGACAAGAGTTAAAATCATTATTTACTATATAATAAAATACTTTAAAAAAATTAATAAAGTAGGTAATATCTATGTTGATATAGCTTTGAATCTATTTATGATCTTAAATAGACTCCAAGTATGCATGTCTTCGGATCATTCTTTCTGTCCTGGGGAAATAGAATTATGTTGTTGTAATCGGAAAACACCTGCAATTGCAATAACAGATATCCATCCATCATTGGGAAATTACACCTAAGAATTGATTCCCTTTTTCTGGTTAAAAGAAGTTGGGTCAATTGCCCACCCTGCAGCTGATATTACTGACGTTGAAGGTCCCGAGTCTAAACCTGAATCTTTGTACCTACGATCAGAAAAGTAGCGTGCTGAGTCCATCATCTAATCACCTATTATTGAATTGAATACAATACCATTGACTCATGGCAACTATCTTATCTGCAGATCATAGATGGAATGGAATTCTCACACTTTGTCTAGAAAGAGAGACAAGTGTTCAAAAAAATGCAAAATAGAACAAATATACGGGATAGAATTATTAGTACTTCTGTATATTCAAACAGTAATAAAACGCAGTGATTTCAGTAAAAATATTATGCCTTTGACCCGAAACATGGTCGAATAGTTTTGTCTTAACGTTTAAAGTCAGCCTAGAAGAATAACTCCGGGTGGTTACTGAGGTCGAGATGCATCAGAGGAATGCAATTTTATGTACGTTTTGTGCAATTGTTGCCATACTTACCGCTGGTCCAATTGAAGATCGGAAGGGGCATCTCCCCAATACGAATGGAAACCAAGGTTTATGGAAAATGTATCGTAAATCAACAGGTCCATACGAAAGAAACTATAATACGAGGATGCTAAAGACCACATTACTGAAAAAAACTTGAATATACCGAACGTAAGTGGCTATGAGAGAAAAAAAAATGTATGTCTTGCCCACAGTAGAATACGAGACGTAAGGCTCTCTGTTTCAATTTTGACTAACTTATATCTCCCTCTCAACTTACGTTCGCCTCGCCCAATCACACTTTTTGCTGTCCAATCAACGCTCTCGTCACTCGCCATTCGCCAGCTTACTCCCCAAGTCAAGCGTGCGTAAAGAAGTTTTACTTCAATAAACATATCAAACCTTATTCTTAGTATATTGTATTTGTATTGTTGTAATATTTTTGCCATAATCAAATTTATCTCTTTAAAACGAAAACTTATATAATTAATGGTTTTGGCAAAGTTCAATAATAAATCTGTCTGTCACTCAATAACGTATTATTTTGAAACGGTAATTTCTTAAAAAAACTATTTGACAATGGGAAATTTGAAAAGAATATTAGCAATACTACACTGACAGTACTGACTGAATTGCACTGCAGACAGCTTGTTTCGTAGACAGAGAAACTCTGTCTACGGCTTGTTTGCTAACATTACATTTACGCTTGCTTTCGCCGGATACCAAAGAATCGGGGACAGTACCTACGCTTGCGGCGCACTTCAGTTTGTTTGCCAGTTTTGTGCGCACGAGTGTCGTGAGGTGTTGTGTCATTTTTATACTTTGAGACAGTGATTATGAAAATCAACATGTTTGGACCAAAGTGTATTTTGTTATTTGGTTTAATATTGACTTTATTGTTAGACCCAATATCTGGGAGAAAAGGCTTCGGTGGTAGAGCGAGCTATCCGAAATCGGGTGGCTTATCTGGCGGAGGACATCATTCTTCGGGTGGATTGTCTGGAGGTGGTCATGGATACCCATCTTCTGGTGGCAGTCACGGATACCCTTCATCAGGTGGTATGTCCGGTGGCAGCCACGGCTACCCATCATCGGGTGGTATGTCCGGTGGCAGTCACGGATACCCTTCTTCAGGTGGTATGTCCGGAAGCAGTCATGGATACCCATCGTCAGGAGGAATGTCCGGTGGCAGCCATGGATATCCATCATCAGGAGGAAAGTCCGGTGGCAGTCACAGCTACCCCTCATCAGGAGGTCACTCTGGAAGTGGTACTAGCAACAAAGGATATCCTGCGCACTCTGGACAGTATCCCTCTCACACATCTACCTATAAAAATTATCAGTACCGTCCTCCACAACAAATTAGTTATGCCCCTGTTGGTGGACCGCCAATGCACTACCCTGTGTACCAAGGTGCACCACCAACCTACGTCTACAAGTATAAGGAGTCCGGAAGTAAATATGGTACACTCCTGGCTGGGCTTGCTTTATTGAACCTTGGTACTCTTGCCGGCACTGCTTATGCTATCCACAAATCATCATCATCATCATCATCCGATTCAAACTACACACCACAAAAGGGACAAATATGCAAATTTGCTATCAAAAAAGACAATGGTGATTATGAAGAGACCAGAATTGATTGTAATATTATAAGCAGCTTCATTTATCAGTATGAAGATGAACGTAGTAAAGCTAACAATGTTACCAATTCAGTAACAACAACTACTGTGAACGTAACTATGGTGAATATCACTAGTGGAATGCCGATGACAACACTGCCTCCAATCACATTGCCGCCCAATGTACAAAATATGCTACCAAACGGTACACTAATTGATATGAGCAATGTCCCTAATGGCCCTGGAATGTTACCACCAGTCTTTGGTAATGCAACTCAGAATGAAACCGCTGCGGCACCTCAAAACACTACATTTACATCCTCAGTTGTTACTACAACTACAACAAATACAACAGTAGTGGACGCTTTGAAAGTGACAGGGAAACCTGTAGATGTGACTCCAGGTATGGAATGTTTTGTCATCAGTACTAGTCCAACCTACACCATGAAGAAACATGTGCCATGTGGCCTCTTACAAACTTATGCA
The DNA here is from genome assembly GCA_951640165.1 of Pseudoips prasinana. NCBI lineage: Eukaryota > Metazoa > Arthropoda > Insecta > Lepidoptera > Nolidae > Pseudoips > Pseudoips prasinana. The sequence goes on along the minus strand of OX621241.1, from coordinate 11,714,852 downwards.
GATAAGTCTATTCGCAGCAAAAATTCTGCTGGATGGAATGGACCCATGTTTACAATGTTGTTCGCTATTGCAGCAGTGTGTGTAGCATTTTAAGTGAACCAACTAATAAATTAAGTACCTAAGTATTACTTCAAATTGGTTTACTTAATAAAAACATTGTATGGTCAACTTAATAATACCCACATGTTTACTATGTGAAAAATAAATTGATAGTTTGGGAATGATTATTAGGAATTTTATAACTGTATACATTAAGATAAGTATTATATATTTTTGTAACTGTATACATACCTATATTAGAAAGAAAATTTTATATACCTACCAAATTGTTACAATTATCAATAATTAGCTATGTACCTACCTAATTATTGAACTAATCAGTAATTACCTAGGTATTTACCTAATTATTAAAACTCAATAATTAGGTAGGGATCTACCTAATTACTGACACTCAATAATTAGGCATGATTGGACCTAATTATTAAAACTACAATAATTTGGTTGGTAACTATTTATTACCATTAAATCAAACTATTTTGTATTGGTAGGCCATATTTGGAAAGAATTGTAATTGGCCTTTATGAAAGTTAAAGATCTCTTGGATTGTGTTATATTATTAATTATATGAATAGATCTGTTAGTTTAATATCAATTTGTATATATTATGGTTTTATAAAAATTGACAGCAGCTAAATTTTAAACTAGCTTAACATCACATTATAACAACAAAGTATTTTTTTGTGTACCCCCTTTTATTATTTTTGTTGATAAGCTGCCACCACAAAATTTACTTTTCCACTTTTAGCACCAGTAGTTGAATAGCCAGATTGTTGAGCTTGTTGGTGCCAAAAGTGAAAAACTTCCTTATTTATGTTGATATTATGTATTCATTAATTGATTTAGTAATAAGTATCACTTACCTAAATGACAGATTAAAAAATTATAAGTTTGGTTACAATTTCCTGTTATATTTTATGTTCTGGATTCTTTGTTATTCTTTCAGTTACATAAACAGTATAAGCTTAATCTGCCCATTAGCCTATTTGTTACTGAGTTAGGGACAGCAGTCAGTAATATCCTGATTATATAATATATGTGAGTGTGTCTGCATGAGGATTGATTGTCACGCATTATAGACATTTAGCCTTACCCATGCCTAACTATACAAACCTACTTTATAACCAATAGTAAATAGTCTGAATAGAAATCCTGTGGTGGGTAGAATTGGGAATTATTCACCCCTAGATGTCTGTTCACCTCGTATAAAAGTACTTAAGTGGAATAAATAAATACTTAAAAAATAAGAATTTGCTACTTTAGCATGTGTTGTGTCAATATGAGATCTTCAGCTGATTAAACTTGTCTATGTAAAGTGGCAATGTTTTGCGCATTTTTCAAAATGACTAGACAATGTAGTGTTCATCTAGAATATTACCACTTTTATGTATTTAACGGGATCATTGACTGGTTAGACTTCTTTCCCAGCTGTTAAATTGTTACATTATTTGTTTTAGCATTCAGCCTTTTATACCAATAGTATGTTTGGTATAAAAGGCTGGATTATGCTGGATAATGGTATAAAGGGAACAGCCTTTTATACCAATAGTACTATTGGAATATCAGACTGGATTAGACTTATATGTATAAATCATGGAGGAAATTAAGGGAACATTTATTGGATTAAAGAAAACCACTTAGTGAAATAAAGGTCAAAAGTTTTTGGATTTTCAAACACATTGCGTCCAGCTGATCAAAATTTTTGTGAAGGAAATTAATAATTTTTCTGTGTGTATTTCACAAATTGTGTAAATTAAGCTTCATGCATTATTTATGTTAGACCATGTATAATATAGGCCAAGGACCAAGGAGTACAAACTTACACTTTTTGTATTGTCTGGTCATTCCTTAGTATATTCCTTTTTTAGTTTGTTTACACTATCACTTGATCAATAAGATTTTAAATTGGACATGATATAACATGAGTTTCATCCAGCTAGCTTGTTAGCGGAAAAACAAATAAATGAATACTTTAACTGTTACAAATTAGCTATGCATTGGTGGAATTAAGCTACCTATTTATTTTACTCATGTATATGCTAATCACTTCTGACAGGCATAGTGTAGTATTATCAATGTTTCAATGCAAATGTAATAGGTTGATCTAATCTCAAAACTGATTAATCGAAAATATAATCTTTCTAATTCTATTTTTAATGTCAATCTTAAAAAGTAATATAATTTTGCCTATGTTAAATGAAAACAATGTTAGGTACTTATTTAATTTCACTAGTGGGAGGTTTGTCTTTATTTTTTTATTTTAAATTATGTTATCTTTTTGAAAGTGTTCGAGCATGTGACACCTTGATTGGTCACTGTCGAAACTCTTTGGTACGACGCCAGCATATCCAGCTACCCGAATCTGTCAAAATTCTTTTATAGATTTTCAACTTTATGACATAAGCATAAGGTTTCGCTTTCGATTGGGGAAATTTGACAGATTGGGGTAGCTTGATGTGCTGGCGTTTGTACGTTTCATTGTTCTAGTACTAGCCTCTAACACTGAAAATAAAACAACAACGGTTTTCTTTTATTCTTACTACTATTGTTAATGTTTAGTCTTAATTATAATTAATATTTATAACGAGCGACGCGTTTATCGCATTATTGGCACCATGTGAAGTGAAATTGATATTTCATGGTAGTATTTTGTACGATATTTTCAAATACTGATTTTAACCTCATTTGTTTGGGGCTCCTCCTTTATTTATTAGTTGAAGCAGTCTCTGGTATTCAGGATTACTAGTTCTCAACTGTTCCTACTTTGAGGCGTCTCGGATCCTTTTTACAGGACTAATTGTTATTCAATCGCAAGTCGTATTAATGAGTTACGAGAATACTATAGGTATGAAAAGCAATTGCAGGAAATTTAATGCGCAAATTTTACAAATGTCGCAGGATTCTTAAAATGGATAAATAAAGTCTGTAGGTATTCGTTTTTACATAATTTATGGTTTTGTGATGCGTAAAATATTTTTGTAGTTTTTACATGTTCAGTTATGTTACACCAGTTTAGGCATGGAGCAAAATAAATTTCAATTTCATTTATTCATAAACAATATTTTACAATTGTGTTAGAATTCAATCTTTATCATACAAGATCATGCAACAGGTATACAATAATAGGAAAATTACAATTATGTCCAAATAAAAATAGTTAATAAGTCGAGATAACATTTACACAATCAAGTCACTCAAATGATGAATCAATCAAATTTACGAGTTATGATATTTATATACCTACATATTATCTTATATGCTTACTTAAACACGGTTATATTGTGGGTTGTCAAGAATAATCGGCGAGTGTACCTACCCTCTTACCCAAGTAATGATAATACCAAGTAAACATAAAGTACCTCAATATTAAGTGAAAGTTTTGAAGTTTTTGAGCAGAGGCGATATATCTTGTGATAATTTTTTTGAATAAAATGTTTGAATACTTATATATTTATTTTAATTTGTTCCCTGAATCTTACCTTATTAAGAGGAGAATGCACATTCAATACAGCATTGTAGTAATGTTGATTTAGGGTGCTTATGTTTTATGTGCTTTATATTATATGTACAGATATTATGTTAGGTATAGAATAGCAAGGAAAACATGCAGGCGGGTCACCTAATGGTAAGTTATCAGCGCCGCGCATGGACACTCACAATCTACGTACCTGCGTAAATATCAGATCCAAGCTGTTTAGTTCCAAATTTCCGGATTAAATTTGGATGGACGACGTCTAAATTAAATTTAGAACTAAAAATAAAAAATATTAAGGTGTATGAATAATACAGACGCCAGCACATCCAGCTACCCCAATCTGTCAAATTTCTTTAATAGTTTTTCAACTTTATCTCAAAAGTATAAGGTTCATTTGCAATGGGGATTGGGGTAGCTTGATGTGCTGGCGTCTGTACAACGGCTACGTGATCATATTTTCTTGAGGTAATTTGACCAATTGGAGATATGAATTCGAATTCAGATTAACGGAAGAATAATTGTATGACTGTTTGCGTACGTGATACAAAGTACGCAAACAGTCATACAATTATTTGTATGAGGGTTTGTGTATTTGAGCCTTATGGCTATGGTAACTTCACAACACATTTTCTCGGTTCGAAATCGGAATATTCAAATCCAAAAAGTTCTCGGCCGAATCTCACTCAGTCGTACAAAAACATTACATACATAGACTCACGCCTGTTTCCCAGAGGGGTAGGCAGAGACAACGGATTTCCATTTATCACGATCTTTGCATACTTCTTTTGCCTCGATTACTGTCATTATTTTCTTCATACATGCTCGCCGGTTTAGGGTACTTCTGACCTGCCCTTTCTTGAGAACATCTCCAATTTGGTCAGAGAATGTTCGACGTGGTCTTCCCCTTCCGGTTGTCCCATTCACACAGGCCAGGTATACTTCTTTTGTCAATCTTCTTTCATTCATCCTTTCTAAATGGCCAAACCATCTCAGCATGCCTTTTTCAATCTTTGTGACTACATCCTCTTTCACACCACAACGCTCTCTTACATCAGTATTTCGAATTCTGTCTCTCAAAGTCACACCACACATACTTCTCAGAGCTCTCATTTCCACTGAATTTATTTTACTTTCATTCTTTTTCTGCCATAACCAACTTTCACTTCCATACATTAAAGTTGGCACTAACACTCCATCGTGCACGGCTAGTCGAGCCTTCTTTGATACTTGCCGGCTACTCATAAAGGCGTGTAGTGCCCCATTCACTCTGTTCCCCGCATTTACTCTTCTAACAATATCTTTTTCATATTTCCCATCTCTCGTAAACAAAGTTCCCAAATATACAAACTCATTCACCTGTTCGACTTTCTCTCCTCCAATCACAATATCACACGCTGTCGTGTATTCATCCCTCTCAAATAGCATTACTTTCGTCTTACCTACATTCATTTTCATCCCTTTCCTTTCAAAAGATTCAACAAAGAAAAGCAGACATTTGATGAGTAACTCATTCATCCTTACACCGCATTCACCTTCTTTCAAATCTTTTAAACAGCTATCCATGAATATGTTAAACAACCACGGTGACGCTACACATCCCTGTCTAACACCCTTTTGGATGCTAAACCACTCGGTGTATGACCCGTTAATCCTCACGCAAGCTCTGGAATCCCTATAAAGAGATTTCAGTGCTTGAACAAGGTTGTCGTTCAACCCATACATGGACAGTACCGACCATAGTTCACTCCTCAACACTCTATCGTAGGCCTTTTCTAAGTCTACGAAGGCACAGTAAACCTTTTGGTTTTTGCCCAAAAACTTCTCTACTATGCTTCGCAGAGAAAAGACCTCCGTGCATCCCATTCCTTTCCGAAAACCCGCCTGTGCATCCCATATTTTCGCATCGGTTTCTTTCACAACTCTTTCAACCAATACTTTTGCATACAACTTACCAACGACGCTGAGCAGACTAATGCCCCTATAGTTTTTACAGTCTTGCCGTGAGCCTTTCCCTTTGTAAAGATGTACAATGACAGCCTTGCACCAATCACTTGGCACTTGGCCGGTGGTGTAGCATAAATTGAAAAGGCTGCACAGCGGACTCGCTATGACGCCATGTCCAGCCTTCAGCATATCGGAAGTTATCCTGTCATACCCTGGTGTACCCTTTCATACAAACTTTCAAAATACTCCTTCCAACGTTTTAGCATGCATTCATAAAAACATTATATCTACTTAAAATTGCCTTATTCCCATGAAAACAATGTTAAGTAAAGTTTCACTAGACGATTAACTAATGATTTAGTCTTTTTTAACCTTCATCTGTTTGTACGCCGATCACGAACACGATAACCGGCGAATTAGGCGGTAGCCCCCCTGGTCAACAAGATTTATTGTTGTTTACCCAGGGTACAACGAGACCCTGAGACAGTGGATCAGGGTTCATACATGAAGTAAGCCATACATGCTACGGTCTACCGGAGAGGTTACCTGCGCAAGTCAATCGCCCGTCGCCGCGTCGGTAGCGTATATGTGGTCGTTCCGGTGAACCGTAGCAGTCTTCTGTGCCTCTAGCACGAGTTCCTGCAGTTTACTTACTCGATCACACGTACAGTTTCTCCCATACATTGAGCACCAGCGCCTCTCGCGGAAACTATTAAGAACTAAAACTCTGGTGCTCAATGTATGGGACGAAACTGTACGTGTGATCGAGTAAGTAAACTGCAGGAACTCGTGCTAGAGGCCCAGTTCTTTTAGCGATGGCATCGATTGAGGACGAACACTCATAGGTACACCGTACGGTGTCACACGAAAGAATTCATTTTGCGCCGGTCACCTGCACAGGTTATAAAAACCTGTACAGGTCTATTCCCACGCACGCTCCGGTATACCTGCGCAGGCATAACTGCACAGGTAGACCTCTCCAGTAAACCGTAGTGTGTATAGCCGCCTTAATACACAATACCTGTTTATGTCGAAATTAATATATTATATAGGTAACTTCTGACTGAACGTGTGACACAGCGATTGAGGTAGTCGCCTCGCTATACATGTTTCGGGTTTGATCAACTATGTGCTACTCTCTGTGTGGTGCATATACAGGGTTACCTGCAAAACACCAAGAATCTCGCAGGACTAAATATTTAACACCATAAGCAACAACTATTTTTCTACAACTTTTGATAATTTGTTAGATTTTATTTTCGTACAAAAATAAATAGGTATTCATGTTTTTAAACTTTCGCAATTTGTACACATTTTTATATCTTGTGTATTTGTAGGTATATATAAAAGTAGGTATTCATTTAATTTTCCGCTTGAGTATAAAACTCTAAGCACATAAAATCTAACAATTTATTAAAAGTTGTTGCTTATATTATGGTTAACTATTTAGTCCTGCGAGGTTGTTGATGTGAATCTGGGTCTGCATCGTCTCCGTTAATTGCCTGTTTGTAAAGGGCCCCGCGATTCAGGGATTTATTTCATTAATACGGGCATTATCAATAAAAAAAAAACTTTAAACCTAAGGTACGTACCGATTTATAGCGACTTATTGAGTAACTTTATTGATTGTTGGGTTAGGCAAGCCACTAGCTCAGGTTGCCTAAACACGCTTGTGCGTGCTGGGGAGGCATTCGTGCCGCCTCCCCTTCCCCGGGTGAGAGTCTCGCGGAGGCTGCAGTGTACAGCGGGGGTACTAGCGAGATCGTTATCGAGTACCCAGAGCCCCCGCTACAAGCACTGTGAGGCTGGCTACCGTGGTGGTTTTAGTGGGTCGAACCTACACGACGTGCGATTTAAACATTTCCACCACGTTAAAAACAAAAGCAAGCCACTCTGCGCCACTGCCACAAGGGGCACCGAACTCTGTGTTCAATATAGCAGATTAGAATGATAGGGGGCGCTACTCCCAATTTCAATTTGAAAGTATGGCCCGGTTTCCACTGAAGCTACAAAGGGGAAACGACTGAAATGCGTATAGTGTAATTGGAGTTCGAACCTCGACTCAGGATGGTCATGGACCGGTAGATGGTGTGATTAAAAAGGTCGAATTTTGTATTTTGTCCCAACGTCAATTTACGCGACGATGCAAAGCAACTCGTCCGTTTAAGCATCGTGGAGGGTATTTTAATAATACGAACACTTATGCCTTGTCTACTATTGAATAGGACCCTTAACATTTTTCTTGTAGCTTCTCTAGTTACGATTCTCCCGTTACGCAAGCTTAATAACCGTTCTATTTTGTTCTGTCTCCCGCTTTGCTCTGAAGGAAAACGGAGAAACTGCCTTTTCAAGTAAAACTTCTCTTTGATTGTCTTGGAGACTAAGCTGGTGAGAGCGTGACGACAGAGTAACGAATAGTGTGATAGAGGCGAACGGAAGGGAGATACAAGTTAATAAAGAAAGTTACGTTTCGTATATTACTGTAGGGGCAAGACTCGCACTTGGCTGGTTGATTTTCTAACTCCTTTTCCTTATTTCTAAACTCGTTGCGAGATCCAAGATAGTTGTAGCGTTTCCCAGATTATCAGGACTATATCGCTCAGAGCGTTGTTATTTTTCTGTTCATCCTGGCTTAAGGAGATGCAGTTCAGCGAAAAAGCAATGACACAGATTATATTAAGTAACTTATATTTAAGTTTATAGCGTCATCATATCCCCAATCTATTTGACTGATTGATGATGCTCTCTTCCGTTTTGGTGGAAACCAAGCTTATTGCGCACGATTTTCGAAGCAGGAATTGCATTCCCTTTCATTATCCAATTGTTTTAAACGTATGTAGGTATTCATATAACGCCAGTATGCGTCATATGAATCCATATTTTGCGGGACACTTTACAAATATAAGATTCACGGACACAAAACGCACTCAGACTGAAAAACAATTACACACACGATAATTAAATGTATGAATGTGGGTAATATGAATCAAACCCGAATATCGTAGTAGCATTGCAACTACCACACACGCTACACGTACAGTCAATGTTAGTAAGATGTGGCTTAACATCTGTGACTTCACTCGATAGTGAAAATTTCCTCTGCAGTAGGTAAGTTTTAAGCAACATAAAAATCTGTTTGAGAATGTGTCATTTATCGCCGTCTATACACTTCTGACGTCACAAGCATAATAAATACGCAGAATGACGAAGTGGGGGGAATCCAAGGGAAAGTTGTAACACCGCTGCGGTTGTCTGACGTAGCTGCATGAACAGTAAGTTGAGTATTAATCTGTCCAACACAAACTCATTTACACCGAGCGGCATGAGTCCGTTAACACTAGTTGTAAATTAATTCGTGTTTAATTATTTACCTTACTCATTTAACTGAAGGTCAAATTTACATTGGAGGCGTTTTGTTCTTTTAACAAATACCTTATCAGGCGTCGTCCTAATTGGCAATGATTCTACGATGGCACGATGTTTTCGTCGTGCGATGAAAATGATTGAACTGAGGTGCCCAAATAGATCGCGCTATTACCATCGTGCAATGCCGTCGCACGATTACGTCGCGGCGCCGCGCGCGGCTATCAGCTTACCAGCGCCATTTTATCAATGATGCTTTATAGAGAAGCATAGTTTATGCTGTAAAACCCATCGTACGATCTTTATTAAACATTGCCTGTGCTCGGGCGAGGGCTTGTGACCTATAATTAGTACACTGAAGAAATCTGTATATTTGTACTCATCGCACGACGAGAACGCATCATGTCATCGTACGATTATGGCCAATTAGGATGAGGCATTATTCTTTTTTATTTCCATCAAGGCTTATAAAGCAAATACGGATTATAATCCAACAAAACGATTGGAATGTACAAACGCCAGCACATCAAGCTACCCCAATCTGTCAAATTTCTTTTATAGATTTTTAATTTTATCACATAAGCATAAGATTCACTTTTAATTGGGGAAATTTGACAGATTGGGGAAGCTTGATGTGCTGGCGTCTGTACCTCCATCCATATAAGAAGGCCAATGATAAATACACGGTGGTGTTATCTTACTGATGGTACAGACTATTGAAGGTATTCCTAATCCATATTGTACATTGACCGGGCGGCGACGCTGCGCTGGCGCGGCGGCAGCCTTCACACTGCGGGCGCGATCACGTCCCGTCCCGCCGCACCCATTCACGTCGACCGTATTTTAAGAACAGTGTTTCTATACTGCCTGTGGCCCAAATCGTACAAACATACGTGAGCACGAACACATTCGACTAATTTTTCGACATCCATTTTTGTAAAACGATACAAAATCACATTCGCGCTCCGTACCGTCCGACGCGGCGCCCGTCCCCGCCGCTTCTGACTTGTATTCCCGGCTTTCCCGCTCGGCGCGGCGGCGGCGTCGCTCGACGGTTACCGTCGCGCCGAGCGGGACGGCTCTGTGTGGCGTCGTCCGTATTATCTAGTACATTACAACTCCTCAGTGTCGCGTCGCCGTCCCGTCCCGCCGCGCCCCGCCCGCTGTGTGCAGAGACCTTAAAGGTCTCTACACACAGCGGGCGGGGCGTGGCGGGGCGCGGCGTGACCGGGCGGCGACGCTGCGCTGGCGCGGCGGCAGCCTTCACACTGCGGGCGCGATCACGTCGTCCCGTCCCGCCGCACCCATTCACGTCGACCGTATTTTAAGAACAGTGTTTCTATACTGCCTATGGCCGAAATCGTACAAACATACGTGAGCACGAACACATTCGACTAATTTTTCGACATCCATTTTTGTAAAACGGTACAAAATCACATTCGCGCTCCGTACCGTCCGACGCGGCGCCCGTCCCCGCCGCTTCTGACTTGTATTCCCGCTCGGCGCGGCGGCGGCGTCGCTCGACGGTTACCGTCGCGCCGAGCGGGACGGCTCTGTGTGGCGTCGTCCGTATTATCTAGTACATTACAACTCCTCAGTGTCGCGTCGCCGTCCCGTCCCGCCGCGCCCCGCCCGCTGTGTGCAGAGACCTTAACTGTTTTGGGTTCTCAGAACCATCGACGCGGACGATCAAAAACGTATTTTAATAAATCGGGACATTGCAAAGAATTTAGATGTAAAAAGTGTTTTTCAATACCAATATTTATGAGAATATAATGACAGTAATCGAGGCAAAAGAGAATGTCCGAAAAATCCGTTGTCTCTGCCTACCCCCTGGGAAACAGGCGTGAGTCTATGTATTTATGAGATAGAGTGGCTAGTCTAATGAGTATGGTTTGTTTAAACAAAATACTAATAACGACATTCCTAGAATGGAAGTTAAAATTCTTTCGGTACTAGTTTGTTATCTGAAAGAATAACTAATAAGATAACAGTGACTGCCATTTGTCATTTCGATATCTCATTTTAAAAAAGAAGAATTTTGATTGTAAATATCAAAAGACACGTGCTTAAAAGAAAAGCTGTAAAAATAAGTTTGCTATAAGTTTTGATTTAGAAGGTTTGCCGTAAAGGACATATTAGTCTCAAGCTGAATCATATCAACAGAATTAATGTAGCTTGAAATAAAATTCCTTCATCAATTCTATTTCGAGTTTTGCCTCGAAGAAGAAAATAAGTCAAACAACTGATGCGAAAAATTTATATGTTTGTTAATAAAAATAATACCAGTATAAGAGGCCAGCTGAGAAGAATCGTCTGATCTCAATCTTTCGCCTCTGTTAGTTTACATTATAATTTTGTCTCGGAATCTGAATGTTATTCCGATTCCGAGACGAAATTAACTTAATTTAAGCCGTTTGATATTTTTGTCATCCATATGCTGCTAGTAGAATTTGACAGCAATGACGTCACTAAAGGATTAATAAATACTTAACAAATTTCTTTTTATGAATTATGTATTAACAACTCAGTGTTGGTATGAATAAGTAGATAGATTCAATGACCCACCTTATTATTCCTTACGAAATCTACTATATAAAAATAAGTCGGGTTTTCCTTCCTGACGCTATAACTCCAGAACGCACGAACCGATTTCCACGGTTTTGCATTCGTTGGAAAGGTCTCGGGCTCCGTGAGGTTTATAGCAAAGAAAATTTATAAAATAAGCATGATATACTGAAAAATATCTAGGTACTGTGTGGCGACGGCGGGGAATATCAGAATATCATCACCCCATCTCATGACTCATCCCGTAGGGGGCGTCAGTTGTAATGATTGATGGACCGAAAAATAATCAGCACCCATATGGACGGTGAACATCCATTATAAATAACTACATACATGTATGTATGTCTGTGGGAAAGCCTAGAGAAACTGGAACAACAACATTACCTTGTCGTCTGACGTACACAGACAGCAGGGGCTCTACCGGCTTAGTCGCCGAACATCGATTTCTTAAATGACGTTCAAATAAATAAAGGTTAACAATGACTTAATCAATCGTTAAATCGGCTTCCATGAGCACATGTGACGTAATAAATGGTCCGGAATCGATTGTCAACGTTGAAGCCGATTTAACGATAGATTAAGTAATTTTTAACCCTTATTTATTTGAACGCCATTTAAGAAATCGATGTTCAGCGACTTAGCCGGTAGAGCCCCAGGTATGTGTGTAATGATTGGGGTGTTGTCTAAGGCAATGAGTGCCTACCTAACAGCCGCGCTATGTGTGATCGTTCCAAGGGATTACTCGACGTCACAAAGGAAAAACAGTAGGAATTTTAAATTTTTAGTCATAAGAACAGTAAGTATTTCAATAGAAATGATTCTATTGACGTCACGCATTTGCCCTTTACTTGATGCTTAATAGCCTGGCTGAATTTTGGCTACGGCCATCCTAATCAGCCTTGTCTTACGCTAGCGTGTTTAACCGCAGATCAGTCGGACCAAAGGTGTTATTAGGCATTTTCTTAGTTATACACCCGCGCTTTGCAGAGTACGAAAATCCTTCGGTACTGAGCCTGATTGATCTCTCTTGGTCTTGTCGTATAATAATATTCTGGGACATTATTCTCTGATCACAAACTAAGCAGAGCTTGTACTATCGAAACCAGAAAACTGAGATACTACATATAGTACTTTTCTTTTGTAAATACATGCTTATGTACATAAAACAAATTTCAAATGAATACGTACTGTGATATGAATCTTTTTCTAAGAATACTTTTAATATGTAAACAATATTAGATCAAGTAGGTATCGTGGGTTTACCACGTTTTTTATTTAAATAACCATAGAATGGTAACAATTCTTAGAGGTTTGTAGTGGTATCATCATAATAATAATACGTGAAGCAAAATCTTTGTAGGTACCCCGTTTTACGAAAATTGCGCGGACGGAGAAGTATGATATTTGGAACAGTTAAAGTTCAAGCTCATCATCATCATATCAGCCGAAAGACGTCCACTGCTGGGCAAAGGCCTCCCCCAAAGATATCCACAATTGCCGGTCTTGCGCAAGCTCATATTTTTATATAATAGGCAAAAGTTAATTTATTTTAATAATAAATACATTACTCACACTACCATGCTTTTGATACACTGACAAACTGAGAAGAGATGACAAACTGAATGTGAAAACTGAGAACAAATTAATATTTTTTGTCGTTAATCTTTGATAATAAAACCTTAGTGGTCGAATTTCGAAAAAGTGCGATCTGTAGTTATATTGAAACAATACGCATTACAAATTGATATCAAGAAATCAAATAATTTGCACAGTGGCGCAGGGGCTAAGACAGTCGCTTCGCCTCTTCGTGTCGCCGGTTCGTGTCCCACGCAGGACAACTGTTTGTGTGACCCATAAATAGTTGTTCTGAGTGTGGAAGTAATTTGTGTCTGTCTATTATATGTTTGTAAAGTACCCCGCGACACAGGGAATAGACTCCCTAGTGCGGGCGTTGTCTTTAAAAAAAGATAAAAACAATTGATGCGTATAATTTGTATATTCCTTAATAGAATAAAACTAGTAATATAAGAGGCTAACTGACAAGAATCGTGTTATTTCAATCTTTAGCCTCTGTTCGTTTACAGTAGATATGTAAGTATAATAAAATTCAGATTCCGCGACAAAAACAATTTAAACAGGTATTCAAACAAAGGAGCTGTTAAGTGGTAAAGTAAGCTATAGTTAGGTACTAAGTAAGTATAAACACCGATTGGTCATACGGTATTACCAGTTAATATATATAAATGACGTTTTACGGTTACAATAGTATGGCTGTTTCAGACTTTAGTTCGTAATTGAGGCTTATAAAATCAAAGACAGCTAAGCGCCATACATTCGTAGAATGAGTTAGCTATGGCGCCATCTGCTTTAGTTAGTTACGCACGCTTTGATAACTTTATTTTAGTAACAAATGCAGCTAAACTCCCTATAAATTCAATTCGTAAACCGATGTTGGCATCAAAAACAGCTACGTGTCAACCAATAAGGATCAAATACAGCTAGGAGTCACGCCGGCCAATCAAAGAACAGGATTTATGAGATTCATCATGGCCGCCACCATACATTTCGTGTGCACATGCAGTCCAGTTGTTGGCTTATAACTTGTGGTTTTAGTGAAATAACGTTATTAATTTTGTATTAAAACACGAGTTTGGATACCCATGGAGGTCCCAGTAATACCAGCAAGTGCGGGCAAGGCTCGTAAAAGAATAAAACACCCCGACAAGTGGAAAGCTAACATAGCTAAGAAAATGAGGTTAGTGATGTGACGATTCGATACTATTCCGATATTATAATTTATTAAACGTTGCAAAGACAAAGTATTTTCTTGGATTCTTATAACTAAGTATTACACTTTATAAACACTATCTATCTAATAATATATATTAATAATACCTTTAAACAGCAATACTAATTTGTAATAAATAAAGTCGTGTATAGGTAGGTATAGGTACCATTTATTTTATGAAATACGACTTTTCCGTGCGTTTAAAATAGTGCATGACACTCAAGCTCTCTTATACAACTACAGCCGTATAATTTTTGTTATACAGGTACATGCCAAAGGAAGCACCAGAACGAATAATCTGTACACATAAAAGTACAAAACTGAAATGTTCTACTTTGACAATGCCTGACATTTTGAAATTCCACCGCTCTTTTTATTCCACAAGTGAAAAGAGCGTACAAGATGCTTTGATACTGAAGTGTTGTAAAGCCGAAAAGGTAAAAAGAAGGCGTCCTTCCAAAAACGAAAGATGGGGTAGAGACTTTAACATTAAGTATCATATTATAAGAGGTCGCCATGAGTTTGTTCCTGTTTGCCAGAATGCATTTTTGAAAATACTTGGCATTACGAAATATCGTGCAGAGTATGTTTGGAAACATTTATTTTATACAGGAGAGATTGCCAAGGAACGACGGGGGGGTAACCGCAAGATAAATAAATATAAAGATCAGAAGGAATCCGTTCGTCAATTTATTATGAAACTAAAATGTATCGAGTCGCATTATTGTCGCTCAGCTACTCAAGAACGCAAATATTTATCTAGTGACTTGAATATTAACAAGCTGTACAAAATGTTTAAAGATGAAAATCCTCAGTCTCCTGTAAAACAATCATACTTTCGCCATATTTTTAATAGAGAGTTTAATTTGGGGTTCGGTAACCCTAAGACTGACGTCTGCTCAACTTGTATAGAATTAAACGAGAAACTCAAAGCAGAAAACGATCCAGCCAAGAAAAATGAAGTCATGACGTCACTGAGAGTGCATAAATTACGAGCCAAGGCATTCTTCAAAATGATGCAGGAAAAAGAAGACGACATGATAACATTTTCCTTTGACTGTCAGAAAAACAGTCCACTACCTCGAATTCCTGACCAGAGTGCATATTACAGTCGACAATTTTACCTGTATAATTTTACTATTGTACAAGGAACCTCTAAAGACAAACTTAATAAGGACACAACCTTCGCCTACACCTGGACAGAAAACGAATATGGTAAAACAGCTAATCAGATATCATCAGCCGTATATGATCGATTGAACAAAACTAATTTAGCCGGTATCGCCGTCATACGCTTATTTGCCGATGGATGTGGTGGACAAAATAAAAATAGCATAATGCTAGGTATGCTATCTAAATGGTTAGTGGACCACGCCACCGTCAATAAAATTGAAATTATATTTCCCGTAACCGGACATAGTTTTATGCCTCCGGACAGAGTCTTCGGTAACATAGAAAAGGTCATAAAGAAACGAGAAGTAATCATACAACCAGAAGAATATTGCAACGTTATTTCCAGTAATGCGACGGTCACGAATCTAAGGGATATTGAAATATTTGACTTCAAAAGTGCCACTCAAAAGGTTTTTAAACCGACTGCGAAATGGCCATTTAAAATAACCCAATGCAAAAGATTTATTATAAAAAGATCGAAGACCCCAGGAAATACACTTATCCGCGGTGAACTGTTTTATCAATCAGATTTAAGTAAATCTTCAAATGTTTGTAAAACCGGTCAAAAAACAAGCATGCTTCGACCTACCACCATTTCACTGGGAGCGCCTGTGACGCGTGCGAAAATAACCGACGTCGACAAATTATTACAAAAACATTTTGGATTGGACTGGAAAGAAAGAGACGATTTACAATTTTATTTAGGTATTATTAGAGGGCCAACTTTGGATGAAAATGAAGATTTAGAGGAAAGTTTGTGCGAAGGAGTAGCAGAAGAGTCACCAGATTTAAGAGTGTAATGAAAATAATAGTATGTTGGTAGTTATGCTGATTATTTTAAGAATTTATTAAAATGTGTCAAAATATTGTTGTGTTTACTTTATCGAATTGATTTATACATCACTAATCGAAGCAAATCAAAATGGCGGCTGTCATTATCAAACTCAGCTATATCCTGTTACTCCGAATCAAATATAGCTAAGTCCATTAGTGGGGATCAAATACAGCTAAGTGTGATTTTATTTTCACTCTGTACTCAAATATGGAAGCAGTTTTATTATTTTTAATTCAGATTATGAATAATGTTCTCTATCTTTGTAAATCAAATTTCAACATATTGAATTCGTTGTTAGTTTGACAATATTATCGGTTTTTTTTGGTTCCTGTGAAGTTGACCGACTTGGACTTAGCTGTCTTTGATTTTATAAGCCTCAATTATTTTATTGTCTTTGTTTGCTATAACTTGCCTTTTGGGTGGTTTTACTTCCCTCTTCATTCTACGTCGAGTGGAGGTCAAGTCAGTCAGTCGAGGTCGTGGGTTCGATTACCACCCAGGACAGATATTTGTGTGCAATCATGCATGTCGGTCTGGGTGTAATTATCTAAAGAAAGAAAAGTAATATATGTAGTATATCAGTTATCTGGTTTCCATAGTACAAGCTTTGCTCAGTTAATATCTCGGGACAGTGTCACACAGATCATCCTAGCCCCAAACTAAGCAAAGCTTGTACTATGGGTACCAGGCGACGATATACATAACTTATATAGATACATAAATACTTATATAGGTAGAAAACATCCATGACTCAGAAACAAATATTCGTGCTCATCACACAAATATTTGCACTTACCGGGATTCGAACCCAGGACCACCAGCTTCGAAGGCAGGAGCACTACCAACTAGGCTACGGTGACCGTCATAGTTTGGGATCAGATGGCTATGATTAATCTTGGTTATGATAAATCTAAACCTTGTGGAGTGCCTGTGCCCACAACAGTAGCACACAATGAAATGACACTAAGCGGTAAGGATCAGCCATGTCCAGGAGATGAGCTTTAACTGTCTTGGATCCCGAAAAAGTCTTCTCTTTCTTAATCTAATAATTTGCGCACGGTACCTATATTGTAGGTCCGATTCGTACACCAAATAATATTTGTATAAAAACTGAGATTCATTTCAGAGTTTTTTTATTTTATTTATTTAGGGATAATTAACAGCTACAACATAATACATTCACATAGGAGTTACAAAATTATTAAGTAATGTTGCAGCCCACGACATTATCCACAGAAAAACACAATCAATAAGTCGGTGAGTGCAGTAGCAAAGTAAATTTGCTTATTAAAATATACAGAAAAAAGAACAAAATTGTACTAAAATTCCATTTTACATTACATTCTATACAATGCTATAGAAGTGATGTTAATATTAGATACAAGAATGTAAGTAACATAAATGAATAACAACAAATTGAAATTATAAACAAAAACTAATATAAAACAGAAAATCCACTAAAATTTCAAATATTACACTTTACTTGTTTAAACATTTTACTATATCAGATTGAAATTTGAATTTTGAACATGCAAATATATCAATGTCAATAAAATTTGTATTATATGATTTCAAAATCTGATGAATAGGGCAACGTAGCCCAGAGTTGGTAGGGGATCTGCCCTTCCTGCCATTGCCATCACGTTAAGCCGTCGGGCCTGGTTATCATGAGAATCGTCTTAGACAATCGTTACACATAGTCAATTACAACTGTGAACATAGTTGACAATGTTACTAGAAAAACATGCCTAAGGATATGTAAATGGAATCCTAAATTTGATCTGCCAGTGCATACAACGTGTAACAGAAAGTGTGAACGTAACTTAAGGGGGTTATAGGGTATCAGGACGGCTACCTATGGACGAAACTTCAAACAGAAATAATCATTTTTTATTCAACTAGTAATTTATTTTTCTATCGACCACCTAAATCAACAAGAAAGATTACCGACATTATGAACAACACTAAAAACTCAGCCGCAAGGGTAATGAACCTTACCGCGAACTCTTTGGGTACCTACTACTTAGACTGTAAATAAAAAGTGTGGTTCTGTACAGTCACATAATTTATTACACGTGTTTATTTTAAGATTCAATCAAATGTTTAACTGAATTTTTGCTCTAATTTTTAACGACATTTTAATGATTCATACTTTGATAGCTAGGAAAAATCACTTAATTTAATTTAAATTGATATTCCGCAAGATGTTGGATCTAGGAGAAATAAATAATTTAATTGACTTATGTAACTGCAGATATTTTTTTGTGTGTTAAATAGTAAGAATATTAAATTTTTCTTTCAGTATGTGAATTTAATCTGGCCGGAAACGAATAGGTACTTAATTTTTAATACAAACTATACAAACTAACCAGATAAACCCACGCGGTACGACTACTGATAAATTACGAAAAAATATGAATAATGTACTAGGCTCATATGAACATTAGGTTTGTTCCACATTTGCCCCACTTTTTCGTCCTACATTCCAAAGAATTCTTCTTTTGCCCCATATTAAATTTGATTCCTGTTTCGCCCTACTTTATAGTACCAACCAAAGTATGGTTAGCAAATTAAAACGTGTTATAATATTATTATTAAAGGCCTGTTGGTGCTTTGGTTGGATAATATATACAAACGTAAAGCTAGGCCAAAATGTGTGGTTTTGGTTTCCATTCAAGTCAAATCTTAAATGGGTAATGCGGTATTTTGTTGTACGGGTGGAACTGATCTATTATATACAGGGAGTTAGAAATGTATAAGTATCTTTGTCAATATTTTAATAACATATTTTAATCACAATATTTAACATATTTTCAACCTCTGTTTCTCCAATACCAAGTAGGCCACCACTAAGTCTATGATAGTATCGTACCTAGTTTATGACTGAATAATTACTGTCTTTAAAAACTTTGCATGCTGTCTGTACTGAAATTCTACTAATTTGCACACAAAAAGTATTCGAGGCGAATAAGGAAAGGAAAATAGGACGAAACAGGAATAAAATATTAAATTTAAAATAAACATTACATTTGGGGCTAAAAAGGAACAAAATGTATGGCGAATGCGGAATCATATCATCATAATCACTTTTTGGCCCGGGTCGGGCCAAAAAGTGATTACGAGAATAATGAAGTCCTGGGTTCAATTCCCGGGCCGGGCCAAAAAGTGATTATGGGATTTTTCCGTAAAAAGAAATTTCTCAGTATCAGCCCGAAGTCTGGGAGTTGACGATATTACACCCCCATGCCTCGGAGAGCACGTAAAGCCGTCGTTCCTGTGCCTGACCTCTTTCCGGTCGTATCTCTAGTCGTCCCGTCGGATCATGAGAGTGATGGAATAGAAAGTGCAGGGGCACTTTCAATTCCACCTTTAAAGTTTAGAGTGATACACTCTAAATTTTAAAGGTTCCCTGTAACGACATATTAATCATTCATACAATACATACAAATAAAAAAATATGAATAATGTACTAGGCTCATATGAACAGTAGGGGACATTTCAAATTCCGTCCTGATTATATCCAAAGTTACACTAATATGGCGGCAAAATCAAAGAGTTGATGTAGGTAAATAATAAACGGTTAAATATCTTTTAATATTCATGTAAGGGAGCCGCGCGCGTCGTCGATACCTAGACGGCTCTTTTGAGTGGACTCAAAAGGGCCGCCAAAGGGGCCGCGTTCGAAGAAAGCCGCCAAATTCATCAAATATTGTGCAATTTCATTTATTTAATAAAAATATTAAAATCATCAGTTGTTCGTAAACTGCTGTCTGTTACTCATTACTAAACGACATTTTAGACGATTTAGTAACTAAACACGACCTAATGTTTAGTTACTAAATCGTCTAAAATGTCGTTTAGTAATGAGTAAAGTGTTCCGCGAAATCCTTAACTATGTCGTTTAGTGATCGTAATAATTTAGAAAATTTCGTGCATTCTTCTATGAAAGAATAAATAGCCTCAGACGTGCACTTTGTGATGTTGAGGATTCATAGGTCACAGAATTTAAGGCTGTTTAATTACGAGGAACCTATGTCGTAAAGGGTACAGTGTCGCGATGGAGGCCACGCCTCTTTATAACTAAGAAACATGAAAGCTTTACGATTCTATGAATATGTTGTACATGAGAGAGACTCGTGTTAGTTGGCAAGTCTTAGAGTTAAGCTTTCGGTGTCGGTGCAGATTTTAGTGAACGTGAAATAATGAAATTCTTCCATCAGTAGCTATTCAGCAGTGCTATAAATAAAAACATAACTCTAAAATAAAACAAAATATGTGTAGTGAGTGCAATCGGAATCAAACTACCAGGCGTGCATAGGAACACAGAGGTATGACAAACAATTTCTAGCGTAAATCAGAATCAGCTGTGCTGTGTTAGTACGGATGTTCGTTATATCGATAAAAATACTTGTCGATATATTGAACGGTATATTATTTTACGATCAAGATTAAAATGATGGTATTTCGGTATGAGATTTTGTGTATAGGTAGGCTTACGGAGACCGTATATGCCCCTTAAGTTACGTTCACTCTTTCTGTTACACGTTGTATTTCTGAGCGTCTTCGTGCTTCGGAGAGCACTTTGAGCTTTCCGTCCGGTAGTAAATAAAATAAAAAATTAAAAAAGGTGTTTATTCACGTAGACTTTAAAAAAGCGCTTGTAAATAGTCAGAACATGTAGTAATATATAATTAATTCTAAGTACATATAGATTTAGGTACACGGATTGTAGAAATAATTTACAATAAGATTTATTTTATAATAGTAACGATATTTAGCTAACTTAAAATAAGTTATTGTCAAGGATTAATCGGTAATAATAATAGTAATCGGTGATACTACATAATACATAAGTATGGGCTATTATAGTCGATTCGCCAGTCCCAGTCGGTGGCTAGAACAACTCCGATACTCTTACTTATTTCAAGGTCAGGTGGAAATTGCTCCAATAATTCTAATTAACCTAACACATCACCACACATCAAATTTTGGAACGACCAGCGCACTCTAACGTTTGTCACAACAGCAAGAGTTAACTAGTTGACATTGTTACACAAGGAAAAAGCGTAATTCTCTTTCTACTTCTGCATGCGACACAACAACACAAGATCATCGGTCCATCTTGTAGGGGGCCTGCCCACGCTGCGTCTTCCGGTTAGTGGTCGCCACTCAAGAATCTTTTTGCCACAACGGCCGTCGGTTCCTCCGTCGGTTGATGATGGAGATAAATATGACCACCCTATCTGATACCGTAGAGGCATAGAAGTCGTCTCGAGGGAATATCTACCAGAGAACGGGCAGCAACATCTCACACGGCATGCATGCCGGCCAACAGGCATGGCGATTATGGCATATATCCCAAAAGATGTACACGGTTCCTTGGGCAGGCCTTTGTCTAGCAGTTGATGTAATTTGCCTGTCGTGATGACATGCGAGGGTGTATCGACGCGCCGGTATAATAAACTCAATACTGAACGCGAGAAAGTATCGTCCAAACTTATTGGTTAGATTTTGTTTTAATCCTTGTCCCCGACGGGAAACCTCAACCACTTCCCTATTTTGTTTGTCACTGAATATATTCTCAATGAGGAGGTACTTCATCAGTCGGGCTGTATAAATAGTATTGTAATGGATCTCTATAGATCCGATGAGATGAGACAATGAACCGAGGTCGTACTGATTAACACTAGATTAAACAATTGTACCATTTCCGATTTAGATTTCTAGTATCAACCGACACTTTTAAACAAGTGTTAAGTAGAAGTATAGTGAATGAGTCACATTCGGCATTTTGATTATTTAAGTGACAAATCGACTTGGGATTGAACCTAAATTAACACACATTTGGGTACGGTGGGGTGTTAAGAAATAAATATAAAAAAAAGGATTCCTATTGAGTTTTCTAGCAGTGTTTCTCAGTAGCTGCCACGTCATGCACAGCACGGTAGCAAATGTATTATTTTAATGTAATAAATGAATTTTGAATTTGAATTAAATTTGAAACCGTGGGCTGCGAAAAGATACGGACGTCGGGCACGTAACAGCCTCATAGAATCTGGCGAGGTAGACCTCTAGAGGTGAGACTGTACTTGACAATGGAATAGCTTCTAAGTCTCTATGAAGATCAAACTAGTTTCGTTGATCTTCGTTGATGTTAACGTGCAACCGTTTCGCGCCGGTATATCGTCGAATAAAAAAGGTTGATAAATTCAACTAATTTTGCGCTAAGCAGAAAACGGTTGACTCGTTAACAATAGAAAAGCTGTTTAAAAAAACGGTTCATTGATTCAACGCCCACTCCTACCTTTTTCGCTTCTTTTATTTACTTCATCATATCAGCCGAAAGACGCCCAGTCCTAAACAAAGGCCACCCCCAAACATCTCCACAATTGCCAGTCTTGCGCTACCCGTATCCAGCGGTTTCCAGCAACCCTCACAAGATCTTCGTTCTATCTTGTAGGGGGCCACACGAGAACCTTTCTGGCCCAGCGGCCGTTGTTTCTACGAGCTATGTGCCCTGCCCATTACCTCTTCAGCTTTACAATTCTTCGGGATGTGTAGGTTACTTAGATTAAATCTCTCAAGGAAACTCCAAGCGTAGTCCTCTCCATTGCTCATTGAGCCGTTTGACGTAGACGTCTCTGTTCCGTAAGTCATCACTGGCAACACACATTGTTCGAAGAGTCTTTTACATATTTACTTGATGCTATTATATTAACCATTTGCCTAAAGTTAATTGTAGACTCTGAAGTCATTGTAGTCAATATCAGATAAGAGTTAGGTATAAACTTGTTCGGCGAATTAAGAACTCGTTAGTATAGTCGGCGCTACATCAATATTTACATTGCGACGTTGACAACAACCTTATTTCTTGGTTGTTACGGGTGATTTTTGATTAGCAAGTGTATCCATTAATAAACCGTCCACCATTCTCAAACTATTATAATATAAAAAAAAATGCTTTATATGCTTATTGGTATGTAATGAAGACTCATAATAGTAATAGTACTATAGTATAGTAATTAATATAAACCCTTTTATATTCATTACTTTTCTTTAACTAAAGTAGGCTTACATATGATTAAATAGGTACCTAGATACAAGCTTAACCTTGATTTGATCTTAAAATAAGATACCTGTTCTCCGAGTTTAATTTTCCTTGTACAGTCAACGTTACGTTATGGATAAACTGTCAAACTTTATCCATAATGCAATGTTGCGTCGACCTTGACATATCACATCACATCACATCATCAGGATGATATCGTCCATTGCTGGGCAATCCTTCAAAGGTTATTATTATTTATAGTTAAAAGTCAAGTTTATAGTCAAGGACCTCTGCTACAATAAATCATAAATGGTCGAGGTACCAAGATGGCAACAAAGCGTCAAGGCCCAAACAACAAATAATAATAACTCTCAAGGGTTACCATAACGTTGCCATTTGGAGAGATTTGCCGTAGTCGCCGCGCTTGGCATGCGAGTTGGCGACCGCAGTTAGGTGGTAGCTAGTACACAGGGGGTGCTGCTGCCCGATTACCTGGTGTCCCTTAGACGCCTTTTGGGACACGGTATGGTATAGGGTGGCCCTGATATTCTTTTTAGATCGGAAAACACACGACCTTGACGGCGTCTTTATTATACAAATATTAAGATCGGATATTGTAGTAGGTACAATTGTATCCACTGAAATGCTTTATATATATATAATTTTAGCTTTTAAATATAATTATATAAATTTAAGTATAGCTGTCTAGCTAATGTAGGTATGGTAATTAGATCTGAGTGGTTAATTTTGTGAATGCACCGAGGGAGCAGCTTCCTTCTGAGTACTATGACCATCTTATTGTGATCACAAACCCGTCTGCCAAGCGTGGTGGTTATGGCATTTAGACTCAAGATAATTCTTGGGAGAGGGTCCAGCAGTGGACTACGTTCAGCTGTAATGATGATGATGACACTGTGCAATTATCGATAAAGTGACTAAGCGATTCGAATCGCAATCGAGATTATATTGCCGAATAGAGCAGTTGAGTACCCCTCTAAAGTTAAACGCATCACCCGGGTCGTTGACATTCAAAATACCTTTTATGTTTATTTGTGGAGAAATAAGCGAAAGCGATTTTGTGCTAATCTCTTAGCTGCTTGTCCAATTGGGCTCGAATTTCCATCAACGTTCGTCCAATGTTTAGGTTACACCTTGTATAAAAAAGCAGTAGAATTGATATCCCTCTTTTTATTTATATTACAAATAAAATGAAAAGATGCTGATAAAAATAATCCAATAAAAATGAAATCATAACAAACAAATATTATTACTTTTCAAAACCAAACCTGCACTAGGTGAATGAGTCTCTGTGTCGCGGGGTTGATACGTTGCAAACATATAATTAACGGACACCTACAACGCTGAGACTCAGAACTACTACTTATGGGTCACACTAATAGATATCCTGTGCGGGAATCGAATCCGGGGCACACACGTGCCATGATTACTTCTCATTTACAATGGTGATGGTATTGTCTATTATAGTTAGTGTTGAAAATGACTAAAGTAAAAGAATTCGACTGACTGTCATTTACGATCAAATTGGTCAAAAATGGGCATTAACTGTCAAGAATAGTCAGTTTCAGTCATTTTGATTTAAGTAATATTTAAAACTTAAAAAGGAACTTTTTTAAGTTTTGTTAACAAAAAAGTGGTTTTAATGATTTACTATATTATTAAACATTAAATAAACCTTAAATGACCGGTCATTTACTGTCAAGTTCAGTCAATTTGACTCAAATATGACTGTCTGTTCCATATTTATATGCAAGTTTCAATTAAGCAATGTTTTATTTTTGTATTATATCATGAGAGGGTATGACGACATCAGGGTCGGTGCGCGAGGCGATGCGACGTTGCCATTTTGTCTTAAATGCACGCATGATTAGAAATGTAAAATGATTAACACTATAATTAGATGTATGTTCAAACAAACCTACAGGGTATACACCCTGTAGGTTTGTTTGAAGAGGGGTAGGCAGAGACAACGGATTTCCATTTGTCACGATCTTTGCATACTTCTTTTGCCTCGATTACTGTCATTATATTCTTCATACATGCTCGCCGGTTTAGGGTACTTCTGACCAGCCCTTTCTTCAGAACATCTCCAATTTGGTCAGAGAATGTTTGACGTAGTCTTCCCCTTCCGGTTGTCCCATTCACACAGGCCAGGTATACTTCTAACACATAAGCTATAATTAAAATTATATTAAAACCGCGGGGCACAGCTAGTATACAAGTACAAACATTTTACATTGAAGCAATGCTTATAGGCTGTGTGGTGACGGCGAATATCAGAATATCATCACTCCATCTCATCTTGTGGGGAGCGTTAAAGTCGACCCGAGCGAATATCTACCAGAGGACGGGCAGCAGCTTCCTTCTCAGTACTATGACCATTTTACAGCGAACGCCAACCAGTCTGTCACGCTTGGCGATAATGGCATATCCCCCAAGATGATTCTTAGAGGAGGCTTGTCCAGCCGTGGACTGCTTCCAGCTGTAATTATGATGATGATGATGAATGCTAATGGGACTCTCCAATAATTAATTTAATAATATAATAATAAATAATCTATTTATTAATTAATTAATAAATTGATTATTATGATGACAAGAAAAAATTTACTTAAATAATTAAAGTGACATTAATGATGTCATCCTAATAATCTCTTTTCTTTGATCATTCAAGAAATATAAAAATGTACGTTTAATATAAGTCGTATAATTGGAACTAAATCAAGAATTAACGAATACGATGTCATAGTAGGTACCCTTTATATTTATCTCGTATCGAAGAAATTTCTAGCTACAATGCTTTCCTTTTTGGTGATATTCGAGAATATAGTCAAGTTACCTACCCAAACTCATAGTTCAATGTCCTAATATACATTATTAACTTGATTTGTGAGAACATATATGTATATCTGAGTAAGATTTCCATTGGCCATATTTCTTTTTATTTACATAAATTACAATAAAATATGTTCAATGTAAAAGCCACAATTTTTTTATTTAAGTTTAATTTAAATCTAGAATTTAAAACAAAAGTTTTCTAAGTTTCTTGGCAGTGTTTTTGAATAGCTGCCGCGTCGCGTCGTGCACTGGGCGCGGCGGTAGAAGGAAAAGAAACACATTTTTTACTGTCCGGGGTTTTTATGATTCAGTTCAGGGGATTTCCATTGGCCATGTTTCTTTTAATTTATATAACTAAATAAAATATGGTTAATGGAATGTTCACACATGTTTTATGTAATTTTAATATAATCCACTAATATTACAAATGCGAAGTTTTTGTTTGGGTGTGAACGGAATGGAATTTAATGAAACTTTGTAGTTGTATAGCTTATAAATCCGAATTACACATAGGCATAAAGTTAAACGCGGATAAAACCGCAGGTTAAAGCTAGTTAGAAATAAAATAAAAATATAATCAAAAAGATTTATTATATTCTTTTTTGTCGAATTCGCGTTACGCACTGCGTGGTATAAGGGTAGGTAAACATAAATCGTACTAATATTATAAATGCGAAAGTTTGTGCATGTGGATGTATAGATGTTTGTTATTGTTAGTGTGTGAGTGTGTATGTTTGTTACTTCTTCACGACTAAACGGCTGGAGTAATTTTAATAAAATTTTGTATGGAGTTAGCTGACACCCTGGATTAACACATAGGCTATAATTTATAGAGTATAACGCGGGTAAACCCGCGGCGCACAGCTAGTAGGCTATAATAAATAATATAAAAAATAATTTAATACATTTAACGCGGGTAAAACCGCGGAGCACGGCCAATGTAACATATTTTTGTAAGTTATAATAAAATATAATAGTGTATTAACATTTTTTCTATGTATTTCTTTATACATTGCTACTTACAGAAGCTGTAAGTGGTGTCTACACATTGAGTAGCTGTATGTGGTGTCACATTCTAAGTAGGTAGGTACTTACTTATTATAAATATTATAATTTTCCGTGCGTCAGTGTTTAAACAGATGTTACTCAAATATTCACATTTGTGTACCTAACGTTCATATTCTTAACAAGTCTAGAATGTATGGTTTTGAGTCATAAATAAGCCAGGTATTAAACTAGAATATATTTAAACATAATACTGTAATTAAGTAGGTATACTTATTCTCATTGTTTTGACTTCCTATTCTTTAATATACACAAGAACACAATTTTACCCTGTTCCAATTCTAGAGGCTTATATATCTATATAATTATGTATTTTCAATAGAAAAGTGTTATGGGATATAAAATTATTGTTGAATAAAATTTCGCGGCTTGCAGAAATATTTGGAACATTTGACTGCACGTGTGGCGCAGCGGTCTAAGGCAGTCGCCTCTCCGCTTCGTGTCCCGGGTTCGACAACTATTTGTTGTGTCCATCTATTATATGTTTGTAAAGTACCCCGCAACACTGGGATTAAGTTCCTTAGTGTGCATGTTGTCTAATTTTTGTTTCGACCTAAATAAATATGAACAACTTTTTCATATTGTTTGTTATTAGTTTACATTAAATTTATATCAAAATGGGAACGTGTTCTGGATTTTTGAGTCTAGCCTCAATAAATGACAGCGGTAGATACTTTTCATGCAAGCTCATACAATATTTAAAGTCGTATAAAATGTTAAATGCGTTCGTGAGATAGCAGTGCTTCAATTTTTGACCACTATATTGGTTCTAATAATCTATTATTGCATAGAATTTAATATAGGTAATAATATTATTACCGAAATTATGGCCGAATTTCGGCCACGGCGCGGCGGCAGGACTCAATGAAGACTAGTCAACTGCGCAGGACATAGTGCAAACACTTTCTATTCCATCACTCTCATGACTAGCGACTAGACATGTGCGCCGATGCTTAATTGATCGGGCGGCGGCGGCGATTGGCATCAAATATGTCGGCGGCGGCGGCGGCGGCGTCATCGGCATAATCGGCGTTGATGGTGAAAATGAGTAAAATATGCTTTAAATCAATATATAGCATCCGACATCCAATACTCTTAAGTATTTTCACCCTTAAACCACTACAGGATTATCCTACCCAGCCACTTTACTACCAGTAGTTTTTTTTTGAACTTTACTTTAGTAGGTGCAACAAATTTCATATGCTTCCCTTACACGAGAGAAGGAAGATAGCGGACATCTCCTTATTACATAGCATTGCGAATGGATGGACAGATGTTTCTGAGTTGGTGGACAAAATAGGGCTCCGTGTACCGTCAGCAATTCTTAGAAGAAATGACATTCTGCATGCGACTGCTATCCATCGCAATTACTGACAGCACGCGCGACTAACATAATCAGGAAAGTATGTTTTACAGCGAAATTTAATGTACCGCAAAACTTTCTTCTGTATATTTTCTATTCTTGATGTATATATATCGTATTGAGGGTTCCATACCTGAGTACGTATTTGAGGAGACTTCGGACATTTAATAAGCACAGAATAGAATAGAAGGCGCACGCCGCCGGTCAATTTAGCCACGCTGACGCCGCCGCCGAATTTTATCGGCGTCAAAATTATCTAGATTTCTTTTGAATATATAACGAACCTAATTTTAATACCTAAACAATTTTTTAATTTGCATTTTTAGTGTTTTTTGACTAATTCGGTAGATTAGAAAACATCGGCGAAATTTAAAAAATAAATTAATTAATAAACTGATTATCGCGGCGGTTCTTCCCGAATACTCTTCCAAGGAATGTCAGTAATTGACAAACACCTTGATGAAAGTGGGAAACGAGTTTCCTTTATGTCTGCATTTGTGAAAGAACAGGTCAGGCAGTCTGATATTTTGCAAGAAACAGCAAATAAGCACAGCGGGACTGTCACTTCCGCTTTGATCACTCAACCATCCACATTAACATCATCAAGCCTTCTTTTGGCTTTTTCAGAGAGGTACGCAACTCCTGGATGGTTGGAGCAGTTGCTAGCAGTGAAAACCTTTTTTTTAATAAGGCCGGGGGAATGCCTTCGCATGCCACCCGCAAAAAGTGTCTGCGGGTGGGTATGTCGGATTCGCATTAACTAAACCTAACCTATCATAGACTTCTCTTGGCGCTTGATGGGGTTAGCCCCGGAACGCGGGTATTCTGCTCCGGTGCTCCCCTTTTGAGCCATATCCTAGATAGTTGGGACACGTACCCTGGGAGAACTTAGGATTGCCCTCCCCTGTTGCTGACTCCTGCCAATCCGGCACAGCGACTGACACAAACAGATCGCTGTCTTCCCGGAGCTACTCGCACGTGGCAGTAGTAGAAGACACTTCTCTAACTTCCACCGCAGCCCCGAGGGAAGTTGGGCTAACGGCTGCCGCCGCCCCCTCGACGCCTCCTCCGTCTACGAGTCAGCAGCGCATAAACGAATGCTGGCGGCGAAAGATCCCGTCCGATGGCAGCAACCAGGACTCACCTCTCGGCCTCCTAGGCCAGGCACTTCTCCAGCATCCCTCCTTCCTCCCCATCTAGGCCTCGAAGTGAGGCAGAATGTCGTGCGCTCACCCAGCGGGCGGGTCTTTCGGTAAAAATCATCGCGTCAACTGCTGCCAGGAGATCAAAAGGTGGGAGGCGATCCAGGAGAGCCTCCGCCTCATTGGATATCGTACTATATCCTCGTGCGATCCGTATGGCCAGCACACTCTGCAGGTTATTTAGAATAGCTCTGCAGTGGAAGGCACTCGTCAGGCGTGCGGACTAGACGGGCGCCCCGTAAAGGGTCGTGGATCGCACGACTCCTATGTCGACCCCCGAGGATCCCCGAAGTTCGGCACAAGCCGGTGTAACGCACCGCTAAACCGGCGCACTCGAAGCCCCATCGACTGTCTAGGGTGAGGTCCAGGTACTTCATGTACCGCCCCACCTTAACCTCTATGTCACCTACTCGCATCGACGTACTAGGTGGTTCCTCCCTATGGGACTATGGCCTCGGTGTGATGAGGCGCTACCAGAAGGCCCAGTCTACTAATGGCCGCGAAGACGCACTCGACATCGAGTTCGGCGAGTCGTACCGCCCGCTGGAAGCTTTCCTCCAGGGAGGGAAGCCAATCCGCGAGACCGCATAATAGGCGAGGCTCCATAACAGAGGACCCCTGAGAAACCTCGCAAAAGCGCTCCCTCTAGATCTCAATCGCGTTACCACTATACCACGACTATACCACGCAGATAGGTAGGCACGTTATGGTGGACCAGTGCCTCCCGTATCGCCCGCCATGGGACGGAGTAGAAGGCGTTGACGATGTCTAAGCTCACCGCCAACGCCGCCAAAGCAGGTGGTGAACACGGAGTACGGTACTACGGAGGCAGCTGGTGAACAGTTGCCTCAACCAGTCTCCCAAGATTGCCAGAGCGCAGACCCACTATCCCATCCGGGCCAGGGTCGTTGTATTCCCGGAGCTTCCTCGAGTCGAGTCGAAGTCGAAGTCGAAGTCGAAGTCGAAGGCGAAGTCGAAGTCGAAGTCGAAGTCGAAGTCGAAGTCGAAGTCGAAGTCGAAGTCGAAGTCGAAGTCGAAGTCGAAGCCGAAGTCGAAGTCGCAGTTAAAGTCGCAACCGAAGTCGAAGTCGCAATCGAAGTCGAAGTTGAAGTCGCAATCGAAGACGAAATCGAAGTCGCAGTTAAAGTCGAAGTCGAAGTTGAAGTCGCAATCGAAGACGAAATCGAAGTCGCAGTTAAAGTCGAAGTCGAAGTTGAAGTCGAAGTCGCAAACGTTTATACCGTAAGACCCGCCCGCCGGATGAGCGCACGCCACGGTACCATCGGCGCCATTCTGCCTCACCTCGAGGCCTAGATGGGGAGGAAGGAGGGTTGCTGGAGGAGTGCCCGGCCTAGGAAGCCGTGAGGTGAGTCCTGGTCGCTTTGATCGGAAGGGGTCTTCGCCGCCAGCAGTCGTTTTACGATGCTGACTCGTAGACGGCGGCGGCAACCGTTAGCCCAACTTCCCTCGGGGCTGCGGTGGAAGTTAGAGAAGTGCAAGTAGCTCCGGGAAGACAGCGATCTGTTTGTGTCAGTCTCTGTGCCGGACTGGCAGGAGTCAGCAATAGGGGAGGGCAATCCTGAGCTCTCCAAGGGTACGTGTCCCAACTATCTGAGATATGGCTCAAAAGGGGAGCACCGGAGCAGAATACCCGCGTTCCCGGGGCTACCCCCATCAAGTGCCAAGAGAGGTCCATGTCAGGTTAGGTTAGTACGAATCCGACATACCCACCCACAGACACTTGCGACATGGGAAGGCATTCCCCGGCCTTATTAAAAAAAGGCTTTCACTGCTTGCAACTGCTTCATCCAGGGGTTGTGTACCTCTCTGAAAAAGCCAAAAGAAGGCTTAATGATGTTGATGTGGATGGTTGAGTGATCAAAGCGGAAGTGACGTTCCCGCTGTGCTTATTTGCTGTTCCTTACAAATTATCAGAGTCCCTGACGTGTTCTTTCACAAATGCAGACAAAAAGTAAACTCGTTTTCCCCCTTTCCTCAAGGTGTTTGTCAATTACTGACTTTCCTTTTTTATTTATTTATTATTATCATAGTTATCATGCATCTGATAGACCTCAGCAAATGTGTGTGATATCGAAGACCTCGCAAGGATCACCCGTGGTGAGACCTTCTTTTCAATGCGATTCATGTGTGAAGTTTTCTCTTTATTGCGTGCTACCGGTTACCCATCAGTTAAATATACATATTAATATCCTATACCTAACTAAATAAATAGAATTAAATATAATAAAAATACACACACACATACCCATATATATATATATGACGGCGTTTACGTCAAAACGTCAGGTTGACACGACTGTCAATGTCAACCTAGCGAAGCGTCATTGTCGATGGTGGTGTGGGCGGCCATCTTGAAGGCACTTTTGAACGAGACGGCGCCCGCGCACCACGCTTGTGACGAATCGCTGAGAATCCTCGCCATCACGATATTTCATTTGATTGATTTTACATTGTAATAATCACTAAACATCTAATTAAATCGTGATTCTTGTGAATTACGTTGATTGTAATTTGAAGTTATTTATTTCTGTTCCGCCCATAAAATTATGAGAGGATGAGTTGTGGTGAAGAGCCTCCAAGCCGTCCTGCCTCAACATCAGAAGTGGGATCAAGAACCGAAGATAAGCCACATGGTGAAGATATTTTTCGAAAAATGTTTGAGCTAGAAAATAGCTGGATGTTGAGTCTGATGGAAGCGATTTAAAATCAAGTGAGCGCCCACAATATGAAGCAACTCAAATTCGACCCCAAACTGACACAAACGCACGTTCTTGGGCATACTGTTGACCTTTGTTTCGGTGAAAATCATTTATAATAGCTATGGTGCGCTGAAAAGCACGGCGTCGCAGTGGCTATCACAAATATCGTTCCTTGAGATGCGGTGGTTGCAGATTCGAGTTATTTACTCCACGGAATGATAGTGTTGAAAGACTGACCTCATTAACCTGCAAAATAGCAAACGCAAGGAAAACGAATATCTGTGCGTGACCATACATAAACCTCAAAATGGACAAATATGAGCGAAGACTACATTGCTGTCCACTGCACTGTCACATTCGTCAAAATTCCACAACCACCTACAACGATTAGCCTTCAATACGGAGATTATTACGAGAAAGAAGCTGCAGCGAGAATTGAAACCGTCTACTTAGGAAAGGAATGCGCCTCAAGTAGCTGAATATAATTGTGTACACGCAAAACGATCCGAAACTGTATCGTTCTTAATGTGGTTTTATAGTGTTTTTAAATTGTTTTTTTAAAGTGCTTTTAAAGTGTTTTCAGTGCGGCAAGCTAAGACATGGTGCATGTGAGTGTCGTCCGAAAAAGAGAAGGTCAACAACGCCGGCAACGATGACGTCTTCTGCGACCAGAAACCAGACATCGCTGCTGTTTACGCTGTGGCCATTTAGCTTCGAAGTGCATGTGTGGGAATAAACAACGTGATCACAAGAGATGCCCGTTAACGTCTACGTCGTTAACACACCAGAGAGGACATTTCGTGAGTAGTTCCATTTTTATACGTTTCTAGAGCTGATTGCTCACTTATGACTCATGAGCTGATTGCTCACAAGCTACAGACGGCTTATAAATTTCGAGCAAAACTGTTTAATAATGTTGTTAATTATTCTTGTAGCTTACAAAGGAGACGGGCGAATGTTCATACAAAGTTGGGCTTCACCGTACAGCAACGATTATTACATTATATCATTTCAATATTATTACTATTTAAAATAAAAAAATATTTATAGAATTGCAATATGGGAGAAAAAAAATATAGGGTATTATTAGTTTACACAAAACTAACCTTTTTTGCTTCTTTATAAGTTATTCTTCCAAGCTGTCAGTGCTCTTATGGTCTATTTAGATTATTATTTAGACTTTATTGTAGACTAGATTTTATCAGAATGTATTTTAGAGCATGAACACATTGTGTGTGGTTTTCAAAGCGCCGGCGTCGCCTAACTGGATTGTAAATGTTAAATATTTGCAATCTTATTATAAAAAAGGGTAAGCAGGAATAAAAATCACATTTCTCTTTTATTTATTTATTAATCCACTTCATCATATACAATTAAAATATCGTCTAAAAACTGTGCAGGTGGTGTTACATCCTGTTGATGCCTTGCCCAGCCTAGGTACCATATTATGGACATTATGTGACAACAGCAACCTACAGTCCGTTTTCCTACCAAGCAATTACAATAATATTGTTTTATGGCCTCTCTTCCATTAAGAGAACTGTCAACTAAAATGTAGGTAAAATATGTTTTTGAACTTATATGTCTTGATTTTATTCGACCTCTCAATAGCCAGCAAGAATGAGTGGCAATCGACAGTTCTCTTAGTAGGTTGCTGTCCGTATCTCGACACACTTCTATTTCATATCTACCATCTTGTCGTATGTGTTCTCCATAATATGACCTAGCCTGTTTAATTTGGTAAATACCTAAAGATACTTTTATTAAATCACTATGTGTGAGCTGGGGAAAATCATTTAAATTATCATTTTGCACATGAATTCTTGTAAAATCAGCCCTACGTCGGTTTATATTATTTTGAATGACATAATAGCCTAAATCATTTTCTCTGTTCATATTCTCATTGATTATTTGTAAAATATCCCCAGCATCAACACGATTTGTAATGGGAGGGTGAAAAGCATTTAATAGTGAGGCAGCCACCTCAAAATCAGTCATTAAATGTTTTGAAGCAGTATTAAAATATTCTTGTCTAAATAATTTAAAATCCCTTTTAAACCTTCCGTTCACAACTTCAACAACCCATCTGCATATGGTGACTGCCCTCGATTTATTAGCTTCTAATGTGGAATGCTGCCATTCACCCTGCGGCAATGTTGGTGGTACGTAAGTTCTATAACCACATTCATTTAATAAAGGCAAGGCATCTCTGAAGCCCCTATCCAAAATGAATGCATCACCAGCTTGAAAATACTGTCGTAACATCGAATTAGCATCACGAAACTCATTATTAATGATTTCTGCATCCGACGTGGTAGCAGGATAGGGGCCCATTACATCAACAATATGACCATCTGTACATACAAGTATAAATGGTTTTACTAAGTTATTATACTTGTGTAAACTGTAAGTTCTTTTTTGGTACAAATAATTTGAACTTTTATCAATATAGCAATATGTACCATCGATTATTATTACAGGTTTATTTTCCCCGTTATGGCTTCCAAATAAACCTTGAGGTATTAACAAGGTTCTGTCAACATTTTCCTGGCGATTTATATGGTTAAGCCCTAAATGCCTAGGTACAAAATAATCATACATCAAGTGTCGAGCTTCAGAAACATAACCATCAAGTGTTCTTTTTGGAATGTTAAATAGCGCAGATATTCTTTCATTGGAATCACCGGTTCTCAACTTTATCAAGTATGCTGTCAACCCAATGGGGCCTGATGACTTTAACAGTAATTGTGGCACTTCATTTAAAATCCTTTGATACTGTTCTTTAGTAAAGCCTAACCAATGGTGAACCAAACGATCTTCCATATTTTGGATATTAATAAAATCAAGACCAGTATTTGAGTGACTCTTTAATTCTAGCATGTCTTGAATGTGCAATGCTGTAAACACATTAACATAGTTTTCTAAAACCCCAGTGAGAAAATCCCAAGACTGAATATTAATATGATGATTGCATAATCTATTGTTTTTTGGGATGTAGAATTTATAAAGATCTAACAACATTTTCCTGGTTGTGACAGGAACTCTATTCCTCTCTTGCCTTCGGCAACCTTCAATAAAACAATGTGATTCAGTTTCTACTGCTCTTACATAATCAGGTAATATTATAGTTGTACTTGACCTGGGGGTAAACTGTGGAGTACCCTGTGACGTACCTTGTGATGTATTTTGAGGAGTAGTCTGTGATATATCTTGTGCAGTGGCTTGTGACACAGCTACGTCAGTAGTAAACAGTGAAGTAGAGTGCAAAGTAGTCTGTGAACTAGACTGCGAAGTTGATTCATCATGTTCACTTGTTACATCTACTGATGCTGAAGATCCAGATGGCCCAGCCAAAAAATGATGGGCATTTCTATCAGCTCTCACCCAGCAACTATGACATATGAGAGCTCGAGCTCTTGAAATCTGGAAAAAATATTTTATAATAAGCCTTTTTTTAAAAAAAGTTAATACCTGACCATTAAAACAGCACTGTAAAACGTGTATCTCTTCTAATCTACACCTTCGTGAAATACAAGCTGCAATGTGATTTGTGTTTTTATATGTTGCCTAATTATATTACACTAGCTTTTGCCCGTACCTTTGTAAGCGCATATCCCATTTGTTCCCTCTCCGTATAATCTTCCTTATGAATGTGACAATAATATACAAAAATGATTCTCAAATCTGACAGGTATTTCAGAAATTAGTGTGAAAAATAAACAGACATAGTAGTATACATAGATTACCCTGTAGTAGTATAAAATACAAAAAAACTAAACCTAATAAAAACGTACAGTCCGAGGCAATATCCATTCAGAAATGACTGTATAAATCCTTCTTTCTCGTTCAGTGTCAGTGCGCAATAAATGAGATCTTGCCCGCAACACTGAACGTCCACAGTTCACACACACTTGGCGAAGTCCAGACATTGGCGATGAAAGTTGCTCCTCTGTGCTCAAGGTATTCACGACTAAATCCCTGCATCCTTGACAAATGTGATGAGATCTGTTGACCTACAACAATGTTAGTTAGTTATTTACAGTTTCCACAAATAATAATTACAGAATTATGACTCAGAACATTGTACATATTTGTTGCACAAAATAAAAACAGTGAGAAAACTGTATCATTCAGAATTGCATATTACTTCTTACTGACGTCATGGTGACGCTGAGGTTATATATTAATACTTTCATACCAGGTCACTCAATAGTACTATTGTTTCATTAAATTGCTTAATTATTTAAGTTAGTTATATAAAAAGAACTATCTTCAGTACTTATTTTCTTCTAAATAAATGCCTTTAATAGTGATAATCGAACCGTAAATCTTACTTGGAATTTAAATAAATCAAAGGCATTATAGTGATATTATGTAGGAATATTATCTAATTGGCATATTATTGAACCTTACTTCAATAATATGCCAATTAGATATTATTTTAAAGGTATCTTTGCTGGACTGTACTTAAAATATCGATCATATTATATTAAGATATAATTAAATAAACTACTTACCACTTGAGGTGCAACCCATTGCTGTATAACTGAAATAATGTTTTCCTCTTCTATTGGTCGTAACCCTATGGAAGGATTACCCTGCCAGATGCCGCAGTTGATACAATGAAGACGTTGATCACTCATTGTATGTTGCTTCCAAATCCGGTAAGCGGTCTGAGGTAAGTCGAGTAGGCAAGATAACAAAGTCCGTTGTAAGAAATGCGTGGGTCGTCCGTCAAAGTAATAACCGTCAGAATCCTATATACGTAGCCAAAGTCGCAAAATAATATAAAAGCACACGAAAACAACAAAATACAGTATCCACTACCGCAAGTTCAAAGCGAAAGCGAACGGTTTTTGTTTGTTTGGCGTTCGATGTCATATTGACACGAGTTTTACTTTGTTGCCTGTATAATAAAAAAGTATATTAATCGATTGTCAAATCGAACCGTTAATCAAATCTTTTTAAGATGTTCTTAGAAATGATTTTAGATAATATAATTAAGTTCTTATTTTAAAAGTTTTTTAAACCTAATATAAAGAAGTAATACTGTTACTTTTTTATTATCTTGTTTTTCTATTTTTATAATAATACAATTTATCGATTAAAATCGATTATTAAATAAATCCTTATTTCATTTGGCAACATTGTTAAAAAGTGAAAGTAAAGAAAGTCAGTATTATTTTGATTAAATATTATTTTTTTTATCCCATATTAAAATGCCTTGGTAATAAATGAATGAAAATAAAAAAAATAAATAAAAATTATTAATAAATAATTCATTTGTGTACGTTCAAGCCCAGTTTCGCCCGTTTCCTTTTTTCAACACAGATCGAGATCGATAATGTTTCGTTGTTTTTCATGGACAACCCAATCGTCGTTTACGTTATGATATCATGATTTAACGCTATACTTAAATAATCGTCCAAGTCGGTTGCCTCGAGAGGGCTGACTTGTCATGGATGATCGCTTGCTATATCCGAGACGAATTGTGTCGTCCAAGTCAGTTGCCTCGAGAGGGCTGACTTGTCATGGATGATCGCTTGCTATTTCCGAGACGAATTGTGTCGTCCGAGTCGGTTCCCTCGGGAGGACTGACTTGTTCTGGCTGCTTGCCTGCTAAGTGTAAGACGAATTGTGTCGTCCGGGTCACATCCTTGTTAGGATTGGCTTGTCTAGATGTTCACAAGAACGAAAATGTGCTGTCTGGGCTAAATTCTAGCCAGTTATGATATCTAATGCGTTTCTCGACTGGTCTTACTGAAGTGTAGTCCGAGTCACACCTCACGGTTGACTAAGCGGTACACTTGCCTGGTTAGTCCAAGTTATTAAATGTTTTTAGTGTTTGTATACTGATGAAAATTATTAAGTCAGGATGAGCGAACGGACTATGCAGTTATCTTAGTTTGTTTCAGATAAATCGCCCGTGGACGGTCGTATGTCAGTCCGGCCGTGACGGCGTTTACGTCAAAACGTCAGGTTGACACGACTGTCAATGTCAACCTAGCGAAGCGTCATTGTCGATGGTGGTGTGGGCGGCCATCTTGAAGGCACTTTTGAACGAGACGGCGCCCGCGCACCACGCTTGTGACGAATCGCTGAGAATCCTCGCCATCACGATATTTCACGATTTCATTTGATTGATTTTACATTGTAGTAATCACTAAACATCTAATTAAATCGTGATTCTTGTGAATTACGTTGATTGTAATTTGAAGTTATTTATTTCTGTTCCGCCCATAAAATTATGAGAGGATGAGTTGTGGTGAAGAGCCTCCAAGCCGTCCTGCCTCCACATATACATATTTTAATAATAATAATAAGTCATTTATTCTCTCTCACAAAGTACACACAGGTTTACAATTATAATAGCATCATAGCATATGACGAAACTTTGTGAGAGACTGGTGCTTGATGTAGGTTTGATACCTGTATTACAAGTCACCAGTGCCCTCCCGCAGCTATTACATAACTATGTAACTTAAATAACAGTAACAATTACAAGAGAGTGACAGTATAATCTATCAATCTAAAGGGAAGTGTTATTATGTAGTGTATGAGTATGGATGTAGATGTAGGAGTGAGAGTGTATATGAATTATGTAGTGTATGAGTATAGATGTATGTGTATCTGTGTATGTATGTGAAAATGTGTTTAATATATAAATGATTAAAAATTATCGGCTAGTACAATGTTATATAATATAATATTAATAATATTAATAATATAGATAGATAGAATAAATAGTTAATTACTTTGTACTTAGATTATTAATATAAACCATATCGTAGTATTTTAACAATTTCAATTATTGCGCATATTTATAAACTTGCTCCTCTAATTCTTTATTACCCAGCTGAGATAACCACTGCTTTATCATTATTTTATGTTTATATTTCTTGGACAATCTTATTTCTGTTGGTAAAATGTTAAATAAATGAGGTCCAATCCAGCCTGCGAATCTCTGGCAAAAGGTAGTGCGAACACCTATTTCGTGCAATTTATTTTGGGCTGTTGCGCGTGTATAGTGTGTGTACGTATTTGCCTTTTTATAACACTGTAGTTCTTCGCTTCCCATATAGAGCAGTGCTAGTTTATACGTATAAGACTGCCTAATGTTCAATATTTTTGATTCACTGTATAACTTATCTGTGTTATACCTGCGCGGTTTTTTAAGGATTGTTCTAAGAATAGCATTTTGTGCTGGTTGAACAATAGCCAGTATTGTTTTAACTGCACCTCCCCACGCAAGTATTCCATAGTCTATTAGATAGTGCGCCATTGCATAGTACACGGTCCTTAGCATTTTACCATCCAAAATGTTTCGCAGCTGCCAGAAGTAATGTATGAGTTTTCTCAGTCTTTGTCGCTAAGTTATTACATGTGCTCGCCAATTTAGGTGCTGGTCTATCACTACACCAAGATACCTTATCGTGGTAACTCGTTCTAACCTGGGGCATGTGCAATTTTGGGTGCTAATATCACAATTTTGATTGGTGTGAGATACAATTTTAAGGTCCATTGGTGGTTGATTTGATCTATTTATAGAAAAGGTTATGTATTTAGTTTTGCAGCTATTTACTGTCAGAACATGCGCGTCCATCCACTCCAAAACTTTATTATACCCTGCTTGCGCGTGCTTAAAAGTCTCTGGCCAATTTTTACCTATAAATAGCAGCAAGGTATCATCTGCGAAAGAAACAGTTTTACAGTGTCCGAAGTTATGTCCTAAAAGTTTATTTACATAAATAATAAATAGTATGGGACCAAGGACACTGCCATGTGGGACACCAAAATCCATTATTAAGGGCACTGTTATTGTTTCCACACCATTTATTTTTGCTTTGACTTTTTGTGTTCGACCTTCCAAGTAATTTTCAAACCAATTTAAAGGTAATCCTCTGATTCCAAGGCTTTCTAACTGGCGTAATAGTAATTCTGTGGCTACAGTATCAAAAGCCTTGGACAGGTCTAAGAACAAACCAATACACTTGCGGTTTCCATCTAGTGATCGGCTGATATGCTCGGTAGCCGCCAGCAATGCGTCTTCCGTTCTTTTACCCTTACGAAAACCGTATTGATGTTTATTTATTATATTTTTTTTATCTAAATATTCAACCAGTCTTGTCTTAACTACCTTTTCAAGTATCTTTGATAGCACATTTAGTAAGGAGATTGGGCGGTAGTTGGATATCTCATCTTGCTGACCCCCTTTATAGATAGGCACCACAATGGAACCTTTCAGCTTACATGGAAAAATTCCTGTCGCCATACTTGCATTGCATAAGTGTGTTATAGGGTTTGCGAGAGAGTCATTGGCCAGTTTTATGAGTTTTGTAGGTATTTGATCTTCACCAGGTGATGATTGAGTTTTTAGATTTTTTATTATTACCCTTATTTCTTTAGGATCAGTTGGATGGAAAAAGAACGAGTCTCGAAATTCTCCAGTGTTACTGTCAATTCGATTTGCTAGATTTTCTATTGTGGTTTGTGTACGGTTCAGCACTTCATTTGCAAGGTTTTTACCCATATTGTTGAAAAAATTGTTTATCTGGTTAAGTCCATTTATGTTGCAATTTTTATCCAATTTATTAAGTAATTTTTGAATAGATGAATTACTATTTTCATTATTTTTTTTTATTCCTATATATTCATTTAGTAACTGCCAGCACTTCCGAGGATTATTAATATTTTGGAGAATACGATTTTTATAGTAATTAGCTTTCGAGATCCTCAAGCTTTCCTTGCAAGTATTGCGGTATTTTTTATATGTTGCTAACAGATACGGATCTGACGGACTTTGTAGACTTATATAATGTAGATTATCCCGTTTTTGCAAACATTTTACTAAGTTATTTGTTATCCAGGGTCGACGTGGCGTAGATTTGTCCTTTGCTATTTTGTTAATAGTGTTTTTGTCTATTGTTTTTTGGATGGTGTCAATTAATATATTTGCAATTTCATCGGGGTTTTCAGATTTATACAGAATATCCCATTCAGCCAGTGATAATTCTGCAATCGCACTCTCATAATTGAGTCGAGGCTTTAATTGTGAGTTCATAGCTCTATTTTTCTTTGTATCATTTATATCTATTTCCAGAGCAATAGGATTATGATCGGAAATTGCAGAACCAATTACTGCCGACTGCACAGGAAAATTTGTTTTAACAAAGAAATGATCTAGACAAGCCCTGTTTCTAGTCGAGTGGTCAATCATACTTACATATCCGTGTTCAGCAAGGCATTCTAAGTATTTTTGCGCATAATTATCAGCGTCATCTAATATGTTAAGATTTATATCCCCTGTTATTATAACGTTTTTAGTCAGCTTATTTGTGCCTAACAGATCTGAGAGACTTTCAATAAAGTTTGACGGGTTTCTAAAGGACGGTGACCTATAAATTACAAAAACGG
Organism: Pseudoips prasinana; assembly: GCA_951640165.1. NCBI lineage: Eukaryota > Metazoa > Arthropoda > Insecta > Lepidoptera > Nolidae > Pseudoips > Pseudoips prasinana. The sequence goes on along the minus strand of OX621241.1, from coordinate 11,672,981 downwards.
TCAACATATCATTAATAGTCAGTTGCAAGTTTGTATAGTCTCTTAATAAGTTTTGTTCACAGCATATACAGTTTATATAATTTGCAACAAATGCAACAACACCATCATTCTGATTTTTATTACATAATGAGTTGAAAGATCTATATCCTGTCAAGTTTATGGGTGTTTAGTTTGTGCCCAGCCAACATTCCGTAAAACAAATTAGCTGAAAAGGTATGTTTAGTCTAGATTGTAGTACTAAGAACTGATCAAAATTACATCTTATACTGCATATGTTACTGCAGAAGATTTTCATAGTTCTTGCACCATTTAAGATCTCTCGTAGTTTCTCCGCACATTGGACATATTTAGAATTTGATTCAGCACTGAATTTTATTACCCATATGACCTGCAGCTAGCAAAACTTTAGGCGACTTGAGGTGTTTTTTTTCTACTAGATGTATTTTGTATTTATCCATTTTATATGGATTATACTTATTATCTCAGTCAACGGTTTTAATAGATTTGATTTTGTTAAGTTATAAATAATATGGTTACTAAGGATAAGTACATTACATATATAATCCGTATAATAATAGTAGTACCAAACTAAAATAAGACCTTCAATATAAATTATTATGCTATTGATGGTTGTAACATGTGCGTAGAATATGGCAAAGGCAAATAATATTTTAATTATATTGTTATACGTAACAAACTTATTGTTACGTAGTCACAATGTCGCCAATTGGGATTCAAACATTATTTGTCTGGCAGGACCTCCATTTTCTTTCTTTATAAATATCTTACCATTTCGTGTCCAGACATATTTATATCCTAGTGACTTAGCCTTTTCTTTAGTACGCGATAGTATATATTTAGCTCTTGGAGTGATATGCTCTGTTATAAATAAAAATTGAGGTTTTTCAGATGCTATGCCTAAATCACTCAAACACAATTTGCTGCGATCTTTACAATTTATGTTGAATTTTTTTGCTTTGCTGAGAAAAGTATTTCGATTTTCTTGAGTGCTGAACGTCATAATTATTGAGCGCGAGTTGTTTCTATTAGATTTCTTTCCTCTATATACAGCAACTATTTTATCCTGTAGTTCACTTGCACCAATGACATCATTTAGTTGTTTCGATAGACAATGTAGATTTTCGCCTGGGTTTTCCAATACTCCACTTATTTCTACATCTTGGCAATAAGTTTGATTTACCATTTCGTCCATACGAGCTTCCAATAAATCACACTTATTTACAAGTTTTATGTTATTAGTTTCAAGTTCTGTAACTCTAGCGGCGACCTTCTGCATTTCTTTGAGTTCAATCATCGTATTATCATAAATTTCACTATATTTTTTTATTGCTTCTATCATCTGAATATATTGTTCCGAGATTTCATTTTGTTTTTTTGTCCACTTGTCCTGATAATTTTCTAGCTTATCATCCATATGTTTTCTAATTTTTTCAAAGAGCTGATTATTTTTTCTTTCTATAATTTTCTGTATGTCATCAGACATAGCTTCTGTGTCTCCTTCTTGAATTTTCCTAGAAGGAGCATTCGAGAAAAACCGCCGAAAAATCAGTTTATTAATTTATTTATATTTTAAAATTTCGCCTATATGTTTTCTAATTTACCGAATTAGACAAAAGACACTATTTATGCAAATTAAATAAAATATTTATTAAAGGCGAACGGCGGGTTTGTAGGGGATTTTCGTACCGCTAGTAAAATTTCGTGTTACGGGATATTTTATGTTTTAATTGGTAGTCAATGTGATATAAAGGGCATTTTTAATATCTTAGATTTTTAGAACTTGGTATAAAATGGCTATAAAAGTTATAGCCAGTTATAGCCACAAAAAATATATATAGAAAATTATTTAAATTTTGACGCCGATGACGCCGATAAAAATCGGCGGCGGCGTTGGTGTGGCTAAATTGACCGGCGGCGTCCGCGGCGCCGATCGGCGCACACGTCTACTAGCGACACACCGGAAAGAGGTCAGGAACAGAACCGACGTGGCGACGGCTTTACGTGCTGTCGTGGCTTATAAAGTCGAATCGATAACCTAATATTTAAAAGTCCATTCCGAAAGATACACATTTTATGTTTTATTTGTACTTATACCATGCTGCCTACGTCCTCTCACTAATTTAGTTAAGGCTAGTTTTTACCGATTTGTAACTTATTCCATGATAATATAAGAGCAATAATCACATATTTGTGTGAAATCAGTGACAGGAAGAGGTCCGTTCATTGGTTAGCCAACCGTGATTTGTCGGTCCGGTTACTGCGCTTTCCAACTGACGCTAGTGATTCGAAACATGTCCCATTGGAAACCAAGGCCTCACTAATTTAGTTGGATAATTTTATTGTTATGGTAAAAAGACAAGGTCCGCACTAGGGATATTAATCCCTGTAATTAATTAAAATAATTAAATAATTTTGACTGCACGTGTGGTGCAGCGGCTAAGACAGTCGCCTCGCCTCTTCGTGTCGCGGGTTCGATTCCCGGACGACTATTTGTGTGACCCATAAATACTTGTTCTGAGTCTGGATGTAATTTGTGTCCGTCTATTATATGTTTGTAAAGTATCCCGCGACACAGGGATTAGATTTCCTAAAGCGGGCAGTCTTTTTAAAAAATAAAAAAAATATAGTTGTCGGATACAAAGTACATCCAGACTCAGAATAACTATTTATGGGTCACACAAATAGTTGCCTGTGTGGGAATCGAACCTGGGACATGAAATTAGGCGATTATCTTAACCGCTGCGCCACACGTGCTGTAAAATAGGAAATACTGTATTAATTATTAGTTGATGCGTTTATGGTAGGTATTATTAGAAGGGAGAACATTTTACACAATTAGGGTTTCAAAAAAGGTTATCTGTCTACCAAAATAATAGGTTTGCGACCAAAATGTATTCCAACGTTTGGCACAAAAATATTTAATTTTGATGTCAGATTAGTAATCTTCATCAATTACTACCTTTTGCCCGCGACTTCGTCCGCGCGGTAGTCGAAATAAGACATCGAGAGAAGAACCTATTCCGTGTTACGTATGGTTTATACATAAATGCCAAGTTTGGAATTGTTCAGACCATGAAATCACGTTGTCGATACAAACTTTGCAACCCATTTTCACCTCCTTAAGGGTCGAATTTTACAAAATCCGTTCTTAGTGCACACCTATGTCACTTAAGGAATATTTGCTTGATTTTATTTTATTTTTATTATCATCATTTGGGAGGGTATTCCATAATCGCCACGCTTGGCAGACGGGTTGGCGATCGCAGTAGGATAGACATAGTACTCAGGAGAACGCTGCTGCCCATTCTCTGGTATATATTCCCTCGGGCCGACTTTTACGTCCCCCCACGGGATGAGAGGGGGTGGCGATATTCTTTGAGGCCGTCACCACACAGCCAAACGACATAGCCCGAAGAATTGCAAAACTGAAGTGGCAGTGGGCGGGGCACATAGCTCGTAGAACCGACGGCCGCTGGGGCAGAAAGGTTCTCGAGTGGCGACCATGAACCGGAAGACGCAGCGTGGGCAGGCCCCCTACAAGATGGAAACTGCTGGATGCGAATAGCGCAAGACCGGCAATTGTGGAGATCTTTGGGGGAGGCCTTTGTCCAGCAGTGGACGTCTTTCGGCTGATATGATGATAATGATAGTTATAGACCCAGCGGTTTCAGCTGTGCGTTTGTCAGTCAGTCAGTTTTTGCTTTTATATATATTTAGAAACAAAATACAGAACCAAAAAACGTGTCAATATTTAACGAGAAATTATCATACAAGTCCAATGCTAGAGAAGGCCTCTCCCCAATGATCTCCACAATTGATATCCAATATCTTCCAGATAAAACACGAATAATACAAGAATTACGCCAATACAGAAAAACTAACAAAAATTGCGTAACAAGACCTTAAAAAATGCCGTATCTTCGGTGGAAGCTATTTCCATACATATGAAAATGATTTCAATTTGTTCAGTTGTAGGATCCAAATATATAGCTCTAAGTATTTCTGTCTTCGTTATATCTTTTTAGGGTTCCGTAGCCAAATGGCAAAAAACTGAACCCTTATAGATTCGTCATGTCTGTCTGTCCGTCCGTATGTCACAGCCACTTTTTTCCGAAACTAGAAGAGCTGTACTGCTGAAACTTGGTAAGTAGGTGTATTCTGTGAACTGCATTAAGATTTTTACACAAACATAGAAAAAAGAACAATAATTTTGGGGGGTCGCCATACATAGAACTGAAACTCAAAAAATTGTTTTTCATCGTACCCATACATGTGGGGTGTCTATGGATAGGTCTTCAAATATATAGGTTCCTAATATCATTTTTGTCTAAACTGAATAGTTTGCGCGAGAGACACTTGCAAAGTGGTAAAATGAGAAAAAAAATATGTGATGTACATTATCATAGAAACTAACAACAAACATTGGTTTGAACGAGATCTAGCAAGTAGTTTTTTTTAATACGTTATAAACCGCAATTTGCTTTCATTTAATCAACTGAAACACTTGCTGCTACGGAACCCTTCATGTGCCAGTCCGACTCGCACTTGGCCGGTTTTTTTTTCTCTCTCATGTATCAGAATGTGGCTTAACGTGACGTGTCCTTAATAATTTAGTTTCAATCACCTTCCACGTATTGATTATTGAATCGACGCCTAAGAATGTTCAGTTAAATAATTCCTACTAATGTAATTAATGCGAAATTTTTTGAGTATGTATGTATAGAAATTTTGTAGTAATATAGCTTATGTATCCGAATAACACAAAGGCTATAATTTAAAAAGTGAAACCGTGGGGCACAGCTAGTCAACTATAAATGTAGATTATGCCAAATACAATATGTGGTTTGGTACGTTTAGAATTATAAAGTAACTAGCTGTGCCCCGTGGTTTTACCCGCGTTCAACTTTATATATTATCACAGCTCCTCCCCCGTAGGTGATAGCGTGATAATATATAGCCTATATGTTGACTCGACCTCTGAGTAATATTCATGCAAAATTTGAACTAAATCCATGCAGTATTTTTTGAGTTTAGCCCGGACATATATACAGACATACAGACAAACAGACAAAAATTCCAAAATCTATATTTTTGGCTTCGATATCGATTATAGATGACGCCCCAAGTATCCTTTAAAAAAAATATCAATGTACAGTTTTGACTTTCCTACGATTTTAATGTATAGAAGATAATAACTATAATTTGTAAAGTTTAACGCGGGTAAAACCGCGGGGAGTCAGTTAAATATAAAATTTTCCAATCCAATATTTTTCCAAGTAAATTATTTCTTCGTACGCAGTAAATCGGTGAAATAAAAACAAAGATGTGCTTTTTCTATTTCTTTTCCTCTTTGATTTATTTAAAAATGCTATGTGACCAGAACAGCAACCAAAATATTGGAAAATAGCCAGATACATGTAATAGTATCTATAGCAATTTGTTATTTCTATTGGCATCTGGCGTCTTCGAAGCTAGTGACTCGGCTTAAGATCTTCATAATTATAATTCTACTAGCTGTGCCCGGTTTCATCCGGGTTAAACTTTATAAATTATAGCCTATGTGTTTAACCAGGGTGTCAGTTAACTCCGTACTAAATTTTATTAAAATCGCTCCAGCCGTTTAGACGTGAAGAAGTAACAAACATACACACTCACACAGACACAAACTTTCGCCTTTATAAAATTAGTGTGATAATGAACGGGATGGTTGGCGTGGTTGGTGAATACTTGCCTTTCACGCCGCGCTGGTCGTTTGGTTGGATTCTCTAGATATTGTGTGTGTAACAGGTATATTGGTCTTGACTATAGGTGAAATCTACTATATAAAAATAAGTCGGGTTTTCCTTCCTAACGCTATATCTCCAGAACGCACGAACCGATTTCCACGGTTTTGCATTCGTTGGAAAGGTCTCGGGCTCCGTGAGGTTTATAGCAAAGAAAATTTATAAAATTTAACGCGAGTAACACCGCGGGGCACAGCTAGTCTACTATATAAAAATAAGTCGGGTTTTCCTTCCTAACTCCAGAACGCACGAACCGATTTCCACGGTTTTCCATTCGTTGGAAAGATCTCGGGCTCCGTGAGGTTTATAGCAAAGAAAATTTCTAAAATTTAACGCGGGTAACACCGCGGGGCACAGCTAGCTATCTATATAATTATGTATTTACAAAAGAAAAGTAGTATATTACGTAGTATATAAGTTATCTGGTTTCCATAGAAAACTCTGCTTAGTTTTGGATGAGATGGCCGTGTGTGAATAATGTCCCAGGATAGTATTATTATAATATAATTTTGGAGCTTCCTGAACACATAGATCCGTCATAAACTTATGAAAATATAACATAAGAGGTCCCAACAAATATTCTTGAATATTTCCCGACATGACGCGATGGTAATCAGTGCAATCAATGACTATAAGTGAAATCATTAATAAATTCCGTGTGGGAGTTTACAAATTATTAAAAAATAGTATTATATACAGGATTTAGCATCCACCTCAAACTATCTTACTGAAACCAACACGGTTTGAACAGCTAAAATATATAAGTAGTCAACAAGCATAGTTGGTAGTGCTCCTGCCTACGAAGCTGGTGGTCCTTGGTTCGAATCCCGGTAAGTGCAAATATTTGTGTGATGAGCACGAATATTTGTTTCTGAGTCATGGATGTTTTCTATGTATATAAGTATTTATCTATCTATTTAAGTATGTATATCGTCTCCTGGTACCCCTAGTACAAGCTTTGCTTAGTTTGGGGCTAGGATGATCTGTGTGACATTGTCCCCTACACCTACACGGTTTGAACAGTTAAAATATATAAATATTCAACAAGCAAAGAGGTTTTTATGTAATTTAGTTTTGGTGTTCTTTCCAGTCGGTGTTCACAAACAATGAGACGTATCAATGAACATGAACCTTCGACGAAAATGGAGCTCTATAATTAGTTGTCGTCCTTGTCACGTGATATAGTTGTAATGTTGTAAATTTTAGTGCTGCTGTGTGGTGACGGCGACAAATATCAGAATCAGAATATCATCACCCCATCTCATCCCATGGGAGGCGTAGAAGTCGACCCGAGGGAATATCTACCAGAAGATGGGCAGCAGCTTCCTTCTGAGTACTATGACCATCTTACTGCGATCGCCAACCCGCCTGCCAAGCGTGGCGATTATGGCATCTCCCCCCAAGACGATTCTTGAGGGAGGCTTGTCCAGCAGTGGACTCATTTAGCTGTAATGAAGAAATTTTAGTGTTGTAAATCATAACGCGCCGCTTACACTCTTTTATTTGTTAATAGATGGATTTTACTATAGGGGATTTAGGCAATTAGTGTTCAAAATTAAAGGTTATAACTATAAAATGCGTTCACAATCGTTATTATAATACAACTAGCTGTTCCCCGCGGTAAATTTTATAAATTATAATAAATTAGAGCCTATGTGTTAATCTAGGGTGTCAGCTATCTCCATACCAAATTTTATTAATATCGCTCCATCTGCTTAGACGTGAAGAAGTAATAAACATACAAACTCATACACTCACAAACTTTCGTCTTTATAATATTAGTGTGTTTGTGAGGTTTCAGGAACACAAGTTAAAAATATCTTTAAAAAAATTCAACAATATGTGTATTTTTGATTGTTATCTCGTAAAGGAGACTTCCAACAAAAATATACAATTGGGAAAGTAATTGCTCAATTTGAAGTCTGGAGTATGTTTATCGGAATCAGTTTAATGAATCACATGATTCACAAAGCTGTCTGACCTCTCAATCGTACGAAGATGCTAAGAAAGTAAAGGTCTTCATTGATTTGATGGCCACGATTGAGGAAAAAATATTACATTATTTAGTCCAACCTTCAAAACAATCCACTAAAATGTAATAACATCAAATAACAAAAATATACGTCTGCTAAACTAAATAGGTACCACCAGTGGAACGAATGTATGGGAGCGGTTGGACGTAGACATGTCCGAAAAAAAAGAGTAAAATTATGCCAAACTAATGATGCCATCTTATTCGATTACTTAATGCCTTCATAACTTGTGGTGATGAATTTCTTCATAACTCCCATATTTCGGGAGTAATTTGAGAAAATGTGAAATTTTACTATGAAAATGAGTGTATCGAGCTCTCTCCCTCCTGATTCCGGGCTTGTTTCAAGTAGCGGTCTCTAATATCATAATGCTAATACTAAGAGCTATATTTAATACTAAGACACATAGTGCGCCAAATGTGCACTTTCTGGGATAAAGAGTGATGTTTATTTTATAACACAATTTTTTTATTTTTTGTTTATTTTGTTGATTAAAACCGTTTTTCTAAAGGTTTACCTTATTACAATAACATTTCTGAGCAGCCAATTAGAGAAGATATAAGCTAATTAGGATATATAATTAGGGACTTAAGGTTTACATATAAAACTGATGCACTAATGATTACTGATAAGAACATTGCTATTATTTAATTACTAAATGGCTCTTAATACACTAATTTAGCATGCATCATTTACTAATTATCACAATAACTAATTACCTTGCAATATTTAACAAAGGATACCTGGGATACCTGGATTTTATATAAATAGGTCACTATTAGTAACTTTAAAATCAGTGTTGATTTACACCTCGTTGTATCCAAGCTAATCTCGCAATGTATTTTCCAAATTTTAATACAAATCTTGATATTCACGTTGCTTTATGCGCACGCGCACATAAAGATTTACGCGACTTTAACTATTTGTTCAGTGTTTTAAAAGATAACAGTTGTGTTCAGTTATGTGAAAGTGCTGAAACAAGTTTAAAAGACTGGTGTCGTCGATTTTGCTACCGCATTTATGCAAAATGGACAAAGTCTGGAAGAAGCACAGATAAGTTTCGGAAGAAACATGAGATTTGGCTACAGGCTGCAATTCAATGGCCGGAATTACAGAATGAAAATATGGAACCTTCTACAGAAAATATAAGTGACGTCATCGAGCCCATAATTTCTCCTGCTAAATCTGATGCTTCAACTTGTACACATCCTAGTCCTCGTAAATCTTCAACTTACTTAAAAGTCATACTCTCATCAGTTCTTGTGAATATTTTTGTTAATATATATTTCTGTATATATATAATATATTTATAGACCTCTTAATAAGTCTGTCTGCGGTTTAAAGTAAATACAAATGGGGAAAAAACGTTTTTTTTTTTTAATTTTCATTTCCTTTTATCCCAGAAAGTGCACATTTGGCGCACTATGTGTCTTAGTATTAAATATAGCTCTTAGTAATAGCATTACGATATTAGAGACCGCTACTTGAAACAAGCCCGGAATCAGGAGGGAGAGAGCTCGATACACTCATTTTCATAGTAAAATTTCACATTTTCTCAAATTACTCCCGAAATATGGGAGTTATGAAGAAATTCATCACCACAATTTATGAAGGCATTAAGTAATCGAATAAGATGGCATCATTAGTTTGTCATAATTTTACTCTTATTTTTCGGACATGTCTACGTCCAACCGCTCCCATACATTCGTTCCACTGTGCCACGTGGTGAAATAGTCACGGCCAGTTGCTCTCATCGGTCCGTAAGTGATCGGTAAGATTAAGCACCTACTCATGCGGTCAGCCAATAGATGGGTGACCGCCAAAGTTGTTTAACTTTTGAGCGTCTAGGTCTCCATTCTTCGAAGGGTTTTGTCACCAAACAAAAACATTAAATGGTGCTCTAAATAGTATAAATATAGGTGCCGAAAATTTTAATGCCAATAGTACAAAACAAGGCGACTTTCTATTTATTTAAATCTCAAGGTGTGTTCAAGGCAATATCAGTGCTGCAGTGTGATAATATTTTTGTATGGCTACAAACGTACAGGGTCAATGAACGGACGAAGGGAAATAATTCGGTACTCTGCAATTGGGCCTAACTTATTAGCTTAATAATTAATAATAAGGCCATGGTTGTTAATTATTATAATAATAATAATGTCCTCCTAGCCGAATTTCAACCACGGCAGCCAGTCTCAACAGAGATTAGCCATCTGCGCGGGACATTTTATTAGTGTTGTTAAAAGGCTCGAGTCTCCCGAGTCTTCGGCTCATTCAAGGTTCGAGTCTCCTATGAAGCCTCGAGCTGCAGCCTCGAGCCTTATTTCGAAGGCTCGAGCCCAGTCTCGAACCCCAGTTTCGAGGCTCGAGTCGCGACTCGAGCTCTGTTTTAAAGGCTCACTACACAACATTATGCTCCAAAAGAATGTTGTTCGTCCTTAAGCATTTGTCATCTGACCTTGATAAAAGATATACCTATCAGGTGGAATTCAACTTATATGATGTTGTAAAGAGTTTTGAAAATGAAAAGAGTGCTTAATTATATATGTTTGGATTACACAGAGTTTTTTCCATACACTATTGAGAATTGGGAGATGAAGTGAAGCAGATGAAGTGGATAGATACATAAATATGCCTATTGAGCCTGAAAACACAATGTATTAATGTGGTGGAAAAAACAAAAAGAATTGTCTTTGTCAACCTTAGCTCAAATAGCATTTGAAGTATTGTCTATACCAGCGACAAGCGTTCCTAGTGAACAAGCCTTTTGTAAGTTAAGTCTGGTAATTTAATAACAAAAAAAAGAAACAGGCTGAGCCATAAAAATATCCTTATCGTGATGTGCTTATCGTGGTGGTTAAAAATCGAATAATCATTCATTGAATAATAAAGTTTTCTTTTTTCTATCTTTTTATTTCATTTTTTTATACGTACTTAACACATTCAAACAAAAATATTTCATTTTAATATTATCAGGCATATATAAAGCTCGAGCTTCGACTCGAGTCCTTCATTTAAGGCTCTTGAGCCTTTAAGGTTCGAGCCTTTAGGGCTCGAACCTTTAAGACTTACGAGCCCTCAGAGCTCGAGCTTTGAAGGCTCAGTATCTTCGACTCGAAGCTCGAGTTTCCGCCTCGGAGCTCATTTCTCACAACACGCCATTTTATAGTGCTCAAGTGTGTGCGCAAACACAGGAGCACTTTCTATTCCATCACTCTCATGATCCGATGAGACGCCTAGGCGACACGACCGGAAAGAGGTCAGGTACAGGACCGACGGCTTTACGTGCTCTCCGAGGCACGGGGGTATAATACCGCCAACTCCCAGACTTCGGGCTGATGCTGAGAAATTTTTCTTTTTACTGAAAAGTCCCAAAATCACTTTTTGGCCAGACCCGGGATTTGAACCCAGGACCTCGTTCTCTGCGGGTGAACACGCTACCGCTAGACCAACGAGGCAGTCAAACAATTACATTGCGGAAGGCCTTACTAATGCGTTACCTTGTCGCGACAGTTGTTCGAATTGTTACATTATTCCAGTCATACCTACATCAAGGAAGTTTCAACCAAGCGTTCGAATACCTTCATAAAATTCTTCCTATAATATCGATGGTACTATACTAAAATTAGAAGAAGAATATCATTACAAATTATCGTTAATTATTCGTTTTAAGTATTAGTATTTCTTCGACTTTTAAAAAGAGGAAGGTTCTTAATTTGGTATTCGCTTTTGATAATTTCAAGTCCAGCGTTTATAAAGGATTTGTATTAAATCCGATTTTGTGTATATTTTTTTATTCCAATGAGTAAACTTGATTTCGAATGAGAAAATTTTTGCTAAGATCCAATAATAGGATTTATAAGGTGATTAACAGTTTTAACTAGCAGTGCGCCTTTGAGATATAAATTTTCTTAACATTTTCGATGGAGACTTATTAATTCGACTTCTAAATTATTTGATACTAATAACAATAAAAAAACTTCAATTTCGTAACCAGTTAAAATCTTGAAAATAATTTTAGCAACACTGTCAATTAGGTATAACAACAGAAATTGGTGGCAATCATAGATATATATCAAGATTTCTGTGGTGGCAATAATCACGTTCATATGTTTTCTATTCTGGTGGCTTCAACTTAAAAATTTTTTTTTTTTTTAATTCGTCGTTTTGTACCACATTTTTTAACAGTTGTTTTGGTTAATTAGCTTCTATGTAGTAGTATAAGTTATAGAATGTTATTTAAAGGTAAACGGCAGGTCTGTATGGGATTTTTGTACCGCTAGTAAAATTTCGTGTCTCGGGATATTTTATGTTTTAATTGGTAGTTAATGTGATAGAAAAGGCATTTTTAATTTCTTAGATTTTTAGAACTTGGGATATAAAAGTTATATCCAGTTTTATTTTAAGGTTACGTTTGGTAATCTGTGGGTCAACCCCATGACCGTGGATACATTGCAGTTTGAACATCACTCTTACTGCCTAAGTAATAAAGATACTGTAAATATCAAAGTGTGTCTACTGATGTGGTAATGAAATGCTAGTGTTAACTAGTGTACTAATGAAGATTGTTACATATTATATTTACATAAACATTGTTATGGTGATAAAGTAAAATATGTTGTCGCTCTTTCTGTAGTCTTTACATGGATTTATTCCGAACCTGCCCTGAAAACCCTAACCGGGTCGCAAGTTAGGTTAGGAATATGCAAAAAACTATTATTTGTTGAAATAATGAAAAGTTCTTTATTTCCATTAATTACATAGTTCATACCCCAGTGTACATTTGTGTGAGGTAGCGAGGGGCTTATAAAACAATAGGTTGTTTGTTTTTTGTAACTACATTTATTTTATTAGTATTATTATTAATTCATCCTTAGTATTACTTCATCTAAGAACATCTTCTTAGAAGTACCAAACAATAATTATCACATAGCACAAAGCAACATTGGGTTTATTGACAACTTCATTCTCATTGGATAAAGCATGTCTTCTTAGTTTGCAATTAACACATCGCAAACTCGTCATTTTAATTAAATGATAAAGAGTCCTTTCGTGAATCCACTGTCAACAGATATATATTATAGTACGGAGGATAACTCAACGTAAAAACTGATGACATGTATCAAAACAACAGCAATAAATACCTGACAGATTGTCTTTGCCTGTCAATAAATAATTGCCATGAGCAAAAAAAAAATTGACCACGAAAATCGTTCCTATTCTAAATCATTAATTATTACGATTTAATGCAACTACTGTGCTTTCATAGATATCATAAATAAGTATATAATTATATTATATGATTATATGCAATGTTGTTACCATTTAAAAATAATTAAATCGATATTTATATTATTTTACACATGGCAATTTCTGAAAATGTAACTGCGTTTAGTTTACCATTTTATTACGTTTATTTATTAAAAATAATTGAAATATTATTTTTGATTTTATTAATTAATCCCAAGTTCTAAAAATATTATACATACATGAAAATCAATGCCTTCGTTGTCTTAATAAGTGGTACAAATTATGTAGCTGAACACCAAAAGAAGTTTGCGGTACGATTTTTGCCATTCACATTTGTTATGCGGTCCAGTTCCAGTGGTACCTACAAGCATATTATGTATTAATGACTAACTGAATGACTTATATTTTCGGAATCCTGCGCAAGTCCAACACGCACGTGGCCTATTTTATTTATTTTTTTCCTTCAGATGAATAATTCTCTATGCATTAATTTGCTAGCTAACTAAATGTATTTGTTTAGAAATAGACTGCCTGCATTGGTTATATTAAATATCGCGTGGTTGTAAAATACACCCAGACTCAGAATAGGTAACTATAAATGGTTCCGAATAGATCCTCGCGTCCTTACCGGAGGACATAACAAGGACCCAGACGAGTATAAATGAGTCACTCAAATAGTTTTCCCTTTAGGGGATCGAACTCGCAACACGAGGGCACCGAAGTTCACGTCAATCTGCCTCTCCAAAATGAGTTTCTAGATTTATGTCCATATACCTACTTCGAGCTACTAGTTCATCTAGAAGTAAGTATCGTGATTATACATTATTCCAACATAAATCTAGCCTACCTACTAATATTATTTTTTTATTGGATACCTACAAATGCATGTGCCTAATTACTTTGAATAAGACTATAGGTACTCAACTATAGACTCATATACTCCGCCATGACCTTTGCGCAGCCGCCAATGACCTACGGGAGCGATACCCGCGCGAGTATATTTAATTTGTGCAGTTACTACGTGACCTCGACAAAATGGATGTGCGATTAACGTTTATGCGAAAAACTGTACTGCGGCTCACCATAGTTCGAATGCACGCTAGTGCGAAACACGTCGACATCTCGTAAAAAGCGATTAGCTTTCTGGCACTTCGCCGGCCGCTGCCGCGCACCAAACCTAAACCTATTGATCGTTTAGCAAGATGTCGATCTTCAGTATGTCGTACTGTAAGCGAGCATTCGAACTATGGTGAGTCACAGTACAGTTTTGTCGCAGAAGCGTTAATCGCAGATCCATTTGTCGAGCTCCCGTAGTACACTTTAATTTGTGTGAACAACCGATAATTCTGTGTCTGGGTGGAGGTTGGTACGGTACGGCCATGAGTAAGTTTTAGTGTAATACATATTCCATGTTCGTTGCTTCTTAGAAAACCTTCAATTTTTCCTCGTATGTAAGAAACAATTGATAATCAGGTACAGTCGACGCCAAGTTAGTGTACACAGTTGAACCATGAAAGCGACTTTGTTGTGTAGATCGTTAAGGTGGTTTATGTGAGTCATTTGTTTCCACTGAAGTGTTGTCGGAACAAAATCATTAATAATAAAGAGGGATTTCCCCGTGATCAGTAGATTCAGACTGCGTTTCAACCAGATTTATTAGGATGCTGAGTAATGCGAAAATTTCAACATTAACAACATCATGGTATTGCTCACTGCTGGATAAAAGCCGGTCTTGCGCTATCCGTATCCAGCTTTTTCCAGCAACCCTCACAAGATCATCGGTCCATCTTGTAAGGGGCCTGCCTGCGCTGCGTTTCCATCACTGGCAACACACACACTATTAAACTTTCGACTTGGACGCTGCGGTATTTTGGCCGAGAAGATCTTAGATAGCTTCCGAACTCTGCCCAGCCGAGTTGGATTCTACGATTGAACTCATCTCGCTCATTCTCGATCATACGTAACGTAGCTTTCCAAACGCCGCCCTGCCGAGTTGGTTAGACGTTGGCGACTCTTCGGTCATCGTTTACTTTTGCAACGCACATGATAAGTATCACATACTCGTTGGGGACTGGCTAGGTCTAGTGATAGTGTGTTCAATAAAGTTCAGAGATGATGTGGCGATTACCTCATCATCTGCGGTTGATCACACACTCACGAGGTTTTTTTTTTAATCTTTGATCTCACCGCTCTCCGGTCTTTGAGCTAGATTTTTTTCTTCTGTTTTAATATGTGGGATACATATTGAGCAAACAACGCCAACTTCCAGATTCCATGCTGTTACTTCTTCTTGCAAGAAAAATGTCCGTGCCGTTTGGGCATTTTTCTTGAAAAAGAAGGAGCAGCATAGAGTCTGGAAATTCGCGTTGTTGCCTCAGATCGTAATAATGCTGTCAGTCGAGAGCCTGATGATCACCTAAGAGTTGTGTCGAATAGAATAAATTGAATTACGAGAATGCTTCCGTCTTTGCAGACAAACATCACTGTAATATGTCGTACGAAGTTGTCTAGTCTTTGTTTTTGGCAATTATTATTATCACTAATATGCCGCTGGTAAAAAAATATTATTCAGAATTGTTGTGATATTTCCATTCAATGACATACAATCAGACTATAACAATCGGTATGTGTAAATTAATAGCAGACAGTAAACAGTGCATTCGTTTTACGCCCACATTTTTACATCTTATCTGAAAAGTGATTGTCACTCGTAACAGTTTTATATTATACCAGCATAATTTATTATACCAGCTCTAGCCCGCTTCTTCAAATTTTGTGAAATTTCATTTATCTGTATCCGTGGGTATTTTTTAAAATCCTTCAGTGGTTAATTAATTCTATGAAACATTGGATACATTAAACGGTGTTATTTAAGTTCAACCACAGTTAACATAGTTAATTCTTTACCAGTAAGTATTTCATAAGTTTGTGATGCACAATTTTCTGACGTATGAATGGAATGCCCTCTACGATCCTTAATCGAACACCAGACGTCTCTATAAACCGACGGCAGTAACCCGAGGTTCGAATTCTAAGAGCCGATTTCACCGTTATAATTAAGCTTATTAATCACGTTCAATGGACGCTAAACTCAGTTACAGGGCGCTGAAGTAAGTTTAGCGTCAATTGATCGCGTTTAATTTTAACGATGAAATCGACTTTAAAGAGGTGCCCTCTGGCGACGGTTACGGTTTTGTAGTTTCCGCCTCCATTATCTAGTTAAGCGATAGATAGATATATAAATGAGTGAAGCAGTGAAAGCTTCTAAGGCGAACTGTAAATGTGACGTTAAAAATAATGCAAACTTCCAGTTACAAGGATTTTTGTTGAATGTTATTCTCCGCGCTGATATGACTGCCAGTTCAGCCACAAATTGTATTGTTCTGTTCTATACGTATATGTTTGCGGTATAAACTGTGTAGGAATAAGGAACAATATGAATTCGTTCGGACGAGATCTTTCGCCGCCAGCAGACTCCACAAAATGGGACGCCGAGGTCTCCTTCAGTGAGGCAGTCACGCTTCAGAAGGAGTCGGAGGAGGCGTCGGGGCGGCGGCTGGGGCTCCCCCGTCAGGCACCAAGAGAATTCTACGGCAGGTTAGGTTTCGTTGGTGCGAGTCCGGCATACCCACCCGCAGACACTTTTTGCGGGAGGCATGCGTAGGCATTCCTCCTGCCTTCAAAAAAGAGCATTCTTCACTGTTTCTTGCTGATCTTATGCGTATATAATCACACTGATAGCTGCTACTATACTAGGCCAAGTACTGGACCAGATGAGGAGTTCACAGCTCATCAGGCGGTAAGTGATGGGCTAGCTTAGATGCGCGGGTAGCCTATAGATGGGTGAACGCAAAAGTGTCTTCGTGCTTCGGAGAAACTAGGATAGTAGAGTGACCACTGCCTATACGACAAAGATAAAGAAAGAAGACGAGGAAGAGCAATCTTCAAGGTCATGTCAGCCAAAGTACGTCCACTGCTGGTCAAAGGGGAGGCTTCCCCAAAGGATGGTGGGGTATGCCATAATAGCCACGCATGGCAGACGGGCTGGCGACCGCAGTATGATGGTCATAGTTCACAGAAAAACTCCGCTGCCCGTTCTTTGATAGGTATTCCCTGGGACGATATCTACGCCCCCCACGGGATGAGATGGTATGGTGAGATGGTGGAAAGTTACAAAAATTACTGACCTCCTGTTCAATTAATGGCCGCTGACTCCAGTAGTGGGAGTAAATTTGTATACAAAATGAAATGAGTCTGGGAAACTGTTACAGGGCGCCGTATATTTATCCCCATCCCTGTCGAAATTTCCTATAGCTATTGGCTTGGCTGCATGAATCGACTCCTATTAAATCCTTGTCTATAAATAATCAAATCGTAAATAAACTTGTAGGAAGTATAGAATAACTAGATTTACAAACTACTAACTACTACTAACACCTATAAATATGTCTTGTCACTAGAACAATAAAAACAAAACATAAACTATGGACTCTTTATAAATTGGTGCTAATTCTATATTTGACATGGCTAGGTATACTAATATAAATGTCATTGGAATCTAATCAATCACCGCCAAACTGCTATAATATATTTGCATCTCTTTATAAAATAATTCTTATAAAAATAATTTCTTCAATTGTACTGAGAAAATAAGCGTGACATTTTTATTATATTTTTCTTTTAACTCTTATAAAAGATTAATAGGTTAATACGAGCAGTGACCCACCGTTTTATCCGCGTTAAGTTTATTAAGAGTAAAGTTTATAAATTATAGGCTATGTGTAATTCGGATATATAAGCTATATTACTACAAAGTTTCATCAGAATCCGTTCAGTATTTTTTGCTTGAAAGAGCAACAAATATCCATACTAACAATCTTTCGCATTTATTGGTAGGATTTACAACATACCACACAGGTGACATTTATTATAATAATATGTTCATTGTATTTTTGCTTTAAATTGGTTTAGTTAATGGATGTTAGAATGTATGTAACTAGAAATAATTATGTGCCTATACTTAATTGTGAACATGTTTGTAGTAATTATATGACTACAAACATGTTCTGACTACTTACAAGCGCTTCTCGTGAGCAAAAACCTTTTTTATTTATTTAAAAGTATGTTTCATTGTCATGAGTTTCCCATGTTTATATTTATTCATTTAGAACATACCTAGATCACTTGAGAAATTCGTCTTGCTTTGAGGATTTGTCGTTAACCTACTTGAAATCTGTTGTTGATCATCGGCATCATATCAACCGAAGATGCCCACTGCTGGGCATAGGTCTCGACAATTGCCGGTCTTGAACTTTCCGCATCCAACGGCTCACAGCGAGCCTTGCAAGATCAATCACAGATATTATCTAGATCAACCGTCCATTTGATAGGGGCATACCCTCGATGCGTCTTCCAGTTCGTGTTTGCCATCGAGGATCTTTCTGACCCGGTGGGCATTGGTTCTAGAAACAATGTTCCCTGCCTACTATTACTTCATCTTGGCAAATTTTAACGTCTCTGCCTGGTAAACCCCGAACATATCACTCTCCATTGCTTTTAGGGACCTTGAGTCTCCTTATATGGTTATTCCTGACTTGACTTAAAGTGTCATTACATCTATTTTCTTCTCATCTCATCCTTTATAGTAAATCTTATGTAAAGAACCGCGACACTAAAACAAATTTAGTAGACAGATTTAATAGTCCATCGGTCATCGATCATTCAATATTAAAACAATACAGGTATATTAATGGTCGGGACGAAACGGGAAATGTCATCCACGCAGGCGTATTCGCCGGATGGGAGAAACCTCAACCGGAAGATCCGGAAGCTGGTGCGACGTGACCTCCGATGTTCCAACACCCGCGCCATCGCGGCTGCGATTGAACAGAACAGAGGCACCAAAGTTTTTGCTCGCCAGCTAGGTCTCATCTGACGAAACTTAAAACTGCGGATGGCAAAACCGTGACCTCCAAGTTCGAGATACTCGAGGAAATTGAGAGTTTCTACAAAGACCTGTACGCATAACGAACCACTAAACCCACGAGGCCCAGCGCTGACGACCACAGAGCCCCACTCACACGCCATTACACGGAAGACATCCCTGATGTCAACCAGGACGAGGTCAGAGTGGCTCTCGAGCAGCTTAAGAACAACAAGTCGCCAGGTGATGACGGAATCACCACTGAGCTCCTGAAGGCAGGCGGGATTCCAATCCTGAAAGAGCTAGCGAGTCTCTTTAATTCCGTCATTCACCAGGGCTTAACACCTCAAGCGTGGAGCGGGAGTGCGGTGGTTCTGTTCTTCAAAAAAGGTGACAAAACCTTGCTGAAGAACTACAGACCCATCTCACTGCTGAGCCACGTTTACAAGTTGTTCTCGAGAGTACTCACAAACCGCCTCGCCAGAAGACTTGACGAGTTCCAGCCTGCGGAACAAGCCGGGTTTCGAAAAGGCTACAGCACCGTAGACCACATCCATACTGTTCGGCAGATTGTACAGAAGACTGAAGAGTACAATCAGCCGCTGTGTATGGCCTTCGTGGACTACGAGAAAGCTTTCGACTCCATCGAAACCTGGGCGGTTTTGGATGCTCTGCAGCGATGTCGCATCGATTGGCGCTATATCGAGGTGCTGAGATGTCTGTATGATACCGCCACAATGACCGTCCAGGTCCAGGACCAAAAGACCAGCCCGATCGAGCTGCGTCGAGGGGTGAGACAGGGGGATGTAATATCCCCTAAGCTCTTCACCAACGCGCTCGAAGACGTCTTCAAGACGCTGGACTGGACTGGACGGGGCATTAACATCAACGGCGAATACATCTCACACCTTCGGTTCGCCGATGATATCGTCATCGTTGCAGAGTCACTGGAACAGTTAAGCGAAATGCTGCAAAGCCTAAATGGAGCCTCTCGAGGTGTCGGACTCGGCATGAACTTGGATAAAACCAAGATCATGTTCAATGAACATGTCACGCCGGGACCAATCTACGTCGATGGTTCGATGCTCGAAGTTGTTCGGGAGTATGTCTACCTTGGACAAGTTGTCCAATTGGGTAGAAACAACTTCGAGAAAGAAATCAACCGCAGGATCCAGTTGGGTTGGGCAGCATTTGGCAAACTACGTCATGTCTTCTCCTCGCCTTTACCGCAATGTCTGAAGTCTAAAGTCTACAACCAATGCGTCCTACCTGTTATGACCTACGGTGCTGAGACGTGGACACTCACAGTGGGACTAGTCCATAAATTGAAAGTCGCACAGCGAGCTATGGAGCGGGCTATGCTCGGCGTCTCTTTGAAGGATAAAATTCGTAACGAAGTAATCCGACAAAGAACCAAAGTTACCGACATAGCTCGCAGACTTAGCAAGCTGAAGTGGCAATGGGCTGGTCACATCTGCAGAAGGACCGACGGCCGATGGAGCAAACGTGTTCTAGAGTGGAGACCGCGACTTGGTAAGCGTAAGGTAGGACGGCCCCCAGCTAGGTGGACCGACGACCTCAAAAGGGTCGCTGGGACAGACTGGATGCGGAAGGCGGAGGACCGTGTGCAATGGCGCGTGTTAGGAGAGGCTTATGTCCAGCAGTGGACTGCGATAGGCTGATTGATTGATTGATTTGATGTATTCACTGAAGAAAAATAGTATTTGCTTTCTTTTTTTAAAATAAATAAAAATATTGACACGACCGATGAGAACTGTCGCCCATCGAAATAAATAATTTTAGGCCGAAAGTAGTGCCTTTTGATGCGATGCGTAATTCCACTGCAAAATTTTAAGTTCCGGTAGGCAGTGGAAAAGACGGGCGTCGCTGCGTTTGCGTTTTATAAACATTTTATTACTATTCTAATAGCAGTTGGTTTTGACACCGCTCACCAAACGACATTTGGTTGCTATGGCAATTCCCATTTCAGTGATTGGCCGGGATGCAGCCGTTAAAAGACAGGCGTCCAATCAAACAGTAAATAAAGACGCTGCCGGTTTCGGAGTCTGCGCAATAGAGGACATCAAAAAGACATTCGTGTGGTGTAATTGTGTCATTTTTAATTATTTATGTTTTTAGTTTTTATTTCAGGAGTTTTAATTTTATTGTTTTTTGAGTTGTTAATCCTATATTAAGTATTATTGATACCCCGGACATGCCACGGTGCGTTCAGACCAACAATGTGCAAAATATTGTGTCACTGGAGGACTTAGTGCAGTGCCCTGAATGTTCCCAGGTACGTCTTTTCAAGGGGCAGAGAGGCTTAAAAATACACCGGGGAAAAAGTCACAAAAATGTTAACCTACCCCTTTCGGCTCCAAATTGTTTCGAAACCCAAAATAATACGTCTACACCCGATCAATTCTTTTGGAAAACTCTTTCGCAATGTAAAATTACAAAACCTATTTTAAAACGAATCCCTCGCGGTGCTCGCCTCTCTGTCGCCGCTGCTTTATCAAAGTCTATTAAGGCCGTGATTGATACAAACACAAAGGGCGCCTGGGAACATTTGATATTTTTCCCATATGCCGTACTTCACGTCAAGCGTGAAATAAATAACAAAAAATCGTTGACTACGAGAGTAAAAGAAAACTGCGTGAGGTATGGCATAACGGATGAACAAAATTTACGTTCGGCTATAAGTTTGCACCCCAATCAAAATTTTAATTTTACTTCTAGGCCTGTTACCGACTCTGCTACCTATAGAGCTGTAGAGAGCAGAGTTGGTGATGGAGATATAAAAGGTGCTGCCCGAATTTTGTTCTCCAGCGATACAATGGCGCCCTCTAACGAAGAAACTTTTTTGATTTTAAAGGGAAAACATTCACCTTTCGTTGCTGGTCACCAAATTCCCGAGGTACCGGAAGACTCTGGGGACGTTGAAGTGACCACCCAGGAAGTGGCTGCTGCCGTTGAGTCCTTCCAGAGCTGCTCCGCAGGTGGTTTAGATGGCCTCAGACCACAACATCTAAAAGATTTACTGTGCGGAGTGAGTGGTGATACTGTAGATACGCTTTTGAAGGATTTGACGGCTCTGGTCACCCTCATGTTGTCGGGTCGGGTCAATAGAGATGTCACCGAAGTACTATATGGCGCCAATCTTTGTGCCCTTAAAAAGAAATATGGTGGAATACGACCTATCGCCGTCGGAATGACTTATCGACGCCTCGCAGCCAAAATTTGCTGCAAAAAAACATCTTCTCATTTATCGGATCTGTTTCAGCCCGTGCAGCTTGGTTTTGGTTCGCGAGGTGGTTGTGAAGCCGCTGTTCATTCCGTGCGGACGTTTTTAGAACAAAACCGCGGAGAGGTGCTGCTTAAGGTGGATGTGAAGAATGCCTTCAACTCGGTGGATAGGGGAGCTCTACTGACACAAGTAAAGGACAAAATCCCAAATTTATATAATTTTATCTGGCAATGTTATAGCTCACCTTCTAAATTGACGTATCTCGGCAACGAAATTTCTTCTGCTGTTGGATGCCAGCAAGGTGATCCTCTTGGTCCAGCATTATTTAGCCTTGCCATTCATCCCATCATTCAACGTCTTCAATCTAAGCTTAATGTTTGGTATTTGGATGATGGGACGATGTCCGGTAAAGTTGAGACCGTTTATAATGACCTATGTTTTCTAATAGAAGAGTTTCGCCACATAGGTCTGGAACTAAATTTTTCCAAATGTGAGCTTTTTGTTGCAGACGACTGCCCTTCCAAAGATTTGGTAATCAATAAATTTAACATTTTGGCACCGAATATAAAAATTGTTGACAAATTTTCGTTGTGTCTTTTGGGCTCTCCTATCTTTAACGAATTCATTCCTTCTTTTATCGATACCAAAATTCAAAATTTTGTAGAGTGCTCGGACCGTTTATCAAAAATTAATATGCACATGGCCTTTACTATTTTAAAATTCTGTCTTTTCGTGCCTAATTTTACATATATTTTGCGATGTTGTCAACTTTGGAAGCACACTGACTTACTACAAAACTTAGACAATATCGTGAAAAAGACTTTGGCAACCGATTTGAACATAAATTTTGAAGAGCGAGCATGGTTGCAGGCTTCACTCCCAGTGCGATTGGGGGGTCTTGGCGTCAGGGCTATTTCCGATGTAGCTCTTCCTGCATTCCTCTCCTCCGTTCATGGAACACAAATTTTAACCGAAAAAATTCTTGCGACGTCTTTAAGTAATTTAAACGTAAGTAACATGGCGGAGGCCAGGAGTGAATGGTGTTTAGCTTGCCCAAACACCGATTTCCCAACCAACACTTCATCCCAGCGACAATGGGACAGGCCGCTCTGCGAGCTAGTACGGAAGCAACTCATACAAACGCATTCTAGCCCCGCAGATCGTGCCCGTCTTTTAGCCGTTGCAGAATGGGAGTCGGGTTTGTGGCTTCAGGCCCTTCCATCGCCTAACACAGGCACTTTAATGGACGGCACCTCTTTCCGAATTGCAGTTTCCCTACGTCTGGGCGCATCGTGCTGTGCACCGCATCTTTGCCAGTGTGGAGTTGTCGTCGGCCAGCTCGGTCACCACGGGTTATCATGCAGCAAAAGCGCTGGGCGGATTCCCCGCCACGCCAGTCTAAATGACATCATCCGCCGGGCTTTTACCACCGCAAACTACGCCGCTATTTTAGAGCCGTCAGGTTTATTGCGTGACGATGGGAAAAGACCCTGGTGTGGGACGCTACCTGCGTGGACACCCTTGCGCCTTCTCATCTTGCCGGGACTCAAATAAGGGCTGGTGCGGCGGCTGAATCAGCTGAGAGCCTTAAGAGGCGCAAATAAAGCACGCTTAATAGCAGTTATATATTTACGCCTTTTGGGGTTGAAACTTTGGGGCCGTGGGGACCTGGGGCCAAAGAAATCTATAGAGAAACGGCAGCTCGACTAGGAGAAACGACACGTTCCCGAAATGCTGGCCTATATTTAGCTCAACAACTGAGCATTGCTATACAACGTGGCAATGCTGCCAGCATTCTAGGAACGTTACCCACTGGCGCGAATTTCGATTTTGATATTTTTAGAGTTTAGTTTTTAATTTAGCGTTAATTATTTTAATTACTAGAATAGTTTTTATTGGAATGATAAATTAGTTTTATTAGATTAATTTATAACACGTATAAAATCTAAAAATAAATGAACACATATTTGGTATTTGTAATATATCAGTTATCTGGTTTCCATAGTACAAGCTCTGCTTAGTTTGGGATCAGATGGTCGTGTGTCAATAATGCCCTAGGATATTATTATTATCAAAAAAATATATACATTTAAAAAAAATCTTTATGCAAAATGTTTAGTATTGTTTAATTTTTACCGCACTTAGCATATTCGTCATGTTATATGTTCATTGTTCCGCTTCGTTGAATCAGTTGTTATTTAAACATGTAAGGCAGCAATTTTTCACAATTTGCCGTGGTATTTATGTGTCGACTAAACCATTCATTGGTGTCGGTTAGCCGGACGATGTCATTGTTACAGTTTTCAAGAACAATACTGAAGTAGACTCAAGATTGAAACAGTAATGAATGTCACACAATTAAGCGCGGATATAGGATGGCGCATAGTGACGGGCAATGATAGGAGAACTGTAAACTGTTGTACCTAATAATTAAGCGATAAAATTGCCAATTGTACGATTGTTAAAACTGCAGAAACTGTATCAAAACTTTCATGTTTTTAATAGACTTTAAAAGTGACTTGGTTTAACGTGAAAAGATCATAAATGTACAGACGCCAGCACATCAAGCTACCCCAATCTGTCAAATTTCCCCAACTGAAAGAGAACCTTATACTTATGTGATAAATTTGAATATCTATAAAAGAAATTTGACAGATTGGGGTAGCTGGATGTGCTGGCGTCTGTTATAGTATACAGTCTTAAGTAAAACCTACTAACAAAATACGGGTCGTGTCACCTGAAAATAAAAAAATCTTTTTTTTTCTTTTTCATTATACAAAGAAGAAGGTTATCATTAGCCGACTTTAAACAAAGGACGGCATCCAGTCGTAACTACGTAAGACGTAAGTAATTTCTTTTTAATTGGCTTTTAGGTATATCTATTATCTATGCTACGCGATGTATGCCTTGTAGGGGAAACGATTTTAATAATCCTTTCTAGGGTTCCGTAGCCAAATGGCAAATAACGGAACCCTTAAACCCCACCGAAAATTATTTTGAACGAGATCTAGTAAGCAGTTTTTTTAATACGTCATAAACCGTAAACCACAATTTACCTTTCATTTCATCAACTGAAATACTTGCTGCTACGGAACCCTTCATGGCACTCGCACTTGGCCGGTTTTTTTTTATTGACAGGGAATGCTTAAGATATCGCATACATATATTTTGTTCTGTCTGCTCGAATCTCGATACTTTCACGCATACACTCGTATATAATATAAAAGGCCCGAAAATCGCACGAAGAGATTTGCGCAGATGAGCGTTGTGTACAGACGTCAGGACATCCAGCTACTCCAATCTATCAAATTTCTTTTATAGATTTTTGACTTTATCACATAAGCATAAGGTTAAATTTTTACCAGCTAACCCCTGCCGCAAGCCCGTTAAAGAACTTCGTTTCAAAAGTTATTATCACATTTTTTTTAAAGCTGCGTATGAGTGTTTTTTTAGGTACCTACTTATCATGAAATTAATAAACAGATTTGAGTACGGTGTTCCGCAATGTACAGCTGGCGGAAGCTTAATACTAACTCAATTTACCTCCACTTAATTATTTTAATTAATCATTTAACTAAAGGAAAATTAATTAATACTATTACTTACTATTATTGAATGACTAATTAAATAATTAAGTGGAGGTTAATTGTACCTACATAGCTGTAGGTACCTACAGTTCACGTTATATCACGGAATTTACTTGCTATATGAAATAAAGGGTCTGCCAAGATAAGATAAGGAAAAAAATATTTGTATGAAACGAGAAGTATGTTAGTTACATTTAGAAAATGGTAGTAGTAAATTGGGATCAACCTGCCGTGTCATATTAGACGTACAAATATACATTATTATTTACACACGGCCATCTGATCCTAAACAAAGCAGAGCTTGTACTATGAAAACCAGATAACATACTACATAGACTACTTTAAAAATATTAAATACATACTTCATCACCATCATCATATCAGCCGAAAGACGTCTCTGCTGGATAAAGGCCTACCCAAACACAAATATCTGTCCTGGGTGGGAATCGATCCCATGAGCTCCGGCGTGAAAAGCAAGCATTAGCCAACCAAACCAACATGCCCGTCAAGTCAAAATTGATTGTGATCATACATTCAGTCAAAAAAGTATCGGGAATGGATGATTTGTTTATGGTTCCAAATTCAAATATTTGTTTTATTTTGTTGTTGTTAGATTGGCACAACTGTTATCCATTTTGGAGCGGAGTTTGAGTTGCATCTGTTATTTATATTAAATACAGTGCTGGTTTTAGTAATATCATATATAGTGTGTATTGCGAATCTCATAATGGACAAAAATATCGAACAAAGAGTTTGTCTTAAATTTTGCATCGCTGATGGAATTTCGTGTTCGGAGTCACTGAAAATGTTACAGAAGGCTTACGGTGAATCGACTTTATCAAAAACTCGTGCTTATGAGTGGTTCAAAGCGTTCAAAAGCGGTCGAGATGTGATGAAAGATTTGCCTCGCTCTGGTAGGCCATCAACGTCTGCAACTGAAGTTAACATCGCAAAAGTGAAGGAAATAGTGACTGAAAATCCTCATTCAACTCTGAGAGAGATAGCCGCCGAACTTTCTGTATCTCACGAGTCGATTCGTACCATTTTAACTAATCATTTGGATATGAAACATGTTGCCGCTCGGCTAGTCCCAAAAGATCTGAATTTTCTCCAAAAACTCAATCGCATGAAAGTCGCTGAGGACATGGTAGAAGTCAATTCCGACCCAACATTCATGAAACGCATTGTTTCTGGTGACGAGACGTGGGTTTACGAGTTTGACATGCAAACTAGTCAACAAGCTTCGGAGTGGCGCCTTCCAACTGAACCGAAACCGAAAAAACCACGCCAAAGTCGATCAAAACTCAAAGTCATGTTGACTGTTTTCTTTGACTATCGCGGTGTTGTGCACTCTGAATTCTTACCGGAAGGTCGAACGGTAAATAATGAATATTATTTGAGCGTTATGCGGCGTTTAAGAGAGCAAATTCGACGAAAAAGGCCAGATTTGTGGAAAGAAAATTCTTGGATTTTGCACCACGGTAATGCGCCTTCGCACAAGGCCATCATTGTGAACGAATTTTTGACCAAACAGTCAACAAATACCATCCAGCAACCACCATATTCACCAGATATGGCTCCAGCTGACTTCTTTCTTTTTCCTAAACTCAAATTACTACTTCGTGGTACCCGTTTTCAATCGGTAGAAGACATAAAGGAGAATTCGCGGCGAGAACTGAACTCAATTCCGAAAGCAGCGTTTAAAAAATGTTTTGATGAATGGATTATTCGTTGGCGTAAGTGTATCGTTTCTGAAGGAGCATACTTTGAAGGTGATAAAATAAATTTGGATGAATAACAAACATTTTGTATATTATTGATCTTTTCCCGGTACTTTCTTGACAGAGTAGTATATATTAATACATGTTATTTTATTCCATGTTGTTTTCAATGCATTTAAAATTTACATTTAAATATCTATTATAACTATTATAATAAATATTAAAATGGACCATAATATTTAAAATGTTTGCTCACACATGTGTTTATGTCGTAATATTGTGAGGAAATAGCACAGATACTCCTACTATTTTAATTTTGCAGAAAAATCTAATCCACATACTGACAAACATAAACCAGACCGACCATCAGTTTTAGGTGGCGGATGGGGTACCGGGCCGGGCATGGTTCTTCGCTCCGGCAATCTTGGGGGATCGGTTGAGGCGGCTGTTCACCAGTTGTCTCCATAATACCGTATGTAAAGAGGCCAGGCTTGTACTGTAGCACAAGCTGGGCAGGACCGCCGATTCTCCCTCGGCGTTCTGACCTATCTGTCTGCTGGACGAGGTGCGCAAGCGCTTGATTTGTCATTTCTGCCCGTCTCAGTGAGCAACTGTCGCGTGTTGGCCCCGACTTGATAGATTGTCAGTTCGGCTTCCGGCAGAGATGTTCCACGCTGTATTATATTATTATGTAATAATGACTTACTTACTTATTATCGTATAGGTAGTGGTCACCCTGGTGTCAAAGTTGTTCGAGCCACCCAGTAGGCCTCAGACATGACTTAACGACTGTTGCCTAATGGCTACAGCTGGGATCGACAGCTTAACGTGTCCTCCGAAGCACGGAGACACTCAGAAATTAAACCACATTAACGGTCACCCATCTATGGATTGACCGCTAGCCAGTTGCTTAACCTCATCGATCATTTACGGGCCGGTGAGTGCATTTGGCTATGACTATAAAACTAAGTATACAAAAGACTACGACCCTTAAATGTATAACATGTAATTGTTACATAATTTAAATGAAGATATAGGTACATATATCTCGACGTATATGCGTTGAGATTCAAAAAATACCCGTGTGGAGCCGAGCCGAGTGAATGAAAGAAACTAAAATATAGAGTCCATACACATGTAGCAGTGTGAGATAAATTAAACAGAGTTTGTTAATCGTTAGTCTGATATAAAACAATCAATTGGTTAATCCTCTTGCGTGGCACGCAATTGTACATTGAGCTGTAGATAATTGTTTTTAGGATTCCGTACCGTCTCCCTATCACTAGGTATAAGTTTTCCCTTTTCATCCGTACCTTCATCTGTCCGTGTGTATGTCAGCAAGTTGACAGGTGATTGGTATACCTATTATTAATAAAAATAATTAATTAAGCATTAATATTGGGGGGTCCAATATATTGTTTTTTATATTTTGCTAAAAGTTTTGTGCAATGATACGATAATATTCATGTACAAGCACGGCTCGCCCTTGACTGGTCTTATTTTTAACCAATTATTTTCGCGTTTGTGATCCGATATTGATGTCGTTTTTATCGACTTCAACGGGCGGATGTTATTAATTTGCCTGTATGTTTGTTACGTGATTACTCCGTTTTGATAAAAATCTTTTCGTCCATCTATCGCATGTCGCAATATGGCGCCGCACATGGCTGATATACATATATTGAACCATACATTGTTGTTCCGGGTCAGGGTGTGTTTGTGCCCATGTATTGCATGTTTGTAAAGTTCTTCGAAATACAGGGATTTTATTCCATAGTACGGGCCTTAATAATTTAGAACGGTGCGGTGTAGTTCAACTTCAATAGAATATGTTCATTAGCGTTAGATGAAGGTTCCTGAGAGGACATACTAAAGTTAGAAAAATAAATGATGACTCGACTACCACCAGTTCCATACCGATCATTTCTGATGAGCTGGAAGCCAGGTTGCGGTTAAGAGGCCGAAGGGGAGATGGTTAAAGCTAAGACTCAGAAACAAATATAGCGTAAATGTTTGTACATTGGAAACTTGCCAGCGTATCGGAAATATGTTTTACAATAATACATTGGGCATTTACTCGTATATGAATCATATTTAAATTATAATATAATATTCTGGGACACTATTAACACACGGTCATCTGATCCCAAACTAAGAAGAGCTTGTACTATGGAAACCAGATAACTGATATAATACATATACTACTTTTCTTTTGTAAATACATACTTATATAGATAATTACACCTAGAGTCAGGACAAACAGACATGTTCATGCTCACAAATATCTGTCCTGGGTGGGAATCGAAAGGCAAGCATTTGCCACCCACGCCAACAGGCCCGTCAATTATCCAGCACCGGAAAAATGGGATTAAAGTATCACTTAATAATTCGTTACGTTAAGGAAAATCAAAATTGTTTTATTAATGTTAATTAATGAAAAGGGATTCGATTGTTTTTCTTTTTAATTTAACGTGCCGTGTGAGCTTGAAGAGTAATGTCACGTCGTCATATGAGTGGAGATGAATGTTACCAGCCTCGAGCATGTTAGAAAATGGAGCTACTCAACGCGTAATTGCTGGGGCCCAACACACCGGCCAACACATAATATAAAAGTTGTGGTCACGTTATCGCTGTACTGAGGATGTGGCTGAACGGCCCACGGGTAAATTTTTTTCAAAGCCAAAGTCAAATTTATTTATTGCTTATTACAGGTAGGAAAATGTGGTATTGTATCTTATATTAAGGATCTCTGTAACATACCAATGAGGTGTGCATTATTTTATACATTTTAATTTACAATTTAGTTTCTAAAAATACATCCATTAAAATAATTAAGTCACTAATAAACATCTTTGGTCATATAATTAAATGTCAAATTTTATTGTTGTTCTACTACATATTACAATAATATCACAAATAATAATTAATATCACAACAATATAATAATTACTAAACCTAAATTCATACATTTTTGTCGTGCACTACGTAAAAACAGGATCAATTTCTCCAAATGACCGCCAAAAACATCCCAATATCAAACCGATGCAACTAGTACAAAGACTCCAGCAGTGCTACCAGATGCTCTTAGTCGAATAAACCGTACAAAGCAGGTTGGATGAAGTTTGTCGTCATGCTCGAATGCCGCTACTTGTTCCAGCATTGCGACGTCGCAATCGCAGCATTTGAAATCTAGTGACGAACAAATGGCCTTTGGCGCTGTTCACAAATGAGTCCCGGTTTGTATTTCATTCAGATTCACGAAGAACCCGTGTTTGGAGAACTCCAGGGAGAGCTAGCCGTCTACAGCACCCTCAGGAGGTTCACTCTTACCACGGCGTTATCATCATGGTATGGGCAGGACTTGACTACCTCGTTGGTCTAGCGGTGGCGTATTCAACCGCAGAAACTGAGGTCCTGGGTTCAAATCTCGGGTCGGGCCAAAAAGTGATTTTGGGATTTTTCCGTAACAAGAAATTTCTCAGTATCAGCCCGAAATCTGGAAGTTGGCGGTATTACACCTCCGTGCCTCGGAGAGCACGTAAAGCCGTCGGTCCTGTACCTGACCTCTTTCCGGTCGTGTCGCTAGTCGTCCCATCGGATCATAATGAGAGCCAAAATTTGTCCGGGAAGACGTCATGGGCAGGAATTCGTCTTGGCGGACGAACCCGGTTTGTTTGGATCTTTGTTTTTTTTTATGCTGAATGTGTTTGCGTTTGACTACGATCTCACCTGATGGTAAGTGAAGATGGTACCCATGAGATGCCTGTTCACTCTAGCCTTGAATAAACCCATGTTGTATGAGTCTGGAAACACGTCGTTCGGGAGGGTGTTCCACTGCTTGGCCGTGCGTATGATAAAGGAGGAAGCAAAGCGCTTCGTACGGCAGAATGGGATGTCAACAGCAAAGCGGGATCAAAGGCAGCATGACTGCACAGAAATACCACGAGGAGGTAGTAGAGCCTGGTATTTTCTCACACAGAATCCAAGTAGGCCAGGAATTTCTACTCATGCATGATAATGTTCCTTATAGCCGCTCTCTGAGATCACGATATCCAAGTTTTGTGATTGTACTGCACAGTCGCCTGGCTTAAATCCTATCGAGCGTGCCTTTTCAATTTTAATTAATATAGCTATATTATATTCTTGGTTTTATAAAAAGAAATAAAAGTTTATTATCATTTCTACGACGTAATTTTCTAAGGTGATTAAAAAGATAACATTTTTATTTGAAGCAGAAAAATCACAATATTATATTTATTTAATGAAAGACCTTAAAATAACCTATAATTCTTCCATTTACTATAACAGCAAATTCTTCATAGAGTTTTAGAAATTTGATGAAATATAAAATATTCATAGATTCTATTATTATTAAAACTGACTTCAGAAGCTAACATAATGAAAGATAGTAACGGGTAGCTCCTCGACGTAATTAATTTTATGTAGGATTCAGCCAACCGTTTCAACTTCTTCAGAAAGTCATCTTCAGGGCGAATGCGACCCGCACCATGTCGCGTCCTGTTTGGCTGGCCGAATCCAACATAAAATTAATTACGTGAGTTACCCGTTCCTATCTTTCATTATTCCTAGATTCTGTTGATGTCTGCACTCATACATTTCAATAAACATACATTTTATTGATAAACTAGCGGGTAAAACCGCGGGGCACACCCGCGGTTTTACCCGCGTTAAACTTTATAAAGTATCTCAGCTCCTCCCATGTAGGTGATAGCATGATAATATGTAGCCTATATGTTGACCGAATCTTTTAGTAATATTCATGCAAAATTTGAAGTAAATCCATGCAGTATTGAATTTGAATTTAGCACAGACATACATACAGACAAACAGATAAACAGACAAAAATGTTAAATCACGCCCCAGGTATCCTTTTTAAAAATATTCAATGTACAGTTTTCACTTTCCTACGATTTTATTATATGTATAGATAACACCCAGACATTAACTCAAATACCAACTATAAATACTTAAATACCAAGATTTAAGCTTACGAGGGCTATGTCAAAAATGACTAGTTAGCACTTAGCAGTAATAGAATATCTAGCAACCAACCGAATATCTAAGTTATTTGTTAGTAAACTAACAAAAGACGTCACAAGGTCGTGTTCGATATAACTTTGAACACGTAGATGACCGGGTAATAAAAACCAGCTAAGTGTGATTTGGACTTGTGTGCCGAGGGCTCCGTACAAATTTGTAAGTATTTTGTAAGATAACTGATGATTGATTGACGACAAATTGCTGTTTTATTTGGACCTTTTTCCTTTGCTTTTTAATAATAATTAATGCTTTATTTCTCACCACAATATAAGGTACATTTTACGTGGCATCCAGAACAATACATAAAACCTTCAATTTTGACTGGTGCCTAAGATAGACGTAAGGCCTGTATTTACTTGTACCTGTTCAAGGGTATGGAACCCATATGTTCTGACTCCCTAACGGCCGCAACTTCTTTATTTGCTCTTTATTTGCGAGAATACAGGTTACATTTGATGGTATTATATTTTCGTTTCACTATATTCGACAGAATACGTCGTGCAAATATTTAAAGTAATACATTAAAATTTTAGACTTACATTGAAATTGTTAGTAATTATTTAATTTGTTAATAGTAGTTAATACATGATTGAATCCAAACAATAAGTAAAGATAAGATTTAAAATCAGTGTTATTTATTAGAGATTAGAAAATGTCAATTAAAATTTCAATGTTAAAGTATTTAGGCTAATTACATATTTATGTGAATTTATATTTAATGTACCTAGTCATCAATTGAATAAAAACATCTGTCACATAGCCAATTAAAGAGTGTCCTGAAAAATTCATTGTCAGGTAGGTGTCTAAGTTTTTCTGGAAGTTTATTATATACCTTAACACCCATATTATAGCTGTTCATATTATAGCTGTTCTTCTGATTGCGCTGACTTGCAGTTTCCTTGTTTTCACAGTTCTTGTCTATGAGATATTAATAACCTCCAAGCGTGCCTGAGAAAATAGGTCTCAACAGACAGTCAGCCGAAAAGACGAACAATTTTTTGTTAAGGCACCCTACAAACATGCCAAGGGTGAGCCGCAGTCATACACGAAGGATTCCGTAATATCGTATGAAACATTTCCATTCTTTAAACGGGGGCCCCTCTTAATTTGTAATTAAATTTAGTTTTAATTATTTGTTGTTATAGCAGCTATTGAGATACACACTCTGTAAAATTTTAAACCTACTTATTAAAATTCCAGAGATAGACAGCGAAACGATTAAGGTAAATAGGGTTCTTTTGGCACCCTTTGGTACGGAACTCTAAGAGTAGTAAATATTTGTAATTATTCTACAGTTTATGCTTCGACTTCTCAATAACCAAGAACTTAGCTAGATATAGATTTGATAGCTGTTTGATTGGATGGTTAAGATCTAATTATGGCTACTTTATAATAACCTAACTTGAATTATTGTTATTAGAATTAATATGCATTGTTGTTGAAATTATAATTACATGCCGAGATATCGGCAGAGTGTGAATGATTCATCAATATTCTTGTAACAGCTTTTATGTACACTCATATGCTTATTATTATACTTTAATATTGGTTAAATCTATTCGCATGACGTGAACAGCCTTCGTGTTATGTTATCGTTTAGATGACTCAAGGAGACAATTGACTGTAGTGATGAGACTGCCTGTAACAATCGTTTTTTATATAATATTATTTAAAGACTATGTTATGCTCGTGTCTTTAC
This sequence comes from Pseudoips prasinana, assembly GCA_951640165.1. NCBI lineage: Eukaryota > Metazoa > Arthropoda > Insecta > Lepidoptera > Nolidae > Pseudoips > Pseudoips prasinana. Next base: position 11,638,656 of record OX621241.1, on the reverse strand, counting down.
TCGCGTAAATTAGTAGGACGTCTAAATGTTTTTTTTCTATCCTTTGGGAACAGTATAGCTACATGCTCTCACCGGTCCGTAAGTGATCGGCGAGGTTAAGCAACTAGGCTCGCGGTCAGTCCATAGATGGGTGACCGCCAAAGTGGTTTAATATCGGGCCGTCTCCGTGCTTCGGAGGGCACGTTAAGCCGTCGGTCCCGGTTGTAGCCATTAGACAAAAGTCGTGAAGCCATGTCGGAGGTTTAAGTTCAAGTCGGAGGCGGCTTGAACAATCTGATACTAGGGTAACCACTGCCCATACGATAAGTAATTAAGTACCTAAGTATTCTTTTCAGTGTATAAGGCAACCTTATATTGTTCCTTATAATAAGACCTATCTACCGGTGTAAGTCCCGGCGAAATCGGTACCAGATTTCGCAGATTAAACAAATGGCAGAACATTCTTAAATACGGATTAGTTACAGAAATGTATTACCTTCTGGTGAAGGTAATACATTTCTGTAACTAATCCTAATCCTAGACTGGTGTCAAATGTTATTTTAAATGCAAGCTTACAAGGTGAAACATGTCTCAGTTTGGTATTTTTTTAAAATAAGTATATTACTAATTTGACAGTTTATATATATTTTTTGTCTGTATGTTACGCAATTGACAAATATTAAAATTCCTTTTGTCGACATTGCCTTTGAATTGATTTTATTGTGATAGATACCTATAAAAAATATTATAAATTCGCTCATTACCATGCACCTGTGAATTTTTACTTGTATACATATTTATACACCGATAAGATTGCCGACGTTAAACATTGTCGCATTATAATTCTCAAATTGAAATGTCATTTCCGAGTGATAATTTTAATGATACGTCTTTATAATTCTAACGCATGACACTGTTTCAAATAACTACTAACAGTCTTATTTAAAAACATTACTTAAATTTAAGCCGGCCGCTCAACCATGGTTTATTAAATTTTTCATTTAAAAACACGATTTAACTTTGACCCGCGGTTGAGCCATGTCAAAATTTAAACCACGTCGGCCCCTGGTTTAAAGCTTGCTCAAATATGGCGGATTCTATTTGCATCAGCTGACGTTTTGTTTGAAGTTTGTTTGTGAATGGAGGTTTTATTGAAGTTACTAACCGTATTAATTTTTAAATAAATACTGAATTCCAGTTGGAATCTTATCACAAACTTCAAAATCCACCGAAGAAAATCAATAGTCCTTGAAAATGCACTGTTACGATCATAAATCTATCATTCCATGTCTACCATAGAGCAAAAATCATAAAGTTTTGATACATAATCCGATTTAGTCGATTAATTTTGGTCAAGCTCTATACCAGCCTCAGAAATGTTGACAGTGTAAAATAAAATGACGTTACTTAGCTGAGAAACCTTTAAGTAGGGTTTTTAAATAAAGAAGTAGTTGAGCGGGGTTTAAGTGGTTGAGCAGGGTTTAGCTGAGACATGGTTAAGCGGCGGATCAAGGAATTATTTTAAATAAGAGTGTTAAATGTTTATTGTTAAATATACAACGTTTTTTATTGGAAAAATGTTATTATGCTGTTGAAGATTTTTTAAATGATAATGTAATATAAAATAGTCATAAGTTTTAAGTATTTTAAAATATTATATATATTTATATATATTCATTTTTCAAATATAATTAAAATATGTTGTTGTATGTTTTTTGTTTTCACTTAGAAATATTTAACTTTGTTTTCTTCTGATAGTTTTTATTTTTATTGTAAGTTCTCATTTAGTTCTTAAGTAGCTATAGCTAAGTTAAATTATATTTGTACGCCTCAACGGCAAAACATAGCGTCCATATATTATGTCATCGTACTTAACACTTTTATGGAAATACCTATGTTTTACAAATAAAATATTTGATTTGATTTGATTTGAAACGTGTACCTTTAACTGTGTGGGGGCACAATATAAACATGTAACTCCTCAACCTGAAGAAAAACAAAAACTGATAAACCATACATTAAAACCGGAACCTCTATTAATCTAGGAAACACATTGGCAGATTAAATTTATAAATTGAATTTCTAATACCCTGACCGTTCCCCGTTCATTTCCCGTGAGATGATTAAATTAATGATTTCCTAGTTTTTAATTTAGTTACTTAGGTTTAATTACACTGCATTTTGGAATCTTATATAGAGTAGTAAAAGAGAGATAGGGCATAGCGTTCATTCGCTCAAAGAGCAGCCCGACTGGGGAAGCACCTTCACCTTACAGAGGACATTCCTTAATAATAACATTGATAGTTTTAATGTTGTGTCGCCAGAGCTCGTTGGGGTGGGGGAAGGGTCAGCAACACTTGTTTGCTGACTTTTAAAGGCCGGCAACGCACCCGCGACACCTTTGGTGTTGCGGTACACGGTGGCGGTTATAACTTACCATCAGGTGATATAAAATACACAAACAGTCTAAAAAAAAAAAAAAAACGTAAAAAATTACTCACATTTACATTTACGCGGACGATGTCGCGGGTGACAGTTAGTTCTAAATATAACTCGATTACTAAGAACCTTGTTTCTTCATTCGGTTCGGAGTTTAATCAAGCATGACTCAATTTGCGAGTGCAATAAACAGACGTAGACAGGTCAGACGTCACCGCGGAAATCCATGACAAACGGAATATAAAATTAATATGTAGACTTAATTCCATTAATAGGTTTATTTGGAATTAAGTATTGATACTAATTTGTAATCAATCGGCAATAGAAATAAAAGAAATTTACAAAAAAGAACTACATTTAAAAGATAAAAAGTACTTACATGATGTCCTCCCGACCGAATTTCGGCCACGGCGGCCAGTCTCAATGGAGACTAGACTAGCCAATTGCGCAGGACATATTATAGTGCACAAGAGTGTGCGCAAACACAGGGGCACTTTCTATTCCATCACTCTCATGATCCGATGGGACGACTAGCGACACGACCGGAAAGAGTTCAGGCACAGGAGCGACGGCTTTACGTGCTCTCCGAGGCACAGTTCTTACCGGTCCTTTTCTACCCGTAGGAGACGTCTGGTAAGAATTTTGCAATACAGCCGATTTTTTTTGCCCCTGAAGCCGAAGTGCGTATACAAGTCGGCTTCAAGGGCCGGATAAATGTTTTTAACATGACGATAGACTTACAGGTTTTCTGAATGTTTCTGTCTATGTTGAGGTCAGATATTCAATATTATTATTATGGAGGATCTTGTCTGGTCAAGTCGCACTTTAAAGCCCGCATCTGATGGATTCTACAAATAATGCGATTCTCGTAGCCACATTCTGGGTAGACACAATTTAGATTGCCATCGACTCGCGAGATATAGATAAAAAAACTACATTGATCAGTTCTGCTTTACGATTTTACGGATAAAGATGTCGCGTCGAGGAGAAAGTTTGTCTGTTAACAAATTTTACTCCACACGTAATAATATATAATAGTGATTGTATACCCTTTTACGCAACAAGTATTATAATCACTTTAGCGTGCTTGGATGTGAAATCATTGCAACTCACTGCAACTCGTGAATGTTCTTGAGGCGTAGGTATACAATAGCCAAATTGGGTTATTCCCACAATTTTGTAGCTGATACTACTAAGTTCATACGGCTTAAAAACTTATATATCAGTTTGGCTATATTTTAAAGAACATTAGGCATTGATCTCGTTATTGGTTTTTTAAAGATATAAAACCGCATAAAACTTTATTTTTTTTACAACCGATTGGAATAAAAAGAATTATCAACATCGGGTCATAGAGATTCAGATTGTTTATTCTAAGTACAAAATACAGATAACATACATATGAAAAATCATGAAATCGTGTCATTAACATAGAAATAAAAAAATCATACAATCGTATTGATACCGTCTTCCTTTTTTCAAAACAAACACTTACTAGAACTTGCTGAAAAAACAGCGAAGGTCTCATCCTCACTGTTTTTTACAGCAAGGTCTCAGTATTCTAAACGTTTCGTGGCTCAAGTATTTTTAATTAATTTGCTAACGCAGATGTCGGTAGTGCAGGTAGCCCAACACACGGGCTAATCAACAATGAAATCTTAAAGTAAACAACTCTATTTTTATTATCAGAATGTAGTAACCTACTTATACCTATATACACTGATAAGAAAATCGCGTTGTACGAATAATAATTTACTGCACATGCGGGGCAATGGGTAAGGTAGTCACCACGCTGCTATTATACGCGCTCATGTTTCGGATTCGATTGAACTACGGCCACATTGTTACCTCGGGGCTTTTTTGCGTATGCACCAAAGCCACAGCCAAAGCCCCATTTAAAAAAGAGGCAAAAAAACAAAACCAATTATTTGTGACATAACTTTTTTATTTTTGTTAATTAAATAAATAAATATGTTTTATTATATTTCACAAACGTCTCTAATTCTAAGTAGGATGCATGTTACAAGTTAGGTAGGAACAGTAATTGTAGAAATAATTTAACAAAGATCTTGCCTTTTTTGCCAAAAGCCTAAAAAGTGTCTGTCTGGGGTTTCGTACTAGCAGCGAGTAAAACTAACCCGCCGTGGACTTCTCTTGGGTCCTCCCCTGGGAATGCGGGTATACTGCTCCGGTGCCCCTCTTTTGCGTCATATCCCACATGGCCGTGGCACCCTGGAACCCTGGGAATGGTGTATTAATGTGAATGTTGACATTCGCTGGTGAACTTTACGGCTGAGAATGCAAGAAATGGCTCAGATTTTCTATATGATTATTGTTTGCTTTGAATAGATTTTAGTACACTTATAGGTCATTGAATAAATACCGCCTAAGTACCTAGGTGTGTATTTAAACACCTAGCTGTTCAAAGGCTTGAACAATGAATATTGACAATAAACATGGCGGCTAGTATTTTCCAGCCATGTGAAAGTGTAAACAACGGCATTCACCGACACTGTCTGACACCGTTTATGTCTGTACTAGCTATGCCCCGCGGTTTCACCCGCGTTAGACTTTATAAATTACAGCCTATGTGTTAATCGGATATACATATAAGCTATAGTACCACAAAATTTCATCAAAATTCGTTCAGTAGTTTTGGCTTAAAAGAATAATAAGCATACACCCATAAATCTATACTCACAAACTTTCGCATTTATAATATTAGAAGGATGTGTAAACTCTAGCGGGTTTGGCAGTGCACGCCGGAATAGCTCGCAGATGGTAGACTGTTTCCTACTTATTTGACACTTATCGTCATATTTTGGACAATTCACACAATATCTTTATAAATTGTAGCCTATATGTTATTCTGATGTATAAGCTATATTATTCTATAGTTTCATTAAAATACATTCAGTAGTTTTTACGTGAAAGAGCAACAAACATCCATCCATCCATACTTACAAACTTTCGCGTTTATAATTTTAGTAGGATTATGTCGACATGTAGCTATGCAGCTATACGGGACTAAAGGTATAGTAGGGTCAATTTAATAGATCACATTAGTCATCTGTCAGTTACTAGTAAAGTGAATTGTACAATGACCTTATTTGGTATTACAATAAAGGTAAATCGTAATTGACAAAAAATAAAGCAAATGGGCAGTTCTAACTACGAAAAAATTAATACTATTCAATGTCCGCCGGTTAAGGTTATGTTGTTCAATTTTGATGAAGTGTCAAATGTGATCTATTAAATTAGCCCTACTTTAGGTACTTAGTGTCCACAGTACTAATTATTTTTTACTTTGTTCTAAAGCACAACGCCCGCACTATGGAATATAATCCCTGTGTCACGGGGTACTTTACAAACATATAATAGACGGACACAAATTACATCCAGACTCCGAACAACTATTTACCTATGGGTCACACAAATAGTTATCCGGCGCGGGTCTCGGACCCGCGAAACGAAGATGCGAGGCGACTGTCTTACAAAAACATAAAAAAAATGTCGACGAACACATCGAATATGTTTGCAATATTTGAAAAGAAGAGTGAGCTAAAAACAATTTTGGACAGTTAATTTGGACGGTAAACATTAGGTTATTAGTTACCTAACTATATCTACCTATACGGTATACCTATATGTAACAATGACATACTTGGGTACGATTAAAGCACGAATTCACGATAGATCGCAAACATGTAAACCATTTCATTGCAGGTTATTTTTTATCTGTAACCTAGTTTCATTATAGTTCATGAAAAACTGTTGCGACATTTACTTAACAGATTTTAAATATTTGCTACGAGGTTTTAATTTAATTTTTTTAATTTAATTTAACGTATAATAATTCGAGTAATGAATTCATAACAATCTGAATAAGGAAAAAAGGAAGTAGGTAATTATTGCTTACTAGCTGTGCCCCGCGGTTTTACCCGCATTCAACTTTATTAATGATGCCTATGTGTTAATCCAGGGTGTCAGCTAACGCCATACCAAATGTTATTAAAATCGCTCCAGCCGGTTAGACGTAAAGAAGTAACAAACATACACACACACACACACACACTCACAAACTTTCGTCTTTATAATATTAGTAGGAAATAGTAGGACTACATTTATACATCTGGTATACGGTATAAATATATTGTTTTTTTTTTCTTTTTGGAGTGGGTTATTTTATCGTCATATACTCACTAGTAGTACTAGTTGTGTAACTTTTATTGGAATACCAACCTCCCTGATAGGCGTACAAATAGATGAAGGTTAAAAATCGGCTTCCGTGTGAGGTCATAAATGGTCCGGAATCGATTTTCAGCGATGAAGCCGATTGAACGAATGAATGAGTCATCTTTAACCATCATCTTTTTGAACGCCGATCGGGATTACAAGGTGCCGGGCCGGCGCGCGGCGAGTTAGGTGGTACCTTATGTCCCCTGGAGCCGTATTAAATTTATACATAACAGTTTAAGCAATATTTAAACCTGAGTAACAAAAGGATAGGTGGGCTAGACAGTTTTTGTACGTTCTTAGTTATTACTCCCATTGTATTTACATCACTGTCAGTACAATAGGAGTCGTTGCGCGCTAGATGATAACCTTGAGCTGAATATTTGCTTTCGTAAAATAATATATTTTTTGTAATATCTAACGCCATCTGACAACGTCAAGCGCGCATTATTTCTGTCTTTAAAAATCACTCGCGCCTACTTTTTAAGTACTCTTATTAATATTCAAAAAAGTCAACAGATGGCTCTGCAACTAACTTGCTTTATTTTCAATAGCCCTGTTTTACAATGATTTATTAATATTCTCTTAAATGTCTCTATAAGGTATTTTTATCGTACCCTATTCGTTGTTGTGCGAATAGGGTACGATAAAAATGAATCATCATTACATAAAAATTCACGTGCCTAGAGCCAACGCTACTAACGCCACCTATCGTTATTAGTGTTCAATTCTACGCTTACCACGCCGACATATCATTCAAGAAATGTAATATAGATGGCGACACGTGTATGAGTATAAATTACTAAGTAAATATTTATTTACTTTCAGTCTTATTTAAAAACGCTACTTAAATTTAACTTTAAATCTTAAAGTTTTGATACATAATCCGATTTAGTCGATTAATTTTGGTCAAGCTCTATACCAGTCCCAGAAATGTTGACAGTGTAAAATAAAATGACGTTACTTAGCTGAGAAACCTTTAAGTAGGGTTTTTAAATAAAGAAATAGTTGAGCGGGGTTTAAGTGGTTGAGCAGGGTTTAGCTGAGACATGGTTAAGCGGCGGATCACGGAATTATTTTAAATTAGAGTGTTTGTGTACATATCGTAGATAAATCCAGACACAGCACAAATCGTCTTCATCACACAAAAATTTGTCCTGGGTGGGAATCGAATCCTCGTGCTCTGGCTTAGCAGGTAATCACTAGACCAATTACAGGCCAGTTGATAATATTTGTGTCACGCGATCTAACATTTATGCTAAGTATTCGATTTTCGGTAAGTATATAATAAATAATGATAATGGCTTCCTAGTTAAATTAGGCCACGGCGTCGCGTCTCCCTCGCGCCCCCCCCCTGTAACTTCTAAAATAAGAGAAAAATAAAAAGAATATATGATGTACATTACCATGTAAACTAACAACGAAAATTGGTTTGAACGAGATCTAGTAAGTAGTTTTTTTTAATGCGACATTAATCGTAAACCGCAATTTACCTTTCATTTAATCAACTGTAATACTTACTGCTGCGGAACCCTTCATGGCCGAGTCCGACTCACACTTGGCCGGTTTTTTTTTATTAAAACAAATTGGACCTGTTACCTATATGTTATTATATTTATACATATTGAATCGCTTGTATACACACTGTTTGCTACATTTCTCAACTTAATTTTAACATACAGGCTGGCCGTGGAGTTGACGTTCAAATGCAAAATGTAGATACTTTATAATGAGGAGCATTCGAAACACCCCCCTGTATGTTCTACGATTTTGCGTAGTTTTCGAGACAGAATTGTTTTTAGTGATTTTTTTCGTAAATTTCACCTAACGTATTTTTTTGTAGTTTTTGGTTAAATTTTCGATTTTTTCTCGTTCTGCAGCTGGATGTGCTGGCGTCTGTACAAGCAAATGAGATCAGCTGGCAGTGTGTTAGTTGTTCCAATGTATTTATATTTCGATACTACTGCTTGATAAAGTTTTAAATGGATTATTTATTTCAGTGTTAAATATTGTGCTTGGTAAATAATTAATTGGTAAAAAATAATAAATGATATGATGTTTTAATGCGGTATTTATTTGTGTAATGACAATGATACTGAAATCGTCCACCTGTCAAAGTGTTATCTTAGTCTTATCATAGCAGATGTTTTGAAATAAAAACACATCTTATACAGCACGTACAGTACGTTAAAACGTAAAATTTAGATACCCTATGATAAGGAGTATCCGAATCACTCCCATGTACCTATGTTCTACGATTTGCTTTTTTTGATACTTTGAAAACTTATTAGTCCTGACCTCAAACACTAATTTTGAACTTTCAAATAAATTCTAAGTCAGTTCTGCAATGATTAGATAAACCATACTTTTTAGGCTGTTAGGTTAAACCTCAGAGCATTTAGGTATCTGTGGGTTAAACTATGCTAATTAGTAATCACAAAAAAACTGAACCAGAAATGTTCGACAGAACGAGAAAAAAAATCGAAAACTGATGTTAGGTGAAATTTACGAGAAAAATACATACATACATACATACATAGACTCACGCCTGTTTCCCAGAGGGGTAGGCAGAGACAACGGATTTCCATTTGTCACGATCTTTGCATACTTCTTTTGCCTCGATCACTGTCATTACATTCTTCATACATGCTCGCCGGTTTAGGGTACTTCTGACCTGCCCTTTCTTGAGAACATCTCCAATTTGGTCAGAGAATGTTCGACGTGGTCTTCCCCTTCCGGTTGTCCCATTCACACAGGCCAGGTATACTTCTTTTGTCAATCTTCTTTCATTCATCCTTTCTAAATGGCCAAACCATCTCAGCATGCCTTTTTCAATCTTTGTGACTACATCCTCTTTCACACCACAACGCTCTCTTACATCAGTATTTCGAATTCTGTCTCTCAAAGTCACACCACACATACTTCTCAGAGCTCTCATTTCCACTGCATTTATTTTACTTTCATTCTTTTTCTGCCATACCCAACTTTCACTTCCATACATTAAAGTTGGCACTAACACTCCATCGTGCACGGCTAGTCGAGCCTTCTTTGATACTTGCCGGCTACTCATAAAGGCGTGTAGTGCCCCATTCACTCTGTTCCCCGCATTTACTCTTCTTACAATATCTTTTTCATATTTCCCATCTCTCGTAAACAAAGTTCCCAAATATACAAACTCATTCACCTGTTCGACTTTCTCTCCTCCAATCACAATATCACACGCTGTCGTGTATTCATCCCTCTCAAATACCATTACTTTCGTCTTACCTACATTCATTTTCATCCCTTTCCTTTCAAAAGATTCATACATCATTGTTACCATCACCTGCAACTCGTCCGCCGATGATGCAAGTAAAACTTGATCATCAGCGTAAAGCAGACATTTGATGATTAACTCATTCATCCTTACACCACATTCACTTTCTTTCAAATCTTTTAAACAGCTATCCATGAATAGGTTAAACAACCACGGTGACGCTACACATCCCTGTCTAACACCCTTTTGGATGCTAAACCACTCGGTGTATGACCCGTTAATCCTCACGCAAGCTCTGGAATCCCTATAAAGAGATTTCAGTGCTTGAACAAGGTTGTCATTCAACCCATACATGGACAATACCGACCATAGTTCATTCCTCAACACTCTATCGTAGGCCTTTTCTAAGTCTACGAAGGCACAGTAGACCTTTTGGTTTTTGCCCAAAAAACTTCTCTACTATGCTTCGCAGAGAAAAGACCTGATCCGTGCATCCCATTCCTTTCCGAAAACCCGCCTGTGCATCCCATATTTTCGCATCGGTTTCTTTCACAACTCTTTCAACCAATACTTTTGCATACAACTTACCAACGACGCTGAGCAGACTAATGCCCCTATAGTTTTTACAGTCTTGCCGTGAGCCTTTCCCTTTGTAAAGAGGTACAATGACAGCCTTGCACCAATCACTTGGCACTTGGCCGGTGGTATAGCATAGATTGAAAAGGCTGCACAGCTGACTCGCTATGACGCCATGTCCAGCCTTCAGCATCTCGGAAGTTATCCTGTCATACCCTGGTGACTTACCTGATTTCATACCCTTAATAGCTTTCACAATCTCATCCATACCAATTTCATCTTTACATTTGTTCTCGTCTATACTTAGTGAACTACGTTCACTCTCTGTTACACCTCTTTCATACAAACTTTCAAAATACTCCTTCCAACGTTTTAACGCGCATTCTTCCCCTTTCACTATATTTCCATCTTGGTCTCGTATGGATTTCAGTTCTGAGGTTTGAGTTATGCCTCTTACTGATCTAACGGATTTCCAGAAAAACTTAATGTTCGTCTGAAAATCCTTAGACAACCTTCTATCAAAATTATCCTTTTGTTCATTTTTCTTTTCGTTCACCACATCCTTTACAATTCCTTTCATTTTCCTATAATCATTCCAGGCCCTTTCTATATCCTCATTCGTTGCCTTATGCATTCGTTCGTTTGCTCTGGTGGCTAGCCAGTCTAACCACGCTTTCTTCTTTTCACATACAACTTTTTGTACACTTTTATCCCACCAAATATTCTTCATCTTTCTTCCTCTTCTTCTCTTTATTACACCACATACTTCACCAGCTACACTCACCACACCTTCTTTGACTACCTTCCATAGCTCTTCTACTTCTCTTATGTCTTCAGATCCCTCAAACTTCTCAACCAACTTACTTTTGTACTCATCTGCCACTTCTTCCTCTTGCAGTTCCTCTACTTTTATTCTCTCTAGTACACTCTTAGTCTCAGGGATTCGGTGGCGCCATCCTTTGAACAGACCACTTATTCGGCTCATCACCAGAAAGTGGTCTGTATGGATTGCGGTCCCACGATAGACTCTTGTGTCTAGAACATTCTTTCTCAGTCTTTCATCTACAATCACGAAGTCAATCATACTCTTTCTCACATTTTTCCTCTCTCGTGTAAACGTATGGATTCTTTTATGTTCAAACATAGTATTTGTAACACAAAGACCCCATTCCAAACATATCTCAAGCAGACTGTACCCATTCTCATTCTCACTCTCGTCACCGAATTGACCTAGTACTCTTTCAAAACCATCACGTTTTACCCCAACCCATCCATTAAAATCACCTAACATTATTACTCTTTCATTATACCGACTTAACCGCAACACATCTCTCAGGTTCTCCCAGAATGCCTTTCTTTCCTCTTGTTCTCGCTGTATTACAACTGCACCCATATCTACAGGAGCGTACACTCCTACTAGGAAGATACGGGTCATACCAACTTTCATTCTCAACCACATTACTCTTGCATTCACGCATTCGAACTCAGTCACACACTCAGACATACTTGTGGAAAGAATGAGACCCACACCTTGGCAAGCTCGGGTGGTGTTCGGTACTCCAGACCAATACGCCATGTATAGTCCGTGGTTTGTAGTATCACACCCTTTCCGCTTCGTCTCATTCACACACAACACATCGATCCGCTTTTCACTCATCAGCTGACATACTTCGTCCATCTTACCTTCTATTCCTCCTCCAACATTCAACGTAGCAAAACGGCTCTCCGTTGACCACTTTTCGCCTCTCTGGGAAACGAGACGTGACGGGTGGCGGACCACATCGCCGCCATTTAAAGGATTAAAATTTCTTATCTCCATTGCGTTCCCACGAGTATTAGGGACTAAACGGTCCACCCTCGCAGAGCCCTATACGGGGGTAAGGCGGATCCATGCTGTGTCCTATGACCGCCAACATAGACACCCTCCGTTATCGACCAGAATACCCTCTGGCCATGGATCCCTCAGCACGGGTCGGATGACACTTTGGATCGGGGTTTTGTTTCAGGTATGCTCCCTCGGACTAAATAGCTCACTCGTGCTCGTCCCCTGCGTCTCGGTGAGCGTACAGTAAGCCAGCTAACTCGGCCTGTGAGCGCCGCCGTTGGTATGCATAATTATGCCTACTCTTCCGCCGCCGCTCTAAGTTACTATCCTGTACTGATAGTAACTATGCTATCGTAGGCCTCTGATGAATCCTAAGATTCTAGAGCCCCCGATAGAGGCAGTTTAAGGTCATACCCGGGACCAACGAGAAAAATCATTAAAACAATTCTATCTCGATAACTACGCAAAATCGTAGAACATACATGGGGGTGATCCGGATACTCCTCATCATAAAGTATCTAAATTGTGCGTTTGAACGTCAACTCCTTTTTTTTTTTTTTTTTTTTATTTGCGGGGTGGAAAATCCTGCATGGTTGTCCTCCGCCTTGGGGGAGGCGGAGGGATCTGTCAGACTCCTATTGACTAAAAACCACCCCGGTGTTCCATCTCACACCTGCGCTGGGGGTCGCGGGAACATACGATACTTCCGCAACCCCCGGCTGGAACGTTAACTCCTCGGCCAGCATGTATAACAGAGATGAGTTGTTTGTTATCTAATACTTACTTTGGTTTTTACACTCAGTTACTTGTTTTTTAGGTACTACCTACTATTATAACTTTAGAAAGAATAACAGGACTACCCCATACCATTCCGTGGATGCCGTAAAATGCGACAAAGAATACTCCTGGCTGTCTGCAGTCGGGCAACAGCATCATCTGGGTACTAACTACCATTGAAATGCGATCTCCAACTCGCACGCCAAGCGCGGTAACTTCAGCAATCCTCTCCAAATGGCAATCCTGTGGAAACCTTTAGGGGAGGTGGGGGAGGCCTTTCCACAGCAGTGGATGACATCAGGCTGGTGATGTACTACAAGTAGCGAAGGTGTAATTACACCGAACTTAATTTTTGTGGGAATGTTTGAACATTCCACAGCCTCAGCGTACCTATTGTGTAATTGCAATATTTTTTCACGTTTACTTTTAGCCCAGAAGACGTTTACTCCTTCACCGGACAATAATAATAATAATAATACCTTGCAAGTTTATTATTATTATTTATCTCAGACATTGTACATCCATATAATTGTTAGTATTTAATAACTTAAAACTATGTTAGTGTACTTATTACAATTAAATTAATTTAAAAATTTCCGTCCACGTCCTGGTGCACCTGACACGTAGCAGTGCAAACGTGTCCAATGCCCCAGTAGCGGACAGTCAGGTCTCTCGCAAATGATGCGAAGGATGCTATTGGTGTTCCCTAGTATGCGAGGCATCAGGGAGGCGGTCCTCTTGCGGATAATTGTTTCAAAACTATCAGTTGTCGCCTCCGCATGCATACCTGACGCGCTGCAAAATCTTGGAAGCCCCAATAGCACCCTCAGCGCGTTATTGTATTGTATACGGAGTGCGTTATAGGCCCTCTGCGTATACCTGACCCACAGACTGCACGTGTAAAAGGTTTGGCAGAATGCTTTAAACAGCGTAATTTTAACCTTGACTGTACAACGTGCAAACTTGCGGGCCAGCATGTTACATCGGACCAACAACGCTCTCCGTTCTCTCACCATATCTTGATCATCTTTTAAATACTCGTTTAGGATGTGACCAAGGTATTTAAATTCTGTGCCCCTGTTTAGGGTGACACCGTACAAGTAAACCGGGGGAATCAATGCAGGCTTCCTTGTTCCAACCCTGAAGACTATCATGTCACTCTTCTTAACATTATATATCAACTCGTGTGTGTGTGCGTATTTCTCACATACCTCCAGCAGCGGTCGGAGTGCCTTAATTGAAGGGCTCAATAAAACGGCGTCGTCCGCGTAATAGAGGCTGTTCACAATTCTACCCTCAATTGAGCATCCGACGCCGGTTTCACCGAGCTCCCCAACCAACTCGTTGATGTACAGATTGAAGAGAGCAGGCGAGGTCAGGCCTCCCTGCCTCACGCCACACTCCAATCCATACATCTCCGAAAGGGCACCCGACCATCTGACCTGGTTAGTTTGGTGGCCATATCAGTATTTAAAGATACTTACCAGCTCTTCAAGTATACCTCGCTTACGCATCTTTGCCCACAGCATATTGTAACTAACCAGGTCAAATGCCTTGGAGAGATCCAAAAAAGCAGCGTACACCGGTGTGTTTCGGTGTGTATAGTACCTGACCGTATGCTTGAGCGTCAGAATAGCCGCGTCTGTTTATAATCCCTGTCTAAAACCGAATTGGGCATCATGCAGTCCGAGCTGTCCGGTAATCCGCCGCTCAAGCACACCATCAAGCACCTTGGCTGATATAGTTGCCAGAGAAATAGGTCGATAGTTGTCTTTGTCCGACACGTCTCCCGTTTTGTTTTTTATGATTGGGACAAATATTGTCTTCATCAGACTGTTTGGCAGATATGAGTGCCACAGACAAAAGTTAAGTAACATGGACAGAACCCTCGGGAGATGATGTTTAGGGCTTGATATCTGGCTGGAGAGTTACATGCAGAAGGTGGTTTTGCTGGCGAATGCCAGGATTGTGCGGAAATTTCTCTCCATGTAACCCATATATTTTAAGAGTTTCCGTATTAAAATAACCTTATATAATATATTGTAAATAATAGTGGTAATAAACATGTGATATAATGAAACATTTATTTCAGATACATGTAAATTTATCCATATTTTGTTACTAAGCGGTCTTATATCCTATGGTAGTAAATATTAATAATGTAAATAATAAATAAAAAAACTTCGTTTAAAAAAACCGACTTCAAAAACTAAAAAGTATTAAAAAAATATCTTAATAAAGATTTAATTTAATACATCTCTTATGCAAACGCAATACCTTTAATATTAATGAAATACTATAATTTGTATGTGCTACCTATTAATAGGTTTGATGTCGGTGCCAAGCCAAATGTAATAGTAGGTACCACACTCGTCGCGCGTTACTTTCAGCGGGATAGCTTCGTATTTCTACACAAACAACCCAAGCGGACACACGTCGTTGACGGTCGTCTCGAAATAAAGTAAAATTTTGATGCGTTGTCTCCTAATGAATAATTTATCTGTTTATTTTTCAGGGCCACAAATATATTCATATAAACGCATAATATAGATTTATTATAACTATAGTAACTCATTCAAGTATTAACATTAAATATATTTTTATGATACGGTTTCATCTGTTTCATATTAATTCATATTGTTCTTTAAGTCTATTTACGTAGGTTAATCTTTAGAGTAGGAATTTCATCACAAAGTAGGAAAGCTGTATGTAATATTAACTTTTATTTTGCTTAGGGCTTGGCACCGACTTCAAACCCACATACTAATTATAATATTTCATTAATATTAAAGGGATTGCGTTTGCATAAGAGATGTATTAAATTAAATCTTTATTAAGATATTTTTTTAATACTTTTTAAACGATGGTTTTTTTAAACGAAGTTTTTATTTATTACTTTTTAGTGTCTAGCTATGGGAAGGACTACGAAAGGTGCCGCGCGCCTCAAAACTATAGTTCCTAACAAACGAGAACGGAAAAAGAAATATCCTTCGAAAAAATGTTGTTCGAAACTCGTTTTCACGTTCTTGTGAGACAGTGAAAGATCGAAATGACCGTTTGTAAAGTAAGAATAACTACATAAAATTACGTTCACTCTAAGAAAACTTGCACAGTACGAGTCTAGACTCGCTAAGATTCATGAAAGTCTGAACAGCAAGCGCATAGGTTAGGCCGTATTTATGACCATTTAGCTAACGAGTCTGTGTGCTAACGGCTTATAGATTAAGTCTTATTAATGATCGAATAGCCATCAACTCTGCTGAGCAGAGGGCATAAGTCTATGAAGACTAGGTCTTATCAATGATCGATGAGCCAACGAGTCTACTGAGCAAAGGGCTCATAGGTTAGGTCTTATCTATGATTGATTAGCTAATGAGTCTGCTGAGCAGAGGGCTGTTAGACTAGGTCTTATTCATGATCGATTAGCCATCTAGTGCACTGAGCAGAAGGCTCATAACTCATAACTAGGTCGTATTGATGATCAAGACAACGAGTCGAGAGAGTTCGAGTCGGACTCGCCAGTGAAAGGCGGAATGATTTTTTCCGTAGCAGCAAGTATTTGAGTTGATAGAATGGAAGGTAAATTGCGGTTTACGATTTATGACGCATTAAAAAAAACTACTTACTAGATCTCGTTCAACAATTTTCGCTGGAAGTTTGCATGGTAATGTAAATCATCTATTTGTTTTAGTTTTATCATTCTCAGGGGGGCACATTTTACGCCTTTGGAAGTGTCTCTCGCGTAAACTATACAGTTAAGAAAAAAATGATATAAACCTCAATATCATTTTCGAAGACCTATCCATAGATACCCCACATGTATGGTTTGATAATATTTTTTTAAATTTAGTTCTAAGTATGGGATACCCCCAAATTTTATTGTTTGTTTTTCTATTTTTGTGTGTAAATGTGTAAATCTTAATGCGGTTCACGGAATACATCTGCTTACCAAGTTTCGACAGTATAGTTCTTATAGTTTCGGAAAAAGTGGCTGTGACATACGGACGGGCAGACAGACATGACAAATCCATAAGGTTTCCGTTTTTTGGCATTTGGCTAAAGAACTCTAAAAATGGCAGATATTCTGCATCAAACTAAAGAAGAATAAAAAAGTTCGCTTGTGCTAAAAGGTGCGCCTACATGCGCTTCCAAAAACGAGCTTGTACGCGCGTATTAAATGCTAGTCGTCTGAAATTGTTCTTTATGGTGATGCCAGG
This sequence comes from Pseudoips prasinana, assembly GCA_951640165.1. Classification (NCBI taxonomy): domain Eukaryota; kingdom Metazoa; phylum Arthropoda; class Insecta; order Lepidoptera; family Nolidae; genus Pseudoips; species Pseudoips prasinana. The sequence goes on along the minus strand of OX621241.1, from coordinate 11,621,351 downwards.
ACACATTTGAACAGTATGAGTCTAGCTAGGCTTAAGATTTAAAACAAAGTGACAAAGACAGTTACATCGTCCACATAAACAAATATTTTCATACAAAAATGTCAATAAAATTAAAACTACTGGGCCAAACTATACAAAATTTATGGGACCAAATGGTAACTATTTCGCACTAAACTAAAAAAGAATCACGTAAATCGAATCATAAATCTCCGAGTAATCGGTATATATACATAAAAAAAAAAAAAAAACCGGTGAACTTGAGAACCTCCTCCTTTTGAAGTCGGTTAATGAAATCAAGCAGCGCCTATTACTTTAGCCATCCAGTGGCTTAGTATAGGGCTGTCATACCGCTCAGATAATGTTTTCCGAATGATATTGTGACTATTGCGTGAATTTATGAAGATGATTGCGTGGAATCCATCTGTATACGCCTCCGCAAACATTCCGGAAGCGAGCGTGGGCTCAAGATGCCTAGCAAATAAAACTAAGTACCCGCGCCCGAGGGCACGACGACGTAAGGAATCGAACCTCGACTTTGAGAGCTTACTGATGTGGCGGTGAATGAAGGGGTCATAGCTTTTGAGGGATGTTTTGTGCAACTGCCGCTCTACGTTAATAGGCGAACACATCACCGAAATCGAATAGAACAAATATTAGATCGCGTAACAAAAATAATATCGACTGGTCTGTTAATCTAGTGAACCTCACCGATAAGCCAGAGGTCGCAGGATCGATTCCCACCCAAGATATTTGTGTGATGAACACGATGATTTGTTCTGTAACTTGTCTGGGCGTAAATTATATATAACATGTTTTTATTTAAAAACTAGCTGTGCCCCGCGGTGTTACCTGCGTTTAATTTTATAAATTTTCTTTGCTATAAACCTCACGGAGCCCGTGACCTTTCCAACGAATGCAAAACCGTGGAAATCGGTTCGTGCGTTCTGGAGTTATAGCGTCAGGAAGGAAAACCCGACTTATTTTTATATAGTAAAGAATGTATGTATCTGTTTATCAGTTATCTAGTTGCCATAGTGGGCTCTGCCGTGGTTATACCCCGATATTTATTTATAAAAAGAAAATTGATAAGAAATCGTGGATTTTATAATAGTTAAACCATTCAAAATAACGAAGAATTTTGTATAACCAACAACAAGCGTTCAAATATAAATCAAGATTATCCCTTCTCTGCTATTAATTTTATTGTTAGAAGATATTCGAAGCATTGAACGCCAACTATTGAAAAAATATTGCAACTATTATTATGAGTTTTTACACTATTTTCAATTAAAATTTATTTTCTAATTTTTAGTTGTATTTTATATAACGCGTGTTATTTAGTTTTTCAAAAATATTATTTTGCAAATTGAATAAAGGAATAATCTTATCAATTTGTCATCAGTCCACGATAAATCTACAAAGTTTGAGTGAAATCTGACCATTTAAAGTGGGTCAAAATCGCGTCTAAAGGAGTCAGTTAAAAACAAGTAAGTGTGTAAAAATGACTTAATCAATCGTTAAATTGGCTTCGACGTTGAAAATCGATTCACGAAGCGATCACGGAAGCCGATTTAACGATTGACTAAGACATTTTAACCTTTATTTATTTGAACGCTGATCCCTATCCCGATGTTCGGTGACTTAGCCGGTAGCCCCCCCAGTTTTGACTCGGTTATTGATTAAGTTCCTTATCCAGATACTTCTGTAAGAGTATTGGACCTGTTGGAGTGGTTGGCAAATGCAGGACAGATGTTTTTGTGCATGAACATGTCTGTTTGTCCTGAGTCTGGGTGTTATTTATAATGTATGTATTTAAAAAAATAAATGTCGTTATCTGGTTTCCATAGGACAAGCTCTGCTTAGTTTGGGATCAGATGGCCGTAAGTGAATATTGTCCCAGGATATTATTATTATTATTCCTCTTAATGCATTACCATCATTATTTAATGAGTGAATTTCACCATTACTACGCCATAATTTTCATTTTAACCCATATAAATAAAGTTATATGGGTTAAAATTATAGGCTACGGTGACCACTTATCATCAGGTGGGCTGTATGCTTGTTTGCCAACTAAGTTGTATAAAAAAAGTCTATATTACAATAATAACAGTTATCTAAAACAATGGATTGAGAACAAACACAAAAGTATTAGATGACAACTCCACTCATAACCAGATGCTCTTACCAGTCCGTATGTTATTGGCGAGGTTAAGCAATTTGGCTCGAGGTCATTCCATAGATGGGTGGCCGCCAAAATAGCTTAAAATGTGAGCGTTTCCGTACTTCGGTAGGCACGTTAAACTATCGCTCCCGGATTCAGCCATTAGGCAACAGTCGTTAAGCCATGTCAGAGGGCTAATGGGCGGCTTGAACAAGTCTGACACTAGGGTAACCACTGCCCTTTTGATAAGTAAGGAAGTACCTGTAAAATAAAGACGCAAATGTCTGCATAAAAAGAACTTCTCCCGACCGAATCGCCCAACTATTCAGGGACGTCATGATAATTTTATTTACGGATTGAATAGCTAATCGACTCCAGCCGAGTCTCTTTCTATTTAATTTATATATTTGCGTAGCATTTAAAGAAACACGACAAAATGAAAGAAAATCTTTAACTATGTCAAGGTCAATTCAGCCGTTTAAAAGGGAAATAAATATGCCGTGTTTTAACAAAAATTATATTTAATGTTAGTATTAGAACAGAGATAAATTTTCACTACTATAATTACATTATACTACAACAATTGCTTTGTTTAATAAGTTCGTTAAGAATTTTAGTTAGTAGAAGAAATGCAATGTTTATTAACGAAGAATTTATACAGAACATGGCTATGAATGTCGTAGACATCCAATTACTATATTATAAAAGGAATGTACAGACGCCAGCACATCAAGCTACCCCAATCTGTCAGATTTCCCCAATTGAAAGTGAACCTTATGTTTATGTGCTAAAGTTAAAAATCTATAAAAGAAATTTGTCAGATTGGATTAGCTGGATGTGCTCGCGTCTGTACATTCCTTTTATAAAATAGTAATTAGTAGTCTACGACGTCCATAGCAATGTTCTGTATAAAATATTCGTTACTAAAATCGTTAATAAACACACATGTACAGTAAAAAGTATTGAGTTGAGTGTAAACGAAGCTCTTTCTAAGGCGAATCATGTCGTTGGTTCTCGTTCGTAATCCTCCTAAATGGCTGAACCTATTTTCTTCAAATTTATCATAGTGATAGTGACCATACTCGTGAGTGGATATATCTGAATTCATAAAAATCAGACACGCAGCGGAGGAATGATCACCGAAAATAACAAATGTCATGAAATCAATGTAATTATATATATATCTACTTAATTACACTCAGCTCAATATTTGCAAACAGCAGAATGCCTTGCAGATCCAGTTGTTAACACGTTTAAAACTAACAATTCAAAAATATGTATCTATAGAGAAGAGTCGCAGGTAAACTAATTGTAAACAATATTTGCATTTCTACACAAATTCAATAAAATTAGGTGTTAGGCGTTAATCTAACCGAACATGTCTTTCATACATTTCAGATGTTTTTACTTTTTAAAAAGACAACGCCCGCCGTATGGAAATTAATCCCTGTATCGCGGGGTACTTTACAAACATATAATTGACGGACAAGTACATCGAGACTCAGGACAACTATTTTATGGGTCATAAAAATAGTTGTCCTGCGTGGGATTGGAACCCGGAACAAGTGGCGAGACGACTGTCCTAATCTATGCGCCACACGTGCAGTCAATTCATCAATTGGTACCAACTTGCATAGAAATGGCTAAGTTCTCGACTAATACACATAGGAACCTAATAATTCGTTATTTAAAATTAAGTATATTACTAAAAATATGTTCAGACTATTTAAAAGCGCTTTTTTAAAGCATACTTAGAACCTTTAACATTTTATTTAACTATTTCATTTTGTTTTATAATTGTTTGCATCCTTAGCTGCTAATATTGTACGTATTGCGAAAACTGTATATTGTTTTACATAGTTTTTTAATGTGTTAAGGGTAAAATTATAACGTTAATACATAAAATAATAAACAATATAAAATAATAAAATGATAATACACGACACACATAATACTATTCAAACATCTTATTTTAAAACATTAATGTTTATTTTCTTAATTTTATTACAAATCAACAAAGTTCCATACAGAATCTCGTCGCTCATTTATTTTTTAATCAAGACTAATAACAACAGTTTATAAAGTAGAGTAATACTTTATAAACCAAGGGCCTGTTAGCGTGATCGGTAGATATGTACTTGCCTTCCACGCCGTGGGTCATGGGTTCGATTCCCACTAGGAGAGATATTTGTTAGCGTGATATGTCTGTTTGCCCAATAAAAGAAATGTGGTACATTTAGTATATGACTTATGTGGTTTCCATAGTACAAGCTCTGTGCGCATGTGAATAATGTCCCAAGATATTATTAAAGCGCATTTACTATTTGTGAAACCATTGTTAAACCACTGTTAATTTGTGAAAGCACTGTTTTGTGAAACCACTGTTAATAAACGTATACATATGCGTTAAATACTTTATAGTAAACTGCACGTTTAATACTTTATAAACTACACGTTTTATTAAGATAAATAAATATGTAATGGTATAAATTCAAACCCATTACTAAACCTTAGAATGCTACACAAACGGCTATAAATACAAGAAAAAATGTAAATATGGGTCCATTTCGCACCGCAGAATTAACAACACTTATAGACTCATCTGCATAAGTTTGTAAAAGACCACATGGCATATTTTTTCTGATGGTGTTCGATGAAATAGTTCTGGTGACGTAGCACTCCTTATAATCCGGTGTGACGTCTTCTGGCGTTCTTTCCACATCCAAAGCATCTGATAATATTGAGTCTGCTAAAGTTACCTGTGTTCCTGAAGCGGTTGTATCATGAGTAGCGTTTACAAAGACAGGTGGTAATAGGACTCCAGTGACGTTAACTTTATCACTTACTAGGAACTTTGGGTCAGGAGGGAGGGCTGTTCTTCCATCCACTTCTGTCATATTTTGCAGTAAGTTGCTTATGATATTGCAATCAATTGTCATCTCTTCATAATTATCTTTGGTTGTTTCGATACCAAATTTGCAAACTTCTCCAGATTGGGGTACATAGTTTGAGTCTGATGAAGTCCCAAGGTTATATAAAGCGAGACCGGCCAATAACCTGCCATATTTGCCTTCAGATTTTATGTATTCGTAGATGTTGCTCGGTTCCGCACCATGGTACACGGGGTAGGACTTGGATATTCCGCTACCGTGGGGTGGGTAGATGATTTCTGATGGAGGATTGTATTGAAAGTACTCTTGCGATCTCGTGTTAGCCGGTGAACTAGATGTGAAACTGGGGAATTTAAATGCCCAACGGACACGGTGCCTTCGCTTAAGTCCAGATATTGGGTCCAACAATAATGTCAATAAAAAGCCGAATAACAAAACACACTTTGGTTCAAACATGTTCAATTTCATATTGAAGTCAAAAAAAATAAAATACTACAATTATTGCCGACACCCGTACGACACTGAGTAGTTGACTGAAGTGAGCTGTGGCCGCAAACAGAGCAACATTGATGATTTAAATTTATTTTTTTTCGGTTCCACCAGTGTTTTTGTTTTATCGTATAATCGCGTTAATCGGACATTAGTATTAAATTATAATATTTCTATCGAGTTAGGGCGCGTTCCCACTATGTCGTAACGATTAATTTGTCGTTGGACGACTGTCGTCTCTAGCTGTTCCCATTATACGTGATACGTCACACTGCCATGACAGTAAATCGTGTCGTTCTATATGTGAACATCTCCATTTAAACATATAAGCCACGACACTTTAAACTCCACGATTATCTGTCGTCACGATAAAGTGGCAACGCGCCCTTAAACTCCATGGCACCAGTGGCCTGTTGGCGTGGTTGGCAAATGCTTGCTTTTCACGCTGAAGGTCGTGGGTTTGATTCCCACCCAGGTCAGATATTTGTGTGCATGAACATGTCTGTTTGTCCTGAGTCTAGGTAGGAGGAGCAATTATCGATATAAGTATCTATGTATTTACAAAAGAAAAGTAGTATATCTGTTATCTGGTTTCCATAGTAATAGCTCTGCTTAGTTCGGGATCAGATGGCCGTGTGTAAATAATGTTCCAGGATATTATTAGAATTGATCTTGTGAGGGTGGTGGAGAGCGCTAGACTTCTTTCTGCTTTTTAGACCCTTGACATTGCCGGAGACATTATAAGTAGGACATTTTTACATTTAAACCATACTAAGATATTTAGTATGCACTAACACTACCTAGTCTTACCATTAGTTCTGTCTCAACTTATATGACGGTAATTTAAAAGAGATAGTATGAAGTTAGTAAGTACAAGCTCGGTTAAAAACAAACATTACTATAAAATAATGAAACCTTATTTCTTATAGTAGGTATTTTGTTTAAAGACAACGCCCGCACGATGGTAATTAATGAATTGCGGGGTACTTTACAAACATACATAATACATATATACATAACTGACGGACACAGAGTACTTATTTCCAGACTCAGAACAACTATTTATGAGTCACACAAATAGCTGTCCTACGCGGGAATCGAACACGGGACACGAAGTGGCGAGGCGACTATCTTAAATGCATGTATTCGTGTTACTTAGACAAGCCTAAAATTTATTAAATATTCATAATAAACCACCGGACACAGTTGGTTATTTTTTACCTAAAGTAACTATTATATACCTAAACAGAAAACAAACAGGTAATCCAGGCGGTAATAATTGTTTGAAGGTACCCTAAAACTTATAAAACCTAAATAGAACAAGCAAATATTCTTATTTCAGATGGAGACTAAATTCACAATTTTTTTTATTCGCAGTGAAGACTAGACAACTGCGCAGGACATATTATGGTGCACAAGTGTGGGCGCAAACACAGGGGCACTTTCTATTCCATCACGCTTATGGTCCCATGGGACGACTAGCGACCGGAAAAGAGTCAGGTATAGGATCTACGGCTTTATGTGCTCTCTGAGGCACGGGTGTATAATACCGCCAACTCCCAGACTTCGGGCTGATGCTAAGAAAGTTTCCCGTACGGAAATAAATATTTTTGGCCCGACCCGGGTTTTGAACGCAGGTCCTCATTCTGCGGTTGAACACGCTACCGCTTGACCAACGAGGCATATTATATAGTACCTACATCAGACGTTCATAATTCAGTGATTGACCTTGTGAAGACATACTCGTGCTAAGGTATCTGGATTCCATTGAAAAGTTTTAAAAGAGAGAGGACAGAAAATTGGCAACGTTCACTATTCCGCAATATTAATATAAAAAAAAGAGCTATGGGTTTTTATTTTGGGACGATAGAGACTTTACAATTCGCATCAGAAAAATTTAAACACTCTGTTACACGTTTTGTTTCTTGTGTTGTTTGGATAGTAAAACATAATAATATCTGTTGCACAAAACACGATAGCTGAAGAAATTTATTTTTACACTGAAATATTCGCCCACAGGACAGAAACATAGCCCGCAGAATTGCTAAGCTGAAGTGACAGTGGGCAGGGCACATAGCTCGTAGAGCTGACGGCTGCTGGGGCAGGAAGGTTCTCGAGTGGCGACCACGGACCGAAAGACGCAACGTGGGGAGCCCCCCTGTAAGGTGGACCGATGATCTTGTGAGGGTCGCTGGAAGTCCCTGGATGCAGATAGTGCAAGACTGGCGATGGTGGAGATCTTTAGCCCCTATTTCTTTCAATCTTTCCCTAAGGTTCTGAGAACAGTTTGTACATACTTCAGTACGTTTTTATAGCAGAGGCCTTATAATTTCTTGATTCTGGATATGTGTTTTTGCTCCTACATTTTGGTAACCGGTTGCATTCGCAGAGTCTATGCAACCATGGCTCGATTTTCTCTTCTGAGGTCTTGTGGAATGGGTTATTCGTTCCATTTGTTACTATTCGTCACAGTTGGTTCCTGCTGATGAGTTCTGCAGTAACATAGGGTCTTAGTTCAGTTCATTTCTGCTCCTGTTACGGGTTGTTACGAGTAGTTAATTTGATATATTTTGGAACTAACATTTTCGTAACTTTTAAGTTAGTTTCTACTGCTGATCTGTCCAGAAAATATATCAAACTAACTAACTAGTTAGTTTGATATTTTTTTGGAACTAACATTTTTGTAACTTTTAAGTACCAGTTTAAGACCATCATGATTCTCACATTTACTTATTAAAATACCCTGGAAGGCTTATGGGCCTGAAATACAACACCATTTGCATAGATGTTTTTAATTTTGCCAATAAGGATTATTAATAAGCATTTAGGCTTTTCTATAAATATTTTATGACAAATAATTACTTATATTCTACTATTAATTATTCATGCGTACATCAACTGTTATTATGCGTCAAACTTCCCATTGTAACTGCCTGCAAAATCTATTCATGCTTATTAATAAATTAATTATTCAATACAAATTCAGCTCTAAGACTTGTAGTAAATCTAATTACATGCCCTTTCCATTTATTAGGTATCGTTGCATGCAACTAGACAGTTATTAATTCAGATTCTAATTACTTCACACCTAACGATGGTAGTTTAAATATTGTATGACCAATTGCATAGAAATTCCCGTTCTCATGTAAAAGGTACCATTGTCAGACGCCACCATTTTCTCGTGAACGTGTCTGTTAAAATGGGGGACAATTTAAGCGATTGGTTTAAAAACTTCAGGCAGCGTCTGAGAGAGAATTCGTGTGACAATTTAATATGGCTTATCAACTTTTTTCCAACTCTTGGAGGGTTTCCACTGATGAGTAAAAAGTTTAATGGTTAGCATTAGGACTTCTAATTGCTAGTCGTTTTATATTTAGTCTTAGTATGTACGGTCTATAAGGGTTGCGGGATGCCGCTGGATGTGGACAGCGCAAGACCGACAGTTATGGAGACCTTTGGGGGAGGCCTTTGTCCAGCAGTGGATGCCTTACGGCTGATATGATAATGACGATTATATTTTATTCGAAGTTGTACCCATTTAATCATTTTTCCCACTGTATTTTCTCAGAATTCAAGGAAAATAAAAAATTACTCTCTTTTGTTGTTTCAATGTTTTCTTTACTAGGATCTGGCCCTGGTTTGCAACTTCCATTAATTTCCTTGCTATATTCCATCTCTATTAGGCTTATTTATAGCCTTTTTTGACTACCAAACTGCTGTTGGGGTACTCATTCCTTTTTTTTCTTTCAGTCATTGCCTCTGGTAGACTTCGTGTGGCTTGTTAATTTTGCAAATGTGCGCGAATGCACCCACCGTTTGTTCGTCTTGCAAGAGGTTATTCTAATTGCTTGAGTAAAATAGAATGTGATTGTTTTATAACCTCAGAATTATTTTGATGAACTAGATGACAACGGTTCCGTGCGTGCATTAGCCTACATATCAGCCAAAGACAATGTAAAAACACGATATAAAAAAATCGAAAACAAAAGCAATAGAAGACGAAATAAGCAAGCCCGGAGTTTCTTTGTGGCTTTCTTCTCCGGGTCGTTCACCTAGGTAGCTAGAGAAAGCCGCAGGATAGCTAGGATAGGTTCCCCAGCGGATAGGATCGCGTTGGCCCCTTAACACGTGATCGGTTATACCTTGCAAGTGATCACGCCCTCATTTAGAATCCCGTCTTTTTATGGCCGCTGAAGGCCCCCAGTACTGTGGCCCGAATCCCATAAGGGTGCCCTCAGTTATTAGTCGCTTAAATTAAGCTACTGGCTGAGAGCCTTCTGCGCTAGCCAACCGGTCGTTATCTTCAATTATTTAATTTTAATATAGTATCTAGTACTAAATTTAAAAATAATTGTTAGTAACTTGTTATTTATTTAAGGATTTCAATAAGAAATTATATGTGATAAGACAGACCGCACGGACGGACTAATTAATTTTTTTTGCTACCTTCATGCTATATTCTACTATGTTTATGTAATGCATTGTAAGCTTGACAAGTAAAAGTGTATGTTAATACCCAAGTGCTGAATAAATTTAATACTTTCATTTCATTATTACTATAGTATTACTAGCTTAGTTACTTCTAGTAACAACTAAATGAACAATAGTTAGAATTAAATGAACTACTTATTGACCTTTAACGACGATAAACCAGATCGTAAACCAGAGTGTTAACAAGACTAGGTCTTTCTATTAGGGTTTTGAATACCTTTAACGGCTGTCATAGTTATTCTTGGTAACAGAGACGGCTTAACATGGCTTCATAGACACAGAAAACAGTCCTTCAACCAACCAGTTACTTAAATAAACTTACACAAATATTTGCCGGGATCCCTTCTTTTCGCATAATGTTCTTTGGCCTAATATACTTTGGCATGACGATTTTGGCACAATTTGTTTTGGCATAATAATACTTCGGCATAATTTTTTAGGCAAACATTTTAGGTTGGCATAATCATCTTAAAGACTCATTTGTTTTGGCATAAATTTGATGCGCATAACGTTAGTATTAGCATTTAATATGCTATGCAACAAAAGTTAGTGGCAGAACCGAATTGGTGCAAAACCGATTTCACGTAGTCTTGTTTGTCCTACCCCTAGGGTGTAATTTAAAATCGCGTAGGCGCGTGGGGCCGCCGGAGGCATTATTTTGAGTAGAGAAATTATGCTTAAAAAAATTATGCGTAATTATATTATGCGAAAATATAATTATGCCAAACAAAATTATGCTAAGTTATATTAGGTCTTAAAATTTTATGCACATGGATAGGAAACCCTATTTGCCTTTGGATGATTCCTGAACTCCTGGGTAAAGCAGGCTTGCAATATACATAGTTTCTACTTTGTAGATACTAAATCATGACTAAATGAAGTATACCCATTACTTTTTTTATGTAGTATTAAAGCATTTACTATTTTATTACAGCTACATTTTGGATTATTCACACGATCCTTTCCTTATATGTCTACTTAGTCGGCACTATGGTCTACCAAATATATTATGCTGATGGTTTTGTTGATACTATCAACGGTTTCTTCACCCTATTTCTCTTCATTATGGTCCTTAGTACCAGTTGGTGGTTATTACATAAAAGGTATGTGGTACTTTTAAAAATGTAAACTGTAGTTTATAACGTGAACTACTAAATTTATATTATATGATTATGCCTTTAGTACTGAACTTGAACAGACTTGTTGATCACAAATGACTGGAATTTTTGAAGTGAAAACTTCTTAAGGCGCGTTGAGCACTTCTTGGATGATCAAAAATCATGGAACTCGCGTAACCGTCACCGAACGCTTTTCACGAGCTATATATGTATACCTCGTGTGCGTTATTAGTATACCTATATTATATATAAGTATATATACAAAGATCATATCTCAATGTGAAGTGTCAACTATTTTATTGTAGACTAGCGGTGCCCCGCGGTTTTACCCGCGTTAAGTTTTATAAATTATCACAGCTCCTCCACCTAAGGTGATAGCGTAATAATATGTAGCCTATATGTTGATCCGCCCTCTTAGTAATATTCATGCAAAATTTGAAGTAAATCCATGCAGTACTTTTTAAGTTTAGCCCGGACATACATACAGACAAACAGATAAACAGACAAAAATTCTAAAAACTATATTTTTGGCTTCGATGTGGATTGTAGATCACGCCCCAAGTATACTTTAAAAAAATATTCAATGTACAGTTTTGACTTTCCTACGATTTTATTATATGTATAGAATATTTAGATACAAGTATAAAAAATTGTATTCACTTCTATCGACGGTCTCTAATGAGTTTTTAATTTCAGGGCGGATTTAAACGAGCTACTAAAAATAGTCAAGAAAAACGACGATTTAATAGTAGAATCAAAACGTGACCCAGATAAACATCGAAAGCTGCTAAGGAATATTAAGATTATTGTTCTTCTGTGTTATCTTTTCCATTTTACTAATGATGTCGTTATTTATATACCATCGAGAACTATGGCTTTGGATGATTTTGCGACTGCATCTTGTGTGGGTGCGTACAAGTTTACCATTTTAAACCTCCGGAAAAGAAGGTCTGTTTGTGACAACATAAAAGCAACCTGTTTCTATATTTGGAATTAATAAAAAAAGTAGCGGTATAAATAATTACACAACATGTAGTCTTTAGATTGCCTGAATTTAGTTTTTATAATGTAGGCTAAATATTATGTTAGATTTAAATACTTAATTCTAAGCTTGACAAGTATACACGGCCACATATCAAGCTATGCAGTTCCAGTATAAGCTGATCTCGCGTTGTATAGGATTTCCATACAATGAGATGTCAGCTTATATTGGATCGCATAGCTTGATATGTAGCTGTGTGTACAAGTGTATGTGCCGAATAAATTTCATTGTTTCATTGCTACCAAACATCTAAAATCCGTATATTTTTCCAGGTCTAGAACCCTTAACAGCCAGTCCAAATAAACAGCTGTGCATGTGTATTTTATCAATACAAGAACTAACATCTATCGTTGAAGTTGGAACTTATGATGTAACCGTACTCTTTTTATTTTCCCACACAACCGCCGTATTCAAAATGTTATCTGAAGATATGAAAAGCTTCTCTGAAATGGCCAAAGCTTATGACAGGTCACAAGAGTCAACCATAGCGATTAGAAACCGTTTGAAGAATCTGGTAAAACGACATGCACTTGCTCTGCATGCCGTAAGGAAACTACAAGCCATCTACAGCGGTGCAATAGGCGTGGGATTGGGTTTAAACGCATTTTCAATATGTTTATTTTTCATGTTGCCTCTGGATGCTTGTCAGGCATTTGTTCCTTTGGTTTCCTACAGTCTTTTTATGTTTTTCTTGTACTGTCTTCAAGGACAGAGACTTACGACAGCGTCAGAACAATTTGAAATGGAAGTGTACTGTTGCGGGTGGGAGAACTTGCAAGTGCGGGAACAGAAATACGTGCATTTGATTTTGAAACAAGCTCAGAAACCAGTTATACTGCATGCGGCTACTGTAGTACCAATACGCATTTACACTTTTGCTAGCACATTGCAATCTATTTATAAGTTTGTAACAGTTTTTAAGTTTTAAGATTTCAATTTATTTGCCAAATACGAGTACAATTAAGTAATAGGTCATAAATTAGAAAACAAATAGTCCTTGTCCTAGTGGTAGTATTTTGTGTGCAATTGTCATTAATATACAGGTGGCCAAGGAGTTGACATTCAAAACGCAAAATTTAGATACTTTATGATGAGGAGTATCCGAATCACCCTCATGTATGTATGTCCTACAATTTTGCGTTTTTTTGATACTTTGATAATTTATGAGTCCTGAGCTCAACCTAATTTTGAATTTTCGAAAAAAGTCTAAGTCAGTTCTGCAATGATTAGATAAACCATACTTTTTAGTGTGTTAGGTTACACTATGCTTATTAGTTATCACAAAAAAACTAAACTAGAAGTGTTTAACAGAACGAGAAAAAAAAAACAAAAACTGATGTTAAGTGAAATTTACGAAAAAAATCATTAAAAAAATTCCATCTAGAAAACTACGCAAAATCGTAGAACATACATGGAGGTGATTCGGATACTCCTCATCATAAAGTATCAAAATTGTGCGTTTGAACGTCAACTCCTCGGCCAGGCTGTATTATTATGGCTTAAATTCGATAGCATGATTACTTATTCTTAGTGAAATAATAAAGTTATTGTAATAATTACCGGTAAGAGCCTATGCACACTAAGTTTTTTAAGCGCGCCGTCGCGTCGACGCGAGTTTCTAAAACGCGCGACACCGGCGCGTCTGTATCGATACACACGCGATACAGACGCGCGTTAGCATCGCGTTTGTATCGCGTCGACGACGGCGCGCTTTAACCTACGGAGCAGTTTGTTGTCGTTTGTATCGATACAAATGCGCGACACCGGCGCGTCTGTATCGATACACAATAGAATGATTATAATTCGATATATATCGAATAATAATCGAGAATAGTACGATATATAATTCTAATATAGGGTCTCGCTGAGCAGTACAGATTCATATTGTTATAATCTAAATCTTCGGTTTGGAGTAGTAGTACTTAGTGGTAAGCAACTTGTGTAACTTTTTTTTAAACTTGTAATAGCAGGTAAATTTCTTAGTGCTTTTGGTAGTTTGCTATATATTATTGGGGCTCTACAAAATATACTTCTATGCATTAATACTGTTTTGCTTGCTACGAAACATAGTTTATCGCTATATGGCGCCTTTTCTCTCCTTTTAAGTGGATATGTATTTTTCTCACAAACAGTGTACATTCGTAAATATATAAGCTAGGTAAAGTTAATAAGCCATAGTTCTTTGAAGTAAAGCGTACATGTAAAAAGATACATTTAAAGATACATTTCTAGTGAAGTGACGGTGATTAATATAAGCACCCCAACCCAACCCGTGGGGTGGGGGGTACGTATGACGTCACGAATGAAGCTCCACCAGGGACAACGGACAGCAGCGGATATCGGTGAACTATGACCATAATATGATCTTCAACCTTCTTGGTTTTGTCAAGCAATGGACGTCATCTAAATATCTTGATGAGTATGAAAATTTAAAATTATTAAAATATGTAAGTTCAAGCGATATAATAAACATTACTATTATTTCAATTTTCAATTCTTACATTTTTAAATATAACTTTCCTGCGTTAATGAACGGACATTAGAATATAATTGTGGTGGCTTTCATATTTCGCAGTGCTGTATAATTAGCCGTCCTAGACATATAATAAGTAAGAGTAGTTCATTTTTCATACTAATTATTTGTAATATTTTCAAATAATTGAAAGTAAGTAATTCTTGGTCTGTCTTGAGTCCTCCTCCCTCTTTTTCATTCTATATTATGAGAGTGTCATGCCTTATCAAGTATCCAAACATTTTCCCTCCTCTATAATCTAATTAAATCATTATCTTGCAGAATAAAAAGCAACGGAACTATATGTATATATATATATATATATATATATATATATATATATATATATATATATATATATATATATATATATATATATATAAATATAATATTATTTATTGTATCTATATATTTTATGTAGTATGTATGTATACATAGTATTTTAGATAATAATATATTCTCCTACAAAGTGTAGGTATACTCCAACTTGATACCTACTTTTTCTGTTTCTTTTAATCTTTTTCCTTTTACTGAACTTGTTACACCTTTTACCCGTTTTAATTTCATACAACTCTTGTCCATCCTAAGGTTGTCTGTAAGAAATCGCAGCTAACGATAAGACCGCCCTTTGTACATTATCATACTACTATTTATGTTCTATTTTGTTATTTATTTGGTGTACAATAAAGAGTATTGTATTGTAAATGATAGATAAAGCGGAAGTATGCTAATATTAAGAATTCAAAGGAATGGATAGGTCTTAAATTGGGCATGTGTCCAAGGATACTGTATTTTATTATATCTAAAATACAATAATAATATAATAATATTACAATCTCAATAAAATATAATAATAATACAATCTCCTCGGAAATTAATGACATTATTTACAAACGGCCACCTGATCCCAAACGCAGCAGAGCTTTTACTATGGAAACCAGATAACTGATATACTGCATGTGCTACTTTTCTTTCTATACTTTCGGTAAAATAAATTTCGTTATTTTTAAAAGTAGACATTAAAATTCTTAGGTATTATGAAATTCCGACTTTTGAACATCATGTAGAATTTCGGAGTATTTTGACGTTCCCCGTATATCTTATAATCTAAATCTCGTCGTATATCGTCTAATCGTATATCTCTATAATCTTTGGGGATTTGGGTGGGAGGGGACTTCTCCTACATTTCATGTGGCCACACACAATTGCCCGGTAATTTGCAACTATAAAGAATAATAAAATTTCAAAACAAAATTTTTCGCAATATTAAGTTTAAATGCCAGTTATATATTTTGGCGTCGATTTCGGATACGGCGGCGCCGCGGCGGCCAGTCTCAATAGCCATCTGCGCGAGACATAATTAATATTATAGTGCACAAGTATGTACGCAAACTCAGAGGCATGTTCTTTGTCATCACTCTCATGATTCGATGTAACGACTAGCGACACGGCCGGAAAGAGGTCAGATGCAGAACTGACGGCATTACGTGCTCCCGGAGAGAAACCGCGAAAATATAGATTTTTTTAGAATAAGCGTATAGTGATCGACGTAACCGATAGCTTTAGAATGATCATGCGCTTTCAGTGCATACTGTGACTCACTCAAGCTTCCAGTAAAGTTTTGTATGAAGCGGCCATTTTTAAATCCAAACTGTCAAAAAGTATTAGGCTGATTTCAGAGTCGCACCGGCGAGCGCCGCCGTCCAAACGCGCGCGCTTCGAATTACACTAGACAGTAGTTGCGTTTCACAGTCACGCAGTTCAAACGCGCCGCCGGTGAGACGCGCGCCGGCGCTGGCGAAGGGAACTGTGAAACTCGTTTCACAGTGGTCCGCGTGTCAAGCGCGCGCTGTTGAGACGCGCTGGCCTCCGGCGCGTGCCGCGCGCGTCACTCTGAAACCAGCCTTAATAGTATTTAATATATATAAATAGTAATGAAGTATACAATATTTGGCTAAACATAACCTTTTTTTAATATTTAACTAAATACTGACAGTAAACTGAAGAGTCTTTATGTTTTATATTCTATATTCATGGCATTATTTGAATAGCCTGACTTGGCATTATATTTCTTATTTCGAGCCCTCGATGCCATATATGTGTTGGAATATATGTGATTGTATTTTGCAAGCATTCTAAGTTTTGCCGATTTGGCAGTTTAGCAAAAAAAGAAACTTTTCCTTTTTACTTTTATCTTCTATATACTTTACTTTTAGTTCTATGTTATTTATGATGACTGATAACCTATCATTATCACTTAAACCATTAATTATATTCTTAAGCTTCTTTCTTCAACGCTTTCTATAATTTCATTTCATACTTGGTTTTGGTTTGGACTAGAACACGTCTTTTTATAGTAATTTGAAAATATTGGTAATCATGAATTTGTTGCATTCTTTCAAAACATCTATAATATCAACAAGAAGGAAATTAAAAGAAAATAGCCTGGACAGTTTGTTATGGCTTGTGAATATTGTACCGAATATTGCTGGATTTTCCATTCGCAATGAGAAAATTTCTGGTTAGTGGGATGAAATAACACAATAATGATATTAACGTAATATTACTAAAATAATGGATGTTGTTAATTTTTGTTACACGTTTTCTCTTCTTTTCAATTTTATATCCGTTAGATTTTTATGATAAAATGGCTTTAAAGACTTAAATTGGTAAAAGAAATGGTCTTTATATATCTTTTAGAAAAAGTTGTCAGGAAAAACATAATCTTAGTTAGTATTTTTACTGACAATGGGGTTAGAAATAGTGTAATACTATTACTAAACATTTAATAAAAGGGGTTATATTAGTTAAATATATGTTAAAACGTTATTAATAGTGTCTTTAATGTTTTGTTTAAATAAATAGTTATCCCCATAAGAACAATAATAATAATTAAATATCAGATTAGAGTTAAAAATAATAATAATAATATCTTGGGACAATGTCACATAGATCATCCTAGCCCCAAACTAAGCAAAGCTTGTACTATGGGTACCAGGCGACGATATACATACTTATATAGATAGATAAATACTTAAATATATAGAAAACATCCATGACTCAGAAATAAATATTCGTGCTCATCACACAAATATTTGCGCTTACCGGGATTCGAACCCAGGACCACCAGCTTCGTAGGCAGGAGCACTACCAACTAGGCTACGGTGACCGTCAAATTTAACCATAGTTAATGACATACATAGACTCACGCTTGTTTTCTAGATGGGTAGGCAGAGCAACGGATTTACAGTTCGATCTTTTGCCCACATCTTTTGCCTCGTTTAGTGTCATTAATAATGAATATAAGTAGTATGTCGGGTTATCCAGTGACGACTCACTGGATAACCCGTGGCATTTATTATTTTCCATGGCTATAGTGGTACAGAGGTGTGTAAGATTCAAATCATTCCTTTGTTTTCTGCTTTATTATCAATTTACAGCGCCATTTTGGATACTTCATCTCTCTCTCTTATTCTACGTGTATGGTGTGGGGAGCTTCGTGTTCCAATGGAAGCACGCGCAAGGTGCTGGCGACTTTATCAAGAGCTATTTTAACGTCTCCATATTGATCTTGACTGCTAACAATAGTTGGTGGTTTTTGATGAATAGGTATACACATATCTTTTAAACTTAATATTATTTGGCAATGTTAGGCGTATTTATTGTATATCAGAACCGTATGCTGTTAACCCTTAACCAGGATTTGCTATATTATTTTGCATTTATTTTGGACCTTATACCAAAGAGATAAGGTTGGAATTGATGTGGGCTCGTATAGTCCACCGCCTGTTTATGAAAGTTATATGGAATGTATTAAGTAAATAGTATACCACAAAAAATGAATTCTTTACTTAGCTGCTGTAACGGACTAGCCTATTTGCAATATATTTATTTTTGAATGTGTAGTTTCGCAATTGATCTAATATATTTAACCTTGCCAAGCACATAAGTATAATAATACTCGTGTGCTGAATATATTTCATAATTTTTATTTACCTTATATACATTTAATTGCTTACATATTTTGGTAAAATTTACAGACCTCAAACTCAAAGCAGTGCTAAAACAAATATATGAAAATGATGAAATGTCTCGTCGATCTCCTTTTTTGCAAGCAAAACACGAGAAGTTAATGATGGCAACCAAACGCGTTATCCTTATTTTTTATGGTTTTAACTGCTTGGACGCCCTCCTTGTCTACTTGCCACACCGTATTGATATATCGAATAGTTACTCCATGACTCCTTGTGTTGGTAAGTTTTTCTTAAAGGGCAACCTCACGCCTGTGTCTTTTAATTCTAGTCCTATTTATAAATTCATATTGCTACGCCGTAGCATTATG
Organism: Pseudoips prasinana; assembly: GCA_951640165.1. Lineage (NCBI taxonomy): Eukaryota > Metazoa > Arthropoda > Insecta > Lepidoptera > Nolidae > Pseudoips > Pseudoips prasinana. Next base: position 11,602,302 of record OX621241.1, on the reverse strand, counting down.
TCGATCTCTGGAAAAATCTTCCCTGAAACTCGACCGGTATTGCTACGGCGTAATAAGAAGTCAACTGCTGGAATAAGTAACATTTTTTTTTTGCGGGGATTTTGGTAATTTACGAAAAGGCCTTTAACAATCGGCAGTTTTTGAATCGGTTTTAGTTCTATTAAAACATTCTCGATTTTGAGAGAAGATTGACGTTGCTATGAGTGATGAGAGTCCGTGTACGCACTCAGGACTGAAGAACCTCATAGGAAATCCGTGCTTCGGAGGGCGCTTAACGTGCCCTCCGAAGCACGGAGACGCTTAAACCATTTTGGCGGTCACCCATCTATGGACTGACCACGAGCCTTGTTGCTTAACCTTACCAATTACTTAAGGAGCGGAGGGCACGTTAAGCTGTCATACCGGTTGTAGTCATTAAGCCATGTCAGAGGCCTACTAGGTGGCTTGAACAACTCTGACACTAGGGTAACCACTGCCCATACGATAAGTAAGTAAGTAGTAAAAGTACCATTAGTATGGTGTCGAAATAATTTCAGAATATTTAGGAATTTTGACCATAGCTCAAATAATTGAGCAAGCCTGACTGACTTTCTTTATTTATTAACTATGATTATGTGCCTACTATATTTAATGTACGTGTGGCGCAAGGGTTAAGACAGTCGCCTAACCACTTCCTGCCACGGGTTCGATTCCCGCACAGAACAACTATTTGTGTGATTGTTCAGAGTCTGGGTATGCTTCATGTCCGTCTATTAAATGTTTCTCAATTAATTTCTCTACTTTCGGTCTTTAAAATATGTACAACTTATGTACTAGTTGCTCAAGCTAACTTGAGCAACTAGTACATAAGTTGTACATATTTTAGCGTAATTATGTTAATATATACAGTTTAAAGCATGTTTGTTGTAACTTACATTTGTGCCTAACTTACGTTTCTTTTTGATCGCGCGGTTTGATCGCAAACGAAGCATAGCTTGAACTATGGAAAACAGATAACTGATATAGTACATATACTTCTTTTCTTTTTTGTAAATACATATTTATATAGATAATATGATTTTATTTTATTTTACTAGCTGTGCCCAGCGGTTTTACCCGCGTTAAATTTTATAAACTACATATCACAGCTCTTCCCCGGAGGTGATAGCGTGATAATGTAGCCTATATGTTGACCCGATCTCTTAGTAATATCCATGCAAAATTTTAAGTAAATCCATGCAGTACTTTTTGAGTTTAGCCCATACATACATACAGACAAACAGACAAAAATTCTAAAAACTATATTTTTGGCTTCGATGTAGATTGTAGACCACGCCCCAAGCATCCGTTTTAAAAAATATTCAATGTACAGTTTTGACTTTCAAACGATTTTATTACGAGATTAGGAAAACAAACAGTATTAACAACTTGTGATAAGAAACAGGTTATAACAAATAATTACCAATTATATGTTTTCGCAAATGAATACAAAAATAGCTTCATTGCTTAATATTTGATACAATTAGATAACGAAAATAACATAGAGATATTATCCTTAACTATACAGAAAAGTCAACCAACTTATTGTAACATTTAGCGGATCTAATAAAAAAAGAGTTTTGTCTGTAGTTTGTATTGCTGTAGGGACGTTGAGAAATAGAAAAGGACCGATCTAGTAAGGGTTTGTAATTGTATCTTAGAGATGAGATGTGGGGAGAGAATGGAAGATTGTGCCAGCTTCACTAGATATGAGATATCTGATATAGTTCTTCTCTCCTTGAGTTGTAGAAGATGGTATCTTTTGCATCTCGATTCATAACTGAGATCGTCGGTCCTACACTTATATTGAAGGTATCTCGTAAAGTTTCTCTGGATAAATTCAAGTGTTGAAATATAAATATCGTACCGTGGGCTCCATACTTGGGAGCAATATTCAAGTGAGCTATGAACGAAGGAACAAAAGAGTATCTTTGCTATTTTAACACCATTGAACTGGGAGCAGGACCTTTTTATAAATCCCATATATAAGTTTTCTTTGCTGTATTATCTATGTGCTTTTCGTAACTAAGTTTAGAGTCGTGGATCACACCTAAATCTCTTATGTAATCTACCCGATTCAGTGGGTGAACTTTTAAGGAGTAACTATAAATTATCACTTTGGTTTTGTCATGTAAACTGATTGAGTGACATTTAGAGACATTGAGGTCTAAATTGTGTTGCTGACAATAAATTTCAAGCCGCCCGAGGTTTTGTTGAAGCAAGCAACAGTCTTCAAAATTGTTTATTTTTTTGAATATTTTCATGTCATCAGCATAAAGTAAAAATGACAAATATTCAAAGCAGGTTTAAATATCGTTTATAAATATGTTAAATAATAATGGACCGAGTAGGGAACCTTGAGGTACTCCTGAAGGGACAATATGCCATTGAAATACTACGCCATTCATAGCTACAGCCTGGGAACGATTCTCTATATAAGAAGTTAGCCACCGATATAGATTTCCGTGAATTCCTGCATTCATAATCTTCTGCAAGAGTATTTTGTGATCAATACGGTCAAAACATTTTGTGTAGTCCGTGAAAATACAGTCAACTTGACCGTTTTTATCCATGCATGATGTAGTAAAATCTACAAATGACAGCATATTAGAAGTGGTCGATCGGTATTTCAGGAAGCCGTGCTGTTCGGGAATAAAGGCTGAAGAAAATGTGTTATATACTTGTGTATAAATAAGGCACTCTAGCACTTTCCCGAACAAGCATAGTTATAAAGAAAGCATAGGCATAATTTGGATATGGATATGGGTACACCCATACTCAGGACAAACAGACATGTTTATATCTGTCCTGGATGGAAATCGAAACCACGAACTGCGGCGTGCCAACCACGCCACCGGCATTAATGGTGTGAAATTTCTGTGTCCCTTACAATTTTTTAGAAATATTCGGGTTCACAAAATTCTTGGTAAAACAAAAAATACGCGGAAAATGCGCCTAAGAGCTTAAGCTCGCCAACAGTTTCGAAAATATCAGTCCTGGCTCCTCATAACTAGGTTTACTCATATGGGCTGATTCTTAACGAGAATTTTCTTTTTAAAGGTCTGGAACCGCTAACATCATCGCCCAACAGGGAGATCTGCCTCACAATGCTAGGAGTGCAAGAATTCACCATCATAGCGGTCGATCTCTACTATCAGGCACTTCTACTGTTCCTAATCGCGCACAACACCGCCATGTACCAAATGTTGTCTTACGAAATGATATCACTTAATAACGTTGACTATAATGACAGAACATTGGTTACACAAATATTACCTACTTTAATTATTCGTCATTCTTTAACTTTGAATATTATTGATAAACTTAAGTTCTTATATAGTGTTCCTCTTGGAGTTAATTTTGGATCCAACGCTGTTTGTATTGCTTTATTTTTCTGTTTACCCCTGAATGAATGGCCTCAGTTCATGCCTATTCTTCTGTACTGTTTCCTGGTATTTTTCCTTTATTGTTTTCTTTGTCAGAGGCTGATCAATGCGTCAGAGGAGTTTGAAAGCTCTGTGTTCTGTTGTGGTTGGGAGAACTTTGGGTTGAAAGAAAAGAAATTGGTATACCTGATGCTTCACCTGGCTCAGAAGTCGGTGACACTTTTAGCAGCGGATATTATTCCAGTGAATATTTATACGTTTGCAAGTACACTGCAGGCTATGTATAAGTTTGTTACTGTTGTTAAGTTTTAATTCATTTTTTTTTTTTTTTTTTTTTTTTTTTTTTTTTTTTTTTTTGTATGACGCTACAGTTAGCCTAGGAGGCTTTCACTGCTTCACCGGACTATAGAGGCGAGCAGAGGGCTCGAGCCGTCTAGAAATTAAGTAACCCGCGCCGGAGGGCACCCCCTGTGGGGTTCGAACCTCGACTCTGGGCGATTACTGGCGGGGAGAGGGCAGAGATCATCATTTTAGGGAGTTTAGTGCAACTTTCGCTCTACGTTAATGACATGACGCGGCCCCCCGTCCGCGTTGAGGGGGGCTTTTTATCGGTACGATATGCAAACTAAGGGTCATGGAGGGCGTTGGAGGTCGCGGCGCGATCGAGTCCGACGAGTACGAATTATCGGTCTGTGTGGAGTGTCACGGGAGTCTCTAATGGCTTTAATCTGAGCTAGGTAAGTAGTGATCTCGTCGTCCGGTTCGTCCAAGACGGACCTGGGACGACGGTGCTTACGTGAGAAGCCCTTGAATGGGGTGTACTTGACCGCCTTTACCACCAAATGGTTTGGATGGTGAGTGGCCGAATCAAAGTATGATTTAGACGCTTGCTTCATCCACTGCTTGATGGTAGGCAGTTGGAGATCGGCGTGTAGGTTTTTATTGCGGACGTACCATGGTGCGCCCACGGCGCGCCGCATAAACCGATTCTGCAGCGTTTGGAGTCGGTATAGGGATTTGTGACTGGCGTACGCGAACACCGGGCTGGCGTACGTCATTATCGGTCGAATGCACGTCTTGTAAATTCTCACCTTGTTAACAAGGGACATTTTACTGCGTGCATTCAAGAGGCAGTGTAATCGACCAAGAGCAAATGCGGCCCGATTGCGAACGGTCCGCAGGTGCTCCCTGAAGTTTAGCCTTTGATCGAGGATCACCCCTAAATATTTGGCTTTCCCATCCCAAGGGATAGGCTCGCCGAACATTCGGACGGGTGGTAGGATCGGGGGGGCTCTTGCCCTAGAGAAGAGCACGGCAGTGCTCTTGGAGGGGTTTATCTCGATCCTCCATTTCCTGAACCAGTCGCCTAAGGCGTCGGCTGCGGATTGGAGTCGAGAGTGAATGACACTCGGGCTCCTGCCCGAGTAATACAGAGCGGTGTCGTCTGCGAAGAGGGCCAGATGGGCCGCCTTGGGGGTGGGAATGTCGCTGGTGTACAGCGAGAACAGGAGGGGGGAGAGGACTGACCCCTGGGGAACTCCTGCTCGGATCGGGCGAGGGGTGGAGAAGGCTCCCTCGACGCGGTATCTAAAGGTACGATCCGACAGGAAGTCTCGTATGATGTGTACGAGACGGTCTGGTACTTCGTGCTCCAACAGCTTGTATAATAAGCCGTTGTGCCAGACTCTGTCGAAGGCTTTAGCCACGTCGAAGAAGAGTGCTCCGGTGTGGAAACCTTGCCGGGCTGATTTAACGAGGACGTGTTCAACGATGCGGTGCACCTGGTGAACACATGAGTGTCTGGCTCGAAAGCCAAATTGGACGTCAGGGAGGAGTTTGTTGGCATTGGTGTATGCCAAGAGGCGGGCGTAGATTATGCGCTCGTAAAGTTTCCCCATCGTGCTGAGGAGACTTATCGGGCGATAACTAGCCGGGTCGGTTTTGACTTTGCCGGGTTTCGGTATACCAATCACTGTGGCCTGCTTCCACTGTTGTGGAAAGATGTTATTGGAAAAGGCCGCGTTGAAGATCGCGGCCAGCAGGTTAAGTAGGGGCACAGAGAAGTGCTTGAACACACGATTGGTGATACCGTCGGCGCCGGGGGCTTTACGTGGGCGGAGACCCCCGATCAGGGTCCTCACCTCGTCGATTGTGACTGGCCTAAGGGGGTCGTCGTCGTCGTCTATTACGACGGCATCGTCCTCCCGGGAGGACTCTGCCCTGGGTGCTATCGCGGTCGGGGGGAGTGGGGCAGCGAGTCTACGTTCTACCTCAGAGTCGACCTTAGTAAGGTGATCCGGGTTTACTGGTAGAGTGCTGGGCGAACATTGGGCCTCTAGACTGTCGGCCAGGCACTCCGCCTTCTCGACGTCATCGAACGCTGGGCGTTGATTCGGTCGGTGCAGCGGAGGCATGGTCGCTTGGGTGTCGGATTTGAGCCGCTTGCAGAGCTCCCAAAAGGCCAAGTGCGAAGGATCTATCTCGCTTAACTTCCTATCCCACTGGTTATCCCGCAACTCGGCTATACATTCCCTTACGGCTCGCCGAAGGGAACGCATGCGTCTGCGGTTTTCCTCAGTGTGATAGGAGTCGTAGGCTCTGATGGCTGCATTCCTCTCAGTCATCAGCTCACGCAAATCAGCCGGGAGTCTCCATCGGCTGAACTCATCAGTCGCTGGAATCTCCCGGGAACATTCGTTCACTTGGATTTGAACGTGAGTCGTGAGTGAGCCGATCGCTGCGTGCGTTTGCTCAGGGGTCTCTATGAGAGAGGGGATCGCGTCTAGATGGACCGATGATGTTGACTTGAGTTTTTCCTCAAGTTTCCTCCAATCGGTCGCATATCTGGGGGGGTCGTTCTCGCCGCGGTCGGACGGACCGGTGCGAGAGGCGAGACATAGGGTGACCGGTCTATGGTCAGAGTCTAACTCGTGTTGCACATCTATAGAAGCCAAACGTAAGTTTATGTTCTTCAGAAGTGCAACATCGAGAATGTCAGGTCTGTTGCCCACTTGGATGGGATAGTGGGTCGGTTCGAGGGGGACTATAAGGTCGAAGGGGATGACCTCCAGGCTTCGCGCAAGGGAGACGCCCCGCGAGTTGCTCGCGACGCAGCTCCACTGCACGTGCTTGGCGTTGAGATCGCCTGCCACTATGACAGAGCCATCTAGGTCGTAAAGGGTCTGGAGGTCGCTCCGGAGCAACTCCTTGTCTGGGGGGAGGTAGGCCGAGACTAGGGTGATGGGTTGATGTCCTGTCATGCCTATCCGACAGACAGAGGTCTCGATGTTCGTTAGTGCGGGCGGGTCCAAGGGTATGCAATGCAGTGATTTCTTGTAGTAAATCAGCGTGCCCCCTTTTGGGGAGTGGATCCTGTCATTGCGAACCACACGGTAGTTGGCAATGTTGGGATTTCTCCTTTTGGACGGTTTGAGGAAGGTTTCTTGGACAAGAAAGAAATCAAGTTGATGGTCACAGAGAAAAGCTCCGATCTCATCGCGTTGTTTATCAAGTCCGTCGGCGTTGAAAAAACCGATCCTTAGGGATCTAGGTTTGGTCCTATTTGCGACACACGTTGTAATCACCGGGACCGCCATTTATGGGCGTATAGATTTAATGAAGCGGCGGTAAACGTGTGCCGCGTCGATCGCCAGTTGGAGGTTGCCGGGGTCGGCCTCGGCCCTCGCAGAGAGTTCCTCGAACTCGTCGAGTAACTCCCAACCTTTGGATTTAATGCGCTCCGCAAAACCCGAGGCGCGCCCCTTGCTGTTCGCTGGGGGCGCTCGGGATTTGGGGGCGGCGGTGTTAGGCTTAGAAGCCTTCGGGGCGTTCGCCCTCTTAGTTAGAGGGTTATAAGCCCAGGGGGTGGGGGGGGCCGCGCTAGTGGCGGGTCTGGGAGACGCCTCCTTGGGCGGCGCCGGCGCCACCTTCGGGGCGTCCCCCACAGTCGCCACCTTGGCCGGACCGTTATACTCTGGCATTGGCCAGGATGGTCTCATGGGTCTCAGTGAGACCCCTCGAAGGTCGAGGGACATCAGTGGGACCGGTTTCGGAGACTGGGGCTGAGGGGGGGCAGGCTGCGCTTCGGCTTTGCGGCCGTTGCGCTTACTGCGCTGTTTTACGGGGCGGGGTGCCCTCACTGGGGCTTTGGGGCATCCGCGATAGTTGGCGGGGTGGCCCAGGGTTTGGCAGTTGACACAGCCTGGGGGGGCGGAGTTTTCGCTCCGCTCCTTGGGACGAGGGCACTCCGAGGTGTGGTGGCCGGGCGTGAGGCATTTCACGCACCGGGGGGCAACTCGGCAATGTTTTGATGAATGCCCGTACAGTTGGCAGTTATGGCACTGCCCCTGTACGGTCCCCTTGTGTGGCTCTTCGACCTTAAGGCCGCCGACACCACACAGGGTTTTCAGGTTGGCAAAGATTTTCTGACCCTCCGGCGTAGGGTCCAGATGGACGAGGAGCATGTCGTAGGGCTCCCCTCCGTTCGAGCGGCGCATGCGATGCACCTCGCGGACGGGGAACCCCTGGGATAACATGTCCTCCTTAATAAGGTCTATCGACAAGTGTCGACAGACGCGACGGATGACTACGCGGAGGGACTTGTCCTCCGCGGTTCCGTAGGTATAATAATCGACTCTTAAGGAGTCGAATAAAGAGGTCATCGTACGATATTCGGCCGAGGTTTGCACCTGCAGCTTCATCGTATTATCTTTCTGTATATATGTGTTGCGGAGGGCGATAACTCCGCGCTCCTTCAATGTCATCGACAAGTTATTCCACTTGTCGGTGGACAGGAGCATTATGGGGGGCGGTTTGACGCTCTTGGAAGAGGCGTCGGAGGGCTTTGGGGTGGCCCTCACCGCGGAAGGGGTCAGGCGCTTGGCCTTAGGGGGGTCCGTCTTGAGCTTTTTCAAGCTCAGGACGGCGGGGCGGGACTCGGCGTCCGAGTCCGAAGAGAAGTTTGGGGTGGGGGACTTGCGGGCCCGCTTCCGCTCCACCTTCTGCCAGGGCTCCACTGGGGCCAAGTCGCCTCCGCACTCCATGTCGGAGTTCGCGGACGGCGATGGGGAGAGGTTGCGGTGAGCGGGGGTGAGATCGCGGTCTCGGAAGCGCTCGGACTCCTTCCTCCTGGATGAGGGGGTCGGGGTCCGGAGTGTGGGGACCGGGGAGCGGTCTCGGGCACCGTCGCGGTCGCTTTCGCTATCGCGATCGCCACCGCGACGGCGGCGCCTGACCTGCTTGGTCGGAGAGGGCGGCGGGGTACGCAGAGTGCGTACCCCGTAAGAGGGGGCCGGTGAGGGGGACGGGGTACGCAGAGTGCGCCCGCCGTAAGAGGGGACAGGTGAGGGGGACGGGCTACGCCGGGCTGGGGACAAGTCCCGGTCGTAGGTATTAATGGGGCGCCTGACCTGCACGGCAGGTAAGGGGCACGGGGACGGGGAGCGACGGGGGACCGAAGTTCGGTCGCGGTCGCGTTGGTTACGCCTGACTATCTTGTCAGGCGAGGGGGACGGGGAGCTCGGCTGGCCCAGGTTGAGGACCCGTCCAGCCGGTTGGGATTTTTCGCTCACCAACTGGCAGAGACGATCCCATAAACATGGGTCGACCTCGGCCAGGAGGCGGGCGATGGCTTCTAAGAAGCCGGGCGGCGCGTTGTCTAGCGACATCGCGGCACAGAGGGGGGGGGGCGGTAACTTAATTTATTCCCTTCTATGTATACACCTAAGTGTATACACAGAAACAAACAAACAAGCGATATAAATATACGTATACTAAAATATACGTATATTTACACGACCGGGAATAGGTGCATTCACCCTACAACGGAAGCGACCGACCAAGCGATACAAATATACGTATACTTAAAAAATATACGTATATTTATACGGCCGGGAACTGGTGCATTCGCCCTACGCTGCCGGTAAACTACGGCCGTTCAAACGCGTAGTGTTTTCCGGGGAGAAGAGCGGCCAAGAAACTCCCCGGCGATCACTCCTAGCTAAGTGGCTTATGGCCTTTCCCTATCACCTCGGGTTGGACGGGCCCGAGGGTGTGTGAAGGTGTGCGAACCCTCCCCGCCGGGTATAGGCGAGGAGGCGTGTGTACTTATAACTAGGTGTGCCCTAAGAGTGTTTCCCTTCGCCAATCTCAATGTGCGAAGGGTTCCTAGCTGCCCTAGTGCTGAGGGCGATATGGGCCGAAGCCGTCAGCGCCCAAACCACACTAAGGAATAGGAAATGGGGTAAAGGATGTAGATCGGTTGGGATCGACTAGGAGATCCCCCAAGGCCGACGGCCCCAACCGCTTCCAACTTTGGCGTTGCCCTGAAGGGGCAAAACCGAGAACTTGGGGCGCACTCACCTGGCTTGGTTAGCACAGTATGTTTCAACCAGGTACCACCGAAAGTGGTTTTTCCCTGAAGGGGCACAAAACTGCGAAACACAGAAACACCTACTGGCTAGGCGCTGTCTTGAAAAAGACGCCGCTTTGCCAGCAATAGTGTCGAATGAGAACGCGATACGAACACCGAACGATCGTATGACGCGAAAAAACGAAATGGGCGCGGCACTTAGCGGAGCGGTTAGTAACCGACGCTAACGGACACGAATTTGGCGGGAACGAGTGAACGGGCGCGCGCGACCGTACGCAAGCGCTGCCAAAAACGGACTCCAGTTTTAATTCAGTTTTTTTTTTTTTTTTTTTTTGTATGACGCTACAGTTAGCCTAGGAGGCTTTCACTGCTTCACCGGACTATAGAGGCGAGCAGAGGGCTCGAGCCGTCTAGAAATTAAGTAACCCGCGCCGGAGGGCACCCCCTGTGGGGTTCGAACCTCGACTCTGGGCGATTACTGGCGGGGAGAGGGCAGAGATCATCATTTTAGGGAGTTTAGTGCAACTTTCGCTCTACGTTAATGACATGACGCGGCCCCCCTCCGCGTTGAGGGGGGCTTTTTATCGGTACGATATGCAAACTAAGGGTCATGGAGGGCGTTGGAGGTCGCGGCGCGATCGCGGTCGTACTCTCGTCCGACGAGTACGAATTATCGGTCTGTGTGGAGTGTCACGGGAGTCTCTAATGGCTTTAATCTGAGCTAGGTAAGTAGTGATCTCGTCGTCCGGTTCGTCCAAGACGGACCTGGGACGACGGTGCTTACGTGAGAAGCCCTTGAATGGGGTGTACTTGACCGCCTTTACCACCAAATGGTTTGGATGGTGAGTGGCCGAATCAAAGTATGATTTAGACGCTTGCTTCATCCACTGCTTGATGGTAGGCAGTTGGAGATCGGCGTGTAGGTTTTTATTGCGGACGTACCATGGTGCGCCCACGGCGCGCCGCATAAACCGATTCTGCAGCGTTTGGAGTCGGTATAGGGATTTGTGACTGGCGTACGCGAACACCGGGCTGGCGTACGTCATTATCGGTCGAATGCACGTCTTGTAAATTCTCACCTTGTTAACAAGGGACATTTTACTGCGTGCATTCAAGAGGCAGTGTAATCGACCAAGAGCAAATGCGGCCCGATTGCGAACGGTCCGCAGGTGCTCCCTGAAGTTTAGCCTTTGATCGAGGATCACCCCTAAATATTTGGCTTTCCCATCCCAAGGGATAGGCTCGCCGAACATTCGGACGGGTGGTAGGATCGGGGGGGCTCTTGCCCTAGAGAAGAGCACGGCAGTGCTCTTGGAGGGGTTTATCTCGATCCTCCATTTCCTGAACCAGTCGCCTAAGGCGTCGGCTGCGGATTGGAGTCGAGAGTGAATGACACTCGGGCTCCTGCCCGAGTAATACAGGGCGGTGTCGTCTGCGAAGAGGGCCAGATGGGCCGCCTTGGGGGTGGGAATGTCGCTGGTGTACAGCGAGAACAGGAGGGGGGAGAGGACTGACCCCTGGGGAACTCCTGCTCGGATCGGGCGAGGGGTGGAGAAGGCTCCCTCGACGCGGTATCTAAAGGTACGATCCGACAGGAAGTCTCGTATGATGTGTACGAGACGGTCTGGTACTTCGTGCTCCAACAGCTTGTATAATAAGCCGTTGTGCCAGACTCTGTCGAAGGCTTTAGCCACGTCGAAGAAGAGTGCTCCGGTGTGGAAACCTTGCCGGGCTGATTTAACGAGGACGTGTTCAACGATGCGGTGCACCTGGTGAACACATGAGTGTCTGGCTCGAAAGCCAAATTGGACGTCAGGGAGGAGTTTGTTGGCATTGGTGTATGCCAAGAGGCGGGCGTAGATTATGCGCTCGTAAAGTTTCCCCATCGTGCTGAGGAGACTTATCGGGCGATAACTAGCCGGGTCGGTTTTGACTTTGCCGGGTTTCGGTATACCAATCACTGTGGCCTGCTTCCACTGTTGTGGAAAGATGTTATTGGAAAAGGCCGCGTTGAAGATCGCGGCCAGCAGGTTAAGTAGGGGCACAGAGAAGTGCTTGAACACACGATTGGTGATACCGTCGGCGCCGGGGGCTTTACGTGGGCGGAGACCCCCGATCAGGGTCCTCACCTCGTCGATTGTGACTGGCCTAAGGGGGTCGTCGTCGTCGTCTATTACGACGGCATCGTCCTCCCGGGAGGACTCTGCCCTGGGTGCTATCGCGGTCGGGGGGAGTGGGGCAGCGAGTCTACGTTCTACCTCAGAGTCGACCTTAGTAAGGTGATCCGGGTTTACTGGTAGAGTGCTGGGCGAACATTGGGCCTCTAGACTGTCGGCCAGGCACTCCGCCTTCTCGACGTCATCGAACGCTGGGCGTTGATTCGGTCGGTGCAGCGGAGGCATGGTCGCTTGGGTGTCGGATTTGAGCCGCTTGCAGAGCTCCCAAAAGGCCAAGTGCGAAGGATCTATCTCGCTTAACTTCCTATCCCACTGGTTATCCCGCAACTCGGCTATACATTCCCTTACGGCTCGCCGAAGGGAACGCATGCGTCTGCGGTTTTCCTCAGTGTGATAGGAGTCGTAGGCTCTGATGGCTGCATTCCTCTCAGTCATCAGCTCACGCAAATCAGCCGGGAGTCTCCATCGGCTGAACTCATCAGTCGCTGGAATCTCCCGGGAACATTCGTTCACTTGGATTTGAACGTGAGTCGTGAGTGAGCCGATCGCTGCGTGCGTTTGCTCAGGGGTCTCTATGAGAGAGGGGATCGCGTCTAGATGGACCGATGATGTTGACTTGAGTTTTTCCTCAAGTTTCCTCCAATCGGTCGCATATCTGGGGGGGTCGTTCTCGCCGCGGTCGGACGGACCGGTGCGAGAGGCGAGACATAGGGTGACCGGTCTATGGTCAGAGTCTAACTCGTGTTGCACATCTATAGAAGCCAAACGTAAGTTTATGTTCTTCAGAAGTGCAACATCGAGAATGTCAGGTCTGTTGCCCACTTGGATGGGATAGTGGGTCGGTTCGAGGGGGACTATAAGGTCGAAGGGGATGACCTCCAGGCTTCGCGCAAGGGAGACGCCCCGCGAGTTGCTCGCGACGCAGCTCCACTGCACGTGCTTGGCGTTGAGATCGCCTGCCACTATGACAGAGCCATCTAGGTCGTAAAGGGTCTGGAGGTCGCTCCGGAGCAACTCCTTGTCTGGGGGGAGGTAGGCCGAGACTAGGGTGATGGGTTGATGTCCTGTCATGCCTATCCGACAGACAGAGGTCTCGATGTTCGTTAGTGCGGGCGGGTCCAAGGGTATGCAATGCAGTGATTTCTTGTAGTAAATCAGCGTGCCCCCTTTTGGGGAGTGGATCCTGTCATTGCGAACCACACGGTAGTTGGCAATGTTGGGATTTCTCCTTTTGGACGGTTTGAGGAAGGTTTCTTGGAAAAGAAAGAAATCAAGTTGATGGTCACAGAGAAAAGCTCCGATCTCATCGCGTTGTTTATCAAGTCCGTCGGCGTTGAAAAAACCGATCCTTAGGGATCTAGGTTTGGTCCTATTTGCGACACACGTTGTAATCACCGGGACCGCCATTTATGGGCGTATAGATTTAATGAAGCGGCGGTAAACGTGTGCCGCGTCGATCGCCAGTTGGAGGTTGCCGGGGTCGGCCTCGGCCCTCGCAGAGAGTTCCTCGAACTCGTCGAGTAACTCCCAACCTTTGGATTTAATGCGCTCCGCAAAACCCGAGGCGCGCCCCTTGCTGTTCGCTGGGGGCGCTCGGGATTTGGGGGCGGCGGTGTTAGGCTTAGAAGCCTTCGGGGCGTTCGCCCTCTTAGTTAGAGGGTTATAAGCCCAGGGGGTGGGGGGGGCCGCGCTAGTGGCGGGTCTGGGAGACGCCTCCTTGGGCGGCGCCGGCGCCACCTTCGGGGCGTCCCCCACAGTCGCCACCTTGGCCGGACCGTTATACTCTGGCATTGGCCAGGATGGTCTCATGGGTCTCAGTGAGACCCCTCGAAGGTCGAGGGACATCAGTGGGACCGGTTTCGGAGACTGGGGCTGAGGGGGGGCAGGCTGCGCTTCGGCTTTGCGGCCGTTGCGCTTACTGCGCTGTTTTACGGGGCGGGGTGCCCTCACTGGGGCTTTGGGGCATCCGCGATAGTTGGCGGGGTGGCCCAGGGTTTGGCAGTTGACACAGCCTGGGGGGGCGGAGTTTTCGCTCCGCTCCTTGGGACGAGGGCACTCCGAGGTGTGGTGGCCGGGCGTGAGGCATTTCACGCACCGGGGGGCAACTCGGCAATGTTTTGATGAATGCCCGTACAGTTGGCAGTTATGGCACTGCCCCTGTACGGTCCCCTTGTGTGGCTCTTCGACCTTAAGGCCGCCGACACCACACAGGGTTTTCAGGTTGGCAAAGATTTTCTGACCCTCCGGCGTAGGGTCCAGATGGACGAGGAGCATGTCGTAGGGCTCCCCTCCGTTCGAGCGGCGCATGCGATGCACCTCGCGGACGGGGAACCCCTGGGATAACATGTCCTCCTTAATAAGGTCTATCGACAAGTGTCGACAGACGCGACGGATGACTACGCGGAGGGACTTGTCCTCCGCGGTTCCGTAGGTATAATAATCGACTCTTAAGGAGTCGAATAAAGAGGTCATCGTACGATATTCGGCCGAGGTTTGCACCTGCAGCTTCATCGTATTATCTTTCTGTATATATGTGTTGCGGAGGGCGATAACTCCGCGCTCCTTCAATGTCATCGACAAGTTATTCCACTTGTCGGTGGACAGGAGCATTATGGGGGGCGGTTTGACGCTCTTGGAAGAGGCGTCGGAGGGCTTTGGGGTGGCCCTCACCGCGGAAGGGGTCAGGCGCTTGGCCTTAGGGGGGTCCGTCTTGAGCTTTTTCAAGCTCAGGACGGCGGGGCGGGACTCGGCGTCCGAGTCCGAAGAGAAGTTTGGGGTGGGGGACTTGCGGGCCCGCTTCCGCTCCACCTTCTGCCAGGGCTCCACTGGGGCCAAGTCGCCTCCGCACTCCATGTCGGAGTTCGCGGACGGCGATGGGGAGAGGTTGCGGTGAGCGGGGGTGAGATCGCGGTCTCGGAAGCGCTCGGACTCCTTCCTCCTGGATGAGGGGGTCGGGGTCCGGAGTGTGGGGACCGGGGAGCGGTCTCGGGCACCGTCGCGGTCGCTTTCGCTATCGCGATCGCCACCGCGACGGCGGCGCCTGACCTGCTTGGTCGGAGAGGGCGGCGGGGTACGCAGAGTGCGTACCCCGTAAGAGGGGGCCGGTGAGGGGGACGGGGTACGCAGAGTGCGCCCGCCGTAAGAGGGGACAGGTGAGGGGGACGGGCTACGCCGGGCTGGGGACAAGTCCCGGTCGTAGGTATTAATGGGGCGCCTGACCTGCACGGCAGGTAAGGGGCACGGGGACGGGGAGCGACGGGGGACCGAAGTTCGGTCGCGGTCGCGTTGGTTACGCCTGACTATCTTGTCAGGCGAGGGGGACGGGGAGCTCGGCTGGCCCAGGTTGAGGACCCGTCCAGCCGGTTGGGATTTTTCGCTCACCAACTGGCAGAGACGATCCCATAAACATGGGTCGACCTCGGCCAGGAGGCGGGCGATGGCTTCTAAGAAGCCGGGCGGCGCGTTGTCTAGCGACATCGCGGCACAGAGGGGGGGGGGCGGTAACTTAATTTATTCCCTTCTATGTATACACCTAAGTGTATACACAGAAACAAACAAACAAGCGATATAAATATACGTATACTAAAATATACGTATATTTACACGACCGGGAATAGGTGCATTCACCCTACAACGGAAGCGACCGACCAAGCGATACAAATATACGTATACTTAAAAAATATACGTATATTTATACGGCCGGGAACTGGTGCATTCGCCCTACGCTGCCGGTAAACTACGGCCGTTCAAACGCGTAGTGTTTTCCGGGGAGAAGAGCGGCCAAGAAACTCCCCGGCGATCACTCCTAGCTAAGTGGCTTATGGCCTTTCCCTATCACCTCGGGTTGGACGGGCCCGAGGGTGTGTGAAGGTGTGCGAACCCTCCCCGCCGGGTATAGGCGAGGAGGCGTGTGTACTTATAACTAGGTGTGCCCTAAGAGTGTTTCCCTTCGCCAATCTCAATGTGCGAAGGGTTCCTAGCTGCCCTAGTGCTGAGGGCGATATGGGCCGAAGCCGTCAGCGCCCAAACCACACTAAGGAATAGGAAATGGGGTAAAGGATGTAGATCGGTTGGGATCGACTAGGAGATCCCCCAAGGCCGACGGCCCCAACCGCTTCCAACTTTGGCGTTGCCCTGAAGGGGCAAAACCGAGAACTTGGGGCGCACTCACCTGGCTTGGTTAGCACAGTATGTTTCAACCAGGTACCACCGAAAGTGGTTTTTCCCTGAAGGGGCACAAAACTGCGAAACACAGAAACACCTACTGGCTAGGCGCTGTCTTGAAAAAGACGCCGCTTTGCCAGCAATAGTGTCGAATGAGAACGCGATACGAACACCGAACGATCGTATGACGCGAAAAAACGAAATGGGCGCGGCACTTAGCGGAGCGGTTAGTAACCGACGCTAACGGACACGAATTTGGCGGGAACGAGTGAACGGGCGCGCGCGACCGTACGCAAGCGCTGCCAAAAACGGACTCCTTTTAATTCAGTTTTTTTTTTTTTTTTTTTTTTGTATGACGCTACAGTTTGCCTAGGAGGCTTTCACTGCTTCACCGGACTATAGAGGCGAGCAGAGGGCTCGAGCCGTCTAGAAATTAAGTAACCCGCGCCGGAGGGCACCCCCTGTGGGGTTCGAACCTCGACTCTGGGCGATTACTGGCGGGGAGAGGGCAGAGATCATCATTTTAGGGAGTTTAGTGCAACTTTCGCTCTACGTTAATGACATGACGCGGCCCCCCTCCGCGTTGAGGGGGGCTTTTTATCGGTACGATATGCAAACTAAGGGTCATGGAGGGCGTTGGAGGTCGCGGCGCGATCGCGGTCGTACTCTCGTCCGACGAGTACGAATTATCGGTCTGTGTGGAGTGTCACGGGAGTCTCTAATGGCTTTAATCTGAGCTAGGTAAGTAGTGATCTCGTCGTCCGGTTCGTCCAAGACGGACCTGGGACGACGGTGCTTACGTGAGAAGCCCTTGAATGGGGTGTACTTGACCGCCTTTACCACCAAATGGTTTGGATGGTGAGTGGCCGAATCAAAGTATGATTTAGACGCTTGCTTCATCCACTGCTTGATGGTAGGCAGTTGGAGATCGGCGTGTAGGTTTTTATTGCGGACGTACCATGGTGCGCCCACGGCGCGCCGCATAAACCGATTCTGCAGCGTTTGGAGTCGGTATAGGGATTTGTGACTGGCGTACGCGAACACCGGGCTGGCGTACGTCATTATCGGTCGAATGCACGTCTTGTAAATTCTCACCTTGTTAACAAGGGACATTTTACTGCGTGCATTCAAGAGGCAGTGTAATCGACCAAGAGCAAATGCGGCCCGATTGCGAACGGTCCGCAGGTGCTCCCTGAAGTTTAGCCTTTGATCGAGGATCACCCCTAAATATTTGGCTTTCCCATCCCAAGGGATAGGCTCGCCGAACATTCGGACGGGTGGTAGGATCGGGGGGGCTCTTGCCCTAGAGAAGAGCACGGCAGTGCTCTTGGAGGGGTTTATCTCGATCCTCCATTTCCTGAACCAGTCGCCTAAGGCGTCGGCTGCGGATTGGAGTCGAGAGTGAATGACACTCGGGCTCCTGCCCGAGTAATACAGGGCGGTGTCGTCTGCGAAGAGGGCCAGATGGGCCGCCTTGGGGGTGGGAATGTCGCTGGTGTACAGCGAGAACAGGAGGGGGGAGAGGACTGACCCCTGGGGAACTCCTGCTCGGATCGGGCGAGGGGTGGAGAAGGCTCCCTCGACGCGGTATCTAAAGGTACGATCCGACAGGAAGTCTCGTATGATGTGTACGAGACGGTCTGGTACTTCGTGCTCCAACAGCTTGTATAATAAGCCGTTGTGCCAGACTCTGTCGAAGGCTTTAGCCACGTCGAAGAAGAGTGCTCCGGTGTGGAAACCTTGCCGGGCTGATTTAACGAGGACGTGTTCAACGATGCGGTGCACCTGGTGAACACATGAGTGTCTGGCTCGAAAGCCAAATTGGACGTCAGGGAGGAGTTTGTTGGCATTGGTGTATGCCAAGAGGCGGGCGTAGATTATGCGCTCGTAAAGTTTCCCCATCGTGCTGAGGAGACTTATCGGGCGATAACTAGCCGGGTCGGTTTTGACTTTGCCGGGTTTCGGTATACCAATCACTGTGGCCTGCTTCCACTGTTGTGGAAAGATGTTATTGGAAAAGGCCGCGTTGAAGATCGCGGCCAGCAGGTTAAGTAGGGGCACAGAGAAGTGCTTGAACACACGATTGGTGATACCGTCGGCGCCGGGGGCTTTACGTGGGCGGAGACCCCCGATCAGGGTCCTCACCTCGTCGATTGTGACTGGCCTAAGGGGGTCGTCGTCGTCGTCTATTACGACGGCATCGTCCTCCCGGGAGGACTCTGCCCTGGGTGCTATCGCGGTCGGGGGGAGTGGGGCAGCGAGTCTACGTTCTACCTCAGAGTCGACCTTAGTAAGGTGATCCGGGTTTACTGGTAGAGTGCTGGGCGAACATTGGG
This sequence comes from Pseudoips prasinana, assembly GCA_951640165.1. Taxonomy (NCBI): domain Eukaryota; kingdom Metazoa; phylum Arthropoda; class Insecta; order Lepidoptera; family Nolidae; genus Pseudoips; species Pseudoips prasinana. The sequence goes on along the minus strand of OX621241.1, from coordinate 11,583,851 downwards.
CCTCTAGACTGTCGGCCAGGCACTCCGCCTTCTCGACGTCATCGAACGCTGGGCGTTGATTCGGTCGGTGCAGCGGAGGCATGGTCGCTTGGGTGTCGGATTTGAGCCGCTTGCAGAGCTCCCAAAAGGCCAAGTGCGAAGGATCTATCTCGCTTAACTTCCTATCCCACTGGTTATCCCGCAACTCGGCTATACATTCCCTTACGGCTCGCCGAAGGGAACGCATGCGTCTGCGGTTTTCCTCAGTGTGATAGGAGTCGTAGGCTCTGATGGCTGCATTCCTCTCAGTCATCAGCTCACGCAAATCAGCCGGGAGTCTCCATCGGCTGAACTCATCAGTCGCTGGAATCTCCCGGGAACATTCGTTCACTTGGATTTGAACGTGAGTCGTGAGTGAGCCGATCGCTGCGTGCGTTTGCTCAGGGGTCTCTATGAGAGAGGGGATCGCGTCTAGATGGACCGATGATGTTGACTTGAGTTTTTCCTCAAGTTTCCTCCAATCGGTCGCATATCTGGGGGGGTCGTTCTCGCCGCGGTCGGACGGACCGGTGCGAGAGGCGAGACATAGGGTGACCGGTCTATGGTCAGAGTCTAACTCGTGTTGCACATCTATAGAAGCCAAACGTAAGTTTATGTTCTTCAGAAGTGCAACATCGAGAATGTCAGGTCTGTTGCCCACTTGGATGGGATAGTGGGTCGGTTCGAGGGGGACTATAAGGTCGAAGGGGATGACCTCCAGGCTTCGCGCAAGGGAGACGCCCCGCGAGTTGCTCGCGACGCAGCTCCACTGCACGTGCTTGGCGTTGAGATCGCCTGCCACTATGACAGAGCCATCTAGGTCGTAAAGGGTCTGGAGGTCGCTCCGGAGCAACTCCTTGTCTGGGGGGAGGTAGGCCGAGACTAGGGTGATGGGTTGATGTCCTGTCATGCCTATCCGACAGACAGAGGTCTCGATGTTCGTTAGTGCGGGCGGGTCCAAGGGTATGCAATGCAGTGATTTCTTGTAGTAAATCAGCGTGCCCCCTTTTGGGGAGTGGATCCTGTCATTGCGAACCACACGGTAGTTGGCAATGTTGGGATTTCTCCTTTTGGACGGTTTGAGGAAGGTTTCTTGGACAAGAAAGAAATCAAGTTGATGGTCACAGAGAAAAGCTCCGATCTCATCGCGTTGTTTATCAAGTCCGTCGGCGTTGAAAAAACCGATCCTTAGGGATCTAGGTTTGGTCCTATTTGCGACACACGTTGTAATCACCGGGACCGCCATTTATGGGCGTATAGATTTAATGAAGCGGCGGTAAACGTGTGCCGCGTCGATCGCCAGTTGGAGGTTGCCGGGGTCGGCCTCGGCCCTCGCAGAGAGTTCCTCGAACTCGTCGAGTAACTCCCAACCTTTGGATTTAATGCGCTCCGCAAAACCCGAGGCGCGCCCCTTGCTGTTCGCTGGGGGCGCTCGGGATTTGGGGGCGGCGGTGTTAGGCTTAGAAGCCTTCGGGGCGTTCGCCCTCTTAGTTAGAGGGTTATAAGCCCAGGGGGTGGGGGGGGCCGCGCTAGTGGCGGGTCTGGGAGACGCCTCCTTGGGCGGCGCCGGCGCCACCTTCGGGGCGTCCCCCACAGTCGCCACCTTGGCCGGACCGTTATACTCTGGCATTGGCCAGGATGGTCTCATGGGTCTCAGTGAGACCCCTCGAAGGTCGAGGGACATCAGTGGGACCGGTTTCGGAGACTGGGGCTGAGGGGGGGCAGGCTGCGCTTCGGCTTTGCGGCCGTTGCGCTTACTGCGCTGTTTTACGGGGCGGGGTGCCCTCACTGGGGCTTTGGGGCATCCGCGATAGTTGGCGGGGTGGCCCAGGGTTTGGCAGTTGACACAGCCTGGGGGGGCGGAGTTTTCGCTCCGCTCCTTGGGACGAGGGCACTCCGAGGTGTGGTGGCCGGGCGTGAGGCATTTCACGCACCGGGGGGCAACTCGGCAATGTTTTGATGAATGCCCGTACAGTTGGCAGTTATGGCACTGCCCCTGTACGGTCCCCTTGTGTGGCTCTTCGACCTTAAGGCCGCCGACACCACACAGGGTTTTCAGGTTGGCAAAGATTTTCTGACCCTCCGGCGTAGGGTCCAGATGGACGAGGAGCATGTCGTAGGGCTCCCCTCCGTTCGAGCGGCGCATGCGATGCACCTCGCGGACGGGGAACCCCTGGGATAACATGTCCTCCTTAATAAGGTCTATCGACAAGTGTCGACAGACGCGACGGATGACTACGCGGACGGACTTGTCCTCCGCGGTTCCGTAGGTATAATAATCGACTCTTAAGGAGTCGAATAAAGAGGTCATCGTACGATATTCGGCCGAGGTTTGCACCTGCAGCTTCATCGTATTATCTTTCTGTATATATGTGTTGCGGAGGGCGATAACTCCGCGCTCCTTCAATGTCATCGACAAGTTATTCCACTTGTCGGTGGACAGGAGCATTATGGGGGGCGGTTTGACGCTCTTGGAAGAGGCGTCGGAGGGCTTTGGGGTGGCCCTCACCGCGGAAGGGGTCAGGCGCTTGGCCTTAGGGGGGTCCGTCTTGAGCTTTTTCAAGCTCAGGACGGCGGGGCGGGACTCGGCGTCCGAGTCCGAAGAGAAGTTTGGGGTGGGGGACTTGCGGGCCCGCTTCCGCTCCACCTTCTGCCAGGGCTCCACTGGGGCCAAGTCGCCTCCGCACTCCATGTCGGAGTTCGCGGACGGCGATGGGGAGAGGTTGCGGTGAGCGGGGGTGAGATCGCGGTCTCGGAAGCGCTCGGACTCCTTCCTCCTGGATGAGGGGGTCGGGGTCCGGAGTGTGGGGACCGGGGAGCGGTCTCGGGCACCGTCGCGGTCGCTTTCGCTATCGCGATCGCCACCGCGACGGCGGCGCCTGACCTGCTTGGTCGGAGAGGGCGGCGGGGTACGCAGAGTGCGTACCCCGTAAGAGGGGGCCGGTGAGGGGGACGGGGTACGCAGAGTGCGCCCGCCGTAAGAGGGGACAGGTGAGGGGGACGGGCTACGCCGGGCTGGGGACAAGTCCCGGTCGTAGGTATTAATGGGGCGCCTGACCTGCACGGCAGGTAAGGGGCACGGGGACGGGGAGCGACGGGGGACCGAAGTTCGGTCGCGGTCGCGTTGGTTACGCCTGACTATCTTGTCAGGCGAGGGGGACGGGGAGCTCGGCTGGCCCAGGTTGAGGACCCGTCCAGCCGGTTGGGATTTTTCGCTCACCAACTGGCAGAGACGATCCCATAAACATGGGTCGACCTCGGCCAGGAGGCGGGCGATGGCTTCTAAGAAGCCGGGCGGCGCGTTGTCTAGCGACATCGCGGCACAGAGGGGGGGGGGGCGGTAACTTAATTTATTCCCTTCTATGTATACACCTAAGTGTATACACAGAAACAAACAAACAAGCGATATAAATATACGTATACTAAAATATACGTATATTTACACGACCGGGAATAGGTGCATTCACCCTACAACGGAAGCGACCGACCAAGCGATACAAATATACGTATACTTAAAAAATATACGTATATTTATACGGCCGGGAACTGGTGCATTCGCCCTACGCTGCCGGTAAACTACGGCCGTTCAAACGCGTAGTGTTTTCCGGGGAGAAGAGCGGCCAAGAAACTCCCCGGCGATCACTCCTAGCTAAGTGGCTTATGGCCTTTCCCTATCACCTCGGGTTGGACGGGCCCGAGGGTGTGTGAAGGTGTGCGAACCCTCCCCGCCGGGTATAGGCGAGGAGGCGTGTGTACTTATAACTAGGTGTGCCCTAAGAGTGTTTCCCTTCGCCAATCTCAATGTGCGAAGGGTTCCTAGCTGCCCTAGTGCTGAGGGCGATATGGGCCGAAGCCGTCAGCGCCCAAACCACACTAAGGAATAGGAAATGGGGTAAAGGATGTAGATCGGTTGGGATCGACTAGGAGATCCCCCAAGGCCGACGGCCCCAACCGCTTCCAACTTTGGCGTTGCCCTGAAGGGGCAAAACCGAGAACTTGGGGCGCACTCACCTGGCTTGGTTAGCACAGTATGTTTCAACCAGGTACCACCGAAAGTGGTTTTTCCCTGAAGGGGCACAAAACTGCGAAACACAGAAACACCTACTGGCTAGGCGCTGTCTTGAAAAAGACGCCGCTTTGCCAGCAATAGTGTCGAATGAGAACGCGATACGAACACCGAACGATCGTATGACGCGAAAAAACGAAATGGGCGCGGCACTTAGCGGAGCGGTTAGTAACCGACGCTAACGGACACGAATTTGGCGGGAACGAGTGAACGGGCGCGCGCGACCGTACGCAAGCGCTGCCAAAAACGGACTCCTTTTAATTCAGTTTTTTTTTTTTTTTTTTTTTTTTTTTTTTTTTTTTTTTTTTGTATGACGCTACAGTTAGCCTAGGAGGCTTTCACTGCTTCACCGGACTATAGAGGCGAGCAGAGGGCTCGAGCCGTCTAGAAATTAAGTAACCCGCGCCGGAGGGCACCCCCTGTGGGGTTCGAACCTCGACTCTGGGCGATTACTGGCGGGGAGAGGGCAAAGATCATCATTTTAGGGAGTTTAGTGCAACTTTCGCTCTACGTTAATGACATGACGCGGCCCCCCGTCCGCGTTGAGGGGGGCTTTTTATCGGTACGATATGCAAACTAAGGGTCATGGAGGGCGTTGGAGGTCGCGGCGCGATCGCGGTCGTACTCTCGTCCGACGAGTACGAATTATCGGTCTGTGTGGAGTGTCACGGGAGTCTCTAATGGTTTTAATCTGAGCTAGGTAAGTAGTGATCTCGTCGTCCGGTTCGTCCAAGACGGACCTGGGACGACGGTGCTTACGCGAGAAGCCCTTGAATGGGGTGTACTTGACCGCCTTTACCACCAAATGGTTTGGATGGTGAGTGGCCGAATCAAAGTATGATTTAGACGCTTGCTTCATCCACTGCTTGATGGTAGGCAGTTGGAGATCGGCGTGTAGGTTTTTATTGCGGACGTACCATGGTGCGCCCACGGCGCGCCGCATAAACCGATTCTGCAGCGTTTGGAGTCGGTATAGGGATCTGTGACTGGCGTACGCGAACACCGGGCTGGCGTACGTCATTATCGGTCGAATGCACGTCTTGTAAATTCTCACCTTGTTAACAAGGGACATTTTACTGCGTGCATTCAAGAGGCAGTGTAATCGACCAAGAGCAAATGCGGCCCGATTGCGAACGGTCCGCAGGTGCTCCCTGAAGTTTAGCCTTTGATCGAGGATCACCCCTAAATATTTGGCTTTCCCATCCCAAGGGATAGGCTCGCCGAACATTCGGACGGGTGGTAGGATCGGGGGGGCTCTTGCCCTAGAGAAGAGCACGGCAGTGCTCTTGGAGGGGTTTATCTCGATCCTCCATTTCCTGAACCAGTCGCCTAAGGCGTCGGCTGCGGATTGGAGTCGAGAGTGAATGACACTCGGGCTCCTGCCCGAGTAATACAGAGCGGTGTCGTCTGCGAAGAGGGCCAGATGGGCCGCCTTGGGGGTGGGAATGTCGCTGGTGTACAGCGAGAACAGGAGGGGGGAGAGGACTGACCCCTGGGGAACTCCTGCTCGGATCGGGCGAGGGGTGGAGAAGGCTCCCTCGACGCGGTATCTAAAGGTACGGTCCGACAGGAAGTCTCGTATGATGTGTACGAGACGGTCTGGTACTTCGTGCTCCAACAGCTTGTATAATAAGCCGTTGTGCCAGACTCTGTCGAAGGCTTTAGCCACGTCGAAGAAGAGTGCTCCGGTGTGGAAACCTTGCCGGGCTGATTTAACGAGGACGTGTTCGACGATGCGGTGCACCTGGTGAACACATGAGTGTCTGGCTCGAAAGCCAAATTGGACGTCAGGGAGGAGTTTGTTGGCATTGGTGTATGCCAAGAGGCGGGCGTAGATTATGCGCTCGTAAAGTTTCCCCATCGTGCTGAGGAGACTTATCGGGCGATAACTAGCCGGGTCGGTTTTGACTTTGCCGGGTTTCGGTATACCAATCACTGTGGCCTGCTTCCACTGTTGTGGAAAGATGTTATTGGAAAAGGCCGCGTTGAAGATCGCGGCCAGCAGGTTAAGTAGGGGCACAGAGAAGTGCTTGAACACACGATTGGTGATACCGTCGGCGCCGGGGGCTTTACGTGGGCGGAGACCCCCGATCAGGGTCCTCACCTCGTCGATTGTGACTGGCCTAAGGGGGTCGTCGTCGTCGTCTATTACGACGGCATCGTCCTCCCGGGAGGACTCTGCCCTGGGTGCTATCGCGGTCGGGGGGAGTGGGGCAGCGAGTCTACATTCTACCTCAGAGTCGACCTTAGTAAGGTGATCCGGGTTTACTGGTAGAGTGCTGGGCGAACATTGGGCCTCTAGACTGTCGGCCAGACACTCCGCCTTCTCGACGTCATCGAACGCTGGGCGTTGATTCGGTCGGTGCAGCGGAGGCATGGTCGCTTGGGTGTCGGATTTGAGCCGCTTGCAGAGCTCCCAAAAGGCCAAGTGCGAAGGATCTATCTCGCTTAACTTCCTATCCCACTGGTTATCCCGCAACTCGGCTATACATTCCCTTACGGCTCGCCGAAGGGAACGCATGCGTCTGCGGTTTTCCTCAGTGTGATAGGAGTCGTAGGCTCTGATGGCTGCATTCCTCTCAGTCATCAGCTCACGCAAATCAGCCGGGAGTCTCCATCGGCTGAACTCATCAGTCGCTGGAATCTCCCGGGAACATTCGTTCACTTGGATTTGAACGTGAGTCGTGAGTGAGCCGATCGCTGCGTGCGTTTGCTCAGGGGTCTCTATGAGAGAGGGGATCGCGTCTAGATGGACCGATGATGTTGACTTGAGTTTTTCCTCAAGTTTCCTCCAATCGGTCGCATATCTGGGGGGGTCGTTCTCGCCGCGGTCGGACGGACCGGTGCGAGAGGCGAGACATAGGGTGACCGGTCTATGGTCAGAGTCTAACTCGTGTTGCACATCTATAGAAGCCAAACGTAAGTTTATGTTCTTCAGAAGTGCAACATCGAGAATGTCAGGTCTGTTGCCCACTTGGATGGGATAGTGGGTCGGTTCGAGGGGGACTATAAGGTCGAAGGGGATGACCTCCAGGCTTCGCGCAAGGGAGACGCCCCGCGAGTTGCTCGCGACGCAGCTCCACTGCACGTGCTTGGCGTTGAGATCGCCTGCCACTATGACAGAGCCATCTAGGTCGTAAAGGGTCTGGAGGTCGCTCCGGAGCAACTCCTTGTCTGGGGGGAGGTAGGCCGAGACTAGGGTGATGGGTTGATGTCCTGTCATGCCTATCCGACAGACAGAGGTCTCGATGTTCGTTAGTGCGGGCGGGTCCAAGGGTATGCAATGCAGTGATTTCTTGTAGTAAATCAGCGTGCCCCCTTTTGGGGAGTGGATCCTGTCATTGCGAACCACACGGTAGTTGGCAATGTTGGGATTTCTCCTTTTGGACGGTTTGAGGAAGGTTTCATTGTACAAGAAAGAAATCAAGTTGATGGTCACAGAGAAAAGCTCCGATCTCATCGCGTTGTTTATCAAGTCCGTCGGCGTTGAAAAAACCGATCCTTAGGGATCTAGGTTTGGTCCTATTTGCGACACACGTTGTAATCACCGGGACCGCCATTTATGGGCGTATAGATTTAATGAAGCGGCGGTAAACGTGTGCCGCGTCGATCGCCAGTTGGAGGTTGCCGGGGTCGGCCTCGGCCCTCGCAGAGAGTTCCTCGAACTCGTCGAGTAACTCCCAACCTTTGGATTTAATGCGCTCCGCAAAACCCGAGGCGCGCCCCTTGCTGTTCGCTGGGGGCGCTCGGGATTTGGGGGCGGCGGTGTTAGGCTTAGAAGCCTTCGGGGCGTTCGCCCTCTTAGTTAGAGGGTTATAAGCCCAGGGGGTGGGGGGGGGCCGCGCTAGTGGCGGGTCTGGGAGACGCCTCCTTGGGCGGCGCCGGCGCCACCTTCGGGGCGTCCCCCACAGTCGCCACCTTGGCCGGACCGTTATACTCTGGCATTGGCCAGGATGGTCTCATGGGTCTCAGTGAGACCCCTCGAAGGTCGAGGGACATCAGTGGGACCGGTTTCGGAGACTGGGGCTGAGGGGGGGCAGGCTGCGCTTCGGCTTTGCGGCCGTTGCGCTTACTGCGCTGTTTTACGGGGCGGGGTGCCCTCACTGGGGCTTTGGGGCATCCGCGATAGTTGGCGGGGTGGCCCAGGGTTTGGCAGTTGACACAGCCTGGGGGGGCGGAGTTTTCGCTCCGCTCCTTGGGACGAGGGCACTCCGAGGTGTGGTGGCCGGGCGTGAGGCATTTCACGCACCGGGGGGCAACTCGGCAATGTTTTGATGAATGCCCGTACAGTTGGCAGTTATGGCACTGCCCCTGTACGGTCCCCTTGTGTGGCTCTTCGACCTTAAGGCCGCCGACACCACACAGGGTTTTCAGGTTGGCAAAGATTTTCTGACCCTCCGGCGTAGGGTCCAGATGGACGAGGAGCATGTCGTAGGGCTCCCCTCCGTTCGAGCGGCGCATGCGATGCACCTCGCGGACGGGGAACCCCTGGGATAACATGTCCTCCTTAATAAGGTCTATCGACAAGTGTCGACAGACGCGACGGATGACTACGCGGAGGGACTTGTCCTCCGCGGTTCCGTAGGTATAATAATCGACTCTTAAGGAGTCGAATAAAGAGGTCATCGTACGATATTCGGCCGAGGTTTGCACCTGCAGCTTCATCGTATTATCTTTCTGTATATATGTGTTGCGGAGGGCGATAACTCCGCGCTCCTTCAATGTCATCGACAAGTTATTCCACTTGTCGGTGGACAGGAGCATTATGGGGGGCGGTTTGACGCTCTTGGAAGAGGCGTCGGAGGGCTTTGGGGTGGCCCTCACCGCGGAAGGGGTCAGGCGCTTGGCCTTAGGGGGGTCCGTCTTGAGCTTTTTCAAGCTCAGGACGGCGGGGCGGGACTCGGCGTCCGAGTCCGAAGAGAAGTTTGGGGTGGGGGACTTGCGGGCCCGCTTTCGCTCCACCTTCTGCCAGGGCTCCACTGGGGCCAAGTCGCCTCCGCACTCCATGTCGGAGTTCGCGGACGGCGATGGGGAGAGGTTGCGGTGAGCGGGGGTGAGATCGCGGTTTCGGAAGCGCTCGGACTCCTTCCTCCTGGATGAGGGGGTCGGGGTCCGGAGTGTGGGGACCGGGGAGCGGTCTCGGGCACCGTCGCGGTCGCTTTCGCTATCGCGATCGCCACCGCGACGGCGGCGCCTGACCTGCTTGGTCGGAGAGGGCGGCGGGGTACGCAGAGTGCGTACCCCGTAAGAGGGGGCCGGTGAGGGGGACGGGGTACGCAGAGTGCGCCCGCCGTAAGAGGGGACAGGTGAGGGGGACGGGCTACGCCGGGCTGGGGACAAGTCCCGGTCGTAGGTATTAATGGGGCGCCTGACCTGCACGGCAGGTAAGGGGCACGGGGACGGGGAGCGACGGGGGACCGAAGTTCGGTCGCGGTCGCGTTGGTTACGCCTGACTATCTTGTCAGGCGAGGGGGACGGGGAGCTCGGCTGGCCCAGGTTGAGGACCCGTCCAGCCGGTTGGGATTTTTCGCTCACCAACTGGCAGAGACGATCCCATAAACATGGGTCGACCTCGGCCAGGAGGCGGGCGATGGCTTCTAAGAAGCCGGGCGGCGCGTTGTCTAGCGACATCGCGGGACAGAGGGGGGGGGGCGGTAACTTAATTTATTCCCTTCTATGTATACACCTAAGTGTATACACAGAAACAAACAAACAAGCGATATAAATATACGTATACTAAAATATACGTATATTTACACGACCGGGAATAGGTGCATTCACCCTACAACGGAAGCGACCGACCAAGCGATACAAATATACGTATACTTAAAAAATATACGTATATTTATACGGCCGGGAACTGGTGCATTCGCCCTACGCTGCCGGTAAACTACGGCCGTTCAAACGCGTAGTGTTTTCCGGGGAGAAGAGCGGCCAAGAAACTCCCCGGCGATCACTCCTAGCTAAGTGGCTTATGGCTTTTCCCTATCACCTCGGGTTGGACGGGCCCGAGGGTGTGTGAAGGTGTGCGAACCCTCCCCGCCGGGTATAGGCGAGGAGGCGTGTGTACTTATAACTAGGTGTGCCCAAGAGTGTTTCCCTTCGCCAATCTCAATGTGCGAAGGGTTCCTAGCTGCCCTAGTGCTGAGGGCGATATGGGCCGAAGCCGTCAGCGCCCAAACCACACTAAGGAATAGGAAATGGGGTAAAGGATGTAGATCGGTTGGGATCGACTAGGAGATCCCCCAAGGCCGACGGCCCCAACCGCTTCCAACTTTGGCGTTGCCCTGAAGGGGCAAAACCGAGAACTTGGGGCGCACTCACCTGGCTTGGTTAGCACAGTATGTTTCAACCAGGTACCACCGAAAGTGGTTTTTCCCTGAAGGGGCACAAAACTGCGAAACACAGAAACACCTACTGGCTAGGCGCTGTCTTGAAAAAGACGCCGCTTTGCCAGCAATAGTGTCGAATGAGAACGCGATACGAACACCGAACGATCGTATGACGCGAAAAAACGAAATGGGCGCGGCACTTAGCGGAGCGGTTAGTAACCGACGCTAACGGACACGAATTTGGCGGGAACGAGTGAACGGGCGCGCGCGACCGTACGCAAGCGCTGCCAAAAACGGACTCTTTTAATTCATTTTTTTTTTTTTTTTTTTTTTTTTTTTTTTTTTTTTTTTTTTTTTTTTTTTGTATGACGCTACAGTTAGCCTAGGAGGCTTTCACTGCTTCACCGGACTATAGAGGCGAGCAGAGGGCTCGAGCCGTCTAGAAATTAAGTAACCCGCGCCGGAGGGCACCCCCTGTGGGGTTCGAACCTCGACTCTGGGCGATTACTGGCGGGGAGAGGGCAGAGATCATCATTTTAGGGAGTTTAGTGCAACTTTCGCTCTACGTTAATGACATGACGCGGCCCCCCGTCCGCGTTGAGGGGGGCTTTTTATCGGTACGATATGCAAACTAAGGGTCATGGAGGGCGTTGGAGGTCGCGGCGCGATCGCGGTCGTACTCTCGTCCGACGAGTACGAATTATCGGTCTGTGTGGAGTGTCACGGGAGTCTCTGATGGTTTTAATCTGAGCTAGGTAAGTAGTAATCTCGTCGTCCGGTTCGTCCAAGACGGACCTGGGACGACGGTGCTTACGCGAGAAGCCCTTGAATGGGGTGTACTTGACCGCCTTTACCACCAAATGGTTTGGATGGTGAGTGGCCGAATCAAAGTATGATTTAGACGCTTGCTTCATCCACTGCTTGATGGTAGGCAGTTGGAGATCGGCGTGTAGGTTTTTATTGCGGACGTACCATGGTGCGCCCACGGCGCGCCGCATAAACCGATTCTGCAGCGTTTGGAGTCGGTATAGGGATTTGTGACTGGCGTACGCGAACACCGGGCTGGCGTACGTCATTATCGGTCGAATGCACGTCTTGTAAATTCTCACCTTGTTAACAAGGGACATTTTACTGCGTGCATTCAAGAGGCAGTGTAATCGACCAAGAGCAAATGCGGCCCGATTGCGAACGGTCCGCAGGTGCTCCCTGAAGTTTAGCCTTTGATCGAGGATCACCCCTAAATATTTGGCTTTCCCATCCCAAGGGATAGGCTCGCCGAACATTCGGACGGGTGGTAGGATCGGGGGGGCTCTTGCCCTAGAGAAGAGCACGGCAGTGCTCTTGGAGGGGTTTATCTCGATCCTCCATTTCCTGAACCAGTCGCCTAAGGCGTCGGCTGCGGATTGGAGTCGAGAGTGAATGACACTCGGGCTCCTGCCCGAGTAATACAGAGCGGTGTCGTCTGCGAAGAGGGCCAGATGGGCCGCCTTGGGGGTGGGAATGTCGCTGGTGTACAGCGAGAACAGGAGGGGGGAGAGGACTGACCCCTGGGGAACTCCTGCTCGGATCGGGCGAGGGGTGGAGAAGGCTCCCTCGACGCGGTATCTAAAGGTACGGTCCGACAGGAAGTCTCGTATGATGTGTACGAGACGGTCTGGTACTTCGTGCTCCAACAGCTTGTATAATAAGCCGTTGTGCCAGACTCTGTCGAAGGCTTTAGCCACGTCGAAGAAGAGTGCTCCGGTGTGGAAACCTTGCCGGGCTGATTTAACGAGGACGTGTTCGACGATGCGGTGCACCTGGTGAACACATGAGTGTCTGGCTCGAAAGCCAAATTGGACGTCAGGGAGGAGTTTGTTGGCATTGGTGTATGCCAAGAGGCGGGCGTAGATTATGCGCTCGTAAAGTTTCCCCATCGTGCTGAGGAGACTTATCGGGCGATAACTAGCCGGGTCGGTTTTGACTTTGCCGGGTTTCGGTATACCAATCACTGTGGCCTGCTTCCACTGTTGTGGAAAGATGTTATTGGAAAAGGCCGCGTTGAAGATCGCGGCCAGCAGGTTAAGTAGGGGCACAGAGAAGTGCTTGAACACACGATTGGTGATACCGTCGGCGCCGGGGGCTTTACGTGGGCGGAGACCCCCGATCAGGGTCCTCACCTCGTCGATTGTGACTGGCCTAAGGGGGTCGTCGTCGTCGTCTATTACGACGGCATCGTCCTCCCGGGAGGACTCTGCCCTGGGTGCTATCGCGGTCGGGGGGAGTGGGGCAGCGAGTCTACGTTCTACCTCAGAGTCGACCTTAGTAAGGTGATCCGGGTTTACTGGTAGAGTGCTGGGCGAACATTGGGCCTCTAGACTGTCGGCCAGGCACTCCGCCTTCTCGACGTCATCGAACGCTGGGCGTTGATTCGGTCGGTGCAGCGGAGGCATGGTCGCTTGGGTGTCGGATTTGAGCCGCTTGCAGAGCTCCCAAAAGGCCAAGTGCGAAGGATCTATCTCGCTTAACTTCCTATCCCACTGGTTATCCCGCAACTCGGCTATACATTCCCTTACGGCTCGCCGAAGGGAACGCATGCGTCTGCGGTTTTCCTCAGTGTGATAGGAGTCGTAGGCTCTGATGGCTGCATTCCTCTCAGTCATCAGCTCACGCAAATCAGCCGGGAGTCTCCATCGGCTGAACTCATCAGTCGCTGGAATCTCCCGGGAACATTCGTTCACTTGGATTTGAACGTGAGTCGTGAGTGAGCCGATCGCTGCGTGCGTTTGCTCAGGGGTCTCTATGAGAGAGGGGATCGCGTCTAGATGGACCGATGATGTTGACTTGAGTTTTTCCTCAAGTTTCCTCCAATCGGTCGCATATCTGGGGGGGTCGTTCTCGCCGCGGTCGGACGGACCGGTGCGAGAGGCGAGACATAGGGTGACCGGTCTATGGTCAGAGTCTAACTCGTGTTGCACATCTATAGAAGCCAAACGTAAGTTTATGTTCTTCAGAAGTGCAACATCGAGAATGTCAGGTCTGTTGCCCACTTGGATGGGATAGTGGGTCGGTTCGAGGGGGACTATATTTTTTTTTTTTTTTTTTTTTTTTTTTTTTTTTTTTTTTTTTGTATGACGCTACAGTTAGCCTAGGAGGCTTTCACTGCTTCACCGGACTATAGAGGCGAGCAGAGGGCTCGAGCCGTCTAGAAATTAAGTAACCCGCGCCGGAGGGCACCCCCTGTGGGGTTCGAACCTCGACTCTGGGCGATTACTGGCGGGGAGAGGGCAGAGATCATCATTTTAGGGAGTTTAGTGCAACTTTCGCTCTACGTTAATGACATGACGCGGCCCCCCTCCGCGTTGAGGGGGGCTTTTTATCGGTACGATATGCAAACTAAGGGTCATGGAGGGCGTTGGAGGTCGCGGCGCGATCGCGGTCGTACTCTCGTCCGACGAGTACGAATTATCGGTCTGTGTGGAGTGTCACGGGAGTCTCTAATGGCTTTAATCTGAGCTAGGTAAGTAGTGATCTCGTCGTCCGGTTCGTCCAAGACGGACCTGGGACGACGGTGCTTACGTGAGAAGCCCTTGAATGGGGTGTACTTGACCGCCTTTACCACCAAATGGTTTGGATGGTGAGTGGCCGAATCAAAGTATGTTTTGGACGCTTGCTTCATCCACTGCTTGATGGTAGGCAGTTGGAGATCGGCGTGTAGGTTTTTATTGCGGACGTACCATGGTGCGCCCACGGCGCGCCGCATAAACCGATTCTGCAGCGTTTGGAGTCGGTATAGGGATCTGTGACTGGCGTACGCGAACACCGGGCTGGCGTACGTCATTATCGGTCGAATGCACGTCTTGTAAATTCTCACCTTGTTAACAAGGGACATTTTACTGCGTGCATTCAAGAGGCAGTGTAATCGACCAAGAGCAAATGCGGCCCGATTGCGAACGGTCCGCAGGTGCTCCCTGAAGTTTAGCCTGTGATCGAGGATCACCCCTAAATATTTGGCTTTCCCATCCCAAGGGATGGGCTCGCCGAACATTCGGACGGGTGGTAGGATCGGGGGGGCTCTTGCCCTAGAGAAGAGCACGGCAGTGCTCTTGGAGGGGTTTATCTCGATCCTCCATTTCCTGAACCAGTCGCCTAAGGCGTCGGCTGCGGATTGGAGTCGAGAGTGAATGACACTCGGGCTCCTGCCCGAGTAATACAGAGCGGTGTCGTCTGCGAAGAGGGCCAGATGGGCCGCCTTGGGGGTGGGGATGTCGCTGGTGTACAGCGAGAACAGGAGGGGGGAGAGGACTGACCCCTGGGGAACTCCTGCTCGGATCGGGCGAGGGGTGGAGAAGGCTCCCTCGACGCGGTATCTAAAGGTACGGTCCGACAGGAAGTCTCGTATGATGTGTACGAGACGGTCTGGTACTTCGTGCTCCAACAGCTTGTATAATAAGCCGTTGTGCCAGACTCTGTCGAAGGCTTTAGCCACGTCGAAGAAGAGTGCTCCGGTGTGGAAACCTTGCCGGGCTGATTTAACAAGGACGTGTTCGACGATGCGGTGCACCTGGTGAACACATGAGTGTCTGGCTCGAAAGCCAAATTGGACGTCAGGGAGGAGTTTGTTGGCATTGGTGTATGCCAAGAGGCGGGCGTAGATTATGCGCTCGTAAAGTTTCCCCATCGTGCTGAGGAGACTTATCGGGCGATAACTAGCCGGGTCGGTTTTGACTTTGCCGGGTTTCGGTATACCAATCACTGTGGCCTGCTTCCACTGTTGTGGAAAGATGTTATTGGAAAAGGCCGCGTTGAAGATCGCGGCCAGCAGGTTAAGTAGGGGCACAGAGAAGTGCTTGAACACACGATTGGTGATACCGTCGGCGCCGGGGGCTTTACGTGGGCGGAGACCCCCGATCAGGGTCCTCACCTCGTCGATTGTGACTGGCCTAAGGGGGTCGTCGTCGTCGTCTATTACGACGGCATCGTCCTCCCGGGAGGACTCTGCCCTGGGTGCTATCGCGGTCGGGGGGAGTGGGGCAGCGAGTCTACGTTCTACCTCAGAGTCGACCTTAGTAAGGTGATCCGGGTTTACTGGTAGAGTGCTGGGCGAACATTGGGCCTCTAGACTGTCGGCCAGGCACTCCGCCTTCTCGACGTCATCGAACGCTGGGCGTTGATTCGGTCGGTGCAGCGGAGGCATGGTCGCTTGGGTGTCGGATTTGAGCCGCTTGCAGAGCTCCCAAAAGGCCAAGTGCGAAGGATCTATCTCGCTTAACTTCCTATCCCACTGGTTATCCCGCAACTCGGCTATACATTCCCTTACGGCTCGCCGAAGGGAACGCATGCGTCTGCGGTTTTCCTCAGTGTGATAGGAGTCGTAGGCTCTGATGGCTGCATTCCTCTCAGTCATCAGCTCACGCAAATCAGCCGGGAGTCTCCATCGGCTGAACTCATCAGTCGCTGGAATCTCCCGGGAACATTCGTTCACTTGGATTTGAACGTGAGTCGTGAGTGAGCCGATCGCTGCGTGCGTTTGCTCAGGGGTCTCTATGAGAGAGGGGATCGCGTCTAGATGGACCGATGATGTTGACTTGAGTTTTTCCTCAAGTTTCCTCCAATCGGTCGCATATCTGGGGGGGTCGTTCTCGCCGCGGTCGGACGGACCGGTGCGAGAGGCGAGACATAGGGTGACCGGTCTATGGTCAGAGTCTAACTCGTGTTGCACATCTATAGAAGCCAAACGTAAGTTTATGTTCTTCAGAAGTGCAACATCGAGAATGTCAGGTCTGTTGCCCACTTGGATGGGATAGTGGGTCGGTTCGAGGGGGACTATAAGGTCGAAGGGGTCTTTTAATTCAGTACAAATACATGCTCTTATATTGTTGGCGACGGACCCAGGCAACTTTCGGCCGGCAACTCGTACTAAGCTACGGGAGGTACGGAACTACCGCAGCCAATTACGTTTTACGTAAATATTCAAAACATTTCGCTAAAGATGACGATAGTACTTTAATTTAGCATTTTTAAGTCATTGCGAATGCTTGTTTTGGATAATTACGATAGATATACTTACAATCTAATTACATTTAATTGATATTTTCATAAAACCTAAACATCTTAGTAGATATTAGCAGATTAAAATTAGATTATTTTTTACAGTTAGGTTTTAGGTTTTACAAAGTTAAAACCTATGTATTTACCTTATTTTCACCTATATGTATAACATATTTAAATTTCATTCACCTAATCCTAGGAATCTAGAAGTTATAACAAATTCTAGATTTCTAGGTTTTCCATGCACGCCTAGACTACCTAGGTTACCTAGGCCATATCAAATTATTGTCATCGTATAAAGATGAGTTAGTTCTACAAGGATTAGACTAGATTGAGACCTAGAATAATCTAGGTCACGTAGTAACAACCTGGGTAGCCTGGATAGGTTTTGCGCGTATACTTCGTCTTTGGTTATAGCTATATGTAAACTGATAGTTGTATTAGATAGCCCTAATCGAGGCCTATCAGAACATACCAAGTTTGTAAAGGTTGTATGCCTAGGTCACGTAGTAACAACCTAGGTAGCCTGGATAGGTTTTGCGCGTATACTTCGTCTTTGGTTATAGCTATATGTAAACTGATAGTTGTATTAGATAGCCCTAATCGAGGCCTATCAGAACATACCAAGTTTGTAAAGGTTGTATGCCTAGGTCACGTAGTAACAACCTAGGTAGCCTGGATAGGTTTTGCGCGTATACTTCGTCTTTGGTTATAGCTATATGTAAACTGATAGTTGTATTAGACAGCCCTACTTGAGGCCTATCAGAGCATACCAAATTTGTAAGGGTCATATAGCGGAAAGCTGAGTTATTAAGCATTTTCTTTTGGCAGGCGCTTAGCTACCTCGAAACTGTACCGTCACGACGACAGTTTCATAAAAAGCGATATAACTCAGCTATTTCGCTATATACCTATTTATATATATGTATATTCTGGTTTGTAATTTTATTTTACACCCTAGAAAAATAAGGGTGTCATTATAAATCCAACTTTGGGAAAATTTTTGTAAAATTGATGAATTTGTTCAGTGGGTATTTCGATATTACTTTTTAAAACATTTTAACCTAAAGTGAAAAGAGGGTACTTTTGGATTAGGCGCTTCACGCTGATTGGTGAACCCTAAAGAACAAAGACATCAATTCTGTATATAAACTGTGCGATTTTCTTGGATATTCATTCCGTATCCAGCAGTAGTACTAGAAGCAAATTGTAAACAAGAAACTCTCGTGACAATAAAAGTGAAGATTCTACTATCTACAATCGTGTTGTTCCTGTCGAGTCGACGTTGGCCTCCCCTGGTGCTACCCTGTACCAGTTACGAACCCACCCGGCGCTGGATCTGCAGTCCGATTCCTATATTGGAAGGGTGCCAGCCCATTGTTTCTGCGTGTACGGTTAACTGTAACCTGGGAACCGTACACGTTTGTTGGGCCCTTCAGAGGAAAAGGATAAGCGGGAATCAGTAGCACATTTTTCCACAACAACACTTAGTGGATTGTTCAATCGATCCACTATATAACTTGGTCCTTCGAGCCGGATTCGGGAACTGGTCAGGGTATGCCAATTACGAGGTCAGCAGCGTCTCGATCGGGAACAGCAACGTCGCGGTCGAAAACCACGGAAGAACCGTCGACCTCGGACTGGAGCATGAACACACCTGCTACGACAACAACCGCGAGTGATTCTACCCAGTCCACGCTGACCAAGCCGCTACCACCAATGGCGGGAAGAGGAGCAAAGTCACCTTCACATCACAGAGATACTACAGTACCTGCAACAGCGGCCGTGGGGGCGTCGTCGGAGCAACTACCGCCGCCGTCTACAAGCTACGCCGCCGAGGAAGGAATCACAAAAGAGACGCGTCAAGAAGAAGATAATCCAACGCTGCAGTCTTCAAGAAGAAGCCTGGCTGACGAGATTCGGCGGCATGAAGAAGTCATGGCCCGCATAGCAGAGTCCGAGAGAAAGCGGCTCGACCGAGTCAGGGAAGACCTCCAGTTCGCTACGCCCACAGGGGATAGCGGCAAGCAGCGGCTAGCCAAGCCTCCACAACCTAAGAAGTCGACCCGCGAACCGGACACACTATCGGTTCGCTCGTCGCGTAGGAGGAGAGCAGAGGTACAAGCACGGAAAGAAGTGGCGCTGAGAGAGCTTCAAATAGCGGAAGCCAGATCGAGAGTAGCTCAAGCCGAACTGGACCTCATACAAGCGGAATCAGAAGAGGAAGAAGATATGGGTGCCGGTGAAGCATTGTACGAGCGAACTCACGAGATTGAACAATGGATATTGAACTCATCATCACGGGAGAGGCGACATCAACCTGAGATTCGGGAAAACAAACCAGAACGTCGAACAGATGAAAAATCAAGCGACATGGTGGAGCTGGCTCGAGCTATCCATAAACTAGCTGAGAAGTCACAAGAAGCAAGCACATCAAGGCACAGCGAGCTGCCGTACTTCAACGGCAGCATAGAAGAATGGTTGGCGTTTAAGCGGTCATTTGAAGACACAGCCGCTTCATTCAGCAACACACAGAACCTGGCCCGTCTACGAAGATGCATACAAGGCAGGGCGAAAGAAGCAGTCCAGAGCTTGCTATTCACAGCTGAACACCCTGAAGAAGTCATGAAGGGTTTGGAGAGGCGGTATGGAAGACCTGGAGCTATAGCCTTGGCGGAGCTGGATAAAATGAAGGACCTGCCTCGAGTCACCGAGAATCCCACCGACATATGCATATTCGCAAGTAAAGTGAAGAATTCAGTCGCTACTATTAAAGCTATGAAGAAACCGCAATACCTGAGTTCTCCTGAGACCATGAAGATCATAGTCGAGAAGATGCCTGCATCAATGAAGTTCCGTTGGTTCGCCTACCACAGAAGTAGGAAAGAAGAAGATGAACAAGAGCTCATACTTGTCGAAGCATTCCTCGACGAGGAAGCCGAGATGTGTGGGGACTTCGCTCCACCCGAAGCGTACCGGGAGTCGAAGAAGCCCTACAGACCACCTGCTCCAACTCAAGGATATTGGGAGCAGAGAAGGAAGCCTGTGAACGCTGTACAGAATGCGGATCAGGAGAGAATAACTTGCCCAGTATGTGAAGAACGTCACTTCATCTACGACTGCAAGAAGTTTAAAGAAGCCAAATCAAATCAAATCAAATCAAATATTCTTTATTGCGAACATAGGTAGGTACATTGCACATTCAATGGTGTTAGTGATGTTGAGGTCGCTATGTCCAGCCGGTTAGAGCATGCAATTAATGTTACAATGTCATTATTATACTGAAAATTACAATTAAAAACATTATATACGTAAATGTCACACTTTTTACAAGTATCGATAGTAATAGATTTATATAACACCACAATAATTTAATAAAAGTAATTTAGTAATAAATTTATAATAAATTAAAAACAGAATTACCAATTAAATGAATCAATGCACAAATCGGAGTCATATAGTTTTGTCCAGAAGATATTCATTCATGCTGTAGTAAGTTTTATTCACTAACAGTTCTATCAACAGTGATTTGAATTTAGTAATATTACTTTGTGCCACAATATGTCGTGGCAATTTATTATAAATCTTAGGTGCCATACCTATAAAATTTTTATTATATAATGCGGTTTTATGTGATCTGAAGCGTATTTTGTACATGTGTCTTAGACTGTTTAATGTCTCGAACAAATTTAAATTACTTCTAACAAATATGGCTACCTCATAAATGTAAAGACAAGGCAGAGTCAGTATACGTAGCTTAAAGAAAAATGGCTTACATGTATCAACACTTTTAATACCGCATATCGCCCTTAGGCATCTCTTCTGTGCCCTGAAAACGATCTCTCTATTGGTTGAATTTCCCCAGTATATTATACCAAAGCGTAGAGTTGATGTCACGTAGGCATGGTAAGCAATTATTGCAGTTTTCTGATCTACAACTTTAGATAAATTATAAAGCGCATATGAATACTTGCTTAATCGTTTACAAATATTTTCTGTGTGTGTTTTCCAAGACATATCTCTGTTCAGTGCAATTCCTAGAAAATTTGTAGTGTCACTTTCTTCTATTGTTTTGTCAAGGTAATGAATGTAAGGTTTAAAATGGCTTGTTCGCTGCTCAAATGTCATTATTTTCGTTTTGTCAAGATTAATTATTAGGTTATTTGCTTTTAACCAGTCAACTATAGCTACAAGACAGTCATTTATTTCTCTTTCAAGTGTAATTTTATCTTGAGCACTAAACACCACTGTGCTATCATCTGCAAATAAAACCATGGGATGATGCGTGACTCTAGGCATGTCATTGATGTAGATTATGAAGAGCAAGGGGCCTAAAATGCTGCCTTGGGGCACACCGTATGTAATTACTCTTTGCCGAGAAACATACGTTTTATCTGTTCTGGAGGTAGTACAGACTCTATTTATTTGTGTCATCTGTGTTCTCTTGGTTAAATACGATTTAAGCAAGTCAAGAGCATTACCCCTTACTCCATATCTCTCTAACTTGTTAATGAGTAAATTGTGATCCACGAAATCGAATGCTTTACTCATGTCCATTAATAAGGTCGCTACGGGACGTCTCATATCGATATTGGAGATTATTTTTTCGAATAGTTTAAAAATGGCCATATTAATGTTTTTATTTGTTCTAAATCCATATTGCTCTTCTACTAAAATATGCTTTTGTTCAAAAAACGAGTTTAAACTGTTATAAATTACTTTTTCAATTATTTTTGAAAAAATCGGGAGTAGGGCAATTGGCCGGTAATTACTAAGATCTCGTTTACTACCTTTTTTATGCAAGGGTTTAATAACTGATATTTTAAGTTTATCTGGGAATACCCCATGTTCTAAACATAAATTTATAATAAAACTTAAAACTGGTGCAATTATTGTTGCTACAGATTTTAGTACACTGGTGCTAATGTCATCATATCCGGTGCTATTTGTATTATTTAGGGACTTTATAATTTTTTCAATGTCAGATGGATGCGTGGGATTTAAAAATATTGAATCACAATACATGTCAAAATTTAATTGGCTAGGATTATCAATTGATTTTGATTCTATTTCGTCAATGAAAAAGTTATTAAAAGATTGAGCGATATGTTTTGGATCGGTTACCAATTCGTTACTTAAGACCATTTCTTGTATTCCTTCCCTTGGGATATTGTGTTTAGACTTATTTATTATTTGCCACGCTGCTTTACTTTTATTTCTGGCATTATTTATAAAATGTTTATTTTGACTTTTTTGTGTGAGGTGAATAATTGATTTTAGCCTTTTTGAATAGCTTTTAAATGTTCTCTTGTTTTTCAAATTGGGAGTCCTACGAAATTCCCATAGCATTTGTCTTTTGCGTTTGGAGCATAGTTTTAATCCTTTAGTAATCCATTTACTTTTCTTAGAGGCGTGGACCTTTATTTTTCTAAGTGGGAAACACAAGTCATAAAATAATTTAAATTCGTCATGAAATTTGGTGAATGCGTCATTTGGGTCATTCGATTTAAAAATGTCATTAAATGTCAGGTTTAGTAAACAGTTCTTAAATTTTTTTATATTGTCATTCGAATAATCATGTCTAAATATAAACCAATGAGAGAGCACACATGTTTTCTTGACCGGGCATTGCATCAATTGGGCAGTATGATCAGATACTGCCAACTCTATAATTTCACATTGGCTCCCTTTAACATTATGAATTATGTTGTCGATACATAATTCATAATGAAGAAAGTTAAGATATGCTTCAAGTGTCTTCGCTACAAACACTCAAGATTGAACTGCAAAGCTCCCATGTGCAAGAGATGTGGGAGATGGCATCACACACTTCTGCACTCTGAGAAGCCGCCAGAGAGGGATATAGTCAAGCCTTCTACAAGCGCGGAACTACATCGGGGTCCAGAAGGCAACGATGACGCAAGAGTAACTTCAGTTCATTGTACGAAGACCGAGGAGAAGGCATACTTGAAGATGGTACCGGTAGACCTGTTCAGACCTTGCGGACAGGCCCGCGTGCTGGCCCTATTGGATGAGGGGTCAACAATCACTCTGCTCGACTCATCGGTTGCTAAACAAATCGGCGCTGAAGGGAAGACGGAGACGGTCACCATTGAAACTGTTGGTGGGAAAACCTTAAAGAAAAACAATTCCCAAAAAATATCATTGAAGATACAAGGGATCCATCGGAGAGATAAGAGATCTATCAACGCAAGAACGATTGATGACTTGAAGCTATCCGAACAAGAAGTTGATATACGCGCATTAGAAAAATGCGCGCACCTGAGAGGTATAAAGAAGCAGCTCGCGTATTCCCAAGAGAAACCTAAGCTGTTAATTGGCCAAGACAATTGGGGCCTTATAGTCACACGAAGACTGAAAAAAGGAAGAGCCGCAGAACCCGCAGCATCCCTTACCAATCTCGGTTGGGTGCTACACGGATGCGACACCGGAGCAAACGCAGTGGTCAACTTTCTTTGCGACAGCAAGGAAGATATAGAAGAAGTCGTACGTCACCACTTCCAGTTGGAATCACTGGGGATTCAAGCCCGATTACCGAGCAACGACAATGAAGGAAGAGCCCTAGAGATCCTGGAAAAGACTACGAGAAGATTGCCATGCGGACGCTTTGAAACCGGATTGCTGTGGCGCAAAGAAGGCGAGACCTTGCCTAACAATTATGCGCAAGCATACCGACGCTTAGCCTACATTGAAAGGAAGCTAAGTCGTGACAATGAGTTGAGCTGCTCGTATAAACATCAAATACGCAGTCTCATGGAAAATGGGTACGCAGAGAAGGCGCCCAAATCTCTCACGGTCGAAAGAACATTTTATTTACCTCACTTTGCGGTTGTACATCCTGTGAAGAAGAAGCTAAGGATAGTATTCGACGCTGCCGCAAAGTTTGAGGGAAGAAGCCTGAACGACGTGTTGCTACCCGGACCTGACCTACTTCAGTCACTGTTCGGCATGCTCCTACGCTTCAGGGAAGGCCCAGTAGCAATCATGGCAGACATCCAAGACATGTTTCTTCGAATAAAAATAAGAGAAGAAGACAGAGATAGCCTGCGGTTCCTGTGGAGAGATGGCAAGAAAAATAACAAGCCAGACGAGTATCGAATGACGTCGGTCATCTTCGGAGCGGCATCGTCACCGGCTACAGCTATTTATGTCATGAATAAAAACGCAGAACAATTTCAAGAAACTCACCCAGAAGCTGTAAGGGCAATCAGAAGAAACCACTATATGGATGACTATCTGCAAAGCTTCGCGACAGAAAGAGAAGCTAAGAAGATATCACGAGACGTGCAAGAGATTCACGCTAAAGCAGACCTTTATTTGAAAGGGTGGGCCAGTAACCACCCAAGAGTACTTCATGTGTTTATACGCAAAAAGAAAGAGGATATCGTAGATACCATGAAGGTAAAGAAGACTCGCGGGCTTAGACGGCTCGTAAAAGAAAATTTATTGTCACTCAACGTCAGTCTACGCAGTACATCGGAGGCGCTCATTGGAGTACCTGGTGCGCTCGGTCAGGGTGGCCTTACAACCCGTCCTGAACGAGTGACACCCGCCAGAAGAAGTCTTACAAACTTTGTTCACAGAGGTCGCGCATGTAGTCAACTCGCGCCCTCTCACCGATGTCAGCATGGACCCGGACGCCAAGAGCCTGACCCCCCTCCACTTCCTGTTGGGAGGTCATGCGGAGCCGTGGAGCCGGGAGAGTTCGAGGACAAGGTACTCATCGGGAAGTCCAGCTGGAGAACTGCCCAGCGACTGACCGACCATTTTTGGACGTCCGACGTCAGGTGGGTCAAGGAATACCTGCCCACCTTGATGCCGAGGAAGATCAACGGACGAGAGACGAGCGACCCCGTGGTAGGAGACATCGTGCTCATAGTCGACGCGACCCTGCCACGCAACTCTTGGCCCCGCGGGGAGGTAGTCAAAACCTACCCCGGGCCCGATGGAAGAACCCGCAACCTGGACGTGCGAACTTCGGGAGGCGTGCTGCGGCGAGCTACGCGGCGCGTCATCGTGGTGGTTCCGGCAACACCGTCGCCAGAATCGGATGGAGTGCTGCGCACTGCGGGGGAGAATGTTGGCGACGGACCCAGGCAACTTTCGGCCGGCAACTCGTACTAAGCTACGGGAGGTACGGAACTACCGCAGCCAATTACGTTTTACGTAAATATTCAAAACATTTCGCTAAAGATGACGATAGTACTTTAATTTAGCATTTTTAAGTCATTGCGAATGCTTGTTTTGGATAATTACGATAGATATACTTACAATCTAATTACATTTAATTGATATTTTCATAAAACCTAAACATCTTAGTAGATATTAGCAGATTAAAATTAGATTATTTTTTACAGTTAGGTTTTAGGTTTTACAAAGTTAAAACCTATGTATTTACCTTATTTTCACCTATATGTATAACATATTTAAATTTCATTCACCTAATCCTAGGAATCTAGAAGTTATAACAAATTCTAGATTTCTAGGTTTTCCATGCACGCCTAGACTACCTAGGTTACCTAGGCCATATCAAATTATTGTCATCGTATAAAGATGAGTTAGTTCTACAAGGATTAGACTAGATTGAGACCTAGAATAATCTAGGTCACGTAGTAACAACCTGGGTAGCCTGGATAGGTTTTGCGCGTATACTTCGTCTTTGGTTATAGCTATATGTAAACTGATAGTTGTATTAGATAGCCCTAATCGAGGCCTATCAGAACATACCAAGTTTGTAAAGGTTGTATGCCTAGGTCACGTAGTAACAACCTAGGTAGCCTGGATAGGTTTTGCGCGTATACTTCGTCTTTGGTTATAGCTATATGTAAACTGATAGTTGTATTAGATAGCCCTAATCGAGGCCTATCAGAACATACCAAGTTTGTAAAGGTTGTATGCCTAGGTCACGTAGTAACAACCTAGGTAGCCTGGATAGGTTTTGCGCGTATACTTCGTCTTTGGTTATAGCTATATGTAAACTGATAGTTGTATTAGACAGCCCTACTTGAGGCCTATCAGAGCATACCAAATTTGTAAGGGTCATATAGCGGAAAGCTGAGTTATTAAGCATTTTCTTTTGGCAGGCGCTTAGCTACCTCGAAACTGTACCGTCACGACGACAGTTTCATAAAAAGCGATATAACTCAGCTATTTCGCTATATACCTATTTTAAAGAGAGAGAGTCCGTTTTTGGCAGCGCTTGCGTACGGTCGCGCGCGCCCGTTCACTCGTTCCCGCCAAATTCGTGTCCGTTAGCGTCGGTTACTAACCGCTCCGCTAAGTGCCGCGCCCATTTCGTTTTTTCGCGTCATACGATCGTTCGGTGTTCGTATCGCGTTCTCATTCGACACTATTGCTGGCAAAGCGGCGTCTTTTTCAAGACAGCGCCTAGCCAGTAGGTGTTTCTGTGTTTCGCAGTTTTGTGCCCCTTCAGGGAAAAACCACTTTCGGTGGTACCTGGTTGAAACATACTGTGCTAACCAAGCCAGGTGAGTGCGCCCCAAGTTCTCGGTTTTGCCCCTTCAGGGCAACGCCAAAGTTGGAAGCGGTTGGGGCCGTCGGCCTTGGGGGATCTCCTAGTCGATCCCAACCGATCTACATCCTTTACCCCATTTCCTATTCCTTAGTGTGGTTTGGGCGCTGACGGCTTCGGCCCATATCGCCCTCAGCACTAGGGCAGCTAGGAACCCTTCGCACATTGAGATTGGCGAAGGGAAACACTCTTAGGGCACACCTAGTTATAAGTACACACGCCTCCTCGCCTATACCCGGCGGGGAGGGTTCGCACACCTTCACACACCCTCGGGCCCGTCCAACCCGAGGTGATAGGGAAAGGCCATAAGCCACTTAGCTAGGAGTGATCGCCGGGGAGTTTCTTGGCCGCTCTTCTCCCCGGAAAACACTACGCGTTTGAACGGCCGTAGTTTACCGGCAGCGTAGGGCGAATGCACCAGTTCCCGGCCGTATAAATATACGTATATTTTTTAAGTGTACGTATATTTGTATCGCTTGGTCGGTCGCTTCCGTTGTAGGGTGAATGCACCTATTCCCGGTCGTGTAAATATACGTATATTTTAGTATACGTATATTTATATCGCTTGTTTGTTTGTTTCTGTGTATACACTTAGGTGTATACATAGAAGGGAATAAATTAAGTTACCGCCCCCCCCCCCTCTGTGCCGCGATGTCGCTAGACAACGCGCCGCCCGGCTTCTTAGAAGCCATCGCCCGCCTCCTGGCCGAGGTCGACCCATGTTTATGGGATCGTCTCTGCCAGTTGGTGAGCGAAAAATCCCAACCGGCTGGACGGGTCCTCAACCTGGGCCAGCCGAGCTCCCCGTCCCCCTCGCCTGACAAGATAGTCAGGCGTAACCAACGCGACCGCGACCGAACTTCGGTCCCCCGTCGCTCCCCGTCCCCGTGCCCCTTACCTGCCGTGCAGGTCAGGCGCCCCATTAATACCTACGACCGGGACTTGTCCCCAGCCCGGCGTAGCCCGTCCCCCTCACCTGTCCCCTCTTACGGCGGGCGCACTCTGCGTACCCCGTCCCCCTCACCGGCCCCCTCTTACGGGGTACGCACTCTGCGTACCCCGCCGCCCTCTCCGACCAAGCAGGTCAGGCGCCGCCGTCGCGGTGGCGATCGCGATAGCGAAAGCGACCGCGACGGTGCCCGAGACCGCTCCCCGGTCCCCACACTCCGGACCCCGACCCCCTCATCCAGGAGGAAGGAGTCCGAGCGCTTCCGAGACCGCGATCTCACCCCCGCTCACCGCAACCTCTCCCCATCGCCGTCCGCGAACTCCGACATGGAGTGCGGAGGCGACTTGGCCCCAGTGGAGCCCTGGCAGAAGGTGGAGCGGAAGCGGGCCCGCAAGTCCCCCACCCCAAACTTCTCTTCGGACTCGGACGCCGAGTCCCGCCCCGCCGTCCTGAGCTTGAAAAAGCTCAAGACGGACCCCCCTAAGGCCAAGCGCCTGACCCCTTCCGCGGTGAGGGCCACCCCAAAGCCCTCCGACGCCTCTTCCAAGAGCGTCAAACCGCCCCCCATAATGCTCCTGTCCACCGACAAGTGGAATAACTTGTCGATGACATTGAAGGAGCGCGGAGTTATCGCCCTCCGCAACACATATATACAGAAAGATAATACGATGAAGCTGCAGGTGCAAACCTCGGCCGAATATCGTACGATGACCTCTTTATTCGACTCCTTAAGAGTCGATTATTATACCTACGGAACCGCGGAGGACAAGTCCCTCCGCGTAGTCATCCGTCGCGTCTGTCGACACTTGTCGATAGACCTTATTAAGGAGGACATGTTATCCCAGGGGTTCCCCGTCCGCGAGGTGCATCGCATGCGCCGCTCGAACGGAGGGGAGCCCTACGACATGCTCCTCGTCCATCTGGACCCTACGCCGGAGGGTCAGAAAATCTTTGCCAACCTGAAAACCCTGTGTGGTGTCGGCGGCCTTAAGGTCGAAGAGCCACACAAGGGGACCGTACAGGGGCAGTGCCATAACTGCCAACTGTACGGGCATTCATCAAAACATTGCCGAGTTGCCCCCCGGTGCGTGAAATGCCTCACGCCCGGCCACCACACCTCGGAGTGCCCTCGTCCCAAGGAGCGGAGCGAAAACTCCGCCCCCCCAGGCTGTGTCAACTGCCAAACCCTGGGCCACCCCGCCAACTATCGCGGATGCCCCAAAGCCCCAGTGAGGGCACCCCGCCCCGTAAAACAGCGCAGTAAGCGCAACGGCCGCAAAGCCGAAGCGCAGCCTGCCCCCCCTCAGCCCCAGTCTCCGAAACCGGTCCCACTGATGTCCCTCGACCTTCGAGGGGTCTCACTGAGACCCATGAGACCATCCTGGCCAATGCCAGAGTATAACGGTCCGGCCAAGGTGGCGACTGTGGGGGACGCCCCGAAGGTGGCGCCGGCGCCGCCCAAGGAGGCGTCTCCCAGACCCGCCACTAGCGCGGCCCCCCCCACCCCCTGGGCTTATAACCCTCTAACTAAGAGGGCGAACGCCCCGAAGGCTTCTAAGCCTAACACCGCCGCCCCCAAATCCCGAGCGCCCCCAGCGAACAGCAAGGGGCGCGCCTCGGGTTTTGCGGAGCGCATTAAATCCAAAGGTTGGGAGTTACTCGACGAGTTCGAGGAACTCTCTGCGAGGGCCGAGGCCGACCCCGGCAACCTCCAACTGGCGATCGACGCGGCACACGTTTACCGCCGCTTCATTAAATCTATACGCCCATAAATGGCGGTCCCGGTGATTACAACGTGTGTCGCAAATAGGACCAAACCTAGATCCCTAAGGATCGGTTTTTTCAACGCCGACGGACTTGATAAACAACGCGATGAGATCGGAGCTTTTCTCTGTGACCATCAACTTGATTTCTTTCTTGTCCAAGAAACCTTCCTCAAACCGTCCAAAAGGAGAAATCCCAACATTGCCAACTACCGTGTGGTTCGCAATGACAGGATCCACTCCCCAAAAGGGGGCACGCTGATTTACTACAAGAAATCACTGCATTGCATACCCTTGGACCCGCCCGCACTAACGAACATCGAGACCTCTGTCTGTCGGATAGGCATGACAGGACATCAACCCATCACCCTAGTCTCGGCCTACCTCCCCCCAGACAAGGAGTTGCTCCGGAGCGACCTCCAGACCCTTTACGACCTAGATGGCTCTGTCATAGTGGCAGGCGATCTCAACGCCAAGCACGTGCAGTGGAGCTGCGTCGCGAGCAACTCGCGGGGCGTCTCCCTTGCGCGAAGCCTGGAGGTCATCCCCTTCGACCTTATAGTCCCCCTCGAACCGACCCACTATCCCATCCAAGTGGGCAACAGACCTGACATTCTCGATGTTGCACTTCTGAAGAACATAAACTTACGTTTGGCTTCTATAGATGTGCAACACGAGTTAGACTCTGACCATAGACCGGTCACCCTATGTCTCGCCTCTCGCACCGGTCCGTCCGACCGCGGCGAGAACGACCCCCCCAGATATGCGACCGATTGGAGGAAACTTGAGGAAAAACTCAAGTCAACATCATCGGTCCATCTAGACGCGATCCCCTCTCTCATAGAGACCCCTGAGCAAACGCACGCAGCGATCGGCTCACTCACGACTCACGTTCAAATCCAAGTGAACGAATGTTCCCGGGAGATTCCAGCGACTGATGAGTTCAGCCGATGGAGACTCCCGGCTGATTTGCGTGAGCTGATGACTGAGAGGAATGCAGCCATCAGAGCCTACGACTCCTATCACACTGAGGAAAACCGCAGACGCATGCGTTCCCTTCGGCGAGCCGTAAGGGAATGTATAGCCGAGTTGCGGGATAACCAGTGGGATAGGAAGTTAAGCGAGATAGATCCTTCGCACTTGGCCTTTTGGGAGCTCTGCAAGCGGCTCAAATCCGACACCCAAGCGACCATGCCTCCGCTGCACCGACCGAATCAACGCCCAGCGTTCGATGACGTCGAGAAGGCGGAGTGTCTGGCCGACAGTCTAGAGGCCCAATGTTCGCCCAGCACTCTACCAGTAAACCCGGATCACCTTACTAAGGTCGACTCTGAGGTAGAATGTAGACTCGCTGCCCCACTCCCCCCGACCGCGATAGCACCCAGGGCAGAGTCCTCCCGGGAGGACGATGCCGTCGTAATAGACGACGACGACGACCCCCTTAGGCCAGTCACAATCGACGAGGTGAGGACCCTGATCGGGGGTCTCCGCCCACGTAAAGCCCCCGGCGCCGACGGTATCACCAATCGTGTGTTCAAGCACTTCTCTGTGCCCCTACTTAACCTGCTGGCCGCGATCTTCAACGCGGCCTTTTCCAATAACATCTTTCCACAACAGTGGAAGCAGGCCACAGTGATTGGTATACCGAAACCCGGCAAAGTCAAAACCGACCCGGCTAGTTATCGCCCGATAAGTCTCCTCAGCACGATGGGGAAACTTTACGAGCGCATAATCTACGCCCGCCTCTTGGCATACACCAATGCCAACAAACTCCTCCCTGACGTCCAATTTGGCTTTCGAGCCAGACACTCATGTGTTCACCAGGTGCACCGCATCGTCGAACACGTCCTCGTTAAATCAGCCCGGCAAGGTTTCCACACCGGAGCACTCTTCTTCGACGTGGCTAAAGCCTTCGACAGAGTCTGGCACAACGGCTTATTATACAAGCTGTTGGAGCACGAAGTACCAGACCGTCTCGTACACATCATACGAGACTTCCTGTCGGACCGTACCTTTAGATACCGCGTCGAGGGAGCCTTCTCCACCCCTCGCCCGATCCGAGCAGGAGTTCCCCAGGGGTCAGTCCTCTCCCCCCTCCTGTTCTCGCTGTACACCAGCGACATTCCCACCCCCAAGGCGGCCCATCTGGCCCTCTTCGCAGACGACACCGCTCTGTATTACTCGGGCAGGAGCCCGAGTGTCATTCACTCTCGACTCCAATCCGCAGCCGACGCCTTAGGCGACTGGTTCAGGAAATGGAGGATCGAGATAAACCCCTCCAAGAGCACTGCCGTGCTCTTCTCTAGGGCAAGAGCCCCCCCGATCCTACCACCCGTCCGAATGTTCGGCGAGCCTATCCCTTGGGATGGGAAAGCCAAATATTTAGGGGTGATCCTCGATCAAAGGCTAAACTTCAGGGAGCACCTGCGGACCGTTCGCAATCGGGCCGCATTTGCTCTTGGTCGATTACACTGCCTCTTGAATGCACGCAGTAAAATGTCCCTTGTTAACAAGGTGAGAATTTACAAGACGTGCATTCGACCGATAATGACGTACGCCAGCCCGGTGTTCGCGTACGCCAGTCACAGATCCCTATACCGACTCCAAACGCTGCAGAATCGGTTTATGCGGCGCGCCGTGGGCGCACCATGGTACGTCCGCAATAAAAACCTACACGCCGATCTCCAACTGCCTACCATCAAGCAGTGGATGAAGCAAGCGTCTAAATCATACTTTGATTCGGCCACTCACCATCCAAACCATTTGGTGGTAAAGGCGGTCAAGTACACCCCATTCAAGGGCTTCTCGCGTAAGCACCGTCGTCCCAGGTCCGTCTTGGACGAACCGGACGACGAGATCACTACTTACCTAGCTCAGATTAAAACCATTAGAGACTCCCGTGACACTCCACACAGACCGATAATTCGTACTCGTCGGACGAGAGTACGACCGCGATCGCGCCGCGACCTCCAACGCCCTCCATGACCCTTAGTTTGCATATCGTACCGATAAAAAGCCCCCCTCAACGCGGACGGGGGGCCGCGTCATGTCATTAACGTAGAGCGAAAGTTGCACTAAACTCCCTAAAATGATGATCTTTGCCCTCTCCCCGCCAGTAATCGCCCAGAGTCGAGGTTCGAACCCCACAGGGGGTGCCCTCCGGCGCGGGTTACTTAATTTCTAGACGGCTCGAGCCCTCTGCTCGCCTCTATAGTCCGGTGAAGCAGTGAAAGCCTCCTAGGCTAACTGTAGCGTCATACAAAAAAAAAAAAAAAAAAAAAAAAAAAAAAAAAAAAAAAACTGAATTAAAAGGAGTCCGTTTTTGGCAGCGCTTGCGTACGGTCGCGCGCGCCCGTTCACTCGTTCCCGCCAAATTCGTGTCCGTTAGCGTCGGTTACTAACCGCTCCGCTAAGTGCCGCGCCCATTTCGTTTTTTCGCGTCATACGATCGTTCGGTGTTCGTATCGCGTTCTCATTCGACACTATTGCTGGCAAAGCGGCGTCTTTTTCAAGACAGCGCCTAGCCAGTAGGTGTTTCTGTGTTTCGCAGTTTTGTGCCCCTTCAGGGAAAAACCACTTTCGGTGGTACCTGGTTGAAACATACTGTGCTAACCAAGCCAGGTGAGTGCGCCCCAAGTTCTCGGTTTTGCCCCTTCAGGGCAACGCCAAAGTTGGAAGCGGTTGGGGCCGTCGGCCTTGGGGGATCTCCTAGTCGATCCCAACCGATCTACATCCTTTACCCCATTTCCTATTCCTTAGTGTGGTTTGGGCGCTGACGGCTTCGGCCCATATCGCCCTCAGCACTAGGGCAGCTAGGAACCCTTCGCACATTGAGATTGGCGAAGGGAAACACTCTTAGGGCACACCTAGTTATAAGTACACACGCCTCCTCGCCTATACCCGGCGGGGAGGGTTCGCACACCTTCACACACCCTCGGGCCCGTCCAACCCGAGGTGATAGGGAAAGGCCATAAGCCACTTAGCTAGGAGTGATCGCCGGGGAGTTTCTTGGCCGCTCTTCTCCCCGGAAAACACTACGCGTTTGAACGGCCGTAGTTTACCGGCAGCGTAGGGCGAATGCACCAGTTCCCGGCCGTATAAATATACGTATATTTTTTAAGTATACGTATATTTGTATCGCTTGGTCGGTCGCTTCCGTTGTAGGGTGAATGCACCTATTCCCGGTCGTGTAAATATACGTATATTTTAGTATACGTATATTTATATCGCTTGTTTGTTTGTTTCTGTGTATACACTTAGGTGTATACATAGAAGGGAATAAATTAAGTTACCGCCCCCCCCCCTCTGTGCCGCGATGTCGCTAGACAACGCGCCGCCCGGCTTCTTAGAAGCCATCACCCGCCTCCTGGCCGAGGTCGACCCATGTTTATGGGATCGTCTCTGCCAGTTGGTGAGCGAAAAATCCCAACCGGCTGGACGGGTCCTCAACCTGGGCCAGCCGAGCTCCCCGTCCCCCTCGCCTGACAAGATAGTCAGGCGTAACCAACGCGACCGCGACCGAACTTCGGTCCCCCGTCGCTCCCCGTCCCCGTGCCCCTTACCTGCCGTGCAGGTCAGGCGCCCCATTAATACCTACGACCGGGACTTGTCCCCAGCCCGGCGTAGCCCGTCCCCCTCACCTGTCCCCTCTTACGGCGGGCGCACTCTGCGTACCCCGTCCCCCTCACCGGCCCCCTCTTACGGGGTACGCACTCTGCGTACCCCGCCGCCCTCTCCGACCAAGCAGGTCAGGCGCCGCCGTCGCGGTGGCGATCGCGATAGCGAAAGCGACCGCGACGGTGCCCGAGACCGCTCCCCGGTCCCCACACTCCGGACCCCGACCCCCTCATCCAGGAGGAAGGAGTCCGAGCGCTTCCGAGACCGCGATCTCACCCCCGCTCACCGCAACCTCTCCCCATCGCCGTCCGCGAACTCCGACATGGAGTGCGGAGGCGACTTGGCCCCAGTGGAGCCCTGGCAGAAGGTGGAGCGGAAGCGGGCCCGCAAGTCCCCCACCCCAAACTTCTCTTCGGACTCGGACGCCGAGTCCCGCCCCGCCGTCCTGAGCTTGAAAAAGCTCAAGACGGACCCCCCTAAGGCCAAGCGCCTGACCCCTTCCGCGGTGAGGGCCACCCCAAAGCCCTCCGACGCCTCTTCCAAGAGCGTCAAACCGCCCCCCATAATGCTCCTGTCCACCGACAAGTGGAATAACTTGTCGATGACATTGAAGGAGCGCGGAGTTATCGCCCTCCGCAACACATATATACAGAAAGATAATACGATGAAGCTGCAGGTGCAAACCTCGGCCGAATATCGTACGATGACCTCTTTATTCGACTCCTTAAGAGTCGATTATTATACCTACGGAACCGCGGAGGACAAGTCCCTCCGCGTAGTCATCCGTCGCGTCTGTCGACACTTGTCGATAGACCTTATTAAGGAGGACATGTTATCCCAGGGGTTCCCCGTCCGCGAGGTGCATCGCATGCGCCGCTCGAACGGAGGGGAGCCCTACGACATGCTCCTCGTCCATCTGGACCCTACGCCGGAGGGTCAGAAAATCTTTGCCAACCTGAAAACCCTGTGTGGTGTCGGCGGCCTTAAGGTCGAAGAGCCACACAAGGGGACCGTACAGGGGCAGTGCCATAACTGCCAACTGTACGGGCATTCATCAAAACATTGCCGAGTTGCCCCCCGGTGCGTGAAATGCCTCACGCCCGGCCACCACACCTCGGAGTGCCCTCGTCCCAAGGAGCGGAGCGAAAACTCCGCCCCCCCAGGCTGTGTCAACTGCCAAACCCTGGGCCACCCCGCCAACTATCGCGGATGCCCCAAAGCCCCAGTGAGGGCACCCCGCCCCGTAAAACAGCGCAGTAAGCGCAACGGCCGCAAAGCCGAAGCGCAGCCTGCCCCCCCTCAGCCCCAGTCTCCGAAACCGGTCCCACTGATGTCCCTCGACCTTCGAGGGGTCTCACTGAGACCCATGAGACCATCCTGGCCAATGCCAGAGTATAACGGTCCGGCCAAGGTGGCGACTGTGGGGGACGCCCCGAAGGTGGCGCCGGCGCCGCCCAAGGAGGCGTCTCCCAGACCCGCCACTAGCGCGGCCCCCCCCACCCCCTGGGCTTATAACCCTCTAACTAAGAGGGCGAACGCCCCGAAGGCTTCTAAGCCTAACACCGCCGCCCCCAAATCCCGAGCGCCCCCAGCGAACAGCAAGGGGCGCGCCTCGGGTTTTGCGGAGCGCATTAAATCCAAAGGTTGGGAGTTACTCGACGAGTTCGAGGAACTCTCTGCGAGGGCCGAGGCCGACCCCGGCAACCTCCAACTGGCGATCGACGCGGCACACGTTTACCGCCGCTTCATTAAATCTATACGCCCATAAATGGCGGTCCCGGTGATTACAACGTGTGTCGCAAATAGGACCAAACCTAGATCCCTAAGGATCGGTTTTTTCAACGCCGACGGACTTGATAAACAACGCGATGAGATCGGAGCTTTTCTCTGTGACCATCAACTTGATTTCTTTCTTGTCCAAGAAACCTTCCTCAAACCGTCCAAAAGGAGAAATCCCAACATTGCCAACTACCGTGTGGTTCGCAATGACAGGATCCACTCCCCAAAAGGGGGCACGCTGATTTACTACAAGAAATCACTGCATTGCATACCCTTGGACCCGCCCGCACTAACGAACATCGAGACCTCTGTCTGTCGGATAGGCATGACAGGACATCAACCCATCACCCTAGTCTCGGCCTACCTCCCCCCAGACAAGGAGTTGCTCCGGAGCGACCTCCAGACCCTTTACGACCTAGATGGCTCTGTCATAGTGGCAGGCGATCTCAACGCCAAGCACGTGCAGTGGAGCTGCGTCGCGAGCAACTCGCGGGGCGTCTCCCTTGCGCGAAGCCTGGAGGTCATCCCCTTCGACCTTATAGTCCCCCTCGAACCGACCCACTATCCCATCCAAGTGGGCAACAGACCTGACATTCTCGATGTTGCACTTCTGAAGAACATAAACTTACGTTTGGCTTCTATAGATGTGCAACACGAGTTAGACTCTGACCATAGACCGGTCACCCTATGTCTCGCCTCTCGCACCGGTCCGTCCGACCGCGGCGAGAACGACCCCCCCAGATATGCGACCGATTGGAGGAAACTTGAGGAAAAACTCAAGTCAACATCATCGGTCCATCTAGACGCGATCCCCTCTCTCATAGAGACCCCTGAGCAAACGCACGCAGCGATCGGCTCACTCACGACTCACGTTCAAATCCAAGTGAACGAATGTTCCCGGGAGATTCCAGCGACTGATGAGTTCAGCCGATGGAGACTCCCGGCTGATTTGCGTGAGCTGATGACTGAGAGGAATGCAGCCATCAGAGCCTACGACTCCTATCACACTGAGGAAAACCGCGGACGCATGCGTTCCCTTCGGCGAGCCGTAAGGGAATGTATAGCCGAGTTGCGGGATAACCAGTGGGATAGGAAGTTAAGCGAGATAGATCCTTCGCACTTGGCCTTTTGGGAGCTCTGCAAGCGGCTCAAATCCGACACCCAAGCGACCATGCCTCCGCTGCACCGACCGAATCAACGCCCAGCGTTCGATGACGTCGAGAAGGCGGAGTGCCTGGCCGACAGTCTAGAGGCCCAATGTTCGCCCAGCACTCTACCAGTAAACCCGGATCACCTTACTAAGGTCGACTCTGAGGTAGAACGTAGACTCGCTGCCCCACTCCCCCCGACCGCGATAGCACCCAGGGCAGAGTCCTCCCGGGAGGACGATGCCGTCGTAATAGACGACGACGACGACCCCCTTAGGCCAGTCACAATCGACGAGGTGAGGACCCTGATCGGGGGTCTCCGCCCACGTAAAGCCCCCGGCGCCGACGGTATCACCAATCGTGTGTTCAAGCACTTCTCTGTGCCCCTACTTAACCTGCTGGCCGCGATCTTCAACGCGGCCTTTTCCAATAACATCTTTCCACAACAGTGGAAGCAGGCCACAGTGATTGGTATACCGAAACCCGGCAAAGTCAAAACCGACCCGGCTAGTTATCGCCCGATAAGTCTCCTCAGCACGATGGGGAAACTTTACGAGCGCATAATCTACGCCCGCCTCTTGGCATACACCAATGCCAACAAACTCCTCCCTGACGTCCAATTTGGCTTTCGAGCCAGACACTCATGTGTTCACCAGGTGCACCGCATCGTTGAACACGTCCTCGTTAAATCAGCCCGGCAAGGTTTCCACACCGGAGCACTCTTCTTCGACGTGGCTAAAGCCTTCGACAGAGTCTGGCACAACGGCTTATTATACAAGCTGTTGGAGCACGAAGTACCAGACCGTCTCGTACACATCATACGAGACTTCCTGTCGGATCGTACCTTTAGATACCGCGTCGAGGGAGCCTTCTCCACCCCTCGCCCGATCCGAGCAGGAGTTCCCCAGGGGTCAGTCCTCTCCCCCCTCCTGTTCTCGCTGTACACCAGCGACATTCCCACCCCCAAGGCGGCCCATCTGGCCCTCTTCGCAGACGACACCGCTCTGTATTACTCGGGCAGGAGCCCGAGTGTCATTCACTCTCGACTCCAATCCGCAGCCGACGCCTTAGGCGACTGGTTCAGGAAATGGAGGATCGAGATAAACCCCTCCAAGAGCACTGCCGTGCTCTTCTCTAGGGCAAGAGCCCCCCCGATCCTACCACCCGTCCGAATGTTCGGCGAGCCTATCCCTTGGGATGGGAAAGCCAAATATTTAGGGGTGATCCTCGATCAAAGGCTAAACTTCAGGGAGCACCTGCGGACCGTTCGCAATCGGGCCGCATTTGCTCTTGGTCGATTACACTGCCTCTTGAATGCACGCAGTAAAATGTCCCTTGTTAACAAGGTGAGAATTTACAAGACGTGCATTCGACCGATAATGACGTACGCCAGCCCGGTGTTCGCGTACGCCAGTCACAAATCCCTATACCGACTCCAAACGCTGCAGAATCGGTTTATGCGGCGCGCCGTGGGCGCACCATGGTACGTCCGCAATAAAAACCTACACGCCGATCTCCAACTGCCTACCATCAAGCAGTGGATGAAGCAAGCGTCTAAATCATACTTTGATTCGGCCACTCACCATCCAAACCATTTGGTGGTAAAGGCGGTCAAGTACACCCCATTCAAGGGCTTCTCACGTAAGCACCGTCGTCCCAGGTCCGTCTTGGACGAACCGGACGACGAGATCACTACTTACCTAGCTCAGATTAAAGCCATTAGAGACTCCCGTGACACTCCACACAGACCGATAATTCGTACTCGTCGGACGAGAGTACGACCGCGATCGCGCCGCGACCTCCAACGCCCTCCATGACCCTTAGTTTGCATATCGTACCGATAAAAAGCCCCCCTCAACGCGGAGGGGGGCCGCGTCATGTCATTAACGTAGAGCGAAAGTTGCACTAAACTCCCTAAAATGATGATCTCTGCCCTCTCCCCGCCAGTAATCGCCCAGAGTCGAGGTTCGAACCCCACAGGGGGTGCCCTCCGGCGCGGGTTACTTAATTTCTAGACGGCTCGAGCCCTCTGCTCGCCTCTATAGTCCGGTGAAGCAGTGAAAGCCTCCTAGGCTAACTGTAGCGTCATACAAAAAAAAAAAAAAAAAAAAAAAAAAAAAAAAAAAAAAAAATATATACCTATTTTAAAGAGAGAGAGTCCGTTTTTGGCAGCGCTTGCGTACGGTCGCGCGCGCCCGTTCACTCGTTCCCGCCAAATTCGTGTCCGTTAGCGTCGGTTACTAACCGCTCCGCTAAGTGCCGCGCCCATTTCGTTTTTTCGCATCATACGATCGTTCGGTGTTCGTATCGCGTTCTCATTCGACACTATTGCTGGCAAAGCGGCGTCTTTTTCAAGACAGCGCCTAGCCAGTAGGTGTTTCTGTGTTTCGCAGTTTTGTGCCCCTTCAGGGAAAAACCACTTTCGGTGGTACCTGGTTGAAACATACTGTGCTAACCAAGCCAGGTGAGTGCGCCCCAAGTTCTCGGTTTTGCCCCTTCAGGGCAACGCCAAAGTTGGAAGCGGTTGGGGCCGTCGGCCTTGGGGGATCTCCTAGTCGATCCCAACCGATCTACATCCTTTACCCCATTTCCTATTCCTTAGTGTGGTTTGGGCGCTGACGGCTTCGGCCCATATCGCCCTCAGCACTAGGGCAGCTAGGAACCCTTCGCACATTGAGATTGGCGAAGGGAAACACTCTTAGGGCACACCTAGTTATAAGTACACACGCCTCCTCGCCTATACCCGGCGGGGAGGGTTCGCACACCTTCACACACCCTCGGGCCCGTCCAACCCGAGGTGATAGGGAAAGGCCATAAGCCACTTAGCTAGGAGTGATCGCCGGGGAGTTTCTTGGCCGCTCTTCTCCCCGGAAAACACTACGCGTTTGAACGGCCGTAGTTTACCGGCAGCGTAGGGCGAATGCACCAGTTCCCGGCCGTATAAATATACGTATATTTTTTAAGTGTACGTATATTTGTATCGCTTGGTCGGTCGCTTCCGTTGTAGGGTGAATGCACCTATTCCCGGTCGTGTAAATATACGTATATTTTAGTATACGTATATTTATATCGCTTGTTTGTTTGTTTCTGTGTATACACTTAGGTGTATACATAGAAGGGAATAAATTAAGTTACCGCCCCCCCCCCCCTCTGTGCCGCGATGTCGCTAGACAACGCGCCGCCCGGCTTCTTAGAAGCCATCGCCCGCCTCCTGGCCGAGGTCGACCCATGTTTATGGGATCGTCTCTGCCAGTTGGTGAGCGAAAAATCCCAACCGGCTGGACGGGTCCTCAACCTGGGCCAGCCGAGCTCCCCGTCCCCCTCGCCTGACAAGATAGTCAGGCGTAACCAACGCGACCGCGACCGAACTTCGGTCCCCCGTCGCTCCCCGTCCCCGTGCCCCTTACCTGCCGTGCAGGTCAGGCGCCCCATTAATACCTACGACCGGGACTTGTCCCCAGCCCGGCGTAGCCCGTCCCCCTCACCTGTCCCCTCTTACGGCGGGCGCACTCTGCGTACCCCGTCCCCCTCACCGGCCCCCTCTTACGGGGTACGCACTCTGCGTACCCCGCCGCCCTCTCCGACCAAGCAGGTCAGGCGCCGCCGTCGCGGTGGCGATCGCGATAGCGAAAGCGACCGCGACGGTGCCCGAGACCGCTCCCCGGTCCCCACACTCCGGACCCCGACCCCCTCATCCAGGAGGAAGGAGTCCGAGCGCTTCCGAGACCGCGATCTCACCCCCGCTCACCGCAACCTCTCCCCATCGCCGTCCGCGAACTCCGACATGGAGTGCGGAGGCGACTTGGCCCCAGTGGAGCCCTGGCAGAAGGTGGAGCGGAAGCGGGCCCGCAAGTCCCCCACCCCAAACTTCTCTTCGGACTCGGACGCCGAGTCCCGCCCCGCCGTCCTGAGCTTGAAAAAGCTCAAGACGGACCCCCCTAAGGCCAAGCGCCTGACCCCTTCCGCGGTGAGGGCCACCCCAAAGCCCTCCGACGCCTCTTCCAAGAGCGTCAAACCGCCCCCCATAATGCTCCTGTCCACCGACAAGTGGAATAACTTGTCGATGACATTGAAGGAGCGCGGAGTTATCGCCCTCCGCAACACATATATACAGAAAGATAATACGATGAAGCTGCAGGTGCAAACCTCGGCCGAATATCGTACGATGACCTCTTTATTCGACTCCTTAAGAGTCGATTATTATACCTACGGAACCGCGGAGGACAAGTCCCTCCGCGTAGTCATCCGTCGCGTCTGTCGACACTTGTCGATAGACCTTATTAAGGAGGACATGTTATCCCAGGGGTTCCCCGTCCGCGAGGTGCATCGCATGCGCCGCTCGAACGGAGGGGAGCCCTACGACATGCTCCTCGTCCATCTGGACCCTACGCCGGAGGGTCAGAAAATCTTTGCCAACCTGAAAACCCTGTGTGGTGTCGGCGGCCTTAAGGTCGAAGAGCCACACAAGGGGACCGTACAGGGGCAGTGCCATAACTGCCAACTGTACGGGCATTCATCAAAACATTGCCGAGTTGCCCCCCGGTGCGTGAAATGCCTCACGCCCGGCCACCACACCTCGGAGTGCCCTCGTCCCAAGGAGCGGAGCGAAAACTCCGCCCCCCCAGGCTGTGTCAACTGCCAAACCCTGGGCCACCCCGCCAACTATCGCGGATGCCCCAAAGCCCCAGTGAGGGCACCCCGCCCCGTAAAACAGCGCAGTAAGCGCAACGGCCGCAAAGCCGAAGCGCAGCCTGCCCCCCCTCAGCCCCAGTCTCCGAAACCGGTCCCACTGATGTCCCTCGACCTTCGAGGGGTCTCACTGAGACCCATGAGACCATCCTGGCCAATGCCAGAGTATAACGGTCCGGCCAAGGTGGCGACTGTGGGGGACGCCCCGAAGGTGGCGCCGGCGCCGCCCAAGGAGGCGTCTCCCAGACCCGCCACTAGCGCGGCCCCCCCCACCCCCTGGGCTTATAACCCTCTAACTAAGAGGGCGAACGCCCCGAAGGCTTCTAAGCCTAACACCGCCGCCCCCAAATCCCGAGCGCCCCCAGCGAACAGCAAGGGGCGCGCCTCGGGTTTTGCGGAGCGCATTAAATCCAAAGGTTGGGAGTTACTCGACGAGTTCGAGGAACTCTCTGCGAGGGCCGAGGCCGACCCCGGCAACCTCCAACTGGCGATCGACGCGGCACACGTTTACCGCCGCTTCATTAAATCTATACGCCCATAAATGGCGGTCCCGGTGATTACAACGTGTGTCGCAAATAGGACCAAACCTAGATCCCTAAGGATCGGTTTTTTCAACGCCGACGGACTTGATAAACAACGCGATGAGATCGGAGCTTTTCTCTGTGACCATCAACTTGATTTCTTTCTTGTCCAAGAAACCTTCCTCAAACCGTCCAAAAGGAGAAATCCCAACATTGCCAACTACCGTGTGGTTCGCAATGACAGGATCCACTCCCCAAAAGGGGGCACGCTGATTTACTACAAGAAATCACTGCATTGCATACCCTTGGACCCGCCCGCACTAACGAACATCGAGACCTCTGTCTGTCGGATAGGCATGACAGGACATCAACCCATCACCCTAGTCTCGGCCTACCTCCCCCCAGACAAGGAGTTGCTCCGGAGCGACCTCCAGACCCTTTACGACCTAGATGGCTCTGTCATAGTGGCAGGCGATCTCAACGCCAAGCACGTGCAGTGGAGCTGCGTCGCGAGCAACTCGCGGGGCGTCTCCCTTGCGCGAAGCCTGGAGGTCATCCCCTTCGACCTTATAGTCCCCCTCGAACCGACCCACTATCCCATCCAAGTGGGCAACAGACCTGACATTCTCGATGTTGCACTTCTGAAGAACATAAACTTACGTTTGGCTTCTATAGATGTGCAACACGAGTTAGACTCTGACCATAGACCGGTCACCCTATGTCTCGCCTCTCGCACCGGTCCGTCCGACCGCGGCGAGAACGACCCCCCCAGATATGCGACCGATTGGAGGAAACTTGAGGAAAAACTCAAGTCAACATCATCGGTCCATCTAGACGCGATCCCCTCTCTCATAGAGACCCCTGAGCAAACGCACGCAGCGATCGGCTCACTCACGACTCACGTTCAAATCCAAGTGAACGAATGTTCCCGGGAGATTCCAGCGACTGATGAGTTCAGCCGATGGAGACTCCCGGCTGATTTGCGTGAGCTGATGACTGAGAGGAATGCAGCCATCAGAGCCTACGACTCCTATCACACTGAGGAAAACCGCAGACGCATGCGTTCCCTTCGGCGAGCCGTAAGGGAATGTATAGCCGAGTTGCGGGATAACCAGTGGGATAGGAAGTTAAGCGAGATAGATCCTTCGCACTTGGCCTTTTGGGAGCTCTGCAAGCGGCTCAAATCCGACACCCAAGCGACCATGCCTCCGCTGCACCGACCGAATCAACGCCCAGCGTTCGATGACGTCGAGAAGGCGGAGTGCCTGGCCGACAGTCTAGAGGCCCAATGTTCGCCCAGCACTCTACCAGTAAACCCGGAGCACCTTACTAAGGTCGACTCTGAGGTAGAACGTAGACTCGCTGCCTCACTCCCCCCGACCGCGATAGCACCCAGGGCAGAGTCCTCCCGGGAGGACGATGCCGTCGTAATAGACGACGACGACGACCCCCTGAGGCCAGTCACAATCGACGAGGTGAGGACCCTGATCGGGGGTCTCCGCCCACGTAAAGCCACCGGCGCCGA
The DNA here is from genome assembly GCA_951640165.1 of Pseudoips prasinana. Classification (NCBI taxonomy): domain Eukaryota; kingdom Metazoa; phylum Arthropoda; class Insecta; order Lepidoptera; family Nolidae; genus Pseudoips; species Pseudoips prasinana. The sequence goes on along the minus strand of OX621241.1, from coordinate 11,540,861 downwards.
CGGTATCACCAATCGTGTGTTCAAGCACTTCTCTGTGCCCCTACTTAACCTGCTGGCCGCGATCTTCAACGCGGCCTTTTCCAATAACATCTTTCCACAACAGTGGAAGCAGGCCACAGTGATTGGTATACCGAAACCCGGCAAAGTCAAAACCGACCCGGCTAGTTATCGCCCGATAAGTCTCCTCAGCACGATGGGGAAACTTTACGAGCGCATAATCTACGCCCGCCTCTTGGCATACACCAATGCCAACAAACTCCTCCCTGACGTCCAATTTGGCTTTCGAGCCAGACACTCATGTGTTCACCAGGTGCACCGCATCGTTGAACACGTCCTCGTTAAATCAGCCCGGCAAGGTTTCCACACCGGAGCACTCTTCTTCGACGTGGCTAAAGCCTTCGACAGAGTCTGGCACAACGGCTTATTATACAAGCTGTTGGAGCACGAAGTACCAGACCGTCTCGTACACATCATACGAGACTTCCTGTCGGACCGTACCTTTAGATACCGCGTCGAGGGAGCCTTCTCCACCCCTCGCCCGATCCGAGCAGGAGTTCCCCAGGGGTCAGTCCTCTCCCCCCTCCTGTTCTCGCTGTACACCAGCGACATTCCCACCCCCAAGGCGGCCCATCTGGCCCTCTTCGCAGACGACACCGCTCTGTATTACTCGGGCAGGAGCCCGAGTGTCATTCACTCTCGACTCCAATCCGCAGCCGACGCCTTAGGCGACTGGTTCAGGAAATGGAGGATCGAGATAAACCCCTCCAAGAGCACTGCCGTGCTCTTCTCTAGGGCAAGAGCCCCCCCGATCCTACCACCCGTCCGAATGTTCGGCGAGCCTATCCCTTGGGATGGGAAAGCCAAATATTTAGGGGTGATCCTCGATCAAAGGCTAAACTTCAGGGAGCACCTGCGGACCGTTCGCAATCGGGCCGCATTTGCTCTTGGTCGATTACACTGCCTCTTGAATGCACGCAGTAAAATGTCCCTTGTTAACAAGGTGAGAATTTACAAGACGTGCATTCGACCGATAATGACGTACGCCAGCCCGGTGTTCGCGTACGCCAGTCACAAATCCCTATACCGACTCCAAACGCTGCAGAATCGGTTTATGCGGCGCGCCGTGGGCGCACCATGGTACGTCCGCAATAAAAACCTACACGCCGATCTCCAACTGCCTACCATCAAGCAGTGGATGAAGCAAGCGTCTAAATCATACTTTGATTCGGCCACTCACCATCCAAACCATTTGGTGGTAAAGGCGGTCAAGTACACCCCATTCAAGGGCTTCTCGCGTAAGCACCGTCGTCCCAGGTCCGTCTTGGACGAACCGGACGACGAGATTACTACTTACCTAGCTCAGATTAAAACCATCAGAGACTCCCGTGACACTCCACACAGACCGATAATTCGTACTCGTCGGACGAGAGTACGACCGCGATCGCGCCGCGACCTCCAACGCCCTCCATGACCCTTAGTTTGCATATCGTACCGATAAAAAGCCCCCCTCAACGCGGACGGGGGGCCGCGTCATGTCATTAACGTAGAGCGAAAGTTGCACTAAACTCCCTAAAATGATGATCTCTGCCCTCTCCCCGCCAGTAATCGCCCAGAGTCGAGGTTCGAACCCCACAGGGGGTGCCCTCCGGCGCGGGTTACTTAATTTCTAGACGGCTCGAGCCCTCTGCTCGCCTCTATAGTCCGGTGAAGCAGTGAAAGCCTCCTAGGCTAACTGTAGCGTCATACAAAAAAAAAAAAAAAAAAAAAAAAAAATATATATCTATTTATATATATGTATATTCTGGTTTGTAATTTTATTTTACACCCTAGAAAAATAAGGATGTCATTATAAATCCAACTTTGGGAAAATTTTTGTAAAATTGATGAATTTGTTCAGTGGGTATTTCGATATTACTTTTTAAAACATTTTAACCAAAAGTGAAAAGAGGGTACTTTTGGATTAGGCGCTTCACGCTGATTGGTGAACCCTAAAGAACAAAGACATCAATTCTGTATATAAACTGTGCGATTTTCTTGGATATTCGAGGAGTCTCGTTTGGACAGCCGACGCGCACGGACACGTTCGTGCGCTCCTGCCTTACCCGACTATTTCCGACTATACGTGCTCGTGTACGTTCGTCAGTTGAGATAAATCGATCGTCAGATTGGTTGAATCTCGGCAAACCTTCACACTATTAATTGGTGTAGTGGCGTCTTTTTCAAGACAGCGCTACCCCAATATAGTGTGTGTTTCTTTGTACTTTCGTGCCCCTTCAGGGAAAATCCACTTTTCTAGTGGTACTTGGTGGAAACGTAACCGTGCCAACTAAGCCAAGTTAGTGTAGCCCCAAGCACTAGGCCTTGCTCCTTCAGAGCAACGCCAGTTAATTGGAAGCGGTTTGGAATCATTGGCCTTGGGGGCTACCCTAGTCAACTCCAAATCGGAATCCCACCTCCTTACCCTACCTTCCCATTCTCTCTTGTTGTTTGGGTGCTGACGGCTTCGGCCCATATCGCCCTCTGCATTAGAGCTGCTAGGAACCCTTTCGCACAATAAGACTGGCGAGAGGGATACAAGCTTAGGGCTCACCATAGGTACACATACCTCCTCGTCTAACCCGGCGAGGAGGGTGATACACACACCAACACACCCTCGGGCCCGTCCAACCCGAGGTGATAGTTGTTAGGGACATTCTATTGTTAGAGCGACCGCCGAGAAGTTTCTTGTTAGTTCTTCTTCTCGGAACGCTCCGGGAGCGAACTAACGTAATTATTCGGTAGTTGTTAGGCTTTTAAAAACCATCACAAGATGGCCGCCCCCGTACCCGCCTCCATGGTAGACATTACCAAGGATCCCCGCTTCGTTGAAGCGCTCTTCAAGCTCCTCAAGTCCGACCCAGTTGGCTGGGTAAACTTGATGGAGACCGTCAAGACAAAGCTCATGCTTGACGATTCCCCTTGCTCCGGCGCATCTGCGCAGGAGAATCTTAGTCTCTCCGTCCCCTCCTCTTCTGCCCCGTTCACCCAGACGGACAGGCAGTCGCCACTCCCCCGTAACCGTACCCCCTCTCCATCTCAGCCTCTAGCCACAGAGGAAGAGATGGACGTCGTACCGATCGACAGCGACGACGACGCTCACAACGAGTGGACAACCGTCAGGCGCGGGAAAGCTGATAAGCGGACCCGCGGCGACAAGTCGTCGTCGTCCTCGTCTGGCAGCTCTTCCGGCTCTGATTCTGAGGCTTCGACTCAGGAGAAGAGCAAGAAGAGCGCCAAGACGAAGAAGTTGCGCACGGAGAGACCCTCCGCCACCAACTCTGTCCCCTCTTCCCCCACTACAAGCGCCCCCGCCTCACAGGCAAAGGCCAAACCCTCTGGCTTCACGGCCAAGACCACTAAGCCCCCACCTATCATGCTACTCAGCATCGATAAGTGGGAAGACTTGTCCACGACGTTAAAGTCCAAAGGTGTAGTCGCACTCAGCACTACATACATCCTCAAGGAGCAGATGTACAAAATACAGCTGCAGACCTCCACTGAATACAGGACAACGACGGCTCTCTTCGATGCACGTAAGGTAGACTACTACACTTACGGCACCGCTGAGGACAAAACACTCCGCGTGGTTATCCGCCGAGTGTGCCGTTACCTTCCCATCGACTCCATCAAGGAGGACCTAACCACCCAAGGGTACCCCGTGAGAGAGGTGCATCGGATGCGCCGATCAAACGGTGGCGAGCCCTTCGATATGGTGCTGGTCCACCTTGACGACTCGAAGGAAGGACAGAAAATCCTGACTGTCCTTAAAACAGTTTGCGGCGTCGGCGGCATCGTCGTCGAGCCGCCGCGGCGAGGGACCGTACAGGGGCAGTGCCACAACTGCCAACTGTACGGGCACTCGTCTAAGAACTGCCACGTCGCCCCGAGGTGTGTTAAATGCCTGACCCCAGGTCATCACACCTCCGAATGCTCAAGACCTAAGGATCGTAGCGAATGCTCCGAGCCACCCGGTTGTGTCAACTGCCAGTCCTTGGGACACCCTGCGAACTATCGCGGCTGTCCCAAGGCACCGGCGAGGAGACCCGCCAGGAGGCCTCGCAGCAAGCGCAACGCTCGCAAGCCTCAGGCGCAGACTAGCTCCGCCAAGCCCCAAGCAAGCCCTCCCCCGCTAATGTCCTTGGATGTCCAACAGACATCCCTGCGACCAGCAAGACCACACTGGCCTCTGCCAGATTACGTCCCCTCGACCGCACCCAAGGCTGCGGGTGAGGCGGTCGCCCCTAAGGTTGTGCCAGTCCCAGCTAAAGAGGCGTCCCCCAAACCCTCAACCAGCGCGACCCCTCCCGCCCCAGTCAAATCGGGCTGGGCTTACAACCCGCTGACCAAGAAGTCACAGGCTCCAAAGGCCCCGGCCAAAGGAGCCCAGACTCCAAAGTCATCAGCCCCAGCGCCCAAAACCCGGGCGCCCCAAGCGAATAGCAAAGGGCGCGCCTCAGGCTTTGCCGAGCGCATCATGACTCAGGGCTGGGAGTTGCTCGATCAGTTTGAGGACCTCACCCAGAGGGCCGAAGCTGATCCGACCAACATCCAGTTGGCCATCGACGCGGCACGCGTATACCGCCGCTTTATTAAATCAATACAACCGTAATGGCTGTACACCCGTTGATGACTCCCCAATTCACTTGCAGGCTAAAACCCAGATCTTTAAAGATCGGGTTTTACAATGCAGACGGATTAGCGAGACAACGCGATGAGGTCGCAGAATTCCTCTGCGATCATCAAATTGATCTCTTCCTCGTTCAAGAGACATTCCTCAAACCGAGCAAACGGAGAAGTCCTACAGTTGCCAACTATCGTATAGTTCGCAACGATAGGACTCACTCCGCCAAAGGGGGCACGCTGATTTACTTTAAGAAATCACTGCATTGCGTACCTTTGGACCCTCCCGTGCTGAAGAACATTGAGGTCTCTGTCTGTCGAATAGGCATGACAGGCCATCAGCCAATCACGATAGTCTCGGCCTACCTCCCCCCAGACAAGGAGATACTACTTAGCGATCTCCAAGCACTGTATGACTTAGATGGCTCTGTCATAGTGGCAGGCGATCTAAACTCCAAGCATGAGCAATGGAGCTGCCGTACGAGCAACTCGAACGGCCGCGCACTTGCTAATCACTTGGCAATCATTCCGTTCGACCCTATAGTCCCTCTCGGACCGACCCACTTCCCCAGAATTGACAGTCACCGACCCGACATACTCGACATAGCGCTCCTTAAGAATACAAACCTACGTTTGGCTTCTGTAGAAGTGCTACACGAGTTAGACTCCGACCATAGACCGGTCATCCTTAGTCTTGCCTCCCGCACAAGCCACTCTGGCGCGGATAGCAACCTACCACCCAGATATGTTACCGACTGGCAGAAACTTGAGGGTAAACTCAAGTCAGCCACGTCGGAGCACTTAGATTCGATTCCATCCCTCATAGAGACCCCCGAGCAAACGCATGCAGCCATCGGCTCTTTCACGACTCACATCCAAATCCAAATGAACGAATGTTCCCGGGAGGTCCCAGCGGCTGACGCGTTCAGACGGTGGAAGCTCCCGGAGGATTTGCGTGAGTTAGTGACTGAGAAGAACGCGGCCATCAGAGCCTTCGACTCCTATAACACCTTGGAAAACCGCACTCGAATGCGTGAACTACAGCGTACTGTACGTGAACGCATGACCGAGAGGCGGGATTCCGGGTGGGATAGGACGTTAACCGAGATTCAACCCTCGCGGAAGGCCTTTTGGAATCTCTGCAAGCGACTCAAGACAGATACCGACTGGACCATCCCCCCGCTGACGCGTCCGAATCAACGCCCCGCGTTCGATGACGACGAAAAAGCCGAATGCATGGCCGATAATCTAGAGACCCAATGTTCTCCCAGCACCCTACCAGTAGACCCGGAGCACCTCAATGAGGTCGACTCTGAGGTAGAACGTAGGCTCGCCATACCACTCCCTCCGACCCCAACTGCCCCCTCCCGGGAGGATGCAGACGTCGACGACGACGATCCCCTGAGGCCAGTGACCATCGAAGAGGTTAAAACTCTGATCAGGGACCTCCGCCCTCGCAAAGCCCCCGGGTACGACGGAATCACCAATCGCGTTTTCAAGCAACTTCCGTTGCTTCTACTTAGCCTGATGGTCGCGATTTTCAACGCGGCCTTTTCCAACAACATCTTTCCACACCAGTGGAAACAGGCAAACGTGATTGGCATCCCGAAACCCGGAAAACCCAAATCCGATCCGGCGAACTACCGCCCCATTAGCCTCCTCTGCGCCATGGGGAAACTCTACGAGCGCATCATTCACGCCCGTTTGTCGTCTTACATCCACGCAAACGATATCCTCCCTGACGAGCAGTTTGGCTTTCGAGCCAGACACTCCAGCGTTCACCAGGTGCATCGCATTGTCGAACACATCCTGGTGAAAGCTGCCCGTCAAAGAGCCCACACAGGAGCACTCTTCTTCGACGTGGCCAAAGCGTTCGATAAGGTCTGGCACAACGGCTTATTATATAAGCTGTTCGAACTCAAAGTGCCCGACCGTCTCGTGCACATCTTACGAGACTTCCTTACGGACCGAACGTTTAGCTACCGCGTCGAGGGAAATTACTCCTCCCTCAGACCGATACGCGCAGGAGTTCCCCAAGGCTCAGTCCTTGCCCCGCTCCTGTTCTCGCTGTACACCAGCGACATCCCCAGACCCGATAAGGCTCATCTAGCCCTCTTCGCTGACGACACAGCTCTCTACTACTCCAGTAGGAGCACGTCAGTCATCCACCGAGAACTCCAATCCTCAGCCGACGCCCTCGGCGAATGGTTCAGGAAATGGAGGATCGAAGTCAATCCCACCAAGAGCGCAGCCGTGCTCTTCTCTAGGATAGACCCCGCCCCCACCGCCGATCCCGTCCGAATGTTTGGTGAACCGATCCCCTGGGAGAAGAAAACCAAATATTTGGGAGTGATCCTCGATCGGAAGTTAAACTTCAAGGACCATCTGAGATACGCTCGTAACCGTGCCTCATTTGCCCTTTATCGATTACACGGCCTCCTGAATGCACGCAGTAAAATGTCCCTTGAAAACAAGGTGAGAATTTACAAGACGTGCATTCGACCCATGATGACCTATGCGAGCCCGGTCTTCGCGCACGCTAAGGATCGATTCATCCACCTCCTCCAGGTAGTCCAGAACAACTTTATGCGACGAGCCGCGGGCGCACCGTGGTTCGTCCGTAACAAAAGCCTCCATGCTGATCTCCAATTGCCTACCATCAGGCAATGGATGAAGCAAGCGTCCAAAAGGTACTTTGACTCTGCCACTCACCATCCAAGCAAATTGGTGGTACAGGCGGTCAAATACACTCCTTCCCGACTCTCACGTAAACACCGTCGTCCGAAGAACGTCATAGACGAATCGGACGACGAGATCACCGTTTACTTAAACCAAATCAAATCGATTAGAGACTCTCGCAACACTGCACAACCGATATTTCGTACTCGCCGGATGCGAGTACGACCGCGAACGCGTCGCGACCACCAGCGTCCTCCATGACCCTTAGTTTGCATATCGTACCGATAAAAAGCCCCCCTCAATGCGGACGGGGGGCCGCGTCATGTCATTAACGTAGAGCGAAAGTTGCACTAAACTCCCTAAAAACCATGATCTTGCCCTCTCCCCGTCAGTATCCGCCCAGAGCCGAGGTTCGAACCCCACAGGGGGTGCCCTCCGGCGCGGGTACTTAGTTTGTAGTCTATATTTGCTAGGCCGGTTAGAGCCCACGCTCACCCCTACTGCCCGGTGAAGCAGTAAAAGCCGTAAGGCTAACTGCACGCGTCATGTTAAAAAAAAAAAAAAAAAAAAAAAAAAAAAAAAAAAAAAAAAATTGGATATTCATTCCGTATCCAGCAGTAGTACTAGAAGCAAATTGTAAACAAGAAACTCTCGTGACAATAAAAGTGAAGATTCTACTATCTACAATCGTGTTGTTCCTGTCGAGTCGACGTTGGCCTCCCCTGGTGCTACCCTGTACCAGTTACGAACCCACCCGGCGCTGGATCTGCAGTCCGATTCCTATATTGGAAGGGTGCCAGCCCATTGTTTCTGCGTGTACGGTTAACTGTAACCTGGGAACCGTACACGTTTGTTGGGCCCTTCAGAGGAAAAGGATAAGCGGGAATCAGTAGCACATTTTTCCACAACAACACTTAGTGGATTGTTCAATCGATCCACTATATATATAGTGATGGTTTCTTTCTTAGGACTCATCTTCTTTCACCTCAATCGGCACTAGTTCTGAGGCACTTTACGTCAGAAAGTCGCTAAGTAGTCTGATTTGTATTGTATTGTAATTATTTGTATACACTTTTGGTTTCATTTTTACTTAATACGCTTGACACACACAATAATGATTACACAATTTTTGGTACTAAATGTTTATATTCGCGCAATTTGTTGCAAGTAAAACTATAATCTAGGGTTAAATAATATATATTATGTCTCCCACACAGTGTTATCAAATTAAAAATGTCGCATTGGTGCGTGTGGAGAGTTATAATTTTAAGGATTTAGTATAATGTTGTAAAAAGAATCTACAACATAGATCTATTTTGCAATATTTTATAATTTAAATAAATCCTTTTTATTAACGTTTTTTTCCGCTAAAAATCTCTGTTATTATATCTTAAGTAATTTATTTATGGTTGCCATAGAGGTCTGTACATATGTATGCCGCCAAAAACTCGTGCCAACTAGTACCTGCACTGCAGCAAATCTTGCAAAATTTTATTACAATTGGAATTAGTATTAATTAGCATATTTCTTTCTTTATATGCTATTTCAGTATAAAATCACGGAATTTTTTTTACAATTTGGTATGCAGCAACGTCGTTTAGTGTTGAGCACATAGATTAGATTCAATGGCTCCAAATTTAAAAAAGTGGAATACCGTGAACAGCGCACCGCAAATTAAAGCGTTGCTTTAGATATCATAGACAATAGAAAACCAGAGCATAGAAAAAAAAAAGAAAAGCAAAGAAAAATAGAAACATAATAATATCTAATATTTTGTGATTATTAATAACAGCAAGTTTACATGTAAATTTGCACTTCAATAATCGACAAAAACTTATAATATAATTTACAACAGGCATTAAATAATATTTACAATATACATTTATCGAAGTTATACTTCTTTTGGCGCGATGGAGAAAAATGATGAGAGTGAATGTTTACGATGCGCGCGCACACAGACACCAAAAAATTTAACAGCATGAAGTTAGTTCTAGGTGGTATGAGAGTGAATATAAGTACACACAAGTTTTTTTTATTATACAAAAGCCTCATCTTTGGGAGTCGAAAAAAATTTCGGCATCGCTGTCTTTGAGCATCGTGCCCAGAATGCTTGCTTATGATTACAATATAACAAAGGGAACTATGATTAGTTCCCTTTGTTATAATTACAATATAATATAATAATAATAATAATAATGTTTATTGTTCAAAAAACTTAAGCCTAAGTTACAAAATATTTTAACAGGCTAATTTAGGTCAGATTAAATGGTATAGTCAACTGTAGCCGAACTAGGCAAAGCCTGTATTTCGGCTATCAGCGCCCAACCCCTCGAGTATTGTACATTTATTTAAGCCATTTACATAATTTCATAATTATATGTTACATGTTATATCCTGAATATAATCAAATTAATAATTTGTAATGTATTTTCTTACAATGCAAAAGGAATTAAAAGAAAAGTAAAACATAATAAAAACGTTTGTGTAGTGTTTGCATGCAGGTCCTCTTATTTGTGTGGGATGAGAATGTATGTGACTGGTGTGTAAGAGGTTGTGTGTGGTGTTGTGTGTGATATTGTGTAGTAATGTGAGTGAGCATGTGGGCGTTTGTGTGAGTGTGTGTGTTTTATGAGAAATGTATGTACTATCGTATTGCTTAGGTTTTTTTAGGATGTTATTTGCAGTAGGAGTTCAGTCTGTTCATAGGTAAGACTTTTCAGGTATTCGGTAAGTTTCTTCTTACATTGTATTTTTGTTAATGGGTATATGTTTAGAATTCTGTTCAACCTATTGTAAAGTAATGGTCCAATGGAGTGGGCAAATCGTTGACAAAATGTAGTGTTAGACAGCTTAGTTCTCTCGCATACTATGTCTTTTCTTCGTTTTTGTAGGAGTAATGGTGTGTAACTTAACTTACTGTGTTGTAGGAGGACAACGCTTAACATGTATAATTGTCTCACGGTCAAAACCTCCCATTTTTCATATAATGTTGTTGTAGAGAATCTAATGGGCTTGAACGTAGCGACTTTCAGTACCGCACGCTGGGCCACCTCGATAGACTTTAAAGTGGTTTTTGACGTTCCTCCCCAAGATGATAGGCAATATGTAAGAAGTGATAATATAATTATATTAATAAAATAATATGATTACAACATAATATAATTATATAATAATCATAAGTGGTGAATTCTTGCACTCCTAGTATTGTGAGGCAGATATCCCTGTTGAGCGATGATGTTAGCGGTTCCAGACCTTTAAAAAGAAAATTCTTGTTAAGAATCAGCCCATCATATTAGTAAACCTAGCTATGAGCAGCCAGGACAGATATTTTGGAAACTGTTGGCGAGGTTAAGCTCTTATGCGCATAATCCGCGTAGTTTTTGTTTTACCAATAATTTTGTGAACACCAAATATTTCTATAAAATTGTAAGGGCCTTAGAAATTATCACACCATTAATGCCAGGCCTATGGCGTGGTAAGTAAATGCGTGCCTTACACGCCGCAGGTCGTGGGCCGATTCCCGTCCAGGACAAATATTTGTGTGCATGAACATGTATGTTTGTCCTGAGTATGGGTGTAATTATCTATATAAGTACGTATTTACAAAAAGGAAAGAGTATATGTAGTATATCAGTTATCTGGTTTCCATAGTATAAGCTCTGCTTAGTTAGCGATCAGATCGCTCAATCAAAAAAAATACGTTAGTTACGTACAAACAGTTTATAGCATAAATACGCTACTAACATAAGGAGGTAACTATATAGTAAACAAGTTGTACATCTTTCAAAGACAATGCCCGCATAAGATAAATGAATTGAGAAACATTTAATTGACGGAGACAAAGCATACCCAGAGTCAGAACAATCACACAAATAGTTGTCCTGTGCGGGAATCGAACCCAGGACAGGAAGTGGTTAGGCGATTAACTTAACCACTGCGCCACCTGTGTCGAATTGCCATGGTGAAGAGGCAGTCGGTAGTACACATATCTCATAGAACCATTAAATACCTTTTGCTTACTTAAGTATTGCGTAACTGATTTTGTTTCCATTTCTAAGTGCCTTCAAAAGAATGAGACTATAAATTAGATATAATAATATAATATAATAATATCTAGGGACAATGTCACACAGATCATCCTAGCCCCAAACTAAGCAACTACGGGTACCAGTCAGTACTCGTCATAATCGAAGTTTTTTCTTCTGTAGGTAATTCTCCAAAACTAAACTCAATCTTTTCTCTTTCAGTTATCAAACGAAAGGAAAAAATACCCACAAAAACCACAGAAAGTCTGTTTCAAACTGAAATCAGTGAATGGAAAACAATTCCTTTAATTTGATTTCATTTTCAAAAAGGCTTTCTATTGTTTTTTAACTTGTACATAACTTATACATAAATATGACTATCCATAAAACTAATTAATTATTAACATACACAAAAACTTATTATTATTAACATATCGAAGCTTGACGCTTGATGGTCACCGTAGCACAGTTGGTAGTGCTCATGCCTACGAAGCTGGTGGTCCTGGATTCAAATCCCGGTAAGTGCAAATATTTGTGTGATGAGCACGAATATTTGTTTCTGAGTCATGGATGTTTTCTATGTATATAAGTATTTATCTATCTATATATGTATGTATATCGTCGCCTGGTACCCATAGTACAAGCTTTGCTTAGTTTGGGGCTAGGATGATCTGTGTGACATTGTCCCTAGATATTATTATATTATATTATTATATATAATTTATAGTCTCATTCTTTTGAAGGCACTTAGAAATGGAAACAAAATCAGTTACGCAATATTTAAGTAAGCAAAAGGTATTTAATGGTGCCATGAGATATGTGTACTGCCGACTGCCTCTTCACCATGGCAATTCGACACAGGTGGCGCAGTGGTTAAGTTAATCGCCTAACCACTTCCTGTCCTGGGTTCGATTCCCGCACAGGACAACTATTTGTGTGATTGTTCTGACTCTGGGTATGCTTTGTCTCCGTCAATTAAATGTTTCTCAATTCATTTATCTTATGCAGGCATTGTCTTTGAAAGATGTACAACTTGTTTACTATATAGTTACCTCCTTATGTTAGTAGCGTATTTATGCTATAAACTGTTTGTACGTAACTAACGTATTTTTTTTTTGATTGAGCGATCTGATCGCTAACTAAGCAGAGCTTATACTATGGAAATCAGATAACTGATATACTACATATATACTCTTTCCTTTTTTTTAAATACGTACTTATATAGATAATTACAGCCATACTCAGGACAGACATACATGTTCATGCACACAAATATTTGTCCTGGACGGGAATCGAACCCACGACCTGCGGCGTGTAAGGCACGCATTTACTTACCACGCCATAGGCCTGGCATTAATGGTGTGATAATTTCTTACAATTTTATAGAAATATTTGGTGTTCACAATTTTTTTGGTAAAACAAAAACTACGCGGATTATGCGCATAAGAGCTTAACCTCGCCAACAGTTTCCAAAATATCAGTCCTGGCTGCTCATAGCTAGGTTTACTCATATGATGGGCTGATTCTTAACAAGAATTTTCTTTTTAAAGGTCTGGAACCGCTAACATCATCGCCCAACAGGGAGATCTGCCTCACAATACTAGGAGTGCAAGAATTCACCATCATGACGGTCGTTCTTAACTACCAGGCACTTCTGCTGTTCCTCATCGCGCACAACACCGCCATGTACCAAATGTTGTCCTACGAAATGATATCACTTAATAACGTTGACTATAATGACAGAACATTAGTGAGAGAAATATTAGCTACTTTGATCATTCGTCATTCTTTAACTTTGAATATTATTGATAAACTTAAGTTCTTATATAGTGTTCCTCTTGGAGTTAATTTTGGAACCAACGCTGTTTGTATCGCTTTATTTTTCTGTTTACCCCTGAATGAATGGCTGCAATTCATGCCTATTCTTGTGTACTGTTTCCTGGTATTTTTCCTTTATTGTTTTCTTTGTCAGAGGTTGATCAATGCTTCAGAGGAGTTTGAAAATTCTGTATTCTGTTGTGGTTGGGAGAACTTTGGTTTGAGGGAAAAAAAATTGGTATATCTGATGCTTCGCCAGGCTCAGAAGTCGGTGAAACTTTTAGCAGCGGATATTATTCCAGTGAATATTTATACGTTTGCAAGTACACTGCAGGCTATGTATAAGTTTGTTACAGTTGTTAAGTTTTAATTCTGTACAAATTAAACTTCGTAATCTTGTGGAGTTTGCTTTCTTGGTTCTCATCTTCTTTCACCTCAATCGGCAGTAGTTCTGAATCACTATTCTTCAGAAAGCCGCCAAGTAGTCTAATTTGTAATTATATTGTAATTATTTAGTAACACTTTTGGATCTTGACACACATAACACTGATTACACAATTTATAGTAGTAAATTTTCAAAATCTCACAAAAGTTATTGCAAGTAAAACTATAATCTAGGATTAAATTAATATTTATGTCTCCTGCAACACCTACTGATACAATACTCCGCAGTGTCATCACAACCAAAATTTAGTTCGGACATAGTATATAGAAACTGCTATGCTGCTATTTTTAAATATTTAATAATCTTAATTTATTTTTATTATGTTGGTAATGCAATAAAAAGTCTATTTCATTTTAGAAAGAGTGTGTTGTTTTTCTTCTAATAAAAGTGTCCGTTATCATATAATATTTTTTTTAAGTAATTTATATATGTTGCCAAAGAGGTCTATACATACATATGTATGCCGCCAATAACTAGGGCCAGCTAGGATACCAGCAATGCAGCAAATCTTATGTGGCTATTTTATTATAATTGGAATTGGTTGTGTAATATATTTTTTCTTTATATTCTTCGTTTAAAATAATAGTAGTATCCAAGGAGTCGATTCGTTATTTTAGTGTAAAATCACGGGCATTTTTTTCTACAATTTGGTATGCAGCAACGTCGTTTAGTGTTGAGCACATAGAAAAGATTCTATGGCTCCATATTTACAGAAGTGGAGCACCATGCACAACACACAGCAAATTAAAGCGTTGCTTTAGATATCATAAACAATAGAAAACCAGAGCATAGAAATAGAGACATAATTATATCTAATATTTTGTATTTATTAATAACAGTAAGTTTACATGTAAATTTGCCCTTAAATAATCGACAATAACTTATAATATAATTTACAACAGGCATTAAATAATATTTACAATATACATATATTATTATACAAAAGCCGTTTATTTATTTGGGAGTCGAAAAAAAATTCGGTATCGCTGTCTTTGAACATCCTGCCCGGAATGCTTGCTTATGATTACAATATAATTATATTATACTAGCGGCCCGGTACGTGCTTCGCTACGTATAAGGCATAGTAATAAAAAAGTGATTATTAAGTTCATTTATTCAAACAAAAAAATATTTAAAATTCCTAAAAGATGTTGATTTTACACCTTTTCAAGACTTTCTAATTTTCTCTACGTACAAACCTTCCCTGGACTTCCACGAATAATTCAAGATCAAAATTAGCCAAATCGGTAAAGGCGTTGTTGAGTTATAACATTACAACAAAAAGTGGCATTGATTTTTATATATATAGATTGTAATCATAACAAAGGGAACTATGATGAAATATAAAACAAGTAATAATATAATGGTTATTTTATCTATGAATACATAATAAAGATTTGACAGCGATGGAATATAAATCAAAATTTATTAAAACAGTACGGGGTGTAATAATGAAGCTGGAATCAGTTATTATATTGTCATTTCGACATTTTTTGGATGGTACAGCAAATCATTCAAACTTTCTAATGACTATATTGCATTAGTATATGAATTATCCAAATAACATTTGATGTGAGCATGATGCAAATAATAATTCTTAAAAGTTACTTTAAATATAATATGTTACGTAACAAAACTTCAGATTCTTTAAACGAAATTCCTACCGCTGAAACTGTGTCGCTCTTCTTGCATAGGTGGGAAAAAAATTACGACAATCGACACAATAGAAGTTTTGTATTCTCTTCTGTCCTCCTCCAAAACTAAATTCATTTTTTTTTATTTCAATCAAATGACAGAAAAACAGACCCTCAAATACCATAGAAAGGCTATTTCAAACTGAAATAAATGAGTGGAAATTAATTCCATTAATTTGATTTCAGTTTGAAATACACTTTCTACTATTTTTATTTAATGGTTCTATGATCTATTTATTTATTTATTTTGATTAAAACGTTAGAACTCCAATTACAATAATTAAATAATGCTTACAATGATAATGATTTAAAATATTAATATGGAAACATAAATATTGATTTTAATTGCCACTTCACCATAGCAATTCTTCTGGCTAGGTAAGTTGCTTTGGAGCGCCTGCAAATTTTGACATTTCTGATTTGATCCCGCAGAGATACTCCGAATATATCCTTTGCTATTTGTGTGACCTTGCACCTTCTTATAAGATAGATGGTAAGCAACCATGTCTATGTAGCGTAACTCTTCGGTGGTAAGACTCACTGGTCGAAGACTTTCAACTTGATACACTGTGGTATTGGAGACGAGAAGATGTTACGTAGCTTTCCCTAACGCTTTAATGTTTGACCGCTTTATCGCAGTTCGGTCGGCGCGGTCCGTACATATGTACCTTGTTGGATACTATAATTTTGAGTGCAGAGCCTCCCACCAGTATAAATAATAAACATTTTTTGTGTAATTTATTAAGCAAATAATAGGCATTATGGTCAAGGTAAAAATAAGAATGTGGCTTTAAATTTTGTTTTATTTACAAACCATATTATTTAAAATACCTACTCATTTAGAGGATAACGAACACAATAATATATTATCTAACTACTTTAAAAGTAAAAAAAAAATATTCTTTACAAGTTTGCTTGTATAAAAACTAGTGAGGTTTTTACACAACATACATTTATCACTGGTATAAGTATGTTATTTAAATTTTATTTTCTGATTGATTCGTTGGGCCAAAAGTGATTTTGGGACTATTCTGTAAAAAGAAAAGAATTCTCAGCATCAGTCCGAAGTCTGAGAGATAGCGGTATTATACCCCCGTGTCTCGGAGAGCACGTAAAGTCGTCGGCCCTATCTATACCTGAACTCTTTTCGTGTCGCTAAGCGTGATGGAATAGAAAGTGCTCCTGTGTTTGCGCATACACTTCTGCCTAGTTTGAAATCAGATCAGTGTGTAAGTTGTCCTAAGATATTTATTTATTTAGATATTTAAGTACAACGGGACGATCGCCATAGTCCGTCACCAGTATTTTTTTAAATTATTTCAATAGAAAATAAACTCTCATTCTAAATGATTTGTATATATTAGAAGGCCTTGTTGATTTAGCGGTAGCATGTTCAACAGCAGACAATGAGGTCCTGGGTTCAAACCCCCTCGTCGGGTAATCCCAAAAATATCTTATATACCTATCAATTGGATACTTACTTATCGAACGGGCAGTGGTTACTCTAGTGTTAAAGTTGTTCAAGTCGCCTATTAGGCCTCTGACATGGCTTAACGACTGTTGCCTAATGGCTACAACCGGGACCGACAACTTTAGGTGCCCTCCGAAGCACAGAGACACTCAGAAACTGAACCTCTTTGGCGTTCAGTATCTATGGACTGACCACCTCGCCAATCACTTAAGGACCGGTGAGAGCATCTTCTTCTTCTCTGTCGTTACGCTCTTGGCAGAGCGGTCGTGGCCACATCGAGGCATCCACGTGTCGGTGGTAAATTTCCGCACGATCTCCCGCCATCTCCCTCTGTTGGTGCACTTTTTCGGTACTAGTCCCTCCCTCTTACCCACCACTGCAACTCCTGTAAGCCAAGATCAACAGTGGCACACAAAGAAATCACCCTGAGCGGTGAAGCTCAGGCATGTCCCGGGGAATCGCTTTAACTGTCTTGGATCCCACAACGAGTTTAATCAGAAAGAGAAAAAGGAGGAGTTAGAAAATGAATAGTTCCACTTCCCTCCAGACCAAAGCGGGAGACAGAATGATGTAAAGAGGCTATAGCCTCATAAAATGAGAGATTTGCAACTAGAGAAGCCAGCTGCAAAAGCACCGCGGATCAATTTAAGGGTCCTTTAGTGAGCTGTTGGTGGACTGTCTGGCGCAGTCAGATACGCAGCTTCCTACTGCGGAATTCACTTGGTCAGTCCAGCGCATAGGAGACCTGCCACGCGATCTGGTTCCCACCACTTTTCCTTGACAGCATCTAGCTATATATAAATAAATCTGGTAATACGATTTGAAATTGACTTAGTAAATTTAATGTAAGATTTTGCTGAGGTGACCTTAACACACATTATAAAACTACCCACTCACACTAACATGATTGAATGTTTCGAAACGATTTCCTTCCATTCTGCAAGTGCGGAACGATATTACAAAATGAGTGCATTCGTTGCTTTTTTGTATTGGTAACTAGGTACTAATATAGAGCAAATGTTAATATTTAATTTCTGCTGTGTTGTGGTTGGCAAAGAATATCTCCACCCCACCTCATCCCGTGGGGGGCGTACAAATCATCCTGAGGGAATAACTCCCAGGAAACGGGCTAGCAGTGTCTCTCTGAGTACTATGATGATCATACTGCGAACGCCAACCCGTTTGTCAAGCGTGGCGCTTATGGCATATCCCTCCAAATGATGGACATAGTTCCATTGTGGAAAGCTTTTGGGGAGGCCTTTGTCCAGTACTGGACGTCATTCGGCTGACATGATGATGATGATGATGCTGATTAATATTTCTGGCGTATTGTACTGAGTAACAACCGCACTAGAGAAATAAATCTCTACCGCGGGGACTTTATAAAATGCACTTCTCGGACACAAAGTACACTTCATAGTTCCCCTGTGTCGGTAACACAGGACTATAACTTTGAATGTGCTATTGCTATGGAAGTAGTTGTCCTGGACGGAGATTGAACCCCAAACAACGAGGTAAAAGCGAGCCGACTATAAAATTAGCGTAACTATTAAAATATATTTTTTTTTGTAAATGTACCTACATAGAATTAAAAATGCGGGCCTGTCTTTGGGGACTGCCGAAAGAAGTAAAAAACTATTATTCACACTTCTAATCTAAATAATTTACAACATAATGGTTGATATTCACATTGAGATATATTCTTTATATATATATATATATATATATGTTATGTATACTAATCGGAGCTAATAGTCCGCAAGCCACGGCACGCTACGCATCGTGCTCCCGTGTGTGTTAGTGTTTTTGTGAGATACAATGTCGAAATCCACTATAGAATCCCTTGAAAAAGTGATAATAAAGTTTTTGGAGCCCATCGAGGCAAAAATGAATACAATTTTAATGACTTTGAAGAATTTAGAAGAGAAAATCAACAATACAGAAACAGCTGATCGATTTTGCAAATCATGTCGCACCGACATTTGCAAAAGCGCTGCAAGCGAATCTGACCCGAAGCGATCGAGACCGCGGACGTCCCATGCAAAAACTCCTATCGCAGCGGGCGTTAGTTGTCAACCGCCGTCGCCGGGCCAGTCCTTATCATTACCGACCAAGACAACTATTATTCTACCGACACAAGAAAAAATTCACGTGAATGCGAGAATACCAAAGTATACGGAGGCTTATAACCAAACGTATGACGATGTCACTGCTGGGATGCACAATACGACATCGCCGACATTGTTACCGAGTAACACAAAAAACTCACCGCAATCCAGCGGTGTAGAAAACTGCAAAGCCGACTCCCAGCCGTGGAAAACCGTTCGTTACGGTAAGAATGCTAAACGAGTAGCGATAACCGGCACCGGAGCGTATGATAATGAGCTTCTAACTATTGAAAAGGTACGAAAGATTCACGCATGTTTCTTTCACGAAAATACCCTACCTGACACTATTAAAGCTTACATGCACCGTAAAAACCCTGGCGCTGATACCGACTACCATGTACGTAAGTTGAAACTGAAACACAACTACTACTCCTCGTTTGTAATATCCGTGCCTGCGAGCAAATATAATTTCTTCATGTCTGCCGTGAACTGGCCGCCGGGAACTGAAGTGAGTGAGTGGTTTCACCGCAGCGCCGGGCGCCCAAGTGGAGCGTCCACCAGCGGCCCCGACCAGGTTGGTCATCGCCGGTCACAACCCTCGAGCCGCCACGACACCCGAGGGACACCAGCAGAAGCTAAATAATACCACTAGCATGGCAAACAAATGCAAACCATCTTGTGTAAATATATGTCACCAAAACATACAATCTATTAACAATAAAACCAATAAGTTAGAAGTGTTACTATCGAATGATTTAAAATGTGATATTATAATACTGACTGAACATTGGCTGCGTAGTCACCAATTAGAACGAGTGACCCTGTGTAACTATAGTCTTATATCTAGCTATTGTAGGACAACTGTAGATCATGGTGGAAGCTGCATTTACGCGCGATCCGGAATTAAAGTGGTTAATAGACCAGACTACTGTGTCTTATCAGTTGAACGAGTCTTTGAGGTAAGCGCAGTGTAGGGGAGACCGGGGCTAGAAGTTACCAGGGTAAGTTGTTCCGATTGAAATAACTCCTCGAGGAGAAGGGATAGGAATATTGTTGAAACGCGTCATAAAATGCAATGCCACAGCGCACCGATGGCGACCATCTTTGACAGGCCAGTGCCACCGGGAATATTGGAACGGCAGCACGTGCGTCGCTGATGCACGTAAGTAACTATTTTCGGATTTAGCATTTTTGGTCAGTGTCACGAATTTTAACGATTAGCGTTCAGTGTTTCATTATTTCAATCTGAAGATTTATATATTGGTGTGATACACTATCCGTAAATTCCATATGTTTTGTAACCTAATCTATATTTTGATTTTTATTCAACACTTATGATTGGGGTTAGATGTTCCTTTTTTTGGGGGCAGGTTGTGACCTCGGAACTACTTGCCTTAAATAATTTGTACCAAAAATGAAGTATGAATATTGTTATTTTCTTTCATAGCATGCGGACTTACACACGGAAAACGACATGAGGTTCAGTTTCAAAGGAGTTGCTGCAAACAGCAGCGCATGCAGTTATTAAAGAATGCAGAAAAATAAAAACTATAGCCACATTTGCCATATGACATTTTACAGATTCGTAATAAAAGTAAGATCTGGAGAAGAAAATATCACAACTGGCTACCAAAAAGCAAGAGCCGTATTTACTGAAGAACAGGAAGATAAGTCAGCATATATTAAACTGTAGTTCAATCTTCTTCGTCCTTCTGCCAAAAGAATAAGTGCTCCAGGGCCATCAGGGGTGTTAATCTGCCTCCATCTTCTAGTGTTATTGGAGAACAACTTGAAAAGCATGACTTTTTTTCCTCCAGAAACTGTACATCGTTTTCCAAAGGTACCTCGAAGGATTGGCACGCACAAAAGACGTATAAGAAAGTCCACAATTCTAACGGATACTCCTGAGAAACTGGTTTTAGCAGAAGAGCAAAGCACGAAAATAAAAGTAAGTGAAATTAAAAAATATAAAGGAAAGGGAACTAAAAATATAAAGGAAAAGAAAAAAAAATATAAAAGAAAAGGAAAACATAAAAGAAGAGTAGAATACAGAAAGGAAATGGAAAAGGAAAGGGGAAATCTGGTAAACGATCAACGTGTATTGACAAGTAGTGAAAATTCTGACAGTGAAGAGGACAGCTTACAAGTATTATTGCCCAGTGTACTGTAAGTTACTCTAGTTCACGTGCTGGAGAAGAATGGGTTCAGTGTCAAGATTTTAAGAACTGGCCCTATTCCAGTTGTAGGCATTTTCCGATATATCTTCAGAAGATTAATTATAAGTTATTTGTATTTTTGCCTATGATGGCATTTCTTTATGTATTTATGATTATAATTTTCAGCCTAAGACATAATAATCTTTAACCGTAATAATTATCAATCAGCCTTGATAATTATTACGGTTAAAGATTATTATGTCTTATAGCTGCAAGTTAATTGATAAGCTCTTAATGTTTATTAATTGTTTTAATACAAATTATAGTTACGTACTTGTTTCTTTATGTTATGTAATTGATATTTTAAGCCAAAGATAAGACAAAACTATTGAGGACTGAAATAATTACCAAGACTTGAGATGCAAGTTTTGAGAACTGCTCATTGTGACTTCAATAATTGTTTAAGGATAAATAATAATTAAATTTTAAAACATATATGTATATGTTTACCTTACCTAATTGCTGATTAATTACTACTGAATAGCAGACCTAGTATAATCTATTATTATTTCACAAACAATAGCATTAACAGATATGGTAACAACTTACCCCGGCTTCTGAACAACTTGCCCCGAGTTGGGGTAAGTTGTTACTTTCCGGCTTTGGTTATAAAAAAATTAATATCAAATAAATCTCACAACAAATGACCCAGAATACTATCTTAATAGCAAAGTGAAATATGTAGGCTGATTTTAATTGCAGCCTAGGCATATTAAAGTCGAAAATTCTTAACAAATTTTGAGGTTAACTGAAAATCGGAACTTGTAGCCCCGGTCTCCTACTTGCTCGACTTTGACTTGCTAGTTATCGGTATTTATCACTCTAACCAAACTACCCACACTGACTATTTAAAAAGATTTAACAGTTTATTGACAATGATTAATAATTCCAATACGCAGGCAATAATTATGGGAGATATTAATATAGACTTGTTAAAAAACATACCTATAACAAAAAACCTACTTGATAGCATTCATTCAAACAATTTCCAACAATTTATCAGTACGCCTACCAGATTACATCAGCAGAGCTCAACACTGCTAGATCATGTATACTCCAACATAAGTACGAACCGAATCACAGCTACGTCGTTAGAGTGTCATCTCAGCGATCACCAGGCGCAGTTGGTAGCAGTCAGCAGCGCGCGCTTTAATAAAACAGAGCCAAGGATGTGTCGAAATATGGGTAGCCAAGCTAATAAAATGAACTTTAGCGCAGCGATCGCGTCGGTCGACTGGAGTGACGTACTCGCAAAACATAGTCATAATTCCAATCAATTAGCCCAGATTATACTAAATATATTAGTGAATAAATTTGAAATATGTTTTCCTAAAAAGTTATCATTTTTGAAAAAACCGTGTAATAAATGGGTAGATAACGAAGTTATTAACTTTAAATTATTACTTTTTGACATGTACAAATTAGAAAGAATTCTACCTTTTAGCGAAGAAGTAGCCGAAAGCACTCTAAGAATGCAGACAAAGTACTCGGACATGTTGGTAGATAAGAGGAAAAACTATTTCTCTAACAAAATTTCCAAGAACCCTAATAAGGTTCGGAGTATGTGGTCATTCATAAACGAGGAAACCGGCCGTGCTAGGGAGCAGCGGGTAGACTACACGGATTTAATAAAAAACAAAAACGGTTTGCCGTTTACCTCAAAACAGCAGCTTGTAAACCAACTAAATACAGAGTTCGCAACAGCGGCCGCCAACTGCGGGGCACCTCGAGCTAACATTAGTCAGTGCATGTCCGCGTTGTGCGCTGACTCGCTACCGAGTGAGTCATCTCTGCGCCTGACACCTTTCACGGCTAGCGAAGTGGTTCGAACGCTGCAGTCGCGCATTGCAACGAAGCGTAGTACCGATATATATGGTTTATCAGTAGAACTACTAAAACCCATCATCCCTCACATCGGTACGGTACTAAGTGTACTATTTAACAATTGTATGCGAAGTGGGACTTTCCCCAATCCATTCAAAAGGGTCAAAATATCACCACTGTACAAAGGAAAGGGTAAAAAGTCAGCAATAACATCATACAGACCGATATCACTAGTTCCAGGGCTAAGCAAAATATTTGAAGTAGGCCTAAATAACCGCGTCCAAAAGTTCGTATCAGGCTCACTGTCACCCAGGCAGTATGCTTATCGTGCAGGTCTTTCCACGACGGACTTAGTCAGAGAGGTTATATCAGAAATCTGCAGGGCACGAGAGCAGGGCCTCCAAGTTGCTGTAGTTTGCTGCGACTTGTCACGTGCCTTCGACACCGCTGATCACAACCTTATCACTAATAAGCTACAGCATCTAGGAATAAGAGGACCAGCTGGCACCCTACTGACAACTTTTATGTCCGACCGTATGCAGGTCGTAGACGGAAACCTTGGACTGACGCGTTCCCTCGAACAAACGAACACAATGGGTGTTCCCCAGGGATCTTGCCTATCCAACACCCTTTTTAGTATACTGCTGAACGACTTACCATCTGCTATACCTGGTGCCCAGGTCTTTATGTACGCGGATGACGTGGCGGCTGTGGTACGTGCGCGGTCCGAAACTGACTTGACCCGTGAACTTAACGTGGTTACCGGACAACTAGCGGGATGGTTTCACTCCAATGGTTTAGCACTAAACCTGGAAAAGACGTGCTACATTCACTTCCACTTAGGAGGCCGAAAGCCGAGCCCGCTAATTGTTAAGATTGGACCTAAGTAGGTCGAGCAGGTAAACGCCACTAAACTTTTAGGCTTCACCATTGACAGTGCACTGACCTGGGAAGCACATATAGATGTGGTTTGTGGTAGGCTGAGTGGAGCGTGTTTCGCCCTGCGTCGCCTGGCTGCAACGGCATCCAGGCATGTAGTTAGGTCATGCTATTTCGCGACAGTCCATGCGACCCTCACCTACGGCGCGGAGCTTTGGGCACGGGGTGCGGACAGAATACGAGCGTTCCGTATGCAGAAGCGAGCCGTGCGAGCAATAGTGGGCATACCTGACGATACGTCCGCCAGAGGGCAGTTCAGAAATCTCAAAATTATGACACTCTGCTCAATATTTATCTACCAAATCGCAATGTATGTGAGGCGAAATCAGAATTTGTTTGATATACTAGGAGACGCACATAATTATAACACTCGGCACAGGCACAGGCTACGTACAAATAAACATAAACTATGCAAGTCAGAGAAGACGGCACAAGTAATTGGACCTGGCGTTTATAACCGGCTACCAGGTGAGATCAAAGATGCAGTTTCCACCATGACATTCAAAAGCAGGCTCAAAATGTGGCTGGTAGATAAGGAATTCTACGATTTTGACTCGGAGTTTATGAAACTACCGATGACTTAATTACTTACTATTAAGACTATTAGTTATTATAATATTACAACATAATTATTCGTTTGTAAATGTATTATTGTTATTTATTTATAAAATTATTGAAATTATTAATTGTAAATTGTGATTTTATGACTTGTAACTTGTTATCAATAAATAAATGAAATGAAATGAGCCGAGTCGGAGCTATATCTATCTATGTACAGACGCCAGCTCATCAAGCTACCCCAATCTGTAAAATTTCCCCAATTTAAAGTGAACCTTATGCTTTTGTGATAAAGTTGAAAATCTATAAAAGAAATTTGACATATTGGGGTAGCTGGATGTGCTGGCGTCTGTACATATATACAGTATACATATAACTCACGGGAAGCAGGCGGTGACGTTCATCCAAACGTTATGTTTGGATGAACGTCACCACGCACGCACGTTATGTTCATCCAAAAAGTGCTCAAGGCGCCCAATGAAGTTTTCACAAAAAAAAAATTATGGGACCAAATGGCAACTATTTCGCATCAAACTAAAAAAGAATCACGTAAATCGGATCATAAATCTCTGAGTAATCGGTGTACATACATAAAAAAAAAATACCGGTGAACTTGAGAACCTCCTCCTTTTGAAGTCGGTTAAAAAAGTACGGGGCAGTCGTTTGGAGCTGCCGATGACCGTGAAAAGTTAAAAAAAATTAACAATCTACAATATAATAGTTATACATAATTTATAGCTTATGGGAAGCGTGACGAGACTATGAGAAGAGGTTCACGGTTTTTTTTACCCGAAAAGTACATCATAGAAACACAGTATAATTTATATGTATATAGCTCATGGGAAGCGAGACGTGACGATGACGTTAGTTTAATGTTTTGTTCATTTTTGGATGTGCTCCGCGACTCAAGAATTCTCGAATAAAAAAAAATTTAAACGGTGCATTTAAAATATTTTTTAAACGAAAATTCTTGCTATTTAGTATAAAGTAACGTTTAAATTTGGCCGTAAACATCTATATAATTAATCATCATTTCGTTCTCGACATGGGACTAATTTAAATACTTTCTAAAAGCTTTCATTTAATGCAAAGTTTAGGTTACATGCCATTTAAATACGCGCATAAAAATAGAGCGACTGTTGCAGAAACGTCTCTAACACTGACCATCTCGTGCATCTCTGCATCAGCAAACACCCTGAGTCGAAGCGCGAAGCCTGGAGGTGTCCTCTCAAGTGGTTTACTTAATGTGTAGTATTATTTGCTAGATGGCTGGAGCCTAAAACACGTATGAATTTTAAGTCATTATATTGTGGTTCAAGAAATATCTAAGTAATCCCACACTGGGGTGTGACTTGAGTATTAATGTAGCCGGAGTGTTGTGAATTTCTCATACAGAAGAATCCTAATATGACTTATTGACTTAAGCCGGGATTTGAACTCAGGGCCTCATTAACTGTGGTTGAACACGCTATCACTAGACCAACGAACGTATAAGGCAGGGAGAATGCCTACGCATGCTAACCGCAAAAAGTGTCTACGGGTGGGTATGTCGGACTTGCAACGACTAAATCTACCTGCCGTGGGCTTCTCTTGGCGCCTGATGGGGGAGCCCCGGGAACGCGGGTAAGCTGCTCCGTTGCTCCCTTTTGCACCATGTCCCAGATGGTCGGGACACGTACCCTGGGAGGGCTCTGGATTGCCGCCCTTAGGCCGACTCGCAGAGGGACTGCGCCACAAACAGATCGCTGTGTTCCCGGAGCTGCTTTAAGATTAAGAATATCTAGTAAACATTTCTAAGGGTTTTACTTTGTCGGCAAACTATCTCAGTTTTTTTTTAAATCACATCTTGTTATGAAAGATAGGCATGATCACTTCTGTTATTTTTACACACCTACTTAAATAAAATTTGGCAAGTAAAGGCCGTAGGCCTTGTTTGCGCACTTAAAAGCATAAAAGTAGGCTGCTTGAAGATTGGACCGTTTATAGGTGGTACTTCCTGTTCCACCTATTTTCTGAAAGAATTTACATCTAGTTATGGTATCTTATGTGGAGTTAAGTAATATTGTTGTTGAATCACAGTTAAGTTTTTGTTAATGAATGAAATGGTTAGATTACCTAACTATTGAACCACCTAACTTCTATCTATATAAGTTGGGGGCTACTTTTAGTGAGAACAGTAACTTTTAATTGATATAATGGATTGGCTTTAAATAGTTTTACACTCATTTCTTTTTATTTAATTATGGGTACATTACGATACTACTATGAAAAGTTGTTTGAAGTGCCGTCTGACGGCTGTTGCCTATTTATTACAGAAGGAATCGACACCATAACGGCATACCCTTCATGGCATATCGAGGATCACATTTAATCCACTTTGGCATGCGATAAGTCTGTAGATGGGATTTGGCGCGCCCGCATTGCGCTAAATCACATTCATATATAGGTACTCTAACCCTATAACGTGTTTTTTCACCGGGGTTGAAAATAACAAAAGTCTATCAACTTTTCTTTGGTCCATTTGAGCAATACCAATTATCTATAGGTGCCCTACAGAAGCAGTAAGCGGAACGGTTTGTAAACATCCTATTCCTTCCTACCACGAAACACTGTTACGGCATCGCCCTTGTATGTACAATTGTATTCGTTCTGAATTGTAGAAGTCTTATAAACGTAAAAAGTAAATGACGACTAAGTTTCGCTTTCTTGGTAAGAGGTCGACCACATGTCGGGGAAATTCCGAGTCTACAGTCAGTTGCGGTCAAAACACCGTACCGTTCACTTGAAACCAGTTCGCCGGTTATAGTGCCGTGATAAATAAACGTTAATGGTCGGTGAAGTTACTTTCGTGTGAAAATGAAAGTGTTTTTCGTAGTTTGTTGCTTGTTTATCTTAGTGAATATCAGTAACAATGGCAAGGCATCGCTTGAAAGCTTTGCGCCAGCTATTGGAAATAAATTATTTGAAGATACAACAAAACATTCAGGTAACAAATTATTATCATCACTTATAATAAAAGTAAAACTAATTATATTGTTTAATAAAAATTTAAATTTGCGCGTTTAATGTATAAAGTGCTGTCTTACTAACTATCTTCTTGTTCGTATGTCCTGTGTTTCTACCCCATAAACAGTTTGAATAAAAGACCTTGAAGTTCTTTAGAACCAAAATCAAAATCATATTTATTTAATAAAAATAAAGCTAT
Organism: Pseudoips prasinana; assembly: GCA_951640165.1. Taxonomy (NCBI): domain Eukaryota; kingdom Metazoa; phylum Arthropoda; class Insecta; order Lepidoptera; family Nolidae; genus Pseudoips; species Pseudoips prasinana. The sequence goes on along the minus strand of OX621241.1, from coordinate 11,513,220 downwards.
TAACAAATAGTCAACCACTTTCTATTCTAATTCCTGAATGTCACCCCAAAGAGTCTTGTTTTGGTAGACTCTTTGGGGCTCCAATTACATATTGTTCTTCAAAAATTGAATGTCCATCAAGGAGGTCCGCTAAGACCATTTGTGCTATGACTCAAAAAACTAGTCTTACTAAGTATTTGAAATATGAGTAGACAGTATAGACTGTATACACATCTTTAAATTGTATATATCTGCAATGACTGAAAATGCTAGAATCAAATGTCTTTTGTATACTCTATTATATTGCTATATGTCTTGAACAATACTTTAGGTAACCTTCAAATTGTTAACGCAGAATAAAAATTAGTAAATATTATTAACGCGAGTAGAATAAATTTCTTTATGGGCAAGAATACATTTCCCGACCATACCATTTTACAATTATCATGATTTATTAACGATTCTGGACGAATTATTTCGAAGATAAATGCTTGGATACATTATATTGCATGTCTTGAACAATGCTTTAGGTAACCTCCAAATTGTTAATGCAGAATAACGATTAGTAAATATTTTTAACGCGAGTAGAATCAATTTCTTTATGGGCAAGAATACATTTCTTGACCTTACCATTTTACAATTATCGTGATTTATTAACGATTCTGGACGAATTATTTCGAAGTTAAATGTTAATACATTACAACTCTATATCCGGTACCTTATAAAGTGACGAAGTATGATTTAGCTATAGGTATGTATATATAATAAAACAAATATCCATATCCCTTCACTAACTATGGTAATAAATACTTGCCTACCTTTCTTAAATCCCGGTACTGTGATTCAATGATTGCCTTGCGAATGATTTGAATGATGCCTGGAAGTGACTGGAACTCGCTAGTTGCTGTCACTTACTGTCTTGTTAAGGATGCTATTTGTAGAATCTTAAAAAATGCATTCATATTTTATTGAATTAATGTAGGTGTATGTACAGTCGCCAGGACATCCAGCTACTCCGTCTGTCAATTTTTTTTTATATATTTCCAACTTTATTACCTAAGCATAAGGTTCACTTTCAATTGGGGAAGCTTGATTTGCTGGCGTCTGTATAGTAAAGAGTTACTTACAATTTACACGTGATGCACCTAGAGCAAGTGAGGATGTGGCGCTCTACCCGCAGACAAGCCATGGTGTCTGCGTTGGTTAAGTGCCTAAGACTTGACGTTTGTCTTGAAGAGTTTAACTCCTTGCAACTACTTACATACTTATAATTTTTTTTTTGAATTTTATGTAAACTAGGTCCTTCGGTGTTTGTTAATTCATAGTATTCCTCCGAATCAAGGCCATGGGAAAATGTGCCCAGAAAACTAGCCGCCTTGTTGAATAAACTAATTTATTCTTTGGCCAAAGAAAAAGCCTTGGACTCGGGAGTCGTCAACCAAGCGCGTTGAAATCTGATGATAAAGAATGCGGGCACGTCTAAACGTATACCTAAATACCTACTATTTAAAACAAAGCTCATACAATGTATAATAATATAATAATAATATATAGGCACAATGTCACACAGATCATCCTAGCTCCAAACTAAGCAAAGCTTGTACTATGGGTACCAGGCGACGATATACTTACTTATATTGATAGATAAATACTTAAATACATAGTTAACATCCATGACTCAGAAACAAATATTCGTGCTCATCACACAAATATATGTACTTACCGGGATTCGAACCCAGGACCACCAGCTTCGTAGGCAGGAGCACTACCAACTAGGCTACAGTGACCGTCAAATCCATCCATCCAATGGATAACCTTTGGAAGATATCGCTTAATGCGATAAGGCCGCCCATTATCCAAGATTCAGTTATTGTACTGTATGTGTGTCCAATATTTATTGTACTGTATGAGTATGTACCGACGCCAGCACATCAAGCTACCCCAATCTGTCAACTTTCCCCAATAGAAAGTGAACTTTATGCTTATGTGATGAAGTTGATAATCTATAAAAGAAATTTGACAGATTGGGGTAGCTGGATGTTCTGGCGTCTGTACAATAAAGAATTCTATTCTACTTTTGCAGTCAGCCATGACTGACCACACGCTTAGGTGCAACTGGCTAGAAGCATACGCAATAATTTTAGTAACAAATTATATTTGCTATACAAATACTTAAGTTTTTATTTTCGTAACTAGCTGTGCCCGCGACTTCGTCCGCGTGTTAATTAGTTTATTTCGTTTTTTAGTAAAATAAAAGACTTTTTCTAAAATAAAAGTAGCTTAAGTTACTCCTTATTACATCAGCTACCTGCCAATAAAAGTCCCGTCAAAATCGGTCCAGCCATTTCAGAGATTAGCCGGAACAAACAGACAGACAGACAGACAAAAATTGTAAAAACTGTTATTTTGGTGTATGTACCGTATATATATTCATATTTATGTAGTAAAAACCGGCTATTTCAATATTACAAACAGACACTCCAATTTTATTTATTTGTATAGATTAGTTGGTAACATACCTATTTGAATTAATTAATTTGAATGACAATGTGTTTTCCAGACAAAGTATCATGCCACCGACCTTGCAAGTTCAATGTTAAGCCGAAGCAATGTTTCAACAATTTCAAAATTGAACCTACTGTACAGAGCGACGGCCGTCCAGCCATCACGATTAACGGAGTAACTCCAGGACCACCCATACAAGCTTGTGTGAACGACGTAATTGTTGTACAAGTCCAGAATTACATCCCAGATCAAGAGATCAGTATACACTGGCATGGAATCGAACAGAAAGGAACTCCGTACATGGATGGTGTTCCAATGGTAACACAATGTCCCATTTTGTATGGTCAGACGTACAAGTACGCTTTCCTAGCTACGGCACCGGGGACGTTCTTCTACCATGCTGACTCAGGTTGGTTATGTTTTTTAATCTGATACTTTTAATTGTCTTACTTATCGTATGGGCAGTGGTTACCCTAGTGTCAGAGTTATTCAAGCCGCCCTGTAGGTCTCTCACATGATTTAACGACTGTGGTCTAATGACTACCACCGGGACCGACAGCTTAACGTGCCCTCTGAAGCACGGAGACGCTCAAAAATTAAACCACTATAGTGGTCACCCATTTATGGACTGCCCGCGAGCCTATTTACCGTGTTCTAATTTTGATTCTGAATAACCTAATTAAACCGTTATCACATATAGGCATATATGAGCTATTTGTAGAGTAAGTAAAAATGTCTCATTTGTGCTGCTGACCAGAACTCTATGACTACTATATCGGTAGACAAGATTAATGGTGCCACCGCAACTCAATCATTATCAGCTACTTTTTTTTAAATTTACATCTATCTAAGAATTGCCTAATCAGTTCTTTTTTCATTTGAATGTTGGTAAATGTCTCACTGGACATGGGAAAGTTGTTAACATTGTATTTTAAAACAAAGAAGAACTAAAATACTGTTTCTAGAACATTCACCTTACGAAACATGTTTCGCCATGAAGTTTAGTATCGACAAAACTAGTGTAAGAAAATTTTTAGTACCTAGAACGTAATATATAAAGGTATATATTATATATAAACCGTAGTATATAAGTTTTAATTTGCATAACGATTTGCACCAACATTTATTATTCTATCTTATTTATTCTATCTATATTATTGTTTATTCTATCTTAATTCACAGTTACATTGAAGATTTTGTGTACTTTGCATTCACCATATATATTATAGCTTATGAATAGAAGCAAACTTGAGTGTGGACTCTAGTATCGTTTAAAAAGAAAACATAATAGCTAGAAACTTCGCCAATCGAAAACAGTCGCAGAGTATGTTCTAATTATTTTAAGTTAATAATTAAGTTTAAATTATAGTACAAGAGCATATTTAATTTGACCAAGAACCATTATTTTAATTTGCTACGTAATTATTATAAAAAAAATCCGCTGAACACGCGACCATAAAGTAACGATACTATTCCGCTTAGCTCGCGTGGCACGTGGGAATACGGTCATCATTTTCTTTTTGTACCAAATATTTTAAAAATGTAAACAGTAAAAAAATTGTTCAATGGCTTTGCACAACTTATAAGTAATTTTAGATTTATTTAAAAAACTAATGTTTTTTTACAATTGCCAACAAGTAGGTGGCTTTATAACAAATTGTAGCACAACCCATTTTTTTAACCTAAACTTGTAAAATCGTGCAAACTGTTGCACAACATTTCAATAGTTTATATTTCTAAATAATTTTGCCATTTTTGATACAAAAAGTAAAACATCTTATGCACACCTTCAGCCTATCCAACGCCATTATCACGTGCTTGCTGTCCTGAGATACGTTCGTAAGTAATACGCTCCTCATTTTCTTTTTGTACCAAATATTTAAACAAATTAAACAGTAGAAAAATTGTGCAATGGCCTTGCATAACTTATAATGATTTTAGATTTATTTTATAAACAAATGATTTCTCTATAATTGCCAACAAGTAGGTGGTTTTATAACAAATTTTAGCACAACCCATTAGCTTTTTTTTAACCAAAACTTCTAAAATCGTGTAAACACAAAATTTCAATAGTTTACATTTCTAAATTATTTTGCCAATTTGGATACAAAAAGTAAAACATCTTCAGTCTTATTTAAAAACGCTACTTAAATTTAAGCCGGCCGCTCAACCATGGTTTATCAAATTTTTAATTTAAAAACACGATTTAACTTTGACCCGCGGTTAAGTCATGTCAAAATTTAAACCACGTCGGCCCCTGGTTTAAAGCTTGCTCAAATATGGCGGATTTTATTTGCATCAGCTGACGTTTTGTTTGACGTTTGATGTGAATGGAGGTTTTATTGAAAGTTACTAACCGTTTGAATTTTTAAATAAATACTGAATTCCAGTTGGAATCTTATCACAAACTTCAAAATCCACCGAAGAAAATTAATAGTCCTTGAAAATGCACTGTTACGATCATAAATCTATCATTCCATGTCTACCATAGAGCAAAAATCATAAAGTTTTGATACATAATCCGATTTAGTCGATTAATTTTGGTCAAGCTCTATACCAGTGCTAGAAATGTTGACCGTGTAAAATAAAATGACGTTACTTAGCTGAGAAACCTTTAAGTAGGGTTTTTAAATAAAGAAATAGTTGAGCGGGGTTTAAGTTGCTAAGCAGGGTTTAGCTGAGACATGGTTAAGCGGCGGATCACGGAATTATTTTAAATAAGAGTGCTTATGCACACCTGCAGCCTATCCAACGGCATTAACGCGTGCTTGCTGTCCTGAGATAAGTTATAACTTAAAACATAATATAATATGAAATTTAAACAATAGAATCTCTCTGTGAAATATGCCCAGTTACAAATTTGTAATATATGACTGCGGTTCCTATTTTAGTGTTTTGACGTGAAAACTTATTTTACGGTGTTTTCCACTTTTTTGAGATCGGTAAAAAATCTCATAATTAAACTTACGTCAGGACACATAACCTGATCGAAATTCGTAAGAAGGAGGAAGATTTTTTTTTAAATTCAGCTGGCCGTTATACACTCATATGACCGCAACATTTTTTTATATTATGTTAGTTTTTTTACAGCCGATTACCCAACCAAATTAAGTTCTATTTTTTAAATTTATTCCCACCATAGGAAGGGAAGCAATTACTATGAGTCTTTACCGCCCAATGGTGGAAAGTAGGATCTTCCACTCGCTGCTCGGATCAAATAAACACTTCTTTCCGAGTATGAAATTATATTTTTCACTTCTATCGGCAGTTCACAAAGACTGTCCAGGATACTATTAAAAAAAATTTTCATTCGAAAGAATTAAACCGCTATATCGACAAATATTTTCGAAATATGCAATGCACGGGAACAAAGAATCCAGGCTCAGAACATTTTGGGGTAACACAAATAGCTGTCTAACATAAACACGAGGGCGAGGGCGTGGGCGTTCAGGTAGTTGCAAGTCAACCTTAACCACTGCCTCAAACGTGCAGTCATTTAGCAATCATTCTTAGATACACGTGGTGTAAGGTTATTTCACGGCTAAGTTCACAAGCAGCACATTTCAACATTCACTTTTCAGTGACATTAGTGTTTTCATACTAATATTATAAAGGCGAACGTTTGTGAGTGTGTATGTATATTACTCTTTCACGCAAAAACTATACAATATAGCTTATATATCCGAATAACACATAGGCTATTATTTATAAAGGTTAACGCGGGTAAAACCGCGGGGCACAGCTAGAATTTCATAAGTACTTTGTTTCAGTGTCACATCAGACTGACGGCGTGTATGGACCTCTGATAATAAATCAGCCGCAGCCTCTAGAGCCACACTCTGCACTTTATGATTACGACAGAAGCGGTGAAAACACGCTAATTGTTGGCGCTAAATATCCGGAGCTGTTGACTGCCAAACTCGAGGACATTAGCCAACTGAAGCCTGATGAATTGATTATAAATAATCATGAAGATATTGCCAAGTACGTATAAATTGCTTGCAGCGGAAGCCTATTTCACTGCAGCATTTCTAACAACATAATCATCCCTATTACGAAAAAGCATATATCCCGAAAAGTCCTGTGTCTTGAAATATTTCACAAGCAAATATATCGTTGCTCTTTTCTGGGATTTATTACTGCTATAGTAAGTATTATTAATTTAAAAATACCCCTGCCGCCAAAGTAGCGACATTAAATAAAATAGAATATTTTATTTATCGTCATCCTGATATGGTCTACTGCTGGACATAGGCCTAAACCTAAAGGTTCCTAGAACGTTGCCAATTGGAGGGATTTGCCGTAGCCATCGCATTTGGCATGCTAGTTGGCGTCCGCAGTTCGGTGGTAGTTAGTAAACAGAATGCCCTGCTGTCTGACTACCTGATGTATCAAATAGAATATATTGCGACGATATGTTTTTTTTTTTTTAATATCGGAGGACAATGTCACACAGCTCATCCTAGCCCCAAACTAAGCAAAGCTTGTACTGTAGGTACCAGGCGACGATATACGTACTTATATAGATAGATAAATACTTATATACATAGAAAACATCCATGACTCAGAAACAAATATTCGTGCTCATCACACAAATATTTGCACTTACCGGGATTCGCACCCAGGACCACCAGCTTCGTAGGCAGGATCACTTCCAACTAGGCTACGGTGACCGTCAATGTTGGCAATTTATCATAAAATTTACAGGTTTCAGGTATATGTCATTATAATGGTATTGTGCATACAATAATCCGCAGTCCATTAATATTTTTCGGGCATGATTTCAATATGTCCTGCACAGAAGGCGCCATTGAAACTGCCCGCCATGATCGTAACTAATCTAAAAGTAGGTTATCATGACTTTCATTTTAACAGTAATTTTTACTATCAGAGAGTATGTACTTTATTTCTATTGTCATTAATTTGGGTGATTTTCTTGCAATAAATAAACACCGTGGCGTTTGTAGCGTTGACTACAATGTAATCACTTAAAAATGTTATTCGGCGTCGGCCAACATTTTATTTGCTTCAAGTAGCTTCTAAATGTACTCCTATGTAAACTAACCGTAATTAGTAATATTGTCTTTAATGCAAACTAATTTAAGTAACTATTTAATGACAACTATTTGTATGGCCCATAAAATGTTGTTGTGAATCAGGGTGACCTTTGTGTCTATCATTTACATGTTTGTAAAGTCCCCCACGATACACGGATTTATTTCCTAAGTTTGGGTATTAATACGCAACTTTAATTTCTTTTTCACTTAATAATTTATTACATCTCTTACAACACTCCTCAAGCTAAATTAATTTCAAGAAATTCTGTTGCATAAGTTAAAATAGTACCGTCTACATCTGTTTTTATATATATAAAATGTGTTAATTATTTGATACTTTACAGATTGGTCGTGATGGCAGGTTTTGCTTATAGACTTAGGCTGATAAATGCCATAGCTATCGAGTGTCCAGTGACTTTATCAGTAGAAGACCATGAAATGATTGTGATTGCAACTGACGGCAGACCTACCAAACCTGTTCTGGCGAGGAAAGTGGAATTATATCCAGGTAAGTTGAGACATTTAGTCATCATCATCATATCAGTCGAAAGACGTCCACTGCTGGACATAGGCTTCCCCGAAGGATCTCCACAATAGCCGGTCCTGCGCTGCCCGCATCCAGCGGCTTCCAGCGACCCGCACAAGATTGTCGGTCCACCGTGTAGGAGGCCTGCCCACGCTGCGTCTTCCGGTTCGTGGTCGCCACTTGAGAACCTTTCTGCCCCATCGGCCGTCAGTTCTACGAGCTATGTGTCCTGCCCACTGCCACTTCAGTTTGGCAATTCTTTGGGCTATGTCGGCTACTTTGGTTCGCCTGCGGATCTCAGCATTTCTGATTCGATCTCGCAGGGAAACTCCAAGCATAACCCTTTCCATTGCTTTTTGGGTGACCTTGAGCCGCCTGATAAGGCCCATAGAGAGCGACCACGTCTCTGTTCCGTAAGTCATCACTGACAACGTCGAAGACTTTCGACTTGAGACACTGCGGTATTTGGGACGAGAAGATATTACGTAGTTACCCGAACGCTGCCCAGCCGAGTTGGATTCTACGATTGACCTCCTTTTCGAAGTTGGACCTACCTAGTTGGATGGTCTGTCCTAGGTAAATATAGTTCTCTACAACTTCGAGTGCAGAGTCTCCACCCTTAACTAGAGTGGGTGCAACATGGATGTTCGACATGATTTTCGTATTATCCATCTTCATTTTCAGACCCACCTGTTAAGAGACTCTACTGAGGCCATCGAGCATTGTACCGAGGTCGTCAAGGGTCTCAGCCATGACTACTATATCGTCGGCAAATCTAAGGTGGGTGATGTACTCACCATTGACGTTGATGCCAAAGCCTTTCCAGTCCAGAAGCTTGAAGACATCTTCCAATGCAGCGATGAACAGTTTCGGAGATATGACGTCTCCCTGTCTCACGCCTCGCTGCAATTGAATAGGCGTTTTCGTACAAACACTTTAACACCTGGACATACCGATAGTCAATTTGGCACCTTTGAAGAGACCTCAGCACGGCCCATGTCTCTATAGAATCAAAGGCTTTCTCATAGTCCACAAACGCGAAGCATAATGGCTGGTTATACTCCTCGGTCTTCTATATAACTTGCCGCAGCGTATGTATGTGGTCTATGGTACTGTAGCCTTTTCATCAAACCTTCGTGCGAGACGATTCGTAATGACTCTCGAAAACAACTTGTATACATGGCTCAGCAGTGGGATGGGTCTGTAATTCTTAAATAGGGTTTTATCGCCCTTTTTGAAGAAAAGCACCACCACACTCCTGTGCCATGCTTTTGGCGTTTGACCTTCGAGTATGACGGAGTTGAATAACTTGTGAAGGGCCCGCAGGATCGGTGTACCACCCGCCTTCAGAAGCTCAGCTGTAACTCCATCATCAGCCGGCGCCTTGTTGTTTTTCAGTTGTTTGTGAGCCATTCTAATCTCGTACAGGCTGACGTGAGACATTTAGTAATTAGCATTAAGTAATTTTATCAGTTCTATTTTTAACATATTACGTCAAGGTTATTCAAATTTGAAATAAATGTTTCAAACTGACAAGTATCATGAAAACATTCTTATAACAGTATGTTGATAAATAAGCCAATCTGAGAGTAAACGGTTACCTTTTTTTTGCATAGGAAACCAAATCTTGGAGGAGCCTTCTATAGACCGAAATTTATTAAGAAGGTCAAAAATAAACACATATATTTTGTTATAATTTATCTTTTTTTTTACTCGTAACTTTGTTATACAAAACCTACCCCACTTTTTAAGTTTGTTGGACAGATATGGAAAAAAGAGCAAAGTGTAAAATGATTTACGAAATCAGTGCAGTAATAAAATAAACTTAATTTAAGGTTTGTATTGGCTCAATAATAATTATATGACACCTTAAACTTCTTTTTCAAATCAACATCAAATAATTATTTTCCAATAAACTGCTTGCCTTTAAGGTTAAGCCTGAGTAAATCGGAAGCCTATAATGAAAAATTTCATAGAGATAGTTATATTTTTCCTATATTTTTATATAAGAAAAGTCATAGAATACAGTAATAAATGAGATATTTCCTCAGAAAATAGCATTTTTAAATAATTACTGTAACGCTGATCTTAGGATTGCGCTTCAAAACGACGAATTTGACTGTGTGATTCTGTTAATTAGTATATTTATACCCATGCGTACTTCAAGTAGCGTTTGCTTGGGACCCCAACCACTATAAGTGTCATCAAAGAGAATATAAATAGTATTGTATCATTGCTGTGAGTGCTAACCTACCAATACTGTCAAAGAATAAAAATATTACGAAAAATATGAATGCGGGTAGTTTACTAAAAAACCACGGCTACGTGCGGTCGCAAACTCGCATTCCAAGCGAGGTGACTAAGGCAAACCCCTCTAAATAGCAGCGTTATGTAGACCTTTGTGGGAGGCCTATGTTCAACAGTGGATATCAGGCCGATGATTAATGTTCATCTTCAGATTTCTACACGCAAAATTTGTCAATGTTACGTTTACCAGTCTCCTTAATGAGCCCCTTCTTTTTTCACGGCTAGATATGTGCGAAACTTGATAGCCGTGTACAAATATAGCTCATACATTTACTTGGTATAACCATATTATTGTGTCGACATATATTGCTCAAGCATTTGCAAATGACCTTCTCAAGTATAGAGATATTAGAATCAGTTGCTTTTGTTAATATCATGTTCATGAATTGAGGCATAAAATGCACAAACAGTATTTAGGCTCACAGCTTGGACAGTAAATCTTTACCGTCCAGGCTGTGTGCCTGTGGAATGTACTGCCCATAACAACTAGACAATTTATGGACACCTTTAAAATTATTTATCGTCGAGATTGCATATTATTATTACACCGCTGTCGCCTTTATCTTTTCACCGATTACTTCTTGTAAATATTAATTTTGGTGATGTTTTTTACTACAAGAACCTCTAACAATATATTTACCTATTATTACGCTTATATAACTAGACACCCTCTTCTTATGTCTTTCCACTACATACTTGTTCTCTATAGAAATATCAGTAGTGATAAGATCGCCCATTATAGCAAATTGATTTTTGTTATTTACAGACGCCCGCACATCCAGCTACCCCAATCTGTCACATTTCTTTTATAGATTTTCAACTTTATCACAAAAGCATAAGGTTCACTTTAAATTGGGGAAATTTGACAGATTGGGGTAACTTAATGTGCTGGCGTCTGTACTGTGGAACCACAAAGAGTGTTTGACTTATACTTTGCATATTGTATTTAAATGTTATTTCATCTCTTCCAAAGTAAGTAGACCAAAAATTACCGAGCTGAAGTGGTAGTGGGCAGGTCACATAGCATAGCTTGTAAAATCGTTGGGGAAGAATGGTGCTCGAGTGGCGACTATGAACCCGATGACGTGGCGTGGGCAGGTCCCCTACAAGATGGACGGATGATCTCGTGAGGGTCGACGGAAGCCGCTAGTTGCGGGTAGGGCAAGACCGGCATTTGTGGAGATCTTTAGGAGGGGGGGGGGGGGGGGGGGCATTTGTCGATCGACGTTTTTCGGCTGATTTGATGACATCTCTTTGTATTTCAAATTAAATAAGAAAGTCAGTTCTCCGGAGCTCATATCTGGTTCTAATGTAACACTTACTTTCTCTAACTAGAAATAGATTAACAAAATTAAAGATGCCTTGGTCTTATCATAAGAACTACTTTCGAAAGAAATGCAATAGTATTACATTAAATAATGTTGTTTTGCAAAATAGGGGTCATTAGCTGTAGCTCTGTTATTTAATTTTCGATGTTTGCGTTCGCGTTTGGAGATCGATAAGTTCTATAGGGTATTATAATGTAATTAGGTAAATACCAATACAATAATACCACTCCTTTTTCAATTGTCTGACTGGCCTGTTGATCTTGTGGTTATTGACCCTGACTGCTGATCCTTTTGGGATCAAAGTTATTATTAACTAGCTGTGCCCCGCGGTTTTACCCGCATTAAACTTTATAAATTATTAACTTTATATATTATAGCTTATGTGTTAATCCAGGGTGTCAGCGAAGTCCATACCAAATTTTATTAAAATCGCTCCAGCCGTTTAGACGTGAAGAAGTAACAAACATACACACTCACACAGTCACAAACTTTCGTCTTTATTATATTGGTAGGATTATTTATTTTAGTTCGCACATGAAGTTTCTATGGTTTGAAAAAAAAGAACGTGCTGCCCTATATTGCTGCTTTCTTTCCCATAATTCTATTGAAAAAAAATATTATCATTTTATTAATGTACAACTTGGATCAAGCAGTTAAATTAAAAACAAAAGAGTACAACTTTCAACCTCGCTAAACTACTATGGCAGCTAAGGACACCTTCCCAAAATAGAACAGTGAATATATAAACGAAGGTAAGGGCTGTGACTGCAGTATTCAGGACACCGGGGTCTTGAAGACTAGAAGGTTTTACAAATATTACTAGTAAAAGATTTGATGAAGTTCCTTTAAAGACCAAAAAGCTTTGGGGAAGGAAAGAATAAGAAAATCTGAAATGGCAAAAAAGATTTAAAATATTGGCTGTACGTGCAGATATAAAAAGGTAAGATAAATTAATATGAACGACCTTATATTTCTAATTAATTAATTTAATTGCAAACCCCGTTATACATCTACAACTTTACCAATGTCAAGTGAGAATCGTAATTGTATATGATGACATAACTATTCATAACAGAATAGATGTGCGTAATCCTATCTCAAGTTAATGCATCATACAAAAACACGGCAGTAGAACTTTAATAGTGAGAAAGTTTACGAGAGTCGCTATGTTGCACTATTATAAACCTTTTACTGCGGAGAAAGTAGTAGATAAAATCAATGGCGTGTCTGACTTTTTACTGTTATTATAAAGCAATAAAATAGAAATAAGAATATAATGATAATGGACAAGCCAAGCAAAGCAATAGGCAAATTATATCTTAAATGCCTACATTTTTGGTTGTACCTTACTTATGACATGCATTTAATAAATACAATCCTGGGGACATTATTTTCACACGGCCATCTGATCCCAAACTAAGCAGAGCTTGTACTGTAGAAACCAGATAACGGATATACTACACATACAATTTTTTCTTTTGTAAATTCATACTTATATAGATAATTACACCCAGACTCAGGACAAACAGACATGTACATGCACACAAATATCTGTCCTGGGTGGGAATCGAACCCACCTACGGCATACAAAGCAAGCCTTTGTCTACCACGCCAACAGTTAAAATAGTTTTTCGGGCTGGTTTGGGGAACTTCTTTTCGTATGGCTATTTTCCCGTTATTTTAAGATATAGTACCAAAAATTTCAATTTTATATATAGATTCACTAACCAGTCCCTTGCCTCGGCTGTAACCGCAAGCAGACCCTCAATTCCCACCGAGAAGCATCTTATGGGGCACTTTTCGATATTGTGCGCAATGGTCTGGTCTTTGTGGAATGTCTTTGCGGAACTGTAATGAGTAAACTGTGGATAAGTATTTATTTTCTTTGGGTAAATCCATCATGGATACCCGTTGTCTTGGGAAGAACTTATGTCGTACTTTAATCGACTAAAATTCGACGGTGATCTACTTAAGTACATTTGGAAGAGTACCGGTTAAGCGATTGGAATATCTCGGTGCTGTCCCTGTGTGATGCTGTAGCATCTCATAGGGAAATTCATTTAATCCCTGTGTCCCGTTATAAATCGTCTGTATTACGGGGGGCTTTACGAGCATGCATTTACAAAATGCAAACGTTACTATGTACGTGGTTCACACTAAAATCCTTGAACAAATAAAGAATACTAAACAGTAGGAACCTGTTATTATTGCTGTTGCTTAATCGCATTACTTTATAAGCACTATCATATCTGTATAAACTATTGACTGAAGCAGTGACCCAACAAATTCATAGAGGTCTCTATCTCGACTGATTTCTAAGATCTCAGGATCTAAATTCGAATTTAAAATGCATTTACCAATGGCATATTTATTTAAATAGTTCCAGGGACGTTAACTGTCGCACATAATTCAAAGCTAATAGTTACAAGAAAAAAAAGGTAGACAATCTATAAATGACATGAATATTAGAAATAACTAAAATACTACAATAACTAATAAAGTTTTACCTCTAAGAATATTTTATAATTTTCTCTTAAATCCTGCTTCTCCAGTTTAATTTGATTTAATTAATTTGTATAATAAAATGTGGTAATAGATTTGTGTACGCAATAGTTAATAGTCTTAGCAAGGTAATTGATGCGCATTAGATTTTTAAACATAGATTTTAAACATAAACAGAGGTGGCCTCTGAAATAGGCCGACTGAGGGTAGGAATCAAATTTTATTCTAAGTATGATTTGAAAGTATTTGTTGTTTTTAAACTGCATAATATGATACATTATATAAATGTTTATTATATGTGCCACGAATAATATATCATAATAATTTGAAATCGCGATATCAGAAGCCTTAAAAGTAACATTTTTGTTACTTAAACTTGGACGCCAAATAATAATAGCTAATAAAGAAAGTGAAACTAATGCAGATAAACAAGATGAAACCGGTGTGGTGACCTTAAACTTAACGCACATATACTTACTCCGCTAGATGCGCATGCGCCACCTTTCTCCACTCTCGGTGAGTGAAATTATACATTAGACGTCACAAAATTTAATTATTAATTAGTGTGATAATTTAATTCAACACATTACAAATACATAAAATTTAGTGATAGTAACACATAATTACGAAATCATCAAAAATCTTCATGAATAATTAATAAAAATTGGTCCTGGTCGAGTATCCGCTATGTAGGCAAATTTCAATAGGAACTAGCCATTATGAACATTATTACGGATAAAAAAGTTTTAATATCATTTATTTTATTTCATTAATTATTATTTGCTTTATTGTATGATTTTATTATTATTTCTAATTAATATATTTTATTTAATTTATTTGTGATGGGTGTAACTTACCTGAAATTAATGGATTTATTATTATTATACAGCATATTCATTTTTCATTCTCCATATTTGATGGAGCGGCTTTCCGATAGAACTGCGGAGAGATGGGGGCAAGTATATTATTTATACTCAGTTATGTTTCAAAGACAAATATCGTTATTTGAGTTTGTTGAACTTGCCCAGGTTGTCAATTGTAGAAGTTCTTTTAGAGAGTGTTTAGTCTGGACGACAAATAACAACGTTGCGTTGACGAGAAGTGCGCAATGCGCATGCGGACGAGGATGAGTTCAAATGGAATGACATAAATAAGACACAAACTTTAGCACTATCTATAACAATTACTCTGAAAGTAAATAAATAATTTTAATAACAAAGTTTATGTATCAATATTATGTACAACTAGCTGTGCCCCGCGGTTTTACCCGTGTTTAATTTTATAAATTATCATAGTTCCTCCCCCGTTGGTGATAGCGTGATGTAGTAGCCTATATGTTGACCCGACCTTTTAGTAATGTTCATGCAAAATTTGAAGTAAATCCATGCAGTACTTTTTGATTTTAGCCCGGACATACATACAGACACCCAGACAAAAATTCTAAAAACTATATTTTGGTCTTCGATATCTATTTCAGATCATGTCCCCATTATCCTATAAAAAAATATTCAATGTACAGTTTTGACTTTCTTACGATTTTATTATATGTATAGATAATCTATTATCAGCCAGCTCTCGTTTATTTTCTTTTTATTTACTTTAAACTTTTATTTTGTTCTGATAGAACGTGATAAGTAAATAACGAGAGACCATCAAATTGTTTAATCACAATACAAGAGACAAGATAAAACAGACCAAAACGAATTTGAAATCTCCAAAGAAATCAAGTATGTTTGCAAAATATAATAGGACGATGGCGTTAACGCCGATAATCATTAATAAAATATGGATGATGACATGTCTGAGAATGCTTGCAGTAGGGTTCCGTTGTTTGTATATAAATAATGAGACTAAAGAAAGTTGTTGCTGTCGTCTTGAGTTTCGCTGTTCAAAACGATGTACAAAAACTATGCAACTTTCGTTTGTGGCCGGCCGTATTTTAATAACTTAATAAGTTTTAGTATCAGTAAAAAATACGCACTGTTTTTTATTTTTTTTTAATTTTCATACGACATTTTAGTTAAGTTTTAATATAAATGCAAAGACAATAAAAATAGAAACAAACAACACTAGAAACTAAGTAAAAAAAAATTAACCCGTTTTTGTCCATGCAAGCCCGAAATGCTTTAATCTTAGCCTTTGTGGTGCTGACAAATAAAAAAAAATTGTTGAGGGTTTTTACCGAAATGTGAGCCGTCAAGACGCCTGGCAGATGTGAAACATCGACATTATTTTGTAAAAGTAATATGCAGAAAAGAACATATTGTGATAGGAACTAAATATGTCATAATGATTAAAGTAAAAGTCGATTGCGCATGGCGACGCGTCGCCACACCGGACACACTACTATCGTATAGCGTGGCGACGCGTCGCCACGGCATGCGTCGCTACGCCAGAAATCTGTTTTACGTGCGGCTATAGATGTTTCACATCAAAATTTTGTGTTAGTTTTTGTAAACCTTTAGGAATTGCCATACAAATTTGAGAAAGTTACGTTAATAACGATAAAGCACCAACAAAATATTTAAAAAAATATGATCTAACATTTCTATTATGCTTCTTTTCAGGAGAGCGTATGGATGTTGTTGTCCGCGCGTCCCAAGAGACTGGCGGCTACTGGGTGAGAGTTCGTGGAGGCGGCATGTGCGAGGACCTCGTTACCAACGCTATGATGATCTACTCAGGGTTCAACTACACTTCTATGTTGCAGGAGGACCAGGTATTAAACTTTATATTTGCCTTCATAAGCTTTGAAACTCAACCAGATATAAAATAATATAAAAGCCTCGTTGGTCAAGCTGTAGCGTGTTCTGCCACAGAGAACGAGGTCCTGGGTTCATTTTGGCACTTTTCTGTAAAAAGAAAAATTTCTCAACATCAGCCCGACGTCTGGGAGTTGGCGGTATTATACCCCCGTGCCTCGGAGAGTACGTAAAGCCGTCGGTCCTGTACCTGACCTCTTTCCAGTCATATCGCTAGGCGTCCCATCGGATCATAAGAGTGATGGAATAGAAAGTGCTCCGGTGTTTGCGCATACACTTGTGCACTATACTAAGTCCCGCGCAGATGGCTAATCTCTGTTGAGACTGGCCGCCGTGGCCGAGATTCGGCCAGGAGAACATTATTTTTATTAATTTAACACCTTCGTTATACGAACTGTTAGACTAAGTTTTTAATGTGAAGAGTACCCCCTCATCGCTGATATATAAAGAACCGGCGCACGCGCCGATTCGCTGCCGTAAGACCTCCTTGATAAAGGTGTACTTATGACCTTGAAATTTACACGAAGATCCTAGAACAAGGGTTTCAATGCAATGTAGGCTATTATATGTCTTAACTATAACAAATTTTATCCTTTAAGTATCTTCAATTAAGGACAATTTTAAAGTCCTTGTGCACTTCAACTATTTTCAAGGGTTTATTCATCGAAACGGAACAAAAGCAGCTAAATAGTCATTCCACATTTGCTGTTTTAAACTACTATTGAATTCTGGGACAGTTGGTCCACTTGCCATGTCTGATAGAATTCAACAATATACTTAGTCCCCCATATATTTTGAAATCAATCATTAAAACTACCATAAAGGTCAGTGTACCATCTTTCTTTTTTAGAGCCTTTTAACTTAAGTATTCATTGGTGTAGCAATGTTTTCTAGAGCTATTTTGAATACTTAAATTAATCTATTTATTTTTTATTATATTTATTATATCTACATATTGCTTAATATAATGTATGTATGTTTTACTAAATTTTTATGACATATCAAAAAACTTAAAGAGATTAATTTGCATATTAACAATAACCAAAACTTACATACTTTAATATTTAATACCTATAAATAAAAAACTGAATTTAAATCGTTGCTTGCGGGCAAGGTGCCCAGAAAGCTGGCCACATTACCCCGTTGAATAGCGAGGCTAATACGTTGTTTTAAGTACAAGCCTGCTCTCTGGTCACCTGACGACTTGATTAGACGCCTGGACAGCTCCCTAACAAAAACACGTGCTTCTGGACCCCAGGGACCCATTTACTAAATTAACACTAACATTGTATCACTTATGACATTTACTGTACCATAACACTGTTCTTGGCCTAAATATTTTACGTTTAACAATTGTAAAACCATTTATACACTTACATTATCGTATGGCTGGTACTGCTACCCTAGTGTCAGAGACGTTCAAGCCGCCTAGCAGGTCTCTGAAATGGCTTATCGTCTGTTATATAGCGATTACAACCGGGAGCGACAGCTTAACGTGCCTTGCAAAGCACGAAGACGGTCAGAAATTAACCCGCTTTGGCGGCCATCTAAGCCTAAACCTGTTTAATCTCCCCAATCACTTATCTTTATCTTTCGGAGCTATACTCACGTAAATGTTATCTGTGTTCTATACACAAATTGTTTCGAGTGGTATGAGTATTGCTACTGTTCCTCAAAGTCATAATAATATTATAGACTAGCTGTGCCCGCGACTTCGTCCGCGTGTTAATTAGTTTATTTAGTTTTTTAGTAAAATAAAAGACTTGTTCTAAAATAAAAGTAGCCTAAGTTACTCCTTATTACATCAGCTACCTGCCAATAAAAGTCCCGTCAAAATCGGTCCAGCCATTTCAGAGATTAGCCGGAACAAACAGACAGACAGACAGACAAAAATTATAAAAAATGTTATTTTGGTGTATGTAGCGTATATATATGCATATTTATGTAGTAAAAACCGGCTATTTCAATATTACAAACAGACACTCCAATTTTATTTATTTGTATAGATTGGGACTTGAATGTATTTTTTCATGTGCTTGTTCTTTACACTCTTCAACTACCCTTCACTAAAAATGAAAGTCTCCTTAAGTGGTAAATATCAGATCCATTAGACCGCGAACTGCAGTCTGATGGAGCCGCATTGATGTCTTCTGGCTATAATTAACCTCGGCTTACCACAATGTTGCAATCCAATCTCTCAGAGCGTGCTGTTTGTGATCATTTGAGACCTTGAATAATGAATTAAAAGTTGCTCTTTGTCTTTCTTAAGCTTTGTAACACAATTCCTAATAAATATAGAAAGAATAAAATACGGAGAATTTCTTTTTGTCACTACTGTTTCTGGGAACCAGTGTATAAAAAGACTAACGAAACGGCACTGAAAATCTCGCAAGTTCGGGAGACTTATAGCTTATAGCTAATAGGCGGGGCACATAGCTCGTAGAACCGAAGGCCGTTGGGGTAGAAAGGTTCTTGAGTGGTCACGAACCCCTACAAGATGGACTGAAGAACTTGTGAAGGTCGCTGGAAACCGCTGGATGCGAATAGCGCAAGATCGGCAATTATGGCGAACGGTGAGACAGGCCATTGTCCTGCAGTGGACGTCTTTCATGATGATGACTGTTTGATCTCTTAATCTACTTCATATTCATATAAAATATCTATTCAGTCTACTAAAGCCTTAAGCTACCAAAGTACAAAATTTTATCTTATTACTGTAAATTTCGATGTATTTTTATTATTTTAAAACCTTTATTAAATTCTTTGCAAATACAGTGGAATAATGTAGTGTACATATCATTAGGGTTACTTGACTTTAAAAATAGATGCCACAAACTTGTCCCCAGGGTATTAACGAACATTCCTAAATGTAGAGGTCTAGAATAGATTTTTTGTTTATTTATTATTACTATTTGGCATTTATCGTCAGAGCAAACACCAGTTCTCAAACACTTTTCAGAGACTTCAAAGTTGGTAATGATGTTATCAATCCAGGTGGCAGTTTTGAGTGTGACACTTGTTGGCTCGGAGAATAAGTATTTAAGGACCGAAATACATATATAATTTAGAGATTTAGATTTCGGGTGAATCTGCTAAAATATTTATATTAAAATCACCACATACAAGGATTTTTTATTACTTTAATTTTCCTAAGAATATCTTCGATTGGGAATATAAATTGCTTTAGGTCGGATGCTAGTGGTCATCACACATATTATAGCAATAGAAGTCATTTCAAACTCGTTACGTAACACAACGATTATTAGAAAGTTGGCATATATTTTTACGTTCTCTAAATTTAATTTGGTTTTGGCCAACCGAAATCCTATTATAAAAGCTGGCGACCCTATAGCCACTGACATTAAAGCGGTTATAATTTTATTGTGATGGAATTTAAAACTACTTAAATAAAACTTAATAAACAAAACTTATGAATGAGTTGGTATGTGATGTTACTAAAGTAGCTAGATTATTTAAAAAACATTCTTGGGGCAGTAACTGCACGTGTGGCTAAAACAGTCAACACTTCGTGTCCCGGGTTCGATTCCCGGGCCCGACAACTATTTGTGTGACTTATTATATGTTTGTAAAGTGCCCCGCCACACAGGGATAGAGTCCATAGTGCTGACGTTGTCTTTAAAAAAAGGTTGTACTGGAGGTCACTCTACAACTATCTATAAAACTACTTGTGTCCAATAATAAAAAAATACTATAATGACTAACTACGAAAGTTTCAAGTCTGGTAGTGCTATTTGGCTGGGTCATATCTTTGGAAAGTCCCTTGCGACACAGACATTTATTAAGTCCTTTTGGTCTTGCTTTCAGGCGGAGTTGAAACAAAAGCTGAATTGGGATGCGGGAATAGTAGTCGAAGGTCAGATGCTGGAGTCACTTCAAGATCAGAGTCATACATCAAAAGTCCGATCCGTTTATTTAGGGATCGATAGAAATGTTCTTAAAGTGCAAGAGAGTGATATTGACTTCAGGTATATCAGTGATGCTATACCTAAAAAACCTTATTATCCAGCAACATTATGTAAGTATCTATGAGTATCATAGTTATTGGAATGTAGTTGAATCAATATTCAAGCTTCTTAAAACATTTTGTAAAGGCTTGCTTCCCAATATATAATACGATTATCCAAATATGTTACGTTAATCGCATTTGTGAATGCCACCATGACATCTTCCAATGTGCAGGAATCAGAGCACGCAAATAAATATAGCATGGACTGCACTGGGGTTCCACACTCCTCATGTTGATCATATCCCGCATATGTAGATTTTTTCTACAGCAGTATTATTATTATTAATTTATTCAGAGAAAAATTTTACAATCGTATTTGAATATTAACGAAACTTACATACTAGACACAAAAGATAAAAAAAGGAAATTATATAATACCAATAAAAAAAATACAATAATTAATAAAGCTACGACGAAACATAATTAATAAAGTCACCTTAAAATTTAAATTCGTCTACTGAGTAAAAGCACCCTTCCAGCAAAAGCATTTTTAATTTATTTTTAAATATGTTAGGACTATCGATAGTTTTAAGCTCAATCGGCAGGGAGTTAAATAATTTTACCGCTTGATATCTACAGCCATGCATCGCGACATGGCTGTAGATATCAAAATCTAAACCAGCCGCTGTCGGTAACCTTTTCAGTAATTTCCACACTGGCAAAGGTGATTGGCATTTAGCATGTTTTATAAAGCCTTTATTCTTTATCGTATGGGCAGTGGTTACACTGCTGTCAGAGTTGTCCAAGCCGCTCAGTCTAACTAGTCTTATCGACTGTTGTCTAATGACAACAACGTGGACCGACAGCTTTACATGCCCGCTGAAGTTCAGAAATTAAATCAATTTAACGGTCATCTATCTATGGACCACATGCCTAGATACTTACCACTCTGATCACTTACGAACCGGTGATTGCAATGGACCATGTGCGCCTTTGGCTGAACATGTGGCCCAGGTAACGTTCCCGCCGTGTCGGTTCCAACTCCGCACTGGTTAATTATTTTTGTGACCCATAAATAGTCGTTATGAGTCTGGTTGTATTTAGGATACAGAGATTTGTATCACTAATAAGAGCTTTGTCTTTTTTAATAGTGAGCCCTAATTTCGTGCTAGTTACCAGATATTGAATTGACTGCACGTGTGGCGCATCGGCTAAGACAGTCACCTCGCCGCTTCGTGTCGCGGGTTCGAGTCCCGCCCCGGATAACTATTTGTGTGACACATAAATAGTTGTTCTGAGTCTGGATGTAATTTGTGTCCGGCTATAATATGTTTGTAAAGTACCTCGCACACAGGACATAGGAATTAAATTCCCTACCGTTGTATTAAAAAAAAGACTGCACTAAAACCTACCTAGTAACTATATTTTTTTTTTCAGCATTACAAGAAAACGGTGTAGTCCAAATTAACAACAAGAATTTCCTGTATCCTAATGTACCAATTCTGGTCAGACCAAAGGAAGTTAAGGCAGATATGTTTTGTAAAGTAGGAGAAGAAGAGAAACAGCAGGAATCGCAATGCATTCAAGTGATAGATGGAGAAGAAGGAGAAGTACTTGAAATTGCTTTAGTGAATGAAGGTAAATCAATGTTGAATCGTCATTGTTAATAATATGTATGATATTAATGTTAACGATTTCCTCTGTACATACTTTAAAGAGGTACTTTGAATAAGGATCAGCTTCAGTTTGAGTTTCGCTTATTACAATTTTAAGTACAGTCTGAACTCACAGATAGGTAATTCAGAATGTTTTTATATTTGTCATTAGAATTTATATCTTTTCACTTAATTTCACCTGCGTAAAACATAAATGTATTTTTATACTTAAAATTATAAAAATTACGCGTAACATATTGTTTTAATTATAGATTTGACTAGACAATGTATAAGATGACGTATTGCTTGTCTATGTTGTTCATAGTTTTATGAAAGATGATAAATAATATAAATAAATAGTAATAAATTTATTTTCATCAGATAACAATGATCCATTTTGTTAGTAAACATAAATCTTAATTTAATAAATATGATTTTTTTTAATCAATTTTTAAAAAACAATTCGCAGGACTGATGATGATGATAATATCTAGTAAGATTTAAAATTTACTAATCTTATTTTTAATCTTGTATGACCAATTAAACTCTGATGACAAAAAGGTTATTTTAATAGAAATTTAAAACTCCATATCGAAAATCCTGGCATAGTTATGGTTTTTAGTTCAATTAGGGTACAAAAAGTGCCCGGCGAACTCTTGTTCCATTTGTCAACGGTTGGACACACACACAACACGTCAAGAAGTTTTCCAAATACGTTATTAAATCTTTCGGTGACGACCCTTAGATCTATAATAATCTGACAAAAATAATAGTCACCTGTGACATTTATATCATTTTATATACAACATGTAACTTAATTAACGCACATCCTGAAATTAGTTTGTTCAGAATCGTTCACTTAATCTATTTATATCATTTTTAATATAGGTATTTATTTATTCCAAAATAATTAAAGTTACAGAAATTATCGTTATTTTAACTCTGTACAGTCAAAACAAATAGAAATGGACTGTAAGTCGAAGTAATAAGACTTTTAAATCGCAGTTTTATTTGTATTCATACAAATTCCATCATTCAACACAAAATAAAGAAAAATAAACTTTATTCCAAGAAACTAATTTAGTAAATAACAATGTATATAAGTGTAAAATAAAAAAAAGATGTGTATATGATATAAGATGATATATAATATATATGTATGTATTATGATTACAACATAATATTCTAATTGGGGTGTTTGAGGGTGTGCGTTAATTACGTTACATGTTGTATACCATAAAATGTGTGTGCCTCTTCGTGTATACATCTTTATATACACTTTGTAGTGTCACACTTGGGAACTCATCGATTGTATTTCGAATTACAGGTTTTGGTAGCAATGATTCCTACACATTTCATATGCATGGGTACGGTATGCAAGTTGTGGCCACTTGGCAGAATCCTAAAGATGTACCGATCTCGAAACAAGACTTTGAAAGAATGATTACCGACGCTAAAATTTCGAGGTAAGTATGCACCATTACATCACCAACGTACGGGCAGCAGCTTTTCTCTGTGTTCTATAACCATCATATGCAATCGTGGGCAAAGTCACGCCAAAAAAGTCTGCCAAGCATGGCGATTATGGCATATCCCTGCAAAATATTGACACAGTTCTATTGTGGAGATCTTTGTCTAGCCTAGGACGTCAGTCATCATGATGCAACAGTTGAGTGATGTATTTTAGGTAACTAGACTGCGCGTGCCCTGCTTGAAGGAGAGGCTTCACTACTACTTTGTCGCCATCGTATTTCTGGTTTGATTCCCGGACAAGACAGCTATTTATGTGACCCAAACATGCCTGTTATGAGTCTGGGTGTGATTTATGACAGTGAACTGCAAGTTTGTAAAGTTTCCCACGATACATGGATTTATCAATCTAGTGCGCGCGTAGTCTTCAAAAACTCATAACGGAGAACCGTTATGGGACTATGCCCTTATACTTTCAACTTACCATTTGACAAGAGGAGATTAGTCCTAGTTGGAGATTTATTTTTGTTATCTTATACTAAAACTTTACTTTCTTTTCAGGAATTTACAAAACCCACCAATAAAAGATACAATAATGGTACCGAACAAAGGATACACTATCGTGCGGATCAAGTTGGACCGCGGGGGAACATGGTTACTCGAGTGCAGATCCTGTGCCCTATCATCCCTACCAGCAGCGGTCCTCATCAGAGTACCACAGGCAATACCCAAGGTCGTATTAGAATCGCTACCAAAATGTGGCAGCTACAGACCTCCAGATGTGTTGCTGCACTGAATTCTTGACTGATATAATGGTCTCATAGAGTTAGGTAGGTTTTAAGGAATTTGGGTTTTTTGTACAGACGCCAGCACATCCAGCCACCCCAATCTGTCAAATTTGTTTTATAGAATTTCAACTTTATCACAAGAGCATAAGGTTCAATTTCAATTCGGGAAATTGGCAGATTGGGGTAGCTTGATGTGCTGTCGTCTACAGTTCTCAGAGCGAGGCTGAGCCTCAAACTTGATATTCCATCCTAACGTTCTTTTATTTGGGTGTGATTTATTAAAACCATAAGGCTTAGTGAATAAGACGATAAAATGAATTAGGTATTCTGACGAAATAATTGACTTAAAAACGTCCAAGAAATATACCTAAGGTTTTAAGTATTCCGTGAGAATGAAGGAGTCATGTGATTCTTTTTCGCTAGCGTGTGTTAGTATATTATTTAAGTTACGTACTTACGTTTAACTTTACGTCATTATGTCTTAAAGATAATGGAGCATCCAATGATTTGTATAAATTCGAGTCTAAACCGGCCGGATACCGCTTAATTCGTTTTTAAAGATGTCTGAAATTTAATAACGTTCTGAAAAAGGTTTTTGTGAAGGAATTAAACAGACAATTCGCTTATTTCATTGTGTTCACCTTACAGTGTTGCTATATAGCAGCTCTGTCTGGCACCAATGACCATTAATATTGGACTATAATATAATCGGGACCTTAAGTCTTATCTTCAATAGTATTCTCGTAATACAGGTTCTGGTACGCGAGGCTGTTGCGTATTTGTTTATCAAATTTTAGAATTTATAGCATTTTGTTGGTTGTTTTATGTGTTATGTGTATGACGATCGCTAACATTAAATCGAAGTAGGTTATCAAAATACTGCAAAGTCTTTGTTCCTATACGACATAGCAGCAAAGACTTTCTCAGTGCACCGTACTTCTGTGTAATTTTCGCTGTGTACTATTTAATAAGTTACATCTCTTATATCTATTTATTTATTGATACATAATACTCATTAAAATAAGATCTGATTAATTTCACTTAATATTCTAAGGGTTCCTCACCTCGTATATCATAGAGTATATTCCGGCAATTACGAATGCTATCTTTAGGATACATCTGGACTGGATAGTTCTGTTATGGCTTCAGTAATATTTGATGATATTTCTTTAATTGCTCAATTTATTTTTAATTATTTGCTATTTTATATTTAATATTAAAATATTTATGCAATTATGTTGATTTTTAAACAGGAAAAATAAAAAGTAATTTGCGATTTACTTACATCAAAGATTTTAAAACGTATAATAAAAAAAACTTATTAAAATATTACAAAGTAATAGAACTTTGTTCAAACAAATCCTTTTCAAACTTACCCTAAATTGTAAGTAAGTATAATACTATTTTATGAGCTAAAGAACTCTACTTGTAGTTAACCAATTTCCACTTAGTTGGCTTTTATTTTTTTTTCGCCAATAAAAGTTGTTTTGTAGCGAAACGAAACCTTTATTATAAGTAGATATTATAGATTTTAGAGATAGCCTCTTGGGTCGTTTAATAGAGTTGGAATGAAGATAAGAAGTTTGTTATAGAATATTTATTTACAAACGAAAGAGATGTAAGCTTTTATAGTAATAGTTTATATGATTAGTTTGGTATGTAAAGTATTTTTATGGCCAATTGAAGCTTAGAAAAAAGTTATAGAAGTCCAGAAAAACTCTTTTGTAAGCTTCAATTTGCCTATGAAAATACTTTTCATCCCAAACTAATCCTTTATATGGAAAATGAATAGGGCCAGGTCTAGTGGCTTTATAATAAGAACCTCATATACTTAATGAAAATAAAAGGTAATTATATGAGAACATTATAATCCAGCGTTGCCATCAGGCATTTATATAACACACAATTATTATTGGACGCCCCTCGTGCTATTTGAATTTAATATGGTCTAAAAGGTTTACGATTTATCATATCATATATACTATTAATTACTATTTTAGGAACAAAACATCTCATCGTATGTTTTAAGTATAACATAAGCTCATTGTAATTTACAGCTATTACGTTGGCAATTCTGATTATGATTTTCAGTAACCCAACAATATAGCGCATGACATTTATTTTAAACTTGGAATGTAGGTATAACAAATTATTGTTGTGATAAAACAAACGGTTGTATTATAAAAAAGAGTAAAATATTTATTAAAGATAAAAATATACAACTTTAGTTTTATTATTATACACCGAAACCCACACCTTCAATTCTTCAACTATTTTGTATTTTTCTACGAGACATCTTTCTACATTTTTAATTTTTATTACATATTTGGGGAGCTAGGTGGGAAAACACTTGTGTTAATGAAAAAGTTGATGTAAATACAATGTATCATCATCAACGCAAAATTTGTGTGTCTAAAGTGTTAAACACTTCAACACCTTTAAAAATTTAGATTTCAACATCTCAATTTTTAAAGGTTTATTGTTTGTATATGATGTTTAGTAAAAACAGATAAGATAATAAAGTTTCAAAATCAACGTAAAAGTATTTATTAAACATAAAAAAAATATGCAACCATTCTTATTTAATATACCTCTTAGTAATTATGCAATTTTATGACTAACATAATCATGTGCGACAGTGTTATCATTCTTGATGTAGTAATTAATAAAATCCATGTAAGTAAAGACATTGGTATAAACAGTTGGTGCTCCTTTTTCACCACAAGGCGCAACACCCCACGAAACAATACCAATAACTACTGGTATTACATCTTCTACATTCTGCCTATCTTCAATTTCATTATTTTCTTCACTTTCTGTTGTGGTTTCATTGTTACAAACAAAGTGAGTAGCGTTGTACTTTTCTGTATTATCTTCTACAGAATCATTAGGCTCAGCTATTATACCAGGAGAATATTGAATGAGAGGGCCTCCAGAGTCTCCATTGCATGCTGCGATCCCTCCTGAAGTTGGACCAGTACAAATGTTTGCTTCTTTATCAAGAGGATTTATTACGTTTCCTTCTTTTAGTCCTTCTATAGCTCGGTAACATTCTGTAAAAGGTATTGATTTATTTTAAAAGTTTATTGTCGCAGTACCTGCTTCGGAGCGGTCTGTCTGTGTAATGTAAACCTTCTGACAATACAGTTATACGAAAAAATACATGTACACACGGCTACATATCAAGCTATACATTTCCAATATCGGCTGACCACCCATTGTATGGAAATCTTATACAACGCGAGATCAGCTTATACTGGAACTGTAAAGCTTGATATGTAGCCGTGTGTACCTACCGGAAATAGAGTAGGTTTTTGTGGGAAGAACAAACAAGATCAATGAGTCGCGGTGAGGCGAATGCACCGTATAAGAGTGTGTATTAAAATTAATTTTATTCCTGACTTAATCTTCGCATAGCATATTAAAATATTCTATTATATAGTTAATATGCAAGCTTATTACCAAACATAATGACTCACCATCATAAGGAACAAATGTAACTTTGACCTCTCGTAATCTGTTGGGTAAATCTGGTATAAAGAATGTAGTCCTTAAGGCACCCCAACCGGCAAGTTTAAGTGATTCTCCTCCATATTTAAAATTCTTGGGTAGCCTAGCAGGTTTCACATATTTTGTAAATGAGAACGGAGATTCCGTTCTAAATAAAGCTATGTCGTATGGGCCAATACCTCTGTAAAGAAACAATGTAGAACATAAATATACACAACTTGAAGGTGTCCAATTGGTTTCTATGTTTTTATAATTACTGATTCATTTTTTATTGCTCTTTTTCTTGTATCACACGTATAAATTGTGTAATTTTAAACTAGGATGTACAGCGACGCGATCCTACTCAATACTTGTAGAAAATATTTGTCAAGTGAGACTTGTATGAGAAACGACAACATACATTACATAATATCTAAATATGTGTAATAACATACATACATACTTACATATACACTAATTTAAATTTGCATTTATTTAGTTATAGTATAAAAAATACACTATATTGCAGCCAAAGCCAGACTTAATACTAAAGAAATTCTTTACCAGTCAACTGTTGGGTCATGCAGAGATAATAATAAGTTTGGCCGATTGCACGTTTTTATTAAAGCTATTATCTAATGAGATTGACTGTCCCCATATTTTACAGAAACTGCACTTTAACGTTCCCCAAAGATCGCCTAGATTTAATACACCTATATCTATTCCATTTTCGTCGACTAATTATAGGTAAAATTCATATATATTGCGAGTAAGCAATGAGTTTAATAAATTATGTAAAAGTTTGATTTTGACCCTTTTAATACCAAGAGCGAGGTGGCACGCAGGCAGCTGAACCTTAATTTTTTCCAAGAACTTTTAACACATATCTTCAGCTACTCTGATTAAGAGTAAAATTGGAAGCATTGTATGTGTGTATCAGTCGCTATCCATGGAAACCTGTAATTGGCTTTATGTTTCCTATTATAGCAGTAATATTTTTTTTTGTATAGCTGTTGGTTTTCCAAACAATTAATAAATAATATATCTAGGGACAATGTCACACATATCATCCTAGCCCCAAACTAAGCAAAGCTTGTACTATGGGTACCAGGCGACGATATACATACTTATATATTCTAATTGCTTGAGTGAAATTTAATGTTATTGTTTATTTTCTCACATTTTTTTTGATTCATTAGATGACAACGGTTCTGTGCGTGCATTAGCCTACATAACGCCCATCACAATGTAAGAAAATACATGATTAAAAAAAAAAAAAGAACGAAAACAAAAAGCAAAAGAAGACGAAAAATGCAAGCCCGGAGTTTCTTTGTGGCTTTCTTCTCCGGGTCGTCCACCTAGGTAGCTAGAGAAAGCCGCAGGTTAGCTAGGGTAGGCTCCTCAGCGGCGAGGATCGCTTTGGCCCCTTAACATGTCATCGGTGATCCCGTGCAACTGATCACGCCCTCTCTTAGAATTCTGTCCTTTTGCTTCAGCGGCCCCCTGAGCTGTGGCCCGAACCCCAAAAGGGTGGCCTCGGGTATTAATCGTTTAATTTAAGCTACTGGTTAAGAGCCTTCTGCGCTAGCCAAATACTCATTGCCTTCAATTCTTTAATTTTAATATTGTACAACTAATTTCAAAATAATAGATTAATTTTTTTAGACTAATAATATTTTTGTAATTTTTATACAGTATTCGACTATGTTTATGTACTCCATTGTGAACTTGACAAGTACAAGTGTATGTTAATACCCAAGTGCTGATAAATTTCATTATTTCATTTCATTTCATTATTTCATTATAGATAGATAAATACTTAAATACATAGAAAACATCCATGACTCAGAAACAAATATTCGTGCTCATCACACAAATATTTGCACTTACCGGGATTCGAACCCAGGACCACCAGCTTCGTAGGCAGGAGCACTATCAACTAGGCTAGGCTACGGTGATACACTATTGTTTGATTGCGACAAGTGATAATACTTTAACCATATAATTCAACTGCCTTTCCGGAAGAAAGCCATACACTCGTACATAAATAACGAACTTACAGAAAATATAATTTCTACAAATACCATCATAATTATATTAACATAAAATATTATATAAGCACTGGCAGATCGATTATTTTATATAAATAAATGACAGCTTGATTTAAAAGCGACATATGAATAGACTATAACATCTGATGAACTAGTGCGTATAGAATACAGAATAGAATTCTACAGGCATACCATACAAAAAACACCATCGTAACGGCTAGGAGTGTGTGAACCCATTTGAAGGAGATGACTGACTGATAGAGTTCACACCGGGAAATCTAATTCTCAAAGCTTTCACGCTACTAATAACCTTGAACGCTTTTATGAACAATTGAATGTGGAAAGGAGAGAATTTGAAAATTATTGAACTACATACGCAAAATAGAATATCGGATAATCTGTTAATATTATGTTTTCAACCAGTACAGTGAGCCCATATGACATGACTAAGTCTTCATATAATACTCAGACTACGAATTATTATGAAGACTCCTGCAATGCATTTGCATGTTTTATAAAATGTTTGTTTGGAAGAGATCGTTCCCGGCGATAAGGTCGCCTTTTTACCATTTTGTAGCCGGTAGTTACAAAAAATCTAATAAAAATAATTAACTTCTTACCCATCAAACAGTGGGTGCGGTATGTGTTCTTTGATTCTGATCGCTTGTGCCGTATCTCTGTAATGATTGACTTCGTGAAGACCAGCTACAGCGTCCATAGGTAGCCATCTCAGTAACCACGACTCCGTAGCACAGTGGCCGGCTGTTAGGATCTAGGTAAAACAATTATTTTGATAAAGTCATAGTTTGGGGTAAACTCTATCGATATTTTTTATTTTATTAATTAATTACGTTTCACCTCGGAATGTTTGAGCACTTGAATTTTTTTTATTGTATTACGTTTTCAAACCTGGCCATTGAAGTATTAATAACCCCTAGACGTTTTCTTTTTTTTTTTGATTAGGCAGATAGAATGTCTAAGCATTACACCCGTAAAATGTGTCTGCGCATGGGTATATCGGACTCGGACCGACTCTTCCTAACCTGCCGTGGACTTCACGTGGCGCCTGATGCTGCTCCGTTGCTCACCCTTTGGTGCCATATCCCAGATGGTCCAGACACGTTTCTTGAGAGGGCTCTAGTAACCCCTAGACTAGTTATTTTATATCCAGCTTATATACTAAGAAAATATTTGTTATGGTAAAGATTACATTTTGTCGGAAATAAATCGTTTTATCCAAGTTCTCCTTATTTATTTTTTCGTTTTGATTATTTTGTTCACGCTATGTTCACTAATTTACTTAATGATATTTCGTTTTAAAGACAGCATGAAAGGGATACTGCTTTTTTGTTTAATGAACTTGCTCTGGACTACAATATCACTTGTGCAGGTAAAGTCGGTCTAATTTGCACTTCGCATACCCACAAGATTCTTTGGCCTGCAGTTAATGTCAAATTTACACTACTAAGCTTTGAACTTTGAACGCAGTAAGTCCCTGATCTAAAACTTTTTCCTTGGTGATTCTATTGAGTAAATTAAAACAAATTCGCCTATCAAAACAAATACGTGTATCCAAGTAAACTCACTCGTATATCACCCTATAAAGTTTTTTATATTTTCTTTTATAATATTATTTAGTACGAAGTTTTACTGACCCATCGCTTGTTGAGAATGGTTCCTCCGCACACATGCATCCTTATCCAAAGAAATCTGGTTTGTAATGACACGAGGTAGGGGTGGCTATGTGGGCGTGCTTCATGACCACCTATGATTTTGGCTTCAGGTATAAGACTTTTTGCGGTGGCTATATATAATAAGATGAAACAAAGTAAGAAAATATCTTTTTATATTCATCTTCATTGAACATACGATATATAGTGCATTATTTATTTATTTAAACAACGCCCGCATTAGGGAATTTAATCCGTGGCTGGGTACATCACAAACATATCATTGACGGACACACTACTCCAGACTCAGAACAACTATTTATGGGTCACACAAATAGCTGTCTTGCGCGGGAATCGAACCCGGGAAACAAAGTGGCGAGGCGACTGTCTTTACCACTGGGCTACACGTGCAGACAAACTTATGCAGCAACGTATTAGGTTTTTATATGAAAATAAAAGGAAAAATAAATAAGTTACTGTCAGACCCTTGTCCTCTAACATTTGACGAAAGGATAGATGAAAAGTAATATTCAGAATGTAATGTGATGGTCCAATTTACGATATCGGTTGTTCATCTACTATATCAAAATAAGACGGGTTTTCCTTCCTGACGCTATAACTCCAGAACGCACGAACCGATTTCCACGGTTTTGCATTCGTTGGAAAGATCTCGGGCTCCGTAAGGTTTATAGCAAAGAAAATTCAGGAAAAATTTCAACAGAAAAGCGAGAAAATCTTTAGTTTATAAAATTTAACGCGGGTGAAACCGCGGGGCACAGCTAGTCTTTTATACAATTTGTTAATTATTTGTTCTTTTATTCAATTCTTAACACGTGGATCTGCTCAACGAAATTTGAAATTACAATATCGTCTGTAGATGGTTTTTTTTTCTTTTCACGTCTACTCCTATGTTTCTTACATACATAAATTTAATCTTAATATTTTGAGTTCCCCTAATATGCTGTTTATAATATAATACATACCTGTTGCCAGGAAAGAGCATTTTAGCACAAGTAAAAAAAGTTTTACCGATAAATTCATAACGTTTGAAGGTGGGTTGATTGTGTGCTATAATGTCGTGTTACATAGTTATATAATAGATCTTCTATAGTATAAGAGTTATGGGCTCACATATTTGTGGAAGCTAAACATTTGGCTTTTATTTTAAGTACTAGAACAGCTCACGTTTACGATACATTCGTAAAAAATTAAGGTTTTTAACCTAAAGTCTTAGTTTGAATTGAAGGAATACTGTTTTGATTGAGAATTATTTTCGTTTTACCAATATATTGACTACGTGAGGTATGACCTGCCCCATATATTAATTCTTGTAACTATCATTTACACTAAACATTTTTCTATTGGCGATATTAATAATATAATTCACAAATAATAATTTAACGTCTTATTCATAGAACGAACGCTGTACTTATTTATTTATTTCTCAGCCTACCTATTTCAAAATAATTCAGATTTGAGATTATTTTATATAACCAATTAAAATAAAATAGAACAAATTCAATAAAAATAAATTTAGTTGATTGGAATATTATGGATGTCTGATATCTGAGCTTAGTACCTGAGTAGATAAACTTTGATTACTATTAATTGAAAAAGGCCCTGGCTTCAAGTCCTCGGGTCCCATAATGATGTTGTAATTTTTATATTAAAAAGAATTCTCAGTATTAGCCGGTATGGCGGTTGGCGGTGTTAGGTATCTACTCCCCTGTCCCTTGGACAGGTCCCCCTCCTGGCGGTCCCAATCTCTATCCGGTTGGCCGCTAGCTGGATTATAAGAGTGACGGAATAGGGAGTGCATATTTGTCCACAATATTATGTCCGTGTAAATAGTCTCAATCTAGAATAGCCACCATGGCGAAATTTGACCTAGAGGAGATTATTACATTTTTATAAAATTATAAAAAACCTTTTTTAAGTCATGTTCATGACTCCTGAGGCATAACTACACCTTGACAATCAGTGTTTCATCACATACGGGTTATTTGAATATCGGAACAGGTCATATTATCAGTTGCCTAGTATCTGCGCTTAGAAGACATTTAATTTAATAAGCTATTCAGTGTTTCTGCTACAATTTAAGATTTATAATAATCTCCCACTGGGAAATTATATATTTAATCGGCCAGCGGGTCGAACGGGCGAACCAGCCTCCTCTCCCAATCAGGGGTAGGCGCTCTGCGTTAAGCTACAAACGATACACACTGGCCGATCAAATTTAGGATTCCTTTGCTACCAAAAGATAGTGATGGATGGTACTGGTTACTGCGAGTAATGCTATAAATTTAAAATTCATACGTATAATAATTGTACACATCAGCTTTAGGTCTTGCCAACATATTTACGGAGATCTCGACTTTTTTATCTTGTCCAGTAGCAAAAGAATAAAAAATAAAACAACTACATAAATATGCTGATACATAATGATGCTCAGCCAAATGTTGTCGCACTTTAACGTGAATGAGATATTGCATAACAAGCAGATCGGGTTTACAAGGGGCCGCTCTACTCAGGATGCAGGTTGCACATTAATTAGGTCAATATTGGAGGCTTGGGAGGGATCACAGGATGCGCTGGGAGTTTTCTGTGATCTCTCTAAGGCTTTCGATTGCGTTGATCATCGTACGCTCGTTGTTAAACTGAAGTACTATGGAATATCTGGCACATCTCTTGATCTTGTGATGTCCTATTTATCGGGGCGACAACAGATGGTTTCGATAGGCGGTGTCACTTCGGCACGTCATCCTGTGAAAATGGGGGTGCCCCAAGGATCTATATTGGGCCCATTTTTATTTCTAGTTTATATAAATGATCTCCCTTATCTGGTAGAGAAAGTATCAGACATAGTTTTGTTCGCTGATGATACGTCGCTCATATTTAAAGTAAATAGAAAGGATTAAGATCTTATTGAGCATAATAAAACACTCAGCTTTATATCAGAATGGTTTTCGGCAAATAATCTATTGTTAAATGCAGGGAAAACTAAATGCATCAGGTTCTCATTGCCGA
Organism: Pseudoips prasinana; assembly: GCA_951640165.1. Classification (NCBI taxonomy): domain Eukaryota; kingdom Metazoa; phylum Arthropoda; class Insecta; order Lepidoptera; family Nolidae; genus Pseudoips; species Pseudoips prasinana. Next base: position 11,478,137 of record OX621241.1, on the reverse strand, counting down.
ATGTGACTCAAATTGTACCAACAGTTGCACTTAATGCGAAAATATTAGATCTAGTCCCATCGACCGTATTTTTAGGATTGACACTTGATTCAAAATTGCAATGGGGTCCTCAGATTGAAAAGTTAGCAGGTAAATTAAGTTCGGCTTCCTATGCTGTCTGGAAAATAAGGCAATTGTCAGATGAACAAACTGCTAGATTAGTGTATTTCGCGTACTTTCATAGCATTATGTCGTATGCCATTCTGCTGTGGGGTTCGGCGGCTGACATAGGTACTATTTTTGTATTACAGAAAAGAGCAGTCAGAGCCATTTATGGTTTAGGCAGTCGCGATTCTTTGCGAAATTTGTTTAAAGAAATAAATATACTTACTGTGCCATCGGAATATATGTATCAGAATATAATGTTTGTTAGAAAAAATATTCATAGTTATAAAAAGAAAAGTGAACTGCATAATATAAATACTAGGAATAAAAACAAACTAGCCATGCCAGGCTTTAGAGTAAGCAAAACTAATAAATCATTTTTAGGAAATTGTATTAGGTTTTATAACAAGCTTCCTACTCAAATTACTGATCTGCCTGACACAAGTTTTAAAACACATATTAAACGTATACTTATGGCTAGGGGTTATTACACCACTAAAGAGTACATCGATGACAAAGACGTCTGGCTCTCACTTCCTACCTGCACATTGCTCGCTGGAGATCTTGTAGCCATATAGACATGACTGATCTGCTGTGTTACGTGAACTATCTGTAAATGATTGCTATCATATACTTAATTTAAAATTATTGACTCTGTCTCAAAATGAATAATGTTATTGTTTCGAAATTTTTCTTTTGTATACCTAAATATAATTTAAAATAATAAGCATTCAGACAACCGATCGAGCATATATTGTGTTTGCCTACTAAATAATTACTCTAATTGGACCAAATCCCGTGTCCATGCCCGCTTGAGTATGTTTCGCCGGACCGTCTCAACTGGGTCGTGTTGAAACCGGTAGTAGATGAACCCACTGAGTTTGTTTCGCTGGGTCTTCTCAGTTGGGGCGCATTGGATCCGGTGGTAGCATTAAAGCGCGACCGTCGTTATTAACACAAGGTCCGTCATAATAATAATACCTTTAATATAGACAAAACCATTGACAATATGTAGTAAAAATATTAGACTAAAACTAGATAATTAAACATAATCTCTTGACAATAACTTGATACGAGCTAGCTAAATATCATTTCTGTAATAAAATAAATTTTATAAATGTTTTCATACAAGATGTACCTAAATATCTATGTTACTAGAAATAATATCTAATGTATACAACTATATTACTACAAACATGTTCTGACTATTTACAAGCGCTTTTTTAAAGTCTACGTGAATAAAAACCTTTTTTATTTCATTTATTTATTTTATTTTATGCATAAGTGAGACCTATCACACAGCGCAATCTAGCCGAAAGTAAGGAAAGCTTAAAACTTGAGTAAGGAAAGAAGAACATAGATAACATCCATTGGTTAAGCAGTTTGGGAGCCTGAACAACCAGTCAGGACCAATATTTTAATTATTGTTTTTTATTTATTATAAGTACTGCATTAAGTTTAATAAATGTATTAAGTAGCTGTTATTTTTACATTATATAATATTATTAATTACTTAATTTATACTTTTTTATTTTGGTCGTATCACCCGTTTCGCACTAGTAGGTAACAATCCAACTAATACTGTAATCGTCCAATAATAAGAGAAAAAAATATATAAAAATTTAATTTTGTAGGTACTGCTTAAAATATATAATGTGTCAAAACCATAAAAGTTTTTTTACTAATATTTTAATATAAATCCCTGACTTTACATTTACGTTACATTACATTTACGTTATTAAATTTAACCCAATATTATTGTAACTAAACATTTGATTCAGCTTTTCGTTGTCGTGGCGGCTTAGCTTAACGGCTTAGGGAAAATGTAAATAAGTAAATACACTTTCATATAAAACATTTATTTTCAATAAAAATGACTGTTTTCAGATATGTGACGGGTGTTCGAAGGGTTTAATGAGGATGATATGAATTGATTACCAAGGTGAAATGCGTGAAGTCATTCCATGTTTCAAACCAAATACAGGTGTATATTTTGCATTAAAATCATACCCTGTATCTATTAGTTGGTGGCGGAACAAGTAGACATACGAATAAGACAACGTTTAATACAATATATATGACAAAAAACAGTTTATAATGAGCAGTCTTCTTAAATAATAAAAAAATAATACAAAAGTATAAAAATAACAGAATTTAGTCACCTCGGAAACTAGAAGTCCCTTCTGCTTCGATATATGCGATAGACATTTGTGTCTGCCTCTACGATTCAAATATTGGGTCAATCTTGACAAGGTTTTGAGGATTTTTTTGCAATCAATCATTCAACATACTTTAAGTAGAAAAATAAAACAATCAGGTCACCTCGATAGCAAGAAGTCTGCTCTGCTGCAATATATGCGATAGACTAACTATGGTTCAAATATTGGGTCAATCTAGACAAGATTATAATCAATCATTCAGCATACTTTAAGTAGAAAAGTTACAGAATTAGATCATCTCGGTAGCTTGAAGTCTGCTCAGCTGCAATATATGCGATAGACTAAGGTTCAAATTCAATTGGGTCAATCTTGACAAGGTTGTAAGGATTTTATTCGTAATATTATGGGTTCAAAGAGTCGGGAAGTTTGCAGGGTCGCTAGTCCATGCTAGAGAGCACGCAAAGTATGAACTGCTTGTACTGCGCTCGATCTCTTTTCAGAAGTGACAAAGTATCGATCGGTGAAAAAGAGAAGAGCACCTCTATTTGCTCACATATAATATCCTGGGACATTATTTACACACGCCTATCTGATCCCAAACTAAGCAGAGCTTGTATTATGGAAACTAGATAACTCATATAAGTACTACTTTTCAGTTGTAAATACATACTTATATGGATAATTACACCCAGACTCAGGACAAACAGACATGTTCATGCACACAAAATATATGTACTGGGTGGGTATCAAACCCATATAAAATAAATAATAATATATTAGCAAGCAGACAGCAAACGTCAACTAAGTAAATATGAAAAGGCAAATCCAGAATCCAAAACTCTTACTATTGGTTGGTTCTTTGACGAGAAAATTGTCTGGATTGTTTTCGTGATTAGTCATCAGATAAGATTATGGGAAATTAGTTTCAACCAACACAAATAAGATAGTTGGCAAATGAATGCAAGGAGAAAAAATAGTGTTAATCCAAAATTAAAGGTAAAGCTAAAGATAAATAATTGACTGCGTTAATGATTTACTGCTTTTTTACAAAAGAAAATATCAGATGACAGCATATATCTTTATAATCTTACATAATTTATAGAACTCTAATAAGATATATTTAAATGAATATAGAATATAACAAAATAAAATACTAAATAAAAATAGATAACCAAATGAATACATGTCTGATAGATTATTGTAGAAAAGGTGATGATTTTAAAATATCTAAATGTATATAGAATATAATAAGATAGAATAATAATTTAAAATAGATAATATATTCCTAATTAATAAAAAACAAATACATAGATACATAAGCGTAAAACATAAGTTATAATGGAATTTAATATCCCTAACTAAAGTACTCTTCCTCCCTTCAACATTTGCTGTGCCTGAAGGGGTCCATAATGATGCCATGTATTATTATAACACCTAATTGTGGAATGCAAATAAAATATTGAGTATTGTCTTAAACGGAAGTCTACTTCAGTTTGCACATTGCATCCGACATATAGAGTGAACAATCTGAACATGGAGGTAGTAAAATGCATAAAATACAAAAAAAATATAATATTAGATGATGTAATTGCAACTGTGATTGTGTAACAACACACCATAAGTCAAATTACGGTATTAAGTTAAGTAAACTTTATACATAGGATATTGTCTTAAACGGAAGGCTACTTCAGTTAGCACATTGCATCCGACGCGACGTAAGGAGTGAACAATTTGAACACGGAGATACTAAGGTATATTTTTCTAAAATATTAAATTATATAATATTAGATGATGTTATTGCAACTGTAATTATATTACACACTATAACTTAAATTACGGTCTCAAGTTCGTAAGATATTAGCAACTTGAGGTATTTAATATACATAAGATTTTGTCTTAAACAGAAGGATACTTCAGTTTGCACATTGCATCCGATCTAATATAAAGAGTGAAAAATTAGAACATGGAGATACTAAGGTATATTTTTTCTAAAATACTAAAATGTTAAAATTATATACTATTAGATGATGTAGTACAACACACCATATCTCAAATTACGGTCTCGAGTTCGTAAGATATTAGCAACTTGTGGTAAATTACATAATATCTATGCAAGATATAAATTTAAAAAGCTCTTCCGACACACGATGGTAACAAGTTTAAGTTACATAAGCAAAGTCTACCATAATACAACAGATTAAAAGTTAGTATTGATTGTGAGCCGGAAGTTACTTATAATGTTTTACATTTTAATCGTACTAATATTGCGAGTTGGTAATTACATATTTGCACTTAACCCATTTACTGTAACTTCTAGTTTATTTAGGAATAGTCTTATAATAACAAGCTTCTCAAATCTAATACATACAAAGACTAACATAATATAATCTAATTTTATGTACAAAATTATAAAACGAGTAACAAAAACATTTAACTACATTTAACGGATTAATTGTAATGGCAAACCGCTTGCCATTACGATCACGGCCGATTAATTAACTTAAATCTATAAATTAAGGATATTGATCTGATTAAATACTTTGGTCTCTAATGGGATATAGTGATAGTTAATTAATAAAGAACAGAACCTTAAATTTACAACACTATTTACATATAACATTAACAAATAATTTTCATAATTATTATATTATCATTCGCACGTTGTTCATATTTCAAAATCTGAACAAAATATGGCAGTACGCGATGCATTCACTCTTGTCTACTTCACTTATGGACTATCGATCTCTAATCGATTTCAAATCGATTTAGGACTTGCCGATTTTCAGTGTATGGGGAAGTAGGGTGGAGTGATCGATGGTAGATGGTCGCCGCACCGAGGGAAGTTCGGAGGCACCGGCGGCAGGTCGCTCTGGGTGCCGATGTGGAGAATCAGGCTCATTCCTATTACTATGTGATAGATAAAGTGACAGTGGAACAGCCAGTACCCTGAAAATAGAAAATAAGTAATTTAAGTCTTATTATCAAGATGTTTCAACAAATTTTCCTCAAACTCTACTCCGAAGTGTAGGTGAAATTTAAAGCTAACCCACGTTTTATTTTGATTAAGTAACAACGGAATGGAGACGGTAAATATGGGGAAAAGATTGTGTGTTTGTATGTGTTCAAGTACATATACATACATACATTTTTATTTTTGAAAACGTACTGAACAGCTTTTTTAATTTGATGCGTATCAGATAAACTGATATCACATGAAGAGATGTCTAACAATAGTTAAAATTGTCGTCGTTATCGAATTTAAGCCAAGACGTGTAGATGGACAATTTTCGTAGAAATTAGCTCACTGGACATTTGGAATTTATACGGAACAAATTATAGATAATATTGGACTCTCATGGGTCGCTGGGACAGGTTAGGCAGATCAGGTGGAAAAAACGTGAACAAGGCATTTAAGGGTTGTCCCAGGCACTGCTCTCGGCCCAAGGTTACCTCAGAGAACTGTACTTGACAGAAAAATCGCAACAACACTTTTTGACCCCACCCGGTATTTGAACCCAGGATTTGATTATCTGCGGTACAATTCCACATTGAAATTTAAGAAGTATAATACCTGGATTATCAGCTTTTAGCCTTAGAACGACGTATCCATTGTTGGGTACCGCTATCGTGTCCTTAAAGGGCGGAAGGTTGTACTGTCTGTTGAGCAGGCCCTTTCTGTCCAAGTCCAAGGCATGCTTTAAATTGATCTTTTTTATATTCTTGTCGGGTGATCTGCCGATACCTATCACGTTGTATGGAGTGCCGTGAAGATGGAAAGGATGCGATAAGTTCGGAGATTGAACTGGAATTAAAATTTCTATGGTTAAAACAATGTTTGTGGACATAACATTTTGACTTAATGCATATATTTTTGTGTAAGACAAAGTTCTGTTAGTTACACCTTTAATACAAAAGATAGAAAGAGAGAAGAATCTTTTTTGACACCATAAAACGTTGGAAAAAATTACAAGAAACATGTATAAAAAACAAGGCAGTGAAATCAAACCTATTGTCGATTGCTTAGATAATTAGGTTAGGTCTTATTTATTTTTATATAAAAACGATAACGCCCGCACAATGGAATTAAATCCCTGTGTTTCGAGATACTTTACAAGCATTTAATTGACGGACACAAAGTACATCCAGACTCAGAACAACTATTAATGGTTCACACAAATAGTTGTCCTGTGTGGGAATCGAACTCGGGACACGAAGTGATGAGGCGACTGCCTTAACCGCTGTGCCGCACGTGTAGTCTATTTTATTAAATGAAAGTGTCTCTTACCTTCATCCACAACCACAATTTCCACAATAGAGTTGAGGGGTACATCAATCATGTGCGTGCATCGGCAATCCACTGGACAGTCCGCAGGTCTGTTGTCTCCGTTGCAAAACAGATCCGGTGATAGTTCATGCATCTGTGATAGAGGGGGCGCTGGTGGCGCTCTGTAGGAGATTTCGTCTACTAAACTGAGGACGTGGTCACCACCAGGCGCAACTGAAAGTGGAATTTCCGTCGTATTAATATAGTGGGTATATAGTTGTTTGGAATGCGTGTTATCTATATATATAATAAAAACGTAGGAAAGTCAAAACTGTACATTGAATGTTTTTTAAAAAGATACTTGGGCGTGATCTACAATCGATATCGAAGCCAAAAATATAGTTTGTAGAATTTTTGTCTGTGTGTCTGTATGTATGTCCGGGCTAAACTCGAAAGTACTGCATGGATTTACTTCAAATTTTGCATGAATGGTACTAAGTCGTGGGGTCAGCATATAGGCTACATATTATCACGCTATCACCTACGGGGCAGGAGCTATGATATTTTATAAAATTTAACGCAGGTAAAACCACGGGGCACAGCTAGTATTCGATATAGAAAGGATGTGCGCGAACGGTGTTTCAAAATAAATAAAACCACCTGTACCTTTTCTTAATCTCGACCGACTTGAAATAAATCCGAAAACATTCCATATCGTAAAAAACAATCTAAATCGGTTCACAAATAATGAACAATTCGAAGAAAGATCGAAAAAGTGTCGAACGAATTCATAATTTCTTTCTATTAAACTCGGTTAAAAACAATATATTAAGTAAAAAAAATAATGTTACGAGTTTAAATAATGCTTTTATACATTTAATGAACGATCGTTTACTTTAAAGTGGATGCAAAGGAAAAAGAAGACGAATCTAATTTTTTTCGGGCTACACTCCTTTTTTTAATGTTCCTATGACCTTACCCAAATGTAAAGGTACCAAAGCAAAAGCAATAAGAATTAAAGAGTCACCTCACCTAAGTAGTTCCTGTAACTATTTTCCTTGAACAAATCCTTTGGCTTATAGAAGTGGAATCTGAATGGTAGAAATATCTTGACGTCAGGTCTTTGTTGTAAAATAGACTTATCCACTGGCTTAGCTGACTTCAAATTGCTCACACATACAGCATCATTCCTTTTCACATCACAAATTGCGTCCAATGGATTCATAATCTAGTAGAACACCAATTAATATTAATTATACAATAATCTTGAAAAAGAAAACAACATATAAAGCATTTTACAAGACATAAGACGAACAACACAATTATTATGTAATTAACGAGAAATGAGAGTAATCGAATAGGCATGGTTAATAAAACATTTAAATTAACGATGGTGACATAATAACATGGAAACACAGAATTAAAAGAAAAAAATGTTTTTATTTTTCAGCAATAACAACAAAGTGATAAAAGCTACTGTACTGAATTTCTACTAAGTGCTTCACAAATCATATAAATATATATTTACACAAAATACCTTTTGTACAAGAAAGTAAGAAACATACAACCTGTGTATTGGTGAAGATATCTGCTACTCCAATGCCTTCACGAGTCATGCCATCTAGCTAAACTGGTCACTCTATTGTGCTTTTGTACATTACTACTACGTATTTATATACAAATGTATCAAAATAAAATATACACTTAAAACCGAAAATTTTCGTGGTCTATTATTAATTATAAGTATGGATAAGGAAGGATTATAAAAAGGCAGCACATATACATATATATAAAAGCGACATAGCACAAATAAAATTACTTATGCGACAGGGATGTATTAATAGTGAATGTAGGATGGTTTATTTTATAAGCATGAACAATCAGTTTAAAAGTTGTTTTCATTCCCTTGTGAGTTCCCTCTTTATTTTCAATGTACCCTGATATATAGGATTTTACCTGCTTCTGTTGCATATTATTTTGCTTATGCTACAGGCGAATTTGTTTTTAAGCAGTAAGCAGTAGTTAATCAATTTATTTTTTAGTTACTTTGAAAACTTAATGAAAGGTTTGAGAATTTTACGAAGTAATTATATGATAAATACTGAGATACGATATTCTTACAGGGATAAATTAAATTATATAAAATAATAAATATTCTAAGAACTATTAATTCGTAGGTTAACTGTACTTATGAGCTCGGGCGTACGAAGTCCCGAAAAAGGAGTGTTATAAATGGATCTAACTACTAATATAAAGCGTATATTACTAAATATACCGGCTTCTTATAAGCGTAATATTAAATAATAAAACACAACTAAATATATTTTTTATATTTTATTAAATGGTATAAAATTTTACATTAAATGGTAAAAATTTTATGTTCTTATATTAATTTTATATTCGTTATTCGTTTATTTCCGATTTTTTTACTTAATTTCAAAATATACCTACTTCGCTGTTATATATAATCGTTGTATGTTGACGTCTGTACTGTCGACTAGGAAACATCGACACTCCATATTTTGATAGAAAATTTACATTGGCACAATCAAACTGATTTCTAGAAGACATATCACAAAACAATATTATTAATTAATGGTAACCACAAGTGTACTTTCTGTATATTTATAGTCTACATAACAATATACAGTCTTCGTTTGTTTACAGAGTGTGATGCAGAGAAAACTACATTTGTGTATTTACATAAAAACTGTATGTAGTCTGATATTTACATACTATAATGAATCAAGGTGCATGCAATTGGGTTAGAAATTATCTGACGTCTTAAAATTCTAAGCAAGTAGGTCTTAAAGTAATTTGTATATATACAAGTAATAAATATCATTGGTGAAAATAAAATTATAATGGCAAGCCGTTAGTTACAGGTCAAACAAGTCTTGTTAAATCTATAATCGATAAGAGAAATAATATTGTTGGTTTAAGAGCCTCAAAGTACATATTTTAGGCGATATCAATAATTAACCGTAATTAAGATAATATCACCGAATATGGCATAAAAATAAAAATGAAGTCAACTCATATAGACTGTGCATCATTGATAAATAAAATCACAAACCATCATAAACTCCCATTGAATCATTCAGAAGTACAAAATAAACACTAACGGTAGAACCGAGCACTTCGAATCCACCGAACACATCACACAAGACAAACATAAATTTACACTTAGTTAACATATTTAAATCAACAGTGCTGTACTTTTGATTGCACATGTACAAAAACTGGGAATTTTCTAGGAACCAATTACTTATTGGAGCGTGATGGGAGGGAGGTGGTCACCGCAAGTCGGGAAGTTGGGAGGAATGGGCGGCAGGTCTGCGTGTGTTCCCACTTGCAGGACAAGGTTCATTCCAATGACGATGTGGAACAGGAAGTGGCAATGGAACAGCCAGAAACCAGGATTGTTAGCTCTAAAACGGATGATAACGTAGCCGTTGTTGGGGACTGCAATGGTGTCCTTTGCTGGTGGGAGGTCTCCCTGCTTCAGATGACGTTCTAGCAAACCTCTTCTGTCAAGGTCGAGGGCGTGTTTCAAGTTTATCTTCTTGACATTCTGGTCGGGTGATCGACCGATACCAACGATGTTGAAAGCGTATCCGTGGAGATGGAACGGGTGAGATAAGTTTGCGATTTGAACTGGAAAATGGAAAGTACAATCAGGTATTAGCATCTATAAGATTACCATAATCTGTACGTGATGCAGAACTTCCCGTTATTGTATACATGTATGGTATAATTATCTTACTAACAAATCGATTAACGTGATGATAAATTATATAAAAATGTTTAAATTAAATTGATCTATAAATTGTTTGGAAGTGGGTTGATTTTAATTATACCCAAGCTTAATAGGCCAATTTAAGTTATTAGGTTGGTACGTACCTTCATCTACTAATACAACTTCAACAACTGCGTTAAGGGGTATATCCACTTTGTGGGTGCACATGCAATTCTGTCCACAGTTTGCTGGTCGGTTGTCACCGTTGCAGAACTGTTCTGGGTTAATGTCATCATACTGACTGATGAGAGGTGCGGGCGGGGCCATGTACGAAATTTCATCTATTAAACTGATTACGTGATCCCCTGAAGGAGCAACTGTTGAGGTAAAATATAAGGTCAATGAGGATATTCTGCTCAATTTATCTATTTCTTTGGAATAGCATAAGATTAAATTTGAAATTCTTACCCAAATATCTGTTGTAAGTATTAGGCTGGAACAGCATTTCAGGTCTATAGCCGAAGAAACGGAAAGGCAAGAAGATTTTAACATCAGGCCTATCTTGAAGAATAGCTGGATCGATGTGTTTAGCATTCATCAGCTGACTGACACAAATAGCATCTTCTCTTGTTATATTACATCTGGCATCCAATGGATTCATCACCTGGATAGTTAGTGAGGAGAAAGTTTCGTGCAATTACTAGTGATACGTGCAAATATACATTATTCTACTAAATATCTACTAATAGAGACTAACTAATTAGATACTAAAAAAATATAGTATTGCACTATTGCAGTGAACTTAGTGATCAAACACCATATAATATACTTGCTATGCTATTAAATTATAAATTGGTACAGGACAGGTCAGTACTGATATATTTACAAAACCGGTCGGTCTTATTCGACGTGACTGTACATGGTCCAATTGAACAACATTACCTAAATTCAATTCTAGTTTAAATATATCCACCGCTAAAGAACTAGTTACGTATCTACAAAATTTTATTTAAGAATGTTTCAGCAACGAGTTGTTATGTAGTTTACTTTAATAAAATCTCTACCAACATGGAAGATTCCAATAACTTAGAATGAAATTCTGAATTCCGCTGCTTACTTAATAACTGCAACAGGTAACATTGTGACACAAGTCTTCGTGGTGTATAGTTCGCGCGTTTACGAACTATGCACCATGAAGATCACTTGTTAGATTTTCACTTACGTATTCTTCTTCAATCTCTAAATACTATTACTACGGATTCAAGATTTATATGTATATACATTATAAAAGTAACAATCTTCTACAAAATCTACTAGTGGAATATAATCTATAATACAGTATCGTACTCAAGTACAGCGGTTGTCTCAACTTACCACTCCTTGGGGGATGCCAACATCGTATGAGGGCGACTGGGACGATGGTTGGTATGGTCCTCTCGCATATCTGAGAATACCTAATTGCTGTGCTCTCTTAATACCGCACTCCCCGAGACCTCTGACCTGGATCCAGTAGGCCCCAGGAATGTTATTTGCTTCGATCACAAAGTCGTAACGTTCACCTGTAATGTGTATTAGTATTTGTTTATACTCAGGATATATATAATTAGTTTTTTAATGTTGTAAAGCAGGAAGCATATCAACTGTTATACAATGTTTTTGGTCGAGTGGGTGCACTACTTAATAGTACTCAGTATTACAACACAAAGGTGTGGCTTATAAAATTCGCAAACGGTTATACCGATTACATGATTTAGTTAAAATACCTTTTTGCACGAATACTGTCGAAAGGCATTGATATGAGGTAATTATCATAGTATTACAGTGGGTTTCTTTTTTCCTAGCCATAATACTTAACTCGAAAACAGTAAAATAACAGCTCTGTGAGCATTTTCCACTTCTTGGTATTTTGCTTACCTGAAAACGAGATGATGGTGTTTACAACTACAGGATGCACTGGTTCACCGTCAGTCGCAATGACGGTTAAATTGTGGCCTTCGAACGTGACTTGTGCAGGGCAAACGGAGGCGAAAGCGTTAATCATTCTAAACCTATATCTTCTCCCTGGGGTGATCGTGAATACTTCCAATGGGGTGTTTGTCATGAAACCCGTGTTTGGATCTCTGAATTGACCCTTTCCGTTGATCAACACGCTTTCGGGATCTTGACCAGTGTTGACAGCGAGACGACCAGGGTATCTTTCAGCGGCGTCTTCGTGCAACCAATCGCTAATCAACATTACGTGCGTTGTCAAATCGTAATCGTAGAGGTGACTGTTGGGGTCCTTAGAAGGAGGCTGACGTACGACGATGCTGCCATATAAACCATCGAGTTTCTGAAGACCAGTGTGAGCGTGCCAAAAGTGGGTACCAGCATTTCCTTGCCATTGATATCTGTAATTATGACAAAGACAAATTATGATATTTAAATTTTACACTTCTACATTTGAATAACCCTTAATGATTGGGTTATATGTATTTGTATTATTAAAGTGTGGTGCAGTGATCAAGGTAGTGGTATTTCGGGTCGGCATAGGACTGACTCTTTGGGAGACTTATTTATACACATTTGTAAAATCTCCCCTATCCAAAGATTTACCTCCCTAGTGTGGACGGTGTCAAATATCGAATCTTTAATTTAATTAAATATTTCATTTTTTATCATCAAATGATGCTAAAAGATAAAATATAGTGAATAATTACTACACTCTATTACAAGGGTATATGTAATACGTAGGGTACAAATCCATTAAAAAAACAGGCCAAGTGCGAGTTGGACTCGGTTCCGTAACATCATCTATAAAAACGGCAAAAAATTACGTTTGTTGTATGAATATTTCTTTTATTTTAATTAGATTTTTTGTTTCTCACTTTATATTCAGTCATTATTTTAAGTAGCAATAAAACCACGTTTTCTGTATGGGAGCCCCTTTAAAGATTTATCTTATTTTGATTTTTAGTTGTTGTGCTATTGTTTGCTGTCATAACGACTACAGAAATACATCATCCGTGAATCGAGTGAAAGTTACAACTGTCCAACTATCACGCTTCATGAGATACAGCCTGGTGACAGGCGGACAGACAGATAGACAAACAGCGGAGTCTTAGTGATAGGTTCCCGTTTTACCCTTTGGGTACGGAATCCTAAAAACGAAGTAAACTGCTCACGTCCTTTATTTAAAATATTTTCAAAATATTTTTGTTTTGTTTATTTTTCTTTTCACTTGTGTGTGTGCACAAGTAAGAACGACAATAAATTAAAGTGATATAATTTTTTAATTTATTTACCTGAACGTATTTCCTTGCTGAATAGGGCATTGTGTCACAAACGGTACACCATCGTAGTACTGAGAGCCTCTCTGCCAGATTCCGTGCCAATGCAGCGTCACCTCCATACCTTCCATGTGGTTCTCGACGTCGATAACCACTTTATCATTTTCGCACACCTGGATGGATGGGCCGGGCAACATTCTGTTTGCTGTCAGGATACCTCGCTCGACGCCATCAGCCAGCACGCATTGGCAATGAGACCACACCACGTTCGTCGCGTTCGGTGTGCAGACTTGACATGCTCTGGAATCATTAAAGTTCAACTGTCACATAGGGACTAAAACCAAAAGTTTTCTCATCAATACTCTTACACCACATTTCCTCGGGTAAACAGCTATAGTGAAACACTCTAGTTTGCATAAGTTCTGTCGTCACCTATCAATTACGTGCCGACGGAATTTGGATCACTCTGCGTACTTGAATGCGGCATTGAAACCAATTGGTGTGAAACAAAGCATAAAATGTGCGAAATGGAGAAGTCGGTCGGTCGGACAGTTTTTTTTCCTTTGGCACGACTTTTCGTGAGGATCTCAAACATTTTTTTGTCTATCTCGGGATCTTGGCTCAGATGGCGCAGTATTACGAAACGTATTGAGGTAAGAAGTTACTCAACTTTTAAAGTCGCTTTTTAAACTGTGTTATGATATAAGCTGATAACGGTAATTTTTTTTAAATTCGTGTTATTATTGCCGTACAATTGAATATACTTCCGACTGCTTTAACGGTAAGTAATAATCAGTAAGAAATGAATAGCCTAATACTATTGTTATGAAATACACCTTGTTCAATGTCAATGGATGATCTATTGTAAATTGCGTATCGTGGCTTTGAATTTGTCCATATCCGTTGAAGAAATACGGTGATTCAGCTTATAGCATTAAGGTGTATTTGTGGATGCAAAGGAAGTACACTTCATTAGTTTGTGCTACTGGGGAAATCTATTTTCATTTTCCTTATAAGTTTGAAATCTTTGTAGGGTAATTAAAGTCAGGTGATCAAAACCTTTATTAACATTTATCATGCAATAATAAAAATAACTAAAATCCTGGGACATTATTCACAAACGGCCATCTGATAACAAATTAAACAAAGCTTGTATTCTGGAAACCAGATAACTGATATACTACATATTTTCCTTTCCTTTATTAAATATTGTATAGATAATAGATCTAGACTCAGGAAAAACAGACTTGTTCATTCACAGAAATATCTGTCCTGGGTGGGAATCAAACCCATGATCTGCAGCGTGAAAGGCAAGCATTTCCCAACCACACAAACCGGCAATATGGTCGAGGTACACAGCGATGACCAACCATTGATTTGAAATATATCACAATAATATTTTTTTTTATTAAGAATTGATTAATAATAAATTATACTTACGCTCCTAAAACAGTGTACAGCTCCAAAGTGAAGTGGTAGTAGCAGATTCTTGGCGGTTCATTTTCCCTGCAGGCACGGGCACATTCATCAGGGGCAGATAAGGCTGGGTTTCTTCTCAACTCAGCTGTAGCGCTGCTGGTAAAGTCCAAATGTTTAAGTGACACTTTTCCATTTGCGTTTCTCGCCAAACTTGGTAATGGATTATTTCTGACACCACTGCTTAACGGACCAATGCCGCTGCTGGCAAATGGGTTTGATCCAGGTCCTGAGGTACTGCCGATGCCTCCAAATGGCGCGAAAGGATCGCTTCCCGAGGGGTGGGTTTGGACTAAGCCGTGGGTGGAGGAGAAACTGTTAGAGCTCTCCCGGAAGGGTGTGGCTGTGCCTGCTTGCCACCATGATGCTGATGTTGATTGGTCATCTGCTGCGTTTGTGGCTTCTGTGGAAAAATGAAAACTATGATTATTATTATGAACTAGCTGTGCCCCGCGGTTTTACTCGCGTTAAATTTTATAAATTATCACTGGTCCTCCCCCGTAGGTGATAGCGTGATAATATGTAGCCTATATGTTGACCCCTCTTAGTAATATTCATGCAAAATTTGAAGTAAATCCTTGCAGTAATTTTTAAGTTTAGCTCGGACATACATACAGACAAACAGACAAAAATTCGAAAAACTATATGGGTTCGATATCGATTATATATCACGCCCCAAGTATCCTTTTAAAAAAATATTCAATGTACAGTTTTGACTTTCCTACGATTTTATTATATATGTATAGATAGATACGGATGACGAATTTACAGCACGTTATTATGCTTATTGAGTTGGCTGTATTGCTTAGTATGGAATGCCTGGAGTTGAATTTAAAAGTAATTAAGTTAACTTTAACTTAGCCAACATTAAGACAATACTATCGGTTTTCCAAAAGGTAGTTCCAGTATTAAAATACGCATAAAACTTAAATTAAAAAAACCTAGAACACCTTTCGTCTGTATGCTTGGCCTAAAAGTTGAGTCCAAGGTCACCGGCAGAGGTCGTTTCGGTCTGTTTAGGAGTCCAACAGATTACTCGCTTTTTGCCGACACGACGTTTAGTGGTTAAAACAGAAAACGTAATAACTTCAACTCATTATAAATCGGGGTGACCAGTAAAAAAAATGGGTCCAAACATATAATTTTGGTAGAAATTGCGATATCGTTCTTTGGTAATGGAATTATGAAGCTTAAGGTTTCTTAACAATAATGTATGTAACAATAACTTATGTTTTAACAATAATGTATCTAGTTCTTTATGTTGATAGCTACTGACAGCTAGCTGCTGTCTTTTTCGTATAAAGATGTGCCGCTGCAAAAATCAACAGATGAGCATATTTAGAACTACTTAAAATAAAGGTCTGATCTGTCTGATCAAATGAACGTCTGCTGAAAATCTTTGCTACTTGATACAATAAAAATAACATAACCTTTATGCTTGTCCTTTGATTACTGCAAACAAATTTCAATCGCAGAAAGTTTTATGAGAATACAAAACCTTTATTTTGTCGTGTTTATTAGAGTTATCATTTTTACACGTATCCGTAAACAGTTAGACAGTTTTAATGCTAAAGATTTAGCTCAAGTATTTGAAAAATTATATTATATAAGCAACTATTTGATATTGTTTCTAGATACTATAAATTTTGGTAATCGATAATACGGGTTTTTATAAACGTAAATGACCACAGATTATTCAACAGAAGATCAATTAAACAGGCCTATTAATGCACATATAACTCCATCAAATTAACAAGTGTGTTGATCAAATCGTGTAGTTAAACAAAAGTTCTCACGCAAATTAGATACTTATTCATACATTATTAACAGTAGGTAATAACTCAACTTAATTTATGTATGAAACATTGTTTAGAGCAAACCTACAGTACAATAAGTCCTACACGCACTACCTACAGCAAAATCTTTGATAATAATACGTTCTTTATTTCAACAAACCGCAGGAGATAGGGCGTAGTGTGTTATTGGAGGAAGTAACTCCACCGGAACGTTAAGTTATAGGAACTCATAAGGAGAGACGAGATGTCGAATCTGACAATCACTAGGTAGTAATGCCTTATAATTACGCTACGCTTCTATAAGCGGATACAGAAGCGTTGGTTGAACAGAACAATCGAGGAGTTTATTTAAATAACTTTAATATTATTATCCAATTTCAACCTAACAATAATTTTCGTTATTTAAGAAATTGTTTCTGCTACTGTAGACCCATTATGCTTATCTGATAAGAGTCCCAAAAACCTCTCTTTAATACCTTAGGCATCAGTCAGTACCTCACGATCTCCGATTGGGCTTGCGAGTACAAAGATTACAAGACCTAATACCGAACAATATCCATTAATTGTAATACCAGATACCGATGTGGGAACTAAGTACAAATGATCCAAATTCAGCCGTTCTCTCAAGCTTGTCCGCGAGTTAATTTACTGCCGATTATTTTATTAGATAAGTCCACAGTAAGTTACTTGACAGGTGTATTAATGCAAATGTCGTATATAGTATTTGGTAGAAGAATCAATTTAAATAAACCGATCCGGTCTTCTATATTGTGTGTTGCATTATATTGATTTTATGCGTTGTGAAGACTATGTCGTTTTTATTATTGGAAACAATTGTAATAGCTCACAGATCCTCTCACTAATATCATAAATATTAAAGTTTGTACGTTTGGATGTTTCGTAGTTTGCATGTTTTTTTCCCAATCACAGAAACAGTTTAATCAATTTGCATGAAATTTTCCCATCTTGGTTATTAATTGTTGATTTTTGAGTGTACATATATATGCGCTGGAAGCGAATAGCACAAGACCGGCAATTGTGGAGATCTTTGGGGGAGGCCTTTGTCCAGCAGTGGACGTCTTTCGGCTGATATGATGATGATGATGATGATGATATATATATCCCAAAAATTTAAGGTTAGAATAATATGAATTGGTGTACCCGTTTTACACTCACTTTCAACTATTTAGAGTCACATATCTACATTATTTCCATCTCTTGACCTTGGTTTCTTATATCCAGGATAAGTTAGTGATGACCTTTAAACGTAGTTAAACCAACGTTAAAAGCTAAGAAAATAATTAATATTAATTCGATCACTATAGAAGATTTTCTTAGCTTTATAAAGTAGTTTTAACTAAGTTTCTTCAAATCAAGTCAACAAGAACTTGTATTAACCCAGAAATCACTTTAACACGGTGAAATAAAAACATTTATAGAATAATTAAAAGAAATAGTATTTTCGTAACATTTTCTAAACACATAAAATATGTTTAAAAAATTCAATTTCGTATTTATAAAATTATTCAGTTATTATGGAATTATAACGTTTCAAGTGAACGTAACATAATTTCACATTCACATATTTTTTTTATATGATCTCACAATTTTATAAACATAATTCATGTATAACGCATAATCCTACTGGTTTCTTAGTAATCATTTAACTATTTAATTTTGCTTGCTACCACGAATGGAAATCGGACCGATACAATCGGCGTCGTATCGTTCAATATAAAACTAATCTATAGTTGGCCGGTGCTGTCACGACTGCATTTTCGTAACAGTAGACTAGGGAATCTAGTCTTACGTCCTTAAATTAAAGGACTTTTACTTCCTATATCGGCTGTTACAGTTTTCTCGACGCATTAATTCAGCATTGCGCAGTCAGGTACTATCGTTTAGTTTCAACAATATTATAATTATGTGTATATACGTATACGTGTATATATATATTGACGTTGGCTGGTTGCCATGGTATTTATAAGAACCTTATCCATCTCTTATTAATCCATTTTTAATCTTAAACTGCAGTACGGCTATAGTCTAAAATCGGAATGAAATATATTGGCTTTAAGGGATAATTCTTCAGCAAATTATTAAATATAAATAGATCTACCACAATGGTTAGTAATAGCTATTGCGTATTTGAAGCAAATATAATTTCTATAGAAAGAAAACAGTAATATTCTCTATTAGGGTTTGAACTTACAAAAGATAGTAATAATAGAATAAATCAATATAGCAATACCGGCCGTTTTGGAGATCCTTGGGGAGGCTTTTAACCAGCAGTGGAAGTTTTTCGTGATTTATCTACTCATTAAGGGTCAAAATTCATTAAATATTAATAATTTAATAACAATGCAATAGCATATCAAGCTAGAATCTAACCATGTGAGACGGGTGCCTGATGTAGGTTTAATAGCAAAACGGTCAGAAGGGCTCCACATACGCACGTACTTACAAGACTAATACGTGATATATAAAACTACTACTATTAATGATGTAGGGATTGCAATGCATCTACGTCAGTCACTGAGTGTGTTTGTAGGTATTAAGGTCATTGAGAGTAAGAATGTATGATTGAGAGTGCAGCGAGACTATAAACATGCAATACAAGCTTAGGCCACATACGTGTGTAGATATCGCGGATATTAATCCTAAAGAAAATGATAGATATTTGGTTTTAGGGCATGATCCTGTAAAAAACACAAAAGACAGTAAAAAGGTCAAGGCTACAGAAACAGTTGTCAATGAAACCTAAAAAAATAAATAAATTTTCTTCTTACTCTTTGACAATGCAAAAAATAATGACTTCATTTTATTTGCGGAAAATAAAAATATGTAGGCAACGAACTCGGTTGGCTGTTTTTGTGAACCCATTTAGGTTGGAGAACCTTGAGGTGACTGTGTACTTTTATTTCCTTATTGGTAAACACTAACATTGGCTGCCAATTCGTTTCGCTAGTTATTACTTGGGTTATCAGCAGGGTTATTATTATTGCTATTACCAATCGCGTCTTCGTTCTTTAGCCGATCGTGTTTACTGCGGCAATGTATAAAATCGGTAGGGATGGAATCATCAGCGGCAAATTCTTAACTGATGATGGAAAACATTTAATATTTAAACAGTATAAAAAATGTAAGGTAGCCCTTTATTTCAGGCGATATTTTTATTACAAACATTGTTAGCAGTAGTACAGTGGATGAACTTGTACTAGCAATACCCGCGTTACTACCTACCCATTTAAGACGCTATCATGATTGTACAAGATCTGAACAAAAACTAACTATCGTCACCTATAAATCAATCTCTTCAGCTCATTTTCTAAACAACTTAAAAAAGGCGCTTCTCAATTAAACTGTTTATTTGTTTTTATTTATTTCTTATGCAAATTCTCCGATGTTGTTGTGGACAAATGCTGAATAATTGTTTATTGGAAAAGATATGCCTCTAAAATGTTCCTTGATACTTTTGTTAAAATTAGACGATAATCCTATGCTTTATTAAGAAATTAACAGTTAAAAGAAAGTTGATGTGCCGCGGTGTTATGTTTTTTAAAAACAGTCATTTTATGATCAGCTATTCCAACTATCAATACAATATTGACATTTGATTTATACCCATAATTTTTCATTCTACATTTTATTTCTTTTATATACTTTATATATAGATAATTCGGCTATATATCCCGTTGGTGGAGCTTCCTTATTTCCTCCCTACCTCTGTTAAGCAATTTGACTATTTGATTCAACCCCACTTTGTCATTGATTTGATCTATGTAAATTATCCTTAGTTTAACCTGATTTCCCTCTACATTTATTTCCATGATTTTTTTATCAGAACTAAATCAAGTGTCGTAAT
This sequence comes from Pseudoips prasinana, assembly GCA_951640165.1. Taxonomy (NCBI): domain Eukaryota; kingdom Metazoa; phylum Arthropoda; class Insecta; order Lepidoptera; family Nolidae; genus Pseudoips; species Pseudoips prasinana. Next base: position 11,457,425 of record OX621241.1, on the reverse strand, counting down.
GACTAAACTCTTCTACTCTCATCAATCATTCAAAGTATCTATAATTTACATGATTGTTTTCTCATCTCTGGTTAATAGGTTTACAATCACTTACCTCTAACTTAATATATATATATATATATCGTGTCTATCACGGAACAGTGTTGAGAAGCATTGAGAACTTAATTAATAAGCGCAGTATTCAAATTATCGTGTTACTTCGACAATACTGTTACAGAAAACCTTTCATTGGTAGCCAATTATAAACTAGGAAATTCATTTAGCTTAGTCAAAACATGCGCGGTTGGTAGGTATGTTCTTGTAGACTTACACGGTTTAACGTCCATGAAAATTACAAAATGGCCATTCACATAGTTTGAAACTGGAAAGTACTTGGGTGGTCATTATAATCCTGAGTAACTATATGTTCGCTTATTTGTAGCCTTTATATAGCACCCATAAGTTAAGCTACCACGTCTCGTTTTTGGTTTACGTCTGAAGTTTTCGCTGCCTAATCATGGATTAATTTAGACTTGCCCGCTGTGGTTATAGTGGTTGCAATAAGCAAGATTTTCTCTTTCTTCCTCGTTTGATATTAATCATTAAGACGTAATGTAGGAAAATAATGTGCGCAAACGTATCGCGGAAATAGTTGAAAAATGATTATAGAACTATTACGGAAAAATTGCACATGTCCAATCCATAAATATAGTCTAGTCACTTTTATTACGAGTATGTATAATCTTCACGCTGACTCGTTTTCTATACGGGGATACTGAAAGCTTTCTTCTATATTCTTTAGATATCTTAGACAATATGGGGCCAAACGGTTCGAATAGAAAATTGTTTTCGATACTGTCTCAACCAATTAATGCTACCAGAGATCTCGGGAGTCAGAATATGGAGATGGAGGGAGATTTTGACTTGTAAGTTGGTCATGGATGTTCTTATGACACATCCGGTAGTTTCGCAAGCGTTTTTACCCAAAGATTGGTTTGTGGGAGGAAACAAACTTGGGATCGTCTAGATTATTCTTATGCTGGTTAGACAGGGACCTCGTCTGTTGAAATAACTTGTAACTTAATAAAAATTATCCGTCAAAGCCCAATGCTTGACATTTATTGTTCTTAAAATTTGTAACCATATTACTAGTTAAGAGCTTAGAGACCATAAAAAGGCACTAAAACGGAACTGACTTTATGCAACATTTTTGAAATTACCGTTTTTGTTCAAGTTTTCTGGTTTCGAAATTAGTTTCGGCGAACGATTGATATGGACATAATTGATTTATTTACGTTTGCAATATTTTTGGACTTATTTCGTGAATTTATGTACGAAAAAGAAGATGGTGAGTGAAATTGTATAGTCAATATGTGTACTAGATATTTTAAAACTTATTCGCCAAACTAATAGTCGCTAAGCCATGTTAGATGGTTTTCTAACCATCTAACATGGCTTAGCGACTATTAGTTTGTTATCTTTCTAGATAACGAAAAGCAAGCCGAGATCATGAACCGTAAATTACCCGTCTCTCATTGATTAACAATAAAGATTACAAATCAATGTCAAATTTCTTAAGCTTCCTCTATTGTTTATAGAATAGGGTTTTTCTTTATTCGAGTAAACACGAATCAACAGGATTCTTAGATAAAAATTAAACAAAAGCAAGGAAAATACAAATACAAAAATGTTTTATTTTTAAATAATACCAAATAAAAAATATATAGATCCAAATAGGTTTTTATATAACTGCGAAATTGCGTAACATAAACCCAAAAAAAAAACCAAAAATATTAATTCGACTTGATACCTTCGGTTCGTGGTCGCCACTCGAGAACCTTTCTGCCCGAGAAGCGACCACGAACCGGAAGACGCAGCATGGTCCCCTACAAGATGGGCCGATGATCTTGTGAGGGTTGCTAGAAGCCGCTGGATGCGGGTAGCGCAACACCGGCAATTGTGGAGATCGTTGGGGATGGTGACGGCATAGAATATCATCACCCCATCTCATCCTGTAGGGTGCGTACAAATCGTCCGAGAGAATACCTAGCAGAGAACGGGCAGCAGCGTTTTTCTGTGAACTATGACCATCAAACTACGATCGCCAACTCGTCTGCCAAGCGTGGCGATTATGGCATTCTTTGGGTAGGCTTTTGTCGAGCAGTGGAAGTACTTTGGCTGACATGATTGGAGGAGGCCTTTGTCCAGCAGTGGGCGTCTTTCGTCTGATATGATAATGATAACCTCGTCCTTCTTAAAAAGTTGGTTAAAAAGTATCTTACTTACAAATCGGTAATCTTAAATCTTCATTACGTATTGACAACATGACTCTAAATACAGAGTTCAACCCGAGTGAGCACTTGAACTGCGAAGATGTGTACTATTACTTCAGTTATAGTCACGAAGACGATTATCGCTGACTATCGACTGATCGTTCAGGTATAACCGCGACGAATCGCAAACCACATGGTAGAATACAAACAAGTTCTGTGTGTGATTTGAGCATGGACAAATAATTGTCCATTATTGGCCACGGTATGGGGCTAACGGGGCCAATATACCAAGGTTTGGATTATTCATAAGTAGATGAAATAAACAGACTAGGTTGGGCAATGTAAACAATAATGATGATGCATTTCATTCATTCATTCGTATGAGCAGCGGTTACGCTAGTGTCAGAGTTGTTCAACATGGCTCTGATATGGCTTGACGACTTTTGTCTATTGACCAACACCGTAACATAGCCTCTGAAGTACGGACATTCAAAAATTAAACCACTTTAGCAGTGACCCATCTATATATTCATTGCGTGATCACTTACCGGACACTGAGAGTAACTGACAATGAGTACATCGGAAAATTATATCATAACTACAGAATAATATGTAACATCTTAGAGTATACATAATCATGAAACAATAAACATTCATGTTTAAATATTACGTAACTAACACCTAATATTTTTTTTTATGACAACGACCTGACTGCTTCTTTTCATGGACCGGAGATAATGAGACCCTAGATTTAAATCCCGGGTTAAGCCAGAAGTGATATTGGGGTTTTGGGAAGAAAACGCCTAATAGCAGCCCGGAATAGGGAACTTGTCGGTGCTATATCCGCATGCCTCAGAGAATACGTAAAGTTGCCGTAAAAGACTAAAATACCTGCACCTGATTCCTGTCGGGTAGAGAGTGCACCCGTGTTTGCGCACACACTGGAGCACTATAATAATTCTTGCGTAGTTGACTAGTCCTCCTTAAGATTGACCGTCGCAGCCGAAATTTAGCTAAGACCACGCTTAGAACGGATCTGGAGTATCAGCATCATCATCATGTTAGTCTAATGACGTCTACTGCTGGATAAAGGCCTCCCTAAAAATTTCCACAATGAAGTTGTGTCCATAATTTGGAGGGATATATTGTCCTTATCGCCACGCTTGGCCGACGCTGCTGTCCGTTCTCTGAGAGGTTCCCTCAGGTCGACTTCTACGACCCCCACGGGATGAATTGGGGTGGCGATATTCTATGTCGTCAGCCACACAGCAATAACTGTTAATATATGAATGGAAACAGGTGGAAGCCAACGTTGAGTAAGCCATGTAGTGTTTTGTTTAGTTAGTTAACTTATTGTGTGATCACAATGTGTGTTAATGTAATAATGTAGGCGGAAATTGATTGATATCTTATATTACATTGCTATTATGTACAATAAATGCTTAAGTGTAGGTTGAGATTGTTGGACTAAGGTTTGAAGTGGTATTAGAACGGATTTGAGTAGTTCTGTACCAGTTTTGGATGTTTTGGATTCCCTGTGCGTCTAGAATAATATACTTAATCTTTTTATTACCTAATTATAAAAGTCCAATGTCACAGAACGGCAAAGTTTGTAAACATAACAAAGAAATAACGCTATCTTCCTCTACTTCAAAAAGGGCATTAGTGTAATAGTTATATAATTAAAATTTTACTGTTCTAAGTCTATCCGTGTGGTTTCCGGCCCAGAAAGAATAACAGGACCACCCCATACCATCCCGTGGGTGTCGTAAAAGGCGACTAAGGGATACACCAGGTAGTCGAGCGGCAGCGCCACCTGTTTACTGGCTACCACCTAACTGCAGTCGCCAACTTGCATGCCAAGCGCGGCCACTATGGCCAACCTCTCCAAATAGCAACGTTATATAAACCTTTGGGGGAGGCCTACGTCCAGCCGTGGACGATAGCAGGCTGATGATGTCAACTGTTCTAAACCCCTGCTTGTTCAACGTTTACAGAATACTGCATTGCCGTGTTAGTTGTTGCTCGTTAGCAAAGATTTCGCCTGGCGAAAGATCAATGAAGATAAGTGACAAAATGCAATTTTTCAGTAGGAGCCGACAAAATTTTTTTTCCGGGTAATTTAAACATAACTTTTTAATTATATAAAATAGATTAGACTGATAAATTTAAATTCAAATAAGGGGTTCAGGACTGAAACTCTTAATACAGGTAAGCCTATAACCTAGCTAGGAGATCAGCACTTCACCCACCTAATCGTAGTTAAGAGAGTACAACCCTTCAACCCTTTAATTAATTCTAAGACTATTTATGATCGAGTTTCACAGAATTAAGTAGTTTAAGACGGCTCAATGTTATTGATGTAGTAATGAAAGTATCGTGTTTAGGAAAATGGTCATCCTAAACACGATACTTTCAGAGATAGCTATCCCTCACTTTAATGTAATTTTGACAAGTGATCCCTTACTTTGAATTGGCCCTAATATAGTTTAAGTTTTATTGAGACATTTCAATGTAAGTGTAAAAAGCAAAATCAACGAGGTTTTTCTTTTAATGTAATTAGTAGTAGATTTATGTGAAATTAAATTTACTCACATTTAAGTTAAGTATTTAAAAAATGTATGGAAATTTAAAAAATGTATTTATGGTACATTTTATAATTTAGATATTCTTGAAGGTATTTTAAGTAAAACATGTAAAGACAAATAAAATAAACCTTCTTTATTAAAATAATTATTATTTTAATCAATATCAATATTATAATAATCAATAAAATAATAATACTAAAGTAACACATAGGTACATAGAGATATATACGATTATGTATGGACCTACCTCATGTGAAAGTTAAGCAAATTATCAATTTACATACCTAGCTAATTTTCCTTTCAGTATATGGAGTTGATGATTTCCCTAACTCTATTTTTTACACATCATATCCCTTTAAAACTAAAAGGAACTATAAATCTGTAGTCTATTTAGATATTCTTATGTAAACGAATAAACTATAGCATTAAAATCAGGATACAACGTTTATAATCTATGCTGCTTTACAAAAAAAACAAACTCATTTTCGTTTTATTACTTAACAAAAAAGAACTTAAATAGTAGCTTGGTTACATAAAGAATCTTAAAACATAATAAACTTATCATATAAATTACTTAACATATAAATTGTGTGATTACTAACATAGTCGTAAGTTTATACTAACAATCTTGTTGAGTCATAGTTACTTGAATAAAGAAAGTTCTATTCTATAGCATCAATTTTAAAGGGAACAAATCAAACCTGATATCTTTTTTTTACTATTTAAACCAAAACGTATTTACTACGTCGGATTCTCAGAGATTCTCATAATTTAAAAATTTAAACAAGTAAAACTTAAATCAAATCAAAACTGAAACAACAAAAGCGTTTTTTCAACCTTTATGTGAAACATACTGTAGAATTTTTAAAACGAAGAAAAGTTAGTTAATACCCTTTAAAATAACTTAATTAAATTAAATAAACCTTTAATATGACAAAATTAGTATCATGATCTTTAGAGTCTTCTTCATCGGTTTCGATAAGTGTGTCTTTTTTAGTAGATGTAAATGGTAATTTTAGAAAATCCGTGTGAAACCTTTTTGGTCCGTCATCCCGTCTTTACATAACTTTTTCAAATCTTTGTATTTCACATTTGAAATAGAGAGTCGTTTTGTGTAAAGAGGTTTTAATTTGACAATTACGTTAATCGGATTCCATTGTAAGCAGGACAAATATTACTTGTTGGAACGAATACAATAACCGTTACTCTTTTTTCTATTTTTGGAAAAAAAAATGCTTTGTAGCATTGATAAATGCTTAATGTATCGGTAATTTTAATAAAGCTAGATTTTTTTTTAATATAACATAAAAAAGAGCGTAAAAAACTGAATAGAAGTGCATTTATAACTCATTTTCGAATTTTTGTCCCTTACATTAATCGATTTGTTGGCTGAAATTTATGCCAGCATTCTGGGCAAGTCTCGACTCAAATAGGGACGCTGTGATTTGTATACTATGCTAAAATTTGATTGAACAAAATTAATTTCGCAACATTGGTATAACCCGCCGTAAATTCCATTGTTATAGGATTTTGCCTCTAAATGTAAATATTCTACGCCCAATACACGTGGGCAGACCAGACTAAAGCTATCAGACCTTAACTAAACTTCGTACATCATCAAATTTAAATTATTAATCGATTCTTAATACACGCAATTTGCGCTAGAACTACTAACACAGTTGCTGATACAACAAAATGTTTGGGTGAAATCAATCATTTTTTGTTATGGATGATTATTTCAACTCCTTTAATGCATAGTTAACCAGGTTAGTTAATGATGCGTGGTTAAAGTTAGCCATTTCTCAGAAGTTAGGGTATCTGTTTAGCATTTATACGAGAAAAAAGAGAAAAAAGCAACTCGGAACGCAATAAATCGACGTTGATTTACGGTATCTATGATGATATATGTATATGATACCTTTTGAGAATATAATAATATGTACTTGATCGAAGAACTTTGAACGTGGTTTTCCTTTTTCAAAGGTGATGATATTTCAACCACATCTATCATATGTCCAATAAATCATGATAACATTTTTTTTTACATGACTTTTATAGTTAGCCCAGAAGACTTTCACTGCCTCACCGGTCTATGCGGCCAGCCAATACGGCTACAAAGAAAGTAACCCAGGGCGTCAAGGCGCTTATTTATTTGTGTATATATGCATGAGAGATAATTAGCAAAGTCACGGGCCGCTCGTCCGATGGAGAATTGAAGGGTTTGCTATACATAAATTTCTTCGAGAACGTTCGATGTTATCTTCCTCATTCAACTGCATTTACCTCTTCCATCCATCCACATGTCCAAACCATCTTTTTATCATCCCCTTCTCTCTCTTTCCTACTCGATCAAACGGTTACCTCTTTTTTATAACTTGATCAGAAACTGTTCAACTTGTTCTTCCAAATGCACTTCTATTCTTTCATACAAACTCTTTGTATGTCCAAACCTATGTATCCTGTCTTTGTACTACATCCTTTTTCACACTTTTCTCTTTTTATATTATTTTTTACGTTTTCTCTGAAATTACGCCCTTAAGTAATATCAACGTTAAATTAAATGAAACATATTTACTTGTAATTCATATTAAGTTTCATGATAACGTAATATATTCCACCATTACAGAAATTAAACTATTTATTCGTTTATACAAATTGACGTGTAAACTATCAGTGTTTATTAGGTATTACAATACCGATCTTCCTACGTAAATGGTTGGAAAATGTTTTTGGATTGAGTATTAAATCGAGAACTTAATGTACGGCTCAGGTAACTGGAGCGGAAATTGAAATCTTTATGGTGTTAATTGTGGTGCTATAACGAAGTTAAGGGTATGCCTGCCTATTTTACTACCCGCTGCCGAGGAAGTGACATTTAGATTATAGTTTATTAGATGGAGTTTTAATAGTACGTAGCTAGTGACTTTTGATTATTTTCTTTTGACGTGAGGGACACATGCGTATCAACTATTCACCCATGAACGTGTTATGTATTTTGTAGATAGTTGCCTCGCCCTAGTTGTTCGTCGTCGGTATTGTTGATATTAGACGTGAATTGCATGTAAAGAGAACAACAAGACCAATGAAATAATTATTTATAATCGCCGTCATAAAGAATATGCATAACTTAAACTCAATTTTTAAACTCGAAAAAACTAAATCTATTGGGATAATTAATACACTGTCGTCTTATCTCAAAGTAGTTAGAGCCAAATATGACGACCAGACATCTGATAAAAGTACATATATATTTTTAAATACATACATATTGTAGATAAATTACGTCCAGTCACAACAAACAATCATGTTCATCTCATAAAGATTTGTCCAGTAAGGAAATCGAACCCACTCAGTCTGAGCAGCCAGGGTCACTAACCAATAGACCAACAGGCCACAACAGGTATAATACCAATATTGCTCGTGTAATATAATAAAAACATTCTTAATTATGTAATAAGTGAGAGTCGGGGACATGAACGGTTAGCACTGAACGGAACTGAGGTTAAACCGAGTTACTAAGGTTAAGTTGAGTGAAGCTATCGTTCCATTATGGAAGTATTAATTTACTAGAACTATTCATTTTCTAACTCCTCCTTTTTCTCTTTCTGATTAAACTCGTTGCGGGATTCAAAACAATTAAAGTGATTCTCCGGGACTTGCCTGAGCTTCACCGCTCAGTGTCATTTCATTGTGTGCCACTGTTGATCCTGGCTTACAGGAGTTGCAGTAGTGGGTACGAGGGAGGGACTAGTCCCGATACCATAAAAAAAGTATTAATTTAACCTTACCCAAGAAGCATTATGTTTACTAATAATTTTAAGAAGCGAAGTGTTTAAGAAAATCTCTTTATTAAATAAACAAATAAAATCTTTTAATTTTGACATATTTGTCAATAAAACTGCAACAGTGAGACGAGTACTTAGCCTAGATCGTTTCTCTAAATGGAACACTTAGACTAACTAAATAAGTTAATTTAAACTGATCACATATTATTACATATACCACTGTCTATTCGTAGAGACCTGTAAATGGTCATCAATTACTATGGATATTTTTTATAATTGTGTGTGTATAAATCCCGTCAATATGTTGTATCGAGGACATGGCTATAGGAAAACATATGTATGGTCATGAAAATTAATATTAGAAACGTTTGATGGTTTTACGTTTTAAAAATGAAGAATTCAAAATCAATACTATTCTAAATCAATTATTTTACAGGATCTAAGACAGTTTATGTTTTCTATTAGTTTTAAGTAGTTATGATCACACCGTCACTACAAATTGTTCTGAATCCTAACTAAATCACGGTAAATATTAAATCGGTAACCTTTTTTACAGCCTTTGCATAAAATTTTCGACAACTTTACAAAATTGATTCGCTTATCTATCTTTTACACATTGTTATGTGATACCTATTACAATTTGGTGAGTATACTATTAATTTCGACGGTAGTAATAACGGAAAACCTGTGTATAAAGTTCGTTTAATAGATTAAGATGTCGAATAAATTATTGTTCAGGTAACTATTTTGTAGTAGTGCTTGAGTTTATGCATTCTTGCTTATAAATAATAGTCAACGTCCGCACTATGGGTACTTCACTATGGAATTGAATCCTTGTATCGGGGGGTACTTTTATAAACATTCAATTATTAAACACAAAGGGCACCCAGAATCAGTACAATAATTTAGAAGACTCACAAAAAGTTGACCTGAGCGGGGATCAGCGATACTCGATTCGATTCGATTTCGATTTTCTTTCCTTTCCAATGTCTTTCCATGACCAAGAAGTCTATTTGTTTTTAAACCAATCTCATAATGTAACTTTTAATATGTTGACTATAAATATTCATTTATTTTTATTGCAAACGGAGATGTCTTAATACATACATTCCAGGCAAAGCAGTTTATTAGCTCAGTTTAATAATAATGTCGACATGTTAATTTATCTTGATTTATAGCTTCGTTAGTCTAAATAGTAATAAAATCCACGTATTTCTCAGGTCTACTTATGTACAGTGAACACCACGTGAATGAATACACTAGCAGTATCTTCATCATTACAGCCTCCCCCAAAAATCATCTTGGGGGTAAATGCCACAGTCGCCACGCTTGGCAGACGGGTTGATGATCGCAGTCAGATGGACTATGAGTGAGATGGACTCACAGAAGAAAGCTGCTGCTCGTCCTCTGGCAGATATTCCATCGGGTCAACTTCTACGCCCCTCACAGATATTTGCCGCTGTCCCCATCCAGCAAATTGTAATGCTTATATGGAGGATATTTATATGGTTTTACCCTCCCAAGGGGTTGGAATTGGGAATCACATAATTTTCAGTTGCTATCCAGTGGTAGCAGAATACAATAATATATAAAAAAATTGTGCCGAGTAAGGAACAAGTCCAACCAGTATTGGCTCCTGGAATGCTGGTTCAAAACCCGCCTGACCATGACATTTATTAATATATTTATTTCCTATTTTAGATTTATACTTTGCATTACGAAACCATTAGTAGTACCTTATTGCCTATGTAATAAAGTCGTTATTGAGGTCAAAGTTTACGCCGTAGCGTTAACTGTACTAAATAAGGAATAGAATTTTCTCCGTAAAACGAGTTCATTGGTGCGGAAACAGTGAAAGTTTTTAACTTTAACAGTCACTTTACTCACTAAGTGAGTAACTCTTAGTGTAATATGTTCGTAAAGTGATATATAGGTATTTGTTCGGCCATGTCACTCGACTGTCACGGTTGGCCTACCACTATTCATTGCGAACAAATGATTTGAATTGAAGGTGTATTTAAATTGGTTTTATATAACAGCCAACAGCGCCGATTGGTGACTCGTTAAGGGAAGTTTATGTTTGTGTAACTCGACTATGTTACTGTGATTATAGTTCCTACCGCAGCAGTAGTTTACGTAATTTATAGCTATCATTTGTGTTTATTGGTACCTATTGCATTGTACTAAAATAGTTGTGAAGGATTTGTGGCACAATGATTTTTCCGGTTTTATCAGCCTACGGATATACTTAATAATAAAGTTCACTTAAACGAAATTTAACAGAATATACCACTCATACATATGATGTGTGTGTTCGAACAGAGAATCTCTTTCTATTCAGATGGAAGTGCAAGCTAACATGGAAGAGAGTTGAGGTACAATCCCGGTGACTGAATTTATGTCCGTGGCATGGATCTGTGTAACACTACCATTTTCCTGATTTCTACAGAAATTCCCATTAACAATCTTTAACTTGACACTTTTTTGATAAGGCAGAGGGTATGCCTACGCATTCCACCCACAAAAAGTATCTGCGGGTGGCTATGTCGGACTCGCTTCGACTAAACTTAATCTGCCGTGGACTTCTTCGCCTGATGGGGGACGCCCCAGGAACGGGTATGCTGCTCTGTTGCCCCTCTTTTACGCTATGTCCCAGATGGTTGGGACATGTACCCTGGGAGCTAGTTTTCTCTCCCGAATTGCCGACTCCTGCTAGTACAGCGACTGCGCCACAAACAGTTAGCTGTCTTCACCACAAACTATTGGATAAATACGCTTCTAGATAGACGAATACCTGAATGTAAATAGATGGTTCAATTTAAGAAGTTGTCTATTTGTATACAGTAAATTCTTGATTGAGTTGTGCTGGGTTAAGTCCACAGGATTTTTTTTGTGAGGGCGTTGCCTTTATTTTAATAAATCAATAAGGAAATACTTGAGGCAAAGTAACTACTCTGAATTACCAACTTAAATATAAAAAATGACAAAGACCTTGTTAAAACAAAAGCTTTGATATATAGCATTGACTGCGCTAAATTACTTTTGTACCGTATAACTATTTATCAGTGACCACGGCTGTCAAAATTATAGCAACCTAATCTGACAGACAGCCTTCGGGCTCTAATTAATAGGCCTGTATTTACTTTTTGCGTAATAAATTATTAATGAGTCATAATAAGTGTTGCAGTTGACTTGCAGTCCAGTTTTATTGACACATGATTAACACACGGATAAACTCCCACGCAGGTTAGGAATGTAAAAATGAATCCGGAATAATAATATCCAAGGTTCGTTTGACGATAAGCAAGTTTTGTTGAACTTTTTATTTACGCATTTTAAAAATATTAAAATTAAAATGATTTTGTATTCATGTAGAATTTAAAAAAGGCGCTTGTAAATAGTGAGAACTAGTTTCTAATGATATTATACAAACATACTCTCACTATTTACAAGCGCTTTTTTTGAACAAATGTTTGTAGTAATATTACTGAGAACATACTCTTACAAGCGCTTTTTGGAACAACTGTTTGTAATAATATTACTACAAACATACTCTCATTATTTAAAAGCGCTTTTTTTGAACTATTAACATTGCTTTTTTAAAGTCTACGTGAATAAAAATTATTTTTATTTTATTTTATGTAAGTATACTAAACTATATAGTTAAATAAGCAATTATTTATATATAGATTATTAGGTACACGGATTGTATGAAAATATTTAGAAACATGTATTAAGTTATGAAAAGCAAAACAAGTATTACGTATCAAGGGGCTAAGATCTATAACTCACTGCCCAAACATATTAAAGACACAAAATCGCTAGCACTATTTAAAAAATTGTTAAAACAACACATCTTAAAGACACTACCTAATAAAAATATAAATTAACCAAAGCTAAAAAAAAAAAAAAAAAAAAAAAAAAAAAAAAAAAAAAAAAATATATATATATAATTTAAAATATACATTCCTAAAACAAATAAATACATTGTAATAAAAGTACTTACATACACAAATATAAACATACTTAATTCAAATTAAGAAGAAAGAAAAACAAAGAAATTAAATACCATTATTTTGCAGTATGTAAACCGTCCCTTATATTGACTCGACGACAAACCGGCCCGGTTCGTGAGTAATAAGAGTAAAGTTACCTACATTTCTTTTAAGTAATATTATGTATTAAGATTACCTGTCAACGCATTTTGTTATTTTAATTTGTATTTATTTCTCCTTGTAAGTGATTTATAATCTTTGAGAAATAAAATAATTTTAAACCGAAAAAAAAGTAAAGAAAACGTACCTATTGTTAACGCAACATTCCGATTGCATCCAAATATTACATATACCTACTTTCAATAAATTTCTAGTACCTAATAATATAACTTTTCAGTCGTTGCATGTCATAGACCTATCAATATACGGGCATGATTTTACACGATATAACGCTATAATGAGTGTATTACGGTAATTGGATTGCAGGAAATGGATCATGAATATATTGTTAAGTCCTTAGAAAGGTCAGTAAACACAGGATTTTAGGTAATTGTGTATCACTACCCTCCAAATTATTTTTATTTATTTATTTTATTTGTTAAAGAATATCAACATTACATAAACTTAGATAATAATAAAAATAAACCATGTAAAAATTTTTGACATTCACTGTATTTAAATAGTACTAAACAAAATAATAAAAATAAATATCTTGGGACTATTGACACACTACTTTCTGTTGCCTGTCATATAGCAACCAGACAACTAATAAACATACTTATAAATTTCTGAATACGTACATATTATTAAAGATAAATTAGATCCATCTCTGGCGGTCCGGAGCAACATGTTGGCCCGTAGGTTTGCGCGATGTACAGACCAAGTTAACATCACCCTGTTTAAGGCTTACTGTTAGAGTCTGTACACGGGCAATCTACACGGTTCAACTACAACAAGGGAACGCTAGATGTCCTCCGCGTCCAGTTTAATAATGCTTTCAGAATGCTATTGAGACTGCCCACACAGTCTATTAAGAGGTTTTGTAGTCAAAAGTTATAGAATTTATACAGAGTATATATTTCTTTCATATAATTGATTTACATAATATATTTAAATATAAAATGAAATGAAATGTTTATATTTTATACAAAATCGCCGTTCGAAATAAAATAAATAAATATACGTACTTTTCTTATACATTTCATATGAGTAATATCTATAACATATCTTCGTTTATTACTACATCTACAAGACGTATTGAAAATCATTTAAAAAAATTAACTTATTCAGGTTCATATAATGAAACTGTAACTTATCCTTTAGGTGATCAATGATTAAAGGGAATTATTTTTATTACATGTCGATACGAAAAGTGTAATAATATCTGAAGGCGACATTAATTTACCTACTAAGCACCTATGCATTGCGTGTGCTAATGCATAGGTGCTTACAATTAACGGTGCGTGTGGAATTCAGAAATCTGATATGCCATAAGTTTCTGACCTTAGCCGCAGTTCATGATCTACGCACGAATAAAGTTGAGTTCACACGTCCAACTATTTAACACAAGGTCTAGCTGATACTTAGGTTTAGGTCATGTAGATGTTGTAATGGCGCTCTTAAGGTTAACATAGCCTATTAATTTTTAGAGGGAACTTTCACCATTCGAGTCGTTGACCACTACCAACTACTCACACTTGTCCTGCTACGATATTTAATTATACAACCACACATACTTATACTTACAATTTCTTCACGAAAGAGTAGGCGGATTATCCTTAGCTCTGGTCCTTCAAAACGTATATAAAAATAGTGTTATTAGTATTTAGAGAAGTTTGAAATAAAATTTAATCATTTAGTTATTATTTGGCTCTTAGAGAAGGAATATAAATATATATAATTAACGTTCATAAAAAAAAAAATCTGTAAATTCCGCTAATTGTCAGTTTAATCAAGCTGGAATGCAATATGCACCGCCCTTCCGGCAGCAAAAAAATGCACATGCAAAAAGCAAGGGAAGGAATATAAACATACAAATTACATGCGCTGGTGCTATACCCAACACGTGTTTCAGTCCTCCACCATGCTCTAGAAAAGGCATTATCTATATACATATAATAAAATCGTAGGAACGTCAAAACTGTACATTGAATATTTTTTTAAAAGGATACTTGGGGCGTGATCTTCAATCGATATCGAAACCAAAAATATAGTTTTTAGAATTTTTGTCTGTGTGTCTGTATGTATGTCCGAGCTAAACTCAAAAAGTACTGCACGGATTTACTTCTAATTTTGCATGAATATTACTAAGAGGTCGGGTCAACATATAGGCTACATATTATCACGCTATCACCTACGGGCGAGGATCTATGATAGTTTCTAAAATTTAACGCGGGTAAAACCGCGGGACACAGCTAGTTTATACATATAAAAGATTTCGATCCTAGGCGATGTATGTATACATAATATATATATATATATATATATATATATATATATATATATATATATATATATATATATATATATATATATATATATATATATATATATATATATATATATATATATATATATATATATTAATTTACTTAATTGTCCAATGTTTACCTGGTTCCTGCGATACAAGTCTCGAACTTAGTGCGGGAACCAATGTCAATTGTTTAGTGTAATAAATGATATTTTGTTAATAAATAAAATTTATAAATACCATAATAATAACGTAACTGCCACCGATACCCAACTCCAATGATCAAAGAAGCTGTAATCTTAGAATAGGTGAGAACACATTCTGATGAAAGTCTATTACGATCTCGATTAAACTAAATTTCTCACGAATAAAACCCCACCAAATTGATTAGAAGAGCTGAAACTGTTGACAGTTGAACGCTTTTTTATGGAAGTCTACGACAATCTCAATTGTACTAAATTTCTGACGAATAAAATGACACCGAATTAATATGAGTGGTTGCGCTCATTTCGATTAAAGTGTATGACTCTTTCGATTAAACTAAATTTAAAACACAATCGAATTGATTCATTCGTTTGGGATATAAGATGCCACGAACAGAAAAAGGCTTCTTATTAAAAAAAAAACTTATTTGTTACAATTGTTGGAACTAGATGACCATAGTAATTGAAAAGCAACCATCGCTTCTCAAATATATTTAAATATCAATATATAATGGACTCCAGCGGTTAAAGTTGCTAGGGCTGACCGCTGACATACTTATTTTTAATTAAACCTTATTGCATGCAAGTTAACAATGAAATTGATTTTGATCACTATCTTTTAGAAATGGAGAAAGTTATTGTCACGTACTTTCGTTTTTAATATGCCTAGTTTAGTTTATTTTTCCAACGATAGTATTTGTACCGATAAACAGGAGTTACTTAGCGTACCGGAAGTAGGTGAACGGTGGGCTAGTTGCGGCAAGATTACGATTACAATAACACGCATTTTTACATTGAATAGAAGATTATTAATTAAACTATCAACTGAACCTTCTATATAAAAAAATAAGAAATAAAATGTCATGTATTACTATTTAATATCCATTATATCCCATTAGTATGATTTTTTAAATTGTAGCTCATTTGAATAGTACTGCTGCATTTCCATAATACCTATCAAGTAAGCTCCCATAGGCAAGATATGAAACATTGTCACAACTATCACCTGTTCCCCTACTTCCGATATGCCAAGTAAGTTCCTTTTACCGTTACAATTATTGCCTCCGCTCCCCAACATATAAAAAACGTATAAAATAATTTCTTAATTTT
Organism: Pseudoips prasinana; assembly: GCA_951640165.1. Classification (NCBI taxonomy): domain Eukaryota; kingdom Metazoa; phylum Arthropoda; class Insecta; order Lepidoptera; family Nolidae; genus Pseudoips; species Pseudoips prasinana. Next base: position 11,441,022 of record OX621241.1, on the reverse strand, counting down.
AACAGTAAATGTCATTGAATGGTTTTACAATTGAAAGTTACTTCAATAAGGAAAATGTATAGATATTATCTAATAGCTCTCTGCTCTAAATAACACTAAGCTAAGAAATGATTTCTAGCTAATACGATTGTTGAACCAGTAACCAGTAAGATATTGTTCTGAGTTGTTGATAGAAATTCTTCTCATATAAACAAAACGATACGATGCAACCTACTTTTGAAAACATAGTAGGTCAAAGAATGTGATAAGTAGCAATTAAACAATAGACAACAAAGCCGCGAGACAAATAAACATCTGAAGATTAATTAAGCCCACAAATCACTAGTATAGACACCATAATCACATTAATTAATCGCCGTCTTGTTACATATGTTTAGCTATATTAATGTGGTCATTAATATTCAGCAGTACAACCATGAGCGTGTAATTACAATCTGCGTACGCGCAGGCGGGGGCTACTTTACTATCATCACCTAACTTTCACTAGAATAACGTTTTAATGTTGGTTGGTGCGTTTCTTGTTAACGCATTGTTCTTCTGAGTTGCGTAAGCTTGCGCAGCTGTAATTGAATCGTTTGTGTGATTATCATAGTATTTTACTCATTCTATGTACAGAATGAGTAGCGTCCGAAATTGTAGGTTGCTATAAGGTTCTAATTAAGATAACCGTTTTGTTTACAGAATTGGTAGTTTGAAATCTCGTTTTATGAGTAAAATTAGATACTTTAAGATAAACTATTATTAGTTTTGATAAAGCCTATCCGTAAACGCGGCCAAGATTAGTTTCTTTAGATTGTTTCGGGAAAGGTTTGAATATTTTTAAATAAGTCTTGAGATGTGACCTTACTACTAAAAACTAAAATACCAAAGAGACTTGCAGAGATGGTATAAATCAATAATGCATTAAACAAAAGAGCTACAGTTGAATTTGAAGACAAATTCTCGGTATCAGCCTGGAAACTGAAACTTGATGGTGTTTACACCACCTGGTCCAAGAAGTGCACAAGGGTAAGGAGCCATCGGATCTGTACTATACTACTTTTTGCTGCAACTTTGTTTCAACAGACTTAGTAATTCGAAAATACAAAAACATAGAGACTATGAAAAATGCTAGAATTCAAGCTTACTTTTGATGATAAAGTGACACAAAAAAGCATGTGCTGAGTATAATAATAAAATGTTACTAATTTTGAACTGTTCCTACTATAAATATATAAAAAAAACAGTAAAATTTATAATTAAGATAGACAAGACCGGTGAAATCACCGGTGCTTGTAGAATCCCTGATGAAACAAATAAACAGCACACTATCATGAAAAGCAAAAGACATGGGTACCCAGTGAAATTTCTTATATTTTTGAGTGGTTGCAAATTATTCATTTAATAAATCATTTGTTTCACTTTCATCCACTTTATATGTCTCTATCGTGTTTCTTGCATATAAAATCAAAGCACGCGATTTAGAAATATGGTAAAAATGTTCAATATAATAGCAATTTCAGTTAGAAAGCATTTGCTAAAGAGACGAAATAGTTATATTTAATAGAAAGTCAAAGAAAGTCAGTGACTGCGTAAATAAATTTGAGATTAATGTGCGTGTTTTGTTGTTCTATAATATTCGGGTTGTAATATTTTGGAAGATAAGTAATATGAGCAAGATTTACCCAAGAATGTGAAAGACCACTTGTGCGGAAATTAAGCAAATAATCACTAAGTCAAGTAGGTGTAAGTTTCTACATAGCGTAATGATTATGTGTAATTTATTTAATAAGCATTCGACTATTAATATAAGTGGTATGATAAAAAGTCTCATACTTTCCAATTGTTTGTTCAGAATTGTTGTTGCTGTTGTAAAAATACATAAAGATTTTTCAGGTTAGAATAGTTATTTGATCTTACTCTTACTTAACATTAATAATGTTTCTGAACAATCATTTCGGATGGTTAACACTAATTACTCAGAAATCTGGGCACATATCACACTAATATTATAAAGACCGAAGTTTGTGAGTGTGTGTGTTTGTTTCTTCTTCACGTCTAAACGGCTAGGGCGATTTTAATAAAATTTGCTATGAAGTAAGCTGATACCCTGGATTAACACATAGGCTATTATATATATTATATATAAAGTTTAACGCGGCCAAAACCGTGGGGCGGGCACAGCTAGTATGTACATAAACGCAAATTAAAATTATATTATCTAGCGCAGTAATAATTAGGCAGCCAATATTATAATTTAAAAATAACATGGATGGGATATTGTAATTAAGTTAGGTTCTTTTTTTTAACTTGTACGTTAAATGTTTGTATGTGAATGTATAAATTCATTTACAAATATTTAACGTATGTGTGTGTGTGTACTGAGAACGACTTGTAAAGTATAAACACACAAGTCCGAGAGACTGAAGTGGTAATAGTACCACTAATAATATCATTAATTTATAATTAAAATATGATACACAAATCTATAATTGTGTTTCATATTTTAATTATAAATTAATGAGACTATTAGTGGTAATATTGCCACCATTAGTATTATAAATTAATAATAAAAAAGTAATTAGTTTTAGAATATTATAACATTCTATACTTCCTGCTCCCAAATTTGAAAAATATATTGGTTATTTAAAAGGTAGTGTACTGGGGTCTTAATACTCTAAGCGTTTACATCTATACAGCTTTTAATGTAAAGTGCAAAGCAGTGTGAACGATAATAGGAGCGTAATCTGTGATAATAATATCTTAATACCGGATTATTTTATGTAAAATAAAAGGCCGTGTCGGCCAGCCAGTAAAAAAAAAAGAATTACTATATCTCTAAAATATCTAAATTGTTCTACGCTCAGCGTGGTATATACAATGCGGATACAGTGCAACGCCTGGGAAAATCTCATAATCATGACTGGCGTGTGGATATCTAAATGTAACCTTGTAGGTGACTTTGCAACAAACAAAAAATGCTTGGACATTTCGTTGTAATAGTTTCGGTTCATTAAGTCATTCGTTGTCATAAAAATATAATATAACCACAAATTTTTGAATAAAACTAAAAATAGAGGCATAGGTTCTTTAATATTTTGATTAGCTTTTGCCCGCGACTTAGTCCCGTGGTATTCGAATCAGACGTTTAAGATATTATTATGTCGCGCAAGACCGGCAATTATGAAGGTCTTTGGGGGAGGCCTTCGTCCAGCAGTGAGCGTAAAAAAATAAACGAAGTGTTTTTGATTGTTTCGGAGAAAAAGGAGGGAAGTGCTAAACCATAGGAAAAACTGAATAGGTTCGTTTTAAACCTATTCAGTATACTAGACATAATAGTATAGAAATACGAACAGTATTTTCTCTAAAAATCTTTTGTTCCTAGATAATTGTGTATTTTTGACTAGAATGTTAATATTTATTATATATTATTATTATTATATAAATTCATTTACAAATATTTAACGTATGTGTGTGTGTGTACTGAGAACGACTTGTAAAGTATAAACACACAAGTCCGAGAGACTGAAGTGGTAATAGTACCACTAATAATATCATTAATTTATAATTAAAATATGATACACAAATCTATAATTGTGTTTCATATTTTAATTATAAATTAATGAGACTATTAGTGGTAATATTGCCACCATTAGTATTATTAATTAATAATAAAAAAGTAATTAGTTTTAGAATATTATAACACTCTATACTTCCTGCTCCCAAATTTGAAAAATATATTGGTTATTTAAAAGGTAGTGTACTGGGGTCTTAATACTCTAAGCGTTTACATCTATACAGCTTTTAATGTAAAGTGCAAAGCAGTGTGAACGATAATAGGAGCGTAATCTGTGATAATAATATCTTAATACCGGATTATTTTATGTAAAATAAAAGGCCGTGTCAGCCAGCCAGTAAAAAAAAAAGAATTACTATATCTCTAAAATATCTAAATTGTTCTACGCTCAGCGTGGTATATACAATGCGGATACAGTGCAACGCCTGGGAAAATCTCATAATCATGACTGGCGTGTGGATATCTAAATGTAACCTTGTAGGTGACTTTGCAACAAACAAAAAATGCTTGGACATTTCGTTGTAATAGTTTCGGTTCATTAAGTCATTCGTTGTCATAAAAATATAATATAACCACAAATTTTTGAATAAAACTAAAAATAGAGGCATAGGTTCTTTAATATTTTGATTAGCTTTTGCCCGCGACTTAGTCCCGTGGTATTCGAATCAGACGTTTAAGATATTATTATGTCGCGCAAGACCGGCAATTATGAAGGTCTTTGGGGGAGGCCTTCGTCCAGCAGTGAGCGTAAAAAAATAAACGAAGTGTTTTTGATTGTTTCGGAGAAAAAGGAGGGAAGTGCTAAACCATAGGAAAAACTGAATAGGTTCGTTTTAAACCTATTCAGTATACTAGACATAATAGTATAGAAATACGAACAGTATTTTCTCTAAAAATCTTTTGTTCCTAGATAATTGTGTATTTTTGACTAGAATGTTAATATTTAAAAAATACTGTTTTTTTTAGCCATGGCAATATTTTTGTTAAACAAGTTTTAGAATTTCCTTAGTTTTATATATGTACAGTCGCCAGCACATCAACCTACCCCTATCTGTCAAATTTCCCCAATTGAAAGTGACCCTTATGCTTTTGTGATAACGTTGAAAATGTATAAAATAAATTTGACAGATTGGAGTAGCTGGATGTGCTGGCGTCTGTACATACAACATTGAAAGGTACCTGACAGGCGAATTAGTTTAATTAACTGAATAATTCATGCAGGTTGTTACTTAGCTCGTTCTAGGCACCAAAATGTAGTTGTCTATTGACGACGAAAACGTAAATTGCCTTTTACATTCTACAGAATTAGCGCATGAAGAAACAGAAAACACTTCCTTGAGATACTTTTATAAAATTATTTGACTATTCGTCATATGAACTGAATTGGTGATATGGACCATGAAATTTCATATAGATTTAAAATAGTAAATCATCAAACTGGCTACGAATACATCTTACAAATACCGCAGGCCAGCGTATTTGTGGGAATTATTATTATTATTCATCATCATCATGTCTGCCAAAGTACGTCCACTGCTGGACATAAGCCTCCCCAAAGAATGGGGAATATGCCATAATGACCACGCTTGGTAGACGGGTTGGCGATCGCAGTTTGATGGTCATAGTTCACACAAAAACGCTACTGCTCGTTTGTTGGTAGGTATTCCCTTGGTCGATTTCTGCGCCCCCCACGGGATAGGGGTGATGAAATTATTATTATTATTATCATCAAATTATTAATAAAATCATGTATATATATAAACCAATCTGATATTAAGGACGGCTGAGTGTATTTGACTGTTACCATTTGTCGTTATAAACATTTATACATAATAATATAACCTTGGTACAAGGTTTCTTACATTAAACTGCTGCAACTATAGGCTCAAACTAGGCTAGTTAGGCCTTAGTTTGCATTTCCACGAATAAAACCAATGTTATTTGAACACAATAAAATCGTATTCAATAAATGTTCGGTTGGTTCAGAGCTGCATTAATTTTTTAAATATTTCCATACCTTAATTTTCTTCGGTGAATCCTGACCGCAGCAGGGATTAGACTCATTCTTTGATTGATTAATAAGTTAAAGTATAAATGGTAAGTACGCTGCCAGCCTTCTGGGTACGTTCCCGGTTCAAAGCGATGTCAACGAATTTTTTGACGCATACGCTCATTGGTAGGACTATTTATGTTTGTATTTATTTTATTTATTTAAGTTTGATTTTAGTTGATAAGTTAGGTTATTTCAATACTAAAGTATAACTTAATTCTTCATTAAAATTAAGATATTGAATTGACTGGCCTATTGACGAATAGGCCAGTCAATTCCATAGTGACACTAACTGCAAAGCCGTGGGTTCGATCCATAGGAGAAATCTTTGTGTGATAACCACGATTATTAGTTCTGTACCTGGGTGTAATTTATCTATAATATGTATGTATTCAGAAATATATAAGTATAATAATAATAATATCTAGGGACAATGTCACACAGATCATCCTAGCCCCAAACTAAGCAAAGCTTGTACTATGGGTACCAGGCGACGATATACATACCTACTTATATAGATAGATAAATACTTAAAAACATGGAAAACATCCATGACTCAGAAACAAATATTCGTGCTCACCACACAAATATTTGCACTTACCGGGATCCGAACCCAGGATCACCAGCTTCGTAGGAGCACTACCAATTAGGCTACGGTGACCGTCAATATGTATGTATGTTTATCAGTTGCCTGGTTGCCATAGTACAGGCTCTGCCCAGTTTGGGGTCACATGGCAGTTTGTTAGTTGTATATATTATATATATATTAATTATTCTTACTTACTTATGGGCAGTGGTTACCCTAGTGTCAGAGTTGTTCAAGTCGCCCAGTAGGCCTCTGACATGGCTTAACGACTGTTGTCTAATGACTACAACCGGGACCACTTAACGTGCCCTCCGAAGCACGGAGACGCACAGACATTAAACCACTATGGCGGTCACCCATCTATGGACTGACCGCGAGCCTAGTTGCTTAACCTCGCCAATCACTTACGGACCGGTGAGAGCATCTTGCTATGCGCGCCTTATTTATTATATTCTTAATTGAAATGTATATACAATAAAGAGTATTTTTGACTTCTTTAAGTTTTGCATAAAAATTGTGTATTGAAACCATTGTTTAGTTATATTATCTGTTCCCATAATTGCAACAACACAGTTAGTGATCGCGTTCATATAATTGCTATTATTAACAATTTTAAGGTTGTAAAAATGTTTCCTTAATGATGGGTAGATCTGCTTGACGGACAATTTCACGCCTCACAGGTGGCTTAAAACAATACTTTGTTTTAACGTTTTTATATATAAACTTTTGTATGCTACAAATTACCGGTCTCTCATAGATTGTACGATCTATTAATAGTTAGATGGTTTCATACTGTTAGACTATTAGAATATTATTTGATCACATTTAGGTACTGAATTATTGTTATTATTAAACTCTATCATATACAGCAAAGAAATAAATAGTAGAATAATAATTAACATAGATTCACTTCTATGTGACGATATGTTAATTAATGTAATATGTCTAATATCTATGTAAGGTGAGTACACTTGTCAGTCTTATGACTTAATTGCTAATAAATATAGACTTATCCGACTCTTCTATAGAAAACGATAAAAAGACATCTAGAGATAGGTAGTCGCCGTTATATAAAGTGTTGATTTAATGTAAAGTGTTTATTCCCACAGATTTCCCAGCATAAAAATAAAATTTTTGCTGATGCATCCGGAAACAAATCACATTGCAATTGTGATCGCAATAGGGTAAGATAAATCCAAGTAAAAGTAAAGGAATTTCTTCACTTTAGATATTTTTCATACTTGCTGTTTTCGCCGGTCTTACCCGCGATAATCTTTATAAATTATGACCTATGTGTTATTTGGATATATAAGGTATAATTTACTCAAAGTTTTCATCGAAATCCATTTGGTAGTTTTTACACGAAAGAGCAAAAAATCCCCATACGTCCATACTCCCACATTTTCGCATTCACATATCTATACATATGTAGTATATTTATTGTAGGCTTCTTGTAGGAAACTCTTTTATTTACCACCTGTTTGAGTGTGGAATTTTATGCCACTTGCTACTCAAGACAAGATAAATCTCTGGCTTGTTTACTCTTATTAAGATACTCTTGATAAGATTGGCCCCGGTCTTATCTGATGAGGTTGTGTAACCTGACGTCATCGCCATAGGGTAAAAGTATCTGTAACGGTTAATCAAGGCTTCAGATTCTATTAAGCGTTTAAATTTGAATACCAATTATGTTTTGAAGACATCCTTGACAGTCGGTTACCTTCAATTCAGTTTTAATTAAATTTAACACCGATAGTTGAACCTAACACACTTATCGTATGGGCAGTGGTAACGCTAATGTTAGAGGTGTTTAAGATGCTTAGTAGGCTTTTGACATGCCTTAACGTACCTTCCGAACCGTGGAGATGCTCAAAAGGTAAACCTCTTTGGCGGTCAACTATCATGGGGACCACGTGTCGGAGTCTTAAGCTCGCTGATCACTTCCGGACCGATGTGAGAAATTGACTTTGAGTGGCGCGTTGAACCTACAAATCGGGACTCTTGGAAATGATAGCACGACCGATCTTCTAACACCTATTGGTGACAGTAAGGTCATGTCCCGTCTCTCAGTCTTCTCGAAGAAACGCTAGTCACACCAACGGTCTGCTCTATCTTATATTGTAAACGTTAAATATTGTAAAGCCACAACACAGCACATTTATAGTAATTACACGGTCAACAATAATTGTTTGATTATCTAATCGGTTTTTAAATGCGGACATCCTCTTAAGTTTCTACATTCGTCATCGTTGTCTTCTCTGTTAGAATTGGTTCTAAACAAATTTGGGAGAAACTTAGAATCAGCAAACAAGTTAGTTTGATTTAATATCCCCGCGTGACGATGGGTAGTCAGTAAAATCCTATCCTGACTAGCAAATCCTTTCACTAGGATAGCAATGACAAATAATATACTGATCTAACCCCACTTATTTGCCATATGTTTTGCTATTGTGTTTATCCATCGAAATCGAAAGATCTAATTTATCTGATCACGTCATGATTCCGTGATTTCATTGGATGATGGCAATAAAGATACTCAAGTCATCAGCACCATGAAAATTTTGGTATTGACTGTGTAGAAACAAAGGAGTACCTTTACTATTTAATACAATCGAAGCGAAATCAAAAAATACATGCGGGGCAGATTTTGGAGACTTCCGATAGAAGTGAAAACTATTTATTCATTTCTCATACTCGGAAAGTAGTGTTTATTTGATCCAAGTAGCGAGTGGAAGAAGCTACTTACCATCTTTGGGCAGTAAAGCCTCATAGTAATTGCGTCCCTCCCTATGGTGGAAATTAATTAAAAAAATTAACTAAATGTGGTAAGGCAGACAGGATGTACACAATCTAATATAATTAAGAAAAAACGTGCCCAATCCTGCAAAAGAAGTTTCACGTCAAAAATGCTGTTCATGTGAGTTTATAAATGGCCAGTGTGAATTAAAAAAAAAGACTCTTCGTATAGAGATAGGCCGCTCATTGTATTTTTACATCTAGTTGTAATTTATATGTACTCTCTATTCTTGTGTACAATAAAGAGTAATTTACTTTAACTTTACTTAAATTGACATCTATACATATAATAAAATCGTAGGAAAGTCAAAACTGTACATTGAATATTTTTTAAAAAGGATACTTGGGGCGTTATCTACAATCGACATCGAAGCCAAAAATATAGTTTAAGAATTTTTGTCTGTTTGTTTGTATGTATGTCCGGGCTAAACTCAAAAAGTACTGCATGGATTTACTTCAAATTTTGCATGAATATTACTAAGAGGTCAGGTCAACATATAGGCTACATATTATCACCCTATCACCTACGGAGGAGGAGCTGTGACAATTTATAAAAATTAACGCGGGTAAAACTACGGGGCACAGCTAGTTAACCAATAAAACAGTAAATACCCAATAAAAAACTTTGTAAGCTAATCATGATACTGCTATACCAACATGACAGGTGTACACAGTGAAAAAAACAAATCTGAGAGAATGTACGCACGAAGTGCGCACCAAAAACTAGTTTTATTTTTAATTTATTAGTGCTACCGCTAACGATTGATGAAGATGCAATGTTATGAAATCATTAATTAATGTAACGAACGTGTGTTACAGTTACGTCAAATTATAAATTGACCTACATCTTGATATCATATTGTTTGTTTAATCTACATTCTTTTGCGATGATTTAATGGATTAGTAAAATTAATGCGTTAATATATATTATTGACAATAAAGCGGAAGTGACTTTTAAGTCATTGTATTTGATATTTTAGATTTATGAAGACAATATGCCGCATATATTGCACATAATATAATATGTATTTTTTTTGCGTCACAATGTTTGTTTGTAGACTCCTCCGAAACGGCTTGACCGATTATTATGAAAATTTTGTGGTCTAAGGATCGGTATTAAACTATTTTTTAAACCCAAATGTATTTGTTAATTTTTTTTCCATTTTATATTATAGAATATTACATAAAGGTTTGTTCTATGTGAGAATCGAACCTACGACTTCTGGTTTAGCAGTACCGGTCATTAATCAGTACACTAATAGGCCAGTTAATAGTGGAGAGCTCGTCAATCATACATTTTCTTAAATTACTAATATAATGCGTCGATTTTCATGTCAGAAGAACCTAATCAGCTTTGAATACGTGTCATAGCGTGAAAAAGAATATTATATTCATGCTATAGTTTGTGAAGAACATTGCGATATTATACTAAGTAAAAAAGAAATCTACAGATTTACCTGTCACCGTCACCAGTCACGGTCATTGGAGAAATTTAAAAGTCAACCATTTCTTTTGAAATGCCTTGGGGTGGTATTAAAAAGTTAAAACTGTTCTCTACTAGTATACTTAATGACAATAAAATAGTGACTTTCTGTTGTTTTGTTTCTTTTTTTGTAAGCTCTGTGATTGTGAGACGGATTGTCGTATTATACTCTGTGTGTCTTGATTGACCCAGCTAAATATTTCTTTTCATACTATCAAGTGCGCATAAAAGCTTACGGCATGCGACATTTACAACACAGAAGGCTCACTCACGCGTTGGTGACTTGAGCTTGATGACAAGCAGGAATATAACATTATACATACATACATACATGGACTCACGCCTGTTTCCCAGAGGGGTAGGCAGAGACAACGGATTTCCATTTGTCACGATCTTTGCATCTTCTTTTGCCTCGATTACTGTCATTATATTCTTCATACATGCTCGCCGGTTTAGGGTACTTCTGACCTGCCCTTTCTTGAGAACATCTCCAATTTGGTCAGAGAATGTTCGACGTGGTCTTCCCCTTCCGGTTGTCCCATTCACACAGGCCAGGTATACTTCTTTTGTCAATCTTCTTTCATTCATCCTTTCTAAATGGCCAAACCATCTCAGCATGCCTTTTTCAATCTTTGTGACTAAATCCTCTTTCACACCACAACGCTCTCTTACATCAGTATTTCGAATTCTGTCTCTCAAAGTGACACCACACATACTTCTCAGAGCTCTTATTTCCTCAATATGATAACATTATAACATTATAATGTTATCATATTATTCCTTGTAGTATTTGCTGTAATTACTTCACTCTAAATCTCTACAGATTGACTTATGGCGACCCCTTGGCACCATAATAACACCCGTGATACAATCCAACCTAATGTTATTAGATTTTATGTACACTTTAGTAATTGCCAAAGGTTGTATAAAAAAAGGAAAGATAGGAAAGCAAGAAAGGTTGGTAGAAATTATGGAATATAGGTTTTACGTTAAACTTTATATATTATAGCCTAGGTGTTATTCCGATATTTTACTACAAAGTAAAGACTTTATCAAATTCCTTTCTGTAGTTTTTGCCTGAAAGGGTAACAAACTTAAATTCATCCATTTATTCATTCATTATTTATATATTACTTCTGTCCTTTGGATGGTAAAGAGTCATAGTAATTGCTTCCCTACCTATGATAGGAATAAATTTAAAAATAGAACTAAATCTGGTTAGTAGTTGGCCGTTAAAAAATCAAACATAATTAAGAAAAAATGCTGCGGTCATGTGGGAGTATAAACGGCCAGTGTGAATTTAAAAAACAAAATGCTCCGTCTTACGAATATTCAATCAAATCACATGTCCTGACCATTGTACCAAAAAAATCACAACACCGCTAAAGAACATTTCAATAAAAAAGTACATAATGCCAACCGTTTTGGGAAAATAAAATGGTTGTCTCTATAAGCACAATAAATTGTTTCTAATCTCCGAGTAGGTAGTAAGTAGTAATTACATTAACTGCTGAGTCAATGGCCAATAAAATTACTTTATTAATTTTGTAGTGCTGTGCAATAATATTTTTTGTACACGTTCCAATATAACGTAATTGAGCAATTCAATTTTCTTCCATTGTTCGAAATAGCTATAGTTTGATCGACGATATCCGGTTCTTAGTTGAAGGACTTTATATGTATATATCTAAAAATAAAATGTATAATGAATGACTTGTATTCAATTAAGTACAAAATGTACTTAATTGAATACTAAAAATAAATTAAAAATAATGAACCGAAATATTTTTAATTTATTGAAATTACATGGCTATATAGTTGATACAAAATAGTATTGGACAGGGTTTCCATACATTAAATATATTATTTTATAATTTAAAAGAAATAGATTGTAAAAACAGAATTAATTTTTGCTCTTATCGCTAATAGCTATTTCTGACACACAACCTTAGGATGAACAAGATTTATATGAAATGATAAATGATAGTAAAAAGGTGTTATATTTTAGTTATAGAATTAAAAAACATATTTTACATCTTTTATTGCATTAACCTAACTATAAATAGTAGTTTACTTTAGTCTAACTACTTATAGTGACAATTATAGTTAGGCTTATCCAATATAAGGATTAAAAAACATATTTTATATGTTATGTTGAAGCAGCAGCTTGATACTTAATTGAACATTTTATTTTGCTCTCTTAAAAGTTGCATTGATTGTTGACGGTTTTAGGACGAAATCGACGATATCTTAAAACGTGACCAAAACCAAATATCTTTTAAGTATTTTGAGTAGACAATTATAACCTCTTGAATCAAAACTACTTAGTAAATCGTATTAAGTGAGTTATGCTACAACATAAAATACAATGTTGCCACAGCTTAAAGAACAGGCGTATACTATTGTAACCTAATTTTAAGTACTTATTCATTCTTGGAATTAGTAGAATTAGCGCTTTATTTGGCTATTGAGAGCGTTTCTCACGACCGGCACAATTAGCACGAGTTCAAGTAACTAATGTACCTATTTGGTCTTATGAAGCATTCACCCATAAGTATATATAGGTACTAAACCTATGTTCTTTTTTAAGGTTCCGTAACAAAAGGGTAAAACGGGATCTTATTACTAAGACTCTGCTGTATGTCTGTCTAACTGTCCGTCTATCACCAGACTGTATCTCATGAACCGTGACAGTTAAGACAGTTGAAATTTTCACAGATGATGTATTTCTGTTGCCCCTTTAATAAGTAGCAAATACTAAAAAACCAGAATGAAATAAATGTTTAAGGCGGCTTACATACAACAAACGTGACGATTTCGGCGTTTTAATAGATAATGGTACGTATGGATAATAACCCTTCGTGCGCTAGTCCGGCCTTAATAGATAAAAATAAAATTCATTCATAGTAACGTTAAGTTCATGATTTCCTATGTAGAAAAAGAATAAATTAGGCATAGGACATTTAGGTATGTAGGTTCAATTAAGAATCGGATATCGTCGATCAAATTATAGCTATTTCAACCAATGGAAGAAAATAGAATTTCTCAATTACGTTATATTGTAACGTGCACTTTTTGTCGAACACGTATCTTTTGGTCTTTGGTTAAGGACAACACTTCAGTTAAGGAATTGTCGGTCTCAGCGACTTCTTAGAATGTCGCAATACTAAACTTGTCTTAGGAATCATGTATAATGTAGATACAATTCTGCAAAACTCAATTATTCCTAAGCTAAGTCCTTGAATCAAGGTTTTTAGTATAAAAAATATATTTTGATTATAATTTATACATGGACCGATTATATTGTGAGGGTCACTGGAGGCCGCTGAATGCAGGTAGCGCTAGACCGGCAATTGTGGAGATCTTTGGTGGAAGCCTTTTTGCAACAGTGGGAGTCTTTCGTTTGGTAGGATGATGATAATTTTGATAATTTATACCCATATTACTAGTGACGAAACGACAAAAAAAGCTACGAAGAAACTTGGTTTTAGTTTTTTTTGACGTTTTATCTCTCGTCTCGATAAAATAGACTTGGGAGAATACTAGAGCATGTGGTGGTCTCAAGTTATAGTAGAACCAAGAGAGGCCCACTTTAATTTCATCAGCGGTTTTTTGCGTTGCACAAGTATGACATTGGGAAAGTCCAATGGAATTACCGGTGTATTCCTATGTATTTTGAGGATTAAGAGCGGTTTAAATCCGTCATTTTCCATCGATGTGACTGAAATACATAGCATGTATAAAAATATCTGGTACATTAAACCGAGACGAAATATACCACAAAAACTGGGACAAATATTCACTCAATAATTATCGCTAGATAAACAAGTGAAGAAAATGATTAGTTATTGGCTCACCAAACGTTGCATAAGTCCCACATTGTTATATGTCGGCAAAATATACCTGTAAACAAACAAAAACTATTAGTACAATTTAATTTTATGTTAAAAGCATGTTAAATTTGTACTACGTCTCACCCTATTTTCTACCATTTCAATGCCATGAGGAACAGAGAAAAGGGGTCTGAGTTTTAACACATTCTTCTATAGCTTAGGTTATTTAACTGGATTGCAATAAAACATATGCTGCAGCACTTATGATTTTAGAAAAAAAAAGAAAAGTGAATTACCTAGAAATAAAATTAACCTGAAATGGTGAACTAGTGCTACCTACTAAGGGGCACGTGTAATTAATTAAAGTCTATGGACTCCCGATATCTTGATTCCGGGTTGTTACGTAGATTTTTCTTGAAATCATAATTCCAATAAGACTTAACTGTCGTTGAACACGCTAGACCAACTGAACTGACTAAACGTTCGCACTTAATAGGACATTAGTGAATGTACCTAGTAAACACGTCATTTTCATGGTTGAACAATCTATAAAGTGTTCACAATAAAGTAGTTTAGATTCAAATCATAGAGATAAACAAATCTTTGTATAATTACGTTAATGTGAACTGTGTTTTTATTTGCCTTCCCAAACAGTGTTTTATTAAAGCAAACAAAGAATTCTCAGGCCATTTTTATTATACTGCTGACAATAGTGTAATGATAATGCCATTATTTTACTAGTAATTTGATTTTAAATAGAACTGTGAATATCTTAATCTTTACCTTCATTCATGGGAAGGGAGGTTGTCGATCTTTTATGCTCAGTAATATGACAAACCTGATATGGAAATGAACTGTTATGGAGTTTAGTTTCTTGAGGAAATATTTACCGTTTCTGCACGTTAAGGGGTCTATGCTCATGGCCAGGCACTTACGGGTTAGTGATCAGCGAAGTAAAGCACCTTAAAGTAGTTTAATTTCTGAGCGTCTCCGTGCTTCGGAGGGCAAGTTAAGCTGTCGGTTCCGATTGGTGTCATTAGACAACAGTCATTAACCTATGCCGGAAACGTAATGGGCGGTTTGAACAACTCTGTCACCAGAGTAATAACTGCCCATACGATAAAGAAAGGTGGCATGGTGACCATGATGTTTATCACAATACGTTATGTTACGTAATCGTTATTCGTAATCAGAATTCTAATATAATCTGCCGCAACCAGAGTTCACCTGTGTTGAGATATTCAAGACAATTCGAAATTCAAATTGAATACAAAAGTGACATAAAATAGACCGTACTTTGAATAGATAAATACTCGTATATGGTCGTTATCGTCTAGGTATTATATATGTTATTGTCTTGTCTTCTGGTCTGTCTGGTTGCCATGAAACTTCAAAACACAATGTTTCTAAGTCCTATGACAGCCGTCCTATTAATTCTGGTTCTGGTCTGCAACAAGTAAAATAGAATTCCGTCCGACCCCAAAAATGCCCAAGGAGGCGAGAAACTCCAAGGAATCTAAAAAAAATCTATTTGAATATATTTTTTATTCAAAGATACAAGTGACTAAAAAGTGAAAGGCCTATTTCGCAAATTAAATGCTTCATAATTTCGAGTGTTTAATTTGCGACAGAGGATTTTTAAAATAATTTCAAAATTCAAGTTTGTAATTAAGATAATAAAATTTGCATTAAACAAAGTAGAGCTTATTTTGCAATAAATTAATTCAAAGCAATAAGGTAGAAGTGCGTGAATGTGTAATACCCGTGAAATCATAGTCACCTACCGTACGTGGTGGCGTGGTGTATTCATAAGTGGTAGCGGGTATAACTTCTACCAAAAATATCTCAAGCTATGTAGAGCATCTATTTTTTTTTTATAAAACTGTCATAACGACATGTCACATAGATATACATGTCAATTTGACACCGTACATATGATTTTTAAAATTAAATTACGAACTATATATGTAATGATATATTTTTAACCTTTTTTTTTGTGTGGATGACGGCAAAGAGTTTAATCCCGTGGGGGTCGAAAACGTCGACCCGAAGGAATAGTCTTTCTATATCCTATAGAACGGCCAGCAGTGACTACTTTGACCATCATACCATCGCCTACCCGTGGCGATTTTGGCACATACCTCCAAATTATGTACACAACTCCATTGCGAAAATCTTTTGGGGAGGCCTTTGTCTAGCAGTGAACGTCATACGGGTGAAATGATGATGATGATGAAGCATGATTTTAAAATATTTGGATGCTATTGTTAAATCAAAATAAATTCAACGTTGAAATCATTTATTTTCCAAAATGTGTTTTATACATATAAGTTTATAAACCCATTTTAATAAAAAAAATCAATTTGAAGTTGACATGATGATATTTGCGGTAGCATATCTATGATTCCAAGAGGGTATCGTGACGTGAAGATATTACATAATTAAAAAATATTTGACGCCAATCGAATTGAGGACGTCGTCCTTTCAATTCGTTTTTCTTTATATATTATTATATTGTGTTTTCGCACAAACACAAGTAATTTGAGATTATAATTATTTTCAATAGCAGTATTTAAATCATTTCAATTACCACATCATAACAGACAATTAATAATACCGCTATCGCTTGTCACTCTCATCTTACTTGCCATTATCCATGAACAAAAGAGCAAAAACAGTTTGGAAACATATAAAGGGATACTTACACAAAATAATTAGCTTCAAAACTATTATGGTGCTTAGCATTTTTATTGCTCTACTCTGTAATGAGTGCTCTTAATAATTGCCAACCTGCATTAGCAAACGCATTGTTCAGTTATACTTTTGAGGATTAATCTACTAATCGTGTGTAGGCGTCTTTTATATTATTCAGAACAAACGTGATGATCCCCTTGGGTATGAAATTAAGCGATTAGGGTACAGCATTTTCTATAAAATGAAATTAGTAGATATCGACTATGAGAATCATCAAAAAGTAGAGTGGTTCATATACATATATAGTGTAATTAAAAATCTAGACTGCGTGTATTATGCCCTGTCCATACGTAATTACCGAGGTATGTTCCACTGTCTCCAAAAGTTATTATTAGATTGTTAGCTGAAAGGCGTCTATTATTGGACAAATGCCTCCTCTAGAGATCTCCAGAAAGACCGGTCATGCGCTCCGGTGTTGCCGTACCAGAGGCTTTCAGCAAAATCGGCGGTCTCCCAGCTGCATCTTCCAATTTGTGATCGCCACTCGAAAGTAGGCTCTACTATAGAATTGTATTTTTATACGGTCAATAGAGCCCGTAAAATAAAATAAATTTTAAAACATGGAAATCATTATCGAAACCATTATTGAATTTTTCAATTATTTAAGTAATTTATTGTACGTGCTCTAAATTTATAGTTCGAAACCTACCTACATTTATTGGATGACGATACAACGACGGTGGACGGTGCAATGCCAATAGCAATGTTTTAGACAACGTTATTACGACCACCCTTTTTAGCTGACGATTTTTTTATATATTGACCATCCTTTAATCACGATTTAGGCAAGTCCAGGTTCGAATTAATCAAATAATAAAATATAAATAGACTTAATGTTTGGACGTCACAAACTGGGCCATCCCGTATATACTATAGCGTCGGATTAACTGCCCACGAGATTGTCACTCAAAAGGTAATTAGGCATTTAGTAGAAACATGCGAGTAGAAATTAACCTGATTTTGAAGCAAATGTGTCCCAAGGTGCAAAATCAGGTGCAATTACACTAATAACTATATTGTTCAAAAATAGCTCATAAGCTAAGGTCGACTACTTTTTAGCAACAAAAAATAACTGAGTTTCGTAAGTCACCACCTTAACCTTAATTTTGTTTTCTTATGTAGAATATGTTTAATCGTTCGTTCCCAAACAATTGTGTAGAATGGTGAAATAGAAAATGAGCGTATTATTAAAATATTGCGTTGTTATTTCAACCCGCTTGTTATTAGAGTCCTTTATATGGGATAGTACACTAGCCAAAGCGGATTTGTTTTCCGCCCAATATGCGTCTGACATGGCTTATCGACTATTGCTGAGTTCAACAGATTAACGTGTCCTTCGAAACACGGAGAACATCATAAAATAAACCAATTCCACAGTCACACATCTATTACGCCAATCACTTATAGACTGTTGAATACAAACATTTACAAGCAATATTAGGATAGACTAAACTTAGCCCGTTACTTGGGAATTTCATAAGGGATAGAACTCTAGCTATACGTATAGTATCCTCTACGTAGCGTAATCCAGACAATTTGAAAAGCCTGACCTTTGCTTTACAAGCTTTGCTTTAGAGCTAGCTTAATATGAGAATAGGTTTCCCTCACCATAGTCAATTAACTTAGCCTGCTTACTTACTAAGGAATGTCATAAGGAACAGAGGAAAAGCTAAGGCAGAGCTATTTTCAGTTATTATAACAAAATACTTCACTGTAGTGAATAACAAATTTGGTCAGTACATAGATGTTGCTCCAAGTGCTAATATATGAAACAAACCATGAAATTCGAATATCTGTCGGCATGGCAACTACCTATTAGTTCAATAAATGTGCAGACATAGAAGGTGCATGCACTCTTACTAAAATCTGCCGGCACCATAGGATACCAGAAGCGTAGTGAAACAAAATAAATAAATATCATTCGATATATAATACTTATATTTCTAAATATTTTAGATCAATTATATTCAGACACAAAACAAATAATCGTGCTCATCATGAAAAAAATGTTCTGGATGGGGATTTAACTCACTACCTTTGGCGTGTCAGTCAGGGTCGATAACCACAATACGAACAGTCTAAACACTAGACCAAATAAATTTGAATGAACAAAAGTAGGTCCTTGTAAAAGGTAGCTTATTAAATGGTCGCCGTAAAAGAAGATTATCCACGTCTGTTTACTCTTTCGCACGATGTATTTCTGTACCTATTTATTACCTTAACTTATAAGGCACTGGGAGTTAATTTGTTTTTGTGCCTTTGTGCAATGTATATATACATATGTATGTGTGGGAAAATAGTCCTGCGTCACGGATAACTATTGAAGTTTTAGAACAATTTGATAGATATGATGATGTATTTATTAAACTGGTATTATATTATTATGCCTTTATTTTTTTTAATTTGATCAAACCTTTATGAAGATAGAGCTCAGATTATTTTTAAAGAAAATAAAAAAATACATTTAAATTAAATCAATGTATAAGGGTAAGTTTTAAAGGTAGTGCTTAATAAAGGATTTGGTTAACGCTCATGTACGGAAATCTTTCGACCATGTATTAAAATACCTTTCCGTCTTTCTTATTATAAGAGTTGAAGAAACAGAATAAAAGCAAAATAACTATCGAATATGTAGTGAAAAGAAGAAGTAAGTTTTGAAATATTTACGTCTACCAATGAACAGAATGGGGTTAGATGATTGAAAGAGCCAGATTTTTGTGATGGAACAGTGTGAGAACAAAAGAAGAATACATTTCTTTTATAAACGTAATAAAGTATATTGACAATTGTCCAAACCGGATCTTGCAACTTGTAACCATTTCGGATGACTAGTCCCAACAAATTAATTAACAATACCAAGCGATCGATTATCGAAATCTTTCAATACAAAACGTTTGTCATACCGATTGTAGTGATTGCAACCTTGACATGGCTTTTGTAACTCATGGTCACCCTTTTGCGCCAGCCCAGTTTAGTGCAGGTAGTTGCAATTAATATAGGTTGAAGGTGACAGCCTACCGATAACAAGACGGAACCTCCATGAACTGGATCAATGGCTCATTCTTATACAGGTTTTTGATGTTATTGTAATTAATGCCATTCTTGAACGGAGGCTATTAATTAACTTTATTAAATCATAATACTGGAAATATATTCTCACGCTTATTGGTATTAGCGAGGATGATAATATTACTAATAAAAGTACATTTTTATCGACTTTTAATTTAAATGAATTATGTTCTAATAAATTTAAGGAACGGTGCGTTTTAATTGTTAAATGTATTTTTAGATTTATAGCACGATTAATAGATTTATTGAACAAAATATAAAAACGGTTTACAGAAGAGACGATGGTACACTACCGGCTGCCTGTAATTGTCAACTTAGACTAGTCCATCGTCCGGTTGTCTGGTAGAAATCGTTATGCGTTAAGACCGCCAATTGTACAGACGCCAGCACATCAAGCTACCCCAATCTGTCAAATTTCCCCAATTGAAAGTGAACCTTATGCTTATGTGATATAGTTGAAAATCTATTAAAGAAATTAGACAGATTGTGGAAGCTGGATGTGCTGGCGTCTATACATCATTTTTGATACTAAGTTTTACAGGCAGCTGGTAGTGTACCGTCGTCACTTCTACAGAGTGTAGTAGTTCTAACCTAGATAATATACTACATACATTAATATACAGACGCCAGCACAGCAACCTACCCCAATCTGTCAAATTTCCCCAATTGAATGTGAACCTTATGCTTATGTGATACAGTGGAAAATCTATAAAAGAAATTGACAGATTGGGGTAGCTGGATGTGCTGGCGTCTGTACTTACATATGTTAATATTCATACATAAATAGGTATAAAACGTTAATAAATATTTTATTCTACATTTTATATCTATAAATAAATAAATTTATATTAAGATAGGGAATTATCTAAATAGTCAAGTAGCAGGATTACATAATTTAATTAGTAACAGAATAAATATTGTTCTCATGGTCGAATTTTGGTTAGGGCGGCCGGTCTCAATGGAGACGAGCTATGTGCGCTGGACATATTCTAATGCCCAAGTGTGACGACTAGAGACGCGACTGGATAGAGATCAGGTACAGGACCGACGGCTTTACGTGCTCTCCGAGGAATGAGGTATACCGCCTACTTCCAGATTTAAAGCTGATATTGAGAAATTTTTATTAATAGAAAACATCCTGCTTTTTGCTCGAGCTAGGATAGAATCCAGGACCTCAATATTTGCGGCTAAATACGCTACTGCTAGACCAACGAGGCTTACTCTATAAAATAGGACTTGAACGAGTTAGCACAAAGTGCGGTAATTTTTTTTTGGTTTTCTTCTCACATTATTCATTTATTAATTTTTACAACGATGTTCCTGAAGTGTCTCCTTGTCTGACATTAACTCCCTTCACTTGTGTTGATTGGCAAATAAAACATATTAAACTCCTACAATAGATTTCTTCATTACAACAAGCTTTTGACTAAACCCACACCGCGTGGGAAATGTTGAAAATTTACGACGCCTTTTTCATAAATTTCAGCGTAAATTTAATTAGTTGGTAAATTGATCGTAAAAATATTATAATTGATTTACGTAAGTACTAAAGCCTCAGGAGTTCGTTGAACTTCTGTGTCCTTTTATCCTTGAAATGTTCTAACATGTCGACATTATATCTTTGACCACAAAAAATGTACAAACATAATTGTTTTAAAAAAATATAATGAATTTGTTACTTGCACATTATATCCCTATCATCTCTATCACCTATAGTGCACAGGGTGGAGCGCAAATGTGATGCTGTTCCTCATACTATGGCGTGTTTGTTTACCGGTCCTAAACGCCTGCACGTTTCAGGAAGTAATGGACGCTACCAATAACGTTAAACTCATTGACGGGCCAGTTGGCGTAGTTGGTAAATATTTTCTTTACGTGCCATCAATTCTCGGTGGCCTGACATTTCCACCAGTCATAGTTGTTTAATTACACGCTTTGGCGGTCCATGGGCAATGGGATTTGGAGTAACCATTGATTGGTAACGGTGAAGAGTTTAGATCTATGGGAAATTTGATCTTATGATACGCATAAATTGTATTCTGTTAGCGTATGCTTGATTATGTTTTATTTTCTGGTATCTGTGTTGCTTATACTCCAAATGAAATATGGCGCATTGATGAACTAAAATTAACCTAAGTAAGTGACGCTAACTCTATTCAAATCCATGCGCGATCTATCTTATATCAAAGGGTTGAATGCGCCACAAAAACATTAGTCATGAAAAGCTTTTTCAAATTTTGTAATAGTAAATACTATTACAAAATTTGAAAAAGCTTTTCACAAGCTTTGCTATACAAAATATTCAAAATTCAAAATATATTTATTTTCTCTTCACAAAGAATAGGGTTATCTAGAATCTAGTGACAATTTCATAATGATATGACAATACTGCCAAGCTAGAACCCAACTTTGTGAGAGACTGGTGCCAGATGTAGGTTTACGAGAAACCTGAATTACAGGCCACCAGGGCAACAAAACAGACTGAAGTATACGATTAGGATTATTTATTTAAAATAGTTGGAGACCTTATTCGTTCTGTTTGCCTTGTAAAATTATAAAATCTGTTTTTATAAAGCAGATTTTAATCTATTTTCCTCTGTTGCAAAAGTTAACCAATTATGTAACTGTTTACAATAACAAGTCCACTATTCTTTATAAAGTGACAGTAAGATTACCTTAAATCTCTATAATGCCAACCCATCTTAATTCTAACGTCACTCTATCTTACTTAACCCAAATATTACACACTACAGCAGCTTTACTGCTATAAGTCTGTTGTACCTTGTAAAGTAATCTAATAACAAATGGGTTACATATGATTACTACATAATCTTTTAATAGTAAATGAAACATTAGGTGGTCTATAACAATCAATAATAAGGCGCTTATAGCTATAGAAAAACAAAAATCTCAACGGTCATCCTCCGTCCATCAGAGTCCAGTCTATAGTTTAGGAGACCGCCTAAGTGGTTTAAGTTAATTAAAAGTTTTAATAAATTTTCTTCGTCCTTCAGAGCGCACGGTAAATTATCAGTCATACGATAACAATTCTTTCTTCATATTTTGACTCCATTAAACCTTTCGGTTTCATCACCATATTAGCCTAAAGACTTCTATTGCTGGACAACCATTCCATTGTAGGAACCTACCCAGAAAGCCTCTCGATTTACTGGGTGTTGAAACTACTTTGAAACTACTTCTGATATTAGAACTGAATAGATGTATCTAACTATAATACCTACAGTATGCATTTTCTGGCACTCGAGCCACATCTGATTGCTGAGGATAAAGTGACGGAGAAATACTTAAATACCTATGGTATGGGCAGTTGTTACTCTAGTATTCGAGTTCAAGCTGCAAATTCGGCCACTGACATGCCTTAACGACATTTATCACCAACCTACAACCGGGACCGACATCTTGACATTCGGTGCTTATCCATATATAGATTGTTCGCGTGTTTAGGTTCCTAATCTTGCTATTCACTGAAGGACTCATTAGGTCGGCCGGTCATGAGAGAAATATATGTATTAATTAAGGTGTTTGAATACCTTTTCAACTGTATGTGACAATGGTTCACTAAAAATAAAATATTACGTCCAGTTAGTAGGTCAATTAATTTAATTGAATCATAGTTTGGCGGTCACATCACCCAAAAAACTGATAGTCATCCAGATCAAGGTAGGTATTTTTTATATGGCTCAAATATAAAAAGTGAATATCTCAATATTTAAATGTAAGACATTTAAATGATTGGTACCAACTTATATTGGTCTAAAACTGTCTGATGAGAGATTACATTGAGATAGTAAGTAAAATCTCTTCTTTATTGTACCTATTCTTATACGTTTTAAAATGTCAGTAGGTTCCGGTCCCGGTTATAACCTTTAGATAAAAGCCGTGCAGCTAATTCTTTCGTCCTTTTCAATATTTTATAGGACAACTTAAAAAAATAAATACTTTTGACCACAATATTAAAACCCCAAAATATTATTATACTGCTAATAATTAATGATAAAAATTATTATTCCCATTATTTTTTGAGTAATAAATTACAAAATGAAACTAGTTTTCAAATGAATATTTTAGAATATTAGATATTATATTATACAACGATTTTATATTCTATCTCTTTTAATAGATCGTTTTTTATAAACTATTGTAATACATACATATCACATAGGTAATGTGTGATTTCATATATTTTTTTATAAAGTCAATGTCCACACTAGGCAAATGTATTCTTATATAATTAATGGGCACGAAGCACACCCGTACTCGGAACAACTACTTATGGGTCACACAAATAATTCTCCCGTGCGGTTTTGAACCAGGGACTCGAACTGTCGAGGCGACTGTCTTAACCGATGCGACACACGTGGAGTCAAAATTATCGAGCGTGCTGAGTTGCTTTAAGTAATATCAGAGGCTAGACTTGAACACCTCTGTCACTAAGAAAACCATACGTTGAAATAAAAGTAAAATAGATTAGTCATTTTGATTAGCGATAGAAATGGTTCAATGAAATTCAATTTCGTTTTTAAAGATTTATCTATTGGTAGAGTACAAAATTGGACAGTAATGTTGGGAAACGGTCTTATTTAATAGCAATTTACTATAAAGTTCACGTCTAATCGCTATCGAGAATCTATATCAGTCCATTTTAATTTATTTAAAGCACAATTCTCTTAACAGCGACACGCCCCGAGCGAAATATTTAATTCAGTCGTGATAAGTCGATATCAAATTAACGTCACAGCCAGTCCGTTCGACTATCGATATAAATTACGGCTTTGGTACGATAATAGAATAATGAGGGCTTTTGCGTTCTTATAACAACATAATAACATTACCTGTATTTAAGGATTATTAGGAGGTTCTAATTTTATAGTTCTTATTTCAAATTTATTGTCTTAAATTTGAAATTTAAAGGATTTTTCCTATTTTCAACAGATTTTATTTTATATTTAAATTACAGCGTTACATAGAGACCCATATTTTCACTCAAGTCCAAAAAATACAAATAACACAGTTGTCTTATATCTACGCCTGTTTAGATTATCCTACGAAAACCATTAGCTCATTTTCTCATGATAATAATTCATTTCAGTTTATTTACACGTGTTTTCTAGAATATTTCAGATATTTAGGAACAAGAGGCATAGCCAACTCGCGCCAACATTGAAATAAACTGACAGGCTGGTTGGTTATTTGAATATGGAATCGGCCGAAAAACAAGTAGATCTATATAATAATTTAGTACAGCTGGAGCGAATAGTGTAACTTTTACACGTGGTTTTTATACATTACGATTGTAGATCCTTTTATGTGTGTAAGGTGTTATCTTACCTCTTAGAGTTTAAAATTATCGCATACTATAACAGATTTATCATTTGAGAATATTCCTCTGAACCCTGGCAAAAACCCGCTATGCTCTGTATCTCTCACTAACCAATTTGAATAATAATTGAAAATTATATATAAACTTATTGAAGGCAAGGTGGAAACCTTGGCTGATAGTTGTATTATGTTACGTTCATATTTATTACCCCTCGTAGGTCTCTGACAAATAAATAGCCCAACGAGCCTTTACAGTGATTCATGGTTTAAACAATTTGGACTTTGGAGAGAAAAAGGAGCGAAAATGACAGAAGTTTCATATTCAGAATTACTATTAGATCATCAACATAAAAATCGAAAAATTAATATGTATGTCCATCTATATTAATATGTATGTCGACAAAAACTATACTTCTAGCGCAAATATAGTAGATTTATTGTAGGCAATTTATTTATTTTCATCAAATGATATAGTAACGATTTTTTACAATTACACAGGAGTCACCTCTTCGTAAGCACTATCGTCTCAGGAACGGCTTGGAGTACTCACTGGCCTAGAGCAAGTCAAGCTATGTGAAACTCTCGTGAAGTGACACTACACACAAACCGATGTATCCTACTCCCCAGCCGCGAACGTGTCGCAGCCACCAGGTCAGGGAGGATTACTGACCCTTTATTTTCATTAATTTAATGAAATTGATCCTCAATCAGACAAGAAGCCTGTGATTTCACGTATTAACGAAGAGTGACAGTTACGCAGGGCAGAAAGGTTCTCGAGTGGCGACAACGAACCGGAAGACGCAGCGTGGGCAGGCCCCCTACAAGATGGACCGATGCTCTTGTGAGGGTCGCTGCATTGCGCCGGATACGGATAGCGCAAGACCGGCAACTGTGGAGATCTTTGGGCAGGCCTTTGTTTGGCGTCTTTCGGCTGATATGATGATGATGAAGATGACAGTTACGCAATTACGAATAGTACGAGCTCTGCTATATCTGTTAAAGTACTCTAGTGGAAGGACGTTCTGTTCAGTGTCCATAGTGAACGACGATCATTCCATCTTAAATCAGGCCTTTTAAACACTATGGTAACAAGCCGGTTTTAGAGTATATATTTGTGTTCGTCAATGCCCCTCCACGTGGACTTATCTATAGGTGACAGATAGTAAGTATTAAATGGTGTATTTCCTCTTCCGCTTTATTGATATTACACGTTTTTTATTGACGTACTATTGAGGCCACGGTTACTTAATTGAATTCTGTATTATACAATTGTTCGATATTGTACGAGCACGTTACTTTGATAAATGATTCTATAAAGTACCTCGGAGACCTCTTCTTTTCATGCAGGTACTTAGTTCTGTTATTATCTAAATGTTGTTTGAATCCTGAGTCTATTGTAAAAATATTTGGATTAATATGTTTCTCATTATAATATTAACATCCTGGAACATTATTCACACACGGCCATCTGATCCCTAACTAAGCAGAGCTTGTAATGGTAACTAGATAACGAGCTTTTCTTTTATAAATACATACTTATATAGATATTTACACCCAGACTCAGGACAAACAGTCATGGTCATGCACACAAATATCTGCCCTGGGTGGGAATCGAACTGACGACCTGCGGCGTGAAAGGCAAGCATTTACCAACCAGCCAACAGGCTCGCCCAATTTAATCACATAGTATACGCTACGGGTAATGGAATCAGAAGTGTTCGGTAGTGTTCCTGCTTGTGAAAGGTCACAGAATTCACTTTTGGTAGGGAAAAGGGTCAATGCGTGATATATGCCATGTGTGTTGTACGTCATAGACGTGCCATGAAATGATTTCTATGTAGCCCTTAAATTAATTTTCCTACTGTAATTCAAATTCGAATGTATATATAATATCGATAATAATAGATTATTAAAAATTAAAAATGCACAACTTATGATGTCAATTATTCCATTAAGTTAACCCTTTAACTGATAATGGCAATACAGTTGACACCATATTTTGAACTTTCTTGGTTTGTAATAAGAATTAAAATCAATCAATTAGAAAATTATCTACTACCAGTTAAAGGATTAAGTTAGTAAGCATGTAATGGATTGTATATATATACAACATGTAACTTAATTAACGCTCATCGTGAAAATAGTTAGTTTAGAATCGTCTACTGAATCGATTTATATCATTTTTAATTTAGGTAACGTTTTATTCCAAAAAGAATTAAAACTAAGAAAACTATTGTCATATTAACCCTGTACAGTCAAAACAAATTGAAATGGACCGTAAGTCAAAGTAAAAAGTAAAAGTAAAAGACTTCTAAAATCGCAGTTTTATTAGTATTCATACAAATTCCATCATTCAATACAAAATAAAAAAAAATTAATCTTTATTCCAAGAAACTAATTTAGTAATTAAAACATAATATTCTAATTAGGGTGCTTGAGGGTGTGCGTTAATTAAGTTACATGTTGTATATGTATTGTATATTCAAGACCGTAAATCATGGTGCGGTGGCGGAGCAGTTGACACATATTTTTAAAGGATATACAATTCAAAAACTAACTTTAATTATATATTTTTATAAGTTTCAATGTACATCCTTTGCATTAGTATTTGTTTTAAAACCGGATAAGTCTGAGGTCCGGATATATATAATTTGCATAATTAAAAGTAAACAAGCGTGAAATGGTAATTAGTTGCACATTACTAATTAAAAAAGTTGATCTAATTTAATTTAAGGCTTCAATGTTTAAATATTTTGGTACCACTCAATGCTATACGGAAGCGCCGGTGTTACAGATGTGATGTATAGTATATATATTGCCACTCTCATTGTAATCCTGCCAATCGACCAATCCCTGTGGCCGCAGTCGTAGACTCGTGTAATTTTCAGTGATTTCATTGGTCGAATGCTTTGTCGTTATGCTAGCTATGCTAGTTGACTTTCAGTCATGGTAGCCAGACGCAATGAAGAAATTTTTGAAAAAAACCTATATGTCACTTTCGGCCTGAGATTGGAACCGAAGGTCTCGTAAAGCGGTTCAACACGCTACCGTCAGACCAAAGCCGAGTCCACTATGAGGATGCTTGAAATAAGCTGATATAAAATGACAACATTGATTTAACTAGTTTTGTAAAGTCGACAGGAATAGTATTCGGGACTACGGTTTTCTTACATGAATATATTGCATTTCATGCAAGCAATGAATTCGAAATATGCTCAATGTTCAACTCTAAAACACCTCATAAATAAAAAGACTGGATATACCTGCGGTTGAGCCCGCAAAGCAAAGCCACTCCGTGATCTACATAAATTGACTAGTCTACAAATAAGATTAAAAATTAGATTTCAGATAAATAAAACTGAATTAAAATCACTTTATCCATATTAAGGGCTGCCTTTGTGGTGACTAAAGAATAAAAGAAGCATAGACTTCCTGATGTGGTCTTCTAACTTAACTATAACACTCTTTTCTGTGCGACGGCGTAAAAAATTGATATTTATAGTTCAATAACTATGTATTACAATATCAAATTCTATTCCACCGTGTATACTCTTAGTTGAATTAGCTACCTACATCATTATAATTTCATCATATAAATCTACATATTTGTTCTGTAGCCACAAGATTGCATTACAGTTTGCTTATTTTTTGCATCAGATAATGTTTCTGATGCATATTTCTTTGCATCATGTGTGCTGCTAATTCATAAAAGCAATGCTAATGTTATTTCATATGTAAGTGCGGTAATTCGTTCTGCTGCAGGTAGACATTTGGGTGCTATTTAGGCCATAGAAATGACCGTTGTGGTCTAATGACTATTTGATTTGCCCAGTTTTGTTGGTGTTTAATTTCGTTTGCGCAAATTGACAGTTCAATCATTTGAATAGAATTGAGCGGTTATGAAAATCGGTTTTGGTCGAACTTGTAGACTTCTTAATCTTGATTTATTTAAAGACTGGTTTCCCCCCATAACTGTGTTTATGTTTATGCTTATTTCATAGACTATAAAGACCCACGGAAATGGAGACTTGGCATTGACACCGCCATCGTTAAACAAAAATAAAATGCTCTAAATGAGATGTAACTAAAAACATTTATTACTTTTTGGCAATATTACTTCTCGTAATTCAAGAAAACATGTTCATACAAGTTGTGGTTAATATTTTTGTGTAACTTTAACTTGACGCAAGACTTCTGTAGACATTATAGTTTTGGAAAAATAATAGATAAATTTGGTCTTACATTTGGAACTTCCCGCCACCCCAAAACCTTTGAAATTTAAACCGCTTTTAAACATATAAGTAAGAAGAAAGAAAAACTACTTGAAATGTTGACAATAAATTTGATCTATGCTTAATCTTTTAATGCAACAATGAGTAACTCAAGGTTTTTTTTGGTGCATTGGATGCGGGCGTCTTGAAACATTTTCGATATCGCATATCGCTAAGATAATGATTGTCTACTAATAATAATTATAATATATTAGGTCTTTACCTATGAAATTGCCGTTCTGCAGTACTGGCCATTTCAAATCAAAATAATTTTTGTTTGGCTAAGAATTCTAATTTCAAATTAATTTTATTTTAAAAACATGGATTCTTTTTTCCAAAAGTAGTCATTTCTTTATTGATTAGTGTTACATTTTCATCGCATTTCAATCTTTTTCGTCATCATGGATACGTTAAAAATTCGAGTAATTATGGAATATGAGTACCGTCGTGGCAGCAACGCGGCACAAGCGGCACGCAACATCAACGACGTTTACGGAGCTAACACTACAAACCAACGCACCACCTGTTATTGGTTTGCTCGCTTCCGTTCTGGAAATTTCGACCTGAAAAATGAACCTCGCGGTCGTCCGAAGACTTTGGTCGACAATGACGAATTAAAGGCGGTTGTGGAAGCTGATGATACACAATCTACGGCTGAATTAGCAGCAGCTTTCGACGTTAGCGTCAAAACAATATTGGTCCATTTGCGTCAAATTGGCAAGGTAAAAAAGCTTGACAAATGGGTGCCCCACGAACTCAATGATCGCCAGCGCGAAGTACGCGTCGAGACGTGCCTTGCACTGCTCAACAGACACACAAATGAAGGAATTTTGAACCGCATTGTTACCTGCGATGAAAAATGGATTCTGTTTGATAACCGCAAGCGCTCAGCAAGTTGGTTGGATCCTGGTTCAGCACCTAAACAATGCCCTAAACGAAAACTTACCCCTAGAAAAGTGATGGTCACTGTTTGGTGGTCTAGCGCCGGTGTGATTCATCACAGCTTCTTACCAAACGGGGTGAGCATTACTGCAGATGTGTACTGTGAAGAACTGAGCACAATGATGGAGAAGCTGGCGCATCTCCAACCAGCATTGGTCAATCGCTCGTCTCCGCTGCTCCTGCACGACAACGCGCGACCTCATATTGCACAGCAGACGGTCTCCAAGTTGCAAGAACTGGGGTTGGAAGCTCTCCGTCATCCGCCCTACTCACCAGACCTTGCGCCTACAGACTACTACTTTTTCCAGAATTTGGATAACTTCTTGGCGGGAAAAAAATTCAATACCCGAGAGGCAGTACAAAATGCCTTTGAAGAATTTGTTGCCTCCCGTCCAGCTGATTTCTTTAAGAAGGGCATCAATAAACTGCCACTGCGATGGCAAAGATGCATTGATTGCATGGGTGATTACTTCGATTAATACAAATAAAAAAATTCATGAAAAAAATTCGTTTAAATTTTTTCATACAAAACGGCAATTTCATAGGTAAAGACCTATTATTAATATTAAACTGTAAGTCCTGCTAACTTACAGGCGTTATAAATAATAAATACCTTGGGAAAAATAACACACATACATCCGATATCAAGCGAGACAAAGCTAATAATGGCAACAAGACAAATTATAAACATACTTATATATTTTTAAATACATACCCAACCAACACTTAGACGCCACCACATCACCAACTTCCTGGCTCTGGGCGGCTACTTGGACGAAAAACCTCGTTACCTAATTTTTTGTGGTTGATCTCGCGATCACCCAAACAACGATTATATCTATGTACATAACTTACTTCAGCATACGCTGATGCTTCGATAAGGCAATAAGTAGCGTATCCATTTAACAATGCTACAATAAGTACCTTACATAATGTTATTGAACACATTATTACGCGTGCAAGTGTAATGGTAGCACGTGAGTCCACTATGTCCGGTTGTTTAGGATATTATTACCTTGAACAAACTTATTATAAGTTAGAATATTTGAATAATATTAATTCGGAAAGGAAACTGAGTTATTGGTTGTGGTGCAACACCTAAAACTGACCGCAGAGTTCGGTGACACACATACTTTAATAATACTGTGGGTGTTCACTTTACCTGTATTAGAATTGTTTTACATTTAAAATAAATGCACATTAATGGACTTCCATTAACGTGTAGTATAGCAAAATATAATAAGGTTTAATTATTGGCGGGTCTCTGAAGAAATTCCTGTCATAAGCCTTGCAAAAAAGAATAATAAAAGTTCATTTACTACGGAAACACTTACCATGAAGGCGTATGCTAGTTTATTGGTTGTTGCATAAAAATAATAATTGTCAATGGTGTTTTAAATAAATTGTTCAAAATCCTAATAAAAAAACCCATGGCTGTCCTTAGGGACTGCCGATAAAAATAAAAAGTATTTTTAAATTTTTAATACTCGGAAAGTAGTGTTTATTTGATCCAAGTAGCGAGAAGAAGACGCTACTTCCCACCTTCGGGCGGTATAGAATCATAGTAATTGGTTCCCTCCCTATGGTATAATTAAATTTTAAAAATAGAACTAATTCTGGGCAGGCAGTCGGCTGTAAAAATTTAACATTATTAAGAAAAAAGTGCACAACACCGGTAAAGAAGTGTTCATTTAAAAAATGCTGCGGTCATGTGAGTGTATAAACGGCCAGTACGAATAAAAAGAACGACGGTTTTAGTTACGCCACATTTGAAATTTAAATGATTGAAAATTGTTCATATATCTTTATAATTATTATACCTTTACAACAAAAACCCAAAAATTAATAATTGTCAAATGCGGACGTAAAATGTCCATGTATTTTGACATTTGTGTCCGGTTTAAAATGCATTTATTTCTTAATCATTGTTAAAATCTATTTTTTGTTACAGTTATTGACCAATAGCTTTTTATAATACCGCGTATTATGATTATTATTATAAAACATTAACCCGACTAACCTTTTATATAAAACCCGAGGCTATGTTTGATCAAGTTGCATTAATTGCGGTCATTGTGTGTTTTTTTATGGTTTTTCTATAAACGTTTTGAGATAACCGTTCTGCTGTATTTGGATAATGTGAATCTCCATATAAGGTACTTAACTCAACATATATTAGTACACAATTAAGTTTTGTAACATTCATGCTTATTGCAAAAACTGTTGCTGAAACTAATCTATACTTAATATATTTTTTTATTTTGTTTGGCCGGTTGGCGTGTTTTATAGATGCTTGTCTTTCACGCCGCTGGTTGTGAGTTCGATTCCTACCCAGGACAAATATATGTGTGCATGAACATGTCTGTTTGTCCTGAGTTTGGGTGTAATTATCTATATAATTATGTATTTAAAAAAGAAAAGTAGTATATCAGTTCTCTGTTTTCCATAGTACAAGCTCTGTTTAGTTTGGGCTCTGATTTCCGGTGTTAGTAATGTCTCAGGATATCACACTAATATTATAACGGCGAAAGTTTGTGAGTGTGTAAGTGTTTGTGTGTGTGTTACTTCTTCACGTCTAAACGGCTGGCGCAATTTTAATAAAATTAGTATGGATTTAGCTGTTAGCCTGGATTAACACATAGGCTATAATTTATAAAGTTAACGCGGGTAAAACCGCGGGGCAGAGCTGACACCAACCGGCCGACACACAGTTATTTATATATTACTATTTTGAATTTAATTTAAGTATACAGACAATGATTGGCAGCCAAAACGTAATATAATAGCGCCGTACGTCTAGTTAGATTTGATAAACAAACAATAGTTAATCATGTCACAACATTTAATGATAATGACAGATAGATCAAATACGAATTAAGAGTCAGCGTACGTTGCGTAGGAACACATCACGCATCGCTGGACGATATGGCAACAACGGAAGATGTCATAACATTGTCAAGCTTATGGCGCAGCGTGACCGGCCGTGGGCTCCTTGACTCGCGACCGAAACAGTAAGACATTTACTCATAATAACCCACAAGTAAAGAGGGTTAACTATGCATGAAGCGTGGAAGTAAAAAATATATCATAAAGATAATACCAGGATTATTTTATGGTGTGCACTGATAACAGTAACTAGCTGATTATATTAATGATAAGGTGTTCGTTTGCTAAGTTTATGAATGATGATAGTTTAGTAGCCAAGTTTCCGGCTAAGATAGAACAACACCATCCCGTGGGTGTCGTTAAAGGTAACTAAACGATTAATTAGGTAATCTGGCAGCAACGCCACTTGTCCATTGGCTACCACCTAACTGCGGACGCTGACTCGCATGCCAAGCGCGGTGACTAATGCAAAGCCCTCCAAAAGGCAACATTATAGAAACCTTTAGAGGCCTATATCCAGTAATGGACGATATCTGGCTGCTTATGATAGCTTAGTTGTCGGTGTTAACACGTTCACAGTGCATGTACCACATGTGGGCCACTATGAAGACATCATCACACGTACGTGCACCACAAATGGGCCACGAGTCTATATCAATGTTATACATTTTTTGAGTTTGCACGTACCAACTGCGCCAGTTTTTATGATATACACGTATGAAAATGAACCATATAATAAAAATACCAAAAAACCGACTGAAATTTTGTCAGTGTTGCCAGGCTATCGAGGTTGGCAGTGAAATCAATTTTTTATAGAAAAAGTTTAATTAAAAGATGAAATAACGAATGAACTAATTATTGTAACAGCTATATTTTAATTAATGACAGGCTTTATAACATAAAAGGCAAAAAGTTTTATTGCATTGGAGACATTGATTATCCGTTTTCTTTGCTTTATTGCGAGCTTTGGATGCTGTATGTCCTGCTTCTACCACAGTCTTACAACAGCCAGTCTAACGTTTCCTTATAATTTTATTCGATTGACGTGGTAATTTTGTTAGGGAATGCTGGAAAGGGGATCTAGATGGTGCTATCGATAATCCATGAGAGGGCACCGGATCTTGGATGTTCAAAAGGTATTCAATAATAATTTCGTTATCTTTTAGAACCGACAACTTTTGGCCAATATGTATGTCTTTATAGATTAGAACAGCGTTAATAATTGCTATTTCCATCAGATTACCAGCTAATTTTTTGTACCAAAAAACAAGTTTTGCGTAAGGGATAATTGTAACTCGCTAGCTGAGTGAGTTAGTACACGTGATTGGCACATATATGGGGCACGAAATCTATAGCGTGGACGTGAGTGCACCACATGTGGCCCACGTGAAAAATACTAAAAAAAATTATAAGGTGCATTCTATTTTTTCTTTTTCGTATGTTATATATCATTACCTATGCTTATCTTATCGAATTTCCGCAAAAAATATTTGCACGTGAGGGGTATTTTACTAATTCATATCTGCACTGTTAACGTGTTAAAGACACCTGTGTACGGAGAATATAGTCATAAAGTTAAGTCTACGTCATCACACCTTGTCCATACGTGAACATCCAATCAATTAATATCCTGAGACATTATTTACACACGGCCATCTCATCCCAAACTAAGCAGAGCTTGTACTATGGAATTTTGATTGTTGTCATCGTAATTTTAAAATAAGGCATAAGATGGGTTTACAGATAATGTAGTACAGTTTTATAAAGCGTTTTGCTATTTACAAACAATTATTTATATCAATAAAGGCGTTTAAAATATTTTTGCTTAAAAATGCCGTTGTGCAGTATGGTCTGGTATTATGGTAACGAATGAGACTTTTAGTTTAATATATATGCCCCTGCATTGTATACCTTGAAGAACACACAATGCGAGTTGCAAAATCGTTCGCACATTATACACAAATTGTATGATATGAAAAACAAAGCGACCACTATGAAGGCCAAATCCTAAGGCCAAACTTTACTGACCAATTTTTATTAAATGTGATGAAATTATTACCGGCATGATAATTGGACATTTGGTCGATTTCTGTATTGTTTGTTGAGTTTTGGTTCCTTTTCCTTTAGACCGTGGGAAAGTGTGGTAAGCTTTGATAACTTCATTAGTTGGTTATTACGGAGTGTTATTTCATCAAAATTGTATGCTTTAAGCGGTACAATACCTATTTAGGAGGTGTTTAGATTTTAATCTAAGTAACCGTCATACTATCGTTGTACACACGGCTACATTATCGAGTTATACATTTCCAGTATAGGCTGATATCGCGTTGTATAGGAGTTCCATACAATGAGAGGTTAGATATTAGAAATGTATAGCTTGATATGTAGCCGAGTGTACTAAGCTGTAAATATTGTGTCATCGGTTTTGCTCTTTTATAATTAAATTATTCGGGTCCGGAAAATATCAGGGCTTAATTTAACCTAGCTTTCATTTCACAAATTCCAATCACGAATAAAGACTTTCGATAATCTGTGCACAAACTTTTCATATAAAATTACAGTGTCATCGGTTTTGCTCGTTTTTAATTTATTTCAAAATTCAAAAGTTTTGTAGTAAGCCCTGCTACACACAATTTGGCTTTTGCAATTCTTTTAAACTTATTCATAGACATTTCTCGGATATCACTGGGAAGTTTGTTATAGAATCTTATACATTGCCCCATAAAAGAGTTACTTACTTTGTGGAGACGGGTGGTATGTAACACAAAGTTATGCTTATATCTAGTATTTATATTAGGAGTATCACTCCTTTTACAGAAGGAGTCTTTATATTTATGCATATAAATTAGATTCTCATATATATACTGACATGCAGACATGCATTTATTTGGGTCCGAAAAATACTAGGGCTTAATTTAACCTGACTTTCATTTCACTGGATTGGTTTTGTGTTTGGCCCCCATATACTATCTTAAAAATCAACCTAGGTTTATCGACCTATATTATTGAATTAATCTTCTAAGGATTAGTATTTTTATATAGCCCCTGTATCGTATAAAATAATCGCGTCACGGTAGTTCCACGGCCTATAGATCTCGAAACCAATACGAACTATAAAAAACAATAGGATGGTTTAACCAACTGGCTTATTTTAATTAAATTTTTTGCCGCAGTTTTTGTCGTTTTTGTCGTCATCGAACAATGCAAACTTTTGTGTATATTGTAATAACTTAATTAATCCATGTGTTTTCTATTTTTGTTTGATAAATAAATAAATAAAAAAAAATAAAAAAAATTAGACTGATAGCTATCACAAGTAATTATCGTAGGTACTTAATATACTTGTTACTAGAGTATATAGTAAATAATAATATAAAGAAACAGACGAGCCGTAACATAACTCGTGGTGTCCATAATATCTGGGTTAACTTAACTTGAAGTTGGCTAACAGTTCTTTTTCGTAGATCATCTTAATGATCAACGGTGGTGGTTAAATAGATTATTTGAGTAGCATGATACAGTAATCATAACTACTTTATCTCACTTTACTTTATCGTATCAGCGGATAATATGCCCTAATATTAAGAGTTATTCCAGCCGCCAAGTAGGCCTCTGAAAGGGCTTAATGACATTTAAAACGCACACGAAGAAATTTAAAGACTTAAGCGTTCACCCATATAAATAAAGTGACTACATTCCAAAGTGCTCACCTCTCCAATTCCTTAATCTATAATGATTTAAGTCATTTATTTCGTAAAAGTATAACAACTATGTGAAATTATCAATGTCGTTTCTTTACCATGCAGAACAACTACTGAGGAACTAGTCAATTTTATATATACTCAAAATATCCAAAGCGTTCTCTTCGAGTTCCCTTAAACTTAATAGTAAAAACTGAACCGTTGAATATTTATTTCAAACTGTTGTATGCATCGCACGCGTCTTAGATATTCTCCTAGTTTTAATTCATCCTCTATGAAGAACGAAAGTTTTATTCAAATTAATATCGTGTCAAGCGTTTAAATCACGCAAGGTAGGCGCTCGCACATAATCCTGGTTACTAGTTGTGGTTATAACGGAAACTATTGCGACATAGTATTAATTTACGATCAGACTGAGGTTTAATTAAGCGATTTAGATTAAGAGGATGTGAAGCTTGACAACCATATAATTGAAAGGATGGAAGGATGTGACAATCGGTAACGGATAAAATTGCCAGTATTTTAAAAATAACTTTAAGTATCAGCTGTTATAAATCACACGTTATATTTTGACATACTTTGAAAGCGGAACAAACATAACTAATCAAGTGTAACAGGGTTGCGGTAAAAATGGCAACGTAAGGTAATTTTATACGTGTAAAAAGTTATAACGTAACAGCTACGAAATAAGTCATTTTGATACGTAAATGTAGGTGTAGGTTAAATAAATAATTGTGTCTAGAAACGAAGTATTATATTGCCTGTACTTGAGCATAAACAAACTAATAGCTAATATGATTATTACTTTTCTAAGTTACGCTTGAATAGACATATAACAATTTTATTTATACACAAAATATTGATTAAAATTAAGCAATTTGTACACGTTAAGATTAAAAAAAAAATACTGTAGTAGTAAATTACAAAATGGAAGGTTTTTATTATTAGAAATAGTACGAAAATTGTTAGTGAGGGTTAAAAATAAATTCATCAAAATTGGATGCCTACACAGATAGCTGTGTGGGAATAGGATAGGCCTGTTGGCATGGTTGGCAAATGCTTGCTTTTGAAGCTGGAGGTCGTGGGTTCGATTCCCACCCAGGACAGATATTTGTGTGCATGAACATGTCTGTTTGTCCTGAATCTGGGTGTAATTGTCTATACATTATAGTTATCTGGTTTCCATAAAGCTTTGCTTAATTTGGGATCTGATGGCCGTTTGCCGTTAGCTGTTTTAAATAATTTCCTAGGATATTATTATTATATTATTAATGGCGACGAATGTCACCACCGTCTCTCATTCTGTGGGTGCGTGCAAAATGTCCCGAGGTAATACCTATCAACGAACGTCAGCAGCTCTGATTACTATGGTCATTATACTGCGACCGCCAACCCACCTGCACTTATCCTGGATATGATATTATTTGTCCAGCTGTGTACGTGTTTTGGCTATTATTACATGGTAAGCTAATATTTACCCACATAGTGTTTACTAATTAGAGATCATATTTTAAGATTATTATACTATTTTTTTTGTAATCTATCACATGCATCATAAACCAAATGGCGCTGAAATCGCCTATTATAACCTGCGGTATTTTTCTAGCGCTGCCAATTATTTTTTCGCAACTGGTTGCATCAACCTAACTGACGGTTCAGACTAATCGGTTGCAAACGAACACAATCTTTTCTTTATAAAGTCTGATAGCAATTAATATTACTTAAGTTGTAATAATGAACGTTTCACGCCTCAGTTGCTTAGTTAGTTTAGTAAGTTGGTACTTGCCTTATGTTAAGGTAAGATAAATTTGATGTATCGTTTGTAGAGTTCCGCATCAAAGGGTTCTAACAGATATTACTAAGCTATTATTAAACCTCCGTTGCCAGTTCGTCCGCCCGTCTACTTACCAGCGGCCTATCTAATGGTATGAGGTAGAGAGTGGAAAGTGTACCAGGGCGAATACTATTCCCGCTATGATAGAAATAACATAAGAAAAAGTGAACCAATTAAAATATTCATTAATTTAATGGTACGGGGCCTTTTGTGTGTGAGTCCGACTCACACTTGGTAGTTTTTAACTACTTATAGGCAAACGATCATGCTGATAAAATTGGTAACGGTACAATCAATTTAAAGAATGGTGAAGGCAATCTTAACTAAATCTGTGCTTCCATTTATTTTGAAATATTTTTTTTATCTTAATGGTAAAAGTTACTTATAAAGTAGAGCGTTTTAACTGAATTTTGCGATGGGGAAAATAATACAAAGCATAACGTGGAATAATACGCTCACTTCTGTCTTGTTTCTTATCGTATTTTGTTTCATTTTTTCCATTACAAATTCCATCGTAACTTACACGTCATGAGATGGGCAACGATAGAATAGAAGAGACGAAGAACGGAAGAATTGATTCATATTAACATATTTTTTTTTATTATTCACGTTGACTTTAAGAAAGCGCTTGTAAATAGTCAGAACATGTTTGTAGTAATATAGTTGTATACATTATTATTTCTAGTAACATAGATATTTAGGTACATATTGTATGAAAACATTTATAAAATTTATTTTAATAGCAATGATATTTAGCTAGCTGGTATCAAGTTATTGTCAATCATAATTAACTTACTTAATATTTAAACTCAATGTATCATACATACATACATACATAGACTCACGCCTGTTTCCCAGAGGGGTAGGCAGAGACAACGGATTTCCATTTGTCACGATCTTTGCATACTTCTTTTGCCTCGATTACTGACATTATATTCTTCATACATGCTCGCCGGTTTAGGGTACTTCTGACCTGCCCTTTCTTGAGAACATCTCCAATTTGGTCAGAGAATGTTCGACGTGGTCTTCCCCTTCCGGTTGTCCCATTCACACAGGCCAGGTATACTTCTTTTGTCAATCTTCTTTCATTCATCCTTTCTAAATGGCCAAACCATCTCAGCATGCCTTTTTCAATCTTTGTGACTACATCCTCTTTCACACCACAACGCTCTCTTACATCAGTATTTCGAATTCTGTCTCTCAAAGTCACACCACACATACTTCTCAGAGCTCTCATTTCCACTGCATTTATTTTACTTTCATTCTTTTTCTTCCATACCCAACTTTCACTTCCATACATTAAAGTTGGCACTAACACTCCATCGTGCACGGCTAGTCGAGCCTTCTTTGATACTTGCCGGCTACTCATAAAGGCGTGTAGTGCCCGATTCACTCTATTCCCCGCATTTACTCTTCTAACAATATCTTTTTCATATTTCCCATCTCTCGTAAACAAAGTTCCCAAATATACAAACTCATTCACCTGTTCGATTTTCTCTCCTCCAATCACAATATCACACGTTGTCGTGTATTCATCCCTCTCAAATACCATTACTTTCGTCTTACCTACTTTCATTTTCATCCCTTTCCTTTCAAAAGATTCATGCATACTTGTTACCATCACCTGCAACTCGTCCGCCGATGATGCAAGTAAAACTTGATCATCAGCGTAAAGCAGACATTTGATGAGTAACTCATTCATCCTTACACCGCATTCACTTTCTTTCAAATCTTTTAAACAGCTATCCATGAATAGGTTAAACAACCACGGTGACGCTACACATTCCTGTCTAACACCCTTTTGGATGCTAAACCACTCGGTGTATGACCCGTTAATCCTCACGCAAGCTCTGGAATCCCTTTAAAGAGATTTTAGTGCTTGAACAAGGTTGTCGTTCAACCCATACATGGACAGTACCGACCATAGTTCACTCCTCAACACTCTATCGTAGGCCTTTTCTAAGTCTACGAAGGCACAGTAAACCTTTTGGTTTTTGCCCAAAAACTTCTCTACTATGCTTCGCAGAGAAAAGACCTGATCCGTGCATCCCATTCCTTTCCGAAAACATGCCTGTGCATCCC
The DNA here is from genome assembly GCA_951640165.1 of Pseudoips prasinana. Lineage (NCBI taxonomy): Eukaryota > Metazoa > Arthropoda > Insecta > Lepidoptera > Nolidae > Pseudoips > Pseudoips prasinana. The sequence goes on along the minus strand of OX621241.1, from coordinate 11,399,839 downwards.
ATATTTTCGCATCGGTTTCTTTCACAACTCTTTCAACCAATACTTTTGCATACAACTTACCAACGACGCTGAGTAGACTAATGCCCCTATAGTTTTTACAGTCTTGCCGTGAGCCTTTCCCTTTGTAAAGAGGTACGATGACAGCCTTGCACCAATCACTTGGCACTTGGCCGGTGGTATAGCATAAATTGAATAGGCTGCACAGCTGACTCGCTATGACGCCATGTCCAGCCTTCAGCATCTCGGAAGTTATCCTGTCATACCCTGGTGACTTACCTGATTTCATACCCTTAATAGCTTTCACAATCTCATCCATACCAATGTCATCTTTACATTTGTTCTTGTCTATACTTAGTGAACTACGTTCACTCTCTGTTACACCTCTTTCATACAAACTTTCAAAATACTCCTTCCAACGTTTTAACACGCATTCTTCCCCTTTCACTATATTTCCATCTTGGTCTCGTATGGATTTCAGTTCTGAGGTTTGAGTTATGCCTCTTACTGATCTAACGGATTTCCAGAAAAACTTAATGTTCGTCTGAAAATCCTTAGACAACCTTCTATCAAAATTATCCTTTTGTTCATTTTTCTTTTCATTCACCACATCCTTTACAATTCCTTTCATTTTCCTATAATCATTCCAGGCCCTTTCTATATCCTCATTCGTCGCCTTATGCATTCGTTCGTTTGCTCTGGTGGCTAGCCAGTCTAACCACGCTTTCTTCTTTTCACATACAACTTTTTGTACACTTTTATCCCACCAAATATTCTTCATCTTTCTTCCTCTTCGTCTCTTTATTACACCACATACTTCATCAGCTACACTCACCACACCTTCTTTGACTACCTTCCATAGCTCTTCTACTTCTCTTATGTCTTCAGATCCCTCAAACTTCTCAACCAACTTACTTTTGTACTCATCTGCCACTTCTTCCTCTTGCAGTTCCTCTACTTTTATTCTCTCAAGTACACTTTTAGTCTCAGGGATTCGGTGGCGCCATCCTTTGAATAGACCACTTATTCGGCTCATTACCAGAAAGTGGTCTGTATGGATTGCGGTCCCACGATAGACTCTTGTGTCTAGAACATTCTTTCTCAGTCTTTCATCTACAATCACGAAGTCAATCATACTCTTTCTCACATTTTTCCTCTCTCGTGTAAACGTATGGATTCTTTTATGTTCAAACATAGTATTTGTAACACAAAGACCCCATTCCAAACATATCTCAAGCAGACTGTACCCATTCTCATTCTCACTTTCGTCACCGAATTGACCTAGTACTCTTTCAAAACCATCACGTTTTACCCCAACCCATCCATTAAAATCACCTAACATTATTATTTAATTAACATTTAATGTATCACCAGGTTATATATTAAGTTATCAAAACGTATCAAATCGTAATGTTTGCGCCAGCTCGCACCGACGATTTTTATGCGATTATACGCAAAAAAAACAGCATCCCTTATACGAAGAGTGAGAGACAGTCAGAATAGCATTCTGAAAATTATAGCCGAGAACCTCAACTCACCAATTATTTGCCGTTTTGTACGGTTAATTGTAAATACTAACACTAGAAAATAAGTTATTTTTATGTTACTAACACTCTATGGATTTATTTGTCCGCAATAAAAGTTATACGAATACAAAGTAACGTCAGTAATATAATTTAATTGTAAAGTTTGATATAATTTGCATTTTGATTATTTTTAATATTATTATGAATACCGCAATTTGATGTCAGCATTTGAGGTAAATTATGTTTTATAAGCAATGTAATTAGTTGATTCATATCTAGTTTCCCATTTAATATTAAATCCACATTTTAATTTCAATGTTATTTACATAGAATCATACATCATTATCATCATATCAGCCGAAAGACGTCCACCGTTGGACAAAGGCCTCCCCAAAGATATCCACAATTGCCGGTCTTGCGCTTTTCGCATCCAGCAGTTTCCAGTGACCCGCACAAGATCATCGGTCCATTTTGTAGGGGGCCTGCCCACGCTGCGTCTTCTGTCTTCCGGTTTATCTTATATAATAGAATCATACATAATTGCCTACATAATACTGTTTATTATATTAACATAGCGTATTACTTACTTAAATTATATTTTATACGTTATGATAATTAATATTTATTAAAACCGAAAAAAAAATATTTAAAATTATATTAAAATTAATATAATTTTTATAGTTTTTTTGGTATTGTAGTTTTTTGTATTATGTTATCTTCCATTTTTATTTTACCTCTGCCTACTTGATCTTGCTGTGCAGTGTAGCCATATTAATTAATAGTACTTAGCAAAAAGTTCATTAATTTGAATTGTTCTCTACTCATAATGTTACTGGATGTTTCCTTGTCCGCATTGCTAGTACTATTCTTGCATTAGTTATTATAAGTGCGCTAATTCTACAACATTGAGTTGAATGGTTTTGATTAGTGGTTCGCGAGATCACGATTATATCCACTTGCTTGTGACATATTAAACGAATATTAAAAGAATAGTTAGATATGAATACACACATTATGTTCTATATATTACAATGGTCTAAATTTCTAAGCATATTGACTTTCTGCTCTAAATTACTAGAAAGGTTTAGGAAATTTATACACTAATTAAGAATTGTTTTGTGATGTTAACATACACACGTTATGTAATTTTCGTATGAAGTTGTACAACTCAATAGTCTAACATCATACGATTTCCATTAGAAGAATAAAACTTGATGGGCTGGCATGGTTGGCAAATGCTTGCTTTTCACGCCGAAGGTCGAGGGTTCGATTGCCACCCAGGACAGATATTTGTGTGCTTCATAAACAAGTCTGTTTGTCCTGAGTCTGGGTGTAATTATCTATATAAGTATGTATTTACAAAAAAAAAGTTCTCTGGATTCCATAGTAGCTCTGCTTAGTTTGCTATCAGATGGCCGTGTGTGAATAATGTGACAGTATATTATATTTTAGCTAATATTTGAAAAATAAAAGATGTGTATTTTTATGTTTGAAGTAGACATTTCCAAATATAAATTAAGTAGATTTTATGAATTAATTTTTCACCAATATAAATTTACATTATCAGCGAGTATCAAATTTTTTATTGATGGAACGGATCAAAATATTTACCCATTGCGAAGCGACCGGTCGCTAGTGCATGTAATATTAATCGTTTAACAACGTGCTTAACTCATTAATAATGTTTTATTCTTTGATCACGTATTTTGTGTATAAATGCATAATAATATTTATAGTTAACTCTCGCTCAAAGGAATTTTTTATGTTATATCGTGAGTATCATATTGCAATAATTTCTTGTAATCTTTCATCAGTTTTCTCTTTATTATTTCGTGACGATTGGATGGTCAAAGTCAAAATAAGTGGAGTCATGAACAGTATTATTAGTAAAGCGCGAATCACACACACAATTTCACTTTTAACGTAAGTGTAATACAATTTGAATCTAGTGTTAAATAACGATTAGGTATTATGTTTTAATACTTAATGAAACAAAGTTGATAGACAATCTATTGGTAATAACTTTTTACGGAAAATTTATTTAAATTTTAGCGAGGACCCATCTACGTGAGTTTTTGTTATTGATATCTTTTTATTCTATCATAAATACAATTGAACTTTGAACTAGATTTTAGTCACGTGGCCACCTTCTTCAACCTATCTTGCCTGCACCACATTAAGGTTGACTGGCAGAAAATGTCTTTGGTATTATGTCCGACATTGTACTTACGTACTTTCGTAAATAAAGTTTAAATATATAAATAAATTGTACTAGCTAAACGAATTGTTTCTACAAGGTCACTTCTAAAACACTTTATAAGACGGGCAACTACGGAAGACTGCACTGTGAGTGGCCTAACGTGAACTTGACCACAGATACGTAAACATTATTTCCAAGTTAAACACTTAAATTGAGAAATGCAAATGAGCCTTTATGAATTTGATGAGTGCTTTCATTAATTTGTCTTCAAATATTGATCAATGAAGTGTAATGCATGCTGATAATATCGACAAATATAATCGCTTTATATCCTATTATTTTATTTCTACAAATACAAGTACGTCAGTGACATTTCGTCAACATTACTTTTGCTTTAAAACTTTTCCGATTTTACTTATAAATAGGCGCTAAAAACCCCTCAATAAATATATAATTCTATTTTCCATCGGCTTCCAAAGGCCTCTACAAGATCATCGGTCTATGTTCGTGGTCGTCACTTGAGAACTTTTCTGTCCCACCGGCCGTTCGTGGCTTGTCAATTCTTCGGGCTATATTTGTTACTTTGGTTTGCCTGCGGATTCCAACATTTCTGATTTGATCTTGCTGGAAATCTTCGAGCATATCGGTTTCTATTGCTGTTTTGGTGACCTTGGACCTTCTTATGGCAGCGCCTGTCCGGCAGTTGTGGAGATTTGTGAGGTTGGCCTTTGTCGAGCGGTCGAAGCTTTTCGGCTGATATAAATATAAATATCTTGGGACAAATAACACACTGCCATCAGATCCCAAACCAGACAAAGGCTGTAGTATGGCCACCTTACAACTGATAACCATACTTATATATTTCTCAATATAAACACAATGATATGACGATGATTATGTACATAGCCTAGCCTGTTTTTAGGCTTATTTAAATCATACTTAGGCTCCACGATTTAGTTATTTGCCTCGTTTGGTCTCCGCCCAGCTTCCGCGAGCATCTCCACGGTCTTTTTGGAACAGTTTTTCTTAGTTATCTTGAGATTAGTAGCCTAGTGGTAGTCTTTTATTCTTTTTGACTAGCAGCGATTAGTTTCATTCTGCATGATTTAGTAAGTTAGACACGTACAATCTCACATGTTCCACGGAGGTGAGTTACACGTTTACGTTTAATATTCTGTCCGCGTAATGTGTGGTTTCACTGTTCGATAGACACATTATTTTTGTAACTAGACCAGGTTTAACTTTCGCTAAAACCACCATTTAATCTTTTTTCTAAGACAGACTTGTTGAATGATTCATGGGAACCCTTTTTCGTCATTTTGCAATACCATGTTGTACATCCGTTTTTACTTTTGTTTGATTTTCGGTGCTTACTTTCTCTCGGCCTGGTTTAAATTACAAATATACTTTGCTATTGATTGTTTAACATTACATACCTATCAATCAATGTTTAATGTATTCGATTAAACTGCAAAAATGTCATGATGACAAATAAAATGATCAGACATTAGACGTCGTCGCGGCCGTGTATTAGTGGGTAGTGAACCTGCTTGCTGATCCAAAGTTCCCGGTTCGTGCCTCGCTCAATACACATATTTGTATTTTCAGTATATTGTATGTTTTAAACATACATACATAGACTCACGCCTGTCTCTCAGAGGGGTAGGCAGAGACAACGGACTTCCATTTGTCACGATCCTTGTACACCTCTTTCGCTTCGTTTACTGACATTATATTCTTCATACATGCTCGCCGGTTTAGGGTACTTCTGACCTGACCTTTCTTAAGTACGTCTCCGATTTGATCAGAGAATGTTCTACGAGGTCTTCCCCTTCCGATTGTACCATTCACACAGGCCAGGTAGACTTCTTTTGTCAATCTTATCTGTATGTTTTATAAAACATACAAATAAGTATTTTTATCTGTTTCCTAGTATACATAGTACAAAGTTTGCTTAGTTTGGGCTAGGTGGTGCTGTGTGATATGGTCCAGATATTATATCAATATATACTTTGGATTGGAAAAATTATGCTTTAATTTCTATTTGTAAATTCTTACTAATAACATTATGCATACAGAACCGGTTTTATAATGTGCAAAGCATTACGTAATAAAGACAGAAGTTTTGCATCAAATATATTAAGAATATATATATTTTAAAAAGGCAACTATTTACATTATCTGTTTTATAAAGTTGAAGTATAAAACACAGCCATACCATGTGTGCAAACAGATACTCAAATAACTATTCATAAAAAGCAAATATAAGAGTATGGTGTATTATTAACATATTATGAGTTTGTGACATAAATGATATGTTTAAACACAATTCTTGTTTAACAGGTATTCAATTGTGGTGTTCTTTGTAACACTGTTATCGTCATAATCACCTCCTATTCATCCAAAGGTTGTCTGAATGAATTCGCTTAATACGATAAAATCTTCAATTACTTATTATCTTCTTTATATCAATATTAAATCTCCATCTATTGCATCTACTTTATAATTTGTTCTTAGGGGCGATTACGCAGACAAAAAAACATACACTTTTTTGTGTGGAGTACCTAATTCAAAAGGAAATGATTACGTAAAAAAATATATATTATGATGATGGTACACACGGCTACATATCAAGCTATACATTTCCAACATAAACTGACCTCTCATTGTATGGAAATCCTATACAACGTGAGATCAGCTTGTACTCGTAATGTATAGCTTGATAGGTAGCCGTATCAAGCATATATAAACGTGTAGCAATTCTAATTTCCTCATATGTGACATCTAGTATCACATACTAGAAAATAGGAAGAAAACCAATATTAGTGGGACGGGAACTAGTGTAGATGGCGGAAAGACGTTTTTCTATGTTTATTTACTAATAAAAAAATGTCGTCAATTTTAATTAGTTAAACGAACTCAGGTTTAATTAATTCCATAGCTAAGTGGAAAATATTATCCGGGTTTTTAGCTACAAGTGATATGTTGAGAAATTTCAGTGCCTCAGAGCGTTGATTTTAAGGTACGTGTTAGTGTAATCACACGAATATTATAAAGGCGAAATTTGTGACTGTGTGAGTGTGTATGTTTGTTTCTTCTTCACCTCTAAATGACTGGAGCGATTTTAATAAAATTTGGTATGAGGTTAGCTGACACTCTGGATTAACACATAGGCTATAGTTTATAAAGTTCAACGCGGGTAAAACCGCGGGGCACAGCTAGTAAATTATATATATAATAACAATAAAAAATAATGACTCAATATGTATTTTGCTTGATGACTGCAAATATTGTATGATAGCACAAAACCCCTTTATGTGCGAATCCAACTCATACGTAACCGGTTTCTTTTTATTTTACTTTACTTCATCATAATATTAATACGACAAGCAAAAACTTTGTACTCCTTTTTACGTAAATTGCGTAGACGGAGTAAGCAAGGAACAGTTAAAGTTAAAGTTCATAGTAAAGTTCGCTGCTTCGTGTCGCGAGTTCGAGTTCAACGGCGGACAACTATTTGTGTGACCCATGAGTAGTTGTTCTGAGTCTGGATGTACTTTGTGTCCGTCTATTATATGTTTGTAAAGTACTCCGCGTCACAGGGATTAAATTCCCTAATGCGGGCATTTAAAAAAAATGGCAAAGGACGATGATGCAGAATGTTAATCTATATATATAAAAATCAATGCCCCTTTTCGTTGTAATGTTATAACTCAAAAACGCCTTTACCGATTTGGCTAATTTTGGTCTTGAATTATTCGTGGAAGTCCAGGGAAGGTTTGTACGTAGAGAAAATTTAAAAAAAAGTCTTGGAAAATGTAAAATCAACATCTTTTAGCACTTTAAAATATTTTTTTGTTTGAATAAATGAACTTAATAATCAATTTTTTATTATTACTATGCCTTATACGTAGCGAAGCACGTACCGGGCCACTAGTATTTTTATAGAATCTATGCCTATTTTATTAAATATTAAATAATTAGTAAATAATTTTAGTAAAAAAAAACATTACACATACTACCATTCCTTGGCACCCTGACTAACTGAGAAGATATGACAAACTGAGTGTCAACACTGAGAACAGATTAATATAATTATTTGTTTTTAATGTCTATAGTCTTTGACAATGGAATCCTAATGGTCCAACTTCGAACAAGTGCGATCTCTAGTAAAAGAAATCTGTAGAGAATGCAAAGACTACCTTTTATACTTACTTGATTATTTATTTCCATTTTAACGAAATATGTTAACATTCGACCGCAAACGTACCAACCATGTCCCAACGACTATTAAATGCAAGATTACCTGAAAAAAAAGAAAATACATTGTTTATTCTATATAGTTTACTACCATAATAAGTAATAGTAATCTTGATCGAATTTCATTCAATTATAACTAGTTGTGCGAGAAGAATCTGCGGAAATACCAGTGCTCTATGAACGTGGTTAAAAGCTGGAACTGGGCTAAGCGTAAACTGATTGCCAATATGCTTTAGTAGTCTCATTTCTCTTTTAAGACTCTTTTAGTGACCTTTCTCACGTGCCGGGCGCTATTCCGTATTAACGTCGCTAAAATTGGACCCCCTCTTGCATCTCTACGTAAGTTACCACCTTGAGCTAAAGTTACCGCCTTGGTGCGGGTTACAAAGTTAGTAGTCCTATTTGCTGGGCAACTTGAGCTGTAAACCTTATGTAATAAAGGGCTAACGACGCCCGTAAATACACCCTTGCAAACCATAACAATACACTTATTTTAATTTCAGACCAGCAGTGTATAGATTTCGTAATAATATATACACAATACAGAATTCTGCAGCCGAATAACTACAGTATTTTGTACTGTGTATATATTACTACGTAATCTATACTGTACCGGTCTGTAACTAGATAAGTTTATTTAACAACTGCTATGTTGAAGTGCCGCAGTAAATTGTAAAATAATAATCATAAAATTTATAATTAACATCTTTCGAGAAATGCGTAATAAATTCTAATATTAAAAATGTTAAATAAGCACTAAAAATAAATTAAACTATCGAGTGAAACGTTCGTTACACTTATTTTATTCACGCCGATGAATAAAAATGATCGTGTCATAGTGTAAAATGTTATAGGTAATGAAATATTTATTAGTTTATTCTCACTGTCCTTATAGTGCACCTACCATGTTTTTCTCTGCATCACCCCGAGGTTGACTGTATATTCTTGTGCAAGTTTAAAAATAAAAATAATATAAATAAATATGGTTAAGTAAGAAATTAATATAATAAAAATCAGTATATGTGGATAATATATTAATTAATAGCATAGTATTTATTATTATTATTATAGTAGTGCTCTTGGCAGGCTTTTCGTTACAATGGGTAATTTCAATGAAAATAATATGGCATCTACGCAGTATATATTATAATGGACATGTGTGTGCGCAGGTGTACTCGCTGTTACGCGGACACTCATAATCTGATAGCAACTATCTCACATGACCGGGTAGAGACATCAACCAGTTTGTTGACAAAATTAAATATTTAAATTAATTAATTAATTATTTCAATATTCTACGAATTTCAGAACTGTTGGTTGTGTCTCAAAATGATTAATGTTACTTTTATTTTGACGTTTTTATTTTCTCTTTCTAATATATTAAACCTAAAATAAATAAATAATCAGACAACCGATCGAGCATATATTGTGTTTGCCTGCTAAATAATTACAGTAAGTGGACCAAATCTCGTGTATATGCCCCATTGAGTATGTTTCGCCGGAGCGTCTCAACTGGGCCGTGTTGAAACCGGTAGTAGAGACACCCGCTGAGTTTGTTTCGCTGGGTCTTCTCAGTTGGGGCGCATTGGATCCGGTGGTAGCATTAAAGCGCGACCGTCGTTATTAACACAAGGTCCGTCATAATAATATCACCTTAATATAGACAGAACCATTGCCAATATGTATCACAAATATTAGACTTAAACTAGATAATTAGACTTAAACTAGATAATTAAACTTAAACATAATCTCTTGACAATAACTTGATTCGAGCTAGCTAAATATCATTGCTGTTATAAAATAAATTTTATTAATGTTTTAATACTATCAATACATGTGTACCTAATATCTATGTTACTAGAAATAATAATGTATACAACTATTATACTACAAACATGTTCTGACTATTTACAAGCGCTTTTTTGAAGTCTACGTGAATAAAAACCTTTTTTATTTTATTTTATTTTATTTTAAACAATATTGAAACCGGTTGCGTAATTGAAATCTGGAAAATGCTTACACTTCCATCTTGAAGTGTTTTCAAGACTATTGTTGTACACAAACGTCTTAGAATTCCCACAGTTGAAGAAGTATTGCCCCAGCATGCTCATAGTATAAAAAGCGGCGCGAATATCATTCTAATACAATGGCTTCTCGCTAAGTCAGCCATTACATAGCAATTAATTAATAAAGGGGCTTGTAAGAGATACACTTCTGAACGTAATATGCTATTCAGTTTATCTGCTAATAATCCATGGAGTGATTGCAGATATATTATGCAAAAAGTTTTCACTATGGTACATAAATCTACTGCTACGCCAAATACCGCGGAATCTTGTATGAACGCAGTCTGCTTACGAATCGGAATAATTAGGATAATTACGTATGCAAGAGATATGTTAGTTCTTCGTTTGTCAACTTAGAATATTTTTTCCAGTCTATGCAATTAGTTATTTTACAAGTGGTTCGTTTTCTCAAGTTAACAACTCAATATTTTAGACTATTTATGATATATCTATGTTTATTATATATATATATATATTAAAGAGCTCTATATCCTTATTTCAATAAATTTGTGATGCAGATCTATGTAAATGCTACTGGATTTATATAACGAGCTTATTTTTATGTGTTTTATAAGCAGAAACTAATATTTAATGGTATTAAAATACGTTGAACGGATCAAGCATCTTAATAACCTCAAATATTTGTTACATCGCGTTGAATTCTTTTGTATGTAGTTTTAGATATGGTGTTAGTGCAGGTAGACACGGCTACACATCAAGCTATAAATTTCCAATATAAGCTGATCTATCATTGTATAAAAATCCTACACAACGCGAGATCAGCTTAAACTGGGCGTGTAAAGCTTGATATGTAGCCGTAGGTACTATCTAATTTATCTTTAAATAAATATGTATTAATAATTATATAGACCATCTGAAACTAGGTCATCTCATCTATACATATAATAAAATCGTAGGAAAGTCAAAACTGTACATTGACTATTTTTTAAAAAGGTTACTTGGGGCGTGATCTTCAATCGACACCGAAGCCAAAAATTTAGTTTTTAGAATTTTTGTCTGTTTATCTGTTTGTCTGTATGTATGTCCGGGCTAAACTCAAAAAGTACTGCATGGATTTGATTCAAATTTTGCATAAATATTACTTAGAAGTCGGGTCAACTTATAGGCTACATATTATCACGCTGTCACCTACGGGGGAGGAGCTGTGATAATTTATAAAGTTTAACGCGGGTAAAACCGCGGGGCACAGCTAGTTTTAATAATAAAATTAGATTAACTAATATTAGAATTATGAATCCGATATAATTTATTGCGGTCATTTAACAATTATTTTACTAAGATTCACTTGATAAAATTCTTCATAAAATAATAAATAAATATTTAAAAAAATGCAACGTCCCCCCCCGACCGCCCGATTAGTCTTGTGCTAGAATCAAACCCACAACCGTTAGACCAATTCAATACCAACTGAGTATGTATACACGCCAGCACATCCAACTACCCCAACCTGTCAAATTGCTTATACAGATTTACAACATCACTACATAAGCATAAGGTTCACTTTCAATTGGGGAAATTTGACGAATTGGGATAGCTTGATGTGCTGGCGTCTGTACAATAAACAAAGCGGATATCTTTGGATTTCATGGCAATGGCTAGACATATATTAATAACGATTTTAAATCGTGATATACATATTGTAATTCCTCCAGACAAAATGGGGCTCTATACCTAATAGTTAGACATATAGCTTTTAATGACTTTTATGTAATATTAAATTTTATTACTTTTGCTCGATTGCAACAAAATACTAACCATATAATTTCCTTATAGCGTAACGTCGTGTGTAATGATTGTATATAAAAACTGATTCCCGTACTAGCGTTAGTCATTATAGACATTGTTAAAATGGCAATCTTTCACACAATTTGTCTCAGACAATTGTGTTATATTAGTCGCATAACAGTCACTTATATGAAACATTTTGCACAAGTTAATGTGGCGGAAATTATGCAGATTTTTTGCAGATTGCGCATTTTATCATTTAGTTCGTATACTGGTAGTAATAAATGTTAACATTGGTACCTGAGTATTAAAAGGGACTCCTTAAATGTTACCTTAAGGAGTCCCTTTTAATACTCAGGTACTAATGTTAACATTTATTAATACCCTAAAGTATACAAACTAAATGATATGAATGCGCAATTTGCAAAAAGTCTGCAAAATTTCCGCTAGCCGAAAGGGTTTTCATTGCTTTACCAGAAGTTAGAGACGCATGACCCGCGCTAATCCCTCTTTGAAGTTCCAGTCTCGACTCTGGGTGGTTACTAAGAGCTAGATGCATGGGCAGATGCGTGGGAAGCGCTCAAAGCCAGTTGCGTTCATCGGTTCGTAAGTGGTCGGTGAGGTTAAGCATCTAGGCTCGCAGTCAGTCTATAGATGGATGACGGCCAAAGTGGTTTAATTTCTAAGTATCTCCGTTACATTCCCACATCACAAAACATCCGCGAGTGCGGCGTGTCACCCCAAAGTATGGCCCATTTATCCGTTTGGACTACAGGACTTGTATGACGCTTCAGCCAAAGGGGTCAGCGTTGCTCAATTTTGGGAAGATAGAATATAATTCTTACCATCGACACGATAAGAACGAAGGAGGCACGTTAAGCTGTCGGTTCCGGTTGTAGTCGTAAGACAGCAGTCGAGTAGCCATGTTAAAGACCTATGGAGCGGCATACAACTTTGACACTAGGGTAGGGTAATAAAAAAATAAAAGGGAATTAGGGACTTACCGTCCTTACTGCTTACCATGTATGATATATATAAGAGTATATATAGAGAATATTTGTTACATTTTTAGTATCACGTTTGCATTTTCCCTAGCAGTCTTTCCCAACTTCACTAGATATTAAGCCGTCATATTTGGTACAGTAAATTATTAAATGCATGGATCACGATTGATGGAGTGGAATGGAACGATCATGGACATGCATGACTTTTTAGTTGAGTTTTTGGGAAAATAAACGTCAATAAAAAAATAATTATAAAAAACTTAAAAAAATACATGTCAAATATCGCTTCTCAGAAGTAGGTATATAGTTAAGGTCTTAATTTTGTAAACTCATTAATTTTTTGTTTCTTGCATCCTTCCGCATTAAGTCCGCCAATGTAAACAGAAGGTGAAGTAAATTAATTTACCGACGTTTTTACTCGTTTTGCGATTTTAAATTTAAATAATTTAAACTTGCGAATATAAATATTGAACAAAATTATTTTGTTCAATATTTATGTTCGGACTTATCATGCCTCCCTCATATTATACTTGCTATTAAAATTATTCACACATGACGTCATTTGCTTATTATATAAAAAAAAAAAAACAATATTTTGCTATACATGCGTTGTTTTCGATTTCACTTTGGATAAAACCTTTAGTAACAGGGACATTTGTAACCCACTATGCACAAGTACGTGGGAAACTGATCTGAACTATAGTGAATACAAGGACATTTAACAGGGCCGCATTCATATGGAATATTAATACAATAGGTGCAAACCTGCTCATCAACTATCTATGTTCATACTTCGCACAAACGGGTTCAACAACACGGAAAACGGAAACGCCGCAGGCACAAATTGACAAAAACGAATGTGATACACATTTTTTTACATTTAACGGTTTTTCGTTGCGATTCTAAAGTGTTGACAACAAACTTACCGTGAAACTGCAGCTGATTATTTCCAACTCTATTTTAAGAATGGATTGAAGATGGCTGTGAACCATATAGTTTTATTTTATACTAGTTTTCTTAAGCGATATCTCACAGTGGTAACCCGGATCTATCCGGATCAAGAATGTTAGAATTTCTACTACTTAGGGGCATCATTAACGCGTTGCCGACCCTTTAGAAACCTTATAACTATACTTTGAATGGCCCCATGCTGCAATCTCTTGGGAAAACCGTAACTACACATATTCTATGCATAGTCCTATTTTCTAGATCCGGCCCTGATTTAACCAACGTTTAGCGTGCTGACACTCCAAGATCACGTTCTACTAACAGGTGATTCAAATTGACAATCCAATAAATCTCCAATACAATAGTATAATTTAAACACATGACTGAATATTTAATAGATTAATGGTATTGACGAAACATGAATAAAATTAAGTGTAACGGCATCTGATCTACATTTATCCGGTTCGCTAACTATGATGTCTGACGTAAATAAATCATTGATCGATACTAGATTATATTAGTATATCAATACTTAATTAGTGATTAAAAGTGTTAAGAAATCTTAATACTGTGGTACACAGTAGTATAAACAAAATAACTTATTAACTAACAATGTTGTTTATTGAGATTGTATGTCATTGATTCTTTTCTTGCTTGATTTTAAGTACGGGTGGGATCACAGATAGATAAGGAGACTAAGGTTCAATTATTTTCACTTGAGCTGTATTTGTTGCATTCATCTGAAGGAATTTAGTAAATTAGGTGAGTTAGTCACGGCAACATCTTGGCTAACCAATTCACTCTCGATTCGTACTACAAAGATTCGCATGAGTTTAAATGATATGTCTCTTTGTATTCGCGACCTCAAAGTTTCTTGAATGGATGTACTAATTTAACGGATTGTTATATAAAATTGAGTTCCTATACAATGGTTATCTATTATTAGATTTTGATTGTAAAGTTAACGCGTAAATTTTTCGTTTACTTTGCAGGGATAAGTAGTTTTTTCGACATCAATGGTTGCAAAGCAAAGCATAGTCCAAAGTAATAAAATTGTAAAACCATGACCAATGTTAATTGCTACATTATATGCTGTACATTATTCGTCTAAAAAACGTCACTATCATAGATTTCTCACAGTAATAACATTTTTACAGCTATTTTAGATTCTTTTGCGTAAATGTGTGCCATGATTAGGATAACAGAATATTATGAATTCTATATTTTGCAATTATGTACTTTGTTCAATTTTGTCCTGTTTTCAAAAATGATCTTTCTTGATTATATATAGTATATATTAGCTAATTCAAGCAGGACAAACTTCACATATCTCAAAGTATACAAATATCAATAGTTATCTGAAACAAAAAACAACACTTCACCGCTCTACGTAAATAAACTGCTAAATAACGGAACACTTTAAAAACAAGTAGATTACGGATACGAAGCACTCTCAGACTAGGTAACAAAAACAGTTTTTGTCCTGTACGGGGATTGAACCGGAAACACGAGGGCGCTAAGGTACTATCAAGAATTACTTTGATCACTTCACCAGCAAGGATATTTTCCAGTTGTTTTTGATGTGTGTAGTTTTTGAAAGCTGGCTATCAGATAGTGAGCGGTCACCGTATCATATGACGCTTGCTTCACATACATGCCATAATTTCTGTCTCCAATCTTTTCCTTTCGGAATATTCTCAATATTCTGTGGGCTAGTATTCAGCTGCTTCTATTAAACTGTTCAAAGGGTGTGAAATCTCAATGCTCAGTTAAAACATTAATATTTTTAGCTCGTGACTCACTTCTACGTCTGACAACTGATAAACTTTTTATATATTTCTAAATACTTAGATATTTTAGATAAATTACAATCGTACATCTAACGAATAATCGTGCTACTCACAAAAAGATGTGTCCTGGGTAGGGATCGAACCCAAACTTCTAGCTCAGCAATCAGGGTCACTAACCAACCAACCTGGACCAACAGGCCAGTCTCGACTTTAGCAACAAGTAAGCAATACGGGTTTTATCCATTCATTATAGTTTTTTATATCAAGTCTTATAAATGCAGACAACTAGACTCAAGATCGGCCATTTTCCCACTCAATCACTTCGACACGTCTTATCCATGAGAATGCTAATTAGTTGTAAATCTAGGACTACTTAGACTCTCGGTTTAGGCTGGAGTAAAAGTTGTACCGGTGTCAGCACTGACTTTGACATGTAGTTGCAAGCCTATATTAATTATAATTAGTGTTATGTGGAAATTATGATCAGCTGTTAAAGTAGAGCAGTTGCTTTGATTATGGAAATCTTAGAACTGGGAAATATAATAGTAGATAATTTGCTGGTTAGTTTTTTTGGTAGCTTGTCAGTGAGGTATGGTAATTGAAGGAGTTATTGAACGGGTTTATTAGCTGTTTTATATCTGTGTGATTGTAAGGTTGCAATCACGTAGACATTGCAATCCTTCAATTACATTGACTACATGAGTGCCTGAGTGGTATAAGTCATAAGCCAATAAATTTGTTGATGTGCTTAAAAGATCGCGGATTTCTTTTTACAGTCGCACATTTTTTGTGAGAAACATATAGTTTCTTCTTCACGTTCCCTGATTTACTGGATGAAAGAGGCAAGAGAGGGCTGAAGCCATATAGTCAAAAATACCGTAAACTTATTAACCCATACTGCTCTTTGGGATTCGAACCTTGATTCCTGACGTGAAAATGCACATGGAGACAGTTGATTTTTAGTTACCATATTTTATACAACAGTCGCGAAGACGCGAGGCGATCATTCCATTGAATATCGCAGGAGCCTTTTGCATGTGTGTTTACTTATAATAAAATTATTTATTTGGTACTAACTTATTTACAAATTTTAAACTCGCCAAACTGCGTAACAGTTTGACAGAGGGAATAGCGCTATATGTATGTCTATTTTTCAATTCACCTATAAATAATCACGACACCTCCGATATCGATCATGTGTATAAGTTAAACACCCTCAGTTTGTTAAAACTCATTGATCTTCTTGATTTTCTTTAAAACATTCTACAAAATATATAAACTATGTAAATTCTTAATTTACGTAGTTTATATTTTAAAGATTGTTTAGTTATATTAAGAGTACTGTTTATTAAGAGGTCTTGTCTAAGCTATGAGATTATATTGAATACTGTTGGCGTCACATACTTACTAGTTCGTAAGCCATAATAGCACTTACAGATCACTTAAAGCAGTGCAAAAGTTTAAATAAAATTGGAAAGCTACGGAAGTAACATAATACTTATAGAAATTACACATAGAAACTACTAATCTGTGGGACATTAACACACTCAAAAATAACCTATACTTATAAAAATTGCGAAACTTAATGCACCTTTTCAGATCTAATAAGTCACCAAAATTGACATTGGTATGTTCGTTCATGGCTCCCGATAGTAATCTTGTAAAAAGCCCCGCAAAACATTTTATTACTTGCTTTACGCAGACTTCAGCAGGAGTTTCGTTAAAATTAGGTTCAAGTTTAACACGATAAACCTCACGACTTATTGCATAACGAGTACGTATAGTCCTCTTTTGTTCAAGTATTAATCTCATATGTCAAGGTTTATTTAACAAGGAATGTCATACTAGTGCAGATTATAGAATGGTAAGTAGCTTAAAGTGATACCTTTTGATTTAAGGGTGCTAGGAAGGTGGGATCAGTCGTATAATGCTTCTATAATTATCATCATATCACACTTTATCATACCTAAAGCATACGTTAGAGCTTTAGATATATGCTAGATGCTTTAGGTATGATAAATGTAAGTATTATTTATTACCAGCCGCTAATGATGTGTGATAGTCAAGATAGTCACTTTGCTTCTACCTCGCTGGACCCTAATGAGGGCTTAAGCCTTCGCTACCCTCTATTGCCTGGTGAAGCAGTGAAAGCTTCTCAGGCTAACTGTAAACATCATGTAAAAAAATGACTTTTCCGTAAAAGAGTGTTAAATTGGTGTTCTTTTATATTGAATTCTCTTATAGATGAGTTTCTGGCCAAAAAGTAATAGGGCCATCCAATACCATCCCATGGGTGTCGTAAATGGCGATTAAGGTGTACACCAGGTAGTAGAGCAGCAGCGCCACCTGTCGACAAGTTCAACATCCCAAGGACGGTGACTACGGCAAACCCCTCCAAATGGCATTTATAGAACCCCTTGAGGGGGGTCTATGTCCAGCAGTGGGCGATATCAGGCTGATGATGATTATAGATGTAGCCTATTACTATAGTTTTTATACGTCAGTTTAAATCGCATACATTGATAATGTAATATTTTTAATGATATTATAAATCATCACATAATGTTATATCGTTCCTAATTAAAGTCAGGTTAAACCAGTATCCTAACTTAATAAAAACTGAACCAGAACAGATATATAATTCGTTATTTAAAAAAATATTAAATTACTAAACATAATGAAGCGTAAGCATAATTAAGTTACGCATACCTGTTAAGTTTCTAAGTTTGTTGCATAAATTTTCCGACATAATACTCGTCATTTATATGTGCCTATTAGTATAAAAGATTTATGTAATTAGGCATTTACGTATAAGTTTCCGGGATATAAAACGGAGATGAAAGTTTTTATAACGTTTATAATGCCATCATAATCTTCCTATTGCCTTTCCCGATTTCTAGTCTTACCTGTTGAATAGTTACAATAACTATTAAAAGCTTACTACATATTATTCCTTGACTAGCTGTGCCCCGCGGTTTTACCCGCGAAAAACTTTATAAATTATGGCCTATATAACCCAGGGTGAATAACTATATAACGCTAATTTAACCATACCAAATTTTATTAAAATCGCTCCAGCCGTTTAGGCGTGACGAAGTAACAAACATACACACTCACACACTCACAAACTTTCGCTTTTATAATATTAGTGTGATTAAAGTTTAGATTTAATTTAAGTTAGTTAAATACCATTACTGTTATAAAATAAATCTTATTGTAAATTATTTCCTACAATCCGTGTACCTAAATATCTATATGTACCTAGAAATAATTATAAATTAATTATATATTACTTCGAATATGTTCTGACTATTTACAAGCGCTTTTTTAAAGTCTACGTGAATAAAAACCTTTTTTATTTTGTTATATTTTCTTTTTAATAGAGTAGCATGACAAATGAGGATGCGGGTCACGTGATGGTAAGTGACCACCACCGCCCATGGACACTCGCTACACCATAGGGGCTGCAAGTGAATTGCTGGACTTGGCTGACTTGTTAGTCTAGTAGTTAGTGACCCTGATTGATGAGCCAGATGCCGTGTGTCTGATCTCCGCCGAGGACAAAATTTTGTTGGGTGATTATTTATTCTGTTTCTGAGTGTAATTTATGTATAACTAGCTGTGCCCCGCGGTTTTGTCTGCGTTAAACTTTATAAATTATAACTTATGTGGTAATCCAGGGTGTCAGCTAACTCCATACCAAATTTAATTAAAATCGCTTCAGCCGTTTAGACGTGAAGAAGTAACAAACATACACACTCACAAACTTTCGCTTTTATAATATTAGTGTGAGATGTATGTATTTAGAAAACTATTATTATTTATATAAATATATAACTAGTCTGGTTGTCATAGTAGCGGCTCTGCCTAGTTTGGGATCAGATGGCACTATGTTAGTTGTTCCAAGATCCCTATTCAAACGTACCTCTTATGTTGGTGTTATATTATTATGTTTTGCAGAACTGGCCAGACAATAAAGAACTGTTACGTTTTTTGAATAAAATTATTTTTGTAGAAGTTATAATCCTCTTAATCAATGCAAACGAGCCTATTAGAATCACGGAATAAATGTTTGGCTAACAGCTTTGACCACTTCAACATAAAAGTAATAGTCGAGCATTGTTAATTACGTTAATGTATGAATTCTGGAAACAAAAAACCCTTTGGAGGGGAAAATATGAAAATACGATGCCTTGATTTTGTTAATTTCTATATTGTATTCATGTAGTGTGTCTCCAATGGAGAGTGAGACAATAGCAGCAGAACGTATGCCTTTTCAAGAACAGATAACCAGAAGTTACACGATACAATATGTAAGGTAACTTACAGTCCCAATCCATCCTAAGGTATTCTGTAAGAGATCGCTTAGTGCGATAAGACCGCCACGTAATGTTCTTTATATCCAATGTATTTTTCCGTTTGCGTGTGTACAATAAAAAGTATTCCATCCATCGATCTAATTTGCAGCCCCTGTAAGAATGCTTTCATGAGACCTGTCAGTTTAGAACATGTCACGTCAGTGTTCAAAATTGACGTAAAATTAATTTATTTGACAGGTATTATGAAAGCATTATTGCTACGGCCACACATTCATTAAAATAACGTAATGATTTTGTTTTATAATCGTTATTAGGTGACGTTATAATAAAAATAAATTAGTCATTCTTTCCTCCAACATGGCTTATCGACTGATGTACATGACAAGAACCGGGACCGACAGCTTAACGTGCCGTCCGAAGCACGGCGACGCCGCGACGCGCAGAAAATGAACCACTTTAAGGTCACCAATCTATGGACTGACCGCTTTACTTCGCTGACTACTTACGAACCGATAAGTGCAGCTGATAGTCATTTAAATTATGTTTATTATACTATGTATCGCGTGCGTTTATTTGCTATTTAATGCTAACTTCTTATAGAATGTTTGTTTTTATACTAACAAATCAGTAAATTAGTCGAAAGCCTACCTAATGTTCAGCAGGTAAACAATGGAATACTTTATGGACGCTTATGAAACACAAGGCATTATTGACGCGTTACCGACCCGTCCCCCTACCACTGATGAGCTCTAGTGAACTTACTCACACCCAGGGTTAATATAATATTGCGTAATATTACCGTGTTCTGTAAGTACTCACATAGCAACAGTAAGCTATGCTCTATACCACTTTAATGTCATCTCAAGGTCTGTGTTACCTTTGGTTCAATGAGTACGACGATTTTGTACTTACTTACTTATTAGACTTACTGTAGGACATTGACATGGCTTAACGAATGTCTAATGACTACAACCGGAACCGACATATCAACGTGCCGTAACCACTTTGGCTGCCACCCATCTAGAGACCTAGTTGCTTCACTTCACCGATATTCCGAATAACAAATTTACTCATTTTTTTTAAGAGTTCTGATAGTTATGGCTTTTATCAATTTAATAACAAATTATATCAATTTACAGCATTATTTGCAACGTAAATCTCAAAAATATGAAATCACAAATTTAATGGTGCGCGTTTTAACGCTAAGTGCCTACACTGGATTAGTAGAGGGTGCTGGTTCGAGACCCGCGGATTTTAATTTCTGATTTCTCGCTTTTGAAATGAGCTCTGATTACGTTTTCAAACAGCCTTTTTGAAATTTTGATTAATGTTATTATTGTATGTGAAAATAAATTATATTTGCTAATTACTTTCAAAACGTAACAACAATTGCGTATGTTATACAAACTGTTGTTATTCGCAAATTACATAGAAAGTTTGTCACATTGTGTGTGTGTGTGATTCGCATCAACTCGAGACGTTCGGGACCCGCGATTCACATGTCAAGAATGATTTCCTGAATGCAGTGCAATGACACTGTCACTTGGATTGTGAAACTGTATGACCTGCGTATTTTGACTGTGGCAAGATTTTAGTCTATGACCTACTTTGCTAAGATTGGTACTGTTTCCTTTTTGGGGGTAACCATTTAGATTTGTGGGTGTGATTACGTCTCATAGGTACCAAACTGTACAAGTTACAGATAATATAGGTAAATATGAATAATCTTTATTAGGCACAGATGTTGAATCATTACTTTGACTGGCTTTTGGTTTAGTGGTAAGTGACCCTGACTTGTACGCCAGAGGTAGTTTCTTTTTTGTTTTTTATATCAGAGTGCGACAAACGAGCAAGTGGGTCACCTGATGGTAAGTGATCACCGCCGCCCATGTGTACACTCGCAACACCAGAGATGTCGCGGGTGCGTTGCCGGCCTTTAAAAGTCAGAAAAAAAGTGTTGCTTACCCTTCCCCCCACCCCGATGAGCTCTGACGACCTTACTCACACTCAACATTGTTATTATTAAGGAGTGTCTTCTGTAAGGTGGAGGTACTTCCCCAGTCGGGCTGCTCTTTGAGCGAATGAACGCTGTGCCCTACTTCTACTAATAAGTGGGTTCAATCCCCAGCCAGGACAAATCTTTGTGTGATGAGCACGATTACTTGTTCGGTGTCTGGGTGTTATCTATATATGCTATGTAGTCATATGTTTAAAATATAAAAGTATGTTTAAATGGCAGTGGACGTCTTTCGGCTGATATGATGATGATGATGATGTTTATATGGTTCCCATAGTACAGCCTCAGGTAGACCCTGCACTATGGCATGGTTTGGGGATTAGATTACAGTGCATTAGTTGTGCAAAATATTCATTTATTTAAATACTATCTGTGTCCCAAGGCTTATTATAATCTATGTGTTAGTCGGATATATAAGCTATATTGCTACAAAGTTTCATCAAATCTATTAGGTAGTTTTGCGTGAAAAATTAACAAACATCCATACATCTAAACATCCATACTCATAAACTTTCGTATTTATAATATAAGTATGAAGTAGGAATGGTTTATTTATTACTGTTTTAAAAAGCATTCTACCGGTTTAAAGTTTTCTTTATGATGCTGTTATGAACAAAATGTATATCGACTACTATCTAAATTCTAACTGTCAAATAAAAAATAATACTTAAAATTCATAAACTGTGAAGAAAACGCGTAACATTATTCTTTGTCCTGTTATTAATAGGTATAGATTAATAATTTGTGATGTTTCATTCAAATTTGAAACCGAAAAAATTGGTTAGTGCAAGCCTATAGGGATTGCACTCCAGTGAGATTTAATATTTAAAAAAATATTACAACGTCCGTACTAGGGGAATGAATCTGTGTGTCGGGGGTTACTTTAAAATATATAATAGTAGGTAAATTGTCGCTTTTTATTGTTTTCCGAATCAATTTTCATTTCCACGTGGGCAGTAACTAGAACATAGTATAATTTTCAAATTAAGTAAGTATTTTATTGTTACTCGCCGCGGTATTAGTACGTTTTAGGAATGGCTTAGATTTACTGAGAATTTCAAACGGTTGACCATGAGGTTACCTCTAGGTAATATTATAGTTATGTAAATGAACGCAATTATCATAAAGTTATCTAAACAAAAACGACTGATTGTATTCCAAATCGAAAATTTTATTCTGAACAATGATCAGATCTAAATCAGGCTGTCAGAATTATATTAAATATGGCGCTTAGTAACTGCTAACATTATTACTACATAAAATAATAGATATTTATAATGACTTCATTTCCATTATTTGACCAACAGATGGTTTTTAAATATCAAAGTGTAAACGAATGTCTTATAAAGATAAAATAAATTGGTTATTCCGGCCATTTTAAGAGGAGGTCATAATAAAAAAGATCGACCCAAATCATGTCCAAATAATAATAGATTAAAGACTCGATAACAAAATCAATATAGGTATCGTTAGACATTATTAGACTGTACGTCTAGATCTGTAGCCAGATTGTTTTAATAGATAGTTAATTGATACGACTGAAGGCCTTACATAGTCATTCTTATACACTACCCGTAGATAACGATTCAATACAACGAACTGATTAGGTATTCCCTTTATAGCTCACAGCTCTATACACAAAAAACAAAAAAACTTTAAAGTGCCTAATAAATCTGACTTTAACATAAACGGTGTTAATAAGATCCAATCTGACTCGAATATATCATAATTCACCTGCTCCAATATACCAGTACATGTATAGAAACAACGTTAATCATAATTAATTCTTATTACTTAAGAGTTAAGGTTATTTATAAATGGTTTCTGAGTTCAATAAAGTGCCGATTTCATTATTACTTCATCCGTTTTCCACTTAATTGATTTTAATGTCTGAATAATAAAGCCATTTATAACGATATAGCTTGGAAAGTAAAAATTCTAATACAAGATGGAGTTTCTTAGCACTTAATGTTCTTTCTGCTCGAATTCCAGCCGCGGTGACAGTCTCGAAGGAGACCAGCCTTCTTGCGCAGAAGGCTGGTATCCTTTGAGACTTTATATTATAGTGCACAAGTGTGTGCGAAGACATAAGGCACTTTCTATTCCATCACGCTTATGATCTGATGGGACGACTATGGGTACTATGACGACTACTATGATGGGCGATACGTATGGAGAGAGGTCAGGTACAGGAACGACGGATTTACGTGCTCTCCGAGGCACGGGGATATGGTACCGCCACCGTCGGGGCTGATACTGAGAAATTATCTTAACCCAGGATTTGAACTTAGGACCTCATTATCTCCGGTATAACATGCTACCGCTAGACCAACGAGACATTCAAAATACAGTGTATATGACTGTTGTTAGACTTTGAAAAAGAGCTCTGTATCCCAAGTGTAGTTTAACAGGAATTAAAAACGAGATACTAAATATTGTGACAGAATAGAACATCAAGAAAAGAAAGGTCCTAATATATTTTTTTAAAGACAACGCCCGCACTATTGTCTTTTCTAACATGCAATTCACGGACAAAAACACAACCACACTCAGGAACAATCATGACTAACTTAACCACTGAGTCACTCATGCAATGCAAGTTATAAATATAAAATGAATCCAGTAATGATATATCTAACTAATGAGAGACTACGAGCTTACCAATACTACCCTATTACTGAGTTCTAAATAATACATTCCGCTGAGGTTGCTCATTAGACATCCCTAATAAATCAGATTAAACGAGTATGATCACATGGAAAAAATACTTCATTCAAGTCAATACCTTTTTCATCAAGGATTAAACTTAGCTATTCTACTTTGAATAGCTGTCTCGGAATTGACGTGTAGGTATTTTACTCATATATACTGAATACCTTTAAAATATCAACATGGGAATGAAAACACCGTGACGCAAAAGGACACTTCCCACTTATTGGCAAGGCATTGCCACAAACGATGAATGCATTAAATAAATGATTAAGTCCACGACCAGGTGGCGCCTGTTGTAACATAATTATTATTCAAACCTCCTGATACATATCGTAACGAATTCGTTGCAAAACTTAACCGTATCAATGATCTAAATTACTGTCGGTTCCAAACGATCGTTCAACACGTATCGATACAGATACGCTCTCGGTACAGTACCGTCGATTCTCTTCTAATCGATTCCTGACAAGGGCGTTCTCGACATCCGTATCTCTCATTTGTTTGCGATCTGCAATCGATTTGACTCGCTTTTAAAATTGTCATACAGAAAGGTTTCGATACCGTGACGTGTCGTAATAAAATAAACTTTATGACTTGAGGCCAAGTTGCTAAATTCGTTTAGAGAAAAGTAATGTGGAATGCAATTGTCGTGAACTAGCCAGCACATTCATTCGTGGCCTTGTCTACAACAAGCTGAACTTTGGTCCGGAAATTATAACGCTTTTGTCGTGAGCTGTACTTGCGTATGATATAATTATAGTATGAATTTAAGTTTTGTGGTCAGAATTTTGCACGCACCGTCCGAGTGTCCACCGGAATAGGATAGGTGCGTGATTTCGTAAGCGAACTCAAATAAGAACAGTAATAGTATATATTATTCTTTGTGAGAATGCTGCTATTGTCTTATTACTATCATTAACTTAGTTTTTGTTAGATCTGTTTCGTTACAGAAAATAGTCCAAAGAATACACTGAAGTGCTGACGGCTAAATTCAAATAAGACTTAAACTGAAAAAAGAACACTATTACTACTAACGAGTATTTTCCAAAATACGCTACAAATAAAATTAAATGTTGATTTAGCAGGTAATGAGCTAAAATCAAGTAACTCCTAGTAAGTAAAAGCATGCCTAATATATGAGGTACTTTGTAGAACAAGTACCTATTAGATTAGCTATGCTTTTGTTTTCCTCTTAGATTATCTGTGAATCGTGTCTAGAACAATTTTGAAACATATTTCCAGTCTCATTACCTACTAAGTTTATTGTAGCCAAGTGGCGATTTGAAAGACTTATTAATAGACGATCTTGAATTCTGACGGGCTGGTTGACGTGGTTACTAAATGCTTGCCTTTCACGCCGCAGGTCGTGGGTTCGATTCCCACTCAGGACAATTTGTATGAACATGTCTGTTTGTCCTGAGTGTGGGTGTAATTATCTACATATCAGTCATCTCAGTAGCGGTTTTTAATACATGCACCGACTCCGTTTGACCCGATTTTGAGTATATGTTTTATTTTTGAGTGTTTTTAATTCGAATAAGTATAGTGGGTGCGAGGTGATTCAATAAATATTTATTAAAGATTAAATACGAGTAATACTTAGTTATAATCTTAACATTTATAAGAACATTACCAGTTAAAGAATGTCGAACATCGTTGAAATAACTAATAATAGTTTCAACTTACACTTTCGTCTTTACAGCATTTCCGATGGTTAGTTTTTGTTACCGAATTTCTAGCGGGTTTTAATTAGTACTAAAAAGTGTATATACCGAGTGTTTTTGTCGGCTAACGTTAGTAAACGAAACGGTAAGTAACAATTAATGCGTAAGACCAGTATATTTCTCAACCTTGTCACCAGTGCTCCAGTAACTCAAACCCGTTGCGCCACCAGTTATTGCACTGCACCAGTTTGACAAAAGTAAAAGTTTGTAAACGCACTGGTTTTGAAACGTCCAAGCTTGAAATAAAGTTATTTACTATTTGTTGGAAAAATAATGTTGCAGCGGCTGGTTAGAACACAAAGTTTGAAGTAAGGTGTGACTCACTGAAGTACGAGATTAATATGTAGGGTTAAGTTTTTAATTTTGACGGAGTTTTTATTTAGATGACGCTAATAAGTGATATGTCCACACTTTAAAGGACAAGTGAAGTCTACTAAAGATGAAATAAGAATGTTTAAAATATATGAGACTATAGGTATCGTCACTCTGCGAATCATTCCGTTTTTTTAATATAAATTTATTAAATTTAAATTAAGTATTTCTGTCAATAAGCTAAGAAGGCAAAATAAATGGGACCACTCGGGACACCATATCGAGACAATTCTTAACAATGTTTATATATCAATAATGTTTTCAATGCAAAAATATTACATGTATCTTTACGTAGCGTTCGTTGTATAAATTATAGGTAATATGGACATTTTAAATTAAGTCTGAGAGTTTTAATAGTTTCAGGTTTTAATGTGATTTTTTAAAGTATAACCATATAGTATATTCGACTAACCTTTTAGTCCAGTGGGTTGGTTGTTTTATGTCTAGGCACAAATTATCTATGCTATGTATGTATTTAGACATATTTAAGTATGTTTATCAGTTGTCTGTTTGCTATAAGCTCTGCCTAGTTTGGGATCAGATATTAGCGTATTAGTTGTCTCAAGATATTTATAAGAGTATCCTTTTTGCATCTGCTGTGTGGTGACGGCGACAAATATCAGAATCAGAATATCATCACCCAATCTCATCCCGTGGGGGGCGTAGAAGTCGACCCGAGGGAATATCTACCAGAGGACGGGAAGCAGCTTCCTTCTGAGTACTACGACCATCATACTGCGATCGCCAACCCGCCTGCCAAGCGTGGCGATTATGGCATATCCCCTCAAGATGATTCTTGAGGGAGGCTTGTCCAGCAGTGGACTTATTTAAGCTGTAATGATGATTATGATGATGATGATGATCCTTTTTGCATTATAGCTTGATTAAAATGATATTTGTCGTAATGTGCACTAATTAATATCGTGTTTTAGTACATATTTTAATTCATTAAAGTCCACTCTCCAAAATGAGTGTTCTACATATTTATTAACAAGAAAATACCGAAATGACATAAACAGTCGTAATTCAAATGGTAAACAAATCGACCTTGATCGTAACTTAGCAAACAAAGTTGTAAGAATTTTCATCCTGTCTATTGTTTTTAAAGTTAATAGTCATTGTATAACAATTCCGATACTAGAATTGCCAAGGTACAAACTATTATTAGATTATTATTATTTCAACCTACTGCCTAAGTAGCTATTACTTAACAAAACAAAGTCCAAATCTAGGCCCATAAAAAGATAATCTATGTATACTTAAGAAACTACCTTCAGAATAACCTCATCATAATAACCTTTACGTTACAGAACTCCATTATTAGAACATTTCCACTACTCGGATCTCCCTAATGGAATTGTGTAAGGGTCCCTTTAGTATGAATAAATATTTCGCGACCCCCTTAACCCCAGTTGCTTTCATTTCATGTATTTTATTTTGTGACAAATATTCATTCTGCCCTATAGAAACTTCGCGACCTACTAAACAGGCAGAGCGACCCCCCGGGTGGGTCGCGACCCACACGTTGAAAAGCACAGGTCTACATCATACGTCACGCTTAGAAAATGGGTTGGTGATAACAGTTTGGTGTTCATGGGACAGAGAGAGATGCTGCTACTCCGTTCTTTTATATTATTCGAGAAAGGATGACTTTTACGCCCTCCGCAGTATGAAATGCGGTGGTTATATTCGTCAATATCAAACACAAATTTATTTAAATAAATGCCTCGTTGGTCTAGCAGTAGTGTGTTCAACCGCAGATAGTAAGGTCCTGGGTTAGATTATTATTAATCATTTATTTCGGGTTCATAAATAAATCCCGATGCCAAAAACTGGTTTCTTGATTTTCAGTTAAGAATTTTTTTGTGTTTTGTCAGAGTCTGATTGTTGGCGGTGTTTATACCTCTGACTTTTTTGTTGTTTTTTGTCTTTTTTAAAGAAAACGCCCGCACTATGGAATCTAATCCCTGTGACGCGGGGTACTTTACAAACACAAACACATCCAGACTCAGAATAACTATTTGTGTGTCACACAAATAGTTGTCTGGCGCGGGACTCGAACCCGCGATATGAAGCGGCGAGGTGACTTAGCCGCTACGCCACACGTGCAGTTAACATCCTCAGAGACTATGTAAAGCTGTCATTAGTCATCCAATTGGATCATGAGAGTAATGGAATAGGTATCCCTGTGTTGCATACAGACTTGTGTACTACAAATTGAAGATACTTGAGCCAAATGCATATCCTCATTAACGAGCATACACCTCGTACGGTAGTTTATCATTATCAACACAGCTTTCATTGCTCATGGTCAATTGTAATATTTAGTACTACGGCTTCGTAAAATAAAGATGTTGTATTTACTAAAGTAGACTAAGAAACTTAGAAATTATCCAAGTAAAAATATTTAATGGAGGCTAGAAAGTGACTGCTAAACAGTCTAAGAAAAAATTAGAAACTTTTAGAATCATTACTTGTTGCCATTTTCACACAAATGTATTTTTCGTTCTCTTACTTGAATTTTAAGGCTGTAGACATAAGTATATGTTAAGCAAAGGGTGTACAGATGCCAGCACATTAACCTACCCCTATGTGACAAAGTTCCCCAATTGAAAGTGAACCTTATTATTTTGTGATAAAGTTGAAAATCTATAAAAGGAATTTGACAGATTGGGGTAGCTGGATGTCGCCAGCTACCCCAATCTGTCAAATTCCTTTCTGTACCTGTATCATAAACAAGATCAATTTATTTTAATTTTTTTATTTTATTAAACACACAATTGTACAATATATCTAACGGAAAAATGTGATAAGGGTGACTTTGGTTAATTATAAAATCCACGACGCTTCCACGTATTACTAATATAGTACATACACTGGTGTTAATGTGTTAAGATATTATAATGTTTATTATTTTCAAACTATTATTCTTGAGTACTACATACAGTTAGAGATCTTCTAAGTATTTAACTAGTTCGTGTTTGTCAGTTGAAAATACAATAAAAAACATTCATTCAAAGATTTCATTTAAAAAAATATATATTTCAGGCAGGAACACAATTGAGTGAAATCCAAGGTTCTTGAATATCCAAGGCTATTAAAAAATAATTCAATTAAATCTGAAAGAAGTCAGAAATAAATGTGTTGCTACTGGCCTTGTTATTAGAAATGCATACAATTTTTAATTTCAGAAATGAAGATACTTCTAACGTTTTAGTTAATTTAATTGAACTAGCTGGAATTCCTGCATATAATATACCTACCATTTATTATACAACAAAAATAAATACTAAAATATGCGATTACCAATTCGTCAGCTACAATTTTGTATAATTATATTATATATATTATATATTTTGCATATACAGAAAAAAAAAAAAAGTTCACGATTCACGTACACTTTAAAAAAGCGCTTGTAAATAGTCAGAACATATTTGTAGTAATATAGTTAAGTATACATAATTATTTCTAGTTACATATATGTAGATATTTAGGCACACGGATTGCTGAAACAGTTATAAAATTTATTTTATAATAGTAATTATATATTTCACTAGCTTGTATTAAGTTGTTGTCAAAGAGACTGTATTTAGGTTTAATTATCGAAATGTATCGTTTAAGCTATATTTTATTACATATTAATCAGTGATAACGTATGGTGAAAGAATTTTTAAAATCGGTCCAGTACTTTTTGAGCCTATTCGTTACAAACATACATACATTGCCTGAATGGTTCTGTCTATATTAAGGTACGAATTTAATATTATACTAATTTCACTGCTTCAGCAGACCATAGGGATGAGGGGCTGAAGCCGTTTATCAAATTAGCTAGTTATTATGTACCCCGCGATGGAAGACTCACCCTTTGGGATTCGTCCCTCAGCTCTGGGCCCTCAGATGTAAGGGGCCCAGCTAAAACATGGCCTAGGTTTTCCGTAATATCTGGTTTATGCCTTAACTTAGCTGGCTGTCACTTGAGAACTACATAAGTACTGCGTGGCAGCTCGAACTTAGCCGGTATATTTTATGTTGTTAGGGCTCCGCACAAACGGTAAAACGGGACCCTATTACTAAGACTTTGCTATCTGTCTGTCCATCTGTCATCAGGCTGTATCTCATGAACCATGATAGATAATAATAAAAGGGCACAAATTTGCACTTACCGGGTTCTAATCGGTAAGTGAAAATATTTGCGTGATGAGCACGAATATTTGTTTCTGTGTCATGGATGTTTTCTATGTATATAAGTATTTATCTATCTATATAAGTATGTACATCGTCGCCTGGTACCCATAGTACAAGCTTTGCTTAGTTTGGGGCTAGGATGATCTGTGTGACACTGTCCCAAGATATTATTATTATTATTATAGATAGTTGAAATTTTCACAGATGATGTATTTTTGTTGCCGCTATAACAAAAAATACTAAAAACAAAATAAAATAAATATTTAAGGGGGTTCCCATACAACAAACGTTAATTTTTTGCTCGTTTTTATAGATAATGGTACGTAACTCTTCGTGCACGAGTCCGACATGCATTTGGCCGGTTTTTTTTCTTTTTTTGAAGTATTCGCCGGGAAGGCTCCAACTTGGATTGATTTACGACGCGTTAATATGTAAGAGAGCTTTCGTGCCATGTAGTTAGACTTGTATCCCGCAAATGGAAAATAAAAAGTAGCCCGGTGAGTCAATTAGACACTTTCGTGATTTCATTATAGGAGATTAGAGAGAATATTCTCAATGATCTATGAGTTAATTAACTTAGAACGGAACCTATATAACTGAGATGAAATAACTATGCAAATATACATTTTTGGTTAATTTGTTTAATTGAATAATGACTTACTTTTCATACCTTGAAGTAGTGAAAGCCTCTTAGGTTAATTATAAATTACACGTTAAATAACTATGTAGTATAAAAAAAATAACAGTTATTAAAAAGAGACATATATCATAAAATGTCCTGAATACACATAACCTACAATTTTTTAAGTAAAAAATCTTTACGGGGCGAGAGCGTTACGAAAGGTGTGAACGGGCGAGGCGAACGGAAGTGGGTGATATAAGTAAGTGATGATAGAAAGAGTGAGTTACGTTTTGTAAATACTGTAGGGGCAAGAGAGAGAGACAGAGAGAGAGGCGAGCATACATTTTATATTTCGTATATCAAAGTTTTATTTCAGTCGTGTTACACACTCACACACTTTTATTTTAATTTATATTATTAATTTGAATTATTTTCTGTAATAGCACTAAATTTGGAAAATCTTTAATTTATCCAAATTTAGAACTATTGCTGAACATAATTCAAATTATCAAATATGAACGGAAATCCTAATCATGACATACTTTCGCTATTGAATTCGAATTATATAAAGCCGTAAAGGTTTCGTTGAGATGGCAGTAATATCTATATTACAAAATAAAACAATCGAATACCTTAAATAAAAACAAGTTCAAATACAAGGGTGAGGTGGGGGAGCTGTACACCATACGAATACCCTAGCTTGCAGCAGCAGCTAGAAATTATGTATGGGTTAGCGTGGTTGGTAAATGCTTGCCTTTCACGCCGCTGGTCGATTCCCACCCAGGACAGATACAGGACAGATATGTGTGCATGGACATGTCTGTTTGTCCTAATTCTGTGTGCAATTATCTATATAAGTATTTACTAAAGATAAGTAGGTATATACATATAATGTATCAGTTATCTGGTTTCTTGTGTGTTATTCGGATATATAAGCTATATATTACAAAGTTTGATCAAAATCCGTTCGGTAGTTTTTGCGTGAAAGAATAACAAACATACACACTCACAAACTTTCGCATTTATAATATAAGTAGGATTGAATATAATCTAATACGCATTTCACTAGCTAGAAAAATATTTTTACATTTACTAACTCAAACTATTTGTATTTTAAATCAAATAAAAGTAAAATATTATGTGAAGAAAGTTGCGTGCGACGTTTATATTATTTTAATGACAGGCAGGCTAATTTTATTGCAAATCTTTTGAATCGGCGTGAAAGTAACATAAATACTAAAATATAATTAAATTTTAGTTAAAAATTTCTTAAATTTCGCAAACAGCTAAAAAATTATGACTTTCACAGCACTCTTTACTTTCAAAGGAATATTATTTACATTTTTTTAAATCATTAGTGTTTTAATTGCGTAAAAGATGGCTATTCAGAAATGAGAAAATTTTTACTTTTCGTATAAACTTTAACATTGTTTTTGCTATAGAAATACCTATAACTCCTAATTAATCTTCCTCCAAAGATATCCGCTAGGCGCAGATAAACTTTGATGTCGTAAATACACGTCCTTTAACTAAAGGTTTTAAGTTACCCACAGGAAATATTGCCCGACAAAATGGCCCAAATCCCCTAAACCCATACGAATATTATGATGGTGACCCAATTATGATACCCGTGCACTACATAATGTCCCTGACAGCACCATCAACGTAGCCTCATATTAAACATGCCAAATTTAGAGTTCCTTAACATATTCCACGAAAACCGATAACTCCGTTAGCTCCTCCACTACGTAGAACATTACTTGGCTCAAACTCACCAATTATATGATTCGCTCAATTATATAATGAATGCAGTGACAAGGTTGATATCCACCACGTTTCATTACGACTATTTCAGAAAATTATCAATAGTTTATAAGGTTTTAGTTAGGTCACACATAAAAAAAATTGTATAATATAATATGTATGTAAAAGTAGCTCATTAAATTTTGAATGAAGGGTTTACCTACAAGTAACTAGACATTTAGATCTTAAAATTTGTGTTATTTTTAAAGATTAATGTTAATGTTTAAGTTGTTGGTGAACCAAATAAATAAAATAAAACAATATCATCATTGACATGAAAAAAGAAGTACTTTCATCGCTTAAAAATTGCAAGAGAAATACTTAATTTGATAAAAGTAATATGTAAGTTCCTTATACTTTTCAATTTTATGCTAAATGTCGTTTACAGCATGACATAATATTGAACGACATAAGTTTATATTAACTCTGTTTACTTATATCATATCTACGTATTGTGTGGTGTGGTAACATACGTAGAGTGTAGGTACATATAGATTATTATTATCATTTAAATTTGTAGAGTTATAATAAGCCCTTAAAGTACAGGTAGAAGGAAAATTGTGCTTGAGGAAATTTTTATTATAGGTCAATTGATTGTCTACCAAGTGTTTACATTTAAAAGTTAAGTATTTAACAAACACTTAGACTATAAATCCATATTTTCTCGAAAGTACCACTTGATCACTGAACATTTCCTAAATAAACACTCAACTCATAATAATATTCTGTTAAGGATGGCTTAACAATTGATAACATAACGTAGTGAAAGTGGCAATAAGCAATAACTCTAGCTACTAAACTTTAAATCGTCGTACATTGCTACATAAACTCAAAGCCTAAAGAAATATATTGACTAATCGTTGCTGGTTACATACGGTTGCATATTTATATTCATCAAACAGAGCGTACAATGGACGGTTGTTTATGAGATTGTATCGTTTGATATCAACTAAGTATTCATGGGAATGGTGATCTAGAATACCAGCTGTTCTCAATAATGTAGAGCAACTAGATCGGTCCAATAAATACCGAATCACATTACTGAATTGAATTTAAAGCCATTTATGTGCTCGCCAGATGCCAATTACGAAATAAACTCGTGTAAGTACGAAGTTGCAAGTTGGCTGATTTGGGAATGCTTACTTGTTTTATTTTTTGTTCTTCATAGATTAACACCAAAATAATGTTATTTTTTATATAATTAATAGCAGTAATATTGGATACATGCATAGGTCATTACTGTGGCACAGAAACCTATAAGAATTAGTATATAAAATATTATCACATGTATTTCTTTAAAGCAGTTTAGTACGGGGTTCCGTATAAAGTTAAGGCTGATCAGAATTTGAAAAAGTAGGTTTAAATTTAGTCTGAAATGTCGTTTCCACCCTGTATTTTATCATCATCATCATATCAGCCGAAAGACGTCCACTGCTGGGCAAAGGCCTCCTTCAAAGATCTCCACAATTCTGGTTGTACTTTTGTCATCTTCCAAATTTAAATATATTTGAGCATAATCTTATAGACAGTATCTTTACTTGCTTAACTATAGAAATATGTCCTCTCAGGTTTACTAAAGGGAAGGATAATATATCGAGAAAAATATTAAATTACGAAAATATGACGTAATTTTATTTTTCTGGATAGGTGGGAGATGCCAAGATAGATGCAGCTACATATTTCTTTTACTTTACTAATAATATTTTTAAGGAAATTGTTATTAGTACACTATGGATGTTGTCTGAATAAAATTTATATTATTATTACCGATTCTAATTTTTTACCACCATTAAATATTATAATTCATTCATTCATGCTTGGATTAGGTATGGTGAGAAAAAAATAGAAGGTAATTGTAAAAAATTCTCGTAATTAACGTTTATGTTACTAAACGTTTTAACTTTAGAAGCATATAATCAAAAATCGTCGAACAAAAATGGTCAATATGTTCCATATACATACATTAATGTCAAAGTAAATTAAGCTGTCGAATCGAGTTCGATGACAGACGAGAACCATTCGATGCCACGGCCAACCGTTGCTCTTGACCTACGCGGTGCGTAAGCAAAAGAAACCGACCATCAGATAGTAAACAATCGATTGATACCGCGAATCGATCAAAATCGATGCAGTAACATTGATTAAATGGCCTGTGATATTGCTTTCTACATTGTTTTACAACAGGGAGTTAATAAGTCCTCATATTATATACTTATACTTACTCATCGCATGGGCAGTGGTTACCCTAGTGTTAGCTTGTTAAAGCCGCCCAGTAGGCCTCTGACTGGGCTTAAAGACTGTTGCCTAATGGCTACAACCGGAACAGACAGATTAACGTGCCCTTTGAAGCACGGAGACGCTCAGAAATTAAGCCACTATGGCGGTCACTCATCTATGGACTGACCGCGAGCCTAGTTGCTTAACCTCGCCGATCATTATTATCCGCCTCATATTATTATGATTAGTAGACACACACTATGTGTTGTATTTTTCAGTAGGTGTATTCATCACTAGCTTTGCCCCGCGGTTTTACCCGCGTTAAATCTTATAAATTATCACAGCTCCTCTCCCGTAGGTACCCTATATGTTGACCCGACCTCTTAGTAATATTCATGCAAAATTTGAAGTAAATCTATGCAGTACTTTTTGAGTTTAGCCCGGACATACATACAGACAAACAGAGAAAAATTCTAAAACCTATATTTTTGGCTTCGATAACGATCGTAGATCACGCCCCAAGTATCCTTTTAAAAAAATATTCAATGTACGGTTTTGACTTTCCTACGATTTTATTATATGTATAGATTATCATATCTTTGTCTTCAGAGGCTTCCCGATACCTTTGCAAGATCGATTTTCAGAATACAAAGAGTTTATTTTGCTGAATAATATGTGTTGCGATTAATTCTCTTTTAAAGGTGATATATCATTATACAGGAAGTCATAAATTAACTACAGAGGAGACATTTTAAAATGACTTCCCTCATAAAAGTTGAAATTGAAAATCATCATGAGGTAGTTAAAGATTAAGCTTACAGAAAGTCGTTGCTATAAGTAGCTGATGCTGCAGTAATGTTAACGAGCGACTTATGTATTTAAAATTTTATTTCTTAAGTGTAAGTCATAAAATAGTATATTCTTGAAATATATACTTAACTTAAATAAAATCAATATCATATAAATTAAAAATGTATAATTTTAAAATATAAAAAAACCTACTGAAATAAAAACAATTTGTGGAGGTAAACCTAATGTGCCCGACCCTGATTAATTAAATTATCCTATTAATATTATATATATGAAAGTTTGTGAGTATGGATGTGTGTATGTATGGATGTTTGTTTCTCTTTCACGCAAAAAACTACCGACCGGATTTTGATGAAACTTTGTAGTAATATAGCTTATATGTATATCTGAATAGCACATGGAAGTAGTTTAACGCGGGTAAAACCGCGGGCTCAGCGTACTTAACTACAATTTAAACTTTCGCGATTTGTACACATTTTTTATATACTGTAGACACGGGTCTCATCGCGATAAATATTTAGGTAAATCATTACCTTGTTTACCCGACGTTTCGGCATGGATTGCACCAGCCGAAACGTCGGGTAAACAAGGTAATGATTTACCTAAATATTTATCGCGATGAGACCCGTGTCTACAGTATATAAAAAATTTAAACTTATTGGGTTGGCATCATTTATCCTTGTGTCCTTGTGTGTGTTTAAGCTCTGACATGTGTGCAATGGCTACACTTAAGCCGAGCGACAACTTAACGCATCCATTGTTATATGTTACATTACGGTAAATAGATTATTTGCAAAGAAGTACATTACCCACTCTAAAGTAAAATCAACACTACCCAATATTTCTTTATTATATAAAAACTCACTGTAGTAAATAGTCACTGTAGCCTAGTTGGTAGTGCTCCTGCCTACGAACCTGGTGGTCCTGGGTTCGAGTCCCGGTAAGTGTAAATATTTGTGTGATGAGCACGAATATTTGTTTCTGAGTCATGGATGTTTTCTATGTATTTATCTATCTATATAAGTATGTATATCGTCGCCTGGTACCCATAGTACAAGCTTTGCTTAGTTTGGGCCTAGGATGATCTGTGTGACATTGTCCCCAGATTGTCCCCAGATATCCTTTCTATTCTCTACCCTATATTCTGCCCCTTTTGTTCTCCGTATAAATATTGGTTCATCCAACTTCTTGGTTGCCTGGAGGAGGTTTCAGTGTTAAGGCCGCCTATTGCATTAATATTACTGATGTTTATTTTTCTGGATTGGATATGTGACGCAATAATGTGTACTTATTATTATTATTATTATATGTACTGACACCGTTTACTATATATATATCTTACTAAACTTTGATCTCTAAACATATTTACGAAGTAGGCTCAAATAATAAGTTTTTTCATGTAGTGGTCAACTGCTGCTGATACGGTCCTGGCTTATAATGCCGGATCGGGATAAAAGTCTTAGTATAAAAATCTCTTTAGAAACGCGTTAGTGTGTAGTTATATTTAATTATCGGAAAATCTCTTGATATTCTGTGCATATTTATTTGTTCCAGTATGCGGTTAGAATAAATAAATATGAAATACAACAAATACCATGCTTGGAATACGGAATTTCGCTACCCACATCCGCGTAACTCTGTGGTTTATAAATGAATTAGACATCTATTTTTTAATAAATACTAATGAGTAAGCTATACATTTGAATTACAACTAACCATTCCTAACAAATTAAAATGAAAATATATATCGAATTTGTGCAAGAAATTACTTCCAAAAACTATTGGAAATAAGAATGGCTATCTACTTTAATTTTTTTTAATTACTGACTGAAGGTGGAACTGTTCCTTCTCTCTCATAACTTAATGAGACAGAGAGATCAGCATATTACTTTTAAAGAAGAGAACGCCTACACTAGGGAATTGAATCTCTGTATCGGGGGGTATTACAAACATATAATCCGCGGACACAAAGTACTGAGCCATTTGATCCCAAACCAGCTCTGAGTCTGTACTATCATACGAAAACAGGACAACTGATAAATGTACGAATATATCTCTAAATGCATACATGCACCCAGACACAGAACAAGTAATCTTCCTCATCGCACAAAGATTTGTCGTGGATGGAGATCTAGCTAGCGCGGGGAGCCACCCGTCCCAGAACGTCGTTCCACCTTGTAGGGAATAATGGGGGATAACAGAATAGTTATGGAGAGGGAAAATCAAATAATTAAAAAACCACCTGGGATAGCGAGGTGAAGGAAGAGGTGATAAAGCATAATGGAAAGTCCCTACGGAATGCTACTCTTTTTTTAGCATGGCTCAATATACCAATTAATGTATGTAGTAAAAATATTAGACTTAAACTAGATAATTAAACATAATCTCTTGACAATAACTTGATACGAGCTAGCTAAATATCATTGCTATAATAAAATAAATTTTATAAATGTTTCCATACAATGTGTACCTAAATATCTATGTTACTAGAAATAATAATGTATACAGCTATATTACTACAAACATGTTCTGACTATTTACAAGCGCTTTTGTAAAGTCTACGTGAATAAAAACCTTTTTTATTTATTTTTATTTTATTTATTTATTTAAAATGCCTTAAGAGGATGAAAATGTGTCACAGTTCAGTAAATAGTATCATAATATATAATCACAGAATGTCTTAACTTCTTAGAGACTGCTATAAATTTCCATTCCCACTATAAAAACATCCATCTTCAGCATGAATATTCGTTACGACACTTTTCCCAATTATATTAATGTTAGTTAGCATCGATTGCCATACAAAAAACTGATTTCCCATAATATATAAATTACACAACCTGTCAGTTATGACATACAATCGCAAGATTTTCACATCGCCATGTAATTAATGTTGAATACTGGTTAGGAAGTAACAAGTTTCCACATCTTACTCGTTACTTTTAACTAGGAACACAAATAGCATTTTCTCGGGATTCACACCTCTTATCACTTTTATTTTTATTTAACGTTTTGTATCATGTAAGTAGCGAATAGGGAAGTGAATATGTACAGACGCCAGCACATCCAGCTACCCCAATCTGTCAAATTTTTTTTATAGATTTTCATCTTTATTACATAACCATAAGGTTCACTTTCTATTGGGGAAATTTGACAGATTTTGGTGGCTTGATGTGCTGGCGTCTGTACCATTCGAAATACGTCCACATTATTGTCGGTCTCAATAAAAGTTTCGACTGCATGTGTGGCGCAGCGGTTAAGACAGTCGCCTCATTCGCCGGATCGTGTCCCGGGTTCGATTCCCGGGCAGGACAACTATGTGGACTTTGTGTGACCCATAAATAGTTGTACTGAGTCTGGATTTACTTTGTGTCAGTGAATTATATGTTTGTAAAGGATTGATATCCCTAATGCGGATGTTGTATTTAAAAAAAATAAATCATTTGATTTGGTTACAAGAACGGTAATTTAATGTTTGGCTTTGATTAAATATTATATCGACCGTTCGCATGACTGATGTCAATTGCAAAGAAGCTACTCCTCGAAAACTTCACAATTATTAGATTTTCCGCCTACCGATTCATTTTAGATACTAAAGAGATGAGGAACAAGAAAATAAACAAAACCATTAATTAGTGATATATGTAATAATATTAACATATAAAAAAAAAATTGACATAACATGAAAAAATTAATTGTATCTTTTGTGACCAATTAATAAATTTGTACCCAAGTAACTTTTTCGCCAATATGATAAAATATGAACCGGGCATAATTATAAAACAAATAAATAAATAAATAAAATAAATAAAAAAGGTTTTTATTCACGTAGACTTTAAAAAAGCGCTTGTAAATAGTCAGAACATGTTTGTAGTAATATAGTTGTATACATTAGATATTATTTCTAGTAACATAGACAAACACCACAATGTACTCATATTTACAAAATAAAATTGATATG
The DNA here is from genome assembly GCA_951640165.1 of Pseudoips prasinana. NCBI lineage: Eukaryota > Metazoa > Arthropoda > Insecta > Lepidoptera > Nolidae > Pseudoips > Pseudoips prasinana. Next base: position 11,359,560 of record OX621241.1, on the reverse strand, counting down.
ATTTGATTATTGCATAAATATCCCAACCACTTTGTCTCCAAGGTAACTCAAGATCATGGTTTAATAGTCTAGCTGGCCTCCACTATACCAAAGTGGTACTATTAACTAATATTATAATAATAAGAAGCTTGCTTGAAAGGGAAATCTGGCCGAGGCAATGGCTACTTGCTTAGCGGTCTTATTGGAGAAAGTTTTAAATTATACGTCGGTAAACTGGTAACATTGACGGTGTCACTGTTAGTCTGATGCTTGTCCGCAAGTGATACAGTTCGATGGAATTAACATTCTTGCTATAATCTACAAAAAATCTCAGGCGGGCATTCTTTGGGGACCGCCGATTGAAGTGAAAATAAAGATATAATAATAATAATATCTGCCGTGTGGTGACGGCGACAAATATCAGAATCAGAATATCATCACCCCATCTCATCCCGTGGGGGGCGTAGAAGTCGACCCGAGGGAATATCTACCAGAGGACGGGAAGCAGCTTCCTTCTGAGTACTACGACCATCATACTGCGATCGCCAACCCGCCTGCCAAGCGTGGCGATTATGGCATATCCCCTCAAGATGATTCTTGAGGGAGGCTTGTCCAGCAGTGGACTTATTTAAGCTGTAATGATGAATAATAATATATTTATTTCAGACAAAGTCTATAGTGTGTTAGTAAACAATTTCCTTAAAAAATATTGTTAGTAAACATAAATAACTAGCTCACATTAAACATAAACATGTAGCTGCATCTATCTTCTCATCATAGGGGACTCCCACCTATCTACAAACACGCTTAGGATAGTGTTGGTGCTATGTTTATACTTCTATTTTAAATAAATTAATTAACTTTTTAAACAAACCTAGTTGGCTAACTGATGGTAAGTGGTCACCGTAGCTGAACGCTTGCAATACCGGGGGCATCATTAGCGCGTTGCCGACTCCTTAGAAACCTTATAACTACTTGTGTGATGAGCTTTTTTTGCGATATACTCTTTGTATATATAATGTATACTACTAACGCACGGAGGTATATATATGTACATATAAATACGACGATAAAACCACATTTTTATAAACCCAAAAAGTGCTCAACGCGCCTCAAGAATGTTTCTCTTCAGAAAAATTTGGAATTAAATGCTAAGAAATTCTACGATTAATAATATATTGTTAACGCATTTTGTATATAAACAAACATGTATGAATAAATATATATCTTCTGCCATCTGATCCCAAACTAAGCAGTGCTTGTACTATGGCAACCAGATAACTGATATACTACTTTTCTTTTTGTAAATACATACTTATATAGATAATTATAGCCAAAGTCAGGACACACAGACAGGTTCATACCAATATCATTCCTGGGCCTCTACCCGCATTTCTTAAATGGCGTTCAAATAAATAAATGTTAAAAATGACTTAATCAATCGTTCATTCGGCTTCCATGAGCACATGTGACGTTACAAATGGTCCGGAATCGATTGTCAACGTTGAAGCCGATTTAACGATTGATTCATTAATTTTTAACCTTTATTTATTTGAACGCTATTAAGGAAATCGATGTTCGGCGACTTAGCCGGTAGAGCCCTGAATGGGAAGAAACCCACGACCTATGGCGTGAAAGGCCGATCTACCAACCACGCCAACTCAATTAGATATTCATGGTAACTTGTAGTGTATGAACCTTATTGAGATTTTATATGGTTCAGAAGTATTTTTTTTATTTGGTCACTTTGCCTGCTATAATATATTTGACTGTGACTGTACAAACGCCATGGTTCGTTGACTGGCTATTGCAAACGTCTCGACTCGATGATCGCATATTTATCAGCATTATTGGATGTTAATATTATGCTCAAGTGTCTTCACCGTAATCAATTCACGGCTTAGAATCATCAAGCACGCTTGTCAAACTATTTGGTGCGGAAGAGAATTAATAAAATCTTCGATTTAACTATGCAATATGTTTATAGAAAAAAGAGATTTCGTTATGTCACCGGACACCATTAAGCTTATGTCATGGATATCTGTGACCTTCTTTTTAAGTGATATTGACATTGATTCTGTTGTCACTTATCACCAATTAATTTGATTAATTGTGACATTGGCACTTAAATCGTAGAAGTATAGATTGTAGATTCCTTGGTCTTTTATCACCACTTAAACTATTGATTTTAAAAAAGGAAGACTTCCACATAAAACTAATGTTTATGATGATTCTGTTGCCATTTACACAATACAATACATTACTCGTTATTGTACAGACGCCAGCACATCCAACTACCCCAATCTGTCAAATTTCTTTTATAGATTTTCAACTTTATCACAAAACCATAAGGCTCACTTTCAATTGGGGAAATTTGACAGATTGGGGTAGCTTGATGTGCTGGCGCCTGTACATCAAATAAATTACATAAGTAGATAATTAATATTAGCATATAATGTATAAACCTTAAACTGACACACCCCCTCCCCCCGTTGATATTATCTAAAGAATAAAATTGCGTCCTCTGACAAATACACGCTAAGCCCCCAAAAAAAAACATTTCAATGGACTACTATTCAACTGGAGCCAACGTACACAATAATAATATATTTATTTATTATAATAAATAATTCATTTTTTATTTTACACGTGTAATGTCACTACAAATGTTTACACATAAAAGTGACAACTGGTTTTCGTTTACTATTACGTAATTTGTTTAATATGACAGGAAAATTTATTACTACGACTTATCAACGAGTTTCTAATTAGTATAAAGTAGGTTACTCACTGTCAAAACCGTCTAACCTAATGAAAAATAAATTATAAATAAACATAAATTATACACAAACAATCTAATAAGGCTATGAATCATATACAAAAATACTTTAATCATCACTATATTCAAGTCACGCCACGACCGCAAAGAGGTCAGGTAAAGGACTGACACCTTTACGTACTCTCCGAGGCACGGGGTTGTAATAACGCCAACTCCCAGACTTCAGGCTGATTCTGAGAAATCCCCAAAATCACTTTTTTGACCGGCCCGGGATTTGGACCCAGGACCTCTTTGTCTGCGGTTGAACACGCTAACGCTAGACCGACGAGACAGTTACATATCTACTGTGAAAATCACGTGGGGGTACCGAATTAAATAAACGACAAAATATATAAAAGTTATACATATATAACTTAGTAATATATACTATTCATAATAGTAGAAGTTATAATTCAATACTACCACCTCATTCGCATCGATGAAATACCCCTATGATCCTCAATCGGATGACCGGCCGCATCTTTAACGTAGAGCAACATTTGCACGTAACCTTCTCATGCATCTCCACGCCAGTACTCGCCCTGAGCCGAGGTTCGAGCTATTACCATGGAAATACTCAAAAGCCAGAAATCTGCTCTTTTGGAATTTATTATACCTGCCTTAACAGTATGGCAGGTGAAAAGACTCTCTACGGTATTATTGGCCAAATGTAGTAGCATTTGGCCAATAATACTGCGACAAATGTCTTCTTGGTCACGCGATACAATGATTCTGTAAGTTCCATGGTCAAACGGAGACCGTGACTTGAATTTATACAGCCATGCTATTTGAACTAAGAAGAAATTACCAATTTACCATGGCTGACCTATGTAGCTAGCTTGGCGACAAAGCCTTACGACTCTCTACAGTGTAGAGACTCGTATTCTGGGATATCATTGGTTGATCACTTTAAAGTCAACAGCGATCGACCAATGATATCCCAGAAATACATATGAGTCTATGACAGCGAGCGGGCAGCGACTTCAAAATAAGAATCATCCAATCTGTCAAATTTCCCCAATTCAAAGTGAACCTTATACTTTTGTAATAAAGTTGAAAATCTTTAAAATAAATTTGACAGATTGGGGAAGCTGGATGTGCCGGCGAACAAATGGTGACCTAAAGTTTGCAAAAGAAACATTTCGTGAAGAATATTTTCAGCTCCATTAAGATTTGCCGAACAAGTATGATTAATTTTCCTCAACGGAATAATCATATAAAGGAAGGCCATAATTGGCATTATCAAGATAACTTATTAAGGAAGTTACTGCACTGCTGTAATTCTATTGTTTTAGTTTTCTGCATTTTGTTACATAGAGTTTCTTTTCTACGTAACCACAAAACAGGGAATGAATTATTATCATTTACTGGTACAAAGATATTATTGTTACCAACTTAAGTAAATGTTTTGTTCCTGTTCATTTAAAGCACATACGTTATATAAACCGAAAAACGTTTACCACAGGACATAGGCCTCCCCAATTATCTCCACAATGGAATGTGTCGACCATTTGAAAGACCATTTGAAAGCTTGGCAGTCTGGTAGGCGATTGCAGTATTGTACTCCATCCATCCATCCAAAATTTAAGTACTTGGCACTTGTCTGTGTAGCATTCTGTATTTATGTACCGTCTTGGCCCGTTGTAGGGCCATCTCTTTTATTTCTTGATAACTGTCCACTTATAATTTCCTTATTTTGTCTTGAAAATTACAAGAGAAAAATAAATTACAAGTATTGTGCTCATAGTACACAAAAAGACGTTACGACACGGACACCTAAACAAAAAGACGACACGTTATCGTGTCGGTCCCCATTGGCGTTAAGCCAAGTCAGAGTCCAACTTGAACAACTATGACAATATGTAAACCAATAAAACGCCGCAAACAAGACATAGTAAAAAGTCTTATGCACCATCATGGGGATTTAACATGAGAAAATTTAAAACATGTTCCATTAATTACAAGAATTAAAAAAAGAACTGACTAATACACTGGTCCTTCACGCTTATCATTCAAAATATGATACTTAAACGAATCAAAACTGTTTTTTTTTTCAACTTAACATTTATTATTGTAATATTGTTTATTTAGTATAAGATGTCGTATAACCTAGAAAGAATAACTGGTCCACCCCGTACTATCCCGAGGGTGTCGTGGCGATCAAGGGATACACCAGCTACTATGTACTAGCTACGTCCTTACTGCGGTCACCAACTCGCAAGTCAAGCGCCGTTTAAGCAAAACCTTTCAAACGGCAACGTCATAGACACTTTTAGGCCTATGTCTAGAATGCAATATAATATAAATTAATTAACGAATATAAATTACTGCGGTTTAAATAAATAAATAAAGTTGTACAGTAACAAATTAAACTAATTGCGCACTGGCTTCCAAACTGAGATTATCTCGTATTCTGGAAACCTCTGGTTCTCATGAATGATTGAATGACACTAGAACGTTAGGATATAATAACACTATTATAGCTGCGCAAGATGAAGAAATATAATTTATTGAGTAAAACACTTAGCACTTCGCGAACTGACTTAACTGTATTGATAAATGACTTTATAACACACTTAGAGATCCAATTAAAAACCCATCTTGTTAAAACTATCTTCCTATGTTGGAAGGTATCTACCAATGTTATGTCATAAGAATGTTACTTTCATTACAAATAAAGCAACATACATGGATCGAGGGCCAATTAATCAAGAGCGGAAGTTCTATCCATCCGTGTAATATTATTACATCTAAGTGTTTGCAACCTTCTTAATTAATCTATTGCAATGTATGTGTATATCCTACTAGCTAATATTATATGTAAATGCGAAAGTTTGTGAGTATGGATGGATGAATGGATGATTGAAACTATTTCACGCAAAAACTACCCAACGGATTTAGATGAAACTTTGTAGTAAAATAGCTTATACATCCGAATAATACATGAGCTATAATTTATAAATTGTAACGCGGGTAAAACCGCGGGGCACGGTTAGTAAGTAACATATATACTTAGGTTGGATTGTGGAACTATAAACGGGAAAGATAGTTATTATTATTATTAATTTACACACATAAATTAAAACAGTATGAAATAGAGGTGCTCCTTATTTTTAGTGAAATCTCTTCCAGCAGACCCGCGAGAAGAAAGATACAAACGAAAATACAAAAGTGTGTAGACAATACGGACAGAAGAAAATCAATAAACTTATACAAAAAATATTGAAATATAATATAAATTGACAAATAAATATAACATCTATACATATAATAAAATCGTAGGAAAGTCAAAGCTGTACATTAAAAATTAAAAAAAAAAGGCAAATTGGGGCGTGAACTACAGTCGATAACGAAGCCAAAAATATAGTTTTTAGTACTTTTGTCTGTGTGTCTGTTTGTCTGTATGTATGTCCGGGCTAAACTCAAAAAGTACTGCATGGATTTACTTTAAATTTTTCATGAATATTACAAAGAGGTCGGGTCAACTTATAGGCTACATATTCTCACGCTATCATCTATGGGGGAGAAGCAGTGATAATTTATAAAGTTTAACGCGGGGCACACCTACTATAGTATATTTGTGATCAAGCTCGAAACACGAGAGCGCCGAAATAATGACTACACGTACTGCACATATGACCTCGATGATACAGACGCATTTATGTAATCATTTTATTATTAAGTTGATAAAACATACTCAATAAACTAAATGCATACAACAATGATAACAAAAAGGCATTTCTGAAGGACAGCGGATATTTGAGCGACGTTACAAAGATGTGAAAAATGACATGCCCAGAGACCCTCCAAAATGTCTTCTTCTTACATGTACAGTGGGACTAGTCTATATAATAGCACGTCCTGATGGTTTAAATAATTTCATCCTTATTATAATGTAAATAATGCTTTTAAAGTGTAATTATAAATAAGGTTTTAGTTTTTAAACTTGTCCTCGTTAAGGATTTAGATAATGTTATATCGTATGGCCCCATTTGCTAATTGGTATTACATATCCAAGAACCAACAAAATGTTTTTCTAATCATGGCTTACATACCTATTTAAATACACTTTTGTGAAACTAAAATTTACTTTTTATCACGAGTTCACGACTACAGATTAAAAATAAGAGTACAGCTTACAAATAAAAAATCTGACGCCATATGCCAAGTAAGGTAGCAACTGCCTCGTTGGTCTAGCGGTAGCCTGTTCAACCGCAGAAAATGAGGTCCTGGGTTCAAATCCCGGGTCGGGCTAATAAGTAATTTTGGGATTTTTCCGTATAAAGAAATTTCTCAGCACAGCCCGCAGTCTGGAAGTTGGCGGTATTACACCCCCGTGCCTCAGAGAGCACGTAAAGCCGTCGGTCCTGTACCTGACCTCTTTCCGGTCGTGTCGCTAGTCGTCGCATCGGATCATGAGAGTGATGGAATAGAAGGAGAATAGAAGGTGCCCCTGTGTTTGCGCACACACTTGTGCACTATAATATGTCCTGCGCAATTGGCTAATCTCCATTGAGAATGGCCGCCGTGGTTGAAATTCGGCCGGGAAGAAATCAAGGTAGCCAAAAAGGTCACCAGAGTATTTGACTAATATTAGTATTTTTTTAATAAAATGTATACATCTTGAGTTTATACCTCTGATTGGGTCAAGTAATGGTTTTTGGATCATTAGATATTTACTCTTAGTAAAAATCAGCTAGGTATTAGTGTTACATCTCAGTGCCGCGAAGAACACATAAAACCATCGGTCTTACACCTGATCTCTTTTTTATTCTATTAGACTCAACAGGGGCTCTACCGGCTAAGTCGCCGAACATCGATTTCTCAAATGGCGTTCAAATAATTAAAGGTAAAAAAATTAATTGACTGAGCACATGTGACGTCATAAATGGTCCGGAATCGATTGTCAAAGTTAAAGCCGATTTAACGATTGATTAAGTCATTTTTAACCTTTATTTATTTGAACGCCATTTAAGAAATAGATGTTCGGCGACGAGCCGACGATCACAAGAAACATAGAATAGGGATTACTACTTTATCTCCGTTGAGACTGGTCGATGTCGTCAAAATTAATTACACCCACAATCAGCTAGTGATATGTATGCAGGTTTTAATGATTGATCAGTTATGTAATCATTTCTTTCATTATGTAACTTAAGAAGAGTTATTTAATCTAGACGTATCAAGTATACATTGATGATTAATTGTATTACACAAACTGCTACGTTAAATAGGAGTTTATTTATAACTTTGATTTATTGTATAATTGGATATTTACACTTTTAATTTGAGGTAAGGCATATAATATGTTAAGTAACATTATTCTAGTAGTGAATCATCCTTATATTAGGTCTTTACCTATGAAATTGCCGTTCTGCAGTACTGGCCATTTCAAATCAAAATAATTTTTGTTTGGCTAAGAATTCTAATTTCAAATTAATTTTATTTTAAAAACATGGATTCTTTTTTCCAAAAGTAGTCATTTCTTTATTGATTAGTGTTACATTTTCATCGCATTTCAATCTTTTTCGTCATCATGGATACGTTAAAAATTCGAGTAATTATGGAATATGAGTACCGTCGTGGCAGCAACGCGGCACAAGCGGCACGCAACATCAACGACGTTTACGGAGCTAACACTACAAACCAACGCACCACCTGTTATTGGTTTGCTCGCTTCCGTTCTGGAAATTTCGACCTGAAAAATGAACCTCGCGGTCGTCCGAAGACTTTGGTCGACAATGACGAATTAAAGGCGGTTGTGGAAGCTGATGATACACAATCTACGGCTGAATTAGCAGCAGCTTTCGACGTTAGCGTCAAAACAATATTGGTCCATTTGCGTCAAATTGGCAAGGTAAAAAAGCTTGACAAATGGGTGCCCCACGAACTCAATGATCGCCAGCGCGAAGTACGCGTCGAGACGTGCCTTGCACTGCTCAACAGACACACAAATGAAGGAATTTTGAACCGCATTGTTACCTGCGATGAAAAATGGATTCTGTTTGATAACCGCAAGCGCTCAGCAAGTTGGTTGGATCCTGGTTCAGCACCTAAACAATGCCCTAAACGAAAACTTACCCCTAGAAAAGTGATGGTCACTGTTTGGTGGTCTAGCGCCGGTGTGATTCATCACAGCTTCTTACCAAACGGGGTGAGCATTACTGCAGATGTGTACTGTGAAGAACTGAGCACAATGATGGAGAAGCTGGCGCATCTCCAACCAGCATTGGTCAATCGCTCGTCTCCGCTGCTCCTGCACGACAACGCGCGACCTCATACTGCACAGCAGACGGTCTCCAAGTTGCAAGAACTGGGGTTGGAAGCTCTCCGTCATCCGCCCTACTCACCAGACCTTGCGCCTACAGACTACTACTTTTTCCAGAATTTGGATAACTTCTTGGCGGGAAAAAAATTCAATACCCGAGAGGCAGTACAAAATGCCTTTGAAGAATTTGTTGCCTCCCGTCCAGCTGATTTCTTTAAGAAGGGCATCAATAAACTGCCACTGCGATGGCAAAGATGCATTGATTGCATGGGTGATTACTTCGATTAATACAAATAAAAAAATTCATGAAAAAAATTCGTTTAAATTTTTTCATACAAAACGGCAATTTCATAGGTAAAGACCTATTATGTATTTTGCAAAGGGCTGTGATGTTTGCAGAATTGGGGTGTGGATTAAATTGTTTTAACAATATTACGATTATAAATAAACCCTAACAGTATTTAAATCAAAATTACTACATATAAATCTAATCTATATCTATCTTGACGGGCTTGTTGGCGTGGTTGGCAAATGCTTGCCTTTAACGCCGCAGGTCGTGGTCCATCCAATCTAATCCAATAGTTAATATTTTGCTAACAAGTACGTTATGTAGATAGGCCTATTTCATAGATACATAGGTATTTTTGTTTGCATTTTTGATTATATTTGTGCTTATTATGTTATCTTTAAACATTAATCCAATGTCAGTCTGATCCCTTATTATGATCTACGATGGCTATCAATTGGCTTTTGTAAGATACGTAATTAGCCCGTAGGCCTACATTCAGCTAAAATTCACCCATAGCAACGGAGACTTGCATGGTTTTCTTTGACACAGTGTAGTACTTGTTTTATGTTCGAAAGTTGAATTTGAATAGAATAGATAAGTAAATTAAGTCAATTTAAGTAACACCTGAAAGGCTGATTGATAATAAAATGTTGGTAGCTTAAGACGTAAGTAAATTTTGGTATTTCTATTCAAAGCATGTATTTAGGACCAAATTAACATAGTATAACTACTATCATTGAGGTCATTGTACCCCACAGTTTTCAATGTTTGTTTTTAAGTATTTGTATGTTTGAATTTTTCTGCTATGTTTGGGGGCGATGAATATTACTACCCCATCTCTTCCCATGAGGCGCAGAAGTCTTCCCGAAAGAATAGCCACCAGAGAAAGGGCAATACCGTCTATTTTGTGAGCTATGACCAAGTCTATGACCGTCTGCCAAGCGTGGCTATTATGGAATCTCCTGAGAGTGATGTTGGCATGGCTCTAACTTTTGATGAAAATTCGAGAGATTTGATTTCATCAGTACAAGGTTTAACAAAATTGTCAATAAAGTTAGATCTCACGAAAAGAACCCAGGTATATATATGGAAAAAATATTACGATAGCAAATCGAAAAATGATAACAGACATGACAACAGACCTGTTCGGATTTCGGTTATGAGAACTTTCGGTTATGAGGCTTCAGAATCAGATCCTATATATGCAAATAAGAGTGCGCAACTGCCGGCCTCAGCTCGTAATGATAATAATGCAGTCATTTGACGATATTTGTTAAGCCATTTCAGATATCCATAATGCCGCTTAAACAATTCTGACCCTACTCTACCCTGGCTTTAGAGTTCACACGAGAGTGTACACGTATTTCATTTATTTATTCATATGGGCAGTTTCATACGATTACATAAACAACAAAACAACAAACTAAACATAAAATTTCCTTAATAATATATATATTCCTTAATCACACTAATATTTTAAATCCGAAAGTTTTGTGAGTGTGTGAGTATGTATGTTTGTTACTTCTTCACGTCTAAACGGCTGGAGCGATTTTATTAAAATGTGGTATGGAGTTAGCTGACACCTGGATTAACACATAGGCTATAATTGACAAATTTTAACGCGGGTAAAACCGCGGGCACAGCTAGTAAATAAATAATTTGATGGGATTGGCAGTTGGTACTCACAATCTGACTGGACGGACTTACCGACATAACTGCAGACAGGTCAACAACACAACATTACAAACTTTCTGTCTCCGGGTAGATTTTCTTGAGAAAAATACCAATAATAGTTCCACTTTTTACCTGACATTTGCACCAAAGAGCTCGACCCAGGTATTTGGGCTCTAGACAGACGGACAGCATTTCAACTGCCCCTGCACGCAGACTGCAATTGAACTGCAATCGGACTGCACGTTTGGTTTTGCAGTTCTATTGGAGTTGTGGCAACTGCATTCAAACTGCACTTGAACTGCAATTTGAAGTTGCAATGCGGTCGGTCTCTGTAAATCCTTATACATGTTAGTCAGCAAACATGTATACGGCGTACTTGATATCCAATCACCACTTACTACTATCTTAACCCCTTACCAATGGATGCTTGCATATTTCGTTTCAGACTTTTACTGATTATATCTTTTCGCATTACATTATCAAATCAATTAGTAGTATAAGTACGTTCTACTACTAATTGATTTGATAGTGCGATGTGACACTTACTTACTTACTTTCAAATGTTCTATTCATCTATTTAAAGCGAGGTTTTAATTTTGTTTTCATCTCGTTAAAATAGCGTCACAAAAAAAACCATTACTATAATAAGTTTAACTTTCGAATGCAGACTAAACAAACTAGTCGTTGTAAACTACAAGCCAAACAATGGTATAGGCTTAAACCGTAAATTCAACCAACTATACTTAATTACGGATGCTTATTTAAGAAGTAAAGTTTGATAGGCTTAAAATCTAATCCGTTTGTGTCCTATTTAAAATATTTATACTACCATTAATTAAAATGTTTGAAATGAAATGTTGTAGCCACAAATTAAGGAAAGTTGTATGTAACTAAAAGGTTTATCACAGAAAATAAAATTGCCAAATCGTCATTAACGCCTTTTTCACATGACCTTTACGATGTTTTCATTACTTCACCAGACAATAGAAATGAGCACAAGCTCAACCATTCAGAAAATAAGACTAAACAAAATTTTATTAAACAAAATAAGAGTAAACCTATTCGGGTTCTGACATCGCCTCAATGCGTTTACTACTTGCTTGCTTATCGTATGGGTAGTGGTAACCCTAGTGTCAGAGTTGCTCAAGCCGCCCAGTAGGCCTCTGACATGGCTTAACGACTGTTGTCTAATGACTACAACCGGGACCGACAGCTTAACGTGCCTTCCGAAGCACGGAGAAATTAAACCACTTTGGCGGTCACCCATCTATGGACTGCCCGCGAGCCTAGTTGCTTAACCTCGCCGATCGCTTACGGACCTAGCTATAAGCGTTTACTACTGGGGAGATGCTTTGATTAGTGATTGAAGGAGGAGTTTTATAAATACGAATGATCATTAACCACTGTGACTATATAAAGTTAGTCAGTACATTATAGTAGTAGGTCAGTATCTCTAATCTAGTCACATTTAAACTTAAGAACGTAGCCGGTTTCAACGGACGTAGCCGAGGATGTTGCTAAAGATCAGGCAAAAACTTTACCTCAATTAACTATTGGCATATATTAATAATGACGATCTTCTTACGATATATTATGTTTTATATCTATGAATATACTTACATGTGAATAATATGCAATCATAATTAAGAACGTGTTTGGTTACACAGATGTTTTAAACGTCTACCATGACGAGAGTAAAGCCTACATTGTCCCCAAGTGTCATATTTTGATGTAGCCATAGCCATAAGCAACTACAAAAAAAAAACTTTGGTAGGTCGAGGTTTTGAAATCACTTCAGTTGTTCCTTATTCAACTGAGACAAATAACAGAGGAAATTCGATGCCACAAATATTTTTTTTTTATTTAGACTACGTTCTTTCAACTTTTATATTTTATCGGGTCATTTAATTGTATAACGACAGGCGGGCGATCGCAATGTGTAAAAATGTGGATAATTTATTAAAAAAAAAATGCAGAACTAATTGGCTTAACATGCTCTTCGAGGCACGAAGTATTGTTTTTTTTATGTAACATAAACCCTGATTTAATGCTGCTAATCCTGAATTAGCTGACATCTATACGCCGCGTTCACCAACGCATGACAAACCGGATTCAATTTGTATATTAATTGTAATTTGAAACTAAACTACTAATCGTATTAGTATAAATATAATACTGAGGCATTTATTTCCTTAACATGCATGCTATCTGAGCTTGGCAAAATATATATTAGAGCTCCATAACCAAACTTCGTTCGTCTATTCAATTTAAAGCGATGTACAGACGTCAGCACATCCAGCTACCCCATTTTGACAAATATCTTTTATAGATTTTCAACTTAATCACAAATTCATAAGTTTCACTTCCAATTGGGGAAATTTGACAGATTGGGGTCGCTTGATGTGCTGGCGTCTGTACACAAAAAAAGTTGAATATGATTTTATTGCAAGATGAATTTTTGCTATAGTGATCATAACGGATACTATTTGTTATTTGCTAGTCAATAAGCGTGATTATGTACTCCTTCGCTCGCATAATGTAATAATATGGTACGGTTGTTACTATAGAAGGCAGGTCTGGCTCGAATTTAAAGCTTCCATCTGACCTGTGTCTCCGATTTAATTTAAGTGCTTCTAGGTATAGATGTGTAGCGGGGTACTGAAGTTTTATTGCCGGAATAGTTAATATCACTTTTTGGGCTGACGAATATTATGCTGCCGAACAAATGAGTTCGATGTACGACTTAAGTAAATCGTACACATCATATTAGTAGGAGAGCTGGCACGCATTTTTGGGTAGGTATTTGAGGCAAGCTGAAATCTTGTCCTATAACTCTTCAGACACACCCCAACACGGAACTGCAGACCTGGCAGGCGGGTAGCGGGTCTAAACCAACCTCAAAATTTTTTAATTGTTTTTTTAACCAAATAATGTATTTGAGGCAAGCTGAAATTTTGATATGTTGTAGTTAATTAAATATTAGTTAATTAAAAATTTAGGGGTTGGTTTAGACCCGCTACCCGCCAGCCAGGTCTGCAGTTCCGTGTTGGGGTGTGTCTGAAGAGCTATAGGGAACGTTTTCAGCTTACCTCAAATACCTACCCAAAAATGCGTGCCAGCTCTTGGACTATATGCATAGGGTTGTCATCTCTAAAATTTGGCAATTAGGACAAGACGCGTGAAAACCCTTGATTTTGGAGCCCAGAACATCTTAACAGTCATAACCGTGCTGCGACTCACTCGTCGCTTTAAACCCGAACTACAAATGGACGGACGCTCCCCGAACGCCGTTTAAACTAGGACAAATCCGAGAAAACCCATACGGATGGCAACCGTGCGTACATATGCGTAATAGTATAAATTGCCAGAACAGCGTGCTTAGTCGGAGGGAAATGTTGGGAGTCAACGGCAAAGCAGTGCCATCCACCGTAGTAATGCTGCCAGCGTTCTGGAAAAGTTACCAATTGGCATACTTTCAGAGTTCAGTTTAGTTAAGGGCAATTTTATTGTCATATTGTTACTTTATTATTTGAGTTGGTTGTGAATAGTGTGATACATAAATATAGCAGCTGCGACTACAGTGTGAACGTAAATCAAAGTGGTACAACAAAAGGCATTTGTTTTCTAGTGTTTTGTGACATGAATACAATTATATATCAAAACACCTAAGCCATAAGTTGTTTGTTTGCACAATTTCATTGTTTGTAACAATATAATTATGACTATTTATTATTAAATTCATAATAATATTTTTATAAAATTGTGATTAAAGTTAATGCCCTAACAACAAACAACACAACTAGTCATAACAAATGACTAAGGTGCTTTTTTAAGCAAATATAAATTACACACTTTCAGTTTTTACTGAAGATATGTTAAGTTATATTTAATGTTAATGCGTCTTAATACTCGTTACTAATAAGATACATTTTTCACAACTTAATTTGTCTCTGAGACAAATTATTCATAACTCATCCAATGAGTCGGAACATAATAAAAATGATATTGTAAATAGCTTTTAAATCGTCGTTCAATATGACACGATTCAAAAATTACAGAATAAAGGAATATAGTTTAACTATATTCATAATATAATATTTATATTTGAATTATTTTAATCATTGAGTAATCAGTCGTGTACACTGGGATATAAAATAAAATAAATGTGAAAATAAAATCGGGGCACTGAAATTTTAAAAGTTGCAAGTTTGCTTATTCATGTCAGCAGTTAAATTCCACTGCTGGACCAAAGCCTCTCCCCCTAGAATCATTTTTGGGGAATATGCCATAATAGATTGGAGATCGCAATAAGATGATGATAGCATACAGAAGGAAGTTTGCTAATACTAAATGTATATTCTAAAGGAAGTAAGTACCTATGTAAATAGGGCTATTATGTGTGGAAATCGTAACAACCATAGATACGTGTTCGTGTTTCTATTCAAATACACTTTCTTATTACACAATGATCTATTGGACATCTAAATAAAATAATCATGAGCCGTGACGAAATACGGAAAATTCAAATTAAGTGGAAATCATTTGGAACAAGGTAGAAGGATGAATTAGTAATTTAAATTATGATAAGTAGTACTTTATGCCAAGTAATGAATGACTTTGATAGGGAAAAAATTATACCTTCGTTTAATTTTCGTAAGAAAAAAAATATATGATTCAGGTCATGTTACTGGCTGATAATGTGGCTTTCTATATCTGATAGAGTATTTTACATTATTTACTATTTATTTTTATTTTATTACTTTATATTATTAGTGTGATATACTTTATAACATATACCCCAATAGCCAGTAATGAAATAAATACATTTTATTACAAAATTGTAGAAATTACTCCAATAAAATAATTACTTGAACAACTACCTATCTAACTATT
Organism: Pseudoips prasinana; assembly: GCA_951640165.1. Lineage (NCBI taxonomy): Eukaryota > Metazoa > Arthropoda > Insecta > Lepidoptera > Nolidae > Pseudoips > Pseudoips prasinana. The sequence continues at coordinate 11,343,639 of OX621241.1, read as the reverse complement.
ATTTCACCGCTGTCTATATGAAAACAAAGAACACCGACAATGTTCATTATGGGTCGACTAAGCATTAATATCAGGGTAATTTTAACATCAATCCAATTAAAAGTTCCTCGACGTAATATTTCTAAATACATGCATAATAATAAGGTTTATTTGTAGTGCTGGTGGCACAGATAAAACGGTAATCGTTATTTTATGCGAAGCCACTCTTTTTTATGGACTGAGCGTCTTCCGGCCAAGGAAGGAGTGGTTATTTTGTGAATAATTACCCATTTTGTAATAAAAAGTATGAAAACGCCCCCCTAATTGGGTAAAACAAACATAGATTACATCTGTAACTGATTGTTATATAGTTTTATACGATAAGGTTAGTTTTTAGAAGCTATTTCAAAAAAATCATTCATTCAAAACACTTTACCGGTCTTCAAAGTTAAATAAATAACTTTTTTAACATATAGCCAGATGCTCTCAGCGGTCCGTGAGTGATTGGCGAGGTCAAGCAACTAGTGTCGTGGTCAGTCCATAGATGGGTGAACGCCATAGTGGAATAATTTCTGAGCGTCTCCGTGCTTCGGAGGGCATGTTAAGCTGTCAGTCCCGATTGTAGCCAACAGTTGTAAGGCAACAGTCGTTAAGCCATTTCAGAGGCCTAAAGGGCGGCTTGAACCACTCTGACACTAGGGTAACCACTGCCCACACGATAAGTAAGTATGAAACCGGTGACCGTGAAAAACAGGAGCATCCCATAGCATTCATTGGATGTCGTTAAAGGTCACTAAGATTGTAGCCGGGCACCTAACTTATTATTCCAACTCGGATAATAAGTGCGGTCACTACGGTAAACCTCTCCAAATCGCTACGCCATGGAATCCTTCGGGAAAGACCTTTATTCCGCAGTGGATGACATCGACTGATGAAAAAGGCCGTGCAACTATAAAAACTACCAAATTATAAATTCTTTGACCTTATTATAATTAAAACTGACTTAAGGAGCTAACATAGTGAACAATTCTTTGGCCTTGTAATAAATTTCAATCAATCAGAAATTAACTTTACTTCGATTAGATATTAAGAGATCCTCGCTCAATTACGGACAAGCCAAATAGGTAGGACATAATGTCCATAAGAATAGCCAGTACAAAGCAGTAGGCGTAAATCTGACAACTCAGCGATGTTACTGGGTGTATTTCTTGTCGGAAAAATACACACGTGCTAGAACACGCTGTCACTAGACAAACGCGGCAAGAAATTAATGATACTAAAACACAAGATTCGAGATATAAACTATACGAACTTTATTTAATATATGAGACTTAAGAATGACAGTAATCGAGGCAAAAGAGGTGTGCAACGATCGGGACAAATGGAAATCCGTTGTCTCTGCCTACCCCTCTAGGAAACAGGCATGAGTCTATGTATGTGAGAATGAATTAAGGATACATGGGGGAAAAATATATGGATATAATATATTTTTTTTAGATTATGAAAGAAATATTAAAAACAAGTAAAGTACTTAATCTAGTACCTAAGGCACAAACTATAAAATATTTCATTAGAACAAGGTTTTCTCCGTGTAAAGCTATTTCATGGAAAAGAAATAGTTTTACAAGCTGTGAATATTCATTGCGCAATTCTAAGAATATTTGTCTCTACTTAGCTCCGATTTCCCTTTAATAAGTGCTATTTGGGGAACACTAAACTGTTAATAATCCCTCGATAGCTTACAATTAATGGAACCTTTTAGTACCTGGTATTTTTTCATATACATCATTATTTACGAATATTCGGAAAATGTGAAAAATCGAATGCACTCGAGATCCGGTCTTGGTTACTCTCAATCTCACTATTTATGCTTACGTTAGTTTCTCGATCATAATAAATTGCAAGTGAAAAGCATGACGTCGCGAAGCTACAGATCATAGCACTGGACCGATGTCAATCTTCGGACACCGGATAAAACTGGACGTGAAATGTATGGCGGCGGGTAAAAGACTTGGAAATGGCATTTTCTACTACATTGTTGTAATTGATGAGTTGCACAGACAAAATAAATAATGCTGGGTATGTATCTATACAACCACTAAATTAACCTTTGAGCGCTTCGTAGAGGTCGCGTGTAGGGTTACTAGAGCTTAAAGCTACAGTCACCGAGGTCTATGGATTCGAGAGGTAGAACGATTTCAACTACAATCGTAGATTAATAATAATAACCAAGTGCTGATCACATAGTTTCCATGTAAATATGCTTTAAATGGAGTTTAATTACTCTTGAAAGTGTAAAATTTGTCAAATACGCGATATATATTTTTTGCTTCCCATACAAGCAAATCACTTGAGTCACTTTGTACAAAAAACCCAAAAATATCATTGTTGCGTAATTTGTGCAATCTTCTACTTAGTTAGATATTTTTATTATCTTGAATATATGACTAAGAATATTAAACATTTAGTCGCTTTGGCAATCAAAATATTCATTTTCACCGTATTACTTGACAGTATCAACTGTGAAAATGAAACATGTAAAACAATTTTATAACTGTATTGTTACTTGATAGTTATAATATAGAAATAAAATTCTTCATGATTTATTATCTACAAATTTTAAATAATCTACTGAATGGAATTCAAGATTTTAACCCAGATCTTAGCTTAATATCCATGCATTAATAACTACCCTACCATTATACCAAGAAACAGATAATTAAATCGGAAATTACGGATCTCACGAGCATGTGGCAACACTAATCGATACAGGATGTGTGAGAACTCTAGGCACTTGAGAAATCTGAGTTGCAACACTGTACGTGCAACCTTGCCGCCTTCGTTAGTGAGGTGAGAAAATGGCTGCTACTCCGAAAATTTACCATTAATTATGGTAAAACCTTTATTTATAGAATATCTTACCGTACGAGTACATTTCCTGTATTCGAGTTATCCAGAATCTTTTTGAACGAATGTTGACGTGAATACTTAACGGGTTCTAGTTTTCAGATTATTTAACTGGTATGCTATATGGAAACATGACTTGTTGAAATAAGACGGAAACGTTTTTAATCATTTCGCATACGGTTCTAGTTATTAGTTAAGTTCCATATTATAGATAGTCAGTTAGTAGTGGCCAAGATGAAAAATATGCACATTAAAAGAGAGTTTTGGCGCAATTTATATCTCCGATAATATATTTTAACACCAAAATTTATCCATATGGAAAATCTTAAAATGTTTGCTAAATCTGTTTTGGAAAATCTATTAGATTGTTGAGGCGTAAAAAGGTAATAAAGAAACAGTCAGATACACCTCGTTGAAATAGGATATTAGTATCCATGGGCGAGATAAAACTTAACTTAGCTATCGTAAATAGAGTTATCTGGTTTGTTAATCAGAATTATGTGTGTAGTGTTTGCACAATATTAATATAAGGTATCTGGAGTATATTTCAGTGTGTGCTTAAGGTTACTTCTTTCATCATTTGTAGTCCTACAGATATATTTAATGTTGAAATTTTAATGTTTGGATAAAGTTTGTAATGAAAAAATGTAATACTCTCAATTAATACAAAAGATCAAGAAGTAGCTGGTGGTTCTATCTGAATAGGTTTTTGTGTGTATCTCTATTTCATTTGGTGTTTTAGATTACTTCTTTCATTATTTGTATACTAAGAACCACAATAGACACTACAAAGTAAAATTTGTGACTTTATTACTACACGTCAGCACTAAAAGTTTAGCTAGCAAATGGTGTTAGGTCATTAATGTACGTGCTTTGAAATCGATGATGTACACCGAAATTAAAAAAAGAAAAGAAGGAGGATTTCAAATTAGTCCTTTCCGGTCTTCCCTTGTAAGAATAGCTATAACCGACGATTTAAAACACGTTTTTACTTTGTATGTTTTTATAATTCAGTAGAGCCGAATATAATGTATCTCTCATATCTCCTAGTATTTTAACTATATAATAATATGCTAACTTTGCTCAAGTTGCATATACTCGTACATATATATAGCCTACAACTGTTATATTATTCTAATTAAAAGTTCAAAGAAAGAAATATTTTCTATACATAAATACATGACACCAATAAATAAACCACTTATTATTTTTTACTAAGGTATCCGTCTTCGTTCAAATATTATACATCTGTCATACAATTATCTGCCAAATGGACTTAAAAATAGTGTCTTTACTATTCAGTCACGAAGTTAGCAGCAAAAATCAATTGTGATTTCTAAAAATGAAAATAAAAACCACTCGAGTAGCCCAATTTTCGTTACTTTTATATGGGCTACGTAAATGGTGAACAACGGTTAGCAACGGTAATTTATTATGAACGTAGTTTTACAGCATTTTAATGTGAAAAAAAAACACAATTCAATGTTAACTGTCAAGGTGAGTACGCATAACATAAATCTCTCTAATTCGGACATATAACGGTGGATTTAACTATACAGCAAGGTCGTTTATACAGGGTTTTAGGTAATTAGTGTATACAGACCAATTTATTACTAAAATGTGTTATTACAATAAAGACAAGTAAATTTAAATGACGGTAATCACAAAAATAACATATTTGTTCGTAAAATAGTCGGTTACAACCTTAGTGACAGGAACAATCTTAAAAAGATTTTTTTTTAGTTTTATTTTTCTATTTCAATTTTCCTTTAAGTTTTCAATGATCCTGTTACTTAAATATAAATAAAACAAAAATATATAAATTGGAGTTTAAATATAATAGGTGCGTATTTAAGTACAGTTTAGAAAACAATAGTAAGATACTTACTATTGTTTTCTAAAAAAAGAAATGTTGATGCCATTTCATTATCAATAAATTAAAATAGCCAATTAATAACTCTCACAGAAAAAAATACAAATTAAACGCGATAAATATTTTATATTTATTGTTAAAAGATACTTTTTTTAATATATTGAATGATTGATGTAATATTACGGTTGTAATGTGTGTAATTGTGGACTAATAATATTTTGTTCCCTACTTTTTGACTACACATGTTAAAATCCCCAATTTAATAAAAATGGTCAACTATTTATAATATGGCATTTTTAAGCTGCATTTTGTTAGCCATTATTAATTATAATAATAATATTGTAATGTAGAATGGATTATAATCTCTTATTAAGATTTTTTTTAAACTTCTAAATAATATTGTAATTTAGAACGGATAATAATCTCTCATTAATATTTTTTTTTATATTGTTATGTTATAAATGGGCCACCATAAACCTACATCCTATAAAAGGGTGTTAGTAAGGGAATCCTAAATTAGATTTGCCAGTTTGTATAGTTCGTAGCTTAACGCAGAGGATCTATCCCGGATTGGTGGAACGTTTTTTTTTTTTTTTTTTTAAAAAAGGACAACGCTCGCATTAGGTAATTTATCCCTGTGTCGCGGGGTACTTTACAAACATATAATAGACGGACACAAATTACATCCAGACTCAGAACAACTATTTATGGGTCACACAAATAATTGTCCGGCGCGGGACTCGAACCCGCGACACGAAGCGGCGAGGCGACTGTCTAAGCCGCTGCGCCACACGTGCAGTCATTTAATTTATGATTTCCGAATTTTTGAGATTAAAAGATATATATTTTTATAAAGTATCGTATGTAATTATTAGTGTGTATTTTATCAATATATGTACCCGACAAGGTACTTAATTATAATAGTTTGTTGTACACTGCCTATACCCATAATTTTGAAAATCTCTCTTTTCTGATGGTTTGCTGGAAGAAAATTCAATAATGAATTAAGCTCGCCTATGTACATGCCTTTTCTTTTGTTACTTCTAACTTATGTATTTATTTTCTGTGTGCAATAAAGAATAAAGAATTAAAATGTATTATCATTTGTGGCAGCCAGTTGTGAAATTATTTTGAATGAACGTGGTTTAACTGCTTATTTTATTTAAGTTTGGCGCCTTTACTATATTTGTTAAGTAGAACAAATCTCGTCACTGCTCGCGACTATTACAGTATGTTTTGGAAGATAATCGTTACTTTGACATGTTTGGATATTTATGTATTTATCATTGTCATTGATTCTGCAATAAATCCATATTCTTTTTAAATCTTTGATGTTTTTCCTGGGGAAATATTGATACATTTGGAATATTTTGTAAATAACACCTTGAGGTTACCACACCACATTTAGGTACCTTTAAGGGAAAATGCAAAATAGTTTAAGTTTAGCGAATTGAATAATTTACATGTCATTTAAATATGTATGTTTTTTTTTTAATTAAGTTTAAACAGGCGTTGTCTTAAAAGATAACTTAAAGTTGCATACATTCATATTCATTTGTAGTGAATGTAGTATATATTATGTTGAGTTAAATAACGTACCAAAACATTGTGTAAGAACGGCCGCATTCAACTCATAAAGAGTCGCAATATGAAATCTGCATTATCTAGAACCTCATTTAACTAACATTATATCGTATAATATAAAATGCGTTTTAGTGCGTAACCAACTTTATGGCTTCTCGTACTTAATGTTTACAATTTTATTTTACAAGTTCCGTGTTTAACATGCGCCTAGTAAATTATAATTAGAAATAAAATTATTGCAATACTATTTACCTTTCTTTCTCTTGGGCACCACTCGAACACCAATAGCAAGTTCAGTCACAACGCACAAAACTAAAGTCAGAAAATAATATCTTCCACTGCACCCCATTGTAACACACAAAGTCTGATGCCTCAATAAAAGGAATGATTATAAGGGCCTCCAGTGGCGGTGCATCTGCAGGACGCGTAAAATCACAAATTTCATGAACGCACGAGCACGAGCAATAGAAGCTGTCGGAGCGAGCACAGACGGCGAGTGCACCACGATCGACTCAACCGCCCGACTACCCTATATTTTGACTTATAGCAATTTGGCAGTGCGAATTCCACTTGTATATAAAACCTTTCGCCGGGCCGCGGCGGGCGGTCATTGGTCGCGGCTGCGGCGTGTGGCGCGAAGGTGAAGGGAGCTGGAAGTTGTGCCCCCCTCCAGCCGGAGAGGGGGTACGCCAGGGTCGGCAGACACTTTTGCTATCGACGGTCGTGATAGCTATAGTCATGCTCCACAGGCTGTACCGTTGTGCTACGACTATTACGTCACGTCACGAATCGGCGCGGGCGCGCTTCTACTAATTGAGAGATACTCGCATATAATTTAGTAAATCTGGTAGTGGTGATGATATGCTTATGAATTTCTTCGATTTGTTATAAGTTAATAATAACATAAAATATTTTCTTTTTTATGTAACGCTTCCGTCATTGTAACGACAATGACGGAAGCAGCAAAGCAAGAACAACATATCCGCTAACTCCTAAAAGAAGCAATGGATTTCGATGCAGTTTTCACTATTAGTTAGATATGTTTTTATACATAGTTATACGTACATATGTATTATCGTGGCTAACTAAATTTTTATGTAAGCAGATAAATGAAATATTTTGCAACCAAATCCCTGAAAAATAAACATAGCTTATGTTGGGTTTACCTTAAGAGATACATCAAAATAAAATATAATCTTAATAAAAACTCCACAATGGCATATTTCTGTCTGGTACGTTTACTCAAAGACCATTTCTTTAATAAAAACTTTAATTAAAAGTTACGTTACATACAGCGCTATCGAAGGCGTTTATTATACATTTATTAACTCTTTTTTTTTCAAAGTTACACCTGTGCAAAACTGGGCTGACTCTCTAGTTATTAATAACAACATTTAAAAGTACAAAGAAAAAGAGCCGGATCAATCAAAGAGAAAAAAAGTAACAAATAGTTAATTTCAAATGGAACTGTCCATTTCATTTGCTGAAAATTTATTTTTATCTGTAGAATAGTTACTTTTCTATTACAATTGTTACTAAGAGAAAAATATATATAAACTATTTATGTTCAGACGACAGCGTATTCAGCTAACCCAATCTGTCAAATTTATTTTATAGGTTTTCAACTTTATCACATAAGCATAAGTTTTACTTTCAATTGGGACAATTTGACAGATTGGAGTAGCTTGATGTGCTAGATGATGTAGAGCTACATTTCATACATTTCAACGCGTAACAATTTGAAACTTATTTGGCCGTCTATAATTATTTCTTAAGTGAAAATTTGTTAAAACATTGTTAGCACTTCTTGTCCCGCATCCGAACATTAAAAGTAATTACGGAACCTACATATTTGGAACAGTTTAATTGTTTTAATCGTAAAGCGATTCAAAACTTAAAAAAATATGAGAAACCAGGAAGTACAGTCAGCAACATAAGATGTATTTAATACTGTAATTGTGCATGTTGTGGCACTTTTAGAAGTTGTACATACATACATTTAGATTAAATTACTTTAGTGTTTAAAACATTTAAGATTTAAGACGATCTAACAGCTACTGGATTTCATTAAATAAAAAATAATTTGAAGCCCACGATGTTACTATTTATATTTTATTTACGTTCATTTAGGACAAGTACAGACATTTAGTGTGTTTTTAAGGCAACGCCCACGAAATCTATCCATACATCGCGGGAACTTTACAAACATGCGATTCCCAGCAATGTCTATAATATCTAGGGACAATGTCACACAGATCTACCTAGCCCCAAACTAAGCAAAGCTTGTACTATGGATACCAGGCGACGATATACATACTTATATAGATAGATAAATACTTAAATACATAGAAAACATCCATGACTCAGAAACAAATATTCGTGCTCATCACACAAATATTTGCACTTACTGGGATTCGAACCCAGTACCACCAGCTTCGTAGGCAGGAACACTACCAACAAAGCTACGGTGACCGTCGAAAGAAAATCCAATAACAATATTTTAAGGGCAGCACAAATACTTGCCCTATGCAGGAATCGAATTTGAAATACGACGGTGCCGAGGTACCTATTAGTGAGGCAACTACATTAACCACTGTATCACAGTTGCAGTCAAAATACTTAAAAAACTTTTCCAATAAGATGAATTTGTATAATAGACAGAAAATTTCCTGCCTGTTGGCGTGGTTGGCGAATGCTTGCATTACACGCCCGAGGTCGTGGGTTTGATTCCCACTCAGGATAGATATTTGTGTGCATGAACAGGTCTGTTTGTCCTGAGTCTGGGTGTAATTATCTATGTAAGTATGTATTTTTAAAATAAAAGTAGTAAATGTGGTATATCAGTTATCTGGTTTCCATAGTACCAGCTCTGCTTACATGGCCATATGTATATAATGTCCCAGCATATTATTATTACATAGTATCGCAAAGATACCACATAGCAATAGTACTGCATATACCAACTGAATAGCTGACTTTTGAATAAAGACGCATATTAAATTTGGACAATGGCACTTTGACTAATTAAAATTAAAGAAATAGAAAACAATTGTATCAATTGCACAAGGAACAATTTATACATAGTTCGTCTGTTGAATTTATTACATTTTAAGATATAGATAGAAAATGATGCATTCCTAACATCATTATTTATATAGTGTTCATATCAATTATATAGTTAATATAGTTCATATCATTAAAATATTTATCTTAAAACCTAATTATTTCTAAGAAAACTAAATATAAAATAAAACTATAATGCTAATATAGACTAAAATAAACATTCCTAACATCATTATTGGTTGCAAGATATAGTTTTATTGTAACCGCCACGAGTATAACATAAAGTGCTTTTTTGATGTAATTAATAATTACCATGAGGAAATAGGGCCCAACTGGATAAGAAACGATAATGGTTCGTTTCTATGAAGTTACTTCTATTGCTGACCGTACACATTTCACGTAATTTTGGGTTTTAAATATGCGCGTGAATACAGTTAAAAAATTTCTCCTCCCATTATTATATTATTAGGTAACTCGGTTACTATTTGTTTAATATAATTTGCTAAGTAATGCTAGTCATGGAGTAACTGTCGAATTATTTCCGTAGTACGCACGTTCTCGCATCTCTCGTGCTTCGCACTTTTTGGGTCGAATATTTATTGCAGATATATCTAAAGAACTCTGTGGTGGCAATCTTAATATGGTATTGCATCTGAGTAATTGTATGCAATATTAATTTAACGTAATATTATTATCATATTATAATAATATCATAAATAATTTATCATTGACGTTTATTGCGAGGCAGCACTGAACATTATGAACTTTTTAAATAATTATGAAGAAAGAAAGCACCACGTAATGGTAACAAGTAAGCCTATTAAGCAACTGCTGAACATTGCATTTGTTAACAAATTTAATATTCAGTTATGGATATGTATTTATACTGTTGAACTTACTAAAAGAATATCAAAATTGATTCTGATTGGAAACTTAGTGAATCATTTGAAATGTTTATTCCAAAATTTCTATTGAATCTCCAATATGTTTCATAATAAGATAAATTATAACGTAGATGATTATTTATTTATTTATTATTATTTGATTGTTTAAATGTTATCTCGACTTCTTAACTATTTTGAATTTGGACATAATTGTAATTTTCTTATTTGTATACCTGTTGCATGATCTTGTATGATAAAGATTGAATTCTAACACAATTGTAAAATATTGTTTATGAATAAATAAAATTGAAATTGAAAAAATTGATCTTTACATCTAAAATATATATTATATAACAACGAAGTTGGATTGACATCTCGTGAACTTGAATTATTTAAATCAAATTTTATGTTCGTCACAGACTCCTGAAAATTCTTCACGTCACATTTCTCTGATACAGCGTCGTTGTGACTCCTCCTAAACGGCCGAACCAAGTGTGATGGCACTTCTTCTTAGAGTTTATTTGCTCCTCAGAAAAGTTAGTTTTAGTATTCTAACTGATAGGTGGCGCTGTGATCGAATTTATTATTATTTTAGGGCAAGACAACGTCTTCCCCGACAGCTATTTATAATTTTTTTTAAAAGTAGGTACGAGAAGGTTGTCCCAAACAAGTGTAAAGAGCCCAAAAAAAAAAGTGTTAACTATTCTAAAATCGATTTGATAAGTAAAACCGAGCTTGGTTTAATACAATTTAACAACAATAAAATAATAATACAATAAAATAATGTTAAGATAAACTTAAATATTTTGAACAACTAGTTGATACATGGTTTTTAATAACATTAGAAGATTAAATAAAATAAATAAATAATGTAATTATATCGTTTAATAACTTAATTAATTTTAAAGATGCTTACACACAAATAATATCATATTATGTTATTATTTATATTATATTATTTAATAATAGAAAAAAGAGCTCTATGATAATAAACTAAGTGATACTGATTTTATTCATCTTTTCCACTAGTAATAAGAGTGAAGAAAGAGTAAGAAGTTTGCATCACGGACTTAAACAGTTCCAGATTGAAGATGACTACGCCCATTCCGGTGACGATGAGGCTCTGCTGTGCCCGGGTGATCATAAAGGCAAGCATTCTTGTCAATTCGGGATCTGCCCATGATTCCCACGGTACGCAATACAGAGCGTCAGGAATTTCTTCACCAACCTGTTAATATATTAAAAGTATTAGTTGCCAATGTATATTTAAGAGTCTAATTCTAGTTCTCAAGGAATACCAGGTCAGAAGTACCCTAAAACGGTGAACATGTATGAAGAATTTAATGACAGCAAATGAGGCAAAAGAGGTGTGGCAAAGATCGTGGCAAATGGAATAAAATAAATATAAATAAAAAGTTTTTATGTAGACATTTCGGTACCTACACGGATTGTTAAAACATTTATAAAATGTATTTTATAATAGTAATGATATTTATCTAGTTTGTATTAAGTTATTGTCAAGGGGATTATGTTTAGGTTTAATTATATAAATTTATAGTTTAAGCTATATTTTACTACATATTGTCTAAATGGTTCCGTCTATATCAAGGTACGAATTCATAATATTTTATTTTTTCATACAGTCGTTGCCTCTGGTTGACTTCGTGTGACTTGTTAATTTTGTAAATGTACGCGGATGTACCCACCGTTTTCTCATCTAGCAAGAAACCTCTTGCTAGATGAGAAAACGGTGTAACGGCTATTCTAATTGCTTGAGTGAAATTTAATGTTATTGTTTATTATCTCACAATTTTTTGATTCATTAGATGACAACGCTTCTGTGCGTGCATTAGCCTACATACCGCCCATCAAAATGTAAGAAAATACATGATTTAAAAAAAAATAACGAAAACAAAAAGCAAAAGAAGACGAAAAAAGCAAGCCCGGAGTTTCTTTGTGGCTTTCTTCTCCGGGTCGTCCACCTAGGTAGCTAGAGAAAGCCGCAGGTTAGCTAGGGTAGGCTCCTCAGCGGCGAGGATCGCTTTGGCCCCTTAACACGTCATCGGTGATCCCGTGCAACTGATCACACCCTCTCTTAGAATTCTGTCCTTTTGCTTCAGCGGCCCCCTGAGCTGTGGCCCGAACCCCAAAAGGGTGGCCTCGGGTATTAATCGTTTAATTTAAGCTACTGGTTAAGAGCCTTCTGCGCTAGCCAAATGCTCATTGCCTTCAATTCTTTAATTTTAATATTGTACAACTAAATTTCAAAATAATAGATTAATTTTTTTAGACTAATTATATTTTTGTAATTTTTATACTGTATTCGACTATGTTTATGTACTGCATTGTGAACTTCACAAGTACAAGTGTATGTTAATACCCAAGTGCTGAATAAATTTCATTATTTATAATAATTATTACTATGACGGACCTGGTGTTTATAACGACGGTCGCGCTTTAATGCTTCCAACAAATCCAATGCGCCCCAATTGAGAAGACCCAGCGAAACAAACTCAGCCACCACCTACCTGCATGCCTACTTCTACAACTACTACTGTTGATCGAGTGATTACTGATCCAGAGCCAGAGGCTGTTTTTCAGTAGTCTTCTTGCTATATACAGGCTCTGCCTAGTTTAGGATCAGGAAGGGCCGATCTTGATGATGTTAGTTGTCCCAAGAAATTTATTTATTATTGTTTAATTTAGTGGAATTCTATATTAAAGGTAAAATAATATCAAAACTCGCAAAGTCACGCGAAAAGAAGCTAAGCTGGTTCCACAATAATTTTAGCCGTAAAACATAAAAATCCGTGAGAATATTTTGATATAGAATAGTTGTGGAGGAAGTGACCTCCACAACTAAATGGGAGACAGTAGTTAAAAACAGAACGAAAATTGCCGTTGCCCATCGAAGGGCACCGAGTTAACGTTTAATTGATTGCCCAAATCTTAATATCAACTAATCTCCACATAGGTTGGCCTGCTATAAATAATTAATAACATTTTTCTCTTTTCATCAACATAAACCGACTAATATCCCACGATTAAAATAAAAATCAACCAAAAAATATTAATATAGATCTAATAAAACTATTTGTAAATAGACAAGCTAGAAGATTGAAACTATTTTTTTTGGCTCTTGATTCGATATTTAGCCCGGCGTGATACAGCGCGGTGTTGGTAGAGAAATGCCTAAGTGTGCTTACCCGACCGGGCAGACACTTGAGGGCAGATGACTGTGCCACACACATGCAAATACTGACTTTCCAATACTACCCAAAGATTCCACGCGGATTAAGTACCGGGCACCGCTAGTTTTTAAATATATGCCAATTACTTTTTTTTACAAAGACAACGTCCGCTCTTGGGACTTTACAGACGTTTATAGTATTAAGCTCTTAAAATTCCCCGTGATACAGGGAATTCCCAAGTGCAGACATTGAACTTCACACGGACCCAAAGTACTCTTTCTTGGAACAACTATCTATAGACCACACACATATTTGTTCGTATCGATATGCCCACCTAGTCCTCAATCGGAGAAGTTCCTTTCTTCTTCGGTTGCACAAAACGTTCCTAAATAAATACCCTCTCTTACACATAGATCTGTCAGTTACTGCACTAAGTTGGACTTGAAGCCCAAACGGTGTACCCCCTGGCTCTGGTTATCAAGTTTCTAGTTGACTATGCTAATGCTTGAGCTCTTGCTCGCCTCTGATGCCTGAAGAAGCAGTGAAAGAAATATATGCGACCGGTAAACGTCATTTAAAAAAAAATAACTCGTGTGTCCTGTGGCCAGATCGAGCCCGCAACGCGTTAGTGCTAAGGTAGTAAATGAGGCGTTCAACTGGCGTCAGTGTAACTCGTTTATGTGAATTATTATTTCCTTTTGTTAACTGATAAGCATCTAAGGTTACGCTTTAGGCTAATTCTGATCAAAACTAATAGTCCAGTAACGTCAGGTAACCAATCCTTGTCCTTAATTACACGAAAGTTATTAGACTACTTGGTCATATATTCAGGTAGTTACCATTGATACTTCTATGTCAGGGAACACACATATCGAATGTCAAGAACTCTAGAATTAACTTTAATTAAATTGCTTTCATCTGTTTGATTTAATATTGTTTTAATTGCATTCTGTTATATGGAAAGCCTTGGGGATACGACATAGCTAAAAGAGTTCGTGATATTATTATATAATTCAAAATAAATACATATATATGTTTTTTAATATATCGTAACGTTACGTATAAAATATTAAATTTATATTACTATGAAAAAAATAAGTTTCTCCTATTCTCCTAACAACCCGATGGCATATATATATATATATATATAGTTATATTTCAGTGACCTGCTATAAAACAGTAAAGTTCTTGGGATACGTTTTAAGAAAATTATCTTACTCGTTCTTCTATATCAAGGTTGCAATTAAATAAGATTTCCAAAAATAAAGCTAAGGACCAAAACCAAAATTAATAACTAGAATAAATATAACTTTTATCTGAGAATGGAATAAGTGAGCCGACGGTCGAAAAAGCCGTGGTAAATAATGTTATAAAACATCTCTAGACAGATATGGTAATCACATACCCAAACAAGACTGGAAACTATTTTACCAATACATCTGTGAGTCATCTTACCTTTGTTAAGGCGCTTGCATATCGACAAGGTACAAAAATATGTAGAACTCCGACCATTCCAAATAGAGTATATTTAGGTTCGATCCGTTTTAACAGGTATATTTGATACAAATTGAAGGATATCATGAAAGTCGTCAGCATGAAAATTGCAAATAACCATGGCCCATACATTTCTTGTATTTGTGTATGGAATTCTAATGCATCTTGGTGGTCTCTGATCGCCTCTTTCAACTTCTCGAGTAATTCAGATCGGGTTTTCGAATACTTGAAAGCTTTTTCTACTTTGAGCACAACCAATTTCATTTTTAAGCGCAAATGTGTAGTCGATATACAGAACGAACCATCTAATCCTGTGAAATTGGGCACCATGACAATGCATTGGCAACAGTTGTATGCGAAATAAATTTGGAAGAATGGTGTCTCATTCTGAATATCCTCGACGAAGAGTAATTCCATGTCATGAACCATTCGTCTTACGAAGTCATCAGTTTGAATGCTTTCAATACTCATTAGGATACCCGCGTATATCGGAAACTGAGCACTTAAGATTACTGGTATAAGCAACCAAGACCACTCGCCAACCTTTCCTTCTTTTATATGTAAATCGTACAATTTTTGATAATCTTCATCCATATAATTAGCAGCAATAAGATCGTTAGATATTTTGTCTAACAAAGGCGCATACTTTTTTGTTGCATAAATTACATAATAAGTTTTGAAGAGAAATAAAATGAGTACCACAGCCAAAGTCATATTTCTAGCGAAATTGTAAAGATCTAATCTTTGGAGGCAGATAATAGTGTAAGTATTGAACCAGAATAGTTGACCGCCATTGAATGCAATGATCAAGGTAATGATGATAAATCGTTTAAAGACGTTACTCCTGTTTGGGTAGAGAAAAACGATAGCCAGCGAGAATGCGCATAAAGGAAACGTTTCGTTGAAGCTTTTATACTTTTTTGGTGGATTGACCATTGTTTCACTTTTAAGCTCCATTTTAGCCGACCGGTCTACACGGACTTCGTAATAAAACAAAATAGTATCGGAAATACACAGGACAATTTTCAATAAGTAGCTACATCTATTAGGGGTAATCATGCGATAAATTACGTAGTAATTTATTAGTATCAAATCACTACCTAGAAGTAACACCTCATAATCTAGCTACAATTGTTTCAGTAACACGTTTTGAATAATAAATTGCAAAACAATTCCAACGATATTTATCCTCTAGCTGGTACGAGCAAATTTTACTACATTTTCACAAAATTTAACTACTGCATCAATTTAGCATCTCTATATTAATTAGATGATGAAATATTGTTTTATATTAATAAAGATGTTAACAAACTTGCTACGAGGTGTAGTGGTTATCATAATCATTACTTATTGCGTTGTTTACCCTTCCAAAACCACCCTTGCCAATCCAATGAGCTTCAGGAACCTTATTTACACCTAAGACTACAAAAATACCACCATACTACCAATAGGCTTTGTATTAGTCTATGGAAAACGTGTAAATATAACGTGTGAATAACCAAAAATATGGCTAATTGCCTTGTAGAGCTTGATCTTGTTGCTTGATGTTTAGTTTCCTATAGACTGTGCCTTAGCCAACTGGAATGTACTCTATTAAGAGAAGTTATTTCCGTAATTGAAGTGCTCGTGAAGACAATGATCGTAAGTCTTCTTTTTATTTACAGAACTTATGGGGCTCAGGCTGAAGTAAAACGACTGAATGTTAGAAGAGGGTGTGATCCCTGGCACGGACTACAGGGACGAGATCACCGATCAGGGATAAAGTAGCAACGCGATCGTCGCCGGTGTGAACCCTACTAGCGTTGAAAATACGACATAAGAATATAGACAGTTAAAGCGATTCCCCGTGAGCTTCACCGCTCAGTGTCATTTCATCGTGTGCCACTGTTGATCCTGGCTTACAGGAGTTGCAGTGGTGGGTAAGACGGAGGGTCTAGTCCCGTTTAAAAAAAAAAAAAAAAAAAAATTGCGTTGAAAATTACTAAAGTGACTGAATTAGACTGACTGTCATTTACGGTCAAAATGGTCACAAACTGTCAAAAGTGGTCATTTTCGGTCAATTTATTTTCAGTAATATTATAGTATTACTGAAATCAAATGGTAATATACTTTTAAGTTTTTGTCATTGATAAAAATCTACAACTTTTAAATTGAAACAAAAAAGTGGTTTTTATGACTTATAGTATTATTATATAGTGCTAATAATTTTACATTTCTAATCATGCGTGCATTAAAGACAGAATAGCAACGTCGCATCGCTTCGTGCATCGACTTTGATGTCGTCTTATCCTCTTATGATATAATAAAAAATAAAACGTTGCTTCATTTAAACTTGCATATAAATTGGGTACCTAAATAAATAAATAATTGGGTGGTAGTCAAGAATAGACAATAATATATCAAATTGACTGAATTTGACAGTAAATGACCGGTTCTTTAAGGTTTATGACAATTGTGACTAGTCATATTCAGTCATTTTACATCTCTAAACCCTACCTAGCTAACCTGTGGCTTTTCTGTAGCTTTCTGGGTGGGAGCACTGGAGAAGAAATCCAGAAAGAAACTCCGGGCTTATAGTTAACTCAAGTTCTTAAAAGGGGGCAAAATTTGCATCATATGTTAGGTATATTATGTGTCAAAGCTTATCATATTATATGCAATTTGGAGGATTTTGAATGCGTCTAAATTGCGGTGATATTTTATAATAACATTGTCGGGATGAAACATACATGCAACATAAAGATGGCATCTTAGTAGCTTTCCAAAGTCTTAAAATGGCATAATTCTCATAAAATATTTTGGTCATAACTGAGGACAAGTTTGGGGTCAAGTTGAGAGATTTTAGGGAAATTATAACGATGTGAAAAACTTATTACGAATTCTATAGTCTTACAAGAAGCTGATATAATGACATCTTTTGTGACGAAATTTTATTTAAATAAATATGAAATGTGAGTAGAAAAACAAGCCAAGTTTTTTATAACTGAGGTTGTTTTTAACGTCTAATATGGTTATCTTACCCAACTAGTTTAACTTACAGCGGTGTTTAAAAAGCAGGTGTTTGTTGGCTCATTGCCAGTTTCTTAACCTTCAAATAGAAGTAAACAAATTGTTTATTTATGTCAATGACCACCAATTACTTATTTGCGTAATATAGGATTTTGAAAATCTCTCGGCCCCTTGCGCGAGCGACATGGTACAGACAGCTGCAGCACATCAACCCTA
This sequence comes from Pseudoips prasinana, assembly GCA_951640165.1. Classification (NCBI taxonomy): domain Eukaryota; kingdom Metazoa; phylum Arthropoda; class Insecta; order Lepidoptera; family Nolidae; genus Pseudoips; species Pseudoips prasinana. The sequence continues at coordinate 11,325,439 of OX621241.1, read as the reverse complement.
ATCTGTCAAATTTACCCAATTTAAAGTGAACCTTATGCTTTTGTGATAAAGTTAAAAATCTATAAATGAAATTTAACAGATTGGGGTAGCTGGATGTGCTGGCGTCTGTACATTCTCTGGACGGATTACTTAAGTTTGTAGTTTTTTTGTGCGTCGTTATCAAGTGAGCAAATCTGCTGCCGGGATTTTTCTGTACAGGACAATTAAAGTAGTGAAGGAAATTTGACCAGGAGCACATTATTTGTGTGTGGTTTTATTTGGCTTAACTCACACTCTTTATTGACCTGTGAAGCAATGAAAGTCTCAGTTAACTGTTAATGTCATGTCAGAAAAAACAGAGGCATCATCATCTATATCTGATAATATCACATATTATAATCCACCACCTAGAGTAAACTAACTCTTTTTTTTTTCTATTTCTTTTTTTGGACAATGTCACACAGATCATCCTAGCCCCAAACTAAGCAAAGCTTATACTATGGGTACCAGGCGACGATAAACATACTTATATAGATAGATAAATACTTAAATACATAGAAAACATCCATGACTCAGAAACAAATATTCGTGCTCATCACACAAATATTTGCACTTACCGGGATTCGAACCCAGGACCACCAACTTTGTAGGCAGGAGAACTACCAACTAGGCTATGGTAACTGGTTACATGCTCCTTAGATACTCGGATACTAAAACAGCCACCGTAGCCTAGCCTCTCGGTGCTGTCAGTGATGGCTCCGGGAACCCGAGACGAACGCCAAACTGGAACTGGAACTACCACTATTACACCTCTAGAGAAGCTCTTTCCAGGGAGCCGAAGGTGTTGTTGCCCCCCCACGCACTCCTTGTGTTAACCATTCATGTTCTGCTGGTATTCAGGTAACCAAAACTTGTATAAAAAACCGGCCAAGTGCGAGTCGGACTCGCGCACGAAGGGTTCGGTACCATTATCTATAAAAACCGGCCAAGTGCGAGTCGGACTCGCCCATGATAGGTTCCGGACTATTATTATTAAAACCAGCAAAAATAATTACGTTTGTTGTTTGAGAGCCCCCTTAAATATTTATTTTATTTTGGTTTTTAGTATTTTTTTGTTATAGCGGCGACAGAAATACATTATCTGTGAAAATTTCAACTGTCTAACTATCACGGATCATGAGATACAGCCTGGTGACAGACGGACAGACAGACAGCGAAGTGTTAGTAATAGGGTCCCGTTTGCGTACGGAACCCTAAAAATTACAGTAGAATTATTACACAAAGAGCGATCGTTTCAATTTTTTTTACGTAAAGTTTAAAATGTACCTACTGTACATTACATTTAGAACACCGTTTGGTAATGTCATTATATTATTTGCAACAAACACCCACTACTTACCCACATTAAAAACATACTCAGGAACATTAAAAAGTGAGTGAATGTAAGCGCGTCTGATAATGGCCACGCAACGCAAAACTTTCAACAACAAACTGCTCGAGATTTTAGCTCAAATTATTAAAAACAGGAATGTTGTTACGACATTCTCATAAACGAGGTGATATGAAAGTGCAAGGGCTTTTAAACGAACGGTTTCATAATGGTTTATCGATGTTTTTAAAATCATTTTTAGTGTCCTGTGTGCACTTACCCGTATTGTTCAAGTTTTGGAACCTAACATGATTAATGTACTCAGAGTTTTGAAAATTCTTTATTTATAAATTTTGTGTCCTTGTCTTACCTACAGGTATGTTATGTTTATGTACAGACGCCAGCACATCCGGCTACCCAATCTGTCAAATTTCTTTTATAGATTTTCAACTTTATCACATAAGTATAGGGTTCACTTTCAATTTAGGAAATTTGACAGATTGGAGTAACTTGATGTGCTGGCGTCTGGACTGATCGAATTTTATTGTTTGTGGCCAACCGTAAAGTTTATTTTTAAAATTCGAGATTCGAGAAGTAAACATTGAAATTACTCAGACCGGTTGGCGTGGTTGGTTAACGTTTGCCTTTCATACCGCAGTTCGTGGTTTCGATTCCCACCCAGGACAGATATTTGTTTGCATTAACATATCTGTTTGTACTGAGTCTGGGTATAAAATGAGAAGTCCTGACTGACTGATTGACTGACTCATCAACGCCCAGCCCAAACCCTTGGACCTAGAAAGCTGAAATTTGGCACAGATGTTTTAAATAAATAAAAAAATAAATAAAATAAAAAAGGTTTTTATTCACGTAGACTTTAAAAAAGCGCTTGTAAATAGTCAGAACATGTTTGTAGTAATATAGTTGTATACATTAGATATTATTTCTAGTAACAATAACAATCTCTTGACAATAACTTGATTCGAGCTAGCTAAATATCATTGCTGTTATAAAATATATTTTATTAATGTTTTAATACTATCAATACATGTGTACCTAATATCTATGTTACTAGAAATAATAATGTATACAACTATAATACTACAAACATGTTCTGACTATTTACAAGCGCTTTTTTGAAGTCTACGTGAATAAAAACCTTTTTTATTTATTTATTTTATTTAACATAGATATTTAGGTACATCTTGTATGAAAACATTTATAAAATTTATTTTATTACAGAAATGATATTTAGCTAGCTCGTATCAAGTTATTGTCAAGAGATTATGTTTAATTATCTAGTTTAAGTCTAATATTTTTACTACATATTTTCAATGGTTCTGTCTATATTAAAGGTATTATTATTATGACGGACCTTGTGTTAATAACGACGGTCGCGCTTTAATGCTACCACCGGATCCAATGCGCCCCAACTGAGAAGACCCAGCGAAACAAACTCAGTGGGTTCATCTACTACCGGTTTCAACACGACCCAGTTGAGACGGTCCGGCGAAACATACTCAAGCGGGCATGAACACGGGATTTGGTCCAAATTTTCTTTATAATGTAGACAAGGAATAAGGAAGGATTTTTCGAAATTCAACCCTTAAGGGTGTAAAACGGGGGTGCAAACTTAATATGAAACTTTGCCGTTTTGGAAGATAAAGGCATGAAAATTGGTATTTGGCCATCCAGTTCAAAATAAAAAATATGTGTTTCAGGATTTTTGGAAATTACACCCCTAAGGGTGAAAAATAGGAGATGGAAGTTTGTATGAAAAATGTGACAATTTTTAAGTTAAACGGATGAAAATTGGTATTTGGCTTTTCAGCGACATTTTAGTCAAATTGGGATAAAAATGAATTTACATATAATTCGAGTTACCGTAGTATAAATTGGTGGTGTCGAGATGATCGTACCCAAAAAATATAATTTTATTTTACTGCTCTACAAGTTCACAATTTTGTAACTAGATGGCGTTAATATAATTTCTGATCGCATATTTGGCATATCGGTTAAAATAAATAAATACTTGAAATACAGGGTAGTCCAAAACTGAATCAATAGATGAGCGCCTAAATCTCACCCAAAAATATGCACAAATCTTAATTTTACCGCTTTACAAGTTTATATTTTTGTTAGTAGATGGCGTAATCATCGTTTTAGATCGCGCTATGGTTTCATTCACAAAATGTGATATTAATCTCTTGACAATAACTTGATACGAGCTAGCTAAATATCATTTCTGTAATAAAATAAATTTTATAAATGTTTTCATACAAGATGTACCTAAATATCTATGTTACTAGAAATAATATCTAATGTATACAACTATATTACTACAAACATGTTCTGACTATTTACAAGCGCTTTTTTGAAGTCTACGTGAATAAAAACCTTTTTTATTTTATTTATTTTATTTTATTTAATGCCGTGGTCGCAACCTATTCTAATGGGAGTTACCTTTGTGATTAATGCATCGGTGGTTATTATTTTACTTAATTTGACTTACTGACTATCCTTATGGACAATTGATATGTATAGTTTGATTTTTTTGGTTGATGATATTGGATCCTTTTTTTTTTGAAATAACAGTAGCGTAGTCTTTAGTTTCTTTCTTAGTTAGGTTATTTTAAAGGTTTTAAATTTATGTTTTTAAAGTTATATTATTTAGATTAAGCTAGAAGTAACATTTTGTATTAAACATTGGTCATCATTCAAAATTGTCGCGGTTCGTTTTTTTTTTGTTTTTGGTAAAATAAAATACTTTTTCTAAAATAAAAGTAGCCTAAGTTACTCCTTATTATATCAGCTACCTGCCAATAAAAGTCCCGTCAAAATCAGTCCAGCCATTTCAGAGATTAGTCGGAACAAACAGACAGACAGACAGACAAAAATTGAAAAAAATGTTATTTTGGTGTATGAAGCGTATATCTATATAAATAAAAAGACAATTCCTGACTGACTGACTGACTCATCAACACCCAGCCCAAACCCTTGGACCTAGAAAGCTGAAATTTTGCAAAAATGTTTGTTTTATAATGTAGACAAGGAATAAGGAAGGATTTTTCGAAATTCAACCCCTAAGGGGGTAAAACAGGGGCGCTAAGTTAGTATGAAACTTTGCCGTTATGAAGTTTAAGGTATAAAAATTGGTATTTGGCCTTCCAGTTAAAAATAAAAAATGACGTATTTCAGGGTTTTTGGAAATTCCACCCCCAAGGGCGAAAATAGGGGATGTAAGTTTGTATGGAAAATGTGACAATTTTTAAGTTAAACGCATGAAAATTGGTATTTGGCCTTTTAGTTAAAAATAAAAAATATATATTTCAGCATTTTTGGAAATTCCAGCCCCAAGAGCGTAAAATAGGGGGTGTAAGTATGTATGAAAAATGTGTAAATTTTTAAGTTAAACGCATGAAAATTGGTATTAATCATTTCAGTTAAAAATTTAAAATATATATTTCTGAATATTTGAGAATCCTCCCCCCCCCCCTAAGGGCGTAAAGTAGGGTACGTAAGTTTCTATGTAAACTGCGACTTGAAGTTAAACGCATGAAAATTGGTACTTAGAATTTCAGTTAAAAATTAAAAATAGATATTTCAGGATTTTTGGGTAGTTATTTTATTTTACTTTATTTAACTTACTGACTATACTTAAGGACAATTGATATGTATTCTTTGATTTTTGCGTGATGATATCGGGTCCTTTTTGTAAATAACAGTAGCAAAGTAGGTTTTCATTTATTTCTTAGTAAGGTTATTTATAGGTTAGGTTTTATTCAATTTATATTGCTTATTTGTTTTAAAAGTTATATTTTTTTGATTAAGCTTAAGTAATAAGTAGTTACATTGGTCATCATTCAAAATTGTCGCGGACAAAGTCGCGGGCACCAGCTAGTATATTCATATTTATATAGTGAAAACCGGTTATTACAATATTACAAACAGACACTCCAATTTTATTTATTTGTATAGATTATGAATATTGTAACTGAAAGTCCCTAATAATAGACTTATTGCCAATATGATCTACCCATAGTGACTACTGCTCTATTGTTAGTTTATTAACATAAGGCGTGTTTCTGTCCGCTTGAGGATGTTTCGGCGGCCCGTCTCAACTGGGCTGTGTTCAAACCGGTAGTTGAAGAACCCGCTAAATTTGTTTCGCTGAGTATTTTCAGTTGGGTGCATTGGATCCGGTGGTAGTATTAAAGCACAACCGTCGTTATGAAGACAAGGTCCGCCTTAACAATTATATTGAATTCTTACCTCAAATATAGACAGAACCATTCGGACAAAATGTAGTAAAATATATTGAAAACTTTAAATTTCAATAAATAAACCTATAATAATAATAATATTTTTTTTATTATCAACTAAACAATTACAACATAATGTAGCTTTGTCTCTTGGACTAGGTGTGAGCCTGTACCCCAGAAGACAGTGGCTTCCATAAAACTAAGTTACAACATTTGTTTAGTAAATATAATTAGATTTAAAGTAAGTTATAATATTAATTAAAAAGAATATAAACTAAGAAGTAAGAGATAGTTACACACATTACAGTCGCAGGTTGTGGTGTGCATATGTGAGTGTGGGATGGTGACCTGTTATTGTGATTGTATTACTTAAGGACTATTAGGAGTGACTCTGTTTGATCATAGTTAAGGCTATTTAGCCACCGTAGAATGGTTTTTTTATTTATTTCCCTCCCTCTTACCTACCACTGCAACTCCTGTAAGCCAGGATCAACAGTGGCACACAATGAAATGACACTGAGCGGTGAAGCTCAAGCATGTCCCGGGGAATCGCTTTAACTATCTTGGATCCCGCAACGAATCCTGGTAGGATAGTTTGTTTAAATTTGTGAGGATTGAGTGTTCTAATATTTATTGTTTTTGGAAAGGTCGGGATTTTATTATATATTCTTGGGATGATGAAACTATAATGACGTTGTGCGAAGGTCGATTTATAAGTAGAGACTGGGTATCGACTCCATCTTTTGTTTTACGGAAGTGTTGGTACTGTCACCTGATGGTATTTTATGAGTGCACAAAATTGAAAAATCTTCCGAACGGACAGCACTTCAGTTTCGTTGTATACTTGGATTGTAGGGTAAGGACAATTGATATGTATTCTTTGATTTTTGCTTGATGATATCGGGTCCTTTTTGTAAATAACAGTAGCAAAGTAGTCTTTCATTTATTTCTTAGTAAGGTTATTTATAGGTTAGGTTTTATTCAATTTATATTGCTTATTTGTTTTAATAGTTATATTTTTTAGATTAAGCTAGAAGTTAGTAGTTACATTGGTCATCATTCAAAATTGTCGCGGACAAAGTCGCGGGCACCAGCTAGTAACTTAATATAATCGTTTCCGACCCTTTTGAAAACTTATAACTGCCTTCTTCCCATCTTTGTGTCGCGGGTTCGTGTCCCGCGCCGGACAACTATTTGTGTGACCCATAAATATTTGTTCTAAATCTGGATGTAATTTGTGTTCGTCTATTATTTGTTTGTATAGTACCCCGCGACACAGGGATTAAAATCCCTAGTGCGAACGTTGTATTTAAAAAAAATAGCTATATATCAATAAAAAAAAGGGTTAAATTTTATAAATAAATACCAGTTCAGATTGATCGACTATCATACGAATTTCTTTTGTAGAAATAGGATCATCTACTTTAAAAGTTTATTGTGTATGTTTTACTTACTAACTAGGTCAACTGACTAATAGCTTAAATTTTTGCATTAATTAATCCACCGTTTTAGATCCAGTGTCTTTCGATTGCCTTTCATTTTAAAATTGCACATCTTGTTATAAATTGCTTCAATGACAAGTTTTGCGAGCTGAGTGAACGAGCAATAGTCGTTTTGCTTTTTGAGTATTAAAACCGAGTAGTGCTAGATAGAAGACCTGAAGTTAGATCTTGAACCCTCCAAACCGTAAATTGTGAGATTCAACGGAATCAAATGGCTCTAAAACCGTTTTCCAATAATAAGAACAGTCGATACCATTGAATAATAATTGCCAAGATGAAGTGGCAGTGGGCAGGTCACATAGCTCGTAGAACTGACGGCAACTGGGGCAGAAAGGTTCTCGAGTGGCGACTGCGAACCGGAAGAGGAACCGTGGGCAGGCCCCCTACAAGACCGATGATCTTATGAGGGTGGATGCGGATAATGCAAGACCGGCAATCGGAGATCTTTAGGAAGGCCTTCGTCAAGCAGTGGCCGTTTTTCAGCCGATATGATGATGATACTATTCTAATAAAATTGTGGAATATGGCTAATGTGATTCGGGTTAAGGAATTATGTTAATCGTATTCAATATTCGAAAATATTTGCTACAGGTTATATACGTCGAATTGGTAAAGCTAAATATTATAAAAGCAAGACATACAATAACACATATCACAAATCAATAATCGGAAGATACAGCGTGGGTAGGTACAAGATGGACCGAGGATCTTCTGAGGGTCGCAGGAAGTCGCTAGATACAGATAGCGCAATACCGGCAATTGTAGAGAATTTTGGTGGAGGCTTTGTCTAGCAGAGGGCTTTGTCCGTCTTTCGGCTCATACGATGATGATGAGGAGACATCCAAGTCCAACTCTACTCTAGATAAGATTAGTAAAACAATGTATTTATAGACATCGCTCACTGCTGGTCATAGGCCTCCGACAAAGGTTTTAATAGCATTGTCATTTGGAGAGGTATCCCGTAGTCACCTTGAAATGCGACTTGCTGACCGCAGTTCTGATCTAATTATTAGTATGAGTTTGGAACACGCTCGAAATATTCTAAAATCAAGTCAACCATATTTAAATCTCAAACTCGGATTCACAAATAATTCACACTTTGTTTGCAGATAGACTCACAGCCATCTACGTAACTGAATACTTTTTATCTGATCATAAGCAATACTTAGATTAGATCGACATTATCATATTCATAATAGGCCAGTCAAACACGTGTCACCTTTCCATTTGCGAAATTGGTTGACCGTGAACCATGTCCAACTAACTTAATGAAATAGTGGCTATTTACATACGCGTAGCTTCAGACAATTACGACGTAGTAACCCGTATTGCATTTATCATGTTGAATATAATGTAGGATTCCAACCAATCTATAATGTGATGATTTATAAAGTTTAACGCGGGTAAAACCGCGGGGCACAGATAGTAGGGCAATCTATACATATAATAAAATCGTAGGATAGTCAAAACTGTACATTGAATATTTTTATAAAGGATACTTGAGGCGTGATCTACGATCGATATCGAAGCCAAAAATATAGTTTTTAGAATTTTTATCTGTTGACTGTATGTATGTCCGGGCTAAACTCGAAAAGTACTACATGGATTTACTTCAAATTTTGCATGAATATTACTAGGAGGTAGGGTCAACATATAGGCTACATATTATCACGCTATCTCTTACGGGGGAGAAGCTATGATAATTTATAAAATTTAACGCGGGTAAAACCGTGGGGCACAGCTAGTAGACAAATAAAATTGGCGTGGTTGATAAATGCTTGCCTTTCACGCCGCAGGTTGTGGGTTCGATTCCCACTCAGGACTGATATTTGTGTGCATGAACGTGTCTGTTTGTCTTAAGTCTGGGTGTAATTATCTATGTAAGTATGTATTTACAAAAGTAAGTAGTATATGTAATATATCAGTTATCTGGTGTCCATAGTTCAAACTCTGCTTAGTTCGGGATCAGATAACCGTGTGTTAATAACGTATCTGTATATTATGATATGTACCCGTATATTTCTGCAGGAAATACCTGAATGGTGTATATGTAGTTTATCAGTTATCTGGTATCCATAGTACAAGCTCTGCTTAGTGTAGGATCAGACGGCCGTGCGTGATTAATGTCCCAGGATATTATCCCTGGTACAATAGCACCAGGATATTAGTTATAACTAGGAGAGCAATGGTCATTAAACAATTCTTGTTAGGTGAACTTGGTCTTGAAGACTAAACTTTACGTAAGAATATGAAGCAATAAACTTATTCAAGCTTGATGTTACATGCATAGGAAATAAACATTGCTTTCTTCTGATTATAACAAATATAAATCATGAAAATTGTTTTAGGCATAGCTGGCTGGCTGGCTAGCTGATAGTTCGCCGAATTACAGCCACTGCTGGACAAAGGTCTCCCCAAAAAAATCCACAATGCATTGTGTCCATTAAGATAAAATGTCTTTTTCGATGCTCAAATGGATGAGTGGCTTTACGTGTTAAAGTAAAACAGCAGAAGCACAAAATTTACCTTAAAACGGTAAAGCAGTGAAAACTTCTTAGACTAATGTCAAAAATCATAAATTTTATCATCCGGCGCGTTTCAAACCAGCTCCATCTAGCAAATAAGGGTAGGCTTTAAGCTACGAACGATACATACTGGCAATTGAATGAACTGAACTGGCAAATTGATGAATTCTCATTTTTGAGATAGGATTTACGTTATGTATTGAGAATAATAGTTACTTCAAAATTAATATTATTCCCTAGACTAAGTTTACTGTACTTGTTGAAAAAAAGAAAACAATTTAAACCTAGTTAACAAGTTCCTTTACTACGTCGTGTGAATCCTATATTCGTCATATGAAAACTTTCATCTAAACTATGGATTACATGAATTGATGACGTTTAATATTAATAATGCACATAATTTGTAATTCGTTAAGCATCACACTTTATATTTTTATACTACTTAGTCGGTAAAGAAGCATACCTGTAGGTAAGCGTCACATGAGAGTAAGTCATTTACCATTATCACTTACGTGTTTTCGACCCCTCGGCACACCTCGATGAGCTTTGACGATGTTGTTCACACCCAGTATCACATATTTCATAATAATCATTTTAAGTCTAACTAGAAGAAAATATTCGGAAAGTCGAAATCGAACTACTTTTAGATTGATTTAACTTAACTTCTCTAATCTATACGTACTCGCATATAAATAGGTGTTATTATCGCAAAGATCCCGGTGAACCCTAACTATTGAATGAATAGTCGTTGCTGAACCCGAACTGTTGAATGAACGGTCGCCGATGAACCAGAACTATTGAATGAATGGTCGTCGATGAACCCGAACTGTTGAACGAAAGGTCGTCGATGAACCCGAACTATTGAATGAACGGTCTTGCATGACCGTTAATCCATCAGTTTGCAACGTGGGTAAGCCGTTATAACTTTTACTTACAGTCGTAATATTGTGATGTTACTTAAAATACTTAGCTTATTTAAAACTAGCAATTGCCCCAACTCCGATCACGTATACTTAGAGCCTAAGTAGGATAGACTAGCTAGACTCTCTCCTACACGGCGTAGTTTATAAAAGCAAGCGCCGCGTCTAAAGCAGCGCAATCGCAATTTTGTTATAATCTACAGATTCTGTCTTTTCAAAGCTTCACGCTTTGCTTGCTTAGGTGTTAGGCCAACAAATATTTTATAAACAACATATTCAAAGTGAGCCCATGAGCTAGATCTCAAGCTGTCCAGTAAATAAGAATGAACACTAAATAACCTTCGCCAGGTAACCCCTTCGGTGTTCTGACCTTGGCTCTGAAGGATTACTGACGTAGATCTTCACATCACTAAAGGCCCAGAGCCATGGGTACCTAACTGCCGTTCTACACGTAACACGTAGGCCGGTTCTCACAGTAAAATCGGTAACTTTAAGGCAACAATTTCATTCATTCTCCACAGTGTGGACATAAAAAATCACGTATTATTTTGCTAGATCCTGGGCCTAGGTTGATGTATCAGTCAGTGGCTTACTCAGCACTTTTGTTTCTATATGATTTGATCAAACCACAGTTCCTATATATTTAATAGGATGTGGTTCTGTGGTTTGATCAAAACCTATACGTAGATACAAAAGTAGATTCTGTAATTTGAATCTGTTATCATAATAAGATAACACATTCAAATGAAAAATCTTCTTCCGTTGTAATGTAATAAATTTTCATTATCTCACCGCGTGAAATCCTGTTTTATCAGTTTTTCTTATTAATTCATATTTATGTATTCATTTGTAAACTAGCTGTGCCCCGCAGTTTTACTATTAGCTCACTCCATACCAAATTTTATTAAATTCGCTCCAGCCATTTAGACGTGAAGAAGTTACAAACATACACACTCACACAGTCACAAACTTTCACCTTTATAATATTAGTAGGATTAATAGCTATATACATATGATGGCTCACTCGCGCTCTCGAGAATCAATCGCGCCTTTTTTTTAAATGCATGGGGCATTTAAAAAAAGGGCGCGATTGATTCTCGTGTGTAGTATCTTGGGAAAACCGTTGCAGAAAATTCAATCCACAGCAGCTTTAGCTTGCGTGGGAGAAAGTTTTGCAGCAATCATTCATGAGATCTTACCCGTCTAATGGTACTCTTGGGTACATCTGTAATTAATATTGACATAAATCAATGTGAATTGCAACGGAATACTAGGGTAGTTTTAGAAGCAAATATTATAAAATGTCATATATCAAATATTCCATTTTTACAGAGTATTTTTAGAAGGTGAAATTTTGCAGGGTCATGTACTAATAGAAAGAGTGTGGAAATTCAGGTAAAACCTACGCCTCATCAACTTCAAATGCCGGATTATCCGCTACGATTATCATATTAATTTACTGATAATGGCTGTCAACAAAAATTCAACACAGTATTGTAATAATCGTTTCCTATTTTTAAGACCTCTAAATTCTGGTGTGACACTTTAGTTACCAATATGTTCATGCATATTCACGAAGTTCATGTGCGTAATAATTAATACATTATTCGTTACTATTAGTTAATATTTTCTTTATTTATGACAACACCAAGGTTACAGAATGACCTTACCTCGCACAAATAACTTAAATTTGTTCCAAATGCAGTATGTACGCATTATTGCAAGTCACATACCTACATAAATTAACTTTTCTTTTCGTAAACATTTCAGCTAAGTAAGTTTTTAATTACTATAGAGGTGCGCATTTTTGTTTTCTGTTAAGGCTGTAAAGGATGCCTACGCATGCCACCCGCAAAAAGTAGTGGGCGGGTGGGTATGTCGGACTCGCACTGACCAAATAATAAACTAACACCTGCTGTAGACTTCTCTTGGCACCTGGCGGGGAGAGCCTCGGGAACGCGGGTATACAGCTCCGATGACCCAGGTGGTTGGGATGTTGATGTTCCATAGGAGGGCTTTGCATTGTCTTACGTCTTTGGGTTGCCTTGCCAACTTCTGCCAATCAGGCACACAAGCACAAACAGATCGCAGTCTTTCCAGAGCTAGTTGCACGTGGCGGCAGTAGTGGACACTTTTATACTGCCACCTCAGCTCCAAAGGGGAGTTGGGCTACCGACTGTGAGGTAGGTATTACCTAGTCAAGTTCATTATAGAGTGAAAGCACGTTCTACCACTCCTTGCGAGAAGAACAAGAAAACTTGCAATAAATCGCTAGACGTCTTCAGCTGATATAATTCTGATGATGACCTACAGGAGTCTAATTTCTACAAATCTTGTATTATGATTTTGTTGAAATTCATGGTTCACTGGGAGCTCACTCCTATACTTCACGTCGAAATAATTTCATAGAACTGCAGTTCTTTCCAGAGAGGTTAGACATTACTTCCTCTTGGTTGCTCAACCAGACGGAACGGCAGCACGCGATTGCGTGCGGGAATCCATATTGTAACGCCAGTGACTTAATTGTGGGTTTAGGTATATTGAAAAAGTGATGAACAGCTGATGACAGAAATAACAGTTTTAATAATTATATGACCGAGAGTGTTTTCCTATTCCATACGTAAGATGTTGTAATACAATCTCTTTATGTGATTTTTTATCTTGCTATTTTTATTACACCTAGACAGGACTTCCGCTTCAGTAAGCCAGTTTCAAGAAGCTAAGTGCATTGCAACTGTGCTATCGACATATGACTTATTTGTTGGTCTAATTGTAGTATTTGTTTCAAAACTCTGGCCCAATAATAATAATAATTTTAATTCAGGAAATTATTCCCATATCCAACACTACAAATTATTAAATAAAAATGTACACATTATTCATTAAAAATAAAATAAATAAAAATAACAAATACTAAAAATAAAAAAAAAAATAAGTTAGAATATACATCACTCACTCAACAAATGGTGACGAACTGGCGTGCAGGTGTATCCACCTCTCCAACATCGCCGAGTCCCACCGCTCGGACAATACGCTCAGGATACCGTTAGTGCTGCATCTAAAGCGACTTAGCAGCAGGGCACTTCGCTTCCTAATAATGGCATAAAAGTCATCGGTTTGCGCCTGCGCGAACATCGTAGAAGCGCTACAAAACCGCGGCAGCCCTAGCAGCACCCTGAACGCATGTTATACTGGACGCGCAAGGCACTGTAGGCCCGCTGCCCATATTTGACCCATAGGCTGCACGTATAAAAAGACTGACAATAGGCCTTAAATAAGGTCACCATTATTGTTGAGTACAGCGTGCAAATCTACGAGCCAACATGTTACAGCGAACCGACAGCGCCCAACGTTCCCGATCTATGTCCTCATTGTCAGATAAGTTGTCTGTGACCTAGTGGCCCAGGTATTTAAAATGGTTAAATATTTAGACTAGCACCGCAAAGTTTTATCGGAGGTGTATAAGACAAACATTTGGTACCAGCTTTGAAAATCATGTATTCACTTCTTAAGGTTATACCTGAGCCCATAAGCCACAGCATATGTCTCACAAATGCTCAAGAGTTTCCGCAAACCCCCAATCGACGGACTGAGCAGCACCATGTCATCTGCGAAGCTGATGTTATTAATAGGCACTCCATCTATTGAGCAACCCGCATTAGCACTGCTGAGCTCGCCGATCAACTGGTTCATGTACAGGTTGAACAAGCGGGGTGAGGATAGGCCTCCCTGCCTGACACCGCAATCCAACCCGTACACGTCGAAATATACTATATAATATTGGTATTTTTTAGTAGAAGCCTGGAGTCAACAATTCCGTTATAACAGAGCAGATAAGCCTCCATAGCCGAAATTAAAAATTAAGAACGAGTTCAACCATTAGAATACCGACATAAGTATAGATTCTAGTCTTGAACTAGAGAAAATACTTATTTATTTATTTATATGGTTCATTAACAATTATTACATAGAAAAAAATAATAATTTATGATAGAAGTGGTAGTATAACGAGTGGTAAAAGTATACGGATGTGTTTACGTAGTGGGGATGTTATTATTAAAAAACAAACACCACATTTTAAACTCTTTACTTTACAAATTTGATAATAATTTAACCGATTTACAGAAATACTGCTAATAAAAAAAATATGCTTATACTCTTCATAAAGTACAGTATGATAAAAAATATGGAAGACCAGTAAACATTACAAAAAAAATCAGCAAATAAATAGTAAATAACTTGCCAAAGTAAGTAAATAACATACCAACTGAAGACTCGCTTGCTTGTTTGCGTAAAAAAACTGGCAGGGTGTTCAAAATTATAGATTTCAATTTTGTGAGGGAGTCGTGGTTCAAGATGAGTTGATCACTGCAGTGATTTTAATAAAATTTACGTTAAACTAATGTTATATCATTGTAATTTGCCTAAAATATATTCAAAATGACTAATAACGCATAGAACGCAATATTCGTCGTATTCGTAATCAAATGGCAATCAGTTCAGTATTTCGAAATTACCTCCTCGAAAAGAATGTTGTTTGATTGAGAGGTTGTTTGATAGATAGCCTTTAGATACTTACATATTTTGGAGTTCACGGTTACTTAGCAATTGCTAGATAACAAGCAGGCAAAATTTCATCTGCCAATGCTGACAGTTTATGACTAATGCAGGTTTCATTTTGCTAGAGCAAAATCATACTTGTCATCACTTTCGCAGAAATAAAATGTAATCAGGCTACATCTCTCTGGCGTATATATAATATTTATTTATTCATAATAATAAAATAAAAATATACCTATAAAAAATAATTTTATATTTTGTCGGGA
The DNA here is from genome assembly GCA_951640165.1 of Pseudoips prasinana. Classification (NCBI taxonomy): domain Eukaryota; kingdom Metazoa; phylum Arthropoda; class Insecta; order Lepidoptera; family Nolidae; genus Pseudoips; species Pseudoips prasinana. The sequence goes on along the minus strand of OX621241.1, from coordinate 11,310,056 downwards.
GTCGTGGTTTAAGTCAATTCAGTATTTTGTCATATAATTCCTCGAACAGAATGTTGTTTAATTGGTAGATATTAATATAAAGTCTTTAGATGCTAACATATTTTGTAGTTTCCGGCAATTGAGCCATTATCAGATGACAAACAGACATAATTTCATGGGCCCGATATAGTCCACTGCTGGGAATAGGCCTTCCCCAAAGGTTTCTAATGTTACCATTTGGAGAGATTTTCCGTAGTCACCAAGAATGGCATGCGAAGTGGCGACCGCAGATACGTGGTAGTTAGTACACAGTAGGCGCTGCTAAAGTCAAACTCAAAATCATTTATTCCGTAAAAATTTTACATTTATGTGGAATCGTCATATTTTTTTACCCTACCGTGCAGTGCATGACGTGGCAGCACTGAGAAACACTGCCAGAAAACTCAGTAGGAATCCTTTTTTTAAATAAAATATACTTAAGATTCATTACAATCATGTGTGTTGACTCAGAACAACTCAATCCCAAGCACATCAGAAATTATGTAATATGCCCTGCTACACAATTTGGCTTTAATAATTCTTTTAAACTTATTTTGCTGCCCGACTACCTGGTTTATCCTTTAAGGCACCCTCAGGATGGCCATGGATATTGATATTGGGTGGCTCTGTTATTATTTCTGGGCCGGAAACACACGGTCCACAAGGATATGAATAATGCGGGTTTTTATATTGCAAGATCAAAATCGTACTTGAAATTACTTCAGGTGTCTTCATAAAAAAATGTAAGGTTGCATCTCCGACCATATAAAAAAATTATACTAAGACCGTGCCAGCTCCGTGTGTGCCTTCGGTTTTCGGTGTGACTCAAATAAGCTCATCATCATCATCATCATATCAGCCGAAGGACGTCCACTGCTCGACAAAGGCCTCCCCCAAAGATCTCCACAATTGCCGGTCGTGCGCTATCCGCATTCAGCGATTTTCAGCGTCTCTCACAAGATCATCGGTCCATCTTGTAGGGGGCCTGCCCACGCTGATAATAAGCTCGTTGCTGTTTAATTTTATTTATATGTTAGCTATATATCATATACTGAATGAACTTTATCAAAGTACTTGTAATATTCGTGGGTTGTTAATCCAACCTTTTGAATTTATTGTTTTAGGAAGGTTATAGTGACCAATTATTATTGATTTTATAACAGGTGGCTTTGGTGTATTGTCTAGTTGAAAAAAGTAATTAATGTCGTATGGTCACGACTAGCCATAATCCTTGGATATAAATCATTTATAAAGCACCATAAAATAATAAATATAAAGATTCGGTAATAATAATAATATAATTGATTTTATTACATAACTCATATGACCGTCAAGCGCGTAAGGTTTAGTTTTAGAAAACACAACCTACTTCCACTTTTCATTATCACGTCCGATTTGAATAAGATGAATAAAGGACCGTATCGAAAGATTTTTTTATTTACTTGGTCAGCCTTCAATTGTTTACACACTACAATCACAGTTTCTTTCTTCCTCTACAAATTGATGTGCAACAATTACTTACAGGATAACACCAGCATTCCCTCATCATCATCATATCAGCCGGAAGATGTCCAGTACTGGATAAATGTCTCTCCCAAGGATCTTCACAATGGCCGGTCTTGCGATACCCAAAAATAAAAAATTAACCATCCTATCCATGCAAATATTATCATCAAAAACAGTTCACAAACAATGGAGAAATAAAAAACCGGCCAAGTGCGAGTCGGACTCGCCCATGAAGGGTTCCGTAACAGCAAGTATTTCAGTTGCTTAAATGAAAGCAAATTGCGGTTTACGATTAACGACGTATTAAAAAATCTACTTGCTAGACAAGTACAGCTCTTATGGTTTAGGAGAAAAGTGGCTGTGACATACGGACATTTGCCATTTGGCTACGGAACCTTAAAAATAAATGGATTTAGAATTTGAATTTGAGACATCATTGAGTAAATTTATTTAATACTTGATTCTGTCACCGGTGATTTGAGGGTTCCTTGCTAAAGATGTAAAACTAATTCTTATGATTGAACTCAGTCTATCAGCCCTCTGCCTGCGCCTTATGTTAGAAGAAGCAAATAGAGCATTATGGACAAATCTTTTGAACTAGCGTACGTTACTTAAAATGACAAAATAAGAACTAGGTTATGCAGTGCGATTTTAGTGCTTAATTACACGTTAAATACCTTGACTGGGTGCCAAGACCGTTAATGCTTAATTACTTCCAAATATTTAATACCTATGAAATTAAAATCAATTGACACTTCGTGCATATATTGCACGAATTTGAACATATTAGCACTTTTGTTTAAGTATTTAGACGTTAAAGTTCATTGATTATTTAGCCCTTATTATGTACAACAATATACACACACATATATATATATATATATATATATATATATATATATATATATATATATATATATATATATAGATAGATAGATATATATATATATATATATATATATACTCGGACAAGGCCTTCAATAATCCTATTAATATTATAACTGCAAAAGCAAACAGCATACATCCATAGCTCACAAATGAGTGGGTTATGGATGTATCATCATCACATCAACCGAAAGACGTCCACTGCTGGACAAAGGCCTCCCCCAAAGATCACCACAATTGCCGGTCTTTCGCTATGATGGATGTATGAATGTTTGTTACTCTTTCACGTGAAAACTTCGAAAGGATTGTGATGAAACTTTGTAACAATATAGCTTATATATCCGAATAATACATAGGCTATATTTTTTAAAGTTTAACGTGGCTTAAACCGTGGGGAACAGCTAGTTAAATAAATATTTCTGAATCGTGGGTGACTGTAAAACTGGCACTAATCTCACACAGACTCAGGACTACTATCTCCCGGTGAAGCAATAAAACCGGCACGAGGGTGGCGAGGTGATAGCGAGGTGATTACCTTAACCACTGCGCCACAGGTCCAGTCAATATGTGGTGGAACTACTATCATTTGGTAGAAAGAATCAGTGACTAAGATGATTACATTGATTTGGCCCAAACTATGGAATTGACCTCGTTAAAAAAAATCGTCCAAGCAAAATCCGAAATAAATCTTCGTTTTGACATAAAGAAATAATGTATGGCAGCGTAGTTTCTATGGTCAAAATTTTGTTAGGTCATTCCTAAATACGTCTAAAACAATAGACCAAATGCCTGTGGGCTAGTTGGCAATCAAGAGCATAAGGAACAAAGGCTATTACTAAACAGTATTATGTTATTAGAAACTCCCCGCTGACACGGAACTAAAACACCCACAATAACTTACCTGCGTACCTACCCAATGAAAACACGTAGATCCGCAGTCAACAGTCTGTACGTATAGTTAAGGCGATGTATTGACAAACAAAATAATGTGGACTGAGAGGCATAGAACCTTCATATCAATACGCTCGCGATTCAACTAGTGTTGGAGGGTTATTCGCACTTAAACAGTTTTAATTTCATGAAGAAAACACTTTAAAAACTTTTATATAATCTTATAATATAAATCTTTAGGTATCCAAATTTGGGATCTTAATTTGTTCTTGTTACCTCGTAATTTCAAAAATCTGTTTTCGAAGAGCAGTTTTTGATATTATTTTTTTTCTGTTGTAAAAATTAACCAATCTTTTTAAAGCTATAACCAAAAGTAAATCAAAGACCCGATGCATAAATAGATACATGTCAGTTTCTAATTGTAAGGTTATATAAATTTTGATAGTAAAATTATTTATCTAGCTTTAAGACTAATTGTTTATAGGAATTATATAAAATAGTAGACTTACACTCTAGCTATCGATTTCTTCATATTAGATATAATAAATATGCGTTAAGGGGAATCAATCGGATAGATGGGCAACACTGGCGGTGGAAGCGATCACAATTGTGATGTTACGGGCTAAGGAGATTATATGGAAGGATAGTGTTCAGACTTGTGTCTTATTTATCCCCCGGCGTGGAGTCAGCCATTTACAGAATGTGTTACAATTGTTGAGATTTTTTTTTAAATCTCCAACGTTAATATGACGGGCCTGTTGGCCTGGTTAGTAGATACGCTGCCTTTCACACCGGAGGTCGTGGCTTCGATTCCCACCCGGGAAAAATATTTGTGTGCATGAATATGTCTGGTTGTCCTGAGTCTGGGTGTAAATTATCTATATAAGTATGTATTTACAAAAGAAAAATAGTATATGTAGTAAATCAGTTATCTGGTTTCCGTACAAGCTCTGCTTAGTTTGGGATCAGATGACCGTGTGTGAATAATGTTCCAGGATATTATATTATTATATCTTCAAGCAGGACAAAAGCTAGTTATGGCATTTTTGGGCAGCTGAGTTGGCGATCGTGGCGTTATAGTCATAGTTTACAGAGAGACGCTGCTGCACAACCTCTGGTAGATATTTCGTCACAACGTCATCTACGCCTCTTTTGGGATGAACTGGAGTCAGCCACACATTACGTATTCTATGCGCCGCCTTAATAGAACAGGAGATCAAACGTTACCTTGAAAATGCAGTGGACATGTTACGTTGTACCGGTTAGCGACATTCGACATATTGAGAGCGCGTTCAGGTTACGCTGCTTACTGTTTAGATTACGTATTTGGTAAGTAGGTACATGATATTGATACCGTGGGAAATAGTGGCATTAATTTTTGACAATGTGGTAAAAGAAAATATTTTCTAATATTTATTTCGCGGTTTCTCCGGTGTCGGTGATATATGTAGATATATATTCTATTTTGATTTGAATGAGTGCGGTTTCGAAATATTGAGAATTAGTAGTTTACAATTGTTATTAGCGTGAACAGGTGTTTAATGATTTAGACAGGAGTAGTTTAAATTAAAGTAGAAAAAAACCTTATGTATTTAATAAAAAATAGTTAAGACAGGTTATATAATAGTAGTAATAAACAAACGATTGAGAAATTACTAGATAATACAAATTTCTATGTAAAATATCTACCAATAAGAGTTACCATGTCAACCAAAATAGACATACACTTATAAAAATCACTTTCAAACCCTCATCATCATATTAAGCGTAAAATGTCCACGGTTGGACTAAGGCCACTCCCAAATAACTCTTCAATTGCCGGTCTTGCGCTACATCCAAACAACAGCTTCCCGCGACTCTCACAAGATCATTTAAAATAAAAAAAAACTTCGTTTAAAAAAACCGACTTCAAAAACTAAAAAGTATAAAAAATATATCTTAATAAAGATTTAATTTTTTACATCACTTATAATATAATATTAATGAACTAATATAATTTGTATGTGCTACCTATTGATAGGTTTGAAGTTGGTGCCAAGCCAAATGTAATAGTAGGTACCTCACTCGCCGCGCTTTACTTTCAGCGGGATAGCTTCGTATTTCTACACAAACAACCCAAGCGTGCAGACGTTGTTGACGGTCGTCATATATTTTTATGATACAGTTTCATCTGTTTCATATCAATTCATATTGTTCTTTAAGCTTATTTACTTAGGTTAATCTCTAGTGTAGGAGTTTCATCACAAAGTATGAAAGCTGTATGTAATATTAACTTTTATTTTGCTTAGGGCTTGGCACCGACTTCAAACCTATCAATAGGTAGCATATACAAATTATATTAGTTCATTAATATTATATTATAAGTGATGTATTAAATTAAATCTTTATTAAGATATTTTTTTTATACTTTTTAGTTTTTGAAGTCGGTTTTTTTAAACGCAGTTTTTTTTATTTGTTACTTTTTAGTGTCTAGCTATGGTTAGGACTTCGAAAGGTGCCGCGCGCCTCAAAACTATAGATCCCAACAAACGAGAACGGAAAAAAGAAACATCTTCCGGAAAAATGTTGTTCGAAACTCTTTTTCACATTCTTGTGGGACAGTGAATGATCTAAAAGACCGTTTGTAAAGTAAGAAAAACTACATAAAATTACGTTCACTCTAAGAAAAGTTGCACAGTACGAGTCTAGACTAGCTAAGATTTATGAAAGTCTGAACAGCAAGCGCATAGGTTAGGCCGTATTTATGACCATCTAGCTAACGAGTCTGTGTGCTGAGGGCTTATACACTAGATCTTATTATGAATTGAATGATCTTATGATCGAATAGCCATCTAGTCTGCTGAACAGAGGGTAAGAGTCTATGAAGACTAGGTCTTATTGATGATCGATTAGCCAACGAGTCTACTGAGCAGAGGGCTGATAGCCTAGGTCTTATTTATCATTTTTTTTTTTTAATAATATTTGGGGACAACTATAATATCTGGGGACAATGTCACACAGATCATCCTAAACCCAAACTAAGCAAAGCTTGTACTATGGGTACCAGGCGACGATATACATACTTATATAGACGGATAAATACATATATACATAGAAAACATCCATGACTCAGAAACAAATATTCGTGCTCATCACACAAATATTTGCACTTACCGGGATTCGAACCCAGGACCACCAGCTTCGTAGGCAGGAGCACTACCAACTAGGCTATGGTGACCGTCTAATTCTTTCATCATTGATTAGATAATGAGTCGGACTCGCCCGTGAAAGGCGGAATGTTTCTTTCCGTAGCAGCAAGTATTTGAGTTGATAGAATGTAAGGTAAATTGCGGTTTACGATTTATGACGCATTAAAAAAACTACTTACTAGATCTCTTTCAAACCAATTTTCGGTGGAAGTTTGCATGGTAATGTACATCATCTATTTGTTTTAGTTTTATGGTTCTCTTAATTTAATGGTTACAGGGGGGGGGGGGGGGGGGGCATTATACGCCTTTGGAAGTGTCTCTCGCGCAAACTATACAGTTAAGAAAAAAATATATAATAAACCTCAATATCATTTTCGAAGTCCTATCCATAGATACCCCACATGTATAGTTAAATGATTTTTTTTTAAATTCAGTCCTAAGTAAGTATAGGGAACCCCCAAATTTTATTGTTTGTTTTTCTATTTTTGTGTGAAAATCTTAATGCGGTTCACGGAATACATCTGCTGACCAAGATTCGACAGTATAGTTCTTATAGTTTCGGGAAAAAGTGGCTGTGACATACGGACGGGAAGACATACAGACATGACAAATCAAGAAGAGCCTTTGTGAAAGACATTTGGCTACAGAACCCTAAAAATGGCAGCATCAAACTAAAGAAGAATCACGTAAATCGGTTCATAAATCTCAGCGTAATCGGTGTACGTACATAAAAAATACGCTGGTGCTAAAAGGTGCGCCTACATGCGCTTCCAAAAAAAAAGCTTATACGTGCGTATGAAACGCTAGTCGTCTGAAATTGTTGTTTATGTTCATGCCAAGACACACTTGAACAGGATGAGTCTAGCTTGACTAGCTAAGATTTACAAACGTCTGTGCATCATCGACATCGTCCACTTAAACAAAAAATTTCATACAAAAATGTCCATAAAATGAAAACTACTGGGCCAATCTATATACAATTTTTATGGGACCAAATGGCAACTATTCCGCATCAAACTAAAAAAGAATCACGTAAATCGGATCATAAATATCGGTGTACATACATAAAAAAACCGGTGAACTTGAGAACCTCCTCCTTTGGAAGTCGGTTAATAAGAAAACATATTTCTACTCAGGAGTCACAAAGTAAAATCATTCACAGATAATATAAAATTAGTATTTACCGTAAGTATAGACTTTCATATTAGTAATGAACCGTTATTTTGACATTACAAATAGGCACTGTAATTTATAATTTATGCACGTTAATAGATGTATTAAACAACTAATTATATATTTAAATATAAAAAAACATACTAAAATCTAATTACAATAATTTAACTCGTAAGGCAAAAAAAAAACACCGTACCAATATAACGCCACGTTGTACAGAGGCCAGCACATCCAGCTACCCCAAACTGTCAAATTTCTTTGAAAGGTTTTTAACTTTATCACTTAAGCATAAGGTTCACTTTCAATTGGGGAAATTTGTCAAATTGGGGTAGCTTGATGTGCTGACGTCTGTACCAATGACAGGACAGATGACTGATTTAGAAATTCATGACGCCCGCCCGTATCATGCGTTCAGAAACCGTCAATACAAAGCGTTCAGAATCGGTACATAACAACAAAGATTTAGACATTTAAGAAGTCACTAAAGTGTAAAAAAGTGGCTACTTCTTGTACTAAAATAATGTAAAAGTCAATTTATTTATATATACACACATGCTGTCATGCTGATTCAAAAGTCCCTACAGATTATTTTGTAATTTGTTATTTTCATCATCATTTAAGCCGAAAGACATCCACGTTTTCAACGCCACATGTAAATGTCACAATAGTTATCAAAGTATTGTTCTAATTAATTAAAGTACAATAATAACAAAATGATATACTGTTTTTAATAAACAATAAAACAATAGTTTAATTTATAAAAGTATAATATTATTATTCTAATTCACTGCAGACACAACAAATTTTTACACAATCATTAATTGATTTATATACCTACCCTAATTGTTTACATAATATGCTGATTATATATCGATTATGTAGTATAACAATAAAACGTAATTCTATTTGTTATGTTTATCTTCAACTTGTCTTTCAGATTCTTTATGTAAATAAGATGGGATGACAATTTGAACTGTTCATCATAATCATCATTATATCAGCCGAAAGACGTCCACTACTGGACAAAGGACTTCCCCGAGGATCTCCACAATAGCCGGTCCTGCGCTGCCCGCATCCAGCGGCTTCCCGCGCCCCTTGCATCTTCCGGTTCGTGGTCGAGAACCATTCTGTCACATCGGCCGTTGGTTCTACGAGCTATGTGCCCTGCCCACATGCCCATGAAGTGTATTATTATTAATTATAAAACATGGATCAAGAATTTCACCAACCTGCCCTTTAAGTAACAGTACCTAAAATGTTTCTTTAATACGATTGTGAGTCATGATTTTTCAGTAAAAATTTACATTTTCTTTAATCGTATCATGTTGTTAGGAATCGTGTTTTCATGATGTCTATTAATTATTAATGAATTAAGTATTATTTATTTGTAATATATTATGTTTATGCCTATTATGAAAATACCTCTTGACTACAATGTACTTCATTATTACCAGTGTTTATACAAAGAAATTAATTTAATTAAATAGAAGAAAAGCGCTATTGAATAAACACAAATTTATTTGCTGTACGACCTTACTGATTATATTTTTCACGTGTGTTATTGAGTTATACTTGTTATTCTGTGCAAGATATTATTAGATTTTGTAAAGGTCTATAAATAGACTTCCATTATGAACTAATCATACTAAAAGTACAATAACATATAATTTTATATCATGAGTAAACAGTTAGGTTATGTTTTTTTGTTTTTAACGCGAATGCATACAGTACGATCAAGCTGTATTAATATATAAGTGAATTAATTCACTGAGATAAACATGTGCTAAGCTAAACAATTGTCATGTGATGTTCTTTATGATATCCAAGCTCGTCTTCACTTAAATTCGATATTTTTATAGCCACTGTTTGCTCTATGACCGGTGGCGGCGGTGCTGCCTAAATATAATAATAATTCGGTAAAGCCCGCGCCGCGGCCGGGACGAAAAGCCCGGCACTTAAAACCCACTAAAATAATCCAACAATGATGAAATGTCTGTATACAATAATGTATGTGTATACAAGTTTAATCGGGAAACTTGTATACACATACAAATGCGACTAAATACAATTATATAAATCTTTGTCATTTATAAAATTTATTTAAATAATGGAGCTGAATGTGTTTATTAGAATAAAGAACTATGAGCAAATGTCTATCTCGTCATGACAGCTGTGAGAAAGCCACTGCTGGACAAAAGCTTCTTGGGGACAAAAGCTTTGGGGATGTGCTGCTTGGCAGACGGGTTGGCGATCGCAGTATGGTGGTCATAGTATTCAGAAAGAAGCTGCTGCTCATCCTCAGGTAGGTATCCCCTCAGGTCGACTTCTACGCTCCCCACGCGATGAGATGGGGTGATGATATTCTGATATTTGCCGCCGTAACCACACAGCAGTTATGTCTATCTATTATTATCTTCTACCGAGTAACGAGTCTGTGGCTTTTATTAGTAGCAAAATGTGGAATTATTTTCTAGCTCGCGTGATGCAGAACAATGGAGCTAAAAGGTTGATCGGCACGTTGATCGAGACAATGTTTGTCACTGAAAAGGTCGGCCCTTATAAGCAAACGTGTGAATTGCTTACACTATTCACAATGGAATGAATTAGTCTTGACCCAGGGGAAGTATGTAGGTCTACTAAAGCTTATTAGAATATAGATCAGTATTATTTAAGGAATCTATCTTAGATAAATAGCAACTCTCGTTACGAAGCTATAAAGTTTTATATACTTAGATACCGCAAACGCTGTATGCCTTTCAATTTATTTACCTTAAGTACTATTGCAGACAAATTTTTTTCAATAGATATAATCGAGAGCCAATTTTCTCTGGCCATCACAAGATCGTTGTCTCTTTTTTACTTGCTAAAGTAATAGGGATCGGTTGAAGCAAGACAAGCCTTTCGATGCAATTGCACGGTCGCTTGGAGTGAGACACGCTCCGGACTGAGATATGCACCAAAATGTCAAAAACTTATGAAAAGTAATTTTAACTTATCACTTCTAATCACGCTAGCAAAAATACTTTTTTTGACCATAGTTTTTTAACGAGACTCACGGTAAGAGTTGACTGGTCTATGGTTGAATGACGATTCGAGGACGTACGTAATAAAAAAACTTGAGAGGTGTCAAGGGACACCCGGATGGAACGAAGTTATTTCTTATTATTTATTATGTACAAAAAACCAGTATACACTCAACAAAAATAATCATCGCGACACCACACTGTTCAATGCACAATAGAAATGAAAATATCTGGCTTGCTTTCTATAAGAGAGAGAGAGAGAGAGAGAGAGAGAGAGAGAGAGACAGAGTAACATGCGCACGCCACACAGCTGCAAAAAGTGTCGTGACAACTTTTCTTAAGAAGTTTTTCCGTCTAGCCCCCTTTCACAACGCGCGATAAGGAACTTCGTTCCAAAAGTTTTTGTTACTTTATGCTCTGTGTGAGTATCGAATTCTAGGCACAGCCTCAATACTCAATGTGCGGAGATTTCATTTCAATAAATTTGTTTAACTATTTTTTTGCTGACGAGGTCCCTCGGCGTATACACGATTTATTTTTGTTAGGTTTCGATAGTATCCGAATTCATATTAGAGAATACATGCAACCTAAAAGCGCACAGACAGTACGGTTTGCAGTAAACTTTAACTCCTTAACGGCTGACCACGACTTTTGGCTTAGCAGCAAGCGTCGTTACTTACGCGACGTCCTGCATGAGCGATCTAGATGCGAACGCGAAGCGGCGCGAAAACAACAAACAGTCGAAACCTATTGAAGTGTCCTACGTGTGCATCGCATCGAATTCGCGTGTCACCGCTTCATAATCGCGTTCGCTTCGAACCGCCTACGTAGGACGTAGCGTTAGTGTTACATAGTGTTAGTGCGCTTGATCTGGCTCTTTCTTTATTTATTGTCTTTAATCGACTTCGAACTACTAATTCAGTAATATGGTATTTTTACTTATATATATGTATATAGCGGCATATTCTGTGTCTAGTGGTTAGTGACTTTACTGCGAAGCCAGAGGTAGTGGATTCGATCCCCACCCAGTACAAATCTTTGTGTTATGAGCATAATTATTAGCTATGTATAATATACATCATCGGTCTGTTTAGCCACCATAAGAAATGTCTCTCAGACAATACGCCGTAAATCGTCTGTAACAGACGCAAAGGCCCTATATATATATAATAATATATAATATACATACATGTATAAAGAAATATATGAGTATATTTGTGAGTTGCTTTGTACATAATAAGTTTCTCACGTCTAATCGAAATCTAAGTCAATTCTTCGCTATTTCTTCTGGCTTCGCAAAAAAATAGTAATTTATAAAAAAATGGAAGTTCGTGTGTATTTAAAAAGTAATTATAAATTTAATAAATTGGCTTTACCCCGTCTTAACTTATTGCGTAGTACCACTTAGATTATACTAAAATCATGAACGCTTCATTCCATTAACTGCGACCGTGTGAAAACGGGCTTCGTACAATGTTAGGTATAATTTAATTATGAAGCCGGAGAAAGCAAATTAAGCGATTGTTAGACCCAAGCAATTTAAGCAATTGTTGGACTTGATAGTTTTAGACTATACAAATTACCTAACTAATGGGTTACCCGAATGAAAATTTCGCGCAGTTGCCTACAATAAACATGTTATATCCGTGATGCCGGAATGTTTAAAACTTGTAGTAAGCATTCACGATTTTTTGGGTCTCTCGCTCGGAACCACACGAGTTTTTACTTACGAAAAAAGAAATCTAAACTCGTGCACTTGTGCAAGGTTTTTTATTTTTTTATATCACATTCTCCAACGAAGATTAAAAACATTTAATCTGCAATTACAGCATGCACTACGATAAAAAGCATAAATAATTAAAATAAACAAATTTTCGAACCATACACATAATAAAACAAAAGTACGTAATAATAGCTAAGGGCGTAAAAGCATTAAATGTGCGCCTTTACAAGTATTCCTGAGGCTCTGCAGTAACAGGGCAGTCGCATCACCACCCTGAATGCATTGTTAAATCAGACGCCAATGACGCGTAATATAGATACTATATTTAGTAGGTGTCTCTAATTATGTAATAGAAAAAAACAACGCAAAAGGTTAACAACGCCTAACTTCCGATGACCTAGGACAAAATTATAACAATTAATTTTTGATAAGGTCACATTCTCGGCATAGTCGCGTGATGTAAAGCAATGAGGTGTAATAAAAGTCGTGTAATGTAAGACCGGTTCCACTGACAGCGGGTTCTGTATGAGATGCCTTTAGTCAGCGGGGAATACCGCCCACACTTACTTGCTAAAGTTGCATTTTGGGCTGTGGCGTGGTTGGCAAATGCTTGCTTTTCTCGCCCGAGGTCGTGGGTTCGATTCCCACCCAGGACAGATATTTGTGTGCATGAACATGTTTGTTGGTCCTGGGTCTGGGTGTGATTATCTATATAAGTATGTATTTACAAAAGAAAAGTAGTATATGTAGTACTTATATCAGTTATCTGGAACCATAGTACAAGCTCTGCTTAGGTTGCGATCAGATGGCCATGTATAAATTATGTCCCAGGATATTATTATTACTATTATTTATGATTGCTAATACTAAAACAATAAAATTCTTAAAGTGAAGCTCTAAAAATACAGATTTCATTCCGTGGAATTATACTGTAGCCATTTTTATTTCAAAATTGTTACAATACTATACTCCATGAAATAAAAATTCTGTTTTAGTGATACATCTGTATTTCACGGAAATGATTATTGAATTTTGAGGTATATCATGAAAACCAGTTGATAAAAATGGAGCAGGTTATCAATTAGACTGTACTTTTTCGTATATTTGATACGCAATTTTTTGGGCATTGGACAGGTTGAAATGGTGAAAACAAGTAATGAAATCAGGCGTTACTTTGCGGAAATCCATAAAAATCAAAATCTCTCGACAATCAACAACGACAAACAATCGAAACTCATCGACTGTCCCCTTCGAGCACTCGACGAGTTAGCAGCCCTTGAGAATGGTCCGTGGAGGACTGAAACACGTGCTAGCTATAATTTGCTTTTTTATATTGTCCTTCTTGCATGTGCACATTTTTGCGGGCGGGAGGGCGGTGCAAATTGCCTCCCGGCATGATTAAACTGACAATTAGCGGAATTAACACTACCTACATATTGATTTTGTATATTGATGGTGAAAACACATATTTTTACCAAAATTGGCAAAAAACATTCACAATGTATACAATAGAAAAGTTGTGCAATAGGTTTCCACAAGTTTCTCTACTTATATTCTCTCCGTTTTGCAAATTTAACGACAATAATTTTTCTGTCATGTCGACTCACGTGTTGGTCCAAGATTTTATAAGTGACAGCTGGCTAGCTACATAGAGCTAGAGCTGTTGTCGGTAATATCTGTGGGTAACATAGTAGAGCTTTTTTGTGTTGCATGTACAGACGCCAGCACAGGTACCCCAATCTGTCAAAGTTCCCCAATTGAAAGTGAACCTTATACTTTTGTGATAAAGTTGAAAATCTATAAAAGAAATTTGACAAATTGGGGAAGCTGAATGTGCTGGCGTCTGAACTTGTATGTCGTTCTCATAAAATAGTCATGACGATTTAAACTTCAGCTTATAACAAATTAAAAGGGGCTGATTTATAAAAAAAAAACGGTCTCATTACGGCAGAGGAAAATATTTAATAACAATAACTTGCACGAATGCAATAGAATGTGAATATATCGAATTTAGGGTAATATTATTTTTAAATTTATATTTAACTATTTAATAATAATAAGAAGCAATTAATAATACATTAATCAAACTTCCACAACTGTGGGATTATTTGCATCAAAGACAAACCTACTAAATCAATCGTCAATCACCAATACCAAATTATCACGCAGGATTATCCAGTTTTATTTAATGCCAGTGCCAATAAAGTAAATATATAAATAAATTTATAACAGTCTTAGGTAGCTAAATGCAAATACTATTGAAGTAGATTCTATCCACGACCTAGTCCGCATTGACTCGGAAAAACTTTTATATCTTCAATCCTAATATAAAGTTGTTTAACACATATCTATGCCGAATTTCTGTAGTCCATGTTCTTTAGTAAACATTTTGATAATCTTACTGGTGCCTAACTCATTTCACATGTATACTACACTTATTGTGTGTACCAAAATATATTTCATTTCATTAAATAAAATCGAACATAACTTGTATGTTTAAATGTATTCCTTAATAACGCATAGATGCATAGATTCAAATGTAATTTGGCACACACTGTAAATGAATTTATCACATATTAGGGTTACCATTAAAAATGAATCTACACGATTGAAACCGTCAACCATGTAGATGATACGCCTGACTATCATTAGTTATTTTTTACAATGGTTTAACTGAGACCGATAATTGATATCATGGGACAAATAGATAGACCCTGCATAATGGCAACCAGAGATTTTTTTATATGAAATAAACAAATAAAACGGTTTTCATTCACATAGACTTTATTGATATATTTTGATATATCTATGATGATCTAATAATCGAAACGACGATTGTTACTTTCAATTACTGATCTTCTTAATAATACCTTTTTACACCTTAAATAAAAAATAACGAATTATATGCTATTCTACATATTTCTAAATTTCTTTTAGGTTATGTCACATAATATGACAACAGTTTAAATATTTGCTCTTAATTACCTGCAATATGACATAGAGCACATTAATCTATGCCAGGTATTGCCAAGTTGTCAAACTTAGCCGGATGCATTAATCTTTTCTTGTCTACAGCAGGAAATACGCTCCTACATCGCTCTGAGTCAACTTTAATCGCTAATAGCTGGCAATTGGACCTGTCTCAATCTTATAATGTATGTGATCAAATTGGAGTTAACAATTGATTTCACGAGCACGGTGATTGAATTATGACGTCAACCGAGCGACGAAATTGCTGCTTGTCAAGACTTCAATGTTTCCTTAGTGGTTTCATAAAGGTTTCGTGTATACCTACTAGGTTAAATAAACATATTCGTCGTAACTTGGAAATAAATCTGTATACTAATCATTATGTGACAATTATAAACATAAAAAAATATCCTGATTTTCCACTTTTTATGTAATAATTTACGTGATACGATAAAGTACAATACCTACCTAGCTTAACGACTGTTGTCTAATGACTACAACCGGGAACGACAGCTTAACGTGCCCAGTAAAGCACAGAGACACTCTGAAATCAAACCACTTTGATGATCACCCATCTATGGACTGACAGCGAGCCTAGTTGCTTAACCTCGCCGATCGCTTACGGACCGGTGAGAGCATCTAGCTATGAGCGTATCTATTTATTTGAATAACATTCATGCTTACCATTTTCTAATTTAAGAATCATAAATAAGTAGTATATTTTTCAATAGAGCTATAAAAATGAAGGAGTCCATATTATTATTACCATTAACTAATAATTTTATACTAATTCTAATTAGTAAATCCTTTGAAACTTACATACTTTTATAACGTCCAAATCTTAAGGATTTGATTTTATTATATGCTTATTAGTTTTAAATGTTTTTTTTTGTATCAATATTAATACTTATGTTAAACAACTATATTTTAGTAATAAAAGGTTTCCTAGTCCCTCACCAACACAATAAAATTGTTTTACTACCTCTAGATTTTCTAAAGAAAATTTTATCGGATGGCAATAGGTACTATTTTAACAAGGAGCTAATCTTATGATACAGCTGGCAGGTGGCCGAGACTCTGTAATTAACTAACGCAATCCCAGCGAGCGTCGCCATGTCTCCTGTATTGGCATCTGATCAATTCAGCTGAAAGGAGAATGCTTTCAATTCGCATACAGTATTGAGTTCAACTACACAATTTGCTTATCTAATGTAGGACATACTGTTATTTATTTTGCCTCTAAACTATCTGCTGCATTCAAGCTTACGTAGCTCTATGGCTAATATATATAATGAATGACTTTGAGGTAACTTTAAAATGCTTTATATTAAAAAAGACCATTACAAAGAACTCAATTAAAGCATATTGTTTGAATTTTACATACTCTCAACGAAGACCGTAATCTCATAAGACAAATAAAAAGGGATTTCATAATCTCCGGTGAATTAAGAATATGTAAATTAAATAAAAATGACTAAACATATTAATAACTTAAATCATAAATTTTACAAAAAAGAAATCAGTTTTTGTTAGTTGTAGATAAAAAGACATAAATAGAACATTATTTACAGGTATTAAGGCCAATTCATTGCTATTTTCCCGACTGAAACGGGAAAATAATAAGAATGTTATTTGTTGCGTGCACAAAGTTGCATTGACCGTGGTCAGGTATATACTTTTGTGACACGCGTTTATAATGTGACCTAATACATGTTATTTCTTGACAAATAAGAGAAGCTTGCTATGAAAAATGTTGTTTTCGTACAAAAGCAAAATAAAATATTATATAAAATACTAGCTGTGCCCCGCGGTTTTACCCGCGTTAATCTTTATAAATGATCACAGCTCCTCCCCCGCAGAAGATAATATGTAGGCTATATGTTGACCCGACCTCGTAGTAATATTCATGCAAAATTGGAATTAAATCCATGCAGAACTTTTTGAGTTTAGCCCGGACATACATACCGACAAACAGATAAACAGACAAAAATTCTAAAAACTATATTTTTGGCTTCGATGTCGATTGTATATCACGCCCCAAGTATCCTCATCACGTATCATCACGTATCATCTATAATGTACAGTTTTGACTTTCCTACGATTTTATTATATGTATAGATAACAGCTTACTTGACAAGTTCCTTAAAATTTTCCCTCGGTATTTTTAGCTCTAGTTACAATACTCGAGGTTCGAGCCTCGTTATAATCATTCAGTCTTCCACTTTGATGTAGAGAGAAGTGAAGTTGCTTTTATCTTGTAGCTCGTATTTTTGCTCAGATTAAATTCATTGCTGGATCAAAAACGTTTGAAGGGATTTTTCAGGACATGCCTGAGCCTCATCGCTCAGTGTAATTTCATTTCGTGGCATTGTCGATCCTGGTTTACAGGAGTTGCAGTGGGTGGTAAAAGGGAGAGACTGGACATAACAATACGCACTTGGGGCTTTATTCTAACCAAGACTACATCATCATTACAGCTGAAAGAAATGCCCTGCTGGAGAAGCTTCCCCAAGAATCATCTTGGGGGGTATGTCATAATCACCACGTTTGGCAGACGGGTTGGCGATCGCGGTATGATGGTCATAGTACTCAAAAGGAAGCTGCTGCCCCACCTCTGGTAGATTTTGCCTCGGGTCGACTTCTACGGCTCTTACGGGACAAGATGCGGTGAAACTTAATCGCTAATGCTCTGTTATATACAGATTGAGATTGAGTAAGGGTACTAGTGTAATTCCTATGATATTAATGTATGTTTATAATATACTTTCTTCTTTGGTTACTACCAAAGTGGAAATTTCATCCACCTGGATGAATTTCAATTTTAAAATTTCATCCTTATCGCCTAATAGCCGATAAGGATGAAATTGATTCAGGTGGATGAATGGTCATCTACCACCGTGCGTTTCACAAGAAACTTTTCGCCGCGCACTAGCCCTCTGTGGAATCAATTAACTGCGGAGGTATTTCCGATCCGGTATAACATGGCAATCTTCAAGAAACGAGCCTATTCTTTTCTTAAAGGCCGGCAACGCACTTGCGGCTCCTCTGTTGTTGCGAGTGGCCATAGGCGGCGGTGATCACTTACCATCAGATGACCCACTTGATCGTTTGCCATCGCTAATTTTGCAATACTGCATTTTATATTTGTTTAAAATTAGTGGTTTACTACATTCTGCAAGTGACACTCATTTATGCTAATACATTATACGTACCATAATGTTTGTAATTTATCAATGTGACAAATTACGCTGACAGAAAAGAGAACAAGGTTTTTCGACAGTTAATTATAACTAATGTCTTTTTTTTTAATTTTAAGTCATTTCACACAGGAAATTAGAATGTGTTGTAAATTATGTTGTGGTTACTTTATTAAGTATAGTTTTAGATTACTTACTCTTGGAAATGAAAGATAGTGCTTTGTCTAAATAAGCAACTAAGTATGTAACTCTTAATTGCCTGAAAAATATAATAAACTAGTGACACACCCCGACTGCACCCGGGTTGACAAATAAATGATAGTAAGTTAAATCAGTACTTTACGATTATAGACTTTAGAAGTCATTATTTGGGTAAAGTATAAATTTACCTTGGGTTACCTTATTGTTTTTGAAAAGATTTACACCAAATTGATTTTAGATTATACTGCCCATGTTACTCGTTAATAGTGTATCTTTCTATAAAATTTGCATACAAATAGCAAATTCTATCCTACATCTTTATTTTAATACAATTAAAATCATTCGTAGTACAAATCTGTTGCAACAACGCAGAATATCTACTAAAACCTGGAAAATCATCAATTTGATCTGTTATTTTCTAAGCTCACCTACACTGGATAAAACCTGGAAAATCATCAATTTGATCTGTTATTTTCTAAGCTCACCTACACTGGATTGGTAGAGGACACTAGTTCCATAAAATTTATGGAATCCCGGTTTAGATTTTGTACAACATTTTAAAATCTAAATTTTATACGCAGCATACACTAAAGTCCAAAAAATTGCCAAACTGAAGTAGTAGTGGGCAGGGCACATAGCTCGTAGAACCGACGGCCGATGGGCAGAAAGGTTCCCGAGTGGCGACCACGAACCGGAAGACGCAGCGTGGCCGGGAAGCGTTGGATGCGTGCAGCGCAAGACCGGCTTTTGTGGAGATCCTTGGGGGGAGGCCGTTGTCCAGCAATGGACATCTTTCGGCTGATATGATGATGATAATGATTATACACTAAAGAGTACAACAGTCATATATGCATTCTCTCTATTCTCTTTCAAAATCTAGAAGGATGAGAATTCAAAACTTTCGGAGCGTAGTGAATAAAATAACGGCAAAGAACCACTTTGGATTGTTTAAGTGTTACTGCATTACCTACTAAGGGTGTATGCTATTGGAAATAATGAGGTGTAGTTAATTATTTATAGTTAAAAAGCTGTTCCCTGCGCGCGTTGTCACTACGATGGCAGTTGCGCCATCTATCGAAGATTGGTCGTACCAACTCAGAAACCTTAATGAGCTTATGCACCACATTTTGCTGAAGATCATCACATGATCAAATGCATAGTTTACGATTCTATAAAGGACATATAGACAAAGATTCATTTTTATATACATTATAATAATATATAGATCACCTTACTGCAAGACAACTGAGACAAGTATTACCGAACACAGAAATTGTTCCGTAACTAATGAAATTGGTCCAAATAAAATTAGTAAGGGTATGTGAATTAGAAACACATTAACATATCCAGCCCACAGCGTTTCTCTATTATTATCTGGGGTCAAAACTAGGGTCAAGCTTTGACATTTGTAAATATCGTGTTGTACCTAGCTTGACTATTGTTAAAGAATGGTTTAGGACTATATTAAATGGTATAAGTGCCTTTGAAACTGACGTGACCTAATTTTATGGTGTACTTACATATCATATTACGACAAGCGGCACACCTCCAGACTCGATCACTTCACCGCACACACGATGTCAGCCGAAAGATGCCCATTGCTGGACAAAGGCCTCTACCAAAAATTATTAATTAATTTGGGAGGATATGCTATAATCTTTGTATTCGTGAATTACATGTTTGATAAGTCCCCTGCGATACAGAGATTTATTTCCATAGTATGGACGAGAACACTATCAGCGAAATTATACGCTACAATGGTCCCCTACAGTCAGTTCAGTGGTACCCTTTGTTCGATCTATAAATTGGTGACTTCTTTTTATATAATGCCGAGTCGCCAAGAAGTATATAGCTCACTTGATACCTCAGTATCTTTAGCTTTTGGGTCGTCATACAGCATGGTATCAGCTCACTGTTCTATTCTATATTTACGAAAAAAAT
This sequence comes from Pseudoips prasinana, assembly GCA_951640165.1. NCBI lineage: Eukaryota > Metazoa > Arthropoda > Insecta > Lepidoptera > Nolidae > Pseudoips > Pseudoips prasinana. Next base: position 11,289,340 of record OX621241.1, on the reverse strand, counting down.
ATTTTCTGTTCTAGACGTTTATGACAGCCTTTAAATACAGGATATTTTAATAGCCATGTAAAAACTTCAAGTCATAATACCTACTAAAAATGAATAAAATTTTATTCACATTTCACACAAAAGCGTTTGTAAATGGTCGGAACTTGTTTGTAGTAATAAGTACAGTAATACCCCGACTTACGCTAGCAAAGTTTAATGACTCATTTTGAAAAGGCTGGATAGGCGGGTGAGAGTTGGGCGGCTTTTAGAAACGTTTTGAGTCACTAGCGCTCTAGGTTAAAAAGGAAAACGCAGGCCACTCGTTCGCTTAGGTCCGAAAGGCCATATATCAATACGAATGCAAACCAAGAAAAGCTAACGCGGATACTACCTACTACAGAAAGAAATAGGCTTATTTTAACTAATAACCATGAATATCGTGACAGTAACTCATTACCATACTTCAACTTCCTAATTTGAGAAGTGGTGTCGGCAACTTTGATTGATTTCCTCATTCCGGATTTAGACTGTCAATAACTTAAATGTAAGTTGAAAATCTCTTTAGAACCGACGGCAAAAAAATCCGTATTCGTATATTGTATGTACGATTTTTTCAAAAGCTATTTATTCGAAATTAAGGATTTTGCATAATTTCAAATAAAAACTTATTTATTTTAACCTATTGTATTAGTTTATCGTAAATTTTATTTTATAGCGAATAACTCGCAATGCATAACGTAACCTAAACTCAAAAATAGGAAAATACAGATTGCATATAAAAACTAAAATTTGATCACATGCAACTGCGACCATGTAGTTAGCCATGTTTCTAGAAACAAACCCGATGAAAATAATCCAAAGTATTAGCATTTAATCTGCGCGTGTGTATAGAATAAGCTATTATACTCGTCTACTCCCATGATCATTTTAAAGAATCAACGATTAAATGTGTTGTAGAATTCGGTAGAAACTACAAAATCTATAAGGCGAAATAGAATAAAGAATTTTGACATTTATTTATTTCATCATAGCCAGATACTTACTAAGATTATTGCTTACAGAAAAGTTTATGTATGTACCAAATTTCTTTTATAGATTTTCACCTTCTTCACAAAAGCATGAGGTTCAGCATGAGGTTTGATGTGCTGGCGTCTGTACAATATGTGGAAACATTTTAACAATAGGAATTGTGTGAACGGGTATATAAAATACAAAATATACATTAAATGATGAAATGATTACACAGGAATTTCTTCTCGGTTATGCAAGAACCATGTGAAAAATTACCTACAGACAGTTATTAAAATATCAAACATTAAACAAATAACCTTTTAACAAATCGCTCGCGTGACCACAGCACTTAATGCAACGTCCGCCAGCCATAGAATTATTACTTTAGAGGTTTACTGTGTAGAATCGAGAAAATTATCGATATTAATTGTATGTTAGCCGCTGAGCACATTTTGTGTAGCCATGGGTAACTTCCTTAATCCGAATTCGTGATCTGAAACGCCTTTATGTTGTGTGACAGTTACCGATATGTTCAATGTTGTAATAATAATTACAAATACACCATTCACAGATAAACATAAACCTACATAAATCTACCACGTGTAAGTCATATTTGTACAAGGACAGTTCCGGTAAATGTCAATTTTAAAATCAGAAAAAAAAATATATAGTAGTTGTGCCCCGTGGTTTCATCCGCGTTAATCTGTATAAATACTCATGAGTTATTCGGATATATACGCTACCATATATACAAAGCTTCATCAACATCTGTTCCGTAGTATTGCCTGAAAGATTAATTCATGCATATATTAATACTCATAAACTTACGCATTTATAATATAAGTAGGATGATAATAAACAAATAAACGTTGTGTGGCTGACGGCAAAGAATATCACGACCCTATTTCATCCCGTGGGGGTTGTAAAAGGGAATATGTACACACGGCTACACATCTTTACTGGTTAGTGTTTTATTTCCCTAATGAGTTCGCTGAGCTCGTTTTCCTACTGAGTTCATTCTCGTAATATCGAAAATGGAGTCCAAATCTTAATTAATAACCGAGTCCATTTTTGTAATGACTAGACAGAATTCGGTTCTTAACGACGACGCCCGCTATAAGTTTTTACAGTTTTTTTGTTCTTGGAAACTTTAGTAACGTTTAGGGCAATGAAGTGGTCCTCAGCCAAATCATTATTTTTCATTGCAAGTAAATCACTCTTCCATATTTATTTAGTGAAAACATTATAGATTGTATTCTTTTACAACGGCAGCACGGCCTGCCCAAAATATTTCTACAATGGAGTTGTCTCCATAACTCTATTGTAGAAATATTTTGGGCAGGCCTTAGTCTGGAAGTACACGTCATTCAGCTGACACGATGTCTAAATAAATACGCAGCGGCTAAGACAGTCGCCTCACCGCTTCGTGTTGCGGGTTCGAGTCCTGCGCTGGAGAATTATTTGTGTGACCCATGAATAGTTGTTCTGAGCCTGGTACCCCGCGACCCAGGGATGCTAGTGCGGCCGTTGTAAAAAATAAAATATAATCTATATTCACGTGCGATGAAAAATAATGATTTGACTGAGGACCTTTTCATTGCCCTAAATATTACTAAAGACTACGAAACATTAAAAAATAGTAACCGTTTACAGCGGGCGTCATCGTTTAAGAACCGAATTCTATCTAGTCATCACAAAAATGGACTCGGTTATTAAATAAGAAATATTTTTTTATATTGAACTGATTGAATTGAACAGAATAACCCAGTTATAAATAATAATATTGGTGCATATCATGACATAAGACCCATAATTCAGTGCGCAGCTATAATCATTTGCACATTTAGATTCATTTGCAAAATTGAGTTGTTAACATTTCTCCATAGCGTTTAAATCATCCGGGTATAGACCTGTTTCAACAGATAAATTAATGAAGTCCGCAATAGGATTGGATAAACTGTCACTTATAATTTTAATATCGGAAACCCTGACATTATCTAAACCAGCAGCCTTCCTTGAATTGAGTAGTTTAATTATTTTGTGTAAACTGTTAGCTAAGGCTTTTTTAATCAAGATACTATAATCTTGACGTTTACTTGTAGCGATGGAGTTAATAGTTAATAATATATAGGGACAATGTCACACAGATCATCCTAGCCCCAAACTAAGCAAAGCTTGTATTATGGGTACCAGGCGATATACATACTTATATAGATAGATAAATACTTAAATACATAGAAAACATCCATGAGTCAGAAACAAATATTCGGATGTAATGGAGTACATTAATTTAATATTTCAGTTCTGAATTATTTCTTTTACTTATTTCTTTAAGTGGCAGCGGCGGGGGCACATAGCTCTTAGAACCGACAGCCGCCGGGGCATGAAGGTTCTCAAATAGCGACCACCAACCGGAAGACGTAGCGTGAGGGGCCTGCTCACGCTGCGTGTTCCATGGACAAGATGGACCGATGATATTGCAAGGGTGGCGGGAAGCCACTGGATTCAGGTAGCACAAGACCGGCCATTGTGGGGATCATTCTGGGAGGATTTGTCCAGCAGTGTACGTCTTTAGGCTGATATGATGATAAAGTTTTTGAAGAATGCTTCAATAAAACTATGTGCTTAGTTGTCGCCTTTGTTTTTAGTTGAAAGTGCGCAATAAAAGCCCTTAGTACTAGTAGTCGCATCAATCTACAATGACATTATTCCTAGCATTTGATTTATAATCTCATGTACGTTTTTACGCTTCTTAAATTATCATTGATTTGTTGTACATATTTTTTTTGAGTTTGAACTTTTTATTAATTATATTTCTTACTAGCTGTGCCCCGCGGTTTTACCCGCGTTAATCTTTATAAAATATGGCCTATGTGTTATCCTAACTATAAAAATTAGCCTATGTTCTTTCTCAGGGTCTAGACCATCTGTATACCAAATTTCATTCAAATCCGTTCAGTAGTTTTGGCGTGAAAGAGTAACAGACAGACAGAGTTACTTTCGCATTTATAATATTAGTTAGGATTAGGATTATATAACTATTTTTTTATCATTTCAATTGTTTTTATCATCATAAAATATTCTACCTCTTTTACCACATAGTCTGAGAACATTGAGATCGATCCAAGTAAATTTGAACTGTTTCGAGTGCTTGCTTGTCTTGTTTTGAGTGTTTACGCTTATTTTTAATATTTGCAGATTTAGATGCATTATTTAAAGAATTATAAATAAACTTCAAAATGTTGTGGTGGGAATTCATATTGCTTGATTTAGATTTCTTAGACTTGTCGTAAACAAAATGGGAAGTCGTCTTAATTTAATGTTTATTCTTATTTACAAAACAAAGTTCGTACTAAAAAATTCTTTACTTACACAAATGAAACTCAGTCATGAAATTAATTACAAAGTATATTTATTACAAGACTCACTTTAAATTTCTTATTTTCTACTAACCATGGAAGAAATATTTTCCCTTATCATAACTCTGAAGAGAAATGCCGCACGTACGCATACGAATTATTTTTATAGTAATTTTATTGCGAACTGTGCATATAATTTAACACTAATTAATTTATAAATAGAAACACCATTTTAATTCATAATCCCTGTCCTAAAATAAACTAATTATGAATAAAAATATATTAATATGTACTAATTAACTTAATTTGGATTAATTATAATTACTTATATTATTTTTACTAAAACGGCGAGCATGTATGAAGAATATAATGACAGTAATCGAGGCAAAAGACGTGTGCAAAGATCGTGACAAATGGAAATCCGTTGTCTCTGCCTACCCCTCTGGGAAACAGGCGTGAGTCTATGTATGTATGTATATTATTTTTATATATAGAGGGCTCTCATGTAAGAAGGCCGTTAATTTACTACGGCTACTACATGGTTTATGCTGTCAGTAAAACGAAAGCGTTAAAATTACTTTGCAATTTCATTTGAATAGAGCAGAATAGATTTCTAATCTCTGGAAGTAAATTTTAATAGACTAATCTTTCTTTGTTAGAGGAAAGGAAGACGATATGGATTTATTCACGATGCCTGAGACCTTTACCTACCTTCTAACTACTAAAGACGGGTAATCGTCAAAAATGTTTTCTAGCTAGGTAAGTAACTAAATCATTAGTATTATAAATTAAATGTTATTTCCACATGTTTTCATACAACCCGCATACCTAAATATCTATATGTACCTGGAAATAATTATTTATAGTTAACTATGTTACTACAACAAATAAGATAAGAAAACCTTTAAGATTGGTAGGGGACAGCGTTCATTCGCTCGAAGAGCAGCCTGACTGGGGAAGTACCTCCACCTTACAGAAGACATTCCTTAATAATAACATTAATAATTTAACGTTATGTTTCTGAGTGTGAGTAAGGTCGCCAGAGCTCATCGGGGTGGGGGAAGGGTCAGCAACACTTGTTTGCTGACTCTTAAAGGCCGACAACGCACCCGCGACTCCTCCGGTGTTGCGAGTGTCCATGGACGGCGGTGATCACATACCATTAGAAAAACCTTTTATATTTCATTTTATTATTTCTAAAAGCTTGTTAAGTAAATGACTGTAAAGCAAAGCAACTCCACTAAAATCACTTTTGCTATCATATTTATTAGAATACTTTATTTGTTATTGTCAAAATAGGTGATGAACAGTAAAGCACAGTCAATAATTACTACAGAAACATATATATACCACCATAGTTTCTCACGGCGGCTATTTTGTGCAACATCCGTTTTGATCCACAACAAACTTCACGCAATGCTCAAATATCAAGTTTCACGCCATTGAATTAAATTATGAGAATTAATATATTATGTTTCTGAACGAATCTTATTATGTTCAATAGATTATAGGGGAAAATAGATATTCCGACATTAATAGCAGAAATAAAGAGAATGGATAGGCCCCACATGAATTGTAAACCAAACATCTAACTGTTTTAGAATCCATACAATTTTTCTTTAGAACCATCGACTTGTACAGACGCCAGCACATCAAGTTCCCCCAATCTGCCAAATTTCCCCAATTGAAAGTGAACCTTATGCCTATGTGATAAAGTTTAAAATCTATAAAAGAAATTTGACAGATTGGCGTAGCTGGATGTGCTGGCGTCTGTACATTACTTATATGGGAGCATGCAGTAATACCCCTTGAATGAGAAGAGAATTATTAAAAATGTTTCACAAATGACGGAAAATCGCATAACACTGATACTAAACTAAAACTAAAACCTAAGTTGATATGATAACCTCCTTTTTACGGTTCCGTAGCCAAATGGCAAAAAACGGAACCCTTATAGATTCGTCATGTCTGTCTGTCTGTCCGTCCGTATGTCACAGCCACTTTTTTCCGAAAGTATAAGAGTTGTATACTGTTGAAGCTTGTAAAGTAGATGTAACAGCATTAAGATTTTTAAACAAAAATAGAAAAAGATCAATAATTTTGGGTTGTCCCAATACATAGAACTGAAACTCATAAAATATTTTTTTCATCGTATCCATACATGTCTATGGATAGGTCTTCAAAAATGATATTGAGGTTTCTAATATCATTTTTTTCTAAACTGAATAGTTTGCGCGAGTGACACTCCCAAAGTGGTAAAATGAGTGTCCCCCCCCCCCTGTAACTTCTAAAATAAGAGAATGATAAAACTAAAAAAATATATGATGTACATTACCATGCAAACTAACAATAGTTTTTTTTTATACGTCATAAATCGTAAACTGCAATTTGCTTTGATTTAATTAACTGAAATACTTGCTGCTACGGAACCCTTCATGGGCGAGTCCGACTCGCACTTGGCCGGTTTTTTAAAGTAATTTAATGGTGAAGGTTTAAGTAGGCCTTAAAACAACTCAATATTATATAATGACTATTGTACTGGATTACCCGGGACCCTTACTTTAACGCGTCCTGCGAAGCACGGAGACGCTTAGAATAATGTAAATGTCTTTGAAATACCCACAAACTACAACAACTTTTATTCAGTCGGTAGGTACTTTTGTCTATTACCAAAGAATTTCTCGGATTACAAGCATTCTTTCTTTGGAAAAAGATCTCACATTAAAAAGATAACAAATGTTTTCACCCGATGCCTTAATACATTGCACTAATAAGTTTCATTTAGAACTTATCTTGTAATCTTCATGTTTAAATAATGAGCTAATCATTGTGAACTTTTTATTTCACAAACGTGTATTGTTGAGTGTGAGATCACTCTCACAATGGTTTAGGAAGATATATTTACATACTAATGGCAATACCATAAATTAGGCATCTTGTGATGCATAGTTAAACGATATAAACAAGAATTTATAAATAATAATAGAGGACGTTGACTTGCGGCTAGCTTTCCTAGAGGATGATGAGATGTACAGTTTATTGCGTAAGGTATATAAACGGTACAAAACGCTTCGAAAAATATGTTGCAACTGGCGGCTTTATCGCAAACCGCGAGCTCTTCTAGGTAGCCGATTCGTGTGGGAGGGACCAGCTTTTATTAGAAATGGATAATGGTAGCAGAAAGTTTACTTACTGATGATAGAAGAATAAAGAACATTATATAAATATCTTGCGACAAACAACATACTGCCATCTGATCCTAAACTAGGCAGAGCCTGAACTGTAGCAACCAGACAAATAATTAACATACTTATATATTTCTAAATACATAAATATTATATATAAATTACACTCAAATACAGAACAAGAGCCCGAATGCTCATCACACAAAGATTTAGCCTGGGTGTGGATCGAACCCCTAACCTTTGGCTTAGCAGGCAGGGCCACTAACCACCAACAACCTAGGCCAGTCCATTGACAGTATTGATATATTTTAATAATACTTATAAATAATGTACTAATACCTAATTTATGTACATAATGATATACAGAAGAATTAGAATGTATATATGATATAATATATATAAATAAGAAAACTGAATCTAAATCGTCGTCTGCGGGCAAGGTGCCCTGAAAGCTGCTAACATTATCCCATTGAATAGTATGTAAGTTTTGGTTATATGTTTAATATAATATTGCAGCTGAAAACTTTCATAATCAAACTGAATTCACCAGATATTATTGAAAAAGTTCATACAATGATCTAAAAGAATCACACATCTTGCCGATAGAAGCGTGCCAAAACTGGTTCAGATAAATATTAATGAATCCTAAGAATTAATTGGTACGTACTTACAAAAACTGCAAATCTATAAAATAGCTACGTCAACATCATGATGTCGGCCGGATCTTCTCCTCCTGCGTTGCCCACTTCCTGCGACCCTTGCAAGGTCGTCAGTCTATCTCCTGAGCGGTCTGCTCACGCTGCATCATCTGATTCATGGTCGTCACTCGAAAACCTTTGGGCTCCAGCGGCCTTTAGTTCTACAAGCTATAAGCTCCACCCGCTACCACTTCAATTTGGCAATTTTTCGAGCTATGTCTGTTACATTGGTATCGATTCGATATATACTCCCAAATTTAATACTAAGGTTAATGATCCTAAGTACTAAATTAATATACGCCAAGATTTTCAATTACAAATATTTGTTAAATATATAAAAATATTTCTATATGAGTCGAAGTAGAAACACAGATTTAAATTCATAAGTAAAATTTCTCGAAACCTAAGAAATGCTTGGATTAATTTTAGTAAAACCAGCTCCTCTGTATCCCACTCTCTCGCTCTTTCCAATGAATTAAAGTAAGAAAAAAAATAAGTTGTAAAAATATATTTCAGGAAAACTGTCTCTGAACTGATTTTCATAGGATTTGAAAACATACCATTGCTAAATAGATTATAAAATACTACTATGTGTGCCTAAATTTTAACATAAGCTGTGACAAATGAACATTATCGTACTTATTACATTTCTGTAATAAATATGTACTTCTGTAATTTTACAATTATTGTATTAATTCAATCTACTGTCTTAAAATACGCACTTATCTCTACAATCCACATCACACACAACTTTTATTAAGAAAGTAATTAACTTTCCTCGAGAAAGAATTTTATCTCGAACGCTAAAAAATCGTGGGACAAGTCACAGATCCACCGTAATTATTGTACATTATATACATAAAACAAGATGACGGTTTAAGAGCTACCTATTGTTAATGAATAATTACATGCCGAATGTAGTACTCACATTTTATTACGAATAATTTGGTGAGATTTCTAAAAACATTTGGTACACAATGTAGTATGACACATATTTTGACATTAATAGCAGAATTAAAGAGAATGGATATCCCACACAGAAATTGTAAACCAAATATGTAACTGTTTTAGAATTCATACAATTTTTTCTATAAAAAATTTCACTTGTACAGACACCAGCACATCAAGCTACCCCAATCTGTCAAATTTCCCTAATTGAAAATGAAGCTTACACTTTTGTAATAAAGTTAAATATCTATAAAAGAAAGGTCATGGCCCATAATCCGACCCGGTTCAAAAATGTTTTTGTACAAAAACGAAAATGATGGCAAATAATGCAGGCATAACCCACTGTTCATTATATGTAAAAAGAAAAAAATAATTCAATGGAGAGATCTTGCAGTAGACCGATCAAAATTGGATAATAATTAGCTGCACCAGCGGCTTCACCCCTCTCTAAATTATTTTATCCCATGGAAAAATGTCACTGGGATAAAAAGTTTACTATGTCCGTCTACAAATCTAATATGTATATAAGATATATTTTTTTGTCTATTCATAGGAATTTGACATGACATGATAGATAAAAAATAATTAAATAATGTATTTTCTTAATCTATGCTATGCACCTAAGGTATTAAGGTGAGTATAGACTACAACATTTACTTGTAACAGAACAACGAGCTGCTCTATTATATGTTCTAGTGTATCATCCTTTTACGAACTAAACGTCAAGCATGCTCGACTCTTTGATACAGCCTATTGTACAAACCAACGAGCATATTGGTGTAACTCGCTGTGAGCATTTACCCATAACCACGCCGAGCATTCGCAGGAACGTTACATTACATGGAAATGCTTTGGAAACTGAGCTTTTGCCTGTATTGTACCATTCGTAAAAACGTTACATTACACAGAAATGCTCGAGAAAATGTTGTAGTCTATACTCACCTTAACATTCTTTACATGTATATCTCTACGGGGCAAGCAATTTAACCAAAATCGGTTCAGTAGTTTAGACTTGAAAATAAAACAAGCAGACTTACTTTGCAATTGTTTTGTTAAATAAAAATATCATCGTGACACTTATAAAGCAAACTCGTTCGGTCAGGTAATAAATAACACGTATATTGCTATCTCGGTCTCACCCGAGCTTTGTTGCGGTCGCGCAATAATACAATGTATTATATTTTATTTCATGATCCCCATCAGCCACAGTGATGCACCACTTACCATTGAAAAGTATAATCATTTGTCTTTGATTCCCCCCATATTTCATTTCTGTACGCCGTAGGTATATTTTTTATACTAAATGGGCCATTACCTTTGACAGATTGGAGTAGATTGATGTGTTAAATAATTTGGTGAAATTTCTTAAAAACATTTGGTAGCAAGACAGTAGCGCGTCTAAATGCAAACAATTGGATCAAGTTAAAAGAATATTGTATTTTTTTATTTGTATAAATTCGATGTAAGATCTAAGTTAATCGGTGGAGCCTCCCCGATTCCTCCCTATCTTCAACTTAGACTTCGTGATACGAATATACTCCACTTTATGTTTGATTTGACCCAAACAAACTATATGAATCAAATTATACAGAAAGTGGAAGTAGAGTTGTTCAATTTGATTCATATAGTTAGACGGGCCTGTTGGCGTGGTTGGCAAATACTTTCTTTTCACGCCGGAGGTCGTGGCTTCGATTCGCACCCAGGACAGATATTTGTGTGCATGAACATGTCTGTTTGTCCTGAGTCTGGCTGTAATTATCTATATAAGTATGTATTTACAAAAGAAAAGTAGTATATGTAGTATATCAGTTATCTGGTTTCCATAGTACAAGCTCTGCTTAGTTTGGCAACAGATGGACATGTGTAATACACGTCCAAAAAAAATTAGACATCCTCATTCGCTGTTATCACCTAAACCTAAAAATTATGCCCCTATATGATGAAATTATACTCCTATGATTATAGTCAAGTTGCCAGAGCTTATCAGGGTGGTCAATGCAAGTGTTAGTATGTGATGCCCCCGGTATAGCAAAACTCGAAAGGCAATGGTAACCGCTTACCTCCCCACGGGTCTGTTGACTTTATAGTATACAAAATACCTACTATTGTATGAATTAACTACCTAAGTAATTGGGTTTTAATATTAGTTCACTAATAGGGCCATAATTATCCATAACTAGCGGCCCAGTACGTGCTTCGCTACGTATAAGGCATACTAATAAAAAAATATTATTAAGTTCATTTATACAAACAAAAAAATATTTTAAATTGCTAAAAGATGTTCATTTTACACTTTTTCAGGACTTTTTAAAATTTTCTCTACGTACCTTCCCTGGACTTCCACGAATAATTCAAGACCAAAATTAGCCAATTCGGTAAAAGCGTTGTTGAGTTATAACATTACAACGAAAAGTGGCATTGATTTTTATATATATACCTAGATGTCATTATGTTTGATCGAATCTTACAAAAGATGAATATAATTTAATTCGATCAAACATTAACTAGATAATCCCTCTAAATAAAAAACTTCTATTGTAATATTATGCACTTAACACATAATTTAGACATGTTAATTATGTCGGCACTTTATAGTGTTTTTATGTTCAAAAATGCAATTATGATCATGACTCATTTTATTATTATGCAGGTATACACTATCGGAATGTAGGTGTTTTGTGCAAGTGTAATATTAAAGCTGTCTTGTTTAAGGTCAAACAAAATAATGTAATTAGGGCTGATATCAGTGTTGCCAGATCATATTAGTTACGTGCTTCTGTACTTTGTTCTTGTACATTGACTGTAGTTTATTTTAATTAATGGGAGTCAAGTGGTTGGTGTTTGATTATATTTTCATCATAAATTACAGTAGATTAATATAATATTACTTTTTTGGAAAGAAAATATTGGCTTTAATTATCATTAGGCAAACCTGTTATGACAAATTAAAATTGAAATTGAACAACCCTAGTTTAACTACAATTAAATATAACTTAAATTTTTCATAACTGTTAATTCTATGTTAAATCATCACATTCTGATCATATTTTAACATTATCTCTAAAATAACAAATCGGTTTAGCGACACCACACATCCTACTCTGTCAAGAAAGTACCGGCAAAAGATCAATAATATACAAAATGTTTGTTATTTATCCAAATTTATTTTATCACCTTCAAAGTTTGCTCTTTCAGAAACGATACACTTACGCCAACGAATAATCCATTCATCAAAACATTTTTTAAACGCTGCTTTCGGAATTGAGTTCAGTTCTCGCCGCGAATTCTCCTATATGTCTTCTACCGATTGAAAACGAAGTGGTAGTTTGAGTTTAGGAAAAAGAAAGAAGTCAGCTGGAGCCATACCTGGTTAATATGGTGGTTGCTGGATGGTATTTGTTGAGTGTTTGGTCAAAAATTCGTTCACAATGATGGCCTTGTGGAAGAAAAAATTGCCAAATGCAAGAATTTTCTTTCCACAAATATGGCCATTTTCGTCGAATTTGCGCTCTTAAACGCCGCATAACGCTCAAATAATATTCTTTAATTACCGCTCGAGTCAAAGAAAACAGTCAACATGACTTTGACTTTTGATCGACTATGGCGTGGTTTTTTCGGTTTCGGTTCAGTGGGAAGGCGCCAATCCGAAGCTTGTTCACTAGTTTCCATGTCAAACTCGTAAACCCGCGTCTTGTCACCAGTAACAATGCGTTTCATGAATGTTGGGTCGGAATTGACTTCTTCTACCATGTCCTCAGCGACTTTCATGCGATTGAGTTTTTGGAGAAAATTTAGATCTTTTGGGACTAGCCGAGCGGCAACATGTTTCATACCCAAATGATTAGTTAAAATGGTACGAATCGACTCGTGAGATACAGAAAGTTCGGCGGCTATCTCTCTCAGAGTTGAATGAGGATTTCCAGTCACTATTTCCTTCACTTTTGCGATGTTAACTTCAGTTGCAGACTTTGATGGACTACCAGAGCGAGGCAAATCTTTCATCACATCTCGACCGCTTTTGAACGCTTTGAACCACTCATAAGCACGAGTTTTTGATAAAGTCGATTCACCCTAAGCCTTCTGAAACATTTTCAGTGACTCCGAACACGAAATTCCATTAGCGATGCAAAATTTAAGACAAACTCTTTGTTCGATATTTTCGTCCATTATGAAATTCGCAATACACACTATATATGATATTACTAAAACCAGCACTGTATTTAATATAAATAACAGATGCAACTCAAACTCCGCGCCAAAATGGAAAACAGTTGTGCCATTCTAACAACAACAAAAAAAAAACAAAAATTTGAATTTGGAACCATAAATAAATCATCCATTCCCGATACTTTTTTGACTGAATGTGTATTTAATAGAAATAACAGATGCAACTCAAACTGCGCGCCAAAATGGAAAACAGTGTGCCAATCTAACAACAACAAAAAAAACATAAATTTGAATTTGAAACCATAAACAAATCATTCATTCCCGATACTTTTAAGGGTTCCGTAGCCAAATGGCAAAAAACGGAATCCTTATAGATTCGTCATGTCTGTCTGTCTGTCTGTCCGTCCGTATGTCACAGCCACTTTTTTCCGGAACTATAAGACCTGTACCGTTGAAATTTGGTACGTAGATGTATTCTGTGAACCGCATTAAGATTTTCACATAAAAATAGAAAAAGAACAATAATTTAGGGGGTTCCCCATACATAGAACTGAAACTCAAAAAATTTTTTTTCATCGTACCCATACGTGTGGGGTATCTATGGATAGGTCTTTAAAAATGATATAGAGGTTTCTAATATCATTTTTTTCCTAACTTAATAGTTTGCGCGAGAGACACTTCCAAAGTGATAAAATGAGTGTCCCCCCCCCCTGTAACTTCTAAAATAAGGGAATGATTAAACTAAAAAAAATATTTACCATGAAAACTAACAACTAAATTTGGTTTGGACGAGATCTACTTAATAGTTTTTTTTATACGTCATAAATCGTAAACCGCAATTTACCTTTCATTTAATCAACTGAAATACTTGCTGCTCGGAACCCTTCATGTGCGAGTCCGACTCGCACTTGGCCGGTTTTTTGACTGAATGTATTACTGAAATTATAAAACTAGATAAATAAACATTGCGAACCTTGCCTTTTTTGAAGTCGTATCGAATTCTCGATGACTAGGTGTCCTAAAATAATATTTGGAACTGGTAACACTGGTGGATATCCCTTATTCAAAGCATAAGGTTGAATGTTTTAGATTATTTCCGACAATACAGGGTCTCAGGCAATTATCATACTTATTTAGAAGTGGTTCAAGAGCATTAAGCGATTTCGTTAAACAGAAAAAATAGTGGTCGTCTAGGAAAAATATAGCTTTTCACATTAACAAGAGCGATCATTGACTGCAAGACCAATCGTTATGGTTTATTTTTTCCTATTCTTTATTTTTACTGTGACCTGATTCTGTTCTAATAATATACTTCAAGGAAGTCCAAAGATTTCCTTCAACCCATTATTACTTTTAACAATTAAAATAGGCAATATTGGCCTTTCGGCGTGGTTGGAAGATACTTACTTTTCATGCCGCAGGTCGTGAGTTGCATTCACACCCAGGACAGATATTTGTGTGCATGAACATGTCTTTTTGTCACGGGATCCGATGGCCGTGTGTAAATAATGTCCCAGGATATTATTATTATTACTTAGCAGATGAATGAAAGATATATAAAAAAGATTTGCTGATGTTAACGTTTTTAAGTGACATAGTTTATAAGTCTAAATAATTAGCTAACTTAAGGTTGTCGCTTATTATTGTTATTTATTATTCAATTATTATTATTATAATTATTCAAATAACAAATTTTAATTTCCATATGGAATAATTTGTTCGTCCGTATCTTATGAATTCTGCCATATCCAAACATCTGCCGCGTGGTGAGTACCAAACGGATATATTTCTAACTAAATCTTAAAAATTAACTGGTTCGTGATTTTTAAGTATTTATCTTATATTTGGTTTCATTATTTTACAATCTAAGAGAAGTAGGGCACAGCGTTCATTCGCTCGAAGAGCAGCCCGACTGGGGGAGGACCTCCACCTTATAGAAGACACTCCTTAATAATAATATTAATAATTCTAATGTTGTGTTTCTGCGTGTGAGTAAGGTCGCCAGAGCTCATCGGGGTGGGGGGAAGGGTCAGCAACACTTGTTTGCTGACTCTTTAACGCCGGCAACGTGCTCGTTTGTCGCCCTCTGATATAAAAAAAATAGTTTACAAAGAAGTCTCCTAAGATTCATCACCCACTAAATGAATACCGATGTAATAATCAGGTATAAAATATTGAAAAATGTCATGATATCTTCACTTTCACGTTGCATTCTTTTAAGTTTGCGTGATTTTGCTTGACATACCGGGTCAATGCCGAGCAGTGACCACAAGAAAGGTCAAGCCAAAAGAAGGCAAGCAATTGTCCAAGGAATTGAAATTCAATTTTGTTGGTTTTAGCAATGTCTAGATCATAAGTATTGACTGCACGTGTGGCGCAGCGGTTATGTTACCCGAATTTGATTCCCGCTTAGGTTAACTATTTGTGAGCCATACATAGTTGTTCTGAGTCTCGATGTACTTTGTGTCCGTCAATCATACGTTTCGAAATTACCTCACGCAACGGGATTCAATTCCCTAGTGCGAGAGTTGTCTTTTAAAAAACGTACTGCTGATACATCTGTTTGATAAAACTTGAGACTATTGCTTATTATTCACTACTCAATTCTTCAAGGTGCTTAATATGAATAAGAAACTCATTCTATTTGTGCCATGAAAAAAAGTAAAATTGACGCGTTCATTTCAATTCATCTAACTTAAGCGTGGCAATATCCCAAATTCCTCAATGTTGGTATAACGGAAATGTAGTACAAGTAAGATACATACATTATCACTTAATAACTTATCAAGAGCAAATATGATTTATAAGTTAAAATAAACAATGTCAACATTGCTTATACAATTAATGACATAGGCTTTAAAAACCGCAAAATTATTAATAGTGCCTCGATTATATAACGTTATACAGTCGACGCCACATCACGTTGGTTGAAACACTTTTACATTGACAGCATCTTTAATACATTAATATTAAGGGCGTTTTTCATAGTGTAAAAGTATGCATTTTCGTGATATCAACCGTTCTGAGGTCGGTTCATTTATGGTAATGAATTACAATCACCGGTCGTGAGATAAATCTGTAGTGACAAGAAAACAAATAATTAAGTCACACGACATTTGTATCCTATTTGTAAAGAATTTTTATTGAAGGACTTTATAAACTGGAGGGACATATTAAAAAATAAACATAAAAGCCACTTTTCTTCCAGCCATACCGATTGGAACAAACTTATCAGAAAGCATAGAGGATGGATTCGGAACTTAAAATTTTGTTACATTTGATTAAACAAATAAGGTAGAAATCACATAGCATACATCTTCTTCTATACATATAATAAAATCGTAGGATGTATGTACAGTTTTGACTTACTGTACATTTAATTTTTTTTTAAAGGATACTTGGGGCGTGATCTACAATCGATATCAAAGCCAAAAATATGGTTATTAAAATTTTTGTCTGTGTGTCTGTTTGTCTGTCTGTATGTATGTCCGGACTAAACTCAAAAAGTACTGCATGGATTTACTTAAAATTTTGCATGAATATTGCTAAGAGGTCGGGTCAACATATAGGCTACATATTATCACGCTATCACCTACGGGGGAGGAGCTATAATAATTTATAAAATTTAACGCGGGTAAAACCGCGGGGCACAGCTAGTAGATAATAAACATACAGTTGAATTCATTACGTCCTTCTTATAAAACCAGTTAATTAAGTGAAGCTTCAACTTATGAAATTGCAAGGCTAAAAATAGACTTCCATTTTCCCGCACAAACCTTCTTAGTTCTTATTTCCCACGAAATTACACTCTATATATTGTTTTTTTTTTATATTACCGATTTGAAAAACAAGCATAAGGGTCTATGAAAGCCTCAATAACAATAACACAAGGCCCATCCGTTGCCAACCCTCCCGTCCGGCGTCCTCCTCCTAAGAACAGCTCGGGTGACCTTACCATATGCAGGGCCACAATATTAATATAATAATGCTATTATCTGGAAGGCGTGTTAGTAGAGCGAGTTACATTAATAAAAAAAATATATCTAAATAAATGTCTTGGGAGAACTAACACACTGCCATCCTCAGATGTCTAAACTAACAAGAGCCTGCTATGTTACAACTGATAAACATAGTGATAAACATAACAATAAGTAGAAAACGTATGCATTAGAAATATTATTATATTTCTAATGCAGACGTTTTCTACTTATTGACATTGTGCTCATCACACAAAAAATTAAGTAATGGAATCTGGCGTTACTTTGTGGAAATCCATAACAAACAAAATACAAAACCAATATGTAGTGTTAATTCCGCTAATTGGTAGTTTGATCATGCCGGGCCATACAATTTGCGACGCCCTCCCGCCCGCAAAAGTTCAGTCCTCTACGGACCATTCTCAAGGGCTGCTACTCGTCGAGCGTTCGAATGAGATACAAAAAATTCTCTTGGGTGGGGATCAAATCCATGACCTCTGGCTTAGCAGTCAGAGTCACACACGGCCATCTGATCCCAAACTAAGAACAGCTTGTACTATGGAAACCAGATAACTAATATACCACATATGCTACTTTTCTTTTGTAAATACATATTATATACTAGCTGTGCCCGCGACTTCGTTCGCGTGGATGTGGGAACTTAACAATGTATTTTAGTTTATTTTATTTAGTGTAAAGCACTGTGGGAGGATACCGATACAATTTTTTTTTATTCAATTTAGTGCTTCTTTATTTTGCCTGTAGAACCACCTGGAGCGTACACAAAAACGTTATTGGGGTTGTTTACGCGTGAAAGAGCTACGTATAGTTGACCATGGGAGAAGCATCCACCCCCGCAACGGATATTGTCTGGCCCTGAGCTTTATTAATCGTCATGGCATAACAGAGACTGACTGGGAATTGCACTGGTTTGAAGAAAGGAAAGTTTTTAGGAATTATAGGTATCCTTGGAATAAAAACAATATCACCGGCGCCGCAACCTGTTAATATTTCAGCTTCGATAATATTTTGCTGCAGATTTGTGACTTTGAGCCGAGTGCCGTTACAAAGTTTGGAAGGACATACATTTCTGAGGAGAATTATTGGTACACCGATTTTTAAAACTATTCTGTGGGCTGGAAGTCCGGGTGTGCTGAGGGAATCCAAAAATTCTACCAGGTAGTGCGTGGCGTCATCTTCTTCCATAACTGTATTTATTGAGATATATTCTTTACTATTCCCGGACGCATGAGTCAATATTTTGAAATTAATTGCCGCAGCTTGGTCATTGCGGGGAGTCAAAATAGCCAAGAACCAGCTGACATAGCCAAGAACCAGCTTGATTTCCCATGTTTGTGGTATCACCGTACACAGAAGAAATCAGCTCCTGCTGTGATGTAACGTAAGAGCAGAGATTACCAATCAAAATAACTTCCATCTTCTTGTACGGGGTATGTGCCATCGCCTATTTGTTACAATAAATTGACAAACTCCTGTGCATTTTCGCAGCCTCTGACTGATAGGGCTCCCTCCTATACTTATAATTATCTCTTGAATAGCCAATAAGGACCTGTTGTGACAAATTTCACGTACCCTGTCAGGAATTTCTCCATCAGTTGCGAGTCGAGTCAAGTCGAGTCGAGTTGTACATGTCTCATAAAATCTTCAGCAAACTTGTCATGGTACTTTTGCCATAACTGGTTAGCACCCGATAACGCATAAAAGGTCAATAAGATAACAAACAAATGTCGCAAGCGATGTGGAATATCGCTCACGCATGCTTCCGCTGGAGCGTCATCCCAATGCTGACCCCCATCTAATAAATGGCGTGCTCGGCAAGCGGCCTGGTATGTGGGATGTTCAATATCATCCACTTTACGGAGCTCAGCAAAAGACGTAGGTCCTCGCACTACATGGACCAGACTGTGGGATGAACTCACACGTGAGCACGCCACGTGAACCTTCCTTAAGTCAATTCCAGCTAACTTGAGAGTTGGACTTTGCGATTTGTTGATGGTTATCGCGACACACACTTTTATAGTGAACTACAGTATTTTAAACTGAAAAGGGAAATCATTTGGCACTAACGGAATACGTGACACGAACACTGTTTCTCCCTGGGCGGATCCAGGCATAGTAGCCTCTATAACACGATGCAAACTTTTGACTTGAAGCCTAGTGCCCTTGCAAAGTTTAGGTGGCTTCAAATTCCTCAGAACCATTATAGGTATACCCACACGCAATTACATCCCCTATTATACGCCCTTAGGGGTGGATATTCCTAAAATTATTTTTATTTTTAACGGAAAGGCCAAATACCAATTTTCATGCATTTCACTTAAAAAATTACACACTTTTCATACAAACTTACATCCCCTATTTTACGCCCTTGGGGTGGAATTTCCAAAAATTCTAAAATATTAATTTTTATTTTTAGTTGAACTACTAAATATAAGTTTCAATGCCTTTAACTTCAAAAATGACGGATTTTCATACAATCTTTCATTCTCTATTTTAGTATTTCCATAAACCCTTCCTTAGTGAATTCATACGTCATAAAAAGTACCTACCGGCAAAATTTCCGTTCCAAAGCCGTTCAGGCTGTGCGTTGATATGTCAGTCAGTCAGTTTCCTCTTTTACATAGGTACGTATATAGATTTGTGCTGAGAAAATTATGAGAGACAGAGTTTATTTACAAATACATTCAATCGGACAGGCTCAATAAAATTCGGATCGTCTGTACATTCGCTTTACAAACGAATCGACAGCAAAAACTTTCGATCGACTGACATTATAATTAAAAATTAAATTATAACAAATCCAACCTTGTACATAATTCAATTTGCCCAAAGAAAACAGAATATTTCAATAACCAATTTTGGACAACAACATACTTCTAGCCAACCAAGACCTTATTTCGAAACAGTTCGGAACATTCAAAGCCATAATCTGAATACCGCGAGTCAAAAGCAATGCACAACGACATCTATCGAAATAAAAATCAACTATCAATAATTTTAAATAAAATTATAACAAATCCAATCTTCTACATAATTCAATTTGCCCAAAGAAAACAGTTTTTTTTAATAACCAATTTTGGACAACGACATACTTCTAGGCAACCAAGACCTTATTTCGAAACAATTCAGAATATTCAAAACCCTACGTAACTCATGCAATCAGCAAACATGGGCAAATCTTAACACCGCGAGTCAAAAGAAATGCACAACGACATCTTCTATCGAAATAAAAATCAACTATCAACCTAGTTCATTCAGAAAAGAGATGTCATAATATGCACAATGACATCTATCGGACAGTTAGGTAGTTCAATTATAAACATTCATCTTGAAGTAACGAAATGTGTGTTATTTTTTCATGATTACTTTAAAATCTAATATCTTTTGATAGACTGAACCGATTGCAATAAAACAAAAATAAATGTTACCTCAATTTACGCTCAATCGTTGTGTATAAAAGTTATCTACATTGCTTTCGTATATTTTACGTGATACCCGAACATATAAACAGACAAACAGACAAACAGACACACAGACAAACAGACAAAAATTCTAAAAATGCTGGCAATGGGTTCTATTGGCTATTCTTTTTGGATTTTCTTTTGATGTACAAAAATTATTTTTCTACAGATTTATTATATGTATAGATGTAAATAATTATACCCAGACACAAGACAAACAGACATGTTCATGCACACAAATATCTGTCCTGGGTGGGAATCGAACACACGACCTGCGGCGTAAAAGGCATGCAGCTAACAACCACGCCAACCGGCTTAAATAAACTAAATCTGCTATCGATTTAAAAGTAAAATTTTACTATACCTTCATTTACTATTTAGTATGTTAACTTGCCTTGCTTGAATAAAAAGAAAATGACACGGTGTGCAAAATACCTATTATACACTCGCAAGATTTATGCAAGACCTCATAATTAAGAGTCAGTGATTAATAAATTACGAAACTCTTTGATAAATTTGTCTAGACACTAGATATTAATGCAGGTAAATAAAGAAATGTTAAGGTTAACTATATTTTAACGTGATTTCTTCAAGATAATTTAGTAACCGGGATAATTTAGACGATATGATGCTTTATCAACAACCTAAGAAATAGGTTAAGAAGTAATAGTTAATGGTAATAATGTATCATCATCATCATATCAGCCGAAAGACGTCCACTGCTGGACAAAGGCCTCCACCAAGGATCTCAAAGGTAATGATGTACACATAACCTCATATCGACTTAATTAAATAATTAATCAAGTGACACTACTCGCTCGCCAAATTAAAATCCTTAATTAAGAACAGACTGTGAAATATATTTATTTCGTAAACCAGTTTACATTACAATAATGGTAATAATTGATGGCCACAAAATAAAATAAAACAAAATAGAATGAAATTAAAATTAATAGTCAACAAACGCATACCTACTTGACATTTACATTGACGGTCACCGTAGCCTATTTGGTAGTGCTCCTGCCTACGAAGTTGGTGGTCCTGGGTTCGAATCCCGGTAAGTGCAAATATTTGTGTGATGAGCATGAATATTTGTTTCTGAGTCATGGATGTTTTCTATGTATATAAGTATTTATCTATCTATATAAGTATGTATAACGTCGCTTTTAGTTTGGGGCTTGGATGATCTGTGTGACATTGGCCCGAGATATTATTATATTATTATTATTATTGACTGCCTTGTTGGTCTAGTGGTCAGTGGACCTGACCCTAAAGCTTGAGGTCGTCGATTCGATCCCCACCCAAGACAAATCTTTATGTGAGTACGATTGATGATAGCCCGATTATTTGTTCTGATAAGGAGCAAAAATTGATTGTTAAGTTTTCTAATGTATTAAGACATACATATTATTATGTGTGTTTATCGGTTGTCTGGTACGTGTTGTTGGCGTCGAATAGAAAGAGTCTCCTGGACTAAAAATGAGACAAATGTCGAAATCTTAAATATAGAGCAAGAAGAACGGCAAATACTAAAGCGTATAGAGAGTAGACGAGGAAAAAGGATTGGACATTTAATTCGACATGACCGGTTCATCACCAACATCATAGAAGGAAAAATTGAGTTAAGGAGAAAAAGAGGCAGACCGAGACATAAATATATGAACCAGGTGAAGTGAAAATGGAGGCGTACCAAGAAGTCAAGGAGAAGGCTTACCACAGAAAAGACTGGAAACTGCCACACCGACAAGCACAACACTTAAATTAATCTTGATGGTCGCCATAGTACAGGCTCTGCCTAGTTTGGGATCAGAAGACAGTGTGTTAATAGTCCTAAAATATTTATTTCTTATTATTAAACATACAACTGTATAATTATATCAATCACTTAGAATTCACATATTTGTAGTAACTAATTGTTAAAGGTATCGTCGATAAGCCAATGTTTATGTTGGTATATAAAACTTGCCAAAGTTAGAGCTCATTTAACGGCCTCCGTATCATACAATTAATAGGATGATAATTTAGCATTAGGGCGTTTTACCACAGTGCCGCCGCCTTGTCCATTGAAGCATTGAAAGTCCAGGCTAACTGATGAAGTATTATTGAAAATAAATTTCACCACCATTAAATTTTCAATATTCAACTATCTCCGTAACCTTTAATTGACAGATTGTACATTATACTCTTTACATGCGCATTACTACAATATCCATAAGATTTAAAACGGTTGGCGCTAATGGGCACCAGTTTTAAACTATTTAGGCTATTTTAAGAAACTTTTTCTGTTATTCAAACGCTAGTTCCTTAAATTTACCTTACCGTTTCCTTGTAGTGCCAATTTATTATGAGTATCCCAGTATCGATTACAGTAATTAAAATAAATTATATTTAAGATATGATAGAAGTTAAGTAAGGGGCGTTATCAAGGACTTTAATTAGATTTAATTTCTGAAAAACATGAACAATATACTCAGATGTAGATCATACCTAATTGCAGATGACACCTGTCTGGCAAAGAACTAAATGATATCGCACTGCTTGTACAAATTGATTTTGACAAGACAAACATGTGGCGCCATGACATGGGATTATTACTCAATGCGCTAAAGACAAACTAATGCACTAATTGACACCCTTCCCTTGTTGTCTTCGAGTATTTGTCTAAATGCTCGAAGCTTGTTGTATAAAGTTTTAGAAAATGTTGTTTACCACAACCCACTTATTTTATACCGCTCTCCCCTTAGCCGTTGTACCCTCACCAATCTAAAAAACACCCGGGTTACAGCTCTTCGATAAAATGAAGCTAAATTATTAAATATGAAACAATAAAATAAAACAAGGCCCTCGACAGGACATCGCTTCGATTATCCTTCGTGGACACTATTTTTCTCTGGATGATTTCATATATTCTTTTCTGTACCACCTACAACGTCTGAGTAAAATTTCATAATAATCGAATCGATTATGTATGTGTAAATGTGTGAAAGCTTGTGCGATTTCATGCCTTTCCTACACAGTATATTATTATGAAATTTAGCGCAATCAATTGATACAATACTACACAAACAAACTCACATTCACGTTTATAATATTATTTAGGATAGTACTGGATTTAACTGTCTTATTAAGCAATTGTAAGGGCTTTTATACCAAATAAATTCCATAATTATAACATTGATAAAATTTGCGATTTAGATAATAACTAAAACTACAAAATTACTCATATATACTTACAATAATAAAGTGCACGTACAGTCAAATTGAACACATTCTCCTTTACTCTAGTTTGTTGCTTTACTTAAAATCAATGATGGTGTATGTGATGTATATGATTTAAATAAAGTAATAAATATCACTTTAATATACATATCAATATATATATATATATATATATATATATATATATATATATATATATATATATATATGTCAATCGTAGAATCCAACTCGGCTGGGCAGCGTTCAGCGTTACCGCAGTGTCTCAAGTCGAAAGTCTTTGACCAGTGTGTGTTGCCAGTGATTACTTACGGAACAGAGACGTGGTCTCGCAATGGAAAGGGCTATCTATCCTTGGAGTTTCCCTGCGAGATCGAATCAGAAATGCTGAGATCCGCAGGCGAACCAAAGTAACCGACAACAACAACGTAAGAATTGCCAAGCTGAAATAGCAGTGGGCAGGGCACATAGCTCGTAGAGCCATCGGCCGCTGTGGAAGAAAGGTTCTCGAGTGGTGACCACGAACTGGAAGACGCAGCGTGGGCAGGCCCTATATAAGATGGATCGATGATCTAGTGAGGGTCGCTTGAAACCGCAAGATCGGCAATTGTGGAGATCTTTGGGGTAGGTCTTTATCCAGCTGTGGGCGTCTTTCAGCTGATATGATGTGTCATTCGAAATATAAGCTATATTATTACAAAGTGTCATCAAAATCTGTTGATTAGTTTTTGCATGAAAGCGTAACAAACATCCATTTATCCATACTAACAAAATATTAGTATACTGTGTTTTTCATTCAAATCAGGCGCATAGAACATCGGCTACATAACAACAAGACCCTCCACTCCGACGTCTTTGTTAGAAATTTATTGGTTCCTTTTGTAAACTGACTACAAAGACTTTAGTATTGCACTTAAATATTTATCGACGCTACATTTTCGTTACAGGGAAAGTTGTTATCATGTAGGATGTAAGGAATAACGTAAAGAAAACTTATGAGAACATTATTAGCTTAGCGGTCAAAATCCTGTGTCCAAACTGATTGGGAGGGAACTTGTAACAATTTGCAATATTTATAAATTTAGTTGACTTCTATTTTCTGTTAATAACGTAGCCAACTTATTTTTGGAGAATGGCTTTTTGATTTAACGAATGTTATCACAAATTCTATATAGTATCTTTCATCTTAATTCCCTAAAATCTCTAGGAAGGCCTATTCAATGTCGGTAAATTCTGTTGCCAATCCTGGATATAATTATATGGTCCTTGTAGATACGATGAACATATCGCTAATTTTTAAACTGTCTCAAAATTGTTTTTGAATCCCCTTCTAAACCATTGAACAATTGATATCTTACATTGCGAGAATCCGTTAATTATTTTCAATTCTAAAATAAACTTGTTGAAAGGCTTACTTTTTATTCGAATTCGATGTAAATAAATAAGTATTTTTTAGATATAGTAAATAATTACTTTCAATTCGACCCTAGTCCTCAACGTCTCACACTTGAAATATTCGTAGCTTTTCATCAAGGCACCTCCACATGGTAACATTAACCGCATGTTTGCTACGAGAGGTACAGTATCCAGGATTCAAGGGGAAAATAAATTAAAAACACTTTTGCTGCAATTCACGTCTATAAATTAATTTAATTTAAAATAATATAAATAAAATAATACATTATAGACATGCGTATAAATTATACTTAGACCCAATATGTGGATTAAAAATCCGAATATTGACATTAACCGTTATACCAAAGGTAATATCTCAAATCAAAGAGTAATATGAAGGATGATGATCGTTTATGGATAATGTAAGTATGCGAATGCTAAAGCATCGCCATATATTATCCGTAAACGATAAACTAAACTACAACCTGGTGAATGACCATACAGCCAAAGAATAATCATCTTATATTAGATATGTACGTGTCGTGCCGCACGTCCGAAACTGATTAAAGGCGAAATCACACTTGATCGTGATTCCGTTTTTGGGTGCACGAAAGGCGTTACTCGAATTTATGCACCCGATGCATTAATTACATCTTGGTCATTAGCCCGTATGTCCGGAATTTTTCGGTAAAATTGTTACGGCAAGCGAACGAGCGCCTACTGGTCCTTATCTTACGATTGTACAGACGCCAGCACCTCAAGCTACCCCAATCTGCCAAATTTCCCCAATTGAAAGTGAACCTTATGCTTATGTGATAAAGTAGAGAATCCATAAAAGGAATTTGACAGATTGGGATAGCTGGATGTGCTGGCGTCTGTCCATATATCCGGACATTTTGAAGAAATGATTTAAATAAAGAATATGTTAATACAGTTTCGACATCTTGGTAAATAAATGGAATACCTTCCCCCTTACTTAAAATATAAATCCTACTAATACCTATTATAATTGCGAAAGTTTGTGAGTACGGATGTATGGATGTTTGTTATTGTTTCGCAAAAACCACGAAACGGATTTTGATGAAACTTTTTAGTAATATAGTTTATCTATCCGAATAACACATAGGGTATAATTTATACAGTTTAACGCGGGTAAAACTGCGGGGCACAGCTCGTAGGAATAAATACTAAACTTAAAGAACGTTATTAATCGCTTTCTCCCCTATAACCAGGAAGAAATTTTTGTTCGTTTGTTTCATTGGACTTGAAATGTGTTTACCTAGGATGGAACGAAAAATTAAAATATTTTATAGATATGCTATATACAGTATGTACTTATGATAGTCTTAAGCGCTAACGACGTAAAGTAATTTAAATTGTTATTGTATAGTGGACATACCGGTAGTAGATTTGGAGAGACCTCAGCACGGCCCAGGTTTTGATCGAATCGAAAGCTTTTATTTAATAAATATGCCTAGTTAAGATCGAATGTTAATAAAGTAAAAAAAAACAAACTGTTAGATATAAACTAAAAAATGTGTTACTCAGTGACTACTTAAATTCCGCTTAAAATTGTTGTATTAGTTTTTATTAGTTTTAGTTAGTATTAGTTTTAACTTTTTTTATTTTAGTATTTGTATTTATTGATATAATTATTGTCATTGTGTTAACGAGCGCTAATCCTGCTGACAAACTGTTATGCAGTTTGATGGGTTTATATTTTATGTAACATATTTTTATTGTCAATAAAATTATATTCTATTCTACAAACTTTAAGCATAATGGCCGATTATACTCCTCGTTCTTCTGTATTACTTGTCGGAGCATATATATGGTTTATGGTGCTAAAGCCTTTTCGGAAACCGTTTTGTTCGAGAGGCTGGAAATCGTCAAAGATGTGCGCGAAACCATTTTTTTAAGACAACGCCGCACTAGGGAATTTATTGTACTTTACAAACATATAATAGACGGACACAAATTATATCCAGACTCTGAACAACTATTTAGGGGACACACAAATAGTCGTCCGGCGCGGGACTCGAACCCGCGACACGTAGCGGCGAGGTGACTGTCTTAGCCACTGCGCCACACGTTCGTCTCGTGATAACTTTGTTAACATGGATCAGCTGTGTAAATCACCATAATATATGACAATTAAAAGTACGCTCAATTCTGTTTCGCTACCAAATTGTAATTTTAAGTTGTATTTCAATAAAAAGTGGTGCATGATTTAAACTGGACTCTATTGAAATTGTAAAACTATTGATTATTTGTTACGCTGTTTCTTACATCCTAATACAATAGCTTGTGTATATAATGTCTATAATACAAAATTATACAATGTTCATGTTTCAGAGAGTTTTGAGTTAACACGTTTGTATACAGATTATATATTAAACAACATTATACAGTATTATACAAGACTATAATGTAAGTGATGGGTTGATTTAACATGACTGATATTAATTTGAATCATCATCGTGGTTAGTGACCAGACTACTAAAGCCAGAGGTCGTGGATTCAATCCTCACCCATGTTTCTGGTTGTAATTTATCTATAATATGTTTTTGGTTACAAATTTATAAGTATGTTTTTCAGTTGTCTGATTCCCATCGTATACATACATACACACCATCCCTTTAGTGTCTTAAAGGGCAACTTAGAGATATATCAGGTAGTCAAGCAGCAGCGCCACCTGCGTACTAGCTTCCACCTACCCACGGTCGCCAAATCATGCTGATGATGCTGAATCTTATTTATTTCCCCGACATTACACATGCCTGCACCTGTGGCGCAGCGGCTAAGACAGTCGCCCCGTCTTTTCGTGTCGCAGGTTCGAGTCCCGCGCTGGACAACTGTTTGTGTGACCCATAAATATTGTTCTGAGTCTGGAAGTAATTTGTGTCCGTCTATTATATGTTTGTAAAGTACCCCGCGACACAGGGATGAGATTCCCTAGAGCGGGCGTTGTCTTAAAAAAAAAAAGCATTATACCACAAATCATTGTGGTATCATAGAATCGGCCGGCAGTAAAACTCCCCAATAGTTACCTACTAAGGGCAACGATTTTTCATAAACCTTAACTGTGTCTTTGCTCGTATTTACATGAGGCCAGTTTCACATGTCACGGCTGTCCTTAATTTTGTACACTGAAAACATCTGTCAATCTGACATTCCATACTCCGATGCCTACCTAGGTTGCTAATACAATGTTCTTAATTGTGATGGAAAAAAACAGAGAATAACAATGGGACGGGGAGCAACGTCCCTCTGTGTACTAACAAGCGTGGCGACTATAGCATATCCCCCCAAATTATGTATTTTTTTTTAAAGACTGGGTACCAGGTACTTTATAAACATATAATAGACGGACACAAATTACATCCAGATTCAGAACTACTATTTATGGGTCACACAAATAGTCGTCCAGCGCGGGACTCGAACCCGCGACACGAAGCGGCGAGGTGAATATTTAAGCCGCTGCAGGACACGTGCAGTCACAACTGCAAGTAATAACTCCAGTGTAAAAATCTCTTAGGGCGAGGCCTTTGTCCAGCAGAGGACGTCATTAGACTGACGTGATGAGGCTTTTTACAAAACAAAATCTTATGGAATGTTTAAAAAGGTAGGTATGTCGAATTACCTAACGAAAAAGATGATCTGAATTGGCATTTTATATATTTTATCATTTTATTATGACATAATTTAACAATGTTCTGTCATAATAATGAATTCAAAAATACTGTCGCCTTCATGTAACGCTAATGTAAGAATTGAAAGGGGATCTAATCAAATATTTGAGCAATTTATTTTTATAACACATGTCTTGCATATAATCTAGACCAGTTGCAAAATTTAGGTTTTATTTCTCTTCGTTGCTCTCAATTGCAATATTTGTCAATATTTTTCGTTTTATACATTTTAGGTATAAACGCAATGACTGACAACATCTGAAATGTAAATGTTAATGTTTAATACCATTGGACATTAAATAAAGATTTCTCTTTCAATATAAGAAATATACGAGTTGTCGATTCAATTATGTCAATAATAAACTTGGTGGTGTCGTTTAATTGGTAGATTAAGATATTTATATTGTTTTGTTTAATTTCAATAAAGACAACAAAAAAATGAGCCCACCCGCAATAGAAAATATATACCTGTATGCGGGGGTGTTGACAATCATGAAGTTTATGGATACAAAGCATATCCAGACTCAGAACAACTATGGATTGATATGGATCACACAAATAGTTGTCAGAATGGCGGGCATATCCGAAACACGCGGTCATCTAGGTTGTAGTGAGGCGACTACCTTATTAACCATTGCATTACTAACAAGTCAGCTTTCATGTACGTGACAATATATAACACAAATAATATGCCACCCCGCCTTATAATTTGTGCCATGTATTCTGTTAAAAAGCTCAGTCTATCTATGGAACAAGGATAAAATAAAGATATTACTATCACACGTTATTTAATTTCATACACAAAAATTAAATAGCTATCAAGTTATTTACGCTACAAGTTGGAAGTCACGCAGTTCACGCAGTGATTATCACTACGCGAAATGCGTGGCTAATTTTAACAAAGTTTAAACATATGTGGTCTACCACAACATACCGATGATACATCAAAACAAATATTCTGTAAAAGATGCCTGGTCAGAAATTTTAACATTTTAAATATTATTTGTTATTACAGCACTATTTTGGTTTCAGATTTCATAATAATTTCCATATGTACTATCTTATATTTTATATAAATTATGATTATATATTTTTACATAATGTAGTGGCGTTCCCTTATAACTCTACTAAAGAAGTATGATGATGAATCAATAAGTCTTAAATTAATCATTAGCACGTTGAATAATAATTTTAGTACTGCCATATTTAAGACTACGAAGCCAATATTATGTACTTACATATATTTAGCAAAATTGCGATTTTAGTTATTTAAAATTTATGTTATGATAGAGCTTCCTTAAAATAAGTATTCTGCTAAAGATGCATGATGATGAATCATTGAGTCATAAATTAATCATTTACAAGCCGATTATTAGTTATTATTATAGCTATGCTGTCTTTAAAACAACGAAATGATTTGTACATATATGCACCAACATATATTTGACAAAATAACATATTTAATGTTACCTTACTAGCGTTTCCTCAAAACAAGTATTCAGCAACGACATTCTATACACTGTGTATAGAATGTCATTGCTGCTAACGATACATGATAATTAATCATTGAGCCATAAATGAAACATTAGCATGTTTATTATTTGTTATTCTTGCAATATTGCGTTTAAGTCAACGAAATAGTTCGTATGTCCTTAAATGTATTTTAAAATTTACGTTATGATAGCGTTTCCTCAAAATAAGTTACACCCAAATTCGTTCCGTAATCCTTGGGTGAAAGGGTAACAAACATCCATACACACAAACTTTCGCATTTATAATATTAGTAGGATGGTAGAGTTTGCTTCATCAAGTATTCTGATAAGCAGATGGTGCATGATCATGAACCATTGTTTCATAAGTCATCAAATATAATTTGTTAATACTGAAGTTTGATGACTATATTTTCTGAAACTAATTGCTTGTCGCTACAAATTGGTACCTACTTTACCTCTTAACTAATACAGCGCCTAGACCTGTACTTGATAAAACTAATCAGATGTCGCTACAATTGGTAAGTGATTAGTTGTATAAAATATAGATCTAGATACTGTATAGTTAAGAGGTAATGTACTCTTAACTATACAGTATCTAGATCTATATTTTTAAAAACTAATCACTTGTCACTACAAATTGATACCTGCATTACCTAAACTAATACAGTAACTAGACCTTTATTTGATAAAACTAATCGCTTGTCGCTACAAATTGATACCTACGTACGTACATTACCTCTTGACTAATACAGTACCTAGACCCTTTATTTTATAAAACTAATCGCTTGTCGCTACAAATTGATACCTACGTACATTACCTCTTGACTAATACAGTACCTAGACCTATATCACACCTATATTTTATAAAACTAATCGCTTGCGCTACAAATTGGTACGTACATTATGTCTTAACCAATACAGTACCTAGGTGGGATTTAGCTAATAGGAGAAATCAAATGACATTTAAATATTGACAACATTAATAAGTGATGCGTATTAATGAATAGTAGACATGTCCAGTTCATTTATAACGAGAGTATTCGCCGCTCGTCTCGTTTCTTGCGTGATACTTATTTATTGGCGCCATTTGTTCGGGGACTTAAGTCTATTGATATAATATTAGGTCTTTACCTATGAAATTGCCGTTCTGCAGTACTGGCCATTTCAAACCAAAATAATTTTTGTTTGGCTAAGAATTCTAATTTCAAATTAATTTTATTTTAAAAACATGGATTCTTTTTTCCAAAAGTAGTCATTTCTTTATTGATTAGTGTTACATTTTCATCGCATTTCAATCTTTTTCGTCATCATGGATACGTTAAAAATTCGAGTAATTATGGAATATGAGTACCGTCGTGGCAGCAACGCGGCACAAGCGGCACGCAACATCAACGACGTTTACGGAGCTAACACTACAAACCAACGCACCACCTGTTATTGGTTTGCTCGCTTCCGTTCTGGAAATTTCGACCTGAAAAATGAACCTCGCGGTCGTCCGAAGACTTTGGTCGACAATGACGAATTAAAGGCGGTTGTGGAAGCTGATGATACACAATCTACGGCTGAATTAGCAGCAGCTTTCGACGTTAGCGTCAAAACAATATTGGTCCATTTGCGTCAAATTGGCAAGGTAAAAAAGCTTGACAAATGGGTGCCCCACGAACTCAATGATCGCCAGCGCGAAGTACGCGTCGAGACGTGCCTTGCACTGCTCAACAGACACACAAATGAAGGAATTTTGAACCGCATTGTTACCTGCGATGAAAAATGGATTCTGTTTGATAACCGCAAGCGCTCAGCAAGTTGGTTGGATCCTGGTTCAGCACCTAAACAATGCCCTAAACGAAAACTTACCCCTAGAAAAGTGATGGTCACTGTTTGGTGGTCTAGCGCCGGTGTGATTCATCACAGCTTCTTACCAAACGGGGTGAGCATTACTGCAGATGTGTACTGTGAAGAACTGAGCACAATGATGGAGAAGCTGGCGCATCTCCAACCAGCATTGGTCAATCGCTCGTCTCCGCTGCTCCTGCACGACAACGCGCGACCTCATACTGCACAGCAGACGGTCTCCAAGTTGCAAGAACTGGGGTTGGAAGCTCTCCGTCATCCGCCCTACTCACCAGACCTTGCGCCTACAGACTACTACTTTTTCCAGAATTTGGATAACTTCTTGGCGGGAAAAAAATTCAATACCCGAGAGGCAGTACAAAATGCCTTTGAAGAATTTGTTGCCTCCCGTCCAGCTGATTTCTTTAAGAAGGGCATCAATAAACTGCCACTGCGATGGCAAAGATGCATTGATTGCATGGGTGATTACTTCGATTAATACAAATAAAAAAATTCATGAAAAAAATTCGTTTAAATTTTTTCATACAAAACGGCAATTTCATAGGTAAAGACCTATTATTAATCATTTTTTATTACGGGACAGATGGATGAACTATGTTATCTGCTACTCATTGTATAAGGTTTTTATTCCACCTCATGGGAAGTATTTACCGTACCATAATGCCACTAGCGACATATAGCAGAGGCAAAAAAGGACGGTCAAACTTTTTGCTTCCCTTTTTTTTTTCTTCTCCTATGAATTCTGGAAACCGTACTCATAACCAGTACCACAACTTAACACGTTAACAATACAACCAGTAAATTTAGTGGGAGTCGAGTGAAGATATAGGGTACGAATTAATTTAAACGGTTGATACAAATACAATACAAATACAAATATTTTATTGGAACAAAAAACACATTACAAAATTTTTTAGTTCGCTTCACTCCGCATTAGTATGGAATACTGTGTCGCAGCCATTAGCGCCCACCTCCAAGAGGGTAGACGACAGCGTTCCAGATATTGAACGATATAAATCAAAATTTAGAAAATAAAATATCTTAAGCACTTTATATTATTATTACAAAATATTATTAAATTAAATGTAGCATGAATGTATGTGTGCATGAGAGTGGGAGTGAGAGTATGTATATGTATGTTTATTCGTTTATGTGATTTGGAAGGGAGTGGGAAATGAAAGGGATTTTTAGATGGTTACAAGATGTTCGAGTTCTTCGTAATTCAAGGAACTGAGCCACTTATGTGTTATTGCTTTACACTCACGTGAAGGAAGGGGATAGATGTTCAAAATCCCATTTATGTAGTTATACAATCTTGAGCTTATAAAGTAGTATTGTCGCCTGACTATTACTAAGCTAGCTGGTACTACAGGGCATGCTTTAACAGGTCTACGTTTGTGCTTACTCTGGTTGCTAAAACACTTGTCGAAACCAAATTCTGTATGTTTTCGTAAGATTGAGTTCAGAAGAAAACTTTGTCTTACTCTAGGTATTTGCAATAATAACTAAGAATTTTGATTTGCAAAACTTATCATGCCTTGTGTATGTTTGAACACTTATATATCGATTGAATTTGATCGGTTTAATTATACCAATTATTAAATGGATACAAAATTAAATACGTATTTAGGTCGATACTAGTTTAATGATATTCACTTAAAGGCTACATAAGACTCTAATGGTTGAATTTTATTCCATATAATTTATTTATAGTTCGACTTCACCGATTAAGTGTTCTCTGTCATCAAGACGCCATTGTTGTCAACACTGAATTTAAAACTGGAGTAAATAATTGAACACTCACGAGTTGTAAGTTACTGATATAAACTTGCTTATCCCATTTTATGGGGAAATCCATAAATCACACGTATACAATTGTTACGTTTGAAAGTTTATATAAGTGATTAGATATTTATTTAATGATAGACACATTATTCATGACACAAACAAAGCAATAAATAAAATTCCAAAAACTATTCTTTATTAGGTATAAATATTTAATAAAATCGAAATATATATTAAATTTCCCTTTTTGTAGGAACAGTTCCGGTCATATTTTAATAGGTCGCAAATGACACTATGACAAAGAATATATCAAGAGTTAGATATATTATTTTTCACATCAAAATCGGCAACATTCATTTAAAATACACGTGTACAGTGATTATGCAAAATATTTGCACGACTTTGATTTTGATTAGTTTAGACCTACAAAGACTAAAAAGACCATTGGACATTCGGCTACAAATAAAACACTCAATTCGTTAGCGAATTGTAGCCTTAAGTGGCCTCCTTCGTTTAAAAATTATCATAATTCACCAAACACGGGACACGGAGTGGCGAGGCCACTGTCTTAAGCGCTGCGTCACACGGGCAGTATGTTAAATTAGGTTCAAAATTAAAAAAATCAATGTACGTTAAATTACATTTCCAAATTATCTTAGATAATACTTATATATCTTAGGTAATATCTTACCTAAGATAATTTGAAAATGTAATTTAGCTTTTTATTTTTGAAAATTATGAATCTAAAATGTATCAATGACTTATTAGATTAACCTAACCTTAACTAATAACTAATAATATACAGAAAACAACTACATTTGGTAATCAACTACGCTCTTTATAACTGAATAAATTATTACTTCAATATTGCTTAACTGTTATTTACTTAATTGACAGTAACTTGTGAAGCTTGACGCCATCTTTCATACAACTTTTCTTGGTACTGGCTCGATAGACCAAATAACAATTTAATTACGTATGACCCAGTATTTGATATAGTATTACGTTCGGGGGTCTATAGACTGTAATCCTTGTAAACACAAGGTCCGCCATAATAATAATTTTGAATTCGTAACTTAATATAGACAGAACCATTCAGACAATATGTAGTAAAAATATACCTAAAATTTAAAATATCGATAATTAAACATATACATGATCTCTTTGACAATAACTTAATATAAGCTAGCTAAATGTCATTACTATTATAAAATAAATTTCATTGTAAATGTTTTCATATAATCATCATCATATCAGCCAAAAGACGATCACCACTGGACAAAGGCCTCCCCCAAAGATCTTCACAATTATTGCCGGTCTTACGCTATCCGCATCCAACGACCCGCACAAGATCATCGGTCCATCATATAATCCGTGTACCTAAATAATTATCTATATCTACCTAGAAATAATTATATATTACTACAAACATGTGCTGACTATTTACAAGCGCTTTATAGGGTTCCGTAGCTAAATGGCAAAAAACGGAACCCTTATAGATTCGTCATGTCTGTCTGTCTGTCTGTCCGACCGTATGTCACAGCCACTTTTTTCCGAAGCTATAAGAGCTGTACTGTTGAAACTTGGTAAGTAGATGTATTCTGTGAACCGCATTAAGATTTTCACACAAAAATAGAAAAATAATAATAATTTTGGGGGTTCCCCATACATAATAATAATATCTAGGGACAATGTCATACAGATCATCTTGGCCCCAAACTAAGCAAAGCTTGTACTATGGGTACCAGGCGACGATATACATACTTATATAGATAGATAAATACTTAAATACATAGAAAACATCCATGACTCAGAAACAAATATTCGTGCTCATCACACAAATATTTGTACTTACCGGGATTCGAACCCAGGACCACCAGCTTCATAGGCAGGAGCACTACCAACTAGGCTACGGTGATCATAGAACAGAAACTCAAAAATTATTTTTTCACCGTACCCATACATGTGGGGTATTTATGGATAGGTCTTCAAAAATTATATTGAGGTTCCTAATATGATTTTTTTCTAAACTGAATAGTTAACGCGAGAGACACTTCCAAAGTGGAAAAATGAGTGTCCCCTGTAACTTCTAAAATAAGAGAAAGATAAAACTATAAAAAATATATGATGTACATTACCATGTTAACTAACAACGAAAATTGGTTTGAACGAGATCTAGCAAGTAGTTTTTTTTAATGCATTATAAATCGTAAACCGCAATTTACCTTTCATTTAATCAACTGAAATACTTGCTGCGCGAGTTCTACTTCATGGGCGAGTCCGACTCGCACTTGGCCGGTTTTTAAAGTCTCCGTGAATAAAAACCTTTTTTTTAACAATACAGATAGTTAAATTGTCTGTCAGTACGTATATAAATTATAATCAATGGGAAATAAAGCGTGAATTTTGATAAATTTCCTCACATATAGGTAGGTAAAAGTGACATTTGTTAACACTTCGTGGGAATGATTACCTCATAGCCAGTTTCACTCACCGGATGGTCGAGACACGTACCCTGAGAGGGCTTTGTGTTGCCTGCCCTATTACCGACCTTTGCCAGTCCAGCACAGCGACTGCGCCACAAACAGATCGCTCTTCCCGGAGCTGATTTAAGGTGGCGGCAGTATAAGACACTTCTCGTACTGCTACCGCAAAAACGCATGGCCCTTACCTTTTAGAAAAAATTAACACAGAAATGTTAGTACTTGGAATTATTTTCAAATATATTATCTTGAAATATATTATCTAAGCTTATAAGTCATAAGCGCGAACAATAGATGTTGCTACCGTTAAGCGGTATCCAAGGGTCATATATGTAGATTTGGTTCTTTTAGTAAATTAATTGTTGTGGCAATATCAGCTTGATGTAAATCTTGTTAAGTGTACGCTACTTAAAGAATTCTTAAGGGTATGACAATTTCCAAATCCAGAGGCTTTCACGTTTCCTAATAACTCTCAGCTCTCAAATTTTATGCTAAGCTAATTTAAGCTAATAACGAAAGATATGGGATTGAGTTGTTCTGAGTCAACACATATGACTCAGAACAACTCTTAAGTATATTTTATTTAAAAAAAGGATTCCTACTGACTACTGAGTTTTCTGGCAGTGTTCCTCAGTAGCTGCCACGTCATGCACTGCACGGTAGGGTAAAAAAACATGACATAAATGTAAAATTTATACGGATTAAATAATTTTTGACTATGTGTTGTCTGCATTATGAAGGAGCCTTCTTATTGTCCATTTCCGACAATTCCGTTCCAATAACTGTTGTTGTGGTGATTCGATTGGACTTGTATCGATTGTCCGGCGGCTAAACCACATAACCTTCCCTTGCTCGGACACTAAGATACCATGAATAATGATCGGAAAAGTTGTGGTTTCCAAAATATACAGGGGGTTATAAAATGTCCGACCACTTTCTGGCATAAATTATTTTTATTGTGCTGTCACTCTTTACTGGGCAATCGCGGTGGCGGAGAGATGGCTGTCAGACGGTGCCAACTGATTTTGCGTAAAGTTCTTATAACGATCTACTGTAGACCAATATAGTGTTTGCGATGAAATATTCGAACACATATGAAATAAACACAATATTGAATTTAAAATCCTTTTAACATGTAATTTTCCGAAGTTGACTATGAAAATTTTTAAATAAATATTTGTTGACAAGGATATTGAAATTTTCATTTTCGTTCAGTTGAACAAAAAAGCATTAAGAAGGAATATGATGATTACTCAATATCATACATTTCCTCTCAACTTTATTATACGTATTTGTTACGCGATTTCGCCATTATTTGTAAACAGATTAAAAAAATATATAGTTCTTTATTTAATAGGGAAGTTTACCACAAGCGATTAAAAGAGATTAAAACATGTTGTTCTTAAATAGAAATTATAAGAATTTCCAATGAATATTTGATAGCGTTAAATTTCATTGACCATGCTAATTATATTCATTTGAATCAAAAACCTATTAACGTCACAACGCATAAGTTAATCACAATCAAAACTCTTTATTAATATGTTCACAAGATCAATACAGACACGAGTAAACTAATACTTGGTTACGATTGAACGAATTATTGACACTTGAACTTTTGGATTGACCGCAGAAACTCGATGCGGTGTGTCGAGCGTAAGTTTGTATGTTATGTAAGTTACTAGTATGTTTTCATTCATTCAATTTGGATTGGATCACCGTAGCCTAGTTGGTAGTGCCCCTGCCTACGAAGCTGGTGGTCCTGGGTTCGAATCCCGGTAAGTGCAAATATTTGTGTGATGAGCACGAATATTTGTTACTGAGTCATGGATGTTTTCTATGTATATAAGTATTTATCTATCTATATAAGTATGTATATCGTCGCCTGGTACCCATAGTACAAGCTTTGCTTAGTTTGAGGGCTAGGATGATCTGTGTGTCATTGTCCCTAGATATTATTATTATTTATTATTATTATTATGATTGTTTGGCAGCAGGGGAATATTATAGATTCTTTGTTAGTCATTCTTTTTAGAATTTTTGTCGGGATAGGACCCAGTGTTTTCTTTTATTTACTCTTTCAGTATTGGTGTCTAGTGTTACTACCCACCTCTTCCCGATTTTTTTGTTTGAAGTTCACGTCAAATGATTGAATACTAATAAAAATTCGAACTATGCTTGACAATATTCGATCATTTAGGGGTATATTGAATGAAGTACAGTTCAATTACGATTAATCCCCGTGTCGCGGGATACTTTACAAACATTAAACTAACGCACACTAAGTAAGTATACCCAAATTCAAATGTCCTTTTGAGCAATAAAGACTCAGTACAAGGGGAAGTTTTACCCAGCCGTGAACAATTAATCTGAAATTATGATCACCAAATTAGTATTGAATTTGAAAAGTCTGTGTCATGCATGTGCATAAAAGTAGCCTCTAGTATTGGAATAGCATATATTCATTCATTTAGCCGTACTTAAACAATTTCAATATTGGTTTAAAATTTAACTAGTATACGGTTCAAATTACTCAATTCCAACACAGATGAAATCTCAGAATGGTACATAGCAACAATAGACACAACAACAATAGGCTGACAACAATTGTTAAAAAAATGAATTTCGCAGTTAACTGCCGGGATTTGATTACATCTATTCAAAACTTAAGCAACTAATTATCAACAGAATCCATGTAAATCCTTCAAACGCCCGAAGAAATCGAGTTTCAAAGGCGTGACTAAATTGGAGCCCAGTTTTTCATTATGTTATTATAAAACGTTACGCCGAACTATATATTTCGTCAAATTATTATTTCGCTCTATACATTTAGTGTCGCGCAAGTGGTATCAAGGCCAATATTATAATAAAAGTGGATTCGGTAAAAACAAACTGTAGCAATCGTTACGTAAAGTTATGAGAAAGTTGGGTGTGAGAGTGTCCCTATACTTGGCGGTGATTGTTATGAGCAAGATATTATTCACATATGAGAGTACCGCGAGTAGGGTAACCAATTGAAAATTTCAAAAGTCCGGAGAAAAGTCCTGATTTCCATTGTATACTTGAGATTTATTACAGTTGACGGGCCTGTTGGCGTGGTTGGCAAATGCTTGCTTTCACGCCGGAGGTCGTGGGTTCGATTCCCACCCAGGACAGATATTTGTGTGCATGAACATGTCTGTTTGTCTGGGTGTAATTATCTATATAAAACAAGCTCTGCTTAGTTTGGGATCAGAAGGCCGTGTGCAAATAATGTCCCAGGATATTATTATTATTAGTTTTTAATAAGTCACACCATTTCCATCATACCTTTAATCAACTTACCTCAAACACACTGGTACTATTATCATGATAATCAGTAATACTAACTACATAAACCACGCACAAAAGTACTTACTTAATAATTTTATAAAGTCCTAATTCTATCCTTTTTATACACTACGAATCTCGCTCACGTATTGTATATCGCACTTAAAGAGTAGGGGAGACGGATGGCAGTTGAAAATACTGAAATTTCATGAGATTATTAAAATCCAGCCGCAATCCTGAGAAGAATAAAAAACCCTGAAATCTCAGGACAAATCCTGAGATACCGTAACCGCGAGGCGTCTG
This sequence comes from Pseudoips prasinana, assembly GCA_951640165.1. NCBI lineage: Eukaryota > Metazoa > Arthropoda > Insecta > Lepidoptera > Nolidae > Pseudoips > Pseudoips prasinana. The sequence continues at coordinate 11,249,007 of OX621241.1, read as the reverse complement.
TGTATTCGGTAATCTACAAAAGTAGTTTCAAAAGAACCGTACTTACTTCATCGTAAGTGTAGTGGTTACCCTAGTAACAGAGTTGTTTATGCCACCCAGTAGACTTTTAAAATGGCGTCACGGCTGTTATTGACTATAAGCGACACAATTACGAGTAGATAAGCTGAATTTTATCCAAACTACTTTTTGTTTTTTTCTACCAAAGTCAGCAACATTTATCAAAAATGTAAAGAATGGAAAACTTGTGCAATAGGCTTCACGTGCCCAACGACGCACGGAGAACCCATCTATAGACTGACCGTGCGCCTAAGTGGTTAACCTCGCCGATCACTTCTGGACCAGTGAGAACATCTGCCAGCGAGTGTCGGCGTCGTATATCACCATACGCTCCGCTTTAATTGCAAGAGAGTAAATGATCCGATGGGACAACTAGCCACAAGACGAAAAAGTGGTCAGGCAAGTATACGACCGTCAGCTTTACGTGCTCCTCGAGGCACGTGGCTGTAAAACTAGCCAAATCCCAGACTTGACCTGAGAATTATTTCTTTACAGTAAGTGGGTTGCTAATAGGTTGTACTACCTGGTCGTGATGTATTTGTGTGCACTTTTTTTTAAGACAACGCCCGCACTATTCAATCTAATTCCTGTGTCGCGGGGTACTTTACAAACATATAATCGATGGACACAAATTATATCCACACTTAGAACAACTATTTATGGGTCACACGAATAGTTGTCCGGCGCGGAACTCGAACCCGCGACACGTAGCTGCGAGGTGACTTTCTTAGCCGCTGCGCCACACGTGCAGTCGTCTTTAGTCACTTTCGTGTTTAGTTTTCGACAAAATATATCAATCACTTTTATATATGTTTTCTGTTGCATATTTATTGAGTTGGGTTGTTTCCTCGCTACTACCTCGGGGCTCTCTTCTTTCGCACTGACAATTATTTGTGAAACCTTTAAATTGATATTCTGAGTCTGGGTGTGATATGTGTCCTTGAATAATATTTTCATAATATTTGTAAGGTCCCACGAGACACATGAATTAAATTATCGGGAATTGTCTTTTGAAAACAAAAAAAAACTTATTTTATATTAGTTGTTTTCCAAACCACTCTGCCTAATAGTGAAACTTTCACGGGACTAGCAACTTCCCGTAAATAATTAGCTTCAAAGCACACCCAGACTCTGAAAAATTATACACCGTGTAACTGAAGTAGTGGACGTAAGTTAAATAGCTTAATTTGCTCAACATCTAATCACCATGTAAAATGCACACCCAATACAAGAATAACCATCAGCTGATGCAATTTGTATGAGGCGCCCAAGAAAAAAAAAACGCCCCATAAGCTCCAGTGCGATAATTAAAACTGAAACACGGCGAAGTATTATCAATAAGACGAATACGAAGTATTAACTACAGCGCCACACATGTACCTAGTCAATTGATAACCGCCTTCTTTTAAAAGTTGGCTAAAATGTAACCATTGAACAAACTAGAATGGCTGTTTGAGACAATACACCGGATTACCGGCCATTATAATGGCGAATACATAACGCATACAACTTGAGCGGAACTGATACTTTAATTAATGTACCAGATATCATGTTCGAAGTGATTCATATACGGAATATTTGTAAATTGAGATTACGTCATGTCATGATTGACGCATCGAACATTTTGAAATACGCTTTTGTTTTTATTGAATATTAGCTCCGCTGTGTTACCCGTTATTGTGATATTTGTTGTAGGTACCACATAATGACGTTTAATAGTTCAGATTAGCTAGACGATCTCTATTCCAAATTTCAACCAATTCCTCATCGCGGTTATTGCGTAATAGAGAATAAAATTTCCTTCAGTTGACACCAACGGGTACCTTCACATAATAGCCCCAAAATCATTTATTTGCTAAAAAAATATTGGCGACAGTTTTAGGCCTTAGCCATATTATTCCTATTATAAGCATTCAAAAGAAGACACTGCATTAGGAGGCTAAGTGCGGAAACCAATCGCAACTGATTAACTAAGCAATCAAATGTTCAACAACATTGAAAAGATAGTTAAATCTAAAAATGTATAAAATAGGAAATGTCATAACAATAAAGAAATTATAATTTACCTACATATTTAAATGACATATATTCATCTATTAATAATAAATACATATATTATTTAAAAAATTACGGTGTAAAAGTAATCACGACAGAAAATTTGACTAAAAATACCTAAAAGGCAGTTCTCTAATGTCTTGTCAATATGTCATATATTGTACACATATGATACTCATTATTTTTGTTACGAAGCAGCAGTACAAAACAATTAATTTTGTAGGATCTCTCGATCTGCTCCAGGAAGAGACGGAGCGGGATCGTGAGGGCACCGCACCCGCTCGCAGACGGAGGAGGCGTCGCGTCGGGGCGGCAGCAGCCCGTAACCCAACTCCCCTCGGGGCTGCGGTGGCAGTATGAGGAATGTCCTCTACTGCCGCCACGTGAAAGCAGCTCCGGGAAGACAGCAAACTGTTTGTGGCGCAGTCGCTGTGCCGCACTGACAGGAGTCGGCAATAGGGGAGGGCAATCCAGAGCCCTCCCAGGGTACGTATCCAACCATCTGAGACATGGCGTAAGAGCAGCATACCCGCGTTCTCGGAGCTATTCCCATGAGGCCCTTAGTGAAGGCCAGGGCAGATTAAGTATAGTCGGTGCGGCATATACCCACCCGTAGACACTTTTTGCGGGTGGCATGCGTAGGCATTCCTCCTGCCTTGGACGCCTTTATCCAGAAGCGGACGTTATTCGGCTGATATGATGATGATGAATGTTTTTAAAACTACTGTCCTACTGTAGGGCACCCTTATCCTGTTAATATCATGGCACACACACATTATACCGCGCTATAATCTAGCATGCTGATCTAGTGCGTATTAGCAGACTTAACATGTCATCAAGAACATTTTTGGAGAACGCTCAGGTATGCAGGTTTCCTTATGATGTTGTATACCATCGTATTAAATACGAGATATTTATCTTATATGATTAAATCTAATGAATTCCTATAGTCAGTGGCCTCTTTGGGTTAGAACTCGAGACTACTGACGCTACAGTTAAAAGATCTAACTACTAGGCTATCTAGGCTTATTACTACGAATATACTACGAATCACCTATTACTACGAATATAATATGTTTGCTAATTCATTGTATTTAAATTATAATAATCGGAGGAAGAAATATTAGTTAGGACACTAATTCAGTATTTATATGTTCTAACAATAAATTGTATTTTATTTTATGCGCATGGCTAGATAGATCGAATAAATAACAGTTAGGTATATGGTGACATGGCAACAAATATCTCTGAGGTTTCAGAGACATTTCTGGGTAATGATTAGTCCTATAAAACCACCAGTAATTTTCGATACACACCAAATAATGACTTTGATAGGCAATACTTTGATTTCTAACTACTGCTGTTAACAAGTGTTTTAAGTGAGATAAGCATATAGAAAAATATGTTGAGGATTGGCGAGTGTTTGTTTTGCACTCGACCGGTTGCGTAGAATAGTGACAGCTGGAGCGGTTTGCGATTTTGCTAAGGTGCTATCGCTGCTCCCAAATGGTGAAGAGCTGTGGGGACGCGCCGCTGACTGAGAGCGAGCACTCCGAATGCAGAAACTTACCATTCAGGCGATTGTTCTTATACCATAGATGTAGTCAGTCCTCATTTTAATTTATTTATTTATTGTAATAGATAGATCATCAACCTAAAACTAAACATTTAAAGAATACAAGTTATTGCGATTGAGACAATGTGTAAACTTCTACAGATTCCTACACAAACCTACAACATTCTTAAAACATATCAATAAATATACTAAATTCAACACAATTAAAAAAACAATATCTTAAAACTATTCTACTAATGCAACTTAAACTTAACCTAAGCATTAAGAGGCCTATTACAGTCCACTAGCGCCGCCAATCGAAAAAATGTCATAACTCGTAAATAGAATCAAAAATACAAAATATGTTCTATTATTACTGTGGAAAAGGCAATAACGTAATTGTTTAACACCTTATCAACACTTGAAATATAGCTGTTTAGCTAAATCGTGCATTCAAAACATAAACGGCCGTTTTTGTTACAAATGCACGATTTAGCTAAACAGCTATATTTCAAGTGTTGACAATGTGTTATAAAATTACTTTATTGCCTTTTCTACAGTAATAATAGACCACATTTTGTATTTTTGATTCTATTTACGAGTTATGGCATTTTTTCGATTGGCGGCGCTAGTGGACTGTAAAAGGCCCCTTAAGACATTGCCTTCAATAATGCTACATCAAGTTGCCATGTACGTAAGGGTAAACATGGAGCTGTATAGAAAGTGGCATATAAATGAATGAATGAATAATTTATTTGGTAATGTAACGGGACTCATTTTGTTAGTAAAAACCTGTGTTAACATAGGCAACAGTATGAGCACACGGAATAGCAATAAACGGGCAGCCATACCGATGGGCTGCACTGTGTATAATAACCTATCAACGAGCTTATGAAGCGCCCCGAACTTAACGAGTTTTAAAGCTCGGTTAAAACAGTGAATTATCGACCAATCATTCTATTCTGTTTATTAATTTATACATGTTAAATCTAATTGTTTGCATGAAACATAATAATATTTAATTTATGATTTCGACATGCTGACTAAGGTTGTCGACGATTATTATATAAACATGAATAATTTATTTTGAAGTACTAATTATTTATTTGACTTAAGATTTGGAAATTTTTGATTTATTGATTTTGTTTTGACGTTTAATATAATATTTTATTAATTTTCATCAGATTTAAGAAATCTTACCAATAAAATATGACCATTTGACTAATTGAACTCGATGCTAAAGTAATTTTTAATAAGTGATAATATTCATAAAATCAGTTTTGTAGTTTTTGAGTTTATTCATTATAAACCAATAAACAGTAGTTTGGTCCATCACAGGGTTTTCTGGAAGAAATTACAACTAGCGATAAGACCGCCGAAGTTAATATTTATTTCTGGTGTCCAATAAAAAGTTTTGTACAGTACTGTATTGTAAACGTACAAAAGGAAACGGATTTTTCCAGTTTATCTCCGAAACTGCTAGACCGATTTAGAAGGAACTTTCATTGGCAGATGGCTAATACTAATACAAGCAATATAGTATATTATATTACTTGTATTATATACATTAGCTATCTGGCAATGAAAGTTAAGTCCCAGAAATAATGTCAAGACAGTCGAATATTTACGCAGGTGGAAGCGAACGTAGTTACTTTGTAGAATTATTTTATTAATTACTAGCTGTGGCCCGCGGTTTTACCCGCGGTTTAATTTTATAAATTATCACAGCTCCTCTCCCGTAGGTGACAGCGTGATAATATGTAGCCTATATGTTGACCCGACATCTTAGTAATATTCATGCAAAATTTGAAGTAAATCCATACAGTACTTTTTGAGATTAGCCCGGACAAACAGACAAAAATTCTGTAAACTATATTTTTGGCTTCGATATCAAATGTAGATCACGCCCCATGTATCCTTTTAAAAAAAATATTCATTGTACGGTTTTGACTTTCCTACGATTTTATTATTTGTATAGATTTTTTGGAGATTTAGATTGTTTATATTTGTATACTTTCACGATTTAGGTAAAACCGTTATTCGACTCCCTTTCTAATAAAAATTAAAAGTGAAATAAATAATATTCACATACTCTAACAATTATAGCCATAGCCTCTTTACCAGTGGTGGTGTCAGCGCAAGTTATCTAAACATTGCCAAAGCCGTCTGTGTCAGTAAATTCCTATTATTCGTTTATTGAAAAGACACGAAAGGGCCGACTGAACCAGTGAAAAAATATTGCAATTTCCAAATGTAAAGTGGAAATTGCAATATGCTGCGTATATTTAAACAAATAATACCTATTACGTGTTCTTCGGCTCGACTTTCGAATCACCGTGATTATAAAATATATCTATAAATTTCATATTAAAATTATTAAATGACAAATAATCCAATTACACAGTATTTTAATATTATAAGCTCGTAAATTGTTGGTTAATAATTTGATGGTATATCAATTGATTTAGTGCAGAATATTATAATTTGTTTAACATAGTTTCATAGGATGAAAGACGTAAAATGTTCTTGCAATTAATATTTAGTTGTTTGTTCGAATTTGATATCACCATCAAAAGTAATAGTCGCCATTACCCAATAAACCGATAAAAGCGGCTTGTTACTTTTATTTATCTTATATATTTGATTATATAATGATGTGGACTTGAGGATGGGTTAGATTGAGAGACTAAGATATACTTATCTTACTCTTACTGTACCGACTTTAGAGACAAGAGGCAAAATTTGTCACAATACCGTAGGTTTTATTGTGACCAATTCTGACTTTCATTTAAAGAGGTTATGATGACGTCAGCGATAGATACAACTTGTATCCTTACCATTGTGGGTCATAATATACTATAGAATAACGGTTTACTGAAATAATTGAAAACGTCTGATTTTCGTAACGTTCCAGAGAGACTAATTATTTAAAATGTATGCACAAAAATTGTTGTCTTTAAGTTCAATGCAATTCAGAAAATTGCACAGATAACAAAAAATCAAACAAACATAAGTCAGTAAGCAATTCTTTATTGAACACTAAAATAACAAAAAATTGGTATTAACATGTTTAGCAAGATTATACAAATGGACTAGGTGCGATCTCTTCCAGGCCGCCTTTGAATGGACCAGGATTTAAAAAGATGTTATTGAGTACCTACTAACTGTTAATGAGTATAATATATAATATTCTTGGACATTATTTACAGCCGGCCATCTGATCCCAAACTAAGCAGAGCTTGTACTATGGAAACTACCTACATATTAGTAAAATACTTTTCTTTTGTAAATACGTACTTATATAGATAAATTACACCCAGACTCAGGACAAACAGACATGTGCATGCACACAAGCATCTGTCCTGGGTGGGAATCAAACACCCGACCTCCGGCATGAAAAGCTAGCATTTATATGTAGCTGATAGCTTAGAAAATCTCCACCCCATTTCATCCCATGGGGGGTGTAAAAGCCGACCCGAGGGAATAACAACCAGAGAAAGGGAAGCAGCGTTCCTTTGTGTACTATGAGCATCATACTGCGTGTGGGAGCCTCTTGTCAAGTAGTGGAAGTCACTCTACTCACAAGATGGTGATGATGACAATAATACATAAATAAAAAAATACTAATTAAAAAACAACATGTAATCGTGTTTAACTATAATAATAATATCTAGGGACAATGTCACACAGATCATCCTAGCCCCAAACTAAGCAAACCTTGTACTATGGGTACCAGGTGACGATATACATACTTATATAGATAGATAAATACTCATATACATAGAAAACATCCATGACTCGGAAACAAATATTCGTGCTCATCACACAAATATTTGCACTTACCGGGATTAGAACCCAGGACCACCAGCTTCGTAGGCATGACCACTACCAACTAGGCTACGGTGACTAGGTGACGGTGATTATTATAGCTTAACTTTATTTGATCACACTATTGTTACATATGAAACTATTTATTCGTGAAGACCTTTTATTGACTCTCAGGAACTATAATTATTGCATATAATTGTTACTATTTGCTGTTGGTCTTCCTAAAAATAAATAAATAAATAAAAGCAAAGGAAAATAATACTGATACTTTAAACTATTATCTGCTTATTATTATTAGTAAACATAAACGTAATATTTTATAAAAAGTAATTCTTTCTTTAAATATAAGTGAGTCAACATAAACAAATTATAAACATTATGTTGTAACATAAATATCATATAATACATGTTCATTGCCCAATCCGGTGTTGCAAAGCGTAATTGTATGTGATTTGACCAGAAGAAATTTATCACTACCGCCTATGGTTATTTAAACCATAGGCGGTAGTGATAAATTTCTTCTGGTCTATAATAGTCACTGAATTTAGCAAATTGCCGGCAACGTGAGGCCAATAAACGGGAAATATATGGAACAAATTATGTAGGCATTATGATATTTTACGAGAAATGCAGTGCTATGTTCGTAATGGCAGAATATTGTCGTAATAATGTATGCAGGAATAAGAGGATAACATAATAGTATAGATTAATCATCATTGAAGATTTAACATCATCATCATATCAGCCGAAAGACGTCCACATCTGGACAAAGGCCTCCCTCAAAGATCTCCACAATTGCCGGTCTTCCAGCGATTTCCAGAAACCCTCACAAGATCATCGGTCCATCTTGTAGGGGGCCTACCCACGCTGCGTCTTCCGGTTCGTGGTTTGAAGATTACATTATCCTATTCACTGGAACTATTTAGGAGAGGTAGGGCATAGCGTTCATTCGCTCAAAGAGCAGCCCGACTCGAGAAGTACCTCCACCTTACAAAGACATTCCATAATAATATCATTCATAATTTTAATGATGTGTTCAGTTGTGTGCCAGAGCTCATTGGGATGGGAGCAAGGATCATCAACACTTGTTTGCTGACTCTTAAGGCCGGCAACGCACCCGCGACTCCTCCGGTGTTACGAGTGCCCATGGGCGACGCTAATCACTTACTAACAGGGGACCCACTCGTTTTCCGCTCTCTGATATATATGAAAAATAACACTTAAGAAATCCATATAATTACAATAATTTATCGTGGTAATCAGAATGACAATATATATAGATCTAAAAACTTAAATTTTATTTTACAAAAGCTACCTAACGTTGCCACATGTTATGACACTAAAGTTACCTGAAACATAATGGATATTTTGAAACATGTTAATGTCCCTCCATTAATTTGTTTCAACATGTCCGTGTCGATGTATGTTTCAGGTAATGTTTGTGTCATAACGTGAAATAAAATTCTATCCTATCTATCCTAATAAAAAAGTTAAATTCAAACAAACCTACAAAATAAGATTATATAAAATATAATTAGAGCCCATCTAATTAAGAGATGCCTAAATATCTATGTAACTAGAAATAATAATGTATACAACTATATTACTACAAACATGTTCTGACTATTTACAAGCGCTTTTTTAAAGTCTACGTGAATAAAAACCTTTTTTATTTTATTTTTATTTAGATGCTCCACGTCCCAGTTACGAGAAATCTTGCACATCCATTATTAAATAAAATCTAAAAAGCTCTAAAAAATTCTCAAGTAAGTTTACGGTATTAGTCCCCATTTTTACTCTATTTCTGTCTTTTTTGTATCTTTATTATGTGTGCTCAATATTTTTTTTTCTGCGTAATGGACCTCAACTACAGCAGAGTTTGCCCGGATTAGATAGAGACTCACCCATCAAATTATAGCATTGTCACTGCAACAAAATTAAAAATTAAAATTAACTTATTATTTTTATAAATAAAATAATAATAATATCCCGGGGCATTACTCACACACGACCATCTGATCCAAACTATGCAGGGTTTGAATTATGGAAACCTGATAACTCATATACTAATTTTCTTTTGTAAATATATAGTTATATAGATATTTACATCCATACTCAGGACAACAGACGTGTTCATGCACACAAATATCTGTCCTAGGTGGGAATCGAACCCACGACCCGTGGCGCGGAAAGCAAATATCTACCAAATATACCAACCGGCCCGTTAATCCCCGAGTTAGTTTCACACACACGACTGCATGTGTCGCACTGGTTAAGGTCCAGCTAGGTCCAGCACACATGTTTCAACATTTTTTTTTTAGGTTTTTATTTTCAATAAACTTATATTAGATTTATACAATATTGCATGCCGTACCACGAAAACCTCACCGGGTTTATCTGGGTACCGGCGAGCCGTTCACGTATACCGTATTACAAGGTTAGTACGAGTACATAGGAAGGTATAATTGATACATAATAGGTAGATACAAAAATTCAATTATTACAATATAAAATATACAATACAATAATAATTAACTAACACCGTTTTCTAAGAAGAACTTTTTAGATTTGTGCTTAAAGCTTTTGGAACCATTTTTGTACAATGTTTGTAGATCTTCTGGTAGGCTATTCAGGTAAGAGGGTATCAGGTAGCCTGCAACTCTCGTTCCGTACAAATTTGTTGTTTTGGGTAATGTGTATTTGTTTTGATATGTGACTGATCTCAGAAACCCAGGTCTTTTATATTCGATAAGCAACTCCGGGTGTTTCGCTTCAGAAAGAGTTAGGTATTTTACCTTGATCATTTGATCCTTGTTATTTATATACAATGTAGAATTGTTCTGTACTGAGTGTACTTTATGTCCATGAATTGCGTATGTTTTGTAACGTTTCCCGCAACACAGGGTTCTCCCTAGTGGAGGTGTTGTTGTTATAATTAACAATTAAACAATAAACAGCTGCCAACCTACATTTAAGTGAACCGGATATGGACCGGTTAAAACCACCTAATTATGTATTCGGCATAAAATGAGCTTGAATTATGAGCTGCTAGTTGGCAATTTTATTATGACAGTCATTGACGGTTCGTATAAAATTAATTGTGTATAAGTTATTAGTACTAAATCTACTCATAATTACTCTGCAAAATACACGAGAACTAATGTCGGCTCCCCATATATGTAGCTGATGAAAGACAGCTACTGATCGTCATGTTTATATAGAAATAATCCTTTAGAGGAGAAGTCCTTAGATGATCCACAAATGTTATGTACAGACGCCAGCACATCAAGCTACCCCAATCTGTCAAATTTATTTTATACATTTTCAACTTTATCACATAAGCATAAGGTTCATTTTCAATTGGGGAAATTTGACAGATTGGGGAAGCTTGACGTGCTAACTGAAGCTGAGCTGAAGAGTAGATAAAGTCAGAACGGTTTGGGGGATATTGTAGGAGACGTTTATGAGAGGAACGAAGATTTTTGTTGTGGTTAATATGAAGATATTGAAATTCAGAAGTAAAATATGAAGTAGAAGAATGAGCCTCAAGTTAAGAGTACTGTAGTACTCAAATGTTGGTCTGTTGGTCAATTGTTTATCACTTTAACTTTACTCGATAAGAAGCAACATAATAGATTTTATACAAATTGAAAATGAACCGAATGTAGTTATTAAAAAGTCGGTCGAGTTTATTGAGGTAATCTGCATTCAGGTTGAAAAGTACCACACTTAACGTATTCAATTTTGGGGAGGATTAAGGACTTATTGGTATTTGTCTTTATTTTACTACTTTGTTTTAGATTTTCAATTATTTTGCATTGCATGCTTGATTACGCGCTTGATTATGCATAAAAGATATTCAAAATAAAATAAAAAAAGGTTTTTATTCACGTAGACTTTAAAAAAGCGCTTGTAAATAGTCAGAACATGTTTGTAGTAATACAGTTATTATTTGTAGTTACTTATTACAGATATTTATATACACGGAATGTTAAAACATTTATACAATTTATTTTATAATGGTAGTGATATTTTGCTAGCTTGTAGGTATTAAGTTATTGTCAAGGAGATTATGTTTAGGTTTAAATATTGAAATTTATATTTTACTACATATTGTCTGAATGGTTCTGTCTATATTAAGGTATGAATTCAGTATTATTATTATAACGGACCTTGTGTTTAAAACGACGGTCGCGCTTTAATGCTACCACCGGATCCAATGCGCCCCAACTGAGAAGATCCAGCGAAACAAACTCGGCAGGTTCATCTACTACCGGTTTCATCACGGCCCAGTTGAGACGGTCCGGCGAAACATACTCAAGCGGGCATGAACACGGGCATTCAGGAACCTTAGCTAGGAAATACAATCGATTACCAAATGTTTTGCATTAGCGTTACACCTGTCATTGGTATTGCGGTATGACTGGAGTGAAAAGAGCTTTTTTTAACTGCAATGTTTAAAGTACAGTGAATCCCTCGGTTTGGAATCAAGAGAGTCGTGGTCGCAATTATCATTCAGACGGTTGAAATATCACATGTCTCTTACATGGCCTACGATACAAATCCATTAAAATGATTCCCCATCGAAAAGGCTCAAGTTTCGTTTCTAAAAAATATAAAATACTACTATCTTTCAGTCAGGAGCATTGACATAAACCATAAAACTAAAGTTGTAGTGACCTAAAATTAAAATTGGCGTCATGACACCCATTTTACGGGCAATTGAGTAAAAACTACCTAAACAACTTATTACTTTCTCGGCCTTGAGTTCACAATAGGTACAAGGATGAAAGGGCCAGGGCCTCGTGGAAAATTACGGTTAAATATTGTCATTACCTAATGATGACAACATCAAAGTCACGGTTACTTTTTCAACTGTTTGATGACTGCTCTGCTCTGATTAAGTTGTGAAATTTTCTTAAAGAGCAACTCAACTGAAATTATTTTTCTGTGTATTAAAATAACGTTAAATACACGCACAAAAATAATTTCAGGGGAGTTGCTGTTTAAGAAAAACATTCTAGATTATTTTATTACTACTATTACTATTTTGTAAAAAGGTTTCTAAAGCATTATAGAGAAAAAATGAGTGATGCCTCGAATATTGAAGGTATCGGTGCAAGGCCATAGGCTGGTTACCTTACCAGCCATAATAGAGAAAATTCAAGTTTATTAAAAATAGTAGATGAATCACGAGTAGGTACTTATCATATATCTTACTGTTCGTTATTTGTAATTAATACTTCAAATGTAACTACAGCAATATCAATGTACAGATAAGAGAGGGGTATTTTCTAATACAAGTTACATATAACTTAAAAGAAGAGACCCTCACACTCTAACAACTACTTGTAGTTAATAAATATATTTTTGATTTTTTTGATCTTACTAGTTTTTAAGAAAGAGGCTGTCTTATATGACTAGTTACGTGTGATTTCAGATTCCACAATGGTCGCAAAGAGTGCTTCTGTATTTTTTCCTTTATTTTAATTTTTTCATCGCCTCAGGCAAGTATAGGTGACAAACCCAAACTAGCACGCCACGGCCACGTCTACTTAGGCCTACTATGGCCAAATCCGATTGGGTCATGTCATTTGTAATTAAGCCCGAATGTCTTTAGTATCGTATTATAATGTAATCTTGAAAGCCTACTAAGTAATTTGTGAACCTTTGTTCAGAAATTGCTTAGTATAGTTTGTGTATTCGACAACTAACAAATTTATTTAGTAATACCACGGAGATATGTACTTTCGAACGAATAATTTGGACAAAACTTTCTGTAAGCATTCGATATTATTCAAAAGGAATTTTTCCCCATCGTAATTGCGTAACATACATACCACAATCAAAAAGGTTCAATTCGTTAGTTTAAGGTCGGTTTAAAAGGATGTTAAAAGGGTGGTCCCCTCTTTTCTCAACTAAACTTCTAATTCTAGTTTGTCCAATTCAAGCAATTTATAGAAGATACTTTCTCTGTTTGCACAATATACTATATTAGGGTGATTCAGTAAAAAAATACAGCTCATACACACAACCAATTATTTATCAGCATGCTTGTTTCTTTACAATTGAGAAATAGAGGACAGACGCAGATCTACTTTCAGAATATATAAACAATGTAGGGGGAATAGGATAAAAAGTAAGTCATAACATAACTTCCTACACTTTTATAAGCCTTATTATACTCTGCCCAGTCGCATGTTATCTTTTTGACAGCTCGCGCCAATGAATTACTTTTACTGTCGGAATAATATACATACTATAGTAATGTCTTATTATATTAACAAGTAACGCCCACTTCGCGGAGTGTCCTGTGCAAAACAACTATTAACTATAAAACAGGCCTTTAAATACAAATTGATCATTATGATAAAATTAATTTAACTTTATGTGAGTATTGATTTCCGGTTCGTAGTCACCACAGTAATATAACACAGTAATATAATAATAAAGATATTTATAAATAAATAATATTAGGTTTACAAAGGATTTATCTCAAATTTTTCAAATTGACAAAATAAATTCACGGTAGGTGGGTTCCGTGAAAATGCAATATAACCATACTGAAAAGTATATCAGTAGTTATTATTTTAAAAATAGCTGTGAAGTTAATTATTGACCCAGCACAGGGCCAAGTGTCGTTTAGTAGACTTCACATGCCTTCAAGGACATTTTGGGAACTCACAGGCTGGTTTCCTCACGATGTTATTATTCACGTTTTAAGTCAAGACATCGCATTTGCTGTATGGCTGACGGCATAGAATATCGCCACCCCATCTCATCCCTTGGGGAGCGTAGAAGTCATCTCGAGGGAATATCTATCTGAGAACGTCAGCAGTGTCTATCTGTTTACTATGGCCACCATACTGCGATCTTCAACCCGTCTGCCAAGCGTGGCGATTATGGCATATCCCTCCAAATGATGGGCACAACTCCATTGTGGAATCTTTTGAGGAGCCCTTTGTTCAGCAGTGGACGGCATTCGGCTGACATGAATTTGAAAAGGTAGTAATGCGCGCCTTGGGCTTACATTCGAGACCTCTAAATCTACCGTCCAACGGTCTAACCAGTTGGCTATACCATACTTATTGCTGTGAACTTAGGCGTAGTAAAATTAAATAAACGCTCTAATAGGCAAGGCCGTGAATTTAGTTTCTTCCTACTACATCAATAATAACTAATGTTACTAGTCAGACTGTTCGACGTAAACCATACTCTAATCCAGCTTAAATCGGCCGCAGTGTGATATATTGTTAGCTATGTTCTAAACTGGTTCCAATCGCTCGCTATCGCGGTGGATATCTAGATTTATTGTAGTACAACTTTACCGGTATTATTGTAAGACTGTTGACAGTCATTAATGGAGTCTTGCTGTTTCGCCGCTCTCGAAAGAAGATTCTATCTACTCGTAGATATGACTACCGATTGTATTTATGTAATTGAAAGTATAATTTTATATTTAGTTTGCAAATCACTTATTAATGTGTACTGAGAACTTCGTCTGTATATGATTAGTTACTTTAAATGTACGCCTTGTACGAAGCCGGGTTACGAAATATTTTATAATTTTTGTTTTATTAGTTAGGCTTTCAATTCTTCACCGGGCATTCATATTATATTAGTAAATAGAAGGTTGCTTTTATATAGAAGTCACAGATCTCATAATCTAGGTAATGACGGGCCTGTTGGCGTGGTTGGCAAACGTTTGCTTTTCACGCCGGAGGTCGTGGGTTCGATTCCCACCCAGGACAGATAGGTATATATGTGCATGAACATGTCTGTTTGTCCTGAGTCTGGGTGTAATTGTCTATATAAGTATGTATTTACAAACGAAAAGTAGTATATGTAATATATCAGTTAGCTGGTTTCCATAGTACAAGCTCTGCTTAGTTTGGGATCTGATGGCCGTTTTTAAATAATGTCCCAGGGTATTATTATTATTTAAACGCATAATTGAATGTTTATATAGTTAACCTTTAATACCTACTATAGCCCATTTTCTGACTATTTACAGGCGCTTTTTAAAGGGTAAGTAAAAATAACGTTAAAATTTGGTTTCCAGTTTAAAAAAAATTTATGTAGATATCAGAAATAATTATAAAATAATGAAAGTACCATATATTATAATTTACGTATGTTAAAACTTTGAAACAGTCTATTTTTTAATTTAAATTAATACACCTTCATCAAATTGTTAAAATAACGCAAAACCGACACAAATAATTTAAATATCCGGTTTCATTAAAATTTGAAAGTAACGGAACAGCAATTATGAGCAACTAATTTTCATGTTGTACCATATTGAAATTAGTTCAAGGCTTCATACCAAAATAGGATAAAGCACGTTTATATTAAAGACCATCTACTTACTAATGCTAGCGATCTGAAGTTTAAAATGTTTTTTGTATGTTACTTAGACTACTTTATTGCAAATATAAACATCAGGTGTTCATAGTTTCATCGTAAAACGGCACAAAAGGAAGTAAAAAAAAGGAGATAATTAATATTGCTGCGTGGTGACGGCATAGAATATCATCACCCCAGCTCATCCCGTGGGGGGCGTAGAAATTGACCGAGAGAATACCTACCAGAGAACGGGCAGCAGCATTTTTCTGTAAACTATGACCATTAAACTGCGATCGCCAACCCGTCTGCCAAGCGTGGCGATTATGGCATATACCCCCATTCTTTGGGGAGGCTTTTGTCCAGCAGTGGACGTACGTGTATGGCGTGATTTTTTCAACTGATTGATAGAAAATACCAAGAATGATACCTTACTTATAGATTCTTATTTATATAATTTATTTTATTAACTCTAGGGTGGCCCACGCGTATCAAAATGATTTCGCCCTTCAATAAACACGTAGTCCAGGAGAATTGTGAATAAAAAAGAAATGCACCACTTATTACGGCAAGATGGAATGTCAACGACAATAAGGTGGAAACTTCTCCGTAGCATAGAGGTCCGATATTAATAAAAGGGGATAGAAGGGCAAGAAGTAAGATGATTCTAGAAAATGAGTTTATGTAACTATATTGAAATTGCTTATAGAATTGTTTTTATATCACGATGATAATAAAAAAATGTTAATAAGTAAGTTTATTCCATAATGTAATAAAATGAATATGTATTATATTTATTGTATTATATTATGGAAATAAATAACTTATTTACATATAATTAATTCAATGGTACGATACGGTAGTTGACCATCAGACTTTTCTTATATCCAATATGCATCTAACGCAATATAAAAATAAGCAAAATGTTATGATGTCCGTTTCATAACATTTTTCTTATTATATACGTCGTTCCCTTACTTTTCTTATTTTAACGAAATCTAATAACAATTATAAAGTACTATTTTGGTGGGTCAATAATAAATAAAATAATGGTTTATTTCTCTCTTAAAGGCGCATACATCGTGTTGTTATGTTAAAAACATTGTTTAAGCACTTAATTGAAAAGCCTTTGAGAGAGCTGGAGTCTGTACTAGGCTCGAAATCTGTATAACAGATCTCCAGGCTCCCCCCGTTTTGAACATAAAGTTTAGAGGCTTATTAACATATTCCAAATTAAACAAAGTTATAAGCCAAAGTTTTGAATGGATAGACATTTATTAATGACAAGTATAGCATCATCTACACTTCAACTATGCCTCGTTGGTCTAGCGGTAGCGTGTTCACTCGCAGAGAACGAGGTCCTGGGTTCAAATCTTGGGTCGGTGGCTTTGGGACTATTCTGTACAAAGAAAAATTTCTCAGCATCAGCCCGAATTGGCGATATTATAGGGAGTTGGCGGTATTATACCCCGTGCCTCAGAGAGCACGTAAAGCTTTCGGTCCTGTACCTGTAAGAGTGATATGGAATAGAAAGTGCTCCTGTGTTTGCGCACATACTTCTGCAGTATAATATGTCCCGCGCAGATGGCTAATTTCTGATGAGACTGGCCGCCGTGACCGAAATTCGGCTAGGAAGACATCAACATGCATCGTACTTTTTTATGAGTACTCCCGTACTATACATGTAAGCCGAAGTACTCGAATGGAGTATTTTTATTCGAGCATTAAAGTCCAATTACAGGTTATCTAAGAGTTTGTATCCTGGGCCCTTAAAAGAAGAGTAGGTAAAAAGGTTCGGCAATGCACAAGTAAGACTTGGGACGCGTCCATCCGCCAGTTATCGATCATCATCCACTGCGCCAATTACTTGCTTGGTAACTTAGTTGTTGGAAAATATTGGATTAAAAATAAAAAAGAAAAACCATCGTCATTTCTCATTATATTGTATTCTATATAAACTAGTCAAGCCCTTTCATTTGATAACTATTTTAAACAACAATTTTGTGTTTTTTTGCTATCTTGGATTTGTAATTTATCATAGTGTATTATAGCATTCTACGAGTAAAGTCCTTCATTTGATACCATATTAAGGAGATAGGAGTAGGGTTTAGTTGTTGGGTAAAAATATGTTATCCACCATTTTATGGCGGCGGCCATCTTGGACCGATGTTCAACAACAATACTACTATGACGTTCTGCAGCTTCAGATCGTCTTCGGGATCTTTTGGATGATAAGTGATACACGTCAAATACTGAAATAATATTATATTTTCTTCAATTTCACTATACTCACTTCGCATAGGAGTTTATCTGTATCCGCGGTTTTTGAACAAAAATACAAATAATCATTCTTTGATAAGATTTGTTCGTCTGAGTATACTTCTAATGAATTATTTATTAGTATACATTTTTCTTTTTTTACAAAATTACACGTCATCTTATCAGTTACAAGTCTATTTTTTCCGAAATCTAACATTACATCGTGAGCAAAAAGGAAATCTTGTCCTATGACAAAATTTTGTGAAATCTTATCCACAACATAAAAACTATGATTAAACACAACATTCTCTATAATAATGTTCAATTTAATTTCCCCTATCACATCCAATTGCGCGTTATTGATCGATTTTATTCGTGCACTGGAAAACTGCGGCGTTTCGCCTAGTTTTTCTGCGACGTTTAATTTCACGACGGACACGGATGCTCCCGAATCAATCAGGGCCAGAAATGGGTTATCTTTACACTGAATATTTATGAAGGGGACAAACTCACCCTTCTGAGGGATTTCTTCTCTCAATGGCGGTTGATTCGCCCCTCGTAGAACATCAACCGCCTCTACACGTTTGGGTGTGGCTGACGCTGCGATGCTCCTCTCCCAGTCGTAATGTCAGCGCCACGCCTGTCCGGTTCACTTCTGCCTGTAGGTTTTTAAAATTGTAAGGGTACGTTAATTTATTTGGTCGAGGATCAATGGTCCCCGTCGTAGGCTGGTTGGTCCTCGATGTCGCAGTTCCGGGGTAACGATGCGGAACCGGTTGACCGTCACCAACTCCGCTGCGTCTTGCTGGTGTTTGGGCATTATGTCCAACTCTGCTTGTGTTAAAGGGTAAATTTAGCGGCGTGAGACTTTGGGATAAGAAGAGACTTTTAATTTGTTTGAGACTCATTTTTAAGTCCTTCTTGCTGTTATACACTTGCATTCCTATTTTATTTTTTAAAAATGAGTTACAATTTTTAAGGAAATGATTAATAAATACTGATTCCGTAACCGCTGTACCCGCTTTGGCCGCCAGTTCATCTAAAGAATAAAAATAGGTAACTGGGTCTTCATTGTAGCCTTGTCGCCTTCCAAAGAAGTCGGCGAGTGGACTGCTTTGCCCGTCAAATTCGTCGGTGATCTTCTTCTGCAGATCAGCAAATGTATCACACTGAGAAAAAATGTTTTTGTAAAATGATAAAGCGGGCCCCTGTAGATATGCCCCTAAGATGAGTTTTTTTGCATCTTCGTCGTATTTGTTGATTGCGGCAATTACTGCGAATTGCCTAAAAAAATCGTTAACGTCAGCCGTTTCCCCGTCGAATTGCTCCATCTGAAATTATTTATGGAAAAAATACTTCTCGTGATATCCTCGATTCTTCTCTCGTTCTTCAGGGTATACTTATCAATATACCCGGCGCCAGCACCATATGACGTTCTGCAGCTTCAGATCGTCTTCGGGATCTTTTGGATGATAAGTGATACACGTCAAATACTGAAATAATATTATATTTTCTTCAATTTCACTATGATAGGTAACAGGGCTTGTGTAGCTTCAGAGAGCTCTTACGTAGACTGAATGACTGTTCTAAAGAATTTTTGTTTGAAATATTTTCAAACGCGTTCTTTTTTTAATGATTTCTTTTTAAATGTTTGGACGAACGAAGGTGCTAACCAAGAAGGTCGTCACACTAAGAACACTCCCGATTAATTCACCATTCAAACAAAATAAACCAAATCTAAATCGGTTCATCCGGTCGATCGCTACGATGCAGACAGACACACAAACACAGTCATGTCAAACTTATAATTGCGTCGGGGGTAAAAAAAATATTATGCATCTAAAACAATTTATCTAGTACGCGTAACATTAAAATATCTCAGGATAGTATCTAAAATACTATTTTACACTTCAGCGTCTTTAGATTAATATTGAGATAAGTATACCGGTCAAGTACGTGTCAAACACGAATTCTTGTGGAGTTATAGAAGTAGGTTGTAGTTGTAGTACTGAGATAATGTAACATGATTGTTAAACTACTAACACAAATATCAAATTACCTATATAACGGTACGTGTCTAAGGTAGCGTTTGACGTCAGCTCAAAGGGGATGTTACCTCTAGTTCTAAGTTTCGGGAGTCTGGAAGTTAGCGGTGTTTCAACTCTTACCTCGTAAAGCATTTATTAAAGTCGGTCCTCTTCCTTAAGCGTTTACTTTATATATATATTTGGTTGGTTCGTATATTTATATTTAAGAATATAAACATATATATATATATATATATATACGTATATATACGTAAGCTATCTTTTCTTATTTCCATTAAATTCGTACACCTTTTGAAATTAAATTCTGGTCCATCCAACGCAAATAGGTAGCCTGGAAGAGATTGCTTTTAGTGATAAAGCTTTGCTTTTTCTTAGCAAAGCTCAGAAAAGCTTTGCTAAGAAAAGCAAATAAAAGCTTTTAATTGCTTTTCTTATTACTTTTTTTTTCATTTTTTTTAGGTGGTGTATTATGGTGGTGTACCATAATACACCACCTAAAAAAGTACAATATATTCCTTGTGCAATAGAGTGTACTTTTTCTTTTTCTTCTTCTTTTTTAGGTGGTGTCGGCTAGCCTGTAGTGGGATCATAAGAATGAGGGAACAAATGGCTAGTCTCCATTGAGAGTGGCTGGTAAGGCTGAAATTTTCGATCAGGACGATATTTTTCTTACAAATATTGCCAACGCCTACGGTCTAGGTGGCTTTCAACATGTATCTGATGTATTATGGTATACAAATATTAAACAGCCATATTAGAATAATCATCATATCTACTAATATTATAAAGGGGAAAGTTTGTGACTGTGTGAGTGTGTATGTTTGTTACTCCATGACGGCTAAACAGCTGGAGCGATTTCAATAAAATTTTGTATGGAGTTAGCTGACACCCTGGAGTACACATAGGCTATAATTTATAAAGTTTAACGCGCGTAAAACCGCGTAGCACAGCTATTAAGTTATAAATAACCGAATGTTCAATATGAAATGGAATAAGATGTTACTTTGCGAAAATGCATGAGCACCAAAATACATAGTTATTTATCATCATCATCATCATATCAGCCGATAGACGTCTACTGCTGGACAAAGGCCTCCCCCAAAGATCTCCACAATTGCCGGTCTTGCGCTATCCGCATCCAGCGATTTCCAGCGACCCGCACAAGATCATCGGACCGATGACATAGTAATTATGTAGTGTTAATTCTACTAATTATCAGTTTAATCAAACCGAGACGCAATTTGCACCATCCCGTCCGGAAAATAATATTCACGTAAAAGAAGGAAAATATATGTACATATTTGACGGGCCTATTGGCGTGGTTGGTACCTAAATGCTTGCTTTGCACGCCGGAGGTCGTGGGTTCGATTCCGACCCAGGACAGATATTTGTGTGCATGAACATGTCTGATTGTCCTGAGTCTGGGTGTAATTGTCTATATAAGTATGTATTTACAAAAAAGTAGTATATGTAGTATATTAGGTAGTTATCTGGTTTCCATAGTACAAGCTCTGTTTAGTTTGGGCCGTGTGTAAATAATGTCCCAGCATATTCATTCATTCATATTCATATATAGCACCTAGGCGCGCGGTCTCACTGTGGTGAGGTGACCGCCAGATGGTGGAATTTCGGAACGATTGCTTAAAGAGCAATCGTTCAGAAATTCCACCATTTGGAAGCTATCGGTCAAAACTAACTGAGGTAGTCTGCAGATAAGAGCCGTTAAGGTGTGTCAGTTCAGAGCGACTCTGATACCACAGTAGCCACTGCCCATAGGATAAAGAAGAACTAGAAATTGAATCCCAAATAGTAAATCCACTGCAACACATATGCCTCCCCGAAAGGTTTTTATAACGTTGCTATTTGCCTTGATCTCCGTGCTTAGCATGCGAATAGGCGACCGCAGTTAAGTGGTATCTAGTACATAGGTGGCGCTGCTACCCGCCTACCTGGTGTATCCCTTAGTCGCCTTTTACGACACCCACGGGATATGGGTTGGCACTATTATTATTTTCAGGCCGGAAACCACACGGCGTACACCAAAATAGTACACCTTAGAATACATATGTAGATAAGGAAGTTAAGAAAAGGAAGGAACTTTTTTTTGTTTTTTTTTTGTTTAGGCAGGGGGAATGGTTTCGCATGCCACCCGCAAAAAGTGTCTGCGTCTGGGTGGGTATGTCGGACTTGCACCGACTAAACCGACCTGCCGTGGACTTCTCCTGGCGCCTAATGGGGGAGTCCCGGGAACGCGGGTATGCTGCTCCGGTACAAGGAAGTTAGACCTACCTGGAAGTACAACTGAATAAGCCTAGCAATGCTGCCAACAATCTGGGAACATATACTTGCAATTGGTTTTAATTTTACTTATTAATAATTTTATTATGACAATTGTGAAACATGCTTATGAGTGTATATCTACCTATATGTATCATCATGTCCTCTACTAGACAAAGGCCTCCCGAAGATCTCCACAATGGCCGGACTTGCGCTATTCACATCCAGCAGCCTGTAGGATGCCTACCTACGCTCTGGCTGTCTTCCAGCTCGTATAATTGAATAAATGTGACTATTTACCACAAAAATTAAGTACTTTTCAAAGTATTCCAAAGAGTTAAATCCATATAATTAAGCATATTATTAAAAAAAAAATACGAATTCGACATATTTTTTTGTATCGTCTATTTCTGGGACTTCCACAAAGGATTGGAAAAACTGCTTACAAAAATGTATCAAAATTAGCTGTCACGATTTGCTTAATCATTATTTTGAGTTCAGTAGTTGTCGTTCAGTAGTGTGTCTACTAGAAAGTACATTTGCAAGGCTGCGTGGAGGCCAGCCGGATGTCAGAATATTAAAGTCAGAGGTTTTATTCTAAAACATGATTTAATTGTTGCTGTAAGGTATTGGTGAAACAATGTCGTGCCTACACAGCCCTTGGGTTTGGTAGATCTATGATAATATTATCTGCGTAGGCGCAATTAACAGGTGATATATAATAAATTTAGAATTAGGTATGTATTTATGTTTTATTGTAGTGATTTACATAGATACGGAGTTAATAGATAAGAATTGCGGAATTGCAGCATAATAACTTTAGAATGAAATAAATGTAAGTTTATTTATTCTGACTAATATTATAAAGAGAAAAGAATTTATTTGTTTGTAATGGTAATGAATAAACACGACCACTTATTTCACCTACAGAACGCCAAACTATGTACAACTAATATGGATTAAATTTTAATAAAAAAAATGGAAAATACTACTTACACAAATGTAACATCCTATAAATATTATAAATGCGAAAGTTTGTGACTATGGATGTATAAAGTATTACTATTAGTAGGTATATAAAAATTACAAAACGGATTTTGATGAAACTTTGTATTCATATAGCTTGTAAATTCGAATAACACATAGGCTATAATTTATAAAGTTCAACGCGGGTGAAACCGCGGGGCATATCTAGCAAGGTATTTAAAAATAAGTGTCACTAATAGGCGTGTGCTACAAAAACTATTCAATACACATAAATTAATGTATTACATGTTTATCATGAGGTTATGTCTAACTACAATATAGTTTTTATTTTTATATCAGAGGGCGACAAACGAGCTAGTGGGTCACCTGATGGTAAATGATCACCGCCGCCTATGAAGACTCGCAACACCAGATGAGTCGCGGGTGCGTTGGCAGCCTTTAAGAGTCAGAAAACAAGTGTTTGCTGACCCTTACCCCCACCCCGATGAGCTCTGGCGACCTTACTCCCACGCAGAAACACAACATTAAAATGATTAATGTTATTATTAAGGAATGTCTTCTGTTAGGTGGAGGTACTTCTCTAGTCGAAAGGTTAGGTTAAGTTACAATATCACACACAGGTACATACATTGGTCTAAACCAGCCTTACTCAACCTTTTCTTTAAAAGGGTCACAACCAAAGTCATGTTGTCGAGGGCCGTAAGCAAAAATTATTTAGATCTTAATTAGAACGTAATTTAAAGTTAACGATGTAATTATTTTAGTAATGAAAAAATGTATAACTTAACAGCCAATAACAAAAGCCCGGCGGGCCGCTGGTTAAGCATAGCGGGCTAAACACTATTACAAACTATAGACCAACAAAATAAATTCTAATTTAAAATGCTTATTATTTATCTATTTTAGTTTTATCTTATTTAGATATTGATATATACGTAATTTAATAACTATCGATCTGTAATATTCTTGCGAGTCGAAAACTTAAAGTCAGATATCCCGTACACCGCTGGTAAATGAAATTTAGAGTAGCTTCAGTAGCAGCATAAGACAGGAAAAAAACAGTTTCTTGTTTCGGAAGCGAAGATCGTTTTGGGTCGTTGAGCCAGTGAAAGTATTAAAGTATAATAATTAAGTTGACTTTAAATTTATATTAGACTACTTTTAATTTATACGTTACCCCACAAAAAATCTATGCAGTCAATAAATACATCAGACTGTTTCAGTAATTCCTTTTTAGGGTTCCGTAGCCAAATGGCAAAAAGCGGAACCGTTATAGATTCGTCATGACTGTCTGTCTGTTCGTCCGTATGTCACAGCCACTTTTTTCTGAAACTATAAGAGCTGTACTGCTGAAACTTGGTAAGTAGGTGTATTCTGTGAACCGCATTAAGATATAAACCGCAATTTGCTTTCATTTAATCAACCGAAATACTTGCTGCTACGGAACCCTTCATCTGCGAGTCCGACTCGCACTTGGCCGGTTTTTTTTATTTAAGCCACTGGATAATGCCACTGATTTAATTGAAATTTTAATTGAATAACATTACTTTTCTTTTGAACATAAATCTTATGAAAAGAAGAAGTCATCTCTAGTTATGTCAATTTTGTTTTAGCTCTAAAATCCTGAAGGAATATAAGCGACACATTAGAACCTGTCGACGAATTGTAATTATTAATTGCAGTGAGCAGTTTTAGTAATTTGTCAGTTCTATAAAATCCCTGTAATTTTCATGATGATATGTATATACTAGCTGTGCCCGACGGTTTTACCCGCGTTAAACTTTATAAATTCTCACTGCTCCTCCCCCGTACGTGATAGCGTGATAATATGTAGCCTATATGTTGACCCGACCTCTTAGTAATATTCATGCGAAATTTGAAGTAAATCCATGCAGTACTTTTTGAATTTAGCCCGGACATACATACAGACAAACAGACACACAGACAAAAATTCTACAAACTATATTTTTGGCTTCGATATCGATTGTAGATCACGCCCTAAAAATCCTTTAAAAAAATATTCAATGTACAGCTTTGGCTTTCCTACGATTTTATTTAATGTATATATATTAGAGATTTTATGACATTTAAATTAGTATATGTATTTCGTAAAATATAGAATTGCCAGATAACTATTAGCTACAAAAAAACCGTTGTACTAAAATATTCTAGTAACTATCGGGTAAAGGAAGCCCATATGATTCTCTCTAGCGATGATTCTTATAATAGTCTGGAAACACGTTGTTTGTATATATATTGCTTCCACCCGCTACTTTGCCCGCGAAATACGAGTATAAATTACCAAATAATCGCGTTATAACAAAATCAAAGTCCCCTTAAAATCAGTCCACCTGTTTTGGAAATTAGCCGGAACCATCTGACACAAACAGACGAAAATTAATACTTTTTTCTACTTGGTTTATTGGCTATTTGTATAAATAAATAAAATAAAAAAAGGTTTTTATTCACGTGGACTTTAAAAAAGCGCTTGTAAATAGTCAGAACATGTTTGTAGTAATACAGTTATTATTTCTAGTTACTTATTACAGATATTTAGGTACACGGAATGTTAAAACATTTATACAATTTATTTTATAATGGTAGTGACATTTAGCTTGCTTGTATTAAGTTATTGTCAAGGAGATGTTTAGTTAAAGTTTTTAAAATTATGTGTTGAAATTTAAATTTTACTACATATTGTCTGAATGGTTCTGTCTATATTAAGGTATGAATTCAGTATTATTATTATAACGGGCCTTGTGTTAAAAACGACGGTCGCGCTTTAATGCTACCACCGGATCCAATGCGCCCCAACTGAGAAGACCCAGCGAAACAAACTCAGCAGGTTCATCTACTACCGGTTTCAACACGGCCCAGTTGAGACGGTCCGGCGAAACATACTCAAGCGGGCATGAACATGGAATATATTGTCATCATCAGCCTGATATCGTCCACTGCTGGACAAAGCCCTCCTCCCAAGGTTTCTATAACGTTGTCATTTGGAGGGATTTGCCGTAGTCTTGTTGTCACTGCGCTTAGCACACGAGTTGGCGACTGCAGTTAGGTGGTAGTTATTACACAGGTGGCCCTCCTGTCCAACTACCTGGTGTATCCTTAGTCGCTTTTTACGACACCCACGGCATTGTATTGGGTGGCCCTATTTTTTTTCTCAGCCGGAAACCACACATCTACTAAAGTCATCCTGTAATCTCAAAAACTCACCGAGGCTAAGCAACTAGGCTCGCGGCCAGTCTATAATGGGTGACTGCGAAAGAGGTTTAATTTCTGAGCATTGCCGAGTTTAAGCCGTTGGTCCCGGTTGTAGCTATTAGGCAACAGTCGTTAAGCCATGTCAGAGGCTTGAACAACACTAACACTAGGGTAACCACTGCCCTTACGATAAATAAGTAACTATCGCGGAATTGTTTCTATGACGAATTATTAGATAATATTTACCTTCCAGACAATGCAATTACATGCCGTACGTGTGTCCAATTAGATGTATGATATTGTTTTAGTGTTGACAACCGGTTTTTAACACTTAATTAATTTGCTACATGCGTCGGGGCATAACGTACGCTCGTAAGTACCTGGCTACCGGCAAACCAATGCGGGGTATTAGTCATTTTGGAATGTCTCATTATTAGATCTGTAGCGGTCAAATGTTGGACCGTGGTTCGCAATTCAGTCTTAAATAAACCTATTTCTGTATCTATAAACGCGCGATAATCTCTAAGTCTAATGGCAGAATTGTTTAAATTGAGAATATGTCTGTTAAATAATTTACCTTCCAGACACTGCAATTCATTAGATGTATGATATTGTGGTTTGTTAAATGCGGTGGCGCCGCTTGGCTATATTATTATGCTATATGCTTGCTATTCACGCCACAGGTTGTGGATTCGATTCCCACCCAGGACAGATATTTGTGTGCATGTACATGTCTATTTTTCCTGAGTCTGGGGGTAATTATCTATATAAGTATGTACTTACCATTAAAGGTAGTATATGTTATACTTATATGAGTTATTTGTTTTCCATATTAGAAGCTCTGCTTAGTTTGGGATCAGATGGCCGTGTGTGAATAATGTTCCAAGATATATATTTTTTTATTAAAAAAGACAACACCCGCACTAGGGAATCTGTGTCGCGGGGTACTTTACAAACATATAATAGACGGACACAAATTACACCCTGACTCAGAACAACTATTTATGGGTCACACAAATGGTTGTCCGGCGCGGGACCTGAACCCGTGACTCGAAGCGGCGAGGCGACTGTCTTAGCCGCTGCGCCATACCTGCAGTCGAATTATTATTATACTTATTACTACATTATCAATATGGGGTATTATTAATTATGGAATGTCCCATGATTATATTGGACCACAAACATTGAGGTTCTGGTTTAAATACACGGGTTAACATTATTGAAAAAAAATCTCAGTAGAAGCCTATACCAACGACCTGCCTGTACGATTCTACCAACACATTACCACCATACCAACGAGTTCAATAAAACTTAGATCTGCTTAATCGAGTTTATCTTGGTTTAAGAAAAGCCGATTCCACCAGCTACATTTTAATCGCGCTTATTAAAAAGAAGTTTATGTAGGTAGAGATATATCGTAACGGTTGCCATAATCACTACATTCTACATACATTGCGTTTAGTATTAACATTGTGTGACGACATATTGCGCCTGTAAGGCTTTAAAAACAATATAATAGGTCTTTACCTATGAAATTGCCGTTTTGTATGAAAAAATTTAAACGAATTTTTTTCATGAATTTTTTTATTTGTATTAATCGAAGTAATCACCCATGCAATCAATGCATCTTTGCCATCGCAGTGGCAGTTTATTGATGCCCTTCTTAAAGAAATCAGCTGGACGGGAGGCAACAAATTCTTCAAAGGCATTTTGTACTGCCTCTCGGGTATTGAATTTTTTTCCCGCCAAGAAGTTATCCAAATTCTGGAAAAAGTAGTAGTCTGTAGGCGCAAGGTCTGGTGAGTAGGGCGGATGACGGAGAGCTTCCAACCCCAGTTCTTGCAACTTGGAGACCGTCTGCTGTGCAGTATGAGGTCGCGCGTTGTCGTGCAGGAGCAGCGGAGACGAGCGATTGACCAATGCTGGTTGGAGATGCGCCAGCTTCTCCATCATTGTGCTCAGTTCTTCACAGTACACATCTGCAGTAATGCTCACCCCGTTTGGTAAGAAGCTGTGATGAATCACACCGGCGCTAGACCACCAAACAGTGACCATCACTTTTCTAGGGGTAAGTTTTCGTTTAGGGCATTGTTTAGGTGCTGAACCAGGATCCAACCAACTTGCTGAGCGCTTGCGGTTATCAAACAGAATCCATTTTTCATCGCAGGTAACAATGCGGTTCAAAATTCCTTCATTTGTGTGTCTGTTGAGCAGTGCAAGGCACGTCTCGACGCGTACTTCGCGCTGGCGATCATTGAGTTCGTGGGGCACCCATTTGTCAAGCTTTTTTACCCTGCCAATTTGACGCAAATGGACCAATATTGTTTTGATGCTAACGTCGAAAGCTGCTGCTAATTCAGCCGTAGATTGTGTATCATCAGCTTCCACAACCGCCTTTAATTCGTCATTGTCGACCAAAGTCTTCGGACGACCGCGAGGTTCATTTTTCAGGTCGAAATTTCCAGAACGGAAGCGAGCAAACCAATAACAGGTGGTGCGTTGGTTTGTAGTGTTAGCTCCGTAAACGTCGTTGATGTTGCGTGCCGCTTGTGCCGCGTTGCTGCCACGACGGTACTCATATTCCATAATTACTCGAATTTTTAACGTATTCATGATGACGAAAAAGATTGAAATGCGATGAAAATGTAACACTAATCAATAAAGAAATGACTACTTTTGGAAAAAAGAATCCATGTTTTTAAAATAAAATTAATTTGAAATTAGAATTCTTAGCCAAACAAAAATTATTTTGATTTGAAATGGCCAGTACTGCAGAACGGCAATTTCATAGGTAAAGACCTAATATTTCAGTAAACTAAATTTTATCAACGTTGATGACGTTTAGTTAGACTGACAACTGAGTTTAGCGTCAATTGATCGCGTTTAATTTTAACGGTGAAATCTACTCTTATATAATAGATTGGTTAAGATTCATATTTACCACAACATATGTAATATTAGAGTATGCCCCTTTTGCAACCCTGGTACAGTATCTAGACATTTTTTTTACAATAACAGCTTAAGTATCGTGACTAAATTAAATTATAGGCAATCAAAACTATTATTATAAAACAAAATCCTGTTTGGTGACGCAAAAAATAAACAAAAAGTTGCTCAGTTATGAAATGTGTGTGGTCACTTAGATCTTTATCTAAGATCTAGGCATAGGTGTACCGCATATTTATTGCACTGTAATTGTTTCTTAGATTAGATTAGATTTGTTTGTTTGATAATAATACTTATTATATGGGCAGTGGTTACCCTTTTTTTTTTTTGTTAAGGCAGGGGGAATGCTTACGCATGCCACCCGCAAAAAGTGTCTACGGGTGGGTTTGTCGGACTCGCACCGACTAAACCTACCTACCGTGGACTTCTCTTGGCACCTTATGGGGGGAGCCCCGGGAACGCGGGTATGCTGCTCCGGTGCCCCCCCTTTTTGCGCCATGCCCCAGATGGTCGGGACACGTTACCTGGGAGGGCTCAGAATTGCCCTCCCCTATTGCCGACTCCGGGCAGTGGTTACCCTAGTGACAATGTAGTTTAAGCCGCAAAATTTCTGAAACTGGCCACTTTGTTTAACAATATTTAAAAACGGATTACGAAATTTTAAAATGGAACTCTTTGGCTTTAAAAAGCCGTCCGTTTCGTCTAGGTATTTGGTTCTTGTTTTAAATTTTAAATGAAATGTGTCTATGTTACCATAGATTCCACCCAAAAAACAATCCCGAGTAAAATTTACTACGATTTAAATTTTAGTTTGACGTTAAGTCAGAGACAGTCGTTCACCGTCAAACTGAACGGCCACCAAACACCATGCTAAACATCTGTTTGTAGTTGATAATTGTAAATTTATCTTTGCTTTATATTAGAGTACAGAACAAATAAATAGTTTATTTATTTACAGCATAATTATCTTTACAGGTTTGCATCCAATACGACAATTAGCCACCAAAATATGAGAGATTTTTTGTGAAAACTTAAACTGGGTACATAATTACAATAATAATATCCTGGGACCATATTTACACACGGCTATCTGTTTCCAAACTAAGCAAAGCTTTTACTATGGAAACCAGATAACTGATAAATACGTGTAGATATATAATATATTTGTAAATACATTATTACTATAGATAAATTATACCCAGACAAAGTTTGAGTGAAATTAATAAACTAACATTGAGAACTTGTAAATTGAGTGTTTTGACCAATCTAGTGAGTTTGTTCTACAATTAGCGCCGATAAAAAGTTATAATATGGAAGTGTCTATATATTTAAGGTTTAAAACTGTGCAGTTCTTTGATATATCATTTCAATAACTATATAAGTAAGTAAGAGATAAAGAGCAAGAAAAGCTAGTTGTAAAATAGTTTTTTGTAATTTACAACTAAGTTTTTACATAAAAACGGATAAATCACACTATCACACTAATATTATAAAGGTGCAAGTATGTGACTGTGTGAGTGTCTATGTTTGTTACTTCTTCACGTCTAAACGGCTGGAGCGATTTTAATAAAATTTGGTACAGAGTTAGATGACACCCGGGATTAACACACAGGCTATAATTTTATAAAGTTTATCGCGGGTAAAACCTCGGGGCACAGCTAGTAAATAAATAAATATCTTGGGACAACTAATACACTACCATCTAATCTCAAACTAGGCAGAGCCTTTACTATGGTACCCAGATAACTGATACACATGTAAAGATATATATTTATAAATACATCAATAGTATAAATAAATTATACCCAGACACAGCGCTTGAGTGAAATTAATAAACCAACATTGAGAAGTTGTAAATTGAGTGTTTTGACCAATCCAATGATTTTGTACTGCAATTAGCGCCGATAAAAAGTAATTATATGGTAGTGTCTATATATTTAAGATTTAAAACTGTGCAGTTCTTTGATATAGCATTTCAATAACCAGTGTCGTTGTAAGACATAAAGTGCAAGAAAAGCTAGTTGTAAAATATTTTTTTTTGTAATTCACAACTAGGTTATTACTTATAAACGGATTTATCACATTGATTTTGTAACATACGTAATATGTACTGGATTTTTGTAAGTGTGTTCCACTGCTGCTACCCGTGAAAACCTGTAATTGGCTTTATGTTTATCATTCTATTTTGTATATTGTTTGTGTAGCTGTTGATTTTCCTTGAAATAAATAAATTTAATACATCGTGAAGTTTGTGTTTTGATAATCCCACAAAAACGTAACATTTTTCCCGAGATAAAAATCCTAATCTGTTTTTTGTCATGTGTCACAAATATCCATATTGTTATTTTTTATAGTCTACGTAGACCAAGAATATTAATTTCGTTTCTGTGCAAATAATAATAATTAATCTTTATTTATAATCCAAATATATAATTTATAATTATGTATTTGGATATTGCGACAGTTTGATTGCAAACTGTCTTAATATCCAAATACATAATTATATCTGTTCAATAAAACTGTTGCAATTTCCAAAGGATTGTAAATCCAAATCTCTTTCCTCTATTTCATATTAATATTGCTTCACCCACTAATTAGTAAATAAGCCATTAAACCTACGTATAATCTAGTGAAATCCGCTGATATCTCTTCCATTAATCTCCACTACTGTGCCGAAACTAAAATTAAAACAGATAAAACCTTTGTATTTCGCCATTATGTCGTGCTCATGACATTAACTTAGTGTGCCATAGTTCACACCACAGAATTATTTAGCTATGGAAGTGGCATGGCATGAGCGTTTGTTTTTATTAGTCAGGCTATTTGGCTTAAGCGTCCAACTCGATATGTGAGTCTCACGCAGAGCTTTAATTGATTCAGCTCGACACCTAATAATCATACCAATAACCAATTATGAATGTATTGTATCTTGTCATATTTCGTACCCTATATAGGTGCCCTCAAAAGTGTGTCGCTTATATTTTTTTTTAGACTGCTGTTAGTGAGTTTTCTTTTCTTGGCTTGTGGGTCGTGTATTTAGTATAATAATTATGTAAATTAAAATTAATTTTATGAAAAGTAAAATTCATAAATCAATAATATCTCCGTTACAAAACTTACAGACGGACTAGGATGACAGATAAAACAAATATTTTAATTATGTTAATTAGCCATTCATATTATGGTTAAATTTAATATCACATTATAATTCTGACCAGTACACGTGTATGTGAATACCCCAGTGCTGAATAATTACAATCTAATCTAGCATTACGTCATGTCAGCCGAATAACGTCCACTGTTGAACGAGATATTGAAGTATGAATGATATATCATCATCACCACACTTTTCAAACAGAGTGTTCACAGAGAGTCGTTGCTATCTGTTCTCTAGTAGCACGACTTCTACGTTCTCCCACAGCAGTAAATGAATCTCACCCTGACAGATATTAGCATAAATTAATTTCCGTAATGCCACTTCATTTTCTCACATGTTCTTTGGCCCAAACGACTGTTTCCCACGAAATGACAAAACACATTACTCTCTTTATTTGCACATTATCTGCATTGTGTGTAAATAGAAATGTACGATGTTATCTTACTGTCGAAACGTATGGAATTTGTTTTACCGGTTGTGTTATTGTATTCAAATTTAGAAACACCTTTGATACGTAGCGTTACGTGAAATATTTTGATGTTAGGATTTTTTGTATTGTGTTTGAATGTTAATAGATTGCATTATGACTTATGTTAGAATTCTCATCCGGAATTCTGGCTCTATGTAATCTTATAACATTTAACTTTTTAGTAGCTTTTGTTAATATGAGCCTAGTCAAGATTTTCCCACGCTTATTAAAGAGGGAAATACAGTGAAAGAAATTATGACTCGTAAATATTATTAAAGAATGTTGAATATGAAAATATGACTTTATTAACTTCTTCTTTTTTAAATGACGTCTACAATTAGTTTATGTAGTTTTCACAGCTTCACCTTTTATTCTAACCATATTTGTACGATGCATTTTTTTAATGTTATCATTATTTTCTGCTCTACGTAGTAGTCACCTTGCTACTACCTCGAGGCCCACTTCTATAGAGTTTGATCCCGCATGTGTATGAACATCATAATAATAATAATATATGATTTATGATTGTTACATAGGAGACTATATAAATATACTGTTGTATATTTATATAGTCTCCTATGTAACGATGGCTTTTCTAGTACGGTTATTGTTTTGTACAAAAAACAACTCCGCATGTGATGTGAATTACTTAATAAACATATAATTGAGGGAAACAATGTACACACCCACTAGTAGTTGTCCTGTGTGGGATGGGAACACGGAGTGGCGAGGCAACTATCTTAACCGCTACGCCAAACGTGCAGTTTCATATATAATAAAAAAATTGTGTTTGATAAAGAATAAGATTAAAATTTTATTTAATAATAATAATCCTCAGATATTATTATAATTTGTTCATCAAAATTTATATTCGAAGACATTCTCGTATGATTTCCTTAAATTTTTAAATGAAAAAGTTGAATACCGTGTTTTGTTTTTTAAAAGAGTATACAGGAGGTATAATAATAGGTGAACATAACTTAAAAATGTGTACATGAAACAATTTTCTAAATTCCACAAAATATTTTTTTGACTTCTCATACAAAATTCATCACATGGACAGAATATTTGTTTTAGTGAACTTTGTATGTCGATGTGCTACACGTTGTTCGATAAATGAGCTACTTAAGTTACGGCCACTTTTCATTTCACGCTTTTTATATCGCTAGTTAAGATTAAGGTGAGTGAAACTAGGTAACTTAAGTATAATCAACAACAATAACAATATTACTTACCCTTTCATTAACTAAGTACCCAGCTTGAATATGTTAACTTCCTAGCTAAAGACACAGTATACGTACAGAAGTAGGTACCCTATACCAACAAGCATGTATGAAGAAAAAACGACGCAAAGAGGTATTTTTGACCACGACGCTTGACCACGATCTTACCTGATGGTAAGTGAAGAATCAGATGTTGTCGAAAGTGGACCGCGCGTACCTATAAGATGCCATTTCACTCTAGCCTTGAATAAGCCCATGTTGTGTAGGAAAACGTGATTAGGGAGGGTGTTCCACAGCTTAGCCATGCGTATGATGAAAAAGGCGCCATTTTATCGCCAGAGCCAGAGCTCATCGGGGTGGGGGGAAGGGTCAGCAACACTTGTTTGCTGACTCTTAAAGGCCGGCAACGCACTGGTGTTGGGAGTGTACATGGGTGGCGGTGATCACTTACCATCAGATGACCCACTTGCTCGTTTGACGTTTGACTATGACATAAAAAAAAGAAAAGAGGTAGCAAAGCGTCTTGTACAGCATAATGGGATGTTAACAACAAAGCGGTGGAGCGCCTCCCGGTGTGCAACATGGAAATCAGTTGTCTCTACCTACCCCTTTGGGAAATAGGTGTGAGACTTTGTAGGAATGTATGAACAAAAATAGACTCGTCATAAACAAAGTCCACTTAATGCAAAGGTCGGATTAAGTTTTCTCACGCCGAATGAAACTTGACAGTTACGCCTTAAGGCGTACATGTCTTTACGTCACTTTTAATATGAATGATTGATATTATGCAATCAAGTAGTTGGTACTGAGATTAAGGTAAGCCTGTTTATAATGCGATTAAACAGAAATTTTGTATGGAAATTACTGTAAAGAATTTGATTAGACAAGAGTTGAGTTTTTTAAATTATTGCTACGAAGGCCTGATGTGGTGCAGTGGTTATGACAGTCGCGTCACTACTTCATGTTCCGGGTTTGATTTCCGCACGGACCAACTATTTGTGTTACGCATAAGTAGTTTTTCTTAGTCTAGGTGAGCTTTGTGACCGTCAATGATATGTTTGTAAAGCAACCCGCAACAGTGGGTCTTATATCCTGGTGTGAGCGTTACCCTTTAAAAGAAAAAGAAAAATATAAGATAAATGTAAAAAAGTATACAGCAATCAGCAGCACGGCCAGTTTTATTTGACCGCTAGACCAAGAATACTATGAAGAAGTATCCAAATACAATACCGGTGCACCCTGAATCTACAGCAGAACTTCTTCTTTATTGGCTGGTCTAACGAAACTATTCCCACGAATTCAAGTGAAGATCCACAGACTCAAATCTAGACGCTGGTCTAACGGACATGTTCCCACATATTCAGATGAAGATCCACAGAATAGACTGTCTGTGCAGTGTAGCCCCAAAAACTTCTTACTTGGAATAATACACCGAATGCAAATGTACAAAATGAAACGCTATTTCTAGTCTGCAACAGTATAATGTTAGTGAATTAGTTGACAAAACGCTAAGAAGCAAAATAAGTAAAGTAAGATACTGTGTAATTATTTAATCAAAATAAAATAAACACACCATTTATAAAAAGCCCTTAGAAAATTAATTAAAATCCAGCAAAATGTTTACATTTAAATAATGATATCTATTACCCAAAAAGAAATATATGAAATGTGGATGAAGATGTTAATTTAGATATGATTTTATTTTAGACTGGCCTTTCTAATCTTTTTTTTATTTTATGGCTTGAAAAGGTAATCACTTAAATACGAATAGAAACGTTTATGGCTGGATTTTATTGAAAATAATGAAAAATTAATTTATAGGCTGCTTGGTGAGTTTAGTAAATACTTGCCTTTCACTTCGCAGGTCGTGGGTTCGATTCCCACCCAGGATAAATATTTGTATGCATGAACATGTCTGTTTGTTCTGTGTTTGGCTAATTATCTATATAAGTATATATTTACTAAAAAGCAGTATATCAGTTATCTGGTTTCCATAGTACACGCTCTGCTTAATTTGAGATCAGATGGCCGAGTGTGAATAATGCCCCAGCATATTATGATTACTATTATAAAAAAAATATAAATTTGCTCATTATGGAGCACGGAATTTAATTGAGCTAAAATATTAATACGACACCGAGCCAAATGATGCCGTGATTAAAATGATCCTGGATTGATAAATCCCTATAAAATGCAATAAAAATCATAGTAGAACAACCCCTTCCAACTCCGCCTAATTACAAAATGCGGTACTTGTACTTAACAACTCCATTATCAGTGTGAGTTATGGGTTGAAAGTAAGTACGATATCCATTACAAATCGAAATTTTGAAATAGTTTCAACCCATAACTCACACTGTAGTTCCACTTAGTGCTAACTTAACGTCACTTAACTTCACGTTAGCACTACAGTGGTACCGGGTACCAAACTGCTTCGTAATCATTGAAACTAAGTAAACATATGTAAAACTAAAATCTTTAAACTTCGTTTTGTAATGGGTTTCGTATTGGAGTCGTTAAATTCGTATCGCTAACCATAGGTATAAACAACCGTATACTTGTTTATTGGATCATTTCTTCGCAATCAGTTTTAATGAAGGGCTTATAAATTGAATTATGATTTATGGATTTTATTTGATAATTACCTACTTTATGATTGCCACGCATTTTCAACACATAAAGTTGATGAAAGGTTCTTTATTAATGTAAATTATATAAATAAGATACTCTCATATTATGTATGATATAATTATTTTTATAGACACTCGCGCTTATGATACATTTTTCATTATGTTTTGGGGAGATCCGAACACTCAAACTATGACCAACATGGCTCACTTATATCTGTGATGACTCGCCGCAAAGGCTAAACGAAGAAGACAAGAAGATATTGTGTTTTGGCTTAAGAATTGTTGTTTGTGGATCACTTGGCTTTCAACATTTAACGACTTGTTGTCTAATAAAGCTTGTTTTCAATGTATGTATTTTGTAAATTATATATTTATTATTGAAGTGATGTAAAGTTTTAAAAATAGATAGTTTACTAAATACGTGTATAATTATAAAAAAAGGACTCCAGTCAGCAACCGAAGGACCATGCTACCTATTTTAGGGTCTAAAGAGAATCAGTTCAAATTATACCCTGGGACATTATTCAGACACGGCCATCTGACCCCAAACTAAGCAGAACTTGTACTATGGAAACTAGATAACTGATATAGAATAGAATAGAATAGAATACTCTTTATTGTACACCATAAGAATACATATTTTATAAGATATTACATAAACAAGTTGTACAAAGGGCGGTCTTATCGCATAAAGCGATCTCTTCCAGACAACCTTAGGATGGATAGGAGCTGAACAATAACTAATAGCGGTAGGTGTGC
This sequence comes from Pseudoips prasinana, assembly GCA_951640165.1. NCBI lineage: Eukaryota > Metazoa > Arthropoda > Insecta > Lepidoptera > Nolidae > Pseudoips > Pseudoips prasinana. The sequence continues at coordinate 11,211,204 of OX621241.1, read as the reverse complement.
AACAAGACATACACCAAAATTGTGGTATATCCATAAAATAAAGATATTTAATAAATTTACTGTTAAAAAGATGGAAATGTAAAATAAACATAATTAAATAACTAAATAAGAAAAATCATTTATTTAACGTAGGTACCATAAGCTATTCAGACAAATAGTATTCTTTGACCAGCTTTTTAAAAGCTGATATTGTTTGGGCACGTTTAATTTCGATAGGCCAGGCATTCCATAGTCGAACTGCCTGCACACTAAACGATTTTCCATAAAAATGGATTTGTGCTCTGGGATATGTAGTTTTAAATTTTCTGATGATCTTATGGATCGCAAATGTGTGTCACAAAGGAACTCGAAGCGTTATTTAAGATATGTAGGAGTAGCAGGGTTAAAGAGAATGTTATAAAGCAAAGAAAGAATATGAGCATTCCGGCGAAGGCGAATTGGCAACCACTTGAGCTTAGTACGAAAGGAGGATACATGATCATATTTGCGAAGACCAAATATGAATCTTATACAAATATACTACACTGTAAAAACATACTTACATACAAGTAGATAATTACACTCAGACTCAGGACAGAACGAGACATATGTTCATGCACACAAATTTCTGTCCAGGTCGTGGGTCTGAAACTGTGGCGCGAAAGGCAAGTATTTATTTACATACCGTCCCCAAAAGTAAACAGATATGCCTCACGCGAGCTTCTTAAAAGATGATTAACGAGGATATCAAGCCATGGACAGACAGGCAATAGATACAATAACCACCGAATTGATGCTCTAAATGTCAACAAACTTGCGTGCAAGGTCGACCTTTCCATCTGATAGGAGTCTATCTGAGTGATTATTCCTGGGTTTTAGATTCATCATCACGATATCGAGCTTATTCTTAACAAGTGTCCTATTGTTATATCCGTGATGATGGTTAATATCCTAGTACAACGTTACATGTCATTTTCAGCACTGAACTGGACTCAACTAACCCTGGAACGTAGGTGCGGTACTTCATCACCGACGTTACAAGAAAAATTGCTGGTGAATTATCCTGCATAAATCCTATATAAAAAAGCACGCACTTCAGGTGAACGCGGGCCGTAGTCATCGCATTTTATAAATCTTTATATGAAATAGTATGCATCATCGTGCACCTATTCGCGCCGAACCATCCGCATTTCCATAAATAATAATAATAATAATGTCCTCCTAGCCGAATTTCGGCCACGGCGGCCAGTCTCAACAGAGATTAGCCATTTGCGCGGGACATATTATAGTGTGTGCGCAAACACAGGAGCACTTTCTATTCCATCACTCTCATGATCCGATGGGACGCCTAGCGTCACGGCCTGAAAGAGGTTAGGCACAGGACTGACGGCTTTACGTGCTCTCCGAGGCACGGGGGTATAATACCGCCAACTCCCAGACTTCGGGCTGATGCTGAGAATTTTTTCTTTTTACAGATAAGTCCCAAAATCACCTTTGGTCCGACCCGGGATTTGAACCCAGGACCTCGTTATCTGCGGGTGAACACGCTACCGCTAGACCAAGGAGGCAGTCAAAATTCCATAAAGCAAGTGCACGAGGCCATGTGGAAATTGGATGTGCACGTTCACCTTTCCACCGCACAGTCCAGTAACAGACCGTAAGAAAGATTTTATAATAATTAAGGTTTATTATTTTTTATTACTGTCCGACAACAGTGCGTATCACTTGTTAATTGCTGTAATAAAGAGTGTTACGTTTTATTTATAATTAACACATACCTATAGACATGTCATGGCTTTTCGCATACATCCTTCATAAACATGTAACGGAAATACGCAATACATGCCTAATTTAATATTTTATATACGGTTAATAATATTACCTCATTTCATAACGATTGCATATTGTAGCATGATATTTTTGGTTAAAATGTGGCTAAAATTTAATTACAAAATTTGTTAATAAAATACATAAAAGCTTATAAAAATTTTAAGCCTTGACGCATAAAATTCTCCCGTATAACTATATCGGACGAGGCCGACGGAAGTTTAGAGGGAGATATACGTTAGTGAAGATAGAAAGAGAGAGACAGTTATGTTTCGTATGATTATTACTACGTTCGTACGTATGGGGCATGAGAGAGAGGTGCGAGCACACAATTTATTTCTCTCTTTCTCTCATGGCAAGATACATCTATACATATAATAAAATCGTAGGAAAGTCAAAACTGTACATTGAATATTTTTTAAGAAGGATACTTGGGGCGTGATCTACAATCGATATCGAAGCCAAAAATATAGTTTTTAGAATTTTTGTCTGTGTGTCTGTTTGTCTGTATGTATGTCCGGGCTTAACTCAAAAAGTACTGCTTGGATTTACTTCAAATTTTACATGAATATTACTAGTAGGTCGGGTCAACATATAGGCTACATATTATTACGGTATCACTTACGGGGGAGGAGCTATGATAATTTATAAAATTGAACGCGGGTGAAACCGCGGGGCACAGCTAGTATAAAATAAATGGAGCTTAATAAGTTTTACTTCAGTCCTGTGATCTAAAGAACACTCGCTTTGTTTTAAATTCTGGTTTTTGTATAATTCGTATTTTTTCATATTGTGAATTACGTTTTTGCTGTCGATCCCCAAAGGGGGGTTATCATTTTTTCGCAACAGTTATTAGCAGTTGGTTAATATATTACTTTCTGTACTTCAGAACAGCTAATTGAAACATAAGTAATTAATAATTAACTAGTCTCTTTAACACAAAACGATTTAATTTTGTATTAAAGTGGTCAGTTTCTATTGTAATAAAGTTTCAAGACAGATAATGACGTCACTATATAGAATGAAAGTGAACTTAATTTACCACTTCTTCGTGAGTAAATTGTCAAATTCTCCGATAGCCAATAAAGAAATAAGTAATTACATTCATTCATTCTGTCGTGATTCGGTTATTGATGTCACTGTAGGTTGAAAAGAGGTCAAACTTATGTAGGTTTGACGTATTTTAGTACTCATAGAGAACAGTAGATACATATTTCACTAGGTTAAATAAATAAAAAAATAATATTTAGCGATCGTGCAATCTAGTACCTATGTATTGTCATAAATATATTTTATAAATCTGATTTGAGCACTGCCATCCTTTTTCTGTATTTTATATGTATATATTGTCATATGTAGTAGCGAATAAATAAAAAGTTAACGATATAAAATTTTAACGAGCGATTTGACCAGACAAGTTTAATGAGCAACCTAATTCTTCCAAAGAGCTGTTGATAAGTATGATTAATTTTAAATAAATATAACAATTATGTTAACTGAAAAACTATAAAGTCAACGATAAAAACTCAACACATTTATCCGAAGCGTGGCTCACTTTGTGACCAGCCTAAGGCGCCACTGTTATTCATTTTTTTTAAATTAAATTGCATTTTGAATGTCTTCTAATAGCTCTTTTTTACGGCATATAATTATTTACTGCCATCTTGTTCTATTTTGTGAAGGGGAAGTTAGTTTGAATTGAATTTTAACTTCCTATTAGGTACTTTTCATGGAATAATGACCTGAATTTATTTAGAATTTGCAACATTTAGTTTTTTTTTTCAAAAAATAACTCGGGCAATTACTTTAACTTAGAATTCTGAGTATATGAATTTATGTAATGGCTCAATATGCAGTGTTACATAAATAATGTAATATACAAAAAAATGTAACTGACCGAACGACAATGTCAACGAATACGAGGACTATAATAGAGCAGAACTGTTTACGAAAACACAGATGCACTCCTAAAATATAACCTACATTATATAAAAAAGTTTAAACATTGGTAATTACCATCTTTCATAGTTCAAGTATACTGAAGAAACTCAAATCGATATTATACCTTGTAATCCACTTGTTACTAAGTAGTTTATACGTAAAAAATAGCAGGCGATAGCTAAAACAAAGTTCATCATATGCGTATTTATGGATTATGTAACATAGGGACAACTCAGTATTATGATGGCTTGTGATTCACTATAGGCACATAGCTTAACCCACTCGTTACTAGAGTACTTTATAAGGCTTAGCAGACTAGCTACAACAAAGTTAGTTAAGATAATTTAACATGGAGGCAACTCAATATAATGGTGGCTGGTCGCTCACTATATACATATAGCTTAACCCACTTGTTGCTAGAGTGCTTTATAAGGGATAGCTGACTAATTAAAAGTGAGTTCATGCTAAAAGTAATATTTAGATTATATACAGAAAACTCAATAGGACGATGTGTTGACGTTAAACACATAGCTTAAACCACTTGTTGCTAGAGTGCTATATAAGGCCTATCCCTTATATAGCACTCTAGCAACAAGTGGGTTAAGCTATATGTATATAGTGAGCGACCAGCCACCTTTATATTGAGTTGCCTCCATGTTAAATTATCTTAACTGACTAGTTAAAAGTGAGTTCATGCTAAAAGTAATATATAGATTATTTACAGAAAACTCAATATGACGATGTGTTGACGTTAAACACATAGCTTAAACCACTTGTTGCTAGAGTGCTATATAAGGCTTATCCCTTATATAGCACTCTAGCAACAAGTGCGTTAAGCTATATGTATATAGTAAGCGACCAGCCACCATTATATTGAGTTGCCTTCATGTTAAATTATCTTAACTGACTAGTTAAAAGTGAGTTCATGCTAAAAGTAATATATGGATTATATAATATAGAGCAAACTGAATATGACGATGTGTTGTCATTAAACACATAGCTTAACCTACTTGTTATTAGAGTGCTTTATACCTAAAGGGTAGCAGACTAGCCAGAAGTGTGTTCATGCTGTCCGTAATACGGGTTATGAACTACGTAGCAATGTTACTATGTTTCTTCTTTACTCAAATTTTGCAATCACCCTCAAAACCAAAATTGTAATTGGGTGAAGGTAGTTATAAAATATTATACTTTGCAACAATTCTATCATCATGTATTTAAAATTAAAGATTTAAAAATATTATATGATCAGTTTTTTAAAGACAACGCCCGCACTAGGGAATCTAATCCCTGTGTTGCGGGGTACTTTCCAAATATAAAATAGACGGACACAAATTACATACAGACTCAGAACGACTATGTATTTATGGGTCCCAATAATAGATACCCGGCGCGGGACTCGAACCCGTGACACGAAGATTTAGCCGTTGCGCCACACGGCCAGTCATCAGTTACACAACTGATTAGGAGCATGCTCTTGTAAAAAAATAAAACTATCAACACTTTAATTTTTAAGATAAATTTAAGTATTATACAAAGCGAAATCGAGGCGCGGCATAAATTAAACATACCTAGTTGTTTAATACCAGAGCATAATTACAAGAAGTTAAGGCAAAGTTAAATATAACAATACTTTTACCTCTTCAAAACAGAAGTTTTCAATTTTTTTAATTAAATAATGGTTTGAATTCCTCTGTGATGCACCATTGAAGTAACCGAAATCCTGAGAAAATCTAAACTTTGTATGCGAATACTGGCCACAGATTTCTTTGAGAAGTCTTTTACAGGTCTTGTACAGGAGATTGCCTTTACCCTGTCCCCAAAATCTGGCAAAAATCTACCTGCTCAATTTCAGACATAGAAAGGCTGGCAACGAACTCTAGTAATTCTGGCCTCTGGACGAAGCACGCTTGGTCGTGCCCCTAGTTCACACAAGTGAGCAACATCGACATCGGTATCATCTCCGCAACTAATTTCAGCTAACCCTACAGATAAGCCCGACTTGATACCTCTGCCGGGGCGCCACTCCACCCTGAAACAAAGATCTCCGCCCTTGATAAGGGGGTGCGAGTAGGCTCCCAACGATTGTCACCCGTCTGATGAAGAATTGTGATCACACATGTGACAATCAAAAGTGGCAGAGGGCAGGTCAAGACTGTCTATTGTACATTAAATGGTAAGATTATTTCCTGTAATATGTATCCATTTGGTGAGTATGTATAAGTTTATTTATATATCTGGCTGCCCTTGTGGTTGCCGGCCTAAAAAGAAGAACCAGACCACCCAATGCCATCCCGTGGTTATCCTAAATGACGACTAAGGGTTATACTGGTAGTTGGGCGACAGTGCACTAGCTATCTTTTAATTGTGGTCGCCAAATATAAAGCACAGCGACTTCGGCTAACCGCTCCAAATGGTAACGTTGCATGACTGAGCCTCACCACTCAGTTTCAATTAATTGTGTGCATTGGCACACAATTAATTGGCATGTTTGGAACATTGGTTGATCCTGGTTTACAGGAGTTGCAGTAGTGGTTATGAGGAAGGGACCTAGCCCCCTACAAAAAAATGAAAACGTTGTGGAAATCTTTAGGAGATACCTATGTCTAGCAGTGGACATAATAAAGGCTCCCACATGCCTATATATACTATTGACCTGTCTAGTTTTATTTAATCTTTTTAGACGGGTTTTAGCTTTGTATTTTTTGCAAGTCTCGTGACACGGTAATGAATGAAATTTACATTTTAAACTGTGAACTAAGTTGACGGAGCTGAATAATAATTTACTGCTGAATCACTGGTCTTCCGCTCTCAGTAAACCTAGACGCTGCAGGCAAACATTTAAAATCGTGCACTCGTTTTTGTTAAGAAATGACGTGTCAAAGTTAAACTAGTCACAGTAAATTCTACCATTGACGAGACTTGGCATCAGTGTTTAAACAAAACATTGTCCTATTAGCGTGGAGCAGTGTCATGTGTTTCTACTGCTTTCAACCAATTATATTTTTCTTAACGATTATTTAAATTTATAATGATATCGCTGATTATGTGAAATTTTACACGCAATACATTGATATCGTTAATTTAAGTCTATTACACTAATATGATAAAGGCGAACGTTTGTGAGTGTGTACGTTTGTTACTTCTTCACGTCTAAACGGCTGGAGCGATTTTAATAAAATTTGGTACGGAGTTAGCTGACCTCCTGGATTAACACATAGGCTATAATTTAAAAAGTTAATGCGGGTAAAACTGCGGGGAACAGCTAGTATAACATATACATCAAAAATACTACGAGAATAATGGTTGAGAGCAAAAACAGTTGGTGTAAAAATTTGGATTACAATGGAATGAAAATTCATCGCGATAGGCCGATACGCTGCGTTACTTCAGTTGATAACGTCAATCAATGACTTGAAAGGGTGTCTACTTATATCATGTCGCAATCTACGGCTATTTTTATTAAATCTCACTTGACATTCACAAAGTCGTACGTGGAATGCTATTAAATAAATTAGAAATAGAATTAGAATGTAATTTTTACAAATGTCAAATTGTTTGACGTGAGCCATGGGCGCTAGAGCCGTGTAGCGGCATACCTTGGTACATTTCCATAACAGTGGCTGTATTTATATGTATTAAAATAGTTGTGATGATAATGTCCTCCCGACCAAATTTCGGCCACGGCGGCCACTCTTAATAAAGACTAGCCAATTGGGCACGACATATTCTGCCGTGCAAAGCGCAAAAGCGGTATCTCAAAAAAAATCATCATGAGGATTTTTATACCATCGGATAGCTCATAAAATACGCATTTATCCAAGAAAGCCAAATAGCGGTAACTAATTAAAAACATATAGAAAACATTTCTCTAAAACTAACTAACTGAACTCTAAAGAAAAAAGAAAATATTTACAAAACATTTTCTCCAAACTCGCCTCTCCAAAAAGCGGTATCTCAATATACCGCTTTTGCGCCTAGCGCGGCAGTATTATAGTGCACAAGTGTGTGCGCAAACACAGGGGCACTTTCTATTCCATCACTCTCATGATCCGATGGGGCGCCTAGCGACACGACCGGAAAGAGTTCAGGTACAAGACCGACGGCTTTACGTGCTCTCCGAGGTACGGGGGTGTAATACCGCCAACTTCCAGACTTCGGGCTGATAATATCCCGAAATCACTTTTTGACCCGACCCGGGATTTGAACCCAGGACCTCATTATCTGCAGTTGAACACGCTATCATTAAAATAGGTATAGTCACAATTGAGATCATATTTTATTTTTAATTCGCAGGTAGTCTTCATCTTAACCCATAAAATAAAGTTATTAGTTATTCACGTTTTGAAGACGTAACCGAATATTAACTACCATAAAATTTATTCTAATTGCACTACCTCTCAGTTCGTTAAAGTTATGCCTAAGTTTTTGTTAATTAAATAAATTTATAATGAAGCCGTCTCATATGCACTGTTTATTTTACTTACGTGATTTATATTTTTATGTCTGTAGGCTTTTCTCCTAAATAACAACTTTTGTAAGAGTTACATTTATTACACTAGTTCAGTGATTTTGAAATTGAAAGCAGTGTAAACGAAATAAAATAAAAAGAAAAAGAGGCATAATATTCGATTGCCTGTAATAGTTACATGATACATACAACTAACACACATACACACAAGATAATATATTATTTATCATCATCATCATCATCATATTAGCCGAAAGACGTCTACTGCTGGACAAAGGCCTCCCCCAAAGATCTCCACAATTGCCGGTCTTGCGCTATCCGCATCCAGCGATTTCCAGCGACCCGACCCCCGATATATTATTATCTGATCCCAATCCCAATCTAGGGAGAGCCTATACTTTGGCAACCAGATAACTAATAAACATACACACGAGTATATACACTCAAACACAGAAAAAAAAACTTGCTCATCACAGAAGGATTATCCTAGGTGATAATTGAACCGACAGACTCTGGATCAGCAGTCAGGGCTACAAATCAGTAGAGCAACAGGCCTGTCGATACGACAATATTTATAAAAATGACTGCCTCGCTGATCTAGCGGTAGCGTGTTCACCCGCAGAGGACGAGGTCCTGGGTTCAAATCCCGGGTCGGGCCTAAAAGTGATTTTGAGACTTTTCTGTAAAAAGAAAAAATTCTCAGCATCAGCCCGAAGTCTGCGAGTTGGCGGTATTATACTCCCGTGCCTCGGAGAGCACGTAAAGCCGTCGGTCCTGTGCCTGACCTCTTTCCGGTCATGTCGCCTAAGCGACCCATCGAATCATGAGAGTGATGGAATAGAAAGTGCTCCTGTGTTTGCGCACACACTTGAGCACTATAATATGTCCCGCGCAGATAGTTAATCTCTGTTGAGACTGACCGCCGTGGCCGAAATTCGGCTAGGAGGACATTATCATTATCATTATTATTTATAAAATAACTCTTAATCAGCGTTATTCTTTTTCCTGGGGCATAAAAAACTGCGCTTTGCTGCCAATCTTGACATGCGGGATTGGGAGTAAAGCGTTTTGTCGTTTTATTATTTCATGATTTTTTCAGAATGAGTAAAGAAAGTTTTTAACAAAAATTGTACTTCATCAATTCTGGTGGTTTAATATCTATTAGAATTATAAGAAACCGGCCAAGTGCGAGTTGAACTCGCACATGAAGGGTTCAATAGCAGCAAGTATTTTACTTGATTAAAAGAAAGGTAAATTGCGGTTTACGATTTATGATATATTAAAAAAAACTACTTACTAGATCTCGTTCAAACCAATTTTGGTTGGTAGTTTTTATGGTAATGTACATCATATATTCTTTTTAGTTTTATCATTCTCTTATTTTAGAAGTTACAGGGGGGGGGGGACACTCATTTTACCACTTTGGAAGAGTCTCACGCGCAAACTATTCAGTTTAGAAAAAAATTATATTACAAACCTCAATATCATTTTTAAAGACCTATCAATAGATACCGCACATGTATAGGTACGACGAAAAAAAAAATTGAGTTTCAGTTCTATGTATGGGGAACCCCCAAAATTATTGCTTTTTTTTTATTTTTGTGTGAAAATCGTAATGCGGTTTACAGAATACATCTACGTACCAAGTTTCAATAGCACAGCTCTTACAGTTTTGGAAAAAAGTAGCTGTGACATACGGACGGACAGACAGACAGACACGACGAATCTATAAGGGTTCCGTTTTTTGCCATTTGGCTACGGAACCCTAAAAAGTATTACATCAATTCTGTTTATTCCGCGAGGAGGGTAGAAATGAGCCCGAGCAAATATCTACCAGAGAACGTTCAGCAGCGTCTTACTAAGTATCTACTAATACAGTTAATTAGTAGATCGTTAACCCGTCTGCTTAGTGTGACGGTAATGGAACCTTTGTCAGGCAATAAACTAACTTATTTGGTAGTAGAAATTATCAACTAAAAATGTAACTTGATTGTATGTTTTTAAAACAGTAATTGTACATGTTTACGCTGCTGTCATGCTAAACTCACTTACTTATCGTATGGGCAGTGGTTACCGTAGTGTCAGAGTTGTTCAAGCCGCCCAGTAGGCCTTTGATATGGCTTAACGACTATTGTCGATGACTACAACCGGGACCGACAGCTTAACGCGCCCTCCTACGCACGGAGACGCTCAGAAATTATACCGCTTTGGCGGTCACCCATCTATAGACTGACCGGGAGCCTAGTTGCTTAACTTCGCCGACGGACCAGTGAAGGCGTCTATGCTAAACTTATACAGGGTTTTAGGCGTAGGGTTGTAGAGTATACTAGCTGTGCCCCGCGGTTTCACCCGCGTTTAACTTTATAAATTATCACAGCTCCTCCCCGTAGGTGATAGCGTGATAATATGTAGCCTATATGTTGACCCGACCTCTAAGTAATATTCATGCAAAATTTGAAGTAAATCTATGCAGTACTTTTTGAGTTTAGCCCGGACATACATACAAACAGATAAACAGACAAAAATTCTAAAAACTATATTTTTGGCTTCGATATCTATTGTAGATCACGCCCCAAGTATCCTTTAAAAAAAAAATTCAGTTTACAGTTTTGACATTCCTACGATTTTATAATATGTATAGATATGGCTTTGCGTCTGTTACAGACGATTTACGGCGCATTGTCTGAGAGTCATTTCTTTTGGTGGCTAAACAAACTGATGCAGGAGCGACATAGCCTACAGGAGGCCTGACAAGAAAAGTTTGCGATGGTTGGTGCCGAGCCGCTATCATGTCACTTCTGTCTCTTATCAGCAAGTACTCCGAACGTGCTTATTAGAGTAAAACTACAAAATAAGTTGTTAAGAATCACTGTAATAATAAAAAAATCATCTTATCCTTTACTAACTTACCTACCATAACCAATGCGCTAACTTGGTTGATTTTCATCAATAATAATGTTTTGGATATTCTTATTGATGAAAATCCTTTCCTAATCTTGAATCGAACCTCTCCATTCTCGCTCTCCTGCAGCAGCCCACGTTTTCGCATATGAACTAATTAGTGTAATTTAATAAACTATGTATTTAATTTCCAATTTCGCTAATATCCATACACAAATCAACCACTTCTTCAAAATATTACGTAAGTACGCCAATTATTTTCAAAACGTTGCGAACCTGTATATTTAAATATATTATAAATATGTATTTTGTGTCTATATATCTATGTTTACAAAAATTAATATCAAGATTATCACATAACCCAAAATTACGACGAAAACCTACCGCCTCATGAATCACCCCCAGATGGTCTTTTGGCGCAGGTTAGTTAGAAGCAGTTAGTTTGAACCCCCCACCTACCACTAGGCTACGGTCACCGTAGCCTAGTTGGTAGTGCTCCTGCCCACGAAGCTGGTGGTCCTGGGTTCGAATCCCGGTAAGTGCAAATATTTGTGTGATGAGCACGAATATTTGTTTCTGAGTCATGGATGTTTTCTATGTATTTAAGTATTTATCTATCTATATAAGTATGTATATCGTCGCCTGGTACCCATAGTACAAGCTTTGCTTAGTTTGGGGCTAGGATGATGTGTGTGACATTGTCCCTAGATATTATTATTATTATTATATTATTACCTTCCGTTCACCTCTTAATGTGACTGTAACGTCATAATAATACCAAACTAAACTTCCAAACAAAGTCAAGTCTGTAGTTTTTTTTAATAAGCTACGTCTTAGTTATACGTACACATATTTTCTTTTTTATGAGTTTATGACACTACGTTTATAATTGTTCCGCATTTTAAATCATCGAATAACGACCAAACGTAGTGTCCGTTAATTATTTGTGTAACTAACGCGGTAGGCTTAAACCATTTTAATTACAAATTATCTGACGTGAATCAATCTTGTCTTACGGATATCGTACGAAAGCCGGCCTTGAACAATCTTTCCTACATATACCTAAATTGATTGTAATCTATCTATAAGGAAGCATGTCAAACTAAACGATACGTAATATAGTAGTACGGGGAATGGGCCGTAATAAGGACTGCGGTTATCAAGTACCGGTGTTTTTTAGGTAATCTATTGGCTATTCGGTTTTTATGTATCTAGCGTATTTTTTTTTTTTTTGTGAACGATTTTGATAATTCTTTAGTCGTTAAGGGCCCATATATTGACCCAGTATTTAATTTATTAATTTATTCTTGGAAGACCAACAGCTATACAATGACAAGACAAAAAGCTAATAACAGGTCTTCGCGAATAGTTAATAATTTACGTTAGTTTTTTTTTATTCTCATAAAGAAAGTTAAAATCGGTTCCATATTCTCTAAAACAAACATTTGTTCTGTTTTTATCGTGTATTAATTAATTAACTTCGTTTATGAATAATAGCTCATTACTATTACTAACAAATTTGCTAACAAATTTATGGACCAAAGTCTGAAATAAATGTATTTATTATATTATTATTAACATTCAAGATAACGTACATGCCAGATATCCTAAATTTGACTGTGGGAACCCATCGCCAGACATACGGAAATTTGTCTAGGACTGTTCATCAAGAACATTATTCGGGCCCCCAAGAATTCACTAACATTCCCTAGCAGCCAGGTTCTACTTATCAGAATTGAAGGTCGACTTTTAAATTGTATCAAAGTGAATAGATTAGAGTACACTTTATTGGACCATAAAAAGTAAAATAGGTACAAACTAAAGGTACAATCGGCAGTTTTATCACTAAGCAGCGATCTCTTCCTGACGACAAATGTGCGAAGAAATTAAAAGGGCAAATCAGAATACCTATAAACGGCATACAATAATGTTACATGCAATCTTTACCGTATTTGTCCATTTGTTAGTCAGGTTACATCTCTAATTACTCAGTCTAATTACTTCAACACAATTTTTACTGACTTATCTGTCACCGTAGGTATATATATAAGATAAAATATACAAGGCAGCAAATATTGCATTACCTACGCTTTACCAACCTTTCCTTCCTCCCGGAACAAAATATAATAGCAGCACATCCAGCTACCCCAATCTGTCAAATTTCCTTTATAGATTTTCAACTTTATCACTTAAGTATAACGAACCTTATAACCTTTCAATCGGGGAAATTTGACAGATTGGAGTAGCTTGATGTGCTGGCGTCTGCACTTTCAAAATCATGCTTATTGAATATAAATGTTGTGTTCTACCTCTCTTGGATGAGAGAGAAATACCACTGGGTTAAAACAAGCCGCCCTGCTTAAGAACTCCATAAATATTTCATACAATTTATGTTTCATGTTCGTTCACGTTCTATTAGATATCATTTGTCTTGTTCATGGGCATTGAAAGGTAACGAAATAGATATTATCGCCGCGTGTAGTGGGTGGGTCCACTCACTCCGGTCCACCTGCGACCGTGAGCATTCTGAAGGGGTCCAAATGTCGGGAAATACATAAATAACAAATTGTTCTAGGAATTTATATGGCTGTTAATAGAACTAATATAGCAAGTAGAGACAAATTAAGTGACAATTCAGACTAAATTTACACATAAATTCATAATATAACCTTTTATTAGTTTAGGTAGACAATTTAGACTTACCAGATAAAAAAAAACCATAAATAAAAAAAAGATGAAATCATTTTGAATCTGACAGTGGCAAAGATGAACTATGGCCTATTCGCTCTCATAGTGAGAGGAGACTCTTGCCCTGAAGTGAGACAGTAAAATTGTGCTCAATAAATAAGCAACATGTATTAATTTTACCACAATTATTCTTTTACATCTAACGAAATAAATCATTGCTGTATTGATTTGCTCAAAAGACTTCTTGTCTTTGGCTTTCAATCATCATTATACAGTCGTGTGAATGTGATGTCATATTTCTAGCTAATCTGTATCTTGTTCTTTTTTTAAATTAATGGTAAGTATATAATTATCGTGTGAGTGTGACTGTCAATGTTTATGATATCCAAAATCTAACATGTATTGACGCGCGAACATACACGTGATATACATATACTCATTACATAGCGACTTTTTTGTGTCTATAAATTGCAAATATATTTAGTAAGTCATCAGTTTAGTGAGACTAATAAATTTGTAGACGGAGTAAAAAATCAGAAACGAGTTAACATGTAAAATATATTTTACTGACTTAATTTTGAAGTCAAATATCTTTTTAAACGTCACTCACAATCAAAGAGAATTTGTAGAAAGGTTTTATACTGTAGTTGTTGCCACTACAAATATTTCAATTGAAATCTAGAGCAGCTGGTAATGATCATAATGTGGCTAAACTTAAAAGCTTTCCAATAAAAGGGTTCTAAATGATCCCGTAATTCATATATTGAATAACGTTATTAAGTTAATTACTTCTAATTGCAGTAATGTAGACCGCTCCGTTTTCATAGCTTTGAAGTCTAAAAAATAAAAACTGGAGGAATTTCACTACAACTGGTATTACAAATACTAAGTAGAGTCAGCAACACATATTTATATACGTGCCGGTGGGCGTGGTTGGTAAACGCTTGCTTTTCATGCCGCAGGCACATGTCTGTTTGTGCTGAGTCTGGGTGTAATTATCTATATAAGTAAGTATTTACAAAAGAAAAGTGGTATATGTAAGTATCAGTTATTCGGTTTCCATTGTATAATATATATATATCTGCTTAATTTGGGGTCTGGGTGTAATTACCTATATAACTATGAATTTACAAAAGAAAAGTAGTATATCAGTTATCCGGTTTCCATAGTACAAGCTCTGCTTAGTTTGGGATCAGATGGCCGTTTATGAAAAACGTCCCAGAATATTATTATTTTTATATTCATACTGACAAAAAAATATCGCCGCCTTATTATTTTCGTTCCAACTTTATCATGTATAGGAAGTGGTCATGCTAGTGTGTTGTTTAAGCCACATTATTGGCCTCTGACATGGCTCAACAACTGTTGTTACGTACTACAAACATGCCCGATAGTTTATCGTGCCCTGCGAAGCAAGCGATGCTCAAAAATTAAAAAACTTTATCGGTCACCCTTCTATAGACTGACCGAGTGACTAGGTGCTTAACTTCGGCGATGACTTACGGACCGGTGAGAACAACGGTCTGTGAGCGTCTCATTTAAACTTAAGTCACAATAAATAATTATGCCATTTCCTTTAATATAAATGATACTGACGAAAAATTTGAAAAAAGAACACTATATTTCTATTACGGCCGCTTTATTCTATTGAAGAAGTATTATGACTCATTCTTCAGAATTTTTAGAGTAGGTACGAGAGGTTTGATTCCCACCTGCATTTATAGTAATAATTTTAAAATGTCTGAAATATGTAATTAAGGGTTTAAATAAATTTGTAGTTCACGTTTCAAATCCTATTGAAGGGTGTTTCAACAATAATTCTAGTATCAGATTACTTACTTATGTTGCTGACCGTACCTACTCCACCACTCTATGTGAACACCACCAAAAAAGGTAACTTCACCAAGATTTTATCACTTCCCATTAAATTCGAGATATTTCAGAGAGCAATTATAGATCCTTATTGAAGTAGATTTATTAAATAATAGTGTTTCACTAATAATATTGAGAGTGATTCGAATAACTGCAATTATTTCAAATTGTCGGCCGGCCTGTTATTGGACTCCTGTATCGCCTTATAAAGATATTAACCTGGTTACTTTGGTATATCAGTTTCTCCAGTGACTTAAAGCATACGATTCTTTGGGATATTTCATACGTTAATTTTTGATTATATTCATTGTGTAAGGGATGTTATTGTTTACATGTTGGACAGACAGTGGTTTCTGACACTGTCTGTCCAACACTATGTTGTGGGTCTCTAGATAGAAATTAAATAAAAATTATCGCTTCAAAATTCAAACATGCCTTGTAGACTCTCTTATTTAAAAACTAGCTGTGCTCCGCGGTTTTACCCGCGTTAAACTTTATAAATTATCACAGCTCCACCCCCGTAGGTGATAGCGTGATAATATGTATCCTATATGTTGACCAGACCTCTAAGTAATATTAATGCAAAATTTGGAGTAAATCCATGCAGTACTTTTTGAGTTTAGCCCGGACATATATACAGACAAACAGAAAAACAGACAAAAATTCTAAAAACTATATTTTTGGCTTCAATATCGATAGTAGATCACGCCCTAAGTATCCTTTAAAAAAAAATCAATGTACAGTTTTGACTTTCCAACGATTTTATTATATGTATAGATAATAACATATTTCGAATGGACATTAACCTTAGTCTTCAGGATTTAATTTTTGAATTCGAACTTCCACACGGCATTACTTGCACAAGATCATTGGACGATCTTGTAGGGGCCTGTCCAAACTGCATCCTTCAGTTCGATGTTACCACTCGAGAACCTTTCTGACGTCGGTTCTACGAGCTATGTGCCCTGGCCAAGAGGAAACATAATTTTTTATAGGAACACACTTAGAAAATAACAATTTTGTAAGAAACGCTTTTGGAGTTATAAAGTTAAAATTAATATCGCTGAACTAATTTAACAGCTAAGTAAACGCACTCAAAGTATAGAGCCGTTTATACCGCGAATTATGACACGCACAAGAAAGTCAAAACTTATAGGTTACTTTCCCAAGTCTTAGAATCATGAAATTTACCAATATGCATTTTTCTTAGTATTTACTAGTAAAGGAAAATTCGAAAACCGTAATTTTGTACTTACATGTAAAAAAATATTAGACCTACAAATTTGTACGAAAGCCTTGGTGCGTGAGTCTAATTCGCGCTAGACCGTCTTAAAAATAAAAAAAGTTGTCAAATAATTAGGATTTTTTGCATTTATCACTTACTACATTTAAACGACAAGCTGTAAATATATTAGTTTGAATTGTAGTTTTTGACGAAACAATGAACTCTTATTTTTCTTTAAAAAATGCTTTGTTTTCTTAGGTTTCCGGAGAAAGATCATCATCATCATCATATCAGCTGAAAGACGCCCACTGCTGGACAAAGGCCTCCCCCAAAGATATCTACAATTGCCGGTCTTGCGCTATCCGCATCCAGCGACCCTCACAAGATCATCGGTCCATCTTGTAGATATTCCGTATATATAGAGTTCTAGAGAAATATACAAAAAAATTAGCAGTTTTTAAGAAATCCCTAATCTTAAACATGAATTCTACTTATTTATCGTATTAGCAGTGGTTATCCTAGTGTCTAATGACTACTACAATCAAATAATGTCGTTCATAGTTTTAGTCATTAGTTACTGCTCAATACGCTCTAAAATTTAACTACAGTGATTGTAACTCATCTATGAAACAAACCACGCCTCTAGATGCTTAAACTTGCTGAGCACCTCGGGTCTTAAAGCAGTTCCTTGCTGGTTATGAGCGCGTATGTCATGTATACTCAATCCCTGCAAATGATTATATAATAATGATCCTTGCAGACCCTCTGGTGTTGGAGGTATGCATGGGCGCGGTAATTACTTACCATCAGGTGACCCACTTGCTCGTCTGTCTTGCGATTATACACAAAAAGAAAAAATGGCAAAGCCAAATTCATCACTAAGGCGTGCTATTTGATGCAAAAATAAAATAAGATATTGCATTTCTAATCAACTAGTTAAATTTAGAAGTTATATAAGGTCAAAAGGTATACCCACACTAATACTAAACTAGAAACAACTTAGGCAATTAAATCATTAAATTCAATTTATTTATCATATTTTTAAACACCTACGCAATTTATTTGATGTTACGTAAAACTAGGTAAGTGATTCTTTGTAATTGCCTCTTTTTTAATGCTACGCAATTTATTTTAGTTACGTATGCTATTAGGACACAATAAAAGCAAAGGGGGCCTACACAAATACGCATGACACAACATGCAGTAAAAGATGTATCTTATCTTAAACTAGTTATTTGCTTCAGCACGTGAACTGCTTCTCAATACAGGTTTCGTATTTGCATGTATATGTATGCATTATACATAACGTGTATGATATCATCGTAATAGGTTTTGGTTAATATTTATAAGCGGTGTTTAATCGTACTTGTTTTTTTTTTTCTAAATGAAATTTTCAGTAAGCCTTCCAGCCTCCAAAGCTAAATAAAAATGTCACTGCACTACTTCACCGGACAAATTCGAGAAGAGTCTTGATTTATTTGAAAATAAAACTACAAACTAAGTACCCGTGTCAACAAGCACCGTCTTAGAGTTTCGAATCTCGAAGCATGCATGACAGGCTAATTTTTTTAGGGACCTCGGGCAAAAACCGAAGTACAAATTAAAAATAAAATCCCAGTGTCAGCTCGCAGTGGAAATTATATGCGTTTGACTTTCGTGAAAAAGCCCTTCTTCATCTGACCGGTTCTGCATCTGACCTCTTTTTGATCGTATCTGCTAGCTATTTCATTGGATCAAGAGAGTGGAGGAATAGAAACCTGTGCTTACGCACGTACTATATATCCGCGCAGATGGCTAGTACCCAATTCTAAGACGGAAATATAACCGCGAAAAAATGCGAAAACCAGAAGGAATTTGTTACACGTTAGATAGTACTGTGCCAGTGGGCAATGTTCCTGAATGCTGGCAGCATTGCCATGCCGGATAGCTTTTTGTCATCATTCTAGGAACATTACCCGCTGTCAATATTATAATATGATAATATTATAAAATAATATTATAATATTATAAATTTTAAACCTATAGGTTTAAAATTTTATTTTTAGAGGTTAGATTTTAGGTAAGTTGAATTTGATAACTAGTCGTGTGGATCAATTGATCTAGTATTATTATCTGATAACTTTTACGTTCAGTTACTTCATATTTTATTTCCACAATGTTTACCAAATTGTGTGTTTATTTTATGGATTTAAGTGGTTCTGTACCAACGATAGTACATAATGTCTGGTAGATTATGGAAAACAAAGTATAATTGGCTTTGTCAAGGCAGGTGACTTTCTTTTATAAGATACTTGAGTAACATTTTGCATAAGTTTGTTTACGATTAACTACTTTAAACTGAAAAGAATATTAATGAGATCAAGAGATTCCTTTTACGTATCTAAAAGATCTTTTAGATACGTAAAAGGAATTTTAATCATACTTGTATTTGCACTAGTAGAGATTGAACTGTTTTTGTTAAAGATTTAGTATATTTTATTTGGTTTTGCTAAATTAAAAAATAAATGCAAAATCTTTAACAATTTTGTAGTGTCTCATTAATTACGTTATCACTAGGAACTATGATATAAGAGGCAAGATTACTGGATACCTACCTCGACAGACCATAAAAAAAGAATCTTGAATCGAATTGAAGGTTATACCACGGCGCAACAGGTCCAATTGCGAATTTAAAGTATCGAAGGACTCACTAAAACAAACACAATTTGTTTTTTATCATCTATTCTCAAAATCACCAAACAAGAAGTTTCATAATAAATGTATCAGAACATGAATAATCTTCATACTGGTTTTGCGTGAAGCTTTTCTATGTTTTTATAGCTTATTCTGTTATTCGGGGCTCAGAAAGATCCAACATATTAAAAATTAAAAAATGGGTGCAGCCATTTTTTAGTTATATAATTCAGACCGATCAATGCACTACCTCATTTGCATATGAATGAACTTGCAAGTTCAATATGCTTTATATATAATATCTAAGACTCGAATACCTTAATAAATGGGTTAATGGAATTCCTCTTCTACATAAATAATATGAAACATTGTTCTGGGCTCACATAATGCAGTACTCTGTTTGTGCAACCAAAGAAATTCTTTTTCGATGCAGTAACACCAACATAATACTAGACCATTGCACACGGATGACATCAGCAGAAAACGGCAATTTATTCAAGGGCCTATCGAGCATACTGTTTCTGTTCAAAATATAATCATGCATATATATAAATAAGACTCATTTCTGAACTGGAGCAGACTGGTCGGTTAAGCATTCCAGAAATGAGGTGATGACAGCAGACTGAGGGGCAATTTCTAATCAATAAGGCGGCGTGTTCAAAATTTAGATGCGTAAACGAAAGTTCTGACGGATCTAGTTGTGGCGTGTGTATTATACAAATTAGATAGATATGTTTATTTAATGTGGTATGCGTGAGGTTTGTCCCTTTCAATGGGATTACGTAAACGAGAAGAAAACTTGACCAGCTGGTGCAATGGTTTGCCGCATTCATTTGTAAGACAACTGGTTTCTCCTGAGCATCAATACCAATTGATAGTGCAATAAATATCTGCTTAAAATTGTAATTTAATATACAATCATAACAAACTTAAATATTTAACATTTATAGTAACATTAATAGCAATTCATTAAACTTAGTAGACCAGATAAAAACTGTACATTTCTAATCAGAAAGTAAATAATAAATAAACTCAGTTTATAGCCGTACCAGATATAAGACGTTTTAGTTCTTTGTGGGGACAAAGCGGGGACGCTCTGTAACTGTCTAACAAAACTACTTATATTGTGTGTAGTATGGAACATCTATGGCTACTCTACAAATGACGTCATATGTTAGTATAGCGCGTTCTTTGTCTAACATAATATAGAAATGTATATATCTTCATGAGTTTTAACGCAGTTTGTATTTTGCTATATTGTTAGCCTTTATTGACGGACAGGCTTAATACTGAGAATTAATAAACACCTACCTTAACTCCCCTCAAGTAAGAATAGTGTCCTCTACTACCGCCACGTGCAAGCAGTTCCGGGAAGACAGCGATCTGTTTGTCGCGCAATAGCTGTGCTGGAGTCGGCAATTGGGAAGCGCAACTCAGAACCCTCTCAGGGTGCGTGATCCGACCATCTGGGACACGATGCAAAAGGGGAGCCCCGGAGCAGCAGACCCGCGTTCCCGGGGCTTCTCCCTTCAGCCGTCAGAAGAAATCCACGGCAGGTTAGGTTTACTCGGTACGGGACTAGTCCGCAGACACTTTTTGCCACCCGCAAAAAGTGTCTGTGGACTAGTCCCGTGTGCAATTCCAGCCATGAGGGCATCGAGTTCGACACGGTGCAAACGGGGGCCTTTTTGCGGGTGGCAAAAAGTGTCTGCGTGTTTACTAGTCCACGTGTGCAATTCCAGCCACGAGGGCATCCAGTTAGTAGTGAGGTTAACTAGTAGTGGTTAACCTCATATCTAACTTGATGCCCCCGAGGCTTAAATTCGATTCAGTAGAACTATTTGTATGAGTCAGTCTAGGTTTAGGTTGTATCCCTAAAATTTATTTAATGTCCGTGATACAGAGCAAATTCCCTCATGCGGGCATTATCTTCATAACCACATCTACTTCTTTTTTTATCGATTTCATACGAAATCACAAATTGAAACAAATACATTTAAATATGATTTTGCCAATTACTCTACATATGTACGTTTTGTTATCTTTTTTAAATTATGCCTAATAAATAAAAAAGATCACAAAAAAGGATAATTCATATTTTTTATTTTGTGTGACAAGTACATATGTATCTCGAAAATAATGTATAAAAAGCGTCAACCCTGCGCCTGATTCCTCACTAGCCTATTAAGTTGAACCCTTGTTTTGCCGGTTGTTGAGCACGACAAGGACTTAAATGAATTATGCAATACAAGCACTTGTTCTCACAATTATTTTACGGAACACAGTAACGTAAAGCATTAAATAGCATTAGCATTTAATCGGAAAGCATGGTTGCTAGGCTGGCTGCCATTAGGCTTCGACTACCATGGGTTGTGTTTGGTGTCATAGCATTAGGGCATTCCCTTGGCAGTACTTTGTATAGTGTATACAAGTTTAATCTTCAGTTGATCTCACTAAGCATTTTGAGAGCAATATTTAAGTGACCTATTTCAGTTGGTTTTAGTCATTCACGCTTGTGAAGACCCGGAACTCCATAACAAAAAATAGCTTTTAAAAGACTGGGATGCCATAGAATCTTCAAACAAAATACCGTACACCAATTGCATAACTATATTATTTTATTTTTTAATTGTGTGATCTATTTTATTTTGGCCTTTCACACTTCTTATGAAGATTCAGATCTAATTTGCAAAAGATCCATAGTGCCAACCATATACCAGTATCCTTTTATACTTTTTCTTTTATAATCTGCGGTAAGTTCCACTTAGTATTAAGAGCAAAGTTTCTAACGGTTTCGAATCAGCTTCAGGTCTGTGTATAGCCTCTAAAAGACCGTGACGTCAATAAACAAAATACCGTATTCCAATAACTATGCCGTATACCGTATACAAATAACTATTTTATTTTTTATTTGCGTGATCTATTTTATGTAGTTTTGGCCCCTCACACTTCTTATGAAGATTCAGATGTCCATAGTAAACCATCCAAAGTGCCAGTTACCTAGTGCGTCAAATTTACTTGTACCATACACCAGCATCCTTTTATATTCTTTCTATTAAAATATTAAGATCACAGTTTCTAACGGTTACGAGTCAGCTTCAGGTCTGTGTATAACTTACTAAGCCGACCGTGACGTCATAGTGTCAATAAACAAAATACTATATTCCAATTGCATAAGAAATTGAACGTAATTTAATGTTACACGAAGAATAAGGGTAAGGTAGGTAGAACATAACTTTCAATACAAAGGAGACTAGTCTCCATATCGTGACTGTAGTTACCCCTCTAAGTGGACGTAAACCGAGTAGTTTTCAGTTAATATGACCGACAATGTCGCGCGGCTGTCCGCGTTGAGAAAGAGAAAATTACTGTGATCTGTAAGAAGGATACTATGAGAAAATGTAATTTTGTTCAATTGCCGTTATTATCTGTTATCTCAGTGTAATAGAAAGGAATTGCAGTAAATAAGGTTCAACTAAGATGTCTGCTTAGTGTTTGGCATGGGTATAGGATCCCTTTGATGTAAACAGTAGAATGATTTACCGTTTTCACTTTGTTACACGATCTGTGTTTACGTAGCTATTTGATGGATATGTAAGTATGAGTAATTTATGTAATGATAAGTAGAGGTTTGAATCATAGATTAGTTATATGCATATTATATATTGATTGGTCAAACACATAAGTCCATCACGGTCCTCGCACTATTAGCGTTTTATCCAATCACATAATAGTAATAAGAGGTAACAAGGTTATAAGATCAGTTTCGTGGAGCAGTGGGGCTAAATGTCATAAAGTCAGAGGAATTTGGAGGCCAACAGTAGACTAGAATTGCATAATATTTTCTCGATTTTATCCAGAATAAGCCAATGTGACTGCTTTGACCGACAAGGACAAGACAAAATAAATGTAAAAAAAATGAATTATTATCAACGAACATCCTGCATAATAAATCGAAATTTCAGATCTAACACGGAATGTGTTTCAAGTGAAATAGTACTAATGAGACATTCATGACAAAAGGGTGGAAATAAATAAATAAAGAGAATATATTGACAGAAACAGTAACGCTGTTTTGTCACGTATGTTTACGGAACCCTTTAAATTCTTAGTATATAAAAAACTAAGGTAAATTTTGCATACAAGTCTTATAAGAATCTTTGTCCTTTTGTCATAACATCTTTAAAGTTATTTAAATATATTGTTTACGAGACTGGAGTTGATCAGAAATTGAGGTACTCGTTTGGACATTGTAGATATTTATGGAATCAGCATCCATGACGAGTTTCTGTAAATATTCTAATTTGCACTCCTGATGGATATTTTCCAGGTGTAATAGAGAACAAAAATAAATTCAGACGAATGACAACACAGGAAATCTAAATAAATTATTTAATAGTTAGTTCCTTTTATGCCTCTAAGGTCACAAGTATTTTATATGGACTGCACATATTTCAGGTAGAGCCTATTTATCTGTAATATGTGGTCAGTAACAAAAACAAAGTAATGGAATGCAGCAGTTCAACAGCCTGGATAGTCGATTATTTCCGACATTCAGCTGTCGATCATGTTTGGTATGTTCGTTTCATAATTACAACATAACATAGTATTAAGAGCTATTTATTCTTTGTGTCAATACTTACTGTGCTTTGTACGCACAGTAATAAGAACCTAATAACAAAAAATTGCAAACATTTTTTAATATATTGATCGAGCCAAAACAGTACTGTAAAAACATATTGCGCTTAAGAAATTCAGACATTAAACAAAATGCCTGTACATGGCCAGACCAGATTGGATAAATAGAAATTGTTCTAATAAACTATATTTGCTTTTCAATTTTGAAGAGCTTATATAAGACATTTTATGAAACTAATTTCAAATCGAAATATCCATCCAAACTTTGTTTGACTCTTCCAAACATCCGTTATACAATATTACTTTATTACAAAACTTTTTTTTAAATAGTACTTTATCTAAATACTATACATATATTGCCACGACTACTTCATTTATTTAAATGTGAAACTTTATTAAAAAGAATGCTTAAATACTTTACGTTTTTTACGACGAAACACCTTCAAATATTAGATATAAGATGTAAATAGCTGAACTATTTGACGAAACCCCTGCAGCTATAATTAAATAAAAGGTATGCTCAGAGTTTTCCTGGCAGGTAAAATTCCGAACCAAGTATGAAATGCGGAAAAGTTTTAGTATTAGGGTACCGGCTAGTATGTAGTTCATTAGATTGAAATCTAAAATAAATACGTAATCAGACAACCGATCCATCCAGCAAATATTGTTTTTGCCTGCTAAATAATTTAAGTGGACCAAATCTGGTGCTTATGCTCATTTGACTGTGTTTCCGGACCGTCTCAACTAGACTGTGTTGATACTAGTAGTATAGGTCTTCTCGGTTGGGGCTCATTGGATTCGGTGGTAGCACTAATGGACGACCTTCGTTGCAAATCTAAGGGCAGACCTTGAGTTTATAACGACAGTTGCGCTTTAATGCTATCACATAATAATAATATTGAATTCCTACCTTAATAAGACTGAACCATTCAGAATGCGTCTGCATGCGGGTAGCGCAAGACCGGCAATTGTGTAGATCTTTGGGTGAGCCCTTTGCCCAGCAGGGGGCATATTTCTGTTGAAACGATGACGATGACGATGATTCAGAATGATGTAGTAAGATATATTTAAAACTATACTATCTAATATTAATGTTTTCACAAATTTTAATTCAAAATGTCTACATGTAACTAAAGTCAAAGTCAAAAGTCAAAAATAATTTATTCCGTAAAAATTTTACATTTAGGTATGTGGAATCGCCATTTTATTAGGTACCTACTGTATTATTTTTAAGTCATGCACTGCACGGTAGGCGTGCAGTGCATGACTTAAAAATAAGACATAACTAGAAATAATTAATAATATACTTAACTACAAATATGTTTGACTCAGCATTTTTAATGTCTACGTGAGTAAAAACCTTTTTCAATTATTTTATTTGAACAACTCAGCAGGCAGCAGTCAATATGGTATCGAAAGACGTAAGGGGTGGGTTTTTAAGTGATATAAAATTGATAGGGAGACGCATTTTTCTAGGCTTTCTCTGCTTAATCGCAAGCGAGAACTCAAAGCATTGTATTAGTCCTTAGATGGAATGATACTCTTCTAATTAAATAAAAACGGTGTTTCATAAGCAATCGTATAACAAATGCGTAACAAAACTGCTCAGAATGTCATTGCTACAATGCTTAGTTGAACTAAATTCCTAATCGTAATCTGTAATTAAAATCATTGTTTACCCACAGGTTTGTTTGTAGAATAAATATAAAGCAACCACGAGATTAGATCAAATGGCAGGTACGTCGTGAACTAGAATAGCGACTCCGGTCTCACATTCTGTATAAAATAAGCATGTCAGCTAAAACAGAGAGTAAGAGCTGGATGTACTTAGTGTCCGCTAATTATAAGTTTGTAAAGTACCCCGTGACACAGGAATTAATTTCTCTAGTGCGGGCGTGGACTTTTTAATAAAAATAGATGAATAAATAATGCGCTTTAATGGATGGGTGCAAGTTTTACTATAATGCATAAATCCTATAGATTAATATAACGTTTATCCAGCTACCAAAATATTTTTTAAGGAACTTTGGAGCGTATTTTATCTTCGATATAATGTCTTGTATTTATAGTAAAAATATCTGTTTGGTCGGTTACTCACTTTGCCTAACTCTTCATTATTTACGGCAGGTAAGTCAAGGCTATTAGGTGCGTAAGCTCCGCGCTTGAACCCTCACGCTCGTAATTATTTCTAAAGACTGAAAGAATAAAGAAAGAAATGGCGACAGTATTACATCCCCAGGAAATTGTCAGTATTATATCACAGGCAACAACGATCTCAATGTTAAATTTTTTGGGGTGACCCTCTTATCAAATCCTGGTCCTCATACACTACGCTTGAATATGGAATGGGAATATGGGAAACAGGCGTGAGTCTATGTATGTACATAGACTCACGCCTGTTTCCCAGAGGGGTAGGCAGAGACAACGGATTTCCAATTGTCACGATCTTTGCACTCTCTTTTGCCTCGGTTACTGTTATTATATTCTTCATACATGCTTGCCGGTTTAGGGTACTTCTGACCTGCCATTCATCTTGTGAATTTTTTTTAATTTGAGTTGTGAATATAGTCGCCTCGCTTCAAACTAGACACCCACGTGTTTCGGGCTTGGGTGCCTGTGTAGAACGATTTGTGAATCTCATGTACCAATTCTACACGTGCTTTGTGTCTTTCAATTGCAGGGTTGTACATGTTACAGGGATTTATTTCCTTAGAATAGTCATTGATTTTTACAAATAATAAAATTTTAATTTTCTTCTTTATATCTAATTACTTTTATCAGCTGTTGGATTGAGTCATACGATTTGATATTAACTCATGTTTGAATGTTGTTACTGTTAAGTATTTGAGTCCTTGGTCTAGTTGTTAAGGAAACGAAAGCTTTTAATCACTATCCGTTTACTATTATTACAGAATGACAATAAATTACGAACTGTAATAGTCAAGGAGTTTGTGCATAATTCGGTACACAAGTGCTTACAAATATATTAAGCTTTACTGGAATAAAATAGCTCACGTTTGGAGGTAGAATTAAGTAACTTTTTTACAAGAAGATTTTAAAAGATAAAGATAAAAGATAAAAATCATTTATTCACATGAAACATGGTTTACAAATTATAGGTGTTGTAATCATTTTGAGGTTTCACATGCTTCGCCATATACATGGCATGTAAATGTTTACAAATAAGTAGACAACTAAACTAAACAATAAACTAACGATCAAATATTCAATTACAAAATTAATGGATTTCTATTATATTAAAGACATTATATAACAATATTAATTTAAATGGTTATTACAATTGTCAACTTTAGGATTACAATTACTAGAAGGTATAAATTACATAAAAATACATTATTACATTGCTAACAGAAGTAAAGCTAAGTAGTAAGTGGATTATAAAATTAATAAATTGGAATGTCAAAAATATAATGAATAATATTATTGAATTTATAAGCTACATTTTTACGTCCCATGTGTTGTATTCTGAAATAGAATAAAAACAATGTTCTACCAGCCATTTGCGTAATTTTACTTTAAAGTGTTTGATGGGAGTTTCTCTTATGTTCTTTGGCAGTTTGTTAAAAATTCTAATACACATATGATAAACAT
The DNA here is from genome assembly GCA_951640165.1 of Pseudoips prasinana. Taxonomy (NCBI): domain Eukaryota; kingdom Metazoa; phylum Arthropoda; class Insecta; order Lepidoptera; family Nolidae; genus Pseudoips; species Pseudoips prasinana. The sequence continues at coordinate 11,183,377 of OX621241.1, read as the reverse complement.
TGTTCTTATTTAATGCAGTTCTACAATATGGAACAACAAGTTTAGTTGGATCTCTGCTCCTTTGAAAACCGTCTTCTCGTTTGTCCTTAAAAAAGTTAAGATGTTTCCTAATAAAAACTGATACTTCAAAAATATAAATACATATTAGGGGCATAATATTATGTTTTTTAAATAGGGGCCTGCAAGAGTCAAGCGGACCAGCGCCGTAGATAGCTCGAACGCATTTTTTTTGTACGATGAAGGCTTTATTTATATCGGTAGAATTCCCCCATATTATTAAACCGTACCTTAGAATTGATTCAACATATCCACTATATGCTGTGCGAGCGGTTTTATCATCTGATACATTACGTAGTTTTCTAAGGGCATAAACGAAGCGATTAAGTCTGTTGCAAACATTATGGATATGAGCTTTCCAGTTACAGAAGTTGTCTAGTGTAATACCTAAAAATTTTATTGTGGTTGCTTCATCAACATATTGTGTATCTTCAATCTTTATCTTTATACTGTAATCTTTGGCTTTGTAAGTTCGAAATTTAATGAATTTGGTCTTTGATATATTTGCACAGAGTCTATTAGATTGAAGCCATTTTAGTACCGAATGAACGGCTTCGTTTATTTTTAATTCGTGTTGTATCTGGCTTGAATCATTACTACTTGTATTATTATCAGGCACTATGACTGATATATCATCGGCAAATAAAACACTTTGATACTCTATTGTATTGGGTAAATCGTTGATGAAAATTAAGAATAATAGAGGGCCTAGTACGCTCCCTTGAGGCACGCCACGAGTATTCATTCTATAAGTAGAGCGATACGTAGTGGATTCCAGATTTTCATTTAAGCTTGTTATTTCAACACATTGCTGCCGATTTTCCAAGTAAGTTTTAATCCAATTTAGTGCTACTCCTCTAATGCCATAATTTTCACATTTACTTAGTAGGATGTTTTGATCTACGCAATCAAAGGCCTTGCTCATGTCGAAAAACACTACAACTACTGGTGTTTTTTTGTCAATATACTCGGTTATATTTTTAATTAGAGTAAATGCCGCTAACGATGTTGATTTATTATTCTGAAATCCGTGTTGTTCCTGCCTAATGACTTCATGTTTATTCAGAAAATCCATCAACCTTTTGTAAAACAACTTCTCAAAAATTTTGGAAAAGATTGGCACAAGTGTTATCGGTCGATAGTTGTTGGGATCTTTTCGATCGCCCTTTTTATGTAATGGCTTTACAATAGAATATTTAAGCTTATCGGGGAATATCCCTTGAGTGAAAGAAATCAAAATAATATGGTTAAGTACCGGAGCTAGTACATGAGCAATTGTTTTAAGAATACTAGTAGAGACGGAGTCATACCCTACTGCGCTTGTATTTTTTAAAGATTTAATTATATTTACGATTTCTTGTTCTGTAGTAGGTCTTAAAAAAATTGTATTGTTTTGGATATGTGTGATTGGTTTACGTTTACTACAATTATTTATATCAGATGAATGGTTTTTATTATTAATATTAATAAAAAAGTCATTAAATTCTGTTGCTATGTCAATAGGTTTACTGTAAAGATGTCCATTATTTTTTATCTGTTCTATACTATTCAATGTCAAAATGCTATCTGTTTTATCTTTTATAATGTCCCATGTTGCCTTGCCCTTATTAGTAGCCTTGTTTATAATTTTTTTATTAATACCTTTTTTAGACCAAACAATGCATTTCTTTAGTATTTTGTTATAATTATTATATTTAGTATATGTCTCCTTAGTTTTATTTTTGTAATGATTAAACCTGAGTTTCTTTCTAGTAATGCTTCCCTTTTTCAAACCTTTAGTTACCCATTTTGGAGTGCCTGCATTGGACGACATTCTAATTTTACCGTACGGAAAACACAGTTCATAGAATAAAGTAAAATCATCATGAAACTTATTAAAAGATTTATTAACATCGGATTCCGCATAAACTTCTTGCCAGGACAGCTGAGATATGTAATAGATAAATTTATCTATATTTTCCACACTAAGATCCCGCTTTAGATTATACCAATAGTTTTTAGATTTTTTATAAAAACTTGAAAATTCTAAAATTTGAGCGGTGTCATGATCGGATAAATATGAGTGGTGGATGGAGCCAATGGCATCTTTAATATTGCTTGCTATAAGGTCTATGCAGCTGTCTTGTCGTGTAGGTTCTTTTATGTGTAACGTAAGATTATAGTTCGATAGTATATCGTTTAACATTATAGAGTTTTTATTTTTTTCTAGCATATTTATATTAAAATCACCCGTTATAATGCATTTCTTATTAATAATTTTGTACAATAATTTATGCAAGAGTATTTCTAGCTTATTGAAAAACGTATTAATATTCGAGTTTGGTATTCTATATATACAAATTACTATACAGCTCATACTGGGTATCTCCACTCCACAACATTCAAAAATATTGTCACACGAATATTGTTCACATATATCTATTGATTTGCAATCTATTCCATTAATAGTCAATATACACGTGCCCCCTCGTTTTTGCTTTCTCCTGGAGTAAGAGCTACTTACTTTAAACCCTTTAATTCGTATGTTTGGCTCATCCCCTTTTTTTATAAAAGTTTCACAAAAGCATAAAATATGTATCTGTCGTTTATTATTTTTCATGAGTTCGTGAAGACATAATTCAATTGAATCCGACTTGTTTAAAAGACCCGTAATGTTTTGGTGCATTAACCTTATTTTATCATTAAATGATTCTTTTGGGTTTTGCATAAAAAACTAATATCGTTGGTTCTATTATCGCCCAGAACTACAGAATTTTGATTTTTTGCAACATGGAAATAATAAGGAATGGTCCCTTTTTTTACCTGTATACCGTTTTGAGTTCTTTTTATTGGAAGTGTTGGTTGTATTATATTATTTAAATTTGAATTGTGGTGCAAGCGTTTTTTTATGTAGTCATTTCCATCTATAATTGTATTAATTTTTTCACATAAAATTCTTTGCAGGAAACGTATGTTTTTTAGACGAAAACCTTTATACAGGTCTACAAAATGGCAATTTTTAAACCCCTGACACGTAAATTTTATCATTGTATTAAGTTTTATTTCATTTAAATACCTGTTACTATTCACACTTATTAATATGACATTAGAATCTCTTAAACTATGTAATACATTTAGTAATTCGTATTGAATTTGGTTGGGGTTGCGGTCGTTTTGACCAATATACAGAATAACCCAATCATTTTTGGTAACCTTTAAATTGCGACAGGGTTTCAGTGACTCTATACATTGTGCAAATGGTTTTATTAATTTACTTGCGAAACGTTATATTTCGTTCTTTACCAAGTTAACTAATTAAAAACAGCTCATCGAATAGTAAGCAACTATCTTAGCTTGCAATATGTATAGCTCCACTAACATGTTCATCAAGATAAAATGGTGATCTAACTCATGACCAAGCATTCTCCAGTGAAGCACTGAAAGCCTCCCAGGCTCACTGTAAACGTACATACATAAATACATAGATTCACGCCTGTTTCTCAGAAGATTAGGCAGAGACAACGGATTTCCATTTGACACCGATCTTTACACACCTCTTTTTCCTCGTATATTCTTCATACATGCTCGCCTGTTGAGGGTACTTTTCACCTGACTTTTCTTGAGAACAACTCTGATTTGATCTTCTCCTTCTGGTTGTACCATTTATACCGGCTCTTTATATATACTTTACTGAACCCACTTGTTATAAGAGTTAGTTAAAGGATAGTAGTCGCTAAAACACAGCTCCGATATACATCAGATAGGTAATGTAGAGCGAGCTCGTTGCAGGTTAGGTTATCGCAGTCTATAGACTATTTCCCTTAATCCATTTGTAACAAAGGTACTACATTAGGGACAACAAAACATGCGGGGCACTTTTGGAGATTGCCGATAGAAGTGAAAACTATTTTTATTTCTCATACTCGGAAAGTAGTGTTTATTTGATCCGAGTAGCGAGTGGAAGCTGCTACTTCCCACTTTTGAAGGGTAAAGATTCATAGTAAGTGCTTCCCTCCCTATGGTGCCAATAATTTAAAAAACGGCCAAGTGCGTGTCGGAATCGCGCTCGAAGGGTTCCGTACCATTATCTATATATCACGTTTGTTGTATGGGAACCACCTTAAATGTTTATTTTATTTTGTTTTTTAGTATTTGTTGTAGTAGCGGCAACAGAAATACATAATCTGTGAAAATTTCAACTGTCTAACTATCACGGTTCTTGAGATAGAGCCTGATGACAGACGGACAGACAGACAGCGAAATCTTAGTAATAAGGTCCCGTTTTACCCTTGGGGTACGGAACCCTAAAAATAAAAGTATACTTGGTTAGGCAGTCAGCTGTTAAAAATCTAACATAAGAAAAAAGTGAACAACGCCGCTAAAGAAGTTTTCACTTCTAAAATGGTGCAGTCATGTGATTGTATAACGGCCAGTGTGAATTAAAAAAAAGACTCTCCGTCTTACGTTATATTCGATCAGGACACGTGTCCCGACGTGAGTTTAACATTGTTTACCCATCTCAAAACAGTGCATATCGCCGCTAAAGAAGTTATCCCTTCAAAATTAGCTGAACTGCTATCCGCAGTATATAGGTTTAACTGTACTCTGAACCGACAAATCTTAAGCGGAATGTTCCTTTCGCTACCTCTGTCTCTGAGCCTACACGATGTCAGTATTGTTCTACCGCGGCTATTTGCAAAAGTACTTTCAGCTATTGTACAGTTTGACATTTGTCCCGTACCCTTTCGAAATTGCATTGACTTATTGGCGGTAATGTAACTCATTTGTTTTAAACTAAACGCGCCTGTCATGACATAATATTGAAATGTAAAACTTATAATTTTAATATAATTACAATATTAGGTCTTATTTAGATTATTAACTAAGTAGGTACTGCAATAAATTTGTTGTCAATTTAACTCGAACTACCTAGTTTGATATTATTTTGTGTATAGGTATGGATAGAATGATGGGGCTGTAACTAACCATACTGGCTCGTCACGTTGAGATTATTCGCATATCCTTCGTCCAGCTAATCGTACTATAATTTAGCTGGCGTGTTGCAAAATATCTTTTAAATGAAACAAAATATAACAACTGATTTATAGTATTTTAATTCGTATTATGCCTGATTATCAAATTTAGACTAATCGATGCAAATATGTGTGGAACAAGCTTAACATTTGTTCAATTATCGTAATAATTTACATATAGGGACATCACTAGTTACTATAAAGATAAGCCCCTTCTCTAATCTTGAAATCGACCAATGGGAACAGTTATAGGATTACCGGGAAAAATGATTGTTTCACAAAACAGCTACTTATTTTTCATATATAATAATGGATAATGTATTAATAAATTTATATGTGTAATATAATACTAACTGTCGTTTTTATAGAAGATTAACTATTTATTTTTATGTGATTATGCAGATTACATTTATTTAATTAATGAGACTGACCGGATGTGGCATTATTGACGACGCATTTTGGCAATATGGATGGAGGACTGTCAGGAGTATGGCGACGCTTCGCGCTAGACGCTAACGAAAGAAAAAGTTGTTTCAGAAGTTTTAAGTGTGGTTTCAGGAGTCCTACAGAAGATTTAGGAGCGAGCGTCGTTTCTGGTGTAATTAGAGTGGAGGATCGGCTGAATATTGGTTGTATCAATTGTTTTAAAGGAGAGATAATGAAGGAAGCGTCATCTCGTGTTGGTTGGTAAGCTTTGAACACAGGTGAGGCTTTGTTACTTTTATTTAAAGTGTTACATTATTACGAATGCTCGGTAATTTTAGTTGAGTCTAGATGGTAAAACAATTCTATTCTCATTCACGGATATGTTGGGATGAATGGGAATGATGTCCCAAAGTTGTATTACTTATGTATTTATAAGACAAATACTTTAAAACTAATTCTATGTTTAAACTAACTAGACGATAGAACCAGAATTATATCTATTATTGAATGAAAGCTATCAATGTTAGATAGTAATTAATATAATAACTTTAATTAAAAGTTCCTGAATTATTAACTGGGTTAATAGCAGTTAACTATTTACCTGATGTTAAATCCCTTATAGGGTTAGTTTTGAATACATGTACTATCAGTGGAAGAGAAAACTGATGTCTTGTTTGTTTAAGACCGGTCACTGACAGTCTTATTTAGTTCTCTATGGAAGATAGTAGAGGCTATTCTACAACAGCAAACATGACGTGCTGTGTTTAGGATTAACCGGAAATATTAAGTTTCATAATGATGTCTTGGTACTTAAGACCGGCCGCAAAGCAGTATTTTAAGGATCTATGGAAGATTAGTAGAACCTTACAAAAGTTCCAATGATGTTATTATGAAACATCTCTACCTACCATGTTGAAGATCAAGAGATCATTGATTTTTGACAAGAATCACAAATGATTTAATAACACACCTTCAAAGTATTGATTATACTAATATTGACTCAGTTAATAGTCATATAAGTGGTTCCAATTAGAATCATATTCAGATTTTCTTACTGATATTGAATGCTTTCATATCAAGCGGTCATTACTTGGGTAATGAATACAAAGAACTAAATCTTCACAAGTGATACAAGATACTATTACTTATACAATTGATGTTGAAGTTCAAGAATTGTTGAACCTTGACAGGAATGCGAAGTTCCTTGAGCAGATGACTCACATAATAATAATACAATGATGAAGTATTATTATGGGTTGACTTTGTTAACAGTCAAACCAGTGGTTGCGATTAGAACCATTTTCAAATTAACTTGCTTATATTGAATAAGCTTTCTGAAGATATTACAACATTGGTGAATCCAAGAAGTTACTTATGACAAATTAAGGCTTCTGTGTTATTACATAAGGTTAATTATAAATATTATCCATATATAAATGTTTTCCTTGATATAATATATATATATTATGAACTAGAGTCATATATATTCTTGTAATAAATAAGTAAAGGATAGGGTAGTCAAAAGAATAAGCCCTCTCATGTCTCTTGTTTTCAAAGGACATTGACTATGACTAACAACCTACACAGACCTTTCTGTAATTAGAATAAAAGAGTACCCATATTAAGGACAATTGTTGTCCAGAGGCGGAGGAAGTCTTGACCCTATGGAGCCGGAGACTACTGTATACTCGCGGGGAGATTTGGGCGAGTACCATAGCCGCAAATAAAATAATATTGTATATTATGATGTTCTAGTATAATCTACAAACAAGCTAGAATAATCTAGAAAAGATATAAAGTCAATCTCAACAATATTTTAAGGAAAACATATATACTATGGCTGAATTAAACTATTATATTTCAAGATGTGTGAATCAAAACAACCAATTCATTTAGGAAACATACATATAATCTAATTAGACAATATCAACAAGACATTCATTCAATAGGACTTATCAAATAACATAATATCCTTTATGAAAATAAGTTATACTCCAATAAGAAGTAGTATGAAATCTTTATGTTTATCAGAGAAGTTATAGAATTAAAACTACATATTTATGGTCTTACATATTGAAATAAAGTTCTAATAAGATTTTAGATAACATTATGGTAATTAATTTAGGGTAAACTAGGCTTCATTAGTTCAGTCACTCTTGTACAATTACCTCAAGTTTAGAAAGTTTATTTATGATTAGGATAAAGTTAATTTAGGATTGATTGGTTTGTTCTCCTTTTCAAAAAGTTCTTGGATTACTATGTGCAACATAGGTTCCTACCATACTAGACGAATCACTGGCCAATTTAAATCAACTTGTTTCAATCAAATCCAGCAGGAATGTAAATTCATTAGGATATAGTTTCTTTTTTGAGAGTTAAGTTAAGAACATTTAGGGTCATATTAGTATCAAGCAGTATACATGATTAGATACATATAATTAAGTTCAGTTAGATATTAAATTGTATGCTGTTAGTTAGGATGATCAGGTACAACGTTAGGGAACACATCAAATAAAAAGAATTTAGAATAAGGGGGGTAGGGTGGGTAGGTACATAATTGGTGGCGCCGTTTTCCAGGATAAATAGGCTTTATTTTAATTAGTATTTTCAGTAATTTATATATAAAGTTAGATAGAAAAGTGTTTAAGCTGGTTTGATTGAATTATAGGTTACAAGGTGCAGTTCTTAGCTGCACATAATTGATGACGTGAGAAAGGGTATTGAAAGGAGAATCAGACAAATCAATTACTTAAAAGCTAGATTTATTTCTAATCTTGAGAATTCATTAGTAGTAGCAGTCCATGCAGGTGTATCTCTGGTAGTTGTAGAATGAGGTTAACAATCTCAGTACTTATTTGTTGTTATAATAACTGAAAGAAAATAATCAAATTATTAGAGATATAAATAATTCAACTAGTAGTAAAATAATAAATTAAGTTATAGGAAAATCAATTAGAATTATTATATAATAAGTGATATAGTAGAAGGTATGGTAGATATATTTCACAGCAAGTTTCTGTTTAAGCTGTTGTGAAAGGACATAATGAGATAAAATCACATGATGTTACTATAGACATTGTAACATTTCATTTCTCAGTATGCATAAATATTGAAACATAATGAAATTTCAATAAATTGTTTCATTCAAGTATTTATGAAATAAAATCACTCTCTTTATAGATAATGCCATCAGGTGGTTCATTCATTTGGTTATTTAAATAAGCAAAATACAATTAGTATTTACTTAATTAAGTAAAGTAAATAGTATGTTAGGATATGGTATCCACATACTATCATGAAAGTCCCATACTCATTCTTTAATGTAGTGATATAAAACTCCTGTTTATTTTTAGGTAAGTAGATACTGGATAGATTAACATAATAGGCTATGGTAACTTTTGACCATCAGGTGATACCATTAATAATAATACTGCTGATTTACTGAGATAGCTAATTCTTTGGTTGTATCATTGTAATTAATTAATAGTAAACTTCTTTTGAAGTCTGTTAAAAACTGAGTTTGAACATGAAACTGTCAACTTCTATGATCAAATAATTTAATTAAAATAGGTTATTTTGAATATGGCTTAGGAAATGTACTGATAGGATATGAAAATAACAAATGCAGATATTAAAAGAAAAGTCAAGTGATAAATTGAATGTTTCAATTTAAATAGGTGAATTGAGTTTGAGGTTCAGGATAACTATTAGAATTTATTATAGTTGTGGGTTCAATTCCTGCATGTATAAAGTCAAGTGATAAATTAAATGTATTAATTTAAATAGGTGAATCAAGTTATAGATTCAAGATAACTATTAGAATTCATTATTGTTGTGGGTTCAATTCCTGCATGTATATATAATGACAAGTAAGTTAAGATTTAAAGTCTTTAATTCTCATAAGAACATGGTTCAATTATAATGAGATCAAACAGGTACATGGTAGTTAGTGATAAATCTGACATGAGTTATAGACATATGATAAATTAATTAATTAGGATTACATTTTAAACTATGATAGTTATAGTTAATAAATAAATAAATAGAACTAATATATTTAGATATTTATGATTATTATATTGTTAGATTAAATTAGGGTATGTAAAATTAATGTGTACTGAATGTACCAATCTACTAGTGGCACAGTGGTTAAGATAGTCTGTCACTTTGTGTTCTGGGTTCGATTCCCACACATGGCTACTATTTGAATGATCCATAATTAGTTGTTTTGAGTCAGGATTTACTTTGTGTTTTGGGTTCGATGCCCACACAAGGCTACTATTTGAGTGATCCATAATTAGTTGTTTTGAGTCAGGATTTACTTTGTGTTTTGGGATTGATTTCCACACATGGCTACTATTTGTGTGATCCATAAATAGTTGTTTTGAGTCAGGGTTTACATTGTGTTCATGTGTGAACATTATACATGAATGTTGGTCCTTTATTTGTTACAAGGTTTTATTAACCAAGAAGTTATGTACATAAGTTTAAATGTTTGGCATTGAGTCAGATTAAATAGTCTAGTTTTATATATAGATCCTTAGTTGTGTTATAAGAATCATAATGAAATAATCCATGTGTTATATTATTTATTTTGTTTTAGTGACTTCAAGTCAGGTTTTAATGAAGTTCCTCAAACTACAATGGTAGAATTTAATCAAGGAGTTGTATATTAATATATGTTAAGTTAATACAATATGCAGTTTGCTATTTTACTTAATGCTTCCAGGATTAACATAATTTTGATCTCATAGTGGGTCTAATAGTGGGTTCGATTCCTATACAGAAAATGAAACTTTTGTGAGTGTGATTATACTTGAGTGTAAGTAAATAAATTTTAATTTGTTACAAAGTTTTATTAATCAAGATATAAGCTTTAACACTGAGTAAGATTAAAGAGCCTACTTTTGTGTATAAAATCTTTACTTAGGTTATAATAATCATAATGATATTATCATCATAATTACTTATATTTTGTTTTAAGTGACTACAAGCCGGTATCTAATGTAGTTCCTCAAACTCTATTGGTAGAATTTAATTAAGGAGTATTATATTATTATCTGTAGTTTATACAGTGTGCAGTTTGCAACTTATCTTAGTGTTTCTAGGATTAACATATTGATGAATAACATCTGATCAAATAGTGGGTTCGATTCCTACATAGAAAAGAATGAAACTTCTATGAGTGATAAGTATTTATTTAAGAGTTTAGATGTTCTTTGTGTCAATGCTATGACATTCTCTATGCATAAGGATATTGTAAGTGTATAATCAAAGAACAAAGATGTTAATAAATACTTCATAATAGTATCAAAAGAAATGCTTACCCGATGATGTTTATACATTTGTTGTTTAGTAGCACTGATCTTGACAATAAATAATTTTGTCATATAAACCTCTTTACATTTAGAATATAGTATTCTGAAAATAAGATAATAGAGAGGTTAGTAAAGGAAATATTGTTAGTTAGGGTTTTCAAAATAAATTAAAGAAAAATGTTATGGCAATTTTATACAGTAGGTAATTTAAATCAGCTTTGGTAATTTAGGTAATTTAATGAAATTCAGTTGTCTGGTGCAGTAGTGAAAGCTTCTTAGGCTGATTTTAAGCATTCATAACAAAACCTTAATGAACCAATTCATAAAATACAATGTAAGTAGGTAGTAGTATTCACGGTTAATTTCAATATCACGGGTTAATTAAGGTTATTTAGACATTAGACAGGAAATGAATAAACAATTATCTAGGATCTAGAATATACAAAAGCGTATTCTATGTTTAGTATTCCTAGATATATGTCACAATTAAAAGGTTTTAAAGTATTTTTACTAACCTTAGCAAATTGAAGTTTCTTCTTATGTTCATAGATATACATACAAAACTGAATATAAATTTGTAGGCATTCTTATTCATTCTTTTGATGTAGAATATATAAATAGGAGTAGTTGTAGAATATCACACTGTACCAAATTCACTTTTGATTATAAAAACATCTGAGTAATATGATCATTTCGATAATTCTTCCACTATATGATAAATTCTAGTACTTCTTGTACAACATCTAGAAACTATGGTGTTTTATTATTATTTTGATGTTGATATATTTCGCCACGGAGACGTTATACTGCCTTCACAATTAGAATTTGGCGCCGTTATCCGCAAATACCTTTGACAACACAGATCTCGAATACTTTCCATGTACATGTTACTAGATTCGAAATACATTAGCGGAGTAGTAAGTTGATGTTGCGTATAATTCAATGGGTAAATACGTAAATCTAATCAAAGTGCAATTGTACAAAATTTGTTTATAAGAACATTTGTACTAGATAGAAATAAAGTATATCTTTGTAAGATCAAATATTACGATCGATTGTTTTGAGAAAAAAATAAGGTTATTGATTTTGACATGTCAGAATAATGTTGCCAGTTTTGGAACAAATATTCGGTATGATTTTAGATATTATTACGTAAGGTGACAAATTTTATGAAAAGATGAGATATTGACACACAGGAGACTTCTTAGGATTTTGAAGAGAGTTACTGACAGAAATAGGTAGTATAAAGGTGGTGATAAATTAATAGGTAGAATAATGAGGTAAATGAAACTTCTATAAATCTCAGTTTCGATTCGATTCGATTTCGATGAAAGGTTTAGTGTGAAAAAGAAAAGAAACTCTCGTTTCAATTTAAATTCAATAAGTAGATCTAATAATTATATTTGTGATAATATTATTAGCAAAGTAAGCAGTATTGCGAGTTCAGGAACTAATTTTACAAATTTCATTACTAACAATTTCCGAAAATATGTATGAAGACGCTCCTTCGAATTAATTTTAGTTTGTAATTTATGCGAACCTCATAACTGGTTATTATTTAGGATATTGCTTTACCTTTTCTTTGATTTATATCGATTGGTAAATTCGGGATTGATATCAATATTATAAAATCATTAAGTCAGTATGTAGATGATAATAAAACCCTTTTCAACCTGAGTAGGATATTTTGAGATTTTGGAATGGGTATTCTATCATGAATTGCATCTAGAATATGTATAGCTTTAAATTTGAAAACAGTGTGAGCCAAGTCTAAGGTTAGCATATTGCAAACCATTAAATACTATTGAGTATTAGGTAAGTAAACAACGTCGTCTTTCGGCTGATATGATGATGATGAAGTAAACAACCACAATACGGGTTGATTATTTTATTTAGGTAAATAGAGACCGAAAAGTCTAGCGGGGGAAGAGAATAATTTCTCATTAGTGTAGTCTGGGTTCACACAATTTTATTACAATGTATATTGGCAATTCATACGATAGTATTTTATCAGCTACTTTATAATAACTAACACAAATAGCAGGATTACTGTATATACAATATAACATATTATATATAGGTATATTATAACAGTTTATGTAATTGTTATTTATGTGAAATAGGAACAGGGGAGCATGAAATTAATAAATAAATTAAAGATAAATATTTAAATATATGTTTCAAATTATAACATACTCATGAAAAATGGTTTGATACCGCAATTAGAGTGGTTTTGAAAATGTATTAGTCAAGTATAATACGAAAATTTCTTTGTAATATATATACATGCATATGTGTAATAAAAAAGAAAATAAAGGTTATATACTTATATGTATGTTTAGAAATTATATTCAGGTGAGGAGGCAATACTATTGGAAATTATTCGTTACCTCTGGCTCATATGGGTTTGGTTATATTTAAAGTTGAGTGCAAAGACATGCAAGTTAAGTCTGTGAATGTTGAGGAAACAAATATTAGGTACTTTGACTTTGACATTGACTTTGAACCACAATATGACTGACAAAGAAACTTAGTGAGGATATGTAAGGGCTTTAAATTGAGGCAAATTCCAGAGCTAGAGGTTGGTTAATTTGAGTTGGGACTTGGAAACGATATACAATATACAAACGACCTTTTATGATGTATTTTGGTGTTAGGATAGTATACAATTATTACCAAGTTGTATTTTGGTCTCATGAAAGGTCCATACTCCACAAGAAGCTAAATGCTATCAAATCGACTTTACACTGCACATCTAGTCTTATTTGTGGGTTTGTCTTCGTGAATTAGGTGTTGAGGGTTTGCATTGTAAGTTTGTGTATCTATTGGATTATGCTCACGACAATTTTGGGTCCTCCGAGGAAAAGTGCATGCGGGTCTCCGGAGTGGTATTAAATGACTCTTAACGGAGAACTGATGTATTTTGAACGGCTAGCGTTTGCTTGACTCACAACCAAGTACTTCTTGAGGATTTAAATGGCTTGTGTGTTTAATTCATGGGTATGCGAGACAGTGTATATAAATCAACATTTCTGATTTGCGGGGATTGTCTACAAGTGGACTCATTTTACTCACACATCAAAGCTGCACTTCCAGTTTCAACTCTAATAAACTAGAATATTTAAATTTATTTTGTTCAAGATACTTTATCAAGTTATAGGGACCAATTTTCCTCATGTTAGACTGGGTTTAAGTTTAACATTTGAAAAATTGAGCGGGGGAGCTGTAACTAACCATACTGGCTCGTCACGTTGAGATTATTCGCATATCCTTCGTCCAGCTAATCGTACTATAATTTAGCTGGCGTGTTGCAAAATATCTTTTAAATGAAACAAAATATAACAACTGATTTATAGTATTTTAATTCGTATTATGCCTGATTATCAAATTTAGACTAATCGATGCAAATATGTGTGGAACAAGCTTAACATTTGTTCAATTATCGTAATAATTTACATATAGGGACATCACTAGTTACTATAAAGATAAGCCCCTTCTCTAATCTTGAAATCGACCAATGGGAACAGTTATAGGATTACCGGGAAAAATGATTGTTTCACAAAACAGCTACTTATTTTTCATATACAATAATGGATAATGTATTAATAAATTTATATGTGTAATATAATACTAACTGTCGTTTTTATAGAAGATTAACTATTTATTTTTATGTGATTATGCAGATTACATTTATTTAATTAATGAGACTGACCGGATGTGGCATTATTGACGACGCATTTTGGCAATATGGATGGAGGACTGTCAGGAGTATGGCGACGCTTCGCGCTAGACGCTAACGAAAGAAAAAGTTGTTTCAGAAGTTTTAAGTGTGGTTTCAGGAGTCCTATAGAAGATTTAGGAGCGAGCGTCGTTTCTGGTGTAATTAGAGTGGAGGATCGGCTGAATATTGGTTGTATCAATTGTTTTAAAGGAGAGATAATGAAGGAAGCGTCATCTCGTGTTGGTTGGTAAGCTTTGAACACAGGTGAGGCTTTGTTACTTTTATTTAAAGTGTTACATTATTACGAATGCTCGGTAATTTTAGTTGAGTCTAGATGGTAAAACAATTCTATTCTCATTCACGGATATGTTGGGATGAATGGGAATGATGTCCCAAAGTTGTATTACTTATGTATTTATAAGACAAATACTTTAAAACTAATTCTATGTTTAAACTAACTAGACGATAGAACCAGAATTATATCTATTATTGAATGAAAGCTATCAATGTTAGATAGTAATTAATATAATAACTTTAATTAAAAGTTCCTGAATTATTAACTGGGTTAATAGCAGTTAACTATTTACCTGATGTTAAATCCCTTATAGGGTTAGTTTTGAATACATGTACTATCAGTGGAAGAGAAAACTGATGTCTTGTTTGTTTAAGACCGGTCACTGACAGTCTTATTTAGTTCTCTATGGAAGATAGTAGAGGCTATTCTACAACAGCAAACATGACGTGCTGTGTTTAGGATTAACCGGAAATATTAAGTTTCATAATGATGTCTTGGTACTTAAGACCGGCCGCAAAGCAGTATTTTAAGGATCTATGGAAGATTAGTAGAACCTTACAAAAGTTCCAATGATGTTATTATGAAACATCTCTACCTACCATGTTGAAGATCAAGAGATCATTGATTTTTGACAAGAATCACAAATGATTTAATAACACACCTTCAAAGTATTGATTATACTAATATTGACTCAGTTAATAGTCATATAAGTGGTTCCAATTAGAATCATATTCAGATTTTCTTACTGATATTGAATGCTTTCATATCAAGCGGTCATTACTTGGGTAATGAATACAAAGAACTAAATCTTCACAAGTGATACAAGATACTATTACTTATACAATTGATGTTGAAGTTCAAGAATTGTTGAACCTTGACAGGAATGCGAAGTTCCTTGAGCAGATGACTCACATAATAATAATACAATGATGAAGTATTATTATGGGTTGACTTTGTTAACAGTCAAACCAGTGGTTGCGATTAGAACCATTTTCAAATTAACTTGCTTATATTGAATAAGCTTTCTGAAGATATTACAACATTGGTGAATCCAAGAAGTTACTTATGACAAATTAAGGCTTCTGTGTTATTACATAAGGTTAATTATAAATATTATCCATATATAAATGTTTTCCTTGATATAATATATATATATTATGAACTAGAGTCATATATATTCTTGTAATAAATAAGTAAAGGATAGGGTAGTCAAAAGAATAAGCCCTCTCATGTCTCTTGTTTTCAAAGGACATTGACTATGACTAACAACCTACACAGACCTTTCTGTAATTAGAATAAAAGAGTACCCATATTAAGGACAATTGTTGTCCAGAGGCGGAGGAAGTCTTGACCCTATGGAGCCGGAGACTACTGTATACTCGCGGGGAGATTTGGGCGAGTACCATAGCCGCAAATAAAATAATATTGTATATTATGATGTTCTAGTATAATCTACAAACAAGCTAGAATAATCTAGAAAAGATATAAAGTCAATCTCAACAATATTTTAAGGAAAACATATATACTATGGCTGAATTAAACTATTATATTTCAAGATGTGTGAATCAAAACAACCAATTCATTTAGGAAACATACATATAATCTAATTAGACAATATCAACAAGACATTCATTCAATAGGACTTATCAAATAACATAATATCCTTTATGAAAATAAGTTATACTCCAATAAGAAGTAGTATGAAATCTTTATGTTTATCAGAGAAGTTATAGAATTAAAACTACATATTTATGGTCTTACATATTGAAATAAAGTTCTAATAAGATTTTAGATAACATTATGGTAATTAATTTAGGGTAAACTAGGCTTCATTAGTTCAGTCACTCTTGTACAATTACCTCAAGTTTAGAAAGTTTATTTATGATTAGGATAAAGTTAATTTAGGATTGATTGGTTTGTTCTCCTTTTCAAAAAGTTCTTGGATTACTATGTGCAACATAGGTTCCTACCATACTAGACGAATCACTGGCCAATTTAAATCAACTTGTTTCAATCAAATCCAGCAGGAATGTAAATTCATTAGGATATAGTTTCTTTTTTGAGAGTTAAGTTAAGAACATTTAGGGTCATATTAGTATCAAGCAGTATACATGATTAGATACATATAATTAAGTTCAGTTAGATATTAAATTGTATGCTGTTAGTTAGGATGATCAGGTACAACGTTAGGGAACACATCAAATAAAAAGAATTTAGAATAAGGGGGGTAGGGTGGGTAGGTACAGGGCTTTGCGGAGCACTTTGAGCGTCTGGCCCCCGAGTGCGCCGGGTAACCCGTCCGGCGCCCGTCTGGTCTGAACGCCTGATGGGTACCTACCGCTGCAGATCTATTCTAAATAGCCTGCAGCGTGTGGTGGCCATACGGATTGCACGAGGATACCGTACGGTATCATTTTGAGGCGGCGACTCTCCCGGCGCGCCTCCCACCTTCCGATCTGCTGGCGGCAGTCGACGCGGCGGGTTTTACCGAAACACGCGTCGAATCAGATACTCACCGGACACGGGTGTTTCGGTGAGTATCTGAGCCAGATCGGTCGAGAAGTGACGACACATTGTCACCATTGCGGGGGCGACCTGGACTCTGCCCAGCATACGCTGGAGGAGTGCCCGGCATGGGAGGCCGAGAGACGAGTCCTGGTCACTGAGATCGGACGGGATCTTTCCCTGCCAGCAGTCATGTACCTATGCGATGCTGGCTGGCGACTCCACCAAATGGAACGCCGTGGTCTCCTTCTGTGAGGCAGTCTTGCTGCAGAAGGAGGCTGACGAGCGGGATCGCGAACGAGCCGATCCCGCTCGTAGACGGAGGAGGCGGCGGTAGTGTGAGAAGTGTCCTTCACTGCCGCCACGTACTAGCTCCGGGAACACAGCGATCTGTTTGTGGCGCAGTCGCTGTGCCGGACTGGCAGGAGTCGGCAATAGGGGAGGGCGATCTCGAACCCTCCCAGGGTACATGTCCCGACATGGCGCAAAAGGGGGGCACCGGAGCAGTATACCCGCGTTTTCCGGGGCTCCTCCCGTTAGGCGCTAAGAGAAGTCCACGGCAGGTTAGGTTCAGTCGGTGCGAGTCTGACATACCCACCCGCCTGACACTTTTTGCGGGTGACATGCGTTAGCATTCCCCCTGCCTTATCAAAAAAAAGGTATGGATAATAAAATTCTAAAAAAATAATGAAATTCCCTACGACTAAACACTTATACAAATAAGTAACCTTTTAACGACAAAATAAACTGTAAAAAAACGGGTGCGGGTGCTGTATTATTTTATTAAATCAAAACAAATATTTATTAGATTTAATTGAATTCATTTGATATTTTATTTTTTATACATATCAAGGAAATGTAGGTACATACTTATTAAGCATTCATAATTAATTTATGATTACATTAAGCTCCTAAATATAAACATGTTTTTATAGGCATAACAACATTATATAAAACATTTATAAATAAAAATGATTACCCATAAAAGCCTAAAGGTTCATTGTATAATAACACTTGATGGACTTTTAATGAGTTAATCTTTCACCTGTTCGGCTATAAAACTTTAATAATCAAGAATAAATTTATTTGACATTAGAAAAAAATATGAGAAATACCGTTTTCCGGTGAAATATTTTACGTAGTTTTAGATTTGACAGCGAATGATGAATCAGTAACTACCTACATTTTCAAGAATCTGTAAGTGGACACACACGATTAAAACTTGTTAAAACCCAGTCGACTGAGTTTTTATTACGTTTCTCGAAACTTTTACTAATGTAGGGCTATTTGGTTAAGTCTGTAGGTTTAAGGTCTGGTGAACTTACATGTGACCCTAAGAAGCGTCAAATGGCAGCTGTTTGTGTATAATCTGGTAGTCTATAACATCGTTTCACTCTATGATCTGTTAGACTGGGGAACCTACCTTAAATACACATGAGTTATAACATCTTTAACATGTTGTGATCCTGGATGTAAGTAATATCGCTAAAGTTCAACATGGAGGATGGAAGGATTGGCAACACGTGAGTGATGAAACGTCTTGCTCTACGGTAATCGCTTACCATGAGGTGGACCATATACTTAGACTTATTATATGCCACGGGGCTAAGGGACGACTAGGTTCCTTTCCTTCCCTTTCATATGTCATCAGTGGTTACCCTTGTTTCTTGTGTAAGTTTTTTGAGCAGCCCCTTAGGCTCTTGACGGGTATTGTATATAATTCTTACTACACTACGACTACTTCTCAGAAGGAGAAATATTTACGACCCTCGGCTCACGGGAAAGCGTCCATACAATACCTGCTGCCTTCACTCAACCATAGTTATAATATTGCAAATACATATTTAAGCAATTAAAATCAATTAATGCATACAAGAACTGGGTTCCTTTCCCTTCCTTTCTCGTTTGAGAAATAGTTACTCTTATGCCACAGTTGTTCAAACCGCTTTGTAAGCCCTTCACTGGTGTTGTATACCTACTCTTCAATAGCTGGAATTGAAAGGTAAACGGAAAATGAGATCCCAATCCTAAAATCTCCCATTTCTATTGGGCCCACGTGCAACAGTACCTGCTGCTATTATTCAACCACATTAACAGTGCAATAAAATCTGTAATCAATTAAAACTATTCATTCATACAAGAACTAGTTAGCCCCTAGCTTGCCCCTCCCTTTCTAGTTGGCGATACAGTTACTCTTCTCCCATTATAGTTCGAGCTCATGCTTAGGCCTCAAAAGGTCATAATTGGAGTCTATTCTAATGCTTCAGGTGGGACCGAGACCTGAAGCTATAATAAGAGATATAAAGCTCGAACAGTGCCTCTAGCACGAGCTCCTGCAGTTTACTTACTCGATCACACGTTTCCTCCTATAAATTGAGCATCAGCGCCTCTCGCGGAAACTATTAAGAACTAAAACTCTGGTGCTCAATGTATGGGACGAAACTGTACGTGTGATCGAGTAAGTAAACTGCAGGAACTCGTGCTAGAGGCACTGTTAAACTCTTGAAGAAACGGAAACTGTAGACGCACCCCAAAACAGTATCATTGTGTTTTTACTAACTTCTATTAACATTTTAATCTGTAATCAATATTAATACAAGTTTACGCTTTTATTTGACTTTTAGATGATATTGATTAACACACCTATATATATTATGGATTAGGGTTATTGAATTAGCAATCCCTACTTTCTACATAATTCGATGATTAACTAGTAGAATACGAGTTATTATGTAACAAGAATCGATTATAAAGTTAACTGATGTTATTGATTGTAAATTTTGTGTAAGGAAAGGTAAAAGTGGTAAAGGTAAAAGTAGGTTACTGTTTTGAAATATGAATGGTCGGTACAGATGCAATAATAAAGGTATAAATGACATGGGACATTGTCAACATATTGTATATGTTGATAATGTCCCATGTTATTTATACAAAAGTACCTCATATCTTGCTGAAAAAACTTTAGTAATATAAATAGGTAGAAGTCAAACTTGACGGGCCTGTTGGCGAGGTTGGCAAATGTTTGATTTTCGTGGGTCGTGGGTTCGATTCCGACCCAGCACAGATATTTGTGGGCATGAACATGTCTGTTTGTACTGAGTCTGGGTGTAATATATCTTTGTAAGTATGTAATTAGAAAAGTAGTATATGTAGTACTAGCTGTGCCCCGCGGTTTTACCCGCGTTAATCTTTATTATTTATCACAGCTTCTCTCCCGTAGGTGCTAGCGTGATAATATGTAGCCTATATGTTGACCCAACCTCTTCGCAATATTCATGCAAAATTTGAAATAAATCCAATCAGCACTTTTTGAGTTTAGCCCGGACATACATACAGACAAACAGATAAACAGACAAAAATTCTAAAAACTATATTTTTAGTTTCGATATCGATTATAGACCACGCCCCAGGTATCCTTTTAAAAAAATATTCTTTGTACAGTTTTGACTTTCCTACGATTTTATTATAGTAATATGTAGTATATCAGTTATCTGGTTCTGGTAGTTTGGGATCAGATGGCAGTTTGTAAATAATGTCCCAAGATAAACATCTCTAACAATCATTACAGGTAGATATAAGCCAAATAGAATCTAAAATACGGTTTTACCGTCATGTTTACTGATTTCCGTATGGGTTTCGAGATCAGATGTTAGCCACTCGATGAATTTTAGTTACTTAGCTGTAACGGGTTAGACTGGGTGACTCAAATAGAAATGGCAAAAGGGAAAAAAGTAAGTTCAATGATAGGTTAATAATAGTGTGTAATAGAAAAATAACACGTAAAAATATTTTATTTTATTTTTATGTTATCTAATATAAACAAATTTCTCTTACTATTTTAATTTTGAGCTGAAATCGCAATTCATGTTTTGTGTGAATTTCATTATGTATTTAATACATAAATCTGTTGATAATGATTTCAAATAAAATCGTTATATAATTAACATGAGTGAGTAATATACACAATTTATAATACTAAATTTGATTTATTTGACATTAATATAAATTACTGCTAATAAAATTTAAATAATTGGTTAACCAGTGGTTTTAGTAGGTACATTAATCAAATCCTATTTCATATTTATATATATATTTATATGTTTAAACAACATATAAATGCTTATATAAATATCTTGGTCTTAGTGTGGTTCATAGGACGACGTAGTACGGAGAACATTATTGATGTATAAACTAGAACTCCGTCAAATGGCGAAGAAGAAGAAGGCGTGGGAAATCATCGTCATCTTTGGGCTGACTCGACTCAGTCCAAATATGAGAAATGACGACGTTACCAAGCTTACAAGACTTACATATTTAACCCCTAAAACTAAGAAGAGACTATGGGAAGGTTAAGTTGCACGATGGGCCTTTTTAGGGTTCCGTAGCCAAATGGCAAAAAACGGAACCCTTATAGATTCGTCATGTCTGTCTGTCTGTCTGTCCGTCCGTATGCCACAGCCACTTTTTTCTGAAACTATAAAAGCTGTACTGTTGATACTTGGTAAGTAGATGTATTCTGTGAACCGCATTAAGATTTTCACACAAAAATAGACAAATAACAATAATTTTGAGAGTTCCCCATGTATAGACCTGAAACTCAAAAAAATTTTTTTTTTCGTACCTATACTTTTTGGATATGCCTTCAAAAATGATATTGAGGTTTCTAATATATTTTTTTCTAAACTGAATAGTTTGCGCGAGAGACACTTCCAAAGTGGTAAAATGAGTGTATATAATAAGAGAATGATAAAACTAAAAAAAATATATGATGTATTCTACTATGTAAACTAACAATAAAAATTGGTTTGTTTTTAATACGTCGTCAATCGTAAACAGCAACTTACCTTTCTATTCATTTAATCAACTGAAATACTTGCTGCTACGGAACCCTTCATGGGCGAGTCCAGCTCGCACTTGGCCGGTTTTTACCTAAGTTGTTTGATATCAGATAAATATATCCTGCGTACTGGCCTAGTTACCGTTCAGGATGACTTATTTTATTTTTAGTAATAATATTTTCGACCTCGGAATGCGATTAATGAAATGAAGAGCAGCAGAATTTATTTATGACACTATGTTACCTGCCTTCTGTATTTCTGTTAGTCTCTAGCTCGTAAAGGGAATGGGAGTTACAGATCAATAGTTACAACAGTTTTTTTTTACTAAATGGAGACACTATATGAGGGCCTTTCACACCAGAGGTCATGGGTTCGATTCCCACCCAGGACAGATATTTGCGTACATGAACATGTCTGTTTTGTCCTGAGTCTGGGTGTATTTATCTGAATAAGTACCTATGTATTTACAAATTATATCTAGGGACATAATGTCTAGGGACAATGTCACACAGATCATCCTAGTCCCAAACGAAGCAAAGCTTGTACTATGGGTACCAGGCGACGATATCCATACTTATATAGATAGATAAATACTTATATACATAGAAAACATCCATGACTCACGAAACAAATATTAGTGCTCATCAGACAAATATTTGCACTTACCGGGATTCGAACCCAGGACCACCAGCTTCGTAGGCAGGAGCACTACCGACTAGGCTACGGTGACCGTCAAAATAAAAAGTAGTATCAGTTATCTGGTTTCCATAGTACAAGCTCTGCTTAATTTTGGATGGCCGTTTGTAAATAATGTCCCTGGATATTTATATTATTATGATTAATTAGTTTGAATGAGTCACAAAACCTGTAAAACTAATATAAAATATAGCCTGTAAAGACTATATTTCTTATAAATGTCAGAAATATTTATTGATCGTTAATTATATCTATCATTTATCATACAAATAAGATATTTTAATAAAACTTGGTAAGTATTTAATGAAATAAATGATAGCTTTAAAAAATTAATCTTATATTATTATATGAGAATCGATTTAGTTATTATGACATATAGTGGCAAAAATAATTAAATCAAATATTATAATATTTTTGTTTTTCAATAAATGATTCAAACAATACTGTAACAATATTTAGCGAAAGTAATGACTAATCATTTAAAGCTTACACGTAATATATTTTTCTGTAAGAAACGAAATTGTCAACTTTGTTACCTGAGTTCATTCTTGTAACTGATCTCATAAATCTTTAAACCAGACTATTATGGAGTTCAAATTGCTGTGTTTACGTTCCATAAATGTACCGCTTTGAAATAAAATTAACCAAGCACTCTTTAATACAATATACTTTGTAAGCTGAAACCGCGACAAAGAAACATCTTACCGTCATAAGAGTACAGATTACCTATAACTCTAATATCATCATCATGTCAGCCAAACGACGTCCACTGCTGGACAAAGGCCTCCTCAAAAGATTTCCACAATGGAGTTGTGTCCACCATTTGGAGAGATATGTCATAATCGCCACGCTTGGCAGACAGGTTGGCGATTGCCTTATGATGTTCATAGTAGACAGAGAGACACTGCTACGACGGACGACTTCCGACCCCCGGGCTGAGGTGGGGTGACGATATTCTATTACCGTCAGCCACTAAGTATAACTCTAATATACCGAGACTCAATTTGGACGGTAACTTTGTAATATTATTATACTAATATTTCATAATATAATAATAATAATGTCCTCCTAGCCAAATTTCGGCCACGGCGGCCAGTCTCAACAGAGATTAGCCATCTGCGCGGGACATATTATAGTGCTCAAGTGTGTGCGCAAACACAGGAGCACTTTCTATTCCATCACTCTCATGATCCGATGGGACGCCTATGCGACACGACCGGAAAGAGTTCAGGTACAGGACCGACGGCTTTACGTGCTCTCCGAGGCACGGGGGTATAATACCGCCAACTTCCAGACTTCGGGCTGATGCTGAGATTTTTTTCTTTTTACAGAAAAGTCCCAAAATCACTTTTTGGCCCGACCCGGGACTTGAACCCAGGACCTCGTTCTCTGCGGGTGAACACGCTACCGCTAGACCAACGAGGTAGTCATTTTCATAATATATTTATATACTATATAAGTAAAACCGTTCTTCATAAAATTGCTGTCATCATCCCATCAGCCGAAAGCCACTGCTGGACAAAGGCCTCTCCCATAGATCTCCACTATGGCGGGAAGAATTTCCAAACTGAAGTGGCGGCGCGGCGGCGGGACACATACCTCGTAGAACCGACGTTTGCTGGGGCAGAAAGGTTCTCGAGTGGTGACCATGAAGCGCAACAAGGGCAGGCCACCTACAAGGTGGACCGACGATCCTGCAAGAGTTGCAGAAAGTTGGGCAGAATAAATTGATGTGCCTGAATAAATTTAAAATAAATAAATCTAAATTTGTAATTAGCGTTAATTATATTTTCTTCGCCCATGTTACGAAATGGTTTAAATCTAGTAACTAGCTGTGCCCCGCGGTTTTACCCGCGTTAAACTTTATAAATTATAGCCTATGTGTTAATCAAGGGTGTCAGCTAACTCCATACCAAATTTTATTAAAATCGCTCCAGCCGTTCAGACGTGAAGAAGTAACAAACATAGACACTCACAAACTTTCAGCTTTATAATATTAGTGTGATTAGGTACTGTTAAAAACAAAATGAAACTAAAGAAATTTCTTTATAACAACCGATTTCACAAAAGTGTACATGGTACAATTTTGAAACCATATCGAAAATTAAAAGCTTATCTAAATTATCAAAATCGGTTAAAAAAGCAACAGCGATATCGCGTAACATACACTCAAAAATAAAGAAACCTATTAGTAAAGTGGAGAACCTATTTAATTTAAACCTTAGTGAGTAACAAGTGATTCTAACCATAATCACATCTTATATTAATTACATCGAATTATGGGTGTATTCTATATAGGTTTTGATTTGATTTAGTCTTTGTTGAAATAATGAAATTTATTCAGTACTTGGGTGTTAACATACACTTGTACTTGTCAAGCTCACAATACAGTACATAAACATAGAAGGAACAGTATGAAAGTAACAAAAAAAATATATATTAGTCCGTCCGTGCGGTTTGTTTTATCACATATTTTTTAAATCAGTCAATAAATAACAAGTTTCTAAGCTATTATTTTTAAATTTAGTACTAAAAATTAAAATTAAAGAAGGTCTTTACCTATGAAATTGCCGTTCTGCAGTACTGGCCATTTCAAATCAAAATAATTTTTGTTTGGCTAAGAATTCTAATTTCAAATTAATTTTATTTTAAAAACATGGATTCTTTTTTCCAAAAGTAGTCATTTCTTTATTGATTAGTGTTACATTTTCATCGCATTTCAATCTTTTTCGTCATCATGGATACGTTAAAAATTCGAGTAATTATGGAATATGAGTACCGTCGTGGCAGCAACGCGGCACAAGCGGCACGCAACATCAACGACGTTTACGGAGCTAACACTACAAACCAACGCACCACCTGTTATTGGTTTGCTCGCTTCCGTTCTGGAAATTTCGACCTGAAAAATGAACCTCGCGGTCGTCCGAAGACTTTGGTCGACAATGACGAATTAAAGGCGGTTGTGGAAGCTGATGATACACAATCTACGGCTGAATTAGCAGCAGCTTTCGACGTTAGCGTCAAAACAATATTGGTCCATTTGCGTCAAATTGGCAAGGTAAAAAAGCTTGACAAATGGGTGCCCCACGAACTCAATGATCGCCAGCGCGAAGTACGCGTCGAGACGTGCCTTGCACTGCTCAACAGACACACAAATGAAGGAATTTTGAACCGCATTGTTACCTGCGATGAAAAATGGATTCTGTTTGATAACCGCAAGCGCTCAGCAAGTTGGTTGGATCCTGGTTCAGCACCTAAACAATGCCCTAAACGAAAACTTACCCCTAGAAAAGTGATGGTCACTGTTTGGTGGTCTAGCGCCGGTGTGATTCATCACAGCTTCTTACCAAACGGGGTGAGCATTACTGCAGATGTGTACTGTGAAGAACTGAGCACAATGATGGAGAAGCTGGCGCATCTCCAACCAGCATTGGTCAATCGCTCGTCTCCGCTGCTCCTGCACGACAACGCGCGACCTCATACTGCACAGCAGACGGTCTCCAAGTTGCAAGAACTGGGGTTGGAAGCTCTCCGTCATCCGCCCTACTCACCAGACCTTGCGCCTACAGACTACTACTTTTTCCAGAATTTGGATAACTTCTTGGCGGGAAAAAAATTCAATACCCGAGAGGCAGTACAAAATGCCTTTGAAGAATTTGTTGCCTCCCGTCCAGCTGATTTCTTTAAGAAGGGCATCAATAAACTGCCACTGCGATGGCAAAGATGCATTGATTGCATGGGTGATTACTTCGATTAATACAAATAAA
This sequence comes from Pseudoips prasinana, assembly GCA_951640165.1. Lineage (NCBI taxonomy): Eukaryota > Metazoa > Arthropoda > Insecta > Lepidoptera > Nolidae > Pseudoips > Pseudoips prasinana. The sequence continues at coordinate 11,156,742 of OX621241.1, read as the reverse complement.
AAAATTCATGAAAAAAATTCGTTTAAATTTTTTCATACAAAACGGCAATTTCATAGGTAAAGACCTATTATTATGTGCAACTAAATAAGACTGATAAGAAACACTCGCACTTAAATACTATCGCAACTAATTGCAATCAACTTAAATGCTATCACAATCTTATGCTTATATATAACATGACTATTTTATTTGTAATTATACTTTATAGCAAATAGACTTATTGTTTCTTTATTTTACTAGGAATACGGCAATCAATCAAATTATTTATTACTACACTAGTTTCGAAAGTATAAGAGAACCGATCGAAATTGTTTTTTAAATATTATTTTGTGTCTTAATATTAAATATTGATTTTAATTTCAACATTCCTGTGACATGCCTTTTTTTTCTTATTTTAATCAGAGATTTATTTATCTTGTGATAGCATTAGTTTTGTAAAAAGTATAAGACATAGCTTCCCATTGTTTGGTCAAGGATTTCTTACATAATTTTAAAATATTTTCTCCCTATTATCCATCAGAAATGACTGTAAACTGCCGTTATTAAGGATGCGTAAAGATACACATTTTTATGCTCTACTTTAGTCAGTCTATTATTGTGTCATGCACTTGAATGTTCGCACATTGATGATAGAGTTGTTCCTTTACTATTTTGATCAGAATGCAATCATCTCAATAAACTGGAACCATATTGTAAGTATCACACTAATATTATAAAGAGGAAATTTGTAAGTGTGTGAGTGTGTTTGTTTGTTACTTGTTTACGGCTAAACGGCTGGAGCGATTTTAATAAAATTTGATATGAAGTTAGCACACCCTGGATTAACACATCACACAAATATTATACAGGCGAAAGTTTGTGAATATGTTACTTCTTCACGCAAAAACTACGGAACGGATTTTGATGAAACTTTGTAGAAATATAGCTTATATATCCTAATAACACATAGGCTATAATTTGCAAAGTTTAATGCGTGTAAAACCGCGGGGAATAGCTAATTAGTTATATATTTATTCTATACAACGTAAATTACAGCTTGATTTTTTTAACCCATTTTCATCCAGATATTATATGATCTCTATTGGTTGCTATAGTATATATATTGACGAGTGACTCTCTGAGTCCGTAAAAAACTTACAAGCAGGTGGTCACATCCTTGTTTGCTGACTTGACATCATTATTTCTGTATTTTGATTGCGCCTCCAAGAGACTGTATTAATTTCAACATGGGTGCTCCACCAATTCCAGAGTTAATATCTTAGATAAATGACATACTAAGGCCTACAAAATGTAAAACTAAGTTTTATAATTGGATTATATTGAGCTTCATACTATTTATTATTTAATCAATAATATGAAGCTGTATCCAGAATATATATCCTGTATACAGGCTGGCCGAGGAGTTGACGTTCAAACGCAAAATATAGGAGTATCCGAATCACTCCCATGTACATATGTTCTACGATTTTGCGTAGTTTAAGAGAGGTAGGGCATAGCGTTCATTCGCTCAAAGAGCAGCCCGACTGGGGAAGTACTTCCACCTTACAGAAGACATTCCTTAATAATAACATTAATAATTTTAATGTTGTGTTTCCGAGTGTGAGTAAGGTCGCCAGAGCTCATTGGGGTCAGGGAAGGGTCAGCAACACTTGTTTGCTGACTCTAAAAGGCCGGCAACGCACTCGCGACTCCTCTGGTGTAGCGAGTGTCCATGGGCGGCGGTGATCACTTACCATCAGGTGACCCACTTGCTCGTTTGTCGCCCTCTGATATAAAAAAAAGAGTATGCGAGATATACATTTTTTAATGATTATTTTCGTAAATTTCACCTAACATCAGTTTGCGATTTTTTTTTTGGTTCTGTTGAACATTTCCGGTTTAGTTTTGATAAGTAACTAGTTAGCATAGTTTAACCTAACAGCCTAAAAAGTATGGTTTATCTAATCATTGCAGAACTGACTTACAATTCTTTCGAAAATTAAAAAAACGCAAAATCGTAGAACATACATAGGGGTGATTCGGATACTCCTCATTTCAACTCCTCGGCCACCCTGTATATATATCTAAAGCTTTATAATATTATAATAAAACACAGTTACTTAATTTTCGTTTACATGAATTATATTAGTTTTATTTTTTTATTTATGATACCAAATAGGTGCTTCGCCACCGCGGCACCTGTTCGGTTGTCTAATAATATTTCATTTCTCTGATTACACAAGAATACATTTCGAAAACAGCACCTACCACAGTTCATTTATCATTCAATCAAGATATTGCCGTTTACGCTCGATATAAAATTCTTAGAAGAATTTAACCGATTGTTATTTTATATTTTATCAAGGTTAAATTGAAATATCGATAGGAGTTTATTTGCTTTACAAGTTATTCGGAGCGCCATTGCTATGCGATTTATACAGGGTTCTAGTGTATAAATTGTATATAGTAATTATGGGTTTTTATTTTAGTTCTTTATTTCAGTGATGTTCTCCACTCCTTGCGATGAGTAGTGTTTTTGGGTTCCTTAGCCAAATGGCAAAAAACGGAACCCTTATAGAATCGTCATGTCTGTCTGTCTGTCTGTCCGTCCGTATGTCACAGCCATTTTTTTCCGAAACTAAAAGAGCTGTGCTGTTCAAACTTTGTAAGTAGATGGATTCTGTGAACCGCATTAAGATTTTTTATACAAAAATAGAAAAATAATAATTATTTTGGGGGTTCCCCATACATAGACTGAAACTCAATTTTTTTTTTCATCGTACCCATACATGTATAGTATGTATAGGTTATGTATAGGTTCCTAAAATATTTTTTTCGAAACTTCCAAAGTGGAAAAATGAGTGTCCCCCCCCCCCCCCTGTAACTGCTAAAATAAGGGAATGATAAAACTAAAAAAAATATATGATGTACATTACCATGTAAACTAACAACGAAAATTGGTTTGAACGAAATCAAGTACGTAGTTTTTTTTTAATGCGTCATGAATCGTAAACCGCAATTGACCTTTCATTTAATCAATTGAAATACTTGCTGCTGCGAAACCCTTCATGGGCGAGTCCGACTCGCACTTGGCTGATTTTTTTACATTAGCATGTTATCTCAGATAATGCATTGGTCATTTTATTTTAATTATGATTTGTCAATGCAACTTCAATGAATGGCCACGATTATGTTATTGGTTTATTGTTGCAGTTTTTTGTTTATTTTGACTGCACGTATGGAGCAACGGTTAAGACAGCCGCCTCGCCACTTCGTGTTCTGAGTTCGATTCCTGCGCAAGAAAACTATTTGTTTGACCCAAGTTTTATGTATGTAGAGTACCCCACGACACAGTGAATCTTACCTTAATATAGAAGGAACCATTTTGACAACGTGTATTAAAATGTATCTAAAACTTATATACCTATGTTAAAACATAAAAATGGCATATAATAATTTAAAAAAAATGGTGGGTTTTATTTATTAGTACACGGCTTAACACACAAAAAAGGTTTGGCGAGGCGAACCATATAATATAATTATATTAAATAAAATAAATAAAACGGGAAAATTTAAAAATCAAGAGTCCTATTTGTTGTAAAATTAAGAACCAAGGCGTTAACAAATATAGTTTTGTATTCTGTTACTTTTCCGTACAATAAAAGGAACCCGTATATTTGTGGTTACATAAAATAAACAATGTGTATTATCCTCGGTGTGCGAGTTCGACTCTTACTTAACCATTTTTAGCAGTCTAAATACAAGTCTGATTTCTAACATTTGACTATGACCGATGATATTCGACATTTAAAATATGGTCCCGCTGGTATAACATACCTATAGTGCACACATATTGGGAAGTTGTAGGTACTAATGAATAGTACTAAAGATAGGAAAAACATGTATATAAAAGTTATCTATCATTTAAATAATTGCGCTTCTAAAGTTTAATCCAGGCATATTATTTATTATAAGACAAAACATCCCAATCAGGACGTTTTTGAGTCTTCGAAGCGCGCGCTAGTAACATATCTGCCTCTTTTTAAATATAATTGACTATGCCTTGAACTTATCTTCTAGCTAACCGATTCGAACGAAAATTATATGACCATTCCGAAAGCATTCCCTATCGATCAAAACGGGGTTCTATACAAACTTATAATTGATGGACACAAAACTGAACAACTACTTATGGGTCACACAGATAGTTGTCCTCTGCGGGAACCGAACCCGGTACACCAAGTGGCCGCCGGCTGTCTTAACCGCTGCATTATACGTGTAGGTATTCCATATAAACAAAAAACTGCGACTGTGTTTGCTGTTGCGCAACACGTGCAGTCTTTAGTTGAATGGGTAAAATTAAACAGAAAAATATGAATTATATTAAACATTATAATACTTTATCATACTATAAAGGCGAGTCTATAAATACTACATATTAAAGAGATAATTTGTATTATCCACACATAATAAAAGGCACCTCAAATTAAAAATAAACATAGCCTTTTACGTGAAATTAAGTGAGTATCTTATCAGACTTGTTACCATACTCGACCTTGAAGTCGTTAATATCAACTTGATGATGTGTTTATATGAATACAGATAAATAAAAGCGTGGAAAAATTAAAGAAAGCCTAAAAATATTTGCTGGTATAAGTTTCATATTATTATCATTGCAACAAGGTTAAATATAGCGCAACCTAATTGACAATATTCATTGATACTGTACGATTTCATAAAATTAAATAATGTTCAAAATAAATATACTATCATCTGGACGTTGAAAATTGAGAATTATATTATAGCGTCATTCATTGAACAGATTAAAAACTAAATCATTTTCCAAAATTGTATTCGGCCAATTCACTTCTTGATGTTCTTTTACATTCACATCTTTTACATCTTATTTTATATAAGTTCAAAATTATCTTCTTTTTTCGAATTGGATGTAATACCGCTATACTTAAAGGAATATAATATAACTAGGTCCACAATATATAATATAATTTCCTAGTTATACATATCTCTTATTGTTCAGATTAAGTTGCTAAACTACTGAATCCAGATGACAGAAACATATAGCCCATAGCTAAATGGCACAGTGTAACATGTATTTAACGAGTGTCATAGTACATATTTTGAGTATTTGGTTCATAGAAATCAAGTACCTAGATCGTATCTACACGAATTAGAACCCAGAAATCCTATACACTGTGTCCGAGCACGTTTAAATTGGCTGAATTATGCAACGGTTGTTGGTCAAAACAAATCCGTGTTAGGCCACGACAGATAGGAAGCCTTTAATCGTATTGTTTTCGAGAAACAACAAGTGAACGTAAAACAATAGTAGGGTTTACTCCATTACTATATTGAGAAATTTAATGTTTATTATCACTTTAGTTGTACTTAATAGATATTAACCCAAACTTACTTTAACTTTCAATTAAGTGTTAATACGAAATTATACATTTTTACGAAATATGATGCAATATGAACTGGAAAGTATTATATCTGGCGGTACGGCAGTGCCCCCGCCAAGTCGAGCGCAAAGCAACATTGCCGTACCTACCATCCTTTTCGGGAATCATTTCACCGTATTTTCAGAGGCCTATTTGTGATCAGTTGCACGGGATCACCGATGACGCGTTAAGGGGCCAAAGCAATCCTCGCCGCTGAGGAGCCTACCCTAGCTAACCTGTGGCTTTCTCTAGCTAGGTGGACGACGGAGAATAAAGCCACAAAGAAACTCCGGGCTTGCTTTTTTCGTCTTCTTTTGCTTTTTGTTTTCGTTATTTTTATATCCTGTATTTTCTTACATTGTGAAGGGCGTTATTTAGGCTAAGCTTAGACTTGGCTGAACTTTTTCTAGAAAATTCATTTCTTTTTAGAGATAAACAAGCAGTTCCATCGAGACTTGGCTATTTTTTTTACAGAATGTTTTTGGTGGGATTTGAATGTTACGTATAATTTCGATGCCTATGCATAACTTCTACAGTTTTCTCTTATTTTGTATATATTTTAATTGAGGCATTATGAATTAATAATTTTTGTTAATTACGAACTTGTTTAATTTATGCGTGAAGAAGGTATGCGCATCCACACATAATAATTCACGGATGCAATTAATTTCTGAATAAAATTCATAATAATGTGATAAGGTATTTTTGTTTTAATTAGCTAGTGAGTTATTTTTTTAATTGATGGCTGTATAATTAGGGACTGAAAGAACTCTTTAGGTCGTTTATACACTGACACCCTTATTTAAAAATGAAGTCTAAAGTTAAACTGCAGTTGATCCTTGGTTAAGTCGAAAACCAACCAATGAGATTGTTTGATCCATAGTTGTGCTGCAACTGCAGTTTAACTATAGACTTTGTTTTTAAATAAGAGCCTATATGACAACCGTCATCAATAAAAAAGGCGCCGACATGTCAATAGTTCTATGTGTAAAATAATATTATAATCATCAGTGCAAAAAAGCTACACCTATTCATATAAATAATACTATTAACATTTAAGCTTCGTTTTGTCGTTGCCAGTTATAATTAGGTGCACAAACGTCCTTGGACTTTTGTGTTATTGGTAATTTCGATTTATTTTAAGAGTAAAGTCATTGCACGGCCAGTCCTGTCATTGGATTTTGGCTAAAAGGGCCACACCTAGTATGATAATAAGTGTACAGTGTAACCGAATACGGAGCATCAAAATCATTTAAAGTTTAAGATTATTAAGCCTCAAGATTGATTTTCTTATTTATAATCAAATTTAGGCCTGTTTGTTAAAAGATTTGCACTACATTAGATACAAAAGTAAAAGCATTCCGCGAAATAAAGCATATGGTAGAAAAAGTGGACACAAAATGTAATTGAATATAATTTAAGAAATTTTTAAACGGATTTCAAATATTTCTACATACGGCTTGTACGCTTAGTGGTATCTACTTAGGTTAGCGATTACCGCAGCTAATGACTTGCGACACTCATGACATCATTGCTATATATTATACTTGTATATAGTGCTACTAGCCAACAGCTAGTAGCCAAAGGCTCATGTGTAGAGTAACTAGACCTTAAGCTCGACGCATTACTATTTGAACATAGTTTTAAAAGGAAAATAAATTCAGTAGTTCAAAATATTTCGCAAAAATGCGCGCGCACCTGTTATATTGTCACCGTACATTATCTAGTTACTATTATTCAAGTAATAATATGTAGGTATTATTAGAACTTTAACTGTTATATAGGTATTCTAGCGTTTACCTTAAGGCACGGCGGTACCATCTCAGGCTTAAACTAAAAATATGACTTGGTACTTCAGCTCGCCTTATCAAAACTTATCAATTATATCTTCGGGTTGACCTGAAAATTTATAAGAGAAATGACAAAATATATTTTTTAATATGCAAATTACGGAAGTCATTGGATCCGGACAGCGCAGGACCAGCTATTGTGGATATCCTTGGGGGACGACTTTGTCCAGCAGTGGACGTCTTTCAGCTGATATGATGATGATGCAAATTACTCTCACTCAGTTAAAAGTAAGTTTTATGTCCAAATTTCTGTATTTTCAGCGTCAGCATTATAATTCACGTTCACATATTAGGTAACCAGGCAATTAATTTATTTACTTTATTTGTTCCAGATAATTCAACTTAAACTGCATGTTACTACAGCACTGTATAAGAGACATCATTATCGGGGCAATAATGGTTATTGTGGTAATGGTTATAATGATTTCATTGCTGAGATCCGTAGGCGAAACCAAGTAACCGACATAGCCCGAAGAATTGCCAAGCTGAAGTGGCAGTGGGCAGGGCACATAGCTCGTAGAGCCGACGGCCGCTGGGGCAGAAAGGTTCTCGAGTGGCGACCACGAACGGGAAGACGCAGCGTGGGCAGGCCCCATACAAGATGGACTGATGATCTTGTGAGGGTCGTTGGACGCGGATAGCGCAAGAACGGTAATTGTGGAGATCTTTGGGGAGGCTTTTGTCCAGCTGTGAGGTCTTTCGGCTGATATGATGATGATGATGATTGTTTCTCATTTACAATTGTGAATGAAACAGTCCATATAAGTAATTAATAATACTTGTGTTGGGCATATGGGAGTAATACTTCTATAAGATAGAGTTATGAGAATGGGTGCTCACGTGTCATAGACATTTAGGTTAACCCACTTGTCACCCCAGTGTCTTAGGTAGCAAACAAGCGAGAGGTGATGACCTGATGCTCGTAATTTCTGGGTTATATTACATTGAGTTATGAGGATTTTGAATCGGCAATTGGCCTTTTGGTCTCGAGATTAGTAACCCTGACTGCTAAGCGAGAGGTCGTGGGTTCTATTTCCATCTGGGACAAAATTAAAGCATTTTGTGATGAACACGATATATTTTTGTGAGCCAGGGTATAATTATCTATAATATGTTTGTATTTAGAAATAAAATAGTATGTTTATTAATTGTCTGGTTGGCATAGTAGTGTTCTTGTCCCAAGATATATTTTATACATATATATCTTGGGCCAAGAACTATATTGTATACTATACTTGTATATCTTGTGTGTGGTGACGGCATAGAATATCATCACCCCATCTCATCCCGTGGGGGGCGTAGAAATCGTCCGAGGGAATACCTAAGAGAAAACGGGCAGCAGCGTTTTTCTGTCAACTATGACCATCAAACTGCGATTGCCAACGTGTCTGCCAAGCGTGGCGATTATATCATATTCCCCCATTCTTTGTGTAGGCTTTTGTCCAGCAGTGGACGTACTTTGGCTGCCATGATGATGATATATATATTATTATTATTCATTTAATTCAGATATAAAATTCATATAGTGTTAATATTACAGGACTTCGAATATGTTAGTAATAATAATTATTAACAAAAATAATATATGAATTGCCATAGATATTAAGGTTAGTTAACCTTAATATCTATGGCGATTCATATATACTTGTTATACCTCGATGCATGAACATGTTTAACTTTGTATCATTAACAAAAATATCGGGCCTGGAACACGCCTTAAAGCCTTGCATTCGTTAAGAATGGTCGTTGGAACGATATATTTAATACGCCGTAAATTATTGTGACCAAGTCATAAATATTTTAGTCCATTCTAGGCAAACTCGAGCACTGCTTATGGCAAAAACTACTGAATATAAATAATGCACTTATAGCCGATGTTAACTGACCACTGTTATTATGAGCGGGTCTCTGAGTAAATATTTTCCTAATATGAGTAAACGAGTGGAATTAGTACCTTTTCGTAATTGTAGTTGAAGTTACTAACATAGTAAATTTTAGGTTATTAATAACCAATGTTATGTTTTTTTTTGTTACAGAGGCCACTTATCCACCCTCGTCGGCGATTATCTGGGTAAAGAGAATATAATAATAATTTTGTGTTCGCGTATGATATGGGTGCCATATTTTGTATTGGTGGCATACAAAAAAAAAGCTAATAAATAGAGGTATGTCTGTTTATCTATAAAATATATTCGGTTTTAAAACTAGAGCGAAACATTAACCTGGAGCGAAAATTGTACAAAACATCTCGAAAATTATACGCCCTCTCATGCATTCTCCAGGGAGTGCCCTCCGGCGGGGTACTTAGTTTGTAATCTATATTTGCAAGACGGCTTGAACCCTAACTCGTCTCTACTTAGACTTATCAATATACGTGTCAAATTATTTAGGAAGGTAACTTTCAACTACAGAAAATCATTTAAAGGACCTTTAATCATCAGCTAACAATTACGCACTCGTAGGTTCTGCACATTAAAACTCCGATATGTTTTCCACAGACAATATTTAATCGAACAGAGTAAGGTTCTAATTGACCGTCGTACAAGGAATGCCTCTATAATAATCTCCTACCCTATTTATATTTTCATCATCGATTTATAATTGTTTTAAGATGTAAAATTATTATAGTAATTAATAAAATGATAATGACTAACTAAATAAATAATCACAATGTAAATATATAATTGTAATATAGCAGCTACGTCATAACCGTTGCGCGGCTATTGTGTATTTCAAATCCTACGTATATATGCTATAAAATATATACTATACACTATATACTATGAAAATGTAATAACTGACAGTCACAAAGGTGATCTTATAAGGGTTTACGTTCGGAATCCGGAAGCCAAAAAAATTATTATACTCCTTTAAAACAGGAACGCAATTAGCAGGTGTCAAATATTTTTAGTGGTCTTCACTCAGTTGATTGTGAGAATTTTAATCGGAGAGTTATTTAATACGTGAAGGTTTGGTCTTTGTGTGAGCGATCTGGCTAACAATGTGGATTTATTCCTTACAGTTGAAAAAGATCGTGGATCGTATTTACGATATTATTTGTTCGTATGACAGATTAGGAAGATATTTTTAATATTATTTCACAAGATTATAATTTCACTAGATAAATTAAGCCAGGAAAAATAATAGTACACATAAACATATTAAAGTCTTAATTAAAATAAAACTGAAATAAATACCTATAGTAATAGATATTTTTTTTCTGTAAGATGATGATTGTATGTTTTTTACCCCATTATGTATCAATCTATACATCTATAATAAATAAAATTGGAGTGTCTGGTTGTGATATTGAAATAACCTTTTTTAGGGTTCCGTAGCCAAATGGCAAAAAACGGAACCCTTATAGATTCGTCATGTCTGTCTGTCTGTCTGTCTGTCTGTCCGTATGTCACAGCCACTTTTTTCCGAAACCATAAGAGCTGTACTGCTGAAACTTGGTAAGTAGGTGTATTCTGTGAACCGCAAAAATAGAAAAAGAACAATAATTTTGGGGGGTCGCCATACATAGAACTGAAACTCAAAATTTTTTTTTCATCGTACCCATACATGTGGGGTGTCTATGGATAGGTCTTCAAAAATCATATTGAGGTTCCTAATATCATTTTTGTCTAAACTTAATAGTTTGCGCGAGAGACACTTCCAACACTGTCCCCCCCCCACCCCTGTAACTTCTAAAATAAGAGAATGATAAATCTAAAAAAAATATTTGATGTACATTAACATAGAAACTAACAACGAAAATTGGTTTGAACGATATCTAGCAAGTAGATTTTTTTTAATACGTTATAAACCGCAATTTGCTTTCATTTAATCAATTTTTACTGGATTTTTACTAGATGTATATGAATATATATACGGTACATACACCAAAATAACATTTTTTACCATTTTTGTCTGTCTGTCTATTTGTTTGGCTTTGTTAGCTGAATTAGTAGCAATAAAAACAAATCCGCTTGCACTTGGACCATATCAAAGTCGTGCAGAACACGGTTAAACTGGTCATTATTTCCACATACCTACCTAAATGCTCCATTGACACTGCCACAGATACCCAAGGTCTGTGACAACGCCTACCGATCACTTTCTGGTTAATGAGCAAGAAATAATGTTTCGATAACTTCTATTAAACGATGTAGATTTAAACTTTGATGTTTGATAAAGTTGGTTTACTTAAAATGTTGCTAATTAATGATTGTAAAATTTTTTAATCTTATTTTATTTAACTATCCGGTTGGTATAAAGGTAGTGTGTTTGTTTGAATGCCTCATTGGTTTAGCGGTAGCGTATTCAACCGCATATAATGACGCTTTAGGTCCAAATCCCGAGTCGGGCCGAAAAGGGTTTTTGGTATTTCTCAATTTCAGCCCGAAGTGGGTGGTATTTACACCCCCATGCCTCGAAAAGTACGTAAGACCTCTTTCCGCTCGTGTCGCAGTCGTCCCATCGAGTCATGCGAGTGAAGGAGTCGAAATAATAATAATAAATACATTTATTTCAGACTTTGGTCCATAAATTTGTTAGTAACAGTGTTCTTAACCTAGTGTTAGCAAAAATACAGGTCACGAGTAGTTAGTAACAATGTTCTTAGCCTAATGTTAGTAAAGGGTACAATTACATCAGGCGCTTGATCTCGCGTGAAGGCCTATCCAGTGAGCCATCAGTACCGAGTCCCAGCGGCCATGTCCATGTTTTTGCGCATATACTTGTGAACTATAATATGTCCCGCGTCGATAGCGTATTTTCAATGGAGCCTGGCCGCTGTGGCCGAAATAAGACCTGAAGAAAATTATAAGTATACATTTTGCGACTAAACAAAGTTAATGTTCCGTCGTGTGTTTATGAGGGGCACGGTTTAATGTGTATTTACTTGAAATTGCTTGCTAATAATTGTGCTCAGCTGAAATCAGCAATCAGGCATGACTATATAATCACACTAATTTATAAAGGCGAAAGTTTGTGAGTGTGTATGTTTGTTACTCTTTCAAGCAAAAACTACCGGACGGATTTTCATGAAACTTGTTAGTAATTTAGCTTATATGTATATCCGAATAACACATAGGCTCAATTTTTTTAAATTGAACGCAGCTAAAACTGCGGGGCATAGCTAGCAAACTTATTTAAATACTAGCTATGCCCCGCGGTTTTACCCGCGCTAAACTTTATAAAAAATGGCATATGTGTTATCCTAACTATAAAAATTAGCCTATGTTCTTTCTCAGGGTCTAGACCATCTGTATACCAAATTTCATTCAAATCCGTTCAGTAGTTTTGGCGTGAAAGAGTAACAGACAGACAGAGTTACTTTCGTATTTATAATATTAGTTAGGATTGTGTACACTTAAATATTTAATAATAATTTAGCTCTTGAGTTATAGTCGACGTTTTTATGTTGACTGGGTAATTTTGTATGGAATAAGTGTTTCTGTAAATTAGTTTTTCTGAACTGTTGGAAACCTCATGCCGACCGCAAACGATAGATTGCTTACTGTAATTAGTAGACTATGGACATAAATGCGCTGAACTGTGTTATTTTTATAATAACAGTCTTAAAAACCTACAACCTAGCAATAAAATAATTTAAGAGCCCATTCCGGAACTATTACCATGTGAATTAAAAAATATATCAATATAGGTTTACAAAAAATGTGTATAGGTACATATTTGTAAAATAAACACAAAAAAAATACTGTTAGCTATTAACTTCCTATATTTTAAAGTCGGTTAAACATGGAGATGGCGGTTGATTTTTACAGACAGGTATTTCTTTACAGGCAGGCATTTTATTAACAGTAATTTCAATTTAAGTAACTAAGCAACAGTTATATAAATAAAATGATAACATATTTTAAGTGAATTGTTAAATTAATAATAAGTAAGTTAAGTATAAATAAAAAATCTTTGTCTACATACATACATTAAATCTTATAAATAAAATATATTGTTATCAAGTATTAACTTCGCTACGTTGAGGTTTATATTACTGACGTTTCGGTTAAGTTACACGGACCGGTATAACTTGATCGAAACATCGGAAAATTTAATAATTGTAAATTTACGTAATATTGAGTTGTTTAATGCACGCTATGTTACTTAAAATATTTTTACCTTTACCTTTCTATTTAGATAAATCATTTCCATTCACGATTAGCCGTCTTAAGGTATTTAGTTTATTATAGCCCTTAAAATCCCCGCATTAGAAATCTAATAAACTATTTTAATATTTAACATTTCTTGTACCCAATAACAATAAGTACCAGTAATAGTATTATCTACTACGTATTGTAATTGACTTCGTATTTAGTTTCCGAAAAAAGGTCAAAGATAAAGCAAATTTACGGCACAAATTTAATTAACGTCAAATATAGATGGTACAAAGTAATTCCATAATGATCTATTTATTACTTTACTTTTCTACCTCGGTGCCTTCGTGTCAACTGTTTGAGCCATCAATCCTTGTTCCGAAACTAGGTCGCTTTATGGGGATTTAATAGTCTTAAAAAACTAGCATGCATATAATAAAATTAAAAAAATCCATTTACAGGTAAAATTCCAATATTGCGAAACATCTTTAATACATGTTTTTTTTTTCAAATTAATTACTTTTAAACAAACTAGCTATCAATCTATATACATATAATAAAATCGTAGGAAAGTCAAAACTGTACATTGAATATTTTTTTTAAAGGATACTAGTTTTTAGAATTTTTGTCTGTGTGTCTGTTTGTCTGTATGTATGTCCGGGCTAAGCTCAAAAAGTACTGCATGGATTTACTTCAAATTTTGCATGAATATTACTATGAGGTCGGATCAACATATAGGCTACATATTATCACGCTATCGCCTACGGGGGAGGAGCTGTGATAATTTATAAAATTTAACGCGAGTAAAACCGAGGGGCACAACTATATACTATACAGTTGAATTAGATATGCATGGAAATCAAAAAGAAGCCGTAATCTATACATATAATAAAATCGTAGGAAAATCAAAACTGTACATTGAATTTTTTTTTTTTAATAATACTTGGGGCGTGATCTACAATCGATGTCGAGGCCAAAAATATAGTTTTTAGATTTTTTGTCTGTTTGTCTGTATGTATATCCGGGCTAAACTCAAAAAGTACTGTAAAAGTACTACATTAATAAGAGGTCGAGTCAACATATAGGCTACATTTTATCACGCTATCACCTACGGGGGAGGAGCTATGATAATTTATAAAATTTAACGCGGGTAAAACCGCGGGGCACAGCTAGTGAAACAATAAGTGTAGACGTTAAAGTATTCCTAAGGCATTTTTCTCAGTAAAATCTAATAGAATCTATCTAGTGATATTCAACTAGAGTTATGAACAGTTCACATAAGCTAACATTAATTAATTTACTAGGCAAACGTTTTCTGTCTTACGTCTTTATTTTGGTGAGGTTAAGGTGACACCGCAACGAAAAAAATATAAGGACATTTTTGTGTGTTAAATATTGTATTGTATTAATAAACAACTTATTTATTATATTATATTTATTTATTATGAGGTATATTAGCGTGGTTGGCTTTTCACGCCGCAGGTCGTGGGTAGGATTCCCTCCCAGGAAAGATATAAATTGTGTGCATGAACATATCTGTTTGTCTGTCAGTCTGGGTGAAATTATCTATATAAGTATATATTTACAAATTAAAAGTAGTAAGTATATCAGTTATCTGGTTTGCATAATACACGCTCTGCTTAATTTGGGATCAGATTGCCGTGTGTGAGTAATGTCCTACAATATTATATTGTAATTATTATAATTTAAAGAGAACAAAACCCTATGAACTAGTGCCGTGATTAGTGATTAGTGTATTTAGTGATTAGTGTTAGCAATAATGTAATTATAAAGAACACATGAACAAAGTGTCTTCCCCTTAACAAATATGACTAAGGAAAGTCGGTGGACTGATTCTTAGAATTAATTGTGTTTATGTAGAAGTTTAGGTTAATATAAAATTACTTATTAGTCTCTACACTAGATTGTAATATATATAAAGTACTACACTCGGTACTTTATTAAATAAAAAAAAAATATATTATAATTTAAAGATTTATGAAATTGTTCAACATCATTAAAGAAAACAGTCCTTTTACCGCGCCTACAAAACTAAAACTATTGTTAACTGATGTAAGACCGTTACTAATATCTCGATATCTATAAGTTGTCCAAGTTCATAGATAGTAGAGTTACTTTAATTACATTGAGTTTATAGTAAATTCTATTTCCTAATATGATCGCTTTGTTCTGACATGACCTACTTCCAAGTTACTCCAGTTTTGTGGCACCAATAAATTTAAATACTAATTTGCAATTTATACAATTTAAATGACACAGTTTATTGATACGAGTAATGAAGACGAGTCGATCAATTTGTTACACGTCAATTATGTGTAATCAATTATTTTAACGAATCTAGTAATTAATTAAGCCAGTCGCTACGACACTATACGTATAATTTACAGATTAACATACATGTTTATAAAATTATTAATTAGATACAAATAAAATAATTGGACTCATGCATCTGAATTTTTTCAATTAATGTCTGTTTGTCCTGAGTCTGGGAGTAATCTATACATATAATAAAATCGTAGGAAAGTCAAAACTGTACATTGAATATTTTTTTGAAAGGATACTTGGGGCGTGATCTACAATCGATATCGAAGCCGTTTGGTGAAGATGTTTGTATGTCCGGGCTAATCTAGGAAATTGCTGCATGGATTTACTTCAAATTTTGCATGAATATTACTAAGAGGTCGGATCAATATATAGGCTACATATTATCACGCTACCACCTACGGGGGAGGAGCTGTGATAATTTATAAAATTTAACGCGGGTAAAACCGCGGGGTACAGCTAGTTATCTATAAAAGTATGTATTTACAAAAGAAAAGTAGTATATGTAGTATATAAGTTATCTGGTTTCCATAGTACAAGCTTTGCTTAGTTTGGGATCATTAGTATATGCATGATATGCCGAATGTAATATATGCTGGGTTATTCATACTTGGCCATGAATAACCCAGCATATATTACATTCGGGAACACCCAAATACTCCGAAATATTTTATTCCGAATTTCGATGTTCCGATTTTCAAAAGTCCGAATTTCATAATACCTAAGAATTGTAATGTCTATTATTAAAAATCACGAAATTAATTTTACCGAAAGTCGTAAATACGATTTGTTAGTTTTCCGATTTTCAAACGTTCGAAGAGTCAAATACTCGAAGGGTGCTAAGTCCGAAAAACTACATTCCGATTTTCAATACTTCTAATAAACTAAAAATCAACATGTTATGCTACAAAATTTAGTGACAGAAACGAATCGCTGCACAACGCCTTCACGTAGTCTTGTCTGCCCTACCCTAGAGTGTAATATAAGCCCGCGTAGGCGTGGAGGGGTGGGGCGGCCCGCGAGCTGAGAAGCAGGTGGCTTGAAGGCCCGGCGCCGCGGCTGAGGCTGGCCGGCGAAGCCGGCCAACAAGCCGAAGCTGCGGTGGTGAGCATCAAAACCATCTGCGACGATAAGATCGCGTGAGCCGTGACAGAAACAATAATAATAATATAATAATAATAATGCTGCATGCCTGCTTGCATATTGCATGCCTGCTTGCATGTTGCATGACTGCTTGCATGCTGCATGCCTGCTTGCTTGTTGCATGCCTGCTTGCATGCTGCATGCTGCATGCTTGCTTGCATGCTGCGTGCCTGCTTGCATGCTGCACGCCTGCTTGCATGCTGCACGCCTGCTTGCATGTTGCATGGCTGCATGTATGTTGCATGCCTGCTTGCATGTTGCGTGCCTGCTTGCATGCTGCACGCCTGCTTGCATGTTGCATGCCTGCTTGTATGTTGCATGCCTGCTTGCATGTTGCGTGCCTGCTTGCATGCTGCATGCCTGCTTGCATGCTGCATGCCTGCTTGCATGCTGCATGCCTGCTTGCATGCTACATGCTGCATGCCTGCTTGCTTGTTGCATGCTACATGCTGCATGTCTGCTTGCTTATTGCATGCCTGCTTGCATGTTGCATGCCTGCTTGTATGTTGCCTGCCAGCTTGCATGCTGCATGCAGCCGCCGAGTTTCAGATCCCCTCTATTGTTGATTAATCATTTGGGTTAGGTTAGGTTAAAATTGTGACCAAAGAAACAAAATATTTTTATTCGTATTGTTGATATTTCGAATTATCATTAAGTCGGACTTTTTGTTATTCGATCTATTGAAGCACGGTGTTTTGAGAAGAGTAATTAGAATCGTAAGGAATATTGAAATATAGGAATTATAAAAATAGGAGTAATGATAAATCGGAGTTGTAATATTCGGAATTTTGAACCATTCGGATAGATGGAAATCGGTATTTTGAAATTCGTATTTGTGACTGTCGGAATAAAGTTTTTCGTATTAATGTAGTGTACCCATTACATTCATCATCATTTTCAAGTTTTACTTAAACTGATTTGTAGTAAATTTATTATACTTTTTTTTACACTTAAGCTAGGACACTAGCCACTAGGCGTAGGCTCGAGACCTCTTGCACCCGTTTGGGCGTCGAACTACGACTACGAGCGGTTACTGACGGGGAGAAGGGGGAGAGGGTTAGTTGTTTTAGGAATGTTTTCTGCAGCTCTCACTCTACTTCAATATATGAAAAAGGAGAAGAGACCTACCTTTTTTTTTCTCTTTGAACGCAGAGCGACAGTTTCAAATCGGAGAAGGCATTTCTTTGATACGGAAACAAATTAAAGGATGCAGGATGAAGTATGTGTACAGATTTGATTTTATACAGTTTTATGAAATAATGTGTAGCTTTTTTTGACGACTACGCCCGCCCTGGGTTACTAGGGTACTTTACAAAGATATAATAGACGTACACAAATTACATCCAGACTCAGAACAACTATTTGTGGGTCACACAAATTGTTGTCCGGCGCGGGACTCGAACCCGCGACACGAAGCGGCGAGGCGACTGTATTAGCTGCTGCACCATGCGTGCAGTCAAAAAAGTTGTATTTTAATTTATAAAAATATAGTAGTTTCATCACGCGTCATAAAAGCGGAAGAGAGTAGGACTAAATATGAGGTTTGACTAGGTACTTCCAATCAAGATAAAACTTATTATGATTACCATCTTAATAAACACTTAACTACCAATTAACTAAACTACTAGTTACCTTAAGTAACCTTGATGATACATACATAGATAATGAGTTACCATATTTAAAGGTACATAATTTTATTGTAGGTATATTATCAATCTTTAGTACGCGTGAGAAAGACTCTAAAGAGATTAAATAAGAGGAAATTGCTCATATTTACGATAGTATTAGCTGGTGAGTATTTCATTTATACGCAATAGATATTATCAGAAGTACCCTAAACCGGCGAGCATGTATGAAGAATATAATGACAGTAATCGAGGCAAAAGAAGTATGCAAAGATCGTGACAAATGGAAATCCGTTGTCTCTGCCTACCCCTCTGGGAAACAGGCGTGGGTCTATGTATGTATTTATGTAAGATATTATCCGCCTTCCAAAAAGGAGTATGTTCTCAATTGGATATGCTGTATGTTGACGGCGTGCGAATATCAGACAGAATATCATCACCCCATCTCATCCCGTGGGGGCGTAGAAGTCGAACCGAGGGAATATCTACCAGAGGACAGGCAGCAGCGTCCTTCTGAGTACTATGACCATCAAACTGCAATCGCCAACCCGTCTGCCAAGCGTGGCGATGGTTATGGCAGGCTATGGTATATCCCCCAAGAGACTCGTAGTTCTTGGGGGAGGCTTTTGTACAGCAGTGGACTTTTAACAGCTGTTATGATGATGGACTCCTGTCCATCCTTGTGTTTCTTGCGTATTTAATGTTACGCGATTCCTCCCTGTGGGCAGGGCACATAGCTCGTAGAACCGACGGTCGCTGGGACAGAAAGGTTCTCGAGTGGCGACCACGAACCACGAACGCAGCGTGGGCAGGCCCCCTACAAGATGGAACGATGATCTTGTGCGGGTCGCTGGAAATCGCTGGATGCGGATAGCGCAAGACCGGGAATTGTGGAGATCTTTGGGGGAGGCCTTTATCCAGCAGTGGAAGTCTTTCGGCTGATATCATATAGATAGATAATGATGATGATTCCTCCCTTGGATATATTTAACGAGTTCCCGGGCAGTAGTGATATAGTTGTCACCATATTTGGAACCCTATTAGCTTGTAATACAACTCAAAACCAATAAGTTAGAAACAAACCTACTGACCTATTGATAGTGTTGCCTCACTATCGATTGTCAATCGATAGGTTGTCAATACTATTAATTGTGACCTCGAAAACTAGTCAGAATATCGATAGGGCTATCGATAGTATTGGAATTTTACACTACTATAAGGGTAATGTCTATTAGATTATTTTCTGTGAGATTGGATTTTAATGTAGGTATATAGGTAGATACCTACATTGAATTTCCACATAAATGAATGTTCACAAATAAATTATTGGCGTGGTTGGTAAATGCTTGCCTTTCACTCCACGGGTGATGGGTGGTGGATTCCCACCTAGGAAAGATATGTGTGTGCATAAAAATGTTTGTTTGGCCTGAGTCTGAGTTTTTTAAATTTGCCTGAATATATAATATTTCAAAGAAATATAATATATATCGGCGTCATTTCAACCTCGTTTAAAGACCTCTTTTGTTATGGTTTATTCATTAATACTCTCATGTCAACGTCTCTAAGGACTTCCGCTGCATAGTATATTCTCTAACATCACTTTAAATCAGCGCAAAAAATCTGCAATAAGGTAAATAGTGATTTATCTGCCCGTATACTAAATAATTTCTGTCTAAGTTTTGTATTAAACCCGCATTTAATGATTTTGTGGTAATCAGCACGTTAAAGGAAATAATATAGAATAATTATACAAAATACACTTTGTAGTTTATCTAATTGAAGGCCATTGTTGATTAAAGTGGTCTATTTGACACTTAACACCACTTGCTTGATAAATTTAGTCAGTCATTAGTGAGTTATAATTCGTGTGTTAACGCTATAATAGACTGACAATATAGACATTTATACTGTGTGTGTATTTACTGTACTGCACATTTATAAATGGTCAGATCTCTTAGTAATAAAAATAATAAAAAATAATAAAAATTGTTTCTTTCTTTAATATTCATGCAAAATTTGAAGTAAATCCATGCTGTACTTTTTGAGTTTGGCCCGGACATACATACAGACAAACAGACACACAGACAAAAATTCTAAAAACTATATTTTTGGCTTCGATATCCATTGCAGATCACGCCCCAAGTATCCTTTAAAAAAAATTCAATGTACGGTTTTGATTTTCCTACGATTTTATTATATGAATAAATTAGTTTGTAAAAATAACTTCACAAAAAATCCATGAAAACAATCCCATGTAAACGAAAATATCACAAAAATTCACCTGTTTTTTTGATCTTTATTATATGGGCAGTGGTAGATTTAGTGTCAGTGTTATTCATACAAACCAGTAAGCTGCTGACATGGTTTTTATTACTGTTGTCAGACAGACGACAACAATCGGGACTGATATCTCAACGTGCCCTCTGAAGCATGGAGTTACTTATAAACTACTTTCACAGTCACCCATCTATAGTGTAATGAAGTGCCTAGTTGCTTTACCTCGCTTTGAGCGCCTCTAATTGATTAAACCTATTGATAATCCGGAATCACAGTTACGCAGTGATTTGTTCTTATAATAAAATAAATAATAAATGTCCTCCTAGCCGAATTTCGGCCAGTCTCAAAAGAGATTAGCCATCTGCGCGGGACATATTATAGTGCTCAAGTGTGTGCGCAAACACAGGAGCACTTTCTATTCCATCACTCTCATGATCCGATGGGACGCCTAGCGACACGACCGGAAAGAGGTCAGGCACAGGACCGACGGCTTTACGTGCTCTCCGAGGCACGGGGGTATAATACTGCCAACTCCCAGACTTCGGGCTGATGCTGAGAAATTTTTCTTTTTACAGAAAAGTCCCAAAATCTATTTTGTCCCGAACCGGGATTTGAACCCAGGACCTCGTTATCTGCGGGTGAACCCGCTACGGCTAGACCAACGAGGCAGTCAATGTGTGATGTTTTTAATAAAAAATAATAGATAATTCTAGGGAGCTTGTGACTCACAGAATTTCTCATGTGCGTGAACGTAATATACGTGTTCATTCAAGCGTCAGCATTGCAGGCGGGTGTTATCAGTAGTATGTTAGCAAACCAAATACAAGCAGAAGGATCGTACTGGTGATCGTGGTGGTGGAAAGTTGGCAAGAACTTTTCAAATTTATTCGTGTTAGCAGAGTCGAGGAAGAATATATTTTATATTGATTCATATTACTTGATATGCTGTTAATAAATAATTGTAGGAATGCTGTTTTAACTGCGTCAAAATTGCCGCCAATTATCTTATGCCAATAACAGATATTACATCTTTACTAGTTATTGCAATCGCAAAAATATCATTGCATTATTATGATAAATGATTCGCTTATCTAAACTGTTTGTATATTTGAGTAATTGAGTAATGAAATAAGACAAATAACATGGATTTGAAACGACTTAACAACCTTGTGGCGTAAATGATAAATAATTGTAATGCCGTCAGCAGTCGAGGTGAATTAATTGTAACAATAAATTATTCATTTACCTCTATAATATTGGTACGTCGAAAGATTTCTATATTTTTTAGCCCCAACGAAGGTCAAGTCCAGAAACTCATTATGTCAGTATCCCCCAAATATCTCGCTACCCGCATCCAGCGAAGGTAATATTTATAATATGTAATAGGACAAATAAGAATGATATAATTGCTTTTTCTACTGTTACATATCTCTTTTCTATTGGTGTTTTTCAGTTTCCTTTTATAGGTATTTATATATATTCATGGAAACAAAGAATACATAGAACTAACCGATACGTAGTAATGATAAGATTAAACTTCAAGGTGACTATAAAAAATATGGAAAAGAAGAAAATCATCTAACCTTAGACAGTTAATGATGCAAATCGGAACCATAAAAACATACTTGAAATGTGGCATCTGTAAACGGCTAATGATACAGATTTGCATCATAGTACTACAATTCATTGAGAACCCTCCTACAAATGCTTTGAGCCCATTTTAGTTTGTAATTGTATGTTGATGGGTCCTGTAATATATATAGAGGTATACTGTAACTTCTGGACGGCTTAACGTCGTGGCGTAGCCGTGTAGTTTTGGCCTAGAAAGAATAACAGCTATTGCTCGACTACCTGGTGTATCCTTTAATCGCCTTGTAGGATACACCAGGTAGTCGAGCAATAGCGTGGGTACTATAGCTGTGGTAGCTATAGTTTATTACTATATTAGCTATAGTTTAGCTTGCGGTTTGACTGCCTCGTTGGTCTAGCGGTAGCGTGTTCAACCGCAGATAATGAGGTCCTGGGTTCAAATCCCGGGTCGGGCCAAAAAGTGATTTTGGGATTTTTCCATAAAACGAAATTTCTCAGTATCAGCCCGAAGTCTCGAAGTTGGCGGTATTACACCCCCGTGCCGCGGAGAGCACGTAAAGCCGTCGGTCCTGTACCTGAACTCTTTCCGGTCGTGTCGCTAGGCGTCCCATCGGATCATGAGAGTGATGGAATAGAAAGTGCCCATGTGTTTGCGCACACACTTGTGCACTATAATATGCTTTGCGCAATTGGCTAGTCTCCATATATTTCTATATATTTAAATATTTATCTATTTAAATAAGTATGTATATCGTCACCTGGTACCCATAGTACAAGCTTTGCTTAGTTTGGGGCTAAGATGATCTGTGTGACATTGCCCCTAGATATTATTATTATTATTAAAAAATTCTCTACAAAGTTTATAATTACAGCGCGCTGAGTTATGAATTTGTTTATGTTCGTGACGGACATCCCATCATCATAAACAAGGTATAATCACCTTGTTTATGATGATGGGATGTCCGTCACGAACATAAACAAATTCATAAAGCAAAGCAAAGCGTATTTATATAATCAGGTTTCATATTTATACTTTCACCTTAAGACTTGATAGATAGATCAGTACCATTACAGAGGGGAAGAGCAACTGGATATGATCGTCAAAACGAATTTAATTGAAAATAGAAACCTAATCTCATAGGTGCCTTTTCTAGTGACTACAAAAACTAGGGTCCATGAGATAAGACTCTACAAATGAATGGAGTTAGATCTTATTCCATGTGGTTTTCGGCCCATAAAGATTTTTTTTCTTATAAAAAGACAACGCCCAATTTAATCCCTGTGTCGCGGGGTACTTTACAAACAAATAATAGGCAGACACAAATTACATCCAGACTCAGAACAACTATTTGTGGGTCACACAAATAGTTGTCCGGCGCGGGACTCGAAACCGGGACACGAAGCGGCGAGGCGACTGTCTTAGCCGCTACGCCACACGTGCAGTCAACTCTATAATTGAATGGAGTTAGATCTTTTCCTGTGTGAACGAGATAAGACTATCTATAAATGGAGGGAAATAGATCTTATCCCGTGTGGTTTTCGGCCCAGAAAAAATAACAGAGTCACCCTATACCGTCCCTTGGGTGTCGGAAAAGGTGACTAGGAGATACACCAGGAAGTCGGGCAGCAATGCCTCCTGTGTACTAACTACACCTAACTGTGGTTGCCAACTCGCATACCAAGCGACTTAGGTTTATACAATGATGTCAATTGGGAGGGTTTCTCCAAATAGCATCGTTGTACAAAACCTTTTGGGGAGGCCTATGTCCAGCAGTGGACGATAAAAAATCTGATAATGTGAGATCTTATCTGCTTTTTCTTTTAGGATTTAACTATAACCATTGCGTGGCGAGTCAGAGCAATAGAGAGTGATTTTGTCTTTTTAATTGTGTTTGTGTATACACCAGCACTATAATATATCCTGCGTAGTTGGCATAAAGATAAAGATATTTTAGTTCGCAAATATGGGTACATTACATGGTACATGTTACTGACAAACATAACGGACCAGCCATATTTTATCTGATGCCATGCAAAAACCTAACATGAATAACTTGCTAGAAATTGCACATTATGTATGAAACAAATGTTAGTTGAGATTAGCCGCCGTAGTTAAAATTCGGCCGGGAACACTAATAGTATTATTATTCCAGATTATTTATTTATCTCATTATTTGCAATTAAACATATTACTCAATTCAGCTTCGCATCTTTGTCCCCATTTCTGTTGGGATCGACTACCAGTTTAACTAGAATTATTTTTAGTGACTAATAGTAATTGCCGCAAATGTGTCTAGTCCTTATATGTATTACTTATATATATATATATTATACTAGCGGCTCGGTACGTGCTTTGCTACGTATAAGGCATAGTAATAAAAAAATGATTATTAAGTTCATTTATTCAAACAAAAAAAATATTTTAAATTGACAAAAGATGTTGATTTTACACTTCTTCAAGACTTTTTTAAATTTTCTCTACGTAAAAACCCTGGACTTCCCTGGACTTCCACGAATAATTCAAGACCAAAATTAGCCAAATCGGTAAAGGCGTTGTTGAGTTATAGCATTACAACGAAAAGTGGCATTGATTTTTATATATATAGATTAGTGTTTTTTAAAATTGTATATACTTTTTACTTTTTTTATTGTCTATACTCAAACTGACTGCTTAAAACTGATGGATAGAAATGAATTCTATCCATCAGTTTATAACAGTGTTATCCCAGTGCTATCATTCTCTGACACAACAACATCAAATAATACATATTATGATATAACCGCTCTTGTCAATCGTTCAACATTTGTTCCATTTTATGAGTACAATGTGCCAGATAAGTAAAAGTTATGTAACAGGTAATGAAGTTTACAAAATTCATACACGATTTCAATTAACATTTCAAGTATTTCATGCGATTGCAAATGTCAAATAATACACTGTGTGGAGCGTGAATTTTTTGTGGAGCATTATTATGAATGATGATTTGTTGATGGTGTGAAATTGGATCTAATGCCAGTGAAAATAAAGTTCTGCCGTGATGAATTGATTATGTTTACTGTAATAAAGTAATGTATTGAAATTTTAACTTATCCAACCTACAGTACATACAAATAAAAAAATTAATAGAAATATTTATCTTACTTCCTGCTTAATGTTATAAATGTGGGAGATTTTATGGTAAGATGTATGGAGATTTGTCTCTTAGTCACGTGAAAATGGCTTTACGGAATCAGATGAAGTTTGGTATAGAGACAATTTATTCACCCTGAATCAAAAAATTATGAAATAATATTCGGTGAAGTAGTGAAAGCCTCCTAAGTATAAACGTCGTGTTAAAAACAAAAGAAAAGAACATTATGAAAGAAATCGCTAAAATGCGGTTAGCACTTTTTTTTTTCTTTTAAAAGACAACGCCCGCACTAGTGAATCTAATCCCTGTATCACGGGGTACTTTACAAACATATAACAAACGAACACAAATTACACAGTGGCTCGCGGGCGTTCCCAGTCGGCAGACGCGTGGATCGTTTCTGTATTGTGATTGTGAACCGGTTTTCGATCGGCAGTTCGCTCGACGTGCGCTTGTTTACTTTATATTTAATATTTTTAATGCGGTTTGTTAATGAGTAGCGAAAATGTGATTCATACGCATATTGGGACAGCAGAATTAAGCGAGATGATTACGGTACCGGGTGAGATAGCAGGACCGAGTAAAGATAATTTGTTAGAGAGTGAGAACTTGGGAAAGGAATCGAATGCGGAGGCATATAAGCGAGACCGGTGTTTAGATGACAATGAAATATGGACAACTTCGATAAGGAGAAGCAAACGGTTTATTCGTGATGTGGATTGTGTTCGTACTCCGGAAGATATGATTGAATTGAGTATTACATCTACAGAGAAATTACCGGGACAAGTTGGATTGTCGAAATTATTTAAGACGCAGAATATTCAGAATGTTATTGGTATTAAATATGTTAATGCATACAAGGCTTTCATCCGCTTTAGTAAGGAAGAGATGGCGGAGGCCTTGTATGAGTCTTCATATTTTAAAAGCATAGGGTTTAAATGTCAGAAAACCTTTGACCTTAGTTATACATATGGTGTTGTTAAAGAAATAGAGTTAGAGATCAATGAAGAGGAAATACGTGAGAGTATAACCAGTTCATCATTGATAACAGGAATAAAGCGATTGAATAGAAGAAACAGTCAGAATGGAAAATGGGAACCCAGTGAAACAGTCAGACTATGCTTTAAAGGGTCTTCGATGCCTTCATATGTATATCTCAATGACGTTAGGGTACAGGTTTATCAGTATATTTTCCCGGTGACTCAATGTTCACGCTGTTGGCGATTTGGTCATACCCAAAAATTGTGCCCGTCAATTAAAATAGTATGCCCTAAATGTAGTAAGGATCATCCAAATTGTGAAACCCTGCTTTTTAAATGCAACAATTGTGGAGGCAAGCACATGGCGTTGTCAAAACAATGTCCAATTTATATTAAAGAACGGATGATAAGAAACTTTATGGCTGAGTTCAACTGCTCCTATAAGAAGGCTCAAATGTTGTATGTCGGTGCCACAGCTAAGCACCAGCAAGATATTGTTGACTCAGTACACAATTCTGACGATGTTTTATTACAGAAAACCTGTGCCAGTACCTCTGAGCCTCCATTAAAAGACCCTTGTAATCGAGATCCATCACCTATTTTGGTCGGCAGGACGTATGCAAGTGTTGTAAAGAAAAAACAAAAGAAACAGTTGCCTGAAAAACAAAAAAAGAAAGAAAATCGTACACGACACAACGACGCGTCTAACCTTATGGAGTATGAGTCAACGAGGGAGAAGTCTACGGGGGAGTCTGATTTAGACGGTGATACAGAAAATGAATGCAATTCAATTCAGCGAGAGCATCCCAGGGTTGAGAGTTAAGGGAAAACGTTTGATAAGTTAAATTGGATTAATTTGTGGAAAAAACTTACAAAGAAGATACTTGATGGTAGCCTGTCTTGGGAAGAACGGTTAAAAGGGGGTGCTGAAATAATTTTTGAGGGTTTAAAAGCTTTTGTGGTTAGGTGCATATCTGATTTTAATTTCGGTTTTATTTAAATATGGATTCCCGGGCCAATAAAGAATCAATTAATATTATACAATGGAATGCACATAGTTTACGACCAAAATCGATAAATTTTGAACTGCTACTGAACCGAGAAAAAATCCATATTGCTATCATTAATGAGACATGGTTAGAGCCAGATAGTGAATTTAGAATAGCTGGGTATAATGTATTTCGACAGGACCGGTACGATGGGTATGGGGGTATTGCTGTATTATCCCACTGTTCCATTAATGCTAAATTTTGTACAGTTAACATTAATAATCAATTTATCCAAGCGATTCATATCCAAGTTTATAATTGTGGTGATCTAAAAAATATAATTTGTGTGTACTGTCCTCCATCTGCGACAACAAGCAAGAGAGATTGGGATCAAATATTTAAGATTTCAGAGAAGGGAACGCTTATTGCGGGAGATTTTAACGGACATCACCCTAATTGGTCCACTAGAGTAGATATTAGAGGTTCGGATATATTTGATTCTATTGTAGATAGTAATCTTTTTATTTTAAATGATGGTTCTCATACAAGAATTCAGTTAGTTAATGGTTTTCTGCAACAATCTTCCCCTGATATAACATTAGTATCTACAGATTTAGCATGTAAATTTAACTGGAAAACGTTAAATGAAAATCTAGGCAGTGACCACTTAATAGTTAGTATTAAAATTGATTTGATTGTCAATAATTCAATTAAAATCCAAAGAAACTATAAGAAAGCAAATTGGCAAGGTTACAGAGAGAAACTTGAACTTTCATTGAACAATTTTTTTTTACCATTAGATAATCAGTTAGCTTATGATTCTTTCATCAATATATTAAATGAAGCCGCAGATTTATTTATCCCAAACATTAAAATTTGTAATAATCCTATCCGGCAAAGCAGATTTACACCAAAACCTTATTGGAATCAAACTATATCTAAGGCGGTAGCAGAAAGACGGTTAGCTTTGGCTCTGTTTAGACAATCTCCAAACTCAGATAATTTTGACCTTTTGCAACAGAAAATAAGTAAAGCTCAAAAACTGATAAGAGAAGGTAAGTCAAATTCTTGGCAGAGTTTTTGTAATGGAGTAGACAATACGACAACTACTTCCGAGATGTGGTCACGCATGAAATGGTTTAAAGGTTATAAATCTGCTAAATCTGTTATAGATCACGACACGGCAGAGTCGTTTCTGCGTTCTTTATGTCCGGATTTCGTATCACCTGATATCCCTAATTTCATATCCATTAATCCTGCCTTATGTGGTCCAATTACAACGGAGGAGTTATGTAACGCCATTAAAAGTTCAGATACGGCACCGGGAGACGATAACTTGACATATTCTATGTTTAGAAATCTTCCGACAGATGGAAAAAAAATCCTTGTTGCCCTGTTTAATCGATTTTTAGGTTCCGGTTTCGTACCAAGACAATGGAGACATATAAAGGTAGTTCCAATACCCAAACATGGCAGAATTCCAGGATTGGTATCAAGTATAAGACCAATCTCTTTAATATCTTTTCCATGCAAGATTTTACACTCTATTTTAGTTAGAAGATTGGAATGGTTTCTAGAAAGAAATAAGTGTTTTCCGCAAGAAATGACAGGTTTTAGACGGTCACAATCATGTATTGATAATTTAACTCGATTAGTATCTACAATTCAAATAGGATTCTCTAATAATAATCGAATAGTGGCATGCTTTGTGGATATTGAAAATGCCTATAATAATGTGAATGTAGAAATTATGTTAAAAACTTTAGACAGTTACGGAGTGGGAGCTCCCATATGTAGATATTTATGGGAATTTTTAAATACGAGGATGTTATCGATCGAAACCAATAACCATATTAAAATATGTCGCACAACAGGAACTGGCCTAGCACAGGGTGATCCACTATCTCCTTTGTTGTTTAATGTTGTAACTGCCAGTATCTGTCAAAATATAAACAATGTGATGATTTCCCAATATGCAGATGATTTTGTACTTTATTCTTGCAAAAAACAAATATACGATGCTGTTTATGATATTGAGATTGCTTTACACAAATTCATTGAATTAGTTGAAGAATTAGGTTTAAGTATCTCATTCTCTAAAACGAAATGCTGTATCTTTAGCAAAGGCATTATCCGCAATGCAAGCGTTCCTCGAATCGCTAATCATAATATTGAGTTGGTAGATTCTATTAAATACTTAGGCGTATGGATAGATAGATCGTTAAAATGGCGAAAGCATATTAATGAAATTCAGTATAAAACCTTGAAATATTTAAATTTATTTAAAGTTTTGGCTGGCTCTAAATGGGGTATGCACCCGAAACATTTGAGAAGATTATATATTAGCGTGATTAGAAGTAGAATTGACTATTGTAGCTTTTTGTATAATACAAGCTCCAAAAGCCTTTTATATAAGCTTGATAAAGTACAGAATCAATGCATGAGGGTTATTGGTGGATTTATAAGAAGTACTCCGACTCATGTTATGGAGGCGGAGTTGTGTTTGCAGCCATTAAAGATACGGAGATATTACTTAGCTGGAAAGTTCTGGCTTAAATCTCGGGCGGTTCAAAACAATATTAGTTTAGAAATATTAGAAGAGTTATCAAATTTGTGTAATAGTAGTAATTATTGGAGAAGAAAAAGAAATCCTTTGTTAGTTGATTGGCATTATTATTTTAAGGATACTCTTATTTATTCTTCAGTCATCTTGGATATGTTCTCGCTGGATTATTGGTTGAGTGGTGTTCATATGTACGAGATAATCAAATGTAATGTTAAAAATATTAATGCAGCAAAACGTTTGATAGATCCGTCTCATATAAAAATGGTATGTCAAAAATTTATCGATTATGAATATGGTTCATCCTATAAGATTTTTTGTGATGGGTCAAAGTGTAATAATGCTGTAGGAGCAGCGTTTTTCGATCCGTTGAACGGTTTAATGGCCAAATTTAATATTAAGGAGAATATTTCTATCATGCACGGTGAATTAATTGCAATAGCAGAAGCATTGTCTTATGTTTATACCCTTGATGGCAATAATTTTGTGATTTTTTCGGATTCGAGAAGTGCTCTCCAACATTTGGCTCGGATAACCTCGAAACTTCGAGGACTTCCGATAGCCTACGTTATCCTTGACACAATATGCAAGCTTCGGATGAACCAAAAAAACATTGTGCTTCAGTGGATTCCTTCACATGTTGGTATTGTTGGTAATGAGGAAGCCGACCGATTGGCGAAAGAGGCAACAAGTGAAGGTATTTTGTATAAGAGCGCCCCAGTTCACACTGAAATTTTAGGTGAAGTTAGAAAACGTTGTAGAGTAAAATGGTCCGAATATTTTGATGAGCGTTCCCTGTCTAAAGGTATTTGGTACCGCACTATCCAGTATAGCCTTTTGTATTACCCCTGGTTTGATAATAAAAATATGAAGAGAGATCAGGTAGTAACATTGTTCAGACTTCGTTCCGGGCATATTCCATCCAATAGATTTAAACATTTGATAGGACTTGCAGAGTCACCTAATTGCGAAGCTTGCGGTGTGGTGGAAGATGTCCAACATGTATTGATGGAGTGTGTGCGAGGCGAAGTTTTAAGGTCACAGTTACAGTTACAATCGAATGATGTTGGTGCATGTAATACTTTGTTGGCTACACCGGGATCCAGACAATGCTATTTGTTGTATAAGATTTATGTACTGTCAATGTGCCCTAGTTTAAGTTAGATATATAGTACGTTGTCTTACGGAGGTGACATCGTCATTTAATGTACAAAGGCTCCTTAAATAAATTAGATTAAAAAAAAAAAAAAAAAAAAGAACACAAATTACGTCCAGACTCAGAACAACCATTTATGGGTCACACAAATAGTTGCCTGGCGCAGGACCCGAACGCGTGACACGAAGCGGTGAGGCGACTGTCTTAGCCGCTGCGCCACACGTGCTTCGGAGCGCGACTAATGTTAAATAAGTCACACATTTATTTATAAATTACAAGACCTATGACTATTGAACAGAGTGTAAAAGAAAGTCTTTCTTAGGTAGTTTGTTCATGATTGAACTACTCTTGAACGTCAGAACCGACCTTCTTCAAATTTGACACGGTGGTAGTGACTATACACGTGAATGCATAAATCTGTATTCCTAAAAATCGGACACGCCACGAAGGAATAATCACCGAAAAAGACAAATGCCCCATTAGAATATACAAGTTTGTGGTATAGACATCTGCTTAACTAAACTTAACTTAATATTTGGACGCAGCAGAATGTCATTCATACCTAGTTTATTCAATTTTAAAGGTAGACCCTCCCCAAATATCTCCACCAGCGCGGCAGCGATCCGCACATCGGTCCATCTTGTAGGAGGCCTGTCCACACTGCATCTTCCGGTTCGTGGTCGCCACTCGATAACCTTTCTGCCCCAACGGCCGTCACATCGATTGTACGACCTATATACCCCGCCCACTACCACTTCAGCTTTGCAATTCTTCGGGCTATGTCGGTGACTTTGATTCCCTGATTTCGACATTTCTGATTCGATCTCGCAGGGAGACTCCGAGCTTAGCCCACTCAATTGCTCTTTGGATGACCCTGAACCTTCTCATAAGGCCCATAGTGAGCGACCACACCTATGTTACGTAGCTTCCCGAACCCGGCTCAGCCAAGTTGGATTCTACGATTGACCTCCTTGTTGAAAGAAAGAAAGAAAGAAAGAAAATACATTTATTCAGTAAACGAGCACAGACAATCATTATAATATATATAAATAGGTACACATACAGAAGTCCTTATTGGTTATCTGTGCGAGTCCGAATTGGTCCCACCTCAGCACTAGCTGCAACATTAACTGTTGCAGCGCTGGTTTTATGATGGAACCATGTAAAATATCTCACAGACAATGATGTGTTAGTACAGCTCGCAGTTACATCTTCAAAGTACCTGGACACTAATATTATAATAACTCATAACTAATTAAAATAATAAATGTATGGAAAAACGAACTTATACAATAAAACATTAATAAATTAACACTAATTTCTAAATGCATATCAATCACACACAGTATCTAAAATAAAATGATTGTTATACTCTCGACATGATTGTCATACCTTGTTTATAACAATAGATACACCAAAAAATAATAATATCGACTATGTCACAACCAGTATACATTACATATTTAATCCATGTTATAAGCTGATTCTGTCAATTATATGCTCTCTGTCAGATTAGGTTTAATTACTCTTTGGGTCAGGTGAAAGAAAAAGGGACGCGGAATTTAAATCAATTGAAAAATCTTTATGAACAGTAACTCATTGTGATTCCTAAATACAAAGTACTAAGTTTATAGCTTAAATATGTTTGATGAGTAGGTAATAGTGGTAATTGGTAATTTTCGATATAAAGGGTGAATTAAGTATGAAAACTACTTTGATGGAGTAATGGCGTTGCTATTATGTCGGAGTTCATCGCTGCGTGAGCGTCAGGGCATTGTTGTGTTCAGCTTAAACAAGCCGTTAATAGTGTGTGGTTATCTTGCGATACTCCTTCCTACAAAAGTGTGAAACAGAGACGGGTAAGTTCAGCCTTGATAAAATATTAAATTAAATAGTATTTGAACTGAGTTTGAGAGATTATGAGTTCAATTTTTGTCGCATCAACAATTCTTTTTTGTAATTGGCATTAAACGTATATATTGTTCGTAGGCACTTCAACGGAGGAGGTATATTGCACCAGACCTTTGCGGCGGCGTATTTAAAGGATCCACGAAATGCTGCAGTCCTATGTCTCGGAATTAGGATCAGGTGAGCTGAAGACCTGGTTCTATAACTATTGACGTCTGTTGACCAAGTTAATTTCCTGTACAGATACTCAGGTCTTTTGTTGGCAATCACACCAAATACTAGAGTTGCCAAGTGAAGTAGTCTACGGGCTGACATTTTTAACATGTTTCCACTATTTATGTGCGTTGTTACATGTGTTCGTGGAGGTACATTAAAACAGAAACGAGCACAGGCATTTTGTATCCGCTGGACTAGCCTTTGTGTTCTTGCCAGTAGACAGGCTCCATATACTGTGTCAGCATAATTTAGTCGAGAGAGAATGAGTGACTCACATAGTAATATGCGTATGTCGGTGTTTATATAAGGTCTTATTCGATACAGCAGTTTTAGGCAATAAAAGCAATTTTGAACTGCACTTGCCACATGCTTTTCAAACTGTAATTGTGGATCAAAAATAACACCTAGGTTGCGAGCCTCATATACCTGACCTATAGTGTTTCCATCAATTTTAATAGTAGGGTGATACTGCTCCATTCGACTTATGATGTTTATTGACCCCATAACCATAAACTTTGATTTTGATGGGTTTAAGACAAGTGAATTTTCACATGCCCATTTAGATATTCTATTTAAATCATAATTTATTTTTGTTACAGAGTCAAGACAGTCTGTGGGATGGCATGAAAAATACAGTTGCAGATCATCTGCATATTGATGGAATTTGCAATATGTTATAGAATGGACAATGTCTGCACTGTATATCAGGAACAGCAGAGGCCCGAGTATTGAGCCTTGTGGCACGCCCCTGTTTACTTGACGAAGCGAGGATGAAGCTTCATGACTATTTTTGTTACCACCAATCCGTACTAATTGGTATCTTTTTGTAAGGTAACTATGAAACCACTTAACTGTCTCCACATTGCACCCATAGTATGTCAGTTTGGACAGTAGCAGTGAAATATTTATACAGTCAAATGCACGAGAGAACTTGCAGTCGGCCCTTCCTAGTTGGATGGTCTGTCCTCACTCTCTCTCCAACATTCAACTAGAGTAACATTACCGTGACAAAATTGGTATCGGTGCCTCAGCCTTTATTTCTTACTAGCTGTGCCCTGCGGTTTTACCCGCGTTAAACTTTATAAATTATCACAGCTCCTCCCCCGTAGGTGATAGCGTGATAATATGTAGCCTATATTATGTTGACCCGACCTCTTAGTAATATTCATGCAAAATTTGAAGTAAATCCATGCAGTACTTTTTGAGTTTAGCCCGGACATACATACAGACAAACAGACACACAGACAAAAATTCTAAAAACTATATTTTTGGCATTGATATCGATTGCAGATCACGCCCCAAGTATCCTTTTTACAAAATATTCAATGTACAGTTTTGTCTTCCCTACGATTTTATTATATGTATAGATTATTTAGTATAATTATCGTACATGTAGTAATTCAACGAATAGTGTTGAAAGTAGTCCTTCATGTGATAGTATTATTGAGTCTACTTATCTGTATTAAGAAGGCACTCACGCATGCTGGTATGCGTATT
Organism: Pseudoips prasinana; assembly: GCA_951640165.1. Lineage (NCBI taxonomy): Eukaryota > Metazoa > Arthropoda > Insecta > Lepidoptera > Nolidae > Pseudoips > Pseudoips prasinana. Next base: position 11,121,935 of record OX621241.1, on the reverse strand, counting down.
GCAGTGATATAATCTTTGTAAGTGCATGATCTTGTTTCACAAACAGTGCGGTTTAAATACAGTAGTTTAACAGCTTGCAAGTGAGGCTAATGGATGAATATTTATAGAACACATTGTGGTGTTGCTGCGAATGCTGATATCTTGCTTTGTCACAAGTTATAAAAGTTTTCAAAAGACCTGTAGTCTGAAAACTTTTAATACTTCAAATAGTTTTCTTATCAAGGTTACCAAATCTCTAGGACCAAATTTAATTTGATTTCAATTTCTAATGCCAGTTGCATTCACTGGCTCGTAAGTGATCGGTGGTAAAGCACTTAGTTACGCGGTCAGTTTATAGATGGGTGTCTGTCAAAAGGGTTTATTTCTGAGCGTTTCTGTGCTTCGGAGGGTATGTTTAGCTCTCAGTGCTGGTTGCAATTGGTAGACAATGGTAGTTAAGCCACGTTAGAGGGTACTGGGTGGCTCGAACAACGTTGACACCACGGTAAAGAATGCCCATACGTCAAAGACAAATTACAAATAAGTTTTGAGCATTATATATATCGACTGATAGTATAATGACTCAAACACACACAAAAACTGATTCTTTACCTATTCGTCATCATCATCATCATATCAGCCGAAAGACTTCCACTGCTGGACAAAGGCCTCCCCCAAAGATCTCCACAATTGCCGGTCTTGTGCTATTCGCATCCAGCATTTTCCAGCGACCCGCACAAGATCATCGGTCCATCTTGTAGGGGTACTGCCCACGCTGCGTCTTCCGGTTCGTGGTCGCCACTCGAGAACCTTGCTGCCCCAATGGCCGTCGGATCTACGAGCTATGTGCCCTGCCCACTGCCACTTCAACTTGGCAATTCTTCGGGCTATGTCGGTGACTTTGGTTCGCCTGCGGATTTCGACATTTCTGATGCGATCCCGCAGGGAAACTCCGAGCATAGCCCTCTCCATTGCTCTTTGGGTGACCTTGAGCCTAATAAGGCCCATAGTGAGCGACCACGTCTCTGTTCCGTATGTCATCACTGGCAACACACACTGGTCGAAGACTTTCGACTTGAGACACTGCGGTATTTTGGACGAGAAGATGTTACGTAGCTTCCCGAACGCTGCCCAGCCGAGTTGGATTCTACGATTGACCTCCTTCTCGAAGTTGGACCTACCTAGTTGGATGGTCTGCCCTAGCTAAATATAATTCTCTACAACTTCGAGTGCACGAGTCACCATCTTTCAATTGAGTGGGTGCAACATGGACGTTTGACATGATTTTCGTCTTATCCATGTTCATTTTCAGACCCACTTGTTGAGAGACTCTGCTGAGGTCATCGAGCATTGTACCGAGGTCTTCCATGGTCTCAGCCATGACTACGATATCATCGGCAAATCGAAGGTGAGTGATGTACTCGCCATTGACATTGATGCCAAAGCCTTTCCAGTCCAGAAGCTTGAAGACGTCTTCCAATGCAGCGGTGAACAGTTTCGGAGATATAACATCTCCCTGTCTCACGCCTCGCTGCAAGTGGATAGGTTTCGAGATCTGGTCCTGGAGTCGCACTGACATAGTGGCGTTTTCATACAAACACTTTATCACCTCGATATACCGGTAGTCAATTTGGCACCTTATGAGAGACCTCAGCACGGCCCATGTTTCGATAGAATCAAAGGCTTTCTCATAGTCCACAAACGCTAAGCACAGTGGCTTGTTATACTCTTCGGTCTTCTGTATAACATGCCGCAGCGTATGTATGTGGTCTATGGTGCTAAAGCCTTTTCGGAAACCGGCTTGTTCGGGAGGCTGGAAGTCGTCAAACCTGCGCGCGAGACGGTTCGTAACGACCCTCGAAAACAACTTGTAAACATGGCTCAGCGGTGTGATGGGTCTATAATTCTTCAATAGGGTCTTGTCGCCCTTTTTAAAAAAGTTTGGCCATCTAGTATGACGGAGTTAAATAACTTCTGAAGGGCCCGTAGGATTGGTGTACCACCCGCCTTCAGAAGCTCTGCTGTAACTCCATCATCACCAGGCGCCTTATTGTTCTTGAGTTGTTTGAGAGCCATTCTAATCTCGTACAGGCTGACGTCCGGGATGGCTTCGGTGTAGTGTCGGGTTAGTCGTGCTCTGGGATCTGAGGCATGACTTTGGCAGTTGGCTGTGTTGTCGTATATAACTGTCCGTAGAACTTTTCGATCTCTCCCAGCAACTCAGGCTTAGACGTGACGATTCTACCATCCTCAGTCTTCAGCTTCGTCAGTTGGCTCTGTCCAACAGACAGAGCTCTTGCGAACACTTTAGAGCCTTTGTTCCGCTCGATAGCCTCTTTAATACTAATTGTATTAAATTGCCGCGTGTCGCGAGTCAAAGACTTTGAGATCTGTCTGTTGAGCTGCAGATATCTGGTAGCATCATCTGAGGATATCAGAACCATTTTACGTCTATCTTCCATAAGTTGCAGGGTAAAGTCAGAGATCTTTTTTGTTTCGTTTGTACGACGGGCCTTGAAGACCTTAGACCCAGCCGTATGGACAGCTTCTACGAGCCTGTCATAGTAGGAGTCGCAGTCTGCTAGGCATTCGAAACGGTTTTGCAGTTCGAGCTGAAATGGTTCGGGGTTTTGGACGTGGATAGGTAAAGGTCGGAGCGTAGACTTTATCAGTCGGGACCTCTGGAGTTTGACATTAAGGTTCAATGAGCCTCTGACCAGTCTGTGATCGCTCCCGGTTTTAACCGCATTGATCACGGAGACATCATTGAACATCTGTCGTCTCGTCGACAAGATAAAGTCTATCTCATTTTTAGTTTTACCATCGGGGCTCACCCAGGTCCATTTGCGGTGATCCGGCTTCCTGAAGAAGGAATTCATCATAAAGAGTCCCTCTTTCTCCATGAAGTCGGCCAACATTTGGCCTCGGGGGTTCCGGTCTCCAGTTCCAAATTGCCCCACTCTCTGCTCATTACCGAATCGTTTGCCCAGCTTCGCGTTAAAGTCCCCCATGACCACAGTGAAATAGGAGTTAGAGGTATGTATGGCTCTGGATATGTCCTCATACATAACCTCTACTTCATCGTCGGAGTGTGTCGAAGTGGGTGCGTATACCTGTATAACCTTCAACGAATACCGCTTTGTGATTCTGAGTATAAGGTACGCAACCCTCGTCGACACACTCTCGATTTTCACTAGGTTGTTCACGAGGGACTTGTGGACTATGAACCCGACACCACCTTGGGATATTTGGTCACCCTCCCGGTAATAGAGCAGGTTTCCGGATTTCAGTATTATCGAGTCCTCCCCCTCTCTTCGGACTTCAGATAATCCTACAATATCCCAATGTAACCTGCTCAATTCTTCCTCCAGTTCGGTTATCTTCTCGTCGGACTGCAGTCGTGTGTTATATGTTGCCAGGGCCAGAGATCGTCGGTGTTGGTAACGCGGAATCAGACGGGGATTCTTAGCACCCCCCGCCCTGCCGTAACCACGGCTGTTACCACGGCTGGGAATAGCAGGGCTGCTGGGGACTGGAGGCCGCGGTTTGGTTGTGTCCATCATTTGAGGGGATTTGCCATAATCGCCACGCTTGGCAGACGGGTTGGGGATCGCAGTAAGGTCGACATGGTACTCAGGAGAACGCTGCTGCCCGTTCTCTGGTGTATATATTTCCCTCGGGACGACTTTTACGTCCCCCCACGGGATGAGAGGGGGTGGTGATATTCTTAGGCCGTCACCACACAGCATATCTTTACCTATTAGCCTTTGCTTTTATAAGATGCTTAAGTTTTATTTTTAATAATAAGCCCCTTAATTTCTTATTTGAGTGATTTCGAGTTTTTTTTTTCATAAAATATGTAACGGTAAACAGGGTTGAATAGAAATGGGGTACACATACATACGTATAATTCTGTTCCAGTTTCCATTAACCCCTGGATGTCTATTTACCCTATTTTCCATTATCTAACGATTTCGTTTTATTGTGATGTCTGAACGTCACGTTACCTCCCTATTAATAAAAATTTAATTCGACTCAGAAACACTGACAGCAATTCGAATTAAAACCGTATTATTAAAATATTAATGTAACTGTGATTTAATTAAGCGTTATGTATATACAAATTTAAATTTAATAGTCACTAATACGATAAAATCATCTGTCATCCTCTGCGGTCAACTAGAATACTAGCGCTACAGCAATTTTTGGTGTAGGTAATGATGAAGTTGGCACCCATTTCGGTATACATCAAAATATTTTGTTTTTAAGAACCTTCTATAGGTATTTGTAATTGTTATGTGTTGTTGTATTATGAATAAAGGTATTTCTTTCTTTCTTTCTTGTAAAGCGTCTTACTAAATTCCCTAAGACATTGAAATTGTATACATCTCATCTATACATATAATAAAATCGTAGGAAAGTCAAAACTGTACATTGAATATTTTTTTAAAGTATATTTGGGGCGTAATATACAATCTATATCGAAGCCAAAAATATAGTTTTTAGAATTTTTGTATGTATGTCTTTATGTATGTCCGGGCTAAACTCTAAAAGCATGGATTTACTTCAAATTTTGCATGAATATTACTAAGAGGTCGGGTCAACATAGTAGGCTACATATTATCATGCTATCACTTACTGTGATAATTTATAAAGTTTAGGGTAAAACCGCAGGGCACAGCTAGTCAATCATAAAATTATGGTGGTTGATGTTCTCTTGTTAGTTTTATTACATAGGTAGTTAATTACTTGATTATAACAGGCAAACAAATCGATAAATTAAGATTGAAGCGATGTAACCCAATTCGTATATTCTAATTAACTCGCAATCACCAGACATCAAACACTATGAGGAAATGCTCTCGTTACGAAATTGAACTAAATAACCGAAACTAATTGTGTGATAAAATGTTGAAAATCATGGTTTTTAAATAAGAATTGAGATTACATCGTAACTGATGACCATTATCAGAAAAGTCTTTTTGGTATGTAATAGGTATTATTAGTTATCTGGCAATAAATTCTGTGTAGTCTCTATGTACAGAGGCCAGCAAATTTCCCCAATTGAAAGTGAATCTTATCCTAATGTGAAAAAGTTGAAAATCTATAAAAGAAATTTGACAGATTGGGGTAGCTGGATGTGCTGGCGTCTGTACTTTCTATGCAAGATAAGACAATAACTTTCATCGTGTCCGCATCTTAAAAAGATTAACTTAGTTAAAAAAAGAATCATAATTTGTACATCATTATATCGTGTACAGTTTAAACATTCTATTCTCTTTGCTGTTACACATTATAGAAAACCATTTTATGAAATTATTTCTAAATATCCTCGATAAAGTCATAAGACATAGTCGCAACAGATATTAACGAATCATTTGCAACAGAACCCCTAATTATTAAGGCCACCGCCGGAAAAGCTTTCGAGGGAACTAATTTAGTAGAAGTAACATAATTAGTTATTATATTTTATTGGTATTTGCATTGCTTAATAATTTGAATCGATTTACGCTACAGTGATATATAAATTATAGTTCTTATAATCGGACCTGAATTATTAACAAACAAATTGGTAAATATTGAAAAATAAGTGTCAAATTATAACTTAGTAACTATTGCTGCAGTATTAATTAAAAAAAAATCATACGATCAATTACAAAGAGAAACGCGATTTTTTATTTATTTGAGAGGGTGACAAACGATCAAGTGGGTCACCTGATGGCAAGTGATCACCACCGCCCATGGACACTCGCAACACCAGAGGTCGCGGGTCCGTTGTCGGCCCTTATAAAAGTCAGCAAGCGAGTGTTGCTGACCCTTCCCCCCACCCCGATGAGCTCTGGCAACTTTACTTACACGCAGAAACACAACATTAAGTTACTAATGTCTTCTGTAAGGTGGAGGTACTTACTCAGTCGGGCTGCTCTTTGAACGAATCAACGCTGTGCCCTACCTCTCTTGCCATTATGCCCATCTGGCAACATCATTTCATAATGGACATCAGACAAGCGAGATGTTTTCTAGATACTCGTAACATTTGTTATAAAGATAGAGCGGGGCAATATGAGGTTGAGTTGTCGCTAAAAGAACTGTGGTCACTTAGCCAGCTTGCTTTTACATCACTTTATAAAAGACTAGCGGCCGGGTACGTGCTTCGCTACGTATAAGGCATAGTAATAAAAAAAATTATTATTAAGTTTATTTATTCAAACAAAAAATATTTTAATTTGATAAAAGATGTTAATTTTACAGTTTTCAAGACTCTTTTTAAATTTTCTCTACGTACAAACCTTCCCTGGACTTCCACCAATAATTCAAGACCAAAATTAACCAAATCGATAAAGGCGTTGTTAAGTTATAACATTAAAACGAAAAGTGATATTGATTTTTATATATATAGATAATAGGCTATAAAAATATTAAATCCTGATGGTCGTCTGAATTAGTATTGTCTTAAGTATATAGAATAAAGTATCTTATTATTATTAATAGCTGGTAATGATGTTATTTTATACAAGGAAACAAATTATAATATAATTAACGAACGGTTTATTTTCAATTTAACATGATTTCATAACACTTTCAACCAAATTCATCATAGTATTTCACTGTTCTTAATAGTATCTAATAATAGATGTAATTTCAACTATAAACTTAAAATCAATCTACGTTTCCCCTGATTCTATGGAATGGTTACTAAAATAATTTGAATATAAAAGCATTTGTTTCGTATTCAACATGTAACGTAATTAACGCACACCCTCAAACACCCCAATTAGCATATTATGTTGTAATCATAATACATACACTAAAGTTTTTATTTAACATGTATATGCATTGTTATTTACTAAATTAGTTTTTTGGAATAAAGTTTATTTTTCTTCTTTTTGTATTGAATGATGGAATTTGTATGAATACAAATAAAACTGGGATTTAAAAGTCTTATTACTGTGACTTACGGTCCATTTCATTTGTTTTGACTATACAAGGTTAATATGACAATAATTTCCGTAGTTTTAATTATTTTTGAATAAAAAATTACCTATATTAAAAATGATATAAATTCGATTCAGTAAACGATTCTGAACAAACAATTTTCAGGATGTGCGTTAATTAAGTTACATGTTGTATATAGTTTGTTGGAAAAGGATATGGCTTCTTTAATTGTGTCAATTTAGTTTGCCTCAAAATACTGAGGAAATATGACGCCCGGTTCGCATAATTGTGCGCGTATAATAATAGTTTTTGTAGTTTCCCAGTTCTATTAATTTCACCCGAGTAATATAACTCGGGTGAAATTAATAGAACTGGGAAACTACAAAAACTATTATTATACGCGCACAATTATGCGAACCGAACAGATGTAATGACATTTAATTTAGTTTCATCATCATCATATCAAGCGAAAAACGTCCACTGCTGGACAAAAGTCTCCTTCAAGGATCTCCACAATGGCCGGTCTTGCGCTGCCCACATCCCGCAGTAAGTAGTGAAAAATAAAAGTAGTTTAGTGGTGTAAAATGCCGAATCTGAAGCCTACAAATATAAAGTTTTCTTCAGCGGATAATGAAACCCACTGAATTAAAAAAAAAGTTAATCATATGTTTAAAATAAAATCAATAAATCAAAATTTGATTTATAAAATAAACTTAACAGTATAAATTTTATTTATACTGTTAAGTTTATTTTCATTCTCTTACAAAAAGGTTTTAAAATTAAGATCTTTCGAGCAAGCTTGTATTGTGTATAGACTAGAATGACGAAATAAATTCATCAGTTGACCAATGAACTTACGGAAGCATTGAATCACGCGATCTCAAAGAAAATTTTCTGTGATTTTATTGGATAAAGGTCGTTGAAATACCTAAGACGCCATCACTGACATGGTATAGACATATATCTTCATTTTTCACTTTTACGGAACAGTTGGCGTGGTTGGTAAATGCTTGCCTTTCACGCCGCAGGTTGTAGGTTCGATTCCCGCCCAGGATAGATATTTGTGTGCATGAATATGTCGGTTTGTCCTGAATCTGGGTGTAATTATCTATATAAGTATGTATTTACAAAAGAAAAGCTGTGCCCCGCGGTTTTACCCGCGTTAAATTTTATAAATTATCATAATATTATCGCGCTATCACCTACGGGTGAGGACACCCGTAGGTGATAGCGCGATAATATGAAGCCTATATTATGTTGACCCGACCTCTTAGTAATATTCATGCAAAATTTGAAGTAAATCCATGCAGTACTTTTTGAGTTTAGCCCGGACATACATACAGACAAACAGACACACAGACAAAATTCTAAAATCTATATTTTTGGCTTCGATATTGATTGTAGATCACGCCCCAAGTATCCTTTAAAAAAAAAATTCAATGTACGGTTTTGACTTTCCTACGATTTTATTATATGTATAGATAATATCAGTAATCAGGTTTCCATAGTACAAGCTCTGCTTAGTTTGAGATCACATGGCTGTTTGTGAATAATGCCCCAGAATATACTTATATCGCTGAATATTTGATCAAAACTTACTTCAAGGTATACCAGTACGACCCAGTTGCGATAAATACGATCAAATGGAAAATAACTTAAGTTTTCCTTATGATAAGTACTAACGACTGTAATTTACATGAATACTTAACAATGTACTTATGCGTCTAATTATAGTATTTTACAGTTAACTGTTTGCTAATAGTTTTTATTTGGTTCATCGAATTTTAGTAGCCGGCATATACCTAATGGCACCCTATAAGGTGGACCGACGATTTTGTAAGGGTTGCGGGAAGCCGCTGAAACCGGGCAGCCCAAGACCGGCCATTGTGGAGATCCTTGGTGGAGGCCTTTGTCCAGCAGTGGACGTATTCGGCTGATGTGTGATGATGATATACCAAATGAATAAGTTTTTTCAATACGTCTAATGATCTTCTGGAAATACTGGATGAATTTCATTGCGGCCCGACTCAAATGGAGTTCACGATCTACGCTAGTTGTATTATAGTGCACTTGTGTTCTCCGTAAGTGATTGGCAAGGTTAAGCAACTAGGCTCGCGGTCAGTCCATAGATGGGTGACCGGTACGTTGGCTCAATTTCTGAGCCTCTCCGTGCTTCGGATGGCATGTTAAGCTATCGGTCCCGATTGTAGCCATTTGGCAACAGTCCTAAAGCCATGTCAAAGGTCTACTGGATGGCTTGAACAACTCTGACACCAGGGTAACCACTGCCCATGCGATGAGTAAGTAACTGCATTAGTGTGTGCGCCAACAGAGGTATACTCCTTATTCCTTCACACACATAACTACACCATAAACTAGCCAGGATGTAAAAAATTGTGTAGATCTTTGCGGGATGCCTTGTGTACCATTGGACATATTTCGGCTGATACGATAATAATGATGATAGTGAAGATGATAGTAAGTACGTTTAAAGTTAACCCCTAAATATATAATAGTAATAGTCAAATAATAGAAGTAGGCCAAGATATTATGTCCCAAGTAAACCTAAATCCAAAAGTTACAACAAGCTGCGTACGCGCATGCCAGTAGCCAGTCGTGCGTAACTGCGCGTGCTATCGTAAGTTGGTCGTATGTCGATAATTGATTTGTTAACTGTCATTAACCAAGCGGCTAGACTATTGAGGGGGTTAAGTTTGTGAAAGGTACCTAAGACATTACCTACTTATAATACATCGGTGGTAGAAAATTACAAACGCATTAAAGCGGATATCTGTCGTAAATAAAGTAGAATATGAATAGGGTGTGGTAATTAATAGCGCATGTACCTACTTATGAAATACAATAATTATTGTTTTAAAAATATAAAACAGATTCGATAACTTTCTAAAACATCTCAATTTAAACTATATATTTAAATAATAATTAATAGACCGTTCACAGCCGAGCAATCGCGTAAAAAAAGCGAATTGATAACATAATCCTTTTTGCAATGAATAATAACTTGGTAGAATTTCTAATTCTCAAATACAACATTCATATGAAGAGCCAAATTTGGATTGGGAAATTTTGTAACTTATTCTTCCTTTTGAGTTTAATATGTCATAATAAATAATAAGTCACTATTATTTTATACTTACTGAAGGGTATATGAAATTTGGTATTTATACATATGTGTTATTCTAGAGCCTAACTAAGGAAATAAGCTACTTTTAATACGAAAAAAGTGTAGTAAGGTGTTGAAAACGGAGATGTATGGAAATGTATGGAAGTATCCTCGTTTTTAAGAGCTGGAATCTTGAAACTTATTTTTAGGCTACTAAACTTTACTTTTTTGGGGAAATTCAGTTGACAAGGAGATTGCTTTTAAAAACCAAAAACACTGTATCCGAGCCATGTTTGGACTAAAAGTCACAGACAGTTGCAAACCGATGTTTATTAAATATAAAATCTTAACCCTCCCATGTCTATATATTCTTGAAGTAGCTTTATTTGTTAGAACAAATTTAGAATTGTTTCCTCATCAATCTGATGTTATTAAACGCAATAGACGTAATGGTAATAGACTCTGCTTGCATAATTCCCGAACTACACTTATGTGGAGAAGTATTTTCTGTATGGCGCCACAAATCTACAATAAAATACCTTTTTCATATAAAACCCTAACAATAAACTTATTCAAAAAGAAATTTCAAGAATTACTTAGTAAAAAAGGGTACTATAGTGTGAATGATTTTTTACTAGATAAGTCTATTGTGCCAAATATGTGAAATTATTGTGTTTTAAATTGCGGCAAACTATTTTATATACATACATTTTAAGTCATTTGTATGCCTAATTCGGCAGGACATGTTGATACCACGACTATCATTGTAACACCACATGTAAAAATGTAACACATGTTTCATACAAATAAATGAATCTTTATCTTAAAATATAACATCAAATGTTTTGCCCGTAAGAGTGTACAATACATATAAGGAATAAGGGATAAAAGTTTGTATGGAAATATGTAAGGTTTATGTGATATATATAAGTTCTACATGTAACATTTACAGAGTTGTTAATTCTACTAATTTTATAAATGCTAAAATTTGTGCATGGCTGTTTGTTAATCTTGACGCAAAAACTACGCAACGGATTTTGATGAAACTTTGTAGTAATATAGCTTAGGTATATATCAGAATAATACATAGGCCATAATTTATTAAGTTTAACGCGGGTGAAACCACGGGGAACACCTAGTAAAATATATTTATCTTTTTATACTGCTGCGATCATGCCATCGAAAAGGAGAAACTATTGATTGACCTCTGTGTCTGTAACTTATGCCGCTTAAGGTATATACCAAATTTTAGCATTCTAGAACTTTAGGGAGTACCTCACAAGTTTTGATGATTATCAGTGAATGAGAGCGAAAGTTATGCGGTTTGACGTCACAGCATAGGAATAGTTCCTGAGTTTTCTCTAAAAGCGCGCCAATGTTTCACATCTAAAATATCAAACATTTGTAATAGGTACAGAATATATCTATGATAAAGGTATTTTAGAATGGCCAGAATTCCTTTGCCATTCGATACCAGGTAACACGTGTAGCCGCTAACTTAGCTTTACTTTGTCCTTGTTTGTTTTATTTCTGATCAGTAATCAATAACAAAACTATTTCAATTTTGCAATATCAAAATTAACAATTATAAAGTTATTTTAGAGCTTCAATTATTGTAGGTACGGTCAGAAAAATATTTTTCAAAATGTAAAGGGGCCTGTAGAGAACGGCCAAAAGATATCCACTACTGGAAAAAGGCCTCCTCAATGAGTTCCTACATAAATGGCCGGCCTTGTGTTAACCGCATCCGATAGCTTCTAGATAGCTTTTTTTTCCTTCCTTGTCCAAGCGGCCGTTTGGTCTTCGAGTTTAGGAAATTACTTAACTTGTAAGTGTTAATTTACTTTTACTTTTCTCTACCCACAAGGTTCTAACTATCACTAAGCCTCCGCTCTCCATCAGTCTGTCCATCCATCCATCTGTCCGTCCGTATCTCTGTCTTTTACCGGGCTGTATCTAATTAACTGTAATAGATAGACAATAGAAAATTTCATATAGTGCGTACTTTTATAAAATCATATAAAAAAATTGAATAAAATAGTAATTAAAAATATATTTTTTGTTGGTACGGAACCTCTTTGTGAGTCCAACTCGCTTTTGGCCAATATCTTAATATAAATAAACTTGGAGTCAACTTCGTTCTCCGTACCGTTAATTTCCGTATATTCTGGGATTCATATTTTTAGATAGATAGTACACTTTATTGCACTAAAACAATACTAATAATTTTAAGATAAACAAATACAGGTACAAATAAATAAAATAAAATAAAAAAGGTTTTTATTCACGTAGACTTTAAAAAAGCGCTTGTAAATAGTCAGAACATGTTTGTAGTAATACAGTTATTATTTCTAGTTGCTTATTACAGATATTTAGTTACATGGAATGTTAAAACATTTATACAATTTATTTTATAATAGTAGTGATATTTAGCTAGCTTGTATTAAGTTATTGTCAAGGAGATTATGTTTAGGTTTAATGATTTAAATTTATATTTTACTACATATTGTCTGAATGGTTCTTTCTATATTAAGGTATTCAGTATTATTATTATAACGGAGTGTTTAAAACGACGGCCGCGCTTTAATGCTACCACCGGATCCGCTTTGTATTGTAACGCCCTCAAGGAAACAAATAAGACAGAAAAAGCTATTTAGTGGTCCTTGGACGGAAAAATGGAAGTTTCCCTAAAATCAGATTGCAATGGTCGTTTTATAAACGTAGACACGAAGATACACGTACTAAGCCTATTACCGTGTATCTATGTATGTATCGGTTCTGTAGTATCGTATTTCCTAACTAGGTGAACTGATTTCTCTACTGCCGCCATACAAGCAGCTCCGGGAAGATAGCGATCTGTTTGAGGCACAGTCGCTATGCCGGACTGGCAGGAGCCGGCAATAGGGGAGGGCAATCCCAAGCCCTCCCAGGGCGCGTGTCCCGACCATCTGGAACATGGCGCAAAAGGGGAGCACCGGAGCAGCATACTCACGTTCCCGGGGCTCCTCCCTTCAGGCGCCAAGATAAGTCCACGGCAGGTAGGTTTAGTCGGTGCGAGTCCGACATACCCGCCCGCAGACACTTTCTGTGGGTGGCATGCGTAGGCATTACCCCTGCCTTAAAAAAAAGGTGAACTGATCTATTTCAAGATTTCAAAGCTAATCTACATGTTACGCGGCTAACTATAAGTTGGAGTTAGTTACTTTAAGTTATATAATTCATCTTTTTGTTGACTATACATACATACGTTATAATAATGGAGTAATTAATAACGATTGTGTGTCGTAATCATCAAGGGTATTCTGATTTTGTAATATTACAATTGATGGATCCAACAAACGGCCTACTTATGTACGATGTGATGATTCACGGAATAATTAATTACATACATCCACAGAGGCTACATAAAATATATTTACCCAGATCTGGGATCTTTTGTTTCTACGAGTATATCTATTTCTTCGCCTTCACGCGTCATTCCGTAGTTACAGAAGTTTAGCTTTAAGTTCACGATACTTACTTAAGTTTACGAGACTTTAACCCTTTCCCGGGCAGTGGGGATATAGTTACCACCACATTTCGAACTCTTTTAGCTTATAATAAGGTCCAAAACCAATAAATTAGGAATATACCTACTGCCTTTCTGTCTGCGGCGATGTGTAGAACATACTGCTCATTAGTGTCAAGTCTGTTTTTTTTTAAAAGACAACGCCCGCTCTAAGGAATCTAATCCCTGTATCGTACATTACAAACATGTAATAGACGGACACAAATTACATCCAGACTCAGAACAACTATTTATGGGTCACACTAATAGTTGTCCGGCGCGGGAATCGAACCCGAGACACGGAGCGGCGAGGCGACTGTCTTTGCCGCTGCGCCCCCCGTGCAGTCATGTTGTTGCAGACATTATTTGTCCAAGAAGCCTGTTGTTAAGTTTTCGTCTATCTTGCCAATAATCAAAATTGGTCCGACTTGAATACTTATTAGGGAGGAGAACTACTATGGCTCCAATAGTAGCTCGTACAACTGACGGCCGTTGAGGCAGAAAGGTTCTCGAGCGGCCACCACTAACTAGAATATGCAGCGTGGGCAGGTCTCCCACAGGGAGGACCGATCATCTCACAAAGGTCGCGGGACGCCGTTGGATGCGGGCAGTGCAATACCGGCAGTTGTGGAGCTCTTTGTCCAGCAGTGGACATCTTGTGGCTGAAATGATGATATGAACGTCTCATTCGAGTACTCGATGATTTAGTATCCCTTGAGAATGGTCCGTGAAACACGTGTTGTGTATCATACTGACGCAGGTAATTTGCTTGTTTATATTGTCCTTCTTGCATGTGCATATGTTATGTTACGGCGGGAGGGTGGTGAGAATTGCATCCCGGTACGATTAAACTGACAATTGGCGGAATTGATGATGATGTAGCGTTTTGTTCCGAGCTAGGTCCTCTTTGTATGGTCTTATGGTTTATAAAATGTCTCTTAGCTCGGTGTGTCGCTTGACATAAGCCTCCTCCAACCGCTTCCATTGCTCTCTTATTGCCGGGACTCTTGTCCAGTAGGGTCCCACAGCCAAGCGAAGATCATCTTCCCATCTTTTTAGTGGACGTATCCGTTGTCTTCCAGCGTCCCGTGGATACCAGTGGCGGAAGTAACACTACATATTGATTTTGTATTTTGATTGTTATGGATTCCCGCAAAGTAACGCCTGATTCCATAACTTATCATTTTAATGTATGTATTCAACAAGTAGACAACATGGCACTGTTTGTGTGCTTACGGTAGTTGCCACTTAACAACTAAAAATAAAAAAAAATGATAACATTCTACTGTGATATAATGATAATGTCAATAAAATACGCACGAAGCCCACGCTTTTTTTTAACAATATTGTATTTTATCATTTTATTTTGTTTTTCTATAAAAGTATGTTTTTTAGGCTTTTAAACTTTTTTTATATCAGCGGGCGACAAACGAGCAAGTGGCTCACCTGATGGTAAGTGATCACCGCCGCCCATGGGCACTCGCAACACAAACTATTATTTTATTTCACACAAAACACTTGCTAGGCACAAAGACACTATCAGGTTTATGGGAACAATATATCGCTTATCCTGATTATCCCAGCAAGGATAACGGATCTAACTATTTAAAATATTGAATTGTCATCGGTCCTTGTTAAGTATACCAAATTTCAATTTAATCTGACGTTTTAAAGAAGGTCAAAATCATGTTCAAAGTTTTCGCTACATACATATGTACACGTATGAAGCTAATAAAAGCGGTGTAAAAATAGACTAAGTATACATTCTTAAACTCAAATAGTATTTTCTATTCATTATATAACCGCAGGGTGTTTGCCTTTTTGTAACAGAACTTATTATAAATTTTTATTTTATTTTGGCAGGCCTCATTTCATAGGAAAAAACTTTCTGCTTAAGAATGCGTGCGTTGTGCGATTGATTGTTCACCGATGATATCGTATACGTAATAAGTTTTATTATCTACATTCTCTATACTCACTGCCTCACTTCTATGAATTATGATGCCGTTACATTATACTGTAAGAAATAAGGTTAAAAATATAGGTAGAGCACATAAAAGAGGAAATGTCTTTTCTTAGACTTATGGCTTTAATACGGCTGCCAAACTAATACTAAGTTAGTATATTTTTTACATAGTAAAAGAACAAGCTTTTTTTCGTTAGTTCTATTGATTTTTTCAAACTTTGAACAAGCGAAAAATTTTAATCTCATTAGTTTGACCGTCGACTACTGAGATTTTTTTCTCATTTGTTTGACTGATAAATTTGTTTCTATCGAGAAAAAGAAAACAATAAAGTTCATTTGATTTTAAACGCCTACCTTTGATATAGGTTAGGTAAGTACCTACACCTTTTTTAATTTGTTTTGGAAAATGGTATATAAATCCGTCTTGTAAGTTCGACAATCGAACTAATGAGAAAAGAAATTTAATTAGAATCGAAATATTCCGGACAAAAGAAAATCTAAAATCAAAAAAATACACCTTATTCTGTAACCAAGTTAGTAGGTAACGTCTTCACAGTTACGTTACCAAAATTTTTACAATTTCTATTCGTTGCTTACAGTTGCAAATAATCCCATTTCCAAATTTGATACAATGGAAATAATTCAAAATCCAAATTGATTTTTGAGACACATTGTATTAAACCAGACGAATTACTTCACGTGTTTTGCAAACGGATGTTTTACAACTTAGTTTCGTGGGTGGCTGAAGTTTGCTAAGTATCCTACATTATCTTTGATTAACGTCATTATCTTATCCACTATTATTCTCCCCTCGCGAGTAAGTGTTGTAACCATTAAAGTTTTCTGTAGGCTAACATGAGCCTACAGGAAACAAAATGTTTGAAGGAATTCAAGCGCTTGATGGGAACGAAGCATTATGACTAGAAAAACTTATCACGATGATACCTAAGCATAGCCCTCCGTAAGCCTCATGAGCTTGAATTCTTTTGAATGTTTATTTTTTTACAAACTCATACTTTAACATACTCTACCATACCACCTCATACAAGGTGTACGTATAAAAACGCGACCGGATATGTGCCCCCACTATGTAAAATGTTGTGCTCATGTGTGTGAGTAAAGTTAAAAGCGCTCATTAGGAATGGGAGTATTTTGGATGTCCATAAGCCGTAGCTTATGGTCGGTTGCCGTGGTAACCGTTTACCGTTAGGCGGGCCATTCAATAAGTTTGATAAGTTGTTGACAGTAAATAGTAAATATTGTGAAGAAATGTCTAATGCCTAAATACATAGTTTAATTTTGAAATGGCCATCAGAAATGGTCTAAATCTCTCGTAAGAGGTAGTGGCTTATAATGGAACTGGATGTTTTGATATATTTTACATACCACTTGATTCTTTGCAAACTAATTAAGATATGTTTTCAAATATTCGTTAATCTTAATTAATCTTAGGTTAGTAATAATTCCTCTTCCTTCTTCTGTAATCTTAGGTATATAAAAGGAATTTCACAGTTGAAAGAAATTGTTGAACAGTAATTAGAAAGGTTTTTGTACTCTACGCAATAAGCTTAATTAATTAATTATTTTTATTACTATCCGATCGCGACCCTGAAAAAGAAATATACTAAGTTTTAATCCAGTATAGAATTTTAATTTAATATCCTACATACTATCTCCAAATTAGATATATGTTGAGGAACTAGGATCCTAGGAAGATTGACAGACAGCAGAGTAAAAACAATAGGGCTCCGTTTAACTATTTGGAAACGGAACTCTTAAAAACAACAATATCTGTTGTGAGCAACTACTATGGATATCATTAGAATCAATTTCCAAAATCGATTAATGTACTTAGCTACGAAATATTGATATAATTTAAATATAAATGCATTGATTAATAAATAGTTACCTATTCACTGTGGTTGCATCAATTGGATTCATTCATTAAGATTAATGATTCATTGTGAAATGATTAGTACTGAGTATATATCGGCGGATATAGTGCAATATCGTGTAACTGAAAAATGTTGCCACAACCAATCCTTATTTTAAGGACGAATTTAGAATTAAAATTGCCTAGATACCATTTTTAGTTACGGGATATTGCAGTGTCCCCGATGATATTTCATTTTTTTTTTAAATGTGCCACCATAAAAGTGCTGCTATACGCAAGCTTTTAATATACTTGTATACTATAGGGTGTTAGTACAAGCTTCATCTATACATATAATATCGTAGGAAAGCCAAAACTGTACATTGAATATTTTTTAAAAAGGATACTTGCGGCGTGATCTACTATCGATATCGAAGCCAAAAACATAATTTAAAGAATTTTTGTCTGTTTATCGGTTTGTCTGTATGTATGTGCGGGCTAAACTCAAAAAGTACTGCATGGATTTACTTCAAACTGATTTACTGGATTTACTTGAATATTACGAAGAGGACGGCTCATCATATAGGCTACA
The DNA here is from genome assembly GCA_951640165.1 of Pseudoips prasinana. NCBI lineage: Eukaryota > Metazoa > Arthropoda > Insecta > Lepidoptera > Nolidae > Pseudoips > Pseudoips prasinana. Next base: position 11,103,918 of record OX621241.1, on the reverse strand, counting down.
TATTATCACGCTATCACATACGGGGGAGGAGCTGTGATAATTTATAAAATTTAACGCGGGTAAAACCGCGGGGCACAGCTAGTCAACAAAAAGAGCAGAGCACGTTATTGCATCAGAAAACAAAATATATTATTTGTATATCTTTGGTTGACCTCAACACAAACTTTCATACTTCCAGCTCGTTACTTATTAGTTTTTTTAACTTATAAACCCCAATATCACTTTTGGCCAGACCCGGAATTTGAACCCAGGACCTCATTATATACAGTTGAACACGCTCCACTAGCCCAACAAGGTTATAAAACGAAAATTAAGACTCAAATCAAGCTACTAGACCAATCCAAATTATTAAAAAGTTTAATCTCTCACGGTTTAAAATAGATGGTGGTTTGAGTAAACGTAACTCAATTCAGAAAATTTGTAATTTAAATCTAGTATTTATTTAAATGCTTTTAAGATATGAAGATTTTTTTGCTACTAACGTCCCGTACGCTTTGGTATTTCAAATTAATACTTCACTAAAATGTCGTCATGTTTCGATTTTATCCGCGTTTGTCTAATTCCAACAAAAACAGTCATTGTGGCTCAACTGTAATTGTTAGACATATAACCTCATTTTTGTGGATAATGATGAGTACAATAGACAGTGCACGGCAAAAATTGACTTTTATTGACTAATTTTTAATACTTTAGGTTACATTATTGTAATTTTCGTAAGCATCCTCAAATTGTATTGAAAATAAAATGCAGACCGTGATACTCGCTGACAAAGTAGCTTTCCTAAGATGAAATCTTTTTGAAGTTATACTTCTTTTGGCGCGATGGAGAAAAATGATGAGAGTGAATTTTTACGATGCGCGCGCACACCAACACCAAAAAATTTAACAGCATGACGTTAGTTCTAGGTGGTATGAAAATTGATAACTATGTTCAAGTTGTATATTAAGAAGTATAACTTCTAACGCGTGTACATAAGTACACACAAGTATTTTTTAATTTCTTAAGTAAATTTTGAGTTTAATCATTAGCAGCAAACACGCCTAATCTTTTCTTTTTATAATATTACTTAGAGACTTATAATTGAGTTTTCTAAAGTTATTCATTTTGTTTATTACTACTATACTTACTTAATTATCGTATGGGCAATGGTTACTCTAGAGTCAGAGATGTTCAAGCCACCCAGTAGGCCTCTGTCATGGCTTAACGACTGTTGGCTGACGAGTACAACCGGGACCAATAGCTTAACATGCCCCCCGAAACACGGAGATACTCAGAAATTAATATAAAAATTTTGATCACCCATCTATGGTCTGACCGCGAGCCTAGTTGCTTAACCTCACTTATCACTTACGGACCGGTGAGAGCATCTGGCTATGAGCGCCTCATATTACAACAAAGAAATGGCGTCATGTTACGCTGTTTGTCGTGCCTTTCCCTCGTTTCTCTTGTTTAAGTTTTGGTCAGATGGCGACGTATACTCAATACGTCCCCATCCGACCAAAATTTTTATTGAATTTGAAAATTGAAATTGAATATAAATTACTATCTAATAATAATACGAAATGAAAGCCATGCGATGTGGTTTCATTTGCAGTCTTACCTTTTAACCCTTAGGGTCATCTGATTTACAATGTACAACAAAGGACAACATTATCATCCAAGGACATCTTGTATATACACGATGTCCTTGGATAATACATGGAACGTCGTTGATATCGCAGGCCGCAGTCTATTGAATGCATTCGATCCAGACCACCGGAACAGTGCCTAGTTATCTACTTTACATTAGAGACCGTGTCATTTCGTACAATTCAGTGAACATTTACAAAGCGACGGCAAAGCACTAGTTATTTAATAAAGTCATAAAGATATAGCACTCATTCCATTTAAATAGCAGGTCCTTTAAGCCACGCATATACAGACGAAGCATACCATTAGAGATCATAAATAAAGTTTTACTGTTATCAAACTAGTTGTTCAATTTTCTGAATCGCCACTTAAATGTATTGTGAAGTCGTCGTAATGCCACAGTACGAATCAATATAGTAGCTTATAATAGCTGCAGGTCAAATTTCGGTCACAACGATAACAGGCAACTGTGTGGTCTTGTTATAACGTCCATCAGAAGTATGTGCTAAAATACTTAATCTTGCTCTTACGGTCTGTGCCTATCACATTTTTACAAGACTGTTGGTTGCCAACGGATAGTCAATATAACTGCCACGAGTTCTATCTCAGAAGAGAACATAGAGTTTTTGAGTTATACCAGCAGCTCAATTCGGGAAGTTTTTTTTTATATAATAGGATGGCAAAGGAGTAAGTGGGTCACCTGATGGTAAGTGATCATCGCCGCCCATGGACAGTCGCAACACCTGAGGAGCCCAAGTGCGTTGCCGGCCTTTAAGAAAAGAATAGGCTCGCTTCTTGAAGGTTGCCATGTCATACCGGATCGGAAATACCTCCGCAGCTAATTGATTCCACAGAGCGGTAGTGCGCGGCAAAAATGCCATGACCATTCATCCAGCTGATAAGTATGAAATTTCATCAGGTGATAATTCCACTTTTGGCGAGAGGGTCTGTGGCGGAATGTGGCGGCAGGTATAAGCTCAAACAATTCCTCTGAACACTCCCCGTAATAAATGCGGTAGAGGACACATAGAGAGGCCACGTCGCTCCGCAGGGTAAGAGGATCAAGCCAAATAGTGGGTTGAAACTCCCGTCGTCAACAACCATTTGAGCTGCACGACGTTGTATACGATCAAAAGGAAGACGTTAATACTGTGGTGCGCCGGTGAAGTTAATACTGTGGCAATATTCCATTTGCGGCCGTACTTGCGCTTTATATAATTGGAGGCGATGGGCCCATGAAAAGTATCGCCTAGATCTGCGTAGGACACCCAGCTTTTTGGAGGCCAATTTGGCCTTGTCTTCCAGATGACCGTGAAATTTGACGTCACTCTCGATTTCGACGCCTAGAATCCCAACACTCGGCTTGATATCAAGGGGAGTGCCCTGAAATTGAGGAGGTATGGCAATGGGAGCTTTTTTGGCAGTAAACGCGCAAGCATGTGTTTTTGGGGGGTTGAATTGAAATAAGATGATATGCCCCCAATTTAAGACTCGGACAAGTGTTGTCTCAATTTTAGACACAAGATTGCTCCGACTCTCAATGACGTGTGCCCGAGAAATATAGCAGTGGCCAAAGTAAGAAGCATCCACCGTACTGTCATCTGCATAGCAATGAATGTCATGGAATTGTCACATATCATTGATATGCAGAAGAAACAGGGTTGGTGAAAGCACACAGCCTTGTGGGACACCAGCGTTCACGGGCTTGGAGTTTGAGCATGTATCGTCGACAACGACCTTGATGCTGCGCTCTGTGAGGAAGCTGGTAACCCATTTGCAGAGTTTCTCGGGCAGCCCATAGGAAGGAAGCTTCGAAAGTAGCGCCTTGTGCCACACCTGGACGTACCTCCACATGCTTCATGTCATATTATTATTATGACTAAATGCTACTACCGAAACCAGTCTAGTATAAATAATACATAATTTAATAAGCGCTGATCCAAATGGAGCATGTCGTGATGTCACCTTCTGCACAATTTCTTGACAAGGGAATGAACTTCGCGAACCCGAGCGTAAACCGAGATCATGGTTTGCCGATGGCGCGAAACCTTACGTCCAATTCTCAAGAATGAAGAAGCGGAAAGAATAAGGTTCTAAGAATATGTATTGTGCAAAATACATACAAAAATAATGAGAACGGTAAGTTTATTATTACATGTAAAACACAAATAAATATTCCGCAACAAAAATTAAAACCGCTGAACATTGTGTAATAAATAAACAAGAATTATCAATTAATTATTAACTATCCAAAGGATAGAAAACGCTAGAAAAACACGTTAGACCCGAGCAAGGTCCCTGTTGAGCAAGTTGATTAAATTAAAGGTAAATTGCAGTTTACGATTTATGACGTATTAAAAAAGAACTATTTACTAGATCTCGTTCAACCCAATTTTTGGTGAAAGTTGCATGGTAATGTACAGCATATATTTTTTTTAGTTTTATCATTCTCTTATTTTAGAAGTTACAGGGGGGGGGGGGGGGGCTCATTTTGCCACTTTGGAAGTGGGTCTCGCGCAAACTATTCAGTAAAAAAAAATGATATTAGAAACCTCAATATCATTTTTGAAGACCTATCCATAGATACCCCCCTAGTATGAGTACGAAAAAAAAAATTTTTGAGATTCAGTTCTTTGTATGGGGAGCCCCTAAAATTATTGTTCTTTTTCTATTTTTGTGTGAAAATCTTTATGCGGTTCACAGAATACATCTTCTTACCAAGTTTCAATAGTACAGCTCTTATAGGTTCGGAAAAAAGTGGCTGTGGCATACGGACGCACGGACAGACAGACAGACATGACGAATTTATAAGAAAAATCCCTAAAAACAAAACAAAATGTAAGTTTAGTTACAGTAGTCTAGGTATCAATAAATAATAATAAATAAATGTTAGTAATGCGCACCAAATTATTTCGTTAATCCTTTATCTAACATATTTTAGTTTATTTGCGTATGAAACATTACACTAAATATGTCGTGTTTGATCATTGTGTCACTTGACCCTGTCAAATTGTCAAAATTACTTCATACAGACCACACAGCAGTAAACCATATCAATCACTTACCCTCCTTCCACGTAATGATTATTATACATCGTAATACAACATTCTTTATAGAGTGATTACAGTGTGGGCGTATGCATGCGTTCTTTGCCCTTGAACTGATTACTCTATCCACCAGTAGACTATTATTCATCGATTTTAGGCAACAAGCAATCACGCCTTCGATAGGTACAGACGCCAGCACATCCAGCTTCCCCAATCTGTCAAATTTCTTTTATAGATTTTTTACTTAATCACAAAAAACATAAGGTTCACTTTTAAGTGGGGAAATTTGACAGATTGTGGTAGCTTGATGTGCTGGCGTCTGTACCTAATTGTGACTAACCGGATAAGTAGCTCGCAGTATTAGTTACAAAATGGTAAACTGTGTTTAAAAATACATTAGTTTTATATTTCAACAGCGGAAGATGTTGTTTTTAATGTACGTTTATATTAATTGGAGTGTTTAAAAGAGAAAAGTCAAGGGCTTTTATTATTGTGAAAGGAAATTTAATCGCCGGAACTTGACGCTATTAATGAAATGCGTGTGGAAGAACGGATGATGGTATTTCTCCACAGTAAGACCTTTGAATTGGTCATGGTGGTATGCGACTGCACACACCACTATAGACATAGATAAAGGCTATAGACATTACGGAATTACCTGCGCATTTCAGTAGCGCGATCCAGCCCTCGTGATTTGACTGGCCAGTAATTGTCGACTGACTCATGTTTTTTTCTTTTATATGTGGCCAGTTGTGAGTTGTGACATGTAAATTTATTCTCTTTGGTTACCCGAGTTCAATAGTTGGTTATCTTTGCTAATTTGTTTAAATTATGGCAGTAACGCCTTCAGAATTTACCAATGAAAATCAATTAGGCATATTATTTGTAGGCGTTTTATTGAAATATATCATCTGAGAACATTAATTGCTTTGTAATAGATATAAAAATAATGTTGATAAAGTTCTATAAACCCCTTTACGGAACTTTATCAACATTATTTTTATCTATATGTGTATATATCTATTACAAAGCAATTAATCTGGAGACTATCTAAAGCAGAGATCGTGCTGTTCGTAATAATATTAAATTGGGTTACGTTATATAGGACCAGTTCAATTTGCGGAATGGTTGTCGTTTTCTATACAAATTTGTTTAATGGGCAGGTTGGCGTGGTTGGTAAATGCTTGCATTTCACGCCGCTGGTCATGGGTATCGATTCCCACCCAGGACAGATATTTGTCTAATTGTACTGAGTCTGGGTGTAATTATCTATATAAATAGGTGTTTACAAAAGAAAAGTAGTATATATTATATCAGTTATCTGATTTCCGTAATACATGTTCTGCTTAGTTTGGGATCAGATGGCCGATTATAGAATATTATTATCACTTCCATTATTTTAATCATCTGCATTGCGTTTATATTGAAATACTCAAATAAACATACATAGTGTTTATTTGAGTACACACATCAACACAATCTAGGGATATTGAACATTTCATTGATTATCTAGAAAACTATAAACATTTTGTTATGACTGTAAATGGAAGAATTAAAGATAATTTCATGGCCGATATTTAAACATTAACAACACGATGCGATTTTGTTTTTCTAATTAATAAAAGTCTTAAATTAATTAAGCCATAGAAAATTACTGAGTGAACAAAAACATTTTATTCTTATAAAATTATTCAATCGAATTAAATGAATAAAAATCTTACCAAATCTGATAATCAGTAATCGGTATTTCCTCCTCTAACATTAATCACACAGCGGCAACGATTTTCCATACTTAAAATTAAGGTGTCAATGTCTTGCTGGGGTATGCAGTCCCAAGTTCTTTTTAAATGTTCGAAAACTTGTTCTTCTGTTGTCAAGTTGGGCGGAAAATCCCTCAATGCTCTTCGCTGTAACATGTCCCAGGCGTGTTCAATTGGGTTTAAGTCTGGCGACTGTGGAGGCCAATCTAATACCTGAACATCGTGTTCTCGAAGGGCGGCCCTCACCAGCCGCGCTGTATGGGAAGGTGCATTGTCATGCATGAGCTGAAATTCTTGCCCCGTTAGGGCCCTGAGCGGGACAATGACACGTTCTACTACCTCCTCACGGTATCTATGGGCAGTCATGCTGCCCTGAATCCAAATGAGTTGGGTTCGTCCGCCGATTCGTATTCCTGCCCACACCATAATTGTCCCGCCTTGGTAAGAGTGGACCTCCTGTGGATGTCGGAGACGGCTGACCCTGCCTGGAGTTCTCCAAACGCGTGTTCGTCTCGAATCTGGATGAAATCCATAGCGGGACTCATCAGTGAACAGCACCAATGACCATTGTTGATCACTCCATGTCAAATGTTCTTGAGCCCATAAAAGTCGCCTACCGCGATTGCCACGTCGCAGCGCTGGGACTCGTAGCGGTCTGCGAGCATGAAGACCAACTTCATGCAGCCTCCTTCGCACGGTTTGGTCGCTCACCAGCAGCTGCTGACCCTCCTGGAGCCTTTGCACTAGTTGCATCGCTGTGATATTGGGTAGTCTTCTGGCGGTCATTTGGAGAAATCGATCCTGTCTCTGAGTGGTAACACGATATCTACCTGTGTGCCGTTCTGCCACATCTCCAGTAGCGCGATAACGTGACCACAGCCTGGATACCACATTTTGGCTTGTGCCCAGAGACTCAGCAACGACGCGTTGAATAGCACCGTTTTGTAACATGCCAACTGCCCGTAACATTTCATCTCGACTCAAATGATGGCGTGGCATGACGCTAAAAAGCTTACACAACCAATTGAGAAAAGAAAATAAAACAATTTATCAGGTTTTCTTCAATTAACACGCAAAAAAAATTTTAATGCAACTTCTTGAAATTAGATACAACTCAAGATTGCGCTGTGCTTTGCGTGTTTTCATTTGTTTCTCATTTTAATTTTTAAATTTTGAATAAAGAATAGACAAGGTTTAAATCTGTAAATAAACTTTTTAAGGAAACTAAATAGGTTTTAAACAATAAAGCCATGTTTGATTTCAAAATAACGTATCCCTAGACTTTGTTGATGTGTGTATTTCATTAAAAGTTACACTGTGAACCGTGAACCGAAACTAGATAACTCCATAACAGGTAATTCCATTGAAACCAGATAACTGATTATTACATATACTACTTTTATTTGTAAATACATATTTATAAAGATAATTACACCCAGACTAAGGCCAAACAGACATGTTCATGTGCACAAATAAATGTCCTGTCTGATTTAAATATGTTTAATGTAGACACATATTTCTGCAATATATTTATATATGTTCTCAAACGTGCTCAAAGTGGTCTCTAAAATAGTTACTCTTATAATTGACATGAGACATGTCACAGGAAATCCTCGTGTAACTTGCGTGTGAACCGTATATGAATGAACACATATTTTACTATTTATATCAATAACAGGTTTACGTACTATGACTTTTATATTGATACCATAACGGAAATATGACTTCCTCCACATCGAGAGCAAGAATTTAGGTCACAATTACAACTTAGCCATAGGATAAAAAATTAGGCGCCTATACTACTACTTACTATTAAGTTTAATTAAATCGATATTTTTTCGACTATTATATTTATTTTAAATAAGTCAGCACCCGCACTGGGAATATATACCTAACAAATATCTGATACAAATACAGTGCGTAAAACTATAACAGCCTTATTTAAAAACGCTACTTAAATTTAAGCCAGCCGCTTAGCCATTATGAGGCTATAGCCTCTTTACATCATTCTGTCTCCCGCTTTGCTCTGGAGGGAAGTGGAACTATTCATTTTCTAACTCCTCCTTTTTTCTGTTTCTGATTCAATTCGTTGCGGGATCCAAGACAGTTAAAGCGATTCCCCGGGACATGCCTGAGCTTCACCGCTCAGTGTCATTTCATTGTGTGCCACTGTTGATCCTGGCTTATAGGAGTTGCAGTGGTGGGTAAGAGGAAGGGACTAGTCCCGTTAAAAAAAAGCCGCTTAGCCATGGGTTATCGAAATTTTCATTTAAAAACCCGATTTAAATTTGACCCGCGGTTAAGTCACGTCAAAATTTAAACCGCGCCGGCCCTTGGTTTCAACCTTTTTTTTTGACTCCTATGGAGCAATGGCTCGCACGTTCAGGGTTTAAACCTTGTTTAAATATGGCGGATATTATTTGCATCAGCTGACGTTTTGTTTGACATTTGTTTGTGAATGGAGGTTTTATGGAAATTATTAGCTCTTAAGTTTTAAAATACATACTGAATTTCAGTTGGATTCTTATCATAACTTTCAAAAATCCATCGAAGAAAATCAAAAGTCTTTAAAAAAGCACTGTTACGATCATAGATCTATCATTCCATGTCTACCGTAGAGAAAAAATCATAAAGTTTGCACACAACATTCGATTTAGTCGATTAATTTTGGTCAAGCTCTATATGAGACCCAGAAATGTTGACAGAGTTAAATAAAATGACGTTAGCTGAGATACCTTTAAGTAGGGTTTTAAAATAAAGAAATAGTTGAGCGGGGTTTAAGTGGTTGAGCAGGGCTTAGCTGAGACATGGTTAAGCGGCGGATCACGAAATTATTTTAAACAAGAAAGTTAATGTAAAATTTTAAAGTAGATACGCGATCACGCGTTTGGGGGTTAATAAAGAATATGAAAGCGGAAATCCTGAATGAAATTTCATATAGATATTATCTACTCAAACTTCGAGAAAATAGAACAATAATTTTACGGTTAACGGTAGGCTACGACTAGTCTAGAATTACTCACATCTGGCTAGGCATAATAGTTATAATTATAGTCTTAGTCCACCGACGGCTGTGTGACTAATTCGCTCTACCTCTATACTCTCATTACCAGAATGTGACACTTTTACCACCAAAACTAGGCAAGGCCGTACAAAAAGTAAACCAAACAAATAAACACATGTTGTAATATATTTTAATGATTTCTTTTATTTAATGTAAGTTGTCGGCCGTGAAATATAATAATAACGTAATTGTATATTGCAATATATACCTGTACCATAGTTATAATAATTAAGCCGTGCCTATACTGCAGAGTACATGTTTCTATCGGTGACAAATCTGACTTGTGATTTTATTGGACCAGGGATCAGTGTACCGCGTACGCAGCGTATAATTTGCGACCAGTTTGCAATCAATTTGAATTTAGCAATCAATGTATATCATTATAACATAACATATTTATCTCATTATGATTTTATCATGCAAAATGTTTTGCATCCAGTTATTAGGACAATTATTTTATTGATACTCGAGCCGCTTAGGCGTATTTTAATTTCGTTCGGGTATAAGTAGATCCGTTAGTCGATAAAAAATGGCTTGAGAAAATTGATTTCGACAGCAAATTATCTATTATATAGTACCGCGGCGCACAGCTGGTAAGTATATAATAATGACATTTAAATACCAAATACTGGTTAAAATTGGATCTAGACTACTTTTTTCCTAATTATTTGATTGTACCCATATGTGGCAATCAAATTTATATTGAAATTGTAATCAATTAGATAACAAATTAATAATTCACTTTGTGAATAACTACTTTGGATAATTGAGTGGCCATATAGCTAGGGTTGCCATTATTGTTGAGAACTGATACGGGACTTATTAGTGGCAAATAAATAAAAACTGAAAATAAGGCTATGAACGGTTTATTATAATAAAACATCGCCCCTCCCTAACCTCTCCTCGCAACCATGCGCCCCGCGTGGCTCTCGCTTGACGTCGGCTTCGAGCCTTTAGTGCGTGTATATTGAAATATTGATAAACGGGACAAGAACAGAACAAGTTACAATACGTGATACTTAAATACGGTGACGGTCCCGTATTTACGGGACGTATGGCAACCCTAAATATAGCGTTCCTAAAACTAACCGATGTCCAACCTGTTTTAGTACTTCGCTTTCCTGAAATTTTACTGCAACGAAACATTACATTCTGTTGCCGTCAATTGGGTTTAATTATTATTGTATTCAAATTAGGTACAATGTGATTGAAACTGCTTGAATTGAAATTGGTTCTCGAGGGTCTTATGAAATTGATTTAACAAGTTTATCGTACTATCAAATTGCCCAAAGAGAGCCCGAAGGTATCATAAACCAGATGTAAGTGTTTATATTCAATTGGAGGATGCCAAACATGTGTTGATGGAGTGTGTAAGAGGCGAAGTTTTAAAGCAACAGTTACAGTTACAATTGAATGATGTTGGTGCATGTAATATTGTGTTAGCTACACCGATATCTAGAGTATGTACTGTTAATGAGTCCTAGTTTAAGTTAAATATATACTACGTAGTCTTACGGAAGTGACATCGTCATTTAATGTACACAGCCTCCTTAAATAAAATAGCTAAAAAATGGACAGTCTTTGGGGACTGCCAATGGCAGTAAAAACTATTTATTAATTTCTCATACTCGGAAACTTGTGTTTATTTGATCCGAGTAGTGTGTGGAAGGTGTTACTTCCCACTTTTGGACGGTAAACACTCATAGTAATTTCTTCCCTCCCTATGGTGGGAATAAATTAAAAAAGAAGAACAGAATTTGGTTAGGCAGTCGGCTGTAAAATATCATACATAATTAAGAATAAAAGTGCACAACGCCGCTAAAGAAGTTACCCTTTCAAAAATGCTGCGGTCAAAGACCCTCCATCTTACGAATATTCGGTCAGGTCACGTGTACTGACGCTAGTCAAACATTTTTACATATCTCATAAAAGTGAACAATGCAACTAAAGAAGTTTTCACTTCAATAAAGTGTTGATATGGTACTGTGTTATTATTGACTATGTGAGAGGAGGCTGCGCTGCAGAGCGATAGTAAGGGTCTGCATCGTCACCATTATAAAGGGCTATATACTTCCAATTAGTATCTAGAACAGTATGAAGAGACTTAAAAAATAAATATTAATAACAAAGATTAATCTTAAGTTTTATTCAGCAACCTAAAACTTACTAACCTTTCATCATATCAACATCATATCAGCCGAAAGACGTCCACTGCTGGACAAAGACCTCCCCCAAAGATCTCCACAATTGCCGGTCTTGCGCTATTCGCATCCGGCAGTTTCCAGCGACCCGCACAAGATCATCGGTCCATCTAACTAACCTTTACATTGCCTATTTTCAAATACTATCAAGTTACACAAAATTATGCAACTTTTAAAAATAAGACTAAAATAAAAACTTACTGCTTATTTATTAATCCAGATACAAGGTGCTTTATTTTCGGCACATAAGCTAACATGATTTTAAAGTGGAACAAAGTAACTAATTTGCCGTTTTAGTAACTATATACAGTTTTAAGTAATGTAAAGTATGCTGTGTGGCTGACAGCAAAGAATATCATCACCCCATTTCATCCCCTGGGCGTATAAGTCGACCCGAGGGAATATCTCCTAGAGAACGGGCAGAAGCGTCCTTCTGTGTACTCTGACCATCATACTGCGATCGCCAACCCGCCTGTGAAGCGTGGTGATATTGGCATATCACAAAGGAGGGCACTTCATTGTGAAAATCCTTTGGGCAGGCCTTTGTCTAGCTGTGGAAGTGATAGGGCTGGCATGATGATTAGATTAAAGTAATTAGTGTTTCTATGATATATATAAAATGCTTTGGACATTAAGTCCGCCTTTGTACTATTTTATGTGCATATAGTTATTACCGTCGTTATTAACACAAGGTCCGTCAAAATAATAACACCTTAATATAGACAGAACCATTGACAATATTTAGTAAAAATATTAGACTTAAACTAGATAATTAAACGTAAACAAAATCTCTTGACAATAACTTGATACGAGCTAGCTAAATATCATTGCTATTATAAAATAAATTTTATGAATGTTTTCATACAATCAATACAATGTGTACCTAAATATCTATGTTACTAGAAATAATAATGTATACAACTATATTACTACAAACATGTTCTGACAATTTACAAGCGCTTTTTTGAAGTCTACGTGAATAAAAACCTTTTTATTTTATTTAATAAATAAATAAATATATATATATCGAGAGGATTATGAAGAGACTAAAGAACACTGGTACACACGGCTACATATTAAGCTAAACATTCTTCATTCAAGCTGACCTCTCGTTGTATGGAAATCCTATACAACGCGGGATCAGCGTATACTGGAAATGTTTAGCCTTAATGTAGCCGTGTGGACCAAAGGTAAACTTAAATATGTATTATCACGTTTACCTTTAAGCTAAAAAGATACTGGATACTTTTAAATGCTGTCAAATTAGCAACTACATGTAGCTTATCAAACTAAGACGAGAATAAAAGATACTCCTCAAATTTATTAATCCAGGTAAAAGGTTTCTCGCTATAAACACCTTCACTGACATGTTTTTAAAGAGGAATAAATTAATTAATTTGCAATTTTAATTGTTAATTAGGTTGTTAATCTATACAAAATTTTAAGTAATTCAGGTAAATGCAGGTAACGACCCGTTTAAGGCAGTTTTGAAATTGATGTATTTTTTTAAGGTCAGCGGATGCGTACACAATTATTTTGTAGGTAAGTTATTTTTTTAAAATTTAATAAAGTAAATATAATGAAATACAAAGAGATTTTATTAAAAATATATTGATATGAGTAAGTCAAATGCTTTCATTACTGACCCCTCTCAACGGCATTGAAGCTATTAATGAATTTTTACGAAAGTACTAGCTGTCCCGGCGAACTTGGAAGTGCCATATTTTTTGCCATTTTTACTGTCTAAAGACTAAGACTTTATTAAATATTTTAATGCATGGTAATGTACAACATTTTTTTTTCTTCCGTAGTGCCCATCTAAACTTATTGGTTGTTTAGCGAGATGTCGATCTTCAGTGTTCGAACTATGGTGAGTCGCAGTACAGTTTGGTCGAATAAGCGTTAATCTCACATCCATTTGTCGAGCTCACGTAGTATATATGGCGTTTGCGTCTGTTACAGACGATTTACGGCGCATTGTCTGAGAGACATTTGTTATTGTGGCTAAACAAACCGATGCGAGAGCGACATAGCCTGCCGCAGGCCTGACAAGAGAAGTTTGCGGTGGTTGGTGCCGAGCCGCTTTCATGTCGCTTCTGTCTCTTATCAGCAAGTACTCCGAACCAGGCTTCATCATAGATCTTACGACCCTCCACTTCACGTTTGCGCCATTCGACTCTTCTCGTAGTACACTAAAAAAAACAGCTCTGTTTTGTTCTTCTAAAATCAACAATATAAACGATATTAACTGACTAGTGTAGGTACGTCACTTAGTTAAGGTTTAAACTAAATTACACGTATGCGACATCATAGAATACCGTCACCTGTGGTAGGGCGTAGAAGTTGACCCGAGGGTATATCTCCCAGAGAACGGGCAGCAGCGGCTCTCTAAGTTTTATGAGCATCATACTGTGATTGTCAACCCGTCTGCCAAGCGTGGCGATTATGGCACATTCCAAATTATGGACACAAGTCTATTGTATAAATCTTTTAGGGAGCCCCTTGTCCAGCTGTGGAGGACAGTGTAGGCTAACATCATGGTGTTAAGAGCGTAAATAACAACCAGTTATATGAAATATAATTACTTGTTGATAGTCGGATGTTTTTGATTGAGATTCGTTCAGTATTAATGTAGAATTGAGAATAGAAGTATATTTTGTAGAGCGCCAACAATATACAACAAGCTACTAAAAGCACTCAGAGATACACACGATATTACAAGTTTTAAAAGAAGGTTACACAAGTTACTTACCACTAAGTACTACTCAACACAGTAATATTTAGATGATAAGAATATGTCTGAACTGCTCAACTAGACCTTATAGAAACAGAATAAAATGTTATTGTTATTAATTGTTGTTTTATCTATCTTACCAGTAATTAGTTTAATTACAATAATATTTAAAAAAAAAACAACAATATTTCACTAAGAATATAATCATGCTATAAAATTTAAGACATAGGTATATAATAATGACATTTGCACACCAAATACTGGGTAAATATGGATTTGGACTACTTGTTAATTTAAGACCTGTTATTTGATTGTAAATTGTCAATTCTAATTCCTAACTTAATCTCTATTTCAACTTCAATTTATTTGCCATATTTGGGATATTGCAAATAAATTGAAATAGAGATTAAGTTAGGAGTTGAAATTAATCGTCCAAGTTTTACTTATTTTTAGTGAGTTGGTGAATCATATTATAAATTATAACCGACCCGTATAAGTCCGTAATAATCTCAATGAGAAGCTATCTCGGACTCTAACTCTATTTCACCCTGCCTGCAGTGTGTAAGCCAATTCCAATGCCGATGAAAAATAACAGATTGAGAGCACGGGTTGTTAATATCTTAGTGTTAACTATAGAAATAGGTTTTACAGAGTCTAGAGAATAGATTATGGTAGTTAATTTGAAAGTAATGTTATTATATTTCTTATTTGGTTTACATTTATTTCTATTTATTTTATGTCAGTTGCCACGTCTTCACGGTTCCCAACAACCGATTCTGAGGCTCGATAAAACTAATAACTGTAGGGCAAAATGATTTTCCAAATACTCATATGGTTCTAAAGAACAGTGACAAAAAATATAATATTTACCCTCCGATGGTCTTTCCGCAACAGGTGAGTTCTAACCCGGCTTTCAGGTAATATTTACATTTGTAGTTGTATCGGCCCATGATGAAATATTTTTGATATATATATATATATATATTTTTTTTTTCTTTTTTCGTACTTTCTTAATTTTTTTCACGATTAGCAGCCGGTGGTCAAAGTTCACAGAGAGACGCCGCTGCCCGTTCTGTTGCTAGGTATTTAGAAGGTATTTCCTCGGGCCAACTTCTATGCCCCCCATAGGATGAGATGGGATGGTGATATTCTTTGCCGTCTTTATTACATCATAGTCATGAGTAGATACCACTCCCTAATCTACGTCCGTTATTTATGCTACACCTTGTATATGTAAGTACCTTCTCTCAATCGACAATGGCCATTACCGTGTGACTCAAATTAAGTAATTTGTTTCATAAAAAGCATGGGAAATGTTGAGGGAGACTTTATAAACTAGCAATTTGTAGACAGGTGTAAAAACGAAGTAGCGAAGTGATCGATCCCGCGTACAATCAGCGGCAACATCGGACGATTTCGGAGAGGATTTTTTTTAATACCCTCAGAATTCTTTATACAATTATCTGTTTGACAGTAATTTATTTTTCGTGCGAGGCAATGAGAGCACACGCCTAAAGTAAGAATGACGAAACGTAGTGCACAGGAGAAATTAGAACAATACGAATCCAAAATTAGAACGCAAAGGATAAGGACGATAACATTGCAGATTAGTCGAACATATTACTGTGTGTTAAAAATATATTAAGACGGTATTTTCAAATAGATAAATACAAAAGTAACATAACACAAAATAATAAATGATCAAACGAACTTCTATATAATAATGATCGAACTTCACTTCAAGAAGTTCGTTTGATCATTTATTATTTTGCGTAATATGTTTTCTTGCTTTTAACCTAGTTGAAAATACAGTGTCTAAACACGGTGAAAGTATTTAACGCGGTTAAGGTAATATCCCCTTTTGTAAAAGTAAACATTAAAATCTCGAAAGTAACTAACGGAAAATTATTACTCGGGTCGGGTGATCGAGTAATTTTAATGGTAATTTTTAGTATCAATGATTCTGAGATTTTAAATCGCAAACAGACATTTATATGTCTGTTTGCGATTGTAAATCTCAAAACAAGGAACGCTTTTAGTTTCACGTAAATCTATATTTATATTAAACTAAAAGTGTACCTTGGTTTACTACGTAACCTTCAAAAATAGTATAGAAATCATACACAATAGGAATCAATAGATCCATAACCATACTCCGCAGCGAATTGTCAAAACATTCGAAAGATATATGTTTGCTCTAGAACTATCAGTTGGAAGATCAATTATCTTCAATCATATCACAACATTGCTCCACCACATATTGGAAGTAGTAATATGAATATTAAAGCTATCTTAACTTAACGGCAACAAGAGTCATTATCAGACGAAAGTGTTACCATTTATGCAACGCGGATGTTACACGAGCTTACGAGAAATTCGTGAGGTGATTACCAAATGGCCTGGCATGTGGACGCGTGCCACCCACAATGTACGTAGATATCGTAACCAACACAAACGTATATTAAATGTTAAGGAGATGTTTCTAGGTCTAAAAAAATGGACAGTGCTCTTTAAGATGATCATAATAATCTATCTTGTTTTTATTTTGTGATTTTTATTTGTTATGGCTAAGTTAGACATAGTAATTATCAACCTCTTTGCTCCCAATTCTAATGGGCAAGTTCCCAGCATAAATAAGACGGTGTTAGCCAGCTACAGCCGAAGTACTTACTTACTTATCGTATGGGCAGTGGTTACCCTAGCGTCAGAGTTGTTCAAGCCGCCCATTAGGCCTCAGGCATGGCTTAACGACTGTTGCCTAATAGCTACAACCGGGACCGACAGCTTGACGTACCCTCCGAAGCATGGAGACGCTCAGAAATTAAACCACTTTGGCAGTCACCCATCTATGGACTGACCGCGAGCCTAGTTGCTTGACCTCGCCAATCACTTACGGACCGGTAAGAGCATCTGGCCATGAGCGCCTCTACAGCCGAAGTGAGAATCTTAAAATATTTTAATAAACATCTTAATTCTGCCCGACTGCAATAAATACTTTATTTTTACATAGGTACATTTACTTTTTACAAAAATAACAAGTAATTTTTAATACCTACTGGCAATTAAATATACATGCCTTCTCATTCAGATGATCAATATAACGGGTCCAAGTTCAAAATCCTTCTCACATTGACTTTAGTACAAAGCGAATAATTATAGATTCATTGAAGTTGATTCCTTGAAGTTTGCTATGTATTTATAAATCTTATGCAGAGGACGAAATAAGGATAATAAATGCGCGGCAAACATTTTTAGTTACGCGGTATCGTAGTCGCACCGAAGCTGTGTCGAAAGTAATATCTACAAATTAATAAATAGGAATATATTTGTATTAAAGTAAGATTAAAAAAATACATAACAGGTATCAAAATAAAAAAGAAACATCGATATTGTTGTCTACATTCCGAAAACAGGTGACAGGTTTTTATTTAACATGTATATTCATTGTTATTTACTAAATTAGTTTCTTAGACTAAAGTTTATTTTTCTTTATTTGTATTGAATGGTGGAATTTGTATGAATACAAATAAATCTACGATTTTAAAAGTCTTATTACTTTGACTTACGGTCCATTTCAATTTGTTTTGACTGTATAGGGTTAATATGACAATAAAACCCGATGTTTTAAGTATTTTGAAAAAAAAATTACTTATATTAAAAATGATATAAATCGATTCAGTAAACGATTCTGAACAAACTATTTTCAGGATGTGCGTTAATGAAGTTACATGTTGTATACCTAGATACTTAATTGCACACAACTATCTGTCCTGCGGGGAAATGTTCAATTTCCCCGACACGTCGCGTGAAAGACAAGCATTTAGTTACTCTAAGTTGTATTCCACACCAACGGTGGTCCATAGTTGATGTGTCTAAGGCACGAAGCCTGATGAGGTTTATCTCCAATTTAATCGGATCGTTAAAAGCGCTGTAGGCGCCCAAAAAATTACCTCACCTGCTCTACGGCAGCAATAAAGGTTATCTTGTCCTAAATGGTGCACCTTGACTTCAAGGTGACACATATGGGGTTCTGCCTTAGAAGTTTAGGTGAAAATTTACAGCGACAATTTTCGCGATGGATTGCTTTTGGTCAGAAGCCCGCTGTGCATTCACTAGTGCCAAGAAGACGCAGATGAGCCTTATTGTTTGTAAGTGTTCGTCCCCTTAAGTAACATTAAAAAAATGCCGTTTTGGAAGGCTTGAGGCTAAGCACTTTTTATTCGATCATACCCTTTTTTTAATTCTTATGGACTTCGACTTCCCTGGGGCAGATGTCCCTACGGAGAGGCATGCCGGACTCAAACCGGCTAAAACCCCACAGTGGCAACTCTCAGCACATGGTGGAGGGACACCAGGATCTTCAGTGGAACGCACCCGGATTTCGTCTATACCCTTAGTTTTTATTCAGCCGTGTGGTTCTCGGCTCCGAAAGAATAACAGGGCTACCCCATTACATCCCGTGGGTGTCGAAAAAAGGTGACTAAGGGATACAGCTGGCAGTCGGACAGTAACGTTACCTGTGTACTAACTGCCACCTAACCGCGGTCGCCAACTCGCATGCCAAACGCGGTGACTACGGGTAATCACCGCGCTTGGCATGCGAGTTGAGAAATGGCAAATGGCAACGTTATAGAAACCTTTGGGGAAGGCCCAGCAGTGGACGATGTCAGGGTAATGATGATGATGATGATACCCTATGCATCGCATTTTGGATCCCTATGTCTTAAAATAGAAACCTAAAACGAAAACAGTAGAAAATTGTTATATCAAAGTATACATATTTTATCGTGTATTTTGGGTGTTTCGAGCATTTAGCTGACAGCTAAATGCACGAAGGGGTCAATATGAAAATAAAATAATCCAAATAAAGACATAATAATAACACTAAATTTATGTCTATGATTGGTCAGCAATACAGAAACTTGTAAATTTGCTGTTTTTATTGATATGATTTTATTTAAATATTGACCCAGTATGTGCATGTCATTCATGAATATCACAATATTTAACAATCAATGTGTTTATTGCTGTAATAAGAATATGAATGTTTTAATTAGATATTTTTTTGTTGCCTTAAATATTGATTTCGGCCGACATTTATGGCGACAATGATGAGATTCGTTGTGACA
Source organism: Pseudoips prasinana (assembly GCA_951640165.1). NCBI lineage: Eukaryota > Metazoa > Arthropoda > Insecta > Lepidoptera > Nolidae > Pseudoips > Pseudoips prasinana. Next base: position 11,084,354 of record OX621241.1, on the reverse strand, counting down.
TTAAACATCATCATTTTAATAACTTTATCATGCTTCTCCTTAATTTTTCATTTGAAAGTATGCTCTTATTATAACCGCACCTTTTAAAAATGACTTAAAATATTGCGATGCATTGACATTCGACTATACGTGCGTGTGTTTATTTAAATAAGCTAAATTTTGCGCCACTCTATTAGGAGTAGTCTTAACTTAGGCGCAACAACATGTTCAAGGTGAAACAATACTGATTACGTACTGTTTTATTTCATTTCTATTGAAAATTTGTATGCGCTTGACCCTATATATTTTTGCTTAGCAGTAGGCATAGACAAGGTATGAGATGGAGTATATAATGAGCTAGAATTTTTACTCTGACATCCTCTTAAGGAACAATGTTGAGAAGCATTTCATAAATATCTACATTAGTTTCTCAAGATTTAAATTGAAGATTTAAACTTTCACATTTATATATTAGACATTTTAAATTATCACATTTAAAATGTGAAGGAAAGAATACGTTTATGCCCCCTATTTCTAATATTAGTTAGTCGGAAATAATTATAATACAATAAAAACAAACAAATTGGTTCACCCCGATTGACACCACCACCTTTCCAAACGACCCCGCATTCTTTGTAGCATAATTTCGGGCCACAAATCCAAGAAAATGAACTGAGGGGTCATTTACTACAATCTAATCCCAGATTAAATCTTCAATTTAAATCTTGAGAAACCAATATAGATATTTACGAATTTTGATATTAATATTTGTGATATTTTTTTTCCTAATTAATTTCAAAAAATACCACAAATTTAAATCTAATTCCATTAATAGATCTACCTCATCCATACTTAAATGTTTACATAAACACATTTAAATCTATTCTAAATTTAAAAGAATTTGCATTATTAGTAAATTATTTTTTCGCTGGGACAGACTGACTCATGCATGACGGTTCGGTTCGAACATTAGTGGTTATATTGTTCGTTTTTGGTACAGAACGCTTTAAGTCTATATAAAGCAATATTTTTTTGAACGAAATAGAACAATTGCTTAAATTAATTCAATAAAATGCAGATATAGTCCACTCACAAGTCAGTAACCTTCATTTCTAAATTAAATAATTTTGATTGCGTAACAATACGTATTATTATATTTCTACTTCCCTAATAATTATGCGCAATTTATTATACCTAATGAGATATTTATCATTGAAATCGAAAAATTGCTTTAAATTAGGTGTAGGTAATAATTTTACCTTGTTACTCGAATCAAATGCAGCTTTGTTCTATTTTATAATATTATTACACCATAATTAAAATTTAACATGCTTGTTAGACTTCTCCCTATATCCCGAATCGACCGAGGGGAAGGACGTCTTCAATTAAGTATTTAATTTTCTATACGAACGTATATTTTATTTGAAATAAAGAAATACAATATGATAGGTTATTCTGAGGAACATATGTCTGCTATTTTATATGTAACTAGCTGTGCCCCGCGGTGTTACCCGCGTTAAATTTAATAAATTTTCTTTGCTATAAACCTCACGGAGCCGGAGACCTTTCCAACGAATGCAAAACCGTGGAAATCGGTTCATGCGTTCTGGAGTTATAGCGTCAGGAAGGAAAACCCGACTTATTTTTATATAGTAGATGAAGTTTTCTTCAATTGAACTGAAACTTGTATTGTGCGATGCTCACACGATGGCAGTTTTAAGACAGGCGCCGCTTGATGGCGTTATAGGTATGAACAACGCTTGATATTGGATATAGTTTAAATTTCATTATTAACTGCTGAGATTACCTAACGTATACGTTATATTAGCGATTACGGACAAGTTCTAGAAGCGCGACGTGCATTATGTTGATTGTCTGGGGAAGCAGTGAGATCCATCTAGTCGCACTGTACTGTGTTGTACTGTTAAAAGGAGCACTGCAAAGGAGCAGTTTGTTTTTAATGTGGGTAATCAAAATTAAAGGTTACGTTATACAACTCCGTATACAGATAACAATTACATATTTATTACAACACTACAACACTCCTATAATCGAGTACAATAAATATAACACATCAACCAATGGGCTAAGTTCTATGGTCTATTAATTTACCCGAGTAAATCCCAGGCCATGATCATTGGAAGCAGGCATAATTATGTTGAGATATCTGAAGATCGCGTCCACTCCTGCAGTTTATTTAGATGGCTATGCAATAACATACACCGAAACCCCAAAAAATTTGCGTGTAACTTTCGACTGTAATCTTTCTTGGAAAGCACATGTCTCTGAAGTCAGTAGGAAGATTCACTTTACTTTTCACTCACTGAAACATCTCCAAAACTTTCTGCCTTTAAAAACGAAAATCTCTCTTGCTCAAACTCTTCTACAACCCATTCTAGACTACGCTGATTGCTGCTATCTGAATGTCACCTAGGAGCTGTTGAATAAACTTGAGCGCTTGCAAAATCTCTGCATTCGTTTTATATTTGGTCTTAAGAAATATGATCATGTCTCCAATTTTCGCAAGGATCTTAAGTGACTACCCGTTCAGCTTCGCAGGAATACTCGTATATTGTGTCTCCTCTTCAATATCGTTCACAATCCCTTATCCCCTTCCTACCTACGGGACCGTTTTTCCTATCCTCATTGCTCCGATGCTCCCTGCAGATTCCATCGTCGATCTCATCTCCTAATCCCTCAACATAAAACAGATTTTTACTCCTACTCCTATACGGTTCATGCGGTCAGGTTGTGGAACTCTCTTCCCCCTAACATTCGCCAATGTAAAACAGTATCAATATTTAAAAACCTTTTCAAAGCACATTATCTCTCTGCCTCATCCTAGTTGTACGTATATGTATGTGTATATAGATATTTATCTTTGTATTTTATAAGTATTTATGTATATTAGCATGTAGTGTATGTATATAAGTATTACTAGAAACTACACACGCTATGTTATATTTCTTTAAATTTCTCCTCTCGCGGGTCTGCTGGAAGAAATTTTATTGAAATAAGCAGTACCTTTGTACATGTTATTTTCTTTTAAAATTTCTGTTCTGTATTCCTTTTCCGTGTGTACATTAATGATTTAATAAATAAAGTAAATAACCTATATGCCAGCCAAATTACGTCCACTGCTGAACAAAAGCTCTCCTAAGAAATAGAGGGATATGCCATAATCGCCACGTTTGGCAGACCGGTTGGCGATCGCAGTTGTATGGTCAGAGTTCACAGAAAAACGCTGCTGCCCGTTCTCTGGTACGTATTCTCTCGGGACGATTTCTACGCCGCCCATGGGATGAGATGGGGTGATGATTTTCTTTATCGTCACCACACAGCGAATATAAATATAACCTATCACACCTTATTTTGACACGACCAACTCATAGCGCGCTCCGAAACTAAGGTTCGTCGACTAGTCAAACGTCACTGGTCAGTGTTGCCACATTAATAGTTATTATGAATAATCGATATAATATCGTTAACGGCCAAATCATAATAGTTATGGTTTAGTCGTTTCTATTTAAATACATATTATTGGATAATATTTATTTAAATAGAAACGACTAGCAGTGATGGAAACTCTTTTGAAATTATGCAATATTCGGTTTTTATTCAATTAGATCCAAAACACAGGCATGTAAAGGATTCTGTTGTCTTAATTTTTTAACGTATATATCTTTATAATTATTAGGTAAAAACATACAATTTCTAGCCACACACTTCTAGTAAACACACAGTTGTAAAAACAGGTAATTTAATATATATGTACAGACGCCAGCACATCAAGCTACCCCAATCTGCCAAATTTCCCCAATTGAAAGTGAACCTTTTATTTTTGTGATAAAGTTGAAAATCTATAAAAGAAAATTTCTTTTATAGATTTTCAGTAGAATTTAATTTATTATTTTTCCTTTTGATCAATTTTGTATAAATAATATAAAATTAATTAAAATATATTTTCCAATTACCACAATAGCGCAAAAAATTATATGTTTGTTTTTTTTTTGCATTTACAGTGGAAAATTCTTACCTGTGTGTCTACTTCGGGATGCGGGAAACGTAGGTCCGGCCATTGTGGAAATCCTTGTCTTTGTGCAGCATTGGACGCCTTACGAATGATATGATGATGATGATGTATTCATCATTATCATCATGGCTGTCATCTACGCTATTACGCCCAAATCCTGTTCATGAGTTTGTGGCATTAATATTAATAGTGTTAAAAAACTAATAAAAGGTGTCAAAATATACATCATACTTTGATTCGAACAGAATCTATTAAAACAAAACGGCACGATATAAAATCTCTTAATTTATTATTTATGTTTGAATCTTACAAGCTAATCTTACATAATATTTGTATAACTTGATTTATTGTAAAATATTAAAACAGATCTGCTCGTAAATGTGTATTTAGTAGTTGATAGGAAGTCAATGGTAGGCATTAGTGCAGTGATTTATTGGCACGAAGTTTATCGTTTCTTAATATCTTTAAGCTACTATATAAATAGACTAATATAAATATTTGTCTCAACTAAGTCGATTTAATATTTTCTTGAAGTTATCCGGTTCTGGTATTGGTGCTTAGAAAACATACATTAACTATTTCATTTGTTTCTTTTTAGGGTTCCGTAGCCAAATGGCAAAAAACGGAACCCTTATAGATTCGTCATGTCTGTCTGTACGTCCGTATGTCACAGCCACTTTTTTCCGAAACTATAAGAGCTGTACTGTTGAAAGTTGGTAAGTAGATGTATTGAGTATTTAATTATTAAGATTAAGATTTTTACACAAAAATAGAAAAAGAACAATAATTTTGGGGGGTCGCCATACATAGAACTGCAACTCAAAAATATTTTTTTCATCGTACCCATACATGTCTATGGATACGTCTTTAAAAATGATATTGAGGTTTCTAATATAATTTTTGTCTAAATTGAATAGATTGTGCGAGAGACACTTCCAAAGTGGTAAAATGAGTGTCCCCCCCCTCCCGTAACTTCTAAAATATGAGAGTCATAAAACTAAAAAAAATATATGATGTACATTACCATGGAAACTAACAACGAAAATTGGTTTGAACGAGATCTAGCAAGTAGTTTTTTTTTTAATACGTCATAAACCGCAATTTGCTTGCATTTAATCAACTGAAATACTTGCTGCTACGGAACCCTTCATGTGCGAGTCCGACTCGCACTTGGCCGGTTTTTTTAATATTTTTAAGTTTAAGTTAATAGAAGAGAATTTCTATCCTTAATGGGAGAATAGAGGAGAGCTTGAGCTCAAGCCGTGTAGCAAATAAAACTAAGACCGAAAAATCCACTAACCAGGGTGATTATTGATGTGGAGAGAGACGTGCCTCTCAATTTCAATAACCAGACTGAGCTTAAATTCAAAGCCTAGTTTAAGAACAAAAGAAAAGAAAAGAAAAGAACTTTTACAGACACAGATATGACTATTATGATGACAAACCAAAATATGGGCACATAAAATTTTGGTTTATCATATGTGTATGTTCACCATCACTGTTCAAACTACATAGTTGTAAGGCCATAATGCGCAACTGCTGCCCTACATTAATACGTAAAGATGGGTCCAATCATCAGCTTGATTCTTAATTGCTTCTCTGATTTCATAAGCGAACCTGATAACCTGAAACGCCAACATGAATTGGCTAGCCACTTCCGTTTCATAAATCTAATATTCAATCAACTATACCAATATGTATACGTTTGTGATAATTTAATTTTAGTGCCATCTATAATGCTAGGTTTTATAAATCTTAGGTACCGCGTACCAGCCACAGTAACAGTACATTCATACTGCAGCACTGGATTAAGATTTGTGAATGTGAAACGTGTGTACTCATTACACATGTGTCACATTAATTGATTAAATTACTTAATACTTTAATTAACAAGTCCTGCAAAAGTAAGGAACGATTCTATTTTAATTTTTAAATATAAAAAAAATATAAAAAGAATATTTATTATTATTATAATATATATTTTTTATATTTAATTCTATTACAAATATAGTATTAGATCCGGGACTTATATTTAATCATATAGAATTATAATTTGTAACACAAACAGTAATAAAAAGTCATCAAGGAAATTATTTTATAGATGGCGCCGTGCAGTTTCTAGAAGGAGTTGGTGAGATTTTCCGACGGCGTGTCACCTATCATAGACTACTGTCTTGGTCTTACGATAACAATTGGGGCTTTTGACTAAGCTTCTGTATGCTGAGCTTCCACAACTATTGGGACTTATTTTATTTTATTTCATAGGTACAAAAACAGACTACAGACTAATAACAAATTAATAATATCATTTTCTTATAACGCTGTTAAATCTGAGATCCAATTATATCTGTACACAACATTTAAAAATTACCAAAATTCTGTGAGTTAAAACTAGGAGTTTGAGAGGAATATATAACTAGTACGATTATTACAATAATTTAAATTTAAAATACACTAATTAACAGAAAAATGAACATTGTTGTCCTTTGCTAAAAACAATTTGAATGCATTATAGCTTTGATGAAATATATCAACTTTGGAGCATATTTTGTTGTACTGTCTACACATTCTTAGTATCGGACTATTTTGAGAAACATTATTATTAAAATAAGGTAGAGTAAACAGTTGTGGAGTACGCACGGATCTGGTTGGAACCTTAAAGTTTAACTGGCTAATGAGAAGACTATCCATAGGGCCGTTTATAATTTTATGTAGAATGCACTTAGTCTAATAGCCAACGGATTATAGCTTTGCTTCCAACTTACTAACTAATTAACTAGTGTGACTTTGTCCTACCTTATATGCAAGTATAAATTTCAATATACTCTTGGCGCTATTCAAGGAATTACCTTGATTTTTCCTGGCCTAACCGGTCCTTTTCAACCGAACGTTACAAATTTAATTCTACTTAAATTGCTAATTCCTTGAAGTCAATACTTCAGTTACAGACATATTTTACTACTTCTTAGCACTACTAAATACTACTTCAATTGAAAGGTTGAACTCCACCTTTACAGAATATTACTTTAACTTAACACCGAGAGTATTAGGTTATAAAATAATTGCATTGTCAAGCCTCTACTTAGTACTATTATATTGTACATTGTTACTTTATAGCTTTGGTCAAGGTGTTAATTAATTAGCCCTTGAGAGATAACAGCCCTCATTGCTCCATTCATCTGTTTTATGCTTGTATTATAACATTTAATAAATAGGCAGTTCTACAGAATAATGGTCTATAATCACGAAGGCATCACACATTTTAGTGCAGATAACAATAAAATTTAATGTAACCTTATTACACTCATCACAATGAGAATCATAACGCCATTGTATAGACCTATGTCATTAAATAATTAGGTATATATAATTCTGATTCTCTTCATCGTAGAGACAATGGATAATATTTGGTCGCATATTATATCAATGGTGTCAATGTCATTGACCCTGAAGGGTTTGTTGCTGTTGTTTTTATACTTGATCCATTGTTAGTAACTAACAACAATTGTTCAAGTAAATTTGTAAAAACAATAACAAGAGAAGCGGGTAACGGGTCAATGAAGAAAAGGCTGCCAAAAAACATTTAAATTTTGTTAATATTTTATTGTATATGTAAATGAAACATTTGATTCGTTGGACAATTGTCTTTCTTTGTATAAATACTTTATTACGGATAAACGCGTACGCTCGAATTTTTTTTATATTTTTTAAGATTGAGGTGTTCTCTGTAAGTGATCGGAAACGCTCGGCACCTATTCGCGCGATCAGACTATAGAAGGATGACCGCCAAAGTGGTTTAATTTATTAACGTCTCCGTGATTCCCAGGACACGTTATCTGTCCTTCTCACTTGTGGCATTGGCAAAAGTCGTGAATCAGCGCCAGACGATAGAAATTACGTTAACGATTTGAAACGCGATTAACATCTTGCGTTTTCTAATACTTGGCTGGATTGGCCGCTCTTGATACCATCTACCACGGAGTCATGACTTCAAAGAGTTACACGGGTCGTGCGTGTACACAGGGATCGAGAACTCTGCAGAATCTAAAAATAACCTATGCAGTATATTTAAATCTTTTATATTTTTAAAGTTCGGGAATGAGTTTTGTAGGAAGTAAATATTATTTACATTCAGCGTAAATGTTAACTAAACCCAACCAAAGTTGAACTATTTATGGGTCACACAAATAGATGTCCGGCAAGGGACAAGAGTATTTACTCTTAAATTAAAATCACGTATTAAAATCTATGTTATTTAACATAGATTTTAATTTTTAATTGGTTGTCAGCCCTAAAGACATTTTGAATGCTTTCAAAAGTATGAATATAATAAACTGCACGTGTAGCGCAGCGGCTAAGACAGTCGCTTCGCCGCTTCGTGTCGCGGGTTCGACTCGCGACACTTACTCACAATTTCCAAATCGCCCTTAAAATCTATGTTAAATAACATAGATTTTAATACGTGATTTTAATTTTAGAGTAAATACTCTTAAATTAAATCACGTATACGTTATTCTGTTCTAACTGTCTCAAGTAAGTGTCTGTAAGATTTAATAACATTTTTTTACAAAGATTTAGTAGCGGAACAGTTCTAAAAGTACACTCCCAGATCCCAGATAAATAGTGTTTAAATCGTTTGACAAAATAAGTTGAAGTCGTTTGTTTATTTTTAGCAGAATAATTAATTAAAACATTTATTGAACCATAACTGACAGTGATTAGACACTGTTAATTGACAATACACAAGTAAATATATGATAACGCTTTTGGTAACTCCGGTATCCTGTCAATATTATTTGATTTATTGAACCAAAAGCTATAATCAAATTAATTAAATTGTATATTAACAAGTCAACAGAGTGACAGTAAGTTGTATCAGTTGATATACTAATGATTTTACCAGCAATAGATTGGGTAATTTCTATATAGTATATAGTAAATGCTAAGCGATATACTCTTTAAAAAACTCTTCTACACTTTTCTTTGTACTAACTGATTTGAAGTTAATTGGGAAAATCTGGAAAGTATTCCCTATCGGATCAAATAATTATACAAATCGGTTCATAGATACTGAAGGAATCGCGTAAACTAGTGTTTGCAAAAGAACCTTTATTGGCGTCGACAGTGTCTGAGTTTCTAAGGTCTAATTTTCTTATACATGTTGGCATGAAGAGACAGACAAAACATTTGTTAGCGAACAATATTAAGCGTCTATGCACATGGCATGCACGGAACGTGCGCGTACACAGGTATGGAACCGCCTTTATATTTATTATTAATTAATAACCTCCTCCCTTGTTTAGGTCGTTTAGTAAAACGACGTCATATCACAATACGTCCGTTATAAGTACCTGTCTTGGTATGTCTGTTAACCTTAAGCTGTTATCATGCTAAGGAAAAGTCATCATCATCATCATCATCATATCAGCCGAAAGACGTCCACTGCTGGACAAAGGCCTCCCCCAAAGATCTCCACAATTGCCGGTCTTGTGCTATTCGCATCCAGCAGTTTCCAGCGACCCGCACAAGATCATCGGTCCATCTTGTAGGGGGCCTGCCCACGCTGCGTCTTCCGGTTCGTGGTCGCCACTCGTGAACCTTTCTGCCCCAACGGCCGTCGGATCTACGAGCTATGTGCCCCGCCCACTGCCACTTTAGTTTTGCAATTCTTCGGGCTATGTCGGTGACTTTGGTTCGCCTGCGGATTTCGACATTTCTGATTCGATCCCGCAGGGAAACTCCGAGCATAGCCCTCTCCATTGCTCTTTGGGTGACCTTGAGCCTTCTAATAAGGCCCATAGTGAGCGACCACGTCTCTGTTCCGTATGTCATCACTGGCAACACACACTGGTCGAAGACTTTCGACTTGAGACACTGCGGTATTTTGGACGAGAAGATGTTACGTAGCTTCCCGAACGCTGCCCAGCCGAGTTGGATTCTACGATTGACCTCCTTCTCGAAGTTGGACCTACCTAGTTGGATGGTCTGTCCTAGGTAAAGTAGTCCCTATTATTATACTATTAAGGGCATTGGAAAAGCTGAGTGTGTCCTTTAATAATGAAAACAAAAAAACGATAGAAAAATTGTACAATAGATTTGCACGACATTTGCTAGTTTCAGATATTTTAACTTATAGCGATACTAGGGCATATATTTCTAGTCAAGATACATATACCCATAACTTATTCTGCTAATCTATAAACTTAAGTATTATGAATGAAAAACCTACAGAAGTCATGATTTTTATTTACCTTGTTAATAAATAAAAGCATTTCAGAAAATATCAAATGATTTCCCCGCTTTATTATGTCGAAGCATTTCTTCGACATATTATATTTAATGCCACTGTACCGGCCGGCATGTGCAGTAGTAAAGAGCGAGCTTTTGTAAAACAACAATTAGGTTTCCAAAAGGAAAGACTTCATACCAGATTGCTAAGCCAGAGGTTATGGGTTCGATTCCCACTCGGGACAAATTTGTGTGATGATCACGATTATTTGTTCTGTGCCTGGGTGTAATTCACAATACATATATTAATGTATTGTGAATTAATTTAGAAATATACAAGTATGTATATCAGTTGTCTGATTGCCATACCACAGGCTCTGCCTACTTTGAGATCACATGGCAGTGTGTCAGTTGTCCCAAGATACTTAATTCTTAACTCATTAAAAGTCGTGCATTATACCTATTGTACAACTTTTCTTTTATTGACAGTTCTAATCCATGTTGCCGATTTTTGTAGAAAACTAACCACAGAATTTACTAATTGGGGCAGAACGTATTATTAAAGGTACATAGGATGGTTTTTAGTATCAGTTCGTTATTTAAATATTGAAATATGTCGTTATATTATCCTAGAAAATTAACTAACCGTGAAATTTTAACTATATTGTTTTATTTATTTTATCATCATCATCATATCAGCCGAAAGACTACTGCTGGACAAAGGCCTCCTCCAAAAATCTCCACAATAACCGGGTCCAGCACTATCCGCATCCAGCGGCTTCCAGCATCCCGCATAAGATCATCGGTCCATCTTAAAGGGGATGCTGCGTCTTCCAGTTCGTGGTTGCCACTCGAGAACCTTTATTTATTTAATTTAATTTTAATAGGATCTGAAACCTAGACCTCTATTAATTGGACATTTATAAATATAATTTTAGATGAAAATGTGAGTCATGTTATGTTTGTGCTAAGAATACAATTTAGTCGAGTATTATTGATCAAATGATTCAGACTTAGTACCTACTTTTGAACTTATTAAGTGTCCGTATTTAGAACATAACATATTGCAGTCGTAATTGATTGCCTGATTTGATTAACTTTGGTCACCAGCAAATGACTAACAAAACATAATGTAATTTTTTGTTGGTTAACTACCAATTATAGAAGAACGGTACAAAACCCACCAACACGACATTTGATTTTGAAGCTTATGTCTATGTTAAAATTTGATTTTGTTTCTCTTGTGTTGTTTGTACTCCTTTCCTATATTTATCCACAGTTTTATTTAATATGACGAGGTGAGGACAAACATTCATACAACCTATTCAAATGCATTTGATGGATACAGAGAATCTTTACGTGCATAACTTTTTTAACTAACTGCTTTCAAACGGCATAACTCATTTCCAGGAAATTTAGTCGCCATAATTAGATCATAGTTATATTTTAGTATTATAGTTTTTAGGGGTAAAAAAGGTTTGGAGAACTGTTTTCGTTAAAATAAAAATAATATAATTAATATATTGGTAAACCCAAATCATTTATATGTATAAATACTGCTTTAAAAATAAACAATAGATAACAACAGAAACAACGGAAAATCGCATACCATATATATATATACCGTATATATATATATATATATATATATATATATATATATATATATATATATATATATATATATATATATATATATACCGTACGTACCGTATATACCGATACGTACAGTCGAATTCATAAGTTTCTTCACTTTGAAGTCCAAGAAAATGAAATCGAATAAATTAGTTAAACTGTATTTTAATTGTACACGTCTAACTAAAAGACGGATTGATTAACGGTCGTTCATTAAGATACACAGGTGTTGTGGGCTAAACAATTGACAGCTACCGCTTCAAATAGCCTCAAGGCTGGGTACCTAATACAAGGTCAAAATAACGCTGGTGTAACTTGCCTTAGGACACCATTAACAATTGCTTAATAAAATCAAGAGATAATCTAAAATAATTGTTCCAAATTAAAGTCTATTACGCCAGATTGTACAAGATAGAATACATTGATTTATAAATATTGACATTAAACATACTTTGGGTCAAATCCGTCGCCCGGAGCAGTAATCGGGTAATACCAAAATGCTTCTACTTAAGGCACTTTGCTCACTATTTTTACTGCATACGATATTACGGCTCGAAGGACCATAATTATGCTTAGTTTAGAATAGACTGTTTATTATCATTCAGACAATATGTAGTAAAAATATAGCTAAAATTAGAATGTTGATAATTAAACCTACACATGATCCTTGACAATAACTTAATTGAAGTTAGTTAAATATCGTTACTGTTATAAAATAAATCATATATTACTACGAACATGTTCTGACTATTTACAAGCGCTTTTTTAAAGTCTACGTGAAAAAAAAAAATAATAACGACGTTTCATCCTTAATATTGAAAGTATCCCAAAAATAGCTGTATCTATGAAGGTTGAGATAGCCTACTGGTTAATTCGTTAAACTGTGGAGATGTCGAGTTAAAACCAAAAAAGGACCAACGACTTTTTCAATTCAAATGCATATTAGAAATTAATCATCTCGTACTTAAAACGGTGAAGGAAAAACGTGGGGAAAGCTGTATGCTGAGAGGTCTCCGGAAAAAATTTGAAAGCACTTTTAGTCTGCCAACTAGCACTAGTCCAGCGTTGTGGAGTATTGCCTACGCCCTCTTGCGAGGAGACCTTTATCTTACTGTGGGGCAGTAATGGGCTGCATCATCATCATTCAGTTATATGGTCTTATTCAAGAAAGGGAATTAATTAATTTAAATTAGATTTTACCAGACATTTGCTACATAGACTGCATTTGTTGTGGCAGTTCAAAATTTGCCCAGAGTGCAGGTAGGTGGGAGACAGTTGGCAAGACAATGATACCGTTTTGTTTTTGATTCTAAAACCGTCACCGCGTCTTATTTTACTTATTTCTTTAAAGCCCATTGGGGTCCGGAGTCATCTCAGTGACATCTGTATTAAATAAATAAAAAAGGTTTTTATTCACGTAGACTTTAAAAAAGCGCTTGTAAATTGTCAGAACATATTTGTAGTAATACAGTTATTATTTCTAGTTACTTATTACAGATATTTAGGTACACGGAATGTTAAAACATTTATACAATTTATTTTATAATAGTAATGATATTTAGCTAGCTTGTATTAAGTTATTTAGTTATATTATTGAGCATTGAGAGTCACGCCTTCATGGAGTCCACCGGTGAGGGTCAGGTTTTCTTGGTTTACGGTGGGCTCAGGCAGGTTTTAAATGGACTTCATATGGATAAGGATTTTGTTAACTTTATTTTAGGGGATTCAATATTTTAATAAAACAATGCATATTGAACAAATCAACTCTAAATTTTTTTAAATATACGACTTTTCTTTTCTTTATTATAAACAATTTTTACCTGTATAGTTTTTATCGATTAATATTTAGTATCGAATAAAAAGAAGAATCAGTAAAATCAGTACATAAACTGTTCTTCCTCTATTAAATCAGTTAATTAAATAATATTTTTGTATCGTAAAGTTCGATTGGCGCCGCTGGTCAAAAATAGTATACAAACTTCTCTATTGCCCAATTTGAAGTAACTTTGGTTTTTGCAGAGAAAACAAACAAAGTAAAAAACAAGTTATTGGCAATCAATTAATTTGTATTCATCTACCCGGATTATCCAAAAGTGATAGTTAATTTTTATTTCGAAACCGTTTCAAAAACAAACAACAAATAGGAGCAGATCAAAATCTAGATTTTTATTTGTGAAGTTTAAGGCATGATTCCGATATAAGCGACATTGCAAACACCCACGCCAAAATCGCAACCACTATCTAGACTAGCAGTTTGGTTAGTCGATACATATAATTTCCTAACCCCTACACAAAAAGAGAGAAGCTATTGAAGTTGATATCGAGTAGACGATTTTAATCCACCTATTAGGTTCCAGACCCAAAAGTTGGGTAACGGAACGCTTTGACCCTTTATAAGGCAGTATAGGTATAGTTTTAATATAGTTTTTATTGGTTTTCAACTTTATTAGAAGCCCATAAAGTTCAAAATATGGTGGCAACTATATGACCACTGCCCAGGAAAGGGTTAACTAACCCTCCGCCCTACATCGGGCCATCTGTCTGTCACCGGGCTGCACCTCTTGAACGGTAATAGGTAGTTGAAATTTGTGTTACTATTACTACTTACAGTGTATATTTGTGTTACAAAAAAAAATTATGAGGGTCCCGATGCTAACGTGATTTTTTTAGATGCTTTTGGTCGACTCACACTTGGCCAGTGTTTTTCTATTGTTAAAGCTAGTTTTATTGGACAGTTTTATGAAAATGAAGTTGCCTATGTTTTATGAACATTATTAAAACCATTCGAATTTATGAAGACACGTCCATTGGGATCAGTGAAGGTGAAGACAAACGATGTGCTTATATGAATAGACCGATTTTAGCCAACATCTATAAGACGCTTGATATAAATCTATCTGTACGTATGATAAAGTGACTTAATTAAATAATAAAAACAAAGGAACACATGAGCAGTTGCGTGCTACCGCGTCGATTCGTTAGCAGTTGCCGCCAAGAGCGAAATAATACCCTTACTTATTTTACTAATTAGTTTATACACTTTCACTTTATATAACCATTTAACATACCAAACACAGTTTATCGTTAAAATTGGTTCTATCTTTATAACAACTTATATTCCTACAACAGTTTTGCAATACTGCGGAAGGCTAAGCATTGCAAACTTTAATACAAAACTTGTGATTAATGTGCGTAAACGCTTCAAAAATATCGCAAGTCACTCTTAAGTTATCGCTCGCGGAATTGATTACAGGGGCAATTAAAATCACCACTTTCTTGTGTAACATCGGTATTAGTAATCTATTAGAAAACCTTGTTCTAGCGACAGCATATTCGAGCGCAAATAATGAGACCCTATGTCTGTTAACCAGATCTTTTTGGCCGAGTGGCCGAGATTTCCTCGGCAAAAAGATCTGCCCCGTCCATGTAATGTGCCCCGTCGAGTACCTACGTCATTCCTGCACATAATTATAGCATAAGTATAAAACGAAACACAAGTGCACTCTCTATAAAACCGGTCAAATCAGATATATCAGATCAGATTATTCCATCACTAAGACAGCTATCCATCTTGCCTGGTTTTTAAAACGAGTGGAATTATGTTTGCTTATACATTTTTGCACTCTAAAATTATATCTATCGTTTCGTTATTAGCTAATCTGCGTTGACACTGATCACTAATAAATAAAGTGATACACAGTCTATTGTACGTCATAAAAGAGAATATTAATTAATGAAATAAAAATAAATGTACAAGGGGATATCTAATTTTGTGTTTCTCCAGAGAACTTTTAAATGGATGTGTGTTAAACCTCATCATCATCATATTAACCGGAAAGTGTCCTCTGCTGGACAAAGGCACAGTATGGGACAAAGGCTTCCTCCAAGGATCTCCACAATGATGATCTTGCGCTACCTGCAAATAACTCGGTGCACAGGAACAGTGTTCAGACGCCAGCACATCCATCTTCCCTAATCTGTTAAATTTCTTTTATAGATTTTCAACATTATCACAAAAGCATAAGGTTCACTTCAATTGGGGAAATTTAACAGATTGGGGTAGCTTGATGTGCTGGCGTCTGTACTTTAAATATATACTTATATTTACAAACATAAGTAAATATATATTTAGTGATAGATTATATAATTGCATAGATTAAATATATCGCAGACACAGAATTGCGTTAGAAAGTTATTAATATACATCTATAATTGTTTTAACACTAATTAATCATTTAATTGAATTATGATCTAATAACTGTACACCTTATGTGTTTAATAACTTCTGTACATATCTGCACTTACCACATAATACATTTTATTGTAAAAAGCTGTGCCCCGCGGTTTTACCCGCGTTATTTTTATAAATTATCACAGCTCCTCTCCCGTAGATGATAGCGTGATAATATGTTGACCCGACCTCTTAAGAAATAATAGTCATGCATAATTTTAAGTAAATCCATGTAGTACTTTTTGAGTTTAGCCCGGACATACAAACAAAAATTCTAAAAACTATATTTTTGGCTTCGATATCGACTGTAGCTCACGCCCCAAGTATCCTTTTTAAAAATATTCAATGTACAGTTTTGACTTTACTACGATTTTATTATATGTATATTATGATATCGTCGTATCATACAATTTTAGGATATTATATGTATATAATTACTTTCTATCTCAGGAATTATTATGAGTCGTAAAGATTATTAAGAATATAACCGGATTAAGCAAAAAGTTGTTGTGTTTTTGTTGCAATAGTGAAAGGATTTCTTTTTGTACTGTATGTACTTATGACTTTTTAGAAGAATAGATAAACCATAGAAAATTGAGATATCGTTATACAAATGTAGTAGAGTATAATTCTAGCACATGGTTGTGCTGTCAACCAGGAACCATTTTTAAATTATTATTTATTAACCCAATCAACATAAATATTCACATTTTTTACGAAAAGATTATTTAGAAAGAATGAGGCAGATACATATAAAATGATTATTTAAATAACGTTTAATAACTAATAAGATAAATCAACTTTATATCTTGATAACATATTAAACCGGTTATTTTTATGATGGGAAATATTTTAACAAGATTTTGCTAAGAGTTTAGTAACAGTGGCCGGAACAGGTCAACTTTGTGGTAGAAAATATCCTTATTTAAGGTTTAAGATATTTATTTCTCAAAAAGAATTACATTCACTTACATGAGAAAAACAATTATATCTAATTAATTCTAAGAAGTTACGGTTAGTTACATAGTAATAAATTAAACTTATACATTATTGTTGTTACGCTATCATGCTTGAACATTGTTACGAAAATACACATGGATATAGTGGAAATAGTTTTATAGGATTTTAATGTGTAACTTCCTCTAAGACGTGCTTTTTCAAGGCCTTTTAGAAAGTGTACATAGATTTCTGATCTTTGACACTATTTGGTAGTCTATTGTAAATCTGTGCTCCCTCATATACAGTACTTTTACCGTAATTGGTACGAG
This sequence comes from Pseudoips prasinana, assembly GCA_951640165.1. Classification (NCBI taxonomy): domain Eukaryota; kingdom Metazoa; phylum Arthropoda; class Insecta; order Lepidoptera; family Nolidae; genus Pseudoips; species Pseudoips prasinana. The sequence goes on along the minus strand of OX621241.1, from coordinate 11,066,980 downwards.
GAGCTTGTAGCACCAGGTTATTTGCTTGTCTAGCTAAAATGTGTCGATTTTGTACATCTACTTTTTTTATAAACCTTATTTGGGTGTGTATATTTTTATTCAAAATTTTACGTATAAGTATACAGGTATTATATTTATATATTTTCATAAATTTAGTGTCTTTATATATTTTTAGTGTAGGAGTTCTAGGATTATACTTGAAGAGGACTTTAATTATTTTATTCTGTGCTATTTGTAAGATGTCGATGTTAGATCTATAGGCACTGCCATATACTTCTATAAGATAATCTTAGTGTGGTTTAATCATTGTATTATACATGGTATAACTGACTTGAGTCGGAATACACCTAACAATGTTACGCAATGCACCCATCAGGGCTGACAATTTATTCTTAATTTTATAAATATGTGGTTTCCATGATAATTTGCTATCCAAAATAAGCCCCAAATATTTTTCTGCTTTAGATTTTTGTAAAATTATTTTAAATAATAAATAAAAAATCTTTTTGCATAAACTAAATAAAAAAGATTTTTATTCACGTCGCCAAGAGCTTGTAAATAGTTAGAACATGTTTGTAGTGATATATATAATTAATTTATTTATTTATAATTATTTCTAGGTATATATATATATATATATATATATATATATATAGAAATTTAGGTACACGGATTGTATGAAAACATTTACAATAAGATTTATTTTATAATAGTAATGATATTTAGCTAGCTTATATTAAGTTATTGTCAAAGAGATCAGTATTACAAAAATTCTGTATTCTAAGCAAAAATACTGATTAAACAGAAAAATATTTATTTAAAAATATTATAATCTTAGCAGCATGTTAATTTCATGACGCCTTGCTATTTATTTAAAAATGGATTGTTTGTGTAAATTAAGCTGTTTCGAGTTATTGCATGGTGGCAGTTTTAACCTAACCTAACCTTTACTAGTGTATTGGCAATAAGTACAGGTAAGGTTATTAAAACTTTACAGTTTCGGACGGGTGAATTGCTATCAGAAGTTTTGCTAATAATGAAAAATACATAATGAGTAGATTGATAAGAGAGATGAGATGATTGGTTAGATGTGTTGTGCATACCAACTAAATAATTACTTACTCTAATTGGACCAAATCCCGTGTTCATGCCCGCTTGAGTATGTTTCGCCGGACCGCCTCAACTGGGTCGTGTTGAAACCGGTAGTAGATGAACCCACTGAGTTTGTTTCGCTGGGTCTTCTCATTTGGGGCGCACTGGATCCGGTGGTTGCATTAAAGCGCGACCGTCGTTATTAACACAAGGTCCGTCATAATAATAATACCTTAATATAGACAGAACCATTGACAATATGTAGTAAAAATATTAGACCTAAACTAGGTAATTAAACATAATTTCTTGACAATAACTTGATACGAGCTAGCTAAATATCAATGCTATAATAAAATAATTTTTATAAATGTTTTTTTAAAGTCTACGTGAATAAAAAAAAAGTTTTTTATTCACGTAGACTTTAAAAAAGCGCTTGTAAATAGTCAGAACATGTTTGTAGTAATATAGTTGTATACATTACTTCTAGTAACATAGATTTAGGTACACATTGTATGAAAACATTTATAAAAATTATTTTATTATAGCATTGATATATATTTTTTTTTTTTTACCCATTATTGGGTATGCACAACACCTCGCAAAGTAAATGAAATAAAAATTGACTTTCCTTAGTTCATTATCTGTATATCTGGAGACATATCCTTAGTATCCTCAGTATGCCTTCAGTATACTATGTCCAAGTTTCAGCTTACCCACGCTGCGTCTTCCAGTTCGTGCTCACTTTTCTGCCACAACATTCGTTGATTCTTCGATTTACATAGGTATATGCCCCAACTACTGCCACTTCAGCTCGGCTATTTTTCGGGATGTTTCGATTACTTTGGTTCGCCTATGGATTACGAGATTTCTGATTCTATGTCGTAGGGAAACTCCAAGCATACCCCTCTACATTGCTCTTTGGGTGACCTTGAGCCTTTTTATGAAGGTCATAGTGAGCGACTACGTCTTTGTTCCGTAAGTCATCACTGGACGACAATGACAACGAAAGACGTTAATGATAATCTTCCACCGTGCGTTTTACAAGAAACTTTTTACCGCACACTACGCTTTGCTCTGTGGAATCAATTAGCTGCGGAGGTATTTTCGATCCAGTATGAGATGGCAACCTTCAAGAAGCGAGCCTATTCTTTTCTTAAAGTGTCCATGGGCGGCGGTGATCACTTACCATCATATGGCCCACTTGCTCGTTTCCCATCCTATTTTATATGAAAAAAAAATGTTACAGACGTCACTGTATACTGTACTGTCACATATGCATATCAATTATCGAATAACTCTTTAACAGAATGTTTGTTCAATGAATTCACTTTTTTACACATAGCCCATGTACAAGTGTACTAAAAACTGGCAACAACACGTCGCGTCGAACTGCGCTCTGCAGCAATTAGTATTTTAACAATTTCGATTGAATGGACATTTGTCAGGAAGTAGTTCGAATAGCTTACATTTCAAGCACTAAGCCACTAAAATACCTTTAATGGCGTCAGATCTGCATAGGAATTTAGTATTACACTAGTTGTCTCGCTATCGAAATCGTAGATATCTACTTATTATAGAGCGCACAGACTAATAGAATTAAACTAAATATCCAGCAAGCTGTTAAAATGGTACACGATTAGTTTAACGGGTAGTAGTCACGGTAGCCACTTCATTACTTCCTCGACGCCCAGTTGTATTATTTGATGACTGCTATGGAACATATTTTTAAATCTTAATTCTTTTATCAATTTTTACTGAACGTTGCCAGCACTTTTAAGTTCAGTAGTTAAAAAGTGGCTGTATCCCTGCGTATCTCTGCCTTAGCTCAGATACTTTTATTACCAAAAATCTGTAAATTGGCTTGGGTTATTAATTATGATACCTTATTCGGCGCGTGGCCTAGCACTCACTTGACCGGTTTTAATACACATATTTCACGTCGCACGCTTGTCCGTTAGGCGATTAGAACACTGCCCCGCATGATGAATATATGATGATATGAATGATAGAAATCACGCACAGTCTAAAACACTGATCATGCATATGCATGAACGGGCGTGGATACATTTTCAGTGTGTTGGACTGTGCGTGTTTTCTATACAAACGGGGATACTCAAAAACAACGTTAGGACACGCACTCACGCATCATGCGGGGCAGTGTGCCAATCGCCTTAGTCTTGTTTGCTAGATATCGATCTGTTTGATAAAACTTGAAATTCATTATCGTCATCACATTATCTGAAAGACGTCCACTACTGGACCAAGGTCTTCCACAATGATTTTGCGCTATCCGCATCCAGGGGCTTTCTACCGCAACGGCAGTCCGTTCTAGGAGTTATATGCTCTTCAACTTGACAAATCTTAAATTATCGAAATTATTCTATTGTTATTTAATTTTAACTAGCATTTGTTGATTTCTTTATACACTTTTCGAGCCTTCTACAGACTCCAGCTCTCTCAAAGGACCTTAATAAATGCTAAAATAATGTTTTTATAAAACAATATCTTCAAGAGAGAATTGTCCGTTGTTTTATTTATCATTTATTAATATTTCCTATTATATATTTAGAATGTATGTAAATTGAATAAAAACACAGGCTTTTGTTATTTAAACTTAATTGATTTTATTTATTAAATGCTCATGCTTTAATTTTCGTCGTTTAGTGAGTAAGTATACAGATACAAACATGAACCCTATTATTGTCAGCGATAGCCACAAATGGTGTGTTGTGTATGTTATCTGGTATCGATGGCCACCGATCGATCTGATGCCAATACCAGATAGGACTTGCAATATTTATTATATATTAATAATTTATGTGATAAAATATTATCACACGAAATTGTATCCAAACATTTTAAGCCAGTATTTGAGATCTCGTATTGTCTGTTGTAGATAATAATAATATATTAATAATTATGTTTACAGTAGCATTTTTCTATTAAATGATCTATGTTCGAGCATAATCGGCTATCTTCGGCTGTCATCGGGCAAGGCGCGCGGGGTGCGGGTGCGCGTACGAGTACTCTGCGAACTTATTGTTTTACGTTTACTTATAATTTTACATTGTCTACAGTTTAAATGTGTATGTTATGCTGTACTGCCATAAATTAGTAATACAGTCCATTAATAATTTATTTTACATTTTGATTCGGCTCGAAGGACCAAAAAGCCAAGGCGTGCGGGGCGCCCATGTTTGCCCACTCTGACGGGCACTCTGCATACGAACCGCATCGACAACACGCGCATTTACTTATTATATTATTTTTATTATTTTATTTTACAACTTACGAACCGGCTTACTCTGCTAATCTGTGATTCACCTGTAAGTACCAACAATGGAACTGTATCCCCCTTCTTTTAAGATTCAATATATACTGATCCAGTTTGTATTGAAACCCTATTAGGAGTGCGATTGCAGATAATTTTGCCATGTAAGGAGAGTTACTTTCAAATAAATAGCTCTAGAAACTGGAGGGATAGGAAAGGTTTGTAATAAATTGTACATGCACCATAATCATTTGAAAACCAGCTCTAGATAATATGTTGATTACGAGAATGATCATCATCATGAGCCATGGTGTCGTCCATTGCTCGACATAGGTCTCCTTTAAAAGTTTCCATAACGATTACATTTGTAGTGGTATAACGTAGTCGCCGCTCTTGGTATGTGAGTTAGCAACCGCAGTTAGGTGGTAGCTACCTGCTGTATCCCTTTTATGACACCCACGGGATGTAATGGGTGGCCATGTTATTCTTACTGAGCTGGTAACCACACAGCTCGGCTTGCGGCTTACTAGGATACAATGGTATTTTTATATTTTAAGACTTATAATACAGAGTCATTATAAGTTAGTCAGTGTCTGTGTGTAGTTATTAATATTGTTTGAATCTCTCTGGGGTTTCGCAGCTGCAGGAGGTTAAGTACTCAAAAGGTCATTACCGAATTTTGGTTTTCAATTTAGAATAAAAAAGCTTAGTTTAGTTCCATATTAATGAGGTGATATTACATCATACTTAATACGTACGTTTGGTTTTTTAATAATCATTCTATACAATCAGCCTCTTCACATTCATATCTAGTACGACTAACTGGAAAAACTAGTGGAAATACTTAACTATCTCGTAGCCAATTTCTGAAATTGCTTATGTACATATATATTCAATAATCTCTTCTTATGCAATCCATCTTATGTAATCATAATTCAAAGATTATTTACGTAACTTTCCCATAATACCTGATAGCCTCAGGGTATCAAATTACACATTAAACCCACGGTCTAACATATCCTAATTCAAAATACCTTTGAAACTGACATACAAATGGGGCATGACAATATAATAAACCGGAAATTCCACTACGAGCGTAATAGATTAAGCATAATAACGTTAGCTTAGCTCCTAATTTGTCTTTTAACACTGCAATAATCATTTTATGGTCAATAGTCCGCACTGTAAAGCCAATTTATTCTAAACATGTGCTTTAAATATAAAGTGTAGTTGATTAACGAAATTAACGTAAGGAAATTTAAATTAAAACTTATCGCAGTTAAAGTCTTTAAACTTGATGAACAAGACAGATATTATGTTTTATGCAATAAAGTAATCAAACAAACATACAACCTACCTAAGGGTAGTCAGTCACCGTATCTGGTACAGGAATTGCATCATTCTACATGAATGATGTAATTCCTGTCATCCCGGCCCGGGATTGGAACTTGGGTTGTTCGATAACGGGCAAGCCACGCCCCACGTGTTGAAAGCGACTGTCTGCCCTTAGGTAGGTTGTATGTTTGTTTACCTTTAAGCTCTGGCACTCTGGATATTATTATGCTGATTTAATTCTCCTTGTATATTAAAATTTATAACGCTTCGTTAGAAACCCCACTCAATTCAAAGACTAAATTATACTACTAGCCTGTGCCCTGTTTATCCGCTAATTATAAATTAATTATAGACTATGTATTATTCGGATGTAAAGGCTATATTAATACAAATTTTCATCAAAATCTGTTCGCTAGTTTTTGTGTGAGAGAGTAACAAACATCCATACATCTATACGCAGACAACAACAAATAACATAGCAATGGTTTCGATGGACGCCGCACATACAACCTGTTTGCAAGTAATAGACGCTCTAGGCTCAAATGCTGCCAATTAGCTGAATTAAATGCAAAGATCTCAAAGTCAAGATTACATGCCTGGAGAATCTCGTTTAGGTATCTATCTGTTTAAAGATTGACTACTATTTTCTGTCTATGAGGTACTGGTATCGATTTTTTTTTAGTTCAGGTTACGTACAGGACTAACGACTTTACGTCCTATCCGAAACACGGGCGTGTAAATACCGCTAACAACCTGACACTAAGAATTCCCAAACTAAATTTTAGCTTCTACCCGGGATTTCAACCTAGGACCTCATTATCCATATCATATCGGTTGAACACGCTACCGCTGGTCAAACGAGGCAGTCAAGAAATATATAAGATTAATGAATCATTAAAGTATTTATTTTATTTTATTATCATTTATTACAAGTAATTTCCTGGGAACTAAGAAAATACTTGTAGGGCATAGCGTTCATTCGCTCAAAGAGCAGCCCGACTGGGGAAGTACCTCCATCTTACAGAAGACATTCCTTAATAATAACATTAATAATTTTAATGTTGTATTTCCGAGTGTGAGTAAGGTCGCCAGAGCTCATCGGGGTGGGGCAAGGGTCAGCAACACTTGTTAGCTGATTTTAAAGGCCAGCAACAACGCACCCGTTACACCTTTGGTGTTGCGAGTTTCCATGGGCGGCGGTCATCACTTAACATCAGGTGACCCGTTTGCTCGTTTGTCGCCCTCTGATATTAAAAAAAGGACCATGACCAGGAGGATAGTTTAATATGTTATGGTACTTTTCCAAAGGAAGATGAAGAAGAAGTAGGTACTCGTATTTTGGTAACCATGCTTTCTTCTGCTGAAGTTGTAAGTTAGTATTTAAATTTAAATAATATTCAGCACTTAAATAGTTTATTAGCAGAATTATCACATAGTTGACTTTTAATCCCAAAAATAATAAGTTTCTAAGGATTATAAAAAAAAACCAGCACCAGTTTTAAAGACAACGCCGAGCCTGCAAAATTGATGCTTATGTAGATATATGAATAATAGCTGGAACGATTTACATAAATAAGTTAGTAAAAACTTTAGAAAGCATGACAATTTATGATACTTTAATAATATATTGTAGTAGTAAAGTGTCTAAGCAGTACCTACTCAATCAGGTTTTTAATCATCTTGATGAAAGTATTCCGTTTCTACCAAATACCCTGAAGCTATGATGAGTACATAAATTGTTAGTATTCGATTAACATATACTAAAACTTAATCAAGTTAAACCTTTGCCAACTATGAATTGATTCTATTAATGCAATAAGAACTCTCTTTACTGTAGGTACACAAAGCAATTGGCATGTGGGCGTAATAATATTAACAACTAAAATAAATATTATAAATTATATATAAGCGCTTTTATTGATGTTTTTTATAATTATGATTAGGAATGGAATCAAGCGTACTTTGCGAAAATTCATTATATTCAAAATACAAAATTAACATGAAATGTTAATTCCGATAATTGAATTTAAAAAATAAAGAAACTAAAAGCGGAATTACATATTAATTTTCTATTTTGAATATTTGTACTTATACTTTTTATAGACAAGTTTAAGATGGAAATAAGTTAATAATTAGGTCTGTGAGTTTTAATAAATTCGTCCATATAACCAGTGACCTTTACTGCTGGTGGGTGGGTGGTTGGGTTCGATTCCCACTCAGGACTAGTCTTTATTATTTTGTCTGTGTGTGTAATTTATCTATAATATTTCTGTATTTAGAAATATAAGTATATTTATCAGTTGTCTGGTTCCTACATTACAGGACCTAGCTAGTTTGGGATGAGATGGCAGTGTATTAATCGACCCAAGATATAAATATTATATATATTATTTATACGGAAATATAAGCAAAAATAAATTGCTTCTATAGTCTACATGCTTAGTGTGAAGCGTGGGTTGTGGTTGTTGAACTAATTGAATCAAGTTGTTTAATTGAATGAGTAAATAAGGTTACTTAAGTGTTGGTAGGTGCGGCAATAATCTTTATCGGACAAATTTGCCTAAAATAGAAAGCTGTTTAAGAATATCATATATAGCAGTATATCATATTGCTATTTTTGATATTCTTCTTCTGCCTGGCTTGCTGTATTTAAGAAGCGCGTTGAGATTTAGACAATAAAGTTGAGACCGTATTTACATAATTTCTCACGAATTTGGCAAATTAGCAACGTTTAATATAATAAAACTCTTTTGACAACGCCTTTATTTCGATATTAAAAATGTCGTTAATGTTATCAGAATCATCTTTTTTTGTTTTTTTATTCTCAGCTTTTGGCATTACTTAATATTTACGGGCAAGCGCCAAGTACTCATAAATGACAAGGAGTTAGCTAGTCATATTATGTCCGTCAGTTGCATTATTGTCGTCGTCTAATTGGAGGAATTTTCTTACAATTCGGCAAGCATTTAGTATGGCCGCCTTTTTCAATTTAATGTAAAATGGTAGTTTTCAAATCAATAAACTTAATGCTGTGGTGTATGTGTCTTGGGATTACTCCAGTACTGGATAATACTTTTGAGACGATGTATACTTTACTCTGTTTCCAGATTCTGGTGACTTCCTCTTTAAGTTCTGTGTATTTATTAACTTTTTCAGTGATCATTTTATTTAGGTTGTGGGGACAGCAATATCTATAAGATATGTAATTTTATCTTGTTTATCTTGCAGGACAATATCGGGGCGGTTATAATGAATTGTTCTGTCAGTTAGTATAGCTCGATCATAAAAAAAATTGTCGTTATTAATAGTTATTATTATTATTATAAACAAGTGAAACCATATCCCTCTATAACATGGAACGATTCCACACCCACCTGAATTAAATATTACACCATAATATGTCATACCTTCATTAACTAGGCCATACTTAAAATTATGTTAAGCAAACAAAACATGATAGCATACTATTATAAATGTATATAGACCAAGTTGCTAAACATGCTATTAGAACCTAAGATACTTTTGCTTCCGGAGTTGACCAATAAACTCGAGAACTGTCACTGGGTAACGCGTAGGAGTCGATGAAAAGTTTATAAGATTACCATAACTACATTTTAAGGCACCCATGCCACGTGGCTTTCATTAATATGAACGAAGGAAAGGTAATTAAATTATATTGTTAAATTTTGATAGGTATATTTGTGAACAAAAGTGAACAGTGTAGTCTAGTTTAAAAAAATATAATTTATCGTGCTACTCCATAAACTTAATTAAGATCATACATTTGTATCCTTTGACTGCACGTGTGGTGCAGTGGTAAAGACGGTCGTCTTGCCACTTCGTGTCCCAGGTTCGATTCCCACACAGGACAACTACCTGTGTGACCCATAATTAGTTGTTCTGAGTCTGGGTATGTTTCTTGTCAGTCAATTAAAGTACCCTGCAACACTGGGAATGAACCTGAAGTACGTAACGTTCTCTTTAAAAAATACGACGAGAGCCAATAAATGGTCTCTTAATCGATAGTTGCGATTAAGAGACCATTTATTGGCTCTCGTAAGCTACAATAAGTAATGTTCCTTGAAGCTCTACCTGTGGCATATCCGACCGAAAACTTAGTGTGACACAGTTGTTTGTCTTTAGTGATTTTCAAGTCATCAATGATGGGTGCGCGACGTTGCCACCAAATGCCACCAATCTATAGTAAAAGAATCCAATAATAATACGCAAACAGATATCGCAGTCATTATATATCAGGTTTATTTAAAAATAAATGCAGTTTATATATTTAAAACAAAACAGAATATCCACAAATTCAATAAAAATTATTATATTTACTAAAGTATTTTTAACCTTTATTAGATTGGGAAGCTTTCGTTAACTTATAAATTGTCATATATACACACATCAACAAAGTCTAGGGATACGTTATTTTGAAATCAAACATGGCTTTATTGTTTAAAACCTATTTAGTTTCCTTAAAAAGTTTATTTACAGATTTAAACCTTGTCTATTCTTTATTCAAAATTTAAAAATTAAAATGAGAAACAAATGAAAACACGCAAAGCACAGCGCAATCTTGAGTTGTATCTAATTTCAAGAAGTTGCATTAAAATTTTTTTTGCGTGTTAATTGAAGAAAACCTGATAAATTGTTTTATTTTCTTTTCTCAATTGGTTGTGTAAGCTTTTTAGCGTCATGCCACGCCATCATTTGAGTCGAGATGAAATGTTACGGGCAGTTGGCATGTTACAAAACGGTGCTATTCAACGCGTCGTTGCTGAGTCTCTGGGCACAAGCCAAAATGTGGTATCCAGGCTGTGGTCACGTTATCGCGCTACTGGAGATGTGGCAGAACGGCACACAGGTAGATATCGTGTTACCACTCAGAGACAGGATCGATTTCTCCAAATGACCGCCAGAAGACTACCCAATATCACAGCGATGCAACTAGTGCAAAGGCTCCAGGAGGGTCAGCAGCTGCTGGTGAGCGACCAAACCGTGCGAAGGAGGCTGCATGAAGTTGGTCTTCATGCTCGCAGACCGCTACGAGTCCCAGCGCTGCGACGTGGCAATCGCGGTAGGCGACTTTTATGGGCTCAAGAACATTTGACATGGAGTGATCAACAATGGTCATTGGTGCTGTTCACTGATGAGTCCCGCTATGGATTTCATCCAGATTCGAGACGAACACGCGTTTGGAGAACTCCAGGCAGGGTCAGCCGTCTCCGACATCCACAGGAGGTCCACTCTTACCAAGGCGGGACAATTATGGTGTGGGCAGGAATACGAATCGGCGGACGAACCCAACTCATTTGGATTCAGGGCAGCATGACTGCCCATAGATACCGTGAGGAGGTAGTAGAACGTGTCATTGTCCCGCTCAGGGCCCTAACGGGGCAAGAATTTCAGCTCATGCATGACAATGCACCTTCCCATACAGCGCGGCTGGTGAGGGCCGCCCTTCGAGAACACGATGTTCAGGTATTAGATTGGCCTCCACAGTCGCCAGACTTAAACCCAATTGAACACGCCTGGGACATGTTACAGCGAAGAGCATTGAGGGATTTTCCGCCCAACTTGACAACAGAAGAACAACTTTTCGAACATTTAAAAAGAACTTGGGACTGCATACCCCAGCAAGACATTGACACCTTAATTTTAAGTATGGAAAATCGTTGCCGCTGTGTGATTAATGTTAGAGGAGGAAATACCGATTACTGATTATCAGATTTGGTAAGATTTTTATTCATTTAATTCGATTGAATAATTTTATAAGAATAAAATGTTTTTGTTCACTCAGTAATTTTCTATGGCTTAATTAATTTAAGACTTTTATTAATTAGAAAAACAAAATCGCATCGTGTTGTTAATGTTTAAATATCGGCCATGAAATTATCTTTAATTCTTCCATTTACAGTCATAACAAAATGTTTATAGTTTTCTAGATAATCAATGAAATGTTCAATATCCCTAGATTGTGTTGATGTGTGTATATATATATATATATAATATTTTTAATGGGATTTTTCCTTCACTACGGATAGATAGCTAAATTACTCCGTTACCAGTTTATCAAAAAAAACTAAATCGAACTTCTCTTGGGATAGAAGGCACTATTTATAATCTGTTGAGTTTAAGTAATTATAAAGAGGGCATTCTAGGACTTACTAAAAAGTAATGATGATCTTTATATTTTTTTTAACTTTTGTGTGTCTGGCGGCCAAAAAGAATATCGCCACCCCATCTCATCCCGTGGGGGAACGTAGAAGTCGTGCCGGGGGAATATTTACCAGAGAACGGGCAGCAGCGTTCTTCTGAGTACTATGACCATCCTACTGCGATCGCCAACCCGTATGCCAAGCGTGGCGATTATGGCATATCTCCCCATTCTTGGGGGAGGCTCTTGTCCAGCAGATGTCATTCGGCTAACATGATGATGATGATGATGATTTTTGGTTTTTTTTATGTCAGAGGGCGACAAACGAGCAAGTAGGTCACCTGATGGTTAGTGATCACCGCCGCCCATGGACACTCCTAATACCAGAGGAGTCGCGGTGCGTTGCCGGCCTGTAAAAGTCAGCAAAAAGACCCTTCCCCCCACCCCAATGAGCTCTGGCGACCTTACTCACACTCGGAAACACAACATTAAAATTATTAATGTTATTATTAAGGAATGTCTTCTATAAGTATCTACAATTCTTCTCCGTATCTACAATTTAATCGTGGTCCATTCATTGGATGTCTGGAAGATATCGCACGGTTTGGTGTCCAATAAATAGTTACTTTAATATTTTTTTTTTTATATGAATATCTAGTTATCCAATTAAATCTATTGGCAAATGTGTGAAATTCATTAGTCTTGATATAATATGGACCATTTGTTTACATATTTACTCTTGATTCGTGCCGTATAAAATGACAATCAATAATTGAGGGCTAGGGTATTTTCTGACACTTATAAATTAATATCGTAACGATCAGGTCTAATAATACTTGACACTTTTACAAATTCAGTGATTTTATGGGTTCATAATTTTTAATTTATATGCAATGAAATGTAGGTACCTTATGTAGATTTTACGTGTTGTGCAGCTAAATAACTAAAACTATGCCAATTGATCAATCAGTTGAGTGTGATCATGTTGCCATGAAACATTTGAATAAAGGATTCGTTGACATAAATTAAATCTTAGACTCAATTTGCAGTTTATTCTGGACTAGCTGTGCCTCACGGTTTTACCCGCGTTAAATTTTATAAATTATGATAGCTCCTCCCCCGTAGGTCATAGCGTGATAATATGTAGCCTATATGTTGACCCGACCTCTTAGTAATATTCATGCTAAATTTGAAGTAAATCCATGCAGTACTTTTTGAATTTAGCCGGACACACATACAGACAAACAGACACACAGACAAAAATTCTAATAACTATATTTTTGCCTTCGATATCGACTGTAGATCACGCACCATTTTCCTTTTTTAAAAATATTCAATGAACAGTTTTGACTTTCCTACGATTTTATTATATGTATAGATTCGGCACTTTTGTATTCTACGCCAGTAACCGTCCTGAGCCGGGGCTCAAACCCCAATGGGCGTGCTAATTGGCGCGGCGTGTGGCGCAGCACCTAATACAGTCGTCTCGCCACTTCGCGTCGGTTCGATTCCGCCGAACAAATATTTGTGTGACCCATAAATAGTTATTCTGAGTCTGGATGTAATTTGTGTCCGTCTATTATATGTCTGAAAAGTACCGCGCGACTCCGGGATTAGATTCCCTAGTGCAGGCGTTGTCTTAAAAAAAAATATAGCCTATGTATTATTCGGATATACATATAAGCTACATTACTACAAAGTTTTATCAAAATCCGTTGTGTAGTTTTTGCGTGAAAGAGTGACAGACATTCATACATCCACACATACTCACTCACAAACTTTCGCAGTTATAATATTAATAGGATAAACAACGCAAAGGCACGCTATATAACTAATATACAAGGTGTAAAAACAACTGCCTCGTTGGTCTAGCGCAGTGATTTTCAACCTTTTTCATGAGGCGACCCCTTTAGTATGAAGAAAGTTTTCGCGACCCCCTACCCGTTATTTACCCGCTTTTTTAGGGTTCCGTAGCCAAATGGCAAAAAACGGAACCCTTATAGATTCTTCATGTCTGTCTGTCTGTCCGTCCGTATGTCACAGCCACTTTTTTTCGAAACTATAAGAGCTGTACTACTGAAACTTGGTAAGTAGATGTATTCTGTGAACCGCATTAAGATTTTTAAACAAAAATAGAAAAAAAAAACAATTATTTTGGGGGGTCGCCATACATAAAACTGAAACCCAATTTTTTTTTTTCATCGTACCTCCATGTACATACATGTCTATGGATAGGTCTTCAAAAATGATATTGAGGTTCCTAATATAATTTTTTTCTAAACTGAATAGTTTGCGCGAGAGACACTTCCAAAGTGGTAAAATGGGTGTCCCCCCCCCCCCCCCCCCCTCTAACTTCTAAAATAAGAGAATGATAAAACTAAAAAAAATATATGTAAACTAACAAAGAAAATTGGTTTGAACGAGATCTAGCAAGTAGTTTTTTTTAATACGTCATAAACCGCAATTTGCATTTATTTAATCAACTGAAACACTTGCTGCTATGGAACCCTTCATGTGCGAGTACGAATCGCACTTGGCCGGTTTTTTTCATGTATTTAAGCGTCGTGGTCATAGAGCTTACCGTACCGTGGGAAACTAACATCCCTAAAGATTACGCATTCAAGACAAACAAGTATTACGATTTATCAAATGAATTAACCAGAAACGGCTTTGTGGTTAATTTATATGCCGTGGAAGTGGGTGCGGGGGGTATAACAGCGACATGCCTCTTTAACCTATTAAAAGACCTAGGATTATCAAGAACTTCCGTAAGATCTATTTTAGAACGAGTGTCCAAAGAGGCATTGTTAGGATCTTACTAAATTTGGCTAGGAAGAGGGGGAACACAGAGAGACAGAGAAGGTGACCGTTGATGCATCACAGGGATCCTCCTTAAACCTACATCTGAGTCGCAAGTTTCAGAATCTGTCGAGTATTCCCTCCTCTACCATGCGATGGACCCGGTTTCCGCACGGTGAATTCATGGAATGCTAAGAATTAGGCCTTCTTTTGTGACAAATATTGAATCCAACATAATTATTAATTTTCATAATTAGGGTTCGGATAAATGCATAATTAAAATGCAAGTTGAGGGAATGAATAAGTGAAACGCAATGAACGTTACGTGGGCGACGATGGCTATGCAGTGGCGGAACGCGCGATCGCGACTTGCATGCTTTGCGACTAGTTGTGACCGTCAGTCAGTTACTGTTTGTCGAGCGCCAGCCATTGTTTTTAAGTATCTGACAGTGGTTTTTAATTATTAAAAATGGATTAATGTCTGAATGGACCAACAGAACCGTCAACTTCTAGCGGGGGTGATGAAACTATAATAAGGAAGAGCTTTTTCATGACACCAGTTATTTAAAATTCAGCTTTACTGTGATTGGGAATAAATCACAGTGTCTTATTTCCTTCGTAGTTTTCTCTTGATAAAGATTTTTCGATATTTTATTCAATCGAGGATAAGCGATACGACGACTAATGTTTCGAAGACTCCTTGAAATTTGATGAATCTACTGATACTGCGGAATGTGAGCACTTTCTAGCTTTTGTGCGTGGAATCCAATGAAAATTTAATGGAAGAAATACTTTTTTGTATAGCGCTTCCCACGAATACTATAGCACTACGCATAGTTTTCCCCAACATCAAGCTCTTGCGACCAAAACCTTGCCACAGGAATACAGCTAAGTTCTAAATATTTTTATAAAAAATGTAAATTCTAATAAAGAAAAAGCGTTTCGGATACGTCTGTTTCGAAAATTTGCGAAAATATGGGAGCACTCCATCAAATTTTTTTCAATTATAAAGGTAACGCGACCCACAGGTTGAAAAACACTGGTCTAGCGGTAGCGTGTTCAACCGTAGATAACGAGGTCCTGGGTTCAAATCCCGGTTCGGACCAAAAAAATGATTTTGGGATTTTTCCTTAAAAAGAAATTTCTCAGTAGCAGCCCGAAGTCTGGGAGTTGGCGGTAATACAGCCGTGCCTCGGAGAACACGTTAAGCAGTCTTTCATGTACCTGACCTCTTTCCGGTCGTGTCGCTAGACGTCCCATCGGATCATGAGAGTGATGGAATAGAAAGTGCCCCTGTGTTTGCGCACACAGTTGAGCACTATAATATGCCCTGCGCAATTGGCTAGTCTCCATTGAGACTGGTCGCCGTGGCCGAATATCGGTCGGGAGGACAGTATTATTATTATTATTATTAGTAACAAAAATAGTAGGCATACCTTAAGGAGCTTTGTTTGCGTTTGAAACTAAACGAAGTGTATGCTACACGTCGCGTCGTTTAGTTATCAACATACAAAATACACAAAAAAAAGATTCCAATACAGGTATAACGATTTTTACATGATGCATTTTGTATGGGAAGCCATAAACAATTTTCGTATTTCACCAACTGGTTTGCTTTAATTTGATTAGTTACATGGCTCCTTTAGTTACGTCCACCATTTATGCTCATCATGTCAGCCAAATTATGTCCACAGCTGGACAAAAGCGTCCTCAAAGAAAAGGTCTCCCAAGCGTGGCGATTTTACATATGACCCAATATGCCATAATCGCCACGCTTGACAGACGGGTTGGCGGTCGCAGTTTGATGGTCATCATCACAGAAAAACGCTACTGCCCGTTCCCTGGAATACCTACCACTACTATTACCTGGGATTTCTACGCCCCCCATGGGATGATATGGGGTGATGATATTCTATGCTGTACCCATTTATGTTATACCTTGTATAAATAAGAAAGTGGGTCCTGATTACCCAACTAAACGAGCCAATCACACTAATAAAGGCGAAAGTTTGTGGGTTTGTGAGTGTGTATGTTTGTTACATCTTCACGTCTAAACGGCTGGAGCGATTTAATAAAATTTGGTATGAAGTTAGCTGACACCCTAGATTAAAACATAGGCTATAATTTAGAAAGTTCAACGCGGGTAAAACCGCGGGGCTAGTTTTTAAAAAAAGCTAAAGTTTGTGAGTGTGTATGTTTTGTTACTTCTTCATGTCTAAACGGCTCGAACAATTTCAGTAAAATTTTGTGTGGAGTTAGCTGACACCCTGTATTAACACATAAGCTATAATTTATAAAGTTAAACGCGGGTATAACCGCGGAGCACAGCTAATATTTATAAAGATATATTTAATGTGACGAAGCACTATAAAATTTCTAAGTGATTAGAAATTTAATAGTGCTCGTAAATTGTTGCAAAACCTTCCTAATTTAATTTTATAAAGATGCTAGTAAGAACAAGTATTAAAATACTGCAAGCACTACAATAGGCAACTCATTTCAAGATAATGACAATCGACGGGTATCTTATCTCGGTTTTCATTACATCGAACCTCACGATATCGATTTGTCCCAATTGTGAAACAAGCAAAAAGCCTTTAGACGGGCCTGTTGGCGTGGTTGGCAGATGCTTGCTTTTCACGTTGGAGGTCGTGGGTTCGATTCCCACTCAGAACAGATATTTGTGTGCATGAACATGTCTGTTTGTCCTAAGTCTGGGTGTAATTATCTATATAAATATGTTTTAACGAAAGAAAAGTAGTATATCTGTTATCTGGTTTCCATAGTACAAATTCTGCTTAGGCGATTGGCACACTGCCCTGCATGATGCAGCGTAGTGCGTGAGTGCGAGCACAGTCCAACACACTGAACACGCACCTGCATGAACGCGCGTGGATGCAGTTTCAGTGTGTTGGACTGTGCGTGTTTTCTATACAAACGGAGATACTTACAAGCAACGTTAGAACACGCACTCACGCACTACGCTGCATCATGCGGGGCAGTGTGCCGTATGTAAATAATGTCCCAGGATATTACTAATTGTATAAAATTAGTTCCTTAAAGTATTAAGTCTACTAAGTAATTCTAAATGGGTGCCCATTTAGAACGCGGAATAAATTATGTTTCTTCTTTTATTAGTATTTACTCGACTACACAGTTTTTTTTTTACATTCTTGAAATATATTCCGTTTAAGGTTGTCTGGAAGAAATCGCAGCTTAAATTATGATGTATAGGTTTATTATAAAGAGTAATTTACTTTACTTTATAGGCTTGCAAGTTACACGAAACTAGCTGTAAAAGGGTCTGCAGACTAAAGTGTGGAGGAGTTAATATAATTTACGTCCTACTAATATAATATAATGCGAAAGATTGTGAGTACGGATGTTTGTTACTCATTCCCGCAAAACTACCATACGGATTTTGATGAAACTTTGTAGTAATATAGTTTATATATCCGAATTACACATAGGCTATAGTTTATAAACTTTAATGCGGTTTAACCAGCGGGGTACAACTAGTATTAGTAATTATATATTAACCTGTTCGTCTGAGTTGTCGAAAGTATCTAATTAAGCTATGCTTAGACAACTTATTCGTTGTATTAGAGACCTCGTCTTCAACGAAAAATAATGAAGTTTAACATTCAAATCTTAGAAAGGGCCTAAAAGCACATAATAAATAGTACTTACGTACTAAAAGTATTATTGTGAGTTTTTTTGGCAAAGAATACACCCAGAAGCAACATGAATCTTTATTCTGTGTGGGGATAAAAAAACGTGTGATAATAAATTATTTCATGTCTGTGACAGTGATGAATGTATTTGATAAACATAATTTCCAAATAATGCTATCAATATTATAATTGTATTTATTCAACTCAACTTTTTAGTATTCTCAGAACACTTATCACAATAATTGGTTGTCGATATAGCTACTACGTGTTCAAAATTCATAAAGAGTTAAGTTAAATAAATTATATCGTAGATATCTATTGTTTAGGTGCTAACGGGTGTATTCAATAAAAGCAGCGGACTGTATTGACTTATTATATTCGTTATATCCGCCGAAAGACATCGACAGCTGGACAAAGACCACCCCAAAAATTAACCAACTTAACAATTTCCGATCTTGCGCTAATTGTGTTGTTTCGTTTTGCGATGTTATGCCATAATGTCCACGCTTGGCAGACGGTATTGCGATTGCAGTAATAGGAGGCACTCCGTGAAACTCCGCTGCCCAATCTCTGATATAAAGTCTCTCGGGCCGACTTCTACGCCGTGCACATGATGAGATGGGGTAGCGATATTCTGCCGTCCGCTATGCCGTCAACCACACTACAAATTATATATTAATAAAGACGGGCCTGTTGGCATGGTTGGCAAATGCTTGCTTTTCACGCCGGAGGTAGTGGGTTCGATTCCCACCCAGGACAGATATTGGTGCATGAACTGTGTGATGTCCGTTTGTCCTGAGTCTGGGTGTAATTATCTATATAAGTATGTATTTACAAAAGAAAAGTAGTATTTGTAGTTTATCAGTTGTCTGGTTTCCATAGTACAAGCTCTGCTTAGTTTGGGATCAGATGGTTGTGTGTAAATAATGTCTCAGGATATTATTGTGATATTATGTTATAAATAGTAAAACGAATGTTCACAATAAATTGTAACCGTTCTCTTGGTCGCATGGAAGACAAGTGTGAAAAGTGCAGCGGTGACGAATGCGGTCCTGCATGTCCTGCGTGGAGGCGCGCACGGGGACTAGTGTTGGAAATGATCAAAGTGACTGAATTAGACTGACTGTCATTTACGGTCAAATTCAATCAAAAATGGTCATTAACTGTCAAAAATGGTGATTTTCAGTCAATTTGATTTCAGTAATATGTTAGTACCTTTTAAGTTTTTGTCGTTGATAAAAGTCTACGACTTCTAAATTGAAACAAAAAAGTGGTTTTTATGACTTATAGTATTATTATATAGTTTAATCATTTTACATTTGTGCGTAAATCATGCGTGCATTTAGGACAAAATGGCAACGTCGCATCGCCTCGCGCATCGACTTTGATGTCGCCTTATCCTCTCATGATATAATTGAAAACAAAACGTTGCTTCATTTAAACTTGCATATAAATTGGGTACCAAAATAAATAACTAATTGGGTGGTAGTCCAGAATAGACAATAATATTTGAGTCAAATTGACTGAATTTGACAGTAAATGACCGGTCATTTAAGGTTTATGACAATTATGACTAGTCATATTCAGTCATTTTACATCTCTAACGGGTACGCACATAACGACCACGCCATTCATGCTGCTGTCTTAGGACTCGTACGCACTATGCGGCTGTCCGTTCTCAGATATTTCTACGAGAAAGTAGTTTTTATTCGCACTGTGATGCGGCAGCCGGTCAGCAATATTGATTATTGACGGCTGACCGCATTCCAGCTAACCGCATAGTGCGTAGAAGGCCTTAGGCGTAAGTTAATATAATTCTTAATAATTTGTTGATGTGTGTACAGTATTATTAGAAATCTGATCTGGATTTTGACTAAAGAAGCCAATCTCAACGGCGACTACACATGACATATTGTAGAGAGTGAGTGTGTACAAAAAAAAACAGTTGTAATCTCTATTCTATTAAAGGGAGAACGCGCAGGATTGTAATGTTTACTAACATTACCAAACTCCGTGCTTCTCCTGAGTATACTCCTTGCCAGAAAACTCAATTATTATACTTTTAGGCCTGAACTAAGATTTGAACTTTGAGCTTCATTAATTTCCGTTGAAGACAAGACGTCTAAAAGAATCAGTTGTGTAAACACAGCTTTACTGCATACATTTTACAACTCAGACAAGCTTAATCGCAACGAAGCCTTGCAGACCGGTTGGTATTTACTTACTCGCAGGAGCCTAGGGAGATATGCTGATAAAGTCTCTCAATTCCATTAATATATATTAAAAATTTTTGATTGAAGAGCAATTGTTTCACTTCTATTCGTACACTGAACAAATGTGCACAGTGGTAGATCTAAATCTTTATTATGTAGCTTTAAATAAAAAAAAGGATACGTAATGTAATTTGTTATTAAAGTGTAATTATTGTAATTTAATTATCGCTGGGCTTACTAAACTGAGATACTTAACATGCAAACAGCACCAGGAATATAGCAATCTGTTTGTGGCACAATCGCTGTGCCTGACTGGCGGTTAAACACATATAGACAAGTTCTTTATTTGCAATAAACATGGTATTAAGATGTTGGGTACAATGTTCTATAATAATAAGTGTCCACATGTGTAAAAATATGTCAATATTAGAAATACAACCAATAATAAAATAAATGTTAATTACAGTTATACCTAATAATTTTCCTAAATTTAATAACATTACATATAAATAATTTATAAATATTATTTCTGAATGAATATTATTTTTATGTATAGTCATGTTTTAAAAATTCTCTTACGTCATAGAAGTTATGTCTGTTCAGCCATTTATGCAGTTTATTTCTAAAGATTTCGGTTATTTATTAATTTAAGTTCTTTTGGTATTTTGTTGTATATTCGTAAACACATAACAAGACTTTTGGCATACTAGTCCGATTTAGGTATATCTTTTATAACAAGCCATATATTAAAAGTAACTTAAGGATCCTAATATGCCTATGAAACCGAACGACAACAAGAATATAAATTAGCAAAAAAAAAAGAAAACTCACACACACTTTAATATCGACCAACTGACGCATTTTGCATTAGCGAAGATAAGATATTTTTTTCAGTTCACGAACTGGTTTCCTTTAATTTAGTATTTACGTTACAAGGTGTACATGTATATTGACATACATATGTATATATATTATCTTATCAAATGAATTAACAAGAAACGGCTTTGTGGTTAATGGATCTTACCAAATTTGGCTAGGAAGAAGGGGGAACACTGAGAGACAGAGAAGGTGAGCGTTGATGCATCACAGGCCCCTTAAACCTACATCTGAGTCGTAAGTCTCTGTCGATTGTTCCATGATGAGATGGACATGGGGCAAAGAAATCGTTCCGAGGAAATACTTACCGGAGAACGGGCAGCAGCGTTTTTCTATGAACAATTATCATCTATCTGCGATCGCCAACCCGTCTGTCAAGCGTGGCGATTATGGCACGGATGCCCAGCGCTAGCACAGGCAAGAGCCGTGATGACATTTTTAGGGTGGAGACCTGTTGCATACCTACATACCTCCATGGTATTTAATACCTCTATGGTGAGAGAGTAAAAGGTTTTCAATTGACACGTCTGTCATTCATTAATTGTTTTCCGCATTGTAAATAAATGTTCACATAATGAACAGTCTTTTTATAAAGATATAACACGCTTTAGGGAGGCTTTTGTCTAGCTGTGGAGGTAAGTTGGCTGACATGTTGTTGATGATTATTTAGTCAAAAAAAAATCGATTTGAAATGTCATTCAAACCAATAGCACAGCTTTTCTAGTCGTGACACTATACTTGGGAGCAACATCTTAACGTATCGGCTGAAGCACGCAGACGTTAACACTCACCTATTTATTGATTGACCATGCACCTTGATGATTAACCTCTACGATTCTTTACAGGTAAAAAGAAACCTGACTCGACTGAAATAGAAGTATGTATAAGAAGGTGCCTTTACCGGTCCTTGTATACAGACCTACTATGCTTAATTTTATTAAGAACTAGCTGTGCCCGCGACTTCGTCCGCGTGTTAATTAGTTTATTTAGTTTTTTTTGTAAATTAAAAGACTTTTTCTAAAATAAAAGTAGCCTAAGTTACTCCTTATTACATCAGCTACCTGCCAATAAAAGTCCCGTCAAAATCGGTCCAGCCATTTCAGAGATTAGCCGGAACAAACAGACAGACAGACAGACAAAAATTGTAAAAAAGGTCATTTTGGTGTATGTACCGTATATATATTCATATTAATATAGTCAAAACCGGTTATTTCAATATTACAAACAGACACTCCAATTTTATTTATTTGTATAGATGAAAAATAAAATCCTTTGAGATATTATGTCACTTTAAAATTACAGCAGACTAACTAGGACAGGATGGTAATATCTAGGTTAATAATGTATGTAATGTAATGTCCTCCCGACCGAATTTCGACCACGGCGGCCAGTCTCAATGGAGACTAGACAATTGCCCAGGACCTATTATAGTGCACAAGTGTGTAAGAAAACACAGGGGCACTTTCTATTCCAGCACTCTCATGATCCGATGGGACGACTAGCGACACGACCGGAAAGATGTCAGGTACAGGACCGACGGCTTTACGCGCTCTCCGAGCCACGGGGGTGTAATACCGCCAACTTCCAGACTTTGGGCTGATACTGAGAAATTTCTTTTTCTTTTCAGTGCAAATGTGTCTATGATTTTTCGGAAAAATCCCAAAATCACTTTTTGGCCTGACCCGGGATTTGAACCCAGGAGCTCATTATCTGCGGTTGAACTCGCTACCGCTAGAGCAACGAGGCAGTCAATAAAAAAAACATAATAATATGTCAGATCGGATGCTAAGATTTGAGATCATGACTGACTGACTGCTTAACAAACCCCTTCCCCAAAGAGTCCCCACAATTACCGGACCGGCATCCAGGAGTTTCCAGCGAGATCATCGATTCCTATTGTAGGGAACTCAAGACACTCTGGGCCAAGAATTTTGACTTGAGACACTGCGACATTTGAGACGAAAAGATATTACGTAACATCATGAACGCTGCCCAGCCATGCTCGAATGCTGAGTCTCCAGCCTTAACTTGAGTGGGTGTCCACATGGATGTTCGTCTTATCCATGTTCTTTCAGACCCACTTGTTGAGAGACTCTGCCGAGGTCTTCCAAGGTCGCAGCCATGACTACTATATCGTCGGCAAATCGAAGCTGAGTGATGTAGTCGCCATTGACATTGATGCCAACGCCTTTCCAGTCCAGAAGCTGGAAGATATCTTCCAATGCAGCGGTGAACAGATTTGAGTTAGTTGCTAAGTTATAATAGAAACTGATATCATCATTATAATTATAGTCAATGAATGGACATGTTACGCAATAAGTAAATCGTACGTTTCTTGTGACGTTTCATTTCAGTTTAAATGTCGGTCAACAAAGAGTAAGTAACTTACTTGTTTTTTATTTGATGCCCATTCGACCGCGAAAAGTGCTATCTTATACCAGTGAGTTGGTTTTATAATTTTTAGAACAAGGTGTTCATAACTATTTTATTATGTTTTAGAGTTCCGTAATAGTATAAGATATTTGCTACATTATACTATATAATTACTTTATACTAACAAGCGATTACAAATAACGTTTGAAAACTGTACCAATATTCAACAAACCTCATTTCGTGATAATTTTACTTACCATCACCTACTTGTTCGTTTGCCTCATATCATGTAAAAACAATGTGTAACGACCTTTACTTGGAAGGTCTTCCTACTAGCGGGTCAACAACATGAACATTGAACTAACAAAGCAACAAATAAATACTTAAAATATATACTTTTGGTTTGGGAACGTACAAAAAACGTTTTAAAGATTAAAATTAATTTAAATAAAATGATACGTCTACACCGATTTGGAGGTGATTTAATAATGAATAAAATAAGTAGCGGGCAGATACATCCGGTGAAGCAGAGACGTCTGTATCTGCATAAAACAATTCTTAGAAGTATATCTCTTATTTATATTTCAGTACTAATCTAAGGCAGAGGCGAGGTGTATCCATAACTATATACTGAATATTTATTGTTTTTAGAATATTCTAATTCTTGAATAAAATGTTATATTTTTAGTATAAAATTACACAGTCTTTTTTTAAGTAGAAGAAGAAGAAGTACACTTTATTGCAAAAATAAGTAAAACAAAACCATGGTTACAAACAAGGAAATAAACTTATTATGCAATTGGCGGCCTTATCGCTAAAAGCTCTCCTCCAGGCAACCATTTTGCGTTGAATGGACCAGAATTGAAAATAACCTGATGAAGGTGTAGGTGCAGAAGATGTACTAATTGCAATTAGAAGTTATAAAATTAAATTAATCTAATATTACGTACAAATATAAGTAATTATTTACGTTACGTTTATATGTACTTTTGCGTTTAAAAGGAAGGTGTCCGTTGATGTGTTGTCACTCAAAGTTTGCATAAGGCTAAGCGCTGTGCAAATAAATAGCGATAAAATCTTTCTGTTTTCTGATTTGGCCGCCCTGATCTGCCTTGGTTTTATAACTGATTCCAACGGTTCATAGGTAGATGCTATAATGCTCTTCCTTTTAAATATGTCTAAAATAAGGCTTTCAGGCGAGAAGAGGCTCCAGCATTCAAGCAAAAAGGAATATAAGCTGAGTAGTCCGTGACAACGGGCACATCCTTTTGCGTTGGAACCTTGGTTTAAAGCCTAATATATAATAATATCTATAATAATATAATATCAAGGGACAATGTCACGCAGGTCATCCTAGCCCCAAACTAAGCAAAGCTTGTACTATGGACACAGAATAAAGAGTACTTACGTACAGAACCGGCTCTTCGCGCAACAATTTATAGAAATAGCGACTCTTGCTACTAAGCAACTAAGTGCAATTCAGCTTACATACGCGCTCAGTGCCTACCGCGATATTCACCTAAACGCTGCCGCTCTCTTCTAACGCATTACACTGTCTCTGTATGACTCGGAGTGTACTGGCGTAGGGTTACCGGCTTGCCGCTGTTACTATGATACCTATTAATCGTCTATATAATCCCAAAATCACTTTTTGGCCCGACCCGGGTTTGAACCCAAGATTTCATTTTCTGCGGTTGAACACGCTACCGCCAGACCAACAAAGAGTGAGTTCGTATAAAAATATGAACTCAGGTTAGAAAAAGTGCATCTAATTTTTGGATATTTTTTGCAGTCTGTACCATTTTGTAACGAACTTTTGTATGAAGTGAACCCAACTAAATTCTATTTATCATCTACACCTTACACATTTTGGCTTTTATAATGGGATGAACATCATAAAATATTCACATTTTGCAGTACTTAAAAGTTCGTAGACGAGAAAAAGTAAAAATTCTGGTCGTTTACATTTTCACTATACTAATTTATAAATATCTTCTAAACGCGTGGACCGATTGACATGACTCAAATGGATAAAATGGTTTTAGGCCTAGATCTTTCATTTGACACCAAAATAGTTAAGATATCTCGACAAACAAAAAAACACATTTTCAAGTTGCTCTCGTAATTATTTTTCACGTACTAATTCTTTTAGAAACTATCTTGGTCAACAAAAATGTTAAAACTAGAGTATATACGACTAAAAACACTTTATTTGTATTCTAATTAGAAATGATCAACACCTACAAAGCTACTTTGGTAGGTATTTAAAAGAATAATTTGAACTAACCTTTCTGCATCTTTAGGTAATGTAAAAAATGATAAACCCTTGTCTCCTTTTTTCGACAGACATCCGTCAAATGAACAATATCTAGCACCAGATTTGTGATGAGACATTTTTTCTGTTAAATATTTATAGTATTAAGTAGTCTTTTAATCCGTGGCTGTGCGCGCGAGCGGTGACAACCGACTGGCGCACGCCACTTCAGAGGCGCGCGAAAGTGTAGGTACTTATCACCGTAGGTACGGCCGAGTGAAGGGGCCCTGCTATGGATACCAGCCGACGATATACATACTTATATAGATAGATAAATACTTATATACATAGAAAACATTCATGACTCAGAAACAAATATTCGTGCTCATCACACGAATATTTGCACTTACCGGGATTCGGACCCAGGACCACCAGCTTCGTAGACAGGAGCACTACCAACTAGGCTACGGTGACCGTCGAATATTGAATGGAATATAGTCTACTGACAAATGTCGGACGCGTAAGAGAGACGCTTTTTAGGGATGTTTCATGCAAACATCGTTCTACGTACATATGTGAAGACGCTATATTAGAGAAAAACATTTGAAGCACTTTACTCAAATATTAAGAACTCATATTATTACAATATATAACAATATAAGGCTAGTAATGTTAATGTACGTCACTAATTGATATGAAATTAAACTTTCACAAACTGATTGCAATGTCAATCAAAATCGTTAGATATGTTGTTTAGTAATTATATGTATATAATTAAAGTATTTAAAACAATTAATGAGAATATTTCTATGGGTTGTATTGTTCGTTGACCTAAATTATTAATTTAAACATAGCACGAGCAAGATATTTTATAATAATTTATTTACGATTTATGCATACCTTAAATATTAATTTTAATTTCCTAATGCTACCGCGTAACACCTACATGCATTTGATCTAGTAAACCTACATGTGGCATTTGGGTAGCATATATTTAATATAGATACTATTATTTTTTATATAATAGCATATACATACATAATAGGGTCACCTGATGGTAAGTGAAGCCGCAAGTGCGTTGCCGACCTTTATGAAAGGAATAGGCACACTTCTTGAAGGTTGTCATGTCATACCGGATCGGAAATACCTCCGCAGTGAATTGATTCCACAGAGTAACAGAGAGCGGTAAAAAGTTTCATATGAATGTCTTCGAGTTTGAGCAGCTCGTCTCAAGAAGACATTTTATCAGATCAAAGACATCCACTATTAGACTAAACCTTCCCCAAAGTTCTCCACAGTGGACATGTATCCTTCATTAAGAGGGGATATGCCAAAATAACTAACTAACTAACTACGTTTAGCATACGTGTTAGCGATCGCAGTATAGTGCTCATAGTACACAGAGAGACGCTACTGATCGTTCTCTTTTAGAAATTCTCTCTTGGTCAGTTCTACGATCCCTGCGGGATGAGATGGGGTGATAATATTCGTTGTCGTTAACCAGACAGCATAAGGAAAAGGTTGAAGTCACGGCATTAATTAAATTATCCAAACTGACCACAATTTCACATAATATTTCGATTATTAGACCCTCACAAGATCCTCAGTCCATCTTGTAGGGGGCCTGCCCACGCTGCGTCTTCCAGCTCGTGATCGCCACTAGAGAACCTTTCTGCTTAAGCAGACGTCAGCTCTACGAGCTATGTGGCCTGCTCACTGCCACTTTAGCTTGGTAATTCTTTAGGCTCTCTAGATCTAACCTTAACCTTGAGCCGTCTAGTAAGGCCCATGGTCAGAATTTTAGAGAACTATATCTTTTTGGACAGATCATGCAACTAGATAGTTCCAACTTCGAACAGGAGGTCAATCGCAGAATCCAACTCGGCTGGGCAATATTCGGGAGCTAGGTAAAATCTTTTCGTCTCAAATACCGCAGTATCTCACGTCGAAAGTCTTCGTCGAGTGTGTTTTGCCAGGGATGACTAACGGAACAGACACGTGGTCGCTAACTATGGCCATTGACATTGAAATAAACATTTTGAATTTATATAGTTAGTAACAACGTGGGCCGCATCTAGTATACTATAAAATAAAATTCAACATAGCTCAACGTATATCATTCGTCATCATAAACAATTTTCTCAAAATCATCTTTGGAATACGGCATACTCTTTAAGTTAAATGTAATATTCCCCAATAAATTCAAGCCTCAACTCTTAGCTGTTACCAGAAGCTGTTAAATGAGAACCATAATCGTTTACTCCAGCAACTTAAGGAACTAATAGTGTAATAAATAACAGCGCGCGCGCCTACAGAATCTTAATAACAGGCACGTACATTCGCGTGCCCGAGCGCTTTCCGAACA
Source organism: Pseudoips prasinana (assembly GCA_951640165.1). NCBI lineage: Eukaryota > Metazoa > Arthropoda > Insecta > Lepidoptera > Nolidae > Pseudoips > Pseudoips prasinana. The sequence goes on along the minus strand of OX621241.1, from coordinate 11,038,568 downwards.
CTTCGGCATTCATCGTCAATCGCTGCCGAGTTGTCGTCCTCATGGACCGTGGGAAATATTAGCTGTATTTAAAATTAGATTTTTGGAAAGTGATGTCTATGTGCTTTTGCTGGAATACTAAATATTTTACGCTTTTTTAAAAAGCTAAATCTCGGCTATAACCTTTGGGATTATTGAAAACAAATTACATTTAATACGTCATAAAATCAAACTGAACGAAGTTGTTAAGACAATAGACTCGCAACTTCGTGTCCCGGATACGATTTCCTCTCTGGACAACTATTTCTGTGACCCATAAATAGTGGTTTTGCGTCTGGATGTATTTTGTGTCCGTCAATTAAATGTTTGTAATGTACCCCGTGACACAGGAATGCAATTCCATTGTGCGGGAGTTGTCTTTAAAAAAGAAATAACTGTCCTGAGCTGGGTTTCGAAGTCCAAAGTGAGCCTTAGTTAGTGGTATTATTCGCTAGACATCTTGAGTCCCTGCTTGCCTCCGGTGAAGCAGTGAAACCTCCGAGGATAATTATAGACCCCAAATTATAACAATATTTTTGGTACGCATTATAAAAAAAAAGAAATAATATCGAAATGAAGTTATATATACTCACTTTTACAAGTTCTGTGTGGCTGATGGTAACGGATATTAACATGTCATCCCGCAGGTATCGCAGAAGTCATACTGAGAGAATATCTACCAGAGAACGGACAGGTGCGTTTCTCTGAGCAAGTAACTAAGCAGAGCTTGTATTTTGAAGACCAGATTACTAATATAATAAATATACAACTTTTATTTTGTAAATACATATAGATAATTACACCCAGACTCAGGACAAACAGACATGTTCATGCACACAAATATCTTTCTTGTATATGGATCGAACCCACGATCTGCGGCGTGAATGGCTAAATCTACCAACCACGCCAACGGGTTCATCAGCGTCGAATGGAATTGGTATAATGTTTCAGAGTTGAGCTACAATTTTTCAGCTCTGACACACTGATAGAATTCTGAATTCAATAAAACATGCTTATCTTACGTGTAGAAGCAGTAACTGCCCTGGATGATCAAGAAAACCGCCAATGGTACTGAATTTTGTTGATATTTATAATACTATTTTTGTCATAGACTTGTTGAGGAAGTAATGATATTCTATTTTTACTCGGGAGTAAATTCTGGAATGTGCATTCAAGTAATTTGTTTTAATAACGTAAAACAATAATTTTTACTGCTGCAATAATTATTGAAATGAATGAAATTAAATCCTGGAGTTCGGTGTTAAAAACGTAAAACTTTGGCAAAATAACCCACAGGATTTAGATTATAATTTCGTCACAAAGATAAATATAATTGTAGTAAATGTATAAATAAATAATTGCATCATAATTGAGTAAATATCTAAATAAAAAGGCCAAAACATTTGAATAGTAGCATGTTTTTGTGTTGAATTAATTTGGGGCATTGGATCATTAAAAAAACTTTGTAAACAATTTGTAAAAGTGCTTGAGATTGTCTCTTTATCGCTAAAAAATTACATAAAATATATAACTATGTTCATTGGTACATATTTTTTTTAATGTTTACCTAGTTTTTGGCAGTTGACAGTTTCTCAATAGCTTTATGCTCTGCAAGGAAGAAAATAGCACAGTGTGGCATTGAGTGCAAAGTGAGTTATTTTACACTAAATTAATCGGGGCGAGAACAGATGGTTTCGATAGGCGGTGTCACTTCGGCACGTCATCCTGTGAAAATGGGGGTGCCCCAAGGATCTATATTGGGGCCATTTTTATTTCTAGTTTATATAAATGATCTCTCTTATCTGGTAGAGAAAGTATCAGACATAGTTTTATTCGCTGATTATACGTCGCTCATATTTAAAGTAAATAGGAAGGATAAAGATCTTATTGAGCATAATAAAACACTCAGCCTTATATCTGAATGGTTTTCGGCAAATACTCTCTTGTTAAATGCTGGGAAAACTAAATGCATCAAGTTCTCATTGCCAAATGTGACTCAAATTGTACCAACAGTTGCACTTAATGCGGAAATATTAGATTTAGTCCCATCAACCGTATTATTAGGATTGACACTTGATTGTAAATTAAGTTCGGCTTCCTATGCTGTCTGGAAAATAAGACAATTGTCAGATGAACAAACTGCTAGATTAGTGTATTTCGCGTACTTTCATAGCATTATGTCGTATGGCATTCTGCTGTGGGGTTCGGCGGCTGACATAGGTACTATTTTTGTATTGAAGAGAAGAGCAGTCAGAGCCATTTATGGTTTAGGCAGTCAAATATACTTACTGTGCCATCGGAATATATATATATCAGAATATAATGTTTGTTAGAAAAAATATTCATAAATATAAAAAGAAAAGTGAACTGCATAATATAAATACTAGGAATAAAAACAAACTAGCCATGCCAGGCTTTAGAGTAAGCAAAACTAATAAATCATTTTTAGGAAATTGTATTAGGTTTTATAACAAGCTTCCTACTCAAATTACTGATCCACCTGACACAAGTTTTAAAACACATATTCAACGTGTACTTATGGCTAGGGGTTATTACACCACTAAAGAGTACATCGATGACAAAGACGTCTGGCTCTCACTACCTACCTGCACATTGCTCACTGGAGATCTTGCAGCGAGAGACTGATCTGCTGAGTTACGTGAACTATCTGTAAATGATTGCTATCATATACTTAATTTAAAATTATTGACTCTGTCTCAAAATGAATAATGTTATTGTTTCGAAGTTTTTCTTTTGTAAGTATACCTAAATATAATCTAAAATAATAAGCATTCAGACAACCGATCGAGCATATATTGGGTTTGCCTACTAAATAATTACTCTAATTGGACCAAATCCCGTGTTCATGCCAGACCGTCTCAACTGGGTCGTGTTGAAACCGGTAGTAGATGAACCCACAGAGTTTGTTTCGCTGGGTCTTCTCAGTTGGGGCGCATTGGATCCGGTGGTAGCATTAAAGCTCGACCGTCGTTATTAACACAAGGTCCGTCATAATAATAATACCTTAATATAGACAGAACCATTGACAATATGTAGTAAAATATTGGACTTAAACTAGATAATTAAACATATTCTTTTGACAATAACTTGATACGAGCTAGCTAAATATCATTGCTATAAGTAAATAAATTTTATAAATGTTTTCATACAATATCTATGTTACTAGAAATAATTATGTATACAACTATATTACTACAAACATGTTCTGACTATTTACAAGCGCTTTTTTAAAGTCTAGGTGAATAAAAAAAAAAGAAAAAAAAGGAGGCATTAATAACTCACTTAAGCAAGCGTCATCTACTCCTTTTTCAACTATCAATAAAGTATACCCACTCAAAACATGAACTCATTATTAATTTATTTTCTCCTCAAACATTTCAAAGTTTTAAAGGCGGCCTGAAAGTGCCTTTAAGTAAGTGAAACGGTCCGACCTCAGATATTTAACGAACTATTTAGCAGACAATAACAATTTTCTAACTGATCGGTTTTTAAAGTTTGTGGTTTCGTGAGTATCCCAGGCTAAATTTACATCCATGTTTAATATATTCTAGTCCAATATTTATAGATAGACGAAAAATATATTTCAGTATGTATGTACTACTATGACATCCTTTTTGGCTTAATCTAATATTTTGTACCCGTAAAACCCCTTCCTGCAACCCTCACAAGATCATCGTCATTCGACGAGCTATATGCCCTGCCCACTGTACTTCAGCCTGGCAATTCTACGGGCTATGCCAGTTACTTTTGTTTGCTGGTGGTACTCGACATTTCTGATTTGATCTCGCAAGGAATCTCCGAGCATAGCCCTCTTCATTGCCCTTTGGGCAACGTGGAGCCGTCTTATGAGGCCCATAATGAGTGACCACATCTCTGTTCCTTAAGTCATCACTTTTATAATAGTTTTCCAATATCTTATAATTACGTTTAGTAACAGTTATGTTATATTTACAGTCATAAATCTTTAATCAATCAGCTAGTAATATAAAACCATCATAGTTTCAAATTCTTACCAAACGATCGTTTTATTGGTTATAAAGACATTATTTTCTGTATAATGTTGATCGTGGCCACGAAAAATGAGTGTAAGTGGGGCATTGACTTCCGGGCATTCGTGTTTGGTCACGATTCAGGCTTGTAGCTTGCAACATTGTACACTTTTAGGGTTGTTGCGGTATTGAAAACTCCTTAATACTGGACTGGAGTAAGTCTCTTTTGCATGAAATTTTGAAGTCGTTGTGTCTGGGTCTAGGAATGCCCTCCAGGATTAAGAGAGCAATTCAATACAGCGTCTATGATAATCGTTCAGAAAGTTGCTTCATTGAATCTGTTATCTGATTTTGCATCTTAACTACGGTTTCTTGGTTATCTTAGCTTCGACGATTGATAACAGTGACTCGTCTTTTTCTGATGTTATAACCTCGCATTTGACAAAGTCCGATAAGCATGGGTAGGTACAAATAGATTGCAATTGTTTGTAACGTCTGAGATATGATTTAGCAAGAAAATTATTTTTTTCTCTTCCTAACACGAAATCTCTTAAACAACCTGACTTATTATTCAGTATTTTGGCGGGAAGGATGTTTACAGCTTGAAGACGGCAGTTAAAAACGGACCTGCCTAAAACGCGCTATTACGTATACTACTTTACTAATTAAAACAATCCTTGACATATAGGAAGTTAAATGGTCGTATTTTGCGACAAAACTTCATTAAAATTATGAGATGGTATGAGGTTTATGCTGCTAGTAATAGTATGATTTCGTTACTTCCTTACGCAACACTTAAACCAATTGGTCTGAAATTTGGAACAATGGTTGATCATACTATAGAGTACCTTTCTCATGCTCTGGAGTGTGATAAATTTGAGGTATATTCCAGAAATAATATGAAAAATTACTTGGTATTATAGTGCACGTATAAACACTTTCATGTCACAATATACTAGTGATATGAACAAGCTTATAGATAAGGGGAATGAAGGATACTCCACTAACAAGAGCATAGTTATATAAAACTTAGCTTAAGTACAGACGCCAGCACATCAAGCTACCCCAATCTGTCAAAATTCCACAATATAAAGTAAATGTTATGCTTATGTGATAAAGTTGAAAATCGATAAAAGAAATTTGACAGATTGGGGTGTCATCAGCTTGATGTGCTGGCGCCTGTGCCATTTCATTATAGTAGTAAATTATTTTATTTTACACAGTGACACAATCATTCTGAAGTAACATAACTTTACTAAGTTATGTTACTTACCTAGTAAGGTTTACAACTCACGCTGTTAATTATTAGTTTTACAATGAAATTGAAAGCTTTAGTGTTAATTATTCGTATAATAGTTTCAATGGCTTAAGGCGATGAGAGCAGCCATATCACTTATTTCTGCAAGTTTAGAACCAATATTACTCAGTTCACGTTGTTAACAAAAATATTAAGTAAGACTATAATTTGAAGACCTTCATTTATTTAAAAACACGATGTAACTACTTTTCCTTGTAGAATAAATCCCGAACTCACGTAAAAATAGTTACATTACGAATTATCGACAAAGTTTCACGGAATTTTATTTTTTATTTTGTATATTATATTTTGTGCATTTTACGATTAGGTAAAACTTTATTATCTCCAATTATGTGCCACAATTAATGTTTTGTTATTGTATTATTTTACATTTGTTTCTACATATTTCAATATCCGTACTTGTATATACGTACTGCTATCTCATGGCTGCTTAGACAGCAAAACATACGTATTATTATTTAGCTCAAATGAATACTTTCTTTGGCTGAAATATTAAAGAAATTTGCAGTTATCAATACCTCTTTGATAGGCTTCTAAGCTACATAATAAGCTCACCGGTTCTTCTGCTTAAGTTTGTGTAAACAGCATTTGTCTTATGTATCCTCTGTACTAAGACCCAGTAGCTGTTCTTAAATATGGAGTCTACATTCACTGATCTGCCGGAATGGAGGAATTAAAAAATCTGTTAAGGATTATTAATATATGGGAAAAATTGTTTTCGCTTGTCTTCCTAAGCATAGTCGCCCAATTGCTGGAATTATATAGCTTTATAAGTGACCTAATTATACAGTATCTGATTTTCGTATTTAAAAGAATCGACTACGGTAGTGACGAAGTTTTGTAAAGCATTTTTAACAAATACCACTAAAACTAAACATGCCATATGTAATGTAACACAAAATGAATATTCGTAAATATCTTTCTTTATGTAACGTCACGTTAGTTCCCAAGATATTACAGCACCAGGGCCTAAAAATTGCGACTTAGTTGGGTTATAAAAATAAGAAGTATAATATAGAGGAATGATAAAATATATATATATATATATATATATATATTATATTAACTTTAACAAAAGACAATAACATGGCAACCCTACAGTAAGCTGAGCGATGATCTTAGTTTAGTAAATATTTTGCTAACTTGGCTGTTTTTTTTTAATCTATTTAATAATAGAAATAATATGTTTAACCAACCCTAGACGCAATGGGCTTAAGTTGTCCGAGTCCTGTCTGCGCCTTATGTCATCGATTTCATAAAACTGGGCCAATTTGTACTGCGGCAGTAATCACTTGTTTTTCCTTTCATTATAATAAGCAAAAGCTGTTACAAATAAATAGCAATACAACGGTGTTATAATCCAATTACTAAACTTTAAAAAACATCGAAGTAAATTGTGGTAGTTCGTGGCGCCATATTGGCTGATAAGACATTGTGGCGCCGACATGTCAGTAGGATTTTCATAAATCTTTATATCTGGTATCCTCGTGATGATTTACTTATTTTACAAATATGTAGTACATCAAAACACCACGTGTACAACAAAAAAGTTCAAAAGTTCGGTCAAAAGTCAACAAAGCCCTTGTGATAGCCTCATGTCTAAGCCGGTGCCAAGGAGGATTTTTTTTATTTTGCGTCTTAGAAGCCAACAGCATACGTCTGAGTACCTCCTAGTACGCCACGCGTCCGTAGGTCACGGTAGCTGCTTTCCATTGATAAGCTGTATGTTAGTACCTACTATTAAAAAAAAATACACGAGCGACAACATGTCTTTTGGCGTTAGCAGTAGTAAACCGCACCACTGTATCATACACATGTAATGAAAACTTTATGATAGTTTTAATTTACTTTAATTTATTTTTGTCAAGTTTCGTAATGCTATGCTAAAATATACTTATATAACAAACTCAGTATTTTCTCATCTGCCCCACGTCCTCTTGGAAATAATTAAGTACTACTTCACAAAACTCAAATAATTAAGTATCATAAAACAAGTCTTTATTTGGTTCAGTGCTAATCAACATTTCTTCATTTATATATAAAGTATTTTAAGGCCTTCTTGAGATTTAAATTTGAAATTCACAAACATCATCCAAATACATCAAAATAAAATAAACAAAATTTTTCGAGCACTCATCATTTACATTAGAAATTTAAAAGATATAAATTGTATCAGCTCAAAAGAAGATGGAAGATACTTCATATCAGTTATTCAAGTCGGCCATCAAGTCACGCAGTCGCTGACAAGGTTCTACAATACCATTACAGGCGAAATCGTGGCCACCAAAACTAAACAGCTCAGAAATTGAACCACTTATGGATAATCAATCTTACGACTGACCACGTGCCTAGTTTCTTAAAGGCGCCTGTCACTTACGGATCGGTGAGAGCAACTGGCAATGATCCTCTCAACTTATAAAGTTTAGGTATGTACCAATTGTTCAAGATCAACAACGCCAAAGTCATTGAACCATCATCCGGAAGCTATGTTGCAATGTTTAGACTTTACAATTATAGTGCTTATAACAAATCTTCGATTTCACCAGAAAATTGTCTACTTTTTAAGGTTCTCTCATGAAATATCGAAACTGAGCCATTACTTAAATATATCTTACTTATAGTAAACTCCTCGTTTGTTTACAAAAATTAAGATATATTTGCTCCTTTGATTTTTTTTCTAAGTTTTAAGTTCTTTTTTTATATATGTCAGAGAGCGACAAACAAGCAAGTTGGTCACCTGATGGTAAGTAATCACCACCGCCCATGGACACTCGCAACACTAGAGGATTCGCGGGTGCGTTGCCGGCCCTTTAGAGTCAGCAAACAAGTGTTGCTGACCCTGCCCTCCACCCTAATGAGCTCTGGCGACCTTACTCACACGCAGAAACACAAGATTAAAATGATTAATGTTATTATTAAGGAATGTCTTCTGTAAGGTGGAGGTACTCCCCCAGTCGGGCTGCTCTTTATGCGAATGAACGTATCTCTCTTAATTATATTCTCTTAATTATATTGTTCGTAATATTCCAGTAGTTGGATGGTCTGTCCTAGGCAAATATAGTTTCGATACTCCACTTCATTACATCTTGACTTGAGCAGGTGCACCATGAATGCTATCATGGTGCACCTGCACCTGTTGTAATTATGTTTATCTTATCCATATTAATTTTTAGACCCACTTGTTGAGAGACTCTACTGAGGTCACCAAGCGGAGTTATCGCCGTCAAATCAAAGGTGAGCGATGTTTTGTCATTAATATTGATGCCAAAGCCCTTCCAGGCCTGAATCTTCAAGACAAATTCCAAAGCCGCGGTGAACAGTTTCGGAGATATAACATATCCCTGTCTCACTCCTCGCTGCAGCTGCAGTTAGATATGTTTCGAGTTCTGGTCCTAGAGTCGGACCAACATAGTGGCTTTCTCATACAACCACTTTAATACCTCGATATACCGGTAGTCAATTCGGCACCTTTGCCTCTTCAAAGGTGCCAAATAGACTACCTCAGTACACCCCAAGTTTCGATCGAATCAAAGGCTTTCTCATAGTCCACAAATCCTGAGCATAATAGCTGGTAATATTCCTTATTCTCATAATATGCCGTATTTACATATGTATTATGGTCTGTGATACTAAAGCCTTTTCGGAAATTGATTATTCAGGAGGCTGGAAGTTATCAAACCTGCGCGCGAGAGGGTTCTTAATGATCCTCGAAAACAACTTGTAAACATGACTCAGCCGATTGATGGGTCTGTAATTCTTTAAGAGGGTTTTATTCCCCTTTTTGAAGAAGAGCATCTCTGTACTATGCTTGTGGCACAAAGGTGGACCTTTTAGCAAGGTGGAGTTAAATAACTCCCGAAGGGCCGAATTAGTGTACCACCCGCCTTCAAAAATTCTGCTGTAACTCCATCATCAATAGTCACCTTGTTGTTCTTAAGCTGTTTGAGAGATAATCTTTTCACGTACATGCTGACTGGCAACCCAGCATGCAACGATGAAATAATCAACCTTAAAATTTAAATTACTATGCGTGCTATTCTGTATCACTAACATGGCTTAAGACACTTACGCGTTGGGGTGATTTATTGAATATGCACAAAAAATGTAAGACATGGGAAAACATCATTTATTGTATTTAGTAAGCTCTGATCAGAGCAAAAGTAATTAACTTAAGTCAGTTGACTTGTTGCCATAGTACATACTCTGCTTATTTTGGGATCAAAATCATTAAAAAATAATAAATTACTCCTCCCAAGATATTAATTTATTATTTTTTTATGATTTTTCTGATTGTCTATATATACGGAACCCCTATAGGTTGAAACTCATTCTTGGCTTGTTTTTAATGTTTAAAAAGTTAAATACCTAATTTACTATGTTTTATTTTGGTGACTATTTATTGGGTACAAGAGTGATTGAATACTTCATGCTATAATTGCGGAGATAATTATTTAGTTCCGTATACCACAAAGCGTTCTATACACGCCAGAGGTTAAACTATGGTCGTAATTTAACTAGACCAGTTATTAATGACTAATTTTACAGCTCAACTTGTACGGTCAGAAACAAGAGTAGCTTTCATTACGTAATCTTTTATTGTACACTAGAATTTGGAGCAACTAAGTAAATAAAATACTCTTTATTGTACACAAAAAATGGAAATACACATAATTTAGTACAAATTACAACTAGATGTATGTATAAATAAAATGGATGACCTTATCGCTGCTGGGATTGTTATTAAATGTCTTGTAGAAGTTTGCTGTATAGCTGACGGCATCGAATCTCCTCCCCCCCCCCCCCCCCCTCCCCTCTAGTCCCGTTGCACGCGTAGAAGATATTCCGAGGGAGTATCCATCAGAGGACGGGCAGAAGCTTCCTTCTGTGTACTATGACCATCTTACTGCGATCGCTAACATATCCCCGAAATGATTCTTGGGGGAGGCTTGCCCAGTAGTGCACTTCTTTCAGCTGTAATGATGATATAATTATTTATTTACAAAACGAATGTCCCTCTGCTCTTTTTGGCCATGGCCTTGGCCAGTCCCAACCAAGATTTGTCATCTACGTTGGACATATTATAGTGCACAAGCGTGTGCATAACTATAGTTGCACATTCTATTTCTTTGCACTCATGATCTGTAGGACGGCTAGTGTAACTATCTATCAGAGGACTGGCAGCAACGTCTTTCTGTGTATTATGACCATCATACTGCGATCGCCAAGCCGCCTGTCAAACTTAGTGATTATGGCGTATCCACCAAATTGTGGAAATCTTTTGGGGAGGCCTTTGTCTAGCAGTGTACGTCATTTGGCCGACATTGTGGTATTGTTGATGAATGGGTGTATAAAAAATTGATGATTTTTAAAGATTCATCCCGTATTATAGTTATGCATTCCTGTGGTGGGCGAGTAATTCGTTATGCGTAAATATAAAGAAATTTGATTTTGGTGGTTTTAATTCAAACCCAGAAACAGTGAGACGGCAGCTCAGTCAAGACGTTTTTTCTCATTTTATTGTTCAATATTAATTTTTTTGATTCTTATACGACACATATCTAACTTATATCCGAATTCATATTCGTGGAGACCTATAAATGGCTAACTGCTGTGTATACCTAATCTAATAAGTTATTGTAAACTGTTGGTCTTCCTTATAATGTAAAACAAAAATAAATAAATATCTGTGTGAGACTCAGAACAACCATAAATATGAGTCACATAGAAAGCAGGTATGTGGCAATATTGATAAAAAAAATGAAGTAATGCCCTTTCTGCGCGGGTTTTGGTAATTTGTGTCAGCCATTTAATTTACAATAACAAAAAAAACCAGCTGATTTCGTAATTTAGTCGGTTGCAATTTATAATTGTGTTTGATTTTGCTATTTAATAACGTTACTGAACGAACAATTTTCTCGTCGAACTTTATTAATTGGAGAATTAAGTATTTATAATGTTGTAATAATACTTTTATAATAGTTGTTCTAAGAATTGACATGCTTTGTGTTTCGCCCGCGGTTCAGGGATTTTATAAATAGTTTTATTATATTGTCATTTACTCAATTCACTTATTTATCTGAGGAAAGTGGAAGAAGTGAACCATTAACTAGCAGTTAATCTTATTTTTAGAAAACTTTACGAAAAAAAATAAGATTAACTTTCTATACAAAAATGACGATCACCTTTCTAAACTGAAAGCCAATATAATACATTTCCGTTGTCACAACTGATTTTCGTTAATTGGTTCAGTTCATGGGTAGATTGCACTATTAAAATTTCCTGCACTATTTCTGTTACACTTTGAATAGCTCCAACCACCTCATAAAAGTTGAAGAGTCCCAACTTTTCTGTTACTGATTATTTCACTACATCACCCCAAGTCATCCCGTGGAGGGCATAGAAGTCGACCCTTCTGTGAACTAAGACCATCTTACTTCATTCAATAATCCCCGAAGATGATTACGAATGATTCTTGGGTGAAGGATGTCCAGCAGTAAACTTCTTTCAGCTGTAATGATGATGGTGATATCATTATTTATTTACGAAACCAAGGTCGAATTTTGACCAGGGCCTCGGCCAATCTTAGAAATATTGTAGAACACAAGCATGTGCACAGCTACAGTTGCACATTCTATTTCCTGGCACTCATTATCTGAAGCTTTTGGACACGTTCTGAAATAGGTACAGGACTGAGGCATGGCTCGACGTGATCCCCGACGCAAGGCGGTGTAACACTGCCAATGTTATGATAACGAACGAACTTGTACAGTAACATCTATGCGAAGTAACTTTTGTTGCAGCCTGTACCAATCTTGTATCTATTTGTATTACCACGATTCACGACTTCAAATCCAATTCCCATGGCTTACCTACAAACAATAACTGTGATATCGAATCCACTGTCCATTGTCTTAAGTTTACACTAGTTGCAAAGCCTATAACTCCACACAATAAGGCCAGTAGTATTTCGTAACAAGTTGGTTGGGAGCAGTTGACAGCAAGTCGGTGGATATATATAGACCATAAATCATCGTCTTTATTTTGTATGCATTAAGGTTAGTTTTCATCAACTTAGTGTAACTACTGACCTAGTGTCGATTGCACTTAAATACCCCTTTAACAAACAATCTGTTAACTCACTAATCTAAGTGGTTTCAAAGCTGAACATAACTAATCTCAGAAAATCATTTTGTACTTTAGCTTAAAGCGATAAGGTTTAAATTCGTGTGTGGCAGTCTGCAGTTGTTGCAAAGAGAGGGCAAACATGCCAAGTGTTGTCAGCAGAGTGATCTAGTGATCATTATATAGATTTATTTGGCATTGATTGAATTATAAATATATTTCACTAATTTATGATTTTATTATGTAAACATCTAATTAATTTCCCGGATGTTTACTTAATCGTCTGTGCTTTTCATTGCTAAATTTGTTTGAATCGTTTTACTAGGTAAATATATGTCACGGATGTTCATATCTACAAATATTTATAGCAAAAGAAACGAAAAAGATGATCAAATCAATATCTCTTTATCTTTCTGTGGATTATAGTACTGACGACGTCAGCACATCAAGCTAAACCAATCTGTCAAATTTCCCCAATTGAAAGTGAACCTTATGATTATGTGATAAAGTTGAAAATCTATAAAATAAATTTGACATACTGGGGTAGCTGGCGTCTGTAATATGTGTAATTCGGCCTCAACAAAGAATTCGCAAAATATCCTCAAAACACCAACCAGGATTGGACTCTGAAGTGTGTTCTCAAGTTCAAGCAAAAAACGCGCACCACTGATATTTCGAATTAATTTACATATAATAGCTTTGCTTAGTTTGGGGCTAGGATGATCGGTGTGACATTGTCCCTAGATATTATCTCACATGTTTATTACCAATATTATTTACAAGATATCATACAAGGGTATTTTAACACAAATACAACTTATACAATATTTGGTCTACATGGAGAGAAATTTCCGCACAATCCTGGCATTCGCCAGCAGAACCGCCTTCTGCATGTAACTCTCCAGCCAGACATCAAGCCCTAAACTTGCAAGGTTGATTTTCAGGGATTTAGGAATAACTCCATTTGTGGATATAACAATAGGTATGATCACAGGTCTTTCGGTTCTCCAAATTTGCGCATATTCAAAACTCAGATCAAGGTATTTTGAATTTTTTTCTTTTTCTGCGTTTATATTATTATCATTATTATGTAGTGTAAAAAAAAAGAAAAAATAAATATTAGAAAATAATTTGACGGGTTGGTTGGCGTCGTTGGTATATACTAACCTTTCACGCCGTGGGTTCGATTTCCACCCAGGACAGATATTTGTGTGCATGAAGATGTTTGTCCTGAGTCTGGGTGTAATTATGTATATAGGTATTTATTTACAAAGGATAAGTAGTATATTAATTATCTGGTTTCCATAGTACAAGCTCTGCTTAGTTTGGGATCAGATGGCTGTGTGTGAATAATGTCCCAGGATATTATTATTATTATTAACTGTGATTTTTATTGCTAAATTTGTTTGAATCGTTTTAATAGGTAAAATATGCCACTTGCTACGTTTCATATCTACTTATAGAAGAAGAAACGAATAAGATGATCACATTGATGTAATCAATATCTCTTTATCTCTCTGTGTGGACATAAGTAGGTACCTACTACTAATTCTGCACGTGTGGCGCAGCGGCTAAGACAGTCGCCGCGCCACTTCGTGTCGCGGGTTCGAGTCCCGCGCCGGGCAACTAATTTTGTGACCCATAAATAGTTGTTCTGAGTCTGGATGTAATTTGTGTCCATCTATTATATGTTTGTAAAGTACCCCGCCACACAGGGATTAAATTCCCTAGTGCGAGCGTTGTCTTTTAAAAACATTTAAAAAAATCGGCCTCAACAAAGAATTAGCATAATAACCTCACAACACCCTAACCAGTAGATATTGGACTGTAAGTTGAAAGTAGTGACAATGTATTCTATTTATGGTGACAATTTTTACAAATTGTTTATCGATGACCTGACAAAATGTGAATGTATTAGTCACAGGTTATGCGATCGCCATCCCGTTTAACAATCGTGATAATTATGGAAATACCTCGCAAAATTATACAATTCTGTAGATCTTTGGGGAAGCCTTTATAATAATATAATAATAATAATAATAGAACTTTATTTCTAAGAATATTTGCTGTAGTACAATACAAATAGCATATTAAGGTAACAAACACAATTTATCCAGCAATGTTACGTCTGTCGGCTGATATAATGATGATGGAATGAAATAGCTGGAACCCGCTAGATGCGGGTAGCACAAGACTGGCAATTGAGTAGATTATGGTGAGACCTTTATCCTACAGTGAACGTCTTTCAGTAGATATGATAATTACTATAAAATAAAATAATATTTTTTAAGTAAATCGAGGATATCATCCTATTAATATTATAAATGCGAAAGTTTGTGACTATGGATGAATGGATGTTTACTACTCTTTCACACAAAAACTACCAAACAGATACTGATGAAACTTGGTAGTGATATAGTTAATATACCCGAATAAAACTAGGCTATCATTTATAAAGTCACGCTAATAAAACCGCAGGGAACAGCTAATTTCTAATCACGTACATGTGGTGTAATAACAATTCTACAGGTGGTATTTAAATAATGGCATATCTTATAAATGCATAAGACTCACGCCTGTTTCCTAGAGGGGTAGGCAAAGAAAACGGATTTCCATTTGTCACGATCTTTGCACACTTTTTTGCCTTGTTTACTGTCATCATATATGTTCATCATACATGCTCCCCGGTTAAGGATACTTCTGACCTGAGCTTTCTTGAGAACGTTGCCTATTTGGTCCGAGAATGTTCTACGAGGTCTTCCCCTTCCGGTTGTTCCATTCTCCCAGGCTAGGTATACTTCTTTAGTCAATTTTCTTTCATACATCCTTTCTAAATATCCAAACCATGTCTGAATACCTTTTTCAATCTCAATCTTATCATTGGTATAAAACTGAGCAGGTACTTGAATACCACCCAATACAATATGGCTTAGAATATGTAAAAGGTATCCGTTTAAACTACTACTACAATCAAAGAAAAATGAGTCATTAACAGATATTGAAACGGATACCTATCTGTTTTCAAATTGAGTCATTCGCGATCGCAATGTTTCCACGTCTTTGTCATTATTTCGTCAACAATTAGTAATTACGAACAACGATTGCCCTAAATCCCATAATCAATTATTGTAACAACCATAGCTTTTTTGCCATCTAATTATCTATAGCCTCACCGTCTAACACATCACTCATAAAACTGATGTTCGCTGGGGCAGAAGTTTTCTCGAGTAGTGGCTTCGAATTGGAAGACGCAGAGTAGGCGTATGTTCCTCACAAGGTGGCTGATCTCTTGAGAGTCGCGGGAAGACTTTATGCAGTAAGCGCAAGATCAGCCGTTTTTGATCATAGTTTAAGATATTTTTGGCCGACACGATGATAATGAATCATTAAGAAAATAATAATATCTTGGAACAACACACTGCCACCTGATCCCAAACTAGGCAGAACCTTTTATATAGCCATCAGATAAACTGATAAACATACTTATAAATTTCTAAATAGATATTCATATATAAATGTTATGTTGCCATTTTTACTCCAATAGTGAGTCTCCTCTTGTAACTTTTGCATGTGTGCCCTATGATTTTTTTTCTTTCTTTCATATTATTGATATTTACATCCACTGAACACATAATCGTGCTCATCACATCATAGTGCAAGTTTTTAATTAATTTATTGTAATTAACATTGATAATGTAAAATTTTAATGCTGTGGTCGTCTTTAAGTGTTGCAGCTCTATTATTTTTAAGTATGTACGTGTCTTTTAACTGCATGAGTGTATGTAACGTTGGTGATCCTTAAATAAATAAATAGATTAGTCCTGGGTGGGGATGTAAGGCACGACCTCTAGCTTTGCAATCAGGATCTCTTACCATTAGACCAACAGGCCAGTCTATAACACCTGACGGCAACTAAGAAGTAGTAGTAAATTTGGAATAATTGGATACGCAGTTGTTAAGGTAGACCCTTCCTCACTACCATTTCGGCGCCCACATGGTTCAACTTCCATCTTGCACGTGATTATTTTATGATCCATATTTAGCCATTTAGAGTCTGGAGTCAAATAGTTGTTTCAAATGCAATACGTATAGATGAGGTGTTGTTGGATGTGTTTTGTGTCCGTGATTTGTACTTGTTTCATGTTTTTAAAGTTCTCCATGCTATAGGAATATATTCACATAGGCGGGCGTCGTGTTTATAATAACTATAATAGTTTATTTCGACTGCCTCGTTGGTTTAACGGTAGCGTGTTCAATCGCAGATAACGAGGTTCTGGGTTCTAATCCCGGGTCGGGGTGAAAAAAGTGATTGTGGGAAAATTCTGTTAATAAAATTTCTCAGTATCAGCCCGAAGTCTGGAAGCAGGCTGTATTATACCACCGTGCCTCGGAGAGCAAGTAAAGCGTCGGTTCTGTACCTGAACTCTTTCCGGTCGTGTCGCTTGCATCATGAAAGTGATGGAATAGAAAGTGCTCCTGTGTTTGCGTACACACTTGATGATGATAGGTAGTCTCCATTGGCAATGACCGCATCGGCCGAATCGATCAAGAGAACATTATTATTTATTATATGTTGAAGTGCCCACAGCCACCTGTTCTCAATGGTAAGTGATCGGTGAGGTTAAGCACCGTCTCCATGTTCCGCAGGGCACGATAGCCTGTCGGTTCCGGTTATAGTCGCTAGACCGCGGTAGACAAGCCATGTCAGAGGCCTACTGGGAGGCTTGAACATCACTGACCTTGGGTTTTAAGTTTAAGTAACAGTTTACATATGCAGTTGTAAAATGGATCAAATCTTGTATAATTAAATAAAAAATATAATAATCTCAATCAATTCATTGTGTAAAATATGTAATTAAACATCGACCTAAATAATAAATTGTACATTTAATGATTGCAATAAATTACATATAAGTAATTTATTCAATAGTAAATAATTTAATTAAATAAAATACTACAGATACACTATTTACCCAAAAAGGCGTCCAATAATCCCTCCGCATCGCTTACGGGAAAAGTGCCCAGAAGGCTGGCCGCATACTTACATATATAAGATTAAATGAATAACGCTATAACCTATCCCTACGTATCGTTCGCTTAGTGGTAGTAGGTTTAACCATAGATAATAACGTTTATTCCACCTTATAACCTATCCTACATAAGCCAAGCGATAGCGAAATATACAACGGGCTGAGAATTATTACTATTATCCACTACTTTTTCTTTTATTTCCTGCTCAGTAATACTGATGGCCATTGGGTGATGTATTCTTATTACAAAACTAGCTGTGCCCGCGACTTCGTTCGCGTGTTAATTAGTTTTTTTTGTTTTTCTTAAAATAAAAGAGTTTTCTAAAATAAAAGTAGCCTAAGTTACTCCTTATTACATCAGCTACCTTCCAATATAAGTCCCGTCTAAATCGGTCCAGCCATTTCAAGATTAGCCAGAACAAACAGACAGACAGACAGACAAAAATTGAATAAAATGTTATTTTGGTGTATGTACTGTATATATCTATACATATAATAAAATCGTAGGAAAGTCAAAACTGTACATTGAATATTTTTTTAAAAGGATACTTGGGGCGCGCGGGCGTGATCTACATTCGATATCAAAACCAAAAATATAGTTTTTAGAATTTGTGTCTGTTTGTCTGTATGTATGTCCGGGCTAAACTCAAAAACTACTGCATGGATTAACTTCAAATTTTGCATTAATATTACTAAGAGGTCGGGTCAACATATAGGCTACATATTATCACGCTATCACCTACGGGGAAGGAGCTGTGATCTTATCTATACATATAATAAAATCGTAGGAAAGTCAAAACTGTACATTGAATATTTTTTTAAAAGGATACTTGGGGCGTGATCTACAATCGATATAGAAACCAAAAATATAGTTTTTAGAATTGTTGTCTGTTTGTCTGTATGTATGTCCGGGCTAAACTCAAAAACTACAGCATGGATTAACTTCAAATTTTGCATTAATATTACTAAGAGGTCAGGTCAACATATAGGCTATATATTATCACACTATCACCTACGGGGGAGGAGCTGTAATCTTATCTATACATATAATAAAATCGTAGGAAAGTCAAAACTGTACATTGAATACTTTTTTAAAAGGATACTTGGGGTGTGATCTACAATCGATATCGAAACCAAAAATATAGTTTTTAGAATTTTTGTCTGTTTGTCTGTATGTATGTCTGGGCTAAACTCAAAAACGACTGCACGGATGGATGGATGGATTAAAAAGCACTGCATGGTTTAACTTAAAATTTTGCATTAATATTACTTAGAGGTCGGGTCAACCTAATCTAATGGGAGTTACCTTTGTGATTAATGCATCGTTGATTATTATTTTACTTTAGTTGACTTACTGACTTTACTTAAGGACAATTGATGACATCGGGTAATTTTTTTAAATAACAGTAGCAAAGTAGTCTTTAGTTTATTTCATAGCTAGGTTATTTATAGTTTCGGTTTTCTTTAATATTTATTGCTTATTTCTTTTGAAAGTTATATTTTTTAGATTTAGCTAGAAATAAGTAGTTATATTGGTTATCATTCAAAATTGTCGCGGACGAAGTCGCGGGCACCAGCTAGTATTCAAAGAAATGTAGTAGAAAACGGTTATATCAATATTACAAACAGACACTCCAATTTTATTTATTTGCATAGTTTATAACTCTTAGTTGAAATCAATAGTCACAGCAGGTGGACAGAAAGATGTTCGCAATAGATACCTATTACTTAATAAAGGTCATGACACAATGGGCCGAATATTATTAATATGTATCTTGTTGTAAAAACTTCTCGTTGATCTTAGTGGTTTCCTGTGTATTATTACGTTGGCAAAAAATGAAATCAAACGCATATTTATATACCTACTTCATTAATTATTAATAATTGTATTATTAATCTTCGTTCAAGGATAATTTATGGTAACAGTGACACCAATTACCCATTAATTGATCGACATGTCCCTTCAGGTAGGATAATTACTTGGTTGTCGGAAATGACCATTGCAAATTAAATGCAAATTAATCCATATCGTCATAAACATACGGGTAAGGTTAAAGCTAGATTCTATTGGTTGATTAGACATTTCAAAACTACGGCGATTGCTTTTTAATATCGGATCATAAGGATAATCGTTACATACGCGCCAAATTACGGTTTCCAGTTTAGGTAAGTGTGTTTTGCTGTCAAATCGGTAACGACTCTTGGTCAAATTTCCACTGCAGCGTTTTCCGATGACGGATTAAGAGGAAAACGCTGTAGCTAAAATTTGACCAAGAGTGGGTACCGATTTCATCATTGTCATCGCTTGTTCCGCTTATTATACATCTCTAACTCCGAAACAAAGTTAACATTATTATAAGATCTTACGAACTCTGAAATACCTCCTGTAGCGCAAAGTAATGAGTATAAAATAACAGAATACTATTCCAAATAAGTACAACTATTGCCAAAACCTGCACTACTTACGCAATTAAGCAATTTAACTTCACATTACAGTACGGCAAAGTCGCCGTCTTCATTAGGTGACACTTTCCAAATACTGCTTAATGTTTTATTTAGGAATACTAACCTTATATCTTTATTAGTGTATCTATTGAACAATTTTAATTGATTGCACTTAATTAATGTCACCGTATTTGTATCGTGCACCTACGTAAAATTATTATTTCTGATATATTTTTGCTGTAACAGCATAACATTACGAGAGGAGTTACGATAGCCTTTTTATTACGTAATCTATATATATAAAAATCGATGCCACTTTTCGTTGTAATGTTATAACTCAACAACGCCTTTACCAATTTGGCTAATTTTGGTCTTGATTAAGGCTGCAGTTAGACGACGCGAAAAAATTCTTGCGGCCGCCGCGCGGCGACCGCGCGGTGGCCGCGTACTAGCTGTTCAGTTATAGCAAATTTATGTTTTATTAACTAGGACGTAAAGTGGAAATTAATTTTGAGTAACTAACTGCGCGGTGACCGCGCGGCGTTCGCTCCTCGATCACACGGCGGCCGCGCGGCCGTCTCGCTCGAATCACTCGAATGTTCTCGATGTACGCCCCGCGCCGGCGTCCCCGCATTCTCCTTTCATTGGTCCGTCAGTCACTTGCGCGAGACGTCGTGACGCGCGGGGTGCTTCAATTTATCATGTATGAAGTTGAGTAGTTTATCAAATGTTTTAACATCCATGCGGAAATAATCTGCGAATTCTTTTTCATCTTCTCGCAATTGGTTGTATAGCGTATGAAATTCACCAAACTCTTCTCGCCGTGCTAAAATAGGATGAATCCAAAATTTTCTACATTTCTTTTTTCTTTCTTTTTGCTTTGTCGGTACAAGTAGTATGCAATCATAATTTTATTCTTCTTAGTCAAATAGCTCATAACGAACACGTGTGAATTTTAAGAAAGACCAGATCAACTGGAAATGGTTCGGGTTCGCAGTGGCGTGGCTACCAGGCCTGACCGCGCAGCCGCCGCGCGGTCACCGTACTTTCGCCGCGCGGCCGACACGCTGTAACATTCCGTGTCATATAAACGCGCCCTTATTCGTGGAAGTCCAGGGAAGGTTTGTACGTAGAGAAAATTTAAAAAAAGTCTTGAAAAAGTGTAAAATCAACATCAATTTCTATACTCCCATATACAAACAATTTGTACTAATACTTAAAAGCCAATTTGAACCGTAATACCATACTGTAAAGTTCAAGTAGGTATTAGTGAAGAGATTTCGGGAAGGCCAAAGGGACAATAGTTCTGTCAAACACATTCAATGTCATCATATGTCATTTCATTTTAGCAGCGATAATTATTGCTTTGTGTTTATATTTTTCAAAATATTGTTGAGTTTATTCCAGCAATCGGTGAATCTTGAATTAGTAGAGTCAAATTAAATTGTTTAATAGTGAATTATTTAATGATATTTTTATATATGAAGGTAAAATGCAAAAAATATTGTTTATCCAAATGTTTTAGACTATAACCCATATAGATCCACCATAGTAAGAGTACCCAATTATTTTGTATTTTTTTGGTTTTTACTAGCTAGCAATTTAAAATATTTTTTCGTTTGAATAAATTAACTTACTAATATTTTTTTTATTACTATGCCTTATACGTAGCGAAGCACGTACCGGGCCGCTAGTTATCTATATAAATAAAAAGAGAAGTCCTGACTGATTGACTGACTCATCAACGCCCAGCCCAAACCCTTGGACCTAGAAAACTAATATTTTGCATAAATGTTTTCTTTATAATGTAGACAAGGAATAAGGAAGGATTTTTCGAAATTCAACCCCTAAGGGGGTAAAACGGGGGTGCACAGTTAGTATGAAACTTGGCCATTTTTGAAGTTAAGGGCATGAAAATTGGTATTTGGCCTTCCAGTTAAAAATAAAAAATCACATGTTTCAGGATTTTTGGAATCCTCACCCCCAAGGCCGAAAAATAGGGGATGTAAGTTTGTATGAAAATAGTGACATTTTTGAAGTTAAAACCATGAAAATTGGTACTTGGCCTTTCAGTTAAAAATAAAAAATATATATTTCCTGATTTTTGAAAATACCACCCCAAAGGGCATAAAATAGGGGATGTAAGGTTGTATGAAAAATGCGATATTTTTGAAGGTAAACGCATGAAAATTAATATTTGGCCTTTCTGTTAAAAAACATAAAACATTGATTTCAGGATTTTTAGAAATTCCACCCCCAAGGGCGCAAAATAGGGTTAATTTTATACTGACTGACATCAATAATTATCAACGCACAGTCTAAATGGCTGGAGTTAGAGACTTGAAATTTTGACAATAGGTACCTTTTATGAACTTTTAGGCATCCACTAAAGAAGAGTTTTTGAAAGTACAACCCCTAAGGGAGTAAAACAAGGGATGAAATATTTTATGAAAATCCGTGATTTTTTACGTTAAAGGTATTTGGCCTTGCAATTAAAAATTTTAATATATATTCTAGGATTTTTGAAAATTCGACCCCCAAGGGCGTAAAATTGGGGACGTATGTTTGTATCAAAAATGTGACAAGTTTTAAGTTAAACGCATGAAAATTGCTATTTGGCATTTCAGTTAAAAAATAATTCCACCCCTAAGGACGACTAAAATAGGGGATATAAGTTTGTATGAAAATCTGTTTTTTTTTGGAGTTATACGCATGAAAATTGGTATTTGGTTTTTCAGTTAAAAATAAAGCAATACATGTTTTTAAGTCAAATTTAAGGGAATAATTTGTTGTTAAAAAAGTAATCCAAAACTGATTCAATAGATCGTCACCATCAATTTACGCCAACTCGAATTATAGATAATATCGTTTATTATGCCAAGTTGCTTAAAATATCGTAGTTGTACACGACAACTACGATATTTAAGTAAAGATTAAGTTTAATAAGATTTAGAACTTATTTTTTTTATAATTTTTATAACAAATTTAAAAATGACATTTTAACCAAATTGGGATAAAAAACGATTTTATCTAAAATTCGAGTTAGCGTAGTATAAATTGTTGGTGTCGAGATGATCGCACCCAAAAAATATTCATTCTAATTTTACTGCTCTACAAGTTCAAAATTTTGTAACTAGATGGCGTTAATATCGTTTCAGATCGCGGAACTTATTTGGCATATCGGTTACAATAAATAAATACTTGAAAACCCAAAACTAAATCAATAGATGATCGCCTAAATGTCACCCAAAAATATGCACACATCTTAATTTTACCGCTTTACAAATTGATATTTTTGTTGGTAGATGGCGTAATCATTGTTTTAGATCGCGCTATGGTTTCGTTTACAAAATGTGATTTTAGAGTAATCAATGCCGTGGTTGTAACCTAATATAATTGGAGTTACCTTTGTGATTAATGCATCGTTGATTAATATTTTACTTTATTTGACTTATTGGCTATCTTTAAGGACAATTGATATGTATTTTTTTATTTTTTTGGTTGATGATATCGGGTCCTTAGCAAAGTAGTCTTTAGTTTCTTCCTTAGTTGGGTTATATATAGGTAAGGTTTTCTTAAATTTTGAAAGTTATATTATTTAGATTCAGCTAGAAGTAAGTAGTTACATAGGTCATCATTCAAAATTGTCGCGGACGAAGTCGCGGGCACCAGCTAGTTTTCAATAATATCAAAACATTAAATGAATCAGCATCATCATATCAGCCGAAAGATGCCTACGCAATGAATGTATCTTTTATCAAAAACAATGTTTACATTATTACAGACAGTATTTTATAATATTCAATTATATTAAGCGGAAACAGTTTTATGTTTAGAAGTGTGATGAAGTTGTCATCATCATTACAGCTAAATAAGTCCACTGCTGGACAAGCCTCCCTCAAGAATCGTCTTGGGGGGATATGCCATAATCGCCACGCTTGGCAGGCGGGTTGGCGATCGCAGTAAGATGGTCATAGTAATCAGAAGGAAGCTGCTGCCCGTCCTCTGTTAGATATTCCCTCGGGTCGACTTCTACGCCCCCCACGGGATGAGATGGGGTGATGATATTCTGATTCTGATATTTGTCGCCGTCACCACACAGCAGGAAGTTGTCATATGGTGCTATTAATTAGGAAAGAAAATATTTTAAGTAGTTGAGATACGGCGGAATAAAAAGGATAGAAAACATGTAATTATATAGGTTTTTATTGTAGTGACGATGTTAAATGGTGGAATAAAACACAGTATGTACTCGTAGTAACATTTTATACATTGGAATGAAATTGCAGTGTGTAGTAATTGTGTAGTGACGTTATTATTCGGTGGCATTAACTGAAAAAGAGTATTTTAGGAAGGAATTAATTGGAAAATATTTTTTTTTTCAAATAAATATGTATACAGTATAATTACGTAAAGAAATTTACTAATTTTATTTTTAACGTAAATAGTTGTGGTAAAGTTAATTATATATTTTTCGTATCACGTTATGTGAAGATACGAATTTTAATATATTTGTTTTGTTATTACTATAACATATTGAATCTGTCATGAATATCCATGTTCATACACTCGATTTATAAAAATGTTGCGTACTTATTGACGTTAACCTCTTTCAAATATCTTTTATGTATTAGATCTGTTTAATAAAAATGCACGTTTAAGGCCAGAACTCCACTGTTTGTTGGCCATTTTTTGTTTATATCCTGCTTTTTTTGGTACGGAGGGGTAATGCCTACGCATGCCACACGCAATAAGTGTCTGCGGGCAACCGCCAACGTTTAGTCGATTTGACTCTGACATAACCATGTCAGAGTCAAATCGACTAAACATTAGTTGCCGTGGACATCTTCTGGTGCCTGATGGGAGAACTCCGTGAACACGGGTATGCTGCTCCGATGCTTCCTGCTTAGTTAGTAGTATTGATGACCATTCTGTGATGTATACTTCATACCAAATAATAACACTTAAGATGGAATCAATAGTCTTACCAGGTGGACAGATGTTAGCAATAGATACCTATAACTACCTCATAAAACGCATTTAGCACTCATGATAATATCCCAATGCTCCTTACAACGCCTATAAATGAAGATACCTGTATATTTAACTTTCTTAAATACTATCAAGTCACAAATTATGTTGTAATAGATATTTATATAAGTTTATATTTTCAGAAACAGATAATTTTCGTGCTTATTTGACACTTAGCCTTTAGTGTTGGTGTCTATTTCTCCAAAGGTTTTAAACAACAACTTAAAATCCTTAACCAAAATATAAGAAGTATTACAAAAAATATGACAGGGTTACATACCATTCTAGCAAGATCGAAGGTTGAGTGGGATCTAATAATATTGACTGAATGTTGGCTCCCCAACACTCACTACATCCCGGACCTCCAGGGCTATAATTACTTCAAAACTAGTAACAATCAGACACAAAATGAAGGTGTAGTTGTCTATGTCCATAAAAATATTAGAGTACCCGCGGAAGAACCTCCAATCGTGGATGCAAACTGTCTTCTAATAAAAATTGATGTGGACACTATCCTATTAGCTGTATATCGCCCACCCAGCTATAGAGATATTACAAATTTTGTTAATTCACTAAACATAATCTTGTTGAGCATCGCACACTATAAAAACATAATTATCGCTGGAGATATAAACATAAACATACATGATGGATGTCTCGACTCAACCAAAAATACTTACTTAAATCTGCTGGCCTCTCATGCTCTACTTCCTGCGCATACCTTGCCTACGCGACTTCAATCTTGCCTTGATCACATTATTTTAAAAACTACCCTACCTGCGACGACTCTTGTAGCCCACTCTGCGTTAACTGACCATGATACGGTTTTATTGTTCCTAGTCAAGAAAATACCAAAAACAGCAAAAAAATTCGCTATTCGGATCAATTACGAACACTTGGACGCCGAACTAAAACAACTTGACTTCGGACAAGTTTACCGCACCCAAAACCCTCATATAGCGGCTGAGGAAATGATCGGCCTTATTACTCAGACGATTGCATTCAATTCAAAAATTATTAAAGTACCTAATCGTAAAAAAATCTTGAAGCCCTGGCTCACCTCGGGTCTTCTTCGATGTATCAGGCATAGAGACAATCTACATAAAAAACTATAAAAGCCACCCGAAAACGAAACTTTAAAAACATCTTTTATTAGATATAGAAACCACTGCAATAAGCTACTGAGAAAAACTAAAAACGAATTTGAAAAAAAAAACTTTAAGTGATGCTGGTAATAATACCAAACAAATCTGGACAGCTATAAACACTTTAACAAATCGAACAAAAAAAAAGGAGGACACATCACATCTACTACGTATGGCAGCTACTCCGCTACAATCTGCTAACCTCGTCAACAAATTCTTTGCGGAAATCGGCAAAAATCTTGCAGAAAACATTGCCAGTAGGTCAACTACCGATGCACCCCACACTGTCAACAATGGACTCTTGCAATCTATGACACTGTTACCTACGGACGAAAATGAAATTGCTAGACTAATAAGGTCTCAACGTAACGACTGTGCTGCGGGGTGGGACCGAATTTCAAGTGGCCTATTAAAGAAACATTTGGACATCGTCGTACCACCCCTTACATACATTTGCAACCTCGCTCTCTCTTCTGGTCAATTTCCCAAAGCCTTTAAAAGAGCTATAATACATCCAATCTTTAAGAGTGGGGACAGAAGCCGTGTTGACAACTATAGACCTATTGCAGTTCTACCTGCCCTATCCAAAATACTGGAGCGAATCATGAACAACAGGCTCGTGGGCTACTTAGAAAAATTTAACTTGCTGTCGCCCTCACTATATGGATTTCGGTTTGGAAAGTCTACGTCCGATGTGGTTCATGACCTGACAAATATGTTGTCACAAACATGGATGGTGGCTTTCGACACGGTTTCTGTACCCATTCTGATTAAGAAGATGGAAAGATTGGGAATAAGGTGTGTGCAGCTTAAGCTTTTTGAGGACTATTTGAGTGAGAGAACCCAGTGCGTTAAGATTGATGATGTCGTCAGCGAGGATTGCAATGTCACCTATGGCGTGCCACAAGGTAGCGTACTTGGGCCAACGCTCTTCCTTATATACATCAACAAACTGGGTTTGCTCACTCTCCCTAAAGGTAAAATTATAACTTTCGCAGATGATACCGCCCTTCTCTTTAGCGCAGACACATGGAAGGAAGCTTACGCTTATGCTCAGGCAGGCTTTAACCTTGTAACGGAGTGGCTGCACAGTAATGTACTCACACTAAACGCGGACAAAACAAAATATATTGCCTTTTGCCTAAAAAACGACAAGCGCACAACTCTAACAACGTCGTTATATTCCATTATAGCCCACTCCTGTTCCAACCAAAATGGCAACACGTGTAGATGCACAGAGTTACAAAAAGAAAATTGCGTAAAGTACTTAGGTATTATTATAGACTGTAACCTTAGATTCCAGGAACACATCAACACCCTCAGCAAGAGATTGCGTAAATTAATTTATGTCTTCAAGACCCTGAGACGTGTGGCTGACGTAAAGCGGAGGAAATATATCTACTTTGCCCTCGTACAATCACTATTAACCTAGCATAACAGAGCATAACATCTTGGGGTGGTGCACCTAAGTACACAATTTTGGAACTGGAAAGATCGCAGAGAGCTATCTTGAAGGTATCTTCTTATCTGCCATTCCGATATCCCACAGCACTCTTATACAAAGAGACTAAAGTATTAACTGTACGTCAGCTGTTTATACTACAAACAATACTTAAGCAGCATGGACACCTGACCTTCTACCCCTTACTATCACATGGTAAAAGACGATTTGATCCCGTAGACCACCAACAAAAGCTCACTACAATTTTCTCTAAACGCTTCTTTTGCCACTTGGGACGATACCTATACAATAACGTAAATAAGCTGCTCTCTGTTTATAGTCTTACTAGTAATCAGTGCAAAACGAAGGTTAGGAACTGACTTCAGGAGTTAAACTATGACGACACAGAAAAACTTTTTGCTGCCCCGGTATAATTTGCTGGTTGACTTATAAATTAACATAAAGATAACTTCATGCTGTTAAATACATCCTGTTCTCCCAACCCATTATTAGCACACTTTCATATTTCCTAATATCAGCCTTCCCACACATACACACGCATACACACACACACACAAACACACACCTCCAACAAACCCACACAGCACATATTCACTCAAATACTAACTATGTTAATCTAGTGTTATTTAACTTACCACATTAGACAACGTGCGAGTACATAACGATTATATAGAAATGTTAATATTTCCGAATGGGGTGGAGTCCTGGTGTCCTGAAATACAGGCCTTACGTCTATCTTAGGCACCAGTCTCCCACAATATAATTAGAAAATTGTTTTTTTTTTTTATGTATTGTTATTGATGCCATGTAAAATGTCGCTTATATTGTGGTGAGAATTAAAACATTATTATTATTTATTTGTAGTTATAGTTTTACTTACTTTTAGTTGCTTAATCGCGCCAATACTTGCTATAATCTATTCAAAATATAAGAAGTGTAGGAAGATTCTAGCAAGTTGAGATGTGTTTCAGTTTGTCTATTTGCAGTCGCAGTTGATCAATTAAAATTAGCTGCATTAGTGGGGATTCAGCTGTTTATTATAATATATATTTCGTACCTAAATATCTATGTACAATGCTTGCTTTCCACGCCGGAGGTCGTGGGTTAGATTCCCACCCAGGACATAATAATATATTTGTGTGCATGAACATTTCTGTTTGTCCTCAGTCTGGGTGTAATTTATCTATATAAGTATGCTCGAAAATATAAGTATGTATCTACAAAAAGAACTTGGATACGGATGTCATTCGACTTCTGTAAAGATAAGATAAATGCATGATGCATGTTATTTAAGTCCATTGAAATGTTACAATTTAAGGACCAAATAATGCATTTTTAAGAGGACGCAATTTTGTTTTTGTTTGTGATAATTTTGTTTGTGAGATCAATAGAAGCTTAACGTCAAGTTTGTGGGGTCGCCACCCTTTTCCCCCGGCCGCCATCTTGAAAAAAGGGTGACAACACTTATTACTCGATATCTCTGAAACTATGCGTGTTACAAAAAAATTCTTAAGACATAATTTGTAGGAAATTGTTTTGCCTACAAACATTTTACATTTTTTTGCACTAAATTAAAAATTAAAGAAGTTGCAAGCAAAAAAGTGTGAAAATTAAAAAAAAATCTTATATGTTCTATAACTTTATTTTATACATTTTACAAAAAAATACCTCGGACTAATCTTGTAGATGATCTTTTGAGGAAAATTTTCCCTATTTGTTTTTTAATTTCATTCATTTAAAACGCTATTATAGCGCTCCAATGTTGACCGCGTTACTTTTAGATTTTTATTTTGTTTATTGGCTCACCAAATGCTCACCAACAATTGTTTACACTAAAACAGTTGAGAAATTACAATAATATGAACAAGTCTAGTGTAACAATTACTAACAGGTAAGCACCATATGCACGAAATTAATATAAAATAAATACAAAACTAAATACAAAAACATATATTAAACTAAAACATACAACTTTCAAATAGTTACCTATATAATTATTAATAAATAAATTAAATCAAATTGAAATTATAATTATAAGAAATTAAGTAAAAAAAAAAACTTGAGAGGTGTCAAGGGACACCCGGATGGAACGAAGTTATTTCTTATTATTTATTATGTACAAAAAACCTGTGTACACTCAACAAAAATAATCGTCGCGACACCACACTGTTCAATGCGAAGTAGAAATGAAAATATCTGGCTTGATTTCTATAAGAGAGAGAGAGAGAGAGAGACAGAGAAACATGCGCACGCCGCACAGCTGCAAACTTTTCGTAAGAATTTTTTCACAACGCGCGATAAGGAATTACATTCCAAATTTTTCTTTTTTAAACTTGTGAAACGAGTCATAATGCAGATCCACAGGTCACTGTAGCTATTGACTAGTTTACAAAGTCGGGGAATAACAGAGCTAACACCGGGTTCGTCAATGCTCAAGACAATCCGTTCAAAACTAAATATACTAACTACTTCCACATTGTTATAACAATGCTGAAATAATAATCCTTCACATTTTCAAATCAATAACGTGGAATCAATTAAAGAAATAGACAACTGAATTACCTCAGCGTTCCCACGGCAACTATTGGCCTAAGATCCACGCCCTATAATACACACGGTTCGCAAACATATCCATCTCTATGGGCAGTCGAAATTACAATTATTTTAGGCTCGTATTAATAAAGTAACTGTCTTCAGCTCGCATGAATCCTGACAACGTAGATATTACTATAGTGAACTCGATTTATCATCATCATCATATCTGCTAAAAGACGCCCACTGCTGGACAAAGGCCTTCCCAAAGATCTCCACAATTGCCATATTAATGCCATAGTATACTGGCAATGATTGCAGACAGGCTGGACAGCATCTATGTCAATCACTGCTGTTCAACTTCGCATTTGATTGTAATACTTTTTTTTATTTTTTTATTTATTTGTTATTTCAGTTTTTAATATTTATGTAATCTACTAACATAGGCTTAAGTTTTTGTTCTTATGTAATACTAACCAAAAATGAGTCATGGATACTTGAAAATAAAGGATTTATTATTATTATTAATATATCGTATATTAATATACGAAGATTAATATCCGTTACAAATTGTATTATTATAATGAGAGGGGACAAGGTGTAACAAACAGACAGATCAACACACCGACACACTATCGAAATAATAATTAATTAAATAGACAAAAGTTCGACTATAACTTTTGAAAGGGGACATATGAGTGTGCGATATTAATTAAAGAAATATTGATTGTTTTTAATTTTGATCAGTATTTTTATAATATAAATATTGTAAATACGACCTTACGTTTAATAAAACAGGAAATAAGGCCTTTATGAATAAAATTAATAAGAAATATGGAATCAAGGTATTATGTAAAATTTAGAATTAGTAGGTTAGGTAAAAAAATACCTACAAGAAGATTTGAACTAAAAATCAGGCTTATAGAGAGGGCTGTATCCAGCAATGGATGACTTATCCAGATGGCGGTGTTACATTAAAAATAAAAAGCAGTTAATCAGGAAATTAACAATGAAATCAATAAATGAACATTGGAGAATCATGTAGGTCATTCTCGTCTTCTAGCAAACTGCTTGGCATGAATATCATATCTTTATACTAGGGCAGACTATCCATGTTTCTCCAGTCCTGTCCAAACTGAATTTTTGGAAGATTATCCACATCGTTTTTTTCGCTGGTGAAAGTGGTATAAGATAAAGTCGATATATTTACAGGAATTCTTTTACCTTGTTTAAATAGATAAATGGATTCTTCAGAATCAGACTAATCATATCTAATGACTTTACAGCTCAAGACTGTTTTTCTGTTAAAACACTTTTTAATGAAAATCTAGTTGTTTTCCTTTACTTCATCATCATCATCATATCAGCTGAAAGACGTCCATTTCTGGACAAAGGCCTCCCCCAAATATCTCCACAATTGCCGGTCTTGCGCTATCCGCATTCAGCGATTTCCAGCGACCCTCACAAGATCATCGGTCCATCTTGTAGGAGGCCTGCCCACGCTGCGTTTTCCGGTTCGTGGTCGCCACTCGAGAACATGTGCCGTTTTGCGGATAGAAACAATCTTGAATTACGGCCTTTTGTTTATATTCACACCGCTTGTTGAATTCTAGAGGATTCTTTGATATTCTACCATTGATGCGTCTATAAGAAATAAAGCGTTTTGAAAGTTGTTACTAATTATTGTAAAGTTGAATAGAGTTCATGATTCCATCGAAATATAAATGAAATACAGCTTTTCCACTCCTCAATTAGAATGTAAGAATTATTTGCAACTTGAATTAATAGTCCAATGTACTCGACTCGAGCTATCTCAAATGGGATAATGGTGTGCTCCAAAAAACTAGGACATGGGCATCAGCGTTTTACCCCTTGTGATTAATTTTGGCCTGACTTTATACGTGTTATAGCCTATTGTCCACTAAATAGACGTAAAATAAATAATAAAAATAGTATTAAGTCTTTTTTACTAAAGCACCAAGATTGAAAAAAATAAAGACTCAATTTTTTTATACATTACAAAAATGAGACTTATCACGTAGCCATAATAACTTCCTACCACTTATCTAAAAATGATTAAAAGCAGTTCCAAAGCTATTATAAAATATTAATGTAAAATTACTTCTTGATTGAACAACAATTTTTTTGCTATTGGTAACGGTTTCAGCGTAACAAATAGTTATTAACAAGAACACCCAAACGTTTGGTAAAACCGTAACAAAGCCGAGTCATAATCGCGCAGTATTCAGGTTATGTTTTCCAATTGAGAATTAGGGCTGACACTTTTTAAAAAACTTGCTACACTGAACAATATTAATTTTACTACAATAAAATCTGTTTCAAAGACATTATAACATATTAATAGATTTTATAAAATTACTTCTCGGTGAAAACCTAATTTGTTGCTATTAGTAACGGTTTCAGTGTAACGAATAATTATTAAAAAATAACATCTAAAGCTTAGGTAAAAACCGTAACAAAGCCGAGTCATAATCGCCCAGTATTCAAGTTATGTTTTCCAATTAAGAATTAGGGCTGTCACTTTATTAAGAGAATTCGTATTCATTATAATAATAATTGTGAAAAATATATCCTTAAACTATATAAAAATATACTTTAACGTAAATAGTCTTACAAAAATATATCTTTATAAAATTTTGTACTCGCTATTTTTTAGGTTTCCGTACGAAAATATCAAACAGGAACTGAAATTAATTTATTTTTCGCTATCAACTTGAGTAAGACGTAAGCATACCATACTCTTAGACTTTTTCAAATGTTCCATAATTATTTTCGGTCGGTCTAGAAGCATCGTCTTCAATTGGATTTTTTCAAATTGGTTGTTGTTGTGTTAGCGACACGACACATTTGGCATCCAGAGCTCTACCGCGCCGGGTGTGCGCACTGATTCTCTTTAACCACGTGTATAATGGCGGACACCGACGATGTTTCGGAATTAAATCCCTCTGAATCTCCGACATATATTATGTCATTAAAGACGCCAAATATACAGACAGTGTATTTGGCGTCCTCTTTTGGGATGACGCAAAATTGATATGTTATGAAATTGTGTGAAGTAATAATGATTCTTAAGAATCTATTTTCATGCAACTGATACTCTTTAATTCGTTTGAAACTATTACCGAGATTAAATTAGAACACCAAGCTGCAACTCATAATCGATATGAACAAATCTCGTAAAATTAAGTAACATTTTCATAATGCAATCTTATTTCCCTCAAATACAAGTTTTAGCAACCCTACGTGTATTTTGTAACATCACCTTGTCTCACAATACTATTGACTTTACTTTAACGCTCTGGATACATTGCTTTGTTAATAGTATTATTGTATTTATATTTTATGCCTCGGTAGGCTTAATTTGTGTCTAATTACATCAAATTATAGTAAAAGTCAGGAACACTTATTTCTCTAATAAATGCATGTTTATTATATTTGTTCTAGCTAACTAACTTCTAACTTGAATAATTTCATCTTTGACTTGTATGGCACGGATATCCTTTGAACTAAACTTTAAATGTTACGTGTACTAGTTATCACTGCGGACTCCAACTCGAATGCCACGCTCGGTGACTACGGCAACCCCTCCGAATGGCAACATTATAGAAAAAATTTGGGGAAGCCTATGTCCAGCTGTGGACAATATCAGGCCGATATGATGATCATTTAAAGTTGTAATTTGAATCAGGTTTCTTATAATAATTAATTAATGCTAGTCATTGAACTCATCTTTGAAACGATAACTTCGATATATCCTTGTCGAAATATAATATTTTCCAAACTAGGGGATCTGTATAGTTTATCTTCCTAGGTTAAAGCAAAGTGTTTAAATTATTCTTAGACCACTAAAACTAGATATATACAACATGTAACGTAATTAACGCACATCCTCAAACACCCCAATTAGAATATTATGTTATTATTATAACACATTCACTAAATTTTTTATGTAACATGTATATGGATTGTTATTTATTAAATTAGTTTCTTGTAATAAAGTTTATTTTGCTTTATTTTGTATTTAATGATTGAATTAGTATTAATACATATAAAACTGCGATTTTATTATAGTCTTATTATATTTTATTATTATATTTTAGTCTTATTACTTTGACTTACGGTCCATTTCAATTTGTTTTGACTGTACTCGGTTAATATGACAATAATTTCCGTAGTTTTAATAATTTTGGGATATAAAATTACCTATATTCAAAATGATATAAATCGATTCACTAAACGATTCTGAACAAACTATATCAGGATGTGCGTTAATCAAGTTACATGTTGTATGTATACATAATACATTATCAATTAATATTTATACATTTTCTTTTCAAAATCAGTAACTACAAAATTAACCAAGGCTCCATCTTCAGAAAATATTTGTAACCTATAACTTTGTACCTGTTACTTGGTTAAATATGATTCCATGGGTGTCGTAAAAGGCGACTAAGGGATACACCAGGCAGTCGGGCAGCAGTGCCACATATGTACTAAGTACTAACTACCACCTAACTGCTGTCGCCAACTCACATGCCAAGCGCGTTGACTACGGAAAACCTCACAAATGTCAACGTTATAGAAACCGTCAGGAAAGGCCTATGTTCAGCAGTGGACGATAACAGGCTGATTATGAAAGTACCAGTAACACAATACAAGGATTTATTTCCCTAGTGCGGGTGTTGTCTTAAAATAATTCATTATATTATAACTATGGGTATGACTAAGGTATGCTGAGATGGTTTGGCCATTTAGAAAGGATGAATGAAAGAAGATTGACAAAAAAAGTATACCTGGCCTGTGTGAATGGTACAACTGGAAGGGGAAGACCTCGTAGAACATTCTCTGACCAAATCGGAGACGTAATCAGGAAAGGTCAGGTCAGAAGTACCCTAAACCGGCGAGCATGTATGAAGAATAAACGTGTCAGTAAACGGTTCGAAAGAGTTGTGCAAGGATCGTGACTAATGGAAGTCCGTTGTCTCTGCCTACCCCTCTGGGAGACAGGCGTGAGTCTATGTACGTATTATAATTATAACTGATGTAATTTAACAAACAAATTACACGGCATGGAAAGTCACATTACTAGGCAGAGAACTTCCCGTTCGTGTCATATTCCCGTACCAGAGCGATTTAGAGAATACGCATATACTTTGGCCCTATATTTCGGCTGAGATTGTCCAATGGAACCAAAATTTTACCAGAAGCCAAGTACTTAGTAACTTCGTGTTATTCAAATCTGTTAGACTTTTAAGTCTGTCAGTTAATGTGCACTTTAAAACTTGTGTTTTAAAGTGTACATACATGAACTAGTTATTTATTTCTTCGTGGCGTTGCACTTACCTGGTGACTCGGCACTGTGTAGACAGTGAGATTATGACACTATTAAGATAAGACCTAAGCTAAATGGTCTTGTATACAAGACCGATAATATCTAACACTAACAGTTGCTACTTATCTGCTTCTTAGTCATTATCATGACATTTATTATAAGGGGTCTGAAGCATGACTCAACTTGTTGAAGTTCTATATAATTAAAATATTTAAAATGTATGGTTGCAAAAAAAATGACATATTAACAAGATGGAACATAAATCGTGCACGTTAAGTTACATTTTCCACCAAACCTAAATAATAATAATAATAATGTCCTCCTAGCCGAAATTCTGCCACGGCAGCCAGTCTCAATAGATATTAGCCATCTGCGCGGGACATATTATAGTGCACAAGTGTGTGTGCAAACACGAGGGCACTTTCTATTCCATCAATCGCATGATCCGATGTGACGCATAGCGACACGACCTGAAAGTGGTCAGGTACAGGACCGACTGCTTTACGTGTTCTCCGAGGCATGGGAGTACATTACCGCCAACTCCCAGAATTCGGACTGATGCTGAGATTTTTTTCTTTTTAAAGAAAAGTCCCAAAATCACTTTGACCAGACCCGGGATTTGAACGCACGACCTCGTTTTCTGCGGATAAAAACGCTACCGCTAGACCTACGAGGCAGTCAAACCTAAATAACGTGTGCTACATAGACAGCTGGATGGCGTGTTTTGTAAATACTGCAGATTGTGGGTTCGATTCCCACCCAGGACAGATATTTATGTGCATGAACATATACCTATGTGTTTGTCCTGAGTCTGGGTGTAATTACCCATACAAGTATGTTTTACAAAAAAAAAGCAGTATATATAGTATAATTATCAGTTATCTGGTTTCCATAGTTTGTACCGCTGCCGCTGACTGCTTTGCTTAGTTTGGGATCAGATGGCTGTGTGTGAATGATGTCCCAGGAGGAGGCGCTCATAGCTAGATGCTCTCACCGGTCCGTAAGGGATCGGCGAGGTTAAGTAACTAGGCTCGGGGTCAGGTCTTAGATGGGTGACCGCCAAAGTGGTTTAATTTCTGAGCGTCTCCGTGCTTTGGAGGGCACGTTAAGCTGTCGGTCCTGGTTGTAGTCATTATACATCAGTCGTTAAGCCATGTCAGAGGCCTAATGGGCGGCTTGAACAACTCTAATAGGTACTAGGCTAACCACTGCCCATACGATAAGTAAGTACTTAGTATGTCCCAGGATATTATATTATTATTATATCATCAGAATAGTTAATATGTTGTTACTACTACTATTAACTGACTGTACGTATGGGCCCAACATTTTCAAGTTATTCTGTTGGTATAGTTTTGCTCCAAATGATAAAGTATAAAAAATATTGTTTTTTTTTTTCTGACATAGGGCGACAAACGAGCAAGTGAGTCACCTGATGGTAAGTGATCACCGCCGCTCATGTACGCCCGCAACAGGTGTCACGAGTGCGTTGAAGGCCTTTAAGAGTCAGCAAACAAGTGTTGCTGACCCTCCCCCCCCCCCCCCACCAATGAGCTCTGGCAACCTCACTCACACGCAGAAACACAACATTAAAGTTATTATGAAAGAATGTCTTCTGTAAGGTCGAGGTACTTCCCCAGTCGGGCTGCTCGTTGAACGAATGAACGCTGTGCCCTACCTCTATTGTGTCTTTAAACTAAGAACTTTCCGAGTATTTGATAAACTGATGTTCTATAACGAAGTAGATGCAGATGACTGCTTATGTTATCCGTTGTGTGAGTAGAGAAGCCACTTGTTTATTAAACTAAGGTATGCGGACTTTAAATGAAGTTTGCCTATATTATATAACTGTATCGAACACCCTTTCACCGCTGGTATTAGATCTATACTAATGTTAATGAAATATATACACAACTGGAATTCGTTGATAGCGCAATGGACACAGGTGACGTCCTACGTTTACTTTATCTCTGAAGACAATTGTTGGACAGGCCCCATCGTATCGTTTAGCGACAATTAAGCAAAATGCCGTTAAAACCTACCTCATATGAAGTCTATTTACCTACATAGTTGCTTTACTTGCTAATCTTTCATTAATCCACTCAAACGTTTTCCATCTCTAACCTAACACAAATGAAGGAATATAGGGTCTCTGCTGAGACTGGCAGCCATGTTTGAAATTCGAACAGACTGACATTAGGTCCGACTGTGGGACTATCTTGCTAGTATTTTATATAAATGTGAAAGATTGTTCTTTTGGATGTTTATATAGTGGAATGCAAACACGTCAAAACGGCTAAATTTCTTATATTTCTTAAACAATTCTATTCGTGGAGACCTGTAATTGGCCGTCAATTACTATTGATAGTTTTTATTATTGTTTTTATGTGAATTTTGAAATGGATATACTTTATTTCTTGATTTAGCTTATAGGCTACAATACGTGAATGTATGCAGCATATACCCGCGTTCCTAGGGCGCCCCCCACAAGGCAGTCCACGTATGCTTAGGTTTGGTCGGTGCGAGTTCGACATACACGCCGCCACTTATTACGGGAGGTTTGCGTAGGAATTCCACTTAATTTAATGAATTCTAATAATAATATCCTGGGACATTAGGTATTTAACAATGGTTCCAATTAGTAGCTGACATTGCAGGGAAAACCTGAGATGTTGTGTCCGTCATTTGGAAGATTAACCGCCCCCCTCCCCCAATGACGGGATAAAAAGGAGTCGGGATATTCTTTGCCGCCAACCACACAGCATTCATTCATTCATTTATTTATTCATACAATTGAGGTTTCGACTATCTGTATTTTTGTCATTGGTCACACTTGTTTTTATAACCTAAATTCTTTTAAATTTTATGAGCTATTATAATATTCTTTTTATATGAATAAACTACGTAAGCAAGTATATCCGGTTAAGTATTCAAAGCGTAACAAAAACGATTTGTGGTCAAAAAGTGAATTGGTCTTGGCCTCTAATAGCCTTCAGGTTATCAGCCTGCCTTAAGGCCAGCGCTTGTGGCGATCGAACAAAAAATATGCTGAACAATCATGACTATCACTAGAATTATTACTTTGCTTTGGTAACTTATGATATTAGCTTCCGCTCGCCAAAGACAATCGACGCTACGTCTAGATCGACTTTAACCTTGATAGAGTCTTTTTAATCTAGGAGAACATTAACCCCTACACTACCCTACAGAGTGCACATTTTAGAGGCAGTATACAATTACTGCCTTTAAAATGTGCACCAATACTTATAGTAGCAATCGGATTGACGTAAGTGTCTATGATGACCAGTGGTTGATGGGTAGTACTATTCTGCAGGATGCAGAATAGCTTCTATAATGACAAAAACTAAATAATCTAAGCAGGTTAGTGTTGTATATATGCATAGGGTATATACAATATTTCAAATAATAATGTTATTTTATGTTTTTATAATAGAAAAAAAATATAATAGAATATATATTGTTATAATGTTTTGACATACCTACCAATACGTGAAAATTGCATGCTTATTGAAATTGTTATTAATTATTTAATGTTGCCGTGCCCTAACAGGGTATCATGTTGAAACTTTTAATATGTGAGACCTATGTACACATGATTGCAATAAAGATTGAATTAAAAAATAATAATAATATCCTGGTACATTATTCACACACGGCCATCTTATATTTGAGAGCTAGAGAGTAGGAGAGTACTATGGAAACCAGATAACTGATATGACTGACTTTTCTTTTGGAAATACGTACTTATGTACATAATTACACCCAGACTCAGGACAAACGGATATGTTCATGCGCACAAATATCAGTCCTTGGGTGGAAAGTAAGTATTTACTAAACACGACAAGCGACCGGTCTTCATGAAATCATGACATAACGTGCTCTTCTTCTCATCTTAAAAGCCTTCAGGAACATTCAAAGTTACTTAATATCTGATACAATCTGAGAGAGATCTTTTCGTAGGCTTTGGGAAGTGATATCCGTTACCTCTATAATTTGTATTCTATGTTAAATCTGCACATACAAATACTTTCCAATTTCACTAAGGTTCGCTAAGCAATGACTAAATTGGTTAGGTATATTTCAGGTCGGCAGCATTAGTAAATGCAGTGTTATACCTTTGTTACAGACAGACGAATGGACAGTCCGAGTTGTACATGACATAAGGATTTCTATTTGCCATTCAAATATGGAACCCTGGTAATGCAAACAATGGTGTACAGTCAAACGTTTTTTACTTAAATAAATAAAATAAAAAAGGTTTTTATTCACGAAGACTTTAAAAAAGCGCTTCTAAATAGTCAGTACATGTTTGTAGTAGTAAAACATTATTATTTCTAGTAACATAGATATTTAGGTACACATTGTATATTGATTGTATGAAACCATTTATAAAATTTATTTTATCACAGCAATGATATTTAGCTAGCTCGTATCAAATTATTGTTCAAGAGATTATGTTTAAGATTAATTATCTTGTTTAAGTCTAATATTTTTACTACATATTGTCAATGGTTCTGTCTATATTAAGGTATTATTATTATGACGGACCTTGTGTTAATAACGACGGTCGCGCTTTAATGCTCTCACTTCACTTCATTGTTGAAGTATCACCTGAATTCTTTAACTAAGAATCCGCTGTCCATCCGTGTGTCCGTCTATATGTCAGCGAGTTATATCTCATGAAGAGAAATAGGTAGACAGTTGCAATGTTCACAGAAAGTATATTTCTATAAAAATACACAATACCCTTCGTGTCTTCGCGAGTCCGACTTGGCTAGTTTTTCTTTACTTCACCTAACACTTGTTATCAACTTTTCAATGAACTATAACTGAAGTCGCGGGTAAAAGCTAGTATGTTATATTAACAGGTCGACATAATGTTGTAATGTCGTATCTGAATTTCCGTGGGCTTATTAGTGTTAAACCCAGTTACAATTCTGAATGGCACGACAAAGTTCCACGATTGTTGTTTTTCCTTATTTGGTGTTTGCTTTTGAACTACCGCCTGTTTAGATAGGAAATATTAAATGTTATGCACTATTTTGATCACCGATCTATAGAGTGACCGCGTGCCCAGGTACTTTCCCTCGTCGATCACTTACATATCAGTGAGAGAAAATGGCTGAGTGCCTCATTTTAACCACATAATACGGTCATTATAATGTCCTAATTTTACGTTGCTATGGCAACATGAAATGAAAATAATAATATGTCAAATAATACATAGGTACACCCATTTTACGTGTCCCGACTATGTGGAACAGGGCCCAAAAGGAGGGCACCATACCAACATACCCGCTTTCCCGGTGCTCCCCCCACCTGGCGCCAGAACAAA
Organism: Pseudoips prasinana; assembly: GCA_951640165.1. Classification (NCBI taxonomy): domain Eukaryota; kingdom Metazoa; phylum Arthropoda; class Insecta; order Lepidoptera; family Nolidae; genus Pseudoips; species Pseudoips prasinana. The sequence goes on along the minus strand of OX621241.1, from coordinate 10,997,746 downwards.
TCCACGGTAGGTTAGGTTTAATCGGTGCGAGATACCCACCGGCAGACACTTTTTGGTAGTGGCATGCATAAGCATTTCCCAGCAAGCATTTCACTGCCTTACCAAAAGAAGGAGTACCCATTGCATGTATAAATTTTCTATGTAATTCAATACACTGTGGTTTCCGGCCCTAAAAGAATAACCTTGCCACTCCATATAAGCATCCCGTAAAACGTAAAAGCATCTCCTGTGTATTACCAGCTAACTGCGGTCTCCAACTCGCATGTCATGTCTGCATTTATTATTCCAGACGACCTGTGTGTCCGCGGACGACTTCTATGTCCTAATAGTGTTAGCCATCCTAACACTGTTTCAAAAATGTCCGGTCGACCTAATATTTTCTGTGTAAAAATTAAGGTTTCGTGTTTGGGAACTGATTGAGAAAAGTATCCTCCACACTTCGGAAAGCATTATTGCTTTCTGCTTGCGGCCTCGTTTGTAAAATTAACATACGGCTCCGTTTTTTGTCACGTTCCAAATTCAAATAACCTTTTTTTTTGTTTGGTGTCGATCATTATGACATTTCAAAATAAGACATCTCAAAGATACTATGAAGAATGATTTTTTAAGCAATTTTGTTGCACATATTCATATTTTATATATTTTTGAACAAGGTGAACTTAGTAATAGTAACAAAAAAAATTGTGGGGAAAAAACACACAGTCATTCTTCTGGAATGTTATCTATTATAGAGTAAGGCGGTTTGCACACTGCCCCACATGATGCAGCGTAGTGCGTGACTGCGTGTTCTAACGTTGCTTGTAAGTATTTCCGTTTGTACCTATAGAAAACACGCACAGTCCAACACACTGAACATGCATCTGCATGAACGCGCGTGGATGAAAATGCATTCAATGTGTTGGACTGGGCGTGTTTTCTATACAAACGGAGATACTTACAGGCAACGGTAGAACACGCACACACGCACTACGCTGCATCATGCGGGGCAGTGTGCCAATCGCCTAAGCCCCCTGTTTGGCCTTGCAACTACATCGTTCAATTTTAAATGAGAAGTAATTTTTTGTTTTAAACTTTAAAATAGTTATTCAAATTTAATAATTCTTAATTATTACCTGTATATCCATTATTATTTTGTAGTCAGTCAACTAATTACGTTTTGTATAAAGAAATCGATTTAAGTCAGGAATAATACATCAAATCATTCGTTACAATTTAGTATCGATTATAGATAGGCTCATTGAATTCCAAGGGCAAAGAATTGTGAATGTTTATCGATACCATTTATTTATATCCGTTAGTAATAAATTATGAAGTATCATTGTTATATTTGAAATTAATAAATTAAGTTTCTAATGGCTTGAGCCTATTTATTAACCTATTTTTAATTAAATACATTTGAATGAAATCATGTTTGTTGGTTAATATAAAGTTTAAATCAAATCAATTTATTAATTGCGAACACAGGTGGGACAATCAACTTTTAAAGTGCTCCTTTCAGTGGTTCGAACAAGTTTTTTTTGAAAAAATACTTTTACATATTTTAATATACTTATTGTGCCGTCACTAAGGAAATTCATTGAATTTTATGTTTTTTATAGTAGCCGCGAAGTTTTTGTTATATTTGCGGATCTTTTTTATACTTTATGATTATGGATCCCTCGCGTTACTAAAACTAGGACTTATTATTATGGAATAAAACACAACACAATACTTCTACAAATTGTATTATTGGTTAGAGATAATCAAACAGTAGATAGAAATATAATCAGACTTTCTTTTTCATTATATTATCACATAATAAATGATGTTTTAAAGGCTACGTACCATTTCGACAGCTTATTTTTTTAAATAATCTTACTTTAACATAATCAGTATTAATAGTTATTTAATATGACAACAAGCAGGTATTAAGGTTTACATTTTGTTAGCTTTTATGTATAAATGAGTGAAAATCTTGTAACAAACTTTCAAAACAAACTCAAAAACGTAGGGACATTTAGTAACGCTAGAGATAACTATTTGGTAACAACAGAGAATGTGTTGAAAATCCGCATGTTAAAAATAAATGATATCTAACATCTAAAAGAGATCTAAGAGACCATTACAAAATAAAAACAAAGAAAAATATCTTCTCAAATAACAAATACTTAATACAACCTTCTTCATTATTTTCTGAACTAATATTTGGCGAGTAAGATCTACATAAAATTTAATTCTGCATTGAAATCTGCAAACGTGCAATTAAAAACATTTGAATGCTTTACCGAATAAATTTATATTACTCTTCACTTCTCGAAAATTGGTAATATACACGATGCCCTCTTTTAACTCCAAGTCCTCTTTGGGTGACCTTGAGCCATCTGATAAGGCCCATAGTGAGCGACCACGTCCCTGTTCCGTAAGTCATCACTGGCAACGCACACTGGTCGAAAACTTTCAACTTGAGACACGGCGATATTTTGGACAAGAAGATGTTACGTAGCTTCCCGAACGCTGCTCAGCCAAGTTGGATTCTACAATTGAACTCCTTCTCGAAGTTGGACCTACTTAGTTGGATGATCTGTCCTAGGTAAATATAGTTCTCTACAACTTCGAGTGCAGAGTCTCCAACCTTAACTAAACTGGGTGCTACATGGGTGTTTCAGACCCACTTGTTGAGAGTCTGCTGAGACCATCGAGCATTGTACCGAAGCCTTCAAAGGTCTCAGTCATGAAATTGATGCCAAAGCCATCCCATTCTAGAAGCTTGAAGACATCTTCTAATGCAGCGGTGAACAGTTTCGAAGATATAACATCTCCCAGTCTCACACCTCGCTGCAAGTGGATAGGTTTCGAGTTCTGGTCCTGGAGTCGCATTGACATAGTTGCGTATTCTTACAAACACTTTAACACCTTGATTTTGCGGTAGACGATATGGCCCCTTTGGAAAAACCTCATTACGGCCTAGGTTTCGATTGAATCCGAGGTTTTCTCATAGCCCACAAACGCTAAGCATAATGGCTGGTTATACTCTTCGGTTTTCTGTATAACTTGCCGCAGCGTATGTATGTGGCCTATGGAAACTCGCTTGTTCGGGAGGCTCGCTTGGAAGTCGTCAAACCTGCGTGCGAGACGATTCGTAATGGCTCTCGAAAACAATTTGTAAACATGGCTCAGCAGTGTGTTGGGTCTGTACTTCTTTATGAGGGTTTTATCACCCTTTTTGAAGAAAAGCACCGCCAGACCTCTGTGCCATGCATGTGGCGTTTGACCTTCTAGTATGACGGAGTTAAATATCTTTTAAAAGGCCCGTAGGATTGGTGTACCACGCGCCTTTAGAAGCTCTGCCTAAGTTCGTCATCATCAGGCGTCTTGTTGTTCTTAAGCTGTTTGAGAGCCATTCTAATGTCGTACAAGCTCACGCCCGGGATATCTTCAGTAAAGGGTTGGGTTAGTCGTGCTCTGGGAATATACTTCATCATATATATTTTTTTATTTCTTATTAGTAATGTCCTGTAGTTCTTTGGTAATTTTGAGTACAATTAAGGGTTCATCATCGTCCGAAGATTTAGCTGTATGTAAAGATTGGGGAGCATCATTATTAACCATACCCTCATCGGAGTGAATATGAAAATGTTCATGATTTTCTGTGATAGCATTTCTTAAATCGTAATTTCAGGTCTCCGAAAACGCGGCGGTTTATTTTCCGAAACTCTGTTTATCATATTTTTCGTTATTTTCTTTTGGAGTTAAATCTTTGACTAATCTTTGTTTTGTGATATCGTTCCCTTTGCTTTCTTTTTGCCTCTTCGTAACTCTATTATTTTCCAATCTTTCTCTATAAAGTTTATGTTTTTCAGCCGCACTATTTGGCATTTATACATTTAGTTTTGTATTTTATTTCAATATGAAATAACATATACTACAGTTATCGAAATATTTAGTTCAGGTATTTGAAAAATAATCAAAAATTTACGTTATTATTTCAAATACAGACAAATTATTATGATTGAAATCGGTATCACCTTTGCCATACATTCTCTAAAGTTACCTACAACGCCAGAGAAATTTACAGTAACGCGGGGGAAAAATTAACAGAAAATCGATTATAAATTCAGATCTACGCATTGAAACGAAGTGCTAGTGGTGCTATTTTAAAATTAGAGCAAAAAGGCATTCAATTTAAACAACAAAAGCGACAAATTATAAAATCTTACTCAAATCTATGTCGTAACTTAGTAGAGCGGCAATTAAACCACGCACTCCTCCTGAGAGCTTGCCGCCTACTGACGATCGACCTGTTAGACATTGATCCTGCCGCGGCTTGCCAACGTAGTTATAGACAATCACTCCCGCTAATAACTAAAGCTTAGAGCTATCTCTCGAGAAATTTTAGAATTTTTTCATATAACGCAGTAGAATTGATGTTTTAGATTCTCCTTGGGGACAAACACTTAAAAAAATAAAAATGTACGTTATAATTAAAAAAATATGTATCAACTGTCTTTTTAGCTAAGCTTACTCAAATAGCTATCTAATAAAAATATTAAAAACCTATGTCTGTAAGCAGCTAAGTCGAAAAAAAGGCAAATGTTTGTTGTGACCCATACCTGGGGACATACTGTTTTTGTACGAATATCGACAGTGTTCCCCTGCGTTGTTACAAAAACGCAACGAATAATTTAATAATTTGTGCATATAAACATACTAACATAACATCTAAGCATCTTATTCCATAATATAACAACAATATTTAAAAAATATTCATATTTAATATTGTTTTTGGATTTTAATTTCATAGGGACACGAAAGGAGTACTTTAAAAGTTGATTGACCCAGGTACATTATTAACATTTCATGGTGTCATACAAATGTGAAGATCACTATGTCCAGCCGGTGTGGGCATGCAATTTTTTTAAGATGTAATGACATAATAAAATTACAAAATAATATATAAAAAAAAGAAATGTCATTAGCGTAATAAATAATACAAAATTAATGTCATATTTAAGAAATACATGCTTATCATTATGTCCAAGTCAGAAATTATTAAAAAAAAACAATGTACTTAACATTGTTTTTTTTTTATAATTTCTGACTTTGATCATGAATCAATGTCACCATAAATAATTTGTATATAATAATAAATAAATTTGTATATACAAATTATTTAAGGTGCAGATGCATTTAATTTCACAATAAAACTGATCACTTGGCGCGCATCGGTTATTCATATTCCGCACTATGCTACGTATTTCACATACTATATAGGTACGTATAACTATACCACATTTCCGTATCGGTATATTTTCTTTATCCCGCATGCAAATAAAACACGAAAGTCTTATGATGTTTGATAAATGAGAGCATTTAAACAAACTATGCGTCAAATTTCATCGCTGGCAACTTATATGTAGATTTGATACAATTTTCTTCACTCCTGGTCCATTTAACGGTTCCCTAGAAGAGATCGCACATCGGCCGCCATTTGTATCATCTCAGTAACTGTACATAGTTCTTTGTATGTAATATTTCTTGGTGTCAATAAAGAGTTACTTACTTACTTTGATAGAAGGAACTACGGATCTAGTGACACCGCTTAGAAGGAATCCACTGTGTTTTCTAATGCTACACAATCAAAGTCTATAAAATCTATACATATAATAAAATCGTAGGAAAGTCAAAACTGGACATTGAATATTTATTAAAAAGGATACTCGGGATCTACAATCGATATTGAAGCCAAAAATATAGTTTTTAGAATTTTTGGCTGCTTGTCTGTATGTATGTCCGTGTTAAACTCAAAAAGTACTGCATGGATGTACATCAAATTTTGCTTGAATATTACTAAGAGGTCGGGTCAACATATAGGGTACATATTATGGGGGAGGAGCTGTGATAATTTATAAAGTTTAACGCTGGTAAAACCGCGGGGCACATCTAGTATCTAAATAAATAAATTTCTTGGACCAACTAACACACTGCTATCTGATCCCAAACTAGGCAGAGCCAAGACTATGGCGACCAGACAACTGATATACATACTCATTTATTTCAAAATTCATACATACAATAGATTAATTACACCCAGAATAATCATGCTCATCACACAAATGTTTGTCCCGGGGCTCTACCGGCTGAGTCGCCGAACATCGTTTTCGTGAATGGCGTTAAAATAAATAAAGGTTAAAAATTATTTAATCAGTCGTTAAATCGGCTTCCATGACTACATGTAACGTAACAAATGGTCCGGAATCGATTGTCTACGTTGAAGCTGATTTAACGATTTTAACCTTTATTTATTTGAACGCCATTCACGAAAACGATGTTCATCGACTTAGCCGGTAGAGCCCCAGCTTGGGGATCGTACCCGTAGTAGGTTCTATCCCCATACAGGTTAGTCTTTGGCTTAACAGTCAGCATCACTAACCACTAAACCAAAAGACTTTTAATTAATTCAATAATATTATATATAAATTATTTTATTATATTATTTCTTTTTCTATTTTTCTTCTTATAGGCATCGCTGGTAGTATTTGTTGAAGACATATAAAACTCCTAAAATTAGCCTGAAAAGCATTTTCTACTTAAATAAAATAAATAGAAATGCATAATTCCATGTATTCTATATAGTATCCTCTCCGCCAATTCCATATTACATGTAAACTTTGAGTAAATCAATATTTTTATTTCATTTGATTTTAATGCGCTCGGAAAACTGTGACGCTACGTGTACGTAGGCGATTCATAGCGAACGCGACTATGAAGCGGTGACAGTGACATGCGAATTCAATGAGATGCGATGCGTCGCGGCGAAGCCGCCACCGACGCCGCAAAAACACAACGTCACCGCATCCTGTTCGCGCGAAAATATCAAGCCAACTGATCGCGTTCGCTTCATGTCGCGCCGCTCCGCACCGCACCGCACGCGCGTTTGGTCACGTAGGACACTTCAATAGGTTTCGACTGTTTGTTGTTTTTGCGCCGCGCCGCGCCGCTTCGCGTTCGCATCTAGATCGCTAACGCAGGACGTCGCGTGATTGTTGTTTTACAAATATATCACACACACTTCGACAGCTGGGAAAAGGTCTCCCCCAAAGATCTCCACAGTTATCGCAGCGTTATCCGTATCCCGCGACCTTCACAAGAACATCGGTCCTTCTTGTAGGAAGCCTGCCCACTCTGCGTCTTTCGAGATATAAAATATATTAACAAACTGATACAATAAGTATCGTAAAGGTTCTAAGGTGTAATGTTGATCTCCCTGAGGATGGGTGCAATAGTAGAAAGTGGCTGTGATCAACGCAAAAAAATCTTCCAAAACCAGCTTTGTTTTAATCCGCCCTCCCATTAGTCAAATAGTCATGTAAATAGACTCACGGCTGTTTGCAGAGGGGCAGGCAGAGACAACAGATTTCCATTTGTCACGATTTTGCGCACCTCTTTTGCCTCGTTGTCTGTCATTATATTCTTTATACATGCTCTCCGGTTTAGGGTACTTCTGACCTGGCCTTTTATTAAATTGAATTTTATCAAAGACATTAATTATTCCTATACCATTGTTTCACTGCTCACAGACATTTAGGATATATGGTTAACAGTAAAGTCGTCTGACATTGACCCGACACCAAACAGTGCAAGGTTTGAACTCAAAACAGTCTCATACACCATCACTTTAACAATAAATGTGAACCATTTAATGACAGACACACAAAATACTAACGCACAGACAATGCGCACTTAAAACTTTAATGTCCGCCCAATTATTTGCACGAAAACAAAACCGAAATTCTAGTAGAAATGTTTGAAGGGTGAAGGTAATTCGCTGCAAATTATTTAAGCATGGATTAAGATATTTAGAACATGAAGTATTTCGTTCACGACAAGTGTTTTGATTTGTTTTCTAAATTGTACCGCTTATAAATAATACCATCATCATATCAGCCGAAAGACACTCACTGCTGGACAAAGGCCTCCGCCAAGGATTTCCACAATAGCCGGTCCCGCGTTGCCCGCGTTCAAACTTCCCGCAACCCTTGCGAGATCGTCGGTCCATAAATAATATTACATAAGTGATTTTGCAACGAAGAAAGTTTGATAAAGTTGCAACACATTAGGTAGAGGTAATTATATTGAAATTGATGGGTTTATTTATTGATAAGTTTATCTGAATAAAACACTATATTGGATATGGTCACACTTGACTTGGCAACGTTCAAAGTAAGTCATTTCGTTTTTATGAGAATGTAAGACACCGATATCAATAATTTACATAAAAATGAGGAAAAAAGTATTTGAATCTCCTAAATTCTGTTCAGCGTCGGTTTCGAAAGCTTAATTTATTATTTTGTGAAACGTATTTAGGTCGGAACGAAGTAGAACTGCGTGACTATGTAAGAAGGTGGTTGAAAGAAATCGGGAATTACTATTATTATGTAGCGAATAAAGTAGTAATAGTAAATATTTAAAGAAGGTATAAATATCCGGGCCATATTATATGTTATATCCCACACTGTCTGTTTGAAGCTCGTATAAGACGACCGTACACAACGGTGGTTTCCGGCGTAGAAAGAATAACAGGACCAGCCCATACCATCCTGTGGGTGTCGTAAAAGGCGTCTAAGGGATACACCAGATAGTCGGGCAGCGGTGCCACCTATGTACCAGTCACTAACTCGCATGTCAAGCATGGTGACTAAGGCAAACCCCTCCAAATGGCAACTTTATAGAAACCCTTGGAGGAAGCCTATGTCCTGCAGTGGACGATATCAAGCTGATGATGATGACACAACGGATAATTGTTATTATGTTTTTTTTTATTGCCGATCGACCTGGGGAATATGTCACAATCGACACGCTTGATAGACGGGTTGGCTATCATACTATAATGCTGATTAGTAATCTAAGAGGCGCTGCTACCCGTTCTCCACTACATATTCCCTCGGGGCGCTTCTCACAGAATAAGTAGTAAATTAATTATTTAATGTATTATTCAAACCAGAAACTGACATTTTTGTCACTAATTCAATTCAACCTAACAAATAAATGTATTACAACCCATTTTGTCGCCACTTAAGAGGATTCTCTCAAACTACCTAAGTCTTTGCATAAAGTCAGAACTTAATATAAATGTCAAAAGAGATAATACGATTAGGCAGTATATTTATGAATGCTTGGCGTAGCGCCACTTAACTGGGTCAGAGGTGAAAAGTGCACTAACATTGACTCTGCCTCATAGTAAACGTAGTATTAAGAGGCTGGCAACAGCCAGTATGGTATTTTTGTGCAAGTTTTTAGGCAAAACGGTTTGGTTTACCTTGTTAAATATGATTATGCTAAAGTAGGTAATAGGTAAACTAAATTAGCGATTACGAACTAGGTAAGCAATTCTCTGGATCATACCTGAGCCTCACCGCTCAGTGTCATTTCATTGTGTGCCACTGTTGATCCTGGCTTACATGAGTTGCCATGGTGCGTAAGAGGGAGGGACTAGTCCTTATAAAAAAAATAGGTAAATTAAAATTCTTAATTCAACACTAGGAAAAATGTACACACAAATTACAAATGATTGTTTAAGGGCAAAATTGGATAGGCGGAATGTTTGCCAAACACTCTTTTATTTTTGTACCAAAATTTTCTATCTTTAATTCAAAATGTTAACAATAGAACAAATCTGCAATCGATGTGTACGTCTTTTTATAAAAATACATTAAAAGACTTTAAATATTCTACTTTTTGCAAAAATTTTAGCCTAGTTCATTAGATTAAAATATAAAATCATCAAAATACGTTCGAATGTGTTACACAACTTTTCTACTGATAATATTTTTACCTAATGTTGCCGATTCTGATAAAAAATAAGAAATATGTGTTTTGTACACATACATATAGCCTATTCAATGCCATTCATTACAATGGGCGGCCTTATAACTGCTACGATTTTTTCTAGGTAACCTAGGTATGGAATACTCCTCAAACTTTGCTAGATATTAAAGAAAATTTTCTAATTACCGGCGTACTTTTACAGTATAAGTTTTTTATAAAAATCACCAATGATGGTAGGCAAAAAAATTTGGAAGGAATAAGCAGACCACGGACGACTTATATAATAAATATGAATAAATCTTCCGATAATTAACACACAGCCGTCTGCACACGCAAGCAAAGGAGATGGTCAAAATTGTATGCATCTCTTCGCCAGAATGTACATAGATAAAATCTTTGCTATTAAATACTAGACATCTTCTAGAATGTACATAAAGAGTTGCATATTACTAAGCAGCTGTAGGCAAAAGAAGTGAATGTTTCAAAAAGTTGATTTTCTTACTATGGCTAAGAAAATGTTTTGTACATGATTTTTAAGGTTTGAGGAACATTGTAGATAAGTATTTAAGTTAAAAATACAATGTTGCTATATTTTTAGATGCCCTAAAAAAACAATTGTTCTGAATATTTTTTTTTTTTGGAGGGTAAGTAAATACCCAAGTGCTGAATAAATTTCATTATTTCATAAATATTTTTTTGTACAGTTTGGGGCAGTATTTAGCCATCTCTTTTATGAATTATCTTAATCACTAGTAAAGTTGTCTAGAAGATTTTTCGTGAATTCGATCTGCGACTACATAGTCGCAGTATTTTAGTATATTCGACAAAACCGATGTGGTACCATACGAAGTATCGATTCACGATATAGAAAAAAAAATATTTGCTGGTTTTGAGCTAAGATTTAAAAATGGAAATATACCAAAATAAGATTTTTTTTGTGACAGCTTGCAACTTAGTCTTGGCCTTATTTGTCTTAGCATGGCTGTAATAGTAATATATATGTATGTATATTCCATGTAATAAGTTAAATTTATGTGCAATCAACTCTAAGCTTTACACATGTCTCTAAAAATTTGATCAGACAAAAAGTCGTTGAATTTTGACGTTAATTCTAAAACAATTTGATGTATGGCCGACCTCGGTAGCTATGTCCATGTCACGCGCAAGACCTTCGACTTGGCCTCACAAGACAGGTAGGTCTTTGTTACCTTTCTTCATTATGGGGTTCAATATTAATGTGTATCGGTGCGATCAATCATAATGGGTCCGTACAGAGAGGCGAAGGCCTTAAATTGCGCAACGTCTAATTGACAGCCCATAACATGCCCATTAGTATACGAATACTGAGTTTGGGTTTCAAATTATTAGACATTGTGACATTGTTTTCACATAACTTTATAATACTGCTTCTGGTCAATTTTCGGCTATCAATCTCTAGAAATACCAGCCAACCACGCAAGATATATTATATTACACAAATGTATGCACGAGTAAAGGTGCTTGTATAATCCAACAGGATGTCATATCGATACATTAGGACATAACGTGACTTAGACCTGTTCATACACTCATTTGATTACTCGTTTTAATACTTTACTGTTCACTTTATTTTGAATAGAAAATATAGTTAATTAGAAAATATAATTTATACGTGAGAAATTTGGTGATACGATAAAGTTGGCTTTTGTCAGCTACTTAAGTGATCTAGTAAGAAGGGCAAAATAGCAACACTAACCGTGTTGCTATGATGATTATACGTTAAAAAGATACTGAAATTTTCTTCTATTATTTGTATTCTACCAAACTGCGGAGGCGAGGAGTGGAAAGATAAGTTGAATGACATGAAATATGATACATTAGTTATGTATTTAATCTACACGTGGCCAGTCTTGAACAATTTACTCAAGCTTTATGATTAATCCGATTATATAATATATCCTAGTGAGTTTCCTTGAAGAGAAAATACTTCAATGATTAATGTTTATGTGATAATGTATCCTTATTCTATGAGACAAGGATATAAATAATATATAAGTTTTGATAGCCGTTTATTAAGTCGAACTCTATAATGAACCAAATGTTTAATAATAATAATTTTATTTCGGATTACTCCATAAAGTGTTAGTTATAAAGGTCTTATCCTATGTTAGTATCAATGTTTAATCAAAATTAGCGAACGTTATTTTTCCTATTCCCGTCTTAATAAAAATTTGTTGCTTATTGAAGTGGTGCAGCTGAAAACCACAATTGATAGATGGACAGCGAGATCCAGAGCTCATCAGGGTGGGAGGAAGTGTCTGCGGACGACGAACGGCGCTATCGCGCCTGCGACACCTCTGGTGTTGCGAGTCTAGAGACGCCAGCACATCAACCTACCCAATCTGTCAAATTTACCGAATTGGAAGTGAACCTTATGCTTATGTGATAAAGTTGAAAATCTGTAAAAGAAATTTGACAGATTGGGGTAGCTGGCGTCTGTATATGGGCGGCGGTGAGCACTTACCTGCAGGTGACACACTTGTTCGTTTGTCCCCCTCTTATACAAAATAAATTTGCTCCTCCTAAACCCACATTGTCAATGAACAAGTGTCAGAATCTATGTGGCTTCCAAATAATCTGGTTGGGTAGTTAAACAAATTGTCGTTTTGACACTATGATCGAACAAAATTGAACCTGCATGCTCCCGTCAATAAACTCGGGCGCAAATGTCATTTTCTGCGAACGTATACATCCAAAACATAACGCTTAATACGATAAGTTGGAATGTCAACAACAAAATAATGGATTATTTCACGCTCAAGTGGAAGAACGGCGATTGAAGGAGAACAAAATGAAGACTACTAAGGGGAATAGCCTGTAGAAAACTGACCAGCTTTTCCTCTGAATTATTTGGGCCAATTCTTGTTCTTGCTATCAATGATATTCTTCAAGCGCTTCTTTTCAAGCAGTTTATATTTATCAAAGTCATTCCACAGAGCTGCAGTAGAAGATATACAAGTTCAAAGTTGAGCTTTGTAGGAACTTAGAAGACCCTATCCAATATAATCTCAACTTATCTAGAAGGTTCTTGGTAGACTACACGAGCGCTGATGTTACCTTGATGGATGGTTGGAGGGTTGGAGGATAAATTGCGTATTAGTGAATATTTAGGAATACACATATCTAACATGATCACACGTTTCTTAGCAAGATGCAGCGATTTATTATGTCGGCAGTCTTCAAAGAAGAGCCGTGGTGTTTATGTGTCATGTTCTTAAGTTAATTTGTTTTACAATTGTTTTGAATACACGGTACTTGTGGCGCCGTTTTTAACGTAGTAGTTGAGGTATCCAAATAGTTGTTGAAATACTAGGGCACCGAAGTAGTTGGGAGGCACTAAGTTGGGATATTAGTTGGTAATTTTTTTCTAGAAAACAGAAATTTATTTAGTCACTGTCTATTATTTCAGCTTATCTTCAGATAGTAATGAGACATTACTACCTCGGCTCCCTTGTGTTTCGGCTGCTATGTATATATTGGTACAGACGTCAGGACATCCAGCTACCCCAACGTGTCAAATTTCTTTTATAGATTTTCAACTTTATCACATACGCATAAGGTTCACTTTCAATTGGGGAAATTTAACAGAATTTGGGTCGTATATGGTTGTCCTGAGTATGGGTGTGCTTTGTGTCCATTAATTTCATGTATTTCATGTGCCCCGCAATACAGGAGTTTATATCTCTAATGGAACATTCTGTTTCAAAAATAATATGTCCTCAATATAAATATTATACCGGGGGGATCAAATTGGACAGGTAATGTATTAACGACGCCCTCTGCAAGGTCAAATAAGTCATGGTTTAAAGGCAGGTAGAAATTATAAGTGAGTATTATAAAGAGATAAAAGTTACCGGAAACAGATAATTAGATTCGATAAAATAATATTTTAAACTAGCTGTACCCGTGACTATGTCCGCTCGATATTTACTTGTGTAATAACAACATGTATAGATTATTTTGGTAATTATTACCAACATACGGCTCTTTATATCTGCCTTATGCCCCCAGCAGGTTTTGATCCATAGTTTACCAAACAGAACTAAATCTGTTACATACACACAAACAGTGAAAAAATCCTGTTAAATCTATTTGCAACAATATCACTTTTCATAAATCTCACCTTTTTAATAAAATATACAATTTTACATCCATACTCGATGTATAGTCAGGTCAAAGTAAGGTTTAACCTTGCAGAATTTATACTCATTTTTACAATTTTATTTTTTTGAAGGGCTTTTTTAATTTGAACGTCCTTGGTTATAACCCAGAGGGCAAATACCCTGCTTTTACCGTCATTATAAGAAAACGAAACGAGAAATTATACTGCATCGGTATTGTTTCATTATGTTCATTAAAACTTTGCTCTTAAAACTTCTTGAGTGTGTAAAATTTGTCACAATTATTATTTCCTTATTACATACTTATACCACCAACTGTTTTAGTTAAGATAAAGAAATATTTATTGCTTAACTGCTATTAGAAGGTACAGGCTAAATTGCAAAATGAAAGTGATTTCAGTGTAACATTTTCAGATGTCCAATTTAACAAAATATTTAAAAATCAATAATATGTATATCACACTACCTGCACATTGCTCGCTGGAGATCTTGTAGCCATATAGACATGACTAATTTGTTGAGTTATGTGAACTATCTGTGACTATCTGTAATATGATTGCTAATATATACTAAATTTAAATTTATTGACTCTGTCTTAAAATGAATAATGTTGGTGTTTCGATGTTTTTCTTTTGTTTCCTAAATATAATCTAAATTAATATTCATTCAGACAACCGATCGAGCAGATATTGTGTTTGCCTACTAAATAATTACTTTAAGTTGACCAAATCCCGTGTTCATGCCCGCTTGAGTATGTTTCGCCGGACCGTCTCAACTGGGCCGTGTTGAAACCGGTAGTAGAGGAACCTGCTGAGTTTGTTTCGCTGGGTCTTCTCAGTTGGGGCGCATTGGATCCGGTGGTAGCATTAAAGCGCGACCGTCGTTATAAACACAAGGTCCGTTATAATAATAATACTGAATTCATACCTTAATATAGACAGAACCATTCAGACAATATGTAGTAAAATATAAATTACAATACATAATGTTATAAACTTTAACTAAACATAATCTCCTTTACAATAACTTAATACAATCTAGCTAAATGTCACTACCATTATAAAATAAATTGTATAAATGTTTTAACATTCCGTGTACCTAAATAACTGTAATATGTAACTAGAAATAATAACTGTATTACTACAAACATGTTCTGACTATTTACAAGCGCTTTTTTAAAAACTACGTGCATAAAAAAATAAAAATATATATATATGGATGTGCCCACATTCTATTTATGATTTAACGACCAGAAAGTTTCAAAACATAGGCTATCAACGTGAGGTTGCTAGCTAATTGATTTTCAACAGACTAATTCAAGGAGAATGTGATCAAGAACTTCTGTGATCTGATAACTTTGTCTTGCCTTTTCAATGCTTCCACGGTATTACCAAGTATGTTGTAATTCAAATTTGCCATATAGAGCGCTTTGCTTCTTCTTTTATAATACACACGGCCAAGGTGTGTAATGCCCTCTAGCATAACATGTTTCCAGACCTATATATTTATTCAAAGCGTTAGAGCTAGATTAAACAGGCACTTAATAGTCTTGCGCGGTCCATCTTACACCACCATCTTCGCTTACCATTAGGTGAGATTGGGGTGAAGTGGAGTCGCTTTAATATAAAATGTAATATATTTTATATTTAATGGGCTATATTATAAAAAGCAATGTTTTTCATCTGACCTGGCAATTAGAGCTAGGAACTTCTTATACGGTTGAACTTGTAATCACGACTAATAAACGAGGCAGTCTAAGAAATGAACTCCATTAGCTATTTAGCAGTCTGTACGTATTAGAATATAACAAATTGTATCAAATGACAATATTATAAATAGTTCTTCAACAGTTTAATCTATGTTTCTAATCTTGATCACCATAAATCATATCAAACTAGCAAGATTTGCAAAGATCTTAGTTGCATTTAAACAACGACAAATTGAAATGATGTATTTAAAATTCACAATGGTAGCAATTCTGTTATTAGAGAAAAGTAAACAGACACGGATTACTGTTCTCGCGTGCAGGTCTTCATTATTCAATTGACCAAGTGCTGTACTGGTGGTGAGTTTTATTTTATTCTCTGAGAAAAGTTAGTTGTGTAGGTAGTTTTTAGAAATGCGAGGAGAGGCATGGATCAAATGTCTCATTAACGGGATTTAGACTCATGTTGATTACGCTGTTCGATATCTAGCTTAATTATTTTTGTGTGAGTTATGTTTCTTTTTACATTTGCGATTGTCCAGTTATTGCTAACATAAATAGCATGAAGTACCTTGGTGTTATTATCGATGAATCTCTATCTTTAAAACAACATATCCTTGCCTTGTCAAATCGGGTACGGAAGCTCATATTCATGTTTAAAAATCTACGCCATATTGCTGATATCAAATTGATAAGACTAGTCTATCAGGCATTATGTCAATCTATTATTCAATACTGCATTACTTCCTGGGGTGGTGCTCCAAAACCTTAATGTTAACCATTGAACGTGCCCAAAGAGCAATACTAAAAGTTGCAACTTTTCGACCTTACCTTTTCCCTACGTGCCTTCTGTATGAAAAATGCAACGTCTTAACTGTCCGCCAACTCTTTATCAAACATGCAATTTTAAAACAACACACAACACTCACTTACAATGCTAACCTTACTAACACCAAGAGACGGAAAGATATTATCTGCACTAGTGCATCAGAGTCAAAGTTTATTTATACAAACAGGTTCATCCTATATCTTTAACATCTTTTTAAAACTGCCTTCAATTTAAATGTTACTGAAATTAGTTAAGTTAGAATTAACCAGAATCAAACCCAAAGTTAATTAAAATTATTCCATCCACGAATTCGTGCAGTTTATTGAGAAATGCGTATAGGTATATGGGAGAATTATGCAGTAAACTTGCATCTAATTAAAATTAATTACCAAAACCTTAATGTTAACCATTGAACGTGCCCAAAGAGCAATACTAAAAGTTGCAACTTTTCGACCTTACCTTTTCCCTACGTGCCTTCTGTATGAAAAATGCAACGTCTTAACTGTCCGCCAACTCTTTATCAAACATGCAATTTTAAAACAACACACAACACTCACTTACAATGCTAACCTTACTAACACCAAGAGACGGAAAGATATTATCTGCACTAGTGCATCAGAGTCAAAGTTTATTTATACAAACAGGTTCATCCTATATCTTTAACATCTTTTTAAAACTGCCTTCAATTTAAATGTTACTGAAATTAGTTAAGTTAGAATTAACCAGAATCAAACCCAAAGTTAATTAAAATTATTCCATCCACGAATTCGTGCAGTTTATTGAGAAATGCGTATAGGTATATGGGAGAATTATGCAGTAAACTTGCATCTAATTAAAATTAAAAGCCGTTTGTAATTATCATAGCGGCCAGCATTGAATATAATTTAGGATCACGGAACACGTTTAAGACAATAATACTTGAATAACTTAACCCACTTATAATGCATTTATTTGACCTAAACCAAAAATGTATATAAAATATCCAAATTATTGCTCACAATGGTGATACGGTTATCAAATTTACGTTATAC
Source organism: Pseudoips prasinana (assembly GCA_951640165.1). NCBI lineage: Eukaryota > Metazoa > Arthropoda > Insecta > Lepidoptera > Nolidae > Pseudoips > Pseudoips prasinana. Next base: position 10,980,217 of record OX621241.1, on the reverse strand, counting down.
ATAGACACAATACGACAGCCCAAATGAACCTGATTCATAAAAATAAAGGTTTTATTCACTTAAAGCTACAGTCGATGACGTTTCTTACCTCTATAAGCAGCTCAACTGGAAATTACAAGTTACCATCAGGTGACCCACTTGTTCGTTTGCCACTCTAATATAATAAAAGAAAGAAAAAAACATATAACAGAATACTACATCTTTCTGTCTAGTATAGCTGCTAGCAACGAGGGCTGCAGCGAGAGCATTATTGAGACCACGAAGTACCTACGCCAGCATATCAAGCTACCCCAATCAGTGAAATTTCCCCAATTGAAAGTGAACCTTATATTTCTGATATAAAGTTGAAAATCTATAAAAAAAATTGACAGGTTGAGGTAGCTGGATGTGCTGGCGTCTGTACATACAATTTTCTCCCTCTTCGCACAATGCAGAACGCTAAGATCAGCAAAATAAAGTTGACGATAACTTAATGGCGTATCAGCCTGCCATGTTTCTGCAATAGTTTCAATAGCACCTAGATTCTCCGTTCTCCGTCTCATTAAATTTATTTCTTTGTGACCATAGGAATAAATTTTATGAGGCAGTTTGTATCGTACTCTAGATAGACAGAGAATGCATATTTCCACATTTTTGAGTTTAATGGTGTAAGTTTAAAACCATATTTTAATTAAAGGTTTAACTTAACGTTAACTTGTTTGTATATTAATGTCGAAATCCGTAGGCAAACATAGCCCGAAGAATTGCCAAGCTGAAGTTGGTGGGGCACATAGCTCACCAACGTCATTTGCGGCAAAAAGGTGCCCGAGTGGCGAGCACGAACCAGAAGACGCAGCGTGGGCTATCCTCCTACAAGGTTAACCGATGATCTTCTGAGGGCCGCCTGTAAGCCCATAGAATCTATCCGCATCTGATGCGGGCAGCGCAAGATTGTCAATTGTGGAGATCTTTTGGAGAGGCTTTATGATGATAATGATATATCTTACCGTAACTGTTTTTTTACGCATCAACACAACAATAGAGAAATCTGTAATCTGAAAATAAATAAAAATGGTGCCTAATTTTTATAAATGAAACTATTACAGCTTTATCTCGAAATAATATTGATCAATAACCGAATTAAAATCTTATTTCGATTAAATTTTCAATTTATATTGTAGTCCCCTGTTTATAGTTATATTAATACATTAATTAGGTAGTTAGTAAAGCTAATTTAATTTAATGATTATTGACAGTCAAAACGGTATTCGGAACGCAAAACAACTCTTAATTATAATATTATGATATAGGTACAAATTATTATCCTCGACTAATATTTTGCAAAGCAACAAAATATTTATACCTAAATACGATGCTATAACTTTGTATTTCATTCAAGGCGCTTTTAAGGATTGAATGAGAAATAAAGTGAATGAGAAATGTTCATCTACTACCGGTTTCAACACGACCCAGTTGAGACGGTCCGGCGAAACATACTCAAGCGGGCATGAACACGGGATTTGGTCCAATTAGAGTAATTATTTAGTAGGCAAACACAATAAAGTCAAAAGCATTTAGTTAGCTTGTATTTAGTTATTGTCAAAGAGTTTATGTTTAGGTTTAATTTTCGAAATTTATAGTTTAACCTATATTTTACTACATTTTGTCTGAATAGTTCTATCTATATTAAGGTACGAATTCAATATTATGTTATTATTATGTAAATATATTCATAGCTTAGTCGAATACTTATGACTAGGTACTACTATCGTTTCTCCGGGTTGCGGGAAGGGTCAGCAACACATTTTGCGGACTTTTTAAAGGCCGGCAACGCACCTGGGACTCCCCTGGTGTTGCGAGTGTGCATGGGTGACGGTTATCACTTACCATCAGATGATGATCAGACTTGTTTGTTTATATCCCTCTCATAATAAAAAAACTTGAGAGTTGTCAAGGGACACCCCACACCCGGATGGAACGAAGTTATTTCTTATTATTTATTACGTACAAAAAACCTGTATACACTCAACAAAAATAATCGCGACACCACACTTTTAAATGCGAAATAGAAATTAATATATCTGGCTTGCTTTCTATAAGAGAGAGAGAGAGAGAGAGAGAGACCGACAGAGAAACTTGCGCACGCCGCACAGCTGCAAAAAGTGTCGTGACAACTTTTCGTAAGAATTTTTTCCGTCTAGCCCCCTTTCACAACGCGCGATAAGGAACTTCGTTCCAAAATTCACTATCAGCCGTTTCATCAGATTGTTTGAGTATTGAGTATGTTTCGCCGGAGCGTCTCAACTGGGCCGTGTTGAATCCGGAAGTAAAGATATCCGCTGAGTTTGTTTCGCTGGGTCTTCTCAGTTGGGGCGCATTAGATCCGGTGGTAGCGTTAAAGCGCGGCCGTCGTTATAAACACAAAGTCCACCACAATAATAACATTTAATTCATACCTTAATATAGACAGAACCATTTAGACAATATGTAGTAAAATATAGCTAAAATTAAAAAAATCGATAATTAAACCTACACATGGTCCTTGACCATAACTTAATTTAAGTAAGCTAAATATCGTTACTATTATAAAATAAATCTTCATCATCATATCAGCCGAAAGACGTCCACAGCTGGACAAAGGCCTCCCCCAAAGATCTCCACAATTGCCGGTCTTGCGCTATTCGCATCCAGAAATGAGGAAAGAAAGCAGAAAGGTTCTTGAGGGGCGACCACGAACCGGAAGACGCAGCGTGGGCAGGCCCCCTACAAGATGGACCGATGATCTTGTGCTGGGCGCTGGAAACTGCTGGATGCGAAATAAATCTTATTGTAAATTATTTCCTACAATCCCTAAATATCTATATATACCTAGAAATAATTATATATTACTACAAACATGTTCTGACTATTTACAAGCGCTTTTTAAAGTCTACGTGAATAAAAATCTTTTATATTTATTTTATTTTTCTTTATTAACAATCTCTTCTCGACAGCCGTGTTTTATGGGAAAACTGCCACCCTGGATGGCGAATGGGATATTTATTTAATGAAAGTCTAGTCGCTGCCGGAGGGGACAGTGCTGGGGATAGCGACTGGGGTGGACCGGCTTTAACCATCTCTGACACGAGTGTAATAAATACCCACACGATAAAGTAAAATAAGTTACCATAGATAATGCAAATATTTTATATATATAATAAAGTCGTAGGAAAGTCTAAGCTGTAGGTACATTGATAATTTTTTTAAAAGGATACTTGGGCGTGATCGACAATCGATAACGAAGCCAAAAATACAGTTTTTAGAATTTTTGTCTGCATGTATGTCCGGGATAAACTCAAAAAGTATCTACTACATGGATTTACTACAAATTTTGCATGAATATTACCAAGAGGTCGGGTCAACATATAGGGCTACATATTATCATGCTATCACCTACGGGGGAGGAGCTGTGATAATTTATAAAATTTTACGCAGGTAAAACCGCGGGGCACAGCTAGTACGCATTAAAAGGGTTACTGTACTGTCCTGTAAGAGTTATATTTTACTACTAACTAATGAATAAATCGCCTTGAAAGGTAAACGGCAGGTCCGTATGAGATTTTTGTACCGCTGGTAAAATTTCGTGTTTCGGGATATTTTATGTTTTAATTGGTAGTTAATGTGATAGAAAAGGCATTTTTAATTTCTTAGATTTTTAGAACTTGGGATATAAAAGTTATAGCCAGTTTTATTTTAAGGTTACGTTTGGTAATCTGTGGGTCAACCCCATGACCGTGGATACATTGCAGTTCGAAAATCACTCTTACTGCCTAAGTAATAAAGATACTGTAAATATCAAAGTGTGTCTACTGATGTGGTAATGAAATGCTAGTGTTAACTAGTGTACTAATGAAGATTGTTACATATTATATTTATATAAACATTGTTATGGTGATAAAGTAAAATATGTTGTCGCTCTTTTTGTAGTCTTTACATGGATTTATTCCGAACCTGCCCCGAAACCCCTAACCGGGTCGCAAGTTAGGTTAGGAATATGCAAAAAACTATTATTTGTGGAAATAATGAGAAGTTCTTTATTTCCATTAATTACAAAGTTCATACCCCAGTGTACCCAGTTTGTGTGAGGTAGCGAGGGGTTTTATACGAGGTTTTGGGTGGAGGTAAATAAAACAATAGGTTCTTTGTTTTTTTAACTATATTTATTTTATTAGTATTATTATTAATTCATCCTTAGTATTACTTCATCTAAGAACATCTTCATATAAGTACCATACAATAATTATCACATAGCACAAAGCAACATTGGGTTTATTGAGAACTTCACTCTCATCGGATAAAACATGTCTTCCTAGTCGGGGCAAGCGAATGTAGCAATTAACACATTGCAAACTCGTCATTTTAATTAAATGATAAAGAGTCCTTTCGTGAATCCACTGTCAACAGATATATATTATAGTACGGAGGATAACTCAACGTAAAAATTGCAAGATAATTTGCTAAATTGATGACATGTATCAAAACAACAGCAATAAATACCTGACAGATTGTCTTTAACTGTCAATAAATAATTACCAGTAACAAAAAAAATATTGACGACGAAAATCGTTCCTATTCTAAATCATTAATAATTAAGTTTTAATGCAACTATTGTGCTTTCATAGGTATATAATTATAAGTATATAATTATATGATTTATATGCAATGTTGTTCCCATTTAAAAATAATTAATTATAATTTAGATATTTATATTATTATACACATGGCAATTTCTGAAAACGTAACTGCGTTTAGTTTACCATTTTATTACGTTTATTTATTGAAAATAATTGAAATATTATTTTTGATTTTATTAATTAATCCCAAGTTCTAAAAATATTATACATACATGAAAATCAATGTCTTAGTTGTCTTAATAAGTGGTACAAATTATGTAGCTGAACACCAAAAGCAGTTTGCGGTACGATTTTTGCCATTCACATTTATATTCCAAAGAACAATTAGTTTTTATTTCATGTTAATACAAAGGATTTAAATTATCTAATAAACTTAAATGATCAACTAAGGAAACGTAAAACTATATTAAAAACTAAATTAAACTACTAAAAATATATACTTATATTTAAATTAAAATAAATATACATAAACATGATATACATATTATTATATAGAGGTCTCATCTTTGGGCGTCGAAAAAAACTTCGGTATCGCTGCCTTTGAGCATCGTGCCCAGAATGCTGGCCGCATTGCCACGCTGGATGGCAATGCTTAAGCGCTATCCAAGATATTGGCCAGCCCTCTGGTCGCGTGTAGCGTCCACCAAGCGTTTGGATAATTCGCGGAAAAAAATCCGCGCTCTCGGACCCCATGGCCCAAGCGTCTCCAGTCCAAACGGCTCAAATATATAATCTCTTTCAAGGTTTGTATATTTGAGCCGCTTAGTGGCCTCAGCTGATGCAGCAGCAGAGCCGGCGCATGCCATTGTCCTTGGAAGGTGAGATGGCGCAAGGGTGTCGACGCATGTCGCGTCCCATACCAAAGGCCTACCCAACTTCCAAGGGAGCAACGTCATACCATCAGGTCTCTTACCGTCGTCTCGTGCCAAGCCATTTGGTTCTAACCTAGCTGGGACGCCGGCGGCGACAAGAGCCCGACGGATAATGTCGTTAATGCTCGAATGGCGTGGAATCCTACCTGCACTCCTGGTGCAAGATAAGCCATGGTGTCCGAGTCGGTCGACGCTAGTGCCACAAAGGCAACGATGCGGAGCGACGCTCGGGACACCCAATCGGAGACATGCAGCAATACGGAAAGTGCCGTCATCCAACATCGTACCGATGTTAGAGGATGGAACTGCCTGGAGCCAAAGAGCCGACTCCCATTCACCCAGAGCCAGCAGACGGGCCTGCTCTGCAGGATTCTTTGACGTATTTAACAATTTTTTTTGTACTAATGTGCAGAGCGGCTGGTCCCACTGCCTCTGGGAGGATGGGTCAGTCGGCAAGTCGTCACTTGAGCAAGCCATCTTCCAAGCGTTAATGCCGTCGGTAAAACACATCACCTCAGAACTAACCTGCGTGTTAGAGAGAATTTTACTGGTTAGCTCTTTAGTGCTATGGACCGAGGACAGGAATGCGGGAAGACTAACACTGGAAATTTTACGGATGCCAAGACCTCCTAGACGTATAGGTAGTGTCATTTGAAGCCATGCTCGGTCATCCAGGTCCAAATTAAGAAGAGAAGTTAGGGTTTCTCGAAGAATTTGGTCAACCTTTTCCAGAAGTTCGACGTGTTTCCAAATGTGACAGGAGCGAAGAAAGTAAGTTAATTTAGGAACAAACAAGCAATACCGAACTATAGTATAAGCCGAATGCATATTAATTTTGAAAAGATTGTCAGAAGTATCACGGAAATTTTTAATTTTTTCTTCAATGAAAGGCGCAAAGGATTCATCGAAGATAGGCGACCCAAGGAGGCGAAGAGAATCCTTATCTATTACTTTTATGTTCGGGGTTATTGCATTAAATTTTCTAAGACTGTCAATTTTGTTTTTTTGGTCCGAAAGAAAAATTTCACATTTGGCTGAATTTAAGGTCAAGCCAATGGTTTTAAATTCATTTTGAATGAGTAGGAGATCGTCCAAAACGGTTTCTATATCTCCTCCAAGAGTCCCATCGTCTAAATACCATACATTAAATTTTGAATTTAGACGACTAATGATGGGTTGGATTGCTAAACTGAAGATGACTGGCCCAAGAGGGTCACCTTGTTGACAACCAACAGCTGATTCCAATAAATGGTCCTTATAAATTAATTTAGAGGGCTTTCGGTAGCACTGCCAAAGAAAACTATAAATTTTGGGTATTTCTTTTTTTGCTTCCGCCAACAAAGCGTCCCTATTGACAGAGTTGAAAGCATTTCGAATGTCTACTTTTACGAGGACCTCACCTACAGCGCCACCCAAATAAGCTGATAAAGCATGCACGGCTGCCTCACAGCCCCCTCTGGAACCAAAACCTAGCTGGAGGGGCTGGAAAAAATCAGTCAGCTTTTCTTTGTAGAATGAACAGCAAATTTTGGCTGCCAAGCGTCTGTAGGTACACCCCACGGCAATGGGCCGAATGCCGCCATCCTTCTTGTTCAGGGCGCATAAATTTGCCCCGTACAAGACATCAATGACTGCCTCGTTCACATTGCCGCAGAGCATTAGGTTGATTAGAGCCGTCAACTCCATCAGCAAAGTCTCGCCGGCTTCCCCAGCACTAGAACTCGTGAGATCTTTTAAGTGCTGGGGCATTAAGCCATCTAGTCCACCGGCGGAACCCTTGCGGAAGCAGTCAACGGCCGCAATCACCTCGCGAGATGTTACAGAAAGATTGTGAGTGTCGTTTGGAGGAGCGGGATAGGCGAGGTCATCAGGCGCGGCGGGGTGCTTGCTACTTAGGGCAGCAAGAGTTGCGGGTGAATAAGGTGCGACCACGTCGCTACTAAATAGCAATCTGGCAGCTCCTCCAATGTCTCCCTCGCCTAATTTGTATTCTACATGACGAAAAGGGTTTCTGGTTGATGATTTAAAAACGGTAGTAGAAATTTTTTCGGATTCATAGTTAGGATTGTTACAATTTTCTTTAATGTGGGCCGTGAGAGTAATTTTATAATCAGAACCTCTTTTCGCATGTAAAATCCTATAGGGGAAGGTGAGCAACTGCTCCCAAGCCAGAGTAGTATTGTCCCGGACAACGAGGCGGATACACTGTGCCAAATATCTGGCTACTACTGGCCTAGCGCCTCGGGGTACATGTTTCAGAACTGGAGTCGAATTTTTGAAATTTGATAAAATTTTCCAAAGTGAATTTTGGGTCGGCGTTGAGCTGGTGGGTGTTGAGTTGTTAAGGCTAAGGGGAACATTTTGCGTTTTGTGGACCTTTCCAAAGTGGACCCTTAGACCTCGCTCACCTTTGAAGAATCGGGCCTCGGAGCAGAATGGGCACCTAACCAGATTGGGGTCAGGCGACGTGTTGGGTTGACCGACACTCTCCGCATTGCCGTAGGCATTATTATTCATTTCCTTAAAAGTAACTATTTACATTAGTACTAATATATATAAAGAAACTAAATAAATAATTCAAAAATTAAAGTAATACAAAAATAAACAAAGATTGGTCCTTGGCATGTAGATAGCGATAGTAACGCGCAATCCATGCATCTGCGCATGTCAGCCTTGTTTGTCGTTGCCATGGTTTCTTCCAAACTTATTTTAATATTTGTTCAAAATTCATACAAATACTTCCAGTTGACGAGGCTCGAAACCTGAACCTCTGTGCTATAGTGGCTGGAGGTCAGAACCCCATGAGATTCAATACTGTTTCTCCTTAATAGCCACCAATCAACAGTGTTTCGAACTTCGGTTTCACTATTTGCACGTTATATATATATAACGTTATACTCAACTACTATTCCAAAGTAGTTGAGTACTTAGATTATTTTTATGGCACATAATTATCACATTCTTAGTACCTAATTTAATCTAGGTTAAAGATAAATAATTGTATATAAACTTCTAATGCATTGCGTGCATTAGTAGTTTAAGTACAATACTATTAATAATTTGTTGAAAATAATTTAACTACTTTAAAATTTGCATAACGGCTTTATTCCACTCGACTTAAATATTGTTATGTATCTCTGTGTGGATCTTGAGTCTGAAATAATGAAAAATTATTATCATTATTATTAAAAAATTAAAACCTAATCGAGTAAAATTAATATGCCTGTGAGTAACCATCCAACGTTGATTGGTGCGAGCGTGTTAGTACGAAGCCAAGCGCCTATTACGTGAACCAACGCGTCGTCAGTTATTAAGTGTATTATCTATGGTCAGTTAGAAACTGACCTGCGTCACTGCTTATGTCCATCACTAATAAACATAAAAGCGTCCGAATTCACGTATGCACGCGTGAATTTTTGCTGTTATACGGTCACCGTAGCCTAGTTGGTAGTGCTCCTGCCTACGAAGCTGGTGGTCCTGGGTTCGAATCCCGGTAAGTGCAAATATTTGTGTGATGAGCACGAATATTTGTTTCTGAGTCATGGATGTTCTCTATGTATAAATGTAAAATTTTTATGGAATAAATGAATTTGAATCTTTGAATCTATATAAGTATTTGTCTATCTATATAAGTATGTATATCGTCGCCTGGTACCCATAGTACAAGCTTTGCTTAGTTTGGGGCTAGGATGATCTGTGTGACATTGTCCCCAGGTATTATTATTTATAGGTATTATTGTGAAGAATTCGACATTCTGATGCGGTTCTACTCTGCGCTAGCACTAATGGACCCAAAGTGTGTTCAATTGGGGATAAAATAAATCCACGTGGATGAATTACTGGATAAGTGCTACGTATGTATGCAGTAGAGAGATTTGAGCCTAATTTGAAGGATAGATTGAATTTGGAGAGACCTTTTATAGAATAGACTTAATAGTCCATTCTATAAAGAATCTTTGCTACATGTAAGAATGAACATAAAGCTATAGGTAGCAAAGTTTGTATCTACGGTTCTATAAATATACACAACTAAATAAAAGGAACCTTATGCTTATGTGATAAAGTTGAAAAACTATAAAAGAAATTTGGCAGATTGGGGTAGATGGATGTGCTGGCATCTGTACTTAATATTAATGGTTTTGGGTAATCCAAATTGGTAATTCAATGATAAATACGAGAAAAGTTAAAACCAATTTCAATTAAATGATAATTTTTCAGGATTTTCTGCTTCAAGCAGATTTCAGGTCAGCTGTCTGACTTCCTTACCTGAAAAAGATTTTATCAATGTTTAAGTCTTAATTTTCAATTTTTTTTTATTTAGACATTTAGCTATGTTGAACCTCGCCTTATATAAATAACTCGTAAATCTTTCCCCGAATAAAAATCGCATAGAAAATACCTGTGTTGAATAAAAAACCATGAATTCAACAAATAAAGTCTATTTAAATACATCTTGGATGCCATATCTTATGTATCAGAATTCAGCAGTTCAAATACAATATCAGATGACAATCAGTCTAAACAAGCCATCCATTGCCAAATACCTGGGCCAGAGAGACCGTGGCACTGCGCCCAAAAAACTAAGAAATCTAGTGCACGGTCCACTTTGATTCATTACATCGTTGGTAATTACGGATTGAAATACTAACTACGTGACTGAACTCATGTTATAAATATCAAGACAGGTGTTGTTATTAAACTTAACGGTAGTACTCCAAAGTATATTTTTGGCATAAAAATTAATACCTGAGGAACGCCGTCTAACGTGCCACGACTCGTCAGGTTTTATTACCGCATAAAACTTTCCATTTGTTTAACAGTAAGGCTTAGTAAGCTTATAATATTCTACTATATAAAAATAAGTCGGGTTTTCCTTCCTGACGCTATAACTCCAGAACGCACGAACCGATTTCCACGGTTTGGCATACGTTGGAAAGGTCTCGGGCTCCGTGAGGTTTATAGCAAAGAAAATTTATAAAATTTAACGCGGGTAACACCGCGGGGCACAGCTAGTGGAATATAAAAATTTTGATATTATTTATTTATAAACAAAATATTGTTTTAACTGACTTCAGAAGAAGGATGACACCAATTTCGTGGTTGTTTGTGAATCGATCGATTTTAATGATTCCTTAAAATTATACAACACACTTAAACTTAATATATTGACTTATAGACTGTTTTTATTTGCTCAAATCGGTTGCAAAATGAAAGCTGGAGTTACTTTTTAGTTTGTTATGAAGTCCTGGTTTTATTTTTTTAAACAGTTATTATTCATTCGCTTGTTTTTGTAATGTATTCCGAAAAGGAAACCATCCAATCAACCTGCCATGATCAGGATCAGACTTGGCCAGATTTACCTTCTTTTCTGAAAATTATCTTTTCTCTTAATCCGACCTTGAATTTTTTTTTTTTATAAAATTCGATAGGCTAAACCGCAAGCAGTTGGCGCTGCGGTATGGCCTATCGAATTTTATAAAAAAATCCAATGACGGATTAGAAGAAAAGATAATTTTGTTACAAAAGTTTAAAAACTGATATTTGTTTCTAGTCTAGAAACAAATAGTTTGTGGTTGTCCTCAATCACGTAGATCGTGTTACTCGTAGTTTCTTAGGGAGCTATGGAATTGCCAATGTTTAGTGTTGAAGTAAAAACATGTTTTCACTGTTATAATGTTCCAACTTTGTTAAATTTACTTTATGCCTTAAATTATCCTAACCGTGATAAATTACCGCGCATTTTTACAGTATAAGCTGATTTATTCTGCTTTGCTGGCTCATAAGTTTTTGCTAACTAAAACTTTTATACCAAGTTAAACATGTTTAGTGACTCAAACTTTTAAATCCAATGCGAATGTTGATAATTTATTTTTATGAAGCAGATTAATGACCAAATGGACGAACTAAGAAATAAAAATCCACTTAGAAAATTATCCCACATTTAGGAGCTATACTCGAATAGACAGCAGGACAAATAGAGATAAGATCTAAAAGTATAATACCCGTGGTTTCACATGGCAAACTGCCTGTTATCGACACGGTTTATTACTCGACGAATAGAATAAGTCAGTGTATCCTATACTGACTTATTCTGTTGATTCATTAGTACAGATGTATTATGCAGTAGTCGAATAATAAACCGTGTCAGATGTTTATCAACTTCTGATTTACGATATTTCATAGCTAATCAGAAGTTGATAATCATCTGAAACCTACACTGACTTATTCAAGTTGAAACATTCATAACTTTAAGTTGAACTATGATACAAGTAGAATAATAACGTATTCCATTAGTCTTTTTGTAAGAATTGAGTCAGGTACCAGAAAAGTGGTGGTAAATTTCGATTTCAGACTTCTGGTACCTGAAAGATCCAGTGGGTGAAGCAGTGTTGACAAATCGCGTTTAATCGCTTTGAAACATAGTTCGTCCAACAGTTTCCCCCATAATAGGTCACAAAGGACAACGATGAGGCAATGCCATGAGCACCACAGCCATCGGAATCTTGCTTTAGTAGAAGTCGGCCCGAGAGAATATTTCTCAGAGAACGAATAATCACGTAAAATATAATAAATAAATATCTTGGGATGACTAACACACTGACATCAGATCTGATCCCAAACTGGGTAGAACATATAATATGGCAACCAACCAACTGATAAACTTATATATTTCTAAATACATAAATATTATAGATAAAATATACCTAGACACAGAACAAATAATCGTGCTCATCGCACAAAGATTAGTCATGAGAGAGGATCGATATCGCGACCTCTGGCTTAGCAGTGAGGTCAGTAACCGCCCATTCAAAAATAAAAGATATAAAGTCTAATCGAGAACCCTTCCTTTTTGAAACGGGTTAAAAAAGTAAGTTAATATTAGTAATTGAAACGATTGTATTCTCTGCTTTTTCCCCACGGTGGCATGGTACCTAAACTACTTATTTCAAAACCTTGCGCGTACGTAAGAAAGCTCTGAGATTAATGATCTGAAATTCTCATTAGGGCTGGTCTGATTATGCGGTTGCCCTAAGTATGTCTATCAGTTTATTTCTTCCTACACCTGAGATTGATATTCGCGGCAAACTTCCTGTTTTGGAAATGGAATGCAGATTGTTCGTGTAATATATACTTGCCTAACTTTAAGATATTGCAAAGATGCATATTAAAAAGTGATCGCAGGTAGTTAATTTTGGGTGAATGACCTTGAATGTATATGTTAACATGGACTAACCCCGGGATACCAACTTTTTTTAAATTATCAAGTTAACTCATTTAACATTTTGTACTTTATCTCAATACCCAATTTTTAATGTTACAAATAAGCGCCAAAATGCTTTAAGGAGTGTTATCTAACTCCGAATGTCTCTGATCTCCTCCAGAATTTTTCGACATCATTTTTGATCCAGTTCAGGAAGCCAAACGGAAACGCTGGTATTCGTTCAGATATCTAGACTATATCCCCTTGTCAATAAATATTTGTATAAGACCTTTAAAATCGCAAAAGTTTCCAAACTATGTTCGTGCACGACTGGGTCAATCAACTTTTAAAGTACTCCTTTCGTGTCCCTATGAAATTAAAATCCAAAAACAATATTAAATATGAATATTTTTTAAATATTGTTGTTATATTATGGAATAAGATGCTTAGATGTTATGTTAGTATGTTTATATGCACAAATTATTAAATTATTCGTTGCGTTTTTGTAACAACGCAGGGGAACACTGTCGATATTCGTACAAAAACAGTATGTCCCCAGGTATGGGTCACAACAAACATTTGCCTTTTTTTCGACTTAGCTGCTTACAGACATAGGTTTTTAATATTTTTATTAGATAGCTATTTGAGTAAGCTTAGCTAAAAAGACAGTTGATACATATTTTTTTAATTATAACGTACATTTTTATTTTTTTAAGTGTTTGTCCCCAAGGAGAATCTAAAACATCAATTCTACTGCGTTATATGAAAAAATTCTAAAATTTCTCGAGAGATAGCTCTAAGCTTTAGTTATTAGCGGGAGTGATTGTCTATAACTACGTTGGCAAGCCGCGGCAGGATCAATGTCTAACAGGTCGATCGTCAGTAGGCGGCAAGCTCTCAGGAGGAGTGCGTGGTTTAATTGCCGCTCTACTAAGTTACGACATAGATTTGAGTAAGATTTTATAATTTGTCGCTTTTGTTGTTTAAATTGAATGCCTTTTTGCTCTAATTTTAAAATAGCACCACTAGCACTTCGTTTCAATGCGTAGATCTGAATTTATAATCGATTTTCTGTTAATTTTTCCCCCGCGTTACTGTAAATTTCTCTGGCGTTGTAGGTAACTTTAGAGAATGTATGGCAAAGGTGATACCGATTTCAATCATAATAATTTGTCTGTATTTGAAATAATAACGTAAATTTTTGATTATTTTTCAAATACCTGAACTAAATATTTCTGTAGTAGTATTACTGTAGTATATGTTATTTCATATTGAAATAAAATACAAAACTAAATGTATAAATGCCAAATAGTGCGGCTGAAAAACATAAACTTTATAGAGAAAGATTGGAAAATAATAGAGTTACGAAGAGGCAAAAAGAAAGCAAAGGGAACGATATCACAAAACAAAGATTAGTCAAAGATTTAACTCCAAAAGAAAATAACGAAAAATATGATAAACAGAGTTTCGGAAAATAAACCGCCGCGTTTTCGGAGACCTGAAATTACGATTTAAGAAATGCTATCACAGAAAATCATGAACATTTTCATATTCACTCCGATGAGGGTATGGTTAATAATGATGCTCCCCAATCTTTACATACAGCTAAATCTTCGGACGATGATGAACCCTTAATTGTACTCAAAATTACCAAAGAACTACAGGACATTACTAATAAGAAATAAAAAAATATATATGATGAAGTATATTCCCAGAGCACGACTAACCCAACCCTTTACTGAAGATATCCCGGGCGTGAGCTTGTACGACATTAGAATGGCTCTCAAACAGCTTAAGAACAACAAGACGCCTGATGATGACGAACTTAGGCAGAGCTTCTAAAGGCGCGTGGTACACCAATCCTACGGGCCTTTTAAAAGATATTTAACTCCGTCATACTAGAAGGTCAAACGCCACATGCATGGCACAGAGGTCTGGCGGTGCTTTTCTTCAAAAAGGGTGATAAAACCCTCATAAAGAAGTACAGACCCAACACACTGCTGAGCCATGTTTACAAATTGTTTTCGAGAGCCATTACGAATCGTCTCGCACGCAGGTTTGACGACTTCCAAGCGAGCCTCCCGAACAAGCGAGTTTCCATAGGCCACATACATACGCTGCGGCAAGTTATACAGAAAACCGAAGAGTATAACCAGCCATTATGCTTAGCGTTTGTGGGCTATGAGAAAACCTCGGATTCAATCGAAACCTAGGCCGTAATGAGGTTTTTCCAAAGGGGCCATATCGTCTACCGCAAAATCAAGGTGTTAAAGTGTTTGTAAGAATACGCAACTATGTCAATGCGACTCCAGGACCAGAACTCGAAACCTATCCACTTGCAGCGAGGTGTGAGACTGGGAGATGTTATATCTTCGAAACTGTTCACCGCTGCATTAGAAGATGTCTTCAAGCTTCTAGAATGGGATGGCTTTGGCATCAATTTCATGACTGAGACCTTTGAAGGCTTCGGTACAATGCTCGATGGTCTCAGCAGACTCTCAACAAGTGGGTCTGAAACACCCATGTAGCACCCAGTTTAGTTAAGGTTGGAGACTCTGCACTCGAAGTTGTAGAGAACTATATTTACCTAGGACAGATCATCCAACTAAGTAGGTCCAACTTCGAGAAGGAGTTCAATTGTAGAATCCAACTTGGCTGAGCAGCGTTCGGGAAGCTACGTAACATCTTCTTGTCCAAAATATCGCCGTGTCTCAAGTTGAAAGTTTTCGACCAGTGTGCGTTGCCAGTGATGACTTACGGAACAGGGACGTGGTCGCTCACTATGGGCCTTATCAGATGGCTCAAGGTCACCCAAAGAGGACTTGGAGTTAAAAGAGGGCATCGTGTATATTACCAATTTTCGAGAAGTGAAGAGTAATATAAATTTATTCGGTAAAGCATTCAAATGTTTTTAATTGCACGTTTGCAGATTTCAATGCAGAATTAAATTTTATGTAGATCTTACTCGCCAAATATTAGTTCAGAAAATAATGAAGAAGGTTGTATTAAGTATTTGTTATTTGAGAAGATATTTTTCTTTGTTTTTATTTTGTAATGGTCTCTTAGATCTCTTTTAGATGTTAGATATCATTTATTTTTAACATGCGGATTTTCAACACATTCTCTGTTGTTACCAAATAGTTTTCTCTAGCGTTACTAAATGTCCCTACGTTTTTGAGTTTGTTTTGAAAGTTTGTTACAAGATTTTCACTCATTTATACATAAAAGCTAACAAAATGTAAACCTTAATACCTGCTTGTTGTCATATTAAATAACTATTAATACTGATTATGTTAAAGTAAGATTATTTAAAAAAATAAGCTGTCGAAATGGTACGTAGCCTTTAAAACATCATTTATTATGTGATAATATAATGAAAAAGAAAGTCTGATTATATTTCTATCTACTGTTTGATTATCTCTAACCAATAATACAATTTGTAGAAGTATTGTGTTGTGTTTTATTCCATAATAATAAGTCCTAGTTTTAGTAACGCGAGGGATCCATAATCATAAAGTATAAAAAAGATCCGCAAATATAACAAAAACTTCGCGGCTACTATAAAAAACATAAAATTCAATGAATTTCCTTAGTGACGGCACAATAAGTATATTAAAATATGTAAAAGTATTTTTTCAAAAAAAACTTGTTCGAACCACTGAAAGGAGCACTTTAAAAGTTGATTGTCCCGACTACCATTGAGTCTTACTAGTCTTAACTTTAAATCAATTTGCTAAATTTTTATAAAATATATAAAATAACTAAAACTGGGTATGAAGTTGTTATAGTTCAAAATAGTAGGACCCTTGGTTGGGAGTGGATTTGAAAATTAAACATCGGTAAGATTTGATCGAAGGTGAAAGTTTAAGTTTCTGAGAGTTAGCGATGAAAAGGAATGTCCACGGCATGCTATGATAGACGAATCCCGCGCTAAGGCACTACCTGGTGATAGAGAAGATTGCACAGGAAATCTCAATTTTGCATGGTACAAACTTACTTACTTACCAAGGGCGCTGTTAATACTTAACTGGACAATAGAGGCAATTGAAGGCTGACCCTCTATCAAAATAAAACTACAAAGTTAGCGACTTGCATCAGAGGGTACTCCAAAGGCGGCTCCACTTTTAGTTTGTAGAATTACTCGCACTCGCATGCCTGTATTTCCATGAAAATCATTGGAATACTCCTAGGCTAACTGTCAATGTAAAAAATAAAGGACACCGTAGCTTCTTCACCTACCTATACTGTCTTTCAGATTCTTCACAACCAAGCAAGTTAAACGATTTAGCTCATTGCATCAGGGTTAATTCACTAACTAGCTTCCAACTGCGGCTTCATTATCAACATGAGGCGCTCATAGCTAGATGCTCTCTCAGGTCCGTAAGTGATCGACGAGGTTAAGCAACTAGGTTCGCGGTCAGTCCATAGATGGGTGACCACTAAAGTGGTTCAATTTGTGACCGTCTCCGTGCTTGGGAGGGCAAGTTAAGCTGTCGGTCCCGGTTGTAGTCATTAGACAACAGTCGTTAAGTCGTGTTAAAGGCCTACTGGGCGGCTTGAACAACTCCGACACTAGGGTAACCACGGCCCATACGATAAGTAAGTGTGAAACATCGTAATTTCAAAATGAAATTGTGCGGGTATATTCGCTAGTGGAAGCTTCGTATAAGATTTAGTATCAGGTAGAGAAAATCCCATCAACTTCCCATAAAAAAAAAAAAAAAATTGGTTTTTGATATAGACACCATACCTACATTTATATTTTGTACCTGCCATCAGGTCTTAAAACGCCTAACGTTGCAACCTTCGAAATTAGGTTGCCACTTTTATCAAGTTCCAGAAAGATCATTGAACCGAATAGTAAGTTTCAATGAATGAATATGTATATATTCCTCGACACACTGACACCTGGCTCGTAAACTAGTTTAACTACTCTGCCAACAGAGGTCGCGCCGCAGGGCATACCAAAGGTCAATCGACATGACGTCCGATGAAATTGAAAGTAAGAATGTAGTTTGCAAACGTCACACTGTTTAAGGAAAGTTGTTGGTACAGTTTATTTTAAATTTCAAGAAGCGATAACGATGACGTTATGCTTGTAAACAAGTAATTAAATGTGTCCTACTTGCATTTTAACTTGTTACTTTTTTATTGTTTTGTTAACGTTTCTTTTTTTTTTTGTTTAATATGGGGAAATCCGTCATGTAAACTGGCTGGTTGGGGTAAGGGACGGCTGATATCGGACTAGTACCGACTAAAACCCCACAGTGACTTCTTAGGCATATATAAAAGGGTACCGGTAAATCCTGTGGAAAATACCAGTGCATCTCCTAAGAAACACTGCATCGCAGTTCTTCATCGAAGGCATACTCTTTCTAGTACCACTACAACTACATCATTATGACCACTACACGCTGTCGTTCCTACCAAGGTCACCTAATGGACGTGACAATGCATCTGACGCCCGCTGACCTCGCTGACCTTTCATAATATAGTTAAAGTATTTAATAGTATAGTAACCGAAACTTATACTGGCCTATTGGTCTAGTAAATAAATAAATAAAAAAGGTTTTTATTCACGTAGACTTTAAAAAAGCGCTTGTTAATAGTCAGAACATGTTTGTAGTAATATAGTTGTATACATTAGATATTATTTCTAGTAACATAGATATTTAGGTACATCTTGTATGAAAACATTTATAAAATTTATTTTATTACAGAAATGATAATTAGCTAGCTCGTATCAAGTTATTGTCAAGGTTGATGACCCTGATTATTAAGACGGTTCGGTCCCCACCCAGGACAATTCTTTGTGTGATGAGAACGATTATTTGTTGATGTCTGGTTGTAATTTATTTACAAAATAATTATATATATTTAAAAATATATAAGTAGATATCTTTATCAGTTGTCTGGTTTCCATATTTTGGGCTCTGCCTAGTTTGGGATTAGATGACAGTGTTGTGTGTGTGTATGTGTTGTTAGTTGTCACAAGATATTTATTTATGTGGGAATGTAAGTATGAGTTTCTGAATGAATAGTATAATGAATGTTAAGACGGATGTATGGTTTCTAAACGGAGAGTGAAAGTTATTAATTAGCCAATTAGACGATGACGAGTGAACGATGACTGAATGAGACTGATATGACGGACAGAGGATTACGGAAGGAACGAGTGGAGTTTGAAAGGGACGCTTGCCAAGGACGTACGTGCTGAGAGTTACAAAGTTGTACAAGTTGAAGACGAGAATTTATTTCTCGTCTTCAACTTGTACTACCGAAAATATATCCAGTTTTATTGCTGTCATCTTCCCATATCATCCCCACATTTATTTTAGTATAGTACATTTGTGATATTCTGGTAGTTGATTAATCTGTGCACGTAGCATGTTATCTCTCTCCCACTCTAAGATTGGCTTGCAGAAAATGCCTCAGGTAACTACAATTGTATGTACAGACGCCAGCACATCAAGCTAGCCCAATCTTTCAAATTTACCTAATTGAAAGTACACCTTATGCTTTTGGGATAAAGTTGAAAATCTATAAAAGAAATTTGACAGATTGGAGTAGCTGGCTGTGCTGTTGTCTGTTCATTTCATACTTTATAATATGGTACATGCATATATACATATTGTAATAGAAATACAGTAGGTATCCATTTCACGGGTCAAATCCTGATACCCATAGCAATTATAGGCGTACGAATTACAGTACAAAGCTACCTCTTGTGTGGTATTAATGTCAATAATTTGTTTGATTTGACTCTTCAAATCACTGCCTCTTGGGTGTTCATTTCACTATTATTTTGACATTTTACTACTATATAATAAAAAATAGATTAAATAAAAATAGTCAATTAATAATGTGGCCACAAGATAAATTGGTCTTGGAAATAAAGTTATTTATTTATTAGAAATAATCACAAAAACTTAAGTTCTTAAATGAGTTGAATTGTAGACCTATAATTTCCATTGGTCATCATCATCATATCAGCTGAAAGACTTCCACTGCTGGACAAAAGCCTCCCTCAAATATCTCCAAATTTTCCGATCTCGCGCTCATCGACATAATTTAATTTCAACATCAACATATCAGCCGAAAGACGTCCACTGCTGGACAAAGGCCTCCCCCAAAGATCTCCACAATTGCCGGTCCTGCGCCATCCGCATCCAGCGATTTCCAGCGACCCGCACAAGATCATCGGTCCATCTTGTAGGGGGGGTAGAGTTATATATATATAGTAATTTTATTTTATTTATTCATTTCTTAGCTATTGTATTTTCTCTTATTTATTTTATAGTAAATTTTGAGTAAATAGGTAAATGTCTTAAGCTTATATTTAACATCACTAAACTAATTTGAATGGCATGACAGCTCTGACTAATATGGCTCATATGAAAAGAGGAGGACATGCATGTCTAACTACTAAAAATGTTTATAATTGGTCAACAGATCGCTTATTTCCCTCAGTATTTTACCGCAAACCTAAATTAAACCAACTTAAAATGCGTTGTCCTTTTCATAAGAACTACGTTAGAAAAAATATGAGATAATTAAAATTCGTTTTGTTTATTATACATAGAATTAGGGTTTATTTATTTAGTTACGTAACCTCAGTCTACCTCTCATAAACTCAGATTTAAATACATCGAATTGAGGGCGTTAGTTTATTTATTTCGTTTTAAATTTAAGATTTAAGCAGGCCTCATAATTTTATTTAATATTATGTAATTTATTTGAAATAAACAGTTTATTTTTTTTATTTTTAAATTTCTTTTTACCCCTCATAAAGTGAGATTTAAATATATAAAATCTAGGGCTTTGTGTTATTTATTTAATTCCATATCTCACTCCACCTCTCATGGACTGAGATTTAAATACATAGAATCGAGAGCTTTGTGCTATTTATTGAATTCTACATCTCACTCTACCTCTCATAAAATGAGATTTGAATACATAGAACTGAGCGCTTTGTGCTATTTATTGAGTTCTATATCTCACTCCACCTCTCATAGACTGAGATTTAAATACATAGCATCAAGGGAATTGTGTTATTTATTTAGTTCCATATCTCACTCACATAAACTCCCATAAACTGAAATTAATATACATTTCTATTCGTATTAATATGTTATGAAACTGAACAGAGTCGTGGCTAGTATATTATGAGAAAACATTGTAGAAAATAATAGAAATTTGTTAATCGAGCAAATAACAAACCTGTAACTATTACAGTTATTGCGAATACTGTCGTAAAACTGAACAAAGTAAATGCATTGTGAAACGCCGTTATACAATTATTAGTGAAGAAATGTTACGTTGTTACGCTCATTTTTTTATGACGTTTATTCTTGTTCCGATCTAAAACTTTGTTCAATACCTAACTGTTGAAAATTATGCTTAGGAAGTAAAAATGTCGCGCGGTTCCTTTCATTTTTGTCGACACGTAAATTGGGTTTTGCTGAAGTCAATAGTTAATGACTTGTTGTGCGATAAGTCAATCGAATTTTTCCACAGGTTTTTGTCAGTTAATCATTATTTTCTTTTTAGAATATGAGAGTTCATTGTACTAAGCTTATATTATACTGAGGTAAATCAAATTAGTGCCCGAAATTTCATGGTTGCTATTGATAATAGGTTGCGCAATAAACTGTTAAAAAGCTATTCAAATATTTTTTATTGAGTTCCATCGTTCATCTACAACCATGGTACTTAAAAAAAGGTCTGAATAGCTTTACTATTTCTTGCGCAATCTATCAGCGTGATGCAGTTTAAAACTATTGTAAAATAATTATTTAATAATTTTATAAATAATATTTATTCAATACTAGCTGTGCCCCGCGGTGTCACCCGCGTTAAATTTTATAAATTTTCTTTGCTATAAACCTCACGGAGCCCGAGACCTTTCCAACGAATGCAAAACCGTGGAAATCGGTTCTTGCGTTCTGGAGTTATAGCGTCAGGAAGGAAACCCCGACTTATTTATAGTAGAAAGATAGAGGTTTTAGAGACAACTCCCGCATTTGTGAGTGATGAGATTAATATTTCTTAAAGACGCAAAGACAGCGTATTACCTATAGTAAAATAAACCACAAACTGAACTAGGCAAGTTTTAATTTAATAAAAGTACATCATTGTTAAATGTACCTACATACATCGTCAAAAGTTTATTTAAAATATTTAACAACTTCTTTTCTTTACAACCGACCAGTCGACTGTATGTCTTTTTTGTTTGTACCTATGCTACGCGTTTTCTCCATTATTTGGAAACCGTTTTTAATCAATAGAAATATCTATGGATTAAAGTTGAAGTCGGTTCTTTGTTTTTAAAACAGACATTATTTACAACCGATTGGAATTAACATTATAGGAACATTCCAATAGCATGAAATTGCTTAACATAGATACAAACAAAACAAATACCTACAGTCGAATAATAATATGATCTTCGTGTTGATCGATAAATAGGTAAGTAAATCAAATCTTGGCTGGTTTAGTAGGTAGGTAGGTACCTTCATTATATCTAAGAATCAAACGCTGAATATTAAAGGATTATCTAAGATAAAAACTATATTACTGAACTTGCAATAATAATAGATAGTTCTAAATACAAAAACCCTATTTACCCCCGAAGATGGGTAAAGTGCCTAGAAGGCTGGAATAGCCACGGTGGATGGCAATGCTGATCCTCTGACCCAAGAATAGGTCATGACTCATGGGAGCATCGATCAATCTTTTAAGTGCCTACGATGGAGTATGATATATTTCTATGTAGAACTTACTTATATATTGTGTTTTTGAAGTATTTCGCTTTAAAACTCGTTCCGTCTATCAATAACTAATGAAAAAAACCTCTTCTGAAGTGGGTTCAAAATATATATATTATATAGCTATCAAAAAGATACAGAATTATGAACTTGGCTACATTACCTATCTATCTGTATCATTACCCTAATCGGTTATAAAATGATATCTACCGAATGGCGTAGACTGTCGTAGCTTTCAGGTATGGTCAATATTTATTGATCACATGAGTCAATATTCCTCACACAGAATAAAACTTATTAAAATCTGAGAGATACAAATAAATTTTCTATTCAATATATTTTACCTGTGATAGTTTTTAAGATAAGTTTAATGTATCGATGGCAAAAGTGTGGGTAAATTTCATGCCTAGCCGTTTTAAGAAGTTTCAGTGCATAAACATCATTCTGTAGGAGACGAATAGGAATTATTAAGATTATTCTCGGATATAAAAATAGATTATTATTATACTTACGGTGTATTAAAAAATAATATGTAATATGACGCCATCTATTAATCATCATCGTAATTAGGTTTACGTGCACATGTCTAAAAAGTTCTTCCTCGTATGAACAGATGTCACTACTACGCAGTTCTAATAATAAAACTAGTATCAATTTGTAATTATTTTTATTCAAAATATAAATACCGGCTGTTGTTATAAATAACTTAAATTAAAGTATTTTTAATCGGAACATAATAATAAATCATTACACGACACTATAATTTGTAGATTATAAAATGTGGGATGCTTATCATGTTCCGATCTTTCCTAAATTTAGTTTTCCTTAACAATAAAATATAAGTAGATACTATTTATTTTATATCTACAGCATAATAATATGCTTATTCTCCCGTCATTACTTCAAGGAATTCTGCAATAAAAGTATAAATATTAATAAATAAAAAGAGTACGTACCTACCTATCTACTTAAAAACATAAGATTATGGCAATTATTTTAATTATTAAAATTCAATTGAAGGTTTTCTTTCGATGGACTTAATTTGAACTGTTCTATTACGAGCATACTAATTTTAAGCAATTTGAAATAACTGGTCCCTTCAATCTTAGGCTTTATCTGAAACATTGTAAAAAGATCTTACCATCAAAGTCCACGGTTCCCGAGCCGTCAGAGTCAATTTCTTCTATCATGGTTTCCAAATCATCATTGGAGATGGTGTTGTCTAACTCTCTAAAGATTTCTTTTAATACCTCTGTAGTAATGTAACCGTTTCCTGAAAAAATATCATAGGTATTTATCAGAAGGTAAATAGAAGGCAGAAATACGTTATTAATTACTATAGTAGGGCCAATTTAATAGATCACATCTGACATCTCTCAGTTACTAGTAAAGTGAATTATAAAATGACCTTCTTTGGTAATTATTACAACATAATAATAAAAAAAAAATTAACAAATGTGCAGTTCTAACTACGAAAAAATAAATAATATTCTATGCCCGCCGGTTAAGGTTACGTTGTTGAATTTTGATAAGGTGTCAAATGTTACTTATTAAATTGGCCCTACTTTAGTCAGTGACTAACTAAGTACAGACGCCAGCACATCCACCTTCCCCAAACTGTTAAATTTATTTTATAGATTTTCAACTTTATCGCAAAAGCATTAGGTTCCCTTTAAATTGGGGAAATTTGACAGATTGGGGTAGCTTGATGTGCTGGCGTCTGTACACACATAATATTTGACAGATGTCTTATGAAATTTCGTAATGTCATTTGCTTGTTTAACTGACCGCCTCCCTTGCCATTCCTTCAGAACACATAATGCAAAATAGAAGTGAGTACCGTGGTTTATAACTAGGTATAACTTCAACACTCATTCCATACTAAAATTATCTGAAGGCTTAGACTGCAGCCCGCCGGAGTATATTTACAAGTTTTACATGCTATAAAACAATACCGTGCACATATTGCAAATATTTTTCATTTATTGCAATCTATTGCAATTAGATTAATATTCTAAATTACTCAAGCAAGTCTTCAATCGTAATGACCATAAAATATATTAAATACAGCTGTTCCTATTTATTTTGGTACTTACATAGAAAATAAATAAAAGTAAAAACTCGTTTTGAATATTTTGGAATAAACCTCATAAAATGTCCGATAGGCATTCTTCGGTAGTTTTGACACTTACATTAGGTACAGACGCCAGCACATCCTGCTACCCCAATCTGTCAAATTTCTTTAATAGATTTTCAACTTTATCACAAAAGCATAATGTTTCATTTTCAATTGGAGAAATTTGACTGATTGGGGTAGCTTGATGTGCTGGTGTCGGTGCATCGTTTAAAACATCTGATTGCACAGGCCAAAGATATTAATATCTTTGGCACAGGCAAGATTGCTCGATCCTGGGTCTTACGGGCATCGGATATTGCTAACGAAGTCTACGTAAGCAATATTTATTAAAAAATAAAATTAATATCTTTATAACAATATATAATTAAGATTTATTCGTGCAATAAATAGGGTCACTTGTCCTGCTCTGAACCAGGCAGATTCAATGAACCGCCGCTATATTTTAAAAACGCGACGTTTCTACTCCTCACCTACCATACCAAAAGAGACGCTTATGTACCCCTCCCCAGCCCCCTAGTTGGTTCCTACTTGCTGTGGATGATACACGCGTGGCGGGGGAATTTTCAATTGCAACCGGAAAAAGTAAGCATTTTTTGTTGGTTTTGATCTTATATTATAATGTTTTTACTTATTTTTACGGTTTTAACGTAGTCACACTATAATAGACATGAATATCTTCATTTAATTAATAATTGTTTAGTATCATACGACTTTATTTTATAGGTTATATTATGAAATTAGTTTAAAAAGTGTTGTGTGTCCTTCTTTGAACCATTTCGGTATGTCCTACAGTGAACCATGGTTCATTGTGTACTACCGAATGATCCATATTCCCACACAAGTCTCATAGACAACCACACAATTTAATTATTTTTACTTATAAATGGAATGAAATACATTTTAATTGTTTATAGATATACAATTGCACTTAAGTACCTTTTTTTAGAACTTCGCGACCAAAAAGAGCGTCTATAAAAAAAGACCGCAAATATGCTAAAAGCCCTGCGTTTGCGCCGAAATGGCTGACGTACCTATACGAAAAGCAGCGCAAGAGTGCAAATTAGCTTATCCTACCCTACGTCGTTAGGTTTGTAAAAACAAACATTGCAGCGGACATATTGATTGACACAAGACTGAGGACGACAACCGAATTACGACGGTAAAAAATATTTAACACCTGAACAAAAAAAAGCACTGTAAGGATCTCGTCCTAAAGTCACTGGGACTAAAAGTCGTATCGCCACTTACATCTTCCCACTTCGTGTTGCACATAACATTCATCTACGTACGTTAAAAATTAAAACAATTTAATCTAGCTGTGCCCCGCGGTTTTATCCGCGTTAAACCTATTTGTAACCGTTAGCCTATGTGTTAATCCTGGGTGTTAGCTAACTCCATACCAATTTATTAATATTCCTCCAGCCGTTTAGACGTTAAGAAGTAACAAACATACACACACTCGCAAACTTTCGCTTTTATAATATTAGTGTGATACTGAAACACACCTAGTGTTCGTTTCAGATATAATGTTTGATTTCATAGGAATTTTTATCAGTTCTAACATTTTTGAGTCTTTAAAACTGAATACTTTAGTAAAATTAACAAAATATAAAAAGAAAAGTTGAATAAACATTGAAATGAAGAAAAACTAAGAGAGGGGAAACAAAAGAATATAATAATAATAAACAAAATTAATATATTGGATCCAAAGCGACTATTACATATAATTTTAAGTTAATAATACAAATAATACTTGATAAAAGGCTTTTACCATGTTCCTATTTGTTATTACAGATTCTTTTGAATAAAAGCTTTATTTTATGACACATTATTTTATTTTATTACGTTAAATATCTAATAACTGCTATGTTTTGCATACGTTTATAACGGTGGTTCATTGTAAAATGCCTGGTTCAATGTGTACAACCAGTGGTCCACTATGAACCAAATCTTATTTTTTGATAAATCGGTTTTAATTGAATATTTATGGAACAAATCAAAAAACCTTAAAAGCCAATACAAACCCATATAAATTGCTTAGCTAAATGCATAAGCAAGATTGCATAGGTTATAAAACAAAAAAGTTACATGACTTTGAAATTTACTTAGTTCATAGCTGGACCACTCACCCTATGCACAAATTAATTTTAATTAATCAATAGTCGTGCAAAACTCTAGCACACATTTTCTAATGTTTACAATTTTTTTTCTTACACATACAATTGTCGCTGATTTTGATTTACATTTGTCGCTGATTTTGGCCGAAAAAACTGTGCTTTGAAGAGATTTAGCCTATCCAATGCTCTTAATAAAAATATACAAATAATTGTGTGGTGGTGTCACTGTCACTTTTGCAATTTGTCTACAGCCCTATTAGAATACCTATGAAATCGCACAAAACTGTCAAGTTTATCACGCAGGCAATCGATTTCTCGATTCCATTCGTCGAACGCAGTTTAACTGCCTTGCTGCTGTGTTATAGCATATACATCAGTATAAATTTTGCCCGCATCTTTGCGTATTAACGTTGAGGACAGTTGCACAAAAAGTTCCTAAAAAACTATCATAGGTACGTCTCCATGACAGTAGCAGGCCTGAGTCGAGGTCCATGCCTTTTGCTATACCTAATGTGTAGTTCTATTAGTTATATAGCTTCAGCGTCACGCTCGCGTGTATTGTCTAATAAAGCAGTGAAATATAACTAACTGACAACGTCATATTAAAAAAATACCTGTCAGTGAAGTGTAAGCGATTTTATGTCAAATAAAAATAGTTGAAATATTTTGGCTCAACAGATTGTTTAAATTGTCTGAAAGTTAGGTATTACTTACCTACTTATTACTTATATTTTTTCCAATAAAAACGTGAGTAGGTACAGACGCCAACACATCCAGCTTCCCTAATCTGTCAAATTTCTTTTATAGATTTTCAACTTTATCACATAAGTATAAGGTTCACTTTCAATTGGGGAAAATTGACAAATTGGGGTAGCTTGATGTGCTGGCGTCTGTACCTACATAAATTTCAAAAACGTGCAGTATGCAACGCATTTGTTTTACGTCAGATTCTTATAGCAGTCTATTATTCCCTTTTTTGTTTCAAATTATGAATACCTACCTCATCTTGTTTTTAATGTTTCTTTTCTTATTTTGTTGAAATATTATTTAATATAGATCTATTGAGTAATTTACCTTCTCTGTCGTATAACCTAAATGCTTCTCTAAGTTCTTTTATCATCGCTTCATCATCTTCCTCTTCTGTCAAGAATTTAGCAGCTAACGAACAGAAATTTGAAAATTCAAGCTGGCCGGTCCCTGTAGGAATAAAATAATTCATTAGAATTAGTAGTGTGATTTCTGCCCTAGCATGTATGTCTCGATAGCCGTGATCGTCTAGTGGTTAGGACCCTACGTTGTGGCCGTAGTAACCCAGGTTCGAATCCTGGTCACGGCAATGTGCAAACATTGTCACGGTGAGACTATCTTTTTGATATTTATAAGCTAATTATTATTTAGTTTAATATAATTTTAACTGTATTTGTTTTATTATACTTGAGTTCACCTAATAAAATATTTTGTAAATCACCCAATGATGGCAATATCAAATTATTATAATTATTGATTATTAGAAATAAATACAACTAATTCAGTAAATACTATACAAATTAAATTATATTATAATATAACCTACGATTCAGAATAATGATTCATTTAAAATGATAACTATATTCACTTTCCACGCCATCTATGCGTACTTTCTTGCACTACGTAGCAACCGATAAGCTCTACTCGAACAGCTCATAAAGCGTCATCTATTTTCAAAGTATTGTAACATTTAAGCAGCAGTTGAGCAATAGGTGTTCTTTTTATAAAAATGTTAGTACCTATTAGCATTTTCTTCGGTATTGGCGCCCAAATAACTCTTTTTATTCACAGAAAAGCGTATGTTTTAAAAATGTGCTAACACTCAATCGGCACTCATCAATACGTTGCATGCTTTGAAAACTGTCTGGTAAGATAAATTTATCAGATTACTCTCGTTTACTTGTAAAAATAATATTATTATTATAAGTAATTTTTTTCCAACTACCGCATTAGTCCGCTTCCGCCTATAACAATTCAACGTGCTTCTAGCAGACACAAAGTAAATGATTCTGCATACTTATCTATACAAATAAATAAAATTGGAGTGTCTGTTTGTAATATTGAAATAGCCGGTTTTTACTACATCAATATTAATATATATACGGTACATACACCAAAATAACATTTTTTACAATTTTTGTCTGTCTGTCTGTCTGTTTGGTCCGGCTAATCTCTGAAATGGCTGGACCGATTTTGACGGGACTTTTATTGGCAGGTAGCTGATGTAATAAGGCGTAACTTAGGCTACTTTTATTTTAGAAAAAGTATTTTATTTTAATAAAAAACTAAATAAACTAATTAACACGCGGACGAAGTCGCGGGCACAGCTAGTATCTAATATTTTTATAATATTATTAATTTACTTTTTATTTTATTTATTATCATATTTATAAATGACGAAGTAATTAATTGACGGGCCGGTTGGCGTGGTTGGTAAATGCATGCCTTGTTCGCCGAAGGTCGTGGGTTCGATTCCCACTCAGGGCATAAGTATTTTTGTGTGGATGATTATGTCTATTTGTCCTGAGTCTGGGTGTAATTATCTATATATATTTAAGTACATATGTATTTACAAAAGAGACTTAGTATATGTACCTATATCAATTATCAGGTTTCCGCAGTACAAGCTCTGCTTAATTTGGCATCAGATGGTCGTGTGTGAATAATGTCTCAAGATAATATATTAATAAAGAATTTGGAAAATGTTTCTTAATAAGTACACACGGCAACATATCAATCTATACATTTCCAATATAATATAATGACCTGTCATTGTATGGAAATCCTATACAACGCGAGATCAGCTTATACTGGAAATGTATAGCTTGATGTGTAGCCGTGTGTACCTAACCTATACCCTAACCTATCTATCATCGATAAATCCTACCACAACTATTACTATGGTCGTCAAACACGCCCGTATTTTTCATTTCGCTTATTTAACTGTATTAAAAAACCGAGGGTTAAACCGTATTAGTCTACTATATAAAAATAAGTCGGGTGTTCCTTCCTGACGCTATAACTCCAGAACGCACGAACCGATTTCCACGGTTTTGCATTCGTTGGAAAGGTCTCGGACTCGGTGAGGTTTATAGCAAAGAAAATTTATGAAATTTAACGCGGGTAACACCGCGGGGCACAGCTAGTTTTTTTATATTTTGTTCTGTGTTTCACAACATATGTATCTAAATATCCACTTAAGCCTTTCTTCTACTACCATAGATTAAATAGCTTTTTAAAAATATTTTAGTCTACTATTTAAACCTATGAAATTTCATTAGAACATACATACATAGATTGACTCCTGTTTCCCAGAGGGGTAGGCAAAGACAACGGATTTCCTTACGTCACGATCTTTGCACACCTAAAGTGCTTCGTTTTCTGTCATTATATTCTCCATACATGCTCTCCGGTTTAGGTACTTACTTCTGATTTGGCCTTTCTTGAGAACGTCTCCGATTTGATTTGATTTATTTGATTGATTTATTTGTATTTCATTAGAAATGGCAATATAAACTGTCAAACAACTAAAACAAAGCACGCATTTAACTATTCAAAAGGTTTTAACGAAGCTCATATTCCTTCAGAATTATGTTGGAAAACTATATTTGAAGATCTAACGAAGCCGCTTCCCTTTTCTAAGAAAATACGTATTGAAATTATTTTAATGTTAGTTGTACCTAAGTATTTTTTTTATATTATGGACTGTTATAAAATTGTGTAAAGTAAATTAAATTAGTGAGCGCGACTTCGCAGGGATGCTATACCTAGATTACTTTTCACCTCACTTTTCGGTAGGTAAAATGGGGTGAATAGCTGTAATCCAGGCGTGAATAGAAATGGGAACAAATTAAGCAAAGTTTGAGGTATTGTCCCTATGTTTATACATCCGGCTTTAAAATACCGTTATCGATATAATACACAGGGAATACAGAAAAAGTCTTCAAAAGAATGAAGCAAATATATTTTCCATTTTCTTATTCGTAACAAAATTGAAATTATAATTATAAAATATTTTGAAAAATTGAAATTGAAATTATAAAATATATAAAACACATTTACACATTTTTCACTATGTCCCGATATCGTGTCAAGTCTATTAGATGTACTGATTATTTTGATGATAAGTAAGAATTATTATAATTTATATTCAACTAAGAGTTTTTGTATTCGAATCGTGTCTAGGCAAGACCGACCGAACCCCATAAGGGTGCCCTCAGGTATTAGACCTCAGGTTTAGCTACTTCTGCGCTAGCCAACCGTTCGTTGTCTTCAATTCTTTAATTTTAATATTGTAGTATTTAAGTATTTCAAAAAAATATATGTGACAAAACAGACCGCACAGACGGTTTTTTTTACTTTTATACTGCATTCGACTATGTATTTATGTACTGCATTGTGAGCATGACATGTTCAAGTGTAGGTATGCCAATACCCGAGTACTGAATAAATTTCATTAATTTCACTAAAAAACAAAACCTAAATGAAATTTCAACCGTCCAACAATTTTCTCCCAAAAATGTTAAAATGATAAGATTTTAATTATTGTTGGCAGTATACTCATCAGTGTATTAGAAAAAAAACACGTATTTTATCATTTTCTTCCGAGACATTGTTTGTGTGGTGATAAATAAGATATTAATTTTATGGCAGAATCGATATTCTAATAGGCAATTCTTAAGTATTTTTTGGGTTTAATTTAAAACCTTATTTATAAATATACCTAATTATTATATTATTGACTTAGTTACTTATTATTTCCAATTATTGACTTAGTGAAAGTTATTTGATTTATTGCGCGTTTTTAATCTATGGATATTGTATTAATTAGTTGATTTATTGACATTGTAATACTTATTTGATTTATTGACATTGAGATATTCTAGTGATTGTTGCTTTATAAAAGACATATAGAAATTATAATTAAATTTGTTTTATATATAATGCGCTTTATGTCGCGTTAGCATTATGTCGTATGGCATTCTGCTGTGGGGTTCGGCGGCTGACATAGGTACTATTTTTGTATTGCAGAAAAGAGCAGTCAGAGCCATTTATGGTTTAGGCAGTCGCGATTCTTTGCGAAATTTGTTTAAAGAAATAAATATACTTACTGTGCCATCGGAATAATGTTTGTTAGAAAAAATATTCATAATTATAAAAAGAAAAGTGAACTGCATAATATAAATACTAGGAATAAAAACAAACTAGCCATGCCAGGCTTTAGAGTAAGCAAAACTAATAAATCATTTTTAGGAAATTGTATTAGGTTTTATAACAAGCTTCCTACTCAAATTACTGATCTGCCTGACACAAGTTTTAAAACACATATTAAACGTATACTCATGGCTAGGGGTTATTACACCACTAAAGAGTACATCGATGACAAAGACGTCTGGCTCTCACTTCCTACCTGCACATTGCTCGCTGGAGATCTTGTAGCCATATAGACATGACTGATCTGCTGTGTTACGTGAACTATCTGTAAATGGTTGCTATCATATACTTAATTTAAAATTATTGACTCTGTCTCAAAATGAATAATGTTATTGTTTTGAAGTTTTTCTTTTGTATACGTAAATATAATCTAAAATAATAAGCATTCAGACAACCGATCGAGCATATATTGTGTTTGCCTACTAAATAATTACTCTAATTGGACCAAATCCCGTGTTCATGCCCGCTTGAGTATGTTTCGCCGGACCGTCTCAACTGGGTCGTGTTGAAACCGGTAGTAGATGAACCCACTGAGTTTGTTTCGCTGGGTCTTCTCAGTTGGGGCGCATTGGATCCGGTGGTAGCATTAAAGCGCGACCGTCGTTATTAACACAAGGTCCGTCATAATAATAATACCTTTAATATAGACAGAACCATTGACAATATGTAGTAAAAATATTAGACTTAAACTAGATAATTAAACATAATCTCTTGACAATAACTTGATACGAGCTAGCTAAATATCATTTCTGTAATAAAATAAATTTTATAAATGTTTTCATACAAGATGTACCTAAATATCTATGTTACTAGAAATAATATCTAATGTATACAACTATATTACTACAAACATGTTCTGACTATTTACAAGCGCTTTTTTAAAGTCTATGTGAATAAAAACCTTTTTTATTTTATTTTATTTATTTATAGCAATTTATTTTATGTTAATTTTTTGCATGCCAGCAGGTAAAGTATGGCTGGACTTTTATTTATATTCAATAACACGCACCATGTACCCATACTTGCGAAATAAAATATCTTTATAAAAATATAACATAATATATAATATTAACTAACACATCACCATCTGATCTCAAATTAAGCAAAGCCGTTATATGTCACCAGACAACTGATAGACACATATTTATAACTCGTGATATTTATAATATCGTGAACGGGTGCTGCTTGCGGTAACTGGTCGAATTGCTGTTGGGGTACTCATAATATTTTATTTTTTCATAGTACAGTCGTTGCCTCTGGTTGACTTCGTGTGACTTGTTAATTTTGTAAATGTACGCGGATGTACCCACCGTTTTCTCATCTAGCAAGAGGTTATTCTAATTGCTTGAGTGAAATTTAATGTTATTGTTTATTATCTCACAATTTTTTTTTATTCTTTAGATGACAACGGTTCTGTGCGTGCATTAGCCTACATAACGCCCATCACAATGTAAGAAAATACATGATTAAAAAAAAAAAAAGAACGAAAACAAAAAGCAAAAGAAGACGAAAAAGCAAGCCTGGAGTTTCTTTGTGGCTTTCTTCTCCGGGTCGTCTACCTAGGTAGCTAGAGAAAGCCGCAGGTTCGCTAGGGTAGGCTCCTCAGCGGCGAGGATCGCTTTGGCCCCTTAACACGTCATTGGTGATCCCGTGCAACTGATCACACCCTCTCTTAGAATTCTGTCCTTTTGCTTCAGCGGCCCCCTGAGCTGTGGCCCGAACCCTAAAAGGGTGGCCTCGGGTATTAATTGTTTAATTTAAGCTACTGGTTAAGAGCCTTCTGCGCTAGCCAAATGCTCATTGCCTTCAATTCTTTAATTTTAATATTGTACAACTAAATTTCAAAATAATAGATTAATTTTTTTAGACTAATTATATTTTTGTAATTTTTATACTGTATTCGACTATGTTTATGTACTCCATTGTGAACTTGACAAGTACAAGTGTATGTTAATACCCAAGTGCTGAATAAATTTTATTATTTCATTTCATTATAAATACATACATACTATAGATTAATTTCACCCAGACACAGAACAAATAATCATGCGCATCTTACAAAGATTTATTTTGTTCTGCCTGGGGATCGAACTTATGCCCTCTGACTTAACGGTCAGGGCTACTAACCACTAGACCAACACGGCAGTCGTAAATATTGATTATATTTTTATTAAATAACTAGCGGCCCGGTACGTGCTTCGCTACGTATAAGGTAATAAAAAAATTATTATTAATTTCATTTATTCAAACAAAAAATATTTTAAATTGCTAGCTAGTAAAAACTACGATTTTACACTTTTTCAAGACTTTTTTTAAATTTTCTCTACGTACAAACTTTCCCTGGACTTCCACGAATAATTCAAGACCAAAATTAGCAAAATCGGTAAAGGCGTTGTTGAGTTATAACATTACAACGAAAAGTGGCATTGATTTTTATATACCTATATATTAGGCACTCATAGCCAGATGCTCTCACCAGTCCGTAAGTGATTGGCGAGGTTAAGCGACTAGGCTCGCGGTCAGTCCATAGATGGGTGACCGCCAAAGTGGTTTAATTTCTGAGCGTCTCCGTGCTTCGGAGGGCACGTTAAGTTGTCGGTCCCGGTTGTAGCCATTAGGCAACAGTCGTTAAGCCATGTCAGAGGCCTACTAGGCGGCTTGAACAACTCTGACACCAGGGTAACCACTGCCCATACGATAAGTAAGTAAGTACCTATATATTTTTTAGGCTCTGTTCTAAAATTAATATTCCTTAGATTTACATTTTATTCTTACCTTTTATTAATTATACTTTAATTTTAATTTAGTATTTTGATTTTAAGTTTATAATTATATTTTTAGTTTGTACGTAGTTTTAATCTATTTCCAATATTGATATTAGTATAGTTTTAATTTATTTAGTAATACGTAGAAAAATATAATAATAATTACTTCTAAATATTAATTATTACGATTTAATGCAACTACTGTGTTTCTTTCATAGGTATAATCAATAAGACTATAATTATATGTAATATTGTTCCCATTTATAAATAATTAATTATTATAAAGATTATTATTATTATTTCACCGCAGTGGGCTTCTAATTAATTATTTATCTTACCATTAACGTCAGTCTCAGCAATGATCTCCTTTAGCGTGTCTTCATCCACCTCATGCCCCAACATTTCCAGGATAGTTCCAATCATGTCTGTGCTTATAACGCCTTGTTTCTCGTGGTCGAAAGCGTCGAAGGCATTTTTGAGGACTGCAAAAGAATTGTACATTTGCAAAGTGTAATATTTATTTATTTAAAATAAATATTTATTTATTGAAGTTATACTTCTTTTGGCGCGATGGAGAAAAATGATGAGAGTGAATTTTTACGATGCGCGCGCACACCGACCTCAAAAAATTTAACAGCATGAAGTTAGTTCTAGGTGGTATGAGAGTGAATTTTTACGATGCATGCATGCATCGTGCGCGCGCATCAGGGTGTATCTCATGAATCGTGTTAGACAGTTGAAATTTTCACTGATAATGTATTTCTGTAGCCTCTATAACAACAAATACTAAAAAATAAAATATAATAAATATTTTAAAGGGCTCCCATACAACAAACGTAAAAACCAGTAAAAAATTCACACGTTTTTATACGGAACCCTTCGTGCGCGAGTCCGACTCGCAGTTGGTCGATTTTTTTACATTACACTTGTTTAGTTGAAAATATTTAGTCATTTTTTTTTACCGCAGACAGGCTTATCTTGCCGGGTTAAGTGGTGAGTGACCCCACCACTTAACCCGGCAAGATTCGTCAGTTCTACAGAAGTAAATAAATCATACAGGTTTGGCTCTGGAGATCGACTGGAGAGAAAAGATTGACTGGAGAAGTAGCTTCACTTTCCTGGAAACGCTGGAATTACTATGTCGTGGTCCTGTCCG
Organism: Pseudoips prasinana; assembly: GCA_951640165.1. Taxonomy (NCBI): domain Eukaryota; kingdom Metazoa; phylum Arthropoda; class Insecta; order Lepidoptera; family Nolidae; genus Pseudoips; species Pseudoips prasinana. Next base: position 10,944,309 of record OX621241.1, on the reverse strand, counting down.
TATTACTGTCCGTATGTTAGACAGAGCTCATCGAAGAGAGGAAAGGGTCGCAAAATTGTGATGATATACATATTGCAAGCGTTATGGACTATGGTAACCGCTTTAATTCTTCAAATCATCGATCACAATTTGGCTTCGCGACTTTTTATTTTTGGTAATGTTCTTTTAGGCTACGTACCCGTAGGACCTCCTAGTTTGGACCTCGTCTACAAAGATGACCGTCCAAAGGGTCATCTTTGTAGGCGAGGTCCAAACTACGAGGTCCTATGGGTACGTAGCCTTCTTTTAGGGTTCCGTACTCAAATGGTAAAACGGGACCCTATTACTAAATAATAAAAAACAAAATAAAATAAATATTTAAGGGGGCTCTCATACAACCAAAGTAATTATTTTGCTCGTTTTTATAGATAATGGTACGGAAACCTTCGTGCGGGAGTCCAACTCGCACTTGGCCGGTTTTTTTACTTTATTATTGTACCTCTATATGACCATTTTGATATAATAAATTGTTAGTAGTTGTTACCTTAAACAGTTTATAGACAGTGCAATATTAAATTGTATTAATCACACTAATATTATAAAGGCGAAAGTTGGTGACTGTGTGAGTGTGTATGTTTGTTACTTCGTCACGTCTAAACGGCTGGAGCGATTTTAATAAAATTTGGTATGGTAATATAGATGACAGATAGCTGACACCTTAGATTTACACATAGACTATAATTTATGAAGTTAAATGCGGGTAAAAACTTTGTACCCCATTTTACGAAAATTGCGCAAACGGAGGAGTACAAAATTTGGAACAGTTTAAGTCATATGGAGAAGCATTCCTTCTCCATGTGACTTTAACTGTTCCAAAGGCCCACAGACAGTATCGTTGAAAACTAAGTTGTGCCACATGATCATTATAAGTAAAAATCCTATTTTTAATTATCATAATTTAGTAGCGTAATATGGAGTTTCACATTTGCCGGATAAAAGAAAATCCAATTATAAGTCCTTTTATTGTTTATGCATTATAAACGAGCGGCGCCATTAACAAAATGTTGCCGCAAATGAAAATAAATTCACTCGGAATATTTAAAGGCAATAATCGATGGACAAAAAAGAAATAAGGAATTATTTCAGCCAAATTAATGATTTTACTACGCAATAAAATAGCCAATAGCACTTAGTAATGGTAAATTAGCGCTGAATATTCTTAAGTCTATTCATTTTGGTTACGTTGTGGTGCGGATTTCTGCTTTATTAAATAACCAAGACCACTAAGCCATATTCCTACTGCACAATATTTCTGTTCAACCTAAACTAATTATAGATTTATTACTTACAAAAAAATACTGCTAGGATGTTAATGATACGTCACGACATGATAAGCAAATCGATAAAAAAATCTATATCTGGTAAATATTTTTAGCAACACTTAAGCGATCTTTGACGTTATGTGACAGTGCAACTGCGCAAATCACTACCTACTGGTTTTCAACATAGTGTTTGACGCATGTTTTGATATTTCTTGTGTGTGCAGTTATGGATTATTTGTAACAACTCGAGTGACTTTGAGAAAGAGACTCCATTATGCAAATAATTGTAATCTGAGACAGAGACTCCTTATTATGAAGTGATTTTGAGACGGGAGATTAATAGTGTCTAATATCACTTCATTATGGATAGTACAGTTCGCCGATGTATCAACTGTTCACTGCCCCATTAGACAATCAGAGCGATGAAATAGAAGTGCACCTACGATTGCACATGCACTACAATATATCCTGCTTAGTAGGCTAAAGGCCGTCTCTACCCCATAATATTACTTAAGTCATAATATGTCTATTAAGTAGTCGGCAACCAACGTTTCTTTACCTAAGATGTTAAATGTTCACCCATCTATTTCCATGAAACCCGGCAAATTACATAAATCATGTTAATTTTAATTGAATGTATACATTAATCCCAACATAAAACAGTAGTTTTCATCTAGGCACAATAATGTTTGCACCGATACTAAGTCCCATAGTCACTTGGGCATTCCCCTTTAAGTAATTATTAATTAATCATTTATTTCAGACCATTTTAAGTCCATAAGATGTTAGTTACAAAAAATCTTAACCTAATGTTAGTAATTTTACAATATATAAATGTAATATCGCGGTACTGGGGCACCGTCGTATCCAGTGCTCCAGCATCGGACTATCCCATTTATCACATAATGCGCTCAAGATGCTGTGTGAGCCGTGTAATGGAATCAGGAGTTACTTTGCGGAAATACATAACAATCAAAATACAAAATCAATTTGTAGTGTTGATTCCTATAATAAATTTCGAGCACTCGACGAGTTAGCTCTTGAAAATGGTCCGTGAAGGACTGAAACACGTGTTGGGTATGGGCATGTAACTTATTTATTTGCTTAGGAAGACCAACAACATTTAACAACTAAATGTTTAGGATATATAAAATCCTGATTACTTAATAATGTGTAGAATAAATTAAAACTTAAAATAGAATGCGAACCATCTAAATCATTATTATGTTTTACACAAAACCTTTTTGGAAAAAATTAAGGCTGAGTACCCGTTTCACTGTTTGAGATTTATTACAAAATATGTCAATATAAAAAGCTTTGACTTGTTTATTCAAACTGTTGCCCGCTCGCCACAGGAATTCATTCTGTTGGAAATTTTATATTGTCTATTTATATATGTAAGTATTTATTTGATTTTTATATTGTCTTTCTTGCATGTGCATATTTTTGCGGGCGGGAGGGTGGTACAAAATGCACCCCGGCATTGTTAAACTGACTAGTAGCGAAATTAACACTACATATTGATTTTGTATTTAGATTTTCCAGAGGAGAAGAAAATGATTCCATACATTCCTGGGCCCAGGTGTTAACTGAATCAAACTAGCCTTATATGTGAGAGGATATAATAACAAGACCTCACTGAAATTTTGGTGAAATTGGGCTATCCGGGAATCAAGTTATATGAAGTATAGTAAAAGTGAGGTTAAATTATAACATTGTAGTTTTTTACAAAATATTTTTGAATGGCTTCGGTTGTGTTATGGTTTTATGCATGGAGAGTGTGACATGTCGAAGATCTGGCACGTTTGGATCCCCCGCGCCCCGTGCAGTCACTACAGTCGAAGAAAACCACAAATAAAACATGGAAAATACGTGCGCACTTAAACCGAAAGACAACGAACGAGTGACAGTCAAAGAGTATGTAAGGGCTGTCTGGCAGAGAAGTGATGCCCGAAGAAAAATTCAAGGAATACAATCCGCTATGAATCGATTCCACGAAAAACACTTGTCACTCGATTTTCAAACATATTCTGAGATTTTACCGATTTATTCTTAATCGATTGCAGGCAATGCATCATTATTTTATCGATTACTTCGTTTCATAACTGAATATAAGTTTTCTCGCTTCCTAGATAGAAACATGATACCATATTTTGTGATTTCCTTTAGAAAAATATAACGGTTTTTTTAATTCCCATTTCAACTAGTTAACTGCTGGGCCCAGAAGTTTCCTTCTCCTTTCGTTTATCATTTTATGTAATAGGCATCATTAGCAGTGAACGCAATGCGTTCACTGATCATAAGTCAATTATTTTAATAAAAAGAAACATTACACACACTTCCATGCTTTTGACAATCTGAGAAGAGTTTACAAACTGAGTGTCAAAACTGAGAACAGATTATTATTTTTTGTCTTTAATGTCTATAGTCTGACAATAGAACCTTAATGATCGAATATCGAACAAGTGCAATCTCTATTTCTACTAAGTTGGTCATAGGTAACTTAACTATACTTAAGTAATTCAACTTACCCTAAAATAAGTTGAATTGAAATTCAGGAGTTATAATAATATCCGGGGACATTATTCACATACGGCCATCTGATCCCAAGCTAAGCAGAGCTTGTACTATGGAAACCAGATAACTGATATACTACATATACTTTTTTTTGTGAATACATACTTATATAGATAATTTACACCCAGACTACGGACAAACAGATTGTTCATGCACACAAATATCTGTCCCGGGTGGAAATCGAACCCACGACCTGCGGCGTGAAAGGCAGCGTATCTAATCCAACCACGCCAATAGCTGCCTATTTATATTTATATTTATATTTAGGAATTAAATTTTACTTATGTATGGATATTGTCTCTATCTCTATTCACCCCGGCATGCGGCATCTCTATTCACCATGGAATGTCAATTCACCTCGTTTTACTTAATAAAATTAAAATTTATTTACTCACGTGTAAGCTGGTCCTTGTCAAGTTCGTCCTGTTCACCACGCATGAAAGAAAACAAATATATTAATAAAACATAATTTATCACTAACATTTTTAGTACAGTTCATAATTAAACTGGTTTAATCATCACAACACACACCATTTTTATTAATCGTTCAGATGATACTGAAAGGGGTAATTACTTTATAAAATTTGATCCAGAGATTCTCAATGTAGTCCATTTATATATATCATTAGATCGACTTACATCCGCCTGTATGGAATACTTCAGGGAGCGCCAACCTTTTATACATTGTATGAAATATTAGTGTCAAATATTTTCCAATAAAGTTTATTAAGCTAGAATTACTTTGCTACTACATTTGATTGACCTATTTGGTCTAGTGGTTAGTGAGCCTGACTGCTAAACCGGAGGTAATGGGTTAAAATAAATAAAATAAAATAAAAAAGGTTTTTATTCACGTAGACTTTAAAAAAGCGCTTGTAAATAGTCAGAACATGTTTGTAGTAATATAGTTGTATACATTATTATTTCTAGTAACGTAGATATTACGGTCACCATAGCCTAGTTGGTAGTGCTCCTGCCTACGAAGCTGGTGGTCCTGGGTTCGAATCCCGGTAAGTGCAAATATTTGTGTGATGAGCACGAATATTTGTTTCTGAGTCATGAATGTTTTCTATGTATATAAGTATTTATGTATATAAGTATTTATCTATATAAGTATGTATATCGTCGCCCGGTACCCATAGTACAAGCTTTGCTTAGTTTGGGGCTAGGATGATCTGTGTGACATTGTCCCTAGATATTATTATTATATTTAGGTACACATTGTATTGATTGTATGAAAACATTTATAAAATTTATTTTATTATAGCAATGATATTTAGCTAGCTCGTATCAAGTTATTGTCAAGAGATTACGTTTAATTATTAGGTCCGACGGCTTTACGTGCTCTCTGAGGCACGGGGGTGTAATACCGCCACCTCCCAGACTTCAGGCTGGTACTGAGAAATTTCTTTTTACTGAAAAATCCCAAAATCACTTTTTGGCGCGACCCGGGTATGAACCCAGGACCTCATTATCGCTTTAATCTTTATCTTTTTTCGCTACCGCTAGACCAACGAGGCAGTCAATGTGCATTTGGAAGAAATAAAATACTTATCGACTTTCACTAAGGCTGATTTCAGAGTGACGCGCGCGGCACGCGCCGGAGGCCAGCGCGTCTCAACAGCGGCGCGTGCGACCCGCGTCACTCTGAAACGCCAGCAGAGGAGTTCGGGCCGCGCGCGCTTCGCCAGCGCTGGCTGACGGCGCGCGTCTCACACGCGGCGCGTTTGAACTGCGTGACTGTGAAACGCAACTACTATCTAGTGTAATTGTAAGCGCGCGCGTTTGGACAGCGCTGCTCGCCGGCGCGACTCTGAAATCACCCTAACAGCTTGTTTTAATTTGTTGGGTTGGTAGCGCTCCTGATTTTATAGATCCACGCATACTAACTGAACGTTGAAACTTTGATCATTAGTGTAGGCATATGAAACAGTATTTGGTGTTAAATTGGTATTTAAGGGCATCACTAGGGAGTTGTTATGGGTAGTGTTATCGATCCATAGTAGGGGAGATGGGGTGATAATGGACGGTGGGTAATTCTGAAAACCCATTCAATGGCTGTATTATTTCTTTCTACGCCTCACATTGGTATTTGTATCTTTTTTTTTGTGACTTGAGACTTTAACTGTTTCGCCGTATTATAAAGGTGAACGGATACTAGACCCATCTAATATATTTTTTTAAGTCAGCGCATTGAAATAAATATGTTTAAATTTAAATATGTAGGGACAATCTCACACAGATCATCCTAGCCCCAAACTAAGCAAAGCTTGTACTATGGGTACCAGGCGACGATATACATACTTATATAGATAGATAAATACTTATATACACAGAAAACATCCATGACTCAGAAACAAATATTCGTGCTCATCACACAAATATTTGCACTTACCGGGATTCGAACCCAGGACCACCAGCTTCGTAGGCAGGAGCACTACCAACTAGGCTACGGTGATTCAATAGTTAAATGAGGGACTCATTTAACTAGTGACAATTAATTCCTAACATTCATACTTTAAAATAGAGATAAAAAAAAAAAAAAATAATAATCTATGAATCAATTAGCTAATACATCATAATCTATACAAATAAATAAAATTGGAGTGTCTGTTTGTAATATTGAAATAACCGATTTTTACTACATAAATATGAATATATATACGGTACATACACCAAAATAACATTTTTTACAATTTTTGTCTGTCTGTTTGTTCCGGCTAATCTCTGAAACGGCTGGACCGATTTTGACAGGACTTTAATTGGCAGGTAGCTGATGTAATAAGGAGTAACTTAGGCTACTTTTATTTTAGAAAAAGTCATTTATTTTACTAAAAAACAAAATAAACGAATTAACACGCGGACGAAGTCGCGGGCACAGCTAGTTTAAAATAAATATATACATATAATAAAATCGTAGTAAAGTCAAAACTGTACATTAAATATTTTTTGAAAAGGTTACTTGGGGCGTGATCTACAATCGATATCGAAGCCAAAAATCTAGATTTTAGAATTTTTTCTGTTTGTCTGTATGTATGTCCGAGCTAAAATCAAAAAGTACTGCAAGGATTTACTTCAAATTTTGCATGAATATTACTTAGAGGTCGGATCAAGATATAGGCTACATATTATCACGCTATCACCTACGGGGGAGGAGCTGTGATAATTTGTAAAGTTTAACGCGGGTAAAACCGCGGGACACTGCTAGTTTACAATAAACTTTCAGAGATCATTAATGATTAAAACTATAATAAATATATTTAAATCTGCTATTATTTATTTATTTATTTTATATTATATTAGTGTGATTGTTATGGAATAACTGAAAATCGTTGATTTCGTTTAATTTCACACTAATAACTCATATCGGCCCTGCTAATATCCCGTGGGGGGAGTAAAAGTCGTCACGCGAAAATATCTACCAGAGTACGGGCAGCAGCGTTTCTCTGTCTCCTATGACTATCATACTGCGATCGCCAATTTGACTGCTAAGTAGGTAAGTTCTTATTATACAACATTTTTTATGTTATGTAAGTAAAACAAATTAAAGTAATAAATATTCCGTATATATATTAAAAATGTGCTAAGCTTGGCGCTTATGGCACATCCCTCCAAATGATCGACGCAACTCTATCTATTGAGAAAGCCTTTGTCCAGCATTCACACACACACATCATTCGGCTGACATTAGAATAATGAATTGTTTTTTTTTTATTTAGTTTTACGGCTCTGGCTTCTTCGGCCTTATGAGCCTTCCGTAAAATATATTTTTATTTCATTTATTTTCGTCATGTCAAGTAAAGTGCGTCACAGTCAAGTCATACGTAGTCCTTGACGTACACCAGTAAAGCAGTGGAGACTTTACTAGAGGCTTATATGGAGTTTTAGATTCAACACAGAAAATCGCAATTCACGGCAATATGGCACTTTCCTCCACTTGTGTACGTTGTCCATGATGTTATGTCTAAAAATCCACCAAATTTACACATAAAAACTTGAATTTACACCAGTTTTTGAAAATGAAACAATGCCCTGATGCGTCTCTTTCCGCGGTGGCGCCAAAATTCAATGAATTGTTAATATCAACAGTATTACCATACTATAAAATATAAATACTCATTATTGTACACCAAGATTTAAATGCGAGAGTAACGTTAGATAACATACAATCGGGTTTATGCCTGTTATGAACGCTTTCATCAGTGAAAAGTAAAGTTAAATCTTATTTATTATGTCCGCGTCACATAGGAAGTAACAATTGAGCACCTTAAATATGCATGAATAAAGACCATTTTCCTATAAAAATAAAACCATTTATGTGATGTTTACTATAACTTCCATGAGTAATATTCCTTCGAACGTATTATTGTATTGTATAGGTAGAATATTATATTTAATCTAACGCGATGGAGTTACATAATATAAATAATGATTTCTCGATACACGTGGAACGACATTTACGGATTGAATCGTACAAATTGAATTCTTGAAGTATATATAAATTGCTAGTCAGTTCTCAAGACTTCAATTTATTTTAAGATATTCTATTCGTGGCATTTTTCTTTCACTTATTTGTCAAAATCACACTGTGGTTTATTCTAGTGTGGATGACAACTTACTAACTGGATTGGACTGATAATGGACACTGGAGTGAAGGTTTTTCTTGCGAACCTATTTATTAGTTATATTCTTTTTTTTACTTCATTGTGGCACCTAGTTTACATATGGATGTTATTTACAAGGTTAGTCCAACTATGACCCGCCATACTGGCATACAATATTGAATGGGAAGCAATATGTTATTAAATACAAATTACTATAATATTATTAAACATGTAAAATTGAAAATACATTGTCTTACATAATAATGTAATTTAGGTATTCAGTCATATTATAATAACATTTTTCATTTAAAAATTTATACAATGACCGTTTAAATTGTTTCATGTCACTAAGTTCTCTAATCGTCTTAGGCAATTTATTATAAATGTTAGGAATTAGGCAAAACACACTTTTAATTATGAAATAATGTAGTTTTATGTTGTACACGCGTCATTTTATCTCGAAATCTGGCTCGGTCACTAAAATGATAAAATGATTCTTTTCCGAACGCTCTCGTCACGTATTCATCAGCTTACTCCCTAAGTCAAGAGGGCCTAAAGAAGGTTTATTTTAAAACTAGCCGTGCCCCGCGGTTATACCCGCGTTAAACTTTATAAATTATCACAGCTGGTAGTGTAAGTGATAGCGTGTGTAGGTGATAGCGTGATAATATGTAGCCTATATGTTGACCCGACCTCTTAGTAATATTCACGCAAAATTTTAAGTAAATCCATGTAGTAATTTTTGAGTTTAGCCCGGACATACATACAGACAAACAGACAAAAATTCTAACAACTATATTTTTGGATTCGATATCGATTGTAGATCACGCCCCAAGTATCCTTTAAAAGATATATTCAATGTACAGTTTTGGCTTTCCTACGATTTTATTATATGTATAGATTAGAATCCTTTGTCTGTGCGTCTTTTTGCGTGTGTAATAGAAGCGCTCTACAATTAAACTGAAATCACATTTAAAAGGCTTTCTCAAAGTTATATCATTTTCTAATTCTTGTTGAGTTTTTTCAATAACGATAAACCCCTAATTCTGTCATTAGAATACCCGAAAAATACGTAGCGGGATAATCAACTGTGGGAGATTAAGGATGGTATACACACCAGCACATCCAGCTACCCCAATCTGTCAAATTTCGTTTATGGATTTTCAACTTTATCACATAAGCATAAGGTTCACTTTCAGTTGGGGAAATTTTACAGATTGGGTAGTTTGATGTGCTGGCGTCTGTACATAGCAAGGCGGATTATTAGATTTTGTACTCAATATGTGCAGGGTGTTGCAACAATAAAACACGTATTTTATTCCTACGAGCGCCTTCAGTAAACATTAAAAGAGTCGCTCCACACAAAAAAGAATGTCTAGCATTTATTATGGTAGGTAACCTAATTTGTTCATTTTTTCGAACTTGAAACGAAAAAGGTAGAAACTTGTTATGTCAAAAGATACCGCTGCTGGGAATATCTCAGTATTTATGGAACCAATTCTGCGCCTGTCTATCTTTACGTTAGAAGCTTTTTCCTCGAAGACAACTTGCCATGACATATGAATCTGTATGCGTGCTCCGTATAATAATTTGTGGCTTGTACCAAAATGTGAAAAGAATAATATATATCTAATTGAATTTATCAAGGATTTTGGGATATTTCGTGACGGAGACATATCAATAAGTAAATTTGCTGTTGGATGTCTAGTTTTTTACTTTTCTATCTATGTCCTTGGATAAAAGGGATCTCATATTTGTTAAGTTTAATCTCTTATGTATAAGAGACAGTAACAACAGCATTTTGAGAAAAGTTGCTGAAAATTACAGCTCACCTATTGTTGGAGAGTTTGTGCAGAGGGTAATAAAGTAAGTGTGCTTTATTGCATTCTGCACAGACAGAGTACCCACCTTAATTTATAAATCCTCCTCATCAATTTTCCTTACTAACATTAGTTCATAAGTCACTTTATTAACAAAATATGGATCTTATTGTTGTCCGAAATAAAAGTCATTTATTTACTTATTTATAAGGCTTTCAGCTAAATTTAACCATTGACTAATATATTTAATAAGTCATGCTTTGTTTTTGTATCTAAAATATTAAAAACTAGTTGTGCACCGCGGTCTTACCCGCGTTAAAGTTTATAAATTATAGCCTGTGTTAATCCAGGGCGTCAGCTAACTCTATACCAAATTTTATTAAAATCGCTCCTGCCGTTTAGACGTGAAGAAGTAACAAACATACGCACTCACAAACTTTCGCCTTTATAATATTAGTGTGATAATGTAAAACATTGTATTTTGCTTGGGTTCCACAAAAAATCTAAAATACTTTAATAAAAATACTTATGTCCTGACCAGTTGCTAATGGCGCCCAGAGTCAATAGAGACCAGCTATCTGCGTGGGAAATATTATAGTGCAGAAGTGTATTCGCAATCACAGGTGAACTTTCTATTCTTTACTCTCATGATCTGATGGGACGAGCTCGCTGACCACCGGAAAGACTCTCTGAGGCATGGGGGTGTAACATACTTAGAGTGTTTCGTAACCGAAAAATCCCAATATCACATTTTTGGATCGACCCAGGTTGTGAACCCGGGACTTCATTATCTGCGGTTACACACGCTACCGCAAGACTAACGAGGCGGTCACTTTAGGTAATATATAATACTTATGTGATTAATATTTATTTAAATCCATATAGAAATTTATACATCATTTAAATTTGTACGCTTATTTTTGATGATTTGAAGGAATACCTAATATGATTAGCCCCGCAATGACTTCCTTTAGTACACATCGTAATGTACATCATATATGTTTTTTAGTTTTATGATTCTCTTATTTTAGAATTTACAGGGGGTGGGGCACTCATTTCACCACTTTGGAAGTGTCTCTCGCGCAAACTATTCAGTTTAGAAAAAAATTATATTAGGAACCTCAATATCATTTTTGAATACCTATCCAATAAATACCCACATGTATGGGTACAATGAAAAAAAAAATTCGAGTTTCAGTTCTATGTATGGGGGAACCCCCAAAATTATTATTATTTTTCTATTTTGTAAAAATCTTAATGCGGTTCACAGAATACATCTACTTACCAAGTTTCAACAGTACAGCTCTTATAGTTTCAGAAAAAAATGGCTGTGATATACAGACGGACAGACAGACATGACGAATCTGTAAGGGTTCCGTTCTTAGCCATTTGGCTACGGAACCCTAAAAAGACGTTTATTCACACTTCAGAATAAATAATTTAGAAACCAACAACAATTTTCTTATGACAAATCACTTATAACGACAAACACAGTAACCACTGCATTAAACACTAAACTTGAGTTGGAGATTAATCAGCGATTTTGAAAATCCTTATTCATTTATCCTTTTCTTTTGTAAAAACATATGTATAGAGAATACCACCTAGACTCAGGACAGACAGACATGTTCATGCACACAAATATATGGCCTGAGTGGGAATCGAACCCACGACTTGCAGCGTGAAAGGCAATTTTGTTTACTACTTTGCTGCCTTAGCACAAACACGCAAAAATACAATTTTCGACCGCTTTTGTCAAAGCTAGTCAGTTAACTATAAGTTATATAACAAAACTGTCTATACTAAGAATTTTTATTCAATAAATATGGATTTCTAGGTACAGATAATAATAGGGTACGGACGTACAAAGTAAATATTTAACGAACCGAGAGTCGTAGAGTCGTTGGAGCAGTAATTTCCACGTATGTCTCGTGAAAACGTTTGACAGGGTTGTCGCATGTTCAGGATTTAAGGGGTAGCAAAAAACCTGATATATGGGTCCCAATACGTGCCTTTGGACCTACCTTTGCAGATATTTCACGTTCAATTGAACCTGACCGGCCAAAGACAATCCTACGTTTTTAAAATTTAACATTTCTGCTATATTTATTTATTTTTATCATTTATTTATGTATACACAAAAAAAACATACAAAATTAAATGAAAAGGAAACGAAGAGTACATAGATAGATACAATTTTCATAAGAAATTTCTTCCAGCAGAATAAACATAGTCAATAATGTGTGTAGGTCAATAATAGACATACCTACTAATAATTTATACAAATACTTAAATACGAATATGTATATACCTCTATTATACTCAATGCTATGTACATTCTAACTGGATGAGACAGATAAATTTGTTTTACACAGTGTTCTCTTTTGAATATATGCTAAATAATATTTCTATACTTAATAAAAATAAATCTTTATTACCATAAGTACTTCTTGTGTAACATATTTTTTAACAGGTTACGCCAAAAAGTATTTATACACAGATAGATACGCTAGTCTTAATTAATTATCATCTACTGCGCACACCAATACAAAAGTAATAATATCCTGGGACATTATTTAAACACGGCTATCTGATCCCAAACTAAGCAGAGCTTGTACTATGGAAACCAGATCACTGATATACTACTTATGCTACTTTCCTTTTGTAAATACATATTTATATAAATAATTACACCCACATTCAAAACAAACAGACATGTTCATGCGCACAAATATGTGCCTTGCTTGGGTGGGAACCGTCAGTAAGTAGTAAGAGTTGTTTTTTGAACAAATAAATAAAATAACTAAGTTAATAGTAGAAAAATCTTTCTTTGACTGCTAGGTGGTAATATGTGATACAGTAAATAACACTTTTAAGATATTGACAGAATATTTCCTTCCCAATGAAATCCTTAAGAGCTTACTTATATGTTTAAATTTCCGTTGAAGTGTCCCTCCAAAGTAATGGGACGCTTCATTAATAACAAACTCATAAGATTCCAGTAAACGGGTACCACGGATAACTTTGGACTATCTACAACCCTGTTTATGCTGCATATTAATGATATCGTTCATTGTAAATATTCACTACGTTGTAGATGACAGCACTGGGTATACTTTTAACTCGGGCTAGGCCCATACAATTTGTCAATTATTGAGGAAAGTCATCAAAAATATATGTCTTATAAACATTGCATCTAAAATTGAATGTAATCTAACCAAAGTTTCCGGCTGGAGAAAAATAAATTTGGCCCTCTTTAATTTAAGCTCTCTGCTGATGAAACTGTTTTTGGAAACTGACTCTGAACAGGGCTCACAACTTTATATAAATTTATTCTTAACTTTTTGTAATCTATACATATAATAAAATCGTAGGAAAGTCAAAACTGTACATTGAATATTTTTTTAAAAGGATACTTGGGGCGTGATCTACAATCGATAGCGAAGCCAAAAATATAGTTTTTAGAATTTTTGTCTGTGTGTCTGTTTGTCTGTATGTATGTCCGGGCTAAACTCAAAAAGTACTGCATTGATTTACTTCAAATTTTGCATGAATCTATACATATAATAAAATCGTAGGAAAGTCAAAACTGTACATTGAATATTTTTTTAAAAGGATACTTGAGGCGTGATCTACAATCGATAGCGAAGCCAAAAATATAGTTTTTAGAATTTTTGTCTGTTTGTCTGTATGTATAAACTCAAAAAGTACTGCATTGATTTGCTTCAAATTTTGCATGAATATTACTAAGAGGCCGGGTCAACATATACATATTATCACGCTATCACCTACGGGGGAGGAGCTATGATAATTTACAAATTTTTACGCGGGTTAAACCGCGGGGCACAGCTAGTAAGTAATAACTGTATCAAGAAATTGTGAAACCATAGCTGTGGTGAAAGCATAGAAAAATTAAATAGGTATTTTTTTATTGGAGTCAAACTCAAGTAAGATTAGCCAGGTCAAAACAAAACAATTTATCTCTTTAACGAAACACACTGAAATATTGAATAAAAGAGATAATTTTGACAATAACTTGATACGAGCTAGCTAAATATCATTTCTGCAATAAAATAAATTTTATAAATGTTTTCATACAAGATGTACCTAAATATCTATGTTACTAGAAATAATATCTAATGTATACAACTATATTACTACAAACATGTTCTGACTATTTACAAGCGCTTTTTTAAAGTCTACGTGAATAAAAACCTTTTTTATTTATTTATTGCTGTCCCATATGTTGGTGACACCTGGTTGTCAGTCGAGCATCACGTTAGGAATCCGGGGAACGTGGTATAGCGTCCAACGCAATGGACAGGGTCGAGTTTAGCCCGTATGCTATTAATAAGTCAAACGCTAAGTACAATCTATACATATAATAAAACCGTAGGAAAGTAAAAACTGTACTTTGAATATTCTTTTAAAAGGATACTTGGGGCGTGATTTAAAATCGATACGGAAGCCAAAAATATAGTTTTTAGTATTTTTGTCTGTTTGACTGTATGTAAGTCCGGGCTAAACTCAAAAAGTACTGCATGGATTTACTACAAATTTTGCATGAATATTACTAAGAGGTCGGGTCAACATATAGGCTACATATTATCACGCTATCACCTACGGGGGAGGAGCTGTGATAATTTATAAAAATTAACGGGGGTAAAACCGCGTGGCACAGATAGTACTATATAATCATACAGTGAGTTTCAATCAACCATATTAATTGTTCTTACTTGCTTTTTTAAAAGACTTCAAAAAAGGAGCTCATGATTCCGATTTCTTGTGTATAGAAAAGAATATATATTATTTTCGCGAATTATCTGTTTTTTGAGAAGTGATTTAGAATTCTTGTTTAAATTGGTAGTTCTAAAGAAATTATTGTCGGTTCTATGTTTTTAAAGCAGTATTTATTCTCATGCCTATCGATAATTATTTGCCTATTGATACCCTAAAATAAATATTTACAAGAAAGGGCATGTCAGAAATACCCTAAACCGGCGAGCATGTATGAAGAATATAATGACAGTAATCGAGGCAAAAGAGGTGTGCGAAGATCGTGACAAATGGACATCCGTTGTGTCTGCCTACCCCTCTGGGAAACAGATGTGAGTCCATGTATGTATGTATGTATTTATACCAAGTCCAAAAAAAGGGTTCCCTTTTTTGAAGTGAAACTTCTTGTACTTGTACTTGGGGTGAAAGCTGATGAATGCGTGACGAGAACGTTAAGAAAGGTGTGATCGGGTGAGCCGAACGGAAATTGAGAGGGAGATATAAGTTAGTGAAGATAGACAGACAGTATTACGTTTCGTATATTACCTATTCATAGCCAGTTACGGTGAAGTTTTACTTTAGTCATGTTGTCTAAACCACACTCGTTTTTTTTTGCACCGGACACTTTACAAGTATGCAATTTACGGCCACAAAGGATACTTGAACTCAGAACCACAATTTCTGAGTCACTCAAATAATTGTCCTGTGCGGGATTAGAAACCGAAATACGGGGGCACCGAGGTAGTAGCAAGGCGACTGCCATAACCACCGCGCCACAAGTGCACGTACAATTTGTAATGAATATATAATATAGCTATAATTTTCAGACCAAATTAGTGTCCAATAAGTAAGTAACAATTTTCTTATAAACTAGTGTTAGTAATAAGTATTTTAAAATATGTAACAAATTTACCATTCATTGCTGCGTCATTACATGCGAAATGGCGCAGCAATGATTGACGTAAATACAGTCTAGCCGACTAGCGATCTTGCGAAGAATGCTGTTGGTGCTGCCACGTATTCTGCGCACCAGAGATGCGCATCTCTTACGCATCGTAGCGTAGAAACAATCTACGCGAATCGCCGCAGACTCATCAGCATCCTGAACACATTATTAAATTGAACTATATATATATATATATATATTGCACCCAGAACCCTGATGATGATGTGCTGAATGATGATGTGGTGTGATGAAGATGCTGTGTGATGACATCGCGCGAATATCAGACAAAGTATCGTCCTCATCCCGTGGGGGCCTAGAAGTCGACCCGAGGGAATATCTACCAGAGGACGGGCAGCAGCGTCTCTCTGTGTACTATGACCATCATACTGCGATCGCCAACCCGTCTGCCAAGCGTGGCGATAATGGCATATCCCCCCAAGATGATTCTTGGGGGAGGTTTTTGTGCAGCAGTGGACTTTTTACAGCTTTTATGATGATGACACGCAGAACCCGAACAAATAATCTTGCTCATCACACAAATATTTGCCTGGGGCTTTACCGGCTTGGTCGCCGAACATCGTTTACGTGAATGGCGTTCAAATAAATAAAGGTTTAAAATGCCTTAATCAATCGTTAAATCGGCTTCCATGACCACATGTGACGTCATAAATGGTCCATAATCAATTGTCAACGTTGAAACCGATTTAACGATTGATTAAGTAATTTTTAACCTTGATTTATTTTGAACGCCATACACGAAAACGATGTTCGGCGACTTAGCCGGTAGAGCCCCTGAGTAGAGACCGAATCCACGACCTCTGGCTCAGAAGTCCCGGTCACTTACCACTATAACAACCTCCTTATAACACATAAAGCTATTTTAATAGCATGCAAGCACTAATTATTAAAATTTCTCAAGATATACATAATTGAATTATAGAAAAGTGTCTTCGTTATTCATTCATATTCCACTGCTCAGTATAGAAGCACTTCAAACTCCTTCGCTTGCACTTCACCATTAAAAATTCATTTGTAGCTGAAGCTGAAAATTCAACGTCATCAAAATATTCCAATCTCTCAAATTTCCCCAATTGAAAGTGTACCATATCTTATTGTCATAACGTTGAAAATCTATAAAAGAAATTTGACAGATCGGGGTATCTGGATGTGCTGGCGTCTGTACATTAATAAATCTTTTGTCACTGAGGTGAAAAAAACTTGATTACACGATAAATTTATTGAACTTACCTATTCCAAGCAATCAATAATCCAATTGAAAGTCTAAGCCAATTGCATTATTATTGTGATTTATATAGATAAACAATTTATGGGTTCATTGGCCTCACGTTCCTTACAATACGAAAACTGCCCTTATGACCTACGTAATAAGGATGCTGTTAATAAAATGTATTTACTGTAGGACCTCGAACTTAATAGTTTTCTATAACTGGTAAATATAATATAAGAGTATAATATAATACTATTTTGCCCAACAAATAGGTATTGCCATACAGCGTGGTAATGCTGCCAGTATTCTGGGAACATTACCAATACAAGAACATTTATAATACCTTTAACTTAACACTTTGTACGATTTAAATGTCAATGACATGTGCCTATAAATGATTAGTAATATTTTTGTCTGGATAGGCCTTATTAGTAACCTTAGCAACTTTGAACAATGTTGTAATAAAACATACATATAAGAGTTTATATAATATTATATACGAGTACTAGCCAATAATTGTTAAGACTATCAAAATTTTATTACTAGAGAAATCAATTTGAACAATGTTGTAATAAAACATACATATAAGATATAAATAATAACACATACATATATACATAAAAACAAGTTTTCAGACATATTTTTGAAATCAATTGTATAAATTTAAGTGTGGGTGGGAATCGAAACCACTATCCACGGGTTATCCGGCCCCATGTGCGGTAAACCACTCCGCAATCGCACCGTGGTTCTCAGACTCAAGTTTCTACAATTCATTCCATATTTACAAGCATATAATAGATGGACACAAATTATCTCCAGACTCCGTACAACTATTTATGGGTCACACAAATAGTAGTCCGGCGAGGGACTCGAACCCGCGACACGAAGCGGCGAGGCGACTATCGTAGCCGCACAATTTATGGGTTCATTGGCCTCACGTTCCTTACAATACGAAAACTGCCCTTATGACCTACGTAATAAGGATGCTGTTAATAATGCATTTATTATGTAAACAATATAAAATTATTACTTATGTAAAATATAACAATTTACGCGATGCGTTTTCGATGAGATATTTTATATAAATAACCAATCTAGCTACGTATTAGCAACTACAAATAAATTCCAATAGACATGTCAGATCAACTAATCCACTTAAGACGACGGTGGGTTACATCGCTAACACAATAAGATAGGACTGAGAACCGGTACCTAATCAAAATGTACCTATGTAAACTATAATATTTTACACGGTGAGTTCTCGATGAGATATTTTATATAAATAACCAATCTAGCTACGTTTTTGCAACTACAAATAAATTCCAATAGACATGTCAGATCAACTAATCCACTTAGGACGACGGTGGGTCACATCGCTAACAAAATAAGACAGGACTGAGAACCAGTACCTAAACAAAATTTACCTATGTAAACTATAATACTTTACACGGTGAGTTCTCGATGAGATATTTTATATAAATAACCAATCTAGCTACGTTTTTGCAACTACAATAAATTCCAATAGACATGACAGATCAACTAATCCACTTAGGACGACGGTGGGTCACATCGCTAACACAATAAGATAGGACTGAGAACCGGTACCTAATCAAAATGTACCTATGTAAACTATACTATTTTACACGGTGAGTTCTCGATGAGATATTTTATATAAATAACCAATCTAGCTACGTTTTTGCAACTACAAATAAATTCCAATAGACATGTCAGATCAACTAATCCACTTAGGACGACGGTGGGTCACATCGCTAACAAAATAAGACAGGACTGAGAACCAGTACCTAAACAAAATTTACCTATGTAAACTATAATACTTTACACGGTGAGTTCTCGATGAGATATTTTATATAAATAACCAATCTAGCTACGTTTTTGCAACTACAATAAATTCCAATAGACATGACAGATCAACTAATCCACTTAGGACGACGGTGGGTCACATCGCTAACACAATAAGACAGTACTGAGAACCGGTACCTAATCAAAATGTACCTATGTAAACTATAATATTTTACACGGTGAGTTCTCGATGAGATATTTTATATAAATAACCAATCTAGCTACGTTTTTGCAACTACAAATAAATTCCAATAAACATGTCAGATCAACTAATCCACTTAGGATGACGGTGGGTCACATCGCTAACACAATAAGACAGCACTGAGAACCGGTACCTAATCAAAATTTATAGCGCCATGAAGTTACTAAGCACGAGGCCCGCAAGCTTAGCGTCTAGTTGTAAGTACAAATAGGTATGGTATACTTGTACATAGGTATATGTAGTAACATGGACCTCTATTATTTGAGCTATATTATTGAGCTTTAGTTTTTGACAATAACTTCACATAGCTATTGAACTAAAATGAAATTATGATAAAGTCACAGTATCAGTTAGGTTATTAGATCAGCGACCTGAACATATTATTAGTGCATATTAAATATGCACTTACTTATCGTGTGGGCAGTGGTTACCCTAGTGTCAGAGTTGATCAAACCACCCAGAAAACCTCAGACATGGCTTAACGACTGTTGCCTAATGGCTACAACCTGGACCGACAGCTTAACGTGCCCTCCGAAGCACGGAGACTCTCAGAAATTAAACCACTTTGGCGGCCACCCATTAAATATGTACTAATTGATACATCTCTTTTTTACCTTATTATAGATTGATATTTTGAAAGCATTTGTTGAAAGAACTAATTTTTATTTTTTTTGCCTTAGCTTCAACTCATCCCCTTTTACTTAAACACTACAGATATACACGACTCATCGACTGCCTCGTTGGTCTAGCGGTAGCGTGTTCACCCGCAGAGAACGAGGTTCTGGGTTCAAATCCCGGGTCTGGCCAAAAATTGATTTTGGGACGTATCTCTAAAAAGAAAAATTTCTCAGCATCAGTCCGAAGTCGAAGAAGAAGGGAGTTGGCGGTATTATACCCCCGTGCCTCGGAGAGCACGTACAGCCGTGGGTCCTGTACCTGACCCCTTTCCGGTCGTGTCGCATACGCGTCCCATCGGATCATGAGAGTGATGGAATAGAAAGTACTCCTGTGTTTGCGCACACACTTGAGCACTATAATATGTCCCGCGCAGATGGCTAATCTGACATTAAACACGACTCAAATTTTTATGGTGTTGATTTGTAAAACATATTATTTTAATGGTTGAAAAGGATAAAGGAAAGGCTCTAAAACATAAGCACATATTGGTGATAAATATTTATATTCTACAAGAGTGGATGTGTTCTGGACAATAAACAAGAAAATGTCATATGGTGTCTGTCTAAAAATGTCTACACCCTAGTAGACGACAAAGCACATTAATAATCCTTACTTAATATTATAAATGCTAAAGTAACTTTGTTAGTTTGTCTGTCGCGCTTACACAACGCCAACGCCAAAACTAGTGAACCGATTTAAATGAAATTTATTACACAAAAAGGGTTATAAGGGGTTGAAATGGCGGGATTAAATGTTGTATGGAAGTATCTTCATTGTTAGAGCTAGAAGTTTGAAACTTATTTTTTAGGCTATTCATACTATATATACCTATGTATATAAATATGACATTCAAAGTTTGTAAAAGTTCTAACCTCAAGGGCGTAAAATAATAATAGGGAATGGGGGATGAAAAGTTTATATGGCGATATGTAACGTTTTTGTGAATATTTATAAGTTTGCGATATAAGACAAAATATTAGAGATATTTTGATGTAACATTTACGGAGTAAATACAAAATGTGCGGATGGAGTCGTGGGCACAGGCTAGTAATTAATAAAATACATACTTCCAAATCGTTTCTAAGGCTACCATCAATATATTGATCACCAACATTGGTATAAACGTTGGCCTGTTGATCTAGTGCTTGGTAATCCTGACTACTCAGTTAGAGGTCGGGTGTTCGATCCCCATCCAGCACAATATTTTGTGTCATAAGCATGATTGTTTTAAAGAAACAGCTTCCGCACTATGGAGTCTAATGCCTGAGACGCGGGGTACTTTACAATCACATAATAGACGGACCAAATTACATCCAGATTCAGAACAACTATTTATGGGTCACACAAATAGTGGTTCGGTGCGGCACTCGAACCCGCGACACGAAAGGACGAGGTGACTGTCTTAGCCGCTGCGCCACACGTGAAGTCATTACGATTATTTGTATATTTATAAATAATGAGTATATACTTAGAGAAATATAAGTATGCTTTTGCATTAAAGGCTCTGCCTAGTTTGAGATCAGGTGGCGATGTGTTATTGTATTTATTCCAAGATACATATTTATATATTATTTAAAATATATATGTTTCTCAAAACCAATTTTGTTTCTGAGAAAATATTATGCTTTATGCGACACAAAATTACACCTCAAAAATGTGTAAGACTTTTGTTTTATCGTTTGTTAATTTTGTTGTAACCACATAACATACTGTATTTTAAGAAGGTAAATAATAGATTACGCTATGTCAGTGGATACACATCGACCTTAACAGCGTCTTTATTATGAAAGCAATAAAAGCGGTTTTTTTAGCGCATGTGTATACAGAGGTAGTGCCGACTGTACAATTTTATCTACAACTTACAAAAAGGAAATAAATTAAAAAGGTACACTTTCTTGCCTTCATTCCTATAGAATTTGAAAATATTATATTCTCTATTTGCTAAGTCAAGTATCTTTTCATTTTATATTCGTGGGAATATTTTGGTACTTCAACGTCTGACCCCGGATTTGCGATTAACTTGAGAATTATAAATATCGTATAATCTATACAGAAAGGATTTTAGAATATAGAAGTTCTGGAGACTTTTCCCCGACGTTTGAAGTATTATAAGTATAAAATACTATTACTTATTATTTCCAAGGTATCCTATTCCATAGCAATAGGGAAATACATCACAATTTTTCAGGGAAAAAATACTGTTTACAGATACGATGCTAACTTTTTTAGCCTTAGGTGCTTTCACTGCTTCGCCAAACAATAGAGTCGAGCTTCAGCTTCAGCTGTCTAGCAAAGAGACTATGCCAGACTTCGCGCTGGAGGTTACCCCTTTTAGGGTTTGAACCTCGCCTATGGGCGGTTACTGACGTGGAGACCCACTTTTTGATTGTTTTAGGAACGTTTTGTTAACTGTCGCTCTACGTTAAAACGTAAAGACGCGTACCTCTCGTTCGATTCTGAAGGGGAGAAGGCATTTCAAAATTCAAAAATTCATATTCAAAATATTTATTTGTCAAAATATTTATTTGATACGAAAGAAATCAAAGGGTCATAGAGAACGCGTTGTCGCGTCGTATTTGCGACTGGTATATCCTACTATAAGCCTGCGAGTACCTACAATATAACGGTTTGAGTATAGTGTCACCATAGTTTTTAATGATCTTAACTTGCTCTAAGTGGTAATCTCATCGTCCAAGATGTTTCTGAGACAATGCTGCTTTCATGTAAAGTGAGGCAGGTTGTAAATTACCGCCTTTACCACTGAAGGACTTGGATGGTGCATGATAGTCCAAGAAGCGTACGAACGCTTGCTTCATCCAATTCTTGATGGTAAGCAAATGGAGATAGGTGTGAAGTTTTCTGTTGCGATTGTACCACGGCGAACGTCGACGAGTGTCATTTCACACGTCGAAATCCGATTTTGAAGTCGGTATAGAATCCTAGGAGCGGTGTGTGCGAAAATATAAATCGAATAAATAGGTCATAATTGGCTAAATGAAAATGCGGCCCGGCTTACGCAGTGCTCGCTGAAGTTCAGCTTTCGGTTAAAGATCGCTTCCAAATATTTGGATTTCCTGACCCAATTTCTGATTTCCTGGGCTCGCAAAACAGTTGACTGGGTTTTAGAATCCGGAAGTCTGGATTTGGCCGCCCAATACAGGGATGTATTTCCGTAGTGTAGCCAATGTATTAAAAAAATCACTCGAGAACTATAATATCTTCAGCATAGTTTTTTGCTCTATATGGAGAATATACTTAGTATAATTAATTTCTACTATTAATGTGTGGTCAAATGACTCGTAACCAGCCCTCAATCCTTAGGCCAAATTTAGAATAAATTCTTGAGATCGTTGTCGGATATAAATTGCACTTTGTTTTGATTACCTAATTATAAACAACAAACGACTATAGGAAGAGGTGGTACATAGTATATTTTATACCAACAATAAATATGTCTATTTATAATCTGTAATGAGCTGCAATGTGCTACTAATTGGCCGTCAAACAGAGATACAAATTAGATTCTCTAAGCAACTTTGTATTGAAGAACGTATTGTATTATTATGTGTTCTGAAAAATTATAAAAGGGTTTGGATTGATTGGGACTATACTGTTCTTTCTGGTCAAATTACGTCCATGACCGCCTCTCTCAATCACGGTTAAAGTCATTTATTTTTTTAAAAGGATCCTACTTTTACCGGGGCTTATGCTCCCTCCGTCTTTTTAAACTATACGTAAATAAACTGATAGGTAGGCTCAAAAGAGCACAAGGTGAGAAATCTTTGCACTCGAGTGCAACACATATCTTTTCATCACACCTCAGCGAGGAAATGACTAAATGCGAAAAAAAATCTTATTACAAATACTTTTATTTCAGTTTAGGTATTCATTACTATATTAGATTATAAGTATTACATGACAATCTTTAAATTATAAGAAATAATACTTAGTTATAATTAAGAAAAATTTAAAGTAACGTTGCTACAGTTTGCATTTGCATGTTAATATTTCGCAAAACAAATAAAAAAAAACCGACCATGTGCGAGTCAGACTCGCCCATGCAGGATTTCCGTAGCAGCGAGTATTTCATTTGATTAAATTAAAGCAAGTTGCGGTCTACGATTTATGACGTATTAATAAAAACTACTAGCTAGATTTCGTTCAAACCAATTTTCGTTGTTAGTTTGCATGGTAATGTACATCATATATTTTTTTTAGATTTATCTTTCTTTTATTTTAGAAGTTACAGGGGGGGGGGGGGGGACACTCATTTTACCACTTTGGAAGTGTCTTTCGCGCAAACTATTTAGTTTAGAAAAAAAATATATGTATGGGGACCCCGCCAAATTATTGTTCTTTTTCAATTTTGTTGTAAAAATCTTAATGCGGTTCACCGAATACATAAACTTACCAAGTTTCAGCAGTACAGGTCTTATAGTTTCGGAAAAAGTGACTGTGACATACGGACGGACAGACAGACAGACAGTCAGACATGACGAATCTATAAGGGTTCTGTTTTTTGCCATTTGGCTACGGAACCCTAAAAAGTACACCAAGAAGGTTCCGAGTCTTAGTTTTTAATTAATTAAAAAAACCGGCCATGTGCGAATCGGACTCGCAGCCAACATCCAAATTCAGAGCTGAAACTAAGAATTTCCTAAGCAGAAAAATCCCAATTTCACCTTTTTTGGTTCAACCCGACACTTGAACACAGGATCTCATTATCTGCAGTTGAACACGCTGCCACTAGACCAACGAGGCAGGCTCCTAGAAAATTATTGTATTGCTATCAAACATGTTGACACTTCAACTGGCAAAGTGTCATATAATCGCCAGTTTTACTATTGTGTTTGGAATTAGTGCCACGTAAAGTATTAAAGGATTCCACCGAGATTCTTGCTAGTACTTCTGGGAGTCACGTCTTGAATTGGACGCATCACAAAAATATAATTCATATAAAATTGTGTCTACATTAAAAAAAGACAATTTTTAATTTGAAGTTGTATTATGTACTATACTATTATATCTTGACGGGCCTGTTGGCGTGGTTGGCAAATGCTTGCTTTTCACGCCAGACTAAGCAGATCTTGTACTATGGAAACCAGATAACTGATATACCACATATACTACGTGTGAGATCAATGTTAGACCAATATACCAACAGTTTTAAGAGGGGTAGGGCACAGCGTTCATTCGCTCAAAGAGCAGCCCGACTGGGGAAGTACCTCCACCTTACAGAAGACATACTTTAATAATAACATTAATTACTTTAGTGTTGTGTTTCTGCGTGTGAGTAAGGTCGCCAGAGCTCATTGGGGTGGGGGGAAGGGTTAGCAACACTTGTTTGCTGACTCTTAAAGGCCGGCAACGCACCCGTGACACCTCTGGTGTTGCGGGCGTACATGAGTGGCGGTGATCACTTACCAGCAGGTGACCCGCTTGCTCGTTTGTCGCCCTATGCCATAAAAAAAATAAGTTCAAATATTATCGAACCTACGATTCCCACCCAGGACAGATATTTGTGTGCATGAATATGTCTGTTTTCCCTGAGTTTGGGTGTAATTATATATATATAATTATATATAATATATCTTAAGAATACTAGAAGAGAGAATATATTTAATGAAACTACATCTTATATTTGAACTGTTGGTATATTGGTCTAACATTGATCTCACAAGAAGTATATGTGGTATATCAGTTATCTGGTGTCCATAGTACATGCTCTGCTTAGTTTGGGATTAGATGGCGGCATTTAAATAATGTCCCAGGATATTATTATATTATTATTATTTATTTATTTATTATAGTACTGCCACATGACACATATTATAATTACACAGTTAAATAACATCTATAATACATTGTCTGATATGCATCACAATAACGGCGTACATAGCGTTTGCACTAATTTAGTAAATAACGACAATTTATATGTAAATCTAAATTACATTAAATGAATTAGGAGCTAAACAAACAAATATAAATCAATAGTAACGTGAACGGCATATATATTACATAATATTACTATTAAAGTATATATTATCTTTATTACGATCAGTATCAAAATAGTTAGTTGTGCATTTAAGAATTAGAACAACACTATATTCCTCTCGTTTGTCAGTCATGAAGAAATGAATGAGCCAAGATTTAAATTAGATTAATTATAAGAGGCTATCCGTTAAACCATTTCCCCACCGGTGCGGACACGAGTCATTGGCAAGCGGAAACAGTTGGTAATGGTGGTTACGGTCCAATGGGGTTTATCCGGTGCCTGAATTCCATAGAGACAAGGAAGTATCGAAAACCAATAATCAATGTAAGAGCGTTTGCATTTCAATAATACAATAAAACGCAAAATAGTCTTAGTACAATAGTATTTTATGACAAACTCAATTTGCATAAAACACAGATCATACTAGTAGTTTTATTTTAACTATTCGCTTTTTTTACTTTATAAATGACTATAGTGATATAATACTTATTCACTAAGAATGACCAGTGAAGAGAAAAATCACCTTTAATTACAGATTTAAATGGTATTTACGTGTTTTATTATTTAAATCTGTAATTAAGGGTGATTTTTCTCTTCACATGTCATTCTCATTATAAGTATTATATCTTTAAGTTACTAATTTGCTACGGAGAACGTCAAGTTTTAAATATTTTAAAAAGATTATAATAAATATTACAGAACTTAAAATAAAGCGGTTGTTTTTTGTAATCGTTAATAGTTAGAAAATAAAATTCAGATGTTCCTTTATACAGCTCATAATTGTACGTATGCACGATTCCGTTTGTCTTAGGGGTCATAAAAATTAAAGAACCATAAATATTTTCATAACAAACGGTATATTGTGTTCTCAATTATCTACACTCAAAAAATTTTGAATATCCTTTAACCTCAATACATGACCCAATCTCCAGAACTGTGTGACTCTTTATCTAAGTATAATTAGATAAGATATATGCTCTGAGTGTTCCAATCAAATTACAACCGCGTCATTTGTCCTCGTATATTCCTGTTGAAGCCGCTTCCTATGACTGTAAATCAGGCTTCTATTAGCGATAGATATAGCAGCGTGAGCTTAGCTCGTTGAGTAAGTACCTGGGTAATTGTAATGGTTTGTATATCGCAACGGTACAGATTTTCATGGATATGGAAAGGCAGGTAACGCATTAAAATTGCAAGCGTCATATATAAGCTACAATAACAGCAATAATAATTGGCCGTGTGGCTGAAGGCCATGAAGAATATCATGGAATTCAGGTGAACGTCGTCCCGAGGGAATATATACTAGAGAATGGGCAGCAGCGTTCTATTGAATTCTATGACTATCTTACTGCGATCGCCAACCAGTGTCTCAAGCGTGGCGTTTGTGGCATATCCCCCCAAATTATGGACACAACTCTATTGTGGAAATCTTTTGGGGAGACCATTGTCCAGCAGTGGAAATCATTAGGCTGTCATGACGATGATGAACAGCAATTTGAATTTGGATTGAACGAATGTATCAGTGGTTCTATATATTTTTAAAACCTGCATAGTTTTGGAACGAAGTTTCTTATCGCGCGTTGTGAAAGGGGACTGGACGGAAAAAAATCTTACGAAAAGTTGTCACGACACTTTTTGCAGCTGTGCGGCGTGCGCATGTTTCTCTGTCTGTCTTTCTCTCTCTCTCTCTCTTATAGAAAGCAAGCCAGATATTTTCATTTCTATTTCGCATTGAACAGTGTGGTGTCGCGACGATTATGTTTGTTGAGTGTATACAGGTTTTTTGTACATAATAAATAATAAGAAATAACTTCGTTCCATCCGGGTGTCCCTTGACACCTCTCAAGTTATTTTATTTAAAGCTGTCGTCTCTAAAGTCACGTACGTATATCGGTTAATAATATAATAACATATATAATAACATCACCATATCAGCCGAAAGACGGCCACTGCTAAGAAAAGGCTTCTCCCAAGATTCCCAACAATGGCCGGTCTTGTGCTGCTCGCATCCAGCAGCTTCCCGTGACCCTCGCAAGTTCGTCGGTTCACTGTGAAGGGGCCGGCTCACGCTGCGTCTTCCTCCACTCGAGAACCTTTTTGCCCAGCGATCGTCGGTTCTACGACTTAAAGAAAGAAATGATAAAAACATAAATATCTATGACAGACTGGCTAAACTAGATGAAGTTCAAAGATATCTTGAAGATTTTTTTTTCTTACAGACAACGTCCCCACTAGGGAATCTAATCCCTGTGTCACGGGGTACTTTACAAACATATAATAGACGGACACAAATTACATCTAGACTTAGAATAACTATTTATGGGTCACACAAATAGTTATCTGGCGCGGGACTCTGAACCACACCTGCAGTCAAAGATTACTTCATTATAACATTTTATAGTGAGATTAAAACACAAGATTTTAACTTCACAATACTATGGTAAGAATCACACAAAATTTCAAAGTAAATCTGATATTTTGCGTTAATTATCATGAAACCTTATGAAAAGGGAAACCAACAAGAACAATTTCGGTCGTAAAACTGTTTTAATGGGCAGTTGCTTATCAACAATGGTGTAATAAGAATTTAACTGCCCCGTTGTTCAAAAATAAATATTTTCAACCATATAAAACGTGGTAGAGAGCTTAATTACACGGGCCAAGAAGTGTATTAACAGTTCTCTAGGAAGAAAACCACAAATACTTTTGTGCTGCACTTAATCCTAATAAAAATCCCGTCGTGTTGGATTACTGTTCCATCCGTGGACTAGTCTAAATGTTTAAACACACTCTGCGCACTTTATTATTCCCTGTATAGTTGGTACGTCTCCATTAGATAGAAAAATTAATACATACTATTATATATTATATACTGGTTTTACTATATAGTTAGTTGAATACCTAAACCTGCTTCATATATCGACAACGTCACGTTAAGAGGCTGTCAAGACCCAATTTTATCGTTTCACACTTGTCTTGGACTCAGACTGATAAGAGCGTCTAAAAATCTAAGCGGAGCAGCATACTCGCGTTCTCGGGGCTCCTCCGGACACGGAGAGAAGTCCACGGCAGGTTAGGTTTAGTCAGTGAAAGTCCGACAAACACCCCTCCCTCCTCCAGACACTCTTTGCGGGTAGCATGCTTATGCATAACCCTGCCTTATCCAAAAAAAGACTACTGTAGAAAATACCAGGGTATAATAATCTATACATATTAACACTAACCTTAAATCGTTTCCTCTTTAAAACAATATATACTGTTGTTTCTGTCATTTTCAGTTCATAAACATAGAAGAGACGCAGCAAGAAAAGCCTGAAAATAAAAACAATATCTCGATGTTCCTCAAATAACATTGGTACACTTACAACTCTTCCGTAAGAGGCTACTTACATGAAAAATGTATGTATAACATAACATAACATAGTGAGTGTATGTTATGATATATTTTATTCATGACAGACGTGCTACAGAAATGGCACACTGTTTTTGTCTGCATTTATATATGTAAGATCCACAAAATATTAACCCGAAAAAGATAAAGTAGAGATATTTATAGAACTGTAGATATTAGAGTGGTATTTAGTTTAATATAGGACTTTTTGACGCTTAATTTTAAGGCGAAAGCGGAAAATGACCAGATGGAAGCTCGGATTAAAAGGAATAGCGCACTAAAAAACTACCAAACTGTGTGCCCTCCAGGCCGAATTTCAACCACGGCGGCCAGTCTCAATGGAGACTAGCCAAGTGCGTAGGACATATTTAAGTGCACAAGTGTGTGCGCAAACACAGGGGCACTTTCTATTCCATCACTTTCATATTCCGATGGGACGACTAGCGACACGACCGGAAAGAGGTGAGGCACAGGACCGACGGCTTTACGTGCTCTCCGAGGTACGGGGGTATAATTCCGCCAACTCCCAGACTTCGAGCATACTGAGAAATTTATTTTAACGGAAAAATCCCAAAATCACTTTTTCCCAACCCGGGATTTGAACCCAGGACCTCATAATCTACGGTTGAACACGCTACCGCTAGACTAACGAGGCAGTCAACTAACACACCCAGACGCATAATAAATCGACAAGTTCTAACGTTAATACGAAGTCATTTTGACTCATTATTTGGCACCAAAACTAAATTGACTCTTAACATAGAAATAAATGCAATAATATTAGTTAAGTTGGTTTTCCATTTTTAATTAATCAGGGGCAGTTATCATTTCAAATAAATATGTGAAATTAATTTAAATGCAGTTAAACTATTTTTTATTACCTACTGTAGTGAAAGTGACCTAGATACATATATATATTTTATGTGAACAAAAAATCAACGCCCGCCTTCGGGAAATGAATCCCTGTGTCGTGGGTAGTTTATAAACATATAACTGACGGATACAAAGTATACCATAACTCAGAAAAAATACATATTCGGTCACATACATAGTTGACCTGGGCGGGACATAACATAACTGGTATTAATTTTAAATACCTGTGATGTATTTTATTGAGTGACTAGTTAATAATAATTAACAAATACATCAAATTTAATGTTTATTATCTTGACTACAAACATAAACTCAGTTCATACATTTTATGTACTATATATAACAAAATTTAAGATAAAAGCACGATTTTACTAATGTTTGGATATATCACAGATCTTTGTAAAATTAATAAATTGTATACGGTCACCGTAGCCTAGTTGGTAGTGATCCTGTCTACGAAGCTGGTGGTCCTGGGTTCGGATCCCGGTAAGTGCAAATATTTGTGTGATGAGCACGAATATTTGTTTCTGAGTCATGGATGTATGTATGTATGTATATGTATATAAGTATTTATCTATCTATATAAGTATGTATATCGTCGCCTGGTACCCAGAGTACAAGCTTTGCGTAGTTTGGGGCTAGGATGATCTGTGTGACATTGTCCCCAGATATTATTATATTACTATTAATTAAAAATAAAAAGCATAATGCCGTTTACATGACTTAGTAATACTTAAAGGAACCCTGAAAAATAAAAACGTTAATTAAAAACATGTTGCCCGTCACGGCACTACGTTCTTGTTATTTGAACGTTTCTTTCATTTATTTATAATTAGTAGAACCTCTTAGAGTTTCGCCATTGTAACTCTAAATAAAGTAGCAGAATTAGAGGAATTATTTAAAAGTTTCTAGGAGAGATGTTCTTCTTGACTGTAAGAGCTGCTATAATAGTATTACCTACCTAGTTTAAACGTGAAATTTAATGCTAGTGCTATTTGACTAGCTATGTTAAAACAACTTTATTAAGTAACAAACTACAATTTTGTGTCGACAGTCCATAATTAAAAAAATACTCTGAAAATATATATTTGAGATAATTATTCCAATTACTCCCTTACTTACTTATCGTATGGGCAGTGGTAACCCTTTTTTTTTTTTTTTTTTTTTTTTGATATGGCAGGGGGAATGCTAATGCATGCCACCCGCAAAAAGTGTCTGCGGGTGGGTATGTCGGACTCGCACCGACTAAACCTAACCTGCCGTGGACTTCTTCTGGCGCCTGATACGGGGAGCCCCGGGAACGCGGGTATGCTGCTCCGGTGCCCCCATTTTGCGCCGTGTCCCAGATGGTCGGGACACGCACCCGGGGAGAGCTGTGGTTTGCTCTCCCCATTTGCCGACTCCTGCCAGTACGGCACAGCGACTGCGCCACAAACAGTTCGCTGTCTTCCCGGGGCTGCTTGCACGTGGTGGCAGTAGAGGACACTTCTCATACTGCCACCGCAACCCCGAGGGGAGTAGGGCTAACGGCTGCCGCCGCCGCCCCGACGCCTCCTCCGTCTACGAGCGGGGTCGGCTCGTTCCCGATCCCGCTCGGCGGCCTCCTTCTGGAGCATGACTGCTTCGCAGAAGGAGACCACGGCGTATGGGCAGTGGTAACCCTAGTGACAGAGTTGTTCAAGCCGCCAAGTAGGCCTCTGACATGGCTTTACGACTGTTGTCTAATGACTACAACCGGGGCCGACAGCTAAACGTACCCTCCGAAGCACGAAGACGCACAGAAATTAAACCACTTTCGCAGTCAACCATCTATGGACTGATGACCTCGCCAATCGCTTACGGATCGGTGAGAGCATCAGGCTATGAGCGCCGAATTACTCCCTGTTTTTGACTCAGACATTTCAACAGCAAAACTTGTTACTTTATTATGTCGGACAAGCTTTATTCTAGCTTTTTTTTAAGGGATATTTCCCTTTAAAACAGTGTTATAGAAAGAAATGAGTAAAGCTAAGTATCAGAAATTGACCGTAAGCTGCGATCGTGAACGCTTTAATGTTAATGTTTATTTGGGACCCAGACTACGTATGATAGGTAATTGTTTATTGTGTGTAGATAAAAATAACATTTTTGTTGAAACAATTATGATCAGATTATTTATATTTAATCTTATCATAATTATTTCAACAAAAATAGTAAAACGATGGAAGGTGTAGCGTGGCCAAGACAAGATGGACCGATGATCTTGTGGGGGTAGTTGGAAGCCGCTGCGTGTGGGTAGCGCAAGACCGGCAATTGTGGAGATCTTTGGGGAAACCTTTTTCATCAAGTGGACGTATTTCAGCTGCTATGATGATGATGTTGAAATTTAATATACATAACTACCGCATATTTGATTGATTGTCATCAAAGTCACCAACATTTTCTTCTAATTAAAGTTAAAAATAACGGTGATATAACTATAACATTGTTGCGGCAGTGGATGATTCTATTCCTCTTGCTTATATAGCAGCCGGCAATTGCATGTAGGTTTTTCGAGTCTTGGCTTTCGTTAAATAAGTTACTATCAACATACATTATAATAAGTGCAGACAAGTGCAGTGAGGCGGTCTATTCACTGTCACTTGCCACAGTCACATGTTTTTAAGACTTGTCTTCATGGAAGTGCAGCCATGCACGATCAAAGTCTCTAGGTCGTCGCAAAAGTCAATTACAAACCGTCCCACTTTCCCCGTCATCGCCCCAGGAACGACCAAGACAATTCGGTCGACGAAATCATGGCTCCTGTAAAGCAAGTCTAGGCAATTAGAACCTCTCGTGGTATTGTGAACTGATGATTATTCATACTTACCTGATGATAATCCCGATTATAACGATGAAAATGTCACGGCTACCAACGCCCATGTCGCCGTCGACATTTTACATTAATTACATTTTGTGGTCGTATTTGCGCCCACTCTAATCCTCAATTGGATGACTGGCTCAAATTTACGCGTATTAGGGGACTACGACAGTTGCACAAAACGTGCCTAAAATCTCTTCATACATTTTCCTGTCAGTAATCCCCTTGCGAAACATGGTGCCCTCTATTGTGGGTTATTTTATTTTGCTTATTACTAGACTCCTATATAGATATATCCTGTATAGATAACTTAATACAAGCTAGCTAAATATCACTACCATTATAAAATAAATTGTATAAATGTTTTAACATTCCGTGTACCTAAATATCTGTAATAAGTAACTAGAAATAATAACTGTATTACTACAAACATACTCTGACTATTAACAAGCGCTTTTTTAAAGTATACGTGAATAAAAACCTTTTTTTTCTTTTTTTTTTTAACTCCTAGGCTTAAAATTATGGGTGGGGCTGGTATTACGAGGCCTTGTGATACATATGTATCTTGGGAGATACACACTGCCATCTGATTTCACTAAACAGAGCCTTTAGTATACGAACCAGAACACTGAAAAACATACCAATATATTTATAAATAAATATATATTATTCATATCTCATCACACAATGATTTGTAGTGAGTGATGATTGTACCCACGATCTCGGTTTTAGCAGTAAGAGTCCCTCTTCAATACACCTGGTCCTTTCATATTATTATATGATAGGAACAGGTGTAGTTTTTAGTAGTTCGTGGAGCCTCGGCGATGGTTTGTTTATTATAATTAAAAATAAAACGATATATTCAACGTATAGTTATTAAATGAGGGCAAACCGATTGTTGATTAAATTATTTTGCCACATTATTTTAAAATATTTCACGCCAAATTCGCTTATTTATTGAATTGAATAAAGAAATTCAATTTATTTCGTGCTCCCATGAAGTAATAGTACAATTTGAATCTTATTATAGTTTACGAATCCATAACACTTGTCATAATAGTGACATGCAAATATTACATATTTAAAAAATGTTTTTGGAACAGAAGCACAATTGAATTATCTTATGATGAATTTGATTAAACTACGTAAAACGGGACTTTATATACTTGATTTAAAAATATCGGATACTAAACAAAAGCCTCCAAATATTTATCATGCTTTGAGTGTCTTAACAAATTTGTTTAGATTCTTATATTTATTCTCAAAAAAATGGCGAAGGTAAATACGGTATATTTTTCATATCGCTTGTTGGAAAACATGTTACGGTGGGAATTCACCGTAACATTTTTCATATATGTATTTGTAAGCAAAGATGGTAAACCTAGTTTTACATTCATAGACAAATGTCTACATTATACACATTGATTCAACTTAAGGGTAACTGTTGGTCAAATATTTCATCCTTATACACGTCACAAAAATAGATCCTATATTTAATTTTGCATGGATGAATTACATGGAGTCCATAATTTTAATTAGAAATGACATCCCACGCTTATTTGAAATTAACGATACCCACAGAGTTGTAGGTGATTAGTATTTACCGCCCAATTTGCTTGTTCATCATGTCAGCCGAATGACGTCCACAAGTGGACAAAGGCCTGCCCAAAACATTTTCACTATGGAGTCAATGATTTGAAGGGATTTGAAGGGATATGCCATAATCGCCCCGCTTCGCAGACGGGTTGGCGATCGCGGTATGATAGTCATAGTAGGTACACACGCTGCTGTCCGTTTTCTGTGAGATATTCTCTCGGGACGATTTCTACGCCTCCCACGGGATGAGATAGAGTGGCGATATTCTATGCCGCCAGCCACACAGCAAGAATCTGCTTGTTCAGAATCGTTATAAACCAATTTCAGAATAAAAATATGGAACCACACAAAAAACATTTCCCATAAATTTCATATATACTATGAAACACATTTTTTCTTATTCACACTATATAATTACTTTTTATGTTTATATTTTGTTTAAAATTTTTTACACTATTCTAAATTAAAATTGATTTACTATTCTTTAGTTTGCTTTTTTAAATAAAGCGTGTGCTTTAGTGTTTTTCAATTATTATTTTTTTAAACGATTATCAATATCTTATAACTATTACGAACAACTTTAGTACATAATCTTCTATACATCTATACAAATAAATAAAATTGGAGTGTCTGTTTGTAATATTGAAATAACCGGTTTTTACAACATAAATATGACTACATATACGGTACATACACCAAAATATTTTATTTTACAATTTTTGTCTGTCTGTCTGTTCCGGCTAATCTCTGAAATGGCAGGACCGATTTTGACGGGACTTTTATTGGCAGGTAGCTAATGTAATAAGGAGTAACTTAGGCTACTTTTATGTTAGAAAATGTTTTTATTTTACTAAAAACAAAAAAAAACGAAATAAACTAATTAACACGCGGACGAAGTCGCGGGCACAGCTAGTCTTACATATAAGTAGTGACTAATAAAAATATTTTGACAGTCCCTAAGTAAAGTATATAGTTTCGAACCTCTGAAACCTAACTTAAATAAAATAAAATAAAAAAGCCATTTAATTTCATATTTCCAAGTTACATTTCAAATGTTTATTTATTTATTTTTGTTGAAATGTGGACCTCTTTTTGGGTAAAGGCCTCCTCCAGCCTTTTCCACAAATCCCTGTCCTTGCCTGTATTTGTCCAGTCTTTTCCTGACACATGGATAATATCATCAGCCCACCGTCTGACAGGTCTCCCAACATTCCTCTTTCCCTGGGTAGGTTTCCATCGTGTGGTTTCTATGGTCCATCTTTGATCAGTGTAACGTGCGCTGTCTCCAGCCCACCTCCATTTAAGTTTGAGTGCATGTGTGAGAGCGTCAGTTATTTTAGTTTTTTGTCAAATATGTTTGTTCTTTACTTTGTCTATTTTTCTTAGCTTCAACATGCTCCTTTCCATAAATGTTTGGGTACATTTAATTTTTTGTTTGACTTTATTGGTATAAACCCAAGTCTGGCAACTGTACAGTAAGCACGGTATAACTACGTTTATTTATATATATGAACAACGATCATAATAAAATGATCACTTCGTTTTCGACGACATTATATGACATCTTTGACGAACTTATTAGACCCTTTCGATTTGTCGCTTGAGGTATACGACCAGTCTTCGGTCACATATGTAAAGCCACCCATTAAAATCAGCATACACGTTTTCTGTCGGCTCTTTTTTCATGGTAAAAGACATGTGTCAAATAATGTCTTAAAAAAAAGGAACCTAACTTAATAAACATAAGTTAGGTTCCTTTTTTTTAATTATTTGTTACTGCTACTTAAAACTTTTAAGCAAATTTATAAACGAATAAACCTCCGTTCTTCCAGCGTGAACAACCAAATTTCCATTTAGTCCGTTTACTCAACAAACACGACTATTTTAATTGGACGAAACTGTTATTTTCATTAGCTTACGATGTGTTTGAATATGTTTCCACCAGTAACTTTATACCTTTTTATAAGGTTATAGAATTCGTAGAAAATGTTTATGAAACTAGATAGTAATAAAAATAATAATTTGTATCTCTAGTACTTAAAAGTATAATGTCGTGAAGACATTGACATTGAATTTCAAATAGTGCTATTGAAAAGTATTAATATTATTTTAATTGTTTTACGTAAGATTAGTCTTTCAACTGATATGACGAACGTAAGATTAATTTTTTATTTCACAATTTGCAAAAACTTGCATCTAATGTTCTGGCACGCGGCAATCGCAAGAGGTTCTATGGTATCTCCTTGCTACCTTGGAAGTTGGGTAGGCCTCTGGTGTGGGATGCAACCTGCTTCACCACTTTGGCGCCTTCATATCTTCCAAGCATTAGCGTTTAATTTTATTTTATGTTTCTATAGTTACCTAATGAGTTTCGTTATTTTCTTTTATCAGAGTTAAATGGTTATGTTTTATTAAATTAAATTAACACTATTTTTGAGAAAATGAATCGTTAAAGTTAAAAATATTCGCAGTAAATTTAAAAAATATCTCGAACGAAGAAATATATCTATCTAATATTGGACATCGATTTTTTTTTCTAAAATATATCAAATAATAGAAAATATTATATAATCATTTAAATAAATGCAGATAACATTTTTTTTAAAACGGCTTCAAAAAACGAGGAATCGATTGTACTCTATTATAGTATATAGGTATACTCTATATTGTCGCTGTATTTCTTTTTTGCTTGTTGACAGATTTGACAATTATTTATTTGTTTGATGGGATTATTTTGTGTGGTTCCATATATTTTTTTGTACAATCTTGATGTCATATATTAAATTTGAGGTCAGTTCTGTGATTTTTAAAACAGTGGTTATTATAAACTTATTTGATTTCATTATAATGCTTAATTACAATAGAAATAACCATATTTGTGATAAATACTTTAATGGGCAAGGTATAAGATAGCAAAATCTTATATGAGGCACGTAAAAGCAAATTTATGTACAGCGCACGTATCAAAGAGAACATAATTTAAATTGTAAACTAGGTGTTTAGGAAGCAGAACTCATTTCTACCTTCATGTTTCGCAAAGTAAGTTTCTAGTTCTTAGTAGCGCAAATTTAGATGTTTTAAGTTAGTATAATATTCCTTTTCTTTACCCCATTTACATCTGTTATTCAAAGTAGAATAGGTACATACAAACATAGACTCACGCCTGTTTCCCAGAGGGGTAGGCACAGACAACGGATTTCCATTTCGGATGTGTTCATGTAGAATAGGTATACTACTTATTTATCATATTATACATTATCTTATCTTGTTTTAGACGCAACAATAGCAGTTACGTTTCTGTCACATCACACGCTGTGTGGTGGTGGAAGTCATTGCTGTTAAGATGTTAAAAAAAATAACGCTTACCTGCTTTGTTCGCGCTCCAATGATCCAAGGGGATAGACTAGGCTCTCCAAATCTGCCCTCGACCTTGCTGTGGTGTATAATTATCCTCTTACGTGAAAAGAGCGTGTTATTTATGCTAACGTCCTATGACAAAACATATACTTACCTACCAATTTCATTTCGTCATCACATGGGATAAAAGCTAGCTTCTACTCTATCATTAATATCGTTCTAGGCGTAAAGCATAACATCCGCTACGTTTATTGCCCATTGCGCACATTTGCACTCTTATTATAATTACTTCAAAGCTTGGCGTGGAAATGTCGCATCTGCTAACCATCACCTGGGAACACCACCTACCAAGAAACTTGAATAACTTGGCATAGCAATTTATTTAGCTATACATTGTCGCTTTAGTAAAAGAGTAACTGCTGTAGCGAGTAACGTAATAAGGAATGCTTGTTGTATATTGTTTTGCTGTCGAATACTTTTCATTGTAAGTGTTTGGAGTATCCGTTTTCTTTTCGTACTTCCTACCTACCAGTGATATTACAATATCGTTTTAGAACCGTAAAAGGGTGTCCTTAGGGAAAATATCGATACACAAAATTAAACCACCAGATAGATGCAATCACGTGGAAGGTTTCAAATACTTGTATAATAAAAACATTATGTATTCTGAGCTTCTACTCGATATTACCTATGCGTTAACTTTGTGGTTGTGTAAGTATTATAATATTAATATCAAAAATGGGAAATCATAAATTTAATCGTCCGGAGGGTCACGAACCTGCACCATCTATTATTATATTATAATATTCTGAGTCCAAATATAATTCTAAAACCATTTAACTAATAGCTCCTACTAATGATGATATGGTCCCGGCCGATTTGTAACCTCGACTCATGTGACTTATGGAGCCAATTTTATTAGAAAAGTCTTCGCACATTGCGGGCATGTGAGCACACTATTCTAATAATTGTAATTGATCACCGCAGGTGGTCTGGCTTTCAATTCATCGCACTTGGCATCCAGCTCAGCGCGCCGTCGAGACTCAAAACAGTCGACTTTGCCATGGACCAAAGTCCGCCAGTTTGTCCGTATGGCTACCCGCTGTTCCCATTGCGAGGGCTCTACGCCACAGTTCCTCATGTGGCGCTTAAGCACATCTTTATACCTGAGGAATTGTCCGCCATGCTTTCGCTTGCCCTCCTCAAATTCCGAGTAGAAGATGCGCTTAGCCACTTGCTGCTCTGCCATGCGTAACCCATGACCGCACCATCGAAGCTGTCGCCGCGTGGGCTATTACACTAACAAAGTACAGTCCAATGAACGTTTAAACAACTCACCGTTTGAGTTTCCTGCAGTTAACCAAACGAATAATAGACCGTAGTACCATTGTTATTATGTACAATTTCCTTCTGCGCTTGTAACCGCAAAGATCGCTGTCCGATTAAAGTGAATTATAACCAAAATAATAGCATTACAATATTTATTTTAATATTGATGAAATTTATATAAACAACCTTAATTAACACTACAATTTATTACCATAACCCCGATTTTACTCGTATTTTTGAGCTAAAAAATTTATAAGTCACGCTTTATAATTTAGGTTTAATATACTTAATTAATGTTTCAGTATAAAAACAGCCAAAGTAAGTATACGAAAAATGTATTATGCCAAATAAAAATAAAAATTTTATGATTTGGGGTAATAAACTTAACTTTTCAGCCACAAAAATATTTATTACTCAGCAGTTTATGCCGCATGTTTATGTTTGATATAACAAATATTTACTAAGCTACACAAAAAAGATTTTAATTCCATTTTTCTTTTTCTTCGAAATGGCTTTTGTGTCTCATTTGAGTCCGCGGTTACATTTGGGTGATGTTATGCGCCAATCAATCCATTTCATGCGGCATTCTGCTGTAATATTTTGCAACAAAAATGTTGTACAAAAAATGTTCAGAAATGTCTATTCAGCGTAACAAAACTGAACTGAATGTCTATTCAGTGTAACTGAATAGACATGAAATGTCTATTGTGTCTTATTTGAGTGTCAAGACCGCGTTTAAGTTTAAATATTGGTTCGGATGATGTTATGTGCCAATAACTTCATTTCTGAACGGCATACTGCTGTAATATTTTGTAAAACCCAATATTATCTCAGAAATGTCTATTCAGTGAAACTAAATAGACATGAAAAATGTCTTTTGTGTGTCAAGTCCGCATTTACGTTTGAATATTGGTTCGGATGATGCTATGCGCCAATCACGTCATTTTTCAATATAATATTTTGTAAAATCCATTACTATGTCAGAAATGTCTATTCAGTTTCAAGCATAAAGTATTCACAGCTCTAACTTTTTATCTTTTAGTTAGAGCTGTGAATACTTTAAGCTTGAAACTGAATAGACATTTCTGACATAGTAATGGATTGTTGAAATAACTAAACGGTTTAGTTCAAAACCATTAAGTTTGCTGTGGGAACTACTGAATGATTGCGGTTTGAAGACTATTTATGTGTTCATGTAGAATTCTCGACATTTGGATGCATCGCATCGTTGAACATTATTAAGTGTAGGTACGATCTTTAGTAAGTAGTAGGAACTAAGACTATAATAAAAATAGTTGGTACGTGTTCGTGTTATATTATTATAACATCCGACGCGACTTCCGCGTGGAATAGTGTGGTGTCATCTGTCGAAGATTAGTCGTACCAACTCAAAAACCTTTGTGCGCTTATGCAAAACACTTTGCTGAAGATCATCACATGATCAAATGCATAGTTTACTATACTATAAAGGGCATAGAGACAAACATTTATTTTTATACCCTTAGAAGTAAGTAAAAGTATATTACTCTTTATTGTACACAAGAAAAGGAAAACATAAATTACTAATAAATGTAAAAATACAATAAGTGGCGTTATCGCTGTTGTGATTTAATCCAGGCAACCTCGGTATGGAATATCAATAAATACTTATATTAATAATACTTATATATATAATACTTGTATATAGATAAACAATCATATAACGTA
Source organism: Pseudoips prasinana (assembly GCA_951640165.1). NCBI lineage: Eukaryota > Metazoa > Arthropoda > Insecta > Lepidoptera > Nolidae > Pseudoips > Pseudoips prasinana. The sequence continues at coordinate 10,903,230 of OX621241.1, read as the reverse complement.
ACAACATTTTTAGGTAATTATCCAAAAATTCAATCACACATAAGCCGCCAAACGGATTACATTGAAATTTAGAATGGTGAATGGTAGGTATTTTTTGAAATTGAAATTGTATAGTTTGAATTTCCAAAATACATTGCTTATTTCGACTGTGGGGCGCTTTTACATTTATTACCTATATTTTGTTTACGGACACCACAATTAGCCCTAATTTTGTCTGAAGCAGGTGTCATCTAGTTTAAGCAGACTGCTTATATATATTTTACTAGCTGGTGCCCGCGACTTCGTCCGCGACAATTTTGAATGATTACCAATGTAACTACTTTCTTCTAGCTTAATATAAAAATATAACTTTTAAAACAAATAAGCAATATAAATTGAATTAAACCTAACCTATAAATAACCTTACTAAGAAATAAATGAAAGACTACTTTGCTACTGTTATTTAAAAAAAAGACCCGATATCATAAACCCAAAAATATCAAAGAATACGTATCAATTGTCCTTAAGTAAAGTCAGTAAGTCAAATAAAGTAATATAATAATCTACGATGCATTAATCACCAAGGTAACTCACATTAGCTTAGGTTGCGACCACGGCATTGATAGGTCTAATATCACATTTTGTGAACGAAACCATAGCACGATCTAAAACGATGATTACATCTACTAACAAAAATATAACCTTGTAGAGCGGTAAAATTAAGATGTGGGCATATATTTTGGGTGAGATTTAGGCGATCATCTTTTGATTCAGTTTTTGACTACCTTTTACTTCAAGCATTTATTTATTTTAACCGATATGTCAAATGAGTTCTGCGATCTGAAACGATATAAAAGCCATCGAGTTACAAAATTGTGAACTTGTAGATCAGTAAAATTAAGATTATATTTTTTGGGTGCGATCATCTCGACACGAACAATTTATACTACGCTAACTCGAATTTTGGGTCAATCACTTTTTTATCCCAATTTTATTAAATTGACGTTTTTTAATATGTTATGAAAAATACCAAACAAAAGAAGTTACAAATCTTATAAAACGCTAAATCTTTACTTAGACGACAACAAACACGACATTTTAAGCAATAAGAAACGAATTTCTCTATAATTTAAGTTGGCGTACATTTTTGGTGTTGACCTATTGAATCAGTTATGGATTACCTTTTTTAACAACAAATTATTCCCTTGATTGCTTTATTTTTAACTGAAATACAAATTTACATGCTTTTAACTCCTAAAAAATAACAGTTGTTCATACAAACTTACATCCCCTATTTTAGTCGTCTTTAGGGGTGGAATTTCCAAATGTCCTGATGATATATTTATAATGTTTAAATGAAAGGCGAAATACTAATTTTCATGCGTTTACCTTAAAAAATGCCACATTTTTCATACAAACTTCCATCCCCTATCTGTCACCCTAAAGGGCTGGAATTCCCAAAAATCCTGAAATACATATTTTTAAATGAAAGGTCAAATACCAATTTTCATGAGTTTACCTTAAAAAATGTCACATTTTTCATACAAACGTCCCCTATTTGTCACCCTACGTGGTAGAATTCTCGGAAATCCTGAAACACATACTTTTAATTTTTAACTGTAATGCTAAATACCAATTTTCATGCGTTTAACTTAAAACTTGTTGGCACTTTTTTCATATAAACTTACATCCCCAATTTTACGCCCTTGGGGGTGGAATATTCAAAAATCCTGAAATATATATTTTAATTTTTAACTGCAAGTCTATATACTAAAGCCTTTAACGTCAAAATTAAGCACTTTTATAAAATATTTCATCCCTTATTTTAGTCCCTTAGGGGTGGTATTTTCAAAAACCCTTCTTCAGTGGATGCCTACGTCATAAAAGGTAACCACTGTCAAAATTCAAGTCCTAACTGCAGCCGTTTAGACTGTGCGTTGATATGTCAGTCAGGCATTATAAAATTATATCCCCTATTTTCCGCCCTTGGGGGTGTAATTTCCAAAAATACTGAAGTAAATGCTATATATTTTTAACAGAAAGGCCAAATACTCATTTTCATGCGTTTAACTTCAAAAATATCGCATTTTTCATACAAACTTACATCCCCTATTTTATGACCTTCGGGGTGGAATTTTCAAAAATCCTGTAATATATATTTTTCCTCTTTAACTAAAAAGCCAAATGCTAATTTTCATGCGTTTAACTTAAAAATTTGGACTTTTTTCGTACAAACTTACATCCCCTATTTTTTGCCCTTGGGGGTGAAATTTCCAAAAATCCTGAATTTATTTTTAACTGCAAGGCCAAATACCAACTTTCATGCCTCTAACTTCAAAAACGGCAAAGTTTCATACTAACTTTGCACCCCCGTTTTACCCCCTTAGGGGTTGAATTTCGAAAAATCCTTCCTTATTCCTTGTCTACATTATAAAGAAAACATCTGTGCAAAATTTCAGCTTTCTAGGTCCAAGGGTTTGGGCTGGGCGTTGATGAGTCAGTCAGTCAGTCAGGACTTCTCTTTTTATTTATATAGATTATTACAAATTGACTGAGCGTTTCATGTTGTTTAATACATAATTTTAATTATTTTATTATTTATATACACATTTTCATTTAAACATTAAGTTGTATTATATGTAATACTAGCTGTGCCCGCGACTTCGTCCGCGTGTTAATTAGTTTTTTTTTTGTTATTTAGTAAAATAAATGACTTTTTCTAAAATAAAAGTAGCCTAAGTTACTCCTTATTACATCAGCTACCTGCCAATAAAAGTCCCGTCAAAATCGGTCCAGCCGTTTCAGAGATTAGCCGGAACAAACAGACAGACAGACAGACAAAAATTGTAAAAAATGTTATTTTGGTATATGTACCGTATATATATTCCTATTTATGTAGTAAAAACCGGTTATTTCAATATTACAAACAGACACTCCAATTTTATTTATTTGTATAGATTTAGTAGTAAACATGCATAAATTTATTTTTGTACAATGTAATGGAACTTTTTTGTTGCTTTAGTAATATTCATTAACATATTATTAACAAAGACGCGCTTGCGGTGGTATGGTCACTATCATTTGGCCGAGTCAATTAGAAATGGAAAAAGTTAAAAAATAAAGAAGAAGAGAAGTAAATTAACATATCCGCAAAATCTTAGCAATTATTCTACTTAAAGCTATGTCATCATATCAGCCGAAAGACCTCCCCCAAAGATCTCCACAATTGCCGGTCTTGCGCTATCCGCATCTAGCGATTTCCAGCGACCCGCACAAGATCATCGGTCCATCTTGTAGGGGGCCTGCCCACGCTGCGTCTTCCGGTTCGTGGTCGCCACTCGGGAACCTTTCTGCCCCAGCGGCCGTCGGCTCTACGAGCTATGTGCCCTGCCCACTGCCACTTCAGCTTGGCAATTCTTACGGCTATGTCGGTTACTTTGGTTCGCCTGCGGATCTCAACTTTTCTGATTCGATCTCGCAGGGAAATTCCAAGCATAGCCGTTTCCATTGCTGTTTGGGTGACCTTGAGCCGCCTGATAAGGCCCATAGTGAGCGACCACGTACATACTTAAAGCTATGTTACTACTTAAATTCTACTATGGAGAGTAATTTAAACAACTACTATTAAAAAACCTAAAAACTACTTACATTTTTCTTGTGGATAATATAGGACCGTGCTAAATGTCTTCCATTCCAAAAATAATGACCATAATTGGTTCTCAAATAACGGAGAAATCGAGTAACAGACATACAAAAAAGGAACATACAGTTCGCTAGATAACCTCCTTATTTTGAAGTCGGTTAATTATAGGTCAATATTGGGTGCCTAAAATCCTATGTTCTTACTGAAAATTATGTTTTATGTGATTAAATATTGATTTTGCAAGTGTAACATGCCATACAATACTCATTTTACTTCAAGTAAAATCTTCGTGAAGGAACTGATAATGTAAACAGATAACATTTTAAACTGTTTGTACTGCCTTGCCATTCCTCGTTTATTGAGGGTTGACACTAGACTACACTCACTAGCCGCTGGATGCAGGCAGCGCAGGACCAGTTGTTGTGGAGATCCTTGGGAGAGGCCTTTGTCCAGCAGTGGAAGTCTTTCGTCTAATATGATGATGATGACGATTACACTAGATACATATTTGAATGGCATCATTAAAAAAAATGGCATTCGCAAGTATTGTCTTCTATTGTTTTTGAATTAATTTAAAAGCGTGTACTCTATTCTACAAGAAAACATTCAGTTAAATTCCCAAAGCACAGGCAAAATGTAGTAGGTTTATAATGTTAATATATTATGAAACTACTATATTTATGAAACTACCTGTTTCTGCCCGTGACTTCGTCATTCGTGTATACTTAAGAACTAATCAAGGATACTTTTTATCCCACAGCTATTTTCCACAAGAAAACAACTAAGTATTACAAGACATGCTTTCTAGATTTTAGCATTAAACTTTGTAGTACAGATGCCAGCACTTCCAGCTGTCCCAATCTGTCAAATTAGTTAAAGATTTACAACTTTATCACATAAGCCTATGGTTCACTTTCACAAATATGACAGATTGGGGTAGCTTGATGTGCTGGCGTCTGTACAATCGAACTATACGGTCATCCCACGCCCTTCAATGGAACGATTTTTTTAATTAAAACTTCTTTATGCACGCTTGTTTGGGGAGTAAGCTGGTGAATGCGTGTCGAAAGTATTACAGATAATATATGAATGGGCGAGGCGAACGGAAGTTGAGAGGAAGATATAAGTTAAATTAGAAAGAAAGAAAGAAGTTAAGAAAGACAGAGAGAGTTACGTTTCGTATTCAAGTTTAGTAGAGACATTTTCTTTCTCTCTCATACACAGTTACGTTTACGTTACGTTAGTCTAAGTTTTAGTTCAGTCGTATGGTCGAAAGGACACTCGTTTTTTTATTTATTAAAGGCAATCTGCTGATGCGTCTTGTCTTTTAACTGTCATCAGTCAGTTGACATTTGTTATGTGACGTCAGTCATCGATCACCGCATCACAACTAAAGACGCTCGTGCAAAACCATTTCAGAATTAATAATAATAATAGGCTGAGACATAATTATTTACACACGGCCATCTGATCCCAAACTAAGCAGAGCTTGTACAATGGAAACCAGATAACTGATATACTACTTTTCTTTTGTAAATACATACTTATATAGATAATTACACCCAGACTCAGGACAAACAGACATGTTCTTGCACAAAAATATCTGTCCTGGGTGGGAATCGAACCCACGACCTCCGGCGTGAAAAGCAAGCATTTGCCAACCACACCGACAGACCGGTCAAATTGTGTCAAATGTTTAATCTTACTGACATATTTATGTTTGGTGATAGTTTTTAAACGTGTTTGTTTTGTGATTATTTTATTTTTTTATTAGTTTAATGCCTATTACACCACCAGTTATTCACTCCCTAAGAAAAGCAAACACAACGACGGGGCCGTTCTTTAATGGGCTGCAAAGTGACACGTTGGTCGGGAGGCAATCACCCGGATACTGAGTCCTCCACCCTCGGAAGATTGCGAGAAGGACGTGTCACATGAAACCAGTAAGTAAGATGATTAGACCAGGTGTCGTTCAGCTACTGACTACTTATTGTCTTAGTTATTTCTACCTATAACTGGCCTGTTGGTCAGTAGCCAACAGCCATAAGTCAATTAGGTTACTTAAATATTTTTTAATAAATAAATGTTATAGAAATATTACACCCAGAAACAGAACTAATGATCGTGCTCATCACGCAAAGATATGACCTGGGTGGGAATTGAACCCACGAGCTCTGACTTGGCAGTCAGAGTCACGGCTCTAGTGGTTAGTTTAGGCCCTGAATGTGAATGCAGAAGTTAAAATATTTAAGTATATTTATCAGTAAGGTAGGTATCAATAAGGTCCCGGGTATGACCTTAAACTGCCTCTATCGGGGGCTCTAGAATCTTAGGATTCATCAGAGGCCTACGATACCATAGTTACTATCAGTACAGGATAGTAACTTAGAGCGGCGGCGGAAGAGTAGGCATAATTATGCATACCAACGGCGGCGCTCACAGGCCGAGTTAGCTGGCTTACTGTACGCTCACCGAGACGCAGGGGACGAGCACAAGTGAGCTATTTAGTCCGAGGGAGCATACCTGAAACAAAACCCCGTCCAAAGTGTCATCCGACCCGTGCTGAGGGATCCATGGCCAGAGGGTATTCTGGTCGATAACGGAGGGTGTCTATGTTGGCGGTCATAGGACACAGCATGGATCCGCCTTACCCCCGTATAGGGCTCTGCGAGGGTGGACCGTTTAGTCCCTAATACTCGTGGGAACGCAATGGAGATAAGAAATTTTAATCCTTTAAATGGCGGCGACGTGGTCCGCCACCCGTCACGTCTCGTTTCCCAGAGAGGCGAAAAGTGGTCAACGGAGAGCCGTTTTGCTACGTTGAATGTTGGAGGAGGAATAGAAGGTAAGATGGACGAAGTATGTCAGCTGATGAGTGAAAAGCGGATCGATGTGTTGTGTGTGAATGAGACGAAGCGGAAAGGGTGTGATACTACAAACCACGGACTATACACGGCGTATTGGTCTGGAGTGCCGAACACCACCCGAGCTTGCCAAGGTGTGGGTCTCATTCTTTCCACAAGTATGTCTGAGTGTGTAACTGAGTTCGAATGCGTGAATGCAAGAGTAATGTGGTTGAGAATGAAAGTTGGTATGACCCGTATCTTCCTAGTAGGAGTGTACGCTCCTGTAGATATGGGTGCAGTTGTAATACAGCGAGAACAAGAGGAAAGAAAGGCATTCTGGGAGACCCTGAGAGATGTGTTGCGGTTAAGTCGGTATAATGAAAGAGTAATAATGTTAGGTGATTTTAATGGATGGGTTGGGGTAAAACGTGATGGTTTTGAAAGAGTACTAGGTCAATTCGGTGACGAGAGTGAGAATGAGAATGGGTACAGTCTGCTTGAGATATGTTTGGAATGGGGTCTTTGTTTTACAAATACTATGTTTGAACATAAAAGAATCCATACGTTTACACGAGAGAGAAAAAATGTGAGAAAGAGTATGATTGACTTCGTGATTGTAGATGAAAGACTGAGAAAGAATGTTCTAGACACAAGAGTCTATCGTGGGACCGCAATCCATACAGACCACTTTCTGGTGATGAGCCGAATAAGTGGTCTGTTCAAAGGATGGCGCCACCGAATCCCTGAGACTAAAAGTGTACTAGAGAGAATAAAAGTAGAGGAACTGCAAGAGGAAGAAGTGGCAGATGAGTACTAAAGTAAGTTGGTTGAGAAGTTTGAGGGATCTGAAGACATAAGAGAAGTAGAAGAGCTATGGAAGGTAGTCAAAGAAGGTGTGGTGAGTGTAGCTGGTGAAGTATGTGGTGTAATAAAGAGAAGAAGAGGAAGAAAGATGAAGAATATTTGGTGGGATAAAAGTGTACAAAAAGTTGTATGTGAAAAGAAGAAAGCGTGGTTAGACTGGCTAGCCACCAGAGCAAACGAACGAATGCATAAGGCGACGAATGAGGATATAGAAAGGGCCTGGAATGATTATAGGAAAATGAAAGGAATTGTAAAGGATGTGGTGAACGAAAAGAAAAATGAACAAAAGGATAATTTTGATAGAAGGTTGTCTAAGGATTTTCAGACGAACATTAAGTTTTTCTGGAAATCCGTTAGATCAGTAAGAGGCATAACTCAAACCTCAGAACTGAAATCCATACGAGACCAAGATGGAAATATAGTGAAAGGGGAAGAATGCGTGTTAAAACGTTGGAAGGAGTATTTTGAAAGTTTGTATGAAAGAGGTGTAACAGAGAGTGAACGTAGTTCACTAAGTATAGACGAGAACAAATCTAAAGATGAAATTGGTATGGATGAGATTGTGAAAGCTATTAAGGGTATGAAATCAGGTAAGTCACCAGGGTATGACAGGATAACTTCCGAGATGCTGAAGGCTGGACATGGCGTCATAGTGAGTCAGCTGTGCAGCCTTTTCAATCTATGCTATACCACCGGCCAAGTGCCAAGTGATTGGTGCAAGGCTGTCATTGTACCTCTTTACAAAGGGAAAGGCTCACGGCAAGACTGTAAAAACTATAGGGGCATTAGTCTGCTCAGCGTCGTTGGTAAGTTGTATGCAAAAGTATTGGTTGAAAGAGTTGTGAAAGAAACCGATGCGAAAATATGGGATGCACAGGCGGGTTTTCGGAAAGGAATGGGATGCACGGATCAGGTCTTTTCTCTGCGAAGCATAGTAGAGAAGTTTTTGGGCAAAAACCAAAAGGTCTACTGTGCCTTCGTAGACTTAGAAAAGGCCTACGATAGAGTGTTGAGGAATGAACTATGGTTGGTACTGTCCATGTATGGGTTGAACGACAACCTTGTCCAAGCACTGAAATCTCTTTATAGGGATTCCAGAGCTTGCGTGAGGATTAACGGGTCATACACCGAGTGGTTTAGCATCCAAAAGGGTGTTAGACAGGGATGTGTAGCGTCACCGTGGTTGTTTAACCTATTCATGGATAGCTGTTTAAAAGATTTGAAAGAAAGTGAATGCGGTGTAAGGATGAATGAGTTACTCATCAAATGTCTGCTTTACGCTGATGATCAAGTTTTACTTGCATCATCGGTGGACGAGTTGCAGGTGATGGTAACAAATATGTATGAATCTTTTGAAAGGAAAGGGTTGAAAATGAATGTAGGTAAGACGAAAGTAATGGTATTTGAGAGGGATGAATACACGACAGCGTGTGATATTGTGATTGGAGGAGAGAAAGTCGAACAGGTGAATGAGTTTGTATATTTGGGAACTTTGTTTACGAGAGATGGGAAATATGAAAAAGATATTGTTAGAAGAGTAAATGCGGGGAACAGAGTGAATGGGGCACTACACGCCTTTATGAGTAGCCGGCAAGTATCAAAGAAGGCTCGACTAGCCGTGCACGATGGAGTGTTAGTGCCAACTTTAATGTATGGAAGTGAAAGTTGGGTATGGCAAAAAAGAATGAAAGTAAAATAAATGCAGTGGAAATGAGAGCTCTGAGAAGTATGTGTGGTGTGACTTTGAGAGACAGAATTCGAAATACTGATGTAAGAGAGCGTTGTGGTGTGAAAGAGGATGTAGTCACAAAGATTGAAAAAGGCATGCTGAGATGGTTTGGCCATTTAGAAAGGATGAATGAAAGAAGATTGACAAAAGAAGTATACCTGGCCTGTGTGAATGGGACAACCGGAAGGGGAAGACCACGTCGAACATTCTCTGACCAAATTGGAGATGTTCTCAAGAAAGGGCAGGTCAGAAGTACCTTAAACCGGCGAGCATGTATGAAGAATATAATGACAGTAATCGAGGCAAAAGAAGTATGCAAAGATCGTGACAAATGGAAATCCGTTGTCTCTGCCTACCCCTCTGGGAAACAGGCGTGAGTCTATGTATGTATGTATGTATATTTATCAGTTGTCTGGTTGCCATAGCACAGGCGCTGCCTAGTTTGGGATTAGATGGTTGGATGGATGTGTCATTTACCAAAAGATTTTTATTTTATAACCAAGAAGGACGGCTTAGCGTTATACTAACCTTACAGCAGATCTGTAGGGACAGTGCCACAATAAGCCGACTACGTAACCTTTTTTGTATACATATACAAAAAGGGTTTTCCTTTTATAAAAAACTCTTGTTTATTTCACTTTTATTGTTATGTAGTAATCAAAACTGAATCGTTATCTTTTGCGGTTCTTTTTTATTCTTAGAGGTGACGCAAACTCTGTCAAACAAAATTAATTTGGCTGCTGGAATAGATCAAACCCCTTAAATAATAAATCAGATCTTTATAAACAACATTATTTATTGTATAAATAATAAATAACTTAAATAAATGGAGGTTTAAGGTTTACATTGCATGTAATGTAGATGGTATAAGGTGACATGTCAAATTTATAATTTATATCATGTCGGTTGGAAGGTAAATCTTTAGTTGAATGGTGCCCTGGGATGAACCCTGGATGAACTTCAGTCGCTTAGTCGTCTCCGCCCGTCATGACTTCCATGAATTCTGGAAATATAAAATAATGAAATTATTTCTTTTTGAATGTTGTTCACACTTTTTTCGAGTGTACTGCATGTAAGGATAGGATATTGCATAATAGTAGATGCTGAACAATGATGAAGTCGAAATTGGTTTTGGTACCTTGTATCTATATAGTCTTATTAATGACATTAGGTACCGATATTGCTGCCTGCCATTCTTTCACATAGAATTTATGAAAGAATGGCAGGCATCAATATCGGTTTTCACAAATAATTTAGAGGCGCTCATAGCTAGATGCTCCCACCGGTCGCGGTAAGCGATCGGCAAGATTAAGCAACGAGGCTCGCGGTTAGTTCATAGATGGGTGACCGCCAAAGTGGTTATATTTCTGAGCGTCTCCGTGCTTCGGGCACGTTAAGCTGTCGGTCCCGGTTGTAGCCATTAGGCAACAGTCGTTAAGCCATGTCGCCAGCCAGCCAGCCTCTGACACTAGGGTAACCACTGCCCATACGATAAGTAAGTAGTATTGTATTGTATTGTATTGTATTGTAAGTAAGTACAAATTATGTAATATATTTTTAATAATAATTACTTAATAAATTATGTTATTTTCAAGAAATTGAACAGAACCACTTACAAGTGAAGTTACGATATAATGTTAGAAGCATAAAGTATACGATGCAATGCCGCAAATAACATAATAACTTGAACATTTCTCAAGTGTTTTTTTTTTCAGTTTGTGCAGACACATTTGAAATGAGATCTTACAGCAAATGTTCATTTGTTTCACGCAGATGATTTGTATCTACGAGTTCATTATAGCTAGCTTTGTAACTGCTAGTAATAGCTCACTAATTTTAGCTTTGGCTAGGTATTTGTCACTAAGGTATGTACGTTTGTTCTGTTACTATCTTTAACTCTTCGTACTAACTAAACAGACGTGCGTGTGGATACGGTTTAGAGTTTAGATGCCCTCAGATGTTACTGGTTAACTCTCTTTTAGACTCGCCTTATAAAATAGCCAATCAAGAATTTTTTTGAAAAAAAAAATGTAATAATAACAATTAAAAAATTAATTGTTACAGCTAAATGAAGTCCACTGCTGGACAAGCCTTCCCCAAAAATCATATTTGGGGGATCAAACTAATATTATAAAGGCGAAAGATTTTGAGTGTGTGAGTTTGTTACTTCTTCACGTCTTAACGACTGGAGCGATTTTAATAAAATTTGGTATGTGTCAGCTAACTCAACTGACAACCTGGATTAACACTTAGGCTATAATTTATAAAGGTTTAACGCGGGTAAAACCGCGAGGCACAGCTAGTATGCCATAATCGCCTTGCTTGGCAGACGGGATTGGGATCGCAGTAAGAATGTCATAGTACTCAGAAGGAAGCTGCTGCCCGACCTCTGGTAGATATTCCCTCGGGTCTACTTCTACCCCCGCCCCACGGGATGAGATGGGGTGATGATATTCTTATATTCGCCGCCGTCACCACACAACAGTATCATTATTATAGTTCCCCATCCCATAAAAGTGGCAAACAATAAAAACAAAAAAACCTATTCAATCATGTTCGCGTGTTTTTTACCATTTCGAGTAATTGCGGCACATCACACGATGTGACGCCATTTTGTATTCACGACGCCGTTATGTCGGTATGGTGAGATAGTGTGAAACTGGGGACGATTATGTCCATTCCGTATAAAGAAGGTTTTATTAAAATAATTAGAGGACACGGTCTAAATTGATTGTACAGTATCGTTATTGAATCGCAGTACAGCACACACGTGAACCAACCAACCAATGTTGTTGTAATTGATTATTTTGTATTGTCAAATAGATTTAAGGTTTTAGCATCAGTAATATAAGCCAAAAGTAAGTGACACCAAAACCAAATCGATCGACCACCTAACCTCGAACATGATAATGATGCAGTCTATTACAGTTCTTTAATAATAAATTATTATCTTCAATTGGACTTAATTTATTTATTTTATTTGAGATTTTTGTTAATTTTTAATAGTTAATTAAATCTTTGAACGATTTTCCTGTGGCGTAATATTTAGGATATTGGGTCTATGGGCCAAGTCTAGTGAAGTAGTAACCTAAATATAAAAAAAAAATTGTATGTATTCTAGCCATGTGCACCGCACTTTATATATTATTTCAATCATATAAAAACGTACCATCGAAGTCAACAGTTCCTGAGCCATCAGAGTCAATTTCCTCAATCATCATGTCAAGGTCTTCGGCGGTAATTTTGTCATCTAATTCCCTCAGGATCTCTCTAAGGACAGCTGTCGTGATGTAACCGTTGCCTGCAAAGTAAACGATTCATAATTAATGAGCGGCTTATAAAATGGTGGCCTTCTCCGAGTCTCAGGAATGTTTAATTGAGATTATCTTAGATAATCTTACAGCGGTAATTACACTGAAATACTATATAATATCCTGGGACATTATTTTTTCACACAGCCATCTGATCCTAAACTAAGCAGAGCTTGTACACACGGCTACATATCAAGCTATACATTTCCAGTATAAGCTGATCGCGCGTTATATAGGATTTCCATACAAGGAGAGGTCAGCTTATATTGGAAATGTATAGCTTGATATGTAGCCGTGTGTACTATGGAAATTAGATAACTGATATATTGCATATACTACTTTTCTCGTACTTATATAGATAATAAATGAAATTAAACTAGATCGCGATGTTATATTGGTCATTTAAAATATAAGTTCTTGGGTGGGGATTATGGTTATATAAATAATCCTGGCCCATGTTGATCGGAGTAAGTAAACCCCCTCAACAGAATTTATAGACGGTCCAGCCTGGAATCGTATGTATTTAAAAAAATGTTCAGCTTTTCCTAAAACAACAGACACTACTAAAATCATAGTTGTACTCTCAAATTGGGTTGTCATCGACATTAAAAAAATATGAATTAGTTTAGCAGATGTTAAGCTTATAATACTTATTTTAAGTAACAAGCATATAATATAAAATTACAACTAATTAATTTTCGCTATACAGTTAAAGAGACAACAACTTGTTTGTTTTGACTGGCTTGTTAGTGTAATGGTTAGTGACCATGACTGCTAAGCCAGAGGTGGTGGGTTCGATTCCCACTCGGGACAAATCTTTGTGAGATGAACACGTTACCACATACCAGGCTCTGCTTAGTTCAGGATCAGATAGCAGTGTTTTACTTGTCCCAAGATATTTATTTATTATTAATTTAACTAGGTATATTGTTTTTGATTGAACCTTAAACAAGCATAAATATATTTTGAACTGACTAGATAATTCCCAAATTCACTGTTTCATGGATCCTAAATGGTTTAGTAACAGACTTTCTCTATGTCACGCCATTTTAAACCTTCCATTGTTGGTTTAAAGTCTAAAATACATTTAGGCTGAGATAGGTACTTATAAATATTCCTTTCGGCGGCATTAATTTCATATTTATAGCATATCAGCGCGGTTTCAGGTCTTCGGTAGCTTACGGCCTACTTGAATTTTACATGATAGGTAAGACCCAAACAGAATTTTGGGATCATTGAATTATGAACGTAAACAACCGTTTTATGGTTGTTGAGTTAATATATTATGAATAAAGTAACGAAATAATATGTTAAAGGAATATATAGTTAATAATTGACTGAGTCATGGATTTTTTCTTTGTATTTAAGTATTTATCTATCTATATAGGTATGTATAACGTCGCCTGGTACCCATAGTACAAGCTTTGCTTAGTTTGGGGCTAGGATGATCTGTGTGACATTGTCCCTAGATATTATTATTATTATATTATAATAGTTTTGACACAATAAGTCTGCATAATATCTCAGTAATGTTAGGCATATGTCTCTCGGTACCGCTGAACAAGAACATCAAACCTCGGTTTTGATTTAAAGACTCATATTATTCAAGTCAAGTCAAAAATCATTGATTCCGTAAAAAAAATACATTTATGGGGAATCGTCATTTTTTACCCTACCGTGCAGTGCAAGACGTGACATCTACTGAGAAACACGGCCAGAAAACTCAGTAGGAATCCTTTTTTAAAATAAAATATACTTAAGATTAATTACAATCATATCTTGACATTATGTGTTGACTCAGAACAACTCTATCCCAAGCACTTTTATCACTTAAATAATCAGAAATTTTGTAAAATGCTATGCTACACAATTCGGATTTAATCATATAATTCTTTTACACTTATTCGTAAACAATTCTCTAATATTATTGGGAAGTTTGTTATAGTATCTTATACAATTATTGACAGATATCTGGCTGATGCCATAAGGTATGACACCAATTATTGCCATCAATAAAAAAATAAGTTATTGCTCATTGTCTAATACTTTCTTGCATCGCTGCCAAATTGTAAAACAATATAAATAGGCACGCAGAATCAGTAGACGGTTTTATTAGTTCTTTATCCATTTGATATCATAAATCAGTTCACAGATTTCTTGGCTCCGAAATGCATAGTAGTCAGCTTTCAATACGAACATTTTCCACGACATTTGTTTCATCATATTTTCTTAAGACAACTACTGATATTTTATATTATTAGATGTGCTCTGTTTCATGTTTAAAATCAGTTCATCAAAATCAATTTAAGAAACCTTCGCCCATGTTCTTTTTAACAAGTCTAAAAGCAGTAGTGAGATATGCCGACTGAGGATGCGGTATACATCCATGTACTGCATTCATACTCGGCTGAGCTCTTAATTGGAGCATATCCCATGCGTGCTAGATTGGGTTGAGGGCTGGCGATTGAGCAGGCCACCGCATAACTTTGATGAGCATCGGCATGTTTGTCTTATCTGATCTTCTGAATTTAACTTGATGAGAAAATATTAGTTTTTTTCTATGTTTGTTAATAATGGATAAACTCAACACTAATAAACTATTTTGTCTTTAAAAGCTATATTATCTAGTGACATGGGCTGTTTATTATTTTATGGAATAATTATGATAAATTAATATAATTTTCTCAGATTTATATTTTGGTGTATTAAATCTGCCATCCGTCCCGAGTGGCCACATTTCTATTATGTAAACTTAAAAGTTTGTTTACAAGTTTGTATAGGTCTTAATTCATTAATTTAATCGAACTACTTGTAGAAAATTTGTTGAGCTTATAATAAGTTAATAATATGCTTTTATATTTTTGACAATTTGAACTTGTCGTGAATAGAGTTCTGATCATTTATCCATCATAGATTTATAATGTAGCTTTAAACATTTATATTGTCACTAAAACTATTGACATTTAAGCTAACAAATGAAAGGGTAATAATATCAAATTACCGTGATATAACGTTCTTGAAAACTATAAGACGAGAACATTAAAATATTGCTTTGTTAGTACATTAAATATAAATATGTATCACGATGATTTGTCCGGGTGTAATTTATCAATAATATTGAATTATTTAAGTATGTTTATGTGATGTCTGGTTGCGATAGTACATGTTCTGCCTATTTTGGTATTAGATGGCAGTGTTTTTGTTGTCCCAAGCTATTATTTTACCTTTTGCCCGTTTTTGGTTTATTGAAACTGCTTATTTTATAATAATAATATCTAGGCACAATGTCACACAGATCATCCTAGCCGAAAACTAAGCAAAGCTTGTACTATGGGTAGCAGGCGACGATATACATACTTATATAGATAGATAAATACTTATATACATAGAAAACATCCCTGACTCAGAGACAATAATAATAATAATAAATTGTTGGTGTATCTTTTGATGATCTCTATAAGACCGTGTGGATTTAGTCGGATAAAACTGGGAGTTTCACTTATCTTTAAATATACAGTATGTTAGGTTAAACGAGGGACATATTAAGGGAGGGTGTTCAGCATTCGATTCTCGTCCCAAATATTTAAAAAAATCATAACCTAAATTTTTGACGTAATTGTCCTATAAAATACATTATCATGAACACTGAGTGCGCAAGAAGTAAACTTGTACCTAAAGTGATCACGTGGCAATGGATTGTACCTAAAGGTTATTGACCCGCGCACATGTTCTCCGATAATACTAACGTTAGCGCAAGGGTGTATACACGTTGTGAGACTTTTGCGAAATTTTTGGTATGGTTCTGTTTGTTATTTATCAGTGTTATTTTTTTGTTTATATTTTTATTAGTATCATTTAAGCATACACTATTGTGGGTTTGAATACCTCCCTCGTTTAAACTAACATACTGTATATACAGCCAGAATATTTTTGGGAAAACATAGATTTTTTTCGGAATCAAATTGGTTCATTTAACTCATAAAGTGTGTCATGCATTTGGGCCCAGTCGTCACAAAATATTTATGACAGTTTTTATCATAGGGTTACAACTGCCATAATGATATAGTTAAACTTCACCAGTTATGCACCCAAAAATAACAAATAAGCATAGAAAAGGGATTGAGCACTCGTAACATAAGTCATTAATTCCTTTTTTTGCCTTGATGCTATCGGATACAAAGATATACCTTCTTTGTCGTATAACCGGAATGCCTCTTTAAGTTCTTGCTGCATAGCTTCAGCATCTTCCTCAACCATGAACCTGGACGCCAGGGTGACGAACTCCTCGAACTCGAGCTCACCAGAACCTGTAACGTTCAAGTGAATAAATTGTAGATTAAAAGATCTTTTAAATTTGAATTGAAAGATACTCTTTCAATTCAAATTTAAAAGATCTTTTAATCTACAATTTACGTTAAATTAAATAGCACGATAATTAATGAACAAATACTAGGCATGTCTTTTAAGTTCTGTCGTTTCCATAGTCCTCGGCAATTTTGAATTTGGAACTGTTCTATATTCAAATGTGTTTATTTGTTTTTATCTCAAAACAGTTGAACTCGTAGTGCTTTAAGGCTATATACTATTTATTATTTCTAGATTGAAATCCATCTGTGCTAATTATTCACTTAATTTATATGTGAGCTCGCACATAGTAAAACAATCTTGAAGATAATTGCTGAAACATTTGGCAAAATAAATCTTTATTTTCTACTAAAGTTTCAAAACAAAATAATGGTTGGCAAACAATGTTGGAAGATTGATATATAAGTAAAATAAATAACGATACATATCATTTGACGTCTTAAGTCAACCATTTCAGCAAACGAGTGTTTTCTACGTTTATTAGATGGGATAACCCATACAAAAAGTTTTTGCAAAAGTATCGTGCTTTTTTTTGTAATGGTAAGTGTTGAAGCTTGAGTGACGCCTCTGCACTGCAGGCCCCGATACGATTTCCACGTAGAACAATTATTTTTGTGATCGGAGTGTTTATCACTACAGGAAAACTCCATTACCATATTCTCAAAAAGCCTAGCATATTTTCTTTGGTAATTAATTCCTCAATCAAGTCGCACAACGAGCAAAACAGCTAATTTGGATCGACCAAAAACCTCGAACAGGTGATCATGTGAGATTCACGGTTGCTGCATTTGGGTAACTTAAGCACGGCTCTGGAGATTCTTAGGGGAGACTTTTGTCCAGCAGGTGCTGTCTTTCGGCATAATGAAATTGCTACCAAGGACTCCTGTATACCTAACATCGCAGATATTGCAGAATTAGACCTTCAAAGAGTGCATTTGATGTAAATCTTACATAGTAAAACGATTTTTACTAAGAAAATATAAACTTCCTGAAAGTGCCACTCACCCCTAGCTTACAATTAGTCTCATAGAATAACAAAAACAAGGTATTCTAACCTCGATATTTATATACAATACATTATGTATGTAATAAAATGTATTATAATATTGCTTCTTTAATATAATTATTTATTTTATATTTAAACAATACGTTCCGGGAATAGAAACGGGTAGAAAAATTTACAAAGATATTTATTAAATTACCTCGATCTTTATTCGCCCTGGGATTTCTATACACCCCGATTTACTTAAGATTTTTTTTACACATCATTGTTCCTGGCCAAGAATCTCCAATGCTTTTAATAGCTTAAGTCATTAGTGCTGTAAATATTTACGTCATGTGTTTTTTTTCTTTCGAATATAAAACATCCACTTTGTTTTTTTTTTTTTGTACAAATCTCGTTTCAATTCCCTTTGTCAATTGCTTCAGTTGTATCGGCAGTAAAAATGAAAAGTTATTGCTTTAAATTCCTTCTTCCTCAGACAAAACAATTGGTAACGATAGAAAATACCACAGTTAACTGTCCCATGAGGAACGCAAATGGAAAGTTAATTGTTTAAAAGAAACAATTTATCGCTCATTGAATTAAGATGTTTAGGTAATTCAGAGTCGACAGCGCTCTGTAAATTGGCAACTGTTCTTGTTCCTAATAATTTAACTGATAAAATCTGGTTTAAATTCTCTTAGCAGATGGCTAAATTAATTAATTCTTACGTCGAGTTCTGTTCGGCCAAGAATAGTTTACCTCAGCTCTTCCTATGTTTTCTCTTAACGATTAGGAATTTGTGTCACATCAACGGGTAACTGAAGCTAATATTACACGAAGGAATTCAAAGAATAGAGTACAGAATATCGTAAATTTTTTTGTTGTTCAGATTAAAATCAGCATTAATTACTGTGAAACTAACTGACCGAATTAAATAAATCGTAATTATATTAATTTATTTGGGGATGCGTTATTTTTGCCATCATGAATTTTAGATACTTAGTGCTCACCATCCAAATTCGTTTATTTTAAGTTAGCTTAAGGGGCTTTCATTGCTTCACCAGAGAGCAAGGACTCAAGTTATTTAGCAAAATATTACTACAAACTAAGCAGTGAAGAGAGCACCCATTGGCGTGCGAAACTCTGTTCAGGGCAGTAACTGACATGTATGCATAATAAATACGTTTTTGGAGACATTTTGTCCAACTGTCGCTAGACAACAACATACAGCTGCACTTATTTTTATATTTACACGCTTTGCCTATGTATAAACATATTGAAATGTAAGGATGTATGTATTTTTTGTTATACACCAATGATAGATATAACTCAACAACTAAGCGTTCCTTTGCGAACCAAGTCAAAAAGGTTTATAGAAGTAATGAATCCAAAATGAACTAATTAACTTAATATTCAATATTATAATACTCCTACTCACTCCGCAATTCATTGAAACAAATTCCGTCTTAATAGACAAATCAGCTCATTAAATTCAATTATAAGTCTGCAGCTTTAACGGTTTGTTAATTATAATGAGATAAAGCCAAATCCATTCTGAACGTTCCCATAACAATAAAATTAGGATGGGAAAATATCAGCTGGTCCCTCCCACGCAAACCATTTCGATAACAACAAAGAAGGTTACAAAGATGTATCTAAACGTTTATATTATTTGATGAGGATTATAAAATAATCAACTTATAGCTTGAAAACATGGACATTCTAGATGTTCGTTTAAACATAAAATCGATTAGTTACTACAGCAATTTCTTATGTCATCAATTAAAAGCTTGATTGAGTTGAGTATCAGTATGTGCAATTCTTCTTTACACCAAATCTATATTAAGAGACTGTCACCATAATATTTTGTGTGATTAAGAAAATAAAAAGCCTACAAAATGTCATTCTCACCCCAACGAAAATAACGAAACGTGACGTTTTTTATGAAGATTACAGCTAACTTTGTTGTAAATTCCCTAATAGATGATGAACGTACCAGAATAACCCTTGAAAACACCTGTTGCTTATTTTACGAGTATGTGTTGAACACATCATGAGGGAACCGTATGGACCATGTTTATAGTATACTTTATCCAGCCCGTTTTTATTATAATAGGGATATCACACTTATTGGTATAGAATATAAAAAAATATAAACCACGTATAGTACAAATTTATTAAAAAGTTGAAAATTGTTTAAAATTAGTGGTATACTAATAGAACTACAAGAACCAGTTTCAGTTTGATCTCTAATTGCCTGTTTGTTATTTCATCATCATTATCACCATCATATCAGCCGAATTTTTCCATTGCTGAACAAAGACTGGGCTCAAAAATCTCCACAATAGCCGGTTTGGCGCTACCTATATCCAGAGGCTTTGAAAATCCCTAACAATAATGATATTGTTATGTGTATGTGTGTATGTATTAACGTGTTTTATTTAAAGTTAAATAAATAAATGATACTGACCGTCAACATCGACTTCATCGATGATCTCTTTGAGTGTTTCATCGCTGACCTGGTGTCCCAACATGCCGAGGATAGTGCCTACCATTACGGTGCCGATACATCCTTTCTTCTCCTGGTCGAAAGCCTCGAAGGCCTTCTTCAGGACTGCAAGGCAAAACGATAATTTTACAAACATTTTCTTAAAGAAATCTTTTGAGTCTTTACTTTACAAATACTGAATGTATTTGCAAGGGTAAACTTAATTTAAATAATTTAAATCGGTATTTTTTTAACAATATTTTTCTATAATTATTGTTCATTAAAGGTTTTTAGCCGTTTCTCAAAAATTACACCCAATAAAAAAAGTTACCCACAAACTACAAAAAACGCGGCTTGAACTAGCAAGAAACTATATCCAAAAGATCAACAATACTTAATATTTATTATGTAAGAGTAGAATAAATATACTTACTGCCGATCTGATCCTTGTCAAGTTCCTCCTGCGAACACCCACAAAAACAAAGGTTAAAAAATAATCCAATAATCAAAATTCTGTCATAAAATAGCATAGTAAAACTACAGGATTCACTTATTACACTTCACAAAACACGTTTGCACAAAAACCGCTCACCATTTTTATCACAGGTAAAGTTTGAAGGCGGAAAAATTATAGAAATTGCACGAAATTGTATGCAATAGTGAACCACACTATTAAGAACACGAGCCCTTTTATCTGAATGGAATGAGCGACTAGGCGAACACGCGCTATAATATTACCCAGGATGATTAAGACGATAGCCTACTTCTCTACTTCATAACTCATAGTACGAGTCACTCAGTTTTGGCTTCGCAAAATGCTTTTAAGCATCGCATTTAAGGTCATCACATATTACAACGGCTGCCGGATATTCCCTACACTAATGGGCATCGCATGTGTAGGTATGCCAAATGCGCATTTTATTGTATCATCAGATTGATTCCTTTTTAATATTTATTACCGATTAATTTAGGTATCATTCAGATTGGACAGTTGCCATACCATTTGTGGAATATTATTGGCAATGTCTATCAAAGAAATGAAAGTACATACTGTATGCAACTCAATTAGATGAGCAGGTACACATGATTTTTTTAATAATGATTTATTATTTAATATCTACAATTTGTAGTTCTCACTAATAAACTTAAGTAAAAATAATGAACTGACATTTAGTATGTCTATTAAACTTTTAAAGATACTCTCCCAAGTAAAATGAATCAGTCAATCAATATTCACCATATAAATTATATGTACATGTTTATACATTTTTAATGTACATACACAATGTATATCGATGATTTAATGAAAGGTCTAAGATCTTTAAGATACTCGATAAACATCAAAACAGTATTACATTTTAGTTCATTATAAACTGCGAATAATTTAGATATGTCAATCTGACTTTTTAGTATTCAAAAACGTTTGAAAATAATTGTAACTTACAGTCATTTTGTTATAAGGACAATTCCGTTCACAACTACAGAGAGGACAGGCGGCAGACTGCAGACCGCAAACTACAGTGACAGACCGCAAGGGCTACTTTAAGTTCCTATGATTTTATACAAATGTCGACCGTGGCGCCACTGTCAGCTGCCACTTGCCTGCGCCTGCGCCGCGCCATAATGTCTGTTTTTACATTCATGAAAAGCTGTAGTATTTTTTCATCCACTATAGATTTCCGTTTAAAAGAAAATAGATACGTTATTGCTTACGTAAGATTCATAGATACAATCCTTACTTTTAGAACAGAGTGCTAGACAGCGTGACTCTCTCCTTGCTTTTGTATTTATTAAGGCTTGATCATTATGTACCCCTCATAAAAGTCTAGTTCCTAGTCTCCTTAGCTATTATATAAATGTTTAGAAAATTATTCGTTGTCCAAAATCCATATGATAATGAATAAAATTTACATTTAGTGTAGTGTATCGTTTCACGGGCTGTGTAGAAATAGTTTAATCAATCTAAAATGAAATATGACATAGCGCACAGTCAGTCAGCCTGATAACAAGCGTAGACAGGTTGCGAGTTATATCCCGGAAACGAATGTTTCTCAGTTGATTCATCAACAACAATGTCAACTGCAACAATTTTTTATTAGTGCCATTGTATGTATATTTATTTACTAAGAGCATAATTTTAAAAATGAGGATTATTGCTGTTAGTTGCTGGATTTCTTCTTTGTTCGGGTGGTTTTAGCCCTCCCGATGGGTCTTTAGACCTACTAGGTGGTAGGTCGCCACTTCGACGTAGGTGGAGGAGGCAACGGGGCGGCGGTGGCAGTGTGAGAAGTCTCCTCTACTGCTGCCACGTACAAGCAGCTCCGGGATGACAACGATCTGTCTGTGGCGCAGTCGCTGTGCCGTACTGGCAGGAGTCGGCAATAGGGGAGGGCAATCCAAAGGTACGTGTCCCAATAATTTGGGACATGACGCAAAAGGGGGTTACCGGAGCAGCATACCTGCGTTCCCGGGCTCCTCCATCAGGGCACCAAGAGAAGTCCACGGCAGGTAGGTTTAGTCGGTGCAAGTCCGACATACTCACCCGCAAACATTCTTTTTCGGGTCGCATGCGAAAGCATTCCCCCTGCCTTATCTAAAAAAAAAGGTCGCCACTTTGAATCCCGCAACACACAATTTTGGTACACAGACGAGGTTTTCTTTTAGCGGTTTAATCACTAGAGGAAAATCGCCCCCTGCCTACGAGAGGACGCTAAACCACCGGTCTCATCGTTATGACAACTTATATGGATATTGTTATCTATAGTCCAATCATCTTTCTTATTCATTCAAGGGAGCCAGCCTCTTTAGATAATACTGGGAGCGGAACCTGTAAGACACTGAGAAAGGGCAAGGAAAAGATGCTGTAGGTGGTTTAACTGTGGCTAAATAGCCAGTTAAACAATTATCCTTACATAAGTTTTACACCTTTTCATTGTGATTTTCTAGTTTTAAACCTGTGGAATCTTTTCATTGCAATTCTATTTAACAGACGGATTTTGCTGGTTTAATAAATATGTTTTTTTTTTAATAAACCATATCTCCGGTATTTCCCTTGCCTATCGCTTGAAACTGCAACTTACTGGACTGGTTTTTGTTACATATTTTAATCGGCTTAAGCGATTGTTTATTTTTAAAGAATAATATTTTATTTTATTATATCAAAAAACGAGAAGAGAATTTACAAATAAAAAAAAAATAATTAAAATTGTCATTTTTTACTTTTTTTAACGAAAAATGTTAAGAAACAAATAAGTTTGATGATTGATAATAACGTTACCGTAGTGATAATAATCATCATACTCCTAACTATATAGCATTTATAATTGTAAAATGTATTAAAGTTGGTGAGTATGGATGTTTGTTACTCTTTCACGCAAAAACTACCAAACGGATTTTGATGAAACTTTATAGTAATGTAGCTTATAATATATCCGAATAATTAATTGAACTGAAAGCGTACTATTTCAAAGGTGCAATCACTTACTTTTAATGATTCCTATACATACACCTCGCATGTATGCCTATAAAAATAATCAATAAACGTTTTTCAAACGGTTTTTTTAAACGGTTTTCAAACGGCGAGAGTAGAAAATATCCATCGTATTGAGCACCTTATAGATAAACAATAATAATAAAAATCCATAAATAAAAATATTAATATTTAATGACTGGTATTACTAGTATAACGAACACAATTAACGAGTACATAAAAGCCGTGATCTAGCCGAGGGTTGCGGGGGAGGGGCAGGGTAGGTGCGCCTGTTGTCAGACAGTGACATATTTTGTTGGTCTGCCAAATGTAGAAAGGTAATGAGACGATGCAATATTCGAACGATTTTTGTATAAGCAACTACAATATTGTACCTACTTATGTAATTTTTAGTACTTTCGAGTTACGTTGAATTCGCTTTTATTTGGATTTACGACGTGACTGTAACAAGTAATCCGCTTTATTTTACAATGTTTGTGTTTCTTGGAAGCGGTTTAACGATCTTATATTTTCTTTAGAGAAATGCCAATATGTACTATCCGGCAATAATATTTTTAGTAAAAATATTAAGGCTGATATTTGGGCACAAGGTCTTGTTCTCAATGGATGTTATTTTTAGGGTTCCGTACTCAAAGGGTAAAACGGGACCCTATTACTAAGACTTCGCTGTTTGTCTGTCTGTCCGTCTGTCACCAGGCTGTATCTCATGAACCGTGATAGATAGACAGTTGAAATTTTCACAAATGATGTATTTCTGTTTCCGCTATAACACCAAATACAAAAAAAAACTAAATATTTAAGGGGGCTCCCATACAACAAACGTGAAATTTTTATTCGTTTTTATAAATAACTAGCTGTACCCCGCGGTTTTACCCGCGTTAAATTTAAAAAATTATCACAGTTCCTGCCCCGTGGGCGATAGCCTGATAATATGTACCCTATATGTTGACCCGACCTCTTAGTAATATTCATGCAAAATTTGAAGTAAATCCATGCTGTACTTTTTTAGTTTAGCCCGGACATACATACAGACAAACAGAAAAAAATTCTAAAAAATATTTTTTGGTTCGACATCCATTGTAGATAATGCCCCAGGTATCCTTTAAAAAAAGTTCAATGTACAGTTTTGACTTTCCTACGATTTTATTATATGTATAGGTACGAAACCCTACGTGCGCGAGTCCGACTCGCACTTGGCCGGTTTTTATTTTCTTCTTTGGCACTTCCCTTTTCGATATATATACACATATTGTGATCGATTCTCATGAATCTATTTTATTAGCGTACAAGGGCCTGGTGGTAATGAGTGGATATCTTTCTTCCTTGCCAATTCACATTTGTATTGGGATCGGCTTCCCGTTGTGTATTGTTGCTAGCTACCAGAATTAAATGGAAGGCCACAAAACAGTAACTGAGATGGTAGAACCATAATTTAGATACTATTATGTATCTGACTACTTAAAAACTTTGACATAGAAGTTGCCATGACGACCTGGACCACGTTTTAAGATGCTTTTGAGACACGGTGGATGATCTCTTACTCAACTAGACCCTAAAATAATTCTTCATACAATAATAATTCCTTAGTACGGGAATTCAATCTGTAACCTGCTAGCTCTAAAACGGGCCATAAATAATAATAATAATGTTGTATTCTCTCGCCACAATATTACAGAATACAATATTGTGTATGGTGTATTAGTTTATTTTATTTTATTTCTTAGGAACAGAAACAGACTACAGACTAATAACAAATTAATGATATCATTTTCTTATAACACTGATAAATCTGAGGTCCAATTATATCTGTACACAACATTTAAAAATTACCAATATTCTGTGAGTTATATAATAGGTTATAGTGAGTTATGAGTTATAGGTAACAATTCTAATATTGTGTGAGACTGGTGTCTAAACTAGACTCAAGGACTGTATTTTAGGACTCCAGGTCTTCACCATTTATGACGAAATAACAACCATTAAGGATAGTATAAAGGAAATAAGGACAAGGACAAAAAAAAACTTGTGTGTACTTATGTACACGCGTTAGAAGTTATACTTCTTAATATACAACTTGAACATAGTTATCAATTTTCATACCACCTAGAACTAACTTCATGCTGTTAAATTTTTTGGTGTCGTCGGTGTGCGCGCGCATCGTAAAAATTCACTCTCATCATTTTTCTCCATCGCGCCAAAAGAAGTATAACTTCAATAAAATTCTAAATAATATTACGTTATTCAGTTCTTGTATGTTTTGATATGAGTTTTTTAGATTTTTTTTATAATAATCACACTAATATTATAAAGGCGAAAGTTTGTGAGTGTGTGAGTATGTATGTTTGTTACTTCTTCACGTCTAAACGGCTGGAGTAATTTCAATAAAATTTGGTATGGAGTTAGCTGACACCCTAGATTAACACATAGGCTATAATTTATAAAGTTTAACGCGAATAAAACTGCGGGGCACAGCTTTTTTATAATATTTTTTTATATTAAAAGTGTTAATATTGTTATGGCAACATGCCAATTGCTTTGAGTAACTACAGTAAAGTGACTTTTATTGCATTGATAGAACCAATTCATCAAAAATAACAAGTTTATTTATTTCCCAGATACAGATACAGAAGTTATAGAAAGGAAAAATTTAGGTTTAAAGATTCTTTATTCTCAATAAAAACAAATAAGTCACTTACTTGAGAACAATAAATAATAACTTATAATAAATTACATAAGGTCGAGTTCGTAGTTTGGTACTCATCTAATGTACCCACTTTCCCGAGGTTAAGATATTGAGTAAGATTCTTGTACATATTGAAATAATCGGGTTTTGAATACATTAGATGAGTTTACATGTTTAATGTCTGGTGGTAGTTTGTTGAACATCTGTGCCCCTTGATAAGTCAGCATCTTCTTGCCATAATTTGTCCTAATCTTAGGTAAGACCAAAAAACTCGCCCGGCGAGTACTACGTTGAGTTGTGTGCTTGATTTTGATGAAAGATAAACTAGATTTAATATTTTTGTTAAGAACTTTCCGAATAAAAATGCAGGTGTTGTACGTAAATAATTGTGTTAAATTCATAATTTTAGTTTCTTCGTAGATTTTACGTGTTGGAGTAAGGCGTGGATAGTTAAAAATTAATTTTATAAGTTTATTTTGCATCATTTGTAGCTCTCCTAATTTTGTCTTAACTGTATTACCCCAGATTTCTATTAGATAATGTAAGTGAGGTTTAACTAAAGCATTGTAAATACTGTGTCGCAATTTGTTTGGAATGCATTTAACTATGTTCCGAAGTGATCCCAGTAGTGACGATAGTTTAGTTTTTATGTGATCCAAGTGAGCATGCCATGATAAATTACTGTCAATTCTTAATCCGAGATATTTTTCACATGATTTTTGCTGCAAGGGTTCGTTATTTATTAATAATGATGTGTGTGGAGGTATAATTTTATTCTTTGCTTTAAATATTATGTAACAGGTTTTAGAAATATTAATAGTTAGTAAATTATGTTGAAACCATAAGTGCAAAACGTTTAAGTCTGCTTGTGCTTGAGAAACGATTGAATGAATAGAGGAGCCAAAATAAAACAGACAGGTATCATCGGCGTATAGCGTGAGATGGCCATGTAATTTAAGTTCTTGAATGTTATTTATGTAGATTAGAAAAAGCAAGGGCCCCAATATAGATCCCTGCGGAACCCCACAAGTGATAGGCATTGCGTCACTCTGATAACGATTATTATCTAGTTTAACTACTTGGGTTCGGTTTTCCAGATATGATTGCAATATTTTAAAAGCGTTTCCGGTAATATTGGCCAATTCTAACTTTTTTACCAGTATTTCATGCGAAACAGTATCGAATGCCTTTTTTAGATCGATAAAAATACCCAAGACAATATTTTTGTTATCTATGCTATGTTTTATTTTTGTGACAAGATCAATCGTTGCCGAGAGTGTGCTACTTTTTGGTCTGAATCCATATTGTCTTTCACATATAAAATTTATGGCTATTAAATGTTTTTCTATGCGGCTGTGTAAAATTCTTTCCAATATTTTTGAAAAGACAGGTAGAACCGAGATCGGTCTATAGTTTCCCGGATCTGACTTAGTACCCGATTTATGTATTGGTGTGACTTTTGCTACTTTAAGCGTATCAGGGAATTTACCATTAATCAAAAGATTATTGAAGCACTTAGTCAAGACACCAGTTATTAAAATTGCTACACTTTTTATTGACTTAGTGTTTATACCATCTAGCCCAGTACTACAGTTCGAATCCAAGTTTGCAATTATTTTAGAAATTTCATCTTCAGTACATGGCTTAAGTTCAGATAAAATTGGAGTATTCTTTGGAAGATTATTAGGTAAAGCATAATAATGGTTATCATGGAAATGCTTTGGAATTTCTTTTGCTAGTAGTGGGCCGATAGTAGTAAAATAATTGTTAAAGATCTTACATATCTCATTTTCATCGGTTACATACTTGGAATCTATATATAGTTTCGACGGAGCACCGTTTTGCTTAATACGATTTCTTGCCAAACTATTAACTAAGTCCCAAATACTTTTTGGCTTATTGATACAATTGATAAATTTGTTGTAATAGTAGGAGTTTTTAGTGTTCTGAATTTGTGTACCTAGTTGTTGTTTTTTTGTAATATACTCTACTTCGAGATCGTTATTGAGAGGGTTCGCTTTCAGTGAGGTCCACAGCTTGTTTCTTTCGTTGATTTTGTTTATTATATCCTTGTTTATCCAGTCACTTTGGGGAGTATTTTGGATTTTTGTTTTAGTAGTTTTGCTTCTTTTTATCATCATTTTCATTTTGTTTTCTAGCTGGTTGTAGTCGTCACTTAGCTCTGTAGTATTTATTGATTTCATTAGGTTGTGTAGTTTTTTGTAATCTATTGCTTCATAACTGGTTTTAATTTTTGGCGGAGATTTTGTTTTTTTTATTTCAATAAATATTTGTTTGTGATCAGACATTGATGAATCAATTACTGCCATGTGAAAGTGATCATTTTTAAGATTAGAGCTGACATGGTCGATTATTGATTTTCTAGTCTTTGATTCTCTTGTGCAATATTGTTTACTGATTTTATTTATTATTGTGTATCCGGCCTCTTTAACGCATTGTTTATAAAGTTTTATAGTCCTGTCCTTTGTTAAGAGATCAATATTAAAGTCTCCGAATACTATAGCACGCTTCATTTGTTGTAGTTGTTCGTCGTAAACTTGCAGAAAGTCGTTGAAATTGGTGTTGCTAGGGTTGTACACTACACCCACCTCCAAAGCGTATCTCTCTAAGCAAATCCACAAATAATTGTTTCCTCCTTCATACTTGGATATTGATAAGCTATGCTTCAAGTTATTGTGGACATATGCAGAGACTCCACCGCCTCTGGAGTTCAGTCTGTAGTTGTAGTAATGTGTGTAGTTATTTATATGCAGTTGTGCAGCTTGAGCCTCATTGTTTATCCAAGTTTCAGTAAGTAATATAAGGTGAATCGTGGTAGGCAGAGACTGTATAACACATTTGAGCTCATCAAGCTTTCCTTCTTTGCGTATACTTCTAGCATTTAGATAGAAAAATCTAAGTCGTGATTTCAAGTTATAATGCTTATAAATTAAACAAAATATTTTTTTACTGCTGTTTTTAATCTTGGTTTAACCTTGTAACCTGTGAAACTTTATGTGGAGGTTCTCTTTCAATAATATTCCCTTTCAATACAAGAATCGTGACTTTTCAGATGTTTTCTTCCAAAATTTAAAGGTACATATTCATATACATACATATCATCTTTTACAAAGGTACCGGATAAAACAAGGAGTAAATAATAAAAAAACCGGCCAAGTGCGAGTTGGGCTTGCATTTGGCACTCGTTTTTTATTTGGCTCGTCATAATAACTTATCAATCTTTTAATTCCTTTGCAGAAATGTTTTTTTCTTTCTAATAGCGATTTTCAACAGATATAATATGTACGTATGAGTTAAAAATTTTTTTTAATTACTACACATTGTGATTATACTACTACTATTTAAGGTGTAGTATTGGGACTATCAACTAGGGACTATCTACTATCACACTAATATTATAAAGGCGAAAGTTTGTGACTGTGTGAGTGTGTAAGTATGTTTGTTACTTTTTCACGTCTAAACAGCTGGAGCGATTATAATAAAATTTTGTATCGAGCTAGCTGACACTCTGGATTAACACATAGGCTATAATTTATAAAGTTTAACGCGGGTAACTACACACAAACTTTCACCTTTATAATATTAGTAGCTTTTAGTAGTACGGTACTACTAAAAACTACTAATATTATAAAGGTGAAAGTTTGTCAGTGTGTGTGTGTGTGTGTTTGTTATTCTTTCACGCAAAAACTACCGAACGGATTTTTATGAAACTTTGTAGTAATGTATTTTATATATCCGAATAATACATAGGCTATAATTTATGAAGTTTAACGCGGGTAAAGCCGCGGGGAACAGCTAGTTACCTATATAACAAATACTATAAATAGTCAGCTTAAGATGTCTAGTTGGATGAAAATGTATCATTATGTGCCAGTAGTTTTATTAGCTTGTAAATCGCTTATTATGTCCTAGATGAGAGTTGATTTCATTGCATCAAAGCTATAAATATTCCATAACATTCGTTGAATATTTTCTTATTCGTGACATTGTAGGACATAATATTCATAATATCCTGGTTCATTATGAATTCACACACGGCCATCTGATCCCAAATTAAGTAGAGCTTGTAATATGGAAACCAGATAAATGATCATATACTACTTTCTTTTGTAAACCCAGACTCAGGACAAATATAAATGTTTATACACACAAATATCTGTTCTGGGTGAGAATCGAACCTACGACCTGTAGCGTAAAAGGCAATATCTACCAACTACTCCAACCGGCCCGTCAAAATGTATACCACAATACCTGAAGTACAATCACGATAAGCACTTCACTTTTTTTAAAATTCTCTTTGCGTCATGACTTAAGAGGAATGCAATGTAAAATACTAGGCCTTGACAGTCTCGGTAGGGATTCCTTATGTTGGACTAGATGTGGAGGTAAAATATTTTGTCAAAAAAAATGCCCATAATGCTGAAATATTTTAGCTAAGGCAGCATTTAGCTTTAAGAGCTATGGCAACAAACATATATTAGCCGAACTCTGGTGCCGTTGCATAAAATAAAAATAAATCAATTTCTTTATTTTACGGAAACTAACATCGAAATTATTCTAGGGAAGTTTATAGTTTACTAATTTAGTTTAGGTTTACAAATAAGACTTAATTTACGGTCTAATTTGCAAAACAGAAGCATATTTCTTTCAGATTTAAATCAATTTGGTTCCGGTTTCAGTTCACCTTCATTCAGAGTTTTATGCTTCAAAGTAAACGTACGTAACGTACAAAATTACCTTTGTAATATATTTACATACAGTACGTAAAATGTGAATTGAGAACTCGTAACTCCACCGTTTACGAATATTTTGTATTGTGTCACAGGTCTAATTGGAGTAGATTGATTTACTGTAGGAGACGTTATTTTCTTTACTTTATATGAGATTGAAATAAACTTGAGGCAAACTTTTTAAACAGATGATGTAGCCATGTGACATACATCTGTAAAATCCAGGCTTCTTGTTATCAAATAGTTTTTTTATAATACAGGATTTTTCAATTGGTGTTATTTAGATATTCAAAGAAAAAGGTTATTTTTTTTATGAATGATCGGATCTTTATTTCATTATAAAGAGGAAGATATGCCGTTAATAGTGGAAAACAGTGACATCAGGCAAATTACCACCACGACCAAGCCTACAGGACAATTTCCTTTTTATGAACGTTAAATGTATTCCGCTAAGGAGCGATATAATATTATGTAATGATTTCATTGAAATTTCGTAAATATTAAACAGTAAATTGCGGAAAATTATATATAACAAAAATATTAATTAGTCAAGTGTGTATTTCGATAATAAAAGCAAACTTTTTAATGATTATTGATAACGTTAAATATAACATTGGCATTTCAACGAAAATTCAATACAAATTTCAACTCGTACGAACATAGATGTCAATGAACATTGAATCATATCTAGATGCTCTCACCGGTCCGTAAGCGATCGGTGAGGTTAAGCAACTAGGCTCGCGGTCAGTCCATAGATGGGTAACCGCCAAAGTGGTTTAATTTCCGAGCGTCTCCGTGCTTCGGAGGGTACGTTAAGCTGTCGATCCCGGTTGTAGTCATTAGACACTAGTTGTTAAACCATGTCAGAGGCGTACTGGGCGGCTTGAGTAAATCTGACACTAGGGTTACTACTACCCATACGATAAGCAATCAAGCAATGTCTGGAAATATTATAATTAAACTTTGAGTTTGATGGTAACGAAAGTTATAGCGAATAAAAAAGTTTCAATCTGTATATAAACTTTATATGGAATCTAAAGAGATGTTAAACTATAGAGTGATAAATAGTGTAGGAATAAATTAACCCAAGATTTTGTTGTATGTAAGTACATTTATATCAGTCACTGCCCACCACCACTTTTTCTCTCTGCAGTGCTATGGTTCATCAAACGGAAGTGATTACATTAGCAATAAAATCACCGTTTATACCCGATAATTTTTGTAAAAACAGGTTAAGATGTAATATTTTTATGAGGTGCCAAAAACTGTATCTTTCTGTCTATCATATTAGTCTCGAGTCTCCACTTAAGTGGTTTCCATACAGTTCCTTAAAATCCTGTATAAAGCAATACGAAAATAACCAGGTCAGTGCAAACGATAGTAAAAACGGTATTGCGCTGCCAGAAAAGATTCAAGTTGCTAAGTTTCCTACTGAAATATGAGCACTTCATTTTGTTATGTGACAGACCGGGACACTGTCATGCAGGGTGAAAATAGCTGCAACTGTATTTTTGTAATAGATACAATGTGTAAAATATATACTTCCTATTGGATAAGTTTTATAGTTGAAGTGACCAAAGACCTGAACTGAAATTCCGCATCTTTCCCCGTTTTTTAATTTTAATTTAGGCATGACGTATCAGTAACACAGGATACGAATTTAAATTTGGCAAACGGAAAAAGTTAAGGGAATTAAGTTTTTTCGGGGTTTTAGTTAACGATTTTTTTTTATATTGTAGGATATAATATATATAATATCCTGCTTCATTATTCACACACGGCCATCTGATCCCAAATTAAGCCTAGCTTGTAGTATGGAAACTAGCTAAATGATCATATACTACTTTCTTTTGTAAACATATATAGATATTTACACCCAGACTCAAGGAAAACAGACATGTTTATACACATAAATATCTGTCCTGAGTGGGAATCGAGCCCACGACCTGCGGCGTTAAAGGCAAGTATCTACTAACCACGCCAAAACCGAATCAAACAACTAAAATATACTTTATTAATCACTAATTATTGTCGCACGTTATTGCTAAGTATTCCTAAAGTGCTCGAAGCGCTCGGGCAGATTCTCTTTGGAAATGTATGTTCCCCGTGTCGTTCTTTACCCGCTCACTCGCCCGCTCGCTTCTGTCGATGAGCACTTATAGTTACACGCATTTTTCGAGTTTCGTGGAATAAAGAACGACAAGAATTAAACGATTAAACTTTACAGTAATTAACCACTTTATTTTTAATTATAGAAAGAAATCTGCTATACGCTACAAAAATAAATAAGAAAATAAAATATGTCAAGTTCGATTGTATATACACACGAAATGTTCCGTATAGTATATATTTTTCTATCATCCTATCTTAACGATCCTAACGATAATAAATGTTGCTTAAATGTCATTTTTTTTAAATCGATGGATGTTTTATTTTTTACTTTTTTAGTATGTTTACCTAAATAGTCAGTAAATTTGAAGCTCTGAATCAATCTGATTGGCGGACAGATTGATCTGCAGATTATTTGTCAACAAAATGATACTGTGTTTTTTGATACGGAGCAGCAAAATATACCAAAAATGTGATTACTTTATTCCAATTTCAAAGTATTTACGGGCTATTTACAATTTTATAGAAGGCTTTCAGTGTTTCACCGCATAATATTTTATTTATAATTAACTCAAGCTTAAATTTGATCCTCGACTCATGGTGGTCACTCATTTGTATAATACAACTAGCTGTGCCCCGCGGTGTTACTCGCGTTAAATTTTCTTTGCTATAAACCTCACGGAGCCCGAGACTTTTCCAACGAATGCAAAACCGTGGAAATCGGTTCATGCGTTCTGGAGTTATAGCGTCAGGAAGGAAAACTCGACTTATTTTTATATAGTAGAAGATGGAACAAAGGTATAAGCTGAGCTAGTACCTACAAATCTTTGAATTACGTATTCGAATTATATTTAGATTCATGTCAAAATAGAGACTTCGATTTGGAACAACCAGCATAAACTATGAACAAGAATTACCGATATTCTCGTGAGAATGCGATATATATTACAGACCGATACGTATCAAAACCTTTACTTTGAATATTCAGTGCCCTTTAATACCTCTGATTGTATCAAATTGGTAAGAATCTCTTAGATAATTGACTGTGAGCGAAAACTAAACAAATACATACATAGTAAATGGTTATGCTGTTCAAGTAATGGTTGTAAGTTAGGAACGACCCAGTGACAGTAGCACTGACGTAACTACTACGTCATTAAATTGGCAGCTGTAAGATGCTCTATTGTTACATAAATACGTGTATAAGGCTAAATTCTATGTCATTACCGCATTCTTTATGAGTTTATTTTTAGTAAACTTCGATTAAAATGTCACTATCGATTCAATCACCAATTTGAATTTTTAATCAGCATTTTACTACTGAACTTTTAAAAGATTATTTTTATTCATATTTAAGTTCCATTAAATTCTCATTATCAGATTTGATCACCATTTTAAATTCTTTTTAATCAGCTTTTTCCTAAAGAAATTTATGAAAAATAGTGAGAGGTGTTGTCCTAATATTTAAAATATCTGTGTTATGTAAAACTAGTTGTCGCAGTTTTACCCGCATTAAACTTTACAAATATATGTACCTGTGTTATTCAGATATAAACTTACGCTATATTTCTACAAAGTTTCATCAAAATCCCTTTGGCAGTTTTTGCGTGAAAGAGTAACAAACATCCATACATCGATACTTATAAACTTTCGCATTTATAATATTGGTAAGATAGTAGGCCGTAGGTTAGAATGTGATCATTGTGAGAATGATTTGGGTTTTAACATAAATATTATAGAAATATTATATTAATATTTAGGTTAACCCGCGTGTTGTTTTTTTGTTGGACGGTCACCGTAGCCTAGTTGGTAGTGCTCCTGCCTACGAAGCTGGTGGTCCTGGGTTCGAATCCCGGTAAGTGCAAATATTTGTGTGATGAGCACGAATATTTGTTTCTGAGTCATGGATGTTTTCTATGTATTTAAGTATTTATCTATCTATATAAGTATGTATATCGTCGCCTGGTACCCATAGTACAAGCTTTGCTTAGTTTGGGGCTAGGATGATCTGTGTGACATTGTCGCTAGATATTATTATTATTATTATATTATTATTGCAGAACCGTCTAAAGGACAGCAGAATAGATAAAGGTGACGTACAATGCTCGTATAGTTCAAGTTAAATATCTTGAAAAGTAAGGAAATATGACGTTGTAAAGTGAACATCCAAACTAATATTATAAATGCGAAAGTAACTCTGTCTGTCTGTCTGTCTTTGCTTCACGCGAACCGATTTGTGTGAAATTTGGTACAGACATAGTTTGGAACTTGAGAAAGGACATAGGATAGTTTTTATTACAAAAATAAAATAAAAAATAAAATTTATTCCGGACATACAGCGCCATCTATTGGTCAAGAGTCGGCATCAATTCAGTACTGAAAATTCATCGGAAAAATCCAAATCCAAACTAATATTATAAATGCGAAAGTAACTCTGTCTGTCTGTCTGTCTGTCTTTGCTTCACGCGAACCGATTTGTGTGAAATTTGGTACAGACATAGTTTGGAACTTGAGAAAGGACATAGGATAGTTTTTATTACAAAAATAAAATAAAAAATAAAATTTATTCCGGACATACAGCGCCATCTATTGGTCAAGAGTCGGCATCAATTCAGTACTGAAAATTCATCGGAAAAATGTAAATAAATAGTAAAAAGGTATGAAAATATAATATAATTCAACTTTTAGTAGAAAGAAAATGCTCTAACGGAGTATAGATAATTCTATTAGTACTACGAGTATATGTCGAGTTGGTGATCGCGCAATGGTGTCGATCGTTACACGAGTTCGGTTCATGTTATTGTTTTAATTCATCGGAAAAAAGTAAATAAATAGTAAAAAGGTATGAAAAAAATAATATCAATATAATAAAACTTTTAGTACAAAGAAAATGCCCGAACGGAGTATAGATAAATAATCCGAGTTGTCACTATGCTCGATAGATGGCGTTGGGAGGAAATGCCAGTTTGTAAAATAACTAAAAGTAGTGAGCGTGGAAGAATGTTGCAACAATGTAAACTGCTGGTGTGGGATGAATGTACGATGTCCAATAAAAGAGCAATCGAAGCACTTCGTCGCACGATGAAAGAGATAAAAAATAATCAAGGTATTATGAGAGGAATGGTAGTTCTATTGGCCGGTGACTTCCGGCAGACCCTGCCGGTTATAGCAAGGGGCACACCGGCAGATGAAATCAATGCCTGTTTAAAAGCATCTGTGCTATGGACACATGTGCAAAAGGTTTCACTGTCGACGAATATGCGAGTATTACTCCATAATGATTGTCAAGCCGGGCAGTATGCTGCTGCTCTTCTGAAGATCGGCGAGGATCGTATGCCTACCGACTCCGAGAGTATGATCACGCTGAGCAGCGAATGATGCCAAATTGTGGATAGCACATACAATTTAAAAAATAGTGTCTATCCGGATTTACGCGCTAATATCGAAAATCGGGAATGGTTATGCGAAAGGGCGATATTGGCGCCAACAAATGAAATAGTAGGCCGGATAAATGACCAAATTATGTCTGACGTAGAGGGAGATGTCATCGAGTATCTATCAGTAGATAACGTCGTGGATACCGAGCAAGTGACATCTTACCCGACAGAGTTTCTCAACTCCTTAGAGTTATCAGGAGTGCCTTCTCACAAGTTGAGGATGAAAGTTGGAGTTCATGTGATGCTTATGAGAAACCTAGATCCACCAAGGCTATGTAACGGCACATGGTTACAAGTAACCTATTTAGGACGGAATGTCATTAAAGCCTTTATTATGACTGGAATGGCAAAAGGCGAAACTGTAATTATTCCCCGCGTTCCCATCATTCCAACTGATTTGCCATTCCAATTCAAAAGAGTTTAGTTTCCACTGAAAACTGCGTTTGCAATGACCATAAATAAAGCCCAAAGGCAAATGCTTAAAGTTGCGGGGGTACATCTTGAAAAAGCCTGTTTCTCCCATAGACAACCCTACGTTGCGTGCTCAAGAGTATCAAAACCACAAGACCTATATATTTTAGCAAAGGATGGCAAAACTAAAAACGTGGTATACAGAAATGTCTTGGTGTAAGAAACTTTAATAATCTTTAAAGCCTAAAATAATAGAAAATTTGTCAAGGGAAAAACAGTAATTTTTTCTGAAATGTCAAATCAAAATAATATTTTGAAAATAAGGGAAAAATAACATTTTCGCCTTTTTCGATCGGCAATAACGGCTTTAATGCCCTAAGTAAGTATACATATCTTCAATTCAAACGCAGAGCTCATTATGCTGATTTTAGAAGAGTTCCTTAGAATATCTTCCACATTTCATTTTTGAAGAGATCCCGCGAGATCGGGTACTATGTGGGTAAAACCAAAAATCTGCCGGAAGACACTATTCCACGCGAACGAAGTCGCGGGCAAAAGCTAGTTGTTTATATTCGCTTCAGTGTTGTTCAGCAACATACTTGCAGTTTTCTGTAATTTGAATACGGAACACTAAACAGAAGTAGTCGTAAATTAGTAAAGGTATTTCTTTAAGTATTTCCCTGTACTGTTACGTATTGTGACGTCACTCTTGGCAAGCGCAGGCGCTTCAGCCGCAACCAATTAATGTTTCATCTAGTCGTACCCTAATCACTAGTACAGGTGTTCCGCAATTAATACAGTGAATATATTCGTAGGAATATTAATAGCTGGTCTAGACTTGGTTGTTGACTGCAACAAAGTTCGTATAATCAAATAAACAGTTTATTAATATTATGGTAATTTGTAGGATGATCTGGAATTCTGAATTTAGTATTTACTGAATTCTATTTTACTAGCTGTGCCCTACGGTTTCACCCGCGGTAAACTTTATAAATCTAAGCCTATATGTTAATCCAGGGTGTCGGCTAGCCATAGGGTGTCCATACAAAATTTTATTAAAATCGCTTAAGCCGTTTAGACGTGAAGAAGTAACAAACATACACACTCACACACAGTCACAAACTTTCGCCTTTATGATATTAGTGTGATTTTATGTGTGTTAAGGGAACGCAGCATTATAGTGTCAACATCGAATAAATGAGTAGATACGTTTTAAGATTCAATGAAATAAAATTATAAATTAGCTGAACCTGCCTTTTGATAATTTTATAATTATTGAATAAATATATATGGCTCCCAAACCAAACGTATACAAGATTTTAATTATTCACATAACAAAGTCAAATAAAAGAAATATTAAATTACTTAAAAATATTAAACCTCAGGCTCGAGACCCGTTTTCGACCAGTCATCTTTGAAAAAGATTCATTTATGGAGTTAGATTCATGAAAAACTTGAGTCCATAATCAGGTGACTTGGAGTTTAATCGTCACTTTAAAATTAATGATATATAACATAAGCGACTTGGTCAATGTACTTGACCAACCTCTAAATACGCCAAAATTGTAATGTTTCATAGACCAATTATGTTACAGAGGTAAACAAAAGAGTATGCGGTTCATTTGGGGTCCTCAAACAGCTTCAGAAATTCTTGACATATTTTTTACTGGTGTTAATTAGGTTACATTTAATAAGTTTCTATAAGCTTGAGGATACAGCCTCACATATATGTGTGTAAGTGAGGCTTCTTATCCGTGAAATTGTTGAAATAATATTTTGTTATCAACATGCTTAAATTACTTTAGACCCGTTTGACAATTAGATTATAAAGAATATGAGTTTTTGAACAAATTCATAAGTTACAATGATAATGGTAAAATAATTTACAGTTAACTATATGTTAAAATATTCACTTGTTTATATGTTTCAGCCGGCCTAACGATGGATCATGCCACTTATCTTTTATTATACAGTTTTTGTTCGCTACTAAATCTCAAAACTAATAATAATAAAAATAATAATCTTAATTTATCCAAAAAACATACAGAGTTTGAAATAACTTAATATTTGGTTTGGAAATACATTAATCATAGTTTTATAACATAGATCTCAAATCTTAAAAACAATTTGAATTGAATTACATTAATATACAAACTACGTCAATAAATTCACGAGCAGAACTAGATTTAAATAACAGAAATTAATATATAAACTTCCATTAAGCAACAGATGTATGAGTAGGTACCAATGGTAATCGAAGACTTAAAAATCAAACAAAAAGTAAGATGTTTTATAAATACATACACATTATGTATGTATTTATACAATAATGTGTATAAATACATACACATTATTGTGTATGTATTTATATGTACGTGTAATTAGCACAAGATGTACTACAAATTAGAACAAGGTAGACGCACTACATACTTTTTAAAATAACCGAAAATGTTATGTCAGTTAAATACAGTCTATAAATAAAACAGAAAAGGTACGGAGGTTATGTGTGTTTATGGTTGTTGAGTTTACGAGATTTTTAATCAAAGAGAGTTTCAAAATTAAAGCCACCTGTCTCGAAAGTTCATTATTAAATTTTACAAAAGCGAAATCACACTCAATTATACTACAGTAAATAATTAATTTAACCAACGCACCGGCGCGGTGTTGGCGTGCCTCAGCGACCTTTATAAACAATTTCTGCTTTAGAATGTTACGTCCTAATTTAGATATTTTTATAACTTTGCCGCGTAAAATAAAAGTTAGGAAACCTGAATCCGATTACTAAAAAGCTAAATAATAAATAAATGAAATAATCATTTATTTCTCTCTTAAAGTTCAAACATTGGTTTTAACGATTTAAGAAACAAAAGTTTAGTTTTAGTTTATATTAAAGCATTGAGACAGCAGGAATTTGTACTAGGCTTAAGACCTTTATGGCAATTACTAAAAACACCGATTACTAAAAAGGTAAAAATTGTAAAGTACCCCGCGACACAGAGATTAGATTCCCTAGTTAGAGAGTTGTCTTTTATAAAAAACTAATATAGATCGTTGAACTTTATCAAGATAACCGTAAGATTGTAAAGCTAATTCACACTAAATTATATTACAGTACTACTAAGTTTTGGTACGTATTTCGGTATTTTTAGCATTCTCCGTAATAACTTTGAGGTATTTGAGATATTTTTCAATATTTTAGTACTGAGTGACACTAAGAGAAAATCATATGTTATTCACCTCAGACATAATATTACAGCCTTTAAATATTTTTGACATATTTATATTCGGAAAGAGGCAATAACACTTTGAACAAACTTCCTTCTTTTAGAGAATTTTACTTTGTGTTTAATAAGTACCCCGCGTTGAACTATAGTTGATAAGCCTTGTCAGAAGCCTAAGGATGTCTTGAACAACTCTGACAAGGAGACAAAATGCCCAAAATTAATAAATACGTATGCATTAATGAACAGTGTTGAACGAAACCCTTGGTTCCCAACACCGTCTATTTTTCCCAGATGATCGATGGCAGTAGGTGACGATCTCATTATTAGTTGCCAACCCTGAAAAAGTCATTGCCAAGTGCATTGTTAGACGAAAAACAAGGGCTGCCAATACAATTGTAGTCCGTTTCGATCTATTGTTAGCGGGAATATAAGATTAATGTTGCTATCTTTACGTTTATTTCGTAATGTAGATTATATCCGCATATTGACTTTTATGTCGCCTTGTATAAATGAATTGAGTACGCTTATAGAGGTTACTGATCTATTTTCAGAAGTAAGTATTCTGCTGATACCGGACTGAATTAATACGAAGTGTTTTTATCGGCATTCAGGTAGCATTTGCAAGGTCGAAATCACGTGGACGTAGCAACATCATGTGTGAAATGAACCGGGACGTTTGAGTCGATATGATATGTTATGATATCTCGTATGTTCCATTCACGACTTTACCAACCGACCTTACCGAAAATGTGTAAGTATGACTGAGAGAAGGATATAAATGTTCATACCTACTACTATTACTTTAGATAACACTGATGGGTTCTAAATAGTCAAGCAGTAAGCTATTAAAGACCACACTAGTAAATTCTTCTACGTCTGCTAGTTAAAAATGAATTACGGATGTTTGATTATAGTTTTTATTATTACTTTATCACCCCGTTTCAAATAATCCCAAAAAAAATCTATTCGTTCTTAGAGCTATTCATCCGATAATCTGAACTTAGTACAATTTCATCATTCGATCATATGTACGTAAAAACAAAACAAACGAATAAGTCAAGCGGCACACATTCCAGACTCCAAAGTAAACCATAATTTAATATCTGTTAGCAAAAAAATACAGTACAAAATAATACTGGTTGATTTTTGTTATGTTCCAAATTTTTTATACTATAATGAATAAAACACCTGTTGTTTCTCTTTTAGTATCAATCAGTACTAAAATATTGAGACGTCTTATTATAACAGTTACCAAGTCAAGTATAATAATTTCGCACATAGTTTTGAATCTTGAAATCTTCATAATCGTTACATCAGTCATCATTTTTAGAATGGTACTTTTTAATATTACTGAATCCATAATGAATCGGAAGCAGATAAAAAGTTTTTCTTTAAATTTAATTTCTTTAAATATTTTTTGTCTGTGTTTGTTTGCAATTTTTTATAAACTATACCCAAAGTTTCAGTCGAGTAAATTATCTTTTAAGTATTTTTTTGGTCTTGTCTTGGTAGAGATCTACTTGCGTACAGCACTTCGACCCTTCAGGTTCTTTTGTACTAAACTATTTGTGGGTAATCTTCTGCGTACTTACAATAAATACTAGTTTGTTAATTACATACTTAGAAAATATATTCCCAACGAA
The DNA here is from genome assembly GCA_951640165.1 of Pseudoips prasinana. Taxonomy (NCBI): domain Eukaryota; kingdom Metazoa; phylum Arthropoda; class Insecta; order Lepidoptera; family Nolidae; genus Pseudoips; species Pseudoips prasinana. The sequence continues at coordinate 10,861,272 of OX621241.1, read as the reverse complement.
TTTGACATACAGTACGACACAATTATTAACTATAATAAATAAAACAACGTAAACAAAGGTGTCGAAAAAATATTTTAATTTCCCTATATTTATGTTCAACTGTCAAGACATTCGACATCACTTTCAGAAATCAAGGCCAACTGCTTGTAATTTTATTGTACTAATTGATTTCTCTAGGCCTACAGTCGCTTTTAAATGTAGCCCAAAATAGCTCAACGGCCATTGGGTAAGACAATGCAAGATCTGCGTTGGCGCACTGAAACAGCTGTAAAAGATTCATTCACCGCGAGGACACTAATACAAACCTGACGTCCATACAATAACTACATTTCAGCGGTTGTGAACGTCAAATATTATTTTGTTGTTTCATTCGTTTCTATGACTAGGCAGGTACCTAATGCATGCAACATGTTCGACTATTTATCATCATGTGGCATTATCGGGTCGGGCTCATAATTACCAGGTGTTCGGGCGCAGCGCCTCCCGTAGTTTTGTCAATAAATACTTTTTGTATATATTTTCTTCATAAACCATAGACACTTTTATATGTAAAAATGTCATTATCTTTTTGCCATTGTTACATAATTCAGGTTTTTCACAAACAATACAATAGCGATATATTCATAAAAAATCGTTTTATTAATGGCACCAGTATGTCCTATCAGACACCAGGATTATCTGTATAGAACAATACTGAGCTACAACCCGATTTAAGGAAGTGGCAGTCTTCGGAAAGCATATTAAGAGGCTGACAACACACTATTTAATCGTAGTGTGAATGTATATAGTACCTAGTACGGGAGAAAATAGAGTGAGAAAATAGAGTGAGTAGAAAAATATCGAAATGCGTACAGAATCGATGTGAAATTTAACAAAATCGTTAATTCCGAGAAAAAAATATAATCTTATTGGAAAAATATAACGGAGTTAAAATTTTTTGATTTTATTTTGTGTTAAGCATTCTTCAGGTGACTTTGAAGTTCTTTTTTCGATTGAGTGAAAGTTGAACCATTTTTGGAATCAATGAAGTTCTTCAAAATATCTTCTTCTAAATTATATAGGTATGCTGTTTATGTTCTGTACCAATATGGATCGCGCCTTTGCCCACCTCCATTGAAATTGGTTAATGTTACCGTAATTTTTCATAACATTAAATGTTTAAAAATGCTTATAAATGAGCGTTTTTTTATTATCTTTTATTTCAGTTGTCAAATTGCTGTCTATGACACGAACCAATTACTGCACCTGTGTGGTATAACTCTGAGATATCAGATTGCCATAAAAAAAAACTCTGAGATATTGAAACAATAATTTTCTACAATCAGTTCTATACTAGAATAGTTCCGATTTACCATTTATTAAAAAAAATATTTGTTTTTTATTTTAGTTTTTAAGCTATAATTAAATATGATAACGTTTGGTTATTTATGAAATAAAATAATATACCATATTCAAACAAAACGTTTATTATTGACCGTAGGATTAATAGGAATTTTATGTTTTTTAAACAAATACAAGTATATATTTGTGAAGCATGTAATAAAAATGACATAAAGTACTAAAATACCATACAATAAAGCTTATCAAAGAACTCACCAAAATAATTTCAACCAGAAACCAAGCCAAGTAGACAAAGAAATAATTGAGCGAACTGTTTTAATATTCTTTTTGTGATTGAACTAGCAATTTCCTTTTTTTCAGATTTATTCCTTAACTACTACTTGACATTGTTTCTTTTATAAATTTTACGAACGGAAAGTACTCTCCAGGTTTTAAATCCCTTGCGAGTGCCAAAATACGCGGCATAAATTTCCGTATCTTTCGATATGCTTTACTTAAAAGTTATTTTTCCACTGATCCAAAGGTTTGTAGACCTGAGCATTTAATATACATTTCAGCTTGATAGTCCCAACAATCCCTATGAAAAATAATCTTGTCAGGCGGACAAACAAGTAATTCTATAAAGTTCCAGTTTTTCTTATTCCAAAAAAGGAAATTTAACTAACATGGTGTCACCTATGTTGCTTTGATTCAACAAATATACAGACATATAAATTTCTTACAATAGACCGGAGTTTTTGGTTGGGATAAAATAACATACACAGTTTCAGTCAGTAGTAACACAGGTTATATCCTAGCACGGGAGTGGGTTACTTTTCTTGATTTTGGTTGTTTTTGTATTTAGTATTAACTATGTCCTGATGTACCTATGTATTATTGAAATAAAGATTTATTATTATTTTTATATATATTCTTCCAGCAAATCAGACATATACATTTCTTACAATAGATCAGAGTTTTTGGTTGGGTTAAAATAACGTTCACTCAATTATTACAATGTTTTATTTTTATGAATTATACAATACAGTGACGGCCTTATAACTAAAAACATTAAGGGTACAATCCTATAAGTGACAAAATATTTTAGATAAAATTTTTATTTTACAGCATTGATTACATTCAAACGTCTGAAAAACCAATTGGAAACTGTATATTTTGTCACAGCAATAATTATTCTTCTCCTTATTTCATAAATCTAATTGAATTATTACTGCAATATGTAGAAACTCGTATAAAAGTAATATCGTGTTAGCTTCGACGCTTTAAAACTGTTCTCAACAATAATAATTTTAAACATTAATTTATAATCATTAAACACAATTCATTCAAATTTTATCTTTATAAGTAAAAATAGAGAACCCGAACTGATATTGTTCTTTATTGATATTGTTTTGTCCCTTCCGATTAGCTGCGACCACACAAGTTGATCGTAGTTTAGTGACCAAATGAGACATATTTTTTTTTATTCAGTTTTACGGCTCTGGCTTCTTCGGCCTTATGAGCCTTCCGTAAAATAAATTTTATTTATTTCGTCATGTCAAGTAAAGTCCGTCACAGTCAAGTCATACGTAGTCCTTTTCGTACACCAGTAAAGCAGTGGAGACTTTACTCGAGGCTAATATGGAGTTTAAGATTCAACACAGAAAATCGCAATTCACGGCAATATGGCACTTTCCTCCACTTGTGTACGTTGTCCGTGATGTTATGTCTAAAATCCACCATACACACAAAAACTTAAATTTACACCAATTTATGAAAATGAAACAATGCCCTGATGCGTTTTTTTCCGCGTTGGCGCCAAAACCCCAAATGAGACATAATACATAGTATTGCTATTGTTAAAAATATAGTTTATTTTATTGAGAAAAAATACAGTGTCAATTATCTATGGTAGTATAAAATAAGGATAATGCAGGACTTTTTAGCATGTTCGAAATGATACCTTAGGTAAACATAATCTAAAGCATATAGAGTTCGGTGCAACTTAGACCTTTTTTATATATTCGAAAAACACTAACTATTTATAACATTTTTTAATTAAGTACAAATTTGTATGCTGTGAATTTCCACTGTTTCTGAATTAGCTTCAAACCACGATTGGGTTAGAAATTATTCTTCATACAGATTTCAGAAATTGTCTTAGCGATAGTGAAAATAAACATATATAATTTAATTATTTTTTAAGAAAGCCTCTTTTGATTTTACTTCGCGTATTCGTTTTTAGTTCCTGTTTACGTTTCTGAGAAAAGGGTCTTGGCATAACCTTTTTGCAGAATGTAGGAAAGAATTACTCGTTTTTGAGCAAAATCTGAGTTATTTGAAGTATTCAAGTTTTAAATCCAAGTAAGTAATAGGTAAATACGGCCTTCATTTTACAATTTACAAATTCTTTAGGGCACGTCTAGTCGACGCTTAGAAAAAAGGATTATATTATACTTCTTTGAAGATAAACACAATGAAAAACTAATATAAATAATAACAGTATACGGACAGCAGTCTTATATTTTACCTTAATCATTTAAGTATTAGAGGTTTAATTTAACAGTTTATTAAACTTAAAAGTGGTTTATATTTCAGAAAACTTTGTTCAAAATTTTAAAATGACTTTTAATTACAGTTGTCTCTACTACAAAGATATTTTAAGACTTGGGTCCAAACTTGGAATGGATCAAACCACTAGTGGCTGGGTTAACAACCTCTTAAAGCTGAGAATTATAAGGAGAGGCATCGCAGAAAAAGGGTGGGGTGCCCTCGCCCCTATAGTGGAATATAGTGGTGGTTGATGATTACGACGCCTAAACCAATAGTGCTACTCCACTTTTGGCTAAGCTGATGACGTTACGACTCTGATAAAAGGCATCTCAGAAAACATCATTATATAACCTTATGCAATTTGCCTTCGACATCGTACAACAAAGCTGCGATCAACATGAACTAACGGTCAAACCAAAGAAAACAGAATTGATCCTTCCTATTCACATACAAAAGAATACCAACTACCCAAATTGTTTAGACAGCAAGCTTAACTGGAACAAACACATGGAGGTGAAAATGGCCGAGCAATCTTCTGGCAATGTAGCAAGACTTATAGTTAGAAAGTGGGACCTTCAACCATCTTTGACCATATGGCTTAACAAATTGATGAACTCCCCTGATGACGTATGGTGTCGTTGTGTGGTGGCTAAGCACGCCAAGAACAAAACCCCAAAGCTTCCAAAGACTAGCATATTTAGCAACTACAGAAAGCATGAGAACTACATCCACAGATGCCCTAGAGGCCTTACTAAATATCAGACCACTGCACCTAGTGGTCCAACAAGAAGCCGCAGCAATAGCCATAAGGCTCAGCAAAATTGGGTTGTGGAAGCACAATAACAGGGAAAATCACACGTGCCTCAAATACTTTTGCATTTGATGAAAACTGTTAAACTAACGGATGGATCAAAAAGAAACGGCTCCTGTGCCAGCCAGCGTCTTCTCCTATCCTGGGACATTATTTACACACGGCAATCTGATTCCAAATTAAGCAGAGCTTGTACCATGGAAACCAGATAACTGATATACTACATGTACTATTTTTCTTTTGTAAATACATACTTATATAGATAATTACACCCAGACTCGGTACAAACAGACATGTTCATGCACACAAATATCTGTCCTAGGTGGGAATCGAACCCACGACATCCGGCGTGAAAAGCAAGCATTTGCCAACCACGCCAACAGGCCCATCCAATGACCTCAACATCAACTACTCTGAGTAGTCTTAACTCTATTTCCTAAGCTAAATTCGTGGGAATAACACAAGCAGCAACACCAGTCACGTCTCGACAGGTGTATGGTAAATCCATAAGCATAATCTCAGAGAGAGCTTCAGTGCTTCAGGTCTTAAAGCGCAACTAATTTCACAGTGGACTCATCCTGGCGTGCCACTGTGTACTCGAAAAGTTTTCATTGAACAACAATGTCACATGACAATAGAGGATTTCTCTTGCATAATACCAAATTCTGGTCATGGTTCTAATGTGAGTTTAAGTGGGAAGGCAGATCCACGTAATGTAATAAAAAAAAATTTTAAACCATCAAACATACATGATAAAGTCAATAAATATACTAAAAAAAATTGTATTAACCTGGTGCACCAAAATATTCAAGGTTTGATGGGAAAAGAGCTAGAATTGGAGCTGTTTTTGAATTGTAACAATATAGATATTTTATGTTTAACTGAGCACTGGCTAAAACTCCATCAATTCATTTTCAGCTTCAATAATCACCAGGTTGTAAGCTCGTTCATCAGGGAAAAATATATTCATGGTGGCTCTCTAATTCTAATAAATAAGTTGTTAAAGTTTAAAGAAAGAAGTGATGTTGTGAGCCTCTCTGTTGAGCGAGTTGTAGAGATTTCATGTGTTGAGTTGGAGCAATTTATTGTTTTGAGTCTTTACAAACCTCCTTGTGCACCATTTGATACTTTTTCAGATATTATGGAGGATGCATTAAATAAATTATCTAACAGCCATAAAACAGTTATTATTTGTGGAGATTTTAATATAAATATTTTGGAGAAAAGCACAATAAGTTGCAATTTATTAAATTTGTTTAAATCCTATAATTTATATCACAATTTTACAGAACCAACTAGAGTAACTGCTACAAGTGCTACATGCATTGATAATATATTTAGCACTGTAAAACCTTTATTTAAATCAATAATCAATAAAATTCAGTCAGATCATTCAGGTCAGTTGGTAACTTATTCAAATGCTCCAAAAATTAAAAGAAAACTTATAAGCTATATTCCATTTAGTGAAAACCGCTTAGAAAAATTTAAATGTAATATAGTAAAACAAATAGCATGGCTGCCCTATCATGATAATCCGGATCACTTGTACAACTCTTTATTCAATTTGATTAATGATGAGTTCTGCACAATGTTCACACCCAAACAACTGTCTGTAAGTGACCGTCTGGTATTCAGTGATTGGGCAACTCCAGGCATCTATAAAAGTCGGAATCGGTTGTATGAATTGTATGAAGAAAGATCCCATAATCATAATACAGAGTTTCAAGAATATGTGAAACAATATGCCAAAACATTTAGACGAGCCTGTACCGCTGCTAAATCTTTGCACATAAAAAAGATACTTAAATCTTCTACAAATATAATCAAAACTACTTGGAAGATAATTAATGCTGAGACAGGTAAAACAAAAATACGTAGTCGTGATTTTAACTTAGTAATAAACAACATAGATATTAAAGGCGATTTGGAGATTGCGACTGAGTTTGAAAAATATTTTTCGGATATTCCAGTCATACTTACTAACTCTCTTTCATGTTCTTCTACATCTGCTGAGCAGATACTCAAGCAAAGCGTAGGGTCGTGTGACACAGTTTTTGAATTTTCGGTGGTTAGCCCTAAAGATATTTTAAATGCTTTCAAGAGTATTAATATGAAAAACACAAAGGATCTGTGGGGTCTATCTGTTAAGACTGTTTCATCAATTATTACTATAATCGCCCCACACTTAGCTACTGTGTTCAATTGCTGTGTTGCATCAGGTGTATTTCCTGACTTGATGAAGTATAGTAAAATCATTCCTTTGTTTAAAGCTGGTGATACTTCAGACCCTTCAAATTTTCGACCTGTTTCCGTGCTGCCCACTCTTAGTAAAATATTTGAAAAGCTTATGCTTAGCCAGCTGCTCAGACACTTTAATATACATAATTTGCTACACCGGAAACAGTTTGGATTCACAAAGGGTTGTTCAACCATAGATGCAGGGGTCAACTTATTAAAAAGTATATTCGCGGCGTGGGAAGACTCGCAAGATGCATTAGGTATCTTTTGCGATTTGTCCAAAGCGTTCGATTGCGTTCATCATGATACTCTGGTCAGAAAATTACACCACTACGGTATTAGGAACAAGGCTCTCGAACTTCTGACTTCTTACTTGGGCAATAGAATTCAGAAGGTCGAAATAAACGGTAAAATATCTCCGGGATCTCCAGTGGTAATGGGCGTCCCACAGGGGTCAATTCTGGGCCCATTTTTGTTTTTAATTTATATAAATGACTTACCTTACTACGTAAGGGATAAGCATGAGATTGTGTTGTTTGCAGATGATACTTCCCTGACGTTCAAAATAAACCGACAATTAAGCAATTTTGACGATGTTAATGATGCAATCTCTAAAGTTGTTCATTGGTTTAATGCCAATAATCTTGTGCTTAATGATAAGAAAACTAAAGTCATTAAATTCACTACACCGAATGTGAAACAGGCGACAACCAATGTACAACTTAATGGAGCTAGGTTGGACCCTGTTGAATCAACTGTGTTCTTGGGTATCACTATTGACTCAAAGCTACAATGGAGCCCACAAATAGAAAAACTGTCCGGCAAATTAAGTTCTGCAGCATATGCAGTGAAAACTATTAGACGGCTGACTGATGTTGACACAGCTAGAATGGTTTATTTCAGTTATTTTCATAGTGTAATGTCCTATGGAATTCTTCTCTGGGGTAGCTCTGCTGACATTGACACCATATTTATATTGCAAAAAAGAGCTGTAAGAGCTATCTATAATCTTGGCCCGAGAGTGTCTCTAAGAGAAAAATTCAAAGAGGTCAACATTCTAACTGTACCATCTCAGTATATATATGAAAACTTACTATATGTGCATAAAAATATCGATTCCTTCTGTAAAAGGAGCGATACACATAATGTAAATACTAGATATAAGAATAATCTCATACTGCATACTACCCGTCTCCACAAAATAAGTAACTCTTTTATGGGGCAATGTATAAGATTCTATAACAAACTTCCCAATGATATTAGAGAATTGTCTACGAATAAGTTTAAAAGAATTATTAAAGCCAAATTGTGTAGCAGGGCATATTACAAAATTCCTGATTATTTAAGTGATAAAAGTGCTTGGGATGGAGTTGTTCTGAGTCAACACACATGATTGTAATTAATCTTAAGTATATTTTATTTTAAAAAAGGATTCCTACTGAGTTTTCTGGCAGTGTTTCTCAGTAGCTGCCACGTCATGCACTGCACGGTAGGGTAAAAAAAATATGACGATTCCACATAAATGTAAATTTTTTACGGAATAAAGTTACTTTGACTTTGACTTTGACATTACAGTGGTTATAATGACACAGTGGATCACTAGGAAATGACACTCTGGACTAGTTAACAAAAAAGGGATCGGAAAGGACAACAATAGGACGTTAACCAATTTTACCCACCTGTTCTCGAGTAGTGACCATGAACCAGAAGAGGCAGCGTGAACAGGCCCTCAACAAGGTGGATGAACGATCTTACAAGGGTCGCTGAAGCCGTTGGATGCGGCCGGCACAAGACCAGCCATTGTAGACATCCTTGGAGGAGGCCTTTGTCCTGCAGTGGACATATTTCGGCTGATATGGTGATGATGATGTATCTAACAGTGCTTACTTCAAGCTTTCATACATTATATCGTCATCAATGCCGGTTTTGTAAGGTAAATCATGTGCACCCTGCACAGAATCTACTTTAAAAAACCGAAAATTAGTAGGTATGTCGGACATAACCGAAGTAATAGACAGATCGTTGTTAAAGTGCCTCTTAATCCGCCAATCAGCTAGCTGATCGTCAGTTGGTTGAAAAGCTGAAATATAACTAGGCGCCATGCTTTTACTACTTCTTGTTGATTTCATTCTATCAAATTTTGGAATAGCGGGATCGGGAACCATGAATATATTATTTCTATCATAATTATTTGCAAACTCGTTTGATAACTCTTTTCTTATAGGCACTTTTGGAGGCAAAACTAGAGCGTCCACCGTTTTATGTTTCACAAACAAAATTCGATTGCTGCCTCTTAAAAGATGTGGATATTTGCGAATTAAAACATAGACGCAAACTGCTCCAAATGACAAACACACCAAACCAGTGCAGAAATATAGATATATTTCAAACTTTTGAGAAGTACTTCCCAATCTTAATAGTAGTTCAGTTGAATTCTGGTAAATCACACACTTATTTGTTTCAATAGCCCCAGAAACTAATAATATAGGACAAAAAGTATATTGTGCTTTTATATCTGCATTGTAAACTTCAAATGAACCGGGGACACTATTAACACAATACACTTCATTTGGACATGTAGAAAGATACCATACAAGACCAAGATTATCAGTTTGAGATGCAGCTATCCGAACCAATGAGTATGTTTCTGTTTTAATCAAAAAAGACAACTGAATCCATTCATTTTCTAAAACCTCGTCTTCGTTCACTTTAGAAGTCTCTATCTCTGATCTAGAAATTGAATGAGATGAATAACATTCATGTGATCGTACTGGTGAATACATTTGCAATACTGAAGTTTCAGCAACCCTATTTTCGTTATAGCATCCGTTAATTACATAAATAAAATTAGAAATATTTGTTGATTGAACTGGCATTACATTGGAAGTTAAATTATGTACTTTATTGGTTACTTCATGTGCAGAACAATTCTCAATTTGAGATATAGTTTTACCTTTAAATGATTCTGGAAATTCACAATATGGATCACTAAGCAACATATCCATAGCGGTTAACTTTATCAGATCAATTGCTGAACATCCACAGTACCATGGATTGTACTGCAAATTAATTCTTGGCTTGGGATTTGAAAGCATCATCATACTTTCAAATAATCCGTCAAGTATATGCGTAAGGTTGTTATTATTCAAATATAATATCTCTAATTCATTAAAACTGTCAAATGTCCCAAGACCTATAAACGATATTTTACAGGAGTTGAGATACAAAATTTTGCAATGTTTAAGGCCAGCAAAACTGTGTTTATTTAGCACGTCAGGGAAATTATTATTAGAAAAGTCTACTGTGCTTAACTTTTTCAGTTCTGGTAAGCCCGTGACGCTGGTAGGATCCCATTCACCACTTTCAGTTACTGTAAGACTTACTAAAGATTCGATCACAGGTCGTAAAGCGTTGGACTCAACATTGAACATTCTACAACGTTTGACGTGAATTTCTTTTAAGCTTGAGAGGCCAATGAAACTGTCACTGGTCCAAGTTTTGATAGTTAGATCACGTAGAAGCAATTTTTCGATACTGCCTGTATATTGGTTCATGAACGCTTCATTGGGAATATGCATTAGGTTTCCTCCAAATATGTTTAGTTCATATAGCCTGTATCGTACTGAAGACAGAAAGTTAACTGGCAATGTTTCGTTGAGGAACATGGGCTTGTACAATGTAAGCTGAATTCTTATACAACCGTCGTCACCAGCTCGCTGAAAACCAAAAAAAAAGAACATATTAATTTCCATACGCGTGAGGTCACGCATGTGGAAGATCTAAATAATGTACAATTTTACGTGTATGCTACGTGACTGACGGCAATGAATGTCACATTATCTCATCCCATGGAGGACGTAAGAATAGGCCCGGTGGAGTATATACCAGAGAAGGGCATCAGCATTCCTCTAAGTATTGACCATCATGCTGCGATCGCCAACCCGTCCGACAAGAGCGTGGCGATTATGGCATACCGCCTAAATGATGGACATAAAATAACCGTCTCAGACTGCTGCGGCGGCCTTGCTATTCCCCAGTAACTATTATTATTAACAGCTGTGGTAACGTCGGAGCGTGGGTTGTTAAGATCTTTTAAGGGTAGCAAAAAGCCGCTGGGTGCGGGTAGCGCAAGACCGATAGTTGCGAGGATCTTTGGGACCTAGGTCCAGCTGTGGATGTATTTCAGTGACATGTTGATGATGATAATTACATGTATGTGTCGGCTTTTTTATCTTCAAAAGATAATACTATAACTTTAAGTAGAAGCCTCAAAACATCCAAGCTAATATTGGACAGTGCCTTTTTATACTATTTGAACTTTTAAAAGAGAATACTTTTGAAAGATATACCTATATTCTTATTGAGTCATGTTAAAACCTTAGTAACATAAAATATATGTGCGTGTGTGCAAAAGAGAGCACTGGAACGTTCCAGTGGAGTTACCAGGGTTCTTCTATGTATATTTGCCGAAGAAGTCCACCGTGGGGTTTTAGTCGGTTGAAATCCGATATAACCTATCGGGCATTAACCCAGGCGTTTGGTAGTGTTGACGAATATCTCACCAAAAATAAGTTTCAACTTATATTTCCTACAAATATTACGTCATAGTCAAATAGGTCAGATATTAAATAGGTCAGGTACAAATTGTTTATGATTTATTCAGAATTTTACGTCACTCTTAGAATACGTATCTATAACTTATTAGGTACTTTAGATTTTAGAGACTAGTTAAATGTAATTAAATTAAGATCGTATCCATATTAAACTGTTGTGGAACTCTGTAATAGGCTAAGTGTACTCGTATTTTTAAAAACGGCAAGTATCTTATTAATATAGCTGTAGAATTTCCTTAAATAAATAAATAAAGAAAACAACGTTTTACCAGTATTGTACGAAGGACATCATCTATATATTTTCCATAGTAGGGGGCCTCTTCACATATAACCCGGCATGCTTGAAAGTGACAGCGAGAATGAGGCATGGGCATCGGATGCGGCGATTTAGGCAAAGTCATGAACACTATAATGATAAAACTTGCCACTGTGAGGGTGCCAAATATGGTTTGAACCACTATGTGTAACCATCCATTGCTGCATGATGCGTTCCTGAGGAAAAGAAGAATAGCTATTATGAAAATTTGTACTATAGTGATTAAATAAATTTCTCATCGGCTTAAGGACGGGATCCCGGGGATAGGATGGTATAGTATACAGTATGTGTTTCGTCGTCGCTCCTTGTCGTGAAAGTTGATAAAATCCTTTAAAATTTGTTCGTTTTTTGTGTACCAACGTGAGTACATATACTTAAAGTCTAGTGTGACTGTATCCGACCTTTAACTTAAATTAAAATACTAGTATGCAGTTATAAAATAAAATTGGATTCCATTCAGATAGATTTTAAATTATCAGACTTTAGATTGCTGATTTAAATTTTAGACTGCTAATTTAATGACATAACGTTTTTGCGCTATCGGAAGATCAGCGTCCCAGTAATAATTTACTGTACACACGGCTACACGTCAAGCTAACATTTCCAGTATAAGCTGATCTTGCGTTGTATAGGATTTACATACAACGAGAGGTCAGCTTATATTGGAAATGTATAGCTTGATATGTAGCCGTGTGTACACCTGCTGAGGTAGGCGCCTTACCCTCGCTTATACGGATAATGTTGCATGCTTACAAATGAACCCCTATGTAAACTAAGTTAAGTAAAGGATTATCGGTGATTGTGGGAATAAACCTTTATGTTTTCCTTTATTTATTCTTTCTTTAATATGTGGTTTAAATTATTTAATTTTAATCACTGGTTTTTAAAACATTTATTTACAATTCATTATTTTTATCCATAGCTTTTTTTAAGTAATTGTAAGAATGGTTATTTAAAGAATGTAAATTTAATATTGTTAACTAATGTTAACAAATAAATGTCGTCTTATTGCCTTTATCTGAGGGTGCAACAGCTGATTGGGGAAGTGGAATGGATCACCAACATGCATTCATTCTCCCAGTACTTACCATCTAAAGGCCATACGCCTTTAGATGGTATTTAAATTTGCCTTTAGATTTGCTCATATAAAAAAATAAGCGTCAAAAAGAAGTAACTTAAATTTAAATGAGTACCTAAGAAGTTTTGTTACACTTAATTAGTTATATTTTTATCGCAGTGATGCCCGTATTATACATATTATATCATGCCACACAGGATAAAAGTATATTTATTTATTTATTCCGGAAACATACAGTCGTTAACAAACAATACAATATAAGACCAAATTACAATAAGACCAAAAAGTTCCATTTATTAGTTACGAATATTATAAGACCTTATACAAAAAAGGCGAATACCTACTTAATACAATATAAACAGAAGAATAGAAAAGAAATAATGTCTACACAAATACAAAAACAGAAATAAAAAACTACATAAGCTAACCGTTGGTAGAGAAGAAATGTCTGTCGCATCAGTATTTAACCAATACAATAGACGTTTCTTCTACAATATTGGTATTGTGAAAATAACAATACAAAACCGTAATTAAGGTATTTAAAAATCTCGAAGAAACCTTGTAAATTATGCAACCACTTTCTTATTGAAACTATCCAGAGACAAAGCAAGTATGTGTATGTATATGATACTTCTTTTTAAACATATAACTAACTCGAACCTCTCTTTATGACAATTAATGAAAGCAAAATTTTATAACCCACTCCGACAACTATAGAAAAAAATAATTATCTAAATTAGTTCACAAACAACGGATAAATTGTCTAACACCCCTATCAAAAAGAAACTTTAAATTGATAACTTTTTCTGTTGAATTTCGTACTTAAATCTATTCTATACATATAATAAAATCGTAGGAAAGTCAAAACTGTACATTGTATATTTTTATAAAAGGATACTTAGGGCGTGATCTATACATATAATAAAATCGTAGGAAAGTCAAAACTGTACATTGAATATTTTTAAAAAGGATACTTGGGGCGTGATCTACAGTGGATATCGAAGCCAAAAATATAGTTTTTAGAATTTTTGTCTGTGTGTCTGTATGTATGTCCTGGCTAAACTCAAAAAGTAGTGCATGGATTTACTTAAAATTTTGCATGAATTTTACTAAGAGGTCGGGTCAACATATAGGCTACATATTATCACGCTATCACCTACGAGGGACGAGCTGTGATAATTTATAAAATTTAACGCGGGTAATTCCGCGGGGCCCAGCTAGTATCAAATATAAACAAACTTAACACGAGAAGAAAATGTTTTGTTATCTGTGCCAGTCTGCTATGGCTCTGCAGCTCTTCTAGAAACTTGGCAAAATGCACCAACCTTTGCATCCTAGCATTTATAAAAGAAATAAAAGAAAACTCCTTTGTGGAATAAAGCGGTTACTCCTTGTCGTTATTACGTAGATAATGATGTTTGCATTTCAACAAGAAACATGAAATTTTAAACTTAAAAGTAAAGAGAAAATCTTAAAGGAGGTAAAGCATAGCGTTTTTTAGCTCCATGAGCAACCCGACTAAGTTACTTCTCTTATTTAACGCTAAAAGTAATATCATGCAGGCTAGCTGAGGCATCTATCCTAGATTCCTCAGCGGCGAGGATCACGTTGGCCCCTTAACACGTGATCGGTAATCCCGTGCAAGTGATCAGACCCTCATTTCGTATTTCATCTTTTTACTTCAGCGGCCGCTTGACCTGTGGCCCGAACCCCGTAAGGGTGCCCTCAGGTATTAGTCGCTTAAATTAAGCTACTGGTTGAGAGCCTTTTGTACTAGCCAACTGCTCGTTGTTTTCAAATCTTTAGTTTTAATATACTATTGCTAAATGTAACAATAATAGCATAGTAACTTGCCGAGGGAATATTGCTCAGAGAACGGGCAGACGTCTCTTTGTCCTATGAGCATTATACTGCGATGACCAACCCGTCTGCCAAGCGTCGTGATTATGGCATACCCTTCCAAATGATAGACACAACTCCATTGTATAATTTTTTTTGGGGAGGCCTTTGTCCAGCTGTGGTCGTCTTTCGGCTGACATGGTGATGATGATACTAGACACAGTCTGTCTTTCGTTGGTTAGTTGATGAAAATATTGGATTTATTTTATTTACCCAAATATTGGTGCCACGATTTTCTATAACCTTGCTGACTTCAATATTCTGGTACACACGGCAACATATTAAGCTTTACATTTCCAGTATAAGCTGACATCTTACTATATGGAAATCCTGTACAACGCGAGGTCAGCTTATACTGAAATAGTATAGCTTGATATGTAGCCGTGTGTACATAACAATATTTATATTGGTCATCGTAAAATTCTGTAATAATCCTGTTATTATATCTCTCATACCGCCACATATAAAAGCCCAACCGTCTAAATGTGAATGTGTTAGAACTTTTTGTACTTGACGTAGATATTTTGATACCTATTATAAATGTAATAGTTTGTTGCTCAATAATGCCAGAACAGCTAAACGGATATGAATGAAATTTAAAATGGAGATCGACATGAGATGAAAATAGGGATGAAATGATGAGAGGAGATAAATTAACACAAATACTAAAAGTAAATTGCTGAATTGCGGGTGACAACGTGGCTTGCAGCTATACTTGTTATAGTAAAATGTGATTTTAATACCTTGACGTATGTTTACAGTTTTTCAAAAATGCCTCACCGTTTAGCAAATATGACTATAAACTAAATAACACGCGCCAAAGGGTTCCTATCTCTTTCGGGTTCGAACCTCGGCTCATGGCGGTTACTCACGTGAAGATTCATGAAAGGATTGATCTTTAGGAACGTTTTGTACAACTCTACATTAGCACCCAGAGACCGTAGGCTCGTCATCCGGTTAAACATCAGAGAGGGCATTTTATAGATACGAATGAAAAGTAAGGTCCATGGAAGGCGATGATGGTCGTGGTTCGATCGCGGTCGTACTCTCGAGTGTCACTAGAGTATCTAATAGCCTCGACTTGTTCTAGGTAAGTCGTGATATCGTCATTTGGATCATCTAAAACGTTCCTGGAAAGACGGTGCTTATGGGAGAAAACGATTGGGGTGTATTTGACTGCCGCGACTACCTAACTTGTATGGTGCAAATATATAAGAGTGTATATTTACTCGTAGATGTAATCACGCAATAACGGCTAAATGAATAGGGATGAAATTTAGAATGGAGATAAATTGCACCTTGAATTAACACTAAGCATAAATGACAACTACATATACTACTTATAAAAAGAAAAAATAATTTGAATTATCTTACCTCACAGCAGAGGATATTCTTTCAGTTTTTGAGAACGGACCAGATACGACCATTTGTATCCCTCTTTTCAAAGTCATGTGGATTCGTATCACATTTAATGACTAACGATATCTCCCACTAATCCATTGTTTGATAAGCTGTATAATAATATTGTTTTGACTGCCTATCGGCCCATTACCATTCGTCATGATAAACTTTGTAAGCACTAAATAAATCTACTGACTTTTGTTACATGACCTATCCCATTTTGTAAAATAATCAAGTTTTTTTGTTACTGAAATATAGTTACCACTCGTATTCGGTTATCTGTGTGTCGCAGAACATAAAAGTCTCACGTAAGAATATAGGTTTCCGCACAGCTATTCTGTCATTAATAAATAGTTGTGAGTAAACTATTTGAATATTATCCATATTTATTTATAAAAATCGTCCAAAATAAGAGGAAGGAGTTGGATTTCCGATATAAAAATCATACTCGCTACTTGGGAGATCTTCGCCAGTAGCTGTACATAATAAACTTGTTATACAGACAAATGTTCATGCCCGTATGGACTTACGATGTATAATTGTGGGGTAGTGCCAAAAAAGCAACATTAATATCGTCCAAAGATTAGTCTCTAGACTAGATTGTAATACAAATTAAGTACTATACATGGTACTTTATAACACAACAAATAAAAAAAATACACAATATTTAATAATACCGCCCAGAATATCATATCACTCCAGTAATTGGCACAATCATGAGTGGATATCGTTTAATATCTTTAAGTAAATTGGATATAGAACATAAGAAAATTACAAAGTTTTTAGAGCCATGGGACAGGCAGAATATGTGCAAAACCTATTTTTACTAAAATCGGCAACATTAATACATAATATAAACAATATAAAAGTTTGCACAACTTTCTATTGTTTACATGAATCAATGTCTACACAGCTTAGATTTTAAGAAAAACTAAGGAATTGGGCAACAGATTGATATAAAACAACTAGTTAGCAAATTTTAGGCTGAAAGTGCAGCGCAGCGGTGGTAGCGGTATTGCGGGTGTTTTCTTTATAAAAAAAAGCATGCGGAGCAGTCTTTGTGGACTGCCGATAAAAGTGAAAACAATTTTTTTACACTTCTATCATAAATATTTTATAGACTATATAGATTTGAAGTGTAAAAAAAATATTTACACTTCTATCGGCAGTCCCCAAAGACTGCCCTGCATACTGTTTATTGTTTACATTTTTAATTAAAGGTTGCCTTTTTGCACTAAGTGATGATGATGTATTCCCGGCCGAATTTCGGCCACGGCGGCCATTCTCAATAGAGATTAGCCAATTGCGCAGGACATATTATAGTGCACAAGTATGTGCGCAAACACAGGGGCACTTTCTATTTCATCACTCTCATGATCCGATGGGACGACTAGCGACACGACCGGAAATAGGTCAGGTACAGGACCGACGGCTTTACGTGCTCTAAGTTTCAAGGACGGCAAAGAAGGGTACTTTTGAATTTACTTTTGTCATCTATACAAATAAATAAAATTAGAGTGTCTGTTTGTAATATTGAAATAACCGGTTTTTACTACATAAATATGAATATATGTACGGTACATACACCAAAATAACATTTTTTACAATTTTTGTCTGTCTGTCTGTCTGTTTGTTCCGGCTAATTTCTGAAACGGCTAGACTGATTTTGACGGGACTTTTATTGGCAGGTAGCTGATGTAATAAGGAGTAACTTAGGCTACTTTTATTTTAGAAAAAAATCTTTTATTTTACTAATAAACAAAAAAATACAATATAAGCTAATTAACACGCGGACGAAGTCGCGGGCACAGCTAGTTGTTAATATATTGATATTTCAAATTGTTGTACAACAAAAACTGTAATAAAAATGTATATAGATATAACACGATGTACAATGTAGATAAAGTGAGTAATCATGAAGTGATTGAACGCAGTAATTTCACGGACAAGGGCCTTTATCGCTTGCCAGCCTGAATGCGCCGTTGATCGATTGGTTTCAAGGGATTTACTGTTGTTTTCATTTTCTATCATTGTACGAATGAAAAGGAGTGGAAATGGGGATAAATTAGAATTGGGGTAGTATTTTATAACTTAAAGCTTCGCGTTATATTGTTTTACGACATTATTTCCGGGTTATAAGACCTGGACAAATGAGGGACAGTGGTGGACAAAAATTTTCACGGTGCGCTCTTAGTACAGACGCCAGCACATCCAGCTACCCACAGCTATTGGGGTAGCTGGACTTACTTTATCACAAAAACATAAGGTTCATTTTATATTGGGCAAATTTGACAGATTGGGGTAGCTTGATGTGCTGGCGTCTGTGCCATTAAGAGATTGCCTTTTTATTTTGTCCGCCATAATCGATTGCCTGCAAAGACTTTTTGAAGAGACTAATCTTTAGTACATTATTTTTGAGGCAGCCATAGCCAGTTGCTCTCACCCTAAACGATCGGCGAGATTAGGTACGTGCCCTGTCTAGATAGACATCGCCAATGTGCATCTCTGTGCTTTAGTTGGTACTATAAGTTCTCGGTCCCAATTGTAGTCGTTAAGATATTTCTTGTTGTGTTATTTTTTGTTGTTGAGCCACCCGCAAAAAGTGTTTGCGGATGAGTATGTCGCACTCGACTTAAACTGACCTGTCGTGAACTTGGCGCCTGGTGGGAACAGCCCCGGGGAGCCTCTCTTTTCCGCCGTGCTCCAAATAGTTGGGACACGTACCTTGGTACGACTTTGGTTTGTCCTCTAAGATTGCCGGACCGGACCAATTAGATGGATTACTGGTTACCCACGATATAGCAATATAGTTTTATTGTTATGTATTAATTAAGGGTGTAATCTATCTCTTTGCCAAGTTTTATCGAAATACATTCAGCCTTTTTGCTTGATTGAAAAACAAACAAGTGAACACTTAAAAATAGTATCTACTTCACCATATGTAGTATTAGTAGTTAGGTAGTTCTACCATGAGTTATTCGGGTAGTTTGGATAGTAGTGGTAGAGCACTTTGGCCAAATTGGGTTAGTCTAGTTTAGGTTATATAGTCACGCTGTCGCACCGTCTTTGCGTATTGACCGTAGGACCAAGGTAATTGAGTCCACTTGCAAACTGAAACTGTGGTTCGAATTCTTATGTACAGTAACTAAATTATATCAAAAATGTTTTGATAAAAATTAGGGAGTTTGTAGCACTGTAAATTATATATTCAGGTTTTCCTGTTACTTTAAGTAATTTTATCAAACTCATGTTCATCATACACTATCAAAGATGGATACAATCGTATAAATAGTGAGTTACATAGCAAAACTTTCCATAAACCTGGTAATTTTTCGATATATTTTTTATAATTATATATTTTGGTCTCCTACAAATATAAATTTAAAGAAACATTTTTAATTTTATTTCACACTTTATGCACGCAAAAGTGCAATGCCGGACTTATAATTTTCTCCCAGTCAACATTATGGCAAACACGAGATATGTGGTCTAGGTTAAGATAAGAATTAATGATCAATGACATCTACACATCCCTCATCAAAAGTTCATGTTGACATATGACATGACTTTCTTTAATTTTTTTATATTTCCTTTCGAAAATGCCGCATGCTTTATAAGGCTGTGCAACTTGCGTATTTAAAGATTTTTGTTGGTCAAGTAGATTTTCTAATAATATGCAGTGTCAGGCATATACCATTACATTTCATTTTCATTTTTTTCGTTTCATTTCATCTTCTAAGCTTTTTTATCGGAGGTACAGAAAAACGCCCAATTACTTAGGTGACCTTTGATTTGATATAACGCAATTCAAATAAGTTTAGCTGTAACACAATTTAGAATTGACCCCACTATGTTTCATTTGCACAAATATCAAAATAAAAAATTATCATTCCTTTTTTTGCAATCATTTTATGAAGAGCTTAGAAGGTTAATTGAATCCTATTGGACTATGAGAAAATTGGCGCCATGTTAATACGAGTTTATCCTATAATAAGATTTACTGATTTTCGTTTGACAGATCTAAAACTAATTTGAACGTTTGGTACGATTTTTAAAGAAAGAAATAAGACAACAAGTGATGACATATTTCCTATATGTGTTCCGCTTAAAATAGGATTAAATCAATACTAGTAGCTAATACTTTTTCATAGTATTCTGCTTTTTTAAATTTAGGTGTAGCCGGACATATTAAAACAGGTCATATTTAAATGTTCGTATTTATTACGGTTATAAAAGTAACATGTACGGTTGATACTATATTTTATTGAAAGTAATTACGGAGTGAATTTTTTATTACTTGAGAGGCGCTTAAAACAGAATTACAACCAAGAGGTAACTAGGCAGATAATATTTTTGTAAAGCTCTTGCTCAGATTTTTAAATGAACTCATGTCAAATATGGTATGCTTATTACGTAGTGAAATAAGAGTAAATTGGATAAACGACAATAACATATTTATAAAAATAACTCATAGGATATGATTACCGGACCAAACTGATCTTTCAGATGCTAGAGTAACACAATATTCGGAGACATATTGCATTTGAATCTCATCGGGAGGCTGAAAGATAATTGTGCAACAGGCACTGACAGGATTTCTAGTAAACTAATCAAAAGGTACGCAGACATTTTTG
This sequence comes from Pseudoips prasinana, assembly GCA_951640165.1. Taxonomy (NCBI): domain Eukaryota; kingdom Metazoa; phylum Arthropoda; class Insecta; order Lepidoptera; family Nolidae; genus Pseudoips; species Pseudoips prasinana. Next base: position 10,840,409 of record OX621241.1, on the reverse strand, counting down.
TTCTCCCGTTGACTCATATATGTAATCTGGCACTATCGAGTGGGATATTTCCTAATGCATTCAAAACTGCAGTTATTAAACCAATCTACAAGGTCGGGGATAAAAACTGTGTAGATAATTACAGGCCCATCTCTATACTGCCTACGTTATCGAAAATATTGGAGCGCTTGATAAACCAAAAATTTGTAAAATATTTAGAACGAAACAAACTTATCTCAACATCACAATTTGGTTTTCGCAGGGGAGTTTCTACTAACGATGCAGTCCATGAGTTGACTGACGCTATTATAACCAACCTTGATAATAGGAAAAGGTGTTTGGCTGTGTTCTTAGATCTCGCCAAAACGTTCGACATAGTATTTATCCCTCGCCTTCTGGAGAAGTTGGAAAGGCTCGGTATAAGAGGAGTTCCGCTTAAATTATTAAAAAGTTATTTATCCGGTAGAAAACAAAGGGTAAAGATAGAAAACTGGTTGAGTGACGAACTTTTAGTAGAATATGGCGTACCTCAAGGAAGTATCCTGGGTCCAACCTTGTTTTTAGCATATATTAACGACCTTTGCGCACTCGCTCTTGATAGAGGCAAAATATTTACATATGCAGATGACACTGCTCTCTTGTTTACTGGTGAAAGTTGGGAGGAAGTGTTCACTACAGCACAGTCGGGCTTCTCCATTGTTAGTGGGTGGCTGCAAACTAATATTCTAACCCTAAACGTTCAAAAAACCAATTACATAGCATTTGCCCATAGACTAAATGCTCTTCCTGATCCCTCTCTTAACATTTTTGCACACAAATGTAATGCGAGACTCTCTGCATGCTCATGTCCAACACTGTCTAGGACAGACAAAATAAAATACCTTGGCATCACTTTAGATCAAACCCTAAATTTTAAACCCCATTTAGAAATTCTGTCACGAGACTGCGTAAACTCATATATATTTTTAAGAATATTAGACATACGGCCGATCGACCAACTATAAAAATGGTATATTTTGCACTGTGTCAATCGATCATTGACTATTGTATAACTTCTTGGGGTGGTGCCAGTAAATCCCACCTAATAGAAGTTGAAAGGGCTCAACGGGCTATCCTGAAAGTCGGAGCTGCACTCCCCTTCCGCTTTCCATCACACGTTCTATATAAGATGTGGGATGTTCTCACAGTAAGGCAAACGTTCATCCTTCAAACTGTTCTAATGTAACACTCCCAATTGCACTACGACCCAAACTTAATTGAAAATAAGCGACGTAAAGATAAGATCTGTACCCCAGCAAAATTCTACTCTTCACATGCACAACAATTCTTTTGTTTCCTTGGCTCACATCTCTACAACAAACTTAATTTACCCCTCAACATTTATCCCCTAACCAGGACACGCTGTAAAATCTCTGTTAGCACCTATCTTAAGACGTTAAATTACCATGATACTGAAATCCTTCTAACTCATTTTATCTAAATTGCAACATTTTACCTTTTTCATTCATATGTGGAAACCCTGAATACACCCACACAAATACACATTATTACACACCCACTCTTTGCTCACTCGCTTAACGCACACAACACTCACACGCAAAATTCACACAAGTACTAATTTTATATTCTCCAATCACTCATAGTTTTAATCTTTTATTGTATCTCAATTATGTTGACAGACAGACAGAGAGTCCCTTATGTTTTTACTGAATGCTAACATCAGGGGGAGGCCTGGTGACCTGTAGTAATACAGGTTTTATCAAACTTATCTCAGGCACCAGTCTCTCACAATGTTACGTTCTTATGTCTCATAAAGTAACCATGTTTTAGAATTAAGGTACCATTGTGAAAGAGAAAATAAAAAGAATTTATTATTAAAAAAAAATAAAAAAATACATATAAAGATTGCATTCTGTATACTATGACGTAGCAAGTTCAAAAGAAAATAAGGAGGATTGCATTCGTTTCCTGAGTAACTAGCTTGAATCATTCACAATGGTAACACAGATTATAAGAGCTTCTCAAAATATAAACATTAGCTATATATAAATTTTATAACTGAAAAACAATATTAAATAAAATATGTTAAGGTAGGTATGTTAAGGCAAGAATGTTTATCAGAATTATAAATAATATAAATAATGAACGATCGTCCAAATTTAAAACGGCCGCGGCCCTGCGCCTGACCATTCTGCGACAAACAATACTATAATACTAACGTCTAAGACTGTCTCATCGTATGCTGTGCATCGGATTTATTACATTAAGGGAACGAAAAGCAGACCCATGTTTGCACTATATTAAATATGCATATCTATACATATAATAAAATCGTAGGAAAGTCAAAACTGTACACTGAATATTTTTTTTAAAGGATACTTGGCGCGTGATCTAAAATCGATATCGAAGCCAAGAATATAGTTTCTAGAATTTTTGTCTGTTGTGTGTATGTCTGGGATAAACTTAAAAAAGTACAGCATGGATTTACTTCAAATTTTGCATGAATATTACTAAGAGGTCGGGTCAACATATATGCTACATATTATTACGCTATCACCTACGGTGGAAGAGCTGTGATAATCTATAAAGTTTAACGCGGGTAAAACCGCGGGGCACAGCTAGTAACTAAGTATATGAATTCGCCATCATCAAGTTTCAAAATCCGTACCAAAGCCTGAACTGCAAAGCTTTACTTTAATAATACTTAACATGCCAGACAGTAGTACCTTGTGTAGAAGCCGCAACAGGTATAACTGGGTACCGACCTCAATGAAATATGATAGCTTTTTATAAAAATTAAATGTGAAAAAAGTGGTTCAGTTACGAAGAAATATATCATTATACGCGCAATAACCGAGCGGAGTTATTTCCACCGGAATAACGGATATGAAATATTACGACCAAATACACAAACAAGTTTCTAAATTTTGGTGCGACGATATACGAGTTCCATGTTTGAAAACAGTTTTAGCGTTAATATTGTAATTAATATGTCTAGGGAAATTTTCTTCTGAGAATACTAAATATACAAGGTATACTAAGTATAGTTATAGATTATTGTGTTTTATTTTATTTAATGTTATTTTATTATTTAATATTATTGACTGTTAATGTGCCTATTTATGTAATTGAAAACTGTTAATTATAAGTGAATTGTATTTCGAACATATACATTGTTAACGAAATTAATAAATAAAAAAAATGTATATGCCTACGAAACTGAACAACGTGTATTACATTAACATGCAAAACACACAAATAATTATTAACTCTAAATACAAGAATTACGATTAGCAGATAGATAGATATTGTATGGCGCCCCTAATTTTTTTTCTTATTTAACAAACTGGTTTTGTATAATTAGTTCACTTCAGTTCTATGAGTAGAAAGCGCTCCTCAAGTTACGTCCATTATTTGTGTTACACTTTGTATATCACCACCAGGATGTCAGGATCACATCTTCTCTAAGCTAGAACCCTAATGCTTGACCAATACAGATAAGGTGCTTATAAGGTAATATTTTTTTTATTTTATCATGTATTTTACAGGACGCCACCTATCTAATATTTTACCTGACAAAAATTTTAAAAAAGAATAAAGATAAGCATGGAACAGATTACAGATAAAATTGCATTGAATTTAAAGCAATCTGCGGGTCGAAAAATCTGCCGACGTTACATCGTTATAAGCTGATACTAGTTCTATGGTGAGGTTAACGCCATAAAGAATAGTAGCTCCGTTCCCTTATTTCATAGCCTTATAAGCTTTCTTAGATAATTTTTACCATGAGGCTACAATAACTACAATATTACTAAAAAGTTGTCTCCAACTACAAATGTTTAATCAGACTGTTGTATTTGGACTACATTTTTTAGCTTATTGGTACTAGTATTTTAGTTTAAAGCTATGTCCCGTTACTTGTGACTCTTCTAGAACAAACCATTAGCAAGATTAAAAAAGTCTCTATAAAGTGTGTTAGTACCCGTAACCGTATATTTCTAACAAGTTGACATTAAGAATAAGCTTAGAACAACAAAGAGGCTTAGCTGTGGCTCAGCCAGCTGCGCCTAATAGACTGAGAGCCGGAACTCTGAAACTCTCCTTGATAAACACAAACAACATAATTAATGAAAAATATATGTATATAAATACGTGGCGTAAACTATGAAAATAAGTAAATAGCAATTTGGTGTACCCCGGCTACGATCAGTGTGCTATATATTTACTACGCATAAGTACTAGTAGTTTATAAGATACTGCTACTTGCTGCTTCTCTCAGTCTGTATCACATTAAATTGAATATTAAACTTATGTAAACTAAAACGTCGGGCCGTTCGATGCTTGCATAATATATCGGCTTTAATTTTTAATGAATATTTAAACACTGCATGAAATTAATTACTTATGATAAACGGAATTTCCTTAAAAAATCCATTTAAGGATATCCATAGATACTTTATGTGATGCCGATGTCCTCTTTGATGTGTCCGTCAATGGTGAACCTTGTCAAAAGAGCGATGATGGCTGGCAAAACAACATTTGAATTTAAAGATTCTATTGAAGGGTGAATTGGTGATGAAAGGTGTAAATATCGGTCAGCTGGTATACAATATGAGATGTGAGACGAAAGAAATCGAAGACTTCTTATTTTAAGTGATTCAGATATTATAATTAAGACCAGTTTTATGCTTGCGTTCGTGTATGCTTATATCAAATCCTTGGTGAAGTCGAAGGCGTGCGTTGATTGGGGCTGGACACCACTCAAGGGCTATTTATAAATCATAAAATAAAAAGGCCTTTATTTCTGACAGAATAAAGAGAATTAAAACTAACTATCTTATATGATAAATTCACTCTGCAAGAACCCCTCTGCAGGCAAAGGCCACCTCCAAAGTGATCCAGTCTTCTTTGGATTTTGCGGAAAGAATCCAGCTGGGGTTGGCTTTTACATTAGTAGTAAATCAAGTGGTTCAAGGACGTTGCCACGAGTAAGTAAACATTCATTTCCATATTCTGTATCTCGCTGAAGGCAAACAATAGAAAGATTAGAACTATAACGACTCATTAAAAAAAATATATCAGCTTCATCATACCAGCTGAAAGAAGTCCACGACTGAACAAAGGCTTCCCCCAATGATCGTCGCCTCTAAAGAAATTTTCTACCCCATCGGCCGTCGGTTCTACAATCTATGTGATCGTGCCAGCTGCCGCTTCAGTTTGGAAATTTTTCGCAAATTTACATAGCTGTCAGTTGGCTTCTGCGATATATTTGTCATTACGGGTGCATTTTATTAAATCTGGCTCTTACACTGTCCCGTGTCCTACATCTATACCACTAACCACTAAATCTGATCCATCGAGATATTTTTTATAAATACTGTATCTATCAATAAAAGAAAATATACATTGATATGGTTACAAGACATTTTTATTTGTTTAAAAGTTCATTCAGATGTCCTAAATATTGAGTTGAGTGCGTCTAAGCTAAAACTGAATCCAGAATTTAAAGCTTAAGCCAAAGATATAATCATAAGGAATTTATTTATCAAATTATTTAATTAGCCGAGTCAGCTATCACACTCTCTTCGTCGAATTATTCTAACTACAGGGGCCCCTACTCTTGGTCCGAACCCCTCAGAAATAAAAAACTAATTGGTTGAGAACCATCTATGGTCGCCACGTGCTCGATGTCTTCGAATTAATATCAGTATTAAATTTAAAAATAGATATTTAGCAAATTATCCGCGCGGATGAATTTGGCCATCGGCTTTAATGAAATTTGTTTTTATATTAGTCTAATATTGTAGATATATGCTTTATTAACTTATTGTAAACATGACAAGTATGAGTGTATGTTAATTCTCAAGTACTGAATAAATTTCATTATTTCATGCCAAGTGACTTATCTACTATAAAATATAACACATCATGTCGTCAGAGATAGAGTAGGAAAATGAACATCAGATGTTCCTTTTTGCTGAAATTGCAATTTCATTTTTATGATTTGTTATGCAATATCTATCTTACATTGTTGCGTAGTTAAAGTTAAAATAAATTAAATCAGAAGTAATGGCCATATAGTCCCGGACGAAGAAAAGGCATAATATATATCCTGTCTGTCGTAGGAGGCGACTAAAAGGGTCCGATTAGGGAGGTTTCTGTAGTTTTTTCAGCGCCATCCATGCCTATCGCGGATGTACTTGAGATCGCGAAAAACTTGAGTGTGGTACTAAGGCGCCGTAAACAGTATTTTATTTTATCCTATTCTAAGATCCTAAAAGATTGAAGTGCGAAAATACACCACTGGTATTTTCGCACTTCGATCTTATAGGATCTTTTCTGTTAGAACTTTTATTTCTTTCACTCTTCCTTTGTATCAGTGATGACAGTTCATCATTCAGTAATACTTTAGTACGCTTAAGTTAGGTCTTATAGTATCCTGGTTCTGGGTATGTTAGTACCGGTAGTCTATCTTATATTTTGCCAAAACGTTGTATTCATAAAGTATTATGCAACATTGACTATTCTGTTTTTCTCTTTACAGGTTCTACAGTTCGGTCTGTCCGACCCCCGGTCTCATGGAAGACTCAGCGATTTGTCATCAGTTCCTGTGATCAAAAACAACGAGGTTAATATGGGAATGGGTTTTCTCCCTGCGAAGTGTTTAAGTATTGCATCTCCTACACTATCCGCATCTAGCGACTGACTTAGGTTTAAAGAACATTTATTCTCAAAAGAACAATTAGATACAGTTCACTTATATGAGAAATGCAAAGATTTACAAATGCGTGTCGTCTTGTGACAAAGCAAGCATAAAATAAATGTAAACACAAATATAACTAACTAAAATACTACACAAAAACTTAACAATTATTGATTACATTCACTAATTAATGTTGTAGGCAGAACTAAAAATTGGCCAGCTACTCATCATCAGAATACCCACCGCAGTTATTAGTTTTCGTATAGTGTCATGTAGTTGTCAAGTAAGGTGCGTGTGTGTGCCTATGTGTGTGTGCCTGTGTGTGTAAGAATCAAATTGTACCTGTTTACGGTGATAAGGAGTGGGTGAGTGTGAGTACTTGGGTGAATAGTGATATTCATCTGCAGGACAGGGATCTATCACACAATTAATATAATTGTTAAATACAGTGTCAATCACAAGATCGCGTAGCATATTGCACCATGTGTGCCTAAGAAGGTAGTGGAACCCTCTTAGGCACACATGGTAGTGTGAACACTACCATGCACTGCACTGCATTTGGTTAGTTGAAACTAACCAAATGCAGTGTTAAAGTTCATTACACAAAGGGTAGCTTTAACATAAATATTTATAAATATATTAGCGATAGTGTAAACCTTTTTACATTGAGGAAATATTTCTTAATTTTAATTAAGATTCTTCTTCCATAGTAAGAAAATATTTATGGGAACAAGTATTTCCATAAATATTTTCTTACTATGGAAGAATACTCATTGAATTTAGAAATAAGTTCTCAATTAAAAAAGGTTTACATCAAAATTAATCAGCTACTAAAGTAATGACGCCAGGAACACATTCTCTGTAGTCGCCGGATATAGTCTCAGTAGCCGGATAGTATTTAATTGTAAACTAAAATTAGCAGGTATTTACTAGTCTGGCTAGCAGGTAAAGTTTAATTACCCAGCTGCCAGATCCATTGACATTAATTAGCCTGTTGGTAACTCCCGAGACAGTAACTTGGTATCTTAGATCAAAACTTAAGATGTCCGAATTTACCCTTTATCTCGGTTGGGTAAACAGGAATTGCGGTAATATCTATTTATAGTAGAGATCTAAGTGTATAACAAAGGTTTAGGTTACTGACAGTTTTAATGACCTGCTTCTCACAGTAACTCACTGGAATTAATTTTATTTCATTTCTTCAAAATTTAAGTGTTCTTTTAAGTTGCTTGTACAGTTTTTACTGAAGTACCAGTGTTTATTTTGATATAAAGCGTTATTTCTCACACTGAAGCTTATATGATATTATCTCACTATTCAGTTTATTATTTTTCTTCTTAAAATAAAAGTACTCCATTTCTCTCTTGTTTTATGATGCATTTTTCTATATTTCTTGCTTTAAATTTTATATATACATTTGTATGTATGTTTCCTCAATATATGGTATTATATGGATGGTTAAAATGTCGAAGATTTTAAGTATAATTTAAGAACACAATTTCCTATTCTTTTAACATGACCTTTACAGTTAGTCTAGGAGTCTTTCACTGCTTCATCGGACAATAGGGGCGAATGTGGGCTCACGTTATCTGGCAAATAAAACTGCGAACTAAGTACCCGCGCCGGTGTGCACCCTATTTGGGATTCGAACTTCGACTCTGGGCGATTACTGAGGTGCATGGTATGATCGTAGCTATTGAGGGACGCTTTGTGCAACTGTCACTCCACGGTTTCATTGTTTTAACATGAAGACGAAGGCTTCGTCATTCCGCTTGAGGATCGGAGAGGGCACATCTATGTCTGAAACAATACCTTTAGATTAAACCCTTCGATTCAGGTGTTAAGTATTTGGTCTCTGCTCATCTATCACTTCTTCCTTTTTGCTCTACACCTAAATATCAACATTATTCGCCAAATATCTTGATTTTAGTGTCCTAATAATCTTACTGTAACTAGTAATACTCAAGAAGTACAAATGGGTCAATGTTGTCATAAAACAGAAAACGTAATATTAAAAAAGTTTAGAATTTAGATTAATTATCGATAACATTCAATTTCTCCGATCCAGCTGCGAAATCCTGTCACAAACCTAGGTAGGTACTGTTAGTCATTCTCGTAAAGTTGTAACTAGTAGGTACCTACATTCCTGATCTCTGATTGCAATATTCGTTCGTGTTTACGCGCCCCCGACCCCGTTCCTCGTTCCTGATGAAAAATATGTTCCCAGTTTTTTTTTTTAATTGCCTCGAGCTCGAAGCACTGAGGTCGTATTTCATGTTGCCAAGCTAAGTCGGATATTTCCTACTATGTCAAATGGAATTATTGGCAATAAATTATGGGACGGATGTCGACATGGCGGCAATTATTGATACTGTATGTTATGATATGGTCGGCCGATGATGAAGTATTTACAATATTTATTGATGTGTCGATTGCCCCAGTGGTAGCTTGTTTGATTACAGATAATCAGGTTATCGTATTGGTCCCTGCTCTGGGCCATAAATTGGTATTATATTTTTTAGAGGAAAAATCATATTCCGTACCAGTTTCCATAGAAGACAAGGGACTAAAGCTGGACTTTTTAGAATCCGGAGGGAATTCTGAAAAGTCCGGCTTAAACCCTAGTAAGGAATGTAGCTAGAAGTCCACGAGTCGGAAAAAGATATGAATATTTTATCACTTGTAATACTTGAACTAAAAACATGACTCAATTTAACATAGCATAGCTCGCTCACAGTAGACTATCGGATTATCAAGGAAACATCAAAATGTAGGTAAGAAAGAATGTTTATAAGATTTATAGACGCCGTTTTGAATACGTTTGTGAAATATTAAAGATTAATATTTTTAAACCAACAAATAAAAGGTAATATTTTGAACATACTCTATAAGTGAATAGAGAAAGTACAAAATATTAGATTTTAGAAATAAATATTAATGATTTATATTTTTAAACCAACAAATAAAATTTAATATTTTGTACATTCTCTATAAGTGAATTTATGCTTTTATTTATTGCTTGCTTTTATTTAAAAAGAATGTGAGTGCTTAAAGTAGGTTAGATTTGACTTGGCCAGTTTTAAAATTGTCAGAATTAAAGAATATATATATATGTTGAATAACTTTATACAATGACTGGCCAAGTCAAATCAAACCTACTTTAAGATCTCACATTTTTTAAAAATAAAAGCATAAAGATATAGAGTTTAATACTTGTACATAATGATTTTTTTCCTATAAATACATATTTGGATTTTGCATAGAACTTGGCACTCATTTAGATCTCCATTCTTTTTGCGGCGAAGCCCACAGCCAAGCATAACTTTTGTATTAAACTTGGCTCTCCTTTTTTACATTTTTGTATTTGGTGGGATTCTTTATACATGGTTCGATTTCGAACTATTTATGACGAAGCCAATTGAACGAATGATTTAGTAATTTTCAACCTTTATCTATTTGAACGCTGATCACGATCACGATGATCGGCAAATTGGGAGGTAGGCCTCGCAGGACGACACTTGAGAACATCTTGTCAAATCCGAGATAATCTCAAGATAGGTAATCCATGGTCGCTGTGCCGTACTGGCAGGAGTCGGAAAATGGGAAGGGCAACCCACAGCTCTCCCCGGGTGCGTGTCTCGACCATCTAGCACACGGCGCAAAAGACCCCTCTTTTGCGCCGGGAGCAGCATACCCGCGTTCCCGGGGCTTCCCCTATCAGGTGCCAGAAGAAGTCCACGGCAGGTTAGGTTTAGTCGGTGCGAGTCCGACATACCCACCCGTAGACACTTTTTGCGGGTGGCATGCGCATCTACCTGGTTCTACAGGTGGATGGTTAGGATTTACCCCTGCCTTATGAAAAAAAAAACCATCTTTGGTAATAAATCGTATCTATAGTTAAATAACTTATCAGTAATAAAATCACTACTTCCAGCAAATTATTCCGTCAATTAACTAAAGCAATAAAGTTCCACCAAAAGATTTTCTGAACATCAAATGAGAAAACAACGATTCATAACAATTTATGTAAACTTAGCAAGTTGTTCTCTATCCGCGGTCTTGTTGTTTTTCTTTAGTCCTGTGCACTTTGTTACTTCTAGCAAGCTGATTTTTAAGAGCTATTCAAAAAGAACAGCTTGTTATATCTTATTTTTCCTTCGCATTAAGAATCTGTTGCTCCATTAGAGACTAGGTTCCCATTCCGACTTCTTCCGGGTTTAACAATTGTGTACAAATATAAAAAGCAGGTTTATTTTTGTCATAAGACAACAAACGAGCAAGCGGGTCACCTGATGTACACCCTCAACACCAGAGGAATCACGGGTTGCTGACCCCCCCCCCCCCCCGATGTGATCTGGTGACAGGTATCTTACGACTACGCTATTTCACCCACATTGGGGTTGAATTCCAAAAATACATATTGATTAAATTTTTACCATATTAGTATGTATTTACAAAAGGAAAGTACTATGTATAATATAATATACCATGTGTGAATTTTTTATTATGTTATTATTTAACAGAATTATTACATTTTCATTAACTTAAAAACTGACGAACTTCTCGTATAAACTCTTACCTAATCCCCTTTTAAAACAAACAACTTGAATAATCCGTTATACCTACATTTATTTTTGTTTACAACCGTAAATCACACTGACATTATAAAGGCGAAAGTTTGTGACTGTGTGAGTGTGTCATGGGTACACACTCACACAGTCACAAACTTGTTACTTCTTCACGTCTAAACGGCTGGAGCGATTTCAATAATTTTTTTATGGAGTTAGCTAACACCCTGGATTAACACATAGGCTTATAGATAATAAAGTTTAACACGGGTAAAACCACGGGGCATTGCTAGTACGTATATAAAATTAAATTCTTCATACTATGAATACGGCTGACTTTCATACCACTGTCCAGCCAGGTCCGGCATTGGTGAAATAGTCGGGTAGATATATAACACGGATTTTAAGCAACCTCGATTTGAATGATAATAATTAAAATATCAATTAAAATGATATACTTACTTTGTTACTTTACTTAATGATATAATTAAATATATATAAATTTGCTGTGTGGTGACGGCATAGAATATCATCACCCCATCTCATCCCGTGGGGGGCATAGAAATCGACCAAGGGAATACCTACCAGAAAACGGGCGGCAGCGTTTTTCTGTGAACTATGACCACCAAACTGCGATCGCCAACCCGTCTGCTAAGCATGGCAATTCTGGCATATCTCCCCATTCTATGGAGAGGCTTTTGTCCAGCTGTGGCCGTACTTTGGCAGACGTGGTCACTCACTATGGGCCTTATCAGACGGCTCAAGGTTAGCCAAAGAGCAAGAGGACGGGGCTGTGCTTGGAGTTTCCCTGCGATATCGAATTAGAAATGTCGAAATCCTTAGATGAACTAAGGTAACCGACTCAGCCTGAAAAATTGCCGAACTGAAATGTCAATGGGGGCGGACACAAGTAGCTCTTAGAACCGTCGAAGAAACGGCCGCTGAGGTAGAACGCTTCTTGAGTAGCCACTACGATATATACTAAATGTTGCGTGGGAAGGCCACCCACGTGTCCAGATCTTGCAAGGGTCACGGGAAGCCGTTAAATGCGGGCAAAGCATGACCGGCCACTGTGGAGATCCTTGGGGAAAGTCTTTGCCAGCGAGTGACGTGTCTGGCTGATATGAAAATGATGATGATGATGAAATACCAATGGCGCGCCTTGAGGGTGAAATAGCTACGTTTCACTTATAATCATAAAATAGAGTCATTGATGTTAACCAGCGAGTGAGAAAGTTTTAAAAATGTAAGTAGAAAAAATGTGTTTGTTTATTTATTGGTTTGCATTTTAATTAACGCTACGTCCTACGTAGGCGACATTCACTGATTCATTATGAATCAGTGACACGCGAATTCAATGCGATGCGGTGCGACGCGGTGGCGGTGCCCTACGTGCACGCGAATCGTCTCGCGCAGCCGCCACCGACGCGACGCCGCAAAAACACTACGGCACCGCATCCTATTCGCGCGAAAATATCAAGCCAACTGATCGCGTTCGCTTCATGTCGCGCCGCTCCGCTCCGCACCGCACGCGCGTTACGTCATGTAGGACACTTCAATAGGTTTCGACTGGTTGTTGTTTACGCGCCGCGCCGCGCCGCTTCGCGTTCGCGTCTAGATCGCTCACGTAGGACGTCGCGTAAGTATGAGCCAATTCAATAATCATTCCTTACATTTTTCACATCTGCCGTACATGTATGATTTGGTTTTTTAATTTTCATCGTCGTCTAATATTGCTATGAAAATTGAGATTAATAAACACGAACAACATCCAAAAATAGCAATTTTAGTCACAATTATGTGAGAAAATAGAAAATGTTAGTAGATCGCTCGACTTCACATTACAACGAGAACGTGTAGGCGAAAAACTTTGAATATTATCTCAAAGAAGTTACTTACATCTAAGAATATGTGGGTTCAGAGAAAGTAGGTGATTCTGAGAATAAATTCAGTTTATTTTTAACGGAATCTAAGTGACTTTTATGTATTTATTAGCTATGAATGAGTAGACAATGTTTCCATTTCAAATCACAACCATTAAAACATTTAATGGGAATAAAATTAACATCTATGAAATTAATAAATAATATAATTATATAAAATAAATTCATTAATTCAACAATTGTATGAAAAATATAATGCCAGTAATCGAGGCAAAAGAGGTATGCAAAGATCATGACAAATGGAAATCCGTTGTCTCTGCCTACCCCTGGGGAAACAGGCGTGAGTCTAATTAATGTATGTATAAAATTAACATAATTTTCTTCCAATTTGTGACTTCCAAAAAAATCATAATTTTTTGACCGGAAATCCATAAATTTATCATCTGGCGAGACCCCAGGTTGGGTTTAGGGTGTAATACGATATATGGGATAACCCAGCACCTAGCAGAGCAGATACTCTAGCTTTTAAGCTATGAACGAGATACATCTGTTGATCATATTAACCGTGCCGATCGTGTGTGAGAAATGTCCCTGGAAAAAAATACTTACTTACAAATTATTTCTCAAATACCCTTATTTATACGCTTCGTTGTAAAAAGATAACACACAAATGATAGCAATGGGAAAAAAAACTTAAATTTGATAACGGGAAAATTAATCCAAACTAATATTATAAATGCGAAAGTAACTCTGTCTGTCTGTCTTTCTGTCTTTCTGTCTGTCTGTCTGTCTGTCTGTCTTTGCTTCACGCCTAAACTACTGAACCGATTTGTGTGAAATTTGGTACAGACATAGTTTAGAACTTGAGAAAGGACATAGGATAGTTTTTATTACAAAAAATAAAATAAAAAATAAAATAGCGCCATCTATTGGTCAAGAGTCGGCATCAATTCAGTACTGAAAATTCATCGGAAAAATGTATATAAAATATAAATATTTTGAAAATAAGGGAAAAATAACATTTTCGCCTTTTTCGATCGGCAATAACGGCTTTAATGCCCTCAGTGAGTATACATATCTTCAATTCAAACGCAGAGCTCATTATGTTGATTTTTGAAGAGTTCCCTAGAATATCTTCCACATTGCATTTTTGAAGAGATCTCGCGAGATCGGGAACTATGTGGGTAAAACCAAAAATCTGCCGGAAGTCACTATTCCACGCGAACGAAGTCGCGGGCAAAAGCTAGTACCATATAATTTTATTCATGGTCCTATGTAATAAAAAGTAGATACATAATATTGTCGTTATTAAAACTAAACGCAGTAGGGTTAGGTCAGCGGGGTAGTTGTCAAAAAAAGTTGATAAAAATGAGTTTGCTCATTTCACGACCTTTTTATGAACTACTAATAATATGCTGTGTTACCCGTAAAAAAATAACCATTCTTAAAATTGATTAGTTAAACCCCTATGTCTGCATTCAGGCCTAGTTTATCTAGCATTCTCTTCTAGCTTATGCCCTGTTATTTACTCGTATTATTAGTGGAACGTCTGCTATGGAGACTGGCGAAGCGAAGCATTCTTCGCAGCCGATACATATGTATATAACCTCTCCGATCAGGAACTTCCAACTTTTAGTCTGCTTTAGAGCTGCTATCGGGTACTGTAGCCAAAAAGAATGAATTTAAACTCAGGACCTCATTAATTATTATTTGCAACTGACCACGCTAAGACAACTATATTAAACATAATATACTATAGATATCGAGTAGGTTATCTTGTAGGTATCTTATTCTGACAACGTTACAACTAAATATTTTAATGTATTTACTATGACACTAAATCCAGCCATCATGTGTTCAAATGGTTGACAATAAATAAATAAATAAAATAAAAAAGGTTTTTAATCCCGTAGACTTTAAAAAAGCGCTTGTATTTAGTCAGAACATGTTTGTAGTAATACAGTTATTATTTCTAGTTACTTATTACAGATATTTAGGTACACGGAATGTTAAAACATTTATACAATTTATTTTATAATAGTAGTGATATTTAGCTAGCTAAGGAGATTATGTTTAGGTTTAGTTATTGAAATTTATATTTTACTACGACAAAGTACCAAATAATATCTTTATTCGAGTTAGTTTTAAGCTCACAGAGACGCGCGATGCGTGGTATGTTTATATTAAGCAAAAACCTGACCTGTCAAAAATAGGCTGCAACTGGAATCGGGACTAAGGCAACGTGGCAGATCCCAAGTAAAATGGTTTTTTTTTTATCAAAAGAGATCCGGCTGAAGATTAGGTATTCAAACCTCAGGACTACCCAGGGAAAGATATCATTGGAGAATGTCGATTAGGAGAGCCGACTCCAATATGAAATGGCAAAAGGTCTGGAGAGGGAGAATTTAAGATAATTAATCCATATAAAAACTCTACCTACCTTCTGTCGTAGTCATGTGAACATGAAGTTTGACACCATTTCGCCCTGCCAACACCATTGTCATCAATCACCAATTCTAGTACAATATATTTACCTAATAACACCGATTACCCACTCTCCGATATTTAGGGCACTTATTTACTACTTACTTACCTACACTTATCACTTTATCTACAGCTATAAGTATATTTATTCACATACAAATTATCTAGTAGATGTTAACAAAACATCAACAACAAATTTTAGTAGGCGTTTTCTAATGAAATTGTACGTAGGCAGCTATTGTAGGCACTCAGGGTATATTTAACTCCACGAGCCAGTCACGGGAACTAATAAAACATTTGCAATATGATCCTAAAGTATCATAAAAATAAAGCTGTACTTTGTACAGACGCAAGCACATCCAGTTACCCCTATCAAATTTCTTTTATAGATTTTGAACTTTATCACAAAAGCATAAGGTTCACTTTCAATTGGAGAAATTTGACAGATTGGGGTAGCTTGATGTGTCGTCTGTACCTAATCGTTATCATTAAAATAGGGCAAATATTCCTAAATTTATATGATTAGTGTTAATAAGTTTACACCTACGGGGGATTTACTGATATCATAAAGTTATAGTTGGCGGCTGATATAGTATTTTAGGAGTTGTTTCTATTTTTATTATGTTACATAGTTTATGTTTGAAAAATAAGAGAAAAAGATTTTGTAGAAGTGCATATAGTAATGTTTTATTAAACTGACGCTGAACACAGGTTTAATCTCAAAATTTAATACTTACTTATCGTGTGGGCAGTGGTTACCTAGTGTCAGAGTTATTAAAGGTGCCCCGTATACCTCTGACATGTACCGGAGCAGCAAACCCGCGTTCCCGGGACTCCCCCATCAGGCGCCAAGAGAAGTCCACGGCAGGTAGGTTTAGTCAGTGCAAGTCCGACATACCCACCCGCAGACACTTTTTGCAGGTGGCATGCGAAGGCATTTCCCCTGACATAACAAAAAAAAAAAAAAAAAGGCCTCTGAATTGACCAAACGATGGTTGTCTGATGGCTATTACTGGGGCAGCCAGCTTAACGTGCGCTTCGAAGCATGGAGATGTTCAGATATTAAACCACTTTGGCGGTCATCTATGGACTGACCGCGAGCCTAGTTGCTTTATACTTCGTCGATCATTTACGGACCGGTGAGAGTAAGTATCGCATTTTTTCATGTGGATTTTATAGCACAAGTAATAGTTTGACTATTTATAAACGCTCTTTATGTGATTTTAAACTTTTCTTTCTTAGTTCCAAGAGTATTCGTCTCACAATATAGAGTTAGTTCAAGTAGTTATGAAGTATAATTACAATTTTATTAAGTTTTTAGTGACATGAATGAATTCCAAAAAATACAAAAATAAATTAATGTAGTAAGTCAGTCTGTGTTCCCGTGCTATAAACCATCCGGTCGAAATCCGAAAGGTCCATTCAAATATATTTGTGAAAACTTTTAATTGGCCGTCATCTTCTATTCTGTGTGTCATTTGTATTCTAGCTGTAAGTTTTCTTTAGTAATAAAAAAACGATCATTTGTTTAGTCGTCGGACCCGGTTCTCATGGAAACATCTATGCCAGTTTCTATAGGTTGACAGAAGTCTCTGACAGTTTTTGCATCTAATTTATCTATCTGTCCATTTTAAGAGCTATGCTGTAGCATTGGAATTAAGATTCCTCCTTTATTCTTATTTTTGGCAATATCTTTACTTCTTGACATGATCCTTTTTTTTTATAAGGCAGGGGTTGGGCCTACGAATGCTACCCGTAATACGTTTCTTCGGGGGTGGGTATGTCAAATTCACACCGACTAAACCGAACCTGCCGTACCAGCCGTTCTCTTGGCACATGATAGGGGGAGCCCCTGGAACGCGGGTATGCTGCTTCGGTGCCCCCATTTTGCACCTCTTGACATGATCCTAGTTCTACTTTTTCTTTAATTTGGTCCATTAAAGCTATTCCCAGTTCCCAGAGTCTTGCCAGTTTTACTCTCATGGGTGTTTAGAATAGACCTCTTTTCATCAACCAAATTACTTGATCCCAAATTGGATTAACAAATATTAATTCTGCGAGCAGACCCTAATAGAACAAATATATAACAGAATTAGGTGGGTTATAGAAAAGAAAGGGGATAAAAATATTATTGTGGAGCAAAAAAGGCGCGAAGAAAATATGCCTACTGCTTAAGTAAGCCTTTTGATCATTGTGATTTATAACTCGAAATGAGGTACGTTTAATAAAACTAACAAATACTTTACCTACTTTACCTTTAAATCGTGTCGAAAGGTTTATTTTAACATTACGTTAAGGTTCTATTTTAGAGCATTGTATTAAATTCTCTTTTATAAAAGTGTTCCTCGTCTAACACCTCACTAAATTTATTGTATAATTACAACAATAATTTTCATAATCGACTCATAACCAACGTACAAATCGTGTAACATACATACATAAAAACACATACATTCGAAATGTTCCCAGTCGGTTCAAAATATTTTGTGACATCAACGAATAGATTGCCTAAACGCCGCACAGAAATAAAATACTATAATGTGTTTTGTATAATTTTGCTTTCTATGATTCAATAGGAACTATACCTAAACATTTATTTAAAGCATGTCGACATTGGATAAAATAGAGATTCGTATAATATATTAATGTATATTATATAATATTTATTTAATGTAGTCCAAATTAAATAATTTTCCGAATATATTTTTCATTAAATACCTTATTGATCAATATTTCTTTAGTGCAATAATGGAGAATCGCATAAATTGCTCATATTAATATTTAATTGATAGGTAATTTATTATTTAGTCAAAGTTTTTATTTCAACCGGTATAAGATTAATAATAATATCCTGGGACTGGTTATTCATACACGGCCTTCTGTTGCCAAACTAAGCAGAGCTTGTAATTTGGAAACCAGATAACTGATCTACTACTTATACTATTTTTTTTAAATACATATATAAACAATTTACACCCAGACTTAGGACAAACAGACATGTTTAAGCACACAAATATCTGTCCCGGGTGGGAATCGAACCCACGACTGCGACGTGAAAGGCAGCGTAGCTACCATCCACGCCAACCAGCAGATTTACAAAATGAAGAAAATTACGTCGTTTTGAAGACTACTTACTTAACTTTCACGGAATGGATATGCAATTTTTATGTCGGGTGTTAAAATTGGCTGTTTCTTACTTTTTCGTAATGGTCGTTATTCGCCCGTACGTACAGACGCCAACACATCCAGCTACCCCAATGTCAAATTTCTTTTCTAGATTTTCAACTTTATCACATTCAATTGGGAAAATTTGGCAGATTGGAGTAGCTTGATGTGCTGGTACTTATCGACTTAATGTATTTAAATCGAAGGAAGAGTCAGAACTTTTTGTGAGGACATAATTGAGCTACTCACGCGTATTACCATGATCATACCACTTCCCATATTGGTTTAGCATCTGTAGAAAAACATAACACATATATAACATAAATACATATACTGATTCCCAGGCAGATAGGCAGAGTATTTGGAATTTTCCTTGCTGCGTCCTTCCACACAATTTTGCTCCACTACTTTCAATGGCGCTTAAATGTAGTAAATAGGGTTATTATTATCCATTTTGACTTGAAACCCTAATTATTCAAATAGTTAAATGGTTCACTCTTAAGAAGTATTAATTAAAGTTAATAATAATAAAATTTACATTAATAAAAAAATAATGAATCAATGGAAACCGCTGGAAGTGGAAAGCCAAATAGGTACCGGAAGTTGTGGAGATTTTTGTGGGAATCCTATGTCCAGCAGCAGACGTCTTTCAGCTGATATGACAAAGATAATTATGATAGCTTCATCTTAATCTTTATCATTCATCTTTAAAAAGACAACGCCCGTACTAGGGAATCTATTCTCTGTGTCGCGGGGTACTTTACAAACATATAATAGACGGACACGAATTACATCCAGACACAGAACAACTATTTATGGATCACACAAATAGTTGTCCGGCGCGGGACTCGAACCCGTGACACGAAGCTGCGAGGCGACTGTCTTAGCCACTGCGCCACACGTGCAGTCAAATTAATCAATTAAATAAATTCGATTTGTTTAACACTTAAGAAGAAGAAGAAGAAGTACACTTTATTGCAAAAATAAGTAATACAAAACAATGGCTACAGCAAGAGAGTTGGCTTATTTTAATGCAATTGGCGGCCTTATCGCTAAAAGCGATCTCTTCCAGGCAACCGATTAACTTTGAATGGACCAAAATTGAAAGAATCTAATGAAGGTAGCAGAAGGTGTACTAATTGCAATTGAAAAGTTATGAATCTAAAACTACGTACATATACATACATACACAAATAAATACATAGATACATTTATATATATATATATATATATATACATATATATAAATACATATTATATAGGTACAATACATAAATGAATGTAAGGATATTATTTCACAAACGGACGGCAGGAGATTTATTGCCGAGTAGATAAAGTGAGATAGTGCTGTTTAACCATATTTTTAAATACGTTTTGTGATTGAGCGCGCCTAATTTGTATTGGCAGCGCATTCCATAAGCGGACAGCTTGTACACTGAAGGATTTATCTGTAAAATTAGTAGAATGCACTGGCATTTTGAGTCGTAAGTTTTCTGAAGACCGCAAGAGTCGCGAATGAGTTGAGTGAAGAAACTGAAAGCGTTCTTTGAGATAGAGAGGAGTGGATGGATTGAACAGAATACTGTATAGAAGTGTGACAATGTGAGTATTCCGACGAAGTCTTATGGGCAACCACTTGAGTTTAGTGCGAAATTCAGAGACATGATCATATTTACGCAAACCAAATATGAATCGTATGCAGAAGTTTTGAAGTCGCTCAAGTTTATCAAGTTGGTCCTCTGTAAGATCAAGATAGCTGGTGTCACCATAGTCAAGGATAGGGAGAAGCAAGGACTGCGCAAGTGCAATTTTGGTAGCAGTAGGAAGAAAGTTTCGCAGGCGTCTTAGGGAACTAGCAGAAGCAAACATCTTTCTGCTTACTTCTTGTATCTGTGGACCCCAGGAAAGAGTCGTGTCAATATAAATACCTAAATTTTTCACTTTATCAGCGTAAGGTATAACAGTGCCGTTGAAAACAACATGAGGAGTTTGGGACCAATCAATATTACCAATTTTCCGTGAGCTGCCAACAACAATGACTTGAGACTTTTCTGGGTTAACATTGATGCCATATCTCATGCTCCACTTACTTATATGAGATAAGTCTTTGTTAATGACCCTAATGGCTTCCGATAGCTTGTCACAAGGCGTTTGGGTGTATATTTGGAGATCATCCGCGTAAAGGTGGTAGGTTGAAGTAAGTTGGTCAGAAATAGCATTTATGAATAAAGCGAAGAGCAAAGGAGATAAAACGCCACCCTGTGGTACACCAGCAGTAGTATCACACCAAGAAGAGAAATAATCTTCTATGCGAACTCGCTGCCGACGTCCAGACAGGTAACTGCGAAACCAGTCAATTACCGTTGGAGATATGTTAATGGAGCGTAAAATGGCCAACAGTATGTCAAAATCTACCGTGTTAAAGGCATTGCTGAAGTCCAACAATGTTAGCACTGTCATATTGCCATTTTCCATGCCTGTCCTGATATCTTCCGTAACATTGATCAAGGCTGTGGTCGTACTGTGACCTGGACGAAAACCGGATTGGTAAGGATTAAGGAGATTGTTCTTGCGAAGGAACACAGAGTTGGTTATGGATTAGTCGCTCAAGAACTTTGGATAGAAAAGGAAGTATAGATATTGGACGGTATTCAGAAAGGGACGTGGGATGGGATTTCTTTGGCAAAGGAATGATTTGTGCGTCTTTCCACATGGATGGGAAGAAACCACTAGAGATGGAAAAATTGAGGATATGGCAGATAATAGGAAGGATTTCGTCAAGGATAGGTAGGATCATGTTACGGCTAATACAGTCGCTACCAATAGCATTGGATGCTATTGACAATACGCTCTTCTTAACATCACAAGCAGAGAATTGACTAAAGACAAAATGTGGATAGTTAGGAGCCGGAAAAGATGATAAATAGTTTAGTGTGCAGGTTTTTACAGTCCTATCAAAGTTGGACGAAGCTGAAAAGTGCTGATTAAGCAGGTTGAGGTCCAAGTCTTTAGGAATGGTATCTTGTCGTGATTTTCCAACCCCCATAGATTTAAGAAATTTCCGTACTTTCGCTGGATCTCCATTTTGAACAGATTTGTGAATATACTGGCGTTGTGCATCCCTACACACCTTATTACAGTGATTCCTTATATTGATATATTTATCTCGGTGGTGGTCAGTATTTCTTAGTTTCATCTTGGTCTTTGCTGTTACTTTCTTATGTAAAAGTACTTTTATGTCATCGGAAAGCCAAGGTGCTGGAAGATGTTTCAATCTGATAGGCCGGACAGGAGCATGTTTGTCGTAGATGTTAATAATTATTGACGTAAAAATATCAACTTTCTCGTCAATGCTGTCAGCGTTAAGGAGCGTTGTCCAGTCAATGTTGCTGGCATCCTTAAGAAGATTAGCAAGGTTAATGCTACCAAAATTGCGTTGCAAGAGAATTTTTGACTTTGCCTTAGGCGGCCGAATTTTGTATGAGAGGTAGATAAGATCATGATGAGAGAAAGCGTCAGCAGAACATTGTCCATGTTTGGCAACGTGTTGAGAAGAAGAAACAAAAATAAGATCGAGAAGTGAAGGAGTAGAGTTAGGAAAATTATGTGTAGCATTTAGTGGAAGGATAGATAAGTTATTAGATTCAATAAGAGAGACAAGGCGAGATGAGCGATAATCATTCTTCAAAAGACATGTGTTGAAATCCCCCATGACTATGGTTTGACTGTAAGAAGGGAGAACCTTTTCTAGGAGTTTTTCCAAAGAGGAGAAAAAATTTACTCTTAAAGATGGGCTATAATATACACCAAGTAAAACTTTGCGATGGTTAAGCTCAACTTCAATAAAAAGATGCTCGCCTGCGTTTGATGGGGGTGGCTGGGCTGACATATCCACAATAGAAAAGGATATATTGGTACGCAAATAAATGGCAACCCCGCCACCACCACCACACGCCCGATCATTTCTAATTAGATTGAAGCCAGTGAGTGAGTATAGCGTTGATGGAAGACATGGCTTGAGCCATGATTCTGAAATGAGTATGGCGTGAATATTCTTACAGTCAAAAGATGCCAGCATATCCGCATAATGGGCTGGAATACTCTGGGCATTTATATGAACCACATTGAAATTCTTGGGTACATCAGAAAACTGCGTTATTAAGGTATCTGCTAGGGAAGGTACACTCATGAAACTGTCACTATCACTGCAAGAGTTAAAACTTACATTGTCACTACTACAATCCGACATAATAAATAATAATAATATATACAAATATGAGCACTATACAATATAATATATATTATAAAATAATAAAAAAACAAAAATACTATCAATTTTGGTTCACCCACCGGCAAGCTTTTACATAATCGCAAAGTATGGCAAAATTTAAAAATAAACAGAAAAAAAAAAACACATGAATCACACTAAAAATAACAAAATGCATCAGTAGATACTTTAACAAAATTTCCCTGATTAAAAAAACTATAATGTCCAGTATAAATTTCACGGGGTTAGTAGAAACAAATCCCGTGCTAACAATTGTAAATAAAGACAATGGAACGCAACTGTCGTTTGACAAGTGTTTTGACACTTACATCACGTTATGTCACTTGAAAAATAATAAAATATTAACTAACCTACGCTGAGCGAATTGCTATTAAATTGTGTGAATTTAATGGACGGTACAACATGCAGAAGACAAATAAACAAGAAAAATGTATAAGCTTGATGGAAAAAGTTACTACTTTTTAGCAGCCGCTAACCGCTTAGTTTTCGACACCACCTTTGCCGGGGCAGCTGGCGCAGGTTTTGATGCAGATGTGTATTCCTGGGCGATATTATCTACATCAGATACAGACTGGATACGATGTCGCTTCTCATCACCGCCAACAACGTATATATCGCCATTTTTAGTGAAACACGAAGCCACACCAATTTTCTGCCTCGCGTAACAGAAAATCCTATGACGCGACGCCGTTAAAAACTCTGACATTGTGGTACCTGAGCCCTTGAGTTTTGTCTTCCCGAACCACAACTGGTCCCGTAGCGCCACATCATTTATTTTGAAGAGGATAGGTCGCGGCTTCTTAGATGCAGTGTTACGCCCCATCCTATGGCAGCGCTTGATGTCAGATGAACTAAAATCGGTGATTTTCAATTGATCCTGCACTATGCTCACAATCACGGCAGGGATGTCCTCGTTCTTCTCTTCCTTGACACCGTGAAGCAATAACATCTTACGGCGGCCTCTCATCTCTAAGCGATCTGCATCCCGCGCGAGAGCATTGACTTGTTGCTGTAAGCCATCAAAAAGCTGAAGAACTACATCCTGGAATGCTGTAAAACGTCTAGCCAGTCCTGTCTTATCCGGGGTAACCTCAAGTTCAGCACGAAAGTCTGCCATTTGCTTCAATAGAACTTCCCTCAGATCTGTGATGGCCTTGATGGTGTCCATAGTGTAGATGATTATATTGTGCTTATAAACTGAAGATAATGCTTGTCTGGTAGGTGAATAATGTTATCTTACTTTTATGAACATTAAATACTTATAATTACTGATTGTATTAATTAAATTCCAATTTAAACATGCAGAGCAAAATAACCTGTGTGTCTCTCTCTAACTACCCACAAAAAAAAAAAAAAAAAAAACTTAAGTATTCACAAACCTAAACCTAAAATCAGCAAATTTACGTAATTTAAGTATAAATAAGTAGCAATTATAAAGTACTAAAATGCTGACAGGCTAGCTGTGTGGTGACGGGGCGAATCTCAGAATATCATCATCGCATCTCATCCAGTGGGATTGAGAAATCGACACGAGGGATTATCTACCAGAGGAAAGGCACCAGCATCACTCTGTTTACCTACTATGACTGCGAGCGCAAACCTTTTGTCCAGCAGTGGACTTCTGGAATGATGAAGGCGCTGACAGCCAGTTGTCTGACCAGTCCTGAAATTATCGGTGGGATTTAGCGACAGAGTGGTTTGATTTCGGAGCCTTAAAGGGTATGTTAAGCTGTCGCTCCTGATCCTCGATACGCCATGACAGAGGCCTACTGGGTAGCTTTAACAACTCTGACAATAGGGTACCCCACAGCCCATATGACGAATAAGAAGCAATTATAAATAAAATTCTTTGTTTCAGCTATTAACCTACATAGTTTGTTAATTAGTCTAGTGTTTTAAATGTATTAAAATAAATGAGCGATCTCTTTGAAATAATACATGCACTACTTATCAACTACAGAGAAAATGTTTTAAATTTTCAGTTTCGTTGTGAAATACACTAGCGATTTATCAGAGTTCATTACTGACTGTATCAGACTGTTTATTTAGACGAGTCTGTCAAAATTATTGTCTGAAACAAATCTGGTTACGAGAACATGGTTTTTGTTTAATATGGGTTGGTTCACTAGAAGGATATTCAAACTTAAGGTCCATTTTTTATCCTCACTGAATAAAATAAATGTTGACAGATTGTCTATAGGAGATCTATTAAAATTATTATAATAATTGAGCTTTATATGAAGATGAAGAAATCACAAATTATAATTAAATACATCGTTCTAGGCTCGTCGGGTAGCACTAGTCACTTCACGGAAATTCACTTTTATTTATAGATAGGTGTGCCCCGCGGTTTTACCCGCGTTAAATTTTAGAAATTATCACAGCCCCTCCCCCGTATGTGATAGCGTGATAATATGTAGCCTATATGTTGACCCGACCTCTTTGTAATATTTATGCATAATTTTAAGTACTTTTTGAGCCCGGACATACATACAGATAAACAGACACACAGACAAAAATTCTAAAAACTAAATGTTTGTCTTCGATATCGATTGTAGATCACGCCCCATTTATCCTTTTAAAAAAAATTCAATTTACAGTTATGAATTTCCTACGATTTTATGACAAATATATATATATATATATATATATATATATATATATAACAGACTTAGCACAAAGAGACATGTTTATGCACACAAATATCTGTCCCGGGTGGGAATCGAACCCACGACTGCGGCGTGAAAGGCATCGTAGCTACCAACCACGCCAACCAGCAGATATACAAAATGAAGAAAATTACGTCGTTATGAAGACTACTTACTTAACTTTCACGGAATGGATATGTAATTTTTATGTCGGGTGTTAAAATTGGCTGTTTCTTACTTTTTCGTAATGGTCGTTATTCGCCCGTACGTACAGACGTCAACACATCCAGCTACCCCAAAGTCAAATTTCTTTTCTAGATTTTCAACTTTATCACATTCAATTGGGAAAATTTGACAGATTGGAGTAG
This sequence comes from Pseudoips prasinana, assembly GCA_951640165.1. Taxonomy (NCBI): domain Eukaryota; kingdom Metazoa; phylum Arthropoda; class Insecta; order Lepidoptera; family Nolidae; genus Pseudoips; species Pseudoips prasinana. The sequence continues at coordinate 10,814,323 of OX621241.1, read as the reverse complement.
CTTGATGTGCTGGTACTTATAGACTTAATGTATTTAAATCGAAGGAAGAGTCAGATTTTTTTGTGAGTACAGAATTGAGCTACTTACCTGTATTACCATGATCATACCACTTCCCATATTGGTTTAGCATCTGTAGTAAAACATAACACATATATAACATAAATACATATTACTGATTCCTAGACGGATAGGCAGAGAATTTGGAATTCTCCTTATTGCGGTCCTTACACGCACTTTTTGCTGCACCACTTTCAATCTCACTTAAATGTAGTAAATAGGGTTATTATTTTCCATTTTGACTCGAAACCCTAATTATTTAAATAGTTAAATGATTCACTTATAAGTACTATGACGAGAATTAACTTAAATAATGAATCAATGGACCCCGCTGCATGTGGAAAGCAAAATAGGTACCGGAACTTGTGGAGATTTTTGTGGGAATCCTATGTCCAGCAGCAGACGTCTTTCAGCTGATATGACATAAATAATTATGATAGCATCCTCTTTATATTTATCATTTATCTTTAAAAAGACAACGCCCGCACTAGGGAATCTATTCCCTGTGTCGCGGGGTCTTTACAAACATATAATAGACGGACACAAATTACATCCAGACTCAGAACAACTATTTATGGATCACACAAATAGTTGTCCGGCGCGGGACTCAAACCCGTGACACGAAGCGGCGAGGCGACTGTGTTGGCTACTGCGCCACACGTGCAGTCAAATTAATCAATTCAATAAATTCGATTTGTTTAACACTTAAGTATTCACAAACCTACAATTGTACTAAAATCAGCGTGTAGGTAATAATAAATTTACGTAATTTATTATAACACGCTGCTGCATCAGCAGAAACCCTCAAACGGCGCAAATACACCAACCTCGTTGGAAATTATGTATTTGAGCCTTTTGGGGTCGAAACGCTAGGGCCGTGGGGACCTAATGCACGTTTATTGTTTCGGGAAATTTCGAAACGTTTGATTGACGCTTCCCGTGACCAGAGAGCTGGCCTTTTTTTGGGCCAAAGAATCAGCATTGCCATACAGCGTGGCAATGCGGCCAGCCTTCTGGGTACGTTACCTCCCGACGATGCGGAGGAATTCTACGACGCCCTATAACTTAGATAGTAGTTAGTTATTATAGTTAATTTAGCTGATATTTTTCTGTTTCTTATAAGCTAAGTTAATTATAAATATGTACCAATTATAAAGTACTAAAATGCTGACAGGCTAGTTGTGTGGAGACGGTCATCCAGTGCGATTGAGAAATCGACCCGAGGGAATATCTACCAGAGGTAAGGCACCAGCATCACTCTGTGTACCTCACTACATACTATGACTGCGAGCGCAAACCCGTCTGCTAAGCGTGGCGATTGTTGGGGGAGACTTTTGTCCAGCAGTGGACTTCTGGAATGATGAAGGCGCTGACAGCCAGTTGTCTGACCAGTCCTGAAATTATCGGTGGGATTTAGCGACAGAGTGGTTTAATTTCTGAGTGTCTCCGTGCCTTAAAGGGTATGTTAATCTATCGTTCCTGATCCTCGATACGCCATGACAGAGGCCTACTGGGTAGCTTGAACAACTCTGACAATAGGGTAACCCACAGCCCATATGACGAATAAGAAGCAATTATAAATAAATTCTTTGTTGCAGCTATTAACCTACATAGTTTGTTAATTAGTGTAGTGTTTTAAATGTATTAAAATAAATGAGCGATCTCTTTGAAATAATACATGCACTACTTATCAACTACAGAGAAAATGTTTTAAATATTCAGTTTCGGTGTGAAATACAGTAGCGATATATCAGAGTACATTACTGACAGTATCAGACTGTTTATTTAGACGAGTCTTTCAAAATTATTGTCTGAAACAAATCTGGTTACGAGAACATGGTTTTTGTTTTATATGGGTTGGTTCACTAAAAGGATATTCAAACTTTTCACTTAAGACCCATTTTTATCCTCACTGAATAAAATAAATGTTGACAGATTGTCTATAGGAGATCTATTAAAATTATTATAATAATTGAGCTTTATATGAAGATGAAGAAATCACAAATTATAATTAAATACATCGTTCTAGGCTCGTCGGGTAGCACTAGTCACTTCACGGAAATTCACTTTTATTTATACATAGGTGTGCCCCGCGGTTTTACCCGCGTTAAATTTTAGAAATTATCACAGCTCCTCCACCGTAGGTGATAGCGTGATAATATGTAGCCTATATGTTGACCCGACCTCTTTGTAATATTTATGCATAATTTTAAGTACTTTTTGAGCCCGGACATACATACAGATAAACAGACACACAGACAAAAATTCTAAAAACTAAATTTTTGTCTTCGATATCGATTGTAGATCACGCCCCATTTATCCTTTTAAAAAAAATTCAATTTACAGTTATGAATTTCCTACGATTTTATGACAAATATATATATATATATATATAGATTATGACTTTATGAAAGTGTTTTTTTTACGTCATATCGTAAATTAGTTTTCCTTTAACTGGCACATTATTACAATGTCTTCATTCCATTAAAAGAATGGATCAACGAATGGATTCTATAAAGAGTATGGATAATAATAATAATGCGGTGGCAGAGAGTTTTACACACATGGGGCCAGATACTCTGTGGTACAGACGCCAGCACATCAAGCTACCCCAACCTGTCAAATTTACCCAATTAGAAGTGAACATTATGCTAATGTGATAAAGTTGAATATCGATAAAAGAAATTTAACAGATCGGGGTAGCTGGATGGATGGTGTCTGTACATATGTAGGTTCGATTTCCACCCGCACTTCAATTTATACAACTCATTTTAAAGATATCTGAATCTTATATTAACACAGTTTAAGTTTGATTTACGACTGCGAATCTATAAATATCAATTTATGTTTAGAATGTAAATAATAATAAAATCGTAGGAAAGTCAAAATAGTACGTTGAATATTTTTTTTAAAGGATACTCGGGGCGTGATCTACAATCGATATCGAAGCCTAAAATATAGTTTTTAGAATTTTTGTCTGTTTGTCTGTATGTATGTCCGGGCTAAACTCAAAAAGTACTCCATGGATTTACTTCAAATTTTGCATGAATATTATTAAGAGGTCGGATCAACATATAGGCTACATATTATTACGCTATCCCTACGGGGCAGGAGCTTTGATAATTTATAAAGTTTCACGCGGGTGAAACCGTTATTGAATATAAAACTAGTTAATGTTAAAAGTAAAGAAATAAAATAACTCGTAATCATAGTTAAACTTTTATTTAAACCGAAATTAAATAAATACACCTTTACAGCGAAATTTCATTATTAGAATTAAATTACCTACATTTATATTTATACTAAATAATAAATGTGACTACCAACCTTCAATTAGCTAGGATTGATTGAAACAGGTTCCATTATCGTTACAAGGTATATATAGATTATTGCTGGGCATATATCAACCAATTATACAAAAGATATACGATATAAGTATAATTATATAAAGTTAAAACCCCCTTAACCTAAGGTACACATACATTACAAGCTAATCATCCATACAACAGTGAAAGATAACAATGAATATACGTTTATATAAACAACACACATATATAACAGTGAATATATTAAACTAAGTTATATTTTAACCCTATTTTTGATATGCAAGACCTTTAGGTCAGTGATTTCCAAACTTTTGTTTTGGGAATCCACTACCTCGATATGTTTTGTGCTGGTTCTTTTTACCTTTAGCCAAAGATTACATGTTGTATATGAAGAACTATAGACTTATATGAAATTTTGTATAAGAAGTATATATTTTATCATGAAGTCCTTATGTTGTTTAATACTGTATTATACGTAGACGACAATGTGCAGCGTATACCTAAATGAATTACAATATTAAGACATGACACATACATGAATATTAGTAAAGTATATATCAATGGTATAATCATAATATTAATACTCGAACTTTTAACATATCACCGTACGGGAGCATACAGTTGTTATACCATTGCATATGTATATCCAAATGGCAATATTTGTTTCAGTTGTCAACAATATGCCAAGAGTAAGGGCGTGGACACATGTTTGCGGTGCGGCGCCGGCCACCGTGTAACGGCACGGCACCGCTACCGCGAGGCGGCACGGCGTCGTGTCGCGACACGGCGCCTTGTGCGGTGGGGAGCGCACCGCTCGCTAGTTAATGTTTTGTTGGTGTTTAGTCTGCACGTGTTATTTAATGCATAATAATGGCTGCCGATTTAGATGTCGACTTTTTAATTTCACTCGTGGAAGCACGTCCCGTTCTCTGGGACAAGACAAAGGAGAATTATAAGGATAAAAATTTGAAAACTGAAGGGTGGAAAGATGTATGCCGAAATATTTTTCCATCTTTCGACGAGAAGGACAATAAAGAAAAAACAAGTCTCGGTGAGTACATATTTTATTCATTTATCTTTTTGACATAATAATAGGTGAAAATTTAAATGTAAAAAGTTTAAAATACAATTAACATTTAAATGTGAATAAAATGCGTTAATGTTCAATATGCCAACTTGTCGAGTTTTTTTTTTAACTAAAACTCAGTCGCAAACGCAGAACAAAGCGAATTTCGTACAGTGATAACCATTGTATCACTGTGTCTAACTTGCACAATATTATATATTGCCATCCTTTACACATACTCAACACTTTGGCTTTGTTAGTCGGCTCAAAAAACAGGTAGAAAATTGTTTGTTCCGGGACCGAGCTTTAGTTATATTTTGCTTAATTGCCAACTAAGCGCACCGACATCACTATTAAAGTATTTACAAAATTCGCCTCTTATATCGACTGGATTTGATAAAGAATCTGCATCTGTTGTTTGTTGAATGTTTAAAAGAGTGTTATCAATACATAGCTCTTCAGACTTTCTAACTCCATCTCGAGTAACAACAAAATTGTGTAAGACACAGCATGCTTTAATAATGTCTGTCGCAAAATTATATTGAACATTTAAAGGCCGGTGAAATACTCGCCATTTATTTGCGAAGATACCAAAAGCACACTCGACATATCTTCTTGCTCGACTTAAACGATAGTTATAAACCCTTTGTTCTACACTTAGATGCTTCCCTGGGTATGGACGCATTAGATTGTTCATTAATGGTAGACCTTCATCTGCGATAAAAACATAGGGAATTGAATTTTGAAGCCCCGGTAAAGGTTTTGGCGCTGGTATTGGAAGTCGATTCTGTAATAATAATTCGTATAATTTTGTATTATGAAAAATCGTGGAATCGCATTCCTTCCCATACGATCCTATATCGACATATACAAATCTATATCTAGAGTCTACCAATGCCAGCAAAACTATAGAATTATAGCTTTTATAGTTGAAAAAAAGAGATCCACTGTGGGCAGGACTGCAAATTCTGATGTGCTTCCCGTCCAATGCCCCCATGCAATTTGGGAAATTAGTTTTTATGTCAAAATCTTCAGCTATTTGTTCTATTAGCTCTTTAGTTATTTTCGGAATGCTTTCTCTTAAAAGGATGTCCCATATAGCCCGACAAACTTCTCGTATAATTTTCCCGATTGTGCTTTTTCCACGATAATCTGTGAATTCCATATCTCTGAATGAATTTCCTGTCGCCAAAAACCTGTAGGATATTTAATTAACTTTTACAGAGATATTAAAAAACAACTATTTAATTACATATTTCTAAACATTTTTTTTATGATTGTTACAGGTAATGACGTAATTAGAAAGTGGACCAACATTAAAGATAATTTTATTAAATATATGAAGAAGATAGAACTTTCAAAAAAATCTGGAGCTGGTGCAAAACATATAAAAGAATACCATTTGTACAAACAGCTCATGTTTTTGCAAAAAAATGCTCCAAATGTAACCGACGACAGCATAGAAGAAGGATTTCAAAATCCAAAAACGAGATCACGATATCAGCCATACAGTACAACTACGCGACAGCGAAAACCAAGTAGTGATGAATTTGAGAGGCAAATTATTGAAACTTTAGGTACTTCAGAAAATCGACATCTGTCATTTTTTAAAGCTATTTTGCCATCTTTAAACAAGTTAGATGACCACCAGACTTTGATGTTTCAAAGTGGAGTTTTAAAGATTTTAACGGATTTCCATCGACCACCGTGTCAGTCATATAGTGGATACCAGACAGCAACTTCTTACGACACTAATTATCACCAAGCTACACGATCACCACAAGCTACAACGTCTTATGAGACTTATCAAACAGCTTATAATTCATCCATTCAAAGCATAAATCGTCACCAAACATCACCAATCTCGCCTTTGGAAGAAATTCTATCCAATACCACGGATACACAAGAATCAGAATACGACTTTTCTTAAATAATAATATACTCAATCATTCGAATTATTACACTTTTGATTTGAATAAAAAAATATATCAATGTAAAATTCTTTTATTTCTTACCGTATAGTTAAACCTATCATTTCCTTAGGCTCCACAGGTTTTCTGAACACGTACTGCTTTTGTATACGAGGTGCAATTTTGGTCAGCAGTTCTTCAAAACTTGATATAGACATTCTAAAATATTCGTAAAATTTCTCATCACCACATTTTTTCAGCGCTTCATATTTCCTCTCAAAATGACCTCCATCATGGTTCATTATAGAAAGATATGGATTCACCCAATATTTTCTTTGATTCTGTTTCTTCTTCATTCGTCGCCTTATTAACAGGAGCAAAATGATACGTCTTTCGCGGTCCATATCAAGATAAAAACTGAACAATGGTTACTGTTTGTGCCCGCGTTGCACCGCACAAGGCGCCGTGTCGCGACACGACGCCGTGCCGCCTCGCGGTAGCGGTGCCGTGCCGTTACACGGTGGCCGGCGCCGCACCGCAAACATGTGTCCACGCCCTTAGAGAGTGATTGTAAAATTTTAACTTACGTCGGATACAAGAATAGCATTGAAGAAATCGTCTAAGATTACAATATATCATGAGATAAACATCGATTACACAATGAAATATTAGATAAATATGCGACGGTTTATGATTTACTAACAATCGTCCAATAATAATAATATATCACTTATATAATAATGTGCAATATTTGTATGTATTTTAAGTGCTAAAACATCTATTTAAACATCGAAGCTTTAACACCAATATCTACTACATACGAGCAATATGAAATTGATATCGAAAATGTGTCAATATATGTAAATTGAGAACAATAAGTCCCCAATCTCGCGTCTTACTCATATAACACATTTTACTTATACATAATGATATTACGAATAATCACATATACTAATTTTAATACGTTTAAAAGGGCGATTAAAATATTTGGTCGTCCTAAATTCAGACCTCATTATCACATCTGATGTGTTTGTGCTTATATATATTATTTGTATGATTGATACAACGTCAGAGTCATTCAATCAGTGCGTTTACCATAATTCAATATATGAAAGTTATTTAATATCAGACGTGACTATATTTAAATTTCCAATTGATCAAGCGTGCTATATTTTTATAGTTGAATGCTTCATTACAATCCACAAGCATCTCTAATATTGCCACCACGACACAAAATCTTTTCAAAATACTCATCCGAGCCAAAATCGATATAAAATCTTTTAAATGCCATCCAAACATTTTACTACAAAAGTACGAAACGCGAAGGACACTTTCATTCTTAACCGACTTCAAAAAAGGACGAGGTTCTCAGTTTGGCTGTATTTTTTACTTCACAGATATAGTACCCGCATATTGACTGAGCCGATTATTTAGTTAAATGTTTTGTGGTTGCCTTGACGGTAGACTTTCACAATCGGACACAACCGTAGGTTTTATCTGTGTACTGTACGTATATGTAAATACAAAAGCGTATACAAATAGATAGGTATTTTTATACGTTTTTGTATAAAAATACAAAGTAACGTTCCAAACTACAAGTTTTGTTTAGTTAGTAGTTGTGTGATATGTGCCGGATATTAATTTATTATCTCATTAAAGTTGTGGGTATTAATTATATTGATGTCAGTAATATAATATACATTGGCTATAAATATTGGGAGTTACTTTCTGACAAACACAAAATGACTAACTACAACCAATTGCTATGATTTCGGTATTCAGTTTCATATCCTCTTAAACTTGCAACAAAGATCGAGAAAATCACACAAACACTGGTACCATATTTTGTATTACTATATTTAGTAATAAAAAATTCAAATTATTATTTTTTATTCAAATCTACAGTAATTCTAAACTTAGCCATGTGGTTTCCGGCCTAGAAAGAGTAACAGTGCCACCCCGTACTATCCCGTGGGTGTCGTAAAAGGCGACTTAGGATACAGCAGGTAGTCGGGCACCAGCGCTACCTGTGTACTAGAGCTACTACCTAACTGTGGTCGCCAACTCGCATGCCAAACGCGGTGACGATAGCAAACCTCTCTGTCGTCGCCTTAGCTACCTGTAGCAGCGCGGAATGGTGGGGCCCACAGTGGAACGAATGTATGGGAGCGGTTGGACGTAGACATGTCCGAAAAAAAAGAGTAAAATTATGCCAAACTAATGATGCCATCTTATTCGATTACTTAATGCCTTCATAACTTGTGGTGATGAATTTCTTCATAACTCCCATATTTCGGGAGTAATTTGAGAAAATGTGAAATTTTACTATGAAAATGAGTGTATCGAGCTCTCTCCCTCCTGATTCCGGGCTTGTTTCAAGTAGCGGTCTCTAATATCATAATGCTAATACTAAGAGCTATATTTAATACTAAGACACATAGTGCGCCAAATGTGCACTTTCTGGGATAAAGAGTGATGTTTATTTTATAACACAATTTTTTTATTTTTTGTTTATTTTGTTGATTAAAACCGTTTTTCTAAAGGTTTACCTTATTACAATAACATTTCTGAGCAGCCAATTAGAGAAGATATAAGCTAATTAGGATATATAATTAGGGACTTAAGGTTTACATATAAAACTGATGCACTAATGATTACTGATAAGAACATTGCTATTATTTAATTACTAAATGGCTCTTAATACACTAATTTAGCATGCATCATTTACTAATTATCACAATAACTAATTACCTTGCAATATTTAACAAAGGATACCTGGGATACCTGGATTTTATATAAATAGGTCACTATTAGTAACTTTAAAATCAGTGTTGATTTACACCTCGTTGTATCCAAGCTAATCTCGCAATGTATTTTCCAAATTTTAATACAAATCTTGATATTCACGTTGCTTTATGCGCACGCGCACATAAAGATTTACGCGACTTTAACTATTTGTTCAGTGTTTTAAAAGATAACAGTTGTGTTCAGTTATGTGAAAGTGCTGAAACAAGTTTAAAAGACTGGTGTCGTCGATTTTGCTACCGCATTTATGCAAAATGGACAAAGTCTGGAAGAAGCACAGATAAGTTTCGGAAGAAACATGAGATTTGGCTACAGGCTGCAATTCAATGGCCGGAATTACAGAATGAAAATATGGAACCTTCTACAGAAAATATAAGTGACGTCATCGAGCCCATAATTTCTCCTGCTAAATCTGATGCTTCAACTTGTACACATCCTAGTCCTCGTAAATCTTCAACTTACTTAAAAGTCATACTCTCATCAGTTCTTGTGAATATTTTTGTTAATATATATTTCTGTATATATATAATATATTTATAGACCTCTTAATAAGTCTGTCTGCGGTTTAAAGTAAATACAAATGGGGAAAAAACGTTTTTTTTTTTTAATTTTCATTTCCTTTTATCCCAGAAAGTGCACATTTGGCGCACTATGTGTCTTAGTATTAAATATAGCTCTTAGTAATAGCATTACGATATTAGAGACCGCTACTTGAAACAAGCCCGGAATCAGGAGGGAGAGAGCTCGATACACTCATTTTCATAGTAAAATTTCACATTTTCTCAAATTACTCCCGAAATATGGGAGTTATGAAGAAATTCATCACCACAATTTATGAAGGCATTAAGTAATCGAATAAGATGGCATCATTAGTTTGTCATAATTTTACTCTTATTTTTCGGACATGTCTACGTCCAACCGCTCCCATACATTCGTTCCACTGTGGGGCCGGCCGATCTGCGTCCCCGCGCCCACCCCTGCACCCGCCCCCGCACTAGCCCTCACGTCGCGCCAGCATTCGTCTCCGCTGGACTTAATTTTCTTCCACGCGAGCCAGGGAACGGGCACGTCTTATTGTTGTAAACTTGACCAACTATTACCTATATACCTATTTTATACAGTCCACTGCTTTCATTGAGAACACCCGTTAGGGCCTAAACACCCTCCAAATGGCCCGTTATAGAAACCATTGGGATAGCTTATGTCCAGTAGTGGACCATATCAGGCTGATGATGATGATGACGTGTAAACTTCGGCTTTCGTATTTTCATAGTAAAAGGTTTTCATCCACGCTTCTTAAACCCCCTTTTCAATAGTTAATTTACTCCAAATATTTATATATTTAATTTTATATATGTATATATATATATATATTTTGATTGTTCCTATAATTATTTATTCAGACTAAAGGATATGTGTTTGGTTACAATTTTATCACTTGATAATGATTTTCAATTCACGCCTTTTTACAGGGCTCAAATTTCATTTTATAATATATAATAGGATGGAAGATTATATGTGAAATGACTGTTGATTTTTTAAATATAAGGTTTAGTTGGAGCAAAGGAATGTTAAAAGTCACATTTATTACTCCATTATCCTAAAGATAAACTTTCACGTTAAATATTAACTAAACAATAATCACTGAAAGCAATAAGACTAAAAAAATATTTCTTATACAGCCTATGAAGCAAAACTAATTCTAAAAAAATAAATACAAAGTATATAAGTTATAATAGATTTATAGATAAGATTTGATAAAATTGGTCTTTAAACCAACATAAACAATAAGATTTTAACTTAAAGTATATAAACAGCATTAAATACCGAATTTGATCTAACACTTATCTACTTATCACTAAATCTACATCAAATCGAACATTTATGGGCTCTAACTATATAATATGATTATCAATATAACATACTATTACTCTTCTGCAGGCTAAAGAAACGACTTGTGTTCAAGATGTAGCATAATTTTATATAGAAATAAAATTAACCAGCGATAATTGTTTCCATTACATCGTAAGAGAAGTATAAACGTGAGGTTTTATACCTCGAGCCCCACTTAAGAATATATCCATAGAATAATATCGTAATAGTCAACATTGTAAATACGTAAAAGCTTAGTAATAGGTATTACATCATAAGGCAGGGGTAAACGATACAAAAAATATTAGAAACTCTCCATCAAATTGATAGGGATTGTAAAAGTCCAAATAAAAATGTTCGTCGCTAAAGATTGTGTAAAATTCTAGCTCATAGTGAAATCACATTTTTTGAGTTTTCTACTTTTAATTTTATACCTCCTGATTGGAGTTTTTGACCATAACGATATTGAGACGCATCTTCAGTGATACCTACTAATACTAGAATGCCTGGCAATGGCTAAGGGTCTATATAACATGATACTTATCGACTTTCCTTTAATAAAGCACATCAAAACCTACGCCGTTACATTATCGGCTTTCTTCAAGGAAACTTCCACTACCTTGCGCATTGAAAATGACTTGCTCACAGTTACGACCATAATATAATGTGTGATTCACCTCTTCTCTATTAATGTCCAGGTCCGGCTGATGAATTCATTAATACTGCCAGCACTATATATGGGCACACATGGTATTATATGATTACTTATAATACCACTTACTTATATCATTTTCACTAATTATATCTCCTCTCCAACACTTATTTCATCATCTCCTATTTTACGTTGCCCCTAATGCAATACTGAATGTTTGAAAAATGGACCTTTGCTGTAAGATATGTTTATGGTAAGAAATGTTTATTACTTTCTACCTAATTTACGAACGAGAGCGGTGAATCACACTCTACACCAATACGTCAAAGTTTCCTTAGCGAATTTGACAACCGGCATATCATCGAATTTTTGGGTTATCGGCTTCTCTTATGAAATATATCACCCGTCGCCACCGATGCCTGCTGTCAAAACATGTAGTTACCTACATTCTGGTACATTACTATTAGTAAGGCATACCAAGAGGTTCTACTACATTGTAAAAATACTGTACCGCTAAATTACCGCTCTTGAAAAACACCCGTCTTCACTTATCAAGCTACCGCTCCAAATATTATACTTCTAAATTTTGTTTATCAGCCCAAAATTGATATGTATCGTAGTTTATTGCACAAATTCATCACGTTACGAAGTTTTGAACATAAAAAAACGAACGTTGCAAAGGGGTACGAATCGTGCCATCCGGCCACAGCTGGCTCGAGTGTAACCCTTGGCATTAAATTAAATTAGGATTAACTTAGTTAAAAATTTACTTTTTATGATTATTCTAAAGCCACCTGGCTGCTACAACGAGTAGTGTGTTGGTCACAAAGCTTATGGTGGGACAGGAGGTAGGTGCACCGGAGGTTCTTCCAAATGGCGGTTTCCTCTTGCAGTTCATCTTTTCAAGAGGAAGATTCGCTACCATATACTCCCGGTGCTCGTTGACCATGGTGCAAACTGTGCGTTTCTTCTGCATCATCTCGTCGTCCCTGTCCCGAAGACCTGCAAGCCAGCCCTCGTACCACGCCAGCTCGCAATCACATATGAGTGGATTATCTGTATCAACATTTATAAATACATTATTCATTTGAACCCGAAAAGGACCCTAATTGGCAAAATACCTCCCATCAACCAAGCTAGTTATTATTATTGCATGTTTTCTATATTTAACTTAATCGTGTCGTGACTTTTAATTTAATATTAAACAATGAAAACGCTTTGGTGAATTTCCAATCTAGCTGCATAGCCAGTGTTATCTTCTTAATCATGTCTTTTAAAAATAGAATTCCATTAAATAATTAACGGTAGACAATGTCAGTTATTTGATAAAAAAGACAAATGTGAAGCACATTTCATAGTTTATTATATTCTTTTAGCATTCTTGTTGGAGCGCTGCCGCGCTGGAAAAAACTAGACAGAAGTTGAAACATTCAATGAAAGAACTGTTGGGATCAGAGTTTAAGATCTTAGCAGTTGTATTTCTGTGTAAGTTTGGAGGATTAGTGGATGGATCTGTAATGTTAGTTATATCTTCGGTATTGTAAGCATCTCTAAACTAAGGTAACTGTCAACCTATTACTAGCCATAATTTTGTTTAATTATAAATATAAGTAAAGTCCAGCTGTCAAAAGTCTTATGTGGACGACGCCTATAAATTAGCTGTACGTAAAATGAACGTCAATTAACGTCAATAAACGTCATTCCCTTATGAATGCAAACATTTTTAATCAACTCACCCATAATATCGACCACTCGTAAAGTGTCCAAGATCGGCTCCATTATTTCTTCTGGAATGTGTTGCAGCTTATTGTTTTGCAGGTTCAAAGTCTCCAAGGAATTAAGGTTGTCGAAGCCCATAGTTGGCAGTTGATGGATCCTGTTACAACAAAGTTGGTAGAATTAAACTATTATGTAGCTTAACTTGCAGGGAACAGGGTGTGCTGATGTCGTAGTTACAACACACACGAGCGATAGCAGTCTGAACACTAACTGCAATGTAATCTGCACGACATGCACGTAAAGCAAGGCTCAGGGAATTTCCCTTGAGAATTGACGAAACGAAGCTTGAATAGTTCAGAATAATAAGTAGCTTTGTTTTATAACGTTGGTAAAGCGTATTTTATTTCAGTTTAAAGGAAAATAAACCGCTAATATGTTACAAGATTCGTATACAATATTTTTTTGTTAATTGTGTGATAGGCATACTGTGGGAGGTCGCTGGTGACTTGTAATACATGTTTTTTTATACCTAAATTAGGTCTATATCACAAATTTGTATTTGCTTACAAGAGTATCTTTACATTTAGTGATGAAACTTCAACTTTGTGATCAGAGAAAAAATAATTATAATTATATGCGAATTACTACTTACGTATAAGTAGAGATTGATGATAAAAATATAATTAAATATAATATATTTTTTTTAAATTATGTTCGGGACCATGTTACGTTAAGCTTTAGCTATGTTTGCTATTGGGTTATATCTCATGAACCGTAATAGCTAGAAATAATGACTGAAATATCTATTTAATTCAAAAATATTTTCTGAAAAATCTATTTAATCCCAAAATATTTTCTGAATAATCAATTTAATTCCAAGCCGACCCTATTATTATAACATAACCATTTCTTGCCAAAGGCCATTTCTTCGTTCCGAATTGCTGTAACACAGAAGTGCTTACAGCAATTCTGAGTCACATGCAGTTATATATTGATATATCTTTAGCAGAATTAAACTGCCATGCGATTTTTCAGACAGAATGTGGAAGAGAAAATTGTGGAATAAGCTGTTTTTATATATTTTTTTTCAAGATACTTTATATCTTAAGTCATATTCCAATACGCTGGCCTACTGCGGGTTGACATACTTCATATAATATCATCAAAAACGTATAGAAAATCTCTCACGCCCGCCAGTTTCCTCTCGATGTTTTTCTTTGCCGTTTAATGTGCAGACGGCAGCAATTCCACCCCAATCTGTTAAATTTCTTTTATAGATTCAAAAGGTTCACTTTCTATTGAGGCAATTTGACAGATTGGTGGTTTTCATGTGCTGGCGTCTGTACAAAGTATTTAATTTCTAATACCTAACAGCATGAATTCAAAAAGTCATTGGTTGGATTCGGTTTCAACTCGAGACGAATACTTTGAAAACATTACGACCTATAAAACAAAATTAGCCCAATCGTCAATATTTAAACGAATAAGACAAAACTTCCCTTTCATTGAACTCATTCAATGACGCAACCCTAAATCAATCTTCGTCGGGTAAATTAATCCCAAGTCTCTTAAAATACGGTGTCCTTGCAAATTAATCAAATGCCGGCACTACCTCACGAAATGCGAATATTTATTACCTACGCATAAAACTGAAAGTACGTCTCAAAATAATTGCATGACGAATACAGGCTATTAAGTTACTTTATACAAAATTCAGTATCAAAACGCGGGGAACATAAAAACAAGCATTACTGGAATTATTTACTTCTGCTCTTCATTCTTTTCGTTTCTTTCTTGGGATTTAAAATGAATGGGGTATAAAAATGTTGCTTCATAACGAATTGAGTGTTGCCTTGACGTTGTACAGACAACATTACGTTCATTACTTTATAGAGTAATATGGATTTTATATAACAAGAAATAAAATTATCTCCTAATGAAATTACTAATGCATATGGAAATAAATTATTCAAACTAAGCGCAAGTCGGAAACAAGCGCCAATGGCTTTGTGGTTTTTTTTAATTCTTCATATATATATTTAAAAAGAGGATCGTCATAACTAAAGCTTTTGCTGCAAAATCGTTCTGGTTTTTATGGGATGTTATAGTTTCGCAGATAGATATTTCATAGAATTTCGTTTCCCAGAAAATGTTTCAATATTTGGTCCTTGTATTTTTATTTCGAATATTATTGTTTCAAAGACAAGTTACTAGAAGGAAACATATTTCAAAGAAACACAATTTAATTATTTTTTTGTTCAACAAACTTATCAAACTGTAAAATAATGTTTTAACGAATATTAACCCACCACCCCCATTTATCTCAGATTTCAAAATTCCACATGTATAAGTTACGAAATTTTCAATTATCCTTAAATTACAAAACCAATAATAGAATACAATAAATACGGGTACATATCACAATTCAAAACATAAAATACCGATGTCCAAATGTCCGAAAGGAAATAATTTGGGTTAGGTTGGCGTTGGGAGCTAATCTCAGCGCGAGAGAGAATGCGGCGTCCGGCTGGCTTCTCCCCGGCTTGACGTCGCCCCTGGGACTGCTGGCGTTTGGAGGAGGGGCACTCCACTCGTCATACATAAGCGGTCCCGGGAAGAGGTAACCTGCTGTAGCTCAGGTTGCCTAAACGCGCTTGTGCGTGCTGGGGAGGGGAGGAGGCATTTGGCCCCCTCCCGTCCCCGGAGGAGAGTCTCAGACGCTCAGTGTACAGCGGGGGTACTGGCGAGATCGTTCACGAGTACCCAGACCCCCCGCTACAGGCATTGTGAGGCTGGCTACCATGGTGGTTTTAGTGCGTATCCCGGGACTAGCCCGGCGAGTCCCACATAACCCGTCGCCTCCCCAAGCGGCGGATATGCGTAAGTTTAATGCATTTCCACCATGTAAAAAAAAAAAAAAAAAAAAAGGTTAGAACCGTAACCATATAGCGCGCGAAGGCAAGCGAGCGTGCCGCGGCAGCGGCCTCCGAGCGCTAGATACACTATTGTTGATGAAGATTGGCGCTAGAAACAGTCATTCGGCGTTTAATTTACCTTGGATTGTTTCTAACGCCAATTATCACATTAACAACAATAGTGTACTTGTGTAGTTTTGTATTAAATAAACAATTTAATGATAAAGAATATTTGATTTGTTATTCTATGATATGATTATTCTAACATTTATAATATCTTCAAAGTAAGTATAGTATTATGTGTATTGATTATTCTATGAAACGAAAATATGAGAATTTTTGTAATGAAACGAAAATTTATAAAACTATTACCTATGAAACAACGTACAACCGTTTTTATTCGTCGACAAAATAGAAAATAGAACATTATAAACTATATGACAAAATCGACAAAAAAATTTTTTAAACGTATGACAAAATCGTAATATTCACGTTTTCGAATATGCTAATAAAGTTCTTAAATATGATACCATCTAGCTGCACATATTTTATTTTCCTTTTATATAATTGTCAATTAAAATTTAACTTACATGTTCTTCTGCAGATTCAAGAATGTAATGGAGTCTCCATAGCCAGTAAAAGCATCCTCGTTGATGTGTGTGATGTTGTTGGAGCGTAGATCTAAATGACGCAAACGATGCAATGGGCGAAGAGCTTCCGATGGTATCTCGTGTAAACGGTTATCACCAAGACGGAGGTACTGCAGGTTCTCTACAACATTTAAAAACAGCTGTAAATTTCTTGCGGGTTGTTGAGATTATTAGATGTTTACAGTCAATAGTAAAAGTTACGCATGATACCCTGTTCTGTAGGGCACAGGAAAGCAATACAAGGACAGTGAGCTCTTTTTAAGTGTTATTAGTTTCATTATATCATATTATTTACAATAATTACTAAATTAGAATAGCATTATTGTTTGCATTGTTATAATAATCATGATCATAATCATAATAGGAACTCTCATGTACATAAAATTATAAGTAAGGCAGATTAAATGCTGCACAGCTCACTGAATATATATCTGCTGCAATAGGTCGCGTGCAATGATGAGATCTAATAATGATTATCATATAGATATATATATCTCAGTAAACATAAAAAAATATTAATATTAAATTTTTCTAACACGAATATGCCTGGAACAGTTAATTATATGTAAGTATTATATATTTGTACAATGTACATATAAGTAAGTATTCTTCTCTGATTAGTTTTCTGAAAGAAAACTCATTAATAAGTTAAGCTCGTCTATGTGCATGCCTTTGTATCACACATTCTTTTTTCGTTTAGTTTATGTGTGCGATAAAGAATAATACCTGAAAACTATTTTCGGCATGGCATTTTTATAAATTCCTAGTTTTTGAAATACCTAGTGAATGATTACAGCGATCGGCCGATCAGCATTCGCACATAAAACCCCACCAATCTCTTTTGACTGTCCCAATTGGTCAGAGCGTTATCGCTCCAACACAGTAGCGTTTTTCAATTTAAAAAGCTTTTGAGAATTAAAAAATACATTTTTGTAGACTGTGCATCCGTGTAGAGAGGCAAATCATCCCTTTGTAGGGGATCGATTCCGTCGCGCTTGCGGCTCGATGGTGATAGGATTGCATTATCCATTAAGATACTTCAACTAATGCTGCACAAGAACTTCGTCGTACGATAAAATCGCTCCGTTTGCTCGTACTATCGTTAGGTAATTACGACGTGGCCTTAGAGTTTTATAAATTACTCATAAAAGTCGCAAGCTTATGTAGTTTGGCAGCATTATGAATTTAATATCTATGCAGATATTGAATAATAAAAGTTTGATGAACATAAATCACCATGCACATTAGATATCATACTTTATATATATTTTATCACGTTGTGCACTTAAATGTACAATGGCAGACTTAATACCAAATGCATTTCCTCTCAGTCAACCTTAAGGTGATGCAGAAATAACAATCTTGTTATACCTGCACCACCTTAAAGTCGACTGAAGTGATGGACTAGATAAAGATATGTAAGAATAACATACTTATCTTAGGTAAAGAGTAATTCGTTAAATAATAATAACAACCAGCAGATAAAAATGAAACTTTCCTCTTTGCCCGGTTCAATTTTATGCTATAAACCTATGTTATTATATACGGAACCTTCCCACTTTGTGTCGTTTCAAAGATGTGAGGAAATCAATTACGACAGCTTATATTAATGCGACTGCGTGACGGAATCGACCTAAGTTATTTTATAGTTTAAAATTTAGCATAAAGCGACAAAAGTAATAACTTAAAGAAGATAAATATATTTTGTTGCTGTTCGATTGTATGTCATGATGACATACAATCGAACAGCAACAAAATTTACAGAACAATCATACTTAATTATGGCTTCCATTGTCAGATAGAATACTTAACTTATGTAAAGATTATTTCGATAAATAATCAAAACGACTAGTAGATAAAACGGAGACAATGACATTCCTCTTTACACTGTCCAATTTTATGCTATAAACCCTTTTATCATGACATAAAATCGAACAGTAATAAAATTTACATAACTCCTAAATGTATCGATGACTTATATTGTCATAACTTACCTTCAAGTCCAGCAAAAGCCTTTTCATCAATCCTTTGGATTATATTGCCTTCCAACTCCAATGAATTCAAAAACGTTAAATGCGAAAATACCTGTGCAGGTACTTCGCGAAGTTGATTGTGTGCTAAACCTAGTGAATCTAGGCTTCGTAGACCTGCAAATAATGTCACATAAGCACTTATTGTTATATAGTTATTGTTAAAGACTATTCTGAAATAATGTATGTATGTTTTTCTATGATATTCTCAAATACACATAAAATGTATGTTTGTTCTACTAGCGTGACCATGACAATATAAATATTCTACGCTATATATTTTTTGTTGACAGATGCTGTCTGCTTAAGTATATTACAGTGCCAAAAACTTATCTGGCCCGCTGGTAGCGTCGCTGTTATCGCATTTAGTGTTGCTAGTAACTATTTTTTTGCAATAAAGTGGGTAAAAATAATATGAACATTGTAGTGAAGTAACATTGTAACGTAAATGTTACTTCACTAAAAAGCAAACAAATACTGTTATTACAAATCTTTATATTTTTATACAATAATTATGATCATTTACATAAAATGTATGCTGAGTGTTCTCTAACGGAGATACTCCAGGTATTATTATGTCACCGGAATGGTTTAATTCAGAAGTCATTTCATTATCATCATTATCGGAAACACTGCTTTCGCTTTCACTATCACTACCTAAATGAATGATGAAAAGCTCGTCTAAGTATCCATCCCTTTTTCGATACACATTTTCAATATTTTTTCACATGATTGCAATGCTTTTGCCATTCATTGACTGTAATTTTATCAAAAGCTTCTACAATCAATGATAGGATTTCAGAATTCGATCTACCAATGTTCTGATCTGCTATAAATTTTTGCATTTGCTTGCTCTTTTTCTTTCACAAGTTTTCTTAGAAATCGCTCCCGGACACCTACAAAGGAATTAGCAAAAATTAAATAAATAATGAATATTTTAAAATATGTATTTTAATTTAAAATGCGAGGGGGAGTTTCGTATTTTTTCAGAAGGTGACAACACTAACCTGTAGCAGCAGCTACGGGTTCATACAACTTATTGAAGGATATAATTGGTGCCTGATGGCGTTTTTCTTCCTTCATATAATTCAATACTTGTAATATAACATTCCTCGCGTCACTTTTTAAAGCTTTCGGCATTTTTCACAATTAAAATACACATAAAGAAAAATAAATACGCGCAACAAACAATCAATGGCAGGAATGTCATGGAATAACAGGCCGATTGACATTTTAAACTGGCGTCGTTAGTTCTACTTTTGGCCACCGGGTCAGATAAGTTTGTAGCACTATACCTTTATTTAAAATTCCAGGGCAATGGTTATACGTGTGTTCTATCCAACACTGTATTTTATAAGTAACTACAATAGGCAATATTTTTTTAATTTTTTTATTTCATATTATTTTATTTCAACAGACAAGAGTGCATTCTTGACTTTTATTATTATTTTTGTAATCACTTGAAGTGGTTATACATTGGTGTAAATTTTTGGTTTTTGAACTAAAAAAAGGTCTAAAAAGTCTTTTAATTACTCTATTCTAATTATTCATTAATATCCACCTAAATATATCCTAGCCTATCTTTAATCCTAAGTAAACCTCAAGCAAAAAAGTTGTGGCAATTCCTCTTACAGACTTCTTTGTCTTTGTCCAGTTTCCAGAGGCATTGAATATGCTTCTGGAAGCCGAACGGCTACGGCTTCTTTGTCCCTGTCTTTTTTAGCTATCTTGAGATCGTGGTCTTTTATTTCAATCAGTTTTTATTATTTACACTCCGAGCTTACTCAGACGCAGAAACAAAACATTAAAGTTATTAATGTTGTTATTAAGGAATGTCTTTTGTAAGGTGGAGGTACTTTCCCAGTCGGGTTGCTCTTTGAGCGAATGGAATGCTGTGCTCGACCTCTCTTTATGTCTACCAATGTTTTAAAAAGAATGGTTTATGGTTTAAGACATTTATTTCTCATAAATAATACATTCATTTATCTGAGAAATACAGGATACTTAATTTAAGCTTATTACTATACTAACAAGAATTCACAAAGCCGTATTGAGTGTATTAACAAAGAAAAGTGATTTTATACGTTCGATAACAAATAATACATAATTGTTACATTCGATAAAAAATAAAGGCAATGTAAGTATTATAGACCAGGTTCGATAATTTTTAAAACAAAAAAAAATAATAGTAGGATGAAACCCATTAGAAAAGGAGGGGAATATTATAAAAATGAAAGGAAAAATAATTTACGGGCGATCTGAGGTCGGAAAGGGGATGGGGGTGAGTTTTTAAGGGTGAAAAACGGTTTTTCTTGATTTTCGGCAAAAATAAAAGTCCTATCGAAAAAAGTCAAATGGCAAAGTTGTAGGTAATAAAAATACCTAAAACTTTTGTATTTACACTTTTTCACATAACCTTAAAATTTATGTGAAAAATTCAAAAAACCAAGTTTTTAAAAATATTTTTTAACGAAATTTGGTGAAAACTTACCTTTTTATGTCTCAAATACGCTGTAATTTATTTGATTAAAAATATTTATTTTTTCACCTTATTTTGAATTAATATCGAAAAAACATCCTAATTTTCAATTGAAAACTCACCCGTCAAAATATCAGTTTTTTTTTCAAAAAGTTAGTATGTTTTCTGTTCGTTGAAATCTCTACTTTCCGATGGTGAAAAAATAAATATATGTTACTTTAGTAAATCTTCTCAGAAAATGCAAAAAATAGAAAAAAAAACTCGAATTCGATTTTAATTTAATTATTATAAAAAAATTGAGCTATTTATTAAAATTAACACTTTAATTACTCAAAAAACGTTAGATTACATGTTACATTGGTTAAAAAAAATTGCAAATAAAAATATACTACTATAATTAACAAACAAATAAATTAATAAAATATTTTTTTTATAAGACATCTACAATATTTGGAGAAAGTAGTCGAATCTTCTTTAAATTATATGCGTAGATGTCTATTTATAACTATTTTAAGATAAATTATATACCTGAGTGACCTACGAATAATAGTAGCCCATCAAAAGGTATTTCATGGAGAAGTGGGGAAGGGGCTAGGCGGGTCTGGGTCTTACTACATACATACTAATAATAATCTCCTTAATTTCGCACAAACAAATTTAGTTAATCCCATTAAAAAAAATATTTCAAAATACATAAAAAATATATTAAAAATCTATAAAATATATATCGTAAATATATTTTTAATAACTATCTTTTGGCTGATTCTCATGTATATTTCATATATTTTGAATATATCTGAAATATATTTGAAATGTATAAAATATATATGAAAATCGGCCAAAAGTTTGTAATTAAAATATATTTAGTAACTAACTTTTGGCTGATTTTCATGTATATTTCATATATTTTGAATATATCTGAAATATATTTGAAATGTATAAAATATATATGAAAATCGGCCAAAAGTTTGTTATTAAAAATATATTTACGACATATATTTTCTATATTTTTTATAGATTTTTAATATATTTTCTATGTATGTTGAAATATATTTTTTTTTCATGGGATTAACTAAATTTGTTTATGCAAAATTAAGGAGATTATTATTAGTATGTAAGTAGTAAGACCCAGACCCGCCTAGCCCCTTCCCCACTTCTCCGTGAAATACCTTTTGATGGGCTACTATTATTCGTAGGTCACTCAGGTATATAATTTATCTTAAAATAGTTATAAATAGATATCTACGCATATAATTTAAAGAAGATTCGACAACTTTCTCCAAATATTGTAGATGTCTTATTAAATATTAATTTTATTAATTTATTTGTTTGTTAATTATAGTAGTATATTTTTATTTGCAATTTTTTTTTATCAATGTAACATGTAATCTAACGTTTTTCGAGTAATTTAAGTGTTAATTTTAATAAATAGCTCTGAATTTTTTTTAATAAGTAAATAAAATTGCATTCGAGTTTTTTCGATTTTTTGCATTTTCTGAGAAGATTTACTATAGTAATATATGTATTTTTATTCACCATCGGAAAGTAGAGATTTCAACGAACAAAAAACGTACCAACTTTTTGAAAAAAGGTGATATTTTGACGGGTGAGTTTTCGATTGAAAATTAAGGTGTTTTTTCGATATTAATTCAAAATAAGGTGAAAAAATAAATATTTTTAGTCTAATAAATTACAGCGTATTTGGGACATAAAAAGGTAAGTTTTCACCAAATTTCGTTAAAAAAGAAACAAAATTGTAAAAGATAAAAATAAAAAACCAAAAACTTGGTTTTTTGAATTATTCACATAAATTTTGACGTTATGTGAAAAAAGTGTAAATACAAAAGTTTTAGATCTTTTTATTACCTACAACTTTGCCATTTGACTTTTTTCGATAGGTCTTTTAGTTTTGCCGGAAATCGAGAAAAACCGTTGTTTACCCTTAAAAACTCACCCCCATCCCCTTCCCGACCTCAGATCGCCCGTAAATTATTTTTCATTTAATTTTTATAATATTCCCCTCCTTTTATAATGGGTTTCATCCTACTATTATTTTATTTTACTTTTTATTATTTTTAAAGGCTTCTACCCTGGTCTATTACGAGAACAAAATATTAGCATTGCCACAACCTAACACTATTGACGCAGGCCCCTATTATGTGTCATAACATAATTTCTAAGGCATAGCAATTTTGAATAGCAACTATAGGTAATGAAAGTTATATTTTTAAGATTAAATATTTATATGTGTAACGTTACTTTTAATAAGAAAAGGAATGTTTATTGTGTATTTATGTTATATATTTGTATATTTATATATATGGATTGTTCTTATTATTATTTTTATAGACACACACATATTATATGCATATACCAGTAATAGTTAAGAGTAGGTACATTACATTTATTTAGAAAATCCAATTATTAGTTAAGTAGATAGTATATATATATATATACACACATGCGCGAACATTTCAAACAATATATACGTAGGTATCAATGCTTTTTTATTACTGTATAAGCTAATTTGCGTTTCTTAAAACATAGTGTTTTAGTTTCTTTTTGAATAGGGTCATAGACTGAATCCCTTTAATATCTTTGGGTAACTTATTGTATAAAAGAAATACTTAATATTGTATGCAATCCGAAAACATCATTTCAAATGCACTACAATGTACAAGTAGGTTACTTTACCTGCAAAATCTCCTTCCCCAATAGTAGCGATGCGATTCTCTTGCATTTCAAGTTTTTTCAAATTCTCAAGCAAGGAAAGCGCTTTTTGCGGCACCGCTGTCAAGTCGTTCCCGCCAAGATTCAGACGTTTCAGCTTCCTTAAAATAAAACATTGTTAGAGAAAACTATTTCTCTTGTTCAGATAACGTATTGCTCTCTTATTATATCTCAAGAGTATATAATTTCTGAATTCTTACTATATTTTCTGTGTCATGTTTGTGTATACATATTTTATTGCTTAATTCCTAATAGTATATAATTACGTTATACGTAAAAACACCACCTAGTTAAATGAAATGTGTGATAGACTTAAGCCACGTATTCAAGTAAATTTTTAAAACAGAAATAATCTTGACGGCATTGAAACTAAATCTACCCTCACCGTAATAAGTACTCGTTCCCATTAAATATAGCTAATACATCTATTGAATTTTGCTACCACGCGGCCACGTTACAAAAATTGTCCAGGAAAATAACCTTAATAATTATACGCCTTAAAATAACCTTTCGTTTTAAAACTTTTACTTCTAAGTGCCATGATCACAGATGAACTATATCCGAGACTTAAAACAAATAAAGTGTGAAATATTTATTATTATTATTATTTCAGAAAATTCTGATTATATTTCCCATTTATTAATGGAGATTTTCCTGCATATATTTTATTTAATCGGTTCATATAAAAGAATTGAAGTAGCTTGTATATTTTTGAAACAGTAATTATTATGTTTTTTTCGTTTATGTTTTATTCGAGATTTTTCTAATTAACTATTTAGAAGGTAAACTAATTACTTAATGCTATATACTATATAATTCTATATACGATCGCCTTCTATTTTTTCACAATAACGTCTGGATAATTGTTTGTCTACATAATAGAGATCTATAAAAGCTTGACTGTTATATATCCTTAATAAATAATGTGTTAATATACGCTGCTGTTCCTCCTAAGAGTTTGGTAAGTTAAAATGTTTCTTGTAACATATTATTGGTACATATTGTAGCACTCGTAGCAGCGAGGGTTTCCTATCAGCGATCTAGGGGGAGATCTTCAAATGACAACACATGATTAAAACACCAATTACGTCATTTTATAATAATAAACGATTTTCATTATACATTTATTTAGCAAATCACTTTTGTAACTAGTGACAACTATCTATCAAATATTTATATCATACTTCTTTAAAAAAAATTCAAACAATGTAATTTCAAAACCTATGTTCAGCTATTTTAAAGGAATGAACAGAGTTTTCTAGCTTATACCCTCAAAAGAGGTTATGTTTTGTAAAACAAAACCTCTTTTTAGGGTAGAAGCTCCTATAGGAGGGCAATAAAATTACAATATTATTCCTCATTATTAAGTGTGTGCGAAAGGCATTTTTGTAAATGCATCGGTTACACAGATTTATTTCTATAGTTCGAGCGATTTCATTATCTAAAACAAAATTGTTCAGCAAACTGTGTCTTCATAAATTTTAAAAGAACTTGAACCCGTATAAAAGTTGCAACAAGAAGTTCTATAAATAGTTTCACTTCTATTCTCTAGCTGATGAAAATTGAAATTCAAGAAAACAATTTGTGCATTGGCGCTTGCAACTCCTGCAAATCTCTATGGTTTGTTCGAAGTCTGTGTTCCATTAACCTACTTACTTGTTTACGTTTATTTGATTTTATTTTATTGAATTTTCCAACGCTTTTACTAAATTATTATGTTGTGCAATAAACAGAAAGTTGAAATCTCATTATATTTTACGTAAAGTAGTAGTAATCTCAGTCTGAAATGCAATTAATGCTGTATTTTAATTTATCTTTAATGTTGTAAAATTGTGGAACGGTAAAGATCCGCTTGCTTTATTCATGCGAAATTGCATAAACAAGGTTGCACAGAGATGAGACCTTAATAATATTTTAATGTAAAAGGAGCGATACACATAATGTAAATACTAGATATAAGAATAATCTCATATTGCATACTGCAAAATAAGTAACTCTTTTATGGGGCAATGTATAAGATTCTATAACAAATTTCCCAATGATATTAGAGAATTGTCTACGATAAAGTTTAAAAGAATTATTAAAGCCAAATTGTGTAACAGGGCATATTACAAAATTTCTGATTATTTAAGTGATAAAAGTGCTTGGGATTGAGTTGTTCTGAGTCAACACACATGATTGTAATTAATCTTAAGTATATTTTATTTAAAAAAAAGGATTCCTACTGAGTTTTCTGGCAGTGTTTCTCAGTAGCTGCCACGTCATGCACTGCACGGTAGGGTAAAAAAAATATGACGATTCCACATAAATGTAAAATTTTTACGGAATAAAGTACTATTGACTTTGACTTTGACTATAACAATAAAACGCTTTTAAATTTCCAAATTGTTCTAAAACGTAACATTATTCAAATTCAAAGTCACTATTTTTGAAGTGAAATCTTCTTTACCGCCATTGTGCACTTTTTTTTTCTTAATTATGTTAGATTTTTTAGAGCCGACTGCCTAACCAAATTTAGTTCTATTTTTAAAATTTATTCCCAACATAGGAACGGAAGCAATTACTATGAGTCGTTACCGCCCAAAGGTGGGAAGTAGCATCTTCCACTCGCTTTTTGGATCAAATAAACACTACTTTCCGAGTATGACAAATGAAAATGTAGTTTTAAAGAAGTCAAACTTGCTTTTTTTTAATTTTCATGTTTTTTTTAAGTAAAACTACTTTACACACTCGTGACTTGAGGAGTATGCTGGTGATTGGGTGATAAGAGCGTTACGAAAAGTGTGATCGAGCGAGGAGAGAATTTTAGAGGGTAAGTTAGTGAAAATAGAAAGAGAGTTAAGTTTCGTATATTACTGTAAGTGCAAGACAGAGAGGTGCGAGCACACATTGTTTCTTTCTCTCTTTGACTCATAGCAAGTTACGTTTCGTATATCTAAGTGTTACTTCAGTCATATGGACTAATGCACACTCATTTTCTATCTCACTTCTGAACCGAAACATATATATGGAACTAAAGGTACTCCTTTTGACCTTAACGTAATCGACTAATAATATTTTTTTGACCCGTCGGTTTTAATGAATGAATGAAATATTTATTTGCTAAAATATAGGTACAGGGTTAAATAGCTCATTCATCGATGTTTCTGAGAAACCGTAGACGGTTTTAGTCATAAGCCGTCCAAATTAGATACAGAATCGAAATATACATGTTTACATTTATAGTAAATTACAAAAAAATACATTGAATTAAACTCGCTAACCTTCTTGGTATACTATTCCACTCATTTAATTTGCAAATGAAAAAATAAAATGTCATTCTAGGTGGAAACGATATGGAAATCCTTTCGACCACTAAACATATTCTATGCTTCCGAAAAGGAATTATGATCTTCAATATATCGTGTAACATAATATAAAATGGAGTGAGGATAGTATAAAAATATCCCAAACTATTTACAAAACCTTATCAAGATTATTCGCGTTTGAAAATTTGTGATCAGCAATTCAACAAACAAATACGAGATAAGATGTATTTTATCTTTCCAGTTACTGTTAAACGGCGATAATACCTTAACTTTACATACACTACCTTGAACTGTGAATATGGGTCACACAAATAGTAGTCCTCTACGGGGATTGAACTCGTAAACGTGAGCATTCACCCGTCACGTTTTCGACTAGAGAGCTTAAGCCCTGTCATGCATTCAGACAGATTGTTACATCCTTTTACAAACACACCTGAACTATTATGATAAAAAAGTGTTAGCCTTTGTTGTTTGTTTATTTGTTTGTTTGCAATGAATTAACACAAAAACCACTTAACTTTTTTTTTTCAATCTTTCACAAGGTGACATTTTATTTTCAAAAAATATGGATTAAAACGTATATGACATTAATGTAAGGTACCAATAATGTGCCTTTAAAAGTAATTTATTACAAACATTGAAAAAATATGCTTTGAGTCGATAATAGTATGGCAATTTTATGTTGATATAAAAAGGGTGTTTACATGATACGCACGCTAAAAGTTACAATTGCAAGGGTCAATAACGGTTTCAGTTCAAATTAGTCAACAAAATACGAGTTAAATCGAAATATTCGTAAGCAATTGTAGTTATCTTCTATTTGTCCCCATAAAGTACTGATTCTCTGACTAAATCGGAGACGTTCTCAAGAAAGGCGAAGTCAGAAGTACCCTAAACCGGCAAGCATGTATGAACAATACATATAATGATAGTAAACGAAGCAAAAGAGGTGTGCAAAGGTCGTGACAAATGGAAATCCGTTGTCTCTGCCTACCCCTCTGGGAAACAGGCGTGAGTCTATGTATGTATGTATGTAAGTACTAATTTAAGATACAAATTCATCTTTTTATATACCCGTGCAAAACCTACTAAGTACTAGTTCTTTATAAAAGTTACTTACTTCTCGAGTCCTTTGAAAGCTTCGCCATCAACAACAGATATCCGGTTCTCATATAACGTGAGGATCTCTAATGTGTCCAAACCCATGAAAGCCCGGTTGTGTACGGCTGTCACCTAGAAAAGATAACATCTTTTTATATCCTGCGCAATAACTTGGGTTATGAGAGTACTTTATGACGTATCTGGGTTACGACTTACAGGCGACAATACTTCGGCGGATACACTTGCCCTACGAAAATGGCTTTTACTGCTACTATAATAAAGACGTTGGAATATTATGTGGTGAACTGTGTTTGGTATGTTAGTGCTATAGTTTTAGCAAATTGTAATGTTTTAGTTTTCACCTTGTTACATTTATTTTTCTCCTCGGTAGCTGTCATTCATACCTGACACCAAGCTAATACGTCTCGTCCAAAAGTTTGAAAACATTTTGTTTAAGATTTATTAATTAGGTTTTGGACATAGTCTTCATCATCCAAATCCGTTGCTTTGAATAATTATAAGATCAGAAGAAACATAATAATTTATTCGCATTGTTGCTAGCGAGGGTTTTATTGATAAATACGTTTTTATGTGAGTTTCATCACTAGTCACTAGGTGATGAATAATACATAATAATATCCTGGGACATTTTATGTACACACGGCCATCTGATCTTAAACTAACAGAGCTTGTATTATGGAAACCAGATAACTGATATACTACATATACAATCTTTTTTTTTATATATACATACTTATATAGAGAATTACACCCAGACTCAGGACAAACAGACATGTTCATGCACACAATTATCTGTCCTGGGTGGGAATCGAACCCACGACCTCTGGCGTGAAAAGCAAGCGTCAAATATACTAAAACATAAAACAAAAATAATAATAAACATAAAAAATAACACGTAGTACAGAAAACTATTGATTATAATAATCAGTTAATGTAACTTTACTTTGCGGCTAAATAAATTATAATATTCCTATTATTTTGATTATTATTTTTTCTTATCGGTCTTAGTTTAATAGGAATAGGGGAGTTTTGAAAGTTGTTATAATAGTATTTTTATTTTATCTTTGTCTATCTAGTAAAATCTATCTAATAGTCGCTAGCAGGTATCATAGATTTGATATTAAGTACATGTACCACATAGATAGGCTATATTTTTGTATTTCTCTCTTTTATTAAATTTAGGACAGTTTTTACTTATACAGGACTGTATTCAGAATTAGTTTTATTTATTATTAGATTTACATAGATATTTAGTAGGCTTACTTACTAGAACAAATTGAAACAAGCATTATTATTTTATGTTTCAAGTAGTTAACTTTGTTATTGTGTATACGATTAGAGTGATTTATATTCAACATGAATAGGCACCAATTACGCACCTTAGTTTATCTAATAAATAGCCATAAAACATACAACAAAAATATATTACGGAATTATATGATATTATCTATAGGTATCTAATTACTATATTTTTAGATTTTCAATAGGGGTTCAACACACATGTGTTGTAATATTTGGTCTCATCTGATTTGAACTGTTAGCCGGTCTATGTGTTGTATGTCTATGGGTACTTACTTAAAATATATTTAATGTATCTAATGTCTTTGAATGGTTGCTATGACAATAAATTAAAACACGTACGAATACACGGAGTACTTGAAATCAATAGTCTGTCGTACAATAATACAAAGGACATATTCATTGTTCAAGGCTAAATAAGGAATTTTAGTTTAATAACAATAATTTTCATTTCAATCAAACATATAGGAATCGTGTATTTTTTACAGTTTAACAAATCAAAGACCCCCGACGCAAAAAGAGGGGTTTTATAAGTTTAACGTCGATTTCGGTCTGTGTGTGTGTGTGTGTGTGTGTGTGTGTGTGTGTATGTGTGTGTGTATTTGTCTGTGGCATCGTGGCTTTCAAACGGATGGACCGATTTCGATGCGCGTTTTTCATTGTGGTATCATCATATAATCCAGTTTCCTTGCGGTAGTTTTAAGCTACGAGTATGTTTGATTGATATCGATCCAGCAGTTTAAGAGTATCAGCTCTTTCCAAATGATGTAATTATAGTTGGAGTCGGGGGTTTTTTAACGGCTAGGTTATAACTTATAAGTCTAACATTAAGGCCGTGGTATAAGCTTGAATCACTGCAGTTAAAATACTCCAAGCTTACCTTATTATGGTTCATGTTGAGAATGAGCAGGTGGTTTAAGTGCGTGAATGATGAGGTAGGGATCGTCGCCAGGCTGTTCTGTGACACGTCAAGCTGCGTTAATTTGTTGCCTGCGAACAAAAGCACTATTACTTACCAAGTGTTGAGGAGTTGGGTGAATGAACGTGCTTATACCTCATCAATAAAGAGTGGTGAAACCATCCTGACTCAGTACTGACTGAGCCAGGATGGGTTGACAACTCTCGATGGAATCTATTCAAAGCTTTGGTAATACTGGATTCCAATGCTTTGAATCGATCCGATAGTTATAATAATAATATACACTATTAAACATATACACTGTTATTAAAAAAGGAAGTTAGTTAATTATAAGTTTAAAGGAAATTCTGAAACTACTCATCAGATTTAAAATCAGTCATTTTAACGTTTTAGTAGTATTTTATTCAAGATGAGCATAGGCTATCTTATTTAATCCAGCCGAAGCTAGAGTGGGCTCCTCCATAATAAACATTTTAGACAAGAAACCCAGTAGAAGCTATTATATATCATTTTAATGTTATAATATGTATACGCGTGTCTCATCATCATCATATCAGCCGGACGACGTCCACTGCTGGACAAAGGTCTCCTCCAAAGATCTCCACAATTGCCGGTCTTGCGCTATCCGCATCCAGCGAATCATACTTATACAAGGACTCTGCCACTGACAGGGGAGCAATACGAATGGCCAGAATGGATCCAAAAGTGAATCTTATTTGGCCATACCAAAAAAAAAAGATGACGTGTGTCTGTTTGTCTAAAATCTCCTGTGTAATATAAATAATACCAATCCCCCGGAAATTACCTGCAGTAATTTTCACGCGGATGAAATTAATTTATGTTATTCAAATATTATTTAAAAGGTTTTCGCCCGTGACTTTGCATTTGCTATCCCTCAGGAACATTAGCTTGTTCTGGATAAATTTATTCACCTTTTTTACAACGTGTGTGCACCAGTTCACGGCGAAGAATAGTTTTTAACCAAAAATAAAATCACATTATAATTTATAATATAAGTTAGTTATCGCGTGTGCCACAAATTAGTACTTTGTCAGAACATTATAATTAACTTTTAGTATAATTGTTTTTTTTTATTTACTTGATATTAATATTATTTATATCCCATTACACAAATTAAATTAGATGTCTAAACAGGTAATTATTAACGTATTGGTGTAAAATTTAATGTGCATATTCGAAATGGTTATTGTTATTATTGATGTACCTATCATACCAGCTTAATAGCAGTTAATCTATGTATGTATTGTCAAACCTCCATGGGATGCCTCATGGAGGCTTACCCCACAGGTATAGAGAAAACACCGAAATACAAGTACAAACTTACTTATTATGTTAAATGGCGCGGAATTTTGTCATCTTTACCAAATATACCATCTTCTTGCGGTATTTATTAACTTCCTTATGTTATATAATATTAAGTTTTGATTTCATATTGCGGCAATTATTTGGTTCCAAAGTCATTACTATACATACATTATGTCTCTAGTTAGTCGTTACGTTTTACGTCGGTACGTTTTCAATGTTCCTTTTTTGGAATATTTTTAGATATTTTTTTCTTCATTATAGATACGTGCCTTGAATTGGTGGCTAAATTACACACTGACGCGCTTTGTGCGCTCGCAGCTAGATGCTCTCAACGGACCGTAAGTGATCGGCGAGTTTAAGCAACTAGGCTCGCGGTCAGTCCATATACCGTCAAAGTGGTTTAATATCTGAGCGTCTCCGTGCTTCAGAGGGCACGTTAAGCTGTCGGTCCCGGTTGTATTAATTAGGCAACAGCAAAGTGGTTTAATATCTGAGCGTCTCCGTGCTTCAGAGGGCACGTTAAGCTTTCGGTCCCGGTTGTATTAATTAGGCAACAGTCGTTAAGCCATGACAGAGGCCTACTGGGCGGCTTGAACAATTCTGACACTAGGGTAACCACGGCCCATACGATAAGTAAGTACGCGCTTTGTATATATTAAGATTGGGTTTAGATGAGATATTGAACAACTACTTACCAATAGAGCTTAAGGACGAATCTTCTATAACAGCCAAGCTACTGTTGTGCACTGTCAGGTGACGAATATCCAGACCCAGGAAGATGTAAGAAGGTAATTTAGCCAAGTTATTATGTCGCAGTTTCAGGTAGAATATAATCATTGGCTTTGAGCGTAGCGTGTTCATCGCCTGCGAAATAAAAATACAAATCAATGACAATGTAGGTAACAATGCTGATACGTCCAAAAGGCCCAGGACCTCGACTTTTAGTTCTGATATTTTTTAAATAAAATAAATGAAATATCTTTGGGCAATTAACAAGCTTCCATTTGATCCCAAACTAGGTAGAGGTATTATGGCAATCAGACAACTGATAAACATATTCTTATATATTATAAATTAATTACACTCAGACACAGAATAAATAATCGTATCGTGCCATCACAAAAAAATTTGCCGCGGGTGGGAATCGAACCCACGACCTCTAGCTTTGCAGTCAGAGTGACTAATCACTAGACCAAGCATTCCCTGTGGAATAAAAAGTAATAATATTAACAATTATTGGTAACAGGCTTTTGAAGTTAGTTAATAAATTGCAGTAAAAGGCTTGCGTTCCCTCTATTGACGAGAGTTGCAATATCAGAGACTGATCTCTTTGCATTGCTAAGTAAGCATCATAGACACAGTCAATGCCAGTTCACTCGATAAACAAGCAAAAGCTAAAAGAATTATAATTGCCTTCAACTGTTTTCATTTGTTAATTTCAAATTCGATTGATTCATATATTAAATAACAGTGCTCTTACTGTCTACTAAATTAGGTTTGTTCACCGACGGGACGTCGATTGTAATAATCATTGATGATGATGATGTCCTCCCGACCGATTTCGGCCACGGCGGCCAGTCTTAATGGAGACTAGCCAATTGCGCAGGACATATTATAGTGCACAAGTGTGTGCGCAAACACAGGGGCACTTTCTATTCCATCACTCTCATAATCCGATGGGACGCCTAGCGACACGACCGGAAAGAGTTCAGGTACAGGACCGACGGCTTTACGTGCTCTCCGAGGCACGGGGGTGTAATACCGCCAACTTCCAGACTTCGGGCTGATACTGAGAAATTTCTTTTTACGGAAAAATCCCAAAATCACTTTTTTTGGCCCGACCCGGGATTTGAACCCAGGACCTCATTATCTGCGGTTGAACACGCTACCGCTAGACCAACGAGGCAGTCATAATCATTATAATATCTTGGGACATTATGTACACACGGCTATTTGATTCTAAACTAAGCAGAGCTTGTACTATGGAAACCAGATAACTGATATATTACATATACTACATTTCATTTGTGAAAAAATACTTATATAGATAATTACACCCAGACTCGGGATAAACAATCTGTCCTGGGTGGGAATCGCACAAACGACCTGCGGCGTTTTAGGCAAGCATTTACCAAATGCTGCAAATCCAGAGGTCGTAGATGCGTTCTCCACCCAGGACAAGTATTTGTGCGATGAGCACGATTATTTTTTCTGTGTCTCGGTGTAATTAATGTATAACTAGCTGTGCCCCGCGGTTTTACCCGCGTTAAACTTTATAAATCATAGCCAATGTTAACACATAGGCATCCAAGGTGTCAGCTAACTCCATACCAAATTTTATTAAAATCGCTTCAGTCGTTTTGACGTGAAGAAGTAACAAACATACACACCCACACAGTCACAAACTTTCGCCTTTATAATATTAGTGTGATGTGATATGTTTTATCATCATCAACACTGTATTAGCCGAAACACGTCCACTGCTGGACAAAGCCCTTCACAAGGATCTCCGCAATGGCCGGCCCTGCCTAATAAAAATAATATAATATGTATATTATTTATGAATATTATGTATGTTAAGCAGTTGTCTGGTTGTCATAGTAGGTACAGATTCTACCTAGTTTGGAATCAAATGGCTATGTGTTAATTTTCCTATGATATTTATTTAATTATATACTTTGACGGTCACCGTAGCCTAGTTGGTAGTGCTCCTGCCTACGAAGCTGGTGGTCCTGGGTTCAAATCCCGGCAAGTGCAAATATTTGTGTGATGAGCACGAATATTTGTTTCTGAGTCATGGATGTTTTCTATGTATTTAAGTATTTATCTATCTATATAATTGTCATGCTGTGTACACTTGTTTAGGAATACAGTCTAGAGCTAAATCTTAATGTATACTTTTCTGTCATGTATTGATGATATTCTGTTTTGTGTGCCAATAAAATAAAATAAAAATAAAATAAGTATGTATATCGTCGCCTGGTACCCATAGTACAAGCTTTGCTTAGTTTGGGGCTAGGATGATCTGTGTGACATTGTCCCTAGATATTATTATTATTATATAGCGACATACCTACTGCTTTATAAAAGGTTACAAATCACTGATAACTAACCCAATGCCGCCCTGAGCAGACTTTCAAACCCCAAAGGGGATGCCCTCTGGCGTAGATTACTTAGTTTGTAGTCTTATGTTCTAGATAGATTGAACCCCCGCTTGACTCTAATGTCTGGTGAAGTACAGAAACACTTCTATAAACGTTACCGTAAAAAATAATAAGAAATACCTGCTGGTAAGCCTGGCGTTTCTTATGAAAATTTATATTGAATACCAGGTGGAATATGTACTAACATCCACATACCACATAATACGGACAACTATTTGTGTGACCCATAAATAGTTGTCCTGGGTCTGGATGTAAATTGTGTCCGTCTATTATATGTTTGTAAAGTACCCACAGGGATTAGATTCCCTAGTGCGGGCGTTGTCTTTTATAAAACAAACAAAACATACTTTAACGGTAAGTATGTAAAATGAGTTTCATTATGGTGAAAGTCTTTGTATGCAGATTCCTAAATAGGTAACTAAAATGCCCAAGTTACCTGACGTAACACACCTTGAGTATAGTAAAAATGGCACGTTGCCAACATTCGCCATTTCGGGTAAGGTTTAACATTATTTCGATGTGTGACCGGAATCTTTTCTTATATTCATGAAAATTATTGTAATGGCCTTCCCTTGTACTGTATGTCTGATGTCTACAGACATATAAGTAGTGTTAAAGCATTTATTGATTTCCACTGTTTTTGGGTCATGAAACAATTATAGTTTATATTTTAATATATTTTTATTAATCGTAAATATTATCTAACTGAAGTGGATTTTTACTTTCTAATTGGTATGAAAAGAACACAATAATATAACTAAATATTATATTCCTTAAAGAGATTACTCGCCTACAGGTTTTAAGTAGTCAGTCAAGCGAATGCTGTACCTGCGGGTAGAGATTTTCTTTTATATGTGAGAAATCTTTTAAGATACTCGAGAGTACATGGTAATAATACTGATTTAGACTTTGATCAATCTTTGTGATTTTCGCGCGTAGATTTAGTTCATTTTTAATAACATTATTTTTAGGTATACATAGTTTTATAGTATTATTTCCTACTAATATTATAAATGTGAATGTTTGTTACTCTTTCAAGCAAGAACTACCAAACGGATTTGATAAAACTTTGTAGTAATATAACTTATATTTCATTATTACATTTATTTTAAACTTATGTGTTATAATTTATTCAGTATAACGCGGGTAAAACCGCGGGACGCAGCGATTTCATACCTAATATTATTTTTTTCTTTGGAAAATTTTGTACATCAAATTCTTATACTCGTATGTAACACCTGACTGTAATTTAGTTAAGCGCACAGCTATGACTGATTGTGATTATGATCAGGGATTGATTTTGTAGGAAATTGTACAGAGTACGCAGCTGAACCTAATATTAGAATATTAAACACATGTTACAGACAAGTCAGTTATTTTATTCAGTTCAACGGATTCACAACCATCAAAGTCAAACACGCCTAATGTGGCAGATTATTATTTGAACATCGAATGCTGCCAGTACAGCGATATGCAACTTCCAACAGATTTTTCCTATTTTCGTAACGGGCATAGAAAAACCGGCCAAGTGCGAGTTGGACTCGCGCACGAAGGGTTCCGTACCATTATATACAAAAACGAGCAAAAAATTCACGTTTGTTGTATGGGAGCCCCCTTCAATATTTATTTTATTTTTTAAAATTTCAACCGTCTAACTATAACGGTTCATGAGTTACAGACGGCACGGCCTGGTGACAGACAGACAGACAGCGAAGTTTTACCCTTGGGTACGGAACTCTCATAGTGTACATCTATAGAAAGATTTTACCCCAAAATGTTTATTATTACACAAATATCATCTATGGGTGATTCCATTTAGGTATCATTAACATAATATTTGTTTTTAAATGACCGTAATTACCA
Source organism: Pseudoips prasinana (assembly GCA_951640165.1). Classification (NCBI taxonomy): domain Eukaryota; kingdom Metazoa; phylum Arthropoda; class Insecta; order Lepidoptera; family Nolidae; genus Pseudoips; species Pseudoips prasinana. Next base: position 10,777,111 of record OX621241.1, on the reverse strand, counting down.
AGTAGAATATTCTCTTAAGACTTGTATTGCATGAAACTTTAGTCTTTCATACTTATTTGCCAAAGTCAATTAAAGATATTCTTTTATCTCGAAGGACATAGATTTATTAAATTCAGTTCCACTTCGTAACAGTGTCTTTGTCATAATAGTGTTATTTTTTATACGAACAAAAAATTGTTGTAAGCTAGAGCGCTCATTAATTATAAACTGCCATTTCTCTGTTCAAGCCATTTTTGTTAAGTTTTTTAGAAAGTCATTCTTATTTTTTAATTAGTATGCCTCTGAATGTTTTATGAAAAATACATTTTTAAAAGTAAAAGCCATTCTAACAGTAACGTTACTTATTCTTAACATGTTGTTTTTCACGCCGGAGGTCGTGGGTTCGATTCCCACCCAGGACAGATATTTGTGTGCATAAACATGTTTGTTTGTCCTGAGTATGGGTGTAATTATCTATATGAGTATGTATTTACTAAAGAATAGTAGTATATGTAGTATATCAGTTATCTGATTTCCATAGTACAAGCTCTGCTTAGTTTGGGTACAGATGGCCTTGTGTAAATAACGTAAAATTAGGAACGATCCATATATTATAATTTCATATATCCTGTTACTACGCGAATATACGTAATAACATGTTTTTACACACCTGCTACCCTTGTCTGATTCCTTTTAACTCTGGACCCAACCAATGCAAAACATTTCCCTGGAGGATTGCTTTTAGCGATGAAGCCGGCAATTGCTAACAATTTTATTTTCTTTATAAGGAATTATCTATTTTTGCGATATAGTGTAGCGCTTTTGTTTCTTCTTCAATCTTAATGAATATTGGGGTTTGTTTGTAATTATATAGTCGCAAAACTAAATATTCACAGAATTTTATATAAAGACAATAAAACAAATATTGCTTAATAGTGCTCCCATACAAAAAACTAGATAATGACTATTATAGTACGGAACCCTTTTTGCGCGCTTGGCCTATTTTAATTAGTTGTGTGTGTTAGGGACCTCTACAATCATACTATATATGGGCCGACTGCCTCGTTGGTCTAGCGGTAGCGTGTTCACCCGTAGAGAACGAGGTCCTGGGTTCAAATCCCGGGTCGGGCTAAAAAGTGATTTTGGGACATTTCTGTAAAAAGAAAAAAATCTCAACATTAGCCCGAAGTCTGGGAGTTGGCGGTATTATACCCCCGTGCCTCGGAGAGCACGTAAAGTCCTGTGCCTGACCTCTTTCCGGTCGTGTCGCCTAGGCACCCCATCAGATCATGAGAGTGATGGAATAGAAAGGGCTCCTGTGTTTGCGCACACACTTGAGCACTATAATATGTCCCGCGCAGATGGTTAATCTCCGTTGAGACTGGCCACCGTGGCCGACTTCGGCTAGGAGGACATTATTATTATTATATGGGCCACACAAATATTTGTCCTGTGCGAGTAAGCATGAAGCTACAGAGATAGGTAGGCAGTAGGGAGGCGACTACCTTAACCTCTGCGCCACACGATCAGTCACCTAGCATCACGTCCATTGGGATTTCCTGCCTTATCCTACTTTCGATGACTATACGACATCCGGGTAATTTACCTTTTGTATATGTTGCTGTTCCGTAAACTCGCAGAGTATATCCAGGCCATTCTTCTTGACGGTACAACTGCAGGGGTTGATGGTGTTGGAAGCTGGACACTGCTGCGCACCCTGCGGATGCGCCGGTCGCGCGCACAGCACCACGCAACATACCAGCAGCCAACGTGCTAGCATTGTATATGACCTGAGGAAGAATAAAATTAGATAGAAAAAAATATTTTGATATAATAAATAATGTAGACGAGCAAGTGGAGTACCTGATGGTAAATGAGCACCGCTTCCCATGGACACTCGCAAAACAAGATAGGCCGCTAAAGTGTGTTTAAGAACAAAATAGGTTCAGTTTTTGAAGGTTGAAATGTCATACTATATCAAAAACTAAACTAAAAAATGCAAGTGAGACTAATTTAAACTAAAATGAAATAAACTGAAAATGTTTATTTGCCAGAATATAGGTCCCATAGTTGTTGGACGCATTGTAGTATAGGTTCAATATATGCAGCATAGATATGTCATGCAATAATATTTGATTAATATTTATTCTAAATTTAATTCTATTACAATCTTATTATTAACTAGCTGTGCCCCGCGGTTTTACCCGCGTTAAATTTTATAAATTATCATATATCATAGTTCGTCCCCCGTAGATGATAGCGTGATAATATGTAGCCTATATGTTGACCCGACCTCCTAGTAATATTCATGCAAAATTTGAAGTAAATCCGTGCAGTACTTTTTGAGTTTAGCCCGGACATACACAGACAAAAATTCTAAAAACTATATTTTTGACTTCAACTTCGATTGTAGATCACGCCCCAAGTATCCTTTTTTAAAAATATTCAATGTATAGTTTTGACTTTCCTACGATTTTATTTTATTGATCGATTTAATTACATTTGTCGACAACGATTGGTAACTTAGAACTGCCAAGATTTTTATAGTGTGATATGTTTAGAAATATTCTTTAATATGTGCCATCACCAGCCAGAAATCATCCACTGCTGGACATAGGCCTTCTCCAAAGGTTTTTATAACATTGCCATTTGGAGAGGCTTGCCTTAGTCTTGGCGACTACATATAGATGGTAGCCAGTACAGAAGGCGCTTTTGCCGGACTACCAGCTGTATCCCTTAGTCGCCTCTGACGACACCTACGAGTCGAGATGAGGTGGTCCTGTTATTATTTCTGGGCCGTAAAACACACGGCACTTGGGTTTATGAAAAAATAATATATATGTATGTAGTCATACCAAATATTTCGTATGTAACATACTTAGTACGCAGTTCTTTTCATAAAATATATAGTTAGAAGAAGAACACGCAATATGTATAATATAAGTAATCGAAATATGAGTCCAATTAAAATTACATTCCCTCCCATGCAATCGACCGCCGGAATCGTTACGGTAAATTTCTGGAATGTTGAGTCTTCTTTCTGAGAAATCTTGAGCAATAAGATTTAACTTACATTGTTCCATTCTAAGTAAAGTATAACCACACAATGATAAACATATATAGTACTGCAAAGTAATAGACGTATTCGACAAAGTTAAACTTGCTATTATTTCAAAGTATATATTTTGTAAATTGTATATGCATTTGGCCAAGATATTCATGTAATAATGGTAGAAGGGTTGGTCGGTGCATCTTACCCCAAGTTAACCAGTAAAATCCTAATGAGAAAACACTTTATGTGTGATAAGAACTCTGGCGATGTACCTCGAGACAATTAATTAGACTAACTACGAACTAGTTAGAACTTTGCGCAGGGATCTCTAATTCTGTTGAATATTAAATACAGCTCTTGCTTCGCGCTGATAATGTAGCTTGCAATAGATAAATTATAGTATAAATTAAGAATTATATTAAAGTTACGTCCTTTAATTATGTTACACTTAGTATGAATATATATATCTTTATATTATATAGTTCTTAATGATACTACTTACAGAAAAATCTATACAGAGTTAAAATTAAAACTTTACTTATTTATACTGCATTGTATTTAGGTTTAAACAAACATACTAGCTTAGTTAATGGGATATTTCGTTCGAACCTTTCCACTTCATTCAAGTTCAAAACGGTAAGCTTTCAAATTAAAAACAAAGCTACGTAAAAGGAAAACCACTATTTATTTCCGAGCACGGCAGCCACTAACTTGTCACTGGTTATTTTCTGCCAGATTAAACAATGCACTATTCAAAGTGAACGTAGTTTCAAGTGGAGCATTTTGTAGACTTTTTCCTTTCCAGCCTGTTATTTGTTAAATTTTGAGTGCCGGATCTAACTGTATTAAAGTAATATATGGGTTGAATGGTAGCATGTTCAACCTCTGATAAATAGGACCTAAGTTCAGGTCCCGGGTCGAGCTAAAAATCGATACTGGGATTATACATATTGTTATGAAAAAATCTTAGTATGAGTCCATAGCACATGTTGTTTCGCCTCCATGCTTCGGAGAGCACATAAAACCATCTGTAGCGTGTAAATGTTACATACGTTCCTGGTCTTGAACGTATACCTATAACATTTCTATTCGTATTTTTTGTTCTTTCTATTAAACTACCATGACTCATGGTCAACTTTTTGTGCATAGAATTGGAAAAGTAGGTACATACATTGATTGTCTTTCTTTAACCGATGTAAAAATTGATCGGCTAATAAAAAAAATACCAATTCGCGTTTCATATTTAATAGACAACAACGTTATTAGTTATATAATACTATTATGTTATTTTAAAACCTGTGTAAACTATTCCGCCCTAGATAAGCTTCGGAGAAAAATTTATATTAAGAACTGTTCTTCTGGTGGTCTTGTAATAGCCTCTAGACATTTATCCAGTGTTAGATATATTTATATTTTTGCAATCACAATCATCAAATGAACATGCTTTCTTTTGTCTTGTTTTCTTAAATAATCTTATAAGAAGAAAATATATGATTTTTCGTATGTTTGTTTGTAATTGGTTTGCTCTTAATAATAATAAAATAATATCTTATTTTATATTTATATGACAAATATAATATTTGTCGTCAATTACGAATTTATATTTGCATTTGAAAGATAATTTCGTAATAGACGACGAATAAAATAGGCATTATGTAAAGCCGTAGATTTAGGAAGCCTACAAAATTATAAAGAAATTTTCGTTGTTTCTATGCCCTATTTTCTAACGTATTTATAACAAATGACCCGATACGGTTAAGTTTGGTTAGACGTAAATAAAATAACAATTATTTTTAAATTTTGTTTTGATTTCAGGTTGGTAGAGCCATCTAATATCATCCTAAATTTTTCTAGCATTAGTAATTGTTGACGTCTACGCCTGAGACAGACGGACAGATAGATGCGAAAGGTTAATAAGGGTTCCTTTCAACCATTTCTATACGATTTTATGATCATGATATCAACATTCAAGATAAGCAATATTGAGATACCATGAAAATGAAGAAACTGGAAAGCAATTTGAGTTACGGCTCCTAAGAGATAATATTTTGCGAATATTTCTCCACTAAAACCTCAGAAAAAGTTAAGGTTTCCTTTGCCACTCGGGTCTAAAATGAGTCCATATCTTTCATCAAATGAAGCTATTACGCTTCATGTTGTATAATATTCTAATCCATAAAAGATATTTATATAAAATTTATGTACCATTAAGAAATTGTTGCACGAACCTTTTTTTACCAATATATTACTAGATTGCATGATGTTTGCTTTAGCTAGTAAGTCCTTTATAAAGTACACTAGTAACTAGTGGATAAAGTATCTAAAGAGATAGAGAGAGAAGTGTGATACTTATTAGAAGTGTGATATTAAGGACTGTATGAGGTCTATTTCAGTTCCAGTTTGCTGTCCCTTATAAAGGACTCTAGTAACTAGCGGGTTGTATTAAGTGGCTAAAGAGGGTGACCCTTTCTTCACATTGAGCTCGCTGTTTGATAATAAGATATTACAGACGGCATGAGGTCTGCCTCAGCCAGTTTGCCGTCCCTTATAAAGTAGGTACTCTAGGAACAAGCGGATTAAGTTAAGTGTCTAAAGCGAGCGACCCTATCTCCATATTTAGCTCACTTTATGATACTTAGAATTTACGGATAACATGAGCTCTGCGTCAGCTAGTTTGCTGCCCTTATAAAGTACTTTACTAACATGGCCAAGAAATAGTCACTAACCTTGGTTTTCAAAATCTAAAGACCGTTTAACAGGCGTTAATTAAAGGTTCTGTTAAAGAAACATAAAACTGACTTCAACTTTATTTTAGACGATCGATTGGAACAAAATTTATAGAAGACCATTCTGAAAAACAACGGAAAAAACGCGTAACATACATACAAACAAAAACATAATCAATTTGATTACTTCCTTCTTTTGAAGTCGGTTAAAAATATAAGGTATATTTTCGTAGTTTTATTAACGGTCAACTCTCCGCATAATGATGGGTTTGCTCATAGGGTAAGAAATACGATAACGCTGGATATTATTAGGTGGGGTGGTAACGTTTTATGACGGTTGTTGTTATTTTCTATTAACCATAATTCATGTAAAAGTTATGTTCGCATGCTACTGCGTTAACTCACACTACTATATACTATATAGCTACTACATTACTATATAGCTAGATGCTCTCACCGGTCCGTAAGTGATCGGTGAGGTTAAGCAACTAGGCTCGCGGTCTGTCCATAGATGGAAGACCGCCAAAGTGGTTTAATTTCTGAGAATCTGTGTGCTTCGGAGGGCACTAAGCTGTTGGTCCCGGTTGTATTCATTTGACAACAGTTGTTAAGCCATGTGAGAGGCCTACTGTGCGGCTTGAACAACTCTGACACTAGGGTAACCACTGCCCATACGATAAGCAGGTATATAAGATAGTTTTGCCAGGAATCTTTTAAATAAATTGCTTAAATTTAGGTGCGGGTGGGAATCGAACTCACGACCACGGGTATCCGGCCCCATGTGCTTAACCGCATTTAGATTGAAGTGCGCATTGGTAAGTGAATATTCTATCGACAGACGTGAAGAGAATACTAATGGAAGACAAACCTAGAGCGCAACGGTTTAAGTTTCATAGAGAATGTAGCAAATCATTTGTGAGTAGTTCTTTAAAAATAATGTAATTATTGGTAATTAAATAAAACCAATTTGATGATACTATAAATGACATACAGAGAAACTTTAATTTTTATATAATATAATAAAATTAAAGTTTCTTTGTATGTTATTTATATAATCGTAAACTTGCATCTGATCATGTGATGATCTTCAGCAAAGTATTGTGCATGAGTTCATAAAGGTTTCTGAGTTGGTACGCCCAATCTTCGACAGATTTTCAAATTTCATATATTGCGGTAGCAACGCGCGCAGGGTACAGTTAGTATAACATGAAACTTAAATAATTTGACGATCACCGTAGCCTAGTTGGTAGTGCTCTTGCCTACGAAGCAGGTGGTCCCATGTTCGAATCCCGGTAAGCACGAATATTTGTTTCTGAGTCATGGATGTTTTCTATGTATATAAGTATTTGTCTATCTATATAAGTATGTATATCGTCGCCTGTTACCCATAGTACAAGCTTTGCTTAGTTTGGGGCTAGGATGAGATCTGTGTGACATTGTCAATCACAAAAAAAAATGATTTTTCATTGAAACAAACTTGAAAATTACGTAACACATCTCAGGAAGTTTTCAGTTCGTAGGTTTATACATAAAGCTTTCATTTAGGTTTAGTAGGTTTGCTTTAGCGCTTTCTAGGCCTGTGGAGTAACAATATTTTCGACTTTCAAAAAACCAATGAATTAGAAACATACTAAGACATCGAATTGTTAAAAAATATATTAATTATGAAAACTGTACCCAGACTATTCGTTTATTAGATATTTATCTAGTAAATAAGATTATCATGTTGTGGCTAAGAATCTGGTGTTTTCAGGACCGAGAATTTATTTTTATAATCGATACGGAATGCTATTGGAATTACCGCTTATATATTTTAAAACAATCGGTTGACTACCATATTTTTTTTGGTTTTAGGTTTGGTTAATAGTTAATTATTGCGGAGTGACTTGGATATTTATTGTACCTATGCCAATAATTTCTAATTTATGTTGCTTTTTTATTTTTTCAATATCCTTATCTTCCCACACGATTTGTTCTATCTCGTCATTAATAACCACTTACTAACGTTTGAGATAAGAGAAGATAAGTCTAACACAACAATACTATAGAAACAAGCATCATATTTAGTGATAAAGTCGCCAGTTGCTCAATTATAATATTCCACAGTTATTATTGCTTTATAACTAAATGCGATCTCTTCGACATGGATTGGAGTAAGGAATAACAGAAATCAAGTAGATCTCAGGTGTACCCAAATTTTGAAATTGTAATATCACGAAAATAGTGATTTTATTGCGTACTCAAACCACGGGAAGTTTGAGTAAGCAATAAAATCACTATTTTAGTCAAAATGCATCAGTTGATCGTTATTCTTGAAGAAGAATTGTTTTATTTTGTGTTATATTTGCATGTTGATGTGCTACACGTTGTTCAATTACATATGCCAATTAAGGATCTTAAGTAACATTCACTATTTCGTTGCACACAAATATGCTTCGTTACAAAATTGGTCATACATATTAGACTCAGATTGTATTATACTAGTTTTCTAATTTGAATGTAATATTAGACTTACACCTTCGGGGATGAAATCGTCATGTCAGATGAAATCTACTTAACGTTTGGCAAATATTAAAAAAAAATCTTCGCCTTTCTTTTATTGAAGTTATTTATTTATGTTTGCGCATAATTTTACTACCCTTAAATAAGTTTCGATAGTGAACACATCTGATCCATAAAACTCACAAAAAGACACATGTCAAGTCAGTTTTAAAACCACAGCACGAAGAAGACCGAGATGTGTATACATATTTATAAGTCGTCGAAGCCTTTGACTAGTGTCCGGCCACCGCACAGGCGGACGAGAGACCGCGCCGAAAGCTCAGAATTTGTATTATGTTTAAATAAAATAAAATATAAAATAAAAAAGGTTTTTATTCACGTAGACCTTAAAAAAGCGCTTGTAAATAGTCAGAACATGTTTGTAGTAATATAGTTGTATACATTTTTATTATTATATTATTTCTAGTAACATAGATATTTAGGTACACATTGTATGACAACATTTATAACATTTATTTTATTTTATTTTATTGATAGTTTGAATGGTTTACCAATGCATGCCAACACGTGCCAGCCTTCACCCGTGCACTGTGGTTGACTCAAAATATCTGAGCTCCCTAACGTTTATATTAGGTAAATTTTATCTAAAAGATAGATTAATTGGGAAGCTTAAAAAGTAAAAGCTCGGTTTTTAGTGGGAGTTTTCGACAGCTAAGTTATATTAAATAAGGCTTAATATATTTTGTTAGATAATTATGAATAACTAGCTATCCCCCGCGATTTACTTTAAACTTTATCAATTATAGCCTATGTATTAATCCATGGGTCAGCTAACACCATACCAAATTTTATTAAAATCTCTCCAGCCGTTTTTACCGTGAAGAAGTAATAAATATACACACACTCACAAACTTGCGACTTTATAATATTAGTGTGATTAAAGACAAAACCTACATAAAACTATTTCAATAAATCTCTTTGCTTATTGAAACTATTTATCTAGAAATACCTCTGTACAGAGCATATCGGTTCTCATTCTATGAAGGTACCTCCACTTTATTCAGAAGCAGGTACCTAATAGAATTATTTTAATAAATAAAATTATAAATAATATTTACCAATTTGAGAATGAGTAAGATCAGAGTTAATCTTTTTTCGTTTATATGCATGGTTTGGTACGCATATAAATTACCTAAGACAACGGTTGTTGTAGAGAATAATGAACTGTTGATATAATCACAACAAAACATTCTGTAAAAAAATAGCCAAGTCTCGTTGGAGCTGCTTGTTTATCTTTAAAAAGTAATGAAATCTCTACACAAAGCTGAGCCAAGTTTAAGGTTCCTTACTGCAATTTCTGTATTATGATATTTAATGTTATGTGACTTGCCTGTTGACCTGTACGCAACTATTTTACTATAAACTTTTTTACACGTGCAGTGTTGCGTCGCGCTCGACTTGGCCGTGCCCCCACATACTAACTAGCAATCCGGTCATGATTATAATATAGTGCACCGTGCCGAATTTTGTTATTGCCGCAAATCTGAATGGAGACTAACCAAATTTTGTACGACAAGTATGTTTGCAAACACGGGAGTACTTTATTTCCTCACCCTTATTCAAAAACAAAACCGAGGAAATTTCAAGATAATCAGATAGACCAAGAATAAGTACCAAGAAACTAACTAAAACACGAGGAATATTACCGTCTTTCAGTTAGCACTATTACTTTTCATTAGTTTTTACGACCTGTTTCGCTTCATTCACCCAAGTCTTTGTTGGAAAGAAGATCTTAAAAGTTTTTAAGCTCCAGCTAATCGGAAAGCTTTTTATGTACAAGTTCTTTGTTTTGTGTTCATTTTTAATCTGCCAAACAATATTTTAAAATGCTGTTTAAAAGGTATTTTCACACCTAAAATAATATTAATTTATTTGACTAGCTTTTTGTTTAATTGGTTAGTGATCCTGAATGCTAAACCAGAGGTCGTAGGTTCGATCCCCACCCATGACAGATATTTGTGTGATGAATGCTATTTCGTAAATGAGAAATGATCGTGTATTTGAATATTTTTAGCTTACAGAATCAGTGTAAATGCAAGGACAGTACAGACTCACTCTCGAAAGACAAAGTGTAGCTAATTAAGATTTAATACAAAACGGTTACTACTGTACGGAACGAAAAGATGTATGACCGAAAGATAAAGCCTTATACCACTCTCAGTTAATTTAAACTAAAAAAAAACGGTCGTTTTACGTGGTAAAATCACGTCAACTAACTTTGACGTTTGTTTCACATGACATGTAATAATTCTCTGAAAAGTGTTGCCATTTAAAAAAGTTCTCTTAAATGTTATATAAGCATATAAAATTAAAACACGATTTACTTCAATCTGAGATGTGGGAAGTACAGCTCCCAGCGTTTTAATAAGGGTTAAATAACGTATCTATATTTCATTTGTATTACTATTCATGTTCCGCCTATTTAAAGTCTTATGTGAATAAAAACCGTTTTTAAGTTTTTATTAATTTTTGTGCCGTTCGCCCCCTGTGAAGTGGCGATCGTGACCACGAATAAGTAGCAAACAGAACATCTTATCAGAAGGGGCGAAACACAAGGTACTTGCCCCGACAGCATTCCCGAGACGCCTTGAATGAACAACAAATCAAAAAGGCCATTGTTATTTTTGAAAAATTGCTTGTTTAATGTAATGCGATAAGATATATGATTGATGATTTGAAAGTACTTACTTATTAATTTTAATTTGATAAGTTATATGCATAAAATGTTTATCCATACAATTGATCAAATTTAAATTTTCATTAATCAGATATTGAACGACTATGTCTGCCGATAATAATAACACTATATACCTCAATTCAATTTTAAAATGAACAAATAGTATACTCTTATGAACACCTTCAGATTTTTATCTCATTATCATCGGTACACGGTTCCCTGCGAGATCGAATCAGAAATGCTGTGATCTGCGGGCGAACCAAAGTAACCGACATAGCCCAAAGAATTGCCAAACTGAAGTGGCAGTGGGCAGGGCACATAGCTCGTAGAACTGACGGCCGATGGGGCAGAACGGTTCTCGAGTGGCGACCACGAACCGGAAGACGCAGCGTGGGCAGGCCTCCTACACGGTGGGCCGACGATCTTGTGCGGGTCGCGGGAAGCCGCTGGATGCGGGCAGCGCAGGACCGGCTATTGTGGAGATCCTTGGGGGAAACCTTTGTCCAGCAGTGGACGTCTTTCGGCTGATATGATGATGATGATGATCGGTACAATGCAAAATGATATTGGAAGTACTAAGAGTAATATTTTAAAGTGGATTATTACTCGGTTATATGATTGATTTACGGGATGACGTAAGACATGGCTCAAAAGTTAAAGGTTAAACTAGACCAAATTTTATTGCTGTTTCCTGTCTGTATAACATAGCGTGTACGATTAAAAATACCTATGAAGCGTTTGATTGTAGTTGGTCTAAGCATAGCTTGTTCAATAGCAGATAATGAAGTCCAGTTTATTCCTTACTAGTGTATAAAGAAGTTTTACTTTAAAATAAATGTACTGTCATAGGAATATATTTACATCATTCCCTTACTACATAAGTTGCGTAACAGATAATACTTACGTAGGTATGTGGTAGTGTGCGTGTCAGGTCGGCAAGCGATTACGTGGGGGCGAGAGGCGCGCCGTCATGGGGCATTAGGTCATGTTCACAGGAGTCGTCTGGGCCCGCCCTGTTGAAGATTGAATCAATTTAGTACGTACACAAACACTTGGGAATTCGGTCAAGAGGACTCCCAACTCTGTTTGTAATAATAATGTTGAACGACAATCATTGGTATCACACATCACGATCATTGCTATTTTATTTTGTGGAGTTTATGTCTTCTTATATATACAATTACTTTTATACAATTAATGCTATTTATATGACGAAAATGCTTCGGATTGAGTAACTTTGACTCAACGCAATTAATTAAATGTTGTAATTACATTCAAGATAATTCCAGTAGCAGCTGCAATGTATAAAAAAAATGTTGACGTTTAAACGATTTCATAAATTTTATTGAGAAATCAATGTAGTTCCGATTATGGTTATAATTTAAAGTGGACACAGTATAATATAATACTTTATTTTTTAACTAGATTTTGCGTTTGGGATTATGTTTTGTTTTGCGATTTATGACATTAGACTAAGATGGACACTTTTTAGAAAATAAAGTTCTCAGAATAAAGTTCCATATGTGATCTGTACCAAATTTCACCTCTATACGTCCTGAAGTACGAATGGACTGATGAACAATAGAGAAATGGATAAAAGAACATAAAGGTATGGGTACCAAAAAACAGAACAAATAATAATATAAATGGTGGTTGTATGTTTAGAACTGCTTATGTATTTATATATGTATTTATTTAAGTATTTGTATGTAAGTTTATTTATATTCTTCTGACTATTGAGTTTCTATTTAATATTTTGACTAACCTACACACAATTCCTCTTTCATACTATATCTCCTCTCGCGGGCCTGTTGGAAGAGATTTTATTAGAAATAAGCAGTGCCTTTGTACTCTTTCGTTCTGTATACTTGCTTTTATTTACTTTTTACTGTGTGTACATTAAATATATATATATATATATATATATATATATATATATATATATATATATATGTATATATTAATAAGATGAGGATAACCTTCCCCTAACATGATTGAAATAAGCTTAATATTTGAGACGTGTAAAAGGTAGTAAAGGGGAAATATGTTATAATCATAATTATTACTAAATATTAAATAAAAAAGGTAGTAAATAAGTACTACCTAAGTGATATTTTTTTTTAGTTTATACAAGCGAAGATATAACTTATATGTATTTTTATAAAGCGGATACCAATTGATTACTAACGGTTTTTTTTTATATTGTCCTGGTTAAATTACAAAAGATATTACCGTAAAAACGGAGGCTATATTTTTTTGTTGTCCGTATATAAAAGGCTATCTGTATTTTAATTAAAATGACAGTTATTTCAGAGAGAGTCACATTTACTGTTGACCCAAAAATGCTCAAATGTTGTCGTTTCCCTTAACTTACAAAAGGAAGCCCTTTTTGTTCAGAATAAAATTATATCCAGTGAGTCACTTCCTGCCTTCCCTTTGGGAAATTTAAAACACTCTAATTCGATTATCTCACCCTCGTTCAACAACCCTCAATATAGGCCCCAAAATAGGGCACTGAAGCTTGTTGTAGTTAGTAGCTCGCTCCTTGTAGTTTTCACTAAATATGTTTCGTATACAAGGAGTTTTAGTGACAAGGTAACAAAAACTGAACGGTATAAAAAGCCTACAAAAACAAACCAACGTAAAATTTTACATGGAAAGCTCAGAGGCAGAGTTTTTTGATAAAAAAATTGATGTGTTATACAAATGTTGACTACAATTACTTAGATCAGCTTTGATTTGAGCCTACATGGCTAATAAATCTTATGTGCGAGATCTTAGGCACGCTTTGCTACGACAGGCTACGACGCAACGTAGCAACCGTAGCGTTAAAAGTTTACCTGTACCTGGCCATATATAATGCAAGCAGCATGAGACAAAAAAAAAATATCATGTACATAAATTAGATTTTTATGTAGCAACATACAGTTGACAAGGGATTGGGTAAGATATGCAACTTGTAGGAGATCTGAAGCCTAAACTATGCCTAATCCTTGCACTTTAGTATTCCACGCTCCTCGCAAAACGTAGTACCTACTTTACATATTGCCAACGGAATTTATAAACGCGATAGTCGGTGTATGTGTATAGACATGTGCTTTATCGTAAAATAAAATTTTATGGCGATATATAAAGGTGGTAAGAAATTTGACGGCTCGGTTGGCGTGGTTGATAGATATAAGCTTGTCTTTCATGCTGCATGTGGTGGGTTCAATTCCCACCCAGGACAGATATGTTATGTCATGATATGTTGATTGTGCATGAATATGTCTCTCTTTCATGTCTCCTTCATGAGCAGCGTATTGAATCGCAGATATTTTGGTATTGAGTTCAAATCCCAAGGCGGGTCAAAAAACGTAAAGGTTTAAGGTATTTATCTACTTAAAATAATGCGACAACCAGCCCGGAGTCAGGAAGTTGACAGCATTACATAGAAGGGCGGGGTCTCGGCGGAGACGTAAAGGTGATAGCAGTGTCGAGAGTTCAATGGTTTTTGTCCCATCTCAAAAAATACCAACATACATGTGTTCCTATGTACGTATATATACAATATACATGCATACTTATATATAGAGCTGTCTTCAACGGTTACTGTGACAGTGACGTGTGTTCAATTGTTTTTTTACTATCTCAACAAATGTCCAACGCGTCTAAAAAGGTCTCAATTAAAATATAACATTCATCTGAATTGATAACCTTTTGACGTCAGTATTAAAATATAATCTTTTTGATTTTGTAACAATATTAAATACAAGTTAAAATATGCAAGTCAGCACGTTGTTAAATTTGAAAACATGTGGCGCTTTTATACACCATGTTAAGTACCAACCTATATTAAATATTCATTGGATGTTACCAACGCCAAAACCTCCCCCACGTTTTCATATTTAATTTAGTTAAGATTGGGTCGCGCTAATTATGGAGCTATCTAATTAAATATTAATGCGATGTCAAGTGATCAAATAAACAAATCGTGCTTTTTAATTTAACTAAGATAATAATAGAACAGAAAATCTAATAAACATTTATGTAATAGATATAAAGCAACCCTAAACTAATGCCGCAGAATAAATTAGGTATATTCTTTAGTTTATTTTGCAAATAAAAAAAAATAATTGTGTGTTTTATGTCTGTATTCTTTACATCTCTAATCCAAAAATTATTCGATGTTATGTATGTTTGTTTGTAAAACAAAACAAAAAATCTGTATCTACGCTACATTATCAGGGAGAGCCATGGACCGCATTTAATAAAAAAATAAATCTTGACGAAAATTGCAGTAATGTAACCCGAGTTGTCTAAAATTTGCCTATAAAAGTCATTATTCAGCGTCCGCTGCGAAAACTAATTCAATTTAATTCATTTATTTACTGAATATGAGTATACATAAAAGTTGTTACAGGAATATTGATGGATCAATCACATTCTGCCGAGTTCTCGGCGTGTAAATATAACATTTCAGCTACAATAAAAAATATATTAAATTAATTAAATTATTATCACATTATTTAACAAACAAAGTAATATATCACATTAACAATCAAATATTAACAAATTACTGAGTCCTGTAGTTCCGATACTCCTCGACAGTGTAGAAACATTTATCCAAAAGCCAGCGAGTAATATGCATTTTGAAATTAGTGAGTGGTAGATGTTTTATTGGTTCCGGTAACTTATTAAATAATCTAATGGCCATACAATAACTGTTGCGTCTGAAGTATTCTAGCCTGATCATAGGTAGGCACAACTTGATAAAACCTCGAGATGTAGTTTTCCATTTAAATGGTTTCGGGTTTTGTTTGACAAATATACATAAATGGTTCATGATACATAAATTGATTCGCCAGCACATCAAGCTATCCCAATCTGTCAAATTTACCCAATTGAAAGTGAACCTTATACTTAGGTGATAAAGTTGCAAATCTATAAAAGAAATTTGACAGATTGGGGTAGCTGGATGTGCTGGCGTCTGCACTAGAAGTTATCACTACCCAGAGAGAAATAAGCTTACGGCCCACGTGATATAAGCAGTCACCGCAGACTATGGACGCCCTTTTAGAAACCATAATTCTCTTTTTTTCATGGACTCTTGGAATAACAGTGGGAGGAAGTTCAATTCACTGAGCGGTGCTGGGACGGGACGGTAGTTAGTTATAAAACAATTGGACGGGCCTGTTGGCGTGGTTGGCAAATGCTTACTTTTCTCGCCGGAGGTCGTGGGTTGGATTCCCACCCAGGACAGATATTTGTGTGCATGAACATGTCTGTTTTTCCTATCTGGGTGTAATTATCTGTATAAGTATGTATTTATAAAAGAAAAGTAGTATATGTAGTAAATCAGTTAAAGAGAGGTAGGGCACAGCGTTCATTCGCTCAAAGAACAGCCCGACTGGGGAAGTACCTCCACTTTACATTAATAATTTAATGTTGTGTTTCCGAGTGTGAGCATGGTTGCCAGAGCTCATTGGGGTGGCGGGAAGGGTCAGCAACACTTGTTTGCTGACTCTTAAAGGCCGGGAACGCACCCGCGACTCCTCTGGTGTTGCGAGTGTCCATGGGTGGCGGTGATCACTTACCATCAGGTGACCCACTTGCTCATTTGTCGCCATCTGATATAAATAAAAATATGGAAACTACTGCTTCTAACGTGTAGATAATGACCCAGAATATTATTATTATATAATTAATTATATTCTTCATTATATAATTTGTCTTCATGTACTCGTGAATCTTGTGTTAAAAACCTTAATTTAATTTATATTTACTAAAAACCATACCGCGTCCACGATATCCATAACATGACTAGGTACATTCATTTCCAAGAGCGGTGACGTGTGAAATGTTTCAAGATGATTTATGGTCTCTATTTGTTCATAGGAACATGAAAGGCGTGGGTAGAAGGCTACTGTTACTACTTGCTAGTTAATAGTTCAAATTCAAATACATTTATTCCACGTAATTTATAGTTTCACGTAGATATATAGGTATTCGTTGTTTATTCAATTCCCACTCAGGAAAAATCTGTGTGCTATAAGCAAGACTATTTGAGAATGGAAAATAAATTATTTGAAATTTGAACTTGTTTTGTGGCTTGGTGTAATATATTTACAAAATGTATGTATTTAGGAATATAAATCTCCTGCCTCCGTAAAACAGGATGGCTAAGACTCGGGTTACTTTTAAAATCAAAACTCGTGACTACACTCAGAAAAAAATAAAGGCACAATCATCTAAATATTACAGTTTGTGTAAATATTATTATATATGTTATATTTATGTATTTATATTACAGTACGTATTTATACGATAGTATTTTATATTATTTGTCAAGTATTTTAGTAATTTTTATTATATTTTATCTATAATGCACCTACCATATTATCACTGCATCACCCTAAGGTTGAATGGCAGAGAAAGCCTTTGACATTAAGTCCACCTTTGTACAGTTTTGTGCAATAAGTATAAATAAATAAAATATATAAGTATGTTCATCAGTTGTTCAGTTGCCGTGGTAGAAGCTCGTAGTTTGGGAACAGAAGGCAGCATGTTGTTGTCCCAAGATATTGATTTATTTTTACTCTTGTGTATATAACCGATATTTGCTGCACGTGTGGCGTAGCGGTAAAACAGTCGCCTAGCCACTTCGTGTCCCTGGTTCAATTCCCGCACAGGACAACTTTTTGTGTGAATAAATGTATTTTAATTATAAGTATGGATGTACTTTGTGTCCTAGATTTATTTCCCTAGTGCGGGCGTTGTTTGTTAAAAAAAACGTACACGTGATGACAACACGCGTAGCGAAATGGTTATGGTAGTCCCTTTGCTACTACCGTTTTGGGTTCAATCCTCGCATAGGACTACTATTGGTACTTATATATAAATTATACAGGTTGTGATTAAAAATGTTAACGAGCTTAAGGTTACCTCCAATTCCTAGTTAATACTAATGAAACAGAAGCGTAACGCTAGACATTTATGTATTTTATTCATAGAAACCGTTGCGAAGCGGCGGCATAAATATGAATAAAGAATACACAATTATAGAAAATACTTTAGCATTTGCGAATCAGTGTTAGCTTTAACGTTTAACGCAAACAAACAGGTATAGGATTTTTTATTTAGATAATTATTTTATATATCGACCTTTCCAGGAACGACTTGTTAACATATTAAAACCTTTTAGTGTATTCCTGGTATTTAATTAGTAAATTATTCTTTAATAATATTATGTTAGTAGTTGGACGTAAGAACTTATTTTTATATTATCATTTGCATGTTTTTTCTACATTTAAAAAGTGATTTACGATGAGAACTTTATTATTTTAATTTTCATTTAGAAATTTAATGTCTACATATCCTTCTCCATCCGCAATATTTTTTAATGTTATCATTGAGTATCGTTCCGACCATCAAGAAACACTCGAGGTTCAATGTTTTTCTTTAATTTCACCTCACACCGTACTCTCAAGAATAGGGGCGTAATATTACTTTATCTATGAAATTGTCAATTGTGAATATCCATTAATTTTATTCTCCTTGTGAGACCAAATTCTTAACATCTTACGTATGACATTACGTTAAACAAATTTGGAATTCATTTGTTTTGTTACGTGGTTCCAGAGTATGATATATTTTTTTATTTTATTCTCACACCGTAAGCCAAGCGTTCTTATAAATCACCATTTACTGATAGCATTTTGTAAGTAGTTAAGTTTTGTTGGAGATATTTCTCTTGCGTACTATACTTACAACGCACTGATGAAAACAGAATCATCAATTTCAACGTCCAAAATAGAATACATTGAAAGGTGCTTGGCGAGGAAATGTAATACGTTTTACTTAATAAAAAAATATACTTCAATAAAAAAAGAAACAAAAGTGCATAGACATAATCGCCGATAAGGCTAAGATATGCACATACAGTTTGTCTTCTCCCTGTACCCAAACAAAGTGATGCATTTTAAATTGTCACATAGAATACTCTTTTCATTATAAGTGACACATTGTCACTTATATTGAAGGCTGATGCTAAACCCAACGTTGTTTGAAACGATTTTGCACTTACAACAGCTTTGAATTTATCATTATTGACTTTTATCTCCAATTGGGAACATGGCTCAAGAAGCGATCAAATCGTAGCACACCAAACGAAAAAATTAAAACCAAAATTTTCGGTGCCTAGTTCCTACACATAGTAGATACTGCTTGTGATATGTGCACTTTCACGTAAAAATGAGAGCTTTTACTCACGTTAACTTTAGAAAAGATTTTGTAAATAATCAGTACATGTTTGTAGTAATATAGATAATTATTTCTACGCGTAAGTGTCACGGTGAAAGTTACAAAAGTTACAATCGATAAAACGCTAATTTTATAGTTAATGAAATGAAAATCACAGTGCCGGAATACAAACAAAGTATAGATTTTTTTAAAGAAGTGGCCTATGTATAAGTTTAAATTTATTATTCATTAAATATTAATATGAATTTAGTATTCTAAGGAGAAAAGAATACACCGTTATTCACGGTTGACAATTTCATAGGTACTTAGTCACACAAATAGGTAATCCCATCTCAGGTCTGCTTTAACTTTCCGTTCCGTCGACGGCGCGCTTAAAAAATGAAGTGTGTCCTTAAGTCTACTGTTTCCAATTTATTTCCATGATACAGGCAATGCCGCCGATTCTATGCAATTGCAAATAAATTAATTTAATAGCATTGCATTTAATTCTAACAAAGCTCTGATGAAAAGGACAAGGTATCTTTAGGTTTAGTTTTAGTTTTGTTGCGAAATACTGAGCAAAATAAATGTTATGAAATGGTAAACATGTTAGGAAATGCCGGCTAATTATGTGCCCAGTGCGCGTATTTACAGACTTAGTTGTTCGACAATTCCATGAATGCCCTGTTCTTTTCATTCAAAGTATATTATAGACAGATATGACATTTAAATTAATTTAATGGAGTAAAATACAGAATCGGCATCATTGTCTTTAAAAATAACATTTGTGTGAAGTTTTAATCTGAATTACGTTTGTACAAATTTTCAATTAAGCTAATTTAATTACCCATCACTATTTTGTTCAGAATGTGAAAGTTTTCATTTGATTTGGTAGTCATAAATAAATTATAGATAGTAGTATCAATTTAACAACACACAGGACCGCTGTACTCCACGAAATGAACGAACAGTAAAGCAAATACATAATCTGATTGAAGTGATTGTGCAGTTATAGATTTGTACAAACCAAAAGCATATTTATATCTTTACTTTGTATTATCTATACTAATATTATAAAGAGGCAACGTTTGTGTGTTTGTGTCGTTGTAAGGGGTAATCTCGGGATCTACTGAACCGATTTTCAAAATTATTTCACCAATAATTATGATGATGAATCATATCCTATGACACTCCACAATAACGTAGCTTTCTAACGTTATTGTGGAGTGTCATAGGATATGATTCATCATCATAATTTTTATTTATCCCGAACTTTTAACCGAAGTATTACGCGGGACAAACGGGCAGGGACAAAAATATTTATAACGCGGAACGAAGTCCGCGGACACTGCTAGATAGTTATATTTTAAATAATTCCATATCATACTTATAGGTTAATATCAATATCTACTACTGTGATTTCATTTATTCCATGCATAAGAACTACATGCAAATATTAAATTTCACGCTTACAAAATTAGTGTATAGAAAGAAGTTGGTCTGTTCAAATATATGTAATCTTTTTGTAATATATTTTATAAAATAAGAAACAAAACCACACGGCTAAATTTACGCCATAACCCAAGTCAACACAAGGTCTTAGATAAAAAATTATGCCAAATATTTTCGATTTTTTTTATAAAATGATCAAATAGGTGACATCGTTAGGTAATGGTCATAACCATATTTAAAACAGGCGCCTCTGAAACTGATAATTATTTAAATCTTATGCAATCAAGGTTATGTTTTGTGTAGGTTTATGTTTACTTTTTCATTTACCTTTCCTATTCATTATCTAAATAACCGCTTGAGTGCGCAATGGTAGTTTGCTACCATTTTAGACTATACCGTAGAGTGCGCATTGGTAGTTTACTACCATTTTGTTCGGCGCCAAACTGAGGTTCGTTTTAGCATCTAATTATAATCCATCTCTTTCATCCACACGGATACTTATGTATCTGTTTCATTAAACACTTATCTATGATTGCTTAAAAATGTATAACAATACCATACTCGTTGTAGAACATTAAAAAAAAATACTTTAAGTGTCGCTCTCGGCTGTAGTTCGACGCAAGTGGCTAGTTAAGTGTACGCAAGTTCTTGTGACCTCATTGTCTGATGCTATTAAGCGTTTATTTTTGTAACTTTTTGACACCAAACAGTTAGTTGAAGTGGTATCTGCGTGCAAAATTAATAAAACTCTATTAAATAAAAACAGTTGTGTGGTTTGTGACGTGATCAGAAACTGACCTAAAGACTTTCTGAAAATGGTAGTACCTACAAAGAATCTCAAATGTTTGTGTTATTGTTTTATTTGAATATCATTATTTTCACAAAAATTGTGTACTATAAATCTAGCTTTTAAGTAGTGAACATATTTTGAATATACCTTTAAGGATTACGAAGTTATGATGTTTTTAATTTAGGTTAAAAATATCTCTCCTCTCGGCAAATTTGTACAAACAGTATTATGGATAAAAAATTATATTTTTATACTATTAATTATGTGTTTTATTTTTTTTTGTATGTATATTTAACTCTTTCACTATATAAACAAATAAAATGCATAGGTAAACGATCTACTTTCGGAAATAAAAAATAATAAAGTCCTACTTTCATAATATTTACGATACGTTCATGTTCCAGCCTACTTATCTAAACAAACAAACGTTATATTGAAGTAGTTTTAACATCAATAGCAAGGTTGACTCATGAACTTTAATAATAACAACATTTCAAAAGGGTCTCGGGTTTTTATAACAACAAAAACCATTGATAATCAGAACTCAACCATACGCGCTAAGTCATGACGTAAGCGGTGCGCATTCTACGGTATTGATAACGCCCGGCTTGCACACTCAAGCGGATAAGAGCAATTTAATGCATAAAATTACCTAATGGACGAAAAGACGCGTATTTAAATCGGCATATCCCTTCGGGAGCTGTGAAGGAAATTGAGTTGAAGGCTCTGTTATCTAATAACATATAGTAAAAAAAATATAACTGACTTGAACTATACATAACAACAACCTATTTGAACTAAAATTATGTAATTGCTAAACATAAATCATTTCCCATCTTACAAAAATTATAATAATCGAAAACAAACTAACTAAAAAAGCATTTTTATGAAATTGATAACCTACATCGTTTCATATAAATGAAGTAACATAGGTAAATGAAGTAACATAGGTATTCAACTTTGAATGTAAATATTTCATTATAAGTGTACAGAGAGGTCATACCATGTAAGCATACCCTGTTTAATTGACAACTTTCAGTAAAATTGTTTGTACACCGCGACCTACCCTCATTTTTGAAACTCCGGAAGAGATCACATCTTGTGAATTTGTATTTTTACACGTTGTATTGTTTCTTGAGATGTATAATAAAAAGGTTTTCTATCTATGCAGTTGTATTATTTCGAATTATTTTAAGCCCACTATCTGGGATTGTCGTATCGGAGGTTGAATGTCTGACAACGCGGTCAGATTGTACACCACCACGAAAAAGCAGAACTCGAATTCTATCCGACGTTTTTATTTTTATCGTTTTTATTGATTATTCAGTAAAAGGTTGTTTTGAGAGTAAATTCAGTCACGTAACAGCAGAGTTCGAATTCCGAAGTCATTTTCTTTTTTTTTTATCCTGCAATATATTGGGCTGCGACAAAACCAAAGGTATTTTAGTGCGCATTCAAAAAGTTTTGAAGCATTTTAACGACCAACTAGGTCGTCTGGCAAACATACGAATAAAAAAATAACTCGGCCCACTTTAAACGGTTGTCACTAAAGACAGTTTGGCACCGGTGTTATATTCACTTTAACAGTGAATAATTTCCTTTCATTCTAGTGTTTTGAAGGGAAATGTTTTTGAAATATCGATGAGAACTTGTAAAAGTCAATTCGTGGTATAATTATTTACGTAGGTACGTCTACTAGGATCGTATTTTTTTGTTGGTACAACGCACTTTGTATTTCGGTTTTTTAGTGTTATTAATTTTAGATTCTATTCATCCATAGGATATCGGCAATAATTTCTTAGCATCATGATTGTTATAATGTAAAATGTAATTTTTGACTACATTCATGATCAGCCTGTTATCGTCCACTGCTGAACATAGACCTCCCCCAAAGGTTTCCACCAGTTTCCACAACGTTGCCTATTGGAGGGGTCAAAGATGGTAATCTGTTCCAGTAATTGCATTCACACACTTTATGGTGAGCTCAAAGAGGGTATAACAAACCACATTTCTTTAATTTAACTTAACGATTCGATTGTAAATTGTTAGGCATGCTATAACGACAGAAATTATGGGTTGAAATTCCACCTCACCGTAAATTTACGTTTCTATTAATACTTTAAAAAGATAATCTTAGCATGTCTGGTTTCCTTAGTACAAGCTTTGCTTAGTTTGGGATCAGATTGGCGTGTAAATAATGTATTATTTATATAATTTACGAGATGTCGCTGGATCTTCCTCTATTCCTTTTTATCTTTGGTATGCACTTTTCTTTCTTTATACTCTACTTCAAGCTTTTTATTGATTTTGTCCATGCAAGTTATCCTCGGTTTGCCCCATTCTACTCCTCTTTACTTTTCTTTTCATGTTTTTCTTTTATATGAGAATGCCCCAATATTTTTTCTCGCATACTCGCTACTGTATTTAGAATATATCTCTTTTTATCCACCAATTTAAGCACTGTATCATTAGTTTCTCTTTTTCCAACTGATTATCTCCGTGTCCAACACCAAATTTCGAATATGGTTAATGTGTTTTGTCCTAGCTAGTACGTTTAAAAAAATAACTGCACAAATAACATCTACTAGATTATTTGAGTAGACATTGCCGATTGAGATCAACGCTAGGACTCTGATCAGATACCGTCTGGCTCTGCCCTATATACATTTATGCAGAAACGTAAATTTCAATACTAGTAGTCGAACGTTTCTATTCAACTCACTTTGAAGCTATTAAGGCATCCAAATCGGGATGATTAATAGATTTATAATAACAAAGATGTTTCTGTTCGTTGGCTATAAATATTGTACTACTGTTAGTATATATACTATATATAAGAACAGTATATACTAAATACATAAAAAATTACACAACCCCATCTCAGCCCATGGGGGGCGTAGAAGTCAGCCCGAGGGAATATATACCAGAAAATCCGTAGCAGTTTTTCTCTGAGTAGGTACTATAATCTTTTTACTGCTATCGCCAACCCGCCAGCCAAGCGTGGCGATTATGGCATATACTGGGGGTACTTGCCATAATCGCCACGCTAGGCCGGCGTGTTGGGGATCGCAGTAAGAAGGTTATAGTAGTTTTTGGGGTAGTATATTGTCCAGCAGTGGGCATTATTAGGCTGACATGATGAGATACGTAGGCATAAAATGGCAAATCTCTATTAGCTAGACACAGTCATATTAATCATAAAACCACCCGACTTGAAGCAGCCATTGTAAGCAAAATCCATAGCATTGTAAGCATATTTAATTTTTATACCCTACCTGGATTCCCTTTCATCCTGTCAATTCAGCTTTGTACCTTTCCCTTTTAAAACTAAATACGTACTCAACAATTTCTCTTCAAATGGACGCCGTTCTACATCGTTTCATTTTATTACAAATCTTTATATAAAACTTTATTACTAAGGGCTGCTAGTATCGTAAAATTTTATATATTGATTTGATATGCGATAGTGGCTGGGCAAAATAGGAGTTCATTGAGGACACGCGGAAGAATATTCTAATTGCAGTAATAATGTTAGATATGGTGTTGTAATGAAATTAATTAATTGACTGTAAAAGCTTCAAGATGAAGATTTCATAACATCTTTTTTCTCGAATAAAATTATACAGTAGGTATAAGTAAAATAAGAGCTGTTGTATTTATTTATTGATACAAGAGCTCTTATTAACTATTATTATTCTTCTTCATATGGTGTCGATGGTAAAATAAAATTTTATCTACCCAAAATTGAGCAGAGCTACGTTTTGGCTGAAGCGTCATACAAGTCCTGAAGGGAACAATAGAAACTGAACAGGAGGGACAAGCAAATAAATTAATAAATTACTTAGAGGTATAACGCCGCACTCGCAGATGTTTAATTAATTGTAATATTATTGCATTTCTTCGTAACACACAGTCACAGTCACACACAGGTCATCTTTAGATAAATCAATTAAGTTTTGGTGCGAATTACTGAGGGAAAATCAGATACACGTCAAAACCTATCAACCAATTATGGGCCCGGCATAATTGGTGCGGGAATTATGAGAAGTTTTAATAATTTGACAGTTCTATGTAAGTACTGTTATTTTGAATACGAACTATATTATAATATACTATAGTGAGATATAATGAAATTTGAATCAGTTTATTGGTGAAAAGGATATAATCGTTAACATTATTTTCTTCGGTTTAAATAAGAGATTACCTTAATATAAAAATAACTGCCTATTAATATTATATTTCTTAAAGTTAATATGCTACGTAGCAACAGTTCAACCCATTTGGATGACATCTGGAATAAAAATACCTTACACCATGATTTGGAGCGTGTTAAACAACGCTAAATCCTACTAATATTATAAAGGCGAAAGTTTGTGAGTGTGTATACTTGTTACTTCTTCACGTTTAAACGGCTGGAGCGATTTTAATCAAACTTGGTATGAAGTTAGCTGACACCCTGGATTGACACATAGGCTATAATTTATAAAGGTCAATTCGGATAAAATCGCGGGGAACAGCTAGTTTTGTCATGAACTAGCTTTTAGAAAAATAAAGGATTCAAGCTGTGTGGTCTATTTGGTAATAAATGTGCTTAATAAATGTAGCCAGATAAATATGGTAATGAATGGTACGCCGTGTACATACATATGCATAGATATGAAAATTAAGACATAAAACTTATCACATCCATATTTTTGGCTCAGACATACAAAGAACAGAGTTTTAACTTTCATAAAAAGAGAAGTTATACTCTTTTCTTCACGGTTGAAAATATTTTTACAGAACAGCCTCTCTAAGTTTATGTCAATTTGCACGAATGTCGCAGTTATATTTCATCACTTTTCACTGAAGCAATCGAAGGTATTTAATTCAACTCTATGTTAATCATTCTCTTTGGCTTCCATAAAACCATTTTATGTATTTTTTTTTCAATTGCAACGCTTTCCTTTTAGCGTGTACTCATTTGTAATCAAATAGGGTGTTCAAGAGATGAGTTTCTTTAATATATGCCATTTAACATCGTAGGTTCATATACTCGTAGCGTAGTCCACAAAGCTGTATAAATGCAGTCAAGAAGACAATTTCAATAACAAAACTACACTACATTACTTTATCATAAATAATAATATCGCAATATATTACCAACAACTCGATAATGTTATTTATTATTTGCAACTCACAATAAAGTAAGTTAAATACTTTTGTATTTAATTGTTCTCATTATCAGTATAGCCTGATAAACTATCCCTGAAAATATTATATTTAACACTAATATTGTTGTTACATGTTAGTGTTCATTGTATCTATCTATTGATTTGGCATTATGATAAAAGCCTTTGAAAGGTGTGTTCACATGATCTCACAACAGTGTACGCGTTTGAACTGTTTCAAACATTGGCTATCTCTCGGAGCCACGGATTCAGGTTTTCTTATACCCATCTAAGCCACATGTTTGAAGAACGAAGTACGGCCAGCAACAGAATTTACGTCACATTATTTTTCACTGGTGGTAAGTGATCACCGCCGCTCATGGACACTCGCAACACCGGAGGGGTCGCAGGTACGATGCCGGCCTTTAAATGAGTCAGCGAACAAGTGTTGAGGACCCTTCCCCCCACGATGAGCTGTGGCGAACTTTCTCACACGCAGAAACTCAACATTAAGTTATTATTAAGGTCGGTAAGGTAGAGGTAGGTACTTCCTAAGTCGGGCTGCTATTTGAGCAAATCAACGATGTGCAGGTTTCTAAATAATTATAATATATGTTATATAAAATACTACCTGTAAGTTTACTTACTTTATAGTTTATAACTTTTCATATTAATCTCAAGTTATGTAGCAAACTCACCTCAGTACTGAGATTAACTTTGAAATTGGGGAACTGGTGGACAAATCAGATACAAGAATATAAGCCTAAAACGTCAGTTACTTAAACCGTTCCTCGGTTGCACTATCAGGTAAGACTGGAGTGATTTTTTCGTTTGCCTCGCCTTTTTATCCTTTGGTTAAACAAAATTACCCCAGGGACTGACTAGGACATTCTTATGATAAGAAATCGTTCACTTTAGATTCGGAACCCGGCTTTAATATTTTCTATTTAACAACACATTTCGCTATATATCTCGTGAAACCTGAATAAATAGGTGTTACTAAAA
Organism: Pseudoips prasinana; assembly: GCA_951640165.1. Classification (NCBI taxonomy): domain Eukaryota; kingdom Metazoa; phylum Arthropoda; class Insecta; order Lepidoptera; family Nolidae; genus Pseudoips; species Pseudoips prasinana. The sequence goes on along the minus strand of OX621241.1, from coordinate 10,749,498 downwards.
GTCATCTTAAAAGTATTTCTGCTGCTGACCGTACAAAGGAATAAAACACGGCCAATGTTAGTTTAGGACTAAAACTTTCTATTTACGAAAACGCTTAAACCTTCCTACGTCACACTCATGCCCCATTAAGACGTACGAACATAAAACAATCGGTATTGTTTCCTTTATTTCTGCAGACATTTATTCCAGCTTCATAAAATAGAAAGATAGTGACATAATTTTGTTAGCCCCAAATAGCCACTCGAGAAGCTTGCTTGAGCCGTCTAATACAAGTTTTCTTTTTTTTTTATTAGTTTAATTTTCTTTCCACGGTGCCCGTGTTTTTACCGTACACCGTAATATACAACAAATTTTACATCATACAAAAACACTACTTTATAACATAAAAAATAGTACAACTCTATCTCCAATTTTAAGGAACTGGTTAATACACTTTATTCAGCTAAATTTCATTTGAACAATAGTAAGCACCTAGAAGGAGGCCAATCTTGGAATCCCAAGTCGAATTTTATAAGATGCTAACCTAACTACTAACATTTTGGGGTTTTTTTTGAGACCATCATAACAATAGCTTCGATGTCTATTGATAAGCCTTGTTTTCAATTTAGCATTTTAAGGTGCGAACTCACGGTTATTAGGCTTTATCAAACTCACTATGAGTTTGATAAATCCTAATACACAACGAACTAACCACGTTTATTAGGCTTTATCAAACTCACTATGAGTTTGATAAATCCTAATACACGACGACGACAATATGTAGTAAAAATATAGCTAAAATTTAAAATTTTGATAATTACACCTACACATGATCCTTCACAATAACTTAATTTAAGTTAGTTAAATATCGTTACTGTTATAAATTAAATCTTATTATAAATTATTTCCTACAATCCGTGTACCTAAATATCTATATGTACCTAGAAATAATTATAAATTAATTATATATTATTACGAATATGTTCTGACTATTTACAAGCGCTTTTTTAAAGTCTACGTGAATAAAAACCTTTTTTATTTATTTATTTATTAACACAACGAACTAACCATGTTTATGTTTCAACGAAACAAAACACGCCTGGTCGTGGTCATAAAATTATAAGATGCTTACATTTTAGTGCAAGGTTTTTTTTATTTTATTACTAGTAACACTTTAATTTAATTTTTAATAACAGCAAGTTTACATTTAAGTTTGCACTTAAATAATCATGTGCAAGTCTCTATTGACAAGAATTGTTTCCGATACAACATTTTAAGGTGAAAACTCACGGTAAAGTGAGTTTGGTAAAGCCTACACACCCAAGTCACTGAACTAACCACTTTGACCTCTCAACGAAACAAATACTCGCCTAGTCGTAGTCATAAAATTCGCGACGGGGAGAACCGTTTCCTTTGTTTTAGTGTTAATTAACATTGTTATTTCCCTCCGTCGTTTGTCCAATTTGAGACCAAATTAAGTTTATTCTGAGAAATAAAGCACAAATTTAGTGGTCCATTAATCCAATATGTAAGTAAGTAAGTAAGTAACTCTTTATTGTACACCAAAAAATAATACATAATAACAAATAATAATACATAAAAGAACTTTGAGCATGTTAAGATTGTACAAATGGCGGCCTTATCGCTAAGTGCGATCTCTTCCAGGCTATGGTGGGTTTCAAAAACAAATTTCGTTAAAGAAATGAATCACACTAATATTATAAAGGCGAAAGTTTGTGAGTATGTGACTCTCACTATGCTTGTTACTTTTTCACGTCTAAACGGCTGGAACAATTTTAATAAAATTTGGTATGGAGTTAGCTGACTCCCTGGATTAACACATAAGCTTGAATTTATAAAGTTTAACGCGGGTAAAACCGCGGGGCACAGCTAGTTGGTGATAAATGTATAGATATGGTGAATACTTAAAAAATATGTCAAAGGGTAAGAAGTTACTCTTGAACTATGAGGGTTTCAATGCAGTTAATAATGACGACTAATGACACCTTTTGGGATAGTGGTGAGTAGCCTTGACTGCTAAGAGCACGTGGGTTCGATCCCACCTAGGACAATTTGTATGATGAGCACGTTTATTTGTACTGTGTCTGTGTGTAATGATCTATACTAATATTATAAAGAGGTAACGTTTGTGAGTTTGTGACGTTATAAGGGGTAATCTCTGTGTCTATTGAACCGATTTTCAAAATTATTTCACCAATAGAAAGCTACGTTATTGTGAAGTGTCATAGGATATGATTCATCATAATTTTTTTTATCCAGGACTTTTAACCCGAAGTACGCGGGACAAACGGGCAGGGGCAAAAATATTTATAACGCGGAATGAAGTCCGCGGGCACTGCTAGTCTATAATATGTAAGTATTTAGAAATATATAAGTATATTTATCAGTAGTCTGGTTGCCATATTACAGGCTCTGACTGTTTGGGATTAGATGGCAGTATGTTAGTCGTGATGAAAATATATAATTGCCTTATTGTACGCGCAGTGGCTATCCTAGTGTCAGAGTTATTTTAGCCACCAATAGGCCTCTGAGATTGCTTAATGACTACAACCAGGACCGACAGCTTAACCTGCCCTCCGTATCACGGAGATGATCAGAATTAAACCACTTTGTTATTCTTACGGATCGGTAAGAGCAACTGTACAGCCTCATTTTCATATTAAAGCATCTATTTTCATAACAAAAGTAACTGATCTTCAACTTTTACGAAATGTTCCTTCTATTATTCATATTTGTCGCGGCATTATTGTGAAATATGGATTTCCATAATAGACCTGAGACTAATGAATATTCAAATGCCACGAATCAAATTTAAAGTTGTCTTCCTTGCCATTTTGTCTACCTGTTATATATCTGTTTAATGTAATTTGGTTTGAATAAACACAGTTGTTTAATATCGAATTTGTTAGGAGAAATACTTATAATAATATCCATCCACCCGATCCCAAACTAAGCACAGCTTGTACTATGGAAACCAGATAACTGCTATATTACATATACTACTTTTCTTTTGTAATTACACACTTATATAGATAATTACACCCCGGCTCAGGACAAACAGACATGTTCATGCACACTAATATCTTTCCTGGGAATCGAACCCATGCCCTGCGGCGAGAAAGGCAAGCATTTACCAACCACGTCAACCGGTCCTATTTCATTACCGTGTTCAAAACTGTCACATAAGTTGTAATCAACATTTCAATAATATAATTATAAAATTAACCATTAATGTAGTTACAACGCTCCATTAAAAACACATAGGTTTGAAAAACGAGTTATTTGCGTGCCTCTAACAAACGTATTTCTTTTATTATCCACGCCTTTCCTAGAAGGAGCAATAAAAATGTCCATACTCACGTAAACTAAGACCTAGTTAGTTGTCGAAGAAAGAACAAAACTCTAACAGTTTTTTTTAATCCACTCGAACACAACACTACTAGTTATATATACTTTAATACAATGAATACGCCCAAAAACACTGCCAAATATAGTCCTCAAGTATCACTTCCACGTATTATACGTATACGTAACTTCCAGTTATGTAACACTTTCTCTAAAAGCACTTTGATGCAACACAAATGAAAATTCAAGCATACTTTATATGTTTATAGCCAAATGCACTCGCGAAAAAGTCTACACGGATTTCTGTTTTATCGAATGTCAAATATATCTGCGCATAACGTCGCCCGAGTGTTCAGGCCCCTTCGGTTGATCATATTCTATTATGATTTGATAGGCCACCTCCGTTTAGGACCGAGTCATTGTGCGAGGAAATGTCGTATCGCTTTGTCGTTGATAGCTTCGTTCACGTGTCGAAAGGCCATGGTGACCATTTGGTGTGAGTCGGTGAACTCGGCAATGAATTACTGGTGGGTTTGTTTTAATCTGTACTCCCGCGCTACTTGCTCCTGTATAATACGACTGTATAATATCGTTATATTATACAGTCTGATCACTTAAATGTTCGTTCTGTACAATAGATTTAAATATAATATTTATTTATTCTCAAAGTCAGTTAAATGATAACGAAGTTTAAAAAATATATACAACTATTTTAGTATTTAATTATTCTCCTATAAAAGGTTTTTTTCAAACTTAGAAAACGAGCTACGAGAGATTTTCGGTAAAATTGCAAAACGGGCTTGGATATTTTATTTTATTTAATAAACGATTAATAAAATTAATTATCTTGAGTATTTTAAAATATATAACTGTCTAATACTTATAGAATCCAACTTATTAAACTTAATATAAATTGAGCTAGCTTTAGTGTTATAATGAATTACACTAAAGTCATGCAAATATTACACTTTTCTATTGTTTATGGTTTTAATTAGTGTTGCGTATTATAATTGCACACTCCTATCCTCCTATCATTCCACAATACATTTCATTACATAGCCTGAATGCCTATCTAATGAAAACTTATGAAGAGACATAGGTGACATCGCGATCGCAATAACCTCTCAAACTGTTTATTGACTAGATTTGAGAAGCCTAAAATTACCTTTGTCCCTGTTTTATGATGTGAATGGTTTATTAAACGACCTATGATATCACAATCACCAACATCCAAGCTATACAAAGACTCGAGCTGCGCACATCCGTTTTGCCTCAGCGATTAAAAACAATCACATACGCACCATGAATGTTCTCATTACAGCTTCAATCTTTCATTTCACAGGTTGGGAATTGGATCACGTACCGATCATGATTACAAACGTTGGCCAAACAAATACGAGCACAATCATTGTAATTAACTAACATAGAATGTACGCGGGCGAAATTTATTACACCTTTACTGTGGGGACTGATTCCGACATTATTGCGTGGTGAAACCTTTGAATATGTTGCGGTAATTCATTTAGTTATTATGTGAACAAAACACGACGTGAACAACAAAATTGTCATTTAAGTACAAGTTTTTTAAGATCAGGACTGAGTCTTAGGAGAATAACATAAAAAAGTGTTACTGCAGAAAAATAATATAAAAATAACTACTTTAAGTCATTAACTTAGTTAATGACTTTAACTAAATTACAGCGAAAATGGTTTTATATTATATTATTTTTCTGCAGTACAACCAATAAAAATATGTATAATATTTTTTCATTGGGGTTAACAAACTAAACATACCAGACACATTTTTTTTTAATTTTCGTGTATTTTCTTTAAATTGTGCGATATTCATTAATTAAATTCAAAAATAGCTTATCACATTTAATTTGACTAGGTATCTATAATTCGATAAGTAAAAATATCAGGTATTCATTATCATGAAGCGAGATGTCATATTTATGAAGTCACTTGATTTATTACTCTTTCGATAAACGTTAACCTATGACTTTTTTTCCGAATTAGCTATATATAGCGCTTTAACTGTACGTCATCTTTCTCAATTTAAATTATTAATAAGTAAAAATATCTTAGCCAATGTTATTATATGATAGTATTTGTTATTATATGTAAGTTAGTAGTACAGACGCCAGCACATCAAGCTACGCCAATCTGACAAATTTCCCCAATTGAAAGTGAACCTTATGCTTACGTGATAAAGTTGAAAATCTATAAAAGAAATTTGACAGATTTGGCTAGCTGGATGTGCTGGCATCTGTACATTATGAAAACAACGTCAAAAATAGTAAATGTTGCTTGGCCTTGAAGTATATAAAATATCAAAAAGTTCTGACTTTTGATGGCTTATATACTTCTTTGCGTATATTTTTTGAACAAGAACGGAAGAACTACGGAACAGATGATTAATGAAACATAGAAAGCTAAATTACTTTAAAACTATTATATGTTTTAATTCACTATTATGACCGACATCAGTGGTATATATAGATGAAACCCCGTAATTGTAGGCCCATTATGAGCTTGGCTTATTGTTCATTATTTTAACTGATCTTTTTTAAAGGAACACGAGTGAATATACTGATCTATTGTATATTGAAGTCTTTTCAATGGTTAAATTGACAGAAGGGTTACCCACTTTGAAATTATATTATTGTTATTCTTGACTTTAATTTAAACGAAGTTTTACCAAAATGTAAAAGTCTTTATCAGCAGTTTCCTTTTCTTCTCATTTCCTTATTGTCTTTTCTTGACGTACTATTTTTAGGCTATGGTAGGATGTAATTATAACAACGCAAGAAATTTCTATTTAAATTACATTGTATCATTAATACCTCAGTGATTTATTATGTTCATATTCTTTAATGAATAAATTAACGTCTTACATGTCATACATACGCATGTAAATGTAAAAGTTTCAATCTTAAAACCTGATGGGATGCCCTGTTTGGAATGTTGACTCTGGGTGTCCATTTCATTTTATGGAACAATGTACGAAAGCCCAAAATGTCCCTTGTGAAAGATTTGCATTTTAAATTTTATTCACCTGCTGTTGATTTCACTTCAACCTCGGCAAACCAGATTTAAAGTCATTGTATAACATTGATTAAATGACGAATTTTGGCGTAAGCGCAACAAAGTCTATAGAACATTGATATATTCTGTCAACACAAAGGATTTTGATTGGATTGTATTTATATGAATGTATGATAATGAATAAGGTTTAACATTTTAATAATAAATATAAATGTAATTTTATTTTATGTATGTAAATGTAATTAATGTAATGAATATGTTAATTAATGTTTATTATTAAAATAAATATGTTCTTATTCATATTCATGTCAATAATCACTCAGCAGGGCCTATTCCGTGGCAGGGCGTAAAATTTACTCGCAGTTGGGCCATAACCAGACCATGGTTTTGCAGTGCGGAGGTCAAGGTTAGTTATCTCGCTATTACGTGTTGCGGATTTGATTCCCGCCCAGAACAAATGTGTCTATAGTTGTTCTCGTGTCTAGGTGTCTGTGAATTGTATGAAAGAAAAGTGTCCTGCGCATTGACGGGCCGATTCGTGGTAAATACGCACCTTTCACGCCGCAGGTCATGGGTTCGATTCTCACCCAGTACGGATATTTGTGTGCATGAACATATTCGTTTGTCCTGAGTATGGGTATAGTAGTAGTATATCAGTTATCATCATCAGCACAAGCGCTGTTTAGTTTGGGTTCAGATGGTTTTCTGTGAATAATGTCCCAGGATATTATTATTAAAAATAATAAGAGTCGCATCTCTGATGGATTCGGTCCGTAGTACCACAAGAGTAAATATTGTAATTAAATAGAATCAGACCTCATTTTAAAACAAATAAGACTGGCTTCTCGTAATGTTATTGCTTTTCATTATTTACAGCGATGATATGCCTTGAGTATAATAAGCATGAAATATAAGCTAGCTAAATAACTGAATCATTACTGTTATTAATTAAATGTTATTTCTAAATGTTATCATTACCTAGAAGTAATTTTGTATACTAAACTATATTACGGGTACCACAAACATGTTTTGTATATTTACGAGCGCTTTTTTAAAGTCTTCGTAAATAGAAACCTTTTTAAGGCTCCGTACCAAACCGTACCGTTCCAAAAACGGAACCCTTATAGATTCGTCATGTCTGTCTATCTGTCCGTCCGTATGTCACCGCCACTTTTTTCTGAAACTATAAGAGCTGTACTGTTGAAACTTGGTAAGTAGATGTATTATGTGAACCGCATTAAGATTTTCAGACAAATATAGAAAAAAATACAAAAAACCTGAGAGGTGTCAAGGGACACCCGGATGGAACGAAGTTATTTCTTATTATTTATTATGTACAAAAACCTGTATACACTCAACAAAAATAATCGTCGCGACACCACACTGTTCATTGCGAAATAGAAATGAAAATGCTTGCTTTCTATAAGAGAGAGAGAGAGAGAGACAGAGAAACATGCGCACGCCGCACAGCTGCAAAAAGTGTCGTGACAACTTGTCGCGTAACCCGTATTAGCCTGACATGTGATAATACTGGAACTCATGCTATATATTCATGTTTGTGTAAGTAATATAATGAAGTCCCAAACATTAGGCAATTTCAATTATTCGACGTATCGCTTCCCGCACGTAGGTAGCGTGTTGAACCTCGGTTCAAATCTCGGTTAGGGTAAAAAGTAATTTTCTGAAAATAAAGTTTTCTCTGTAATCAGCCTGAAGTGTGGGAGGTGGCGGTATTAACACCTCTGATCCTCGGTCTTTTCGGTCATGTCGCTAATCACCCCGTAGGTCGTTTGCGCACATACATATGTACCTACTTGTGCATTATAATATGTCCCGCGCAGATGACTAGTCCAAGTTACGTAAGACTTACCGCCATGACCGAAATTTGGCCAGGAGGACATTGTATACTTAGCGTAGTATAAGTCGATTTATATTAAATTTGTAGTATTGAAGTTTCGAAAATATCGCCACTCTACTAGTACGTCGCATGTTGCGACTGTGCGCCTACGTGATGAATAACACTCACTGTCAATATAACGATAGCTCGGTTTACGCGAATGACGACATATTTCCCAGCACTTCGCAGCTATGTTACTACAGACCTGTTTGTCACAGCGAGTTAAACAAATGCCGGTAGTCTAACTGGAATGATATAGTTTGTCCAAAAGCTTAGATCTGCGGTTTGTAAATGTCAACACAAGCTGAATTGACCACTACTACGAATAACCCGTTTCACTAGGAACATAATTGCTGACCAACCGCAGTTTCACCGCAATTGATTTTGTCCTTTTGGGAAATAACAACCAAATTCAATAATAGTCCCCCCTGAATTTGGTTACCGTTTCTGGTAGTGCCTCGTTGTAATTATTATTAGAAATGATCTTTACCTACATTGTTTCCTGTGCTAAGAATGATATTCCGTGAATACATTTTTGTTCAGCTCTCTGCGTATCTCTCAAAACGCTATCGGCATATAACATAAAATACACTATAGTACGGTCGTAGAAACAGAACTAAAAAGATCTCTTATTACCCTACAGCTTATGGAAGGAGGACGAAAAATTATTCTGACAACCTCCGTATGTACGAGATTAGAATGACTCTCTAACAGGTGCTTTTAAGAACAAGGCACCTGGTGATGGTGAAGTTAGAGCAGAGCTACTGAATGTACACAAACCATTCTCTGACCTTCAAAATTTATTAAATTACGATCACGATGACCGGTGACTCAGCCGGTAGCCCCCCGGATCTCGAAACCTTATCCAATTGCAGCAAGGCGTGAGACAGTGAGATGTAATATCTCCGAAACCGGAAAGGCTTTGGCATCAATGTCAATGGCAAGTATATCTCTCACCTCAGATTCGCCGATAATAAAGCGTTCATGCCTAAAACCTTGGGAGACCTCGGTACAATGCTCGATGATCTCAGTAGAATCTCTCAACAAGTCGGTCTGATAATCAACATGAGTAGGACGAACATCATGTCGAACGTCCATGTTGCACCACTTAATGTTGGAGACTCTGTACTCCAACTTGCAGAGAGCTATATTTACCTACCTAAAGGCCTATGCACACCACGTTTTTTAAGCGCGCCGCTGACGCGCTTTTGTAGTGATGCACACGGGCGTTAGCATCTCGTTTGTATCGATATAAACAAAAACAAGCTGCTCTGTAGGAAAAACGCGCGCCGTCGACGTGCGTTTATAAAACACGTGTCAACGGCGCGTTTAAAAAACGTGGTATGCATACGACCTAACAAAGACCATCCACTAGGCAGGTCCAAATTCGAGAACAAGGTCGATAACTCTTATTTATACTCTACCTTTTTGCTGGATCTTACACTTTATTAGTATAAGTAACTTCTTTAAATAGTTGATTATAATCCTCTTTGTATTAATTCGTCCTGTAACTTGAGGTAGAAGCAAAAAATTTTTGGAGAAGAATAAGAGGTCACGGTAAAGATAACCTAGACCCATAGATGACCCAAAAACGATGTCACTGGAGAAGGGCGATTAGAACAGCCGACCCCAATTAGAAATCGGAAAAGGCCTGATGATAAATAATCTACCCATTTAACTGAACAATTTGCAGAACATTCGTTTGCGAAATACACAAGCAAACCAAATTAGTTGCCCTCCATATAATGAATATAAAACCTGTATATTTAATGATGAAACTTAGATAGGAATTTATGAGCTATTACTTTTAAAATAAATTTATATTTCCGTACAAACCGACCAATAAGCTTATTAATAACATTTCCATACAAACTACCCAAATACCTTACGATTGGTATGCTTGTATGGAGTTTAAGTCTTTGTAATATATAGGTAGTTGTAGTTTTTTTTTAATACTACGCCTGAGGGTTACTAATCCCTGTGTCCTTTACAAAACATATAATAGACGGACACAAATTACATCCAGACTCAGAACAACTATTTATGGGTCACACAAATAGTTGTCCGGTGCGGGAATCGAAGCCGGGACACGAAGCGGCGAGGCGATTCTCTTAGCCGCTGCGCCAGACATGCAGTCACCATTTGGAATTTAAGTTCGGCATTGATCTGAGCTTTATCACTATATAAGGTTTAATAATATAATAGGCATAGGTAATAAATCCCCATGGTAACGTTTAGGCCTTACGCTGGCGCAAGCGCGGATCCATACAAAAGTGCCCCGTTGCGGGACCCCGCGCGGGCACTCCGGACGGGCTTGATGCACGGGCGCGGGGCCCGTCGCCCCGCGACGGGAGCACGCACGGAGAAAGTATGTCTCTTGAGAGACATACTTTCTCCGTAGTCCTAGAAGTACAGTGTCGCCCTACGATATGGGATCAATCAAACGTAACGTACTAGCAACACCGCATAAGCCGGGTTTGCGACAGATGACCTCCGCGCGGGTCCCCGCGCGTAAACCCGTACCGGGTATCCGTCCGGTCGCCCGCGTAACGTAGTTTAAGGCCTTATGGTTGGAATCGACATAGATCACGGTAAACTCCAAAAAAATTACCTCTAATATTTTATTACGTTTGTGCGTAAGAGGTCATCAATCATAAGTTTGCTGGCACAATGAAACTGAATATTTAGGCCGATCAACTTAAACAATAAAGAAAGGTCAGCTTTTAAATTCGGTTTAAGTGCTAAATAATCAAGCTACGTGAAAATTTCTTTTACAATCTGAATAACCCCTTTTACGAAACGTTATGTCTATCGAAAGTAAAGTTTGAGCCAATTGTAAACTGTGGAGTACCAGATCGAGAGAGAAACCAAACTGCATGTACGAAAATTGCTCAAGACTAACTTTCCACTCGCGACTCCGCTTGCGTTATATCTATGGGATCAGTGTTTTTTTTTATTAAATAATTTCTATGTTCTTTTCTACCTTGACATTATCTGTGCAAAAATAATTATTGTCAGTTTAATACTTAAGGCATGAAAGCGTAACAAACAAACTCAAATTCGGAAACACAATTATTATCTAGGGTTTTCCACATACTGGTGATATCTGCGCTTACTAACGAACAAATGGGGAACTGTTCTTTTATTCATTGGGAGCTTCCGGTATACTCGTCATTGGTTCAGTAAGTTAGCATTAATCCCAGCCAATGAGGGGCATGCGTCCAATACCCCAATTTATAACAATGTGTATTGTGTTTGTTTTTGTATCTTTTGATGGTATAAAAACTGCCTCGCTAGTAGTAGTAGTATTTATGGGTCACACAAATATCTGTCTGTTTATGAACCCGCGACACGAAGTGGCAAGGCTGGCTTCGCCACTACGCCACACGTTGCTCAGCTTGCATACATAACAAAACATTCATGTCGATTCTAAATCGCACAAAAGTTGTTCTTATAATTCACAAGAAATAATTTATAAATCCTTTTTCAAGTCGCACCAAACTAATAATGGTGGAGTTGAAACTTATTTTACTTTTTCTCACGCGAGCCTAGCAAGAAGTTGTCACAAGTCACAACCAACTTTCCACGGCAAAAATGTTTACACGTTTTCGTCGATCCCAAAATACACGAAACTCCACCTTAATACCTACCGTCGGCTAAGTTGTATCGGATAATTTTAGAGATGTGGGGCCGGGCCGTATCGATCCCACGGTAACTGCTGGTTCACGACAACGGCTATGTTTTCTTTGCCTTGAACTCCGAATATAAAGATATAGGTTTGAATAAAGGGCGCTTTAATCCTGGTTGGTACCTACTTTGAGTCTGCCTACAATATAGGCTGTATGTATATTAAAATTTGTACGTCAGTTTCGACGAAGATGCTTATATCAAACTCTACTTTGACTGCACGTATGGCGCAGCGGTTAAGACAGTCTCTATTTGTGTATTGGATTCATTTCTCGCCCAGGATAACTATTTGTGTGACTCATTAATAGTTGTTCTGAGTCTGGATATAATTTGTGTCCGTCAATTATAATAATATGTTTGTAAAATACCCAATAATATTAATATATCTCATGCGGGAGTTGACTTTAAAAAACATTGCACTTATTAAATACTTATTTATCGCACTTTGGGTATATTTGTCTTTCAGGAACTTTACTAAATGGGTCATACATATAAATATCTTTTTCGAGGATCGAATTTATAACACTTGGATGCCACGGTGGCGATAAAATAAATAAATAAAAAAGGTTTTTATTCACGTATACTTTAAAAAAGTGCTTGTTAATAGTCAGAACATGTTTGTAGTAATACAGTTATTATTTCTAGTTACTTAATACAGATATTTAGGTACACGGAATGTCAAAACATTTATACAATTTATTTTATAATAGTAGTGCTATTTAGCTAGCTTGTATTAAGTTATTGTCAAGGAGATTATGTTTAGGTTCAATTATTGAAATTTATATTTTACTACATATTGTCTGAATGGTTCTTATGGTTATTATTATTATAACGGACCTTGTGTTTAAAATGACGGTCGCGCTTTAATGCTACCACCGGATCCAATGCGCCCCAACCACTTAAAGATAGAGAACTTAAAGATATAACTATGTACATAATATATTACTAATATTAGTAAGTGAACTAAGTCAGGAAAAATATAAGTTTATGTACATATTTGAATTGTTTGGAGCATCAGTGTTTTCAAAATATCACTTGTCTGCTCACAGAAACAATTAATTTAATCATTTTACTTGCTTGCAGTTTCAGAGTATATATTTTTTTATTTATTTGTCTACTGTAACAACCTATGTTGGTATTGTTTGTGTCCGTCAATTATATTAATTTGACGGTCACCGTAGCCTAGTTGGTAGTGCTCCTGCCTACGAAGCTGGTGGTCCTGGGTTCGAATCCCGGTAAGTGCAAATATTTGTGTGATGAGCACGAATACTTGTTTCTGAGTCATGGATATTTTCTATGTATTTAAGTATTTATCTAACTATATAAGTATGTATATCGTCGCCTGGTACCCATAGTACAAGCTTTGCTTAGTTTGGGGCTAGGATGATCTGTGTGACATTGTCCCTAGATATTATTATTATGTAATAGACGGACACAAAGAACACCCAGACTCAAAATAACTTCTTATGTGTCACACAAATATATGCTCTGTGCGGGAATCGAGCCCGGGACAAGACATGGTGAGGCGACTATCTTATCCGTTGCGCTACAGATCAGGTTCAGACGTTTAATTTTGTTTTGCATGCTTTAAATGTACGGTCATTAATATCTATTTATATCCATGGCTTCGCGTTTTGCCCCAAATTGCCATCCGATTTCCATTATAAAGCGAAATCGGAAACGCGGTGACTGAAGCTTTCATTAAAAAATGCTGTTGATACGTTTACGTAGGTAGCTATAGGTAGGTACTGTTGGTTGTATTTTGAATTGTTTATGGGTCTTTTTTGATGTCGGATATTTGTTTTATCATTTGGTTTTGCGATAATCTTAATTCTTAGTGTGTTTTATTTTTAAATTGTGTGCTGGTTATGGTGGATTTGTCCTTGCCTACACTCAACAAAGTACTAAAATACTAGTGTATAAACAATCCATAACAACAATAAATTTCAGACCTTGAAAATAAACTTACTGGTTTATATACCTTGTGGGGTGCTTACCAACATAATTAAATTTATATAATAATAATATCTTGGGACATTATTACCACACGGCCCTCTGATCCCAAACTAAGCAGAGCTTGTATTATGGAAACCAGATAACTCACATATTATTTTACTCATATTTTCTTTTGTAAATACATACTTTTATAGATAATTACACCCAGACTCAGGGCAAACAGACATGTTCATGCACACAAATATCTGTCCTAGGTAGGAATCGAACCCACGACCTCCAGTGTGAAAAGCACATTAAATAATAAGGTCTAAGGCATAGAAATATAATTATAGATTAATTCAATTCATCTTCAAAATCTGCATTTGAAGGCTTACCTCCTCTACGTTCCCAATTTTGATCTATTTATATTTTCATATATTAAAAATACTAAAATTTTACTTACTATGAAACAAATTTTAACTAAAGGTAAGGCTGAATGACTTTCAATACAGTTTAGTAATGCTGCTAAGCTTCAATAGAGCGTAGTTGGGTGGGATTACCACTTACTTTCATTGCTGTCGGCACATTAGCTTCGGTACCACAACCGAATGCATACGTAAAATAGATATTGCTTACCTATTTTTACTTATATACTAGTAAATAATTGCAGCTTTCAATTTATTTAACAGCTTATGTGTAAATTGAGGTTAAATCTTCATTATAAATTTAACCAAGTTCTTATTGCCATTTCAAAGTTGTTGAGTAACAATATTCAAACATAATTTCAATAAAGCATGCAAATTTTTACAAAATATAATATTAGAAGTATAATAAGGAAAGTTTTTCATTGGTATAATATACCAATCAAGAATACAAAGTCAATGAAAAACTTTTCTATATTATGTATGGGCATCTTGAAGTACAACATGTACTTCATTATCATATTAATAGCAAAAATGGATATTGTACGTTCTTATTTGATTTCATTTATCATCACAAAAATCTCTATTTAAATTGAATGGAAAACAATTCCCTAAGCACTTAAGACAATAAAATAGAATAGTAAATCTCAACATAAATTTTCATGATGGTCTAATTAACAAAGTAAACATATATTTTTGGTTCGGTCATTTTCATACAGATTGTATAATCTGTTGTTTTAGTCGCTTTTAATCTGACTTTAAAAGGGGGACGTTATGTTTTATTGTTATATGCATACACAAATTTTGGTAATAGTTTGCTTTATTCGAATATATATGGTGACCTTATACAGGGTGGCCGAGGTGTTGACGTTCAAACGCCAAATTTAGATACTTTATGATGAGGACGATCCGAATCACCCCGATGTGTATGTTCTACGATTTTGCGTAGTTTTCGAGATTTAATTTTTTTAATGAGTTTTTCGTAATTTTCACCTAAGATCAGTTTACTTTAACTCTATGTTAATACGCGAAGACGCGGCCTGTTCTACCATTTAGGATCGAATTGGGTATTTCATCGTTATGGATGCAAACTAAGGGTCATAAAAGCCGATGGCGGTTGCATTACGTTATCAGACGTACTTTCAGCCGTGTACAGTGCGAGTTTCTTGTTACATTTGTTTGTTATAGGTAAGTCGTCATATCGGCGTTAAGGTCGTCTAAGAAGTTCCTGGGATGATGGTGCTTAAGAGAGAAGGAAATCTGGGTGTACATACGCCAGCACATCAAGCTACTCCAATCTTTCAAATTTCCCCAAATAAAAGTGAGCCTTATGCTTTTGTGACAAAGTTGATCTATAAAATCTATAAAAGAAATTTGACAGATTGAGGTAGCTTGATGTGCTGGCGTCTGTACATGACCATCAAGGGCTGGGCGATGGTGCATGACTGATTCATAAAACCTTTTATGCGCTTGCTTTATCCAATTGCAGGCAATTGAAAATCGGCAAGGTGTGCCCACGGCACGTGGCTTGAAGGATTTTAAAACCACGGTTTACTTGAGTCAATCATTTAATGATCTGCCATAATCGCTACGTTTGGCAGACGAGTTGGCGATCGCAGTTAGGTGGTCATAGTAATCAGAAGAACGCTGCTGCCTGTTTCTACTCATAAATTCTCTATATAGCTTCGGGACGACTTCTACACCGTTGAAGCGAGTGTCCATGGGCGACGGTGAGCACTTACCATCAGGTGACCCACTTGCTCGTTTGCCAACCTATTATATATAAAAAAAAACACCCTGGTGATAGAAGTTGTGGTTTATTTTGATTGAGCGATTAGTTTTGATGATTTTATTCTCGGGTGTCGGCAACTTTCTATAACAAACTTCCCAATGATATTAGAGAATTGTATACGAATAAGTTGAAAATAATTATTAAAGCCAAATTGTGTAGCAGGGCATATTACTAAATATCAGATAATTTAAGTGATAAAAGTGCTTGGGATTGAGTTGTTCTGTGTCAACACATATGATTGTAATTAATCTTAATTATATTTTATTTTAAAAAAGGATTCCTACTGAGTTTTCTGGCAGTGTTTCTCAGTAGCTGCCACGTCATGCACTGCATGGTAGGGTAAAAAAATATGACGATTCCACATAAATGTAAAAATTTTACGGAATAAAGAATTTTTGACTTTTGAACTTTTTTTTTGTATTATATGAAGTCATAAGAGCAAGTGATGGTGACCACCCCGCTCATAGACACTTGCAACACCAGAGGCGCCGCAAGTGCATTGCCTGTCTTTAAAAAAGAACTAGGCTAAAATGTTTACCGTATCGGAAATACCTCCTTAGTTAATTGATTCCATAGGGTGGTAGCGTGCTGAAAAAAGTTTCTTGAGAATCGCACGGTGGCAGAAAGCCGTTAATACTTTAGAAATAGTTACTATCAATAATTACCAACGGTGGAAAGCGCAACGATACGGGTACCTGAAACAAATGAATATAATTTTTAATACAAGGGCAAGTGTTATTTACTACTAACGCTATGGCCTATCAGATGGTAAGTGATTAAATAGCTTATGATGCTTCCGACAGATATTGACCAGCTAAGTGTTAGCAACCATTATTTATAAAACTAAAATACTAATTTATATACTAATTTCTATGAATACTAATTTCTGTCTACAACGTTCAACATTTGTCAACATTTCCATGCTCGTATTTATAGTATTTTTTCCTGTGATTTAATTGGTCTAACTAACGCTGTACATGACATGAGTCCACGTCACCATGTCAGCTCGAATGGAGAAGTCTTCCAAGTTACAGAACATCTCTCAAACAACACTCTAGATATAATGTAGAGCTTATAAAGGAGAAAAAAACGTTACGCCACACTTTTTTAAATTGTTTTAAGTGGTCATACTTGTAGTTTCCTACTATTTAATCTATGTGTTTATACTATGTAGTGTAGTGTTTCTTTTTTTTATTTTATGCCTTAATTGTAGGTAATAAATGTATTTAAGTTATTGTTTTCGGTTTATAATGTTCTCACTCAATCAAAATTGTAAATTTGTAATTGGCTAGTTAAGTTTTCTACTAACTACATTTAGTGTATAGTGTGAATCACCTTTATTATATGTATTCTGTGAATAACGTTGTGGATTACACAATGGTTTATTAGTGATAATATTTTTAGAACATTTATTGTGTAATTGTTAGTTGTTCCAAATAAAATAAAATAAAATATGTCTCATCAAATATGTTTAAGAAATAGTTAATTACAAGGAGAATGAGGCATTCAACTTGAAGCATTTGAATCGTGATAGGTATCCACATAGTACCTACATACAAGGAATTAAGAGTTATCGGCTGAGGATGGTTAACTTTAGAATGTAGCTATGCTATATTTACTTTAATCTCCCGTAAAGCGGGGTGAATACCAATCCAGGGATGAATAGAGATGGGAACAAAATTTTATTTAAGTATGGATGTTGTCCTCATCTCTCCTTTATAATGTAAAACGGGGTGAAAAGAAATCCAGGCGTGAATAGAGACGGGAAGAAAATTTTATTTCAGTATGGATATTGTCTCCATGTGTCACCTATCTTGTAAAACCGGCTGCGTACCCGTTGGACCTACAAGATTAGACCCTCTATCGCAAAAGTACCCGTCCGACCTCTTTTTAAGTCCCGTTGGACCTTCT
Source organism: Pseudoips prasinana (assembly GCA_951640165.1). Classification (NCBI taxonomy): domain Eukaryota; kingdom Metazoa; phylum Arthropoda; class Insecta; order Lepidoptera; family Nolidae; genus Pseudoips; species Pseudoips prasinana. The sequence goes on along the minus strand of OX621241.1, from coordinate 10,731,461 downwards.
TTAAAATATAATAATCAATGTGCCCATTGGACCTCTTTTTAAGTACCCTTTGGACCTTCAAAATTAAAACTACTAAAGATGAACCTGTTGGACCTCAATTCTAATACCTTTTGGACCTTAATAAAATATGTTTTTATTTAGTATTCGCCCGGCGTTATTTTAGTAAAAAAGGTAAAGTTGTGTTGAAAATGTTTAACCAGAATTCTACTAATTAGGCGAAATAGCATAAGCGAATACAGGCACACTAACAACAAACAGCAATCCGTGGTCAGTAGAAGAAACACAAGAAATTATAGTGTAAACTGTATTTCTTTCAAATTTACAGGTGTGTAATGGATAAATATTTTAAAAAACCCCATGTACAAATATCAATAATACTTAGGTAAACCGCATATTGTAATGTTTTATATGTAAAAAAACTTCTTAACTTAAAAAAAAACTCTGTGATTTATATACTTTATTTTACTTATATACATTATTTTAAATTTACAAAAAATCTACGAGAGTAAGACTGTGATTACTTGAAAAGTTATTTACAAATATGTAAAATACAAAGATATCTTATATTTACAAATTTAATTAAGTTGCTGCCTGTAAAACCAATCTTCACAAATTCAGTTGCTACGGCATACAATTTAGATTTAGATTTACTTACATTATTATATCAGTGTTTCTTTCTTTTAAAATGTGATATAAACATTCAAATATATAGTATGCATTTTTATGTATACCTACGGTCTTGAAGATTTGTCAAATTAGAAAAATGTAACTGGAATATGTGTTTTTATTTGTTACATAACGTTGTGATCATTTATATTTTTGATTAATAACATTAATTTATATTGTAGTGTTTTATTTTTAATAAGTTGTGTCACTTTTGTGCAGGAGTGTATTTTAACTTTTTATACGAAGACATGTGAATGAGGTCCAACAGAACTCGTTGCTTAATAGAGGGTCTAATAGGTAATCAAGTATAGACAACATCCAAGTTTGAAGGTCCAAACGGTACAAAGGGGTCCAAAGGGTCATCTTTTTAGACGAGGTCCAAACTAGGAGGTCCTACGGGTACGTAGCCGTAAAACCGTTGTCCCCATATTTCTCTATCTTATAAAACGGGGTGAATATAATGTCAGGGGTGAATAGAGACCCTGCTTACAACTCGGGCTTTCTAAACACCCTGTTTTACCGTTACTACTGTTACTTGTTACTGTTCTGTAATAGAGAGCAATAACAACACTAACTGAGATTTCATAAATAGATGTAGTAACATTTGACCACTGAAAATGATAAATAACTGTACAATCTAATAAAAATAGCCTTTAGTTGTGTTTCATTAATAAAGTAGGTGTTGGATAAAAGAGTTATGAATTCTAATCTAAGTGCAATTAAGGATATAGACTAGAACAAAATTTAAATTTAAGATACATATCCACATCCTACTCGTATGGCGATTAACTTGAAAGTTTCAGACATCCTTACAATAAGTTACATAAATTTGAGTGCAGGTAGGAATTGAACCCACAACGTGGTTCGTGGGTTCGATTCATACCCGTACTCAAATTTAAGTAGAGGTATCCAGCCCCGTATGTGTTAAACGCTCCGCCGTCGTACTGGACTTAAATTTATACAATCTATTCGATGTTCCAACCACTTAACGCAATGAATACGCTTATCGCCATCTTACCGAAATCTGCACGGCAAAGACCAATAGGTGGCGCATTAAAAATTATGTTTATTTAAAATAATTCTAAAATTTTAGAGTTTTAGTTAAATTAACAAAGATTTTATTTTACTTTAATATATTAAACATATTAAACTCAAAACATGTTTCATACAACTTTAAAATTAGTGCGTCTGGACTTAGCGTGTGTTAAACACGAAACGTTGAGATAAACGATTATCTAAACTTTACCCTTCCAACTATATAACAATAAAATGTCGGCTACATATATTTTTATTGTAAAATAAAGAGTAAATTAAATTGCGTCCATACATAACTGTCGATAGTTGTCTGTTCTCACTCTCATCATCCGATTGGACGGTCATTTGACAATACACCTGCAGGGGCAGCCTGGGAGCTTTATCACTGGAGTGATGGCCGTGTTGTTGAAACCTGCTTTCTAATAATTAATCAAAGCACTGGGATGTTATAAAATATAATTTTTATTAAATATTTTATACACTCCTGTCACTATCTGTCTTATCATGGTACTATTAATAAAATTAACATCTTCTGAATTTCCTAAGCTTTTATTTTTTATTGAAACCTGCTTTCTAATCATTAATCAAAGTACTGGCATGTTATAAAATATTATTTTTATATTTTATACACTCCTGTCACTATCTGTCTTATCATGGTACTTTTAATAAAATTAACATCTTCTGAATTTCCTAAGCTTTTATTTATCAGCTTCCAATACTGCTAAGTATTGAAAGGAATAGTGACAGGAGTGTATAAAATATAAAAATAATATTTTTTTAACTTGCCAGTGCTTTGATTAATTATATTAGGTCTTTACCTATGAAATTGCCGTTCTGCAGTACTGGCCATTTCAAATCAAAATAATTTTTGTTTGGCTAAGAATTCTAATTTCAAATTAATTTTATTTTAAAAACATGGATTCTTTTTTCCAAAAGTAGTCATTTCTTTATTGATTAGTGTTACATTTTCATCGCATTTCAATCTTTTTCGTCATCATGGATACGTTAAAAATTCGAGTAATTATGGAATATGAGTACCGTCGTGGCAGCAACGCGGCACAAGCGGCACGCAACATCAACGACGTTTACGGAGCTAACACTACAAACCAACGCACCACCTGTTATTGGTTTGCTCGCTTCCGTTCTGGAAATTTCGACCTGAAAAATGAACCTCGCGGTCGTCCGAAGACTTTGGTCGACAATGACGAATTAAAGGCGGTTGTGGAAGCTGATGATACTCAATCTACGGCTGAATTAGCAGCAGCTTTCGACGTTAGCGTCAAAACAATATTGGTCCATTTGCGTCAAATTGGCAAGGTAAAAAAGCTTGACAAATGGGTGCCCCACGAACTCAATGATCGCCAGCGCGAAGTACGCGTCGAGACGTGCCTTGCACTGCTCAACAGACACACAAATGAAGGAATTTTGAACCGCATTGTTACCTGCGATGAAAAATGGATTCTGTTTGATAACCGCAAGCGCTCAGCAAGTTGGTTGGATCCTGGTTCAGCACCTAAACAATGCCCTAAACGAAAACTTACCCCTAGAAAAGTGACGGTCACTGTTTGGTGGTCTAGCGCCGGTGTGATTCATCACAGCTTCTTACCAAACGGGGTGAGCATTACTGCAGATGTGTACTGTGAAGAACTGAGCACAATGATGGAGAAGCTGGCGCATCTCCAACCAGCATTGGTCAATCGCTCGTCTCCGCTGCTCCTGCACGACAACGCGCGACCTCATACTGCACAGCAGACGGTCTCCAAGTTGCAAGAACTGGGGTTGGAAGCTCTCCGTCATCCGCCCTACTCACCAGACCTTGCGCCTACAGACTACTACTTTTTCCAGAATTTGGATAACTTCTTGGCGGGAAAAAAATTCAATACCCGAGAGGCAGTACAAAATGCCTTTGAAGAATTTGTTGCCTCCCGTCCAGCTGATTTCTTTAAGAAGGGCATCAATAAACTGCCACTGCGATGGCAAAGATGCATTGATTGCATGGGTGATTACTTCGATTAATACAAATAAAAAAATTCATGAAAAAAATTCGTTTAAATTTTTTCATACAAAACGGCAATTTCATAGGTAAAGACCTATTATTATTAGAAAGCAGGTTTCAACGCCCTGTCTGGACCTCGAGTTCCCAGATGTATAAAACCACATTTTTATATTTTTACTAGCCAGTTATTTTTCTTTATTTTTAATAATTGGAATTATTTAGTTAGATTGGAAATCAAGGCCCTATTATCGGTACACTGTATTATGTGAACACGCTACCGCTAGACGAACTTACTGAAGTAACCATGCGTTAAATTTAAACTGACAGCTTTGTAAACGTGTGTCTAAGCCAAACTGCCAGCTTCATAACTTATTAAATATGATTTTAACTTTGTTTACTATCTTTAGAACAGAATATATAGTATTACCCTAATCGAAAAACGAAACTGTCATCTGCATATACCTTAAATTTAATCTGCACGACAGCGAGTTTAATCGCTCTTACGAGTAAGAGCTCGGCTCTGGCTTGAAATTTTCAGTCGGGACAAAAAGTGTCGTTAGGATTTTTTTTTACAAAAAAAAAATCATTGTTTTATCTGAGGAATCTGGAAGTTGACAATGTTAGACCGATGTTGGAGAGTGTACGGTGTAATAATGAAATTTATTGAGCACTTCGGTATTAACAAACACTTGGAATCATAAATGAGGATGTGATCACTTGCATGGGATTATCGATCACGTGTTAAGGGGCTAACGCGATACTCGCCGACCTGGAGAAGAAAGCCACAAAAAAACTCCGGGCTTGCTTTGTACTGTCTATTGTCTTATATTTTCGTAAACACTGCTGTCTGTATATATGTCCTGCGTAGTTGGCTACTCTCCCCTAAGATTTTCCACCGTAGTCAGAATTTGGCAGGGGTTATGGTTAAACACATGTGACTTAATTAACGCACACCCTGAATATAGTTTGTTCAGAATCGTTTACTGAATCGATTTATATCATTTTTAATATAGGTAATTTTTTATACCAAAATAATTAAAACTACGGAAATTATCGTTATTTTAACCCTGTACAGTCAAAATAAATTGAAATGGACCGTAAATCAAAGTAATAAGACTTTTAAATCGCAGTTTTATTTGTATTCATACAAATTCCATCATTCCACACTAAATAAATAAAAATAAACTTTATTCTAAGAAACTAATTTAGTAAATAACAATGCATATACATGTTAAATTAAAAATTCAGTGTATATATTATGATAACAACGTAATATTCTAATTGGGGTGTCTGAGGGTGTGCGTTAATTACGTTACAAGTTGTATGTTGGTATGGTTCATCAAAATCATTATGTCAGCCGAATAACGTCTACAGCTGGACAAAGGCAAGAGGCCTAGAAGATCTCCACAAAGCAATTGTGTCTATAATTTGAACGGATAATCGCTACGCTTAGCAGATCGGGTTGGCGATCGCAGTATGATGGTCATAGAAGACTGTCTTGTCCGTTATCTGGTTAATATTCTCTTTTTCTTTGACTTCTACACCCCCATGGGTTGATGTAGGGTGGTGTTGTTTTTTTGCCGTCAGCCACACAGTGCTAATATGCTTAAGCTGCACAAAATTATTCTGAAGTTACTACTATGTCACAAATATTTTAATCAGTAGCTATAAAGTTCGTTAAAGTAATTACGTAGTTCGGTGCAGTTTAAGCTTGTGATTTTCTGTGAAACGAGGTTTCCGAAGCAAGCACTGCCCCAGTTATTAAATTGACTGTCAAATTAAAATTAAATGATTTAGGTGTTTTAGGGTTCCATACCCAAAGGGTAAAACGGGACCCTATTACTAATACATCGCTGTCTGTCTGTCAGTCTGTCACCAGGCTGTATCTCATGAACCGTGATAGTTAGACAGTTGTAATTTTCACAGATGATGTATTTCTGATGCCGCTATAACAGCAAATACTAAAATCAAAATAAAATAAATATTTAAGGGGGTTCCCATAAGATTAACGTGAAATGTTTGCTGTTGTTATAGATAATGGTACGGAACCTTTCGTGCGCGAGTCCGACTCGCACTTGGCCGGTTTCTTTTTTTTATTATTTTTAAGACAACGCCCCTTTATTTTATAAACATGTAATTGTAACCAACACACAAAATAACCATATATGGATCATACAAATAGTTGTCCTGTATGGGGAACGAACTCGAAACATGAGAGCGCTGAGGTAGTAGCGAACGTAAAGATCTCATCATCTACTTGAAAATAGAAAATCATAAAATAAAATAAAAAAGGTTTTTATTCACGTAGACTTTAAAAAATAGATATTTAGGTACACATTGTATTGATTGTATGAAAACATTTATAAAATTTATTTAGCAATGATATTTAGCTAGCTTGTATCAAGTTATTGTCAAGAGATTATGTTTAATTATCTAGTTTAAGTCTAATATTTTTACTACATATTGTCAATGGTTCTGTCTATATTAAGGTATTATTATTATGACAGTTTTGTGTTAATAACGACGGTCGCGCTTTAATGCTATTTAATCCTCCAGCGGGAATTGAACCTATCATGTAGTTTCTGTATTAGTTCAAGTTATTGATCCCTCTAGATTACTCTATTTTCCAGATAAAAGTATTCGTCTAAACGTTGTCAGATTGATTGGCGCTATTACCCACCTGTACGATATTATTATCAAGCTCGCATTGTAAGCCAACAGGTAGGTATCCCCTAAGGATATCTGAGGTTGTGGCAAATGAATCGCGTAATACCTTGCTTATCGTGGATTTGGAAAGAAATAAATAGATAAGAAAACAATATTTATTTTAGTTAATTGAGCAATAAAGACAGTTACAATCCAAACATTATTGAAAACACCCGCTGAGTTTGTTTCGCTGGGTCTTCTCAGTTGGGGCGCATTGGATCCAGTGGTAGCATTAATAGCGACCGTCGTTATAAACACAAGGTCCGCCATAATAATAACATTTAATTCGTACCTTAATATAGACAGAACCATTCGACAATATGTTGTAAAAATATAGCTAAAATTTAAAATTTTGATAATTAAACCTACACATGATCCTTGACAATAACTTATCGTTAATTTTTTAACAACATTTAACAACAACTTAATAAATATCGTTACTGTTATCAAATAAATCTTATTGTAAATTATTTCCTACAATCCGTGTACCTAAATATCTATATGTACCTAGAACTAATTATATATTACTACGAATATGTTCTGACTATTTACAAGCGCTTTTTTAAAGTCTACGTGAATAAAAACCTTTTTTATTTATTTATCATTAAAACATATAATTACATACCTACGTGTACTATGTAATTGATTATAACTAGGTACTGGGGGGCTACCGGCTAAGTCGCCGAACATCGGGATAGTGATCGACGTTCAAATAAATAAAGGTTAAAAATGACTTAATCAATCATTAAATCGGCTTCGACGTTGAAAATCGATTTATTATTTTCGTGATCGCGATGGGCTTTCAAATAGATGAAGGTTAAAAATTACTAAATCATTCGTTCAATAGGCTTCCATGAGCACACGTGACGTCATAAATAGTCCAGAATCTATTTTCAACGTTGAAGGCGATTGAACGATAACCGGCGAATTAGGCGCTTGCCCACCTGGGGGGCTACCGGCTAAGTCGCCGAACATAGTGATAGTGATTGGAGTTCAAATAAATTCAATCGTTAAATCGGCTTCCATGAGCACATGTGACGTCATAAATGGTCTGGTGATAAGTGATCAACGTGGATAAACCTTTTGGTGCTCGGTCTGTCTGTAAATGGGGAACACCTACGGTCACCGTAGCCTAGTTGGTAGTGCTCCTGCCTACGAAGCTGGTGGTCCTGGGTTCGAATCCCGGTAAGTGTAAATATTTGTGTGATGAGTACGAATATTTGTTTCTGAGTCATGGATGTTTTCTATGTAAGTAAGTAAGTAACTCTTTATTGTACACCAAAAAATAATACATAAAAGAACTTTTAGCATGTTAAGATTGTACAAATGGCGGCCTTATCGCTAAGTGCGATCTCTTCCAGGCAACCGTTGAATGGACCAGGAGTAAAGAAAAGGCATTTGGGTATTTGTTGGCATAATTAGCAGAAAGGATTTTTTTTTTTTTTTTTTTTTTTTTTTGGTACCATGGGTACTTTTAACAATACATAAATACATACATATATATATATATATATATATATAAGGCAGGTCATAGGAAAATAAGATAAACAGTAATTTAACGTTAAAGAGAAAGATAATAACTCTTCACCATTTTCTTAAAAATGTCCAGTGACTGAGCACCTCTCACTGTCTCTGGCAAAGCATTCCACAATCGGGCAGCTTGTACGGAAAAGGAATGATCTAAAAATTTTGTGGAGTGCATTGGTATCTTGATTCGTAAATTTTTCGATGATCTCAGCAACCTCGAATGTGTCTCGTGGAGGAACTCAAAACGTTCTTTTAAGTAAGTCGGAGTAGCTGGGTTGAACAGTATACTATATAGAAGAGAAACAATGTGAGCATTCCGGCGAAGTCGTATAGGTAACCACTTGAGTTTTGCACGAAATTCGGAAACATGATCATATTTACGCAAACCAAATATGAATCGAATACAGAAATTTTGGAGCCTCTCAAGTTTGTTTAATTGGTCCTCCGTGATATCGAGATAGCTGGCATCAGCGTAGTCTAAAATCGGTAGGAGAAGGGAATGGGCTAGCGCAATCTTGGTGGTGGTCGGCAAAAAATTACGAAGTCGTCTAAGTGACCCAGCGGAAGCAAACATTTTTCGACTAACTTCTTTAACCTGTGGGCCCCAGGATAACGTGGTATCGATATGTATACCAAGGTTTTTTACCGTCTTCGAGAGCGGTATGACTGAACCATTAAAGCGCACCTGTGGTACAAGCGACCAGTCTACCATAGAAATCTTTCTGGAGCTACCAACAACAATGACTTGCGTTTTAGATGTGTTGATTTGCAGTCCATAAGACCTAGCCCAGCTACTTATTTGACATAAATCGGTATTAATATTATCAATGGCTTCGTGAAGCTCTACAAGTGGTGCTTTTGAATAAATTTGAAGATCATCTGCGTAAAGGTGGTAGGATGAAATAAGTTGATTGGATATGGAATTTATGAAAATTGCAAAAAGTAACGGAGATAGAACGCCACCCTGAGGCACACCAACATCTGTATTGCACCACGAAGAGTAGCAGTCATCAATACGTATACGTTGCCGGCGGCCAGACAGGTAATTACGAAACCAGTCAATTGCCGTTGGAGATATGTTAGTAGAGCAGAGTATACCTATCAAAATATCGTGATCGACGGTGTTAAATGCATTACTGAAATCGAGTAATGCTAACACCGTCAGATCACCTTCCTCCATGCCTGACCTAATATCCTCCGTAATATGAATCAAAGCGGTCGTGGTACTATGACCAGGACGGAAGCCGGATTGGACAGGATTCAGGAGATTATTTTTGCATAAAAAGGAGTTCAATTGGTTATGAATAAGGCGTTCTAGGACTTTGGAGAGGAATGGCAGTATGGAGATAGGACGGTACTCGGAAAAGGAACTTGGATTGGATTTTTTTGGTAACGGGGTTATTTGGCTATCTTTCCATGCTGATGGAAAGGCCCCATGGGATAGGGAAAAATTAAGGATATGGCATACGACAGGAAGGATTTCATCAAGGATGGGAATGATCATATTACGACTGATACTGTCAGTTCCTACGGCATTGGATGTTATTGACAGTATACTCTTCCTAACATCACAAGCCGACAATTGATTAAAGATAAACTGAGAGTATTTGGGGATAGGTAGCGATGAAAGATAATTTAATGTATTAATTTTAAGTGCCCTATCAAAATTGGACGACGCAGTAAAATGTTTATTGAGTAAATTGACATCTAAGTCTTTAGGAATTGCATTTTGCCGAGACTTTCCAATCCCCATTGAGTTTAGAAATTTCCATACTTTAGCGGGATCACCATTTTGTACAGAGTTGTGAATGTGCTGGCGTTGTGCATTCCTACACACCTTGTTGCAGTGATTTCGTAAAAAGACATATTTGTCACGGTTCAAATCCGTTGGCCGACCTTTGTATTTTGATTTTGCCGCGATTTTTTTGTTTTGGAGAGCTTTAATTTCGTCAGATAGCCAAGGAGCAGGTAGGTGTTTTAATTTAATAGGCCGTATTGGAGCATGCTTGTCGTACAACTGTAGGAGCTCGTTGTTAAATACTGTGACCATAGCGTCGACTGATGTGGCAGTATACACAGGTGTCCAATCGATGCTGCCAGCATCCTCCCGGAGATTCTCCAGATCGATGCCACCAAAATTACGTTGCAGGATGATTTTAGGCTTCGCTTTCGGTGGGCGAACTTTATAGGACAAGAATATAAGGTCGTGATAGGAAAAGGCGTCAGCAGAGCACTGTCCGTGCTTATGGATGTGTTGAGGAGAAGAAACAAAGATGAGATCAAGAAGCGATGGAGTAGAATTAGGAAAATGATGGGTAGCATTAAGGGGTAGGATTGATAAGTTGAGAGAATCGGAAATTGCAGTTAACGATGAGGAGCGGAAATCATTTTTGAGTAGACAGGTATTAAAGTCGCCCATGATAATTGTGTGACTGTAAGAAGGTAAAAGTTTTTCAAGAAGGTTTTCTAATGAAGAGAAATAGTTAATACGGAGAGAAGGACAGTAATAGACTCCAAGCAAAAGCTTAGTATGGTGAAGATGCACTTCCAGGAAAAGGTGCTCACCGCCATTTGCAGGTGGTGGTTGCTCGGAGACGTCGACTAAAGAGAAGGAAATATTGGAACGCAGATAGATTGCCACGCCTCCACCGTTTCCTTTCACACGATCATTACGAATGAGCTCAAATCCTGGAAGTGAGTAAGCTAATGAAGGGAGACAAGGTTTCAACCAAGATTCTGAGACAAGGATAGCATGGATATTTTTACAGTCGAAGGTGGCCAGCATATCGGGGAAGTGAGCCGGAATGCTTTGGGCATTTATGTGGACTACATTGAAATTACGGGGAACATCGAAAAATTTCTGTGTCAAAGTGTCCGTTAGTGAGGGTATACTCGAAAAGCTATCATCATTACTACTGGCTGAGTAAAAGCTATCTTTATCACTACAGTCTGACATATTATTATATTATTAAATATCTATATAAAATAAAATAAATATATATACCTATATGTCAAAATATTTACAATAAAACAATTTATACTAAAGTCACACAGTCCACCCACCGGCTGCATTGTAAGGTATCGCATTTACAATGTTAAGAATACTATATACATATAAGCAGTGCAGCTAAGTACAAGCAATATAAATGAAAAGATAAGTAATCAAAATAGTGTGTCATGAGTAACGCTGTCTGTATTATATGAAGTTTTGATAAAAAGGTACTAAAATGCTATTTAATTAAAATAGTATGGTTCATTAACAAATTAAATTAAAATTAAATTTGGACTAAAATGTCGAAATTATGACGATTGACTATAAGGACTAAAAAGACCGAAAAAGTTGAGAGGAACTAAACGTGGCTGCAGTATGCTTACATACTCTTTGCCTGACATTAAAAGTAGACAAACAATTACAAGTAGTAGGTGATTTGTAACTCGGATATTATTTTTAATTTGTGATGATTACCCTGTTTAAATGCACTATTTTGATTATTCATAATACTCACAATGTGGGTGTTTGAGTTTCGAAGTAACTATAAACGTGACATACGTATAGCTTGTACGTAACTGGAATGATTAACTAAAAAACAACATAACTTTGACTGAATGAAGCTACAATAGAAAACATCTCATTTTTTACTTGACGCAGCAGTACGTTTGGGCTTGGTTGTTTTGGTGCATGCGACCGGCTTGGCAGTTTCTTGCGACAGAGTATTATCCAAAGGAATGCAATTCAAGTCGGCGAGACATGTTATTTTCTTACGCGCCCCATTCGTTTCCGAGACATAGAAGATTTCACCCTGCTTAGTAAACGAGCGATTTACTCCATATCTATCACGTACCTTCATGAAAAGATCGTGCCGCATCTTCGTCAGAAACTCAGATAATGTGATACCGGAACCTTTGAGCTTTGCCTTTCCAAACCAGATCTTATCGCGAAGTGTTCTATCATGCAGCTTAAATAGTATTGGGCGAGACTTCTTAGTCGATGAACTCCCCATCCTGTGACACCTTTTGATGTCCCCAGTTGAGAATGATGGCATAAGTAATTGGTCCTGAACAATACCTGCAACAACTTCTTCAATGTTTTCCTTGGGATTTTCTGTGACACCATGTAGCAAGAGTATCTTCCGGCGACCACGCATCTCAAGGCGATCAGCATCCTGAGCAAGTAGATCAACCTGCCGCTGTAGATTGTTCATGATGTCAACAACATTGTTCCGGAAAGTTTGGAATTCTGTGGCCATTCCTGAAGTGCTTGCAGATCCACTGATGCTTGGGGACTTCTGTAATTCAGCAGCAATGGCACCCATACGTGTGTTTAGCCTTGTGAACTCCTCCCTCATTTCACTCATGGACTGCTTAATAGATTCCATTGTGTACTGGAGATAATGCTATTCCGGTTGGTAAACTGTATTAACTTTCAATTTATATCATTAAATGTGTAAAATTATGAGTTATTCTTATTTAAAACTATTTTTAAATATAGAGCTAATTAACAGCAATGTGCACTTTACAAGTACCCTCGAAGAAAAAACTTACGTATTTATTTGTCTTTATGAGTATATTTCGTCGCCTGGTACCCATAGTACAAGCTTTGCTTAGTTTGGGGCTAGGTTGATCTGTGTGACATTGTCGCTAGATATTATTATATTATATTATTATTATTAACCTGAGTGAGATAATTTATTTTTTATTGCGTACTATGTAGTATCAATTAATCGTGGAGATAATTCCAATCCGGTTTGATATGGCAATCTTCATGAATGGGGCCTATTTCTTTCTTAAAGGCCGGCAAAGCATTTGCGGCCCCTCTGGTGTTGCGAGTGTCCATGGACGGCGGTGATTACTTAGCATCAGTTGACCCACTTGCCCGATTGTCTCCGTGTTTTAGAGGGCACGATAAACTGTCAGTTCCTGTTGTAGCTGTTGTTATAAATAGAGTGAGAGACAAACAACTCTGACGTCGATTCGATGATATGCCCTCTCCGGACCTAACCCGGAAGAGCGGCCCGCGTCGCGTATTAACGTAGAGCGAAAGTTGCACAAAACATCCCTAAAACGAACCGCCCTCTTGCATCTCCCCGCCACTCGCCAGTAACCACCCAGAGTGGAGGTTCGAATCCCAAAGGGGGTGCCCTCGAGCGGGTACTTAGTTTGTAGTTTTGATTTGCTAGACGGTTAGAGCCCACGCTCACCTCTATAGTCCGGTGGAGCAGTGAAAGCCGTCAGGCTAACTGCATACGTCATATTAAAAAAAAAAAAAAACAACTCTGACACTTGGCTACTACCTACACGAGGAAAAACAGACAAAATTCTACATAAAAGCGGAAAGATTGTGTATTTTTCCATTTTGTTTACTATAAACTTTTATGTACTACACGTATGGCATTGTGATTCAGGTAGAAACCTTCTTACTACGTTGGCGCTTCCATGCTCCGTGTTTGATTCCCACGCAGGAAAAATATTTGTGTTACATATTTTTCAGACTTCGCAAGTGTTTTTTGTCAAAGATTTGTATGATAGTAAAGTTCCCGTGTAATACAAGGATTTAATTCACTACTCGAATTAGCATTGTCTTATATACATACATATTATTATTAATAGCCATTTCCCGGGTTCGATTTCCGCACAGGACAACTCTTTTTGTGGTATATAAGTAGTTGTTTTGAGTCTGGGTGTTCTTTCACTAATTTAAGATAATTTTATTAGGAAATTTGTAGTTGATTTGCTTCTAACATTAAGCAAAAATTGTAACAAAATAAAATCCAGTTACATGCTCTAACAGGCTGGGCATAGCGGACTAAACATTTAACTATCACTCTTAAATATACATTATCTACTTGTGTTCGCAATAAATAAATATGTATTTGTAAAAAAATATGTTTGTAAAGTACTCCGGAACACATTGAATTAAATTACAAGTGCCGGTGTAGTCTTTTTTCAGAAAGAAAACCTAAAACCTGCACCGAATTTCATTTAAGCTCAAACCAAGCTGCATATCAAACTAAAAGCACCTAACATCTAACAAAAACGTTCGCTTCCGCAACCTTCAATTTCGCCATAAAAGTAATAACAGACGATTTGCATGTAAACCCCGAGTAAAATACAGTTAAAGCGATGAAGTTAATAGTAATAAGCAGTTAAACGAAATTATTGGGACTAAAAGATTGGTTTGCACTGATAGCTTTGATTTAAGGCTGCTGTTTGTGGAAATTTTCGGACAATCCAGATAAGTTTCATAAATCAAATCTATCTATAACATTTATCATTGGTATCGATATATTTTTATATGTGGGATTTAACGGCCTGTCTACTTTTTTATGAAGGCACTAAACATGAATGGGGTAATATTTAAAATTAGCGTATTGCCTTTGTAACTAAATTAAAAAAAATGAGTTCATGTTATTGTTTTATAATTATCTTATGCAATTTATCTGGTGATATTTAACAGATTTTATTAATATTTCATTTTTGTGTGTGGCTGTGGCTCATGAGTGGGTCGACGGTTTTGGTGAAACATAGTTATGTAAGACATTCTAAAACTATGCTACTGGTTGATACACTGTTTCATTGTGTTGATTTTAATAAAAACTATCTACATTTTTTTGTATAATATATTTTTTTCTAATTCATCGCTCGTACTAGCCAATCCAATCCCTGCGTCGCAGAGTACTTTACAAACATAATAAATAATAGACGGACACAAATTATATTCAGACTCAGAATAACTATTTATTGGTCACACTAATAGTTGTCCGGCGTGGGACTCGAACCCGCGACACGAAGCGGCGAGGCGACTGTCATAGCCGCTGCGCCATACGTGCAGTCATAATCTGCATTAACTTTGGCTATTAGTACATGGTACGAATATCGACAAAATTGTCGTGTAACTGGTTATAAACATGCATTACTTTTAAATATATATTTATATTTTAAGCATAAATATATTTGCTTATCTGCCACTGCAGGCTACGTGAATGTTAAAAGGTTATTATATTAATAACCTAATAATTACTGTATTAAATATAAATATAAATAATAAAAAGTTATTTTATAATAAAAAATAATCTCGCGGGCTAAAAAGAAACTCAATCTTTATATTCTTGTTAAAAACGTGTAAACAGACTGAAAATTTAATTAAAACTATAAAATCAAAATAACTTTCGTTAGTAATTAAGATATTCACGTATTTTAATTTTCATAACAATATTTTGAACACCTCATATAACTTCATTTTAAAATGCTCGCTAAGGGCTAAAGTTTTAACTAACGTAGTGTTATTGCTTAAAGTTCTAAGCTAGCAAATTGCTTTAATAAAATACCTCATTTAAACTGAATTATGTTCTTAAGCAAATAATATTTTACGATGCTGCTAACGTTATTTAATATAATATTGAAACATATTTTCTTTCCATCCATGTTTTCTTTTACCTGTTTATTATCAATTACAAAGTAATTATGTAAATAAGATTATAATCTTATTTACATCATTACTTTGTCTGGCACATGCTGTATCCTTACTATTGGCCTCTAATATAAAATAACTTGATGAATTGATCCTCGGTGATTTTGCAGCTGCCTTGTCTAGTTGCAGTTCTCACGTTGTATAAGGCTCCAGCATCGTTATATCATTCTGTCACCTGATTTCCCCTTGAGGGAAATGTAACTATTCATGTTCTAATTCCTCCTTGTTTCTTTCTGATTAAATTCGTTTGTGTGATGGATGATTCGTGGATTCAAAACAATTAAAGCGATTCACCAGGACATGCCTGAGCCTCACCGCTCAGTGTCATTTCATTAAGTGCCACTGTTGAACCTGGATTACAGGAGTTGCAGTGGTGTTGTAGAGGCAGGGAATAGCCCCGTAAACATGCTTTATTATGCCGTAAACATACTAATACGACAATTAGTCGTTAAGGAATCAAAATGTATAAATCCAGATAATCGGATAAATATTTGACGAACTCTTCAGTTTTTTATACCTATTTGAGGTGCACCATAATAGTTCATTTTGAACTATTTTAATACGGAAAATTTAAAATCATTGCCATTTATGCGTGGCTTTTGAAAGATTTGTAATTAATTCTTATAATTTTATCAAAGAAAGTTTACACAATTCGTTTAAGCGTCAGTAGGGCAACAGTTGTATTGTTATTATTATTTTCTCACTATGTAGGTATTTTATTTTTTAATAACTAACTATATAAAGTTCCTAGTACAAAACACACATGATCTAAACGCAATACAAAGAACATTTACTATTTCAGCGGAAAATTGTGTAAGCCTCGCAGTTGGAACTTTGTTCCGTTACAAGTTTAATAACAAAGAAGATTGAACGCACTCGGGATTACTTAACAAAATCTTAGGAACCAGATTTATCTTCGAAATACTTTTTATGGGCCATCTCAGCGTGGCGTTTATTACGTTATTCGAGAGAAAATTGACATCGTATATATCACTAAGAGACCTAAGAAATGTTTCCTTAGCGACGCAGATTTTTAACAAAAGCATTTTCGCAAGAGACTGTTAGTTAATTGGATAAGAAAGGTAGCTTATGTAATGTTACCTTCTTTGATAAAACATTATTTAGCCCGTAGGGTTGTTACAACGCGTTAAATGCAAATTACTGTGTAAACT
Organism: Pseudoips prasinana; assembly: GCA_951640165.1. Taxonomy (NCBI): domain Eukaryota; kingdom Metazoa; phylum Arthropoda; class Insecta; order Lepidoptera; family Nolidae; genus Pseudoips; species Pseudoips prasinana. The sequence goes on along the minus strand of OX621241.1, from coordinate 10,714,891 downwards.
AAGATATTCAATTAATTTTGATGATATGAGTTTCATGCGTTTATTTCAATGGGGTGACAAGAAATATTGGATAAGGTCCCACATAACGTGAACTTTATTTAAAAACTAAGAACACATTTCATTGTAATCTTTCTTTAAAATACTTAAATCATCCCAAAGTTAAATCCCAAAGTTTATCCTCAGAAATTACAACTAAAAACTGGAACATCTGAGCAACCTACTTTATTCTTTTTGATATTAAACTCGCCTGAAATATTTAATATTAAATATTTAACATTGGAAGGGGTCAATCCATTTAGGAGGTATGTAGTACTAAGACCTTAATAGCAGATTTTTAAGAACTTAATTTTAGTTCGGAGGTTAAATATAGAAGGTTTTTGTGAACAACAAGATAGATCAATTTGTTCATTAACAACATAATATTATCTGATTTAATATGGTATCGGTGCTACTAGCATCAATGCCGCATTATTCTAAAGTTATTTATCTTCAGTGAATTTACGCAACTTCATCTAAATGTCTATATTTCGAAACAAAACAGTCTATCCGTCATCATTCTATGATGAGCTACTTTTACTATGATTTTCTGGGCAGCTGTATCCACTATTATTTAAGTTATTTTACCAATTACTCAGTTTTTAAAATTCATATAAATCCGTTCAGGAATATACCCGTGATGTGTTAATAAATATCCATAAAAAATGTTTGATTTAGCACCCATCTTATTTCTAGGCTCTCTATCTAATCTTCACGTAGAAAAACTTGCACGTCTTCGCTTCAAAACTCACGATTTTATTACATTATAGACACGCGATCGTGGAATATTCTACCAACATATTGTTATAGAGGATATGTTCATATGAAAACATTTTGGCCTAAAACTATGATATAAACAAATCCTAGTACACCGCAGGTTGTAAATGTAAACAATACTATGAATAATACATTAAACAATAACTTTATAGTTCTCCCACCGTGTAACAACAGACTTATACACACATTCTTGAGAAACCAAAGACGATCACGGAATATAACAAGGAAACTTACTAAACTGCGCAAATGTTGTGCGTAAATGGGGAAACACAAGAAGCTCCAGAAGTAATAAAAAAATATATCCCTAAAATTTTAAATGTCACTAATTAAACCTCTATATAATCTATACATATGATAAAATCGTAGGAAAGTCAAAACTGTACATTGAATATTTTTTTTAAAGGATACTTGGGGCGTGATCTACAATCGATATCAAAGCCAAAAATATAGTTTTTAGAATATTTGTCTGTTTGTCTGTATGTATGTGCGGGCTAAACTCAAAAAGTACTGCATGGATTTACTTCAAATTTTGTATGAATATTGCTAAGAGGGCGGGTCAACATATAGGCTACATAGCACAGCTGGGATCATTTATAAAATTTAAGGCGGGTTAAATCGCGGGGCACAGCTAGTAAATTAATATAAGCTAGCTAAATAACTAAATCAATACTAACAAAAATTAAATTGTATATCTAAATGTTTTGTACAATCCATGTACCTAAATATCTATATGTACCTAGAAATAATTATGTATACTTAACTATACTACTCTGTCAAGAAAGTACCGGGAAAAGATCAATAATATACAAAATGTTTGTTATTCATCCAAATTTATTTTATCACCTTCAAAGTGTGCTCCTTCAGAAACGATACACTTACGCCAACGAATAATCCATTCATCAAAACATTTTTTAAACGCTGCTTATGGAATTGAGTTCAGCTCTCGCCGTGAATTTTCATTTATGTCTTCTACCGATTGAAAACGGGTACCACGAAGTAGTAATTTGAGTTTAAGAAAAAGAAAGAAGTCAGCTGGAGCCATATCTGGTGAATATGGTGGTTGCTGGATGGTATTTGTTGAGTGTCTGGTCAAAAATTCGTTCACAATGATGGCCTTGTGCGAAGGCGCATTATCGTGGTGCTAAATCCAAGAATTTTCTTTCCACAAATCTGGCCTTTTTCGTCAAATTTGCTCTCTTAAACGCCGCATAACGCTCAAATAATATTCTTTATTTACCGTTCGACCTTCCGGTAAGAATTCACAGTGCACAACACCGCGACAGTCAAAGAAAACAGTCAACATGACTTTGACTTTTGATCGACTTTGGTGTGGTTTTTTCGGTTTTGGTTCAGTTTGAAGGCGCCACTCCGAAGCTTGTTGACTTGTTTGCAAGTTAAACTCGTAAACCCACGTCTCGTCACCAGTAACAATGCGTTTCATGAATGTTGGGTCGGAATTGACTCGTTCTACCATGTCTTCAGCGACTTTCATGCGATTGAGTTTTTGGAGAAAATTCAGATCTTTTGGGACTAGCCGAGCGGCAACATGTTTCATAGCCAAATGATTAGTTAAAATGGTACGAATCGACTCGTGAGATACAGAAAGTTCGGCGGCTATCTCTCTCAGAGTTGAATGAGGATTTTCAGTCACTATTTCCTTCACTTTTGCGATGTTAACTTCAGTTGCAGACGTTGATGGCCTACCAGAGCGAGGCAAATCTTCCATCACATCTCGACCGCTTTTGAACGCTTTGAACCACTCATAAGCACGAGTTTTTGATAAAGTCAATTCACAGTAAGCCTTCTGTAACATTTTCAGTGACTCTGCACACGAAATTCCATTAGCGATGCAAAATTTAAGACAAACTCTTTGTTCGATATTTTTGTCCATTATGAAGTTCGCAATACACACTATATATGATATTACTAAAACCAGCACTGTATTTAATATAAATAACAGATGCAACTCAAACTCCGCGCCAAAATGGAAAACAGTTGTGCCAATCTAACAACAACAAAAAAAAAACAAAAATTTGAATTTGGAACCATGAACAAATCATCCATTCCCGATACTTTTTTGACTGAATGTATATAACTACAAACATGTTCTGACTATTTCCAAGTGCTGTGTGCTTGTGACTTTTAAAGTCTACGTGAATAAAAACCTTTCTTTTTATTAATTTGTAATGCTAATAAATAATAAAACCCTTTTAGGGCCTTGAATTCTAAAGGAATAAATGCAGATATATTGCCCCAAGTTCTGCCAATATAAACTGCTGCAAATGCTTTCAGTTTAAGAAGACATTGTAAAATTTGTTCGGCTAGCTACGAATTACTCTTAAAGGCGATATTCTTAGACGGTTTATAAATAGTACCACTTACTGTCGGTATCTTATTTTATATCAAGTCAAGTTACACCTCCAACACAATACATTGTTATTAGAAATTTGAGGAATGTTTATCTTCTGATAAGTGTCAAAAATCATGGTAGTTGATATCTTATGGTCACCGTTATAGGCTCCTTGAGGCTCGGAATCTGTAAAAGCTAAGAAATATAGATGTGTTATGAAATCTTGTCAGAATTCATCATCCCAATAGAGCCCAAAAGTCTTTGAGTAGTATTAACATGATTAAGTAATAGTGTTAAGAATATTACATGGAAAAGACTCTATACTTAAAACTGGCACCCAACGGGCGTAGACATCAAACTGGGAAAGAATATTTATTATCACTTTACTTACACGTATAATTTTCAGGATCTGATAATTGATTGGCGTTAAATAACATTATACAATCATCTAGATCATGTTTTCTTCTTATTCTACCACTTAAAAAGTGCGACCACGGAAGAGGACGAAATAAAATACGAAAACGTCAAACTGCGGTTGACTTGTTTTTCAAAATGTTTATCCATCTTGACACAAGCACAGTAATCCTATGAATAATGTAAAAAGAAAAGTTTTTGTGGTACACGGCTACTCCCAACAACAACTGGTGTGAAATAAAATTTTCTTAATAAAATATATTTTTCATGTGATTTTAGATTCGTTTTGACAAAGGTAGCTAGAAAAAGCTTCCTATTTTAAACCACAAGAATACGGCTTGAGTAATGGTGAACGATTACTGAGGCCTATGGACGTCTTCAGCACCCAGGGAAACATGGTTGTTGACCATGACACCCTTTATTCTTAATGAACTTCTTATCTTATCTTGGTTGGGGTGTACTTGCGTACATCACTTCGACCCTTAATGATATTTTGTACTACCCCCCATTGGTTTTTATTTTATCCCTAGAGCCCTGAATGAAGTCTGCACATAATACAGTACGATTCTTAGGGGTAGAACCTTGTAATCTCTTGGTTCTGGATATGCCAGCCCCAGGATGGCGATTCTGTGTCTTCTTAATGAACTTTGTGTTAACACTCTAGCCGAGGAATTTGGCTACGGTTTTCTGTAAAATTGAGCTGCTCATTATACACTTGTTGTGCACTTGTGTAGCAGTTTCCAGCCTTCTCTATTGTAAGCCTTCTCCTAGACTTCTTCGTAAGCTTTCATTATTACAACTGCCTTCACCCAGAAACGATACTAATTTGATATGACCAGTTCATCACCAATATCATAGAAGGAAAAACACTCCATCTCTCCTATTTTTATTAGTACCCGTCTTTTAATTAAAACTACTAGAACTGCAACGTCTACGAAAAAAACAGAGACAGCTTTTTAAGTCGTTGCAATTTATTAATTAGTTTAATTACAAAAAAGCGAACAAACCATTGCAAATACTTTCTGGAAACTTCCCAAGCGTAATAGAGTCATTATTTGTTTTAATAAAGTGTTGGAAACAAGTTTGGATGCCTTGGAAAGTAAAGCCAGGTAAGTTTCTTTAAGTTTATTCTAAGTGAGGAAATGTATTATAAATACCCATCACCTGAAGTTTACAAAAGATTGTCAGATTCGTGACGGCCATATGTATTACTGATTGTTCATCTCGCAACTTGGTTGTTATAGTGGGGTCCGTGGTGACAAAGAGCTTTTTTATATTTATTTATTTACTAACTGGCACCCACGACTTCGTCCGCGACAATTTTGAATGATCATCTATGTAGCTACTTACTTCTAGCTTAATATAAAAAATATAACTTTAAAAACAAATAAGCAATGAAAAATAAATTTAAGAAAACCTTTAAAATAACCTAACTAAGAAAGAAACTAAAGACTACTTTGCTACTGTTATTTAAAAAAAAAGGACCCGATATCATCAACCAAAAAAATCTAAGAAATACACATCAATTATCCTTAAGGATAGACAGTAAGTCAAATAAAGTAAAATAATAATCAACGATGCATTAATCACAAAGGTAACTCCCATTAGATTAGGTTGCGACCACGGCATTGATAAGACCGATGTCTAAGCTCACCGCCAACTCCGCCAAAGCAGGTGGTGAACTCGGAGTACGGTACTACGGAGGCAGCTGGTGAACAGTTGTCTCAACCAGTCTCCCAAGATTGCCAGAGCCCAGACCCACTCCCGGCCCGGTATCCCGACCTGGCCAGGGGCGGTGTTACGGGCTGTACTGCTCGGTCTGCTCCGGTGCTCCCCTTTTGCGCCATATCCCAGATAGCTGGGACGCGTACCCTGGGAGAGCTCAGGATTGCCCTCCCCTATTGCTGACTCCTGCCAGTCCGGCACAGCGACGTCAGCGACTGACACAAACAGATTGCTGTCTTCCCGGAGCTTCCTCGAGTCGAGTCGAGTCGAAGTCGAAGTTTAAGTCAAGTCAAGTCCACCACCCTCAAATTCTTTTCTTATTCCTTGTCTAAATTATATATAAAACATCTGTGCAAAAATTCAGCTTTCTAGGGCCAAGAGTTTGGGTTGGGCGTTGATGAGTCAGTCAATCAGTCAGGACTTCTCTTTTTATTTATATAGATTTATAAGGTACAGGTAATCTAACTGTGTCCCACAAAACAGTATAGACTATTTGACTATGGGATTAAGATAAAATAATTAAAATAATTTCCTCATTGATATGACCGTTAACCAGCAGGTTCGTCGAAACCGAAGAAAATTGTTGACATACTGAACTATAAGAAGGCCTATGACACTGTGCCTTATACATGGTAGATGAGGATGCTGGAATTATATAAAATAAATGCAACTGTATGTGCCATCCTCATGCCATGCATGGGTCCTTGTCTAGTCTTCTTTGTCCAGGATCTCAACAGATAAAATAAAATAAATTTTATAAATGTTTTCATACAATGTGTACCTAAATATCTATGTTACTAGAAATAATAATGTATACAACTATATTACTACAAACATGTTCTGACTATTTACAAGCGCTTTTTTAAAGTCTACGTGGATAAAAACTTTTTTTTTTATAGTTAATAGCGGCGAACCAATTAGGGTACAGCGAAGAATATTCCAGGCTGACAGTTTGAGTTCGCCATGGTTTTGCCTAGACTTGAATCCCTTAAGTAAATTGCTTGAGAAATCAAGGTTGGGCTATCGATTGCGCAGAGGTGGTCAAATCGTATCCCTATTGCTATAGATGGATGACTTGAAATTTGTTTCTACTGATTCTCAACTTAAGGGTTTACTAAAGGTAACTAAAAATTTTATCAACTCTATCAAAATGGAGTTTAGTGTTGACAAGTATGTGGTCATGCATGTAGAACAGATGTAAAAACACATTTTAGATTCCATTCACCTTGTCACGAATTTTTTACCCCTATAAGAGTAGTTTTTCCGAATGTTGAAATTAAAAACCCAGTAATTTAATAATGATAATAATAAATGTTCCATAATATAATATTTATATTACTGAACTAGTTTACCCACTACCCAATACATAATATAATATGTGACTGTCTCGTTAATCTAGCAGTAGCGTGTTCTACCACAGAAAATAAGGACCTGGGTTTTAATCCTGGGCCGGATCAAAAATGGATATTTTTCTGTTATGAACATTTCTCAGCGACAGCCCGAAGTCTGGGAGTTGGCGGTATTGCACCACCGTAGCTCTAAGGGTAGGTAAAGCCGACGGTCCTGTACCTGGGTTCTTTCCGGTCGTATCCCTAGTCATCCAATCACATCATGAGTGATAGAATTGAAAGTGTTTGCATATCCACTTGTGCACTATAATATGCACCACGCAGATCAGGAGAGATAGGCCGCTATGTCCCAAATTCAGCCAGGAAGACAATATTATTATTTTTGTTAATATTAATTAGGGTATATATATTCTACTTTACATTAAAAAAAAAACGATAAACTTTAACAGATTATAGACCACAAAGGTGGCCCAAAAGTTTAATAAAAATAAACTAGGACACTAAGAAGGAAATATTGAAGTTCACGGCAGTACATCAGCCAAGTTAAGGTACCTGCTTGCCAAACTGAAAAACTTAACCCGTTTTTACGACCAACAATTCATTTTGTACAGTCTGTGTAATTTATTGTAGGCAGGGATTTATCGTAGCTATCTATGTGTTACCGGGTAGGGACGAGACGAGCTTCGTAATATTACAAATATTTTGTTTCCTAGTCCACAGTATGAAACAAGAAAATTTACTCTGCAATTGTGAACCCATTGAAAATTTTCAACGACTTCCTTAGCGTAGCTAAACATTTTAATAACAAAAGTTTATTCCTTATACACGTCTAAATGAACATTGATAAACAACGCTTTGATAGACTTCTTCATCTTGCGGTAGCATGTTACCATTGGTAGATAATGAGGTTCCAGGTTCGATTCCAGGTATCCTAAACAAAATATATTTAATTATAAGCCATCTCGATCAACTGAAAAGTCGTCTCAAAATTAACACACACTCAACTCCTAAACAGGTGATCGGGACGGTTAAAAGACTTTCAGATATCAAATTATTCTTTACGATGCTTTGGCTAGGTAGATAGATAAAATACTCATGAATAAACTGTACGGACAAAACCGCAGACATAGCTAGTTTTACGTCAGCCCACACGAATTGGAAAACGTTCAACAACGAAACTATTAAAACTTTGAACAATAAGGAAGTCGTCAACGTTCAAGGTCTTCACATCACTCCATCTTTTAGGATATTATATTTTCATGGTGACCTCAAAATGAAAACACACACGCACTCATTCGTAAGTACTACTTCAAGTTGGAGGTTAATATGTGTATACCCATAAGTTAATTGATCACTCATGTTGTTACCAACCGTAGTACCAGGTAACTGTTTACCAGGTGTTGTTTACAACTTGAAACAGTTATAAGCCGAAAGACGTCTACTGCTAGACCAAGGCTTTCTCAAAGATCTCCTTAAGTGCCAGTCTTACGGTACCTACATCCAGCTGTTTCTAGAGACCCTAACAAGATCAGCGGTCCACCTTGATTGCGATGACCTTAAATATCTTTGACATAAAATAAAATGTTTGAATCTACAAATGAAACATAAACCATCAATTTATATAAATATACGTCCTTCTGTATTTGTTTTCTTTCCAATATAAACACCGCCATATTTAATAACATTCTGAACCGGTAATGGGATTAGGATTAGGAATTAAATGATGCAGAATAGAACGATAATAACTCTTATTGAGCCTTCTCAGATAGGAAAAGTACAAAAAAATCTTATAAAGAACATGAGGTACGCCAGGCGGAGTTATCGCCTTAAACGATCTATTCCAGACAATCTTTAGATGGATAGGGTCTGTAAGTAAAGTAGATAGTGGACTAGTAGACTATGCTGATGTCTGTTTTCTGGATGCGAATGAAGACCTTCTTAACAAGCTCGAACGTCTGCAGAATTTGTGCATTCGCTTCATTTTCGGCCTCCGTAAGTACGACCATGTGTCGGAGTTTCGGAGGCGGTTGAAGTGGCTGCCAATACGGCAACGTCGAGATTGTCACATTCTTTCCCTTTTCTTCTCAATCCTTCATAACTTTAATTCTCCTGTCTATCTTCGTGAACGCTTTGAGTATTTAGTCCCTCGAGGTAAACTCTGTCGCACAGCCACGTCCTTTCTACTTCGTATGCCTTCTCACACTTCCAGCCGTTATGATGGCTCTTTTACAATACGTGCCGTTCGACTATGGAACTCTCTTCCACACTCTGTTCTTTCTAGCTCATCTTTAGAGGTATTTAGAAGAAGAACAAGGGAACACTTTTTGTCACAATCACTGTAATATAATAATATGTATTAGTATATTTAGGAGTTTTATATATATATATATGTAGTATGTATAGTATGTAATTTGTTTGTATTATTAGTATGTATTAGTATGTATATATATCTATTTCTACCAGTTGGTAGTAGCAATTAGCATCACTTAATTTTATTTTTCTTTTGATATTGTACACTGTTTTTACCCTTCTTCTACAAATCTCCCTCTGTCAGTGGTTTGCTGGAAGAAAACTCATCAATGAGTTAAGCTCGCCCTTGTACATTAATTTAAAAATACACATGTATAAAATGTTTATTTTCTGTGTACAATAAAGAATAATAAGAAAAGAATAATAGTGGTAGAAGTGCAAAAATAAATTACACTAAAAACTTTTTCTAAAGATTGTACTAATATTTATAGACGTAAATAAATGTTCTATTTATTTATAAATACTATTATAATTTCCTCAGAGTTTCCCCAATCTACTCGAACTTTAAAATTATGGAAGAAATGTAAGCCCAAAGGTTTCCTCGAAAGTTGTATCTTTGAAATTCTATGCAGTGTTACATAAAACCACATGGGATTTCTTTTTCAACTTTCAATTCTCAATAGAATTACAATCTCGAAGCTGAAGTAGACAATTTTACATTTATGTGTATTATGCCAATTTACCGTAGGCGTCGTCTATACGATGTAGTATAGGTGACGCGACGGTAAAATGGCATAACTGTAGCTAATAGTAGTAAAATCATAACTTTAGCTTAATATTTCCTATAGGAAAGACTAGGCTTCACTTGGCAAATTGTAATAAGACAACGTATTTTGTGATTTGTTACGTTAGTTTAGTCACGTGTCAAAATCGCCCTTGAGTCGAGATTCAAACCCCAAAGAGGTGCCCTATGATATGTGAGATACTTAGTCTATAGATTTATTTAGCTCTACGACTTGAACCCTCACTCACCTCAATTGTTCGGTGAAGCAGTCAAAGCCTCTTAGGGCAGCTTTAAACGACCTAGAGACAACGTAATGAGAGTTAGTCAAAACATTTTTTTTGATTGAGATTGAGTGTGACAAACGAACAAGTGGGTCACGTGTTGGTCTGAGATCACGATGGTAAGTGATCACCGCCGATTTACTCGCAACACCAGAGGCATAGCGGGTGCGTTGCCGGCCTTTAAGAGTCAGCAAACAAGTGTCGCTGACTCTTCCTCCCACCCCAATGAGCTCTAGTGACCTTACTCACACGCAGAAACAGAACATTAGAATTATTAATGTTATTATTAAGGAATGTCTTCTATAAGGTGAAGGTACTTCCCCAGTCGGACTGCTTTTTGAGCGAATTAACGCTATGCCCTACTTCTCTTAGACTACTAACTAATTTATGTTAATTATTACATGGTACATAATTTACTAGAATGCCTAATAAATACTTGAGAAGCTAGCCCTCAGAGACCTACGTTACTGTGACCAATTAACATTAATTACAAACTAATCTAATTAAAGGCTACCCTAATTTCTTTGGTAGAATAATTGGGTATGTAAATATTGGAAATGGAACTACAGTTTGTAGCTATGCGTTATACATATATTGCGCCCGCAGTTTTGCCCGAGTGATAAATCCCTCTAAATAATCTCAGAATCAAACAGGAGTCTGTATGTGGTGTTGCAGCCTCGGATAGCCGTCGGTCCTGCACTAGACTTCTTTTAAATATCTTGTGGCTAGTCCCTCGCATCGTTAATAGGATCATACGAGGGTGCGAATAATCAGTTCACCCGTGATTACGTACACACTTGATCACTGTGCGTGCATTAGCCCACATACCAGCAAATCATAATGTCAAAAATAAGATATTAAAAAAGTCGAAAACAAAAAGCAAAAGAAGACGAAAAAAGCAAGCCCGGAGTTCTTTGTGGCTTTCTTCTCCGGGTCGCCCACCTAGGTAGCTAGAAAAAGCCGCAGGCTAGCTAGGGTAGGATCCTCAGCGGCGAGGATCGCGATGGCCCCTTAACACGTGATCGGTAATCCCGTGCAAGTGATCACATTTATAATTCCGTCTTTTTACTTTAGCGGCCGCCTGAGATGTGGCTCAAACCCCATAAGGGTGCCCCCAGGTATTAGTCGTATAAATTAAGTTACTGGTTGAGAAACTTTTGCGTTAGCCAATTGCTCGTTGTCTTCAATTCTTTAATTTTAATATAGTATTGCTAAATGTAACAATAATAGCTTAGTAATTAGAATAGAATTAGAAATAAAAAAGACCGCACGGAAGGACTACTCAATGTTTTTGTTACTTTAATACTGTATTTAACTATATTTATGTATTGCATTGTGAGCTTGACAAGCTCAAGTGTATATACCCAAGTGCTGAATAAATTTCATTATTTCATTAACTATAAAATTTTCCAGCCGGATATCTAGTCTCCTCTGATCGCCATTGGCGAAATTCAGCCAGGAGGACGGTAGGGCGTTCGCGATTGATTATTTACAGAACGATGGGAGCAATTGCCCACGAGCGTGTGGAATGATACATTTAATAAAATTATATGTGACTTTATACTTATCAAGTCCTCCACCCGTACAATACTACTAGTGAACGGGCATCCATTCCACCTTGTCACCACTTTTTCTTCGACAATATCGCGTGCGTACACTAAATAAAGTGTTGTATCTACATTATTCATGTGCACCGGTCGTGTGTCGTCGGCTCAAATTTATGCCGTTGTAGCCCCCGTATAAAATATACAAACCTGATGACTATATATTTTAACCCTTCCATACATCTATTGCCCTGGTAATGGATTGTGTGCCTGGAGTCGTAAAAGAATAATAGGTATAACTGTTTGATCAATTTTCGCCCTTAGTGGCCAGTCTCAATAAATACTAACGGGACTATCTAATGCCTTAGTCTCATGAACTAAAAGACGTCCTTTTGCTTCTGCCTACTGCACTATCCGAGAGGGATTAAAAATATATCCGACGGCTTAACATGCTAATGCGCTAACGCAAAAACAACAACGCTAACTTCCTGGGCCCGAACTGGTTCTAAGAATTTATCTTATAAGATAAATTACAATTACAATTTTTGTCCAGACCCGTGATTAGTAATCAGCCTCACATTACTAAAATACTTGAAATAATTTATGTTCAAAAACACATACAACCGATTATAACTTCTCTTTCGACCATTACGATGTCATTTCTCAGATAAGAAAAAAATAATATTCAAAAATGGTATGCAAACAGAGAAATGGTGTAACATAATAATTATATACAAAATAAACCAAAATATTTAGTCAAATTGCAACTACTTCCTTTTTTGAACTATGTTAAAAATGAGATGGAGATTGAGATGTTATTTAATTTATTTGTATCGATTATTTTATTTTGAAGTTTGTACCTAAATCGATTTAGATAATTTGGTGCATACTGCTTTTTGGATGGGCTTATATTATTATGATCTTGGCACCATCGAGGTTCGGGTTCCATCCCTGCGTAGGACATTTATGTGACCAACGTATAGTTATTCTGAGACTGGTAAATTCACAACATATAGCATATGTTGTCAATTAGATAATTGTAAAGTCCACCGTGATACAGAGATTCATTTTCGTACTGCAGGTGGCGTCATTAAAATATTGTCGACCCTCGTGTAGTAATTTTTACCCATGATTCACCAAATGGCCGTCAGATTTGTTTAAATTGTATATTAAATTCAAAAAGATTTTTATTAAAAGTTTGGCATTTGAATTAGGGAGTTGACTACAGCCAAATTACTTTTTTAAGCACGGTTTAGGTTACTGAATAAAATACACAGGCTGGACGAGGAGTTGACGTTCAAACGCAAAATTTGGATACTTTATGATGAGGAGTATATCCCCCTGCACCCTGTATATCAAATTGAACTGTATTTTGAAAAACGCATTGCTCCATATTATTTTCTTGGGTAGAAAATCTCGCTTAGATAATAATATAAAATATCGAAAACAAAAGAAATAGGTCGTAAACCGACTCGACGGCCGCTGGGACAGAAAATTCTCGATTGGTGACCACGAACCGGAAGATGCAGCGTGGGCAGGCCCCCTACAATATGGACCAATGATCTTGTGAGGGTCGATGGATGCGGTACCGCAAGACCGGTAAGTGTGCAAATCTTTGGGTCCTCTGTCCAGGAGAAGAACTCTTTACGCTGACATCATAAATCGTGATTTTATAAAGTAGAGTATTTTATGAACAGAAAAATATTAGATGGATGGTTGTCTTGAAATTTCCATAACGTCTTATTTACCCGCAATTAATGATTTTGTCGAACTTCGTAATTTTGAAAATATTTTATTTACGCCACTTAGAAACGTAGGTACAAGCTTATAATCCCGCCGCTAGCTTACACACGAGTGTCATAGTTATAAAATGACAAAATCACATTTTATCAGCCTCTTAAATACTGCGGTTTTTGTTATCCCTCTCAAATATTAGTAGTATATAATGTAGATATATAAATTCTATACGCCTTTTTCAGCCGCAATTTCCTCAGCAATATGTATTGTAGCTAGTTTGGGTAGGATAATTTATCATGTAAACGGAAAGTTAACAGGGTATAAAATTGATTGAGTAGGTTTACAGGTGCCCAAATGGATGTAAGATAACCTTTATACCTACTTTATTTATGTATAACATTTCTTTGCATAAATTGTTTATATTCATACCTAACGTGTCTTGAGGGATTAGTTAATTATTGTAGAATTAGAAATAATACTATAAAATTAAAAAATTTTAATGCCATTTAACTTTATATTATTACTGCTAATTTATATGAATGGCAAGCGATTATCTTCATACAATTGAATGGCAAGAAAAATAATATACACACACCTCGCGTAGGTGTGAGTAATTGATTTTTCTTTTAATTTCTTACGACGAAATAGAGGCAAATTTGACTAAGCTAAATACGCAGCGAATACTTCAGAAAATAACAATAAAACATAATATATGAAGAACTACTATTCGTACTATTTATATTGTATTTATAAGAGTCTGACTAATAAATACCATCCGTGTTATTTTGATACTAAAATGTATTTTTGCTATAGAAACGCAAAGTTCGAATTTCAAAATATTCTCTTTAAGGAATATTTTATTTCTTAAAGAGAACATTTTGAAATCCGAACTTTGCGTTTTTTTATTTCACGATCAGCTTAATTTTTTTACGTGGTTACCAACACTGTTATTCTGAACTTAAAACCATAAGCTTTTGAACATTTATCTCTTCTAAAATATATTGCGTTAATTCAAAATATAGATAAATATTCCTAACCGAAAAGCAGTTTCAGGATAAAAATCTTTAGTTTTGTAACTATGGATCACAATAACATTTTGTCTATTTGATCCTAAAACGATAATATTATTAAACTGATACTACAGAGTATTATGAAGAAATTACATACAAACATAGACGCCTGTTTCCCAGAGGGGTAGGCAGAGATAACGGATTTCCATTTGTCACGATCTTTGCACACCTCTTTTGCCTCGTTTACTATCCAGTTTCAAGCCTTCTGACCTGGCCTTTCTTAAAAGCGTCTCCGATTTGGTCGGAGAATGTTCTACGAGGTCTTCCCCTTCCGGTTCTCCCATTCACACAGAAATAGGAAGATATTACTGTAAGTAAAACATTCCTGGCGCTAAATAAAAAGGAATATCACTTTTATATTACATGTGGTAGTTAATTTACAGCAAGAAAACTTTGCGGTTCTTTTCTGTAGTAGGATTAGCAAAGACTTCTTCAGAGAATTTAGCGGCGAAATAAGTTTATACGCTCTCTGCAGCTTTTTATTTTAGTTTCTTCAACTTTTATCGTTTTACCAAGGCTTATTACCCTCGTTATTTGACTACAAAAGACACAACTTACATTTTCATAAAATCTTTCGCTCCAAGTTATTTCATTTCTCTATATTTTAATTGATTCATTTTATTGATGTACTTTGGGAAAATACTTGCCTTAAAATAAAATCAAAAAATCGTTTTGCACTTGTGTTTTAACATAATACACTGTTAACATATAAATTTGACATAAATATACATATATCACAACTAAACATCATCAACGTAGATAGGTCGCCGAGGTTAAGCAACTAGGCTCGCGGTCAGCCCATAGATAGGTGACCGCCAAAGTGGTTTAATTTCCGAGCACCTCCGTGGTTCCAAGGGCACGTTAAGCTGTCGGTCCCGGTTGTACTCAGGCGACAATAGTCGTTAAGCCATGTCAGAGGCCTACGGGGCGGCTTGTACAACTCTGACACTAGGTTAATCACTGCCCATACGATAAGTAAGTAAGTAAGATGATGACGATGGTCTTAAATGTTTACAAGTAAGCTTATAAAACAAAGCTTGACGTTTTCATTACGCAACTAACTACAACAGAACATTGTAATTACACGTGAGGGCACATAAAAGATCAAACCTTCTAGGATCATATATTAAGAAAAAAATATATATATTAAGCAGTTGGTGTGGCTGATAAAACTACCTAATTTATAGAATAACGATTCAATAATCGAAGCTAAGGTTAGAGCAGAAAATTGTAACGAAATGAATTTCTATGTGAAACAGTGGACAATTTTTAGATGCTTTAAATAAATTATAGCTAATGTTCTACATCAAGTTAAATAAGTGACAAAGGAATAAAAAAGACGGCATGTTACTATTAGATCTGAATATCCAAAAAAATTTAATAAAAACGACAAGTAAGGTATAAATAATCAGAAAATATTTGTCTAATTTTAAAACCAAGGTGGTAATAATGTATTTAATTGTAGGATGTATGTAATGTATTTAATTCTTGAATCGGATCTTATAGACAGAATAATTTGCGTTCGGACATTGTTGTGTTTGGTACTTTACAAACATATAATAGACGGACACAAATTACACTCAGACTCAGAACAACTATCTTTAGGTCACACAAATAGTTGTCCGGCGCGGGACTCGAACCCGCGACACGAAGCGGCGAGGTGACTGTCTTAGCCGCTACGCCACCCGTTTTGGACAAGGGATTTAAAATTTATTCGTTGATGTCAATGCCTTTTAATATTGTGTGCATATAAAAACTAAAAGCTTTATAACGGACTAATTATTTTAATTCATATACTTCTCTTTAGCTTATAATGTAGATTTGCTACTTAGCCGGCCTATGATTAGCTTCATCAAACGTAGATGAGCGCTCTCTTTTGTTTCAAACCTTGAATCGTGCCAAAAAGGGTTGTTGGTACACTTTTAGAAAGAAAATCTCTCAGTAGCTTCTCGGAATCAGGAATATGGGGATTAATTCCATGTGCAGGTGAACCAAAGTAGCCGACATAGTACAAAGAATTGCCAAACTGAAGTGGCAGTGGGCAGGGCACATAGCTCGTAGAACTGACGGCCGCACCGATGGGGCAGAAAGGTTCTCAAGTGGCGACCACGAACCGGAAGACGCAGCGTGGGCAAGCTCACTACAAGGTGGACCCACGATCTTGCAAGGGTCCAGGGAAGCCACTGGACGCGGGCAGCGCAGGACCAGCTATTGTGGGGATCCTTTGGGGAGGCCTTTGTCCAGCAGTGGACATCTTTCGGCTGAAATGATGATGCCATGTCCTGGAAAACACTTAAATCCCTGGTTTCTGTGCACAATGCCTTTCTTGTTATGTCGTTTATCTCATTTTATAATATGGAGGGAATAGGGAGTGCACCTGTATTTACAAATACATCCGAGCTGTTTACTGTGCAGTGCACTTTTGCAGCTGTTGACGTGCGTATATTAAAAAAAATACCCTTGTAGTAAAAATACATATAGTGCACTACCACGTCGGAGTTAATTGCTACCAACCTACCAGTGACCTGATTTTTATAATTTTCCAGTAAAACACGCGATCCTAAAGAAAATTAACTATGAACAACAACGTTTGAACATTGCATATTTAACCTAGGAATAAAAATAATAAAATATACGTACAGTATAAAATAAATCGATCTTTAATATTAAAGCAGAAACTAACTGAACGCACAGCTGAAACCGCTTGGTCTAAAAAATTAATGTTTACCAAAATATTCCTTAAGTGACGTAGGTGTGCACTAAGATTTTCGGAATTTTAACCCCTAAGAGGGTGAAAAGGGTAGCAAACTGAAAAATATTTGCTAAGTTTGAAGTAGATCATGTATGATTAAGTTAAAACTTGGCATTTATTTGCTTAAACATTCTATTTATTACAGAAGTGATTCATCGCTTTTTAATATTCAACACCTAAAATGTGAAAACGAGGATGCAAAATATTTTTCATATTATTTATTTCGATATCGTTATTAAAACTCCTTAGTGTAATCAAGTGTGTTATTAACATTGAATTTTGACACGTTTGAATACCAAGATTCACCCCGTAAAGGGTTAAAGTTGGGGATCAAAGTTTGTAAGAAACTTGATGAAAAGTAAAAAATTATACGTAGTGTTTTTTGTTTCGGACAAAAGGGGGAAGTCCTATAAGTAAAACAGAATAAGTTCTTTAAAACCTGTGTTCGAAGTCTAATTTCGACCACCACGTGGCTGAAATCGCGGGCATGTGCTAGTATTTATGTATTTCTTAGTACATTTATATTACGGTTAAATTATCACAGAACCAATAATACCAGGTCAGTCACCACCAGAGGCAAAACATAGCTAGCTGTACCTACAATGCTGTTGTCAAAGTTTAGAATTCAAGCAGATTACGAATAACCGCAGAATTATATTTATAGTGACATAATTTTTATGAAAACAGATTCTATAGAATAACGTATGAATCTATTTAATTGTTTGCCAACTGTCCTAACCAGGCTTTTGTAACATGGCTGATAGTTTAGTGTTAAAAGCATTGTTTCTCATGTTACCAACCAAATTCAATTAAGCTATCAACTTTTTAACAACGTTCCACAGACATAGTGCAGTCGCGTCGGTAATCGAAAGGATTTTTTTTCCGTATTTCGATTTATTTAACGCTATTTCTAAAAAACTTAAATCTACTAACTGCAAGAACCAGTTTGGTGCTAATTCTAAACAAACATAATTTCAATTTATCTTAACTATCTTCTTTCTTTATTAGTATATTAGTTATTAATATGCGGAAAACGCTAAATTAACTAAGTTATCCTTATTTTATGCTACCTTAGTTAATTGTCACTGTATTTTTCCCAAATAAAATAAAATAAATAAATAAAATTCCTGGCATCACTCAGTTTACTATGCAAAACGCATCCTCTCCACACCATGATACTAAATAAGTTAGTATTTAGTATAAATACACTAATCGACATAATAATATAACTAAATAAACAATAATAAAATATCTTGGAACAACTAACATCTGATCCCAAAATAGGCGGAGCATAATTCGATGGCTCCTAAGTATTTTGAGTCAACTAGACTTTTGATAACTTAACAGGAGAGCGTAAAAGAACTGAAAGGAATATAAAGAAATATTTCAAATGTAAATACAATCAAGAAAAAATAACTTATCATAATGAATTGGACATAATAAGTTATATAGAAATATGAAAAGGTAAGTAAGTAGAAGGTATAATATCCATCAAAAGTCATAGCTGTAAGCTTAATCATTCGCGATAGTAACAAGTGGGGCAAAATTTTACTCATATCGTTCTATTATTTTTGAAAATGGCGACAAATGTCATCGTGCTTTGACATTTACGCTGAACATAGACAATTAGACAACAAGCCACGTAGCGGTACACGCCTGAAGAATGCGGGAATATACTGGACCGTATTCGGCCAATTAACAAAATTCCGGAAAGATACGCTTTAATTATTGTTTTAACGCAGTACGAGATTCGTCGTCGTTCCCATTTCCACCAAATAGGTAATGTGAATAAATTTGCCCCAGACGGGCCAAATTATTCACATTATCACATTATTATATAATGAGAATCCATATGAAATTTACGTTTCTGAAATAATGAGAACCTTAAACTGAGTTAGCACGCTTTGACAGAAAACCAAAATTGGGGTGCTTTTTAAGATATTATCAACTTTTCTATTGAATTGAGTATATTTATATTAATAACTAATATATATCTTACGACATCCACTTTAAAATGTATTTTGTATATAGAAACATAATTATTCACATATGCACAATATGCAAAACCAACGCAGTAGTATAATAATGTGTAAAGGATACAGTTTCTGCGCGAAAAACGTTCGTGAATATGTTAAAAGTGATTATTTTAAATTATATACGTTTTAATTTGATTTTAAAATAACAATTACAAAAAGAATTGTAGTAAAACATCATATGAATATTAAGTTTACGCTAAACAGGACTTTTACTGTATCTACTTATACTGAATAACATAAATGATAATAGAAAGACTATATCAGCTTATAGATATATTGTTATAGGATATTTATGTCCTCATTTATTTTCCCAATGTTTCAGTATCCGATTACCGCCGTAATCTTCTACTGGAACATTTTCTGAGAAAAGAACTCTATTTATCACAAAATAGAAAGGAATATTACCATTTCTCAATAATCGTAGCTGTTGCTAGGAAACTGTTGATAATAATTGATAATACTAAATACTCTGAATATTTTTTTAGGAAATCTAATAGCTTTCAGTGACATGTAAGCTTTTAATGTAATATATGACAGAGAGCCATTAATAGGTCTCCACAGTCCACTTACCTGAATACTTTTCAGAATAAATACGCTGGATAGTATTCAGATAATTTCTATTCGTAAATATTTTAAACTAGCTGTGCCCCGCGGTTTAACTTTATAAATTACAGGTTTTTAATTTTAAAAATTTAAGTGTAGATTAGTATTTAAATTTAAAAGCCAATACAAGTGATCACTTGTATTGGCTTTTAAATTTAAATTAACAACAATAATTTAAGTAACAAAAATAGTTAAGTCATAAACAAGACTAGTAGATCTACTAGTCTTGTTTATGACTTAACTATTTTTTAAATTAGATGTGATATAATTTATAATGTTTAACGCGTATGAAACCACGGGGCACAGCTACTCGCAATTTGAAATATTTTTGTATAGAAAAAAAGTCACGGACGCACTCGTAATAAAATATGTACGGGCCCAATGCGCGTCCGGCCAAGCGTATTGTAATGTTCCGTAGTCGTCGATCAAAATAATGCGAAATATGAAGAGAGTTTTTTTTTGTTACATATTAAGAACTTTTGACGTTAATAGTTCTGGGGCTCATAATGTGTAGTAACGTCTAGGGACGATGGTTATTAATTGTCAGTGCATACTGTTTCAAAACATTTTCGTCGAAAACCTATTCAAGATGTTTAATGTCATCATTGGCGAGTTATTTTGTTTACTTTAATATTACGAAATATGCATCTGAATCAAAAAGTACTTAAGAACTTTGATTGCATTTCTCAAGACCTATTCAACACCACTACACACGATGCGGTTCACGAGAGAACTTCCCCTCTTTATGTAAAATGTTATATTTTTCTAGATTTTATTTGATCACTTTGTCAGCGTGATTAAATTACAGCTTTTACTAGAAAGCTGTAATTTAGGTTATACACTTTTAGTTTTCAATAAAAGTTTCAGAGTTAAGCGGTAGACAGAGAGATATATGAGAGTTCCCTGTTAACTATGGAACCCTAAAGCCTTGATATTGCTATACCTAGAATCGATAACAAATTTAAAAGCTGACATTTCCAACGATGAAAATGTGAACTGTGGCATTTAAATTCCTCCCACGTGCAATTGTGATATTTTACCAAGCAATTTTGTAGTGTTATAGTGTGTTACTATGTAGGTAAATTAATAGCAGATACGAAAAGGGTATACAGTATGAATTCATCGTGAAGCAGTGGTAGTACCACCTCAACGCCCTCGTGTCTCGGATTTGATTCCCGCATTTGATTACTGTGACCTATATATTGCTGTTCATCAGTTTCATCATTATATGGTATGGCATACTCAGAACAGCAATATATGGGTTGGTTCTGCGCCTGGTTTATGCTTTATTTCCGTTTCCGATTGTATGTTTGTTATACGCCCCACCACATAGGTATTTTATTCAGTAGTGTAACCGTTTTCTTATTAATATAGAGAATAGAGACTTACCACAGATTATGAAATACTAACATGGATTCATACAAACATATATCATCATTATCAGATAGAAATCTTGAATCATATAAATTAAGCACATTTATATGATTCGAGATTTTTATCTGAAGATGATGATGGTATTAAATAAACTTTAATACAAAATAATAAATAACAGTTCCCATAAACTAGAAACCACACTTTTTAACATATTATGAAAATTATAAGTCTTCTACTCATATCTGTCAATAAATATTTTTAACAATTGACATCACGTACCCCACGGTTATTTTATATAACAACAGCTTTTTTGATTTCCATTTTTTTGGTGGGGGTCTATAAAAGCGTGTTTCTTAGTGTATTTAACTATTCTTAATGTTTTTTATTGGTTTTTGTAAATCCATATGTTATTTATCTCAAAAAACTTGCCTGGCACAAAGACACTCCCAGTTATAGGGGAACAATGAATCGCTAATCCTGATTGTCTCGGAACAGATAAAGAGTCAACTATTTAAAATATTGATTTGTCACCGGTCCTTGATAAGTATGCCTAATTTTGATTTTATCCGAACGTTTGAAGGAGCTTGAAATCATGTTCAAAATTTCAGTTACGTAATAACATTCATACAAACAACATACATATTATGAAGCTAATAGAAGCATATTAAAAAGGTATATTTAAATACTTGTCATGTATATCTAACAAGTTTTTGTATGGAGACTATAGTTTTTCAAGAAATCCTGCTAGTGCCGTTTTATAGGAAAATTTGTACATACCCATTGGAAACTTTTTAGTATTCATTGGTTGATGTCAAACTTAATATTTATTCCAGCCACTGCCGATCATACATAAATAACAGGGCCATCTGCATTCCATACGGTATTTTTCATGTAGACTTGATATTTTAATAAAATAAAAAAAATATATTCACGTAGACTTTAAAAAAGCGCTTGTAAATAGTCAGAACATGTTTGTAGTAATACAGTTAAGTTTACATAATACTTCTAGTTACTTATTATAGATATTTAGGTACACGGATTGTTAAAACATTTATAACATTTATATTATAATAATAGTGATTGATTTGAGAGGACATACCATTGTGAGGTACTATCATGTAGAACTTTTAAGATTGGATTATAATCTAAGGATTTATAATAACCTACTAATACCAGTCATTTTGATATTCCCAAAATGACTGGTATTAGTAGGTTATTATAAATCCTTAGATTATAATCCAATCTTAAAAGTTATCTATATAATTATCGAATATTTTTTTTCCAATAGTGCCATGTGTTTTCAAGCTGGCAAAATTTTGTACAGACCAAACGTATATTTATTTTAGAAAAAGAGTCCTAAACCACCATACAATTTTACTTGGTATTGAAATCGAATCTTTTTATTTTACTAAAAATACACAAATACTTTATTAAGAATACACAAATTTATATTAATTCTACGTTGGTATAGTACATTTTTGCTTTTATATTAAGGCGGAATGTGCAAGGACTAGAATAAAAGATTGTGTACCAGCACGTCAAGCTACCCCAATACGTCAAATTTCCCCAATTGAAAGTGAACCTTTTGCTTTTGTGATAAAGTTGAAAATTTATAAAAGAAATTTGACAGATTGGGGTAGCTGGATGTGCTGGCGTCTGTACATGGAAAAGCTAATGTGTGTACAACATTCAAAGCAAATGAAATCTTTACTCGTCATTGAAGTAATAACATTGAAATGGGTATAATAAAGAAATTCTTTTCAACTCCCTTCCTCAGTACATAAAAACACGGCTGATTGAAGCAAAAATGCCAAGCACGTACATTAAATAACTCGATTTCCTCTGTCAGGGAAAAAGCAATTATTTGTTTTCTGCGTCTAAATATGCTTTGCAGGAGAGTATGGGACGACCTATTGGATTTATTCCGGTCAGCCACGTCACATCGACGTGGTTTATTAGTTTTGCAAAAATTGTAGCCAATAAATTTGGTACGTATTTTTGTCCTAATTAGTCATCTCAAACAGATAAAACGCGGGGTTGACACTGTATGAAGCTCATTTCCTACGAAATTGGCTATTGTTCAAACATATTAATATTGAACATAATGACATAATCGTGTAGGGTGAAATGTTCCTATGTTAAATGCTGTTAATTGGCCGCGTAGATGTTATCGTATCCATAGTATTTATGCCGGGGCGTAATTTGTCTTCTACTATCTATCTAATCGTGCAAATCTGGGGCGGGTTGCTATTATAATATACATATGCAACATGTAACTTAATTAGCGCCCATCCTGATATACTTTGTTCAGAATCGTTTACTGAATTGATTTATATCATTTTTAATAAAGATAATTTATTATTCCAAAAATAATTAAAACTAAGTAAATTATTGTTATATTAACCCTGTACTGTCAAAACAAATTGAAATGGACCGTAAGTCTAAGTAATAAGACTTTTTAAATAGCAGTTTTATTTGAAGGTATTTATACAAAGTCCATCATTCAATACAAAATAAAGGAAAATAAACTTTATTTCAAGTAGTTATTATTATTATTACAAAATAATATTCCAATTGGGGTGTTTGAGGGTGTGCGTTAATGACGTCACCTGTTGTATATTAGTGATGTGCCGATTATTACTTTGGCCGATTACCCGATTAGGTGGTTGTAAAGAGGCCGACTAGTCGCCCAAGACGACCATGGTTTTGGGGATTACCGTGACTCTTCGTGTACAACTGACGGCGCACAAGTCGCACTGGCCGCCTGCTAGATTGTTGGAACCTGTTTTGTTTACATTGAATTATTTCTTAATTTTTGCTTTTGTTAAATTAAATATTAATACAAGAAAGGCCAGGTCAGAAGTAGCCTAAGCCGGCGAGAAGAATTTAATCAGAGTGAACATGGCAATAGAGGTGTGCAAGGATCGTGACAAATAGAAATCTGTTGTCCGTTGAAAAGGTGAAACATAAATAGTGAATTTTAATTAATGATTGAAATTTTTACGGTAACCATACAATATGTATAACATCAACTTGTAAATTTCACTACAATTAGATTAACTTGGTACGAATTTATTCCGACTATAACTTTCTGTCTCAAAGAATTTCTGATCTCGATATCTTCGATGATGGCATATCAGAGTTCATTAATAGAATAATTGATTACTTTAATAATAATATTATGTAATATATATGCCGTTCACGATACTATTGATTTATATTTGTTTGTTTAGCTCCTAATTCATTTAATTTAATTTAGATTTACATATAAATTGTCATTAGTTACAAAATTAGTGAAAATGCTATGTACGCCGTTATTGTGATGCATATCAGACAATGTATTATAGATGTTATTTAACTGTGTACTTATAATATGTGTCATGTGGCAGTACCTTATAAAATAAATAAATAAACTTCCCACACAAGATTGTCAATCAGCTGGCGCATTATGTATGGGGTGGCAACTTTTTATTTTAGAATTAATTTTCTTCAATGATTTCAGTTTCAAGGGTTTACATGGCTTCACAAACTCCGTCCACTGTATACACCTTGTATATATGTACGTATTTAGTAATGGTGATAATTTTCTGCACTATTCTTCTAATTATATTAAAAGATCCATGTGTTATTTACTTTCACAATATGTATCCTGTCAATCAAAAGAT
Organism: Pseudoips prasinana; assembly: GCA_951640165.1. Lineage (NCBI taxonomy): Eukaryota > Metazoa > Arthropoda > Insecta > Lepidoptera > Nolidae > Pseudoips > Pseudoips prasinana. The sequence goes on along the minus strand of OX621241.1, from coordinate 10,690,144 downwards.
CCATGTGTTATTTACTTTCACAATATGTATACCTACTGTACCTACCTATCTCAGCATGAATTCCACATTTGTGTGAAAAATGTTTAAAAATAATGTAACAGCTATCCAGGAATATTGTTTTGTTTTCGCCTCGGGAATTATAACGCAAACGAAGTTTTACCAAGTCAAGTATAGTTATAACACAATTATCATTATTTTCCTTATCTATCATTTTTTTTTCTAATCAAGCCTTACGTGTTTCACGTAATGACAAGGTAATTAGCCTTAATGAGGGGAAACTACTGCCTTTCACATCTAATACGTAGTTAATAATTCAAACTCAACTCCACCGTCGTCTGCAATTAGCGCTAATGAGGCTTCTCGAGCTGCATTATTGATTCAGTATGACAGTTTTGGGGATAACTAAATAATTGATTCAACATTTCCACTCACTACTTCGGATAAATATAATAGTTTTTATGCTACACAGCTGGCAAACAAGGATGCTGTCCACATGATGGTAAATGATTATCTCAGCCTATAAAGCTGGCAAAACAGATGGCATCACGCACGCGTTGCTGCAACCTGGTTAAATCTGTTTGGTAGTTAAGGGTAACAAAACTGTCAAATAAGTGGGCAGTACTGAATTACAACTTATATAATACACTCCAGGTATTGGCATTGTCGTTGGGTTCGAATCCCGGTAAGTGCAAATTGTGTGATGAGCACGAATATTTAATTTTGTTTCTGAGTCATGGATGTTTTCAATGTATATAAGTATTTATTTATTTATATAAGTATGTATATCGTGGCCTGGTACCCATAGTACAAGCTTTAATTAGTTTGGGGCTAGGATGATCTGTGTGACATTGTCCCGAGATATTATTATTATATTGTTATTTGAGTGTTGTGGTCCTGGGTATTAGCAATGTTGATGTAGCTTATCGGCACCGCATGGCTCTCGCAAGCGTTATGGAATATGATAACCACGTACCATCAGATGGGCCATATAATTACAAAAGAAAAACTATTTTTCTTTTTATATGATTGCAAGACAAACGAACAAGTAAATGATGGGATGTCATCACCACCGCCCCAGGACACTCGCAACTCTAGAGGAGTGCGTTGCCAGTCTTTAGAATAGAATAGGCTCGCTTCTTGAAGGTCAATAGGTTCTACTTGATTTACCAGATAGATTGAAGTAAGCGTCCTATAAACTCGTAACCTCATATGCTGTTAAACAGTTGAATTATAAGAAGGCATACCTGAATAGTCAATATCCTAGGGCATTATTTACACATGGCCATCTGATCCCAAACTAAGCAGAGGTGGACTATGGGAACCAGATAACTGATGTAGTACATACACTACTGTTTTTGTAAATACATAATTATATATATTAGCAAACATACATAGACAATTACACCCATTATACATTAACTTTCCCGTTCTCGTTCTCGTTTATACTTTAAATATCATGGGTAATGAAGATGGGTATATAATTTATGAAAGGAATTATAAGCGATAAAAAGAGAAAAAACAAACATAACAGACATAACATTTTATTAGGAAACTTCCCTTTTTATTACAAAGAACTAAAGTTCTAAAACGTATACCCAAAAGGCGGAGTTGTACTAACTTATTAAAGTTAATATATTCCTCAGAAGTCTAGATAAAAGTCGCTTTTGTCAGTAAAAGGTAGATACAGTCGGTAAGATGAATATGTATTCAGTTGCAGAAACATGATCACCTTCTTTAATACAGTCTTAAACTTTGTTTCAGTATATTGGGCTGACATAAATAGTGCACCCCTTTTGTGAAATACTGTATATGTAAAAAAAAGGAATGTCACAAGTTTGCTATGTTCTCATATGTGTAACACCCTAAACTGGCGGTAGAAAAAAAAGTAGGCGCTGCATGTGAAAATCATTTAACAGTATTTAATTTAATCCAATGTAAATTTTCTCTTTCTTTTCCACGAACAGGAAGACAAGCTGGAGATCGCTGGATGCGTATAGCGCAAGACCGGAAATTGTGAAGATCATTGGGGGAGGCCTTCGTCCAGCAGTCTTTCGGCTGATATGATGATGATGAAATTTTCACTTTAGTCTTTTTGATAGTTGAAATGATATTACGGCCCGTGGCCGTCAGACTTGCGTCATTATAAAACGCCGAAATTTTCTCAGGGCATGCCAAATTAGGTAAGGGCGATGGCTTATTATGGACCCAGGCGTTGTTGATTTGATAAGCGTCTGGCAATGGACGATATGATTCCTAAAATAGGCGAAAAGAATATATATAGAAGTTGAACATTATACAGATTCAGATTACAAAATTACATACCTTTCTTACCTGTTCCCAAACCCAGCTTAAATTAAACTTTCTGGGTAACTGCCTTTAAAGGCATTACCTGACAAACTTTCAGCTTTAACACAATAACGAAAATCTGGCTGCAATCTTTTGCTCTTAAATCAATAGAAAACGAATATATTTTTTAAACTTTCAACATATTAATTATGCCGACTGTACAAGTTCGTTAGACTTAGTCTAGTTTACTAGAAGTTGAAGGTTGAAAACCAGACGAATGATAATAAAATATTTATGGTATTATTTCGTGTAGCCAGTGGTCAACCTCGTTTTAGAACTGTAAGATATTATACTACAACTAAGATTTACGGGTCTCTAACCTCAACACTTAATATTCTGTTGACAACACTTGCCTTCTTCTTGCTTAGGGTTTTGTATGTAAGTGCAAAACAAAATTGCCACAGGTCTCTAGCGGATACGGAATGAGGTACAGTCATTGTATATACGGTATAAGTTTTGGACTAGAAATTACATATTTTTATATTTAGTTTCTAGAATGTAGACGAAATACTTATTTAATTATTTTGTAGATAGTGCAAGGTTTAAAACATATATTGCACCGAATTTTATGTCATAATATATTCATAAAGTCTGGCTTGTCATTTTCGAGGTATGCGATCGGCAGGAGGTGTGATATGTCCCGGATATTTATTTATTTAAATTGCAAGTTGTGCAAAAAATGGTTCGGGTTAAACATGCATGAAACACTTCAAGTATTTATTAAGGTGCTGCCATACTTTTGTTTAAAAATGTTTACATAAATTTTCTAACACTTACATTTACTAACAAATGTTAGGAATTGTTACGTTCTGTTAGGAATTGTTAAATGTTTTAAGTGCTCCTACACCGATGGAAAATCGGCTCGTTGCAGTTAAGATATACGTTCCGAGACGACGCAAATGGAAGAAGATTTGATCATAGGATTCATTAAATTATTTTTTTAAACATTACCTAACATGAAAACGTTTTCTAACATTGTGATCGTATGTATCTTAACAAATGTTTTCTAACGTTTGTAAACAACTGTGTGGCAGCACCTTTACACAACATGTTAGAATGTAACAAACTACAACACGCGTCACAACAACGAGTTTTTAAAGCCACAAGCAAATATAAAAAAATTGTTTTTTAAATACATTATTTTCGCGTCATGCGGCTGAAACCATGACAGATTTCCCAACTCAAAATCTAGTTCCGCGTTTGCGTTCAGATACATGACTAACCCACTGCGTTCCGAAACACGCGTTGATTTATACCACCTGCTATTTTAGTATAAAATGTATTCCAGTTTGGAATACATTTTACAGTAAGTTTTACTGCAAAATTACTATACGTTCTATTCGAGGCCTCTACAAATGAGATTTACTTACTCAGTCTATCTTTATCTTTTATCTTGACACAGCGATACGTTATTCTGGCCTCCCCACTTTTCACCTTTCAGATTTTTCGCACCGAAAGGTATTTTTTAAAGGTTGGAGAGTTCTTAACTGCACGTTTTTTATCGTTACGTAAATGGGAGTATTTACTTAGGTAAACACCTTGGTTTATTGTAATACACGGCAAAAACTTCCGACATCAACAGGGGAAAGCGAGTTAACTTTAGAAGGGATGTTATTGAAGGAATGTCCAAAATTAACTCTATAAATAAGGTTTGAGATAAAAGAAACCGCATCGGATTCGTTTCATTCATTTTGTATTATTCAGGCCTCTATTGTTGATAATAGCAGTCTTAGCCGAATCGAAGGTTCGGCGGGAAATCTCTACATGGGCTACCCAAGTATAGTGCGACAAATATAGTTATTTTTTTTTAAATTTCTTTGAAATTTGTTGTTTACAAGTATCCTAATTCCACCGGAAAAGCAAAAAGCTCCTTATGTTTCTTCACAATTTATATCATATCATATATATACCATTTATATTAGTTATTCTGAGTTCTGGATCTCAGTCCATTAATTATTAGGACACTATGTATATACCTAGTTATTCTGAGGTTGGTTATGCACTGTAATGAAGCGATTTATTTTCCTTCTTTTAAAACCAAAAATACATATAATACCTCTTTATTACAGGATTAATATATAGTGGATGAACATATAAGAATTGAAAAACTAAAGTGGCAGTGGGCGGGGCACATAGCTCGTAGAACCGATGGCCGTTGGGGCAGAAAGGTTCTTGAGTGGCAACCACGAACCTGAAGACGCAGCGTGGGCAGGCACCCTACAAGATGGACCGATATCTTGTGCGGGTCACTGGAAACTGCTGGATGCGAATAGCGCAAGACCGGCAATTGTGGAGATCTTTGGGGGAGGCCTTTATTCAGCAGTGGACGTCTTTCGGCTGATATGATGATGATGGTGATGATGCACATATAAATATACATACATTATCAGCCTGATATCGTCCATTGCTGGACATAGGCCTCCTCCAAAGGATTCTATTACGTTACTGGTAGAGAAAGTATCAGACATAGTTTTGTTCGCTGATGATACTTCGCTCATATTTAAAGTAAATAGAAAGGATAAAGATCTTATTGAGCATAATAAAACACTCAGCTTTATATCAGAATGGTTTTCGGCAAATAATCTCTTGTTAAATGCAGGGAAAACTAAATGCATCAGGTTCTCATTGCCGAATGTGACTCAAATTGTACCAACAGTTGCACTTAATGCGAAAATATTAGATCTAGTCCCATCGACCGTATTTTTAGGATTGACACTTGATTCAAAATTGCAATGGGGTCCTCAGATTGAAAAGTTAGCAGGTAAATTAAGTTCGGCTTCCTATGCTGTCTGGAAAATAAGGCAATTGTCAGATGAACAAACTGCTAGATTAGTGTATTTCGCGTACTTTCATAGCATTATGTCGTATGGCATTCTGCTGTGGGGTTCGGCGGCTGACATAGGTACTATTTTTGTATTGCAGAAAAGAGCAGTCAGAGCCATTTATGGTTTTGGCAGCCGCGATTCTTTGCGAAATTTGTTTAAAGAAATAAATATACTTACTGTGCCATCGGAATATATATATCAGAATATAATGTTTGTTAGAAAAAATATTCATAATTATAAAAAGAAAAGTGAACTGCATAATATAAATACTAGGAATAAAAACAAACTAGCCATGCCAGGCTTTAGAGTAAGCAAAACTAATAAATCATTTTTAGGAAATTGTATTAGGTTTTATAACAAGCTTCCTACTCAAATTACTGATCTGCCTGACACAAGTTTTAAAACACATATTAAACGTATACTTATGGCTAGGGGTTATTACACCACTAAAGAGTACATCGATGACAAAGACGTCTGGCTCTCACTTCCTACCTGCACATTGCTCGCTGGAGATCTTGTAGCCATATAAACATGACTGATCTGCTGTGTTACGTGAACTATCTGTAAATGATTGCTATCATATACTTAATTTAAAATTATTGACTCTGTCTCAAAATGAATAATGTAATTGTTTCGAAGTTTTTCTTTTGTATACCTAAATATAATCTAAAATAATAAGCATTCAGACAACCGATCGAGCATATATTGTGTTTGCCTACTAAATAATTACTCTAATTGGACCAAATCCCGTGTTCATGCCCGCTTGAGTATGTTTCGCCGGACCGTCTCAACTGGGTCGTGTTGAAACCGGTAGTAGATGAACCCACTGAGTTTGTTTCGCTGGGTCTTCTCAGTTGGGGCGCATTGGATCCGGTGGTAGCATTAAAGCGCGACCGTCGTTATTAACACAAGGTCCGTCATAATAATAATACCTTTAATATAGACAGAACCATTGACAATATGTAGTAGAAATATTAGACTTAAACTAGATAATTAAACATAATCTCTTGACAATAACTTGATACGAGCTAGCTAAATATCATTTCTGTAATAAAATAAATTTTATAAATGTTTTCATACAAGATGTACCTAAATATCTATGTTACTAGAAATAATATCTAATGTATACAACTATATTACTACAAACATGTTCTGACTATTTACAAGCGCTTTTTTAAAGTCTACGTGAATAAAAACCTTTTTTATTTTTTTTTTTTTTTTTATTTTACCACCAGAGGGGTTTGCCGATATCACCGCGCTTGGCACGCGAGTTGGAGACCGCAGTGAGGTGGTAGTTATAGTACACAGGTGGCGCTGCTGCCCGACTACCCGGTGTATCCCTTAGTTGCCTTGTACGACACCCACGGGATGTATTGGGTGGCCCTTTTTGGAACGAAGTTCCTTATCGCGCGTTGTTAAAGGGGGCTAGGCGGAAAATTTCTTACGAAAAGTTGTCACGACACTTTTTGCAGCTGTGCGGCGTGCGCATGTTTCTCTGTCTATCTCTCTCTCTCTTTCTCTCTTATAGAAAGAAAGCCAGATATTTTCATTTCTATTACGCATTGAACAGTGTGGTGTCGCGACGATTATTTTTGTTGAGTGTATACAGGTTTTTTGTACATAATAAATAATAAGAAATAACTTCGTTCGATCCGGGTGTCCCTTGACACCTCTCAAGATTTTTATTTTGTTTTATAAGGCAGGAGGATGAAGGCTTACGCATGCCACCCGCAAAAAGTGTCTGCGTGTCGGTATGTCGGACTCGCAGCGACTAAACCTAACCTGCTGTGGAATTATTCTGGCGCTTGACAGAGGGAGCCCTGGAAACGCGGGTATGCTCCTCCAGTGCCCGTATAGGGTAGCCCTGTTATTCTTTCCAGGCCAGAAACCACACGGCTAGAAGGTAGAGGTATGACGATAAATATGCTAAGCTACGACCAAGACGGTAACATAGAAATGAATGTATGATTTATATAAAACCTTAACATTCCACTAAAACTTCGTCCCTTACTTAAATATTACATTAGCTATAGTTTAAAAACACACTTAGTGATCCGTACGCACATAAAGGGATTTGAGCCCTCGCATTATCTCCGTAAAATTTTGGGCAAGTTACGAGGGTCTGTGTGTTATATATTATGTGTTCATATAACTTGAAGGTAGCCAAATGCAAACTCTGTTAACAGGATTAGCCCCAAGAGACTCAAGATAACGTTTTGACAAAAGTCGGGCGCCGTTGAAATATTCATTAAGTTTCTTTAATTTACTAAAAAAGAACATAAAAGCCACATTGGCTTTAAAGTCGGGGATTTGTTTTTAATTAATCACCGGCTTTAAAGTTGACTGACCTACTGTTAGTAATGTTTCCAGTTTGAGTATTAGCATTCTAGCCGTGTTGGTTTCGATAAGATGGCGTTTAGAATGGATTGAATGAACACCATGGTGCGGCGGCGGAGCGGTTAACGCACATGGGACCGGATACCTCGTGACCTCATGTTTCGTGGGTTCTATTACCATTCACACTTAAATTTATAAAACTTATTTTAAAGATAAAGACAAAATAACCGACTACAAAACTAACTAACAGGTTACAAATATTTCAGCCAAAGACTAAATTATAAAATTAGAAGTTGGTAGTATTACGTATTCATCATCACATAAACCTAAAAAACGTCCACAGCTGGACAAACGTCCAACGTCTCCACAATTGCCGGTCTTACGCTATTCGCAGCCATCGGTTTTCATTGTTGTTGGCACCAGTTATAAAAGTATAATTTAGTGTATTACTGTTTTATTCAGTTACACGTTTTATTTGGTCTGGTGCAATATACCTCCTCCGTTGAAGTGCCTACGAACAATATATACGTTTAATGCCAATTACAAAAAAGAATTGTTGATGCGACAAAAATTGAACTCATAATCTCTCAAACTCAGTTCAAATACTATTTAATTTAATATTTTATCAAGGCTGAACTTACCCGTCTCTGTTTCACACTTTTGTAGCAAGGAGTATCGCAAGATAACCACACACTATTAACGGCTTGTTTAAGCTGAACACAACAATGCCCTGACGCTCACGCAGCGATGAACTCCGACATAATAGCAACGCCATTACTCCATCAAAGTAGTTTTCATACTTAATTCACCCTTTATATCGAAAATTACCAATTACCACTATTACCTACTCATCAAACATATTTAAGCTATAAACTTAGTACTTTGTATTTAGGAATCACAATGAGTTACTGTTCATAAAGATTTTTCAATTGATTTAAATTCCGCGTCCCTTTTTCTTTCATCTGACCCAAAGAGTAATTAAACCTAATCTGACAGAGAGCATATAATTGACAGAATCAGCTTATAACATGGATTAAATATGTAATGTATACTGGTTGTGACATAGTCGATATTATTATTTTTTGGTGTATCTATTGTTATAAACAAGGTATGACAATCATGTCTAGAGTATAACAATCATTTTATTTTAGATACTGTGTGTGATTGATATGCATTTAGAAATTAGTGTTCATTTATTAATGTTTTATTGTATAAGTTCGTTTTTCCATACATTTATTATTTTAATTAGTTATGAGTTATTATAATATTAGTGTCCAGGTACTTTGAAGATGTAACTGCGAGCTGTACTAACACATCATTGTCTGTGAGATATTTTACATGGTTCCATCATAAAACCAGCGCTGCAACAGTTAATGTTGCAGCTAGTGCTGAGGTGGGACCAATTCGGACTCGCACAGATAACCAATAAGGACTTCTGTATGTGTACCTATTTATATATATTATAATGATTGTCTGTGCTCGTTTACTGAATAAATGTATTTTCTTTCTTTCTTTCTATTTGTCAACCAGTGCCTTATTCATCATATCTGCTGAAAGACGCCCACTGCTGGACAAAGGCATCCCCCAAAAACTCCACAAACGGTCTTGCGCTATCCGCATCCAGCGACTTCTAGCGACCCTCACAAGATCATCAGTTCATCTTGCAGAGGGCCTGCCCACGCTGCGTCTTCCGGTTTGTGGTCGCCACTCGAGAACCTTTCTGCCCCTGTGGCTGTCGGCTCTACGAGCTATGTGCCCTGCCCACTACCACTTCAGGTTGGCAATTCTTCGGGCTATGTCGGTTACTTTGTTTCGCCTGCGGATCTCAGCATTTCTGATTCGATCTCGCAGCGAAATTCCAAGCATAGCCCTTTCCATTGCTCTTTGGGTGATCTTGAGCTGCTTATCAAGCGGCTCAAGATCACCCAAAGTGAGTGACCACGTCTCTTTGCCGTAAGTCATCACTGGCAACACAAACTGGTCGAAGACTTTCGCTTTAAGAGACTGCCTGTTATGTGAAATAAATACTATAATACAACCACATTATTATACATACCACATCTCTAGTCCGATTCACCGGTAAAAACACTCATACTATTAATTATGAATAAAAAATATCTAATTTGCCCATTTGGAAAGTTGTGATTAACCAATAAACAGTTGTTATTCAACAATTTGGCGGAATGACCATACAATTTATTTGTCTAAGAGTGTTATCAAATCAGAGTAAATAACATCACTTTAATAGCACCTTTGCAAAGGCATAAATATGATTTTTGCTTACATTTACATACTTTTTAAGTGGAGTCTGATAAAATAACAGTTCTGATTGCCCAATTCCGAAATTCAAATTCCGTATACCCCAATCATCTGAAACCCTCGTTTTATGGAAAGATTTTTTTTACATTTTCCTCTCTGCAGACCAATATTTATTTGCCCAATAGGTAATGTTAGATTCGCAATAATGGATCATTTAATATCACATCACATCATTAGCCTGATAACGTCCAAAGTTGGACATAGTCCCAAGTTTTTTATAACGTTTCGGAGGGATTTTGCGCAGTCACCTCGCTTGGCGTGTGACCTGGCGACCGCAGTTAAATGAAAGCTACATAGTGCATAGGTAGCACTGCTGCCCGACTACCTCGTGGAATTTTATTATTTCTGGGCAGAAAACCACACGGCTACTACGGCCACACGGATAATATCTGCGTTAGAAAAATGGCGGACGGACTGGTTCATCTATAAAAACATATATATTAATTATATTAGGTATCTAACATATTTCAAATAAATTTTTATTTCGGATGGATACAAATGTAGCCAATATATTATTATGTTCTGCAATAAAATGCATAGATACTAGTTCTGTTCATGAATTTGTTCTTTGTTTAGAGTACGGCGAACTTGTTCGGTGCACTACCCGTAGACATACTTATGTTATTTACTTCTTGTATGCTATTATCAACCTTTTGTGATGAAAGTATAAATAAATATACTATTACTAGCTGTGCCCCGCAGTTATACCCGCGTTAAACTTTATAAATTATCATAGCTCCTCCCTCGTCGACGATAGCGTGATGTTGATGTTGTAGCCTATATGTTGACCCGACCTCTTAGTAATATTCATGCAAAATTTGAACTAAATCCGTGCAGTACTTTTTGAGTTTAGCCCGGACATACATACAGAAAAACAGACAAAAATTCTTAAAACTATATTTTTGGCTTTGATGTCGATAGTAGATCACGCCCCAAGTATCCTTTTAAAAAAATATTCAATGTACAGTTTTGATTTTCCTACGATTCGCACAGACTCGCCCGTTAAGAACTTCACCGCATATTACCCTACAATATATGTATATGCCTAGCATGTGACGTGCATGATATAATTACGGCGGTATTTGTAATTAGTTAGATAGGCGTTCGTTATAATGAGAGGGTAAGGGGAAATAATACATTTTTGAATATCATACCCACATAATAAAATTTAGGAGTACGTGCACATCACCTAAACGCATGAAAGTAACTTCAAACAACATGAAGTAGGTATTAGCCCGGTAAGTGAATTTTAAAGACTTTAGCAAGTTTCCTCTTTAACCGTTTGTAACGAAATGATATGACTGAAGAATACATATGGATCTACTGGAAAATGCTAAGTTGAACATACATTTTATACATGTGTCTTTGTAAATTAATGTTCAAGGGCGAGCTTAACTCATTGAGTATTAGAGGGAATATCTATCAGACAACAGGCAGCAGCGTCTCTCTGTCTACTATGACCATCATACTGGCAATTATGGCATATGCCCCCCAAATTATGGTTACAACTCCATTGTGGAAATCTTTTGAGGAGGCCTTTGTCCAGCAGTGGACGTCATTTGACTGACACGATGATGAAGTAGTTCTGTAGCTGATCATACAGTGACAGAATGCTATGCTCTCCACGTAATGACTATTTTGTAGGCGCTAGGTTAAAGTCCATTAAAGAGGATGAAATACCAGGAGCAAAGAATTATGAAACAACGAAAAAATAGGCAACAATATACTTAGTAAAAACCGCTATTTTATTTTGTTTTCAGCGCGCAGATGAACTAATAGCCAACAACAACAACGACCTACTCGGTTCATGTAATTAGCATCAGAAAGCATTTTTACGTTTACGACGCAAAGGTTATTGCTTTACATAAACTTGTACCTTTGTAAGTACACCGGTAAAAACAAAATAATAATGTACTCACAATATTGTATCTTCAAAAGCGTAATCACTTTTTCTAGTGGGAAACAATTCTTTGTTCTGTTTTTGAATGACTACACTAGGGAAATTCATTCCTCTGTTGCCGGAGTCTTTATAAACATGTAGTTTACGAACACAAAGCATGCAGGACTCAAAACCACTATGTAGACTGTGCTAAATTGAATTATAAAATGGAACATTACTGGAATGTTTGTTATCTAAAAAAATTCCATATAGTCCATGGTATGTCCAGCAGGACTTTCACAAGTAGAGAAATGTATAAAAACAAAGATAAAAAAATCTAAATTAATTTTATTCCGTTAAAATATTGCATTTGTGTGGAATCCTCAAATCTTTTACTCTAACGTGCAGTACATGACGTGGCAGCTACTGAGAAACACTGCCAGAAAACTCTGTAGGAATCCTTTTTTAAATATTTGTTACGTGGTCTGGTTGCCCTCTACGATTTTGTAAAAACTTGACGTTTCCTTTGTATGTTGGACCTCCATGAACTTATTCTTCCTTCCCCCTTTTTACATGGTCAGGCGTCGGGAGGGTCTCCACCGCTTTGTTGTTGACATCCCATTATTCCATATTAGTTTAAGTGCTTTGCTTCCTCTTTTGTCATACGCACGGCTAAGCTGTGGTACACTCTCCCGAACGACGTATTTCCAGACTCATATATCATTTGTTTATTCAATGCTAGAGTGAACAGGTATCTTATGGGTACGCGCGGTTCACCTTCAAACACATCTTCACTTACCATTAGGTGAGATTGCGGTCAAGCGCAAACCTATACAGCATAAAAAAATATGTCCCTATAATTAATGTCACTCATCTAACTTCAACTGAAATCCGCTTAGTTGTTTTATATCCTGAAAAACAATTAAAAAGCAACGTGGAAGGTCTTATTGTTATATACATATATGTCATTGAGCAAACAACACTATGTACACAGTATCGTAGGACTTGTTTGCTTCCACGGTGTGAATTTATGGAATTAATTTAATTATCAAGCAACACAGCAAAAGGTGTAGTCAGATGGAATTGGCCAAACTAGCAAGTTGTAATTGTCGGACCTGATTGAAACTGAAATTTGATTGTTGAAAATTGTACACATCATTTTACACTATTGTATTTCGACATTTTGTAGCAAAACATTTATATGTGTTGTTGTAGTTACAGGGTGCACTAGTAATTTCCGGAACCACTATCATTATCAATATTTTAAAACTAATTGTGACATTTGAAAGTTGAACTCTTTGGCTTTAAAATGCAGATTTTTATTTTTGTAGCAAAACATTAATTTTGTGTTGTTATAGTATACAGGGTGCACTAGTAATTTCCGGAACCACTATCATTATCAATATTTTAAAACGAATTGTGACATTTGAAAGTTGAACTCAGATTTGTTGACATCTGTTGAATGCAGATTTTTATTTTAAAGCCAGGCCGTTTAAATTATTACCTGTCTATGATCACTAAGGATTTATTAACACGCAAATAATCCCTTCGACTGCTTTTGGTGATGAAGCACTATACGAGTTGACTGATATCTGATTTGTAGAATTCAAACGAGGCTGTCTTAATCTTAGTGATGAACTTAGTTATTGTGTTAATATTTGTGGATTCGTCCGTCTACCGCTGTGTCTTACGAAAAAATCAACGGTGTCTGTCATCACATCATCTGTTTCGAAGATACGGCCTTCGAAACAGATGGACCTGTGAATTTCGGGAACTCTTAGTTATGGTCAGTTATAACCAATACTAGAACATCTTTGGGTGTGGAAAAACTGTATTCGTGATCCTCATGGCCGGTCATCGTATGTTTTCTTTTTATCCAAAAAGCTTAGTAGTAGTTATTTATTTATGGTTTAATTTGGAACAGTTTTGTATTAAACCAGTGTTCTGTTACTTAATTTTATGTGGCATATTTAAGAATAAGAAGAAGTTAAAATTAAAAGAGATCTTATAATAATAAAAAATCTCTATGGGTGATTTATGATAATGTTTGTTTTCTACAAACAATCCATCCAATCCATAGAATCCATCTATATGTATGAAATATATTAATTTTACTAAAATAATACTTATCGTATGGGCAGCGACTGTTTCCTAATGACAACAACCGGGACCAACAGCTTAACGTGCCCTCCAAAGCACGGAGGCGCTCAGAAATTAAACCACTTTGGTGGTCATCCATCTATGGACCGACCGCGAGGCTAGTTGCTTAACCTCGGACTTTCGGACCGGTGAGAACATCGAGCTATGAGCGCCTACAAATATTATGTATAATAATAAATAGTATTACAAAAACACACTAAACTAAGATTTCACTTCAATAAACAATTAATCAATTACGGCAATGTTGCCAATTTGCCAGGTAAAGGTACAGCGGGATATACATATAAAACGATGATTGCCATATTATTACTATGTAAGAAATGCAAGTCGTGTAAAAAGCTTATAAAATTTAATCTATTTGACCGTGTAATCAACCCGTGGCGCGTTTCACGCTCAAAACATCGAAAAACACATTGACGGTCACCGTAGCCTAGTTGGTAGTGCTCCTGCCTACGAAGCTGGTGGTCCTGGGTTCGAATCCCGGTAAGTGCAAATATTTGTGTGATGAGCACGAATATTTGTTTCTGAGTCATGGATGTTTTCTATGTATATAAGTATTTATCTATCTATATAAGTATGTATATCGTCGCCTGGTACCCATAGTACAAGCTTTGCTTAGTTTGGGGCTAGAATGATCTGTGTGACATTGTCCAAAATATTATTATATTATTATTAATATTAAATACGTCGAGCGTTTCGTTGTTTCACGACTTAAATTGGCCCGTCGACTGGTCGAGAAGAAGTGCTATTGTAGGTGTTTTATCATAATTATACTAAACAATGTTATATATGATTATTTAGCTACTTAGATAAGCTACAGAATACAAGTAATACCTCAGTCTGCCGTTATGTTTATAAAGCATAAATCCGAGTTATTTGCGACGTTTTTACATAATTTTACGTGGTGCTCACATTGGTATACTTATTTTAATACATTATTCGTATTTTCAGCATATTACAACTATATGTATCAAAAGTCCATATTCCGAACATCAGTTTAAGCACACAATTCTTTGTACCTATGTACACTGTAATAAAACCATAAAAAGAATTTACCTACGCCATAAATTCAAACACGCAACTTACATTTTTTAAATACGGGCACCTCTTTTTGCAAAAAGTAAGTATCGCCTTTATATACTATTTACCAAGGCATGTTATATATAAAAATAATCCTTATTTATTGGCCTATTCACTAAAATAATTACTTAGCCTACCTACTTACCCAGAAATTATAAACAAGAGTTATTAGCGATCAATTCATTTTTTCACATTTGTTGGCACTTTGACGAACTAATTTTTACATAAAAATCACATATTTCCACACAAATAACTATTTCCACTAAAAGCAAATATTCTTAAGACCAATATTAGCACATAACACTTTGATTTTATAAACTATTACCGTTACAAACACATTATAACAAATAATGAAAAAACAAACTGCACTGTCCACCATTTTGGACAAAACTTCGGGCAAGCGAAACATAAACATGCGACCGAGCGAGAAAGGACTACGAGTGTGCAGTTTGGTACAATTCGCAAAAAAAAATGTTTGACTTATTTTTGGTCATAAAATTTAAAAAAACTAAATAACGTGATTTATATAGAATACTAAACTAAACAAATATTAATAAATGTTAATTCGATGGGACTGCTGGGGTGGTTGGCAAATAGTTGCATTTCATGCCGGAGGTCGTGGGTTTGATTCCCACCCATGACAGATATTTGTGTGCATGAACATACCTATTTGTCGTGTGTCTGGGTGCGGTTATCTTTATAAGTAGGTATGTATTTACAAAATAAAAGTAGTATATGTAGTAAATCATCAGTGATCTGAGTTCCATAGTACAAGCTCTGCTTAATTCGGCATCAGATAGCCGTGTGTGAATAATGTCCCAGGATATTATGTTATCGTATTATATTAATTAAGAGTAGTGTATTTTTTTATAATTATGTATTAATCCAGGCCCCCATAATAAGGTTCCGGCGTGAGGAGACTGGATGGGCTCAGCGAAACTCGGAGGTGGAGTACTGAGAGCGGTCGCTGTCAGTCTGTGGACGTATTCTAAAACGAATAATAAAAATAAGATTTTTTAACGGTTGGATTTCTTCATTTTTCAAAGATTCATAATCACTTCTAGGAGAAACAAAATATTTGTTCAAAGTTAAATTATAAATATAATATATTAAAAAGTTCACACTGCGCATTATAATATAAATTAATTTAATTTACTAAACATAACATTAACAATTTGCAAAAAATGAATGTTTTTTTATACATTTTCCACACATTTCTCGCCCTACTATAGTATGGGCCTTTCTCAGGATATTCCAATCGTGAAAAATATGCTCCCTCCTATCAATCCCGGCCTATGGATTTATAACACGAAACATCAGCACCTGGGTCATGCATGTCGGTGATAATAATAAATAAAATTTTCGCTCGCTAGAATAATTCCATTCAAATCGTATTCTCACGTTATGAAGCAAAATTTTTCTTTTTCTATAACCTTGCCTGTTGACGGTACCTCGCCGGTCGCTCGGTGGATCGCCGGCGATATTTCGCGCCGTATCTACTTAGAATCATGATGATAACTTAAATATTTACTAAAACAAAAACTATATCCATAATCTACATCTAATTCCCAGTAATTTGGTGTATATATCATATAATAACACTAACCTTTTGCGACGGCAATCCATTTTTAAATATCCTGGCACACAAACAAAAATGAGTCTGATCGCGTTTTAGCCTACGAAGACGTTCGTCAATGTTCGTCATTTTTTGAGCCACAACTATACGTATAACTGTACCAAAAGTTA
The DNA here is from genome assembly GCA_951640165.1 of Pseudoips prasinana. Classification (NCBI taxonomy): domain Eukaryota; kingdom Metazoa; phylum Arthropoda; class Insecta; order Lepidoptera; family Nolidae; genus Pseudoips; species Pseudoips prasinana. The sequence goes on along the minus strand of OX621241.1, from coordinate 10,673,452 downwards.
GGTGAATCTTGTAGCTTATATAATAAGGTTTAATAGCGTATTTTTTAATTTCTTGTTTATTTTGTTCTCGAGCATCCACGAGAGAATTAATAAAACGCGGGAAAGGTGTACAACTGCTGTACAAGATTCGCGCGTCGCGGTGTCGCATAAAAAAATGTTGTATCATTTTTGATACAAGATTCGCTCGTAGGGTTGACATGTCATTTGTTTAATATTACCAAGCAGCCCAGAGAATTTGTTAATCTTATTTTGGTCATAAGGGGATAAGGCATATGATATATGAAGAGTTAAGTTGATAATTCCTTTCCTCTTAACGGCTTCTCCATTGGTAGTAGATCACAAGAGATATTAATAAATAAACATTCTGTATTTTGTAGTAACCGTGGGAGTCAATATTAAATTTCTGGTTTCCATCGGCCTACAAACCCTTTCGAGAAATGTTGAAATCAGATCTCTATATTCGATATTTAAATTTAATTTGAAGCCTATGTAACGGGGTCTTCTAGGAAAGCTTTGTCTGTTCCAGAAAGGTTTTGTCTTTGTTTGGGTAAGCTTTGGAAACCTACTGATTTGGAAAACAAAGACGTAGGTACTCAGTCTCTAAATAGAAACAGATTTCGGTTAAATATATACATTACAAACAAAGTTTTCTATTTAATCTCTTTCCAGGGTTATTATAATAATCCTCGAAGTACCTACGGTAGTTTAAAGGTCTATTGAGCATTTGTAAGCTTGTCAATCGTGTAATCTAGTACTTAATAATAATTGTATCATAATTGTTTATTTGTCTTATTTTTTTACTGAAAGAGCTTGTATTAACATTAATTAATTTAGTTACATTTGCTCTTAATACCTATACTCGATACCTAGTTTGTGTGGTGTTACATCTACCAATATGGACATTTTAGACTTGTAATTAATATCCTATTAATATTATAAACTACCTGACCCGGCGAACTTTGTTCCGCCTAACAGTCGAATCTTTAATTTTTTTTTATGATTATACCTACTTAATTCAATTGTTACTTATTCCAAATTAATGTATTAGCCATTTCAGAGATAAGGCGGAACAAACAGACAAAAATTTAAAATAAAATATTTTGGTGTATGTACCGCATATATATTAATATACGTGTAGTAAAAAACGGTTATTTTAATATAACAAACAGACACTCCAATTTTATTTATATGTATAGATGTTAAAGTTTATGAGATGTATGGATGTTTGTTACGCTTTCACGCAAGAACAACCGAACGGATTTTGATGAAGCTTTTTCATAATATAGCTTACGTATATATCCGTATAACACATAAGCTATATAAAGTTTATAATAAGCTTTATAAAGTTTAACGTGGGTAAGACCCCGGAACACAGCTAGTTGTCAATAACTTACTATTAACTGCTAACTAATAGTAGCATCAGACAATTTGATGATAAAATATTCAATGTTTGTCCCTGATTTCAAAACGAGATTATTGTTTGGTATAAATGAACACTTGCTAATATAACATCATTAAATTTACTTACAATCATCAATTATGAGTATTTTAATGGAATTTAGATACACCATTGATGCAAATTGTCTTTCCGGGTATCACAACACCCACAATTTTGACCTAATCGGAATATGAAATGGGTCGTTTCGGCCCCACCCCTATTATACGAAATAAATTGCAACTATTAATCATTACCTCCACCTTGTAGGAAGGAAATACGGAAAATAAAGCAAATGTTTTGACAGTTACGGATACTTTTGGTACCATTTTATAAAAATGATGGGTTTTTTAAGACATTATAAATGTGCGTGATTATTCATCAAAATTAGTTGTTGTTCATCAAAATGTTACCCCATTATGGTAAAACGTCGGGACAAATAAAAAAACAATTTGACATTATATGTTTATGAATGAATGAATAAGTGTAGAATGAATTAATGATGATTGAATGAAACCTACTTTAACTTCATCACTATTTCTTTGTGGAGTATTATTTTATTAGAAGCTAGAATCCGCTCTAGCACTCTCTATAGATAGATAATAATCTCCTCAACCCATTTCGGCCACGGCGACCTCTTCAACTCCATTCTAGATTATGTACTCGTGTGTGGCTAACATAACCAATCTTATTGATAAAAGTCCGCGCAAATTCGGGCATGTGAGTAGTAGATAGATACGAGTAGAAGACTTCCTACTGAGTTTTCTGGCAGTGTTTCTCAGTAGCTGCCACGTCATGCACTGCACTAAAAAAATGACGATTCCACACAAATGTAATATTTTAACGGAATAAATTACTTTTTGATTTTTATTTTAATAAGCTTAACTGGTATTTGGAACAGTAAACGATTATTGTGACTTAACTATAACAGTTAAACATATAAACTGAGATATTTTTTGTGGGTAAATAATGTTATTAGTTATACTACCAAATAGTACCAATTAATTAACCTATACAATCTGATTATGATTGCCCTACTATTGGTGTCCTATAATTTATGTCACATATGGCCAGTCTCTGTAAAGATTGGCCGCCTTGACCAATATAGTATCAAAATAATACTTTTTTAATAGTTTAATAGATATTCAATATTTGTGACGTTACCCTTTTAATATTAATTCATGTCAGAGATAAAATGACAAACTCGAGTAAATAGACCGCAGTAATATTTTAATACTGCATCAATGCATTAATACTATTATTAATTCATTATCCGGTTAAAAATGAACATAATTTAATGACGTGGTATTGGATTGTATTGGATAATACGAAAATTAGGTTTATATAGAAACCTAATTTCGTATATATTTAATATCTTCGTTGCGATTTTAAGTCCAAAATCGCAAACTCTATCAATGATATAACCATTCGGTGTCTGCAAAGTTTCAATCGTACTACGGAATTTTAAGATTTCCAATATGCAGACCTTCTCACGAAAATTGTCTTATAAAGGGTTACTATGCCAAATCGAATGCCAATGGAATAATCGAATATCAATTGATCAACATCAAAAATAAATTTATTTCTAAATAATCAAAGGTTCATAATGTTCAATTTATTTAAAAATTTCATATTACTAACGTTCGAGTTGTTCTACATTCGAGTTGTTGATGTCTACATTCGATTTATATCGGTCGATATATTCGATATTTGATTTGGCATAGCCATTTAAGTATATAAAAAAATTCTTTATCAAAATATAAAGTCGAACGTTAACACCTAAAACAAATCCACATAATATATTTGACCATTTCCATTGAAGTGTGCTAAAGCACTTCAAAAATTTCAACATTTATTTTGTGATTTTCTAATGGACCCATAAATATTTTTGGTACATATATATTATTATTATGGAAAGAAAGTTGAAACACTCGTAACAACATTTAAAGGTAATATTTAATTAATAATAAACACAATCTTAAGAATCTCATTATGAAATAAAACAAGTCAATTCAGTGAAACGGAATTCACCCATTGAACGCTTAATTAAGGTATAATAACTTAATTGTTTCATATTAGCTAAGAGAAACTGCAACAACGGCTTTTATTAGGTACTGCTTGATATAGGTAAAATGCTCAGGGCTATTTACTTAGGTTCCTGTTCACAGAATAAAGCAAACCTTGGCTTAATAAATACGTAATATCAGAGGACCAGATACAGAACCGCGGGCCATTGATGTTCACTCTTGTTTGGAATATTGTATTATGGTAAATTTGTTGAGTTGGGACAGTTAAAATGAGATCGGACGGTCACCGTAGCCTAGTTGGTAGTGCTCCTGCCTACGAAGCTGGTGGTCCTGGGTTCGAATCCCGGTAAGTGCAAATATTTGTGTGATGAGCACGAATATTTGTTTCTGAGTCATGGATGTTTTCTATGTATATAAGTATTTATCTATCTATATATATCGTCACCTGGTACCCATAGTAAAGCTGTGCTTAGTTTGGGGCTAGGATGATCTGTGTGACATTGTCCCTACATATTATTATATTATTAGCGTTTTTAATTTTCGTGCGTAATTGTGACCTGATGAATACCAGTACCAGTACTAAACTACGTGTGAAAACTGTTTTCACAGGCTTACGGGAAAGTGACAGAAATAGAGGCTAGAAAAAAAAATCTTCGGGGTTCCAATAATTGCTGTCTGAAAGTAAGTACAACCGAATAAGATATGATAATACACGACCTGAAGTAAGTGAGTCGTTGCTCAAATAAAAACAAGTTGAATAACTTCGAGATTGTTAGTGACACAAACGAGACTTCATACGCTACTTGTTCAACAATTGACATTTATCTTCCCCTCTATACAGACGCCACCACATCAAGCTACCCCAATCTGCCAATTTTCTCCAATTGAAAGTGAACCTTATGCTTATCTGATAAAGTTGAAAATCTTTAAAAGATATTTGACAGATTGAGGTAGCTGGATGTGTTGGCGTCTGTACATTTTTATTGGTCCGCTCAAGCACCGATATCGCGCGTTTTTCGAGATTTTTGTTAAAGAGATTTGGAAAATTTAATATTCGGACCTCTTTTTCAAAAATAAATGTATGAAATTACAATGTATTCGTTTTATGGTTTTTCTTAAACATACTAAGCACACTTTAATAGAGGCACTGAAATGGTCAATGTCCACGAAGAACAACGTCTGAACGTCAAAGATTTCTGAGCCTCAATCGGGGAGAAAATCAATTACACAAAACCAAAACCCGAGCCCCAAAAGGGGTGATCCTGTCGTGGGTTACTAAGTCTGTAGTCTTATTTGCTAGTAATGGACTCTGGGATCTTCAGTAGAATGCATTAGAGCCCTTCCCGTGCTATGCTCGTCCCGGGAGGAAACTACATAGTCTCTTACAAAACCCCGACTAACTACGACAGCGCGTGTCCACCACGCACTGCCGTAGCAATAGCCTCCTATGGTATCATACATTTGACATTATCAATAAATTAATCCGTATACATAGTGGTTCAGTATAATTATCATCAGCCTATTTCGTCCACTGCTGGACAAAGACCTCCTCCAAAAGTGTCTATAACGTTACTATTTGGAGAGGTTTGATGTAGTCACTGCGCTTGGCATGCGAGTTTGGGACCGCAGTTAAACAGTAGCAAGTACTCAGGTGGTGTTGCTGCCTGAGTACCTGGGGCTCTACGGCTAAGTCGCCGAACATCGATTTCTTAAATGGCGTTCAAATAAAAAAGTTAAAAATGAATCAATCGTTAAATCGGCTTCCATGAGCACATGTGACGTCATAAATGGTCCGGAATCGATTCTTAACGTTGAAGCCAATTTAACGAATGATTAAGTCATTTTTAACCTTTATTTATTTGAACGCCATTTAAGAAATCAATGTTCGGCGAATTAACCGGTAGAGCCCCTGGTATAGTATTCCCTTAGTCACCTTACTCACCCACGGTATGGTATGGAGTGGACCTGTTGTTTTTTCTTGGCCGGAAACCACACCAAATTAATCATAATATACCAAGGTCTATCTCAGCTACCCGTACTTCAATCGCTTTCTTAGTTAAGGTTGCAATTGACTCATGCTTACCACAAACTGCTTTTTTTCCAACAACAAAGCGGTAGAATACTTAAATAATGTATGAGAACAAACTTTAATTTTAGAGAGTTGTGAAAAGTTTATATTATTAGAACACAGGTTTCCACTTAGAGCAACTTGAGTTGTGCTTTGTAAGAAAATTGTGTACCATCGAGAATATAAGATGCGGTTAAACAGATTCAAAATAAAAAATAATAGAACTTTGTAATAGTTCGTTTGTTTAATGAAATTATAATATCTTATTAATGTGATAGCAAGATAACTCATAATGTGACATCCGTAGATCTGCGGCAGATCAGTAGTATCTTTTTTTGGAGGACACGTTAAACTGTCGTTCCCGGAGAGTAGTCATGAGTCGACAGCCGTTAAGCCAATATAGAGGCCTAATATGTGGTCTAAAGAACTGACACAGAAGGGTAACCACTGCTCACACGAAACTTAAGAAAACTACAGTTCACTCTAATTAAGACAAAAATAGGCTCTGTTGTAAATACAATTGTTATTATATTCTCTGTTGAGAATGTAAAAGTTAGATAAGCTCTGTGAACACATTAGTAGTTATTGAAACCGCTAATAACACGTAACCTCAACAACTATAACCATGAAATTTACCCGAAACCTAAATGTGTTAGATAAAATGGCAGGTTAAAATAGTTCATGAATTAGCATAATATTAGTCTCATTTGGCTATTTCGTTTATAGCACACCACGTATCTTTTTACAGGCTGAAATAGGTATCCCATTTAAGTATTATGGCATTTTTCACAAAAGTCTAAACTAAAATCTGGGAATTCGTAAATATATATCACCCGGTGAGAATCGAACTTGTATCCTCTACCAAACCAAGGTAGGTACTCCAAGTAAGGGATGATTCACACTGACAACCTTATTTATAATGAAGTCTAAAGTTAAACTGCAGTTGATCCTCGGTTTAGTCGAAAAGCAACTGTAAGGCGTAGCTATCGGTTTCTTCTTATTATTTGGAGAGGTGTTCTTAGATAAACAAGATATTCCAGACTGAACATTAAATAATTTTATTGCCACCAATATATACACAGATCATAATTACAAACATTAGGTATTAAAATAATAAAAACATTTTGCTCAGCCAATCAGAAGCAGCGCTGCTGTGTAAATACATAATCGCAAGTACCACGCTTCATATAAATACTGTCGCCCCTCACAATTCGTGTCTCAGTGCCAGTTAGATGTCGGCGCGCGCGCACGTATGTTTCGCAGGCCATCTGGTGAAAGGTGCGCGGCGCACGATGATGTATTGCTTAGACGGGCCAGTATTGCGTCGCACGCTCTGCGAGGTGGATGTCCCCATACAACCAATGAGATTGTTTGATCCATAGTTCAACTGCAGTTTAAGTTTAGACTTCGTTTTTAAATAAGAGTGTGATAGATTATTATTATTTACAGCTACATTTTAGCTTGATTGATTAACAAACCTTGAACAAACAAGCTTTATTATTTATTGCAGTAATAGTAACCACCGATTTATACGAATATAAGAAAATGAAGGTAAATCAAATTCTTGAGAAGAATTCTATATCCATTTTATCGGTACAGACTAATTATTTTAAATTCACAGATAGAAGTAGCTTTAAGAAACTAAACAATCACCTTCAGTTCATTTGAAATTTTTATTAGACAGTGAAATGCTAATTCTAGACACATTATTTTAAACATTCACACTCTTATTTAAAATAATTCCTTGATCCGCCGCTTAATCATGTCTCAGCTAAACCCTTCTCAATCACTTAAACCCCGCTCAACTATTTCTTTATTTAAAAACCCTACTTAAAGGTTTCTCAGCTAAGTAACGTCATTTTATTTTACACTGTCAACATTTCTGGGACTGGTATAGAGCTTGACCAAAATTAATCGACTAAATCGGATTATTTATCAAAACTTTATGATTTTTGCTCTATGGTAGACATGGAATTATAGATTTATGATCGTAACAGTGCATTTTCAAGGACTATTGATTTTCTTCGGTGGATTTTGAAGTTTGTGATAAGATTTCCACTGGAATTCAGTATTTATTTAAAAATTAAAACGGTTAGTAACTTCAATAAAACCTCCATTCACAAACAAACGTCAAACAAAACGTCAGCCGATGCAAATAAAATCCGCCATATTTGAGCAAGCTTTAAACCAGGGGCCGACGTGGTTTAAATTTTGACATGGCTCAACCACGGGTCAAAGTTAAATCGTGTCTTTCAATGAAAAATTTGATAAACAATGGTTGAGCGGCCGGCTTAAATTTAAGTAGCGTTTTTAAATAAGACTGTCAAAGTAAGTGCCCAAATCTTATCTTAGGTATTGTTAGTCCCCAATTCTATTCATGGTAGTGTCTGTAACGTTTATTTGTATATTTTGTAATAAAATGATAAACTAAAATCCGAAATTTTCTAATAATTATTTTTGACAAGTAATAGTGTATGTACACTTTTACTTCTTAAGCTTACAATAACTTATAGTTAATAACTTACAGTTAATTTTAACAGGCATCAAGTTTGTTTGTTTTTCTAAATTAAGTGTACGGTATTACTTCTTAAGCTTACAATAACTTATAGTTAATAACTTACAGTTAATTTTAACAGGCATCAAGTTTGTTTGTTTTTTAAATTAAGTGTATGGTATTCTCTATGTCGTAATGGGTGACTAAAAGGTCGAAATGAGGTAATTTGGAATTGTTGCGTCCATTTAGAACTCACGATAAGACGGCAGTGTACTGTCATACATGTGTGTGTATGTACGTCATGCTAACGTTGTAGTGATACTGCAGGAAATGATTTATGTACAGTGTTGCATAGGAGAGACACCACTGGCATGGCATCTATACCGAAGAGGCGTTGGGTTTTTCGTCGGTACGCGTTCAACATTCATCATTATCCCCTGACGAAGGCTACCCATGACGATTATCCCGAAAAACTCACATACTAAACCGCTGGATGAGGATAGCGCAAGACCCGAAAGAGAAAGAGGCCTTTCGGCATATATGCAAAGTTTTTTATTCATAGGTATAAATACTACCTATGAATAAAAAACTTTTACACTTCTTGTATAATATACATGATATTTTGCATCACAGACCTTTCGTCTGTGATGCAAAATATCATGTATATTATATATTAAAGGCAAATTGATACGGTTTTCATATGTTTAATTGAAAGACTTAAACTACGCGGCCGACCTAATTACTGTTTAAACAACATATAACCACTTCAAAGGTGAGTAAAACCAAACTTATACAAGACTCTCGAAACCAAACTAATAATTAAACAGTTAACAACACTAGAGGAATCTCGTAACTAGAAAAGAAAATTCAAACTTAAATTCCAACGGAGGACCTCTTTATTTTTTAAGTTAGATAATAAAGTATTCACTCTGTTTTGGTATGTGCAATTTAATCTTTCACTGTCTCACTACAATGAGTATAAGTAGGTACTTAAAAATAATTGTCCACCCTTAAACTTTGACTTCCAAAAGTGCTAAGATATTTTTTGTATTTTTAATACAAAAAATATGTTATGACTGCCTTGTTGGTCTAGCGGTAGCATGTTCAGACTGCCTTGTTGGTCTAGCGGTAGCATGTTCACCCGCAAAGGTCCTGGTTCCAATCCCGGGTCAGGCCAAAAGTGATTTTGAGTCTTTTCTGTAAAAAAAAAATCTCACTATTAGCCCGAAGTCTGGGAGTTGGCGGTATTATACGCCCGTGCCTCGGAGAGCACGTAAAGCCGTCGGTCCTGTGCCTGACCTCTTTCTGCTCGTGTCGCCTAAGCGTCCTATCGGATCATGAGAGTGGTGGAATAGAAAGTGCTCCTGTGTTTGCGCACACACTTGAGCACTATAATATGTCCCGCGCAGATGGCTAATCTCTGTTGAGACTGGCCGCCGTGGCCGAAATTCGGCTAGCAGGACATTATTATTATTTTTTATAGACTTCAAAAATATTATCGATAACCATTGGACCAAAGTTTAGTAAAGGAATGAAGGATTTATTGTTTTTTAAAACAGTACAATACGATATTTTATTCGCTAATATTATGTAGTACAAATATTATGGTGTTATGACGAATACAGGCCCAGCCACATGTTACCACTAGCTGCGACCCATGGCTTCACCCGCGTTCAACTTTATAATTATAGTATGTGTATATTATAATAATTTATATAACTATAAAATTTCATCAAAATACGTTTCGTAGCTTTTGCGTGAAAGAGTAACAAACATCCATACATCTATAATTGCTTCTTTTCGACTTATAAACGTATGCCCAAAAATAGCAATTTGCATTGGATACTACATCTATTTAATTAAATTATTTGATCCATGTGTAATGTTGTATGGATCATGAGTCTGATATTATGAAATATTATTATTATATAGGTGTATAATCACAAACTTTCGCATTTTATATATAGAATTCACACTATACAATATTGATACAAAATCATACACCCCTTACAATTCTGTTAAAAATTCCTTAATAGTACCGCAATACATTGAAATCTAAATTAAAAGTAGGTTATCAACTAGGAATCTGCAATATTTGGAAAAAGGCAACACTCAAAGTAATTCAGGAAACGTCGCAATAAGAGCGTTGCAAGTACTTTGCTTCCACTTTGCACACCCTGTGAAATTCTCTTTAGACCTCTATTCGTTTTCGAGTACTCCCTCTCCCGTTAACTGGGGTTTACTGTGATTTTACGTTTCCGCTCATTTGGGTTAGTCTGAATGCTTGGACCTTTAATTATCCTGGTGTATTCAAAATTGGATATTCCGCTCCAAAACCTTTTCTTTATTAAGTAAGGTGCTACTATATTAGTGAATAATTCAAGACTGAGGTTACATTTCTAGGCATTGTTGATGGCTGGCTAACACTTTTCACAAAAAAAATGGTTTTATAATTTGTTTAAAGTATATGTGTCTTTCAGTGGAGACTGAAAAAAAAGTTCATGATTTATGGTTACAGAAATATTTTCTGTGATGTTTGGGATTCTTGTGAGTTAACGTAATAATAATAATCTGCACAAAACTCAATTTGTGAGGCCTAGCTAGTCACGAATTAGTTTCTTATTATTTCTGACGGTATAATATTTTTGTTCGTCTCTATACACAAAATAACTGCATTTAAATAACTAAACATAATAATAATGTCCTCCTAGCTGAATTTCGGCCACGGCGGCCAGTCTCAATAGAGATTAGCCATCTGCACGGTACGTATTATAGTGCTCAAGTGGGTGCGCAAACACAGGAGCACTTTCTACTTCATCACTCTCATGATCCGATGGGACCCCTAGCCACACGGCCGGAAACAGGTCAGGAACCGAAGGCTTTACGTGCTCTCCGAGGCACGGGGGTATAATACCGCCAGCTCCCAGACTTCGGGTTGATGCTGAGAATTTTTTCTTTTTACAGAAATTCCCAAAATCACTTCTGGCCCGACCCAGGATTTGAACCCAGGACCTCGTTTTCTGCGGGTGAACACGCTACCGGTAGACCAACGAGGCAGTCAACTAATAACTAAACATATTGGGACAACTATCACAGTGCCATCTGATTCCATACTAGGCAGAGCCTGACGATTGATAATCATACTTTTATATAACTCTTAATATATACACTGAACAAATAATCCTGCTAATCACACAAAGATTGCCTGAGTGGAGATCTAACCCACGACCTCTGGCTTAGCAGTCAGAGTCACTAACCACTAGACTAACAGGTACTAAAATTGCCCCGCGGTTTTACCCGCATTAAACTTCATAAATTATAGCCTACTAGCAGTGCTTGTGAATTCGTTCCGCGTTATAAATATTTTTGTCCCTGCCCGTTTGTCCAGCGTTATTCTTCGAGTTAAAAGTTCGGGGTGAATAAAAATGATGAATCATAGCCTATGACACTCCGCAATAACGTAGCTTTCTATTGGTGAAATAATTTTGAAAATCGGTTCAGTAGATCCAGAGATCACCCCTTACAACGTCACAGACTCACAACCTCACAAACGTTACATTTTTATAATATTAGTATAGATGTATTAATCCAGGGTGTCAGCTAACTCCATAACAAATTTTATTAAAATCGCTCCAGCCGCTTAGACGTTAAGAAGTAACAAACATACATCCTCACAGACTCACGCACTCACAAACTTTCGCCGTGATAATATTAGTAGAATAGGATTATAATCAGTTTTAATTCTCCTTATATATATAGCTTGATCATCTTTATCTTTAAGTAAAAATCAAATAAACCGTTTTGTAAAGTCTGTACATTATATTTATTATTGACGTACGTAGGTAACTCAAAAGTCCATTTTCGCAAGTACCCGCAATACCATAAAAGTTATGATTATGTCACATAACTCGCAGACTCTACTTTAGCTGTCGTAAAATTCTATAATAATGCTCCTGGTCAAGTTTCCATTTTAATGGCCAGTATAAACTAGTCAAGTATACAGGTCATGTTAGAGTACAGTTGTAAGCGTAAACTCAATACGCTCTTATTTTTTGGTGTACAACGGGCCTGCGTTTGAGCATAATCTATCCAGATGTTTTTCAGCCTTTCAGACACAAATAACATAAGTTTATGTCATAAGTAGTGGAGTCACGCGTTACTTTTGAGAAATCCATGACAATCGCAGTAAAATTTAATCATTCAAAATTCAAAAATTTCAAAATGCAAAATCCAAACTAATATTATAAATGCGAAAGTAACTCTGTCTGTCTGTCTGTCTTTGCTTCACGCCTAAACTACTGAACCGATTTGTGTGAAATTTGGTACAGACATAGTTTGGAACTTGAGAAAGGACATAGGATAGTTTTTATTACAAAAAATAACATAAAAAATAAAATAGCGCCATCGATTGGTCAAGAGTCGGCATCAATTCAGTACTGAAAATTTATCGGAAAATGTAAATAAATAGTAAAAAGGTATGAAAATATAATATAATACAACTTTTAGTACAAAGAAAATGCTCTAACGTAGTATAGATAATTCTATTAGTACTATATGTCGAGTTGGTGATCGCGCAATGGTGTCGATCGTTACACGAGTTCGGTCCATGTTATTGTTTTAATTCATCGGAAAAAAGTAAATAAATAGTAAAAAGGTATGAAAAAAATAATATCAATATAATAAAACTTTTAGTACAAAGAAAATGCCAAACGGAGTATAGATAAATAATCCGAGTTGTCACTAAACTCGATAGATGGCGTTTTGAAGAGTTCCCTAGAATATCTTCCACATTTCATTTTTGAAGAGATCCCGCGAGATCGGGAACTATGTGGGTAAAACCAAAAATCTGCCGGAAGTCACTATTCCACGCGAACGAAGTCGCGGGCAAAAGCTAGTTATATATAAGTCATTGGGTTATACAATTATTTTAGCAGTGATGGCCACACTAGGCGATGCCTGTATCGGGGCTATCGATGTAATCCGATTATCAGATAGGACTTAAATCCATTTTTACAATAACTTAGATATACTATAAGTTAGAAATTATTTTTAAAATTAATATCATATGTCACATTCTATTTAAATTTTTGTCTCGATCAATCAATGACAGCAGATTCCTAACAAATTTACTTAGAGAATTGTAAAACTATACTAACTGTAAAACTATAATAACTATACTAACTAAAATCAAAATTTGTTGATAACAATTAATAGTTATACCTAGAATAAGTAGGGGGTAAGGTGTGAGTTGGTGGTCGGTGAGTGTATGTCTGTGAGTATTTGTCATCATCAGCGTGATATCGTCCACTGCTGGACATAGGCCTCCCCCAAAGGTTTCTATAACGGTGCCATTTTGGAAGGGTCACCGCGCTTGGCATGCGAGTTGGCAACCGCAGATAGGTTGCAGCTATAGTACACAGGTGGTGGTGCTGCCTGACTACCTTCCGTATCCCTTAGTCGACTATTACGACACTCACAGAAGGGTAATGGAATGGCTCTGTTATTCTTTCAAGTGTAGATATGTTTATTTGTTTATTGTACATTATGTTGTGTATTTATTTCAAGTGTATATATATTGTTAATTCGACCCTTAGTAGCTTAAGCTCAAGACAGCAACCTTAACACAATAATACTATTACCTACCTGAAAAGATTTCTAATAGGAAAGAATGCTTTTCCAGTCAAGCTGCTCATAGAGCGTACGAATGGTATTCTCTATCTCATTTAAAGTTCATCAAGATGGGATGCAATTTGCACCGCCCTTTCGTCCGCAAAAAATATGCATAAGCAACTTATATTCACAAGTATGATAGTCGGAATCGTGCGCTCGACGAGTTAGTAAAGTAAAATACTCTTTATTGTACACCAATAAATAACATAATAATTGAACATAAAATAATTAAAGTACAATGTGCGGTCTTATCGCTGCTGCGATTTCTTCCAGAATATAATCCAAGGATCCAAAAATAAACTGGGTAGTGAAGGTGTTTGAATTAATTTAACTTAACCTAACTTAAACTAACAAAAGTCAACAGATATAAAAACACATACATACATAAATAAATAAATATACTACTATCCCTATAATATATAATAATAAATATTTATATTAAGAATACCTATGTAATTATCAACTGATTCCTATAAACCTAACGTAAAAGTTTGCAGAAATTGCGTAACTAAGAAAATGAAACAATAAATAAATAAACGAAAATAAGATTACTTCTTCAGTTAGCATCCCTTAAAAATGCTCCGTGGAGGACTGAAACACGCGTCGGGTAGTGGTGCATGTAATTTTCTTGTTAAATAGTGTCCTTCTTACATGTGCATATTTTTATCGGCGGGAAAGCGGGGTAACTTGCAACCAGGCTTATTTAAGCTGACAATTAGCGGAATTAATTTTGTTATTAATTTAATTAATTATTACGTTTATCTTGTGTTATTTGTGCCTTGAAAGTAAATACCCTGTAACGTAGAGGAATTTAAAAACACCCAATAACCCAAAAAGCACACCTGAACTCAGGACAACAATTTATGAATCTAAGCTGAACTATAAGAATATAGGCTACCGCTGCCTATCTCAATGGAGATCAATCAACTGAGTAAGGTTTAGAATAGTACACAAATATGTACTTGTCAATTTAAAAAAAAAGTAACGAAAGTCAGGTTATAGGACAAAAAAATGAGCAATTTAAATACCTATACTGTAACTGTTTTTTTCGTGAACAATATTGCCTGAAGGGACTAAACTTTTGCTAGATGTCAGTTTAATATAAGTACCTTATAAAAATGGTTTCCTTTCTTAAATTAATAATTCGACCTTTTAACATTTACCCGCCGTACTTAACGTAAATATCTCTCTTACACCAGCTTACCTTTTTCATTTATAAAAAAGGTTAGTTGTTACATCTATAATTCCATTTCCATTATTATAGAAATGTGAATCATAGTCCAATTTGAAAATTAATATGATATAAAATCGACGATCACCGTAGCCCAGTTGGTAGTGCTCCTGCCTACGAAGCTGGTGGTCCTGGGTTCGAATCCCGGTAAGTACAAAAATAATTGTGTGATGAGAACGAATATTTGTTTCGGAGTCATGGATGTTTTCTGTGTATTTACGTATTTATCTATATATATATATATAAGTATGTATATCGTCGCCTGGTACCCATAGTACAAGAAGCTTTGCTTAGTTTGGGGATAGGATGATCTGCGGGAGGCATTTGTTCAGCAGTGAACGTCTTTCGGCTGTTTCTGACGCTCCTTGAGTTTAGGTGACCTTACTCGTAAAATTAACCTTCAATTTATTTACCTGGAGTGTGCTCTGTAAATTGTAGGTACTGCCGCAGACGAACTACGCCGTACCGCTCAAAGAGCGAAAGCTCTACTCAACCTTATTTGAAACATAAGCTATACTATAGATACCATACGGATCAGAATATCGTCAATATATCATTTTCCGACAGGTGTTAGATAGTCGACGTGTGAAAATCCTCCCCTTGTAAGTCTACAGTAACACTTTGTACGGCTTTATGTGAATGATGCACGTATTCGATGCCTCAGCAATATTTCCAATGAATAAATGTATATGAAGCATAGAGGATCGATTTATCGGCATGACTGTGCTATAAGTGTCTGATTCAAATTTGGTTCAATGCTGCTAACATTTAGTAGAACTATCAGTACTCCTGGACGATTTCATGGAATGGCTGCCAATCTCAATGGAGATCAAGCAACTATGCAGGAACTGGGGAGAGATCAGAATCAATACTGATGGCTGTACGTGCCATCTGAGGCACGGCTGTGTAGCGCCAATTTTCAGTCTCCGGGCTTTTTTGTTAAACTTTAGGTCGAGTCGGGAGTTGAACCCAAAATCTGATTATGTAAGGTTGATCACGCCACCACTAAACTTAGGGTAGTATTTATAATCAAATAGCTGTGCCCTGCGGTTTTATCCGCGTTAAACTTTATAAATTATAGCCTATGTGTTAATCTAGGGTGTCAGCTAACTCCATACCATACCATAACAAACATACACACTCACACAGTCACACACTCACAAACTTTCGCCTTTTTTAATATCAGTGTGATTAATCTGATTGGTAAATCCGAATCTAAAATCTAATAAGATTTTTGCTGAATAAGAGACGGCTCGTATAAGCGAAAAATCTTGTTCGCTTATATGGGCCGTATCGTAATCAGCAAAAATCCTCTGAGAAATACTGACAGCTATAGCCACTTTTGACTATGACTTTTGATATTTCAGAGATATTATTTTAATGTAAGTGTAAAACTTGTATAATCAGGTCTTGTCTGTCAAATAAATGACTATCACATTAATATTATAAAGGCGAAAGTGTGTTAGTGTGTGAGTGTGTATGTTTGTTACTTCTTCACGACTAAACGGCTGGAGCGATCTAAGTAAAATTTGGTATGGAGTTACCTGACACCCTGGATTAACACATAGGCTATAATTTATAAAGGTTAACGCGGGTAAAACCACGGGGCACGGTTAGTATAAAATATATGAGAAATTCAACTTAATATGTTAAATTAGCTTGTGACATTTTTACAACATTCAAACAAGCAATATAAATAAAAGCTCGTAAATAAAAACACCAATGAGTACTGGGGATAGCTTTAAATACATAACTACACTACATAGCATAACTACAGTAAACAACAATCCATCTAACTTCAAATTAATCAAGAATATGGTCATTAAACTAGACATCAACATTTCAACGGCTACTGGATAGGTTTAACAATCCTCCACTGAAAATCAATTAACGAGATTGTAGCTATACAACGACGCTATTATTACGCTGCCTGGATGTTCAAATGTATTAATTGAATATGTACCTTAATATCTAAATTTAATATGAAATTAAACCATCTAGCATGTATTGTTTTTTCTGTCTCTACACATTCAGCAGACTCTAATATTTCCTATTATCGACTATGGTGATGTGTGCTACTTTGACCTGAATGCAGATCTTCTTAACAAACTTGACCGACTTCTGAATAACTGCATTCGATTCGTTTTCAATCTTCGTAAGTATGATCATGTATCTGCTTACCGTACCCAGTTAAACTGGTTGCCCATTCGCCAGCGAAGAAATTTGAGGGCGCTCACCACACTTTTCTCCATACTGGACTCTCCTACCGTTCCTTTTTATTTAACGCCTCACTTTCAATACCTTTCTGCTAATCATAGTAAGACTCTCCGCTCTAGTCATAATCGTCTTTTACGATGTCCACCTCACAGCTCTGACTTCATTCACTGCTCTTTCTTTGTCCAATCTATACTTCTTTGGAATGAGCTTCCAGTTGGAATCAGGATGGCTAAGACTCGCTTCGCGTTTAAAAAGAAAGTTCGTGAGTATATTTCTAAGAAACTACACACAGAAATGTCTCGTCAATAATTATATTTATTATTGTATAGTATGTTATAGTATAGTATTCATTAAATTAAAATCATATAGTATTTATTGTATAGTATCTATTATATATATTATATATAGTGTTCGTAATTATTAAGTTTGATTATATGAATAATAAGTAAAAATACATTTTATATAACCCAAATACACCTGCCACGATCTCTCTGCACTACCCTAAGGTTGACTGGTCGAAAATGCCTTTGGCATTAAGTCCGCCTATGTACATTCTCACTGTACTAAAGTTTAAATAAATAAATAAATAATGCCTATGGATAATCCTATTTTCTAGCATAGAGATAAAGGTGATAGTCACCCCCTAGACTTTTATTTTGTTAGAGAGAGACAACATCCTATTTTGGACAACTAAGAGATCCATAAATTGTTAGTAACAAGTTTACACTTACACAACACTTAAACATCTTTTGATAAGTTACAATAACTAAACTAAAGACGAGTTAATGAGAGGACCACTTATCTACTAGAACCCAAAATACGAGAATGAAAATCCGTTGCCTGCCTACCCCTCTGAGAAACCACCGACGGTCACCGTAGCCTAGTTGGTAGTGCTCCTGCCTACGAAGCTGGTGGTCCTGGGTTCGAATCCCGGTAAGTGCAAATATTTGTGTGATGAGCACGAATATTTGTTTCTTAGTCATGGATGTTTTCTATGTATTTAAGTATTTATCTATCTATATAAGTAGAAATGTATATCGTCACCTGGCACCCATAGTACAAGCTTTGCTTAGTTTGGGGCTAGGGTGATTTGTGTGACATTGTCCCTAGATAGATATTATTATTATTATAAACAGGTGTGAGTCTATGTAATTATTATGTTTATTTCGCATTGCACGTGCAAATTTATGATAATACAGCTTTGGGTAGCACCTTGATGATGGAATTAAAACTAATTTACAAGCTCGATATGGGCTCTCTAGCTCCTTGTTACATTTAACAACAACCGTAAGATTAACGTATAATTTACTATGTCCAACAGATTACCTCATGGCGCTTAGGTTAGCGTGCTTATTTGCAAGTAATAAGGTCACCGGAAGTGTCAAGTCCCATATTATATACTCGGATTATGAAAGAAAAGAAGACATATTGCCAGTGCACTCTAACATTTCTAAAGACGACGCAAATGAGTTATGGGTGGTAGGGAATTAAATTTTAGCAATTATAAAACATTCAAAACTGATACTTATGTATTTTACTTTACCGATCGTTAACTTACTTTCTTTATAGTTTTATACAACGAAATTAAAATTATAAGAGTTAAACTATTTTGGCGGAAATAATTATAAAAAAAAATCTTGGGACATTATTTACACACGGCCATCTGAACCCAAACTAAGCAGAGCTTGTACTATGGAAACCAGATAACTGATATACTACATATACTACTTTTCTTTGGAAATACATACTTATGTAGATAATACACCCAGACCCAGGACAAATAATCATGTTCATGCACACAAATATCTGTCCTGGGTGGGAATCGAACCCACGACCTCCGGCGTGAAAATAAGCATTTGCCAACCACACCAACAGGCCCGTCAATCAACACTGTATTACATGTTACCGTCATAATCATTCCACTAAAGCTTTATCGCGAATTTGTTTCTCTACTAGTGAGACTACTGGTCAGCAACGGACTAGCGTTCATGTCACCTTCTAGGAACTCCTTTTTACGTATTTATTTATATATTATTGGAACGAAGTTCCTTATCGTGCGTTGTGAAAGGGGGCTAGACGGAAAAAAATCGTATGAAAAGTTGTCACAACACTTTTTGCAGCTGTGCGGCGTGCGCATGTTTCTCTGTCTGTCTCTCTCTCTTATAGAAAGCAAGCCAGATATTTTCATTTCTATTTCGCATTGAACAGTGTGGTGTCGCGACGATTATTTTTGTTGAATGTATACAGGTTTTTTGTACATTGTACAGTCGTCAACTGTACATATTTTGCTGACTCTGCGCTCGGCACGAGCGCGCGTCAATTTACTTATTATAAATAAATATCACATTCATGAATGAATAAGTGTGGGTTCGTTACTACGCCGCGAACAACATTAGAGAAAGGAAAAGTCACTGTGGTACCTAATATTAAGTGAACTTTACGTTAATATATTACCTTAGTGACAATAACTGCGATCTTTTCTCTTCACACTCTAACTGTAATAATTACAATTTGCAAATGTACGTACCGTACATACATAATAAATAATAAGCAATAACTTCGTTCCGGGTGTCCCTTGACACCTCTCAAGTTTTTTATATTATGTATATATATATAACAATTTTATAAAAATAAGTATGTACAAAATAAATTAAAAAGTTAATAAATTAAACAGAATTATTTAGATTATGTCACGTTTTCGTCTTGTCCTACCTACTTCATTATATATTTCCATCACGTTTACACCATAAACACGCTTGTCTAAAATATAATTAATGAATGCAAAAACAGAGTACTTCCGGGCACGCGAAACATTAAAAAATCCCGTTAATTAATCAAATTAAATAAAAATGTGATGCATAATGATTAAAATTAATTGTACGCAACTAACTGTAATTAGTGGCATCGTTTTATGTAAATCATTTATTTTAATTCAAATACATTCTTACGAGTACAGTTCTGTATAAAACATTAACACCCATCATTAAACTTTTCACTTAAAGTATATGTCTATACTTCTCTTTTGCATTTTTCTTTTGGATTTATATTCTCCTCCTGTCTAGTTCTCCTACAGGCCCACTCACATAGTTCACATTAAATTTAGGGTACAAAATATTGTTGGTGTGGTCTTAATAAGTAGTAGTAGTAAAACTGATTAAATTGCCTATTTTTTAGGAGTTAGGTACTAACTTTATACCTATTTTTCTCAGTAACACGTAACTAAGTTTAATTGACAAAGACTATTTTTAAGATCTTAGTAAAGCCAGTTATTTAAAGACAGGTTGAATAATCAAGTCCCCTAAAAGGTTTTTGTATACCTGATAACGTATCAGAAGGATCCATTCTCAGATTAAATGGGTAGGACCCGTTCTGAATTTGTTCTGAAAAACAGATTCTGATTTTGTAAAGCTCCATTTTAACGACCCTTACAGATATACTAAAATGGTTGTTATTACTATAAAGATAATATTATACTATCTATATATAAGATAAATTTTCTTTAATGTTATGTCAGAAGGAGATTAGGTTTGTCTTCTCAATCAAGACCATTTACGGAACTCGCCGAAAACAAGACATCACACAAAAATCGCCCCCACGGGCTCAATGTATCTGACATCTGCCTTTATTTATAATTAAGTCCTTCCTCTTCCGACGTTTTATGCGAACGAAATTATTCATTTTACAAAGCCTTAGATCTTTTAAGGAATGAAGCGATACATAATTCATTAGGAATTGAGATATTGCGTACTGATTTAAAAATTGAAATATTTTACAAGCTGCTTAGAGCATGATTAGATTTGGGGCTACCACTTCCTTAGATTAAGTTTGATGAAATCTTAAAAGTGACCACTAGGTAGAGTTAAACCATATCAATATTTAAGTGCGGCAGACTCTGCACACAAAAGCACGTCAGCATCCTTACTCTTTGGCCAGGGGTGTGAGTAAGATCACCAGAACTCATAAGTAGGGGGAAAAGTCTGGGCAATAAGTTCATATTGCCCAGAAATTTCAATTTCCAGACTATAGTGACCGGCTTCATACATTTTCTTTGCCAACGCTAGAAAGTAGAAGATGGATAAGCGACTTACGCCCACTCCACAAAATTATAAATGGTTCATTAGATAGTTGTCTCGTTGAAAACGTAAACATTAAAACACCATTGCGATCTGTTCGTATTCCACTACTGTTCAATGTACCTTCGAGTAACAATAATGTATCTCATAATAACCCACTTTATAGAATGTGTAGAAATTATAATGCTATTTACTCACACACAGATAGGTATATTTCACGACAAATTCAGCAGATTCAAATATTTTCTACTTCAATATAACAAAATGTAATAGTAATTAACTTACATCTAATTGTACTTTTTTAACTTAACTTAAGATTAACTCTAATTTAACTTACAACGAAGTATTGTCTACTACAAGTGTTGTGTACAGCTGTAACTGGATTTCAGATTCACTCACAATGTATTAATATACTTTGTATAGTTGTATACTGATATCTGTAACTGTATCTTCTCAATAAAATAAAATATGATACCTGTTGATTGTTATTATCATTACCTTATTAGTTGATGATGATGATTTCTTCCCGGCCGAATTTCAGCCACGGCGGCCATTCTCAATGGGGATTAGCCAATTGCGCAGGGCATATTATATTGTACAAGTGTGTGCGCAAACACAGGGGCACTTTCTATTTCATCACTCTTATGATCCGATGGGATGGCTAGTGACACAACAGGAAAGAGGTTAGTTGGTATTTAGTATAATATACAGTGTAAAGTAGGTTTAAGTAGTAGAAAAAGAGGGCATCTAGCCGTTAAACAATCAAGTTTAGCGCGTGTATAAATTTAATATAATAATAATAATATCTAGGGACAATGTTACACAGATCATCCTAGCTCCAAACTAAACAAAGCTTGTACTATGGGTACCAGGCGACGATATACATACTTATATACATAGATAAATACTTAAATACATAGAAAACATCCATGACTCAGAAACAAATATTCGTGCTCATCACACAAATATTTGCACTCGACCACCAGCTTCGTAGGCAGTAGGACTACCAACTAGGCTACGGTACCTAAGTTACCATTTATTAAATAAAACAAGTGGATAAGAAAATCTTTTTGCTTAGCAGAATTGTTCGATTCGAACAAGCCTCTAACATGGATTAATGACTGTTGTCTAACGACTACAACCAGGTCCCACAGATTGACACGCCCCCCTTATCATGGAGATGCAGTCACCATCTATATACATACGCCAGTACATCAAGCTACCCCAATCTGTCGAATTTACCGAATTGAAAGTGAACCTTATACTTATGTGATAAAGTTGAAAATCTATAAAAGAAATTTGACAGATTGGAGTAGCTGGATGAGCTGGTTTCTGTACAATACACTCATTAATCAGTTGCACGTGATGAGAGCAAATGTCTATGAGCATCTGTTACAAATAAGTGAAATTACTGGACTAGTACCCTAACTACTTAACCAATGTAAGCATCTCATGGTTAAACTTTCAATGTAGGGTACTTATTGACAAAGGTTGTCACACCTCCACTAAATATGCTGCTCAAATATTAAGAGCTTTACCCTGCGGTGACTTTTGCCGCGATCACGAACTGGAAACATTTACACTTACGCTTACAGATGAAAGGGTAATTTTAAGTGTTGATTTATGCTACTGCGTAAATCAACGCTTACTGCCTCGTTGGTTTAATGGTATCATGGAAGTCTAATGGCGTCCACTGCTGCACAAAGGACGCCCCAAAGATCACACAAGTGGAGTTATGTCCATCATTTAGACGGATATGCCATAATCGCCTCGCTTGGTAGACGGGTTAGCTTGGAGATATTCCTCGGGATGACTTCTAAGTGGAGTTGTGTCCATCATTTAGACGGATATGCCATAATCGCCTCGCTTGGTAGACGGGTTAGCTTGGAGATATTCCTCGGGATGACTTCTAAGTGGAGTTGTGTCCATCATTTAGACGGATATGCCATAATTGCCTCGCTTGGTAGACGGGTTAGCTTGGAGATATTCCTCGGGATGACTTCTAAGTGGAGTTGTGTCCATCATTTAGACGGATATGCCATAATCGCCTCGCTTGGTAGACGGGTTAGCTTGGAGATATTCCTCGGGATGACTTCTAAGTGGAGTTGTGTCCATCATTTAGACGGATATGCCATAATCGCCTCGCTTGGTAGACGGGTTAGCTTGGAGATATTCCTCGGGATGACTTATAAGTGGAGTTGTGTCCATAATTTAGACGGATATGCCATAATCGTCTCGCTTGGTAGACGGGTTAGCTTGGAGATATTCCTCGGGATGACTTCTAAGTGGAGTTGTGTCCATCATTTAGACGGATATGCCATAATCGCCTCGCTTGGTAGACGGGTTAGCTTGGAGATATTCCTCGGGATGACTTCTAAGTGGAGTTGTGTCCATCATTTAGACGGATATGCCATAATCGCCTCGCTTGGTAGACGGGTTAGCTTGGAGATATTCCTCGGGATGACTTATAAGTGGAGTTGTGTCCATCATTTAGACGGATATGCCATAATCGCCTCGCTTGGTAGACGGGTTAGCTTGGAGATATTCCTCGGGATGACTTCTAAGCCCCCACGGGATGAGATGGAATGGTGATATTCTTCGTCACTTTGGACGGTCACCGTAGCCTAGTTGGTAGTGGTCCTGCCTACGAAGCTGGTGGTCCTGGGTTCGAATCCCGGTAAGTGCAAATATTTGTGTAATGAGCACGAATATTTGTTTCTGAGTCATGGATGTTTTCCATGTATATAAGTATTCATCTATCTATATAAGTATGTATATCGTCGCCTAGTACCCATAGTACAAGCTCTGCTTAGTTTGGGGCTAGGATGATCTGAGTGACATTGTCCCCAGATATTTGTCGTTAGCCACACCACCGAAAGAATGGCCATGATCACTATAAATCACTATTGTCTATTGTCTCATTAGTCTAGCGATAGCGTGTACAACCGCAGACCGCAGATAATTCCAATCCCGGGTCAGACCAAAAAGTGATTTTGGGAATCTGGGCGCTATGTACACTCCCATGCCTCAGACAGCACGTGAAACCATCAGTCCTGTACTTTACCTTTCCTTTGTCGTATCGATTTATGAGAATGATGGAATAAAAAGTGCCCCTGTGTTTGCACACACCCTTGTGCACTATGTGTTCCGCGCAAATACCTAGTCTCCATTGAGACTAGCCAGCGTGAGCGAGGTTTAGTTTTAATTTAATTTTATGCTTCTCAAAACACATGCTTGACGCAATGACACTACCAGTTACAGCCTCAGTGTTGTGTGAAAAGATTTCAACGTTTCTATAAATTGCCCCCCTGCAATTGCTTGGTGGTTAGTAGGTACAATAGTATTCACATAAATTACCTTTAATACTGGATAGCTGGTGCTTAGTGTATACATTCCAAATTAATTGACAACAGAATGGTCGACAAAACAATTTAAAGAGTGTTCCCGACAGCAGAGACGCGGTTAGTGATTACACGAACAGAAATGTAATTTTTAATATACATTTTTAGTATCTATTTGGAGGGTTATATTACCTTTGGTATCTTGTTGGGCAAAATATCGAATGTAGGTACCTTAAACCAATTTCGTATAGAAACTCATCCAGTCGACGTCCAGCGCTACCGTTTGCCTACATGATTATATTAAATAAGAGTTTTACGAGATCCTCCCGGAAAAGGGAAGCCAATTTTCTAAAAAGCTTTCGGGTGTCCTAAAAGTTTTCAGGGAACTAGCCGATACTAACAATGTACAATATCGCTTCTTGCTAGAATTTTATCATATGACCAATATAGCAAATTGAGTTGTAAAACACAGATACCTATACTTTTTTAGAACGATAAGAGTATATTAGGTCTTTACTTATGAAATTGCCGTTCTGCAGTACTGGCCATTTCAAATCAAAATAATTTTTGTTTGGCTAAGAATTCTAATTTCAAATTAATTTTATTTTAAAAACATGGATTCTTTTTTCCAAAAGTAGTCATTTCTTTATTGATTAGTGTTACATTTTCATCGCATTTCAATCTTTTTCGTCATCATGGATACGTTAAAAATTCGAGTAATTATGGAATATGAGTACCGTCGTGGCAGCAACGCGGCACAAGCGGCACGCAACATCAACGACGTTTACGGAGCTAACACTACAAACCAACGCACCACCTGTTATTGGTTTGCTCGCTTCCGTTCTGGAAATTTCGACCTGAAAAATGAACCTCGCGGTCGTCCGAAGACTTTGGTCGACAATGACGAATTAAAGGCGGTTGTGGAAGCTGATGATACACAATCTACGGCTGAATTAGCAGCAGCTTTCGACGTTAGCGTCAAAACAATATTGGTCCATTTGCGTCAAATTGGCAAGGTAAAAAAGCTTGACAAATGGGTGCCCCACGAACTCAATGATCGCCAGCGCGAAGTACGCGTCGAGACGTGCCTTGCACTGCTCAACAGACACACAAATGAAGGAATTTTGAACCGCATTGTTACCTGCGATGAAAAATGGATTCTGTTTGATAACCGCAAGCGCTCAGCAAGTTGGTTGGATCCTGGTTCAGCACCTAAACAATGCCCTAAACGAAAACTTACCCCTAGAAAAGTGATGGTCACTGTTTGGTGGTCTAGCGCCGGTGTGATTCATCACAGCTTCTTACCAAACGGGGTGAGCATTACTGCAGATGTGTACTGTGAAGAACTGAGCACAATGATGGAGAAGCTGGCGCATCTCCAACCAGCATTGGTCAATCGCTCGTCTCCGCTGCTCCTGCACGACAACGCGCGACCTCATACTGCACAGCAGACGGTCTCCAAGTTGCAAGAACTGGGGTTGGAAGCTCTCCGTCATCCGCCCTACTCACCAGACCTTGCGCCTACAGACTACTACTTTTTCCAGAATTTGGATAACTTCTTGGCGGGAAAAAAATTCAATACCCGAGAGGCAGTACAAAATGCCTTTGAAGAATTTGTTGCCTCCCGTCCAGCTGATTTCTTTAAGAAGGGCATCAATAAACTGCCACTGCGATGGCAAAGATGCATTGATTGCATGGGTGATTACTTCGATTAATACAAATAAAAAAATTCATGAAAAAAATTCGTTTAAATTTTTTCATACAAAACGGCAATTTCATAGGTAAAGACCTATTATTATTATAAAAAACTGACATGAGGTGCTAACATAATGAAAGATACTATCAGGTAACTCACGTAATTGAAGATGACTTCCAGGAGAAGTTGAAACGTTGGCCGAATCCAACATAAAATTAATAACGTGAGTTACCCGTTACTATCATTCATTAAGATAAGAGTATACCTACCATACGAATAGCTAACTACTACCAAATGGAAATAGATATCACGAGGCCAGCATTACACAAGGGAAGTTCTCATAACAGATTGTACCCACAGCAAAGGAAGTGAGAGTGCAGTCGCCGGGCATTCAACCTCGCCCAATTACGAGTAAAAAGATCTTAGCTGTGCTGCCGTGGAATACAACACTTGTTCCACTTCATTGGTGGACCTCGATTAATCACGAAGCCATCATTATAATAATGACTCTCTATAATTAAGCAATTCAAGACCTGTTGCTTTACTATGCAGTAGTCAGCCAAATTCAGTAGCAAGGTGGCGGCACGAGTGGATTTCAAAATGGAATTTAGTTACTGTACTAGCCAAATGGCAAGCGATTTAATTGGTGGAACTGACAAATAATATTAAATATTTTAAAGATATAAGTGACTGCTAAAACGAATCATTTAAATCTTATGCAGTAAAACTTTAGTTTTATAGCATTGTTTTCAATGCAAAGCTTAAATGGAATCTCTAAAATATTATATCATAAAATTAAACATTCGGTGGATTTCGAACTATCAACCTCAAGATCGTTTGAAAGGGTGTTAGCAAGTGAATCCTAAATTTCTGCCAGTTTGTGTGTGGTTCGTAACTTAACGCAAAGGGCCTACCTCGGATTGGTAATGGGTGCTAGTTCAAAACCCACCGGATGGTTAAATTTACCACTTCCCGTTTACGAGATTACATCTTACACAAATAATTATGGCATTGTCTATTCAATCAACCATCATCAGCATCATATCAACCGAAAGACTACTGGACAAATGCCTCCCCCAATGATCTCTACAATTACTGAGCTGGAAGTCAGCGACCCAACCAACCATATCGCTTACCAATTAACAATTAACCGAAAGCCTAACCAAATCATGAAGTTTTTAGTTATATTTTATCCTATTATATTAAATGTGCAACATTTTTAATATGTGACATAAATAAAAAAAAAATTAAAAAAAAAATCTATATCCTTTCTGTTTTTGTAGATTTATATTAGTGTTAGTAATTTTATAATCAGTTAAGTAGTTTTTCAGTTTATCCATTACAAACATATAAAAATTAAATCTTTTCTCTTTAGGTATTAGTTCAGACTATCCGAGACCTTCTAAAAACATCAAAATACACAAGTATTTTGATGTTTTTAGAAGGTCATAACTTCGACGCGAATAGTTATATTCACAGAAACGAAACGTAGTCCTGTCAACAAAGAATGGCTCTGAAAGTACATAATTTAGATGCGCAGCGCCCTTTTAAAAATAAAATTACAAGTATATCACCTGTTGCCAGCCATGATTCTGCAAAACCCTTACATGATCGTTCTCTACAGGAAACTACTCTCAAAGGTATTCGGCCTATTTGCAACAAAATTGAGTATTGATGAGTTGGAACATTGTCAAAACCTCACTCACAGCTTTGAAATTAACGAGATTGTTGGCATTGGAAGATACATTTGCTACGTACGGATACATATAGAACGTTTGATAAAAATAGGTCGAACGTACGACTAATCATTAGTAACTAGATGTGCTCAGGTCTTTATGGATTATTCGTATTATATACGTTACGGTACCTTGATCTAGCGGTTGCGTGTTTAAACGCAAATAATGAGGTCCTGGGTTCAAATCCGGGGTCTGACCAAAAAGTGATTATGAAAAGAAAAATTGAAATTTCTTAGTATCGGCACGAAGTCTGGGAGTTGGCGGTATTACACTCCCGTGCCTCGGAGAGCACAAAAGCCGTCGGTCCTGTGCCTGACCACTTTTCCGATCGTTTCGTCCCATTGGATCATGAAAGGGATGGAATAGAAAGTGCCCCCGTGTCTGCACACACATGCACTATAATATGTCCCGCGCAGAAGGCTAGTATCCATTGAGACTGGCCGCCGTGGCCGAAATTCAACCGGGGGTACATTATTATTAATCTGTATCCAATTTTAAATTCTAGATAGCATTGATAATATAAATAGACTAGCTGTGCCCGCGACTTCGTCCGCGTGTTAATTAGTTTATTTCGTTTTTTTTGTTTAAAAAAAAAAAAGACTTTTTCTAAAATAAAAGTAGCCTAAGTTACTCCTTATTACATCAGCTACCTGCCAATAAAATCCCGTCAAAAACGGTCGAGCCGTTTCAGAGATTAGCTGGAACAAACAGACAGACAGACAGACAAAAATAGTAAAAAATTTTATTTTGGTGTATGTACCGTATATATATTCATATTTATGTAGTAAAAACCGGTTATTTCAATATTACAAACAGACACTCCAATTTTATTTATTTGTATAGATAACAATAAGCTTTCTTTACAGCTTTAACTAATACAGTGGGCGCAAAACAAAATTTCCGCATCATACACCAAAAGTTAAGTTTAAATATTTAATAGGCATTACTGTCTCTTTAGCGATTCGTTTCCTTTAGATATCATTATATAAAATAAAAAGACATCTTTTTAACATAATCACAGTACGTACTGATGGTCCCCTTATTACTGACATTACGAGCTGTTTTACATTTTATTCATAAAATATGGAAAACGGGACGTCATATTGTTCCAGCTTTAAAAAGGGTTGTCATATTTTAACATCCTTTATTCTTTAATTAGTTGTGATTTCATTTTATTTTTATATAAAACAAGATTATAATTTTCAATTTATAATCTTGTGTGTCTATTTATATTATATAACAGTTTATATAATAATATAACACTTGTATTTAATATTTATATTCCATTGAAATTTATCCTTCGCTTGGGTGATCTACTATATAAAAATAAGTCGGGTTTTCCTTCCTGACGCTATAACTCCAGAACGCACGAACCGATTTCCACGGTTTTGCATTCGTTGGAAAGGTCTCGGGCTCCGTGAGGTTTATAGCAAAGAAAATTTAACGCGGGTAACACCGCGGGGCACAGTATTTAATAAGTATATAGTACAAAAGCTCTTGTAGGGTCGAAGTGATGTACGTAAGTACGAAACACACTGCAACCAAGATAAGTTATACTAAAACAAAACTAAGTGTAAACTCCATCGATTTTGTAACGTAATATGGGAACATTTTGTAATTTTTATAATATTATTTTTTTTGGGAATCTAATCCCTGTGTCGCGGGGTACTCTGATTGGAAACGAAAGATTGAAATTGATTTCAATAACGATTTACTTTAGTATTGCAAAAAGTATACTTATATTATTGCTCAAAATAATGTTACTGACGTTTTCATACCCAAAAACTGGACATATTTTATTATGCAATGTAAAATTTAGACATCATATTATTTACTTCTTGAAACTAGTATTTTCCAGAAATTACTACTAAAGTTATAAAAAAAATGGTGACCAAGTAAATTTAAGTTTTTTTTTTATTTTTAAATTTCATCTCATCAATGTTCATTATGATTACGTTCTAGAATTGAACAGTTGACTAGATTAATATTGTACAGTTGACGGGATTTGCACACTGCACCGCATCACGCAGCGTAGCGCGGGAGTGCGTGTTCCTGCATTGTTTGCAAGTATCTGTGTTTCTATAGAGAACACGCGTAGTGCAGCACACAAAAAAGCATTCATGCGCACTATTGTAGATCACGCGCCTACATGCGGAGAAACACGTACAGAAGCCAGCACATCAAGCTACCCCAATCTGTCAAATTTCTTTAGTAGATTTGCAACTTTATCACAAAAGCATAAGGTTTACTTTCAATTGGGGAAATTTGACAGATTGGGGTAGCTTGATGTGCTGGCTTCTGTACCTCCGCGCGTGGGTCCGGAGCAAGCCACAAGCTATGGCACGGCGAGTTCTGCGGCATCGTGCGTGATTATGACAGGGCAAAATGGATCTCAATGTCGATCGATTTATATTCGAACAATGCTCGCCAAAGAACTATCACCACTGCAAACTGAAGTCAAATGAGGCCTCTGAATGGTTATACTGCAGTTTATGCGGAGAAATCTGTATGATGATGCAGATATGCACTCCTGCACCCACACGCGTTTCTCTGTCGTCACGCGCCTCGCAATATATAGCGCAGGGCAGTTTGCGAATTGCCTTAGACTAAGGCTAACTGGCTTTACCACCTACCTAAAAAGACGCCCTCAAAGTCGAAGTAACCTTGGGAGCGTCTTTCAACGACGCGCGAGTGACAAGGCATCAATAATAGAAGGCATCTTATTATACTAAGCTTCTTATTCAAAGTCAGAAATACAATCTTGTAACTGTTATAAATTTTTCTCTCAAAACGTTTCATTATTTACGAGAAATAGAACCTATCTTTTTCTTAAAAGGAAGACTCTTTAATTTATCACTCACAGGGACGCTCTTAAGTATTTTAATGGGTACAATTCGGACAACCCTATACAGCGTTGGAATGTCAAATTGACGCCGGGCATGTAATGAAAATGTACAGTATTTTACATTTATTGTGGTTTATGATAATACAGTAAATGTCGCAGTTAATTGTGTTTCCATGTTGCACAATGGCAATAGGGACGCTCTGTCCATTCAACGCTGCCCGTTTATTTATTTGGAAATGAAAAACTGGGGTTCTAATTAAAGTAGGTAACATTTTTTATCTTGGACCAAAATACACACAGACACGGAAAATTTTACGGTGAGGTGCATATTGTAAATATTTTTGTTCTCTCTCTAAATCAACATTCGTTTTGATTTTTATTTGCGTAAATGACGGGCCCGTTGGCGTGGTGGGCAAATGCTTGCTTTTCACGCCGGAGGTCGTGGGTTCGATTCCCACTCAGGACAGATATTTGTGTGCATGAACATGCCTGTTTGTCCTGAGTTTGGGTGTAATTTATCTATATAAGTATGCATTTACAAAAGAAAAGTTGTATATGTAGTTTACCAGTTATCTGGTTTCCACAGTACAAGCTCTGCTTAGTTTGGGATCAGATGGCCGTGTGAAAATTATGTCCCAGGATATTATTATTATTAAATAATGCTTGCAAAAATAGGTTAAAATATTTGGTAAAGCAATCTCAACATATAGATTAAGTGTGTATTACGCGTTTAATAAACGCGAAACACACGCTATCTATGTTGGTATTGCCTCACCAAATATTTTTATCCACTTTATCGAACCTACAACAAACACATCACACGCTTTACCAAATATTTTAACACCTACTAATTCAAGTATTATTTATAGAATTAGAAAAGTTCTGATTGTGGTTGGAAAGCTTTTTATTTAGACTCATTAGAGAATGTAAAATATGTGACGGTTGGTTTTAAAATATACGCGGATTTCATTTGTAACTATAATAATATCCTGGGACAATATTTACACACGGCCATTTGATCTCAAACTACTCAGAGCTTGTACTATGGAAATCAGATAACTGATATATTACATGGACTACTTTTTTTAATAAATACATACTTTTAAAGATATTTACACACCGACTCAGGACACACTGACATGTTCATGCACACACATATCCGTCCTGGGGCTCTACCGGCTAAGTCGCCGAACATCGATTTCTTAAATGGCGTTCAAATAAATAAAGGTTAAAAATGACTTAATCAATCGTTAAATCGGCTTCCATGAGCACATGTAACGTCATAAATGGTCCGGAATCGATTGAAGCCGATTTAACGATTGATTAATTCATTTTAACGTTTATTCATTTGAACGCCATTTAAGAAATCGATGTTCGGCGACTTAGCCGGTAGAGCCCCTGGGTGGGAATCGAACCCACAACCCGCAGCTTGAAACGCAAGCATTTACCAACTCCTTTTTTAACACACAAATATTAAAGAAGTTCAAGTATAATTAATTTATACTGACTTCCCTTCTATTAAACTGTTTCTCACGCTGCATGTAAAAGCACGCGTCTAATATTTTTCTCAAGAATTAAATGATAATAAGAAAAATGGACGTTAAGAAAAAACAGTCATTTCATAAGCAGGTATTGTCGGTCGCAGAACATTTACCGTGTCAGTAGCCTGTCTCCGGAGCAATACCTGTTGCTGCGATGTTACAAATATCTGGTGACATTCTCAACAAAAGGCAACCGAGATTGTTTTTTCTTTTTTATCTCTTAAGAATAGACGTCTCGGCTTCAGGTAACCTTTACAGTTATAGATATAAAAATTGTGGACGGAATATCTGAGAGACATATTTTCTGCTTTAGATTTAGATTTAATACGTTTTCAAAATTTGATTTTGTTATTTTCTGTCTTCTAGATTTTATCATTATTATCATATTCTGAATTCAATACAAAGGTTTTTATCTTACTTAACTTGTCGTGGGGTAGGTACTTAACTAACATTAAGTACCCCACGACTGCTTTGTGGCATTAAGTTATATTAACACATAACTTACTGATATAAATCATAACCCAGACTCAGTATAATTTTGCCGGGCCTGTTGGCAAGGACAAACATGTTTGTTTGTCCTGAATCTGGGTGTAATTATCTATATAAGTATGTATTTATAAAAGAAAAGTAGTATATGTAGTATATCAGTTGTCTGGTTTCCATAGTACAAGCTCTGCTTAGTTTGTTTGAGGTCAGATGGCCGTCTGTAAATAACATATAAATAAATATTATTATAATTACTTATGAGTCACAAAGCTATAGCCATTTGTGTGACTCATAAGTAACTGTATGTATGTTTCCCGTGCGGGGATCAAACCGGGGACGCGAAGTGGCGCGGCAACTATCTGAACTGCTG
Organism: Pseudoips prasinana; assembly: GCA_951640165.1. Lineage (NCBI taxonomy): Eukaryota > Metazoa > Arthropoda > Insecta > Lepidoptera > Nolidae > Pseudoips > Pseudoips prasinana. The sequence goes on along the minus strand of OX621241.1, from coordinate 10,640,222 downwards.
TGCCACACGTGCATTTTTAGACAACGGTGCAGGCGCTTGTTGAAATATTTTGCGGGGCACTTTACGAATATAAATGAAACTCGTAAAGTTGTTCACGAGGGTCACAGAACGGTGCAGGTTCGTTCATTGGGAAATATTTTGCGGGGCACTTTACGAATATAAGTGAAACTCGTAAAGTTGTTCACGAGGGTCACAGAACGGTGCAGGTTCGTTCATTGGGAAATATTTTGTGGGGCACTTTACGAATATAAGTGAAACTCGTAAAGTTGTTCACGAGGGTCACAGAACGGTGCAGGTTCGTTCATTGGGAAATATTTTGCGGGGCACTTTACGAATATAAGTGAAACTCGTAAAGTTGTTCACGAGGGTCACAGAACGGTGCAGGTTCGTTCATTGGGAAATATTTTGCGGGGCACTTTACGAATATAAGTGAAACTCGTAAAGTTGTTCACGAGGGTCACAGAACGGTGCAGGTTCGTTCATTGGGAAATATTTTGCGGGGCACTTTACGAATATAAGTGAAACTCGTAAAGTTGTTCACGAGGGTCACAGAACGGTGCAGGTTCGTTCATTGGGAAATATTTTGCGGGGCACTTTACGAATATAAGTGAAACTCGTAAAGTTGTTCACGAGGGTCACAGAACGGTGCAGGTTCGTTCATTGGGAAATATTTTGCGGGGCACTTTACGAATATAAGTGAAACTCGTAAAGTTGTTCACGAGGGTCACAGAACGGTGCAGGTTCGTTCATTGGGAAATATTTTGCGGGGCACTTTACGAATATAAGTGAAACTCGTAAAGTTGTTCACGAGGGTCACAGAACGGTGCAGGTTCGTTCATTGGGAAATATTTTGCGAGGCACTTTACGAATATAAATGCAACTCGTAAAGTTGTTCACGAGGGTCACAGAACGGTGCAGGTTCGTTCATTGGGAAATATTTTGCGGGGCACTTTACGAACACAAATGACAAGTCGTAACGTTGTTCACGAGGGTCACAGAAATATTAAATCCGAAACACTAGGGTGCCAAGGTCGTGGAAGGTGACTATTCTAATTACTACACTACTTCTAAAACCTAAATACTCTCGTCAATGTTGTTAGTGTCTTAGATAAGATATTTAGTAAGTTTTAGATACTTAAACGCAAATTGATTAGAATTACCTTAAGTACTGTACCACACGTGCTTTTATTTTTATTAAGAGGCTGACAATACTTGTCACGCCTGTATAAACTATTAGTTACAGGTCAAAATAGAGAGAACAGAAAACTATCAAAACAGGAATGAAAACCACCCTATTTCATCAGATTTAATTCAACAAATTTTCTGATTTTTATCATTTTCCAACATGACGTTTATAGTTATCAAGGGAGGCTTTCACTGCACCGTACAATAGTGGAGGGTATGCACTCAAGCCGATTTAATTATAAAGAGCACTACATAATAATATGCTAAGGACAATTTAAGTTGTTTTTTATTATTAATATTAAAAAAATACGATGAGATTGTTTTTTTTTCTTACAAGCGAAAGTAGTTAAATTGTATATTGACAACAATGATATTCTAAAATTTTTGTTGGCGGTATTATAACCCCGTGTTTCGGAGAGCACGTAAAGCCGTCGGTCCTGTACCTGACCTCTTTCTGGTAGTTTAGCTAGGCGTCCAACCGGTTCATGAGAGTGATAGAATAGAAAGTTCTCCTGTGTTTGCGCACGCACTTGTGGACTACAATATGTACTCATGTCAGCTTCTTAAGGCATAACAACCTGATAAAAATATATAGAAGTGCAACCGTTAAATTATAATTACGAGTACCACTCACGTAAGTTTCCACATTATAGAGGTTTAATGAGTCGTCATTATTTTCATGCATGTGAAATTTGTGCATTTAATTGTCTTTTATCACACAGTTACATCGATTTGAAACTCAACACACCACGGCTTGTAATGGCGTTTATATTACCACTAAATATTCAAATGCTGGAGACGGAAGCTTGCGAGTTGCCACTAATGGAATATCAGATTACCTCAGTGCATATACGATTTATTGTCCCTTCTAGTGACATCCTCGCTGTCAAATTGATGGTAGTTAAGTTGGCATTTGGTAGACAATTGGATGAAATGGGTTTAATCAATATTGTCTACGGAAATAGTCAAACAATTAAGTGAATATTTTGATACATAGCTCGTAGAACCGACGGCCGCAAGGGTAGAAAGGTTCTTGAGTGGGCCATACAAGATGGACCGATGACCTTGTGAGAGTCACTGGAAGCCGTTGCATGCGGGTAGCGCTAGATTGGCAATTCTGGAGATCTTTGCGGGAAGTCTATGTTCAGCGGAAGACGTCTTTGATGATGCTATTTTTATTTTAAGTTAACGCTCGCACTAGTGAATCTAATCCCTGTGTCTGGGTACTTTACAAACATATAATAGACGGACACAAATTACATTCAGAGTAAGAACCCATAAATAGTTATTTATGGGTCACACATATAGTTGTGCCCGGGACTGTATCCCGGGACACGAAGCGGCGAGGCGTCTTAACCGCTGCGCCACATGTTCAGTTTAATCTTTTAACCCTCTTGTACTGCATCACTTTGAAGGGAACACCATACTAGCTATACTAGAGCTCATGCTGTCTATTTCTGGGTTGTACAGACGTCAGCACATCCAGCTACCCCAATCTATCAAATTTCTTTTATATATTTTCAACTTTATCAAAAAGAATAAGGTTCACTTTCAATTGGGGAAATATGACAGATTGGGGTAGCTTGATGTGCTAGCGTCTATACAATATACCGCCAGTTCAATTTGAAAAAAGTTGTAACTAACACATAGTTACATAGAGACATAGTTTGTTTTTGGGTCAATTAACACACAACTATCTGCTCCCAAACTACGGGCTTGTAGTACAGACGTGTACTAACCCACCCCCCCCCTTGTCGGAAGGCTGTCGTGAAGTCTGTACTCTTACCTAACCTCTGCTGATATACTAGTGTGAGGTTTTATTTAATTAATAATTTTTAGTCGAGTTTTAGTTGGGCGTGATCGTCTATATTGAGTTTTATAGGGCGCGTGATCGTCTAGATTAAATTAACATAATATTCTAATACATCCTATATTCATACCTTAGTTTTTATAAATTTAATTAATGCCGTTTTAAAAGAAAAGTGCTGTAAATAAACATCCTAGTTCGAATTGTTGTTAAACACAGTATATGGTTCCAAGTTTCAGTAATGATTCGTGAAAATAAAATAATATATGGGCTATTTTCTACAACTTACCCCGGGTTTCAGCTACCGCGTGTATATGCCGGAAAATGGTTTTCACACGAGTCCTGTAGGATGAAGCGGAAAATGCAAAACTACTGTCTACTTAATCTTAACATAGCTCGTAATAATTTGTAAAGAAATATTATCAATGCAATTAGTCTCATGAGTTATGATGAGTTAACCATGATTTCCTAGAATTATTAATATCAGTTATTTTATTTATTTCATAGTCTCAGGGTCATTGTCAAGGTCATGTGTCATCAAGAGTGTGTCAGAAATAGTTGACTTATATATATATATATGTATATTCAGATACTGTTGATTGTAAAATCCCACTCATGTGATTGTGAATTAACTCAGTAATTCAGTTATATGAGATTTTGTTAATTTTACGCTAATGGCAATTACTTTGAGGTTGCGCAATTATTCACGTTATCTGAGAGAAATGTTTCGGTAGCTTAAATCTAACATTCTCGACAACTTAAGTTGTAGCATGCGTGCATGCGTGCTTGTGTGTTTGTGTGAATATGAGAATACTCGGATAGTTGCTAGATCTAAGTAATCTATAGCCAGAATAGTTTGAGTATAGGGTATGTTTCGGAGATTTATAATATGTGTCGATCACAAACGTGAGCTCAAAATGCTGTAACGGTAGGCTTGCTTCTAGCACGTCCCACGTTGGATGAGAGAGTCTGTCTGCGAAGGGATCTTTGCCCTTTATTCACTTGAACGTGACCCGCGTTGGGCAGACAGATATCTCCCACACATGACTTAACGCATGCCCGCTTGTTTAGACAGTCTACACATACAGGGATTACACGCTGTCGACACTACAGTATATAATGGTAGCTTGATTCAATTGGCGTGTTCGATCATCTTGATCCGAACCATCCGAGATAGATGTCTCATTACTTTTATATGTGTGTGTGTGTGCTGTAAAAGCCGCTCTCATTGTATCGAGTTCATCAGGAAATAGATAAAGATTACGCACACTTACGCAGATTGCGTCCCATTATAGGTATTCCAAAATCACATCTCCTCGTACATAAAATTGTATATCTATTCATTCTACTTTATTTTAAATATTTACTAACTGTCAACACTCTACTTATGTGTATATGGTCATGTAAATGTCGTCAAAAGTAAAAGTCAACCATCATTATATATCATCGTCGTCATTGTGTACATAGTTATCTCCTTAATTAATAATAACTGAACCACTTAGACAAGTATCTTCAGGATTTGTACCAGTTATTTCTATATCTTGAAAACATCCATTAATAAATAACGGATAAACAATTTAGGTAATTATTTAATTGGATTTGAACCAACTATCCTTATATCTTGAATATCGTTGCAACGCGTATATAAAAATCTCCATTAATAAATAACGGGTGAACCATTTAGATAATTATTTAATTGGATTTGAACCAATTGATCTAGTTAACCTTCACCTTAGGTTCTCACAGTCGGGTAAACATTGTAATGTCTAGATTCTTAATCGTCAGTTCTAGCCATGAAAATTAGAAATAATGATCGGATATAATCCAAAGTGTGGCTGAGAACCTATCTCAAACACAATTAAATAATAATCATTTGATTATTATGGATAGCTGTTTGTCTGTGCAACAACAACAATGCCAGAGTAATAAATTAACCTCTAACAAGTAATATTTAGTGCAATAAAAGTTGAAATAATTGTTAAGTTAATAACTGTCTTTTGCCAAAGTTACATATAGGTACTTAGTATTTAGTACTTAGTATTTAGTACTTAGAGTTTAGTACTTTGCGTTTAGTGAAATGAAATATGAAATAGTAAACAGCGTTTTGTCCAGTAATATATAAATATAGAACTTAATATTTAATGGAAATAAAATATGAAATAGTAAACAAAGTTTTGCCTAATGTACTTAGTATATCTAGTTGAAATGAAATGTTTACAGTGTTTTGCCCAGTAATATATATATATAGTACTTAGTATTTAATGGAAATAAAATATGAAATAGTAAACAAAGTTTTGCCTAGTGAACTTAGCTTTCAATTTCAGGAAACCGGCTGCATTCACTGAATTTAATTAATTTAGTTATAATATTTTATAAGCAAACACTGACTCTAACACTAATACACACTGACTTTAACGCTATAAAATTAGGATATGTTAGAGAGTAACAATCCCGATTGTAACCGCGCGTCAAATGAAGACTGAACATAAGTTCAAAGCTATCATAACTAGAAACGTGGTATTTCTTTCCCCGTCCCCCACTACCCCGCGTATTCGGCGTCCAAACAGATTTCTTTACCATTGTCTTTTCCTAGAAAGGACCCGATAAATATTGTTCAAGTCCGAACCCTTACACGTGTTTTAAGTGCGGAACACATTTCTAACATTTCTATGATTTTTTTGTGTAACTTAACCGTCTCAAGTTTTATAGCCCCTTCCCAAATGTTAAAATTGTTAACAAATCCCAAAACGATAAATATTACTTTTTTTTTCCTTCCTGCATCCTATGGCTGATTATTGTGAGAAACTATAAGTGCATTCATTTACTTGAGGTCCTATATAATGCTTATGTACTTGCCAGTACCTACCATATTCAAACACATAGGTAGAAATTTCTGCATCCTTTAAGTATGGGGTATCGTAATACTACAGACGCCAGCACATCAAGCTACCCCAATCTGTCAATTTTCCCCAATTGAAAGTGAACCTTATGCTTTTGTGATAAAGTTGAAAATATATAAAAGAAATTTGACAGATTGGGGTAGCTGGAAGTGCTGGCATCTGTACATAAGTATCAGCAGACTAACTAAAAACAAGCTCGTGTTGTCCATAATATCTGGGTTAAGTGACAAAGCTAAACAATATGTGCTGTAAAGGACTATAACAAATTCCGCTCATTAAAATAAATCTTCAAACTTAAGAAGTTTGTTATTATACTACAAAAATATGACAAACATTTAAATATTTTCTAGCTTTATAAAAATAACTCCTTCAAATACCTTCTGTCCCTAGTATATACTTCTTTTATATACATACTATGTAATTATATAAGAATTAATAAAATAAAACTGTATTGTCTATCTAAGTACATTTATGAATTTTATTTACTTATTTATGTTGGTGGTTGATAAATGTGTGTGTCTATTTTGTTTGTTGTAGATTCGACGTGGGTCTACTCATCTACTTAATCTCAAAATAGTACTTGGCCAATTTTTACCGATTAATATTTTCCTTCGTTTGTTGGCCTATCATAACTTGACATTGGCGAAATTGTGGTGGTGATCCTACAAGTGCCACAAATAAGAGTTGAAGTTGAAGATATAAAAATAAAGACAATGATCTCATTACGGACATTAATTCCTTTATCTGGGACCCCAACTTTACAAGCATTCAATTCACAATTCAACACTAAGAGATTCAGACCGAGTACCCACGAATGGGTTATACAAATAGATGCCTTGAAACACGTAGGCGGAGGTAGTAGAGGTTAGCGTGACGATGCTTAGTTTGATTGCTTTATTAGTACAGAACCATATAAAGATCAGAAGACTACCTAAATTTAAGAATAGAATATCTTTATTTGCTTTGAATGTAGGTATAAACATTAGTTGTTAACATACATTTTGAAGAATCCTTCACATTCTGCCTTAATAAAGCATGCAAATTCAGTGTTAAACTAAAAAGACCTGGATGCATTAATTTAAATTTGCTTATCATCTAGGAATTCTTGCAAGGTATAATAGCATTTTTCAGCTAGCAGTGCTGTGAGGTGTATTTTGAACCTTTCCAATGGGAGATCTTTAATGCTGTTTGGCAGCTTATTGAAGATAACAGGTGCCATATAAATAACACTTTTTTTCAAAAGACTGGTTTTGTATGCACCTGTACATAACAAATTCTGATATTGCGATCTCAGACCTGTATTTCGTTGTCTAGTTTGGTTGAAGTATACAAATAATTTTTTATTACATTTAACAAATAATGCTAACTCTAGGATGTACAGGGACGATAAGGTTATTCATTTACGAGACTTAAATATAGGTGCGCAGCTATCTGTTACTTTCAGATTAAATATAGGTAGCCCTTACTTACTTATCGTATGGGCAGTGGTTACCCTAGTGTCAGAGTTGTTCAAGTCGCCCAGTAGGCCTCTGACATGGCTTAACGACTGTTGTCTGATGACTACAACCGGGACCGACAGCTTAACGTGCCCTCCGAAGCACGGAGACTCTCAGTAATTAAAACCACTTTGGCGGTCACCCATCTATGGACTGACCGCGAGCCTAGTTACTTAACCTCGCCGATCGCTTTCGGACCGGTGAGAGCATCTAGCTATGAGCGCCTCATAGGTAGCCCTGAGGCAGCGTTTTTGAGCTTTAAAAATGCTTTCTCGTTCAGTACATGCTGTTCTCATGCTGTTCTTAAACGTTGTGTTAAGCGACATACCTGACAATACGTGATGTTAGACACTATCATCATTGTTATCATGTCAGCCAAATTACGTCCTCTGCTGGACAAAGGCCTCCCTAAATGCCTACAATAGAGCTGTGTCCATCATTTGCCATAATTGCAACGCTTGGCAATCGGGTTGGCGATCGCAGTATGATGGTCATAGTACGCTAAAACATTTATCCCTACGCCACTTCTAATATCACATTACTATAGTGTTGGAATTATTTTATAAACGACTAGCTGTGCCCCGCGGTTTTACCCGCGTTAAACTTTATAAATTTATTTATTTATTTAAACTTTAGCACAAAGTATATGTACATAGGCGGACTTAATGCCATAGGCATTATCTACCAGTCAACCATTGGGTGGTGCAGAGAGACTACGGTAGGTGCACTAAGATGTCGAATGCAACTTTCTGTCTTGGTTTAACTCTTGTTTGGTGTAACTTGGTTTAAATTGTCACAGCTCCTCCCCCCGTAGGTGATAGCGTGATAATATGTAGCCTATATGTTGACCCGACCTCTTCAAGATATTCATGCAAAATTTTAAGTAAATCCATGCAGTACTTTTTGAGTTTAGCCCGGACACACATACAGACAAACAGACACACAGACAAAAAATCTAAAAACTATATTCTTGGCTTTGTAGATCACGCTCGAAGTATCCTTTTAAAAAAATATTCAATGTACAGTTTTGACTTTCCTACGATTTTATAGATATTTTGTATAAATAGCTACCTAAACAAATAATGATTCCAAATACCTTAAACGGACATTATGGGAATGTATAGAATATAATAGAGCTATGTATATATAATAGGCCGAATATCTGCTACGGCTACCATTTCGCAACGATGACTAGCCAAGTATAAGAGTGTGTACGCGAACGTAAGTGCAATCTGTACTAACAAAAAAAGACAAAGCTTTGAGCTACTACTGGGTATTATTCTTGCCAATAAATCGAAAAACATCCTATAAACTCTTTTTTAGGGTTCCGTAGCCAAATGGCAAAAAACGGAACCCTTATAGATTCCTCATGTCTGTCTGTCTGTCCGTCCGTATGTCACAGCCACTTTTTTCCGAATCTATAAGAGCTGTACTGCTGAAACTTGGTAAGTAGGTGTATTCTGTGAACCGCATTAAGATTTTTACACAAAAATAGAAAAAGAACAATAATTTTGTGGGGTCGCCATACATAGAACTGCATACCCATATTGAGGTTCCTAATATAATTTTTGTCTAAACTGAATAGTTTGCGCGAGAGACACTTCCAAAGTGGTCAAAAGGGTGTCCCTCCCCCTGTAACTTCTAAAATAAGAGAATAATAAATTTAAAAAAATATATGATGTACATTACCATAGAAACTAACAACGAAAATTGGTTTGAACGAGATCTAGCAAGTAGTTTTTTTAATAAGTTATAAACCGCAATTTGCTTTCATTTAATCAACTGAAATACTTGTTGCTACGGAACCCTTCATGTGCGAGTCCGACTCGCACTTAGCCGGTTTTTTTTAATACCTCGATAAGCCTGTAAGGCTGACGGTGAAGAAGAATATCGCCACCCCATCACATAAGTCATATCAAAACATAGAACGACAAGAAACGTCTCTCTGAGTACCATGAACCATGAGGTGTTCATGGTACTCAGAGAGAGGTTTCTCGTATCGTTACTGCGATCGTCAACCCACCTTCAAAGCATGGCGATTATCGCATATCCCCTAAAATAATGGACATATCTTTTGGGGACAAATTTCTCCAGCAGTGAGCGTCTTTCGGCTGATATGTGAACGATGATGATGATGAATCCTATAAACCCGATCCGGGTTATGAACTCATTACCTGCAGTTGAACACGCAACCGCTACACTAACGAGGAAGTGTATTGGAATAATATCTCCTTAGAAGTGTTAATAAATTAACTGACCTGAAATTACATTTACCAAATTCCAGTAGGGTCTGGTTAAGTGTTCAATTTACCGAATCTCACATTAAAGGGATTGAGGAATACCATTTACAAATGTTAAACACTGTTTTAATATTCAAAAGGGTAGTCTGTCTCAAAATAATTCAAATAGAAATGTTGAGTAGTTTGTTGGTTCAAACTTGTTGAAAGTTTTCTAGTATAGCGCATCCATGCAATATTCTAGGCTCTATTTGAAGCAAAACAACTTTGTCTGTACTGTGGGTAAACAAACACTCCGAGAGTAGAGAACAGTTGCGGTTGTCTATATTTACCAACCTATGTAGGTATACTTCATCTAATCTAAAATCTGAGACTCATTTGTTATTATGTGAACACGTCATTAAAATGTTATTGTAATGTTAAAATTACATTTTTATTAAATCATCTGTATTTTAAATATGTTTACTCATTTTTATATCAGACGAACTAAATTTAGGATTTTCACGCCGGAGGTCGTGGGTTCGATTCCCACCCAGGAAAAATATTTGTGTGCAAGAACATGTCTGTTTGTCCTGAGCCTGGGTGTAATTATCTCTATAAGTAAGTATTTACAAAAGAAAAGTAGTTTATGTAGTATATCAATTATCTGGTTTCCATAGTACAAGCTCTGCTTAGTTTGGGATCAGATGGCTGTGTGTGAATAATGTCCCAGCATATTATTATTATATTTAAGTAGTTGTGGTTGTAGTTGACAGTTGTTCTCACTATCTACCTATTTTGATTTTCCTGTTGAGGTGGCTTAGTATATTAAAGGTATTAGAAGGGTAAATGTGCTAGTCTAGGATTATTTGCTGTCAACGTGGTTTCATTTTGAGTGTCTCCGTCCTTCGGAGGGCACGATAAGCTGTCGGTGCCAGTTGTTGTCGTCGTTAGAGAACAGTATGATAAGCCATGTCCGAGGCGGTTGAACACATCTGTCATCTACCCAGGGTAATCACATACGATAAAGAAAGAAGAAAAATTGCTATATTCACTATAACGTCAGGGCTGGTTATGAACTGCATTGACAGTCTCAATACCCTGTGCCTTAGGAACAAAGTGATACTTCGATGGGTACCGGGTCATGCGGGTATCGAGGGCACAAAAGTGCCGACGAACTTGCACGGGCTGGAGCTAAATTGGTCCAATACGGCCCTGAGCCGATATGCGGAATACCAAAAAGTACAGTCCAACTCACCCTAAGGAACCATTGCTAACAGGAAGCTATTAAACGCTGGCACAAACTTCCAGGTTTAACTCACTCCAAAAAAGATATCAAGGGCTACGGCCGCAAAACTGCGAACGAAGCCCTCGCGCTTGATAGGAGGAATTTATGCATCATAACTAGGGTGTTAACGGGACATTGCCGTCTCAAGAAACACCTGTCCACGGTGGGCATCGGAGACTGTAGAGTGTGTAGATTCTGCAATAAAGCAGACGAAACACCTCTACACCTGCTCTGTCACTGTGAGCCACTGATGCATAAACGTAACACCGTCCTGGGCCAACACTTCTTGCACCAGAACGATGTCATCAATACTCCTGCCAAAAAGATTCTGCAATTTATCTATGTTGCAGGGTTAGACAGGGAAGTTTAGTTGGAGCGGCGAGCACAATAGTTCATCACTGGACGCAGTGTTACCAGGACCTCCGGGGACTGGAAATAGCCGCCACCAGAAGAATAAGAATATATTCAGATACCCGCTTGAAACGTATGCCTATATTATCGAACATACACACATACATACAACAGATATAATATGTAACTAAATAAAACAAAAACGAATTGACTTCTTCATAAAAGAGTTATTAAACTTGCCTCATCGTTGGTATTATTATATTTATTCCGGCAATTAGTACAGCTTATCTCATAAATTAATAATAGGCAAAATTAACTCCTCGTTTCTATTCTGACCACGAAATTTCAGAAGGGAACAAAAACCACATAGAATACAAATTAATATCAACCAAAGCAATTAAAACAATAGAATTAAAATTAGTCTATCATTTTGTGGTTTGTATTCCCTAACGTCTAGTTCTATGTATTGTGCGGTGCAGTCACCAGTAACATAGTCTTTGAAATCTACAGGGAAATCTTGATATTAGCACTAAAGATTTCTCATTGACAAAGTAAACCAGACATATTTTACGTATAACTTTACATAGTACCCAGAGAATCTAAGAAGAGTCGGCATTTAATGCTCTGAATAAAATATGATTTTGCGATGCTTCGGAAACCAAAACCTTGATATCGTTTAATATTTTATCCTACTAATATTATAAACGCGAAAGTTTGTAAGTATGGATGATGTCAGCAAGCTGGCTTGCGGACTCTTTTAAAGGCCGGCAACGCACCCGCGGCTCCTCCGGTGTTGCAAGTGTACATGGGCGGCGGTAATCATTAACTATCGGGTGACCTGATTGCTCGTTTGTCGCCCTATGATGTGGTGCCCCGCCCACTGCCACTTCAGTTTGGCAATTCTTACATTTTCATTAACGGGATATATAGATATGTTAGGAAGACAGAAACAACATTATAGGGATTTACTACTGGTTTAAACGGGTTTCTCCTCGTCCCTCGACTATAATAAAGAGAATAATAGTGTGAAACGCTTTGAGGTTAAAGCTTTAGTTTCCCCTAATTGCTTCCTAGTTTCATATATTATGTACGTAGATGTAATATGTATTCAAGCTGTAATAAGGGATGCCGAAACCTACATGAAAAAAGGTTCAAATAAATGAATACATGTGAATTTATGTCACATCAAAACGGGAAATCATTACAGTGTTATTGGGAATATAACCTGCACTTATGCATATGCATAACCTTTACAAATGTGCGGTAGATGCTCTAGTAGTTAAACTACTTTCACAGGGAGAGAGATACAGGTTTATATCTAGTTCGGCAGCAGATGCTCCCATATTATATTTGTTTTTGTTAATGTAGTATTTTAAACCATGCTATTGTAACATTTTTTTTTATTTGGAGCCAATAAATACAAATACATCCAACTGGGAACATATCCGGCAGCCATGTTTTTGTAACAAAGAAGATCGATAGATGATCCTTATGTAAAAACAGTATTGGTTAATTTCTATATAGACTTAGATCAGTATGTTTATAAGTTGGCTGGTTGCCATAGTAACAGGCTCTGCCTAGTTTGGGATCAGATGATAGTTGTTGTCTCAAGATATTTATTATTAATTTATTTTAAGTATTTAATAATTAGAAAATAATTTAATTTATTTAATAACTAGCTGTGCCCCGCGGTTTTACTCGCGTTAAATTTTATAACTTATCCCAGCTCCTCCCCAGTAGGTGATAGCGTGATAATATGTATATATGTTGACCCGACCATTTAGTAATATTCATGCAAAATTTGAAGTAAATCCATGCAGTCCTTTTTGAGTTTAGCCCGGACATACATACAGACTAACTGATAAACAGACAAAAATTCTAAAAACTATATTTTTGGCTTCGATATCGATTGTAGATCACGCCCCAAGTATCCTTTAAAACAATATTCAATGTACAGTCTTGACTTTCCTATGATTTTATTATATGTATGGATACGATTTTACTAAATGTATAGATAACATTTTGGCTTCAACTGAAGAGCACTTGCTCTTGTACTGATTATATTTTAAAACCCAATATGGACTTTGACAAGAAATTTCCATAATAGGCTTACAACTAAATGTGTACGCAAGAAAAGAAATTAGACGCCATTTTCATATCCCTGCGTTTAATTTCCCACAGCTGGTCGGAGATTATTATGTAACATTTTTCAAGAAAAAAACACTGAAGCAGGTACTACAATTAAACCCAGCGTACGGACTACAAAAGACTGCCCTCACATAGGTTAAATCTCGTGAAAAAGCATTCTGAATCCTTTGACAAGGTACAGACTCGTTACCGTGTACGAGTCTGTACCTGGTGATTATTATATAACAATGAACTTATCAACTTTATGATCAGATTGCAGTGTATTTGTTGTACCAAGACATTTATTTATTTATATTTAACTAACTGAGAAGTAGGCGCGACCTTTTCAAAATGTGACCAACATGAAAACACGACATGAGATAGATAATAATAATATAATATCCTGGGACATTATTTGTACACGGCCATCTGACCCCAAACTAAGCAGAGCTTTTACTATGGAAACCAGATAACTGATAAACTACACATATTATTTTTCTTTTGTAAATATATACTTATATAGATAATTACACCTAGACACAGGAAAAACCGACATGTTTATGCACAATAAATAATATATGCATCGAATGTAGTTTTTTTTAAATAATGTTTGTATTTATGTATTTGAGCTTTTTTCGTATATATGTATATCATCCTACACCCTCATATCTCCCTATCTTCCAAAATCTCCTCTTGCAGGTCTACTGGAAGAGATTTTTTCAGAAGTAAGTAGTACCTTTGTGCCATGTCATCTCTTGTATTTTATTCTTTATTTCTTTTTTTGGGGTACATAAAATTGGAAATATAATAAAATAGATGCTCGTGGAAAATACAGACACCCCCTTGTCATGGGTAGATTAAGAAGTTGATAAATAAGATAAAAGAAATATATACATACATACATACATAGACTCACGCCTGTTTCCCAGAGGGGTAGGCAGAGACAACGGACTTCCATTTGTCACGATCCTTGCATACCTCTTTCGCTTCGATTACTGACATTATATTCTTCATACATGCTCGCCGGTTTAGGGTACTTCTGACCTGACCTTTCTTAAGTACGTCTCCGATTTGATCAGAGAATGTTCTACGAGGTCTTCCCCTTCCGGTTGTATCATTCACACAGGCCAGGTATACTTCTTTTGTCAATCTTCTTTCATTCATCCTTTCTAAATGGCCAAACCACCCAAAAACAATATATATATATATATATATATATATATATATATATATATATATATATATATATATATATATATATATATATATATATATATATATATATCTATATCTTTATCAAGGACTGCTAACACACTGCCATCTGATCCAAACTTGGCACAGCCTGTACATGGCAACCAAACAACTGAGAAACATAGTTATATATTTCTAAATACACCCAGATACTGAACCACTAATTGTGCACACACACAAAGATTTGTCCTGGATGGGTATCGAACCAATGACCTCTGGCTTTGTAATGAGAGTCCCTAACCAGTTGATAATTTTTATTACTTCATTCAGTCAGATGATCGTCTACTTTGTCTACTTAAATAATTATTATCTACATTTACAACGTTTCTGATAGTTTACGGACTTATATACGATTACTCTTAGTTTTCATGTCTACATACGTAGCTTAATTTGCACGTTAACTACAATGTAATTGTGTCATCCACTCCCTCATCAATGACTTATTTAAAATATGTTGGAAATTCTACGTGAATATTGCAACGTTGATGTTGTCAATATTGGAAGCTTACAAATTAAGGGTCAAAATATTTTAAAGTTTTGAGTTATTAATGCATGTTTCGAGTTATTGTGTGTGCATGGTGTATGGGAAAACACAAAGCAAAGTGTCGCTATGGAAAATGCAGATAATATTTTAACTAGTGTCAAATAAATACTTTTTACTTTAATTAGACCCTGGCTTCCAATAACGTGTCGGGCCAAAAAGTGATTATTGTATTTGTCTGTAAAGAAAAAAATCTCAGTATTATTTATTTCTATTTGTAACCCTCGTATATAAAATAGGATATTATATTTATTGTATTTGTATACAAAATTATATTCAATGACTTCAGAAAATTAAAAACATTTTATTTGAAATCACGTCTCAAAGAAACAATTGATAATAACTATACGGAACGCGGAAGGGAACAAAGACGGAAGAATTACGTGAGCCTTTTATTAAAACCCTGCTTTCTGCCCTAGGGACGAGGTATGAAATATTATTTCTCTCTGAAGTTTAATTATTTCTGTCAATAACCAACGATTTTATAGACACTGATTTATTTGCGGTAAACTTTCCCTTATAATCAATTACCCTCAATGTTTGTTTGTTTATTTTAGTAATGATATGATGTTAATAAGACTTTAACGCCATCCTGGTTAAATTTTGGTCATCTGCTCCTCTTTCTGTAACCTCACTCTTATAAACCAAAGAGGTCAGGTAAAGGACCGCTTTACATGCTGGACCCTGGGGTGTAATACCGTCAAATTGGCACAGCAATTGCACGTGTGGCGCAGCGGCTAAGACAGTTGCCTTGCCACTTCGTGTCGGGGGTTCCTAATTTGTGTTCGTCTCTGATATGTTTGTAAAGTACCCCGTGACACATGGAGTAGATTAACTAGTGCGGGCGTCGCCTTAAAAAAAAAACAACTTTAAACTGATATAGACAAATTTTATTAACAGAACAATCCCAAAATCCAGGACCTCATTATCTGCGGTTAAACACGCTACCGCTAGACCAAGGAGGCAGTTGATTAGGATAGTAGATGATAGCCGTGTTTGAATCACGGACCTTTGGAAAGGCGTATACACAGCGGTCACACCGGTCTTGAGCTCTCCCCGGCCGTGCCTGATAGTCGTCACATCTGTTTATAAGTTTAAGGGAATAGAGAAGTGATACATCTTTCGGGTGGAAAAAGGCTCTGTACTGAGTCCTCCGCCCTCGGAAAGGGGTTAAGTTTTTGCGAATCCGTAGTCACTTTTTACGTTGGTATTCCTTCTACTACAAGGTTAAGGGAGACAAGCGCTCGCGTTAAGGGTGCCTCATTCAATAAATTAGTCTCCGCCAGATACATCTATTTGGCACACTCCAACAGACTGATATGGCGGCCCTTTGTATGCTCTAATTAATTGAAATAACTATGAGACAAGTGCAAACTCACGCCTTACTCTCAGCTCGTTGTATCCAACCCTGCCTAATATGACCAAGGTTACTCCGTAAAAAACTGAAAATTTATTTTGTATTCCCACCAACAAGAGACTGTACAAATCATGGACAACAGCGCTATGTGCGCGTAGAAAGTGATGGTGAAACATTTGGGTGTTCAATTATGAAAGGTTGTTTATGCTTCAAGTAACTACACTGTATACGGCCTACTGCAGGCGTTTACAGTCATCATTACCCCTCACTGCCAGCCAACTTTAGATCGTCTGCAAATAAACAATTTTCATCTTTAACTTTGAGACTGGGCAAATCGTTTATTATAATTATAAATTGCAAAGGTCCCAGGTCACTCCCTTGCCTTACACCGGACTACATAAAATACGACTCTGACTTGTGTCCATCGTAGTCCACGTACTACTGTATATCTTTAATTTAACTGGCAAAGAAATGAAGTAAGTACGGAGTGAATCCAACAGCTGCTAACTTCTTGAACAACACGTCATTATCCACTAGGTCGAATGCTTTTTTGGAATCGAAGTAAGCAGCGTCAACTTGCTTCCTCTACTGTCAACATCAACAATCGGCAGCACATGGGCCATGTAACTCAATAAGTTACTGGAGGTGCTTCTCATTGGTCGATACCCGTGCTGTGCATCTGAGAGTTTCATTTTAACTCGTATAAAATCCTATTATTAATAACCTCGTATATTAAAATCTTATTATTAATAACCCACTCCAATACTTGAGCCGGTAATAATAGCAATAGATCTGAACCCACTAAAATTGTCGTTGTTTACCTCATTTCAGCACCGGCATGACCAGAGTTATTTTAAATTTAAGTTTAACTCCCAATGAAAATGTGTCATAAACTGAACTACGATATAGTAATTGAATTTCCTCACAAACAGGAAGCCACAACCAGGTATTTCGTTACACGGCCACAGCACTTAGCAGCTTAATAAGTTATATTAAATGTTGTATGTAGCAGTTCCCTAATTTGGCTAAGTACACGGTGAATAATTAATATTCATCAAGATGGTTACAAACATAATCAAAATGTCTTGTTATTACAGTATATCAATTTAATTTAGAGGCTGATAATAGATATTTTCGATGCGTTACTGAAGATTTTAGCTAAGAAGGATCAAATTTTACCGTATTTGAAGTTAACTCATGAATTGGTTTCATGAACTCAGCCACTTTTCTTCGATAGAAAATCACAAAGTGACTTCTAACTATGCTTAAATCGGATGTAAAATGTATTACTGAATGTAAAATGTTACTTTATATAGAGTGTATCTAAAATTGTTTTAATTACAACTTTTAATAGATTTCGTTTTTTTAAACTAATGAATTTTACTACAAAATGCTAACAAGTAGGTTGTTTGATAGCAAAATGTTGCCCACTTTTAAATATACTAGAGAGATTTTTTAAAGCTAAACTTACTAAAAATCTTGCATATCTATTGCATATTTTTTTATTGTTTACATTTTTCGTTAATAGCCAATTATGTCACAGAAAGAATGTGTTTTGGATACATTCAGCCTAGTCGATGCCCTTAATCGTTGAAGTTTTCTGGAAGAGATCACTGATAGCGGTATGACCGCATATTGCATCTTTTTAATAACTAACTGTATATAGTAACTAGCCATTCTATGTAAATGGTGTACAATAAAATGGATTTAACTTGTATTTATCACAATAAACAGAAATCTAGTAAATATAATCACAAATACATTTATCGTGTTTACTGCAAGTGATTTGCTGTCTTTATTATAATTAATTTGGTTTTGTAAGATTCTTTGATTCATTCATTCGTTCAGTTTTCTGTAATTCATTGTGGCGTAATATGGGGCATATGGTCGCATTAGTTAAAAATAAGGCTCTACCAGCAGTGGCCTATTATGACACTGGAACTTCGAAATGAGCCTTGAACACGCACCAACCTAATTTTTATTAAAAAAGGGAGCATACCTTTTATTCCTTAAATGTTTTACGATCCTTTCCCCTGCTTTATGCCGCGTCCTGTGAAAAAGAAAATAATTCCATTAAGGATTCATTCGTACACTTTTTAAATAAATTAAGAAGAAACTTTTTTCTTTCTTTGAAAGACCCATTTTGTTCAATGAACTGGAGGGCTTGGAGGATCAGTTACTCTTTTATAATACAATAAAGAACATTGGTGTATATACTCTCAGTTTGAATCAGACTTGACACAAATGTAAAAAATTATTTGAGTTATTGCCACATCCTGAGCTTATAAATATTAATATAAAAATAAATAAAACAAAATATTAAATTAAGTAGTAGTTTCTCTAGTAAGTCTTGGCTATTTCTATTTCTTTCTTACTCTTTGCATTGAGATTCTAGATTCAACAGATTTCGACAGCAGGTCATCACAATCACGAAACATTGGTAATATGTTTCGTATTCATATTCATAGGTAAAATATTTTTTCTTCAAAAGTACTAGGAAAATAAGACAAATATGCAATTAACAGATACAAAGCATATCTATCCATATCGATTGAGCATAATTTTATTATGGATTTATTCTTTTTTTTTTTAAACAATGCCGGACTTAGGGAAATTAATACCTGTGTCGTGGGACACTTTACAAACATATAATTGACGGACACAAAGTACATCCAGACTCAGAACAACTATTTAAGGGTTATACAAGTAACCCGGGAATAGAACCCGGGACACGAAGTGGCGAGACGAAAACTAATATGCTATTTTGCTAATATTGTCAATTTCCTACCCACGTAATATAGTTTGTATACGTAGGTATACCTATACGTAGATATATAGGAAATCTAAGCAACTACGATGCGACTGTCACTTCGTAAATATTCGATCATGTCTACGTTCACTCGGCAAATATGAAACAATACGGTTACCACATATTAGTATGTACCAAGCGAATGCGAATCCAACCCTCTCAACTATTTCGACGTCAGTAAACGCCCTGAAACAAGTTACGAACCCTAAATAAACCACATGTGGCGGGTACCTACTTAGTTTGAAGACTTATTTGCTAGACGGCTTAAACGCCAGTTCGCCTCTATTCTATAGTGAAACAGTGAAAGATCGAACTAAATAATGTTCTAGCCGAATTTCGGCCATAGCTGCCAGTCTCAATAGAGATTTGCCATCTGCGTGGGACATATTTATAGTGCACAAGTGTGTGCGTAAATACAGGAGGACTTTCTATTTCATCAATCTCATGATCCGATGGGATGCCTAGTGGTAGTGGCACGACCGGAAAGAGGTCAGGCACAGGATACGGGAGATGATACCGCCAACTCGCAGACTTCGGGCTGAAGCTGAGAAAATTTTCTTTTTACAGAAAAGTCCCAAAAGCACTTTTGGCCCAACCCAGAATTTGATCCCAGGACACGTCCTCTGCGGGTGAACACGCTACTGCTAGTCCAACGAGGCAGTCAAAAATAATAATTGGTAAACATGAATACAGGTGTTCGGATTTCATTCGATATTGTTTCCGCCAATGAAAACAGGCAAATGACACCTCCACTAAATCAAGTGACCTCGTGCCGTTAATCAAATTGCTCCGTCCTATATCTAATGGACTTGTAATTTTGTATGTGGTTCGTTAACCACTAAATAATATCTCTTAATGGCCTACTTAGCTGTAATTTACGGGAAAACGTTATGGGACTATTATATTTTTATCACAGATTGTAATAATAAGTTAGCCACCTACTTAGCAGCTTGGCAGCTTCTGTCTACGGTTTGACTCACTTGGAAACTTGCTAAGGAATCGTATAAACTTAGGCAGTTAATTTTGTTATTAAATATTCTACTCGTTTAACTAACTAGCTAGTGTTTTCAGAAAAATAGTTAAGTAGTTTAGATTTGAAGAGGTAACAAACAAATCAACCAACAAAAGAACATAAACCTTGACTAATGTTGAATGTATTTTACACATGTTGAATGTGTAAAATAAGTTAATTGAAACGTAATGAGTAAATCGAACATGCCTGTGATATGCATGAGAAATATAAGTAGCAGGTTCTTTCTGTTTAATTTTACTATCTTTTATGTTCAAGTTAGTTGTATTTTATGTTTTCATTCCTGTGTGTCTTTGTTGAATTAATTTATTTTATTATTATTATTATATGAGCTTTATAGTGTGGAATAGAAGGAGATACTCTCTCTCCTTCTTCTCACTATATAGTATAGTGTGGACTCGGTCTAACATGATTGTCTGATAAACTGGCAACCCCGTTATTTTAATGGAATTATATTTATTTTCCAATCAAAATTAGTAACCACGCTTCAAATTTAAAAAAATGATAGAAAAGGACAAATTTTTGTTGTTGAAAAATATTTTTTATTGCGGCTTGTTAGACCTGAATCATATAACAATTCAGAACAACTTATTTTAGGGTGGAAACTCATTAACAAAATCTATGCATTCTATGCAAGAGATAATCCTAATCAGATTAGCTATCTATTGTCTATGGACGTTTGCAAAACTATTGGCATAACTTGCGCGTTGCAGAGCCTTAAGCATTTGCATTCCTTTTTTTAGAGTTCCATGATTTAATCTCTTGAGAAAACTGTAGTAAGGACTACTATTCATAGCCTTCACGTACGCTACAGTAAGCTGCGCTCAAACCGTACCGTACGAAATAGTAAAGTTTCTAGGGCGTGAGATTAAACCCCGTCGATGGGCGAGGTGCGATGATAAAAACTGGCTGTGAGAACCAAATCAATATTTCGTCGGAACATAGCCAATTATACAGATGGTAGAACACACACAATTTGCATGTTAATTTCCTTATTAAGTGAACACAATAATTATTACTGCTCCATGCATAGTTATTAGTACGTAATTGAGTATATAATTGGAAGATATTTTAAAGTTCAAAAACCATTGTACGTAGTTAATAATATTAATTTTCAGTTATGATTTAATTATTGGTTGACAAACATGAGATAGGTAATTCCTTCATATACAACCACTTTTTACGTTTTGAGGCTAGAATCTCGACATAGGATTTAAAATTAGAACGTGGTGGCTTCCAATAAGAGTCGCTGATGTGTTGAATTACAGTGAAGAAGTGAATATAAATATTCTATCCAAGTCTAATGGAATAAATAATCTTGATAACAATATAGCAAAATTGTTACTTATTATTTATGAAATTCCCTTTAATACCCTTGGTGCTGTACCTCTCGTGGCAAATAGGACATATTACAAAATGTCTGATTATTTAAGTGACAAAAATACTTGGCATTCAAGTGGTCTATATCTATATATCTAACTAGCGGCCCGGTACGTGCTTCGCTACGCTTTTAAGTATTAGTACAAATTGTTTGTATATGGGAGTATAGAAAGATGTTGATTTTACACTTTTTCAAGAGGTTTTTAAAATTTTCACGACCAAAATTTGCCAAATCGGTAAAGGCGTTGTTGAGTTATAACATTACAACGAAAAGTGGCATTGATTTATATATATATAGATAAAACTCAAGTAAATTTTATTTTAAAAAGGATTCCTCCTGAGTTTTCTGTCAGTGTTTCTCAGTACCTGCCAAGTCAAAACACGACAAAAATAAATAAAAAAAAAATTGGTATGGAGTTAGTTGGCATCCTGGATTAACACAGAGGCTATAATTTATAAAGTTTAATCGTCATTATTTTAACCTACATACACTGCACGGCCACTAAATACCTGCATACACTAAAATAATGACGATTCCACATAAATATAAAATTTTTATGGTATAAATGAATATTGAATTGAATATTTTGAAAAATAAATTGATCTTTGGCGTGTTTTACAGTACTGTTTTCTACGTTACTAAGTTTTTACTATAATTCCTTCTGTTTTTTCCCATTAATTATTTATGGATAGACTCTGCTTTTTCTTGCTTCAATTTGTTCTTCTACATATTAAGTTCCTTACAAAATTGTCATGTCGTATTAGGAGGCTTCAAATATTTTTTTATTTATTAATTAAATAAATAATAATTACGTCTCTTTTTTCCTTTTATTGGACACTAAAGAATACACGAGACAAAATATGAGGATGATATAATACCATATTTTTTCAGTAACCAATTAAAACCAATTGCTTGCTTATCGTATGGGTAGTGCTAACCCTAGGGTCAGGGTTACTCAAGCCGCCCAGTGGGCCTCTGACATGGCTTAACGACTGTCGTCTAATGACTACAACCGGGACCGACAGATTAACGTGTCCTCCGAAGCACGGAGACGCTCAGAAATTAAACCATTTTGGCGGTCACGCATCTATGGACTGGCCGCGAGCCTAGTTGCTTAACCTCGCCGATCGCTTACGGACCAATGAGAGCATCTAGCTATGAACGAGTCCAATCCAGTGAACGTAAAAAAGTCTGTGTACAACAATATTATCCGGCAGCAGCCAATTTAATTTCGTTTCCCAATATACTTCTTTTGACGAACAGTTCAATATTCTTGTCCTATATGTGGATTATGTAAATTGCGTTATATTTTCGTAAATTCGCATAAAGAACGTTGCTCGCTCCGGAATACGCCGAATGAAAAAATATACGTTATTTTGGGATTCTGAAAGTTAACCAGCATTGCTGTAGAGAGTGTAAAGGGCAGGGTGCCTTATTTGAATACTGTCTTGTTACCCAGCAATGGTGGTTTTATGTTGGTTTATTTACTAGCTGTGTTCCGCGCTTTTACCCGCATTAAAAGTTATAAATTATAGTCTATGTGTTAATCCAGGGTGTCAGCTAACTCCATACCAAAATTTATTAAAATCGCTCCAGACGTTTAGACGTGATGAAATAACAAACATTCGCACTCACAAACTTTCGCCTTTATAATTTTAGTAGGATTGAAAGATTAACTTATATGGTATTTGGAATGATGATGATGTCCTCCCGACCGAATTTCGGCCACGGCGGCCAGTCTTAATGGAGACTAACCAATTGCGCAGGACATATTATAGTGCACAAGTGTGTGCGCAAATACAGGGCACTTTCAATTCCATCACTCTCATGATCGGATGGGTCGCCTAGCGACACGACCGGAAAGAGTTCAGGTACAGGACCGACGGCTTTACGTGCTCTCCGAGGCACGGGGGTGTAATATCGCCAACTTCCAGACTTCGGGCTGACACTGAGAAATTTCTTTTTACGGAAAAATCCCAAAAACACTTTTTGGCCCGACCCGGGATTTGAACCCAGGGATTTGAACCTCATTATCTGCGGTTGAACACGCTACCGCTAGACCAACGAGGCAGTCGGTATTTGGATTATTAAAGCTTAGTTCTACGTACTGCATAAAAACCTTCAAATATTTTATACATATTAATGTTACGAAAAAGATACATTAAACTTCAACTTTACTTTCGTGGACCGTAGTTACTCAGTTGATAGTGAACCTGCCTTCTGATCCAAACGTTGCGGTTTCGATACTTGGACATGACAAATATTTGAGTTAAGGAATGTGTCTTTTTGTTTTGGTTTTTTCTGTGTATTGTATGTACCTATATATTTACATAAAACAGTATATGTATTTCTTTCCGCTATCTAGTAACAACAGTAGCTTTTCTTGGTCTAAACTAGATGGTGACGTGTGATTTCTCTCAGATATTTTTATATTTATACTATTTATTATTTACAAACTACGAATAAATCGCGTAATGTATATAAAAAAGCCAAAAATTTTGCTGCATTGAAAATTCATTCGTGTTGATGCAAGTTAAAATTGAAATAAATAAGAAATTACGTAATATTATCGTGACGCTTTTTTAATAGCAGTAACCATTTATAATTTCTTATATGTACTATTAAGTTAGCATACAATAAGCCCACTTAATGCTAATTGATCACCAGCCTATGGAAGCTTGTAACTCTTGGCCTCATTTACGGAGACGCGGGGCGTCGCACGTTGCGTTGAGCGGCGCGGCCCGCACTGAATTCAAATATATGGCGTTGTATGAGTGCGTTTACGGAGAAGCGATTTTAGACGCGTTTGTTTGAATTAGGGCGTTTTTTTGCGGCCGAACCCGCGGATGGCACCGACGCGTCCCACGCGGCGTTTATCGCGGCGGCGCAAGCAGCGGCAATTCTCGATAAAGCTATGTCCGCCGCGTGCTTCGCTACACGCTAGAGGATTCGCCGCGGGCGCCGCGGCGGGCACCGCCACGCTTCCCATCTCGCTTCTCTATGAACATGGTCGTATATTGCTATAAGTTTGTGTTTACGCGTGCGATCATGTGTGCCGCTTCACGCGCCGCCCCACCGTAAACAGAAAAAACGTCCGACGCGCCGCGAGACGCCACGCCACACGCGACGCGAGACGCCCCGCGTCTCCGTAAATGAGGCCTAATTAGGGCAAAACTCGCGTGTTGCCAATCTTTAGAAAACGTAATTACCTTCAATTTTTAGAGCCCCGTGTCTTTTAGGAGACCTATTACATATCAATCCAACTAGTTCAGCGTATGACGAAAAAAATACGTGTGCCATAAACTAACTTAAAGTTACTTTTATGTTTTAAAACAGTGCTTAATAAAGTAATTATCCTCAGTAACTATATTTCATCACGATCAACAGAAAAAGAACCGTAAATAATTCTGAAAAAATATAACTTGTAATCAGTGCATGTCGTCATGAGATTGTCTCAGAAGACTTGGTATCAGTTTTCGTTATATTTTTCTTTACTGCCTGTATTTATAGAAGCCACTGAAAGGTGTGTCAGACATTATAAACACGTACCACGAACAATAAACTTTTTAAATAGCCCATTACGGCGTTTGGCGTAACATGTTTCAACTTTTTAACAAAGCAATTACCTTTGGAGGTAAATTATGTAGGAAAGCTAATAATGCCACTTGAGACTTGGGTTTGTGATTGTGGACTAAATATGTAGGTAAAGTACAAAGAAATACATGGAAGAAATCTTTTTTTTTATGTTTGCACGGCAAACGAGTCATTGGGTCACCTGATGGTCAGTGATCATCACCGCCGATCATCGACTCGAGCAATATCAGAGGATCGTTTTTTTTTGGCGGTCACCGCAGCCTAGTTGGTAGTGCTCCTGCCTGTAAGTGCAAATATTTGTGTGATAAGCACAGGCGGTCTATATGAAGTGATTTAAATTCTAAGCATCCCCGTTAAGCTGTCGGTTCCAATTATAATCACTCTCCAACGTTGTTAAGACGTTTCAGAAGTTTACTTGAACAACTCTGATATTAGAATAACTCATGCCCACAGAATAAAATAAATACGTACGATTTAATTCCATATTTATCCTACTAATATAATAAATGCGAAAGTTTGTGACTGTTTGTTACTTCTTCACGTCTAAACAGCTGGAGCGATTTTAATAAAATTTCGTAGGGAGTTAGCTGGCACCCTGGATTAACACATAGGCTATAATTTATAAAGTTTAATGCGGGTAAAACCGCGGGGCACAGCTAGTAATCTATAAATAGAGCCACTTCCAAAGCATCCTATCGAATAAGATAATGATCAAACCCGATTTGCAGACATTAGAGAAATTCCGTAACAATATCATCATCATCATGTCAGCCAAATGACGTTCGCTGTTATATGAATGCCTCCCTTAAAGATCGCCAATCATTTGGACCATCACATTAATATTATAAGGCTGAAAGTTTGTGAGTGTGTATGAATGTTACTTGTTCATGTCGAAACGGCTGGAGCGATTTTAATAAAATGTTGTTTGGAGTTAGCGGACATCCTGGATTAACACATAGGCTATAATTTATAAAGTTTAACGCGGGTAAAACCGCGGGGCTCAGCTAGTATGTAATAAACGCCACGCGGGCAGTTTGCCGTTCGCAGTATGATGGTGTGCGTATACAGAGAGATACTGCCTGGATCCAAATTATTGTATTTATTTTATTAAAGCTGGTTTTTATTTCGTCCACTATTCAGGATACACATTACAGTACATTGTATTCCGAGTATGTAACAATAATAAAGGTAGTTTCTTCTTCCTAATACGATTACTAGAACGATATAACATCTAATAACAATATATTACTTTTCTATCTACGAACTCCCGAGGGCATGCAAAGTTTTGTGTGAAATTACATTTGTATCTTCAAAGTTGTATTAAGCGAGTTATTTTGTACAGCTTCAGGCATGTTATAAACTGTCCAAGTAGAAATACATAGCCTGGAGGTATACTAATTCTTACTCAGTTCTAAGTTAAATGATTTTTGTTTTGTTTGTAATAAATTGGCTTTATATTTTAGTATTTGATCGACAGTCATAGTAATAGTTTGTTGTACTTGTTTTTTTAAATCAGCAAAACATCTTCACTTTTATGTCCATATCATCTTGAATCGCTTATATAGACTACAGCTCGGTAATCTAGATAGTTTGAAGTGCATTAATTGGAATTCATGCACACCAAGCTATCTAGATTATCAAGCACTTTTTGGGTTTCCTCTTCTTCCAGTTGATGGGGCAGAATGTGTGTTGATGCTGCGTTCCATTACTTCTTTGTAAAATTTTGACTTTAGTTTGCCATAAATCTCTGGGTCTGGTTGATATAAAGGCTGTATGTTCGTAATCAAATCAAATTAAATCAAATATTTTATTTGTAAAACATGTAGGAGATATTGTCATACATCAGTTGTCTTGGTTGGGGTGTACTTGCATCCAGCACTCCATACATCATTTACTCTATAGACTAGAAGAAGATATTGCAGTCATTACTATCCTCTTATCGTTACCAATTAACCAAACAAGTCTAGTATATATTTTGTATAGTGAATAATAAACCCGTCCCCGTAACAAGACTTATCCTTCTCAAAGAATTATTATCTCAAAACTGAGAAATCATAAATTTAACCGTCTGGCAGATATTAAAACTGTACCATTTACCAATGCAAGGTCTCTTGCTGTTACGATATTATACATGATACACACCGGCAGATAAAATTTACGTGTTTCATTTAATTGAAGACTGCCCTGTTGGTGTCGCGGTTAGTGAAACTGACTGCTAAGCAAGACGTCGTGGATTCGATTCCCAATCGTGGCAAATATTGTTGTGATGAACGGGATTATTAGTGTTGTGTCTGTGTGTAATTTGTCTATAATATGTATGTATTTAGAAATATTAAGTATTTTGATCAGTTGTCTGGTTGCTATAGTACAGGTTAGTTTGGGACCACATAGCAGTATGTTAGTTGTCTCAAGATATTTATTTATAATTTATGGTGTCCCAGTTTTGAGATTAGTTTTACATTTTGCATTGATGAAAATGCAATAAAACTGCTATTTTATCACCAATTATACGAAGAAGCAAATACGCTCCTTTGAAAAAACTAAAGCATCAACTACAGCCAAAATATCTTTTTGACTTGCATTCTCCTTTAAAGAAAATATTAATAAAAGAACGATGCCTTCCATGGATTACAGATACAATCAGGGAAATGATGCGTACACGTGACAGGTATCAAAATAGGTCTAGATTAACTAAGTCTACTGTCCATATTGACTTCTATAAGCATTTAAAATATGAAGTCAGAGCTGCTCTTGAACGTGAAAAAACAGCTTATTACAAACATTATATTAATAAAAATATTAAACAACCTAAAATGTTATGGAAAAATTTAAAAACTACACTCAGTAAAAAAAATACTCATTACCCAGATTTACCTAAAAACTGCAGTAATCCTGATATCTTGAATAAATATTTTTTGGAGATATCTGGCCCAGATAATATTTCAATATCCCAGTTGACTTTCTATGAGCATAACAGATTTGGTAGTGGTCAATTTCATCTTGGGCTTGTAACTGAGAATGAGGTACTAAAAATAATAAAAAAATTAAAATCAAATGCTATGGGAGTGGATGACATATCTCTGGCGATGCTTCTGTTGACTCTACCTCATACGCTTACCTCAATTACCAGTATTATAAATAAGTCATTGTTAACATCAAAATTTCCGGATCTATGGAAGATAGCAATCGTAAAGCCAATAGCCAAAAATTCTAGTCCCTCTGGGCCAGGTGACCTACGTCCAATATCCTTATTACCCTGCTTGTCTAAAATCTTAGAGCGGGTGGTGTGTGACCAGTTAACCAAGTATCTCGAGCAGTTTAATATATTACCTACACATCAGTCAGGATTCCGAGGGGGTTATAGTACCTCCTCGGCCTTGATTGATGTTGTGGATAATCTGCTTGAGGCTGGAGATCAGGGCAAAGGGTCCATACTAACCTTACTTGATTTTTCTCGTGCGTTTGACTCTATAAATGTTTCACTATTGCTATCTAAACTTGCATACTACGGTTGCACAGCGGAAACAGTCAAATGGTTTCATAGCTATCTCAGTGATAGGTATCAGTTTGTTCGGATAAGAAATGATCGGAGTGGTAACGAAGCCTCTTCCTCTTACTCTCGAGTGTCAAGAGGAGTTCCTCAGGGATCGATATTGGGGCCAATACTTTTCATCTTATACAGTACAGATATCACCACTGTCATAAAACACTGTAAATATCATCTCTATGCTGATGACCTCCAGCTTTTCATTTCCTTTCATCCATCTGATTGTGAGCTTTCTGTAAAAAATATGAATGAAGATTTAGAGAGTGTTGCAAACTGGGCTTCTCAGAACTCATTAGTGCTAAATCCTAGTAAATCCAAACATATACTAATGGGATCTAGAAATATCATCAAGCAGGTAGAACAGAAACCCCCTATCGTTAAAATAGGAGACTGTTTGATAGAGCGGGTAATGGAGGCACGAAACCTTGGGGTTGTTTTTGATGGTCAGTTAAAATTTGAAACACATGTTGTACAAGCTGTACAAAACTGTTTCTATCGTCTCAAGCTACTCTACCGGGTTCGCCCATACATAAGTGTTGATGTGCGGATTATGCTCTGTGAGTCTCTCATCCTCTCAAAACTAAACTATGCCGACACAATGTATGGGACATGTCTGCTTGCTCGAACTGAGAGGCTAATACAAAGAGTTCAGAACGCATGTGCTAGATTCTGCTACAATGTGCCTCCTAGATCACACATAACCCCTTATCTGAATAGTGGTAATATGCTAAAAATGATGGCTCGCAGAAAACTACATCTTGCTACTCTGCTATTTGGTGTGGTGGCAACAGGTAAACCAGGTTATTTATATAATAAATTGACTTGGTCGCATGATCAGAACTCACATAAAACTAGGGCCTCTTCGTACCTATTGATAACTCCTAAACATAGGACTAATGCGTTCCGCGGCAGTTTCCGATTCGCCGCTAGTCATATCTGGAACGTTTTATTGCCGCCTCTTCGTGCGCTGCGAACAAAACATTGCTTTAAAGAACATTTCAGGACGCATTTACTCGAAAAACAAAAAACTGATCAATTGTAATTGTAACTTACTTACTTAGGTTATGCACGTCGCCAGCCAAGGCCATAGCAAGTATTCCCGGTCTTTTTCTTATTTTATTATTAAACTGCCCGGATCATGTAAATATCACAAAACACGTGGCAAGGATCTTTTTCTTATTAAACTGCCCACATTCACATTCATATTTATCGTAATATTTTATACTTTGACAGTTTTTGATAGGTAAACACAGCAATGACGCAATACTAGTTGTTTATATTCTCTTTGATGACATTTAAAGTGGTTGGAGTCGCAACCAAACGCTACTACAGGTCGATACGCATGATAATTTTGTAATTTAATTAGTAGTTTTTTAAGCGCTATCGGAAGATCAGCGTTGCAGTAATTATTATTATTTACTGTAACATTTGCTGAGGTAGACGCCTTTCCTAGCTAGTACTAATAATGTTGCATGCTTCATTAGTATTATATAAACTAAACGTAATTAATTATAGTGTCTAAACTAAGTTAAGGATTATCTGTGCTTGTTGGGAATAAACCTTTTTTATTTATTTATTTATTTTATTTATATTGTTACGAAAATAGTCAATGGACTAGTCGGCCACAACTTCTACTCGCCGCAAAAGTATTTGGGTTATTCCCTACGATACATGATTCAGAATAAGTTTAAATCCGACCAAAGTCGAAGGGTTATCGAGTCCCTATTGAGTGTTCGAAGTCTTCAAAGTTGATGTGGGTTAGTCACAGTATAAAAAATTACAGAAGGGTACTTTGAAAAATATAAATAATATCTATAATGTCCAATTTATTGTTTACTCTTACTTATTTTCCGATCAATAAACACGAAATACGAACTGTTTTGTTCTTGTAACTCCAATCACCACGCTTTTAATTGGTCATCATCATCTCAGCCAAAGTAAGTCCACTGCTGGATAAAAGCCTCCCCAAAGAATGGGGGTATGCCATAATCGCGATTGGCGATCGCAGTTTGATTGTCATAGTTCACATAAAAACGCTGCTGCCCTTTCTCTGGTAGGTATTACCTCAGTCAATTTCTACGCCCCCACGGGATGAGATGCGCTGATGAATATCATCATGCCGTCACCACACAGCAAATTTGAACTCCATATATAATGTTGACTTTCCTACTCAGCGAGACGCTGGTGCCTGTTTTCTATTTACTCCGTACTATTTTTTTTCATGACCACATAGCAGAATTACTTTGTATAGGGCTCGCACATAATTGTCCAGTGCAGGAGTTAAAGCCAAAATATAGGGCCACGGTGGTGGTTGTCCAGGGATTACCATAATCGCTGCTTCATCCGTGCAGATATATGGCGATACTTGAAGTCGTATGGCCATTATAGATCTAGATCTAATATCTAATCTAGATCTAGATATAGATTGATAGATAGATAACTCTTTATTGCACACCAAAGACATAAACTTAGAGTAAAAAAAAAACAAAGATATCTTGCGCTTAGAAATCTTACTCTAATTTTATTTACTGCGACGGCGTACTTAGGTACGGCGTAATTTTAGCAATATATAATCGAATCCCTAGAACTTTTCTGTTTCACGAAATTTGATGAGACATAATAAATTGGATTCTAGGTACCTTCTAAGAGAAGCTTTTTGTTGAGTTTCCTATACTTCGGTAGCACTGTGGAATTGGATTGACAATATGGGACACGTTTATAAAAGCTTATTTAAAGCATTATATTTCGTAGTAATCAGAACCAGATTCCATTTGGGAATATTTTTTAGACCATAAAATGTAGGTATAACTTTTCTTCTGATTCATTTCAGTGAGGACC
This sequence comes from Pseudoips prasinana, assembly GCA_951640165.1. Classification (NCBI taxonomy): domain Eukaryota; kingdom Metazoa; phylum Arthropoda; class Insecta; order Lepidoptera; family Nolidae; genus Pseudoips; species Pseudoips prasinana. The sequence goes on along the minus strand of OX621241.1, from coordinate 10,608,504 downwards.
AAAATAATATACATGCTCAATATTGTTAAATATACATCTCACAAATAGACACAATATAAATCTCACAAGTAGGATTGTTCGAAAGTGCATAGGTACATTAATTTTATATACATACATACATAGACTCACGCCTGTTTCCCAGAGAGGTAGGCAAAGACAACGGATTTCCATCTATCATGATCTTTGCACACGGCTTTTGCCTCGATTACTGTCATTATATTCTTCATACATGTTCGACGGTTTAGGATACTTCTGACCTGCCGTTTCTTGAGAACGTCTCCGACTTGGTCAGAGAATGTTCGACGAGGTCTTTTCCTTCCGGTTGTCCCATTCACACAGGCCAGGTATAATTCTTTGGTCAATCTTCTTTCATTCATCCTTTCTAAATGGCCAAACCGTCTAATTTTATATAATATACCAAAATACGCAAGCGAGATAGCTGCGACCTGAATTACCTTTCTTGACCTGAAATAAATGAATGAAAGAAGATTGACAATAGAAGTATACCTGGCATGTATGAATTGTACAACTGAAAGGGGAAGTCCTCTTAGAAAAGTCTCTGACCAAATCTGTGTGCTGTTATTCTCAAGAAAGGGCAGGTCAGAAGTACCCTAAACCGGTGAGCATTGTATTAAGAAAATTATGACAGTAAACGAAAGAAAATAGGAGTGCCCAGATCGTGACAAACGGAAATCCGTTGTCTCTGCCTATCCCTCTGAGAAACAAGCGTGAGTCTATGTATATATGAACATTTAACTTAATTTGTCCATTCAATTAACCGAGTAGCCTGGCCAGTTGGCTGAATTCCATGAATTATTAATATAAATTCTCAATAAATAAAGCTGTATTCAATTCAATATGAACCTCGATGTATGCAGTAATATAAATATTTAATAGGTTAATACTGATATTGACTATACATACTCACCGCTTTAGAGTACTTCTGACCTGTCCTTTCTTGAGAATAACAACACACAGATTTAGTCGGGCACTAGCATATTATACCCATTGTAGAGATGGGTGAGGCCTTTATTCAGCAGTGGACGTCTTTCGACTGATATGATGATGATGATATAGAATGCATCCATAGCAACGAAGCATAACACATCTCTGATAGAAAAGCACCCTTAGGAAGACAAAGTTTCTCAAAGATACCCCTATTAAGCGGCCAGTGCAGGCTTGTCCCTGTAGACTATACTAAGCATTGGTCATCAATCACACTAATATTATAAAGGTGAAAGTTTGTGAGTGTGTATGTTTGATACTTCTTCACGTCTAAATTTCAATAAAATTTGGTATGGAGATAGCTGACATTCTGGATAAACACATAGACTAAAATTTATAAAGTTTAACGCGGGTAAAACCGCGGGTCAGAATACCTAGTATCTAATTATTCCATATTTAAACCCTAATGAGTTATTTCACCTATATAAATGTACAAAGCACCTTCTAATTTGATTAAAAACGCCCAAATGAATTTATGTTTGAGCTCATAATCACCGAAAACATTTTCTTTTACCCAATATTAAACCTTTGTCGAAAACTGGCTTTGATGAACAAATTATATTGTGATTGAATTAGTGAGACATTTACTTATTGAACCCTGTCCCAAATTTAAGCCAAGCAAGATTGAAAAGTTATAAATCTCTCATGCGGAAAGTATTCTTACCAAAGCAATTCCAGATTTTACTATGAAACTTATAGGTACTTCAGGCGCTCATAGCCAGCTGCTCTCCATAAATTATTGGCGAGGTTAAGCAACCAGGCACACGGTCCGTCCATAGATGGGTGACCGCCAAAGTGGTTTAATTTCTGAGCATCTCCGTGCTTGGAGGGCGTGAAGGGCACGTTAAGCTGTCGGTCCCGGTTTTAGCCAATAGGCAACAGTCGTTACGCCATGTCAGAAGTCTAATGGGCGGCTTAAACAGCTAGGGACACTAGGGTGCCCATACGAAAAGTAAGTAAGTAAGACAAGCATAGGGAGGGCACTAAGATGTTCTGATTGAGAATGTCATGCAGTGATCTGCCATATTATGATTTTTTAACCACAGCATGTAATGAAATTTATCCTGATAATTATCATTCACTGAAAAATAAGAAAAGATTTTTTTATACACTCTGACCGATAAAAGCTACTTATAAAACTAATACCTTTATTATACGGAATTGCTTACACCTGTGTTTTAGTTCTTAGATTAGCTGCATTGTTTATTGATATTATAATAATATCCCGGGACTAAACAGCTGGGACAAATTAAGTAGAGCTTGTACTATGGAAACCAGATAACTGATATACTACTTATACTACGCTTCTTTTGTAAATACATACTTATATAGATAATTACACCCAAACTCAGGACAAACCGACACGTTTATGTCCACAAATATCTGTCCTGGGTGGGAATCAAACTCAAGACCTGCAGCGTGTACCTAAGGCAAATATTAACCAACTGCATACTGAAGAAATGACTAAAATGGTATCTATTTAATAATACAGAAACATACAATAAAACATAGCATTCAAGACGCCAACTGCGGGTATGTTGTCCAAAAAGCTGGTGACTTTACTTCATTGCATAGTCAAGCTGATACACGGGCCGAGTTATAAGCCACCTCATAGAACAACAAGTTTAAGTTTCAACAAAGCATCTGGGCAATTCCTCCTTAGTTAAATCATTAGGTGTATTCATTACATTAAGTTTGTAATAAATTCAGATCACTTGTTATCGTGCCTGTTTTGTCCCTTCTATATTGAGGTGGACATACAGGAAATTATTATTATTACAGCGGATCTTTCCAGTATAAGTACGGTCGTTTAATTCAGTATAAAAACCCAGTACGTCCTCTCCCACCGCTTTACTACAGCTCAACTGATACGGTCCGGCGAAAATACTAGAGAACTTTATAATCCAGAATAACACCTGGCAGTACTTTACAAACACATTATGCTAAGCCGAAATGGCCATTACGGAGAGCTCGAAGTAAATTCAACGCGGCTATATTTCCTCAGTGTCTTCTTAACATCGTTAAATCTGGAAAATGCAGTGCTAGTGAACAAAGTCTTGGCATGCATCGGTTACATTTGTTTTATACGATTGGCAAAAAGCCAAACTTTAAAAAGGATGGCCCACCTGACTTTCGTTTTGGTGCCAGAGTTTTATTGTATTAACAACTATTATTGTTTATCTTTTGTAGCTTTAAATAAAGGTCTAAAAATTCTCGTATAGGAGCCGGATAAAGAACTGCCTTACTCTCATTGCGCTCATAGGGGTGTTTAAGCTTTGACTTTTTGAACATCAAAAGTGAATCTACACACTACTGATATAAAGTAGGTATATGAATGTAAAAAAAAACATAGTGATATGAAAATAATATCCCTAAAACAAAGGTGATATAGGCTCACGAGAAACAAGGGTTGTTACTGTGCAAAGGCTTCACAGTTATAAATCCTCTGTTACTCTTGACTACCTACTATTTTAGTTAATTTAATATATTGAAGATAGCCAATTTAGATTTGCCTGTACGATTTTCATCATTCCACGTCATTCACGTATGATTATGCTATTGTCGAGTGATAATTGATATTCTTGAGTTTTATTTATAAATATTTGGATTAGAAACTATATATAAAATATACGTGGATTAGGACACATAAAGAAAACTGTACCTAGCTTTTAAATAATTAGGTAGATTGTCGTAAAATATAGCTGACAATAATTTTGATTGAACTATCCCAAAAGAAACACCGTTCTGGAGAAATTTATACTGAAATCTATTCAAATTTATTAAATGAATATAATATTTCTCTGTCTGTAAGTCAAATATTGTATCTACCACATACAGAAAAAGAAAACAAAGAAAATGTTCTATATAACAAGGTTAATTTCAAACAAAACATGAAACAGAAAGGTACCAGGTATCTTAAAGAAAAATCAGAATTGGATTTCAAGTGGAAGCCCTTAAAACAGGTGCTTACTTAAAAGGAAATGATTTGTTCGACACAGCAAATAGCTTGTTATTTAGGAATATTTAATTTTACGTTCTTCTTTTTAGCGTGTTGATGGCAAAGTAATTACTTTTTTGTGGCCCAGAACGTGGCCACACTGATTGCCTTGCTTGTGGCTTTCCTAAGATCATGCCATGAACATGTGGCAGGGCAGACTGGGCACGATGTTAGATGGGCCATGGGTTGGACCGACGCTCCTCAAATACTGTCCATTTTGGGGTTACCAACCGCTAGACCAACGAGGTAGTCTGGAACTAAATACAAATAACCTAATCCTAAAGAACCCGATGTACAAACATGACATTGCCTTGTATGTACATTTTTGAGATTGCAATGTTTGTTAAACAGAATATGGACATTTTTACTGTAGCCAGGGACCTATTCCCGAGAAACACTAGGAACTCACATAGACTAGTGTTACCATGCAAAATGTATACAGCCTATTCTCGAAAAATTGTTATGCGATGTGTGTAAAAATATTTAATGCCTTACCTTCCGATTTAAAAATATTACCGATCAGGCAATTTAAAACAAGACTAAAGACATGGCTTTTGGCGAAAAATTATTATTCTGTTAATGAATTATTGACATACAAAACTAAAGTGCAATTTAATATTAATGATGTAATTAAATGTTTGTTTTTTTCATTTAAAATTGTAATTAAATTCTGTATTTGACATAGATAAGCTGTATTGTAAATAATTTAATTTGTATTAGCTAATTTAACAACGTATTTGCATACCCTTGAACAAAATATGAGGACTTTATATTTTGTTAACATCTTTATAACCATATTTTGAGCAAATAAAGAAAATTAATTGAAAAAAAAAAACAAAATATTTCGTTCCAATTGTACATTTCGCATGAAGTACTGGTAGAGATACCGCAACGCATTGTTCCGAACCCCCAGATTTATCTAACCAACTACATCCAACTTGATCGTAGTAAGTTAGAGTTGTGGCATTTATCTCGAAAGCCAATCTGTTAACATTGTTCTAGGTGACATGATTCTGTTAAAACAGGTACAATGTAGGTAGCAATTCAACTCGGCCACTCTTTGACTTCATGTTTGCTGGATTTGTGAAACAATAAAATGTATAGAACCGTGGGGTATTGAAAATCTGTTGCACAACTTTTCTTTTGTTTATATTTTTAATTTGTTCGGCGGATTTTAGTACATAAATAACATTATTAATATAAGTAATTTTATTTATATAGTAAAATCGGCCAAACTAATTTAAAATATAAACAAAGGAAAAGTTGTGCAATAGCTTTTCAATACCCTAGTGTTCTATAAATTTTATTATTTCACAAGTCCAATCCTACTATCCAATGCCATTACCATATACTTGTATTTGTCTAACTTACAATTTAGATGTAGAGTCAAATAAAATATCTAATAAGTATTGGTATCTAAGCTCCAAGTACAGCAATGAATGATAAAAGAAAAAAAAAGTGTATGGGACCCAGCCTGAATTATAATATGAATACGTGAAGTAAAATCTTTGTACCCCTTTGTACAAAAGTTTCGCTGACGAAGGAGTATGGAATTTGGAACATTTAAAGTTCATACGGAGAAGGAGTGTAGAAAGCATATACTTATACATAAAAGACATTAGGAGTACATTATTTTAATAAATAAACCATAACACACACTACCGTACTTTTGATACATTGACTAACTGAGAAGAGATGATCAACTGAGCGTCAAAGCTGAGAACAGATTAATATTATTTATCTTTAATGTCTATTGTATTTAACAATAGAATCTTAATACACCTAAAATATATATTTCACTTCCTGTTCACACAGAACTGACTATTATAATACGCCCTCTCAAATAAGCCCTATTATTGTTCATTCTTTGGTTGTCTGGAAGAGATCACATTTTAGTGATAAGACCGCCAATTGTATACTTTTTAATTGCATGCTCCTGTACTGTATGGTTTTAATATTGGTGTACAATAAAGAGTTAATCTATCTATTATACGCTATTACGTAGTGCGTTGTCGCTGACTCTCGGTGGCCGATTATTGTACTACGCGTCTATGCACGGCGGACGCGGATTGGCTACGTTGCCGTACCATTAACAATGTTAATGGTACGGCAACGTAGCCAAATTTAACATACGCTATAGCGTATTGTCGGCTTGGTGAGAACGCGTAATGCAGACTAAGTCCACGTTCATACTGGGGCAAAAAGTGAGCATAGGTACTCACATTCGGCCGCTGACAATACGTTTCGTGTGTACGGTGCCTAAAGTAGAACGGTGCCTAAAGTAAACAACCTGTACATTTTGCCGCTTGCATATGAAAGATTAAAACTGAGCTAAATATATGGACCTGTCCATATACTTAACTCAGTTTAACGTTATTTTACAGATATTTCTCTTTACTTTGGTTATTCGTGTTAGCAGTGGTTAGTGTGGTTACCTTTGTATCCGACATGTGGAAACCACCCGGTAGACCTCTTGACATTAACGACTGTTTCCTAATGAACTATAACCGAGACCGACTTCATAATGTGTTTTCTGAAGCAGGTAAACGCTCGAAATTAAACCACGGTGGCTGTTTCTCATTTATGTATAGATTGCTAATAGCAGGGTAACTACAGGCATAGAATATCGCCACCCCTTCTCATCCCGTGGGAGGCGTAGAAGTTGTCCCCAGGGAAAATGTATCAGACAGACGCTGTTTTCTCTCTGTCTACTTTGACCATCATACTGCAATCACAAACCCGTCTGTCAATAGTGGCGATTATGGCATATCCCTCCAAAATGATAGACACAATGGAGGCCTTTGTCCAGGAGGTCTTTTAGCTGACATGATGTATAGCTTGACTTCTCGCCTAGCTGCTTAACCTTGTCCATTGTAAACTTTTAAGAGCATTTGTCAAACTGATTACATTTTGTCAAACATATAACCGATTTCATCATCATCATCATATCAGCCGAAAGACTCCACCAAGGATTTCCACAATAGCCACAACAGATTTACAATGCAATAAACAACTAACCGATACTTCGAGTATCAGGAAGTAACCTATCATTATATAGTATGATATCCTATAAAAATTTAATCCTAATTCTACACAACAAATAATTTTTCCGAAGTGTAATTCATATATTCCACAGCTAGAATAGAAGACAAAAATAAGTTTCCCGTTTGCCGCTTGTATCTGAAATCCTAAAACGGAGCTAAGTTCAGAATTGCTATTTTACAAATTTTCACTTACCAACTTGACTGACCTCTCGCCTAAGTAAACTTTGGTCATTGTTTATTTTTAAGTGCATTTGTTAATCCGATTGTATTTTGTGAAACGTGTCGACAGGTTTGTAATGAAATAAGCTAATATAAATTATTTTAGACCTGAATGGTTGACTGACAGAATACAACTTGGTCGAAACGTTGGGAAAATAACAATGAAAGTTAATCGCGTTAATACCTGTTAACAATGTTGTATAGTTTGAAAAGTATTTTTATATATTTATATCATGACTTTTATCTTACTAATATTATAAACGCGAAAGTTTGTAAGTATGGATGAATGTTTGTTACTCTTTCACGTAAAAACTACTAAATGGATTTTAATGAAACTTTACAATAATATAGCTTATACATCAGAATAACACATAGGCTACAATTTATAAAGATATTGTGTGAATTGTCAAAAATATGACGATAAGTGTCAAGTAAGTAGGAAAAATCTACCATTTGCGAGCTGTTCCGGCATGCACTGCCAAAACCGCTAGAGGTACACATTCTACTAATACTATAAATGCCAAAGTTTGTGAGTATAGATGTATGTATGTACGTTACTGTTTTACGCCAAAACTACTTTAACACGGGTGAAACCACGGGGCGCACCTTGTAGTTAATAAACGTAATGTTAAAAAACATCATAAACCCTTTTCAAATTAATTATGGAACGTAAAACGTTGAACGAGAAGTACAATCATGATATAAAAATATAATTCATAACAAGGTGATGCTCGGAAATTAAAACTCTTTGGTTGTCACCCATCTATGGACTGACCACGAGCCTAGTTGCTTAACGTCGCCAATCACTTACGGACCGGTGGGAGCATCTGGTTATGACTTATGAGAGATAGAGAAGTTAAATATACAACGTAAGCATGTAATAAGATAAATATTATGCATTAACAAACAAAAAAAAAAATTCTACCAAAGATTGTATAGTATAACGTAGATTTTAAGTAAATAAAATAACCCTCTACCCAACACCGCCTTATCTGAATACAACAATCACCTGAACCCGTTTATATTAAGCCCTCCGGTTCTTGAACCTTGTTTTTCTCAAGCCTCCATAAGCCTGGGATCACGCGGCAACCTCACGAGCCAATTTTAAGGCAATCGATTGCCGATATCGTGTTTAAAACCTTCGGATAGAGCTGAAAGTGTGTGGTCCATGTGCAAGCGACCTATCTTTCATTAAAAGTCAGAATTTGTATGACCCTCTGATCTTTTTTGAAAGAGCGACGAGTATGGATATTTTTAAGAAGAAGTACACTTTATTGCATAAGGAATATAAACATTATATTATTTTGCAATTGGCGGCCTTATCACTAAAAGCGATCTCTTCCAGGCAACCTATTTGCGTTGGATGGACCAGAATTTAATTTCAATGGATATTGGTAGCAAAAGGTGTATGAATTTATTGGAAATAAGTAAAGATAGCTTACCTATATTTACGTAAGAATAATACTTATATTCAGTACTCTATATATGTATTTTTAACTGACTAAATTTAGGTAATCTTCTTCTTTTTAAAGTTGCCTCTATGCTGTTTTTGTATGTATTCGTTACGTATATTGTTGTATGTATATCCCCGTTGTTCGAACCAATTTTGATAATTATTTTATATTCGCTAAGGAATACTTGTATATTTGTTATATATTTTTTATTTTACTGACTAATTATCGATATCTAGCATTCTTGTGAAGTTTTGCTGGTTAATTCTACTCGACATTGAAACTTTCAACTCTTATTCGGGGGCTATATAGGTGCTCTTTGGGATATGACGGTATAATTCTAACAACGTCGGGCTGTACTTTTTTTTTAAAAACAACGCCCGCGCTAGGTAATCTAATCCCTGTGTCGCGGGGTACTTTACAAATATATAATAGACGGGCACACGCTACATCCAGACTCAGAACAACTATTAATGGATCACACAAATAGTTGTCCGGCGCGGGACTAGAACCCGGGACACGAAGCGGCGAGGCGACTGTCTTGGCCGCTGCGCCACACGTGCAGTCAACTTACTTAACTGCCGGGCTGTAGCTTATAGTCTTAAAGAAAGTTCTTGAAGTTGTTGGAGTTAAAAGCCATTACTAGCCATTTGTCCTTACAAACGCATCTCTTTAGACCAATATTTTCCTCTGAAAATAGATAGCTATAACTATAATATACCCGAACGATTAACTTTTGGTAACTAAATCTGATCATATTTCCTTATTGTTTGATAGTTGAATTAAAAATTAATCGGTGAGAGGAGTAAATTGGAGAATACGTTATACCAATTTATTCGATTTTACTATTCCTTTCTTTACCTCGCTATGGAGAACGATATAGCCTCTGAAGTGGCAATTTTGCAAAGTACCAGCTCAGTACCTACTTTTTTCGTGTCCGATACCTGCTAAATACCTACAACTATTTGTGAAACTTATTTATAACCTAACTTTTAAAATTTTCGTGATGCAGGGATTTATTAACCTAATATGAGTATGGACTTTCAAAACATAATAATTAATGTAAAAAAAATAAAGAAACATCTTTAACTTTTCTTTGTGACACTCGTTTTGAGGAATAATGTATATTATTTCTAGTTTATTATATTATTTCTATTACTGGCTGTACCCTGCAGTTTTACCCGCGTTAAAATTTATAAATTATAGCCTATGTGTAATTCGGATATATAAGCTATATTACTACAAAGTTTTATCAAGATCCGTTGGGTAGTGAATGCGTGAAAGGTAACCAACATCCATACATCAATACTCGCGGGCGTTGTCTTAAAAGTACAGCCCGACGTTGTTAGAATTATACCGTCATATCCCAAAGAGCACCTATATAGCCCCCGAATAAGAGTTGAAAGTTTCAATGTCGAGTAGAATTAACCAGCAAACCTTCACAGGAATGCTAGATATCGATAATTAGTCAGTAAAATAAAAATTATTAAAAAATATATAACAAAAATATATTTTTCATTTCGTTCGGCAGTACTTTGGCAGCCGTCGTTTAACACACGACGTCTACCGGAGGGCTTAACTTTGTTTTTGGTGTATTGTATTTCAAAATTTCACAGTGACGATAAAATTCTATATTAATTACTTAATATAGAAATTTATCGTCACTGTAAAATTTTGGCCACTAATTTTGTTTAACCCTGAGTAAAATATCAATACAAACGACCGAACCCGCTATCACTAGAACCTTAGATAAAATCTCGTGTTACTACGAAATAACCTACATACATATCTAAGCTCTAGCGCGTATTATTTGCTTACATAGGCACTTAGGTTACGGAAGGTACTAATAGGTACCTAAGGTATATTCTACAGTGTATGATCCCTTAAAATCGGAAATACATATCTATATACCTGCGTTATCTGTGTTATGAAATTAAATACAAACCTGAAAGTATACAAAACGTCTTCCTGTCTAAGAATCGAAAATCAATGTTAATAAGAATGAATGTTTACAGATTGTGAAAATATTGATTGTAGAAATGTATTCATGGATTGCGAGTATTGTTTTGTATTTGGTGGGGATAATAGGGTATGTAATTTAAACGCACGTGTGGCCTATTTGTCAAAGTCATTTTGCTACGCTACCACCTAATCGCGGTCGCCAACTGGCATGCAAAGCGCCTTGACTACGGCAAATACCTACAAATGGCAACGTTATAGTAACCTTTGGAGGAGGCCTTTGTCCATCTATGGACAATATCAGGCTGATGATGTAATGTGTGAAGTAAACTACCTCATAACTCAATGACTACTTATATTAGCAACTACAACCGGCATGATATTCCGTTTCGTTATCACATCTGGTAACGACAATGACAGGCATCGAATATCAAATGCGTTGTAATTTTCCACAATATTTCATATATGACATTTGTCATTAATATTGACGTAAGCAGCGCCGCGTAGTGGAGTATCATGGCGGTTTTAGTCGCCATTATTAACACGTATTCAATTCAAATTTACTGACCAATGAATTCTTAAATTCCTATGAGTATTTTGTTACCCAGTATTAATTTTAATAATGAACAAAATTTACATACAGGATTTAGATATTATTTATTTACTAGCTGTGCCCCGCAGTTTTATCCGCGTTAAACTTTATAAATTATAACCTATGTATTAATCCAGGGTGTCAGCTACCTTCATACCAAATTTTATTAAAATCGCTTCAGCCGTTTAGACGTGAAGAAGTAACAAACATATACACTCACACACTCACACCCTCACACACTTACACTACACTTTCGCCTTTATAATATTAGTGTGCTTTTCTAATGAAATTCAGTTTCCAGCGACATATTACCTTTTTATATTATTATGACCGAGAGCCAAATAGGCCAAGCATAAAGCACTGTTTACAAATATTTTTCAAATATTGTAGTTGTGTTCTAAATTAAATTCTAGTTCTAAATTAAAGATACACCTCCGTAGAAATTATATAAAAGGAATTCGAAAAAAGAAATGTTTTATTCGTTTGTATGGCTTTTTTCTATGCTTTTTGTATGAAGTCGGTTTATTTTTATTAATAGTAAATGTTGGAGAAATGGCATTTAGAAAGAATATTAAGTGCTCGTTATTTCAGTCGACCATGGAGGAAGTTATTTATTTTAAATTAAAGAAATTTAAATTCAAAACAAAAAATAATTAATCAAATTCTTTCATACCCATTTTTAATCTATAGATGGAATGGCGTCATTCGAAAGAGATTTCCATACGCGATAACACGAGGCGGGCAAAGCTTTTATTTTAACCTGCTGTAATAACATTCCTTTTTTTACGTCAACGATATGTCGTTTTTATTGTACTCGAGAGAGAAATATTCTCTTATTATAACTGAGTATGGTTTGTCTCATCATCATCAACATTTTGATTATGCTTTAGGTACAGGTAGTCGATGAGACATCAGAGGATATACTTGCATTTCTAAAGTCACTCTTCACTGTCGAGATTGAATTTTATCCACCACTGGTTTAACTATAAATCTTATACAATAATTCTAAATTGCAATCCGCGAGTGGTGTGTCACTCCCAGATCGCAATCTAGAATTATTGCGCAGGGAGCACAATCCATCAACCTGTAGACTTCGTAGATTTTTTTATCTCTTGTTAGAACATGGATTAGTTAATGAGCCGGTTGTCTGATTGCCATAATACAAGGCTCTGCCTAGTTTGGGATCAGTTGGCGGTGTATTTGTTATCTCAAGATCTTTATTAGTTATTTATAATGTGCAAGGGAAAATTACGAACCAAAAATGGTTACCGAGGATTGAATGATTTGGGTATTCTACTCGATGTACATACATATATAATACACCTTAATTAGTTGTTTGTTGAAATAAATATATATGTTACACCCCTACAGTCAGGTATTTTAATAAGTACCAATAAATGGTTGGGCAAATACCACGTCAAAGAAAATGTTCCAAGTCAATTACCAAAAACCTGTAACTAAAGCTAATAATGTCGGTTAAACATAGCTTACCACTAATAAATGAATGAATCAACTGTTTGCTTATAGAGAGAGACGGGGAACCCCAATTAGCCAGCCTTATAACCTACTTTCACGCAACAACGGCTTGTTGCCATCGTTAGTGGCCTTATAAAAGAGAAAAAGTTTTAAACATTTTATTCGTAAGACGAGATACAGTGACAGTTATTTTACGCTCACAGCTTTTTATATAAAACTGAACAGTTTTGAAAATATTTATTGTAAGAGGATCTGATTTATGTTGAGTACACAAATCAAAATGGGCCGCAACAGCTATTTGATAACATTTTGTTGGGCTTAACCAGTCATTAATCAGGGATAAAACGATGCCATCTATATTTCTAAAATAACCAAGGTTAATCGTACATTTTGAAATATAATTACGGTTTCCTCTCGTAAAAAATATTCCGTTACACTCAAAATATGACAGACCACCCCTTCCAGCCGAATCTCCTTGAAAAACAATACTTAATCATTTTTTTTTCTATTGGATATGTCCGACAATAACTTTCCCAATCTGAATCGTAATAATATTAACATCTTGACACTTATTTTCAATACTTTTTATAAATACATTCTTGTATACCTATGTTATGTATAGACATGTTGAGCAGTGAGACCTGTTTATTAAAGTTGCGAAGTCTGCTGAATAGTTTTATTATTTTTTGCGCAGGATTTGAACATAATTTTCATGATTTCCACAAAATTCTTCAACAGTCATTTCAACAATAGATATTAAGAGCGTAGAATTGTTTTCATCGGATCTCATACTATCGCTTTTCAGTAAATATTTCATACCAGCATACCACTTTGCAAACTCTTGGAATATTTAAATCTTAAACATTTATTAGACAGCGCTATCTAGTTAATTAATTGCAACCAGTATTTTTTCTTTTGCTATAAAACTAAAGAAGGCAAACATTACTCTTCGCTAAGATAAGAAAATATTCTATTCTCCAGGGTCATCCAATTATGCAAACCATTCTGTAATAAAAGACGTTCCCGTGATTTAATAAAATTATTCCTAATAATGATTGTTCCCAAATGATATAACTTCTGAAATTAAATAAAGGCAATTAGTTGAGTTGCTACAACAGTAATTATTTATAGAAGCGATCGACATTTGAGATACAAAGAGGAACTTCTCGAGCTTTGTGGACGCCGATATCGAATGATTCTTGGAACAAAAACCAGCAAACGTTGCAGTCGAAGTTGTGCTGTAGTTTGTTATCTCTACTATGGCAACCTATTACAGAATTGGCTCAATTCTAATAGCACGTCGTATTCCAATAACCAATATTTTGAGTAGTCGCTTCGATTATTGCATTCAATTATTATTGGAAATTTAATTAAACTTGTCTGCATCTTGACAAAGATATTCTGAAGTGTTGATAATGTTTTGTTTGTTAACATAATTACGAAGTATAACGTAATTAGCTGATTTAATTAAGAAAATCTGTTATATAAACTTACCCAATAAATTAGGTCGGCATGTCAGTTACCTACGCATTATAACGTCACGATTACTAGTAATCACTATTGCTAATTTTACTGACATTTAACGTACATGTAAATTAAATAACATGCTGATAAGCATGTTATATAAATAAATAATAGAACATCATCATGGCCAAGGTATTAATTAAAAGCCGTTTTGAACCCATAGACAAAATATATGTTTATTTTTCTTATAAACTTCTCGTATTCCAGTCACTTTTATAAAATTTAGAATAAAGCATGAAAAATTATATACTATTACTTACTTAAAATAAGATTAAAGTATTAGATCATCACGCGCGAAGCACGTGCGCGCTCCACGGATGTTCAAGCTCGACTGAATCTCAGTGGTGGCGAGAAATATTTGACTACCGACAATTGGCACCATGTTCAGCGCAGCAGTTTTATTGAATGCCGTAACAGAAGTATGTCCATGCAAGCATGCAAAGCCTTTCACAAGTGTATGGAACCATTTTATGCAGCCAATAAACCGTAACGTGTCTCGGCTACTTATTCCTGCGCTATTAATGGAAATTGGAGCACATTTTATTCCGGATATCTTTTATAGTTCGTTACTAGAGTAAAAATAACGGAACCCTTAATACATTTGCATAGAGTTGGTATGCTATTTGATAACCAGTCATTGAAATAGAAGTTATGATAAGGCCTTTATTTTATACTAATTTTTTAGTTTTATTTTGCTAATCTCAAATACTGATACGAATTATGTTTGAGAAGGTTTACTTTAGCTGTTTTTATATCATAGGATATTTTGCGTCCGACTGTCACTGACTTAATCATTTAAACCGTTTTTTCAAATTTGACATAGATTGAATCTTCACTTGATTTCTTTTTCGTGAGTTGATTTAATTTTGGGTCGAATCTACCGCATCCATAAGTAGCTCTAATATCCCTACACGTGACCTCCTAGATACCCCTTATCGGTAACTACATTGGTACCAAATGTAGCAATATTTGAATGTATAACGTTTTATAGTATAATGTTCTATGAACAGCCGGATCCAGTCTATTTAAGCTGTTTATAAAGCAGTAGAATAAACTGCATGAAAAACAATTTATGTTAAAATTATGTTTATAGCTAGATACACTCACCAGCTCGTGGCCAGTCCATAGATGGGTGACCTCCAAAGTGCTTTGATTTCTGAGCGTCTCCGTGCTTCGGACGGCACATTAAGCTGTCGGTCCCGGTTGTAGTCAACAGTCGTTAAGCCATGTCAGAGGGGTACTGGGCGGCTTGCCAACTCTGACACTAGGGTAACCACTGCCCATACGATAAGTAAGTACTATGCTCCTGGGTAAGGTCGCCATATCTCATCGGGGAGTTGAAAGGATGATCAAAGAGTGTCTGTCTCGTTTGTGTCGCGATAGCGAGTTATCCGTAGGTAATGAATTCCTAGGTACAAATCCCGGGTGGGACCACAATAAATGGCAATTCATAATGGAATTTTTTATGCAAAAACCTTTTAAATTATTCCATTTTCGCCTTGATATGAAACCGATCGGTTTGTCATCTACCGTACCGTTGACGATGGTGATGTTGACGAGAGACAGTTTTCATTCGTGAACAACAAAGAGAGCGCGGTTTCTACCGCCATTCTCTGCATTCCGAACCGCTACTAATAGTTTGACAGAAAAGAACACTATACATTCATATTATTAAATTGAAAAATCCATGCCCCATATGGAGTACTGTTGTCACCTGTGGGCGGGGGCACCAGCTTACCAGCTTGGGCCTCTTGACTCAGTCCAAAGACGCGCTGTGAGGATTGTCGACGGACCTAAGCTATATAGACACATTGAACCTTTAAGTCTAAGGAGAGACTTTTGGGATGTGTTCAAAGGAATTATTTGATTTGATGCCTACGGTCAACTTTTACAATCGCACCTCTCGCCACAGACAGGTTATTCATCGTCACATCCTCGAACCTTTTCGATCACGTACGGTTCGCTTTCAGCGAAACTTCCTACCAAGTACGTTGAGGTTGTGGAATGAACTCCCTGTTACGGTTTTCGCAAGAGACTACAGCATGGGGCCCTTCAAAAAGGGAGTTGTAAGGTTTTTAAAGAGTCGGCAACGGGCTAATGATGCCCCTGGTGTTGCAAGCGTTCATAGGCTACGGCTACGACCACTTACCATCAGGTGGCCCGTATACTTGTTTGCCAACTAAGTTGTATAAAAAAAAACATTATAACTGGGATTTCACAAACTCTACGTACATTTTAATTAAACACTATTAATGAGATACAGCACAATAAATATTGGTTCCTATTTATCGCAAACAATGCAATTAACAATAGTGTAACATGGCATTGTTCGAATATAGCATAATTTAATATATATTTACCAAACATCAACTCCATTCCGTATTATGTCCCAAATGTGTGAAGTACTGTTATCAATGCATATTAATTTCACTTAATTAATTATTAATAGAGTATTTATTAGATTAGAGATTTATTTAATTATTTTACTTATTTAAAAAATGGAGGAGCTTATAAATTTGGCTATATGTTTAGGTGATATAACTTAAATAGTGAATGTAACTTAAGGACTCACTTAGCATCACTCACTTATTTTACACATTTACATCAACCATCGGTGAAGCTATCACTTAGATGGAAGAGGAAAATGCTAGAAGTACCTGTAGAGTAAATAAATGATTCGGAAAATGTCAACTTGCCAGGGGTTTACTTGTAAGCATTGGCACATTTGTTTGTTGGTGATAATCCAAGTAAAACATAAACAATGTACTAATCGTCTTTGTTTAAGGTTCTTTAAAGATTTTTATTATTTTAGAGCCTAAATAGCTAGTAAGTAGCAGTACTAGAATAATACCCGAAAATTATAATTTTAAGAGTTAGTGTGACCTAACACTAACATTTATGATATGACGGTCACCGTAGCTTAGTTGGTAGTGCTCCTGCCTACGAAGCTGGTGGTCCTGGGTTCTAATCCCGGTAAGTGCAAATATTTGTGTGATGAGCACGAATATTTGTTTCTGAGTCATGGATGTTTTCTATGTATTTAAGTATTTATCTATCTATATAAGTATGTATATCGTCGCCTAGTACCCATAGTACAAGCTTTGCTTAGTTTGGGGCTAGGATGATCTGTGTGATATTGTCCCTAGATATTAACTATATTAACTTATAGTCAGAATTTCTGAATATTACTTTTTAAAACATACTTTTTAACGTATCATATTAATAATAATAATGTCCTCCAAGCCGAATTACGGATACGGCACGGGACATATATTATAAGTGCACAAACAAATGAGCACTTTCTATACCATCACTCTCATGATTCGATGAGACGCCTAGCGACACGGCCCGAAAGACGTCAGGTATTGGACCGACGGCTTTACGTGCTTTCCGAGGCACGGGGGTATAATAACGCCAACTCCCAGACTTCAGGCTGATGCTGAGAAATTTTCGTTTTAGAAACACTCCCTAAACACTTTTGGCCCGACCCGGAATTTGAACCCAAGACCTCGTTCTCTACGGGTGAACACGCTACCGCTAGACCAACGCTCGCTACTAATTCATAAACTTAAGGTAGTAGCAGACGAGTAGATGCATTCGACGGACGCAAATAAAGAATAGAAATGGCAATGATTAACCCAACCTTTAACGGGTACCTCGGGTGACGGTTGGGTGAGTCATTTGAAGGCAGAGCTCGACATTATTAGGGTCAGCTGTCAGTTAAACTTCAAACTAGAAGAAGAGCTGTAACTTTCTATTGATGTGAGCTTCACGTCTATCCGAATTATAATTATAGACGTTAAAAAGCTGACAAAAATCCACACTAATATTAGTTTGCAAATTTCAGAACTACGATTCTATAGATAAATAAACAAATAGACATAGGCCGGCCATATTACACCCGTATTTTTTTTAATATACTACTGATAATATCATAAATTTCAAAGTTTGGATCTTTGTTACTCAGTTACATAATATAGATAAAACTGATTCAGTTCAAATTAGGATAAAGTAAAGATAGATTTAGGTGAATTCATTAAATCACAGGTAACGCAGGGGCCCGCAGTTAGTATTATAAAAGTGGAATGGTTCGGAAGTTTGTTATACAATCATGCAAATAGGCTCTATGGATTAGCATACAATTTGGAGCTGTACTTCACAGTAGCTTCATCATGACAGCTAAACTATGCCCGCTCCTGGACAAAAGTCTGGGAGTTAGCGGACAAAAGCCAAAGAATGCGGGGATAAGCTATAATCGCAACGCTTAGCTTAGCAGATCGGTTGGCGATCGCAGCTTGATGGTATAGTTCACAGAAAAACGCCTGGTAGGTAGTCTGGTAGGTATTCCCTCGGTACGATTTCTACGCCCCCACGGGATAAGATGGGGTGATGATATTCTTCGACATCACTACACAGCGCATTGTAGCCGATTTGTTGTTAATCAGGGTTTTGACGGGCCTGTTGGCGTGGTTGGCAAATTCTTGCTTTTCACGCCGGAGGTCGTGGATTCGATTCCCAACCAGAACATATAGTTGTGTGCATGAATATGTCTGTTTATCCTGAGTGTAATTATCTATATAAGTATGTATTTACAAAAGAAAAGTATTATATGTAGTATATCAATTATCTGGTTTGGGATCAGATGGCCGTGTGTAAATAATGTCCCAGGATATTATTATTATTATAACCCTGAATTAACAGCATCACGAGGCGGAGCTAGTAATAAATACATTTAAAATATCTCTTATTTAATTTAACACGAGACAAAGAAGAATGATCGTCACAATTTTGCTAAATGGACATAATATAAATTGTGTAATATTTTCATTTTATTAAACGGGTTCAAATGAATCCGAGTCACGTTGAGCCGCTTTAAAAGATAAATGAAAAGCTTTTCCCTATAGGAAGCGAGAAACATAGACAATCCGTTAAGATTACTGTTCGTTAGTTGTGTCGTGAATCTGTGTCCGAATTCTGTTATACTCTGCATTTGTCGCACATTTTCTTATTTGTCTTTCATAGGCAGGGATCCTACTAATTAAAAAAATATATAAGTCTGTATGTTTGTTATTCAATGATCAAAAACGGATGCATGGATTAACATGAAAGTTGGAATAGCCATATGAAATAATGAAATGAAATAATGAAATGACATAATGAAATTTATTCAGCACTTGGGTATTAAAATACACTTGTACTTGTCAAGTTTACAATGCAGTACATAAACATAGTCGAATACATTATAAAAATTACAAAAACTTAATTAGTCCGTCCGTGTGGTCTGTTTTATCAGATATATTTTCTTAAATCCTAAAATAAATAACAAGTTACTAATCTATTATTTTGAAATTTAGTTGTACAATATTAAAATTGAAGAATTGAAGGCAATGAGCATTTGGCTAGCGCAGAAGGCTCTTAACCAGTAGCTTAAATTAAACGACTAATACCCGAGGCCATCTCAAGAAATTTATGTTTTGCAAATTATAAATATCTTCAATTTCACTCGACTAATGCATCAACCTTTTCTTGTTCTAGACAAATTTATTTATTTAAGTATTAGTACCGTTACAAACACTTAGAAAAAGATAAAAGATACATGTATTGTAGAGGAAGTAGTGTTCCAACCGCAGCGTTCAATGTAACATAGTTATTAGAGTTAGTAGTATTAGTAGTTTCACATTTCGTAGAAAGACACATTTATATTTCAAAATACAAAATCAATATTTAGTGTTAATTCCGCTAATTGTCAGTTTAATCATGCTGGGATGCAATTTGCACCGCCCTCCCGCCCGCAAAAATGTGCACATGCAAGAAGGACAATATAAAAAGTAAATTACATGCGCCAGTACGATACCCAACACGTGTTTCGGTCCTCCACGGACCATTCTCAAGGGCTGCTAACTCGTCGAGTGCTCGAAGGAGACTGTCTCCTTCGAGCACTCGTATTTTGATTGTTATGGATTTCCGCAAAGTAACGCCTGATTCCATTACTTACATTTATATTTGTCATGGTTAGTACCTAAATAGTAACCATGACAAATGTAGTTACTAAATTTACTCAGAAATTAAAATTAAGCCAAGAATTTTAATTTTAAATTATAAACAAGAAATTAAATTAAGACTGAGGGTAACATTTATGAAAGTTGGCAATGTGGAAATTTTAAACACATAACCAAGTCAGAGTTTAGATAAAAAAAATATCGATATAAAAAAATATATCACAATTTTGCTAAATAGACATAATATAAATCGCGAAAATTGAAATGAATCCGAGTCAAAATTCAAAAAGTCATTTATTCCGTTAACATATTACATTTGTGTGGAATCGTCAATTTTTTTTACCCTACCGTGCAGTGCATGACGTGGCAGCTACTGAGAAACACTGCCATAAAACTCAGAAGGAATCCTTTTTTAAAATATTTATTTCTTACATAAAGTTACATTGTATTTAAATGTGTTAATTTAGAGCGACTCAATCCCAAGCTGTTTTGTCACTTAAATAATCAGAAGTTTTGTAGTAAGCCCTGCTACACAATTTGGCTTCTATAATTCTTTTAAACTTATTCATAGACATTTCTCGGATATCACTGGGAAGTTTGTTATAGAATCTTATACATTGCCCCATAAAAGAGTTACTTACTTTGTGGAGACGAGTGATAAGTAACACAAAGTTATGCTTATATCTAGTATTTATATTTTGAGTACTGCGTTTTTATTACGTTGAGTCGCTTAATCAAAATAAATCAAAACCCATTTCTCTATAGGAAGCGAGAAATATTTCAAATCCGTTATGATTACTGTGAGTTAGCTGGGTGCTGAATCTGTGCCAGTATTATGTTATATTACTGCATTTGATTCATAGCTTTTATGTCTCGTTTTTAGGCGGACATACATTTATAATATAGTGTTTACGGAGAATTAAAAGCGTATACCACTTTGATTCTTTTGATTTTCTAAGGTCTGTTCGTGCATCATCGGCTTTCGTCGGCTGGCATCGGCAGAGGCGCGCGGACGCAGGTGCTCGCCCGGTCTGACGGGCACTCTCGGCGGACGAACCGCACCGACGACACGCGTGTTTACTCATTCGTTTTATATATAGTCCATAGTTTAATTATTGTATGTTGTACTGCATAAACTAGTATTACAGTCCACTAGTCTTTCATTTACAAGGTATATCTTAAAAACATTCAGTATTGAATGTAATCATTATCAAAATTGGGTCACAAACAACAGACACATCGCGTAACATACAAATAAATACATCATCATCAGCCTGATATAGTCCACTGCTGGACGTAGGCTTTCCCCAAAGATGTTTCACGTTGCCATTTGGAGGTATTTATCGTAGTCACCGCGCTTAGCATGCGAGTTGGTGACCGCAGTTAGGTGATAGTAAGTACACAGAAGGCACTGCTGTCCGACTACCTGGTCACTATTAGTCGTCTTTTACGACATCCACGGGATGTGATATGGGGTGGTCCTGTTATTTTACTGGCCAGAAAACCATGCGGCTAAAAATACATACCTAGAGTTAAACCTTCTTTTTTTAGTCGTTTATAAATAAACGGGATGTGTAGCGTCACCGTGGTTGTTTAACCTATTCATGGATAGCTGTTTAAAAGATTTGAAAGAAAGTGAATGCGGTGTAAGGATGGAGTTAAGGAGTTACTCATCAAATGTCTGCTCTACGCTGATGATCAAGTTTTACTTGCATCATCGGCGGTCGAGTTGCAGGTGATGGTAACAAATATGTATGAATCTTTTGAAAGGAAAGGGATGAAAATGAATGTAGGTAAGACGAAAGTAATGGTATTTGAGAGGGATGAATACACGACAGGCAGCGTGTGATATTGTGATTGGAGGAGAGAAAGTCGAACAGGTGAATGAGTTTGTATATTTGGGAACTTTGTTTACGAGAGATGGGAAATATGAAAAAGATATTGTTAGAAGAGTAAATGCGGGGAACAGAGTGAATGGGGCACTACACGCCTTTATGAGTAGCCGGCAAGTATCAAAGAAGGCTCGACTAGCCGTGCACGATGGAGTGTTAGTGCCAACTTTAATGTATGGAAGTGAAAGTTGGGTATGGCAGAAAAAGAATGAAAGTAAAATAAATGCAGTGGAAATGAGAGCTCTGAGAAGTATGTGTGGTGTGACTTTGAGAGACAGAATTCGAAATACTGATGTAAGAGAGCGTTGTGGTGTGAAAGAGGATGTAGTCACAAAGATTGAAAAAGGCATGCTGAGATGGTTTGGCCATTTAGAAAGGATGAATGAAAGAAGATTGACAAAAGAAGTATACCTGGCCTGTGTGAATGGGACAACCGGAAGGGGAAGACCACGTCGAACATTCTCTGACCAAATTGGAGATGTTCTCAAGAAAGGGCAGGTCAGAAGTACCCTAAACCGGCGAGCATGTATGAAGAATATAATGACAGTAATCGAGGCAAAAGAAGTATGCAAAGATCGTGACAAATGGAAATCCGTTGTCTCTGCCTACCCCTCTGGGAAACAGGCGTGAGTCTATGTATGTATGTATGTATAAATAAACTTAATGAAATTACCAGAATATGTAAAAGGTATTCCTGCTTCGACAAATGAAAAGGTTATATTCTTAACATCCTATACTAAATGAATATAAATACTCATTTTCATTTCACGTATGTTCATAAATAAGAACATTTGAAAATTAGGTAGATTTATTTGCAACGTATACTTTATTTATAATTTACAACGTACATACGCAGTAACTTGAATAATTCATTGCTATTAAGCGTTATCGCTTAGAGACTAATATAATCGTGAATAAATAAATTTCTTTCGTTTATTTCTTAATGCAATACATCCTCAACAATTTATTTAACAATAACTCGACGTAAAACGGTACGACTGCAACAACCTACAATGATTATTCTCGTTCGTTAGCCATAACACAGCGTAAATCACGGTCTCGATGGTAAAAGCACAATCTTTATTCAATCAAGTTTTCCATTTGTGTAGAAAAAACACGTTATTACTTTGTTTGTGTCCAGCGAACTTTTATTATTAAATAGTTACGGTGCTCGCGGTTTAGCAATTTACTGAGGCTATATGTTAATTCAGGGTATTATGTTGTGAATCGGAACTTTATTAAGTCTGATTTGACTATTGACGTTCGAATATTTGACTCAGAACTCATGGCGCTGGAGTTGTGTTTGATTAGATCAAGTTTGATCAGATTATGTGTGTTCAGTCAGTCAATTCAGTCGTGTGGTTTCCAGTCCAGAAAGTATAATAGGGCCACCCCATACAATCCCATAGGTGTCTTAAAAAGCCACTAAGAGATACAGCAGGTTTTCAGGCAGCAGCACCACCTGTGTACTAGTTCCAAACTAACTGAGGTCACCAAATCGCATGCCAACGCGGCGACTATGGCAAACCCCTTCAAATGGCAACGTACCTTTGAGGAGATCTACGTCCAGCAGTGGCCGATATCAGGCTGATGATATTAAATGATTATGTCGTTGCTGCTAAAGCGTATTGTTGTGTTGCATATGCCCTTCGGACTGAGGCTTAGGTTAAATGCAGGTGATTCCGTCGTACTCTGTGGCAGGTTATTGAAACCAAAGGGTAAGATAAGCTTATATCTGGTTAATTGACACCAATAAGTTAGGTCTAGGTAGGGAACCAAGTAGGAAGACATAACGCTGGGCGAAACAGGTGCGTTTAAGGAATTATGTGAAGTATTATAAGCATCTGTAAAACATGAACAACTGGCCAGAGCTTTCTCAGTGGGCCATTTATTTTTCACGTGGCTGAGTTCCTGAGTGGGCCTTCATACATAATTCTAGTTAACCATTTACCTCATATCCCAAATTGATTTAGGCGTTTTTGCGTGTTTGAGTAATAAACATCCATTCATATTATAAACAGTCCTAGGATGGTAAGGTGTTATCTTATAAGAGACAACAAAACCGATTTATAGCACGATAACTCGACGTGAAATTATGCCACTGCAATAACGTTCAATAATTATTAATAGCTCTTACTACGTAGATTACAGTTTTCATATTTAAAACCACGACATAATTCTATGAGCATTGAAAAAGAGTCTCTGTATTGGTCTTGATATTATTGTAAGAACAACATAGAACCACAATTCTTTTATTTTCTCTTCACAAACAAAACACAGGCTCTAAATATAACAAATACAATTTATTTATTAGTTTAAATAGGGTCAAGTTAAAACTGAACTTTGTGACTGACTGGTACCTTTTGGAGAAAGCTGAATTACATGCCATCAGGCCCACCACGTGGTTATCACGCTAACACGACCAGACACGACTAAGACCCAAGTATTTTTATGCTACATGCCACACTAGCACATATACATTTATAAATAAAATGTACCCCTATTCTATTCTTAAAGTGAAAGATGCTATATAGCAGATTTAACATGTTATTAAAGAAAAATGTTTAGTCTCAATTTCATTCCATTACCAATATGTCTGCCCTCTTTATCTTATTGCGAATATGAACAATCTCCACATACTTTGAGTGTGTGATCTTTTTCAAAATTATCGTGATGTTATGTTAAATAGCTTGCAAACAAGATTTTATAACAGCGAAGAACAAAATCTGCACGTCTAAGCGCTTTTGCCACACATCCTATTGGAATCAAGTAACAAAACAGCTTCCTCAATACTTGGTATTTTGCAGCTGGCTTCTTTAGTTGTAATCCTCTCAGTTTATGAGACTGTAACCTAGTTAATCATTCAGCGTCCCACTTTGCTCTGGAGGGAAGTGAAAGATTTTTCTAACTCCTTGGTTTTCTTTTTGATTAAACTCTTTGTGGAATCAAAGATATTTATAGCGATTTTCCAGCCTGTGCCTCCCCTCCCAGAAACATTTTCATAGTGAGCCACTGTGGATCTTGGCTTACACGAGTTGATTTATTTTTAGTAGTTAAGAGGGAAGTATGTACTAGTCCCATAAAAAAATAACGGGTATTATATAAGTACTTTTTTTGACTGCCTTGTTGGTCTAGGGGTAGCGTGTTCAACCGTAGATAATGAGGTCCTGGGTTCAAATCCCGGGTCAGGCTAAAAAGTTATTTATGGAAGTTTATGTTAAAAAAATTTGCTATATCATCCCGAAGTCTGGGAGTTACCGGTTTCGCACCGCCGTGCCTCGGAGAGCACGTAAAGCCGTTGGTCCTGTACCTGACCTCTTTCCGGTCGAGTCGCTAGTCGTCCCATCGGATCATGAGAGTGATAGAAAAGATAGTGCAGCGGTGTTTGGGTACACACTTGAGCACTATATGTCCCGCGCAGATGGCTAGTCTCTATTGAGACTGGCCGCCGTGGCCGAAATCGACCAGGAGGACATAACTCTTTTTGGCGTCAATAACAAAATAAATATTCTCAATTCTTTATTGCATTCCACAATGTATGTATAAAAATTGGTAGACATAATAATGTTTGTATCAACTGTGGACCCTGCAGGGTACAGCACAGATTTAGGAGAGAGGAGGAAGAGTGCATTATTACTAATTGGATATTTAAATAACATAATGAGTTTTATTAAATTAATGTATTATTATAGTTAGTCCTGAATTTATTTATTATTCTTAATTATTTAGTTATTTTAATTTAATAAATTTTACTATTTTATAAGTCAGCTATATTTAATATCATTTATTTTTTATATTACACTAATTTCGTTAATATTATAGTCATATGCTTTTTGTTGCTAATTATATTTTATCATTAAAATATTCGTCTTACTATAGTAGGTTATAGTAAGTAGGAAGTATTTTAGTTTTTTTATAGAGCTATTGTATTTGTCTGTATCTTTAAATGATTCTGGAAGCTTATTATAAATTTTTACGGACATTACTACTCACGTCTAAACATGCACTCTGCCAGTAGCAGAGTGCATGTTTAGACGTGAGTCGGGTAAGTTGAGTCTATTTTTATGTCTTAGTATATATCTCGTTTCTTTATCACCTCTTTTTTCGAAAAACTCTGGGTAACTGCACAAAATATGTAATCAAAAACAAAATTTTACAATGTCTGTTCTATCAAAGAGAAGTATATTTTACTTATTGTATATTCTCAGTGTTAGTAGAACGATCCATAAAGATTGTATCGTTCGTTCGGTACGAGCCGTGAATCACTGTCTACTGCAGATTGCACCCAATATCGATTCTAGTCTCATTTTATTTTTAAGCTTAACCTTACACGATTGAACATTTTTAAGGACTCATTTACGGATTTCAGTCAGGTATCATCTATAGCTACACTAATAACAGATACAATCTCAAAAAGAGACCTCGCAAGCAAAATTTTACTTATATTAAAAGAAGTATAAAAGTATTTTTAATGAAAGTTCATTCTAGTCCCATTCTATTTTTAAACTCGGACTTACTCGGCCGAAACGTTTTAAGGACTCCTCCTTTCCTGATTTCGCTCAGGTTTCTTTTATAGTTGTACTGTCAATAGAACCCCCGTAAATAAATTTTACTACTACTACTCATCAGCCAAAGTACGTCCACTGCTGGAAAAAAGCCTCCCCAAAGAATAGGGGAATATCTACACACATATAAAAAAAGATTAAATAAAAGTGATTCCTATTTTACTAAGGCTTCTTTATTATTAAAAATGGTTTTGTTAACTATCAAAAACATCCAAAGAAAATAGTTACTATTACTAAAAGAAGAATAAACTATTTCCACTCTTCTTCATCTTTTTCCTATTTCTATTGGAGTCGGCTCCCAGGCTATCCTTTTGATGTCTACCAGAATTAATTGAGCGACTGCCAGCTGACCTTGAAATCCATAGGAAATTGATAGCCAACAATTGATTCCATTCAACCTTCTTTGATCTTCTCATTAGAACTGGGACAAAATAATTCCCTACTCTAAGGCGAACGCTGAGGGCTTTAACGAAAATCTATTTTGATATACCTACTTACCTAATATACAACATAAACATTCACAAAGTAAACTGTCTAATCGGTTTTTAATTCTTCAAACTTACAATTAACCTACAAAATGAAAATACCTATAAATAAAAGACGGTAAGTAAGTAATCGTTTATTTGCAAATAATGTAGGTGTTTACAATTGGTGTTAAAGATATTAACGAATCCTTGTACATTCTACCTATTTATGTATCCGTCTAGGGCACAAGTTATAGTTATGTAAACTGTAATTTGAAAATGTTGTTACAAAAGTAGAATAACTACATATTTGTAACCTGCGGTGTTACCCGCGATTTAGGGATTTATTGTAGTTTTTGTGAATATTCAGCGCAAAAACCTTCCGCTTCCTAAGGAAATGCACATTTACAGTATTACTACAATTTAAGTTGTGTCATAAATTTATAACGTTATTAATTGTTAATTTTATTTACAAAAACGTTTTCAACCAAAATGAAATCTATACATCTCGGTACAAAAATAATCATATTATTAGGATTTTTGTCCCTATACAATTTCATTTTTAATTTATTTGTATATCTTAATTCTAACTACACATAAGTCCGTATATGGTTTATGTATTACGACTTACATAAAATATATTATATTATACTGATACTTTTATTAACAATTACATCTTGGAATCGTTATCGACTTTTAATTGATTTATTTTTCTTTTAATACGGTACTTGTGGCAAGCACAGGGGCATTTTCTATCCTATCACTCTCATTATACGATGGGACGACTGACACGACCGGGTAGAGTTCTAGGTTAACAACTTTACGTGGTCTCCGAGACAGAGGCGTGTAACAACACCAACCCCTAGACCTTGTGCTGACACTGGGAAATTTATTTGTATGGAAATATCTCAAAATCCCTTTTTTCAACCCGACCCGGGATTTGAACGCAGGACCCTTGTTGTCTTCGGTTAAAAACGCTACCGCTAGACCAACGAGGCAGTCTTATATTAGTAGAATTGTGACACTTCTAAATCATACAACCAATTCAAAACCAATTTCCTAAAACCATTCTGACGTTCGTTATAATAAAACAAGAATTACATCAACGTGATAAAAAAAAACAACAAAAAGCAACCTACGACTCAACAATAAAAAATAAATGACACAAATATTTTCCCTCATTTCCTGGAAAAGTTTGAAATAAGCCATTAGTTTTGCGAGGAAAAACGTGTCCGGCATAAAAAATGCCTCACAAACGAAGTGTGACTTACCCTCAAACTTTACATCCGTCTAAAATTTCTTGGCGCTGTATATGAGAAAGAAGCGTTAGTACTTTAAAAAGAACATTTTTGTTTACAAACTCAATTTGTTTTTGGTGCCGCCGGCAGCTGTTGGATATAAACCGCCAATTTTATGTTGTTCTCAAGACACTTTTACTAGGATCCCTTCAGTACTAAGATACTTTCATTGTATACGAAGGGTATCGTTCCTTCCAAATCCTTTAAATGACCCATAAAACACTGTCCCCTGATCCCTAAACCTCTATACAAGAGTAGATTTTAAGCGAAATTATAGAAGAGTTCTCGGAACAGAAAATTGTTGAACCACTTTTAGAAACAATAGTAATAATGTCCTCCTAACCCAATTTCGACCACGGCGGCCAGTCTCAATGACCAACCATCTACGCGGGACATATTATAGTGCTCAAGTGTGTACGCAAACACAGGAGTACTTTCTATTACATCACTCTCATGATCCAATGGGATGACTAGCGACACGACGATTTTCATGCTCTCCGAGGCACAGGGGTATAATATCGCTCCTAACTCCCAAACAGAATTCAGATTTTTTTTCTTTTTACAGAAATACCCCAAAATCGATATTAGCGTGACCCGGTATTTGAACCCAGGACCTCATTATCTGCGGTTGAACACGCTACCGCTAGACCAACGAGGCAGTCAAATCAATTTCAAGTAGCAAAATCCAATTGAATGTTCCTATCTTAAAATGTGTGTTACTCAATCACACAAAAACGGTTGAACTAATATGCATAAAATTTGCCACACACTAAGGTATTTTTTTTACTGCCTTTAGAAGCAGACGAGCTAGCGGCTCACCTGATGGTAAGTGGTAACCGCTGCTCATGGACATTCGCAGTGTCAGGGGGCACAGCTAACCGCTGCCTACCGTGATATTAGTACTCTTTTCAAGCCTCGTTTGAAGAAGGACATGTCGTAGCGCTGGGGAATGACCACCACTGGATTAATACATAGCATACGTTTTAACTAGGCAAATTGCCTGTTGAGTTATCCAAAACCCTACGTGTAATAGCGAATAGCCCTACACTTTCACTCTTGGTTCAATTCTGAGGTCAACGTTGTCAAAGCTATGTGCATAAGCTACTTATAAAACCTTCAGAAATATCTAATACATGTTACTAAATTGCTTACAGATTTCAACAAATTCCAAATATTAAAAAAAGGTTGGTGCTAGATGTAACTGTGACCATGTTATATATTTTGACAGACCGTGGTAGAAACTACTGCATCTAAAACCAGGGCATCACCTCGCTCTTGTGCGAGTAATTAAGCTGTCATGTGTCACCTGTCAATCATATGCCAGGCAAATAATTTGATCCTATGCGAATCCTATTCTACCGAAGTAGAATAAAGCTTCTCCAAGTCAATAAAAAACCTAGTAATCATAATGCAATGATATAGATTAGTATGGGTAATCATTCGTTAAAACAAGTAACGAAAACAAGTGTTTTCATCATAACTATTAATCATCTCAATAGTATACAGCCTCGAAAAATTCAGCAAGCTCTCGTGCTAGTCACCTGTCAACCAGGCAAAGGTTAGTTATTTGCGTATCCTATTCTACCGAAGTAGAATAAAGCTTCTCCAAATAAAAAAAATCCTAATAAAACCAGTACTCTTGATGTAAAGATGTAGATTGGCATGGGTAACCTAAAGGTTTCTTTTGTCTACCTATATTTCAAAACAAGTGTTTTCATCATAACTATTAAAACTGATTAGATTAAATAAAAAATACAGATATAGCGACGGTAAATTTTATATAGTCAAGATTTTTCACGATAACGGTTACGTTGCAATTTGTTTGAGATTATTCTTTTAACTTAATTGAATGATTAATCTCTATACTGGATGTGGTATTTAACATAGGTACCGACGCCAGCACATCGAGCTACCCCAATCTGTCAATTTATTTTATAGATTTTCAACTTTATCACATAAGCATAAGGTTAACTTTCAATTGGAGAATGTTGACAGATTGGGGTAGCTTGATGTGCTGGTGTCTGTACATAAATACATAATTTAAATCTATTAAATGGTTTAAATTGGTTATTTACTCGGGCAAAAGTTGGGTTTGTAACTATGACGAAGACTGCATATGAAACCTTCAGCAGTTCAGTTAGTCAGTTTAAACTTTCTGTACGGTGAATGACAGCTCATATCGAATAAGAATAAACTCAAACAAACTTTAATCACTAGCTTCTCTCTGATTGGAATCTAAATCGAAGCAACATATTATTGATAAATTACGTCATGTTGCTTCGATTTAGATTCTTATCAGAGAGAATCGATTTATCGCTGTCGTAAAACGAATCTCGATACACTTTCAAATCGAGAACCTATGTAAAATACAAGAGACTTCGTGAAACGAGAGAAGACTTGGATATTATGTAACTTCCGTGTTATAGTGCTATGTAGACTAAGTTAATATTAGCTAAGTAAAGTAGTTCTAAGGTATTAGTTATGTTTAACTGTGCTAATAGTTTTGTGCATGTGGAGTTTACCTATAAGTAATAAGTTATACTATAATAGTTACTTGAATAATTATGTTTAAAATAAGCTTGTATATAAACTTGTTGTTGGTAAACCTATAAAATATAAAAATATAAACAAAATTGTCAGATAATTAATTTTACGTCCGTTCCTTAAAAATGATTGTAGAATTATTTTTAACGACAATACTATAGTTATTGAACATAACAATATATAGTATAGTTAATTATTTTTTAAACAACATTCATGTTCGAAAACAGTTTAGTTACTAGCAATATTAGGATACTACCTCCAGAAAAGGAAGGATTGTACGTGACAGCTACCTTACTTTGATCGCAATATTAATTTTCGAATTGTCTTTTATAATTTAAATTCCCATGAGTAACTAAGGTTCTTCATCTATGATTTTGATTTGTTTCTCTCAAAGTCAGAAATAAATAATGATGCCGGTACAAATGACGTCATGTCAATGGAAACACTTGATCTACGGAAAACCACTCTAGTTAAGGAGGTTAATAAAGACCCTGTCGCTGACGTGACATTGCCTGTACGTACTTAAACTGCCATTGCAAATGAGATTAACTGAGTATATCGTGACGAGGCAATATCATATAGACGGGAACCTTTTTATAGTCAAAGTTTCATCAATATAAACATAATAACTGAAAAATGATCCTTATCGC
Source organism: Pseudoips prasinana (assembly GCA_951640165.1). Classification (NCBI taxonomy): domain Eukaryota; kingdom Metazoa; phylum Arthropoda; class Insecta; order Lepidoptera; family Nolidae; genus Pseudoips; species Pseudoips prasinana. The sequence continues at coordinate 10,576,824 of OX621241.1, read as the reverse complement.
TAAAGGTTTAAGGTTCCCTACTATTACTACCTATGTCACTCTGACTGTACTTGTTGATTGATTACATATTTTTAGCAGGAAAAATCTCCAAGGAACATAAAGCAGGAAGTGTTAAATCACATGTTGCTTAGATTGTGTCTCAAGTGAGTATAGTTGACGACATATCAGTAGATTTCTTTTATTAAAAATATAATTATGGTTAGATATTTAAGGTTCCCACTTTTACTACCTACAGTAGCTGACTGTACTTCGTAATTGATTACTCACTCCTTACAGGAAAATATTCCAATGAACATCAAAAGCGAAGAGCTAATCTCATGTTGCTTCGGTTGGTGTCTTAAGTGAGTACAGTAAAGACATTGCGGAATTTAGTTAAAATTTTGCGTTTTTAAAGGCTCATTAGGAAGTTGATTATATTTTATAACTATTTTACATGGTACAGACGACTGCACATCAAGCTACACCAATCTGTCAAATTTTCCCAGTTGAAAGTGAACCTTATGCTATTGTGATAAAGTTGAAAATCTATAAAATAAATTTTACAGATTAGGTAGCAGGATGTGCTGGCGTCTTTACATCTTAAATATATCCTTACTAACAATCTGAGTTTAAATTAAATATGTGTATAAATATATTTTACCCTTAAAACTCTTTTCACTATTTTTAAAATGGTCAAGTGGAGAAGGAAGAAGCTCTCATGTTGCCAAATGGTCCTGACGTGACAGGCCCATTTGGCAACATGAGAGCGACCAAAAATAAGACTCATAGAGAGAGAGAGAGAGAGAGAGAGCGAGACAGAGATACTTGTATAAAATGTATCTATCTAAATAAATAATATTTTTGATAATAATTACCTAAAGAAATAAGCTTCCTAAAGTAACTTAGATCATTAGTATCATAACTTAAATGTTATATCCAAATTATAAGCCGCATATTCAAATTATCTGTATTTAGTTACCTATATTACTAAAACATGTTCTGACTATTTAATTGCAAGCGCTTTTTAGGGTTCCGTAGCCAAATGGCAAAATACGGAACCCTTATAGATTCGTCATGTCTGTCTGTCTGTCCGTCCATCCGTATGTCACAGCCACTTTTTTCCGGTAACTATAAGAGCTGTACTGTTGAAACTTGGTACGTAGATGTATTCTGTGAACCGCATTAAGATTATCAAAAATAGAAATAGAACAATCATTTTGGGGGCTTCCCATACATAAATAGTTGTAAGCCTCTGTTTATTAAACACAACATACTCACGCTGCCTAGTTTATACATCTTAGAGACTTGTATATTTGTTAAAACAAACCCTGGACTTTTCCCTCGGGTGTCAGATTTTGTCGTCCGAAACAGACGAGATAATAATAGATTATGTATGCACAGCGCTAGAACTGCCCATATGGGAAAAAGTATACTTTGTATGGCACCTAAATTATACAATAAATTACCAAAAGACTACAGGGATATGAGTGTCATTTCATTTAAAAATAAATTAAAAAAGGTATTAGGCAATAAGGCGTATTATAATATAAATGATTTTTTAACTGATAAATTATAAATTGTTTTGACTGTTATTTAATGACTACTGTAGAATTATTATTATTGTTTTATGTATATTGACATACTAATAGCTTATTATTATCATGAAATGATGTAATTATTATTTTCAAAAGTTTGACATCCATAATCCCTATATAATTTCTACTTAATTATTCATAAATGCTGATGTGTTAACTTGCATGTCTTGATTTGTACACCTATTAAGGTAGAACATGTTGAAACAATATTTTAAATGTAATATCTTTTAACTACACATGTTTCTGACAAATAAATATAGTTATCTTTATCTTTATAAAACTGATACTCAAAAATTTTTCATTGTACCAATACATTTGGGATATCTATGGATAGGTCTTCAAAAATGATAATGAATAGTTTGCGCGAGAGACCCTTCCAAAGTGGTAAAATGAGTGTCCCCCCCCCCCCCCCCTTTAAGAAATTCTAATATGAGCGAATAATAAAACTAAAAAAAATATATTATGTACACTAACAACTAAAATTCGTTTGAACGAGATAAGTAGTTTTTTTAATTCGTTATAAATCGTAAACCGCAATTTACCTTTCATTTAATGAACTGAAATACTTGCTGCTTCGGAACCCTTCATGGGCGAGTCCGACTCGCACTTGGCCGGTTTTTTTAAAGGCTATATAAATGTAAATCCATATAAACTTTTTTTGCGAATTCTGTGCAAAGTTATGTTTATCGCTTGTACAATGGCAACATGCATTAAAATATTTCTAAATAAATGCTTTCGTCGATTTATGAGATAAATATTTAAAAACATTCAGTTTTCATATCAATATTCTTTGTTCCATTGAATATAGGAAACCTTTATTTAATTTTTTTTGTGAATAAAAGCATATACCTAAATATGTAAGTGTTTGCAATATTTTGCCATTTAAATATAAAAAAATGACCGATGCACATTCACGTTTCACAAAAGTGCTGGAATTATTTTTAAATTCTATAAAACATGTAAATGCGCGAGTTGGATAGCTGCCCGGTGAAATGTAGACACGGTGAAAGCCAAGTTAAAGCAAAGGAACTAGCTAGCCAGCGCCGAGTGTAATATTACACAAGACACGGTGAAAGCCAAGTTCAAGCAAAGGATCTGGCTAGCCAGTGCCGAGTGTAATATTACTCTAGACACGGTGAAAGCCAAGTTAAAGCAAAGGAACTAGCTAGCCAGCGCCAAGTGTAATATTACTCTAGACACGGTGAAAGCAAAGTTCAAGTAAAGAAACTGGCTAGCCAGCGCCGAGTGTATTACACGAACCACTTGGTGCCTTTTGACCCTTCTATAACTCAAAACCTCTTTAAAGTTAAAGAGTAAACACATAAAACTACGTGTGTTTAATTATATCTATAAGGACATCTAGAAGCCCAAATTTCTTGAGGCTAGGTCAAACGGGTATATAGATATTAAGGTCAAAAAGTCGTAAATTTTAGTACTGACTGACATATAGTAAATACACCAAACCTACTTCCAGATGACCTAGGAGGATGAAATTTGGAATCCAGCTCGGTAATTGTGTGTTAGCTGTTAGTTAGGAAAAACTCTAAATATAAAATAGTTAAAAGATAGGGGGGTCCCCATACATTTTTTTTATTGTAGCTTTGGAACTGTTACAAGCAAATATTTGAAACTATACCAATATACGTATATATATTTGCTATATAAAAGAAATATAAAAATAAAGTAAAGTCAAAAAATAAGGGGTGTCCGCCTACAAAAAAACTTGTAATACACGCTAAACAACCGGCCAACGGTGTTTTGTCGGCGAGGCGTGGCACCACATAATTATATACAGAACAGAAGTGAATCTACATAAAAGCGCTCCCGAGCAACATATAAACATAGGCACCGCTTTTCTTTACAAAAAGTACCTAATGATATCTCACCAAAAATATAAATGTAAAAAAAGAGATCCAAGTTCAATACAACAATTATGCTTGGCTGTGGGCTTCGCCGCAAAAAGAATGTAGATTTAAATGAGTGCCAAGTCCTATGCAAAATCCAAATATGTATTTATAGGAAAAAGATTACATCATGTATAAGTATTAAACTTTGATTTATTAGATACATATAACAATTTCTGTTATAGGTGTCTAATACATATAAATATAATGACTGATGTAATGAAAACTGGCCATGTCAAATCTAACCTACATTAAGACCTCACATTTTTATTTATCTCAAAACTCAATGTAAGCAATTTTGTACAAAATCATCACCATATCAGCCGAAAGCCGCCCACTGCTGGACAAAGGCCTACCCCAAAGATCTCCACAATTGCTGGTCTTGCGCTACCGCATCCAGTGTCTTCCAGAGATCATCACAAGATCATAGGTCCATCTTGTAGGGGGCCTGCCCACGCTGCATCTTCCGGTTGGTAGTCGCCACTCGAGAACCTTTCTGCCCTTCCTGCTGCCGTTTCTACGAGTTATGTGCCCTGCACATTGCCACTTATGCTTGAGCAATGTCTTTTACTTTGGTTCGCCTGGGGATTTCAACATTTCTGATTCGATGTCGCTAGGGAACTCCAAGCATTGCTCTTTAAGTGGCCCTGAGCCGTATGATATATAAAGTTAATATAACGGGTAAAATCCTGCAATAAAAAATATATAATAGAAAACGTTTTCTTCAACCACGCCAAAGATAATGATCTCTTAACTCCAATGTTCATCCGCCACGCCCTAAAAATCTCGTTATCAAGAACGCTGAAACAGCGCCTTACAAAATGATGGAGAACACCTTTAACATCGCGTGCTACCGCGATCCTAATCGCAATCACTTTCGAGGGCACTGGACCTGTTATTGCGTCATCTGATAATATAATATTAAGCTGATTATGTTGTTTTTTTATACTATAATGGCTTTTATGTTGTAGGTGTGACCTCTAACCAATTTGATGATAATATCAAAATCTTCGCGTTCAGTAATATAATGAAAGTGAGTGGTAAGGTACTTATTAAAAGCTTTTCATAGTAGCATGTGAAACCGCAGATAATCCTCATGGGTTTGAAACTCAAAGAAAATTACTGGGAGATTTTTTAGGAAGAAAAGCACCCAGAAACAACCCAAAGTCTAGAAGTTAGCGGATCTCTCTACAGGCGTGTCCAAGAGACGTCCCATCTTATTATGATAGTAAGGAAATAGAGAGTCCACACACTTCTGCACTATTTGATATCTATTTTCCGCTTTAGCTGAGATTAAATATGAAGCACTATTATTACCTAGAATACAGTTCATAATGCTTTAAGACCATAAAGCATAATGAACTGTATTCTAGGTAATAATAGTGCTTCATATTTAATCTCTTCTTTATGGTATGGCAAGATGTTACTCTAGCTCTTGATTTGGATTAACGATTTTTGTTTATAGACCTGGGAACAGCAGCGGAATATGCCCGCTGAAGCATGTTGAAGGTCTCCAATTTATTGAAAGACCGCGTCCGTTAAGAGTAACTGGCTTTGAGCGCCTTCATGTACTGATCCGTTACATAATGTTGTGTAGATACCGCCGTTGATTGCGTCACAAGTAGACGTCAGTCCAAGTACAGATGATGTCATGTTTGTAAATATACTAGCACCACGAAAACCGCACTTACTGCTACGTAATAAAGACATTGTCTAGGTCAAAGTGGTACCACTCACGTGCCATCGACTTACGAGTTTTGCATGTTTAGTAGCATCAACAATTTAGGACAAGGCTACACACCCAATCAATTTTCTTGGATGCCAGGGGAATGACGCACTACTTTATATTACACTCCTACATTCAAGTTTTCTGTACCCGCTAGCTTACATGGACGTCTTTAATATTAACGTATACGTTATTAAACTAGAAAAAGACCGTAAACGATTCAATTTTAATTTATTATTGTTATAAACCGACTTCTAAGAACGATCCGTATTTGTTTAAAACTAATTTGGGAATCTACGTAATATCTTCTCGTTTCAAATACCGCAGTGTCTCAAATCAAACGTCTTCGACCAGTGTGTATTGCCAGTGATGGCTAATGGAACAGAAACGTGGTCGTTTACTATGGGCTTCAAAAGTAGGCTCCAAGTTTTCTTACGCGATCGAATTATAAACGTCGAAATCCGTAGATGAACCGGTGGGATATATCTCTCTATCTGGTAGTCTGGCAGCATAACCACCTAACTGCGGTCGCCTACTGGCATGCCAGGCGCGGTGACTGCGGCCAACCCCTTCAAATACCAACATTTCTTTGGAGGAGGCCTATGACCAGCAGTGGACGATATCAGGCTGATGATGTGATTATGTGAAGAGAAACATCCTTCAAACGTATGTAAATAATAATAAACACAAAATTATATGCAACTGGCTTTGGACGTAAACTTCAAACTATATCTACTAAGTTTTCAACTCGTTATCCACTCCCCACAAACTAGCTAAGCTACTATGAAACGAGATAACCGCGGCGCTGTCTTCCTATTTCCCCACCACAATCGAACGAAGTTGCTTTTCTCGAATAAATTCAGTTGCAAGTGGCGTGCCGAGATTGTTCTAAAACGCATTTTACTTGGAAACTTTATATTATTCTTAGTCTGAATGCCATCTATATTATCTCGCTATAACGGAAGGTATATGGCATGGAATATGCTGAATGTACGCATAATATATTTTACTTTTGAACGTACATCGCCACGCCATAAAAAGGCCACAGTGATGAGTTTAGTTTAGTTAGTTTAAGCTGTTTATTGCCTTTAATTTGAAATAAAATTATTGTTTATTAAAGTCGGGAAATTAACTGCGTTTAATAAAACTGTTAAAAACTAACCTTGTTTCAGTTAAACTTGTTAATTCCCGTGCATAACATAAACCTAATAGATACAACACAACAGACCCTACCAGCAAGATATATGTAGCTGTTGCAAATGCACTTGCTCCGCGATTGTAGACCGAGTGCATTAGCTTTAATATTTAGCATTATCTTTAATATTTAGCTTTAATTAAACAAGAGTCACAAAGTCACGAATGCCTGCTCAGATGTTTCTTGGGACATTCTATTGACTACCGGAAAAATACACCACAGTACGAGTTTCATAAAAACTGTTTCGTGTACATAACTGTCAAATATGTAAACGAACGAATCATTAATGCCCATGGTGCTCAGATGGCACAGCAATATCCCGTAGGCACCCTAGTTAAAATGCTTACGTTTTTCAGGCTTAATGTGATGCGATCTTTAATGCACCGCTGCCCTAGTCATAAGCGAGAATTTTTTCATCGGATGAATTATCTTAACACATATGAAAATGATTTTGCAATCTATAACAAACCCGTCGACAGTGCGATTTAGTCAGAGTGGCAAGCACCATAATTCAACGTTTAAGCGGTGTCCCCTGGTCTTCCGGAGACTTAAAATATGTAGTTGCGTCAGAGAGAATAGTAAGTATGGTGGTGCTTTTACTTATTCATCAGATATAGCTAAAAAAGTATGAAAGCATTTACCGTTTATCTCGTTTTCATTTTGTAGCCAATGCAGATATATTAAAAGCTTTTAAAAGTATTAAAATGAAATTCACAAAACATAGAACCTGATCATTCAACAGTTTGTTCAATCAAAATAAGTGCCTCAATAATCTATTTTGGGTCCATTTTTATGGTGCATACGACATATCACTGACGATTAATTGGTGTTTTGTCATATCACTAGATTGTTTTAGTAATAAGACGTAATAAACAAGAATATTCGACATCTACCGGGATTTTGTGATATCCCTAGGGATTTCGTGAAATCCCTGATATCTTCATTTCCCTGTGACATATATAAATGCCGTATGCTTCACAAAGTAACTAACACAAAGAAATGATGAAATAAAAAGGAAATACTCATGCACTAACGATAACGAACAAAAAATTTACACTTCAGAGTTTAAATATGAAAACTACACATTAACTTTATGAAATTAGGTAACAATGTAAAACATTGCCTCTACATTGTTCACTACTAAATTGTTCGAACCTTGCTAAAATGTACACTCTCTCTATTGTACCCACTCATATGTTTTTGTTGTATTAATGACAAACAGTATGCGTATCAATAATATGTGTACATACATAGACTCACGCTTGTTAGAGGGGTAGGCAGAGACAACGGTTTTCCATTTGTCACGATTTTTGCACACCTCTTTTACCGTCATTATATTCTACATACATTCTCGCCGGTTGTAAAAATAAAAATAATTAAAATTATGTATAGCCATAATAAAAACATATATTACACGAATTCCTTTGACATTTCAGCCAGGAACTTGGCTAAACCTTTAGCTAGAAGTGAGATGTTTGGCCAAGTACTGAGTACTGAGCAATGTACCGTTGACATAAATAATTCCAGTTGTATGCCTACTGATGATGACAATTTGAATATATCCAATTCAAATGACATTTATATTCAAAATAATTTAAATTAAATAGTATGACAATAGAGGATTTCTCTTGCATAATACCAAATTCTGGTCATGGTTCTAATGTGAGTTTAAGTGGGAAGGCAGATCCACGTAATGTAATAAAAAAAAATTTGAAACCATCAAACATACATGATAAAGTCAATAAATATACTAAAAAAAATTGTATTAACCTGGTGCACCAAAATATTCAAGGTTTGATGGGAAAAGAGCTAGAATTGGAGCTGTTTTTGAATTGTAACAATATAGATATTTTATGTTTAACTGAGCACTGGCTAAAACTCCATCAATTCATTTTCAGCTTCAATAATCACCAGGTTGTAAGCTCGTTCATCAGGGAAAAATATATTCATGGTGGCTCTCTAATTCTAATAAATAAGTTGTTAAAGTTTAAAGAAAGAAGTGATGTTGTGAGCCTCTCTGTTGAGCGAGTTGTAGAGATTTCATGTGTTGAGTTGGAGCAATTTATTGTTTTGAGTCTTTACAAACCTCCTTGTGCACCATTTGATACTTTTTCAGATATTATGGAGGATGCATTAAATAAATTATCTAACAGCCATAAAACAGTTATTATTTGTGGAGATTTTAATATAAACATTTTGGAGAAAAGCACAATAAGTTGCAATTTATTAAATTTGTTTAAATCCTATAATTTATATCACAATTTTACAGAACCAACTAGAGTACAAGTGCTACATGCATTGATAATATATTTAGCACTGTAAAACCTTTATTTAAATCAATAATCAATAAAATTCAGTCAGATCATTCAGGTCAGTTGGTAACTTATTCAAATGCTCCAAAAATTAAAAGAAAACTTATAAGCTATATTCCATTTAGTGAAAACCGCTTAGACAAATTTAAATGTAATATAGTAAAACAAATAGCATGGCTGCCCTATCATGATAATCCGGATCACTTGTACAACTCTTTATTCAATTTGATTAATGATGAGTTCTGCACAATGTTCACACCCAAACAACTGTCTGTAAGTGACCGTCTGGTATTCAGTGATTGGGCAACTCCAGGCATCTATAAAAGTCGGAATCGGTTGTATGAATTGTATGAAGAAAGATCCCATAATCATAATACAGAGTTTCAAGAATATGGGAAACAATATGCCAAAACATTTAGACGAGCCTGTACCGCTGCTAAATCTTTGCACATAAAAAATATACTTAAATCTTCTACAAATATAATCAAAACTACTTGGAAGATAATTAATGCTGAGACAGGTAAAACAAAAATACGTAGTCGTGATTTTAACTTAGTAATAAACAACATAGATATTAAAGGCGATTTGGAGATTGCGACTGAGTTTGAAAAATATTTTTCGAATATTCCAGTCATACTTACTAACTCTCTTTCATGTGGTTCTACATCTGCTGAGCAGATACTCAAGCAAAGCGTAGGGTCGTGTGACACAGTTTTTGAATTTTCGGTGGTTAGCCCTAAAGATATTTTAAATGCTTTCAAGAGTATTAATATGAAAAACACAAAGGATCTGTGGGGTCTATCTGTTAAGACTGTTTCATCAATTATTACTATAATCGCCCCACACTTAGCTACTGTGTTCAATTGCTGTGTTGCATCAGGTGTATTTCCTGACTTGATGAAGTATAGTAAAATCATTCCTTTGTTTAAAGCTGGTGATACTTCAGACCCTTCAAATTTTCGACCTGTTTCCGTGCTGCCCACTCTTAGTAAAATATTTGAAAAGCTTATGCTTAGCCAGCTGCTCAGACACTTTAATATACATAATTTACTACACCGGAAACAGTTTGGATTCACAAAGGGTTGTTCAACCATAGATGCAGGGGTCAACTTATTAAAAAGTATATTCGCGGCGTGGGAAGACTCGCAAGATGCATTAGGTATCTTTTGCGATTTGTCCAAAGCGTTCGATTGCGTTCATCATGATACTCTGGTCAGAAAATTACACCACTACGGTATTAGGAACAAGGCTCTCGAACTTCTGACTTCTTACTTGGGCAATAGAATTCAGAAGGTCGAAATAAACGGTAAAATATCTCCGGGATCTCCAGTGGTAATGGGCGTCCCACAGGGGTCAATTCTGGGCCCATTTTTGTTTTTAATTTATATAAATGACTTACCTTACTACGTAAGGGATAAGCATGAGATTGTGTTGTTTGCAGATGATACTTCCCTGACGTTCAAAATAAACCGACAATTAAGCAATTTTGACGATGTTAATGATGCAATCTCTAAAGTTGTTCATTGGTTTAATGCCAATAATCTTGTGCTTAATGATAAGAAAACTAAAGTCATTAAATTCACTACACCGAATGTGAAACAGGCGACAACCAATGTACAACTTAATGGAGCTAGGTTGGACCCTGTTGAATCAACTGTGTTCTTGGGTATCACTATTGACTCAAAGCTACAATGGAGCCCACAAATAGAAAAACTGTCCGGCAAATTAAGTTCTGCAGCATATGCAGTGAAAACTATTAGACGGCTGACTGATATTGACACAGCTAGAATGGTTTATTTCAGTTATTTTCATAGTGTAATGTCCTATGGAATTCTTCTCTGGGGTAGCTCTGCTGACATTGACACCATATTTATATTGCAAAAAAGAGCTGTAAGAGCTATCTATAATCTTGGCCCGAGAGTGTCTCTAAGAGAAAAAATCAAAGAGGTCAACATTCTAACTGTACCATCTCAGTATATATATGAAAACTTACTATATGTGCATAAAAATATCGATTCCTTCTGTAAAAGGAGCGATACACATAATGTAAATACTAGATATAAGAATAATCTCATACTGCATACTACCCGTCTCCACAAAATAAGTAACTCTTTTATGGGGCAATGTATAAGATTCTATAACAAACTTCCCAATGATATTAGAGAATTGTCTACGAATAAGTTTAAAATAATTATTAAAGCCAAATTGTGTAGCAGGGCATATTACAAAATTTCTGATTATTTAAGTGATAAAAGTGCTTGGGATGGAGTTGTTCTGAGTCAACACACATGATTGTAATTAATCTTAAGTATATTTTATTTTAAAAAAGGATTCCTACTGAGTTTTCTGGCAGTGTTTCTCAGTAGCTGCCACGTCATGCACTGCACGGTAGGGTAAAAAAAATATGACGATTCCACATAAATGTAAAATTTTTACGGAATAAACTTACTTTGACTTTGACTTTGACTTTGAATCTAAATCCATAATATCTAAAAATGGTAAGTCACTTGTTAAAAAAGTATATTAATTGTTTAGAAGGGCAAGATGTTATATTGGATCCGATGTGACTTCGATATAACTTATATTACATTCACGAATAACTTTAGTATGACAATAGCGTACCTAAAAGAAAACCTACAAATAAATCTGATTTTATTTTGGTATTTCCTCATAAAATCTTACAATTGTTTATTTATTTTATATGTATAAAAAAATCCTTATATTTATTTTATACGCCAATTCCAATTCGTTGCGCCGAAAAAAGGAGAACCCTCTAATCACGGGATACGTCGACCACTATTTTCGCAGTATCTTTGTAAACTGTAATTAATTAAGTAAGCATTGAATATTTCCGCCGTTTCAGGGGGGCTACCGGGTTCATCGGAATAGTGATCGGCGTTCAAATAAATAAAGGTTAAAAATTACTTAAACAATCGTTAAATCGGCTTCCATGAGCACATGTAACGTCATGAATGGTCCAGAATCGATTTTCAACATCGAAGCTGATTTAGCGATTATTTAAGTCATTTTTACCTTTGGCCACTTACCCGGTAGCCCCCCAGGATCTCTACTGAAGCTGGAGCATGGATGCCGACGTATACGGAAGGTACTAAAGTGACAATCTATGTTGTGTATAGTACCCCACCATCCACGATAGATTTTACTAAAAACTTTGTTCATGTCAAGGTTAAACTTCATTTGTTAATGTTTGATTAGTTAATTTATTATTATACAGTTTGTTTAGGTTAGCCGTATAGAAGTGTTTTACGTTTGAATCGTCCTATGAGGACGGTTATACTGTTTCTATAATACTTAGATTGTGACTTTCTTGCTGCCATTCAAATTCAAATATTTACTTAAATTATACATAAAATGTTTATTTCTATTAAAATTACAACGATTTACAGAGAATGATACGATACGACATAATGATGTTTTCAGAAAAATAATTGCATTGTGAAATCTCATATTATTTTGACGAACTTTCAGAACTCTTACAATAAATACTAAAAGCCTAAGAAGAAGAATAGACTTGCCATAAAATATTTATGAATTAACTTTTAAGTAATAATTTATATACTTTTGGTATTGGCTCAGGAATTCAGTAACGAGCTACTTATTTTCCTTAGTAGAAGGTAAGTCAATTAAATACTCGAGACGCGACATAAGCATTTAATTGCATAATTTAAGACAGCTGTAAAAGGAAACCCTCAAGAAATCCTGTAATCTAAAACATTTTTGTGCTGAAATGTGGTAGATAGGCGTGCTTACGGTTCTGAAGATGTAAATGGCGAAAATTATTCCTTTTAGTATTCCGATAAATGCAAGCACGTACATAGATGTATATATAATAGTAAAAAATATTCAAGTATGAAGTTATTCCAACTGTATTTGGTAACATGGAATATAGTGACAGTAATCGAGGCAAAAGACGTGTGAAAAGATCGTGACAAATGGAAATCCGTTGTCTCTGCCTACCCCACTGGGAAACAGGCGTATATAGGTGAGTCCTATGTATGTATGTATGTATTTGGTAACCTGTTTCTGTCCGATGGAATAAAGCATCCACAGTTTTTCTTTGGCGACTTGATACAATAACAACATTTATAAAAAAAAAATTATTTAGCCTAAAATTATTTAGGATTAAATCTATTTGCTCATATTAGAAATATATTTAAATGTTTCAGTTTTTTATATGTCTATGTAACTAAACAACGTGTAGAACGTCAATTTGCTAAATCTACAAAAAATATATTGACTTTCCATACAATAATAAGTTAGGCCATTTAGAAAGGATGAATGAAAGAAGATTGACAAAAGAAGTATACCTGGCCTGTGTGAATGGGACAACCGGGAGGGGAAGACCACGTCGAACATTCTCTGACCAAATTGGAGATGTTCTCAAGAAAGGGCAGGTCAGAAGTACCCTAAACCGGCGAGCATGTATGAAGAATATAATGACAGTAATCGAGGCAAAAGAAGTATGCAAAGATCGTGACAAATGGAAATCCGTTGTCTCTGCCTACCCCTCTGGGAAACACGCGTGAGTCTATGTATGTATGTGTATGTAATAATAATTAGCCCTTTAACTTTGTATGGGAAGCGAAATAAAATGTCGTTTGAATTTTACAAATTGGTTATGAATAATTTGTACATTTTGTGAGATGTGTCTAAACGTCTAACGCCCGAAATTAATAAACGATCCGCAAACTGTCAGTCAGTCCTATCTTTAGATTGGCTCTATCGTTATCTTGATCTTTACCTGCGTGCCAATAACAAAACATATCAATCCATCCATTTTTTGCCCAGAGATTGGGGTGCGATCCTTTTCCTCTGCAGCGTTCCGTTTTATGCAGAACTCGGTAACTCAGGACACAATTATACCATTTAATTTAAGAAGAAAATTTATTGTAAAAATATTAACGATATGTCATCAATACTGACTTATTTATAGCTAGGTTAAAATGTTTTTACTAGACGACTAGGGTATATAATAATAAAATGAAACTTAATTGGTCCAACATTGTATTTTGGTGGAACGGAACGTATCAAAATTTGACAAGCAAAACGAACACCGCGCCGCGCCGTGCGTCGTCGCCGTTCAGAACAAAAACAAACAAGCAGTTGGTTGTTTGTTTTTGTTGCAAATCATTTATAACTAATATACAAATAGTTACTTATTAATATATATAATACCTATAATGGATTCTGATATGATAAGCAATAATAAAATTATTGATTTCTGTGTTTGTTTTACAAATAATTTAAACAGTGACGTGAAGTGGTTGCCGCCTATTTTGTAAACAAAAAAATATTCTTATTATTACTTATTTATATACAAAGCCATTTTGGAATATAATGAACTATTTCACCAATTTTATCTTTAGAAACAATCGTCAATCCCCCGAATTTCTAGGATCGCAACTTTAGATTGCTTTGGCTATCTAAGCTTATGTCAAAATTTATAGATTGGTTATTGGCACGTGCAACCTGTCATTTTAGAACAGAGGCCTATCTTTTTCTATGATCCGTCCTCCCAAAGATCGCTCGTTCGGAAAGATTGCTTTTTCAATCTGTGGATGCTTTATTGGCACGGTTTAATAGACAAATGGAGCGAAATTGCTATCGTAGATAGCATAAAATGGATTAGGATCGTTTATTAATTTCGGGCGTTAGAGGCTTAAACGGCTTTACTGGACTACAAGAGTAAGTACATATGTAACAATTCGACGGGCCCGTTGGCGTAGTTGGTAGATGCTTGCTTTTTTGCTTTCTCGCAGGTCGTGGGTTCGATTCCCACCCAGGACAGATATTTGTGTGCATGATCATATCTGTTTGTTCCCTGTCTGGGTGTAATTATCTATATAACTATGTATTAAAAAGAGAAAAGTAATTTATACTATGAACAAGCTGAGCTTGGTTTGGGATCAGATGGCCGTGTGTGAATGATGCCCCAGGATATTATTATTATATTATAAAATAACATAAACCATTCTGATTAGTATGAGTTAACTTTTGTGTTAGCTTAAATATTTTCGTAAACCAAAATCATAAATAAAATTACATCTAATAACACGTATATAAATAATCCAGACAACCAAGACAGTAATATTGCTAAGTGCTAATATATTAGAGAGGTGAATGGCATTTTTGACGCGTTACTGCCTACCATTAACAGTAGGCATATCTATGTATATACCTCTAAAACAGAACTACGAGTATACGAATGAAAATTGGGAGATTGAATCTGTAGTAATTGTAAACAGACATATAACGGTTACTGGTAAATACAAAGAAACTGACCGATACTTAAGCGCGAGATGTTGTTTAATGTTCTGACTGTTCACTTACTTACTTATCGTATGGGCAGTGGTTACGCTAGTGTCAAAGTTGTTCAAGCCGCCCAGTAGGCTTCTTACATGGCTTAACGACTGATGTCTAATGACTACAACCGGGACCGACAGCTTAACGTGCCCTCCGAAGCACAGAGACGTTCAGACAATTAAACCGCTTTGGCGGTCACCCATCTATGAACTGACCGCGAGCGTAGTTACTTAACCTCGCCGATCGGTTACAGACCGGTGAGAGCATGTAGCTATGAGCGTCTCAAGTGTCTGTTCAGAACAATTGTCTTAAAATGTACGTTAAATATTCGTTGTCAGTCGCTGTTTTTGGGAAAGAAAGGTTATCTGGTGGCGGCCATGAACCGGAATACATAGTGCGGGAATAACTCGGTGTGCATTTAATGTCAAATTTGACGAAACATATTCTGAACTGACCGGTTTCAGTCGCTGGCGATGGAGCAGAAAGGTTCTCTAGTACCACGAACCGAAAGACGCAGCATGAGCAGGCCCACAGCAAGATGGACCGATGATCTTGTAAAGGGCGCTGGGAGCCCCAGGATGCTGGTAGCGTAGAAAAGGCAATAGTGGATGGTTCAAAGGGCCTTTATCCTACAGTAGACATATTTCGATTAATATGATAATGATGAGATAACCGGTGTCATGAAAGTATTGTAACAACGGACCCACATTAGTATAACAAACAAATATATCAAAAATACTTTTTTATTTACGATATAATGTCTCATGGAAACACATATGGACCTAGCTAACGAGGGTACCAGCATGTGGAGCGCAAATTCAACAAAAGAATTATTCAGTATTGACTTGTGCAATAGTTCCACAGCCTTAGTTCGAGTGTAACAAAACATCCCAGTTTTTCAATATTGTTGATAGTTTTTCTATATTTATTCTGAAAATAAGTGTTATATATTATGTATTTTAAAACGATTTTCCAAGATTCTCCATTAATCACGACATCAATTTATATCCACGTTTTCTTCATACATTAATATTGTTTTTATCACAACCTTAATTTATATAATCTGATAATAATGAGACCAACTTTCTGAACACTACCTTTGCGACCTAGCCTAGTTCTAGAAATAATTAAGTTGATTGAGTTCATTCGACATTTTCTTAATTTATTTGTGACTTTTGATTTTATCACAATGTCTAAATCTAAATCTGATAATAACGTAGCCAGCTTTCTGACTACTCGTACTTACTTCTGGACAATGTAGAGAATTAATTAATTTAGTTGATTAATTTCATTTTAAACTTTCATTAATTAATAGTATTTTTTGTAAATATACTGTTATAATTATTTCATGATGCTGATTATAGTGTCATATATTAAATTGTTATTTGATAATAACACTCTTAAATTAATGATATAATGAAAGTGTCTGAATAACTGTTCAGAATGGACTACTTATTGGTATTTATAGAAGCATATTTCCTGTTCCCAAAAAGGAAAACATGCTACAACAAACAACAATACCATTCCCATTAATAATGGTGATGGTTTAATATTATTTTGCGTAGCATTTTGTTTCTCCGAAATATGATAGCTATAAAATGTTGACAGTTATTGAAGAAACCCACAGTGTACAATGTGAACGCTTTTCCTTGTTAATTTCATGTCGATGTTTACGTTGCTTGTTTAAGAACAAAATATAACGTTTTAGCTGGATTAATGGAATCCAGTCGTATTTATCCAGCAATGATTCCGTTATTCCTATAAACTAGATAGATAGATAAAGATATTTTAATGATCTACTTACTATGATATTTTTTTAATTCTAATGTGTTGTTAGAACCATTGTTACACAGACATCAAACGTGTTTATAGATCATTATTAGGTATTTTTTCAACTTACTCAACATCTCTTCAAAAGTATATTTAATAATAGTATAGTTAAATGTGGACCTCAAAGGAATAGAAATATCAAAAGTTTTGCAGTTCATAATTATAACAATTATTATTGACAAAGATGCAGACAGTTTAGGTGAAAATGATTAAAAAAAATACATAGAAGCATACCTGATGGAGACTTTTAACAATAATATAAAATTATTAGATTATGGGACTTTAAGAATGTTAAAGTTTTTTTTTATTTAATGTCACATCTGGTTTTATTTGGATAGGTAAGACAATAGATGTTCAATTATTTGTTAAAATAGGGAGTTACATTTCTTATAGAATTTGGCAGTATTATTATTTTTTGGTTATCCCATTTCTATATACTGAAAAAAGCTTTTCATTTTAATTTTTCAACATAATAAAAAATATCCAATTAATATTTACCAAATCCAGTTAGACATCCAGACTGGCTTTTTACCTTAATACCTATGTTTAAGTAAACAACTTATTCCTATATTAAAAAAAAAATAAGGAAAGGATATAAAGGAATAGGAAAAACAAAAGAAAGAAGCCAATCTGGAAGACTAGCTTAGGTATGTATTATATATAGTTAAATATTTAAATATGTACATTACACTTTTGAAGTGTGTATTCAACCTGTAATACATATTTACATTCACTTTTGTAGCTATAGTTGTATCTCTTCAACTTACGAAGTGCCAACAATACATGGCACTTCGCCGTAGTGTTACTATTGTAACTATTTGGATTTATTACCGCATTGCATACAATTAATTATATAAAAGAAAATAGTGCTATTTATATACTAAGTCAGAATTTCTCGTACTGTTATTTATTTTAGAACATGCATAAATGTCGGCCTTATCATACATATTTACTAACGCCCTCACACACAGATTTTTTCTTTTATTTTTTATTCTCGTATGTTTCGGGACTTTAGTTCAATATTTGACTATGTCAGTCCTGTTGATCTTACAACATACTCTAAACACAACACAAGAAACACAAAATTAATAAATTTACATTAATTAGTTAGTACATACTATCACAAGGCTAATTTACTTATGGCTTTATACAAAAATATTGCCTGCTCAGACAGAGGTGCAGACAGGACAGACAGAGGTGCAGACAGGATACTCACAAAAAAACTTACGTCCATGACATTTTCTGTATATTTATCTTTAAAATACTTTCTTATCTCTGCACTCCGAACACACTCCGCTAACAAATGATGCACGTCCTCTAAAACTCCACAAATCGAACAAAAATATTATTTAATTAATACGATTTCATTTACACGTAGCGCAGTGGGTGAACCTGTCACCTTGCTACCATCTCGGTGTTGTCAGTTCGGCCCCGCACTATTAGTGACAACGATAAATTAGTGTGACCAATAAATGGAAGTTCAGTTTCCCACGATACAAAATTTATTATCCTGGCATTATTAAAAAAATTGCCCAAGCACATTTAATCTATCCTAAAGTTTGAATTAATATCTATGGATATCATTCGTTTCGGATACAGCTCTAAATAACAATTATAAACTTTATAGTTCTCCCACGATATAAGATATATTATCCTAGTTGAAGCATTAGTAAAAAAAATCTAAGCAAATTTAATACTATCCTAAAGTTCTAATTAATATTTATGGATATCATCCGTTTCCGATACAGCTCTAAATAATAATTATAAACTTTATGGTTCTCCCACGTAACAAGATTTATTATCCTAGTTAACGTATTCATAAAAAATATGCCCAAGCAAATTCAATAGTATCCTAAAGTTCAAATTAATATACACAGTATGGATCGGATACAGCTCTAGAAAGAGCAAAAGTTACATTCGGATTGAGGTTTGACTGACAAAAATAAACATTGCACTTAATCAGTGTTCATTTCGGCTCTAATCCCACAATCATCATAACCAAGCGCATTCTACGAGTCATTAGAGCAAGAAGTCGACGAAATCACCTATTACTTTTAATACTAGAGGAAATGTGCTGGCTCTCGTAACCTTTGTTTTAAATGGAGTACATAAAGTCAGTGTCGAGAACATTCAGCAGATGTGGCGATGTGCCATTTTGTAGTTGTGTTAAAGGAATGGTTCCAGCTGCTAAGTATTCCCTAGACGGTTTTTTACTGGATTACTCGTACATACCCAGGTCTTTTAACCCCGAATAGTTTTATAACTTTATTAGGGTAAGTGTTTCAGCTTAGAATACGAGTACTATTAAAGCAAAGTTTCGTTATAAAGTTTAGTATTTTTCTATTCTCACCAGGTGATAAGTGAAGATTGGGTCTAAAGTGGACTTCGCTTACCAATAAGATGCTATGAATAAGTAAATAAAAGAGTAAAATACTTTTTATTGTAGACCAAAGCTGAAAGTTGTAATGTAGGTAAATAAATTAAATACAAAGAGAAAGCAGCTATGGAGTAGATACGGTGGTGAGATGGATACACGAAGGAAGAGGGAATAGAGGGAAATTACCCGTAAATTGACCAGTTGTTACATATGTAACAAGTGGTCAATTTATGGCTATTTTTTTAAAGACTACGCCCGCGCTAGATTAACTAATCCCAGTGTTGCGGGGAATCTTACAAACATATAATAGACGACGATTTTTTTTTATAATTAATAATTAATAGTTTTTATCATAAATGTCTATGCATGTTCATTTACCTACTTATTTTAAATTTATTGTACTGTTTTTTTTTATTTGTATTGTTTTTATGTTTCTTGTTTATATAATATTCACACACAATTTAAATTGTTCATGAATAAACGGAATCGAATTGAATTGAATTGACGGACATTAATTACATCCAGGCTCAGAACAACTATTTGCAGGTCACACAAATAGCTGTCCGGCGCGGGAGTCGAATCCGCGACACGAAGAGGCGAGGCGATGCTTTTAGCGGCTGCGCCACACGTGTAGTCATATATTATATCGTCCCCGTAGTTGGAAAACTAAATAACTCTGATTTTGTAGTTCTGAGATAAACGCGATTTAGTGTTTTTTTTTTAGTTATTGTACATTTGTAAGAAAATGTGAGACAATTTTGCTGTCGGCAATTTTATATTTTGTGGACCTGATAACCTTTCACATTATGCTTTAACAAACTGAACTCTATCTTTAACTATAACTAAATAACAAATAAAAATCAAGTTGTTTAATTTTGCCACAACTGTTTTTATAACGTAACTGCAATTAGCTACTTATTTCGGCTATTTATTTAGTTTTCCTACAAGCTAAATACATGTGGTAGAGTCAAATTAGGTGAAATAAGTGCAGTTATGGAATTTATCATACTAGAAATATTTTTTAATGTAAAATTTAGTGGCTTTGTATGTTATTATTACTTTGATATTTTTTTAACTTTTGATGTGCTCATATGAAATAAACGCTGTATTATGATATTAATAAAGTTATATTAAGGAATAAATAGAAAAGTTTAGAAAAGGTGTATTGTTATCAGATACTTATCATGCAACATCCTTAAAAAATATACATTGTCATCATTATCATATCAGCCGAACTCCACAATTGCCGGTCTTGCGCTATTCGCACATTTCGCACCCAGCGCCCCGCACAAGATCATCGGCCCATCTTGTAGGGGCCTGCCCACGCTCTCTCCTCTTCCAGTTCGTGGTTGCCTCTTGAGAACCTTTTTGCCCCAACGGCCGTCGGGTCTACAAACTATGTGCCCGCCCACTGCCACTTCAGTTTTGCAATTCTTCGGGCTATGTCGCTGATTTTGGTTCGCCTGCGGATTTTGACACTTCTGATTCGATCCCGCAGGGAAACTTCGAGCATAGCCCTCTCCATTGCTCTTTGGGTGACCTTGAGCCTTCTAATAAGGCCCATTGTGAGCGACCACGTCTCTGTTCCGTAAGTCATCACTGGCAACATACACTGGTCGAAGACTTTCGACATGAGAAACTGCGGTATTTTGGAAGAGAAAATGTTACGTAGCTTCCCGAACGCTGCCCATCCGAGTTGGATTCTACAATTGATCTCCTTCTCGAAGTTGGACCTACCTTGTTGGATGGTATGTCCTAGTCTCCAACCTTCAATTGAGTGGGTGCAATATGGACGTTTGACATGATTTTCGTCTTATCCATGTTCATTTATCAGACCCACTTGTTGAGAAACGCTGCTGAGGTCATCGAGCATTGTACCGAGATCTTCCATGGTCTCAGCCATGACTGCTCATTTGCAAATCGATGGTGAGTGATGTACTCGCCATTGACATTGCTAAAGCCTTTCCAGTCCAGAAGCTTGAAGACATCTCCCAATGCAGTGGTAAACAGTTTCAGAAATATAACATCTCCCTGTCTCACGCCTCGCTGTAAGTGGATAGGTTTCGAATTGAAGTCCAGGTGTCGCACTGACATAGTGGCGTTTTCATACAAACACTTTAATACCTCGATATACCGGTAGTCGATTTGGCACCTTTGGAGAGACCTGAGCACGGCCCAGGTTTCGATAGAATCAAAGGCTTTCTCACACTCCACAAACGCTAAACACAGTGGCTTGTTTTACTTTTCAGTCTTCTACACAACTTGCCCCAGCGTATGTCTGTGGTCTATGATGCTAAAGCCTTTTCGGAAACCAGTTTGTTCGGGAGGCTGGAAGTCATCAAACCTGCGTGCGAGACGATTCGTAATGACCCTCGAAAGCAACTTGTAAACATGGCTCAGCAGTGTCGGCCTATAATTCTTCAATAGGGTTTTGTCACCCTTTTTGAAGAAGAGCACCACCACACTTGTGCCATGCTTGTGGAGTTGTTGTTAGTTTGACCATCTAGTATGACGGAGTTAAATAAGTTCTGATGGGCCCGTAGGGTTGATGTACCACCCGCCTTCAGAAGCTCTCCTGTAACTACATCCTCACCAAGCGTCTTGTTGTTCTTAAGTTGTCTGAGAGCCATTCTAATCTCGTACAGGCTGACTTCCAGGATGTCTTCGGTGTAATAACGGGTTAGTCGTGCTCTGGGATCCGAGGCACTTTAGAGCCTTTGTTCCGCTTGATGGTCTCTTTAATACTAATTGTATTAAATTGACGCGTGTGGCGAGTCAAAGATTTTGATATCTGTCTTTTGAGCCACCGGTATCTGGTAGCATCATCTGAGGAGTTCAGAACCATTATCCGTCTTTCTTCCATAAGTTGCAGGGTAAAGTCAGAGATCTTTTTAGTTCTGTTTGTACGGCGGGCCTTGAAGAGTTTAGACCCAGCCGTATGGACAGCTTCTACAAGCTTGTCGTAGTATGAGTCCACTTGAATGCATGTGTGGCGTGGTGGCTGAGACAGTCGCCTCGCCGCTTCGTGTCGCGAGTTTTAATCCCGCGCCAGACAGCTATTTGTGTGGTCCATAAATAGTTGTTCTGAGCCTGGATGTAATTTGTGTCCGTCTATTATGTTTTGTAAAGTACCTATAAAATTAGATTACCTAGTGCTAGGCATTCGAAACAGTTTTGCAATTAGAGCTGAAATGGTTCGGGGTTTTCGACGTGGATAGGTAAAGATCGGAGCGTAGACTTTATCAGTCGGGACCTCTACAACTTGACATTAAGGTTCAATGAGCCTCTCACCAGTCTGTGATCGCTGCCGGTCCGCATTGAACATCTGTCGTCTCATCGACAAGATAAAGTCTATCTAATTTTTACCATCGGGGTTCACCCAGGTCCATTTGCGGTGATCCGACTTTCTGAATAAGGAATTCATCATTAAGAGTTCCTCCTTCTCCATGAAGTCGGCCAACATTTGGCCCCGGGGGTTCCGGTCTCCAGTTCCAAATTGCCCCACTCTCAGCCCATTACCGAATCGTTTGCCCAGCTTCGCGTCAAAGTCCACAAATGACCACAGTGAAAGGGTTTTTAGAGCTATGTATGGCTCTTGATATATCCTCAACCTCACCGTCGGAGTTCGTCGAAGTCGGCGCGTATACCTGTATTACCTTCAACGAATACTGCTTGGTAATTTTGAGAATAAGTTACGCCACCCTAGTCGACACACTCTCGATTTTCACTACGTTGTCCCAAGTGTTTGTCCCAAGGTGACACCACCTTGGGACCGTAGGTCGCCGTTGGTTCCGGAAATAGAGCAGGTTCCCGGATTTTAGGATTATCGTGCCCTCCCCCTCTCTTCGGACTTGAGACAATCTTATGATATCCCAAAGTAACCTGCTCAGTTCCTCCTCCAGTTCGATGATCTTCTCGTCGGTCCGCAGTATGCGAGTGTTATATGTTGCCAGGGCCAGAGGTTGTTGGTTTTGGTAAAACGGCGTCTGCCGCGGGTTTTTAGCACCCCGGTTTCTATTTCCTTATTTTCTGTTTCTATTCCTGAATCTGTTGTCTCAGCGAAATATAGTGTTCCATGATTCTTTTTCAGGGTAACCCGGTGAGACTTGTTCAGTAAGGGTTTCAATAATAGCTCGAGTTGTTATAATATTACTTGTTTCATCTTCAGATTCTCTCGACAAAATGGGGTTTATTCGTTCAAATCTCTTTACTCGTTTTTTCTTCTTATCCAATGAAATATTGATGTCTATTAAAGAACTAAGTTTCGTTTTTATTTTCTTCTTTTGTGTCCGGAATCCATGTAGATCCAGAATCAGCAAAAGATTCTTCATCTCTTGAAGGTCGCATTGGTTTGATACCCGAAATGGGACTTGACCCTCTGATTTCCTCTGATGACAACTTAAGTTATTTAATTTTATTTGCCCAGCATCTTATAATTTATCTTTATCTTGTTGTAGAAGAAATAAATAACATCAAATATTTATAAATTAGATACGTTATATCAGAATTCTGAATAGCAAAATTAAATAAATAGAGTTATTTAGTTTTCCTCGAACTAAATTAGTTTGGTAAAAGAATTTTTAAGTTGAGGAAAAATTCAACAACTCAAGTTATTTAACTTATTCGACATTAATCTTGTCATTGACCAGAGTTATTGATTTATTTACTGAGTTATTTAGTTTTCCTTTAAAAAAAATGTGTTTGTCTGAAGATATTTATTATTCCATCTGTCATGACCTGTCTGACAAAAATGGCTATATCTTTGGAACGGAATAAGATATGAAAATGCCTGTAAGGCTCAAATATGCGGCAGGTTTTAGGTGTTTTGAAAATAGGAAAAAGTCAAAATCGCCAAATTCGGACTTATTTAGTTTTCCAACTACGGGGACGATATGTATTACGAAAATAATGAAATAATTCATTGTAAGTAAAATATAAATTTTATGACATATAATACAACTATGTTTTAGCGAATTGTTAAGTGCACTGCATTTACAATAAAAGCTTAAATTATATTGAACTAGCGGCCCGGTACTTGCTTCGCTACGTATAAGGCATAGTAATAAAAAAATGATTATTAAGTTCATTTATTGAAACAATAAAATATTTTAAATTGTTAAAAGATGTTGATTTTACACTTTTTCAAGACTTTTTTAAATATTTCTCTTCGTACAATCCTTCCCTGAACTTCCACGAATAATTCAAGACCAAAATTAGCCAAATCGGTAAAGGCATTGTTGAGTGATAACATTACAACGAAAAGTGGCATTGATTTTTATTTATATAGATTATCATTTCATAGCGATGAATTAGTTAAATCAATGATGTTTTTCAAAATATAGTCAAATATTGTATGATATTTTATTTATAAGTTGACTCAAACTTATTCCGCTAGTTTTAGCCAATACTACGAAATCAATTTGAAAATCAATTTGGCTAATGACAGTATCCTGATCAAAGTGTGTTTGACGATCTGCTGTTTGCTTCATTACCATTGCCTCCCGCAGTTTGCATCTGGGACCTCGCAAAGCTATACTCTAGGTTATGGAATGACCTTTCGCCACCACTGTATATAAATAACTTAATTATATCAAATTTACAGCATTTTATGCAATGCTGTATCAGTATATGTATATAAATGTAAATAAAAAAAATAATAAAAATGTAGGCCATCTTTTAGGTTTGTTAACCTTATAGAAATAAAGCCATTGATCCCACCTACTTCCTTCGTGAAGGTGTTAGCAAGGGAATCGTTTTTGATCTGTCAGCATAACTTAATAACAGAGTGTATAGCCAGAATGGTAGAGGTTCGAACTCCACTGGATGATTAAAATGATGATTTCGCAGTCTTAAACGAGTTATTACTAAAGGTAACTAATGTTTGTAAAATTTTAACAAATGAAAATCAACTGCGACTGTCGAAGGAAGAAATTTAAGATAGATAAACTCTTTATTGTACACCTAAGTTTTAGTTAAGAGTTTATTTTCTTCCTTCTTTAAGATACTAAGGTAAAAGGTAATTTAAAACCATAGTTTTATCGTAGATTGGCTATTCGCCGTTTAAATAGATCAATTATTTAAACGGCGATTTATATTACTTACGTGAATATTTTATTTAAATTGTATTACATATAACTATATTTAATCCCCAGAACAAATGGGGAGTGTAACATGAGTTTGGCCTGTTTGGAAGCCTATGTCTAGCCCCAAAAGGAAGCACTTTAATGAATTCTCTTTGTTAAAAATATACAAAACTATTAAAGTAATAACTCTTAACTAACTTAACTAAAATTTATCTAAGAAATTTTGATCTTGTGATACAATGATCCATTAAGATGATTATTCAATCACAGAAGAGAATTTTTACTGCCATGCTAACTGAACGACTGAACTGGTATCTTAACAAAACTATTTACAGCAAGCTGATTCTTTTCATTGTTTCAAGTTTCTTTAAAGCTTTGATAGGTTCTCTTACAAACAGTAACAAAGGCGTAGATAAAAAAATCACAGCCATAACTAGTATGAAACGTTTCCCACTACAAATATGAATGTGGCACACAATTTCAAATACAAAGACAACGTTTGCTCGGATGGACATTTATCGAAGCTGACATAGAAAAATAGTCAAGAACATGAGATTCGACGGCTGTACTAATGACTAAATTGAACAGAGACTGTGGCAGCCCTGCACGTCTGGCTGCGCTCTTACACAACCCTATTAATAGGGTTATGCCGACATTTTGTCCCAATAAGTTAAATTGCACATGCAGCCCCGAGGTTAAAATAATCGCCTCAATACTATCAAGACCCACCAACATCCCATCATGACCCATCATGTGACCCACATATAATTGTCAAGAAAAGAAGATTCGACGGCTGTAGTAATGCCTAAATTGGACATAGACTAATGCTGTGGCAGCTCTGCACGTCTGGCTGCGCTCTTCCACAACTCTATTAATAGTGTTGTCACTGGCTTACTGCTACGTTGTGCCGATATTTTGTCCCAAAGTGCAAAGCTTGCACATGCTTAACACTGAGGTTAAAGTAATCGCCTCAATACTAACAAGAGTACACGTCTTTCATTCAATAGGATTTCTATTTGTGTGACCCATATACAATTGTTAAGAGTTTGTATTTAGTATGAGTCTCTATAAATTGCATTAGTATAATTACTTAAACAGCTCAAACAGCAAATTTTTATTATTCCACGTTTTTTTTATGAAGCTGCGAGACGTAGTTTTAATTTAGAAATAACTGTAATAAAAGCGAATATAAAAGCAAATCATAGCCATAACTAGTATAAAACGTTTTCTTGTTACAAATGCGAAGGCGGCACACAATTCCAAATACAGAGACAAAGTATGCTCGGATGGACATTCATCGAAGCTGACATAGAAAAATTGTCAGGAACATGAGATTCGAAGGCGGTAGTAATTACTAATTTGAACATAAACTGATACTGGGACAGCCCTGCGCGCCTGGCTGCTCACTTCCACATCCCTATTAATAGGGTTGCCACTAGCTTTGTTACTGCTTTATTTTATTGCCATATATTATATGCTATAGTTTCAACTCATTTTGTCCTCCACGTTAACTTTAGAATAAGATAATGGATACTTTTCATTCCAAAATAATGATAATTAACATTTATCAGCTTTATAAATAAAACATTATTAAAATAAGCTGTCATTAGACAATTTTATACCAAATAACAAGTGAATTCCTATACTTAAATCCTTTAATCTCGCAGAATTTTAACACTTTTCCAGGAACAATTCTAATTGTATGTTTGGTAAATTTCTTCCAATTCCAAAAACAACAGTCACATTTTTTTTTAAGTGGGCTACACTAGTGAAATCGAACTCTACTCCACGTAGGATAAACATGTACAATTTACAGACACAAGGAACAGTCTGACTCAGAAGAGGTCACACAAATAGTTGTTCTATCCGGAGGTGGAACCCGAAACACGAGAACACTGGGATAGCACCGAGGTGAACACCTAAACCACTTGCAACACGTCCAGTCTAACTAAGAGTAGGTAAAGTAGTAGATTTAACCTCCCTCTAATATAAAATCAGGCGTTACTTTGCTGAAATCCATAACATTCAAAATACAAATGTTCGGATTTCGTAAATCGAACATTTAGGTAATCGCATTACGCTGACACAGCAAAAGCGAGCCGCCGTGGTGCGGTCGCTCGCCTCGCGGTCAGTTCATTGCTCGGCATCAATCATATATCATTTATCAATACATTATATCAATACATTATATCAATTTTATATCATTTTGGGGTAATAATTAAATATTATATCAAATATCAAACTTTATCATTTACATATCCATCTGTACACCGAACAACAAAGTTAATTTCGCTTTTTGGCAGTTTAATCAAGTAGGGATGAAATATGCACCGTCCTCCGCAAAAATATGCACATTCAAGACAGACAATATAAACAAGCAAATTACACGATTTCAGTCCTCCACGATTCTCAAAGAAATCTAACTCGTTGAGTTGCATTCAAGTTCTCGACGAGTTAGCAACCCTTGAGAATTGTCCGTGAAGGACTTCTCAGGACGTTTGTCTGTATTTATGTTTGTCTGTAAAATTAGAAATCAATCTATTAGTTTATGAGCTACAATGCAATGGATAGCCACATAAATATGGCCTACAAACTTAAAACTTCTCTCTTATTGTGTGGGTGTTAAAAATAATTTAGATTATCAGCCGTTAGGTCGATCTTTGATAAGGCCAAACCTTTTTATTTACTAAACTATTTAGTTATCTCAGTTCTAAACCTATTTCTCTTTAGCTATTACAGTATTCACGACTTCCTGAGCAGGATTTTCGTACCCTCCAATATATAGAATCCCACCGGCATATTTAACTACCCACTGCAAAATTCACACTGCTCAGCGCCACTTCAAATTTGCGTCTAGTTGGCAAGACTCTCTTCTCTTGAATGAATTTGGTTGTTAAACCAAATTGGTGCGAATTTCCTAAGGCGCTTTGTGGAAAGGCCATCGAAACATAATAATATGCCAAAGGAAGAGCTTGCAACATTTGCAACTAGTTTATAGTTGTACTGCAAATTGCTTGTTAACCTTATGTAGGATGCGCTACGTAATAGGTGCAGAGGGAGAGAATATTCAAACTTATATATATTTTTTATTTGCTTAACACATCTGGGATTAAGTTGGTCATGGTGGCAAAAAATATACATCATATGTGTTCTTGCCAAAGGATCCTAATTCTATTTTTTGCGGCGAACTATTGAAATGATAAAAAAAATATGATAAAGTATATATAAGCTTTTAATTACGCTAAATAGAATTTTAACAGAACTGAGATGAAATAAGCGCCACTTCTGCCCGTGAACAATCTGCTCATATAACATTAAATGCTTTTGATGTGAAACATCTATAGCCGCACGTAAAACAGATTTCTGGCGTGGCGACGCATGCCGTGGTTTTTTTTAGTTCCTATCACAATATGTTCTTTTCGACTTCGACTTTGACTTCGACATGACTTCGACTTCGACTTCGACTTCGATTTCGACTTCGACTTCGACTTCGACTTCGACATCGACTACGACTTCGACTTCGACTTCGACTTCGACTTCGACTTCGACTTCGACTTCGACTTCGACTTCGACTTCGACTTCGACTTCGACTTCGACTTCGACTTCGACTTCGACTTCGACTTCGACTTCGACTTCGACTTCGACTTCGACTTCGACTTCGACTTCGACTTCGACTTCGACTTCGACTTCGACTTCGACTTCGACTTCGACTTCGACTTCGACTTCGACTTCGACTACGTGACGGCTCACATTTTTTTTAATGTAAATTCATAATAAGGTTTAAGATACATTACACTCCATGCAACTCGACAGGTGTTTTAGTATTGCACATATTATTCTTATTCTTTATCTGTTTTAGTCCAGTTCATTCTACGAAGCTAGACGTGCTTCACTGGTAATAGGTAGATTACTACATTTATGTAAAGGCGAATAAATGAAAAGACAACCGGTCAGTTTAACGTATGAAAGTATATTGTTAAAATAAATGATCTTATGAGCTAGGTACAAATACAATAATTAGGTTGCACGCGTACACCATATACGGAAAGTTCAATATACACTTAGTCATACATCACATCATCCCCCTGATTTTGAGAAAAAAAAATAATGGCATTACAATAACATTTTTTTTTTCTTAAAATTAATACACGCATACATATTGCATCATCACTCTAACAACTAGTTTCTGAGTACATAAAGACCTAAAGATATTTGATACTCTATTTATATAATAACACATTGTCTTAATCTTAGCATGAATAACATAGCAACTTTAAACATAATAATAGATATGCATAACTACTTATAAATGTACACTCTTCACAATAATATTATAACTCGTTACATATAAAATGGAATAGTTCTGTTTTTGTGAACAACATTTTCCTTTCCCTTTTGCATTATTTTAACATTTACGCCTAATTCTTCTATAACCGTAAAAGGACTTAAATATACTTGATCTAATTTTTCCCTATTTTCATTTCTTAAAAGTAACAAATCTCCAGTATTATAGTTAACTGAATTACATTGTCTGTCATATTTTGTTTTTCTACAAATTTTGGATTGAATTAAATTATTTCGTGCATCTTCACATGATTTTTGTAGTCTAAATTTTAATTCTTTGGGATAGTCATCAAAATTATATACTGGGTCTACATTTTTCAAAAGGTTGTTTGGAATGTTACATAATTTGCCAAAAACAAGTTCGAAGGGTGTATATCTAGTTTCAGAATGCACTGTTGTGTTGTACGAAAAACACCAATATTGTAACCAGTTGCTCCACATATGAGCCTGGTTATCTGTTTGTATCCTTAAGAAAGCTCCCAAGGCCTTGTGAGAATTTTCTAAAGAACCAATCGACTCATGGTGATATGCTGTTGACTGAATACAGTTAATACCCAATAATTGACATGTATCTTTCATGGTTGATGAGATGAATTCACTACCTCTGTCTGTCGCGATTTCGCGTGGAATACCGTAACGCAGTATAAAATTGTCAACAAAAGCTCGGGCAACTGTTTGAGTTTCTTTATTTATTAACGGGTAAGCTTCTACATATTTTGTAAGTTCACATTGAAGAGTCAATATGTAACAATAGTCATTACAATCTTTACTAAGCGGTCCAACCAAATCCAAATATATTTTATCGAATGCTGACGTCGCTGTTGTAGTTATACACATTGGCTCTCGGGTGTGCTTATGGAACTTTTGTTTTTGACACTGTTCGCACTTTCTAACAAAATTAGCTATGTCACGGTCCATTCCTGTCCAGTAATAAAGTCTTTTAATGTTATTAGTCATCCTTCGAATACCAGCATGGCCACTGCTGGGTAAAATATGGTAATCATTCAAAATAACTTTACGATCGTCTTTATTTTCTACTCTACTCACTCCTTTAATAATACATAATCGTGGACCTTCCCACTTTTTCATTTTCGTAATAATACGTGCTAACTCGGTAATTATTTCTTTATTGTCATTATTTCTAATTATGCATAATTCTTTTATATCATTTTGTTTACATATCTGCTCTAACTCTCTCACGAACAAATCTCGTTTGAAACATGATCGAGAGCTTCGATTTACCGATATTAATGACAATGACGGTGAATATATTAGGTACCTATTTCTACTATAACAATTATCGGTTTGTTTATTATGTATGTGTAAACATTTTTCATCAAAGTTTAACTCTGTAAAATGATATGGTTTTTTAAAAATTTCCGCAACTCTTGGTTGATCAGACCGATCATTGCCGGAACTCTTATCAGTCAATACATTTTCATTTTTCTCTTCTTACATTCTTCTATATTGCGCTCTAGTCATGACCCCTATCACACACTCATACATGCTCTTCAACTCTTCACTCGTCAATTCAATCCTAGATAGTGCATCTGCAGCTGCATTATCTTTTCCTTTCATATATTCTACTACAAAATCATATTCCTCCAGACATAATCGAAACTTTGTTAACCTACTGGAAGGGTCGCGCATGTTAAATAAATAAATCAACGGTTTATGATCCGTGATAACCCTAAACCGGCGTCCATATAAATAAGGGCGAAAGTACTTAACAGCCCAAACTATCGCCAAAAGCTCTTTCTCAATTATCGGATAGTTACGCTCCGCTTTGTTTAGTGGGCGACTAGCATATGCTATCGGTTTTTTGTCTCCATTTGCTAGCACACACCCAATCGAAAACCCCGATGAATCGGTATTCAAAATAAATTCATTTTCCTTTGAAAAATTTGGATATTGTAATAATGGAGGACTAATTAACGCTTTTTTCAATGTCTCGAACGCATGTAAACATTCCTTACTCCAATTAAATTCTATATATTTTTTTGTCAAGTTCGTTAAAGGTAATGTAATTTTAGCAAAATTCGGAATAAATTTCCGATAATAATTTGCAAATGCAACGAATCTACGGACCTCGTCTGCATTTTTCGGAATCGGATAATTTTGTAAAACTTTAACTTTATTTTCATCTGGCTTTATACCCTCTGGTGTTACCACGTGACCTAAATACAAAAGTTCCTTCTTCAAAAATGTACACTTTAATGGATTTAACTTCAAATTTACGTCTCGAAGCCTTGTAAAAACGTCAATTAGGTTTTTATTATGTGTTTGCAAATTTCTACCCATTATTATTATGTCATCTAAATAAACAATGCACTTTTCGTAATTTAAACCCGATAGTGCTACAGTCATCGCTCTAGTAAACGCACTCGGACTTAATTTTAAGCCCATAGGAAGGCGTTTCATTTGATATACCTTGTCAGCTAAAAATGCAGTGTATTTACGACTCTCTGGGTCTAATTTAATTTGGTAATAGCCTTGATTAAGGTCTAAATGGCTGAAATACATAGCCCCTGACAAAGAATCCAAAATTTCGGTTATGTTTGGTAGTGGAAAATTATCATTTTGTATGCACTCATTCAATCCCCTATAATCAATCACAACACGCCACTTTTTTTCACCCCTAGCATCAGTCTTTTTCGGAACAATCAGTAAAGGACTCGACCATTCAGACGTCGACTCCTCTATAATGTCATTTTCCAACATTTGTTTTATTTGTTTATTTATTTCTGCTTTTTGAGAATGTGGAAGACGATAAGGTTTTTTATAAACGGGACTAATATTTTCTTTTAAATGAATTTTTTGTTCATACAAGTTTGTTGTATTTAATTTGTCCCCGGGTAAATGAAAAATATCCGCAAATTTTGCACAAATATTTGCTATAGAAGTCTCCTCTTCTTTAATCAAATAATTAAGATTAAGCAAAGAAAACAAAGATTTTACCCTATCCGCGTTATTTACTATTCTATTAAACGAATAACAATGATATTCTTTTAAATCACGAATTTCTGGTGTAAAACAACGTAAATTAACATCAGTTTCCCGTGTGTTCATAATACGCATGGTCACCCTACCGTTTTTACTCTTACATATCGAATTAGCTAAAAATACACCTTCGCAAATCTCATTTGAAATTACTACACAATCACCTGTCCTATTAGTTGGAATATCTACTTGAATTTCACATCGCGCGGGCAACTTTATACATGCGTTATCATTTGTATTTCCTATCGAATATAACTGTACAGGTAAAATAATCGGAATTCCCTCACTATTTTGTAACGTTAATGTTTGATTTTCAAAATTAATTATAGAATTAAATTTTGATAGAAAATCTTGTCCTATAATTCCGTCTACATTTAATGGCAAATCGTTAAAAATGTAGAAGTCATGTGTAAATGATTCATTATTTTCGTTACGTAATATCAACTCTATGCACCCAGTAGATGTAATTTGACCACCAATACCATTTATGTGTGTCGTCTTAGGGCGAATAAACTCGCTCGATGCGTGAATCACGCTTTGTTTCACAGCAGACAATGATGCTCCGGTATCAATGAGCCATGTACACATATAGTCATCGATATACAGATGTATAGAGTTCATATTCCGATAAGTTAATATGTAATTAGTCGCGAAAAAACTGAAACTTTTCGGTTTCCTCCGATTTAGAACTATCTTGCGATTCATGTGTCACATTGACATGATGTTTTTTCGAATTGAAATTTTGCTGGCTATTATATCCACGGGACCTACTACGGCCTGAAAAATTACCACGACCCCGACCGCTACTACGATAATACGACGAATCGTAAAATGTCCTATTATTATTTATGTTGTTCCTGAAAAATGGTTTTCCGCGAAACGGTGTAGTGGTACCGCGCCTCGAAACACTCTGCCCTCGGTATCCATTATTTGGGTAACCCCTATTATTATTAAACATCCTACCTCGAGCTGAAAATATCTGTCCTGATGTGGAAGGCATATTTACCTCCTCATCTTTAGCACCTTGTATAGCTTCCTTTAATGAACTATAATTACGCGCAGCAATGACAGTACTAAGCCGCTCATTTCGCAACCCGTCGGCAAATTTTTGAATAGCCTGTTTTTCATTTAAGGGTTTTAATATCTTGTATGCTTCAGATTTGCCCTCGGCTTGTGAAATTGTTAGATCCACAAACAGTTGCTCTAAGTCTTTCCCATACTGATCTATAGACCTACCACCTTGATAAGCGGTATGCAACTTTTTTTGTATCGCGGTGTCCGATTTTTTTGTTAAAAGATGTGTTTTCATTTCAGCAACCATTTCGTCAACAGAACCATATGAATCTGCCAAACGCAATTTTGCACTATGTGATAGCCTAGTTTTTAAAACATATTTTATGAGAAGTGACGTATCCGTATCTAAAATCATAGTAGAATATAATTCTATTGCGTCAATTAATTGTAAAGTAACTTTTTCGGTGTCGTCCATTATTGGTAATAGACTAACCGCCACTCTCAAATCAAAATTGGGTTTGGTAGTCATGATTTCGCTGCTATTTATACTCATCATTAAACTTTCTATATCAGCATAAATCGAGTCTATCTTATTTGACAAGTGTAAATCAACATCACTTAACGATATTTCGGCTTTTTCTACCTTATTAACATATATGTCAAATATTTCGGTATACTTCTTATAAATCTTTACTGCTTTTTGAAATTGTTTATTCGCAGCTTCACTATTCTGTCGCCGATGCGATCCAATTTTAATTAAATAAGTTCTTATATCTACCAACTGCACATATATATTTTGTAATTCTAACATTAGCTCTATATATTGAAAAACAGTAAAACATATTATAAAATAAAATATTACGTTTTGTAAAAAAAAATAACCATAACGGAAAGTATCCTAAATACTTAAAGATAATTAATATAAAGTTCACTTACAGAATTTATTTGTCACCATTTGCACTTATTCGACACTTGTCCAAATTTCTCCACATCGTTAGTTATTAGCCGGGTCCTATTACACTGAAACTCGCTGCAAAGCAATACCCGTCGCTTGCCTTTCGATCTTCTTGGTAAGGCATTTATGTACTTTTTTCCATAAGTTGTACGCCAAGAAAATAGCACACATTACAATAACTGCAACCATCATATATCGCATTTCCATAGAGTAATCGCTCTCAGACATACTGGATTTCGCTTTATTTCCTTGTCCCTGTTGGGCAATTATTACCTCCTCTTTGAATTCCTTGGATACTTGACTGCCCATTATAATTTTTAATTATTATATCCTGAAAAACTGAAACACTAAAGATCCTGGCATGGTCGCCATACGAAGCTAGACGTGCTTCACTGGTAATAGGTAGATTACTACATTTATGTAAAGGCGAATAAATGAAAAGACAACCGGTCAGTTTAACGTATGAAAGTATATTATTAAAATAAATGATCTTATGAGCTAGGTACAAATACAATAATTAGGTTGCACGCGTACACCATATACGGAAAGTTCAATATACACTTAGTCATACATCACAATTCAACGGATATATAAATATATTCCCTAAAAAACCAACCAAATTAATTTTATAGTTTATATTTATTTGTATGCACAGTGATAACCCTAGTGTCAATGCTATCCGTGCAGTTAATGACTACATCCAACCAAGGCATAACTTAAAATCGTGCCCGCCGAAGCACGGAAACGCTCAGAAATTGAACCAATTTTGCTGTCACCCTTATACTAAGTGTAATATAAATAGTGGGTGTAATTTAACAAACAAAGATTAACTTCTCATACAAGAATAATATTATAATATATCCTGGGACACTATTCACACACGGCCATCTGACCCCAAACTAAACAGAGCTTTTACTATGGAAACTTTTTTAAATACATTCCTATATAGATAATTACAGATTCAGGACAAACAAACATGTTCATGCATTGATCAGATGATGCAATTTCTTCAACCAGTGTGTGTTGCCAGTGATGGCTTGTGGAACAAAGTCGTGGTCGCTTACTATGGGCTTCAAAAGAAGGCTCAAAGTCACCGAAAGGGCAATGGAGAGGGCGATGTTTCAAGTATCCCTGCGCGATAGAATCAGAAACGTCGAAATCCGCAGGCAAACCAAAGTAGCCGACATAGCCCAAAGAATTGCTAAACTGAAGTGGCAGTGGGCGGGGTATATAGCGCGTAGAACCGACAACTGCTGGGGCAGAAAGGTTCTCTAGTAGCGACCACGAACGGGAAGATACAGCGTGGGCAGGCCCACTACAAGGAGGACTGACGATCTTGCAAGGGTCACGGAAGCCGCTGTACGCGGGCAGCTCAAGACCAGCCATTGTGGAGATCCTTTTGTCTACCAGTGGACGTCTTTCGGCTGTTATGATGATATTTTGACGGACGGCAGCAAAATACATACATTTCGTTGTTTTTCTTTTATTAGTTCAGTTTCGATTCAATTTGCAAGATTTACCGCATGCATGAGTGCATAACCTGTCCGATCCTATATAGACCGGAGAAGGCAACTGGCTATTTGCACCTCATAGAATTCTATTATCAATTTATGATCTACTTACTATTACAACGGTCACTAGTCAACAGCAACATTTTAATGTGGAGAAGTGTGAGCGCTGTGATCGGCGAGGTTAAGTAGACGCAGTCAGTCTCATGACGGGTTACCGCCACAGTGGTTTAGTTTGCTCCAGTGTCTTCGCGGTTCAGAGGGCTTCATTTATTAGTCGGTCCCGGTATTCATTCAACAACAGTCAATAAGTTCTGGTAGAAGTCTACTGGGCGACTTGACAACTCTGATGCAGGGGTATTCATTGCCCCTACAATAAATAAGTAGGAAGTCTTAAGTGCATGAAAAATGCCCTCACTCTCTTTATTCTGAGCGGAGATCAAGTGCAGGTCAGTAAACTAAACGAGCTCTCTAAGACACATCCAGATTCCAATTTGCTACTGGACTACTACTATACTTGACAGAAAAATCACAACAGAACTTTTTGGGTACGAGATATAGCAGGGCTCCATTGCCTGCGGTTGCACTTTACCGTTAGCCTAACGAGCCACCCAGGAAATAGAAGGCGATATAGATATTGTTTCAGGTTCGTTCGTTGCAGCCAATATAAACTGCTATTTCCTCTTTCGTTTTGAAGAAACAGGAAAAGGCTTGCATATGTAACTTTAAATAGAGCGTCAATTACGGCATCGTTTGGATGGACTAAAAGCTTCCATATTCAGTAACTTTGGTATCTCATAATGGTATTAAAGGCTGCATATAACTTTGTAAATGAAAACGGAAGCGAGCACGTTTCACCCAAAGCCAACCACTTTGTGTTTCAAAGTAATAATTAATTGAATACTGAACAAAAAAATTTATACAAATATGTTGTGTACTGATTTGGAAAACACAGTGGATACGCACGAACCTATCGGCATGTGATCATTAGGGTACCGTACTCAAATGGAATAAAAGAACCCTTGTGGAACAAGTCGATTGATATTTCCAAATTAATATTATTCAGTTATTTTAAGGGAAAGAACTACCGCCCTGATACGTCGTGTATCTACGAGACAGTACCAGCAGCCTCCTAAATAGTATATGAAATGCATAGTACAGACGCCAGCACATCCAGCTACCCCAATCTGTTAAATTTCTTTTATAGATTTTCAACTTTATTACAAAAGCCTAAGGTTCACTTTCAATTGGGCAAATTTTACAGATTGGTGTAGCTTGATGTGTAGGTAGGTCTTCAAAAATGATATTGAGGTTTCTAAAATATTTTTTTCTAAACTGAATAGTTTGCCCGAAAGACACTTCCAAAGTGGTAAAATGAGTGTCCCCCCTGTAAATTCTAAAATAAGAGAATGATAAAACTAAAAAAAAATATATGATATACATTGCCATGTAAACTAACAACGAACATTGGTTTGAACGAGATCTAGCAAGTAGTTTTTTTAATACGTCATAAATCGTAAACCGCAATTTGCTTTCATTTAATCAACTGAAATACTTCCTACTACGGAACCCTTCATGGGCGAGTCCGACTCGCACTTGGCCGGTTTTTTGTTTTATTAGCTATCTATAACCCTCTTCAATAATAACACGTTTCTAGCTGGGTGTGTGTACTACACGAAAAAGCTTCTTGTACTATATATTTAAATATCCATCAGCCTGAAGCATCAAGC
Organism: Pseudoips prasinana; assembly: GCA_951640165.1. NCBI lineage: Eukaryota > Metazoa > Arthropoda > Insecta > Lepidoptera > Nolidae > Pseudoips > Pseudoips prasinana. The sequence goes on along the minus strand of OX621241.1, from coordinate 10,538,948 downwards.
AAAACAATTCATACAATTTCCATTTTTATTTCAAAACTATAGCAGATTTTTATCAGTGTGTCACGGAACACACGCTCGCTAGACAATAGGCATGGCCGGGAAAGATAGGTAACTGTCCCGATTGTCGTCCATTCGGCCGGGAAACTAATTAGCATCGACCCCTGTAATTAAATCTACACCGTTTCCGTAGGTGCGCCCTACGCTCGGAATTGGATACTACAGAAACACGAGTTCGAGTTTCCTTTAGCGACATTTGGGGCGAGTAATTGAAATGTAAATGTGTACTATCCGCCCCAGTAGTTGAGATGTAAGCTGGTTCCTGTGACGGCTCCTATATAATGTGGGAGGGAAATGTCAATTTGTATGACTATTGATGTGTTTGTTTGCAGACAGTTGGTAAAATACCTAAGCCTACATTTTAAGAGCAATATTTAGAGGCCAGTTGTTCTAATTAAATTTGTTTTTATTAAGATCACATTACTGAATTAGGACGACCGCCATGACTCGGTCATACCGAGTCGTCCATCAAGGTCAGCATCTAATAGACGTGGATCTGCCTTATGAACTAAAGGTTGCGGCTTCAATCCTCGTACAAGAAAAATATTTATGTTCATGAACATGTATATGTCTTATTTTTGGTGTTTTCTGTGTATTGTTATATATTCACATAAAAAGTGTTAAAGTATATCTATCGATTGTCCGTAGTAGAAGCTTCGCGTGGTGTGGGCTAAATGGCGCTGTGTGATGTCCCTGATCTTATCACCCTTGCCGTACCTGTCACCGTGGTTGGCAAATACTTGCTTATCACGCCGGAGGTCGTGGGTTCGATTCCCATCCATGACAGATATTTGTGTGCATGAACATGTCTGTTTGCCCTGAGTCTGGGTGTAATTATCTATAAAAGTAGAGGAGTATATGTAGTATATCAGTTATCTGGTTTCCATAGAACAAGATCTGCTTAGTTCGGGATCAGATGGCCATTATTTACACACGTAAATAATGTCCCAGGATGTTATTATTTATGCATTATTAGTATATAGTTTATAAATAGGTACACTTAGTAGCACAATAGTAACATATATCTACACACGCTATCCTCTTTTCTTTTCTATTGATATAAGCGGTACCTTTGTGCAAATTTTCTTTTTGATATATATTGTTGTAGTTTTTTTATGTGTCCATAAATTATTAAATTAAGAATTAAATATAGTAGAATAATTAAGTCAAAAACCTCTGTTTTAATTATACTGCTGCCTGTGATAAAGACCTCTAGTAAAAGTATACTCGGATAAAATTAGAAATTGAACCTCGGGTTTGACCTTTGCATAAGATAACTATTTGTAAACATAGATATAAATAGTTGATTATTTGAAATATCATATTAAAATCTCCCACGAACACACTGTTTTATAAGAAAAGCTTTTATTAAGGTGAGATTGTTTTGTGTTTAAAAAGGTTTCCATCTACAAAAGAATTTATACATATACATAAAATCCAGTGCTTTCAAAATATGCCTTTGTATCAAAATTCAAGGCTTGCCCGAATTAATATTAGTACCCGATTGTTATTAAGTTAATTACGGTAAACAGTTGTAGGAACTTTAACCATAAATTGTTACAGTAACTTCATGTTTCTCTTCCGTGATTAATAGTCAAATTTAGTGTAATAACTCCTTTAGGTGCCTACCTTTCGTAATTATCTGCGTACCTACCTTTTATTTGTTGAATGCTTTAGCCTTGGTTGTTTCCAACTAATTTAAATATGATTATATCTCTTTCTTTTACAGCTCATAAGAATAGGACAAGGCGTACTTATTTCTTAATTCTTTATCTTATGACCAGTCCTTCTCAGGGGGGCTACGACCATTTTGCGGGTGGCATGCGAAAGCATTCCCCTTCCTTACAAAAAAACAAATAGGGAGGCCACGACCTAATTCGCCGGTCATGGTGACCGTGATCGGCGTTCGAATAGATGAAGGTTAAAAATAACTAAATCATTCGTTCAATCGGCTTCCATGACCACATGTGACGTCATAAATGGTCCGCCTTCATCTACTATTCTTCACCTTCATCTATTTGAACGCCGATCACAATCACGATACCCGGTGTCACCACAAATGGTGTCAAAATGGTTTAACAACTGTGATTTAACGACTTAGCCGATACTTAACAAATCCTCCCACGCACGGCGGCGCTCTAAAATTAAACTATTTTGGTGGTCACCCATCTATAAACTGACCACGTGCCTATGTGCTTTACCACACAGATCACTTATGTGCCGGTGAATGCGACAGGCTATGAGTGCCTCATATGGGTAGTTAGATGTAAACTAATAATACTGTTAGTCGGGAGAGCATAATAAATCACCAAACTATTACCTGTTGAATATTTTTCTTAAGAATCGCGTGCCAGAATTGAATTGTCAGAAATAAATCCTAATCACTTCTTAAGAACTGCGTTAGAAAGAAATACAATCCTTTTCGGGCTACTAATAAAGTTTTTTGTCTAGAACCCATAATTAATGCACAGCTTCCAATGTGAAGCTTATTTAATCCAGTTTCCATTTAATTAAATTTACCAAAATTTCATATCGTGTGTGTGTATTAAACTACCTGAGGTAATCATCAATGCAATTAGGTTATTAAATAAACTAAGCCTTTAAATAGATTCACAAGATTTTTCTCTTTTCAGAAGTGTTAATGTTATACTAATAACATAAACACTTACTCCACACAACTTAATACCGACCCTACGCGTACTTGTAATGGTCGTTTCAAGACGAAAGCATACTAAGTAAAGCTTACATCAAGACTTTCGACAGACTTCTCTTCTACCCAAAATTCAGCTACCTAAACAGTTTTCACTAGGCCCTTAATGCTCCGCGTACGAACTAATATCATCCTAACTTAAATAACACTTTACAACGTTAGTAGGCAAGAGGAATATTAACCAAGTGGAACTTACGTACACATCTAACCAACTTTGCCTAAATTGAAGTATATTTGCGTAGGTATTAATTTACTGCCTGAAAAGCAGGGTGGTTACGTAACGGTATAATCTAAGTTACTGACACTAGGATGAACTAAAGAATATTGACAAAAGAAGTGGTCTGTGTACAACCGAAAGGGTAAAACCTCGTAGTATATTCTCTTACCAAAGCGAAGATGTTTTTAAGTAAGGCCAGGTCAGAAGTACCCTAAACCGGCGAGCATGTATGAAGAATATAGTGACAGTAAACGAAGCACAAGAGGTGTGCAAAAATCGTGACAAATGGAAATCCGTTGTCTCTGCCTACCCCTCTGGAAAACAGGCGTAAGTCTATGTAATGTCTAAGTACGTACAAATGTAGGTACTGATAATAATTCCAAAACATTTTTTTTATTTCTACAAAAAGAAATTGAGATGTATCGTGATGTCTCAGTACCTACTGGTGTTGAAAATGACTAAAGTGACTGAATTAGACTGACTGTCATTTACGGTCGAATTGGTCAAAAATGGTAATTAACTGTCAAAAATAGTCATTTTCAGTCAATTCGATTTCAGTTTTTGTCGTTTATAAAAGTCTTAAACTTCTAAATTGAAACAAAAAAGGGGTTTTTATGACTTATAGTATTATTATATAGGGTTAATCATTTTACATTTCTAATCATAAGTGCATTTGACAAAATGGCAACGCCGCATCGCCTCGCGCATTGACTTTGATGTCGTCTTATCCTCTCATGATATAATAGAAAATAAAACGTTGCTTCATTTAAACTTGCATATAAATTGGGTACCTAAATAAATAAATAATTAGGTAGTTGACAATAGACAATAATATTTGAGTCAAATTGACTGAATTTGACAGTAAATGACCGGTCATTTAAGGTTTATGACAATTGTGACTAGTCATATTCAGTCATTTTACATCTCTACTCAGTACTATGAAGCGCTGATATCTAGGCATTTGCTCTCACCGGTCTGTAAGCGATCGGTGAGGTTAAGTAAGTTATGTCAGTGAAGTGTGTCAGTGGTCCCAAGATGATGATTCTACTATGTTCGTATGCCGTCTCATTTCTGTGTGTTAAGTTTTCTATTTGATAGGGTTTTTTTTAAACAAATATAACATACTAGCCATGCCTCGCGATTTCACTCGTGTTAAAGTAGTTTTGGCGTAAAAGAGTAACAAACATACATCCATACATCTATATTCACACTTTAGCATTTATAATATTAGTATGAATTGTACCTCTAGCGGTTTTGTTGCACGCTGGAATAGCGCGCAGATGGTAGATTTTTTCTTACTTACTTGATACTTATCATCATATTTTTTACAATTCACACAATATCTTTATAAATTGTAGCCTATGTGTTATTCGGATGTATAAGTTATATTATTGTAAAGTTTCATTAAAATCCATTCAATCGTTTTTACGCGAATGAGTACCTAACATCCATCCATCCATACAAACTTTCGCGTTTATAATATTAGTAGGATTACAAATTACAGGTCGGTACTTGGCCATGGGGAAATATTGTAATTCTGTCCGCAGTAATACAATATTCTTCGTCATGTCTAATTATTAGTAAGTAGTACATAGACCTAATGTTTACCAAAAAAAAAATGTGAGCCGTCACGGGACGCCTGGCAGATGTGAAACATCGACATTATTTTATAAAAGTAATATGCAGAAGTCGAAGTCGAAGTATAAGTCGCAGTCGAAGTCGAAGTATAAGTCGAAGTCGAAGTCGAAGTCGAAGTCGAAGTCGAAGTATAAGTCGCAGTCAAAGTCGAAGTCATGTCGAAGTCGAAGACGAAGTCGAAGTCGAAGTATAAGTCGCAGTCGAAGTCGAAGTATAAGTCGCAGTCGAAGTCGAAGTATAAGTCGCAGTCAAAGTCGAAGTCAAGTCGAAGTCCAAGTCGATGTCGAAGTCGAAGTCGAAAAGAACATATTGTGATAGGAAATAAAAAAAAAAACCACGGCATGCGTCGCCACGCCAGAAATCTGTTTTACGTGCGGCTATAGATGTTTCACATCGAAAATCACAGGAAAAAATATGATTTTTGTACTGTGATCAGATTGGCTTTTCAAACAAAAAGTAAAAACGTTTCTTGCACGAAATTCCCCAAAACGAAACCCACAGCTCACGTGTAAATAAACACCAATAAATTGGACCCTTGTATATCCGTTGGTCTCTATTTTACTTCGGAAAGGTAACCCGACCTAATTCCTGATCACTTAGCTGCTCGCCCTCTGCTGAGCCAATAAAAACACCCGCAGCCCACAATTAAGTTACACTGTGCCAACCTTGATTAAAGGTATCTTTGGCAATCTATGAAACAGACTTAAAATTATTTAGAAATGAAATTGAAAAATTCACCATTACTTCTAAATCAGCGAAGTGCTATAGCGTGAGAAACATTACAAAACTAGCACCTATTTTATTAGTATTATTATTTATTATACAGAGAAACATATTTATAAATATATTAATAAGTGCTTCTGGCCATTAACTCTACAAAAATCTTCAAGAATCAGGCCTGTTCCTTTCTTAAAGGCCGACAACGCGGTTACTCTGTTTTGCGAGTGGTCACTTACCATGGTGACCCGCCAGACCGTTTGCCTTGCTATCATATGAAAAAAAATCAGCATCGGCGGTTATTTACGACAGAGACTAGAACTACGCAAAACAACATTTTATTGAAAGCGCGTGTGCCCTCTCTATGCGCTTATAACTACAGGGAAGAGGTCAGACGCAGTACCGTTACAGCTTTACGTGCTCTCCAAGTCACGGGATATAGCACGGGATTTGTAAAAATACCTTAAAGCTTCTGTGCCCGCCATCGCCTACACTAGGTATGTCATGTCATACCATCCTGACCGAATTTCGGCCACAGCGGCCAGTCTCAATGGAAACTAGCCAATTGCGCAGGACATATTATAGTGCACAAGTGTGTGCGCAAGCACAGGGGCACATTCTATTCCATCACTCTCATGATTTGATGGGACGCCTAGCGATACGACCGGAAAGAGTTCAGGTACAGGACCGACGGCTTTACGTGCTCTCCGAGGCACGGGGGTGTAATACCGCCAACTTCCAGACTTCGGGCTGATACTGATAATTTATTTTTTACCAAAAAATCACAAAATCACTTACTGACCCGACCCAGGATTCAACCCAGGACCTCATTATCTGCGTTGAACATGCTACCGCTAGACCAACGAGGCGGTCAACACTAGGTATGGTAATGTTTTAAAATATTACGAATCACTAAGTATCGTATAAGAAGCCTAAGGACGCTTTATTACAAAAACATAAGTTGAAAAATTGGATACATATTATTATAATGATAAAGTAGGTATTATCGCAATTGGCGACCTTTTCCCTGAAAGCTTTTTCTTCTTAGAAAGTTCAAAATGTATACATATTCAAGTAAGTAATTTCTAAAATAGACAGCAGTTGCTTCATTATCGAGAAGCTAGTCTGAAATACTGTAATTTTAAAATCATTGTGATTGAGCGCTCTTGGTCTGTATTGACAGTGCATTCCATAAGTAAATAGCTTGTACAAAATTAGTGGAATACACTGGCGTTTTGAGTCGTCAGTGTTCCGGAACCGCAATAATAGTTACACTTTGAGATAATATAGTTATATTACCATATTAAAACTTATGCTGTGTGGTGACTGGCCATCTCATCCCGTAGGGGGCGTGGAAGTTGACCCGAGAGAATATCCAGAGGACGGGCAGCAGCGTCTCTCTGTGTACTTTCACCATCATGCTGCGATCGCCAACCCGTTTACCAAGCGTAGCGATTATGGCATATCCCCCGTAAGATGATTTTTGGGAGAGACTTTTGTTCAGCAGTGGACTTTATACAGCGGTTATGGTGATGATGATTACACATCTTAATTTGAAATATAATCTTTGCTATTGTAAGTAGCCAGTAATCGACGTCAAAAGGCCATATTTTATAAGTTCAAACAATAATAACAATTCATACAGTAGTCCACACTTTATATTAACAACGTGAATAGGTACCATTCATACCCTTTTAGCAATGCACTCTGAATCCTCATTAGTCTTGTCAACGACTCTTATGTTAATGAATAATACTGGCACGAGTAACTTAAATGGCCACTAATTGATGGTCACCGTAGCCTAGTTGGTAGTGCTCCTGCCTACGAAGCTGGTGGTCCTGGGTTCGAATCCCGGTAAGTGCAAATATTTGTGTGATGAGCACGAATATTTGTTTCTGAGTCATGGATGTTTTCTATCTATACAAGTATTTATCTATCTATATAAGTATGTATATCGTCGCCTGGTACCCATAGTACAAGCTTTGCTTAGTTTGGGGCTAGGATGATCTGTGTGACATTGTCCCGAGATATTATTATTATCATTATTATTAATTCGTCGACTGGGTTAACCACAACATAGGGAATTTCATGTTATCATTTTTCTTTGTCAACTTATAATAAATTGGTCATTTGTAATCAAAAGTTGCGTGCGCTAAACAATTTCTATAATCACATGTCGGCCATTTTGATACCATTAATCATAAGTCTTTTATAAAGTAAAAAATATATGCTAATTTTAAAGTTACTAACATCTGATGGATAAACGGAGCTCTAACTACCCTGATATACCTGTAAATAAAACAGGCCTATTCGAATCCTCTTTTACATCACTCATTCAAGTCATTATCAGCAGTGATATACAATGCACGTCCCGGGCAATAGTTACAATAATAATACCAAATACATCATCAGTTTAATACAAAAGGCAACCATTTTAAACACGTGCCGTATCACAAGAAAGTTTTTAACATCTTCCACTATTTCATGATTCACGATTTAACTTGTCATGCTTGACCATGGTCCGTGTGGCAAGTAATTAACCCCTTACAAAAGGGAGAAAATTATAAAAATACACTAAAATAATAATAATAATGTCCTCCGAGCCGAATTTCGGCCACGGCGGCCAGTCTCAACAGAGATTAGCCATCTGCGCGGGACATAATATAGTGCTCAAGTGTGTGCGCAAACACAGGAGCACTTTCTATTCTATCACTCTCATGATCCGATGGGAAGCCTAGCGACACGACCAGAAAGAGGTCAGGTACAGGACCGACGGCTTTACGTGCTTTCCGAGGCACGGGGGTATAATACCGCCAACTTCCAGACTTCGGGCTGATGCTGAGACATTTTTCTTTTTACAGAAAAGTCCCAAAATCACTTTTGACCCGACCCGGGATTTGAACCCAGGACCTCGTTCTCTGCGGGTGAACACGCTACCGCTAGACCAACGAGGCAGTCACAATAGTTACAATAAGTTCAATCATAAAGAACCTTAGAAGACAAAAATGGAACTATGGACTACCGTCCAGATCAATGCGGGAAACAAAATGATATAAAGAGTTTAGACCCTCCAAAAGAGAGAATTATAGCTAGAGAACTCAGCTGCAAAAGCATGAAGGATATATTTTAAGGGCCTATTAACAGAGCTGCTATATTTGACTCCAATAGTTGCTTTGTCGAAGCTGCTAATACGCATGGAAGTTGTTCCCGGTTGCTAGAAGATCTATTGAATAAACTGTGAATATTGGCCAAATAGTTCAACCTGATCAATCTATTTTACGGATAAAGCTGAAATTGTATACATTGACAAAGATGACTCAAATACAGACATTTTGTGTGTATACGAAATCCAATTTTGGAGTTAATTTTGGAAGGAGAATAAAAATTGATATATGAAAGGTCAATATTGAGAGTTACTGTCCACCCTTTAAATTTAACATGAAGAGATTTTTATTAATAGCACTAACCGTGTTCTTTATTTTGTTTTTTATTAATGTTTCTTTCTGTTTGTGTTATTTATATCTTGATCTAATAAAAAAATATGAACTACTATATAAGTATGAATATAACTGTTTATTCGTTTAAGTACTGAAAATTGATAAATATTGTTATAATTTCAATATAGTTTTCAAAATAATAATGTAATTAAACAATAAGATTGAAAGTCGTAAATAATTCTTGAATAGTAACTCTGAAAGTCCTAAATTAAGCTCCTGTCAGACAGCGGAAGATATGAGTATTAAGTAAATGTTTTCTTTTTCACGAATTCCTCCAATGTTATATCTGTACAAAACCTAATAAAGCGAGTTATGACCCGCACTGTTTTTACTAAAAGCTAACTAGTACCAAGAACAAAGGACAAAAAGGGAAGAATAATATTTTACCTAAAACCTACACCATTTCTTTAGGAAGACTTTTAGGGAAAATATTCCTAAAATATTTTACTGGACTAAATTAATGTTGACATAGAGTGGTGAGCCTAAAAATATATTGGACTTTTTATGTAACATTAGGAATTTTACTGCCTACTGAAAGAGTATATAATATATTTTTACGCCTGTTTCCCAGGGAGGTAGGCATTCCATTTGTCACGATTTTTGCACACCTCTTTTGTCTCATTTACTGTTACGGTTTGGGGTACCTTACTTACTTACTTCTGACCTGGCCTTTTTTGAGAACATCTGCGATTTGGTCAGAAAATGTTTTTTTTATTTATTTATTAAGCTTCACCAACAATTGTTTGCATTAATACTTAAAAATAATGCATGCAGACAGAAAAACAAACGACAATGTAACAATTACTTAAAAGTACCTAAACACCATGTTCTACGAGATCTTACCCTTCCGGTTGTATCAAATAAAATAAATAAATCGGTATTTTCCTCTTTAAGCACTGGATTAAGTTAAAGTCAGACTATATTTTTTTAGGTATTCTTGGAGAAAATACTCTAATATAGGTCTCATTCGTCTTTTGAAGGTCTTTGAAATATTAAAACTGTTAAAAAACGTAACAGAAATCTCATAATTAATTAAGATGTAATAACAAATGTTGGCTACACATGAAATTATAACATTTCTATTAGCTATGCTAGAAGTGAAGTGAACCAATATAATAACGTAATTCAAAAATTTAAATATATTATTAATTCACTAAAATATGTAAAATAAAGCAACCTCACGCTCGATGGGATGACTAGTGACACGACCAGAAAGAGGTCAGGTACAGGCCGGCGGCATTACGTGCTCTGCCAAGCACGGGGTGTAAATGTCGCAAGCACCACTACTACAAGTTGATTCTGAGAAAGTTTTTACAGCTACGAGTATATCCCAAAATCGCTTATTGTCCTAATGTGGGATTTGAACCCAAGACCTCATTATTTGCTGTTGAACATACAACCGCTAGACCAACGAGAAGTACCGAATTTTATATATGCGAACATTGACCTATATGTATTCTACTAGACGCGCAATCCCATATTGAGAATTTGCTCACCGAGTTGCAGCGCGGGGCTGCAACTCAGTAAGCAATTTTGGCCGCCGCGCGCACGCTCCTCACCTCGCGCGCAGCCGGACTGCGACAGAGATTATATTTGAAACAGCGTGTCTAGTTATACATATAAGTCAATGTATGCGAATTATAAACCTGTGCTATAAACCTACCTTATCGTTTACTGGTCGTGTTTAGTGAAATGGAAAATTGGATTTTAACAGCCCAAATTGTACCCAGTAACACGAGTACGTATTTAGCTAAATCAATGCAAGCTGTGTTGCTGTGTGGCTGACGGCATGGAATTTAGCTACCCCATCTTACCCTAGTGGCATAGAAGTCATCCCCAGGGAATATATTCAGAGAGCGGGCAACAGCGTCTCTGTCTCTATACTATGACTATCATACTGTGATCGCCAACCCGTCTGCTAAGCGTGAGGATTATGGTATGTCCCTCCAAATGATGGACGCAACTCCATTGTGGTAATCTTTTATGGACGTCTTTGTCCAGCAGTGCAAGTAACAATGTACAATAGGACACTGATTTTCTTGCAAGTACGTTTAATATAGGCGATTTTTTAAAATGCTAAACCAAAGTACCTAACGGCATAAAGGAAACTCAAATGATGTTAATTTTCCATAACACATATCTTTCAAATATGTTTATTTATGACATAGAATGGTTACATTATGTTTCCATTTCAAACATTATGTTATATTAAATTCTCATCGTGTATTAAAAATGTAATGAAATACCAACTATATTACGTTGTAACTAGGCAAGTATCATTTGTGTCAAAATAGTTTTTTTCATCCTAATAAGTATACACTTCAATTTAGAAATATGCTTCCGTGTATCCGGTCTCTGGTTATACGTACATTATACGTGTGTCACATTGACTCATTATTTCCAATTTGAAAGAAGCGTCAGATCCTGTACAAACACGAGTTGACGGGGGTTTCTCAACCATAAATAAAGAAAAACTACCACTAGTAACTTGAAGATCTTCCCATTGTCCTTCCGTATTGTTATATTGGTTGTTATGTATCTATTAGTATTTATATGTAGTTAAGTATGTATCGTATATAGTTTATTAATGACATGGTAGTATTATTATTAAGTAAAAAAGCTTTTATTAGTTTGTAAGTAAGTTTTTCAATTCCTAGTTAAACTCCTTCACCTTGCACCAACCTTATCATGTTGCATTTCTTTATTTCTGCTTCTTGTCCGTCCGAAGGTTATCTGGATGAGATTGCTGCCTGCCAGAGATGATTTAAGAGACATTGAAAGTAAATTGTATAACAGGCGGTCATATCCGCCTATTATACAATTTACTTTCAATGTCTCTTAAATCATCTCTTTAATTGGTGTGCAATAAAGAGTATTTATCTTATACATTATGTCTTTGTATAATAACGTTTAAAGTACCTTTTCTCGTTTATTCCAAGCATTTTTTTTTATATTTAAGTATTAAAAGACTCTATTAAGTCTTTTAATAACTCGACTAGAAATAATTGAAGAAGGTAAAATGATTTCGTGAATAGAAACGAAAGGTCACTCATTCATTCACATAATTTCTTTGACCTATGAAGCTGAAACTTGGTAGGCTAGGTAGTTTAATAGGTAACAGACATCAGCTAAGAAGGGTTGTAGTGATGGGGCCAAATAAAGAAAATGTTGTTTCGTAAGTTTATATGAATTTCTATGTTTCTACTGCTAAGAACATAAAGATTACTTATTCGGGTAAAAATAATACATATATAAAGACTATTGATAATTCTTAAACTATCTCTACGTAGTTTGTTTGCCAGCTTTTTACTCCTCACTTCTCAAATCAATCTGCCTGAAGAGTAAAACAATGGTACAGACGCCAGCACATCAAGCTACCCCAATCGTTCAAATATTCCCAATTGAAAGTGAACCTTATGCCTTTGTGATAAAGTTAAAAATCTATAAAAGAAACTTGACAGATTAGTGTAGCTGGATGTGCTGGCGTCTATACATCACATTCTGGTGTTATAAATCAATATTTGTTTCCTAACGCACCCGAAACTAGATTCTAAGGCTTAGTGTTTGGGGACGTATTTGGAATCCTGTCATGTAGACGACCGCATGCACGCGGATTATTTTTGTTGTAACTACGCCTTTTGGTAAAAAATATTTAATGGAAGCATGTTGTTGTGGTGTATGTAGATGTAACTCAACGGTCGAGTGGTTTACATTGTGGTTAGTTTATTGAAGTTTTGACGGTAACGTTAAAACTAGTATTTAATTTGATTTGAAAATTACTTTGGTCCGTTTAGGTAGGTACCTTAGAAATTAATAAGGTATTTTGCTGGGCGATTTCAGTGAGTATATTTTATGCATATACAAAATGCAAAACACCGACAAGTTAGTCAAGGCAGAGTATTCTCAGTATTTTTACTTCCATTCTAACATTCTAGGATGTTTCCAGATCTCCTTGCTAACATCTAAAGAGAAGCATATACTGTTGTATATGTTTCTCTAGCAATACGGAAAAAATGTTCGATTTATTCAAAAGTCGTCGACGTATTCAAAAGTCAAAACAAGCGCAAGCCATTTACTTAAGAATTAAACCTTTTTAAATATAATAGCAGCTTAAGTAAAAATAATATAACTTTAAATTCTAGTAGAAATCCGTTACGGGTTCCTGTTGCTGGATAAGTGACGGGGTAGAAAGATAACAACGCTATGATCTTACATCGAAAACCCTGACCCACAGGATTTGTACAGACGCCAGCACATCCAGCTACCGCAAACTGTCAAATTTCCCTATTGAAAATGTGATATAGTTGAAAATCAAAAAGAAATTTGACAGGTTGGGGTAGCTGGATGTGCTGGCGTCTGAATGAGCATTCACCGCAGCCCAGACAGATCTTATCCCACTCTTTGGAACATATTAAACAGAGAAATCGGTACCTATTTTCCTCTCAAGGAGTGCGCTATAAATACGAACACCAGCATGTCGGATCTGTTTTGATTAGGCGACAGACTGCCACTGACTGAGACTGTCGCAAACGGAATTATGTAACTAAACACGAACAGCCAGATGACGAGAAGTCCAGTCACGTTTAAGTAAGTGTAACTTTATTATGCCAAGTCACACTGACAACAAATGTCAAACAGACTGAAGTAATTAATTCATGAGCTACAGGAATTAGAGCTTCAGGGAAACTTATGACATGACGCGTGAAGTATCATACGAGTACAATGTGTTGGCAAGTTTGAGAAACAATACGTACCAACACGTGTGACAAGTAGACGTTATGTTATAAATAACTACTGAAGTTACCACACGTGCTGCCATGTTATATTGTCTCTTATATATTCTACTAGTGCATAAACCGGAAGAGCAGCCCGCGACGTGTATTAACGTAGAGCGCAAGTTGCACAAAACATCCCTAAAACGATACGCACTCACGCATCTCCCCGCCAGTAACCGTCCAGAGTCGAGGTTCGAACCACAAAGGGGGTGCCCTCCGGTGCGGGTACTTAGTTTGTAGTTTTTATTTGCTAGACAGTTGGAGCCCATGCTCACCTCTATAGTCCGGTGAAGCAGTGAAAGCCGTATGGCTAACTGCATACGTCACGTTAAAAAATAACTACTAGTGAAGTACCTGAAGAGCTACATAAAATGTAGACTTAACTAGTAGTTTCCGGGAGGACACGTAATTGTCCTTTCAGCACACGTATTTCGGTATCCACTCGCGTCGTTCTGCATGCGCCGCTCCTGTGTGTATTCTAAGAAATTCTATTCACGTGTCATCGTGTATCAGCCGGCCGGATATAAATAGTCTATAGTGTACAGGACAGTTGCAACTCATCCCATCTTATCAGCTCAGATAGGAGTAGGTCAGTTCCCTATTTCGTGTACCATTTTCGACGAGAGTGAATGTACACGCGTTCATTTTGAAATTGGCCGCCATGGCAGAAATTAGAACAAGGGGACGGCATAAGCCATACCATTTTCATCTTACCCCAGACGATTACAGTAACAAAGAGGTGGCAAGGCAAGGCAAACAAGGCGATTCTTAGGGAATTCTTCATTAAGTTGTGGTTAAAACCACGAGCATAATAATCTCTGCGAAATGATTTGGCATTGTACAAGGTCCCCAAGATGTTTGCATATAGTTACTGAAAGTTCTTCCAAATGCGCAGAAGAAGGCAATGGTTTTAGTCCATCTCACCTGCGACTGTAACGGCTGGTCGCGCCACTCTAGAGGTATGACCGACGCTACGAGGAACAGATGTGCCACACAAGTATAGGTACGAACGTGTACCAAGATTTTTCTCAGAAATTCAGTAATTCCGCTTCGGGTTTGAGCTTTATTTTTCACCACAAAAGATGCCGCCCCAAAGGGCGTACGCGGGTGGGTATGTTGGACTATTACCGACTAAATCTAAACTGCTGTGGACTTCTGAATGCTTCCTGATGCTCTATTTTGCGTCGTGTCCTGCGAAAAATGGAGCACTGAAATTTGATGTATTCTAAAAAGACGCAAGCGCCAAATGACGTCATACATACGGTGGAATAGCCATCGATCTTTGCTTTAATGTGACCCGTCAAACAAAAATCACTGTCATGTCATTTATTACGCGTATTTGTCTAGTTGTCTTGTCAAAATCGTTTGCGCCTAAACTTGTTTACGTTTGTTGTTATTATGTTTCATTAAGTCATGGTGACTTAATGAAACATAATAAGAAACACTGGAAACGAATTTAATATTGACGATTTTAATTTAATTTGAAATTGAAAACATTAAACAAACATAAACAAGTTTAGGCGCCAACGAGTTTGACAAGACAACTAGAAAAGTTTCGAAATATAATAATATAACCCTGAGTGACAATTGACAATTTGACATATCTTGTTTGACAGTAATGTTTTCGTTTAAAACATTGGAATGCTTAGGCAAAGGAAACTACCTCGTCCACCGTATAATTGACGTCATCACATCTTTTTTTAGTTTTTATTTTTATACTCCGAATTGAAGAAATAAAAAAATATAAATAAAAATATATTTGAACTCAGGATACGAAAATAAAGAAATGGTATTTTTGTTTTAAGGTGGTGTCAGTTTTGAAATGTTGTCAGTTGGCTTATAAAGCCAGCCAGACATTAGCTTTGGTTATAAAAACTGTTGGTTCTAAAAATTCTGAGTGCTAGAATAAATCTAAAACGTCTGCAGTTTCCGAGCTGAACGCTTTCGACATATCTCTTCCCATTTCTGCAAATCGAATAACGACACTTGCAATCTTTCCCCTGTGGCTGTGATTGATAACACTTTACTTGGATATATATCTAGTTCCTAGTACGTGTATATGTTAGGAATATTTTATACAAGCTGTGCCCGCGACTTCGTCTGCACATTTTGTAATTAATCCGTAAATGTTACAACTGAATATCTCTAATATTTTGTCTCTTGTCGCAAACTTATAAAACACAAAGGGCCTTTTGGGCGTGGTTGGCAAATGCTTGCTTTTTACGCCGCAGGTCGTGGGTTCAATTCGCACCCAGGACAGATATTTGTGTGCATGAACGAGTCTGTGTGTTATTTATCTATATAAGTATGTATTTACAAAAGAAAAGTAGTATATGTATTATATCAGTTAACTAGTTTCCATAGTATAAGCTCTGCTTAGTTTAGGATCAGATGATTAATTTTCTTAATCTTAATTTTAATTTTAATTTTTAAACATATTATTTTAGCTTACTAACATCAACACATTTGTCTTGTTATTTTAAATGCGGTGTTTACCTTTAAGTAATTACTACACTATTACTTGTATTATTGTACGAAAGTGGGGTTATTTTTTTAGTGTAAGTAATTGTTGGTGAACCTAAATAAATAAATAAAAATAAATGATCGTGTGTAAATAATGTAAGATATTATTATTATTATTCACCTTACTTCCCATAAAACTTTTGCCCCCTATTCTCTGTTGTTATTTTACACCCTTGAGATTAAAACTTTTACAAACTTTGAATCTCAAATTTATTTATATCAAATCAACATCCTAAAAAACAAGTTTCCAGCTTCTAGCTCCAAACATGACGAAACAACCATCAACGTAGCCATAAGGATTACCATACAATGAGAGGTCAGCTTACATTGGAAAAATATAGCTTGATATGTATCCGTGCGTATATATGTGTGTGTCATAGGTAGCAGCGCTGCCTGCCCGACTACCCATATCCCTTAGTAGTCCAAATACCAACCATTGCGAACAGCGAATTTGCAGGAAGAATGCTTTATTTATAAATTAATTCATATGGGCAGTCCCTAAATACTAATTTCAGGAATCATCAATTCTAAACTATAAACTTGTTAGTTGTTGAAACATACGGACGTAATGTTGGCGTAACTAACTTAGACCCATCAAGCCAGTTTTCAACTCCACTAACCAACATATTGGACAATTAGAAAGCCATCATAAACCCGAGCGCCGGAACCAAAACTTAAACAATTAACAATGTTTCCTCTGCTCTGCCTTTATCGCAGTTAACTTGTTTAATGGGGATGCATCGAAAATGTTATGGGATTCCATTCTCCTATCTACTTATTTATAAATAAGGAACTTGATTTGTGAGTAATAAGTAACTCGAATAAATTCTCTAATCACACTAATATTATAAAGGCGAAAGTTAGTGAGAGTTTGTATGTTTGCATTAACACATAGGCTATAATCTATAAAGTTTAACGCGGGTAAAACCGCGGCGAACAGCTAGTATTGTCATAAAGGAAAACACAATTAACTTATAAATACATAAATATCCGGGTTATTCACCCGGTTGGCGTGGTTGGTAAATACGTACCTTTTATGCCGCAGGTCGTGGGTTCGTTTCCCATCCAGGGCGTATATCAGTTTTCTGGTTTCCATAGTACAAGATCTGCTTAGTGTGAAATCAGATGGCTGTGTGTGAATAATGTACTATGATATTATGATTATCACATGTTTATAAGCACCATTATTTACAATGTATTATATCAGTGTATTTTAATACGAATGCAACTTATAAAATATATGGGCTACATGGAGAGAAATTTCCGCACAATCCTGGCATTCGCCAGCAGAACCGCCTTCTACATGTAACTCTCCAGCCAGATATCAAGCCCTAAACTTGCAAGGTTGATTTTCAGGGATTTAGGAATAACTCCTTTTGTGGATATAACAATAGGTATGATCGCAGGTCTTTCGGTTCTCCAAATTTCTATTATTATTATGCTGATACGACTGTCGGATCACACGTCCGACTTACATTTATCTAGATAATACCATAAAGTTTACTCTCTGACATAATCTTTAAAAAGTATAATATAATAACAATAATATCCTGGCTGGATGACATTATTTACACACGGCCATCTGATCCCAAACTAAGCAGCGCTTGTCCTATGGAAACCAGAAAACTGATATACTACTTTTCTTTTGTAAATACATACTTATATAGATAATTACACCCAGACTCAGGGCAAACAGACATGTTCATGCACACAACTATCTGTCCTGGGTGGGAATCGAACCCAGGACCTCCGGTGTGAAATGCAAGCATTTTACCAACCACGCCAACAGGCCCGTCCAATCTGTACATAGTTACATTTTTTTTCATATTGTGTGTTATCAATATGAATGTGACTTTATTATCAGCCTTCATATTTATGGGACATGATGTAGGTCGTAAATGATGTTTAGTGTGTCATCATATTTGAGAGCTCCATTAATGGGGATTGTAAATTGAATGATTGAGTTTAATGTGTCCGTATAACATGGCCATCCATTCTTTGATTAATAATTTTACACAAATAGCATACACTCGCCTCTTTTTTAGAGACTGACAAAATGCTCTTTTGAAAGTGTAATCGAGTCCCTAAAATCATAACCACACATCAGAAATAACTGAAAGCTTCAGAGCTTTTATTTAGCCTCAGCATAGTTACAAAATAAAAAATAAACTGACTTCACATTTTATCGAACATCATTAAAATCATCACCATCATTATAGCAGCCGAAAGATGGATACTGGATAAGGGCCTCCCCAAAAATCACCACAATTGCCGATCTTGCGCTACCCACATCCAGCATCATTAAAATGCCTAATATTTTTTTACGGATGTTTTTAATCCGTAGATAAATAACGTAAAAATTGCGTAACATTAAAAAAAATTAAAACTTGCTATCAAAAAGCGAACCTCCTGTTGTTGAATGAGAAAAAATAAAGAAAAACCCATTTCTCGAAATAGCGGTTGTGAATATTATGAATATAGTGCAATTCTTCTCGTACCAATACCTTATAAACACAAATCAACTTGTAAAAAGGTGCATCTTATTAGCAGGATTTTTTTTAATAATCAAGGCACAACATATCCGGAAGGAATCTAATAAGCAAAAGGAATAGGTAATAGGAGTAGGTAACGTTTAAATTGAGCGCAAAACCTACTTGCGCTATTTTTTATTTATTTATTTAGATTCACCAACAATCGCTTACACTCAAAATATTACAAATTGCGTTCGACTATAACTAAAGCTAAGTGTAACAATCTCTTATAGGTAGGCATGGCATGCATCTTTTATATTACAATACAAATTATTGTTTGCCTTACGCCAAAAATTACGATATTATTATGACTATGAATAGACCATGAATTAAATGAGCGTACTTTGGCCCGCGCGGGACTGCCTTATAATTGGTCTCACTGTCACAACACGTTGAACATCTATCTATAATAAAACTATATCCTATTGTATACAATATTATCATTGATATCAATTCATCATTCATCAAAATGGCTGGTGCAATCCAAGTCGGGTAATTCAGCCTTAACTCTCTAATAAGTTGCATCCAGTAAATTATCAATTTCAACGAAGACTCGTTGTTATTTGCGCAACAATCGACAAGAACTTAAAATTTTTATTACAAATGATAATTAAAGTATTAAATTAATTAACTAATAACGGAAAATGTTTGTCAAAGATTAATTACATTCACAATTATATAAGTCACAGTTTTATTAGAAAGAAAATACTCTTACTGAATTAATTTAGGAGCAGCCCCTAACTTGCTTGTCGGGAATGCCATTTAATTAATGTTTGATTAGGACCGAAATTAAATGAGAGCTCTTTTCTATTGTGTTATTATATTAGAGTGATGAATAAACGCATACCGAAGGAGCATCGCTAATTAAAATTTAATATGCTAAACATAACATCCTTATTTGTATAAAATCACCTGTCACAATAATACAGGTAGATATTAATTAAACGGGTATTGAAGAGAGGTTAAGGATTTTTGGTTTAAGATTGTTCTGTAGGCACTGCGTGTGTGCGTTCTTTCACATAATTGCTGTTTTCAAAAAGATCGAATCAAATTTGTTTCACGAATAACAAATAAATACGTGGAAAATGTGGATGATATTAATTTTAATTTTTAAGCTCGACTAAAACTACATCCAACAAATTATATTTTATTGGATTTTGCATTCGCATTGATAATCTCCGTCTTTTGAACTCCGTTTTTTAGGGTTCCTTAGCCAAATGGCAAAAACCAAACTCTTATAGATTCGTCATATCTGTCTGACTGAAACTCAAAAAAGTGTTAAAATGAGGGGCTCATTTTAACAAACCCTGTAACTTCTAAAATTAGAGAATGATAAAACTAAAAAAAATATATGATGTACATTACCAAGCTCGCCGCATTACCGACTCGCACTTGGCCGGTTTTTTTTTTTTTTTTTGTTATTTTAGTGCTGATATCAACATTGCGGTCTTGCGCCTGAGTAAGGTCGCCAGAATTCATCAGAGTACTCTCATACAAATACAATAACCGTTTATCATCAGTTTTGCATACTTGTTAATATAAATAAGATATTGTTGTACTTTTTCACCTGCGTTGAACATCGTGCTTGATACTCTAAACGATTTCCGGTATAATTGGTATCTGCACCTTCGTTAAAAATTTCGGGCAGATCGGTTCAGTAGTTGAACCGTGAAAAGGTAATAACTAAATAAACTGGCACACATTCGGAATTGTAACATATTCTTTTTTATATTATAACAGCAAGACAAACGAGCAACTGGGTCACCTGATGCTTACCATCAGTATCATCAATAATTACCACAGCCCATGGACACTCGTAACACAAGAGGACCCACAATTGTGTTGCCATGTCATACCGAATCTGTATCGATACTTTTGCGGTTAAGTAGTTCGACAGTATATGTCGTCCAGTAATATAATTAAATTTGTGTGGATTCCGGGCCTAAAATAATAACAGGGTCACCCCATATTATCCTCACCCACGGGATACAATACTACTAAGGGATATGGGTAGTCGGGCAGGCAGCGGTGCTACCTATGACACACATATATGAAAAATTGTTTATTCATTTCGTTGCTTAAAAGTCTATAAATTTTAATTTTTTTTTTGTGTTTTTAATAGATTTTTTAACCTATTGCAGCAAGATTTATTCTGGTTTTTATGACTCAATGTTTGAATTGCATTAAGATTTATCAAAATATTAATCAAGTGTAATTTTTACCCCTACATTTTTTTAGTACATAGCATATTTAGATAACTCTTTTTGTATCTACCATTATTGATCTAATTTTTATCATGTTGACCTTGCCTTGTGCCATTAACTGTTTCGTTCTAGATTCCAACCTTTTTTTCCAAGTTAGTGGCTTGCTACACAATTTCCTAGTAACTATGTTAAGAGTTAACTATCCAACTATAGCCGGCCAGCTAGCTATCGCCACGCCTTAACTTTTGCTGACTATGCCTACAACCTTAAAATAATCTTTAAAGAAAGGAGACGTTCAGTAAAATTAATCTAATCCAGTTATTTGGCAACCCATCATGATAGGTTTATTACTGGCTGTGTTAAGCACCTAGGCAAGCGGTTGATTGCCTAGGTGCTTAACATAGCCAGTCATTTTATATTCGGGGATATGGTGATAAACGTCTCATAAAATAATAGTAACTATAGCTCAGACGTAAATTAGGCAATTAATTTCATTGAAAAAAGTACCGTTTTAATTGATTAATACTTTGTATTCAAAACGTATCTATGTTCGTCAAGCGGTTGCTTGCCTAGGTGCTTAACACAGCCAGTCGTTTTATATTCAGATATATGGTGATAAATGTCTCATAGAATAGTAACTATAGCTGAGAAGTAAATTAAGCAATTAATTTCATTGAAAAAGTACCGTTATGATTGATTAATCCTTCGATTTCAAAACGTATCTATTTCAGAGGTGCAAAATCATGGTATATATACACATGTATATAGCTATTTCCAATATTTTCATATCGTCTGGTGGGTTAAGCTCCAATTTACTTGCACTAACACTCTATTTACATGAACAACACGTGAATTCCCATTGTATTCGTATTTTTGTAGTGCGCTAGGGAAATTGGCTGAACAAAATGTACTCTCACATGCCAATATAATGTGTATCATAAATTGACATAAATTTATACTGAATACATAACTCATAGCAATATGAGTTTTGAGGATTAACAAAAGTTATTCGATAAAGTGTAACATTATCTAATATACTGTGTATTGGAATATTTTTATATAATAACTAGCTGTGCCCCGCGGTTTCACCCGCGTTAAATTTTATAAATTATCACAGCTCCTCCCCCGTAGATGATAGCGTGATAATATGTAGCCTATATGTTAACCCAACCTCTTAGTAATATTCATGCAAAATTTGAAGTAAATCACTGCAGTACTTTTTGAGTTTAGCCCGGACATATATACAGACAAACAGACACACAGACAAAAATTCTAAAATCTATATTTTTGGCTTCAATATCCATTGTAGATGACGCCCCAAGTATCCTTTTAAAAAAATATTCAATGTACCTACAGTTTTGACTTTCCTACGATTTTATTATATGTATGTATATAGATAATTTCCTCCTGCCCGAATTTCGGCCAAAGCGGTAATTCTCAAAGGCGACCATCTACATGGGACATAGTATAGTGCAAAAATGTATACGCTAACACAGTGGCACATACTATTCCATCGAACTCCGATGGGACGACTGGCGACACAAACGCGGAATGAGGTCAAGTACGGGACCGACTGCTTTGACGTGTTCTCCAAAACACGGGGGTATAATACAGTCTACTCCCAGACTTCAAGTTGTAATTAAGAAATTTTTATTTTTCACAGAAAACTCCTAACATCACTTTCTGGCCCAACCCTGGATTCCAACCCAGGACCTCATTATCTGCGGTTGGACACGCTACCACTAAACCATCGAGGCAGTGATTTTTTTTACAATATCATGTTGGCAAACAAGCCTACATCTCACACAATGGTATGTAGTCACCGCAATCTTCTGACCTGGAGTGTATTCCGGGTGTAGTGGGTACTTGAGCGCTCACAGAACGAAAGTACCTACACTAGACTCCATACTGTCGTACTAAAGTCGCTACCATTAAGCGCTACCCAGAGGACTTGTGCGCCTCTACTAGAGCTGAAGCCGGCAGCCGTCAGATGCAATTGCTTGCTTGCTTGCTTATCGTATGGGTAGTGGTAACCCTAGTATCAGAGTTGCTCAAGCCGCCCAGTAGGCCTCTGGCTTAACGACTGTTGTCTAATGACTACAACCGGGACCGACAGCTTAACGTACCCTCCAAAGCACGGAGACGCTCAGAAATTAAACCACTTTGGCGGTCACCCATCTATGGACTGACCGCGAGCCTAGTTGCTTTCCCGCGCCGATTGCTTACGGACCGGTGAGAGCATCTAGCTATGAGCGCCTCATAGCTGCAATGTAACCGATCGACATTTCCCCAATTCATATTTCACAGTCCCAATAGTAGTTTTTTCCTTGTATGTAATCGTACTTCTGTTGCAGATCGTACATTTTTATGTGTAGAAATGTGTCATGAATACCTACTGCCTGGGGACAGCGACGAGTTATTTCAGACTCGTATAAATAAAACCCCATCTCATCCCATTGGGGGTATAGAAGTCGCCCCCAGGGATTATCTACCAGATAAAAGTAAGTAGAATATGTCTGTATACTATGAGAGCCATACTAAGATCGCCAACCCGTCTGCTAAACATGGTAATAATAGTATGTCCACCCAGATGATGTAGACAATTCCATCGTGGAGATCCTGGGAGAGGCTTTGCATTTGTCTAGCAGCGGACGTCTAACGGCTGATATCATGATAAATTGAATTAATTTTTATATATTATGTATACATTGGAAAAGTATTTAATGAATAAGTTTAAGTAAGTTTTGGTTATTTGTTAGTATATACTAACAAATAACCAAAACTTACATACTATTAATATTAAATACCTACAAATAAAAACTGAATTTAAATCGTTGCCTGCGGGCAAGGCGCCGAGAAAGCTGGCAACATTACCCCGTTGAATAGCGAGGCTAATACGTTGTTTTAAGTACGAGCCAGCTCTTTGGTCACCTGACGACTTGATACGACGCCTGGACAGCTCCCTAACGAAAACACGTGCTTCTCGGCCCAGGGACCCATTGTATCCACCCCAAAGGGAAGAAAGATAAATCCTTCACCGATTGATATATATTTTCTTCGCTTAAGGGCCTCCGCGGATAAATTATCATGATAAATTAAAACTTTACCGCCGCATTTTGGCGTATGTGGAAGACCATGCTTGATGTGCTTGCGCTTGACCACGATCTCAACTAATAGTAAGTGAAGATGTCGTCGAAGGTGGACTGCGTGTAATCATAAGATGCCTGTTCACTCTAGCCTAGAATAAACCCATGTTGTATAAGTCTGGAAACACGTCATTTGGGAGGGTGGTCCACAGCTTAGCCGTGCGTATGATGAAAGAGGAAGCAAACATGATATATAATCGTACGGCACAATGGGTAAACTTTAACTCCTGTGGTTTGGACAAATATTTTTGTTACCTATTATCATCATCATTATCATCATATCAGCCGAAAGACGTCCACTGCTGGACAAAGGCCTCCCCCAAAGATCTCCACAATTGCCGGTCTTGCGCTATCCGCATCCAGCGATTTTCAGTTACCCATTACGTCTTTGTAAAATCCCTGTGGTGCATGAATCTACTAGTAGTGCAAGCATTGTATTCTTGAAAAGAAAAGCAATAAATATTTAGTTAAATCAGAAATTCTCTACAATAGGAATAAATATGACTCCATGTATTTGTGGCGCAGCCGCCTGGCCTTCTACAAGTGGTGCTTGGCCCATAAATAGTTTTTCAGTATCATGGTGTGGATTATCCGTAAAGTACTCCACGCAGGGATTAATTTCCCAAGTGTCGGTGTTGTCTTATGAAAACAAAACCCATCATATCGAAATTCACAGAATACACATATTGTGTTTAAAATAAAATAAAATAAAACAAAAAAGGTTTAATTCACATAGACTTTAAAAAAGCGCTTGTAAATAGTCAGAACATGTTTCTAGTAATATAGTTGTATACATTATTATTTCTAGTAACATTTCCTTAAACAAAAGCAACAAAACTTTTTCTATCCACCGCAATAAATGTCCGCATTCGCTTATTATAATATTTCTTTATATTTTAAAGCCGTATTCAATTTTCTTTAAGAAAATGTTAGACGAAGCAAGTATGTCGGTAATGCTTTTATAAACGGTTGAAATATTTCCGCGGAAACGTACACAGTCTTCGTGATTGTAGCTTATTAATGCTTGCGACATACCGGACATTGCTTTTGCCATTGTTTACTAACCAGATTTAAAGATGTCAGTGTGTATCGTTCGTAGCTTAACGCAGAGTGCCTACCCCTAATTGCAAGATGGTGCATGTTCGAGACCCGCCGGACGATGAAATTTATGATTTCCCATTTTAGAGATTAGATTAACGCTTTGCATTGCGAATAATGATATAAAATTCAAACTTAATCATTTGGAAGGTATTATCAATATGCTATCTTTCACATGCAACTGTGAACATATCAGTCGGCCATATTTCTAGAAAAACAAAGCCGATAGATAATACCTACATCCTCCGGAAGGGTTTTAGCAAGGGAATCCTAAATTTAAGGATGAATGAAAGAAGATTGACGAAAGAAGTATACCTGAATGGGACAACCGGAAGGGGAAGGCCACGTCGAACATTCTCTGACCAAATTGGAGATGTTCTCAAGAAAGGGCAGGTCAGAAGTACCCTAAACCGGCGAGCATGTATGAATAATATAATGACAGTAATCGAGGCAAAATAAGTATGCAAAGATCGTGACAAATGGAAATCCGTTGTCTCTGCCTACGTTGCCCTCTGGGAAACAGGCGTGAGTCTATGTATGTATGTATGTAATCCTAAATTTGATCTGCCAGTGTGTAGCTTAACGCAGAACCCCGGATTGGTAGATGGTGCAGGTTTGAGACCCGCCGGATGATTAAATTTAAAATTTCCCATTTTTGAAATTCCGATTTAAAATTTTTCACTTAATTGACGGGTTACAGTAACTCTGCTTGAACTGAGAAGAAAGATAGAGAGAAACACTTTAAAAATATAAAAAAAATAAGAAAAAATAATATAATACAATTAATATTAATACAATTTAATATAATACAATTGGCGGTCTTATCGCGTAATAGCGATTTCTTCCAGACAACAGTAGGATGGACTAGTACGAGTATAACTTTAAAATGACAAGCAGCTGGTGGTGTACTTTAGGCGACGTAATAATCTCTCTTCATCACTGAACAATTGCGATTTAAAAACTCAAATACTAAAATGATTGTACTTTAGAGAAAAAGTTTGAATTCTTATTGTGCAATATTGCCGGTTGCCGGAAAGTAGGTATCATTTTCTCTGCCACCGAGCGAGGAAATGGAACAACTTCAGTGAAAAATTGCCGAGAAATATAATTTGGTTCCATCTAGTGCTGTTACTCTTATATGACATATTAAAGCAAGACATAGATTGTTTTTTATTTGGTGCATAAACGGTCGGGTAGAAGTGTTCGCACCGAAAAGATATACATATAAGACCTGCAAAAATAATTTAGTTAAGTGTCTATATTGTATATAAGTGTCTATGTTGCTTTAAACTATGTAATTTACTTTTAAAATAGAGTATGTACACCCACAGATAACTTCAACTAAGATCAAAACCCAGGTCGGGCTAAAAATGATTTATTATGATTTTTCTGGGAAGTACCCGGAGTCTAAAAGAACGTGATGTTACACGCCCGTGCTTGCATGAGTCTTAAAACTGTCAATCCTGCGCCTGGTCTCTCCCAGACTTAGGCTGTTAGACGACCCACTGAATTATGACAGTGAAGTAATAGAGAGTGTACCTAAGCTTGGAAACAACCGTGTACTGTCATGTGTAGTTGGCTATTGACATTCAACCCAGAGCACAGTTATTATGACAGGCATGTATTATTGGTGTACGTCACCCAAAATATCATCTACGTATTAATTATATTTTATTTTTTACCCGCGTTAAATTTTATAAATTATCACCTCCCCCGTAGGTGATAGCGTGATAATATGTAGCCTATATGTTGACCCGACCTCTTAGTAATATTCATGCAAAATTTGAAGTAAATTGCATGAATATTACTTGCAGCACTTTTTGAGTTTAGCCCGGACATGCATACAGACAAACAGATACACAGACAAAAACTTTTAAAACTATATTTTTGGCTTCGATATCTATAGTAGATCACGCCCCGAGTATCCTTTTTAAAAAATATTCCATGTACAGTTTTGACTTTCCTACGATTTTATTATATGTATAGATATTTCATTCCAATTTTAAATGCAAGGACCAGCCAGTGACAGTATTTGATTGCACTAATTTTGGTTATTTTTACATGACGGTAACAGATAGATTCTTCAACTTCGTCAACGGACTATGTTTGTTTTACTAAACTTTATTTAACAATTGTTGTGCGTGTCTCTACATCCCTTAAATTGGATAGATTTCTTGAATAAATAAAACTTTGCATCAAAGTGTTTAGAGCACTATGTAATTGGTGGAATATATGACACTAATATTATAAAGGTGAAAGTTTGTGAGTGTATGTTTGTTACTTCTTCGCGTCTAAACGGCTGGTGCAATTTAAATAAAATTCAGTATGGAGTTAGCTGATACCCTGGATTGACACATAGGCTATAATTTATAAAGCTTAACGCGGGAATAACCGCAGGGCACAGCTATTCATTATATATAAATTAAAAACCCCCGACATTTGTCAAAGTGTATAGATTCTACTAGTCAAGCCCTTACAATTGATATCCATATCGAGGAACATAAGTATAAATATGTAATTCGCCATTTTGTGATGGCGGTTATCTTTATTTGAAATTTATCATAGAAGTTGTGTAAAAACATGTTTATTTATTTATTTTATTTATTTATTTATTTAACACCATATAATTAACGTGACAGGTTTACACCCAATGCGTTAATGTTATCCGCCATTTCGTGGCGGTGGCCATCTTGGAATGATTTTTATCAAACATACGACTAATTCACCTTTCAAACAGACGCAGACAGATACACACACACACGAACAGACAGACATACATCGACGTCAAACTTATAACTCCCCTCTTTTTGCGTCGGGGGTTACAAAAGAAGTTACATTTTACATCGTTCGCCTCTAGTTTCAAGGGTCTGTTACCTACTGGCCTTAATCTGCGTTTAACCTAACTTAAATCCAATGTTAGTAACCAGCCTACATTTACGGAAATCAAACAAACAATACTGATATTAAAGCCATCTTTATCCTAGATATTTTAGTGTATACTTAAATAAATCTTCGGGATAAAGCCAAAATAAATAAAACTAAGAAATGAAATGGCCATCTGATATTTTATGTACACAGATCTACCAGATGTTTCTACAATAAGAAGGTTTTATGCCTTAACTGAATTCCTTAACCCCTAGGATGTCATTTGTACAATAATAATAACTTCCTGGGACATTCACACACGGCTGTCCCAAATAATGAATATATTCATTGCAAGAGATATTATGAATGAAAAATGTAATATATAAATATATATATATGTGTGTGTGTGTGTGTGTGTGTGTGTGTGTGTGTGTGTGTGTGTATTTCTAATAATTATATAATATAACTAACGCTCCTATTCAAAATTGCTAGTTAGAAAAAAAACCTACTAAGAAACCGAAATAAAATTTATTAAAAAACGTTTAAGTGATCATAAATAATTTATTCTATCTACCCGCGTTTTTATCCGAGTTGAACTTTATAAATTATAACCTTTGTTTTATACATACCTACAAAGTTTCATGAAAATCCGATTGGTAGTTTTCTATGAAAGAGTAACAAAAATCACAAACTTTAGCTTCTATAATATTAGTAAGGTATTTGTCTCTACTCCTAATTTACTTAAACCTCGCTTTAAGACCATAAAATAAGAAAATGATTACACTTTATATTAATAGCATCTCGTTATAGAAACATATCCATAAAACAAACGGCTAAAACTTACACGCTTAATATTGTATAGCTACAATCAAACATAATAAGACGTACCTCTGGGAGACGAAATGGCTCATACTCAGTCTAGAATAACAATGCACCCGTTAAATTCAATTTTATTACACTAGATACAACCTGCAGACTATATAAATTGGAGTCCATATTACATAGACGCTATAAAATGTAAGGAATCGCAAACGCTTTGGCTGAATCGTATCGTACGTATAATATATTTCTTTGCTTAATGTTTGGAACGTGCGGCGAAAGATAGAGTTGATGGACTACTATAATGTTTATGTAAAACAAGTGCCAACGTACAATGAAGATAATAGTGCAATATCATTTTATTATCGATATTATTTATGAAATTATATTACCTGATACGAGTGTTAGTATATTACTACAAATACATTACTATTAGGCGGTAAGATAGAGTGTATATACAATACACCACACCGGTCATGTAAGAAATGTCGTCCAAGGAATGTATTGGGTATATGGACGACGAGATTACCACTTGCTTAGAATAACTCAAGACCATACCATACGGCGAAAGATAGAATTTATGGACTACAAAAATGTTTATGTAAAACAAGTACCAATGTAAAATGAAGATGAGAGTGCAAAATCATTTTATAATGGATATATCTATTTATCTTACTTATCGTATGGACAGTGGTTACCCTAGTGATTAAGCCGCCCAGAAAGCCTCTGGCATGGCCCACAACGACTGTTGTCTAA
Source organism: Pseudoips prasinana (assembly GCA_951640165.1). Lineage (NCBI taxonomy): Eukaryota > Metazoa > Arthropoda > Insecta > Lepidoptera > Nolidae > Pseudoips > Pseudoips prasinana. The sequence goes on along the minus strand of OX621241.1, from coordinate 10,509,395 downwards.
TGGCGGTATTTTTGAACAATCTCTCACCTTTTTAACCCCAAGTTAGAGTATAATAGCAGACTATCTCATGTCTATTTTCATGTTTTGGCAAACTCTTTTTACTTAGTAAAGAGCAAATCAAACAAAGCTTTCTCGGGCAGTTGAATAGGTAGGTAGCACTATAATGACAATTTTCTTTTTAAATTCTGATAATTTCTACAACATATTATTATAAGGAGTTGCAACAGTGTATATTTAGCTAATGGTGCATGAATATATTTTAGAATTAGTTATAATAATATCCTGGGACATTATTCACACCTTCTCATCCCAAACTAAGCAGAACTTGTACTATAGAAACCAGATAGCTGATATACTACATATAGTACTAGAATATCGTTAACATTTTGTCTCTTGTCGCAAACTTATAAAACATTACAGTACAATACAATACAAATACTCTTTATTATACACCAAGATTTACATATAAAGTATACAGTTGTATTAAATATAGTACAATGGGCGGTCTTATCGCTAACTGCGATCTCTTCCAGACAACCTTAGGATGGACAAGATCAGCAAGAAGAATAATTTAATGAGTGATAGGGGAGTAGCAACTTAAGTAATAAATATAAATAGACTGGTCTTTAACATTCACATAAACCACATATTTTCATACAAACTTTCATCCCCTATTTTTATTTTACACCCTTACGGGTAAAACTTTTACAAACTCTGAATGTCATATTTATTTATATCGAGTTAACAGCCTAAAAATAAGTTTCAAGCTTCTAGTTCTAAAAATGGCGATACCTCCATACAACTTTTCATCCTCCATGAAAACTTACAACCATTTTTTCCCAATAAAAAACCGGCCAAGTGCGAGTCAGACTTGCCCATGAAGGGTTCCGTAGCAGCAAGTATTCAGTTGATTAAATTAAAGGCAAATTGCGGTTTATGATTTATGACGTATTAAAAAAACTACTTACTAGATCTCGTTTAAACTCATTTTCCGTGGGTGTTTGTATGGTAATGTACATAATATATTTTTTTTAGTTTTATCATTCTCTTATTTTAGAAGTTACAGGGGGAGACACTCATTTTAGCACTTTGGAACTGTCTCTCGCGCAATCTATACAGTTTAGAAAAAAATCATATTAGAAACCTCAATATCATTTTTGAAGACCTATCCATATATATCCCGCATGTATGGGTCCGGTAAAAAAAAATTGAGTTTCTGTTCTATGTATGGATATCCCCAAAATTATTGTACTTTTTCTATTTTTATGAGAAAATCTTAATGCGGTTCACAGATTACATCTACTTACCAAGATTCAACAGTACAGCTCTTATCGTTTCGGATAAAAGTGGCTGTGACATACGGACAGACAGACAGACAGAAATGGTTCCGTTTTTTTGCCATTTGGCTACGGAACCCTAAAAAGTAGACTATGTCCTTTCTCAGGCCCTAGATTATCTATGTACCAAATTTCATTTCAATCGGTTTAGTAGTTTTGGCGTGAAAGCGCGACAGACAGATAGAGTTACTATCGAATTTATAATATTTGATGAGGTTTCTAATATTACACCCAGACTCAGGACAAACATGTTCATGCACATAAATATCTGTGCTGGGTGGGAATGGAACCCCCGATCTTTGGCGTGAAAGGCAAGTATCTACCAAACACGCCAACGTCCCGTCAAATATGAGATAGTACTACGGGGTATGGACGCCAGCACATCCAGCTACCCTAATCTGTCAAATTTCTTTTATAGATTTTCAACTTTATTATTAAAGCATAAGGTTCACTTTAAATGGCGGGAATTTGATAAATTGGGGTAGCTTGATGTGCTGGCTTCTGTATATTTCATTGTCCAAAACTGAGTCAAGTGGTTCGTAAATATCACGAATATATACTAGGAATAGTGATGGGAAACAATACTCGGATATCCCGATCCGCGTCAATTTACGATTATTTTATATCAGTCCTTTCTTTTATTTATTACGATCCATCAAATTCCTGCACCGTTTTATCACTGACGACTGTTTTGAGGTATTGTTTCGGCTTTTGTTTTATTATGGGAAACACAATATATTTTATTGCGGTACCGTTGTGATTTATATCGAATATTTTGTTTTTATAGATAGGTGGGGGACACGATGCGTCAATTTTATGATTTAGGAGAAAGATGAGCATGTTATATATAGTTATTTTATGTATAGTCGTAAGTGGAGATAGGTGTGTTGATCTGCTTAGAACTCAGTACTAGACAGTATGCAACTCTGGACTTGGACTTGTCTAAGTGGTTAGAGAACTTTAAACATATTTTATTGACGACTATGGTGACTCAGCTTGTAGTGAACCTGCTTTCTGATTAAAATATTCGATTTTGATCCTCTCACAAGACAAATATTTGTGTTAATGAAACCCCTATGGTTTAAGCGAGGGTCATATATTTCTAATTAATATTAGTAAAAATAGTTTGATCAATAAATACCTCGGCCATGTGGTTACCGAGGATTTAAAAGAACACACTGACATCGAAAGGGAGAGGAGAGCGATGGCGGTCCGCTGTAACATGTTGGCAGGCAGATTCGCGAGGTGTAAAGATCGCTCTTTTTGAAGCATTCTGCCAAACTCTCTACACATGCAGTCTGTGGGTCAATTACACGCAGCGGGCCATCAACGCTCGCCGAGTACTATACAACAACGCGTTCAGGGTGCTGGTGGGGCTCCCACGCTTCTGTATTGCGTCTGCGATGTTTGCGCACGCGCACACAGACGGCTTTCACGCGGTGCTGCAGCGCCGGATCGCTTCGCTGATGTTTCGTACGCGTGGGAGGCCCAACACCATCCTGATCGTCCTCAGTCTGGGGACAGACAGTCCCATTCTCGGGCACTGAGTTCAAGTACAAGTGCGTTTACCTGGAGCCCCAGAATGTGGCAGATACTTAAATTAATTACTTTTTATTACTAATATTCTTAAGATTCTTAAGATTAATTCTTCTCTTTGACCGGCGGTTGAATCGGTGACACGACACGTTATCTGTTCTCTGCAATATATTAAGTTTTCTCTAATAATATCGCGTATTTTCTATAAGTGAATTGAAAAAAGTATATATAAAGCAATAATTAATAGAAAGTGCTAAAAACTACGACAAAAAAGTGAGTGTTTTAAGAATTAAAACCCAAATAATAAAATCACTACATCATTGCAAATTGAGTGAATGATTGAACAACAACTGCATAGTGCGCGCAACTATCACTGTTCGGGCCACAGCGTTCGGGTTGTTTTTGTGTGTACTGCACGAACGTAGAACCGGTCCATTCTTCGCTTCATAGAATACGACGACGCAGACGGTGCACTGTATTGTACCGATATTGTGTTGCCGCAGTGAGGACAACTTGCTGTATAACATAAGATGGATAAATCTTTCTCGGACCCTAACATGTCTGAAAGCTTGGAAAAGATCCCCCCTAGCTACGTTACAGCACGTAGTAAAAGGTTACGAGATGAAAATTTACCCAAAGAATTTTCGAAATTTAAAGACGAAATCAAGAACTTACTGACTTCTTTTATGGATACACAGCAAAGTGAATTAAAAATAATAACTTCTAATCTGAAAGATATTCAACAAACAAATAGTGGCATTGAAAATGCAATAAGTAATTTAACACTTCAAAATGAAGAATTTCGCAAAAAAATAGAAGTGCTCGATCTTCAAAGCAGAAAAGATCGTGAGTACATCGCCATTCTGGAGGATAAAATTGAAGACCTGCAACGAGGCTCAAGAAAAAGTTCTATCGAGATAAAAAACGTCCCTAGGTCACCCAATGAAACTGGAGAGGACTTGGTGTCAATGATTATGAACTTATCTACTAAGATTAGCCTTGATATGCAGTCGCACGATATTAAGGATATTATTAGATTGCCAGTAAAGAAAGAAGGGAAAACAAGCACTCCTATAGTTGTTGAACTGGCTTCGACTAGATTAAAAACCAAACTTCTAAAAACGCTGAAGTCATTTAACATTAAAAACAAGTCTAAACTGCAAGCCAAACACCTTGGACTGAAACACGATACAGATGTTCCAGTATTTATATCAGAGCAACTTACCCCCAAAGCTGCCCGCCTGTTTTTCCTGGCACGTGATCTCTACAAGAGTAAACAATACAAGTTTTGTTGGACAACGCATGGTAAAATTTTTATTAAAAAGGATGAGAATTCACGAGCCATTCTCATTAAGACTGAATCACAAGTACACCAGTTGTTGCAAGGTGCATGACTACTGCGATACCCAAATATTACTTTAGTAGATTTAATACTGTTAACTAGGTCATACATTATAAGTCCATTTTATTGTGCCTACGTAAAAGATAAGCTACGAATTATGCTTATAGAATATTTTCACTTCCATATAATGCTAGCCGAACTTACTGTAACATACATAATACATTTTTTACTTTTCATACTCAACCACAACAACAACTTATACCTACACTTTCTTACACAAAAAACTCAGTTGATTCACACAAAAAACTCACATTCACTATTATTCACAAGAGGGTTCAAATTACGGATAACTCGATTAACTCATTGTATACGAGTAAAAACTATAAATAGGTATGAACACAACTTACTGATATATTGTTATTTGTTGGTGTTTTCTTATATTACAAACGAGAAAAACATTATTCACTTATCTTCTATTATACATGAATAGCAACATACGTACTTTACATAAATTGGAAAAAGCTGAAATAGCAAACTGTGCTTTTCTAGAAGTGGATCAGGTATCAGAATTTTTTACTACCGACTTATGTAACTTAACAGTCTTAACTCAAAGCATAAGAAGTATTTATGGCAATTTCGATGACTTCCTGATAACCCTGTCTCAGTTATCCTTAGAAGTGGATATATTAATTCTTACCGAATGTAGACTGAATGCCGAAAAGCCTTTGCCACAATTAAATAACTATACCTCATTCTTTACAACGAGACAACTGAATCAAAACGATGGGGTGGTAGTATATATAAAGAATAACCAATTATCACAAGTAACTGAAATTAATTTAGTACAAGCATCTGCTTTACAAATAGTTATCTCAAACATCACCATTATAGGTATTTACAGATCTCCTTCTAATACATCGACAGAAATCTTCACACATTCTTTGGACTATCATCTACAAACTATTACCAAACATAAAAATATTATTATTACAGGTGACATAAATATAAATATACTTGAAAAACCATCCGAAACGTCACAATCACGAGTAAACAGATTAACTTACTTGAACATGTCATCAACCCATGGCCTTCTCCCGGGACATTGCCTGCCCACTAGAAATGACAGCTGCCTTGATCACGTCCTTCTAAAGCTGGAAACACCTCTGAACTCGGCCTCGGCTGCGGTATTAAACACATCAGTCACTGACCACTTAATGGTATTGGTAAATATAACCCATTTACACAATAGAAATACCCACGTAAAAACTAAAACTGTAATAAACTTTGAAAATGCATATACATACCTTATTAATACAGACATATCCTGTTTTAACATGTACAAAGACCCTAACATTTTTGCTAACAAATTGATAGATATGATTAAGCTGTCCCTCCATCTAAACACTAAGATTATTTCGGTCTCCAGCTCAAGGCGTATTTTAAAGCCCTGGATTAATGCAGGTGCATTGAGATGTATCAGACATCGAAATAAGTTACAACTAAGGTCAAAAAAAGACCCTTACAATATTATACTCAGTATAACTTTTAAACGCTTCCGCACATTTTGTTCAAATTTAATAAAAAAACTTAAAAGACAATATCACAAAAACCAAATTGAAGACTCCTTAAAATCACCAAAAAATCTCTGGTACAATATAAATAATATTGTTCACTTCAAAAAACCAAACTCATCCAATAAATATCTTCTACACATCACGCATAATCCTCTTGATTCATTAAACAGAGTAAATCAGTTTTTTGTCACTATAGGTAAATCTTTGGCAGAAGAAATCACAAATGAGATTGGGCCATATTATCGATCATTTATTAACACTGACACTCACTCTCAGGTATCTTCTATTGTGCTACTGGACACGGACCCGTCGGAGGTTGATCGCATCTTAATGGCTCTTGATTCAGGCAGTGCGTCAGGCTGGGATGGTATACCCATTAAATCCCCTTATATGCCAACTCATCAATGTTTGCTTTAATACAGGAATTTTTCCCAAAACCCTTAAGCGTTCGTTAATTACTCCTGTACACAAGGATGGGGACAAGAACGATGTTAATAACTACCGTCCTATATCTGTCTTACCAGCAATTTCTAAAATTATTGAAAAAATACTAAATAGAAGGCTAATAAATTATTTACATAAATACAATTTTCTTTCTGACTCGCAGTATGGTTTTAGACAAGGTCGTTCTACTCAAGATGCTATTACAGCTATGATTTCTGAGATTGTTGGTGGGGTTGATGGAGGACATAAGTGTCTTACAGTATTTCTTGACCTCAAAAAAGCTTTTGACACCGTCTCTGTACCTATCCTTGTACGAAGGCTCGAGAAAATAGGTATAAGAGGTACTGCTCTTTCGCTCTTTGAGAGTTACCTTCAGGATAGAAAGCAGCTAGTTAAAATCGATAACCACCATAGTGATGAAGAAACCGTAATTTTTGGTGTCCCTCAAGGGAGCGTACTGGGCCCAACATTATTTTTAGTGTATATAAACGGGCTTTGTGACCTTCAAAGTAATGGTGGAAAGATTTTCGCCTATGCAGACGATACGGCTGTAGTCTATTCAGGAGACACTTGGGAGGAAGTCCGCCGTTCTGCTGAGAATGGCCTAGCTGAAATAGCATTTTGGCTTAAAGAAAACTTGTTGACCCTCAACATATCAAAAACAAACTACATATGTTTTTCGCCCAGCATACGAACAAAACCAGATACAAATTATAACATCTTTATTCACAAATGCGCCACACAACACAATCAATTTGTCCCAAATTGTAACTGCCAAAGTATTAAACGAATGAGCTCTACTAGGTATCTTGGTGTTATTGTTGACGAGTGTTTATCATGGCATCCTCATATTGAAGCAACTATGAACCGTATAAGAAAACTAATGTTTATCTTCAAAACTTTGCGATACGTTATGTCTTCACAATTAATAAACAGGATTTATTATGCTCTGGCTCAATCAGTAATTACGTATTGTATGGGGAGGAGCTACCAAAACTAAATTCCTTGAACTGGAAAGAGCTCAACGTTCTTTGATAAAGGTAATGCACTTTAAACCATTCAGACATCCAACAAACGAACTATATAAAGACAGTGGTTTGTTAACAGTCCGAAAGCTATACATATTACAGGCTATCCTATACCTACACAAATCAATACCATTCAACCCAAATATCCAAGATAAAAGACGAAACGATATAGTAGCCAAATCACACAAGGTACAAACATCTTTTGCAGGTCGTCAGTATCTGGCTCAGATATCCTATATCTACAATAAAATAAATGCGAAGCTAAAGTTTCATCCCAAAGTCATGCATGAATGCAAAAGGGAGATAACAGAGTGGCTAAAATCTCTTACTTATGATGAAACCGAATTGCTTTTCCTTAGACCTACTTAAAACAAAATCTTACCTATATATAAACTCATACTTACCTATATACAACACAACAAACAAATATAATGTTATTAATGTTAAAACACACAGAAGGATTCACACAAACACACACACACATACACACACACGCACACACTACATACACACACACACACACATACACACACACACACACACACACACACACACACACACAATACTCATACACAAAAATTAAGTAGTAGGTTTTTATTTTTTTGTTTTTATTTTCCTTTATTTTAGTTCAAATAACATGTTATTACTTTGTCAAAATTTAATTTTAGATTATTATTGTGTAACCGTCGCGTCGGTAAGAAGCGAGGCAGCCCCTACACAAGTATTACATTACTTACTGGGGATGTCTCAATTTTGTATAAATTGTTAATAATTCGAGACAATAAAGATTTTTATTATTTATTATTTAAAAATTCTTAAGATGTAATTTACTAACAATATTATGGGCCAAGTGGCTGAAATAAAAAGATTTTATTTTTATTTTATTTATTTAATAAATTTAAAAAAAACAACATGTTTATGTTGTGTTTGTATAAATTTAAAAAAAAAATGTTTAATTAAGAATATCCGTTGTCTAGTATACATAGTACAATCTTTGCTTAGTTTGGGATAGATGGCGCTGTGTGCTGTGTGTCCCGGATATTTATTTATTAGTGTAATCAAGTTTGGTGAAATAATAATTTTTTCACGCCTGAGTTACCTACAAAGACACTTAGAACATAATCCACAATCTTGTACAATAGGCGGTAAACAACATTGTACTAAGTAAGTACGTAACTCTTTATTGTACACAAAAAAATAATATACAAATAACTATGAACATGTTTAAGTTGTATAACAAGATTGTACAAATGGCGGCCTTATCGTAAAGTGCGATCTCTTCCAAGCAAGCGTTGAATGAACCAGCAGTGAAGAAAAGGCAGTTGCATATTAATAGAAAGGACTTTGTTGTTTGTTTGTACTCATTACTTAACTGTAAAATTACGACAACACTCCCAAAACATTTTATAATGATAATGATATTTAAAAAAGCAACACATAGTAAATTTTACTGTTAGTTTTCTTGAAAACTTCCAGTATATTTAAAAAGCGTCAAGTAATTATCATTATTACTGAAATTTTATTATAATATAGTTACTATGTTTGAGATTGAACATAGAACTAAAATCTTACTCACCTCCGTAAAATATATTTTCCTAGCCCTTTAGTATAATTTACTGCGATAACAAACCAAAATCGTTGACTATCAAATTACATCTCTCAAAATGATTTCACCAATTTGCGTAACGAAAAAGAATCTAATACCCTCAGATTTTCTTCCATTTCCATTCCAGTGAAAAAATATTCTTAGAAATAGCGCTCATCCTAATCTTAAAATAGAATTCGAACATTAAATTAAGTGCTAAATTTAAGTAACTTGATAATGAAAGCATAAAGTAATAAATTTTATTCGGCACTTTGATATTACATATACTTGAACTTGTTAGGTATATACTTGTATATATAGTTAACATCATATCAGCTGAAAGACGTCCACTGCTGGACAAAGACCTCCCCCAAAGATCTCCACAATTGCCGGTCTTGGGCTATTCGCGCTTCCAGCAGTTTACAGTCCATCTTGTAGGGGACCTGCCCACGCTACGTCTTCCGGTTCGTGGTCGCAACTCGAGAACCTTTCTGCCCAAACGGCCGTCGGTTAGTAGTATATATAGAATATACAAGTTATTTCTACATTTCATTAACTACATTATTTTTCTTTTTTATCGATTATGCAAATGGTTACTCCAGTATCAGAATTATTGAAGCCGCCCAGGCGGCTTCTGATTATAATGACTGCAGTCTAATTACCAGAACCGGTCCCGACGGCCTTGATGCTCACCAATTATTTACGGACCAGTAAGGGCACTTTGGCAGCACAAGACCAGGCATTGTGGAAATCCCTGGGGGAGGCGTTTGTCCAGCAGTGGACGCCTTTCGGCTGATATGATGACGGCGATGGTGATGAAGGGCACCTAGTCATGAGCGTCTTCTTCCATAGGGTAGTTTAAAGCAAATAAGCATTAAAGCTTTAAGAAACTGAATTAAATAAACTGTTTAGGTGTATATTATGAACGACTTCAGCGCGCATTTTCCGTATAACTCATGAAAACGCGTATTCCCAGACATTTAATTCAGCTAAATCCATTTTACGCAGCTGAAAACTCCTATCTGTGGATTATTGAAATCTACGTGCCGTAACTCACGAAAACCACGAAGCCTCCCAATTCACAAATACCGAATTCAAGTCACTGTTTGATAAGTCTGATTACGACATACTAATCGATTGTGTTTTCGTTTCTCACATCGGTGATATTACTGAGAAACCATAGTCAGGAATAGGCCTCATCGAAAGGTAACTTTAATTGCGATGAATCTAGCCCAAAGTTCCATTTTTCGCAGCCGAAGCCCCAATTCCGGAGATGTTATCGTAATTGGAAAATATATTTAAGAATATGAGATAACATTTGCAGGATTCAAATTCACTCTAATTGGTTGTACAAAATCATTAATGAATGAAATAGACTTTTCCCTCACGATAGGAGTTCAAGAGTTTACCTAACTATACATACAAACTACTGATAATGAAAACCTTTGTAGGGAGGTCTCCCCAAACACGGATTTAGGCGGTTAGTCGATGATAACGAAAGCTTAGATTATAAGCCCACCGGGATCCAACTACTGACCCAGGAAACTAACTGACGCCATTTTGTGCAACCCTCTCTCATATAGTCTAACGATATCACTCAAGGATTTACCCGAGAAAATATTTGGTACACATATAGAGAATATGAACCACTAAAAAAATAAGTACGAAGATAAAACATAGGTATGTTATTTCCGCTCGCTAAGGCTTTTGGGTTAAGATATAACAATGAGAAGTTCCACCGCTTTTACCGCGGTGCGGTGGTTTTGCGGTGTTAAACGAGCTCGATTTTTCCAGATTCTGAGAGTGTATCTGGGTTAAACATCATAAGTCAATTAAAATACTGGAACTTTTGCGCGAGTGCTTGTAATGTTAAATGTACATACGTATCTTTTTGAACTATCTTATGGATAATGCTAGCGTGGAATTCAGAAATAGATTTTGCACTTTCGCAATGAGGTAGTTCTATTTTTGTTAAAAAGACAACGCCCGCAATAGGAAAATAGATTCCTGTAATGCCGAAGCTTTACAATTTGTAATTTGTGTGGTGACGGCATAGAATATCATCACCCCATCTCATCCCGTAGGGGGCGTAGAAATCGTCCAAGGATTTCTATTTCTACCAGAGAACGGACAGCAGCGTTTTTCTGTGAACGGTGACCAGCAAACTGCGATCGCCAACCCGTCTGCCAAGCGTCGCGATTATGGCATGTCTTTGGCGAGGCGTTAGTGCAGCAGTGCACGTACTTTGCCTGACATGATGAATTTGGCAACAATTTGTTGCCAAATTCATCATGTCAAAGTTACCTCGCTATTACGTTATTGCCCTTGTGTATTGGATTCAATCCCCGCACGGTACAAATATATGTGTGAACCATATATAGTTCTTAAGTTCCCATCTCACCTTAAGCCGTACAGCAAAGCTACTTTATATTATGATAGTACATTTTCTTTCTTTTTCATTTATTGTTATTACTATTTCTTGCTTGGTCATTTGAAAAGCAATGCTGAAATCAACTTTGAAAAGGGCTTTGGTAACTATAGAAAAGTACAATGGCCTCACCTGTAGGGGACTATCCCTTGTCGTTAAGGTACAGATGCCAGCACATCAAGCTACCCCAATCTGTCAAATTTCCCCATTTAAAAGAACCTTATGCTTATGTGATAAAGTTGAAAATCTACAAAAGAAATTCGCAAATTGGGGTAGCTGATGTGCGGGCGTCTGTACATCAACCGACAGTGCCGAACTATAACCATGAAGGAAGCGACTTGAAGGGGATTATGTAAATGGACCTGAATAACCGAATAATGAATTGTGATTAGCCATTATCTGCCCCGAAAATCTCCCACAAATCCAATTTTTGTAGACGTTGAATTTTTAACTATCTAGCAGAACATGAGTTTTGGGCCCTCTATTTAAATACGATGAGTCCGCCACTGGGTACCAAGTAGCTAAAGTTGCTAAAAGTCAAGTCTGCTAGATACAAGAACCTTATAGAATCAAAACCCCTGAGATTTTGCTATTTTACACCTGCAACCTGCAGTATATTTTTTTCGCGTCCCTTCTGGCTAACTGGTTAAGATATGCGCAAACGCAGGGTTATATCGCTGTTCTGACCTATATGTGTGTGTCTCTTGGAATTACTACTCCCTATCAGCTCGCCACAAGTCGCACTATGGAGACTGGTAGCTCTGGAAGCACTATTGGACAATTGGGTTGTTACGACCCGCCTCCAGTATTATTATATTTTTTTGTGGTAGGTTGGTCCTGACCATAAATACCCATGCCATACGGATAAACAAACAGACAGCAAAATGTCAGTAATGGTGCTCCATTTTGGCGAAACATCTAAAAAACACAAAAAATGCCACTCAAAAACAAAATTAAATAGAAATTTATCTCGTGTTGTAATTAATCAAACCATTGTAAACCCCACACCGCTCCCCTGTTAAAGCCCGCATATTTTACTGTCATAACAAAATCCAACACAACTTTAGATTAAAAGTTGTACAACTTTCAAATTTTATACCGCAGTTATTTCAGTTGCAGCGCCAAGCGTATAACACGGGTTTTTACAAAGTTTATGGTAAAGCGGTGTCTCAGGGGGAAAAACTTTGTTGGAAGAAGTTTTTATCTCAAGTTAGGAACAAATGACAGAAGTAGACAACGTTCGAACAAAGTTTATAGAGTTCTAAACCTTTTAACAAGATTCCATTCCATTACTTATAATTGAAGTATTCGCTAACAGGTGAGCCCCTCTTCCTGGAAGTGCATCTTCACCATACAAACCTTTTGCTTGGAGTCTATTACTGTCCTTCTCTCCGTATGCCTCTAGCACGAGTTCCTGCAGTTTACTTACTCGATCACACGTACAGTTTCCTCCCATACATTGAGCACCAGCGCCTCTCGCGGAAACTATTAAGAACTAAAACTCTGGTGCTCAATGTATGGGACGAAACTGTACGTGTGATCGAGTAAGTAAACTGTAGGAACTCGTGCTAGAAGCACTTGTCATGTTCTGTTACTGATCTCTGTAAGTTAGTTCTTGTCAACGACACAACGATTGTTTAAGAGAAAGTTATTGAAATGATTGACTTGGGCCTGTGTTGACGCTGTGGAAAATGCTCGCTTTTCACGCCGGAGCTCGTGGGTTCAATTCCCAACAAGGACAGATATTTGTGTGCATGAACATGGCTACTTTTCCTATGTCTGAGTGTAATTATCTATATAAGTATGTATATACCAAAGAAAAGTAGTATAGGTATTATATCAGCTATCTGATTTTCATAGTATAAGCTCTGTTTAATTTGTAATTAGATGGCCGTGAGTGAATAAGGTCCCAGGATATTATTATAAATAAAATGGATAGAGATTATTCGGAGAAACATAAATGTTATTTGTTAACGGTATATTTATTATAGCAATATTTGTTGTAGCTAACTCTTCTCTACCCCATCAATTAAAGCTTTGTTTTTGAAAACGTGATAAATAAAAATATTTTTGAGATATCTCAAATCCTATATGTTCCTATCACGGATTATCATAATATTTAAGTAGGATAAGTTTATGTATCTTTTAAATAAGGTTATGTATCTTTTAAATGTATTTAATAAATAAATTTAAAAAGTTTCAGCTTTATAAAAAAAAAAAAGTTATATCAGCCCGCTTTCAGTTGAGGGCGTCGTAGACAGTAACATACGTTATTTTCACAAAAGTTTTACTGATAACAAACTGTAAAACTTACTTTTATTTAGTAAGTTTTACAGTTTGTTATCAGTAAAACTTTCGTGTACTAAATAAAAAAAGATCTGAACATAAAAGGTGAGTATTTCAGCATTTCCAGCCGATTATATTATTTTAAATGAATGTCCCATTTATCATCACTTTGCTAAGCCATTACAAAAGAGGGTCAATGGGTCAATATTTTTGTTAAAAAGATTTATTTCCCTGTGCGAATCAATCCATCATCCACTAATCTCAGATTTAGGAAACTCGGTCTTAAAGAATAATGTAATTGAAGTTAGCAACGTGGAATAAGATTAAAAGATAGTGGATTATAGATTTATTTTGAAGATTGTTGTTATTATGTTTTAAGTAGAAGATAACAACTACTAACGTCATAGTCTAGAACTATGAGGTAAGTAGTTGTTAGTTTTTTTTTAATATTTATAATAGACAGGATTCAGCCCGTACCTATATCACGCGTGCTTTTTAAAATCTATCAAAACATGTTCCGAATAATAAAATCGTTGTACTAGTACGATTTTATAAAGCCACGATGCAAGTAGAGCTTTGTCTCTTACACGGATCAAACCACGAATACCGTGTAGCACTTGCATAAATCAGTGAGAATATAAATACTAAACGGTCAGCTCTTGCGAGCCATGGACGACGCCATATTGGTCACCACATATTGTGACATACTATAGATGAATGAAAAATATTGATTAATATTAAAAAGTTTCACTTTAATAATGTTACGAGATGATTGAAGCACAGTTTTCGAATGCGAATACTTTAATTTTATACCTCATAAAATTAATAGATGTATTCGCAGTCGAGAAATTCAGGCATTTAGACGTTTTATCAATACGAATACATCAATTTTATACATCATAAAATTAATGTATTTGCATTTGAGAAATTCAGGCATTTAGACATATTTCCAATGCGAATACATTAATTTTATACTTCATAAAATTAATGTACTGGCATTCGAAAAATGTACTTGGATCATTTTGTAAGATTATTATTCAGAATAAGTTTAAATTTGCTATTTTTATAATGGCTTCAAAAATTCAAATTCATTTTACATTTTACACACCAAAATGAATTTGAAATTAATTTTACATGATGGCGGAAGCACAGTTTTTGAAAGTGAAAGACTGATATTTGATGTAAATAATAATAATAAAATCATTTTATTTTTCTCTAACAATAATTGGCACTACCCGAAAATAAATCTTATAGAAATTAAAGGTCACACAAATCCTAATTTGTTATTGATATCTTGTTTCACAGAAATTTTATCGATACATACATCGACACATTCTCAAGTCTTAGTCGCCGCAACCAATAGCGACTGAAAACATCATATTATTTCAGTAAGGGACGCTACTATAGTCGTAACACTCAATTGTTATTAGGGCTACGTAGCACTTAGTAGAGCGGCGTTGTGCTACGTAGCACCACGGAGCATTACGAAGTGCCGCGTACTCGTAGCTGCGTAGTACGGTAGACGTCTGAGATCGCCACAGTATCTGTATCTTCTAATTAATCACAAGAACCACGTGATATAGAAATATATGACTGTTCAGATGAATGGAAATTTTAGCCATAGTAATCTCTTGACCACGGGGAAGGCCCGCGATAAGTTATCACTAGCCAATTATTTATTAAGCACTAAAATATTGTACTTATATGGACCTAATGCCGTAAAAATTCTACCAGTCAACCTTTAAATCGGTGCAGAAAGACCATGGTTTCCATGCACTAAAATTGTTCGTTTATATAACAGCGCTACCGGAACATCAACGTTACAGTAATTTCTTACTGCTTTTTTCTCGCTTGTACAGACGCCAGAAGATCAAGCTACCCCAATCTGTCAAATTTCTTTTATAGATTTTAAACTTTATCACAAAAGCGTAAGGTTCACTTTCAATTAGGGAAATTTTACAGATTGGGGTAGCTTGATGTGCTGGCGTCTGCACGCTTCAGACTGCGTTTGCACTGAGGCGGAGTGGAGCAAAGCGGAGACGAGCTTTTCCGCGTTCACCAATCACATGGCTTGAAATCAAAATCACTTCTTCACTGATGTGGATTTCAAGCCGTGTGATTGGTGAATCGTGGCACAGCTCGTCTCCGCTCCGCCTCAGTGGAAAGACGTCCTAAAGCTGCATGCTTTCAAACGAACATCTATGTGAATTAGGTTATTTTAAGGTTTATCTGTGCTTTTTTAGTTAGTTAGTTACTTAATACTTTAATTAAATTAAGCACGTTAACCCACAAACGAGACCTACGTGAATTCTAAACAGAATTCTAAGCTACATAAAAACATATTTTTATTTACCTGCCCGAGAACCTGTTTGTTTATGCAAAATAGGATTCACCATTCACTCTTTTATTCATTGGAAAAAATAAGTCAGCAGGAATACTTACGGTCCGGTACCATCCCTTCAACGGATGTAAATAAGAATTTAAATTGTGGAGAGAAAAAGAGATAAATTACATCTTGAACGAAGGTCGGGATCGAAGCTTACAAGTGATTATGTTTTTGCTGTTAAGTTTTCACTTCGTTTAGTAAGGGTACCTCCTGATCAATGTATTATTTATTATAAAAAGAAATTCGATACGTAAAGCAGTCTTTTTAAATATTATATATTAGTTTAAGAGCTAATCATATCCTGGGACTTTAAGTAAAACTAAGAAGAGCTTGTACTATAAAAAACAGATAACTGATATCTATACATATAATAAAATCGTAGGAAAGTCAAAACTATACTTCGAAATTTTTTTAAAAAGGATACTTGGGGCGTGATTTACGATCCATATCGAAGCCAAAAATATAGTTTTTAGAATTTTTGTCTGTGTGTCTGTTTGTCTGTATGTATGTCCGGGCTAATCTCAAAAGGCACTGCATGGATTAACTTTAAATTTTGCATGAATATTACTAAGAGGTTGGGTCAACATATAGGCTACATATTATCACGCTATCACTTACGGGGTATCATTTATAAAATTTAACGCGGGTAACACCGCGGGACACAGCTAGTACTACATAAACTACTTTTGTTTGGTAATACATACTTAAAGACATGACTACACCCAGACTAGGGACAAACAGACATGTTGTTGAAAGGCAAGCATTTACCAACCATGCCAACCGGCCCGCCAAGAGCTGCTTCTGGCTGGTAATCGAAAATGAGTTTGTTCTGCTTTTTATACATAATTATTCACTTTATATATTTATACATAATTTTAAATTTATTTATTTAGAAATAATTATAAACTTCCATGAATTCCTAATTGTGATATTCCCTTACTAAAAATATAAAATAAATTGTAATAACCACTATTTGTGAATATATTTCTGAATAGTCGGCAATAAAGTAATTTTATGATATCAACTAAAAATGTAGGTCGGCAGAAATAGACGCAGACATGTCAACCGTCCGCTTTTTCGATAATTCTATCACCAAAAATTCCAATAATCAGTCATTCCTGTCATTTCGAAGAAAACAAACTTGAAAGTAGTTCGCATAATTTACGATTCATAAAATAATATGATAAATTTCAAGAATTCTAAAGATCTTATTACACAATGAAATAGAAAACCACCGATTATTTACGGAAGAAGACTAAAAATTATAATAGGATTTGTATGTCTACTCTCGCAAATTCAAATGTAAAACTCATGATAAATAGATGTTACATTTATGAGGAATTGTAATTTTTTTTTACCCTACCGTGCAATGCATTTTCCTGGCACCTACTGAGAAATACTGGGTCTTAAAAATCGGTAGGAATCCTTTTTAATTTTTTGGTTCTAAATATAATTAACATTGCTTCTAAATGTGTTAATTTACAGAGAATTACTCCCTAGTCCCTTTGTCACTTAAAATCAGAAGTTTTATAGTAACTTCTGTTATATAATTTGGAGTTGCTCTAAAGTAGAGTATGGTACGGAAACACCATTCTCCACCATGAAGGGAGCCGGAACAGATTGATCAACCGTACACGCTATTCATATAGAACCGGTAGTCTGCTTCATTTCCTTTACTTTACTACTCACAAAATTACCATATTGAAATGATAACACTCGCCCAAGTTATTCTAGAACATTTTCTATGAAAACAAGATAGATGCAAAGTAAATATCAGGTGGATCGAAATCCGCAAGGTTAAGTAAACTTTACCAACAGTTCAGTCAAGTGAAAATGTATACCAGGATTTATAGCACTATAAAGATTAGATACTATGAACTTATATCTTGAAATTGTCAGAAAAAAGTTAAATTAAAGGTCCGTCTAATATTGTGAGGTACTTTTTTTCTTTTGAAAAGGCAACGCCCGTACTAGGGTAATGAATCCCTGTGTCATCATAAACTACAAGTTAAATTTGAAATGCATTAATTCAGAAAAACCGCACGTGAGTTATTGCTTTAACCTAAAAACTTTGTTTCATTCAAAAGCGAACGAACATATGGAATAATAGTTAGTTGTTAAAAATTAAGTACACAGCAATACAAAAAAAGCTTTATTGTTACTTTTATCCTCATCGCATTAAAAAGCATTATCGCTTACAAACTTGAAAGTTTGGTCGACCTTTATATTCCTAAGTTTATCTAGTTTTAGTCTTTTCTTTCTAAAGTAGCTAGTAAAAAGTGTTTTCGTTTAGTAAGCAGATAAAATAGCTGCGATTTGAATGATTGAATATGACGATGGAAAATGTAATAAGTAAGTAAGTAAGAAAAGAAGTAAGTGCCTAACAACTTGCTTAGTCAGTTTATTCCTGAAGATAAGATCTGCGGAGATTTTACTTTTCATTTTAAGAATTCTATTGAAAGTTTACAAATTCTACTGAAATATGATACGAAATTCGAGTTTTATAGTTAATACTTATTACTTTTTAAATAATTGAAATCCTCCTAATTCCCATGAGTTCTCAGTCAGAACGGGGCGTGGGAGAGTACAAGACTTTGTAAGGATAAGGGATGAACAATGCTTTGTCCTTCATACAAATATATCGATTTTACGCTTGCTCACCCGCCCGCCCACTCGCCCGCGCTCCACTGTGACCGAGCACTGTGCGTTCTCATTGCGGCATACCCCATATTCAATACCTACTGACTAAAAGCAAAACCGCAATTGCTCTCCAACTGTGGTTAGACGTCCGTACGGTCTAAATAATTCATTCAAAACTTGATTGCGTACGATATCAGAATCAGAAAAGAGCTAATATACCGCAGGAACACAACACTGTGTTGAATACCTAATTATGAAAAAGGTATGTAATGTACATACTTCACTTAATTCATTGCTAACCGTATTGTTTCACCACACATTTTGAATTTATTAGTATATCCTAATAAATTTCAATTGTGTGGATCCTGTCTCTTATGATTAATTAATATTATGATGTAATTATTTATTTAGTCATCTTTCCTAAATATTGGACCGCATAACTACGTCAGTCAATATTTTTTTATATTTCTAACATAATATATTTTTTTAACTGTTGTCCACAATAACCACTAAATAGGAAAGCGTTTACCGTTTAAATTTATTAAAAATAGCGTAACATTTACACATAAAAAACACACAGGTAAATTTATAACTTCTTTTTGAAGTCGATTAAAAATAAATTGAGTATTGCAAAATTATCTTTAACAGCATTTCAAAATAATAATGCATATTACGTATAAGTCGGCCATGTTTCTAGAAAACAAAGCCGATGAAACACCTACATCTCAAGGGTGATAGCAAGAAAAGTCTAAAGTTCATCACCAAAGTGTATCGTTCGTAGCTTAACTCAGAGCGGCTGAATTCGTGGAGGGTGCTGGTTCGAGACCCGCCGAACGATTAAGTTAATAATTTCTCATATTTGAGATTAGACTTATGCTCTTCATTAGGAATAATGCTATAAATTTAAAACTCTGCTTACGTAAATCATTAGTATTGATTTTAATATTATGATTTTAATTTAGAGTTTACTTCAAAATAATAATACTATAAACTTAGTTTAGTAAAGAAAATATATAAATTAAATAGAATTGTCATTTCAGTAGGATACTTTCAAAATTGTCCTACTACCTACGACAGAAGGATACTGCTTGTGTGATCACATATTCGTTTTTGCATAATGAAATAAATCTGTCTGAAAAAAGGTGCTCCACTTTCAATGCAGTTTTAATGTTAGTTTTTGTTACGTTTGACAAAAATCTATGTTTTAGGAAGATCCGTTAAACTCTTGAAAATACATATATTGCACTTTTGGGATTAATAAATTCCTATTAACTATGCTACAGAAAGTTTTGTTGTAAACAGCACAGGTATTCAACGTTGTTATTTATTTTAAACCAAACTCACAAACAAATTCATAAAATGTTACATGAATTTATTTAGATCAATACTGAAATTGAGCACTCTTTGGTAATTACACTCAACAATGCTAAACAAATTAAACTTTGTTACCCAAACCGCAAACATCATTCAACATACAAGTTCAGTTTAAATAATTTAATACAAACAGGTCGGCTGTTTATTTTAAATTATTAAATAGAATTTGAAATTAATGCATTGCGCTTGAGGTGGACCTCACAATTCATAATAACATTAATTTTTCATGAACCTCTAGGTTTGTTGCTCCTGCCTCTTTGCTTGCAATTGCATTCTTGCCTGCTACTGCCTGCTTGACTGCTACTCCGGAAGTAGCGATGTTATAACATGACCACGGGGTTATACCTCCTGTTGCCCGGTCTACCCGGTGTTTTTGCGCGCACACTCGTGCTCCATAATATTATCACTAGTCTCCTTTGATATTCTTCACTGTAGACTTGTGTATTTGGCCAGAAGCACTTATCTATACATATAATAAAATCGTAGGAAAGTCAAACCTGTACATTGAATATTTTTTTAAAAGGATACTTGCGGCGTGATCTACAATCGATATGGAAGCCAAAAATATAGTTTTTAGAATTTTTGTCTGTGTGTCTGTTTGTCTGTATGTATGTCCGGGATAAACTCAAAAAGTACTGCAAGATTTAATTCAAATTTTGCATGAATATTACAAAGAGGTCGGGTCAACATATAGGCTACATATTACCACGCTATCATCTACGGGGGAGGAGCTATGATATAATTTATAACATTTAACGCGGGTAAAACCGCGGGGCACAGCTAGTAATATAATATATTATAAGTGCTTCTGGCCGAATACCGTCTACAGTGGTTAATATTGAAGGAGACTTATAGCTATATTTTCTCATGTGTCACTATGACACATACTGTAGATTATATGAGTTAATATGTAACCCCTCGACCATCAATACTCAGTACCGACTGACTTAAATTATGTTGCAAATATTGGAAACAAATAGTGACCCTCTTATGGGATTCATGTGTAGGACCTCAGCTATTACTTGACAACGCAGTGTTGTCAGTGAAAACGAATATTCAATTACCAGCGATGAAATTTACTGACAATAAGAAGTCAAGGCTGTTCGAAACTCGTAACGCTGTTCATTACCTATCTGACATATCGTACTCACCGCGATCGAAAATCTAACGCGCCACGATCCCCTCTCCATCACCCTCAATTTGCATTTGTATTAATAAAATGCTTACTCCAATACTAAATCGAATGAGTTGTCTGCCTTTTCGCATATTATGTAGAACGCCAGTTGCCCAAAATTTGATTGCACGTGTGGCGCAGCGGCTAAGACAGTCGCCTCGCCGCTTCGTGCGACACGAAATCGTGCCCCTTCGAGTCCCTCCCGGACAACTATTTGTGTGACCCATTAAGAATGTAATTTGTGTCCGTCTATTATATGTTTGTAAAGTACCCCGCAATACAGGGAATAATACCCTAGTGCGGGTGTCGTCATTTAAAAAAAAAAAGAAAATGTGCCAAAAACTAACCCCAAGACGGTCAAAACGTCAGTTAGGGTGACTCAGTTCTTTTGGGACATTTTATTAATACTAATGCAAATTTAAGGTCATGAAGAGCGGTAGGCAGCCCAGTGCTTTTGATGTTTGATCGCGTTGAGTCACATAATGTATCATCACGTGTTTGAAACAGCCCTCTTCCTTCAGATTTGAACCTATGGGTTTGAAATCTATGGCGCAGTTTAATAAGTTTTTAGTTCTGCTTTTGTTATTCAGCCTAGCTGGTCTATAATTCCGGTGAAGCAATAAAAGCCTCCTATCCCACTTCTTAAGAAATAATCTAAGATGCTTCAGAAAAAACTTAGTCTCATATAAAAATTATATGTAGCTAGCTACGGTATATTAATAACTTTTTTCATCGTTCTAACTCTTAGTGGGCAAGTCAGACTCGCCTGGCCGGTACATTCTCAATATATTATTCAATCAATAAGTCCTGAATGAAGCAGAACTGTTTTCATAATAAGGTCACATGTGACATGCGTGACCTTATTATGTGGAAGGTGGGATGGAACATCCTTATTCCATCCCGCCTTCCAAGTTCATATTATGAGCCGGCACTGCTGCTGCATCAGCTGGGACCACTAAGCGACTCATCTTGAAAGATATTACTTATTAGAGCCGTTTCAATTGCTTGGGCCATTGGGTCCGAGAGCGAGGGTATTTTTCCGTGAAATATTAAAACGCTTGATCAACGTTACATGCGACCAGAGGGTTGGCCAATTTTTAGGACAGCGTTTAAGCATTGCCATCCAACGTGGCAACGCTACCAGCATTCAGGGTACGTTGCTCAAAGGCAGCGCTGTAAGTCAAATCATAAATGTCATTTCAAATAATAATAATATATAGAGACAATGTCACACAGATCATCCTAGCCCCAAACTAAGCAAAGCTTGTACTGTTGGTACCAGGCGACGATATACATACTTATATAGATTGATAAATACTTAAATACATAGAAAACATCCAGGATTCAGAAACAAGTATTCGTGCTCATCACATAAATATTTGCACTTACCGGGATTCGAACCCAGGACCACCAGCTTCGTAGGCAGGAGCACTACCAACTAGGCTACGGTGATCGTCGATTATTATCGATCGTCGAAATTAAATAATATACCGAGCAACAATCTAATGCTTGCAACAGTTTAGCTGTAAAAACGAATTTATATTCTAACGACAAGATGATAACAATTTAATCGAAGCATTAAATGAATATTGACAATTCAACTAGAATAAACCGTGGTCCTGACCATTTAATTGAGAGTTGTCGTTCTCGTTAATTAATTCGATTCGAATACATTAATTAATCTGACGCCGGTATAGGCGTTACCCGCAAAATGTAATTTAAACAAATCCGTTTTAACGTCCGAACGTAACTAAATCTATTTCGATCACAAAGTTTCACAATAGGAGCTACAACGTACAATAAAATACTCGTAATAGGTTGTATTCGAATCATACACAAATACTTATCCTAGGTCAACCAGCCGATGCTAAATAATTTAATAATTTTATATACCCGTAGACATATAATATTATTTAATTAGTAATCCCTGTAACTAGCTAATAAGAGAATGCTGTAATGATGGAAAAACTGAATGTATTTTTTAGAGTTTTTATTGAACTTACCATATTAAGGACAAAATACTGGCGAAGTGTTAGATAACCAATGGGAAGATTAAATTCTTTTGTTGGCTGTAGGAACGGAAGGAAGTCGCTAACCTTTAGAACTGCTTAGAACTGCTCTTTGCACGTTCAAATCTAAAGGCACCGAACGACGAAACGACACGGCAAAATGGGATATGTTAGTAATACTACTAATAAGAATAGTTGCAAATCTTGTCTACTGACTACCATAGTCTTAGTACATATACCGAGGACAATATTGTGTCATCAAAAATACAAATGTTGGAGCACAAATTTTCAATCAACAAATAAAATGAGGCAGTGGATAACCTTGCGTCATACTCATTTAAAAAGGCTTTTGACTATCGTCTTAAAGCTACAACTGCGATTGAGACGCTCAGAAATTAACCCACTTAGTCGGCCACCCATCTATAAATTGATTGCATGACTTCCCGCTTAACCTCGACCGATAATCTGCTTGTGGACGCATCTGTTCTCATCAGAAGAGTTTAGGCATTGTTATGTGAGTGGTATCGTCTAATATACATAAGATGTATCCAAAACGTCCTACCACTATATCACGCATTTTCATCTGAACCCAATATAACCGTACCATTAGGCTCAAATTACGTCCCCTGCCCAAAATAGGTCCCCACTGAATATCAGAAAAGCCTAATTGAGAGCCGATACACATCATATGGAATCATTAGTCGAAATGTTTGTTCAATTGATCGTAAAGGTTTATACTCGTAGGTTTCATCTACAAAACGGAGAATGTACGCCCTTCTTCTGTCAGATTAAGGCCACGACGTGCCCTTAGAATAAATTATCCCTTTTGCAACCGCGCTTTCTTTGTTCCCTAGTTTATTTTGGTATATGTATGTTATTACAAAGTTTTAACGTGAAACGTAAGACGTAAGGAACGATCAGGGCTGTTAAATTGCTGAAAGCGTATTAGAATTTATTTACTTAACTTACTACAATGGGAATGTACATAGGCGGACTTAATGCCGCAGGAATTTTCTACCATTCAACCTTAGCTTAGTGCAGAGATCATGGCAGGAGCACTTAGTTAATTATAAAAAGTATTTACTTAATATAAATAATAATAATTACGAACATTTTTTATAATATATCAATATTTGACTGCACGTGTGGCGCAGTGGCTAAGACAGTCGTCTCGCCAGTTCGTGTCGCGGGTTCGAGTCCCGCGCCGGACAACTATTTGTGTGACCCACAAATAGTTGTTCTGAGTCTGGATGTAATTTTTTTTAAAGTCAACTCCCGCATTTGGGATCCCAATTCCTGTGTCGCGGGGTACTTTACAAACATATAACAGACTTATATGTTTGTAAAGTACCCCGCGACACAGGGGTAAGACTCCGTAATACGGTAGTTGTCTTTAAAAAAAATATATACATATATATACAATAAATAATATATGATTTAATCTCATAAATACTATACTATAACTAACTATACTATAGACAGTGTACAGTTATAGATTAGTAAAGTGAATTGTGTTATATAGGTCTATGTTTGTATATATCTTTGTATGTTCTTTTGTTAGTGGTATGATTTTACTAGTAGAAATTGTCACGAGAGGATAATGCTTCTTCCTCTCTTTCTTTAATCTGTATATTATTGTTTTCATTTGTGAAATTATTAATATTATTATTATTTTTTATAAGGAGAAACCATTTTGTATTTATTGCTTCACTTATTTGTTATAGATCATTTTTAAAGGCACTCGATTAATTGCGAGGAAATTTTACAGATATAGCTGATTGTAACCAGTAAAATAAGGAATCTTTCATTTAGAAAAATACTATTTCCAAGGGTTAAAAAATAACTGTTAGATTGTATAGTTTGCGCTGGTAATAAAAATAAGATATAAAGTAGTTAATTATAAATTATGTTAACAAAAAATAAAATAGCCAACCGGTCGCAAACTTCTGCTCGAATCAATCTGGTGACCTGTAATACAGGTTCTTTTTTAAAACCTACATCAGGCACCAGTCTCTCACAATGTTGGATCTCAACTTGCTACTAAATTGTTAATTTTAATTACAAGCTCAATAACCCTATTTTGTGAAGATAAAATAAATCCATTATATTATCACTGTCACTGTAGCCTAGTTGGTAGTGCTCCTGCCTACGAAGCTGGTGGTCCTGGGTTCGAATCCCGGTAAGTGCAAATATTTGTGTGATGAGCACGAATATTTGTTTCTGAGTCATGGATGATTTCTATGTATATAAGTATTTATCTATCTATATAAGTATCTATATCATCGCCTGGTACCCATAGTACAAGCTTTGCTTAGTTTGGGGCTAGGATGATCTGTGTGACATTGTCCCTAGATATTTAAAAAAAAAAACTCGATACTCAAACGGAGATCGAGTGTTCTTTAATAAAAAAGGGCGAGTGCGAAAGAGTCGTATGGGGCATAACCAATCTTCCTTAGACGACAAATTATACTTGTAAACTGCCGGAAGCCGCGTCAAAGAACGTACAGAAAATTATAATGGCGGACCCAAGCCGAAAGCATTTTCCGCCGGTCGATTATATATTCAAATTTCGATGTAGTAAAAAGGATGGTGCGCAATTCATTTTATACCAGAGTTGTGATGTATGTATTGAATAAAAAAAAGTTTTTTGACATCTTCCTTTTTAGGATTCCGTACCCAAAGGGTAAAACGCGATTATTACTAAGACTTCGCTGTCTGTCTGTCTGTCCGTCTGTCACCAGGATACATCCTGAATCCCTCATGAACCGTGATAGTTAGACAGTTGAAATTTTCACAGATGATGTATTTCTATCGCATCTATAACAACAAATACTAAAAACTAAATAAAATAAATATTTAAGGGGCTCCCATACAACAAACGTGAATTTTTTGCTCGTTTTTATGGATAATGGTATGGAACCCTTCATGCGCGAGTCCGACTCGCACTTGGCTGGTTTTTATTTCTTTTGAATTGTATTCCTGTATAAAATTATACAAGGAGTAACATAAGTTGTAGACGTAAGTAGATAATATAAATATAATATAAATAAATAGAGCCTAATTAGCCCATGAAACTAATCAACTTATAGCACATTTACATTCAAATACATAAAAATAAAATATAGCTTTAACTATACATTTTGATAATTAAACCTTAACATAATGTCTTTGACAATTACTTAATACAAGCTAGGTAAATATTAGTACTATCACACCAATATTGTAAAGGCGAAGTTTGTTAGTGTGTATGTATGTTACTTCTTCACATCTAAACGGCTGGAGCGATTTTGACAAAATTTGGTATGGAGTCGGCTGACACCCTGATTAACACATAGGCTACAATTTATAAAATTTAACGCGAGTAAAACCGAGGGGCAGAGCTAGTTATAAAAAAAAATATAAGCGTTATAAATAGTTATGTATACTTAACTATATTACTGCAAACATGTTCTGACTATTTTGAAGCGGTTTTTTAAAGTCTACGTGAATAAATACCTTTTTTTATTTTTTTATTTAAACTGGCATACAAAAATGATGTACAGGTGATTTTGAACGGCGCCAAAAAATTTTACACACTAAAATTTCGTTTTACACAGACTAGTTACCTTCAATTAATTCAATTTCATGGATAGATAACGCTCCTTAAGTTACATACACTATTTCTGTTACACTGTTCAGTAAGTTTACCAGCAAGTATTTTCGAAATATTTATGGCAAGATACATTTTCACTATCTCGGAGTCAGACAGTTACGGTGTTAGACTTCAGCGCCAAACATAAAATAGGCTTCATATCTACCTTAACTTAACTCATACTCATACACATCATGTAGTCTGATACAAGTATGAGGGAATAGTGGATGTACGTGTGATTGCACACCCATTCGGTGTTAGCCGCAATGGTTGAAATTCATACCAGAGGGATCGTATCTTACAACTCAATGTACCTCTTACCACAAACCACATGAATAATTAACTTAGATGGGCTGTGTGGTGACGGCCTAGAGAATATCACCACCCCCTCTCATCCCGTGGGGGGACGTAGAAGTCGTCCCGAGGGAATATATTCCAGAGAATGGGCAGCAGCGTTCTCATGAGTACCAATTTTTACCTTACTGCGATCGCCAACCCGTTTGCCAAGCGTGGCGATTATGGCAGATCCCCTCAAATGAAGGACACAATTAAACCGCGGCCCCCAGTCCCCGGCAGCCCTGCTATTCCCAGCCGTGGTAACAGCCGTGGTTACGGCAGGGCAGGGGGTGCTAAGAATCCCCGGCAGATTCCACGTTACCAAAACCGACGACCTCTGGCCCTGGCAACATACAACACACGCACACTGCGGACCGACGAGAAGATGATCGAACTGGAGGAAGAATTGAGCAGGTTACATTGGGACATAATAGGATTATCTGAAGTCCGAAGAGAGGGGGAGGACACGATAATCCTGAAATCCGGGCATCTGTTCTATTTCCGGGAAGGCGACCAACTCTCCCAAGGTGGTGTTGGGTTCATAGTCCACAAGTCCCTCGTCCACAACATAGTGAAAATCGAGAGTGTGTCGACTAGGGTTGCGTACCTTATACTCAGAATTACCAAGCGGTATTCGTTGAAGGTCATACAGGTTTACGCGCCGACTTCGACGCACTCCGACGATGAGGTTGAGGTCATGTATGAGGATATTTCTAGAGCCATACATACCTCGAACTCTTATTTCACTGTGGTCATGGGGGACTTTAACGCGAAGCTGGGTAAACGATTCGGGAATGAGCTGAAAGTGGGGCAATTTGGAACTGGAGACCGGAATCCCCGGGGCCAAATGTTGGCCGACTTCATGGAGAAGGAGGGACTCTTTATGATGAACTCCTTTTTCAAGAAGTCGGAAAACCGCAAATGGACCTGGGTAAGCCCCGATGGTAAAACAAAAAACGAGATAGACTTTATCTTGTCGACGAGTAGACAGGTGTTCAATGACGTCTCAGTGATCAATACGGTTAAAACCGGGAGCGATCACAGACTGGTGAGAGGCTCATTGAACCTAAATGTCAAGCTCCAGAGGTCCCGACTAATAAAGTCTACGCTCCGACCTTTACCCATCCACATCCAAAACCCTGAACCCTTTCAGCTCGAACTGCAAAACCGTTTCGAATGCCTAGCCGATTGCGAGGAAGTGGACTCATACCATGACAGGCTCGTAGAAGCTGTCCATACGGCTGGGTCTAAGGTCTTCAAGGCCCACCGTACAAACAGAACCAAAAAGATCTCTGACTATACCCTGCAGCTTATGGACG
Organism: Pseudoips prasinana; assembly: GCA_951640165.1. Lineage (NCBI taxonomy): Eukaryota > Metazoa > Arthropoda > Insecta > Lepidoptera > Nolidae > Pseudoips > Pseudoips prasinana. Next base: position 10,480,966 of record OX621241.1, on the reverse strand, counting down.
AAAGACGGAAAATGGTTCTGACATCCTCTGATGATGCTACCAGATACCGGCAGCTCAACAGACAGATCTCAAAGTCTTTGACACGCGACACGCGCCAATTTAATACAAATTGTATTAAAGAAGCCATTGAGCGGAACAAAGGCTCTAAAGTGTTTGCAAGAGAACTGTCTGTTGGACAGAGCCAACTGACGAAGCTGAAGACTGAGGATGGCAGAATCGTCACGTCTAAACCTGAGTTGCTGGGAGAGATCGAGAGGTTCTATGGACAGCTGTATGCGAAAACCCAGTCACCTGTCGATAGTTGTGCCTCAGATCCCAGAGCACGACTAACCCAACACTTCACCGACGACATCCCGGACGTCAGCCTGTGCGAGATTAGAATGGCTCTCGAACAGCTTAACAACAACAAGGCGCCTGGTGATGATGGAATTACGGCAGAGCTTCTGAAGGCGGGTGGTACACCAATCCTACGGGCCCTTCAGAAGTTATTTAACTCCGTCATACTAGAAGGTCAAACGCCAAAAGCATGGCACAGTGGTGGTGCTCTTCTTCAAAAAGGGCGATAAAACCCTCTTGAAGAATTACAGACCCATCACACTGCTGAGCCATGTTTACAAGTTGTTTTCGAGGGTCATTACGAATCGTCTCGCACGCAGGTTTGACGACTTCCAGCCTCCCGAACAAGCCGGTTTCCGTAAAGGCTTTAGTACCATAGACCACATACATACGCTGCGGCAGGTTATACAGAAAACCGAAGAGTATAACCAGCCATTATGCTTAGCGTTTGTGGACTATGAGAAAGCCTTCGATTCGATCGAAACTTGGGCCGTACTGAGGTCTCTCCAAAGGTGCCAAATCGACTACCGGTATATCGAGGTGTTAAAGTGTTTGTACGAAAACGCCACTATGTCAGTGCGACTCCAGGACCAGAACTCGAAACCTATCCACTTGCAGCGAGGTGTGAGACAGGGAGATGTTATATCTCCGAAACTGTTCACCGCTGCATTGGAAGATGTCTTCAAGCTTCTGGACTGGAAAGGCTTTGGCATCAATGTCAATGGCGAGTACATCACCCACCTTCGATTTGCCGACGATATAGTAGTCATGGCTGAGACCTTTGACGACCTCGGTACAATGCTCGATGGCCTCAGCAGAGTCTCTCAACAAGTGGGTCTGAAAATGAACATGGATAAGACGAAAATTATGTCAAACATCCATGTTGCACCCACTCTAGTTAAGGTTGGAGACTCTGCACTCGAAGTTGTAGAGAACTATATTTACCTAGGACAGACCATCCAACTAGGTAGGTCCAACTTCGAGAAGGAGGTCAATCGTAGAATCCAACTCGGCTGGGCAGCGTTCGGGAAGCTACGTAATATCTTCTCGTCCCAAATACCGCAGTGTCTCAAGTCGAAAGTCTTCGACCAGTGTGTGTTGCCAGTGATGACTTACGGAACAGAGACGTGGTCGCTAACTATGGGCCTTATCAGGCGGCTCAAGGTCACCCAAAGAGCAATGGAAAGGGCTATGCTTGGAGTTTCCCTGCGAGATCGAATCAGAAATGATGAGATCCGCAGGCGAACCAAAGTCACCGACATAGCCCTAAGAATTGCCAAGCTGAAGTGGCAGTGGGCAGGGCACATAGCTCGTAGAGCCGACGGCCGCTGGGGCAGAAAGGTTCTCGAGTGGCGACCACGAACCGGAAGACGCAGCGTGGGCAGGCCCCCTACAAGATGGACCGATGATCTTGTGCGGGTCGCTGGAAAACGCTGGATGCGGATAGCGCAAGACCGGCAATTGTGGAGATCTTTGAGGGAGGCCTTTGTCCAGCTGTGGACGTCTTTCGGCTGATATGATGATGATGATGAATTAACTTAAAAAATATATTATGACATACAAACAAACAGAATAGGTCTTTAAAAAAGAAAAAATATGATTAGTAATGATTCAAAAACTCACTGCTGTTCTGAAATTCGGAAACATCCAAAGACAATTGGGATCACTTGCCATCACGGTGCTGACTTTATTCTTACGTATTTATGCTGGGACTATTTAATGTTATATGAATCACATAACTGCATACTGAGATGATTATTAAAGTATATAAATATTCGAAAGATTAGATTACGCCTAATATTTTTATTGACATTATTGCGTAACTAAGAAAGTGAACTAATATAACGTTTCATTGTTTCAATGACAAAGAGTAAATAGAGCTTGAGACAAGCAACAAGCCCCACTTGGTAGTAAGTAACAAATTTTAACTTAGAATTAATGTTAATGTGGCCATTTTTATGAGGAAAATAGTTCATGTTATAAAATATATTGTCTGTCGAAACAGGAATACAAAGGAGTACTTTGTATTCCTGTTACTCGTTACAGATAACTTAAGTAAGTATCTGTGAGTCTGTTTCTTTGTCTTTCAAGCCCCCATCCATACATTTATGTAATTTCGTAAACACTTTTTTTAGCTATTCCCACAATAAAATATCAAATACCAACGACACTTTTACAGAAATAAAATGTGGTTACCCAATGACGTCAAAGCGAACATTACAAAACAAGCCGACAGTCTCAGGAAGGTAATGTGTCAGAGACAGTGGCTGGGGACCGCCGGATGTCAATTCTAACTTTCATACACGCCATATCCTAATGACTACTAATATTATTGTGTAGAAATTCTTAATATGTTTATATACTTATATTTTACACATAGAATTATACAATGTATATCTACAGGTAAAATCGTTTTACGCATAGACATACATAAGTATAGAATGAAATTCTGAAAAAAGCATAGATTAATAAACTAACATAAACTGAAAAGTTAAGATTTTTAAGAATATTTTAAAGAGCTCTTTTAATAAAGATATTTTATTTAGCAAGTATGGGTACAATACTTCCTTTGTTTAGCATTTTTAGGATAGAAACGATAAATGATTTATTAAGGCTGCATTATTAAAGTCAAGAAGTAAAAACATCTGCGTCTAATTAGGGAACGTATTTATTTGGCAAAGCTGCATACATTTTTCACAGTTTATTTGCGTCCTACAGTGAATATCATCTTCCTAATTTATTTGGCTTACTCTACAAAATCTATGAACACATAATTAATAATAATGATCGAAATGAGAACCATTTTATAAAGCTTACTTCGGAGTCACGTTCACCATCAACATTAAGCCGCTTAACTCAATCACAAAACTTTTCTTCAAAGGAATGTTTCTTTTTCATTAATAATTTCGAAACACGAGAAATTCCGAATCTAGAACGACATTGATAAAATATATTTTAAGGCCTAATTACTTTTCTGGTACGTAAGCAACTTTTAAACAAAGAAATACTTCTGGTAGGTCTTACATCACCTGTATCCCATAACTCCCAAATTGACTTGAAGTACAAAAAATATGTTAAAGTGAGCTATCTAAGTAAAATAAAAAAATGGTCAGATATACCTGTGCAAACCTTCATCAATTGGAAACAACAATATATATACCTAAAGTGATGTACCTACTCCCAAAAAATCACTTAATATTACTTAGCGACATAAGTTTTGATGAATGAAGGTACTTACGAAAACTGGTGCAGAATCCTTAGGCTTGATGGAGCAACAGTTGGGCCGTTTCACACAACTAATCAACCAGCATTTTACACAAGGTTCCACTTTGAGTTTTGTCTGGAGCGCGTCCCGAGGTTGCGCGGCGTTCGACCGCGGCTGTCGCGCGCTTCGGTCTGCCTGGTAGTGTTACCAGCTTCTGGTAGGAGAAATATTATACGAAACATTATACGATTATGGTACACGTTTTTGTCATCTCATATATTTTTTCCAAGATTTACATATATATTATTAATTATATATATATATATATATATATATACATAAATAAGATTTATATTTATATTATTCAATTAACATTATTTTTAGAGTATTATGTATCATTAGAAATTAGTTCTATTTCAATAAAAATTAAAGAGTTATCTTATTATAATTACGAAGTCTATTTACATAATTCTATGACATACAATTCTGCTTTAATTATCATTGATTAAATAATGCAAATATTGCATTAAAAGTTTATCAAAATATAAATTTTCATTTTGTTGTTAAAATACTGATTACCGTAGTTTGTAGTAAAATCGTTAGCGTTTTTAATTTATTTTGGTTTCATGCGTGCCCGAGGCCGCATTATGTTAAATGAATAATATACAGGTAAGTACTACCGCCAAGATATAGTACAACATATAATATAAATTTGAGCTGGTATCACTACGGGGCGGCGCGCTTGCCCCGCGCCCCTTATCCTACCCGCCCGCCCCACGCTTGCCATAGCCGTGAAGCCTCCATTCGTTTAGTATTCGCGCCCTTTGTGACACTTAAAACCATTGTTCACAAACGAACCTTTTCAAAGTTGAACTACAGCACTTGCACGGAAACGATATCGGAACTTTATTAAGATCAAATTACCATCGGTTTTGTCTTCGGAAATATGTGTATTAAATTAAATTTCATTACAAAACAATCTACTAGTTCGTAGTGGTTATTCACAGGGATTAAATTGATAATTAGTTGCGTCATGTTTATTCAGTCAGAACACTTTTAAATTGCCAATTTACTACGTGCTACGGCGTAGTAATCGCGGAGGAGGGATCAAACTTCCTATGCTACAAAGTATATTCAACGTTCTGACAATATATTTATACCTAAGCTGGTGATGTTATGGAAAATTTCCCAGCGATGCCTACTACCTTATATATTATAGACCAAATTTATTCGTGTGATAGCAATATAATATATAAAATATGCTCGAAAGAACTCAATATAAAATAAAGTAAATATGTTCAGGACCGTATGTTTAACTTATGTATTGTAGTCGATACAAATTAGTATAAAATACAATACAAAATACCTTTGAAAGTGCGTCGAAATTAAAATATGTAACAATTTTATACATAAATTTTGATTATGTCACAATATCAACGAACCATATTGACTTCAAAATTGTAGTGTTAAATATAAAATTTTTAAGGCTCCAATTTTGATGATTTATTTATTGAAAGTTGCTATAGAAAAATGAGGCCCAAACATATACTTTTTGTATTTGTATAACTATTCTCGTTTTAACATTACATTGGTTTGATTTTATTGGAGGTTATGGTATAATATAGATACATTACATACGTATTATAGTCACACCATTATAAAGGCGAAAGTTTGTGAGTGTGTATGTTGCACTTCTTCGCGTCTAAACGGCTGTAGCGATTTTAATAAAATTTGGTATGGAGTTAGCTGACACCTTGGATTAACACAAAGGCTATAATTTATAAAGTCTAACGCGGGTAAAACCGCGGGGCACAGCGTGTTATAGATTAATCAATCGTGATCATCACACAAAAATTTATCTCACCATTAGACCAACAGGTCTGTCAACATCTGTCAGATATTTTTATCTCATGTAAATTAAAAAACCAGCCAAGTGCGAGTCGGACTCGCGCACGAAGCGTTCCGTAATATTATCTATTAAAACGAGCAAAAAATTCACGTTTTTTGTATGGGAGCTCCCTTAAATATTTATTTTATTTAGTTTTTTAGTATTTGTTGTTATAGCGGCAACAGAAATACGTCATCTGTGAAGATGACGTATTTCTGTTGCCTGATGAGATTATGACAGACGGACAGACAGCGAAGTCTTAGTAATAGGGTCCCGTTTTCCCTTTGGATACGGAACCCTAAAAAAACTGCATTGAAAGCGGATAATATTTTCTTCAGACAGATTTATTTAATAACAAAGCTAATCACTTTGTATAAAAACTGATAAATCTCGTACTATAATTAATGTCAAAGTCATACCTAGTATCCTTTTTTCGTGGGTAGTAGGATCATATTGAAAGGATTCTACTGAAATGAACATTCTATCTGAGACTATTATGAACGTCTTTTATATTCCCTAGAGGACGTGATATATAGCGGCAACAGAAATACATCATCTGTGAAAATTTCAACTGTCTAACACGGTTCAAGAGATACAGCCTGGTGACAGACAGACAGACAGTGAAGTCTTAGTAATAGGGTCCCGTTTTACCCTTTGGATACGGAACCCTAAAAAAAGCACTCAGTATATACTACTAGGGTCCAATTAGTTACAGTACCATTAATTATTTCTATACAAGACTCCAATAATTCATAATTTGTGTTTCGTTAAACACAGCTATTACAACAAATCAGAAAAGGGAAAGTTCCAAAAGGTCCGCAAAATGAATTATGTTCCGCAAAATTATTAAATTCAAAGTCCCTCTTTGTCATTTAACAAATTGGATCTTTGTAGATGTATTTAATTATTGGCATTTTAAAAGTAGTACTTATTTTCTACAAGGTGACATACTAATAACCACGGGCCTGTTGGTGTGGTTGGTAGATACGCTGCCTTTCACACCGCGGGTCGTGGGTTCGATTCCCATCCGAGACAGATATTTGTGTGCATCAACATGTCTGTTTGTCCTAAGTCTGGGTGTATAATAATAATATCTAGGGGCAATGTCACACAGATCATCCTAGCCCCAAACTAAGCAAAGCTTGTACTATGGGTACCAGGCGACGATATTCATACTTATATAGATAGATAAATACTTAAATACATAGAAAACATCCATGACTCAGAAACAAATATTCGTGCTCATCACACAAATATTTGCACTTACCGGGATTCGAACCCAGGACCACCAGCTTCGTAGGCAGGAGCACTACCAAATAGGCTACGGTGACCGTCATTGTATATTATCCATATAAGTATTTATTTACAAAAGCAAAATAGTAAATATATGTGGCATATCCGTTATCAGGTTCCCATTGTACAAGATCTGCTTAGTTTGGGATCAGATGGCCGTGTGTGAATAATGTCCCAGGACATTATTATATTCGTAGTCTACCCAATAACCTTACCAAATATATACTTAAGATGGCGACCGGTGTGACTGTATTTAAGATACTTTCCTCAAACTCATGTCCCCTTATTTTTCCATTTTCTATCTATTATAGACCCTTATTTTTTTTTTAATATAAAAATATCTGGGGACAATGTCACACAGATCATCCTAGCCCCAAACTAAGCAAAGCTTGTACTATGGGTACCAGGCGACGATATACATACTTATATAGATAGATAAATACTTAAATACATAGAAAACATCCATGACTCAGAAACAAATATTCGTGCTCATCACACAAATATTTGCACTTACCGGGATTCGAACCCAGGACCACCAGCTTCGTAGGCAGGAGCACTACCAACTAGGCTACGGTGACCGTCATTGTATATTATCCATATAAGTATGTATTTACAAAAGAAAAGAAAAATAGTATATGTCGCATATCCGTTATCTGGTTCCCATTGTAGAAGCTCTGCTTAGTTTGGTATCAGATGGCCGTGTGTGAATAATGTCTCAGGACATTATATTCGTGGTCTACCCAATAACCTTTCCAAATATATACTTAATATGGCGACCGGTGTGACTGTATTTAAGATACTTTCCTCAAACTCATATCCCCTTATTTGTCCATTTTATATCTATTATAGCCCCTTTGTTTAACTGCTTTAGTTTTGACTGCCTCGTTGGTCTAGCGGTAGCGTGTTTACCCGCAGAGATGAAGATGGGTTGAAATCCCGGGTCGGACCAAAAGTGATTTTGGGACCTTTCTGTAAAAAGAAAAATTTCTCAGTATCAGCCTGAAGTTTAGGAGTTGGCGGTATTATACCCACGTGTCTCGGAGAGCCGTGTAGCACGTAAAGCTGTCGGTCCTGTAGCTGACCTCTCTCCGGTCGTGTCACTAGGGGTCGCATGTTCATGCGAGTTATAGAATAGAACACTTGTGAACTATAATGTGTCCCACGCAGATGGCTAATCTCTATGGAGACTGGTCGCCATGGCCGACATTCGGCTAGGAGGTAACAAATACTGCTAAAGGATTTATGGTGTCTACTCTATACGAAAAGTGGAGATGATTTTTTAATGCTATCCTGTAGATTGGACATTAATAGAACATGATTTTTTAAATACTTACTACATTGGTAAATGAACTTCGGAAGGTTAATTGTTATATGCCTTTATAAAGTAATTGACCTATAATTGGCCACTATTGTTACTTTTTGCCTCCTATCAAATTATAAAGCCATTGTCCTACAAATTTATGAATGTTTGTCTACCGCCGCGCATTTCACAAGAAACTTTTATGAACTTTTTATGTGTGGAAAAAATGGATTCCATGAACAACATTAATTAAATTAAATAGAAAATCTTTACAAATGCCTAAAAAAGAATGTTCTTGTTTCTATGAAATACATACATTAGTATTGTGTGAGTAAATATGAAAACACCCCTAGTAAAAATAAGGAGATTCAGTTCATTTATGACATACGAAAATGCTAAAATAGAATTTATTTATTAAATGGAACACTAAAAATAATTATTTGCCTTTGGTATTCTTTTGGTTTCCGTACTATTAGCCTTTTTGTATCTTTTATATGTGTTGAATACATATACAAAAGATACAAAAAGACTAATATTTTATTTTCTTCTTCTTCTTCGTCAACGATAAATCTAATGAGTCAAATAATCCGTTCAATGAAGGAAAAACCATTAATAACGCAAAAATATCCAACAGTGAATTAATTTAACGCCATAAAAGATACAGTTTCACTAGCATTGTGGTTTTATAAAACCAGATACGTTTTATGAATAGTTTCTCTGGAGTAGAATCTCCACCTTGGGGCATACACTCCAAATAGTAGCTAGATTAAGTTTATGTTGCGATCTTGTGTGTGAAATCGCCAGAGCCCATCGGGGAAGTCGGAATGAGCCGTAGACCCGTGAGTGATTCAATGAGTGTTTCAAGCGACATAAATTGCTGAGTACTATCAGATGGGACGTAGTGTTTGTTTATTGAATTAAATTATTAGTAAAAATACTCTTGTTGAAGTCTAGCTAATTTGAAGTACAGAGTTTTTTCCCATCTCTCTAAACTTCGTTACAAATCAATTATTATGTCTCCTTTTAGTACAATCTCTCTAAGTTAATAGTTAGTATAACAGAAAAAATAACAAGGATGTTATTATCTTTCGTATCTCCTTCGGATTCTCAAGGAGTGCTTGAGTCAAGTAATCTTACCACAGAGTGGTTAATAGTAATGTGGTTCCATTATCTACACCCTCCTACCTTATTAGCTACGCCACCGCATAATACAACCGACTATACATGTGTATAGTGGAACCCTCAGTACAATATTTACATCAATAGACTAGAGTCAATCCAAAGAAACTTTATGAGATTTCTGCGATTTAAATGTAAAAAATATGATAACAATCATGAATCGAGATGTCGTAGACATCATATGCTTCCTCTTTCTGAAAGACGCAGAATAGCAGACATTGTTTTACTAACTAAAATAGCACAGAGTCGAATAGACTCTCCTCGTCTTCTTTATAAAATTCATATTAAAGTTCCAACAGATCCGTTAGACATCCTATTACTTTGAAAACTCCTTTCAGTTCTACAAATTATAGACAAAATTCTTTTTTCAGTAGATCTGCTAATTATATTAACCACCTGGACGATTTTCCTGATTTTTATCTATTTAACACTACGTCTCAAAAACTTAAATCTATTATTTGGAAGAACTGGTTTGGTGCTAATTTTAAATTCTAAACAAACATAATATCATTTTCTCTTAACGATCTTCTCTCTTTCTTTTCTAATAATTTTGTAATTGTAAAATAGTTTAACTGAGTAGGTATGAATCTGCTTGACGTTCGTGAAATGTGAGTTTTAAAGTCCCCCACGGTCCAGAGATTTATTTCAGCGGGCGTCGTCTTTATGCAAATGAAAACAAAATATCCGGAATATATCACACAGCATCATCTAGTTCAAATTAAGCAAAGCGTGTACTTTGAACACTAGACAACTGATTGAAATACTTATCTAATATGATCTAAGTTTTTTTTGTAAATATATACATTCTATAAACAGTAAACAGCCAGGCTAATACAAATAGACATGTTCTTGAACATAGATATTTGCCTTTTGCGAGAATCAAATCCGCAACATTGGGGTTGACCAACTGAGTGACGGCGGTCATCAACTATATAAGAATATAAAAATAACAACGCAATAAAATATAACCCATATCCAATCCATGATTTATTTTTCGTCTCCGTCTCGTCTTTATCGAAGCATATAAAAAAAATATATAGCATTGTATTAGTAAATGTATGTAGATGCCACAAACATTTACTTAATTGATTTTTTTTTAAGACAACGCCCGCACATTATAATTTTATCCCTGTATCGCGGGGAACTTTACAACATGTAATTGACGGACACAAAGCACGTCCACACTCAGAACAACTATTTATGGGCCACATAAATAGTTGGACAGCGCAGGACTCGAACCCGGTACACGAAGCGGCGAGGCGACTATCTTAACCGCTGCGCCACATGTGCAGTCATTTAATTAGTCACTTTAATTAATCATTTTTTTTCATTTCATTTTGGCGGTCACCGTAGCCCAGTTGGTAGTGCTCCTGCCTACGAAGCTGGTGGTCCTGGGTTCGAATCCCGGTAAGTGCAAATATTTGTGTGATGAGCACGAATATTTGTTTCTGAGTCATGGATGTTTTCTATGTATTTACGTATTTATCTATCTATATAAGTATGTATATCGTCGTCTGGTTCCCATAGTACATGCTTTGCTTAGTTTGGGGCTAGGATGATCTGTGTGACATTGCTCCTAGATATTATTATTATTATGTAACTAAAACACAATAATTTATTAATCGTATGCCCTCACATATTTTGAGTCACATCACATAATCACATTATTTACTCGTAGTCTTTTATACAAAGGTTTCATTCTGTACAATGTTTATTCTAATAAAAGTAGGTACACTCTTTATAAAAGCTTAAATGTTATTATGTAGCAAATAAAGAAATCTTCAAGAGGGAATTTTCTTAATCCCAGAATTAGTAAATGGATTAATTATGATGATGGGTGTTATAAAGCTTAGGGAAATTTCCTTTAAATTATACAACCGTTTCGAAGAGCTTTTCACTTTTTACCATAATACGGCTTTTTTTGGGTTCCGTAACCTAAAAAGAAAATAACAGAACTGATTTTATATCATCACTATATTACGTATCCATTGGTTTTGTAACTCATAAGAATAAGAAGAGGTCGTCAACATTATCAGCCTAATATCGTCCACTACTGGACATAGGCTTCCTCCAAAGGCTTCTATAACGCTACCATTTAGAGGGGTTTACCGTAATCACCGCCAGGTATACCAGGTATACCAGGTAATTGGGCAGCAACGCCACCCGTGTACTAATTACCACCTAGCTACCGCGTACTTGCAAGTAACGCGTGGTGACTATGCTAAACTCCTCCACGGGATGGTATTGGCCCTGTCATTCTTACTTGGCCAGAAACCACACAGGAAGGTAACGTATTGAAATTAATATCAAAGACTAGCTACGGTCTTCTGGACGTGTAAACAATGTCTTCTGAAACGATTATTGTTTCCCGCGATGTGACGTTACTCTACATTGCCCTTGTAATTAATTAAGGCCTGTCATTAGGAACGATTTTATACCATCACTTTATTATGTATCCATTGGTTATGTAACTTTCTGATAAGAATAAGAAGAGGTCGTCATCATTAGCCTAAAATCGTCCACTTCTGGACACAGGCCTCCCCCAACGGTTTCTATAACGTTCCCATTTGGAGGGACTTGCCGTAGTCACCGCCAGGTATACCGGGTATACCGGGTAGTCGGGCAGCAGTACCACCTGTTTACCACCTAGCTACCACCTAGCTGTGGTGCTGTCGTAAAAGACGACTAAAGGACACCCTCTAGTCGCCTTTTGCAACACCCATGGGTTGGTATGGGGTGATCCTGTCATTCTCACTAGCCCGGAAACTACGCAAGAAGAGGTATCATGTTGAAATTAATATCAAACAAGCTAGCTACGATCTCTTGGATGTGAACAATAGCTTCTGAAACGGTTATAGTTTTCCGCTATGTGTCGCTACACATTGCCATTGCAATTAATTAACGCCTGTCATTAATGTTGAAACTTGATAATATTCCGTATATTTATTCCAAAAATTATGGTGATTCTATATTTTTACACCGCTAAGTCGGCTAAAAAACATACTAGATAGCGGTAATCATACCTTTGACGCTTACGACACACATGGCATCTCTTACGTGTTTCCGCCTCTACATTAGTAGAGGTAAAATCCCAGTAGAGATATTTTCCTTACTTCACTGTTGCTACCGTTTTCCGCTACCCACCAACGGCTTGTCTGTACAGTTACTAGATCTTCAGCGTATGGACGCATTGGTCACTGTATATAACTATATTGTTTCGAAGTCAATTGAGTTATTCTTTTTTCTAGTGAAGCTATGTCTAAAGAGATACTTAGAATATGATCAGCTAAGGGCAAATTGGGCTTGCAAAATAAGTTTTCAATGACGATGGAATAATCGTCGTTTATTTTGTGAATTGAGAACCGAAAGACGCAGCGTGGGCAGGCCTCTTTCAAGATGGACCGATGGTCTTATTGAAAGGCAATTATGGAGATCTTTAGGAGAGGCCTTTGTACAGCAGTGGGCGTCTTTCGGCTGATATGATGATGACAGTGATGATTTTGTGAGTTCATTTAATTCACTTCATTTTACAGCGATAACTAGTTTTGTAACAGTTCTTCTTTCTCAACCATAACTTTAATAAAATATTTTATCACCCATAAACGAGACACATATTAAAATGTGAGCAAAATATACAAAGAAAAATTACACCCCTTCGTAAACCTAACTACACGCTCCCTTGCCATTAATGAAAGGGAACCAAATGACCCACTTTTCTCATTAAATAAAATGTGAACGTTGATAATTTTCCAAGCAACGAGATGCTATTACAATGTCGGGATTGCAGGTTTTTCTCGCCTAGATGTGACATTTATAAGGCGTTTTATCGTGAAAGTTGAAATTTGTATATTTTAAATTATAAACTCCTGTAATATTAGAGTACGGAACGCAGGAAAATATAGTTTTCATGCCACGGTATCTACATTGAATTTCGAACCTTATCCCTTGTCTAAATCATAAGGTCTATGGTTAAGTCTAAATCATAGCTACATGCTCTCACCGCTCCGTAAGCGTTCAGCGAGGTTAAGCAACTAGGCTCGCGGTCAGTCCATAGATCGGTGACCGCCAAAGTGATTTAATTTCTGAGTGTCTCCGTGCTTCGGAGGGCACGTTAAGCTGTCGGTCCCGGTTGCAGTCACTAGACAACAGTCGTTAAGCCATGTCAGAGGCCTACTGGGCGGCTTGAGCAACTCTGACAATAGGGTTACCACTACCCATACGTTAAGCAAGCATTGCTTTATATTACTTTATTGTATGGGCAGTGGTAAATGTAGAGTACGTGTTGTTTAAGCCACACAGAGGGCTTCTGACATGGCTTAACGACTAAGGTTTGAAAATATGGCTGAACGGCACACGAGCACATATTGTTTTACTACGCAGAGACAGGATCTATTTCTCCAAATGACTGCCAGAAAACAACCTAATATCACAGCGATGCAACTTGTACTAAGGCTCCCGAAGAACTATTAGCTGCTTGTAAGTGACCAAGCCATTCCGTTGCATGAAGTTGATCTTCATACTCTAGTCCTACGTCCGCCCGTCTACGGCTCCCTCAGGGAGCCCGTTTCTCGGCGCGCGGCGGGACAATCATAATGTATGCAGGAATTCGTTTTGGCGGATAACCCAGCTCGTTTGGATCCAAGGTATCATGACTGCATAAAAATACGACGAGCTTGTATTGACCCATACAGAATCCACATGGGCCAGGGATTTCTACTCATACACGACAATGTTCCTGTCGGCAGTTCTACGAGAAAACGATATTCAAAGTATGAATTGCCTGCACAGTCACTAGATTTAAATCCCAGCGAGAGATTAAGTGACAAATTTGACGACGAAACAACAACTTTACGAACACTAACAAAGAATATGGGAAGTCATACTGCAGCAAGTCATAGTGAAGTAATTTTTTTTAAGAATAAACAATGGATTTCCACTTGTAATTAATATAAGAGTTAGCAACAATGGTTATTAATAATTAGATTTAATAATATCTTTAAATATTAATTTAATTCATAGTTATCTAAGAAGATAATAATATGAAGTTTTTCATACTACTTTACTACCGTGACTAAAAAAACTATAATTTACATTTTAAACAAAATGAACACGAAAGGTTTTTATTTTTTATTAAGCACCTTATAATAAGCCATCATTCTTCCATTTATTACAACAGAAAATTCATCATAGGTTTTTAGATATTTCATGAAATATAAAAATATCCCTAGATTTCGTTGATGAGTGTTTATGATTGTTTTTAACAACTGTAAACAGGTTTATAAATCCATTACAGACAATACCGTATGTTATTTGTTAATATTCAAAAATAAGTTATTCTAGTTCTTATTAATTTGTGTTTCGATTGTAATGACATGGTCACAATTATCTCGTTTAAAAATAGAAGGCTATTGACAATGTTTATTATTGACAACGACTCAAATAGGTAGCTACGAAATTCTTTTAAGCCCATATTGAAATTATATTTAGTTTCTAAACTATATTTATTTTAAGTTATATAATTTATCATTCTCTTTTAAATATGACAAGAACTATTTGTTTTAGGCGTCATGTATAGATACATTATATGAAAATATTTTCTTTTTTTTTATAAAAATCAATTCCCGCATTAGGAATCTAATCTCTGTGTCGCGAGGTACTTTACAAACATATGAGAGACGGACACAAATTACATCCAGACTCAGAACATGGGTCACACAAATAGTTGTCCTGCGCGGGAATCGAACCCGGGACACGAAGCGGCGAAGCGACTGTCTTAGCTGGTTGGAGGAAAATTAGAAATAAAATTAGATAGATAGATAGATAGAATACTCTTTATTGTACACACTCAGGCGGAAAGAAAATACATCGGATATAATATAAAGAACATAAGGTAAAATGGGCGGTCTTATCGCCTTAAGCGATCTCTTCCAGACAACCTTTGGATGGATAGGAACTAAAGGAAAGTAAACAGTAGCAGGAGTGCAACAAATAAATTATACTAAGGAACTGTGATAAATATATTGCATACCAAAAATTTAGTATGACTTCATAATTAACATACCTACAAATAACTAATAAACATATAAAATTGAATGTTACTTCTATGTTAGCTGAGTGCAACATAAGCTAACGTTGATCTAGATCAGAATTATAACAAATATCTGATAAATTAATGTAATCGTAGGGTGTAAAGTAAAATTACTAATCTACAAATTACTAATTGTAATCTGTATGATTAAAGTACAAGGGATAACTTTTAATAAGTAAACAGTCGACTGTACCTATACAAATTTTAATTAATAACTCCCGGGAACACCCAAATACTCCGAATAACATTATTCCGAATTTCGAAGAACCGACTTTCAAAAGTCCGAATTTCATAATACCTAAGAATTGAAATGTCTATTATTAAAAATCACGAAATTTATTTTACCGTAAGTCGTAAATACGATTTCTTTATTTTCCGATTTTGATACGTTCGAAGAGTCAAAAGTTCGAAGGGTTCTCGGCCCGAAAAACTACATTCGAATAAACTAAATGTCAACATGTAGTGCTACAAAATTTTGAGACAGAAACGAATCGCTGTAAAACCGACTTCGCGGAGTCTTATCTGCTCTACCCTAGAGTGTAATTTAGTAGTTTGTGTAGGCGTGGAGGGGTGGGGTGAGCGTTAAAACCATCCGCGATGATATGGTCGTGTGGGTCGCCCAAACCCCGCAGCGCCGGAGCCGTGACAGAAACAATGCTTGCTGCATGTTACATGCCTGTTTGCATGCTGCATGCCTGCTTGCATGTTGCATGCAGCCGCCGAGTGCCAGATCCACTTTATTGTTGGTGAATCATTTGGGTTGGGGTATGTAACAATTGTGACGAGGGAAAAAAAATATTTTTATTCGTATTCTTGATGTTTCTAATTATCATTAAGTCAGACTTTTTGTTATTCGATCTATGGAAACTCGGTATTTTGAGAATAGTAATTATAAACGTTAGGAATATTGAAATTTAGGAATTATAAAACTAGGAGTAATGATAAACCGGGATTGTAATGTACGGAATTATGAAAATCGGTATTTTGAAATTCGTATTTGTGACTGTTGGAATAAAGTTTTTCGTATTAATGTAGTGTACCCATATTTCCCCCTATATCTTTGAGGTTTTAATAATATCACTGCTAAACTAAGGAAACATAATCTTCTATACATCTATACAAATAAATAAAATTAGAGTGTCTGTTTGTAAAATTGAGATAACCGGATTTTACTACATTAATATGAATATATATACGGTACATACACCAAAATGACATTTTTTACAATTTTTGTCTGTCTGTCTGTCTGTTTGTTCCGGCTAATCTCTGAAATGGCTGGTCCGATTTTGACGGGACTTTTGTTGGCAGGTAGCTGATGTAATAAGGAGTAACTTAGGCTACTTTTATTTTACAAGAAAAAGGAAATAAACTAATTAACACGCGGACGAAGTCGTGGGCACAGCTAGTCCTTAATAAAATCCTTTGATATGATATGACTTTAATAGTGTTACGACGGGACTCTAGATATCGCACCACTGACGAATCGGGTTTATGCGTTGGTATGATATTAAGAATCCTGATGTGTCCTATTTGGTATAATTAATGAATATTTAATAATTCATTTCAATAAAATATTTACATATTTAAGATATAACTATACCTAGAAGTAAAAATTAAAAACTACATTAAAAACTACATTAATTTTATTTTATATCTATGTATGTAACATAGATATAAAATAAAATTAATCTAAACAAAAAAAAATGTCATCGTTGTCGGGGAACGTACCTACAAGGCTGGCAGCATTGCCTCTTATTATGGCAATACTGATACTTTGACTAAAATAAAGGCCAGCATTCTGCTCACGTGAAGCATCAATTATCAATTTTGCGATATCCCGAAAGAGGGTGCGCTCATTTGGGCCCCATGGGCCAAGCGGTTCGACTCCAAACGGCTCAAATACATAACCTCCAACGAGGTAAGTATATCTGCGCCGCCTGAGGGCCTCAGCCGATGCAGCAGCAATACCTGCAGACTCCGACGTATAGTGAAGATGGGAAGGAGCAAGGGTGTCAACGCAAATTGCTAAAGATTTGTTGTAACACTATTAGATTCAATAATAATAATGAATTAAAACCTTCATTATACTGCTTATACTCTTATATGTTTTGCTACAAAATAAAGAATTCCGACATAGCGTTATTAAAAGCAATCATAAGAGTAGTACTCAAGTTCTGGATACCTTTAAATGGACATGAAGGCAATTATAATCACCAAATTAAATCGTTAGTGATCCTCAAATACCAGCTAATTGATAATGTTAACTTCGCATTTATAAATCATATGTTGAGAAGGAAAACAGGATTATAATTGCGAAGCAAATGTTTCTAGTTACGCGAAATTGGAGTATAACCGACTATATACATATTAATGCGACTAATTGTACCAATTACCATTCCAAAAACGTTTTCATAAGTAAATAATAGTTACTTCAACAAGAATTTATTCTGATTACCTTCCCAAATTCCAAGTACTTACGTTAAATATTTTATTAACACAGAATTCGGAGTCTAATTCGGAATTTCGATTGGTGAATGAATTTTGTTGACTTATTCAGAACCTTATCTACATAAAGGGTTACAAATGGTTTAATTTTTAAAACGGTGTCCTTGTAGGATTACTCGGGCGTCTGTTTGTCCATCTATCACATTAAATTTTGAAGTGAAACTTCTTTACGGGCGTTGAGCACTTTTTGAGTGAACTAAAATCATGGAACTCGCTTCATCGTCACCGAACTCGTTATTTTTTGGTCAACCTCGCACTATATTTCTGATCCATTTTTTTTAAGGTTTAGGGTACTTAAACTCACAAAACGCTGAAAGATACAGGTGAAGCTTCAAGTGCCATCTAGAAAAACAGTTCTCGGTTGATATCACGGAAACTATGCACTTTAGGGCAAAAGTTATCGAGACCATTATTGAGAATAAAATATACTATGAGCTATATTTATACAGTGTATGTATATATGTGTACTTTTTGGGTAAAAAAGCGTGATACTCGCGTCATCGTCACCGCACGGTTCCACGATAATAAGAAACAATATGTATGTATATGACGGCCTGGTTGGTGTGGTTGGTAAATGCTGGCCTTTCACGACGCAGGTCGGGGGTTCGATAACCACCCAGGACAGAGTCTGGATGTAATTACCTATATAAGTATGTATTTACAAAAGAAAAGTATTATACGTAGTATATCAGTTATCTGATTTCCATAGTACAAGCTCTGCTTAGTTTGGGATCAGATGGCCGTGTGTAAATAATGTGCAAGGATATTATTATTTTTATACCTTACGTTACGTACTTTAAAAGAAAAATAGATAGATAGATAACTCTTTGTTGCACACCAATGATTGTCTTTGGTTTGCAATAAAGAGTAAGAGTAAAAAACAAAAATGGAAATAGTACAAGTGGCGGGCTGTATATTGTATGGGTACGGGGTGTATATTGTAAGAAACCCACATTGTTTCTTGAGGTGAAAGATCTTTTTTTACTCTGTTCAGTCCGTTTTGATTTTATTTATTACAAGCACCCATACAATATACAGTCCGCCACTTGTACTATATCCATTTTTGTTTTTTACTCTTACTCTTTATTGCAAACCAAAGACAATCTTTGGTATGCAACAAAGAGTTATCTATCTATCTATTATTCTTAAAAAGTATTAATTGAGAAAATAAATCAAAGTTTCATTCCTGTTCACTAAGATAATATTATACATAAATAACAAGAGCGCCAAGATTTTTGATGTAATTTACGGCAACATTCTACTTCCTAATTTATACAAAGCAACCATAGTGAAGCATAAATCCACGTTACAGAGCCCCTGTCGAGTTTTCGACCTGTCTATAGCTACCTCCCCAAAGTACACAAATATTTACATAACCAAATTGCGGATGATTTTCCTTAAAGGTATAATCCCATAATATAATATCGATCGTTGCTCTACGGTGGTGGGAGTTGCTTACACAACAATATTAATAGGAATAACTATCAGACAACGATAAGTATTTCTTATTGGAACGAAGTTCCTTATCGCGCGTTGTGAAAGGGGGCTAGACGGAAAAAAATCTTACGAAAAGTTGTCACGACACTTTTTGCAGCTGTGCGGCGTGCGCATGTTTCTCTGTGTGTCTCTCTCTCTCTTATAGAAAGCAAGCCAGATATTTTCATTTCTATTTCGCATTGAACAGTGTGGTGTCGCGACGATTATTTTTGTTGAGTGTATACAGGTTTTTTGTACATAATAAATAATAAGAAATAACTTCGTTCCATCCGGGTGTCCCTTGACACCTCTCAAGTTTTTTTATAATATAAGATTTCGATTACAATTTGACAATAACTTAATACAAGCCAGCTAAATATCATTACTATTATAAAATAAATATTTATAAATGTTTTCATACAATCCGTGTACCTAAATATAATATATGTAACTAGAAATAATTATGTACATATACTTAAATAGATTACTACAAACATGTTCTGACTATTTACAAGCGCATTTTTAAAGTCTACGTGAATAAAAATCTTTTTTACTTTTTAATTTATTATGGTTCTGTCAAGAAGAGATCTGACGTAATTCATTTGTATTTTATCTTTTGATTTGTTATTTAAATAACCGTGTAGAATATCCATTCTCAATTGTCATTAGCAAAATTGTGCGTGTTTGACATGGAATATATGTACGTAATTACAAAATACAATACAATACAAAAATGTTTTATTTTATCTCCACAAATTACAATGTATTTTAACAAAAATAGTGTTGACAAGCTTTAGAGCATAATATGTAACTAGTGGGAGATCTGGAGTCTAAACTAAGCCGAGGCCTGTATCTTAGCACTCCAGGCCCCCCCAAAATAGATGCGTACTTAATTATTGTCAAGTTACATAAACGTATTTGACTGTGTGTGAGTTGTGTGTGTGTGTGTGTGTGCGTGTGTGTATGTTGGGATGTATATCACAATATATCATCAAAGTATCCATTAATATAAGGTTTTTATATATTTATTTTATGTATTTATATATAATATATAGTTAGGTTGATAATAGAATGACAAAATTGTGTCACTATGGAAACGGGTTTATTGGAACGGATCGATGATCTTTTCAGTTTCAGTATAGTCCATTTTAAGTAACCACTTGCTGATCTTATTTTGACATTAAAATTTTCGTCATTTCCTTTTGAAATTATTTTGTTTATTTTGTATTATCGAGTATGGATAGTATTTGGAACATTAAAATACATTTACGAGCACAATCAATGTTCCTATTTTCAATGCGAACCCCCAAATGAATCAGACTGAGTGGAAAACATTACGTCTGTTATTTTTGCTTCTTATTTCAGCTGATTGAATTTAATATCTGTCAGAGGGTGGAATAAAAGCTTTATTCAACAGCGTATCATTCATCTAGATAACTTTGCTACCATGTTTTTGTGGCATTGCGAGAAGTACTTACCATAGAATTTTATAGCGACGGGTTATATCTGGCATATATAATTAATACATTATCCTGTTTTTACTTCGTTAAGTTAAAAGTGTAAATGAGAAGAATATGGGCATGCTGTTAAATTATAAGAGCTTTAATAAGAATTTTATGTATGTTTATATTTATTAATTTTTTATTCTTAAGTATATACGCATGTATATAATTAAGTATGTAGGTTTCTTTTTTTGTAATGATGCATACATTTTATTAATACAATTTAAATATAAATGTGTTTTATGTCTGTTAATTTATCTATGACAAATGATTTATTTAATGTCAGTGTTAGACTACTCCATCATTTATTACAGGTGAAGCGCTCGGCGAGGTTAAGCAACTAGGCTCGCGGTCAGTCCATAGATAGGTGACCACCAAAGTGGTTTAATTTCTGAGTGTCTCCGTGCTTCGGAAATCACGTTAAGCTGTCGGTGTCGACAGCTTAACGTGCCAATGGCAACAGTCGTTAAGCCATGTTAGAGGCCTACTGGGCGGCTTGAACAACTCTGACACCAGGGTAACCACTGCCCATACGATTAGTAAGTAAGTAAGATAAAATTTATTACAGGTAAGTTGGAATATTTTAGTTGTCATCACAAATGGACTATTGACACGAATGTTAAATACAAGTTAAGATTATGATAGAATTAATTTGTTTTTGCATCGCAATCAATGGCATTGTGTAAGTATAGAATGTCATTGATCGCAATGTACAATTTAGCTTTTGTGTAATACTAAATGCTATATATAAAGGTTACATGCTTACTTTTTTTTGCTTTTTTTTAATTCGCAGGTGGCTTACTGGTGGTACTCCATAGAGGTAACTCTATGGAGTACCAATAAGCCACCTGCAAATTAAAAAAAAAGCGAATTTTAATACGAAAGTCAGGTAATCGACCACCATTGCTGTGTAAAATGCTTCCTAGAGACAACAAAAGATCGCGGTTACTCACACATACCCATATATATACCCATATATGGGTATGTATGAGTAACCGCGATCTTTTGTCGTCTCTAGGTGGTCGTGCTTATATAAACTTATACAATACCATGTATGAGTACGTTTATAGAACCACGTATATATGTATACATGGTTCTATAAACTTGACAAATCCCTACAAAATTCAAAAATGTAATCATTACGTTCAATATTTAAATTAATACATTAAATAATATTAATATATGCCGAGCCACACCAGTCGACCCGTGACCACGGCTGGTGCAATCCATGCCGAAACGTCGGGTAACCAAGGTAATGATTTACCTAAATCTTTATCGCGATGAGACTCGTGTCCACAGTATATAAAAAAATGTGTACAAATCGCGAAAGTTTAAAAACATTAATATTAATATAATCAGACCAAATCAATTAATATTTAAACGACAGAAATACTGCTAACATACATTTTAACACATATTTTAAATATGGTGATATTTTTCAATATTATTCACGAGATAAGTTCTTTGTTAAGAAATATGTAAGAAAATTTTAATCAGATTCACGTGAAAAATATTTCTTTAATAAAAATTAGATGTGTATTTTTCAAGATTGCATATCCAATTAAAATGAAACAAAACATCATACATTTTATTATTTTTGATTAAACCTGCTAACAAACATAAACAAAAGAACGTGCAATCTTGTTTACAGAAGATGTTGATTTTCGGTGCAAATATTACACTCGGCGTATAAAAACCAAGTGGATGTTTTGATGATCTCGACTCGAGATTGTCGAGAATAAATTGCGAGAACATAACATGCAAGTACAACTCCCAGAGAAAATAAGTAAAAAGTTAACTCAGAATAAATTATACATATATAGGGCAGTCGACCATATTCTAATATTAACAGTTTTTCAGAGATTGAATCCTAACAAATATTATTTTTCTCCAAATTAGCATTTTACATAAATCTGCGACTGGCTATCGGTGAAATTATAGATGCAGTTCATAGATGCGCGACCGCTTATGCGGTAAAATTTCAGTGCGTATCCGTGCCTCGGTTAACATAAGACAATAGTTGTTAAGTCATGTCAGAGGCCTACTGGATAGCTAGAACTGATAGAATGATCAGTTACCAATTTAAACCTAATATCAAATTGTACAAACAATCTAAGAACAGACTGGTACTTAAACAAAATAGTCACTCTTTTGTTGGTACGCTTCTCTGCAATAAGAGGCAAAAAAAGCTAGAGAGACTGTTTCTGTCAAGTGTAACACGCTATGTTCTACCATACTTTCCATGAAACTATTTATCCATTAGGACTAAGTATTCGACGGGCCTATTGGCGTGGTTGGCAAATGCTTGCTTTTCACGCCGGAGGTCCTGGGTTCGATTCTCACCCAGTAAAGATAGTTGTGTGCATGAACATGTCTGTTTGTCCTGAATCTGGGTGTAATTATCTATATAAGTATGTATTTACAAAGAAAGAAAGTAGTATATCAGTTATCTGGTTCCCATAGTACAAGTTCTGCTTAGTTTTGGCTCAGATGGCCGTGTGTAAATAATGTCGAAGGATATTATTATTATTATTCAGTTGTCATTACGGGGCTTAGCGCATACTCATTCTTTAATTCCTAGAAATTCTAATTGTTTCCTACTTTTATCTAGTAATTCCATTTGCGAACTTACAGCAAATATTAATGATTCAATAGTGTGCGATGTACTTTCACGCGAACTACATATTAGGCATGAAAAGCCATCATTTGCAGCCACGACTTCTCAATTATTTGCTTTCTTCTTATTACGGACTTTTAGCGTAGAATTTAATCTAACATAGGTGCCGTCTATGTACACAAATAAACATGAAATACAGAACCTCCAAATAAATATATCTAATATCTTAACATCTTGAGAAATTATTCACACACAGGATTAGGTGCCCAAACTAAGCAGAACTAGTACTATGGAACCCTATATAATATATAACTGATATCTTATATATACTATTTTCCTTCAGTAAATACATACTTATATAGATAACTACACCCAGACTCGGGACAAACAGACGTTCATGCATACAAATATCTGTCCTGGGGCTCTACCGGTTAAGTCGCCGAACATCGATTTCTTAAATGGCGTTCAAATAAATAAAGGTTAAAAATGACTTAGTAAATCGTTAAATCGGCTTCAACGTTGACAATCGATTCCGGACCATTTATGACGTCACATGTGCTCATGGAAGCCGATTTAATGATTGATTAAGTCATTTTAGCCTTTATTTATTTGAACGCCATTTAAGAAATCGATGTTCGGCGACTTAGCCGGTAGAGCCCCTGGGTGGGAATCGAGCCCACGAGCTTACGGCGTGAAAATCAGAAGCATTTACCAACCACGCCAAACGCCTCGTCAAATTGAGTGCTTTAATCGTAAGCAAAGGCACCTAATCGCCAGTAACAGCCCTGATTCCAGGTTCGAGGTAAGGGTCTGGTCTAATGTGGCGCGAGTACCTACCTTTTTATTTTATTTTAAAAAGACAACGCCCGCATTAGGGAAATAATCCCTGTGTCGCGGGGTACTTTACAAACATATAATAGACGGACACAAATTACATCCAGACTCTGAACAACTATTTATGGGTCACACAAATAGTTGTCCGGGGTGGGACTCGAACCCGCTACACGAAGCGGCGAGGCCGTACACCTAATTTATAATTTTATTTCACTAATATCATGTTAAACAATTAAACACTTCTTGGCTGTGTCTAGTAAAAAAAAACTCATGAACAACTGTTTTTGAACATTGTTACATTGTCAGCTTCTTAACTAAGAGGCTGACAAGGCCCAATTTTATCGCTTTACGCCAATCCCGACTGTAACATGTTTTTGGACCAAAATATTATTATTACATATTCATACGTCTTCTGTCACATATCTCACTATTGGTTAAGTTCTTTATCTGTTACATTAATTGTATTATCTGTGTGCATTGTTATAGCAAAGGCTTCTCCAACCGACTCCACTTTCTCTATCTCTGGCTAGTGAAATCCAAGTACCGTCCGCCACTGCCTTAATTTCGTCGACCCATCGCCTGAGGGTTCTGCTTTGCTCTCTTTTATGTTGCCTGTGTACCAGTTCATCACTAATTTCGACTACTTGTATGTTCCTCTGATAGTATTTATGATGCACCATCCCCGGCATTTTTACACATTTCATTCCTATCCATCCAAAGGTTGTCTGGAAGAAATCGCTTTATGCGATAAGACCGCCCATTCTACATTATAATTAATGTTTCATTGTTAAATGTTCTTTTATTTTTTTGTGTACAATAAAGTGTATTTTATTTTTATTTATGCCCTACCCATTTTCACTTGAGATTGTTGATGGTTATCGTGACACCTTTTGTTCTTGTGTGTTTTCTAATCGTTATAATTCTTATTTTGTCTTTCGGGACCAATATATAGTAAACAGAAAACAAAGTCAACTAAGATAAAACAAGTACAAAAAATGGTAAGTATAAATATTATTAGTTGCGAGTATCAATATTATTTTAGTTGCTTAGGCCGATAAAGTTATTCCCAATCGTAAAAGCTCTTAATACTTAATATAATTTCTTTTATTGAATGGTTAGTTTCCAAAATGATTTAGTTATAAATATTTTTATTTTGAGCCCGATATATATCAAATGTTTCGTTTTGAAATTTAATTTAGTAATACCGTTACGAAATTCTTTAGTTTTAAATATTTTAGAGGTTATGACGATTACGCTTCTTGTATTTACGAAGAAGGTGAATCGTGTTCTTGTATAACTGAGTTTGTTTTAAGTATATTCATTTAAAGTATATATACCGAGAATATATACCGTAAGCAAGACATCCATACTAGATTTACATATATATCGCTTGTTTATTGCAAGAGTCATATCTCAAAAACACGGAAATTTCGGATTATGTAAAATAAATACTATTTGATTAGTAAATTTTTTAGTACAATAATGTCATAAAGATCCTTCCACACGAATCCGCTAGGTGACTACACATGTCATTTTTGCACGCTCATGGCGGCGGCATTCGTTTGTTTCAATATAGTGCTATCTTAGTTACTCAAAAGTGGTCGACGCAGAAGCACGCATCGTGTTCCTCAAGGACGTCATATTTGGAGTTAATACGTTGTTGCAACATATGGTAAGAGCTATTCTCACATAAATCATTTTGTACAATATGAAATTATTTTGTATTATGACACTATTGCAACATAAACTGAGTTAAATTGTTTTGTATTATTAAACAAAATGACGCTATTGCACGTAAAACTAAGGGTGTTTTTTTTACTATTTATCGTTAAGTCATTATTGTAATAATAACAATGCATTTCAACATTGAAAACTAAAAGTCATATTTTGAATTATACCGTTCTAACAGAAAACATTCAGAATTTTTAAGTTATATTATGAGTTATGTTACTATTGCAACAAACAAAATATTATTTTAATGTTAATTGTTTCTCTCCTATTTGTTTTCGGCGTCACGCAGGTGATTATTAGTTAATCTTATTGAGGCAAAAGAAAGCGCAGACATGGAGAAATAAATTCCATTACCGGAAGTAACAATACCACAACTGCCCAGACATTGGCATAATCCTCTGTTTCATCCAGCTCTAATTCTTGAAGTTCATCTAATGCATCTAGTACATCAAGCGAAGATGAAACGGAGTTTAAGAACAGAAGCACTCAAAAGCGAATTCCGTCATTGCAGGGTAAGGGCACAGTCATCGTCAAGAATTTATGCAAATTACTTTAAAGGATAATTTCTTGCTTTTACCATTTTATCTTTTTTCACAGCTTCTACTAGTAAACCACCTTTATTTGAACCCGAAGAAGAATGTGATGATTCTGATAGAGATAGCGATTACGAACCTATGATATATAGAATACACGATACAGGAGGCAATAGTTCTAATGACTAGTTACTTCACATTTTTTAAGAAAATTCAATACATTTTTTAACATAGTTTATTTACATTTAACTAAAGTATGGCGTTACCATTTTGTTCGATAACTTTTTTGCCATCTTGTAAGTACACGGAAATGTTGGGACTTCTGATCAAAATACTGCAACAAGTGGTTTTGGCAGTCCTTTCGTGATGTTAACCTGACACTGCCACACGGTCTCTTCAGAATTCTTTACTGAAGAGACCGACACGGGTGGAAATCTAAATGTGCAAGATCAGGATTATACGGCGGATGCATTAACACCTCCCAGTCTCTCTTAATTTTTGCTGAGTGGCTAAAGATGTGTGAGGTCTAGCGTTATCATGGTGAAAAACCACACCCTTTCTGTTGATTAATTCCGGCCGCTTCTTCTCAACTTCTTGCTTTAATCTCATCAGTTGTTCGCAGTAGAGTTCAGAATCGATGGTCCTGCCTGGTAGTAGCAGCTCATAATGAATAATGCCCTTCCAATCCCACCACACACCCAGCATCACCTTGTTGCGAGTTAACCCGGGTTTCA
Organism: Pseudoips prasinana; assembly: GCA_951640165.1. NCBI lineage: Eukaryota > Metazoa > Arthropoda > Insecta > Lepidoptera > Nolidae > Pseudoips > Pseudoips prasinana. Next base: position 10,453,745 of record OX621241.1, on the reverse strand, counting down.
CCACAGTCTGTGAAGCCTGACCGGCCTTTGACCTCGACCTTTTTCGGAGTTCTTGTCGTACGTGATCCACATTTCATCACAAGTTATCAGCTTCTTCAAAAATGTTTCGGTTTCATTTAAGTCTTAATAAATAATCACAAATGAGACCATATTCATTAGGTTTCTTTCAGTGAGCTCGTGAGGTACCCAAATATTGAGCTTTTTTGAGTACCCAGTTTTTTTTTCAAATGGGCCAAAACTGTTTGGTGGTCAATTCCCAGTTCTTCAGCTACGTCGTTACCTACTGACATGCCGATCTTGCTCCACTTTTTCAAAAATGGCATCGATTTTATCCGTAATAGGGCGACCAGAGCGACGTGCATCTTTGACATCAACATTTGCGGATTGAAAACGCTTAAATCAAATTTGTGCTACTCTCACAGATACTACAATAGGTCCATAAACATCGCAAAAGTTTTTCGGTGCTTGCGTTGCATTTTTACCTTTTTTTTAGTAATATTTTAAAATGTATCGATTTTTTTCATTACATTCACTCATCTTGACAGTACGAAAAACAAATGAAAACACACATTTTCTTATTTTATATTTGGAATTATGCTCTTTAAAATTTAAACTTTCAATGATACCAAAACCAGCCAGATACAAATAAGTATAGCCAAAGAGATTTATGACAAGTTCATACATACTTTAATGCGAAAAGACTTTTTCCCCAGCCTAATATTTTTCTAATAAGTACGTAGGTAAAATACAAAAAGATTTATATAAAGTTGATTATTTTTCTTTATTTTGCAACTAAAAAATAAAGGTTAAAACCTGTAGAAACTGTTTTAATTCTTTAAAATGAATTCAATTTTTTCTACAATAGTGTCATTATTTGTTTAACTAACGAATTTTGTTGAACTTTTGCATATGTTTGTGGTGTAAGAATGACCTATTTTGGGAAAATACTTTAAAGATTTATTTATTTTCTGCAACAAAGACACAAGTGGGGACTAATTCTCGTTTTTTATTTATTACTAGACAACGACAATATTTATATATATTTTAGGTACATGCCTTTACAAGTACAGTAATGCACAAATATATCAATTACGGCTTGCCAGTACTTTATTTGTAATTTAGATGTGTAACTCAAATTAAATCTTATAAATCGCTCTCCTGTAAAATAAGGTTTTTTTAGTTATGACAGTCTTGCAACAAACAAGCGATATATATGTGGAGGCAGGACGGCTTGAAGGCTCTTCACCACAACTCATCCTCTTATAATTTCATGGGTAGGTGAGGGCGGAACAGAAATAAATTACTTCAAATCACAATCAACGTAATTCACAAGAATCACGATTTAATTAGATGTTTAGTGATTACTACAATGTAAAATCAATCAAATGAAATCTTAAAATATCGTGATGGCGAAAATTCTCAACGATTCGTCACAAGCGTGGTGCGCGGGCGCCGTTTCGTTCAAAAGTGACTTCAAGATGGCCGCCCACACCACCATCGACAATGACGCTTCGCTAGGTTGACATTGACAGTCGTGTCAACCTGACGTTTTGACGTAAACGCCGTCACGGCCGGACTGACATACGACCGTCCACGGGCGATTTATCTGAAACAAACTAAGATAACTGCATAGTCCGTTCGCTCATCCTGACTTAATAATTTTCATCAGTATACAAACACCAAAAACATTTAATAACTTGGACTAACCAGGCAAGTGTACCGCTTAGTCAACCGTGAGGTGTGACTCGGACTACACTTCAGTAAGACCAGTCGAGAAACGCATTAGATACAATAACTGGCTAGAATTTAGCCCAGACAGCACATTTTCGTTCTTGTGAACATCTAGACAAGCCAATCCTAACAAGGATGTGACCCGGACGACACAATTCGTCTTACACTTAGCAGGCAAGCAGCCAGAACAAGTCAGTCCTCCCGAGGGAACCGACTCGGACGACACAATTCGTCTCGGAAATAGCAAGCGATCATCCATGACAAGTCAGCCCTCTCGAGGCAACTGACTTGGACGACACAATTCGTCTCGGATATAGCAAGCGATCATCCATGACAAGTCAGCCCTCTCAAGGCAACTGACTCGGACGACACAATTCGTCTCGGATATAACAAGCAATCATCCATGACAAGTCAGCCCTCTCAAGGCAACTGACTCGGACGACACAATTCGTCTCGGATATAACAAGCGATCATCTATGACAAGTCAGCCCTCTCAAGGCAACTGACTCGGACGACACAATTCGTCTCGGATTATAACAAGCGATCATCCATGACAAGTCAGCCCTCTCGAGGCAACTGACTCGGACGACACAATTCGTCTCGGATATAACAAGCGATCATCCAGGACAAGTCTACCCTCTCGAGGGACTCGACTTGGACGACAAATTTCGTCAGATGACGCTAAATAAATCAATGTAACAAGTCAACCAGAAATGACTCGGACGACGCATTTCGTCTATCGTCTATGACGAGTGAGGTGTGCCCTCTAACTACTCATCTGGAATGGTCAGGAACTCAGGACAACGCTTCTTCGCCCAGGATCAACCATTGTAACAATTTATCATAATAATATGAAGGTTACAATAATGTAACGATAGTTTGTAGTATTGTCCTGTTAAATGTGCACTTCAAGTTCATGTATCTGGTTCTGAGTATACGCTCGGGGTATCTGAGTTTGCAGTGACAGTGTTTAAGTCAGCCGATCCAGTGTCTGAGCATACGACCAAGGTGTCGTGATGGTCTAATAACTGGTTATTATTATATGAGCACGAAGTATTTTCTACATGATCAGACGCCGTCTCGGCCTCTACTTCATTTAAAACGTTAGACGCGATTTTTTTTATATGGGCAGCGACAACACTTAAATGTTAAATTTTTACGGAATTAATAATTTTTGACTTGACTTGAACGAGCAAGTGGGTCACCTGACGGTAAGTGAGCACCGCCGTCCATGTACACTCGCAACACCAGAGACGTCGCGGGTGCGTTGCCGGCCTTTAAGAGTCAGCAAACAAGTGTTGCTGACCCTTCCCCCGACCCCGATGAGCTCTGACGACCTTGATCTGCGATGATTCTACTACTAGCGGTAAACTACTTTTTGGAGTGCACGCGTTGCATTTAACAGACGTGGTATGTGCGAGTAAAACGTATTTCGTAAAACCGTCAGTTATAATTCTACTTCCGGTCCTCTTCCCGCTAAGCATTCTCGATAAGTCAATATGAACTACGGATTCAACGGCCGGGATGATCAAACATTTAATTCCAAACAAATAATCTTAGCTGTAGTCGCAAACATTTAACAAAGTATAAACAATCAGTCAAATCACACCTTCACTCACATTCCCACACAAATTTCCACTAAGTGAAAAACACTTAAATAATTTTCGTGAGCTATAATTTGGTATGTAATACTCAACATCTCAACACACAAGCCTCCATCGTCATCGCTTGGGCTACCTCCATCCGGTACCCATTCAGCGATCGCTGACACCCCGGCTGCCAAACGCACTGAGACGGGAAATGAAGCCCGATGTTCCACCTAAGCCTACGAATACCATGGAGGTACCAGCGGTCTGAGCGACCTTCATACCACATAATGACACATTAACACGAACGTCAATCCCCTTTGTCATTACTTGTAAGTCTAAGTCTACGTCGTAAGGGTTCACGTCGGGACGTCAGGCAAATCAAATATTTCAATGTGTACTGTTCGTTCAAGCCTGAAGCCATGTCAAAAATTAAGAAATATCGCGCACCATGTAATTGATCAATCTGGTCAGCTATGAGGGGTAGCGGAAACCTATCGGACACTATATTATCATCAAGCATACGGTAGTCCACACACATTCTATCGCTTCAGTGCCTTTCCTTTACCAGAAGGTAAGGAGAGGAGAATAGTGACAAACTAGCTCGAATAAAATTTCATGCAAGTAGTTTACTTTATTTATCACACCACACTAAACTAGCACAGTTTGGACTTAATCTATTAGGACATCGGAACGTCGTCATAGGGGTATTATTAGCAAAGTAGTAGGTACTCCGGTGGTAAACGGACTATCAAATAATTTCAAGAGCACTACGAACTACATAATTATTGAGAGAAACCAAATCAATATTGAATTCAGTCGCGTCACAAAGGTTTACTATTTTAGACAGATAAACAGCGTTAGTCGTTAATGAGGTGCTGGGTTCGAACACGGTTCGGGCCAAAAAAAAAACGATTTTGGGACTTATCCGTAAAAAGAAACCTCCCAGTATCAGCCGAAGTCCGGGAGCATTACACCCCCGTGCCTCGGAGAGCTCGCAAATCCGTAAGTCCCGAGCCCGACCTCTCATCGGTCGCGCCGTCAGTCGACTCATCGGATCACGAGAGTCATGGAACAAAAAGCGCCCCCATTCCCGCGCGGACACCCGTGCACCATAATACGTCCTACTAAATTGGCCAATCTCCACTAAGACTGGCCGCCGTGGCCGGCACGTGTGGCCGATTTTTTAAGTCTCGCGTTAAATCATGATATCATAACGTAAATGACGATTGGGTTGTCCATGAAAGACAACGAAATATTATCAGTCTCCATCTGTGTTGAAGTTTGTAAGCTACAAGAATAGTTAACAACATTATAAGACAGTTTTGCTCGAAATTTATAAGCCGTCTGTAGCTCATGAGTCATGAGTGAGCAATCAGCTCTAGAAACGTATAAAAATGGAACTACTCACCAAAATGTCCTCTCTGGTGTGTTAACGACGTAGACGTTAACGGGCATCTCTTGTGATCGCGTTGTTTATTACCACGGTTGCACTTCGAAGCTAAATGGCCACAGCGTAAACAGCAGCGATGTCTGGTTTCTGGTCGCAGAAGACCAGGTCGCTGCCGGCGTCTTTGACCTTCTCTTTTTCGGACGACACTCACATGCACCATGTCCTAGCTTGCCGCACTGAAAACACTTTAAAAGCACTTTAAAAAAACAATTTAAAAACACTATAAAACCACATTAAGAACGATACAGTTTCGGATCGTTTGGCGTCTACACAATTATATTCAGCTACTTGAGGCGCATTCCTTTTCATAAAAGTAGACGGTTTCAATTCTCGCTGCAGCTTCTTTCTCGTAATAATCTCCGTATTGAAGGCTAATCGTTGTAGGTGGTTGTGGAATTTTGACGAATGTGACAGTGCAGTGGACAGCAATGTAGTCTTCGCTCATATTTGGCCATTTTGAGGTTTATGTATGGTCACGCACATATATTCGTTTTCCTTGCATTTCCTATTTTGCAGTTTAATGAGGTCAGTCGCGGGTGTTTCAACACTATCTTTCCGTGGAGTAAATAACTCGAATCTGCAACCACCGCATCTCAAGGAACGATATTTGTGATAGCCACTGCGACGCCGTGCTTTTCAGCGCACCATAGCTATTATAAATGATTTTCACCGAAACAAAGATCAACAGTATGCCAAGCACGTGCGTTTGTGTTATTTTGGGGTCGAAATTGGGTTGCTTTATATTGTGGGCGCTCACTTGATTTTAAAACGCTTCCATCAGACTCAACATCAGGCTATTTTCTAGCTCAAACATTTTTCGAAAAATATCTTCATCATGTGGCTTATCTTCGGTTCTTGATCCCACTTCTGATGTGGAGGCAGGACGGCTTGAAGGCTCTTCACCACAACTCATCCTCTTATAATTTCATGGGTAGGTGAGGGCGGAACAGAAATAAATTACTTCAAATCACAATCAACGTAATTCACAAGAATCACGATTTAATTAGATGTTTAGTGATTACTACAATGTAAAATCAATCAAATGAAATCTTAAAATATCGTGATGGCGAAGATTCTCAACGATTCGTCACAAGCGTGGTGCGCGGGCGCCGTTTCGTTCAAAAGTGACTTCAAGATGGCCGCCCACACCACCATCGACAATGACGCTTCGCTAGGTTGACATTGACAGTCGTGTCAACCTGACGTTTTGACGTAAACGCCGTCATATATTTTTAGAAATTAAAAGGATTTTAATGGATTTAAGAGGTTTACTCTCACTTCATAATAAATAATTTAGAAATCAACAACAATTTTCTTATGACTAATCACTTATAGCCATATAACGAATTGTAAGCAGCCTTCGAAGTTACAAGCGCGCCGTTTTCTACAAAATCGTCCCGTTTTCTACAAACTGACCACGAACAAACAAGCATACGTGAACGGTTATTCATTTGAGAGCGAAACTATGATCACGAACGACTGACTGGACATCGCGATACCTTTCGCACTCGACTATGTGACATACGCAGCGGCGTTGGAATTTCACAACACCATAACACACAATACACAACGTGGTTGATTTGTCTTAAGAAAATCACAAATGAAAGTAACACGAGGTTAGATCTTATTAAATTTGGATGGCAACAAGCAGCACTTGGGTTCTTTATACCAATTCTGATTTTAGCAATTAAAAGGATTTTAATGGATTTAAGAGGTTTATTCACACTTCAGAAAAAATAATTTAGAAATCAACAACAATTTTCTTATGACCAATCACTTATAACGACAAACACAGTAACCATTACACTTGGGCTTGAAATTAATCGTTACGTAATCCGGCAGAGCTTCCGCTCTGCGTCAATGTCTGGTTCCAAAAGAGAGAGAGCCACCGGTCGAGTCGCCATATACATATAATAATATAGGCAAAGTCCCACGTGACTCATCGCCCATCTTGGAAATTCCTCACAATATATATATATATATTGGTTCGATATATATCTATTGGATTGGATATCTACTCGTATCATGGAAATTTCTCTCCCTGTCCCTCAATAAAACAATACTCTTTTTCTTTCTGCTTTAAGCATTTTATATTAGCTTCATTATGTTTCTGTTTATACCCCTAGATTTTTAACTAACGATTGGGTTTTACTTGTATAAATTGTATCTGTTAAAATTACATTTCATATTTTTACAAGAATTTTCTGCACATAAGAATTTCAGATAAATAAGAATATGATATCCTCCTGGTCCAATTTTGGCCATGGCTGCCAGTCTCACTAGAGACAAACCATCTGGAAGGTACATATTATACTGCACACATATGTTCGCACAGACAGGGACACTTGTTGCGCCATGACATTATTCATATTCTTAAATTATTCATACGGACATCTGATCCCAAACAAAGCAGAACTTATAACATGGAAACAGATAACTGATATACTACCATATACCTACTACTTCTCTTTTGTAAATACATACACTCAGGACAAACAGACATGTTCATGCACACAAATATTTGTCCTGGGTGGGAATCGAACCCACGATCTGCGGTGTGAAAGGCAAGCATTTACCAACCACGCCAACCGCCTGTTAAAGCCTTTCTTCTTCTAGTAATTCTAATGGTAGTACATAAAATCTATATCTACGAGTAGGTATATCGCGTGACTCACCTATCTCACTCGGCAAAGTTTATAATCGTGCACAAATTATACAAGGACACGCATAAATAAGGGGAAATTAGGTCTTCCGATTACCTTTGAGACTTTATACGATATATCATGGAAAAAAATATGTTTGATGCACATTAATTTCAGACATATGCATAAATTGTTTGTTATCATATCATGTGCTCGAAAAGGTAATTTCCAATCATACATGCATCGCTCACATATTTGGATACATTATAGGAAATAATATGAGTTATTAAAATGCATTATATTTAAAAAATGTTTATTCCTTTATACCTTTTCATTAACTCATAAAAATGGTGCGTATACTGAATTTCACGTTTTGCGTAGTCCAAAAAAATATCTAAATCTAAACGAACTCTTGTGCTGATTTGTCGTAGAAAATGAGCGAAACATATTTTTAGGGTTCCGTAAAAAACAACATGTCATGTCCGTCTGTCCGTCCGTATGTCACAGCCACTTTTTTCCGAAACTATAAAGACCATACTGTTGAAACTTGATGAGTAGATGTATTCTAACCGCATTAAGATTTTCCCACAAAAATGGAAAAAAATAATAAATTTTGAGAGTTCCCCATACTTAGAACTGAAACTCAATATTTTCTCATCAAACCCATACATGTGGGTATCTATGGATAGGTCTTCAAAACTGATATTGAGGTTTCTAATATCATTTTTTTCTAAACTGAATAGTTTGCGCGAGAGACATTTCCAAAAAGGTAAAATTAACCCCCCACCCCCCCTGTAACTTCTAAAATAAGAGAAATCTAAAATAAAAAATATATGATGTACATTACTTTGCAAACTTCCACCGAAAATTGGTTTGAACGAGATCTAGTATAAAACATACTTATTCTGTTTTAACGTGCTGATCAATAACCTAATTTGAATTTGGAATATTTTTTTTATATTTTTTTTATATATCTGTTCATGAAACCTAATATGATACAGGTACCGAAATATATATTATAAAAGAAATCAGCATTGTTGAAAATCGATAGCTCTACATTCTGCTTAATATTCAGGAGTGACCCAATAGGTATTTGAAAGACAAGTATTTGGAATGCACTAAGTGTTTGTATTCACCTAATAGACAATCGCAACGCATTCCACAGACGAGCACCCTGTACTAAAACTGATTATTATTTGATCTCAAGGGTGACAAAGGTGTTTGATGAAGGAATAGATTTTTATTAAAACCCGATCTTTATGGAAAATAATTAATATTAAATCACTAACTGTGCCGCGCGGTTTTACCCGCGTTATACTTTTTAAATTATTATGTGTTATTCGTATATATAAGCTATATTAAAATCCGTTCGATACTTTTTGCATGAAAGAGTAACAAACATACACACTCACAAACTTTCGCCTTTATAATACTAGCTGTGCCCCGCGGTTTTACCCGCACTAAACTCTAGAAATAATAGCCTATGTTTTAATCCAGGGTAACTCCATATCACATTTCATTAAAATCGCTCCAGCCGTTTAGACGCGAAGAAGTAACAAACATACACACTCACAAACCTTCGGCTTCATAATAATAACTGTGATTAGTGTGATGAATAATAGGTAACTACACCTTTATATTGCATTTTTTTTCCAAACTCTAATCAGCACTGTCTACACAGTTTAAGAATGTATTCATTTCCTTTCATAGATTCTGTAGATAACTACTTACTTATTGTACTTACTTATTTGGACTTTGACACTAGTGTCAAAGTCCAAAGCGGTTTCAAGCCGCCCAGTAGGCCTCTGGCATAGCTTAACGACTGTTGTCTAATGACTACAACCGGGACCGACAGCTTAACGTGCCCTCCGAAGCACGGAGACGCTCAAAAATTAAACCACTTTGGTGGTCACCCATATATGGACTGACCGCGAGCCTAGTTGCTTAACTTCTCCAATCACTTACGAACCGGTGAGAGCATCTAGCTATAAGTGCCTCATTCTGTAGATTATTATGTTTGTTATTTCAGTCCAAAATTTGTTGGGTTTTAACTAAAATTACACGAAGTCTTCGATGTGTTGAGAACTTGTAATGTCGTACCTACTATCACGTTTTGTAACCATATCATAGGCAAATAAAAATCGTATCTGATCTTATCATTTTATATTAAATTAGCAAAAAAGTTACATATATATATTGCTATTGAAATATTATAAGGCGCATTGCCCATTTCCTTACACGAAGCAAGTTTTAGGTATTAAATCTTTATACTTCATTATGAAACTTTGGTGTTATGCAAATTGGGTTTATTGAATTGTGTCTAAATTAGACCGCCTCGTTGATCTAGCGGTCAACTACAGAAAATGAGGTCCTGGGTTCAAATTCCGGGTCGGGCCAAAAAGTGATTTTGGGATATTTCCGTAAAAAAAAATTTCTCAGTATCAATCAGCCTGAGGTCTGGAAGTTGGCGGTACTACACCCCCGTGCCTCGGAGAGCACGTAAAGCGGTCGGTCCTGTACCTGACCTCTCTCCGGTCGTGTCGCTAGTCGTACCATCGGATCATGAGAGCGATGTAATAGAAAGTGCCCCTGTGTTTGCGCTCACACTTGTGCACTATAATATGTCCTGCGCAATTGGCTAATCTCCATTGAGAATGGCCGCCGTGGCCGAAATTCGGCCGGGAAGACATCATTATTAAATTATATTTATGGCCTTACGGGTAAATAATCGGCATACAAATGTTAGGCACTATCTGCTCAATGCAATATCTATTATTGGTACATACCAGAAAAATACAAATATATATTTTTTAAATAGTAAATCTTTATTTCACTAAAATTCACATAGTAGTTACATAATAATTAGAACATAACACATAATCGTTGTCGTGCTGCCCTTCTAGATAGGCTAGTAATTAGCCTGCATTAAGAGGCCTATTACAGTCCACTAGCGCCGCCAATCGAAAACATGTCATAACTCGTAAATAGAATCAAAAATACAAAATATGTTCTATTATTACTGTAGAAAAGGCAATAACGTAATTTTATAACACATTGTCAACACTTGAAATATAACTGTTTAGCTAAATCGTGCATTTGTAACAAAAACAGCCGTTTATGTTTTGAATGCACGATTTAGCTAAACAGCTATATTTCAAGTGTTGATAAGTTGTTATACAATTACGTTATTGCCTTTTCCACAGTAATAATAGAACATATTTTGTATTTTTGGTTCTATTTACGAGTTATGACATTTTTTCGATTGGCGGCGCTAGTGGACTGTAATAGGCCTCTTAAGGGGAGACAGTGACGTATCGTAGGAAGTAAATTTAAAGTGTTATTCGCAATAGATGAGGTGAAGAGCTAAAAAGGTACATACAGAGGTATATAAACTAGGTAACAACATTGTTTTTTAGGATTCCGTACCCAAAGGGTAAAACGGGACCCTGTTACTAAGACTTCGCTGGCTGTCTGTCTGTCACCAGACTGTACCTCATGAACTATGATAGTTAGACAGTTGAAATTTTCACAGATGATGTATTTTTGTTGCCGCTATAACAATAAATACTAAAACAAAATAAAATGAATATTTAAGAGGGCTGCCATACAACAAACGTGATATTTTGGTTCGTTTTTATAGATAATGGTAAGGAACACGGAGCCCTTCGTGCGCGAGTCCGACTCGCACTTGGCCGCTTTTTTTAAATTATTATTACATTCTAGTGTTTACATGTCTGTGTGTACGTTTGTGTGCGCGTGTGGGTGTGTGTATGTGTGAAATTGAATAGTTATGCTTAATTCCTGCCCATTTTCTTAATACATGTTGCTGGTTTCACTCATTCCTTTTTTTATTTGTGTCTAGTCCCTCCCTCTTACCCACCACTGAAAACTCATGTTAGCCAGGATCAATACACAATGAAATGACACTCTGGCATATCCCGGGGAAACACTTGAGCTGTCTTGGATCCCGCAACGAATTTATTCAGTAAGAAACGAGGCAGTTCCACTTCCCTTCAGAGCAAAGCGGGAAACAGAATGATATAACGAGGCATTACATCTAGAAAAGCCAGCTACAAAAGCACCGAGGATCAATTTTTAGGGTCTTGACTGAGCTGGCCGTGTGGTTTCCAAGCAAGAAAGAATAATAGGGCCATCCCATACCATCCAGTGGGTGTCGCGAAAGGCGACTAAGGGCGGCGTGGGCGGCGGTGATCACTTCCCATCAGGTGACCCACTTGCTCGTTTGCCATCCCATTTTATCAAAAAAAAAGGGATACTACGGTCGCTAACACGCATGCGTAGGGTGGTGCGTAATGTGTGCGCCACACTTATAATGAAATAATGATGAAATTTATTCAGCACTTGGGTATTAACATACAATTGTACTTGTCAAGTTCACAATGCAGTACATAAACATAGTCGAATACAGTATACGAATTACAAAAAATTAATTAGTCCGTCCGTGCGGTCTGTTTTATCAGATATATATTCTTAAATCCTAAAATAAATAACAAGTTACTAATCTATTATTTTGAAATTTAGTTGTACAATATTAAAATTAAAGAATTGAAGGCAATGAGCATTTGGCTACCGCAGAAGGCTCTTAACCAGTAGCTTAAATTAAACGACTAATACCTGAGGCCACCTTTTTGGGATTCGGGCCATAGCTCAGGGGGCCGCTGAAGCAAAAGGACAGAATTCTAAGAGAGGGTGTGATCAGTTGCACGGGATCACCGATGACGCGTTAAGGGGCCAAACCGATCCTCGCCGCTGAGGAGCCTACCCTAGCTAACCTGCGGCTTTCTCTAGCTACCTAGGTGGACGACCCGGAGAAGAAAGCCACAAAGAAACTCCGAGCTTGCTTTTTTCGTCTTCTTTTGCTTTTTGTTTACGTTTTTGTTCTTTTTTTTATATCATGTATTTTCTTACATTTTGATGTGCGTTATGTAGCAAATGTATAATGTATAGCTAAAGAATATTGCTTATGTATATACTAATTAACAGCGAGGGAGTCAGAATCGGGCCTAAATGCCTACTCGGACGGCTTCCACTACATAAGCACAAAGGTCGTATATATATAATTAAAATAATTCTGTCGTACTGTCAAAGTCGGGATAAAACTTTTCATTTACGAACACGTTAACGTTGAAGTTGGACACATTTAATACGTAAAGTTACCAGTTTTCTCATAGTTGGAGCTTATCTCGGTTGTGTCGTGTATAACTACTTAGAAAACTCAGGTAAATGGAGTTCACGGGTCCCAGTCCGTCCTGATGGCAGGGACGTAGCCAGCACCAAATATGGAGAGTTGCTCATTTTAATTTTCGCTTTAAAATTACAAATGTATATCTTACCTGGAGTGGGCAATGTTTCCTACATTACCTTATTATCCATTATATTATCTATATCATATATTATACAACATGTAACTTAATTAACGCACATCCTGAAAATAGTTTATTCGGAATCGTTTACTGAATCGATTTATATGATTTTTAATATAGGTTATTTTTTAATCCAAAATAATTAAAACTACGGAAATTATTGTCATATTAACCAAACCAAGTCAAAGTAATAAGACTTTTAAATCGAAGATTTATTTGTATTCATATAAACTCCTTCATTTAATACAAAATAAAGAAAAATTAACTTTATTCCAAGAAACTAAATAAGTAAATAACAATGCACATACATTTTATATAAAAAAATTCAATGTATGTATTACGATTACAACATAATATTCTAATTGGGGTGTTTGAAGGTGTGCGTTAATTACGTTACATGTTGTATATATTACTAGACGTGCACCGTGGTTTTACCCGCGATAAACTTAATAAATTATATGTTATGTATTATTAGTTTATCAAAATTTCATCAAAATCCGTTCCGTAGTTTTTGCGTGAAAGATTAACAAACATCCATACAACTATATGTATAGGATGTATCCATACTCACAATCATTCGCATTTATAATATAATAATATCTGGGGACAATGTCACACAGATCATCCTAGCCCCAAACTAAGCAAAGCTTGTACTATGGGTACCAGGTGACGATATACATACTTATATAGATAGATACATACTTAAATACATAGAAAACATCCATGACTCAGAAACAAATATTCGTGCTCATCACACAAATGTTTGCACTTACCGGGATTCGAACCCAGGGCCACCAGCTTCGTAGGCAGCAGCACTACCAACTAGGCTACGGTGACCGTCAAATATAAGTAGGATCTGTCTCAATTTTTTAATAAACTTCTATAAGTTATGGTGAAATGATTAAATTTTATAGATTAAGATAAAGATAATTCTATCCTATCCTAGTGCGGTCTTTGCCACAGCACGCCCAGAAATTGTTTTAATCACTTCACCACATAAGTAAGCAAATTTATTCGTTGATGGGCCAGTTTGACATGGTTGGTAGATACTTGCCATTCAAGTAGCCGATCGTAGGCTCGATTCCTAGTACAAATAAATTCCTAATACAAATGTCCATGAACATGTCGGTTTGTCCTGAGTCTGGGTATAAAATTAAGTAAGTTTTTTCCAAAAAATAAGTAGTATCATATGTAGTATATCAGTTATCTGGTTTCCATAGTACAAGCTCTGCTTAGTTTGGGATCTGATAGCCGCGTGTGAATAATCTCCCATGATATTATTATCTACTATATAAAAATAAGTCGGGTTTTCCTTCCTGACGCTATAACTTCAGAACGCACGAACCGATTTCCACGGTTTTGCATTGCTTGGAAAGGTCTCGGGCTCCGTAAGGTGTAGAGCAAAGAAAATTTATAATTTTTAACGCGGGTAACACCGCGGGGCACAGCTAGTTATTAATAAAATTACACACAAATACTAAATTCCCGTAGTATTTTGTGTATATCTGCAATCGTGTAGACGGAGTACAAAGTTTTTTCATCATACAAAAGCCTGTATTTTGTCTGAAATCATAGATTGATATAAAATTAAGAAATTAAGTCTACGCCTAAGAAAATATATTTTTATTTTACCGATCTCTTAGACATCAAATGAAATTTTTTGCGGCCTTTAGGAAAATTAACTCTATTTGCCCTTCTTTGGAATAAATAGGCAAGCAGCTACGACCATACCCGATGGGCTAAATTGATAAAACTATTTCAAACAAGACGTCAAGGTGGCAACACTGACAACGCGAACTGGCTGGAAGCCAAACCTTATTGTCGGATATTTTTATCACACTGCCATACTCAATGCATATTTTCGATATGGGAATAGTTCGATATACATGACCGTTGGAAATAATTAATTTTAAATGAGTACTAAATGAGATTAATAAATGAATACCCTTGATCCATGCCGTATCAGCTAAACTAATTTTAGTATCATTGCATTTCTCACTTTCTCTTTCTTATGGGAAGGACAAGGCATTTTAGGTGTGTCCGTTTAGTTTTCACGCAAAATACTAAGTAAAACCAAGCGAGTTGTTAACTTGTCGACTAATTAGTGTGCAGTTTTAGTCATTTGGTTATTGTTTGTTTGTTCTTCTCACGTAAGCTATACGAGTATTAGAGAGAGATGTAATGAGTTTTAGTAGATAAATTAGTTTATTGCTGTAAAAGAATCGCCAGCAATAATGTCGCTTCTAGCCGAATTCGGCCACGGCTCAAGCGTGTGCGCAAACACAGGAGCACTTTCTATCACTCTCATGATCCAATGGGACGCCTAGCGACACGACCGGAGAGAGGTCAGGTACAGGACCGATGGCTTTACGTGCTCTCCGAGGCACGGGGGTATAATATCGCCTTTTGACCCGACCCGGGATTTGAACCCAGACCAGGACCTCGTTCTCTGCGGGTGAACACGCTACCGCAAGACCAACGAGGCAGTCTACGCCAGCAATATTTGCTTAAATAAATATTAGGTCATATTTATTATTATTATTATTTGACTTAGTCTCTATAGAATCTTATCCTGGTACATGTACTTTGCTTATTAATATTTTCCTTCTGGCATCTGCATGTTTTCGAAACAGAGATAGTTCGATATAAAATATTGATAATCATTGGAAATAGTAATAATAAAGTAACGCCAACTTGAAGTAATGATGTGTATAATTATTAATCTTATTATCTTAATTATTAAGCCAACCCTAATAGAACTGGATAACGCCAAGAAAATCGAAGGTTATTTAAAATTAAGATTATCTTAATTTTATTTTGCATAATCTGTAATTGATACGGAACATCTAGCATGGATGATTTGGCTGGTTTTTATTCATCATAATTATTTTAATTTATAGATTAGCATGTTTTGTGAGTATTTGGAACTTGAATTTTATCCTCTTCGTGTCATTAAAATAATTACGTATAATTAATTAAAATAATTATTTCAGCTAATTCGTTACAATATTAAAAGTTATTTTCATTATTATGGTAAATGATCATATCTAATGTTGTGTTTTTTGAACAAATTAAAATGAGGCATCATACAGCTAAAATAAAATCCAAAATATCCAGGGGCTCAATAAAACACACAATTTAAAAAAAACCTAGAATCCTATTGTAATGCCTACCTATCGGGCCTAATGGTGAACCTATGCCATCGTTGGAGCCACGAAAACACACAAACACAAATTGTATCGCCCATTCTCGCGATATTGTTTTTGCGGTATGTTTTCTTCGTCATAACAGTTATTATGGTATACGTGCAGGCTCTGGAATGAATTAGCTGCTGCAGCGTTTTTTCAGCGCTACGACATGTCCTTCTTTAATCAAGGTTTAAAAAGAGTATTAATCTCACGGTAGGCAGTGGTTTGCTGTACCCCCTGGCACTGCGCATGTCTATGAGCAGCGGTTACCACTTACCATAAGGTAGGCCGCTAGCTCGTATGCCTCCAAAAAAAGGTCCAACAAATAAAAAATTATAAAAATCGGTACAGTCGTTCTTGCGTTAGAAATGGTGTAACTAACCCGGCTTTTTATGTATTCGAAACAGAACGCAAATAAAGGAATTCGGTAAAAACCAATTTGAGCTAAGTAACATAAATTTTCTTACAAAGAAATCATACGAATATATAATATTATAATTGCTAAAGCATAAACTTTATCTTTACTAAGATAGCTCCTTTGTTAAATGTACAAAAGGAGGGTGGTCAGGCTTTTCTTATATCCACAAAATATTAATCCGGAGTCAGCAAAGCTATAAAACCCCATACTTACAATCAATATTAATGGCGAGTACAACACTCACCTTCAATTGGAGTGTGATTTTTACAATTATTTTAAATTAACAAATTTTATCTTTTTATTTATATAAACCGCAACATGAACCAATATCTGTATTTTGCAATTTATAACCCTAACATATAATAATATATAAGGTTGAGCAGGCAATATCTAAAACCGGAAATGTTTAAATGAGTGGTCGTTAAAATATCAACTGCTGAAATAATCGTGACAGATGGACGAACTGTTTACTTCCATTTGGAATCCAAAAACTCTCCTTTAAATGGGACTGAAGTCCCTGTCAGTGTCAACTCTCGTACCTACCCCGGGATCAACAATGGAAAACAATCATAAGGCACAACCGAGAAAAATCTTAACTCCTTAGTGTAACCCGCAATAAATTTAATCACAAAGTATGTTCAAGTTAAATCAAATATTTCGAAGTTATGATTTTCATTAGGCATAATGTTTCTCTTCAAACTTCTTTGAGATGGAAAACAAACATTTATGTTCAATGTACAGTAAAGCGAAAAAGAGGTACGAGATTTTTATAATTTATGTCATAATATTTTTTAACACCATATACACTATATAAAATAATAATAATATCTGGGGACAATGTTACACAGATCATTCTAGCCCCATACTAAGCAAAGCTTGTACTATGGGTACCAGGTGACGATATACGTACTTATATAGATAGATAAATAGTTATATACATAGAAAACATCCATGACTCAGAAACAAATATTCGTGCTCATCACACAAATATTTGCACTTACCGGGATTCGAACCCAGGACCACCAGCTTCGTAGGCAGGCGCACTACCAACTAGGCTATGGTGACCGTCAAAATAAATTCCTTTAGCTTTCCTATAACGAATAAGTGAATGAATTGGGCGGCTTAAATATGTAGGTATAAGAGCCTATGCACACGGTGTCTTTTATACGTACAGCCGTCGCACTGCTTAACTTGAATAAGACACATGTATTATGACAAAACTGCGTTAGAGGCACATAGACAGCGTATACAAAAGTCACTGAGTGCATAGACTGTGGCTTTCGTAGCCGCCGTTGCGTGTTCCGCGGAACGCGCGTTATCTGTGCTGCTAAACTTGAATACGTACATGCATTATGACTGACTTACCTACGTTTGAAGTGCGTGTTAATTGCGTTAGAGTCACATAGACGTATAAAAGACGCCGTGTGCATTTCCGTATACTCTGGCGTCGATATTTTACAGAACAGGCGTTACCTATAGTGATAAATTTAAAAACTTATACATATATTTGCGTCAGAGGCGCTTAAAAGCTGTCGCCGCGTGTTTCACGGAACGCGCGTCATCTATGGTGCTTTACTAAAAAACTTACATGCGTTATAAATCGGCAACATTTGAAGTGCGTGTTAGTTTCGTTTGAGTCACATACACGTACAAAAGGCGCAGTATTCATCTCTCGTATGAGTTGTCGCCGCGTGTTTCACGGAACGAACCGCGTTCCGTGCTGCTAAATTTAAAAACTTGAAGGGCTAGTTAGTTGTATTATAAGCATACAAAAGAAGCCACCGTCATCGACTGTTGAAACTCTACATCTTTGTTAGGGCAGTATTGCGTTTGCAGTACCTTTAAGTTGTGTAGATAGCGCATACAAAAGGTGGCGTGTGTATTAGCTATAAGTGCATTTGCACATAGCGCCATGTAAGGATCTTAGAACTATAACGGTAATCACTACCCGCGTGGTTAAACAGAATTCGATGGTGAGAATACGATTTACTGGACTTTCATAAGCAAGAGGAATATTAGCAGTATTGTACGGAGCTATCTCTGACTTCAATAGGATGTCATTTACACGTGTAGGTATTATTATGTTGGACACTTGCGTTTAATAGTGTATTTAGACATAATGCCGCGCTTCGAGAGCTCTCGTAAAAGCTGCAAATTACGTTTATTTTATGTTGCTTACATTGTGGAGACCATGTGTTTGTATTTCACAATTCAAATTTTTTGCAATATGCGAACGTATACAAGTAGAAGAAGAACTTTTATTTTCAAAAAGTCACTTTAATTTTTTGTTTCACTTAACTGTAGTAAATTTTGCCCAAGACCGCTTCGGTCCATGGGTCGAAACTCAGAATTAAAATAATATTATTTTTTTCCTGTGTTTCGTCCCAGTAATTATATTCGACAACGCAATCTTAAGTGGTGGTAATGAAAACCGATAGCAGATGTCCTAGTCTTACACCTGCTTAGACCTCCCAATGCTTCAGCGAAGGTTATATCATGCATTGTAAAAATGTAGACGTAGTGTACACATCGTCACCAAATCGAAGCTCTATAGATACACATGTGATAACCTTAGTATAATGAAACAACATGATGCAATGATGAAATTACATAATGTACAAGAAGACCAGTTTTATAATTAGAAATCCATGTATGCGTTTGTCTGTGTCGTCGTACCTCCAAAATTAATCATTAATTACACATACAAACATTTCATAACTTTTAACCATTGGTGGTCTTATCGCATAACATTGTTCAGTTCATCATGCCAGTCTTGGACAAAAGCCTCCCCAAAAATACATTGTGGGTGGAGGGAGCATGCCAGAATCGTCACGCTTGGCAGAATTGCGGTATGATGATCATAATGCACAGAAAGACATTACTACCCGTTCTCTAGTAGTTATTCCATCGGGATGACTTCTACGCCTTACACATATATACTTTTTATTATGAATGAATGAATGAACAATTTATTTGGTATAGTAACAGGACTCATTTTATTAGTTAACCAATGTAAGTAATTCTAAAACAAATATTTAGTACACAAACTAAAACATAATATATTTGCACAGGGTGCGACCCCTTACATGCGTACCCCTGCTATAAACTAATTACCGACGTTGACAATTTACAGCAGCGGCCCACATACAAGCAGTCTAGTCTACTGGCTATAACTTAATAATAGTATTGGGACTGGCCCGCACACGGCGCACCATGGATGCACATCTTTTTCGCATCGTTGCATAAAAACAATCTACACGGGCTTCAGCAAACATCCTGATGCGCTGCAATACCGGGGCAGCCCCACCAACACTCGGAACACGTTATTGTATTGTACAAAAGGCAAAAGAAGACGAAAAAAGCCTGGAGTTTCTTTGTGACTTTCTTCTCCGGGTCGTCCACCTAGGTAGCTAGAGAAAGCCGCATGCTGAGGAGCCTACCCTAGCTAATAGGGTAGGCTCCTCAGCGGCGAGGATCGCTTTGGCCCCTTAACACGTCATTGGTGATCCCGTGCAACTGATCACACCCTCTCTTAGAATTCTGTCCTTTTGCTTCAGCGGCCCCCTGAGCTGTGGCCCGAACCCTAAAAGGGTGGCCTCGGGTATTAATTGTTTAATTTAAGCTACTGGTTAAGAGCCTTCTGCGCTAGCCAAATGCTCATTGCCTTCAATTCTTTAATTTTAATATTGTACAACTAAATTTCAAAATAATAGATTAATTTTTTTAGACTAATTATATTTTTGTCATTTTTATACTGTATTCGACTATGTTTATGTACTCCATTGTGAACTTGACAAGTACAAGTGTATGTGAATACCCAAGTGCTGAATAAATTTCATTATTTCATTTCATTATTTACACGAATATATTGACGTAAAACAAAGATTTTAGATCTTTTAGCAAGCGCCAATCTGAATTTCATGAAAAAGTTTTACACGATATATTATTTGCTGAAATATAATAAGCTAAAACGTGTCAAGAAAGCCCTTACAGACAAAATGTCCACAACACCTCCAATTAACCTAGTTCGGCCAAG
Organism: Pseudoips prasinana; assembly: GCA_951640165.1. NCBI lineage: Eukaryota > Metazoa > Arthropoda > Insecta > Lepidoptera > Nolidae > Pseudoips > Pseudoips prasinana. The sequence goes on along the minus strand of OX621241.1, from coordinate 10,433,307 downwards.
GGTGTTGCGTGAGATAGCACTGCGGCGTATTTATTGTTACGGTGTCTACACACCGGACAAAAGGTAACTTACGTATAAACGTATAAATATCAGAAAGATTTTGGATACTAAGTAGCTGTCACTTGTTATAGCTGTCACTTGTTACAGCTGTCACCCAAATGTACGATTATAATTATTGATCATGATTAAGTATCATGATCCGATATGGATATGGTAAATGTTGCCCGCAAATGAGGTTTTTTTGGACACTAGACGTAGCCAGATGACGACCTAAAATTATCATATTTACTTTAATTTTATGAACATATCTCATTAGAACTATTTTTAACCCAATTAAGTATATATAAAATTAGGTTAAAAACGTACGTCGTACTTCTGGTTTGATTATATTGCAGTTCATTAAATTAAGTATTACTCAAAAATCTCAAACATACTTTATAGTATGGGCAGTTTTCAGAGCTGTTCAAGCCATCACCTAGACTTATTGGGTTTCAATTTATCTTGCGACCTGAATTTCGGCCGGTCCATCGAGTCCAAAGCTAAGGTCTCTGCCAAAAAGCTTGGTATACTTAATAAGGTGAGACGGTACTTCACGAGGGAACAACTTTTAAATCTATACAAAGCTCAGGTCCGACCCTGCATGGGGTACTGCTCTCATCTTTGGGACGGCTCCGCAAAGTATCAGCTAGACTCTTTGGATTCGAAAGACAGACGCGCTCGCGGGATAATCGACGATAGAGACCTAACAATTAAAAAGCTGCAAACCTTGGATCATCGGCGTCAGGTTGCAAGCTTATCGGTTTTGTACAGGCTGTTTCATGTAGAATGCGCTCAAGACCTCCATCGAATTATCCCTCCATCTCCCTTTATTCATCAGACTACGAGGCGTCTGGAGGCTCTCCACCGCTTTGTTGTTGAAATCCCATTATGCCGTACGAAGCGTTTTGCTTCCTCTTTCATCATACGCACGGCTAAGCTGTACTACGGTAGTCATCCATCCATCTATAGACTGATCACGTGCCTAGGTGCTTAACCTACCACAGGTAGGCGCAACAGCAACTGGCTGAGGGCGCACCTTAAAAATATTCTTTAAAATGTCTTCAAGATTAGAGTAACTGGAAAACGAATGATTCATAAATTCAAAGAAAACACAATATGTAAAATGTGTAGGCAAACCTGCTTGTTATTTACAATTTGGCAAACTATTGTCATTTACAATTTCTCTCGATTAGCCTTTTGCACTAGAGTGAAAATCACCTCGATGCTATTAAATCTTAATCCTAAATTTGGTCTGCCAGTGTGTATCGTTCGTAGATTAACACAGACCTCCTACCCAGGATTGGTAGATGGTGCTGGTTCGAGACCCGCCGAATGATAAAATTTGTGATTTCCCATTATTGAGATTTGAGAACTCGATGCTATTCATCAATTCACAAGCAACTATTATACTTATGGACCACCGTTTCCATAAGTAGAATATTGCTCTTCACTCGTATCATAAAAGAAAATGGCAGAATCCGTATCGCATACTTCCTTTGTTGATCAGCTATATAATTTGTACCACTTATTAAGACAACTAAGGTATTGATTTTAATGTGAGTATAATATTTTTAGAACTTGGGATTAATTAATTAAATCAAAAAGAATATTTCAATTATTTTCAATAAATAAACGTAATAAAATCGTAAACTAAACGCAGTTACGTTTACAGAAATTGCCATGTGTAAAATAATATAAATGTCGAAATTATAATTAATTATTTATAAATGGGAACAACATTACATAAAAAAAATTTAATTATAGACTTATTTATTATACCTAAGTAAGCACAGTAGTTGCATTATATCGAAACAATTAATGATTTTGAATAGGAACGATTTTCGTCGTCAATATTTTTTTGTTAATGGCAATTATTTATTGACAGGCAAAGACAATCTGTCAGGTATTTATTGCTGTTGTTTTGATACATGTCATCAATTTAGCAAATTATCTTGCAGATATTACGTGAGTTCACCATCAGTTCTTCCGTGCTATAATATATATCTGTTGACAGTGGATTCACGAAAAGACGCTTTATCATTTAATTAAAATGACGAGTTTGCAATGTGTTAATTGCAACATTCGCTTGCCCCGACTAAGAAGACAAGCATTATTCGAAGAGAGTGAAGTTCTCAATAAACCCAATGTTGCTTTGTGCTATGTGATAATTATTGTTTGGTACTTATTTGAAGATATTCTTAGATGAAGTAATGATGATGTATTCCCGGCCAAATTTCGGCCACGGCGGCCATTCTCAATGGAGATTAGCCAATTGCGCAGGACATATTATAGTGCACAAGTGTGTGCGAAAACACAGGGGCACTTTCTATTCCATCACTCTCATGATCCGATAGGACGACTACCGACACGACCGGAAAGAGGTCAGGTACAGGACCGACGGCTTTACGTGCTCACCGAGGCACGGAGGTGTATTATCTCCAACTTCCAGACTTCGGGCTGATTCTGAGAATTTTCTTTTTACGGAAACATCCCAAAATCACTTTGTAGTCCCGGCCGGGATTTGAACCCAGGACCTCATTTTCTGCGCTTGAACACGCTACCGCTAGACCAACGAGGCAGTCAACGATGAAGTAATACTAAGGATACATTAATAATAATATCGATAAAATTATTGTAGTTACAAAAAACAAAGAATCTATTGTTTTATTTAACTCCACTCAAAACCTCATATATAACCCCTCGCAACCTCACACAAATGTACACTGGGTTATGAACTATGGAATTAATGCAAATAAAGAACTTTTCATTATCTCAACAAATAATAGTTTTTTGCATCTTCCTAACCTATCTCGCGACCCGGTTAGGGTTTTCGGGGCAGGTTCGGAATAAATCCATGTAAAAGACTATAAAAAGAGCTGCAACATTTACTTTATCAATATAACAATGTTTATGTAAATATAATATGTAACAATCTTCAGTGGTACACTAGTTAACACTAGCATTTCATTGCCACATCAGTAGACACACGTTGATATTTACAGTATCTTTATTACTTAGGCAGTAAGAATGATTTTCGAACTGCAATGTTTCCACGGTCATGGGGTTGACCCACAGATTACCAAACATAACCTTAAAATAAAACTGACTATAACTTTTATATCCCAAGTTCTAAAAATCTAAGAAATTAAAAATACCTTTTCTATCACATTAACCACCAATTAAAACATAAAATATCCCATAACACGAAATTTTACTAGCGGTACAAAAGTCCCATACATTCTTGCCGTTTGCCTTTAATCGTCCGGCGGGTGTCGCTTTATTTCTCAAAGACAAAGTTTTCGTTGCCTCGGTGTACACTCACTATTATTTGCGTGACCGATTGTATATTTACTTCGACTTTGAAGCTTCTTTGATTAATTAAATTGGTAGGCAAAGGCTTCTACGTAGTATGAAGAATATTTAACTCACTGAAATCTGACAGAATACCGTTAATATTTACTACCGTAGTTAGCTATTTTCGACATTTTGGGCAGTGTCCCCGATTCCATACAATGCCAACTAATTTTAATATCATTCCATTTCTTTTTAACAGTGTTCTTATGAAAAGGACATATCTTTAATTGGGTTGTTTTAGATTTGGCGCGAAATATTGACTAAAATAAGCGACACGTTAGAACCTCACGGCTAGCTCAGTTTTAGTAGTTGGGTAATTCTATGTGTACCCTGTTATTTTCATACGAACTTTATTAGTGGTAGATATAATGACGTGGAAATTAGTAAAGTGATGTAAAAACAGTTAAGTTAAAATAACTAACGAACCGAGAAATGTCTACGAATAAGTTTAAAAGAATTATAAAAGCCAAACTGTGTAGCAGGGCTTACTACAAAACTTCTGATTATTTAAGTGATAAAACAGCTTGGGATTGAGTCGCTCGAAATTAACACATTTAAATATAATGTCATTTTGTGTTAAGAAGTTAATATTAAAAAAATAAGAATTCTTACTGAGTTTTCTGGCAGTGTCTCTAGATAGCTGCCTTGTCACGCACTGTACGGTAGGGTAAAAAAATATTAACGATTTCACACAATTGTAATATTATTATGGAATAAATTAATTTTGATTTTATTTGAAGCTAAACTAACCTAAACCTGTTTACATCGGTTTGTACCGTTGTAAATGCTGTGAGTGTTACTTAAATTGTAATTCACTGCTTGCAAATTATATACTAGGCAAAAGTCAAGTGTAAGAACGACGGTGCTTCTTGCTCCCAAAAGCATGGAGATATAGCACAGTACCTGCGACGTCACGTATTAAAGCAGTAAATAAAACATGACGCTTCCAGATATATTTAATTCTGATTTTAAAGAATCAGAATAAAATATAGGAAGTATTTTTCTATAACCCGGAGTAAAAATTCTGGGTTATAGAAAAATATTTTATAGAACATCCATCCAAAATGTAAGTGCTTGGCACTTGTTTGTGTAGCATTCTCCATTTATCCCATTGTAGAGCCATCTCTTTTACGTCTTTATAACTGTCTTGATCTTGTCTTGTAATATTTCTTTAAGTTGATCAGTAAACTTTCTTCTCGATCTTCCTCTCTTTCTTCTTGCGTCTATCTGCGATTTAACACACTACCGCTAAACCATCGATTCACACAGCGGACTTCTGACTAAATACCATAAATAAACATTTTCTATAGACGTTTCGTAATAATAATACTTCACAATATATTCGCAAATTAACTTCCGCTTTATGGGGAATTGCTTTATAAGCAGGACATAGTACAGTGCACCAGTTTATTCGCAAACGGATTGACATCCTTTTCAACAGAGTTACGGACCACAGAAAAGTCTTGCGCAGTAGGTATCGTTGGTATGACTATGTAAAAGTACTTCTTCCATAGTTCCTTATTATTACTTCTCGAAATACCGTGTAGCTGATGGCGGCGTTTTTTAAAATACCAAAAACTGGCCAATGTCTACGGAATCTAGATACAATAAAATGTAGAACGCGAAAGAGATAAATAAATATCTTGGTACCACTTACACAGAGCTGATCCTGCTCGCAGACGGAGGAGGCGTCGGGGCGGTGGCGGTAGCCGGTAGCCCAACTCCCCCTCGGGGCTGCGGCGGCATTCAGAGAAGTGTCCTCTACTGCCGCCACGTGCAAGCAGCTCCGGGAAGACAACGTACTGTTTGTGGCACAGTCGCTGTGCCGTACTGGCAGAAGTCGGCAATAGGGGCGGGCAATTCTGAGCCCTCCCAGGGTACGTGTCCTGACCATCTGGGACATGGCGTAAAAAGGGGGGCACCGCAGCAGCATACCCGCGTTCCCGGGGCTCCCCCCATAAGGCGCCAAGAGAAGTCCACGGCAGGTAGGTTTAGTCGGTGCGAGTCCGACATACCCACCCGTAGACACTTTTTGCGGGTGGCATGCGTAGGCATTCCCCCTGCCTTAACAAAAAAAATGGTACCACTGACACACTGCCATTTGGTCCCAAACTAGGCAGAGCCTGTATTGTGTACTAGACAACAGATAAACATACTCATATGTTTCTAAATACATACATATTATAGATAAATGACAACCAAACTCAGAACAAATGATCATCACACAAAGATTTTTCAGTCTTAGCAGTCGGGGTCACTTATCAGTAGACCGTCAGGCCAGTTCTGGGATGTGATCAACTAGCTGTGCCCAGCGGTTTTGCCCTCGTTAAACTTTATAAATTATAGCCTATCTGTTAATCCAGGGTGTCAACTAACTCCATACCAAATTTTATTGAAATCTCTCCAGCCGTATAGGCGTGTAGAAGTAATAAACATACACACTCAGACACTCAAAAACTTTCGCCTTTATAATATTAGTGTGATTATTCATACTTATCTCTATTACATACAACTCGCCGACGCAAGGGGAAGTGACACTGCCAGCGTACACATAATAAGTTGGGACTAATAATCTTCTCAATTACATGACATTTTATAGCCGGCGTATAAGCCTTTCGATTGTGACTAATAATCCAATTATTCACTAGTGTACATACAGATTAATATTGAAACGTAAAGCGAATAATTCATGTGGAAGCTTAACTGTTTCCCGGATATAATCCTATATTATGGCGCCCCGGAGACGAAGCGTAATTCTAATAACGCATACCTTGGAGTAAACATGACTACCATCAACAGACATATAATAACGAACTGGAAGGCGCAGCGTTGGTGGGATCAATTGTGGGAATCTTTGGGGGGAGTCTCTGTTCAGCAGTGGACGTCTTTCGGTTGATATGATGATGAACCTAATAACATTTATGGTATGCTCAAAAAGTCACATAGAGTCAAAACACAACTCAAAAAAATTTCACGTTTTTGGAACGAAGTTCCTTATCGCGCGTTGTGAAAGGGGGCTAGACGGAAAAAATTCTTACGAAAAGTTGTCACGACACTTTTTGCAGCTGTGCGGCGTGCGCATGTTTATCAGTCTGTCTGCCTGTCTCTCTCTCTCTCTCTCTCTCTCTCTCTCTCTCTCTCTCTCTCTCTCTCTTATAGAAAGCAAGCCAGATATTTTCATTTCTATTTCGCAATAAACAGTGTCGTGTTGCAACGATTATTTTTATTGAGTTTATACAGGTTTTTTGTACATAATAAATAATAAGAAATAACTTCGTTCCATCCGGGTGTCCCTTGACACCTCTCAAGTTATTTTTAAACTACTTACGGTCTTTAACATTTACTGAAGTGTACTTGAAGAGTTTTGAAGTATAACAAATATGCCTAGGCGTTACTCTATTCCAAAAAGAAATTGCCAGAAGAAGATGAACATGACTGGACTTTTTATCGATGAAGAAGAGAAACAGAATCCGATTCCAGGGCACGTAAGTAATTGTTTTGAAAATATCATATTGAAATACCTGTACAACTAAGTCCAGAAATAATTATAAACGACGATATATTTGTTGTCGTTTTTCATAATAAATGTTTCATTTCCTGACCAAAGAAAATGATTTCAAAAAATAATATTAGTAGTTTTTCTTCTCTCTATGATTTGTCAGAAAAGTACTACGAGTATCTCCAATATTTTCACATAAATTATTCACTTACTAAATTTTTTTTTACTTAAGTCTGCATCATAAAGCCTCTACCACGATTTAATGTCGTCAAGATCTTTTAATACGTTTGTGGATATGGATTTCCTCCTTTTTCTTATATGACGGCGTTTACGTCAAAACGTCAGGTTGACACGACTGTCAATGTCAACCTAGCGAAGCGTCATTGTCGATGGTGGTGTGGGCGGCCATCTTGAAGTCACTTTTGAACGAGACGGCGCCCGCGCACTACGCTTGTGACGAATCGCTGAGAATCTTCGCCATCACGATATTTTAAGATTTCATTTGATTGATTTTACATTGTAGTAATCACTAAACATCTAATTAAATCGTGATTCTTGTGAATTACGTTGATTGCTATTTGAAGTAATTTATTTCTGTTCCGCCCTCACCTACCCATAAAATTATAAGAGGATGAGTTGTGGTGAAGAGCCTTCAAGCCGTCCTGCCTCCACATCAGGCGTGGGATCAAGAACCGAAGATAAACCACATGGTGAAGATATTTTTCGAAAAATGTTTGAGCTAGAAAATAGCCGGATGCTGAGTCTGATGGAAGCGATTTAAAATCAAGTGAGCGCCCACAATATAAAGCAACTCAAATTAGACCCCAAACTGACACAAACGCACGTGCTTGGGCATACTGTTGACCTTTGTTTCGGTGAAAATCATTTATAATAGCTATGGTGCGCTGAAAAGCACGGCGTCGCAGTGGCTATCACAAATATCGTTCCTTGAGATGCGGTGGTTGCAGATTGAGTTATTTACTCCACTGAATGATAGTGTTGAAACACCCGCGGCTGACCTCATTAACCTGCAAAATAGCAAACGCAAGGAAAACGAATATCTGCGCGTGACCATACATAAACCTCAAAATGGCCAAATATGAGCGAAGACTACATTGCTGTCCACTGCACTGTCACATTCGTCAAAATTCCACAACCACCTACAACGATTAGCCTTCAATACGGAGATTATTACGAGAAAGAAGCTGCAGCGAGAATTGAAACCGTCTACTTTTATGAAAAGGAATGCGCCTCAAGTAGCTGAATATAATTGTGTAGACGCAAAACGATCCGAAACTGTATCGTACTTAATGTGGTTTTATAGTGTTTTTAAATTGTTTTTTTAAAGTGCTTTGTGTTTTCAGTGCGGCAAGCTAGGACATGGTGCATGTGAGTGTCGTCCGAAAAAGAGAAGGTCAAAAACGCTGGCAGCGACCTGGTCTTCTGCGACCAGAAACCAGACATCGCTGCTGTTTACGCTGTGGCCATTTAGCTTCGAAGTGCAACCGTGGCAATAAACAACGCGATCACAAGAGATGCCCGTTAACGTCTACGTCGTTAACACACCAGAGAGGACATTTTGGTGAGTAGTTCCATTTTTATACGTTTCTAGAGCTGATTGCTCACTCATGACTCATGAGCTACAGACGGCTTATAAATTTCGAGCAAAACTGTCTTATAATGTTGTTAACTATTCTTGTAGCTTACAAATTTCAACACAGATGGAGATCGATAATATTTCGTTGTCTTTCATGGACAACCCAATCGTCATTTACGTTATGATATCATGATTTAACGCGAGACTTAAAAAAATCGGCCACACGTGCCGGCCACGGCGGCCAGTCTTAGTGGAGATTGGCCAATTTAGTAGGACGTATTATGGTGCACGGGTGTCCGCGCGGGAATGGGGGCGCTTTTTGTTCCATGACTCTCGTGATCCGATGAGTCGACTGACGGCGCGACCGATGAGAGGTCGGGCTCGGGACTTACGGATTTGCGAGCTCTCCGAGGCACGGGGGTGTAATGCTGCCAGCTCCCGGACTTCGGGCTGATACTGGGAGGTTTCTTTTTACGGATAAGTCCCAAAATCGTTTTATTTTGGCCCGAACCGTGTTCGAACCCAGCACCTCATTAACGGCTAACGCTGGACAAACGAGGTGGGCAAATATGACCTGTAATAAACTGACATTTTATCTGTCTAAAATAGAAAACCTTTGTGACGCGACTGAATTCAATATTGATTTGGTTTCTCTCAATAATTATGTAGTTCGTAGTGCTCTTGAAATTATTTGATAGTCCGTTTACCACCGGAGTACCTACTACTTTGCTAATAATACCCCTATGACGACGTTCCGATGTCCTAATAGATTAAGTCCAAACTGTGCTAGTTTAGTGTGGTGTGATAAATAAAGTAAACTAATTGCATGAAATTTTATTCGAGCTAGTTTGTCACTATTCTCCTCTCCTTACCTTCTGGTAAAGGAAAGGCACTGAACCGATAGAATGTGTGTGGACTACCGTATGCTTGATGATAATATAGTGTCCGATAGGTTTCCGCTACCCCTCATAGCTGACCAGATTGATCGATTACATGGTGCGCGATATTTCTTAATTTTTGACATGGCTTCAGGCTTGAACGAACAGTACACATTGAAATATTTGATTTGCCTGACGTCCCGACGTGAACCCTTACGACGTAGACTTAGACTTACAAGTAATGACAAAGGAGATTGACGTTCGTGTTAATGTGTCATTATGTGGTATGAAGGTCGCTCAGACCGCTGGTACCTCCATGGTATTCGTAGGCTTAGGTGGAACATCGGGCTTCATTTCCCGTCTCAGTGCGTTTGGCAGCCGAGGTGTCAGCGATCGCTGAATGGGTACCGGATGGAGGTAGCCCACGCGATGACGATGGAGGCTTGTGTGTTGAGATGTTGAGTATTACATACCAAATTATAGCTCACGAAAATTATTTAAGTGTTTTTCACTTAGTGGAAATTTGTGTGGGAATGTGAGTGAAGGTGTGATTTGACTGATTGTTTATACTTTGTTAAATGTTTGCGACTACAGCTAAGATTATTTGTTTGGAATTAAATGTTTGATCATCCCGGCCGTTGAATCCGTAGTTCATATGGACTTATCGAGAATGCTTAGCGGGAAGAGCGACCGGAAGTAGAATTATAACTGACGGTTTTACGAAATACGTTTTACTCGCACATACCACGTCTGTTAAATGCAACGCGTGCACTCCAAAAAGTAGTTTACCGCTAGTAGTAGAATCATCGCAGATCAAGGTCGTCAGAGCTCATCGGGGTCGGGGGAAGGGTCAGCAACACTTGTTTGCTGACTCTTAAAGGCCGGCAACGCACCCGCGACGCCTCTGGTGTTGCGAGTGTACATGGACGGCGGTGCTCACTTACCGTCAGGTGACCCACTTGCTCGTTCAAGTCAAGTCAAAAATTATTAATTCCGTAAAAATTTAACATTTAAGTGTTGTCGCTGCTCATATAAAAAAAAATCGCGTCTAACGTTTTAAATGAAGTAGAGGCCGAGACGGCGTCTGATCATGTAGAAAATACTTCGTGCTCATATAATAATAACCAGTTATTAGACCATCACGACACCTTGGTCGTATGCTCAGACACTGGATCGGCTGACTTAAACACTGTCACTGCAAACTCAGATACCCCGAGCGTATACTCAGAACCTGATACATGAACTTGAAGTGCACATTTAACAGGACAATACTACAAACTATCGTTACATTATTGTAACCTTCATATTATTATGATAAATTGTTACAATGGTTGATCCTGGGCGAAGAAGCGTTGTCCTGAGTTCCTGACCATTCCAGATGAGTAGTTAGAGGGCACACCTCACTCGTCATAGACGATAGACGAAATGCGTCGTCCGAGTCATTTCTGGTTGACTTGTTACATTGATTTATTTAGCGTCATCTGACGAAATTTGTCGTCCAAGTCGAGTCCCTCGAGAGGGTAGACTTGTCCTGGATGATCGCTTGTTATATCCGAGACGAATTGTGTCGTCCGAGTCAGTTGCCTCGAGAGGGCTGACTTGTCATGGATGATCGCTTGTTATAATCCGAGACGAATTGTGTCGTCCGAGTCAGTTGCCTTGAGAGGGCTGACTTGTCATGGATGATCGCTTGTTATATCCGAGACGAATTGTGTCGTCCGAGTCAGTTGCCTTGAGAGGGCTGACTTGTCATGGATGATTGCTTGTTAAATCTGAGACGAATTGTGTCGTCCGAGTCAGTTGCCTTGAGAGGGCTGACTTGTCATGGATGATCGCTTGCTATATCCGAGACGAATTGTGTCGTCCAAGTCAGTTGCCTCGAGAGGGCTGACTTGTCATGGATGATCGCTTGCTATTTCCGAGACGAATTGTGTCGTCCGAGTCGGTTCCCTCGGGAGGACTGACTTGTTCTGGCTGCTTGCCTGCTAAGTGCAAGACGAATTGTGTCGTCCCGGTCACATCCTTGTTAGGATTGGCTTGTCTAGATTTTCACAAGAACGAAAATGTGCTGTCTGGGCTAAATTCTAGCCAGTTATGATATCTAATGCGTTTCTCGACTGGTCTTACTGAAGTGTAGTCCGAGTCACACCTCACGGTTGACTAAGCGGTACACTTGCCTGGTTAGTCCAAGTTATTAAATGTTTTTGGTGTTTGTATACTGGTGAAAATTATTAAGTCAGGATGAGCGAACGGACTATGCAGTTATCTTAGTTTGTTTCAGATAAATCGCCCGTGGACGGTCGTATGTCAGTCCGGCCGTGACGGCGTTTACGTCAAAACGTCAGGTTGACACGACTGTCAATGTCAACCTAGCGAAGCGTCATTGTCGATGGTGGTGTGGGCGGCCATCTTGAAGTCACTTTTGAACGAGACGGCGCCCGCGCACCACGCTTGTGACGAATCGCTGAGAATCTTCGCCATCACGATATTTTAAGATTTCATTTGATTGATTTTACATTGTAGTAATCACTAAACATCTAATTAAATCGTGATTCTTGTGAATTACGTTGATTGTGATTTGAAGTAATTTATTTCTGTTCCGCCCTCACCTACCCATAAAATTATAAGAGGATGAGTTGTGGTGAAGAGCCTTCAAGCCGTCCTGCCTCCACATATAATATTATTGTTGTTTTCATTACTTAAGGGTCCTGTGACGTCACAATACCCTCGTCAACTCTGTTTTTGTTTGATTCGAGATAATATAATGCGATCTCTTAAACCTTTCGTCGTACACTCTTGTTTGCTTATGTCGTGCCATATTGCGGCGCCCTCAATGCATACAAGAATTTTCTCTTGCATTTTCAATGGTCGACTAAATTGCTAAATAAAACAAGTTTGAGTGTACAAAAGGAGTTTCTTTTGGTTCACACTTTTTTTTTAAGACAACGACCGCACTAGGTCATTTATTCCCTGGGTCGCGGGGTACTTAACAGACATCTAATAGACACAAATTACATCTAGACTCAGAACAACTATTTATGGGTCACACAAATACTTGTCAGGCGCGGGACTCCAACCCGCGACACGAAGCGGCGAGGCGACTGTCTTAGCCGCTGCGTCACACGTGCAGTCTTTGTAATCTGGTTTTACGTAATTATGAGATGAGACGACAGCTAGTCTGCATTGATTCTAAACTCAACCTTAGAAACTGAAATCTTCATGGAATCATTAATATTCATAATAAAAATCCGGCACATCACAGCGCCATCCATCTCAAAGCAAAGTTTGTATTATGGATACAAATACTTAATAATTTTTTTGTAAATATACATTATAAACACCCAAAAAAATATACATTTTCATGGGGAGAACTATTTGTCTTGCGCAAGAGGATCGAACCCGCAACCTTTAGGTCAGAAGGCAAGTACAGACGCCAGCACATCAAGCTACCCCAATCTGTCAAATTTCCTCAACTGAAAGTGAACCTTATGCTTTTGTGATAAAGTTGAAAATCTATAAAAGAAATTTGACATATTGGAGTAGCGGGATGTGCTGGCGTCTGTACTATAACCAACATACTGCGATCGCCATCAGGTGTGCTCCAAATAATGAACACAACTCAATTGAGGAATACTTTTGGCAGTGGGTGTCATTCAGCTCACATGATGAAGCTTATATATTTTAAACTTATCGTATGGACAGTGATTAATTTGTTGCCGCAGTGCCAGAGTTGTGAACAACTCTGGCAGCCGCCCAGTAGGCCTCTGATATGGCGTAACTACTGTTTTCTAATGATTACAACTTGGACCGTCAGCTCAATGTGCTCTCCAAAGCACGGAAACGCTCAGAAAATAAATTACTTTGGCGGTTACCTATCTATGGACTGATGCTTAACCTGACCGATCACTTATGGACCGCTGAGAGCAACTGGAGCTATAATAATAATAATATTTTATTTCAGAAAAAAAACCATGTGTTAGTTACAATGATAACTCATAAAACTAGTGTTAGTAACAATTATTCATTGCTGCGTGAGCATCGCGGCAGAGCCCGCCTTCCCTGGGAAATGTCTACTTAGCTGCGTGCATCGTGGGAAGGTGGATACCTTCCCACGTTCGAAGAGTCCCACCTATCAATCAACGTTTTAAGAATGATGTTGGGGCTGGCGCGCATACGACGTAGCAGAGATGCGGACCTCTTGCGCATGATGGCCGAAATACTATCAAAAATGAATGCGTCTTTTCAAACAGATGTACATCTTTCAAACTGTTCAATTTCGTGGCTATATTTAGCTCCCTCTGTATGTATGTTACCTTCTCATTGTATCTTATTTGCATGCCAGCATTTCGCTTTGTGTACAACTTGCCTTGTATAATGTTCGTTTCACTCCTCTCATTATCACACATTATTATTAAATTGCTATTAAATACCCTATAGAACGATAATAATAGAATCTAATTTATAACTAATAACTTTAATATAAATACAGTTATGTCCAAAGAGATAATTAGTGTGTCAAGAACTGTGTCATGCGAGACTCATTATCTGTTTAGGAACAATTTTTTGTGACGATAATTGCCGGGTCAGTTGCCGTGGTTGGTAAATACTTGCATTACACGCCGCAGGTCGTGGGTTCGATTCCCACCCAGAACAGATATATGCATGAACATGAACATGTTTGTTTGTCCTGAGTCTGAGTGTAATTATATATTTACTAAACAAAAGTAGTATGTAATATATCAGTCATCTGGTTTCCATAGTACAAGCTCGGCTTAGTTTGGGATTATATAACTGTGTGTAAATAATGTCCCAGGATATTATTGTTACTCACTTGTTTATTGGCACGGAGTAACGTCCCGGGGTCATGCCAAAATATTTTTGGGTTTATTCTTAGTGTATACTATTAAATTCGTTAGAATACAAAAAAGTTGGCCAAAGCCCTTAAGTTTGCGATATATATCCCCGTAAAAACTTCGTTACTGTGCCTGAGATCTCTTCATTTGTGTCACCTTATCGTTATATAAGAGAGAGGAGAATAAAGAGTGCCCTTGTGTTTACGTCCAATTAAAAAGACTACCCTGTCCGCCCTAAATTCGACCAAGAAGAGATACCTACTTACTTACTTATCGTATGGGCAGTGGTTACCCCAGTGTCAAAGTTGTTCAAGCCCAGTAGGACTCGGACATGGCTTAACGACTGCAACCGGGACCGACAGCTTTACGTGCCCTCCCAAGCACGGAGATGTTCAGAAATTTAATCACATTGGTGATCACCCATCCATGGACTGACCGCGAGCCTAGTTGCTTAACCTCGCCGATCACTTACGAACCGGTGAGAGCATCTAGCTATGAGCGCCTCTAAGAAGCGATCATTATTCAGTAATACAATTATAATTCAAACTGCTTTTTTACTGACTATCAATATCGTGACGGTAGATATCAATTTAAAAATATACTCAAAAGAATAATAAGAAAAAGTAATAATTAGTAGTCTGTCTGCAATTACTTTGTATCGGTTATCTAAGTCGACCTCCTAACATAAGTTTAGCATTGATTGATTAAATAAATCATAAAAAGGTGACCAAAAAACACAGCTCATTTATAACTGTAAGTAGGTATAGATAGATCGAAACGTCACTTGATAAGTGAAAGTTGAAGGTAAAACAAGTTCCGTTTTGCCAAAGTTCGATGCGCTTCAAGTTACCACATTATATCTTCATTATTCCGGACAAAGTTTCACTTAATATAATGAATATACTTGTAAATTAACGGCGGCATAACACCGGTATTATTAAGTAATGCTTAAGTTTTAACTGTGATTTCGATATGTTGTATTGATATTTGTTGATTCTAGGTCACTAGTGTTATTAAATGTTATTGATATGATAGATTTTTAGGTTACTATTGTTATTCCTTAATATCGATGGTTCAGTCTCGTTATTAGACCACGATAAACGCATAATATCACATTTGTTTGTAAACAGGTTTATCACAACATTGCCAGCCTGCAATATCAATCTGATTTAAGATTCTAATTTAGGTGCTTATAGTCAGTTGCACCCACCACCGGTGAGGTAAAGCGCCTGGGCACAAGGTTAGTCTATA
This sequence comes from Pseudoips prasinana, assembly GCA_951640165.1. Lineage (NCBI taxonomy): Eukaryota > Metazoa > Arthropoda > Insecta > Lepidoptera > Nolidae > Pseudoips > Pseudoips prasinana. Next base: position 10,417,836 of record OX621241.1, on the reverse strand, counting down.
GATTGGTGACCATCAAAGTAGTTTAATCTTATTCCTTAAAGCAATATACAACGTGTAACAGAAAGAGTGAACGTAACTTATGGGGCATATACTGTCTCCTTAAGCCTACCTATACACAAAATCTCATACCGAAATACCATCATTTTAATCTTGATCGTAAAATAATATACCATTCAATATATCGACAAGTATTTTTATCGATATAACGAACATCCGTACTAACACAGCACAGCTGATTCTGATTTACGCTATAAGGTTCATTACCCTTGCGGCTGAGTTTTGCTAGTTTTGTTCATAATGTCGGTAATCTTACTTGTTGATTTAGGTTGTCGATAGAAAAATAAATTACTAGTTGAATAAAAAATGATTATTTCTGTTTGAAGTTTCGTCCATAGGTAGCCGTCCTGATACCCTATAACCCCCTTAAGTTACGTTCACACTTTCTGTTACACGTTGTATAAGATTCCAATTGATTTGTTTTAACAATGACGCGAGTTCGCACTTGTTTTAAATTCAAAGTCAAAGCCAAAAAATAATTTATTCTGTAAAAATTTTACATTTATGTGGAATCGTAACGTTTTTTACCCTACCGTGCAGTGCATGGCGTATACTATTGTCAAAGACTATAGACAGTAGTTCTCAGTTTGACACTCAGTTTATCATCTATTCTCAGTTTGTCACTGTGTCAAAAGTATGGTAGTGTTTGTAATGCTTTTTATTAAAATAATTTATTCTAATACCTACTAGGTACTTATATAAAAATATTAGCTTTATGCTTAGCAATAGCTTAAAAAAAAACTCTTTAATTTACCTACGTTTACTATTTATGTTATACCTTGAATAGAATCATAATATTAATACGTGAAGCCAAAACTTTGTACCCCTTTTGATGGAGGAGTATGAAATTTGGAACAATTGAAGTTCATATGGAGGAGTCCATTCAAGGTATAACATAAATAGTAAACGTAGGTAAATTAAAGAGTTTTTTTTAAGCTATTGCATAGCTTCTATCGCGGGCCTTGAGCGTGGTGACCGAATCCAGAAATTCCGTAACGAAAAAACCTAACGCCCCCCACTCCGACCGGCACAGCGGTGATACTTTTGAGTTTTTCCATCAATCGATAAATACCAAAACTTTTAATGAGTTTTTGAAATATCACGCTTGTCTCTTTAATTCAGCAACCCGCCTTTAGGTGGCATTGGTTCTTTTTTTTTCTGTATAGGTAATACACATTAATGTCGCGCAGAGAAAGTATATGAGTCGTTTAGAATCAAAACCAGCAATCTGCACTTTGAATGAAATGTGACAATTAAATAAAACCGTTTTTCTGTATGTTCTCTTGAAAATAACATTAGAATATAGTGATATTAGTTGCTTAGGCATTATACAAATTACATAATAGAACAAGTTTTGGCCTAATTCAAGTTATATTGCTATATTTTAAGTTTTCATTTTGCAGAATGCCGGGTTTGATACAAACAGTTCAAGAATGCCACATTTGTTACCAAATATGTCGCAAATCGCCAGATTTGATGCCAAATGATTGACAGAATGCCGTTTATTAATTTAACGAGAATATGGTTATTTTCAGCGATGGCCAAAATAAAAATAAAGATATAATGAAATGATTTAATCGATAATATTAAAAAAATACACTTTATAGCCTATATTATTAATAAAATAGTATGACCCTAGTAATCTACTATTAATAACATTATACACATAAATCACACAAAAAGCCTTTGCTCGTAATGTATGTAGGTACTCGTTTTTCTGTGATCAGAAGATTTTTTTTACAGGAATCTGATGCCGACTTTATTTTTTCAGTCAGTTCCAAGCATATGAAATTCTGTGTTTAGTTACTCCGAAAATCATCATGAATTTTTTTTGGCATATCAGCACTTTTTTATAACTGATGTTTACATCAGTAATAAAAATGAAATGTTGGTGGATAAGTTGGTGGATATGTTGGTGAATATGTTGGTGGAAATGTTGGTGGATATGTTGGTGAATATGTTGGTGGATATGTTGGTGAATATGTTGGTGGAAATGTTGGTGGATATGTTGGTGCATATGTTGGTGGATATGTTGGTGGAAGTGTTGGTGGAAGTGTTGGTGGAAATGTTGGTGGATATAGAAAAGAAAGAAAGAAAAGAAAAGAAAATTTATTGCTAACATTGAAAGACACACTTTACACACAAAAACATATACGTCTTGTCAATATTACAAAAACAAAAAGTTAATATTCAAGTGGGTGCATGTGTCTGACAACTGCAGCAAGTAGGTATCCAGTTCAGCATTAGCCAACCCAGGGGCGTGGCACTGATTTTCAACTGGACCCTCATGTTGGTGGAAATGTTGGTGGATATGTTGGTGGAAATGTTGGTGGATAAGTTGGTGGATATGTTGGTGAATATGTTGGTGGAAATGTTGGTGGATATGTTGGTGAATATGTTGGTGGATATGTTGGTGGAAATGATGGTGGATAAGTTGGTGAATATGTTGGTGAATATGTGGGTGAATAAGTTGGTGGATATGTTGGTGAATATGTTGGTGGATATGTTGGTGAATATGTTGGTGGATATGTTGGTGGAAGTGTTGGTGGAAGTGTTGGTGGAAATGTTGGTGGATATGTTGGTGGAAATGTTGGTGGATATGTTGGTGGAAATGTTGGTGGATAAGTTGGTGGATATGTTGGTGAATATGTTGGTGGAAATGTTGGTGGATATGTTGGTGAATATGTTGGTGGAAATGTTGGTGAAAATGTTGGTGGATATGTTGGTGAATAAGTTGGTGGATAAGTTGGTGGATATGTTGGTGGATATGTTGGTGAATATGTTGGTGGAAATGTTGGTGGATATCTTTGTGCATATGTTGGTGGAAATGTTGGTGGATATGTTGGTGGAAATGTTGGTGGAAATGTTGGTGGAAATGTTGGTGGATATGTTGGTTCCCTCCCCCCCGGACCGCCACAAGGTGTAGACGTTCACTAGATCCTTACCAAATTATTTTGATAATAAAATATTTAATAAATTAAGTAAATTAAATTCAATGTGACACCAGGACTACATAAAACGCATAAAGTAAGCCGAAGGTGTTCGATGCGCAAGAGTACCGTGCGCAACACTACTCAAGACTTCTGTCGCCCTAGTACTCATCACTGTGTAATCGAATCAACGCATACGCAGGAGGCAGGCGACGCCCCCTCATTAGTGTTCATTCAAGGACGCCAACCACTCAGGATTAATTATCGCTTGACCCAAGGACAAGCTCCGCCCTACTTATCCGTGATTGCTTCACTGACCTGCGCTCGCGAATCCTACTAGTGTGTGACTGGACGTACATATATATACATAGCTCATTCATCTTCTCCCTTGGATTTGGACGTGTCACCGTACCAATTTTATTTAATTATTACATTTAAAATACGAAAAATAAGTGCAAAAAATTACAAAAAGTACCAGGCATCCAGTACCGTGAGAAAGTGGGACAACAAAAACTGAGTAAGTGAGATAATACTATTTCTAACTCTCGCACTTTAAACACCTGCCCTAACGCACCGCCCACATCATTGCCCAGTGCACTAAGGCCCAGGAAGCCCCACCTTTATACACGGCGCCATAGCAAGCACTCCGCTGCTACACACGGACTGCGCGGGCGCACAACAACACACGCCTTGGCTCAAAGAGAAATTTTCATTAAATAATGTCTGCTCATAACAAATCTCCGCGTACGTCGGGAGACAAATCCACTTCCGCCGTCAACTTGCATGCAACTTCATCTGAACCTGCACTAAATATGCATACACAAGAACTCGACCAGGTAAAAGATGTTTACGTGAACTTTAGTCGTAAAACACGACGTAGACTTGACGGCGAACATAAATATGAACAATACGAGTCGGAAAATCCTGTTATTCTTACTGAATTATCCAAACTCTTTGCTAATTTTGAAAGCAAACAGAACCGGAACCTCGAAGTTTTAGAAATCAAAATGAATGAAATATCCCAACAAAACACCGAAATACAAAAATCGATTACTTTCATGTCGAACAAATACGATGAACTTCTGGACCGTATCGATGCGACGGAACGCGAGAATCACGAACTCAAGAAGCGGATTGGTTCGCTGGAGTCAAAGGCCGAATTCCTTGAAAGGAACTATCGTTCTGCTATGATCGAGATAACAAATCTACCCACAACGGAATCAGAAAATAAAGATACGCTACTCAAACAATTGACAACAATTGGTGCAACCATTAACCGTAATATTCAATCGTCCGACGTTAGAAATTTGTACACATTGAAACCAAAGCCATCATCGTCAAACAGCACCGTGGTCGCTGAGTTTTATTCCTCTGAAACCAGAGATAGTGTCCTAAAAGCTACAAAATTATACAACAAGCAGAATCCTAAGTCTAAACTATCGACTGCTAGCATGCACCTGCCTGGACCACCAACTCAAATATATATTACTGAATCACTAACTTCCCAAGCTAAGCACCTTTATTATTTGGGACGCAAACTCCAAAAAGATGGGAAATGCGACAGCTGCTGGCCAAGCTACGGGAAGATCTACGTAAAAAAAACAGCTTCTTCTGCTCCTATCTGTATTAATTCGGAAGATGATTATTGTAATTTCACCTCCACTATACCATGACTAGACTATTTATTTCATTTGTCAGTCCATTCGTTATTTTTCTACTTATTATTTTATCCATTTTTAACTAGTTTTCATAATTTATGTAACAAAACCGTGTATACACATTACCATACACATACACTCGCACATAGTCTCAAATATAAAATGCACAATAAACCCACACTGCCACACTCATCCCAATCATATATCTCTAAAATTATCCTACAAATACATGCAACTACTATACTAACTTACTATTTAGTGTTCTACAATAAATTACACACAAATTATATTATCTACAAGCACCTCTTACATGCACAATATAAAATTAATATTACTGTTACTATACCACGAAGCTATCGAATACATAAAATTTTAATCTGCACTTATCTTTGTAACCTTAATCAACTGCTGCCTCTAAATTCGATCACCTAAACCATATACATACAGACCTAGACCATGTGTCAGTGGCTGAATCTGCGTCCTGTCTGATTGATGACTGTCACCGAATTGCTGGAACACAACATAACTCTCTGAAGCTACTATGCCAAAATATAAGAAGCATAAACAAGAACTTTGATGGCTTATCTACTCTTCTTGAGAGGAGCGGAGTGGTATGGGACTTCATTATACTCACAGAATGTTGGCTATTAAGCTCTCCACTCCTACCGCAAATGCAAGGCTATACCTCAGTTGCTACCACCCAACATAGCACTCAAAACGAAGGAGTAGTAGTATATATCCGCGCCCAACATCAAATTTCGTTTAAAGAACCTGTACTCCTTGATGCAAATTGTCTTACGCTAACCTTAAATAACGATACCGTAGTTATCGCTATATACCGCCCACCAGCCAAACACAATATAACACCCTTCCTAGAATCGTTAAATCTGATCCTTCAATCTTTTTCCTCTTTTATGAATATTATCCTGACAGGTGATATCAATATTGATATCTCTTCTAATAGTGATGATTCTCGTTCAAATGAATATCTTACTATGCTCGCATATCATGGTATGCTACCGGCACATGTACTTCCGACAAGATTTAATCACTCCTGCCTTGACAATCTTATTTTAAAAACGAAAAGTAAGGCTTCTTGTTTCGTCGCTGATACTTCGCTAACTGACCATGACACAGTGCTACTGTTTCTCCATACCTCGACACAGCCTAATAAAACCATGCTAAGGAATAGAACAACTAAATTTATTGACTACGAAAAAATAAAAGAAAATCTACTCCAGGCCGACTTTAATTCTATGTACACAACCAATGACATTAATGAAGCTACAAACTATTTCATTAATACACTCAACACAATAATAATGGCAAATACAACCCTGAGAGTTGTACCCTACCGCAAAAGACTTAGAAAATTATGGATGACGCCAGGCCTTTTAAGGTGTCTACGTAATCGAGATAATTTACACTTAAAGCTCAAAAATTCACCAAATAATGAAGTACTTCAAACCACTTACAAAAGATACAGAAACTTTTGTACATCCTTGCTTAAATCCGCTAAACGTAACTTTGATAAAGCCCAAATAAAAAGTACTCAAAACAATAACAAGAAGCTATGGGAAGCTATAAAAACAATAACTTACACAAAAAAAACAAAAAACACACGCGGGCGATTTACTTTCACATCCAGAAACTAAACATTCTATTAATAAGGTTAACCATTATTTCGTCAACGTCGGTCATGCTTTAGCTGAAAAGATTACGCGCACACAAACATACCAAGCACCTCTTCTTCCCTTGTTTCCACATACCCTCGTCATATTAGGAACTGACGAATCTGAGGTAGACGGCTTAATAAACAACCTCAGAAGCGATAGTACTGTAGGTACTGACATGATTTCCGGCACGTTTATTAAAACATTTAAGCACATCCTTATTACACCGATAACATACATTTGTAATCTGGCAATAACCACAGGGGTTTTTCCAGACGCTTTCAAGATAGCTGCAGTTCATCCGGTATATAAGGGCTTAGGGGACAGAGAACTATCGAGCAATTACAGGCCTATTTCAATTTTGCCAACCCTTTCCAAACTTTTAGAGAGACTTATGAACAACAGGCTTATTAAATATCTGGAAAAATATAATCTGTTATCCCCTTCACAGTATGGTTTTCGTCGCGGTATTTCCACCTGTAACGCAGTATTGGACTTAACAAATGAAGTGGTTACGGCACTAGATAAAAAGACAAAAGTACTGGGTGTCTTCTTAGATCTTGCAAAGGCGTTCGACACAATCTCTGTCTCCACCCTTTTATATAAACTTGAACGCATCGGTATTAGAGGTTCTCAACTTTCGCTCTTTCAAAGTTATCTGGAAAATAGACGTCAATGTGTCAGAATCGGTGAATGGATCAGCGATGAACCACTATAACACATGGTGTCCCTCAGGGCAGTATTATCGGCCCTACATTATTCCTTATACATATAAATGACCTATGTCAGCTAAATCTTGAAAATGGTTCCATTTATACCTATGCCGATGATACTGCCTTGATATTTCAAGGTGAATCCTGGGAGACAGCATTCGAACATGCTCAACGTGGTCTCGACACTGTCACCGACTGGCTAGCATAAAACTTACTGACGTTGAATGTCGAGAAAACTATGTTCATTCCCTTCTCCCTATCCGCCAAGGGCACTCAAGTCTCCACCCAATACCATTTGGTAGCTCACTCCTGCACTACGAATGCTGCTACTGTATGCAGCTGCCCCAATTTAATCAGGACCAACTGTGTCAGGTACCTTGGTATAAAAATAGATGACCGACTCTCCTTTCATCCTCATATTGATATGCTGACCTCCAGGTTGCGAAAACTAATTTATATTTTCAAAAATCTTCGCCATGTAGCAGACACAAAAGTACTCCGAACCGTATACCTGGCTCTTGGGCAATCAGTAATTAATTATTGTATTGTGGTTTGGGGTGGGTCTTCCAAAACACACTTTCTGCAGCTCGAGCGGGCACAAAGAGCTCTTCTAAAAGTGGGATGGCGCCTCCCCTACAGGTTCCCCACCAGCGAACTCTATCTTAAATGTAACGTCCTCTCCGTTCGAAAATTATTTATTCTTAACATTATTTTAAGCACTCACTCCCAAACTTATTACGATCCCTCAAAATTTTTAAATCAACGACGGAAGTACACTGTTTGCCCTCCAGTACTAGTAACTACAACTACGGCACAACGTTTCTATTGCTTTCTGAGTAGCTTCGTGTACAATATGGCCAATAAAATGCTGGGTATATACCCTATGCGTAGGACCAAATGTAAATACACAGTTACAAAGTGGTTAAGTAACTTAAACTACGATGAAACAGAAAAATTGATGCAAACTCAAAAATAAAAATTATTAGAACACAAATACACATATTCACACACTCAACTCTCACACAATTTTTGATTTTTTGTTTTATTTCCTATTTTGCCTTGTAAGTGTAAGTAACATTGCTAAATCATTACAAATTTTAGTAATGTTACTTTTCTCTCAAAACTTTAGCTTATAACTTTGTTTAATTTGGAATATGTAAATAAGCCTCTAAACTTTATGTCCAAGACGGGGGGAGCCTGGAGATCTGTTATACAGGTTTCGAGCCTAGTACAGACTCCAGCTCTCTCAAAGGCTTTTTAAATAAGTGCTTAAACAATGTTTTTGACATAACAACACGATGTATGCGCCTTAAGAGAGAAATAAACCATTATTTTATTATTTTATTATTATTAACATTTCCACCAACATATTCACCAACATATCCACCAAGTTATCCACCAACATTTCCACCAACACTTCCACCAACACTTCCACCAACATATCCACCACCATATTCACGAACATATCCACCAACATTTCCACCAACATATTCACCAACATATCCACCAACATATTCACCAACATATCCACCAACATTTCCACCAACATTTCCACCAACATATTCACCAACATATCCACCAACTTATCCACCAACATTTCCACCAACATATCCACCAACATTTCCACCAACATATCCACCAACATGTCCACCAACATTTCCACCAACATATCCACCAACATATGCACCAACATATCCACCAACATTTCCACCAACATTTCCACCAACATATCCACCAACATTTCCACCAACATATGCACAAAGATATCCACCAACATTTCCACCAACATATTCACCAACATATCCACCAACACTTCCACCAACAATTCCACCAACATATGCACCAACATATCCACCAACATTTCCACCAACATATTCACCAACATATCCACCAAAATATTCACCAACATATCCACCAACATATTCACCAACATATCCACCAACTTATCCACCAACATATTCACCAACATATCCACCAACTTATCCACCATCATTTCCACCAACATATCCACCAACATATTCACCAACATATCCACCAACATTTCCACCAACATATTCACCAACATATCCACCAACTTATCCACCAACATTTCCATCAACATATCCACCAACATTTCCACCAACATATCCACCAACATTTCCACCAACACTTCCACCAACACTTCCACCAACATATCCACCAACATATGCACCAACATATCCACCAACATTTCCACCAACATATTCACCAACATATCCACCAACATATTCACCAATATATCCACCAACATATCCACCAACTTATCCACCAACATATCCACCAACATATTCACCAACATATCCACCAACATATTCACCAACATATCCACCAACTTATCCACCCACATATTCACCAACATATCCACCAACTTATCCACCATCATTTCCACCAACATATCCACCAACGTATTCACCAACATTTCCACCAACATATTCACCAACATATCCACCAACATTTCCACCAACATATCCACCAACATTTCCACCAACATATCCACCAACATTTCCACCAACACTTCCACCAACACTTCCACCAACAAATCCACCAACATATGCACCAACATATCCACCAACATTTCCACCAACATATTCACCAACATATCCACCAACTTATCCACCAACATTTCCACCAACATATGCACAAACATATCCACCAACATTTCATTTTTATTACTGATGTAAACATCAGTAATAAAAAAGTGCTGATATGCCAAAAAAATTTCATGATGATTTTCGGAGTAACAAAACACAGAATTTCATATGCTTGGAACTGACTGAAAAGATAAAGTCGGATTCAGATTCCTGTAAAAAAAAATTCTGATCACAGAAATACGAGTACCTACATACATTACGAGCAAAGGCTTTTTGTGTGATTTACGTGTATAATGTTAATAATAGTAGATTACTAGGGTAATACTATTTTATTAATAATATAGGCTATAAAGTCTATTTTTTTAATATTATCGATTAAATAATTTCATTATATCTTTATTTTTATTTTGGACATCCCTGAAAATAACAATATTCTCGTTAAATTAAAAAACGGCATTCTGTCAATCATTTGGCATCAAATCTGGCGATTTGCGACATATTTGGTAACAAATGTGGCATTCTTGAACTGATTGTATCAAACCCGGCATTCTGCAAAATGAAAACTTAAAATTGATGTCTACCGTCACGATATTGATAGTCAGTAAAAAAGCAGTTTGAATTATAATTGTATTACTGAATAATGATCGCTTCTTAGAGGCGCTCATAGCTAGATGCTCTCACCGGTTCGTAAGTGATCGGCGAGGTTAAGCAACTAGGCTCGCGGTCAGTCCATGGATGGGTGATCAACAATGTGATTAAATTTCTGAACGTCTCCGTGCTTGGGAGGGCAGGTAAAGCTGTCGGTCCCGGTTGCAGTCGTTAAGCCATGTCCGAGTCCTACTGGGCTTGAACAACTTTGACACTGGGGTAACCACTGCCCATACGATAAGTAAGTAAGTAGGTATCTCTTCTTGGTCGAATTTTGGGCGGACAGGGTAGTCTTTTTAATTGGAAGTAAACACAAGGGCACTCTTTATTCTTCTCTCTCTTATATAACGATAAGGTGACACAAATGAAGAGATCTCAGGCACAGTAACGAAGTTTTTACGGGGATATATATCGCAAACTTAAGGGCTTTGGCCAACTTTTTTGTATACTAACGAATTTGTATACTAAGAATAAACCCAAAAATATTTGGGCCTGACCCCGGGACGTTACTCCATGCCAATATACAAGTGAGTAACAATAATATCCTGGGACATAATTTACACACAGCTATATAATCCCAAACAAAGCCGAGCTTGTACTATGGAAACCAGATGACTGATATATTACATACTACTTTTGTTTAGTAAATATATAATTATACTCAGACTCAGGACAAACAAACATGTTCATGTTCATGCATATATCTGTTCTGGGTGGGAATCGAACCCACGACCTGCGGCGTGTAATGCAAGTATTTACCAACCACGACAACTGACCCGGCAATAATCGTCACACAAAATTGTTCCTAAACAGATAATGAGTCTCGCATGACACAGTTCTTGACACACTAATTATCTCTTTGGATATAACTGTATTTATATTAAAGTTATTAGTTATAAATTAGATATGATTATTATTGTTCTATAGGGTATTTAATAGCAATTTAATAATAATGTGCGATAATGAGAGGAGTGAAACGAACATTATACAAGGCAAGTTGTACACAAAGCAAAATGCTGGCATGCAAATAAGATACAATGAGAAGGTAAGATGCATACAGAGGGAGCTATTTATAGCCACGAAATTGAACAGTTTGAAAGATGTACATCTGTTTGAAAAGACGCATTCATTTTTGATTGTATTTCGGCCATCATGCGCAAGAGGTCCGCATCTCTGCTACGTCGTATGCGCGCCAGCCCCAACATCATTCTTAAAACGTTGATTAATAGGTGGGACTCTTCGAACGTGGGAAGGTTTTCTGAAATATAAATTATTATTATTGCGCCAGTTGCTCTCAGCGGTCCGTAAGTGAGTGAGGTTAAGCAAAAAGTAATTTAATGTCTGAACGTCTCCGTGCTTTGGAGAGCACGATGATTTGATGGTCCAAGTTGTAGTCATTAGAAAACAGTAGTTATGCCAAATCAGAGGCCTACTGGGCGGCTTGAACAACTCTGGCATTGCGGCAACAAAGTAATCACTGTCCATGCGATAAATTTAAAATTAGAAGCCTCTTCGTCATGTGAGTTGAATGGCGCCTACTGTTAGGCAAAGTCCTCCCCAAAAGTATTCCTCAATTGAGTTGTGTCCATCATTTGGAGAGATATGCTATAATCGACACGCTTGGCAGACGTGATGGCGAAGTATGATGGCTATAGTACACAGAGCGACGCTGCTGCCCTTTCTCTGTGAGATATTCCCTCTGGTTGACTGCTACGCCCCCCACGGTATGAAATGGGGTGGTTATATTCTTTGCCATCAGTCGCACTGCAAATGATACTGATGATGACATAATAATATGTAACAATAACACATTTCACCGTAATGATCTGTGCCTCTAGCACGAGTTCCTGCAGTTTACTTACTCGATCACACGTACAGTTTCGTCCCATACATTGAGCACCAGAGTTTTAGTTCTTAATAGTTTCCGCGAGAGGCGCTGGTGCTCAATGTATGGGAGAAACTGTACGTGTGATCGAGTAAGTAAACTGCAGGAACTCGTGCTAGAGGTACTGATGAAGCTGGGATTGGGGATAGGTGTTTGTTATAAGACGGTACAAATTCTTCTCAAATCTTAATTTTGGAGTTACTAACTATATTTCTACTAATCGAATTTCTCTATTAATTATGCAAGGGTCCATATTGGCCCACATAAAATTTTTAATCATATTTTTTTTCTTACTATCGCTTTGTGTTCATAATCATCACTCATCATAATTTTATTTTTCATGCTTTTTTATTCATACATTTTTATTAATTTCATCGGAACTCATAACCGTTACTACCAAGAAAAGTGTGAAATCATATATGTTTTATTCAGAACTTTTTCTTCGTAAAATTTTATTATCATATTGCTTTAATTAATAAATATATATAATTAATACTGTCTATTTTCTAACAAAGATTATTTTCTGGCGTTTCTCCGGCCGCTGCCGCGCCACGCCTGCTTCGCTCGCTCGGCTCGAACGTTGTTGTGGTCACAGTTCTAACCTTTTTTTTTTTTTGCGGGGTGGAAAATCCTGTATGGATGTCCTCCGCCTTGGGGGAGGCGGAGGGGTCTGTCAGACTCCTACTGACTAAAAACCACCCCGGTGTTCCATCTCACACCTGCGCTGGGGGTCGCGGGAACAAACGATACTTCCGCAACCCCTAGCTGGTGCTGGCCCATACCTGCGGGCCTCCTCGCATTAGCGGGGGGAGTGAGGTGTTAAACTCCCCCCGCAACGTCTAAGAGGGGCGCGCGTGGAACACGTCGCGTCGCCGCCTCGGGTCCAGATGTGTAGTGGGCGACGGACGCCCCCGAGTCCGTCTCCCCTGGACCCATTTAGGGGGGCTGGAAGAGGGCGTTGTCCGCCCTCCGCCGACGCCCGGTGCGTCTGCTGCGGGCCGGGTGAGAGGATGTGATCTCCCTCTCCCTTTCCGCAGCTTCCTTCCGCGAGATGACTGTCTCGAAGAAGGAAACCAGGCGTCCCAGGACTCCTCGCTGCCAACCATCGAGTTCACGACGGCCGGCAGCGACAGGTCACTGCCTACTCCAGAAATGAGGGCACGGCGCTGCTCCTCCCAAGCGGCACACTCTGCGAGCATATGCAGCGCCGTGTCCTCCCGACAGTTGACGCAGTGGTGACACCGGGCGTCCGGCTCCCTGTTTATGCGACACAGGTACTTCCCGAAGCAGCCATGCCCCGAGAGTACCTGCGTCACCCGAAACGACAGGGAGCCGTGCCTCCTCCCGAGCCAACGCTCGAGCACCGGCCGGACCGCCTCGATAGTGACGAGGCCGGCGGTTGGGCGCGAGAGCCTGTCCCGCCATTCCGCCACCAGGGCCTCGCGAAGCTGCGACCGACGCAGCTCCATGTGTTGCTGCATCGGCCGCTCGCCTTGCGCCAGCATCTCCTCGCGCCACCGGTACAGTGACGCAAGTACTTTCGCCTCGAGGTCCCAGGGCGGGGATCCGGCCAGTACATAGGCCGCCTCGTAGGAGACCGTGCGATATCCCCTGATGACTCTGACGGCCATAGCTCTCTGCGGTCTCCGCAGAACAGCAATGCTACCGGCCGTCAGGTCAGCTGCCCAGATTGGGGCCCCGTACAGGGCCATCGACCGCACGATCCCCACGTAGAGCCGCCTACAGGCCGCGCTCGGGCCCCTCAGATTGGGAAGCAGCGTTGACAGCGCCCCAGCCGCGCCCATCAACTTAGGCACCAGCCGCCGGAAGTGGGGTCCGAAGTCCCACCGGCTGTCGAGCACCAATCCCAGGTACTTCATGGTAGGCTCGACAGCGATCCGGACCCCCCCGACCACAATATGTGATCCGGGCGGCGGCGCCCACCGGGGACCATGGAACATCATGGCCTCCGACTTGTTGAGGACCACCTCCAGGCCGAGGCGCCGGATGCAGCTCACCACCTGTGAGACCGCAGCCGTCGCCAGCAACGCTGCCTCCCTGTGCGAACTCCCACGGGCCGTGACCAGCGTGTCGTCCGCATAACACGTCAGGTCCACGCCCGGCTGGAGGTCGCCCCTCAGCACCCAGTCGTACCCGATGTTCCACAGGAGTGGGCCCAAAACCGAACCCTGTGGAACACCGCACGACATTGAGTGCCGGTGTCCGCCATCTCGTCCCACGTAGGTGACACACCTCTCCGCCAGGTAAGCCCCAACGATGTGGCGGAGGTAGGAAGGCACCCGATGATATCGCAGTGCCTCCCGAATGCAACTCCAGGGCAGGGTGTTGAAGGCGTTGGAGATGTCCAAGGACACCGCCAACATCACCCCACCCCGGGACACTGCTTCCTCCGCCAGGACTCTCACCCTCGACACAGCGTGGATGGTAGAGCGCCCATGCCGAAAGCCGAACTGGCTCTCGTCCAGGTCCGGCCCCTCTCCGCACAAGTGGCCGACGAGGCGGGCTGCGATTATCCGCTCGAGCAGCTTGCCCACCTCGTCCAGCAGCACTATGGGCCGGTACCCGGACGGCGAGTCTGCAGGGCGCCCCGCCTTTCTGAGCAGGACCAGACGACCATGTTTCCACAAAGTGGGAAACTGGCCCCGCTCAAGGCACGCTGTGTAGAGTCCCGTCAGTTGGGGACCTAGCTCTTTCAGAGCGAGGGCCAACGCACAACCGTAAATCCCGTCGGGCCCCGGAGCCACGTTCTTGGCCCGGAGCCGCATCACGGCCGCCCTCAACTCTTCTTGTGTCACCTCTGGGACGCTGATGGCGTTATCCTCTGTAGGCTCTGCGGCTGTGGGCAAAACCATCGGTGGTGGCGTGTGCTCCGCTCTTGCCGGGAAGAGGGCTGCCACTACTTCCTCCAGCAGCTCGGGTTGGAGACTCTCCGTGAGTGGAGGCGCCGCGGCTCGAAGTTACCCTCGAACCGCACGATAAGGGCGCCCCCACGTATCTCCGTCCAGAGTCTCCCACATCTCCTCCCTGGCTCGCGTCTTGGCTTCACCGATGGCCAGCCGCAGAGCCTCCTTCGCCGCGCGGTACACCTCATACAGCGCGGCCTCTTCGTCAGGGACCCGACGACGTGTCCTCCAGTATCGGGTGTACTGGCGTCTGACCGCCACGCACGCGACGCGCAATTGCGGGATCTCGGTGGTCCACCAGTACACCTGGCGCCTTCCTGTATGTGTGTGGACCAGGGGCATAGACGCGTCGCAGATTTGCGTCATCGCCCCGCGTAACCACAGCGCCTCCTCTTCGACGTCGACGGGTCCGTTCGTCGCCGGCTCCCGGTACCAGGCCTGGACAATGGCGGCCTCCTCGAGAAGTTCCCTGTCGATGCGCTTACGCGCCCAGCGTGGACCGTCCACCCGCGGGGCCGGTGGACCGCGGCCGCCAGTGGTCTGGGCGGAGACGTCGAAACGGATGTACCGATGATCCGACAACGTCTCCACCTCCACGGCGACACGCCAGTCGCGGAAACGGCTCGCGACAGCAGGGCTAGCGAACGAGACGTCCACTATTGAACCGCCCCGCTGCCGCACGCAAGTGTGGACCGACCCCCGATTTAAGACGGTCAGGCCAGTCGTGACCACCCACTCCTCCAGCACCTCACCCCGGGCATCCGTCACCGGAGATCCCCACGTAGAAGACTTGGCGTTGAGATCCCCGAGCAACAGCACGGGGCGAGGGTGGAGCCGGCCTACGACGGCACCCAACTCGACAAGGAAGTTCTCGAAGTCGGCGAGACTCTTGTTGGGTGAAAAATACGCCCCAATCGTACCAATTCCGTCCACGAGGGCTGCTACCCAGCCGTGCCCTCGGGACGGGTGGACCAGAGCCCCGCCAATGATGGCCACCAAGCCGTCCAAGTCTCCCAACCAGTTATCCCTGGGGGGGACAAAGTACGGCTCGGCGACCACCGCCACGAAATCGACCACTCCGCCATGCTCTGGAGCAAGAGATCCTGAGCTCTGGCGCAGTGGTTGATGTTGCCCTGGAGGAAATGAAACAGCGCCATTAGGCCGTGTCCATTCCCTCCGCACCCATCTCAGGCCGGGAGTCGGCCGAAGAGCAGCCAGGCTGTCGGGGGGGTAAAGAGCCCCCGGCAGCCTTGGCTCCCTTTTTCTCCCTCGTGGCGGTAGCGCCACAGGCCTTCCCGCCCGCTCTGTGCCCCGCGGGCCTCCCTGCAGCTGTACAGAGGCTGCAGTTTGGCGCCGCAGAGCACTGGGCCGCCTAGTGGCCGGGCTGGCCGCAGCGATAACACTCGTCGCTGCGGTCCGTTTCAGCGGTGCACCGCGCCCGGACATGCCCAATGTCCAGGCATCGGTAGCACCGCATAGCCCTGGGCTGCACCAGCTTGACCCTGGCCGCAACCCATCCCACCAACAGTCGCCCAGCACTGGCGACCTTATTCGCCGCCGCCACCGGACACCGCACCCAGATGAATCCGAGTCCGGAGGCGTCGGCGCGAATGTCGCCCGTCCGCACATCCTCGGGTCGACATCCACCGACCCGGGCGACGGCCGCCAAGACCTCAGCCGGAGTCGCCGAGTCATCCAGGCCGTCGACGCGCAGCTCCACGGTCTTCACCGGCCTGGACACCCGCACGTCCTCCGGGTTGAGGGCCTCCCTCAACTTGGCGGCCAGGATGTCCGCCTTCGCCCCGCTGGAGTCACCCGACACCTCAAGCAGCCGCGCCCCCGTCACCGCCGACTTTATCCTGAAGCCGGACGGTGTGCCAAGGTCGGGGAACGCGACTTTGGCTTTTGCCTCCGTCAGGACCGCCTTGTATGTAATGCCCCTTTCAACGGCTCTGGGCTGCAGTGTTATCACTACAGCCGCGGAGCGTGGGCCTCTGACCTTAGGCGGTCCCTTCGCCTTCTGAGGTGCCGGTGTTGGTGCCGGTGGCGCCGCCTTCTTCTTTTTGCGGCCCCTTTTGACGACTGTCGACCAGGCCTCAGTGCTAGGCCCAGGCGCAGCCGCTGGAGGTCCCGCTGTCCGGGAGGTCGGCATTTGGGACGCGGGCTTTGAGGCCACTGTCGTTCCTGGTCGGCTTGGTTTAGCCGCCGCGGCCACCGCGGCCGCCGGACCCCGTTCGTGGACAACCTTCCTCCTCCGCCCGTCCCCGGCGAGTGGAGGGCGGACGGACTCCGCTGGGAGGAGCCTCGCCTCTATGGCCTCGAAACGGGCACCGACCATCTTACCGCACTGCATCATGCAGACGCGGACGATCTTTTCGACCTCCGCATCCACAAGTGCAGGGGTCGAGAAAGAGGCCGGCGATGGAGCCGGCGATGGGGTCGCCACAGGAGAGGACCCGGCAACTGCGGGAGCTGTCCTTTGGGCGGCAACCTGCCGCTTGAGGTCCTCCAGCTCCGATCGGAGACGGTCGTTCTCCCCTCACAACTTCGCCGTCTCCTCGGTGCCGGTGCGATTGGCGAGGACCTCAACCACCTCCTGGATGCCGTCAGCCGCCTCCTTCAGAGCTCGAGTGAACGTGCCCTTCAGGTTGCCCGATTTGGTGGCAACCCTCAGAACCACGTCCACTCCGTCTAAAACCTGGCGACTGAGCGCCACCGCCGATGAGCTCCCTGCAGCCATCCGAGCGGAGCGCCGCTCTCGAGCCTGCCGGGCCAACTCGCTGACCTCGTCAGCCGCGGCTTCCTTTCGCTGCAACCGCCTCGCAGCAGCGGCCTCCGCACGGTTGCTGCCCAGCAGGGACACAGTGGAGCCCCCGCTCGAGTCAGCCATGGCTAGCCCAGGGTCGCTCTCCACGCCCTCCACATGCTCCACTGGAGCTGCCGCAACAAAGCGACCCTGCCCGTCACGCTCTGGCATCCGAGCGATGACTACGCTCGGATCCGCGCGAACCTTTCCTCAACCTAACCTAACCTACTTGTCTGGTCCACCAACATATCCACCAACATTTCCACCAACATATCCACCAACATTTCCACCAACTACCACCACCATTTCTCGGATATCACTGGGAAGTTTGATATAGAATCAACAAGGTCATTCGTTGAATAAAGAATATGATGTGAGCATTATGCAGAAAATAATAATCTTGTTTACGACTTATTAATTTTTCATAACAATATTTATTTATTTATACCACATACACTACCATGACAGTTTACCCATTGCGATAGCGTATACATAACATTTTTTAACTTAGGAATAACTAATACATATCTTCTTGTCTAGACAACAATAAACTTATGGCCAAAGTGAACTCATTCAGTGAACAATAGAACAAATCAATACTATCAGTAACCGCATTGAGCGCGCGCAGCGCTCGCATCAGAGGCGCGCGCTGCAACAAGTTGGTCCGCGCGCGGGGCACCAACAGCAGTGGCGGCCGCCGCCTCCGCCCCACGTACTCTTCCGGGACGCATAGTTGTAGCTCGTGCAAGACGCAAGCGTTATTACTTACTCCACGCATTACTTTAAATAAGTAGATGGCTAAAGCTACCTCCCTACGTATTTCCAATTTCCAATACCCTACCATACCTAGAACAAATAAAGTAGGATACAATAGTGGAAAGCCTGGGTACACTCCATATAATTTAAAATATAAAAATCTGATGAACCTATTTTGTATCTTTTCCAACATTGTTATATATTTAGTCTCATGTGGTGACCAAATTATAGAATTACATTCTAGGTATGATCTTACAAGTGCTTCATATAAAGCTTTCAATGCTAACATGTTGGTGAACCGACCAGCCTCTCGTAAAACCAAACCCAGGCCCCGAAACGCTTTTTTACAAACGCTGATGATGTGGGTCCTAAAATTAACATCAGCGGTGAAGTGTATTCCTAGGTCCTTGACTTCAGCGACTCGCTGAAAGGGCTGTCCATTCATGTGGTACTGGTAGTGAAGCTGGGTATGCGCGCGACTAAAGGATAACACTGAACACTTTGCTACGTTAAAGAATAATTTATTCTTTATACTCCATTCAGCCACCCTTTGAATGTCCTGTTGTAGTAACTTACAATCAGTGTTATCCGATATTTTCTGTACCAATTTCAGGTCATCAGCAAACAGCAAGCATGTGGAGCTATTAACGACTTCAGGAAGGTCGTTTATCGCTAAAATAAATAAAAAAGGACCCAGGTTACTTCCTTGGCTGACACCGGATCTCGTAAAATATACCTCAGAAAGGTATCCACTACAATCCACATATTGACACCTATCCCTTAGGTAGTTCGAGAAAAATGTAAGCATATGTGGCGTGCATCCTACATTAGCCAATTTCGATAAAAGGACGTCATTGTCGACTGTATCGAACGCCTTTCTAAAGTCGAAATACGCCACGTCTACCTGGTGACCAGCATCCACCGATGGTACTAAATTTGTCATTAAATGTAGCAAGTTCCCAGCTGTCCCAGGCCCGGAACCCATGCTGTGCATCGGACAACTGGGCACTTACCTGTGCATAAAGGCAACTATGGATAGTCATTTCAAATACCTTGGCCGGCGTACATAGAACTGCTACAGGGCGATAATCACCAGGATCAGGATCAGGACGTCCCTTGCCTTTAGGCACCGGCACTACTCGAGTAAGTTTCCATCGATCCGGGTACTTTGCGGTCGTAATGCAAGCGTTGAACAAATGAAGTAATGGCTCTATCAATACCATACGACAATCCTTAAAAATAAACGGCGGCATACCATCGGGCCCCACTGAGCGCTTGGGCGGCAAGTGTGCGAGTGCGCAACGCACGTCATCAGCGCGCAGTTGCCTGATGTTGGCCCAAGCGCCCGGCGCCGACACCGCCGCCGCACACGCCGCCGACACGCTCAGTGAAGCCGGTTCATTGTTGTACACAGATTCAAAAAACTGCGCGAATTCCGCGGCGCATTCAGCTTCCGATAAAGCTCGACCATCCTTTACTAACTTGTGCTTGTTTACGTTACCTTTTCTAGATCGAATGTAGCCCCAAAATGCGCGAGGATCAGTCGTCAGATGGTTTTGCACGCGGTCTCGATACTGATCGTACGCATTCTCTTTTTGAACTTTTACCTTTGTTCTACACCGAGCAAACGCCTGATAATCACTGTGCGATTTAGTCAATTTGTAATTTTTATGAAGATAATGTTTATACTTAATATCTCGGATAATTGCTGATGTGTACCATACAGGGTAATTATGTCTAGTATTTTTAGGGTTATTATATTTTACAAGGATGCAAATGTCGAAAGCTTCGTAGATCTTACTGTAAAATAAATTTAAAGCTGCATCAGGATCATCCAGAAGGTATAAGTCGGTCCAATCTATCATACCTAATAAATAATATAAATGATGGAAGTCTGCCTTATTAAAGTTCCACTGCTTACGCGGTATGGCAGAGTGCGGGTCACGAGGTGATGGGGGGGGGGAGAGTCGGAGGGTGGCGGCGGCGGCGGCGCGCCAAGCTCGAAGCGCACCGCGAGTGGCGGATGGTACGCGTCGACGGGCTCCAGGCCCTCGTCCGCCGCGTTCACCGACACGCCGCTGCTCGCGCTCAACACTAGTTCTAATTGCCTACCGCTGCAGTTATCTACGGTATTATACTGAATGAGTTTACCAAAAGCCATAAAATATTCATAGTAATAACTTACAAAAATATTGCAAGAAAACAAATTGTAATCTCCTAATATGACTAGGTTTATTCCATATTTAAAACATATTTTTTTCTAATAAATTAAACATTAGCATATACTCAGTCTCATCGGTTTGGAGTGGAATATATAACACACAGCAGGTAAATATATAGCGATTTTTCACATAAACTGCAGCACAAATTAGTTCAAACTTACACTTGTTTATGTCAATATCATCGGAAATCGTCACCTGACGTAATACGAACCGCGGTGTGGCCACTAAAAGCACGCCGCCGTGCTTTCGCCCGTCCGTTCGATCACATCGTAACACTTGGTACCCCAGTAAAGCGAATTCCGCGTTATGAATAGCGTCATTTAAACCAGATTCGGTTATTGCGAATAAATCCGATCCTGATGACTCCAGAAAAGATAGGAATTTTGAAGTCTTAGTACGCAGTCCTCTGACATATATTAATAGATTAACTGGTTCTGTTGGGTTGTTTTGGCTGGGTGACGAACCAAATCCACTCACAAAATTCTACATTTATCGGCCATATTTCGGGATCACAAAGTTTTTCACAGTTACTTTCAGATACACCGATCTTAAACGACACATAATCACGTTCAGTTTTGGGTTTCAATTGTTCTATAATGATATCTGCGCAGTTTCCTAAATTATTTTTGATGTATGCCTCTAAACTATCTACTGTTGTAGTTTTGTCTAATCTCCATATATGTAGAAACTTCTTACGTTCCACTGCTTTAAGAGAATCGATTGATGTATTACCACCTCTTTTAATTAAATTTTTCTTTATATTTCTTCTTACTTGAATCCAAGAATCACCATTATTATCACTGCGGACGCTATCAGTGACCGCCGCTGGTATCGCGGCCATCCCCGCGTAAGTACTTGTCGGCCCGGGTACAGTCCGCGGAGCCGCGGACACCGGGTGAGATTCCGCCGCCGCGGCCGCCGTTTTAAAATGAATGTCTCCGTGGCCTTTGGGGGTCGGTGGTGGCTGGGCAATAGTAGCCAAGGGCATGATAGAAGTTGTACGAGTAGTTCCTTTATGTTGTAATTTAAGCTCGTGGTTCTTAAATTGTTTCTTCCCTACGGTTTGCGGCCCCTGAGTTTTGAGGGTCGCTATCTCGTTCTCGTATGAAATACATTTCTTATTAGTAATTTCCAATTCCTTACGTAATTTACTATTTTCTAATACTAATATTGAGACACAATCTTTAATTTCTCCCAAGATCTTAGTTTCAAGAGCATTCAACTTTTCCACTATCACACTATTTACTTTTTCCATTAAGTTCGCCATGATATCAGGCTCCACCAGCATGAATGAATCTGTATTCTTCTGGGTCTTGATCTCTTTCACGCTGCTGGCACGAACTGGGGTTTCGTCAGTTACGCGCCTGCGCTGGGTTATATTTGAACAGGACTCACACTGGAAATTACGCTTCAATTGGACTTGTTCCTCTCGGAACGAAGATGAAGTGATATTCAGACATCTATAGTGGAATTCTGTTTCGCATCCAGTATCTCAACAATTCCCCTAGATCAATGTTCGTGTTGCAAATAGTGCAAGTCATTTTCATTCTCAGTTATACAATCACTATTTCGCCGCGGCGTCGTCGGTGCGGTGTGACTGAGAGAGAGCGAGGATTTACGTAAGTGTGAAAGAGTACGCCGCGCGCTACCAACTCGCGCCGCTTAACACGAATCCGTTGGTTTGCACTTGAAATAAAGTTTAATAGAAACAATACAATAAGGTCACAATTTAACACTGTACTCCACCTCCTCCGAATGTATTGACATTAGATGTCCACTGTATTTCCATTGTCTTAACGTCACAATCGAATTTAACTATTTAAAATCAAAATCTCCGGGAGCGCGATGTGTCCCGCTCGACCGGCGACCGCGCGACTATATATCAAAAGGTGTGTTGTGAGGATATTATTATTATTAGGTCTTTACCTATGAAATTGCCGTTCTGCAGTACTGGCCATTTCAAATCAAAATAATTTTTGTTTGGCTAAGAATTCTAATTTCAAATTAATTTTATTTTAAAAACATGGATTCTTTTTTCCAAAAGTAGTCATTTCTTTATTGATTAGTGTTACATTTTCATCGCATTTCAATCTTTTTCGTCATCATGGATACGTTAAAAATTCGAGTAATTATGGAATATGAGTACCGTCGTGGCAGCAACGCGGCACAAGCGGCACGCAACATCAACGACGTTTACGGAGCTAACACTACAAACCAACGCACCACCTGTTATTGGTTTGCTCGCTTCCGTTCTGGAAATTTCGACCTGAAAAATGAACCTCGCGGTCGTCCGAAGACTTTGGTCGACAATGACGAATTAAAGGCGGTTGTGGAAGCTGATGATACACAATCTACGGCTGAATTAGCAGCAGCTTTCGACGTTAGCGTCAAAACAATATTGGTCCATTTGCGTCAAATTGGCAAGGTAAAAAAGCTTGACAAATGGGTGCCCCACGAACTCAATGATCGCCAGCGCGAAGTACGCGTCGAGACGTGCCTTGCACTGCTCAACAGACACACAAATGAAGGAATTTTGAACCGCATTGTTACCTGCGATGAAAAATGGATTCTGTTTGATAACCGCAAGCGCTCAGCAAGTTGGTTGGATCCTGGTTCAGCACCTAAACAATGCCCTAAACGAAAACTTACCCCTAGAAAAGTGATGGTCACTGTTTGGTGGTCTAGCGCCGGTGTGATTCATCACAGCTTCTTACCAAACGGGGTGAGCATTACTGCAGATGTGTACTGTGAAGAACTGAGCACAATGATGGAGAAGCTGGCGCATCTCCAACCAGCATTGGTCAATCGCTCGTCTCCGCTGCTCCTGCACGACAACGCGCGACCTCATACTGCACAGCAGACGGTCTCCAAGTTGCAAGAACTGGGGTTGGAAGCTCTCCGTCATCCGCCCTACTCACCAGACCTTGCGCCTACAGACTACTACTTTTTCCAGAATTTGGATAACTTCTTGGCGGGAAAAAAATTCAATACCCGAGAGGCAGTACAAAATGCCTTTGAAGAATTTGTTGCCTCCCGTCCAGCTGATTTCTTTAAGAAGGGCATCAATAAACTGCCACTGCGTTGGCAAAGATGCATTGATTGCATGGGTGATTACTTCGATTAATACAAATAAAAAAATTCATGAAAAAAATTCGTTTAAATTTTTTCATACAAAACGGCAATTTCATAGGTAAAGACCTATTATTATAAAACTGATACCGATATGGTGATGAAAATTTATTAGCTATATATACCTATATTCATAAATTCCATTCCTATATACATTAATCTACCGGTGAATATGTTGGTGGAAATGTTGGTGGATGTGTTGGTGAATATGTTGGTGGATATGTTGGTGGAAATGTTGGTGGATAAGTTGGTGGATATGTTGGTGGAAGTGTTGGTGGAAATCTTGGTGGATATGTTGGTGGAAATGTTGGTGGATATGTTGGTGGATAAGTTGGTGGACATGTTGTTGAATATGTTGGTGGATATGTTGGTGCATATGTTGGTGGATATGTTGGTGGAAATGTTGGTGGATAAGTTGGTGGAAATGTTGGTGGATATGTTGGTGGAAATGAATATAGGTTTATGAATATAGGTATATATAGCTAATAAATTTTCATCACCATATCGGTATCAGTTTTATAATAATATCCTCACAACACACCTTTGATATATTGTTATGAAAAAATTATTAATAAGTCGTAAACAAGATTATTATTTTCTGCATAATGCTCCCATAATATTCTTTATTCAACGAATGACCTTGTTGATTCTATATCAAAGTTCCCAGTGATATCCGAGAAATGTCTATGGTGGTGGTGGTTGGTGGAAATGTTGGTGGATATGTTGGTGGATATGTTGGTGGATAAGTTGGTGGATATGTTGTTGAATATGTTGGTGGATATGTTGGTGCATATGTTGGTGAATATGTTGGTGGAAATGTTGGTGGATAAGTTGGTGGAAATGTTGGTGGATATGTTGGTGGAAATCTTGGTGGATATGTTGGTAGATGTTGGTGGATATGTTGGTGGATGTTGGTGGAAATGTTGGTGGATATGTTGGTGGAAATGTAGGTGGAAATGTTGGTGGATATTTTGGTGGATATGTTGGTGGAAATGTTGGTAGAAATGTTAGAAATGGCTGGGAAAGGACATAGGCTATTTTTAATGCGACAAAGGGTTGTAAGTGGTTCAAAGGGGGGATGAACAGTTGTGTAGAAGATTATGATTATATTGTAGTCTGCGTTTCGCCTGTGTTTGAAGTTCTATTTTGGATGGGTACAATCGAGGATAATTTTAATATCATGCTAACTTAGTCTATTTTTTTATTATAAGCATAAAATGCAGTTTCATATCTGAGCCTTAGATAATGAAGCACACTGAAGCGATTTTGTGTTATGAGTGCAATTCTTTTCGGTGCATATTTTGCGGAGTATCTAGAAAAAACATTAAATAAAGCTCAAACCACCAAGCAAGTTATAATAGAACCGATAAAACCTGCCACTTATAATGCTGGAAGTATTGTACTTTCAGCATTATAAGTGGCAGCTCTACTTCTTATACTTACGAAAGAGTATTTAAACCTACAGTAATACTTACTTCAATCTCTTCTCCAAGTTTCGTTTCCAATTTTCGGGGTTCCTTTACCGGTTCCGTGTTTGTTTTCAACCTAACAATGATGGCCGGATTTGATACTCAACAGCAATTTTAAATTGATTTTTTGACGCCATATAACCGCCTTTGACACCAAAAGAGGAAATCTAGGATCGTTATTTTAAATTTTCTGTGCGATCACATAAAAATATCATTTTTGACAGATTGCCGGCTTTGTTTCTATACGACTCATATATGATATTATTATATCTATATAAATGTACATTGCGCGAAATTCGATGATCAAACTCTTAATATCGTTATTTTTGTTCAAATTGTTTGAATGAATAATTATTTTGGTTTGTAATTAAACTATAAATACCTAATTATTTATACCTAGATATTTTCTTTTTTTTTATAGAGAAGAAAAGCATAAAGAGCTAAAAATGAACTAAAAAGAAAAAAACAAAGGAAAAAAAATACTGCATTAATAAAATAAATAATTAAGTATAATTGCTTAAGTTGATAAAAAATGCTATGCAATAGCTTTACCGCGGCAGTCTCCGAGTGCCACACGTCTTTTTTTTATATCGGAGGGCGACGAACGAGCAAGTGGGTCACCTGATGGTAAGTGATCACCGCCGCCCATGGACACTCGCGACTCCTCTGGTGTCACGAGTGTCCATGGGCGTTGCCGGCCTTTTAGAGTCAGCAAACAAGTGTTGCTGACCCTTCCCCCCACCCCAATGAGCTCTGGCGACCTTACTCACACTCGGAAACACAATATTAAAATTATTAATGTTATTTTAAGGAATGTCTTCTGTAAGGTTGAGGTACTTCCGCCGTCGGGCTGCTCTTTGAGCGAATGAACGCTATGCCCTACCTCTCTTAAAAGTTTTTATTTTATGCAAAATACACAATAAATAATGTATATTGCATGTTATAATCGAATCTAATTTATAACTAATTATATAGATAACCTTAATATAAATACAGTTATGTCCAAAGAGATAATTGACGGTCGGACGGACGTTGAGAAAATGACGGTCACCGTAGCTTAATTGGTAGTGCTCCTGCCTACGAAGCTGGTGGTCCTGGGTTCGAATCCCGGTAAGTGCAAATATTTGTGTGATGAGCACGAATATTTGTTTCTGAGTCATGGATGATTTCTATCTATATAAGTATTTATCTATCTATATAAGTATGTATATCGTCGCCTGGTACCCATAGTACAAGCTTTGCTTAGTTTGGGGCTAGGATGATCTGTGTGACATTGTCCCGAGATATTATTATTATTATAATTGATGTGGCAAAAAATGTTTCATGCGCGACTCATTATCTGTTTAGGAACTTGTTTTGATATAACTCATACTCACTTGTTTATTGTTACGTAATAATAATATTAAAAATGTCCTCCTAGCCGAATGTCGGCTAAGGCGGAAGAGATAAGCCATCTGCGTGGGACATATTATAGAGCATAACTGTGTGCGCAAGCAGAGGAGCACTTTCTATTCCATTACTCTCATAATCCGATGGGACGACTAGCGACACGACTGAAAAGAGGCACAGGAGTATAAAACCGTCAACTCCAAGAATTCGGGCTGATTGTGAGAAATTTTTCTTTTTACAACAAAATCCCAAAATCACTCTTGGCCCAACCCGGGATTTGAACCCAGGACCTCGTTTGATTCTACCCATACATAAATATCATTATAAATTGTTTAACTGGTATTGTTTAATTAGTTCAGTTACAAAGAAAGATAGCCCCCTTAAATAACGTCCAATATGATGTTGCATGTATACGCTCAAAAACAGTGTTGTCTTGTCACTTTGATAATTACGTACTTACTAAAGCTAACCTTTGTTGAACCATAACTATAGAAACTCAACAATACAAAGTAAATACCAAACTCACATTGTAAAATAATGTAATGACTCAGCACTGAAGCCAGAAGATTTCTCCAAAAAGATATTTCGCAACCTAGAAATTTAAAAAAATACTGCACGAGTGACGCAGCGGTTAAGACAGCCGCCTCGCCGCTTCGTTTCCCAGGTTCGAGTGTCGTCCAGTACATCTATTTGTGTGATCGATAAATAGTTGTTCTGAGTGTGAATGTACTTTGTATCCGTCAATTATGTATGTAAGTACCCCGTGACACTGAGATTTATTTCCCTAGTGCGGGAGTTGTTCAAATAAAGTGGACCAAATATGTTTGCCGTTTGAAAGGGCTTTCCGTACAAGTATAAGATAGGCTGGTCGATTGTTTATTTGCTGGTACTATGTTATTTACATTATAAATGAACAGGGCCATCATTAAGACGCTGATATCAGCCAAATTGGTGTTTTTCCGCAAGGTTTTACCCAATACTAGGACTATCCATATAATGTTAGTATAACTTAGCCTAATGTTAGTATCAATTACATTAATTATATTAAGGGTGTCTGAACTCTTACCCACCTGTACAAAAGGGGAGAGTCCCACCGATCAGAAAACACATTCAGGATGCCATTGGAGGAGAAGCGCAAGCGCTCCATCATGGAAGCGCAGCGCCTCCGCATGATCGCGGCGAACCCGTCGACGCACGACTCCGCGAACAAGTTTTTAGACCTTGTTAAACATTTACGCTAAACTGTATTATACAAAACTCAGATTTAATTGTTTTTTATTATATGGACTACAATTTATGATAAGCAAAGATTAGATTGATAAAAATAATAAAATACACTCACACAGAAAAAGTACAAATACATTGGATATAATGTAAACATGACACAATATGTATAATGTACAACAAACGGTCGTATCGCCTTATGTGATCTCTCCCTGACAACTTTTAGATGTATAGGAACTTTAAACATCATCACATCATACACTAAATATATGTTTTCTGTAGTTCTGTTTTCTGGTAGTCATACGGGCGAAACTCTCCTGCGAGCGTCGTAACCCGCTTGTAACAAGAATACTTTGGAGGTTAAAGCTGTGTGTGCTAAATATGTGATATCACTCGTTATAGACCCTAAACTTGAACCCTGTATTATTACAGTATATTGGGTAGAAATAGCAAACGCTTAGCTCATGGCTTTTTAGATTGGTATAAGATATAATAATAATATCCTGGGACATTATTTACACACGGCCATCTGATCCCAAACTAAGCGGAGCTTGTACATACTATGGAAATTATATAACTGATATACTACATATACTATTTTTTCTTTTGAAAATACATACTTATATAGATAATTACACCTAGACAGGACAAACAGAGATGTTCATGAACACAAATATCTGTCTTGGGCGGGAATCGAACCCACGACCTCCGGCGTGAAAAGCAAACATTTGCCAACCACGCCAACAGACTCGTCAAAATCTATCTATCTGATTACATAGACACACTATAACATTTTTGTTTAGTTTATCAGCAAAGCCTCCCTCCTGGTTGATTTTAGGCCATGATGCCTAGTCGACAAGACCAGAAAGAGGACACATACAAGACCTATGGCTTTACGTGTTCTTCGAGGCGCGCGGGATGTATTTTTGCCTCCTCCAGACTCCGATGATAGTGATAATATTCAAAAGAATCCTAATATCTGGGATAGGATCCCAGAGTATCATCATCTACGGTTGAATACGATAACACTAGACCAACGTGGCAGTTAGCAATCAACTAATAAGTTCTCATATTGATAAAGAATATTTCTATAGAATAGACTTAGTTGACTCGTCGGAATTCAGCGATTTAGTATATGTTATCGAAACCTTAATTAAGTCCCCGATGAGATATAAAACGGTCAACATCAATAGTTTGGGTACATGCTCATATGTAAATTCTGTCATAAAACTGATTAAGTAGTACAAGTTACAGTACAACTAAAATCGAAGCTTATGAATCAGTTCGACTAATTTCTTTCTTAGGATGGAACGCTGTGATTACTTGCTGATTTGAAGCCGTCAGGCAATTTGCCAATAAAAAGGTTTCGTTCATCTCTAATTCAATATTACGTGCCGATTTTTTGCGTATATGAATTAAACTCGCTTATCAACTCAACTATTACTAAACATAGTATATGCAAAAAAAATCTCACGTCATATGCAGCCTTTTTGTACATGGCTCTACATTTTTTTTCACGATATGGACGGGGTCATCTTCTAAAGGTATTTTAATGGATTTTATTGATTATTATGCTTTATTCCTAAGTTGCTGTGTGGTGATGGCATAGAATATCATCACCCCATCTCATCCCGTGGTAGGCGTTGAAATCTTCTGAGGGAATACCTACCAGAGAACGGGCAGCAGCGTTTTTTTTCTGTAAAATATGACCATCAAACTGCGATCGCCAAGCCGTCTGACAAGCGTGGCGATTATGGCATATCGTCGTATCGTATCATATAGGCCTTATTCTTTGGGTAGTTTTTTGTCCAGCAGTGGACGTACTTTTGCTGACATGATGATGATGATGAGTAGTATTTTATTAGTAAGTGTGACGCCGCGGTTAAGGCTAAGTTAAAGCTAAGTTCGTCACTTTATGTGTGTCATCCATAACTAGTTGTTCTGAGTATGGGTGTACTTTGTGTCCATCGATTACAAATACCTATGTTTATAGAGAACCAAACGATACAGTCATTAATATGTTAGTGCGGTAATTAAATATAAAATATTGATTTCACTAATAGCTCGTTTAAAAATGTTTCAATGTAATTTTTTTTATACTAGCCTCGCTAGACACATGTGTACCACTGCTGAGCAAAAGCCTCTCCCTTTGTCATCCAGATGTTCCTCTTTTGCAATGTCAGGCCACACATCACAAAATGAGTTCAGGTCATCACACCACCATCTCCGTTTGGGCTTGAATGTTATTGACGATATTTTTTCTCAGTATCATTGTAACTATCCTAGCAGGTATATGACACTTAACCTTTATTTGATCCGTATCAACACACATAAATACGTGTGTATGATAAATATAATTCATTTTGAATTTATAATACCACGTCATAGCTTTTAATAGACCGAAACTAATGACAGTTTCTTCTATGCTTGATCAAATCGGGGTGAATTCCCAATTAATTCCATGAAAATTCGTTAGCCCTTTTAAATGTTAGAGCTTTATTTCTTACTAGCTGTGCCCCGCGGTTTTACCCGTGGTTAAGCTTTATAAATTATAGCCTATGTGTTAATCGAGGGTGTCAGGTAACTCCATACCAAATTTTATTAAAACCGCTTCAGCCGCTCAGACGTGAAGAAGTAACAAAGATACTCACTCACACACTCACAAACTTTCGCCTTTATAATATTACTGTGATTAGAGTCAGATTTCGTACCACTTCCTTCTTTCAAGGTAAGGAAGAAATTTATCGATAATTTCTCCAATTCAGATTGCATATAAGTTCGATTCCAATCCGCATTTCAATTTATACAACTTAATTCAAATGTCTAGCCCCTTGATTTGGCACGTACAAATCTCAGAACATTATACCAGTGTTTTATATTTCGATTCATGTTTATAAGTAGAGTTTGTCTAATCTAAAAATGAACACTCTCTTCATTATAAAATATGATTAATTGAGCAATAAATTATAACATATACAATTGTAATAATTGTATATGTTATAATTTATTGTATGTAAGTAATTGTAAATATACAATTTGTTACCTAATAGAGTGGGATAGTTTTGGAGTCCGCTTTAACATGACACTGAAGGTTGTAAAGTGCAAGATAGCTAACTACGCAAAAAGAAATGGCCATCAAAGTTCATCGGGTGACCTACTTTGACATCTATTTTCTCATAGCCATATGAATTTCTCATAATATGCATGAGCTCCTGAAGTTTTTAATCCTTTTTATCATCATCATATCAGCCGAAAGACGCCCACTGCTTGACAAAGCACTCCGTCAAAGATCGCCACAATTGCCGGTTTCGTGCTACCAATTTACACATATGTAATATATTATGTTTAAAATCATAAACTAATTTAAATTAATTACATACTGGATTATTACGTGTTATATAAATTTGAATTTGTATATCTGTAATACCAATACAAATTAAAGTTATAATCATAATACGAATATTTGTTTCTGAGTCATGGATGTTTTCTATGTATATAAGTATTTATCTATCTATATAAGTATGTATATCGTCGCCTGGTACCCATAGTACAAGCTTTGCTTAGGTTGGGGCTAGGATGATCTGTGTGACATTGTCCCTAGATATTATTATTATGTCTTTTATTCCGTGTCATTCTTATTTCATACATTTACAAATTAGTTACAAAAAAAATATTATTATTATTATTATTTACAAATACTTACTCTTAGTCGCCAGAGTTCATCGGGGTGGGGGGAAGGGTCAGCAACACTTGTTTGCTGACTCTTAAAGGCTGAAACCGCACCAGCGAATCCTCTGGTGTTGCGAGTGTTCATTGGCGGCGGTGATCACTTACCATCAGATGACTCAGAAAAAAAAGTTCACGTGAGTGAGTTCTCGTGTTAGTTCTTCTATTTTTTACTAGCTGTCCTGACGAAACTTATACCCTCATATTTTTTTGCCGTCAATAATAATAGTCTAAAAGTCTAATATTTTAATGTCATTTCATCATGAAAATAAATAGTGCTGAAGTAACAAAGACAAAAAAAAAACAACGTCTTACAGTCTTTTGTCTCATTCACACTCACAATTTTGTGCAGTCGTTTGCAAGATATGGGCGTATAAACATTTTGGCGATTCTTTATTATTTATGTAGAAGATAAAAATTATGACAGTTTATAATTATGAGCATAATGAATATATTACCTCTATATTTAAGAAAAGGTACGGGTTACGTCTTCATTTCTAGATTATTTGGCTTATACTACCATGGTCCGTTGCTTGTGGAGGCAAATTATGTGAATCGTACTTATGGTCCTCAACGCGATTCACTTTCTCTTAGGAGTATGATTGAATACAACAGTACAATATTAATAACTGTCAAGTTAGTAGATACTATGTACTAGTAAACACAGCCTCCATAAGCGTTACATGATTGGTGGTAATGACACACAATGGTTCACACATTGTAATGGCAAGATAATTCCCACGAAAATACATAATGATTAGATGAAAAATTACAGATGATAACTATGCGCTAAATATATATTTTTTTAAAATTATACAAGTGTGTGTATGCAATACAGTGCAGTGAACTTCGTGCTTTGAACAACCTCCTTATCACCATTTTACAACTGAACACTGCCTCCCGAAATACAGATTTGTGTAATTTGGAAAAGGAACAGAAATGTGTTACTGGAATCCGAGGAAGCTATTTGATTTGACCAATGAGCACGCGCGTTGGCGGAGTATGGCTGTCAGATGGTGCCAACACATTTTGTCTAAGGTTGGTACCACGACATACTGTCAGCTAACATAGTGAATGCTATAATATATTCGACTACAAATGAAATAAACACAATATGGCACTAAACACTATTTTAACACAGAATTTTCCGAAATTGTAGTAGAGTACACTCTATCTATCATAGACAATTTCGGAAAATTACTACCTGCTTTTTATTGCACCAAAAGAAACAATATATGACTTACAAATAAGCAAATACAGGTACAATCGGCGGTCTTATCGCTTTGTACCAATCTCTTCCAGACAACCGTTGGATGGACACGGAAGACAGTAAGATAGAAAAGGCAGTAGCTGTAAGTGTACAGTCAAATATTCAAAGTTATGTACTTATTTACAATTTACATAAACAAACTTATACTTTAAATACTAATAATACTATACTATACACACAAAATATTATACATCTATTCAATTAAGAAGTTTTGAAAAAGGAGGTTACGAAAAGCAGTTAAGAGATAAAAAACAGAAATTATGAAGATAAATTAAAGCGATAAAAAGTGTTTTTTAAAGAAATTTTGATTGAAGTCAGAGTTTGTGCACGCCTTATTTCTACCGTTGCTTAATGTATATAGGGAGCTGTTAGATTAAACAAAATATTGTAAAGGAGACAGCAACAGTGATTATTTTTATACTGTAATATTTGATGACAACGATATTTTGAAGTTGTCGTTTTTGGGTCAGTCATGACGGACTAACTGAGAAGGAATATGATGATTACTCAAATTGAGTTCTAATGATAAAAAAAATTAACGAGCTTTACAATAGTCGTATAATATGATGTGTACTATGATATCATTCCGTATAATAAAATTGAGATAAAATATGTGAACCCAATTCAACGTAAGGAAAAATACTTGTCCTGTGCGGGAGTCGAGACCGAAACACTAGGGCACTGAGATAGTAGTGAGGTGACCCTCTAAACTACGTCTAAATAATATAATTACTGAACGGCTCTCCTGGTCTAATTCTGGACGTTGTATATAGCAGATATAGATACTATCATAAATACAAACCACAAGTTACTATTTCTCGTCATAGACTTTCATATATTATTTGATCTACAGAACGAAACTAACATTTTCTCCTGTTATTACCGCAATAAAACAATTTGAGGGTCCATCGTAGGGGCACTTGCTGTAGGCAGCCGCGTCCCAATTACTCACACTTTCACTATTTGTTCACCGTCTTGGACACTCACCAAAATATTGCTTCTCGTTTTTATCTCACCTACTTTTTACACCGATTGACTGCACATCGATAGACACAGTGCTACTCCCTTATCTGGAAGTATTAAGACTTATTTTTGAATACGTGATACGTATAAAATGTCTTTTAGAGATATTCGAGTAACTGAATGATTTATCGCTATTATTGGTAAAAGGAGAGTCGAGCGGAAATTTCCCAGCGGAACAAAAGGCGGTTATATAAAAAGGAATTTTATTTACAATTAAATTCTAGTTATGTATGTTATTATTAGAATACTTAGGTATAATAATCAGATCAATATGTGTCACCGTTTTGGTTTTTCAGTTTTTACACTGTTTTATTTTCTTATCTCGTTGTTCTTGTGGCTTCGAAGGCTTTTCATTCTTCACTGCACTTAGCACAGTTTGATACCATCAAGCAGTAATTGCAGTGAAGAATGAAAAAAGAAATAAATGCTTAAGTATAAGTACCTTGATCGATTAAAAAAACCGAACAACTGGAAGATCTTTGTAAACTACCGACTGCAAATTAACTGACGCACTTTGTATGAAGTACTAAAGTATTTCACATATTATGAATGATCTATACGTTGTTCAATTCCTTTGGTGGATTTTTAATCCATAACCACAGTCGACTGTACATCAGTGGATACACTTTCTTAATAAACATAAATTATTATTTGTTTCTTTAAGCCTTTATTATGTAGGCAGTAAGGGCAGCTTTCGTAGTGAACGTCTATCCACTGATGTGCCGTCGAAAGTTTATTATGGAGAAAGAAAAAGGGTCGGCATAGAGCTAGTGGTGTCATGTGTATTTTAAGCGTCATAGGCCACAGTAACCGTTTACCATTAATGAGTTATACGGTTTTTGCCGGTTTTGTAGCATAAATGTATTGTAGTATAAAGGTATAGGTATAGTATAAGGTTCGAATTAATAATTCAAATTGGAACTATGCTTAACTCAACACTATAAAGCATGCTCTCAAAGCTGATTGTTTAATCAGCTAATCACATTTGAGGCTTCATTAAACATGGATCCAAATTGAATTCTAAATACGAATCATACTAATGTAAAAGCTTTTAACCATGTCATATCTACCACATATAAAAAATTACACAAGTATTGTTGGCGCTTTTATGTTTATAATTTAGTTTAAAAGATTACTATTGTATTATATGCGTTCTTCTTTACCGAAACCTAAAGCCTTACGAACGTATTTTAATATTGACTACCATACATGTCTGTTTTACATTTCTGAACTGACAAACTCACATAACAATATTTGTCTCCCAATCAAATATCAATTTAACGGTACAAAACGAATAACCTAAACAAACATATCACAAATCAAATAAATAAATTGGGCAATAACAATCTATAAGGTAACTTTAGTATCGACGGGTAAAACCGATTCTATATGAGAAAATATTCTGGACCAACGTACGAGCCGCACTTGGGGAAATCAGGGGGCGCTTGTACAAAATCGTTTTCTTCCCCGACTTTGATTATAAAGTCTAAACCCCTGGTCCAGTGAGAAGACCTTTCGTCCCTCATCATCCAATACCCTGGATTATCAGCCTTGAATCTTAAAGCTACAGCACCAAATTTTGGTACTACTATAGTGTCTTTAATAACTGGGTCTACGAGGTTTTTTTCAAATAAGACGCCGTCTTCGTTCATACTCTTAATGGTTTCTTTATCATAACTTCTGCCCAGTTCTCTTAGTCCAACTACGTAGAAACTGTAGCCGTGAAGGTGGAATATGTGGTCGGACTCTCCACCTGCGAATAAAAAAGCAATTATTAGACACTTACTTCTATTATCGTATGGACAGTGGTGGTTACCCTAGTGTCAGAGTTGTTTAAGCCGCCCAGTAGGCCTCTGACATGGCTTACCGACTGTTATTACAACCGGGACCGACAGCTTAACGCGTCCGCCGAAGCACGGAGATACCAAGAAATTAAACCATTTTGGTAGTCTCCATCTATGGACTAGCCAAGTTGCTTAACCTCACCAATCAATTACGAACTGGTAAGAGCATCTGGCTGTGAGTGCCATTAGACACTTACAACCATGATATAATATTAATATATTATTCGAAGATACATATCAAATTGACATTGATTTACATAACGATAACAGATGACATATATTTACAAATACGATGTTAATCGTATTTAATGTTCATATTTAAATATGCATACTTTTACTTTATTGAATCATCATCATCATATCAGCCGAAAGACATTCCACTGCTGGACAAAGGCCTCCCCCAAAGATCTCCACAATTTCAATCTCTTTTTATTGAATAGTCGGTGGTAATTAGTATATTCTAGTGTCAGAGTTGTTCAAACCGCCTAGCAGGCTTCTATCATCGCTTAGTGACTGTTGACGGAACCGACTACTTAACATGCACTTCGAAGCAATGAGAAGGTCAGAAATTAGACCACTCTGCTCGTCAGTCAAATATTGGCCGCGCAATTTGATGCTTGACCTAGATCACTTGCAGACGGGTAAAGACATCTGGCTATGAATTAATTTAAAGTTAATTAGCATAAAATGTGATAAAAACTTACTAGGTTAAATTTCTGACAATATAAAAAAAATGTATATCGTTCATTCAAAACTAGAAAGTAAATTAAAAAGTAATAATTTATTATCCGTGCGAGCCCGAATTGATCTCATCTTAGTGTTATTGGTTAGGTATAGGTACTAAGTCAGCAACTAGATCGCCGTGTGGTTTCCGACCTGGGGCTCTACCGGCTAAGTCGCCGAACATCGATTTCTTAAATGGCGTTTAAATAAATAGAGGTCTTTACGGTTAAAGATTCTTAAGAATATGTACATTCACTTGCAGAGAAATTAAATACTTAATATAGGACGCCAAGCGTGGGCTACTTATCAATACTAAACTAAATAAAATACTAAATTATACAATACAAATAAACACCTAAACAATTTTACAAAAAACACTAATACACAAATTCCATACATCCATGCCGACTAGATTATAATTTTTTTTTTTTTTGTGCAAGTGCACACGGCGCTTCGCTGCTTAAATCGGCGTCAACGTTGACCGGACCATTTATGACGTCACATGTGCTCATGGAGGCCGATTTAACAATTGATAAAGTGATTTTTAACCTTAATTTATTTGAAAGCCATTTAAGAAATCGATGTTCGGTGACTTAGCCGGTAGAGCCCCTGGAAAGGATAACTGGGCCACCACATACCATCCCGTGGGTGTCGTAAAAGGCGACTAAGGGTAGGACAGCAGCGCTATCTGTGTACTATAGCTACCACCTAACTGCGGTCGCCAACTCGCATGCCAGACGCAGTGACGACGGCAAATGCCTCCAAATGGTAACGCTATAGAAATGTTTGCAGGAGGCCTATGTACAGCAGTGGACGATATCAGGCTGATAATGTATTTATATGTGTATCTTTACTAGGTATTTTCATTAGCTTACGAGAAATATATATATATATATATATATATATATTTCTCGTAAGCTAATGAAAATACCTAGTAGACTATTAAACCCAATTGATAAAAATGTCTCCTCGCACGCTCATAAAATGTCATGCATAATTATAACTAATTGTATTCACTTTCTAAAAACTTACATTATTTTATTAAGCGCCGACTAAATTGAAAAAAATATTGCTTTGATAATTTTGTTTTGATGCAGAGGATGAGAGGAAGATGTTTCAGAGGGCAGATTAAAACGTGTCAGTCACCGCTGCCGTGATAAGGCACCAGTTGTTACACGATCAACGTATGGACTTATAAGGCAACTTAAACAACGTTTACACTAGAGTAACCACTAGTCCTACGAATAAGGTAAGTTGAACTACTTTTCCAACTCCTCCTTATTACCCTCTGATTCAATTTATTGCAGGATCCTAGACAGTTGAAATGATTCCCGCACAGTCATTTCATTGGGTGCCACTATCAATCCTGGCTTACAAGTTTCCAGTGGTGGTAAGACTAAATAAGTAATACTAAATAACCCTCACGAAAAAATTAAAGAGTTTAAATTAAATTACAGGATTGGTCTATAACTTGCTATATTTACTAGCAATTTTTAGGCTTTTTTTTTAGTTTAAAATCTACAGCCGTAAAAAGTCCACTGCTAGACAGAAGCCTCCCCCGACAATCATCTTGGGGGATATTCCATAATCGCCACGCTTACTTGCCAGACGGGTTCCCGATCGCAGTATGATGGTCATAGTATAGACACCAGCACATCAAGCTACCCCAATCTGTCAAATTTCGCCAATTGAAAGTGAACCTTATTCTTATGTGATAAAATTGAAAACTTATAACAGAGACGTTGCTGCCTGTTTTCTGGAAGATATTTCCTCGGGTCGACTTTTACGCCCCTCACGGGATGCGATGGGGTTATGTTCACATTTTTAATTATTGTTGCCGATTTTGATACAAAAAGTAATATGTGTTTTGCACACTTTAAACCTATTTAATATCCTTAAAGATAAGGTCTAAAAAGTCAAGTTGTCACTGAAGCGATAATTTATTATTTTCTATAAAACAACAATTGAACACCAGCCGCCTCCACTATGTGAAAGTTGGTTTAAATATTATAAACTGAATTATATTAATGAAGACTACATTAATATTGGTTAGAAAGGATGTAAACACTTTAGATGAATGTCCCTCAGTTTTCGATTAATATACCAGAATATTCAAAATAATTTTTCACTTTTATATGTAGATTACTCAAGAAATAATAAGATTTTTGGCATACTTAACATGGCAAAATATAAAAATAAAATATACCAAAATGAAAACTTGATCTGAATATTTATAATATAATTGGATAATGTAAGTTTTTAGAAAGTGAATACAATTAGTTTTAATTATGCATGACATTTTATGAGCGTGCGAGGTAGTTTCGCGGTGATATTTGCGGCAACTTTTGGTATTTTTAACATGAGGGTTACAATTATCTTTTAATTTAAAACTTAATTCTACATTATTGAACAATACGACAAGTGTAGGCATTGCTACTTTATATGATAGTCAATATCTTCTATCTATCTATCTTCATTCTAAATTTCTATCAATTGGGTTTAATAGTCAAGCAGTGAAGAATAAACTACTTTCAGGTTGAATTAAATTTATTTAAATAAAAACGGTTTAAATAATAATTTCGATTATTTATAATAATTAATTAGGTGGCAACACTAAGCGATTATGTTTGGCAGGTAGACGAACCGAATAGATCGGTACTTCGTTCTGGAACGCGCTACGAGTTGTTCATGTGAAAATAAGGTTATATTTATTGTACTCGATTATGTGTTGTCATACATAATATCTGTTACTTGTTTAACAAGTTTTATAACTATACAAACTAACAAATAAACTGGCAGGCCTTTAAAATCTTAATCTTATGGATACTATCATCACGATAAGAAAGGATTAAAAAATATTTGAATTGAAGGGACTTTTCGACGCGCTCACCAAACTAATTATATAAATTTATTAGTTTTTTACCTGTTGAATTTAAGTATAAATTTGAGCTTAATAACATGTAATTTGTTTTCTTAGTAAGTTATAAAGACTAACGTAATAAATATATAAGATATATGGAGATAATATTGAAATATGTGTTCAATTCACTTTACGAAAGTAAAATTGTTCCCAATAATACCTAGAAAACATTTGGAAGGAGGTAAACAAGTCTTCATGTACAAGCGATTTATGAACTGCGGCAAAAAACATACGTAACCATATAAGTGCTATTTTTGATCCACACACATTTGCAATACAAACATAATAAATTGTTTATTACGTAATCTAGAACGGCATTATGTCATCGTAGCCGTGAAATTACAAACCGACATCATTTTTGTGGCAATAATATTTCGCGAAGAAACAGACAGAATATAAAAGTACATTAGGAAAGTTAGATTTGTCTTCGCGCTAACGAGGTACAATCGAGGAACCTCAATTTGGACCTGTTTCGTATAAAATTTTCGTGTCTACTAATCTAAGTTTGCTTGTCTACACCAAATTTTTATATACGATTTCAGACGTTTTCAATTAGGTAAATATAGCCAAATCAGCTAAAGTTTTTGGAACGAAGTTCCTTATCGCGCGTTGTGAAAGGGGGCTAGACGGAAAAAATTCTTACGAAAAGTTGTCACGACACTTTTTGCAGCTGTGCGGCGTGCGCATGTTTCTCTGTCTGTCTCTCTCTCTCTCTCTCTCTCTCTTATAGAAAGCAAGCCAGATATTTTCATTTCCATTTCGCATTGAACAGTGTGGTGTCGCGACGATTATTTTTGTTGAGTGTATACAGGTTTTTTGTACATAATAAATAATAAGAAATAACTTCGTTCCATCCGGGTGTCCCTTGACACCTCTCAAGTTTTCTTAATCTAATAATGTTTAGCTATTATGTATCATAGAAATAGCGAAGGCATACGAGTATATTTTACGAAACCTTACGAGGTAAGCCGAATTTTATTAACATGAACGTAACAATGATTGATGTTCTAGAAAAACTACAAACTAAGTTAGCTGTCAAAGATTAGAGCCAGTTGTCCAGTTGAAGATCGGAAAAGGCATTTCATTGCTATTAATGCAAACGAGGGCGTATTAAGGTCGATGTTGGTCACGGTGCGTTCGCAATTGCGAACAATTGTCGAGCAGTATCGGAGGTAAACCGGTTGTTGAATATGACGTATAAATAGAAGATTGCCAAAAAAATCTAATTAGGCTGCTTATAATTGGGGAATTTGTATTGACGTATTTTTTTACATATAAAATTTTATGGCAATATATTATTTACAATATAAATGAATGTGAAGCTATCATCATCTCAGCGAATGACGTCCACTGCTAGACGTCATTCGTTGACATTTGGATGCGTATTCATACTTTGTTACTTGAGTTATACAATATATATATATACATATGTATGTTGCAATTACACATCGATTTAAACGCACGTGTACCCAATATCATCTCGGCCCGACTTCACCGCGTTCCGAAAGTAATCCAATTAGTCGACCCACGTGGGTTTATTTTCGAGTGATTGTGCATTAACTTGTTATAATCAAACCTATTGAGTGCACAACCTCTATTATTTTCTAGATCTAAGGCTTCCGACAAAGGATAAAGAGCTGAAAAGTAAATATAATATACTCGTGTAACATATAATAATATTGAAATTATATTTTAATACGTTTCGCCAGATTAAGGGGTAATCACATAATATGCAAAAATTCCAACATCCTATTTTAGCTGTGAAAGGATAAATGTAAAACTTTAACCATGTCTGTTTATACCAATATTGCGAGAGAGTACCTATTTAACAGTCACATTCTACAAAAATCATACAAGTATAAAATCATACTCAACGCGACACGTTTTTAGAGATACCTCTTTACTAAGGTTGAAATTTGGGCCATTATATCGATAATATTCTATATTCTAAAGGTCATTAACGCCTTCTGTTTACGAGCTAGAGACTCGTGATATGATGGACCGTTTTACTCTTGAGGTAAGTAACACTAAAAATACCTCAAGAAGTGAAATTTAGAAGAGATCGAGCATAGGATATATTTCATAGGTATATGTAGTGTGCATATAATCCATCACATAGTACTATGTATTGCTTCCAATTAAAAAAAATATGTTAAGAAGGGACCCAATAAGTTTTAGGTAGGCTGTGAAAATACTGTTATGTAGGTGGTTGAATTCACTTTCGACAAAAATTCTAATATAAATTAATTATTAAATGGACCAAATTAGACCATGTTTTATTACTATTAACAGGCCCTTTTGCTTCTAATCTCAGTTTATATAACTACAGTTTTAGGGTAAACTCTATCATCCTCCTTTAATTGACAAGGGTTTATCAAGAGATGAAAGTTTTAGTCAGATCAATACAGCTTATTTTGAAGAACATCTATTAAACCCGAATGTTCTCGGTACAAGTTGTCGTACAGCTAAAACATCGGTGCACAACTCTGTATCTACTTAATTATTCATCCAACTGCTTTAAGTTGAACCTCCCCCAAAGCTACAGAGCCTTTTTCGCGGTTTTAACATCTGTACACAGACTCTCGTGAATAAATCAAATCGCGGCGCCTCGTCTTCTACGTTTTGGATGTCACACAACGTGTTTATATTTTAAAGCCGTCGTTTTCAAGATTGCAATTATTTTCTAACTTGAGTAGAAGCTCTACTCAAGTCTGTGTTGAGTTCAGAGCTTTCTCTCGGAAGTTTAGATTTTTTAGATATTCGAATAAAACGGGATCACATAATTAAGCTTATTTGGTAAAACCAATATAATAATAAAATATATCCAAGGACATTATGCACACACGTCCATCTGATCCCAAACTCATCAGAGCTTCTAATATATAACCAGATAATTGATAGATATACTAAATACACTACTTTTATTTTGTAAATACATACTTATTATATGTATTATATACGTAATAGACATTACATCCAGACACAGGACAACCACACATATTCATGCACACAAATGTCTGTCCTGGGTGGGAATCGAACATGACGCGTGAAAGGCAAGCAACTAGGATAAATAAGAACTCAAAAAGCGCCATCTGTTGATAGTGCTCCTATCTAACTATTGGTGTACCAGCCGGTTTAGACGTGCAGGTTTCAGCAAGATGGCGTTAAGCGTCTTTATTGCGATAAATTCATAGAGCATCGAATGGATTGTACAAATGGCGACAGTGGCGGGCCCGATACCTGTGCTTAGTGGGTTCGTTTTCCAACCACACTGCAACTTATACAACTCACTTTAAAGATTTCTGAAACGTAATTTGAAAGACCCTTAATAAACTTAACTCGAATTATCCATTAATATACTACACGGGAGACGTAGTGGTTGACTCCCTTCCCACTACACCACCTTACCGTACCTTGCTACTAATGTCCATGAATTTCATATTTGTAAACAACAATCAATCAAAATTCTTTATTGCAAACATAGGTAGGTACATTGGACATTCAAGGGTGTTAGTTATGTTGGGGTCGCTATGTCCAGCAGGTTAGCATGCAATTAATGGTACAATGTCATTATTTTACAGAAAATAACAATTATATATTATAGAAATGTCACACCTTTTACAGTAGTATCAAAAGTAATAAAATAGAACATCATAATAATTTAACACAAAATAATTTAATAGTAAATAAAAATAATTACCTAAATAAAAAGCAAATGATAAGCAAATCCTAATTAAATGGATCAATGCATAAATTGGAGTCATATAGTTTTATCCAGAAGATATTCATTTATGCTGTAACAAGTCAACAGTGATTAGAATATAGACAAATTACATTCTTCTATAATATGTCGAGGCATATTGTGCGGTAATTGTTTTTAAAATATATATGTATATAAGTCTAGATATATTTGAGCCTATTTTGAATCTTATTTACAGTATCAGAAGTATTCATAGCAGCACTGTCTGCCTCGTTTCGTCATATGGCGTATTTTAGTAGCATCTCCGTGACCCCCATTTTTGTAATAGATCCAATTTAATGTTCATAATTGACCATAATTTTATTGTATAAACTAAAAAAGGTTTCGTTTATACAATCTGAGATAGGAATGTTATTCAAATTTCCTGGCTAGCAAAGAAGTTTCTTAACCAAGGGTGCTTCCTCGGTTCACAAATGTAGGTAAGTAATGGGAAAGTTCAAATTAACTTGTGACCACAAGATGTGCTCAGAAGATTAAGTTGGGATAGCTTAAATTAACATTTATCTCACGGGAGTTTACTTTAAAGTAATCCTATAGTATTTTTTTACATTAGGTAGATACCTACTACTCAAAGTTATTAAAGCACTGTTCAAACCGGTAATGGCTAAGTAAAAAAATTGGCCATGCTACGAAATAACGTCTTTTTATATAGAAATAGTCATCATATATGCCAAAAGACGTCCACTGCTGGGTAAAGGCTTCTCCGGGAATCTGCACAATAGAATTGTGCCCAACATTTTGGGGCTATGACATAATGCAGAGCAGAGGGGCAGACGGGTTGGTTTTTTTTTTATATCAGAGGGGACAAACGAGCAAGTGGGTCACCTGATGGTAAGTGATCACCGCCGCCCATGAACACTCGCGACACCAGAGGAGTCACGAGTGCGTTGTAGGCATTTTAGAGTCAGCAAACAAGTATTGCTGACCCTTCCCCCCCACCCCAATGAGCTCTGGCGACCTTACTTACACTCGGAAACACAACATTAAAATGATTAATGTTATTATTAAGGAATGTCTTCTGTAAGGTGGAGTAGTCCCCCAGTCGGGCTGCTCTTTGAGCGAATGAACGCTATGCCCTACCTCTCTTAAAATTTTTTGATTCATGATTTCAGCATGATGGTCATAGTACTCAAGAGAGGGGCGGACGCTGCTCGTTCTCTTGATCTTTCCTCGGGACGACTTTCATTCCCCGGACGGGATGAGAGACTACATGGGGCCCTTCAGAAAAGGAGATATAGGTTTCTAAAGAGTCGGCAACGCGCTAATGATACCCCTAGTGTTGCAAGCATTCTTAAGCTACGGTGACCACTTACCGTAAGGCCGTATCAGGTGGGTCGTATATTAGTTTGCCAACTAAGCTGTATGAAAAAATAGATTTATAAATAACAATAATAATCGCATCGGAACGATGAGATTATCCCCTTAATTTCCAGGTAAACGGAAACCGTAGGTATCAACCAATAAAACGTACGTAACTTAATTCAAAAGCAATATCGAAAACACAGCATTTAGTCACCTCATTCCCAAAAAAATTCAATCGTCACAGTCTATTTAGTACGAGGTAAACCATCAAAATTGACCTACTGAGTCAATAACTTATAAGAATAAAACTTAAGACGGTTA
This sequence comes from Pseudoips prasinana, assembly GCA_951640165.1. Taxonomy (NCBI): domain Eukaryota; kingdom Metazoa; phylum Arthropoda; class Insecta; order Lepidoptera; family Nolidae; genus Pseudoips; species Pseudoips prasinana. Next base: position 10,372,855 of record OX621241.1, on the reverse strand, counting down.
ACGAGTTTATCGTCGGCACGTTATCTAGTTACATATATTTGACGCCACGTTGACGTATACACTTCTATCAAACCATGCGTCTTTATTTTATTGGCAATAAAAGCTATTTTCGTAGTGTCCGTGTATATACTGACGTAGTCTCTACTACTTCCGCTCCAAGTCATTTTAACTTACATACGACGTGAACCAAATGCCTATCGGCCGAATAGAGATCAAAAGTAAAAAATATATAATGATATACTCGTATCTTGGCTCACGGCACAAGTGGGCCAGACCTTAATAAGATTGTTGTATAACATAATTAACTGTTAACTGCCTACTACGAGTCGCTTGAAGCTATCATATCATTAACTACAATAGTATGAGATCCTATGACACAATTATTCCGCTCATGAGCTCATAGCCTTGAGTGACGTAAGCGATCGGCGAGTGTCAGTGGTCATTTTATTGATAGATTACCACCAAAATGGATCAATTTCTATTTTAATGCTTACGTCACGTTGAATGCCGGTTGTAGTCATTCGAAAAAAATATTTAAACTATATCAGAGGCGTACCGACCGGCTTGAATAACTCTGTCATGAGAGTTACTTCTGCTTATTTATTATAATTTATTATTTTTGAAGAACTTTTATATGATCTGAACATAATGACTGTCGAAATGTAAGCACAAATTCATATATTTAGTTATATAATAATGATTATCCAGAAAAAAATTATTCTATATGTGCCTACCGACCTGTCGCGGGTATAATTGAGAGAAAAACCGGCCAAGTGCGAGTCGGACTCGCCCATGAAGGGTTCCGTAGCAGCAAGTATTTCAGTTGATTAAATGACAGGTAAATTGCGGTTTACGATTAGTGACGTATTAAAAAAAAACTACTTACTAGATCTTGTTCAAACCAATTTTAGTTGTTAGTTTTCATGGTAATGTACATCATATATTTTTTTAGTTTTATAATTTTCTCATTTTAGAAGTTATGGGGGGGGGGGGGGGGGACACTCATTTTACCACTTTGGATGTGTCTCTCGCGCAAACTATTCAGCTTAGAAAAAAATGGTATTAGAAACCTCAATATCATTTTTAAAGACCTATCCATAGAAACCTTACTTGTATGGGTACGATGAAAAAAAATTGTTGAGTTTCAGTCCTATGTATGGGGAACCCCGAAAATTCTTGTTATTTTTCTAGTTTTGTGTGAAAATCTTAATGCGGTTCACAGAATACGTCTACTTACCAAGTTTCAACGGTACAGCTCTTATCGTTTCGGAAAAAAGTGGCTGTGACATACGGACGGACGGACAGACAGACAGACAGACATGACGAATCTATAAGAGTTCCGTTTTTTACCATTTGGCTACGGAACCCTAAAAATGGGTTGAAAGTTTTTATAAACAATTCTAAAATAAAATAAATAAATAATAAAATAAAACATCCGAAATGATGTGTATCCATAAAGTGTGTGATGTGTGTGCCTGTGTGCCTCGCATTTTCGCACTAACATGAATCTATCGTTACAATATATATTACTACGTTACTATATAAATATATAGAGCTACAGTTCATCGCTATTTTGAACTTCGAAATTCCGTATGACACTCCCCATAAACGTTTATGTAGTAGACCTCCATGAACTTATCCCTCCATCTCCCTTTTTTCATCAGACTACAAGGTGTCGGGAGGCTCTCCACCGCTATGTTGTTGACATCCCATTATGCCGTACGAAGCGTTTTGCTTCCTCTTTCATCATAGGCACGGCTAAGCTGTGGAACAACCTCCCAAACGACGTGTTTCCAGACTCATATAACATGGGTTTATTCAAGGTTAGAGTGAACAGGCATCTTATGGGTACGCGCGGTCCGCCTTCGACCTCATCTTCACTTACCATACGGTGAGATCTTGGTCAAGCGCAAACCCAAATTGCATAAAAAAAGTGTGGTGGTATCTATAATTTTTTTTTTCTTTTTACTGATCCATTACCCCTACGTTTGCGTTTTTTCTCCTAATATTTCATTCCACAACCTATGGGAATTTGAAAATATCGGACTTTATTTCTAGTTTACCTATTAAATGGAATACATTTGACAGTACAATATACACAATACATTTGACAGACACAGGTTCGGTTGAGGGTTTGGGCTTCTTTTTTAAATGACCTTAAAAAGAAGAAGGTTCTCAATTGGATCTGTATTTTTTTCTCTTTTGTATAGGTATACGATTATACACCAATAACTCCACTTGCATTGGAATTCTATTTGCACTGGTACTACAAAGAGAAAAATGAAAACTGTTTTTAAAAACCGAACATCGGTGTTTTGTTTTCAAAAGTTTCTATGTAGGTATGCGCGAACCGTATGCATTGTTAGCCCCCTGTGTAAAGTGCAACAATTTACTATTGTCTATGCATTAACTCTGAATTGACCAAATTTAGCTCAAATCTGATCATCATCATCATATCAGCTGAAAGACGTCCTCTGCTGGACAAAGGCCTCTCCCAAGGATCTCCACAATAGCCGGTCCTGCGCTGCACGCATCCAACGGCTTCAAATCCGATCAGCCGTTGTACAACAAACATACTTACTCCCACACATGGACACACCCACACACACGCAAGTACTCATACAAACTTTTGTATTAACAATAATTAATGCATTTTAGTATTTAGGTTAGCAAGCACACGCTGTCATTCTCTACTTATCAGTGAGTGAATCGGTGACCTTTCGCTTTAATGTATGTATATATTATTCGCGTAAAGAAATTGCTTTCAATTATTGCCCTCAGGGTTTAGTTAAACTGGCGCCTTCAGAAATGTATCAAGGCCATCGAATATAAAACGCTGTCTTCTCAGACATTGAAAGCGATCGAGATAACGCGATAATTGCTTGTCTGTACTGATTTGTGGAAAATATGCCGATACCTATTCGATTCCAATCGATCTATAACGAAAACTCAGTATAAAAATAGACAGTACGGAAACTGCCCACTTACGGTCGAAACGGCACGCTCACACAAACATGCGCATCGACAAGCCCCCTAAGTGGTTGTCGCGGTGCTGTCAGTAGTGAGAGCCGCGTCAAAACGAGTGGTTACGTATAAGTTAATCTCTGCTTTCTTTTTAAAAATCCACGTGCGTATTGGGTAGTATACGGCTGTTTGAACTTGTCGTCAACAAAACGGGAGTTTTCGTATTTTAACGGTCCTGCTGATTAATAAAAACAAAAATGTTTAAATGACAAATAATATAATCATAAATATCCTGGGACATTATTTACACACGGACATCTGATCCCATACTAATCAGAGCTTGTACTATGGAAACCAGATAACTGATATACTATACCTACTATTTATCTTTTGTAAATACATACTTATATAGATATTTACACCCAGACTCAGAACAAACAGACATGTTCATGCACACAAATATTTGACCTGGGTGGCAATTGAACCCACGACCTCCGACGTGAAAAGCAAGCATTTGCCAACCTCACCAACAGGAAATAAAGCAGGTCAATAAAGTATCTAAACATTAAAGGTTACAACCCTACAGCTTCGACAGATCGTAGGTAATTATTTCATCCACTAGTCTTAGTTACCTTACTGTCCATATTTATACTGTGGCGAAAGTCTCTGATTAGCTTATTTTCACTTATTTTAAATACCAACATAATTCAATTAAATAACAACAATCCTACTGACGTAACGTAACGAAATATAACCTTATTTCTGGGTTTCTATTTGCAATATTGCTTTAAATAAACACAACGCAAATTCAATGTTATTTTAGGTACGAAACTGACAGCTTTAGAATAAACCAGCCGGATATGAGAAGGTCGTTCTGTTGTATTTTATTATTGTTCATGTGACCGTAGACCGGTTTTTACGTACAGTCAAAGTTACATTAAATAATAATAAAAAAAACTTGAGAGGTGTCAAGGGACACCCGGATGGAACGAAGTTCCTTTCGATTAATTAGTGAAGTAATTGTAATAAAATTTAATTTTTTTTAAGTTTTTTATTTTTTTTTTATTATTAAAAAATATAATGTAATATAAACTTAATCAGTAGGCTTAATGTTAGTAATAAAAAAAAGCAAAAAGTGTCGTTACAACTTTCCGTCTTAATTTATTCCGTCTAACCCCCTTTCGCAACGCGCGATAAGGAACTTCGTTCCAATAGTATCTTGGGACATTATTCACACACGGCCATTTGATCCCAAACTGAGCAGAGCTTGTACTATGGAAACCAGATACTACTTACACTACGTTTCTTTTGTAAATACATACCTTTATAGATAATTACACCCAGCGCAGGACATATAGACATGTTCATTTTAAATCGGTTTCAACGTTGACAATCGATTCCGGACAATTTATGACGTCACATGTGGTCATGGTAGCCGATTTAACGATTGATTAAGTCATTTTTAACCTTTATTTGCAATTGAACACCATTCACGAAAACGATGTTCGGTGACTTAGCCGGTAGAGCCCCTGGGTGGTACCTAATCGAACCCACGATCTGCGGCGTGAAAGGCGAGCATTTGCCAAGCACGCCAACCGGCCCATGATAGGTATATTTTTGTCGGAAAATGCACCTCTTTTATTCTAGATCAAAGACATACTGTTACTACCTACTTGACGCTGCTTGTACCTAATTCTATTGAAAAACAGCGACTACAACTGGGACCGAACTTTAAACGTTGCCTCCGAAGCACGGAGATGCTTAGAAAGGAAACCGCTTTGATCACCCATCTATAGAATGACCACGTGCGACATAGGTACAGACGCCAGCATATCAAGCTTCCCCAATCTGTCAAATTTCCGCAATTGAAAATGAACCTTATGCTTTTGTGATAAAGTTGAAAATCTATAAAGGAAATTTGACAGATAAGGGTAGCTTGAGGTGCTGGCGTCTGCACATATTTTTCATACAAGAATAAAGAGTATTATATTTGGTTTGGTATTATACTGGCAATCGTGGAGATCTTTGAGGGAGGCATTTGTCCAGCAGTGGACGTCTTCTAGCTGATATGATGATGATATTTGGTAGGATCCCAAAAATATATTACACTTTATTCGAAACATAACATTGAAGTTAGCTTATATTATGAGAATTCACAGAAACGACGTAGGTACACCCAAAACGGCAACTTAAAACAACAATTTATGGGTCACACAAACAACTGCCGCACTAATACATGCAGTTTGTATATTTTTCTAGCGGTCATAGTAAAAACAAAGAAAATATTGTATGATACAGACGAGCATTCACCGATGATATAGCATATTGCAACAACATTATTTACATAAATACAACGTCGAATTAAATTTGAGAAAGCTTTGTATTATAGACTAGCCATTAGCTTCGCATCATGACTATGAAATGGATATTATGTGATGACGTAAATAATCTATTCGGAGTAATCAAATCTTATAAGCTTTATTTCAATCGTCCACGAGATAGCCTAGTAGTTAGACCGTTGGACTATAGAGTTAATGGTCTCTCAACTTCCGTTCGTCTCGTCTGATCACACTTTCCATAACGCATTCACCAGTTTAAGCCCGTAGCCAATCGTACCTAAAGAAATTTCTTCAGTAATCATCATCATCATCATTACAGCTTAAATAAGTCCACTGCTGGACAAGCCTCCCTCAAGAATCATCTTGAGGGGATATGCCATAATCGCCACGCTTGGCAGGCGGGTTGGCGATCGCAGTATGATGGTCGTAGTACTCAGAAGGAAGCTGCTTCCCGTCCTCTGGTAGATATTACCTCGGGTCGACTTCTACGCCCCCCACGGGATGAGATGGGGTGATGATATTCTGATTCTGATATTTGTCGCCGTCACCACACAGCAGTCTTCAGTAATAAATAAATATATCCATCAATCCATAAATGAAATAAATGTAAGTATAAATTTTATCGAATAAAAATTAAATATTATTAATTATTAATACTAAGAAAGATGAAATGTGAAGATAAAATAAATCCATTATATTATCACTGTCACTGTAGCCTAGTTGGTAGTGCTCCTGCCTACGAAGCTGGTGGTCCTGGGTTCGAATCCCGGTAAGTGCAAATATTTGTGTGATGAGCACGAATATTTGTTCCTGAGTCATAGATGTTTTCTATGTATATATGTATTTATCTATCTATATAAGTATGTATATCGTCACCTGGTACCCATGGTACAAGCTTTGCTTAGTTTGGGGCTAGGATGATCTGTGTGACATTGTCCCCAGATATTATTAGATATTATATTAAAATCGGTACAAAAACACAATCGAATCGATAAAGTTAGTTAAAAGTAACATGTTCAAGTACGTAAATTTTTATTTTACACCAATATTACACACAATTATGGCTTATCACGGACTGATATTAATTATATAAATTAGTACTTTAGGCTAAGTTATTGACGTGCATTGGAAAGTTTTGGGTAAATTTCAACAAGTCATTTTTATTTATCATTTCGGTGGAATTTTTTCATTTCAATGCTATTTACTTATTTTTAGTGATAAATTAAACTTTAGCCTATTTTATAACATTGTGTGTGAGTGGACACCAAATATCATAAAAACTGACATAAATATTTAAGAATGAATTTTTAAGAGTCCACTGAAATGAAAAGTGTCTAGCGAAATGATAAAAATGACCACCGAAATGATAGACTGTGCACCGGAATGAAATAAATCCACCGAAATGATACAGCTAAGAACAACCGTGCCGGGCAGCCAGGGTTCCGTACTTTGTTAGTTTTGATATCCACAAATTTTAGATAAACACTGAGACAGGACAGTACACAGGTATTTTAATATCATTATTGATATACAGATATTACATTTAGTATTACCATATATCATTCTTTGAGGTTACAATATCCCCAAAATATGATATCAATGTAATGTTTATTACGATATGAATGAATTGTTTCTTCACTTATATAACCTTTGGTATTTTTTCTGGTTGTTGTTGGGTGAAAATGTTGGAAAACTTTATCGTAGCTGCTGATAACCATACATAAAATGTGTTTTAAACTAATACTAATTTACTTAATATATTTTCAAAAGAGTTAACGAAGTGCGATTAGGAAGTTTAAAGTTTCTGATTAATATTATGGCTGCATTTGTAAGTTTTGTCATTAATTAATTAGTATTACATAATTTCTACCTATACCTATACCTACCTTAGAGAAAAATGCTAGTTATAATTTAGTTAAATTGGTATCTAGACGAGAATAGTGTTTCTACAGGTATGTAAGTAAAACTTATAAAATTAAATCAATTTCAAAACACAATAAATGAATGAGAAACATTATAAACATATCTAAGTAGTAATAGCTTAGTACTTTTAATCCTTTTACATAAACGTATGAAACATAACATAAACCAAATTGAGATCACGTTATTCTTAATTTACTACAACAATAGAGAAACGTTTATATCTAAAAAGAACGAAAACCAAAAGTTTTGTTCCAAATAATTACTTATACATAACTGCGAAAGTATGTAGCTTAAAAAGATTGATTTTTCATCATGTTGCTTTAAATCACACAATAATTTCTCAAACTCACTAATCAGCTTCTTTTTATGAGTGTAAATATAGGTTTTTAATTTATATATGTACCTACTTAACAAGTCTTTTTTAATTATTAGACCACAACACGTCTTTACTATAATTATTATAAACATCAGTCTTTTTTAATAAGTTTAATTATAGATTTATTTGTTATACCTTGTAAAATTTAGAAATTATATAAAACTAGCTGTGACCCGCGGTTTTACCCGCGTTAAATGTTATAAATTATCACAGCTCCTCCCCTGTAGGTGATAACGTGATAATATGTAGCCTATATGTTGACCCGACCTCTTAGTAATATTCATGCAACATTTTAAGTAAATCCATGCAGTACTTTTTGTGTTTAGCCCGGACATACATACAGACAAACAGACAAAAATTCTAAATACTATATTTTTGGTTTCAATATCGATTGTAGATCAGTAGAGCCCCAAGTATCGTTTTAAAAAATATTCAATGTACAGTTTTGACTTTCCTACTACGATTTTAATATATGTATAGATATTATTTACTCATAATAAATGACATAAAAATAAAGGTTACTTACCTTTATTTTTATCTCTGTACTTACTTAAAATGAAGGTAAACCCTCGAAATTATTATTTTGTAGACAATTAGTAGGTATAAGGTGGTGACTCACACACTCACCACATTATCGTTGAGCCGAACAAATGTTTATGTAAAGTAAGTATATACATGTACTTACTACATAAATATGTGTATACATTATATATCGTAAACACAAATATTACACAACAAATACACCCTAATAATCAAATCTACACTCTAGGTAAAATTACATTACTTATTTATTTATTTATTTATTTATTTATTAATAGGGTTACCAACATAAGTACAGCATAACTTGACACATAAAAAAATTAAATCTTAAGTTATTCTAGGCTAACTGCACTTACAAATTACAGGTTACCACAGCATGCGTTAAACATTTTAAATTAGAGTTATATTTTTTTTAAATTATGAAATACAAGTAAGAATTGAAAAAATAATAATAACAATACAGGAAAATAATAAAATAAAAAGAAACAATATCATGGACCTAAAGTAAGTCACAACCTTTTATGAGTTTCATAAACTTATGAAGGCTTTGAAAATTAATGTCGAGCTCAGGCAGTTTATTTGTCAAATCGTTGTACAGACGAGCCAAACGTACAACTGATGAATTTCGACCCATTCTTGTTCTGCAAAAGCTGATCTTGAACAATTTGCATGGATGTCTTGGCATTCTTGTAGGAACATTATATGCGAATCGCCCAACCAGCTCAGGACAATCAATTTGGTTGTTAATTATTTTATGTAGTAGAGACATCTCCAGATGAACACGTCGCGCAGAAAGCTCATCCAGACGAAAATGTTTAGATTTTTCTTTGTAGGTTCTAAATGTTCTTGGGGTCTTAAAGCGGTACGATAGGCTGCGGACAAATTTTTTTTGTACTCTCTCTATTCTGCTTGAATGTATGTTATAGTCTGGAAACCAGACCGTGCTACAGTACTCCAGTTTACTTCTTACATAAGCATAGTATATTAAAATTATTGAAGAGGGGTCTTTAAAGTCTCTAGTATTTCGGAGAATAAAACCTAGTGATTTATTTGCTTCCTTTATTATTTGGTCGATGTGATCTGAGAACCGCAATATGACCTTGTATTTGACACAAGGATCTCTAAAACTATATGGTTTTATCATTTCGGAGATACATTTCATTCCGGTGGACTGTAATTGGTATAACAGTCCACCGAATCCACTGAAATGATAACACTGAGATGATAAAATACAGGTTAGTTGTACATTTAACTCCGAAATAAATTGATAAAAAATATATGAACACTACTCAAACAAAACAGTACTTACGGCGAATTTAATACATAATTTTGAAACAAATTAAACGAATCTAGCACGAGTTATAACAGCCACCGAAATGAAACAATTTTTGACCCCATATCACTGAAATGATAAACTTACTTTTTTGGTGGAAAACCGCAAGACATTGGGATCAGTGCGTTCATGCCGAGATCTTGAGCCGGACGGATCCGAAGTGAGGAAATTTGACACAGGCCTAACAACGCAATCTTGACGTGGCTATTCTACTAAAACTTACTGTCCTCTGAAATGATAACTTTTTTCCGGACAAAAGTTGAATGACTGTCAAATCCATGAGAAAGAAGATAAACAAACAAATAAAGTTTTATTTGATCGAAAATATTGTAATTTAATGATATCAAAATCGATTTAAATCCATAATACGAATGTATTTACAGGGAAAGGTATTTTATGAGAGGAATTGGGTTCAGGACAGGCCACCGCGGCACCGTGATGATAAAATAACACTTTGTAATTTTTTTTTCGGTCTATTAGTGGGTGGAAATGAATGATTTTTTTGCCGAGGTAGAGAAGTACAATCGCTATTTAGAAAAAAATTGTAAAATAAAAAATCGGCACATTGCACTACCGTTCTCAGGTATGCCGTTTATTTTTTTGGGTTGGGCAATTCACCCTTTTAATACCTTGTGTTAGATTATTGTTCAATGCAAGGAGATCTAAAAGAGCCTATGTAACTCGCTGATAATGTAGCTTTCTTTAAGTGAAAGCATATTTAAAATCAGTTCAGTAGATTTTGAGTATATTCATTACAAACAAATATCCAAAAAATCGAATCTATTTTCTTTTTAATATTAGTTTATACTTAGATTTTAATATTCCAGATTGTATAAATGGCCGCATTATCGATAGAAGAGATCTCTTTCAGGTAATTCTTACTTAAGTTATTTATTTATGGATATGCCCTTTCCTTTTAACGCCAGTACTTCAGAACTGATCTGCTTGAAATTTGGGACGAAGGGATGTCTTAGCTCGGAATAATATATAAGATAGGAATTTCACTACTGGTTTTAACATTAATATTTTAGCTCGGAATGAGTTAGGTAAAAATTGGACGATTGGATTCTTACTTCAATATAGACAGAACTATTCAGACGAAACGTAAAAAAAAACTTTAAAATTCGATAATTAAACCTATATATAAGGTTGAAAATAACTTAACATAAGCTAGCTAAATAACTAAATCATAAATTAAATGTTTTATCTAAATTTGTAAGGCTCGGAATGATGAAGATAAGAATTTGACTACTGTTTTTTTGGCATTTATATCTTAGCTCTGATGAGTAAAAAAAGGAATTTTACTACTTTTTTTAACATTTCTGTCTTAGCTTGGAATGACTATGATAAGAATTTGACTACTGTTTTTAGCATATTTATAAGCTCGGTATAACTAAACCACTCTTCTTACATTTATATCGTAACTAAGAATAACAAAAATTAGAACTACTATTTTTATTTAACTTATTTTTTTTTTCGCATAAGTTCGGTTTCTTTCTAGCATTGTGGTGTATACTCAGATCTCGACAGCTCAGTGTTCGACCAATCATAATGCTCGCATTCATAGACTCATGTTTTTTTCTGTAATTTCATTGATCGGACGCCGTAGAGAGACATAAGTCTTTGTCCCCATGATAGCTACATACGTATAACGAGTATGAAGCTAAGTAATGATATGCAGTTGATGTGACAAACAGAAGAACAGCTATTTATCAAGATGACAGTGACTAATGATGTCCTTTATTCGTGGACTGAGATTACAACGGGCCCGCAATACGGATGAACAACATATAATGTACACTACCTACTTATATAAAGCTACTTGCGTTGAGAACTTTGTGCTTGATCATTTTTTATCTGCTGTAAGTGATCGTTGAGGTTAAGCAACTAGGCTCGCGGCCAGGCCATAGATGGGTGACCACCGAAGTGGTTTAATTTCTGAGTGTCCCCGTGCTTCGGAGGGCACGTTAACCGATTACAACCGGGACCGACATCTTAAGATGTCAGTCCCGGTTGTACTCGTTAGAAAACAGTCGTTAAGCCATGTCAGAGGCCTACAGCTCGAACAACTACATATAAGTACCTAGGTAAGTACCGCACATAATGAAGACTGGGTTCAAATCCCGGTAGTATCGGGAATTCTCATTATCTGTCCGGACTTTGGAAGGTGTCACACCTATCCGACGGCCCAGTGTCTGAACTCTTTCTGGTCGTGTCATCTAAACCATCCCATCGCATCATGTTAGTAAGGGTAGATATATATATAGAATATAGATAGTAATAGAAAGTGCACCCGTATTACCCGTACATGCACTTCTGAACAATAACAGAGACTTCGTTGAGAATGGCTGCCTTGAGCAAAATTCGAGCAGGAAGACATTATGATCCTAGCAAAATGATTGAAGACAAAACTATTTGTAGAATGAAAACTTGTATTTATATTTTAGTACTAATCTCACAAAATGACACACGCACTTTTTTCATTAGTGCTGACATTATTTTTATATCCTATAAAACGTCGAAATGCGCTGAATCCTTGGGAGGATAACTAATTTTTTTAAATTAAATTATTGTCATAATCAACAACCTTTATTAAAAAAAATTAGGAAAAGAATAGGTTTTGAAATCTTTGATATGACAAAAAAAATATATCCGATGAATTGGGCTATAATTTGCCGACAAGTTGCTTGTGTGTGTGTTAGCGAACTGCAGCCCAAATCTTAAGGTTTATGTTGTTTGTATACGAGTATACTCTATTACACACATTCAACCTATCCTCTCCCATTAAGCCACACTCAAAGTTCGAAAACATATTTTTTGTTTCATTTAGCCATACGGAAACTTTAGACGTAAATTGTTTGTTCAATGTTTTCAACGAACACAAGTTTACCAACTTTGCATAAGAACTCCTTAACTTATCGGTTAAACAAACAGCACTTCGTTATATATGCTCTCCGCGAATGCATAGAGTACAGGTTTCAAGTAACAAATACGCAAAAGCAATGTTAAATTCAATATTGACTTGGAGATTAATATGCTTATACAGCGAGTGCCATTTGCTGCTTTCGTTCAAGCAAAATATTGATAACAAATGTAAAATATTTAAGAACAACTTACTAACACATTGCTTTGATCCAAAACTTGCCATTCACGCCAATGGTCGTGGCTCGGATTCCTACCTAGGACAGATATTTGTGTGCATGAACAAGTCTGTTTTTAATAATAATATCTAGGGACAATGACACAGATAATCCCAGCCCCAAACTAAGCAAAACTTTTACTATGGGTACCAGGCGACGATATACATACTTATTTAGATAGATAAATACTTAAATACATAGAAAACATCCACGACTCAGAAACAAATATTCGTGCTATCACACAAATATTTGCACTTACCGGGATTCGAACCCAGGACCACCAGCTTCGTAGGCAGGAGCACTACCAACTAGGCTACGGTGACCGTCGTTGTGTTTGTCGTGAATCTGTGTGTAATTATCTATATAAGTATGTATTTACAAAAGGCAAGCATTATATGCCATATATTAGTTATCTGGTTTCCATAGAACAAGCTCTGCTTAATTTGGGATCTAAGAAAATGTATCTCTCTTGCCCCTGTATTAGGTAATATAAGAAACGTTCTCTTTCTCATTATATCTTCACTAACTTATATCTCCCTCTGAAGTGCGTAAAGAAGTTTTACTTCAAAAATGCGTCTAAAAACGAGGCTATGAATTAGAATCTATGTTTGGTTTTTTTTTTGTCCGTTGTTTTTTAATTTGTCTGTAATGTTGTCAGTGGGGTCCCAAAAAGGGTTCTTTTTTTAATCGGCTGTCATAACCAAAAGTAGAAGTCAGTTTTTAAAACAGTAATGACGGCACAAGTATTTTTCAGGTGCGGGATCAGACCTGAGATCCTCCCGGACATTGATACACAGCTTAAACCACCCGGATACATACCTTGATCAAACATAACGATCTCCACGGCTGAGTCTAAGGGGACCTTCTTGACATGTACACACTCATCACCGTGGCCGGCTTCCGGTGAACAGAAGGCATTGGAGCCTACATCACCACCTTGAGTGAGCAGTGGTGAAGCGGGATACGTGAATCGGTGACCGTCGGTTTGACCCCAACTTTCTGCAACAATAAGGGTGAATTGATATTAAAACACTACTTCATCGTATGGGCTGTGGTTAATTGTGAAAGTTGACAGTTTAATGTTGTAATCCTATAATTTTAATTAAATGTGTGTAATGGGTTGATTGATGATGTGTCCAGTAAGTCATTATATCTACAACATATTTCCATACCATTTGTACAGACACCAACATATAAATATGAACCTTCCACGAGTAGACTACAAGAGACATGTCAACATGATGATGACGATCGCAGTATATTTATACAATGGACATAGTACACGCTTACTTACTTACTTATCATATGGGCAGTGGTTACCCTAGTGACAGAGTTGTGCAAACCGCCCAGTAGGCCTCCGACATGGCTTAACGACTGTTGCCTAATGGCTACAACCGGGACCGACAGCTTAACGTGCCCTCCGAAGCACGGAGATACTCAGAAATTAAACCACTTTGGTGGTCACCCATCTATGGACTGACCGCGAGCCTCGTTGCTTAACCTCGCCATAGAGACGCTCCTCCCCGTTTTCTGGGTGATATTCCTTCAGGATGAGACCACCTCGTAGACATAAGCCCCAAAGGGACGAGATGGGGAGGTGTATATTCTTTGCAGTCAGCCACACAGCAAAACAGATACGTAAACAGTATCTATTACCTACGTCAAGACTACAGAACTGAAGAGAGCTATGGCCTATTAAATCAGATAAAATAGAATAAAAGTGAATACACAAATAAACCACAGCACGCAACGCGGCAACGTCTAGAATCGAGCGTATACCATTAACCTAGGCACCCGGCCGTGACGCGCACGTGCGCCAGTTATTATAAAACAGAAAAAACAAAAGCACACCGACCATTATTTAGAGTAGAAATACGTGGTAAATTATTTTAGAAAAAGAATCAACGTTCTTATTTTGAATATGGTTTCGAGGAAATCACTATAGGAGACATTAGATTAGATGAAACGAAACAACAAAACGAGGTAGTCCTCCAAGGGCACCCATTTGAATGGCACCTGCGCGAATGGCACCTAGCTTAGTCCACGAAAGGCAGGGTAGTAAGTAGTCAAAAGTAGTGTTAATAAACGTTGTAGTGATTTTTATCGATATCTTTCATTTTGACCTAGGTTACTGAGACGTAGGTGCTCTTCGTGGGCAAGAATGTAAAAAATAAATTGAATCCACGAAGAGCACCTGCCAAAAATATTGATAGGTGCCTTTCCTTATCCAATAGGGTACGTTTATTTGAACGTAAATATTTATTTTATATTTTTGATAAGGCTAGGGGAATGCCGCAAAGTGTCTCGGGTGTGTATGCCGGACTCGCACAAATTAAACATAACCTGCCGTGGCCTTCTCTTGGTTCCTCATGGGAGGAGCCTCGGGAACGCGGGTATGCAGCTCCGGTGAAATTAAAGATACCCAAACGAGTTCGTTAGTGATTAAAAGGTTGGTGAGATTAAAATAATTATATAGATAGGGAATCAAATCAAATTTATTTGCATAAATCAGGTTACAATAGGTGGTGTAATAATACGTGGTGTGCAAATGTTACATGTGTATGTACATAGGGAGATAGAAGATAGATAGATGACCATCTAATTAGTAAAATTTTTGTGTGTCTCATTAATTTAGAGAGCTTAACGCCGCCGGCCCGGGACGTAATCACTTTATCGTCTCTATTCCCCCTGGATTTCTATTCACCTAGTTTTACCTACACCCTAAAATATCCAAAAAATCTTAAGTACGGAGATGCACAATAATTTAGTCATTTAAGTGGTCTTTCACCTATCCTCTATCAAATGCTTAACCTTGCTAATCACTTTTGTTCTCGGCTCTATTATTTTTTCTAACAATTTATGATTCAAAAGTTGGTAGATAGCATTTACTTTTCTATCCTACTAATATTATAAATGTGAAAGTTTGTGAGATAGATGTATGGATGTTTGTAACTCTTTCACGGAAAAACTACCGAACGGATTATGATGAAACTTTGTAGTAATATAGCTTATATATCCGAATAACACGTAGGCTATAATTTATATAGTTTAACGCGGGTAATACCGCAGGGCACATCTAATAATAGGTCTTTACCTATGAAATTGCCGTTTTGTATGAAAAAATTTAAACGAATTTTTTTCATGAATTTTTTTATTTGTATTAATCGAAGTAATCACCCATGCAATCAATGCATCTTTGCCATCGCAGTGGCAGTTTATTGATGCCCTTCTTAAAGAAATCAGCTGGACGGGAGGCAACAAATTCTTCAAAGGCATTTTGTACTGCCTCTCGGGTATTGAATTTTTTTCCCGCCAAGAAGTTATCCAAATTCTGGAAAAAGTAGTAGTCTGTAGGCGCAAGGTCTGGTGAGTAGGGCGGATGACGGAGAGCTTCCAACCCCAGTTCTTGCAACTTGGAGACCGTCTGCTGTGCAGTATGAGGTCGCGCGTTGTCGTGCAGGAGCAGCGGAGACGAGCGATTGACCAATGCTGGTTGGAGATGCGCCAGCTTCTCCATCATTGTGCTCAGTTCTTCACAGTACACATCTGCAGTAATGCTCACCCCGTTTGGTAAGAAGCTGTGATGAATCACACCGGCGCTAGACCACCAAACAGTGACCATCACTTTTCTAGGGGTAAGTTTTCGTTTAGGGCATTGTTTAGGTGCTGAACCAGGATCCAACCAACTTGCTGAGCGCTTGCGGTTATCAAACAGAATCCATTTTTCATCGCAGGTAACAATGCGGTTCAAAATTCCTTCATTTGTGTGTCTGTTGAGCAGTGCAAGGCACGTCTCGACGCGTACTTCGCGCTGGCGATCATTGAGTTCGTGGGGCACCCATTTGTCAAGCTTTTTTACCTTGCCAATTTGACGCAAATGGACCAATATTGTTTTGACGCTAACGTCGAAAGCTGCTGCTAATTCAGCCGTAGATTGTGTATCATCAGCTTCCACAACCGCCTTTAATTCGTCATTGTCGACCAAAGTCTTCGGACGACCGCGAGGTTCATTTTTCAGGTCGAAATTTCCAGAACGGAAGCGAGCAAACCAATAACAGGTGGTGCGTTGGTTTGTAGTGTTAGCTCCGTAAACGTCGTTGATGTTGCGTGCCGCTTGTGCCGCGTTGCTGCCACGACGGTACTCATATTCCATAATTACTCGAATTTTTAACGTATCCATGATGACGAAAAAGATTGAAATGCGATGAAAATGTAACACTAATCAATAAAGAAATGACTACTTTTGGAAAAAAGAATCCATGTTTTTAAAATAAAATTAATTTGAAATTAGAATTCTTAGCCAAACAAAAATTATTTTGATTTGAAATGGCCAGTACTGCAGAACGGCAATTTCATAGGTAAAGACCTATATTATAATGATTCTAACAGAAATATGTAAGTTTGTGCCGGAATGCCTATCACAATTGAGAGCGATTTTTTACTGCTATGAGTCGTGATAAGAAACTTATGAAAGCTCTTAATAATAGTTTAATTGATTCTATGCCCCAATATTTTACGTGCATGAAAATGATGTCGTATAGGTACTATTAAGAAAAATCAAACAGTTTTGTAAGTTATGGATTCAGGCGTTACTTTGCGGAAATCTATGACAATCAAAATACAAAAGTAATAATAATATGTAGTGTGTACATACGAGTAATAAAACGGTAAAATGTTAATATTACTTGTAATTCTCACATTTGTAATTGTAATATTTTATCATGAAAATATCACACTAATATTATAAAGGCGAAAGTTTGAGAGTGTGTATGTTTGTTACTTCTTCACGCCAAAACTACCGAAAGGATTTTGATGAAACTTTGTAGTAATATATATATCCGATCGCTTATATATCCGAATAATACATAGGCTATAATTTTAAAAGTTTATGGCGGGTAAAACCGCGGACCACAGTTAGTTATACCTACATAAAACAGACAGTGAATAATTGTATTTATTTTCATTGTACCAATTTAAATGGAAAATGTATGGAAGGAAATTGGTAAAAAACTAACTATTTTCATTTAAAACTTTGAAAAAATAGCTTTGTAGTATATACAAGCTGAATGTTGATTTTGTTTTTTTTTAATTTCCGTGTTCTTATAATTACATGTAATAATAATAGATAATAAACTCTGATATGGAGAGTTGAAAATATATTTAGTGTATATATGTATGTAGATATTTGGTGGCAGTATTACTAATTGTCGACTATTGGGTATCATACTGGCACAAGTAATTTGCTTGTTTATTTTGTCCTTTTTGCATTTGCATATTTATTACGGGCGGTTAGGCTGTGCTAGTTGCATCCCGGCTTGATTAAACTGACAATAAGCAGAATGAACAACAAATTTTGTTTTGACATTTTATTGTCTATGGAACCAACCAACATGAAACAGTCATTTTTTTATTATTATTGGGTAAACTAACAATATTACAATATAATAATGTTTAGGCGATACAATATATTTAATTCTGATATCCACCGTTTACACACACCGTTTACCACAGAATAAATGACGTTAAAACATATGAGCAAGTTCAAAATGAGTAAGTCTGATCACAAAAAAGTTTTTTCTGAAGATATTTTAGTTCATGCACCACCTTCTTTCCCTTATTTCCATTGCTATTTCTTTTCGGTCGGATCCTGAACTAAATATTTTACAAGTACTTACGATACTTAAAGTCCGGCCGCTGCCCGTAAGAAAGCGTTTCTGACGTCTAGCGCCTGTCAGTTGGTCACGACTTATTATGAAAACTAAAATAAATTTTGGAATAAATAATATTACTTATCGTCACTTGACATAATAATATATCATTATTATTTAATTATTTCTTAGTGGGAAAAATTGTTTTTTTATCGTAATTTCAACGCTAATCTTTATTTCTCAAAAGGAATATTAGCCAATATTCACTTACACGATAACTTATGTAATACAAAGTTAGCAATATAAGTTACGTCGTCCATTCGAACACTCTCTAATCAATCGCCAGGAATGCATTCTTTCAGCGGCCGGATTTCAAGAGACGGTCATAGCCAGTGTCCCTATTGGTCCGTAAATAATCGCCGAGATTAAGCACCCAGGCCTGCGGTAAGTTTAAAGACGGACGTACGCCGAAGTGGTTTAATCTTTAAGCTTTATGTTGACAATGTTGTGGAAATTTTTGGTGGAAGCCTATGTCTAGAAGTGGACGACATCAGGCGGATGATGAACAGATTTTGTCGATATTAAAACGACGGCGACATTAGTATGTACACACGGCTACACATCAAGCTATACATTTCCACTATAAGCTGACCTCTCATTGTATGGAAATCCTATACAATGCGAGATCAGCTTATAGTGGAAGTGTATAGCTAGATGTGTAGCCGTTTGTACGTATAAGGGCCATTGTTGAAATGCATGTATGTGTGTCCGTTACGTGACGACGACTGTACTATTTAGAAAGCGAAGCCCTCAACGTTAATAAACTTTTCCCTGGCAATCTTTTAGTGTGTCAGTATTATATCACTGCCGTAAAATGGTCAGTGAGGTTTGAAATTTTATCGTGCCTTTTGTTCACGGACAATTTACTTTAACGATCATTTATTAAAGCAATGCCGTCGGTAAATGTACGCCTAATTGAGCCACGAAACACAAAAACAATATACAAAAAATCTGTTATAAAAAAAAATACGTAAATCAAAACGCGCTTATAGCCAGATGCTCTCACTAGTCCGTAAGGAATTGGCGTGGTTAAGCAACCAGGCTCGCGGTCAGTCCATGGATAGGTCACCCCCAAAGTGGTTTAATTTCTGAGCATCTCCGTACATTAAGATGTCGATCCCTATTGTGGCGATTAGGAGACAGTCGTTAAGCCATGTTAGAGGCTTAATGTGCGGCTTGAACTACTCTGACATTAATGTAACCGCTGCCCATATAATAAGTAAGTAAGAATCAACAAAAAATAATGAAATAATTGCAGATGTACAGACGTCAGCACATCCATCTACCCCAATCTGTCAAATTTCTATTATAGATTTTCAACTTTATCACATAAGCATAAGGTTCACTTTCAATTGGGGAAATTTGACAGATTAGGATAGCTTGATGTGCTGGCGTCTGTACCTACACTTAATTATAAAATGTGTTTTGTTTGGGCTAACAATTATAAGTAACGAGTCTGTAGTAGTTTATTAATTTTCTTTTAGTTTGTGTTGAAGGCGGAGTTCAATGCATAAAAACAGTTTTATTTAAAAGAGTATTTTTACATCGCCACTAAAATGAAAAGAATAAAAACATTTTTTGAAAAACAATCGCAAATTCTCAAGAATTGCATAATTTTTCAACGTTCATCTATAAATCCTGTTATTACTATCCGATCGTAACACAATTTATTAAGACTACCTAGCAAGCTATAATCAAAACACGAATAAAAATAAAACGAATTGAAAACCTTTCTCCTTTTTGGTAGTAAACAACAACAACAAGGGACTTTTAAATAATCGAGGTCTAAATGAATGAATAATTTAGTTTGAACGTGGTAGATACATACGCACTACTGAGACGTTAGCAAGTCTTTATCTTGCTCCCTAATGTCTTTATTCAGCATTAGGGAAACAAACGAAAATCGTATTTATTATTAAAATAAAACTGTAAGCAATATGAACCGTGTGTTATCTTAGAAAGTTGAGGAAAACCAAAATGGGCGATTCTCGTAACATTCTAGGCAAACCCGCAAGGATTACCTTACTAACAAAAATAGCTGTCAAATTCAACTTTTTCAATTGTTATATTATTCATCATCATCATCATATCAGCCGAAAGACGTCCACTGCTGGACAAAGACCTCTCCCAAACACCTCCACAATTGCCGGTCTTGCGCTATTCGCATCTATTCGTTATATTATTAATTAAGCTAAATAATTTCGTAACCATTTCCAATCAATCGTAATGGTTATTTCATAAAATTGATTAGAAAAACTATCTTGTCTTATATTCGTCGTATTTTAACCCGTAATCCTTAGATTGTACGATCGGTATTGACATTAAATAATAAAATCTAATGACGTTAGATAATCCTTAAAATATTGTTCATCCCCCGCAACATCTAGTTTGATAATTGACATGTTGTCGTTCCATAATCAATATTAACTTCCAAAGACACTGATCATACAAAGAGGGGTAGGTAGCAGCAAACTAATTATATTGACAGTAAAGTTGGGCTAAATATCTGCACTCTATTTGGAAGCAACGTAAAACAGAACATGAACAGAACACAGTCCGTAAATGATGGAGGTAATGGTTAATATCATCGTTCTCTTTCTAATGGTGACTTCTGACACATAACATCGTTAAAACTAATGACGCTTTCTTTACTAGACACTATAATAAATGAGAAACAATTCCTTTAATGATCCAAGACGCTGTCAAAGAAACTTATACCTTTTTTTTTGTTATATGTATATGCAAGTCGGGAAAGTAGCATATAAGGTTCGGCCAGTAACCAGTAGCATGGTAGTTTAAAAGAACTATAACAGCCAAATCTTGTTGCACTGTTCTGATTATTTAAGTAATAAAAGCTTGAGATTGAGTCGCTTAAATTAACACATATAAAAATTATGTACTTAATAATAGGATAGTTTTTTTTAATAGGGTCTCAACTGGGTTTTCTGGCGTTTCATTAGCTGCCATATCAGGCAGATAGGATAAAATAAGACCTCCATGAACTTATCCCTCCTTCCCCTTTTTTCATCGGACTACCAGGCGTCGGGCGGGTTTCCACCGCTTTGTTGTTGACATCCCATTATGCCTTACGAAGCGCTTTGCTTCCTCTTTCAACATACGCACGGCAAGCAGTGGAACATCAGTTTCCAGACTCATACAACATGTGTTTATTCAAGGCAAGAGTGAACAGGAATCTTATGGCCACGCGCGGACCACCTTCGAGCACATCTTCACTTACCATCAGGTAAAATCGTGATCAATCGCAAACCCACCCAGCATAAAAGAAAATAACAATAATTTGACGATTCGACATAAATGTATGTACATGTACATTTATCAAATGAAAATACGTTATTCAACATTATTGTGTCACTTATACTGGATTAATCTAACATTATGCTTAACTAGGAGTTAAGCTGAACAATGAATTCAACTTTTACTTCAAGGTCGGCCATAAGGCTATTGACTGGAATAACGATTGCTTCACTAACCTTGGCCTCAAACCATATAAAAGGTATATAACCTCATTGTGAAATAGAAAGCGTAAAAGGTACACACGGCTACACATCAAGCTATACATTTCCAGTATAAGCTGATCTCGCGTTGTATAGGATTCCCCTACAAAAACAGGTCAGCTTATATTGGAAATGTATAGCTTGATATGTAGCCGTGTGTACCACTACTACCTTAAAAGGTATAAAGGTAATGTTATTAAGTTAATAACTTATAAATCTTCATATCAAGAACACAATACGATGTAGACCAAAAGTCGCAGACCGTAAGCCTATCCTTAGAGCTTTCCATTAAAGCAGTATCATTAATATTCATATTCAAATGCTAGGTACAGCCGACGACTCGTTTTTGGAGAGACACACTAGAGACACTCTTTATCGCGAATTTAATCATGTCGGTTCTTACATTAAAAGTATATCGACTAACGTGATTGTACTTGACAACTCAATAGATCACACTTTTTATGTAATAATAATAATAACATAATAATAATAACCTCGGCCATTTGATCCCAAACTAAGCAGAGCTTGTACTATTACATATACTACTTTTCTCTTTGTAAATACATACATATATAGATTCTAAGACTGGCCATTGTGGAAATCCTTGGGGGAGGCCTTTGTCCAGCAGTGGACGTCTGTCGGCTGATATGATAATGATAGATTATTATGGTTTCAGATGAGTCAGAAGAGGCTAATATTTATAGCCGTTGAGTTTCGCAAGATTCATAATTTAAAAATGCTGTTGAAACTTCCTAGAGACTGCAGTGCATCAAGTATGTTTGCGGAGGCCCGCACGGATGGCTTCCATGCCGTCATGAGAAAAAAAGTGGCCTCTCTTTTTGCACGGGTCAGGGATAGCAGCAATGACATCCTGAGGATGATAGCATCGCGTCAAGATTGTTCTGTCCAAACCAAATGGATGCAAATAGTACTGGGCAGCAACACTAGTGTTTTGTTGGTCAGCTTAAAGGTACTATTGGGCTGAATAGCTCTACATTACTGTTGTTGTCTTATTTATTATTTGAACTATGACCTGACGTTCCCTAATTAATTTTAATGTTAGATTTAAATTTTATGATTGTTTTTTTTATGTACTAGATTATTTGTTTTAATTTGAATTCGAATTTTGATTAAACATTGATACTAACATAGGATAAGACTTTTATAACTAACACTTTATAGGGTAATCCGAAATAAAACTATTATTATTATTTCTATAACTAAAAATAATATCATTTTTTTGGGTTTAGTGCCTAAGGTAAAGCGAAGTCCTATTGCAGTTTGTTTGGTGTCTGCTACAAATAAACAGTCTATACGGTCATATTAGGTATTGCACTCTTGAACCTCTTCCCGATGAGCTCTGCTAGCCCCTTCCAAAAAGGAGTTATAGGTTTCTAAAGGCTCGGCATGGCGCTAATGGTGCCCCTGGTGTATCAAGCGTTCATAGGTTACGGTGACCACTTACCATCAGATAGACCGTATGCTTGTTCATCGACTAAGTTTACAAAAAAATTTACCCTCGTGCCTTAAGATTTCAACAGGCGTAATTCAAGATTAAAGCGCCTGCGCTAGCTAGATTGAACTTTATTACGTCGTGATAAAACTAGATTTATTAACGCAGATAAGTTTCTATACAAATTTGTTGGACTCATTTTTGTTTTATGTATTTTTATTCTGTGCTTTAACTAAAATATTTTAGGAAGCAAGGGATTTCCGTATGCCTAGTTCCGATTTACTAAGAGTCCCGGAAATCCAAGCGAGCTAGGAAACCTAATGAATATGTAATGTAAACGGTAGTATTCACTTTTGTAGTATTTTAAAACTCACTATTCGTTAGTCTATTCTGAGCCCGGTACCTGTGTTCTGAATCTAATTAAAATGTATAGAAGTGATTATGTATGTAAAACACTTAATAAAAAATATATATAACCTAACTCGCACGTGCACATAAGACGCAGTGGCTAATGTATTCGCATTGTTACTCACACAAATTGGTTGGGTACCCATACTCTGTTCTTTTCTATCGATAATACTAAAAATATGAACAGTATATGGAACTTATATCAAAACAAGATCGTGAAATCGCAATTTTGTGTAGTCATTACTGTTTCTTTTTAAGCTTTTTAACTCAACGCGTCTAGTTGTGAGAAGAATTAGGTTTTTATGGATTTGTTACTATAATTTAGCGATTATAAGTACTAGTATGTCTCGCGTACAGCGCACGTAGAAAGTCTATACGTGTCCAGACGCCAGCACATCCAGCTACCCCAATCTGTCAAATTTCTTTTATAGATTTTCAATTTTATCCCATTAACATAAGGTTCACTTTCAATTGGGGAAATTTGACAGATTGGGGTAGCTTGAGTCTGTACATATATAGATAGTTCGCCCATCATAGAAATCGCTTTTAGTCCGTTTCGTCCGTTCTGAGTATAGGATCGGATGCAATCACATACGACACGGTCATTTATCTAGCGGCAATTAAAAGCTTGCAAAGTAACAAAACTGTCAAATACCGTCAAACCCAAATAGTAGTAGTGACTTGACTAAGAACCATCTTAATAAGACTGCTGCATTGAAATGATTCCTTCCGTTTGGCAGGTACGATGCACAGACAGTACAAAGGCAGACCTGTGTATATGACAGAGAGACACAAGTTTAAATAAAAAAACCCGCTGTTTGCGTCAGGATTAAAACTGTCTTTACTTGAGCTATGAGATTCCTTCTTGGCTCATAGGTTTTGGGAGTGTTCTATTGATAAAGGGTCTTGATAGGAAGAGTGACAACGCAGTGATCATAATAGGGTTTCTTTTGCCTTTTGAGACACGAAACCCTAAATAGTGAGTTTAATGCCTAGCCCTTGTAGAGCAAAGCTAATATGAGTTGTGGATTGGACACGATGTTATACATTTAACCTTCGACTAAACCCCCAAGTCACCAAACAAGCATACAGCACAGGTTGTATGCCCATTTGGTGACTTAGTAGTAAGCGTTATCTACGGTAGCTTTCAGCTTTAGAGCTCTATGTAACCTTACATACAGAAACCAAACATGGCGCTATTTAAGCTCCAGTAAGCTCCAGAGAGGCCCCAATTTCCCCTCGATTACAATCAATATTTACCCATCGGGCATAAACAAGAAATATACATATTGAATGTCATTATATCTCTTAATTAGGAGGTACAAAAATCTTTAAAATATTTTATCATCTATAAATATAAAATAAATTTTAAAATCTATTCAAATTGTTTTAAGTTAAGAGTACCTAACTTAAAACAATGTATCTCCTTTTTTTACGAAAACATTATAATGATAATTTAAAACGTAATTATGGCTTAAAACTATGAAACGCAATTATTATCTTTTATTTTTATTGCAAAATGTTGATTTAATTAGCTTATTTCCGAAAAACAAATATAATTTTCATATTTGGCGAGATAACCACATAGCTACTGGCAAAAAGCAGCTGCTTCGCTAGTTTGGCGTGGTAAGATAATAATAATATCCTGGGACATTATTCACACAGGGCCATCTGATACCAAACTTAGCATAGCTTGTACTATGGAAACCAGATAACTGATATACTACATTTCTTTTGTAAATACGTACCTATATAGATAAATACACCCACATAATGTATGAATTTATGTGTTAATAATGTTTCAGGGTATATTATTTTATTATTATTGTCCCAGGATATTATTATTTTTGACAGAATTGTACTAAAGCATCAGCGGTAAGTTTTCTTGACTGATGGAGAGTTTTTATGTACTTGTATTTTTATTTATTTAGTAAATTGAACGTCGCGTCGGATAATTATGGAACTCGTCAATTTCGGTTTCTATGTTCATTGGCGCTCAATTACTTTTAACACTTTCCGAATATACTCGGTAAAGTGTCAATGTTTTAATGTATTGTGTAACAGCTAAATAACTGGAAGAGATCGCACCTAGTGATAAGGCCGCCATTTGTACAATCTTAACATACTACTATTTTTTGTATACAATAAAAAATTACTTACTTACCTAAATAATATACATAGGTTTAGGTTATTCCTGTTCTAAATCCAAAATTGGTTGTTCTGAATCGATATTAGATTGCAGTAAATATAAAAAAACAAAGTATGTAAGCAAAGAAGCCTACATAACTCGAAGAATTGCCAAGTTGAAGGGGCAGTGGGCGAAAGACGTGGCTCGTAGGACCGTACGTAGTACTAAGACCGTAGGCCATTGGTGCTGAAAGGATCACAAGCAGTGATCACCAACTAGAGGTTGCATCGTGGCCAGCCCCCACAAGGGTGACCGAAGTTCTTGTGAGGTTCTGGAAGGGGGTAGCACAAGACCGGTAATTGTAATAATCTTGATGCGGAAGCAGTGTATGTCTTTCAGCTGACATAATAATTTGTATGTTTATAAATATGTTTTCGTGTTCTAAAAAAATAATAACAGAATTTATAAGCGAGCACACATTGTCATAGTTATTTCTTAACAGTATATATCATCCAATAGACGGCTATAGAATCGAAAGCTTGTGCAACATGGCTTTGGTATGATACTCATACTCCGAGAGTCGATACAACAGTACCAGTTATGCAGCAGATTCGCGTGGTAATAAAAAATAAATGTCTAAGTGAAAGGGAAACTTTCATCACTAGACATGTTTATAATCAAAGAAAACATTTAAACATCTCATTGTTAATGTTTATCTAAGTTCTTAACACAACTTAGAGGATTGGATAGCGCTAAATCAATATTATGCTTGAAAACCTGTCAAACGAATTTTTTTTTTTTTTTTAAAACTAAGCCCGCTCTTGGGATATTAATGCCTGTGCCGCGGGGTACGTTACAAATATATAATTGACGGACAAAAATCACATCAAGGCTCAGAACAGCTATTTATGGGTACACAAATAGTTATATTAGCACGTCTCTCACGTTCGATTCCCGTATTTGACATACGGGAATAGAACGCGATAGACGAAAGCACCGAGGTAGTAGTGCGGCGACAACCTTAAGTACTACGACATGCAATTACGACGATTGGCGTGTTTAGACACGGGCAGATAGAAGACTGTGTAATGTGCAGCTATGGCAGTAACTCATAGGTAAGTTCTGACGATTGAAATACTGCTGACTGTCTTGACCTCTGCGCCACAAGTGCAGCATTTATTAATTAAATTAAGGAGCTATATGTATCTTAGTAACGTAAGAGTAAGACCACGAACGGCATGAACAAGCCACAACCTCCAACGCCCTCCAGGACCATAGTTTGGATTCGTATCGATAAAAAGCCATTCGGAAGAGTAACTTCGCGTAGTATCGTACGCGAAGCTACTCCTCCGAATGGCTTCCGAGTGTCAGTTGTAAAAACATCCTTTAAATTCCCTCCTCTAAGGACTTTTTCCGGAGCAAGTTATTTAGTTTGCACTTTTTTTTTGCTAGATAACTGAAGATCTTGCTCGCCTCTTGGCTGGTGAAGCAGTGTGATCCTCCTGGCCTACCTGGCAATATCATGTTAATAACAACTGGTACAAGACCAGCAAGACTCACATACACACAGACAAGCTTCAAATTATAATATTCTTCCTCCTCCAAAGTAAAATGTCGCACACGGATATAAATGCCTTATTAGCGTGATAGTTCCACTAAAAAGAAATCATTTGTAATGAAATAAAGCAATTTAATGAGAATAGTAAATCATATAGTCGATACCGTGATATCGTATTACTATATAGTATAACGATATGTACATCATTACGTATTACTTTATAGTGACCGTTCATCATGATAGTCAAAAATATTACCTACTACTATATTTACCTAAATATATTTTTGTCCTACTGAGCAATGTGTCTGCGCTACTAGGTATTATGGTGACAGATAATATAGTTAGCACAAAAAATATGTAAAGCTACTTAAAAACAGTCTGATATTTTTTAATTTTTATGTTTATTTTACGTGATATCTTCGGTATTTCTGCATAAATTTTAATAACGTTTCTTTATTCAAATGTGTTTATTTTAATCGAATATAATCTTAATATGCTAACTGAGGAAGTATCTAGAATGTTAACTGTTGAGAAAATTTGAAGGGAATACTTATCTTGTTGTTTAAAACAGCCATCGTGATCTTATCCGTAGGTATACTGTATAGTATACACTATACTTAGTGTTTTTAAGTTTAAAAGATAACGTTTCATCAACCGTCCATAAGTAGCAAAACTAGCGAAGAGAATTTTAAACGGGGGGGAAGTCTATCTCAAACGTAACGAAGATATTCACACACAGCCTTCAGCTAAATATGACGTCGATAGACACATGTGAATAAACGTCAACAAATTGCAATGCTTTGCTCTCATCTGTTTTGAAACGTACGGATTTATGAGAAAGTTAACAGTTGAAAAAAATTGTAGTCGATGCCCTTCTTAAAACAGTTATTATACGTACATATACAGAATCAGGCCTGGTTCCCAGAGCGGTAAGCAGAGATAAACAATTTCTATTTCTCGATCTTTGAACACCACTTTTGCCTAGCTTACTGCCATTTTATTCTTCATACATGCTAGCCGGTTTAGGGTACAGACGCCAGCACATCCAGCAACCCCAATCTGTCGAATTTGTTTTATAGATTTTCAACTTTATCACATAAGTAGAAGCTTCACTTTCAATTAGGGAAATTTGACAGATTGACTTGATGTGCTGGCGTCTGTACTTCTAACCTGGCCTTTCTTGAGAACGTCTCCGATTTGGTCAGAGAATGTTCTACGACATCTTCCACTAGTTATTATGATCATATAAAATCAAGCGTATACCTACACTCTACAGGGTATCCTACACGGTATGCTTTACTTGGTAAGTATAGTATTTTTCTAAATAGTTTGTAGTAAAATATAGCTAATACTATAAATTTCGATAATTAAACTTAAACATAATCTCTTTGACAATAACTTAATACAAGCTAGTTAAATATCATTTCTATTATAAAATAAACTTTTTAAATATCTATGTATCATCATCATCATCATCATATCAGCCGAAAGACGTCCACTGCTGGACAAAAGCCTCCCCCAAAGATCTCCACAATTGCCGGTCTTGTGCTATTCGCATCCAGCAGTTTCCAGCGACCCGCACAAGATCATCGGTCCATCTTGTAGGGGGCCTGCCCACGCTGCGTCTTCCGGTTCGTGGTCGCCACTCGAGAACCTTTCTGCCCCAACGGCCGTCGGCTCTACGAGCTATGTACCCTGCCCACTGCCACTTCAGCTTGGCAATTCTTCGGGCTATGTCGGTGACTTTGGTTCGCCTGCGGATTTCGACATTTCTGATGCGATCCCGCAGGGAAACTCCGAGCATAGCCCTCTCCATTGCTCTTATTTTCTTGCTGCTCGAGCCTTCTAATAAGGCCCATAGTGAGCGACCACGTCTCTGTTCCGTATGTCATCACTGGCAACACACACTGGTCGAAGACTTTCGACTTGAGACACTGCGGTATTTTGGACGAGAAGATGTTACATAGCTTCCCGAACGCTGCCCATCCGAGTTGGATTCTACGATTGACCTCCTTCTCGAAGTTGGACCTACCTAGTTGGATGGTCTGTCCTAGGTAAATATAGTTCTCTACAACTTCGAGTGCAGAGTCACCAACTTTCAATTGAGTGGGTGCAACATGGACGTTTGACATGATTTTCGTCTTATCCATGTTCATTTTCAGACCCACTTGTTGAGAGACTCTGCTGAGGTCATCTACATATCTATGTAATTGAAGGTTAAACAAACTTACCTTAAGTGAAGTTTGACCATAATTATATGAGTCGCTGCATCCGAAGAGATTTTCATATAACACAGTAGTACACTCTTCAATGTGCTGGACATCGAACACTTTTTTAGAGCTTGCAACATTAAAAAAGACAAAATGGCGCCTCTGCGCGCCACGTGGCCGGCTGGAAAAACTTCATTCTTTTCAGAGTCCTCAGTATCTACTTAAGATTTCACTAAAGGCAAAGTATTAAAAACAAATAACGGGAAGAAAGTATTTACAAGAATACTTTAAGGGCGGGAGGGATCGAAAATCTCTTCGGATGCAGCGACTCATATAATTATGGTCAAACTTCACTTAAGGTAAGTTTGTTTAACCTTCAATTATATTTCGTCGCTGCATCCTCGAGATTTTCATATAACACAGTAGATGTTTAGAGCTTTAGGGAAATCGTTAGTAAGAGTATTGAACCAATACCCAAAAACGAATTGTTACATGTAATAATTCGCTTCATCTAATTAACTTAATCATTTTAACTATACTTAACAGTATTAAACTGGCACTTTTAAATACAGGATCATTATTAGATCTGTCCTAAAATTTACTTAATACGTGGGAATTTCATGACCAACCTGCTGCCTTCCTAATCACTTCAATGGAAACGCATCCACGGACATCTCTGCGTCGCGAGCGCTATGCGCAGAATATATTCTTGCGTCCATATCCGCTCTCTTGCAATACTTGCTGGATACAGCATCTGATTGTAGACGCGGTTGCGTTGTGGTGTAATTTTTTAGTGGTCAGAATTAACCTTTCGGCATTAGACGTGTCTCTAAACGGTCCTATTAGTTCTATGTCTGCTTTTAGGGTTTTCCCTGGGCATATCTCCTTCTAATTGTGATAAAAGAATTAGATGCGATTGAGGTCTCGCTTTCAAGAATTTTAAATATTTGAAATAACGTCTCTTATCTTGGGTTTTTATTTATTTCATTTATTTTATTTCAACTTTAATTTTTGGATACACTTAAGGCATCCCAAAGGGCCTGCGGCCAAAGCTCATATGCTGAGAGTTCATCTTTATTAGATTATGTGGTCGGGGTAGCAATATCAGCGGTAGGATCGTTCGTAGCGACAACATTATCAAGAGTATGAGTAATCGGGTCAATATTATTCGGCGACAATGGAGCGTATAACCTAATTAGCTAAAAATGGATGCTCACATGCATTATTCGGCGTTCGTATATTCGGTCGTAATCAAATCACGACTCTTTAATTTTATGCGTATTAGCCTTGACCAACGATACGACGGAACGTATTCCAACATTTTATGAAAATGTATGCTCAGATACATTATCTGCATCAGAAAAATACATATTATTATGCGAGTAAGTGACCGTAATCGCACCATGGTTCAATTATTTATATTGGTATTGTGTTCGTATATTCGGTCATAATTGAATCAACACGATGCGTATTCCAAAATTTAATGAAAATGTATGCTCAGATACATTATCTGCATAAGAAAAATATATATGTAAGTGACCGAATTCACTTCACGGTTCAGAAATAATATTGATATGGTGATCGTATGTTTGGCTGTAATCGCCTCGCAACTATTTAATAATATCCGGATTAGCTTTGACCAACGATGCGGTGGAGCGTATTCCCTGATTTAATAAATATGAATGTTCAGATACATTATCTTTATAAGAAAAAATACATATTATTATGCGAGTAAGTGACCGTAATCGCATCACGGTTCAGAAATAATATTGGTATTGTATTCGTATATTCGGTAATCTAATCATGACGCTGTAATTTTATGGGTTGACCAACGGTATCGATTCGACGGAGCTTATTCGCTGATTTGATGAAAATGAATGCTCCAATTCATTATCTGCATCAAATAAAATATAAATGTGAGTACATTACCGTAATCGCATCACGGTTCAATAATTATAAATCAAAATTCATTTATTCTGTAAAAAAATACATTTATGTGGAGTTGAATATTGGTATGGTATTCGTATATTCGGTCGTAATCGCATCACGACTCTTTAAAATATACATTTTAGACACCAGTTTACGCTATTTATCTGCATCAGATAAAATACATATGTGAATAAATGACCGTAATCGCATCACGGTTCAATAATTATATTGGTATGGTATTCGTATATTCGGTCGTAATCGCATCACGACTCTTTAAAATATACATTTTAGGCGCCAGTTTACGCTATTTATCTGCATCAGATAAAAAACATATGTGAGTAAATGACCGTAATCGCATCACGGTTCAATAATTATATTGGTATGGTATTCGTATATTCGGTCGTAATCGCATCACGACTCTTTAAAATATACATTTTTAGACGACAGTTTAGGCTACTAATCTGCATCAGATAAAATACATATGTGAGTAAATGACCGTAATCGCATTACGGTTCAATAATTATATTGGTATAGTATTAGTATTCGGTCGTAATCACTTCACGACTCTTTAAAATATACATTATAATGAAGTCAAAGTCAACGATTTATTTGCAAATAAATATGGTTTTAGAAGTGAATGTAAGAACATTGGTAGCACAACAGGTACTATATATATACTTTTTTTTTTTTTTGAACTGCAGGAATTCCATTACTGTACAGAAAGAAATCTCAGTTAGCCATTTGCGTAAAGCCTTTTTGAATCGGACCATTGGAAGTACTTTAATTTGATCAGGAATCTTGTTATAAATACAGTTTATCTGTATTCGTTGTGCAGTCGACAACGCGATTAGACATGTCAATTTTTTTTTTTTTTTTTTTAATTAATATTATTATTTAATTGTCAATGGTATTCCCTCGTTTGGGCACCATCAACTCACAAAACAAGTTCCACAGTATTGAGTTTTGTAAATACCTTTAAGCCATATCCTGATATTAGCATCTGAACGAAATCTGGTTTACTCAATATGGGAGAAAGTGCTGAACGTAGCTTAGCTCCTAACCTGTTATGTAATGAAGTTTAATGCTACAGGATTGATTTTAGATTTTTTTTTTTTTTTTAAGTAATCTTCAATATTATTATTATGACCAAATTTCCATAATTTTTACACGCTGTATCGTTATTGTTTCAATGTGTTGTGAGACAGAGATGAAATCATTAATTCAATTGTCTCCATTTTGAGTGCTTGTTACGAAAACGCCTCTTTATTGACTTTGCCAGATTATTATGTTGGATTCACGTCTCACTAGGCCAGTGAGGAACGACAATAAAATCTATTGCCAGGTTATTATCTTGCATATGCATTTCAAAATAGGTGAAAAACGGAGGAAACATACAAGAGAAAAAGTATTTCCAATTAGGGGTAAACGTTTACGTCGAAAGCGTTACGATCCTTCTTCTAGTAACTATATCAAGGTCATTTTTCATTTAAAAAGTAGGCCTGAACTTGTTGTCTAGATCTGGGGAGCCCGATCTCTCTGCTAAACATAGCATACTAAATAGAAGTAAATATATGTATGCATCTAACAATACGAGTACCCGTGTCAAAATACACGATAATTTTAAATTTAATTTTAATATTGGCTTCTAATGGTTAATTTTAATATTCCTGACTGCTAACTATAATACTGGTGTGGGTTCGCTCCCCACTCGGGACAAATATTTGTTCGATTAGCGCGATTATTAGTTCCGTACCTGGGTTCAATTTATCTATAATTTGTATGTATTTAATAATAAACATGTATATTTATCAGTTGTCTGTTGGCCACACTATTGCAATAGTACTGGCTCTGCCCCGACTGGGATGAGATGGCAAGACATTTATTTATTGTTATCATGTATATAATATACTGTATTATTAACTTATAATATTCAAATTAATAGATCGAATATTTACAGCTACTTAGTTACGTAGTAAATTACTAATACCATTTCAAATTAATGGACAAACAATTAACAACATTTTCTGTTATACTTGATATCAAACAAAACTAATACACGTTCACCATATACAAATTCTATTTTCCACAAGTTTTTTACAGCAATCACAGTCAACTTAACTGGAAAAACCATGTCTGCAAAACTAGCAAATCAATCACATGTTCGCTAAACTGGTAACCCATGTTACTAATACATGTGCTAAAAGTCGACGGGATCAACATCGGGACTTGTACTTGAGTTGTACGTGTACTTGGTTAATCAAATATAATAATAGCATTCTGGCTATGTGCGTACGTTTCTGTTACCTACTAATCTAAATAGAAACTACATTGCAGATTATTTAGAATTAAGCTATTTGAATGGTTGAATCAAAATAACATCGATAGCATTAATGAATTCCTGGAACTGAAAATTTTCTATTTCAGGATTCAGTCCTGTATTCTCCTTGCTGAGTGCATCCATTATAATTTGCCCCCATTGTTCAGAGAACACGTGGCAGATATCTAGGTTAGTTGTGTAAGTAAAGTAATCAGGTTGTAAATAATAAATCATCACAACTCCATATGATTTTAACCCCAACATTGCCCCAGGGCATTGTAATTATTAGGGTTTTACAACAGGTACATACCTGTTGTAAAAACAGGGCTTGTACTATCTGACACAAAGGGTAGGTCTTATTCCATAGAATGGCTAACTGTAAAATAGGTTAGAATAACCTAATAATGCCAGAAAACATTCAGCTAGTAAAACTAAAATCTAATTATACATAGACTCACGCCTGTTTGCCAGGGGGGTGTGTAATGTAATTATAATTGTATATATGTAATAATCATAATTAAATAAAATGATAGTATCGTTGTAATAGTCGGAATAGAAAAAGAATTCGAAAAATATTTATATTTGCTGGAGAGTAAGTATGTACTTACATTTTTTGCTGACACTCGGCATTTGCGTAGATTCAATCGGCACCAAATTATTCTTCATATTCCTTCTTCGTGCACTTAAACTAGCCCATTTTTATAGGCCAATACAGTAATTCACATTAAATGTCACTATAATATAATTATAACACACATTGTTTACTGAAAATAAAATAAAAAGAATTGATGTTTCGAGGTCCGAACACTAAGAGCGAATG
The DNA here is from genome assembly GCA_951640165.1 of Pseudoips prasinana. Taxonomy (NCBI): domain Eukaryota; kingdom Metazoa; phylum Arthropoda; class Insecta; order Lepidoptera; family Nolidae; genus Pseudoips; species Pseudoips prasinana. Next base: position 10,338,194 of record OX621241.1, on the reverse strand, counting down.
AAGTTTTTCCAGCCGGCCACGTGGCGCGCAGAGGCGCCATTTTGTCTTTTTTAATGTTGCAAGCTCTAAAAAAGTGTTCGATGTCCAGCACATTGAAGAGTGTACTACTGTGTTATATGAAAATCTCGAGGATGCAGCGACGAAATATAACTATTAATAATTATGTATACTTAATTATATTCCTACAAACATATTCTGACTATTTACAAGCGCTTAAAAGTCTACGTGAATAATAAAAAGTGTACCTTACGTTGAAGATCATTTCAACGAATACAAACTAGAAAAAGTCGTGAGGACATATCTTGAACGTGGCGGAAGTCCATCTCGAACATAACGAAAACATTCACGCACGGCCTTCGGCAAATACGACACAAATAGAAACATGTCAATACAAAGTTAACCAATTGCAATTTCCCGCTCTCAGCTGTTTTGAAATGTAAGGTTGTGTAACACGTAACGCAAGCGCGCTCAACAGAATGTATCCGTGTACGTCTTATGAAGGTATATTAATGGGCCTAATATACATAATATAAAGGACATATTTATCATAAGAATTTAGGAAACAATTTAGTCCTTCTAAAACGGCATTAATTTTGCAATATATACCTCAGTAGTATAGCCTCCAAATTGTTCTATTGATCAAAGACACAACATTACTTGTATTACTTAATTGACATTACAGATCGTTGTATTCAGTCGTCGAACATATTAAAATGTCGTTTATAGAATCCTGTCACATAATTTATTTATGATATGATTACGCGTCAGCGTCACTTGTTTAATACCTATCACCTAAATGCGGTCGCCAACTCACATGCCAAGCGCGGTGACTATGGCAAACTCCACAACAAATGGCAACATTATAGAAAGCTTTTGGGTATGACCAGTAGTGGAAGATACCAGTCTGATGATGAATTATGTCCTATTCAGGTCTTGGCTAGTCTTTATTGATATTGACTGCCATAGGCTAAGTTCGTCCAGGAAGATTATTTAGGACAATTCTCTGTGACGGACGGCGTACCGGTCTACAAACACTTACATGCTGTGTATGTTATATTCCTACCTTTTTAAACATAAATTTAGGTGCAGAAACATGACAACACTGAAATACACAAAAATGTACTTGAAATGTTCTCAGCTTTAATGAGTTTTTAGCGAAGAGTGTGCACAAAGAAGTCAAAAAAATATAACAATACTCCTAAGTCATTCAACTCGACAATTAGTTTATTGTCCTCAGATATGTTTTGAGTAACAAAGCATCATTATTACAGACAATAAGATTTTTATTGGGTATGACGTAAGATAGTTCATTATCCCGATATTAATGATCCACGATAAGAGATACTCATACAAGTAAATTCTCCTAACCCTATAACATATCCACAGAACAACTGTGTCGTGTCGAACACATGGTCGTGAAAACAACACTAAAAGACAGAGTTACAAGTTCTTAACAAGGTCATACAAGAAAAGGTGAGACAAAGGCTCCCAACTAGGCATTTATGACAGTGCATTAACCATGTATAATTGTCCTAAATGCCACATGAACCCATAACGCAGATGTCAGATGAGTTTTGGGCGCGCTCGTATCCTCTTTTCTTGTGCGTCAAGGATGGCTGGAACTCTCTCCATTATTGTGGTAGCAAACATTATGCTATTGCAAATCTAATCTAATATTACATCTGAAGTTTGTGAGTACGACTGCACGTGTAGCACAGCGGCTAAGACAGTCGCCTCGCCGCTTCGTGTCGGGGGATCGAGTCCCGCGCCAGACAACTATTTGTGTGACCCATAAATAGTTGTGCTCAGTGTGGATGTAATTTGTGTCCGTCTATTATATGTTCGTTAAGTACCCCACGACACAGGGATTAATTTCTCTAATGCGGGCGTTGTCTTTAAAAAAAAAAGTACGGATATATGGATGTGAGGATGTTTGTTACTCTTTCACGCAAATATTACGGAATGGATTTTGCTGAAACTTTGTAGTAATATAGCTTATATATCGGAATAACACATAGGCTTTATAAAGTTTAAGGAGAGTGAAACCGCGGAGCACAGCTATTAAAAAATATACTCAATAGTAAGATACGAATGGAACGCTGTGATACTCGTGTTCAACTGTAGTTATTATAAAATCCGCGGTGAAATTTACCGGCGCATGATCATACTACAAGCATATCATTTGCGGTCGTTGCGAACATTATAAGCTAGCGATTACTTCACTTTCATCATAATACGTGTCATTCTATATCAAACCATAACTAGGTACATGAAAAAGTTACAACATGACGTCAATAATTTCGTCAGTAGGTGGTACTATACGCGTAAGAGGTAAATACACATAAAATGTAAATACTAGATATAAGAATAATATCATATTGCATACTATCCCGTCTCCACAAAATAAGTAACTCTTTTATGGGGCAATGTATAAGATTCTATAACAAACTTCCCAATGATATTAGAGAATTGTATACGAATAAGTTTAAAAGAATTATTAAAGCCAAATTTTGTAGCATGTTACAAAATATCAGATTATTTAAGTGATAAAAGTGCTTGGGATTGAGATGTTCTGAGTCAACACACATGATTGTAATTAATCTTAAGTATATTTTATTTTAAAAAAGGATTCCTACCTACTGAGTTTTCTGGCAGTGCTTCTCAGTAGCTGCCACGTCATGCTGCAGTGCATGTGTGCATGCGGTAGGGTAAAAAAATATGACGATTCCACATAAATGTATTTTTTTTACGGAATAAAGAATTTTTGACTTTGACTTTGACTACGTGTGTAGTACCACATACTGACGAAAACAGATCTAGTAACCTACCAAGACTGATTGAAGTTATGGGAAATAATGGCGGAAACGTCTTAAATTTAGTTAGTGGTTGGTAAATACTTGCCTTTCACGGCGCAGGTCTTGGGTTCGATATCCACCCAGGACAGATTTTATTATATGTGCATGAACAAGTCTGTTTGTACTGAGTCTGGATGTAATTATCTATTTAAGAATGTATTTACAAAATAAAAGTAGTATATGTAGTATATCAGTTGTCCGGTTTCTATAGTACAAGCTCTGCTTAGCTTAGGATCAAATAGCCGAGTGTGATTAATGTCCCCGGATATTATTATTATTAATTGACTAACTTATGTTTAACAGGTCCAATCGATAAATAGTTGTATAATAAGTACTTAATGCTTTTATTAATAAATCTTTCAGTCTATTCTTGATAGTTACAAACTGTATCTCTCTGGATAGAACTCTTGAGAAATATTCTGTTAAATTAACAGTCAAATATTTTCCAGTTTTTTATTAATATAACCTCACTTAGGTTACAAATTGGAATAACACTGATAAGTGTAAGAAAAGCAATTGGACCCGGTAGGTGGCGCTGCAATGAGATTCCAGGTTTATTTTATTTTAAGGCTCTGAAACGTTTACTGGGCAGCTAGTTTTATTCAAAAAATAACACAGCATTGTTATTTGGTTATTTGTCATCGTACCGTCAAACTGTATTCCACTCTTAAACGACACTAACAATTTTATTAAAACATAAGGAATAACTAAGAACTGTCAATCAGACTGTCTTGCAATAAATAACCATCTTGAAATAGGATTGAATCTATTCTTTTGAGAGTTAAAACGTCTACTAACCCACATTCACACACATTGGACATACATGAAATGAAATGAAATTTATTCAGCACTTGGGTATTAACATACACTTGTACTTGTCAAGGTCACAATGCAGTACATAAACATAGTGGATAGTATAAAATTTACAAAAAAAATGATTAGTCCGTCCGTGCGGTTTGTTTTATCGCATATATTTTCTGAAATCATTAAATAAATAACAAGTTACTAATCTATTATTTTGAAATTTAGTTCTACTATATTAAAATTAAAGAATGGAAGACTAAAGCAAAAAGACGAAATTCTAAATGAGGGTGTGATCACATGCACGGGATCACCGATCACGCGTTAATGGGCCAAAGCGATCCTCGCCGCTGAGGAACCTACCCTAGCTAGCCTGCGGCTTTCTCTAGCTACCTAGGTGGACGACCCGGAGAAGAAAGCCACAAAGAAACTCCGGGCTTCCTTTTTTCGTCTTCTTTTGCTTTCATTTTACGATATTTTTTTTACTGTCATGTATTTAACTTAATTTGTGATTGGTTGTTATGTAGGCTAATGCACGCACAGAACCGTTGTCATCCAGTGAATCATAATAAAATAAATAAGCACTCAATTTCACTCAAGCACTTAGAATATCCTCTTGCTATACGAAAAGACGGTGGGTGCATCCGCGTACATTTACAAAATTAACAAGTCACACGAAGTCTGGCGAAATGAAAAAAAATATGAGTACCCCAACAGCAGTTCGACCAGTTACCGCAAGCAGCACGCGTTCACGAGTATGACGTGTGGGACAGCCATCGCCTCCTTCGCCATATTAGAGGGAAGGAAACGACCCGACCCATAACGCCACCGCAAGCATTAACAGACAATGGGAGCATGACGAGCTTACAAAGGGGAGTTCATATTGAAGTCGTTAACAGCCTTAATTGGCTTTTTATTATTTTTTTTTTATTGGGTACAATAATAGGTTTCAAATGTAAAACCCTTCTTTTTTAATAAAACTCGTTTTTATAATTTTATGTTCAGCTAACATGGTTGCTAATTTTAATTGGTACTCAAAAATTACTGGCTTATATGAATTTACATTGGGTTATTACGGTTGTTAATTTTAATTGATACTAAAATTTACTAATTTTTACATTTTTATTTTCGGTTAACATGGATGCAAATTTTATTTGTAGCCAGAAACTAGTAGTTCTTATGAATCTATATTTCCAAATTCAAATTCAAATATTATTTATTCCAAAAAATATTACATTCGTGTGGAATCGTCAATTTTTATTACCCTACCGTGCAGTGAATGACGTGGCAGCTACTGAGAAACACTGCCAGAAAACTAAGTAGGATAGCTTTTTTAAAATATTTATTCATTAATATAAAGTTACATTGTACTTAAATGTGTTAATTTAGACCTACTCAATCCCATGCTTTAACTTAAAAAATCAGAAGTATTGTAGTAAGCCCTGCTAAACAATCTGACTTTTATAGTTCTTTTAAACTTTTCTCTGATATCACTGGGAAGTTTGTTATAGAATCTTATAGATTGCCCTATAAAAGATTTACTTATTTTGTTTAAACGGGTAACACAAGGTTATGCTTATACCTTTATATTCGGTTAAGATGGTCGCTAATTTAAGTGTGTGATGATACCTACAGTAATTATCAAGATATGTTTAATTATTCCTCCACATTTATTGGGAGTTAAAAGCTTGTGTGGTGACGGCGACAAATATCAGAATCAGAATATCATCACCCCATCTCATCCCGTGGGGGGCGTAGAAGTCGACCCGAGGGAATATCTACCAGAGGACGGGCAGCAGCTTCCTTCTGATTACTATGACTATCTTACTGCGATCGCCAACCCGCCTGCCAAGCGTGGCGATTATGGCATATCCCCTCAAGACGATTCTTGAGGGAGGCTCGTCCAGCAGTGGACTTATTTAGCTGTAATGATGAAAAGCTTGAAGCCATTGTTTGTCTGTAGAATTACAGCTCCGAAACACATGGACGCGTTATTTTTTCATTCGAAAGCTAGTTTGACCAGTAAGATTCTAAGATGCTTATAACAAAAAAACTGTCCCGCACTTCAAAAGTTATAGCTATTTGTTATGTCTAGTTATAGTATATAAAGTTATGTCTAGTTGGAGACAAAAGTTTTTAATGGTTAGGTTACGTTATTATTGTTAATCATTTGCTATCTTCTTACGTCACCCACTACGGTGCGCGCCTTCACTAATTGGCTTCTATTAGAAAACCAGCACTAACACAATGAATGTATTGTTGTAGTTAATGCGGCGATAGGGGACTTTTTGTCTTAAAATCAAAAGTAAAATAACATTAATTTCAGTAAGTATTTGCGATTGTAATAAAGCTCCATATGAAGGTAACAATTATATATTTATACAACACTGCAACCCTTCTCTATTTATTATCAGAACAGTTCTATAATCGAATACAACTAATGTGGTACATATTTGTTGTACTCTAGAACTAAATAGAACTAAAGTGTCGATCGATTCGGTTCGTCTACCTGGGAAATCACGATGTATTAATTATTAGTGTTTTCTGATAAATAGCATAACTTGTTTTTATTTCACTCCCCTGATAAGCTCTGGCGCCTTTACGTTAACCCAGGAAGACATTAACATGATAATGTATTAGATGGAGGTATGTACTTCCCCAGTTAAACTGGTCATAAAGCAAAAGCAATGGTGAGGCAAAGTTCAATTAATTAAGATATAATAAAAGCTTAACAATTTTTAATTTATTATAATTCGTTTGACCCGTGGTGACCCTAACATCAGAGTTCATCAGCCACCCAGAAGGCATTTGACTGGTCTCAACAACATTTGCTTAATGACATCTTAACGGCCCTTCTGAAGCACGGAGATGCTATTAAACCACTTTGGCAGTCACCCATCTCTATTTAACCTATCACCTAGGTGCTTACCCCGGCTGATCTAACGTAGATACTAGTATAGCCAAATTGGTGGGAGCCTCTCAAGGAAGCCAGTTATTCCCAAATTTCCAAACAATTTGTTTGGTATATAAACGGCACGCAATTGATGCGACCGAAATTGGCGATAGTTTTCGAATATTTTGGGACTATTAACTATGTTAACAAACCGTGTAAAAACTTCAATAAGCCATTAGTGTGTGTGTACCAACGAAATACGTAATTACTGTAAAATGTCCGTTGCAGACAAAAACAATTATTTCTTTTGACAAATCGTAAACTTAATGCGTAAATAATTAGGATTTATACACAACAAAATAACTGCTGTTTCTTCATGATTTGAATACAAAACGTTATTTTGTCATTAGTGGCAATTAAGTCTTATAAAGGTATATACGTACTAGGTATATAGCAATGCTATATGCACTATACAGCTGTTAGCTATATAGCAATTAGCTTATACTCTCATAACGTTAAACGTTAAACAACTTATTTTAACAATATATTTTTCGTACAATTAGTCTTAGTGGCTATCACTACTCCACCGGATAATAAAGATAAACTAAGTAAAGCCCGCCAGATTTACCTTTGAAACCGTCAATTATACGTAAAAGTTGTTAAATCATCAATAGACCACAAAAGTCTAGTAATTATATTAGTAATTAAAACAAAATAGCACTAAAAAAGTATAGTTTTACTTTTCTTGTAATTTAGATCGTTATTAATATAGATATTTTTACAGAACAAAGTTTGGATATAAGAGCGGTAAATAACAGTAAGTCGTAAACAACATGGCGTTAATAATGTTTTAGGGTTGTAAAACTTATTTTGACATTTGCGCTGAAAATAATAAAATGTATCTCAATTGTTTCCTGGTTGGACGAAGAAATTTATAACTATGATATGGAACCCTAAAAATCATGAGTATATATAGCAATGCGTATTTACGATGTATGTTTTAGTTAGCCTAATAGGCATTCACTACTTCAACGGAAAAGAGTCGTGATTGGGCTCAAGCCGTGCACCCCGCTCGCGTGATATTAGTTTAACACTACAAATTCACCCGCGGCTCAGGACACCCCCTTTGGGTTTCGAAGTGGAGATGCACGAAAGGGACGGTTTTAAGGGGCAAGCGATGTTAGTTTAGTGCAGCCATCAATTTACGTTAATACGCGAAGGCAGAGGCCATTCGTAATATTGAGACTACGAAATATACTGACCTACTAACATTGAGTTGCTCTTGAGTAACATATTATGTCACACAACATTCTCATTACACTCTTTATTACAAAAGCGTGATGTTAAACTCATGCCAGTGAGTTTACTAGGGTTGTGTTGAAAAAGTGTGACATTTGTTTAACGAAGACAAACACTGTGTGCTCCGGAATTATTTTGCAAGCTGTGTTAGTTCAAATGGGCACGGCTATCTATGGCATATTGATTACTGTTATTTATTATTGACTGTGGTATTGGTTTAATTTGAGTAAGTTTTTCTACATAAAAACATGCGGGGCAGTCTTACGCCCGAAATTAATAAACGCTCTTAATCCATTTTATGCTATCTACGATAGCAATTTCGATCCATTTGTCTATTAAACCGTGCCAATAAAGCATCCACAGATTGAAAAAGCAATCTTTCCGAACGAGCGATCTTTGGGAGGACGGATCATAGAAAAAGATAGGCCTCTGTACTAAAATGACAGGTTGCACGTGCCAATAACCAATCCATTAATTTTGACATAAGCTTAGATAGCCAAAACAATCTAAAGTTGCAATCCTAGAAATTCGGTGGATTGACAATTGGTTCTAAAGATAAAAATAATATAAAATAATAAGATAAGAAATAGTTCATTATATTCCAAAATAGCTTTGCATATAAATAATAAATAATAAGAATATTTTTTTTGGTTTACAAAATAGGCGGCAACAACTTCACGTCACTGTTTAAATTATTTGTAAAACAAACACAGAAATCAATAATAAAATTATTGCTTATCATATCAGAATCCATTATAGGTATTATATTTATTAATAATTAATTATTTGTATATTAGTTATAAATGCTTTGCAACAAAAACAAACAACCAACTTACTGCTTGTTTGTTCTTGATCCGATCGGCGACGACGGCGCAGGCGTGCGTTTTGCTTGTCAAATTTTGATACGTTCCGTTCCACCAAAACATAATGTTTGACCAATTAAGTTTCATTTTATTATTATATACCCTAGTCGTCTAGTAAAACACTTTAACCTAGATATAAATAAGTCAGTATTGATGACATATCGTTAATATATTTAAAAATAAATTTTCTTCTTAAATTAAATGGTATAATTGTGTCCTGAGTTACCGAGTTCTGCATAAAACGGAACGCTGCAGAGGGAAATGATCGCACCCCAATCTCTGGGCAAGAAATGGATGGATTGATATGTTTTGTTATTGGCACGCAGCGCAGGTAAAGATCAAGATAGCGATAGAGCTAATCTAGAGATAGGACTGACTGACAGATTGCGGATCGTTTATTAATTTCGGGCGTTAGGGGACTGTCGATAGAAGTAAAAACTATTTTTTACACTTCTTATCTAAATAAACTACAATGTAATAGTTTTATATATATTGTTCACCCAAATAGTACATTTATATAATGTCCTCCTAGCCGAATTTCGGCCACGGCGGCCAGTCTCAACAGAGATTAGCTATTTGCGCGGGACATATTATAGTGCTCAAGTGTATGCGCAAACACAGGAGCACTTTCTATTCCATCACTCTCATGATTCGATGGGACGCCTAGCGACACGACCGGAAAGAGGTCGGGCACAGGACCGACGGCTTTACGTGCTCTCCAAGGCACGGGGGTATAATACCGCCAACTCCCAGACTTCGGGCAGATGCTGAGATTTTTCTTTTTACAGATAAGTCCCAAAATCACTTTTTGGCCCGACCCGGGATTTGAACCCAAGACCTCGTTCTCTGCGGGTGAACACGCTACCGCTAGACCAATAAGCACTTATATAGACAGTATATATATATATATAAAGCTCATGGGAAGCATGACGTGATGATGACGCGAGTTACACGCCTTTTTCCACCCAAAAAGTACATATACCATATACACAGTATACACATATATAGCTCATGGGAAGCGTGACGTCATGATGACGCGAGTTACACGCCTTTTCCACCCAAAAAGTACACATACCTATATACACAGTATACACATAGCTCATGGGAAGCGTGACGTCACGAAGTCGCGAGATAAAAGATTTCTGTTCAACTAAAACGTGTTCTACACGCCTACAGAAGTTTTCACTTCAAAAAAAGCAAAAGGAAAATTATTCAATGTCCTTCCAATGTCCTTAGACATGTACAAAAAAAGAAAACAAAGATGTTTATTTTTAAATCTAGCTAAATATGTGAAATCATTGTATAAATTACACAGGCTCAGGCCAGGAATTTGTAGAGTCGCTATATTTCTAGGAATAACTAAAGATAGATAAGTTGTGGTTAATCGCCATAATTATATAACCTTCGCGCTGCCTAATTATAGACGTTGAGAAATGAAACCACTTCTTCTTTAGTCATCTAATCTACATTTTTAAATAAACTTAAACAACAAATAGCTCATTCAGTCAAATATATTGTTACAATTAACATTCTTGTATTTTTTTAACGCCGTACTATAAAATCACTGAAAAACAAAACACTTAAACTAAACCAAGATTGGCAATGATCTAGTTATTACATATGCTTGGTAACCCTATCTACAGGTCATTTAACTGCACAAAAACATGTTTAACAGTCTTCTTGACGGGCTTTTTGTTGGCGTGGTTGGCAAATGCTTGCTTTTCACGCCGGAGGTCGTGGGTTCGATTCCCACCCTGGACAGATATTTGTGTGCAATGAACATTTTTGTTTGTCCTGAGTCTGGGTGTAAATTTAATTATAATTTAATTTTAATTTTTTTTAATTTTATTTTACATTATAATTTTATTTTACATTAAAATTATCTATATAAGTATGTATTTACAAAAGAAAAATAGTATATGTAATATATCAGTTATCTTATGCTTAGTTTGGGATCAGATGGCCGTGTGTGAATAATGTCCCAGGACATTCCTCGAAAAGTCGAAACTATAGGTAGTACTACACACATAAGAGGTTAATACCTCTTACGTGTGTAGTACCACCTACTGACGAAAACAGATCTAGTAATACAAAAGAAAAGTAGTACATATATGTAATATATCAGTTATCTGGTTTCCATAGTGCAAGTTCTGCTTAGTTTGGGATCAGATGGCCGTGTGTGTGAATAATGTCCCAGGATATTCCTCGAAACTAAAATCGAATGTAAGATTGTGAGGTAAGTATTAAATGCCCATTTACAATCCATATTTATTTTTAAAGTACTTAGCATCTATAATGATCGCAAGAAGGCACTTATTTCATAAAAAATGTTTTACAATAGATTTACATAAGCTTTGCAAATTATGTGTTCAATGATTTCATCGATGCAAATGAGCTAGGGAGCGTCCCAATTAGTCCCAAAGCTCTTATCGTTGGTTTATCCTATATTACGTCCCCGGTACAGACGCCAGAACATCAAGCTACCCCAATCTGTCCAATTTCCTCAATTGAAATTGAACCTTATGTTTATGTAATAAAGTTGAAAATCGGTAAAAGAAATTTGACAGATTGGGGTAGGTGGATGTGCTGGCATCTGTACATTGGGTTTATTATAATTTGTACTTTAATGATGGTCTCCCATTCAATCGATAGCCCGGAGTTTCTTTGTGGCTTTCTTCTCCGGTTCGTCCACCTAGGTAGCTAGAGAAAGTCGCAGGTTAGCTAGGGTAGGTTTCTCGGCGGCGACGATCCTGTTGGCCCCTTAACACGTGATCGGTGATCCCATGCAAGTGATCACACCCTCATTTAGACTCCCTGAGCTGTGGCCTAAGTCCGGTAAGTTTGCCCTTAGATATTAGTCGCTTAAATTAAGCTGCTGGTTTAGAGCCTTCTGAGCTCACCATCTGCTCGTTGTCTTAATTTTTTTTTAATTTTCATATAATAGTAGGTACTAAATTTAAAAATAATGTCATAGTAAATTCTTATTTATTATTTACTAGCGGCCGGGTACGTGCTTCGCTACGCTTTTAAGTATTAGTACAAATTGTTTGTATATGGGAGTATAGAAAGATGTTGATTTTACACTTTCTCAAGACTTTTTTTAAAATTTTCTCTACGTAAAAACCTTCCCTGGACTTCCACGAATAATTCAAGACCAACATTAGCCAAATCGGTAAAGGCGTTGTTGAGTTATAACATTACAACGAAAAGTGGCATTGATTTTTATATATATAGATTTAGGGATTAAAAAAAAACTATAATCACCGCATGGACGGACTAATATATATTTTTTGTTACTGTATTCGACTATGATAATATACTGTATTTATACTTTATTGTAAGCTTGACAAGTACAAGTGTATGTTAATAACCAAGTGCTGAATAAAATTCATTGTTTCATTTCGTTTCAATCTCTTTTCATTTTTCTCGCTTGCTGGTGGGATATGCCATAATAGCCACGCGATGCATACGGGTTCGCTGTCGCAGAATAGTGATCTAGTATTCAGAAAGATGCTGCTGCCCATCTTCTGTTAGATGTCCTTTCGAGACTTTTACGACACCCTACATAATAAAACGTAGTATACCGTGAAATTTATGACCGTCCCCACAAAGCATGTGCCACAAAGTGATTGGTGAGGTTAAGCAACTAGGATCGCGGTCAGTCCATACATGGGTGACCGCCAAAGGGTTTTAATTTCTGAGCGTCTCCGTGCTTCGGAGGGCACGTTAAGCTGTCGGCATTAGGCAACAGTCCTTAAGGTATGTCAGAGGCCTATTTAGCGGCTCGATCAACTCTGACACTAGGGTAACCACAGCCCATACGATAAGTAAGTAGTAGTATCACAAGGCATACAGTGTAATAGTGCCCACGTATAAATCGCCTAACCAGAGGACGACGAAAATATCTCATTTAACAGTGCCACTGTAATAACAAGGAAAATAGACCGGCGAACCCTTTCAAGGGTTATCGTTTGGCGCTGGTGGAAATTAAAAGAAAACGAACTTACCGCCTAGATAGAGCAAACTGTGTTTGGTTGGCATTTCTTTTGCAAACATGTGCTAAGTGCCTCTTTTGGGTAGCGTGTTTAGATTTAACTTGAGTTACTTGAATTATAATGAACTAGCTGTGCCCCGCGGTTTCCCCCGCGTTAAACTTTATAAATTATCACAGCTCCTCCCCCGAAGGTGATAACGTGATAATATGTAGCCTATATTTTGACCCGACCTCTTTGTAATATTCATGCAAAATTTGAAGTAAATCCATGCAGTACTTTTTGAGTTTAGCCCGGACATACATACAGACAAACAGACAAAAATTCTAAAAACTATATTTCAGCTTCGACGACTAATGTAGATCACGCCCCAAGTATCTTTTTTAAAAAAATATTCAATGTACAGTTTTGACTTTCCTACGATTTTATTATATTGTATAGATGTGTGGGTCGATTCAACTGTCTTTTATAGGCACTTAAAGAATAATTTGACCGTACGTGTGGCCCAGTGTTTAAAGTAGTCAGAATCGCGTCGCTTCAGTATAACAGGGGAAGTCTCCGTGAATTATAATGTAATAATAAATAATATCCTGGGACATTATTCACACACGGCAATCTGACCCCAAACTAAGCAGAGCTTGTACTATGGAAACCAGATAACTGATGTACCTACTACACATAGGTATCACTTTTCTTACACCCAGACTTAGGACAAACAGACATGTTCATGCACACAAATATTTGTCCTTGGTGGGAATCGAACCCACGACCTGCATGAAAGGCAAGCATTTACCAACCACGTCAACCGGCTGTTACTAAAACCTATTAATGATTATGAATGATATCCCACATAATTATTTTGATGACATACATTTTTGATGAATTGATACATAATATATTTTATGAATTTATGTAAATATTTAGTTAAAAATTATGATATGATGTAATTCTGTTAGATAATTTTGTTGGTTTGTTTTTAAATAATATAAGTGGAAATGTTTAATTCTATGCGTAAATTATATTAGTGTTATTGATGTCATCTTTGAATACTTAATCACACTAATATTATAAAGGCGAAAGTTTGTGAGTGTGTGACTATGTGAGTGTGTATGTTTGTTACTTCTTCACGTCTAAACGGCTGGAGCGATTTAACTAAATTTAGTACCTACGGAGTTCGCTGACTCCCCGGATTAACACATAGGCTATAATTTATAAACATTAACGTGGGTAAAACCACGGGGCACAGCTAGTAATGTTATAAAATAAATATCATGTCCTAGTTAAAACTATTCAAACACAATGTACATTGTTTATGAATAAATGAATGACTTCAACTGTAATACAGCGTTAGTAGGTACATACATACGGCTACATATCAAGCTAAAATTTCCAGTGTAAGCTGATCTCGCGTTGTATAGGATTTCCATACAATGAGAGGTCAGCTTATGTTGGAAAGATTATTATGCAGACATGTGTATTACATGCAATCACTAATTAAAAGTCAGATTTGTATTTTTAAAATGAGGGCCAGTCAATATCATTTAGATGAAATTACCTACCTTCCGATATACTTACATAATTATTCCAGAGACTATTAAAATACTTATCATTCGCGACAGTTCATCATATAATAAAGGATTATCTGAGGATTTACTGCGAGGTCAAATAATTACCCTTTCTAGTCTATCGAACAATTATTGCACGAGTGAAGCTCGGCTGCACGAGTGACCACAAAAATTGTATGACAAAGTGCTTGTTCACAACAGCGCTTGAGTGGGCGGCGATGCGAAAAAATTCAATTTTTGAAGTGAAAACTTGTTTAGGCGAGTTGAGCACTTTTTGGAGAGACAGAAATAATAGAACTCACGTCATCGTCACCACTCGCTTCCCATGAGCTATATGTATACTGATATATAGTAGAATTTACAGTCAGCATTTTCGAGGCATTTAATTTGCATCAATAATTTTGTGGGATTAATATACCAAATATTCGGAACACGTTTAGATCCTTATATGTTATACAAATATAGCAGTGCAAATATTCCCATGTTTTTAGGGTTCCGTATAGATTCGTCATGACTGCCTGTCCGTCCGTATGTCACAGCCACTTTTTTTCCGAAACTATAAGAGCTGTACTGTTGAAACTTGGTAAATAGATGTATTCGGTGAACCGTATTAAGATAATAATGGCACAAAAATAGAAAAAGAACAAAAATTTTGGGGGTCCCCATACATAGAAATGAAACTCAAAATTTTTTTTTATCGTACCCATACATGTCGGGTATCTCCCCCCCCCCCCCCCCCCGCCCCCTGTAACTTCTAAAATAATAGAATGATAAAACTAAACAAAATATATGATGTACATTACCATGCAAACTAACAACGAAAATTGGTTAAACGAGATCTAGCAAGTAGTTATTTTTTAATACGTCATAAATCGTAAACCGCAATTTGCTTTCATTTAATCAACTGAAAGACTTGCTGCTACGGAACACTTCATGGGCGAGTCCGACTCGCACTTGGCCGGTTTTTTTTTATATACCATAGCTCTATTGTATGAATTAGACCATGTGAAAGAATTAACTGGCATATGAATTATTTTAACTATCTTTTTGTTTATTAATACCATTATATTAAAATGAAAAAGGTAAGTAGGTGTGTTTTCAAGCAACGCGGCGTTATCCTTTTCTACATACTTATCTACACTAGGTACCTACAGTTACTATGTGAAGTTTGCCAACGTCGCATTATTAAAGACTCGTCATACAGGTGTCAATTTTTTTATCTAAATTCATTATTATTGATGATATCTTTGTCACTATGCATTTTTGGACTACATAATCTAGGATTTGTTGTATTATTTTAACTCATAGAATATAAATAAACAAATAATTTGACGGACCTGTTAGTTGGCGTGATTGGCAAATGCTTGCTTTTCACGCTGGAGGTCGTGGATTAGATTCCCACCCAGGATAAATATTTGTGTGCATGAACATGTCTGTTTGTCCTGAGTCTGGGTGTATTTATCTATATAAGTATGTATTTATAAAAGAAAAATAGTATATGTAGTATATCAGTTATCTGGTTTCCACAGTACAAGCTCTGCTTAGTTTGAAATCAGATGGCCGTTTGTAAATAATGTCTCAGGATATTATTATTACTTATGATAAAAAATAAATATTTTGGGACAAATTAAGAGTGCCATCTGATCCCACACTACTGTACTTTAGCAACCAGACAACTCCTTAACATACTTATATAGTTCTAAATACATACATATCGTAGATAAAATAATAAAACTAGTTGTCAAAAAAAGTATATCGAAATGGAAACTCGTTCTGAATATTTTGCAATGATAATCTTAATAGATAACCGAAACACATTTTTAGAAAGTGCATATAAATGATTTTATATAATGTAAAACATTTAAATGTGCGAGTGAGATGGTAGCGTGAACTCATTATTCAAGTGGCCCCGTTACATATCCTAAACGAAGTTTATTAAATTTAAATATGAGATCAATTTTATTTTATTTTTATACCTGTATAAGAGGGCGACAAACGAGCAAGTAGGTCACATGATGGTAAGTAATCACCCTCGCCCATGGACACTCGCAACACCAAGGAGTTGCGGGTGCGTTGCTGGCCTTGAAAAGAGTTCGCAAACAATTGTTGCTTACCCTCCCCATTGTTATTTTTAAGAAATGAATGTAAGGTGGAGGTACTTCCCCAGTCGGGCTGCTCTTTGAGCGAATGAACGCTGTGCCCTAACTCTGAGTACCTCTACATAACATTATGTGCTCTTGATCAACAAGAAAACAATTTTCCTAAGCAAACTATGAACACATATTTCCTTCCGTACCTAATCTTAACTGTCAACTTTACATTAACCACTACTAAGTAGGGTTGTCGACTGGGAACTATCAACAATTTAACTGAAAATGTCTATAGACCAACAGGCCAGTCTAACGATATTCTTCTACACACGTTTTCAGTTAAATTGTTGATAGTCCCTAGTCCACAAGTGTCGACAACCCTACTTAACAGTGGCTAATGTAAACTTGACAGTAATTAATGTAAAGATTTGTTGAGTGAGAATCGAACCCACGATCTCTGGCGTAGCAGTCAGGGTAGGTTCAATTCCCACTCAACAAATCTTTGTGTGATAAACACGATAATTTGTTGTGTCTGGGTGTAATTTAAATGTAATATGCATGGATATACCTACCCGTAATATGTATGTATTTAGAAATAGAATAAGTGTTTATCAGTTGTCTGATCGCAATAGTACAGGCTTTGCCTCGTTTGGAATCAGATGGCAGTGTGTTAGTCCCAGGATATTTATTTTATTACTATGTGTTTTGGATTGGCAGTGCTTCCCCTATCGTAAGAGTTATTCAAGCCGCACCTGACCTGGCTCTATGGCTGCAGTCAAATGACTTTGTAGTGTACCGTGTAACAATTATTGACACCGATTGAAAAAAAAATGACATTAAAGAAAGAATAAAGAAAAATCGAAAATAATTTTCAAAAGACAACAGTGGATACATTGTTCACATGTATTTCAGGCTTAAAAACATAAAAATAATGAGTGTGCTTATAACCAAACAATATAAGAGAAAATGTCTAACTATACTGGGGACGAAACGTGGCTTATGACGTCTTAAAAGCAAAAAAAATACCTGCTCTATAATCAGTTTATATTATTATTTAAAAAGGTAACAAGAACAGATTAAAACTCCAAATCAACTGCTATTTAAAAACAGTTTTATTTTTTTAAATATTTTACACATGAAAAGAAATCAAAGTAAGTATGCAAATTAAAAATAAACTAAAACTGCTTCTTAAAACAAGTTTTTTTTTTCAATCACAAGATACAAGATCGAATTAAGTCTATTTGCATAAAAAATTTAAAAAAAAAGTATTTTATCCAATTCTTTTATTAGAACAAGGTTGGTGTTGAAACTATTTTGGTGTCGATGGCTCTTCGTCACTATACATAGTTAGATCTATAGCTAGACTGCATGCGCGGATTTGCATGCACTCTTGCGGCGCTCACTGACCCTCGTTCCGCTTATTTTTAATTATCAATTCTTCGCCTTAAATAAAATGTCTATAATAATCGATAACCCATCTTATCATTAACCGTTCATAACATAACTACGGAAAACAGTAAATCTACTTTCACTTTTCTACATAAAGATCACGGTATACTTTTTTTTTTAAACAAAGCCCGCCATAGGCAATCTAATCCCTGTGTCGCGGGGTACTTTACAAACATATAATAGACGGACACAAACTACATACAGAACAACTATTTATGGGTCACATAAATAGTTGTCCGGCGCCGGACTCGAACCCCGCGACACGAAGCGGCGAGACGACTGTCTTAGCCGCTGCGCCACACGTGCAGTTACTAATTTATCGCCTACAATAAAAGAGGACAATATAAAGAAAAAAAATGTTACGGCATAAAACGTGTAAAAGCAGACCAAATTAAAACAATTTCCCTTTTAATTAAAGAGTAAAACGGTAATCATCAAAAAAAAGTAAATGCATAAAGCTTATAGTTTACGTATGTAGCATGAATAATGTATAAGTGTTAGTGATTTCTGGTCACCTCGTTGCCTATCCATGTCTAGTTTTATTCTTTTGCGCAAAATTGTGGTTGCTAGAACTTTGAAGCCCAATCGGTGCGACTGTTTTTTGTGTGATTTATGCAGTCAGGAACTTGATTTTTAGCTGGCATCCCTACCGGTCCACTGGCTGCCCTATCAGTCAATTTTTGGTCTATGATTGCATCACTAAACTGGCTCACTGTTTTATGTTTTGTGATACTAAGTTAAAATTGAGGCAAGGAGAAAGAGAGGCAGACCGAGACGTAAATATATGGACAAGGTGAAGGAACTCGTGATAATGGAGTCAAGGAGGACGCTTACTATAGAGAAGGCTGGAAACTGCTACGTCGACAAGTGCACAACACTTAAGTTGAAGAAGAGAAGATAATATGTTTAATTTAATCAGGAAGACAAGGGCATTCTGGAGGTGTTTGAAGCAGTTACAAACATAATACTTTATGCTTTGTATGTCCTTAGAATTGTAATTTCGGGTAGTCGGATATCAATGCAGTTGACATCTAACATCCAGTTTAATGGAAATAGTTTCGAGCCATGTTCTATGAAAATTTCACCGGTTCATAATTAGAGCGTCGCTCGATCCCTAACCCCTTTAAAAATTGTACTTAATGTAGCGTACAATATTTATATAGTTACTCTCGATTCCATTGTAATAAAGACTTAGGTACACTACATACTTTCGTAGTATTCAGTACAGTTAGCCACGAGTAAGATAAGAGGACCGATGATCTTGTAAGGGTCGCTCGATGAGGGTAACGCAAGTCCGTCAATTTTGGTAATATGTGGGGTAGGCCTTTTGTCTGTGCCCCGCGGTTTTACCCTCGTTAAACTTTATAAATTATAGCCTATGTGTTAATCCAGGGTGTAAGCTAACTCCATACCAAGTTTTATTAAAATCGCTCCAGCCGTTTAGACGTGAAGAAGTAACTAACATACACACTCACAAACTTTTGCCTTGATAATATTAGTACGTCTTTGAAGATTCAGGTTATTTGGCAACATTAACAATAACATTTAAATAACTAATTTATTTCCCTAGTTTTGTGACGAACTACATGTGTGTGAGTTATTGTTACAAAACCATTGTTACACAACCAGTGTCGATGTTTCCAATCGTGTTTTTATTAATAGGTTTTAACTAAATCTTGATTGCGTTGTGCTTCTTTCTACACTTTTATAGCGTTTGGGGAATTTTAATCCAAGTCTTAAGGTACATATTTACACACTTATTACGTAAACCCGTTAAGTTTAGCATCGATATTCGATTTTACGTAATTTAGCAGGTCAATTTTATGTCGCTACATTAACTAACCATCTTGTTTGAAGTTTCGATGTCAAAATTAGTATCCACTGAATAATAAATGTGATAAAAAAGCATTATAAATGTATATTCATCTTAGGTCTGTTCATAAACAAAGGAAAGTTTATGAACATTAGGTTGGTAGGAGAATATAATTAGATTACTCACCGACCCGTTTCGCCGAAACTTGTCTTGTTGAATAATTAAAAGGCACATAAATCATCTCGTACAAAGGTCCAATCCTCGCCAACTCCGTGGGGAGTTTTTCCGTTGCATGAACTTCACTTAAACATACCACATTGTCATGATTACACTGATCACTGCTCACTGATGTAAACTCACGAGGCACTTCAGTATCAACCGTGTCTTCTTCTTTTAGTAACACTTTTTGTTCATTATTTTCATACACCAAGTTTGCTTCACCATCCAAATTATCTTGACAAGCCTTCGCCGCAACAACCCTTATTTTATAAACTCCCGGCATTTTTTTTGCGTCCAGTACGAAATCCGCACGTTCCCCTCTACTCATCTCTATAGAGTTCACTCGTTCTGTTTTAATTGGATGTCCGTCTAAAGCAATGAGCTCCAAAATATGGTAGTCAACAGAAAATTTGATCGGACAACTTTTTGATCCTCCGCCGTACGCTAAGCGGAATCTGTATCTTTTCCCGTATTCGACACTGAATGAAGACAACGGAGAGTCGGGGGATTCGGACGATTTTCCTTTTCCGTTAATTAGGAGGGATTCGGAGTCGGGTACGCTCGAAATGACGCCAGCTAACGGCCCCATTGAGTGACCCCATTCTGTCACAAAAATCGTGTGTTCGGTCGCATCTACGTCATATAGTTTTCTCAAGGGATCAAGGCGAGGGGATTGACGAACGATAAAGGCACCTCCGAGACCATCGGCGGCATCGGCAGCGGAGTGAGCGTGGTACATGTGCGTGCCCACTGCCGATGCGCGGAACTTGTACTGGAACGTTGTATATGCGGGTTGAGGGCACTGAGTCAGCATAGGAGCTCCATCCATGAAGGGAGTTTCCTTCTGTGGCTGTCCTCGCCAGTGGATGGAGAGTGCGTGGGCTGGAGCCCGGTGTACCACGTCTACGACTAGGATATCGTTGTGACAGATGTGCAGAGGGGGTGCAGGCAGCTGTCTGTTGGCTACCAGTACCCCTCGCTCCCTGCCGTCTGCAGATATGCATGTTGACGGACAATCACCGCCATCTTTCTCTGTGCAACTTCCACACGACCTAGAAATGAAGTCGATATGAGATATTTTTACAATTGATTTATTTAATTTGTATTACTAAAACTTAGGGAAAGTAATAATCATTAATAGGATGGATGTGGTGTTAGGTACTTAATTTAGGCGAGTTATTAAGTTATCGATTTGAGGTTTCCAATTAGTGAAAAGTATGACTGATAATGTGTTGATGATGTGTAAGGTGAGATTGAAATCCAATTATCACTTACTTGCTAAGAGTTTTGTAAACTTCGATGACTAGTTTGACGCGGCATATCATTGGCCAATCCAACTCGTGACATTCTCGGTCACAATTTTCAAAATACTCCTCTGTAACAAATTAATTAAACGTCAGAATAGAATATATTCAATGACATACAACGTGTTAATTATACTTTGAAACAAAACAATGTGTTAGCGTTTGATGATTACATTTAGGTACGGATGAAATTAAATACTTAGTACGGACAACAGCAGAAATATCTTCACTTCACTCTTCATGTTTCTTAGTATTTCTGTTTTGTACGGAAAGAATCAGCAAAGTATTAAGGCCCTAACCTAATTGTCAGGTCTGTGTAGATATTTCTGCATCTAAAAAATTAAAAGCGCCTCAAGGCCACGCGTTTATACAGATTAATATATTAGATTAACCGTCTCTTTGACCCGGACGAATAAAATCAGAAGGACGAACTAATTTATCACGTTTTCAACAAGAATGCTACGGTACCTACTTGATGAGCAGGAATTCTACTATACTTACATAGAGTAAGTATAGAAGACCAAGGGGATTAAACAATTATTCACTAACTACATATGTACCCAATTTCCCAATTAATACGATACATATATAGTTTTGCCTTTGTAAAGCTACTTCTTTTGCCGACTGTGCTCAAGTATCAAGTAAGCATAATAGCTAATCAACTTGAGCGATTCCTTGAACTAAACATCTATTATCCACTGGTGCCATTAAATCGATTATGTTAAGTTTAAACGACTGCGGTACCTAAATTAACGACTGAAGTAAAAGTACCTAAGTACTATGAATAAGATATGGATCATAGAAAAATTCTTTAATCGAACGTTTTAAGTTCCATGTACTTCTTTAGTCTCTTATAGTTTTACACATTTGGGGAACGCAACTGCTGAAATATCAGAGACTTACAAGTGATATGATTAAAATCTTAATTTTGGCGTTAAAGTATAAAAAGCGAATAAAATAAAAATACCTGGCATAGGCGTATAATAAACCACAACGAGAACCGCGGCAAGTATTACAATGATCACCACTATCCTTTGCAAGGACATTAGCATGTAATTTGGCTTCTGCGCCGAAAACTCGCGCACTTCAGGAGCGATCTTCTCCGACTCCATCATTAAAAATAAAGAAGAACCAAGATTATAATAACTATTTAGTAACTTAGTTACATGTTTATGTACAAACGCCTCGGAAATATCGTGTCGTTAAGTGAGAGGTACAGCGCGACCACGCAACCACGCAATTCGACCACTTAGTGGCGACTGGTATGGTCTTACGCCTCACCATTTTCAAGTTGCAACATAGACACTGCACCTCCATGCCATAAGTCTGATTGAGGCTCCAATTCGGAAGTAAATTGACAAGCAACGAATTAACTCTCTCTGCAAGTTATGCAACTATATCTTGTGCAACGATTATATTAAATTCCAGCGCCGCAGCACCGTGCCGGCAACCTATTTATCGCATTACGTCGCGTCTACTGTGTCGTAGAATATGTGTACATGAATATGTATTAATTAATTCGTATAAATACACGTAAATAACTCATCGAGCAGTGTACATTCAAGTGGATTCTGACGATTATAGTTCTAATATTAGGTTGGTATTTTACAACGGCGGGTCTGGAAACATGATATTATTTCATAATAGTCTTAAAACAGTACATCAACGCCTAGCTTTTTATGTTTTACCAAGAATGATACAGCAAATAGGTGGTGATTATCCTACTAATATTATAAAGGCGAAAGTTTGTAAGTATGGATGGATGGTTGTTTGTTACTCTTTCACTTAAAAACTACTGAATGGATTGTAATGAAACTTTACAATAATATAGGTATATACATCAGAATAACACATAGGCTACAATTTATAAAAAATACGGTGTGAATTGTCTAAAATATGACGATAAGTGTCAAGTAAGTAGGAAAAAATCTACCATTTGCGAGCTATTCCGGCGTGCACTGCCAAAACCGCTAGAGGTACCTACGTATTCTGCTAATATTATAAATGCGAAATTTTATGAGTATAGATGTATGTATGTATGTATGTTTGTTAGTCTTTTACGCCAAAACTACTTAAACGGGGATGAAACCGCGGGGCGCAGCTTGTATTTTAATAACTGTAGATACATGTATAAAACCGCAGACAATGAGGTCCTAGGTCTCAATTTTTTTTTTAAATTTAGTGTTTCTAATAGCTTTGTTTTATTGTTGACAATTTGTGTTTTTTTGTTTCTTATTTTATCATTCATCTGTAAGACATCTCAATTTGTCCGTTATTTACTTATGT
The DNA here is from genome assembly GCA_951640165.1 of Pseudoips prasinana. Lineage (NCBI taxonomy): Eukaryota > Metazoa > Arthropoda > Insecta > Lepidoptera > Nolidae > Pseudoips > Pseudoips prasinana. Next base: position 10,314,765 of record OX621241.1, on the reverse strand, counting down.
TATTCTGAAGTAAGTGTCCCGTGAGAATCACTCGGTACCATTAGAATTACTAGCGCTGGAACAATAAAATGTTCTAGCAAATACTGAGATTGTTATTTTATAGTTTTGTTGTCTGTTGTGCAATTTTCGATTAATTTTTTTTTGTTCTTATCTCTTCAAATCCGGAGTCGGGTCATATAGTGTTAATATGATAACCTATTCTGCTGACAAGAACAACGCGGAGTAGCAATAAGCCAATAAATTGGCTGTATCATACGCCAGTATCTAGGTGAGAACGTCACCTAGTTACTCTGCGCTTGATGTACCTACACTCGATAGTATTAAGTTCGGCGTCCCATCGATTTTTACAGGAAGCCAATAATGTCACACAAAGAAACCTCTATTTTTAAATTATTTCTACTATTGGTTAACAAAAGGCTGTTAAGATAATTAATAACAATTTCCAAATACAAATATGACAAGTAAACGTAATACGTATAATAAAATCGTAGGAAAGTCAAAACTGTACATTCAATATTTTTAAAAAGGACATTTGGGGCGTGATGTGCCATCGATATCGAAGCCAAAAATATAGTTTTTAGAATTTTTGTCTGTATGTCCGGGCTAAACTCAAAAATTACTGCATGGATTTACTTAAAATTTTTATGAATATTACTAAGAGGTCTGGGGGAGGAGCTGTGATAATTTATAAAATTTAACGCGGGTATAACCACGGGGCACAGCTAGTTTGTAATATTTTCTTTGATGACATGTTCTAAAATGTCAACACATGCACTTATGTATTTAAAAATACAATATTAAGTATGTTTATCAATTGTTTGAATGCTATAGAAATGGCTCTGCCTAGTTTTTTTTTTTTTTTTTTTATAATATATCTAGGGACAATGTCACAGATTTGGGATAAGATCGCAGTAGGTATGTTAGTTGTCCTAAGATATTTATTATTAATTATTAGAAAAACGTCAATTTATTTCCAATTACGCATGAGCATCATGGAAACAAAGTTGGTCCCATATTAAAAGTTCTCATGTCGATCGCTATAACCTTACTAACATTTGCTCATTAACTCGTTTTATTAAATCTTTGTTAAGAGAACTCTTGCAAACAAAATCTGCCCCAAAGTGTACAATAAGAAAAGTATAGCAATTAATTTAAATAAAAAATAGAGATTTTAGAAATACGTTTTTGTCTCAGAGAAGAAATAAAAAAAAAATTATGAAAATTTTCATCCAGCTACTCCAATCTGTTAAATTTCTTTTATAGATTTTTTACTTTATCACAAAAGTATACGGTTCACTTTCAATTGGAGAAATTTGACAGATTGGGGTAGCTTGATGTGCTGGCGTCTGTACCTTAAACCTTAATAACCAATACAATATACAAAACATTATCTTAGTGGTAGTAACAAAATCAACTTTTTGAAACATTCATATCTTTTGGTTACAACTGCTTAGTAATATGCAACTTTTTATGTACATTCTAGAAGATGTCTAGTATTTAATAACAGAGTTTATCTATTGTACGCATCTGTGGCCCAGAATTTATATTCTGGGCCACAGATGCGTACAATTTTTGATCATCTCCTTTAAACTTAGTTCTCTAAAGGATAAAAAACCGGCCAAGTGCGAGTTGGACTCGCCCATGAAGGGTTCCGTAACAGCAAGTATTTCAGTTGATTAGATGAAAGGTAAATTGCGGTTTACGATTTATGATATAATATTAAAAAAAAACTACTCACTAGATCTCGTTCAAACCAATTTTCGTTGTTAGTTTGCATGGTAAGGTACATCATATATTTTTTTTAGTTTTATCATTCTCTTATTTTAGAAGTTACAGGGGGGGGGGGACACTCATTTTACCACTTTGGAAGTGTCTCTCGCGCAAACTATTCAGTTTAGAAAAAAATGATATAGATACCCCACATGTATGGGTACGATGAAAAAAAATTATTGTGTTTCAGTTCTATGTATGGGGAACTGCCAGAATTATTCGTCTTTTTCTATTTTTGTGTAATACAGAATACAGAATGCGGTTTACAGAATACATCTACTTACCAAGTTTCAACAGTACAGCCCTTATAGTTCCGGAAAAAAGTGGCTGTGACATACGGACGGACAGACAGACAGACAGACATGACGAATCTATAAGGGTTCCGTTTTTTGCCATTTGGCTACGGAACCCTAAAAAACTGTTCTAAATAGCTGAAAACAACTTGATTTCTTGTTTGTCTGTGTAAAATGTAAAAAGTTAGTTATTTCAATAAAAGAATAACAATATAAGAGCGCATGTTAGTCTAGTGGTTAGAGACTCAGACTGCTAAACCATGGGACGTGGCTTCGATCCCAACCCAGGATAAATGTTTGTGTTATGAGGATGATTTTGTGCAGTTTCTGGGTGTAATTTATATATAATATATGACTTTATAAATGTATAAGTATGTTTATCAGTTCTCTGGTTGGCTCTGCCTAGTTTGGGATCAAATATCAGTGCGTGAGTTGAGAGAACGAGAACGAGTACGTGAACTTTTGTAGTGCACGAGTGTGTACACAAACACAGGTGTGCTATCTATTCTCTCACCTTTATAATCGAATGGAACAGCGACAGGAGAGAGACCTGTAGTAGAAATGAAATGAAATAATGAAATTTATTCAGCACTTGGGTATTACCATACACTTGTACTTGTCAAGTTCAAAATGCAGTACACAAACATAGTCGAACACAGTATAAAAATTACAAAAATATAATGAGACTAAAAAAATTAATCTATTATTTTGAAATTTAGTTGTACAATATTAAAATTAAAGAATTGAAGGCAATGAGCATTTGGCTAGCGCAGAAGGCTCTTAACCAGTAGCTTATATTAAACGATTAATACCAAGTAGGTTTCTCCTGTCACACGCACGTCGCGCGCTTTACGTGCTCGCGAGCACGGGGATGTAACGCAAACTTGCAAACTTAAGGCTGGGTGATTCTCTTCAGAAAATAGCACTTTAAGACCTAACCTGTGATTGAACACGCTAGCGATAGACCAGCAATGCTTTAGAGTTGCATTGCGCTGTCATGGAATAGGTCAACACCGTGGCCCGGCGAGAGAGAATGCGGCGCTCGGCTGGCTTCTCCCCGGCTGGGCGCCGCCCCTGGGATCGCTGGCGTTTGGAGGAGGGTAACTCCACTCGTCTTGTATAAGCGGTACCTGTTATTCATAACAAAAATCTATTTAGGCGTAAAACGTCGCTACTTCAAATGAATGTTAACCTACCTATTTGTTGATTGTAACTATATCTTCGTGGCTACATTCATTAAAAAAAAATCAGAACTACAGTCAGAACCTTATTTCACCTTTAGTAACTTTAGTAGAAAAAATCGTGCAATTCTAATAGGTGACGGTAGAGCGGAGTGAATAATGATGGGGCAATATATAAAATAAAATACATAGGCATAAGTAAAATTTTGCTCACGTTTCTATTCACCCCTGTATTTCTATTTATCCCTATTATATTATTTAAGGTAGGCAATTCTTTTAAATAAAATTAAACATAATATATTTAATTTTAGGCATTTATTCTATTCAAAACGATCTCATTGTGACTCTTCTCAGCTTCACTATGAAAGAACAAAACTGTTCAGAATGTTAATTTTGGTTATTAATCTTTAAACTTCGATAATAAATTAACTAGACACCATAACCCAAAAATACTTATTCAAATTCGTATCTCGAACTACCATATACATATTACCTATCAACAAAAATATGTAGCTCCTATTATATAGTAGCAGTTGGCTATTTTTTCACAATATATGGCATCTAGCAAGAATATTAGCTAGGTATAGATTTAAGAGCAGGCCCCCCACTAGATGGACCGATGATCTTGTGCGGGTCGCTGGAAACCGCTGGATCTTTAGGGGAGGCATTTGTCCAGCTGTGGACGTCTTTCGGCTGATATGATGATGATGATAGATTTAAGTTTAGATGTAGGTACGGAGAGCATATTATAGGTAATTATGTAGCTAAGTACCTACCAACACAATTGTTACCATGTCGAAAGTTAATACAGATCTTATATTAATTTATTTTATTAACAACTACATATTTAAGTAAGTTCCTACCACTTACTAGGTACTATGTTTTCACATTTAAATGGTCCTTAGAAGGCAGACGAATGTTTTGTATAAAGCACCTAATAAAACTCTAGAATAAATAAGTAGTTTAGGCACTTAGAATACCCACCTAATTCCTGACAGAATATGCACGCAACACAGAATTCAGAGATGTGGAGGATTCAAAGGTGTGCTGATGAGGCAAATATAATTATTTCGGAACAATATATATCATTTTAATTTTTTTAATAGTCTTTTAATAATGCCCATAAAATATTGGAGGTAAAAGTGTATTCCTGAAATTTAACAACACTAGTAAAGTCAACTCCATTTTTAGCGTATAGGTAGTTGAGAAATATGTGTAATAATACTTACACCTAAGTACTTCACGCAATCAATAAATATAATAAACGTAATTGAATTCGATTAAATATAGAGTTTGATCTAGGACGTACGGCGATACTCAGCGTACGTACATTATATTTTTCAAACATAATGTTGCCAAGGAAAATTAAGTTAGACAATCTCCAATTTTCCAATCATTTCAACCCTTCGAGCATAATGCTCGAAGTTTCAAACATACATGAATAGGAACAGAGAATAAATTATATATTAAACTTTTGTATATTTCTGTAGCAAAAATAAATAAGTAATAACTGAAATAATGACAGAAAAACAATAATCACACTAGTATTTTAAGGGCGAAAAATGTGAGTGTGTATGTGTGTTACTTCTTCTTGTCTAAACGACTGGAGCGATTTGAATAAAACTTTGTATTGAGTTAGCTGACAGCCTGGATTAACACATAGGCTATAATTTATAAAGTTTAACGTGGGTAAAACCGCGGGGCACAGCTAGTCTGTCGGTTTCACTGATTGGTTAACGTTCTAACCTCGGTAACTTTCTAGTGACATCAATAACAGGCACTTTATCATATCTAACTAAATAAATGATATAACACCTCTGAATCACCATAGGGCCCCAAAAAATAATAAGCGGAACCGGATTATTGAAGGGATGTGAAGAAACGGGGAAATAAATATCATCATTCGCAACACGGCACGGAATTATGTCAAATTGCAATATATTGACATTGACATTGACATGTATAAGTTTGTTTTTACTTTACCGCGAGATAGCACATTTTTCTGAATTATTTTTTATAAACCCGGAATTTGAAATATTTGTTAAACATAATTAGCAATCATGGAAATAACTAGGAAAAACTTTGCTGATGAACTTGACAACATAATCAAAGATTTGAAAAAGTCCTGTTTTGTTGGCTTCGATGCCGAGTTTACTGCAATTTTATCTGGAAACTGTTTTAAACACAGGTAAGCCATCGATCTGACAGACAGTGAAATATTTTTTTTCTGTTTAGATTACAACAAATTATTAGTATAAATCTTGTCAGTATGGTGTGGTGTCATCTTTTATCTCAATCATCTGTCTTGTAATTTGTATTCGATGGCTTAACGTTAAAGCCTGTGCCAATACCTACTGCCAAGTGTTATAGGGGTACTGCTTTTATACATCTTAACATTTAAATCTTGATTATTTAATTGGTCATAGTATATGTTCATAATTGTTTTAGCTCATATAAAGTTTAAAACGTGATGGGAACGATTATATTTACCATTAAGGTTTTTTTTTAGTTTCTTGATGAGTAAAAAGAGGACTTGCGGCACATTTATTTAACACTAGCTGACCCAGCAGACTACGTACTGCCTCAATAAATAAATATAAGACCTAAACTTTTGTTTAAAATAATCATAATGAAAACACTTATATGGAAAAAAGAAAAGGTTGTTTTTAGGGTTTTTCCGGCAATTATTATACAAGAATTTTTATCACCTTTTAAACCTTCCCTAGCCCTCCACGAACATTTCAAGGCCAAGATAAGATAAATCCATTTAGCCGTTCTCGAGTTTTGGTGATACTAATGAACATCAATTGATTTTTATATATATAGAAATAAATATATATAAAAATCAATTGAGATGAGCTGATGAGAGAAAAGATATGTGGCCTAAAATCTACTTTACAACTATGTGATAATCTTGTAATGGCAGGAAGATTTGCTTCTATATATTTTCTTCTTCCTATCTATGCCAAAATACTGCTTACTCACTTACCCTTTGCATCACCTATGGGTGCACTGCTGGTATAAACTAGTTTTCATTGAGTATCCTCTACCTTTTTTAAGTTATAAATATTATTTGCTAGGTCTGTCTATAACATACTATTTTATTTATTGTACTTACATATTTATACTGCATACTATAGGAGCAAGCTATGTTACATGTACTTATATATAAATTGGTGTTTTGAAGCAGATAATAATCCAAGGATTTAACTTATGGAATATATTATGACTATGTAAGCCACATTTGTTAAGATTGTTGCCTTCTTGTATTTTGAATATCAAATTTGGTGAGTAAGTAATAAAGATTTTATATTTGCCTATTTTCAGGTTGTTTGACACAAATGAAGAAAGATATAACAACATTAAAAATGAAGTTAGTAAAATGATAATGACTCAAGTTGGACTAACTATGTTCCAGTATGATCGTGATTTGGATACATACATTGCAACAAGCTACACTTTTCATTTGTGTCCCCAAGTGTTTGGGGATGTTGATCAGTCATTTATATTTCAAGCATCTACATTGAAATTCCTTTGTCGACATAAGTTTGATTTCAATAAGGTAATTTTGTTTGTATATATTTTAAGATATATATATTAATCTGTAAACAATTACCTGAATGTGGAAGAGCGGGGCGTCCTAACACAGGCAATGTGCCTAATAGGAGGCCTCAACAATCTTGTCATTAGATTAACTTGAGTTAAAGGAAATAAATCATATTTATTTTATTTTATATTTTTTATATAGATATTGTGTATATAATAGAATTCATTTGCAAAGACTGGCCCTGTATTAAGTCCTGAGACAAGATTTTCATTATTCTGCTATGAATAGTTGCAAAGCCATAATATTAATTCTCACTTCATATTGGCAAAATCATCATGTCGGCCAAATTATGTCCACTGCTGGACAAAAGCCTCCCCAAAGAAAAGGGGTAAATGCCATAATCGCCACACTTCATAGTTCACAGAAAAAAACTGCTGCCTGTTCTGTGGTAGATATTCCCTCGTGACGATATCTAAACCCCCCCCGCCCACAGATGGGGTGATGATATTCTTCGCCGTCACCACACAACGGCAAAATAATGTGTGTATAATTAATTGATTACATATGACTGAGGCTTTCTTTCTTGGGACAAGTATTTTTGTAAATATCAGATTGTTGGCACTGATCAAATCTTTTTACGGTATTTGTATGAATTTTGGAACAAGTGGTGAATTGACTGGTTTTTAGTATGACTTTCTTTTTGGGTCCTTTTGTTTGTGAACTGAAATATTTTTTATTGTCAAAATACCAATTTTATATAAATGAGTTTTAATTTGTATAAAAGACTTCAATGCAAGAAGCTCAACTCAAAGTAGTCAATGAAAGATGTTTTTAGGCTTTGTATGTTCCTTTTGGGTTAATCTAAAAATTATTGTGATCATATGTTCTGGTCTGCTCTGCCGCTGCATCGTGTTCGTCTAAAACCATCCTAATTGCGTTAACGCAATTAGGATGCTTTTAACGCCATCTCACAGAAACCTACACAGCTAACAACAGCTGGAATGCCAATACTTACATACACAATCATAGTTTTGTATAGTTAACCATGATTACATTTATAAAGGTTGGTAGGATAGTTTGTATATGACTTGATTATATTGTGCCAAAGTACAACATACTAGCAAAAGAATGTCTGGCATTCTTTTGCTGGTATGTTGTAATTACTAATTTGTAGCACCTAATCAGAACTAATTAGAACATGTTTCTATCGTTATTCCAGTTCACATATGATGGTCTACCATATTTAAGCAAAGCAGAAGAAGCAAGCATAAGGCAGCAACTCAAAAGCAAAATTCTGTTTGATAATCTCTGTAGATCTCTGGATATGGACGATGAACGGCTGCTTCAGAAGTACTGCTCACAGGTTTCTAAGTAAGTTACATTTAAAATTACTTGTCTGGCTTAATGGAGAATTAAAACACCAGGGTAGCAAGTTCCTTGTTGGCCTGTTGCTGTGGTTTGTGTGCACCCTGGACAGATAATTGTGTGCATGAACATGTCCGTTTGTCCCGAGTCTGGGTGTAAGTATCTATATAAGTATGTATTTACAAAAGAAAAAGTAGTATATGTAATATATCAGTTATCTGGTTTCCATAGTACAATCTCTGCATACTTTAGGATCAGATGGCCATGTATAAATAATGTCCCAGGATTATTATCGCAACATGACTTAAGTCCGCAAATGAGCATGAAGCTACTAACAATAAGGTTTCCCCAAGTAGAACTATCACAATCTAAGCTTTTGTACTTAACAAGGCTTTCATAAGCAACAATTTACTACCAGATCATATGTTGATCATGCATGTTGCAACATAGTGAAAAAACTTAAGTTCAATCTGCAGTCATCATACTCACACATATAGATGCATGCTATAAAATAATTGTATGCACATTCTAAAAATGAGCTTGAGTAATCTTGTAAGATTAATAATGTAAATTGTAAACAATCAATATTTCCTATTTCTTTTTTGTTATGTTAAAAACAGCAAAGTGATAACTTGGTTTGAATATTTTCCAATATTAAGCTCACATATTGATGGCTGAGCACAATGTATATTGGTATTGACAGTGATTTATCATATAAGCCTTCTTAACGCATGAGTGTTATAGCTGAATTCTGGATCATAGTGTTTGTATGTGTTGTCTGATTGTCAATATCATGATTGAGGAAGTGATTGCGGATTGCAAATATAATTAAGTTGTTTTTTCTTTCGATTTTCTTCTTCACCATGCCAAAGTTGAACTAATTAAGATCTACATTCATCTTTATCTTCATTTTCGTTACGTTTCTGTTGTTAATCGTGTGAGGAGAGAATAAAATACTTTTATTATTATTATTATTATATTATTATTCTCCATGCCATAGTCATAAGAATATTGTGTTAGACCTTTTAAACTGCTATTAACTGGGTTGAAGTTCTCTTGGCATCATCTGTACTATATCAAAAGTAATATGGTTAAATTTATAATTTTTTTTTACAGGTGGCTGAGCACAAATGACGAGGACACTCTATATTTAGACGTTGAGAATCCTATTCTACGGTTCATCCTCCACAATGAAATCAGACTGAGGTTTGCGCAAGTGCTCACAACTGATAGCTTAGGTAATAGTAGGAAGGTAATTTATGCTAGAAGCTAATTTAACACCTTTTCTAGAATAAATGTGGGCCACAACACACATGGGCTTTATGCCGGAATATTTGGGAACAAGTTGCACAAATATGTGCATTGTGGGCTCCCAAAGTAAATTAATGATTGTGACAACTTTCTTCCCCTCTATACTGTTCTCTTACCCATTTTAGAAATGGTTAGATTAATTTATTAGTTGATATTATGTATACTTACTCGGATGTTCTCACCAGTCCGTAAGTAATAGTCGAGGTTAAGCAACTAGGCTCGCCGTCAGACCATAGATGGGTGACCGCGAAAGTAGTTTAATTTCTGAGCGTCTCCGTGCTTCGACGGCACGTTAAGCTTTCGGTCCCGGTTGTAGCCATTAGGCAACATTCGTTAAACCATGACAGAGGCCTACTGGGCGGCTTGAACAACTCTGACGACCAGGGTAACCACTGTCCATAGATTAAGTAAGTAAGATCAACTAATAAACTAATCAAACTAATTGCTGTTGTTTTGCAAAGGTTGTCTGTATGTTTATAAAGCCCTAGAATTAATTCCACAGATGCGGCATGTCCCACAGGAAAGGGGCCAGTTCAGTTAGAAAATTCCCCCCTACGTAGGAACTCTAAATCTATTAGCAAGAAGCTGCATGTTTGAGCAACAGTTGGCTACAGCTTTTCTATTTATTGTTTACCTTATGGGTTATAATGTACCTAATCAGTACCTTATCAGCTCAAAGGAACCAAACACGCCAATCTAATGACTTGGCTGCACGTGTAGCCCTGTTGTTTAAGTAGTTGCTTTGCCACTACCTCTTTGTCCCCATGTTTCGTATCACGTTGGATATTCGTGACATTAGTGTGTTCCATAAATAATTGTTCTCAGTGTGCATGCGCTTTGTGTCCGTGAAATACGTGTATGTAAAAGTCTGAAAAAATAAGAATTAATATCTCTATGGTCCTTTAGTTTAAAAAAATACCTTTTTTTTAAGCACGTACTGTTTTGTGACAGTTTGCGTAGGAACTGTGAAATCCATTACAAGTTAGATTTTATTTCAAAATTAAGGAATTAATTTAAATACAAAATTAATATGTACTGTTTTTCCGTCAAATATCAGTTTAATCGAGCTGCAATTTTATTTGTCACCCTCCCGCCCTTATAAAAGTATGCACATGCAAGAAGGACCCAGGAAAGAGGATAGAATACCCAATGTTTCAGCCATCTACGAATAATTTTAAAGGGATGCTATTCGAACTCTCGAATCGAATAATCGATTGGTATGTTTGATGCATATCATATTCGAGGTTCATCAACATCGATAACTGTATTTAATTTGATACGAGGTAAAAAATCGTTTTGGACTCTTTACTGTGTTAACGATTGGGGACACCTAAATCCAGTCTGATTTAACCCCTCTAAAGTGAAAATGCCTATCGCTGTGAGTCCATAACTCCAGAATACATTTTTACGGAGCCATTGGATCCTTGGCGTTGATATCTCCAGCGACGTACAGTTCCCTAGGTCGAAGCAGTATTTTACCCGCTGGCAAAGACATAAAACCTGTAAATAGCATAAGTCCGGCCTCACGCGGAGTTTTAATATTTCCTATCAGCTAAAGTACCTGCTTGGCCCCTCTTGATTCAGCCCAAAGACGAGTTGCGAGGTCCTGAAAAAGAACTAGGTACAATAAATTTTAGTTCTTAAAAAACGAAGTTTTCCAAACTCTTTCTACCTCAACTTAGAACTTGGAAATCCATCATGGATACCCGCTTGGTCGCTTAACTAACATGGCTGACTGTCTGAACCCCACGGTAACCTTTACGGCATATATAAATAATAATATCTGAGGACAACTGATGATGTCCTCCCGGCCGAATTTCGGCCACGGCGGCCATTCTCAATGGAGATTAGCCAATTGCGCAGGACATATTATAGTGCACAAGTGTGTGCGCAAACACAGGGGCACTTTCTATTCCATCACTCTCATGATCCGATGGGACGCCTAGCGACACGACCGGAAAGAGATCAGGCACAGGACCGACGGCTTTACGTGCTCTCCGAGGCACGGGGGTGTATTACCGCCAACTTCCAGACTTCGGGCTGATACTGAGAAATTGCTTTTTACGGAAAAATCCCAAAATCACTTTTTGGCCCGACCCGGGATTTGAACCCAGGACCTCATTTTCTGCGGTTGAACACGCTACCGCTAGACCAACGAGGCCTGAGGTCTGAGGACAACTACCACAGATGGCAGTATATGATGCCAAACTAGGCAGGACCTATACTATGGCAAGCAGACAACTTTTTTGTATGTCATATGACGACAAACGATCAAGTGGGTCACCGCCTTCCATGGGCAAACGCAACAGGTGTCACGAGTGCGTTGCCGGCCTTTAAGAGTCAGCAAACAAGTGTTGCTGACCCTGCCCCCACCCCAATGAGCTCTGGCGACCTTACTCACACGCAGAAACATGATATTAAAGTTATTATTAAAGAATGCCTTCTGTAAGGTGGAGGTACTTACCCAGTCGGGTCTTACTTACTCTGCCTTTGAGCGAATGAACGATGTGCCCTACCTCTCTCAACTGATAAACATACTTATATATTTCTAAATACATACATATTATTGATAAATTACACCCAGACACAAGAAATAATCGATTTTTCTGGGTGAGCTATCTCATAGGCAGCGTGAAGTGAGGATGACGCCGGTTTCACGCTTTTTGTCCACCCAAAAAGTACACATATATACAGAGTATACATATAGTTCATGGGAGGCATGACGTTACGATGACGCGAGTTCCTTGATTTTAAGTTCAACCCAAAAGTGCTCAAGATGCCTAAAGAAGTATTCAGTTCGAAAATATATAATAGGGTGCTGGTAACTTCCTTGAAACATGCCAGTGCCTCTCAAGGAATAGTTTTCCCGCACTAGCAATAGAACGGCTATTTAACGACTACAATACACTGACCCGCCCACGACCCAAAATTATATCTCGTTAACTATCTGGCTGCACTTCCTTGCACCAGATGCGCAGAGCCAGATAGAGATGGCCAAAGATTTCGCCTTGGAGTACAGGGAAAATTATCCATCATGGCATGAGAGTTCTTGATGAATACATCAGTGTTGTTCATTTTTATATACCCATGTATCTAAAAGCTAGGCTCAGATATATTCCTTTAAACCTACCATTCAATTATATATTGCAAGACATAATTTAATAGGAACAGACTGTACATAGATACACATACAACATTTATCCAATTTATAATATAAATTATATAAATGTTTTAACATTTCGTGTACCTAAATATCTGTAATAAGTAACTAGAAATAATAACTGTATTACTACAAACATGTTATGACAATTTACAAGCGCTTTTTTAAAGTCTACGTGAATAAAAACCTCTTTTATTTTTATTTTATTAGATTGTTTCATTTGTTTCAGGTTCTTGTGTACAGAGATAAGTACGTAGAAGGTGCAAATGCTGCACCCATGGCAATATTAGAAGACAATCTTATGAACCATCTTCTTGGGTTCTCCTTAATTATTTCTTTACTAGAAGCGTCGCAAAAACCTATAGTGGGTCATAATATATTCCTAGACACCGTGCTCCTACACAATCAATTCATAGGACCACTCCCCAACAAGTATACAGAATTTAAGAGAAATATACATAATATGTTGCCGAATATATATGATACTAAATATATATCCAGTGAATTGGCGAAAAAACTAAGTTTTGATGACGTATGGAAATCCAACGCGTTGCAAGAGTGAGTGTTTTGTTTTTAATATTAAGACCGCGTTTTCAGCAGAGATGTACGCGACGCGAAGCTATGGTATGATATGGTAAATAGGCCAGTAAAGACATACTTCTGACGATCACCGTAGCCTAGTTGGTAGTGCTCCTGCCTACAAAGCTGGTGGTCCTGGGTTCGAATCCCGGTAAGTGCAAATATTTGTGTGATGAGCACGAATATTTGTTTCTGAGTTATGGATGTTTTCTATGTATTTAAGTATTTATCTATCTATACAAGTATGTATATCGTCGCCTGGTACCCATAGTACAAGCTTTGCTTAGTTTGGGGCTAGGATGATCTGTGGATGATCTGACATGGCTTAACGAATGTTATCTAAAAACTACAACCGGGAAAGACAGCTTAACGTGCCGTCCGAAGCACGGAGACGCACAGAAATTAAACCACTTTAGTGGTCACCCATCTATGGACGACCGCGAGCCTAGTTGCTTAACCTCGCTTATTACTTACGGACCGGTGAGAGCATCTAGCTGTAAGCGCTTAAAAGGTATAATGTGTAATGGATACAAAGCTTAAAATATAAAGTGGACTAAGCTGCGAGCCGTCATATTCCCATGAACGTTAACTAGATAAGTAAAATAAGTTTGTAAAATGGTGAATGGCTACACATATTGCTAATAACTTTTTAATACTGGTACTCTTTTATATGCAAATTAAGCTCCATAAGTTACGTCCTCTGTCTATATTACATCTTTATGATATAGGTACACTTGCTATGCCCCGCGGTTTCACCCGCGTTAATGTAGTTTTGGCGTAAAAGAGTATACATACATCTATACTCACCAACTTTCGCATTTATAATATTAGTAGAATGAGTACCACTAGCGGTTTTGTCAGTGCACGCCGGAATAGCTCGCAGATGGTAGATTTTCTATTTATATTATTATTTATTTTCCTACTTACTTGAACCTTATAGTCATACTTTAGACAATTCACACAATATCTTTATAAATTGTAGCCTAGGTGTTATTCTGATGTACTTATAAGCTATATTATTGTAAAGTTTCATTAAAATCCATTCAGTAGTTTTTACGTGAAAGAGTAACAAACATCCTGGATGGATGGATGTATGTCCATACTTACAAACTTTCGCGTTTATAATATTAGTAGAATTATTAGATATCGATTGTCAGTTCAGTAGCTCTAGCTCGTCCCGCACCTGCCTACACTTCTCTTGAAAATATTCGTGGTTTTTTTTTATGTCAGAGGACGACTAACGAGCAAGTGGGTCACCTGATAGTAAGTGATCACCGCCGCTCATGTACTCTCGCAACACCAGAGGAGTTGCGAGTGCGTTGCCGGTCTTTAAGAGTCAGCAGACCTAGTGTTGCTGACCCTTCCCCCCTGCCCGAGCTCTGGTGACATTACTCACTTACGCAGAAACACAACATTAAATTATTAATTTTATTATTAAGGAATTCTGTAAGGTGAAAATATCTGTAATAAAATTTCTGTAAGGTGGAGGTACTTCCCCAGGCGGGCTGCTCACATTTCTCTTTTGCTCGACACATTTTTATGGTTTTTATATGTTAAAGACCGTGCTGCACTGGATTTTCGGGGCTAAGAAAATGATGTAATGTGTCCCTTGTACACATTTGTCCTATTGCGATATTAATTTTGGTATTTCCCAGTTGCGTCGCTTCCTCGCACATCTCTGGTGGAAACACAGCCGTATGATTCGATTATTTTCTCCTGTCTCGTGAATTGTACAAACTATTTAAAGAAAGACGTATTATATACAAACAACAGCAGGTTTAATTATATCATTATAACTCTATAGTGGCATCAGTAGTAATTAAAATAAACAATGAAAGATAAATTGGTTCTCGTAGAAATATTTGAAAAACATTGAAGTTAGAAATTCTTGTAAGCCATTATATGGGCGCAATAATAAACATATTTCTTTACGATTCTTAGCAAGCTTTATAGAGATTCGTTCCTGGATAATTGCATATCACACATTTTAAATAATAATTATGTCAGCCGTTTGACGTGCCCAATGAAATTTTGTACAAAAGAAGAGATTTTTTTTATACAAAAGCATGGTAAATGATGAGCAGGCCCCCTACAAGATGGACCGTCGATCTTGTAAGGATCGCGGGAAGTCGTTGGATGCGGGCAGCGCAGGACCGGCTATTGTGGAGATCCTTGGGGGAAGCCTTTGTCCAGCAGTGGACGTCTTTCGGCTGATATGATGATGATGGAACTACTTCCCCAGTAGTATCTCTTAGTAAATAAAAATTATGTGATTTAGTTACTCGCCAACTCACTAATTCGCTTGTTCTATTTTGCGTCAGTCAGTTTTCAATGGCAGACTTGCGACTTAGTTCTGACGTTTGAAACTAATACCATCATCATCAATGATGGTAAACGAACATGTGAGTCACCTGATGGTAAGTGATCACCGCCGCCCATGGACTCTCGCAACACTAGACCGCTAAAATAAGTCCGCAAGTGCGTTGCCAGCCTACGAAGGGAATAGGCTCACTTCTTGAAAGTTGCCATATTATACCGGGTCGGAAATACTTCCGTATTATATTGATTCCAGAGTTATTATTAGAATGAACGAATAGAGAGATACCGCCGAATGATTAGATAAATTTAGGATTTCCCATTTTTGAACAATTATGCAGAAGTAACTTTATTCTACGGATAGGTCGAGTTATTCAATATTTAAGATGTACAGACGCCAGCACATCAAGCTACCCCAATCTGTCAAATTTCCCCAATTGAAAGTGAACCTTATGCTTTTGTGATAAAGTTGAAAATCTATTAAAGAAATTTGACAGATTGGGATAGCTGGATGTGCTGGCGTCTGTACATTACATATGATAGAGTATAGTGCGCCAAGCTCAAAGTTTACACAAGTTCCAGCAAAGGATTACTACCTATCACTATAGGATACATTGAAAGAAAAGTAGGTAATATTGTAATATGTAAGTTTCTGTCTATTGTAGGTATGTATGTATATAGTATATATAGTAGGCCCTTGTACTGAGTAGCAATGGGTACTGTTAATAAAGTTTAAGTACACCGACAACTGTCCTCTTAAATAATCCCTATTGATATCCATTTTTTGGTTGTCTGGAAGAGATCACATATTAGTGATAAGACCTCCAATTGTATACTTTTTAATTATATGCTCCTATCATATACTGTATGATTTTACTATTAGTGTACAATAACGAGTAAATTTATCGATTTATATTATTATATTGGACAACTATTTGAAATATGATCGGCATCGGACATCTCATTCTGGCGTACATTATGTCATATGCGGAAACAAGACAAACATGTTAATTGATAAGGATATTGTTGTATAACATTGAAAGTTAGGAACGTCTCAATTCCGCATATTACATAATGTGTGCAAGAACGAAATGCCAGATGTTGAATGTAAATGCGTCGCTGTCCTGAAGTAGATATTTTGTCACTCGCGTCTATGATTTGCTGTCGTGAAGTGACAACTATAATATTAAGTACTAGCTGTGCCCCGCGGTATTACCCGCATTAAATTTTATATTTTATCATAGCTCCTCCCCCGTAGGTGATAGCGTGATAATATATAGCCTATATGTTGACCCGACCTCTTAGTAATATTCATGCAAAATTTGAAGTAATCCACGCCGTACTTTTTGAGTTTAGCCCGGACATACATACAGACAAACAGACACACAGACATAAATTCTAAAAACTATATTTTTGGCTTCGGTATCGATAAGAGATCACGCCCGAATTATCCTTTTAAAAAAATATTCTATGTACAGTTTTGACTTTCCTACGATTTTATTATATTTAGTATTTCTTACCTAATGGATAAATAATACGTCTGATCTCAAAACTATATTAACATGTAAATATGCGAGTTTTGAGCCGCTTAATGCCAGTTGATCTGAGGTATTTGCTATAATAGCTCCGTATCGTAATCGGGAGAGGTTAAGCACCTAGAGGTGTTGTCAGTCTATGGATGGGTGACTGCTAGTTAGTTTATTTCTGAGTGTCTCCTTGCTTCAGAGGGCATGTGCACCTGGTGGTTTCCGTTTGTGTCTTCAGACAGACAGACAACGGCAGTTAAGCCATATCATGAGCCTATACTGTGCGGCTTGAACAAATTGGACATTGGGGTAACCACAGCCTTTGCACACACGATTAAATAAATAAATAAAACACATGAAGATATCTATCATGAACAGGCCCTTAATTATATCCTATTTTAATAACTAGGAACATAAATTTTGTGGCTTTAAAGATACGCAATTTTGATCTATTTCGACGGGCCAAAGGTCGTGGGTTCGATTACCACCCATAACAGATATTTGTGTGCATGAACATGTCTGTTTGTCCCGAATCTGGGTGTAGTTATCTATATAAGTATGTATTTATAAAAGAAAAGTAGTACTTATATCAGTTATCTGGTTTCCATAGTTCAAGATATGCTTAGTTTGTGATCAGATGGCCGTTAATAATGTCCCAGGATATTATTATATAATGTAATAAAATGTTTCGTCGTTTATTTCAGCTTATACGAATTCTTTTCGGAAGGAAAATGTAAAAAATTACAAAATGGTGTCAATTTAATAAAAGTAAGCCGACCATTCGATGTAAAGCAATCTTACCACGAAGCGGGCTGGGACTCGTATTGTTCAGGTAAATAAAAAAAAAGGTTTTTATTCACGTAGGCTTTAAAAAAGCGCTCGTAAATAGTCAGAACATGTTTGTAGTAATATAGTTGTATACATTATTATTTCTAGTAACATAGATATTTAGGTACACATTGTATGAAAACATTTATAAAATTTATTTTATTATAGCAATGATATTTAGCTAGCTCGTATCAAGTTATTGTCAAGAGACTATGTTTAATTATCTAGTTTAAGTCTAATATTTTTACTACATATTGTCAATGGTTCTGTCTATATCAAGGTATTATTATTATGACGGACCTTGTGTTAACTCATCGGGGAGGGGGGAGGGTCAGCAACACTTGTTTGCTGACTCTTAAAGGTTGGCAACGCACCCGCGACTCCTCTGGTGTTGCGAGTGTCCATGGGCGGCGGTGATCACTTACCATCAGGCACTAACATAAAAAAAAATAATAATAATAATAACGACGGTCGCGCTTTAATGCTACCACCGGATCCAATGCATCCAAGGTAATTAGTTATTGTGCAATACGCCAGATAGGTTTAGTGAGATGTTTCTTGTAAAACTAAAAACATCTTGTACAGACGCCAGCACATCATCTACCCCATCTCTCTGTCAAATTTCCGCAATTGAAAATGAACATTATGCTTTTGTGATAATGTTCAAAATCTATAAAAGAAATTTGACAATACTTAATGTTACTTACTTGTCCAGGATATTGCTTTATTCGACTCGGCCACTGGCTCGCCTGCGAGAACAGTGGACACTACCGGCCTGTGGGGCCCACGGAGACCTTGAGTGCTTTAGCCAACTACTGCAACAAAATCAACGTTATAAGAGCTGCTATACCTTATATGGTGAGTGATACTTTTGACTTAGCTTACTGGTGAACGGCCCAATATACGCTTCTCTTTCTTCGTGTACTGTCCACTTCTTTAGATCAGCGAATACACCACGGGAGAAATGATAAAGCATTTGCAACTTACAATTTGTTTTATTAGGTAAATGTCAACCGAATGACGTCCACTGCTGGACAAAGGCCTCCCCAAAAGATTTCCACAGTGGAGCTCTGTACATCATTTGGATGTATATACCATAATCGCCACGCTTGGCTCACGTGTCGGCGCAGTATGATGGTGCTGACGCAGCTGCCCGTTATCTGGGAGATATTCCCTCGGGACGACTTCTACTGAGTGTGGAGAAATTCGTTGGCGTAAACCACACAGCAGTTTGTAGTTAAGTTGATATAATCATCAGCCTTATGTCCTGCACTGCTGGCTTCAACAAAATTTTCGCCATTTGGAGTCGTTTGCCATAGTCACCGCGCTTGACATGTGAGTTTGCGACCGCGTTAGCTAACTAGTACACAGGTAGTGCTGCTGCTCGACTACCTGGTTAGTCGCCTTATACGACACCCATGGGAAGGTGCTTCTGCCATTCTTTCTGGGCCCGGAACCACACATCTAGTATATATGGTTTTGTTGTATAGACAAATTGCTTAGACTAATAATAGTAATTGGGGATTTGTAACAATAATGTGTATTTATTTATCAATTTTCTATGTATAACAACTATCAACGAGCTTTTCTCGCCGCAAGTTCATTGATCGACAACACGCTCATTGACAGCTTTTGGTAAACAGGCGCGTAGATTTTTTTCATTTCAGTCATGATTGATGTCAAATGCAACATGAAAGATATTAGATATGATTTGATAAAAAAAAAGTATGAGGGATGCATCGTAACGTTCATAGTTCGTTCCTTATGTTCATTTCTATAGGCCTCGGTAACCAGGAGACTAATAAGGGTGTTATTACATCGATCGATCGATCGCAGGTTATTGTCATCGAACCACGGTTAATCAGTGGACGATCGCTTAATCGGCCAACGATTGATTGATCGGTGTGGAAAAAACTATCGAATGACGTCAACTATTCCATTCTGCCATATCGTTCAATTAGTCCGATAACACCCAAACAAAGATGGTTTTACGAGGTGTCATATGCTTCTGATTACTTGCTAAGATTACAATATAATATGTTTTAACAGGTCACATTCTCTAACGGGGCCCATTATACGTGCAATGGGCCCTGTGCATGAATCGCTCAGTTGGCGATTCGTGTCTTCACCGATCTCTGACGGTGATGACACGAATCGCAAACTTTTACTGAGAAAACAAGAGAGATAATACATTGTCTTTTTTACACTGCTAAACTAATTTAATGCTAGAAGTCCTGTATGGAAAGAATAGGGCATACCTACTTACATTGAACTGTCAAATTAGTAAAACTGCTTATATGTAATTTCGCACCGGGGGCATAATTTGTCGATAGGTTCCCTCGAGTGTTCCGCGCCGTAACTAAATTGATACAGCTAAAGATGCCAGTGCCATGGATTCTATCAAATAGGCTAGAATTGGAAGCATGTTAATCATAGGCATATCACTGTTAAAGCCCCAGTCATCACCCACAGTCTAGTAGCAAGTGTAGTAGCCATTGTAGTAGTAGTAGTGCCATTGATTATTATAAATACTTGCGTATTAATAATAATCAATGGCACGGCACAGTTGACGTCACAGTCTTGTGGATACACTTGCGTATTGGATAGAATCGAGAGTATTGTTATCAATGGCTTAGTACAGTTGATGCCACAGTCTTGTGTGCACTTGCGTATTAGATAGAATCGGGAGTATTAAAATCAATGGCACGGCACAGTTGACGTCGTAGTCTTGTAGATACACTTGCGTATTGGATGGAATCGGGAGTATTGTAATCAATGGTACGGCACAGTTGTCGTCATAGTCTTATAGATACACTTTTTTTACGTCATAGGACGACAAACAAGCAAGCGGGTCACCTGATGGAAAGTGATTACCGCCGCCCATGGACACTCGCAGCAGGTGTCACGGGTGCGTTGCCGGCCTTTAAGAGTCAGCAAACAAGTGTTGCTGACCCTTCCCCCCACTCCAATGAGCTCTGGCGACCTTACTCACACGCAGAAACACAACATTAAAGTCGTTATTAAAGAATGTCTTCTGTAAGGTGGAGGTACTTCCCCAGTCGGGCTGGTCTTTGAGCGAATGAACGCTGTGCCCTACCTCTCTTAAACGTGCGTATTGGATTGCATGGGGAGAATTTTTATCAATGGTACGGCACAGTTGACGTCATAGTCTTCTAGATACCCTTGAGTATTGAATGGAATCGGGAGAATTTTAAATTGTACGGCACAGTTGACGTCAAAGTCTTGTAGAAACATTTGCGTATTGGATGGAATCGGGAGTATTGTAATCAATGGTATGGCACAGTTGACGACATAGTCTTGTAGACATACTTACGTATTGGATAGAATCGGGAGTTTTGTAAGCAATGGTTAGGCACAGTTGACGTCATACTCTTGTAGATACACATTCGTATTGGATAGATCGGGGACATTTAGTCTAATGGCATAGCACAGTTGATGCCAGTCTTGTGGATACACTTGGGTATTGGATAGAATCGAGCACATTTAGTCTAATGACGTAGCACAATTGACAGCATAGTCTGTGCATACACTTGCCTTACTGCCTAACTGATAAAGGCGCTTTCAAAGTCAACGTGTATCCACCGACTTGGAATATCGAGTGTACTTTGTACCTCTATAATAACATAATTTAACTCCTAGTGAAACTAATGCCAATATTCCGCCCAGTATAAATAATTGTTTAATGGATGAATTAAACAACATGCCAAGGTTTTAACATAGGATGAAAGATGTAGAGCGATTTGTGCTGAAGGAAGTTGTACGTTATCATGAATGGAATCTTATGTTTTGATTAGCTGAAGCGGGTGTGGAGCTGTAATTAAATTAACGTCGTCGCTTCAATGTAGAAATAGATAGAGTTTTTTATCAGGGATGACCGTCCTATTCGAATTTAAGAGTAAAGTAATAGAGAGTGCACTTGTGTTTGCAGATATACTACTGCTCTAGTATGGATAGTTAATATGGATATAAGATAGATCGCAGAAATTTCACGTTCTTGCGTCAAGAGTAGATACGCTTTCTAAAGATTAACTAATCAATTCACCCTCCATGAAACTAAGTGAGCATTCATAGTATTGCAATGCTCTCGTATAGCCAGGTCCTCGCACCGGTCCGTAAGTGATTGGCGAGGTTAAGCAACTAGGCTCGCGGTCAGTCCATAGATGGGTAAGCGCTTAATTTATTTAATTTCTGAACGTCTCCGTGCTTCGGATGGCACGATAATCTGTCGTTCCCGGTTGTTATTTAAGTAGTTCATTATTTTATGTATCGTTAATAGTTTTCAGCGCAGCCCAAATCATCACTTATATACGTAAATGTTTGATACCTTAGGTAACAGGTGTAATTCTCGTAGGCATATCAATGTGTTTGGAAAATAAAATTTTCACACCAATATTAAGCTCCGTTATCAGCGAGTAACATTGCCTTGTATCCATAGTAGCTTGCTTTATAAATATAATAAGTTTTCAACATTAACCATTACAATAAAAAAAAGTAGCACAAAATGCCGTAATAAAATATTTACTATTAACTATCCATACCTGTAGCGTTGTTTCTCATAAATATAACCAATATAATTTTCTCATCAATTTAACCTAAGAAATTTATATATTTTATACTATACTTATCTTGACCGTGGCCTGCCGGACACGCCCTTTACCCACATCCTGCGCCACTCAATGTTAAACATTCAGATGACAGACGGGAAACATTAACGCAAACTTGGCGGAATGCAATCTGTACCACGGTATTTTTAAATTACTCAGTATTTTGTGTTTATTACATCGTAGCGGTTATAATTAAATATGAGCCGAAACCCTTATGGTACGGGATACGAACACATTTTTGCTACTTTCATGTGGTAATTAAAAGTACTGACTTTTAATTAAGAAGTTAATATAAAACTTAAGGATATATAGTTTTACCTAAGTTACCCCATACATTAAGCACCGCTACGTGGAGGTGTGTGGTAATTTACAGATTTTTTATATTATCTCGTAACGTTCATTCCTTCACTCGTTGACGCCGGTTGGTAGAAGTATCTACGGCCGCGGCCGTGCCGCAGGCCATGAGTTTTATTCCCACCCAGGACAGATATTTGTGTGCATTAACATATCTGTTTGTTCTGAGTCTGGTTGTAATTATCTATATAGGTATGTATTTAAAAAAACCGGCCAAGAGCGAGTCGGACTCACACATGAAGGGTTCCGCAGCAGCAAGTATTTCAGTTGATTAAATGAAAGCAAATTGCGGTTTATAACGTTTTAAAAAAAAAACTTCTTGCTAGATCTCGTTCAAACCAATTTTCGTTGTTAATTTCTATGGTAATGTACATCATATATTTTTTTAGTTTTATCATTCTCTTATTTTAGAAGTTACAGGGGGGGGGGGGGGACACTCATTTTACCACTTTGGAAGTGTCTCTCGCGCAAACTATTCAGTTGAGACAAAAATGATATTTGGAACACCACATGTATGGGTACGATGAAAAAAATTTTTTTTTAGTTTCTGTTCTATGTATGGCGACCACCCAAAAATATTGTTCTTTTTCTATTTTTGTGTAAAAATCTTAATGCAGTTCACATAATACACCTACGTACCAAGTTTCAGCAGTACAGCTCTTATAGTTTCGGAAAAAAGTGGCTGTGACATACGGACGGACAGACAGACAGACATGACGAATCTATAAGGGTTCCGTGTTTTGCCATTTGCCTACGGAACCCTAAAAAAGTTGTATATGTAGCATATCAGTTATCTGGTTTCCATAGTACAAGTTCTGCTTAGTTTAGGGTCAGATGGCCGTGTGAATAATGTCACCGGATATTATTATACTGAGCAGTTTATTCAACTATGTTTCCTGATGAATGAGTAGGGAGCCATTCATGGCCAGATGCTCTTACCGGTCCGTAAGTGACCAGGAGGTCATTTTGTAGATGGGCGATTACTAAATATGTACGTATTCTACATTCATCTGGTACTTAATTGAAATTCAGTTTGGAAGCTGGTCTTAGCTTAAGGCAAACCACTGTAATCGTTCATGCAAATTATTTGTCATGCTGTTGCAAGTGTAAAGGGGAGGTGCCCTACTGTAACCACATGAAAGCCCATGAATGAACTGACCAGTGTAGGTGCTTAAGTTAAGATTTCAGCAGACTTAGGTATAGCAGGCTACAGATTATCATGATCAGTTAAAATTACTTTATCTAGATTTTGTGTTGGCTCATAAGACCAAAGATGCCAAAGCCGAAAAACTAAACAAAAATAGATTTAGTGCTAGATTACCTGTCAAATTTTGACTATCAAAATTCGACTACTTAATATGCGAAAAGCTAACTCGTTCAACATTAGTAAGACTCATATCGTGTGAACGTAGGAATTGTGTCGTTGGATCTAGTCCTACAAAGATAACTAAGTGGTAATTGCAATCATTATAAGTAATATACCTACGTATTCTGTAGGTTATTTATGTAGGTAAGCTCATTTAGTTTGTTCCCGTATGTCCAATTTATTCTGTTCACTATATTCTGTCCCTCCAGTTCTTCATATAAGTGTTCTTGTTGTTCATCTAACACATTAGTTTCCGGGAAGAGATCTTTGACACAAGGTTTACGGATAAGGCCGCCTATTGCATTAAGTTTACTGTAATAACATACGTATGGCGCCTCGCTATCCCCTCGTGATTCGGGTTCGATCCCCACTCAGGGCAACTATTTGCATAATTTGTTCTTAGTCTGGGTTTGCTTTGTGTCAGGTAATTGTATGTTTGTAAAAGCCCTCGTGATACCAGGATTTAGTTGCCTAGTGTGGTCGATGATAATGTCCTGAATTCTTGTTTATCAGATGATTCGTTGCCACAGTACAAGTTCTGCCTAGTTTGGGATCAGATGGCAGTGTGTTTATTTGCCTCAAATTATTATTATTACGTAAAAAATGTAACTAAAATCGGGATAAAGTCACATATTCCGCCTCGCTCTCATACGTCACTGTAGCCTATGATGGTTGAAATACTGAAGGTATCACATTTTGCTGATCCCCATCTCTTTCCCCCGAAGAGCTCTGGCAATCTAAGATGGAATTGTTTCCATTTGTCAAGCAGTGAACGTCACTCGCCTGACATGATATGTTCCTGTGTCCCGCACACAGGAACGTATCACGAAACAATTCCATTGTGGAAATCTTTTGAGTGGTGTTCTAGAGGGATATGCCATAATCGACACGCTGTACAGACATGTTTTATGTTGGTCATACTACTCAGAGAGACGCTGCCGCCAGTTCTCTGGTAGATATTCCCTTGGGACGATTTCAACTCGTGCCGCGAGATGTGATGGGGTGATGATATTCATTACCGTAAGTCAAGGCTCAAGCTCATCCAAAGAGCAATGGAGAGGGCTATGCTCGGAGTATCCTTGCGCAATCGAATCAGAAACGTCGAAATCCGTACGCGAACCAAAGTAGCCGGCATAGCCCAAAGAATTGCCTAACTGAAGTGGCTATCGACGGGGAAAATAGCTTATAGAACCGATGGCCGCTGGGCACAAAGGTTCTTCAGTGGCGACCACGAACTGACAGACATAGCGTGGGTACGCCCCCTACAAGGTGGACCGGGAAACCACTGGTTGGGGGCAGCACAAGACCGGCCATTGTAGAGATCCTTGGGAGGAGAGCTTTGTCCAGCAGTGGACGTCTTTCGGTTGATAAGATGATGATGGAACTACTTCCCCAGTAGTATCTCTTAGTAAATAAAAATTATGTGATTTTGTCACTCGCCAACTCACTAATTCGCTTGTTCTATTTTGCGTCAGTCAGTTTTCAATGGCAGACCTTGCGAAATAGTTCTGACGTTTGAAACTAATACGTCAATGACAAATTATGAGTTATGTCCAAACATTGGAACATGTTTCAATGAACTATTGGCAGATTTTTCCGCAGCTTTCCAACATTAGTCATCCCCATGGAAAGCACGCAGCCGCCTCGTGGTACTAAAAATAAACAGCACTAGCTATTTTCGAATAGTGTGTAAATGTATTAGAAAATAGATAATTGCATTTAGTATATACAAACTAAGCCTTAGAGTTGCATAATGATAGCACTAGTGCCCAGCACGAGTTCGGGTGCAGAGGCCAATCTCAAGGGAAAATAGGCATCTACGCAGGACATAGTTATAGTACACAATTGTTTGCGTAATCGGACTAGCAGTTCACGTTTTCTCGTATTAACGTAGGGTGAGAGTTGATGGATCTCCACGTCAGAGCAGAGGTTAGAACCCCGATGGTGACCTCTGGTAAGGGCTATCCATTATGTGGTCTCCTATTCCCACTCGCTTACACATCACTAAAAGCCTGATAAGTACTGTTTACCGTAACATACATAAAAAAAAACATAATTACAACAACATAGATAGTGGACGTTACTGAAGGAGCTTTAATTTGGTTATGAAATGGAATCATTATTATTTCCTGGGACATTATTCACACACGGCCATCTAATCCCAAACTAAGCAGAGCTTGTATTGATATCTAATAAATATCTTTCCTGGGTGGGAATCGAACCCACGACCTGAGACGTGATAGACAAATAACTACCAACCCCACCAACCGGAATAACGTGTCGGATATCAATTTGCGAAATAGACAAAAAATATATGTAGTTTCCATATAAAAATCTCGATTAACTGGATTGGTACGTCGGAAATTGTCGCTCCAATCTTTATCATCGGCCATTATGGTGGGCGTTTATATTTTGTACGTTTAATTTGAAAGTCGTAGAACAATTTATAAATCTATTTAGGTTATACACTTTGATACAATACATGAAATACAATGAAACGTCAGACAATTTTTAAACACAAGTTGTCCGCTCGAAGCCTCGACGAGAAGTGAGAGCTCGCTCACGCAGTCACTCACGCCTCATCGACTCGTACGAACGTCATGCCAGACCCTGTCGAAACGCGCTAATTTCACACTTGCGTTTCGTAGTAAGCCATTATTTCATACATTATCATTCACAAATTTGAAATCTCCTATGTGCATAAATCCTATTTTATGTAAATCGAGCACATATGATGTTTTAATGTACAATAGAATGCAGACTGTCTTGCCAGACTTGTCATTTTTTTTTAATTGACGCATTCTACAATGAAATACTGATATATTCACATGAGAGATATTGTTAATCATCTAAATTCAAAATAACTTTAATAATATATGAAAACCTCGTTTTGGGCAAAAATGTGACATAGGAGATTTTAAATTGGCAACGATGATATACAATATAATATATGTGTGTAAATAAATAAGTTGAGATCGGTTTTATGTGCATAAAATATTGATCAATTTATTTAGAAAAGTCTGACTTAGAACGTAAATACTCGAGATAAGCATAATTCTTTTCTACGTGCGACTCATCAGTAACTATTGTATACGCTGCTACAACAACCTTCCCAATGACCTCTGAAAATTGTCCAACCAATATATTTTAAACAAAATTTATAGCCAAATTGTGTAGCAACCATTTAACAAAGTTTCAGACTAAGTAGACGACAAATTGAGTATGGGTACATTGCATTCAATGCTTTTAAATAAGAATCTGTAATTAAATGTTAAGATTCAAGATGATCATTTTTTAATGAGCTTAATACAGAATTTGTTGTCAGTGTTTCTCAGTAAGCCTAGCAGTCTGCATAAAGAGTAGCGATTGTAGACAAAAAATCAAATTTTTACCTCAATAAAATATGTGTCATATGACATGTCTGTCTGTATTCTCTTTACAGCACACCGTTCTCTCACTACTGTAATTAAATGTTTCCAAATCATCTCACATAACGGCTATTTAAATCTAGGAATGCTGACATAATATTTCACATTTAATTAATTAATAGTAAAAATATAATTCATGCTACGTCATACTGATATCTGGTTGTTCTAAAAACATGTAGTAAGGTCGTGTTCTTGGCATGTGTTTCCGGGGGTGGTAACAGAGTCGAAATCTGTCCGAATGTTTGACACATGCGTCTTTATTAGCTTTATCGACTAATCTTATATTTATTTATAACGCTATAGCGCGTCACACACGGAAAATTTGTTCTCGTGTAGCATCTGAATATTGCATTACTAGATGTGCCCCACGTTTAACTTTATAAATCGTGGCCTATGTGTTAATCCAGGGTACTAGCCAACTCCATACCAAATTTTATTAAAATCGCTCCAGCCGTTTAGACGTGAAGAAGTAACAAACATACACACTCACACAGTCTCACACTCACAAACTTTCGCCTTTATAATATTAGTGTTGTTGTATCGGTCTTATGGTCTATGGTCTATGGTCTATTACCTTTAGTTAGGGGAACTCCAGTCGTCTTGTGTAAGCGGGGGACCGCTTACACAAGACGACTGGAGTTCCCCTCCCCCAACGAGGCAGTCCAATCAAAACTAAAGGTGTTACCATAGACCATAAGACCGATACAATCACACTTCACACTAATATTATAAAGGCGAAAGTTTGTGAGTGTGATTTCGTTCGTTCGCGGGAGGTTACTTCTTCCTGGGACCGGCTGTACCTTAGGTTGCCTAAACACGCTTGTGCGTGCTAGGAAGGGGGAAGGCATTCATGCCCCGTCCCCTACCCGGGTGAAAGTCTCACTGAGGCTGCAGTGTGCGGTGGGGGTATGGTGTGATCGTTCACGAGTAGAGCCCCTGCTACAAGCACTGTGAAGCTGGCTGCCGTGGTGGTTTTAGTGGGTCGAGCACTACATACCCCGTTGCCTCACCAAGACATTCACCATATAAAACTAAAAAGTATATGCTATCTATAACCGCAGACATAAAAACCATGGATTCAAATACCGAGTCGGGCGAATGTTATATTGTGTGACCTCGTGCTTCGGAAAGCAAGTAAAGTCGTAGGTAATAAGTGTTTGTGTGACAATATCGCTTATTAGGTATATTTGTAACAATATTTATGTAAGACTGTGTTGTGCCTAAATAAATAAATTATTATCAATGACCAGATACAGTAACTATTAACTACCTTTCTGTTATATTATCAGGACAGTGATCGTTATTAAACATGCCAAAGAGATAGATTGAACCTAAAAAGGAAGGAGGATCCCTAGAGCATGTTACTTTTGATCCTAATTCTGGACACAGGTCCGTGAGATATAAAACGATTTTACACGCGCAGATATACTAAAGCGGTAAACTTGCGTGTTCCATAAGTGAAGCTGATGGGATGAGAAATTATAGTAGCATCTTTAATTAAGTCTTGTGTGTGTAGTTATAAATTTAGTTATTATGGTTACATTGCAGTGGAAATCTATACATACAATAAAATCGTAGGAAAGTCAAACTGTGCATTGAATTTTTTTTAAGTAGATTCTTGGGGCGTGATCTACAATCGATATCGAAGCCAAAATTATAGTTTTTAGAAAATAATATAAAGTTTTTTAGGTGTTGAATTATTTGATAATGTGACGCCTCATATATTCAGTCACTAGTGACAATGGCAGTTATTATAAAAAGATGACGAGATTGTTGGCAAGCTTTATGGTCTAGAATAATAGAAGATATTGATTGAATTGGTATGATCGACGACCAAAATGTTGGTGACAGAGAAATAAATACTATAACTACTAATACAAGCGTCGATAGGTCGATACCTTTATTAATGCAATCAGAAATGAATCATTCTAACTCCGTATTATGCTCACACATGGCAAATAAAATGCAAATAAATTGATTTGATTTCATTTTGGCAACTCGGTTATCAATCATTGGTTTCTTTAAAAGATATATGAGACTTCTTGGCACAAAAAGACAAGCAGTTGCCTCAAGCTTGTTAATGAGGCCACTGAAGCCATATTTTTATTTCAAATAATAATAAATTAATTTTTGTCTGTTTTTCCTTTTCTCTGAGTCTGTATGTATGTCCGGGCTAAACTAAAAAGTACTGCGTGGATTTACTTCAAATTTTACATGAATATTACTAAGAGGTCGGGTCAACATATAGGCTATATTATCACGCTAGCCGTGATAGCTGTGATAATTTATTAAGTTTAACGCGGGTAAAACCGTGGGGCACAGCTAGTACTTGAATAATAGTGTTCCTCGCCGCTACCGTACGTTGGCCAATTTCAACATAGACTTGGCGACTACGCAAGATGTATTATAGTGGAAAAGTGTATGCTATATTCCCATATATACTCATTTAATCTGATGGGACAGCGATTCGACACGATGGCTTAACGTGCTCTCCAAGCGCGGCTGCATCACATTGCCAGCTTTTGAAGACCGAGCTGATACAGGATAATAATAATATAAACATATAATAAAATCGTAAGAAAGTCAAAAATGTAAATGGAATATTTTTTTAAAAGGATACTTGGGGTGTGATCCACAATCGCTATCGAAGCCAAAAATATAGTTTTTAGAATTTTGACTGTTTGTCTGTATGTATGTCTGGGCTAAACTCAAAAAGTACTGCAATGATTTACTTCAAATTTTGCATGAATATTACTAAGAGGTCGGGTCAACATATAGGCTACATATTATCACGCTATCACCTACGGGGGAGGAGCTGTG
This sequence comes from Pseudoips prasinana, assembly GCA_951640165.1. Taxonomy (NCBI): domain Eukaryota; kingdom Metazoa; phylum Arthropoda; class Insecta; order Lepidoptera; family Nolidae; genus Pseudoips; species Pseudoips prasinana. Next base: position 10,284,296 of record OX621241.1, on the reverse strand, counting down.
ATAATTTATAAAATTTAACGCGGGTAAAACAGCGGGGCACAGCTTTACCTAATATTTTGGAACATCTAACACACTGTTATCTGATCCCAAACTAGGGAGAGCCTGTATTATGGTAACCGGACAACTGATAAAAAACATACTTATATATTTCTAAATGCATACATGTTATAGATAAATTACACTCGGACACAAAACAAATTGACTGCACGTGTGTGTGGCGCAGCGGCTAAGACAGTCGCCTCGCCGCATCGTGTCGCGGGTTCGAGTCCCGCGCTGGACAACTATTTGTGTGACCCACAGATAGTTGTTCTGAGTCTGGATGGAATTTGTGTCCCGTCTATTACATGTTTGTAAAGTGCCCCGCTACACAGGGATTAGATTCCTAGTGCGGGCGTTGTGTTCATAAAACCAAATCGTTTTCATCACCCAAAGTTTTGTCTCGGGTGGGAATTGAACCCGCGATCTCTGGCTTAGTCAAGTCAGGGTCATTAACCACTAGACCAACAGGCCAGGGATAGTATTTTCTGCTTGAAGAATCCTAACCTTTTTAATTAAACTCTACACCAAATTATTAACGGTTGTAACCCAACTTGGTTTGCATTCGTATCAATAAAATTCCCCCTCCAATCTTCAATTGGACGTGTAGAACGCTCTTCACATTCTAACGTAGAGCGACAGTTGAACGGAAGGTCCCTAAACATCCGACACACTACGGCAGATACCGTCATGAGACGAGGTTCGAACTCAAAGAAGAAAAAAAAACTAAAGCACGCGTCTTCGCGTTTAACGTAGAGCGACAATTGAACGAAACGTCCCTAAACATCCGACACGCTACTGCAGAGACCGTCTTAAAACGAGGTTCGAACTCAAAGAATAAAAAGAAAAAAAAACTAAAGCGGTAATCTAGTATTCCATAAGCGAAGCTGATGTGATGAGAAATGATAGTAGCATCTTTAATTAAGTCTTGTGTCTTGTGTGTAGTTATAAAATTAGTGATTATGGATACATTGCAAATTTCTTAGTTTGTTTGTAGTCGTATTACCGACGGCCGCTGGGGCAGAAAACTTCGCGAGTGGCGACCACGAACCGAATCCCCTACCAGGTGGACCAACAAACTTGCGAAGGTCGCAGGAAACCGCTGAATGCGGGCAGCACAATACCATTGCGGCCATTGTGGAGATCCTCGAGGGAGGCCTTTGTCCATTAGCTGATATGATGATGATGATATACATATGTAGTCTTATTTGCTAGGTGACTTGACTGATGACGCTATTGTCTGGTGTAGCGAAAATGCAGCGTCATGCAACTCACTGGTTTCATAAAATGCAAGTGGTTTCTCTCTTAAACCTATGGATGGCACTAGTGCCCTTCTTCTGTAGATACACTTTACTTTGACTGTTAATAATTTAATAACGACATACTAATAAATAACCATGGAGAATATAATAAATAAGTGATTTTAAAAATATTGTTTAAAATAGTTCGAAATGTTCATGTAATAAACTCATAAAGTGCCTATGAAAGTGTTTAGAAGATAAAGATCTCGTTTTTTGTAGCTGTGTGGTTTCCGCCTTATAAAGAATATCAGGGTCATCCCATTCCATCCCGTGTGTGTCGTAAAGGCCGACTAAGGGATACACCAGGTAGACGGGCAGCAGCACCACCTGTGTACTAGCTACTATCTAACTGCGGCCGGCAACTCGCATGCAAAACGTGACTACGACAAACCGTTGCCATTTGAGGGGCGAAATGGCTACGGTTTAGAAAGCTTTGGGCAAGGCTTATGTCCAGCAGTGGACGATATCAGTTTCATGATACTTACTTATCGTATGGGCAGTGGTTACCCTAGTGTCAGAATTGTTCAAGCCGCCCAGTAGGCTCTGACATTTTTTATCGGGACTAGTCCCTCCCTCTTACCAGCCACTGCAACTCCTGTAAGCCAGGATCAACAGTGGCACACAATGAAATGACACTGAGCGGTGAAGCTCAGGCATGTCCCGGGGAATCGCTTTAACTGTCTAGGCTCTGATATGGCTTAAGAACTGTTGCCAAATGGCAACAACCGGGACCGACAGGTTAACGTGGTCTCCGAAGCACGGAGACGCTCAAAAATTAAACCACTGTGGCGGTCACCTATCTATGGACTGACCGCGAGCCTCGTTGCTTAACCTCGCCAATCACCGAGGACCGGTGAGAGCATCTGGCTATGAGCATCTGATGATGATGATTTATAATTGAAATAAGGAACTTGAAAAATGAAAACGATAAAATAACAGTGTTTTTATTACCTAGGCAGCATGAGCTATTTTTGTGGTGAATCTGAGTCCACTTACATACCGTCGCCGTCGACGAATGTGGCAGAAATTATAAAAAATTTATTGCCAAAATTCAAAGTCGTTAAACTGCATGTATATTACCGGAGTTAGTACCTTCGTTTGTAGCAGATTAGTAAACATTATTTCGGGAAAACGTATCAATTACCGTTCACCTGTGTTTTATTGTTGTTGATTATGCCTTTCGAGCGATTACTAGGTATTTTCCCATGCAATCGCGGGTATTTCTCATTTACGTCACTGGATTTTAGAACTGTACCAATATTTTTGCCAGGACCACCGTTGACCTACCAGCTGTCCTCGAATGTCCGAACATTATCTATGATAAAGAACAATTTAATCAGAAGGCAAGGCAAGGAAAAGCAACCAAAAAAGATTATGGTTCCACGCGTCACAGAGACAAGGATGTCTATTCTCATTTCTCATCATCATCATATCAGCCGAAAGACATCCACTGCAGGACATAGGGCTCCTCCAAAGATCTCCACAATTGCCGGTCTTGGGTTTCCAGCGACCCTCACAAGATCATCGGTCCATCTTGTAAGGGTCCCTCGCTGCGTCATATCTAGTCTGATGACTACTACAGACCGGTTCTACAAACGACATCCTACAATAAGTGATAGCTTAACCATGCGGGCCGAGGACTGCAATTGGTTTTATTAAAAACTATAATTTCTATATCAGCTACAGTTTTTACCAGCGCATGATGAGGATTGGTTTTCTATCCCGTCCCCACTTGGTCAAAATATCTGATATTCCAGACGATAACAAACGTAGAACTTTTGTAACTTTACATTGGAATTTTGGCTCTAGTTGCACATAACAGTTCAATATGCAGTTTCTTAAAATGTGTAAGTATAACACATAAAAGATAATGAGATAGTATCGTATTATATACCATTCCAAAACGAGGTAATATATCAGGCATAATATACTATCATGAATGACGACTTATTTCTGTACAATAAATATTTGGGTTTCAGACGATCATAACAATTCGATATGCAGTTTCATAAAATATGGAGTAACGTATAAATAAAACATGCGGGTCTTCGGAGACTGCCGATAGAAGTGAAATCTATTTTTTACACTTCTAATCTAAATAACCTACAATAAGTAATAGAACTTATTGCAGATTATTTAGATAAGAAGTGTTAAAATGTTAGAAATAAGTAGGTTATAGTTGATGGATAAAAAATGGATAGATGACTTTAATTAAAATAAAATAAGTCAGGTTTTTATTCACGTAGACTTTAAAAAAGCGCTTGTAAGTAGTCAGAAAATGTTTGTAGTAATATAGTTGTATACATTATTATTTCTAGTTACATAGATATTTAGGTACACGGATTGTATGAAAACATTTATAAAATTTATTTTATAGTAGCAATGATATTTAGCTAGCTTGTATTAAGTTATTGCCAAAGAGATTTGTTTAAGTTTAATTATCAAAATTTATAGTTTTAACCATATTTCCAATATTTTTAATTTATTTTATTACGGTTCATCAAACGAGCCGTAAACGGTAGCTTTTACAAAAAAAGTTAACAGGCAATAAAAGGTGCGAAATTTTAGTCTCAACCATAATAGTCTCAATAACTTTTGACCTAAATTGCTTAATTTCCGTGATATCGGCAGAAAACTTTTTTAAGATGGCGCTTGAAGCTTCACGTGAATCTGTCAGCGTTTTGTTATTTCATGGTCATTAAGGGACCCTAAACATTATATAAAAAAAATTGGATCGGAAATTTAGTGCGAGGTTGACCAAAAAAACTGGTATTTGCACGGATTCGGTAACGATGGCGCGAGTTCCATGATTATTGTTCACACATAAAGTGCTTAACGTGCCAGAAGAAGTTTCCACTTCAAAAATGGGAAAGTATCATATATATTCCATCCTGTCAATTCCAGTCCGAACTTAGGTCGATTATGTTAAAATATCGTATGTTTATCGTCCCCAGTCTAGCTAATAGGTATAACAGCAATTGCAAGTAGTGTTGAATGAAATAATTTTATTACCAATAAGTATCGACAAGATAATCAATATTTTGACTCCAGTCGAACCTGACAGTTGAAGGAGGCGTTTTATAAAATATTAGTTCCGAGCAACACAAAAATTACTGTTTCGCCAGTTGTGTACGTTTCTGCAATTTGAAATATACCATAACTCGTGTTTATACGTTATATATCACGTTTGAAAACTAGTGCGGTTTTTATGAGTTGAAAATACATTTATCATTTTTGTTTTCGCAGAGCTTCGTGGAGAATGATCCGGGGAGCCATCGGCCTCAGCTGTTGCATGTGAGGGCGTTAGCTGAGCGTGCCATCAATGTCGGCAAGGTATACTCATAATTCTAAGACGATAGTAGCTTTTATATTTATATTTTGTTAACGTGTAACATAATTAGGTAGTCATTTAAGGAGCTAAGCATTTACCCATAATCATCATCTTGTCCTCATCAATATGCCAGTGAGTATGGTTTCATCACTTAGTCCCGATGTGCACCATTGTGCGTGAGCCATGGCAGTCTTCACTCCATCCAGCCCACCTCCCTCCAGAAGCATAGCTGGTCTCATAAACTTAAGATCGGCATCCACAAGAGTTCCTGGTGATCCCAGGGTTTCCTTCCGGATTTTGGTGATGCCTGTGCACTCGAGTAGTACGTGCGCGACCGTTTCCTCAGCCTGCATGCACGCTCTGCACAGAAGGCTGTCAGTTATGGCGATAGTGTGGAAGTGTTTATTTAGTGCGCAGGGTCCGGTGGGGACCATCACCGGACACTGCGCACTAAATACTAATACTAATACTAAAAACCACGACGCGCAGGCATTTACCCATATTAGCTACGAAATATATTTAAACAAATACACGCGTGGAGAATTGGATAAAGTAGTCGCCCGTTTCGTATTATTTTTCATAACATGAGTCTGGTTGTGCACTATGACTGTGAATTGTATCTTTGTAAAGATTACCGTGATACAAGAAAAAAAAGAAAAATTAATGCACTTACCAGCTTTCACTTTCTGTGAATAAAAGCAAGCATATTTCTTATCTTAAAACGATTAATCAGTACATAGTGACGCAAATATATATATATATGCGCATCTTTCAATTGATAAAACATCTAATGAAATGATGCGTGCCCAGTTTTTTTGGGGTTCAATTGCATTGGTAAAATCACAATATTTAATAACGTACGTCATATTTGTTATCATTAAAAAAGCACTATTTATCCGTATATGGCAACTCAAAAAAAATAAATATGTGCATTTTTCAATTAGATATTTGTGTGCATGGACACACAATTAAATGATCCGCTCACAATTTTATTGTTGTTCAATTGCATTAGTAAAATCGCAATTATCAATTTTGTACGGGTGACCGTACAAAATTGATGATTGTTTGATGCTGCTTGCTAAGTAAATAAAACATAGAACTAACAAATTAATATTATTATATAGTAAATCAATGGATATATTCGGTATTCGAATTCGGTCGCTAGTTAATCGCGAACATACTTACAAAGTCAATAAAATTATGAAATTGACGCGTAGAAATTGTGTACACAATGCACAAAAGAAATATGCTGATTTGCGTTGAATTGCACAATTCGAACACATCTCTACCTTATTTTAATACACGTTGTATACGCAGTTGTATTTTCGTGCTAAGATCTGCACGGTTGATATAATGTTTGTACTCTGCATGTAATGTGTAACTTCTTAATTTTCCTCACTCACGGTCTAGTCATTGATTTTATGATTAACTGGCTGTGCCCCGCAGATTTACCCGCGATAAACTTTATAAATTATAACTTATCTGTTGTTGTTTTCGTTTCAATTCATCCGCATTAACAGTCACGGCATTATAAGACATTCATTGGAATGATAATGGCGCCTATATAAATTGAAAAATGTTGACGACGAGGGAAGGGAATCCCTGTGTCGCGGGGTACTTTTCAAACATATAATTGACTGACACAACAGTCAAACAAATGCATAAACATGTCTGTTTGTCCTGAGTCTGGGTGTAATTATCTATAAAGTAATATATTTACAAAAGAAAAGTAAAATATAAGATATATGGTTATCTAGCTATGCTTAGTTTGGGATCAGATGGCCGTCTGTGAATAATGTCCCAGGATATTATTATTATTTTGTCTACCCGTTCGAAGCCAACTTACATAGAAATTCGTGTTTAAATCGAATTAGTAGAAAAAACCTGACTCGCCTTGTCGTAGAAATAACACCTTTTAAACAGCCTACCAAATAACAATGGATATTATCAATCCATTTACAACAGATGGAGTATTATTTGAGGAATAATAACCGGAATAAGTTATGAAGCAATAAAATAATAAAGCAATCTTCTAAACAATATAATATCATTAACTGACGTACTCACTCATGGCAGTGACGTGCACTTGGAGTATGGAACTATTGGAAGAACACTATTTTCGCTTTGCATTAGTGTATGCACACTTTATTTATTATTGCAAGACCGTAGAGGCGTTAAATTTATTATCTAGATACTAGCTATGTCCTACGGCGTTATCCACGACTTGACAATTTGTTACAGCCTTAAACATAATAGGTTACTAACATAATTGACGGGCTGGTTTCTGTGGTTGGTAAATATTTGCCTTTCACGGTTCGATTCCAACCCAGGGCAGATATTTATGTCCATGAACCCGTTTCTCCAGAGTATGGTTGTAAATATCTATATAAGTACGTATTTACCAAAGAATAGTAGTATATCAGTTATCTGGTTTTCATAGTACAAGCTCTGCTTAGTTTGGGATCTTGGGAATTTATGTCAATTCAATTGCAACGGGGTCCTCCTCGCCGACGATCCTATGTTACCTAACCAGTAGTTTTCTCAAAATAACTGAGTGGATGATCCGGAGAAGAAAACCCGAAAACAACTTCGGGCTTGCTTTTTAAGCTTTGTTAATTCAGCGTATAACCTTTGTCCATTCCAAATTTAATCTGTGTCCGTAACAAACATCTGAACATACCAACTCACATATAGAGGTACAATCTTAGTAGTATTTCATCGGCACCAATTATCGGCGCTGTGTCCAAATAGTTTCCATTCCAATTCGCGGTATTAATACAGTGGTTCAGTAGCTCGCGAATCAAACCGCTCACGACAACAACGAAGCGACGCCGGAATGCACTCCAGAACAACTTTATAGCTTGAACCAATGGCGTAGGATGGTATATGAGTATGAGTGAAGCCGATTAACCAAAAAGCCGATGCGACATATAAGGTTTAACATCATTAGAGTAGTTGATGCACGTGTTGTATGGGGAGCCAAAATTTGTTTTCCTATATCACAAACGGTTTTGTTTAGATAGCGCTCCAAAAAATTCTACCACTATGTTGAGATAAGATATGGTGTTTTATTTGCATTAAATGTGGTAGGTACATAGGTTGTATGTTTTATTCTAGTTCACACCCTTAGCCGATTTCCGGCATACAAATATTCGTTATTTAATTTACAATACTAATAATTGAGTCAATTGTATAAAAAATGTACGTCACACAAAGGAATTCTTAAGGTAAATCATGATCTATCTTACGAATTTTCCTTTGTTTGACGTCAAACAAAGGAATTCGTAAGGGAGACTATGAATCTACTTTACGAATTTTCCTTTGTGTGACGTACAATTTTGTTTGTATTGTAAATTATTTATATTTGTAATATAATCATGAATATTTCAATGTTCATATTTAGAAATAAGTAAAATAACATATAACAAAGTGTGTGTATGTATGTATACACACTTTGTGACAGACTAAATAAATTCACAATTTGACTTATAGTTTCACGATTTCTCTTCGACTTCCCAGAAATTATGTAGTCTTATTGCCGAGGCTTCATTAAAATTTATATTGTAAAAACTCGTTAATCGAATAAATTTCTCAGCTAGAAAATGATGTAATTGCTTTTTGAATTTAGACCTATGCAAAGTTTTATAATAAATTTTTTTAAATTTTGACCGATATATGACATGAGTTTCTGGGTATTTATGTTACACGATATATAATTTAGATGGTGTACGCGAATCAGACAGTTCCCCACAGCGTACACCCAAAGCCGAAATCTACACAAAGACAATTATATAGCTCCATACTACTTTTATAATCAAGTAGGGTTCTGTTATGGCTTATTGACTGGTGTTTAATACCAAAATTCGGGACTAATGTGTTCTCCTAAACACGAAGACGCCCATAATTTAAATCACTTCATCCAATTGCAAATTATTGATCTAAACCAATGATATACAGACATCATGATATTGGCATTGGAAACGATCAATGTACTTTGGAGTAACATGACAGTGAACACTTGGCTTTATTAGGCTATTGTTAAACCTAACATTTTTGTCTATATGAATTGAAAATTCATTTTACTTAAAATATTTAAAAAAATGAGTATGACCACACGATAGAAATGCAAAATTCACACTTCTTGTTGGACAGTGAACCTAATTGATTTCGAATACCTACACGACTCACGGTCAGTAACCCGAACGCGCTTCTTGTCAAGTGGAACTGAGCATACCTACTTGATTTAGCATCGACGACCCGAGCGTGACGGTTCACCTACTTTTAAACTTTAAAGAAGTTTTTACTTTACAAAATGCGCTTTTTAACTTGTGTATAGTTAAGAAATTAAACGAAACGAAAGATGATAGGAATTAACAAATATTATATATGTATGTAAAAGAATCAATAATGGCATGGTTAGCAATTTATCTGTAAAATTTGACACACTGATCGTATTATGTGGATCTGTCGCCACTGCTCATATTTCACTTCCCAGAATCGTGATAATTACGCTGTTTGTTACCCAAAATATTTACACAAACATAACTCTTCGTAATTTCTCAATACTCAGGTCAATGTACATTAAATTAATAAACATACAAATAACGTATTTACAAAACACTTCAAACTGCATAATTACGCTAATTCCAATCTTGCAATCTGGCAGAGCACAAAAAGGATTGTATAACGGAGGAAAAAAAACAATGCTATTTTTAATCCTACGTATAAACGCACCGGTTTCGTCCGCCTCGTCTCTATACCTACTCTCGATCCTGGGAGCCAAAATTAGCATCCATATGTTAAGAAACAGTTATGGTAGTAATAATTGTCAGGTCGGGCGGTGAAGTAGTGGTCGCAACACGCGCGCGACACTGGCGCTGCGCCAGCGCACGCACACGCGCCTGCGCCGACGCACACTACTACGCGCACATATTTCCCGTTGCTAGTTAAAACATATTGATAATGCCCAAGTGTCACAGGCGAAAAAATCTTTATTTTTATACCGTCTTGCTTTTTAACTGGCGCTGGTGTTTGATTTCTCTAATGTACAAAATCTCTTTTTTCATGGCTCTGTCAAGGTTGATTTAAGGTTGAAGTATAAATAAAGTTTATCCTAGAACGAGTGCCGCTCGTCGCTATATTTCATTGCGCGACAGATCGCGATGAAAATGAATTAGATAATAGCTGCGTACTATTATAATTGTGTATGCTTTAGGTGGCGTCGGTGCTCGCGGGCTTTGGCTCTGTAGACATCAAACCGTATGGGAGTCGGACAGCGCTGATTGCAGCCGGTTCTAAAATAACGTAAGTATATATACTGAGGACCAGAAGGCGCAGCGTGGGCAGGCCCCCTACTAGATGGACCGATGATCTTGTGCGGGTCGCTGGAAACTGCTGGATGCGAATAGCGCAAGACCGGCAATTGTGGAGATCTTTGGGAGTGGCCTTTGTCCAGCAGTGGACGTCTTTCGGCTGATATGATGATGATGATATACTGACGAAGATACTTATGTTCATATTAGCATTACAAGAGAAGCGCTCATCAAGATCTAATATGGACACGAGATACATGAAACTAAATGAAAATCAAGATATAAAACACTCTGAATATAGTTTTGTAGAAAACGTGTGTTTTGTCGGGAATTGAACCCAGGACTTTAATATCTGCAGTTACCTCTAGCTAGACCAACAAGGCAATCATTGTACATTATTTCTATTTACAAAGTGTAACACGAATAGTAAACGTACGTAGTAAACTGAAATCATCAAACTAAATCAATTTGATCTATACGGAAAAAATATTTCAGTGCCCCGTACTAAACGTATCTGCTTACTTAGTTATCGTATGGGCAGTGGTAACCCTAGTGTCAGAGTTGTTCAAGCCGCCCATTAGGCCTCTGACATGGCTTATCGACTGATACCTAATGGCTACAACCGGGACCGACAGCTTAACGTGTCATCCGAAGCACGAAGACGAGTCAGAAATTGAACCACTGTGGCGGTCACCCATCTATCGTCTGACCGCGAACCTAGTTGCTTAACCCCACCGATCACTTAGGGACCGGTGAGGGCATCTAGGTATGAGCGCCTCAGCCTCAATCCGCTGATCGATATTCTTGTATGGGGAGTTAATATATTTTTAGTTTATTTTGCAAGTTGTATAGTTTCATCGGCAAATAAAGCTCCTTGAGTTACTTCCACTATTTATGTTAATAATAATAATGTTCTCCTAGCCGAATTTAGGCCACGGCGGCCAGTCTCAATAGAGATTAGCCATCTGAGCGGGACATATTTTAGTGCACAAGTGTGTGCGCAAACACAGGAGCAGTTTCTATTCCATCACAGCGATACGACGGGAAAGAGGTCAGGTACAGGGCCGACGGCTTTACGTGCTCTCCGAGGCACGGGGGTATAATACCGCCAACTCCCAGACTTCGAGCTGATGCTGAGAAATTTATCTTTTTACCGAAAAGTCTTAAAATCACTTTTGGTCCGACCCGGGATTTGAACCCAGAACCTCGTTCTCTGCGGGTAAACACGCTACCGCTAGACAAACGAGGCAATCGAAAAGCAATTTATAAAAGAAAATGAATATGTATTACACTCTGAATATATTTTTTGTGTGGTGCCACCACACGGGATTTGAACCCAGGACCTAATTATCTGCAGTTGAACACGATACCTCTAGACCAACGACGAAATCATTGAATTTCTATAATTAATCCTTTGTTTATTTATTTAATTGGCTTATTCGCACTGGTAAGGTGTTGATAGTCTAACGCACATCGCATACCGACTTATTAGAAATAGAGTGGTTTTAGGTTCTCTGCCAATAATCAGTCTAGCTCGAACTAATTGGTGTTTTTTTCCAGTGTTGACAGAATACTGAAGCGGTTCAAGGGCAGCAAAGAGTACAGAATATCAACCTACAGCGTTTACAAACATTCACCGGCTGGAAGAATGGCAATTTGGTACCTATATATTTTATATCTTTCGATGTAGAACATGTGTATTTTTTTTCAGACTCAAATGCAATTAAATGATTTCTTGCATACTTAAATGGAATGTTTCTAGCATTCTCAGAAGAGGGGTTATTACATAGGTACTCAAATAGGAGACGAGCCTGTTGGCGTGGTTGGCAAATGCTTGCTTTTTACGCCGGAGGTCATGGGTTCGATTTCCACCCAGGGCAGATATTTGTGTGCATGAACATGTCTGTTTGTCCTGAGTCTGGGTGCAATTATCTATATAAGTACGTATTTACAAACGAATAGTAGTCAGTATATCAGTTGTCTGGTTTCCATAGTACAAGCTCTGCTTAGTTTGGGATCAGATGGCCGTGTGTAAATAATGTCGCAGGATATTATTATTATTTTTTACATCCTTAAAAGGTAGGCTTCGCGCAAGCTTAAATAAAATGATTTCTTGCGTATTCAAAAAGTGATATCTTGCATACTAAAAAAAGTGACATCTTGCATACCTACTCAAAAACTTTGGTTACGCGCATGCTCAACTAAAGTGATTTCTTGAATTGTTCAAATAGGGTGATTACTTCCAAATTTAAACTTTCTTCAATAAATCTACGTTTATTGAAGAAAGTTTAAATTTAGTGATCAAATAAAGTGAAGAAGAAAGTTTAAATTTGGAAGAAATCACCCTATTTGAACAATTCAAGAAATCAATTTATTTGAGCATGCGCGATACCAACATTTTTGAGCAGGTATGCAAAGTTATTCAAACTTATAAGATGGCTTTGACGTTCCAAATACACTATTCTAAATTAGGTCGTTATCATGCTGTTTCAAATTTCAATATCCTCTGTGATTTTTGCAATACTGTACAAATGGGTTTTAAATAATATGCAATAGAAGTGTGAACACAAATAAATTTTATTGATACAAAAACAAACCAGTGTGTATCAGTTCTAAATGTAATTCACAGAATGAAGATAATCATCAATAGCAATTAAATAAATCATACAGATAGTGGTGAATATTCGTCGTGTTAGTCGTAATCGCAGTAGTCGGGTGGATTTTATTACTGCAATGAATTTAGAAAATTATGAGTAATCACTGAAATTACTTTCAAATAACATGGGAATTTAAATATTTTAGCAGATCTTGTTTGTATTGAGGTAGAAATGTAAAACGCTTAAGGCACAGATTACATCGAACGTTTAGATATTGTAGACAATGTGCGGTGATTACTGGATCTTCACATAGGCTCATGTATACATGAATTTAAAACTGAACTATTTCAAAACTAAAAATATGCGTCGGTTATATTGTAAGATTAATATTCAGTATAATTCTGGAAAAAAAAATTATTTGTTAAGAATTGCAAAGCTAAAATGGCGGGGGGCGGGACACGTAGCTTGTAGAACCAGCGGCCGTTTTCAGAAAGGTTCTCGAGTGGCGATCACGAACTAGAACACGCAGCGTAAACAGGCTCTATGAGGGCCGCTGGAAACCACTAAATGCGTTTAGCCCGCGACCATTAATTGCGGATATTATTAAGGGAGGTCTTTGTCCAGCAGTGGTTAAAGCGATTCCCCGGGACATGCCTGAGCCTCACCGCTCAGTGTCATTTCATTGTGTGCCACTGTTGATCCTGGTTTACAGGAGTTGCAGTGGTGGGTAAGAGAGAGGGACTAGTCCCATTATTTGCCTGATGTTTACTTGTTTCTAGGCCTTTGTCCAGCAGTGAGCGTATTTCGGCTGATATGATGATGATAAATTTGCATTCTCATAATAATACATAAATAATAAAATATAAAACATAAGTCTACAAGGTGTAACAATAATACTAAAAGGTACTGAAAGTAAGAAGAAAGTATTCCTGCCTACCCTTGAAACTACTTTTTAGATTTAGACGGAACCATTCAGACAAGAGGTAGTAAAAATGTCTATCACTATAAGTTTTTACAGTTAGTATTTGCTTAAATAACCAATTTTACAAAAACTTCAAGATATTTATCCGATAGAGAAAACTTTCAGAATACCCACACCCATTCGGTCCCATATGCGTTTTGAGTTACATCGGTTGTTATAAAGAAAAGTTAAGATCAATTGCATGTTATTTCCTCATCATCATAAACGCTGTGAGTAGTCCACTGCTGGACAAAAGCCGCCCCCAAGAATCATCTTGGGAGATGACTCAGAAGGAAGCTGCTGCCCGTTCTCTGGATGATTTTCTCCCAGGATGACTTCTACGCCCCCCCACGAGATGAGATGGGGTGAAGATATTCTAATATTCGCCGCCGTTGCCATACAGCAAACGAAGCTACTATGCTATATGGATGTTATTTACAACAACTAATAATAAAAACCTATTGTTTCAGGAGCGGCGCAATTCTTACCGGAAGCTTAGTGTTGTACATTCTGCATAAAAAAATTAACGTCACTAATATCTAGTGAGGCAATCACTCATTTTGTTAAGACTGTTATAATAAAAATTGCTACATGCTATTTAGATAAGAATAATAAATCCTTCACAATACAAATAGAAGTCATAAAATAGTATGTACTATCTTTGTATTATTTACTTTATATTCCGTATGTTTACATGAATGTCAGAGTTGTTGAGGCCACTTAGTAGGTCTTTTGACATGACTTAACGACTGTTGTCAAACGACCACAGCCGACAGTTTAATTTGCCCTCCGAAGCAGGGAGACGTTTAGTAATTAAACTATAAGCGGTCCCGGATCCCTTATGGCCTGACTATGGGCGCCTCAAGTCCCATACATTGGTTACTGATTAAAAGTAACTTAAAAGCTTTAACTTTTGAGCAGAATTAGTTTTGTTGATCGACCAGTTGACTTAAATGTTTTCTTCCTTTAGTCATAATAAGATTAAGTGCCACGGTATTACTTAGTTTATTTTCTTTGTAAAATATATTTTGTTTACGAACCAATATGTTTTATTTCCTTCCTGTTTAATTTTAGAATTTTCAGTGAATACAAACGCCAGCACATCCAGCTACCCCAATCTCTCAAATTTCTTTTATAGAGTTTCAACTTTATCACGTAAGCATAAGGTTCAAGCATAAGGTTTTCTCAACTGGGGAAATTTGACAGATTGGAGCAGCTTAAAGTGCTGGCGTCTGTACGTCAGATATGCTCAATTTGTTGGTTCAAAAGAATTACGTCAAATTTGAGCATATTTGACGTAAAATGTTCAGATTTGGAAGACCAATTGAACTATTAAATACGATCACAATACATGCCATTAGAGCATTCTTACAGCGGCCCCATGCCCCATATTAAGAATAATTCTGCATAACCAATTTGAGAAGTGCACACTACATACCTTAAACTCTGTAAAGTGTAAATCCAGTCCGTTTAAGTTGAAGACTTAATATGTTTTATTCGCTTAAAAATTTAAACCTCACTCTCCCATTACACATAAATAAAAACTGTATTGTTCAAAGCTCTCAAACGTAAAGAAAACAAATAGAGATTATTGCAATGTGGGTTGTTACTTGTCTTCGGCAGTTTTCAACAACTGCTGTCTTACAAACCCATACCTATAAGAAACAAAACAATAGTCCAGCTCATTGCGCGTACATTCTATTGCCAGGACAGGATTTTAGTAAAAGCCGTTCTATGCATACGTATAAGTAATTGAATTTTCTTAATAAATAATAAATACAAACCAAAGAGTACAGAAATCGGTACAGCTGTCTCGGGTTATCCATCATTTGACAGGCCTGTTGGCGTGGTTGGTAAATGCCTGCTTTCCACGCCGCAGGACGTGGGTTCGATTCCCACCCAGGACAAATATCTGTGTGCATGAACATGGCTGTTTGTCCTGTCTGGGTGTAATTATCTATATAAATATGTTAACAAAAAGAAAATTTGTTAGGGATCAGATGGCCGTGTGTGAATAATGTACAGACGCCAGCACATCCAGCTATCCCAATCTGATTTTATAGATTTTCAACTTTATCACCAAAGCATAAGGTTCACTTTCAATTGGGGAAATTTGACAGATTGGGGTAGCTTGATGTGCTGGCGTCTGTACATACCAGGATATTATTATATTTTTAACTCGAGACGGCTGTACCGATTTATGCGTATAAATAGATGATGTATTATACTTACTTTATTCTCCTGGTGTCGGCTATTTCCAGGCCCGGAAGTCCTGTTGACACTACGTTAAGCGTTGAACAATTATGCTCGCCGTCCAACTAAACTTTACTGTCTAGACAGTGACCCTGTAACATGATGAATTGAGGAATCTCTCTTTTGACAGAAGTGACGCTAACATCATCCTTGGGCCCAAGACGATATACTTTATCCATCATTGATCAACATAATTATCTCGCGTTTTGCCAGTGCCCACTATGTCCAGGTGTTTATTGAAACAGCTGTAACCTGTTAACACCCGGTTAAGATGTATAAGTTATTCTTAATCTCAAAAATGGGAAATCATAAATTTAATCGTCCGGTGGGTCTCGAACCTGCACCATCTACCAATCCGGGGTAGGCGCTCTGCGTTAAGTTACGAACGATACACGCTAGCAGATCAAATTTAGGATTCCCTTGCTAACACCCTTCCGGAGGATGTAGGTATTACCTATCGGTTTTGTTTTCTAGAAACATGGCCGACTGATATGTTCACAGTTGCATGTGAAAGATCATATCATATTGATAATACCTTCCAAATTATTAAATTTTATTTTACCCGTTTATATGACCCGCCGGACGATTAAATTTATGATTTCCCATTTTTGAGATTAGATAAGCGCTTTGCATTGCGAATAATGCTACAAAATTAAAATTTAATAAGTTATTCCTGTTTAGAGCAAGGATCTCATTTGCAGTTGGGTTCGTTGCGCTTTTTAGCTATTTTTGAGTGAGTTTACTGGTATTTTTTGCCAGTGTTTAATAGCTGCTTGTTGTTAATTGTTTGATGAAGATGATTAGCTGTATAGTTACCGGCTCAGAGAGATTAACAAGGCTAGCCCATACCATCGCGTGGGTGTTGTGAAAGACGTTTCACGATCTCTGAAGGGAAACAGCAGGTAGGTAATCGGGCAGCACTGGTTACCCTCTAACTGCGGTCACAAATACCAAGCGTGGTGACTGCGGCAAACCCCTCCAAATGGCAATTGGAGGGGTTTCGGGCCTTTGGGGGAGGCCAGTCGTCCAGCTATGGACGATATCATGTGGCATATCCTGTGATCAAATATATCTGTTTGCGTGGTTGGCAAATACAAATACTTGCTTTTTACGCAAGAGGTCGTGGGTTCAATTCCCACCCAGGATAGATATTTGTGTGCATGAACATGTCAGTTTGTCCTGAGTCTGAGTGCAATTATCTATATAAGTATGTATTTACAAAAGAAAAATAGTATATGTAGTGTATCAGTTAACTGGTATCCATAGTACAAGCTCTGCTTAGTTTGGGATCTGATAGCCGTGTGTAAATAATGTCCCAGGATATTATTATTATTTGTATAAAGCTATTCTTTTAAATCCGTAGCTTTGACGTTTCATGATTAAGGGCTTGTTTTTTTATTTATATTATTTATATCTACACCTATATTTTTAGTGAAAATATACAAAAAAGCAGACATAATAATATTACAAACTCGAAATTGATAGTATACAAAATTAATACAAAAGGACTTGTTCCTAGAACCTAGCAAGGATTACGGAGGATTACAATGAGCAATGGGTCATAAGTCTCACCTAAGACCTATGCTATTGACTCGACAGGTTTCTTTAAGGTAAGTTCTTCCCCAGGCAAGCTGTTCATACAGCAAAAGAAAGCTGTGTTCTTTTTTTGTAAATTATTCTACAGTTGTCACTTCCTTAAGATTTAATTTTATATAGGTACGTACAGAATTGAGCACACAAGCTATATTTATCGTTCGATCATTATGAAAAAAAAATCAAGACATATGTTTAAAAAACACACATATATCTTAGCTTTATTTTATTTTGAGAAAACAATTACGTTACACAAGAAGGTTAATGACTTAAACATTAAAAAAGAAGGATTATCCGACGTAATGTAAACAAAACTCGATTTTTTATCCGAAGGGCCAAAGACCTGAAAATGTCGGTCATAAAATAAAAGTTAATGTAGTGTTTTTGGGGAAATTAATGTTTCCACAGCTAAAACAAACATCAATGGTGATATTTTAAGGGGATCTGACGCAATACCTGTCACCGAAACTTCTAATATAACAGTTATCAAAAGTTTTACGACTACCTACCTACTGGCAAGCAGGTCGGTTAGGTTAATTAAGAAGAGAGTTGCAACACGGGCTAAACACACACTGTTTCGGGATCTAGTGTGTTGTAGGAGAGATGGTACGTGTTCCACGGGGTCCCTAACGATATAGCGAGTCATATGTTCGATTAACCGAAACTCGACTGAGCGATTGTTCGAATGAAATTTTCGAAGAATCGTTCAGTCGAAGCAGCGTTTGGCGAAAAAAGGTTGTTTCGCAATAAATTTCATTCGAACAATGGTTCAGTCGACTTTCCGTTCAGCGAACATATGACCCTCGTTACGTTACGGAGCGGTTCCACAGAGGTTAAGAGGCAAACGATGCCATATGTCCTCAATAGCAATTACTTACTTATCGTATGGGCAGTGGTTACCCTAGTGTCAGAGTTGTTCAAGCCGCTCACTAGGCCTCAGACATGGCTTAACGACTGTTGCGTAATGACTACAACTGGGACCGACAGCTTAACGTGCCCTCCGAAGCACGGAGACGTTCAGAATATAAACCACTTTGGCGGTCACCCATCTATGGACTGACCGCGAGCCTAGTTACTTCACCCCGCCGATCACTTACGGACCGGTGAGAGCATCTAGCTATGAACTAGCAATTGGAAGACGGTATTAGAATCTGACAACTGTGCCTCTGCCACGAGTTCCTGCAGTTTACTTACTCGATCACACGTACAGTTTCTCCCATACATTGAGCACCAGCGCCTCTCGCGGAAACTATTAAGAACTAAAAGTCTGGTGCTCAATGCATGGGACGAAACTGTACGTGTGATCGAGTAAGTAAACTGCAGGAACTCGTGCTAGAGGCACTGGTCCAACGATCTCTGTTTAAGTAATGTTAAAGACACTATAGTACACCTGTCCCTGTGCTAACATACGTAAATCCCTTTTTAATCACGCAATACTATGTCATCAGTAATACGCACTTGAAACAATACTGCCATACCATCCGGGCTGAACTAACTCCAAATGTGTCTAGAAATCGGGCAGTTGCCGAAATGCTGGCAGCATCGGATAGCGCTAGGAGCTAACCCGCTATAAGAAATGGGAAAATCTAGTCGAGCCTCGCTTTAAAATAGTTTCCTGTTTTTCTCTACAAAGATGATCTAACTAATTTACGTTACGGAAATATTGTTAAAAATTCCATAACGTATAGACTAAACATTTGGTAAGTACCTTTACAACACTTTATAATCATAATGTTCGCAAACTACAATATGTAAAAAGTACATTATTTCTTGGCAGAGAGAGACTTATCATTGATTTTGACTTAAATGACTTGTTACCACATGATGTGACCATGCTCTTCCACTTATTCCCTCTAGATATTAAAAGGATATGGGCACATCTTAGCAGTTTATATTTTTATCAAACCTACTGTGACTTGACAAAAATAATTTTAGAATAGAGAACTACACCCCTTTCTAAAGTTGATTAGGATTTTGTTCGTACTGAAATTATTTATTTACGCTCAGATATGTACGTGCTATACTTATAAATAAACTATTAAATGTTTCGGAGATCATATTTTGTACATTATTATTTTATTCACCGTTTAATCTGTAACATGCATAGTAAAGATGAGACGGGAGACGATTTAACAAAATACATTTACATATTTTAAATAAAATTATTGGAGATTTGAAATTTGTCGGTGACTTTAATCATACTCATTACAAAATATTTCAGTTGTTATAATATTAGATGTTATTCAGGGCTTGAGGTAATTAGTGTTGGCGCTCCCAATAGGTTGCCCAGACACGTAAAAAATAATAGAATGTTCCAAAAAACAAAAGTAAACTTAAATAGTAGATATAAAAAAGTTTGCCTAAGCCCAATGTCACCCCGAAACTGACAAAGAGTAGGTATATGGTGCTAGCCAAAATAAAGTCATTTCCCATGAAATAAAGTCATTTGCCATCAGTATGGTAATTACTTACTATTTAAATGAAAAGCTAAGCACCCAAAGGCCTTGGAAGATACAATCGTATGCGTATATATCGTATATATTCCATCTGCTTAACCATGTCGCGAGTGCGACGCTAGATGGCAACCTTAAGCAAAAGTAGTACAGATATATTCTAAACCAAAAATAATGGAAGAAACAACTCGTTCTGCCGCTTAATTAACGGGATGTACACGGTCAGTCTAGGTGGGCGGTAAACGCCTCTGTGCTTCGGAGGGCATATTAAGCTGTCGATCTCTATATTAGTCATGAGACAACAGTCGTTAAGCCATGTTAGAGGTTGAGCTTTCTAGGCAGCTTGAATAATTCTCACACTGGGGTAAGCTCTGTACATACGTTCTTTAAAGAAAGCAATGGGAAGCTATAACGTCAGTTATAGCTTCCCATTGCTTTCTTACACAGTTTATTTCTCACATGCCAACGTGCTTTCCGAGCACATAATAAACACGTTCACAATTCGAATTTTGTTCATGCTAATGGTCCGTGTGTCAACTAGGACAATTGAAAGTCTTCATTCTCATGAGGCTCAATGTGACTGTAAATCAGGCTATAGTTAGTCATATGGTTGCCGGCCGAGAAAGAATAATAGTGTCACCCCATACCATCCCGTGGGTGTTGTAAAAGGTGACTAACGGATACACCAGGTAGTCCCGTGTTCATGCCCGTTTGAGTATGTTTCACCGGACGGTCTCAACTGGGTCGTGTTGAAACCGGAAGTAGATGAACCCACTGAGTTTGTTTCGCTGGATCTTCTCAGTTGGGGCACACTGGATCCGGTGATAGCATTTAAGCGCGACCGTCGTTATTAACACAAAGTCCGCCGTAATAATAATACTTTAATATAGACAGAACCATTCAGACAATATGTAGTAAAAATATAGCTAAAACTATAAATTTTGATAATTAAACTTAAACATAATCTCTTTGACAATAATTTAATACAAGCTAGCTAAATATCATTGCTATTATAAAATAATTTTTATAAATATTTTCATACAATCCGTGTACCTAAATATCTATGTAATTAGAAATAATAATGTATACAACTAACTATATTACCACGAACATGTACTGACTATTTACAAGCACTTTTTTAAAGTATACGTGAATAAAAACCTTAAAAAGGAAAAAAATCGGGCAGCAGCACCACCTGTGTGTACAAGCTACCGCCTAACTTTGAAAAACTTATTTAAAAACAAATTGAACAAATGGCTCAGCATTCATAATTTCTATGACATCAAGGATTTAAAATAAAATGAACTTTTTAAAGAATAATATGCACACCATGTAATTTTTTTATATTTAACTATATGCATACTTAATAATGTTTAAAATTTGATCTTGACCAATCTTTACAATTATATTGAATTAATATTAGCATGACATACTTAGATTTATGAATTATTGTGATTATATTGTATAAATTTTTACATTTTTTGTAAGCTAAACATTTTTATAGAATAATATGCACACCATGTAATTTTTTTATATTTAACTATATGCATACTTAATAATGTTTAAAATTTGATCTTGACCAATCTTTACAATTTATATTGAATTAATATTAGCATGACATACTTAGATTTATGAATTATTGTGATTATATTGTATAAATTTTTACATTTTTGTAAGCTAAACATTTGGAACACAATATGTAACCAATATGTAACACCATCATACCATGTTTAAGGCAAATAAAGATTTATCTTATCTAACTGTGGTCGCCAACTCGCACGCCACGCGCGGTGACTACATCAAACCCCTTGTTACGGACTTTTTAGACCTGAAATGACGTTGGCCGCCTCAAGAACAGACTTGACATGACAGATAAAAAGGTTTGTAAAATATAGAAGATTGCGACAGTAGAAGGAAAAATATGGAATAAAAGACGACATTAATTTCTGTGGTTTTTCTTTAACATGTGGCCCACGAGCCGTAATTGATACCAATCTATGAAGATATACAGTCCACGAAAAATATGTTGACACGCTCGAAGAGCAAAAGTGCGCCGCGCTTGGGTGACGACTTCGGCGGTGACCAGACGGCACGGAAGCTCGACAAAGCACCTGCCACGGGCTCGTCGAGGAGTAAGGAGGTAAATGCGACTCGATCTTTCATCTCCGTACTATCAAGAGCTCATACGAATGACCAAAGAATTGAAAACACGGATTACATGTGCTCATCAGGTAAGAAATACTCATCAAAAGAGAAAATAGTCCGAGAGGCGGAGGACAAAATAGCCGCATTTTCGAAAAATATTCTCGATAAAGCCAGACGTGAACTTAGTGCTATGAGCTCTACGGCTAGTTCATTGAAATCTCTGCCATCTCTGCCTCGTTCTCGAGAGGAAAACAATTGCGAATTGACAACGGTTAACACACACGATATGAAAAAAATCATGGCTAGACAGACGGGTAATTTCAAAGATCTGCCAACATTCTCTGGTAGCCCTGACGAATGGACCCTGTTCTACTCACAATTCAAAACGACATCTAAGCTTTGTGGCTATACGAAAGAGGAGAACATAGCACGACTAGCTAGGTGCCTTCGAGGGGAGGCACGTGACGCAGTGTTCCCGCTTTTGGTTACTGCCTCGAACCTAGACCGTATTATTGATACGCTGAAGTTACGGTTTGGTCGACCTGAGCTTATAATAGATACCATGTTGAACAGAATTCATGCCACTAAGGACATACGTCAAGATGACACAAATAGCCTCATAAAATACGCGACGGAAGTACAAAATGTCGTAGCGGTCATGAAATCCAACAATCAAACCTACCATCTACGGAACCCGACACTAATACGAGACGTTTTGACGAAACTACCGCATACGCTAAAATTCCAATGGGGTTTAGACAGAATACGTGGTAAACAATCCCACCCGACTTTGGAAGATGTCGCTGATTGGCTGATTGAAGTAGCTAAGTCAGTAGCAGAATTTGCAGTGCAACCATCTCGTTTAACTGAAAAAACTGACAAGAATCCAAATCGGCAACCAAAGACCGTAGTCATGACGACCACACCTGTAAAAACCTTTTTTTTTTTTTTTTTTTTGCGGGGTGGAAAATCCTGCATGGATGTCCTCCGCCTTGGGGGAGGCGGAGGGGTCTGTCAGACTCCTACTGACTAAAAACCACCCCGGTGTTCCATCTCACACCTGCGCCGGGGGTCGCGGGAACAAACGATACTTCCGCAACCCCTAGCTGGTGCTGGCCCATACCTGCGGGCCTCCTCGCATTAGCGGGGGGAGTGAGGTGTTCAACTCCCCCCGCAACGTCTAAGAGGGGCGCGCGTGGAACACGTCGCGCCGCCGCCTCGGGTCCAGATGTGTAGTGGGCGTCGGACGCCCCCGAGTCCGTCGCCCTTGGACCCATTTAGGGGGGCTGGAAGATGGCGTTGTCCGCCCTCCGCCGACGCCCGGTGCGTCTGCTGCGGGCCGGGTGAGAGGATGAGATCTCCCTCTCCCTTTCCGCAGCTTAGACAGTCATCTCGCAGAAGGAAACCACCGCGTCCCAGGACTCCTCGCCGCCAACCATCGAATTCACGACGGCTGGCAGCGACAGGTCACTGCCTACTCCAGAAATGAGGGCACGGCGCTGCTCCTCCCAAGCGGCACACTCTGCCAGCGTATGCAGCGCCGTGTCCTCCCGACAGTCGACGCAGTGGTGACACCGGGCGTCCGGCTCCCTGTTTATGCGACACAGGTACTTCCCGAAGCAGCCATGCCCCGAGAGTACCTGCGTCACCCGAAACGACAGGGAGCCGTACCTCCTCCCGAGCCAACGCTCGAGTACCGGCCGGACCGCCTCGATAGTGACGAGGCCGGCGGTTGGGCGCGAGAGCCTGTCCCGCCATTCCGCCACCAGGGCCTCGCGAAGCTGCGACCGACGCAGCTCCATGTGTCGCTGCATCGGCCGCTCGCCTTGCGCCAGCATCTCCTCGCGCCACCGGTACAGTGACGCGAGTACTTTCGCCTCGAGGTCCCAGGGCGGGGATCCGGCCAGTACGCAGGCCGCCTCGTAGGAGACCGTGCGATAACCCCTGATGACTCTGACGGCCATAGCTCTCTGCGGTCTCCGCAGAACAGCAATGCTACCGGCCGTCAACACCTGTAAAAACCTGCCACAACTGTAAGGCAAATCACCACCTTTCGGCTTGCCCAAGTTTTCTACATCTCTCTGTAGATAAAAAATGGAAATACGTCACGGAGGCAAAACTTTGTTTTGCTTGTCTGTCCGGCAACCATCAGCTCAAACAATGCAAGTTAAAAGGCAAATGCAACAAGCCTGGATGTTTTCGGGTCCATCACCAAGTTCTACATGCTGAACCCAAGACTACGGCAATCATTCCAGCAAATATCATCCCTGAACGCAGTGACATTGCATTGATCAAAGACAATAAACCTGTTTACACTACTGCGGAAAGTCTAAATACAAGGCGAGTACTGCTTAAAGTTGTCTCAGTTATAGTCCGTGGCCAAAATGGCGAGTTCCAGACTTCGGCACTTCTAGATGAAGGAGCAGCAGTGAGCCTGATTGACGCTTCATTCGCTACGCGTGCTGGTCTCGACGGACCAAATCAGCCGCTTCATATCAGAGGAGCCCATGGAATGACGTCGGTAGACACGACATCGAAATTGGTGAGCTTCAAAGTACGTGGGACTTCGTGCAACGTTGCGTATGATATGTTTAATGTACATACTGTAAATCATTTAAACCTACCTGTAAACAATTATGACAATATTGTAAATAGACTTGACTTTCTGAAGGAATATATTGACTTTGACATAGTGACGAAGGATCAAAAAGTCGACCTTTTGATCGGACAAGACCACATTGAGTTAATTATTACAAGACAGATTATACAAGCACCCAGAAAAGGACTTGTACTATCGTTGACTAACTTAGGTTATACTCTACACGGTAATTTTTCAACTTCCGTTGAAAGGTTACCGCTTGAGACATCTGTACTACACCTTTGCTCTTGTGAGGAGCTTAATAACATTTATAAGACGACCTTTAGAACTGAAGATTTTGGAGTTAAGTTTACTTCTGACACACCTCGGTCTCGACAAGACATAAAAGCACTCGAAATCCTGAAAGATACTTCCAAGTACATAGGTAAACGCTGGCAAACCGGACTTCTGTGGCGTGCCGACATTGGACCGATGCCTGACAGTTACGCCCAGGCCTACTCCCGATTACAAGGTATTAAACTTAAAATGACGAAGTTTCCAGAGTTTGGTCGTAAGTATCATGAGAAGATTAATGATTATCTCACCAAAGGTTACGCCCGCAAGTTGACACCGGACGAGGCCAAGAACAGGAACGACCGGACGTGGTATTTACCACATTTTGCAGTTTTTAACCCCAACAAGCCAGATAAACTACGGTTTGTACTGGATGCAGCTGCAAAGTCTAACGGTAAGTCATTAAATGATTTTTTGTTAACTGGACCAGATTTAATGAACTCGCTACCCGGTATGCTGTTACAATTTAGATGCCATAAATATGCTGTGATTGGTGACATTCGAGAGATGTTTCATCAAGTGGTTATAATGGAAAGAGATCGTTCAGCTCAACGTTTCTTATGGGAGAACGATGAGTATGAAATGAATGTAATGATCTTCGGTGCTATCTGCTCTCCAGCGTCAGCACAGTATATTAAGAACATTAACGCCGAAAGATTTAGAGACTCTCATCCCGAAGCAGTTAAAGCAATTGTAGATCACCATTACATGGATGATTTGATCATTTCTGTGGATACGATTGAGCAGGGAAAGAACTTGGCTAATGACGTCATCAATATCCATGCACACGGTGGTTTCACAATATTGATCTCAAAATTTCTCGAGTCTTTTTGTGGTCAGACTCTAAGACTATTTTAAGTTGGATCAGATCGGAAGTAGGAAGATTTAAGCCTTTTGTAGCGCACCGAGTTAGTGAAATTTTAGAACTTACTGAGCCTCAATGCTGGAAGTGGGTACCAACACACTTGAATCCTGCTGATCTTGCGACTAGAGAGGCTTCACCAATATCTGAAGTAAGTTCAATGTGGTTAGAAGGTCCAGAATTTCTTCATCACGATGAAGAAACATGGCCAGTTGAAATATCTCATGAGCCCGATCTTTACAACGACCCTGAAGTTAAGACCGTTCTACTAACTACTGCTACAGGTAATGTAACATTTCCTGATATCTCGCGTTTTTCATCTTATTGGCGATTGGTACGCACTACAGCGTGGATTTTGCGATTTATAGCCAATCTACGATCGCCAGTTCGTCTATCAGGAGAACTACAGACTGAGGAGACCAGATCAGCAGAGCTGTTTTTGTTGAAAGGCTGTCAAAAAAGGACATTTTCAGGTGAGATGCACACTCTTCAGACCACAAGTAATGTAGACAAAGACAGTAGGCTTTATAAACTTGTTCCATTTCTGGACTCTGACGGTTTAATACTAGCTATGACACCAAAAATCCGATTATTTTATGCCCACGCGCCACGTGACTATTTTGTAAAGTTACTTATTCTACAATATCACAAAGATGCAGCTCATATAGGAAAAGAAAAGGTACTCAATGACTTAAGACAGAGATTTTGGTTGCTTCGTGGGCGTTCAGCTGTCAAGGCGGCGTGGCGAGAGTGTCAAACTTGTAAAAATAAACGGGCTGAACCGAATCCTCCCATAATGGGTCAAATCCCAGAATCACGCCTGACAGCTGTACGAGCCTTCGCGTATACCGGACTAGACTATTTTGGACCAATGACAGTCAAAGTACATGCCTTACAGTTCGAGCGATTCACATTGAACTTGTCGATGATTTAACATCCGACAGCGTTATAATGGCTTTACGACGTTTTATCTCAAGACGTGGCACGCCACTTGAGCTTTGGTCTGACAATGCGACTACTTTTAAAGGTGCCGATAACGAATTACGTCGTTATGTCGAACGACTTGATCAAGATCGACTTCGCCAATTTTCGAGTGTTCGCCATGTTAATTGGAGAAACATTTGTCCCAACTCACCACATCAAGGTGGTTGTTGGGAGAGAATGGTTCGATCGGTGAAGACTGCCCTAAAATCGACATTAAAAGATCAGACTCCGACACATCAAATTTTATTAACTGTTTTGACTGAAACTGAAATGTTTGTAAATAGCCGACCATTGACAGACGTTTCTATTGACCATGATGACGATCCACCACTAACACCAAATCATTTTATTTTTGGCGGTGTGACCGATTTTACGACTCAGACCTTAGACACTTTTAATGACACAGATTTACTCAGACGATCATGGCGACGATCTCAGAGACTGGCAGATTTAGTTTGGAAACGTTGGGTCAAGGAGTGTCTGCCAACATTGACAAAAAGGGGGAAGTGGTTCCGTACCGTCGAGCCTGTAAAGTTAGATGATGTTGTGATAGTTTGTGACGACCAACTACCTCGAAATGTGTGGCCGAAGGGGATCGTTACAGAATGTTACCCGGGCCGAGACGGACAAGTACGAGTTGTAGACGTAAAGACTACAGCCGGAACCTACCGACGACCTGTAACCAAAATTTGCAGACTAGACGTACGACCTTCTTCTGACTGACTCGCACAATGTAAGGTACTTGACTAAACTTATAAATCGTCCTATTGACTGAAGAACCTGACTTCGTACTTACCAGACTAGTCTGACGTGACTAATTGGTCTGACATTGAGAACTGCCGATTTGACAAGACATCGAGCAGATTTCTTAATCAGTTGCTCTGACATGAGCAGTCTGATCTGACCGGACACATTATGCGAGCAGGTTCTTTCTGACTTAACCCAACCTGATTGACTTAGGGTGACTTGGCTTGACCTAGACTGCCTTGCCCTGACCTGATCTGACTGGGAGTATTGAGTCTCAATACTGGAGGTGGGGATGTTACGGACTTTTTAGACCTGAAATGACGTTGGCCGCCTCAAGAACAGACTTGACATGACAGATAAAAAGGTTTGTAAAATATAGAAGATTGTGACAGTAGAAGGAAAAATATGGAATAAAAGACGACATGAATTTCTGTGGTTTTTCTTTAACACCCCTCCTATGGCAACGTAATAGAAACCTTTCGAGGAGGCCTATGTCCAGCAGTGGTCGATAATTTCCTGGCTGGTGATGTAGATCTTTAGTGTAATTGGTCGGCAGCTGTACCATTAGCCCATTGGCCTCCTACAAGATGGATCGACGATATTGTCAGAATTGCTGACAGCCGCTGGATGAGGTAGCTCAAGACCGGCATTTGTGGAGATCTTTATGGAGAGGCCTTTGGCCAGCAGTAAACATTTTCAGCTGATATGATGGAATAAACCTACAAGGGTTGTTTGGTACTCAAGACATAGACTCATCAGATCCGCAATCCAATATTAAATACTATCTATGGCAGTGAAATCCTCCATTTACTAATTAGTACACTTATCTCAAAGACAATCATTGGCCTTAAAATTAAAAGAATTTATATACTTGAGTTGTGTTTATTTGTCAAAAACAATATGTTCTATTTTAATTTTAAATCGACTACTAAGACAAATATTCGTAGTCAATATAAACATAATATTAATTTGCCCATTATTAACAACATGCTTTACTATAAAAGTGCATATATTACAGCTATCCGTGTGTACAATCACCTACCTACAGTTATAAAAGCATTAAACGGGAATGAATTTAAAACAAAACTTAAAAATGGTTGATAGATAAAGTTTTTTATGATCTACAAGAATATTTTGGGAAAAAACACATTTAGTTTTAGTTAATTTAAGTTTTTAAGCCGCATTGTTGCGCCTTGTATTGCATATCCGATTTGGGTAGACTGTGAATCTAACCTAAAAATAAGACCTAACGTGTTCACAGTTTGGCAATAAATAAATCTTTATCTTATCTAAAAATAAACTGCCAATACCTGATAAGGTCTCTAGTACACATAAACTGGCTTAATGTGGTATTCAATATCCAACCTTGTCATGCGTCACATAAATTCTGGAACATAATTTTCCTGCAGAGATCGAATCCATAGTAGCTAGTGCAGGTAGTATGTAATCACAATTCGTAGCGATTACATACTCGCTGCACTTCGTAGCCGTCCTACTTAATTATAAGAGCTCCTTAATACATAGTATTCTCATAGTTCTTCGGTGGTTATTTCTCCTCTCTCTGTAACGGACTCTCTGTACCTACCTATAGACTCGCATACCTTGAATTTCACATGACAAAAATTCTAATAATAGGTTGTTCAATTAAAAACCGGCCTTGTCCTTCATCCGGGCCCTGCGAGTAAACAATATATACATTACAGGGTGTAAAGGACAGCATAAAGCGAACTTGTACCAGAGTTTAATACCAGCCGCTGAATTACCATTGTTATAAGGATCGGCGGCTGCGGCTAACTACCAAAATCGAATGTCTGCCATCTAACATTGAACAAGTTCAAGTATCAGGCGTTAGATTGTAGTAGACTTCTGACTACCTGTAATAATTGTTATAGATGATCTCATGGCATCCAGGACCGACAGCTCTTCGAGGCAGTCTTACTAAACCAACTAAATCCCATGCCAATCTTCGTAGTCATATATTGGAAATTAATAGAATAGAATAAACACTGTTTATTATATCTACATACATGTACCATAGAAAAGAGTACAATCGATGATATTATCGCAACTTTCTTTTGCTTGCTTGCTGACTCCAGAAATCAAGTGGATAATTATTGTATATATGCTTGTATGTAAATAAAAGGGATATGATTGTACTTTAAAAAATAAATGCACTAAGCAATAGTTTAAACGTCATTTACTCCACGATAAGGGATTTCTGTTTGTAAATATTCAGTAAGCATAAATATTTTGATATTAAGCAATTTTTTCTCTAGACTGCTTCAGGTTTAGTACGAATTCACATAACCTGTTTGCGTTAAGCTGTCCCATACCCCTGGTATAATTAGGTCTAATTACCCCATACAATACATACCTGAATCTGTGAAAGTACAAGGTCGCCCAACGACACGTGTACATCTAAATAAAACCGGCCAAGTGCGAGTCGCACTCGCGCACGAATGGTTCCGTAACATTATCTATAAAAACGAGCAAAAAATTCACGTTTGTTGTATGGGAGCCCCCTTAAATATTTATTTTATTTTGTTTTTTAGTATTTGTTGTTATAGCGGCAACAGAAAATACACCATCTGTGAAAATTTCAACTGTCTAACTATCACGGTTCATAAAATACAGCCTGATGACAGACGGACAGACAGACAGCGAAGTCTTAGAATAGGGTCCCGTTTTACTTTTGTTGTTTCCCTTTGGGTAAGGAACCGGAACCCTAAAAAGAATTACTAGTGCCAGTAAGTATTAATAATAACCTAGATAGATAGTACACTTTATTGCACCAAAAAAACAACACATGATTTAAAATAAGCAACTACAGGTCCAATCGGCGGTCTTATCGCTTTGTACCAATCTTTTCCAGGCAACCGTTGGATGGACAAAGAAAAAAGTAAGATAAAAAAGACGGTAGTTGTAAGTGTACCTACTGTCATATATTCAAAGGTATGTACAATTTACATAAACACACTTATATCTTATATACTAATAATACTATACTATACATACATGTGTGTATGTACCCCTATATAATATTATGAATCAATTTAATCAAGGAGTTATGAGTAAGAAGGTTACGAAATACGCGGGAAGACGCGACTCGAGCGGACGGTCGACCGTGCGCTCTCTCTTTAAAAATTACTATAAAATACATAAACCGCATAAACTGTGCTTTTTATTATCTCTAGTGGTTGAAGACTATGTGCAGACTATGAGACAGTGTTATTAAATGGATGACTATTAATTACAAATTAATTAAGCAAAACATCAACCAAAACAATAAATGGACGACGCAGTGAGGCAATTAAGCCTAGTAAATTAAAATCAGTTTATAAAAACTCCAGTGAAATAAAAGTGTACCTAACTAAACAACAACAAATAAATAAACATTGTCTAAATAAAAACAATTCAAACTCATCAATTCAACAAGTGACTCAGTGCATTCGATAGTGAATCACCAGCAGAAATACGTAAACCAATCAGCAACGAGAATCGCATACTTTGCCTATTATGGTCATAAAGTGTGCAAAAACGGCGATAAATACCTATCGTATCTACTACACCAAATCAACTAATACAAGAAGCACTATTTCAATTTTACTTCCAACTTGTACCGCAGCCTAGTGGTCAGTAGCAGTGCTCTTCGCTAACATATCTGTGGTCGTGCGTTCGAGCCCGGGAACCATACAAAATTTTTGTGGCTTTTTCAAGTTTCAACGAGTCATACTCTAGATAACAGTCGCAACCATAGACGTTTGGACCTAAATAATTCTAAACAAATATGGATACGGAAAATAACAATATTACGTATCGTAAACAATGTAACACTGTTTCGGCATTGGATGAAAAAGCTTCATTGTTTGATACTTCAATGTTAAGCATACCAGATAGCTTACACGATACTAGCGAACAAGAAACAATTATTGCTCTAAACGAACAAATTAAATCTCTACAGATACAGCTGATGAGTGCCCATCACGAAATAGAAAACCTAAATAGCGAAAATCATCAATTAAATGTTGACTTACAGAAATCTTTGAAATCTATTGATACATATAAAAAAATATGTTCAACACCTTGCACCAGAACTAACACACCGGCATCAGGCCGCAAAAAGAAGCCTAGACAACGTAAATCCTCACTACCAGGTAATGAATCAAATATCATGGATAATGGCCGTCAAAAAATAATAACAGACCTATGCCATAAAGAAACACAAACCTATAATTTACCTATCAACAATCCGCATCCACCAAAACAAAATACATCAATTATGGAACCTCAAAACATTGCTAACGAAACGTCAACAGGCGCTTTATCAGCAACAAAACAAAAAAATAAGATATGTGTTATAAGCAGTGGTTGCACAAAGGGAACCCTACCATTAATCGAAGAAACCTTTTCAAATTATTTTAACTATTGTCATTATATACTACCACATAATACTATATGCGCTTCTATCACCAACATCAAGCAGAAGCTACATGACTATACATTGAACGACTACTGTCTCATCTTCATAGGAGAATACGATTTGAAAAATATAGATTTCTTATGTATGCTGGAGAAAATAAATCAATCAATGAAAAACCTTACCCATACAAATATTATTTTGTGCGCACCGACGTACATAAAAGGCGCACTAATATACAATTATAAAGTCGAGCTTTTCAATAATGTGCTTAACATGGACATACATCGGTTAAAATATGCCTATTTCTACGACAGTAACCGCCCCCTATCACAGGATATGTTTTCCTACAATACGGGGAAAATTAACAAATACGGATGGAAAACAATTTACCAACAAATAATGAACAACATTAAAATAGACTACGATATCTACCTCTCTGATGAAAACTTGACCAATAACAAACAAAACAAAATGCAAGCAAAACCAATGGACAACATTGCATCGACACCAAATTGTAATAAAAATAACATCCAACCAATACAGCTTTTTCGGCCATAATAACATCAACATACTTCATCAAAATATTGCAGGATTAAGAAGCAAAAGTAATGAACTATCAGTATGTTTACAAGATTTTTTTGATAAAAAAACTGATATAGATATAATATGCGTGACAGAACACTTTATGATGTCAGGCCAAGAAGACACTTGCACAATTCCTAATTTCCACCTAGCAGCCCACTTCAGCAGACAAACATCTCGCAGGGGAGGCTCATGCATCTTTGTCAAAAAAGGTCACCATTGGATATCCGTCCCTGAATCAATAACACTCCCTATTGTGTCCACCTTTGAATGCTGTGCTATCGAATTAACCGCGTATAAAATTGTGATCGTATGTTTATACAGAGTCCCTCAAACTAGCAACATTAAGGCTTTCTTTGATAGGCTAGATAAGGTACTACATAACTTAAAAAGACACTATAAAAGTCATAAAGTGATAATAGGCGGGGACTATAATATTAACTTACTAACTAATAACAACATTGTCAGTGAATTTGAATGCCTATTGCTCAACTATAACTTAAGATTACAATTTCGGGAACCTACTAGGATACGGAGTGGCACGTGCATAGATAACTTTGCCCATAACATTAATTACAAGTGTAAGTCAAGCGTACTAGACTTGGCACTGTCAGACCATACTGCCCAATTGATACAATGTCCTGTCAAAAAAGTGTGTCTCATCAAACAGTGGAGCATTCGGCGCCGAGATTATTGTAATGAGAACCTTTTAAAATTCAAAAACTGTATTGAAAGTCTTTCGTTTTCCGATGTTTATACATCTGACGATCCAAACACAGCCTTCAATATGTTTCTTGATCAGTTCAAATTATTTTATGAACTTTGTTTTCCATTGAGACGTATTACCATTAGGGCGCATAGGAAACCAAGATGGGTGTCACGTGGAATAAAAGCATGTAGTTTAAATAAAAGAAAACTTTTATGGCAATATTGTAAGAAACCCAATGCTGCAAACAAAAACACATTTGTACAATACTCTAAGAGATATAAAAAAATAATAAAATTCACACAGCTAGCACAAAACACCCACGCCATAAATATGTCAAGCAACAAAACAAAGACCGCATGGAACATCATTAATAATTCGAAAAAAAACACCCCACGTGAATCGATAACCAGTATAAAAATACAAGATGAAACAATCACAGATCCTAAAAAAATATGTAACGCCTTTAACAATTATTTTATCGATAAAACTATTCCAAGCCCTACCCTAAATAAGACAAAATACCCATACGATATGTGTTCCACTCAGAAATCGATGTTCATGAAACCATGTTCTCCATTTGACATATTCCAAATTATCAAAAACTTAAAAAATACTAATAGCGTTGGCATCGATGAAATCGCAACTAAAGTAATAAAATTTGTTGCAATTAGCATTTGCTACCACATAAGCTATATCATAAACCTAAGTATAGAAACTGGCATTTTTCCCGAACAACTTAAAATAACCATAGTAAAACCTCTCCATAAAAAGGAAAGTAGAGACAACATTTCAAACTACCGACCTATAGCACTAGTACCGATTATATCAAAGATATTTGAAAAATACATGTATAAAGAAATTAGCGATTTTGTAGAAAAAAATGGTATACTAGCTAACGAACAAAAAGGATTCCGACCTAAAAAAACGATTAATATGGCCATTTACGACTTCTTAGATTATATCATCAGTAATGTCGACAATAGGATACCAGTATGTTCCATATACATGGATATGACCCAAGCGTTTGATTATGTAGAGCACGACATACTTTTATGCAAACTAAATACACTTGGAATACGTGGCAATATCCTACAGTTAATAGAATCTTATTTAAAAAACCGCACACAGTATACAGAAATAGCAAGAATAAATCCTAGTACAAAAAAGGAGGAAATATACCGATCGGACCCACGTAAAATGTTATACGGCGTTCCTCAAGGTGGCATTATTGGACCGCTTATGTTCATACTGTATATAAATGACTTACCTAGAGCAACATCACATCCGACATCTCTATTCGCAGACGACAGTACAGTCACTATTAAACTCAATAATGATATCGATACTTATGAAAACGACATTAATAACTCCCTTAATTCAATTGTTGACTGGTTAAATTCCAATAACTTAAATATTAACATTAAGAAAACGCTTCTAATGCAGTTCAGTCAGCGAACCCCTAAAATAGAGAATATTAATATTAAAATCAACAGCCAGCCCCTACAGGACATAGACGCCACTAAATTTCTGGGGTTAACGGTAGATCGTAACTTAGCATGGAAGCAGCACATCGAACAACTATGCAAAAAAGTCAGTTCATCCGTTTATGCACTCTATGAATTAGCTCAAACAGTAAAGGTAAATGCTCTATTAACAGCATATCACGGATTAGTAGCGTCCGTGCTTAGATATGGCATCATCTTTTGGGGCAACTCAAATCACAAACTACTAATTTTCAGAGCACAAAAGCGTTGCATACGAGCAATGTTTTCTTTAAAAAATACTGACAGTTGTGGGCCCTATTTTAAAAAATACAAAATACTAACCCTGCCTAGCTTATATATATACGAAGTGGCCGTCTTTGTCAAACTAAACTTGAACTTATTTAAAAATGCTTCCGAATTCTCTCACCGACAGCAAAGAGATAAAGGACGTTTGTTATTGCGTAAAGCAAATACTACCTTAATGCACAATAGTGTATTCTGTATGGGCCCAAAAATTTTCAACAAACTGCCAATATGTATCAGAGAGACAAAAGTGACTATTTTTAAACTAAGATTAAGAAACCTGCTCATTGAAAAATGTTACTATAATGTCACGGATTTTCTAAAAGATAAATTTTAATTGACTGTATTTTATTTCCTTTTATTATATTTTAAATTTTGACATTCCTACATCTATTCTGAATATTATTAACTTTTATTTTTTTATCTTTTACGAACTTTATGACATTATGGGTTAGAATTATTAGCATGTTTGATTTTGACATTTGACATTATGTATTATTAATATAATATCCTTTTTTTAATTTTAAAATTATCAATAGCATATTTAATTTTTATATAAAGGATTATAAATAGCATCTTTAAAATATTAAAAAAATTACTTGTAACCTGTACTTAAGCAACATTTGCACACCCCGACGGGGTTATAATTCAGCGGACTACACGTATTTATTACACCACCCATTGTAACCTGATTTATGCAAATAAATTTGATTTGATTTGATTTGATTTGAAAAGTAGCTAAAATATTTTTTTTGTCATATTTTGTAATAAATCTGAAACAGTGAGACGGGTACTTACGTAGCCTTAACTTTATCAAAAAAAAAAACTTGTGTGTACTTATGTACACGCGTTAGAAGTTATACTTCTTAATATACAACTTGAACATAGTTATCAATTTTCATGCCACCTAGAACTAACGTCATGCTGTTATTTTTACGATGCGCGCGCATCGTAAAAATTCACTCTCATGCATTTTCATACCACCTAGAACTAACTTCATGCTGTTAAATTTTTTGGTGTCGGTGTGCGCGCGCATCGTAAAAATTCACTCTCATCATTTTTCTCCATCGCGCCAAAAGAAGTATAACTTCAAAAAGTTTAATGTAAAACATAATAATGATTTAGATGGTTCTTATTCTATAAGTTTATATTTATTCTGCACATTATTAAGTAATCTGGATTTTCCTAGTGGAGACATGTTAATGGCTTTCTGCTGCCTATGAATATATCATAAACATTGTGTTGTTAAATGCTGTTGTTGGTCTTCCTAAGAAAATAAATAAATAAATAAAAAAATTTAAAGCAATCAAACGTGTTTTGTTTTTAAGAATGTTTGAAAGGAGTCCGCGTTTGTGCACCTTATTTCCACTACCCACTGCAGTATCTGAGCTCTCTAGTGAATAGAAGGCACTGTTTTGGACAAATATCTAACTAATTCATAGGTTTACTGATAGTACGCTTGCACTTAAAAGCTCAAGACCCTTACAGAATACCACAACGGTAGTCCTGACTATAGTTCACCCTATTACTGTTTTGTCGGCCTCTAGGAGTCTAGGGGAGACTAGCCTATAGGAGTTTGCTACTGGGCCTGAATGGTATCGAATGAAGCATTGTACGGTCTCATCGCCGTACATTTTTCTGCTTACTCTGCAACCTACTTTAGGCTAACGATGCGCGTCATAATTTAGCAATATAAAAAAGCATGACTAACGAATTTAAATATAGTGAAACGTGTCGAAACTGTGTAACTACTCGTATCAACAACTATT
This sequence comes from Pseudoips prasinana, assembly GCA_951640165.1. Classification (NCBI taxonomy): domain Eukaryota; kingdom Metazoa; phylum Arthropoda; class Insecta; order Lepidoptera; family Nolidae; genus Pseudoips; species Pseudoips prasinana. The sequence continues at coordinate 10,247,522 of OX621241.1, read as the reverse complement.
GAGAGAAATAATCGCCTTCTACTCTAGTACTGTAATTTACTTATAACTTAAATAAACTCAACTATTGCACCTTAGTGGAAGGTGTTTCTCTTAACTAACAAACCTTCATAACAAATCGGAGTTAACTACTACAACCCGTACAATTAATGGTCCTTCGAGCCGGATAATTTTATTTGAAAGCCGTGATTTTTAGCTAATTAACACACTGAACTGGACTCCACGTAAAGCAAACAAATGGTTAAATCAGTCACCGCGCTACTACCTACTTCGGCAGCTTCGCACTGTTATTCGCGTAGAACAAACTAGCTGGACAAAAACAACTCTTCAATTCCTAATAGTTAATTATTAAGATGAACTCATTAGCCCTATACATTAAGGAATACATCTATTAATTTTCGTAATTACCCTCATTAGGCCCGTCATTAAGGTAAGTATATAAAGTGTTGATAATTCAAAGTGCATTCATTTGCATTTTTACACCATATTGTTAACATTATTTTAAGTCACTAAAAGAAATTTGTGATAGTGTTTTTGTGATGGATTGTGTACATAAGGGTAAGTAGTTTTGTTTTAGTTAATTTTTATCACAGGATCTTCATTATTTAATTTTATTAAATTAAATGTTTCGATAAAAGTGGACTTTTTCACCCATATTTTTGAATTCAATAGTCATAATATTACATGTCCACTCATGTCCACTCTGTAAAATCTATTTTATATGATTCTCACAAGTATCTAGTAGTAATTAGTAGAAAAAAATATTGCGAATTATTTGCACAACTAATTTTTTTCTTTTTTTTTCTTTAAACAGTTTTCACCGTCTCAAAAATGGACTTTTTTGAAGAATGGCTAAAACACCCGAAGGAAACGCGAAACGTGGAGCTCTTTCGGTTTATATCTTTGAGACATGACTTTGATGGTGTTACGGAGCAGTCCCTGAGAGACGTCAAGGTCATCATCTCAAAATATTCTTCAAAATTGGCTGAAAAGTGGAGCAGCTGTGCAAGAAATAGCAGCTGTGCAAAGAATAGCTACGAATAGAGATTTACTTAATATGTTATTGATAACATCTGACCCTGTAATAAATGGTTTAAGAGAAATTCCCCGGAAGAAAATAGGTTCATTCCCTATCGAAGTCCTAGATTTATTAGTTCAACCTAGCTTTAAGGAACAAAATGTTAATATAGTTTCTAGTTTTCATAGTTCTGCCACTCATGATCATGACTATTCAATGGATGATTCATCTGATGATAGTGATGATGAGTGATCGATTTAGTTTTTAAGTAGGTATTTTATGTATCTGATATTAGATTTTATAGTTACATTTATAGTTAAATTTATTTATAAAATTGTTTAAAAAAATATTGTGTTTTTATTTCACTATACCTGCTCAAACGACCAATGGACCTCAAATAGTATTATGACCCTTATATCTTTGCTTAATAACCTCATTTATAAATAAAAATCGAAACAAATAATATTGTCCAGCTAGCTTGTTCTACACGAACCACTGTGCTTCGTGTTCTGGTTCGATTCCCGTATAGAGAAACTTATGTTGTATTTGATTATAATTGTATTCGAGTAATGAGTAAGTTTATTGGTAAAAAAAAACAGCCAAGTCAAATCTTAGTGTGAATTAGATTTCGGGTAAACACAAAACTTGGCATCCATATTAAATATCGATTCTCTTATCGCCGAAGACGAGAACGACGCAAATGAAATAAATCGCTAGCAAAATGCATTTATCGATATAAATATTCGATACAAATATTTGATTCATTTTGATTTAGTAGGAACTTATATTGCTTGTGATGTAAGTGTTGCAACACTTAACTACCATCGTATTTTGTGCAAAAATAACAAATGTTCTATAAAATGTATTCAGAATAACAGTTTTCATTAACGCGTAAAAATAGGTTAGGAGTAAATAAAAGTACGCAGCAATGTACTGTATAACAATAACTATTAAGACGTTTATTGGTTTACTAATAAATTATGACTTCCTTTTATTGTTTACTAATAACTAATCGCGTGGAAATATGTCTGCACAGAATGAGATGTTTTTTAACATTGAATTAATTAAGGTAACCAATCTAGTTCGTAGAACTATGTCATAAGTGCAGTGATGCTAACTAGTATAAGCAGTAAGCGCATTAGAAAGATGCGGTAAATATCAGTGGTTCAGAGTTCGGTCGTGGAATGCGCTGCCGTTTGTGGCGCTCATAGACAGCTGCTCCCACCGGTTCGTTAGTAATTGGAGGAGTCTCCGTTCTTCGGAGGGCATGTTAAGCTATCAGTCCCGGTTGTGGTCATTAGAATAGCTCAACTCTTGTATTGAAATTACGCCGTCAAAGGCGGTAGATTACGCTTATATGGACACGAAAACGCGTGTAACTTCCCTATAGCCCTTCTGATTTTATCAACGGTTCACAAATAACACAAATTATATATATCTTACTACACTAGTTTATTGTATTAAAAAAAATAAACTTCAATTAATTTCATGTTTTCTATAATAATAAAAAAATTGTAATCATCCTAATTTTATTTAACATTTTGACGAAAATTATAAATAATGCGTGTTTCAACACGTGTTTAGTTCAAAGTGTTTGTAAAGCTCCTTCAATTGTTGACTGTACCTATCAATACTCAACTCATTGACTAAAATTATGATGACAAAACAGTGTTTAGGTGTTCTGTTCGCGCTACGTGAAACTGAAATGGTCCGGTACGACTAACAATGTATACAGTAACGTACATAAGTTCAGTAACAATCCCACGATATTAATAATCTGGCTTCACTCATGTTTTAAATATCCAAAATTATCGCATTAACTAAAATTTTATGAAGTATATTTATTTAAACCTGCATAACAACTCCATTTACTGTTCAGAACTCGTTGGCAAAATCGGTCTACGGGTTCCGTCTGCGCTGTTAAGGAAACATAATCTTCTCCATGTACCCGCAGTATATGCCGGGTACAGGCAGTTATATGGTAAGAGCGAGCAAAGCCTATAACATGACTGTCGGAAGCTTGATATCGACCTTTATTCCAACTCAGTGTTGTACCTCAGGAAAACAGTTAATGATAATTAAAAATAATTGAATAAGATTCCAACGAATACAACCAAAGTTAACATAAGTGAATGAAAATAAAAAGAAAAAAATATATTTGTCTTATACATATTTTGGCTTTAAAATAAACACTGATGTAACAATTATATTTTGAAGCATTATGTATCGTATCATAATTGATACCGAATGCCAAAAGCACTTTTCAACTTTTACTATATACATAATAGAACCGTTAATTCGACAGTCGCAACAACGTTCTGAGGCAATAAATGTGGAAGCGTCGTTAAAATCGTTGTATGTAACATGCATACAGAGTAGGTATCCAACTAAATACAACTGCATGCAATACACGACTTATTAATACTTGCACAATTATATACGGTTTAAGACATTTATTTCTCAAAAAATAATACAATTCACTTATTATTGAGAAATACAAGTAATAAGGAACGGACACTAAAACTATAATAGTATAAAATTAAATGTATTTGTTAGTAATCGCATAAATTAGGTGGTTAGTAAAGATAACTTATATTATAACTTATATAGGGTAGTTTAATTTCCAATTCGACTAGCCAAGTGTGATTTCTCGAAGTACCCATCCTTCCGTTTGTTACGCTATACCGTGGATTATTACCAGCGTAGGCAATGCAACTAATGGTTCCTATTACGTATCGTTATTTGAAAGCAACTGGGTCGTCATGTGCTTTCAAAATGGTTTCGATCAAATTTCAATTATTTTCTGTTTATTTCTGTTGTTAGGAATATTTTATGTATTATATTATAATATATATATTATATATACATATACACACACACACACACACACACACACATATATATATATGTAAATATATAATAATATTATGTATTATGTTATTACTATTTCTGAGTTGTATCGCGATACAATATAAGCACCCCAAACACATACACATAATATATAGAAACTTATGATTAAATATATTTGTGTTATTTTATGATAAGGTTTTTTTTTTTTAATTTTTAAACATATAATTTTATGAGCTTTTCATTAGGTGAAATTTTAATTTCTTTTTAAATAGCGTGAATGATTGAATTTCTTTAATGTCTTTAGGAAGGCGATTGTACATTTGAGCTCCTTCAAATTTTATGTTTCTTTTACCGTATTCAGTCCGTGGTTTGTATAAACATATATTATTAGCGATTCTTAATTTTTTGGCTTGTATTTGGTTTTTTTTTGTGAAAGTTATTTGTGAATGCGTGTCTTTAGTTAAGATCTTTCTTATCAAGATACAAGTATGGTATTTATATGTTTGGTTATATAAATTATAAGTACGATATATTACATTGTGCTAATGCACTTTTGAACCGTTACTATAGCCATAATACCACCGTTTCGCCGACAGTCACAACAACATTCTGAGGCAATAAATGTGTATGCATCGTTAAAATCATTGTATGTAATACGCCAACCTACTCTAGCCAAATAAAATAGTTAACAATCTTCATAATATTTGTATTTGCAACATAGTTACACAAATTTACCAACATTGTATCACTTATGTAATTGATAAGATACCTAGTAAGTTACCTGATTAATTACATAAGCAGATAATATTAGTTATAGTAGTGTTATATAGTGTATTCTATGTACATACTTATTTTTGTAGTTAGAGACTAATGAATTACTCTTTCACCTATAAAATTTATTGACCATGGAAAATGTATTTAACTGAATGGACTGAAGGTAATTAAGCTTGAATTAAACCTACTTCAGACTCATTACAATTGGACGTGTGTACGTTCAATTATACATAATGGTTTCGTAAAAGCATAAAACCTTTTTTAATTTGTGAACCTTTTTTATTTTGTTTAGGTAAGGTATTTTTACAAAATAGTCTCAAATTTAAAATAACGTTTTATGCTTCTACTAAAATAGTAGAAGCATAAAAGGTTATTTTTCGTTTTAATTCGATACATAGAGCTTCAAAATACAAGTGTATCAATAGTTTTTGAAATAAAAACACTTGTATTTTGAAGCTCTATGTATCGAATTAAAACTGTTCTAAATATTTAAGTATATACATTTTAGTAGAAGCATAAAACGTTATTTTAAATTTGAGACTATTTTGTAAAAATACCTTACCTAAACAAAATTACCTTACCGAAACACTTGTTTTAATTATTTAAGTATATACATTTGAGTACAATATATTTATAAGAAATTTATTTTGGTTCCTCTTTTTACAGTCAAGTACCTATGTTATATATTTGACTCCACGATATTTTTAGTAAAGATTTCATTTCACAGTCAAAAATTGTAGCTAGAATTAAGACTGCAATTATATATATATTTAGTATTGTAATTTCGAGAGACATTAAAATTAAAGTCTCGTTCTTATACATAAAATTATAAAGTATTAGCGATTAATCAATTCGTCGTCGTCGTAGGGTATGTGAGATTTTGGGGATAAATAATTATAGTATAAAATATAAACTGTGTGTGTTTGTATAATTATAGTGGTTACTATAATTATACTAACACACACAGACAGTTTATATTTTACTGGAAATATCTAATACTTCTGCTTCTTGGTCTCTACGCCTTGCAACTAACCGCTTATTTATAAAGATATTTAAGAAACTCATCTCTTTAGAGAACTTTTATTTTTAACCGACCTAATAAAAGAAGTAGGTTATCTATTCGATTGCATGTTTTTATGTGCATATTTTACACGATTACTCTGTTGTTTGTGAAGCGATTTTGTCATTTTTTCCGAAAGGTAATCCCTTTAAATCAATCTCAAATATTATGTGTTCAAATCGGTTATGAGTTTGAAATCTACCGAAATATTTTTTTAAATTCGAACGAACTAAACAAACCATTTCTTAATTGATATCCTCTTTATTATTATTATTATACACTTAATCAATTCTTCTTTTTCTTAATCACATACGATTATATAATGACAGCTTACGGTTTACGTTCAATGTAGTTACCTACCTATATATACTTATAATATAGTTACCATATCCAAAAAAAATACAGGGTGGCCGAGGAGTTGACGTTCAAACGCATAATTTAGATACTTTATGATGTCCTCATCATAGAGTATCAAAATTTTTCGTATCCGAATCACCGCCATGTATGTTCTACGATTTTACTTTTTTTGATACTTTGAACATTTATGAGTCCTGAAATCAAACCCTAATTTTGAACTTTCGAATAAATTCTAAGTCAGTTCTGCAATGATTAGATAAGCCATACTTTTTATTGTGTTAGGTTAAACTATGCTAATTAGATATCACAAAAAAACTGAACCAGAAATGTTCAACAGAACGAGAAAAAATCGAAAACTGATGTTAGGTGAAATTTACGAAAAAAATAATTTGAAAAAATCTATCTCGAAAACTACGCAAGGTCGTGAAACATACATGGGGGTGAAGATACTCCTCATCATAAAGTATCAAAATTTTGCGTTTGAACGTCAACACCTCGGTCAGCCTGTATATCTAATTTTGCACTATTTTTATATTTTCAATTATAAATCATAACTGTATATAATGATAAATTTATTTGAATCAACATGACAGTACAGCGTATATACTCGTATAGCCATGAGCCAGAGATATTTAGTATCTTCATATTAATGTTCGCACGTCCGAATCGTACACTTCTTATAATCCGAGTAAGTTGAGTACCTAATACTGGGGCTTCAATTTGGCTGAGACAATTAAAATAGATTTCCGTCTACGAACTGGGGCACTAATAATAACTAATATAACTCCTCTGCCATATAGCTGTAGGTAGAAAATTGATGGTTCGCAGTGGACATGTGAGATGCATTCCCGTGTCCATTAAAGAGGTCGCAGTGAGAAATTTTACAGTGACGTGGTAAAATTTTCCGCAAATGCACGCACTACCGGGATATTTATAATGTTAGCAACTACTAGTCATGCAATTGCAATATTATCATTGAAATACTAACTGTTTTAAAGACTGTGGAGTTTCTTAAACAGTTGAGTTTAAACTTTTTTCTACTATTCCTTCTACTAATCCTACTAATCCTTCCTTATAAATCCAAATATTATCATTTTAGATTTTCTAAAGACAAAACCATAACGTAAACAAAAAAAAATATTTTTATTAATATTTTTAAAATTTTTAATACTACTTTGATATTCTATTAATAGTAGAATATTAAAGTAGTTTTCATAATTATTTAAAAACACAGGATAATCGCCGACTCCTTTACATTTAATAAAATCGCAGGAAAGTCAAAACTGTACATTGAATATGTTTTAATAAAAAGGATACTTGGGGCGTGATCTACAATTGATATCGAAGCCAAAAATATAGTTTTTAGAATTGAAGTCTGTTTGTCTGTATGTATGTCCGGGCTAAACTTAAAAAGTAATGCATGGATTTACTTCAAATTTTGCATGAATATTACTAAGAGGTCGGGTCAACATATAGGCTACATATTATCACGCTATCACCTACGGGGGAGGAGCTGTGGTAACTTATATAATTTAGCGCGGGTAAAACCGCACGGCACGGCTGGTTAAATAATACTTTAGTTATATAGCATTATTCAAAATCATTAGAAAGATTTTGGTTTTTTGAAATACACCGCCCGCACTAGGGAATTTAATCCCTGTATAGCGGCGTATTTTACAAACATATAATTGACGGACACAAAGTACAACAAACACACATAGTTGTCCCGCGCTGGAATCGAACCCGGGACAAGAAGTGGCGATTCGACTGTCTTAACCACTCACACGTTTTATTATTTAAATTAATTATCAATATGATTGATATATCACATGCAATTGTGAACATGCCAATCGGCCATGTACAGACGCCAGCACTTCAAGCTACTCCAATCTATCAAATTTCCCCAATTGAAAGTGAACTTTATGCTTTTGTAACAAAGTTGAAAATCTATAAAAGAAATTTGACAGATTGGGGTAGCTGGATGTGCTGGCGTCTATAGCGTGTAGATGTAATGCCCGATTGATGGCATCTGCATCCTCCGTAAAGGTTAGTAGAACTCTCCAATGAACGGTTCTACGATGTGTACCTATCATTCGTAGCTTAACTGTGTATTGGGTGCTGGGTTGATTCGACACTCGCAGTTATGATTTTCCAGTATTGAGTTCATAAATAAATTCATAGGTATATTTTTTTCTTTTGTAGTATCAAATAAAGTATTCCTTTTATATTATTGCTAAGGCCCTCACTGTCAATGGTGTCGGCAGAAATTGATCATCCATTATAAGTATAACCTTGTGCCCTAAAAATAGTATTGCAATAAAAATATAAATAAATTCCATAATGTTCAACACCGTGAGAACACGATTTACCTTCCTACTGAGCGTCCGCGACGGTAACCCAGGAACTAAATTTAACTGAACTAACCCGATTATGAATTTTCGGGACAACCATGGATCAAACTAAGATCATATTCAGTAAAAAGGTTCGAAACGAATTTGCTTTGAACCCCTTTAGAAAGAGCCTTGCTAATACGGCGGTAGCGAGGTCCTCTAGAGAATATGAGGTCCATGGTTTGAATACTGTGTATGCTCAATAAGTACTATTTATTAAGAAAATCATACAGCTTCTGGAAGTTGTTAGTATAACACGTACCTACCTATAAAAGTGCCAGAGTTGTTCTCTGACATGGCTTATCGACGGTTGGCTCACGACAAAAACCGGGACCGACAGCTTAACGTGCCCTCCGAAGCACGGAGACGCTAGAAATAAAACCACTTTGACGGTCACCCATCTATAGATTGACCGCGTGCATAGGTGCTTCACCTCGACGATCACTTACGGACCGGTGATCACAACTGGCTGAGATCGCCAATAAATCCAATTGGTCCTGCGTTTTATCTCTCCCTGGCCGTCACATCGAGTTATGAGTGTCACGAATAGATAGAGCAAAAGTGTTTACGCAGACAATCGTGCTCTATAGTATGTGCGGCGTAGCTGGCTAGTCTCCTTTAAATTTGGCCGACGTGAGCCAAAATTCGGCCATAAGCGTTATTATTAGATACAGATCTACCAATAACAAAAGTTTTGAGACAGGACATAAAATATCGAATTCGAAAATTGAGAATCAAGGCCTTACGCAACGCACCCCTTTTTATATATTTACTCTTTGATATTTTTTTATGTTTTTGATAGTTATGTTTTTGTTACATCAATTGGTTATATGAAGAGATAGTATACCGTACTATAACTAAATAAAAGCTCTTTAATATTACCAGTCCCAGTCCCTTACAAAGTCCTTGCTATTGATGCTTTTAGGTATGGTTTCCCTATTACGCCATACATTGGGCAGATGCAAGAAATTAATTACCTACGTACATGCGGTACATATTTTATGAAGAACATCGCAATACTAATACTTTATTTATTACTCTACAATGATACCACATCATGTTATGTAAATACTGATGTAGGGCAAATTTACTTAAGATTTTCCAATAGTTATATTATAAATGCGAAAGTTTGTGAGTATAGATGTATACATGTATGGTGGTTAGTTACATTACACGCAAAAACTACTGGACGGATTTTGATGAAACTTTGTAGTAATATAGCTTATATATCCGAATAACATATGGAGTATGCTTTATTAAGTTAAACGCAGTTGAAACCGCGGGGTAGGTACAGCTAGTTTTAAATAAATTTTCTCACATTGGTGTTCCGGTCGAGATGGTATATAATAGTATAAATATAGTAGTAGTAATAGTAGTAATTAAATAGTCGTAAGTTATATTTATTTTAGACTAGCTTAGATAATTGAGACTGTGATTTTCCCAAATAAAATAAAATAAATAAATAAAATAGTAATAATATATGAAAAGTGTTATGGATTTGGAGTCACTTTTATTGTCTTCTGGGTCTCGGTCGGTCCGTTGTCAGCCCCAAAGGCTATGCGATATAATAATAATATTCAGGGGCATTAGTCACACCCGGCCATCTGATCCCACACTAAGCAGATATTGTACTATGGCAACCAGATAACTGACTTACTACATATACTTCTTTTCTTTTGTGAATACATACTTAAATATATAGATAATTACACCCAGACTCAGGACAAACAGACATGTTCATGCACACAAATATCTGTGCTGGGTGGGAATCGAACCCAGGACCTGAGGCGTGAAAGACGAGTATCTACCAACTACGCCAAAACGGGACCGTCAAATGGCTGGGGGGGCCACAAATACTATTTGAGCGGGCCGTAAAGGCCCCAGTAATTTGCTATTCAACAGATAGGTTCTATGCAGGTATAACACCGATTTGTGTGCACCATTAATTCTAATGAGCTATGGCTTGGCCTAATTAACATGTTTCTTTCTTTACACATATAAAATCGAGTTTTTGGCATGTCAAACATGTAAGTAAATATGATACTTTTAATAAAACAAACCTTTTTCCATATACATATATATTTATAATGCATCCCACTAATATTATAAATAAGAAAGTTTGTGACTATGGATATATGTTTGTTACTTTTTCATTTAAAAACTACCAAACGGATTTTGATGAAGCTTTGTAGTAATATAGCTTATAAATCCGTATTCAAGGCCCCAGTAATCTGCTATTCAACAAAGGTCTATTTTAATGATTAGCAGATTTTTTGTTATTTATTACGTACTTACACTTGTCTGTCTTCCTCTCTCCTATTTACTTATGTTGCCCTGTCGGGTACAGGGTCCTTAATTGTTGCATTTGTAATAAGCTCATTACCTACTATAGGTACATAGGTACACAATGGAATCTATCAGTATTGAGTAATGAATCCATTAGTATAGTAAACGTTTATAACGTTATATACGTAAACAATCCAATGCTGGTCAAAAGCCTCCCCAAAGAATCATCTTGGAAGGATATAACATAATCGCCACGTTACGCGCTCGGCAGACGGATCGGCGAACGCAATAAGATGGTCAAAGTACTCAGAAGGAAGCTGCTGCCCGTCCTCAGATAGATATTCCCTCAGGTCGACTTCCACGGAATGAAAAAGGGTGATGATATTCTGATATTCGCCGCCGTCACTAAATAAATTAGCCACACTAAATTTAAGTCACGAAATTTAACCTTGTATAAAATATTTGTCAATGACAATGGAAACAAAACTCATTTTAGGATGACCTCCTACTACCCTACCGTGTCAACATAACTTACCTACTATACCTTTTAACAAAGGAATTTTCTTTCACGAAACGATTTAAAAAACGTTTTCATTAAAACTATAAATAACATTATTTAGCTTATTTATGTAACACTTGACTTTTTTACGGGTGAATTTCTATAAATACCATAATATATGGTTAGTGAAAGGTTCTTGAGTGACAACAGCAAAAGTCACAACAGCATTCTGAGAATCATTTCTTAGCAGTTTGAAAACCTCAATCTAATTCGATTGGATAGGCAAAATCATAGGCTAGCATAGTTATTAAAGATTTACTAACATTACTATCGATGAAATTCATTCATTCATTCATAATCTTTATTTGTGAACACAGGTACATAAAAGGTCTTAAATATACAATATTATTGTAGACGAACTCTATGCTCTACCAATGAAATTGGTGTACAAATAGTAGGTGTTTAGGTTTAATTAAATTATAAAGTTTAGTCAATATCTAGATATAATATTACAGGAATTGTCATAACTTATCATTTAAAAAATCCTCAAGATGGTAATATGTCTTATCAGTTAGAAACAAAAACAATTTACTTTTAAATTTGTGAACACTATCTTCACTTCTTATGCATTTCGGTAATTTATTATATATCCTGGGAGCCATTGCAAAAATACTGTTCCTATAAAGTGTAGTTTTAGACCCAACTGTTTGTAACCGGTCACAACGGCGCGCGGCGCTGACTACTTACTCGAGCAAATTTGTGCAGATTATTTTTGACAAACATAGAAGTTTCAAATATGTATAACGAGGGTATTGTTAAAATTTTCGTATTTTTAAAATATGGTTTGCAACTATCAGTTGTTTTTACGTTATAAATGGCTCTTATGCATCTTTTTTGGCACTTAAATACTGTATCTTTACCCGTTGCATTGCCCCAAAATATAATACCGTATCTTAATGTTGAGGCCACTAGCCCATGATATGCTGTTAATACTGTTGCTCGATTGGCAGTTTTACTTAACATATGCAAGGCATAGGAGTATTGGTTGAGTTTACAACAAACTTTGTCAATATGCGAATTCCACTTTAATGTACTTTCTATGTTTAACCCAAGAAATTTTGTCACATTTGTTTCATTAATTACTTTGTCATTATATCTAATATCTAAGTTCAAGTTACGATTTGTTCTTTGTTGAAATGTCATTATTACGGTTTTGTCTAGATTTATAATCAAATTATTATGTCGCAGCCAATTTACAACCGACTTTAAATCAGAATTAATATCAGCCTCTAATGTATTTACTTCGTCATTATTGAAAAGTAAAGTGCTGTCATCTGCAAACATTGTCATAGGATACTTTGATGCTGTCGGAAAATCATTAATATAGATAGTAAATAAAAGTGGTCCGAGTACGCTACCTTGTGGTACCCCGTAAATTACAGTTCTCTGGCTAGATTCATATGTGTGTTCAGTATTTTTATTAATTCTACTAATAGTCGTTAATTGCTTTCTATTGGATAGATAAGATTCTATTAAATTTAGTATATTTCCTCTAATTCCGTATGAGTTAAGCTTATTTATTAGTATTTTATGGTCCACGTGGTCAAAAGCTTTTGACATGTCCATATAAAGCGCTAGAGTTGGTAGTCTCTTATCTACTCTGCTGCTAACCATATGCAAGAAGTCATAGATGGCCATGTCAATTGATCTCTTTTTCCTAAAACCTTTTTGATTATCAACGAATAGATTATTTTTCTCAAAATATGTAGCAATTCGATTATATATAGCCTTTTCAAAATTTTAGAGAAAATTGGTACTGAAGCTATAGGTCTAGAAATTAGCTAATACTATAATAAATTACCTAAAATATTTGTTTTATTATTATTATTCTTTTATACACGTTTACATGTCGATAAAAACGGTTCTCTCTTCTTGTTTGAAATTGTCAATGGAAGACATTTTTCGTTTAAATTCTTTTTCGGATTTGATTTATAATGTTTTATAATGAAATGAAATGAAATAATGAAATTTATTCAGCACCTGGGTATTAACATACACTTGTTCTTGTCAAGCTCAAAATATAATACGAGTAATATTATTATCTCATCTTGCGAAAAAAGTATCAACTTCGCAATACACTAGTTATTGCAATAGGTAGATTGTAGGTTTGAATATCGCTAATTTTACAATGAACGGTTTAGACCTAATAATACTTATGCAATGGCCGCTTATTTCGGAAAAAATCCTATGTCTTAACGTGCTTTGACAGCATGTAACGATATAACATGTCCTGCGTCAGTCCCCATCGGGATTCGCCACCACCACCATGTCACCAAATTACGTCCACGGCTAGACAAAAGCCTTCCCAAAGAATGGGGGGGATATGCCATTATCACTACGCTTGGCAGACGGGTTGGCGATCGCAATTTGATGGTCATAGTCCACAGCAAAACGTGCTGCCCGTTCTCTGGTAGGTATTCCCTCGGGACGATTTCTACGCCCCCCACGGTATGAGATGGGGTGATGTTATTCTACGCCGTCACCGCACAGGGATTAGAATCGGCTGCCTTAGCAAAAAATCAGCCCGGATCACTATTAAATGTGGGGATATGTTCTTTTGTAATAAGATACGATATAACCAGTTATTCTTCTATCTTCAAAGTACAAAAAGCCGATTGACAAAAAAGTGGTAGTCTGGCAACCCTGACATCGTCCTTCCCTTGTAACCGAGACCCATTGTTCATCGTACGTCTGTCCAACTGAAAAATCTACTCTATTTAATTTCTTTGGCAGCTAGTCGTCGAGTATATTTTTATTTGGTCTGCGTGGGCGCAACTCCAATATAGCAGATGACTGATACTGATTTTTATTACGTTACCAATGCAATATCGTATTGTTTTATTGACGTGTAAAATAAATGTAGGTCTAGGAATATTTCCACGTGTATTTTAAGGCTATATGATATAGATAACGTGTAAGTTCCTGAAATCTCTAGAAGTACATATTCGGTTACTAAGCGTAATCTCTTTGACTCCGGTGATACAAAATGATCCAAAGTGAATATAAAATTCATAAAGTTACGAGTAAAGGAAAATCCTGACTGAATGGGACATGGATTGGATTTACTTCGCGTCTCATTGAGGCATTGATATAAATAGAAAATCTCCACCTACTAACGGGCTAATGACGTTTTCATAGCTTCAGCTTTCACAGCTAAAGTAACAAATTAATGATGTATTACAGAATTAAAAGAAACGCCGTGCATCTGTGTGTAAAGAAAGTTCTCTCTTGTATGAAGTAATGCTAGTGTTAAAATTTTCCCGAAGTTAAAACACAAAACTGGGGCTCTACCGGCTAAGTCACTGAACATCGATCTATTAAATGGTGTTCAAATAAATAAAGGTTAAAAATGACTTAATCAATCGTTAAAGTGGCTTCCATGAGCACATGTGACGTCATAAATGGTCCGAAATCGATTGTCAACGTTGAAGCCGATTTACCGATTGATTAAGTAATTTTTAGCCTTTATTTATTTGAACGCCATTTGACAAATCGATGTTCGGCGACTTAGCCGGTAGAGCCCCTGTTCTTTAACAATAACTTTATTACGTAAACACAATGTATCACTCTGACAACCAACGTCCTTCGTAGCTCAATGAGGACTGCCTCGTCGGCACTCGTGTTGCCATTTATATAGACTTTGATTATAACATCAAATGAAAAAACAGGTACTTAGTCAAATCAACGACGAACCAAATTATTTTTGCTACAACTGTCGGAAGTCAAAATAGAGCTACTAAAATGTTAATAAATATAACAATAAAAATATAAACATACTCTAAAATTACAAGCCAAAATCAACATGTTTTATGGTAAATTGAAAGAAAAAATATTTTACTTTATACAAATTTCCATAATAATTAACACGTTTTAGTCAAATCCGCAACTTATTTAAATCACTGAGCCAAATAATTCGAAAATGTGCATTATTTAATTGAAATTATACTATGTTTTTTTAGCAAGCTAACACTAGTATAATGCAAGCCGAAAATATACAAGTCAGTAAATGATTATGGATTCAAGATCGATAGAGATAGATACAAAAATCGGATTTTCATAATTTCCCCAAATTTTGGCTCTTCTTCACCCTTCCAACCTAGCATTGCTGTGCAGCAATTATAGTCATTATCCACGTCCACGGCTAGACAACGGCCTCGCTTAAAGATCTCCACAATTGCCGGTCTAGCGCTGTCCGCATCCAGCGATTTCCAGCAACCCTCACAAGACCATCGGTCCATCTTGTAAGTCGCCTGCCCACGGTGCGTCTTCCGATTCGTGGTCACCACTCAAGAACCTTTCTGCCCCAGTGGCCGTCAGTTCTACGAGCTATTACCCAGCCCACTGCCACTTCAGCTTCGTAATTCTTTGGGCTATGTCGGATACTTTGATTCGCTATCGGATTTCAACTAGAGAAAATGGTTTATATATATGATATATATAAACCATTTTCTCGTTTTGCGTGAGTAACCATGAAATATTTGTACTCCTAACCTTCTAGATCACATCTGATTCAACTAATTGTTTGCTGCCATAGTATCGAACTACTATTGCAGTTTCGTTCGTCAATCCAGTAAGATGTCGAGGTCTAGTGTTTCGCACAAACTGAAACTGTTCTACGACAGTCGCAGAATAGTTTTATCGCACAAGCATTTATCGTACTTTCATCTGTACTGTCATATAACTGCGGCCAGATCCTATCTTTAAATTTGCACACCCACATAATTAAATGTTAATAATGCATTCAATCCTAACAAAATAAAACAGAAATAAGCTCACCTAAAATAAACGAAGATGTCTATTTATACAACTCACCCAGCACTAACTAAACAATTCCTTGTATTGTGTCATTACAAATAGAACTCGCTTCTAGAAGGCATTCAATTAGGTCAATATACAGAGCTTTAGATGATTAGTATTCATCCTCAAAATTCTAACTTTACAGCCGTAAAAGAGCCGAACAAAATAGAATTTTCCCAAATTAGGTTCGGCTCGTAGTGTAACGCATTGCGTCGAACTACCAGAATTAAACTGCATAATTAATCGAGCGACAGCCATCTAATTTCAAAACATAAAGACCCAAGATGGTTATACAGGGTGACAGATGCTATTTTGCTTGTGACTATGTGTAACGAGGTACTTTCTGAGGTACGAATTAATTAAAAATAGTCGCTCCATTAACGAAATTCAGAACCGTTTCTACACAAAAATTGTTCGGTGCAGGAATCAAACCCACGTCCTCCCGAGTGTTAGGGCCTGACCGGATAATTTTTACCACTAGAACATACAAGTGAGAACAAAATTGCTTACATATACAAAGTGTTATACTTTTTTTCGACTTTTAATTTTTGAATTTGTCTGTTCTGATAATGATTTCTGTACAACCTATTACAGAATGGATAGATATTTAACTAAAGCTATAACATCCAGGAACCTATAATGTTAAATCAAAGCTTATTCGTTTAATTATATACCTATTTATCAATTTCTGTAGAATACCAAATGTACGTGTGAATATGATAAAAGGGGTGGCCTTGCTTGGAAAAAGTTCAACGAAATTTCCCTGTCGAAAGAACGCGGAAGGCTTTGCCCGAAAATAAATTTAAAATATCAAAGTTGTGATAAAAATAACGTCGACATTTTTCATAAAAATAGACCGCGTTCAACTTGTAAATTGACAGCTCAGTACTAATTAGCTAAAATTAACGCTGTTGCTAGTAGACATTGATTTCGTATTCTGACTATACTCTTTACTAGACTCAGTTTCTTCTCCTTCATATCGATTTTTTCAATTAGAATACCTTCATTCAAACCAAAATAAAAATCGGCACTCTTCTCATAACCGCATCCGACAATGTCCGCCCTGATTTCACCCTCTTCTTTCAGTACAGTCCATTCTTCTCTGGAATGCTCTTCCACCAGAAATCAGAATGGCTAAAAGTCGTTATACATTCAAAAATAAAACTCGGAGCATATAGCCCAAAAGTTATTGGCAGAATCGTAGAACAATTGTATGC
Source organism: Pseudoips prasinana (assembly GCA_951640165.1). Classification (NCBI taxonomy): domain Eukaryota; kingdom Metazoa; phylum Arthropoda; class Insecta; order Lepidoptera; family Nolidae; genus Pseudoips; species Pseudoips prasinana. Next base: position 10,230,217 of record OX621241.1, on the reverse strand, counting down.
AAATGAAAACTATAGTATATAGCTTATGCATTTCTTCTCTAAACACAATTACGTAACAAAATAATTAAAATGTATGCCAATAAAGATTTTATGAACTAACGTTATTATTATAATATCCTTGGTGCGGTCGCGGTGGCGCTCGGGCGGTGACAGACGAGACGGTCCGTCCGTCCCAACGCTTATATTTGTTGGAGCACGCACCATGCGCCTGATCACACATTACGCACTTCCTAATTGCAAACCACAGTATGTGTCTTGTAGCCAAGGGCCAGGGCCGCGTAGATTTAGTTACATTTGAAACGTTTTACACGTGTAAAGTAGTACCTAGTATTATATAGTATCTTTGGTAATACTCAATTTACAGGCGTTACGAGAAAAACGTGACCTATCTTTAAACAGAACGTCTGTTCTTGGAACTTACCCATTTGTGATTCTAGATTTCTTTAGTATTTCATTTAATCAGTTTAGGAAACATAACTTTAAAATTGGCGTCGGAAAAATAATATATTATAATCCTATAATAATTATAAATAAATGTAGAAAAAGAAATAAATTAGAGGACGCTAGATGGCGCTGTCTAGCTATCACCATAGTTAACGAGCTCCTGTGTTAATTAAATCTAAAAAAATACTTATAATCTTATTTACGTGTCCTAATTCTTATTAAACTGTGCAACATATCGTAGAATCAAAGTAGCAATAATCAAATTGTTTTCAAAGTGATAATAATAACTAGAATATTAGTGTTTTAATATACGTGCACCATCAAAAAACAAACAAAAGTGTCAGTGAAATTAGGTACAAAACTAGTGACATTACTACGAGAAACATTAATTAACAACCAATTACTCAACAAAGTGAATATTAAACATTTCATCTACTTATAATTTTCAACATAAAAGTGTACATCAAGTGGAAAGAAATTCCTATGCAATTAGTCATACCAACCGACTTGCAAAATTCAAATTTCTCATTGTTTAACTAGTGATACATAAATTCGTCTAAGATCTACAACTAGTTCATGGCAGTATACGGACACCACGAGATTGAAGACGCCTAAGTCCGGGGTTCAAATCTTGGACGCACAACTTTGTCTTTTTGTGAGATTATTTCTTACTTATAATTTGTGCATGCCATTCAATTATAAGAATATACTGCTTACTCAAGCTTCAGTGTTGACAGAATAAAATAAACCAAAAATATTATTTGACGACAAACATGGATACAGATAGTGTGGATAATATCACATATCGGAAACTGTACAAGACTGGGTCCTTAAACGACGTATCTGTGACAATGAATGAAGATGAAAAAACGTTGTTTGACACCACAGTCCTGAGCATACCTGACAGCTTGTTCGACAATACCGAAAACGACACTCTATGTATCTTAAAAAAACAAATAAAAAGTCTTGAAACGCAATTAATGAGTGCTCACCAGGAAATAGAAGATCTAAATAGTGAGAACTTTCGGTTAAAAACCGATTTACAAAGATCTTTAAATACTGTTGAAACCTATAAAAAGATATGCCTGACCCCCGAGAGAAAATGTAACACACCAGTATTATCACGCAAAAAGAAGTCAAAGAATCTTAAGTCACCCGTCTCTCCTAGCATTGATTACAACTTTTGCGACAATTTTAATAACACAAAAACTAAATTTGCCATGCACACTATAGAAACACAAACTTCCTGTACTACTATTGACATATCAACGCAAACAAATCAAGAACAATCAACATCACAACGATGTAGTGTTGCTACGAAAAAATCATCAGGCATTACTTCCGAGCCAAAGCAAAAAAACCGACTTTGTATCATAAGCAGCGGTTGCACAAAAGGAAATCTACTCTTAATAGAAGAAGTTTTTTCAAAATACTTTAATTATTGTCACTACTTAGTACCAAATATTACCACAAAAGACTTTATCAACAATATGAAAGACAAGTTAAAAGACTTCACAATGGATGATTATTGTTTGATTTTTGTTAGTGAAAATGATCTCAAAAATAATGAATACTTACATATACTAGACAACTTACAAAACGCCCTGAAAAATGCTAACCACACAAATAATATTATTTGTACTCCAACGTATATAAAGGGTTCACTTATTTATAACTATAAAGTTGAGCTATTCAATAATCTTCTGTGTTTGGACATAAAAAACAGGAAATATGCTTATTTCTTCGACAGCAACTTCACTTTGACGCATGAGATGTTTTCCTACAATACAGGAAAAATTAATAAAAATGGGTGGAGAAATATTTATAACCAGATCATGTCTAACATAAGGGCAGACTACGATTTATTCTACTCTCAAATTGATTTAGATAATATCAAAATAAACCAACCATACCAACTCGTAAGATCAAACAATGATGATGAAAGCATACCATCAGCAATAAATAGCACTGAGTTTTTTCTATTATAAACACATGTACATAATGCATCAGAATATAGCTGGTCTTCTAAACAAAACCGATTTTCTACTCGTTCATATACAAGAACTATTGCAGAAGCAAATAGACTTAGATGTTATCTGCATCACAGAACATTTCGTAGTATCCGGACATGAAGACCTGATCGATATTCCAAATTTTAGACTTGCCGCATCCTACTCAAGAAAGGAACAAAGACGAGGTGGCGCGTGTATTTTAGTTAAAAAGCACCATGATTTCAGAGTTTTAACAGAGATATCAAAATTCTCTATTTCCGGCGTAATGGAATGTTGTGCAATAGAATTAGTTCAGCAAAATCTGATTATAATATGTTTATACCGACCGCCAAAACTAACAAATTTCAATTTATTTTGCGATACCTTGGAATCTGTTCTTAAAAATGTGTGTTCTAAAAAAAATAAAAAAATGTTATTATGCGGGGATTTCAATATTGACATTCTAAAACAAAATAGATATACATTAGACTTTGAAATGTTACTGCTGCATCACAATCTTAAGTTAGAAATTAGACAACCAACTAGACCAAGAAGCAAATCATGTCTTGATAATATTGCGCATAATTTTCGGAAAATTTGCCATAGCGAAGTAATCGATTTTGCCCTATCAGACCATTCAGCTCAATTAATCAAAGTACATGTAAATAAAACATGCATAATCAACTCATGGCGTATAAAAAAGCAAGACCTATCTACAGATAATTTAATTCAATTTAGAAAACACCTAAAATGCTTGTCTTTTTCAGAAATATTTAATAAAATAAATCCAAATGAGGCATATGACAATTTCATAGAAATATTTAGTTTAGTTCACAATCTTTGCTTTCCAATTAAATTAATTAAAATAAAATCTCAAAAAAAACAATTGTGGATCTCACGTGGTATACGAATTTGCAGCAAAAAACAAAGACAGCTCCTATGGAAATATAGACAATCACCTTCAAATCACAATAAAACCACATTCAAATTATATTCACAGAGATTTAGAAAAATTATGAAACTCACCCAAAAAGCTCATAATAACCACACTATAAAGAAAGCACCGAACAAATCTAAAGCCTCTTGGCAAATTATAAAAGGTAGCTATAAGACTATTGATCCCATTTTACAAATTAAGAAGGAAAATACTTTCATTACGGATGCGAAAACAATTGCAGATTCCTTTAATAATTTTTTTGTGGATCAAATTCAAAGCACATTGATAAAAAACAAAAACAAATTTAAAATAGGAAGCAATCCAAACTCAATATTTATGAATCCTGTTATTCCTGAAGATATAATAAGAGTAATAAAAATATTAAAGAACAAAAAAAGTTGTGGATATGACGGAATATCTACAAAAGTTATTAAATTCGTTGCGGATGTGGTAGCTTCTCCGTTGAGTCATATTATGAATCTTTGTATAAGCGCAGGCATTTTTCCCAATAGCCTTAAAACTGTTATTATAAAACCGTTACATAAAAAAGGTAGTAAAGAAGATATGGCAAATTATAGACCGGTGGCCCTTACTTCAATTTTCTCCAAAATTTTCGAAAAAATAATATATGAGTCAATAAATTCTTTTTTTAAGTAAAAATAACATCCTTTGCAATGAACAAAAGGGGTTCAGAAAGAACAAAAGCTGTAACATGGCTATTTATGACCTACTACAGACTATTATGATAAATATTGACAAAAAAATACCAGTTTGCGCAATTTATACTGACATGACTAAAGCTTTTGACTACGTGGATCACAATATTCTTATACAAAAACTTGACAGCTATGGAGTCAGAGGAAATGTACTGAGTCTTATAAAATCTTACCTTATAAATCGTAAGCAACATACAGAAATATCAAGAGTGTGTCTTAAACAAAAATTAGAACTAAAATATACATCTGACAGTAGGGTTGTCCAATTTGGAGTACCACAAGGAAGTGTACTCGGCCCATTATTATTTTTACTATACATTAACGATTTACCTAATCAAGTTAAACAGCCAATGGTGTTATTTGCTGATGATAGCACGGCGATAGTAAAATGCGTAGATAAAGCAAGGTATGAAAAAGATATTAATGACACATTAAAATCAATTATAGACTGGATGGGTTCCAATAATTTAATTATTAATCTCCATAAAACAAAAGTGATGCATTTTTACCAACGCATCCACCCTGACACCTTATCAATTAAGTATAATGGACAAAATGTAGACAAGACAAATATTGCAAAATTTCTCGGTATATTTATTGACAATCAATTGACATGGAAACCACATGCAAAAGAAGTCTGTCAAAAACTAAGCAAGTCAGCGTATATGTTGTATAACTTATCAAAGAAAATTAATATTAACTCGATTATCGCAGCTTATCATGGTCTGGTTGCCTCAGTCCTAAGATACGGGGTAGTATTTTGGGGAAACTGCAGTGAAAGAGAAAGATTATTCAGAGCCCAAAAATATTGCATAAGATCAATGACTGGAATTTCATCAACAGATAGCTGTGCGCCTTGGTTTAGAACCCTAAAAATTCTGACTCTGCCATCAATTTATATTCTCGAAGTGGCATTGTTTGTTAAAATGAATCAAAGTCTATTTATATCTAGGGTTGATCATACGTCAAGACCGGCACTAATAAGGTCTCAATATAAAAATAAATTATATACGGGTAATTACAAGACGGCCCTATTAGGTAAGAGCCTTTTGCGAATGGGGCCCGTTATATATAATAAAATACCCCAAAATTTAAAAGATGGCACAACACACATTTTTAAAAAGAAATTGACTCAACTACTGGTGGAAAAGTGTTACTATTCTGTTAATGATTTCCTTAGCGATAATTCTTTGTAGGACTTTTGATTGTTAACATAGATATTGCTGAAAGTATTAATTTATAATTTAATGTAATTCATTTAATTTATGTTTCACTTTTGCTTGTCACAATTGTAATATTTTTTGACTATATCAAGATGACATATTGAATTTGACATTTAATTTTACTGATTTATATACAATGTTTATGTAATTTTGCATGCCGTTATGGTAGAATGTATTGGATTCCAATTGTTAACGCCAGCAACATCTTTATTTTGTTACCTACATTCATGGCAAATAAAGAATGATTTGATTTGATTTGATTTGATGTAATATCAATGAGTAAAATGACATTTACATGGCAAGTTTGGTTAAAATAAAATAGTAGAGTTAATGCCAACAAAATGACTATCAGTATTATTATTATTTCCATTATTTTAATTACTTCTTATTTGGTATATTTCGATCAAATGCTCTTTTTGCTAATTCAGCAAAGAGAGCATGTTATTTATATGCTACCGATTGCAAAGGCTTCTTAGAAAGATACCTCCTCACAAGAGGCGCCGTCTGTAAACCTACTGCCTTCAAAATAATAATTATTACCATCATAAATATGATAAAATTTGTGGTATATTATTGATTGAGGTATCCGTGAAATATTAGTGGAAAGAAGTTATTCATTACGCACATGCCTATTACTTCCAAATTCATATAAAAATGAAATGTAAATAAATGGAAATTCATTATTATTAATCCGGAATAACAAGGAAAATGATTTGATATCTATATATTTGACAGTAATTATTACTTACAATTTCTAGAATATTTTCTGTCATCGTTGTTAAATTTATTCTAATTCTTATTTTTTATTGTGCATTAGCACTGAGTTAAGTTCGCCACAAATATTTTCGCCACAGTTATTTATTTCTGCAAATATTCTTATACTGCGTTTTTATATAATACGGTTTTATAACTAAGCAAATTATCTAAGTTATTATATGCAGACTAACGTTTGCAATATTAGCATGAATCTGAAACTGTCGTTCTGACGGCCTGTCCGTCTGTTAACGATGTAGAATGCATCATGGTGAAGGACATAGGCTTTTTTGATGCAACAGCACAAGTTGTAATCCGTCAGACCACCTAAATCCATTTAAGCTAAATTGCCAGAGTCGCAATCTACATAATTAATATTAAGAACCTTAACACTACTGTGCTACTGTGTTAATCGTCTAGATCGTTTCGTGCATTATTGTACCAAATGGGGCACGAAATGATCTACAAATAATAATTTCTGGGCAATATAAATAAACGTAATGGCTGCGTGTCAGAAGATATCTTTTTTATGTTTTTACAACGACAATATTACACGAATGCTCCTTACTGGTTGTGTAGTTGACGGCAAAGAATATTTTCACCCCGTCTCATCCCTTGGGCGGGCGTAGAAATCATCTCGAGGGAATATCTCCCACAGAACGGACAGAAGCGTCTCTCTGTACTATGACCATCATACTTTGTCATTTGTTATTTTAAATTAAGCATAAGAAATGTGTTTCAGTTTTTGTTTTGATTATAAACATGTTTTAATTTTTGTTATGTTAAAAATATGTTATATTTTTTGTTTTATGTGGTAATTTTTTTTTAAAAGTGTTACTGTTATAAAATTAAAAATGTTGTGCATTTAATTATATTTTTTTCCTTAATAATCTAGACTTAAGAAACAATGTAACAACTACTGGTTGTCCAATTAAATAAATACTGCATTCGCCAACCCATTTTCTAAGCGTGGTGATTATGTTTTTTCCCTTAAATGATAGTCACAACAGCTATTATATGGAAATCTTTTAGAGAGGCTTTCATCGAACAGTGGATGACATTCGGCTGACATGCTGATAATGACCCCTTAGTGAGTACGGCGATTACTTTGTTTTCAGCACATAAACATCGAATAATGTATTTATCAGATACGCGAATAAAATTTTATTAGACGAATTACCGTCTCTGATCCAGGGCTTTACAACGTGCGTGAGCGGGTGATTGATGCTACAAATCAGTGGATGCAACGCGTCACCGTTTCCAAGGAGGTATATGCAAACTTTATGTACGTATTGCTAATTTTAACGTTAGTACCAGCGATCAACTTGAATCCCATTAATTTAACATATTGTCGGCGGACATTTTCCGCGGAGAGCCACTGCGCTGGCGCTGCCAAACAATGAGCTCTACTTGTACAATTTGCACAGACGCAGAAACACATGCGATACTTTTACGACGGAAATTTGGATATACATTGTTTAATAAAACTAACTGCAATCATTTCAGGAGCTTAAAATTTTGTTACAATACACTTTTCTTCACAGAACTAAGAAGGAAGGTTATATTCTGAAATAGAATAATATTCCAACTGGAATTATAGAATAATTTGTTAAAATATATTCAACAATTTTTCAGAATTGGGATACTTTCGTCTTAAAACTTTTTGTAAAACCAAATAGATTTTTCCTAAAGCAGAGGCATAGTCAGCATTTCGATGTGTTTAGGAACGAAATATTCAAAAATTTTAAGGGATCGTTTCAAAATTGAACGTGTTTTAGAACACTTTTAATGAGTTTGTATAAATTAAAATTCTTTTTCTTGTCATGAACTACAATCTGAATGTTTTTGTTTATAATTGACACGTAACTCAAATATTGTATTAAAATATAAAAATGTCAAATCATCATCACCTAGTTAATTTGCTTTACCTTTTTTTCACCTAATTTGTTATATATTTTAAATATTATTTGCTAATATAATTACAGTAATCGAGGCAAAAGAAGTATGCAAAGATCGTGACAAATGGAAATCCGTTGTCTCTGCCTACCCCTCTGGGAAACAGGCGTGAGTCTATGTATGTATGTATAATTAACTAAAATACCTAGTTTATTTAAAATTTTAGGTCTTGTTCATTTTCGACAGGTAAGGTACGATAGGCCTTTAAATTAACAGCCAATTATGTAACCAATGAAACATTCTAAAATATAATTCAATTCATTCCCAAATTAGAAAATACGTTTTCGTGTAGCAATTTTTATTCAGTTCCTCAAAAATGTATTTCCAGTTAATTCTGTTACACCTTATATACGACGAGCAGGTGCGCCTATGTGAACATCTCAGGGCCGCAGAGACGTGAGTTTAACGGGAGTTTACACGTTGTCTTAAAATTAAATAACTGTCGTGACCACCAGTGGCGATGGGTGACGTATTCCAACAATTCCCAAAAGCCAATACTAAACGACTTTCCGTTATCGTTTAATCTATACATATAATAAAATCGTAGGAAAGTCAAAACTGTACATTGAATATTTTTTAAAAAGGATACTTGGGGCGTGATTTACATTCGATACCGAAGCCAAAAATATAGTTTTTGAAATTTTTGTCTGTATGTATGTCCGGGCTAAACTCAAAAAGTACTGCATGGATTTACTTCAAATTTTGCATGAATATTACTAAGAGGTCGGGTCAACATATAGGTTACATATTATCACGCTATCTCTTACGGGGGAGGAGCTATAAGAATTTACTAAATATAACGCGGGTGAAACCGCGTGGCACAGCTAGTCATCTATAATAGTAACAGAACTATCTGTATATATACTAGTATAGCGAGTTGTTCTCGTCGGTCCGCCGTCTATGTATACTCGTATGTCTCTGAGTCGGGGCCCATTAAGTTGTCTGTCCCGGTTATAGTGATAAGATAACCGTGGTTCAGCCACGTCAGAGGTCTACATGGCGGCTTGAAAGACTCTGACACTAGAGTAACCACTGCCTATACGATAAAGTAAAGCAAGCAGCATAAAGTAAGCAGAGTTTATGTATATAAACTCCGCATATTGATGGTTACTCTTTGACATGTATCAACTCCCCGGTTGGGCCAAAAGTAGTACCTACCTACTAGGTTTGTATTTATCTTGAAGTTGGTATCTGGGGGAGCATGTTGAGCTGTCGTCCTGCGTTCGATTTCGTCATAGTCATGGCGGACAGCCATCCGACAGAATCATATGAATGCAAAAGTATTCGGTGGTCCGGATCCGGTCAAGGATTCGGTGGTAGCATTAAAGCGCGACCGTCGTTATTAACACAAGGTCCGTCATAATAATAATACCTTAATATAGACAGAAGAGAAGAACGCTGCTGTGTGGTGACGGCGACAAATATCAGAATCAGAATATCATCACCCCATCTCATCTCGTGGGGGGCGTAGAAGTCGACCCGAGGGAATATCTACCTGAGGAAGGGCAGCAGCTTCCTTCTGATTACTATGACTATCTTACTGAGATCGCCAACCCGCCTGCCAAGCGTGGCGATTATGGCATATCCCCTCAAGACGATTCTTGAGGGAGGCTTGTCCAGCAGTGGACTTATTTATCTGTAATGATGATGATGATGATGATAGACAGAACCATTGACAATATGTAGTAAAAATATCAAACTTAAACTAGATAATTAAACTTAAACATATAATCTCTTGACAATAACTTGATACGAGCTAGCTAAATATCATTGCTATAATAAAATAAATTTTATAAATGTTTTCATACAATCAATACAATGTGTACCTAAATATCTGTGTTACAGAAATAATAGTGTATACAACTATATTACTACAAACATGTTCTATTTTACAAGCGCTTTTTTAAAGTCTACGTGAATAAAAACCTTTTTTTATTTTTTTTTATTCGCGCAGGCACTCTTATATTATGATATCCGTGTACTGCATTGTTACCCAGTCTCCGTTTAGATTGGCCGCCATAGTCGAAGTTCAAACAGAACAATTATTATGAGGTAAGCAGCAAGGCTACTGAAGTCGCATCGATAGTACTACTTGATTGACTGACGGTGCACAAGCGTATGCACAAACGCAAAGGCGCTCATTCGTCCTCCCCTTCCGTGGTCTAGTGAAACAGAAAACTAGCAGAGAATTCGGAAGATGTATATATGTATGTCTGAAGGGGCTGCGCAAACTATGGCCGCCCTTTAGGTCATCCACCTCACCTACTTGGCCGGGTCCACTAATGCCTATTGGAATATCTGCTGTGGATTGGTTTCATCGCCGAAGCAACAAGAAGGCACGTGTGGTGTAGCGGCTAAGACAGTCGCCTCGCCACTCCGTGTTATGGGTTCGAGTCCCGCGCCGAACAACTTTTTGTGTGACCTAGTTTTCTGTGACTGAATGTAATTTGTGTCCGTCTATTATATGTTTGTTAAGTACCCCGCAATACAGCGATTAGATTCCCTACTGCGAGCGTTGTCTTTAAAAAAAATAAAACAACGTAGGTAGTGTAATAACCACTTGTTGTAAGGCCGAGAGAATTATAATGTTTGGCGTAAGCCGATGATATATTGGTATGCACAGCTTCTTAGATTTGAGATGTCTTAAAAAATGTGAGCTGTCAGGTATCATGTTAGATCGCGTTGCCAAAACATTTATTCTTCGCTTTGCCCCTGATCAGTTCTACAATGAGCTTTAACACGGTTTGCTGATCTAGCTATAAGAGATGTTCAGTGACGTATTGGATTATGATACTGAGATCCTCATATGTAAATTTAAGTTATATTTTAGCCGTTGTTAAAATATAACTTAAATGGCTTTGTAGAATTCTTATAACTTTGTTACCCCACCAAGTAAAGAAGTGGGAAATTGAAATAATACAATGACTTAGTAATATATTTTTCAATTCTCAAACAAAATAAAGTTTGAGAAACCATTTGTTACAACTACGATCGTTGGCACCCTTCGGGTACGGAAATCTAATAATATGTATGCTTTAAATCAAATAAAAAATCTATAAGTTTCGTTCATAGCCCTGAAAAATGTACATGGATGAGCTTTCACTTAAAAAGCAGGTATGGTAATGCAGAAAGAGCTCCATCAACTGCGAACCTCATGTTCGAACTCTATTGGAGTCTGGCTGCTGATAACAACGGTAAGAAGTCCAAAAAACAAAAGGTGTTTCTTGGGGGATATGCCATAATCGCCACGCTTGGCAGACGGGTTGGCGATCGCAGTATGATGGTCATATCACTCAGAAAGAAACTGCTGCTTGTCCTCTGGTCCCCTCGGGTCGACTTCTATGCTCCCCACAGGATGAGATGGGGTGATGTTATTCAGATATTAGCCGCCGTCACCACGCAGCAGTAGTCTGGCTATGTCAACATATTCTCCCAGAGACATGACGCTCTGCTAATGACATATTTCGGGCGGCCCGCCCCAGTCGCCGCCAAGGCCGCGTCACCGTCCGCATTCGCTATTTCCGACGCCGGCTATTCCTGAAAGCTTACATTGTTTTATTTTTACCTCTCTACTCTGTCCACCGGGAAGTACGCGACTATTACTGACCTATTCGTTCAACCATAATGTCTCATTATATATCTTTTTGCACTTGATTAACATGGACTCTTAATTATTAGATACTGTTTTAAAAAAATCAAAAACATAAAGATCAATTTAAAAAAAAATAAACTCACGGATAAATCACGTAGGTAACCTACAAAAAAGTAAAAAGTCGATATCATAACCCTCTTCTTTTGAATAAGTTAAAATATAGTAAAGTTGATCTATTTATCCAATTTAAGAACTATATCTGTGGCTAAGTCCTCAATTGGCCTGAGTTTGACTGCTTAATTATAATGTCCTCCTAGCCGAATTTAGACCGCGGTGGCCAGTCTCAATGGAGACTAGACATCTGCGCGGGACATATAGTACACAAGTGTGTGCGCAAACACAGGGGCACTTTCTATCACTTATGATCCGATGGAACGACAAGCACCATGTCAGGTTCAGGACCGACGGCTTTCGTGCTCTCCGAAGCACGGGGTTAAACTGAGAAAAAATACTATACCGCTATACCAACGAGCAGTAATAAATAGGTATGATGATGTCCTCCCGGCTGAAATTCGGCCACGGCGGCCATTCTCAATGGAGATTAGCCAATTGCGCCGGACATATTATAGTGCACAAGTGTGTGCGCAGACACAGGGGCACTTTCGGACACGACCGGAAAGAGGCAAGGTACCGGACCGACGGCTTTACATGCTCTCCGAGGCACGGGTGTAAAACCGCCAATTCCCAGACTTCGAACTGATACTGAGAAATTTCTTTTTACGAAATTTCTTAATCACTTTATGGCCCGACCCGGGATTTGAACCCGGGACCTCATTTTTTCCGGTTGAACATGCTACCGCTAGACTAACGAGGCAGTCAATATATAAGTATTTATATTTTTAATTATAGGTATATAATACAAGCTGGGCACCGAGGTTTTACCCGCGTTAAACCGGTTATTATTCCTTCGTGGCCTGATTTTTATGACATGTGTGGACTCACGAGATGGTCACTACCACTGTGTCAAATTTAAAGAAGTTCGGTTCAGCCGTTCAGATGGACTACGATAAGAAAGAACTTCGTTTACACTCAGCTCAATAATTTAGCATGTTTAAATCAGTCAAAACTATAGTTGTCAAAATTACAACTGAACTGTATGTGCCTAAATGTAGATAATGAAAATTTATTTAATGTCATTTAGTGTGCTAGCTGTTAGGAAGTAAATCAGTGGAAGGTTAGTAAACATGTTATCCATGTAAAATAATGAAAAAAATGTTGTGTGATTTTATAAAACCAAGGCGCAAGTGAAACGGCGTAATTTTCCATCCGGATCAAGTCGAATCAATCAAAAGTTAAAAAGAAGTACAAGTAAATAAACATAATCAATACATTGATCAAAAGACAAATATCGTGGAGCACTTACACAAATGAGTGAGAATGTTAAGGGATGACAGATGGACGAAAAAAATTGAGGCGATGTACAGACGCCAGCACATTCAGCTACCCCAATTTGTCAAATTTATGTTATAGATTTTCAACTTTATCACAAAAGCATAAGGTTCATTTACAATTGGGGAAATTTGACTAATTGGGGTAGCTTGATGTGCTGGCGTCTGTACCATAAGTTTCACCTTAAAATATTATATGTAAAGGAATTTGAGAAATAATAGTTTTAAATTTCGTTTCTCTTTTCAAGTAAGTTAATTATTATTATAATAGTTATAAATATTAGTAATTAGTTGCATTAAACCTGCATATTGTAAAAGAAAAACATGTAAAGCATTTTTAATAACATATTCTCTTTCAGAGCATACAATTTGGTTTTTATTTTGCTGTTGTAAAGAAACGGGGCCTGTGTACAGACGCCAGCACATCCAGCTACCCCATTCTGTCAAATTTCTTTTATAGATTTTAAACTTTATCATATAAGCATAAGGTTCACTTTCAATTGGGGAAATTTGACAGATTGGGGTAGCTTGATGTGCTGGCGTCTGTACAATACTACTTTATATGTATCAGCCGATATAGATAAATTGCTGGTCTTGCGCTACCCGTACCCAGCGGCTTTCAGCGACCCTGACAAGGTCATCGGTCCATCTTGTAGCGGGACTGTGCACGCCAAGCTGCGTCTTCCGGTTCGTGCTAATTATGGCATACCCTCAAATAATTTATTTTGTTATAATTAATTTTATTATCTTCTTATTATTTTATTGCACATAGAAAGGAGACGGATACGTTTCATACAATACTGGGCTCGGATGAGTGAACGCAAATAAACATGGAAGCATTACTTCAAGGAAACTAAGCGCAAATTTTGACCCAATATCCCAATCAAACTGACACAACGGAATACCGTCTCTGATTGGCCAAAATATTACCGCTCAGATACACCTTTTAAAAGTAGACTTTATGACGTCATGTTCGGGTCAAAATTTCCATGTTCATGACATTCGCCGAGGGATGTTTTATGTTATAAAGTGCAACGAAAATAATTCACAGTGACATTGATATTATTAAAATAATAAAGAATTATGATAAAATATACAGTATCTTGAACTTTACGGCAAGAGTTTTTCTAATGTCTTTAAATAGAGCAGTATTTGGCGAGTAATGGGTTTATTTGCTATGATAATAGGTAAATAAAACAAATTTGTGACCAATTATTCACTAATTATTATTTACAATTTCCGTAGGTATACATAACACTTAAGTACTACTTTTTAGGGCTCCCTTCACTTCTTTATCCATCCGTCCGTCTGTCTGTCAATACCCTTTATCTTGAAAACGCGTGGACGAATCGACTTGAAATTATAGGTGATCTAGATATTCCGGGTTACTTGTAAAATACCAACAACCTCGCAGGACTAGGAAGCTAACACCATAAGCAACAACTTACTCTACGGGCATCGCAAAGATTACGCAAGCCGCCTGGTTAGAGTTATAAACATTCAAGTGGTAAATTAATTAATATAGACTTTTTACAAAAAAAAATACAAATTATCAAAAGTTGTAAAATAAATGTTGTTGCTTGTGGTTTTAGCTATCTAGTCCTGTGAGGTAATTGGTGCTTTACAAGTTACCCTGTAAATATATAAATAAAATTTAATTGAATTCATTTCCAAACGAACCGTTTTCGTCCATAGTTCTCTTCGCTTTAGATCGAGTGGAAATTTGAAGAAACCAAGATGTTTTAATACCACCATTACCATTCTTTGTGCATACCCTAAAGATGCTGAGTATTTCATCTAAGATTAAAATAATTGTAATTTCGATAGACAATATCGAAATTGCCCGTACGTTTGAATGCGTGCCTTCAGATCTTTATAAGTACATCCATATACACAAAAATGACTTAACTATCATATCTCAAAATATCAGAAGCATATATTGTAATTTTGACGATTTTATGACTAACCTCTCGATCTTAAAATTCGATGCAGACATTATAATCCTTACCGAATGTAGACTGTGTACTAATAAAACCTTACCACAAATTGACAACTACCAGTCTTATTCAACAACTCGTAAAATGAACCAGAATGACGGGGTTGTTGTATATGTAAAAGGTTCTTTGAAACACAAAGTTAGAGAAGTCAACTTAGCCCAAGCATCGTGTTTGCAGTTAGACATTTTTAATAATCATGTATATTGTATTTACCGCTCTCCCTCCAATACAAATACTGATGCTTTTATTGACTCTCTCAGCACACAGCTAGAGATACTGACGACAGAAAAAAACATAATAATAGCAGGTGACATAAACATAAATATCAAACAAAAAGAGAATGAGTCATCCCAAGACCACAAGAACCGAATCAACTATTTAAACATGCTATCTTTATACGGTATTCTTCCAGGTCATACTTTAGCCACAAGAGAACGTAACTGTCTAGACCACTTTATGCTGAAAATTCACAAAAAGAAATTTTCGGCATCCATAGCCATCTTACACACTTCTCTCACAGACCATTATACGACATTATTATCTATATCAAAGGTCAAAAATATCCATAACGTAAATAAAACTACCACCACACTAAATTATGAACAAGCTCTGCAGTATTTACGGGAAAATAATTTATCGGAGTTGCTGTTTTGCAATGACCCAAATAAGCTAATGGATTCCTTTATTCATAAACTTACTAGTGCTATTAAAGAAAATACATATATTAAACCAATACCAAACAGCAAACGCATTATCAAGCCATGGATGACAACGGGAATGCTTCGATGTATTAGAAACCGTAATAAACTGCAAAAGCAGTATCGCATGGATCCGTATAATGATACTTTGAAAATAACATATACAAGATACAGAAACCACTGTAATAACCTAATAAAAAAGCTAAAAAGAAAATATGAGAGAGAATTACTAACGGAATCGGTTTCAAACAACAAACTTCTATGGAAAAATATTAAACAGATTACATACTCAAATAAAGTTAAAAGTCAGAACTTAGAACTGTTAAATATAAAATCAACCCATAGGGAATCCATTAATGACATAAATTATTATTTCGCTAATATTGGTAAACAGCTAGCTCAGCAGATTAAACCAGACTTAAATCAAATTCCTAATAATTTACAAGACTCAAATATATCACAATTAAATACATTTGTACTAATAGATACTGACGTAGAGGAAGTGGAAGGAATACTAATGAATTTGAAATCAGACAGTGCACCGGGCTGGGACAACATTTCTACAAAATTTCTAAAATACATCAATAGAGAAGTGGTTCCAATTCTTACGCACTTTGCCAATCTTTGTCTCCATATAGGCGTGTTTCCAGCTCCGCTGAAGCAATCAATAATAACACCAGTTCACAAGGGTGGGGACAGAGACGACTGCAACAATTACAGACCCATCTCAGTCTTACCGGTGGTATCAAAGATACTCGAGAAGGTTATAAACATGAGACTAATTAAATATATAAATAAATTTAATATAATATCTGCTTCACAATTTGGCTTTAGACAGGGTATTTGTACTGAAGATGCCGTTACTGCTCTAAGTTCTCATGTTTCTGATCTTCTTGACAATGGGAAAAAATGCCTATCGGTATTTTTAGATTTAAAAAAGGCGTTTGACACCGTCTCTGTTCCAATCCTCGTAAACAAGCTTGAAAAAGCTGGAATAAGAAACACTGCGCTCAGTTTACTGAAAGACTATCTTTTCCAAAGAAGACAAAGGGTAAAAATAGGGCAATGTCTAAGTGACATTGAAAATATATCATATGGCGTCCCCCAAGGAAGCGTATTGGGACCAACCCTATTTTTACTATACATTAATGATCTTTGCAATATTAAAATAAAAAATGCAAGGGTTTTCTCTTACGCTGATGACACAGCTATTGTGTTTTCGGGCTCTACTTGGAACGAAGTTAAAGAGAGTGCAGAGGCGGGAATGGCCAATGTAGCTGCTTGGCTTAAATCTAATTTATTATCACTAAATACCAGTAAAACTAATTATATTTGCTTTAGTATCAGTAACCGAACGCAACCGACTGAAGATTTAAAACTAACAGTGCATGAATGCGGAGATACACAGGCCAGAAACTGTGGCTGCCCACATATTCTTAAAATAAATAACACGAAATATCTAGGTGTGATTATAGATCAGACACTGTCATGGTACCCCCAACTGGAACAAGTCACTGGTAGGATAAGAAAACTTAGCTGGATATTTAAGACGCTTAGAAATGTTGTTCCTAATAAAGTTACCAACTGTAGAGACCGTCCTAGGAATTTACTTAATGAAATATACGTTGCTCTAGTTCAGTCAGTATTATTATACTGTATCCCAGTCTGGGGTGGGGCTGCAAAAACCAAATTCATCAATGTGGAACGAGCGCAAAGAGCCTTAATAAAAGTAATGTACTATAAGAACAAACGATTCTCAACTGAAAGGTTGTATGAAATTAGTGGCTTACTTTCGGTTAGAAAATTGTACATAACCCAAACTACGCTCAAACAACATAAAAACCTACCCTACAACAAATCGATACTATGCAAAAGGAGAAAGGATATCGTTGCGCAAGTTCCACGAACTAAAACCACATTTGCTAGCAGGCAGCTTAATAAACGCTCGGCTCAGCTGTATAACAAAATTAATAAAAAATTATATATATTTGACAAAAATTACTACGAGTGCAAAAAAAGCCTAACAAGTTGGTTAAAATTACTTACCTACGAGGACACAGAGGCACTACTAGAAAATAGCGAGTGAACAAAAATCACATCAATACGAACACAACACACCACATACACCACACACACACACACACACACACACACACACACACACACACACACACACACACACGAGCAATCCTTTATTTTAACTTTATTCTATTTATTGTTAAGAAATATATATATTGTAAATTGTAAGCACGCAAACATAAAATTGATATGGAAGAGCGGGGTCTCGTAATACAGGCATTGTCTGCCTAAAATGAGACCCCATACAAATTCATTTATTTATGTTATTCGTTGTTTGTGATAATAAACTATTTGATTTTTTTGTAATAAATAAAAAAAAACGTCATAATTTTTGTGTAGATAAACAAGTTGATTCGTTTGCATAACAACATCACCATATATTTTGTGTCAATTTGATTGTCTTCATATTTAATAAAATCAAAATATATAGCGATGTACTTACTCATAATAACTAATTCCAACACTCTTGTTTGTAAATGAGATTTATTAATACACCATTTCACTGCACAGGAAGGCATTTTTGGAAATTAAACACGCTGAAACTAATAACTGACAGACGACCGCCATTGATGCCTGTAGTGCGCAAACTCGGTCCCACTCGGTCCACGGCACAATTTTTAAGCCCCGCCTCCCGCAGCACAATCTGCGTTGGGTCATTTTCGCGAGCTAGGAATGCTTCCATGTTTATTTGCGTTCACTGGCTCGGATGTAAAAAGATAAAAGCGGTGTCAATTAATGGGTCTATCAATTATCAGCCAATCACTAAAAATTCCATGGATTTTTTCAATCTGTGAGCAGAGTTATAAAAGATTTAGTACTTAATAGAGAGGTTATGTACCAACGTACACTAAACAGCTCATTTTTAAGGGCGATTGCTATTTAATAGTAATCCGTGTCCAGTATGTTAGCAAAAGTCGTACACGTTAAGCAATATCAGAAGTCCGTAGAGAGAATGCAGTTGTCGAGGCATATATAAACAAAACAATAAAAAATACTCAAATCACACACGCACTAAACGATACGAGAAACGAGTGACAGATCATAGATTAGGATTCAAAATCTGTCACCAGTCACTGTCAACATAGATCTAAAATACTGTCTAAAATATAGTTGCCAATAACTAATAAATCGATTTGGACGATAACCGATATTATGATTTCTATTTATTTTGTTGATATTTTATTTTTTACTGTTGACATTATGTTAATGTATTTAATAATTATTATGATTAAATCGGTTATCTAGTGTCTGGTGCAAGAGTTTTTATATTACATTGTTTGAACTCATTAACGATAATCGATTATAGTAATCAACAACCAATTTAATTCGTGACTTAAACTTATTTTTAGTTTTCTTGTTTTCTAGATTGTAAATTGGGTCAATTTTTTACAGTTCTAAATAGAAAAATATAACGCTTTATTTAAACCATATCTCAACTTATTACAGTTAGGCCCAGGAATCCCCGTCTAGTTTAACAATGTTATTTTATTTCGAGCTTGTACAGGGTGGCCGAGGAGTTGACGTTCAAACGCAAAATTTAGATACTTTATGATGAGGAGTATCCGAAGCACCCCCATGTATGTTCTCATTGAGTTATATCAATGTATGTTCTACGATTGATATACGACAATGATTATATAATACAATTTTTTCTTGATTTTTATCGTATATTTCACCTAACAGCAGTTTTCGAAGTTTTTTCTCGTTCTGTTGAACGTTTCTGGTTCAGTTTTTTGTAATAAATAATTAGCATAGTTTAACCTATCATTGCAGAACTGACTTAGAATTTATTCGAAATTTCCAAATAAGGGTTTGAGCTCAGCACTTATAAATTTTCAAAGTAAAGTACGCAAAAACCGTAATAAATAGAGTAAAAAGTGTAAAATACTTAGGCATAAATATAGATTACAGATTGACTTGGTACTCACATTTAGATTTGTTGAAGACAAGAATAAGAAAATTTATTGGGATATTCAAAAATTTAAGACATGTAACGACTAGAGATGTGATTAATAAAATATATGTTGCACTCGCTCAACCTATATTAACGTATTGCATTCCAGTTTGGGGTGGAGCGTCAAAAACAAAGTTTTTGGAACTTGAGAGGGCACAAAGGTCACTTCTAAAAGTCATGCATTTTAAGCCGTATCGCTTTCCAACCACAGAATTATATACTTTTAGTAACCTGCTCTCAGTCAGGAAAATGTATATATTATTAAGACTATTAAAACTACACAGTACCTTAGTATTTGATCAGGAAAAGCTCAAAAAAAGAAGATGTGTTATGGTAGCCCCCTGCCATCGTGTTACAAGCACATTTGCACATTATAATAGACAATCTTGTTACCTATACAACAAAATAAATAGACTCTTGAATATCTACCCAATGAATATGTACAAATGTAAGGAAGCATTAACCACTTGGTTAAAAACGCTAACATACGACGAAACTGAATCCCTCTTGACCATTTTATCGTAAAATAACCAAAATAGTACAATCATACACACATCTTCACATACACACCCTCACATACACACACCATCACTCACACACTCGAAATGCCTTTATTTTTTCCTTTGTTTGTTTTTTTTTTGTAATTAACTATAACTGTATTTATTTTTATTATATCTTTGTTTTTATTATTATTTTAAAACTTACGCTTTTTAAACTGTAATGTATTACCTGCATGTGGAAGAGCGGGACTTCCTAACACAGGCAATTTTATGCCTAAAAGGTATGCCCCAACAAAATTGTAATTAGGTTAAATTGAGTTAATGAAAATAAAAACTATTTTATTTTTTTTTTATTTAAAAAAAAACTATTTTATTTATTTTATTTTTTAAAAACGTAGAACATACATGGGGGTGATTCGGATACTCCTCATCATAAAGAATCTAAATTTTGTGTTTGAACGTCAACTCCTCGGCCACTCTGTATATAACGTAGAATATATACGTATTATTTATTACTAATATCAGATTTTTATGCTCCTTGATTTAAAGTAACAAAAGATAGCATATCTAAGTACTTGCGTACACTGTTTGAATATTCGTTCAATTCTGAATGTGAACAAACACTAAACTTTGATCACGTTGCCAAAACAATGTGTTATTAACAGCTTGTCAAAACTGTATACACAACGATATCAAATGATACCATTACCTTATTACAGCGATCGCTAAGAGTAGTTCGTGACTGCGGCCTTTCGCTTGTAATTTGCATTTTCGTATATACGATACGTCGGACGAATTTCATTCGGTAATAACCCTAGATCTCTCGTGAACTAGCTTAGACGACAAATACGAAGCGGAATTATGAAATAATAAATAATAAAATAGTTGATTACATAATAATTAATATAATAATAATAATAATATCTAGGGACAATGTCACACAGATCATCCTAGCCCCAAACTAAGCAAAGCTTGTACTATGGGTACCAGGCGACGATATACATACTTATATAGATAGATAAATACTTAAATACATAGAAAACATCCATGACTCAGAAACAAATATTCGTGCTCATCACACAAATATTTGCACTTACCGGGATTCGAACCCAGGACCACCAGCTTCGAAGGCAGGAGCACTACCCACTAGGCTACGGTGATCATGAAAATTATTCACATGGATATTAATATACACTTTATATATATATCACAGACAAACGAACAAGTGGATCCCTGGTGGTAAGTAATCAACGCCGCCAATGGACACATCGGCCGGCCTTTAAGAGTCAGCAAATAAGTGTGGTTGACCCTTCCCCTCACCCCGACGAGCTCTGGCGACCTTAATAGGGACCATACGAGGGGCAGAAACACAACTTTAAAATTATTAATGTTATTATTAAGGAATATCTTCTGTAAAGTGGAGATACTTCCCCAGTCGGGCTACTCTTTGAACGAATGAACGCTGTGCACAACCTTTCTTAAGAGGCCTATTACAGTCCACTAGCGCCGCCAATCGAAAAAATGTCATAACTCGTAAATAGAATCAAAAATACAAAATGTGGTCTATTATTACTGTGGAAAAGGCAATAACGTAATTGTATAACACATTATCAACACTTGACATATAGCTGTTTAGCTAAATCGTGCATTCAAAACATAAACGGCCGTTTTTGTTACAAATGCACGATTTAGCTAAACAGCTATATTTCAAGTGTTGACAATGTGTTATAAAATTACGTTATTGCCTTTTCTACAGTAATAATAGACCACATTTTGTATTTTTGATTCTATTTACGAGTTATGACATTTTTTCGATTGGCGGCGCTAGTGGACTGTAAAAGGCCCCTTAAATACTTGTACTTGTGAAGCTCACAATGCAGCAATAAATTCACAATATTAAAAAGCTAGATTTTAGGCTTTGTCCGTACGTGCAGGTCTAACTTATCATATAAAAATGTTGAGAAATCATCATGTAGGTAAATGACAATTTGTTCTGACAATAAGTATGTTATTATTATAAAATTTAGTATTAATAGTAGTTAATAAATTAAAGACACCGAGCTCTTCGCAGAAAGCTCTCAACAAATACCAGAAGGCAACCTTATGGGGTTCAGGCAACAGATTAAGGGAACGCTATTTATGTATCTATGTCGCATGGGCAGTGGTTACCATGGTGACACAGTTATAGGTGCCCAGTAGGTCGCGGTGTCTGTCCCGGTTGTTGTCTGACGACCAGACAGCTTAACGTGCCTTCCGAAGCACGGAGACGCACAGATATACAACTATTTTGACGGACACCCAACTATAGTCTGACCGCGTGCCTAGGTCTTTACGGGCTGGTGATCGCAAGTAGATCGCGAGTAGAAGTGCAACTGATTATGAGGGCCGGTGAAGTAAAACAACTGAATTCTACGAAGAAATACAAGTATCGAGGTTACGTCGGATAATTTTTATTTGGGAGTCATTGGTTGGGTAGTCATAAAATATTTCGATGGGAAGAAGATGGAACTGAGATATGTTTAGAGGTATCAATTAATCTATAGCTAGCGATCTATGTTTGTCCCGGGGGCTATCATTTAACCGATCCCTTCCCCACGGCCCACAGTAAAGTGGTACTCACCTTTCATATTTCATAGTATTAGTAAGATAGCTATTGATTTCTATGTGGTTGATATTAAGGAATATCACCACCCCATCTCATCCGCTGGGCGTAGAAGATGTCCCGAGGCAATATCTTTCAGAGAACGGGCAGCAGCGTCTCTCTGTGTACTTTGACCATCATACTGCGATCGTCAACCCGTCTGCCAAGCGTGGCGATTATGGCATATTCCTTCAAAAGATAGACACAATCCAATGTCGAAATCTTTCGGGGAGATCTTTCTCCAGCAGCGGACCTCATTCGGTGTCATGATGAGCTTTTACATGATTCTGAAGTACCACTGACATCATCATTTAGCTAAAGTAATAATGCTGTTTCGTCAGAACAATTTTCTCATCCTACAATACGTACAAGAACTATTCACAATAAATGTAACAAGACGATCAATTAACTAGCTTGATTGTAACTCAATCAATTGACTGGTAACTGCGCACATTGATTGCTTTTTATTGCTTACATGAGCCGCTATTGCATACTCTAATCAGATGCGACCCTCCGACATGCCGACCGTCTAATGACGTCTACGAAAACGTTTTATTGATATTTGGAGGTC
This sequence comes from Pseudoips prasinana, assembly GCA_951640165.1. Lineage (NCBI taxonomy): Eukaryota > Metazoa > Arthropoda > Insecta > Lepidoptera > Nolidae > Pseudoips > Pseudoips prasinana. The sequence goes on along the minus strand of OX621241.1, from coordinate 10,206,717 downwards.
TCTTCATCGACAAAATGTAATTAATAGAATGCACTTTCATAGTATTGAATTATCTTGATGAAATCATCGAACTAAGTAGCCACATTTTGGTTTAATCATGCCAAACTGAAGTAGAACCGAATAAGCAATCAATCAGTCAATTCCAGCGGTGGGAACTATACTCTTTCATGTTCCATGAATGTTTTTAAACGTCTGAATTCATGCTACGTCGAAGGAATTTGAACTCTGATAAGATATTATCATATTTTGGATCATATCGGTACTGATGGATAGAGGCGGTGAATCCTGATGTATGGTTAGAGGCATAATAATAGGTCTTTACCTATGAAATTGCCGTTTTGTATGAAAAAATTTAAACAAATTTTTTTCATGAATTTTTTTATTTGTATTAATCGAAGTAATCACCCATGCAATCAATGCATCTTTGCCATCGCAGTGGCAGTTTATTGATGCCCTTCTTAAAGAAATCAGCTGGACGGGAGGCAACAAATTCTTCAAAGGCATTTTGTACTGCCTCTCGGGTATTGAATTTTTTTCCCGCCAAGAAGTTATCCAAATTCTGGAAAAAGTAGTAGTCTGTAGGCGCAAGGTCTGGTGAGTAGGGCGGATGACGGAGAGCTTCCAACCCCAGTTCTTGCAACTTGGAGACCGTCTGCTGTGCAGTATGAGGTCGCGCGTTGTCGTGCAGGAGCAGCGGAGACGAGCGATTGACCAATGCTGGTTGGAGATGCGCCAGCTTCTCCATCATTGTGCTCAGTTCTTCACAGTACACATCTGCAGTAATGCTCACCCCGTTTGGTAAGAAGCTGTGATGAATCACACCGGCGCTAGACCACCAAACAGTGACCATCACTTTTCTAGGGGTAAGTTTTCGTTTAGGGCATTGTTTAGGTGCTGAACCAGGATCCAACCAACTTGCTGAGCGCTTGCGGTTATCAAACAGAATCCATTTTTCATCGCAGGTAACAATGCGGTTCAAAATTCCTTCATTTGTGTGTCTGTTGAGCAGTGCAAGGCACGTCTCGACGCGTACTTCGCGCTGGCGATCATTGAGTTCGTGGGGCACCCATTTGTCAAGCTTTTTTACCTTGCCAATTTGACGCAAATGGACCAATATTGTTTTGACGCTAACGTCGAAAGCTGCTGCTAATTCAGCCGTAGATTGTGTATCATCAGCTTCCACAACCGCCTTTAATTCGTCATTGTCGACCAAAGTCTTCGGACGACCGCGAGGTTCATTTTTCAGGTCGAAATTTCCAGAACGGAAGCGAGCAAACCAATAACAGGTGGTGCGTTGGTTTGTAGTGTTAACTCCGTAAACGTCGTTGATGTTGCGTGCCGCTTGTGCCGCGTTGCTGCCACGACGGTACTCATATTCCATAATTACTCGAATTTTTAACGTATCCATGATGACGAAAAAGATTGAAATGCGATGAAAATGTAACACTAATCAATAAAGAAATGACTACTTTTGGAAAAAAGAATCCATGTTTTTAAAATAAAATTAATTTGAAATTAGAATTCTTAGCCAAACAAAAATTATTTTGATTTGAAATGGCCAGTACTGCAGAACGGCAATTTCATAGGTAAAGACCTAATATCTAATCTACAGCTAGTGTTGTATGTCCCAGACTTATGCCCCTGACGGCCCATGGTAAAGCAATATAATGAAAATAATGAAATCTAAGATATATTTTTATTGAAAATCGTTTCCACGGTAACGATCTTCCAATTAAACTTTTGCAAGCCTCTCCATCATTTCCGTGTTTTGTTATCATCATTTCTGTATTAAAAAGTGCCGTGGCCATTTTGGAAAATTAAAGGTATGTAAAGAAAAGAAAACAGACTAGGTCCTATATAACCCTACCTATAGAAAAAACGACCCATCTTACGTGTGACGGAATATTTAAAGTATTGACGAAAAACATCTAAAAATATTGATGTATTTTGGTATTGAACAAAGAACTAGCAGGTACTTAATGCCAACGTTAACTACCCGCCAGATGATCATCTCTAAATATATCCAGTGTAGGGCTGTTCGATAAAAATAACTGTATTTTTTGTTTTCCAAACTGACATAACGTTTTGTACTATTAGACATACCATCGACGCTACGTCATATCTTCGGACCTACGCAAACCACCTCTACTTAATTGGTGATAAAAACATTCTTAACCAGATAAAAAACAAAAGGAAAAATCTAAGCATAACTCAATAAAGACAATATATAATAAAGAAATGACGTCGCTTGACATCTCTACACTGATGATTGCAGTGGCGACGAAGGGTTTTATAACGATTGCTAAACATTGAATATTTATTACGCATGCGTACGTAGCATCTTAGAGTACCTACGAGCTACTATCGATGAAGTCCAGTTTGGCTTCTTCCAAAGATCTCCACAATTATCAATCTTGCGCTATCCGCATCCAGCGGCTTGCAGCAATCCACACAAAGTCAGCGGTCCTATCCCACACTGTGCCTTCCGAAGTTCCGATACGTGGTCGCCAATCGAGAACCTTTCTGTCACAGCGGCCGTCGATAACCCCGAGATGATTCATAAAAGAGTGAAAGAAAATGTGTTCTCGCACCTTTCTCTCTTGTCCCTACAGTAATATACGAAACATAACTCTCTCTCTCTTTCTATATTCACTAACCTATATCTCCCTCTCAACTTCCAGTCACTTCGCCTAATCTCAAAGTCACCGACATAGCCCGAAGAATTGCCAAGCTGAAGTGGCAGTGGGCAGGGCACTTAGCTCGTAGAGCCGACGGCCGTTGGGGCAGAAAGGTTCTCGAGTGGCGACCACGAACCGGAAGACGCAGCGTGGGCAGGCCCCCTACAAGATGGACCGATGATCTTGTGCGGGTCGCTGGAAATCGCTGGATGCGGATAGCGCAAGACCGGCAATTGTGGAGATCTTTGGGGGAGGCCTTTGTCCAGCAGTGGACGTCTTTCGGCTGATATGATGATGATGATGATGAGTTGTGTTGTGTTGTAATTGTAAGTTATATAAAATTAAAATTGTACCTATTTATTTTTAACCGAGGATGGGGCACTGGTGACCTGTAACACAGATTTTCATTTGGAAACCTACATCAGGCACCAGTCTCTCACATAGGTGAAATTTTAAGGTTCTCTAATTGTCTTCTTCTTCTTATCGTATGGGCAGTGGTAACACTGGTGTCAGAGTTGTTCAAGCCGCCCCAGCAGGCCTCTGACATGGCTTAACGACTGTTGCCTAATGGCTACAACCGGGACCGACAGCTTAACGTGCCCTCCGAAGCACGGAGACGCTCAGAAATTGAACCACTTTGGCGGTCACCCATCTATGGACTGACCGTGAGCATAGTTGCTTAACCTCACCGATCACTTACGGACCAGTGAGAGCATCTAGCTATGAGCGCCTCAATTGTAAGACCTATATAGACCTAGACCTATTGTGAGAGAAAAATAAAATTATTTTATTATATTATTATATAATTACAAGTGTAAATATAATTATGTTAATTCCGAAGTGATGAATATTTTTATTTTAAAGTAAACGCCCGTACTAGTTAATCTAATCCTTGTATCGCGGGGTAGTTTACAACCCCTACTTTACAAGCATATAATAGACGGACACAAATTACATCCAAAATGTATCTACTAACATGGCGTCAACTGTACTTGAATTAGCATTGAATTGTCATATCTTGGTTATCTTCTTGTTTCATTAACTTTAAATAAAATAATTAAAAAGACACAGATTTATTTCATGAACTCATATAAGAAAGTATACAAAAATATTAATAAATAAATAAAAGCATTTACAATAAATATATTTTTTCAGCTAGCCTTTAGGTTTTCACTACTTCAGACAATATACGCGTGCGAATGCAAACTACGAAATAAGAGACCCGCGCCAGAAATGCATGATAGGGTCAATTTTTGGGGACATTTTGCGCAATTACTGCTATATTGGTAATAAACGAGGACGCGGGCGTCGTCCAATTGAAGATTGGAGGGATATATTATATCAATACTACACAAAATTTAACGATATTATAAACTTTAGTTGTAATTATATGCAATATTTAATGTGCGTTTAATTGCACACTAAAATCACAGTAGGTTCCTAAATTTATAACGATCGGTGATAAAACATTTATTGTCTCTTTAATAAAATTATTCATGGTCTATCATCATATTTTTTATTAATCGTCCAGATGGGAGGTGCTAGAGGTATTCTGCTACGGGCTATTGGCGCCTCTTGCCTAAGACACTCAGTATACGTACACGTAAGGCCTTTTACGATAATCAGGGTTAACTGCGTAAGTGGAATAAAATATGCGTAAAATGTCTTGTAATTACGGAATAGAAACTTCTTCGGTACTAAGGATAATATCTTGACTATATCGTTAGTGTAGCTGTTGCCTATCCGCAGACAATGAAGTCCTGGGTTCAAATCCCGGGTGAGCCATAAAGTTATAGTAATATTACAGCCAAGAAAAAAAAAGTAGAAGATAGAGCCAGGAAATGGGCACCGCCATTTCCTGACTCTATCTGCTACTGAATTATCCCGTGCCACGGAGCGTACGCAAACCACCTGACTTCTCTTCCGGAATTCTTACGGATCGTGGGAGTGAAGGAACAGTGAGTGAATTACATAAATTTGTGCACTTTATTTTTTCTGGCGACTAGCATCCTCGGCTGAAATTCGACCAAGAGGACATTAATATTTATTTAAACACTTATATTGTAAAAATCACCAAAAGCCTTCGGTTGACTTTTCCGTCCAGACGGATTAGTTAGCCAGCTATCATCTGCAAATCTAAATACACCAAGCAGTTTTTGCCGAATGTCAAAGTGACAACAAACGAGAAGTTTATGGCCTAAAGAACATCCCAAGACTCTATTTCTATCAAAGTTTTTATTTTTCACAGAATGAAATGGTATACAAATTTTAAGGAAATATACTCTGAAATATACGCACGCAGGTATTTGGTTGGACTAACGAAAGATTTTATGTCGAATAAATGCTTATGTTCAACTGTCTTCATAGAGCGTTCACTGTGACTTAAGCCTAAACCAACTTTGAAGTTTTTGATCAACATCGCATATCTGCCAAGAATTACCAAGATGATCTGTGTTTGAATGACAGTAATAACTCATAGCAGAGTACAGCCAAATAATGTAACATATATCAATTACAGATATTTTCATTTCAATGGCCTCTGAGGAAAAATTAGAAACCTATTTATTTTTATAAAAGAACAGCAACAGTCTTAATTTTCCCATTGAAAATTGAAATTAGTTTCCGTAGGTTGTCGCAGTATTTAAAGTAATTTAAAGTAGAGTTAGAATTCAATTACTTCTTTAAATTTAAAAAAATGTTTTCGTCAAGTGAACCTACAGGACCTATTTCTACATAGTCATAACATGTATTTGGATGTAGGTATAATATGTTATATTATTATGTAATTATATTCTAATTCACCCAAGATTCATACATTAGTTGTAAATTCAGAATTAAGATTATTAATAAATATGCACTAAGCATCAAAACAAGATCTATTCATATTGGTCAATTGAACTATAAATAATTTGGGAGGCGTTAAGCGTGGCGTTTTTACGCTATGTTCTGATCGATAGGGGAAATACCTCAAAATTTCAGAACATCGATAATAATATCGACCCCCACCCAGGACAAATCTCTGAATGTGAACACGATTATTTATTCTAATAAAGTATCTATAATATGTATATATTTAGAAATAAATAAGTATGATTATCAGTTGTCTCTCAGGTATAGTACAGGCTCTGCTTATTTTGGGATTAGATAGGAATGTATAAGTTGTACTAAGATATTTATTTATTAATCTATAATAATAATATCTTTATCTATATACTTCTTATAGATAAAGATATTATTATTAAAGATAAATAAATAAATATCTTTGTACAACTTATACATTCCTATCTAATCCTAAGAAGATATGAAGCTGTTCTTAATTACATGAATAAAAATTGCTTATTTTTAAATAATATACAGTTTTAGTCTTTAGTTGTTCTGTGCTTAAATCGAGATTAATTCCTTGGACTAACTTAACACTTCCTTTTATAATAAATAAGTGTTAAGTTAGTCCTACGACATAACATGACTTATCCAAGTATTACACTTATTATTATTATTAAGCCTTTATTGCTGAAAACTAAAAGTATAGGTATTGAATTTAACAGTTTTAAAAAACTTAAACCTAACACCTCGAGTTTTCCGGTTTAGTGATCAGCGTGTCCTGAGACACATAGGCCTCTTTTTCGTATTACACTTAACTTGCTACAAAACAAGGTTAAAATTCTACATATGATCGTTAATTTCTTTAACAATGCAGATAACTACATGCGAAGATTTGATTAGACTATGCTTTTTTCAAAATTGAATAAGAGATTATCGACCTGTTAAAATAAAAATTGGCATAAATATAACTCAATTTCCGCTCCGATTGAGAACTGCAGTTCAAATTCGATTATTCAGACCAGTAATACAAAGAGTCCCTTGTTTTACTGATCTGAATATGACGTCACTTCTCAGGCTCGCGTAATTTATTATAACAACGGCGAAATCGGTAATAAAGGCTATAAATCCACCATTGAGTGAGCATAGAGTATTAATAGACGAGTGGCGGTCACCTGGGGCCTGGGACCTTGGAGGTGGGTGCCAGCCCAGAAGGAAATTTACACCATACGATATTTTAGATTAAATTAATATATTGTTCGGCGCTGGGCGTAATATGAAAGTTTCCTATTAAAAAAAAATTGAAACCTTTTTGATATGGTTTATTAAATTGTATATATCGATTTGAAAATTGATATATTTTCATATTGTACTTAGTCATCTTGGCCAAAGTTTAGAAATGAAACTTCTTTAGTACCATTGTGATTTGAAAATTCGATAAAACGAATAAGCGATGGTAAAAAGAGAAATACATATTCATAAAAAAGGAAGCTATATGTTTGCGCCTGCGTACAACGAAGCCTTCGGAAAATGTGTAATTTCAACAACGTTGTTATGTGTATCATTATATATATATTATTTTTATGCAATTGCGTTCATTTATGTTAATTATTAAACATATCAATGTTAATTTGACCAATACTTTTTATTTATACCTTTCGTGTCATTTGTTCAAAGTTTCAGATACTCTATATTTATCTAATTCTCTTGTAGGCAATTTTTTGAAGATGCACTTCTGCCGTGTGTGAATTTTACACATACTTTTATAACCTAAATTTATACTGTTACCCTGTGTGCTTCTCGATCCGCTTAATAACTGTTAATATGTGTATTATTTATAACCTACCTACCACTATTTGCTCAGGGTCGAACACCAGACACCGTAAACTGACTTTACTGTATTTTGTTTCGAAATCCTTCATAAATATTTACTCAACGTATTAGCAGCTTTACAACCAAAATCCATCCGGTTACCTATAATAACTCCGGAGTTAGATCAAAGGAGTGACATACGTACATATTGTTTTGGTATACAACAGTTAGTTACAAGGGCATAAATAATGTGCTCTTCGGGGTATTAAGTTTTACGTCCATTTATTTAATGTGGACATTGACATGAAGTTAAAAACTTTACCAACATCAATGTAGGATTAACGCAAAAGAAAATGCATGAACTAATGGGACAGTTTATGTCAGTAGTTCACTATTTAAGTTACTCACTGTACCGAACCCAATTTGCAGACAAAACGAGAAATTCATGCTGAAATCAACGGTTGCAATCAAATAGTATGGCTTACGCTAAACTATTCTGCTGCATAATTTTCTAGAATTCTCTTTATAAATTACAACTTTTTTGCTGATAGGTTGAATTCTAATATAATGTTCTAAAATTGTAATTTAATATTATATAAAATTAATAGTGGCAGCTATTTAATAGAAGATTATAAGTGGCTCGTGGTCTCATGATACCTTATGTGTAGAATAAAGAGTATTCTAACCTAACGGTCTATGGTCCTATGGTCACGTTCACTTCTTTATTATTAAATTACGAAAAATTCTTTTATTTTTAAATTAATACAGCGCTAATCCAAACGCGACGACAACGCATATATACGACGTTGCGACCTGTCGTGCCGATTAAATGACGGACGATGTAAAAACTCTCAGAATTAATGACTATGAATACTGGGACAGCATGGATCGGCGGGTGTAAAATACTCGTCGTATGTCGTTTGCGGTGAGGTTTACGATCATGTCAATTATAATTACTAATTACATAAATTAACCGACCTGATTATAAAGTGCTATAATATTAATTAAATACTTACTCGCACTCGAAGGTTGTACAGAGTGTAAAGAAAATGGGCTACCTACGTCCAGAAAAAAAAGCTATTTACGAAGAAGTCTCATGAATTGAAAAAAACCCTGGTTGTATAAAACTTCAGCTAGTAACAATTTTCACAAAAAATAATAAATATCTTTAGACAATTAACACACTGCCATCTGAAACTAGGCAGAGCCAATACTATGACAAACAAACAACTGATAAACATACTTATATATTCCTAAATACAAATATATTATACACCACACACAGAATTAATGATCGCACTCACCACACAAAAAAAAAGTTCTGGGTTGGGATCGAGCCCACGACCATTAGCATTCAGGGTTACTAACCACAAGACCAATAGGCCAGTCTATAGATATTAAAGTAACATAAATGTTAAACTGTATTAGTATCTGAAGCACCTAGAGTACATTTACATTATTATAAAAGTCAGCATATACCTATCTACTGTTCTAATAATCTATGACGCTACAGATTTAGCAGCTCATTTAGACATAGATGTAATCAAACTCAGGTAATGTTTGATTACATCTATGGCTCAAAGAGCTGCTAAATCTGTAGCGTCATAGATTATTAAAATGGTAGATATGACGCTACAGATTTAGCAGTTCTTTGAGCCATAGATGTAATCAAACATTGCCTGAGTTTGATTACATATATGTCTCAAAGAGCTGCTAAATCTGTAGCGTCTTAGCGATTTTGTCAGCCGCTTAACCCTTAACCAGACTTTATCTTTCTTTTTGATAGGTTCGGACCTTATTTCAACATGATAAGGTTAAAATTGATGTGTCGTATAGTCTACAGCTGAGTAAAGAGGGGTCCGCTATATAATAAAGTACAATATTTTCATTTATATTGCAACCTATGAAATATATCTCGAATACAGTGAAATATACCGTAATGTATTTATTTTATAATAATATTATCCTGGGACATTATGTCCCAATGCCAAACTAAGCAGAGCTTGTACTCTGGAAACCAGATAACTGGTATACCACATATACTACTTTTCTTTTGTAAATACATACTTATATAGATAATTACACCCAGACTCGGGACAAACAGACATGTTCATGCACGCAAATATCTGTCCTGGGTGGGAAACGAACCCACGACCTGCGGCATGAAAGGCAAACATCTACCGACCACGCCAACGGGCCTGTCGCATTTTCATCTTGTTAAAGTACACAATCTGTCAAATTTCCCCATTTGAAAGTGATCCTCATGCTTATGCGATAAAGTTGAAAATCTATAAAAGAAATTTGACAGATTGGGGTAGCTGGATGTGCTGGCGTCTGTACGTTGATTTTTGCCGCTTGACATAACTTAAGATCTGAAGTATACGTAAACCATCAACTTAATAATAACGTGCAACTACTTATTTTCGCTACATCTTGTATAAGCCGAGTGACACATTTTAGATGTCAACTGAAAAGAATGTGTTTGATGTTCTATAATTGTTGCGAATGAATTATTGTCTAGCAGTTATTTTAGTATATCAATGGCTGGGTCTGAGCTGTACATTGCTTCGGTGGGCCATTGCCGGATCTGCATACCGACGATGAAGTGTCAATATCTACTGAAACAAACATATACGAAAATCAACATTAATGTTTATTATATAAACATCAAAGTTGATTTTCGTACATGTTTGTTTGTACAGACGCCAGCACATCCAGCTACCCCAATCTGTCAAATTTCTTATATATATTTTCAACTTTATCACAAAAGCATAAGGTTCACCTTCAATTGGGGAAATTTGACAGATTGGGGTAGCTTGATGTGCTGGCGTCTGTAGGTACATACTGTTTGTTAAGTGTAGGATGTAGTTTGTTAAGAATAGTAAAAAAGAGGCTGTAGACGCCATGAACAAACGTTTTATGAGCGCTGCCGTTACCTGTAGGGCACCCTGAGCCAATATCATAGAAGTGACGAGCGCCCTATGTACAGCGCGACCGCCAGTTAACTGCACCCTAAGACTCAGGGTTTTTACCGCAGAAGAGATATATCAATTGATTACCAAAGAAATACCAGCAAAATCATCAAAAGATATATACGGAATAAGTATGATGTTACTGCAAACAGCCGCAGCACCTCTCGCGTTAATATTAGCCGACGTGTTTAACCTTTGTATAAAAGAGGGTGTATACCCAGAAACTTTAAAAATATCAAAAATATTTCCTATTATTAAGGGTAAAGGAAGTAAAGACGACATAGATGGGTATAGACCTGTGTCAATAATACCAGCTGTAGCCAAGGTCTTCGAGAATGGTCTATGTTCTCGTTTGGCTACTTTTCTTAGGTCAACTGAATCTCTATCGGATCGGCAATACGCGTATCGGGAGGGACGCTCCACAACGTCACTAGTTCGGGAGCTAATTCGTTGCGTAGTAAATGCTCGTGAGAGTAAGCAACAAGTTGCTGTTATATGCTGCGACCTGTCGAAGGCATTCGATGTCACCGACCTGTGCTGGAAGCAAAGCTGCTGAACTATGGCGTACAGGGAAATTCGTTCAAAATTCTGGCTAACATGCTTAAAAATAGAGCACAAATTGTTGTAGGGAATAGATGTGAAACTATGTCTGATCCGCTTAACTCGGAAATCGGTGTACCACAGGGGTCCTCGATATCTAATATCTTATTTTCTGTCCTGCTCAATAATTTGCCGGAAGCGATATCTGAAGCCAAAATTTTCATGTACGCCGATGATGTTGCAGCTCTTGTAACGGCAACAACGATAGATCAGCTAGAACAAAAACTAAACTTTACGACAGCCCAACTCAGTAGATGGTTCCGTATAAATGGTCTAGCTTTGAACCTCAACAAGACCCATTTTATGCACTTCAATCTGTCGGGTCGTAGTTACAGAGATCTCACTGTCACTGTCGATGGTCTAGGGTTACAAGAACATAAGACAACAAATTTCCTAGGTTTTGAAATAGATGACGGCCTTAAATGGGACAAACATATTGACAAACTTTGTGCTAAAATAGGCAGTGCTTGCTTTGCGGTTCGCCGGGTAGCTCGTGTGGTGTCGGAAGGTTTAGCACGTACATGCTACTTTGCCACAGTTCACTCACAACTGCAATACGGCGCAGAACTATGGGGGCGCCGGGCGCGCCGCTGAATGGGAGCGGGCGTTCAGAATGCAAAAACGCGCCATCAGGGCAATTGTCGGTATACCCCACGAGGACTCTGCCAGGCCTCACTTTAAGAGACCATACCATGACCTTGCCATCCATCGATATCTTCCAAGTAGCTATGTACGTCAGAGCTAACATAAAAAACTATTCGACACATGGTGACGTACACACATATAATACGAGACACGCGAATCACCTAACAGCCGTAAAACGCACTCTTGCCAAATCCACTAAGCTCACTCATGTCATGGGCCCTACAATATACAACAAGTTACCGGTTGCCGTTAAATCAGCTCCTACCTTACTAAGTTTCAAATACCGTCTCAAACGCTGGCTTGTTGAGCAAACTTTTTATAATTATAACGAACTATTGAATTCCAAGTGAGCGACTAACATTGACATATATAATTTTATTTTATTTTCTCTTGTTTTAGTTTTTAGTTGGACTTTTATTTGAATTCTATTGTTTTTATTTTTTACTTTATTTTGTGATTATCAAATTATAACAATTATTGACATGTAAATTGGCTTTACGAAATAAATGAATATGAATATATATATAATGGCACAGTGTAGCACGTATTTAACCATTCTAACCCTTTATTCGGCAGTGGATATGTTTCATTCACAGTTCAAATTATACCAATATATGGACAGAGGCTTTAAAAGCCTAATCAAATGGTTTCGATACATTGGATACGTTTGTGAAGACAAAAAGTTAATTTTGTAGATCCGATAGTTAAGTCTCATCTCTAGGATAACTAGTGTTCACAGAGCTTTTACTGAGATCAGCTACTTAAAACGTTAATTTAGTTTATTTAACCCAGTTAGTAGATATTGACTACACAAGTACACACGTCTTACAAAACTGTCTTATTTTGATCTTACTCTTAATAAGTACATGACCGCTGATAATTAAATTAAAAGAGAATGACAAAAACAGCCTAACTCTGACGTTGTGTCGCCTTAAGTAGATATAATTTGGTTTCTGGGGCCTTATTTCTAAACTAATTAGTGCAAGGAGTACCAGTCTCTTGATTCACAAATTCCAAATACTCGTGCAAATTTCTAAACTTTGAGCCTTAACCGAGTGGTAAAGCGGTACAAATAATATATTTTCTTCCGATCGGTACCGTATAACAAAGCCACCAAGTCGTAAAATATTAGGCTGTTGTCATTGACCAAAGAAAGTGCAATTTTCTTAATTATTTTGCTAAGATCTATACATATAATAGAACAGTAAAAAAACTGTGTCTGTACATTGAATATATTGATAAAAAATTTAGAAGTGTTCAGAAACAGTAATAGAGCAAGAATCTAAAATAAAATTCTGTCTGTTTGCCTGTTTCTTTGTACACGCTAATCTTCGGAACTACTGGACGGATTTGATTTTTTTTTTTGCTGTAAAGGTACTAAGTCTGCAACATATAGTCTATAATTTATCTTGGAAACTTGAACACCTGATGCAAAACCGCAACAGGCCAGCTAATCTATAGAGATACAAAATTGGTACCATAGCAAAAATTGTTACACGTGATGAGCATTTTCTGTCTTGATAACAAATTTGGAGATCAGGACCTGATATGACACCTGATATGGAACTCTAATATTAATTATTATAATATTTAATATATATTATAATATTAATAATATATTATCTATGTTTACACTCCGTGATATTTATTAACAACTAAACTCTCCATTCGCACTAAGCTTTCTTCTAAGGTTTTGTTAAGAGCCGACTACACTACAAAAAAGATAATAAATTTCGAATTATTTAAATTATAAATAATAATATAGTATTCATTTAAACAATGTTACACGCTTTTAAACAAGTTAGATAGTAAATATCTCGTAAGTAAATTTAGAACCTGAGATTCCTCATAAATTGTAACATGGTATTTTTATATCTATTTTCTTTAAATAAACAACTATTTCTCACAACATAAAGTATAAGATTTTACAAAAACTTTTATCAAACCAATTACACTGACACGAACTGGTCAAACCGGAAGCTCTATATTATTAGTCTACGATGTGTTGACAATCCCAACAGTAATATGCTAGCACATGATAAAAGTTTCATTTTAATCGAATCAGCCGTTTTTGTGTGAAGTGAATAAAAAATATTGGCGAATTTATGATGTCTGATTTGAATAGTAAAACATTTTTTTTAAATACTCATTTGCAATAATCATGCTGTGAAAAGTCGTGGATATATTAAACGGACTGTTTGTTTGAGTTTGTTATTCTTAAGGTTGAAAAAGGCTGTAAAATAGGTCATCAATCATAATACCTATATATATGAAACTATATATAATACCTATATATATGAACCTATTAAAATCTTAATTATTAAAAGAAAGGCATAATTGAAAGTTCTTTTTAGTGTTTACATCTTTAACAGAATTCAAGAATGTGATATTATTCAACAATATTATAATATTGTCGAATAATATCCATGTGTTTCTGAAATGTATTCCTTTTAAGAGCAATACATTACAATATTGTCGATATTTTTTAATCGTTTATATATGGTAATATTTTATGTTCATAGACACATTCTTGAATTCTGTTAAAGATGTAAACACTAAAAAGAACTTTCTGAAGACTTTCACGGAAACGACTTTCCCGCAAGGAACCCAATCGATTTCGTTGTGTTGACGAAAATAGTTTTTAGTAATATAAGTTATCTCCTTGTGTAAGTGATAACCTGGAAAAACTTATTGTGAATGCTAGTTTTCACATGATCTTGAATAAAAACTGACTTTCTGCGAGTCGGACTCACGCACTTCGTGCCATCGTACAAAAGTTTACAGAGATTATTAAAAGAAACAGTCACACGAATTAAAAAGCACGTTTTATTTGTATGACTGCGTTGATGTTTGCTTTTAATTTGTCGGTATAGTGACATAAAAAATACAACAATCTGAAAATTCCAACTGTCTACATGTTACGGTTAATGTGATACACCTCGCTGATAGACAGCCAGATGAATAAACGGACAGCGTAGTATAGTAGTGGGTTCAGCCTTTGCATATGGAATCCCAAAAATACTCAATAGTCAATGTTTTATTTGTATTCCACAAACGGTACATATTGTAAAAGTTTTAAATGTTTTGAAGTTATGAACGATAACATAAACCTTTTACTTCTCAGCTCTGAGCGATCGAAACATTTAAAACCTTTCATCCAATTCTGCATTTCGTTTGTTTATCGTCGATCTCGATTACACAAAGCTACGTTTTAAAGCGATGATTGACAGCCGATTATTTAGCAGCTTTTTATATTTGTAATTTTGTTTAAAGTACCTACCTGGGTGACCGAGCTCCGACCGAGACCGAGCTGATTTTTTGACGTTTACCGTTAATGACATATATTTAAAATAACTCTTTTCTGTCAGTACGTCTATCTCTCTGTCTGCAACCTTGTCACGGCTAAACGTGATAAACTTGAGAATCAGATAGAGGCAACTTTTCATCCAACTAATAAAATGAATTATAAAGTTTTTTATTCACTTAACTTAAAAAGCGTATTTTGTAAATGGAACATATTTGTAGTATCTCTAGTGGGCAGAAAGCTCAATTGTAATGCATGCTTACAAAACCACGGGTGAAAACCTAGTTTGCTGGTAATGTACCATAGGGTATACGAATACTGGTTAGTTATAGGTTCATAAAATTAACTTTTGATTATACACCAAAATGTTTTAAAATCTACTAGAAGTATTATTGGCACGAAACCTTTTGATTATACAATAGTGATCACTGTACAATTAGCTTTCCTTTTCATACCATCTATGTATACGTAAGAGATATTATTTAAATATATTTTATTATGTGACTTGTGTAGTCGTCAAATAAAATGTTTATTATTATATAGGTTTATAGGAAATATCATTTATTGATATTTGATTGATTATTGGCATTGATTTATAGTATTAAGTAATTTAATTGTATTTCATCTGATACTACCTCGTACTAATATTATAAATGCCAACATTTGTGAAATTGGATGTATGGATGTTTGTTACTCTTTCATGCAGAAGCTACGGAACTGATTTTGATGAAACTTACTTATAAAACTACAAGCTTATTTTAAGCATGACATGCATGGGTATAATTAATAATTAAAGTTAACGCGACTAAAAACGCGAAGGAGAGCTAGTGTAACATGAATAGTAGATGAAACTAAAGCTGATGCCAGCCAAATTACGTCCACTGCTGGACAAAAACGGAAAAGAAGGGGACGATATGCCATAAATGCCACGCTTGGATTGGCGGTCATAGTGCACAGAAAATCGCTGCTGTCCGTTCTCTGATAATAATAGCTAATGTGATCATAATATTTCTATTTTCAGTTTACCATATCTAATAAAGATGGTGGCTGGAAATAGTGGCAGTATCTATTTTACAAGTTCAGGGGAAACATGTTATATATTACACCATCATTCAACACCGTTCAACATCGCCATGTGGCACGCACGCACCATTTTTAGCCAAAGTCCTTGCTAAGAATAGCAGTGTCATCGTTTCTGTTCACATAATAGTAAATAACACCCATCTACACTATTATAAAACTGGTAACAGAAATGTGTCTGTATCTTCACAACAGCAAAGTTTATTTTTAAGTGACTTCACTTAGTGGCTATGTATTTCTTTTCGTTTTGTATGTTACTCGATTTATCGGTTGTTTTTGAACCGATTTTAACATTCCTTTCGTTCGATAGTAAATTCTTACAAGTTTGTTCCATACATATTTTGTTCCATTCGGTTGTTTTACATAAAGTAAATTAAATTTGATTAATAATAATATACTGGGACATTATTCGCACCCTGCCATCTGATCCCAAACTAAGCAGAGCTTGTCCTATGAAAACCAGATAACTGATAAGTAGTATATCAGTTATCTGGTTTTCATAGTAAAAGCTCTGCTTAGTTTGGGATCAGATTGAGTTCTTTTGTAAATAGATAATTACACCCAGACTCAGGGCAAACAGACCTGTTCATGCACTCAAATATCTGTTCTGGGTGACCTGACCTGGGTGTACCTTTCACCAACCAACCAACCCTTTTTTTTACCAACCGAGCCTACCGGCCCGTCAATTTGATTGTATTTATTTATTTGTTTGCATTCGCATGTTCAAAATCATTACGGTATTCAACTTTGCAGAGTTTCAATTTTATGGTTAAATATGGATCCACTTCCCATGTAAACATGAAGATTAATACATTTTTATTAGATCGGTGCATTCGTAAAACATTAAGCTCCTGTACGATAAATGCAGAAGCTTAAGACATAAACTCTAAATAACACAATATTTTGCAGGCTTGAGCATAAATAATTAAATAAGTTTCTTGATAAATAAGAATGGCTTTCACCATTCCTATCAAGAAACTTATTGACACAATAAGTATCAATTGAAGTGTTAAATTACATAATAATATTCTAATCTAAATAGCCATTCGTATTTGACTGAAATTGAATGCTTCGGAGCATATAATCATTAACCGGATTACACCACCGTGGCGGTTGGCAATCAGTGAATAATTTAAGGACCACCACTGAATCAGCCTACCCTAGAAATGATTATTTAATTTAAAAAGCCGTATTGATAACTAGGTTAGGAAACTCATTGTTACTGCTCTTAGACTCAGATCTGGACACATTCCATGCAAAAAATTTGCCTTTATGATGAAGAAGATCACTTCACCCAATTGTGAGGAATGTGGATGTATCGAGGACCTACAACATTTATTGATGGAATGTGTTCGATATGAGTCTAGTAGAAATAATTTAATAAGGTCCCTGAACTTGAACAGAACCGATGTGGGCATGTGCCACAAAATTCTATCCCAACCAAATACTGATGATGCGATAGGTTTGTTCAAGTTCATGGCCCATGTTTTGTGAAAATTCAATTGTTTAGGATACGATGGGACTGACATACGCTATGCGTAAAAGTCCCTTTAAATAATTAGAGAAAAAAAAACTAGGTTAATTAATGTGGGACGATTTACAGATACATACTTACAGTTCTTTCATAATAAAAAAAAAATTGTAAATCACCTTAAAAATTATAATTATAATAATATAATAAAATGCACTGCCATCTAATCCCAAACTAGGCAGAGCCTGTACTATGGCAACCAGACAACTAATAAACATACTTACATATTTCTAATTTCATAAATACTTTAGATAAATTACACTCGGACGCAGAACAAATAATCGTGCTCATCACACAAAGATTTATCGTGGGTGGGGGTCGAACCCACTACCTCTGTCTTAGCTATCAGGGTTATTAACCACTATACCAATAGGCCCGTCTAAACCCTAAAGTTGTAAACGCCTGTTTAATCCTAATGGTAACCATTCAAATATACATATGTACAATTTTATGTAAAATAATCTAAACCTATTACTGCACGTCATAATAATACTTATATTGTATAGAAGGGAAACAACATTCCATATTGAAGACCTGTACTACTACAAAAGTGTTTAATTTGCTAATAAGTGTTTCAGAAGATAGGAACTTTACCCTATCTTCTAAGAACAACCATGGTTTCCAATGAAAAAGATGTTGAAACGATGGCTTATACTTACGAAAGAATTCTTTAACAATAATTATAATACCTGTTTTTAATTTAATGATAAAATCGTATCGAATGTCATGACTATCTAGTAGTATTAGTCAGCCTAGTTGGTAGTGCTCCTGCCTACGAAGCTGGTGGTCCTGGGTTCGAATCCCGGTAAGTGCAAATATTTGTGCGATGAGCACGAATATTTGTTTCTGAGTCATGGATGTTTTCTATGTATTTAAGTATTTATCTATTTATATAAGTATGTATATCGTCGCCTGGTGCCCATAGTACAAGCTTTGCTTAGTTTGGGGCTAGGATGATTTGTGTGACATTGTCCCAGATATTATTATTATTATTATTGGCCAGTGGATCCAGTGGTTAGTGACAACAACAGAGGTCGTGGGTTGATACATTTACATGAGGAATCAAAAAAAAATTTTTCTTAAACTGTTTAAAATTCAGTTTGATGGGCAGATACCTACCGATCAAACTGAACAAACGAAGTTTCCTCATTGAGTTTAGCTATAGTACTTATCCACAACACATCGGTAGCTATTTCCCAATCGTTTATAAGTAAAAATACATTTCTTTTATCCGATGCTCAATTTTACTGTCTACCAATATTAGTGCCCAGAGTCCTGAAAGAGACGCCTTGAACATTCCCTTTAGCGAGTATGCATAACCTGATTAATGAATGTTGACTCAGGCGTACTGGGATAAAATAAAGCCGCCCTTATCCTCTTCATCAACCTTAACTTGTATTAAATATCAGTAAATGTACCTTTAAAATCCACCTATATTTTTATATCTTTTCTTATTTTAAGACTTAAAGTTACGGAATTATTTATTTACCGTATAATAATTGCTGTGTGGCTGGCGGCAGTAAATATGAAATATCCGGGACTTATCATACAGCAGCATCTTGCCCAAACTAAGCAATATACTTATATATACTATTTTTGAAATACTTATGTACTGTTTTTTGTAATGAAATAATAAATAATCAAATGAAATGAAAATGTAAATATATAAATACAATACAAAAAATATGACCCAGACCAAGAGAAATAGAGTTGCGGTCGATTTTAAGATGGCGGATTGAAGGACTGAATGCCAGTGTCTAACTAACAGCTACGGTATATTTTGATAGGTACCTAAATTTTGTTTTGCGCTTTCCAATTCTCACGTTGTCGGTATAAGTGTCCTAATGGGGATCTCCGGTAAAAAAACATTTATCACGGGAGGTATAATCACTTAACTTACTACTTATGTACTTATTAGTGTCCTCTCCCTTGGGATACAAATACAACGACCGTCCCGTTATTTAACGGGACGCGCATTGATACCTCCGGCAGGGGGCAATAGCTCCGGAGCGGAGTCCTCCGCCCTCGTTGAGGGGGTTGCAAGAAGGCCACAACGAGTAATCACGTATGGATATCATCATCGCTAAGACTGCAATCATCATTTTTTATTATATTTATTTTATATACAAAAAAAACTTGAGAGGTGTCAAGGGACAACCGGATGGAACGAAGTTATTTCTTATTATTTATTATGTACAAAAAACCTGTATATCTCAACAAAAATAATCATCGCGACACCACACTGTTCAATGCGAAATAGAAACGAAAATATCTGGCTTGGTTTCTATAAGAGAGAGAGAGAGACAGACAGAGAAACATGCGCACGCCGCACAGCTGCAAAAAGTGTCGTGACCACTTTTCGGAAGATTTTTTTCCGTCTAGCCCCCTTTCACAACGCGCGATAAGAAACTTCATGCCAAAAAAATTACATTAACTTATTTTTACATATGTAATATTAATGTAATGGTGAAGATACAATAGAAATCACAGCAATGATGTTACTTGATAAAAGAGCTTATTAAGGCTCACGTCTCGAAAAACTCGTATCCGAAACTGATGAGCAAAACAAGCTGGGTTTAGCTGCCTTCGAATACTTAAATATGAACTAAAGATACAGATGACTTAATATGATTGAATATATAATTTGAAAATGCAATACAAGCAAATCAACAATATTACACAAAATAAATCACTCAAATATCGATCAAGGAAAACAGCAATAAAATATTGATTACCCTTATTTAATATGATCACAGACTCTAAATCACTAAAATATTTACCTAACAGAAACGTGTACCACTTGCTCGCATGTATAACTCTAATTTTACTCTCAAGGTAATCCTACATAATGTAATATTTGCATAATATGCAGATATTTCTGTCCGATACCAAGTGCACATCCCGGGATTTACGAATTTGTACATTATACAACGTGTAACACAAATAGAATTAGGATCACTACAGAGTACTACACTACTACTAGTGTCAGAGTTGTTCAAGCCGCCCAGTAGGCCTCTGACATGGCTTAACTACTGTTTCCTCATGGCTGCAACCAGGACCGACAGCTTAACGTGCCTTTCGAAGCACGGAGACGCTCACAAATTAAATCACTTTTGTAGTCACCCATCTATAGACTGACCGCGAGTCTAGTTGCTTAATCTCTTACGGGTCCGTAGTCCGTGAGAGCATCTAGCCGAAAATTACAATATAAGAAGTCGGCATAAATAAATATGAGTAGTACCTATTTCTCTACAAGGTGTACTGTCTGACGTGACATACAGATGGGTTAAAGCGTGACTACACGCTTAATTTAACGATTGTGGAATATTTCTCTACAAATATTTTCTTTTGTATTAAATATGCAAAGAAAATATTTCTAACCAAATTTGAAGGTATTTTGAAAGTGATCTTTAGCTCACTTTCAATGGTTATAAAAAAAAAAAATTTAAGGATAGTTTAGCTTGAAATTACTTAAATGCGCATCAAGCGAGCAGCATCAAGATTTAGAAGATTTCAAACAATGTAAAGCGTTCTTTAACTCTGTGAGCAGTTTGATTGGGGAAGTATCTTGCAGTTCTTAACTTAATAGTATTATTATATGAATACTGCAGCCTTGTGTGTGAGTAAGGTCACCAGAGCTCATGCGTGTATAGGACACGGTTGTGTAGTGTTTAGGCTTCCTGCAGTTAGCGCAGCAACGTGGGGAGTAGACAGATCCTTAATCGCAAGAAATACCTAGTAGCACCCCTGGTGGCTACACTTCAATTAAAATGCACTTAACAGTCACAACATAACATTGTCTCGATGACGTTCTTATCCGCCACGATTAACTCTACCTTTTTTAATGTTTTCGAAGTCGACTTCGACGGTGATGTTTCTGTCTGTCTTTCTAAACGAAATTATTATTCTTGGCCATTTAACCTAGTGTTTTCTATTCTATTCTATTTCACCATACAGCCAGCTAGTCGTGTCACTGCATACTCTTCATCATCATCATCATCATTATATATACTTCAGCTGCAACTAAAGCTATTGTTAGAGACCCCAGCACATCAAGCTACCCCAATATGTTATTACAGATATTTTTCCCCAATCGAAAGTGAACCTTATGCTTTTGTTATAAAGTTGAAAATCTAAAAAAGATGTTTGACAGATTGGATTGGAGTTGGCTGGATGTTCTGGCGTCTGCACAACTTGATAGTGTCCAATTGTTAAATCGATTTTAAAGGTATCAAAATCGATTCTAAATAACAATAGCACCCACAAATTGCATAATTATTTGGTAAATTACTTTCGGCTGCGTAGGCAGTCAAAACAATAAGAAGATCCGGCTCGAATAGTTTATTTTAGATATTTTCATAGCATTATTTCCTATTGCATTTTTCTGTAGGGTAATTCTGCTCATATAAATCCATCTTTATAATGTATTTAAGAGCGGTAATGTTGGTGGCATAGATTTTCTCAGAAAAACGTTTAAAGAAATAGGTATTTGACCTCGTACATTAGAAAACTGTCTATCAACAAAATTTTAACAAAAATTTTAGCCAACTTGTGTAGCAATTGGTAGCAATGCATCCCAGATAATGCTAATGAGAAAATGGCTACGGAATTAGTAGATTTATTTTGACGCATTTAAATAATCAAATTGTAATTAGATATTGAGATGATCCTTATTATTTTTTTAAGGATGCCTCAGGCGTTTCCTTGCCAATATTTCTCAAAATATTTGAATAATATTTGTAGCTCACGTCAAGCACTGCACAGTAGGATCAAATAAGATATTCAGTAAACCGTGACCATGGAGTGTCATTATAAACTTCATAAGTACATACTATTTTTACTCATACCCTTCGACTCCAGTCACCAGAATAACCTGATTCTTACAGGTCATTCCACACGAGAACAGATTCTTATTTTATCATTTAAAACAAAACCTCTTTAAAAGAATAGTGCACATGTCTAATAGTAATGAAGCCAAGGATAAACATAAGGAGTTATCACTCTAAATAATCACTTCAAGGATCTGACATCGGGTAATGTGTAATGTTGTAAAGGAAATATTACATATATTTCTGTATTTGAATCTGGACTCTAGAATTTTAGTAGCTCTTATTTTGTTTCCCACGCCATCACAGTATTTTTCACCTTCACTAGTTAGTTTGTCTTTCAAGGATCATGTGCCGTCAAATTTGAAAGTGTCTTTTAATGGCAGTAGCCATTGTTTTACTATAGAGACTGGAATGAATGCGTAATTAAAATAATGTGTAACCATAACATTAATTAATGACGTACTTTTCTTTGTGCTCATAGAGCTTACGGTACCGTGAAAAATCAACATCCCTAAATATCACGCGTTAACGCCGATCAAGTGTTACGAGTTTACAAATGAATTAACCTGAAACGAATTTCTGAAGTTTTTGGTTAAGTTATATGCCGCGGAAATGGGTGCCAGGGTATACCAGCAAAATTCCTTTACAGCGTATCAAAAGACTTTGGATTACCAAGAATTTTCGTAAGTGTTATATTAGAACTAGTATCCAAAGTGGCATTATTAGGATCATACCAAATTTAGCTAGGAACCGAAAGAACACTGAGAGACAGAGAAGGTGAACGTTGATGCATCAACTTATTAAACCTACTTCTGAGTCGCAAGTCTCAACTCTGTCGAGTGTTCCCTCCTCTACCACGTGATGGACCCGGTTTCCGCACGGTGAATGCATGAAATGCTAAGAATTGGGTCTTTCTAATAGTGCTGTCGTTAAATCACGCACACACGCTTAGCTATCTAACAACACGCATTCTTAAAGTTATTATGTAATCCCGGCAAGAACATAAATCGGTTTATTTCTGGGGTAGGCCCTTTTGGGTAACTGTATTATTATGCCCACAAAATTCCCTTAATTATAAGAAATCATTGCCTTGTATAACTTACGTCTTATAGTAGTAATATTGTAATAGAAATATATGGCCTTTTAAGAAATGGACCACGGATAGTACAAGAAACTATTTAGAATTTGATTCTCCTGGTGGGGTGGTCGAAGTTTACACTCCAGTTTCAACCTTTTAACTTTTTGAGCGCAGTGGCTGCAAATATATTCTCTGGTATACATATAATGACGTATGCGAATAATTTTGAGTCAATTGACGTAGGATGACGCGCGTCAATAATGTATTTATTATTATTGTTTATCACATGCCTGTTGACACCATTGCTTATACTCCTGTTCCGTTGTTTGTCAAAGACACTTTTTTGTAATTCGGCAACCACTACTGGGGTTATATAATAAAACATTAGATTAGAATGGGTGTGTTACAGAATAGTTAGATTAAATACTATTCAACATAGTGTGCACTTTTTGTGCAATACATCAGCTTCTGCTTATTAACTTTACTAATTAACGTTTCAGCCTGAATTACCTATATATGTTAGTATTAAACAAGTATTTATTCGTTTATTATACTACATATTTAAGCAAATTCATCTATTAGATTAGATGCTTGTTATATTCGCTTACACTATCGTTTTCTTGATGCAACTAAACAGTTTTTTCTAGTTTTCACAGTGGTTTTTCACGGATATTATTTTTTATTTCGTCTAAATATTATGTCCCTATTTACAAATAGTAGTGAAATCTCGTTATATTTTAAAATGAATGACGAAACCCTTTTACGAATACGAGTAATATATGCACTTCGTTTAATTCTTTACTTAAAATAATCGTTAAATCTATGATAGGCTAAATAACCAGACTGCAATTACCAGAATCGGAAAAATCACCTCTTCAAGATTTGAGTCAGAGACAGTCCCGGTGTGGAGGATGCATTGAAATTGAAGAAACACCCGTATTGCTTTATTGCAAGAGCAATGCCAGGCAACGGGCTGAACGATAAAAAGTTTTTGAGATCTCCTGGACTTCTGGGTGGAACTGAAATTATTCCACTAGCCAAATACGGTCACGCTTAACGGTCCAGTCAAGTGAAATTAAAAATTTTATATTTGTTGTTACAGGGGCAAAAGAACTGCATACAATAGGGCTGTGAAAATTTCAACTGCCTATTTTTACGGTTGATGAGATGCCGCGCGCTGACTTACAGCGGAGGCTTCGTAATGGTTGCCTTATGGGTACGCAACTATAAAAAGCTTTTGTTTCCATATTATTTGGCAAAAATTGCTTCGTGTCAACCCTATAAAATAGTGTAGATTTTTATAACGCGGTATATCTTACAATAGAAAATATTTTCTCAACTGTTCCTAGTATTTTATTTAAACATATTTTCGTACAGAATGAATCATCTAGATAGCAAATGTTTTTTGTTTTAAATTTAATGAGACTTGAGACAGAAATTCGATTGCAGTACAATGTGTACAAAAACCATAATCATATTTTTTATTTTTCAGCCTGGCGTTTACACCAAGCTTAAGAGACTTTCACTACTTCGCCGGACTATAGATGCCATTGGGGACTCAAGCTGTCATCAGCATCAGAGGAACCTTGAGCTGACCGCCCTGAGCTGAGACTCAAACCCAAAGGTTGAGTCTCAGCTTAGAGCGGTTACGTGGAAATGCATGAGAGGGATGGTTTTTAGGATCATTTCATGCAAATGTAGCTCTACGTTACTTAGGAGTGGACCGCTGGTCCGATTAAATTAGAGGAGGCATCATAATTATAAGTGCATAGAATACCCAAGAACATTAACCATTTGTATCATTTTGTTTGTGTATGAATAGAAGTCTCACTAACAAAATTACACAGAAGACGATGGAGCTGCATAACTTCCACTTCAGGCACTGGGCTGCACATGCCCAAATATTTTTTTATATTTTCGTTTAATTTATTAGTTCTTAATACTATGACTTTATCCCTCATATGCCCGCAAACGTCGAATATAATCATGTGCTTAACACTTATAGAGTATCAAGAAATACTAATATGGAAAGCGTTTATAAAAGAATTGTTTCAAGATAAATATGGTTGTAACTTTATTGTTACTGGATCGTATGGTCAGAAGTTATCCTAGTGTCAGAGTAGTTCAAACCGCCCAGTAGACCTCAGGCATGGCCTATCAGACCTGACATATCTATCATCATTGTTCCTATTACTGTTCCGGCGCTTCGGGCTTTTAGTGGCCCTTCGGCTTACTGCCTGCTTCGCCGGCCAGCCTCAGTCGCGGCGACGCGGCGGGCCTTTAAACCACCTGCTCTTCAGCTCGCGGGCTACCCACGTCTTGGTGCCCACGCGGGCTTAAATTACACTCTAGAGGAGACAAGACTGCGTGAAGTCGGTTTTGCAGCGATTCGTTTCGGCCACTAAATTTTGTAGCAACATATTGACTTTTTATGACATTGTTTTAATTTAATATTGAAAATGCTACGTGACCGGCCCTATATTTTTGACCAAATAATATTCCGTAAAATTTTGTTTTGTTGTGGTGAAAATAATGCAGTTGAATCAATTGGCAAGTGAAAAAAGGTTCAAAAGAGGCTTCGGCTTTAGTTTTGTTACCGTAACGTTATTTTACTCAATTTTTAAACAGCTTTGATATAATAGTGAGTCAACATGATAAAGTTTGCCGTATGAACAGATTTTTCAAGAAGAAACCTACACTTCCGCATCAATAGATCTTTTTCAATTATAATATATTATTCAGTCAGTCACAACAATAAGGAAATCAACGCCGCCCTTTGCATTGAAAAACAAAAATAGTAACACAAATCAGCATCTGAAATTACATTTTCGGCATGATGTTCTTCTAACTGACTTTAGAAAATTAACGTCGACACATGTAAAACAATCATTAATTACATTAGTTTGACAAACATTTAGACAAAAAATCCATTGTCGTCCACCGTAACGCGGTCGATCGCCGTCCGGAATTTCTGTATGGACAAGTGCCAGCACTCTTCTTTTTAAATTAATTATTGTTTTATGCGTCTCTAAAGCATTCTAATAACAACACTCATAGGAGTATGCGCCGCTGTGAGTGGGAGTTCTTCCCGGTCTCGTAGAAATTTACGACCGGTTGATTTGCCCTCTTAATCTTGACTAGGCGCAACCAAATTTCATGTCAATCTCGTTTACTGTTTCTTAAACGCTTAATGTTTTTTGCATGTCGGATTGTAACACGAATGGGTTTGTTATAATCCGTTGCAGTTGCTCTGGTTGTAGCCAGTTGGAGGACCATCTTAGCAAAAAAAAATGTAACTACCACCCAATACTAGGTAGTACTTTGTTTGAGTTACTACACACACGTACATGTTCATTTTGAGAGAGGTAAGGCACAGCGTTCATTCGCTCGAAGAGCAGCCCGACTGGGGAAGTACCTCCACCTTACAGAAGACATTCCTTAATGATAACATTAACAATTTAATGTTGTGTTTCTGAGTGTGAGTAAGGTCGCCAGAGCTCATCGGGCTGGGGGGGAAGGGTCAGCAACACTTGTTTGCTGACTCTTAAAGGCCGGCAACGCACCCGCGACTCCTCTGGTGTTGCGAGTGTCCATGGGCGGCGGTGATCACTTACCATCAGGTGACCCACTTGCTCGTTTGTGCGAACTGTGACATAAAAAAAAAAAGTGTCATGGTATAGCCCCAAGATGATCCTTGGGAGTGGCTTTTATCCAGCATTGGAGTTCTTACAGCCGTTATAATGATGATGATGAGTACAAACAAATTTGCTGTGAATCTGACGGCATTTGCTATGTGGCTGACAGCATAGAATGATAGAATATCACCACCCCATTTCATCCCGCTGGGGACTAAGAAGTCAACCCGAGCGAATATCTCCCAGAGAACGGGCAGCAGCGTGCCTCTGAACTATGAAACGTGGCGGTTATGGCATATCCCCTATTCTTGTTGGAAAGCTCTTGTCCAGCAGTGAATATAATTCAGCTGATATGGGCTCTTTGCGTTGTTTTAACTACAGGGTAACAAAATTGTTTTGCGAAATAAATATAAACTAGATTTATTACGAGGGTACGCAAGTTACGGAAGAAAAATTCCCTATTTCTTGGGAATTGTGATTGATAAGTAAAACATGGAAGGCACCTTATCCATAAACTTTGTAGTAAACTGAACAAATTTGTGTATTCGCTATATCTATTAAGCTAAACAATGTACTAAAAAAACATTAAAGCATATTTTCACGGATATGCGGATCCTACCTTAAAATATAATTTAAACTATAGGTACTTTAGGTTATTATTTTGAATAATTTGTATTTATAAGAAGAGTACAGTATAGTGTAAAAGTAGTAAATAAAAATAAAAAGTAGTAAAAAAATTATGTGTTAAATAAACAACTTGTACTGGATTTATTAAATGATTATTTATATGACACCAAAAAACCTGTAGTAAAAGTATTTAAATCTGATATGCTGTTTCGGTGATCTGTACAAAAATTAATAAAAACTTAAAACTACGTATGTCAGAAATAACTTTTGCCAATATAGGTTTGATATGGCAGCTCATTACTGCCCCACTTCAGGGCAAGAACCTTCTCTCACAATGAGAGGGCATAGGCCATAGTCCGAGCCGCTGGCCTAGTTAGAGTGAGTTGGCAGACTCCACATGCCATCCAAAATATTTATAGAGAGATATAACTCTCAGGCATGCAATATTCCTCACGAGATTTTTCTTCACCGACTACATTTCTAAACGCACATTCATTGGAAAACTCAGAGATGGGCGCCTCAGGCTAGAATTTAAGACCACAGTCATAGAATAAGCTAAATTGCACAACATTTATTTAACACGCAAATAATTACTTAATAATAATAAGTTATAGTTTACAATACTCATTATAGTTTACAAAAAGCAGCCATATTAAATACTTGTAGGATAGTGCGTAAGTTCCTACAAAATAATGACCAAACATCACTTCCTTCCTACTTCCTTCTTTCGGGGTAGCACTTGACCTTGGTCCGTGCTGCCTTAAGATACCCGCACAAGCCGAGATATACAGATGTATAAAAAAAAATTGATTAATTTTCTCTTTACAAATTAGATTCTACATCATCATATCAGTCGAAAGATGTCCATTGCTGGACAAAAGCCTCACCCAAAGATCTCCACAATTGCCGGTCTTGCGCTATTCGCATCCAGCGGTTTCCAGCGACCCGCACAAAATCATCGGTCCATCTTGTAGGGGGCCACTCGAGAACCTTTCTGCCCCAACGGCCGTCGGTTCTATGAGCTATGTGCCCCGCCCATCGCCACTTCAGTTTTGCTGCATTCCTCGGGCTGTGTCGCTGACTTTGGTTCGCCTACAGATTTCGAATAATGAGATTACTGTTAGTATATTTACACCATACCTAACCACAATTCTAATTATAAAGCCTAGTTTTATTCGTATGTGAACAAAGAACAATATACAGGTCTGTTATGAACAGGAATCTAAGCAAATAACGACCGTTCCCACAGCCACAATACCTTGGCCTTGCTCGAATAATCTTCATTCTACGAACGACTTTGAGTTTGTTTGCACATTGCAATAGTAAATCCGAGATTTATCTATAGACACAGTCCAAAATAGTTCGGGGAATTAGGTTCCCATTTATAAGCATAAAACGTAGATATATCATCACATGCTCAACGATTCACAAACATTGATTGCTGCAATATTTGCAGATCGTAAAATTTACTCAATAAAATTGCTTAAACGTCTCATTAGAGACAGAAACTAATACATTCTAGTTTTCAATTAACGTGACGTAGTTTCAAGCGCCACCTAGTGCTACATTCAGAAACTCAACTACACCTGATTAAAATTACAAAAAAAAAAAACTACCCACTTTTCTCAATAATCTCTATCGTATTCTGTATATTTTGCATGTTTTTCTTCACAAAATAAATGCATATGAAAAGGGTGAGGCTCGGGCACGGCCATGGGAATCGCTTTATGGACATATTATTTTTTATTGACAATTGAATAAATTACGTAATTCATTGCTTTCCTGGTATATTCATTTAATACTGAACCAAGTAAACCCTATTTTATGTAGAACTCTTGAACGTGATACTACCCAAATAACTGGATTGCAAGTATAATTAACCTGTTTCACTAGAAACCTGCGTTGAATTCAACATTCAAAAATCACCTTTGAAACATTGAAAAATGAATAAACTTCTAACAAATATTTCCGACATACTTGTTTAGAAATTGTATACAAAAGTGTAAAAAGTGCAGAAATGTTACACGACTTTATAAATAGCATTTTTCACGAACTCTAAAAGTTCGTAGAAATCGCTGTAATCTCAGGTTTATGCTTTGTTTAATCGACAATTTCCGGTCCAGTTCAATTTTAATGTAAGTCTACATTAAATTTAAACTGGGTCGGAAATTATCTATTAAACGAAATTACTCAATCGATTAGATTAAAGTGTCAGTAGCATTATCACTTTACTGCTTACATAAAGGGTGTAAAGAATAACGTAACAAATCTAACCTTAGTGCCAACACAGTATCAATAATTATTAGTAGACAATAGATATCAAACGTTAAGCGCCACACATATCAGACACAATAATGAGGTCTGCATTTCGTTGGCATGATTTTGCTGAAAGCAAAACATCGACAATATTTCAAGCCTCTTGGCACTAGTTAGATATAGTAGTAGTTGTAGTAGTAAATAGTAAGATCAAAGTTTAAATTAACTGTTTTACTTACTTCAACTTTATGGGATTTATCAGAGCACAGGAACCTGGGCGTATAAATAATACTGCCTCGTTGGTCTAGCGGTAGCGTGTTCAACCGCAGAAAATGAGGTCCTGGGTTCAAATCCCGGTTCGGGCCAAAAACTGATTTTGGGATTTTTCCGTAATAAATATCTCATTATCAGCCCGAAGTCTGAAAGTTGGCGGTATTACGCGCCCCCCGTGCCTCGTAGAGCGCGTAAAGCCTTCGGTCCTGTACCTGATATCTTTCCGGTCAGCGACACGACCGTCCCATCGGATTATGAGAGTGATGGAATAGAAAGTGCCCCTGTGTTTGCGCACACACTTGTGCACTATAATATGTCCTGCGCAATTGGCTAATCTCCATTGAAATTGGCGGCCGTGGCCGAATTTCGGCCGGAAAGACATCAAATAATAATATCAATTTTTCTATGAAATAAATAAATTTACCTAAAAGCATGTCCAATTGATCGCACCTATAATATCTCTTGTTCCCATTCATACTATATAATTATTCTTTTCGTCGTCACTAAAGCTAAATAAAACCAAATAGCATGCTGAATGATTTCTAAAACAACTGTCACCATTCCAAGCAGAGTTAAGACCTTTCTCTCATAAAGTTTTACCAGGGACCACCACAACTAATTATACTACAGCATTAATTAGTCCCAAATATAACCGCGAGATACGTCGACTGCTATTTCTGATTCGCTCATCTTGTGGAACAAATAAAAGTGTCAAGTTGAAACCGCGTCGCATGCTCGTCGGAGCGTAGTCGTGTCGTAATCTGACGCTGTAAATACGTAGGTACAACTTTTGTACTAACGTTGGAAGATTTATGTTGAAATACTTCGATTTCAAATAAGACGCATGTTGAAGAATTTGAGATGCATCTATAATATTTCTGTACCTATGGCCTGTTAACCTAAATATTGTCGACCTCTCCACAGATCGGTTACTAGGTTGGTTTAAACGTAGTTTGCTTGCTTGCTTATCGTATGGGCAGTGGTTACCTTAGGGTCAGAGTTGTTCAAGCCGCCCAATAGGCCTCTGACATGGCTTAACAACTGTAGTCTAATGACTACAACCAACAGCTTAACGTGCCCACCGAAGCACGGAGACGCTCAGTAATCAAGCCACTTTTGTGGTCACCCTCCTATGGACTGACCGCGAGCCTAGTTGCTTAACCTCGTCGATCACCTACGGGCTGGTGAGAGCATCTGGCTTTGATAGTAAATATGTCGTTAATATGTGAATACTAGTGTATTCCGAAACAGATTGTTAAGTGAAAACCTGGATAGGAAATGAGAAACAAGGGCTAACTAAACCATCATAAAGGCCCTTCAAGTGGAAAAAGTTTAAGAACGTTTAAATGGCTGCACTGATAGTCATAAAACTTATATAAAATACAGAACGTTATAAAGAGTTTATTCCGGAAATTGCACAGAGAACCAAAACCTTTAACCTTATGATCTGTGCACCTACCACGCTCTATCTGCACCACTCTAAGGTTGACTGTCAGACAATGTCCAGGGTATTAAGTCCGCTTCTGTACAATTTTATGAGCATAAAGTGATAAATAAATAAAAATAAATTAATAACTAAGATGACTCGAAAAAAAATATCTGTGTAAGTCCGGAATGGCTCCATTTTAGCAAATGTAACAACATTTTACTCTTGTAGTGCCAATGTTATGATTTCGAAGACATTAATCATCTTTCGTTTCGGTTTCGATATATCTCATATTTAAAGGCCTATCTGATAAACGAAAAGCGATCTGTATGTAGTCAAAGGCCAGATACACATAAAACATATAATAACATATTATGAAATTTAATATATTAAAAATATAGTTATAATGACTACCCTGTTGCTCTAGTGATTAATGACTCTGACTGCTAAGACAAAAGTCGTGGGTTCGATTCTCCCCATGACAAATTTCTGTGTGATAAAGACTATTATTTGTTCTGTGTCTGGGTGTAATTTATCTATAATATATATGTATTTAGAAATATATAAGAATTTTTACAATCGAATGTTTGTCTGGTTTCCATAGCACAGACCTAGTTTGGAATCAGATAGCATGGTATTACTTTTCCCAAGATGAGCTTTGCATATTTCTATATACGCAAAGCTCAAAAATAAAACTTTGAATCCCCTTAAGGTATAACAAGAATATCTGATAGTTTCCCCCATCGGCACTGAAGTCTGCCTCTACTGTATTATTCCCACACCAACACGATGGCCCAACAAGAATCGCGATAAAATAAAAATACATGGCTCAAGGCAGATGGCAGTAGAGATTTGGACATCAATTTCAAGATTTGAATATTTCAAACTTCAAATCATAACTCAATACTTTCAATAATAAAGTTCATATTTCATTACTTCAATTTTGTCAGTAGGCGAGCGAGTGCGTGGGCTAGTTGGCTTGCCTCCAGGAATTACCTGCCGACCCTTGTGTACAGATAAAAGCTAAACATTATTCACTGCTGTATCTAACGCACTATTGTCGTATGTTGATGCCATTATCGGGACAATAAGATCAAAAATAGAGGGTACTAAATAATTGATGGCATTTTATTTTTAATCTGTAATTGGTCCCCATAATTTTATTGTAATTAATACGTTTGCATATTCAAAATTCAAATTTAAATCTGATGTAGTAAAATGTTTAAATAAGTAAAGTGTAATATTTGAAATTTTAGTGGATTTTTCTGTTTTATATTAGTTTTTGTTTCTAATTTCAATTTGTTGTTATACATTTATGTTACTTACATACTTGTATCTAATATTAACATCACTTCTATAGCATTATATTGAATGTAATGTAAAATGGAATTTTAGTATAATTTTGTTCTTTTCTGCATATCTTAATTAGTTAAATTTACTTTGCTACTGCACTCACCGACTTTGTTTGTGTTTTTCTGTGGATAATGTCGTGGGCTGCAACATTACTTAATAATTTTGTAAATCCTATGAGTATATATTATGTTGTAGCTGTTAATTATCCCTAAATAAATAAAATAAAATAATTGATAATTCGAATTATATTGTTCCATACACATGTAAGGATACTTTTTTTACTAATCAAAAAAAATATGAAGCTGAAAGAAAACGATGAATGAAAATTAAAAACCATAAAACTTGATACTGGCGGTTGTACAAAACTTGCGAGTTATAGGAAGAAGAAAAAAAAGTTGACAGCAGAACTTACTTCTTATAAATGCTTGTTCTTTAAGCGCTTAGTTTCAAAATTCGAACTGGTCATTCGTATTCTCACTATTTCTATTTAAGACAATAAATTTCTATCAAAATTAAATAGAGGAAGTATTTTTTTAATATTATTTTTTGAATATACGCAACGTTCTAGTCGATTATAAGTCCACAGCATCGCCTTTAGATACAGATCATAATATCTCAAGATAGTATACCATGAGTTTAAAACAAACATAAATTATGAATGTTGTTACTATATTGGCTTCTGGTTACTATAGTATTGAATGTATTTTAGACCACCGTACATCCTGCATTAAATGATTTACAGTGCAGACTCATAAAATTAGCAACCAAGTTCTGCTATAATTGTACCTGACTTCGATTCTACTGATATTATAAATGTGAAGTTTCTATGCGCGCTTGAAAATAGTTGAACTGTTTGTGATGCAATTTTACACTCAGATTATTGGGGGAAAATGTTAAATATATATCAGGAACCAATTCTAAAGTCAACGCTTATAATCTCGCGGGTAGCTAGTTTATGCCAATTTCTTACACAGCTTTCAGCACATACGCTGTAGTTAAATAATTTTTCGGGGTATTCCTCAATTACATCTTAGACCTACCTAAGTCTGGATCTTTGCCCCGTTCTGGATGATATGTCATGTCAAAAATGTGCAGAAAAACTTCGGCTTTCATAAGATTAATAGTGGTCTTGACAGACGTGTGCGCAATACTCGCAAGTGTCTGGGGGAACAATGTTCCTGGCAAAGTACAGACCGAGCCGCCTTGCCAAGTGATCGCTCAGATCTACGGTCTGATAGCACTGCCAAATATACCACAATATACAAACTATCTACAGATACAAAAATTGGCGACAGCCACACGGAAACACAATAAATGTGCATACACGTGGAGAAACTTTATCCGTAATTTAGGTGGCAGAGGTTCTTGTATATTCTTGTATATATATGTACATTTTACACGAAAACAATAAAATGTCATGTTAGTTATTGTAATGTCCGAACGTTTATTACACATTAATTATGTCAAGATTGCACATGCCTTCGGAAAAGTTGCCAAATTATTCTGATTATTAACGTGTTACTTTGGCGATTTTTATGTTCTATTTTTGATAATCAACGCCATGTGGACGCCTTTTCAAACACTTTTTCATTATTATATATGTATCTATGTATGTATTATTATGTTTATGTAATTAAGTATGTACTATATCTAATGATATGGTAGTATTACTATTAAGTAAATGCCATTATTAGTTTGTAAGTATTTCGGTTCCTAATGAAATTCTTTTATCTTGCACTACACTTATCATGTTGTCTTTCTTTATTTCTGCTTGTTGTCTGGAAGAGATCGTTTACTGCGATAAGACCGCCTATTGTACAATATGCTTTCAATGTTTCCCAATATTTGTTTCTGTCATTGGTGTGCAATAAAGAGTATTTATCTTATCTTATCTTATGCTAATCTTAGGTATAAATTTTCTCTAGTTTCCTCAGTCAGTTGAACTGCGCGTTAATTAAACCCAGTACCGACGTTATAATGTCAGTCCGAAAGCGACGATCTAACCGGGCACTCAAAATAATGACTGACAAATTTTAATATTGCACTTAACTCGTTACTATCAAGGTTCCTTACATATATATAGAAGGCCTTACAACAACTCGTAAAAGAAACTATATTAGTTTGGCGTACTTTGTAACTCGTAAAATAAATTTAAGATTTGCGTATTCGGTATTACTTGTGCAAACACCGTATATGGGAAATTAACAATAATTGAAGTAGTAATACTGGTTTTAGGCATACAGAAATACCGAGTACCTAACTAGTTCAAAAAAAAAACACACAATAAAAATTACGTTAAATATATGCAAGTTGGTAAAAAAATATTATTATTATTCCCTGTGGGTCTATACATAATATACAAGTTTGAAGCCTATTATTCATTCCGAAAAGAAGCTAGAGACCGGGAACGAACAGACAGAAAGACAAACAGCAGTTTGTCAGCAGTGCGAAATCCATTTTCCTTATGACGACAGCGTTATAAAATTTCGCAAAACAATAAGAGGCTATAGGGCGATGTCTTTCTTATAATCGTTGTTGCCTGCAATATTTGCTACGGACAAACTCTCTACATTTAATTGCTAATTGCTAATGTGGCGGAGGAACCAAATGACAACGTTTAAATGTTTCTTTTTTTAATAATGCATGTTTTTTATAGGACTAAATCTACAAACAAACACATGGGCCACCTGATGGTAAGAGATCACCGTAGCCTAAAGAAACTTTCAATTTACAGCGTATCACTCGCAGTTGCTGAGTATAAAAATCAGCTTCTTTTTGTAGGGCCGGGGAGAGCACATTCAAAAGCATATCCAAAGAGTTAGGGATCCTTCCATACGGCTCGTGGCTTCGTCGACAATCGTTACAGCAAAAGTTTGAAGGACTTCGCCTTTGTAAATCACGAGTACGCGTAGTTAGGCCTTGTTTTTAAGATAGCTGAGTCGCTAGAGATCGCTAGGCCTACAGAGAAGTCCAGAACGTAAGTGTAGAGCTAAAGCGAAAGGGTCAAAAGAGTACCTACATTCGATTTAAGACACAAGTTTCGTGACTGTGCTCAGCAATGAATCTTCTTAAACTGATTTATGCTTCTAGTAGACAAAAAGAAGCTGCTGAACCATTGATATATTCTTGCGGGAAGTACATATAAAGGCTTTCGAAAAATAAGATGCTGAACCGCTGTCTAGACAAACAACCAGTGCCTCTTCATGAAATGGGCGTAGAACATTGAGTATGTTCTACGCCCATTTTTTCACTTTATCAGATAATAGTTCAGATTCATTTCTCATCATTTTACACTTTTATATTGTTATCATCGCGACCTTATGGATGCATTTGAAATTATTTCAATGATACTACAATTACAACACACTCGAAACAAGGCACTCTTTTTTTGACGCGCCGACTGGCGTGGTTAGCAGATGACGATGAGTTCGATTTCCACCCAGGACAGATATTTGTGTGCATGAACTTGTCTGTTTGTCCTGAGTCTGGGTATCTATATAAGTATTTATTTACAAAAGTAAAGTAGTTTATGTAGTATATCAGTTATCTGGTCTCCATAGTACAAGCTCTGCTTAGTTTGGGATTAGATGGCCGTGTGTGAATGTTCTAAGATATTAATATTTATATTGTTATCATCGTCATCTTATGCATGAATTTTAAGTTATTTAAATAATACTACTATTTCAAGAGTGGCTTCGAGTGTATTTTGTATTTTACAACAGAAAAGTAAGTATTCAAATTATGACCTAAAAATTAGTTTTGAGTCCAATTCAAGGTAAATTTAAATGGCTTAGTTTTTTTTATACTGATTCAAGACATCATTCTAGAAATATATTTCATCAGTTGTTATTGGTTCCGGGATCAAAGTACTACATCAAAGTAAACCGGCAGTCTCCAGGCCAGGAATAACTATGATACGTAGCTATTATGTATCATACTTGTTCCTGGCCTATGGAGACTTCTGGCTTGCTTTAATGTCTACTACTTTGTTGCAATAACGAAGTCTAAACAAACTTAAGAGCTCCAATCAGTACATTACTTAAAGTTCTACGCATCGATAGTATCCAGCATCATTATGGCACATGATGAAATGCTAGTATAACGTTAAAATTTACTTTATACTAAATTTATATATAAATCTAAATATATTTTACTAAATTGTTATAAATATTAAATAATATTGTGAATACAATACATAAATATTATTAAAAAAATACGGAGCTCTTAAATTCTTAATTTATTAACAACTAACTGTGCCCCGCGGCTTTACCCGCGTTAAACTTTATAAATTATAGCCTATGTGTTAATCCAGGATGTCAGCTAACTCCATACCAAATTTTATTAAAATGGCTCCCATCTTTTATACGTGAAGAACACTCACACAGTCACACACTCACAAAACTTTCGCCTTTATAATATTAGTGTGATTTTTATGTAAATAGACTACTAGTAATCCGAAATAATCATAACTGCCTATGCCAAAACACATACTCAGCCGTCGTATTGCTAAACCAAGAAACGTGAAAATAGATACGATTTCGTGAGTGTGTTGGTTGACGTGGTTCGTAAATGTTTGCCATTCAAGCCGGTGGTCGTGGGTTCGATTCCCACCCGGGACAGAGATTTTGTGTGCATGAACATGTCTGTTTGTCCTGAGTCTGGATGTAATCTATACATATAATAAAATCGTAGGAAAGTCAAAACTGTACATTGAATATTTTTTAAAAAGGATACTTGGGGGTTATCTACAATTGATATCGAAGCCAAAAATATAGATTTTAGAATTTTTGTCTATTTGTCTGTATGTATGTCCGGGCTAAACTCAAAAAGTACTGCATGAATATTACTAAGAGGTCGGGTCAACATATAGGCTACATATTATCACGCTATCATCTACGGGGGAGGAGCTGTGATAATTTATCAAGTTTAACGCGGGGCACAGCTAGTTATCTCTATGAACGGTATTTACAAAACAAAAGTAGTATATCAGGCGGATTCCATTGTACAAGTGGCGGTGTGTGAATAATGTCCCAGTATATTATTATTATTATTAACCATACATTAAAAAATATAAGCACGTGAAAATGGAAATTTCTAATTGCCTACCTAACCTAAATAGGTGATATATACCAAAATTAGATGTACAGACGCCAGCACATCAAGCTATCCCAATCTGTCAAATTTTCCCAGTTGAAAGTGAACCTTATGCTTATGTGATAAAGTTTAAAATCTATTAAAGATATTTGACAGATTGGGTTAACTGGATATGCTGGCGTCTGTACTTCTGTAAAAAAATCAGATAACATCATATTTTTGTCTATCGTGCACATAACACAAATCAACGTATTCAGTAAGCTTAATTTTAACCAGCGCTTCTGGTATACCGCACACTACTTTCTCTGTAAACTACAATGCACCCATCTATGGACTGACCGCGAGCCTTGTTGCTTAACATCGCCAATCACTTACGGACCGGTGAGAGCATCTGGCTATGAGATTATATAGCCAAGTGGTCAGGTCAGAGAAAACGGTTTTACTCCATTGCTAACAGCAGATGTATGTAGGGAATTAAACCTCTTCCCAATGAACATGATGGGCTGGCGGTTTTGCATCTTCATTTTCAACATTAAACGAAAATAAAATAAAATTCGTTTATTTCGGACCGGAATCCATAGTGTTAGTAACAATAATCTTAAAAAAAAACAAAAAAAAAATAAAATGCCTACTAATACAAAAGTGACTGTACAACAGAAGATCGATAGTACCCGTGCGTTTTCCTTTACCCCATAGTCACCAAAAGTTTCCCCAATTTGATAAAGTAATTTCAGTTATTATATAATATCTGATCAGCTTCAGTTCAGTTCATAGTGTCTTCTGCATTTATAAAACTATTTTATGCCCCATACGGTCAGAAAAATAATCGTAATAAACAATTTTGGGTAATTTTCCATTCTCGATAGAATAAAGTTCGCTTTCAGTCACAATATTTTTAGATGACTCGACTATAAATGTATTAAAAACATCAATTTCTAGTGTGAAGTATCTATTAATTGTGTAATGCTTGTAAGCCCCAAGGATACTTTTTAGAAGAAATCCACCATTAACGGCATCATCGTAAATTGAAGTAACCGTACTGTCACTCAGTTTGCGTACTTTACGTTGGTAACAGAAAGAGACAATTTTAGTTATTAAGAAAATTGAGCTCCTCAAATGACTACTACCTACCTACTATTTTATCACATGTTACGAAATTATTGATTTAAAAATATTTATAAGAATAACTTGTTATGAGACATTATGTGTAATACATAGCCGGATGGAGGCAAAAAATCATATCACAAATATAAAATATCCCTTTGATCTTGTACATGTCATAAAGGAAACGGCTACTAGGAAGAAAAGCGTTTACATTATATCGAATAACTTTAACAGTATTTATGTATAAATAAAAACCCAAGGTCGAATGTGCTACGTAGTTCCCACGTAGTACCTGCTTACGTAGAAACTCGTCATACAGACTATATTTTAAGTAGCAACTATTTAATGGTTGTCTGAGTGTCATGTTTATAAATAAAGTTTAAAAATGTGACGTAATCAACCAAGTGTTTAGAAAGTTCTTCATTGATTTGAGTTATATAACATTTGGAAGGCGATGTATGTCTCTTATTA
The DNA here is from genome assembly GCA_951640165.1 of Pseudoips prasinana. NCBI lineage: Eukaryota > Metazoa > Arthropoda > Insecta > Lepidoptera > Nolidae > Pseudoips > Pseudoips prasinana. The sequence continues at coordinate 10,167,129 of OX621241.1, read as the reverse complement.
CGTCAAGTGGACACAATAGTTAAACTATACATATAAATGTTTATATTTATATATACGAGTTAAAGATCGTCTGCCATATTTTTGTAGCATACAGTTGCAGTGCTTGAACATTAACAATTAAAGTTAACAGAAATATAGTGTGAAATCAATTAAGTAGATTTAGAACCAACTAGTCTTTTATTACTCGATCGATGAATAATGAAAAGGCTTACTTGATAAATATTCGTATTCCCGTAGCAGTGCTACGGCGTAACAAGACGTAGCCAAATGTGACTAACTTAATGAAGTCAAATTTTATGATAATATCACTATATCTTTATGCTGATTCTGTATTCTCGATATAATTCAATTGTAATCAAGCTATTTATACTTCTAGTAACTGTAATGTATTATATATTCTGTTTAATTGTCTAGTATGAATGAAAATATATTTTATCAAGTGCTGTGCTGTCGAACAGTAATATGATAAAGAAACATTTATGCTTATTCTTTTCGAAATATACGATAGTAAATAATGTAACACATTTTATAAACTGTTTATTTGGAAGGTTTATAAGATTCTTTTAGGTTATCTAAGCTCTGTAAGTGAATCTTTGGACACAAGGGTTAAAATATAGCTATTTAACAGTGTCTATAGACAGAATGGCCTATCACGATCTATGATATTAGAACCCATCGGTAAATAGTTCAGTTAAAAAAATATGGTACCGATAAATAATGAAGCTCGTGATCATTCTATTCATGTCAATCACTTCAAAATTTAAAATTACTATTTTTTTTTACATGATATCACGGCAAACGAGCATGTTGACCACCTGATTGCAAGTGAACACCGATGCCTATGGAGACTCGCAACACCAGGGGAGCCGCAAGTGCCTTTAAGAAATTAAAAAAAGAAAGTTACTGCGAGCTCCGTAGTTACTTTCGTTCTTTCCATTCTTAATTATCTATAATTTATTTACATTTTATAAATAATGTTCCAAAAAATACCTAGTAAGAATTTGAAAGGGGTTCTTATATCGTCCTATATACCACCAGTCCGCACGTGGACTTCAGTTTTATAAAATCAAAGGCATACCTACTTCGGCGACGAGAGCCAAATAGAACTTTATTACGTCGTAACGGAGCTATTTATTTTTTTATTGTGTTTTGATGATGTAACCTTTCTTTATGTCTAACGTACTTTGCTTTCGGGCTGAAGTACAATTCCATTCTGCTATGCACGGGAGCATTTTCATTGAAAAGAATATCTTTCCAAAAGCTTTTATTATTGAATGCAAATCTTGTCCATTCAATTATTTACACAAAAATAACATCCAATTTGGTTGAGCCGTCTTCAATTATGATGTCGGCAATCCTTAAAATAGAAATTACGAATAAGTACAAGCAGATACTACCTATATAAGTTATTATTTATTCATGTTCATGGGCGTATAGCAAGAATAATAATTATAATAATATCCATATAGAATAATAATTTATAAAATGGGAAATTATTTACACACGGCAATCTGATCCCAAACTAAGCAGAGCTGGCACTATGGAAACCATATAACTGATATACTGCATATACTACTCTTTTCTTTTGTAAATACATACTTATATAGATAATTACACCCAGACCAGGACAAACAGACATGTTCATGCAGACAAATATCTGCCCTGGGTGGGAATCGAACCCACGACCTCTGGCGTGGAAAGCCAACACGCCCGTCAGAGTAAGTACAAAGATGCATATAAATAAACAGGAAATATATTATTTAATTTGCCGCGAGACTAATTTCTCGCGGGCCTGCTGGAAAATTAACAGATACTACACCTATATAAGTTACTAGCTGTGCCCCGCGGTTTTACCCGCGTTAAATTTTATAAATTATGCTAGCTCCTCCCCCGTAGGTGATAGCGTGATAATATGTAGCCTATATGTTGACCCGACCTCTCAGTAATATTCATCCAAAATTTTAAGTAAATCCATGTAGTACTTTTTGAGTTTAGCCCGGACATACATACATACAAACAGACACACAGACAAAAATTCTAAAAACTGCATTTTTGGCTTCGATATCGATTGTAGATCACGCCCCAAAATTCCTTAAAAAAAATATTCAATGTACAGTTTTGACTTTCCTACGATTTTATTATATTTATAGATTATTTATGTATTTAATAATACATGTTCATGGGCAAATAACAAGAATAAGTACAGAGATGTGTATAAATAAACAGGAAATATTAATATAACATTTTCAGCCCGCGAGATCAAAAAAAATCTAATATGTACATATATTTATTTTAATGTTATTTAAAAACAACAAAAACTATTTACCATAGTAAATAGTTTTTGGGGATAGCATATAGGGAAGTTCAGTTCAGTTGATCACAAGAAGGTACTCGTATCTCTGTCTTTTCAGTAGACAGTCCGTTTAGCCGAGTATGTTGGTCAAGAGCATTTAGCCGGGTTTCGCTAAAACGACAAGCACTTATTTAGCTTCACCTGTACCGGTTTGTCTGATCCAATCTGACAAGATAAATTTGATCATTAATTTGTATACATAATGTTAGTCAATACTATATGACATGAGTTAGTTCATGGAGCCCGAAGGTGGTTAAGAGAACCCAACGCAAATTTCGACTTATCCATGACGTAGATACTTTCCATAAATTTGTGTTATCTATTTTTTTTTCTTTTTTTTATATTTGTTTACTGTTATTTGTTTTTTTTGTAATTATTACAGTTCTTAAAAAAATGTTTCCCGAATAATCACCCAAGATTTATTTTCAATTGATTATAAATGAAGAGAACATGTCCACCACATAAGTACTTTTTTGTTAATTTGGTTTATGTCTTTTACTTTATATATTGGAACATTGTTTTTTTTCCTTTGTATTTACGGTTCATTTCCAGTGGTTCATATTAGGTCTTTACCTATGAAATTGCCGTTCTGCAGTACTGGCCATTTCAAATCAAAATAATTTTTGTTTGGCTAAGAATTCTAATTTCAAATTAATTTTATTTTAAAAACATGGATTCTTTTTTCCAAAAGTAGTCATTTCTTTATTGATTAGTGTTACATTTTCATCGCATTTCAATCTTTTTCGTCATCATGGATACGTTAAAAATTCGAGTAATTATGGAATATGAGTACCGTCGTGGCAGCAACGCGGCACAAGCGGCACGCAACATCAACGACGTTTACGGAGCTAACACTACAAACCAACGCACCACCTGTTATTGGTTTGCTCGCTTCCGTTCTGGAAATTTCGACCTGAAAAATGAACCTCGCGGTCGTCCGAAGACTTTGGTCGACAATGACGAATTAAAGGCGGTTGTGGAAGCTGATGATACACAATCTACGGCTGAATTAGCAGCAGCTTTCGACGTTAGCGTCAAAACAATATTGGTCCATTTGCGTCAAATTGGCAAGGTAAAAAAGCTTGACAAATGGGTGCCCCACGAACTCAATGATCGCCAGCGCGAAGTACGCGTCGAGACGTGCCTTGCACTGCTCAACAGACACACAAATGAAGGAATTTTGAACCGCATTGTTACCTGCGATGAAAAATGGATTCTGTTTGATAACCGCAAGCGCTCAGCAAGTTGGTTGGATCCTGGTTCAGCACCTAAACAATGCCCTAAACGAAAACTTACCCCTAGAAAAGTGATGGTCACTGTTTGGTGGTCTAGCGCCGGTGTGATTCATCACAGCTTCTTACCAAACGGGGTGAGCATTACTGCAGATGTGTACTGTGAAGAACTGAGCACAATGATGGAGAAGCTGGCGCATCTCCAACCAGCATTGGTCAATCGCTCGTCTCCGCTGCTCCTGCACGACAACGCGCGACCTCATACTGCACAGCAGACGGTCTCCAAGTTGCAAGAACTGGGGTTGGAAGCTCTCCGTCATCCGCCCTACTCACCAGACCTTGCGCCTACAGACTACTACTTTTTCCAGAATTTGGATAACTTCTTGGCGGGAAAAAAATTCAATACCCGAGAGGCAGTACAAAATGCCTTTGAAGAATTTGTTGCCTCCCGTCCAGCTGATTTCTTTAAGAAGGGCATCAATAAACTGCCACTGCGATGGCAAAGATGCATTGATTGCATGGGTGATTACTTCGATTAATACAAATAAAAAAATTCATGAAAAAAATTCGTTTAAATTTTTTCATACAAAACGGCAATTTCATAGGTAAAGACCTATTATTATCATATATTCATATACAATGATTTGTGAAGGTAGGGAAACAAAAACAAGATATTTCTAAATGCATTCAACTGAACCTAATCGATCTGAAATTCAAATATTCGATCGATATTTATTTTTATGTCGGTGGTCTACAGGGTCTAATAATAAAGTTGTGATGCAAGGATTTGAAATCTATCATAGTGCCTTGATGACGCACGAATCTTCATTAAATCTAATTCTTATTTATTCAATGACAATCGCCGCGTTTGATTAGCTAATGTCAAGTGATATATGATCTTCTAGACGGTATTTCTATAGATACTTGTATTACCTACCGTACACAACTATCACGATAGAATAAATTAACGTAATATTATATACTAAAATTGTTATGATCATTTCCATATGTCGTGTAATTTTAATGAAAGATAGATCTAAGATGATTACCCATAAATGGTCTTAAGAGTATTAAAGGGGATTTATAATACTCTTAAGACTGTTGATAGTATCTACGGGCCTATTGGCATGCTTAGTAAATACTTGCCTTTTACATCGCTAATCGTGGGTTCGATTCCCACCCAGGACAGATACTTATGTGCATGGGCATGTCTGTTTGTCCTGAGTCTGGGTATAATTATCTATACACGTATAAGTATAATATTCAAAGTTTAATAGTCAGAGGTTACCTTGATTGTAACTGGTGCGGTTGCTCTCCTGGTAACGCGGGTACGCGATACCGGCTTCTCGAGCCACCAATGCAGCATCCCCTCGTTTCCGCAACATTGGTGTCCCCATCTTTTCCATACCTCTCCCGTCTCGTGGTAGAGTTCACAGTGAAAGGATTTTCGGAAAGCTAACGTAGCAGTCAAGAAATACCGACTAGTGATGGATTCGATCGGGTAGGTGCCACGACTCTACCTATTTCGGTCGAATAGCAGCAATGTGTTCCGGCTGAAGGGTAGAGATAGCCGTTCCTGTCCTCCCATATCCTACCCTTTGTGAGGGGTGAGGTTCGGGCGGCTCTCGAGGTGAGAGGTGAGTCAAGGACCCGATAGGCTCGTTGGAAATGGCAAGCTGACGCGGAGTTCAGGGAGACCTTGTGGGAATGGTTCCGTCGGCCACCTGCCGGACAGTAGGGGACCCGAACCTGGGTATAACCTATCCAGGAGGCTTTCCCGCCATCCGGTGAAAATCCCGTCATGTACCGTGCCGTTGTGCCGGATTGGGAGAACGGAGTGGAACCCAGCGGTTGCAAGCGGGGGGCATCGGGGGCCCTTCCGTGCCCCGTGTCGCCAGTCCGCCGAGTTTTAAACCCCGCACAATTTCTTTGGGTGTCGCCTTGACCCTACCCCTCGTAGATGCAAAGCCGCGGCACGGGTCGAGCGGGCGGAGCGAGCCCGGCAAGTGCAAGGGGGCACCTAGCTAGTGCGCACCGCTCATCTAAATCAACAAATTGCACGGCTTGCGGAGCGACTAATCACGGTTATGCAAGCTGTCGCTTCCGGGATTTTACGTGCAGTAGATGCCAGCGCACGGGTAATTTGCGTCGAGTGTGTCCGGAATAAACCGCTAAGCTGCCAACCTGTGTGTCATTGTGTTCTCCCGTAGTTACACTACAGATCTCTTTACCTAACTCTCTTTTTTAAAAAATGAACCCGTAGAAAAAGATAAGGAATTCTACGGTGGACACCCATTCCACATTTAATGTGGACTTTTGCAATGTCAGGGGACTTCACAGCAATCTCGACGCCGTACATTACCACCTTGAGATGGCGCGGCCTGCCTTACCCCGGGTACGAAGTCGAACACACGTTCATTCGGAAAGCCGGGGTGTGCGTTTTCATACGGGATGATATTTGTTGTCGCCGACTTCGGGGCCTCGAACAGGGCGACCTGTCCATATTATGGCTACGCGTAGACTATGGAGGGCTCACCCGAATCTACGCGTGTCTGTACAGGTCCCCTGGCAGTGATCCGGGATCGATTCAACTCATCGAGAACGTCCAAAAGGGGTTTGACCTAATATTGGAGCAGTGTCCGTCCGCGCAGGTGGGGGTCCTTGGAGCTTTCAACGTCCACTACAAAGAGTGGTTGGGATCGCGGACCACTGACCTCCCTGGTCGTACAGTTTTCAATATGGCCTTGGCCTTTGGTCTCTCCCAACTGGTAATACAGCCCACTCGTACCTATATCAGACATAGAGAACCATGAGCCCTCTTTGTTGGATCTTGTACTGACAACTCATCCGCACGATTATAGGGTGGTGGTCAATACTCCCCTAGGATCATCTACATTGTCCTGCCCTTGGAAGCGACTCTGCTTTTCCACCAAATATCCTGACACATGTGCTGACTGCATCACGGAGGCTACAGGCGATGGAACTTTTTATCCCTTGTGTCAAAATTCCCGTTGGCGGCCGCAGTCGCCCCTGGTTCAACAAAGCCAGTAGGGATGCCGCGCGCCGCAAGCAGTCTGCATATCTGGTGTGGTATAAGGCCCGGAAAAGCCAAGGCAAAAGAACATGTTGCCAGAGTTGGCGAACGACTAGGAAAGTATCCTTCCGGGAGTCGCGCTTTCTGGGCGCTCGCCAAAGCTGCTCAACGCAACTTCTGCCAGTCCATTCTCCCACCACTGCACAAACAAGATGGCAGTCTGGCCCATAGTGCTAAGGAGAAGGCAGATCTTCTTTGCCAAACCTTTGCCTCAAACTCTACTTTGGACGATGCGGGTGCCATACCCCCTTCCATCGCATGGTGTGATTGCTCTCTGCCCGAAATCCGCGTAACGCAACGTGCGGTTAGGCGGGAGCTTAAGCTCCTAGACGTTCATAAGCCGAGCGGGCCGGACGGCATGCCTTCAGTGGTGCTAAAGACATGCGCCCCTGAGTTGACCCCGGTTTTAACGTCTTTACCGTCTCTCTTGTAGCGCTAAAAGGGTTCCATCTTCGTGGAAGGTAGCCAACATCCACCCTATTCCCAAAAAGGATGACCGGTCGGACCCTACGAACTACAGGCCTATAGCGGTACCATCCTTGCTATCCCAGGATGATCAACGCACTCTGGGCTCACTCAAAAAGCAAGATGGTACATATGCCACCTCTGACGAAGAAATAAGCAAAATACTTATTGAAACACACTTCCCAGGCTGTCATATATCTGATAACATCGACTGGGAAACATCTGTGGAAAACAAACCGAACCCAGTAGACTGGAAAACTGCTGATGAAATAGTAACAGCAGACAGAATTACATGGGCAATAAAAAGTTTCCTCCCATTTAAGTCAGGAGGCTTGGATGAAATATTCCCAGCACTACTTCAATGGGGATATAAAACCTTAACGCCCCATCTACTAACAATATACAAAGCCTGTATTGCACATCATTACATTCCTCGTCAGTGGAGGGAAGTGAAGGTCATCTTCCTTCCGAAACCGGGAAAAACCGACTACACCCTGGCGAAATCATACAGACCAATCAGTCTAACATCGTTCCTGCTAAAGTCTCTAGAAAGACTGGTAGACAGATACCTCAGAGACGGAGCACTACAACGCACGCCACTACACCGACAACAACATGCCTATAGAACAGGAGAATCAACAGATTCGGCCCTGCACTCAGTAGTAGGAACTATAGAGACAGCCCTAACTGACAAATTGATGACACTAGGAGCTTTCATTGACATTGAAGGAGCTTTTGACAAAACAAAATTCTGTAGCATAAAGCACTCGCTTGCCAAATTCGGAGTGGATCAAACCACCAGTGGCTGGATTATTAATATTATTAATAATAATAATAATATTAATAATAAATTGATTCAAAAATGTGTACAAAATTGACACATTGACAACCTCCTAAGGCTGAGAGCTATAAGGTTTACGGTAAACTCCACCACAAGAAGCATCGTAGCAAAAGGGTGTCCCCAAGGTGGGGTGCTCTCCCCCCTACTATGGAATATAGTGGTGGATGACCTAATACGATGCCTAAACCAAAGATGATACTACACTGTTGGCTATGCTGACGACATCACGATTCTGATAAAAGGCAACTCGGAAAACATAGTATGTAACCGTATGCAGTTAACCCAAACGGTTAACCCAAAGAAAACAGAATTGGTCCTATTCACAAACAAGAGACAACCAAACGGTTGTCCCTTTTTTTGTGAATAGGACCAATTCTGTTTTCTTTGGGTTAACCGTTAGTTCGTGTAGGTCGCACCATTTTTGCACGATTTTGAAGGCGGAAATTGGGTAGGTCCGAGATGTTTATCTCGGACCTACCCAAATTGTTTGGCACCGAACTGACTCTCTGCACTGAGGTTCAATACCTAGGGATAACGCTTGATAGCAAGCTTAACTGGAACAAACACATGGAAGTGAAAATTGACAAGGCCCGAACGACCTTCTGGCAATGTAGAAGACTTATAGTGAAAAAGTGGGGCCTAAGACCATCCATAACCCTCTACAAAATGTTAATACTCCCCATGATAACGTATGGTGCCGTTGTGTGGTGGCCCAGAACACAGCTAAACACGGCAAAAACAAAACTCCAGAGCTTCCAAAGACTAGCATGCTTAGCAACTACCGGCAGCATGAGAACGACTTCCACAGCTGCACTAGAGGCCCTATTAAATCTCAGACCATTGCACCTGGTTATCCAACAAGAGGCCGCAGCTACAGCCATAAGGCTCAGCAAAACTGGCCTGTGGAAGCAAAATTATAGGGAAAATCACACGCGCATCATGGATGAAATTAAGAAGACGCTCCCAATGATGGACGCTATATGTGACATAATCCCTAAAACCTTCATATTTGATAAAAACTACGACATCCAACTTCAAGAGGAAGCCAAGGACAGCTCTGGCACAAATGAAGTTCGGATATATACTGATGGTTCGAAAACAAACAGAGGCACAGGAGCCGGCGTCTTCTCCAACGACCTCAACATCAACATATCAACAACACTTAGCAGTCTAAATTCTATTTTCCAAGCGGAATGCGTGGGAATAACACTAGCAGCAACAGCAGTCAAGTCTCGAGATGTACATGGTAAATCCATACGCATAATCTCAGACAGTGCCTCTGTGCTTCAAGCCTTAAAGAGCAACCAATTCAACAGTGGACTCATTCTGGAGTGCCACGGTGCGCTTGAAAAGATCTCAACAACCAACAAGGTCACAATACAGTGGATAAGAGGGCACAGTGGATCTCTAGGAAATGACACTGCGGACCAGCTGGCAAGAAAGGGATCGGAAACGACAACAATGGGACCTGAACCCATTGTACCCATACCCTTTAACCAACTGAAAACATGGCTGTGTGAGAAAACCACACAAGAACATGAAAAAGAGTGGATAGATCTGGAATCATGCAGACAGACAAAAGAATTTCTACCATCTCTGAACAAACGCCTGTCGCGTAATCTATTACACCTGAACAGGAAGGATCTACGCATGGTGATAGGCACAATTACCGGACACTGCACGCTAAACAAACACCTCTTCAAGATTGGCGTCACGGACAGCCCCCTGTGCAGAGGGTGCATTGAAAATGAAGAAACACCAGCACACGTAATGCTACACTGCAAGAGCGTCGCTTACCAACGGGCGAAGTTCCTGAATGATCCGAAGACACTGCAGGAGGCCCTCAAGCCAGGCTTTCGTGGTCTCCTGGACTTCTGGATGGAACTAAAATGGTTCGAGTAGCCAAACAAGTATCACGCACAATGGCCCAATTGGGAGGCTAAGTGCGGAAACCTATCGCCCAACTAACTAACTAACCACCCTTGCTGTCCAAGGTCATGGAGAAAGTCATCAACTCTAAGCTCCTACAATACCTAGAGTACCGCACGGTCTCCTTGAACTCCGCACTGTTACTGGCCGGAATACTCCCACTCGACATCCGCATACAAGAGGCAGCCGCCCTGTATGAGTCGAAGAGGGGAGTACCCCGGCTAGAATTATCGGGCAGGGAGATCGAGCGGAGAGCAAAATACGTGGCGAACGGTCACCCGGCGACTCATATGAGCCTCGAGTTCATGAGTCTGGTGGACCAAGACGACTTGGATGCCAACAACACCCAAGCCGTCCGAATATTTACAGATGGCAGCAAAATTGATGGCAAAGTAGGAGCCTCGCTATCCTTTTGGAATAGTGAAGCCGAAACCAAGTCAATAAAATTGAAGCTGCCATCATACAGCACGGTCTACCAGGCGAAACTTCTGGCCATATGCAGAGCCACAAAGGAGACCATAGCCAGAGCCGAGCGGACCTTCGGCATATACAGCGATTCAAGGTCCGCACTGGAATCAATCCAGAACTACGCCTCCTATAACCCACTAGCGGTCGAAGCCCGCAAGAATCTGCGGACTGCATTTGACCAAAGCAAAACTGTGCATTTGTATTGGATCAAAGCTCATGCGGAACTTGCGGGAAACGAACGCGTCGACCATCTGGCCAAAGAAGCCGCCCTTCACCTTAAAAATACACCAAACTACGACAAGTGCCCGGTCTCATTCGCCAAGGGACTCATTCGCAAGGAGTCCCTTGATGAATGGAACCACAGGTACAAAACCGAAGAATCAGCTAAAACCACTAAGATGTTCTTACCTGATGCCGTTGAAGCCTACCAAATTATCAGAAAATTAAACATCAATAATAGAGTAGCACAGATGTTGACAGGGCATGGAGACTTCTCCGAATACCTGACCCGGTTCAAATGCAAGGAGAACCCGGAGTGCATTTGCGACCCAGAGGAGGATGAAACTATACAACACCTCCTCTTCGAATGTCCAATGTACGGCCGAGAAAGGTTCAATTATTTAGAGCAACAGACGGGGACAAAGGTATGCAGGGACGGAGCACACGCGCTAATGAAGGAAAACAAAAGTCGGAACCTCTTCATTCAGTTTGGCCAATCCATCGTAGAAGGGGTAAACGAACGGAACAAATAGAATAGTTTCTAGAAGGCTACGAAAGAAAAGTACAAAAAAGAGGGTGCAGGTCCATATTTTTAATTAAATTTGACACCTGCAAAGAAAGAGAAACTATATGAACAGTCTAGAAACAAAATTATATTTAATTCTAATAAAACATACTCATAACGTTCCCAAATAATAAACCCTAGCCATGAATGTTTTAAACTATTTAATTTATAAGTAAACTATACAACCTATTATTTATTAAGAAATTTTACGTGAAATTATACAACACATTTTAAAATATACAATAATAATATGATAACTACTTATACATTTTAAATTAAACATGACAATTAATAACTATTTATATGAATAAAAAAGCACCACAAACATTGTAATAAAACTGAGGCATAATAAATAACATCCAGAATCCTAAATAAAATTTTAACATAAAATAACTTAAGAAATTTATTTAAAGACAGTTATAATCTAAAGTAAAACGATTCTGACCAATAAATAAAGATTCTGACAATGTCAGAAAAAAAAAATGTCAAAAAAAAAATCGTCAGTATGGCTTCCGTCACGGTCACGTTTAGCTGGTGATCTTCTAGTGTATTTGACACACCGTTGGGCACAAACCTTGGAAAGCAAGGGTGAGGCTCAAGCCCGTAGCCTTGACATCGCCAAGGCATTCGATAGGGTCTAGCATAAGGCTCTTCTATCGAAGCTACCATCATATGGAATCCCGGAGGGACTCAACAGCTGGATCACCAGCTTTTTGGATGGTCGGAGCATTAACGCTTTGCTTCGGCAGCTAAACCATTAACGCTGGCGTACCACAAGGCTCGGTGCTCTCCCCTACGCTATTCATTCTGCATATCAATGACATGTTATCTATGGAAAACATGCATTGCTATGCGGATGACAGCACGGGTGATGCGTGGTATAGCGGCCACCATAATGTCTCTCGGAGCTCGGTACAAGAGAAACAGTTGCAACTTGTATCTGAAGTCGAAGGTTCTCTCGGGCGGGCCTATGAATGGGGTGTTGAGAACCTAGTCAAGTTTAACCCCAATAAGACACAAGTGAAGCGAAGAAGGACCCATTTGTCGTAGCGCCCCAATTCCAAGGGGTTGATCTCCGTGTATCCGAGAGTATTGGGATCCTTGGAAACGAAATTTCGAGCTCCTGCCAATTTATTTGTAACCAAGGATTGCACCGGGATATCTCAATTGAGTATGCTGTGCTCTTCCACATATTTCATAGGTTTACCTCGAAGTTTGCATCATTTGCCTCTTTGCATTCACCGTTGACAATAAGATCCTATGGTGTCATTGCTTTGCTTCTTTTTCTTTTTTTATAAAGACAACGCCCGCACTAGGGAATCTAATCCCTGTGTCGCGGGGTACTTTACAATCATATAATAGACGGACACAAATTACATCCAGACTCAGAACAACTATTTATGGGTCACACAAATAGTTGTCCGGCGCGGGACTCGAACTTGCGACTCGAAGCGGCGAGGTGACTGTCTTAGCCGCTGCGCCACACGTGCAGTAAAGAGGAAATCAAGAAAGGAAATATATATGGATATTATTTGGGCAGCGATATGGCCTAAAAATTTGATAAATGTAGGTACCCATTTCCCTCCTTTCTTTCTTTATGTTCTTTTATATAATATAACCTTCTGATTAATATTTTATCATAATAATATCACTCCTTTCAAGGACACGATATTACTTATGCTGGCACTTTGGGGTCTCTACCCCAAAGTGCCAGCATAAGTAATATCGTGTACAAGGACGTAAGCACCGAGCGCATTAGTTTTATTCCGCCAGTTACCTTCTCATAACTCGAGGGCTGGCACTTACTTATATATATATATATATATCCCGTAAAAGGCAACTAAGGGATAGACTAGGTGTTTGAGAGTGTGCGGAAGTCCTGCAGGTCTTAGCAGGATAAAAACAGCGTGTTTGTATAAATCTGTATTACGATTTTACAAGGAATAAACATGAACGGAAAATACAGTGATTCGCGTGTGACTGTCGCGGCGGACGGTGACGCAGTGCGGGGCGCACCGGTGCGCGAGGCGCGGTGCGCTGTGTCCCGCCCCCTCGCCTCCTCCGTCGCCTGCGCTGACTATTGTTCTAGACACTAGGTAGAAGTAATAGTAGATAGACTTTTACGGGATGGTATGGGGTGACCGTGTTATTCTTTCTAGGCCGGAAACCACACGGCTATGCTACTGTAACGTAACACAAGGTATCTAATATTTTCTTATAAAGGCACTATTTGGGTTAAAGTACCAATTTAAAATAAGTCTTCGCACGGGTAGATATGTAGATTAAATATACATTATATTTAATCTATCTACCCATGCTATGGCGCTATGGCGAGTCATCTCTAAAACATGGACTTAGCCACTTAGAAACATTCTTCTATCCTTTTTCCTTGTAACATTCACGTCAACTGTATTTCTTGTCATTGCACATTTAAACATAAGATGCAATTATAATATTTTATTATTATTAAAATCTGTTTTGAAATATGCAAACGAAGCTATTTTGAAGTGTTACACCCCAAGTCGGACTATTTTGTGAATTATACAAAACTAAATAAATAACTTGAATAAAAAAACTTTTCTTAATACTAGTCGCCAGTTTTAGTAGTTTCTGGGACAGTGCTTTGACAGATGGACAGAACTGAGTACGTATACGTAATGTAAGTATTCTTTTTTTTAATACTTCACTACCGAACTCTAAAAACGTTGTAAAAATTAAAACACATAAGCGACAAAAACAAGCGCTACCGTAGACGTAGGTTCTAGCTACCCCATAGGTGACTCCTGGTATTTTGGTTCTGTGTGTGAGTTAGGATACCAGAGCTCATTGAGAGGAGATGACCTGGGCAACGCGAGAGTTTTGCTATTACTTACCAACCAGTATGCGTATACTCTATTCGACATTCTATCGGGACCAAACCCTAACTAAGCGACCTCAACCAATGTTCATTAAATAAACGCTTATATTGCTTAATGTAACTTATTGTTTAAACAAAACATTTGTGAGAACGTGCGTTCTCAAGCTTTTTATGAACAAGCATTTATTTTTAGTACGCTACGAAGTGCTACGGCGTAGCAATGCTGGGGTCTAATCGTATACTAACTGAGAAATTAATATGTATAACATTAGATCGACAGTCAGCCACCATTGTAAAAAATATATTTTATTAGTGGTCCTATTAGTCTGAACTCACTCCTGACGGGAAAACTATGCAGAATATATTAAAGTGCACTGTATGCAAAGGAGGCCTTTACTGCTTCACTGGACAATAGAAGCGAACGGCAGCTGTTGTCTATTAAATAAGATTACAAACAAAGAAATGCCTGAAGATTTTGCATTATATGCTCGCTCTACGTTAATGCGTTGTCTATAATAATAATAATAATAATAAAACATTTATTTCAGATTGTAAATTAATCCATATTTTGTTAGTAAGCGGTCTTATATCCTATGTTAGTAAATATTAATAATCTAAAATTACTATCAAGCAGCGCCTATTACTTTAGCCACCCAGTGGCTTAGTGTAGGGCTGTCATATCGCACAGAAAATGTTTTCAGAATGCTATTGTGACTATTGCGTGTTCTGTGAAGTATCGATGCGACTCTCTTGCGGATGATTGCGTGGAATCCATCTGTATAGGCCTCCGCAAACATTCCGGACACACTGCAGCGCCTCGATAGTCCCAACAGCACTCTGAAACCATTATTATATTGAACTCGGAGGGCGTTATAAGCTCGGAGCGTATACCTTGTCCACAGGCCACAGGTATGCTCGAAGTTAATACGCAAAGACGGGGGCCGCTCATCCTAGGCCCATGAGTGTCGGAGGGGGGATACGACGTATCGGATTGTGTACAGTGCCATGAAACTGTTTCTCATGAGAGTTTCAAATAAGTTTTACATTTCTAGGTAAGCCGTGATGTCATAATCTAGATCGGCTAAGACAGGATATATTTGACTGTCACGACCAAAAAAGGAGTTTGGTGTATGGCTGAGTCGAAAAAGCGTTTAGATGCTTTTTTCGTCCAAACGTAGTGTATGCTTCGAAAGTCTAAGAGGAAATTCTTTAAATTGGGAGTATTTGTTAATATTAAACAAACTCAGTATTACTTAGCAGGTTACTTGTTTCTAATCTGGATCGGCATGTGGTCACTCACATTTAGCATTTCATGTTCTGTAATGCTTATTGATATCTGATCTCGATGACGTTGTTCCACTGGGGCGCCCAAAGCTATAAATATATTTATTGAACTTTCAGATTGACAAGTGCTGGCATTTAATGCAATTCATAATTCAGGCGCATAGAAAAGTTATACTGTTGACCCGAATAGCATTTAATGCTGTCTCTCAGTACGAGGATTCTTGGGGTCTCCAATGATGGATAAGTTAGTTTGATTGTTCGTGCAAAAAATAAAAGGTCATAAGTACTATTTGCCGCGTGAGTGCGGCGGCGGTGAGAATATCATCACCCTATCTCATCCCGGGCGTATAATTCGACCCGAAGTAATATCTACCAGAGGACTGGCATTAGCTTTTTTCTGAGTACTATGACCAACATACTACGATTGCTAACTCATCTGCCAAACGTCGTGTTTATGGCATATCCCCCAAGTTGACAAATGATTACATAAAAATTCTTGTGGGAGGCTTGTCTAGCAGTGGACTTCTTAAGTCTGTAATGATGAGTACTAATTACAATTTTATTACTGTTGCTACTACTTCTAAGTGGCATATTGACTGATTAATCCTTTGATTCAAGCACTATAAGCGAACGCAGATCAAAACAGTTTTCTGTTATTACCGAATGTTTACTAACACGATTAATTACATGTCCATAAGTTTCATAACAATACGTATATAACGAAGTATGTGTTTCCTTGTTTCGCAGACAGAAATTTCATAGAATTTCGTTTTGCAGCAAATATTCCATATAATATTTGAATATTAATGCTTCAATGACTATTTACTTGAATGAAAATTATTTTGCAGGCACACAATTTAGTTAAATTTAAAATAATTTTGTGTTATCTATGGTTTGAGATATTTATATCTCATAAAGTTTGAAATGAATCTACTTTGGTTGTTTGAAGTTTTGGTTTAAAAATTCGATGAAACGAATAAGCTACTTTAAAAAAAGACAAGCAAATGCATAAATAGGTTTAAGTCTGCGAGAGAATGAGGTAAATAGATAGCAATTCGTGTCTTTGCGCCTGCGTACAACTAAGCCTTCGGAAAATGTCATAAACGACGTGGTGTATCATTCGCTTCTGTAAAGATTTGTGTTTGCTTATTAAAATAAGTTGATTAATTAATTTATGTTAATTATTTAACACATCTGTGTTAATTCGAACATACATACATAGACTCACGCCTGTTTCCCAGAGGGGTAGGCAGAGACAACGCATTCCCATTTGTCACGATCTTATCACACCTATTTTGCCTCGATTACTGTCATTATATTTTTCATACATGCTCGCCGGTATAGGGTACTCCTGACCTACCCTTTCTTGAGAACGTCTCCGATTTGGTCGAAGAATGTCCGACAGGGTCTTCCCCTTCCGGTTGTCCCATAAACAATATCTTTAACTATACAATATACCTCTCGTGTCATTTGTTCAAAGAGAAAACATGGTATCTGAATAATCTGTATCTTAAATATGTTAATAAACAAAAACTAATATTTATCATTAAATTGAAAATAATTTTAAAGTTTGGTAATAAAATTATTAAAATAATAAACCTTTTAATTCTACTATTACTCCTGATACTCACCAGTCCGTGAGCGGCGAAATAAAACACCTATGCACGTGGTCGTTCCATAGATGGGTAATCGTTAAAGTGGCTTAATTTCTGAGCATCTCTTTGCTTCGGAGGGCATGTTAAGCTGTCGGTCCCGGTTGTTGTTATTAGACAACAGTCGATAAGCATTGTCAGAGGTCTAATAATAATGATAATAATTAGCCGAATTTCGGCCACGGCGGCCAGTCTCAATAGAGATTAGTACTCAATATTATAGTGCAGAAAGATACAGGAGCACTTTCTATTACATCACTCTCATGACCCGATGGGACGCCTAGCGATACAGAAAGAGGTCACGTACAGGACCGACGGCTTTAAATGTACACAATATTATTCATTAAATAAATATGCCATGTTTGTATTTATTAAAAATACAATAGTGAATACTCTTTTAATACGATTCAAATTGAATTATTAAGCAAACGATGCATTTATTGACTAGACACTAGCACAATTAAGATGGATATATGATGATAACGCGATTTCGTAAACATTATTATTTGAACGTTATTCGATATTGACCGTATTGACATTATTAGGAAGAAAATACTAAATGTAACCTAATGGAATTCCACGTCTACCCATTATGGACAAAGTAAGAAAAAATTATAAATGTGCTCTTTGTGGACTATGTAAATATTATAATTGATATCGTAATTTTTTTTCACCCACATCATATGAAATCTACATTATACATTCCACTCATTCGAGATCTTGCATAAAATAACAAACTACTTCATTTAATATGCTAAGTTGACCCCTAACATGCTACGCCGTGCCGTAGCACTTCGTAGTACACTACAATCCACTTTTTGCATATCTACATATTAATTGTGCTACGAAAACCAATTTTCAATATCATGCTAACAATTTTGTTGCTAACGTAATTATTTCGTGACGAAAATTAATTGCCCGCACTCTTTACACAGAGATAAATTTAGGTCTAAGCTTAATAATTAATTATGTACATCTTACTTGTAGTAATTTGTAAATTAAAGGTAACGTCAACTGTTATCAGTGACTACGGAACTAACAACTTTATTTGCGGGTTGCACATATATTTTTATCCGATATTGAACCTTATTACGTGAGGTTAAGTGTCATTTGGTGTGACACGGGTTGTATTGTTGGAGCGTGTATGTTGGTTAGAGTGTGGTAGCTGGCATCGGGCCCGATGCCCACGACGGAGCTTATAAAAGAGGGCGGCAATCTGCTCCCGCGCCCGGCGCGCGCACTCCCGATTCTGTCCTCATGGGGCGCGCTAACTCCACACGATAGTACCTACAAAACAAAATAATACATTTTTATGTATAGAAAGCAGTGATTGGGACCAAGTGATAGTGATACGGTAAGTTTGTTTTCCAACGGTGTTACCAACGAAGGACTGTGATTTGTGCAGTGACTGTTCAGTGTTGCCCGACTTGCGGAATGTGCTTTTATATATCAAGAGCAAACGGACTTCGCAGTGTAAAAACTAAATAAGATATGTGACAATTATCAGGTCGAATAATAATAACAAGCGTTCTGACGCGACGCGGACGGATATTTGATTACATAAGACAGTGTTACATGGAACTAAAAGGTCTTATTATGTGGAATGTACAAAGTGCTGAGCATTCGTAATTAGAATGGCTGTCTCCAAAATTAGCACTGTAGTAAAGTCACTTGACACTTTTGTCGTGAGTAAACACATTTATTGTACCAATCTCGTCTAGACCTCTTGTTATTATATATTATTGTTATTTATATAAAACAAAGAATGTTCCAAGTAATGCTGTCTGGACACACGTCATATTTTTGAGCAAAGAAAAAAAGAATTGAAAACATCTCGATAGCTAGTGTCGAGGCCACGGGCGCCATCTTACAATATGACGTTGACATAAATTATGTGCTAGATATTATGTACTGTAGATATTTTTGTGAGAATTTCAAATAGCTGAACATTGCACCACTCAATAACCGTGAAATTTCTATTTTAAATTCCCTACATACGAACGTTTGCCAAAAAATATTATATACAAGTTATAAGTGTTTATTTAATCACGTAAATTTCTAATTTAGTATCCACTGAAATGTTTAGATACAAAGTATGTTTGGGAAATAATAACCAGAAAAAGCTTTACTACTTTAAGTTACGGGGATATCCCAATTGCAGTTTTAAGCAGAACTCGTTTCACTAATATTATTTCCTTATTACTACTTGGCTATTACAAAAATTGCAGCAAAAAATTGGTTTGATGAAACAGCAATCAATACCCGTATATCAATAAAACTAATCGAATCGATGCTTATTATGCTGAAACCAGATAGTTGTGTTTACTCAATAGAGTTCCAGCCAGCTGTAAAAATATTCTTCATTTCAGATAATAAAACCGCGAATATTTGAACAAAGCACCTAATATACGATGACGTCAATACACGCGCTATAAACGTAATATATATAATATATTCGTGTTATATATATGCGCGCAGCGATACATTAAAATATCTTGTATACGATTCTACTGTCTACGTCAGACGAGTGACTATAACGTTGGTACCTACCCAAGCTGTAAATTCTGTAGCTGCGACATTCTTTATTGTTAAAAAAATCTTTTGAAGTAGTTTATATTTTTTAATTGCAAATCTTTCAGGTCATCTTGTTTACTGATTCAATTTCGGAAGTAGGTAATAGTTGTTTTAGGTATTTGTTTCTACATATAAGTATATCTATATCTTCTACTTGAGTAACATTCTTCAATGCATTAACTCATTAAAAAATCCGCATAATAACGAATCTAAAACTACAATAATGTCGTGTATTACATTAAAGTCATCCAACTGGCATAAACTATTGTTATTAATAATAACTTTTTCCTTCCTCTGAACCATTTGAATGTGCTAAATGGATCACACTGACAGATTAGTAGCAATCAATGCCAAATACAGCTATTCTAACATTGTCTTTAAGAGGTCATTTTTCTTTAAATATACCTAGTATCGAACTTGATCCAATTCTGTGGAGTCCGCCAAAACCGCAATACAGTACTGCCAAAGCAGATGATTACGACACTCGGTACGGTAATTCTATTTTGATTATTACCTTCAGTCGTTTATTTGTAGATGACGAATAGCCTTACGATATGCTCTCTCGGTACTGAATATATTTGATATCAGAATAACATATAATATTCGTGCGCAAGCCACTACGTTGCTAGTTAAATTATCTAGGAATTTTAAAAGCTCGTTTCGATGCTGCGAATCTTGTTGAGTATGCACTTATCGATCATTATTAGTTCGTACACGTATAAATTAATGGTAAAAGATTGCCTAAAGTCAAATGAGTCAGAGGGTACGTTTTAAAATGAATAATGATATTGAACCTTGGGTTATATAGACCATGAAGAGGTCAAGTCCGATTGGTTGGCTAAAAGGAAACAGAACATTCCAAATTAATTATGATTGAGGCGACTGTATCACAAAATTGAATCCTTCTAGAATATCTATGCCGTAGTCAAAATAACATTTGTTACATAATACATCGTAACTATAAAACAGTATCGAATATAGATAAACATAATGCTTAGCGACTGTATACTGGGTAGATAGGTACCGACTGAGTCATACTACACGAATTCACATCTGGTCCTGAAAGAAACAATACAATTTCTATGAAAACAAGAGCATACATCATTAAACATGCTGTACGGATAGGGTAACTTTTTTATAGTTTAAAATTATTTAAAAAAGGAGGAATGTTTCACATACATTAAATCTTTTTTCGTAAGTTTGTTGTTTGTTAACCGAGTGTTAATTATTTTATTTAGTAAAGATTGTGAACAACAAGTTTAGAGGTCGTTAATAGTTATGTCGTAAATTCAAATTTGTACGCTGAAATTACTTCTGTACTTGGTATACAAATGGCATACATCCGGAGGATGAATCGTTGCAAAAACTTGCACTATTTACGCTGAAAGCCAAGAACAACAAACCCTACTTCGGCTGAGATGCAAGTCAATGATCTGTGCTCGAAGTAGGTCGGAACCGATTATGCCTGTGTAGCGTACCCGCATGAAACATCAAAGGCAAACTAATTAAGATACGAAATAAAATAAAAATAATGGATTGCTGCACTAATGGAAAAGAAAACAACTTAGAAATAATCAACTTACAACTAAAGAAATGTTATCTCAATGTATTTGTTTTCTCTAATTTGTATCACTGAAAATACTTATAAGTAATTCGTAGAAGTATTTGCAATGACTCAACGTTTGGTCTTCTCTTTAATCTTTTTATATGTAATGGCAAGCATAGACAATAAATAATAACGCCTTAATTGACACGTAAAACTGGCTGAGTACGATTTATATATGAAGGTATGTAACCGAATACAAAACCGAAAAAAAGAACTGAAGTTTGGTGACTTTGCAACGTTTGTTTTTACTCAGCTGTGGTGAGCAACTATCGGATTGTATCCCACCGAAACACTTAAAAACTTACACAAATAATAATGAAGATTTATTGCCAAAAACTTTACATAGCAAAGTTTTAGTTATAAACTTAAAACTATGTTCAAATAATTATTAAATCATGTCACTTAAACTAGAAAGAAATTAAGAGAGTAGATAATATTCTAGAATTTCAATCATTTTTAAGCTCCTTCCCTTATGAAGAAAGAATATCGGAGTCTTGACTTTTAAAAGCCTGGTCATTTAGCATGTGCAAGGACCATGGAAATTATGGTTTTAATAAAAAAAATTAACCCCAATCTGATTGGACGCTACAATACGACAAACAGATAATACATATATGAATATATCCACACATTTCCTGACCATGCATATTAAATCCTTCAGCATAAGCTTTTTTGTACAGTCTACGTGAAGTAATAGTTTTGTTATAGAACTATGGTCAAAGCCAAGAAAAGTCCGTCACAGTCTATTCAAAGTCCTACTCCAGTAAGGCAGTGAAGACTTCACTAGCCTTCTATGGAGTTTTCATCCACTTGTATTCGTTCTAGATAACGTTATGTCTAAAGCCTGCGTCTTTTTCTGCGTTGGCGTAAAGCTCCATCTTATGCCTTTACTAATGAGTTTTCCCCCATATTTAGAGGGTTTTCCCCCATAATTTGGATGTGATTTTGAGGGTCTTTTATTTATGTATAGACCCTGAGATAACCTCTTAATACAATGAATGAACAATAACTTTGTCAACCCTTTCAAACCTATAAAACCAATACAAAATAACGATTCTGGAGAGCCAATTCCGGTTCATCTAAAACACAGTACATTATAATAATTAGGTCGTCTCTTTACCTGCCATAAAATTCAAGTCTCCATTGTAACACATTCCAGAATCGTAAATCATTTACCGGTTCACTCGGATGTTGTTGAACATAAGTTAAATATTACATAAACTATGACGAGATAATCTTAAAATATCGACCATAGATATTAATTGAGCTATAAAATAGTACGCTAGCCGAGCTTGAGTGATTTTTAATCGCTCGTTAAACCTGCACGGTCATTTATTGCTGTCTTACGTATCTCTACACGGATTCATTAGTCACAACAATGTTTAAAAGATCTTAGGGAATCAAATCAAAGGATTCAACATAATTCCGTTCCATTGTTAGGTAAGTCCAAATAAAATGATCTTGCCGAGTCATATAATGTTAGAATGTAGGTAGTTAGCCAGCAATGAAAAGCGTTATAAATATTTCTTATTATTTGTGAGTAGAAACTCCTTGACTTTATAATATACATTGCGCCCGGTTCTATGGAATACCAACTAATCTAATTTTGATATAATTGCTAGAATGCAATTGATGAAAGTTCAATTACACAATTTAGTGTAGTTACACAAAGCACCTAAACTTACTAAAACAACCAACAGCCCTCTTCATCTGATAGAATACTCGAGCTAGTACTCTATACGAAGTCCTTTGCCGCATATATCGAGTCTAATTATCAAAACTATCTGACTAGCATGCTAATTAAATGTGTCTCTATGTTAATACTGAGGATTAGTTTTGTTTTACCGGGTTGAGCGGTTGCCATGGCGACGAAGCAATAAGATTTATATAATTTTACCTGTAGTAAGGATATGAATTTAAGGCGTCAACGTAAGAGTAGAGATGTGGCAAGGTTAAATGGACATGGCATGTTCAGTTGTCATAATTAAGTAATGGCGCGAAATACTGATTAAAAATATGCGGCACCATAAAACCTACCGACTAATTATGCTCCAGGTGCGCGTACCAATTAGTTCTCAGTTTTGTAGTTTGACAGTTATGTGTACGCCCTGTTCTTTCGTTCATTTCATACGATCTATATTAGAAAGAGATGTAATGACATTTAAGATATTATATAAAAAAGATAATCGCCAGGATTATCAAACAACGGATTTTTCCTTTTTCTTTTGTCTTATCTATACCTAATCTTTGTACTAAATATACCAAGTTCCGTAAAATATCATATTATTCCAGAATAATAAAGAAGTTATATACTTTCACACTAACTACTAATGCGTACTGTTTGAAAAACTATAATATATTAATTACCGTTTTAAAAAAACATAAAACAGACTTCAATGTTTTTTACAGCTACTAAAATATTTAAATAAAATTTATTTGGGATCAGTTCTTATCGATTCAAATTATATTCCATACCTGAAATCTCACTTAAATTTAATGAATACATAAAAACCTATAGTCATAGCGATAATTGAAGTGGGTTGAAAAGTGCGTTACTTACACATATTGTTTAATTATTAATTCATATTTAGTGTTCTCTAATATAGTTATATCATGATTAAACATTATGATAAAAGCGGGTCAACCAATAGAGTCAATCGATATATGATAATATCATTTGAAGAGAATCGGCAGTCAATTGTTATTTATAGAGGTCAGAACATTACAAACCTACTTTTCGATTTAAGGGTTCCGTACCGGGTTCACCCTTGTTTGATAGAACAACGTTTGATATAATATTACTAAATCGATCAACGTTTAAGAAAATCATCACTTTGTATAATATCGTTTGACCGAATTTTCAGTTCATCGAATATTTATTTGCTATAACAACATTTGCGCTAATGATCAAAAGGTATTCAGAACTTTTTTCTTCATAACATTCTATTATCATATTGCTTTAATTAAAAAATATTATATAATACTGTCTATTTTCTAACAAAGATTAGTTTGTGGCGCTTCGCCGGCCGCTGCCGCGGCACGCTCGCTTCGCTCGCTCGGCTCGCGCGTTGTTGTGGTCACCGTTCTAACCTAACCCAACCTACTTGACTGGTAGCAAGAGTTGCATTTTGAAAATTCGGCGAAATTAAATTAGTTCAAATGAAATTAGTTCAAATAAATAATTACGCTAAATAAAAATTTACCAATGAATTATTCGGTCAGTTGAATAATTCTTAGAGATGACTTTATTGCAACTAAAATTCGATTTAGTAATATGATATCAAAAGTTGTCCTATCAAACAAGGGTGACCCTCCGTACCGAAAAGGTACCAACGGAACCCTATTACTAATTCTCCGCTGTTCGTCTGTTTGTCCGCGGGCTGTATCTATAATATAAATCATAAATATACGATTATAGGAACTAGGCACCTGTCTATCATTTATTTCAGTAATTAAATTAAATAAAATGAAATTATAAGCTAAAAATTAGATAAACTACGATACACTATTTACCCTAAAAGGCGTCCAATAATCCCTCCGCATCGCTTATGGGAAAAGTGCCCAGAAGGCTGGCCGCATTGCCACGCTTGATGGCAATGCTGATCCTCTGACCCAAGAATAGACCAGCCCTCTGATCATGGGAAGCGTCGATCAAACGTTTAGCTATTTCCCGAAATATTAAATGTGCGCTTGGGCCCCATGGTCCTAAGGTTTCTACCCCAAACATCTCAAAAACAAAATTTGTTGCCAAAATTGTGTATTTGCGCCGTTTAAAGGTTTCCGCCAAAGCAGCAGCAGCACCTGCAGAACCCGACGTATGGGGAAGATGGGAGGGCGCAAGGGTGTCGACGCATGTAGCGTCCCACACCAGGGGCCTACCCATCTTCCACGGAACCAATGACATACCATCTTAAGTCTGGCACCTGTCTTAAGTAGGTATTTAGGTACTTTTGTGTCTTCGGTAAACTCCAGCTGAGTGTCGAAATTCGAACTCAATTCTAAGTAAGTTAAGTACGGGATATTTATGTTTGGATGTTTATTACTCATTTACAAAAAAACGGCTGAATAAATTTGAAGGAAATTTGAATGTAAATAGGTTATTAACTAACACAATTGTTTTTTACATAGCATAAACAGCTTAATGGCTGATGACAGTAGTTGCACGTTGCGCCGTATCAAGTGTTATATAAATGCATAACTCAAACAGAAATTTTGAATATACTTAATAAGACAACCTAGAACTATAGAATATTATCTATGTATTAGGAATATGATGAAGATACTGCTGTACCTAATATTATTCTTATTCTTCTGGTGGCGGCGGATTTCCAGTCCCCGGAGGTCCTGATAACACTGCGTCGAGCGATGAACTATTGTGCTCGCCGCTCCAACTAAACTTCCCTGTCTAATCCTGCAACATAGATAACTTGCAGAATCAGAATTTGCAAGAAGTGTTGACCCAGGACCGTGGTACGTTTTTGTATCAGTGGTTCATAGTGGCAGATTATGTGTAAAGGTGTTTCGTCCGCGTTATTGCCGAACTATTGTTTCCTGAGATGTCCCGTTAACAACCTAGTTAAGATGCACAACGCTGCTGTAACTATATGAAACTAACAAAAAAGATTAGATGAAAACATGATTTAATTTTTACTACAACTAGTTACTCTGACTGGTGCCTTAACAGTCGGCAAAGTTAAGCACCTAGACATGTGCTCAATCCATAGATGGATGACCGTAAATAACTTTAATTTCGGAAGATTTCCGTGCTTCTGACGCCTCCTTAAGCCGTCGGTTCCACCTGCAGTCATTATAAAACAGTCTTTAAGTTTTCAGTAGGTAGTCTAGTGGGCGTTTGAAGAACGTTGATTAAAAATGATAATAAAAAAACTTATAATGTTAACTTAAAATATTAACTTATAATGAGAAGATATTGAAGAATAACAAAAAATACTTCTAGACTAAAATCACTTCCAGTATTTCATAGCCATTTTTATTTATTTTCGACTTATTAATAGACTGGTTTGAGTTATGTGTATATATCATTTCGATGGATAAGATACAATAGAAATACAGACAATTCATCATCCCTAAAAACCATCCGCTTTCTTAAAGAAAACTACTGTTGATATTGGGAACACATTTTAGATTTGTATTTAGAAATCAAACAATCTGAGTGCCTAAGTTTAAACTTGTTGAAATAATTAACGATTCAAATTTCTAAACCAATTTCTCAAGTCTGACTTGTCAAACTCTTATCAGAGCAAATAATATTCTATTCAAACTCAGTACTAAGCTGCCTTGATAGTGAGTTTGATTATAATTGTGTTAATTTTGATGTAGATACATCTGAACAAAGTCTTGCAAACTTCGTATCCTAAATTATTTGGCATAAAATTACTTCAAAAGATTCGTTACCGTATTATTATGTTTTTTTTTATATATAAATGGGGCATATATTTTAAGCTTAGTGAGTATAAGGCCTTATATCTGAACCATGCAAATGTTATATCATTTAAAACATTGTTTTAAATCGATTTAACGCCCCGGGCAGTCCAACTGGGAAGGAAATTTTATATTGAAAATTAAATATTGGCTGTTAAATAGTATAGTTTGTAAATCCCTACACCCGATAGTCAATACGGATGGACTCGTCCTTAAACAATTCTGGCACTAATACTAATGGATATTCGATGACAAAAATGTAAATAAGAGTATCTATTCAGCGTTAAATGAGATCTCTTTCAACTCGAGCGGATTATCCTGAAAAGCTTTCCAGTCGGTCAGATTACGCTTTATTGATATAATGTTATGTTTCCCCAAATAAAATGCATACGTTATACATTTCAAAATTTCATAGAAACGTGTATAGATGAGATGTTTTTTACAGATTATATTATGCGAAATTTTGATGCGCAGGTCGTAAAATTGTATCAATAACACAATAACATATGATTTAGCATATAATATAAAGCACTATAATACCAAGGGGCGCGAGAAACAATCTTTTTTTACGTTTCCGGAAGTTTAAAAATGAACGTCTGTTAAAAATAGGAGACCCAACCACACTATGTGATAAATGCATCGATCCTTG
The DNA here is from genome assembly GCA_951640165.1 of Pseudoips prasinana. Classification (NCBI taxonomy): domain Eukaryota; kingdom Metazoa; phylum Arthropoda; class Insecta; order Lepidoptera; family Nolidae; genus Pseudoips; species Pseudoips prasinana. The sequence continues at coordinate 10,139,899 of OX621241.1, read as the reverse complement.
CCTACGATTCCTAAGAATTCGACGGCGCACCCTGCCTGTTGTATAGTGCTATAAGGATCCGGGGAAGTCGGTGGCAAAAAGGCAGTACCGCTACCAACAATGTTTTGCGCGCTTCCTCGCTTTGCGATTCCAGTAGTCAATGTTGTGGATTTTTCAAATGAGGTCTGAAAAGGCTATTACTTGAGTGTTCGATGGCTGATTCATGCTGCGGGTGTTGCAAGTAATCATATGGTCTTTATTAGGCAGCTTATATTTAACCATGCCATACTACTTTACCGTCATTGTTCAAGTTTGCAATAGCAATTCAGAGAAGGCTAAAACTACATTACAAATTACTCTGGGCCCCGGTTTTTAGCTATAGTACTCAAAATAATTTTAGTATAAACATTCTTTTCATTTCAAATTGCCTATATTTTTTCCATCATTGTACCTACGAGTATGTTTGTAGTTAATTCCATGTCGGCCGTGATAATCGCGAACAAATGTTTCTTTCATTCTTTAAAAATTAGCTATAAAATGATCGGGAAGGAAAACAGTCCAATCCAACATTCCAACATCGTCGTTAAAAGAAACGTGTTTTTGATGTGTTATTATTTATGATCCGTAAAATCTTGTTTTCACGAATGTGTAGCAAAACTTTAGGTCGTAATAGTGAATAATTTTAATAAAATTGTATGGTAAATATAACTACCCTCCTACGATACTCTTGAAAAAATTAAATAACCTCAAAAGTATTTTAAAGTTGTTAGTAATGAGCCCGCAGTAATCCGATTCATAATATTCTTTAAAATTCTTTCATTTCCAGCCGCTAAAATAGCTGTTTAACATTGGCATTCAGCAGTTTCCCTGTGATTTTCTATTTTCACCATCTAAATATATTTCAATGTACCTACTTCAAACACGAGGTTGACATTTTTCTTTGGCCGCCATTACATTGATATCGTAAACTTGCTCGTTTAAATTCTCTTAAGACATTTCACAGCACTGGCTCTGTTTTAACTAGTAAAATGACGCTTAATTGACGCATGTTTTTAGTTTTATTTTTTTATATAAGTAAATCAGCAATTAATCTACGGCCTGTCTGTTAATAATTGTTTAAATGTATGCTACTGTTTAGTTAGCCAATGTAAGCTAGTAATACGGAAGCATGTTTCAAGTGTTGTTTTCCCAACCCCCTCCTCAATTAGCTCTAGCAACATAACATCAAGATATTATATCTTCAATTAATCTATAAAGTGAAGGTTCTTCCTAGGTTTGATTTAAATAAAAGAAAACTATGCTCTACCTCTAGCATAAATCAGCAGCATCAATCAGCTACTGACTCTATAAACACACAAGGAAACATAGCAAAATCTGCTTTACGTCGAACTATCATGGAAGGCTGATAGCTTACCAGGCGGATCTGTAGATGAAACGATCTAAATTAGATCAGCCTTTTCAAAAGCAGCACGCAGTGTACGTAATTTCTGTAGTTCTAAATTAGGTAAGGAAGCTTATTTCGGGGAGTCGAGGTCTTAACAGCTGTAAATGGCATAAAATATAATGGTTTTCCACTATAATAATAGGTACCTACATGTCACTGTATGTTTTCCACTATTTGAGGAATGAATTATTGAAAAAAATTAAAAGGCCTGTACTTTTATAAATATATCATTGGCGAATACTATATTATATGCGCCAAAGTTATAGCTGAAAGTTCCGTAGGTAGAGCCAATAAATTCCTACTCAACGTCATTTTGACATAATTACTCATAGGTTTTAAAATCACAACTTCAAATACCGGGTGGTATCTAAAAAAAGAACATTCAAGATAATAGACTAACATACCTAGACATAATCTTCACAGGAAGACCATAATTTATTGCACAAAAGATATTTTTTATTTGGAGCCATGAAATCAAGCGTTATTGGCAGCAACAAAGGATTAATAACAAAACAAAATATATTATGTTCATTGTTAAATAGCATCATAAATAGCTACGGTCATATATTAAGATTGTCGAAGATAAATAGGAGAATTCATTTGTGGTCTCAGTGCCTCTCAGATCACGTGAAGCCGTCGGTCGCCGCACTATAAAACAGTAACCTAAACCTAAATTTAACAAATCCTATCCGAATGTCTGATTTAATGCTTTGAAATACACTTAACTAATGTTGAATACAATTAGCACCGCGAATTCAATCCAATCAAAATAAATCCAATTACGACAATTTACCAATGATGAAATAGGAGAACATAATGAGCACAGAATTTTAGGCATGCTTCCATTTCGTCAACATCTTTGCAAGCTAGAATGTTAGTGTGGTCGTGCTGGGAAGAGTTCTTGCCAACACGAACTATATATCTACGTAATTAATAGCTATTAATGTTCTAATTTATAATGAATAAATGTTATAATGAAATGAATATAAGTTATAATGAATACGTTCAGGGCCGTGATACGAATTACAAAGCGTTTTTTGTAGATTTTGTGTAATATATATATCTTGGATTATATCATTATATTTAATTTAACCCAGTGTATGACTACTTACTAAAGTAATAATTCAATAACCTAGTATAATGATGTAAATGTAAACTCACTTGCCAATTGATATTATTGCAAAGATAAAGTTTTATTAAATATGTGTCCGTTAGTTTGTATATTACCTAAGTATTTAACTATTAAGACATTGAGATATTCATCAGCTATATATATATATATATATATATATATATATATATATATATATATATATATATATATATATATATATATATTGAAACAAAATCGTGCAAAGCTTTAAACCTCGAAAAAATTTTTCCCTTACTGATATAGGCCGTATAATATGCTATGGGGTGACGAGTCTCACCACCCCATTTCATCGAAAGCCGAAGTCGTCCCGAGGGAATATCTACCAGAGAACGGGTAGCAGCATCTCTGTGTACTATGACTAGCCAGCACTTCTGCCAAGCATGGCAATTACACTACAACCTCCAAGATCCTTGTGTTAGGCTAATGTAGAGCAAAGAACGCTTACTTAAACCCCACTTTGGACTTGTTTCTAGTATACGTGTTCGGGGTCCGGGTTTATAATGGTAAAGTCATTATTTTATTAATGGTATATTTAGGTACTTGATCCCAGATAAGACCGTTGACTTACTTATTTTACCCATCATAGTCAAAAACGCATTTTGATTGTCTGGGCCGATGTTGTGAATTTCACCTTTCTTAAATTCATTACTGTTTTTAATTGATGGAATGGAATTGAGGTTAAAGAAGCCAACACATTACCATTATAAGTTTCTTTTTGGGCAGGGGTATGCCTCCGCATGCCACACGCAAAAGGTGTGCATGGGTATATCGGGCTCGCACCGACTAAACGTAACGTGCCGTGGATTTCTCTTGGCGTCTGATGGGTTGCTCCGGGAACGCTGGTATGCTGCTCCGGTGTTACCTTTTGAACGTGGTGTGGAGGACGTGCCCTAATAGGACAATTGCTTGTCCCCCCGAATCTTGCCAACCAGTACATCTGTCAAAATTATTAAAAACCAGAATTCTAAAAAATACGTTGACTAGTTTTTAAGAAAATCTTTTTAGAACACACGGAATTTAAACTGGTAAAGTTAAAAGTAAAGCATTTAAAAAAGCTACAAACAATTTTATCTAAGTTGTTTTTTAGACTGAATCGTAACAAACTACCACCACCGAAAATTCGATGAACTAAGTAACTAACTGGATAGGACATTATAATAAAAATTGTAGAGTTCACTATGAACAATCGATTTTTATTGTGACTATGTATATGAATTTCGTCTTATATTCGTAAATATCGTATCCGTAACAGAAATGTATGTCTAAATGTTTTAGTATCCGTCTTTTAAATACAGGTTAGTAGAAGGTTCCTTATATATAAAAATTTACATAAACTGACGACTTTAACTAGCCACCATTAATTTATTTCTTTAAGCTAAATAATCTATACATATAATATAATCGTAGGAAACTCAAAACTTTACATTGAATATTTTTTTAAAGGATACTTGGGGCGTGATCTACAGTCGATATAGAAGCCAAAAATATAGTTATTAGAATTTTTATGTATGTCCGGGCCAAACACAAAAAGTACTGCATGGATACTTTCAATTTTGCATGATATTACTATAGGCTACATATTATCACGCTATCACCTACGGGGGAGGAGCTGTGATAAATTTATAAAATATAACGCGGGTAAAACCGCGGGGCATAGCTAGTTACATATAACTCCATTCTATAAACTCAAAATTCTGGGGTATTAATAATAAATATTGGATTCTTATAATAACTAATTTAATTGAACTATATAATATTCCACTTTCTGTTATCTAATATGCTCCATTTACCTAGCCAGAAATACGTGACATGTCAGAACAGACACACGGACAGCAGAGTGACAGCATAGGATTCCTTTTCTCCGGATTGCACTTGCACCTGCATTAATCCTAAAACTTAAATAGGTATGTCACACCAATAGACATAGACTACAAAATTTAATGCATGATTTGTGGATTTTATTCAGCCACATAGATTTAGCTTTCGGTACAAAATATTATCTATGCTCTAATATGTTTGATCCTATATATTTTTTTTACGTGAATCCATCATGGATACCAAATGCCCGGGGTATAACTACGTACCTATATATTATCAAGAACGAGATCATATGATATATGTTAAAATAACATAATCTTATACTAATGTCCTAATTACCAATAATATAATGTGTTCGTATTTTTTAATATGAGAGATTTGGCCCATGCGTTAGGCAGACTAGATGCGATAGGAAAATATTCAACCTCATAGATCAGCGTCAGTAGACAATTTATCTATGTCAGCTGCAGAACAACACCAATGACGTGGCGGCTGCGATCCAATACCGGGCTAGTAATTATCTACATGATCTAGGTATCTAATAATAAATAGTAATAACAATTAATTCTTCAGCCGCCAAATCTATTAACGAAATATTACCTAGGTGTAGATATACAAACTCTGCACCCAAGTTTTACTTATAACGGTGCTTAATTCCACATAGATAAATGCACTTATTAAGTGATACGTTAATGTTTGATCAATATTACCTTATCGTGATAAAATACGAAGTACTTACTACCCTACCTACGTTATTCCTTTCCATTTGTAATCTTTCATAAAGCACCGACTTATCGAACTGGCAGTTGATCGATTATTGAAAGCTTTCTAAATGTTGTTAAAGTGCCGCGCAAAAGGAAAACCTTTTTAATTGTCGTAAACAGAAGTAAGCATCTGACTACAAGGTCCGGGAGCTCGAGCCGGGCAGCGACCGCTATAAAAAGATCATCATAGGACGGTCGGTGACGGCCGCCGTGCGACATGCAACCCTGGAAAGCGACTCGACTGTGCCATCGAGTACTGTTGCCAAAATAATTAAAGAAATCTCCGACGGTGTCCCTCCACCGCGCCCGCGCCGCTCTAAAATCGTCGCTCTTCGCCCGGGAGTCACTACTCGGGGCGCGGCGGGAAAACATCTCCCGCGCCACTCTTATTTCTTCTTTCCTTCCCGACGCTGTCGAAAAAAAATATTTCAGTAAGTTTCATAAATACCACTACAAACGAAACATCCGTGAGTGTAGTAAACTCAAGTGTAAATTAAGTGTTGTACAAGTTGTAAAAGGAAATTAGTGATTATAAATAAGTGATAAAAGTGTTACATAACGCGAAGCAAATTTCAGAATTTTAAAAATACCGCATTTTGTAGGCGCCTTTGGCACCAAAATAGCTTTGAGTCACGTGGTACAGATTCGACCTATAGAAAGACTCCACATTTATGTGCAAAAGAAAATTATATTAAGTGCTAAAAAGAAAAACTAATAGCATAATTATTTCGCAACTATTATTTTATACTATTTACGGTATTTATAATTTAACTACTGCCGGTGATAGATTTTACACTATAAAAGGACTCTCATTTGATAAAAATAGTTATCACTCGCGTAATAGGTGGCGCTGCCATCGACCCCTTTTCCTACGTCAGTTTAGTAAAAAATGACGGCTGGTTTAGATACGTGTTCGTGTCGTTTATGATATTTACGAGAAAAAGTACAAGATTAGTACAAAGTTTAGTGATAACTGTATAAATTAAGAAATAAAAGGTTATAATTAAGTGGAATTTCTATAATAAAACAGACGCTTCTCATGTAATAAAAAATATTTCGGTGAGTGGTGCAGTGGTCAAACGGTGCCTACGAACTAGGAAATAGCTCGTTAAAATTAATAACAATGCTGATCTTCACGTTTTACGAATATATTCATTGTTAATATAGAAATATAAATATTCGTAATGAACTGCGACTCTAGACTTTTACAACTTCACCATGATTGAAAAAACAGATCCTACTGTTGACCTGAATTTCGACCTATAATTTTATAAATGACAATATCCGCGTGAATATATTTGGTTACATTTCAATATAATAATATAAAGTGCAAACTTAGCATTATAAAATTACACATAAGCAACATAACCTCAAAGCATTTTGGGTTGATGATGACTCGTCATTTCTAACCTATATTTTGTTCTTGTCTTTTAGAACTGACGGCAACGTAGTAATTCCACCATGGAGGACGCTCACACGAAATCCGTGGAAGAAACCCTCGGATATTTTGGCACAGATCCAGACAAAGGACTTACTGCAGACCAAGTGAAAAGGAATCAAGAGAAATATGGGCCAAATGGTAAGTATATTGTTTACCTTTATAGAAACATGTAAACAATTAATTTTCCCCTTTGATTCAGAAGTTATGTGTGATAAACTATTCAGAACAGTACTGTATATAAAGTTATATACGGGGAGTAAGAAAAATTAAGTCATTTTCACAAGTACTTCATGATATTCAATAAAAATATTGCAATATTGTTGAAACAGCAACCACTCAAAGTGATAAGAGGTTGTGTTAAGAACATACAATTGTAGGATTTTACTACACATGTTGCTATTTACACAGAACTAAATTACATTTGTATCTGTAAATAAATCATTACAATAAAGCACATTAGTTAAGATTGATAGGAAATTCAAAATTTAATAGAATAGAATACCTTTTTTCATGAAATAGTTTAAACAATGTATTGAACTCTTTATTTAAGTGATGAAACTAATGTTGTGATATACCAAATGCGGAGATACACATTCAAATATTAGCGAAATAATTAATAGAGCATATATACAAGACGTCACACTAATCATGTGGCAGAAGAAAGAAGCCAAATAAAAAAATTATACAGCAGCATCAGCTAATCACCTCCAATTTAACATAAATTAGTATCGTAGGTTAGTATCTCATAAATTATAATTTTCTGTTGTTATAAGGGCTCTATATAAATTTCGACTCTTCTATTTTATATGTTGTATTAATAATATCCATCCATCCAGGCCATCTCTTGAATCATCATGATAATACTTTGAAGTATTATTTTTTGAATTCAGTTATTTTTTTTACTAGACTATCAGTCAGGGTCATTTGAAATTCTGCCAGCTGCTTAGACTTGGCCGTGAATCATTAACGTTGACAAGATGAAGTTTCTTCCAATTAAAAATAGACTCAATTACCTACGAGGGAATGGAATGGAAGATTTGGCTAATAATATTATCAATATAATATCTTCTTTTCAATTATTAATATTGTCTAATCTCAACATGCTTCTTCGTCTTGCAGTTTTAGCCATGACTAGTCAATTTATTTTAGCCTGTACTAATTCAAGGCATGATCTACATCCATTTCAAAGTTCAATGATATCTGTGGGGCTGTTTTTACATGATTAACAATTTTTAATATTAGTTAAAAATCAAATATTAATTCTCCTATCTTTTATGTTATTTTTATATCTAAGTATCTTACAATATTAAAGTAAGTGATGTTTAGAAAATGCCCTGCTTTTAAGTATTTTTCCATAATCAATTCATGAAGGAAATATATTCTAATTATTTATTGAAATGAGATTTTTCATTGATTTACGTTTTGCCGTCTTATAAATTTCACACAACATGATTGTTTTATGAGCATTTAAATTACCATCTAGGTAATATATAATATGAGAATAGGTTTTCAATTAAAATCTACTACAATACTGTGAATACAGCCGTATTTATTAGAAAAACATGTTGGGGTCAGAACTAAGTCCAGATGATATAATATTAGAGAGTGGACAGGAGTTGTTACAAGTGCTGCAGTACTATTCCGCATTGGTAATGACAAAAACATATTTTGAATGCTAACAGCCGACCTACAATGATTAGACCAGGCACCTTAAGAAGAAGAATTCGTAAAAGTTAAAATATTATTGAAAACTTTTTATATTTAATTATAGTAAAATTATTTACGCTCAACGCCAAAGAAAGTTAGATGCCATAGTTTAACTATGTCAGTGATGTGTGCTAATAAGAGATTTATGATTTACAGTACTAGGATTAAAGAAACAGAAGGTGCCCGATTCTAAGTAGCACTTATTTAAGGAAGAAAAATAACTTTTGCAATTTTTTTGTAACAATATTCATAAGAATAGAAGAGAACATATTTAGAACTGACAATTTCATTGTGGGTATCATAGAATTAGCATACTAATTAATTAATTTAGATTATTAAATCGTGAGAAAAGGTTCTGCTAACTAGTTAATAGTTATTCTCGTGTAATGATGTAATTGCATCATTTAGTGGATGGTCCACTAAATGCAATTACATAGATGTGAAAAATCTCCATGGCTTGATTTAGTTTTCCAACTAAATTGCTAGAGATGTTTGCCTAGATATTATAACATTGCTAAGTTTTTTAAATTATTCTCACGTTAAATATAGCTATGGCCACATCAAAAATATAATAGTAAAAATTTCACAAGTATATTGTTACGACTCCAAAATAAAATAAAGATACAAAATAAAATGTAGATTAGCAAATGAAACAACACTGGGTCATTCTCTGCTATAGCCCAAGTTGTATATTAAACATATATCATATCAGAAAACACTAATAGTTGTTACTTGTTATGAATTAAGTTTCATGGCTATGACCTAATTGTTTTTCTTATTTGCTATATTGAAGGATCACTAAACTACCAACTAATGAACGATATAATGAATATAATTCCATGCAAACCTACTTGGCATTTTCAATCTTCTTCAAATGATCGTTATAAATAGTCATTTTCAAGTCGCGTGTATATAGCCTCAACTAAATAACATCTGACATTTAAAAGTCGACAGAAATAAAAAAAATCATAGATCTTATTAATAATATGACGTCAAGCGGCACACATTCCAGACACAATAGTTAAACAATGGCGTCTGGTATTTTGGCATTATCGAAGCACGAGATTTCATACCCAGCAAATTAACAAAATCAATTTTATTAATAGAATTTAAGAGACTTTATCACTGTAGTCTGTAAAGGTTCTCACTTATTCTGTATATAACAATTGTCTCAAACTAAAAATACGAAGTTTACTTTCGGAGAGAAAGCTGCCAAAATACGCCATGATTGATTAGCTCCATGGCGATTGATGCAGAAACGAAACATTTTCGCTAAAAAACTGCTAGGAATATTTAGAAAACTAGACAAGCTAAAAGATTGATTTTGGCTTCCATTTAACTGATGAAATGTTTTAACAAAAACATGCAGGTGATGGATAATATTTAATTATGGTTATTGCTTCAATATCCGGTGGTGCCTGGGATGATGGAAATGAGTGTATCGAAAAATGAGCTCTCTTTATAATTTACGTTTCATAAATCCAAACAATCGCGCCAACTTCACATAAATCACTAATTCCGTTGCTAATACACTTGTGTTATTGATTGAAGGTTGTAAATCAATATTTAGTTTTATGAATACTTACTTCAGTCGGGCACAGTACATATAATACGATTTCTCGCAGTTTACCTTTCTAAAACGACTGCTAGCAAAACCAGGATATTTGGCTTTAATTAAGCAACAGTTTTATTCCTACCCGATGTCGCGGCGTTACTTGCTTCTTCTGGGAGTCGGCATCACGTTAGATTGATTGTGCTTAATTTCTAATACATATAATGTCGACATAGTAAAGCATGGCTACACCGGCTTGTATGTAAACCGCTTTACTTATGATGACGTATATTATCTTTGCCACTGACCTACTTATATGTCGTTCATATTCTGTATTAGTAGGTATTAACTTGTATAGAATTGTTATATTTAGCATTAGATTATTTACATTAAAATAGGTGCTAAATATATGGCTTAGTTTAAAGAGTCCTAGAATAACGACAAACTTTAAATCACGTCAATCCGTCAAATTATATCGATCAGAACCCTCCTAATGCAGCTTGTTAACTTAAAACCAGAATATTACCGTTTAAGTGAGCGACTCTCGTCCGTTTATCTGCAATTTGGCTAGATAATGTTTCTAGCCAAATTGCGGATAAACGGACGAGAGTCGCTACAATGGCAGATTCTGCTTCACGGCACTTCTATTTTCACGTACTGACGGGGTCTCATAGAATCTTAACTAACAAATTATTTAAAATACTTAGTAGCTCTTTGTTGCCCCGAGAGAATCAGTGCATAGTTGAGTATAATTTTACGCCAGAAGTGCTGACTCTGTAAGCGATTTGGACTCGCCTGCCCATAAAAAACAAATGAAACAACTTATTTTCCTCACATTAACCACTATAAGTTTGGTGTGAATACAAGTCATTAATAATTGTTCCTGACTTATAACAGACATGGGGTCATTCCGTACATTGACTAGTTAATATGCACTTTTACTAAGCACCACAGTCGACGTAAATACTGCTAACTAGTTATGAAACTATACAGCATGTAGAAAAGCCTGAAAAACGCCTTTTGTTTATTTAAGTATACATTTCATTATTTTCAGTTTTACAGATGACAGACACTCTCGATGCAGTCACTGTTACGTAAACAGTAAGAGTGGTTTTGGTGTACCAAGTCTGTCCACTGACGTGGCATCAACTGTACCATGTTAGGAAATTTATGACGTGCACTGGTCATAACTTCACTGGTTAAGGAAATTGCACGGAGTACAATGACGTACATTCTTGTATTTATAGTACGTTCACATTTGCGTATGTACAAGGCTTTATTAACACTTAATACGACCGTTATCGTTCAATATTTGTTAAGAATTAAGATAATATTAAAAAAAAATGCACCACACTATCTGTATTTTGTTGACACTCACTGAATCATAAAAGAAGGAAATGTACATACGTGTCTACAAAGGCTAAAATATGTATATTTACATAGTTTCAAGGATTGTATTGTTACTATGACGTAGCTCGTAGTAGGTATACGTATAATGAATAATCTCCAATGAACTGTGCTAATGATACGTGTTTATAGCAAAACGTCTTACGTACGTATAAGATTATACTCAAGCAATAAGGTCAAATAGGTAGGTACATCTCATTTATTAATTATAAATCTGACAGGTATTTTAAAGGTCTGCCGTATAGTAATATATTTGTTTAGGAACTTGATTTTTGGGTTATTTTTTCTACAATATGCTTTGGTATTGCTTAAAAGAAAACTTAACACCTTGAATTTAACTTAAAAAATTTCGACTTATTTGTTTGCCACGTTGCTATTTTCATCACAAATTGGTTAACTTAATTTTTTGAAGCATATTTCTGGTAAATTAAAATCTTGTTTTCGTTTATTTCTTGTGTTCGAATGAGTGCTCACTGCTCGGTAAGCCACTTCTAAATTAATAGGGGTGGGAATATTTTTTTTTTAATTTCTCAATATGACATTATACATTCATACATACACGCCTGTTTCCCAGAGAGTTAGGCAGAGTCGACGGATTTCCATTCGTCACTATCGTTGCACGCCTCGTTTAGCTCTAACCTCCGCTGTCCGTCCGTTTGTCTGTCAATGGGCTGTAATAAGTAGGCACTTAAAATGCTCATAGTGTGTCGCTATAAGAACAAATAATAAAAATAAAATAAAGTTATAATATATTAATTAATTCAATTAAATTATAATACATTAATAATTAAGTTAAATCAATTACTATTCTCACAATGGTGGGAGGCCCACTCACACTTGTCGGTTTTTTTTTTTGTTTTTTACTATCGTGTTATTACATAACAAACAAAGTTGTGAATAAAGAATTGAATTAAAAATGCTGAACACAGGCTTATTGCACGATCAATTATTTTCGTCACCACAATCAAGGCAATAGAGATAGCTCACCGTAATATTTAAGAGATGGTATATTTAACTACAAGAGTGGTGCCTTAAATTATTTACGTGCATCATTGGTCTTCGCCAATAGCGGATAGTCCGATTACCTAGAATCAAACCAATCTTATGATTGGTTGTGGTGACGAAAATAGCAATAAAAGCTGGTACCCGCACAGACGTAAAAGTTCTTTTTCTCTTCAACTATGTACTGCATAAATGGAAAAAGGGGGTGAGATATCTATTTGTAGTTACGTTAATCGATGGGTCAGGGTGTACCCTGTTTATTTATAGTGGAGCCGAGTCTGTCGATCACCGCTGGAGCGGAGCCCTCCAGTGGTGCGTGTGCCCGAGCACTAGGGACCAGCTTCATGCGTGAAATGCCATACGATGTTACCTATCTATATGCAATGGTCACTTACTGCAGCGCTTCTGCGAAACATTGCCAATTTTACAAGCCACCTTAAAAGATCATAATGAAATGTCACAAATTGACAAGGCGTGTTCCATTTCTGTCAATTCGTGTTGATGATGTTAGAACTTGGAATGTACTGGTAGGCGGGGATCGCGAATGTATAAGGTAGGTTACGTAGGGGTAACATCTACCTTATATCCGTCGTCGGTTAAAACATGTATTGACAACAAGATAGATAATGAATGAGCTCGATACGAAACGTAAGTAAAACCCGTTATCTAGGTGAACTTGAATATTAATATCTCCTAGTCGCAGACCAGAAATAGATAACAGGTATTGAAAATAACATTGTTTAATTCCAGTGCATAATGTATTGCTTAATATTATACTACCTAGGTGCAAAGAACATTAGTTTGCGCAAGTTCATAGAAATGATAGGTAGCGATGAGATTACGTGAAAAATTCGATAAGTAAATTGAGTTAATAAATAAAATAACTACTGTTTTAAAATGTTCCTGTAAAAAATACTAACTTAAGTAAGTACAAGTAATAATTAAAAAATGATTTTGCTAATGAATAGTGTATTACCAGACTTGTAAAATAATTATAATTGAAATAAATTTACTATTAAGACATAATTAATAACACAAATCCAGTGGGACACATAAGTCTCTGCTGCAGTTATCTTTTTGATCACGCGATAATTCCAGTTCATTAATCGAACGTAGTGGAGAGAATTGAGTCTAGACTGCCATGCTATAAGGTCTAGTGCAAAACGGACGGGGAATCCTAGATAATTGAAGAATAAATACTAGGTTTACTTATTTAGACCACAGAAACAGCCCAGATTCATTCACTAAATCTCGTGAAAAATAATTAACCAGCATCGTAAACAAACCGCTAAAAACAATCTTTCATAATTCGCGCTGTAGTTCACCTGTATTTATACCAGTTCCTAGATGAGTATAGTATTTTTTCAGTGTTGTTAACACTGAAAAAATACTCAGCGCGGTCTCGAGACTTGTTTATTTTCACGGCTTCGTACAACTGACGATTATTTTGCTCCGGAAAACATAAACTATACGTCACTTACTCGTTGGAGTTCAGTCACAATACGGGAATCCTCAAACGAGAATAGTTTTCGAAATCAAAAGTGTGCCATCAATCGGCTGATATTTACCACTCATTGCCACTCACACGCAATTTACATAATATTTGGTTCTCAGTTCTTTTATGCACATTTGGAGCGTCTCTAATTGATTTGCAGCTTTTGTCTTTATTCTATAACCATAGTTTCTTTGCCTTCTTTTAAATGTGTACAATGCGGTCGAAACAAAACAATATGTGTCTCCAATCGGCCTTTATTTTCTTGTTAGGGCTCCATTTTTGTTCTAAACTTATCAGCACATGTTACTGCTAGAATAGGGCTCATTTTTTGTTCTAAATCTCTACTTAGGTGAAGGTACAGTTTTAGTACAAAATCTGAGCCCTATTCTAGCAGTAACACGTGCTGATAAAATAGAACGATGCTAGGAGGATTATCTTTTATTACTTGAACATTCATTGAGCTAAAATGATGTAATTCTCCTTTAACACAAACCTGGCTTGTTGAAAATCCAACACCCACCTGCAATCAAACCAAAACTGATCCGACTTTGCTTGAGTGAATATTTATATTACCGTCTCTTGGAAATGTTAAGAATTGTATATGCATAGGTTAAATAATGCTTAAAATTATCTTGTTATTCTAAGTTCTCATAAAATTGTTAGAATAAACTGTAAGATTTTTTTGATGTGCGTTTGACCGCCATTTTATCTGATGAGCTGTGACGAATCTATGTAGTATATGCTTATTCACTCTTATTTTGAATAAAGCTAGATTGTACTTCTTTGTACACGAATGCTGTCAGAGCATTCCACTCTTACGTAGTAAATGTGGCCATTATTTTGAGTGTAATATTTGTTTCATAATTACATAAAAATTTCCGAAGCAAATCCTTAAAATATCATCATGTGTCTAATAAGTCGCTATCGTTATGTGATACTTGTTTTATATCATTCGTCCTCGAAACATAAAAACCGACAATACATGCTACGTAAAACTACATGTTGCTTCCGATAAACCGACTCCAACGATAAACTATATTATAATACCTATCGCTAATGTACTACGACGTAGGCAAGCGTCTTCTACTTCTAGTATACATTTAATTACGCTCTGAAACATAGAAATGTAGAATGGATATCGAGCGTAGTGGAATGTTGACGATGTCTGTGTCTGCTTCTACGGAAAATAATACGATTGAGTGCAATAAGAGGAATTCCTAGCTGCCAAATACAAACGTTTTCCCATGTCCCATGCAGTAGTATTTTCGTGCAATATACTACTGCAACGACTTTTCGATAGATAAACCTGATGTTGTTACGGACCTCCAAACAAAAAAAAGGTCTATTTTAAACAGCCGAAAATAAATAAAGCGACATGAGACAGAATAAATACCTTGTCGTGATTACTGAAAAATAAATAGAAATCTGTTTAATTTTGAAGGACGAAATATGAGAAAACGAATCCTCGATTTTAGTATTGATTTAATATCCGCACGATACGCGCAGAGCGAGACTGTCGCGGCAGTTGGGATTCCTCTTAAGTCCATAACTGTTTTGTAGTACGGCTAGGCAGGCGCCCGGGAATGCTGCCGATTCTACGAGCTTCGAGTGCCTAGTAGCTGAAATATTATATAGGCACCCAGGTTTATTTTGGACGATCTACGTTGGCGGGTTGCGTCTACGAACGCGCGGCTGACGTGCTATCCACACGACCATTGCACGTTCCAATATTTTATCAGTTTGAAAATTCTTTTATCTCAGAGAAGCTACTAAAGATCGTAACCTTGCCATTGATATATACGAATATGTTTGTTTCAAATATATTTCGATACTTCTAAATATCTCCGCTTCTAAAATGCAATTTCTACTAATCAGTTTTAATAACTCTTAGTAATGATTAACTGACGCAGTCGTAGCTATATTTGTCGGTTGATTAATTTAAGTAATGTTTGATCTTTGTCCTTCAGATGTTATGTTATATATGAATGATTGAGATAAATCAATGATTAAATTTGTTTATAATAACGTCAAAGGCAGTTTTAATAACTGCCTTTGACGTAATTATAATGCATAATTTCGATTAGTTAAATCGATTAGTTATGTCGATTAGTTAAATCCTATAAATATATGTTTAGATACGGATAAGTTTCTTAAAATTTTACATTGTCTCGACGCTATAAGGCCTAATTTGGGATGGTAATTGTGATAAAACGTATTGTGTAAAATTACCATCAATACAAAACATAACCCGTCATAGTCATTATAGCAAAATTACCTTAATATAGAGACACGCTATATCGTTACATGACTTGGTTTTAGTTTAAATAAAAAATCAAATTCCATTAAAATCATTTTAATTATAATAATTAATTAATATTATTTAGAAATAATAATAAATATCTTGGTGTAACTATCACACTGGTATCTGATCCCAAACTAGCCAGTCAGTACTGTGGCAACAAGACAACTGATAAACATACTTATATATTTCTAAATCCATAAAAATTATAGAAAATTTACACGTCTTGGGTGGGGATCGAACCCACGAAGTCTGGCCTAGCTGCTAGGGTCACTAACCGCTAGACCAACAGGCCAACCTACCTATTAATCTTCTTTTGTTTCTATAGCCTTATGCCCATTTATATCACCCTAGTTTAAACCTGTAGCAATTTTCTGTCTACCTGTAACGATAATTATAGATGGCAACTGAGAGCGCCGACTTAGCGTCTAGATTACACTAACCAACGAACCCAAGGCGACCCGACCCAATATCTTACACCGCCTTACCACCGGCCTTACACCGCTTGAACACAGATCAATTGATGAATAATTCGGCATATCATTTTTTTTAGTATCGCTTCTATTGTGTGTTCGGTGACGTGACACTTTTAGCTTTCCTTTCTCTCGCTATCGTCAAAAGACCCCTAGACTTGCGAAACAAAAACAACAAGACTAGCGCTCGTTCTTTATCATACTTTCACATTTACTAAATGTATAGAAAGCTATTTAACTGCGCTGTATTTCTTATTTTATTTTTATATTTTCAGCAGAAAGTGTACAAATAGGGCTATGCTTTAATCGGCAAAATACTTACGACGGTTATATAGTAGATATTTCTTCTTTCTCGTATTATAATAAAGTATAAATATATAATATTTTTAAGCTCACGAAACAAAAATACATTTAGAATTGGAATATTTCGGAGCTAGTTAGCCATGTAACATTCTATTTATAGTTAAGAGGGAGGAATAGGAACTATTAAAAAAATATAAAATATATACTTCTACTTGATGAGTAACTTTTCCATATACCTAGCTAAATCTTTTACACTACATTATGGTACTGATTATACATAGTGAGGAAACGGGCTTTATAATTCAATTATTAATTACTATTACAATATATTACCTCCATACAAAACTGCAAACCAAGGTAAATCACAACTCCAAGGCATTTGGCGTAGCGTAAAGGCAGTTCGTAACTACTGTTATGTTATTGAATCTCTAATTATAATTTCAGCGATGAAATACTTAATTTTCCTTATTCAATGTTTCCGTAAACTATATTGACTTCTCATATATTTACTTGTTGAGAATCCAATACTTTTATACCGAATTTAAGACTTACCTGCATAATATTATTTGATACATTTTTTAAGACATATATCAACATCAACATCACAGGCCATGAGACCATACTTTCAGCTTGGTTTTTTATCAAACAGTTCAAATCCATATAGCTGGTATTTTTTGCGTCTGCTACAGACTTGATGCTTAGGATTTAATTATTGTATAGATGTAGTTTGATGGAATATTATGTATTGTATAGCGAAGTTAACAGTCTCGGCACGTATTGAAGTACGTTATACTGACGTCAGGACGTGACACCCGCCTTTTATGCTTGTCCCCGCAATATTATCTGCTGTTGTTTATGAGTTTTATTGAGGATGGAGTGTGAGCACAAATGCTGACACGGCGCTATCGTTGCGTTGACTAATTGCCCACAATTTACATTAGTCACGGCGTGCTGGCAACTGGACTGCGTACGCAAATAGAGTCGGCACAACGATTGACTTATTCCACGTTGCCCGAATGTACTCTGTGATGAAGACACATGAAACATGAAGTTACCTTCGCGTTCATTATACAGGTGTTTCCGTCAGTCGTGCAAAAACCTTACATGTGCTCTATTAATTGTATGAAATTATTTCCAAAATAAAGCAGGTGCCTACAAAGACACTAATACAAACATAAACTCCGTCCTATTTCCCAGAGGGTTAGGTGGGTATTTCCATTTGTCACGATCCTTGCACACCTCTTTTGATTGTATGAAAAATATAATGAGAGTGAAAGATACTATTGATTTTAGAAATTACTAGTTATAGCCCTAAGTATGTACTTCTATGTCTTATATCTCTTTATAAAGCTATAAGTCATATCTGCTTAGTGATTACAGATTTTGAAACGAAAGAATATAATTTTCGGCTATGTAATCGATATTTTCACAACTACGGAAACCCTTTGTACTTTGGTACAGAGGTTTGTACCGAATGCTTGTCTATTCTTTGTTTAGACGATCTCGTCGACGACTAAAATCTTATTACGAAACAAGCACGTGTCTGATACACCCGCATCTGGAACTTTACCGTCCCGGAAGAACGGTAATGCACGTGCCCTACATGATGATTTAGGCGCACTTTAATATTAACCGCATAATGGTCCAATTTTAATTAATCTTTGACACAAAAATACGGATATTTTAGCTTCTATGTTCCAACAAAACTTTGAAACGCATGAGACAAATTCAATTCAAATTTATATATTTGCAAACTAGATTTCTCAAGATGGTTCTGGATTAATCTAGTTATAACGTAGAATCACGTCTGTCTCAAAGGGACGGCATGAATCTATAAATTTTAATGGTTAAGTTACGGTTATTAACTTATTATAGTTGATAGGCAAATCGTAAGACAATTAATTATTATGTAGTCGGAACGTTTGCGATGTTCTGCTACGTCGAAACTAAATGTGCCGTTGGAGGTCAATGTGCGGGTCGTGCACGGGGCCTAAACGTGCCACGGCAACCGCCCCTCAGTCTAATCAAAACTTATGTATCACAGGCCTCTATCACAATAAATAAAATCACACCGTATCATGCTCCTTTGTGGGCACTTATCGCAGATTAACAATTACGATAAAATTGTCTGAGAATCTTTACATGTGTAAATATGTGTAGGTAACAAAGTTCTGTGATCTTTCAAGCATTAAAAACACACAAACAGAAAAACAATGGTTAATTACAATGATGGAAACAGCTCCTGTTTCTATACTTTATCGGCTGTCACAAAAAATTGTGCTACAAGTTTAAAATGATTTAGCTTATTCTGTATGGTGGAATGTGTTTTTTTTTATCTAAAAGCTAATCTTATAGTTAATAGTTCTGAGCCATATATGCTTCATGAAAGCCCGTTAAAAGTTACAGCTTTATCTCTAATAACGTCTGTATGTCCCAACGTGATAAATTAAATAAAAACCCAACAGTTCAGTACAAGTTTTCATTTGTCCCGGCGTGTGTCCTAAGTGACTTGCTTACGCTACTACTTCTACTCAACAGAGCAGCGTAAACTAAGCATATTATTTAGTGGTCTTTGTATTATACCTAATGTAATTGAATTATACCCAAATTAAAAATGGCATCATCAACCAGTTTTATATTTCCTGTTATAAGAGACAGTGGACACAGAGTTGATATTAAATGTCATTTATTTTTATCTATAATATCTATCAATTCTTATTATGGGCGTTGGTGATCGCTTACCATGTGATATATTTGCTCCTTAACCATGATATCATATTTAAAAAAACTGTTCTTGCTCGATGATGAATTGAAAAGAAATTAATCTCCTTAATTCAAGAAGCATAGGTATTTAGTACGCTTGTAAACAACAAAGGAGTAAGATAAGTGTGTATCTCTGAATCTTTGTAGATACATTGATTAGCTGGTGGCCTGGTAAATATTATCACACGTGGTTTACTTTGTTTTCGATTGTTGATTTTTGCGCCGTAGTCAAATGGAAACTGGTTTTAGCGTTCGTTGAAGTGGTAACGTGCTAAAGCATAATTCTATGCCGTTCGACTAGACAGAATTTGTGTCGAATATATTTAAGACGTAAAAAGATTTACGTTTTTGTAACTCAATAATGGATTAAGGATATTGATACTTACAAAATGTCTCGTTAGACCGAACACAACTTTATTTTTAGGGTTATTAATAATTTTAAAATAAAAAATTTGAAAAATGGAACTGCGTTTGACCTTAATATCCCAAAATATACAACACAAGCTAAAGGACAATCGGTTTCATTTTATATAGAAAAAACCTTTTTTTATACGAGTATATTGCTTTTAAAAATTGGATACGTACAATAATTTTATATTTTATAAACCATCACATGCGTAAGCGAAATAGCTGTATTCTGGGTCTTAGACATGGCGCCGACGTTTTGCACTTGACGTCGATACTAATGGCCAAAATGCTGATCGAGAATCTCATCGTTCCGCTGCGGGGCTACCGACTATACGCCTCTAATGTATTTATGTACGCTCGTAACTGCCGACATAGATCGCATGCCTGTTCTGACTAGTTTATCGCCTGTTACATTAACTCCTTTGATCTTTTATTCAAAATTCTAATTATGGTTTTTTTTTCTCTTTTCAGAACTGCCTACGGAGGAGGGTAAGTACATCGACTTGTAAATAATTCGCAACTGAAGCTAAACACAATTATATACCGGTTCCTAAACCACCGAGTGTCCTTTGTTGTCTCATCGTAGTATATCAAAATATGATCGATACTAAACGATAACGGATGCTTATCGTGGCATCACTGGTAAATACTTATGTAAATTAGAGACAATCCTTCATTCTGACCTCCATCTGTATAACACTGTTATTAGGCGAACAATTTCCATGTTATTTCTGTACTAGTCCCTATTTATATAAATATTACATAAATATACTTGGTATACAGTACTTGGTTTTGGGGATTGGAAGAACATCGCGCACATTAGCACTCGAATTAGTTTTAATGATGATTGGTGTAGAATCATCTTATATGGGAAGACACAACAAAAGATTTTTCATGGTTATAAATGCGAATTATTTCAAACGAAAAGTCAACATATATCTATTACAATGAAGTACCTACCCCAAAAAATATGTCGGGTCTGTACCAAACACTATACTTGTCTATTCATAGATAATAATCAGTTTAAACATATAAACCCTTGACTGTATTGCTTTTGTAGTCAATACGAATTGTAAATATGTAATTTAAAAAAGAAGCTAGAAATGTTCTGAATGCAGTCTTTTATGAATTTTCTCAAACACATGGCCAATCGGTTCCCCCTGATAAAAACATTTGCGGTTTCGCCATGCACTGTACAGAGTAAATCGCAATGATAAATTGGTAACTTTTCCTCAAATCAAGTCAGTTAATTGCCAACAATCTGCTTAATTTCAGCTCTTAAAACAGTAGAGAAAAATATTTATGTACGCCTATTATAATACTGATACGATTACAATATAGTTTTTTCTAAAGAACTAAAGTCTGATTGTCGGTAAAGGCATTAGTGTAAAGGGTAAATAAATATAGGGTATTTGGTACAAGAACCGGCAATATTTTTTAGGGTAGGTACAGTGGGTTATCTACTTCATTGTAATAGAAATATGTAGACTATTCCTTGAAATCATTCGCATTTATAATCATGAAAAGACTTGTTGTTTTTTTCCAATATAAGATAATTATTCACAAATCATCATTAAAACTAATTCGAGTGCTAGCGATTGGACAGTGGCTTGTCAATTTATCACAGAGGGTTTCTTCGCGTGGTGTGATAAACAGTCAAAACGTACACGAAACACCTATGTTCCATGGTATTTTTATTTTTTTTTAAATGATACTTGACTGGTGGGATTGTAAACAGTCCAGACTCTCGCCACTGGCCACTGTACTTGTTCTCGCCAATTCTAAACACTTAACCAATGTAAATCGGCCTTTAAAAGTGCTTTCAAATATGTCGCTATGTGAACTCTTTATATACTTTTTATTCCGTCCTTAAGTACTAAATTGAAAATATAATAAGTAAAATATTTATTAGTATTTTTCTTGTTAATCAACAAGCAAAGTACTCAAAATACCTATTTGCATTCTCTAAATTCTTAAAGAACCAAATAACATTGTTTTGTAGACATCTCCCATCCGTTCTATCTATTGGATTGAAATTTGAAACCACTGTTTATAAACATTGATTAGCTAAGTAGTTGCTTGGAATTAAAAGAATAATAAGTATGAATGTGCATAGGTAACTTCTATTACAATGTTAAAAATTTGCTACTTCAAAACAGCTACTTAGCTGATAAGGCTTTAAACACTTGGGTAATGTACATTGTGTTTGATATACTATATCATAACACTAACCGCATTAAAAATTTACGTCGAATATTTTAACATCAGTTGGTTACACCTTATACCGAATTAAAAAAACACATTTTAAGTACCCAGATGAAATTAACAATATACCTATATAATTCGATCGATTTAACAAGACTATTTCATATAAAATTTACCATAACCATTCTTTGGCTGTTTCATCTGTATCATAAGCTATCTGTTTATAAATAGAGTTAGGTTAACTAACTCTGGTTTTTCATTGCAGGCAAAAGTATATGGCAGTTAGTACTGGAACAATTCGACGACCTGTTAGTAAAGATTTTGCTGTTAGCCGCTATTATTTCATTCGTAAGTATGGAATATTAAAAAACCGGCATTTTAACAATACCTTTGACAAATATAAGGGGAACGCAAAACGTCGATAAACCCGCAAAAAATATAAAACAACGTATTGTTTTTGTTTAAACTTTATGTACTTACATACAGAAAATGAAATGTCTATACCAGAACAACTGATATTTACAGCTCATATAATTTATATGGGTTGTTCTGTATTTGCTCTTTTCTTCCCTTCTTTCATTGAGCGTACAATGTATTTGCATAGGAAAATAGCAGAAGCCTGGTATAATATTCACCTTGGCTGACTGTACATTGAATCATCACAAAACTACTGTTTATAAAATGGTAGACATAGATTTGTTAACAGTCGCACGAATATTACAAAAAAAAGAAGCCACGAGAGTAGAGAAATGAATCATAACGAAGGTAAATAAGTCTGAGTTCTATCACTCCCCCTGTCTCGTGCCGCGGCTTGTTACATTTGCGTTCCTCTATATGTTTACATACGTATGTTGCAGATGATGTATCAAACTAATACTGACGTGTTTTGTTTCAGGTTTTAGCTTTATTTGAGGAACATGAAGACGCTTTCTCCGCCTTCGTAGAACCTTTCGTAATTTTACTTATTCTTATTGCTAACGCCGTAGTAGGAGTATGGCAGGTAAGAGCTCTTATATTTAAACATTTTAAGTAAACTGCCGATTTGTAATTTATTAGAAAAAATACGAATAACTATACATTCATTCCTAAAAGCAGCTTTACACCACCACTCTGTCAAACTAACTCACGGAATAACATTTAATATCAATTACATTTTTCAGGAAAGAAATGCCGAATCCGCCATCGAAGCTTTAAAAGAATACGAACCCGAAATGGGTAAAGTACTCAGAGGAGACAAATCCGGTGTACAGAAAGTCAGAGCCAAAGAAATCGTCCCCGGTGACATCGTTGAGGTGTCGGTCGGTGACAAGATTCCCGCTGACATCCGTCTCATCAAGATCTTCTCCACCACCATCCGTATTGACCAGTCCATCCTGACTGGTGAGTCTGTGTCTGTCATCAAGCACACCGACCCCGTGCCCGACCCCCGCGCCGTCAACCAGGACAAGAAGAACATCTTGTTCTCCGGCACCAATGTAGCCGCCGGCAAAGCCCGCGGTGTTGTCATCGGCACCGGCCTCAACACTGCCATCGGTAAAATCCGTACTGAAATGTCCGAGACCGAGGAGATCAAGACCCCTCTGCAGCAGAAACTCGACGAATTCGGTGAACAGCTGTCCAAGGTTATCTCCGTCATCTGCGTTGCCGTGTGGGCCATCAACATCGGACACTTCAACGACCCCGCTCACGGAGGCAGCTGGATCAAGGGCGCCGTCTACTACTTCAAGATCGCCGTCGCGCTCGCCGTGGCCGCCATCCCCGAAGGTCTGCCCGCTGTCATCACTACCTGTCTTGCTCTCGGAACCCGTCGTATGGCCAAGAAGAACGCCATCGTTAGGTCCCTGCCCTCAGTCGAAACCCTTGGTTGTACCTCCGTCATCTGCTCCGATAAGACTGGTACGCTCACCACCAACCAAATGTCCGTCTCTCGCATGTTCATCTTCGAGAAGGTCGAAGGTGGCGACAGCAATTTCCTTGAATTTGAGATCACCGGTTCCACCTATGAGCCCATCGGTGACGTCTACCTGAAGGGACAGAAGGTCAAGGCCTCCGAATTCGACGCCCTGCACGAGTTGGGTACCATCTGCGTTATGTGCAACGACTCCGCCATTGACTTTAACGAATTCAAACAGGCCTTCGAGAAGGTCGGTGAGGCCACCGAGACCGCGCTGATCGTCCTCGCTGAAAAGATGAACCCCTTCAACGTGCCCAAGACCGGTCTCGACCGTCGCTCAACCGCCATCGTCGTCCGCCAAGAAATTGAGACCAAGTGGAAGAAGGAATTCACTCTGGAGTTCTCCCGTGACAGGAAATCCATGTCCTCTTACTGCACACCGCTGAAGCCCTCACGCCTCGGCAACGGACCCAAGCTCTTCGTCAAGGGCGCGCCTGAAGGTGTCCTGGAGCGCTGCACGCACGCACGTGTCGGCACGGCCAAGGTGCCCCTCAGTGCCACACTCAAGAACCGCATCCTGGACCTCACCCGCCAGTACGGTACCGGCCGCGACACTCTGCGTTGCCTGGCTCTGGCCACCGCTGACAACCCACTTAAGCCTGAAGAGATGGACCTTGGCGACTCTACTAAGTTCTTCACATACGAAGTCAACCTCACATTCGTTGGTGTTGTGGGCATGTTGGACCCTCCCCGTAAGGAAGTTTTCGACTCCATTGTGCGCTGCCGCGCCGCTGGTATCCGCGTCATCGTCATCACTGGTGACAACAAGGCCACCGCTGAAGCTATCTGCAGGTAATTAGCGTAGTGAAAGATACTACTCCATCAATTACTTCTTAGTTTATACTTCTTGTGAAACCAGCTTATTTTGTTCTGGCTTAAGCTAGATTTTCCTATTCATATTGTAATGGCTGTAGTTTTACACCATCTGTTAGTTTTAACAACTATAGTTGTACTATTGTAATTCTCATAATTTAAGAATTGAAATCAAATAATCTTAGGAGGTGCACCTGCCCGAGGGCCGGCTTAGATGGTCTCTTTATCCTATAATAACCTACCTCTCTTGGAACCATGCTCAGTTTGCAGATTAATTGGTATACATGGCAATATTTTTATAATATACTTTACGAGGTTTCATTAAGTATTTTGAAAATTTGGAAAACATTGAATTAATCGAAATCAACAATAGAATTGCACCACATAGGAATTGTTTGGGGCTGTTCCTTCACAGTAGTAGATCAAATGGATTATGGCTTTAACACCTGTGTAGGAGATCTATACTGTGATTTCTGCACAAAAGTTGGCTAGGGAATGAGCGACGCGAAAAGTTCCACCTCATACAGCTACGCATATAGTTAGGTATAATGTGTATTAACGGAGAGAACATTTTCTAGACGTATTGGCGTCTTCGGCGAAGATGAGGACACAACCGGCAAGTCATACTCTGGTCGCGAGTTCGACGACCTGCCCGTTTCTGAGCAACGTGCCGCTTGCGCCAAGGCCCGTCTGTTCTCTCGTGTGGAGCCCCAGCACAAGTCCAAGATCGTTGAGTACCTGCAGAGCATGAACGAAATCTCCGCTATGGTATGTTCAACCAAATTATTTTCCTTTATAAAAGCCACCTAAAAATACACCATTGACAAATGATCACTTTATTACTATTATAAACAATTACTGGTCTTTATTTAAATCATTATCATCATGTCAGCCGAATAACGTCCACTGCTGCCCTCTCTCTGGTTGATATCCCCTCAGGACGACTTCCACGCCCCCCCGCACAGCAATCCTTACAATCAGCAAAAGCTCGAAGTTTTTACCCTACAGATATGTACTTAACAGAACCAGAACAATCTGAATCGAAGTAAATCTGTTTCGTGAATGAACACGCTATGCCGCTTATACCAAAAATCACTGCTACATTGTAAACGATGTCTTCATAATTTACTAAAATACGCCTGCAAATATTGCTGGATGTTTACGCTAAATATTACACATTAGAAGTGTTCATTGTTTACGTTAAGGCAGTCGTGTTTATAAACGTTCGCTCGGAACTTATCTTGGGAGACTAGGGACTACCATATAGTATGAATAAAGATTGAATGGCTAGTTATGTTTTATACATAGAGGCTGGCTGTGGCATTATCCAGGAGACAAACTAGGCACATTATTAGGGCCGCCAGGTTAGAAAAAGTGCGCGTAAGTCGCCGTCAACTTTCGCGCTTATAATATTCGTAAGATGGCATCTAGAGGAGCTATGATTAGGTGCTACCCTAGGGCGCTATAAACATTCAATCCGCCTCTGGCTGGAAGTAATGGCTGAAAATGACGATGATAGAATTAAATATTGGATTATTTTTCTCAACAATAGCTATTTTCTCCCGACATTGCTGTCTCAATTACATTAAAGGCCGGAGTGCAAACTTATTCTGAAAATATTAGGATATTTATCGGATCCAATGGACGATGCATATTCTAGATGTACTGACAATCATATTATATCCCTTAAAACTTATAAATAGCGGGCGAGTTGAAACTTTACCTCAGAATCCTAGTAGGGAACATGGTGTACGTGTTATAGTAAAAGTAAAATGAATATAATTTCAAGGCAAAACCTACGTATTTTATTCCAATATCAAAAGATCCCGAAAGGCATCTGGAGACCAGATCGTCATTGTATACTGTGGATACATCTTCGTATCCATATCGCCTACGTACACGCCCCAGTAAACTGATCTACTTACCTCTTGTAATATGAGGTATAAGTTACATTATCTACTATATCCATTTCGTCCAAACCACGTAACTTTTAATCTAAGGTATTGCTTTAATTCAAATCAGCAGTTTTAAATATTGTTTATCCCATTACTTATCTGATCGATTACTTGCAACTCGTCTCTATTACCTATATGGAGAATACGAGTTTTATTTCGTTTATTATTGTCTGACCTGACATTCCTGTGTAATGTAAAACTACTTACCTATAATACTGTATAAGGCTGTGGTTTGATTGTGTACTGATATTCGATAGCAGTTCATACGGAATTGCTATGTGGCTGATGGCAAAGAATATCTTCACCCCAATCGGTTGGATTGGGGTGATGATATTCTTGGTGGAGGGCGTAGAAGTCAACCCGAGGGAATATCTCCCAGAGAACAGGCAGCTGCGTGTCTCTGTGTGCTACGACCATCATATTGCGATCGCCAACCCGTCTGCCAAGCGATTATGGCATAATTCTCCAAATGATGGACACAACTCCATTGTGGAAATCTTTTGAAGAGGTATTTGTCCAGCAGTGGCCGTCATTCGGCTCGCATGTTAGATAGGGAGAGGAAACTTCCCCTTTTCACCAATTCTAATTACATTGGTACCTGACACCGCATATACGTCTGCTTTCCATTCGAGACGTGCGCGACATAATTAAATTTGATCACTCCTATGGTTCCCACCTTAAAATTCCTCTAAAAAATGTATGCATACAGAATTGACACACGGTTTTTACACGAATTGTGCACCTTAGCATATGATACATTCATTCACATCCATAATATCAAGAGCTTGGGCTCTCCAAGCTATGATATAGTATATGGATACTATGCTATCAACAAATCTGTGTATTCCAGACTGGTGACGGTGTGAATGACGCTCCCGCCCTGAAGAAGGCTGAGATCGGTATTGCCATGGGATCCGGTACCGCCGTAGCTAAGTCCGCTGCCGAGATGGTGTTGGCTGACGACAACTTCTCTTCCATTGTCGCCGCTGTTGAAGAAGGTAAGTTCACAAATATGGGATAAAAAATCTAGATTCTAATATCCACAGAGTAATTTAGTTTACTACTCTGGAGTTATTCATATTTTTTCTCAGTGAGTTCAACGGAATACGTGCTGATCGCTTAGCCACTCGATAAATAAATTTTCATTCTAATTTCGTCCTTACTGACTATATCCGATGGACATTTATCGGAAATATTCGTTAAATAGTTATCTTGAAGGTTGACGCAGATCCATATAATTTTACTAACTCATCCAAATTCACAATTCAGGTCGTGCCATCTACAACAACATGAAGCAGTTCATCCGTTACCTGATCTCTTCCAACATTGGTGAGGTGGTGTCCATCTTCTTGACTGCCGCTTTGGGTCTGCCTGAGGCTCTTATTCCCGTCCAACTGCTGTGGGTCAACCTGGTCACTGACGGTCTTCCCGCCACCGCTCTCGGATTCAACCCCCCTGATCTCGACATCATGGACAAACCTCCCCGCAAAGCTGATGAAGGTCTCATCTCTGGATGGCTGTTCTTCAGGTATTAATGGACAAAACCAACATAACTCTTAAAATACATGAACTCAATTTTATGAGTAGAATTCACATAATATAAAGATTTATCTGATGAAAAGACAGCCTGGCTTTTTTGTAATCATGGATTTATAAGTTGTAATTTTTTAAATTGTGCATGTTTCAGGTTTTATCAAGTTAATAATTGACTAGTACTTTAAAAATCTCTAGGTATTATTGTATGTACCAAAATTTTACATACCGATGGTTTAATACCACATATAATTTCAATTAAACTTTTTATGTAGCCATAGAATAAAGAGAGTACTTCATTCAAAAGATTTACTTCGTCAAAACACGCAGTTTAGTGCGGGATAAGTTCAGTCTAATTCGCACAAAAACTGTATGACTTTAAGTTTCTCTCTTAAGTGCCAGCGGACTGTTCTAGTCATTACAAAATCACACTGTCTCGCTCTTTATCAAAATAATACTGACACCTGCGCCCGGGAGCACGCGCGTACTTATGAGGTCGCATGAAAACAATCGAGTGCGTGAACTTGGCGTGTTTGATTAGGTTATCGTTTCGGGAAGTTATTGAGTGTGTGATGTTGTTGTGTGCAGGTACATGGCTATCGGTGGCTACGTAGGCGCGGCCACAGTGGGTGCCGCCTCTTGGTGGTTCATGTACTCTCCCTTCGGACCCCAGATGACGTACTGGCAGCTCACCCACCACTTGCAGTGCCTCAACGGCGGTGACGAGTTCAAGGTAATCATCTTATTTCACTTTAGATTTGGGGAAGAGAAGCAATCCTGCCCTCGGTCAGAATCACATCTAACGAAAATGAAAGGGGTCCACAATATGAAACTAAATATTTCCAATAAAACTCCTCATATTTTTATATGGTATAATGATAAAAAAAAACATGGAAAAGTTTCCATTTTTATTTATGAAAACCAATTTGAACAAAATTTATATAGAACGATACAGATAACATAACTCATATTAATTTGATAGACTTGTCATGTTCAACATTATTTTTTATCTAAGGATGGCATTTACAAGTTGAATCTAATTATCTACAGTGCGATATTTCTTAAATCTGAGAAAAGTTACTAGCACCAATATGTATTTTAAACATAATAATTAAATATTATGAATTATTATATTTATTAATTATTAAAAACAGGTATAGTATCTGGGGGCAGAGTTAGTTACTGTGCATAATATTTCTGCTATTGTTAAATGGGTATCATATTCCACTTTTCACTAAAACCACTAGGCATAAGTATGTACCGAAATTATTTAATAGCAATGAATAACATATTTTTCCTTCTATAGGGCATCGACTGCAAGATCTTCACTGACCCTCACCCTATGACAATGGCTCTGTCCGTACTAGTAACAATTGAGATGTTGAACGCCATGAACAGCTTGTCTGAGAACCAGTCCCTGGTGACCATGCCGCCCTGGTCCAACTTGTGGCTTGTGGGCTCCATGGCTCTTTCCTTCACCCTTCACTTCGTCATTCTATACGTCGAGGTCCTCTCGGTAAGTAATCCAACAATTATACAGTCAATTATGAGTATTAGAACATTTTGGAGTTATTACAGGTGACTATAGTGTATGCCGTTTACAATGACATCGACTAGGAATGGTTGTACATCATACTATATTGATGGCAATGTAAACCAAACCATTAAATACCAAAACATTGCATTTACTTTTTACTTTTTTGGGGATTGGACAATGTTTCCTTTTACTTATTTAGATTCACAAAGAAAAATATTATATACTACGTTTATTTTAAATTTGCATAAATCATACAAGAGTATTTTAAACCCTTACCCAAATTCAAGTCATCTTCGAAATGTATAACATGTTTATGTGACAATTTCTTTTTTGTAATGTTGAATTTATAGGAAACACTTATCTTTCACTAGCCCATTAATACCTTATTTACAACTATAACTACTTTAAAAGAAATTGTGTGTAATTGCTAGTTTTTAATATAATATCCCAAATGTTAATGATCAATGGATCTGAAAAAAATGTTGACTATTTCTGGCAATATCATATGAAACGGCATCCACTGTACTATCAGTTGTTCACCTTTCTAATAAAAAAAAACATACATTGTAGTTTTGCTCTAAATTTAACTTTGATAGAAGTTGCGCCTATTCCCATAAGTCAATAGCAGGCAATGGTTTGGAGTATCGCATCTCTCTGAGACACGCAAGCAGCGGCCATGCGAGTGGGTATGTCGACTTCAATCTTCACATATCATCTTGCATGGTTATACATTCGAACATCCGCCTTTCTTTTCTTTCCCTAATATGACTCATTATATAGTTGATAAACAAGTGTCCCAATTCGAAAGACCAGTATGAGCTAATCCTAAACTGACTGACTTTAGAAAATTTTGTTCTGTGGTATCATGTTACTGATTATTATATAATAAATAAAATATCAGCTTTTTGAACTATTCTCTTACCTGGAATAGAAAATATTATTAGCAAATATTGATTATTATAGCTTATAATACAAACAAATCTTGTGGAGGTATGATGACTGGAATTTGCTTTCCCGGATTCGTTCCTTAGTAGCAGCCCTATTTTTGGATGCAATAGTACTTGGTTGGTTTTCAAAATCAAGTTGTTAGAATCCTTAGGCAATATTCTAAATTTGCCGATGGTACCTCAGAACAAAATGGTCTGCAGTAGTTTAGGACGAGGTAAGTGCGCGTACTGACCGGCGTGGCGCCCGCAGGCCGTGTTCCAGGTGACGCCGCTGTCGATAGACGAGTGGGTGACGGTGATGAAGTTCTCCGTGCCCGTGGTGCTGCTGGACGAGGTGCTGAAGTTCGTCGCGCGCAAGATCTCCGACGGTAATTGGCGTTCGCTGGCCCACTGGCTCGACGGCATGCAATGGATTGTGCTCATGTGGGCCGTGTTCTTTGGCATCATCACCTACGGCCCCCTATAAGGCCCTAACCCGCTGTGGAACACAGACTCTGAGCCGCGCTCACCACAGCCGCTAACCGTTTGCTGCTAACGCGTAGTGCCGGTCGGCGAGTGGACTGTACGGCGGTGCTAACGCAGCTCAAATGTGATCATGCATTTCTTATGTGCGAGACAATAAATTGTTTGGAGCTCAGTTTTTTTACAAGGTCGCGAGTTCTACTATATTTTTCTTCCTTTTACCGAGTACGTTATACATTATTATACACTTATTCGACGTGAAGTGGCTGTGAAGACCCTCATTGTGAATGCTTAACGATTGAACACCAAAAATTGGTTTTATTAAAGAATATTTTATAAGTTAGATTATATAGCATTCGATGATACAGTTTATACGACACAGTAGAAGCTCCGTATTCGACTATTAACTTAATAGTAACTCGCACATAGCTCAGTACCTTGTCCGTACGGACATCAGACATGTTATTAAACATACTATTGATAATAATAGTTATGTGCATTGTTAGATTAGTGTAATTTATCGTAAGTGTATTATTAGGGACGTGGTAACAATTCTCTCAGCGTAGGTAGTACTTTATCAAAAGGATATCTTCTGCTCTGTCCTCTCACCTATGGTCGCTTCTTAACATTCCTATATGCATTTCTTTTTTTCTTTCATTGAACCTTGTTTGATTTTCTGAAGCGCTCTTATTAATCTAAGCTAATATTAACAAGTGAATGTGCCCCTCGGCTGAACTAACCTCACGCCGCGTAGTCGCGGTGACATGTGCACCGTCATACATTTCCGGCAATGAGCAATTAACTTGAGCCTAAAAAGGTGATATTCAAAGACCTGGCTCCTTTGTAAATTGTATAGAATATTTGGACCAACTTTGCTCCTTTGCCTCAGGAATCTCGAGTGTGCACTGTTAACGCGGCTACGAGGGACTCCTATACATCGAAACTGTTTTTCATGTCAAGCCTTATTTCAATATAATTATTAAGCTTGATACACACAGACATACACGTGTCGTTACGCTGACAACATGATACAAAGCCCTCATTGTTTGTGTAACTGTTTTTGTGTTTGGCTATAAACGTGTGTTCAAAGCTGACGACACGTGTGTAGTATGTTTCTAGCTATCACAACGCTTTGTCTCATAGAACATCAAATATTTATTAAAATATATATAAAATAAATAACATAATATAGTATTAATATATTGAAATAAAGCAATACCTTACTATGTATGTACGAACTTAAATTTGATAGTGATCCCGTGTATCGTATTTATTATAATTATGGTATTTTTATTTTACCATTACCTACTAATTGATGTAATATTTGTTTGTCACCTGTTCATGAAAATACTTCGTTCATTCAATATTTTATTATTGAAACATAATATTATTTTTAAGTTTATGAAATTCGATCCTAAATTGGTTCAATGGTGTGTTACAAGGTCAGTACGTACATATGTGTTTTTTTTTTATTATTTATTATAGTATTTAAATAAAAATATGCATGTCACTTTGCATGGTTTATGATTATGACTTTAAGAGTGCAGTTTTTGATTGAAGCATTAACAATTATTATTTTCTAAATTTGTTTTTATGTAAACATTTATGAACTTTATTTTTTAAATCGAGAAATTTGTACAGTATAAAATGGAACGGAAGTTTTTCGTCCCATTTTTTACTTCACAATTTCTTGAATTATAAATTATGAAATTCAAAGGTCTGGTTCTCATATTTAAGTAACGGATTTTTTTCTCAAGTAAATACTGACATGTTCTCCATAACATATGTGTCAATATTTGACTGTTTTGAATTAAAAACGTCCATTGTTTTGATATGGAAACTGTACTACACAAGTGTTAGAAAGGGTTACAACATTTAGGATTTATGTTACTATTTATGACCACAATAGTGTGACCTCTAAACCGGATATTACCGCGTCACATACTTATCATCGTTATTCAATGTGGTCAAATCATGAACAGCTTGATCTTCACCGACGATTTAAATTCTATTAATTGATAATTTTTAGTATGCGTAATTCAAGTTATTCGCGGTCATAATTTCAGATATTTAATTGGAATATTAATTATATTTGGCGAAGTGACATCCAGTTTTTCGTTTATCTTATGAATAATGCCCACATTTATCATTAAAACTCTTTAATTATGTATATGCAGATATTTAAATATCTCAATACTTATCTATTGCATTTTTTATTCTACAATAATTTTAGATAATCTGCCAAAAAACAGTTCCCACATGTACACTGCACAATCAGGGCATGCTCAAAGTCTTTGTTGTGAATGTCCCCAATCTCCTTAAAATGTTGCGTTTGTCAGATTAACTTATTGAAATGTACAGCGTTTATACATTTTACATATTAAAATAGTCAACAATTATCGTTTGCATTATTTTCCTCAATAATCCAGTAGTGAGAATACACGACATGACCTGATAATGAAACTGCGCCCTGTGAACACCTCAGTATTGATGTCCAAGTCCTCAGCACACAAATAATATTAATCCGTTATTTACCTACTCTGTTCCCTTTTAACACCATTTTATGTAACCAAAATTTTGAATCCGTCAAAATCGTGTTCCTCGAGGATGCTTCATTTCGTAACTTGGAAGTTGCAAAATGAACATATCGGGACCAAAGCGAAGATAAAACATTCGCCCACAAAAGGACCCTGGTTACAAAATAAGTACAGTATTAACCTAAACGAGTTTGTCCGCGGCTAGACGGCCCGCGGTCCCGCATGCACTAACGCACGTGTCCTTGTCTGCCCCCAGCCCAGCCAACGTGGAAGCTGTAAGCGCCGGCTCCGTCGCAGCGCTCCTGCACGCACATATTCCATGAACACTCATTGTTTGTTGTGATCCCGCAGTGAAACTACACATTTCATGTTACTACGATACGGTTGTGATATCTGCAAGTCCAGTAAGTTTGGATGGCAGCCCCGCTCCAGCGCCCGGAACACTAACACTCTCGTTGTTTTGCAGCGAACGAGGTGGTAATTGACAAGTGGTAAAGGCCACCTCTTCATAGTTCCTCCGCCGCCCGCCCTCGGCCCGCCCCCCCGCGGGCGCGGGGCGAGGGGACGGCGGCGCCGCCACTGCTCACCTGCGCTAGTTCACCAGAGGGGACATAATGTTGTTCATAATGTGTATATACTACAGTATGCTTAGGAGGTTTAATCAATTTGTTATATTACGTTGTTCTAAATAAAGACTACATGGTGCCCGTCGACAGAAGCAGTGCGATAGACGATGTGTACTTAAGTTGAGAGCACTCATTAATTTATTGTTATATTTTTATTATTACCTTTTAATCTAGTTTGCTTATCTATAGTCGAGTCATTTCTATTAGTGCTGACGCCTCGACGAGCAATATGGTGTCTGTAAGGGAAGGATAATTACACGATTGTCCAGTGTTTGGGACCTGAGTCCAAAAGTTTAAACATACCTGTACATTTTAATGTATTATTGTTTTGTACAATAAATCGTTATAAACGACAATTGTTTTATTTATATTATGTTAATTTTCTAAATACACAATTTAAAGGCAACACAGAACGTATCAAGTAGTGTTGGTAGGTAATAAAGAACATCGATTGCGAAGTGCGTTTTTAGGCATTTAGAGTAATAGTGAATTATTATTTTACGAGATCTCCATCATTCCTTATATATCTATCTTGGATATATCTTAATTCTAGATGCTACTGACTCGATTTATTATTTCCCTGCAATAAAATCAACATGTTCCGTATGCCCTCCGCGGGTGAATATTTTAAAGGCCCAAAGAAATAAAACATTTCGTATGTCCCATTGACAAGGCTTCGTTACTTATATAAAATCACTATAGAATACATGTCGTATTCGATTATTTACTAATAGATATTGCATACGAAACAATAAACCATGTAATTCATAGATTAAATTACGTTTCGGAAGTTTTTCGTAATCTGTATGCAAATGAACGTCTATTGAATTTTGTCTTTTAGGGCCTGCGCTGAGACGTCGCGGCTTGGCAAAGGGTTTTTGATCAAGTTATTTTTATCCTTATTTCATGGAGTTTAGAATTCATATTAATTTATTTCGATACAATTATTCTTCCGCCGCATGATGTCGCAAAGCATTATGACTTGAGCCTAAGCACGCTGCGGTAGTCCTAATTCCCAATAGCGTCTGACGAGACAGGTCACAGGATTATGACAGCTAAATTAATTGTAAATGATGCATCCAGATTTTTTCTTTAACCTATCAGTTCGTATTAGTCTGTCTTAATCTTCAGCAAGAACTGCTATTGATACTAATCCCAGTCGATCATAACTACACAACCAATTTCGGATCCGCGCAGAACGAAACTAGTTCAATAGTTAGGCATCGCACGATTAATTTTAAAGGCTAGCGATGACTGACGTCGCGGCACGGGACGACACGACGTGCTTCGGTATGCCGAAGCACGTCGTGCCGTGCCGCAACGTCAGTTAGCGCCAGCCTTTACTGAAACCTACATTCTTTGAACCTTAGAATTGGCCATTGTTAGCAAAATCCTAGTATTAATTTTATAAGGATACCTACTGTATACTTATAAATCAATTTAAACCCTTCACTTTTATATCTTAATATAATAGGTATGTACAAATGAAAAGCAGGCACTACATACAGTAGTATTTATCTTCGCCAAGGTATGAAAAATGCCTTTGGATGAAGTAGGTAAGTTGTAGTTTGAAGAAATGCTCCCGGTCTTAATAAATAGGCTTATAATAAAAATGTTAGGAATTGACAAAGTAGGTAATTAAGTACTTATTGTAAATTTTAGGGTTGCAGCTTCGATCAATAATTATTGATCGAAGGGTTGAAGTCTCCAAACGGTATATCTTAATACATTTACCCTCTATCTGCATCTTAAATGTGGACGCGCGCTAAATCTAGCGGAACTATCGAAAATAAAATTGGTTTTGTTGTAACAGATTTGTAAAATCTACACCGTAGGTACCTACGTACGCGTGAGATACCTGATGAAGCACAAAGACAAATTTATTATAAATATTCGAACGCCTAGAAAAGATGGCGCTTCTTTTTGAGCATCCAGGTCTAGGTATTCAAGTATCTTAATAAGAGCCAACCTCTCATACATAGGTACCTTTTATTTTCACTTAAATCAACAAACGAGCATCTAATGACAAACAGCTGGGTCCGCTTGCAAGACTGGTGTTATCACTCCGCCTTCTATGACCCATCCATCTCTAGTATAATAAAGTAGTGTATGGACCCATCTGCCTAACAATATGGGATTGACAACTATACTTACACAATAACTCGTGTGCGTCACGATTGCTCCGCCACGTTATCCGAACAGAAAAAGAAATCGCTATATTTTTTGTCAAAATTAGTCAAAATCGAAAGGAACAAACCAAAACTTTGTCAAAGCAGAAATAAAGAAGTTACAGGGGTTTTAAGTTGGCCGCGCGAACGTTACGTGCACGATTGCGCGGCCATGGAGATCTCAGTAACTACTTGGGATAGAGATCTAAATCTTTTTGTTAATTCATTTGTCAACAATTGTCAAAAAAAGAATTATAAGACTAAGATCAATATTTCACGAAATATTCACCTTGGAAGTTATGGCCGCGCAATCGTGCACTTGATGTTTCTTTAATCTCGATTATTTCTTCAAAACTTAAGATATCATGCATTAAAACTGTTAGGTACTAGAAGAAAGGATTTAATATGTCCAAAGCACTGAAAGCATTTAATGCCACCAAAGTTTATTTATGTTAAGGTAGATAAAACGCAGTGGATATAATTAGTTAGCACATTAATATATTTGATTGACACAAGAGATGGAAAAAACCATGATAGCAATATAAACAGTATCCTAGCAATATGTAGTCCGTTTATTCTTCATCTCAGTCTATAGACTTAGTGGCCAGTTTTAACACTTTCCCTCCAATAAGCCCATGAGATATATAAACTCTTTATGCTTGACTTTGGGTAAAGCTTTGGTGAGAATATCCGCGACTTGTAACGACGAAGGCACCTTTTCTACTGTAAGCTTTCCCTCATTCAATACCTCTCTCACGTAGAAATTACGAATATTTATATGCTTAGTTCTCTTGTGGAACTCTGTATTGTACGCTAATTTTATAGCAGCCTCGTCCACCTTAAGCGTAACCTTGTCTACTTCTGTAAGTGCTTTAAAAATCTTTCTTAACCATACCAGCTCTTTGGCTCCTTCACTTGCCGCAACTATCTCCGATTCTGTTGTAGAGAGTGCGACGCAAGTTTGTCTATTACTAAACCAGGATATAGGTCCTCCTGCAAACTTACAAATGACACCAGTTGTAGATCGTCCTGTTGACTGATCACCACCGTAATCCGCATCACTATAGCCGTCAATGTGGCTCACCTTCTCTCTGTGATATACAATGCCATAAGATAATGTACCCTTCAGGTAACGCATTATTCTCTTGACTTTCAGCCAATCTGTTTGATCAGGATTCTCAAACTTTCTTGAAACAACCCCCACTGCAAATGCTATATCAGGTCGCGTTCCGATCATGATATAAGCTAAAGCTCCCACTGCTTGTCGATAAGGAAATGACTTTCCCTGTTTCTCTGGGGCAACCTCATTATCGCCATTTACGATCGGTGTACTAACAGGATTACAGTCTTGCATATTAAAGCGCTCTAATACTCTCTTGATATAAGCTTCTTGGTTTATTTTAATAGCTCCATCTTCAAGTCGTGCTATTTCTAATCCCAAGTAAAACGAAGCGTCTTTAGCTGTAATCTCAAGTTTCTTACCTAAATCTGCGAGGAAATCAGCTGCTAACTGCGCATTCGATGCAGCAACTAATCCATCGTCAACATACAGCGTTATTAGGATTTTCTTTCCATCTATGTTCTTTATGTACAAGCAAGGGTCAGCATTATTCTGTTTAAAACCAAGCTCTATCAAAATTTCTGCAAAACATGCATTCCAGCACCTTGGTGCTTGTTTTAAACCATAAAGACTTTTCTTTAGGCGACAGACTCTCGTTGTGCCATCATTGAACCCTTCTGGCTGCTGCAAATATATCTCCTCTGTAAGATTTCCATTCAGGAATGCTGTAGCCACATCAAATTGTACTAAGTGTAAATTCTCTTCAGCTGCTACACTTAAAACAGCACGTATTGTAGCCATCCTAGCTACCGGGCTAAAATTCTGGTCATAATCTCGGCCTTTTATTTGTTTAAAACCTTTAACGACTAACCGAGCTTTACACTTATCTATTGAGCCATCAGGATTCGATTTTATCCTGTACCTTACAAGGTAAGGCTTTCCGACCTTGTGGCAATTTTTGTAATTCCCAAACTTTTAGTTTATTTAAAGATTCCATCTCACATTGCATAGCCTGCCTC
This sequence comes from Pseudoips prasinana, assembly GCA_951640165.1. Classification (NCBI taxonomy): domain Eukaryota; kingdom Metazoa; phylum Arthropoda; class Insecta; order Lepidoptera; family Nolidae; genus Pseudoips; species Pseudoips prasinana. The sequence goes on along the minus strand of OX621241.1, from coordinate 10,101,075 downwards.
CATTCCATTATCTCCTCACTCTCTATTGCTTCTTTATAAGTATTAGGAGTTATGGAATCTGCACTGACAGCCGGGTAAACTACATTAATACGAAAAACTTTATTCCGACAGTCACAAATACGAATTTCAAAATACCGATTTTAATAAATCCGAATGGTTCAGAATTCCGAATATTACAACTCCGATTTATCATTACTCCTATTTTTATAATTCTTATATTTCAATATTCCTTACGATTATAATTACTCTTCTCAAAACACCGAGCGTCAATAGATCGAATAACAAAAAGTCCGACTTAATGATAATTCGAAATATCAACAATACGAATAAAAATATTTTGTTTCCCTGGTCACAATTTTAACCTAACCTAACCCAAATGATTAATCAACAATAGTGGGGATCTGAAACTCGGCGGCTGCATGCAGCATGCAAGCAGGCAGGCAACATGCAAGCAGGCATGCAACTCGCAATCAGGCATGCAACAAGCAAGCAGGCATGCAGCATGCAAGCAGGCATGCAGCATGCAAGCAGGCAAGCAACATGCAAGCAGGCATGCAACATGCAAGCAGGCATGCAGCATACAAGCAGGCATGTAGCATGCACGCTGCCAGCAGTGGTTTCGGCTATGCTGGCGGCGACAACCGGATGGAACGCGGTGACCTCATTCTGTGAAGCTGTTATGCTCAAGAAGGAGGCCGCCGAGCGCGAGAGGGAGCGCAGCGATCCCTCCCGCAGGAGAGCGAGACGGCGCCGATGAACTGGATATTGACACTAATATCCGCTTCATCGGCGCCGGCGCTGGGAGCTAATCTCAGCGCGAGAGAGTATGCGGCGTCCGGCTGGCTTCTCCCCGGCTTGTCGTCGCCCCTGGGACCGCTGGCGTTTGGAGGAGGGGCACTCCAGTCGTCTTACATAAGCGGTCCCGGGAAGAGGTAACCTGCTGTAGCTCAGGTTGCCTAAACGCGCTTGTGCGTGAAGGGGAGGGGAGGAGGCATTTGGCCCCCTCCCGTCCCCGGAGGAGAGTCTCAGACGCTCAGTGTACAGCGGGGGTACTGGCGAGATCGTTCACGAGTACCCAGACCCCCCGCTACAGCCATTGTGAGGCTGGCTACCATGGTGGTTTTAGTGCGTATCCCGGGACTAGCCCGGAGAGTCCCACATAACCCGTCGCCCCCCAAGCGGCGGGTAGGTATGCGTAAGTTTAATGCATTTCCACTATGCAAAAAAAAAAAAGGCATGCAGCATGCAAGCAGGCGTGCAGCATACAAGCAGGCATGCAGCATGCAACAAGCATGCAGGCATGCAACATATAAGCAGGCATGCGACATGCAGCAGGCATTGTTTCTGTCACGGCTCCGGCGCTGCGGGGTTTGGGCGGGCCCACGCGAGCTTATCGTTGCAGATGGTTTTAACGCTCACCACCGCAGCTTCGGCTTCGGCCGATAATTCTTAAATGCTTTAAGTTTTGTTTCTTTCCAAACCATAGTTCATAAGGTGACTTATTTTCTATTTTCGTTGCACCTGTTCTGTTTAGGATGTAAGCCGCTGTGTTAACCATTTCCGCCCATAGCGCCTGAGGTAATTTTTCATGACCATATCTCATATGACCATGATCTTGCTGCTTCAACTAACGTTCTATTTTCCCGCTCACTACAGCCATTCTGTTCCGGTGTGTAAGGCGTAATGAAACGTTGTTGAATCCCATTTTTCCTTAGGATATCTTTGATGGCATCATTATTAAATTCACCTCCATTATCACACAGAAAGGTTCGAATCCTATGTCCGATAGTCTTAGTTTCAGCAATCATTTGCGTTAACTTTTCTTTAACTTTGTCTTTAGTTTTCATGAAGTAAACATATAGGAATGCGGAAAAATCATCTTTGAACAGTACAAAATAGCGATGATTTTGATAGGAACTTACGAATGGGCCACATACATCGGCATGTATCAACTCTCCTTGTTGAGTAGCTCTCTCTCTGGTCCCAAATTTTTGCCGGTGCGTCTTACCATATACGCAACCCTTACAAAGCTCTTTGTCAAGAGTCAGCTTTAGACCCAATTCCTTCTCTATTACACCTTTCACATGCCGTTTATTCTGATAAGCTAGTCTTTCATGGTAAAGCTGCATCAAACTACTGGGAGATACGGAGCATACTTGTACATCTGGCACAATACTTTTAACATTTAATTTGTACAAGCTTCCATTTCGATCTCTATGTCCTACAAGTTGTATTTCACCTCCAACTGAAAAATGACATGTTTCTGTAACTGAGGTAAAAGTGCTCGTGCATACTTTATCTTGTGCAGGCAACACGGAGAAAAGGTTCTTTCGAAGACTTGGCACCATACCATACATTACTTAGATTTGTCTTTATCAATTTGCCTTTCAATTTCGATTCTATCTCAACCGTTCCTTTTCCAACAGCTTGAACGCTATTACCATCTGCAGCTGCGGTTGTAACCGTATGTGAATCATTAAATTCTTCAAATGTATGATAAATATCTCTTGATTCGTAACATGGCTAGTTACTCCATTGTCTACGTACCAATTTTCTAAGTCATATTCTAAGGTCATCACATTTACTGACAAGGTGAGTGACATATTCGCTCCCGAGTTAGAGGAAGATGAAGTGTTACTTTGTTTTGGTGGCCGTCTCTAATCCACTTCTCATAGAATCTCACACGGTGCCCCATCCCTTTACAATAATGACACTTCATATTGTCATATCTCTTCTTCTTATCATTTTTCTTAATACGGCCTTTACTTGGCATATTAGTAATGGGAACCTCTTGACTAGGTTCGCTATCTTTACTTGATAACGCCCTCTCATGCGCACACAAATGACTAGGTAAGTTTTCTATAGTTCTCTCTTCTTTCGATAAAAGTAACCAGCTTGACTTGAACGCAAAGAAACATATGGATCTAGGGTATCAAGGATCTTACATATGAGTAGTAGATCTGGTAAAGTCTTCATACTAGCTTCAGTACTGATCTCCTTGTTCAGTCCACTCCATAGATTTTTGAGTTTTGTCATATGTACACTGACATTTTCACTTGGTTCTTTTCTATAACTAAAAAACTTCATACATAAATTGTACGCTTGATCTTCAGACTGCCCGTCAAATAATCTCTGTGGAGTTCAAGCCAGACCTCTCTTGCGGTCGTGAACCTCATCACCATTTCTAATATTTCTTCTGCCATATTAGTCGTAAGTAGGATCAAAGCATTGGTCTCCGCCTTAATATAGGTATCTAATTTTACTCTATATGCCTTTACCTCCGCCTCTTCTGCTTCTTCTGGTAACGATGGTTTCGTGAGTTGTCCATCAACAATCTCCATAGCCCCTTGAATGCCCCTCAAAAGAATACACATCTTGTACCTCCAAGTAGACCAATTCTCCTTCCCTTTGAGGTCTCCAATTCTTGCCTTATTTAGGCCTTCCATTATTAATCTTCACTAATTAAAATATATCGCGATCTGGGCCCATAACCTGTTAAGGTAGATATAACGCAGTGGATATAATTAATTAGCACATTAATATAATTGATTGACACAAGAGATGGAAAAAACCATGATAGCAATATAAACAGTATCCTAGCAATATGTAGTCCGTTTATTCTTCATCTCAGTCTATGGACTTAGTGGCCAGTTTTAACAATTTAAACTGACGAAATCAAGGCAAAAGATTTTTCTCTCAAAATGAAAATAAATAGAATTGCTATTCCGTAGGTAGAGTCTCTTCGCTCGAGTCAGTTCTACAATCATCACACGTAGCTTTGAGTTCATAATTGTTATATTACTGCCTATTAACCGAGCACATCTTAAATTCTTTTCTTTTTTTTCTTTTCGTTTTAAAAAGACAACGCCCACACTTGGCAATCTAATCCCTGTGTCGCGGGGTACTTTACAAACATATAATAGACTAGCTGTGCCCCGCGGTTTTACCCGCGTTAAATTTTATAAATAAGCACAGCCCCTCCCCCGTAGGTGATAGCGTGATAATATGTAGCCTTTATGTTGACCCGACCTCTTAGTAATATTCATGCAGTACTTTTTGAGTTTAGCCCGGATATACATTACAGATAAACAGACAAAAATTCTAAAAACTATTTTTTTGGCTTCGATGTTGATTGTAGATCACGCCCCAAGTATCCTTTTTAAATAACATTCAATGTACAGTTTTGACATTCCTACGATTTTATTATATGTGTAGATAAATTACTGGCGTACAAGCAGCAATGTCGGGTCATGTGGTGAAAACAGTGGTGAAAACTTGTTTTGTATGGCATGATTTGAACATGTGTATAAAAGAAAAGAATATTGTATTAAACTGTCTTATCTTAGCCATTTCTACAACAATTGTTCCTAACAGGTACATTTTCGTCTAGTTGAGCAAAAGATATCCCCATATTTAACAGAAATTATGTACACTCTACTCGAACATTATAAGAGATATCATCATTTTTGAGATTACACGCGTAGAAAATTGTCCTGAGGTTAAAATGCTATGCCAATCTGATTAGGCTAATATTGCGAATAAATGGATGTTAACACCGAAATCCTAACAATTATAGATAATGAGATATCAGCGTTCAAAGTAACGTTACGATTGCGCGGCCACGTAACTTTTGTTTTACCTTGATTTCGTCAGTTTAAATAAACTTTGGTGGCATTAAATGCTTTCGGTACTTTGGACATATTAAAACCTTTCTTCTAGTAACAGTTTTAATGCATGATATCTTAAGTTTTTAAGAAATAATCGAGTTTAAAGAAACATCAAGTGCACGATTGCGCGGCCATAACTTCCAAGGTGAATATTTCGTGAAATATTGATCTTAGTCTTATAATTCTTTTTTGACAATTGTTGACAAATGAAATGTTCAATTAACAAAAAGATTTAGATCTCTATCCCAAGTAGTTACTAAGATCTCCATGGCCGCGCAATCGTGCACGTTACGTTCGCGCGGCCAACTTAAAACCCCTGTAACATCTTTATTTCTGCTTTGACAAAGTTTTGGTTTGTTCCTTTCGATTTTGACTAATTTTGACAAAAATATAGCGATTTCTTTTTCTGTTTGGATAACGTGGCGGAGCAATCGTGACGCACACCAATAACTCTACATGAAATAATATATGTTGCACGTATTCCGTCTATCTAAAGGAATTTGTAAGTAAATTCCTTGGTCTAACCCTCGTTTAGCTGACAAGTCAATATGTGGATTGTAGGCATATGCACATATAGGTAAGTCTTGACTAGTTTCAAAGTAGGTACCTAATTACTTTCTTACCGGACGCAGACAAAAGTTAGTTGCCAACCAACCCCTGTATGATTTGGTGGTAGGATTAGTCTAGAAAACCAACACCCACACGTAATTTGTTATGGTATCTCAAATACCTTTTTCACCAATAAGGAAACTGGCAAATGTACAGCATATATTTCTTTCTTAACACCTGTTGCTTTTATATATACCTACCTGAAACTGCTTTCACAACTATTGCAAGTCTTGTGAAGCCTTAACCTTACCTTACCTATATATATATATATATATAAATTACTTTTCGCTTTGGAAATTATGGAGTGATTAAAGGCTAAATTTCGTTATCGCTACTATCTAGGTACTTCTAAACTATTCTTAACTCAACCAATTCGGCTTTGTTAGATGGTAGGGTTTATTGGCCCTACCAATATTAACTCAGATGTAAACACGAGTGATCTTTTACATTTATATTATTTTATAATATCTATTACACAGAAAAATACATCAACAGCTTGACAAAGAAAAGAGAAACATTTTGTTCTTATTATTTTTATATAATGACACATTGTCAAAACTCATATAAAAAATAACTAAATGAGATTACAAACTCATTACTTCAACACTCCTCTTTAATCTCATACCAACTGGCTCTCTACTCTTCACTCATTCAACACCCAACCCCATGCTTCTCACACACCATTCATACTTATCTCTCAACAACGCCTTGGTCAACACATCTGCTACCATTCGCGCTGTCTCCTTGTATGATAATTTTATAACACCATTTGCTACTGTCTTCCTTACGAAATGATGTCGTACATCAACGTGTTTGGTACGTTGATGGTGCACAGGCTTCTTGGCTATAGCCATTGCTGATTGACTATCAGTGAAAATAGCTATTGTAGGCAACGTTTGTCTCTTCTCTGATAAAAATCTTTGTATAAATATCGCTTCCTTTACTGCTTCAGATAGCGTAAAATACTCTGCCTCCGCAGTTGACAGGGCTATGGTTATTTGTTTCTTGTTTTCCCAAGATTTTGCTCCTCCTTGACACATAATTACCCACCCTGAGTTAGATTTGCGATCATAATCTCCAGCATGATCAGCAACTGCATATCCCATAACCAGGTCTTCATGATTACCTCTTGTATATCTCAGTGAATACTTAATTGTGCTTTTAAGTTAGCGTAGAACTCTCTTTGCCGCTATCCAATATTCATCTCCATAGCAACTGTTAAACTGGTTTAATTGGCTTACTGTGTGAGCAATGTCAGGTCTCGTACAAACTGCCAAATACATTAATGATCCAATTATATCCAGATCGAATCCTATATGGAACACTTTCCGTTAACTTTTAATCAGGTTGCGGCCTCTCTAGACGTTGTCCTGACACAGCTGGAGTAGCAACTGGTTTGCAGTTATCCATATTAAATACTTTTAAAATGTTCTCTATATACCGTTCTTGATCCAACTTAATTCCTTTGCCGTCTTGAGTTATGCGTATTCCTAGCATTAGCTCAGCTCTACCAAGGTCTTTCATCTCAAACTTCTCTGTAAGATCTTTCTTCACCTTGCGCAGAACTTACGCATCATTCCAAAATATTAAAATATCATCAACATGCACCGCTATGATGATGATTTTTCCACCGTTAAATCTCGTTTAAACACACGGCTCATTTTTAGATCTCTTAAACTGAAGTTTTGTCAATTCATCAAGAAGTCTTGTATTCCACGCTCGTGGAGCTTGCTTAAGTCCGTATAGCGACCTTTGCAACCGACATACATGATTCTCTTTACCTTTTTCTTCAAAACCTTTCTGGCTGTTTCATATAAACAACTTCCGTTAAATTTCCATTGAGAAAAGCTGTTTTTACATCCACCTGATCTATCTTCAGATTCATATGCACTGCTAGCGCCATCAGTGTCCTCAGTGAGCTATGCCTCACAACGGGTGAGAAAGTCTCAAAATAATCGATGCCTCGTCTTTGACTAAAATCTCTTGCAACTAGGCGTGCCTTGTATCGCTTTATTCTCCCGGCCTCTTCTTTAATTCTAAAAATCCATTTAGAATCTACGATGTTGCAAGACTGTGGTGGTTCTACCAATTTCCACGTCTGGTTTTTCTTAAGCACGTCCAGCTCCTCCTTAATAGCAGCTCTCCACATTTATTTGTCTCTACGAGATAATGCCTCTGCTACAGTAAGTGGATCATTCTCTTCCGTAAGAGCTTCATAGGTAATATGATCAGGAAATTCCACAGGTTTCCTGTTTCTAAGCGGATATCTCCTTTCTTCCACTACAGGATCTGCTTCGATTTCACTGAGAACTCCTTCATCTGTTCTCTCTTCAAAGGATGCCCCCTGTTCATCTTGTTCATCATATTCAACTACTATGCTATCTCTATCACTTTGTAAATTGACTATGGATTCTTCTCGGGGATCAGTTTGACTAGCACTATTGTTTTCTAGGTGAATATTTATTTTTCCTTAATTCTACATGATTAGTCTTAGTGCTGTTGCATCTGGTTTTCGAAAAACACTACATTTCGGGCTCTATGCATTTCTCCATTCATAGGATCAATTAATCTTTATCCTTTGGATTCGTTACATTATCCTACAAACACAAGTTCTTTACTTTTCGCATCCCATTTTGACTATTTCTATGCAATGTGCATAAACGCTTTGCAGCCAAATACTCGAAGATTGCATAAATCTGTCTTTTGACCACTCCAGACCTCTTCGGGTGTCCTGTTTCTAACAGCAACAGTCGGGCTTCTATTCTTTAAATATACTGCTGTATTTACTGCTTCTGCCCAGTACTGAATAGGAAGTCCCGCTTCTTGAAGCATTGTTCGTGCTTTCTCTGCAATAGTTCGGTTTGCCCTCTCGGCTACACCATTCTCCTCAGGTGTATATGCGTTGTAAGTTGATGCTTGACACCATGCTCCTTTAGAAACGCATTAACTCTTTTATTGACGTATTCACCTCCATTGTCTGTCCTCAAAACCTTTAGTTTCTTTCTGGTTTGAGTCTCAGAAAAACTCTTGAACTCCCTTATTTTACCAAAAGCTTCACTCTTCTGCTTAATAAAATATACAAAAGTATTACGTGAAAAATCGTCAATAAAAGTAATATAAAATTTAGCACTTTTAAAAGAATTCTGCGACATTGGTCCACTGATATCAGAGTGTACCAATTCCAATAACTCTTTAGCTCGCGTAGCCTTATTTTTTTCAAAAGGCTGCCTTGTTTGTTTACCTTTAAGGCAAGCTACACATTCTAGTTTACTAGTAGTATGCTTAAAACTCACGCCAGTTGCCATCTTATCTTGCAATAAGGTTAAGTTTCGTACGCCCAGGTGTGCCAGTCTCTTATGCCATAGCTCCATATTTTCACTCTCGCTAGTTGCTAGTGCACATGCCTGTGAGGATAAAATTATTTTATATACACCCTTCTTAAGCACACCAGTCACACAAGGTTGTCCTTTCGTGGAATTTTCGCTTTCATTAAATATCTCGCACCCCTTATTTGAAAAAATTACACTTTTTTAACAATACTACTTACACTTAGTAAGTTAGATGTAAGTTTTAGTACATACATGACATCATACACCGAAATATTCTCGCTTGCTACAGTGCCATGCTTAACCTCCATAAACTTAACCTCCATTCCAGTCATATCTAGTACTCATATGTCCCGATGCTCCTGAATCTAATATCCATGAGATATCTTTATCGTGATTCTCTTGATCCTTTGTAGCGAGTGCTGTTGCTGACGCAACCACATGAGCTCCTTCCTTAAACTTCCTTGGATTATCTGGACAGTCGTAGGCTTTATGTGATCCCTCACAAATGAAGCATTTCATATTATTTTTATTGTCTTTAGTTTTGTTCCTCTGAACAGGCTTATACTGATTCTTTGTCTTTGTTGTGAATGCACCTCTCTCTGGGTAAGCATTACTTGAACTTGCATATTCTATGCAACCACCTGTCTGCAACAACTTATTCTTTACATAATCAGTTGTTAGACTAATATTTACGTTCTCCAACGCTAATCTCATTGGGATATACTCATCTGGTAAGCCTTGTAACATCAGTGCCGCCAAGAGTTCATCATCAATCTCTTTTCTTAGATCGGCTAGCTGGCTTGATACTCTCATAAGCTCTGTTACGTAGTCGGTCATTGAACTGAACATGGTTAGCCTAATACTCAGCAACTTAGATAGTAGTATTTTTACACAAACTACAGATAAAGGTATAACAACATTTATTGTTTATACCTTTATCTTCATAGGCTGCTACTAAATACTTCCACGCCTCATGAGCGGACTTAGCTTTCCTCACGTGTACTTTGCAATGGTTCTCTATCAATAAGCAGCTTTTTGGTAGCGTTTTTTGATCACCTCTAACCATCTCTTTGTCCTCATTGTTCTGGGTTATGTCACTCTCTACATATTGCCACAGGTCATCATGAACAAGTATGCATTTAAGATCAATTTATATACTGTGTAACTACTTACGCAGGAGAGGATGCTCTCATCAACGCACTCTGATGCAAAGATCAATACACATTTCTCATGTTAAAATATAAGTAAAATTGTTATATTCTCATTTCCCTATAGTGCTAGTTTGTCACAGGAGGAAAATATGATTAGATATAACTTGAATCTGACTTTACACACATTGTCAACCTATATGCAGGAGAAATTACATGTAATTGACATTAACACCTTTGTTAAGAAACCTTTTTACCTGACAAAAGATAACTCTTACTATCTTCCTAACTATTGTACAAGACAAATAGCTTCATCGCTACGTTATTTCTTTGATATTTCAGTAAGGAACTTGGCTAAACCTTTTGCTAGAAACAAGATGTTTGGCCAAGTACTGAGTACTGAGCAATGTACCGTTGACATAAATAATGCCAGTTGTATGCCTACTGATGATGACAATTTGAATGTATCCAATTCACATGAAATTTATATTCAAAATAATTTAAATTAAATAGTATGACAATAGAGGATTTCTCTTGCATAATACCAAATTCTGGTCATGGTTCTAATGTGAGTTTAAGTGAGAAGACAGATCCACATAATGTGATAAAAAAAATGTGAACCCATGGAACATACATGATAACGTCAATAATTATACAAAAAAAAATTGTATTAACCTGGTGCACCAAAATATTCAAGGTTTGATGGGAAAAGAGCTAGAATTGGAGCTGTTTTTGAATTGTAACAATACAGATATTTTATGTTTAACTGAGCACTGGCTAAAACTCCATCAATTCATTTTCAGCTTCAATAATCACCAGGTTGTAAGCTCGTTCATCAGGGAAAAATATATTCATGGTGGTTCTGTAATTCTAATAAATAAGTTGTTAAAGTTTAAAGAAAGAAGTGATGTTGTGAGCCTTTCTGTTGAACGAGTTGTAGAGATTTCATGTGTTGAGTTGGAGCAATTTATTGTTTTGAGTCTTTACAAACCTCCTTGTGCACCATTTGATACTTTTTCAGATATTATGGAGGATGCATTAAATAAATTATCTAACAGCCATAAAACAGTTATCATTTGTGGAGATTTTAATATAAATATTTTGGAGAAAAGCGCAATAAGTTGCAATTTATTAAATTTGTTTAAATCCTATAATTTATATCACAATTTTACAGAACCAACTAGAGTAACTGCTACAAGTGCTACATGCATTGATAATATATTTAGCACTGTAAAACCTTTATTTAAATCAATAATCAATAAAATTCAGTCAGACCATTCAGGTCAGTTGGTAACTTATTCAAATGCTTCCAAAATTAAAAGAAAACATATAAGCTATATTCCATTTAGTGAAAACCGCTTAGAAAAGTTTAAATGTAATATAGTAAAACAAATAGCAGGGCTGCCCTATCATGATAATCCGGATCACTTGTACAACTCTTTATTCAATTTGATTAATGATGAGTTCTGCACAGTATTCTCACCCAAACAACGGACTGTAAGTGATCGTCTGGTATTCAGTGATTGGGCAACTCCAGGCATCTATAAAAGTCGGAATCGGTTGTATGAATTGTATGAAGAAAGATCCCATAATCATAATACAGCTTTTCAAGAATAAGTATGTGAACCAATATGCCAAAACATTTAGACGAGCCTGTACCGCTGCTAAATCTTTGCACATAAAAAATATACTTAAATCTTCTACAAATATAATCAAAACTACTTGGAAGACAATTAATGCTGAGACAGGTAAAACAAAAATACGTAGTCGTGATTTTAACTTAGTAATAAATAACATAGATATTAAAGGCGATTTGGAGATTACGACTGAGTTTGAAAAATATTTTTCGAATATTTCAGTCATAATTTCTAACTCTCTTTCATGTTCTTCTAAATCTGCTGAGCAGATACTCAAGCAAAGCGTAGGGTCGTCTGACACAGTTTTTGAATTTTCGGTGGTTAGCCCTAAAGATATTTTAAATGCTTTCAAGAGTATTAATATAAAAAACACAAAGGATCTGTGGGGTCGATCTGTTAAGACTGTTTCATCAATTATTACTATAATCGCCCCACACTTAGCTACTGTGTTCAATTGCTGTGTTGCATCAGGTGTATTTCCTGACTTGATGAAGTATAGTAAAATCATTCCTTTGTTTAAAGCTGGTGATACTTCAGACCCTTCAAATTTTTGACCTGTTTCCGTGCTGCCCACTCTTAGTAAAATATTTGAAAAGCTTATGCTTAGCCAGCTGCTCAGACACTTTAATATACATAATTTACTACACCGGAAATAGTTTGGATTCACAAAGGGTTGTTCAACCATAGATGCAGGGGTCAACTTATTAAAAAGTATATTCGCGGCTTGGGAAGACTCGCAAGATGCATTAGGTATCTTTTGCGATTTGTCCAAAACGTTCGATTGCGTTCATCATGATACTCTGGTCAGAAAATTACACCAATACGGTATTAGGCTCTCGAACTTCTGACTTCTTACTTGGGCAATAGAATTCAGAAGGTCGAAATAAACGGTAAAATATCTCCGGGATCTCCAGTGGTAATGGGCGTCCCACAGGGGTCAATTCTTGGCCCATTTTTGTTTTTAATTTATATAAATGACTTACCTTACTATGTAAGGGATAAGCATGAGATGTTGTTTGCAGATTATACTTCCCTGACGTTCAAAATAAACCGACAATTAAGCAATTTTGACAATGTTAATGATGCAATCTCTAAAGTTGTTCATTGGTTTAATGCCAATAATCTTGTGCTTAATGATAAGAAAACTAAAGTCATAAAATTCACTACACCGAATGTGAAACAGGCGACAACCAATGTACAACTTAATGGAGCTAGGTTGGACCCTGTTGAATCAACTGTGTTCTTGGGTATCACTATTGACTCAAAGCTAAAGACTAAAGCTATGGAACCCACAAATAGAAAAACTGCCCGGCAAATTGAATTCTGCAGCATATGCAGTGAAAACTATTAGACGGCTGACTGATGTTGACACAGCTAGAATGATTTATTTCAGTTATTTTCATAGTGTAATGTCCTATGGAATTCTTCTCTGGGGTAGCTCTGCTGACATTAACACCGTATTTAAATTGCAAAAAAGAGCTGTAAGAGCTATCTATAATCTTGGCCCGAGAGTGTATCTAAGAGAAAAGTTCAAAGAGGTTAACATTCTAACTGTACCATCTCAGTATATATATGAAAACTTACTATATGTGCATAAAATATCGATTCCTTCTGTAAAAGGAACGATACACATAATGTAAATACTAGATATAAGAATAATCTCTAGATATAAGAATATTGCATACTACCGTCTCCACAAAATAAGTAACTCTTTTATGGGGCAATGTATAAGATTCTATAACAAACTTCCCAATGATATTAGAAAATTGTCTACGAATAAGTTTAAAAGAATTATTAAAGCCAAATTGTGTAGCAGGGCATATTACAAAATTTCTGATTATTTAATTGATAAAAGTGCTTGGGATTGAGTTGTTCTGAGTCAACACACATGATTGTAATTCATCTTAAGTATATTTTATTTTAAAAAAGGATTCCTACTGAGTTTTCTGGCAGTGTTTCTCAGTAGCTGCCACGTCATGCACTGCACGGTAGGGTAAAAAAATATGACGATTCCACATAAATGTAAATTATTACGGAATAAATTATTTTTTGACTTTGACTTAGACTCGGTGTAACACTTAGATGCTCGTGTCTACAGTGCCGGTCCATAACCTGTTAGATCAGTGTTTTTCAACCTGTGGGTCGCGACCCCCTGGGGGGTCGCGAAATACATAAAAAGTAGAGCGCGAAGTTTCAAAACTCTGGATCTACTTTGGCTCTTGTTACCACCTACCCTCTGTATGATAAAGTAAATTTTGGTGGAGTGCTCCCATATTTTCGAAATAGACGTATCCGTAACGGTTTTTATTTAATAGAATTTACATTTTTATAATAATATTTAGAACTATTCAAGCTCTTGCGGCCAAAACCTTGCCACAGGAATACAGCCATGTATTCCTGTGGCAAGGTTTTGGCCGCAAGAGCTTGACGGTGCAGAAAACTATGCGTAGTGCTGTAGTATTCGTGGAAAGCGCTATACAAAAAAGTTTTTCTTCCATTACATTTTCATTCAATTCAACGCAAAAAAGCTGGAAAGTGCAGTTCCGCAGTATGGGTAGATTCCTCAAATTACAAGTAGTCTTCAAAACATCAGTCGTCATATCGCTTATCCTCGATTGAATAAAATATCGAAAAAAAAATTATCAAGAGAAAACTTCGAAGGAAATAACACACTGTGATTTATTCCCAATCACAGTAAAGCCGAATTTAAAATACTGACGTTATGAAAAAGTTCTTCCTTATTATAGTCTCATCACTTCCGCTAGAAGTTGACGGTTCTGTTGTTCTATTCAGACATTAATCCATTTTCAATAAATTAAAACCACTGTCAGATACAATAAAAACAATAGCTGGCGCTCGACAAACAGTAACCGGCTGACGGTCTCAACTAGTCGTAAAGCATGTAAGTCACGATCGCGCATGCCACCACTGCATAGACATCTTCAACGCCGTAACGCTCATTGCGCTTCGCTTACTCATTCCCTCAACTCCCATTTTAATTATGTATTTATCCAAACCCTAGTTATGAAAATGAATAAATATGTTGGATTCAATATTTGTCACAAAAGAAGACTTAATTCTTCCATGCATTCTATGGATTCACCGTGCGGAACCGGGTCCATTGCGTGGTAGAGGAGGGACTCTCGACAGAGTCTGAGACTTGCGACTCAGATGTAGGTTTAAGGCCCCCTGTGATGCATCAACGCACACCACACTCCGTCTCTCAGTGTTCCCCCTCTTCCTAGCCAAATTTGGTAAGATCCTAACAATGCCGCTTTGGATACTCGTTCTAAAATAGAACTTACAGAAGTTCTTGATAATCCTAGGTTTTTTTATAGGTTATGGAGGGATTTTGCTGGTATACCCCTCGCACACACTTCCACGGCATATAAATTAACCACAAAGCCGTTTGTGGTTAATTCCTTTGATAAGTCGTAATAACTGTTTGTCTTGAACGCGTGATCTTTAGGGATGTTGGTTTCCCACGGTACGGTAAGCTCTATGAGCACGTAGCGTAAATACATGGAAAAAGCGGGTAAAAAACGGGTAGGGGGGTCCCGAAAAATTTCTTCATACTAAAGGGGCCGCGTCATGAAAAAGGTTGAAAAACACTGTGTTAGATGGTAGGGTTTATTGGCCCTACGAATATTAACTCAGATGTAAACACGAGTGATCTTTTACATTTAATTTTATATTATTTTATAATATTACACAGAAAAATACATCAACAGCTTGACAAAGAAAAGAGAAACATTTTGTTTCTTATTATTTTTATGGACCCATTGTCAAAACTCATATAAAAAATAACTAAATGAGATTACAAACTCAGTACTTCAACAGGCTTAACTGTAATTATTTAGTAAATACACAAATAATTAAACCTATCTCATATCATAGTACCAGCTATGCTATCAGGATCAGGTTTATTTGTTGTATGCATCTACCCACTATACTTCGAGAATTTAACGCTCGAAGCCAGTTTACTTAGTAGTCTTTGTATGCATCAAGCATCAAAGTACTCTTTCTCTTGTAATCTAATCTTACATTTTGTTTTGAATTGGCAACATTACTGCCTACAATGTGTCAAAGATCTACGTGAATTTATTAAGTTATATTTAGAGAAATTAAATTAACATAGCTTGTAACGGTTTTTAAGTTAATTAAATATATAAACGCAATATGTGTTCAATTATGAAATAGTAATTATGCTCAGATTAAGTTGACCGTTTTGTGTGATAATGGAGGCGTCTAGGTAAGCCCCTTTAACTTGGAGAAAGAATTTTAACTTCACGTATTCGTATTGTCAAAATAATACTTAAAATGATTTTTTTTAGGGTGGATACTGAACTCCCGAGTAAAATGGCTCATCTAGATATAATGGAAATTGACGACCCTATTAATGAACCTGTAGAGGATAAATCCCAGGTTGTTGAACTAACGTCGCGTGTCTTGCGAAAAAGAAAATCTATAATGCCTGAAACGACCAGATCCTCTAATCGTCGAGTTAGTATGAAACCCAGTAAAAGGATCATGACCGAGAATGCGAGTACCAAACAAATAGAAGCACTGTATCTGAACAAAAAAGTGAAATCAGTGTCACAGACTTTAGAAACAATATATGAAGAGCCAAAGCCACAAAACGACTCTGAAGTACTAATAGGCGGGAGAAAAGTAAAGAGACTGCTCACATTCCAACTAGGTAGTCAATACACTAAAGAAAAAATTAAGAAGCGACGCGCTAAAATCAAGAAGTTATTGGGAAATAAATCATTTTTAAATAGAAAGAAAATACCAATGCAAGTGTTTTTGAAAACTATAGAATGCTTAGAGTTAGATGAGGTAGTGCAAACTGAAACTTCCCTGCCAATCAAAGATAATTTATAAGGGACACTTTAAAGTTTTATGACAAACAAGGTAACTAACTAACTTTATAACGCACATCAAAATATTAAATAAAATTTCATGGCTCTAGCATGCCATGTCAATCAATAACTCCGTGAAGGAGTTTCTGTTGCAGACCACTATCAGCAGAGCACTATCTTTTAAAATGTTAATTACATAATTGGCAATTTTATAAATTGTCTATAGACAGTAAGACCTGTAATATAATTTTGTATCTGACATTTGAATGAATTATAAATATTAATTAGTATAAATTATATTGTATTACTAATACTTTGAAACATGTTTGGAATGTGAAGAGCTTTTTTTAATTGGTATGGAAGTTTGTCCAATCTTTTGTCAATTGTACAATTTAGAATGGTAGTGGTATGGTAATGGTATGGTTTTCTTCAAGTTGTTGTCAGTTGTCAATAATCAAGACAACCCAAAATTCTAAGTGATGAATTGACCAAAGGTTGGACCAACTAAAGTGATTGGTGAGGTAAATCACCTAGGCATACATTCAGTCTATAGATGGGTGATTGATTGTCAGTGGTTTAATTTGTGAGGGTATCTTTGCTTCGGAGAGCATGTTAAGCTGTTGGTCTCTAGTTGTTAACCCATGTCAGAAGCCTAGTGGGTGCCTTGAATAACTATTGACCCTAGGGTAAAGAGCTGCCCATAGAATAAAGAAGTGAGATTATGTGGTTGATCTGAGAAACCCATGCGACATCCATTATTGATGTTGATTCTGCACTCCCATTCTTTTTACCAATGGTATTATTATGCCCATGTACTGTGTCCATTTAATAAAATTTGTTATTAAACTATGTATATTTGCTATTTTATTTTTGTGTTCATCACTTATCCACCTACTTAGCTATATTCACCAATGTATCAGATTATACCATACCAGCAGATATGGTAGCTTTCTATTACCCTAGGAATTACAACAGTACATGTGTGAAAAGAGATTTATCATATCTCAGCCAAAAGACATCCACTGCTCAACAAAGGCCCCATAAAAGTTATATAGGACACTTAAGCTAGAATGCTATCTACCCATGAAATTGGCTAAATTGCTACTTTGCTGGCTCCTCATACAAATTGTATCATAAGATCCTTATTCTTGTATAGGAAGTTAATCTAGGTATTATGTATTTTGCATGTTGAACATGCTACACAATGTCATCTGGTTGGTCTGGACATAGCTTCCAAACACTGACCAGCCGAGTTGGATTCTACCTATATTATCCTTTTCGAAGTTGGACCTGCCTAATTGGATTGTCTTTCCTAGGTAAATATAGTTCTCTACAACTTCAAGAGCAGAGCCAACCTTAACTTGAGTGGGTTGAACATGGATGTCCAACATGATGTTTGTTTCATCCCTATCCATTTTCAGACCCGCTTGTTGAGAGACTGCTGAGTATTATACCAGTCTTCCAAGGTCTCAGCCATGACTACTATATCATCGACACACCTGAGGTGAGTGATATACTCGCCAACATCTTCCAATGTTGTGGTGAACAGTTGAGGAGATATTATATCTCTCTGTCTCACACCTCGTTGAAATTGGATAGGTAAGAAATCACAATTTGCTTTTCTTCAAGTTTATATTATTTTATTTTAAAAATATAATTAATATAATACAACCAAAGTGAGATTCTCTTATATTATTATGAGCCAAAAATGTCGACAAAGTACCTATCACATATATAACGGCTTACATAGACCTATGTATCATTAACAATGCATGTATTAGATGTGTGGTGACAGTCATCATACATTTTCATATGGCCTTGTGAATCATCTACTTCATGTATATTGATACAAACACATCGAGGCTTCTCAACACCTGGAGTATACATTTGCCGAGGTACACCAGCCCAACTTCTAGACACTCCACCACTGTTAACAAATAATTCATAATATTAGAATTTATTTAGTTTCAGCATAATAGGGACAGATACTCATATCACGACCACGCACGTGACCAGAGATGCAACTAATGCCTGTTCTAGACGGTTGTATCCCAACTGAGCGCAACTAGACGCAACTGTCCTTGGTTGGTTATAATCCGCCGGCCACACGGATGAAATCCACGCCCTCCAACCACGATTGGGAACACGCGCCCGCAAACCAGTTGTAGGTCAAACCAAAATTTGTAAACCAAATGCAGCGAGTGCGCACGTATGCGAGTGTTAAAAGTCGTCCGCAAACCAGAGCAACGAATGCGAAATTAATAATAATTTAATCAATCTCTATAGAGATTTGCCATGCCTATAGGACATTTCGTCCGAAACATATCTCGTCAATAGAAAACAGCCTGGGATATAGAGAGATTGATCCAAAAGTACAAAAAGTTTGACCAAAATGCTAACTAATCAAATGTTAAGTACAAAATTGCTAATATTACTAAAGCACAGCCTACTTTTTGAAATTTGGGCAAATTGGGAACCATTCACGATACGAGTGCCTGATTTCCCGCCAAAAGACGACTCACGACTGATTCGCTTGCGTGTTGGCGCGTGGTCGACATCCTTGTAGCCGAAGCACAATCGGTGGCGGATGGAAACTAGTTCCCACCCAGGTCCCAACAGAGGTCCTGTTGGGACTTTGGTTTACAACCTTCTAGAACATGCTAAGTTATGATTTTCTGTAAAATGGTGGCACTTCGCTGGCTTTTAATATGTAGGCAAAGTAATAAATCAAGTAAATAATTATAAGTCAATTTAATTTAATTAATAGAAGAATATTTGTCTAAATAAAAGATTACCCAATTTTCAATTGTAATATTCAATTCATTTGATAATTCTTACCTATTGTACATAGTTGTGTGTGGGTAAAACTTTGTTGACAGTCTTAAATTAGCAAATGAGTTGCATGCGCATTAACCATACCATTTCATTAAAGACGTTAAACATGTTAAACCTTTGTGAATGTGTTTATGATATGCCACAACTATTCATTGGAGGATAAATGAGTGTAACCCACTTATACTTCTG
Source organism: Pseudoips prasinana (assembly GCA_951640165.1). Classification (NCBI taxonomy): domain Eukaryota; kingdom Metazoa; phylum Arthropoda; class Insecta; order Lepidoptera; family Nolidae; genus Pseudoips; species Pseudoips prasinana. Next base: position 10,081,799 of record OX621241.1, on the reverse strand, counting down.
TGCTAAAAGTTCCACCTGATTCATCATAATCATATCAGTCAAAATACACCCACTACTGGAGAAGGTTTTCGCCCAAAGATCTCCACATAAATTACATCCCATGGTGGAGATCAAGCCCAAATAAACCGTTAAAATAATATCCTGAGACATTATTCACACATAGCCATCTGATCCCAAATTAAGTAAGGCTTGTACTATGGAAATCAGATAACTGATATACTACTTTTCTTTTGTAAATACATACTTATGTAAATAATTACACCAATTATAGAATAGACAAAATATAAACAAAAAGTTACCTTGTTTTAGTACACCAAACCTTAGTGCCCTCATCTGCACTCCAAGCTATATTACAAGGAGGATGTTTTTCATCCTCTCTTTTGGCATTTTCCACCTCTATTTCACATTGCTTTATTTTGTTATCAAACTCTTCAGCATATTCTGTCTTTTTGCCATCTTGATCATAGTATCTTCCTGAGAGAACACCTAAATATAAAAAGTGATTAGAACTAAGACGGCAATTTATTGTTATCTTTACTTTTAATAATAATAGCCTTTATTCAGACAGTATTTCGTTTACATATCTTATATATTAAAGTCTTTAACTATTTAGCATCAATAACCCCGTCTGTATGCCAATTATTGACAAAGGCCTCCTCCAACCTTTTCCATTCTTCTCTGTTTTTGGCAGTTCTTGTCCATAAACCTCCTAATCTTTACTTTTAGTTGATTTTTATTGCCTAGTTTGTCTAACTGGAGCCACAAGTAATGAGGTTCTGGGTTCAAATCCTGAGATGGGCCAAATAGTGATTACAAAACAAAACTCAGTATAGTAGAAGTTGGCTTTATTTTCCCTTTGCCTTGGAGAGCATGTAAAGATGTTGTCCCTTCACATAAGGAGAGTGATGGAACACAGAGAGCCCCTGTGTTTTACGGTTTAAGACATTTATTTCTCAAAAAAGAATACAAATTCACTTATTATTGAGAAATACAAGTATTAAGGAACGGACACTAAAACTGAAAAGTATTTTATAAATGAGCAGTGAAACTCTTTGATCATTGTATTTCTTTTTATATCTGTTTTGATTGTTTTTTTTTCTGTCTTGTCAACTTGCTTAGCAACAGTCTTGTTACCGAAAACTACTTGGAAAATAAAACTTTATTTTTCTTTTCACCATATTTATTTGTTAATAAAATTGTGCCCCGGACTCTCCCTTTTTCTAACAAAAACTATAATAATATAAAAATAAATGTATTGTGTTAGTAATTGCATAAATTAGGTGGTTAGTAAAGATAACTTATATATAACTTATATACTTAGATAAGGGTAGTTTAATTTCCATTTTTCACATACACTTATTATAAGTTCCACACAGATGGCTTGTCTCCATTGGAGGACATCATTATATTTAGTTAATGACACATTTAGGGAGTTATAAACACAAAGTATATAGCTTATTTTATAAAATCAGTACATAATATTACTCTGTAGTGGCATATTGGTACCAAAGATTTCTTTGTGCAGATTCAAAATAAAAAAGTATTATATATTTACTTACCCACTTCAATGTATCTTTGTTTAAATGTGGTCTTCCAATGAAGTAATGTGAACAAGTCCTTGCATGGTAAGTCCATAACATGATCCTTATTGTTACTCTCATCTTTGAAATCCCCTGTGACAAGAGCTCTCGAACCATCCTTCCCTGTTTATAAAAAGACTGGATAATACTTCTAACAATAAGTACAGCTACAGATTCAGCCAAGTATAGAAGGTAGGTTAGTTGAAAAGCAAGAACATGAAAGAAGAAATGTCTTTACCTACAAAATAATGATATGCACCACCCTTTTTATAATGCTTTCTCCCTTCTGTAACATCAAAAACTACTCCTAATACTGCTAAGTATAGTTTATCTTGCGTTATCCCATTAAATAGAGCTAACTTTGACTCCGAAAATATGTCATCCCTTTCATTTAAATTTGTAAACGTGTAATAATAAAATTTCAATTCATTTCGATAGAATACACTGCCAATTACCAAGGTTATAGGACCCAATAGTTTCAGATGTCTCAATATGAAATTAATAAACATTGCGTGCTTTATATAAATGAAAAACGTAGAAACGCGCACAAACTTACTGTCCTCCTGCAATGGAATTGGATAGTGTTCTTTGAGAAGACAAGTCTACTTTGGTAAATCCTATATCAAAGTTACTGAGTAAGTAACACCAGTACTAAAAGGGCTTGAGAGTATATTTTTATGTATTCAAATAAGCCAGTTGAAACAATAATTTAATTTTTATCTTAGAATAACTTGCCAACTAACCAACCAATGCCAATCAGGTACAATTTTGTTTTGATGTTTTATTTTGACAGATTCTGTGATACCAAATAGTTTTTCTAAATTTCCCTCAACGTACACTGAGCGTTCTGCTGCCACCGCCGTGTCACCTACTGCAGGTTTAAATACTATTTTACCGTGACTAGTTGTGTTGAAATCTGGGAGTACTTTATCTATATTTGATATCGAAAGGGAGAATTGATTTCATGAACGGTAATTCAACTTCTTATAAAATAAATTCGATTCGATGGCACTCCAAATACAGTGAATACAGTTTCTAAACGTAAACTACCTGTCAATGTCAACCACCGAAATTGACATACCCTCCTTGACATTTGTTTAGTTACTATATAACAGCTGATTTAGGGCAAATTTAAATATTTTCTTTACAAACATTTTAATACCGAAGTTGGCTGGGCTGTGTTAATACAAAAATTCTATAATAATTTCATTCTTTTATGTATCATCATTTAGCAAAATGCCTACCCATTTAATTCGCAAAATAACAACACGAACACATGCTCCAATAAGAAGAGTAGTTGTCACAGGACTAGGGGTTGTGTCTCCACTTGGGTTGGGCATTGAGAGAGTGTGGCAAAATATTTTGAAAGGTCAGTGTGGCATAGTAGGTCTGCAAGGGGACGATTATTCCAAATTGCCATGTAGAGTAGCAGGAATAATACCTAAAGATAGCATAATTGAAAAAGCTTTGTCTAAGTCTAATCTTAAGTCAATGGCTCCTGCTACATGCCTCGCTCTTCTTGCCACCTCAGAGGCTTTAGCTGATGCAAAATGGATACCAGAATCTGAAGTTGACAAAGAAGTTACCGGTGTAGCCATTGGAATGGGTATGATTGATCTAAAAGATGTATGTGATACTAATGATGCATTAAAAGTAGGTTATAACAAAGTAAGCCCATTTTTTGTTCCAAGAATTTTACCAAACATGGCAGCAGGACACATAAGTATCAAGTATGGATTTAGAGGCCCCAATCATGCAGTATCCACTGCATGTGCTACAGGTGCACATTCAATTGGAGATGCCTTCAGGTTTATAAGAAATGGTGATGCAGATGTGATGGTCTGTGGCGGGGCAGAAGCTTGCATCAGTCCTCTTGCCATTGCTGGATTCTGTAGACTTAGAGCATTGAGCACATCATTTAATGATGATCCTGGAAAAGCATCAAGACCTTTTGATAAAAAGAGAGATGGATTTGTGATGGGGGAAGGAGCAGCAATTTTAGTTTTAGAAGAATATAATCATGCTGTACAAAGAAATGCTAGAATATATGCTGAGATATTAGGATATGGGTTATCAGGTGATGCTTCCCACATTACTGCTCCAAGAGAAGATGGTAGTGGAGCAATCCTGTCTATGAACCGTGCATTGACAGATGGTGGAGTTAACAAAAATGATGTCACATATATCAATGCACATGCTACATCAACACCAGTGGGAGATGGCATTGAAGCTACGGCCATACATACATTATTTGGGGAACATAGTTCCAAAATATCAGTGTCTTCAACAAAAGGAGCACATGGTCATTTATTAGGAGCTGCTGGCAATCTTGAAGCAATTTTTGCTATTTTAGCTTGCCATTATGGAGAAATACCTCCAACAATTAATTTGGTTGAGCCTGTTGGAAATTTAAACTATGTTGCTAATTCACCAAAAAAATGGGAGGCAGACCGAAGAATAGCATTAAAAAATTCATTTGGCTTTGGGGGCACAAATGCAACATTATGCATAGGTCAAATTTAAATGCAACAAAGTCATCGACTAATTCAAGAAATTTCGTCTCAACAAATGAATGTGTAAATATCTTGACACCCAACCAGTGTATTTGGTAATACTAATAATTATATTAAAAAAAAGTATGGCAATAGAATTACCTAATTGGACAGCACTATTCATTTATGTCACTGGAATTACTATGTATGAAATTAAATATGTGCCTCTTGAAACTACTTGTGTTAGAATATGTGGGTGAGAAAAAGTAGTTGAATATGGAAAAAGTTCAGTAGAAGTCTAGTTTACAATATTACTTATGTATTAAAAGAAAGATTTAAACATCCAAGCATGTATGAAGAATATAATGACAATAAACAAGGCAAGAGCTCTGCTTAACCCTCTGGGAAGCAGGAATTAGTCTGTATGTATGTATGTAAAAGAAAGACTAACTAGTGGTTGCATTAAAAATAATTCATGTGTGTGAAGATAACAACTTCACATCTACTAGTTTCTTTTTATATAATTATATATAAGTGGCTATAAGATTTAAATGTGTTTTTTATTAAAAGAGATGTCAAACAGATGGAGCTAGCATAGCATAATGGGTAACTCACAAAATTGGTTATACAAATATTTTAGTTTATAGACATATAAATATGTTGATCTCAAGACCAACTTGCAATTAATAATGTAAGTTACCCATTACATTTCATACTAAAAAGTGTTCTATGTATATTTGTATAGAATAGAAAATAAAACATATTTTTATCACTGTATTATATAGTATATTAAAACTGAGTTTACAAATGTTTTCCGACTTTAATAACAATGGCGAGACAGCCTAGGTAACTCCTGACCTCTTGCTTCTCCAAGCTTTTTGATAACAAGCAATATTTCATCATGTACCGTATAATATTGAGTCACATAAAGCATTCAAATAAAATAATTTGATCAAAAAATGCTACTTTAAATATTTCATTACTAAGCCTTCTAACAATTTAAATAGTAAATATATTAAATGCTGGTAATTATCCAGTCAATCAATTGTAACAATGGAATCATTCAAACATGCACTTGTTTACTTGGCTGTAGGCAAATGTAACTGAAATGTATAACCAATAGAATTTAATTGAGTTAAGACTACTTATACATCATGTAACATAAATACGCGTAGGATATATGTATGACCATATTCTACTCATACAATAGAATTTTGTAGAACTTCAGTGTTTTGCAATTTGCAAGAAATGTATATTTCCAGTCCAAACATGCAATGGATGGTTGAAATATCGGTTGAAATATCTCGCATTATTTACGTTACAAATAGCAATCGCCACAGTTACCCTAACTACTGCATTACGGTTACAATATGCACTTTATAGATATTAAAAAACAAACTGCTTACATTATGGTAATTAATCATTTTGGGCAAATAATTATCAGTAACAGATTCCACTTTGAAATACCAGTTCTCATCTAAAGGAGAAATTATAATTCTAAAATAAATTAGCATCAAGGAATTATTATCAGCCTATCAATTGTTATGTTGATATAACACAGTACCGTAAACAGGGTGAATACAATTCTACTGGTTAGAGATAGGGACAAAATTTTGATTAAATATAGTATTTGTCCCTATTCTTATTGACCCCTGCATTTCAGTTCACCCCATTTTACCGTTAACACGCAAGATGCTAAGATTGTTCTTGTTACAATATTTTCGCGGCAAATCTTCGGCGACAAAACACTTAGGATTTACTGGAGTTTGAGATACTAATGTGTGTATATGCATCTACGGATCATGAAAGCAGGTTATAGTTTTCCCATTTCATAGAAAAATGGCTGGTTAACAAAGTGCAGTTAAATGATAAGACAGGGTCCCTGTAGCTAAGCGGCCTGCTTGTCTTTCTGCAACGGTGGCTGTTGCGGCGGGTTCACACACAGCTGAGCGAATTTTTGGCGGAGGTTCTGTCGTAGCTCCTGTCTTTTTTCCGTTATATTTCTACGTGATTTGAATTCCATTACTTCTTCTATAGGAATATAACAGGTATCCTGCTCTTCGTCTGACGAACACGTGTCCTGAAAACAGATAACATTATATTCTATCTACATACACAGATTGTTGAACATCTAGCACATTCATTTGAAAAAATACATCTTGCATATTTCAACTGAACCAATATAATTTTGGATGAAAACCCATCAATGAAAATCTAAATTATACATAATCATTGTCATTTAAGTTCGGTTGTCCTTGATTTGCCCCTTAATATGGTGCCATCTTTGCAGGACAGGATGCCAGTTGGGAATGGAAACTCTTAAATAGGAATTTAACTGGATTAGAGATAGAAAAAAGCCAACGATGGTGAAATTTCCGCGATAATTACTTTTTAATTGTAAATTAAGGGGGTAGCCCTATTATTTTCTTTCTGTGCCAGTAACTACACGGTTTTAAGTAATTTAATAATAATACCATGAGAAACATACATACCATTAACATTTCTTGTAACGAGAGTGTGAGGCCTGTGCACATTGTCTTATCATTCTTAGGCATATCTAGGCAGTCACCTCTCTCGTGGTTACAGAACCCTTCGGAACACGCCACCTCGGAACCCTCGGGCGAACTCATGAGGGACGACGAACCGGACATAGTCTCGCAGCAACCTCCATTGTTCCCAGACGAGTACCCACAGTCTTGCGAATGTTCATTTGGGGAGAGGTTGCCGTTTTTGGCCCGTTTCTTAGCTGTTTTCTTAGGTGAACGGCGTTTGGCGGTGGAGTCGTCCTGACAAGAGTGGCAGCCATCCCCACTGGCCGCGTCGTAGCACTGCTCGTGGATGTAGTCGCGCGGGGACAGCAGGTCGGTTGGCGTGTCTCGTTCTTCTAGTAAGCATTCTTCACATTGGCACTTCTCATCTGGTTCTTCGGAATCTGCCTCCTACAGAAAATGTAGTTTTACGACTTTAGTATACTATAGGTACATGTACATATATAATATTTGACTAGATTGCGTTCTTAAAGTTCACCGATTGTTAACTTTCACTTTCATGGAGGGGGGCGGCAAGGTCAAGTCGTCCAGTAAATAAGATTACTAAAGAACCCCGCGCCAAAGGACTATCCTTTTGGGGTTCGAACTTCAGTTCAGGGCGGTTACAGACGTGAGAACGGAGAAGTGTCGGATTTTAGGAATGTTTTATGCACATGTCACTCTACATTAATACGCAAATACAGGCCTGTGGTCCGATTGAGGATCGGAAGGAACTTTCGTCGGTATGAGTGCAAGGTAATGGTTGTGCAGGTCGATAGTGGTCGCAATGCGTTTGTGGTTCTCGGTCAGCCACTACGATGAGTGGCATTGTGTCCATGCGTTTCATAATAAGTCATCTAATAACCATATTTTGAATCTTTGTTTCATAAAACTACAAAAATTGTGATATACTACATACTTTGCTTTTACCACAAAGCAAGCTCATATTTTGTTTACAAATCAGATTTAATCTAATTGCAACTACAGTAAGTGCCATCAAATGAATCATAATATCAGAATGTTGACAGGCAAAATGATTTATCATGCATTTATCGCATTATCAGTGTGAAAGATCTACTTCTCATACAAAAATAATGTTTATAAAATATTAAATAGCGTTCGTGCAAGGACCATCTGATTGTCGACACTTTGTACAGTCACCGACACGCGGACACACTTTATAGTATAAAAAACAGCCTTCGCAGTGTACATAATCTTTAACCATATAAAATGCTGTCGCGGAGCAGAAGGAATTTCGTAAATTAACCTTTATTCTCTCTCGTCCCGTCGTTACCCTTCTGCGTATATATACGCGTGACGCTCGCAATTATGAAATGATACCGTTTAAAGAAATTGCAAGCCTTTTACCCGAGACAGTAAGGTTTTCCTCTTTCAAGTATTTTACATACCTCACACTTAATGCAAAAATGTTTGTGACCATCAAGTAAGTAATAAGGTGATTATAAACTTAAAAAAAAAACATGAACTTGTAAAATGAATATAGTTTTATATGTGTCCCAAATAAATGAAATCTATTATTGAATGTTTTCCTTCATGCTCCGCGACTGGACTTTAGCTACTGATACGGACTTATTAGGTTTGTTTTCTAGGTCACAAACAACTCATTGCTTGTAATAAGTTAAATAAGTTGACACAAGTAAAAGTACATACCTTGCATTTACTCTCAACAGCCTGTCTTTCCTTCTTCTTGCGTCGTTTGAGTTTCTTCTGTTCTTTCCTCTGTTGCCTTGTTAGTTCTTCTTGAGTGATTTCGTCATACAATAACTGTAGTTTGGATACCCCAGTCTTGTGTTCAACAGCGGTTTCAAACTTGCGATACAGTGCTTCTACGGCGACGGCTGCTAGGGTCTGACATGTGCCTTCTTCTTCACGTAACCTAAGCGATATACGTTGGAGCCGCTCGTATATACATATACCAAGACAGATTAGAACCTGCAAAATAATACAGAATAAATATTGTGGAACTATTATGATCATACACATACATAGAAAGACTCACGCCTGTATCCTGAAGGGGAAAGCAGGCACAATGGCCTTTTTTGAGCACTCATTCATTATTCGTTAACAGCTCTGTCCTTCCCTTGCTAGTATATCTACTAAGAACGAACTATATTTTCACAGACAGACAGGGACTTCATCCTCACAATTGTCACTTTAAAATAAGACTATTCAGTGAATTCCCTGTCTTGGAGATTGTGAGGCCTTTCCAAAAAGGAGTGAAAATATTGAGCCTGCAGTGTGAAAATGAAGTTTCAGGTGTTGCAAACATCCTTATGCTACGGTGACAGCATACCCTCAAATGGGCCATATGCTTTCCTTAAATGTACTCTCTCAACCAACCAGACTCCGAAACAAGTTCACAATGCAAACTTAGATTGTTTGAGAGGTATTATTAATACTTTGTACTTTCACATGCAACTGTGCACATATAGACATAATGATTCTAGAAAAAAAGTTCGACGTAGCTTGGTCAATCAATATTAACCGCTAAATTACATAAAATAAATTACTAACCTCTTCTTGTGCGATTTCTAGTGTCTTAGCATGTCTCTCCCTATGGTTTCCAAGAAGCTCAGGCTCAGCCCGAGATATAAGATGCGCGATATAATCAGTCTTAGCTTGTAAGTGTAAGTGCTTGTCTAGCAGACATCTTTTAATGCCCCCATACAGTGCCCCCACGTAACCCTTCTCTTTCTGTGGTTCTTTTTCTTCTACTAACAACTGGTAAGCTCGCAATACCTGCAACAATCATATGATCATCTATTGGAATATTTTGCAATCAGGCAACAGTTATGTCCTTTTGTACCATCAGTACGGTACGGTATCTCTAGCAAAATTCCGTATAATTTACTTCCTCGGTGAAACGTAACTTAGTTCACTCAAGTTTCCGCTAGGGGCGCTGATTGTCAATCAATAATGTGCCGGAGGAAGGAAACTGCACAGATTTGTGATAGATGAGCCAAAGTAACAAACACAAATTGTTGATTTTTTAGCACAATAGGTGCTCTGACTGATTTATTAAATATAGCTTAGTAAGAAATTGATACACATATGATACAGAAAGCTAAAAAATATTTAAATTGGCTGATAAAGTTTTTAGCTATAAGAGTTTTAAGTTCTTGGGAATAAAGTGGGGGGGATCTGCCCCTTTCATGCCAAATGATTGTTAGTATGGAGCTTTTGATTTTGATTGATTTTTTTTAGTAAAAAACATCAGTAGTAATACAGATACAACATCGAGACAGCTTCACTTGCCACTGGGTGTTAAGTAAATTGTTTAGTTTGAAATCGGGTCTTATAACTAAATGATGAACAAGAATGAACAAGATATTATGATTAATAAAGTTATTATTAAAAAGAGGGCACTTACTTTAGTCTTACAATCGGCACAGAAGCGATGTTTCCTTAGATAATTGTGTAGCGTGTCGTGTAGAGTGTTGAAGTGTACGAGGGTGACGTGGTCTCTCGCAGAGGCGCGCATAGCGTCCCAGGCGGCGCGCCAGGCCGCGCGCCCGCCCCAGCCCCACGCGGCCCAGCCCCAGCACGCGCCCGGGCCCGGCGCCGCGCCCGCCCCGCCCGCCGCCCCCGCCCCGCCCGGCGCGCTGCCCCAGCCGCGCGCTGTGCCCGCCTCCAGCGAATGAAGCGTGCAACGCTGTGATTTTTTCCATCTCGGTTGACTTAGAATTAAATATTCAATGCCCGTACTGGAAATAAAGACACTCTTACTGGTATACACTCGAGATATTACTTAAGACGTTTGCAACTACTGAAAAATTTAGAAGGAACAGACAGTGAAAGTTTACTATTTACTTTATGATAGTAATGGCTAAATTAAATTACTTATTTAGTTAAGTGGCTTATTAAGTTATTCTCAAAATGATTATTTATAAGTTTAAATACTCAGTGACCGTTTTTTCAGAGATATTTTACTACATTGTGACTGAATGGTTCAGTCTATACTAAGGTAAGATTTCATAAGAATCCAATCTAATTATTATGGCGGACCTTGTGTACTTCTGGGGCCAACTCGCCCCCACTGAGAATACCCAGCAAAACAAACTCCCAGTTAAGACAGTCCGGCTAAACATACTCAAGTCAGCAGATACACGGGATTTAGTCCACTAAGCCACTTAATTAAATTATTTACAAATGTTCTAATTACGGATAGTAAGAGAACGGAAAAATATCAAAACAACTGTAAGTAATATTATTAATTTTAAGACCGAACCAACAGTTCTGAAATTTAAATATATTAGCAATTATAATTATAGATATTTCATGTAACACATCATATTAGTCATGACTAAGATCTCCAGCGAGCAATATGCACGTAGATGCAGAGAGCCAAATATTTTTCTATACACTTTTATAGTATATTAACCTTTAGCACTTATCTAATAAACTGCCTGATAACATGTGTATCAAACCTTGTAACAGAGAGTTTATTAATATGCATGGGAAGCTTGTTCTAAAACCTAAAACATTTTTATAAATAATTTATGTCTTGCCAACTCTAAAGCCTGGTATTTTTTTTTCTAATATTCAGATGTAACATAAAGGATATGTTTAAACTATTATGTATTCTATCTTTACACTAAATTCGCAGAGAATTGAGAATGCCTAATTATTTTTACAAATATATTTAATTCACCGACACTAAGAAGTTGGCCACAGTAGAGTGCACTGCTTGATGTCTTGCATCAAGTAGATTCTCAATTATATTAAAATATGTCCAATATAATCATACCTCGCTTTTACTACACATAATTATCAACTAGTCAAAAGAATAATGCGCGACCGTATTCCATTGTTAAGCAGTAAAATGTATCAGTTACCAAATTTTTTGAACAGTTTAGTAAACAGACTATATCCATGAAGTCTGTGCTTCTAAATAGTCGCTACAAATAATTTAAAATTAAATAATTGTACCTGTGACCATTTAATAAAGTTGCTAGTGACTGTGGATGAACTATTTTGTCTTCTCTTATTGTCATTATTTCATCAGATGTGAGCACCAATGGATCCAATGTGGGATGGCCTGATTTACATAGCTGATAAAAAAGGCGTTCCACGCTGAAAATAAACAAACATACTTTATTAATAGAATCAAATAAAATTAGCTGATATTGATGAATATCAAAATCATTTGGTGTTTCGCGAACATTAATTAAAAATAATGCAACCAATATTTCAACCATCATGTTTAGAACTAGAAATAAAGTTATGGCACTCATAGCTAGTGTTGTTCTCACCGGTTCGTGTTTGAACAGCAAGGTTAAGCATATAGGTACGCAATCAGTCAACAAACGGGTGACTAACTACATATTTTTATTGCCTAGTGTGTCTGTGCTTCGAAGAATATCTTAAACTGTAGGTTCTGGTTGTAGTTGTTAAACCACATTAGAAGCCTACTGCGAGGCTTGAACAACTCTGACACTAGGGTAATTTGGCAACGAAAGGATTATGTATACCTAGATAAGACAAAAGAATTCAGTTAAAACTTGGTCGAAAATACAAACAATATTTTCTCAATTTCATGTTTTCGAAACATGTAAATGGTACCTACATAAAAATTGTACTGTTACATCACCCGCAATGTCAGGTAAGAAATTATTAAATTCATATAATTTGTTGCAGTCACTATAGGAGCATATTGCTAAGCCCTCTTAAATATTATGTATTTCAGTTTTTTTTCTATGTGACAAAGGCACAGTTTTGGTTTGTACTGTGTTTAGCCATATTTACTTTTTAGACGCAGTACAGTTGTTCTAAAAGTGCACAAGAAGTGAGCAATCAGCACATAAGCGAACCCCATCCTTTACCATTGAAAGAGATTTTTAAATCATGTAACAATCAACATTTTACCTATTCATAAAAAGTGAGATTTTATGGGAATTTTTGTGTATGTTTGTGTAAACTGATGTTCAACCAATTTCTTAAAGAACAATAGCCAAATCTCTATAGGTGCTGGGCTTGACTTTTATTTTTCACTTTTCACGTCCCAAAATAAACTATAATTAGATTGGTTTGTTTTTATGTTGTAAACACGATCCCGTTTGAAAATCATATCTAAATAGCCAAGTTTTTTAATAATATCAACAATATTTTTGAGGTTAGAATCAACAACTACCCTACTGCAGCGTAACCTAATAGTGCAATTAGTGATAAGCGAAGAGGGTAAAAAGCAATCTCGGTTCTTTTTTCGATTTCTCTTAGAGAATTTCCCAAAAAATAGAAAAAAATAGAAAGTCTGTCAAGTCTGACTATCACACTTTCAAGATTTCGATGACAAATTGCAAAGGGAATAGGAATGTGAATACGACTCCTGGAGGCTAGTCCGCTTGGATGACCAATTTTGTCCTATAATTAATAATGAGCATAGTTTAAACGATGTGATGTCTACATACTTATTAAAATGAATTGAAGTCAGCAACTATTCATAAAAATGTGAATAATTATAGTCTTCTAATACCAAGTCATTTCATACGCGAAACGAATGTGAATAGGTGCTGCATTCCGAAACTATTGTCCTAAATAAATTGGGAAAAAATACATTAACTAAAATAAATGGATAACTTTTTTTTGTGGCTTCTTATAAGGATATTTCATGTATTTTTAAAGATCTTAAAAAATAAGTGTATTTTACAGACATCTGGCCTATCAGGACGCTATCTTTTCATGGTAAGGTACGATTTGGCCATCATTCTTTCATGTGTAGTTGAGGTCTTTGTTAACTCTTTAGTCAAATATAAAGAAAAGATATCAATCCCATCTAAAAACTTTATTTTAGACTGACTTTATTTTTTCCTTAAAGTAGCACTTTGTACACAACCATAATTCAAATCCCTCTCTGTGCAGAGTGTGCATGGACACTGAGGAAATGGTCGCGCACATGCTCCTCGACTGCAGAGAGATTAAGAAAATCTGGAGGAAAACCCTGGGATCACCAAAAACCCTTACAGAAGCCCTGAGAAGGTTGGGAGACCTAATATGCTTCCGGAAAGAGGTGGGCTGGATGGAATGAAGGCTGCCAGGGCTCACATACAATGGTTGAACATCAGGACTAAGGGTGGAAACCATACCCACTAGCAATAAAGGGACAAATTGATGATGATAACTCAAACCACTGCTAGAGAAATTAAATAGCAAAATATTTCAGTGTTATATCATTTACATTGAAGCCTTTGACACTTCTTTAAAAGATACACATATATCATAAACATGCACACAGTGGCTTGCATATAAATCAACTGAGGGTGTACACATTTGATTAAATAATTATTAAAATAAAGAGATGAGTTGTTCTCAAGGAAGATCAGGTGATCCTAAAGAGAGGAGCATGTAGAGCATGTATGAAGAATATAATGAGAGTAATCAAGGTAAAAAAGGTGTGAAAGGATTGTGAAGGATTGTGTGTTTCTGCCTACCCCTCTGGGTAGTGGGCATAAGTTTTTTTTTGCAAATACATACTTATATAGATAATTACACCCAGACTGAAGACATGTTCATGCACACAATATCTGTCATGTCTATGATTTTAGTACCCCTTGGTCACTAGTTAAGTTAGATCCTGGAGTTTACATTCAAACACCTGTAATAATGTCTCCCAAATTATATGTTTTTTACTCTAAAAATCTAAAACTAAGGGACGCTTATTTATTGTTATGAAGTACTCAATAGCCGCGCAACGGTTACGACGTAGCTGCTATATTATAATACTATGATTATTTATTTGATTAGTGATTATCATTTTATTAATTACTGTAATAATTCTATAATAATTTTACATCTTAAAACTATTAATAATCGATATTATACTTTCAAATGGTTGTCACTGATAAAAGTATAAATAGGGTAGCGGAATTATTAAGGAGGGATTCTTTGTATGACGGTAGATGAGATGAGAATGTTACTCTGTTCGATTAAATATTGTGTGTGCAAAATATGTCGGAGTTTGAATGTGCAGAACCTACGAGTACGTAACATTATAGTAGTTTGTTTCCACCAAACAGCATGGAATTAAACTCTTCATGACAAACCAAGGTGCTTAACCAATGAGACATCATGTCTGGGACATGCTACAAAGTAGGGTCTAGGATCTATTTTCTCCAAGGTTTTTATATTTTTATCACACTAAAGTCTAAAATGAATCTTTTAAATGTGTGCAACAACATAGTAGTTGAAATAAAAAATGCTGTTACTGCATAATTAAAAATGTTTGCTATGCACTTATAATTCTTATACTGAGGATTTAATAAGTGTTACTTGTTGTTGTTAATTGTTGTTTTTCACTGACTATCTGTGATCTAAGATTGCTGCACAGAACTTCTATTTGTGTGACCACGTCTAGTTTTTAAGAGTATGGGTGTGCATTGCATAGTGTTAGTTGTGTTTTTTGCATTGTATATATGACATTGAAAGAGGCCGTTGTTTTAAATAAAATAAAACTGTTGTATGTTTGCTCCCAGACATAGCCAGCCTCTTAGGTTTGTCAGCATTTGATGGAAAGGATCCAGAAATCCAAGGATCCAGAACTAATAAGGCCCTTATCTATGGCTGACAAAATCAAATCTAACTTCATTGGGGTTCTGGGGCTCTACCGGCTAAGTCAAAATGGCATTCAAATAAAAAAAGGTTCAAAATGACTTAATCATTGTTAAATTGGCTTTTATGTCCACATGTGACGTCATAAATTGTCTGGAATTGATTGTCAATGTTGAAGCCAATTTAACGATTGATTAAGTCATTTTGAACCCTTATTTAAAGAGAGGTAGAGCCCCTGGTTACCTGTATCAATTGTCATGAGAAACAGGCAATGCAGGTTATTTGATCTTAGGGTGTTTAAAAATTTTATACACATCAATAATTAATTTTAATTGTCAGTAATAAGGACTATTACTGACAATTAAAATTAATTATTGATGTGTATAAAATTTGATTGATGTTTTCTGTCAAATTGATTACACAGAAGAATTAATTTTCTTGTACATTTAATTAATGTTGATAGAAACATCAACAATTCATATAAAATGTGAAATACATAAAAATAGAATGTTAGTTTGCAGCCATACATTCCTGATACACCTTTCTTTCAATACTGCAAAATTTGGTTGGGCAATATTTATTTAGCAGTTTTCCTAAGATAAACCATAGACAAATAATTCTGTCACTTGTTATAATTTCTTCCTTATGCCATCATATCCTCACAATTTTTATTAAACCTAATCAATGAGTGGTTGCTAAAATGGCGCGTTCAAGCAAGTGCCCCTAAGTCTTACCACATCACATTTACTCTGAGGAAGAAGTTATGCCCAACAGTCAACCTCGGTCAGGAAACATTGTCACAATCCAAATGTGTGAAATACTTGAGATTCTACTTGGACCAACGTTTGACATGGAAAGACCATATAACGAAAATACGAGATGAGATTAATAACCAATTCAGAAATCTTTTGTGGTTACTAGGATGACAGTCAACGGTATCCCTCAGTAACAAACTTAGAGTGTATTGCGCAGTTATCAAGCCTATTTAGACTTATTGAGGACTATAGGTGGCGCAACTTGGTTCACTCGCAACTCAAAGATTCATGAGTACTTGGACATGAAAACTGTGATTGAAGAAGCTAAAGTTTACTCCGAAAAATACACAGATGGCTTGATGAATCATCCTAATCCTCTGGCAAATATGCATCTGCAAAGAAATTAGACAATTGAAAAGAGCCAATGTGCTTGATGACTGAAGAGAGTTGGGGCAGTGGCCCTAATCCTCTAAAACTTATTTCACTTCAACCAACCTGATTATAGCCATGACCGATTGCAGGTTAATAATAAAAAAAAATATCCTCACAATGTTATTATTAACTCTAAGACTTATTTACTTCCAATTAAAATTATGAGTTCTCTCTCTGACAAACTTATGGAGGATGTAGGAATCATCAATTAACTTTGCTTCTAGAAACATCACCAACTGATATGTTCAAAGTTGCATATAAAAGATAATATCATATTTCAGTGTAAATTAAAAACTGAAAATCATTAAATTTATGATTATTTTCTGTTTTGAGATTAGATTTATGCTATTATTGGTTAAAAATGCTATAAACTAACACAACAATATAATTTGTCCAGACCATGATTTAACCTACAATCTCCAAACTCCAGCAACTAAACAGATATCTTGGACCACTTGACCACTGAAGTAGTATCATAAATTTGCCATAATAGCTATACTAAATGTATGCACATCAAAAATATTAATAGATAACTTATCTCTGATTAATTAATTCACAACAACAGCAATGGTGGCATGATAATGGTATTTTCATCCAAGTTATAGTGTACAAGGATGTACAAGTTACCATTGTGTAAGTTAAAGTAGTGTTAGTACACAAGTTCAACTACAGATGTCAATATCATGTGTTTTCAATCTTGAAAATTATTGCTTATCATGAGATCAATAATAACCTACAAAATGTGAGGCACATAAAAGTACCATACCTTCTTCGACAGCCAACACAAGGAATGCTTTGATTTAATACATTAAATATATCGGAAGCGTCGACTCGGAGCGCTGCTTTCAACTCGTCCGTCGTTAAGATTCTATACTTGCGCATAAATTCTTCATACTCCCGGCCTTTCACTTGTGGATTGTCACAAATCAAACCCATTGTGTTTAAATCCATGATCATCTGCAAACAAAATAATAGTCGCCAGACTTCAACAAAGGAATATATTCGCAAAATAAGGTCAACTCCAAGACGTCATTACATTGAAATTAAAATCAATGAACTCGGGACACAAAGTCAACACTGCAATAAATAGCGTCACCTAAATAGAGAGTTTATATAACTGCTATCGTGAGCGGATGTTTATTTTTTACTGCAAGTGACTATATTTTTCAATAAATCTAGCTCTGAATAATCTACGCTTGTGGTAATGTCAAAGTGCATGTACTTACGGTAAGATTTTCATATATAGTTAACGGCAACTGTCGCCTTTTAATCACAGGTTCTTTTTCGCTGTTATATATATCAACCAATTTCGCCATTTTAATGCTTAATCACATAAAATTCGCTGATAAAATACACAAATATAACAAAATGACGGCCAACTTCTTTGGAAATACACGTCGTGCGATGCGTCTGACACATAGAGTTGCTAATAAAAATAATTTAATTCCCCGCTTTATAATACCCGTCGTAAAATAGAGAAGCTCCCTTATTAATTACCAATTCATAGATCGTATGTTTTTACCATTACAAACTAAACGTTCGTTGCAGTGGTTTTATTTCTATAAAGGATGCAAGATGGTGGTGCAGTCGGGTTAAAAAAATCTGTGAAGTGTTAATTGTAATACAATAAAATATTTTACTTCGTAACTTAAGCTTATGGATATAACCATTATGAGAAATAAAAACTTTATAACGATTGGGTTCAATCCGATTGTTTTGAAAATAATATCATTTTTAAATTAATTTGTTGACATATACATATTATTCTCAGAAATATAATATATTGTGTCAGTATTTCTCAGTGTGTGTATATTGTCAAAAGTTAGGAATACAGCTGTCACTTGTTTTCAGAGAAAGCATTCTTATTGACAATCTGGGCGAATAAATACAAAACATAAACAGATCCTTTAAGAATGGAACAGTTAAGGTTGCAATGGTCCTTCTTGTTGTATTCTTTAAAAAACAGTCGTTAAGCCTTATGTGGGTGACTTGAACAACTAGAGTAATACCGATATAATCAAGATTTGATTTGATTTGTAACTATCGCCCATACGACTAAATAGAACAAGTAAGGAACAACTACAAAAAATTATACAAAAATTTCACATCATAAAAGTATATCCCTCGATCAGCGCTACTTCATGTTTGTTACATATCATCATCATGTCAGATTAATGAGGTCAATGCTGGAGAAAACCTTAACAACATTCTACCTTAACTAACATACACGTAACATCTATTGCTTGAGTTACAAGTTGTATGTGTATTTTAGTTATGGTACAATAGTACCACATATTTTAGGAAAATAACAATTTGAACACCTCTAATGTTTAAGCTTTTATTTTCCTACCATATATTAAAGATATATCTCTAGAACCGACGGCCGTTGGGGCAGAAAGGTTTTCAAGTGGCGGCGATCACGAGACGTAGCGTGGGCAGTACCAATAAAAGATGGACTTATGATCTTGTGAGGGTCACTGGAAGCCGCTGGTTGCGGTTAGCGCAAAACCTGTGGAGTAGGATTGTGGAGATCCTCAGGAGAGGCCTTTGTCCTGCCGTTGACGTCTTTCGGCTGATATGATGATGCTGACATGATCTTGAACTAGGTGCGCGCCTCCATTCGAAGAGAAAGTTCCTAATATGTAAAGCATATGATTAGTACCTTAAATATATTTTGTGAATAACATCATGGCTTACTGTTCAAGAAGCTTCGCTGAATGTGAATCTGAGTATAACACGGGAAATCTATTTAAAATTTTTGTAACATACATAACCTTTTTCATTGTGATTAGAAATACGCGTTCAGAGGTACATGAACTGTTTATGTATGCAATATTTTTTCTCGCTGTTTCAAATATATTAATTTAGCTTAAGCCGATGATGAGTTCGCAGAAGATTTCTAATTCATAAGGTAAGTATTTGGTAGTGAGCGCAGATACCACTAGTATTGGAACCGATCACTTTACCGATTTATTTTTGTTCAATCTTCATTTTACTGAAAACTATTGACCGACGTTTTTATTGCTATATGTATTATTTGACATATTTCAAAATAATCGAAGTCTCATGTGCCATAGGTATTATTTTACCGAACTATTTTTCCCCAATTTAAAAATAACTTTTTGCTATTGGCCGAAGCTATTTTAGGGTTCCGTAGCCAAATGGCAAAAAACGGAACTGTCATGTCCGTCTGTCCGTCCGTATGTCACAGCCACTTTTTTCCGAAACTATAAGAGCTGTACTGTTGAAACTTGGTAAGAAGATGTATTCGGTGAACCGCATTAAGATTTTTACATAAAAATAGAAAAAGAACAATAATTTTGGGAGGTCCCCATACATAGAACTGAAACTCAACAATTTTTTTTCATCGTACCCATGTATGTGGGGTGTCTATGGATAGGTCTTCAAAAATGATATTGAGGTTTCTAATATATTTTTTTTTGACCCCAGGCCACCACACCTCCAACTGTCACCAAGGACCGTAGCGAATGCTCCGAGCCGCCTGGCTGTGTGAACTGCCAGTCCTTGGGACACCCAGCGAACTATCACGGCTGTCCCAAGGCACCGGCGAGGAATCCCGCCAGGAAGCCTACCAACCCTCAACCAGCGCGGCCCCTCCCGCCCCAGTTCAATCGGGCTGGGCCTACAACCCGTTGACTAAAAAGTCACAGGCTCCAAAGGCCCCGGCCAAAGGAGCCCAGACTCATAAGTCAACCGCCACTGCGCTCAAAAACCGGGCGCCCCCAGTGAATAGCAAGGGGCGTGCCACAGGTTTTGCCGAGTGCATTATGACACAAGGCTGGGAGTTGCTCGACCAGTTTGAGGAACTCACCCAGAGGGCCGAAGCTGACCCGACCAACATCCAGCTGGCCATTGATGCGGCACACGTTTACCGCCGCTTCATCAAATCCCTGCAACCGTAATGGCTGCACACCCAATAATGATCTCCCAACTCACTAGCAGATTAAAACCCAGATCTCTAAAGATCGGTTTTTTCAATACTGACGGATTAGAGAGACAATGCGATGAAGTTGGAGAATTCCTCCGTGATCATCAACTTGATCTCTTCCTCATCCAAGAGATTTCCCTCAAACCGAGTAAACGGAGGAGTCCCACAGTTGCCAACTACCGTATAGTTCGCAACGACAGGACTCGCAACGTCAAAGGGGGCACGCTGATTTACTTCAAGAAATCACTGCATTGCGTACCTTTGGACCCTCCCGAACTGGAGAACATCGAGGTGTCTGTCTGTCGAATAGGCATGACCGGCCATCAGCCAATCACTATAGTCTCGGCCTACCTCCCCCCTGACAAGGAACTGCTCCACAGTGACCTACAAATCCTGTATGACCTAGATAGCTATGTCATAGTGGCAGGCGATCTAAACGCTAAGCACATGCAATGGAGCTGCCACTTGAACAATTCGAGGGGCCACTCACTTGCAAGTCTCTTAGTAGTCATACCGTTCGATCACATAGTACCCCTCGAACCGACCCACTTTCCCGAAATTGATGGCCAACGATCCGACATACTCGACATTGCACTTTTAAAGAATACAAATCTACGTTTGGCTTCTGTGGAAGTGCATCACGAGTTAGACTCCGACCATAGACCGGTTATCCTAAACCTTGCCTCCCGCACAAGCCAATCCGGAGCAGATAATAACCTCCCACCCTTGAAGAGAAACTCAAGTCAGCCACGTCAGTACACTTAGATTCAATCCCGTCCCTCATAGAGACCCCTGAGCAAACGCACGCAGCAATCGGCTCACTCACGACTCACGTCCAAATCCAAATGAACGAATGTTCCCGGGAGATTCCGGCGGCTGACGCGTTCAGACGATGGAAGCTCCCGGATGATTTGCATGAGCTAGTGACTGAGAAGAACGCGGCCATCAGAGCCTTTGACTCCTATAACACTGCAGACAACCGCGCACGAATGCGATCCCTACAGCGTACTGTACGGGAGCGCATGGTCGAGCTGTGGGAGTCCCGGTGGGATAGGACGTTAGACGAGATTCAACCCTCGCGAATGGCCTTTTGGCAGCTCTGCAAGCGACTCAAGACAGACACTGACTGGACCATTCCTCAGCTGACGCGTCCGAATCAACGCCCTGCGTTCAATTACGACGAAAAAGCAGAATGCATGGCTGACAGTCTAGAGGCCCAATGTTCTCCCTGCAACCTACCAGTAGACCCGGATCACGTCGCAGAGGTCGACTCCGAGGTAGAACGTAGGTTTGCCATCCCACTCCCCCCGACCCCGATAGTACCCTCCCGGGAGGAAGTCGACGTCGATAACGACGACCATCCCTGAGGCCAGTAACAATCGAAAAGGAAAACCTTGGTCATGAAACTCCACCATCGCAAAGCCCTCGGTTACGTACGACGGACTCACCAATCGCGTTTTCAAGCATTTCCCAATGCTCCTACTCAGCCTGTTGGTCGCGATCTTCAACGCGGCCTTTTCCAACAACATCTTTCCACACCAGTGGAAGCAGGCAAACGTGATAGGTATCCCGAAACCGTGCAAACTCAAATCCGACCCGGCGAATTATCGCCCGATTAGCCTCCTCTGCGCCATGGGGAAACTCTATGAGCGCATCATCCACGCCCGCCTGTCGTCGTATATCTACAACATCCTCCCAGACGAGCAGTTTGGCTTTCGAGCCAGACACTCCAGTGTTCATCAAGTGCATCGCATAGTTGAACACATTCTAGTAAAAGCCGCCCGACAACGCTTCCTGACCGGCGCACTCTTCTTTGACGTGGCCAAAGCGTTCGACAAGGTCTGGCACAACGGCTTATTATATAAGCTGTTTGAACTCAAAGTGCCTGACCGTCTCGTACACATCTTACGAGACTTCCTTACGGAACGAACGTTTTGGTACTGCGTCGAGGGAACCTTTTCATCACCCTGCCCGATCCGCGCAGGTGTTCCCCAAGGCTCAGTCCTTGCCCCACTCCCGTTCTCGCTGTACACTAGCGATATCCCCAAACCCAAAAAGGCCCAACTAGCCCTCTTCGCCGACGACACAGCTCTCTACCATTCAGGTAGAAGCACGTCCGCCATCTGACAAGAACTCCAATCCTCAGCCGATGCCCTCGGCAAATGGTTCAGGAAATGGAGGATCGAAGTCAATCCCACCAAGAGCGCGGCCGTGCTCTTCGCCACGCTAAAGTCCAAACCCATTCCACCTAGTCCCGTCCAAATGTTCGGCGAACCGATCCCCCTGGGAGAGGAAAGCCAAATATTCGGGAGTGATCCTAGACCGGAAGTTAACCTTCAAGGACCACCTGAGACGCGCTCGTAACCGTGGCTCATTTGCCCTCTATCAATTACACAGCCTCTTGAATGCACGCAGTAAAATGTCCCTTTCCAACAAGGTGAGAATTTACAAGACGTGCATTCGTCCCATGATGACCTATGCGAGCCCGGTCTTCGCGCACGCCAAAGATCATCTCCTCCACTTCTTACAAGTAGTCCAAAATAGGTTTATGCGGCGAGCCGCGTGCGCACCGTGGTTCGTCCGTAACAGTGCCTCCATGCCGATCTCCAATTGCCTACCATCAAGCATTGGATGAAGCAAACGTCCAAACGGTACTTTGACTCTGCCACGCACCATCAAACCATTTGGTGGTAAAGGCGGTCAATTACACCCCCTTCCGACTCTCAATTAAGCATCGTCGTCCAAAGAGCTTCATAGACGACCCGGACGACGAGACCACTGTATACCTCGATCAGATCAAATCGATTAGAGACTCTCGCAACACTGCACAGCCGATATTTCGTACTCGCCGGTCGAGATTACGACCGCGAACGCGTCACGACCGCCAGCGTCCTCCATGACCCTTAGTTTGCATACGATCCGATGAAATGCCCGCATCAGACCTAAACCGGAAGCGAGGCCCACGTCGCGTATTAACGTAGAGCGACAGTTGCACAAAACATCCCTAAAAACCACGATCTCTCACCCTCTCCCCGCCACTATCCGCCCAGAGCCGAGGTTCGAACCCCACAGGGGGTGCCCTCCGGCGGGGGTACTTAGTTTGTAGTTTATATTTGCTAGGCGGTTAGAGCCCACGCTCACCCCTACTGTCCGGTGAAGCAGTAAAAGCCGAGAGGCTAACTGCACGCATCCAATAAAAAAAAAAAGATTTGAGATTCATTCTTGTTCGAGACGTTGACCAGCGCGGAGCTCTCCGTGGTTGGAGGGACGATTCAGTTGAACACGAATGAATAACATTTAATTCGTACCTTAATATAGACAGAACCATTCAGACAATATGTAGTAAAAATAGAGCTAAAATTTCGATAGTTAAACCTACACATGATCCAATGACTTAATTTAGTGACAATAACTTAATTTAAGTTAGCTAAATATCGTTACTAGTATAAAATAAATCTTATTGTAAATTATACCGGATTGTACCGTGTACCTAATATCTATATTATTATTTACCTAGAAATAATTATATATTAGTACAAACATGTTCTGACTATTTACAAGCGCTTTTTTAAAGTCTACGTGAATAAAAACCTTTTTTATTCATTTATTAAAAAAAAAACAAATTTAAATTAACGGTTATGTTTATTGTGTCGATTCTATTCGAACTGCCGTACTGAACAGACAGGGTGATTCAAAGCTAAGTAAACTTTGTAACTATTATGTTTATATCTCAACGTGGTTCGTTTTATTAAATATTATGTTCACCTTGTATTTCTTGTATTTAAATGATGATTTCCCTATATGGTTAATAAATACACCTTATAATAGATTACATGGTTTTCATTATATATAATACCTCTATCATACATAAAGTATGATGCTTTGTTGTTGGTTAACGGTGTAAAGTAATCTTATTTATAATTATAATTATATTTTAAAGCTTGGCATATCTTTATATCTATATATATATATATATATATATATATATATATATATATATATATATATATATATATATATATATATATATATATATATATATATATATATATATATATATATATATATATATATATATATATATATTTAGTATTACCTAACACCTGCTTGCATGTTGCATGTCGCATGCCTGCTTGCATGCTGCGGCAAAAATAAGAGATGAAGTAATGTGCTGTTGAAACGAAAAATGAAAATATGGTAATTAAAATAGTGGTATAATGAATGTTCAGAAACACAATACATCTACTAATGTAATTTCGGCTATGTGTTACTTCGGTGAAAAGTTTTGAAATGAAACATCGTAATAACGAAAAAAATACGAAATGATAATAGGTTAACTGATACAGTGGCAGACTGAAGACTGGACAATTTGAAACAAAACCCCACGGCAAATTATAAGATAAGATAAGATAATTGTTTATTTCACCACATAACATAAAACTATAACAATAATAGGTGCGTACAGTTAAATGCAATACATTTTTACATATTAAAATTGTTTGTTTATACAATATATTTAGCAATCTTTGTGGTGGCTAGCACCTTAGCTAAGTTATTCGGAGATAGCTTGTATTAAAGGTGCTAGACCCAACTTTGTTTATATAGTTCCATCATTATTCATCATCAATTTATAGGGTGAAAGTTAACATAAAAAGAATAAAAGTAATAATTATACCAGTAAAGTAAAGTAAAGTTTAAATGCTAAGTACATATTGTCAGTTTGTTGTAATTGGACTAGGTAATGTCGAAGTAGCCTTTCATGGCGATTATCTGTCTGTTTATAAATGCGACATACTCTTAATATTAGTCCCGAAATATCAGGGTATTCAGTTTTAAGTGGTAGCCCTTTTGACAGAATGTTAGGCACAGGTTATAAAATAATAGGGCTACTAGCACTAAAAATGTTACTGAAAGTGCCTAAATGTGAATAGCAGATGGAATAAAATTAGCCAAAACTTATCGTAATGACCCTTTTAGTGTAGTGATTTCTGTAAATGAGTAATGTTGTTTGATTAAACAGGCCATTAAAAAACAACATAATGAAAAAGTTCCTATCTCTTTCTAACTTTTAACATACAATATGACAACATAATGAGTGTGAGTACGACAGAAATAATACACTTTGACAATTAAAATAATGTTGCAAAAGTAAAAACAATAAAGTAAGTAAGGTTAGTTTTTTAAATTATTTGTTTACTGTGCTGTGAAAATAATCACATTCCTTTTGTTCCTACAGTTCTGGTTTTATTACCTCTGATTGCTATCACACAAATAACATAATGTCAAAAATATTTACGCCAACTAATCAAATCCGACTGACCAATGTCGCTATAGTGAGATTAAAAAAAGGTGGCAAAAGGTTTGAAATAGCTTGCTACAGGAATAAAGTGATCTCTTGGCGAAATAAACTGTGAGTCACTTAATTATAAGTACTGCATGTATTTCTACACCGAATTCTTTCGTACTAATTTATCACATTTTCTATTTTCAGAGAGAAAGATATTGATGAAGTATTGCAGACCCATACTGTTTTCACAAATGTTTCCAAGGGACAGGTTGCTAAGAAAGAAGACTTGGTTAAAATATTCGGCAAAGACGATCAAACAGAAATATGCAAAGAGATATTAGAAAAAGGAGAACTCCAAGTATCAGACAAAGAGCGTCATTCGCAAATAGATTCATTGTTCAAAGATATTGCGACTACAGTAGCTGATAAATGTGTTAACCCTGAAACTAAGAGGCCTTATCCAGTTTCGATTATTGAAAAGGCAATGAAAGACATACATTTCTCTGTAAATGTCAATAAGGGTGCCAAACAACAGTCACTTGATGTAATTCAGCTGCTAAAGACAGAAATACCACTTGAAAGAGCTCAGATGCGAGTTAGGATTGTGCTGACGGGTAAAGATGCCCGTAAAACAAAGGAAAAAGTTGTAAAACTGGCAACAAGCGTTGAAGAAGAGAACTGGGACTCTGGCACAGCTAATATTATTTGTCTGATAGACCCTGGCAACTTCAGAAGCTTGGATGAAATGATAAGAACTGAAACAAAAGGCACTGGACAATTTGAATTACTCAATCTGAAAGAAATGGTTGAGGGAGAGCAAGCTTTATAATTATATTGGCATGTTTAACCATTGTGTTATGTTTTTTATTTATACTTTATAGATAAGTATGATCCAAGTTGCTTGTTGTTTTTTTTACAATGTCAAACACTATCTTCCCTACCTATCACTAGACTGACCTACAAAGGACATTTATATATAATCATAAATAACATTCACCTTGTACTGAATTGTTTAGACTAGTTATTAGATAGATTTGTATAACTTTATTCTGCATACTTTTAATTAGTTCATGGACTTACCAAATAAATAAGCTAATTTAACTGGAGTCTTGAACATGACTAAGAGATTTTTGGGAATCTATACAAATAAATAAAATTGGAGTGTCTGTTTGTAATATTTAAATAACCGGTTTTTACTACATAAATATGAATATATATACGGTACATACACCAAAATAACATTTACAATTTTTGTCTGTCTGTCTGTTTGTTCCGGCTAATCTCTGAAACGGCTGGACCGATTTTGACGGGACTTTTATTGGGAGGTAGCTGATGTAATAAGGAGTAACTTAGGCTACTTTTATTTCAGAAAAAGTCATTTATTTTACTAAAAAACAAAAAAAATATAAACTAATTGACACGCGGACGAAGTCGCGGGCACAGCTAGTTATAAATATAATTCTCGAATGGCAACCATGCACCGGAAGACACAGTGTGAGCAGGCCCCCCCTATAAAGTGTACTGATGATCTTGCAAGGGATGTGGGCAGCATAAGACCGAGCATTGTGGAGATCCTTGGGGGAGGCCTTTGTCCAGCAGTGGACATCTTTCGTCCTGATGAGACCCTGATGAAGCTTTTTTGCTTCATTGATTGCTTTATATGTAGACAAAGATTGCTCTATTATTTTAATTTTTTACGGTGACCATGAACTCCTTTCTTTTTTGTAATAACATACATCACTTACATGTCAATGTGTACTGATGCTTTTAGGTAATAAATAATTGTACCTAAGTAATATTTTTCCCGACTCTTATTAAATATGAAACTAGTTGATAGTGTACTCTTACTTAAACTATAATTATATACTAAAATGGAATGCCAAAACAAATATAAATTTGGAATCAGCTTTGATTTGATTTCATTAATATCAATCTTACTCCATTAAGGTGACCATGAGATTACATTTTCGTAATAATAACATAAAATTGCAGGATAACTAAAATGGAATGCCAAAACAAATATAAATTTGTAATCAGCTTTGATTTGATTTCATTAATATCAATCTTACTCCATTAGGGTGACCATTAGATTACATGTTCAATAATATCAAAATTGCAGGATAGAAAACGTTATTTTCATTAAATATTGCTTTTCGTAATAAATTACAAATAAATCAGAAAAAGAGATATCGTAAATAATCAGGAATTGTAGTTTAACGCAAATAGATCACCAGTAAAGAACATCACGTTTTTTTAAATCTAGTACAGATTTGAAAAAGGTTTTAGTTGAATTTTAAAAAGTTATGTCGGAATTGCTGCAATATTATAAAATTTGACAATTGAAATCTTTGAAAATTCAGTAAGATTAGGTAAGTATATATAACTAAGTAGGTATACTTTTTTATATTGATATTTTATTTAAATTGAACTACCGCCCAATTAAAAGACAAAGACAATATTAATGAGCACAAAGTAGACCCATTTCGAACCCACAAGATTGTGGGGCTCGTCTCACTGTGTGGCAAATTCTCAAGACTGGGGCTTAGTTGTAACCTCTAAAAAAAACCGTTGTAAAGTTAATCTACGATAGAATGGCACTGCGCTTGCAATACAGTTCTGGTTATTGCATGGATGCCGTCATACTTTTCACTGATTATAACAGATTATTGTGCAAGAAAGCTTTTATACATTCAAACTGTGATCGGAAAATCAGACTTAGCCACAGTTCCGCATTATCCAGTCATAATAACCGCCACAGTGTGCCCCGCAAATAGCGCATTGTGCTAAGAGGTGTCAAGATGTTTGCCTCAATTTATAATCTACAGGGTTATTGGGACTATGGGGTACCCAACAGTGCTGAAGGAAGGACGTTTGTAAATGAAACTGATTTCTTGTACACAATTATGGTAAAATTTTATGAACACATTTAATTTAGATGTAAATAATAGGTGGAATTTTTAGCAATATTCTTCAATTCATATAGAGTAGGTACTGTCTAAGGGTCTTTCTTTACAACTCGATTTATCTTCTACTAATCAATACAACTAGAATCAAATACAAACTACAAATGTAGTGTTAATTGAGCGGATTAGCAGAATTAACATTGAATATATATTTTAATTATTGTTACTTATTTCTTGTTTGCTACTATTAAAAATATTTTTAGTAGGGCGCAGCGCTGCAGCGTGTCGCTCAAAGATCATAGCAACTGGGAAAGTCCCTCCACCTCGCAGAAGACATTCCTTTGTTTCTGCTCATGAGTAAGGTGGCCAGAGGTCATCGGTGTCCCCACCAGGGTCAACACTTGTTTGCAGACTCTTTTAAAAGCCGGTAACGCACCCGTGACTCCTCTGGTTTTGCGAGTGTCCATGGGTGGGGGTGATCACATACCATCAGGTGACCCACTTGCTCGTTTTTCATCCTGTTATATATATGTATAAATTTTAAACAAAATCATATAATATCATGTAGTATTTTTGTTTTAAATTGTATTGCAGCTTGAAAAAAATATTTGTATGTTGATCACTGCCTGCCTGTTGATCCAGTTATTAACTGGATGGATGCCAATAATCTGAGAGCTAATATAGGAAAAACTAAATTGACGCACTTTAGTCAACGAATTCCTACCTCTCCAGAAATGACTATTAATTATAAAAACCAGCCAGTCAATGCAGCGCAGACAACAAAATTTTTGGGTTTGACTATAGATAATAAGTTATCATGGAAACCGCACATTGATATTTTATGTAAAAAAGTTAACAAATCAGTGTATGCACTTTTTGAACTTGCACAAATGTCTAACACAAATACTGTCCTCACTGCATACCATGGCATGGTGGTAACAGTTCTTAGATATGGTATAATTTTCTGGGGAAACTGTACGGATAGAGAGGTAATATTTAAAGCTCAGAAACGATGTATTAGGGCTATGATTGGGCTAAAAGTAATAGATAGTTGTCAACCACTCTTTAAGCAGCATAAAATATTAAATGTACCATGTTTATATATTTACGAGGTAGCTGTATTTGTAAAGACAAATGCGAATTTATATCCATTAGCTTCTGCGGCGTATAATAGGCAACAGCGAGACACACATCGTCTGTGTATACTTTAAACAAATACTACACTACTACACAAAAGTATATTTCATATGGCTTCCATAATTTATAATAAGTTGCCAAAAGAGCTTAAAGAGCTAAAATTTGATATATTTAACAAAGAACTAAAATGTTTTCTAATTACCAAATTTTAATGTTATTATAATTTAAGTGAATATTTAAATGATAGGTATATTGTAAGATAAATATTATTTATTAATTTATTGATGTTGATTACTACAGGACTGATTTGCATTGTAATTTCTAACTTTGACATGAATTTATCAAATTGACATAATATTATTTAATTGTATTCTTTATTATTTGACCTATTTTTTATTATTATTATTATATTGAATTTTTAGATTGTTTTTGTTTCTAAGTCTTGAATTCGTGATATTTAACTACTTACTATTATTTTAATATTTTGTTGAGCTGTTTATTGTTTGTATGATTAAGTTCTGAACATAATTTTAACTTGTTAATTGTTAATGACGATTTAATTGTGAGAAAAATAATATCCTGAACAATCAACATATTATATTTTATTCAACACCGACATATGTCATAATAATATGACAAAATTTGCACACCTTGTGGTAAAACACAGTGCACATTTATTACAATGTTACCACCACTTATAACCTGTGTTATGCAAATAAACGATTTGATTTGCAAACAATGAACATTTTGCATGCTCCTGTGTGTATACTAATGTTTTCACAAATAAATATATCGTATTTTATCTTATCTAACACTTCATATTAAACTTTGTATTTTGATTATTATGGATTTGCGTTAAGTTCGACGGATTATATTACTTATATTACTAGAAGTGAAATAGTATTATATAGAACTTTTACAGTGCCCTTAATAATAACAGCCATCGACCACGACCCTCAGTAAAGAGGGGCCGTCTAGAGTGAGAGTAGATACCTCTCACTGTAGACGGCCTATTATATTACTTATAGTCAAATTTGCCATTGAACACTTTACATATGGTCTTATTGGTCCTGTACTTCCTGACATGCAATGCAGACATCTTTTGAATATGTAGTCTCTTCGATTGCTTCCTAGCACACAATATAAAGAAACGTAGTAAAATTTATAAACATATTAACTCATGTTGTTAGCTATATTTTCACATACCTAGTAGTGTAACGTGTAACTCAAGTTGGATTCTGCAGTCTCACACAAAGTGCCGTCATCATCGGTTCTTATAACACATCTGCCTGTGCATGGGACGCGATGTCATGCGGGTCGCATTGGCCCTAAAGATGATCTAAAGAGGCGGAAGAATTTAATTTGAATAAAAAATGTAACATTACAATACATTATATTACAATATACATTAAATTTAACATATTATATATAACAAATTTCATACCATCGTAGGCCGTAGAACAAGAGTGGACAAAAAAAGATGTGTCTCTGAAAGTCATCGACACATTTTTTTTAAATTTTCCTCTAGATCTAGGTATAATCCCCGTCTCATTTAAAAGCTTGGTCAGATGTGCCTCGTCAATCCGTATGACGGTTATGTGATTTAGGCCACGTATGCTTTAGGAAAGTTAAAATGGCTGAGTAGGAAGATGAGGCGGTCGCTACCACTTCAGTTTCCTACTCAACCACTAAACTTACCGCTGGTAAGCAGATATGTAGCTTATATGGTTAATATATTTTTTTAATGTGAGTTATCCGTTATCATATCATATTAAAGCCAAATGCTTTTCCCGGTCCGTAAGTGATTGGCAAGGTTAAGCAACTAGGCTCGCGGTCAGTCCATAGATGGGTGAACGCCAAAGTGGTTTAATTTGTGAGCATCTCCGTGCTTCGGAGGGCACGTTAAGCTGTCGATCCCGGTTGTTGCTATTAGGCAACAGTCGTTAAACCATGTCAGAGGCCTACAAGGTGACTTGAACAACTGACACCACGGTAACCACTGCCCATACGATAAGTAAGTATTTTAATGTATTACCGTAGAAGGTACGTGTTATATCATTTCACTTGACATAAATGTTGTAATTGGAAAACATGAACTTTGTATGGAACCATATGCATCAGTCCAGTCACGTAGCGACTTGCTTTTAGGTACTCACTAGATAACGTTATATTCCACTTTTTCCTGTATATTTTCATCAGAACAGTTGTATGTTGGTCAGGGAGTGGGAAAGAAAAGTATAAACACTGCGTTAAATTGCTCTAGCAAATTAATTAAAATCAAATACAGTCCTAAAATAAGACAGCTGTTTGGGCACCCTATGTACAAGCATTACGTATATTTTGTATGATATAGATACTTAAACTGTACCACGCATATTTGACTAGTTTAATTACATTCTTCAATTGTCCTTCAAAATTAAATATAATCCTCATATGAACGTGCAAAGTAGTCCCTAAATGAACTGTATTACTTGTTCATAAATGCCGCGTTAAAATCAACAACTTTGTCTTTCCGGTTACTACATATATAGTAATGAAACGTAATTTTGGCCTAATTATGTTAAAACTAATTATTATTCTTGTAATAAAAATAATTCTTTCTGAATTTTATGAATCTGAACTTTTTAGTAATGGTGTACTAAATTAAAAGTGCAAAATTGTCATTTAGGTTTTATTTATACCAAATTATTGAAAACCGTCAATGGTCCGCAGAGTAAAACGAAACGTTTAAGTTAATGTACCATCCAAATGACAAATTAAAAAGTTTTTATTTTTCTTATATTGGTACGAGATTTTATTGATTGTTTTCTTTCATAAGATTTTCGGCCAGACGGCGACTGAAATTGCAAGTTACTGTGATATATTTATTTTCAATAATTAACTATTCTTATCAACCAATTAAATGAGCAGGGATATCGAGTTATGTCTATAAGTAATGGAAGGTACAGAACTGGGTGGCGACCAGCAATTTTGTTTGAGATGGAACAATTTTCAAGCGAATATAACTTCTCAATTCGAGGCATTGCGCGATGATGAGGACTTCGTGGATGTCACCCTGGCATGCGAGGGGCACCGGCTGGAGGCACATAAAGTGGTTCTATCAGCATGTAGTCCATATTTCAAGGAATTATTTAAAGTAAGTCCATCTTTCACTCCCCACACTTTGATGTGTCACCATTACAATGACTCTAGTGAAAGTTGTTATGTATAAAACACTTGATCTACTTACAAATGCCATGTCTCGCGTTCCGGTTAAGTACTCGTGATTTCATTTATTTGTACCTACTTTAAAATTCTGTTTCACAATTTCTAATTAACTCATTACCATTGGGGCTATAGATTACTATTATGTCTCGAAAGCACACAATGAATTCTTTATTCACATAATGTAACCATTCCACCTCATGCAAATTAATGTGTTTGCCTAATTTTTAACCTATGTGTTAAAGTAAGATTTTGTAACTCAGACCATTTGATTAGGGGTCATTGAATCTTAAATCTTTATGACAATAGTAATCAGTAATAATTTTCATAGTCATACCTTTAACAAACCTATAAAAAGCTATTCAGCATAACTTGTCAATTTATATCAATTTATTTAGGGTTTTCTGTGAGTCATGTGTTCAGGATCTCCGGTTATCCTTAATAGTTATCTAATGAGTAGGTATTTGTGATTGTAATCTTTTAAATAAGTAAACACATCTGTGTTTATTTAACAGCAATAGAAAAACTGTTGTTGATCTGTAACAACAGCTAAGCTAATCAGAATATAAATATCATTATATTACCTCCTCAAGGGCCTTGGAACATTGACATTTAATGTTAAAATTTTATTGAGAATGTCAACTTAATAGTTAATTTTACATTTTTCATGAGGTGTCAAGGTTAATTTTGACTGTGTCTACGACAATTTCATATATTGGTATGCAAAGAGTTCAGGTGGCTATTCACACTAGTATAAATGATTATGGTCAGCTATTCTGATGTGAATAGCTGATTATAATCATATATATATATATATATATATATATATATATATATGTTCTATACCACATGTATTATATTTATATTTACTATCCTAAATATCTATAAAAATACCATCCCGAATATCAACTCTTTCTTGACATTGGATTACAGGGATTGGATATTATGGAATGCCTTTAATATACATTAGAGTTAAGTTACAAGAAAATGTCTTTCTAGTAACAAAAGGAAGAAAATACACATAGTTTTTTGATATCATAACAATAAGCTTGAGATGTTATGGTATTTATTTATTAACATCAGGTTTACCCACAGCTTGTGCATACAATATATATCTTATGAATATTTTTAATTAGACTTACACACTAGCCAATTACGTGTTAACCAACATTCTTCAGCCCTGGTATGGTAGATACTTGGCTATTCACCTGTTTTTTTCCTATCATTTAATTTATCAATTTACATCTTATCTTGTTACTAGTGTAACTTAATTTAATCATCCATTATTAAATAAAGATAGTAACTGTGTTTATGTGTTCACATGAGCCTATTGCATTGCCAATTACTGTAATTGTGGTGCTGGCCGAGTTTCATGGTGTGCAATCTCAAAGGGGACTAGCCAATTACACAGGGGATATTATAGAGCACAATTGTATATCCAGTGTACTTATTGATTCTTTTAATCTTTTGAACCAAGGGGATGATTATGTAATACAACTAAACAGAGATCATGAACATGCTCAACAATCCCTCTTGAGCTTAGGAATGTAATACTATTCAATTACTTATACTGGCACTGATACTTTATCTCGCCAAAAACATCCCTACACATTTTTGAAATTTAATTAAGCCTGGAATTTTTTAGCCAAGTTAAACTTCCTACTGCTGGATCATGTAGGCAATTATGCCATACAAATAATTCCAACTACCCATTTTATTAAATGTGTCTATGGTGTAATACTATAATCTCCAACTCCAAAGTCCATTATTGTACTTATCTATGCATTATAAATAATTTACCAAGACAACATAGCTTTATCATGTACAGCAGGCAACAACATACATAAGTAGTCCCATGTTATTTTTCTTTTAAGAACTACTTATCAGTAATATAGTACATATGATATTGTAGTAAATTTATAGGGCCATATTACATTAATTAAAGGGCTACATTCTACATCTTAATTAATATGAGTTATTGGGATATGAGGGATGAACAGATTGACAGGAGATGTCCACTTCACAGAATATACTCAAGGTTTATATAAGCTTATATTGTAAGTTGTGGTGCATAGATAGCATTCCTTGTTACAATATCTAAGAATATAAACTATGATTGCAAGCAATGCTACTGTCTATGACTGAGTATGGGAATTGGTTGAACACTGTAAAGACCAGACTAGAAATCATCAGGGATGGTTAGAGATTGGCAATGCACCATGAAGGTTGTAACGGTAACAACTCCCCATCAAGTTATTTTAAAGTTACAGTATGCTTCTTTGCCACATCTGTATGATATAAAAATGCTCTCTTATTAAGCATTATCTTCTTGGATTTACAACAAACATAACATTAATTCTAACAAACATACTTTTTTAAACATCTACCAAGCTTAATGTTAATATGAGTTGTTGGTCCTTCTAATAAAGTCCATTAATACAATCAAGAAGCTTATATGAATTATCAGTTGCATAACTAATGATTTATCATAGTGTACGAGCTACTATTGTTGATTGTTTTTGTTGATTAACAAAACATTGTTATTTTCAGAACAATCCATGTCCTCATCCTATAATATTTATGCGCGATTGCGAGGTGTCGCACGTGCGCGCGCTGCTGCAGTTCATGTACGTGGGCCAGGTCAACATCGCGCAGGCGCAACTCAGCGCCTTCCTGCGCACTGCCGACGCGCTGCAGATACGGGGACTCACAGACTGTTCACAACACAACGACAAAGTAATATAACACACTTACAAATAACTATTTCCTCTTTACAAATACTCTAATACATCATCCTTCCTTTTGCAGAAAGTGAATCGAAAATCACCTCCTTCACAACTACGTAATTTGCTCAGCGCCAAGCCGTCACACTCTACCTCCTCCTCCAAAGCCGCAAACCAAAATGTTGAGACGACCCCTGCTGAAGACCAAGAACAAAATGCAAATCGCCGCTCCACAAGAAATTCTCCCGATGTTGCCAGAAACAATCTCAATGAAGAAGCTCCCTTTCAAACTTCTAGTCAAACGAGGCCTAATAATGATGACTATAGAGAAATACCCAACTACCCATCACTAAGGGTTAAAACTGATCTCGAAGCACCAGAGGTGAAAAATGAAGAGAATGATATTCTCATGGATCCTGGGGACACTGAGAGAACGGAAAAATGCCAAGATTTCAATGCATCCGATCTTTTAGAACCCAAAATGGAAGTAATGGAACAAGAAGTTAGTGATGAAGAACGTTCCAATTTTCCACCTATATACTTCACTGAGAATAATTCACTCGCAAATCCATTTGCTGCATTGCAAGGTTAGTTAAATAAATATGACACTAAATGAGAATTGTATTTCTTGTGATCAATATTAATGGTTTGTATTTGGATACAGGTAATATGGATCTCATGGCCGGAATGAACACGGAGCTGCGGGACGAGAATGCAGAAGGTAATTATTTTCATATTGTTCACTGTCACGTCATTGTCACACGCACACGTCGACTCGGACAGCCGCGCCCCCGGCGAACCTCTCGTTGTAGCACTTGACGTAACCAATCGGCCGAAGCAGAACGCGCGCGTCTCGCGAGTAACTCGACCAGGTGGCTAGGCGCGCGGGTGTCGGGCGTCACGATCCGCTCCGCGACCGCGACCCGCTCACCACTCCCGCTGCTCGGTCTGACCGCTACCCTGGCCGGCAGCTGAGCGATAACTTACTATGTAATCCTATTCAAATGCTAACACGCGCTAATTCTGTATATTTTCCATCCAGTCTACTAAAATGTTGTATCATTTGTAAAGCCTTAAATCTTTTATAATAGATTTTTATATTATTTCCTGTCTCCAATGAATCGGGTTACAAATTTCGGTTGCAAGATATTCAAGTATAGAATAGTGTTCTTAAACTACACCTTTGTAACGAGTCCCTTTCTTTTAATCAATATAAAATTGGTTATCGACACCGTGAGTGTAGACGACGCGGCGGTATTAGCATTTGAATAGCGGGCGGCGGTGAGCGGCGCGCGGGCGGGAGCGGGCGGCGGTGCGCGGTGCCGCAGAGCCGGCGGCCGCAGTACGCAGTGGTGTTGTTGGCAGCGGGCGCCGCAGCGGGCGCGGGCGGCGGGGTGCAGTGCGCGGTGTGCGGGCGCCGGTACAGCAACGCGTCCAACCTGCGCCAGCACGTGCGCCTCATCCACGAGGCGCAGCCCGTGGCGTGCGCCACCTGCGGCCGCAGCTTCAAGACGCCGCTGTACCTGCGCCGCCACACGCTGGCGCAGCACCCGCCCGCGCGCGCCAAGCCGCCGCCGCCGCCGCTGCCCGCGCTGCGGCCCGCCCAGCGCTTCTCGCAGTAGTCGCGGCCGGGCCCGCGCGCCAGGATCGTTGCCGGCGCCGAGACGCGACCGAGATTCCCCATCTAACGCACTGACCCAACTGCTGTCGTGCGTTTTTCGATCGGGAGAAAGGTTACTCGGGAGTCTTCCTTACCGTAATACGGTGGAGCGACCGCCCAGTATACCTGCCCTGCATTTATTTTCCGATCCGAAGGAGTAAAGTTGCCTCTCGTCGGACGGAGAAGTCGTGAAGATGTGGCTTAAAAAGCCGTAACGAAGACTGTCAATAGATATATCTAGTCTGTGATCGGAGTGTCGCCGGGGGCCTATGTCACACCTCTCCGCTTATTGTGTGCCTTTCTATGATATACCGAGTGCCAGATGTCTGCCTCTTTAACGAATTTCTTTTCCTACTTACACCCTACAATAAGCAAATTAAGGTTAGATGTCTTTCGTAGTTAGAAGACTTCTTTGCCATGATAATACAAAACCCCTGCGTATTTAAACCGTATAAGCTGTGGTTTAAACGTCACGTGTTCTAAGAACTAAGGGGGAATTTAATTAATATTTGGAAAAGCCACATTTTAGTCATTCAAATTTTTCCATAACAATTGACTCACGGTGGTACAGGGCTCTGGTCTTGTGACTAATAGAAGCTCGTTAAAGGGACACATTAGAGTACCTTCCTTTCTGACAATAGACTGATTGTTGTTAAAGCATTTGTTGCGACCGGTGCTGATTTTACATAACATAGGTTATTTACTGGTTACATAATTATTATACACATACATACATTATACATGTTATCCACATTTGGTCGATGCTTTCTGTCATAACTAGTTATATATAATAAAATAATAGGGAGTATTTTCATAATAGAGCATAATTTTTTTGTACCGCAGATGACGGAAAGCGTCGAACATGACAGTTTTTATTTGTCTTATACGCGGGCCCATGCACACGGGGTTTGAGTGTTGATGGGTTCGCGCGAACAACAATAGTGATATTTTTATACACAATAGTTTTATCTTTACACAATGTTATTGTTGAGTGATTGGACGGCTCCCGGTAAATAGTTTGTACAAAATCTCAGATATAAAAAAGTCTTAATTCGTATAATAAAGTACATAATGCATAACTACCTACAATATTATGTTAGTTGTTTAGAGTGGATCACCACGTTTATGTTGCCATACCGAATCTTGCGCAATTTTACTGCGCGTTTTATTTGATGACGTTTATTTTTAAATTATGATTTAAATAAAAAAAATTTAAACTAGGTTTAATGAGTTTAGCTTGCCAAAAACAGGGTGCCAGCTAAGTATTAAAACTGGTTAAAATGCTTTTCCATTTTTTCGCTGGTCTTGTTTATAATACCATTCTTACATTTTGCTGCCATTAAATGTCTGTGGTGCCCTGATTTGTTTTATAAAATAACACAGTACATATCTCATTGGGATATTAAACGAATAATAGTTGTGGCGTACAGGTTATATACGCTACACCGATTTTTTTTACATTATTGCTGTAAAAATCGGGTGAAGAACAATTTGTTTTTGCATTTTACCATTGTAAAAGTTGTATAATATGTCACTTGCTATTAAATCCCAGTGTATATACAAGCACTGTGTCCACTGCGCGTTAGAAAATAGAACAAGCGTTTTAATTACTTATATTTTTTTTATTATAACTTTAAATATTGATTGGTTATTCCTATTTTTTTCTAGTTATATGAAATGATTGCCATGAAAAAGCACATCTAGTCACATTGTAATAAAAGGCATTTAGATGGGGACACTAATGAAGATATGATTAGGGTTGTGAGTAACAATATTAGTTTATCCTTTGGAAATTTAATTGTAAAATTATTGGAATAATATGTGATCTCAAATGACTTTACTTCGATGATCTCTAAATTTTGACTTTGCATTTATTTTAAACAGTGTTTTTAATATTTAAAATATTACGGGCGGAAGTTGATTGCAATATTAATTACTCTAAAAATAATCGCTTATACGTATTAGTAATAGTAATTAATAAAAAAAAGCACTTTTCTTAAATAATAATTTTAATCCCAATTAATATGTTAAGGCGCAGCTTTTATTATGAACATATTTAAATGAAAACCTATAAATGTATAGAAAAAAAGAATCTCTTCACACTGCTGAATTTAAATTTAAAATTATATAAAAACTAGAAATTTTATCATTATGATAGTGTATCTGTTTGAACGAAGTTATGGTATTTTATCCCCATAATTTACAGCGATACGTAGTATTAATCATATGGCGACCAAAGTCAATTGATAAAATTTAATGTGGGTTGTTTTTATGAACAATGTCCTATTAGATGACCATGGTCAATCAACAGTTATTTTCGGTAGTTATTTATTGTTCAAGTTTTGTACTTCAAGCAATTATTGACTGCTGACGTGTCTATTTTTACGGAACATATAATGAATACAGTTTGTTTAAGTAAGTATAATTATGTTGGTCTGCACTATTGCTAAGTGCAGATTATTGAACTTGTGTACATACATCAATGTATTTTTTACTAAATATAAAAAAATAAAGTATTGCGAAGATATTGTGATTTTTAGTTCGCGTCATCTGTTTTAGTTTAATTATGTAGTTCATTAAAGGTTCATGTGTTCAGGGGTAATTTTATAACATGTGTCACTGAAGTTTTAGATGTGGCAACATTTAGATACTTATTTTTAGTCGAAATCAATTAGAAGGGGATCTCAATTAGACTGAATGTGTTTATTATGCATATAACGTAATCTTTTCGTTTTATGCAATAGGGATGGTATGCATATACAAATAGGTGTAGCATAAATGGGAGACGAAACTTAAGGAGCTCTATGTACACTTGAAACTATAATATAGAGAACTAGTTAGTGAAATATGCTTAATATTTTCTCGTCTTCTCATATGGAAATTATAGGTAATATTGTATGTGAAGATAATTTCTTTTTTGTGTACGTAGCATGTTGATGTGCTATGTGCTACCCGATGTTCAGTTTTATAGGCAAATTGTACTCTTTGAGTTACGTCTACTACTTATGAGACACCTTATGTATATTTTGTTCTAATCTGAATATAAACTTAGTACTTCTAAATATAAATCGAAGTCGGTTTCATGTATTTTAAAACATCAATTTGTTATAGTTTCACTATATTCAAGTTAGAATATTTATTATTATCTCATTACATTGATTACGATATACATAAGTCAAGAATAAAACATGAACCTCTCCATGGACGGTAATATAAACACCGCTGTAATAATTTGCCGCTTAATTTGGGCACTTAGTAGCATTTCAGTTTTACGGACCAAAACTAAAGGTAATTTTCATAAGACTTATGTTGAAAAGAGATGCAATGATTTACATAAGTCAAGAATAAAACATCAACCTCTCCATGGACGGTAATATAAACACCGCTGTAATAATTTGCCCCTTAATTTGGGCACTTAGTAGCATCTCAGTTTTACGGACCAAAACTAAAGGTAATTTTCATAAGACTTATGTTGAAAAGAGATGCAATGATTTACATAAGTCAAGAATAAAACATCAACCTCTCCATGGACGGTAATATAAACACCGCTGTAATAATTTGCCCCTTAATTTGGGCACTTAGTAGCATCTCAGTTTTACGGACCAAAACTAAAGGTAATTTTCATAAGACTTATGTTGAAAAGAGATGCAATGATTTACATAAGTCAAGAATAAAACATCAACCTCTCCATGGACGGTAATATAAACACCGCTGTAATAATTTGCCCCTTAATTTGGGCACTTAGTAGCATCTCAGTTTTACGGACCAAAACTAAAGGTAATTTTCATAAGACTTATGTTGAAAAGAGATGCAATGATTTACATAAGTCAAGAATAAAACATCAACCTCTCCATGGACGGTAATATAAACACCGCTGTAATAATTTGCCCCTTAATTTGGGCACTTAGTAGCATCTCAGTTTTACGGACCAAAACTAAAGGTAATTTTCATAAGACTTATGTTGAAAAGAGATGCAATGATTTACATAAGTCAAGAATAAATCATGAACCTCTCCATGGACGGTAATATAAACACCGCTGTAAT
The DNA here is from genome assembly GCA_951640165.1 of Pseudoips prasinana. Lineage (NCBI taxonomy): Eukaryota > Metazoa > Arthropoda > Insecta > Lepidoptera > Nolidae > Pseudoips > Pseudoips prasinana. The sequence continues at coordinate 10,040,540 of OX621241.1, read as the reverse complement.
AATTTGCCGCTTAATTTGGGCACTTAGTAGCATTTCAGTTTTACGGACCAAAACTAAAGGTAATTTTCATAAGACTTATGTTGAAAAGAGATGCAATGATTTACATAAGTCAAGAATAAAACATCAACCTCTCCATGGACGGTAATATAAACACCGCTGTAATAATTTGCCCCTTAATTTGGGCACTTAGTAGCATCTCAGTTTTACGGACCAAAACTAAAGGTAATTTTCATAAGACTTATGTTGAAAAGAGATGCAATGATTTATAATTAGTTGGTATTGCATAGATTCGGGGGCAGTCTCATATGTACTCAGTCACTAAAGCTATCCCCTTATATAAAACTATTAAACACACACATATGCTCACTAAAATTGCAGGCGATTCGGTCTTCTAAACCACGATACTGATTTAAATGTCATTTCATCTACCTCTAATATACCGCGTATGAAAATAACAGGGCATACATAAACAGGGCAAATTACTAAAACTACTTATAATATGTGCACTACCATTTTCGCGCCAAAACTAATTAACGCAAGTAAAGATGTCCTGTCCTTCTCATAACAACTATGTTAGAATGAAATGAAATTATATTAAAATGAGTTGGTATTGCATAAAATCGGAGGCTTTTCATTTACTGATTAGCTTGAGAAAAACATCACAGCTGTGATTTTAGAATTTCGAAACTGCTCAAACTCGCTAAAATTCCATTACTTCAAAATATTGAAATACTAATCAGCTTGAGATTATTGTCATTGTGTCCAAATGTAATATAATATGTCCTGGGACATTATTCACTCACGGCTATCTGATCCCAAACTAAGCAGAGCTTGTACAGACGCCAGCATATCCAGCTACCCCAATCTGCCAATTTATTTTTATAGATTTTCAACTTTATCACATAAGCGGAAGGTTCTACATATACTACTTTTCTGTTATAAATAAATTACACCCAAACTCAGGATAAACAGACATGTTCATGCACACAAATATCTGTCCACGACCTCCGGCGTGAAAAGCAAGCATTTGCCAACCATGCCAATAGACCTGTCAATGTAGTTGTGCGTTGGAGCAAACTAGACGATGTTGAGTGAGAAGGCTATATGTTATATGATGATAGTATGTTGTATTGTATGTTTTGGCGTGTGTGGCATAGCTGTAGGGAGGTGGGACGGGCGCCGCAACAGACCCGTGCCGGACGCCGTCTGGCTGGAGCAGCACCGGCGCGCATTGCCCTTCGTCATCAAGCGTGAGAACGAGAGAGGGGGCACGGCTGCACCTCGACTTGTAAGTAAACCCTTATACTACAAAAAAAACCACTACTACTCCCTACTTTTAAAATCCTTAACTGTTTCATCACGTCACCTATATGTCCACTACTGGACATAGGGCTCCCCCCAAAAAAATCCCCACAATTGCCGGTCTTGCCGTACCTGTTTCAAGTTTCATTGCAATTTTACCCCATTTCTAATGATGGGGTAGGTGGCAAGTAAAAAGATAACTCATTAAAATAAATAATTACAATTTTGTCAACGCGAATAATTTTCTGAGAATTTGTAACCTTTTCAAGGGTTCCGTACCCAAAGGGTAAAAATGGGACCCCATTACTAAGACTCGGCTGTCCATCTGTCTGTCACCAGAATATTCACAGATGATGTATTTCTGTTGCCGCTATAACAACAGAATAAAATAAATCATTGAGTGGCTCAATTACTTATTTTATTCTGTATTTGTTTATTCCTCTAAATTTCTTATTTTATTCTGTATTTGTTTATTCCTCTAAATTTCTTATTTTATTCTGTATTTGTTTATTCCTCTAAATTTCTTATTTTATTCTGTATTTGTTTATTCCTCTAAATTTCTTATTTTATTCTGTATTTGTTTATTCCTCTAAATTTCTTATTTTATTCTGTATTTGTTGTTATAGCGGCAACAACAAACTTATTGGCTTCCAAAAACAAGTTGTTTTGTCAAATAATGGTACGGAACTTTTCGTGCGGGAGTCCGACACGCACTTGGCCTATTTTTGTTTATTCATGTTCATTGTAAATAACTTTAGAGGTTGTGAATTAATAAACTTGTGTGAATAAGAGAATAGAGAGTGTAACTTTGTAAACACACTTGTTCTGCGTAGTTGACTAATGTTAGTTCACATTGGACGCCATAGCCGAAATTCTGCTTGGAGATTATTACTATCTTCCGGATTGACTTTAACTAATCTCTAAATCGATATGCCAAATCAGTCGTTGCTATGTTACTAAATTTACTTAGCAAAGACAGGTTCCACGTTATCAGCGCACCATTATCGCTTGTATAGGTTATCAGAAATAAGAATAGGAACCATAAGAATGCGATATATGAAGTTATCTGTCAATAGATAAAGCTAGGGGAGGGCGTGGAGATTCGGGAGGAATTGCTGCGCGGAGTGAAGTGGGGCGACTATCGGAAGGTGACGCGAGGGTTGGCGGCCGCGCTGTTCTCGCCCATCGAGCTGGCGACGTGCTCGGTGACGGGGCAGCGCTGGTCACGTGCCGGCCAGGAGTCGCGCCCCACCAAGCCGCCGCTGGACCGGCGCCGTGTTCACGCGCTCATCTCCTACGTCAGCCGCCACTTCCCCGACGTGGAGGTCAGCAGGATCAAGCAGGTGCTCGCCTACAAGTGCAAGGAGAATTGCGCCGCACTCCGGATGAGGACCGCCAGGTGAACTTACACTATTGCACTTTCCATGCTAGTTGTCATGCTAACACAACACCTAGTTATCGCATTTAACAATAATTGATGCCATACCATACTCTTATCTCTCAGATTAATATAAACTTACCACTAATTGATTTAGTATTTAGAGATTTATTTTAGTATATCGTTTGTTCCTTTTAAGATTTTTGAAGTTATACTTCTTTTGGCGCGATGGAGAAAAATGATGAGAGTGAATTTTTACGATGCGCGCGCACACCGACACCAAAAAATTTAACAGCATGAAGTTAGTTCTAGGTGGTATGAAAATTGATAACTATGTTCAAGTTGTATATTAAGAAGTATAACTTCTAACGCGTGTACATAAGTACATACAAGTTTTTTTTTTATTGTGTTTTGTGTGGTTTAAAATTTAATGTTTATGTAAGTTCCCAAAACGGTTCCAACGGAACCCTATTGCTATGCTTCCGCTGTACCTTTGTCTGCCTGTCTCTCAGCGGGCTGTACCTCATGAACTTTTAGATAACTAAAATGGTTAGAGTAGCCAAATGAGTTCACTCACAATGGCCCAATCAGAAGGCTAAGTGTGGAAACCAATCCCCCAACGATTCGTAATAGGTAGACAGTGAATTTCTGTTGCATGTATCACAATAAATAATAAAAAGTCAATTAAAATTAAAACTCCGGACCAAAACGGACTCCCACAGGAGAGCTTTCGTACCAGATTTATGCATAAATATCACATTTCTTGTAAGATCCCCCATCTTACAAGAGTTGTCATGCTTTTTGCTTGATTTTATAGTCGCTGTTAAATCATGTACGGAAACTCCCCTGTGGGAATCCGAGTCGCACTTTGCTGGTTTATTAATTCATGTCAATTTCAGTAGATAAACAAGAAACTATACAATATTTAATTAACTCAATAAAATTTGGTTATACAACATTATGTTGGGGTCTTATCGCGGCTAACCTTTTATTTTGTTTTCCCAACGATTCGAACATGTCGCATTTAACATCGTTATCCAGTGTACGAAGTTGTTTACGTCATTTCAATGCTAACACGTAATTATTAGGATACTAGAAAGTTTAAACGAAAATTTGGTCGAAATAACCTGAAAAATAATTAGTATCTATCACGGTAGAAGTTATTTTACATAGAAAGTAAAAAAAAAGAACTTAAATAGTTAACAATTGTTAAGCAAAAACGATGTAATCGAAGTTTAGATAGTTTTTGCTCAACACTTGCAAACTATTTAAGTTTTTAAATATAATATTATAAGGGGAAATATTTTAGTTTTGCAATAGATAAACTCAAGGTCTACTTAACTGGTTAAAATTTATTTCATGTAAAGAAAACACGTAACATGGGCTGTATTTTACTTTCGAAAAGAGATCGAGTTACACATTCATAGCAAGTAATATGGGATGTATTTCAGTTTCAAAAAGAAGTCGGGTTACACATTCACAGCAAGTATTATGGGCTGTATTATATTAAAAAAAGAAACCGAGTTACACATTCACAGCAAGTAACATGGGCTGTATTATATTTTAAAAATGAAATCAAGTTACACATCCACAGCAAGTAATATGGGCGGTATTTTATTTTCCAAAGAAATCTAGTTACACATTCACAGCTAGTAACTTATTTAAAATATTTTATTTCAAAAAGAGATCCCTACGAAATTACAATAACGTTACCTAAGGTTTACCAAACATTTTCCAATAAACTACATTTTTTACGTAAAGTCATTATTTATTTTTCGATCTTACACCTGCGAAGCCACAGCGGGTGATTATAGTATTTTACTAGAAAACACTATAGCCTGCCGGCAGGGCTTTAGAAAAATTTAAATCACTTTGTTTATAAAATAATAATGTGCCGTCATACAACTTGTTTAAATTATTTACGCCAATCAGCGATATTTTCGATCTACTTATAGTCTCAAATTATCTTGTAATAAGTTTGTACGGTCAGCAACGGAAGCAGCAGGTCAGGTGCTAAAATTAAACTTTGACCTGAAAATATGCTTTTTTAATTAATTTCTTTCAATATTTTTTTTACTACCAAGTTAAAAGATTCCAATTATTAACAACTAGCTGTGCCCCGCGGTTTTACCCGCGTTAAACTTTATAAATTAGCTTTATAACTAGCGGCCCTGTACGTGCTTCGCTACGTATAAGGAATAGTAATAAAAAAATGATTATTAAGTTCATTTATTCAAACAAAAAATATTTTAAATTGCTAAAAGATGTTGATTATACACTTTTTCATGACCGTTTTTTAAATTTTCTCTACGTACAAACCTTCCCTGGCCTTCCACGAATAATTCAAGACCAAAATTAGCCAAATCGGTAAAGGCGTTGTTTAGTTATAACATTACAACGAAAAGTGGCATTGATTTTTATATATATAGAGCCAATGTGTTAATCCAGGGTGTCAGCCAACTCCATACCAAAGTTTAGACGTGAAGAAGTAACAAACATACACACTCACACAGTCATACACTCACATACTTTCGCCTTTATAATATTAGTGTGATAATATGGTTTATATTACGGTATTTGAATTCGGAAGCTTAACATTTGTGAAATACATTTACGCTTTGCAACCATGACCTTCCTCACGTGCTTATCATAAGCATGCGGATTAACTTTTTAATTGTCAGTATTAAGACTGGGCATAATAAAGCTTAAATTGCCTTAAAACTAACGTAGTTACTTATTACTATTTAAGGATCATGTGGGAGAGAGATCCCCACTTTATCCCGCTAAGAACTTTAAGCCCTTATGTCTAAGAAGTTTTCATTGCATTAAGATAATGGAGCATCGAAAGTATTGTATAAATTTGAGTCCGAATACCACGTTGCGGTGGCGGAGGAGTTAGCGTACATAGGCCGGAGACCCCGTGGTTTGATATATAAAACTAATTTTAAAGATTTATGAAACTTGGTTTCTGTAAAGATTACCTTATCTTTTTTTGCCTTCTGGGTCATATATATATTAATAATAATATATAGGACAATGTCACACTGATCATCCTTGCCCCAAACTAAGCAAAGCTTGTACTATGGGTACCAGGTGACGATATACATACTTATATAGATAGATAAATACTTAAATACATAGAAAACATCCATGACTCAGAAACAAATATTCGTGCTCATCACACAAATATATGCACTTACCGGGATTCTAACCCAGGACCACCAGCTTCGTAGGCAGGAGCACTACCGACTAGGCTGTGGTGATCGTCAAATATATATAAATACTAGCTTCCGATCGCGGCTTCGCCCGCGTGGTTTGTAGATAAAGAGTTGTTTGTAGATGTCTTTGCCCAAGCTTCAAACTATCCATATCGATTTGCACGTCATCACTAAAGTGCAAGCATTTTTTCGACAAACTTGATACTTATTGTAACATTATGGCCAAATTTCAAATCTTAATAAATTATTGCCATGTGTTATTGTGACGTATAAGCAATATTACTAAAAAGTTTCATTAAAATCTCTTCCGTAGTTTTTGCGTGAAAAGTAACAAACAACCATCAATTCTCACAAATTTTCGCATTTATAATATTAGAAGGATAAGTCTGCTATCTTGAGTTAATTAATCCAACATCAATGCGATCCCCTAGTATCTACAAGTTACTGTGCAAGTCTAATGTACAGACGCCAGCATATCAAGCTACCCCAATCTGTCAAATTTCCCCAATTGAAAGTGAACCTTATGCTTACGTGATAAAGCTGAAAATCTATTAAAGAAATTTGGCAGATTGGGATAGCTGGATTTGCTGGCGTCTGTCCTTTCTCAGTCAGGGTGTTCACGGATCGAATAAATGCTTCTTCTTTTTAGTTAGGTCTATGGTTGTGCTACTCGCCATCAACTCTAAATAATCTCTCCCTACGGGAAAGCAATGATTCATCGCTGCTAATCTATACATATTATAATAAAATCGTAGGAAAGTCGAAACTGTACATTGAATATTTTTTTAAATGGATACTTGGGGCCCGATCTACAATCGATATCGAAGAAAGAAGAAGAAAGAAAATATAGTTTTTAGATTGTTTGTATGTACTTCAAATTTTGCACGGATATTATTAAGAGGTCGGGCCAACATATAGGCTACATATTATCACGCTATCACCTACGGGGAACGAGCTGTGATAATTTTTAAATTAAGCTTGGGTAAAACCGCGGGGCGCAGCTAGTATTATATAATAAAACACTCAGCCTCATATGGCAGTTGTTTTCCATAAATAACCTTTTATTGAATGCATGGAAAACTAAATGCATCAAATTCTCATTACCGAATGTGACTCATATTATACCAACAAATATTTGATGTAGTTCCATGGAACGTAATTTTGGGATTGTCACTAGACTCAAAGTTGCAATAGGGTCATCACATTGAAATATTAGCAGCTAAATTTTATCACATTGAAATATTAGCAGCTAAATTTAGTTCGGTCTCGTATGCGGTTTGGAAAATAAATTGATTGCCAAATTAATAAACTGTTAGATTAGTTTATTTCGCGTACTATACTTCACTATAAATATTGACAGTTAGTATTAAAAACGTTAAATTACCATTTTGACAATAACTTAAAGAAATTAGCTATTTGACTAAACCACAATATATATATTTAACTACTAGCTATGCCCCGCGGTTTCACCCGCGTTAAATTAGTTTTGGCATATCAAACATACCTCTATACTCACAAACTTTCGCATTTATAATATTAGTAGGATGTGTACCTTTAGCGGTTTTGGCAGTGCACGTCGGAATAGCTCGCAGATTGTAGATTTTTTTTGACTGGACACTTATCGTTAGATTTTGGACAATTCACACAATATCTTTATAAATTGTAGCCTATGTGTTATTCTGGTGTATAAGCTATATTATTGTAAAGTTTCATTAAAATCCATTCAGTTTTTACGTGAAAGAGTAACAAACATCCATCCATACTTACAAACTTTCGCGTTTATAATATTAGTAGGATAATGATAAATGATCAACTATAAATCAATGGTCTAATAATTATTTTTACTTGGAATTAAACATGTATATCATACATATGTACTTGTAATACTAGAATCCATGTTTGAACTATTTACAAGTGCTGTGTAGTGTCTATATGAATAAAAAAACGTTATTTATTTTAAAGATTAGTTACTTCACACAAAAGAAAATCCCTTCGTCCAGACACTTTTATAAATAGCATTTTTTCTTCTATGACGTTGTAAATTCTTTTTTGCTTAAATATGTGTGCGGACTAATACATACCGAATCATTACACACGAAAGCTTCTTTTCTTCTGACCATTGCATGATAGTTGTGTCATTATTCGCTTGCTAAAGTTATACGTTTGACGTACTCGTACTGTCGGTTATCAATCGCCGAGTGACCAAGGCGTGATAATATTTCGAATCCCAATTAAGTGTATAAATGCGGCATTGCTTTTATAATAAACTGCTAAGTCAAACTATTCGAGAAATTAATATCCCTATTTTAATGCAACTTGATTTCTTTTTAATTCGTTAACAATATACATTGTGTTCGAAATACAATTCACTTATAACTAACAATTACATAAATAGGTACATTAACAGTAAATAAATTGAAATAATAAAATAAAACAAGTAATGGAATGAATGAAAGTATTTTGAATATAATAAAACACAATAAACTATACAGCACTCACAACTTTTGCAATAAAACTAACTAGTGCAATAATAATTCATAACATTATAGGGTTTAAATTTAAGTTGACTAACTGATTATTTATTTATTATTTGAATTTGACAACTCCAATATTAATAAAATAATTTTCGATCAAGAATGCCTTTAACCTAGTCTAAAATAGCGAAAAATTGTAAATTTATTAATATTTTTTTTAACAGTAATTTGCATAAGCAAGACACAAATGTCTCTGAAAATAGTAAAACTTTAACGTTTATCGTTAACATGTTCCCTGCGTGATACTCTGGTTCAGGTTGCAGAACATGGAATTCGACGTATGAATGAATAAAAGTCGAAAATATTATGTTTAACATATGTACATTTATTCTAACCTCTCAGCGGGGGTTTAAGCTAATCTAGGATATAACGGTATCCTAGAATTACCTTAACTAAGGCTAAGGTTACTTAACTCAGACCTAGAACATGGAATGTAGAGGTAATTCCATCACAGGGTGGGTTTTAGATGAGTACAGAAAGGTATTGCTAGCTAAACATTTACTTAACAGATAGTGTCACATATTGATTTAAAATTTATCCATGGGATCCCCTGGGAGTGCAAGTCTTTCTACTTGTAGGTGCCTAGCTTTACCTGTAGACGAAAGCATCTAGGTATACAACTCTATAGGCTCCTTTGACAGGAATAGGAAGATCACAGACCTCACATCCTAGCTTCTCGCCTCAACTCATGCTCATTTAATGAGTTCCTATTGAGAATCAAATGAGGTCCGAGAAATAGAAGACTAATTAATAAAAAAAAATCTAATTACATTAATAAACCCATCTGAAACAACAGCTAAAATGTATCTGTAGTCCAGAATAAAACCTACATAATGGTACAGAACTCACACTCACGCCCTTTTAACACAAAATTAGCCATATGCTTCTCGACGCTACACACCATACGCATTGACGAAATGTCTCAAACTCTTACCAGGTGCTTATTTTACTAATGACTTATTGTAATTTCATGCTCAGGGGCCCCAACCAACTCGTCGTGGTCAAGAATAATGATAATGACTGGAAAAAATATCGATTGCCTTTACTTTCCCTCCAATCCATTTCAAAAGCTTGAAATAGACATTAGAATTATTAACACCATAGGCCGCCACCGAATATTTTCAAAATTTAAACGATATTTTATTAGCTTTTTAGATTTTTTGACCATGTTAAGCAAATAAAATGGTCTTAAAAGCGGCTTATTTTATAATTGTATACTTGGCAGCTTGGAATGCCGTGTCGCTCTTAATACGGCGCAACTATACTATTTTATTTTTAGAAGCTCTGCTGCTGACCGTACCTACGAAAAATACTCCGCATAATTATTTAAATTAAATAATATCTCCGCAAACGCTTTGCTCTGTAGGTATTGTAGTTACATTGACCTGTTCTTGGTGAATGATAAAATTACGTTAATTTTTTTATCAAGTCTTAAGAAATGAATCAGAGGTTATCGGGACCCATGCGAGCCATGCTTATCACCATAAGCGAAACGTACTGTTGGCACATATAGTTACCAAGACGTACATAAACATAGATAGTAATTGAATCATGCACAGTTTTGTTATTAACTCTGGACTACGAGACTTTGTTGACAAGTTTTTGCCATGATAGTGAACTTGTTATGAGATAATGCCCCTTGTGCCCCATGTCTGCGGAGTTATAAACAATTATAATGGACTGGAATGTCGTTGTTTTAGGGGTTTGGTACGTTGCTTATTATTTTGGTAAAGTGACTAGTTTTGACGGGTATGTGTGCGCGAAAATATGCAATCAGTCCAGTGACTGAATACAGTCAAAATCGCGATTGTATAAAGCAGCGATTGATCCGTATATCGAACAGTCAAAATAGTGATTGGTACAGTTCTCAAATGATGAAATTACACATGATTTTATATTGGCGAACAGGCAAATTAATTAGCAGTCACGATCGCAAGCGGTCGAATATATGACTTCACGTATAAGTCATAGTTATAAACATGTTCGTAAAATGCACTATTATCAAATAATGTGGGAAGAAGTCATCAGCTAGTATGTATAATATAATAATTTACAATTTTAACTGATCGGTATTTTAAAGATTTGACCATATGCCACGAAACGAATTGAAATATTACTTTTGAACCGTCTTTGATGTATGTATATTTATGCTCTTTAATATTATATCAATGTCTAGTCGATGTTCTTCTATATGTGACTGAATATCTTACCAAACAAGATTTATATTTCTCAACAACAATAATAACTAAGGACCCCGAATATAAAACATTAGAAAAATATTACAAGTAGGACTTTGAAAAATCAACTCTTCGGTCACCACTTATCCTCTCATGCATCTCTACCCAAGTAACCGCCTTGAGCCGAGGTTCGAAATCCCAAAGCGGTATCCTCTAACGTGGCTTACTTTTCCTAGTCATATTTGCTTGCGTCCCCCGTGGGTCTCAGTCTGGTGAACCAATGAAAGCCTCCTAGGCTCATTGTATACGTCAAGTTTGCTATCCTCACCATATGATCTAGCGCGTACGCAGAGTTATACCTCTAGGATGTTTTCATGCTTGCTTGTCGTATGGGTTGCGTCGTGGTAACCCTAGTGTCAGAATTGCTCAAGCCGCCCAGTAGGCCTCTGACATGGCTTAACGACTGTCTAAAGACTACAACCGGGACCGACAGCTTAACGTGCATTCTGAAGAACGGAGGCGCTCAGAAATTAAACCACTTTGGCGGTCACCCATCTATGGACTGACCATAGCCTTGTTGCTTAACCTCGCCGATCGCTTACGGACCAGTGAGCATCTAGGTACAAGCGGTTCAGGATAGGATAGTACGTTTTCATAATTCAATAGTATTGGAAATCACGCACAATGGGCCACATCGGGACTAAGTGCGAAAACCATACCCCCTGGCATATTGGTGGGGACAAGATGATGATAGTATTAGAAATTTGGCCAAATTGACTGCTACGTTGATGCTTGATAAACGGGACATTCCGCAAAATACGGGACAACGGGTCACCGTACTCGTAAATGTCTTTTTTGCCATTGAACTTCAATTGACCTGTCGTTACGCCGACTTATCTGTTGTTGGTGTAGACGTTTATTTAGCACATGAGGCCGACATTTTCAGCATTACGGTGGCAAATTTTGGACTCGGTCAACGCCAATATCTCCGTGAAATACACGAGCTTGTCGTCACTAAAGAAGAGTTGACCATGGTGTTAAACAGTTTTAACTTTGAACAAAACTATATTAATAGAATGGCTACACCAGATAACTGATATACTACATATATTACTTTTCTTTTGTAAATAGTATGTATATAGATTTATACCCGGACTGACTGAAGACAAACAGACATGTTTACACACAAATATCTGTCCTGGGTGGGAATCAAACCCGCGACCTCCGGCATGAAAAGCAAACGTTTGCCAACCACGTCAACAACTTTCGTCAACTTCTTCTTCTAAAGAAGTTTTATTTAGTGGTCTAAAGCACACTCCTTTTTTTTCAGACACCAAACAGTTACACACTTTTTTTAATTCGACAACCTTACCTACCATTAAATATTAATTTTATAGTATTAATCCCAATGAGAAGCGCACAGGATATTAGCAAGGGTATTCTAAATTTGATCTGCCAGTCTATCGTTCGTTGATTCACGCAGAGCGCCTATCCCGGATTGGTTGAGGACCCGCCGCAAGATTAAACTTATGATTCCTCATTTTTGAGATTATACACAACGTAATAATAAATATCTTGGGACAACTAATACACTGCCATCTCATCCCAAACTGGGCAAAGCCTGGACTATGGCAACCAGACAACTGATAAACATACTTATATTTTTTACTTTAGATAAATTCACCCCGACACAGAACAAACTATCGTGTTCATCACACAAAGATTAGTCCCGGGTGGGAATCTAACCACGAGAACAACAGGGGCTCTACCGGCTAAGTCCTAAGGGCGCGTTCCCACTTTGTCGTGACGTCAGATAATCGTGTAGTTTAAAGTGTCGTGGCTTATATGTTTAAATCGAGGTGTTCACATATAGAACGACACGTTTTACTGTCGTCTACGACACTTTTTGCAGTGACGATAGATTGTCATGACAGTGGGACGTATAATGCATAATGGGAACAGCTAGAGACGACAGTCGTATAACGATAATTTAATCTTTACGACATAGTGGGAACGCGCCCTATCCGAACTTTTATTTATTTGAACGCCATTCAGGAAAATGATGTTTGGCGACTTAGCCGGTAGAGCCCGAGGCCAGTCATTGCCGCAGTGAGGTTGCCTTCCAATGTAAGAGTTGGTGATGTGCCTATAATGTCCAAGTACCGCTTGACTCGAGGCAGTAATACAATTTGTAGCAGGCTGTCGAACTGTTTCAGTGACTCGACCAACTACCTGCTGAGCGCGGCCGCGCGGCCTCCGCCCTGCGACGTGGAGGCTCCCGGCGGGAGTGCGCGCTCATCCTACTCCAACTAGTAAGTATATACAACTTGTAACTTAATTAACGCACATCTTGAAAATATTTTGTTCAGAATCGTTTACTGAATCGATTTATATCATTTTTAACATAGGTAATGTTTTATTTAAAAATAATTAAAACTACGGAAATTATTGTCATATTAACCAGGGTTAATATGACAATAATTTCCGTAGTTTTTTTTTAGTTTTTTACAGTCATAACGAATTGAAATGGACCGTAAGTCGAAGAAATAAGACTTTTAAAATAGCAGTTTATTTGTATTCATACAAATTCCATCATCATTCAATACAAAATAAAGAAAAATAAACTTTATTCCAAGAAACCAATTAAGTAAATAATAATGTATATACATATTAAATTAGAAATTCAGTGTATGTGTTATGATTACAACATAATATTCTAATTGGGGTGTCTGAGGGTGTGCGTTAATTACGTTATATACTTTGTGTGTACCTTATTTGTTTGTATACTTATACAAACAAAACTATGTACATATCCATGTAACGGTGGACAATGACTTCCAATTCGAAATTCATTTATTCCCTAAAAATATTACATTTATGTGGAGTCGTTATTTTTTACCTTCCCGTGCCGTGCATGACGTGGCAGCTACTGAGAAACACTGCCAGAAAACGCAGTAGGAATCCTATTATAAAATAAAATTTACTTCAAATTAATTACATATTTTATGTGTATTGACATAGAACAACTTTATCCCAAGGCTTTTTCTCAGTTAAATAATCAGAAATTTTGTATTAATTATTTTAAAAATATTCGTAAACAAACCACTAATATCATTGGAAAGTTTGTTATAGAATTTTATACATTGCCACATAAGAGTTACTTATTTTGTGGAGTTGGGTAGTATGTAACATAAGATTATTCTTACATCTAGTATTTATATTATGTGTATCGGTCCTTTTACAACAATAATTTGTGATTTTGTGGATTTTAATATTTGTTTCCTTTAAAACGCGTAGCTAAACGGTCTTGGCTGTAGCAATATTTCTTAGCCATTGTTGTCTAATGACAAAAGCCGGGACGGAAATCTAAACCGGGTTCCCAATAGCAGTCGGAAACGAAACTAATTTAGCTGTCACCCAAATGTAAAAAAGCGGTGGGAGAAATTGACTCCGCAGTCGTATTCATGGATAATGTAGGTACAGACGCCAGCACATCAAGCTACCCATATCTGTCAAATTTCTTTTATAGTTTTTTCAAGTTTATCACATCAGCATAAGGTTCACTTTCAATTGGGGAATTTTGCCAGATTGGGGTAGCTTGATGTGCTGGCGTCTGTACGTGCAAATAAATAACCTTAATAACGAAGACTTTTCCAACAACTGTTGTTGATGGAATTGAGGGTTCGTTGTTTTACCACTCTAAAGATGGCATTCCCTAGCTTTTGAGCCGTACAACAACTTGTGAGACAATCCCCAATGACAAGGTCCATAAGCTTTAATACAATCGTACAAAGTCAAAGTCAAAGTAACTTTATTCCGTAAAAATTTTACATTTATGTGGAAACGTCATATTTTTTTTACCCTACCGTGCAGTGCATGACGTGGCAGCTACTGAGAAACACTGCCAGAAAACTCAGTAGGAATCCTTTTTTAAAATAAAATATACTTAAGATTAATTACAATAATGTGTGTTGACTCAGAACAACTCCATCCCAAGCACTTTTATCACTTAAATAATCAGAAATTTTGTAATATGCCCTGCTACACAATTTGGCTTTAATAATTCTTTTAAACTTATTCGTAGACAATTCTCTAATATCATTGGGAAGTTTGTTATAGAATCTTATACATTGCCCCATAAAAGAGTTACTTATTTTGTGGAGTATGCAGTATGAGATTATTCTTATATCTAGTATTTACATTATGTGTATCGCTCCTTTTACAGAAGGAATCGATATTTTTATGCACATATAGTAAGTTTTCATATATATACTGAGATGGTACAGTTAGAATGTTGACCTCTTTGAATTTTTCTCTTAGAGACACTCTCGGGCCAAGATTATAGATAGCTCTTACAGCTCTTTTTTGCAATATAAATATGGTGTCAATGTCAGCAGAGCCACCCCAGAGAAGAATTCCATAGGACATTACACTATGAAAATAACTGAAATAAACCATTCTAGCTGTGTCAACATCAGTCAGCCGTCTAATAGTTTTCACTGCATATGCTGCAGAACTTAATTTGCCGGACAGTTTTTCTATTTGTGGGCTCCATTGTAGCTTTGAGTCAATAGTGATACCCAAGAACACAGTTGATTCAACAGGGTCCAACCTAGCTCCATTAAGTTGTACATTGGTTGTCGCCTGTTTCACATTCGGTGTAGTGAATTTAATGACTTTAGTTTTCTTATCATTAAGCACAAGATTATTGGCATTAAACCAATGAACAACTTTAGAGATTGCATCATTAACATCGTCAAAATTGCTTAATTGTCGGTTTATTTTGAACGTCAGGGAAGTATCATCTGCAAACAACACAATCTCATGCTTATCTCTTACGTAGTAAGGTAAGTCATTTATATAAATTAAAAACAAAAATGGGCCCAGAATTGACCCCTGTGGGACGCCCATTACCACTGCAGATCCCGGAGATATTTTACCGTTTATTTCGACCTTCTGAATTCTATTGCCCAAGTAAGAAGTCAGAAGTTCGAGAGCCTTGTTCCTAATACCGTAGTGGTGTAATTTTCTGACCAGAGTATCATGATGAACGCAATCGAACGCTTTGGACAAATCGCAAAAGATACCTAATGCATCTTGCGAGTCTTCCCACGCCGCGAATATACTTTTTAATAAGCTAACCCCTGCATCTGAATCCAAACTGTTTCCGGTGTAGTAAATTATGTATATTAAAGTGTCTGAGCAGCTGGCTAAGCATAAGCTTTTCAAATATTTTACTAAGAGTGGGCAGCACGGAAACAGGTCGAAAATTTGAAGGGTCTGAAGTATCACCAGCTTTAAACAAAGGAATGATTTTACTATACTTCATCAAGTCAGGAAATACACCTGATGCAACACAGCAATTGAACACAGTAGCTAAGTGTGGGGCGATTATAGTAATAATTGATGAAACAGTCTTAACAGATAGACCCCACAGATCCTTTGTGTTTTTCATATTAATACTCTTGAAAGCATTTAAAATATCTTTAGGGCTAACCACCGAAAATTCAAAAACTGTGTCACACGACCCTACGCTTTGCTTGAGTATCTGCTCAGCAGATGTAGAAGAACATGAAAGAGAGTTAGTAAGTATGACTGGAATATTCGAAAAATATTTTTCAAACTCAGTCGCAATCTCCAAATCGCCTTTAATATCTATGTTGTTTATTACTAAGTTAAAATCACGACTACGTATTTTTGTTTACCTGTCTCAGCATTAATTATCTTCGAAGTAGTTTTGATTATATTTGTAGAAGATTTAAGTATATTTTTTATGTGCAAAGATTTAGCAGCGGTACAGGCTCGTCTAAATGTTTTGGCATATTGTTTCACATATTCTTGAAACTCTGTATTATGATTATGGGATCTTTCTTCATACAATTCATACAACCGATTCCGACTTTTATAGATGCCTGGAGTTGCCCAATCACTGAATACCAGACGGTCACTTACAGACAGTTGTTTGGGTGTGAACATTGTGCAGAACTCACAATGGAAGAACTAGCTGTGCCCCGTGGTTTTACCCGTGTTATACTATATAAATTATAGCCTATGTGTTAATCCGGGGTGGCAACTAACTCCATACCAAATTTTACAAATATTCACACGTACAAACTTTCACTTTTATGATATTAGTGTATATCGACTACATTCCTTAAAATGTTGTATTAATTAGCTCTTCACCAAAGAGATCAAACTTTCAAACTACTCAAAAATTCATATCATCTCAAATATCCATCCTAGGACTAAGTAATACGCATGAGCTTTGTAATAGAAGGTGATGTTTGTTCCAGCGAGGTGTCGAAGGGGCCGGGTGCGGCGGGGGGCGGGGCGGGCGACTGCCCGCGCGGGGAGGAGGGCGAGGGGGAGGCGCAGTGATGGCCCCGCCTCCGCCTCTTGCATATCAATTTCATAATCTTGTTATTTTTTACCAAAAAAGAAGAGAAAATAAAGATACTCGTCGCTCGCCGCCGCTCTGGAGCCGTCCGTGGCGGCGCTGCGCTCGCGATCGTTTGGAAAGATTTATATTTATTTGCGCGGCGTCGCCCGGCGACCGACGGCGGTGAGTCGCCCGTGTAAAATATTCATATTTATTTAGGTGATATTTTTCTATTGGCTACTGATAAGATTTTATCTCGTTATGTATCCGCCGGCCGCGCCGGGGATGCATTGTCGTTTGTAAGGAGGGAGTGGAGTCGTGCCCGAAGCTCTAGCAATAATTTATCAGGTTCCTAAGACATGTTTTGTAGTTAGATTCTATTGCACGAATTTTCGCAAACACTGCCGCTTTTATTTCTAAATTTTTATCGACGTCAGTCAGTCGTTATATTCCTTTCTTTTACTTTTACGTTTTAATATAAATCGAGTCATTTTCAACGTTACGTTAAAATTTGTATATGAGGCATTTAAGTGCTGTACGAGGGACCGTTGCAATTGCAAAGTAAATATATCAAAATGGCATAATTTTTAGAGCTATCTTATAGATATTATAGTCATTTTGTTTTATAGGTGTAAATGATAATAAAGAATTTATTTTGGAGTGTCAAGGTTCGGATATTGTAAAGTCTTTGGAGAGCTGTGATCATGATGGATATAAAGCAGTCATATTTTTAAAATATACATTTAAGAGTTATAACGTAATTATTATACTATTGTACAGACTGTCTGTATAATATTGTGGACGTAAGTGGTAGCAGGACCGGTCGCGCGTCGGCTGTCCACGGTACGCGGGCGCGGAGTACGCGGGTACCCAGTACGCCGGTACAGAGTACGCGGGTACGCAGTACGCGGGTACGGAGTACGCTCGGCTCGCGCTCCTAAAGCATCTGCGCACAGATGTATTATCATATCAAAAAAGCAATAACTATTATTTGATAAAGAACGATTTATTTCATTTTAAAATACTATTTTAACCAAGTTGTTATAAATGTAGTTAGTAAATTGGAAAGATCTCTTGAGAAGTCCACGGTCATTTTAGAGTTCTTTTGAACAATAACTAAATTCTCATAATGTTAATATCTCACGTTTACGTCATATCAAATTGTAATACTTAGTTTTTTCACTATTTTGTACATCTCGTACAAGAACATAATCTTAAAGATCAGATCATAGAAGCCGGCAGATGACACGCCAGAGGGCGCTCGGGAGATGTGGATGTGGCGTTCGGATAGGTTTAATCGAATCAGCTATAAGCTAAAGAGGGTATAAAGTGTGGGTGCGAATTTGTAATTTTATAAGAAAATTGGCGATATCCACGCTCTGGGAGGGCCCGCCGGATTGTGATAGGCTAGTCGGTGGGCGGCGCCGCGGGACTCGTGCGTCTGCCGGCTCTGCGCTCTGCGTTACGCGCGCGTACACTCGCGTGTCGCCAGTCAACTGTAAGAGATTGGCGTACCTATGGATAAGTTACAGTTACCAGAGTTAGGATATATAAGTAGTCACGCAGTGCTACGTAGTAAAATCTTACTAATATGTAATATTTTACGATGCCAATTGAAAAGTCTTAATGCTCAATTTTGCCAAATTTTACTTGCCGAAACGCGTCTTGTCTATAATTTCGTGTTTTAATGTTTGGTGTAGCACACATTCCCGTTACTAAAATCACCTTTAGGTATTCGAAAGTGAGAAGGGAATGGACGGATTGCTCAATATATGAAATGTTTGTATTTCTTTTATAGTTCATAACACATTCACATAGAACATGGAACATTTTTGGCCCAATAAAAATGATATCATTAGAGAAGTAAATGAAATTTAATTGTAATTTAGAAATGATAAATTGAGAGTTAAAAGGATTTGCAAGTATAATATATATTTGTGACGAATGCTCGAGATGCAATATGTTAATTTAGTGCCAAATGATAAGTTATAACTCGTAGCAATATATTGTATCCTAATAATGCTCTTGTGTAATTTCTCACGTAGTGTTAATGACCTATGAGGTTTCGAAGGTTTCTTTTACAAGACTATAATATATTTATACAGGGAAAGTGTTAGGTATGTACTGTTGTTTGGATTTAAGAGTGTTGTTGGGGTAAAATACTCATTGAGACAGGGTGTAAGAGTAAACGTACTTCATCGTACCGCTGGGCTCTTGGTTACTTGTTACCTAGAATAGTTTTGATACATGTCGACTTCATTGTTTTTATTTTATTAATCAAATATATATATTTATTATCTATGATCGGAATCATGTTAGACCTCCACCTGCAACAGGGTAATATCTATTACGCGAAAGCTTAATTTGCTATGAACTACTTTTTATTTTTACACTCTGATCTCAAGCACTGAATGAGCAATGGAACAAGAGAATTTATTTACTCAAATAAGTTTTTTTTAATTATTTACGATAATTTTGTACTAAATTTTAATATACATTATTTTGCATTTTTATGATTGTAATGGCAGCTGTCCATATCGTGAGCGATATAATCGATCACTGTTATTTAGGGTTTCATAAATAAATTTAAAACGATACATCGAACATGACACATTGGGCACAAATATTAATAAAAGTATATATAATACTTTCTTTGCTTGCTATTAGTATGATATTCGAAATCTAAATAACATTGTTCCTGATTTTCGAAGGTAGTAAGCTTTGTGAAACCCTAATCAGCGTTAAAGTTATAGGTAAATGATGTGGAGTGGGACGCCCGTCCCGAGGCCTTCGTTTTCACTGAGCAATAATCTATGAACTTTTGTATATAAAGAGAACAACATCGATGCCACTGTGCTCCGAGAGGACACAGCGTTGTGCCAAAATTACGTGCTAGTCTTTAAAAACAAATGTTGTTATCATTTTCAGATTTTATTTAGTCCAGAATGTGTTTGTTCCTGTGCTGTGAAAATAATTTGTAACAAACCAACACTCGGTGGTGGTATGGTGAGGGTGTGGGACAATGTGGTCGCTTTGTTCTCGCGGTTAACGGTTCTTAGTTTTAGTCTGTAGAGTATGATAATTCGAATGGAATTCTCCGGATTCCCTTAGATATATCATTTGATATTATAAACTAGGGCAGTGGTGAAACTCGTTTGCCCGAATTACGGCGCTTATATAAATCGGTCTTAATTATTAAATTGACCACATTGTAAATTAGATTTACGGATTGAAATCGACAATTATAATCGGAGCTACTAGTCCTACGAATTAAATTGAATCGGACATATCTAGCT
This sequence comes from Pseudoips prasinana, assembly GCA_951640165.1. Taxonomy (NCBI): domain Eukaryota; kingdom Metazoa; phylum Arthropoda; class Insecta; order Lepidoptera; family Nolidae; genus Pseudoips; species Pseudoips prasinana. The sequence continues at coordinate 10,020,256 of OX621241.1, read as the reverse complement.
GTTACAGAAGCGTAGGGTCCGCCGATCCTAAGGTATCTGGGTGTAAATATTCCTCCCTCTGTAAAATTGACACGTTTAGTCTGTGATATTATTTTGTCTATTAGATTAGTTGTAGGTAAACCTCTGTGCAGCGGCAGCCGAATTATGATGAGATCGAATATTTCTAAAGTCCTATAGCCCTGCAATTCTTTTTTGCCATTTCAATCTTATTAAAGTAATAACGAGTTCCTGTATTGTAGTTGTCGATTCTGAAATCAAAATGGTATCTTTAAAAGATGATTCGATAAAATCTTATTTCTTAGAGTTATGAAGTGTTGTGTTGGTTTGTTGTTATATTTATAGTATTTATGAAAATGCACATAATAATTATTTTAGCTTTGAGCTTGTGCAATATTATTCCAAATTGTTTATAGAAGAAAATGTTATAATTATTTCTAAATTGTTATATATTTTTGTAATCATAAAAGACAAAGGCAACTTAAATTATATTTTTGTTGTGCATTTATTATCAAAGTTTATCATACTGAACCACAAACTCATTGTGGACTGTAACGTCTGCGTCTGTGAAAACTGTTAATTAGGTACAGTAGATGGTTTTTTTATATATGCTAATATTGTGAGTCAATTCTAGTAATGTTAATGTTCCCTTTTATTTAGAATAATTTACGTTAATAAACAAATTAATCTAAGATTGCTCAACCAAGATGCAATGCTAACTGCAATGTAGATGTACGGAAATAATTTTATATTTGTCCTTTTATATTATTTATCTGATATTTCAGTTTATTCATTTGTGAGTTACGGCAGCGCATGTTAGTCTTATGTTTATTCTTAAGAGAGGCCAAATGTTGACTTGCTTATGTGAGACTGTTTTGCCAAGAATCAGAAAGTATATTATTACCTACATTGTTTTAAAATAAATGCTTTTATATAAAATCCATTTGTGTTTTTAATCGCACCCACTTCCCGATTTCGATCCTCATGTCGAAGTGGGGTCAACTTTCCTAATCTTTCTCGTCCGGTCCGTTCTATCTGTGATAACGTTGTCGGAGACACGACACCCCCATTGTCGCTGAGCAATTTTCTAGCTTATTTTAGGTTGTAATCTGAATAATAATAATATCCTGGGACATTATTTACACACGACCATCCCAAACTAAGCAGAGCTTGTACTATGGAAACCAGATAACTGATATATGACATATACTACTCTCCTTTGGTAAATACATACTTATATAGATCATTACACCCAGACTCAGGACAAACAGACATGTTCATGCACACACAAATGCACTGTCCTGGGTGGGAATCGAACCCACGACCTCCGGCGTGAAAAGCAAGCATTTGTCAACCATGCCAACAGGCCCGTCAAATCTGTCGAAAGCTGTAGCGACATACATTCATAGTATGGCAGTCTCTTTTTCGCGTGTCCATACAACCGCAGCATACTTTCATTCATCTTGTCGGCAATATCACGGACACCTAGACTTCCTCGCTAGTACTCGTTGTATACTTTGTCGAGCCATTTGTATTTTTAATATAACAATTTGAATGCCATTCTGCAGTATATTTGTTGGCAGGTATAATTATATTAATCAAATAGTTTAAGCACCTGAACCTAAGCCAAGGGCCACAGCAAACGAGGTAGGGGCGGGGACGCCGTTTTCATTGTGGTAGTACAAAGTAACTATATACAGATAGATATACATTTCGGCGTACCAGACAGGTCAATCGCACAGACCAATAAGAGGATAGTAGTGTGGGGATGGAGCGGGAGGCAATGCGTCATCCGCGCACACCGAGCTATCCTTACGCCCGGGGTTAGCGACGCCCAAAGATACCTTATATAATATAAAATTTAGAGAAGTGTCTACCCCATAACGAAGACGTTTAATAATGTTACAGAGACCATTTTTTTAAAAGTTAGGTATATCAAATGAGTATAATTACCCGTCAACAACCGAGATGCCTTAGTTAAGTACTCTTCAAATAAGGGGATCATAAATAAAAATATTTAAAGCGGCTGATTTCGTTCTTGTGGGCTGTAGACCCCACTCGTTTTACCGCTAAATAATCGTATATTAGCTGATAATTTATAAGCAAACCACCTTCTTGCCAGGTTTCAGATTATAGGCCAAATTGAGATAGCGAGTTTAGTCAGCATGCGATGGAGTGACCTTTGGATTTTATACCTATATTGAGACACTGGGCATATCCTGCTGAGTATAAGTCTGTGTGAAATAGTGGGGTAGGGTGGCTTGGCTATGGAGTGGGGGACCAAGTACGTGCCATTGACCTCAAAACGAGGACTAGACATAGACTAGACATCGGGCTGCGTTACAGACTGCAGAGACATGTTAATTAAAGGTCGAATTAAATATTCGCATTTCACAAACTAAACATGTTGTAATTTGTGGATATAATATTTACTATTTAGATATCTACAATGAAACAATTAATTTTTTAATGACATATTAACCGAAAATAATCTATATTTTAACAAAACTGTCGAGAATCTCCGCTGATACAAAAAAAAAACCGATAACTATAGACATTTTAGTAAGACCAATGAGAATATTATTTGTACCGATTACAAATATCTATTGGGTATGAATAATCTTTTAAAATTAAAATTATAAAGAAACTTTTATAATATATGTCGTTATTATTGACTGAAAGTATATAACAAATTACTTTTAATAATTGTGAGGCAGTAATGGGCATAACATTTATATTATCGTGACTGATAATATTCTTTTCACCAGGGTTTACATGTAGCGGAATACTCCCCGATCTCTGGGAATAATGAGAATGACAAATAATTCTGAAATATAGTAGTTACTACTCTGTGCGCAAAGTAATTAACTCAGCAACATATATTTAAAAAAATATCTTGCAAATCTGGTTCACCCATATTTTACAAAGTTGGCTGTGGGTAGTGCTGCAATGCTAAAATCATCCCGTTGCTTTCAAAATTTTGACATGATTCCAGCTGTCTTCTTGATTTCATCACCATTATCGGCAATTATCCGCGGAGATTAAAAGCGATTCATAGCGATGTCTGTACCTAGCAGTCAAAGGTTATACTAATTTATGCCTTTCCGATAAATACGGAGTGTAGAATCCATACTAATAATTCCTCGCCTTGTTTTTAAGAATTTTAGATAATTATAATTACTGTATGATTTATTTACAATAAAACATTAGATTGCATGTGATCTAAAGATTTAAAGTAAATAAAACTAAGTTATTGAAACTGTTTAATTAACTTTTATGCCACCCCGTATAACTTTCACTTGTGCATTATACAGTACCTACTAAGCCAAAACATATAAAATCACAATATAATGCATTACTCTAGGTTCCACTACAGTCTTCGGAGCTTGACTACTCCTTGGAGGTTCATAATTTTTTTTGTGAGCTTATTTTACTACCGTATAATTAGATCCCAAAATTGTAACACTATTGTTGCGTACACAGAGCAACGCGTAACGTGCGAAAGGGCTACCGCTGCCAATCAAACACAGCGCCTAAATGTTGGGCCAATCACGCGACAACTGGCTGAATTAGGGCGCATCACACCGATAATCTAATAAAAATGCCTATATTAATTCATCGTATCCAACAATAATGAAGCACAGTTTTGTATATAGTCTTTTGTGTGAGCATGCATTCCAGAATGAACGGGGACATAAAGAACATCTACAACGAATCAAGACATTCAATCATACAGTACAAAACAACTATTTATTCAGATACCCATAGCAATCTGATATTAGTTAATGTGTTATTTTGGGTTCACCGCCTTTTCCTATAAACAAAATAATGAATAATACTTATCTTTTCACCTCACATAGTAAAATATCTACTGTTAAAGTAATAAGCACAGTTAGGAAACAATTCAAAATAATAACCATTATTTGATATTTTGTATGTAATAAATATTTAGTTTTGTTTCAACTATAAAACATATTTTAAAGAATCATGGTCTCACATGATTATAAAAACACGTTCAGAGTGTTTTATAGATTACATTCGTTGTAAAATAATGAGTGCTGAAAATATCAGATATCAGAGAGAGAGGCTAAAAGAATGGCATAATAATATATATTTTCAAAGGCTTTGGAAATTTGACAGCTATATTTATTAAGAATGACGATGTCTGTTTCTGACTGGATATTTATTACTACCATTTGCTATTTTTATTTAATATCTTTTTATATGGATGTGAAACATCTATAGCCGCACGTAAAACAGATTTCTGGCGTGGCGACGCATGCCGTGACGCATGCGCAATCGACTTTTGATGTGAAACATCTATAGCCGCTAGTGTCCGACTGAATGTTCGGTTTCAGTCGAGTTTCGGCAAAAAACGAGTTTCGGTTTCGGCGGGAAACCTGCCGAAACTACGACCGAAACCGAAACTGCGTTCGGGAGTTCTCGCGCTCTGCTCGGTAATTTTCGGTACGTTAAATTACATACAAGCGAAGTAGATTAGTAGACATTTCGCCGCGTCTAGGTGCATAATCATGTTTTGACTGGTCCGTGTTCGCAGTTCGTTTTGTTTGTTGTTAGTTTTTGTGTGATTTATTTTGATTTCGGTAAATTTAAAGTTTTATCACGTGCTATAGCATAATAGTAAGTAATAAACATCAACATATTGCATGCTGTCTTTAATTCAATAAGGTCGTACACTAAGCTTTTTTCAAGAACTTACATTTATCTTTTTATTTAATATTGTGTACGCCAGTTTAGTAAACTAAATAAAAAAAATCAAAAATAATTTAATATAACAGACCGATACATAGATTATAGTAGAATCAAGGTCAAACTTAACATCTAAATATTTTTATTGGTTATTTCAACTAAGTGAAAATGTCAATGACTGCAGAGCTATGTGATTTAAAGAAAAAAAAACATTACTGACTGGACTATAATAACGTTTTTTTTAATTTTCACTCAAAACATGATCCTTATAAGGAAGTTTCGGTTTCGGTTTCGGTTTCGGCCGAAACTGAAACCGTTGCCGAAATTCGGTTTCGGTTTCGGCCGTAAAAACCAATTTTGGTCGGACACTAATAGCCGCACGTAAAACATATTTCTGGCGTGGACACGCATGCCGTGGTTTTTTTTTTTTTTTAGTTCCTATCACAATATGTTCTTTTCGACTTCGACTTCTACTTGGACTTCCACTTGACTTCGACTGCGACTTATACTTCGACTTCGACTTCTGCATATTACTTTAACAAAATAATGTCGATGTTTCACATCTGCCAGGCATCCCGTGCCGGCTCACATTTTTTATTTTATCATCATGACATATTTAGTTCCTATCACAATATGTTCTTTTCTGCATATTACTTTTACAAAATAATGTCGATGTTTCACATCAGCCAGGCATCCCGTGACGGCTCACTTCTTTTTTATTAGTTTGGATATTTTCTTCTACATAAATTTATTTTTGTCTTTGCCAGTCATATTTCTAGATAATATGTTTTGTCCGAGAACTACATTTAAAAAAATTGACACGAAAATATAATAACGAAAATTCAAGTTGTATCTAAACGTGTTATAACAAAAAGATGAGAATACCATAATTAATAATTTAATATATTTTCTTGCATCGCCTTACCGTACTCTGATGGACTAACGTACTCTGCAGATGGTCAGTAGGGAACGTGACTGACTATTATTTACGGCAAATAATGCGCTACTTGGTCTGTCCATGTGAGAGTAAATTAGTATAGCTTAATTTTTTTAGATTATTGAAAAATGGGAACTCTAAAATAGTAGTTGGCAACAAGTGTAATATCAACCAAAGATAGAGTTTTGGCGCCAACACGGAAAAAGACGCATCGAGGCTATGTTTTATTTTCAAAAACTGGTGTAAATTCGAGTTTTTATGTGTAAATATGGTGGATTTTTAGACATAACATCTTCGACAACGTACACAAGTGGAGGAAAGTGCGATATTGCCGTGAATTGTGATTTTCCGTGTTGTAATCAAAACTCCATAAAAGCCTCTAGTAAAGTCTCCACTGCTTTACTGGGGTTGGACAAGGACTATGTGTGACACGACTGTGACGGACTTTATTTGACAATGACGGAAATAAATGATATAGAAAGATATTTACTGAAGGCTCATAAGGCCAAAGATGCCAGAGCCGTAAAACGGAATTAAAAACAAACAGCCAAAGATATTATAATATAATAATATCTTTGATATCAGCTAAACAAAAGGCCGCGGCCGGGTTACATATTCTAAGGAATAGCCAAAAGTAATAACAGAGACAACGTCAATCAAATGTCACTTTTGCTTCAAATAAGCGCAACTAGCGGAAGTTCTGACGAGCGTTTCCCATATTTACACCTAACCATAACTTTATTTTCTTACAAAAAATACGTTTTTTATCCTTTTATGTACGAACTTGCGTAATAGAGGGTTAAGTTTTATGTATATTATAGATTCACAACTGCATCAGCAAGATATTAGATGGCGTTTCCCCAGCCTAACGCACAAAGAGGTTATTTTTACATTTTATTGTTAATATTAATACTAGCTGTGCCCCGCGGTTTTACCCGCGTTAATTTTTATAAATTATCACAGCTCCTCCCCCGTAGTTGATAGCGTGATAATATGTAGCCTATATGTTGACCCGACCTCTTAGTAATTTTAGCAAAATTTCAAGTAAATTCATGCAGTACTTTTTGAGTTTAGCCCGGACATACATACAGACAAACAGATAAATGTTCAAAAATTTTAAATGGTATATTTTTGGCTTCGATTTCGGCTGTAGATCACGCCCCAAGTATCCTTTTTGAAAAAGATTCAATGTACAGTTTTGACTTTCCTACCATTTTATTGTATGTATAGATTTAAAAATGCATTAATCTGTAAATACTTACCTTTATCAGTATGGTGTGTTCATACATTTCATTTACAATGTATCTAACATTGCAAGAAATACCAACTATTAGTACAAATCTAGGCGTACATTCAAATAGCTTGCATTGTTACACAGAATTGACAAATAGAAAGATATTGGAAGAACTGCAGTTGAAGAAACAGATGCTTTTGAAGCAAGGTGCTGTTGCGCCACTCACTGCCACATCTATATCTCTGACGCAGCCGAGCCCTGTCAACCAGCTGCCCATGTGTTCTATTCCTCCAGTCTCAGCTACTGCGGTATGTAAATTAATATATCTGGGGACAATGTCACACAGATCATCCTAGCCCCAAACTAAGCAAAGCTTGTACTATGGGTACCCGGCGACGATATACATACTTATTTATAGATAGATAAATACTTATATAGGTACATAGAAAACATCCATGACTCAGAAACAAATATTCGTGCTCATCACACAAATATTTGCACTTACCGGCTTCTTATTCGAACCCAGGACCACCAGCTTCGTAGGTAGGATCACTACCAACTAGGCTACGGTGACTGTCGTCATCAAAATTTATTATACTTTCTGTCCACAGACTAATGTAGACGTTTCTGATCGGAAATTTCTTAATTTTTTAGATTTAGGTATTTTTATTACATGTAACTCTATATTAGGTGGGAGAATTGGTTATGCTCTTTGATGCATATATGTTTTGATAATTCTTGTGGATGTTATGAAGATACAGTAGACAAGGGCTCCATGTTCAAATATGGTGGCAGCAGCAAATATCCTGTCTGTAGCAGTGTGGTTTTTTCATGATACCTTAATTTGTAATAGCAATGCTGTGCTTATGTAGTAAGACCACCAGTAGTATAAACCACATACATATGCTGCGGCAAGTTATTCTGAATACCTAAGGTTATAACCCTTTTTTTTTACTCTTAACCTACTTAACTAATTACAATGAAAATGACACATTAGTTTTAAACCTACAAAAACCTTGAGTAAATAAGTGGTTTTTACTCAGAGTTATATCTTGTGCTAGGTGTTAATCACCTGAGTTACAGAACACAGTACCCTCCTCGAATTTATTTTTTATTTAATTAGTTCAATATTAAATTAGACATTATTATTATTATTTAGGTGTCCGTAAAAGAAAAATGTTCTGTGTGTGTGTGTGTGTGTGTTGGTATACAGTGTGTCTGTATTTTAAGTTTTATGGTGTTTTTACACACCCAATCACTCACATTGAATAGTTTGACAAAATTCTATGTATGCCTTTTCCTTTCATACTAGCTGTAAATTAGTTTAGTTGTACAAAAGACAGAATCGCCTGCATTTTCTATTTATATTGTATGAAATGTATATACAAATAAAATTGTATACTTTCAGGGTTTCCCTCAACTGCCTGAAGCTAACATAGTAAACACAAGTCATAGAGCTGCTCTGCAGCACGCTAACGCTACTTCCTGTGGCTATTTTGTCTCCCAAGACTCTTCATTTGGGAACCAGATATTACCAGTTTTGCCTAGATTTGACAGTAAATGAATACAACATGTCTGCTGTAATGAAGCTCAAGACCCTACAGGGTCATTTAGAAGGTTTGAGTGGGTTTGATGACCCCAAGATTAAGTATGAACAATATGAGACACCAGCACACTTGGCAGCGTCTGCCCTTTATACTATTCAGGTAATTTTATATTTTAACATACATTTACAGTTTATAAACAATCATATAGCCAATTGCTTGCAACACTTGGGGCCTCACTTTTGCATTGCAAACCGTATAGCAACTTTATGTTTACACTTTAAGGGAAGACCCTTAAAGTGTAAAAATAAAGTCCACATGAGAATAGCATAAGAATGCTATTCTCATGTGGACATGATGAGAGTGTTTTTATTAAGCAGCCTCAGTTTAGTCCCTATACTGCCTGTATATATATATCTATACTAATCTTACAATGTAAGATTGTAGATGTTATCGTTTAAACATATGGCCAAATAAAATTTTAATACGAAAATTATCATTACTAGCTATGCCCCGCGGTATTACCCGCGTTAAACTTAATAAATTATAGCCTATGTGTTATCCTAATCCTAACTAATATTATAAATGCGAAAGTAACTCTGTCTGTCTCTCTGTCTGTTACTCTTTCACGCCAAAACTACTGAACGGATTTGAATGAAATTTGGTATACAGATGGTCTAGACCCTGAGAAAGAACATAGGCTAATTTTTATAGTTAGGATAACACATAGGCCATATTTTATAAAGTTTAACGTGGGTAAAACCGCGGGGCACAGCTAGTTTGGATATATAAGCTATTTTACTACAAAGTTTCATCAAAATCCGTCTGGTAGTTTTTACATGAACAAGTAATAAACACACTTTCGCTTTTATAATATTAGTGTCATACAAAAATAAATTTATTCTCCAAGCATAGACAATAATGCTATTTTTTCGGCCTATTGTGTAACTATTCTGTACACTATCTTCTTTCCATCACTTTTCATAAAAATATGATTGCGTCAATGCAATGATTTTTTTTTGTTGCCTCAAAGAGGTTGTTCTTAGCAAGAAGGCTGCCTATTGCATTGTAATTAACATTACTATTGTTTAATTTTCTTCATAGTTTATTTGAAGCAATAAGTGTACAAATTTGAGGTAATAATAGTACAAAATACAAACACAGGAGTAGTCTTATCAATGTTTACATAGGTTATGGTTGTTATATGAATATTTACATCTGTAAATTGTGATAAGAAATAATATTCATGTTAGAATATGCAATAATCTTGTTTTACTGCAGTAAATAGTTGATGTAGTTCTAATCTCAAACAGAGCCACATTGTGCAACAAATCAAGAATGTTGTTTGTACATAAAGAAGTAAAACACACAGGAAATACTGTAGCAGTTTGTTTGTACTATAAAATCTTATTAATCCAAAATATAAGCAAGAATTATCTAGTATTGTACTTTCTATAAAATGTACCACCAATGTATGATATGTACAGTCAATAAAAAAAATTGTTGGATTGTAAATAAGTCATAATAATATTTACTCCTTTTTAGACCAGACATTGATTATGGTACCTTGAAGACATTCACATACATAATCAGTGAAATACCTTTATGTACCTCTTGATCTCCATGCTATTTACAATGGACATCCATCAATCAGTTTTGGACATTTCATGTCGAATTTGGAATAAAATGTGTAAGCATTTATTCCATCTTGAATAGTCATAATTCACATGTAAACACCTATTTTTACATTTCTATCGAAATACCAATATCAGTGCAAATAATGTGGGTTGCTTCTAAATTACAATCAATAAAATGCGTTGAGTTAACCATATCCATCATTCAGATTAAGACTCAAAAACCATTTTCGAAAAATTTTGGTACGAAGTATCAGTAAGTTATCGCGCGTTGCGAATGGGGGCTAGACGGAAAAAAATAAGACGAAAAGTTGTAATGACACTTTTTGCTATAGTAAGCTATTGTAAGCCGTGCGGCGTGCGCATGTTTCTCTGTCTGTCTCTCTCTCTCTCTGCTATAGAAAAGCCAGATATTTCAGTTTCGTCTTTCTATTTCGCATTGAACAGTGTGGTGTCGCGACGATTATTTTTGTCGTGTGGTTTGAACTTCGTTCCATCCGGGTGTCCCTTGACACCTCTCAAGTTTTTTTATTTTACTTATAAGAGCAGAGTATATATAAAATGTATATCATGTTTTGTATATAAATGTATATTCTAAAACATAGCTTATATGTTTGTTGTAGACACAATATGAATCAATAGAAAACTGCACAGTATTAGATGCTGGCTGTGGACCAGGAGTTTGGGGTATTGGAGCTGCTCTGCTAGGTGCTAGCTTAGTCACAGCTGTGGACATAGACACTGATGTATTGGAAATTTTCAAAGACAATGTTGAAGAGATAGAAGTCACAAATATTGATGCTATACAATGCGATTTTCTTGAACCTGAAGTATGTAGGTAAGTGGTGGTAGATAGTATTTAAATGTGGCATGTGAATATACTGAGACAGATTTATTTATTCATAAGGATGTGCTTACTGTTTCTGAGTGATTCATACTGCTTAGTAGTCTACTGAGATGGATTAATAACTTGTGACCTAATAAGAGTGTCATGTACTCTAGCTGTAACCTGCAACACACGCGACCGTTCATAGCACGCATCCATCTTAAAACAGCATAGTTGAAGTTGTTTCCAAAAGTGCTAACCTATTGAATAACAGTGGATTTAAATATGTAATGTATACATATATAGAAAAACACTCAACCAATATTAAATTTATCAACAAATTAAACAATTTATTAAAGAAAGTGTATAGTAAATTGCAGTAAAAAAGAGGCTTAGGGTTTAAATTCTGTACAGACTGCAAGTTATGGTAACTAACTGCAGTTTTAATGTTTCAAGTTGCTAGGAAGAGGGGGAACACTGAGAGACAGAAAAGGTGACCGTTGATGCATCACAGGGGGCCCCCTTAAACCTATGTCTGTGTCACAAATCTCAGACTCTCTCGAGTGTTCCCTCCTTTGTCATGTGATGGACCTGGTTTCCGCACAGTGAATTCATGGAATGCTAAGAATGATCTATTTTTGTTAAAAAAAAAATATCTTTTATTTATCTTATAGAACAATAAAAATTCTCATCTGTAGGAATGAATACCAATATTGGTTCTGCAAAGTGGAAAGCTGAATTTTTACTGTTGCATAATTAGACTTGAAATCTTACTCCCTGAAGTGGAACGAGACTGCTTGAAGTGTATCATAAATCATCTTTTATATTATTTAATGTATTTATATCATTTGTAAGGCCCAGTCCATTACAGCACATATTTTTACAATTTGTGAGAATAAGTTACTAATACTAGTGAAACACTCAATATTGCATGACAGCCTAAAATTTCTTTATGTCCTAGGGTTTATGTAGGGTAGAAGTTCTTTTTTATACATATAATCATAATCACATTTTCAAACACCTTTTCCTACTTGGAAAATAGTGCCTGTTTCTTTGAAATCATCATTTCCATAAACGTCAAGCTTAGACTTACCTAATTACGACTGTTCAAAGATCAATATACTCCGCGCGGATACTGTGTGTTTTTTATTTGCCTTCTAATATTTACCAAATTATTACGCTTGAGGGCTCTGTCTTTATCGCTCTATAGATTATTTCTTGCCGTCCACTGTATACGTACCGATGTTCTGTGAGTCGCAACTAAAGAATGTATACGCTTAAGTTGAGCGTACGATTACGTTGAGACGGTGAAATTTTGTGCGGCAGATGTTTACTATTTATTTATTTTAATAAATTAACAGTTGTCCCTTTTCTTTCAGGTGGGAAGGTTATTTTGACACAGTGGTTATGAATCCTCCATTTGGCACAAAGAACAATGCTGGTATAGACATGAACTTCCTGCGCATGGGCACACGCCTATCTAACAACAGTGTTTACTCGCTACACAAATCTTCAACTAGGTAAATTTTGAAATAAGTCTTTATTTTACACATGTACAAACAAAACGAAGGTAGAACAAAAAAAATATAACACGGTATAAATAATAATAATAATATCTAGGGACAATGTCACACAGATCATCCTAGCCCCAAACTAAGCAAAGCTTGTACTATGGGTACCAGGCGACGATATACATCTATATAAATAAAAAGAGAAGTCCTGACTGACTGACTGACTCATCAACGCCCAGCCCAAACTCTTGGACCTAGAAAGCTGCAATTTTGCACAAATGTTTTCTTTATAATGTAGACAAGGAATAAGGAAGGATTTTTTGGAATTCAACCCCTAACGGGGTAAAACGGGGGCGCAAAGTTAGTATGAAACTTTGCCGTTTTTGAAGTTTAAGGCATATCAATTGGAATTCGGCCCTCCAGTCAAAAATAAAAAATCACGTATTTCAGGATTTTTGGAAATTCTACCCCCAAAGGCGAAAAATAGGGGATGTAAGTTTGTATCAAAAATGTGACAATTTTGAAGTTAAACGCATGAAAATTGGTATTTGGCATCTCAGTTAAAAATAAAAATTATATATTTCAGAATTTTTGAAAATTCCACCCTGAAGGGCATAAAATAGGGGATGTAAGTTTGTATGAAAAATGCGATATTTTTGAAGTTAAACGTATGAAAATTAGTACTTGGCCTTTCTGTTAAAAAGCATAAAATATTTATTTCAGAATTTTTGGAAATTCCACCCCCAAGGGCGTAAAATAGGGGATGTAAATTTATGCTGACTGACTGACATATCAGCGCACAGCCGAAACGGCTGGAGTTAGAGACTCGAAATTTTGACAGTACGTACCTTTTATGCCTACGTCATAAAAGGTACGTACTGTCAAAATTTCGAGTCACACTGAAGAAGGGTTTTTGAAAATAAAGTAAAACTAAGGGAGTAATATAAGGGATGAAAGATTTTATGAAAATCCGTCATTTTCGATGTTAAAGGCTTTGGTATTTGGCCTTGCAATTAAAAATTAATATATATATTTTAGGATTTTTGGTAATTCCACCCTCAAGGGCGAAAAATTGGGGATAGAAGTTTGTATAAAAAATGTGACACATTTTAAGTTAAACGCATGAATATTGGTATTTGGCATTTAAGTTAACAATAAAATATATATTTCGGAATATTTGAGAATTCCCCCCCTAAGGGCGTTAAGTGGGGTATGTAAGTTTCTATGTAAACTGCGACTTGAAGTTAAACGCATGAAAATTGGTACTTGAGTAAAATGGGGGATGTAAATTTGTATGAAAAATTCGACATTTTTGAAGCTAAACCCATGAAAATTGGTATTTGGCCTTTCAGTTAAAAATAAAATATAATTTTTAGGATTTATGAAAATTCCATCCCGAAGGGCATAAAATAGGGGATGTAAGTTAAAAATTAAAAATATTTATTTCAGGATTTTTGAGAATTCAACCCTTAAGGACGATTAAAATTGGGGATGTAAGTTTGTATGAAAATCTTAATTTTTTGGAGTTAAACGCATGAAAATTCTGGGATAGTTTGGGAATAATAATAATTTGTTGTTAAAAAAAGGTAATCCAAAACTGATTCAATAGATCGACACCAAAAATTTACGCGAACTCGAATTTTAGATAAATTCGTTTTTTATGCCAAGTTGCTTAAAATGTCGTAGTCGCTGTCGTCTAAGTAAAGATTTAGCGTTTTATAAGATTTGTAACTACGTTTTTTTGTGTAAGTTTTTATAAAAAATATAAAACGACATTTTATCAAAATGGGATAAAAAAACGAATTTACCTAAAATTCGAGTTTGCGTAGTATAAATTGTTGGTGTCGAGATGGTGACCCAAAAAATATCAACTTAATTTTACTGATCTACAAGTTCACAATTTTGTAACTCGATGGCGTTAATATCGTTCCAGATCGCGGAACTGTTTTGGCATATGGGGTAAAATAAATAAATTCTTAAATTAAAGGTAGTCCAAAACTGAATCAATAGATCGCCTAAATCTTACCCAAAAAATATGCACACATCTTAATTTTACCGCTTTACAAGTTTATATTTTTGTTAGTAGGTGGCGTAATCATCGTTTTAGATCGCGCTATGGTTTCGTTCACAAAATGTGATATTAGACCTATCAATGCCGTGGTCACAACCTAATCTAGAATATATCTTTGATTTTTTGGTTGATGAGATCGGGTCCTTTTTTTTTAAATAACAGTAGCAAAGTAGTCTTTAGTTTCTTTCTTAGCTGGTTTATTTTTAGGTTAGGTTTTCTTCAATTTAAAAGTTTATTATTTAGATTAAGCCAGAAGTAAGTAGTTACATTGGTCATCATTCAAAATTGTCGCGGTTGAAGTCGCGGGCACCAGCTAGTACTTATATAGATAGATAAATACTTAAATACATAGAAAACATCCATGACTCAGAAACAAATATTCGTGCTCATCACACAAATATTTGCACTTACCGGGATTCGAACCCAGGACCACCAGCTTCGTAGGCAGGAGCACTACCAACTAGGCTACGGTATCGGTATGAGCGATCTTTTCTCTAATATGGTCGTCTAGGCACCAGCATGGTCCTAACTCTAAAAAAAAATCACCGTTCACGCTGGGTGCCTATTGGACGTAGATATCCAAACTGGATCCAACCACAGAAACTTACTTCTGAGATAGCAAGAGGTTTCTTTTCAAATCTTTCTTTTCAAGACTTTAAAAAAGCGCTTGTAAATAGTCAGAACATATTCGTAGTAATATATAATTAAGTTATAATTATTTCTAGTTACATATAGATATTTAGGTACACGGATTGTAGGAAATAATTTACAATAAGATTTATTTTATAACAGTAACGATATTTAACTAACTCAAATTAAGTTATTGTCAAGAATCATGTGTAGGTTTAATTATCAAAATTTTAAATTTTAGCTATATTTTTACTACATACTGTCGAATGGTTCTGTCTATATTAAGGTACGAATTAAATGTTATTATTATGGCGGACCTTGTGTTTATAACGATATATCAATGGAATTAATTTCTATATCAATAGATTTGAAAGGAACCATGAACCATTAATATATTATAATAACAAGTTATAATATATTAATTTTACTAAAACTGGTTATCTCAAAGTAAGTTTCTGTGGTTGGATCTATGTTGCATAACTACATCCAATTTTAACACTGTAAAATGGTAGCGCGACCAACTATCGATAATGAGGTCTTGGGCCTCAGTTAGAGCCATAAAACCAAATATTGTCAGTATCGGCTTGGCATCATCTGGAAGTTGGAAGTGTTACACATATGTCGGACCTGCCCCTGAACTGCCCAGGTCCTTGCGAATTACCGTCTTATCTGAATATGGGAGTGAGGGCTTCTGGATTTGTGCACACTTGTGCACTATGTTCTGCATGGCTAAAGAAATTTGTATTCCATGAATAAAGTAGTTGTTTATCAGTGATAATATTGTTTGTAACATTTATTTTGTAATTATTTGTTGCTCCAAATGAAATAAAATAATGTCCTCGATATTAGTAGCCTAGGTGGAATCAATTTAAATCGATATCATGATTTAGCAATATTTATAATTACAGAAAGCACATAGAAAAGAAAATCAAGGAGTGGGGCATGAGAGGTTGTGTGATAGCGGAAATGAAATACCAATTGCCGGCGACCTATAGATTCCACAAACAACACTCCATGGACATAGCTGTGGATTTATGGCGGCTTTATCATCCACATTCATGAGTCGGGAGTATTTTAAACAATAAAAATAGAAACGCCCCCGATTCAATGCAATACCTACTAAGCTAATTTCACGTATTTCTAATATAATTCTTACGCAAAAGACAGGGCATGTTTAATTTAGTTTTGGCGCGAAATACTGAGGAAAAATAAGCGAGACGTTAGAACTTTTCGATCAATTTGATCGATTATTGCCCCGGTATCGGTAATACTTAGGTGCGCTTATTGTAATCAGTTTTATTAGTTTTACAGTTCTAGGTATGCCCTGTTCTTTTCATACGAGCTATATTCGAGAGAGAGGGAGATATGAAATTTAGTTTAGTGGTGTGAACTACGTTTAATCTAAAAAACAATCGAGCTGTCTATAATTTTACTAGCTAATTGTTACCATTGTGTATGATTAAAGATCTTTTGTACAAGACTCGATGTATAATTTATTTATAAGTAAGAAAAACATATTGTATATATTTTTTCAAACTTGTCAATAAGAAGATGAACTGATAAATGGAAAGGTAAAAGGAATAAACACATTTTAAATGAATAGAATTTATTTTATTTCTTACAAGTCAGTCTTACAGTACATAGATAAATGTTGTAATATCTTATTATTACAATGAACATTATTAGAAAATACTGTGCAAATCAACATTAAAAAATTCAAGAATAAATACTTGATATTATTACTCCTCATAAATTTCATGCTGGCAATACCACTTGGCGGGGTTATGTGGGGCATATGTGTGGTACAAATATGTGTATTCTGCACTCATTCGTCTCCGAATTTGATGTTCTGCGCGAGTTTGATGGTTCCTGAGTAGTTGATGGTGACGGTGGAGCGTCGCATGTAGTTCTTCCATGCATCGGAGCCACACTCGCGGCCGCCGCCCGTGGCTTTCTCGCCTCCGAACGCGCCCCCCACCTCGGCGCCGTTGGTGGGGATATTCACGTTCACGATACCGCAGTCTGAGCCGTGCGGACCAATCCACTAGAAATAAACAATTACCGTTAACCTTTTGACCTTAACTAGACGAGAATACAATAAGTGAAAGTCTATCGCATTGTAGTTCCACTGTAGGTTTAAATACTCTTTAGTAGTTCCTATACAGTATTTTTTCTTGACCTACTTGATAGAGTATTTTATAATAGACATCATACCAGTTGGGAGTAGAACTCGTGCAGTCCGAAATATCTTTTTTATTTCTTTTATCTTTTAAAGACAACGCCCGCCCTATGGAATCTGTGTCGCGGGGTACTTTACAAACTTGTAATATAACGGACACAAATTACATCTAGACGAGACAGAACAAATATTTATGGGTAACACAAATAGTTGTCCGATGCGCGAATCGAGCCCGGGACACGAAGCGGCGAGGCCGCTCCGCCACAAGTTCAGTCGGATTTGGGTCTGGGTTATGTGCTCTATATTACATAACGAATCGTATTTCGCTTTGTTTTTAAAGACTCGCTTCAAAAACTCATGATTGTAATGTCCTGGATTTTTGAGTAGTAGTTCTGTATTACCTGACGTTACATGGAAATTAAGCGTAGTCTTTCTATGCCGTAGAAAAACTTGAAACACTTATATAGCTCATACTTTTTAAATATAGGTACTTAATTATAATGCGGCCATCTTCATTATTATAAGTAATGTCATGTCCTCATCAGCCGCAGTTGGGTCGTAGCTAGTACACAGGTGGCACTGCTACCCGACTACCGGTATTCCCTAGTTGCCTTCCTTGACATCCACGGGATAGTATGGGGTTGCCCTTTTATTCTTTCCAGGCCGGAAATTACACGGCCAAGTAAAGTTACCTACATACCTTGAAAACGTCTCCAAAGTTTTCTGTGAAGAGACTCGAGGACAGGCCCTGTTCCACTTCATTATTGTACTGGATGCCGGTGTCTAGGTCCGGGATCTCGATGCAGTATACGATGGGGGCGAAGCATTCGGTCTTGACTAAGGGAGAGTCGTGTGGTAGGCCGGTGACGATCGTCGGTTCTACGAAGTATCCTTCACGTTCTATGACCTGTTAAAAATATTACATCATCTGATCTAAAGTTGTTTTTTATACCTGTTAATGTAATCACACCTACCAATCCACCACTATAATAGCTTTTTTTTTGTTAAGAAATGGCAAATGAACGAAATACCATAGAGATTAACTTAAAGATTATTGAACTTTTAGTTAATAATTGTAAAATTAAAACGAGTATGTAAATTGCTGTGTATTTCTTTTTAAATCTATTTTATTGGAACTTATTATATTATTGTGGTTTTTATTATTATTTTAACATTATGGGTATGAATGAAGGCGCAAACATCCATTGTATATGCCAGAGTGTAGGTAGGTACCTACCTTATGTTATTTTTAAAAGTTTTTGAATTGACTAACCATAAAGTTAGTATACCTATGTGACGAACACGTGCGAAAGTTTATGGCGCCGGACATTAATTTGAGATGCATACTAATAATCTAGCATACCATAAAACTCTGCAAACTAGCGTGCTATGTTTTGTCAACTTTTAAAACATCAATTTTCCTCGAAGTTGGTTTAGATGTCTTGCATACCATCCTATTATGACATGGAAAAATCTACTGCGTTTGTAGTCTATTGCATGGAATTTTAAGGTTTCAATCATTGTTATTTTACAATAAGAACTTCGGTGATGATTGGATTTCTTACCTTTCCACCGAATTCGATTTTTCCTCCTTGCTTGATTATTTCAGCTACAGTTTTTTTGTACGCTTCGACGGCGGCAGGTGTGTGCAGCGGCCCAATGAGACTCTCGGACAACAGCGGGTCACCAATCCTGCTCACTACTCCAGCGAAAGCCTTGGTCAGACGGGAAACTACTTCACCGTAAACCTGTGTTATGATAAATACAATGTTTGTTTATTTTTTTAAAGAATGCCTGTATTAAATGTATGTATCCCTCTTTCGTGTAGTTTACAAATATATAATTGCCGGACACAAAGTATGCCCAAACTCATAACTATTTATGGGTCATTCAAATAGTTGTCCTGTGTGGAAAACGAAACCAAGAAATGAAATGGCGAGGCGGTTCGATTCTATTTCGTTTATAACTGTGATAGATGTTCTCACAGGTTCACCCTTGTTTGATAGAACAACGTTTGATAGAATATTACTAAATCGAACAACGTTTAAGAAAATCATCACTTTGTATAATATCGTTTGACAGAATTTTCAGTTCATCGAATATTTATTTGCTATAACAACATTTGCGCTAATGATCAAAAGGTATTCAGAACTTTTTTCTTCATAACATTCTATTATCATATTGCTTTAATTAAAAAATATTAAATAATACTGTCTATTTTCTAACAAAGATTAGTTTGTGGCGTTTCGCCGGCCGCTGCCGCGGCACGCTCGCTTCGCTCGCTCGGCTCGCGCGTTTTTGTGGTCACCGTTCTAACCTAACCTACTTGACTGGTAGCATCTCGTTTCTGGTGCCAATTAGATTTTTACGACAGTCGCATTTTGAAAATTCGGCGAAATTAAATTAGTTTAAATAAATCATGACGCTAAATAAAAATTTACCAATGAATTATTCGGTCAATTTAATAATTCTTCGAAATGACTTTATTGCAACTAAAATTCGATTGAACAATTTTTGTGTAAAAACAAAGATTTCACTAGGGATGAGGTCGGTTGAGGCACTGGCATGCCTGTCATCATTAAGTCGTTGGTCGCGGTCTATGTGAGAACGGGTCACCCTTGTTTGATAGAACAACTTTGATATAATATTATTAGTAATATTATACAACGTGTAACAGAAAGAGTGAACGTAACTTAAGGGGGATATACGGTCTCCTTAAGCCTACCTATACACAAAATCTCATACCGAAATACCATCATTTTAATCTTGATCGTAAAATAATATACCATTCAATATATCGACAAGTATTTTTATCGATATAACGAACATCCGTACTAACACAGCACAGCTGATTCTGATTTACGCTATAAGGTTCATTACCCTTGCGGCTGAGTTTTGCTAGTGTTGTTCATAATGTCGGTAATCTTACTTGTTGATTTAGGTTGTCGACAGAAAAATAAATTACTAGTTGAATAAAAAATGATTATTTCTGTTGGAATTTTCGTCCATAGGTAGCCGTCCTGATACCCTATAACCCCCTTAAGTTACGTTCACACTTTCTGTTACACGTTGTATAAAAACAAACAACTTTTAATAGTCGTCCCACGACAGAAAGTCTAGTTGAACTCATTCATTATCGTGAAAAGAAGTCTACTTACATAAAGCGGAAGTGTTCTACGGAATAGTGGAGTATAGTACTTATTTTAGAAAATAACATTTAACTACGTATCAATAAAGTTCATAATTCAATGCAGATCTTAGAGTTTTAATATTCTAAGTATTAAGTACTTATTGATCATTTATTACCTTTTTGTGAATTAACAATCTCCTAGTAGTAGTGCACCTCTGTCCTGCGGTGCCGGCGCACGCGAACAGCGCAGCGTTCAGCAACAGCTCGAGGTTCGCATCCTGGTTTACAATTATGGCGTTGTTGCCACCCAGTTCCAGCAGATGGCGCCCGAAGCGTCTTTGGACTTCTACTCCCACCTGAAAATAATTAAGATTGAAATATACTTATTATTTAATTATATGTGTGTGTCCATTCTGTCAGCCGCATCGTGGCATTCTCGTCAATTTCAAAGCGTTCCAGTTATCTGAAACTTAGATTGAGAAGAAAGGTATTCGTCACAATCAAGGTCCTACCCTCGCGACGACGTAGGACCTCGATCAAGACGTTTAACGCTTATATATATTTTTAAACTTCAGATATTTGACTATACAACTTGTAACGTAATTAACGCACACCCTCAAACACCCCAATTAGAATATTATAGTGGATCGAATGAACGGTCCGCTAAATGTTGTTGTGGAAAAATGTGCTACTGATTCCCGCTTATCCTTTTCCTCTGAAGGGCCCAACAAACGTGTACGGTTCCCAGGTTACAGTTAACCGTACACGCAGAAACAATGGGCTGGCACCCTTCCAATATAGGAATCGGACTGCAGATCCAGCGCCGGGTGGGTTCGTAACTGGTACAGGGTAGCACCAGGGGAGGCCAACGTCGACTCGACAGGAACAACACGATTGTTAATTCGAAGAATCTTCACTTTTATTTACTTCACAAGAGTTTCTATTTACAATTTGCTTCTAGTACTACTGCTGGATACGGAATGTCAGGTTAAAATAAAAAAAAAAAAAAAAAGAATATCCAGGAAAATCGCACAGTTTATATACAGAATTGATGTCTTTGTTCTTTAGGGTTCACCAATCAGCGCGAAGCGCCTAAACCAAGAATACCCTCCTTTCACATTTGGGTAAAACATTTTAAAACGTAATATCGTAATACCCACTGAACAAAGTTATCAATTTTACAAAAAATTTCCCAAAGTTGGATTTATAATGACACCCTTATTTTTCTGGGGTGTAAAATAAAATTACGAACCAAAATATACATATATATAAATAGGTATATAGCGAAATAACTGAGTTATAGCGCTTTTTATGAAACTGTCGTCGTTACGGTACAGTTTCGAGGTAGCTAAGCGTCTGCCAAAAGAAAACGCTTCAGTGGTCTCGAACCTACCGATTTTTCGGTATTTCTACCGATATGGGCTCTGTCCTACCGAAATACCGAAATGCAACTATTTTTCCACGATTTCAGAGAATATGTGGAAATTCTCCCGATCTTTTTACCGATTTCACACTTCTAACTTGGCAGCCCTTTTCATTTACAGGGATCACCCAAAAACTTTCGCTCGGCTATATATACAGGATTTCGGGGTTAATTTATTCATTAATATTCTTAACTTCGAAAAGAAAGTTTGCGAAGTGTTTAAAATTGTGAAAATTATTAAGTTAAAATGTCGTGTGACGAGGAACCGAGTACAAGCGCAAAAAGAAAAAAATATCTACAATTTTATAGAAAAGAATGGGAGGAAGAATTTTCAGGATGGCTGCAAGAAAGTAGTAAAGGCGTAAATTATGCCTATTGTAAGAGTTGTAATAAGGATATTAACATAACATCAGGGAAAGATGCTCTAAAGAAACATAGTTCTTCACAAGGACACTTGGTATCATCAAAGAATATAAAATCACAACCGAAGATATCATCATTTACTGTGAAAAAAACTCAAAAATCTGATACACTAGTTAAACAAGGTAAACATATTTAGTAATTTTTTACAACCTACTATCTATTAACCGACATTGTTATTATTATTTTGTTTTCTACTAATCGTTGTGTATTATACTAGATGTCATCATCATCATCTTTATCACAACAACCCATACCGCTGTAGGACACGAGGATCCTGGCCTGGCATTCCCCTGCTAGACATAGTGAATGCCCTAATGACCACTAGACATACCTACGTCATTTTAATTCTTTATTTTATTTTCAGGTGAAATAAGATTGGCCTCGTTTGTTGCTGAACACAATCTACCATTCACTATTATGGAGCACCTACCGAAACTGATACAATCCATTTGTCCTGATTCAAAAATAGCAGAAGAGATAAAATGTTCTACGACGAAAACTCACGCCATAATAGATCATATTATAGGTAAAGAAAGTTTCGATAATTTATGTGAAGATCTGCGACAAACTAAGTTTTCGCTTATTATTGACGAGTCCACTGATCTTAGCACAATCAAACACTTGTGCCTAGTCGTGAGATATGCCAAAAAACATCGCATCAAAGATTGTTTTTTAGCTCTTATTCCATTGGAAGATGCTAATGCAGTATCCTTATTTGAACACATTGTTAACTTTTTTAGAAGCAATGATATTCCGTATAAAAAGAATGTAATAGGTTTTGCATCTGATGGGGCAAACGTAATGATGGGGCGTAATAATTCTGTTGTGAAGTTGCTGCAAAACGAAATTCCCAATATTTTTATACTTAAATGCACCTGCCATTCGTTTCACCTTTGCGCTTCATATGCTTGTACCAAACTGCCACGCTTTGTAGAGGATCTTGTAAGGGACATTTACAACTACTTTTCTTCTAGTCCAAAAAGAGTGGCAGAGTTTAAAATTT
The DNA here is from genome assembly GCA_951640165.1 of Pseudoips prasinana. Lineage (NCBI taxonomy): Eukaryota > Metazoa > Arthropoda > Insecta > Lepidoptera > Nolidae > Pseudoips > Pseudoips prasinana. Next base: position 9,997,004 of record OX621241.1, on the reverse strand, counting down.
TCAAATGATTTGTGACTAGAAAAGTACATAAAATACTTCACCCCTCTCAGACACGCTGGTTATCAGTCCATGCAGCAGTGAAAAGAATATTGGAACAAGTTTCTGCTCTAAAACTATTTTTCATAGACCAAGTATCTAATAATGATCATCTTTTAGCTGCAGAGCATATATTACAGAAGCTCCAAGATCCCACGACATTATTATTTTTGGAATTTCTAGATTTTGTATTACCACTATTTAACGATTTGAATAAAGAAATGCAAGCAGAACACCCGAAAATTCACAATTTATATGACAAAATTACTGGAACATTAAGAACTATTTTTGATTGCTTTTTAAAAAGAGAATATTTAGCCAGCACGCCAATTGAAAATGTTGATTTTAAAAACCCTAGCAATTTTGTGGATATAGACGCCGTATGCTATGGTGCTGCGGCGTCTAATACACTACTTAGTAGTTCAGCAGATCTAACACCAGATCAAGTAAATTTGTTTAAATGCAGATGCCTAGATTTTTATATAGAAGCCTGTAAGCAAATAACGACACGGTTTCCACTGAAAAATAATCCACTAAAAAGTTTAGACATAATTGAACCAACAAATGTTAAAAGTGGCAAAACTGCGTCGATAGTTCCTATTAGTAGGCTATTTCCCAATATTGTTCAGTGCAAAGATTTCCAGGAAATTGATACAGAGTGGCGCATTTTGAGAAATAGTGAACAAATCAAAACATTTTCCGATGATGTAGAACTATTTTGGGATGAAGTCAGTTTATTAAAGCGTGGCGATGACACTCAAATGTTTCCTTTGTTACCTACTTTTATCTTTAATATTTTATCTTTGCCGCATTCATCCGCAAACGTTGAACGCATATTTTCGCACATTAATCTTATGAAAACAAAACAACGAAATCGGCTATCTACTGAGTCAATCACTGGTCTATTACATGCTAAACGACTCTTCAATGACGCAAATTGTTATGATTTTGAAATAAATTCAAAAATGACTGAGAATATGGCCAAAGAACACTGGTATGGTACTAAAAACTAATTATGTAAGTATTTTTATGTTGACAGCCTATTTAGCTGTTTTGTTGTAGTTTTTTTTTGTAAATAAGCTACTAATAAGTCTTAAGTGTGTTTGTTATTAGTTTGTAAGTTAACTATTTCTGTATAATTAAACGAATTTAATTGAATTTTGTATTTTTTTTGTCATATACCGATTTTGGGAACAAATAGGTACAAATATACCGATTTTAGTGGACAGCTCTACCGATTTCGCAATTTGACGTTCGAGACCACGACGCTTAATAACTCAGCTTTCCGCCATATGACCCGTACAAATTTGGTATGCTCTGATAGGCCTCGATTAGGGCTATCCAATAAAACAATCAGGTTACATATAGCTATAACCATTAAAAAGATATAGGCAAAAAACCTATCTAGGCTACCTAGGTCCGTATCTCATGACCTAGATTATTCTAGGTCTCAGTCTAGTCTAATCTTCGTAGAACTAGCTCATCTTTATATGATAACAATAATTTGATACGGCCTAGGTAACCCAGATGGCCTAGGTATGCCTGGAAAACCTAGAAATCTAGATTTAGTTATAACTTCTAGATTCCTAGGGTTAGGTGAATGAAATTTTATATGTTATAGATATAGGTGAAAATAATGCAAATACATAGGTTTTAACTTTGTAAAACCTAAAACCTAGCTGTGAAAAATAATCTAAATTTAATTTGCTTATATCTACCAAAATATTAAAGTTTTATGAAAATATCAATTAAACGTAATTAGTTTATAAGTATATCTATCGTAATTATGGGTCCGTCGCTAACAAATATTATGTTATAATCATAATACATACACTGAATTTTTAATTTAACATGTATATTCTTTGGTATTTAGATACTATATTAGTTTCTTGGAATAAAGTTTAATTTTCTTTATTTTGTATTGAATGAAGGAATTTGTATGAATACAAATAAAACTGCGATTTTAAAAGTCTTACCTATTACTTTGATTTACGGTCCATTTCGATTTGTTTTGACTGTACAGGGTTAATATGACAATAATTTCCGTAATTTTAATCTCATCTATATTAAAAATGATATACCTACATTGATTCAGTAAACGATTCTGTACAAACTATTTTCAGGATGTGCGTTAATTAAGTTAAGTGTTGTATTTGTTGTGTTTAACAAGATGTTTACCCTTTATTGAACAATGGTATAATACTTTAAACTCTATCGTGTTGTAATAAAACCAATGGTTTATGAACATACGCTCCATGACCAATGAAGGGTTAACTTAAAGAACTGAAACATTAGATCAAACATTGACCCTGTCGTGACCTTCAAGTTGTAGTCGAAGGTCTTTCACGTACAGGCTATTATTATTGTCGAAACTCTTTTCCTACCTGTTGTCCAACAGCAGTGCTGCCAGTGAAGGAGACGAGCTTCATCCTCTCATCTTTGACGATCTTCTCTCCGATGTCCTTGCCCCCCACGCACAGCGCGGCGATAGCGCCGGGAATGTTGTTCTTCTGTAGAACGCTTTCCACGATTTTGGTCACAGCCACGGCGGTTAGAGGAGTGGTGTCGGACGGTTTCCATACACTGACGTCACCGCATACCTATTAAAAAGCAATATATACATTTTTTAATGTCATAGGGCGACAAACGAGCAAGCGGACCACCCGATGACAAGTGATTACCGCCGCCCATGGACACTTGGAACACCAGAACAATCACGGCTGCGTTACCGGCCTTTAAAAGAGTCACCAAACAAATGTTGCTGTACCTTCCCTCTACCCAATGAGCTTTGGCAAGCTTACTCACACGCAGAAACACAACATTGAAGTTATTAGTGCTATTATTAAGGAATGTCTTCTGCAAGTTGGAGGTACTTCCCCAGTCGGGCTGCTTGAGCAAATGAACGCCGTGCCCTACCTCTCTAAAAATATAATACAACAAGTGGGCCATAGAGTAAACTGAGATTTACCTAGTCCTATCGGTCTCCTATAATTTTGGACGATAAAAATCCGAAAGACGAATGGCCGTAGTAAAAAAATAATGCAGTCCGATTAGAATAGATGAAGATCTATTCTAATCGGACTGCATTATTTTTTTACTACGGCCATTCGTCTATGGGAAAAAGCGTGGGTGGTATCATGGTGTACCGTAGCTATTACTGACTGTGGTAGACTGTACCTACATCAGAGTGTACCTATAAGGTAGATATAGGTAACTAGTTCTGTCCCTAAAAATTAGTTGGTCGTTGGTAATCGTTCTTCGATCGCAGTAATCGATATAAGAAAATCGTCGGCCTCAATTTTGCTAGTTATCAGGATATTAATCTAACCTAACAACTTACCTATTTGGAACGTAAACGCCAATTTAGAGGAATTTAGATGGTCTAAGTTAATTACCTGAAATTATTTGTATTTCCGACTTCAGTTATCTCTGTAAGCGTACTGTAGGAACGCCAGATAGGAAAATCAGTTTGGTGAAAAAATACCTCATAATTAGATAGATATCAACTTGTTATCATGGCATTGTCAAGGCTACAGTAACGGCATCATAGCCCACATTTATACTTAAACGTTAAATAAATAATCAATGTCGAGATAAAATGACTATATTCTCTATTCCTTATTCTTATCAGGAGCTCCTACGAACAAACTATTAACTAGAAATTAAATTTGTTCCGAAGATAGTAAAAGAAATATTTAGTAGCCTTACATTAAATAGAACTAGATTTAACTAAGTATTTAAAACAACTTGGCGGTTGTACTACGACTATAGCAGTTAAACAGCAGACTCAAACGAGACTAGCAATACCATAGTCAACAAATGAGTGTGCAAACTGGACAGATTGCTAGAACGACGGTTTTACATTTTCTGCGTAGGTACGTAATACTACCAACATCCTGACTCTGAGTTGCTACATACTACTAAGAATAATTATTACGAGAATAATTTTATTCTAACAATACTTTTGGCTCAACAAACCCTTCTTACTCGTATCGAAACTTGAACATTTTTGGATTATTCTAATTACTCTATCAGTCTAGAAGTAGTTAAAGACATATAGCATATGAAAACTCGCAGTATTCCTACTTCCATCAATCAATATTGACCAATCCACTTCTATGCTACTCTTGGCACAATCCTTTGTCATAAATTAGGTAGGTACCTACCATGGCAATAGCACTGTTCCATCCAAATACAGCGACGGGGAAATTGAAGGCGGTTATGATGCCGACAGCGCCGAGTGGGTTCCACTTCTCGATCAGCACGTGTCCAGGGCGCTCGGATGGGATGATAGTGCCGGGGAGCGTACGGGACAAGCCAAGAGCCAGGTCACACACGTGGATGTATTCCACCACTTCGCCAATCGCTTCAGGGAGGATTTTGCCTGAAAATATAATACTTGGTATACCGTGGACCGGACGTATGTATGTAGAAGACAGACAATATTACCCCACATTACTTTACTACTAGGCTTAACACAAATAAAGAAAGGGCAGGTCAGAAGTACCCTAAACCGGCGAGCATGTATGAAGAATGTAATGACAGTAATCGAGGCAAAAGACGTGTGCAAAGATCGTGACAAATGGAAATCCGTTGTCTATGCCTACCCCTCTGGGAAACAGGCGTGAGTCTAAGTATGTATGAACACAAATTGGTGGACATCTCTGCCCATGCCCATCATGCCATCCTTTAAGGTTATTCAGCAGAATTCATTACATTGGACCTCGGCTACCATTTATAGACCTATCAACTTTTTCTAAAACTAGCTGTCTCTCTCATCCATCAGTTTCTCTTGCAGAGCATCTCTAATTCGCTTGGTTTTCTCATTTTACCGATAGGTACTGGGACCTCGTACCATTCGTGGAAAGGCGCGTGCCATGTAGTCAACAGAGTTCTTTGCTGCAACATCCGCTCAAATTTAGAAACTTACCCATTTCCAAAGAAACCAGTTGTCCTAAAGGCTGCAGTTTTTCCCTGAGTGCGTCGCCTATTTGCCTGACGATCTCTCCCCTCGCAGGAGCTGGCATATCGGCCCATTCGTACCATGCCTTTTGTGCCGCAGTAGCACACGCTTCGTAGTCAGCAGGGCTCGCCGCTTGGACCTCGGCGATAATTTTGCCGTTTGCTGGACTGAAGGATTGGATCACCTGTCAATGTTTATAAGTAGATAATGATTAGTCAGTAGGTACTTAATGCTAGATGTGAAAATGAACTAAGACAAAGCATGAAACATAGCTAGTAACAGTAAGTATAGTAGGTAGGTAGGTATGTACTCGCAATATATGTGTTTAAACAATATTAATGAATCTTTCCTACAATTTTGACCAACGAATACAAATTAGATAACAATGTATCATTGTTAGGTATAAATAATCTAGTGCCTCGTTACATAATGAGGCTGTAGTTTATTTGAATAACTGATAAAACCGTTTACTCCTTCTACAATTAATGTTTATCTATGTTAGTTTTGTTTTTCCTTCGTTGAAATATCTGTCTTACTATCAGTGTTCAACTGATAGAAGTAAATGATTAATAGACTGCAGCTCCCCGTGTGGTATTTTGTAGGTATTTGGCACACCATGCGAAGGGATTTATAACATTTCTTTTGCAATTCTAAAATTAAATAAAAATGCGGCACACTGGTATCATCGACTTATTCGAAGCAATCTTACTTGTTAGGTGCTTATAGGTATTTTACGAGTATCTAAATTATTTAATAAAGTGGCTAGCCGCTTCGCATTGAATTTTGGGTTATGGGACTACATACATCTCCTATCGCCACTGGTGTATACATACTTTATCATACAAGTAAAAAGAATGATAATAAATGGATGCCAACCACAGCATTAGTAAAAATTTTATATGTTTAATTTATTCAGATAGTGGTATAGTAATAACCAGAGTTGTTGAAGCCGCTAAGCAGGCCTCTGACATAGCTTAGCATCCGTTGTCAAATAACTACCAGGAACAAACCACATTGTAGTTCATCCATCTAGACTGACCGATCGCCTACGCGAACCGATGAAATCAAACGGGTTATGAATGCCCTACAAAAAGTAGGAGACGAAGTGTTTATTATGTCTACTGTCAGACTGCAGCGCTTGTATGCTGGCCTCACTTAAACTCACAATTAGGTATATATTATTATTACCTAAAGGTATTGGTAAGTTGGTGTTGCAGGTAGGTAGCAGCCAGCTAAAGAAATCTTGGTGCAGGTGTTCCATGATCCATGGTAACTATTGGATACGATGGGAGTTCTCGGACACAGATGTTGATAGGGATGACTTTATTTGCAGCCGCTAGTATTGAGCGAAAAACGAGTACTTATGGATTACCTATCGGCGATCTCAATTGAGAAATCACTTATCTACATTAAAATTATTTAGAAAACAACCACCCCTGATGAAACGATTGTTCTGTGTGATCTATCCATAATGCTAAAACTACTTATCTAATAAAAAATTGTTATCAACTCACCTGGCCATTTGCCTCCCATTTCCCATTGAACACGCCCACGTTCTTCTCTTTCAGCCCTAACTCCTTCAAAAAGGAATATTTTGGATCCTCGATGAGGAAAGAGGACGCGTTGCGAGCCATCGGCACTCGTTGGAATCGCAAGGACAACACAGTTCGACACAGAACACGGCTCATTTGTGCGACTGTCCCCACTCCTTCTCACATTGAATTTAATATCAAATGTCGAGTTATGCAGTAAACAATTATTTTATCATGTTTGTGAACAATTAAAGGCGCTGCTTCGCCTTATCTTGGTGATAAAAAGTCAGTTGCCAGGTCAAGAAATGATAACTCTTTCCAAGTGTGAGCAATGACTATTGTACGTTTAATAACTTCTCTATGATTATAGGTATGTTGAATGAATCTAGAATTAAAGTAAATCTATAAAAACTATACTTTGGTACTTACTTACTTATCGTATGGGCAGTGGTTACCCTAGTGTCAGAGTCGTTCAAGCCGCCCAGTAGGCCTCTGACATGGCTTAACGACTGTTGTTTGATGACCACAACCGGGACCGACAGCTTAACTTTAACCACTTTTGCGATCACCCATCCATGGACTGACCACATGCCTAGTTTCTTAACCTCGCCTATCACTTACGAACCGGTGAGAGCATCCGGCTATGAGCAAGCTATGAGGTCCGGTCGAAAAAGAACCCATTTGAAAGGGTCTTAACTATACCTATCATCGCCCTAATTCATTTGAGGATTACGAGGTCCTGCTGATCGACTTTAGGCCCTGGCGTCTTAACTAGCTTGCGTAGGATATATTAGAGTGCTGAAATATGTACACGAGTCTAGATACACTCTCTATTCGGTAGGTAGGTATATGTCATGATCGGACACGATGAGGTGAGGTACGCTCTGTTTATGTACTTACCTAAGTAAATAATAATTTATTAAAGGTTGTTTGGAATAAGTACGAGGACGTGGACGTTTTCTGGGATATCTACATTCGCCCTTTCTCAAGCCGCGGCCGCGCTTTCGATAGATACGCGGCTTAGGTCGATTTTTACCCTCAAATGCCATAAATTATACCAAAGCTGTTCCCAAAGATAGAACTGTTTTGTATGACCAGATTACATAGGAATGTAGCTCTCCAAAATGGCTCCCTGTATACCTAGGCAAGCAATGTTTACTTTGTACTAACAACATGAAATTGATGAAGAAATGATCATCATCAATGAACATAACTCTTTTGTATAATACTCTGCTCAAGATTTTAAGGGTTTTGTTGCAACTTGAATTTGTCAAAACGATTTTATGAAGAAAAAGTGTTAATATATAACTTGATATGATTTTTATGATCATAGATGGCGCTGCTTCAAAATTATCTTTATATTACTAACATTCATTAAACTATGTTTCTCTGCCCAAGTTACTTAAATGGCGTATAGGGCATCGGAACCGGTTTTTCCCGGTTCCAGAAGAACCGGGAAATCCCGGTTCTGAGGGTCCTAGAAAGAACCGGTTCTGTAAAACGGAAAACCGGTCGTTTCGGTTCTTTCGGTTCTCTCTTAAAATAATATTATATTAATACTCTTGATGCTAAATACTATTATATTATCCTAATCTATTATCCAAACAGAATAAATACTGTTATTTCACTGATAATTTATAAATAACGTTATAATTTTAAAACTATTGATGAGTCTTAAAGAAACTTACGATTTTTAAGGGATTCGGTCGGCAACATTAAGTAAGGTATATTTGCCAGGGGGTTTTCAAAAACTGGTGTAAATTGGAGTTTTTATGTGTAAATATGGTGGATTTTTAGACATAATATCTTTGACAACGAACACAAGTGGAGGAAAGTGCGATATTGCCGTGAATTGTGATTTTCCGTGTTGTAACCAAAACTCCATAAAAGCCTCTAGTAAAGTCTCCACTGCTTTACTGGGGTTGGACAAGGACTATGTATGACTTGACTGTGACGGACTTAACTTGACAATGACGGAAATAAATGATATAATGATTTTGAACAATAAACATTATTATTATTATTAATTTGCAGCTCAGCCTCAGATAGTATGGTAATAACAGTTGTATTTCCGGTAATTACACATACTATCCGATAGTGAGCTGGATATTGTAGAGTAAGAGAGAGAGAGAGAGAGATCTAGAGCTCTCACCTTAACAATCTCTGGTTGGCAACACTGGTAGACGCGCTGTCGACATTTTGTTAAGTTATACAGTAACAAAAGTTGAGAGTGGGTGTATTGTTTTCGACGCCGATTTGACAAGTGACTTAAAAAACCGGCCAAGTGCGAGTCGGACTCGCACTTGAAGGGTTCCGCAGCAGCAAGTATTTCAGTTGATTAAATGAAAGGTAAATTGCGGTTTACGATTTATGACGCATTAAAAAAAAAACTACTTACAAGATTTCGTTGAAACCAATTTTCGTTGTTAGTTTACATGGTAATGTACATCATATATTTTTTTTAGTTTTATCATTCCCTTATTTTAGAAGTTAAGGGGGGGGGGGGGACACTCATATTTCCACTTTGGAAGTGTCTCTCGCGCAAACTATTCAGTTTAGAAAAAAATGATATTACGAACCTCAATATCATTTTTGAAGACCTATCCATAAATATCCCACATGTACGATGAAAAATGAGTTTTTGAGTTTCAGTTCTATGTATGGGGAACCCCCAAATATATTATTATTTTTCTATTTTTGTGTAAAAATCTTAATGCGGTTCACAGAATACATCTACTTACCAAGTTTCAACAGTACAGCTCTTATAGTTTCGGAAAAAATGGCTGTGACATACGGACGGACAGACAGACAGACATGACGAATCTATATATAGGGTTCCGTTTTTTGCCATTTGGCTACGGAACCCTAAAAAAATTTAATGTTTTGATTTATTTTGAGTGGTTCGTATTTCTGGCTTGTAAGATTGTTAATTTATTTTTTAGTATTTCATAGCTACTTTTTGATATCTGTAGTGTAGTGAATTGCAAACAACTGATTGTCAACTGGTTGTGAACAATCTGAATTTTAAGGAACTGATTGTTGCCAAAACTACATTAAACGATGTTGTAATTTGGAAATAATTAATAAATATGTATGGTTATCAGTAAAGTGTGTTTTATTTGGATACTTTCCCTTTATTCGTTTTGATAGTAGAAATTCGATATAAAAGATAGCCTTGACAAGCATACCTTTTTTCAACTTCAATTTATGAAAAAAACCGAAAGAACCGAAAAAACCGGGTACCCGGTTCCGGCTTGAGTTTAGAACCGAAAGAACCGGTTCCTAAAATCGGGCCGGTTCTCGATGCCCTAATGGCGTATTTTTATAGTGTAAAGCGAGATAATAGCATGGCTTACTCAAAAATAACATTTAATTATGCGTCGTTAGGTTACACCCATTGACCCAACCTCATAATAATTAATATTCATGCATGAAGTAAATCAATGCAGTACTTTTGGAGTTTAGCCCGGACATACATACCGACATAAATTCTAAAAACTATATTTTTGGCTTCGATATCCCATTGACCCAACCTCATAATAATTAATATTCATGCAAAATTTGAAGTAAATCCATGCAGTACTTTTGGAGTTTAGCCCGGACATACACATACCGACATAAATTCTAAAAACTATATTTCTGGCTTCGATATCTATTGTAGATCACCCAAGTATCCTATTTAAAAAAATATTCAATGTACAGTTTTGACTTTCCTACGATTTTATTATATACATTCAGTCAAAAAAGTATCGGGAATGGATGATTTGTTTATGGTTCCAAATTAAAATTTTTGTTTTTTTTTGTTGTTGTTAGATTTGCACAACTGTTTTCCATTTTGGCGCGGAGTTTGAGTTGCATCTGTTATTTATATTAAATACAGTGCTGGTTTTAGTAATATCATATATAGTGTGTATTGCGAATGTCATAATGGACAAAAATATTGAACAAAGAGTTTGTCTTAAATTTTGCATCGCTAATGGAGTTTCGTTTGAAGTTCGAATTTGCCTCGCTCTGGTAGGCCATCAACGTCTGCAACTGAAGTTAACATCGCAAAAGTGAAGGAAATAGTGACTGAAAATCCTCATTCAAATCTGAGAGAGATAGCCGCCGAACTTTCTGTATCTCACGAGTCGATTCGTACCATTTTAACTAATCATTTGGGTATGAAACATGTTGCCGCTCGGCTAGTCCCAAAAGATCAGAATTTTCTCCAAAAACTCAATCGCATGAAAGTCGCTGAGGACATGGTAGAACGAGTCAATTCCGCAACATTCATGAAACGCATTGTTACTGGTGACGAGACGTGGGTTTACGAGTTTGACATGCAAACTAGCTGCTTTTTTTGCAAATATACCCGTGGATATTACTAAGTGTCTCGCATCATCACCAGATGTGGCTGAACTCTTTTTAAATCAAAGCGTAAAACAAACTGTACCTAACTTTAGTTTTGAATCCGTAACAAGTGATGATATTATAAAAGCTTTTAAGAGTATTAAAAGGAAAGGCACAGAAGATTTGTGGGGACTGTCTGTTAAAGCAATTGAATCAATCATACTAAACATTGCTACAATCCTTGCAGCCATCTTCAATGGCTGTATAAGTGATGGTGTCTTTCCCGATTTAATGAAAATAAGTAAGATAATACCCATTTTCAAGGCAGGTTGTTCAAAAAATGCCACGAATTATAGGCCTATCTCAATACTGCCAGCTTTAAGTAAAATATTTGAAAAGCTGATGCTCAGCCAAATGTTGTCGCACTTTAACGTGAATGAGATATTGCATAACAAGCAGTTCGGGTTTACAAGGGGCCGCTCTACTCAGGATGCAGGTTGCACATTAATTAGGTCAATATTGGAGGCTTGGGAGGGATCACAGGATGCGCTGGGAGTTTTCTGTGATCTCTCTAAGGCTTTCGATTGCGTTGATCATCGTACGCTCGTTGTTAAACTGAAGTACTATGGAATATCTGGCACATCTCTTGATCTTGTGATGTCCTATTTATCGGGGCGACAACAGATGGTTTCGATAGGCGGTGTCACTTCGGCACGTCATCCTGTGAAAATGGGGGTGCCCCAGGGGTCTATATTGGGCCCATTTTTATTTCTAGTTTATATAAATGATCTCCCTTATCTGGTAGAGAAAGTATCAGAGATAGTTTTGTTCGCTGATGATACGTCGCTCATATTTAAAGTAAATAGAAAGGATAAAGATCTTATTGAGCATAATAAAACACTCAGCTTTATATCAGAATGGTTTTCGGCAAATAATCTCTTGTTAAATGCAGGGAAAACTAAATGCATCAGGTTCTCATTGCCGAATGTGACTCAAATTGTACCAACAGTTGCACTTAATGCGAAAATATTAGATTTAGTCCCATCGACCGTATTTTTAGGATTGACACTTGATTCAAAATTGCAATGGGGTCCTCAGATTGAAAAGTTAGCAGGTAAATTAAGTTCGGCTTCCTATGCTGTCTGGAAAATAAGGCAATTGTCAGATGAACAAACTGCTAGATTAGTGTATTTCGCGTACTTTCATAGCATTATGTCGTATGGCATTCTGCTGTGGGGTTCGGCGGCTGACATAGGTACTATTTTTGTATTGCAGAAAAGAGCAGTCAGAGCCATTTATGGTTTAGGCAGTCGCGATTCTTTGCGAAATTTGTTTAAAGAAATAAATATACTTACTGTGCCATCGGAATATATATATCAGAATATAATGTTTGTTAGAAAAAATATTCATAATTATAAAAAGAAAAGTGAACTGAATAATATAAATACTAGGAATAAAAACAAACTAGCCATGCCAGGCTTTAGAGTAAGCAAAACTAATAAATCATTTTTAGGAAATTGTATTAGGTTTTATAACAAGCTTCCTACTCAAATTACTGATCTGCCTGACACAAGTTTTAAAACACATATTAAACGTGTACTTATGGCTAGGGGTTATTACACCACTAAAGAGTACATCGATGACAAAGACGTCTGGCTCTCACTTCCTACCTGCACATTGCTCACTGGAGATCTTGTAGCCATATAGACATGACTGATCTGCTGTGTTACGTGAACTATCTGTAAATGATTGCTATCATATACCTACTTAATTTAAAATTATTGACTCTGTCTCAAAATGAATAATGTTATTGTTTCGAAGTTTTTCTTTTGTATACCTAAATATAATCTAAAATAATAAGCATTCAGACAACCGATCGAGCATATATTGTGTTTGCCTACTAAATAATTACTCTAATTGGACCAAATCCCGTGTTCATGCCCGCTTGAGTATGTTTCGCCGGACCGTCTCAACTGGGTCGTGTTGAAACCGGTAGTAGATGAACCCACTGAGTTTGTTTCGCTGGGTCTTCTCAGTTGGGGCGCATTGGATCCGGTGGTAGCATTAAAGCGCGACCGTCGTTATTAACACAAGGTCCGTCATAATAATAATACCTTTAATATAGACAGAACCATTGACAATATGTAGTAAAAATATTAGACTTAAACTAGATAATTAAACATAATCTCTTGACAATAACTTGATACGAGCTAGCTAAATATCATTTCTGTAATAAAATAAATTTTATAAATGTTTTCATACAAGATGTACCTAAATATCTATGTTACTAGAAATAATATCTAATGTATACAACTATATTACTACAAACATGTTCTGACTATTTACAAACGCTTTTTAAAGTCTACGTGAATAAAAACCTTTTTTATTTATTTATTATTTATTTAACTAGTCAACAAGCTTCGGAGTGGCGCCTTCCAACTGAACCGAAACCGAAAAAACCACGCCAAAGTCGATCAGTCAAAGTCATGTTGACTGTTTTCTTTGACTATCGCGGTGTTGTGCACTCTGAATTCTTACCGGAAGGTCGAACGGTAAATAAAGAATATTATTTGGGCGTTATGCTTTATGCGTTATGTTTAAAAGAGCAAATTCGACTAAAAAGGCCAGATTTGTGGAAAGAAAATTCTTGGATTTTGCACCACGATAATGCGCCTTCGCACAAGGCCATCATTGTGTACGAATTTTTGACCCAACACTCAACAAATACCATCCACCAACCACCATATTCACCAGATATGGCTCCAGCTGACTTCTTTCTTTTTCCTAAACTCAAATTACTACTTCGTGGTACCCGTTTTCATTCGGTAGAAGACATAAAGAAGAATTCGCGGCGAGAACGGAGCTCAATTCCGAAAGCAGCGTTTAAAAAATGTTTTGATGAATGGATTATTCGTTGGCGTAAGTGTATCGTTTCTGAAAGAGCATACTTTGAAGGTGATAAAATAAATTTGGATGAATAACAAACATATTGTATATTATTGATCTTTACCCGGTACTTTCTTGACAGAGTAGTATGTATAGATACCAAAACCGTATGGAAATCGATTTTTTTAACCATAAGTCAAAGTCAAAGTCAAAAATCATTTAATCCGTAAAAAAATTACATTTATGTGGAATCTTCATATTTTTTTACCCTACCGTGCAGTGCAAGACGTGACAGCTACTGAGAAACACTGCCAGAAATCTCAGTAAGAATTCTTTTTTTTAAATAAAATATACAGAAGATTAATTTTAATCATGTGTGTTGACTCAGAACAACTCAATCCCGAGCACTTTTATCACTTAAATAATCAGAAATTTTGTAATATGCCCTGCTACACAATTTGGCTTTAATAATTCTTTTAAACTTATTCGTAGACAATTCTCTAATATCATTGGGAAGTTTGTTATAGAATCTTATACATTGCCCCATAAAAGAGTTACTTATTTTGTGGAGACGGGTAGTATGCAATATGAGATTATTCTTATATCTAGTACTAGCTGATGCCCGCAACTTCGTCCGCGACAATATTGAATTATGACCAATGTAACTACTTACTTCTAGCTTAATCTAAAAAATAAGACTTTTAAAACAAATAAGCAATATAAATTTAAGAAAACCTTACCTATAAATAACCTAATTTAGAAATAAACTAACGACTATTTTGCTACTGTTATTTTAAAAAAATGACCCGATATCATCCACCAAAAAAATCAAAGAATACATATCAATTGTCCTTAACTATAGTCAGTAAGTCAAATAAAGTAAAATAATAATCAACGATGCATTAATCACAAAGGTAACTCCCATTAGATTAGGTTGCGACCACGACATTGATAGGTCTAATATCATATTTTGTGAAAGAAACCATAGCGCGATCTAAAACGATGATTACGCCATCTACTAACATAAAAACTTGTAAAGCGGTAAAATTAAGATACGTGCATAGTTTTTGTGTGAGATTTAGGCGATCATCTATTGATTCAGTTTTGGACTACCTTTTATTTCAAGCATTTATTTATTTTAACCGATATACCAAAAAAGTTCCGCGATCTGAAACGATATTAACGCCATCTAGTTACAAAATTGTGAACTTGTAGATCAGTAAAATTAAGATGATATTTTTTGGGTGCGATCATCTCGACACGAACAATTTATACTACGCTAACTCGAATTTTAGGTAAATTCGTTTCTTATCCCAATTTGATCAAAATGTCGTTTTTTAATTTGTTATAAAAATTACCAAAAATAAAGTAGTTACAAATCTTATCTTTACTTAGACGACAACGACATTTTAAGCAACTTGGCAAAGAAACGAATTTCTCTAAATATTGAATTGGCGTAAATTGTTGGTGTCGATCTATTGAATCGGTTTTGGATTACCTTTTTTTAACAACAAATTATTCCCTGGATTGTCCATAAATTGCTTTATTTTTAACTGAAATACCAAATACCAATTTACATGCGTTTAACTCAAAAAAATAAAAACAGATTTTCATACAAACTTACGTCCCCTATTTTAGTCGTCCTTAGGGGTGGAATTCCCAAATATCCTGAAATATATATTTATAATTTTTAAATGAAAGGCCAAATACCAATTTTCATGCTTTTACATTAAAAATGTCACATTTTTCATACAAACTTACATCCCCTATTTGTCACCCTTAGGGGTGGAATTCTCGGAAATCCTAAAATATATATTTTGATTTTTAACTGAAATGCCAAATACCAATTTTCATGCGTTTAACTTAAAACTTGTTGTCACATTTTTCATACAAACTAACATCCCCAATTTTACGCCCTTGGGGGTGGAATATTCAAAAATCCTGAAATATGTATTTTAATTTTTAACTGAAAGGCCATATAGCTAAGCCTTTAACTTCAAAATGACGGATTTTCATAAAATCTTTCATCCCTTATTCTACTCCCTTAGGGGTAGTATTTTCAAAAATCCTTCTTCAATGGATGTCTACGTCATTAAAGGTACCTACTGTCAAAATGTCAAGTCTCTAACTCCAGCCGTTTAGGCTGTGCGTTGATATGTCAGTCAATCAGTATAAACTTACATCCCCTATTTTACGCCCTTGGGGTGGAATTCCTAAAAATCCTGTAATAAATATAATTTTTTTAACAGAAATCCCAAATACTCATTTTCTTGCGTTTAACTTAAAAAAGATCGCATTTTTTATACAAACTTATATCCTCTATTGTATGCCCTTCGGGGTGATATTTTCAAAAATCCTGAAATATCTATTTCTTATTTTTATCTTAAAAGCCAAATACTAATTGTCATGCGTTACACTTAAAAATTGTCTCATTTTCCATATAAACTTATACCCCCTATTTTACGTTCTTCGGGCTGGAATTTCCAAAAATCCTGAAATACATATTTTTTTATTTTTAACTAAAAGGCCAAATACCCATTTTCGTGCGTTTAACTTAAAAAATGTCACATTTTCATACAAACTTACATCCCCTATTTTTTGCCCTAGGGGGTAGAATTTCCAAAAATCCTGAAATACGTAATTTTTTATTTTTAACTGGAAGGCCAAATACTATTTTCATGCCTTTAACCTAAAAAACGGCAAAGTTTCATACTAACTTTGCACCCCCGTTTTAACCCTTTAGGGGTTGAATTTCGATTAATCCTTCCTTATTCCTTGTCTACAGTATAAAGAAAACATTTGTGAAAAGTTTCAGCTTTCTAGGTCCAAGGGTTTGGGCTGGGCGTTGATGAGTCAGTCAATCAGTCAGGACTTCTCTTTTTATTTATATAGATTTACATGATGAAATAATGATAATTTTTATATAAGGTGTAATTTGTTGTCAAATAAAATAACTGAAATAAACCATTCTAGCTGTGTCAACATCAGTCAGCCGTCTAATAGTTTTCACTGCATATGCTGCAGAACTTAATTTGCCGGACAGTTTTTCTATTTGTGGGCTCCATTGTAGCTTTGAGTCAATAGTGATACCCAAGAACACAGTTGATTCAACAGGTTCCAACCCAGCTCCATTAAGTTGTACAGACGCCAGCACATCAAGCTACCCCAATCTGTCAAATTTCCCCAGTTGAAAGTGAACCTTATGCTTTTGCAATAAAGTTGAAAATCTATAAAAGAAATTTGACAGATTGGGGTAGCTTGATGTGCTGGCGTCTGTACATTAGTTGTCGCCTGTTTCACATTCGGTGTAGTGAATTTTATGACTTTAATTTTCTTATCATTAAGCACAAGATTATTGGCATTAAACCAATGAACAACTTTAGAGATTGCATCATTAACATCGTCAAAATTGCTTAATTGTCGGTTTATTTTGAACATCAGGGAAGTATCATCTGCAAACAACACAATCTCATGCTTATCCCTTACATAGTATGTCATTTATATAAATTAATAACAAAAATGGGCCAAGAATTGACGCTGTGGGACACCCATTACCACTGGAGATCCCGGAGATATTTTACCGTTTATTTCGACCTTCTGAATTCTATTGCCCAAGTAAGAAGTCAGAAGTTCGAGAGCCTTGTTCCTAATACCGTAATGGTGTAATTTTCTGACCAGAGTATCATGATGAACGCAATCGAACGCTTTGGACAAATCGCAAAAGATACCTAATGCAATTTGCGAGTCTTCCCAAGCCGCGAATATACTTTTTAATAAGTTGACCCCTGCATATATGGTTGAACAACTCTTTGTGAATCCAAACTGTTTCCGGTGTAGTAAATTATGTATATTAAAGTGTCTGAGCAGCTGGCTAAGCATAAGCTTTTCAAATATTTTACTAAGAGTGGGCAGCACGGAAACAGGTCGAAAATTTGAAGGGTCTGAAGTATCACCAGCTTTAAACAAAAGAATGATTTTACTATACTTCATCAAGTCAGGAAATACACCTGATGCAACACAGCCATTGAACACAGTAGATAAGTGCGGGGCGATTATAGTAATAATTTATGAAACAGTCTTAACAGATAGACCCCACAGATCCTTTGTGTTTTTCGTATTAATACTCTTGAAAGCATTTAAAATATTATCTTTAGGGCTAACCACCGAAAATTCAAAAACTGTGTCGTACGACCCTACGCTTTGCTTGAGTATCTGCTCAGCAGATGTAAAAGAACATGAAAGAGAGTTATTAATTATGACTGGAATAGTCGAAAAATATTTTTCAAACTCAGTCGCAATCTCCAAATCGCCTTTAATATCTATGTTATTTAGTACTAAGTTAAAACTCACGACTAGGTACGTATTTTTGTTTTACCGGTCTCAGCATTAATTATCTTCCAAGTAGTTTTGATTATATTTGTAGAAGATTTAAGTATATTTTTTATGTGCAAAGATTTAGCAGCGGTACAGGCTCGTCTAAATGTTTTGGCATATTGTTGCACATATTCTTCTTACGAAGGAAGGAAGCAATGAAACATACTGTAATTACCCTTATACCCATATACAAATATTTCTCGTAACTATGTAGAGACGCCAGCACATCCAGCTACCCCCATCTGTCAAATTTCTTTTATAGATTTTTAGCTTTATCACAAAAGCATAAGGTTCACTTTCAATTGGGGAAATTTGACTGTTTGGGGTAACTTGATGTGCTGACGTCTGTACCATAATATTAGTAACCATAATATTGCAAAAGGTAGGTACTCAGTGCAATTAGCACTCACTGTGTATATTCGTACAGGAAGACTTCTTCTCTTTCCAATTCCTTGTAGATGGTAATGACTTCGAGACGGTAGGTATTTTTCAAGATTTTAGGACTGAGTAATACTAAAACTAAAAACCATGTATTATATTATTTTCGTTAAAGAATATTTGAATAAGGTGACGTAGAAGAACAAGGGGGAATAGGTAGCCACGGTGTAATGAGAACTACTTTAGTTTACGTTTATCCGAATGAGTTAGACTCTGTTTTGTTATTACGTAACATAGAAGGACGCGGGAGGAGCACGTGAGACTTGCCACATCCTTGCTAGATGACTTTTGGTGGGCAAACGGTCCGCAAGTCGGTTTTCCTCCCAACTGATCTAATTTTTTACGATCTTCAAGGACAAATTGTGAGTTTAAATTATTGTATTGTAAGAATTACCTATTTTAACTTGTCGATTAATGATTATAAAATTAGATAATAAGATCAATTTATGTAAATAACTAATTGTATTTTGAGAATTATATGAATAATTGAAATTGAGTATGTGGGGTAATTGGAGTCAAATAGCTGTCATTAGCCCATTTTATTATTATTGTCCAGTTGCTTCGAAAACGTGGCAGAAGGACGGACAAGTGTCAATGGAGTCTAGATCGTGGTATCAAGAGAGTCACTGATGTTGGAATTTCTTTGCATAAAGTATCCCACGCGTTTAACATTCCGTATAGTACTTTACAAAAGAGGTGTCGCAGATCTGAACAAACATATCCTCGTCTCTGAAGAAAACCAACATTTTAGTTACATATTCTTTCTCTGCTTACCATTGCCCCGGTGGATCACATTACCTCTTTCTCTGGTTCTTATTACCCCATACTCTTGCTTGGGCAATGGGAGCCAACGTAACTTTTATAAAAAATGAGTGTAAATCTGTTAGGTTTATTTTTTAAATAATGTGTGGATATTACAAACCGGATTAGTTAAACCGTAAAAAAAAACAAATACTATATTAAAATGTAATGTTTGTTCAAAGTTTTAGGAGTTTTTCCTTATGTGGCACCAATTCCCCCGTGTTCCCCTAAATATTCAATCAGTAGGTATATTCAGTAGTAGTAGTACCTACCTAGTAGTAGGCGCATGGGCTGATGAAATTTGAATTCTTTATATTTTATACATACACAAGATCAATTAAGTACTAATAACACCTTGACCTGCAAATTGAACCCGATTTGGCTACCTTTTTTTCCGTTCAATTATAATTTCTTTTAAATTTTACTTACTCATACTGAGGCTGGGTTTTGTAGAATTAAGTGCATAAATAACCAACTCTATATCTACCAGGCAGTTGGTGAAAATGGTTGGATAAGAAATCACTATCACAATCTGATATTTAATAAATTAACTTTAATTTGTACTAAATTATAAATTAGCTATGAATTACATAACAACAGTTATCACATTATAACACAAGATTTTTTTGTTTCTTCTACTTTTCCTTCTTTCATTTCCTTAGCTTTGATAGCAAGGAAGCTGTTTTCATTTCTTTTGTTCATCCAATCAGGCAAGGGTTTGTCCCAATCCTCTGGAGGGCTATCTCGTTTCTTCCATGTGTCATTTCTGTAATGAGCTCTTAATCTTTCCATTCTTCTTGCTCTTTCACTGTTTATTATTGCTTCCTGAAAAATTAAAAAAACAACTTTCATGTAATGCACATTTTTCACACTAAGGATGAAAATATATGCAGAATTTAACAGTATGGAACAGTTGCCAAATATTTGATTAAAGATAAGTTTGAGAGGGTTATGGCGCTAACGCGGAAAAGGACGCATCGAGGCTATGTTTTATTTTCAAAAATTGGTGTAAATTCGAGTTTTAATGTGTAAATATGGTGGATTTTTAGACATAACATCTTCGACAACGACACAAGTGGAGGAAAGTGCGATGTTGCCGTGAATTGTGATTTTCCGTGTTGAAACCAAAACTCCATAAAAGCCTCTAGTAAAGTCTCTACTGCTTTACTGGGGTAGGACTATGACTTGACTGTGATGGACTTGACGGACATGACTGACTGAATTTGAAATATAAATATTACAACTGAAGACGAGGCAGTATGGTCACAGATCTTAGACAGCCCAAAAGGGCGAAAAAAAAAGTTAGAGAGTATTTTAGATTTTGAGGTATTTTAGCTTAACTTGGAGGGTATTTTAGATATTTAATGACTTTAGAATGTAGGCGAGTGAAGCATCTGAAATAATGGAGGCCCAGTTCTCACAGACAAAGGGAAGTGCAGTTAATACTGGTCATTTACTCACATATGTTGAACAACATTATTGAACTCTATATAAAGGTGCCATATGTGTAAGCTTAATGTTGTTAGGATGCATTATAAAAAAGAAATGTATGACCTGTTTCAATTCAGTCATTCAACTAGACATTCAGCAAATTATTATCAATTATGACTGTATGTGTGCCTCTCCACTTCATGTCGATTCCCACACAGAACAACCCATAAGTAGTTGTGCTGAGTGTGGGTCTACATTGTGTCCGTTAATTATATTTTTGTAGCTGCAGCGAGCGCAAGCGCAACACAGAGTGGTGGATGGACGCACCTAGAACAACTCGCGCGGGCTGAAGTGAGTCGTGCCCTCATGTACCTGCCCGCTAAACGTTCTGTGGGACCGGATGGCATACCACCTTTCATACTCAAGGATTGCCGAACAGTGTTGGAGGAGCCATTGTGTCATTTATTTAATAGATGTATTACAGAAGCGAAATATCCCGACCGTTGGAAGCTAACTCGAGTAGTCCCGGTGCCAAAAGGCAAAAGTAGAAACGAAGCCAGTGATTATAGACCAGTAGCAATTCTGAGCGCACCAGCTAAAGTGTTTGAAATAGCCATCCATAACAGCTTATATGCACAGGTGAGTGCTCATTTGTCTGACGCACAGCATGGCTTCCGACCGGGAAGAGGCACGACAGGTAATCTTCTGCATCAGATAAGTACCATGGTACCAGCTGTGGACGCGGGGTTGCAGGTGGACGTTGCATACCTCGACTTCAGAAAAGCCTTTGACACAGTCGATAATGATGTGCTACTTCTAAAATTAGCGACTGCAGGTTTCTCGCACCATACTCTGATGTTCTTCGCCAGTTACTTACGGGATAGACGTCAGTTTGTCGACTGTGGCGGAGGCTATTCTGAGCAATACTATACGAGATCCGGTGTCAGTCAAGGAAGTAATTTAGGACCCTTACTTTTCATTTTGATGATAGATGACCTACCGAATACTATCGAGGAATCCACATGCCTTCTTTTCGCAGATGACCTTAAATTGAGCATGGTAATGAAAGACCCGAGCGACCATAGCTTATTACAGCGGGACATAGATAATGCACTTAAGTGGAGTCAAGAGAATAAGCTGGGTTTTAATGGAACAAAATGCTCAGTACTATCCTTTACCCGGGCACGCACCCCGACTTATTATCCGTATCACATAGATGGACAACCCTTAAAGCGTGTAACAGAGGTCAAAGATCTGGGTATTCGATTAACTGTTGACATACGGTTTCGGAAACATATAGTGGAGGTATGTAAGAAAGCATACCGTAACCTTGGATTCATGTTAAGGCAGACAAATGACTTCACTAACGTTATCGCCATAAAAGCTTTGTACGAAGCACTAGTGAAGAGTCATTTGGAATATAGCGCAGCTATTTGGAGCCCAAATGAAGCTAAGTATAAGACAATGTTGGAAAGAATTCAGAATAAATTCGTAAGATACCTATACTTAAACTTATATGGAGTTTACCCAGGTTATCCGGCAATCTATCCAACATTGTTTTTGCTTGGTATGGTGGGTTACCATAAGCTGGAAGCCAGAAGGGAAGTGTCACTGGTGACATATTTAGTTAAAGTGCTCCGGGGTGTAACGAATAACCCCGGAATCCTGCAAACACTTCAGTTTTGTGTGCCGGATGGTTACTTGGGGCGGCGGCGACGACCGCCGTTGCTGACGGTACCCACTGCACGCACTAACTTGTTGCAACAAGCGCCAATGACTCGCGCTCTGCGCACACTCAACCAGGTCGCTGAAATACAGGGTGGCGCAATAGAACGTGCATATTGCATCATTTTTTTTGCGGGGTAGAAGGGGCGTGGGCGAGGGGAGACCGATATCGTTGGGTAGCGCGGTTCATGAAGTTTTAGTCACTATGAGTCACTTCGACGGGAAGCGTCGCGCATTTTGCGTGCGCGCATTTTACGAAAACTCTCGTTCGTACGTAGTTGTCAGGCGACTATTTTGTTCTGAGTATGGTGTACGGCAAATTAGGGAGGCTCCGAGTGCTAATTTAATTAAAATCTGGATAAAGCGGTTTGAAGAGACTGGATCGACGTTTAAACCACACGCAAAAGGTCGTCCACGCACATCTAGGACCGAAGACAATATTGAGAGTGTTAAGCAGTCGGTACGAGAAGATCCACAAATGTCTACTCGCAAGAGATCGTCTGTCCTAAACATATCGCGACGAAGTTTGCAACGAATTTTAAACTTGGATCTTAAATTGCATCCATACAAGCTGCAATTAACTCAAGAATTGAAAGACTCTGACTTCATAGCACGGCTCACATTTGCTAATGAAATGCTCAATCGGTTTTCAAATTTTGAAAACATCCTTTTCTCTGATGAGGCACATTTTCATATGAATGGGTTCGTAAACCGCCAAAATTGTCGTTATTGGAATAGTGAGAATCCCAGACTCAAACATCAAAAACCGTTACATAGCCCTAAAGTGACAGTTTGGGCCGCAATCTCTGCCAAAGGAATAATTGGTCCTTATTTTTTTGAAAACGCACGGGGGCAAAACATCACTGTTAATACCGAACGCTATGTTGCGATGTTGGAAGGTTTTTTGGCCCCAGAACTTGAAAATTCAAGAATAAAGAACTCTAGGACTTGGTTCCAACAAGACGGAGCTACCAGTCACACATCAAATGACTCCATGGCGGTTGTGAAGCAGATGTTCCCTGGCAAACTGATTTCGAAAAGAGGTGATATCCCATGGCCTCCGCGCAGTCCAGACTTGACGCCTCCTGACTTTTTTTTGTGGGGATACCTCAAACACAAAGTCTACACCAATAATCCGAGAAACATCAGTCAGCTCAAGGAGAATATTCGTGGTGAAATGGCAGCAATCACACCAGCACTACTTAAGAAAGTTTTCGGTAATTTCCGTTTGCGGTTAGAGGAGTGCCAACGTAGAGAGGGTCATCATTTAGATGATGTTATTTTTAAAAAATAAACTTCAGTTATCACTTAATAATTGCTTAGTTTTATTTTAACTATACCTTTTGTTTTTGAATATTTTTATTAAATCATAGTTTTTTTTTTATTATTAACTATGATTTCTTATTACTTTTAGCATTTTAAACATGCTATACTGAAAACAATGTTTCAGAAATCTTTAAAATGAATTGTATAAATTTTAAGTGCGGGTGGGAATCGAACCCACGACCACGGGGATCCGGCCCATGTGCGTTAACCGCTCCGCCACCGCACCAGGTACTGAACACTTCAAATTTATACAACCCATTCGTTCGATATTTCTTAACGCATTTAAGTCGCTTTAACGCCATCTTACCGAAACCTACACGGCTAACAACGGCTGGAATGCCAATACTTAGATCGGACAATTCCAACAGATGGCGCTTTTTTAAATTATTCATTTTTGAATATTTTTATTAAATCATAGTTTTTTTTTTTTTTTTTATTATTAACTATGATTTCTTATTACTTTTAGCATTTTAAACATGCTATACTGAAAACAATGTTTCAGAAATCTTTAAAATGAATTGTATAAATTTTAAGTGCGGGTGGGAATCGAACCCACGACCACGGGGATCCGGCCCATGTGCGTTAACCGCTCCGCCACCGCACCAGGTACTGAACACTTCAAATTTATACAACCCATTCGTTCGATATTTCTTAACGCATTTAAGTCGCTTTAACGCCATCTTACCGAAACCTACACGGCTAACAACGGCTGGAATGCCAATACTTAGATCGGACAATTCCAACAGATGGCGCTTTTTTAAATTATTCATTTTTGAATATTTTTATTAAATCATAGTTTTTTTTTTTTTTTTTTTATTATTAACTATGATTTCTTATTACTTTTAGCATTTTAAACATGCTATACTGAAAACAATGTTTCAGAAATCTTTAAAATGAATTGTATAAATTTTAAGTGCGGGTGGGAATCGAACCCACGACCACGGGGATCCGGCCCATGTGCGTTAACCGCTCCGCCACCGCACCAGGTACTGAACACTTCAAATTTATACAACCCATTCGTTCGATATTTCTTAACGCATTTAAGTCGCTTTAACGCCATCTTACCGAAACCTACACGGCTAACAACGGCTGGAATGCCAATACTTAGATCGGACAATTCCAACAGATGGCGCTTTTTTAAATTATTCATTTTTGAATATTTTTATTAAATCATAGTTTTTTTTTTTTATTATTAACTATGATTTCTTATTACTTTTAGCATTTTAAACATGCTATACTGAAAACAATGTTTCAGAAATCTTTAAAATGAATTGTATAAATTTTAAGTGCGGGTGGGAATCGAACCCACGACCACGGGGATCCGGCCCATGTGCGTTAACCGCTCCGCCACCGCACCAGGTACTGAACACTTCAAATTTATACAACCCATTCGTTCGATATTTCTTAACGCATTTAAGTCGCTTTAACGCCATCTTACCGAAACCTACACGGCTAACAACGGCTGGAATGCCAATACTTAGATCGGACAATTCCAACAGATGGCGCTTTTTTAGGTAGTGTAGGTTTCGGTAAGATGGCGTTAAAGCGACTTAAATGCGTTAAGAAATATCGAACGAATGGGTTGTATAAATTTGAAGTGTTCAGTACCTGGTGCGGTGGCGGAGCGGTTAACGCACATGGGCCGGATCCCCGTGGTCGTGGGTTCGATTCCCACCCGCACTTAAAATTTATACAATTCATTTTAAAGATTTCTGAAACATTGTTTTCAGTATAGCATGTTTAAAATGCTAAAAGTAATAAGAAATCATAGTTAATAATAAAAAAAAACTATGATTTAATAAAAATATTCAAAAATGAATAATTTAAAAAAGCGCCATCTGTTGGAATTGTCCGATCTAAGTATTGGCATTCCAGCCGTTGTTAGCCGTGTAGGTTTCGGTAAGATGGCGTTAAAGCGACTTAAATGCGTTAAGAAATATCGAACGAATGGGTTGTATAAATTTGAAGTGTTCAGTACCTGGTGCGGTGGCGGAGCGGTTAACGCACATGGGCCGGATCCCCGTGGTCGTGGGTTCGATTCCCACCCGCACTTAAAATTTATACAATTCATTTTAAAGATTTCTGAAACATTGTTTTCAGTATAGCATGTTTAAAATGCTAAAAGTAATAAGAAATCATAGTTAATAATAAAAAAAAAAACTATGATTTAATAAAAATATTCAAAAATGAATAATTTAAAAAAGCGCCATCTGTTGGAATTGTCCGATCTAAGTATTGGCATTCCAGCCGTTGTTAGCCGTGTAGGTTTCGGTAAGATGGCGTTAAAGCGACTTAAATGCGTTAAGAAATATCGAACGAATGGGTTGTATAAATTTGAAGTGTTCAGTACCTGGTGCGGTGGCGGAGCGGTTAACGCACATGGGCCGGATCCCCGTGGTCGTGGGTTCGATTCCCACCCGCACTTAAAATTTATACAATTCATTTTAAAGATTTCTGAAACATTGTTTTCAGTATAGCATGTTTAAAATGCTAAAAGTAATAAGAAATCATAGTTAATAATAAAAAAAAAAAAAAAAAAAAAACTATGATTTAATAAAAATATTCAAAAATGAATAATTTAAAAAAGCGCCATCTGTTGGAATTGTCCGATCTAAGTATTGGCATTCCAGCCGTTGTTAGCCGTGTAGGTTTCGGTAAGATGGCGTTAAAGCGACTTAAATGCGTTAAGAAATATCGAACGAATGGGTTGTATAAATTTGAAGTGTTCAGTACCTGGTGCGGTGGCGGAGCGGTTAACGCACATGGGCCGGATCCCCGTGGTCGTGGGTTCGATTCCCACCCGCACTTAAAATTTATACAATTCATTTTAAAGATTTCTGAAACATTATACCTTTTGTATTTATTTTTTAATAATTATTTTAAAAATGCACGTTCTATTGCGCCACCCTGTAGTAGACTTATTCGCTTGCTCACTGAACGACTTCACAAGGGCGGCTTATTTGATTGTATGTTTATAATTGTTTAGAAATTTAATGAACATAATTCGCAAAGGAGTTGTAATTGTAACTTTTCTATCGCATTAGGTTCCCTGTAATGGTAGAATTAAGTTGAGTCCAATAAATAAATAAAAATAAATAAATAAAAAGTAAAGTACCCCACAATACAGGGATTCATTTTCCTAATACAGGCATTGTCTTTATAAAAAATGTGGTTTAATTAACATGATAGCAGAATGTCCAGTGATGTAAACATAAGTTACCTTTCTCTTTTTAATAAATCTGCTATAGCCTTTCTCACCAATGTACTATATCTTGGGTAATTCATCCACACTATTGTTTTTAGTACAGACGCCAGCACATCCAGCTACTCCAATCTGTCAAATTTCTTTTATAGATTTTCAACTTTATCACAAAAGCATAAGGTTCATTTCCAGTTGGGGAAATTTGACAGATTGGGGTAGCTTGATGTGCTGGCGTCTGTACTAAAAACAATAGTGTGGATGAATTACCCAAGATATAGTACATTGGTGAGAAAGGCTATAGCAGATTTATTAAAAAGAGAAAGGTAACTTATGTTTACATCACTGGACATTCTGCTATCATGTTAATTAAACCACATTTTTTATAAAGACAATGCCTGTATTAGGAAAATGAATCCCTGTATTGTGGGGTACTTTACTTTTTATTTATTTATTTTTATTTATTTATATAATTTCATAGTCTTCTATCTTTCTTATAACAAAGATCTGCAACAAATGTCTTTTATTGAAGTAGTGAGACTTACAGCAGCCTTAAGATCTCCATTGCTTTCCCATTTGCAGCAATTATCATAATCTTTTTTCCACTGGTTGCAGTCTAAGGTCTCACCATAGACAAAATACTGTTGAAACCTCCCTCTGAAGCTGGTGCACTCTTTGTATTCATCTTTGTATAAGTCACATTCTCGAATCTGGAAATATAAAAATAAATTTACAGACATGTGATTTGGAATGTCAGAAAATTAAGAATAAAATAATCTGGTGGTAAAGTCCAGGTCTAAATGGATCATAAAAACAATACAAAACTGATCCTAAAACCCTGGATATTAATATAATGAAAAATATTAATGATGTATACACACATCAACACAATCTAGGGATATTGAACATTTCATTGATTATCTAGAAAACTATAAACATTTTGTTATGACTGTAAATGGAAGAATTAAAGATAATTTCATGGCCGATATTTAAACATTAACAACACGATGCGATTTTGTTTTTCTAATTAATAAAAGTCTTAAATTAATTAAGCCATAGAAAATTACTGAGTTAACAAAAACATTTTATTCTTATAAAATTATTCAATCGAATTAAATGAATAAAAATCTTACCAAATCTGATAATCAGTAATCGGTATTTCCTCCTCTAACATTAATCACACAGCGGCAACGATTTTCCATACTTAAAATTAAGGTGTCAATGTCTTGCTGGGGTATGCAGTCCCAAGTTCTTTTTAAATGTTCGAAAAGTTGTTCTTCTGTTGTCAAGTTGGGCGGAAAATCCCTCAATGCTCTTCGCTGTAACATGTCCCAGGCGTGTTCAATTGGGTTTAAGTCTGGCGACTGTGGAGGCCAATCTAATACCTGAACATCGTGTTCTCGAAGGGCGGCCCTCACCAGCCGCGCTGTATGGGAAGGTGCATTGTCATGCATGAGCTGAAATTCTTGCCCCGTTAGGGCCCTGAGCGAGACAATGACACGTTCTACTACCTCCTCACGGTATCTATGGGCAGTCATGCTGCCCTGAATCCAAATGAGTTGGGTTCGTCCGCCGATTCGTATTCCTGCCCACACCATAATTGTCCCGCCTTGGTAAGAGTGGACCTCCTGTGGATGTCGGAGACGGCTGACCCTGCCTGGAGTTCTCCAAACGCGTGTTCGTCTCGAATCTGGATGAAATCCATAGCGGGACTCATCAGTGAACAGCACCAATGACCATTGTTGATCACTCCATGTCAAATGTTCTTGAGCCCATAAAAGTCGCCTACCGCGATTGCCACGTCGCAGCGCTGGGACTCGTAGCGGTCTGCGAGCATGAAGACCAACTTCATGCAGCCTCCTTCGCACGGTTTGGTCGCTCACCAGCAGCTGCTGACCCTCCTGGAGCCTTTGCACTAGTTGCATCGCTGTGATATTGGGTAGTCTTCTGGCGGTCATTTGGAGAAATCGATCCTGTCTCTGAGTGGTAACACGATATCTACCTGTGTGCCGTTCTGCCACATCTCCAGTAGCGCGATAACGTGACCACAGCCTGGATACCACATTTTGGCTTGTGCCCAGAGACTCAGCAACGACGCGTTGAATAGCACCGTTTTGTAACATGCCAACTGCCCGTAACATTTCATCTCGAATCAAATGATGGCGTGGCATGACGCTAAAAAGCTTACACAACCAATTGAGAAAAGAAAATAAAACAATTTATCAGGTTTTCTTCAATTAACACGCAAAAAAAATTTTAATGCAACTTCTTGTAATTAGATACAACTCAAGATTGCGCTGTGCTTTGCGTGTTTTCATTTGTTTCTCATTTTAATTTTTAAATTTTGAATAAAGAATAGACAAGGTTTAAATCTGTAAATAAACTTTTTAAGGAAACTAAATAGGTTTTAAACAATAAAGCCATGTTTGATTTCAAAATAACGTATCCCTAGACTTTGTTGATGTGTGTATATGTAGATTATTGTAGATAGAATAACTATTTTACATAAAATTATTTAAACATAAATTTAGATATAAAACTAAGTAGAAAATATATTAGTTGAAAATAGAACAGCCAGAGCAGTTTATCAGAAGCCATCATAAGAATTATTTTTTAAATACAACAGTTAACTCAGGACTATTGTATTTTTTTTATTATTGTCTATTCTATACATGAAAACCTAGCTAAAATCATGCACTATAAATTTATTGGTACACATAACATAGTCCTCCAGGCCAAATTTCGGCAACAGCGGCCAGTCTCAATGGAGACAAGCCATCTGCGCAGGACATTTATAGTGCTCAAGGGTGTGTGCAAATATTTCTATTTCATCACTCTGATGATCCGATGGGACGATAAGCAACACAACCGGAAACCGGATTTATGTGCTCTCTGCGGCACAGGGGCATAATACAACCAACTCCCATACTTTGGGCCGATACCGAGAAATTATTCTTTTTATAGAAAAGTCCCAAAATCATTTGGCCCATCCCAGGATTTGCACCCAGGACCTCGTTTACGGCGTCAAATGCAGTCATAATACTTAGCGCTATATAATCTACTATTTATGTGATAATTGATGGATAGACCTACCCATTATCACCTAAACACTAGGGACATATTGAGGATATTTAGGGAGAGAAGTAGAGATTAGACATATAATCCCTCGGTGATTTCCTGTCATAAATTAGCTATACAACTAATAACTAAAATGGTTGACTCATATATACAAACCAGCCATTTATCTTCCAATATTTTGTTTTCATCATTTTCTTGTGAAGTGACTTGTTCGGTTGATTGACTTTCATATTCTTTACTGTTTTCTGTCATTCTACAAATATACAAGTGGTCTCACATTCGTATAAAACCAGTTAAAACTATTACAACCTAACCTCGCTTGCTTACATAACCTACAAAATTAGTGAGATTTAAGAAACGTATTGAACTATTAATATGTTACTTATTAATACTATCATTCGTAAATTTAAAATTTTGTAGCAAATTATTTGATCTTTTTCAAAATTAACTATAATCCGAAAAATATAAATTTAATCTTAATTTGACAGCCACTCAGGTACACATGACAATCAGCTGACGAGCAAAGATAATATAATAAATTACAATTACATAATCTTTGAGTGCACCAATAATAACCCTGCCTATAATTTATATGGTCATGTTCCAAATTTAAAGATTCCCATTAACTTTTCTTCTTTGCTTCCATTCCCTTACTCAGAACTTTTCGAAGTATTAATTTGTTTTATAACATCCAATGGCATCAAATTGTGATGTTACGTCTGAATTAGGGTTGTAACGGAGGCCTCTTAGCGGAGGCGGATGCGAAGGTGACGGATTTCACCTCCGCGGACGCGGAGGTTAACGGAAGCGAATGCGAAGGTGAAAGTGGATGTGAAAAAATAGTATTTTATGAGTAATATTAATATTATTTTAATCTCAATAAATGAAGAATGAGCTGAAAGTGGGGCAATTTCAATTTGACTTCATAGAGAAGGAGGGACGCTTTATGATGAACTCCTTTTTCAAGAAGCTGGATAACCACAAATGGACCTGGGTAAGGTAAAACAAAAAACGAGATAGACTTTATTTTGTCGACGATAAAACAGATGTTTAATGACGTCTTTGTGATCACAGGCCATTGAACCATAATGTCAAGCTCCAGAGGTCCCGACTCATAAATTCTATGCTCCGACCTTTACCCATCCACGTCGAAAACCCGGAACCGGACAGGTTCGTAGAAGCTGTCATACGGCTGGGTCTTTAAGGCCCGCCGTACAAACAGAACCAAAAATATCTCTGACTAAACCCTGCAGCTAAAGGAAGAAAGACGGAAAATGGTTTTGACATCTTCTGATGATGCTACCGGATACCGGCAGCTCAACAGACAGATCTAGACAGTCTTTGACTCGCGACACGCGCCCAATTAATACAAAATGTATTAAAAAGCCATCGAGTGGAACAAAGGCTCTAAAGTGTTAGCAAGAGAACTGTCTGTAGAAAAGAGCCAACTGACGAAGCTGAAGACTGAGGATGGCAGAATCGTCACGTCTAGACCTGAGTTGCTGGGAGAGATCGAGAGGTTCTATGGACAGCTGTATACGAGAACCCAGTCACCTGTCGATAGTGCCTCAGATCCCGGAGCACGACTAACCCGAGACTTCACCAAAGTCATCCCGGACGTCAGCATGTCCGAGATAGGAATCCCTCTCAAACAGCTTAAGAACAACAAGGCGCTTGGTGATCATGGAGTTACAGCAAGTTACAGCTTCTAGCTCATCTACGGGCCCTTCAGAAGTTATTGAACTCCGTCATACTAGAAGGTCAAACGCCACAAGTATGGCACAGAGGTGCCATACTTGTGGCACTCTTCTTCAAAAAAGGCGAAAAAACCCTCTTGAAGAATTACAGACACATCACAATTTGTCCATCAGTGGGCGTAATTCGGCTGATATGATGATGATGACAAAGGTGGAATTGATGCCAAAGGCATTCTCTGCCAGTCGACCTTTGGGTGATGCAGAGATATATGATTATGCCGTAAATAAACCTCCGTTATAACTCCGCAAAAAAACGGCGGAGGCGGAGGCGAAGGTACGATTTCATGCGGAACTTCCGCAGTAACGGAAGCGGAGGCGAAGATCCGTTACAACCCTAGTCTGAATGTTGGTTAAATTTATCGCACGTATTTGCAAGTCACATCTGACTTTGGCAAAATTGTCGTCATCGGCTCATCGGCATAACTTGCCGTTTGGAAAAAGAATAATAATAAATTATCTGACGAACTTCAGTTATTTAGTTATACGTAAAAAATATAAATTTCCGCCCATGATATAGGTACATATTTTAGTAGCTGAAAGTCTTTTTATTCTTTTAAGTACCTAGTTATGAAATTTATGAAGAAAGTTTGCTGTACATACTTGAAACATATAAGTATCCTAGGTAGGTATACTAACTTAATGCTTTGAAATAGAAAACGCATTATCGAGTGGGTAAAATGTATGATAACCGAATACAGTTCGTTAAATAGCAATAAAGGGTCTGATATTTTTTCCGAATCATTACTGACTATTATAGCTGGCTTTTTTATAGGCAATCTGCAGTTTCTTTAAGCCAGTTATTTTGCCAGTACCCTATAATGAAAGGCTACTGTTCTTCTTCTTTTTTCGAATGGCAAGTTATGCCGATGTCGACAATTCTGCCAATGACAGATGTGAAATGGGAATACGTGCGATAAATTTAACCAAAATTTTCAATGTTATAGTTAAATGCGTATCTTGGCGATTAGGCTAAAACAAAACATTCAGACGTAACAATCACAATTTGATGCCATTGCATCTTATAAAGCACATTAATACTTCGTAGAGTTCTGGGGAAGGGAATGTAAGTAACGAGGAAAAGTTGATGGGAATGGGAATCTTTAAATTTGGAAGGAGTTCGTATAAATTATAGGCAGAGTTATTATTGGTGCATTCAAAGAAAATGTGGTCCAGTGAACCCTCGTCCAGCCCACACTCACAAAGGGATGAATCCCGAATCCGTATTTTGTGTAGAAAAACAGGTGAACAACAGAAACCTAAGCGTAGTCTACAAACAGTTGAGATCACGCATCTGGAGGTCTTTTTATATTTATGAAACCAAGGCGTTAACACAATGTCCGGTTGAACTTCATAATAAAAGCCACCTTTGCTCTTGCTAGAAATATCCCAATAATTTTGCCATGCTTGTTTTAAGATTCCTTTGGGAAGATTCTGCAGGTCATATCCATAAAAACAATAGAATCTATCATCTATAATTTGGGATGTCACAGCATCCTTGGCCAATTTGTTCATTCCCCTTAATACCACAGTGGCTGGGGATCCATACAAGTTGAACAATTTTTTCCTTTGCAGAGCAAGGCAAGAGGGATAAGGCTACTGTTATTGGCAAATTGCCAATGGCAATCTACCTTTGTTTTGACAGCTGTCTGACTGATAAGTTTTGACATTTGCATGTGTAGATGAATCGTGTTTTCAGTGAACTTTGTACGTCGTATCGATAATTATTTACTTTTGACACATTGAATATAGTGGATACAATAATATAGGTCTTTGAAAACAAAATACTTTAACTAGGTTGTGTAAAATAAACATTTAGCATGTCACTAAACAAACTAGTTGGTGGAGACTGTGGTGGCAATAATTCTTTAGTTCAACTGTCTAATATTGTTCGACGCGATGCATCGCTACCTCAAACTTCACAATCAGATAAGTTTGTCCAAGAATTTATGGCTCAGAATTCACAAATACCACAAACATTCAACATGAATACTTTACTCCATAATTTACCTCTAGAAAATAATAATGTTCAAAAAAATACTGCTTCTACTTCATCCCAGTTACCACAAATTAGTACACGAATGAATAGACCATGGACAGCAGGCCCGTCTCCTTCCTTCATGCCTCAGCAACATATGATGCCTGGCTTTTTTATGTCACAGCGACCTATGCAAAATTCTCGCCCATCAAATGTTGAAATAACATACATCAATGAAGATGATCTTAAAACTGAAAACGCAGATCTCAAAGCTAAAGCACAAGAATATGTAGATAGTGTTAAAGACGATAATGATATGGCTTACAATCAATTTATGTCTTTCATGAAGAAAATAAGTGCTGGAGAATTGAACTTTGGTGAGGCTATGGAAACGGATCAAAAGAAATATAATAGAGAAGAAATATTAGATGAAATGGCTGAGAAATATAAAGAAGAGTGGGATAAACTTAGTGATGTAACTAATTACTGGGATACAGAGCAGGCAAATGGAATAGCAAAAGAATATACATTTACTGAAGGCAACATTATGTTGGAAAATAAGAGTGCTCTTGAAATAGGGAAAGAAAAGCTAAAGATGGGTGATATTCCAGGAGCTGTCCTGTGTTTTGAAGCAGCTGCACAGCAGCAACCTGATTCTGCTGAGGCTTGGTTCCTATTGGGCACTACTCAAGCTGAAAACGAACAAGATCCTTTGGCTATAACAGCATTGAAAAAGTCTTTAGCAATAAATCCAACACAATTAGAAGGATATATCACACTTGCTGCTGCATACACTAATGAAAACATGCCAAAATATGCATATTCATCCTTATTAGACTGGTTGAGAGCCAGCCCTAAGTACAGTGACATACTGCCTCAAGATGTTGACCCTAAAAAAATGGACATCAAAGCTCTCGAAGCTCATGTCAAATCATTATACATGAAGACAATACAACTGAATCAAAACCAAATTGATCCTGATGTTCAAAATGCTTTGGGAGTTGTTTTCAACATCAGTCAAGAATATGATAAAGCAGTGGACTGCTTCAAGACTGGTCTAATGGTAGATAATAACAATGCAAAACTGTGGAACAGGCTTGGAGCTACATTAGCAAACAGTGATAAGTCTGAACAAGCGGTGGATGCTTATCATCAGGCATTACACATAGAGCCAGGATTTATCAGGGCAAGGTACAATGTTGGTATTACCTGTATGAATTTGGGTGCACACAAGGAGGCTGCAGAGCATTTCCTCGTTGCCCTTAATCAGCAAAATAGAGCCAAAAACATGTTTCCAGATTCATCTAATATGGATACTAGCTCTTCAACAATCTGGACAACATTGCGAATGGTTTGCTCTTTCATGGGAGAACATGATGTTGCAAAATTAGTGGATGAACGGAACTTGACAGAACTTAACAAGTTTTTTAAAATAGAGTAGGATATATTTATCACTAATTATATTATATAAGTGGTGTATGGATTTTTATAATTATTACTGGTGACATTCAATGGTTATATGAATATTCTTGAACACAGATAATAAATGAAATATTTTATATGATATGCTATCTATTATGTGATTAGGAAGCATATTATGTCATATAATAATAACTGATTAAATTAACTAATCATATTTGGGACTGAATAACAATAAAATATTTTATACTAATTTTATTTCTTAATTTTGAACATGTAAAAAACTGCAATCTGTGTCTTTTAGAGGACATCTTTGTGGATGATTGTTATAGAACCAACATGGTTTCTGCTGAACTTTTATTTGAACTGGTTTATTTTTTCTATTCTTAGTATTGTTGTTTACTTCACTAATTGTCTTAGGATATCTTAATTCTACTTTGCCATTCTGAACTTTAAATATATGATGATTATTCTTAAGCAGAGTTTGAACTCCACCACACTCTGATTTTAGAATACTTAACTGATCTTTAGGTATAAGTTGAACAAGCTCATTAAGATCAGCTGTCTTTCCTATACACCATTCTGATTCAACCGAAGAACATCCTTCTAATAGATACCTGGTTATACAGTCAACAATTGAATTGATTACATTCTTATCTATCTGGGTGCAATTCCTCACCCTTTCAATTGCTTCTCTGGCTTTAAAATCTATTTCCACACAGCTGTTTTCAGATACACTTGTGTCATTTAATAAATCATCTATAATTGAACAATATTGTGTATATTCATCTTCAGCATACATTCTGCCACTACTAACAAGACAAATTCTTTTAGTACTTGGGATTTTTAGTCTATCAGTGCCTATTTTAAAGCCACAATTAATACATAACTGTTGTATATATTCTAAATAGTCAATGTATTGACTTTTTTGTGAATTCTTCCGCTGATATTTACTACCATCAAAGTTGTAAGAACAACAAGGAAGCAGAAAAAAGTTGCATTTGTAGGAACTTTTAGCTGTTATTACTGGTATCCATGGTGTGAGTTCATCTGAGTGGTTTCCTATTATCCAGTCCATTTCAGGAAATACAGAGGTGTCAGACGGTGTTATGGTTTTTTCCTAAAACATTTTAAAGTATTAAGTGAAAGTTATATTTTACAAGGACACAGATTTTAACAAAGAGAAAGATTAACCATGATTACCTACTTCTAATTTCACATCCTCAGGATACATGTCCCAAATATTTCGTTTTCTAACATCCAGACCAAGGCCTTTATGTCCTTCCTTTGTTAGGATATAGACAAGTAGACCATTGCCACAACCAAGGTCAACAAATGTTTGCGTTTTTTGTATACTATCAGCTTCCCAGATAAGCAACAAGTATGCTGCTATTGCTACATCCTCGTACACAAACTTAGATGGGTCTGTGCATTCTGGCCATATCTAAAAAAAAATAGAATACTGTTGCCATAGTATAAACAATAGCTTAAGCAATCTTCAAATTTAAAGACCATTCATATTAGGTATTTGAGTTTTGGGGTACAAGAATGAACTGTAGTATTGACTGCAATAGATAATATATTTTACCTTAACCATCTCTTTTCCATATTTTTCTTTCAAAATATTATACTTTTCATAATATTTAGTTTTTGATACTAGAGACAGGGATTCATTACAAATGTTTGGTTTTTGTTTGACATCCAGACTCTCAGTTCCCCATTTAATAAATTGTGGTAGCAAAGTGTTTACAAGCCAAGTATAGGACTTTGAATGTTCATCTGAAATACATTTCAATTATTACAAGATGTTACAAGTAGGACTTAGTAGCCATGATGCTATTCATAAGTTTATTCACAATATACATTACAATGTAATTGTTAGATTAAAGATCTTTCAATAAAATTGAATTGTATAAATTATAATATAGTTAATTAAAACTGTTAAAAGTTGATGATATTACAAATTCACTAGCAAAGCTTTTTAAGTCAGAATAAATCAAGCAACTTGCGAGGCAGAAATATGGTAGAAAAATGTTAACCAACCACTTTTAGTAGTTAACTTTACTCCAGCTTTATCCAAACATAAGGAATATGAGAAATTGGGACACAGATTCTGTTCATAGTGTTCTGGTGTGACATTATAAAAAAATGCTTTACAATTATTCTTTATTAAACAGACAAGTTGAAAGGCTTGATTATCAGTATACGTCTTAGGAAGAAGTTCAGTGAGAATAACTTCAATGGTTTCATCATCAACTGGTTTATCAAAAACATGTTTTATGACATTTAACTCATTCAAAATATTTGAAGTTATCTGTTCTATGTTCTCAACGGAGACCAGGGTTTGCAGTCTACTAAACGTTTCTGGCAATGTATGTGTGGTTTGATTCCACCTGCAAATCATTTTAAACCACATTTTGTTACCCCATAACCTTTTGTTGATAACATGAGGTTTTGTTAATAAAATATTAACAGCGTCCCAGAAAGAATCCTGGGTTAGCTTTGATGAAACATTAACCGTTGCGCTCATAATTTTGTTTTAAATCAATTATTACTTTTCTTTCACATACACTTATAGAAAGAGAATCTATCTAGCATAAGCATTAACTTCACAGTGTGCAAAGAGTATTTAACCTACAAGTGTGTTTACTTAATATATCAAAGAGAATAAATTTAACAAAATACATTTCTGTCACAGAGTATGTAATAACAAATAAGTTTGGTATTCATTACATATACTCTGTTTGGCAACACCAAGTTAACATAGTTTAGAAAAGAATCAGTAATACTTGTATGTTTGAAAAATATTACCTTTAAATAAGCGTTCTTAATTGACAACATTTCATATTTTTAACTGGCATGTATTATTGCGTTATTTAAAAGTAAATCCAAAACTAGGGCACCCATATTTTTCCTTTTTACGAAATTATGAACTTTTCATTCATAATTTCAACTTTGAAATTCGATGTATTCTAAAAAGACGTAAGCGGCAAATGACGTCATACATACGGTGGAATAGCCGTCGATCTTTGCTTTAATGTAACCCGTCAAAAAAAATCACTGTCTTGTCAAACTCGTTGGCGCCTAATCATGTGGTTACCAATACACTAACCACAGACGAGGCGGTATGGTCTTCGATCTTAGCCTGCCCAAAGTCGGCGAAAAAAAAAAATCTAAACTTGTGGAGTTTTGGCGCCAACGCGGAAAACACGCATCGAGGCTATGTTTTATTTTCAAAAAATGGTGTAAATTCGAGTTTTTATGTGTAAATGTGGTGGATTTTTAGACATAACAACTTCGACAACGTACACAAGTGGAGGAAAGTGCGATATTGCCGTGAACTGTGATTTTCCGTGTTGAAACCAAAACTCCATAGAAGCCTCTAGTAAAGTCTCCACTGCTTTACTGGCGTAGGACTATGACTTGACTGTGACGGACGTGACGGACATGACTGACTGTAGAGATGGGTAACTCAGGAGTGATAGATACAAAAGATATGAATCATTCCGTTTGTATCAATCACTCTTTGTATCCTTTCAGATCCGAATGTATCACTGTATCAGTGTATCTTTACAACTCATACGCTCACGGCGTCTCTATTTTATCTGTAGCAACGTGCAAACAGCAGATACATATCTAGCACTCTGATTCATTCACTTCTGATCATATCACTGTCTCACTGATGCATTGGATCGAGTTGAGCGAAGTGAGCCAGTGAGCAGCGCAGAGCAACTCTGTATCATGAGCGGATACAAAGATACAAAAGAGTGATACATATCCCAGTGATCGAAAGATACATATGAATCTTTTCTTGTCAGTGATACATTTTGCTCATCTCTGACTGACTGACTTTGAAACTACAATATATTACAACTGAAGACGAGGCGGTATGGTCAGACCTTAGCCTGCCCAAAGAGGGAAACAACATAAAAAAAAAAACTAAACTTGTTAACGTTTGTTTAATGTTTTCAATTACAAATTAAATTATAATCGTCAATATTAAATTCATTTCCTGTGTTATTATCCTTATTATGTTTCATTAAGTCACAATGAAAGTTTCGTAATTTAAAACCGTGAGTGACAATTGACAATTTGACATGTCTTGTTTGACATTAATGCTTTCGTTTAAAACATTGGAATGCTTAGGCAAAGGAACCTTGTCCGCCGTATAAGTGACGTCATCACACCTTTTTTAGTTTTTAATTTTTTCCTCAGAAATGAAGAAATAATAAAATATAAAAGAAATATAGATGAACTCAGGATACAAAAATAAAGAAATGGTATTTTTGTTTTAAGGTGGTGTCAGTTTTGAAATGTCAATTATATGACCACCACCGTACAAAGTTAAAACTTTTTTCGCAAAGATCATATTTTATGCGTCAGAATCTCGTCACAGTCCGCCTGAGTAGCAACCAAATCCCTATCACCATCGGCCGGAAGTTCTGATGAACATCTCTATTGTCGTACACAACTAAACTGGAAAATATGCCATTATTTCAATATTATTATTTATTAGCTGAGTTTCATGAGTAATCGCACCGTATTTGCTCTTGTCCTTTGTAAGTTTGAAGTGTATATCAGGCCTAACTGTTTGCGTTCCAGGGATGGGTTTGAAGAAAGTGTGAATTTATTGCCTGATGCCTCACTGTTTACACATGTCAAGCAAGTTGTCATCAATTTTATGATCTGTGGGGAGTTTCTTTGAAAATATTTATTTATTATATTTTTGTTTTACAAGTTTTAATGCTTAATTAGAGTATCTCGAACATTATTGATACCGGTATCAAGCGCTGCGCTTCATGATACCAATAAACTTAATAAAAATTGTTTCGTACATGTAGGTAATGTCATACACTGAGCTTGAACATGGCTATCAAGGCTTACGGCAAGCAACTCAGCCTCAATTTTACGTCGGAGGCGACGGAAATCTAGTGCCAATAAGATCATCCGTAAGTTAACAAGCAAAGAATCATTGCATAGAGTAGTGTTCGTTGTCGGAACAGAACAGAAAGGCCCTGTAGATAAACAGAACATTGACCTTTTCCACTGTAGAATTATAGAATAACAGTTCTGTTATGTAAACGAAACACAGGAACAGCAGAATAATACAAACATTACTCGATTGTATATGAAGCCAATCTAATGTAAATATTGGTTCAACTAATATTGTCTCAGTAAATTTTCACACATGACCCACTGATAATGATAATTTTAGTACTATTACTACCTAAATATTGTGTGCAAGACGTTAACAGCTAATTATCTTATATTATATGAACACAATAGATTATTATATTTATAGCTTTATATTATGCTGACAATGACAAGTGAGGTAATGTAGTATGTTAATTTATGTCAAGTTTATCTTAGTTATCAAGTGCAAAGTTGTCAACCAATAGGTGGCAAGGTTGCCTGTATGGCTTATCATATATTTTGATATGATACAGTTGTACGTTGATAGTGATGGAGTGGCGGTGGTTGAAAGATTGGTGGCGTTTAAAAAGATGGAGGAACAAGGAGAAGAAGGGGCAGAGTGATGATGACATTTGTTATTGTGATGACTGTCTGCCTGATGTAAGATTATATTGGCTCTGTTTGTGTCACACATTCTCCATTTACAAATAATTTGAATAATTTATTTAAATGATTATTCTTTAGGTGTGGTTTTCAAACAAGTTGTTGTGATCTCATGTTGTGTTTAAATGTGCTCTTTAGGTGGAACTTAATTTAATTAAATTTACTTTTTTATGTGCAATGGCAGAGTGAGTACAGTTTGACCCTGATTTAATTAGTTTAACTTTTTGGCTCACCTAATGAAATTAATATCTTCATAAATCACTTTGTACACCTCAGGGTCTGAGGCTCAATTTAAATATAATTAATTACTGATTAATGTTAATACAGATTCTGTAACCTTGTAATAAATAATATTATATTAATTATTTTGTGACAAATAAATTATGTATAAATTTAATGTTGCTGTGTTAGTTTAAACATTAACCAGTAATGAGCAGTATGACTTGCACATGTATTTGTATAATTTTATTGTGTATTGTTCTTACATTTTCTATAGTCATGAATAGTGTTCTATAGTTAGGAATTTTATACATGCATGATTTTGCCTCCGTCAGGTGTGTATTGATATTCTGAATAGAATGTTTAAAGTTAGTTGTGATTGTAAA
This sequence comes from Pseudoips prasinana, assembly GCA_951640165.1. Classification (NCBI taxonomy): domain Eukaryota; kingdom Metazoa; phylum Arthropoda; class Insecta; order Lepidoptera; family Nolidae; genus Pseudoips; species Pseudoips prasinana. The sequence continues at coordinate 9,955,550 of OX621241.1, read as the reverse complement.
TATGGACAAAATGCATGTGGATTACCCCACAAATTTTCATGGCATAATAGCTGAGCATTATCTGTTAACAATGTCAACTGAATTAAAATGATGACTAGAGACTAAATTGATTTCCCATACATGAAAGAACAATTACAACTATGACTTACATACATACATAGACTCACGCCTGTTTCCCAGAGGGCCTTTGATAGATCTTTGCACACCTCTTTTGCCTTGTTTACTGTCATTCATTTCGGTCATATTCTGACCTGGCCTTTTTTGAGTTTTGACTTTTCCATATATAATAAATTTTAGGTTGTTTTAGGAGGAAAGAAAGAAATCAATTTATTCTTGACCAACACAGATACAAAAGAAATAAATAAAAATCAAACATATGTATATATTGTTGCATCCCTGTATCAGCCATTAAAACTGACCCTAGTGCAGCATTAGCTACAACAAGTTATTTATTGTTGTAGTGCTGATTGCTGTTTGTGTATGTTATGCAAATATAGTGTAAAAAAATAAATTAATCATTAATAAATACTATTGGATAATGCTGACAGGTAATAGAGTACATAAAAAATAAGTTTTGTATTTATATAAGTTTGCATTAAATTGGCAAAGGCATCCTCCAACTCTCTCCATTGGAATCTGTCATTCGTCCAGTTCATCCTCCCATCTCATAACTTGTCATCCCCGGTTTCAATGGCCGTCTCTGGGGTACCACAGTGTCACTTGCAATTCTCTAATCTAATTATAATTATTAGATGTATCAAAAATGAGTAGAATGTGGATATTGTGTGAGTCAATATTTCGCGTATGAAGAAGTATTGTCAATGTATTTAATTATTAACTGCATGATATAATTTATTATTCTGTTCAATATACAACAAATACTTTTATTAAAATATTTGTTAAAACAAGCTAGGAAGAAACAGGACCATGCTAGGTTCTGCCTTCCATGTTTTTTTTAAATTGGTGATGACTATCCATGTTTTGCAGGTTTATTCTTGCTAAGCCACTATTGTGAACCATCCTACCTATATTTTGAGCTTCTCTGTCTAACAAGTCCAAAGTAGCTATATGATACTTCTCAGAGCCATCCCACTGATGAGCACAGTGTCCCAATGGGGTGCTTTAGCTTTGTGTAAAGTGAGGTTATTCCTTTGTGAAATACTTCTATCAAATTTTTTTGCAGTAATGTTCCACTTTCCCATCCTCATTATCTATATGTGCTCTCCGAGGCACAGCAGTGTATAAATACCGGCAAATCCCAGACTCCGGACTGATACTAAAAATTTTCTTTATACAAAAATCCCAAAATCATTGAGATAAATAAATACATATTTAATAACTGAGATGAACATAGTATACCAGCAACGTACACTGGTCCACATCGGGACTAAGTGCAGAAACCCCATATTCATTAACATATTAGTGTGACATAATGATGATAATGAGTATACCAGCAAACACTTTTATTAAAAAAGCAGGCCGAAAATTTAGAGCTGAATTTCCTTTACCATGAAATACATAAGAAATTGCGGACAAATTGCCAAGCTAATTATAGTGTGTAAAGAGTCCAGCCCATTTCCATGTTTCAAACTTGTAAACTTATTAGCTACCTAATTTTAAAGTCATATATAGGTTATAAATATCAATAGGCGTCAAAGATCAAGCAGTATGTAGTTGTGTTTTGTTTTACTAGACTAGGCTTTAGGCATAAAACCATCATCTCCATCAACATGAGTTGCACTTAATAAATTACAGCAAGTGTCTAATTAATCTCAATTTTATAACGTCTGTAGGGCGAGTTGGATCTGTGCGAGTCCCTCGAGCCGCAGTGCGATGGCGGCAAGAAGGTGGTGGTCGGCGTTTGCGCCATGGCCAAGAAGTCGCAGTCCAAGCCCATGAAGGAGATCCTCACGAGGCTGGACGAGTTCGAGTACATCAAGATGCTTGTCTTCCCTGAGGAGGTTATCCTTAAGGTTCTCCACATTTCCTAACATTATTAGTAGAACAAAATATCCCAGGATTGTAAGCAGAAAATTGGATGAGTATTAATAATAAGATTTCTTTTTTTTTTCGAAGCAAAAGTTTTATGCCTTTGCCTATGCATACGCTTTGAAGTGATATAAATAATATAAGAGTCAAATTTGATTTTTCTTTCCATGTATAGTATAATATGATCAACAATAAATTCTTAAGAGATGCACAAAATTTGCACAATGTATTTTGTTTTACTATCAATCATCAAAACATGTTTTATATCCATGATTAACCCTGAATAGTTCATAACTACTTTAATGGTTGTTTTAACACACATAACATATTTTATAACGATACTAACACCAACATGAGGTTCGCAAACTTTGTACCTATTACATGTTTATGCTTAATACACACATACAAAGGACTGACACTGGCTCGAAAACTCATCAACGAGAACTACCTAATCCATATAAAATGTAATTTTTCCTATTTTACGCAATTATTTTTACAGATAAAGTACTGAGTCTACGTTCTTTAGTCACTCACATTTTTTTTTAATTTATCTATTTGCGCTACTTCCAATCCATATCAACAGAACTTCTTGATAACTATCTCGAAAAGCTAAAATACTTTTCGATGCATTTAATTAGGTACAGTTAAGTATTTACTTAAATGTATCGGAAATGTAAATTAAGTTAAGTAATTGACTTGTAATCATGGCTGAATAGATTTGGCCATTGGTGATAGATGTTAAAAAACGTGTCAAAATAATGATGCAAAAATATCCTTTTACTGTGCATTCATCATTGTTTGACGCGATTGTGTCACGCACGTGCGATTTAAACAATAATACAAATGTAATCAAAAGTTTGGGAACCTTCGGTTTAGCCTTCATCCAGTTTCCATTGAATGGCTGCATACGGGCATTGTTTTTGTGGCCAGTGTCAAGTGAGGAAATCCTCAGCAATGAAGGTTTCTCACTTTGACAGTGTTCCTACATTAACGCATATTGCATCTGTTTGAACAACACTAACCATGCTAAAACTCACTAATCATTTTCCAGAATAGCCTTTATCAAAAAAATAGGTAAAAATAATTTAAATACATTACAGCAACCGGTAGAAGAGTGGCCTATCTGCGACTGTTTGATATCTTTTCACTCGAAAGGCTTCCCTTTGGACAAGGCCATACAGTACGAGACATTGCGGAAGCCATATGTTATAAACAATCTTCACATGCAATATGATATTCAGGTAATAAAGTTACATACATAGCATAAAACATAGTCTAAAAACGAGTACCGCCAACGCCACGACGGAGGATACACTTCTATTACGAAAACCAACCTTATCACATACATATTAAAGACGGCTTCAAAGTCAAAGGGTATCTGAAACAGTGGCGTTGACTGTACGTGTAACGATCGGCATAATTGTATTATGTTGTATACGTACATTACTCTGACGTCAGTGGGTTATTTTTTGCAGGATCGTAGAAAAGTATACGCGATTTTAGAGGGCGAGGGTATAGAAATACCGAGGTACGCAGTTTTAGATAGAGATTCGCCGGATCCGAAACGTGAGTACTTTGTTTTCATATTGTTTTCTATACGGGAATCGTTTTGTTGTGTTAGAATGCATATTCATATTATATACAAGCCAGCCGTCCCGGCCTCACACAGATAGAAGAAAGATAATTAAAAAATTGTTTAATTAACATTGTGGGTACTACATAATGATACGATTAACATATAGTAGGTATATTATTTTATATATCATCGATAGTTTTCTCAGCGTACGTTTTATAATTAATTTGTGGTACCTTAGGTTCCATTGCCGTAATTTGCGTCAAAAACTATTTTAATGAAAATTAATATTGTCGCTTTTAAAGTGTGGATGGGTGAAAGAATTTTTAAATTAAATTATTTTGTTCCTTGAGTTTATCCATTACAAACAAACATACTAAAAATCAAATCTTTCTTGATTAGAATTCCACGTGCGTTTTGTATACACACAAATAATAAGGGAAATATTATTTTGATAACAGCATGTAAGTATCTATTTCATGATTTCAGTTGGGTAGTTAATTCCAAGATACCAAATTGATTATTGTTTAAACACTGATACTGATTCCACTTCAGATTGATGGTCGAGGGCATCCATAATATAATTTAAAGTTTCTTTAATTGTATGGAAGGCCATTTTGGAGGAATGTCAATAAGTGCTATATTAAATACGATTTCTTTTGATCGCCTTAATAAAAGAAATATAAGATAAGTATTATAAGATGCAATGGCATCAAATTGTGATTGTTCCGTCTGAATGTTTTATTTTAACCTAATCGAGAAGATACGCAATTAGCTATAACATATATGCAATTTCACATCTAACATCGGCAGAATAGTCGACATCGGCATAACTTACCATTTGAAAAAAGAAGAAGAAGAATAAGAAATAACAAACGCTTTTTTTATGTATGAATAAAGTCACCCTGGGTCATTGGGGATGAACTATGCTCCTTGCTTAACATCAATACTCTTGTTTACTAACTTAGTTGTAGTCGTCGTAGGTATGAAGATGTGTTAGCTTATACACTATTTAGGCACGCCCCCTACAAAATGGACCGATTATGATCTCGCTGGAAGCTGCTGGATGCGGGTAATACAATACCGGCATTTGTGGAATTTTTTGGGGCCTTTGTCCAGCAGTGGGCTCCGTCCGACTGTTAAAATAATGATTTTTTTGAGGGTTCGCTTACTCTGGACAAAACAGTATCGTAGAACTTGACGCAAAAACAGAACATTAGTGTTTGACCTTCCCGAAGTGAACACAATATTCTGCATAACTAAGGCATAGGTGTACATTACAATCATAGACTGAATATTACAAAATATTAAATTACATATTCGCAATACAAACTATTTAAAACTGATACACTATTTGTTAACATGGTCTGTGCTTAACACAGTCTGGAACATGGCGACGAATACTTATGTATCTCGAAGTAGAGACGCCAGAACATCAAGCTACCCCAATCTGTCAAATTTCCCCAATTGAAAGTGAACCTTATGCTTTTGTGATAAAGTTGAAAATCTATAAAAGAAATTTGAAAGATTAGGTACTGTACAACGATCGACCAATGAAATCACTGAAAAACACACAAGTAGGTACATATAACTATGAGCATGGGAATTAATCGAACACTGCAGAAATACAGTCTTTGTAGCCATGTTAGGCACTAGTTAAGACTATGGGCTCATGGAGTATTTAAAAAGAAATAACATTGCAGACCACGAGTTGGTGGAGTCCGAGGACCACGTGGAAGTGAACGGCGTCGTGTTTAATAAGCCGTTCGTCGAAAAGCCGGTATCAGCGGAAGATCATAACATTTACATTTACTATCCCACCTCAGCGGGTGGTGGTAGTCAGAGGCTATTTAGAAAGGTAAGAGATTGGTGTACCAGGGGGGCTATCTATAGGGCATCGTGATCGTGATTGCCATTCAAATAGATGAAGCTGAAAAATGCCTAGATCATTAGTTCAATCGGCTACAACGTTAAAAATTGATTCCGGACCATTTATGACGTCACATGTGGCTATTAAAGCCGAACGAACGAATGATTTAGCCATTTTTAACCTTCATCTCTTTGAGCGTCGTTTCCGATCACGGGTAGTAAATCTAGGTCAAATCCATATGCAAAGTTCTGGTATCTTAAATCGCGGCTGAATGTTTGTTTGAATATATTATATAAAGTGTATTTGAACTGTAACCCTTGTTAAAATAATATTTTGACTATTTACAGCGGGTTTATAAGATCAAAAGCTTTTTAATTTTAATTTGTGGACCTATACATATATTCAGGCATTACTTGTAAAACACAGCGTCGCAGCACCATAAGCAGCGACTTTTGTTCTACAACTTTTGATAATTTGATATATTTTAATTTCGTACAAAAATAAGTATTAATTTAATTACATTTATATACCCTTGTGAGGGTGCGGGTGCACCGCTAGCGCCTTTGAACTTGACCCATTTCTCTAGTCGCCAGTCGTCCGTGTAATTTGTTTTCATGTATTGAGTTATGTCCGAACTCGTAGAACAAAAGTAGTTGCTTATGCTGTTAGCTATCTCGTCCTGCGAGGTTGTTGGTGTTTTACAAGTAACTGTATATTTCACAATATGTTTTACTATCTATCACGTGAAAATAATGGCTGTAGATTATTCTTGAAACATTAATTAGTAGGTCACGCATGCCACACCTTAGTGCTTACGATAATCCACGTGGGAATTGGATTGTAGCGTGTCTATTGTACCAATGAGTATTAAATACACGTCACCTAAAATAAAACCGAACATTGTTTATTTACTTGGCAACGGTAATGAGAATATCTCATGTCTGTTAAAAATAAATATCTGACATATAAATTTTAAATGTTGAAAATATGACAAATAGGGTATGACAAATATGTCAAATAGACAAATAGGGTAGCTATTATATTATTAGCAACATTATAGGGTACGAGTTGGTTGGCGTGGTTGGTAGGTACTTGAGTTTCATGCCTCAGGTTTGATTCCGCCCCAGGACAGATATTTTGTGCGCGTGAACATATCTGTTTGTCCTGAGTCTGGACAAACAGACGTGTTTGTCCAGACATAATCCATCATCATAGATTAAATGTCTTTGGCGCACAATCCAATGGAAATAAATAATATTTTAGTAGATTAGGTGTACAATATTATGGAGAAACGAAGTAATTTGAAGAAATATACATAATATCTATCATTCCTTGATTTGGGTACATGTACGTCAAAATTTGATTAATTTTAGTGTAACATGTACTGAACTGACAGATTGGCGTCATCTGGATTATCAAAATGATGGATTCCATATCTTTATGTTTCAATGATGTATTATGCTAATCGGTACATTATAAAACAAAAACGTGGTAATGAAATGGTGTCTAGCAGTGGTGATCTGCTAGACACCATTTCATTACCACGTTTTTGTTGTGTGTTCAAGTCTTAAAATAGTGAATATTTTATTCCGATACGTCACATAAAAAGGCGTCTTCCTCAACTTGCAGTATAATGAATGAATAGTCAATATATCTTATTATATTGACTTTTTTCTATGGTGGATAATTGATATCTACCATGGTACTCTTTGTAAAACCTATCATCTCGTCATCGCACATGAAAGTTAGCGCCCAAAAAATTCCCTTTAAAATATTGTTAAACGACATGTCTATGAAACACGGATATTTGCTTGAATTTTATGCTGTCCTGCAATTGTGGATTTCTTTGGGGGATGCTTTTTTCTTTACTACACTTTTTTGTTTATTCTATTACAGATAGGGAGTCGTAGTAGTATATATTCGCCAGAATCAAGAGTAAGAAAAACAGGGTCATTTATTTATGAAGATTTTATGCCAACCGATGGTAAGTGGAAAACTGAATAATATAATAAAAAATTATATATTAATATAAATTAATAACATAATATTATATACTTTTCTATGGCTTTAGAGAGGCATATCTATAAGGCAGAGACTGCCAACCATCGGCTACGTTTGAAGACACGTGGGCGAAAATAGGACATCTTGAAAGTGATTCCGTAGATATTTCTTAAAATAAATGGCATATGAATAAGAGATAATCTACTAATATTATAAATGGGAAAGTTTGTGTGTATGGATGTATGTTACTCTTTCGCGCAAAACATACGGAACGGATTTTCATGAAACAAAAAAATAGCTCATATATCCAAATAACACATAGGTTATAATTTATAAAGTTTAACCCAGGTAAAACCGCGGGGCACAGCTAGTCGAATTATAAGTGGCTAGAATATGGTTTGATTGCGACGTTACCAGTTAAAGGTCCATGTGTCCATCGCCTATGTGTTAATCCAGGATATCAGCTAACTCCATACCAAATGTTATTAAAATCGCTCCAGTCGTTTAGACGCGAAGAAGCAACAAAGATACACACTCACAAACATTCGCCTTTATAATATTAGTGTGATTAAAAATTACTTACATATCGTATGGGCAGTGGTTACCCTAGTGTCAGAGTTATTCATGCCGTCCAGTAGGCCTCTGACAAGGCTTGACGTCTCTTGCCAAATGGCTACAACCGGGATCGGCAGAAGTGGTTTTGGGTCTTAGTGAAACCGCCCTGATTCATGGTTTGGAATATCAAAGGTACTGTCGTTTAGCGCGGATTACTTGCAAGTTTTATTTGCAGGATGGCTTGAGACCCTGCTTGCCTCTATTGTCTGATAAAGCAGTTGTAGCCTCCTATGCTAACTGTAAACGTCATAATGAAAAAAAGGGCCAAGTGCGAGTCGGACTCGCGCACGAAGGGTTCCGTACCATTATTTGGCAGAAAAGCTTGTTTATGGCCTCTAGCCAATATCGACGAAAAAATACGGCTAAACATTTTTTTTTAGTATTAGTTGGTATAGCTATAATAATCTGGTTAACTGTGCGGAATACGCCGGGACTAGTCCTACTTCCTACTAATATTATAAAGGCAAAAGTTTGTGAGTGTGTATGTTTGTTACTTCTTCTCGTCTAAACGCCTAGAGCGATTTTAATAAAATTTGGTATGGAGTTAGCTGACACCCTGGATATGTATACATACAGTTTAATGCAGATAAAACCGCGGGGCACAGCTAGTATTTAATAAATTGCACCTCAACAGGTACAGATGTAAAGGTGTATACTGTGGGCCCGGACTACGCACACGCCGAGGCTCGGAAGTCCCCCGCACTCGACGGGAAAGTGGAGCGGGACTCTGAAGGCAAAGAGATTCGGTACCCGGTAATACTGTCCAACCAGGAGAAGTTGATATCGAGGAAAGTGTGCTTGGCTTTTAAACAGACTGTTTGTGGGTTCGACTTGCTTCGGTGAGTGTTTGTTTTAACCAACTACAAAAGAAAGAGGTTATCAATACGAGTATACAAGGTGTAACGTAAATAATTCAAAATAAAGTCGTAGCTTAAGTATCTCTAATTACCCATAAAACTGAACTAACTATCCAAACCGAGTTTGTGAAATACGAAAAAAATGCATTAGCTAATCGTGATTCTTTTATGAGGAGTCAATATCTCTATATTAGGGTAGAAGTCAAAATAATCAACCGCAACTCACGTGAAATCCAGTTGGTAACGTAACTCACATGTACAAAAATGTAACTCACGGAAAAATTAGGAAGCATTCAGATTGAAACAAAATACTTTACAAAGAATAACTTTTATTAAAGAATATACGCATGTTGTTTTCTTTTTCACTCATTTCTGCGATTGGTTTTCTAACAGTTTTCATGTATTCTCTATGCTTTTTCTTCATATTTTTCTTTATCCTTTTTTAGTTTTTCCCTGTATTTTTTTTGCCTTTCGGCCGTTGACATTGGCGCCATCTGAAAATATATCTTGTTTGTTAAATATTACTTAAGGGAAGTCAATATTTTTCTTAACAGGGTAGATTCACATTTTTATAAAAATTTGCAATATAAGTTATTCTTTTAACATTTATCGTCGTCAAAGATAAGTATCAAGGACCTTACAAGCTTGGTTAGAACAAGATACCATTTTGAAAGACAACATCGCAAAAGAGGTAGAGCAACCATTTAATTCATACTCTTTTCCAATCCGAAAAAGTCGCAGGTCTTTGGGTAGAAATCAATATCATCATCATCATCAGCCTTTTAATATTCCCACTGCTGAGACATAGGCCTCCTCTCTAGGAGAGGGAAGGGGCCGAAATCCACCACCCGGGCCAGGTTGGTGAATGTCACATGTCTTCGAATTTTTGGTTCTAGACCATGCCGGTTTCCTCAGGATGTTTTCCTTCACCGTTTTATTTGGTCTTCAGCAATGGTGATGAAATAAATTACTCAAAGTAATGCCCTGGCTGGATTTGAACCCGCGACCTACAATTCGTAAATCGGAGCCGTTACCACTCGGCCGAATGGTAACGGCTCCGACTTACGAGTTGTGACCATGGCGGTGGGTAGAAATGCTTCAAAATAAATGAAATATGATTCGGAAACAAAATATTTTTTTTGTTATTATAATTTCAACTTGATAATCTACGCGCGTTCTTTAGAAAAATATTCTTGACACGGGACAATTATGTGAATATTAAATATATATATATATATAGGTATATATATATAAATAATAAAATACTATTTACCTACCTCGTGTTAAATAACAGTGAATAATTTGTGTTATTCACAAGTCCTGTGAGTAACATCGTGCAATATGAAGTAGCCCTTAGTTGTGTTACGTTATCTACAGGAACGAAAAACTCATGAATAACTTAAAACATCTTACCTTGATATTAAACCAGTGTGTCGTACAATCAATTTCCTAAATTCGCATCAAAACTCGAAGAAACTTCTCGTTTTTCACAGGAATATTTATTGATATTTTTTGTGTGCGTACAATTTTTCATCCAAAACTCAAAGACGCGACAAGATGGCGTCTTGAAAGTCACGTGATATTTAGAAAAGTGTTGCTAGAGGATAATAGAAGTGTGAACTGCAGTTTGTGTGCGGCACTCGCACGGGATACCCGCGTGCAGTTCGTCTCATAAAGTTGTTTACTTAATAGCTAATTAGTGAGTCACCCGTGTACTATTCAAGCTGCGGCCGGCGGCCGGAACCGGTTTGTTATTTTGTATTTAACTACGCTTTGTGTAGATAAATGAATACAAAAGAATGGATGGCAACGAGCAATCTATTTCGAGCTCGGAAGATGGTAATATAATTGACGAATTAGTGGAGATGGAGCTGCAGATACCTCAAGAAGAACTAACAACAAGCAGGGAAGAGACAAATTTGGTCGGGAAATTTGATGAAATAACACCAGACAGAGAGGAAAGGAGACATTTAAAACCGATTAAAAGAAAAGAAGTGGAGGACGGAAACATATCGGGGATAGAAGAAAAAAAATGGAAAGATGAGAATATTATTGTTTATATATCTTGTAAGGATAAAATGCCAAAGCAATTTGCACTAGCCAAGTTATTTTTGGCAAATAATATTGAGGACATTTCACAAGTCAAATATGTTAGCCCTTACAAAGTCAGACTTGAACTAGAATCTGAAAAAAGTGTCCAAAAATCAGAACAAAGTGAAGTCTTCGTAAAGAATGAATGGAGGATTCATAGAGCTTCGGAGAAGTATACCTCGTATGGAGTTATTCGTAACGTTGAGCTTGACATTTCGGATGAGGAGATAGTTCAAAGCGTGACGTGTCCTGGCGCTGGTAAATTGATTTCGGCACGACGGCTAAAGCGACGTGACACGGACAAGTCAAAGTCAGAGTGGTGTCCGAGCGAGACAGTCCGTTTATGCTTTGCTGGTTCCTATATACCGCCATATATTTTAGTGGACAAGCTCAGAATTCCAGTGGAGCCATATATATTTCCAGTGACGCAATGTTCACGTTGTTGGAAGTTCGGTCACACATCAAAGTTTTGCCCATTCCGAAAAATCGTATGTCCTAAATGTGGTAAAAACCACGCCAACTGTACTGTCACTATACTAAAATGTGTTAATTGTTCAGGCCAGCATATGGCGTTAGACAGGAAGTGCCCACTTTATTTGAAGGAAAAGAAAGTCAGGGAGCTAATGGCCGAGTTTAACTGCACCTACCCAAAGGCGTTAGAAATGTATGTGCCTGTATCTTCACCCATATCTAAAAGATCCACCCAAAATGACATAACGGATAATCAAATAAGTGGCCCAGCATATTTTGGTAATCTGTTGATAGAAGAAATTACGCCCGAGCAGGGCAAACAGGAACATCTGTCACCATCTTATGCTCAAGTTGCAAAGTCCAATCTTATCCCTAGACCTCAAATTTCCAAGAGGTATAATAAGATAGAGCGTCCTTCTACACCACATGTTTATATGAGAGCTGATGTTGATATGGAGCATGAAGCAAACATTTCGGACACGTCAGCGCCACCTTCTTCTGAGGAGACTAGTAGCAGTAGTAGTGTTAAATTTGATGAACTCGTAAATAGACTAAAAGAATTTTTTTTTTAAGGAAGTGTAGTTTACAAACAAAGGTTAAAAGTATAGTTAAATGTTGCTTAGAATGGTTGATCTTAGTAGTTGTTGGGAATATTTCGGACTGGCCTATGTTAAAAAATATTTTAGATTTCTTCAATGGCTAACGATAAGGGCATAACGCAGATTAATATACTCCAGTGGAATTCACAAAGCATTAAAAATAAATTAACAGAATTCGAATGTCTACTAGCTCAAGAAAAAATTCATATTGCTGCTATCAGTGAGACTTGGTTAGTAACGGAGGAGCTAATTAAATTAAATTCATACAATATTTATAGAAAGGATAGATGGGATGGTTATGGTGGTGTAGCCATTTTTACACACAAGTCCGTTAAATGCCATGTGTATCCCGTGTTTTGCACCAACGCCGGTATTGAAATATTATGTGTTAAGCTTTATAATTGCGATCAATTGGAGTACTTAGTATCAGTGTACTGTCCTCCGTCTGTGCATACATCCCGGAATGACTGGGATCAATTATTTTCAGTACTTAAAAAGAAAACATTAATATTAGGTGATATTAATTGTCATCATACTAACTGGTCTTCCAAAACGGATCAGAGAGGTACACACGTATTCGACTCTGGTAGATAATGCATTTATTACTTTAAATGACGGTCAGCATACACGTGTCAAATTAGTAAGTGGAAATCTACAACAGTCCTCACCGGACGTGTCATTAGCTTCCACGGATATAGGTTTAAAGTTTAATTGGAAAGTTTTAAATGAGTCTTTAGGAAGTGATCACTTGTTCATTAAAATTACTTATAATATGAAATTAAATAATAACTTAGAGGGATATATTTTAAGAAGAAATTTTAAAAAGGCTGATTGGTATTCATATCAGCAAGTACTAGAAAATATTTACAGTAATTTCGAGTTCTCCCAAAACTTACAACATTGTTACGATACATTCGTAAATTATATCTATCTGGCTGCTGACTTACACATTCCTTTTATAAAAAAATTGTACGAACCCCGAGACTAAGTTTCGCCCTAAACCATACTGGAGCCCAGAGTTATCGAGGTTGGTTGCTGAACGCCGTCGTGCTCTTTCAAAATTCAGAAGGATTACTTCTGAATTACACTAATACTACACCTAATAATTTAATTTTCTTACAATCTAAGCTTCGATTTGCACAAAAGAACATCCGTTTGGCTAAGTGCAAGGGCTGGCAACAATTTTGTTCTAGCTTGGATCACTCTGCATCTTCGAAAGAGGTATGGGATAAGATGAAATGGCTCAAAGGCTATAAATTTAACAGAGAATTTGTCAGTCCACAAAAAGCTAAGGATCTCCTCAACAGTTTAACACCAGATTTTGCTTCACCGGAAGATTTGATATTCTATTCGACTAATGATAAATTAGAAACGCCGATTTCATTGCATGAATTACAAAAATGCATTCGAGCTAAAGACACGTGCCCGGGACAAGATAACATATCATATTCGATGATTAAAAATTTGCCGCTTAATGGGAAACAAATATTAATTACATTATACAACAAATTTCTTTTGAATGGCTTTGTACCTAGTCAATGGAGGGTAATATCTATTGTTCCGATCCCGAAGCCTGGTAGAGATTCACAGGATATTTCTTCCCTCAGACCTATTTCTATGATATCCTGTTTATGTAAAGTTTTTCATTGCATTTTACTCAATAGAATAGAATGGTATATAGAAAGCAATAATTTCCTCTCTAATAGTACAACCGGTTTTAGAAAATGTCGGTCCACTATGGACAATCTTACCCGCTTAGTTACTAGCATACAATTAGGTTTTGCGAGGAAGCTAACAACTGTGGGTTGTTTTCTAGACATAGACAGTGCATATAATAATGTTGATGTCCCTAGTTTATTAAATAAAATGGACAGCGTAGGAGTAGGTTCTGGGATTTGTACATATTTGTGGAAATTTCTCAAAGAAAGGATTCTCAGCATTAGGATTAGCGATCATGGAATAAACTCAAGAACTACAGGACGTGGATTAGCACAGGGGGACCCTTTGTCACCTCTTTTATTCAACATAGTAACAAGTGATATTGCGAAATCTGCTAATAATATTAGTGGTATTTATATTTCTCAATTTGCGGATGATTTTGTGATATATTCAACAGGAAAGAGACTTCATGAACTTTCGTTAACAATGCAATCATCTCTAGACATAATTAGTAAATTACTTAACGACATAGGGCTAGATACTTCTCCCATTAAAAGTAAAGTATGTATTTTTAAATCAGGTTATTCAACAGAAGCTGTAGATCTTAAAATTAACAATATACAATTACAAATAATCGAAAATGTCAAGTACCTGGGTGTTTGGCTTGATCGCTCGCTTAGATGGACCAAACACGTTAATGAGACTAAAGACAGGATTTGTAGGTTTGTAAACATCTTTAAAGTGTTATCAGGAACAGAATGGGGTGTGCATCCATCGCATCTAAGGCGATTATATCTGAGTTTAGTGAGAAGCCGAATTGATTATGCTAGTATTTTATATGGTAGTTGCTGCAAAACACGGTTGAATAAGTTAGATATGGTACAGAACCAATTTTTACGGATTTTGGGTGGTTTTGTGAGAAGTACCCCGGTGCATGCAATGGAGAGTGAACTATGTGTTCAACCGTTGCATGTACGCAGATACTTTTTGGCCGCAAAATATTGGTTGAAGATCAAATCTGTTAAAGATAATGATATTATAAAATTAATTGATAAGCTTTATGAAATGAATCAAAATTTAAATTTGGGACGTAGAAATAAGCCTATATTGACAGTTGTTCATGATTTTGGCAGTAACATGGGTAGCATTTATGCCAGTGATAAAATTGAAATGTTTTCCCTCGACACTTGGGTTACTAATATCGATGTATCCAGTGTAGTGAGACCTTTCATACCACTAGTAGATTTACCTAAACAAAATTTTTCCAATTCAAAATTATTTGATTTATGTTCAGATTTTTTAATAAATAGTTACAATAACTATTATACATTGTACACCGATGCCTCTAAAGACGGGTGTAAAGTTGGTGCAGCCTTCTTTGACCCGCAAACTAACAGTTCTTTAACTATTAAAATCAATACTTCTAATGTGTCTATTATGGTTGCAGAATTAATCGCTATACAGGAGGCCATTTCATATATTGATTCTTTTCAAAAAGGAAATTACATAATTTTTACGGATTCTAGGAGTGCACTTCAACATATTATTCGATGTACATCTAATTACAGAGGAGTGCCTTTAACATATAGTATCATACAGTCTATAAGAAAATTATTAAAAGATAAGAAAAATATTATTTTACAGTGGGTTCCATCTCACGTTGGTTTAAGGGGTAATGAGAAAGCTGATAGGCTTGCAAAATTTGCAGCAGAGGATGGGCTTGAATACTTTCACGTACCATACTGCTCTGGTTTGGTATACTCGGTTAAAGAAAAGTGCATAGAATTATGGAATGAATACTTTGATGAAAGGTTTCGTACAAAGGGTATATGGTACAAAACTATCCAACCACACCCCTGTCGTCTATTATGGTTTGGTAACTCCAATATGCCAAGGAAAAGCATTATAATGGCCCTGAGGCTCCGTTCTGGACATATTCCTCTGAATAGCTTTATCCATATGATGGGTAAGATCCCTTCTCCTAATTGTGTGAGATGTAATTTGAGAGAAGATGTATTTCATATTTTAGTGGAGTGTGCCCTGAACGGGGCTGAAAGGAAAAAGTTTGAGAGGGAGAGTAATATTTCCCTCAATGCTATTGGGACATGTAATATAATTTTGGCTTCTCCGTTATCAGTGGAAGCCAAGAAGCTCTACGAAATTGTTAGTATTGGTATAAGTAATAGATCGTAAGATTTTTTTATTATGTTATTTAAGAAAGTACTTTTTAATTTGTATGTTTTACTGTTGTATTTGCGAGGGTTACATCATCACTATGTGATAAAACCCTTCTTTTCTAATAAAGATTAAAAAAAAAAAAAAAAAAAGTGTGAACTGGTAGTTTTCATTACTGGGTACAACTAAAACGCCGTTATCTACCTGGAGTTATTCACAGGATCAATATTTGTACTTTTACTTTAAGTAAGAATTTGATAATAGAATAAATAATAAATTACAATTTTATATAAAGAAAACATTTGTTGCGATATTGATTTACATTTTTATTAAATCAACGAAGCATAAAACTATATAATTTGGATCATTTTATATTTTTTTAATTGGCAGAACGCGCGAGGACACTTTGTATTTGTATGGACCAGAAATTCTTGACTTATGTTAAATATATATTTTTCGGTTTAATTAGATTCGAACCATTACAGAAATGATTTAATAATATAGAATATTAATGTACTTTAAATAAAAATTGGTTAATAGAAGCTTTTGATCTCTCTTGATCTTCAAACAGGCCATTAAAGATAGAGGACATGTGATTTTTTAACCCATGTACGATTATTTTGATTTCTACCCATTATCTTCACTTGGATGTTTGTTTGTAATCGACTCCTTTGGGCGCGATTTTGACCCACTTTAAACGGTAAGATTTCATTTTTCTTTGTAAATTTATCGATTGCCGATGACAATACACTAATTTGATAAGATTATTCCAGTATTCAATTTGCAAAATAAGATTTTTGTTTATTTATATAAATTTTATCTATAGTCGATAAGGCAGGAATTGGTGATAATTTTAATTTTATTTAACCGACTTATCTGATATTAACACATTTTCCAATGCCAAAGAGAATTTTAATTCAAAATAATAAATAATTGTTAAAAAAGCTAAAAAATACGCTTTCAATAATAAATTAAACTAAACTAAAAAGTAGAAAATAAAAAATAGTTATAGAAAACCAAACTAAACATAAAAAATAATTTTAATTAAGAATAGTGTATTTTTTTAATAAATATAACTTAATAATAGCCTAAATAAGAACAAAAAAAATTTATAAAAAAAAGTGTGGGGTGCTTTTTAAGATATTATCGTAATGGTAATCCTTCTTCTCATATATGTCAAGGAAATATTTATAACTATTGACACCATGCACCGCACGCTTTTTTTTAAATTACCATAGATCTACCCATGACCTCTGACGTAGCAATCAGGGTTGCTAACCACTGGAGCAAAAGGCCAGGTCAAAATACTGTACAAGTAATGTTAATGACGAGCCTGTTGGTGTGGTTGGAAATGCTTGCTTTTCACGCCACAGGTCGTGGGTTCGATTCCCACCCAGGACAGATATTTATGCGCATGAACATGTCTGTTTGTCCTGAGTCTGGGTGCAATCATCTGTATAAGTATGTATTTACAAAAAAGAAGTAGTATAATGTAATATATCAGTTAACTGGTTTCAAATGTCCAATAATGTCCCAGGATATTATTATTTTATACTTGAATTACAGTTGTATAAATTACATTTCAGAGCAAACGGGAAGTCTTTTGTATGTGACGTCAACGGATTTTCATTCGTGAAGAATTCTAACAAATACTACGATGACTGCGCCAAGATTCTTGGCAACATGATCTTGAGGGAACTAGCGCCAACGTTGCACATCCCTTGGTCGGTGCCCTTCCAGTTGGACGACCCCCCCATAGTGCCCACCACTTTCGGCAAGATGATGGAGCTGAGATGCGTAGTAGCGGTTATTAGGCATGGGGATAGGACTCCTAAGCAGAAGATGAAAGTGGAAGTTAGGCATCAGAGGTATGTACAACAAACCGAATTTGTAGAATAAATACAAACAGACAAAGGCATTGTAACTGCCAAAAACAATTTAAACTAGTTTTTAACAAATTAACCTTTTTGCGTACATAATTTTGAAAGCGAAAGCAAGAATACTAACTAATTTTAACTTCATTGCATTCCTTTCCAACATAGTTCTTATGAAAAGTGAGAGATTTACGGTTCGTTTATTACTACTACAGTAGTTTACGAAACATAACTATCTCTCTTTCTATCTTCAGTAAGTTATATCTCCGTAGAGGCATGACAGAGAGAGGTACGTATATCTTAGTTATATTTCAGGCATGTGGTCTAAAGCACACTCTTTATTATTCCATGTCTACGTTTAAAAACTAATCTGTCTCGCTGATTGTAGATTCTTTGAAATCTTCGAGAAGTACGACGGGTTTAAAAGAGGTCATGTGAAGCTAAAAAAGCCGAAGCAGCTGCAAGAGATTTTGGATATCGCGCGTGCCCTCCTCCTGGATATACAGACTCGACACGCCGACACGGAGATTGAGGAGAAACAGGGCAAGCTGGAACAGTTGAAGAGTGTGTTAGAAATGTGAGTATTGTATGTTATACTAAGAACTTTAACCCAGATAATTTTCTTCTCTCTCTCTCTTTCTTCTTCCATTCTCTCTTTCTGCTTCTCTTTTCCCTTTCTTCTTCTGTTATCCTTTATAAAGGGCGCTAGTAACAAGTGCGTTAACCTAAGTGCCTATGATGAGCGACAACGCATCCATATATTGATAGATTGAGGCTCGGAGCCGTTCATCAAAACGCTTGGAATTTCTTTATTACTCAAAGATTCACAATCACTCAGAGGAGAAACTAATGATATGTATCACATGTTAAAAAGTTCACACTGCGCATTATGTGAAATAATTAATTAATTTGTTAAACATAATCTAAAGGATCGGTTTCTCTCCGTTGTTCGGGACGTTAAGCTGTCGGTCCCGGTTGTTCTCGTTAGACAACAATTGTTAAGCCACGTCAGAGGCCTGCTGGACGGCTTAAACAACTATGACACGAGGGTAACCACTGCCCATACGACGAAGAAAGAGAAATGAAAGAAAAACCGGAAACGACGGCTTAACGTGCCCTCTGAAGCACAGAGACGCTCAGAAATTAATCTCCTAAATAACCCAGTTAGTATGATCATCGCTATACAATCTATCACTGGTCTCCCGTCCTTTATGACGTACAGTGGGAGCCAAGTTAATGTCTAAGATAAGAATGCAAATTCAGAATAATATTGCCCTTTTTCCTTAATAAATTTCTGCTTGGATCTATGAAATGTTTCTAAAGAAATTAAATGTTGGGTTTTAGTTCAAAAAGTTTTTTTTTTGTATCAATCAATCATTTGGATAAGGATAATATTAGTAGAATTTTTATAAAGATATATTTGGTGTAACACTCTTGTGCGGAGCAAGACTACTATAAACCGTTCGATTTTTTAAAAACATTATTGCAATACTAAGCTTACCCTAAATTTATTCTTGTTCCGAGAAAAAGCAAATTATATTTTGCATTATCAGGGTAAAGCCCAATACCCAATGCGTAATTAAGCTATGTTGGTAGAAACTAAGCTGTTCTTCTAATTTTTGTGTGTATATTATTTCTTTACTTTTTGTTGTATGTGATTTTTTTTTATGTGATGGTGTATGTGTATGTCAGGTACGGGCACTTCTCGGGCATCAACCGCAAGGTACAGATGAAGTACCAGCCGCGGGGCCGGCCGCGCGGCTCCAGCTCGGACGACGGTAACGCGCCGCCTAAACACGGTCCGCACGACACTCACGCTTCCACACTCTACTATGCACTTTGATTTATATTTTGATGTTTCGGACTTCTTCCACTTCACAACTTATTAGTTTCACTACCACCTCAAAGAATCAACTACCTTCTGCCTATACAGTGGTGGATTAAAATTAAACATAAAAAATAATATAGATCTTTTAGTCCGGACGGTGTTAGCAGGGCCTGCTTGCTGTTTGGATTGCCGCACCGAACAATATTTATGAATAATCTTAAGATTTATTTCATGATTTGGAAATTCAAATCAAATTATGATTCCTCATATCGTTTAGGTAGTAGATAGGTGACTATCTTGAGCACCAACTTCCTTAAATAACTGCTTTCATATTTGACTATGTCATATCCTAAATTCAAGTTAACAACACCATGTATGTTATATTAAAATCACAGTGCATAGTAGAGTTTATTTTTAAGTTACCAACTTAAGAGCCCACAGGAACCAACTCTTGGTATAATTTATAGCGTATCTGCTAATTAGAGTTTATTTAGACAAAAAATCTATGAATTCTCTAAATATGTTGTCTAGTACCCTATATTCAAAGGCGCCGCAAAGATAATCTCTGATTAGGAAATACGCTATTTTTTTAATCGTTTTATACTCGTTTTTGTGCTGTGAAAATGTCATTACATACTGCGGTACATTAGCAACACGTTATATGACCATTTGACAAAGTACAATAGTGATTTGTCACACTTCCAATAACTATCTAAAATATTTTATACCTTCAAACGTAGTTGCCAATTTTTAAGAAATGTAATGAGCGATTAATCTCCAAGACAGGCATCATACCGTACTGCTAGTGTATTTAATCATGTTGTTTTGTGATATGAAGTGCAATTAGTTCTAGCACTATTCAATACGTCAATGTTGTTGGACAAATGACATTTGCTGTATTATATATGAGGTGGAAGATTTTGACTATAGGTGAAATATACTATTTAATCTAGAATTTTGTAACAGTTCAAACAAAAATAATTGATTAGACATGATCCATGTTATGCCATGTCATGCCATGTCACATTTCAAGTTCAAAATTTATTAATACAATGTAAACAGACCAGATTTTGGACTCTTTGTACTGTTTCGACATTTCTGGTCTATTTGTGTCTACCGGATATGACTTAAAATTATTCCAACTTAACTTTTAATGTTCTATAATGGCGAAAATTCTTAATGTCGTAATGAAGCTGTAGAAAAATTATTTTTTTAGTTAAAAACTGCGTTAAAGACCTAAAGTCATAAGATTCCACCGAAAATACAAAGCGTAAACGTTACTTTCGGGACAGTAGCGAATATGTTTATGTTATCAAACATGCTGCTTTAGAGTACTTGTACTTATGACTCAATGTACTTATTGAGTGCTTCTGACCCTGATTCTGTATTTACACGAACTGAACTAAATTTGTATGAAACAGAAATCGCATGAAAAAAAAGAGACTTGGCATTTTTAGACTAATCTGAATTTAAATTTATATCATATTTTCACAATAACGTAGAAAATAATAACAATGAGTAGCCAAAAAAATGTTCAAAGCTATAAAATATAATTTGCTCACGTAATCAGTGAATACGTAAGCAAATTATAAATGTAAAGCTGTGCCAGCGATTTTACCCCCGTTAAACTTTACAAATTTTTTTTATAGTTTATTTTTTATATTTTTATAGTTTATGTGCTATTCGGATATATAAGCTAAATTACTACAAAGTTACATCATATTCCGTTTAGTAATTTTTGCCTGAAAGAGAACTCGTAACATACATCCATACCCACAAACTTTCGCATTTATAATATTAGTAGGATTCCGTGGAGCCCTGATTAACATAGATGGATGTATTTAGACACAGAACTTTTTACAAAACCTTGCTTAACTTGACTGGTATATTAGTTCTTCAAGTTTAAAGTTAAGCACAAAAGTACCCAATCGTAAGTTTCATATCGAGATACAGGTCTTTTTTGTGGGAAATCTCTATTTATTTTACGCTCCAAACATGTCATTTAGTTCTAAAAAAAGCCCGTCTTTTCCATGCTATAGAAGAAAATGAGCAAATTTTTTAGTTTAGACGTGTGAGACACAGAATTATCACCACTACCTCACAAAAAGCCTGTTGTCACTCATATGTGCATAGCAATGTTTTCTTTTTAATTTATACTGGCGGAAAGTTCATTACATTGCTGACCAACGCATTTATAATAACTAGATCTATTTGTATACGCTTTGAACAGTACCTCTTAGTGTCACGTGGGGTACCATATTTACAGTGAAGTACGCGAGGCAAGTTGGCTTTTGAAAGTGCATTGTTTTTAATATTTCGCTTGCAGAGCTTGAGAAGCTTACTTGTGAGATATAATATATTCCAGGTTTTTCAGAAAAAACGGTACAGTTGGTTGAATTTTTTAATAAATAACTTGAAGTTAGTATATTTTATATTTGAGTATTTAATTGACAATTGAATAATGTAGGGCTAAAATAATTTTTAGATTTTAGTATCAAAGCAATTTTCGCAATGAACAGCGTTAGTCTAAACGTAAAATTGGGAATTGCATCCGCACCTTTTACCAAATCTATGTTCTTACTAGCTGTGCCCCGCGGTTTTACCCGCGTTAAATTTTATAAATTATCACAGCTCCTCCCCCGTAGGTGATAGCGTGATAATATGTAGCCTATATGTTGACCCGACCTCTTAGTAATATTCATTCAAAATTTGAAGTAAATCCATGCAGTATTTTTTGAGTTTAGCCCGGACATACATACAGACAAACAGACACATAGACAAAAATCGTAAATACTATATTTTTGGCTTCATATCCATTGTAGATGACGCCCCAAGCATCCTTTTAAAAAAATATTCAATGTACAGTTTTGACTTTCCTACGATTTTATTATATGTATAGATGTTCTTGCTGTTCTTACGTTGTGTAGCGCTCTTGGCTAGCGGCTAGAGCACCTACCGACTCCGATTATATTAATTATTCCCAGTTCTGATTTAAAAAAAATGTCCAAGTATCAATCATTCTGAGTATACTGAACGTGTACACAATTCACAGTGAGTGGCGGGGGTGAGCCGTCTTTAGTGCTGATATTGAAGTGGGGCGGTGAACTGACGCCCGCCGGTCGCATCCAGGCTGAGGAGCTCGGCAGAATGTTCCGCTGCATGTACCCTGGGGGACAGGGTCGGCATATCCCAGGTAAGAATGAAACAGCAAGCGATGATTCATATCGATATCTTTAAAGTAACTATAAAGTCAGAGCGCATCTATTTCGCGCTCGCTTTTAGATGTTTATCATAATATTTTATTAACCTAACTATACTTTGCCTGTTGTGTAGATATTTTTGTATTAACTAGGCGTTTTGTTTTTGACGGAAGAGATTTCGGAATCCTATAGGAGAGCAAATGGCGCGAATAAGTCACATGCCAACACTTCAATCAGTTGTTATGACAAGTGGTCATATTTTAACCAACTTCAATGAGGGATGTTATCAATTAGATAATGTATGTTTTTTCTTTTTGTATGTTTGTTACACGATATGTCTGTTGTTTGAGTGTCTGCAATTATGAGAATTATTTTTTATTAGATAGGGAATGCTTGTGGAAAGATCCCATATACATTTTATTTAAACCTGTCTTTGCTTAGAAAAGTTGCAATTAATGGTTATAAAAACATAATTATAACTATTGATAAATGATTAATTATCATATCAGCCATAAGACGTCCACTGCTGGACATCGGCTTCCCCAAAAATTATACAAATTCGAATAATGTGTAGGCAAATTATTCGTATTTCTCATTTTTTTATAATTTTTGTGGAGGAGGATTTTGTGGAACAAAAGACGTTCACTGCTGTACAAACAGCAGTGAACGTCTTTTCTTTTCTATGTGACAAATAGTCGTGAATACTAAAATTGTATGTAGGTTATTAGGCTGTGGAAATATTATAAACATCATATTTTGAACTCTATTGTCTAGTAATAAAGTTGGAAACCATCAATTAGAAACATAACTATCCTTAAAAGTAGTAAGTAAGTAAGAGTTCTCGATCCTACTAATATTATAAACGCGAATTAAGTATGGATGGATGTTTGTTACTCTTTCACGTAAAAACTACAGAATGGATTTTAATGATACTTTAAAATAATATGGCTTATACGTTAGAATAACACATAGGCAACCATTTATAAAGGTATTGTGTGAATTGTCCAAAATATACGATAAGTGTCAAGTAAGTAGGTAAAAATCTACCATCAGCGAGCTATTCCGGCGTGCATACTTACATAATTATCATTGACTGCCCTTTTGCTCTATTGCGATATTGTTGCAGGGGAAGGTGGCACGCAAGGCCTAGGGCTGCTCCGCCTCCACTCGACGTTCCGGCACGACCTCAAGATCTACGCGTCCGATGAAGGCCGTGTACAAATGACTGCTGCAGCGTTCGCTAAGGGCTTACTCGCGTTAGAAGGGGAACTCACGCCCATTCTTGTGCAGATGGTCAAGTCGGCTAATACGAATGGATTGCTGGATAATGACTGCGATTCGTCTAAAGTTCAAAATATGTGAGTAACAATATCTTCTATCTCCTCATAGGTACTTTTTTATATTTGACTGTGTTTTGATCTAGAGGTAGAAAGAAAGAATTATTCAGTAAACTAGCACCGAAAACTACTAAACTAGCACTGAAACCGGTAGTAGATGAACCCACTGAGTTTGTTTCGCTGGGTCTTCTCAGTTGGGGCGCATTGGATCCGGTGGTAGCATTAAAGCGCGACCGTCGTTATTAACACAAGGTCCGTCATAATAATGACACCTTAATATAGACAGAACAGTTGACAATATGTAGTAAAAATTTTAGACTTAAACTAGATAATTAAACATAATCTCTTGACAATAACTTGATGCGAGCTAGCTAAATATCATTGCTATACTAAAATAAATTTTATAAATGTTTTCATACAATGTGTACCTACCTAAATATCTATGTTACTAGAAATAATAATGTATACAACTATATTGCTACACCATGTTCTGACTATTTACCAGCGCTTTTGTAAGGTCTACGTAAATAAAAACCTTTTTTATTTATTATTTTATTTATAGCACAGATATTATGTATAACGAACTCATACAGAAGTTCATAAAGTTGAAAAATATGGGGCACAAAAATTATTTGTGCGAGTCTGTCTTTTTTTTTTTTAATTAGTCCCATCTCAGCACTAGCTGCGATATTAACTATTGCAGCGCTGGTTTTCTGATGGAGCCAAGTAACGTGTTGATCCGCAGATAGTGAGGTTCTAAGTGTAAATGCCGGGTTGGGCCAAAAAGTGTTATTAGGATTTTTCCGCCAAGAAATACACTTACACTATACACCAGCCCTGATCTCTCCCAGTTGCGGGATAGTCGCTCCATCTAATTATGAGAGTGAGGGAAAAGAGCTCTATAATATGTGCTGGGTAGTAGTCTCCGTTGTGTTCTCTGAAACTTATTACAAACATTGTTTATTCAATCGTGTGCTGTTAATTGTTGTAATTAGATATATGTAGACAAATGTGCGTATAATGAACCCATTGTCCAGGGCCAAGGCTCGGCTGCACGAGGCCATGCAGGTGGACCGCGAGTTCACGGAGGAGGACCGCGCGCGTATCAACCCGTGCGAGTCGGTGAGCATCCACGCGGCCATGCACTTCGTCAAGAACCCCGTGCGCTGCTGCGCGCACGTGCACACGCTCATCCAGCACCTCGTGCACATCGTGCTCGTCAAGAAGGACGACCCCAAGACTAAAGGTATGCTGCAGTGCCGAAGAATGATGTTACTCGATTTTCTTGGCCATAGTGTATCTTGATGGAAAGTATAGATTGTGCTATAGGGTGGGCCACAGTCGCTTGTATAATGCTGGAGTCCTTCCTTGAGTCAATCCTTGAATAATTTTGTTATAAGTGTTTGCTAAACGTTATTAGTGCTGTAAAATATTCTAAACAATTTTCATTTTTTAGAATATTTTACGGCACTAATAATTTCTCTCCCCTCTTGGATCCCGTCGGGTACGGACGTGCATACGGAGACTACATTCATCTTTAAATTCCTTAAATTAGTTAATTTAATTAAATTAAATCAGTAAAATACGATACATAGTACCAGGCGAACAGATAAAACAGTGAAGTGCAGTGCATGAGTGTGACACCCTGCGTGGAACCGTGATAGCTATACCTGTCGACAGCTCCTGCTTCGCTGACACGCAGGAAGCCGCGCCCACCTTTCACCAATCAACGCGCGAGCGCATCTTCCTAAGCTCTTTGGCCCCGCCTACTCGGCACATAGCTAAGAATCAGAACCTAGTAAGTGTCATTTACAGTGTCTCATACTCAAGGTACTAAAACCACTGAGTTCTTAACTTCTGGAAGTAATCTTGCACAAACGGACCCAGTTTTGGGTGGATCGGATTCGCAACTTAATTCCATAGCGAAGCAAGCTAGCAATATAACAAGAAGAATTAAAAACAAAACAGATTTGAACCAGGATGAAATTATAGCCGCTATAATTCCACAAATGAAGGCTCTCTTTGATTCCTTCGAAATAAAGCAAAATGAAAAATTCACATCTCTTAATCATACAATCATGGAACATAATGCAAGCCTCCAAACTAGTGTCGACTTCCTCTCGAAAACATATGATGATTTCCTCGCCCGAATAGAAATATTAGAAAACGAGAAGAAGACATACATGAAAAAGATTGAATTCCTGGAGACCAAAATTGAATACTTGGAGCGCAATAATCGTTCCTCCATGATTGAGATTAAGAACATTCCAAAGTTAATACCGGAAAATAAAGAAATTCTGAGCCAGATTATATGCAAAATCGGTGACACCATTCAACAACAACTCACCGCTTCAGATATTAGGGCCGTATACCGCCTCAAAATAAAGAATCAGTCAAATAACCCTATTCTAGTGGACTTCACTACTAACTTATTGAAAACTTCTATTATAAAGAAATGCCGGGAGTACAATAAAAGTAACAAAACTAACAAACTCAATACCACCCATATTGGCCTTGCTATCAACCCACAACAGATTTATATTCAGAATCAGAATCAGAATCAGAATCTTTATTTGTTAACATAGGTCAAATTACAACAAGTTGTGAGATGTTACAAACAGGCAGATCCTCTATGTTTTGCCCAGAGGCGTACAAATATTGTATTTAATTAACATACTGAATAATTTAACTAATAATATTACAAATACATTGGTTACAATAATTAATTTAAATATAAAAATGTCAAAATACGTATTACATGTCATTCTAAATTTTAATGTCGAATAAATTCATAATTGTCAACGTAGGTCAGTTTTATTTTTTGAGGCAGTAATTATAGAATTGTCGTCTAAATAATCCTTCAATGAATAATAACATTTATTTATCAAAATGTTCAATAATTCTTTTTTGAAATTGTCTAGATGTAACGTTTTAATTTTTTCAGGAATTTTATTGAATATTATTTTGGCCATACAGAAGGTACTATTATTCATCAGCTTAGTTTTGCCATAGGTGACTTCGAGTTCTGACTTATTCTTATCCCGCAATCGTCTGTAATGACTTTTGGGAGCTATTTTATATGACGAAATGTTAGTTTTTACAAAAACATTAGTTTCGTATATGTACAACGATGGCAGGGTGAGAATTTTGTGACGAATAAAGAACGGGTGACAGCTGTCTGTGCTTTTTAGACCAAACATAGCTCTGAGACATCGCTTTTGGGCTCTAAATACTAGTTCTCTATCTACAGAATTCCCCCAGTACATTACGCCATATCTGAGTGTTGATGAAACATAGCCATGATAGGCCGTCATTACGGATTCTATGCTCACTATTTTTGATAATTTGTAGAGAACATAGGCAAATTTATTAAGCTTTTTACATATTTCGTCTGTCTGGGATCTCCAAGTCAAATTGTTATCTATATTAATTCCAAGAAACTTAGTAGCGGTAGTTGTTTCTATTTTTGTCCCTAAATAGTTAATATCAAGAATTTTATTTGGAATTCTTTGGTAAAAATGCATAATTTTTGTCTTTTCTAAGTTTATAACTAGATTATTACTGTCAAACCATGATATAATTCTATTTAATGTCATATTTATTTCATTTTCATATGTATCGGGATCATCACACTTAATAACTACAGTGCTATCGTCAGCGAAAAGTACCATGGGGTGATTTATTTGTTCTGGGAGGTCATTTATATAGAGCAGAAAAAGAAGGGGTCCTAGCACACTTCCCTGAGGAACGCCGTATTTAATTGGTTCGCTGTCGGAACGGTATTTTTTCTCGGAACTGGTATTTGAGCATATTTGTGTGATTTCTACAAATTGCTTTCTGCCCGTTAAGTAAGATTGAATGAGATCAAGTGAATTTCCCCTGATACCGTATTTCTCAAGTTTGCGTATCAGTATAGGGTAATCTACATAATCAAACGCCTTAGTTAGGTCCATATAGATAGCGCATACAGGATTTCTATTATCCACATTTGACATTATAGGCAAAAGCAAGTCATATATGGCCATGTTGATTGTCTTCTGCTTACGAAATCCTTTTTGTTCTTTGGCTAGTAGGTTTGATTTTTCAAGATAGTTGTATAAAGACTTGTAGATAACTTTTTCGAATATTTTTGAGAAGATGGGTATTAACGCAATAGGTCTATAGTTAGATATAATTTGTCTATCACTTTTTTTGTGCAATGGTACAATTATTGATGTTTTTAATTTTTCAGGGAAGATCCCGCTAGAAATGCTCATATTAATAATATGACTGAGATGTGGAGCTATGTATTGAGATACTTCTTTGATAACTTTAGTACATATTCCGTCAAAACCAACACTATTTGTGTTTCTTAGTGAGTTGATATGGTTGTTTATGTCTTGAGGAATGGTCGGCTCCATGAATATAGACCGAGAATTTGGGCTTACGTTAATTTGTGGTATAGTATTTTTTGGTTTGGTAACTTGATTACTATAAAACTTGTTAAAGGCCTGAGCAATTTTTTGTGGGTTTGTGATTTTTTGTGTTTCCGTTTGAATTTGTGTTATAGGTTCTTTAGGGAAGCAAGTCTTAGAATTATTAATAATGGTCCATGCTGCTTTGGATTTATTTTTGGATGTCTCGATGAAGTAGTTATTTTGCGATTTTTGTGTTAATGTTATAACTCTTTTAAACCTTGCCGTATATGTCTTAAAATATTCTTTATTGTTTTGAGTACGATTTATTCTATATTGCCATAGCAAATGCCTTTTCTTTTTGCTGCATTTTCTTATACCGTTAGTAATCCATTTTGCTTTTTTTGTAATCGATTTTGTTAATGTTTCGAAGGGAAAGCAGAGATCGTAAAAACATCGGAATAAGTCAAGAAAGTAGTCGTAGGCCTCATTGACATCACTAGTGGTATATATGGCTGAAAACTTGAGACTTTTTAAACAATTTATAAATTTTTGTACATTATCTTTACAATAATTCCGTCTGTTTATTTTCCAGCGTTTTAAAATACATGTCTTTTTTACAGGACATTTTAAAAGTTGAGCGGTGTGATCTGACAGACCCAATTCTATAATTTCTCCTTTACAGCCTTTTACATTATGTGCTATATTGTCCAAGCAGGTTCCACTACTTAATCTCGTAGGTTGAGAAAATTGTAATTTTAAATTATAACTTAACAATGTATATTCGAAGTCTATCGTTTGTTTATTTCTTTTCAATAAATTAATATTAAAGTCCCCACATAAGATAACTTTTTTGTTGTTGAATTTTAAACACAACAAATGCAGAATATTGTTTAAATTTACGAAAAATTTATCCAAATTAGATTGGGGCACTCTATATATACATACAATAATAATGTTGTGTTCTGTAAGTTCTATCGCGCAACATTCAATTACATTGATTAAAGAATGTTTCTCTAAGTTTAACACTTTATACTTGTGACCGACCCTAGATAGAATGCAGGCGCCACCCCTTCTGTTATCTCTGGAAAAACTTGTTGCTAAGCTGAAGTTTGGTATATTTAGAAGCCCTTCCTGGTGAGGTGTCATAAAATGTTCGGTGATGCATATAGCATCAATCCTTCTATTATTGTTGTCTAGTTCGTCTAAATGAACAGTGAGGGTATCACTTTTACTCAAGAGTCCAGCAATATTTTGGTGTAGGATATGTATACTATTATAAACGAAAAAAATTGGGGTTTTCTTTCAGGCTTTTACTGTGTTCATCTCCAGTGGAATTAACTAAAATCTTGTCACATTCTTGTCTGCAGTTATTATTCGTCTGTGTTCTTGTCAGACTATACAAGTCTAAATCGATCTGGATGTTACTCATAATTTTGCCGTATATATTTCTGATTCCATGTTTGTTGATTCTGCCCGTGGTGTAAGAAAACATCTCAAATGTTAGATCATAATTGCTATCGAAGATATATGCGTATTTTCGGTTTCGGTTGTCTACATAGAGGAGGTTGTTAAACATCTCAACTTTATAGTTGTATATAGGTGATCCTATCTTATACGTAGGAAGACAAACTACTACGTTGGTGTGAGTTACTTCTCGCAGGGACTCGTACAGTATGTTTATTGAGTTGATGCCGTTGTTTTCATTTGAAATAATGTGATTTTCTCCTATTAGAATTAGGCAGTAGTCATTTAAGGTGTACCCTTTTAATTTTTCTTTAATACCACATAATAATTGTTTTAGTGTGCTGTTAGGTATTATGTAGTGACAGTAGGCGAAATATTCAGAGAAAACTTCCTCTATGGAAGACAAAGATCCATTGTATTTGTTACTACTTAAGATGCATAGTTTATTCTTCTCTGTAGGTTTATTATTATTACGCTTTGATATTTTGGGAATTATAGGGTTTTTCAGTGGTACACTAGAAGGTGACTTTTTATATTTTTGTGGTGTCTGATTACGACTATTGGCAGTCTGAGTCCCTTTATTGTGTTTCGTGTTCGCGCCGTCAGGCAGAATGATTAGAGAATCGCGCCTCTTTGTTGGGTCCGGTGAACTAGCTAAGTGCGATGCCTTATGTATGCGTGTTGTTGCTGCAATCTTTTTCTCAGGCGTTGAACATATTTTCTTGTAGGTGTTAACAGCCGTTGTCATGTTTTGTAGATCTGTTCTTAGGCGCAGATTTTCTATGTTTAAATTGTCGATTTCTTGATGTGCGCTTAACAATTGCTGCTTAAGTGAACTGATTTCGCTACATAAGTCGTGAATTTCGTCGGTTGTGTTGTGAAAGCTATCTGGAATACTCATCGTCGTTGTATCCAATATAGTTCTGTCGGTATTATTATTTTGCGTTATTTTAGATAGATCGGTTAATGAACTTGTTCTAGAAGGTTTATTCCGGTAAGTTATATTATTCATTTCGATATCCATTTTAATTCGAAGCTATCGAGCGCCCTCTGTTATGATGTTATGTATTTACCAGCTTTGTGGATAATGCTGAGCGATATGTTATGCAGAAATGTGAAATTTAATAAATCACAAAAAGAACTCCTGTGGTGCGGTTCGAACTTGCGTTCGACGGAATACGGCTTGATACTCAGAGCCGCTAGTCCATATGTGCTTACTGCTGAGTGGCGAAATTGGTCATTACAACGTACGGATGTTGTATTTAAATAAACGACAACGGTTAGAAATGACTCATGTAAATGGAATTTTTTCGATGCAAGCACTTGAATCACTTTGTTTTGGTTTTAAAACTATGAAATTATTTATATTTATGCACTTTTATTTTGTTATGTTTGTTGGATATTGTTTATAATTTAGTTTTAGCACTATTATGATAATGACACCGATCAAAGTTTAATCCACTTTTTATTTCCTCTTATTCAAATATTTTTGTTATACATAAATGCATATTTCAAGTTTATTTTTTATTTATTTTTTTCCACTTAATTGTCACTCACACTAATTGTTATTAGTCAATTCATTTGGTTTTTGGTAATTGTCACTGTTATTATTTAGACTTTACTTGGTTTATGGAAAGTTATTATTTATTGCTGTTTTTTTTTAAATACTTGCAATTGGTTGTTTTTTTGAAATAATACTTTCACAATTTAATGGTAACTATTCAAACATATTTGGCAAAGAAAAGTCAACAAAAAAGTCACTTTAACTATTTTTACTTCGTACGCGTACACGTCTGCTCTCGCCCGCGTAACGCGCGACACTTTATTGACGAATCGCTTACACAATTTTCAAGGAAACTATACTACTTAGCACGAGAATTTGTCAACGCGAATAATAACTACTCCTGCTGGACCTCTTATGGGAAGGTTTACATCAAAGAGAAAAACAACGAAAAGGCGCCTGTTTTCCTCATCAACTCTGAAGAAGATATTAAGAAAATTCACTCCATCTGACTATTGTCACTTAATTTTGTAATATCCTCAATTTTCATATGTACTTATCTTGTTATTTATAACTCTTATACTCTACAATAGACACATACACATATATCATAATATTTATCTAAATTATAATTCATATATAAATAAACACGTTATGAAATATACACACAATTTTATGTCATATACCACGTTTTTAATCAGATTGCCACTGACACGTATGT
Source organism: Pseudoips prasinana (assembly GCA_951640165.1). NCBI lineage: Eukaryota > Metazoa > Arthropoda > Insecta > Lepidoptera > Nolidae > Pseudoips > Pseudoips prasinana. Next base: position 9,923,328 of record OX621241.1, on the reverse strand, counting down.
ATGAACTTACAACAACAAACCGCTCAAAAATGCATACTTTTTCAGTTTATTCAAAAGAAAATACGCACAATCAGTACATAAATCTAACTAGTCTAATACTCTTACTTTTTAAAAATACTAATAGTAACCTTCCGAAAATATATAAGAATTTGATGAATACCTATGAACCAGTATATCAAACTGTAACCTCAAGCTTTTGCATACTATATCCTATTGTTACTTATAATAGCAAACCTACTTATATTTTTGTACAACATTCGATCAAATAAATATTGCTAATGAACTAGAACAAGTTACGAACTTTGAGTCAATAACTTGTGACATAGAATCTATTGCTCAACATTCACCTCCCAGTAATTCTTGCTTATCATTTCTAACTCAAAACATACGAAGTATTAACCACAACTTCCTAGACTTTGAGATTCTTCTTGATAGAATCAGCATAGATTTAGACCTAATAATTTTGACGGAGTGTTGGCTCTCGTGTAATAATACACCTCCATCATTAGACGGGTACAACAGTTTTTACACAAAAAATCACTTCAAACAAAATGATGGAGTTGTTGTTTTTGCAAAAAATCGATTAAACATTTCGATAGAGGAACCCAATATGGTAGAAGCAAATTGCCTCATAATTAAATTAAAACCAAGCACCGTTTTTATCGCCATTTACCGATCTCCATCATACCATAACATTACCCCATTTTTAACATCTCTCAATGAAATTTTGGACAGGTTATCTGATTACCAAAATATTATAATTACTGGGGACTTAAACATCGCAATAAATCCAGAAAAACATGATATTAATTCCGATAGTTACCTAAACCTAGCTGCTTTCCATGGGCTCTTACCTGCTCATAACCTAATAACTAGAGACATGAGTGGTTCTTGCATTGATCACATATTATTAAAAACACAAAAACGTGCTCTCACTATTGTTCCTCCGACGACAGTCACTGATCATAGATCTGTAATCTGCTTTCTCCTAAATTCAAGTGTACTTTGCCATGAAAAAGCAATTTTTAACAAGGTAAACTATGAGGGAGTCGAATCAGACTTTTTACAATTGAATCTTAATCCTATATATCATTCAGATGATCCCGAATTCTCAATGAATTTCCTAACTAAACACCTATCTAGTTCTATTGAACGAAACACCTCGGTTGTACAAATTAGCAGACGCAAAAAAACATTAAAACCATGGTCAACGCAGGGTATGCTCCGATCTATGCGAAACAGAGATTATCTGCACCTCAAAGCCAAAAACGACCCAAAAAATGAAATTTTACAAATCACTTATAGACGTTACAGAAATTTCTGCACCACTCTCTTTAAAAAAATCAAAGTTGACTATGACAAATCACAAATACATAAAGCCGGAAAAAACAACAAGAAATTTTGGGAAGCGATAAAAAACATTACATATGCATCAAAATCAACAAAACGTCTTCCAGTTGAACTACTTGACATACAGACAGACCAACAAAAATCGATCAACCTAGTGAATGAATACTTCAGCAATATTGGCAAATCTTTAGCGGAGAAAATACATAGGGACACTAATTATACTACTACAAAACTTGACTATAACAAAACCGGTAAATCTTTTGTACTCCTAGCCACGGATCCATATGAAATTGAACAAATTATTTTATCACTGAAAACCGATTCTGCTGTAGGTTGGGACAAAATTTCAAGTAAAATAATTAAAAATCTTAAATCTCATCTGGCACCACCTCTTGCTTTCATATTTAATACTTGTTTCAGTAAAGGGATCTTTCCTTCTTGTCTTAAAAAATCAGTAGTTGTACCAATTCATAAGGATGGTGATAGAAATCGTATCGGAAACTACAGGCCCATATCTTTGCTACCAGCCCTATCTAAAATCCTACAAAAATTAATGAATAATCGATTAACTAATTATATTGAACAGCATAATATTATCTCAGATAATCAATTTGGTTTTAGACGTGGTAAATCTACTACTGATGCGATATATTCACTCACTGATTTTATAACGCAAGCTTTAGACTACGGCAAGAAATGCTTAACTATCTTCCTGGACCTGGCGAAAGCTTTCGATACGGTTTCTGTCCCAATCTTGCTGGATAAACTACATAACATTGGCATAATAGCCAATCAGTTACAACTTTTTAAAAGCTATCTAACTAACCGCTCTCAAAGAGTGTCAATCGGAGGATACTCTAGTTTAGATATGCCTGTGACACACGGGGTTCCGCAGGGCAGCATCTTAGGTCCCACTCTTTTTCTCATCTACATAAATGATATTTGTTCAACTTCACTCATAAAGGGCAGAGTAATTTCGTATGCAGACAGATTCCTGGAGTGAGACCTACGATGTCGCCCAAAAAGGCTTAAACATTGTGGCAGCCCTTTTAAGGAATACCCTCTTATCTCTTAATGTGACTAAAACAAAATTTATTTGCTTTTCTATCCGTAATACTGACTCACAAAATAATTTTGCTTTGACCGCGCATTCGTGTAATGACTCCTTAGGTCCGTGCTCATGTCCCCCATTGGAAAGAACCTTAAACATAAAGTACCTGGGCATTGAAATTGACTCCAACTTAACCTTCAAACCCCATATTACAGCCCTCAGTAACAAGATCCGTAGGTAGTTAGTTATCTTTAAAAAACTTCGACACGTCCTCGGCCCTAAATTACTAAAATCTACATATTTAGCATTATGTCAATCTATTTGCACCTACGGCATTCTCATATGGGGTGGTTCGCCGAAAACAACAATAAAACCAGTAGAAATTGCACCAAGAGTGTTACTAAAAGTATCACACTTTAAACCTTTCTTATACCCGACGAAATTATTATACCAAAATTGTGAAGTTTTAACCATCAGGCAACTCTTTATCTTAAACATAACACTTAGACAACATGCCAAACTAAACTTTGACCCTTCTTTATTAACTAAACGTATATCTTATAATATTTGCAAACAACTTCGTAACTTTCACACATCGTTTTCACATAGATTCTATGGTTTTCTAGGCCCTTATGTATATAATATAGCAGACAAACTTTTATGTATCTATCCAGAAATAAAAATCCGAGTTAAATCTAAATTAATTAAATGGCTACTCACTCTATCATACGATGACTCAGAAAATCTAATTACTTGTACCCTTTAAATAATTATAACTTTATAACATATGAAAATCTTAATAAGTTTTTAGTTAATACATCGATTTTCAAACTATCCACATTACATTTCCATATACACGTTGTCGCATCCCCCACACTTACACGTTCATAAATACACCCCACAAAGAATCCGGAGAGCCTGGAGTTCTGTAGTACAGGTTTGGACCTAGTTCAGACTCCAGAGTTTCACAAGGATTATCCATTACTGTAAAATAATTCAATATTTACAAATAGCTGTACTTGTTGTTCCTTGTGAAAGTAAAAAATAAATAAATCATATCCCATTTAAAACTGAATCATTAATTGAATTAGTCCAGCGGGGATCATACCGGCTTTCTTTTTATTGAATCAGGTTCTTCCAGGTAGGAACTAAATAAGGCTGTTAGCAAGGGAAATCGTAATTTTCTCTTTTCTCGAGTGCCGGTCAATTAAATCAGTGTCACAGTTTTGAGTTTAGTTTTAAACAATGTTTTCATTTCATTCTATACTAATTATTATAATTTTAAAAAAATATGGATGATAAAGTTTGAGTCGTTTCAGTGTGTATCCCTGTCAGTGGCATCGTCCCTCCTAAACGAGTGGTTCAAATGATTTCATTTTTGTTTCTCTTGTGCACAGTGAGAACAGAGAATAAGACGCTTCTAAAATATGTTTTATGAATAATAATACGTTTAATTAAAAAAACAACAACGTTATTGACGTAATTAAAAATCTTTTACCAAAATTATGCTTTTTCAAAATTGCCGCTCTTGCGCTACCTGCGTTTAGTGGCTACAAAAAACCTGATGAAGTTGTTAATTTCTTTAACAAGTAACAAACCACTGCTCGAATCGTGAAATGAAACATGCTGGATATAATATTCTTTTATATATTTTGTCTGTTACGCAGATACTATATTATACCATGGTGAGACATGGGAGCTAATGGGCCGTCGTTGGGGCAAGATTGAAAAGGACTTTTGTACAAAAAACAAATCGTACGATATATCCAAGATCCCGGACATCTACGATTGTATAAAATACGACCTACAACACAACCAGCACACGCTACAGTTCGACTTGGCTGAAGAGTTGTATATTTACGCCAAGTACTTGGCGGATATTGTTATACCTCAGGTATGTAATCACAACACGAATAATATAACGTGATATGATAATTAGCTCGCGATACAGTTTAACTTGGCACAATAATTATACATTTCAGCCAAGCACTAAGCTGTTATTGCTGGCAGCCAATTGTTTTAGCATTGTTGTGTCTACTTGAGTGTCTTTTACTACTCACTCCACGGAATCAGCCGACCATTGTTCAAACGCAGTATAGAGACTTGCCTTTAAAGAAGACTAGTAAAATCAGGAGTAACTAAATAAATTGCAGTATTACCAATACAAGCCACTTTACTTGGATTTGGCAAAAGTGCTGGCATTTGACGAATATTGTTAAGACTCTAGGTTACTTAACGCTGGTTTATTGAGTTTATAGCGTATGTGTGATAAATTTACATGTATTAGGTATATTGCTAAATTATGACAGTTGCTCCGTAGTGTCCACACGGTTTAGAGACTTAATGAATGTTCGTTTATTTAAATCCATCAAGGCGTTGAGCGTGGAGGGTTCTTAAGACCTTAACGGTGGTACACACAGCTACATTTCAAGATATACATTTCCAGTATAAGCTGTGAGGTCAGCTTATATTGGAAATGTATAGCTTGATATGTAGCCGTGTGTACATCCATCACCTCCTATTTTACTAAGAATTATAGTACTACATACGAGATGTAGAATAGCGGCTACACTATTTATTAAGCCCACATTTCCTTGCCAAGGGAAAATACAAGCAATCATAGCTGTAACCCAGGTATAGGCTTCTTTTTTGTTAACTGTACATTAAACATGTTTTGTTGTATTTTATAGGAATATGGATTAACAATGCAAGAAAAATTAACGATAGGACAAGGAATTTGCACGCCATTACTGAAAAAAATTAGAGCAGACCTACAGAGAAATATTGAAGAATCGGGAGAAGAAACTGTTAATAGACTAAATCCCAGGTATGGTGTCTACATTTAATACATTACTAATATAGTTATGTTTTAAACGGCTAGTTAAATTTTTAAGCGTATCTTTCCCATCTTACTTTCGGCTGCACGTGTGGTGCAGCGGCCTAGACAGTCGCCTCGCCGCTTTGTGTCGCGGGATTGAGTCCCCCGCCGGACAACTATTTGTGTTCTGAGTCTGGACGTAATTTGTGTCCGTCTATTATATGTTTGTAAAGTTCACAGGGATTAGAATCACAAGTGCGGGCATTGTCTTAAAAAAATAACAGCAATGTCGAGTTCCGCCTCTCTGTGTGTATATATCCGCTAACGCCTCCTAAAACACGCAAAAAAACAAGGATATTGATACGGTTTTCACAATCAATTTATGAAATAATATTTATAATTTATGCCTAGCATTATTTTAAAGTTTTTCGCTTAAAAGTCTGTCCTATTAGTCCTTAATTCGAATTTTAATATATTTTCGTTCCAGGTATAGTCACGGCGTGTCAAGTCCGGGGCGTCACGTCCGCACACGGCTCTACTTCACGAGCGAGAGTCACGTGCACTCGTTACTCACGGTGCTGCGGTTTGGTGGACTGTTAGATGTAAGTGGGCTTTTTAAGGTCAATACTAATATTTTGAAAATATAACTCTATTATAGTGACATTTGACATATGCTTTTTGACACAGATATATTTCTTAAAAACTATATAACAATTATTTTTATATTTTTCATGTATTTCTGTCTTATGATGCATTTAAACTTAAAGTCCGACCGTCGAAAGAATGCGTTCTTGGCGTTTGTATATACTTCATATTAAAATTAGCGAAAAATAATATATTAGATAATATTAGTTAAAAAATGATTGTGCTCATCACACAGATTTATTGTGTGTTTGTTGCCACAAGATATTGATCAATCAATCAATCAATCAATTGATATGTTAAGTTAATTCATAGAAGACATTGCAGCTAGAGTAGTTTGCGTTTAGTTTTGAGTTTATATTTAACATTTGTATTGCAAATAATACTATATAACGAAAAATGCATAGTTTGGGTGTGTTAGGTATCAGAATGATTTGATCTTTCACGTGAAACACGCCATGTTTCTACAAACACAGACGATAGATCCGATACGATAGATAGATCCTTGCTAACATTCTAATGTATGTCCCACATTAGAATGTCAGCAAGGAAATCATAAATTTAATCTGCCTTGATATCATTCGTAGCTTACAGCAGAGCGCCTACCCCGGATTAGTAGAGAGTGCAGATTAGATCCCGGTCGGACGATTAAATTAATGTTTCAGTTTGCAGTTTATGTGTTATTACAGGCGTTAAAAGATGAGCAATGGCGCCGCGCGATGGAATACGTGTCGACTGTGTCGGAACTCAACTACATGTCTCAAATAGTGGTGATGCTCTACGAGGATCCCACTAAAGACCCGTATTCAGAAGAAAGGTGAGATAACATTTAAAAATATTCAGTAGCATAACAACTTGTTATTTATTTAATTATTCACAATTTTTTATGCCCGGATGTTTGATTTTTGCACGGATGGACTAGCCTTTAATTCTGGTTACTTATAAAGTGAGCGTAATATTGAATTAGACTTTCCTGCTGTATTGTTACGTTAGCAAGTATAAGTGTACGTTAATACCCAAGCACTCAATAAATTTAATTATTTCTTGAGATATATTTAATTTTGTTCTGGTAAATTTCCTGTCATATATACCATATACCATAAAAAAACTAATGGAAAAGGAGGGTATCTTTTCCATTAGTATTTTTATGGTTGCTTTCCTGGCTATATACTGAGAAAAAATCTATTCATCAATTTTTTCTTTTGTCTTTCGGAATATCGTAACGAAATTGAATATCGGTAGAACAGCAACTTGTAAAATACTTTTAAAATCAATTAACTTTCCATACAAAATTATCGATCAGCTAATGCATTTTGATTAAGAGACAATAAATGGTTGTTTCTTTATATTGCTTTTTTGTCTTTTTTGTTTTTCTCCACAATTTATGTTACGCCTTGTATATACATACCTTCATACCTCACGCTCGGATCTCAGAGATGTAGGCAGCAGTAACGGATGACCATAACGTTGCATACCACTTTTGTCTTTCGTTATTTAATCTTGAAACAAAGCACGCATCTACAACATGTAACGTAATTAACGCACACCCTCAAACACCCCAATTAGATTTTTTTTGTTGTTATCATAATACATACACTGAATTTTTTATTCAACATGTGTATAAATTGTTATTTAGCAAATGAGTTACTTAGAATAAAGTTTACTTTTCTTTATTTTGAATTGAATGGTGGAATTTGTATGAATACAAATAGAACTGGTAAAAGTCTTATTTTGACTTACGGTCCATTTTAATTTATTTTGAATATGACAATAATTTCCGTAGTATTAATTAATTTGGAATAAAAATTACCTATATTAAAAATGATATAAATCGATTCAGTCAACGATTCTGAACGAACTATTTTCAGGATGTGCGTTAATTAAGTTACATGTGCGTTAATTAAGTTACATGTTGTATATGTGGTATATATGGTGACCTGTACTACAGGTTCTTCTAAACCTACATCAGGCACCAGTCTCTCATACAACAGGTTGCATACTTACAAAATTCTATGTACATATGTAGCAATGCGAAACATGTTTTGTTAATGTATCCAACCTATTTGTGATGAGAAAATAAATACTTTTTATTATTATATTATTAGTATCTTACCAGTGTAAGCCGCGACAATACGTCTGTACAATAACTTGAAGAATGAACGTTGCCTAAGTTCCGCGCTACATGCCGGCTCTGTTACTTTTTAAGGAACCAAATAAATCAGGCTTTACGGCATTTTGCGATTTATTTAGGTTCCACGTAGAGCTACACTTCAGTCCGGGAGTCAACTGCTGCGTACAGAAAAATTTACCCCCGGGACCGGGCTTTCGACCGCACAGTCGAAACCATTCTACTACTAACAACTCTGTAAGTTACCAATCTTGGAATTATTGACAATATTTTACACGTTAACGCCTTGTAATTACCACTCAGAAATATTTGTATTAGAAGTCTGAAGCATACATTTAAACACCAATTATACTACTCTGTCAAGAAAGTACCGGGAAAAGATCAATAATATACAAAATGTTTGTTATTCATCCAAATTTATTTTATTACCTTCAAAATATGCTCCTTCAGAAACCATACACTTACGCCAACGAATAATCCATTCATCAAAATATTTTTTAAACGCTGCTTTCGGAATTGAGTTCAGTTCTTGCCGCGAATTCTCCTTTATGTCTTCTACCGATTGAAAACGGGTACCACGAAGTGGTAATTTGAGTTTAGGAAAAATAAAGAAATCAGCTGGAGCCATATCTGGTGAATATGGTGGTTGCTGGATGGTATTTGTTGAGTGTTGGTCAACAATTCGTTCACAATGATGGCCTTGTGCGAAGGCGCATTATCGTGGTGCAAAATCCAAGAATTTTCTTTCCACAAATCTGGCCTTTTTCGTCGAATTTGCTCTCTTAAACGCCGCATAACGCTCAAATAATATTCTTTATTTACCATTCGACCTTCCGGTAAGAATTCAGAGTGCACAACAACGCGATAGTCAAAGAAAACAGCCAACATGACTTTGACTTTTGATCGACTTTGGCGTGGTTTTTTCGGTTTCGGTTCAGTTGGAAGGCGCCACTCCGAAGCTTGTTGACTATTTTGCATGTCTAACTCGTAAACCCACGTGTCAGCACCAGTAACAATGCGTTTCATGAATGTTGGGTCAGAATTGACTCGTTCTACCATGTCCTTAGCGACTTTCATGCGATTGAGTTTTTGGAGAAAATTCAGATCTTTTTGGACTAGCCGAGCGGCAACATGTTTCATACCCATATGACTAGTTAAAATGGTACGAATCGACTCGTGAGATACAGAAAGTTCGGCGGCTATCTCTCTCAGAGTTGAATGAGGATTTTCAGTCACTATTTCCTTCACTTTTGCGATGTTAACTTCAGTTGCAGACGTTGATGGCCTACCAGAGCGAGGCAAATCTTTCATCACACCTCGGCCGCTTTTGAACGCTTTGAACCACTCATAAGCACGAGTTTTTGATAAAGTCGATTCACCGTAAGCCTTCTGTAACATTTTCAGTGACTTCGAACACGAAATTCCATTAGCGATGCAAAATTTAAGACAAACTCTTTGTTCGATATTTTTGTCCATTGTGAAATTCGCAATACACACTATATACGATATTACTAAAACCAGCACTGTATTTAATATAAATAACAGGTGCAACTCAAACTCCGCGCCAAAATGGAAAACAATTGTGCCAATCAAACAACAACAAAAAAAAAACAAAAATTTGAATTTGGAACCATAGACAAATCATCCATTCCCGATACTTTTTTGACTGAATGTATGTACGTTTAAAATACCAAAAAGGACATCGTGAATCGAACGCGAAAATTTTAAATATGGAGTCCCGCCCAATTAATTTCGACTGATTTTTTTAATTTGAAAGTTAATTTTATTGCTTCCATAATACACTATACGTTAAAGGTCTTAATACTTTGTTTGTGGCATTGTAGCTCCCAAAGTAATCCCTATAATGTGTTTTTAACCTACTTCAAAGGAAGGAGGTATGTTTTTCGTGTGGCTGTTACGCGATTTCTCAGCTGTTAGTGTTGTTTACGACTATGCCCATTTTGCATAATCCGGGGCTCGATTTATGATTTTTAATGTATTTGTTACTTTCCAGCAAAGTTCATCGGATGAAGTTAAATGCATAGAAGAAGAAGGCGAGGACGACAATATGGCGAGTCAAGAGACTTTGCAGCCGGTGAGTATAATGCACAATGTTTTATTAAAGAAGGGCATTTTTGAAGGGATTCGTAATCTAGACTTACAATCCTCTGTAGGTGGGTGTGAGAGATGTTTTTCTGTGTTGGCTGATTCCATTAGGCCAACACTAAGGCGTATCGGAAGTAGTATTAAATATTGCCACGAAGTTCTTCAGAATAATGAATACTAACTTTATAAACCATGTCCAAGTTTAATTTGTGGCCACTGTCCTGTTTTTCTAGCGGGTTCGAATCGCAGGTCCATAAAGTGTTGTTAGGATTTTTTGGCAAGCAAAAATCCCAGTTGCAATGATGGGGGGCGGGAAGTTATTGTCCCTCTCAGCACTTTATGCGCCTCATTTCTTTCTTTCTCTCCGGAATAGAGGCCGTATAGGATTATAGGGAAAGAGAGGACGCCTGGCACAGTATAAAGCTAGGAATTCTGGCGTCTGAGCTGGAATCTTCGTAACTGACCGAATATAAATGGCATTACATCTTTCATTCATATGTCGTATAAAAAGGACAGCAAATCTGATTGTCTCAAGCTCATAACTAATCATCATCATCATCAGCCTGATATCATCCATTGCTGGGCATAAGCCTCCTCCAAGAAACTTCTTGGGGGGGATATGCCATAATCGCTACGCTTAGCATCAAGATCACTCGATTACACGTACAGTTTCGTCCCATACATTGAGCACCAGAGGCGCTGGTGCTCAATGTATGGGAGAAACTGTGCGATCGAGTAAGTAAACTGCAGGAACTCGTGCTAGAGGCACGGGTTGGCGATCGCAGTACGATAGTCATAGTACTCAGAGAGACGCTGCTGTCCGTCCTCTGGTAGATATTTCCTCAGGTCGACTTCTACGCCACCCACGGGGTGAAATGGGATGTTGATATTCTGTCTGATATTCGCTGCCTTCACCACATCCGTTTTATATTTTAATAAATTTTTCATACAACTTATTGTTGCCCAAACAATAGTAAATAAAACTTTTTAAAATATTTCATACTAATTTGTTTCTAATTGTTTCAGGATGCAGATGAAATGGACTCATTTTCGCCGAAGAAATTAATAAAATCGAAGTTAAGGCCTTCAGACCCCATTCCTATTTGGTAAGATTGGTACTAGGCTCAATTATATTTGTCAAACTGATGTCACTTACGTACTCAAAAAGGTTGAATACCAGGCATATTTTCGGAACCTATATGTACGTGTTTTTGAGTCGTATAATAAGTGCTTTTCTCAGTCAATGAGCAAGGTTTTCTAGGCATTAAGCATGTAGATATCAGAACTAGTTTACACAAACGGGCGTTTGAAAACGAACTTGAAACGTTCTGAAAATGTGCTAGTCATGTTAATATACATTAACTTGGGTGGAATAAATAATTCAATTTAAAATCAGTATATTTTACGTTGCATAAATTATTAATGATAAAAAGTTTAGTAAATTTATATACCACAAGTATCTGGAGGCACGGCAGTTGACGTGGACGCTGCCGTTGACGTTGAGCAACAGGCCAAGTCAACGGCCAAGTCACATAACATTAAATATAATAACAAAGAAATTGCAGTAATGAACCTTAGACGTGGCTCAATTTTGTCTAGAGATTTCATACAAGCAGCTCCATCGAGACTTGGCAATTTTTTTACAGAATGTTTTCGGTTTGATTTTATTTACCCTAAACATTATTTTATGAATACAAAAGTTCGTTTAAGACAATTGTTGTCGGAAAAACCATTTTTTTATTATTATTATAGTGTACTAGAATGCACAAGGCTAGGAATAGTAAATGTTAGCCAAACTCTTGTGGCTGTGTCTGGCAGTGCGCCTGCCCCCGTAGTAGTGTAGTGTAGCGCTCGGCTTGCAGCGACGGCTACAGCAGCCTGCACTACACGGTGAGCGGGCACGAGGCGTCGTCGCTGGCCGCGCGCCTCACCGCCGAGCTGCGCGCGCGCAGCCACGCCGCGGACCAGCACCACCATGCGCAGGTTTGATTATTTAACTACTCTATATTCTTAATTAATTAAAATTATTATATACGAATAAAATGAAAAATTAGACGTTAGGGTGGAATGCAAGCTGAATTTGTCTTACAACAACTAATTTGCACCTGGTCTTGTTTAGTTTAAATAGTGTTGTAAATTCTTATAAATTTAATACTACCTACATTTACACATTTATCTGGATGTATCGCTTTAGCCGGTTTCTCATGAGCGAGCTGTAACCGTAACCTTTGCATGCACTGTAACCGTTACTGTTACCAAAACCAAGTGTGTACGTTGTAGTGATCACTATCACGACAAAGGGAACTAATATACATGTTATATTAGTTCTAGTAGTATACGTTCACTGGCTCAGTATTACACACAGCAGCTCCGAGCGCAGACGCACGTCCAACCCGCACCGCGTCTAACGACAGACTGCCAGATTGACAGCCGTCTCTACTGGTGCACATGAGACAATGTATTATATCTATTATATAGATACAAACACTACATCCCTTCCTTTCAATAAATTTGATTTTTTTGTAATCAGTAATACCTTGTTTATTAAATTAATTTTGTCTGAGTATTTTACTAAAGAAATCAATCTACTCTAGTACTAACATTTAATATTATTTTATATAGCTTCATTTCCTTTGATTATCTGATTTACATTGGCCTTCGACACGCTTTAAATAAATTACATTCTTTCTTAGTATTTGTCCAGTTTCTTCTTACTTATGGTAAAATCGCCACCTACTAATTGTTTCACTACGTGCGGTGTACGGTTGAAAGGAGTTGAGCGATACCTGCTTATCTTCTGTCAATTCTGGGTTTTCCGCTCTGCTTTTCCGGTCTCCATACTCCTTTCCCTTTTTCTTTTGCAACTTATCTCGGACTCAGTGTCATTATCAGTTTCATATATGTCTTTCAACATGCGAATGTCATTCCCACTCCTTCTTTAGAAGATAAAATAAATAAAAAGTTTTGATGGCGTCTTTCCGTAACTGAATGTGGAGTGGAGTTGTACCTCATTAGGTATTCGTAGTGTTGCTCTCTCTTTTCTGAGGGTCTGCTTCTCCGTTTATTTAGGGCCAATAAGGCATGGTATTAAAAAAGTTTAATATTACAACCACGACAAAAATCCTTAAACTCTTCATTAACGAATTGCCGGCCGTTATCAGCAGTGATCGATAGTGGATATGCCAGTCGGCTAAAGAGTTCTTTTAGGATTTTGATAATTTTCGAACTCGTTATGATCTTACTAGAATATAGTCATTATTAGGTAAAGGAACCAATAGATTCATCGCAATATCAACCCAAGGTTTAGATGGAAGTTCTCGACGTTTCATTGGCGCTGGAGGATTTGGTAAGTTTACTAGGGTGCATTCTTTGCAGCTTTTTTACCATCAACTTGATGTTCTTAACTATTCTAGGCCACCAAACCTTAGATCGAAGGCGGCCCTTCATGGCAACAATTCCTGGATGGCCTTCATGAGCTGCTAATAAAACCTGCTTCTTGAGATTCTGTGAAAACACTATTTTGTTTCCTTTTAAAAGAATATTTTCATGAAAACAATTCACCCGAAACTATTTTATATGATTTCACAGACTCGTCCCATTGGTAACTATAAATTCTTTTCTTAAAATTGGTGAATTCCTGATCCTTTTTTTATTCCTTTATTATGCGTTGCATTGGTTGCACATGGTCTCCTGAGTTCGACTATCTGATGAACAATGAATGAATTCTAATGACTGAATTGACTGATCTGAGTATTGACATAGCCGCGAAAGTGAGTCCGCGAAATTGGTCTTCCCCGGTTTAGATTTTACATTATCATAATCAAGTGCAGGTGGGAGACTCTGCACTAAAAGTTGTAGACGACTATATTTAGGACAGCCCATTCAACTAGGTAAGTCCAAATTCGAAAAAGATCGGCTGGCAGCGTTTGGGAAGCTACGCAACATCTTTTCGTCCCAACCACCGCAGTGTCTTAAGACGAAAGCCTTCGACCAGTGTGTGCTGCCAGTGCCGACTTATGGAACCGGGACGTGGTCGCTCACTATGGCCACATCAGAAAACTCAAGGCCACCCAAAGAGCAATGGAGAGGGCCATGCTCGGAGTATACCTGCGTGATCGAATTAAATCACCGAGATCCGCAGGCGACCCAAGCAGCCGTCATAGCCCAAAGAACTGGAAAACTGAAGTGGCAGTGGGCAGGGCTCGTAGAACCGACGGCCGATGAGCCAGAAAGGTTCCCGAGTAGCGGCCACGAACCGGAAGACGCAGGCCATTGTCCAGCAGTGGGCGTCCTTCGGCTGATATAATGATTATACAGGGTAATGGATGATCTTCTCTTGAAATAACTGCGTTGGCGCTTCGCATATCGACGCATAAGAGTATATCACCATCATCCTTAAGGATCGGAACTATAGGAGAAACCCATGCTGAAGGTGCATAAACCTATGAACCTCTTCTATTATAATCTCAAAAATGGGAAATCCTAAATTCAATCGCCCGGCGGGTCTTGAACCTGCACCATCTACCAATCCGGGGTAGGCGCTCTGCGTTAAGCTACGAACGATACACGCCGGCAGATCAAATTTAGGATTCCCTTGCTAACACCTCTTCTATTACATCTAAATCCAGCAATTCTTTAATTTTCTTATTTTCATTTACTCAAATGGTATTTGTATTCTCTGGTAGGGTTGCATAACAGGTTTTACTGATGAATCGATAGACATCTCAATTAAAGTATCTTTAAACTTAGAGAAAGATTGTTCAACTTAATTTACGTACACGCCCAACTTTAAAACACCTAGTCGCAATGCAGTGTCTTTACCAAGTAGGTTTCGTGTTCCATCCTCAATAACATAAATAGTGTCACGTTAAATTTCCCGTTTGCTTTTATTACTGCTTCAAAAGAACCTTTGATTTGTAGAGGTATTTTACTTCCATATGCTAGCAATATTTTATTTGGTTCTCTTTTTTGTCACAAATGACCTTAATTTTCTTTGAATATTCCCAAGTTTTGCTAGATATTAAATTTAATTTGCATCCTGAATCAATCAACATTTCTAAATTTACTCCTCCTACCTCACATTTGATGGTTTCGTCGTCGTTCAAATTAAATATGTAATGTACTTCTCCATTATCTAGAGAACTGTAGTTTCCATCCGTTGTCGTTTGTTGTAGTTTCTTTCTATATCTTGATTTAGTGCGAATTAACGTTTTTGTTGAAATGATTTAGTTTTACAGCATCTTTGATATTGGCCTAATTTTCCACAGCCGTTACATTTCTTGTCTTTCACTGGACAAGTCAAATTATGAGAGAAATGTGCAGTTTTCCCACATCTAGCACATGTCGTCTTTTTATAGCATTGACTCCATTTGTCATATTTTTTTCTTTTTGTTCGTATCTGTCCAGTCGATAACTCACAATGTCTAAGATATTGGCTACAGTAATCACTTTGTCTAAAGTAATTTCATCACCCCATTGTAAACATTTTCTTTCGTAACTCTGATGACACAGATTTTTATAATATTTGGTCGATTATGTGCTCATCAGGTTTCCGAACTTACACTTTGCTGCCTGATCTCTTAGCTTAATAAGAATTTTTTCAAAGCTTTCTCTTTCATCTTGCTTAATAAGACGGAAAATGTGCCGTTCAAAGGTCTTGTTTTGTTTGGGGAGGAAATATTCATCCAGTTTACTAATAACTACTTTTAAAATATCAACATTTTCCTCAGGTTCTATGTTTGCTCCAGGAAAATTATAAATTATATCGTGTAGTGCACTTCCACCTAGGACTAGCAACGTAGCTCTCCTTTTAGTTGGAATCGTGATATCGGTGGCTTCAAGGTAGATTTGAAGGGAACGAACGAAGTTTCCATTTTTCCCATCTTAAGCCTACTGATGTATTTTCACCTTCGATGTCTAATTTTCCAGGTGGTAGTACCTAGCTGAATTGCCATGATTAATCATATCGGGGTGACCTGAAAATACATCCAATTGAATGGACGTCAAAGCACTTTCAATTAAATGAAAGTCAAGTACCTCTTATTTAAAAAAGGTCAGAAATATTTTAAATTCAATTTAATGAATTTCATAATGTGCTTCCAATTTAATGAAAACCAATAAATAAAATCCATTTCCAATTAAATGAAAATCAAGGATTCATTTATGTATTGTAGATATTTCCAATTTAATGGAAACCATATTCAAAATCCATTTCCAATTAAATGAAAATCAAGGATTCATTTATGTATTGTAGCTATTCCAATTTAATGGAAACCATATTTAAAATCCATTCCCAATTAAACGAAAATCTAGATTTATTTAGGACTAGTTATACGACGACGACGTCCTCATGTTGATAACAGCACCACCTAACGGTTCCAATTGTGATTCATTTTCCAATTATGGTAAATAAATAATAAATAAATAAAAAAGGTTTTTATTCACGTAGACTTTAAAAAAGCGCTTGTAAATAGTCAGAACATGTTTGTAGTAATATAGTTGTATACTTTAGATATTATTTCTAGTAACATAGATATTTAGGTACATCTTGTATGAAAACATTTATAAAATTTATTTTATTACAGAAATGATATTTAGCTAGCTCGTATCAAGTTATTGTCAAGAGATTATGTTTAATTATCTAGTTTAAGTCTAATATTTTTACTACGTACAATACCTAATGTCATCAAATTCAATCCACTATAGTAAAGTGCATCAAAGACATTCAATTTTTATTTATATAAATTTAAAATTATTGGAGATATTTCCAATTAACAAGAATCACGAGTGGAACCATATTTTCTTAATATAAAAGGTAGTCATTTGAAAAAGTTTTAAAATGTATTCTATTTAAACGTTACTATGAGTCTATAGTATATTAAACCTCATAGAAAACAATATTATGGCAAAATCTGATTACTGATATGTTCAACATATATATATTCCGCATTTATCTGAATAAGTGTGTATTATAAGTATAAGTAGGCAGGTCACCAGAAAGTATGGTAAAACTTGGTCGTCTAATGCAATCTTGTTCTAATTTTATTTGATATCAACACGGTAAGTATATTAATTTGTCAAGTTATTTATTTTTTCTTAAATAGTTAGGTAATATGAATGGTATTTACCATCGGTAGCAAGTCCTACGCAATTAGTATAATTATTTACTGTTAATATGGAGCGTAATACTTTATACGTCTATTTATTCTCATTAAAATTCATAGAAATAAAGACGATATGTATGCATTGAACTATGCATACTTAGGAAATTAATTGTGATTCTTTTCGAAACTACGCAGCTACGTTACATAACGAACTAGAAATTTAATTATTCAATGATTAAGTTGATAGAGTAACAGATTGTAACATAATATGATAATAACTTATAGATTTCATATCCAATTAACTACTTTTTACTGTCATCTTCCTTTCCTTTTAATAAAATAAATGGTTTTTGTTTACTGACCTTTATTCTCGTCGCCACTTGTAGTGATCACTATCACGACAAAGGGAACTAATATACATGTTATATTAGTTCTAGTAGTATACGTTCACTGGCTCAGTATTACACACAGCAGCTCCGAGCGCAGGCGCACGTCCAACCCGCACCGCGTCTAACGACAGACTGCCAGATTGACGGCTACCCTCTCTACTGGTGCACATGAGACAATGTATTATATCTATTATATAGATACAAACACTACATCCGTGGTTTGAGAGCCTGCAACGAACGCTACACGAGCGACTCGAAGCGAGCCGACGATTGAGTCTCGTTACTGTATCTGTTTGGTTACAGTTACAGCTCGCAACATGAGTACGCTCGGTGAAAGCGTTCCGGCGACGTCTTGAACCTATACTGTAACAAGCTTACACACTATAACCTCGTACGGTATCACACATGTTACGGTTACAGCTTGCTAATGAATAACCTGCTTTTGGACTCCATGACCGTATTGACGAAGGCTATACTTTATTTTTAACAATATCTTACTGTTAACCTTGTAGGGTTTCATTGCTTCACCATGATAATGCGTCGTCGAGATGTCTATTAATGTAATTCTGGTTATTATACCCGCGCTATCAGTAATTTGAACATTCTCATTAGCTCGAACAAAAAAGAAAAATAATTTTATTTACATAAACCCATTGAGAGGGCTTAAAATTCGATTACTTTTAAATACTGCCATATAATCAATGGAGTTGCAGTATATCAAAAGTAGGGGCGTCGGCGTTGGTAGAGTTCAATGTGGTGAAGTAGTTTTATTATGCGTTACTAGATGGCGCTACGCATAGTATGAAACGATAAGAGAAAGTATACTTTTATTGAAATCTTTTATTTGTTATTTATTTTATGTGAACTTTGTATTTCCGCCTAGGACGATGAGAAAGAGCACAAAGAGTCTGAGGAAGCGCCCCCGCGCGCCCGCAGCTACGACCAGCACAAGCAGAGCCACGACAACGGTAAGTATGGGCGCGACGAGCTTGGCTGCACTAAAACTGGCCCACTAATGAGCTCCCTACTGATGGAGACCACTTTACGGTGTACCCCTCTAATGACGGGCTGCTCACTGATTGACTTTATTTGTGAAACTCTCTTACTAATGATGAAGATGCCCTCTTTGTACATAGAGGGATTTGACATTGACCTGCTGTATATTACGCAAATTGAATCTGATTCAGGTCCGTTCAGTTTGAAACATTACCCCCATCATCACATAACGAAATGTAATCTATGGAGTATAAAAAGGAAGATTAATAACTGCAATAAATCGTCTGCTAAATTCTTCATGATTTCGTTACCTTAGCTGGTTCGTATTCGACTAATAAAGAACTGTGCGCTAAATGATGATGTTCTAGTCATTGAAGAACATGAATTCAAGTTATTCTTCGATTATACAGCATGTAACATAAAAATCCGTGTGATACTAAAGGAGTTCGTTCCCATGAAATAGAGAATTGTAGAATAAAACAAATGTTTAGTCTTACAACAGACAACTAAGTGGGCACTGCATGAAATTCTCAATAGAAAACAATATTAATAATGTATCAATTATAAATTTTCGAATACAGAAGTTTTTATAATGTTCTATGATTTTAGCAGCTTTTTCTAAGAAGAATAATGCAGACAAGTGCCATTTGTCGGAAATAGTCTAATCTAAGTATTGTCAGCAGTCTCAGCAGGGTTAGATACTATGTTAAGAATAATAATGAATTTTTATTGTGTATTCTACATTCGACAAGCATCAATGGAACTCGACTATTACTTATCGTGCACAAACTTAAACCTTAGTTATCTGTTCACAAGTTTAGAATAATTTAAATCAATCTCTATTTTTCTCATTTTGGGAGGTAATAATATAACTAAGTTTATCTGAACAATCCCTAAAAATTTAGCCACTGTCGCGCAAATTTGTATTGAACATAAATATAATATAGTATAAAGACTTCCGATGGTTACAAATCAACTATTTAGTAGGGTGTTCCTTGCCTCATTGTTAGTTCCCTTCCCGAACCTATAGTAGTTATATTAGCTTTTCTTTGAAATTGTAGTTCAATTAATAATTTTTAGTTTGCTTAGCAACATAACAGCTACACGGGGACAGAATAAGTCATCCAGTGCAACAAAAATAACTGCAAATATTTGGAAGACTGTCGGTCAATTATAGAAAAAGATGAAAGTTTAAACTAATTTCATCAAATTTTTAGGATTACTATTTATCTTTTTTTAGCCTAATTAACCCTTTAACTGGTAGTAGGTAATTTTCTAATTGATTAAATTTGAATTTTATCACAAAGTAAGAGAGTTCAAAATATGGTGTCAACTATTTGCCACTACCAGTTAAAGGGTTAAAGCAGTCAGGCACAGTATATGCATATAAAACTGACTTGACCATACTTTAATAACTCTTTTAATTTGCACACGATCCAAATTCTACCTTATATCAAACGCGTTAAAGCTCGTTCGATTAGTTCAATAGTCTAAAAATAGTCATGAAAAGCTAAGCCCCATATTTGTATCAATCAACCGTTTGGGTAGATGCTTAAAAAAAGACTCAATATTAGCAGTTAATTTTGTCCCACGTTCTATCACAAGTCCCACATTGGCTCCAACTCTGAAAATATACCGGCTACACTAATTTTAACCTCCTCTCTACAATAGTTTATATGAAAAGTATAGTACTATTATTAAAAATGTCAAAACTATCCAAATCGTTTTTCGTAATAATCAACACAAATAATTTGTTTCCATTACACGGATGACGTTGTGAAAATTGTCAATATCTGCAAGACTTGCCATTTGGGAGAAGTAATAATTTTGACAGGTTTTAATAATGATCTATTCTTTTCATTCTATACTTAATATAAAGAAATGTTAAAATTAGTTTAGTTGAAAGTTTGTTAGGATTGCGGTCATTGATATGTTTATGTGGAGTGGTATGTAATTGCGAGTGTGCGACAGTGACGGGGTGCGGCCTGCCGGCTCGTTGCAACAGCTTGCGGACAGTACACAGCACAGGTCAGTCTCCGGTACCGTGTCACGTCTCTAATTGTTACAGTGATACAGATTGATAAGCAGTTCCAAAACAATACGAGCCAAAAAATGTCAGAGGTACAAACCCTTAACATGGAACGCTACTTTTCCCAAGTTAATAAATATTAATTGAGGTCTGTAGCCGTTCCTAACTGATTGAATGAACAAGTTATCTAACTATAGCATACTCTAGTGTAAATTACGGGAAGTCTATCCTTCTTAAGTTAATTAATACTAGTTAGAGAATGCAGCTGTTCCTAATTAACTTCATGATAGAAGTATCTCCCTCGAGCATATTCTTGTAAGAAATAAGCATGGGGATATTATTCTTCCTAAGTTAATAAAGAATTTACCTCACGTAAGATTTCCTAACTCAATTCATCGACATGTTATCTTGCTAGATGATGCAGCTGTTCCTAACCTAACTTCATGATAAAGTTTTCTCAATAGCATCCCTTAGTAGGATATAAGCAAGGGACCGCTTTTCTTCCTAAGTTAATATACAATTTACTCCACTAAAGAGTTCATAACTAGATTCTTCCTCAAGTAATACCGCTAGGTGATGCAGCTGTTCTTTACTAAATTTAACTACAAGTTATCTCGCTAGATGACGCAGCTGTTCCTAACTATATTCATAAACAAGTTATCTCGCTATTGTATGGTGCTGTTCCTAACTAAATAACAAAAGACTGCATCCTACCAGTATTACGTCGTTGCCCCTAACTAACTTCATAAATAAGTTTCAACGATATTAGATATAGCTGTTCCCAACTAGATTCATAAAGAATTGATCCTACGAAAATTACGCTGCTGATTCTAACGTCATTTATTTATTAGAAAACCAACAGCGATGTCATGAATAAGTTATCCCACTGCCAATGCTAACTATTGTTATGTATGCATCATAGTTAAAACTATTGACTATCGGCATTGTCCATGTTAACTTACCGAGAATTTATGCCATTATTGCGGCGATTCATTGTACAAAATGTATGGTTAATTGTCATGGTTTGCCAAATAACTGAAGATGACATTTTGTGGCTCGTTGATGTTCGGATAGGTTCCATATATTTTATTTGTCACAATTATTTTAGTTTAGTCGTTGATCAATAGGATCTTTGGAATTTCCTTTGGGTATAGGGTATTAAGGAGTAGTAGGATATTGCTATACTAGTAGTCAGGGTGTTTCTGACTGGCTTGTTCATCTAGTGGTTATTGACTCTGACTGCTAAGCCAGAGGTCGTGGATTCGAACCCCACCCAGCTCATATTTGTGTGATAAGCACGATTATGTGTTCTGTGTCTATGTGTAATTTATCTATAATATGTATTTATTTAGAAATATGTTAATCAGTCTGGTTGTTATAGTACAGGCTCTGCCTAGTTTGGTATCAGATCTGTGCCCAATTTTGACACTCAGTTTGTCATCTCTTCTCAGTTTGTCAGTGTGTCAAATGCACGGTAGTGTGGGTAATGTTTTCAGCCCTCATTCCCCATATGAACTTTATTGGTACCAAATTAAACACTCCTACGTCCGCGCTATTTTCTTAAAACGGGCTATAAAGTTTTTGCTTCACTTGTTAATTTTATGATTATTTATTACGTTTAGTGGCAGGTGCATTACTAAATAATTATTCAACAAGAATATATGGAACCTAAGTTTGTCAAGCTGTACTCGTATTTGTCTATTTCTTTCTGGTATAGGGAAAGTTCTCCTATATTACATGTCTATGATGTCCGTCCGATACTCGTTTCCAACCTTTTGAGACAGCGAAGTTGGTGAAGGTAAGGCCTGCTTGCATGTTCAGCCGTAGCTGTAGTATCAGAATATATAAATGTATTTATTAGTATATTAAGAAATATTAGAATTCATCAATGCTGTTTAGTTAAGTGACTATTGGCACGGAATATCGTGCCCGGTGTGTTGTTGATTTCATTACTTTGGAGTTGTAGCGCATCGGTGCGGGGCGTCGATCAGCTCACTCTGGCCGGCGATCTTGTGTGTGTTTGCGTTGCCTGCCTTCCGCCACCCGACCGCCGCGGCCGTTTGACTGTTGTGTGTGTGTGCTCTGCATGACACCGTGTGGCAATTGACCGTTTCCTGTCACTAACACTAACTTAATATTACTTAATTTTATTGTTGTATTATGTTCTGATACCAGCCAATGTCGTGCAATCGTAAGCTTTCGGTCCCTATTTTCTCCATCGGTCATATAGATATGTGGGTGAAGGAGAAAATCGACGACGACGAAGCTTTCGTTAAACTGGGCCACAAGACGACCGTCAAACTACCGCGCGGGTCGGACTCCTTTCTTTGTAGTGTGATGTCGAACGCGATCTCAGTACTGCCATTCTATCCACCGAGCACGCTTCGACAACTGTTTATTTATTATATATTTATTTATCTATTTTCTATCTTTTTAAATCATTTATTTATTTTTCTCTCCATCACCGCCCTGTCCACTAACGTCGCTCGCATTCCACGTAACCTCACTCGGCACGTCCGCGTAACACCCTACTAAACGCGGCACAGCGGTTGCCCCGATACCGCCCCCGCCCCCGCTCGTTAACGTGGACGGCGTCGAGTCGTCCACTAACGAGCTGCCGCTGTCCGCCATCACGTTTGGAGCGCGGGACGTAGCGTGTAGCGTGTGGCGGGCCGCAGGGCGGCGCCAGCGGCACAGCATCGCCGGCCAGATGAGCTACCTCAAGATGCTGGGTCTGGGTCGCGGCAAGCTGTCGGCGGCCGGGCTCTTCAGCACCGCCGTCATCTCCGGCTCCAGCTCCGCGCCCAACCTGCGTGTCATGATCCCCGCCGCCGCTGCGCCCGACGGTGAGTGTCCGCCCGCCCACTGCCCGTCCGCCCGCCCGCGCTCACCCGCTCTGTGTCACAGCCGCCGTGGAAGGCTTCGGTGGGGTGCCGGCCATCCGCCCGCTGGAGACGCTGCACAACGCGCTGTCGCTGCGCCAGCTGGACGCGTTCCTAGAGCGCGTGACGGCGGCGCCGCTGCTCGGCACGCCGCCCGCTCCGCCCGCCGCCAAGCAGCCCTCGCCCACCAACAGTGAGTGCACGCGCTTACGACTCGCCCCATCTTTTTGCTTCTACTACATTTGGCTTAATCACCACCTCACCAGGTAGTCGCTATGATTCATTGAGTTTGTGCTCTCAACCGTTTGTTGATGTGCCGTTATGCGCAGGCGTGGGGTGGAGTGGTCCTTCGTCGCTGATGTCGTCGTCGGGTGAGCTGCCGAGCGCGCTGTCCTCCGCCGGCCCCTCTTCTCCCAACTCCAACTACGCCTCGAATTCGGAACACAAGACCACGTCCACGGAAAGGTATGCACGGACAAATATGCTTAATTAACGGATTTGTTAGTTTGTGGTATTTTATTTGAGAATAGAGAAACTCTAACCGGCTTGAATGCGTTTTCTGAAAACTAAATTCACTGTAAGATTCTTTATTTTTCACTATCTAATCTTTAGCCCTTAGATTGTGATGAAGTGTCTCGGGAAATGCTTTCAGTCTGTCTCCATTCTGCCTTCACCCTTTTAGAACTGTATTATAAACACCTCTCATATTTGCTAATTTGGCTTGATGTTAGTTTTTCTGTTTGATTCTATGTTACTTGATTTCATCAATAGATTTACTTGTCTCTTTCGATGTGAGACTTATTTATTGTTGAGTTATTACTTAATATTCCATCATTCAGAATTCATTGAACTCCACCCAATAATGCGACTACAATTCTTATAAGCTTGATAAGAGTACACGTTACATTAAAACAACGTAAGCCTGCGGTGAGCCGTAGAACAATTGCCAGAATTGCACAAACACATAGAGGCAACAAGGGAGGTGTTAATAAGTTGGTACTTATAGAGAAAAATGCGCTTAAGTCTGGCATTTTGATATTTGAAGGGATATAAAATTATTTCAGCATGTGCGAAGAATTGCATCAGTCAATTTGTGATATTATTATTTCAAAATATTTAGTTCAAGTTTTTTACTAATCAAAAGATACACAAAAACTGTTTTTTGAGAGTTATGAGACATTACAAAAAATATCAAAATGAAAACTTGTTCTGAATATTTTGGGATATTAAGTCACAATATTACCGAAGCACATTTTTAGAAAAGCCACATAATTATTCTAACGAATGAAAAATATCTATACGTGCGAGCGAGATAGCCACGCGTCGAAGGCTGGGCCTTAACCAAAAGACAAGATAATAAACAGCATTTAGCCATTCACAAAACAATCTGCATTATCGTACTGCTGGTCTGGTGTTGGCATGGCTAGTTTGCTGACAGTACAAGGACGCTTTAATAACGTGTATTAAGGTATATGTTTTTGTGAGAGTATGTTAGTTAGTTGGTTTGCAAAGTTTAAGTCGTTGATTTATTACAATTTGAGCAAGAGATCAGTGCATTCTTGGATGGATCAATGAATTACCATTATATAAACCAAAATGTTTCATACACCTTCGGTTCATTCTATCCACATAGCGTGATGTTTCGTGTTGATCATACATATCGCGCTTGCATGTCCCGGTCTGGCCGGGGGCTCGTAACTAAACATTGTGGATTGCAGTAGCAATTGGAGTAAAAATGCGCCGGCTAAGCTCCCCCAGTGGGACGGCGAGGCGGCGACCTTGTGCGCGTTGGACGCGGGCCTGCACTCGTACATGCCGCACGCCATCGCAGCAGGTACACGCACCTCATACAGCTACATTACTAAGAGTATGCGACTACCAGCGCACCCTACCATAGCATTCGCGAAAGAACACTCATGGGCTACAGTCTGTCTTGTACCTACTATTAGTTTACTTGTTTGGTTTGCTAGATATACTACAGATTATCTCGTCGACTTCCTCTTCAATACAAAGGACCTAGGTCAATTCATCAGGAACCACAGTCAATTTACATCAGGTAAGATTGGGACCCAAAACCATGCAATTGTGTGTATGAGTTGTTCTTACGGGAATTACTTTTTACTGTTACATTTTAGCTACGCGAATTTAAGAAATATTAGTACTAAAACGTTGGTAAACAAGAATATGGCCAGCCTAATGGTCTGTGGTTACTGTAGACTACGTGCGTAAGATTGCGCCACGTATGACAGATCCTTTATTTTTCACTATCTAATCTTTAGCCACAGGGTGCTGTGTCTAAAGAATGGCTGAACGTATGGCTGCCCTTCCTCCATCCCTCATAAGCTAATGTTATTAATACAGACAGTACGTCCTCAGTCGATTTGCTCATACAGCTAATAAAGACTACTCTCTCTGTCTCTCATATTTTAATTTGATTTCTATAATCAAATTCACTTGAAAACCCAAGTGTACTGTGCCATGATAACAGGGCTATCTTCTGTCGCTTGTCAGCCGAATGACGTTGACTGGTAGTCTAAGGGCTCCCCAAAAGATTTCCAATATGGAGTTGTGTTGGAGAGATATGCCATAACCGAGACGCTTGGCAGACGGGTTGGCGATTGCAGCATGATGGTAGTACACAAAAAGACGCTTCCTCTGTGTACTATGATCTTCATGCTACGATTATGCCCGCCCTCATAATCGCAGCAGCGGCGGTCCGTTCTCTGAGAGATTTCCCCTCGGGACTTCTACGCTTCCCATGAGATGAGATAGGGTGGTAATATTCATTGTTGTCAGCCACACAGGTAACTTATTTCTGGCTTAAAGTTCAAAGTGTTGTCACTAATGTTATCGTATTTTAATGTAACAGTAAACTGTACGCTGTTAGTTATTTAAATCAGTATTGATTTGCCAGAGCTGAATTACCGAGATAAAAATCGTTCATAAATAACCGTTGCACAAAATCGTCGTCCAAAAACCTTCAATATGTAAAGACACTACACCACGTTATTTATAGATTATATTGGTCATTATTCGCAAGTTACCATATTCTCCAGTCACCTACAATACTTCAAAAAGATTGCACCTTAAAATTGCACTTCTGGATTACGGGCCAAAATCTGTAAACAGACTCATACTGGTTTACCATGCGATAGCTGTGAATATCGAAAAATACACAAATAAATTGTATTTTTCCATACAGTCTATGGTCAAAGATTAATGTTATTTGTACACAGCAAGTTACTTGACAATTGCTATAAAAAGATAAGTTATGCATTCAAGAAAAGCATTTACAAGAAATCTTATATAGTTTTGTTTTTCAACGTGCCAGTAAATAAACTCAAAAATTTGCTTGATAAACCAATGCCTTAGCGAGCTCCTAAAACAGTGGAGACTCCATATAATAAATCGTAAGGCCTGTCACATACATTGTGTCTCCAGAAATGTTTGATCGGAATAAAGACGTGCATGATAGCATTATGCTAGTAACACATGAACGTCTCATACTAAAAATCTGACAGGGAATTGGACTTTTATTTATTCTATGCATTCTATAATCTTTCATTCGACCCTATCGTGCATTGAAACATTTATCATTTCCACTATTCTACTCGAAACTGGCATATTCCTCCTTGGCTTTTATTGTATAGAATGTTCTTCGAATGCAGTGGAGTGACGAGCCAGTTAAGATTAGGACTGTGTCTATGGGTTGACAGAATATGGTGAGTTGGGAAGCTGGACGAATAAAGGCATAGTTGCATGATATCGCATGCGCTGCACTGTTCTATGCTAATGACATTTCAGTTTGTGTTAATGATATTAAAACTTTAGCTAAGGGATGCCTCAGATGATAATGGAGGGTATCGTTATTTGATCGATTTGAAATTATGGGATTCGAATTGTATATTAACAGACTTTACAAAATGGAGATTATTACTTCGAATGTGTTTTTAATTTGTTACAAACTCTATTAATGCGTTGTTTGTGAACCGATGTTAACAATTCTTTTTTATTCGATAGAAAAAGGTTTAGGAATTATCCCATATAAATTGTTTAAACCAGTTGTACATACATAGACTAACGCCCGTTTACCAGAGGGTAGGCAGAGATGACGGATTTCTATTTGTGACGAACGTTACACACCTCTTTTATAAATCGGTTGTCAGAATAGAATTATAAAGCATGTTGTATGTTTTTAAAGCCGTAATTATACCATGAAGTGTACGTTTTAAATCTTCTTGGCCTTCAGCTATATCACCATTATCTCTGTGAAAACTCATTCTGACGTTATTTTGTATATTGATGACAAAGGAGAATGCTCAAAATTTCTTTTTTAATTACTCCAATCCACAAAACATATTACTAAAATCTGAATATATATTTATTTTTATAGATAGCTATCGGATTTTCTTATAATACAAACTAAATTAAATAATAATCTATCTTTATTTGAGACTAGTAACAATAAATGTTCAAATATAGTATTAGTAACAATAAAAACTTTAACCTATTGTTAGTTGAGTTTTGTTGGCGCTGCGCTGTTTAGAATAACAATACATTTAATCGGCAACCATGATAATTATAATAATGTCCTCCAGGCCCAATTTCAGCCCAGTATCACTCAATGGCGATTAGCCAAATGAGCAAAACATTTTATAGTGCACAAGTGTGTGCGCAAACCCAGGGGCACTTTCTATTCCATCACTCTCATGAACCGATGGGATGACTAGCGACAGGACCGGAAAGAGGCCAGTTACAGGACTTTTCACACTTGTACAGGGCTTTACGTGCTCTCCAAGGCACAGTGTGTAATACCGTGAATTCCCAGACTTCGGGCTGATATTGAGAAAATTCTATACGGAATAATCCCAAAATCACTCTTTAGCCCGACCCAGGATTTGAACCCAAGACCTCACTATCTGCGGTTCAAACGCTACCGCTATGGTCTAGCAGTCACAGCAATAATGATAAATATGAAATAAAAATACATTAGCATAGACCGTACAGCCGAATCACTGGATACGTAACCGTACGTATCCGTGCACGCGACACGGGTGACTAGCACCGCCCACTTGTAAACTCTCATATACAACCGCGCAAAAACGTTGGCCGTCGTAGCCAAATTTCGGTCTAGCACTACAAGGGATTTTCTATATTTAATTGTTCTTCTTTCGCTGCCATCACAAGGTTAAATATTTCTCTTTGAACCCGTAACTGCAGCTTATCTGTGAGGCTACAAGTTGTTTCGTACATACTCGAAAAGAATTTCTCAAGCGCACTGTTCTCACTAAAAGTGCACGTAGAGAATTCTACTTGTTCATTTTTATTTGAATTTAATGTAGTATTCGAACTGTCATCATTATATTTATTTTTTATACGTTTGCTAGAGGAGCCAGCTTCCTTGATATCTGATTCTTCACTTTGGTAGTCTAGACCAGTATCTTCGTCTGCACTAATGGAATGTGACGACCTGTAGCGAGTGCCCATGTGAGGAATTAAGAATTCCATCAGCTTCCCATATTTCCATGCGTCATTTGTTTTGTTTCTAAGCGCCTGTCGATGTCCGTCTCTTAATTTCTTCCATACAACTCGAGCTTCATGCGCTGCAACAAATGTAAGAGAATCAGATCTACCGTAGCTCTGCTGACCGTTATTACACCCCATCTAAATTATGTGATTCCAAATGATTGTCCAAATTATAAATTAGATAAGTTACAATCAGTATAGTCCTAATTGATGCACTTAAAGAACAAAAGTGACTTATAGTACACACGCAAGTTTTGACAATAAAGTATAACAATGGTTTTGAGAAAAGTAGTTCTCAGTTTTAGTTTTGATTACCAGATAACGAACGCAGAAATAATATGGACATTATATCGAACCGCTTTAATAGATTTCGATATGTGGATAGTAGGGCTTGTGGAAATGTTTCCTTTTAAACTTTTTGGTAAGAGTATAATTGACACAAAGCACACCTAGACTCAAAACAACTACTAATGAGACACGCAAATAGTTGTCCTGTGCGATAATCGACTCGGGTTAGGTAGAGGCGAGGCGTCTGTTATAATCACTAAGCCATACGTGCAGCCAGCAGTTGTGTCCAAATAGTTGGTGTACAGTTAAACAAGAGTTACCCGAAAGAGTGTTTACTTGGTTTGCATGAGCAACCTACCCACTTTTTCATACTCTGACTTCCTTGTAATTTAATATAAAATATATTAAATTAGTTACCATTTGTTAAACCACTGATTTTTGCAATTTTTATCCATGCTCTCTCCCGTAATGCTTTATTTTTGTACTCTGGCACATTGATATTCCATACACACGGGATTTTTTTTACATTTTCAATAAAATTTTCATGACAGCCCCTGTCTTCGTTAGAAAAACTTGCAGATAACGTTATATGCTTTCGTGGGATTTCTTCATCTTCAGCAATGCTCGTATGGAACTTTCTTTTATTTTCATTGGTATTTACACTATCGTCATCATTTGTCTTTACTAGGATGTAAGAGTCTTCGTCGGAAGTAAACGACTGTGTTTCGCTACGGCGGCGAGTACCTTTATAATATGGAAGCAAGAAAGCCATGTGCGGATCATATCTCCATGTGCCTTGTTTTCTGTTTTTAAGCGCCTGCCGATGCCCATCTCTTAAATTCTTCCAGAGAACTCGGGCTTTGTGAGCTGAAATAAAAATATACTTTAATGAAATTTCCATTCACCCAAACACTATAAAAAAACTTAAAATTTCATGTTTTTGTACAGCTCTAGATACTCTATAGTATTGGATTGTTCATTAATAATAATAATAATAATAATATAACTTTATTTTTCTCTCACACAGAAATTTGTACATTAAATATACTTAATCTAGGTGTACATTACTAGGTGTAGTTAGGATTAATCTATGTGAGAGACTGGTGTCTGTACTAGGAGACCTGTATGACAGATCGCCAGTCTCTCCACACTCTGGATAGGTAGATTTGAATGTTGTACCTCTCGATTAAGCTGTAGTACATGTGAGTAAGTGTGTGTGTTGTATTGTGTATGTGTGTGTGTGTGTGTGTGTGTGTGTGTGTGTGTGTGTGTGTGTGTGTGTTGTTGACCAGACTCTTGTGTATATATATATATATATATATATATATATATATATATTGTGTTACTTATATTTTTATTAGATTAAGATGGAACATGCAATAAGTTTTCCGTTTCTGCATAATTTAGTGATATGAGCCAGATAGTAATAGTTTTTTTGCAGTTATATTTTGTAAGTGGGAAAATATCCATGGTTTTATTGCAGTTATTATAAAGGTATCCTCCCAAAAACCCAAAGAATCTATTGGAGAAGGCTGTGTTCCACTGATTTTTGGGACAAACTTTATACCTTAATCTTTTATTGGACACTTGCGAAGGGTTATACTGTATCAAGGAATGTTTTTTTAGAATAGCGTTTAATACGTATAGTTGGCGCACTGTCAAGACATCGCAGATGTTGTAAAGCTCTTTTGTAGGGAAGAAAAATGGTTTAAATCGACTTACTTTTAGGACTGCACGTTGAGCTCTTTCTATCTTAATCAGCCTAGTCTTGCATGTACCGCCCCAAACCGTAATGCAGTAACTTAATATCGATTGGCATAGTGCCATATATACCATTCTAACCACTTTGTGGTCTGCTATGTGGCGTAAGTTTTTAAATATGAAAATGAGCTTTCGGGTCCTAGACGAGAGCAGATCTATGTGGTGACTAAAGCTCAGAGTACTATCAATTACTATGCCAAGGTACTTAATGTTGGAAGTAATTTCTAGATGGTTGCAAGAACAAGGATAACTTAACGAACACGTATGTGCAACGATATTGTTGATATTTAGAGTAGCTGAAGGAGTGTTGGTGATATAGAAAGGAATGTATTTGGTTTTACCAATATTTAGAGTTAAGCCATTATCTTTTAGCCAACACATCACGGTATTTAATCCGGCTTGAGCATATCCATGTGCCTCTTCCCAAGTGTCACCATGAAAGACCAAGGCAGTATCATCTGCGAAGGTTACAATTTTGCCATTCACTAGTTGGAGGTTACACAGGTCGTTTATAAAAACAAGGAATAATGTCGGTCCCAATACGCTACCTTGTGGCACGCCATAAGTAATCGGCAAGTCATTACTAATAAGTTGCCCGATTCTTACTCTTTGTAGCCTATTGGTTAAGTAATCACGGAACAGTTCCAACTGAATATTTCGAATTCCCAGCTTTTCCAATTTGTTCAGTAGAAGCGGGACAGAAACTGTGTCAAACGCTTTTGCTATGTCCAAAAATACAGCAATAACCTTCTTCTTTGTGTCAAGCTTCGAAACTATATGATCTGTCAATTCGTGGACTGCATCGCTAGTTGATATGCCAGCTCTAAAGCCAAATTGGGAATTAGATAGAAGTTGTTTTGTTTCGAGGTAGTTGACTAACTGTTTATTGATAAGTTTTTCCATTATTTTGGACATAGTTGGTAGAATAGAGATGGGTCTGTAATTGTTGACACAGACTCTGTCACCAGCTTTATAAATTGGAATTACTTCAGCTAGCTTAAATTCTTTTGGGAAATTGCCAGTAGTGAGAATTAAATTGAATATATATGTTAAAGGGGGTACTAAAATTTGTTGATATCTTTTCAAAAAAGCACCAGAGATTTTGTCATGTCCAACAGTATTACTCTTCTTTATCTGTAGTATATAATTTCGAACCTCTGCTTCATCAGTGGGAACCAAAGCAAATGAGAAAGGGGAAGAATGTATATACGCAGAAGTAATATTAGGTAAGGCTCCGTTCAAATTTTGTTCAGCAATTGTTTTGCCAATGGACGCAAAAAATCTATTAATATTGTTAATAGAGGTAGGGTCTTAATAGGGTCTGATACAGAAAGTAATCCTGCAGAAGCATTCGTCATTTTGTCAGTATGTGTCACATGTTTTATTGTATCCCACAGTTTTTTATTACTAATTTTAACTGCTTTATCTATTAGGTCCTTTTCATAGTCTCTTTTAAGTTTTTTCAACAGTCCGTTACAAAAATTCCTGTATCGAATGTAAGTTGTTTTAATTATTTCATTCTCTGGATGTTTTTTCGATTTCAAATGTAATTTGTCGCGGTTTTTCATACATCTCAATAAACCAATCGATATCCAAGGTTTCTTGATACGTTTTCGATTTGCAATAGTAATAGTTTTTGAGATATTTTTTATCTTAATATTCAACTCATTAATGAGAACTGACGTAGCAATATTAGCATTAGTTGTTTCGTAGATAGAATTTAAGCATATATTTTTCATATCATTGTCTAGTCCTTCGTAGTTGATAATATTTTTATTAAATGATGATTTATGCGGTTGAATGTTCTTTGTCAGAATAAAAATAATAAATATCTTGTGTACCCCCTGTACCCGCTAATGTACCCAAGTTTGTTTGTGCTCGGAATGGTCGGGTACGTGCGCCTGCGCGTGCGGCACGACCTCTCGCTGGTGACGTACGTGTGGCGTGTGCTGCGCGGACACATACACCACCCAGCCGTGCTGGAAGAGTTGCGCCTGTGCGCCCCTACTGATTACGTGGGTAAACGCAGCCGCCCTTCCACACTCTGCCCACCAGTTCCGAGGACGAGCCTACTCAAGTTTGCCCCTGTGTCGCGCGCCATACGGCTCATTAATATAATAGCTATGGAAGTAGATATATATAACTGTAGACAGCCAAAATTTGCAGAAGTTGCACAGAGTTGCATAGTAAACAGTGCCATATAGTGGTCTAATACTAGATATTAAGATATAATTATTATGTTTATTAAGCTTACAATATCGCTTTGGAATTTCCCGTAAAGGTGTTGTAAATGTGTTTCAATAATAAATAAATAAATCTTGGGACAACTAATTCACTGTCATCTGATACCAAACTAGGCAAAGCCTGTATTGTACTATGGCAACCAGACAACTGGCAACTAAACAAGTAGATAATGGAATCAGGCGTTACATTGCGGAAATCCATAACATTAAAAATACAAAATTTATATGTAATGTTACTTGCGCTTATTGTCAGTTTAATATATAAGCCACCTCCCGCCCGCTCACAAAAAAATATACAGATGCAAGAACTCTTGCATGTGCAACAATTGTTATATTAATAAATTATACCTATATAAATAATATAATAAATATAATTGGTATATTAATCTCACAAGACGACCGAAACATATTTAGCGAAAGTGCTAAAAATAATTTGATATCCTATAAAACATCTAAATGCACGAGCGAGATAGCTACATGTGTGCTGAATTCTGGGCCTTTAACACTGCGTCTTATAAATTGATGTGACCTCTAGTTACTAGTTAACGTA
The DNA here is from genome assembly GCA_951640165.1 of Pseudoips prasinana. Classification (NCBI taxonomy): domain Eukaryota; kingdom Metazoa; phylum Arthropoda; class Insecta; order Lepidoptera; family Nolidae; genus Pseudoips; species Pseudoips prasinana. The sequence goes on along the minus strand of OX621241.1, from coordinate 9,889,466 downwards.
CTTACCATCAGGTAAACCACTTTCTTTAGCTAAATCATCCCACGCCTGGTCCTTGAATGCTTTTATTTTGTACTCAGCCGCATCAATTTTCCATAAACATGGATATTTTTGTACATTTTTAATAAAATCTTCCATAACCAAGCTGAAAGATGGAATCTAGTCATAATAAACGTAATCTATACATATAATAAAATTGTAGGAAAGTCAAAACTGTACATTGAATATCTTTTTAAAAAGATACTTTTGGCGTGATCTACAATCGATATCGAAGCCAAAAATATAGTTTTTAGAATTTTTGTCTGTGTGTCTGTTTGTCAGTATGTATGTCCGGGCTAAACTCAAAAAGTACTGCATGGATTTACATAAAATTTTGTATGAATATTACTAAGAGGTCGGGACAACATATAGGCTACATAATATCACGCTATCACCTACGGGGGAGAAGCTATGTTAATTTATAAAATTTAACGCGGGTAAAACCGCGGGGCACAGCTAGTAATTTATATGTGAAGTTAGATATACATTATTAGGTCTAAAATAAAGTTAAATGCACTATTACCTGGTTAAACATGTAAACATTACTTTTGTTTATTTTATTAATATGTAAATTATTAGACGCATTAAAGTGTACTTATTATTATTATTACCACATACGTGTACTAATATGGAATCCTAAACCTTGAAATAAGGTACAAAAATCATCATTACAGGCATAAATCATAAAATTATAGCCCAAGAATTAATTTATTTTATTCCAAAATATGTAAGTAATTCATAATTAAATTTCACAAAGAAATAACTAAAAAAATATGTGGCAAGTAGATTGCAGTTTATTGTAGCTCATATAATTAATTTAGACAGTACGTGTAGTGCAGTGGTTAAAACCGTCGCCTTGCCACTTCCTGCCCCGGGTTCGATTCCCGCGCAGGACAACTATTTGTATAGTCCATAAATAGTTATATAATATAATATATTTAATATCCTGGGACATTATTTACACACGGCCTTCTGATCCCAAACTAAGCAGAGCTTGCACTAAACCATATAACTGATATACTTTTTTTTGTAAATATATACTTATATAGATAATTACACCCAGACACAGGACAAACAGACATGTTCATGCACACAAATATCTGTCCTGGGTGGGAATCGAACCCACGAACTCTGGCGTGAAAAGCAAGCATTTGCCAACCACGCCAACAGGCCCGTCACAGTTGTTCTTAGTTAGTAGTTCTAATTATAAATAAATGTTCGATACTTTGTGTCCGAAAATTATATTTTTGTAAAGTACCCCGCGACATAGGGATTAAATCCAGTAGTGCGGATGTTGTCTTTAACAAAATACAATACCTGCCCAACTGCACTAATTTTACAAATATAATAAGTAAAAATTATATACTAGGTTGTGTGTATGTAAATAATGAACACACTAATTTCCATAAATTCTATTCTTTATAGGTATTTCGGCTTACAATATGGCAAATTTATGATAATACTTATTTTCCAACTTGAACCTACTTATACTGAATATCAGTTTAACACTTTTACACGACTTTGTTAAAATCCTGTATAAAAGGCAAAAAAATATTAGTAACTATATATTATCGTTAGATGTCTAATCTTATCTTTATATATTTTTATGTTATCGTAGTGAATCTATTGCATTATGAATAAAATATTAACTACTACTATATACTATTTATCTATACTTATTAGGTACATTACTTTTAAACCAATTTTACTTAGTTATTGACATAGTAAGTTATTGTACCTTACCTTAGAAATAATTACTATGCGGGGCGTTCTGTACGATAATTTCCTTTGATACGTATTTACTCGCAAAAATATGTTAAGATAAGTATATTATATCTTGTTATTAATATCCGAGATGTATGTTAGCGTTGCTTTCCTAGTGTCAATTGTCAAATTCAATCTGTCAGATGTCTATAAAGTGACATTTTACGTTATGGTGTTGCTGCTAACAAAAACTCGTCTTTAGACCAGTTCGTACCGGGGTTGCTGACTACCGATTCCCAAATTTCCACAAATTATATTTATTTATCAGTAGCAGAAATTTTACACAGAGTATTTATATAGATTGCAAACGGGTATTTACTGGTTTGTTAATTGTCTGCCCTGGTGCTAAATCTATTCGGGCGTCAACTATGAGTGAATTTTCTATTATTATACGAATAGCTCTGCTTTGGAAAATAGAGAATTTAGGGTTTGTGAATGGAGTCATTTCATAATATTGAGCATTCTCCTTAATAATATAAAAAGCAAAGTGGTTTTTTGTTCAATAAATTCGTAGTACAATAATAAACTAGAACTATAAGCATCAAAATTCTGCCGCTCCTTATGAAATGCTTAGACGCAAACGGGTTAACGTTAAGTTTCTATGATGAATAGCGACCCTCCTTCGTAATGACTATGCTCTATGCCGCATAAACCAGAACTATGAGCATCATAGTTCATCATGTAACCTCGCACTGTCTGTTATCCCTTATAAAGTTCTGTAGCAGCAGATGGGCTAGTAATTAGAATGTGTTGTTTCCTAGTCTTGCCTAAGCACAAACAGGTTCTAAGATGAAGGAAGCAAATTCAAGTTACAAGACTATCTGACAGACACACGGCTGAATACGGGAAGCTGCTTGGCGATCGTTTTAGATGACAAACTGGGGCTCTACCGGCTAAGTCGCCGAACATCGATTTTTTCACTGGCGTTCAAATGAATAAAGGTAAAAGTGACTTAATCAATCTTTAAATCGGCTTCAACGTTGACAATCGATTCCGGACCATTTATGACGGCACATATGCTCATGGAAGCCGATTTAACGATTGATTAAGTCATTTTTAACCTTTATTTATTTGAACGCCATTTAAGAAATCGATGTTCGGTGACTTAGCCGGTAGGAGCCCTGAATTATCACCAAACAAGTGTAATGTCCCCCGTGATACGGTTGCCATATATTATGGGTCACCTTGACTGGCCTATTGATCTAGTAGTTAGTGACCGTGGCGGCTAAGCGAAGGTCTTGGGTTCAATCCCCGCCCAGGAAAAAACCTTGTGTGATGAGCACGATTATTGCACTGCCTAGTTCAGGTTCAGATATTAATTTATTTCTTATATCACACTAATAGTTTCCTTATTTGAATCCGAATCACCTGGGCACCAAGGTAGTAACGACTTTGCCTTCCCAACGCTACGCGTCTATGAAATTATTGAAATTTGTATATCAACATTTTTTCCTAGTGTTCTGTGAAAGTATCGTTTTGTGTCACACGGATTATGTTTGCAGGTTCATCTATTAGTGGTGACGTCACGCCCGTGTCTGTCGCCTCCGAGCTGGAGTTCAACAGCAACGAGGCGACCGCCGGCTCCATCACCGACCATGATCTTTTGGTAAGGCTTTCATATATTACATCACACTTTCTTCCCAAATACAAATATAAAAAATGTAGAATACTTACCGAACTTCATGTACTTCCCCGTGTGACTTAACACCTTATCATCGGTTTGTGACTTATACAGAGCATGACCTTCATTTCACAACGGTGGAAAACCTTGCATGGATATCGGATTTGGGGGGAGGGGGGTCCTACTGACTTAAAACCTACCCGGTGTTCCATGTCACACCTGCATATCCTCGGCTTTGGGGGGGGGGGGGGGGGACTTTCAGACTCCTACTGAATTATAACCACCCCGGTATTCCAAGTCACACCTACGCTGGGAGTCGCAGGAATACAAAGCATAACCTAACTTACCGTCAAACCATAACATAATTTTGGAAAGGAGCTGATACTCTTAAACTGCTGTGCCGATATTAACCAAACATAGCTTAGCTACAAACCACTGCAAAGAAACAGGGTTTCAAATGAAAAAACCGCATCGAAATTAGTAACACCGTTTTCAAATCGTCGGGTCGAATGGCAAGCAATTGCTTTCTTATTACTTCCTGATTATATGTATAAAATTTGTATCCCTCCTGTAGGATGCCCTTAAACACATACTTAAGCACATTAAGCCTGGCACGTGGCACAAACACAGATAAACATTGGCATGTAGGCATGTTTTACATTTCGATTAACATGACGAATTATAAAAGATATATATGAGACTTATTCGCTTTAATATCAGAAGTGATAAGGGTTATAATTAAACCTAACATTTCTCTGCCGTCAGGCTTTCTGCAGTCTTGCTTTTCATTTGTGGGTGCAATAACTGTATTCATATATTTTTTGCTATAATTACAGAGTGCGACAGAAGGTGAAGAAGATGAAGAAACTCTTTCTGCGGATCCTTGTGGTTCGCCTGTACGATTAATTAAAAATGATCTCAGTCCACAAATGTGCGCAGGAGTGAGTTCCCTAAGACTGGACAACAGTCAGCCGTCCACTAGTAAAGGCTCTACGGAGTTCTACGGCCTCAGCCTGCAGCAGACTAAGGAATGCTTTTACAAAGATATGCCATCAAGTAGCAAAAATTATAATGTAGATAATGAAGCTAAACAAAAAGTCACGAAAGAAGATGCACAGTACTTCTCCAATATTGACTCGTTAAATTTGCAAAGCAAAGACGGCAAGAGTAAAAGCAAAACGACTGAAGTCCTAAACAACGGTAGCCGAAGGTATAGCGATAGTAGTGCACAAAAGAGCAACTTGCAAAGTCAGGCTGTGGCTAGCAGCAGGTTCAAAACCACTTTAGTTTCAGACGATGTTCTCAGAGCCACCACATCGAGTGACACGAAAATAAACAATAACAGCGAACCTGGCTTGCCATCAGTAACAAAGGCCAAAAACAGCAATGTTAAACCAGGCTTTACAATAGCGGAATCATAGCTACAACATGCAATATTGAGAAGGAACAGCTGTGTCATTTTTAACCTCCGACACATTCGAGCTTGAAGTATTTCTGGTTGTTTGTATCTCCGTGGCATCGTGGCCAAGCCATTGTTGACTCATAAGCTGTATGCCGGCCGTTTACGGTTTTAAGATAAGAAATGAATTAATCGCAACCAGCTCCCGACCAGTTTTATTCATTACTGTCAAACAGATTTCATCTATCTATATATATAAAAATGAATGTTTGTCTATATGTCCTTTATGGAATCGTAAACTATGCATTTGATCATGTGATGATCTTTAAAAATGTGTTGTGCATGAGCCCAAAACGGTTTTATGAGTTGTTACGACAAATATTCGACAGATGGCGCCACACTATTCCATGCGGAAGAAGTCGCGGGCACAGCTACTATTATATATAGTTTTTAACAAATGATAACCTAAGTAATTGAGAACTTAAGGCGCCGTTATGGTTAAATTTAAAAGTACCTATTTAATTCATCAAGATATTAAAATTATTTAAACTATCATGTCGTCGCAGAAAATATTTATTGGACGAACAATAACTATATTCTTCGATTAGAAAAATATCATCCATTCACAGCGCCTTAAGTCTTTTTCCAATTGAGTCGGAGGTTTTTAAAGTTAGGTTATATCATAAGAATCTCATACGCTATGCACAAATGATGTTTGCGATAGTAATTAGCTTAGAATAAAATATACGTATAAAGTGCATACCGCTCACTCAATTTGAAGCAACAACTATAGAGCCAAGTTACTGTTATTCGGTCTACATCATACGACCCACTTGTAAAGGCTACTTCGAAAATGTCGCCGCGTGCGATTGAGAAGGTTGATATTATTATTCAAATTGGAGGCGAGAGGGATAGATATAAAGAATGAAAATGTGATTTTTAAATATGGAAATACACTACATTGAAATTAAAAGTATTTTGTCTAGTGAGATTACACTATCATTTTCTATCTATTCTGTACACTATCTTCCACCAACAGTTCTTCATATAACTTTTGGTTTATCCAACTCATTAGTTTAACTTGTACTTGTATTTCGTGACCGTAAGGTAATTAAAATGGTTGGAAATAGTTAAACATGGGAACGTGCAGGGGCGCGTATTGCGCTCGGTGCCCTTAAACCTTAACTATTACTGTTGTTTATTTTTCTGGATTGTAAATTATTGAGTGTACTTTATTATTAGATTTTTATTGCGATGCTTCAGTTTAATTTGTTATAAAAACTTGATGGTAAGCGGAGATCTAGTCTACGGTGGACCGCGTGTACCCATAAGTTACCTGTTCCTTCTGGCTTTTGTAACAATACGTCTCTTAATTTATTTTCTATCGAAGAAAATTAAAACGATTTTGTTGTTGGCAATACTAAAGCATATAGTCAAGAATACGACAATACGAAATCATTGCGAGATGTTAGAAGAAACCACAATTCTTGTAAGATCTCGCAACTATTTCGTTGTGTCCCATTATCGTGTAGTGCTCACATGTTTGCTTCAGTTTTGTGAGCCGGTAATGTACTGAGAAAGAATAACAAATTCTTTAGGTATCTGTTCCAAGTTATTAGCCTTAGTGAATGCCCCAAGAGTGCTTTAGTTGTATATTTCATAAATAATATCATTTTATGCTAAATGCTGTGATGTTACTTACGCTTTGTATATTCAGTGTTGAGACGAATAGGTACGAGCTTTTCTTAGTAGATATGTTTTAACATGTACATACAGTCCCGCAAACTTTTCTGACCCGGTGGCAGCGTCGCTGTTATCGCATTTAGTGTTGCTAGTAAATATTTTTTGCAATAAAGTGGGTAAAAATAATATGCACATTGTAACGTAAATGTTACTTCACTAAAAAGCAAACAAATACTGTCATTACTAATCTTTATAACATCTTTATATTTTTATACAATAATTATGATCATTTACATAAAATGTATGCTATGTGTTCTCTAACGGAGATGCTCAAGGTATTATTATGTGACCGGAATGGTTTAATTCAGAAGTCATTTCATCATCATCATTATCGCAATCACTGCTTTCACTCTCACTATCACTACCATGAATGATGAAAGGCTCGTCTAAGTATCCATCCCTTTTTCGATACACATTTTCAATATTTTTGTAATTATTGCAATGCTTTTGCCATTCATTGACTATTATTTTATCAAAAGCTTCTGCAATGAATGATAGGATTTCAGAATTCTATCTACCATGCTCTTTTTCTTTCACTAGTTTTCTTACACATCACTCCCAGACACCTACAAAGGAAACAGCAAAAATTAAATAAATAATGAATAATTTAAAAAATATTTTTTTAATATTTTAATTTAAAGAGCGAGGGGGAATTTCGTATTTTTTCAGAAGCTGACAACACTAACCTGTAGCAGCAGCTACGCATTCATACAACTTATTGAAGGGTATAATTGGTGCCTGAAGGCGTTATTCTTCCTTCATATAATTCAATACTTGTAATATAACGTTCCCCGCATCAATTTTTAAAGCTTTCGGCTTTTTCACAATTAAAAACCACAAAGAGAAAAATAAATACGCGCAACAAACAATCAATGGCAGGAATGTCATGGATTGACATTTCAAACTGGCGTCATTAGTTCTACTTTTGGCCACCGGGCCAGATAAGTTTGTAGCACAGTACACATCCAGCTACGCCCAATCTGTCAATTTTCTATTATAGATTTTCAATTTTATCACGAAAGCATAAGGTTTAATTTCAATTGTGGATATTTGACAGATTGGGATAGCTTGATGTGCTGGCGTCTGTACTTCATTCGTTATAATTATGTTTATTTGTAAATGCAGAGTTTAAACTAAGTAACCGCAAAGTACGCAGTTATGTTTGGAAAATGCCGCTGGGTACTACTTGTTATGAACCTGACAGCTTCCTTTAGCCTTGTCTGTTTTCTCCAGCGCATACATTTTTTTTAAATCAATCATGAAATATTGACGTTTATTAAATGAAATTGTATTTATTTAAGAATTTATATTAAAATATAATCATTGGTGAAATAAATCTGAAGTTTTCCTTATTCATAGTCCGCCCCTTTTAAAAATTAAGTATAGTTACTGGATCTACCTAGGCGATACTGAAAGTTTTTAGAACTGGCCACTTATAACGAAAAAAATAAAAAATAAAAGTAAAAAATAAGTTGAAAATATTATTGTGTATGTATTTTATTTATTTGACATTACGATTACGATTTCGTGGCAAATAGAAAAATGTCTGTCAGCATTGAATTTAATGCGAGAAAATGTTCGTGCTCTGATTTTTTATGACTCGATGTCAACAAGAAAGTTAGGCTATCCTAACTTTTTAGATGCCTTTTAAATGGCAATCGAAGTCTACCTATGTAGACTTCGATTGGCATTTTACGATGAAGCCCCATCTCGTGCCACTGTTTACAACTGGTTTAATGATTTTAAACGTGGTCGCACTAATCTTACCTATGATCTGCGTGAAGGACGTCCTTCTACGGCGACGACTGGTGAAGATAACATCAGTATTGTGCGGCGTATGATAGAGACTGACAAAAGAGTGACTTATCAGCAGATTCGGACAAGCTTAGGCATCGGTATGAGTCAAGTGCACAAAATCCTCCATGAACATTTAGCGATGAGGAGGCTTTGTGCCCGGTGGATATCTCATAATTTGTGAGGGTGACTCTCGATTTCATCATCATGTCAGCCGAAAGACGTCCACTGCTGAACAAAAGCCACCCCCAAAGATCTCCACAATTGCCGGTCTTGCGCTATTCGCATCCAGCGGTTTCCTGCGACCCGCACAAGAACATCGGTTCATCTTGTAGGGGGCCTGCCCACGCTGCGTCTTCTGGTTCGTGGTCGCCACTCGAGAACCTTTCTGCCCCAACGGCCGTCAGTTCTACGAGCTATGTGCCCCACCCACTGCCACTTCAGTTTTGCAATTCTTCGGGCTATGTCGGTGACTTTGGTTCGCCTGCGGATTTCGACATTTTTGATTCGATCCCGCAGGGAAAATCCGAGCATAGCCGTCTCCATTGCTCTTTGAGCCCTCTGACAAGGCCCATAGTGAGCGACCACGTCTCTGTTCCGTAAGTCATCACTCTCGATTTACTTAATAATAATTAATAATATTATTCGCATTATCGCATTGGGTACAAAACCTGTAATGATTATGGTAAGTAGATGAAATAAATGAATAATTTGACAGAGGCCCAAAAACTCTGTCGTGTTAATTGGTGTCGTGAAATGGTTCAAAGATTTAACGGAGGGAACTCAAATGTTGTGTTCGACATACTTACGGGTGACGGAAGCTAGATTTCGAAACTAAGAGACAGTCTGCTGTCTGGGTGTTTCCTTCCGAGGAGTTTCCGACTAAAGTAAAGAGAGGTCGAAGCGTGGGAAATAGATGGTGGCCTGGCTTCTTCAATTCAACAAATTCAAAATAATCTACTACCTACTTGATGACGTCAGACGTGGAATTACTGGGTCATCCGCCCTATAGCCCCGACCTAGCACGTTGCGATTTTTATTTATTCCCGCTAATAAAAGGAAAAACTTCGAGGAATACTTTTTATGACCGCCGTGGAAGCAGTGGCTGCGTTGCAAAATGCCGTCGAAGAGACCCCTAAGGACGAGTGGGCAAAGTGATTTTCTCAGTGGTTCTATCGGATGCAGCGATGTATTGATGTAAATGGACACTATTTTGAAAAGATATAATAAATCTAATAACTTGCTAGTTTGTTCAGTTTTTTATTTTCTAAGAACTTTCAGTGTCACCCTGCCTCGTAATGTATCTGTTAGTTCCGAACAATTTGACTTAACATTTAAGAACTAACAGGTGTAAGGTGTCATGAAAGCATTCTTACAGCGGCAGCACATTAGAAGTTGTATTTCATGGACGGGGAAAATTCTTATACTTGGCAATGATTTTATTTTTACTACTAGCTGGTGCCCGCGACTTCGTCCGCGACAATTTTGAATGATAACCAATATAACTACTTATTTCTAGCTAAATCTAAAAAATATAACTTTCAAAAGAAATAAGCAATATAAATTAAAGAAAACCTAACCTGTAAATAACCAAGCTATGAAATAAACTAAAGACTACTTTGCTACTGTTATTTAAAAAAATTACCCGATGTCATCAATTGTCCTTAAGTAAAGTCAGTAAGTCAACTAAAGTAAAATAATAAACAACGATGCATTAATCACAAAGGTAACTCCCATTAGATTAGGTTGACCCGACCTCTAAGTAATATTACTAATGCAAAATTTGAAGTTAAACCATGCAGTGCTTTTTGAGTTTAGCCCGGACAAACAGACAAAAATTCTAAAAACTATATTTTTGGTTTCGATATCGATTGTAGATCACGCCCCAAGTATCCTTTTAAAAAAAATATTCAATGTACAGTTTTGACTTTCCTACGATTTTATTATATGTATAGATAAGATCACAGCTCCTCCCCAGTAGGTGATAGCGTGATAATATGTAGCCTATATGTTAACCCGACCTCTTAGTAATATTAATGCAAAATTTGAAGTTCATCCATGCAGTAGTTTTTGAGTTTAGCCCGGACATACATACAGACAAACAGACAAAAATTCTAAAAACTATATTTTTGGTTTCGATATCGATTGTAGATCACGCCCCAAGTATCCTTTTAAAAAAATATTCAATGTACAGTTTTGACTTTCTTACGATTTTATTATATGTATAGATAAGATCACAGCTCCTCCCCCGTAGGTGATAGCGTGATAATATGTAGCCTATATGTTGACCCGACCTCTTAGTAATATTATTGCAAAATTTGAAGTTAATCCATGCAGTAGTTTTTGAGTTTAGCCCGGACATACATACAGACAAAAATTCTAAAAACTATATTTTTGGTGTCGATATCGATTGTAGATCACGCCCCAAGTATCCTTTAAAAAAAATATTCAATGTACAGTTTTGACTTTCCTACGATTTTATTATATGTATAGATGACGTTTACAGTTTACCTAGGAGACTGCTTTACCAGTAAATTGCTGTGGCTTCGTACATTAATTGATACCATCCGCTCGATGACGTGATGACACAAAATATTGTGTATTTAATAAGAGTCTCATATCAGGGACCACATCTGGGTCCCAAAGGCTGTTTTTGTTGTAAAAAAATAATAATAAATAAACTAAACTTGACTGCGCGAGATATTAAAGTCGACAGCCAAGGACCCAAAAAAATACAAGATCAAACTTAAAATAATTTATTACTTATTAAAAAATTACAATAAAATCATATGAACTAAGTTAATTAGGTGACGACCGTTCGATGGTTGAGTAGGAAGTGGCCTCCGATCGGTCCCACGGAGCCGAGGAGCGGGCTTTGGGTGTCCGGTGCAGCGGTGGTCACGTTGCTTTCCGGCTATGCTGATTAAGCGCCTTCGTGGGACTCGCTGTTGCGAAGTGTAACAATGGGGTAAATGCAAGTCAGCGGTTATACTGTGCTATGCATATGTAACACCTCCCCCCGTAGATCAGCAACTATTTTGCAACCTTGTGGGCTATGGTTGCCGAAATATTGCTGTGTCCAATTCTTATCTCGCTGGGATTAATTTTATCATTTTCTTCAATCTCTGCATAAATGGTTGGGGTTTCAGTTTTAATTATTTCTCGGCCCAGGTTCTTTTTGCATCGTCGGTAGATAATTGCAATAGTGAGTGCACCTGCGCCTATTAAAACCACGTATAAAGGTATAGTAGTGTTGTATAGAGTTGTGTCTCTGACTTCATCCAATGTTGGTGGAACTTGTAGAGATATTTTGGTGTTGATGCTGTGCAGATTCTGAAGGTCGATCGAGTCTAATGTAATGGGTGTAAGACTCATCCTTTCTGATGCTTCTAAGTTGGCTGGTTGGATAATCTCCAATGCGTATCCTTTTACGCGATCAATTGTATTAGCTATTGTAAACTCGGGCGTTTTTATGTAACAGTTGTATGGAACTATAACCAAAAAACTTCCTTCCAATGTTTTATATTGTTCTTGTCCACAGTAGATCTTCACCTTGGTTGGATTAGGGAAACTCAACGTGTAGTGCTTCTCATCAAGTTGTTCCACAGCTTCTCTTTTTAGAATAACAGTATTGAGTTTACAGTTTAAGATTAGCAGTTGCCTTGTAATAAGATGTTGGATACAATCAGATTTGTCTCGACGCTGGTAAGTTGGCGTTACTTCACAGAGGTATAAAGAGTTCAGCTTCGGGCATTCAGCCTCCATGTACATAGAGTCAATACTAGAAATCGCAACATAAGGTAAGGTAGGGATAAGAATTTGTTGATTTTTATTGGGTACAATGGATAGTTTGTAAAGGTCGTAGAGTATAGGAAAAGCAATCGGCACCTTGAAAACTATTATTATCTCATTATTTGAGTAATAATATCCTAGTTAAATAATATCGTAATAATACCTAATCTCTATATCAAGAATTTCTTTACTTGAATATAAAGTTCTGAGTTTACTTAGCATATTTTTTAATTCACTAATACTAACTACTGAATGAGTCATGCTCGATGCACGAATAAATGCTAATGTCTTTTCTAGCCTATAAAACTCTACCTCTAACTTATCTATATTATCGCTTAATATTAATAGGAATTGGGCAATATGGGCGTTTAATTACGCCAAATCAGTTTGGGTGTTATTAACAATTTGATTTTAAAGTTTACTTATTTTATTCTGATTTGAAGTTATATTGGCTAATAATTTGGTATCATGCAACATCCATTCTTTAGATAAGCTAATATGCTGAGTAACTTGAGACTCTAATTTATGCTCGTTACTACGAAGAACTTTTATTGCATTCTCGTACTTAATAGCATCAGTATAATCCAAGTTACCCGATATGCTTTTAATTATGGAGCCAAGTCCGTCGATGAGTCCTCTTTTATTACGAATATGTTCGAATGATTGGAGACTATCATATATTTTATTTTATTTTAAACTGAGATATTCTAACGACACACAATTTTTGTACGAACCATCGTACAAAAATTGTGTGTCGTTATTAATCTTAGGACGAAATTGAGATAGCTGGTCTTTAACTTGCCCAATTTGAGATTCAATATTGCTAAGACTTACATAACTAAGAAAAGAATGATAGTGGGAAATAATTTGGGTGTTTCCCAATTTAAACGGAAGCAACCCAAGGCCATCGCCTAACGGGTCAATCGCTACTTCTTGTCCTCGAGTCAGTCGGAATAGCACCAACAGTAGTATCCTGTAACAATACGGGATCTTTAGGGCTTCTTTTAAGTCGGGACTTGGCCACCGGACCGCGTTTTTTGCGCGTATAAATATGAATAGGCAGGTCAGCTAGGACCGTGTCTTTGGTATATCTAGGGGCCAATTTTTGTCTACTCGCTGTAGGGTTCCGGACAAATACCTGCTGGTCGGGGACGTATTCTACTTCGTTTTCACGGTCTTTGTTTCTATTTTCAGTCAGTATAGTCCGGTCATGTAAAGAAGATTCATTGATTATGTCATATACTCGCGTCATTCGTTCTTTATTGTCCAATATGTATCTATTGTTGAAGCAAATGTTCAGACAAATTAATGTCTAAGGGACTGCGAGGGTCAAAATGTCCAGTAATTAAGTCAATCGATCTACATTTTGTATAACTGTGAATAGAGTTATTATAACCTAATATTGCATAGGGCATTAAATTTATAACGGGTTAGCTGCGTTTTTCTAATTTTAAAATACGTAAATGTTCAAGAATTGTTGAATGGAATCGTTCTATCATGCCGTTGTCATTAGGGATGCGTGCAAGAGTTTTGTGGTGTTGAATATTATGTAACCTAACAAATTCAGCAAATAATGCGTTTGTAAATTCTGGTCCCTGATCTGTAACAATTGTTATCGGGATGCCATGGTGTGAACTAAATGTCAAAAAAGCTTGAGCAACGCTTAGGGCTGTGCCATCACGGAGATGATATGCTTGAGAATATTTTGAAAAAGCGTCAGCTATTGTTAAAAAAAATTCATTTTGCGCTGTAAAAAGATCAAGATGAACTATTTCAAATGGTTTTGAAGGTGTAACTATAGTGGACTTTTGTTTTATAGGATTACGGTCGTATTTCGCTTGACCAAAGATACTACATTCGTTAATATATTTAGAAATATGTTCCTTCATTCTAGGCCAATAGTATTTGCATGAAAGAGAAAGAAAACATTCTGTAATACCACGATGGTTGGTTTTTCCCTCATGATAATTTTTGATAAATTCTTGCTGTCGAAGATAGTCTTTAATGTTCTCTAGTTCCTTTTTAGTTAAAACTAAATTAAATGAGGAACTTTTAAAGTTATTTTGTATGATTGGTATAATATTATACATTTGTAATGGTGGAGTAATAATCAATCCTGTTCTTACTTTTGGGTTTACGTATTCTTTAATAGCATTTATGACGTCACCTTCCAAACTTTTTTCCGATAGTTGTATCACGGTTCTAGTGTGAGATTCAAAAGGCTTAGTCACAATTGGGCGTTTTTTTATATCTCCTACTACAACTAAACATATTTGACGATGAAATTTTTTAAGGGGTTCATCCGTAATTGGTATTTCTAAAATTGGATTTTCCGCACTCGTATGAGCTGTTGCGGTGCTGGACCCAGAAGATTCAACTTCTAAAGGTAAATTTTCTGATGGTTGGACTGCTATTGAACTAAGATCTTCGTTGTTAATTTTAATGCGCGATAACGCGTCTGCGTTAGTATTTAATTTACCCTGCTTATATAGGTACTGTAGTAAAATTAAACTCACTTAATTTTAACTTCCAGCGGGTTAAACGTGAATTCGGATCTTTTAAATTCATCACCCATTGAAGGGGCTTGTGATCGGTTACAATCTTAAATTTCCTGCCAAATAAGTATGGGCGAAAATATTTAGTTGCCCACACGATAGCTAAAAGTTCTTTTTCTATAGTACTATAATTTATTTCGCTAGTGTTAAGGGTCCGGGACGCATAAGCAATAGGTTTGTCACTGCCTATAGAACCTTGAGAGAGAATAGCACCAATAGCTAAATTAGATGCGTCTGTAGTTAAAATAAAGTCTTTATTAAAATCAGGATATTGTAATATGGGGTCGTTGGTTAATAAAGTCTTACATTTTTCAAAGCAGTTATTATAATTTGTATCATTTATATTAATTTTAGAGCCTTTCTTCAGACATTGGGTCATGGGTTTTGTAATACGTGCAAAATCTGGAATAAACTTACGATAATAACCTATTAACCCTAAAAAAAAAGGTTTAATTTCGGTAGCTGTTTTGGGTATTGGAAATTTTTGTATTGCCAATATTTTATCGGGGTTTGGTTTTATACCTTCGTGGCTAATAATATGGCCTAAATATGTGGTCTCTAATTTCAAAAATTCCGATTTGTCCATTTGAATCTTAAAATTGGTTTCCCTTAGTCTTTTAAACTTACTTTTTCTAAGTTAACCATATGTTCTTGCAGTGAAACGGAAAATATTATAATGTCATCTAAGTATACTAAACAAATGGTATTTTGGAGGTCTCTAAGAACATTGTCCATCACACGCTGAAACGTGGATGGGGAATTCTTCAAACCCATTGGCATCCGTAAGTACTCATAGTGGCCATGTTCTACTGTAAAGGCTGTCTTGGAAATGTCGTCAGGATGCATTTCCACCTGGTAAAATCCACTAGCAAGGTCCAAAGTAGTGAAATAATGGCAGTTTCCCAGTTTATCTAGGACATCTGCTATGTTAGGTATAGGATAGCGATCGTCTAACGTCTTTTCGTTCAACTTCCTGAAATCTACTACAAAACGCCATTTTGTTTTACCAGAGGCGTCAACTTTTTTGGGAACTGCCTATATGGGGGAGCTCCAGGCAGACTGTGAACGCCGAATTATATTTTGCTGTAACATTTTGCCTATCTGATCTTGAACTTCTTTTCTATGAATATAGGGGTACCTATAACTTTTAGTATAGATAGGTAATTCGTCAGTTGTACGTATTTTGTGTTTAATTTGGTTGGTAAATGACAATGGCTCAGGGTCAAGATAAAAAATGTCAGCATACTGAGAACAAAGTGACTCTAAATTGGCTTTTTCTTCCAAATTTAAATGATCGGTGCGTAGTCTGGATAAAACTTCCTTAATACGGTCGCGGTCGGTACGTTGTTCGGTGCGCGTGCACTTAATATTAAATAATTCTGCAAGTACGGGACGGTCCATTGAAAATACTACATCATATCGCGTAGGGTTAGTTACTTCTAAAATACCTCAATTATTCTGGACTGTTGTAATGCAATCGCTAATAATGCAATTTGACATAATTTGTTCAGGTAGATACTTCACCGTCATGAAAATTTATTGGTACACGTAATAATCTAGATGAATTTGCTGGAATAATATCTTCAAATAAATTACAATTACGTGAATCGTACATTAACAAGGGATTTTTCGAATTTCGTGTTATTAATAACTTATTTTTCATGTCAATATTACATTCTAATTTTTTTAATAAATCCGAGCCAATCAAACCATCAAAGTAATCATGGAAAATATAAACAAAGAAAGTTACATCATCGGACTCATTAAATTCTCGGAAACACGGTAATGTAATAGAGTAGTTACAACGAGATGTGGCATGGATATTTGTTACTTCAAAAGGTTCATAATTGCAATTTACGTGCGAAAAAAATTTTTCCACAGTCTCGGGGCTTATAAAAGATTGATTTGCACCTGTATCAATTAAAAGTTTAATAGGTGGATCTAAAATTTGGATGTACGGTAGCTGTCTCTGGGTTTGTAGATTTATTTCTATTTAAATTTTTCGGATTTCGGGGTTTTCCTAAAATCCTCCCCACTATTCCCTACGGGTTCACAAGATGGAACGACTCCTGATTCTTCAAAAAATTCCGTGCAATAAGGAGGTTCGTACATATAGTCGTGTTGATACTGTTCCTGGGGATAGTCATCGGAGTAACATTCAAAGTATGGGTCGTATTCATAGTCGTGGTGGTCAAAGTCATTAAAGTTTACCTCACGCGTTTTAAAATAATTCAAGGGCGGCGGGTTCCCTGATCTAGTCCAGTCATTGGGTGTACGATTCGGTATAAACTTGGGGACATAGTGACTCACGCCACTCATAGGTTGCGGGACGTTATTTGTCATGGGCCTCTGCTGTATTTTAAATACATTACTTTTGGGTCTGTAATTGGGCGGTGGCGCACCAAACATTTGCTGAGTCCTTGAGGGTCCACGAAAATGGGGTGCATTATATCTAGCAAAGGGTTGCGGTGCGTAGGGCACATACATTTTAGAAGGGCCAGGGTAAGGGCCAGGCTGAGCAGGCCTATTAAAAGTTTTATTTGGTGGTAAGTTAAATGGTCGCATGGGCGGCATAAAGACAGGTGACGGCATTGTGCCAGAATTAAATCTAGGACTAACCTGGTGATGAGGCGACGGCTTCGTTCCAGGGACATACTCGTTGCGTTGCTGTAAGTACAAGGTGTTCATCTCCTCGTGAACAAATTCTAAAGCCTTTTCTATCGTCTCAGGGCGCATGCAACGGATGCGGGAACCCAACGGTTCGCGTAAGCCGCGTAGATGGCTTGAAGTGTTAATTTTTTAGATTTTTCGATTTCCGCTACCGTTTCATGCAGACTGATATAGGTCATAATAGTGCTAAACAAATTTTGGCAGGTTTCATAATATTCCTGCGGTGTCATGGCACCTTGTGATAACAGCGCTAAGTCGTTATATAGAGAGGTCTCATCGCGCTGGTCCGCAAAATTGTTAACCAGGGCAGCTTTAATACCGGCCCAGTTATCGGGAATACCGTTAGTATTTATTGTATGAGATGCTTGTCCAACTATTTTATTTAATATCCCATTCAATAATGCCAAGTTACTCAGACCATACTCGGGTTCGTCTTTCTTATACGCTGCGACCATCTGATCGCATAATTTTACGAATCGCGTGAGAACGTTTACGTTCCCGTCAAATTCGGGAAGTAGCCGTAGGGCTTTATAAATGTGGTCGTTCAGGAAATAAATTTATTAAATCTAGGTTTCTATTTAAATCTAATAAATAGTTTCTACTATTCCTATATTCTAATCTAGGGGACCGAGATTGCCTTGGATGGAAAATCTTGGTAATTAAAAGGAAACCCTTAAAATATAAAGGAGAGCGACCCTAGTATGAATCTAAAGTACTCACATTCGTAGATCTTGTACCTACCTCTGGTGTACCAATGTCCGGATACTCCTCTGGCTGCGACGACCGTAGGTTCTGGATAGCTGCTCCGGTCCTGCTTGATGCACTGACTCTAGTTTTACTATCCTACCGACTGCGCGAGATATTAAAGTCGACAGCCAAGGACCCAAAAAAATACAAGATCAAACTTAAAATAATTTATTACTTATTAAAAAATTACAATAAAATCATATGAACTAAGTTAATTAGGTGACGACCGTTCGATGGTTGAGTAGGAAGTGGCCTCCGATCGGTCCCACGGAGCCGAGGAGCGGGCTTTGGGTGTCCGGTGCAGCGGTGGTCACGTTGCTTTCCGGCTATGCTGATTAAGCGCCTTCGTGGGACTCGCTGTTGCGAAGTGTAACAATGGGGTAAATGCAAGTCAGCGGTTATACTGTGCTATGCATATGTAACACCTCCCCCCGTAGATCAGCAACTATTTTGCAACCTTGTGGGCTATGGTTGCCGAAATATTGCTGTGTCCAATTCTTATCTCGCTGGGATTAATTTTATCATTTTCTTCAATCTCTGCATAAATGGTTGGGGTTTCAGTTTTAATTATTTCTCGGCCCAGGTTCTTTTTGCATCGTCGGTAGATAATTGCAATAGTGAGTGCACCTGCGCCTATTAAAACCACGTATAAAGGTATAGTAGTGTTGTATAGAGTTGTGTCTCTGACTTCATCCAATGTTGGTGGAACTTGTAGAGATATTTTGGTGTTGATGCTGTGCAGATTCTGAAGGTCGATCGAGTCTAATGTAATGGGTGTAAGACTCATCCTTTCTGATGCTTCTAAGTTGGCTGGTTGGATAATCTCCAATGCGTATCCTTTTACGCGATCAATTGTATTAGCTATTGTAAACTCGGGCGTTTTTATGTAACAGTTGTATGGAACTATAACCAAAAAACTTCCTTCCAATGTTTTATATTGTTCTTGTCCACAGTAGATCTTCACCTTGGTTGGATTAGGGAAACTCAACGTGTAGTGCTTCTCATCAAGTTGTTCCACAGCTTCTCTTTTTAGAATAACAGTATTGAGTTTACAGTTTAAGATTAGCAGTTGCCTTGTAATAAGATGTTGGATACAATCAGATTTGTCTCGACGCTGGTAAGTTGGCGTTACTTCACAGAGGTATAAAGAGTTCAGCTTCGGGCATTCAGCCTCCATGTACATAGAGTCAATACTAGAAATCGCAACATAAGGTAAGGTAGGGATAAGAATTTGTTGATTTTTATTGGGTACAATGGATAGTTTGTAAAGGTCGTAGAGTATAGGAAAAGCAATCGGCACCTTGAAAACTATTATTATCTCATTATTTGAGTAATAATATCCTAGTTAAATAATATCGTAATAATACCTAATCTCTATATCAAGAATTTCTTTACTTGAATATAAAGTTCTGAGTTTACTTAGCATATTTTTTAATTCACTAATACTAACTACTGAATGAGTCATGCTCGATGCACGAATAAATGCTAATGTCTTTTCTAGCCTATAAAACTCTACCTCTAACTTATCTATATTATCGCTTAATATTAATAGGAATTGGGCAATATGGGCGTTTAATTACGCCAAATCAGTTTGGGTGTTATTAACAATTTGATTTTAAAGTTTACTTATTTTATTCTGATTTGAAGTTATATTGGCTAATAATTTGGTATCATGCAACATCCATTCTTTAGATAAGCTAATATGCTGAGTAACTTGAGACTCTAATTTATGCTCGTTACTACGAAGAACTTTTATTGCATTCTCGTACTTAATAGCATCAGTATAATCCAAGTTACCCGATATGCTTTTAATTATGGAGCCAAGTCCGTCGATGAGTCCTCTTTTATTACGAATATGTTCGAATGATTGGAGACTATCATATATTTTATTTTATTTTAAACTGAGATATTCTAACGACACACAATTTTTGTACGAACCATCGTACAAAAATTGTGTGTCGTTATTAATCTTAGGACGAAATTGAGATAGCTGGTCTTTAACTTGCCCAATTTGAGATTCAATATTGCTAAGACTTACATAACTAAGAAAAGAATGATAGTGGGAAATAATTTGGGTGTTTCCCAATTTAAACGGAAGCAACCCAAGGCCATCGCCTAACGGGTCAATCGCTACTTCTTGTCCTCGAGTCAGTCGGAATAGCACCAACAGTAGTATCCTGTAACAATACGGGATCTTTAGGGCTTCTTTTAAGTCGGGACTTGGCCACCGGACCGCGTTTTTTGCGCGTATAAATATGAATAGGCAGGTCAGCTAGGACCGTGTCTTTGGTATATCTAGGGGCCAATTTTTGTCTACTCGCTGTAGGGTTCCGGACAAATACCTGCTGGTCGGGGACGTATTCTACTTCGTTTTCACGGTCTTTGTTTCTATTTTCAGTCAGTATAGTCCGGTCATGTAAAGAAGATTCATTGATTATGTCATATACTCGCGTCATTCGTTCTTTATTGTCCAATATGTATCTATTGTTGAAGCAAATGTTCAGACAAATTAATGTCTAAGGGACTGCGAGGGTCAAAATGTCCAGTAATTAAGTCAATCGATCTACATTTTGTATAACTGTGAATAGAGTTATTATAACCTAATATTGCATAGGGCATTAAATTTATAACGGGTTAGCTGCGTTTTTCTAATTTTAAAATACGTAAATGTTCAAGAATTGTTGAATGGAATCGTTCTATCATGCCGTTGTCATTAGGGATGCGTGCAAGAGTTTTGTGGTGTTGAATATTATGTAACCTAACAAATTCAGCAAATAATGCGTTTGTAAATTCTGGTCCCTGATCTGTAACAATTGTTATCGGGATGCCATGGTGTGAACTAAATGTCAAAAAAGCTTGAGCAACGCTTAGGGCTGTGCCATCACGGAGATGATATGCTTGAGAATATTTTGAAAAAGCGTCAGCTATTGTTAAAAAAAATTCATTTTGCGCTGTAAAAAGATCAAGATGAACTATTTCAAATGGTTTTGAAGGTGTAACTATAGTGGACTTTTGTTTTATAGGATTACGGTCGTATTTCGCTTGACCAAAGATACTACATTCGTTAATATATTTAGAAATATGTTCCTTCATTCTAGGCCAATAGTATTTGCATGAAAGAGAAAGAAAACATTCTGTAATACCACGATGGTTGGTTTTTCCCTCATGATAATTTTTGATAAATTCTTGCTGTCGAAGATAGTCTTTAATGTTCTCTAGTTCCTTTTTAGTTAAAACTAAATTAAATGAGGAACTTTTAAAGTTATTTTGTATGATTGGTATAATATTATACATTTGTAATGGTGGAGTAATAATCAATCCTGTTCTTACTTTTGGGTTTACGTATTCTTTAATAGCATTTATGACGTCACCTTCCAAACTTTTTTCCGATAGTTGTATCACGGTTCTAGTGTGAGATTCAAAAGGCTTAGTCACAATTGGGCGTTTTTTTATATCTCCTACTACAACTAAACATATTTGACGATGAAATTTTTTAAGGGGTTCATCCGTAATTGGTATTTCTAAAATTGGATTTTCCGCACTCGTATGAGCTGTTGCGGTGCTGGACCCAGAAGATTCAACTTCTAAAGGTAAATTTTCTGATGGTTGGACTGCTATTGAACTAAGATCTTCGTTGTTAATTTTAATGCGCGATAACGCGTCTGCGTTAGTATTTAATTTACCCTGCTTATATAGGTACTGTAGTAAAATTAAACTCACTTAATTTTAACTTCCAGCGGGTTAAACGTGAATTCGGATCTTTTAAATTCATCACCCATTGAAGGGGCTTGTGATCGGTTACAATCTTAAATTTCCTGCCAAATAAGTATGGGCGAAAATATTTAGTTGCCCACACGATAGCTAAAAGTTCTTTTTCTATAGTACTATAATTTATTTCGCTAGTGTTAAGGGTCCGGGACGCATAAGCAATAGGTTTGTCACTGCCTATAGAACCTTGAGAGAGAATAGCACCAATAGCTAAATTAGATGCGTCTGTAGTTAAAATAAAGTCTTTATTAAAATCAGGATATTGTAATATGGGGTCGTTGGTTAATAAAGTCTTACATTTTTCAAAGCAGTTATTATAATTTGTATCATTTATATTAATTTTAGAGCCTTTCTTCAGACATTGGGTCATGGGTTTTGTAATACGTGCAAAATCTGGAATAAACTTACGATAATAACCTATTAACCCTAAAAAAAAAGGTTTAATTTCGGTAGCTGTTTTGGGTATTGGAAATTTTTGTATTGCCAATATTTTATCGGGGTTTGGTTTTATACCTTCGTGGCTAATAATATGGCCTAAATATGTGGTCTCTAATTTCAAAAATTCCGATTTGTCCATTTGAATCTTAAAATTGGTTTCCCTTAGTCTTTTAAACTTACTTTTTCTAAGTTAACCATATGTTCTTGCAGTGAAACGGAAAATATTATAATGTCATCTAAGTATACTAAACAAATGGTATTTTGGAGGTCTCTAAGAACATTGTCCATCACACGCTGAAACGTGGATGGGGAATTCTTCAAACCCATTGGCATCCGTAAGTACTCATAGTGGCCATGTTCTACTGTAAAGGCTGTCTTGGAAATGTCGTCAGGATGCATTTCCACCTGGTAAAATCCACTAGCAAGGTCCAAAGTAGTGAAATAATGGCAGTTTCCCAGTTTATCTAGGACATCTGCTATGTTAGGTATAGGATAGCGATCGTCTAACGTCTTTTCGTTCAACTTCCTGAAATCTACTACAAAACGCCATTTTGTTTTACCAGAGGCGTCAACTTTTTTGGGAACTGCCTATATGGGGGAGCTCCAGGCAGACTGTGAACGCCGAATTATATTTTGCTGTAACATTTTGCCTATCTGATCTTGAACTTCTTTTCTATGAATATAGGGGTACCTATAACTTTTAGTATAGATAGGTAATTCGTCAGTTGTACGTATTTTGTGTTTAATTTGGTTGGTAAATGACAATGGCTCAGGGTCAAGATAAAAAATGTCAGCATACTGAGAACAAAGTGACTCTAAATTGGCTTTTTCTTCCAAATTTAAATGATCGGTGCGTAGTCTGGATAAAACTTCCTTAATACGGTCGCGGTCGGTACGTTGTTCGGTGCGCGTGCACTTAATATTAAATAATTCTGCAAGTACGGGACGGTCCATTGAAAATACTACATCATATCGCGTAGGGTTAGTTACTTCTAAAATACCTCAATTATTCTGGACTGTTGTAATGCAATCGCTAATAATGCAATTTGACATAATTTGTTCAGGTAGATACTTCACCGTCATGAAAATTTATTGGTACACGTAATAATCTAGATGAATTTGCTGGAATAATATCTTCAAATAAATTACAATTACGTGAATCGTACATTAACAAGGGATTTTTCGAATTTCGTGTTATTAATAACTTATTTTTCATGTCAATATTACATTCTAATTTTTTTAATAAATCCGAGCCAATCAAACCATCAAAGTAATCATGGAAAATATAAACAAAGAAAGTTACATCATCGGACTCATTAAATTCTCGGAAACACGGTAATGTAATAGAGTAGTTACAACGAGATGTGGCATGGATATTTGTTACTTCAAAAGGTTCATAATTGCAATTTACGTGCGAAAAAAATTTTTCCACAGTCTCGGGGCTTATAAAAGATTGATTTGCACCTGTATCAATTAAAAGTTTAATAGGTGGATCTAAAATTTGGATGTACGGTAGCTGTCTCTGGGTTTGTAGATTTATTTCTATTTAAATTTTTCGGATTTCGGGGTTTTCCTAAAATCCTCCCCACTATTCCCTACGGGTTCACAAGATGGAACGACTCCTGATTCTTCAAAAAATTCCGTGCAATAAGGAGGTTCGTACATATAGTCGTGTTGATACTGTTCCTGGGGATAGTCATCGGAGTAACATTCAAAGTATGGGTCGTATTCATAGTCGTGGTGGTCAAAGTCATTAAAGTTTACCTCACGCGTTTTAAAATAATTCAAGGGCGGCGGGTTCCCTGATCTAGTCCAGTCATTGGGTGTACGATTCGGTATAAACTTGGGGACATAGTGACTCACGCCACTCATAGGTTGCGGGACGTTATTTGTCATGGGCCTCTGCTGTATTTTAAATACATTACTTTTGGGTCTGTAATTGGGCGGTGGCGCACCAAACATTTGCTGAGTCCTTGAGGGTCCACGAAAATGGGGTGCATTATATCTAGCAAAGGGTTGCGGTGCGTAGGGCACATACATTTTAGAAGGGCCAGGGTAAGGGCCAGGCTGAGCAGGCCTATTAAAAGTTTTATTTGGTGGTAAGTTAAATGGTCGCATGGGCGGCATAAAGACAGGTGACGGCATTGTGCCAGAATTAAATCTAGGACTAACCTGGTGATGAGGCGACGGCTTCGTTCCAGGGACATACTCGTTGCGTTGCTGTAAGTACAAGGTGTTCATCTCCTCGTGAACAAATTCTAAAGCCTTTTCTATCGTCTCAGGGCGCATGCAACGGATGCGGGAACCCAACGGTTCGCGTAAGCCGCGTAGATGGCTTGAAGTGTTAATTTTTTAGATTTTTCGATTTCCGCTACCGTTTCATGCAGACTGATATAGGTCATAATAGTGCTAAACAAATTTTGGCAGGTTTCATAATATTCCTGCGGTGTCATGGCACCTTGTGATAACAGCGCTAAGTCGTTATATAGAGAGGTCTCATCGCGCTGGTCCGCAAAATTGTTAACCAGGGCAGCTTTAATACCGGCCCAGTTATCGGGAATACCGTTAGTATTTATTGTATGAGATGCTTGTCCAACTATTTTATTTAATATCCCATTCAATAATGCCAAGTTACTCAGACCATACTCGGGTTCGTCTTTCTTATACGCTGCGACCATCTGATCGCATAATTTTACGAATCGCGTGAGAACGTTTACGTTCCCGTCAAATTCGGGAAGTAGCCGTAGGGCTTTATAAATGTGGTCGTTCAGGAAATAAATTTATTAAATCTAGGTTTCTATTTAAATCTAATAAATAGTTTCTACTATTC
Source organism: Pseudoips prasinana (assembly GCA_951640165.1). Classification (NCBI taxonomy): domain Eukaryota; kingdom Metazoa; phylum Arthropoda; class Insecta; order Lepidoptera; family Nolidae; genus Pseudoips; species Pseudoips prasinana. Next base: position 9,864,309 of record OX621241.1, on the reverse strand, counting down.
CTATATTCTAATCTAGGGGACCGAGATTGCCTTGGATGGAAAATCTTGGTAATTAAAAGGAAACCCTTAAAATATAAAGGAGAGCGACCCTAGTATGAATCTAAAGTACTCACATTCGTAGATCTTGTACCTACCTCTGGTGTACCAATGTCCGGATACTCCTCTGGCTGCGACGACCGTAGGTTCTGGATAGCTGCTCCGGTCCTGCTTGATGCACTGACTCTAGTTTTACTATCCTACCGACTGCGCGAGATATTAAAGTCGACAGCCAAGGACCCAAAAAAATACAAGATCAAACTTAAAATAATTTATTACTTATTAAAAAATTACAATAAAATCATATGAACTAAGTTAATTAGGTGACGACCGTTCGATGGTTGAGTAGGAAGTGGCCTCCGATCGGTCCCACGGAGCCGAGGAGCGGGCTTTGGGTGTCCGGTGCAGCGGTGGTCACGTTGCTTTCCGGCTATGCTGATTAAGCGCCTTCGTGGGACTCGCTGTTGCGAAGTGTAACAATGGGGTAAATGCAAGTCAGCGGTTATACTGTGCTATGCATATGTAACACCTCCCCCCGTAGATCAGCAACTATTTTGCAACCTTGTGGGCTATGGTTGCCGAAATATTGCTGTGTCCAATTCTTATCTCGCTGGGATTAATTTTATCATTTTCTTCAATCTCTGCATAAATGGTTGGGGTTTCAGTTTTAATTATTTCTCGGCCCAGGTTCTTTTTGCATCGTCGGTAGATAATTGCAATAGTGAGTGCACCTGCGCCTATTAAAACCACGTATAAAGGTATAGTAGTGTTGTATAGAGTTGTGTCTCTGACTTCATCCAATGTTGGTGGAACTTGTAGAGATATTTTGGTGTTGATGCTGTGCAGATTCTGAAGGTCGATCGAGTCTAATGTAATGGGTGTAAGACTCATCCTTTCTGATGCTTCTAAGTTGGCTGGTTGGATAATCTCCAATGCGTATCCTTTTACGCGATCAATTGTATTAGCTATTGTAAACTCGGGCGTTTTTATGTAACAGTTGTATGGAACTATAACCAAAAAACTTCCTTCCAATGTTTTATATTGTTCTTGTCCACAGTAGATCTTCACCTTGGTTGGATTAGGGAAACTCAACGTGTAGTGCTTCTCATCAAGTTGTTCCACAGCTTCTCTTTTTAGAATAACAGTATTGAGTTTACAGTTTAAGATTAGCAGTTGCCTTGTAATAAGATGTTGGATACAATCAGATTTGTCTCGACGCTGGTAAGTTGGCGTTACTTCACAGAGGTATAAAGAGTTCAGCTTCGGGCATTCAGCCTCCATGTACATAGAGTCAATACTAGAAATCGCAACATAAGGTAAGGTAGGGATAAGAATTTGTTGATTTTTATTGGGTACAATGGATAGTTTGTAAAGGTCGTAGAGTATAGGAAAAGCAATCGGCACCTTGAAAACTATTATTATCTCATTATTTGAGTAATAATATCCTAGTTAAATAATATCGTAATAATACCTAATCTCTATATCAAGAATTTCTTTACTTGAATATAAAGTTCTGAGTTTACTTAGCATATTTTTTAATTCACTAATACTAACTACTGAATGAGTCATGCTCGATGCACGAATAAATGCTAATGTCTTTTCTAGCCTATAAAACTCTACCTCTAACTTATCTATATTATCGCTTAATATTAATAGGAATTGGGCAATATGGGCGTTTAATTACGCCAAATCAGTTTGGGTGTTATTAACAATTTGATTTTAAAGTTTACTTATTTTATTCTGATTTGAAGTTATATTGGCTAATAATTTGGTATCATGCAACATCCATTCTTTAGATAAGCTAATATGCTGAGTAACTTGAGACTCTAATTTATGCTCGTTACTACGAAGAACTTTTATTGCATTCTCGTACTTAATAGCATCAGTATAATCCAAGTTACCCGATATGCTTTTAATTATGGAGCCAAGTCCGTCGATGAGTCCTCTTTTATTACGAATATGTTCGAATGATTGGAGACTATCATATATTTTATTTTATTTTAAACTGAGATATTCTAACGACACACAATTTTTGTACGAACCATCGTACAAAAATTGTGTGTCGTTATTAATCTTAGGACGAAATTGAGATAGCTGGTCTTTAACTTGCCCAATTTGAGATTCAATATTGCTAAGACTTACATAACTAAGAAAAGAATGATAGTGGGAAATAATTTGGGTGTTTCCCAATTTAAACGGAAGCAACCCAAGGCCATCGCCTAACGGGTCAATCGCTACTTCTTGTCCTCGAGTCAGTCGGAATAGCACCAACAGTAGTATCCTGTAACAATACGGGATCTTTAGGGCTTCTTTTAAGTCGGGACTTGGCCACCGGACCGCGTTTTTTGCGCGTATAAATATGAATAGGCAGGTCAGCTAGGACCGTGTCTTTGGTATATCTAGGGGCCAATTTTTGTCTACTCGCTGTAGGGTTCCGGACAAATACCTGCTGGTCGGGGACGTATTCTACTTCGTTTTCACGGTCTTTGTTTCTATTTTCAGTCAGTATAGTCCGGTCATGTAAAGAAGATTCATTGATTATGTCATATACTCGCGTCATTCGTTCTTTATTGTCCAATATGTATCTATTGTTGAAGCAAATGTTCAGACAAATTAATGTCTAAGGGACTGCGAGGGTCAAAATGTCCAGTAATTAAGTCAATCGATCTACATTTTGTATAACTGTGAATAGAGTTATTATAACCTAATATTGCATAGGGCATTAAATTTATAACGGGTTAGCTGCGTTTTTCTAATTTTAAAATACGTAAATGTTCAAGAATTGTTGAATGGAATCGTTCTATCATGCCGTTGTCATTAGGGATGCGTGCAAGAGTTTTGTGGTGTTGAATATTATGTAACCTAACAAATTCAGCAAATAATGCGTTTGTAAATTCTGGTCCCTGATCTGTAACAATTGTTATCGGGATGCCATGGTGTGAACTAAATGTCAAAAAAGCTTGAGCAACGCTTAGGGCTGTGCCATCACGGAGATGATATGCTTGAGAATATTTTGAAAAAGCGTCAGCTATTGTTAAAAAAAATTCATTTTGCGCTGTAAAAAGATCAAGATGAACTATTTCAAATGGTTTTGAAGGTGTAACTATAGTGGACTTTTGTTTTATAGGATTACGGTCGTATTTCGCTTGACCAAAGATACTACATTCGTTAATATATTTAGAAATATGTTCCTTCATTCTAGGCCAATAGTATTTGCATGAAAGAGAAAGAAAACATTCTGTAATACCACGATGGTTGGTTTTTCCCTCATGATAATTTTTGATAAATTCTTGCTGTCGAAGATAGTCTTTAATGTTCTCTAGTTCCTTTTTAGTTAAAACTAAATTAAATGAGGAACTTTTAAAGTTATTTTGTATGATTGGTATAATATTATACATTTGTAATGGTGGAGTAATAATCAATCCTGTTCTTACTTTTGGGTTTACGTATTCTTTAATAGCATTTATGACGTCACCTTCCAAAATTTTTTCCGATAGTTGTATCACGGTTCTAGTGTGAGATTCAAAAGGCTTAGTCACAATTGGGCGTTTTTTTATATCTCCTACTACAACTAAACATATTTGACGATGAAATTTTTTAAGGGGTTCATCCGTAATTGGTATTTCTAAAATTGGATTTTCCGCACTCGTATGAGCTGTTGCGGTGCTGGACCCAGAAGATTCAACTTCTAAAGGTAAATTTTCTGATGGTTGGACTGCTATTGAACTAAGATCTTCGTTGTTAATTTTAATGCGCGATAACGCGTCTGCGTTAGTATTTAATTTACCCTGCTTATATAGGTACTGTAGTAAAATTAAACTCACTTAATTTTAACTTCCAGCGGGTTAAACGTGAATTCGGATCTTTTAAATTCATCACCCATTGAAGGGGCTTGTGATCGGTTACAATCTTAAATTTCCTGCCAAATAAGTATGGGCGAAAATATTTAGTTGCCCACACGATAGCTAAAAGTTCTTTTTCTATAGTACTATAATTTATTTCGCTAGTGTTAAGGGTCCGGGACGCATAAGCAATAGGTTTGTCACTGCCTATAGAACCTTGAGAGAGAATAGCACCAATAGCTAAATTAGATGCGTCTGTAGTTAAAATAAAGTCTTTATTAAAATCAGGATATTGTAATATGGGGTCGTTGGTTAATAAAGTCTTACATTTTTCAAAGCAGTTATTATAATTTGTATCATTTATATTAATTTTAGAGCCTTTCTTCAGACATTGGGTCATGGGTTTTGTAATACGTGCAAAATCTGGAATAAACTTACGATAATAACCTATTAACCCTAAAAAAAAAGGTTTAATTTCGGTAGCTGTTTTGGGTATTGGAAATTTTTGTATTGCCAATATTTTATCGGGGTTTGGTTTTATACCTTCGTGGCTAATAATATGGCCTAAATATGTGGTCTCTAATTTCAAAAATTCCGATTTGTCCATTTGAATCTTAAAATTGGTTTCCCTTAGTCTTTTAAACTTACTTTTTCTAAGTTAACCATATGTTCTTGCAGTGAAACGGAAAATATTATAATGTCATCTAAGTATACTAAACAAATGGTATTTTGGAGGTCTCTAAGAACATTGTCCATCACACGCTGAAACGTGGATGGGGAATTCTTCAAACCCATTGGCATCCGTAAGTACTCATAGTGGCCATGTTCTACTGTAAAGGCTGTCTTGGAAATGTCGTCAGGATGCATTTCCACCTGGTAAAATCCACTAGCAAGGTCCAAAGTAGTGAAATAATGGCAGTTTCCCAGTTTATCTAGGACATCTGCTATGTTAGGTATAGGATAGCGATCGTCTAACGTCTTTTCGTTCAACTTCCTGAAATCTACTACAAAACGCCATTTTGTTTTACCAGAGGCGTCAACTTTTTTGGGAACTGCCTATATGGGGGAGCTCCAGGCAGACTGTGAACGCCGAATTATATTTTGCTGTAACATTTTGCCTATCTGATCTTGAACTTCTTTTCTATGAATATAGGGGTACCTATAACTTTTAGTATAGATAGGTAATTCGTCAGTTGTACGTATTTTGTGTTTAATTTGGTTGGTAAATGACAATGGCTCAGGGTCAAGATAAAAAATGTCAGCATACTGAGAACAAAGTGACTCTAAATTGGCTTTTTCTTCCAAATTTAAATGATCGGTGCGTAGTCTGGATAAAACTTCCTTAATACGGTCGCGGTCGGTACGTTGTTCGGTGCGCGTGCACTTAATATTAAATAATTCTGCAAGTACGGGACGGTCCATTGAAAATACTACATCATATCGCGTAGGGTTAGTTACTTCTAAAATACCTCAATTATTCTGGACTGTTGTAATGCAATCGCTAATAATGCAATTTGACATAATTTGTTCAGGTAGATACTTCACCGTCATGAAAATTTATTGGTACACGTAATAATCTAGATGAATTTGCTGGAATAATATCTTCAAATAAATTACAATTACGTGAATCGTACATTAACAAGGGATTTTTCGAATTTCGTGTTATTAATAACTTATTTTTCATGTCAATATTACATTCTAATTTTTTTAATAAATCCGAGCCAATCAAACCATCAAAGTAATCATGGAAAATATAAACAAAGAAAGTTACATCATCGGACTCATTAAATTCTCGGAAACACGGTAATGTAATAGAGTAGTTACAACGAGATGTGGCATGGATATTTGTTACTTCAAAAGGTTCATAATTGCAATTTACGTGCGAAAAAAATTTTTCCACAGTCTCGGGGCTTATAAAAGATTGATTTGCACCTGTATCAATTAAAAGTTTAATAGGTGGATCTAAAATTTGGATGTACGGTAGCTGTCTCTGGGTTTGTAGATTTATTTCTATTTAAATTTTTCGGATTTCGGGGTTTTCCTAAAATCCTCCCCACTATTCCCTACGGGTTCACAAGATGGAACGACTCCTGATTCTTCAAAAAATTCCGTGCAATAAGGAGGTTCGTACATATAGTCGTGTTGATACTGTTCCTGGGGATAGTCATCGGAGTAACATTCAAAGTATGGGTCGTATTCATAGTCGTGGTGGTCAAAGTCATTAAAGTTTACCTCACGCGTTTTAAAATAATTCAAGGGCGGCGGGTTCCCTGATCTAGTCCAGTCATTGGGTGTACGATTCGGTATAAACTTGGGGACATAGTGACTCACGCCACTCATAGGTTGCGGGACGTTATTTGTCATGGGCCTCTGCTGTATTTTAAATACATTACTTTTGGGTCTGTAATTGGGCGGTGGCGCACCAAACATTTGCTGAGTCCTTGAGGGTCCACGAAAATGGGGTGCATTATATCTAGCAAAGGGTTGCGGTGCGTAGGGCACATACATTTTAGAAGGGCCAGGGTAAGGGCCAGGCTGAGCAGGCCTATTAAAAGTTTTATTTGGTGGTAAGTTAAATGGTCGCATGGGCGGCATAAAGACAGGTGACGGCATTGTGCCAGAATTAAATCTAGGACTAACCTGGTGATGAGGCGACGGCTTCGTTCCAGGGACATACTCGTTGCGTTGCTGTAAGTACAAGGTGTTCATCTCCTCGTGAACAAATTCTAAAGCCTTTTCTATCGTCTCAGGGCGCATGCAACGGATGCGGGAACCCAACGGTTCGCGTAAGCCGCGTAGATGGCTTGAAGTGTTAATTTTTTAGATTTTTCGATTTCCGCTACCGTTTCATGCAGACTGATATAGGTCATAATAGTGCTAAACAAATTTTGGCAGGTTTCATAATATTCCTGCGGTGTCATGGCACCTTGTGATAACAGCGCTAAGTCGTTATATAGAGAGGTCTCATCGCGCTGGTCCGCAAAATTGTTAACCAGGGCAGCTTTAATACCGGCCCAGTTATCGGGAATACCGTTAGTATTTATTGTATGAGATGCTTGTCCAACTATTTTATTTAATATCCCATTCAATAATGCCAAGTTACTCAGACCATACTCGGGTTCGTCTTTCTTATACGCTGCGACCATCTGATCGCATAATTTTACGAATCGCGTGAGAACGTTTACGTTCCCGTCAAATTCGGGAAGTAGCCGTAGGGCTTTATAAATGTGGTCGTTCAGGAAATAAATTTATTAAATCTAGGTTTCTATTTAAATCTAATAAATAGTTTCTACTATTCCTATATTCTAATCTAGGGGACCGAGATTGCCTTGGATGGAAAATCTTGGTAATTAAAAGGAAACCCTTAAAATATAAAGGAGAGCGACCCTAGTATGAATCTAAAGTACTCACATTCGTAGATCTTGTACCTACCTCTGGTGTACCAATGTCCGGATACTCCTCTGGCTGCGACGACCGTAGGTTCTGGATAGCTGCTCCGGTCCTGCTTGATGCACTGACTCTAGTTTTACTATCCTACCGACTGCGCGAGATATTAAAGTCGACAGCCAAGTACCCAAAAAAATACAAGATCAAACTTAAAATAATTTATTACTTATTAAAAAATTACAATAAAATCATATGAACTAAGTTAATTAGGTGACGACCGTTCGATGGTTGAGTAGGAAGTGGCCTCCGATCGGTCCCACGGAGCCGAGGAGCGGGCTTTGGGTGTCCGGTGCAGCGGTGGTCACGTTGCTTTCCGGCTATGCTGATTAAGCGCCTTCGTGGGACTCGCTGTTGCGAAGTGTAACAATGGGGTAAATGCAAGTCAGCGGTTATTCTGTACTATGCATATGTAACACGCGTGTGGCGCAGCGGTTAAGACAGTCGCCTCGCCACTTCGTGTCCCGGATTCGACAATTTTTGTGACCCATAAATAGTTGTTCTGAGTCTAGGTTTACTGTGTCCGTCAATTATATGACACAGGGATCAATTTGCTTAGTGTGGTCGTTCTTTTTTATTTCAAAATTATTACAAACTAGCTGTGCCCGCGACTTCGTTCGCGTGGATGTCGGAACTTAACAATGTATTTTTTAGTGTAAAGCGGTGTGGGAGGATACCGATACAATTTTTTTATTTTTAATTTAGTGCTTCTTTATTTTGCCTGTGGAACCATCCGGAGCGTACACAAAAACGTTATTGGGGTTGTTTACGCGTGAAAGAGCTACGTATAGTTGACCATGGGAAAAGCATCCACCCCCGCAACGGATAATGTCTGGCCCTGAGCTTTATTAATCTTCATGGCATAACAGAGACTGACTGTGAATTGCACTGGTTTGAAAGAGAAAGGAAAGCTTTTAGGAATTATAGGTATCCTTGGAATAAAAACAATATCACCGGCGCCGCAACCTGTTAATATTTCAGCTTCGATAATGTTTTGCTGCAGATTTGTGACTTTGAGCCGAGTGCCGTTACAAAGTTTGGGAGGACATAAATTTCTGAGGAGAATTATTGGTACACCGATTTTTAAAACTTTTTTGTGGGCTGGAAGTCCGGGTGTGCTGAGGGAATCCAAAAATTCTACCAGGTAGTGCGTGGCGTCATCTTCTTCCATAACTGTATTTATTGAGATGTATTCTTTACTATTCCCGGACGCATGAGTCAATATTTTAAAATTAATTGCCGCAGCTTGGACATTGCGGGGAGTCAAAATAGCTCGCTGACATAGCCAAGAACTAGCTTGATTTCCCATGTTTGTGGTATCACCGTACACAGAAGAAATTAGCTCCTGCTGTGATGTAACGTAAGAGCAGAGATTACCAATCAAAATAACTTCCATCTTCTTGTACGGGGTATGTGCCATCGCCTATTTGTTACAATAAATTGGCAAACTCCTGTGCATTTTCACAGCCTCTGACTGATCGGGCTCCCTCCTATACTTATAATTATCTCTTGAATAGCCAATAAGGACCTGTTGTGACAAATTTCACGTACCCTGTCAGGAATTTCTCCATCAGTATTTAGTTGTACATGTCTCATAAAATCTTCAGCAAACTTGTCATGGTACTTTTGCCATAACTGGTTAGCACCCGATAACGCACAAAAGGTCAATAAGATGGCAAACAAATGTCGCAAGCGATGTGGACTATCGCTCACGTATGCTTCCGCTAGAGCGTCATCCCAATGCTGACCTCCATCTAATAAATGGCGTGCTCGTCAAGCGGCCTGGTATGTGGGATGTTCAATATCATTCACTTTACGGAGCTCAGCAAAAGACGTAGGTCCTCGCACTACATGGACACGACTGTGCGATGAACTCACACGTGAGCACGCCACGTGAACCTTCCTTAAGTCAATTCCAGCTAACTTGAGAGTTGGACTTTGCGATTTGTTGATGGTTATCGCGACACACACTTTCATAGGGATCTACAGTATTTTAAACTGAAAAGGGAAATCATTTGGCACTAACGGAATACGTGACACGAACACTGTTTCTCCCTGGGCGGATCCAGGCATAATAGTAGCCTCTATAACACGATGCAAAGTTTTGACTTGAAACCTAGTGCCCTTGCAAAGTTTAGGTGGCTTCAAATTCCTCAGAACCATTATAGGTATACCCACACGCAACATACATTCCTATTATACGCCCTTAGGGGTGGAAATTCCTAAAATCCTGAAATACATATTTTTATTTTTAACGGAAAGTCCAAATACCAATTTTCATGCATTTCACTTAAAAAATTACACACCTTGCATACAAACTTACATCGCCTATTTTACGCCTTTGGGGTGGAATTTCCAAAAATTCTAAAATAGTAATTTTAATTTAAGCTGAACTACTAAATATAAGTTTCAATGCCGTTAACTTCAAAAATGACGGATTTTCATACAATCTTTCATTCTCTATTTTACCCCCTTAGGGTTAGTATTTCCAAAAACCCTTCCTTAGTGAATTCATACGTCATAAAAAGTACCTACCGGCAAAATTTCCGTTCCAAAGCCGTTCAGGCTGTGCGTTGATATGTCAGTCAGTCAGTTTCCTCTTTTACATAGGTGGGTATATAGATTTGTGCTGAGAAAATTATGAGAGACAGGGTTTATTTAGTACATTCAAATACATTCAATCGGACAGGCCCAATAAAATTCGAATCGTCTGTACATTCGCGTTACAAACGAATCGACAGCACAAACTTTCGATCGACTGACATTATAATTTAAAATTAAATTACAACAAATCCGACTTTGTACATAATTCAATTTGCCCAAAGAAAACAGAATATTTTAATAACTAATTTTGGACAACGACATACTTCTAGCCAACCAAGACCTTATTTCGAAACAATTCGGAACATTCAAAGCCCTAATCTGAACACCGCGAGTCAAAAGCAAAGCACAACGACATCTATCGAAATAAAATTCAACTATCAAGCACAACGACATCTATCGAAATAAAAATGAACTATCAATAATTTTAAATGAAATACAACAAATCCAACCTTCTACATAATTCAATTTGCCCAAAGAAAACAGATTTTTTTAATAACCAATTTTGGACAACGACATACTTCTATGCAACCAAGACCTTATTTCGCAACAATTCAGAACATTCAAAACCCTACGTAACTCATGCAATCAGCAAACACGGGCAAATCTTAACACCGCGAGTCAAAAGATATGCACAACGACATTTTCTATCGAAATAAAAATCAACTATCAACCTAGTTCATTCAGAAAAGAGATGTCATAATATGCACAATGACATCTATCGGACAGTTAGGTAGTTTAACTATAAACATTAGTTCATCTTGAAGTAACGAAATGTGTGTTATTTTTTCATGATTACTTCAAAATCTAATATCTTTTGATAGACTGAACCGATTGCAATAAAACAAAAACTAAATGTTACCTCAAGTTACGCTCAATCGTTGTGTATAAAAGTTATCTACATTGCTTTCGTATATTTTACGTGATACCCGAACATATAAACAGACAAACAGACACACAGACAAACAGACAAAAATTCTAAAAATACTGGAAATGGGTTCTATTGGTTGTTCTTTAATACCCTGGCTATTCTTTTTGGATTTTCTTTTGATGTACAAAAAATATTTTTCTACAGATTTATTATATGTATAGATAGATATCTATACATCTACCTATAGGTACAAATTATATAGTTATTTATTCAAGGATTTTTATATATCTGCATATTTTTTAAGTAATAAAGGAAATGGATAACGATGAATGCACGCGTGTAGTTCTCTTTGATAATGCGTCATAAACTATATTTGTCCGAGTAAGTTAAAAGAGGCAATAGTGCGCCCAATTCATAAAAAGGGAGATCGAAATGTGTTTTCAAATTATAGACCTATTGAAATACTATCAAGTATAGACAAAATACTGGAAAAGTGTATTGTAAACCAATTACGACATTATTTATAAAAAAATAAAATAATTCATGAAAGTCAACATGGATTCCAGAAAGGAAAAGGTACCTACCTATCTACATATAGACTATCAGAATTTTCTAACGAAATAAATAACCTTCTCAACGACAATAAATTTATAGTTGCTGTATTTTTGGACTAGGTATATGAAAGCGTTCGATATATTAGAATTTAAAACACTATTAAACGCAATGGACTCCTCCATTGCGTTTAATAGTGTTTTAAATTCTAATATATGTGGTGTGAACGAACCCTTAAAATATAAATGGTTCTGAGATTACTTTACCGAGCGACAATACCGCGTATGGTTAGGCGATACGTACTGTGACGCGAGACAGGTGCGCTGCGGGGTTCCGCAGGGGGCGGGGTGTGCTCCGATATGCTATTTGGTCCATGTCAATAGTCTGTGTGGCGTGTTGCAGCACTGCTCGACGTATATGTTCGCAGACGACCTTTGCGCCCTGAAAGCTGGTAGGTACTGACCTCGCCGAGACTTGTCGCCTCGTAGGTACAACAAGACGTGGATGCGGTGGCTAAATGGTCACATGACAATGGCATAGTTCTCAATGCAGAAAAAACCAAACATTTAATCATTCATTCCCCTTATCTAATCCCGCCCGACATAACTCCATTCATTTATGCACACATTTTTGAATGTATTACAATAACTTGGATATCTGATGAAAACTTATAGAAAAAGATAAAAACGTAATTTCATCAACTTTCATTCCAAGGTAGGTACTTGGAATGAAAGTTGATGAGAATTTCTCATGGAAAAATCATATAAAAAAAAAAAAAAAAAACGTTTTTATTCACGTAGACTTTAAAAAAGCGATTGTAAATAGTCAGAACATGTTTGTAGTAATACAGTTATTATTTCTAGTTGCATATTACAGATATTTAGGTACACGGAATGTTAAAACATTTATACAATTTATTTTATAATAGTAGTGATATTTAGCTAGCTTGTATTAAGTTATTGTCAAGGAGATTATGTTTAGGTTTAATGATTGAAATTTATATTTTACTACATATTGTCTGAATGTTTCCGTATTAAGTAATTATTTTCTATATTAAGTAATGCATTCAGTATTATGTCGATCCTTTTATAAAGAGTAAAAAAACATTTTTAAGGAACGTAAAACAAATAATATCGACTAATGACCTATAATTAATTAATTAATTAAAGTATAATTATAAATTTAAGTATAAGTATAATTTTAATATTAATCAAAGTATAATTTTAACTAACTGTGCCCCCCCGGTTTTTAAGCTTGTTAAGCTTTGTAAATTGTGGCCTATGTGTTATTCAGATATTATATAGGCTACATTACAAAGTTTCATCAATATCCGTTAGGTAGTTTTTGCGTGAAGGAGTAACCAACATACACACTCACACAATCACAAACGTTCGCCTTTGTAATATTAGTGTGATAAAGTACCTCATTGATTTAAATGGGAAAGTTGTAAGCAGTCTCCTGACCGCTACTTACGATTGTGCGACCGATTGGAATGAGTGTATGCCTGGTGTTGGCCCGGCTCATTAAATTTAATTTTTTGTATGTCCTACCTACATTTTAGTTTTATATATAAATTCGTATTGTGTTACAAAAACATAATTGTTTGATGCACGATGTGAAATGTAAATATTTAAGTTCCTACCTCACATAGTACAGTTTATTATTTCTTATTATAATATTATATATACTTTATATCACTTTAAAGAAATAGTTCTAGCACGCTTACTGCTCATATATTTACATAGTGGATAGCTGTGATTGGCCTTTTTTTAAGTAAGTAATTGTGTATAGTAATTTCATGTGTAACGGCTGTTGTTATCCCAAATAAATAAAATAATTAAATAGGTAAATTATTATTATAACGGACCTTGTGTTTAAAACGACGGTCGCGCTTTAATGCTACCACCGGATCCAATGCGCCCCGACTGAGAAGACCCAGCGAAACAAACTCAGCAGGTTCATCTACTACCGGTTTCAACACGGCCCAGTTGAGACGGTCCGGCGAAACATACTCAAGCGGGCATGAACACGGGATTTGGTCCACTTAAAGTAATTATTTAGTAGGCAAACACAATATATGCTCGATCGGTTGTCTGAATGAATATTAATTTAGATTATATTTAGGAAACAAAATAAAAAACATCTAAACAATAAATAACATTATTCATTTTGAGACAGAGTCAATAAATTTAAATTTATTTAGTATATGTTAGCAATCATATTACAGATAGTTCACGTAACTCAACAAATTAGTCATGTCTGTATGGCTACAAGATCTCCAATGTGCAGGTAGGTGGTAAGCGCCAGGCGTCTTTGTCATCGATGTACTCTTTAGTGGTATAATAACCCCTTGCCATAAGTACCTACTTGTTTAATATGTGTCTTGAAACTTGTGTCAGGCAGATCAGTAATATGAGTAGGAAGCTTGTTATAAAACCTAATACAGTTTCCTAAAAATGAATTATTCGTTTTGCTGACTCTAAAGCCCAGCATTGCAAGTTTGTCTTTATTCCTAGTATTTATGTTATGCAGTTCACTTTTTTTTCTATAGTTATTAATATTTTTTCTAACATACAATATATTCTGATATATATACTCAGATGGCACCGTTAGTATATTTACTTCTTTAAACAAAGTTCGCAAAGATTCGCGACTACCTAACCCATAAATGGCTCTGACTGCTCTTTTTTGTAAAATGAAAATAGTACTTATGTCAGCTGCCGAACCCCACAGCAGAATGCCATAGGACATAATACTATGGAAGTACGCTAAATATACCGATCTAGCAGTTTGTTCATCTGACAATTGTCTTATTTTCCAAACGGCATAGGAAGCCGAACTTAATTTAGCTGCAAGCTCTTCAATCTGAGGAGCCCATTGCAATTTTGAGTCTAGTGTCAATCCCAGAAATACGGTCGACGGAACTAAATCTAATATTTCCTCATTTAATACAACTGTTGGTATAACCTGTCTCACATTCGGTAATGAGAATTTGATACATTTCGTTTTCCCTGCATTTAATAAGAGGTTGTTTGCTGAAAACCATTTTGAAATAAGGCCGAGTGTTTTATTTTGTTCAATAAGATCTTTGTCCTTCCTATTTACTTTAAATATAAGCGACGTATCATCAGCGAACAAAACAATGTTTGACACTTTCTCCACCAGATAAGGGAGATCATTAATATATACTAGAAATAAAAATGAGCCCATGATAGATCCCTGGGGCACCGCCATTTTCACAGGATGACGTGCCGAGTTGATACCGTCTATCGAAACCATCTGTTCTCGATCCGATAAATAGGACACTACAAGATCAAGAGACGTACCAGATATTCCATAGTACTGCAGTTTTACCACAAGTGTACGGTGATCAACGCAATCGAAAGCCTTGGAGAGATCACAGAAAACTCCTAGCGCATCCTGTGACCCCTCCCAAGCTTCCAATATGGACTTCATTAGTGTACACCCCGCATCTTGAGACGAGCGGCCCCTTGTAAAACCAAACTGCTTGTTGTGCAATATAGACCACTTATGTAACAAATTACGAATACTATTAGGTAAATTCTACCATCTAAGCTTCAAGGTTCCTACTAGTACCCTGAGGTGTCTATATTGGTCATTGGTGGACTCCATACTGGGTTACGCCCTCGACTGCTATGGACTAACTTTTAAAAGCTATGTACATAAATTAGAAGAACTACAGATTACATTCTTAAAACAATTAGTTAGCAAACAACAAAAAAGAGCCTGTAAGGCGCTTCAAAGTTATTTAAAATATGTAAAATTCTTCCAATCAGTTTAAAACATAAATATTTACTTCACTCTAATAGTCATGGCAGTTGGGAGCGTTACCCAGTAAGGGCACACAACAAAGGCACAAGGTCAATAACTCAACGTATAAGTTCGAGGTTCCTAAAGTAGGTAATTACTATGGAGATAGAACCTTACAGAAACGTATACCTTACCTTCTTAACACCTTATCAAAGAGTTTAAGGAATGAACCAATAATAGGAAAATTTATGAAACTCTTAAGATATTATTTACTGGAAAGTCTCTAAATGTATAAATGAATATTTAAAACTTAAGTTTATCTGACATAAGATTTATGGATATGGATATTTGATTACTTTCACTGTATTTTGTATGGTCTACTGTATACCAGTCAAAAATTATGACTCGATGGTTCTCACAAACCGTTTATACGGTTTTGTGAGACTATGTCTAATGTTCATGTTTTATTGGAAAGAGTTAATAAAAAAGAAGAAATAACTCAGTAGTTACTAAAGAGCGCTTCACTAGAATGAACATCACGCATTGGTATACCATCAATATAATACGCATCCAATGTCTAAAAAATAACGCAAAGATTTATGTTTGGCACGTTCTGATTCCGCCAGAGACCCAATGTTAATGACATCTTCTACTTGGCTAAAAAAGCGAATGGGATCATTGCCTGCCCGGAACTTCTCTCTGATAAATTGCTCCAAACCAATCAAAGGGGCCTTAAGCAGTGACCATTTTTATATGAGAACAACCAGCATAATAATTTTCTCATTCGCAGTGCAAGGAATTTTAATGCACTATCAGATTCATTGGCGTCAGAGATCGCCATATTAATCCTGTAAATAATATTTATATTAGGTACATACTAGTAAGTATATTATAAATTTAAACGCCTTTATTGGGAGTATCGCCTTTGTCTTCTTAACAGAACTCATCCTTTTTACTAATATTTTATTTTGCCAATTATAATAATAAAGTATAATAATTGGCAAAATTAAATATTATTCCTCAGCTTTTCACATGAATATCAGGATCGCGGGTGTATTTCATGATTGGCCTAAATAAATTGCAGTTATTTGGTACCTTCTGTGTACTTTTACGTACCTCTCCTAAAAATCTGTGTACCTACGCCCGTACAGTGATATTTGAAATATTAGGTACACCCGCTATCCTGATGTCAGAACCCCGGGTGTACTGTTAAACAGTGTACCAAGTTACATATATTGGTTACGTATATTGGTTACGTAAAGTCATCAAATTCTCTACACCTAATGTGAAACAGGTGGCTACCAATGTACAGCTTAATGGGGCTGGATTGACCCCTGTTGAGTCAACTGTGTTCTTGGGTATCACAATTGATTCAAAACTACAATGGGGCCCACAAATAGAAAAACTATCAGGCAAATTAAGTTCTGCTGCATATGCTGTTAAAACTATAAGACGGCTTACTGATGTGGATACAGTTAGAATGGTTTATTTCAGTTATTTTCATAGTATAATGTCCTATGGAATTCTTCTCTGGGGTAGCGCTGCGGACATTAACACCATATTTGTATTGCAAAAAAGAGCTGTAAGAGCGATATATAAACTTGGTCCGCGAGAATCTTTGAGAGAGAAGTTTAAAGAGATTAACATTCTGACTGTGGCATGTCAGTATATATATGACAATCTAATTTATATGCATAAATATAAAGACTCCTTCTGTAAAAGGAGTGATACTCATAATATAAATACTAGATATAAGCATAACTTTGTGTTACATACCACCCGTCTCCACAAAGTAAGTAACTCTTTTATGGGGCAATGTATAAGATTCTATAACAAACTTCCCAATGATATCCGAGAAATGTCTATGAATAAGTTTAAAAGAATTATAAAAGCCAAAATGTGCAGCAGGGCTTTCTACAAAACTTCTGATTATTTAAGTGACAAAACAGCTTGGGATTTAGTCGCTCTAAATTAACACATTTAAATACAATGTAATTTTATGTAAGAAATAAATATTCTAAAAAAGGATTCCTACTGAGTTTTCTGGCAGTGTTTCTCAGTAGCTGCCACGTCATGCACTGCATGGTAGGGTAAAAAAATTGACGATTCCACACAAATGTAATGTTTTAACCATGGAGCTATTACAAAGAGGAGACGTTGTAATTCGTTTTTTCTATGAAAAAACGCGTGACGTTTTGCGGGGGGGAGAGGGTGTTAGATCCCGCCTACTTCTTTGTTTACATCTACCGGTCAATAGGTAAACTAATCGCATGTTTTGTCGACTATCATTAGTAGTAATGTAACTTTCTTACACTAGATGTCACACAGTGCAGGATGCAACAGGGCCGGACTCATGACTTCGTTCCAGGGAGTACTGTTTTTATTTTTACTTTTGCGAACCATAATGATATCCTTTTCTTATTGACAGTGATATTATTATAAAATAAATGTTAGAATAAAAACGTCATTGATGAATGACGATTGAAGATTATAGGATTTTGTTGATGACTTATTTTACAAAAATAGCGGCTGAGTCGGACTCGCCCATCAAGAGTTCCGACCTGCAAGTATTTGAGTTTATTGAATGAAAGATAAATTGCGGTTTAAGATTCATGACGTATAAAAAAACCTACTTACTAGATCTCGTTCCAACCAATTTTCGGTAGAAGTTGGCATGGAATTGTATATCATATATTTTTTTTAGTTTTATAATTCTCTTATTTTAGAAGTTAATAGGGGCGGGGAACAAATTTTACCGCTTTGGAAGTGTCTCTCGCGCCACCTATCCACCCCACAATGGGTATGGTATGGGTTTGATGAAAAATAAAATATTGAATTTCAGTTCTGAGTATGGGTAACCCCCAAAATTTATTCGTGTTTTTCTATTTTTGTCTGAAAATCTTAATACGGTTCACAGAATACACCGACTTACCAAGTTTCAACAGTATAGTTGTTATAGTTTCGGAAAAGTGGCTGTGATATACGGACGGAAACGTTCACTAAAAACAGCGGTTCCCAAATTCCAGGTAATCATAAAGTATTACAATAGTTGGTGTTAGATGTAAGGTTTAATAAAACTTCATAATTTACAAAAATTAAACAAGAGACTGGCCAAGAAAAATGTTTCCTTAAAAATATAATTAATTTACTTCAAAAGAAATAATCGATTGATAATTCAATATTTTCTGATTTGACTAAAAAAATTGAGGTTGCAGAATTGTTTAATGGAATTGTCATTAAAAATAAAAACAGTTGTACGAGGGCCTTCAAAAAACATTCTCCGGGTACTAGAAAATTTACCTTAACTCTGCATTTTTACTCGCCATCTGCTTATAAATATGTACGTGAAATGTTTAATAGATGTTTACCTCACCTCCATACATTATATGAATGGTATCGAAGTGTAAATGCGGAACCAGGGTTTTGTACCGAAACTTTAAATAGGCTCGAGGAAAAAGTAAAATCTAGTGATTAAAAGTCTATTGGGAGGCAAAAGATATGGACAGGTAAAAGCTATGAGGGCCTAGTAGATATGGATTTAGGTAGCGCTGATAGAAGCCAAATGGCTACCCAAGCTTATGTTTTTCAGTTAGTTGCAATCAATGATTCCTGGAAACCATCATTAGCTTATTTTTTATTGACAGTATTAAAGCAGATTCACATAAAAATTTGAAAAATGCAATCAATTCGGTGTACAAATTCGTTCTGTGACATTCGATGACTGTAAAAGCAACATTGCAACAATGAAAACACTGGGTTGAGAGTTGGATGATATAAAAAACTTAAACACTGATTGAAACACCAAAGTGCTGATTATAATGTAGTTGTATTTTTAGACGCGTGTCATATGATAAAACTGATGCGGAACACCTTTGAATCTAAGAGAGTAATTTAAACTATTGGTGCAAAATCAATGCAATGGCAATATTTATCGGAATTAACTTGCAAGAAGAAAACTGCTTACAACTGGCCAATAAACTTTCACATCGACATATCCATTTTAAAAACAAAATAATGAATGTGAAATTTATTCGTAGACAATTGTCTAATATCATTGGGAAGTTTGTTATAGAATCTTATACATTGCTCCATAAAAGAGTTACTTATTTTGTGGAGACGGGTAGTATGCAATATAAGATTATCCTTATATCTAGTATTTATATTTTGTGTATCGCTCCTTTTACAGAAGGAATCGATATTTTTATGCAGATATAGTAGGTTTTCACATATATACTGAGATGCTATAATTGCTGAAGTTATATACCTACTTTTGCAATAAGATCTTAAATATTCTCGCATTTAGAGAATCTGAAAGCACAGCAGAATATATCAAGATTTCTAAATGATCTTTTTGATACTCTAAATACTAAAACAACGTGTAAAGTTGGTACCGAGAGAAGAACTGTGTTTTCAAACAAAAGCGTCCCACCAATCAAAACACATAATAATACTGGCTTATTAAGATTATTAGTGTGCATCAACAGTATGACTTATTTGTATAACGCTTTAGTTGTAACTAAAATTCTATCTTTTTTATTAACATATAAACTCAGCCAAGACCATGTCAAACTATTTTTTGGGAACACACGGAGTCAAAATGGACATAATAATAATCCCAACACTGGACAATTTAAAGCCAGTTTTAAAAAGATGATTTCTCATTTTGAATTAGGCTCCAAATTGACCGGAAATTGTATACCTTTAGATAACATACTAATTTTATCCGAGTCATCATCACTCAACAAAATTAATAACTCTTCGGTAGGTTACCGTTTCGAAGAAACCGAGGAGAAAGATTGAGTCCTGCAAAAATTCGATTAATAAATATCAGACAAATTGTACTGAAATTAGTGGAAAACTGGATAAATAAAATAGTAGGTTATATTTCTGGGTTTGTAGTCACAATTGGTAAGAAAATTAATTGTGAGACCTGTTAAATGGATTTATGGGCTAAAGACAATCTATGGTTTCACAAATTGATTGATGTTAGAGACATGGGTGGTTAATGTTATGCTTCAGACAAGATGTTTGACATATCTATGAAAACCGAGCGTGTAATACGCAATTGTCATCGCAAGAAGGGTGGCAAAACAATAAAAAAGATGATAAACACTTCATTTGAGGCAATGTTTTAAACGCAATTTATTGACAAGGATGTCTTTTCTGGGGGTATTGAACACAACCATAAGACAAGCTTAATTAACCTAACTATAGAAAATTCATCGATTTAGGATGACTAAATAAATGTCTCTCTAAATATACAAAATTTTGTATATTTTGAGGGAGACCAGTCTTGTCTGTTAATTTTTGCTATCCATTTTTGTCTAAGGTTATCTTCAGATGGCAATCTATAACATTCATAATTTTAAAATTTGACTAAATAAACTAGGTAGGCTTGAAGTACTTAATTTAAATTAAGTAAACAACGAGCATACTAATGAAGGGAAGTAGGTACTTTAATTAAATTACTGTACATAGAATATTTAATTTATAGGAGATTGTATTTTTTTTGTGCAGTGCATTCCATGTTTAACTACTTTCTATTTATGATACAGCTGCGGGACATTAGGTAAAATAACTGGATCCTAATTACGGCCCTGTTTTTGTTATGTTCATATTTGTTCGATAGATGGCGGTTTTTCTTTTTTAATTATATTAAAAGCTACAAAAATGTATTTTGGCCATTAAAGGGGTTTTACGAATGAATGTAAAACAAATTTCAGTACATACGATTATTAGATTATGATAGTACTGAGCTCTGCGTACCTAAATATTTTTTATTCCCATGACCCCAAGTATCGCCATCTAATGTCGTGTAGAATTATGTTTCGAAACGCCGACATCAAGGGAATTTTCTAGAACTATTTTGATAAAAAATCGAATAAAATTAGTTACAAATGAAATTTGATGCCATCCATAGCATTAGAACGTCTGTCCGAGTAGTTTTTACAAGATAAAACACAACACTTCATTATTTTTATCTTCTAGCGCAAATATAGCTGTAAATTGTGAACGTGACGTAGATGTACACAGGACGAACGCCAACAATACATTGACTTAGGCCACGCCTACATGATGACGTTTGGACTCAGTTGAAAATCACAGTTCTCAGTTGCTTAGGCCGTCTCCTCTTTGTAATAGCTCCATGGTTTTAACGGAATAAATGACTTTTTCATTTTTTTTTACATTTGGTACCTCTTGTGTACCTCATGAAACAAGTATTAAACAAATAAAATACGGTATGCTTCTTGAGAAATTTAATAAATCATTTTTCACTTTTCTATTTTATAAAACGTCGTTACTATTTTATAAAACGTATTAGAAAAGCAACATCTTGTTTATGTTAGTGTTTTTAGAAAAATTGAAACAATGTTTGAGAAAAAACTTTTTTTTATTTATTTATTGAATGGTAACAAAATATGAGCATTTAACAATTAATGATTAAGTAAGTAATTAAATATATAATCAGATAGATACTTTTAGAATTATATTTATAAAGGTTTAAAAAAAGTACGTTCTATACTTTAAGGGGTGTCGTAATAAAACTTTTTCATATTATTATTTAAAAATACCCCTTAAAGTACCCATTGAACGTTTGTTTTGCACCCAGTATTTATTTTTATTTAGTAGTAAGAGTACACATGTGTGAAGGTTCTGGGTTCATTCCCGGTAAGGGAATGCTGAATGTGAAGGTTCTGGGTTCGATTACTACAGTTTTTTTAAATAAAATAGTAACGACGTAAATGTGAAAATTGATTTATTAAATTTCTCAAGAAGCATACCGTATTTTATTTGTTTAATACTTGTTTCATGAGGTACACAAGTGGTACCAAATGTACGTAACCAATATATGTAACTTGGTACACTGTTTAACAGTAGGTACACCCGCGGTTCTGACATCAGGATAGCGGGTGTACCTAATATTTCAAATATCACTGTAGGTAGGTAGGTAGGTACACAGATTTTCAGGAGAGGTACCTACGTAAAAGTACACAGATGTTACCAAATAACTGCAATATATTTAGGCCAATCTGAGAAATACACCCGCGATCCTGATATTCATCTTTTCACGGACCCTGAATAACTTGATACCCCCTAACTTTAAAAAAAAAAATAGTCCACCTGTTCATCATCATCATCATCACATCAGCCGAAAGTCCACTGACAATAGTCAACCTGTTAATAGCACGGAATTTCAAGCAATAAAACTCGCAAACACAGGCTTTGGTTCTTTAATTCATAAAGTATATCACACATACAGTAATTTAAAGCTCACGATAAAAATCAATAAGCTAAGCTTAAACTTAAAACTTATGACCAGACCAATCACATACAAAATAGCTATAAATAAGGTCTTATTCACACAAGAGCTTTTCTTAACCAATGGTAACAATATAATATTAAGCACTATGTAAAATATAATTAAGCAGTAATACGACTATCTGCACTAGGTCCCCTTGTCATTAATCTACTTAGAAAAGAGATTGCTCGAAAAGTGATATTGGCACCTTCAGATTTTTGCTTCTAGCAAGGCAAAATTATGGGACAGCAAACTACGTTTACTCATTAAATTACCCTTAGAAAGTACAATGGCTTTATAGAATACACACTTTTTATTTCGTTACGTTTATTAATACTGTAAAGTGCTTTGTTTTTTCCAAAATCGGTTTACGGAACCTTTACAGTGGATTAGCTCGCTAAATGCCATCTACAAAACTGAGTAGACGAATTGCCACGTAATCGAACATTAGGATAACATAACAATTATATAAATATAACAAATAAATATGTGACGAAATAATGGCTCATTCTCTCCTAAATGCCCTGCCACCAAATAAACAGTTGCCAAATAATCCTCTTTAGGGCTTCATAGGGAGTATATAATGATGTGAAGTAAGTAGTCATAGCAAGCTTGGTAAAAAGAGCTCAAATGTGAAAGAGCAACATGTTTTGTTTCTAATCGGACTTAAGAAATGCTGCCTTTGGTGCCATGTTGACCATAGATAGTAAAGTGTTGAACATTCCACGGCTTCGGATTCCTGGCCACAGCAACATAATAGTGGAGACAATGTAAAGCAGGAAGATGTTGTTAATAGAGGATGACACCCACGCTAGTGTTAATAACAGGGTGATCGAGCATAAATAATACTGAAACAAGAAAACAAATATTAGTAACTTCGATAGATTTAAGTAATAAATTACAACAAAGAACAATAAGATGGACTGTGGCTGTATTATATTTTATTATACTATATCTTCCGAGCGCTAAAGTAAGTAGTCAAAAGCAGTTAAAAAGTACCTAACCACTAGTGATGGAATCGAACGGGTAGGTATCACGACTTTACCTATTTTGGTCGAAGTCTGAAGGGTATAGATAGCCATTCCTGTCTACCCATTTCAGGTCCTGGCGATTCCCGCGACTCACCGGTCGCGGGAATCGCCAGGACCTGAAATGATCTAGGATCCGGTAGGCTCATTGACCCTACCAAGCTGACGCGGAATTCAGGAAGACCCGGTGGGAATGGTTTCGTCGGCCACGTGCCGGACAGTAGGGGGCTCAAACCTAGGTATATCCCATCCAGGAGGCCGTTCCGCCATCCGGCGAATAGACAGTCATACGGCCGCTGTGCCAGACTGTGAGACCGGAGTGGAACGAAACTGTTTGACACACCTTTGGGCACAGACCCTGGTAAGCAAGGGTGAGGCCATATGCCAGAGCCTATCGAATGCCTTGACATCGCCAAGGCATTCGATAGGCTCTGGCATAATGCTTTTCTAAACAAGCTACAATCATATGGAATCCCCGAGGGACTCTGCTGTTGGATCACCAACCTTTTGGACGATAAGAGCATTTAAGTCGTAGCAGACGGTTTTTGCTCCGATAACAAAACCATAAACGCTGGCGTACCACTAGGCTCGGTGCTTTCCCCTACGCTATTCATCCTGAATATCAATGACATGTTATCTATAGAAAACGTGCATTGCTATGCGGTTGTCAGCACGGCTGATGCGCGGTATACCGGCCATCAGCATGACTCGCGAAGCTCGGTACAAGAGAAACGGTTACATCTTGTGTCCGAAGTCGATGTTTGCCTTGGTTGGACCTATTTATGGGGTGTAAAGAACCTAGTTCAGATTAACTTGAAGAAGACACAAGTATGCAAGTAAGTTCATTGCAAAGAAGGAACCATTTAACGCAGCGCCTCAATTCCAAAAGGTTGCTCAAGTTTTGACTCCTTGGATCCCAATACTCTTGGATACACCGAGAAAATTTCGAGCACCATCCAATTGAGTGGTTATTGGGTGGACACAGTCCAAACTGCCAAGCTAAAAGCTAGGCTTGTTCTATATAAAGCATAAGTCTGCTCACATAGATTACTGCTCACATACCTGGGCAGGAGCCCACAAATACCACCTCGACCCCTCGACTTGACTCCCCCCAAAGGTGTGCTGTCCTAATCGTCGGGCAATCGTACAGACAGATTGGAGACAAAAGAACAGCAGAGACACTTTGGATCTATCTATCTGTAAATTGAGAAGTTTGCAACCTAGCTGAAATCTTAGGAAACCTAAAAATATAATTATGTTATTTTTTTAGACTGAATACCAATTTATTTTCGAATGGTTCTATACTGGGTTCTAAACGAACATTCCTCAGCCTGCAAAGTACAGAATTACTGAGGGTATTAATTCACCTCTTAATTTTCGGGTTAAGAACACATGAAAGTGTGAAGGTGAATTACCAAGTGGGCTACCAATTTGTACCACATGGCCATGAATTGAACAGACAATTAAAACACAACAGATTTGTCCCGATCAATAAATAATTATTTTTGGCAGTTGATTATTCATGCATTATTTTGTAAAATATGGAGAAAAATGCAATGCCTTAATTTCAAAAAAATGCTCTATAAAAGACTCTAGGGCTCTTTATAAATTTTACCAGAAACTAAGGCATTGCCTTTTTATATTTTTTATTTAAAGTTTAATTTCTAGGATTTCCTTCAAAATACCTGTTAAGTGCTCAACTACACTTAATAACACAACAAAAATTTCATAGTCATCTGTAAACAACACTGTTCTTTTTAACTATATTGAAAATATTAAAAGCCATC
The DNA here is from genome assembly GCA_951640165.1 of Pseudoips prasinana. Classification (NCBI taxonomy): domain Eukaryota; kingdom Metazoa; phylum Arthropoda; class Insecta; order Lepidoptera; family Nolidae; genus Pseudoips; species Pseudoips prasinana. Next base: position 9,839,077 of record OX621241.1, on the reverse strand, counting down.
TCCTATAGCTTTAACAATTTTTCATGGACACATAATAGTGATGTAATGGTATGCACATTACCAATTGGCAATTCTCACAGCACAATATTCAAAGGAACAATGTGTGTTCCCTCCAATGATTGCATTTGTAACATGCTAGCAAACTATATATTAGAGTAATTTTACAGGACAGATATTAGTGTGCATCAACTTGTCTGTTTGTCCTGAGTCTGGGTGTAATTATCTATATAAGTAAGTATTTACAAAAAAAGAAAAGTAGTATATGTAGTATATCAGTTATCTGGTTTCCATAGTACAAGCTCTGCTTAGTTTGGGATCAGATGTCCGTGTGTAAATAATGTCCCAGGATATTATTATTTTATTTCTATAATTCACGTTCACTTTTATGATGCAAACTGTACTACCATGAAAGATCGTAAATATTTTTTCCCAGTCTTTATACTATAATGTTCAATACCATTTCATAATCATACTCAAAATCATTTACCAAGTAGTTTTAGGCAAATCTCAATCTAAACTTATATAATAAAGAGAAAATATAAGTAATAGATGAAAAATTAAGATGACTGCATGAGTGTATGTAACATTGACGATCCTTAAATAAATAATAATAAATAAAATAAAATAAGAAAAAAAATATATATAATGTAGCCCAAGGTACAAAATATTATCCTAGAACACACATTATTTGGAATGAAGATCTAACCAGGGTGGAGCACCGTTAATCATGAAGTAATCATTTCAATTCATGATTCCATTTAATCAGTAGTAGTACATACATAGTCTGGATTTGTTAGGGGTTACCTGCAGTCTTTGACATATGAATCAGGATATATAGTTTAAATAAATTAGATTTTAATTGTAATGCATCATAATAAACATCACTGTAATTTCATGTATTAAAACATAATCTTTGCATACCCTTCATTGAGGGTGAAATATGTCAGTACTTACTACTGTGTAACACCTTGTGCCTACCACATTTCATGCAAATAAATGATATTCTTATTATAGTGCAGCAAGCTTAAAACAGTATTGTATAGTTAAGTAATGGGTATAAGAAGAATTAACTTACCGTAAAAGGGTTATTTTCTCTCATAGTGTAGAATTTGTGAATAGTGAGCAGCATCTTATTGTAACTGGCTACAATACTATTACAAATCTCTTCAAAAGTTTTCTCATGCTGCCCGGTCCAGGCATTAGGGCTATACAGTGAATTACAAATCACAGGTATAATAAAATCTACCATGTTAAGGAAAAGGCCAAGGACGGCAAAAGTCTGTAGAGAATTAAGATCCATTAACCATATGAGAAAGTATAAGACAGAGATGGATCCAACTATAGCACATGGATGCCACTGCTGTTCCCATAACATGACAGACTTGAGAGGCAGCATGGCCATTCGCCAGCCCTCCAAGAAGCGCTTCACTCTCTTCACCTGCTGCTCCTGCTACAGAAAACATTTTTGTAATTGCAGGTAGGTACTATAAGTACTTACACATACCTACAAAGGTTTTTTCAGATATTCATTTTATGTGGCGTGGCAATATTTTCAATTTCATTGTGTTATAATTAGATTAGGTAAAGTAAGTTAAACTTGTCTTATTGATCGCAGTTGCGTTGTACAATAGGAATTCATATAATTATTATATAGATTGTTCAAATTGATTTTTGTGCACATTTGATATTGAACCGAACGTATTAAATGCTTACCTGATTCTGGGAGATGGTCTGTTCTGCCATTTTTATAAAATGACAAATGATATGCTTTAATTTGCAATGTAAGAAATTCGCAAAAATTAAAACCGTTCACTGCTCTTTCAAAACAATAAAATCAATCGAAACTATCGCATAACCCACTTAAATTGAAATTTTAGTGCTTGCATTTGAGATGACATTTCTGTCATCGTCTGAAGCAGTGAAAGAAAGACAAAGATGGAAAACTATATGCGGTTCTTTGAAATTTAGCCGGTTAACACAAATGTCAAAATTGCTTATTCACAGTGTTTCCACTTCTATACGGCAGCTATTACGGTAGTAATAAATTTAAATTCGTAACTATGGACTTTACAAAGACACGATCACTTTTATGAGTGGCATAAAAACAAAATAACAAATGCAGATGGCACTGTCATGTAGGATTTAATTCGAATTCAAATGGCAAGCGATTCTTTAGCAATCTTAATTTCACTTCTTCATTAATAATAAAATAAAGGAGGTAATCATCATTAAAAATAAACTATAGTCAGTACATGTTTGTAGTTAGTAATATAGTTAACTAAAATCATAATTATTTAAAGGTAAATCTAGATATGTATTTAGATCAACGGTTTGTATCAAATCATATAAGAATTAAAATTAAAGTTTAAGTAATTATTAAGTTAGGTACTTAACTAGCTTATCGCGGGTTAAGAACCAATAGCGTCGAACCAAAAAAAACTAACTTTACACCAGAAAATAAAAACATTATGCTGCTCAGAAAATTAATATTTTGCAAGTGTTTATATAAAAATGAAAGATATAAAAGCGCTCTAATACGATAGATATAGTTACATTTGCCTAATATAAGTGTAAGTAAGTAATGTGAGTTAGATGGTATTGGTCTTGTATTAGTCTAACTACTTATCACACACTGGAAGATAGCCATTTTTGAAGTAAAACACAATATTATTTTGAACATATTTTTTTATTTTTTCAATGAAATATACTGAATTATGTAGAAATATAAAGTATAAAAACACTGACACTTGATCAAATTACGACAGATAAATCCGAAACGAAACGTAGACCATACAAGTATATTTTAGTAAAACTTGTATAATAATAAAATTAATAAATATATTGTATAAGCGTAAGCCATTTTTTAGGGTTCCGTAGCCAAATGGCAAAAATCGGAACCCTTGGGGATTGGCGGTATTCACGCATGGCGTGGCACGCTTTGACCCATCAGAGACCGCCATTCAGCGTGCGGCTCGTGCGGCGGACTTCAAACGCTATTGTTTTTGTTTAGTTTTGCATTGTATAACACCTGAAAAATTCACAAAGCTTAAAAAAATGGAATTTTTGAAAACTCTCCACCAATCTTCACCAACAATAGTGTATCTAGCGCTAGATGGTCACATTTCTAACCTAACCTAACCCAAATATATTTCCTTTTTTTAGTAAACTAGGTGGCAACGTATGAAGAAGAAGGACAAGTTAAGATAATTGTTGATCTTTACTTGACGCTTTCTATAGAATATTTAATTGACGTTGTAAAAATTAATTGACGTTGTAAAAAAGACGAATTACTTTATCACAGGCTATCTCATTTTCCCGTTGTTTAGTTAAATAATGAGAAGGTAGATCAACGTGGCCAATAAAGAATGTGTGGCTAAACTTATAATTTCTCTATTTTTAATATGATTTTACCTAAGTTTTAAATGCATAAACTAGTGGATTCTTAATGTAGAACTCCTTGATAATTACATAATCCAAATAATGAGTCTGATTATTTAAATGGTTCAATATTTAGTTTATATTAAGTTAAAAAATAATTACAATAAAAAATAGTAATTAAATATGTTTGTTTAAACTACTCTGCCCTAAAGGTGACGGACAATTTGTGCAATGCCCGGTCACATTGATTATTTGAATAATTCTTACCAAATTGTACTCTCATATTGGGCATTATTCATAATAACCGGGCATTGTTTATAATGCCTAATTTCTCACTTGGTCCATAACATATACATATATTCCGCAAGCTAATAGCATGTAGATACCGACCGTAAAACGTCTTTACCATAAATGTACTCTTTAGTAGTGTTGGCTATAAGTCGATATACTTTTAATGTGCCTTCAATATTGTACGATCATCACCGCGGCATCTGTATACCTACTTATTTGTTTTTTGCAGCGGTATGTAGTGTATAATTTTGAATATAAACTACGGGTTGCCGCATCGTCGTAAAAAAGAGCAGTAGTAGTTATTTACAATCTTGGTGGCAGAGGTTCTATATGAGAAAAGTTTAAAGAAATAAATATTATAACTGTTGTACCAGACTTATAAATGCATTTATCGCACCTATGTTTTTGTATATAGCATTTTGTATGGTGTTGCGCTGGGTTAGTCTTGTAAACAAATCATGCATTGAGAACAATAACCAGATGCTTACACCTTCCGTACACATGACCGTAAGTGATTGGCGAGGTAAAGCAAATAGGCTCGCGGTCAGTCTATAGATGAGTGACCGCTAGAGTGGTTTAATTTCTTAGCGTATCCATGGTTCGTAGGGCACGTTAAGTTGTCGGTCCCGGTTGTAGCCATTAGGCAACAGTCTTTAAGCCATGTGAGTGGCCTACTGGGCGTCTTGAACAACTCTGACACCAGGGTATAATATATAATAAGTAAGTACTTAACGAAAAATACCTGGGCCTCACTAATTTAGACTACTAAGTTAGATTTGTCACTAATAATGGCGCAATGGGTCAAGACACGACCAAACCACCTTTTTAGCAATTCCGCCGCTGCCAAGAGAACGAGGCATCTGTATTCCGCCCACGCGCCTATACGACGACATAATAGATTAATCAAGGGATAACAATGTTAAGGATTCAAATACTAAAATGTCAGTCACATATCGGTATTTGAAACCTTGAACAATAGTCTTAATAATTATTTCCTCATTATTTTATTTCAAAGAGAACGATTATTGTGAATGTTTTGTGTTTAGAAAGGCGTAGCTTCCTCATCAATGACCGTTCACTCATAGATATACCTAATAAAATAATACCAAATATCATATTATATCATTATTTAATAAAGATAACCATATAAAAATATAAATCAATATAGTAAAATCAGTTCCCGAGATACCAATTATATTGGTAACTTAGTAGAGTGGGATTAACATAAAAAGTGTAATAAAATAATTTTAATTGGGTTGCTAAAATTAATTATTTGTTGACTCTGCGGAAGTAGCGTTTTGCTGGAGTGGCCGCCTTCTCGTGGGTCAGGGTCTGCAACACAAGAATTTGTTTTTTATATTTATGAAAATATGCTCTCTATAAAGACTTCGTGGGATATATAATCTAAAGTATGTAGAATGGTATTTGCAGACTTTATTCTTAGGCCCATTTGTAATGTACATTTTCAAGCGGCTTAGCAGGTTTTTGGAGTCTTTCTTTACACTTTAACTTGATCTTGAATATTATGATCTCATAGTTCAAGTTTGTCGGGGAGTAGAGATTGGACCTGGGCACCTTAAGAGGTTGCGGATTTGTCGTTCTTACAATAAAGTGCAGTTGGTTGGTTGGTTAATAAGAATATCTAATATTATCAATTCCAAGTTACCTAATAAATGAGTGTGGCAGACAAGTGAAACAGATAAAAGTTAATCTTTGATGATTCGAGACCTAAATCATAATAGTTAGGTATATATAAACTTATATCTATTATACCTAGATTTTGCGTCAATTTTAACAATATAATAACTGCGATATATCAAACAGAAGTTTTATAACGCAAATACTACCGTACATATAGACCCCCAGATGATCCCATATTAGAGGGGAGCCATTACTATTATTATACTATTACTATTATATATCTAATTTCTAACAGTTTATTCTTCAAACGTCTAGTTCATTGTATGTGTTCTATGTTAACTTAATGATAAGAATCATTAGAATAACCTATATAACTGAATCACTAGATCAACTTGAAGAACTGAACTGAAATACGACAGAGGTTGCATCTGCTAATGCTGGCCAAATTAACGTCCCAAAAATTTTGAGGCAACGTACGTAGCCCTTTGCTTTCTGGATCCACTCAACGCTCCAATTTCCCGTCAATAATACCATCCACTTAGAAGATCAAACAATATAGTCAAAGAGAAGATCCAACATCTACCTTCCGAACGATGACAGGAGGGATTCGAAAGAACAAAACAATACTTACAATTATGCACTCGTCATCTTTAAAAAAGTAGTGTCGACCGCATTTGATACCAGTTTCTGGGATGATTGACTTAGTTTCCATTTCATTATCATTGATAAGAGTTGTCACGCTCTGAAAAAACGCCAAACTATTGTTGATAATTTTGAAAATATTAACAACAGGGTTATGATAAGAACTTATCTTTTGGTTAACACAGGGTCAAAAAAGCGGCAGATAAGTTCTTTTAAATATTTTAATTACTTCGCCTGACCACGTGATATTTTACCAAGTTGGAAGATCAAGTTATAAGAATTTGGTTTTGTTACAAGAAGTACGAATTTTTATCGCAATCTATGTTCTAGGTACAGATATTAACTTAAACAACTTAATCATTAGATGAAGCATAGATCCTATCTGCAACATCAATTATGTCACGATTATAATACGTTATAAATATATATAAAAATCAATGCCACTTTTCGTTGTAATGTTATAACTCAACAACGCCTTTACCGATTTGGCTAATTTTGGTCTTGAATTATTCGTGGAAGTCCAGGGAAGGTTTGTACGTAGATTAAAATAATATTTCAAAAAGGCTTGAAAAAGTGTAAAATCAACATCTTTTAGCAACTTAAAATATGTTTTTGTTTGAATAAATGAAATTAATAATATTTTTTTTACTACTATGCCTTATACGAAGCGAAGCACGTACCGGGCCGCTAGTACGTTATAAATATCGTGGGCAACACACTACCATCTGATCCTAAACTAGGCAGAGCCTGTACTATGATGATGATGTGGTACCGGCCGATTTCGGCCACGGCGACCGCTTCTTCTTCTACTGTAGCTGACGTTCGTGTGCTCGCATGTGACTTATGTAGCCAATTTTATTAGAAAAATCCTGTACTATAGCAACCAGCCTAAACATTATTATATATTTCTAATACATACATATTATAGACTAGCTGTGCCCCGCGGTTTTACCCGCGTTAAATTTTATATATTATCACAGCTCCTCCCCCGTAGATAATAGCGTGATAATATGTAGCCTATATGTTGACCCGACCTCTTAGTAATATTCATGTAAAATTTAAAGTAAATCTATGCAGTACTTTTTGAGTTTAGCTCGGACATACATACAGACAAACAGATAAACAGACAAAAATTCTAAAAACTATATTTTTGTCTTCGATATCGAATGTAGATCACGACCAATGTATCCTTTTAAAAAAATATTCAATGTACAGTTTTGACTTTCCTACGATTTTATTATATGTATAGATAAATTCCACCCAGGCACAGAACAAATAACCGTTTCATCACACAAAGATCTGTCCTGAGCGGGGCTCGAACTGAAGACCTCAGGCTTAGCAGTCACGGTCACTAACTACTAGACCTACAGGACCAACTCAACAAAACCAAGATTACGATTATAATGGGGGATGCAATAGAAGAAATTGTTTTAATTTTAAGTTAGTGTTATTTTAGCGTAATTATTATTAATCTGCTTTCTGATGGGCTATTGATTTGTCGCGGAGACTTTAATACTAAGTATTATCACTTTATATTCGTATTTTAGGGTTCCTTACCCAAAGGGTAAAACGGGTCCCTATTACTAAGACTTCGCTGTCTGTCTGTCTGTTTGTCCGTCTGTCACCAGATTGTATCTCATGAACCGTGATAGTTACACAGTTGAAAATTTCACAGATGTTGTATTTCTGTTGCCTATAACAACAAATACTAAAATTACAAAATAAAATAAATATATAAAAACGAGCAAAAAAGTCACGTTTGTTGTATGGGAGCCCCCATACAACAAACGTGACTTTTTTGCTCGTTTTTATAGATAATAGTACGGAACCCTTCGTGCGCAAGTCGGACTCGCAATTGGGCGGTTTTTTTTAATTTAGTTCGATAAAATCGATGCTTACTTTGATAGTTGTGTTGGGCATGTGTTCATCGTATTCCTCTCCAAGCTTGAATTTCATTTCAACGGTCCGCAGTAATGAAACATTTTTGATTGTGAAATCTTCACCAGCCTTAGTGATCTCCATTGAAGGAGATGACATCGACATCATTTTTCGTCCCATAAATGGAACTCCTGTGAACAATAATAAGTATAAAATCATTTTCTACAGAGGTGTACATTTGTGTGATTTATGTGATAACTAATTTTTAATTAATATAATTGAGCTGATTGCCGGACGGTAACGACGCGGCGACGTGCAAGTTTTTTATAACAAACTACCTGTGCCCGCGACTTCGTCCGCGTGTTAATTAGTTTATTATGTATTTTGTTCAAAAATAAAAGATTTTTCTAAAATAAAAGTAGCCTAAGTTACTCCTTATTACATCAGCTACCTGCCAATAAAAGTCCCATCAAAATCAGTCCAGCCATTTCGGAGATTAGCGGGAACAAACAGACAGACAGAAAGACAAAAATTGTAAAAAAAATATTTTAGAGTATGTACCATATATATATCCATATACATGTAGTAAAAATCGGTTATTTCAATATTACAAACAGACACTTCAATTTTATTTATTTGTATAGATATAGATTAGCTGTACACTTTCAATCTGTGGCACGAACTGTACATATAGCCGACTGCCTAGCCATCTGTGACATATGCCCTCTAACTAAAATTCCGTAATTAACTGAGGTTAGAGACGTAAAATGATACATCACTCTCCAATGGGGCAAAATAAACTAAAGGGCAAACGATGAACACACAAAAGTCATGTGAATTTCACATGAATATGACAATATTTAATGTTAACTTTATGAAAATAAATACATAGGTATTAAAAATTATTTGACTAACTACGCCGACGTACAATCAGCAGTACCTACCCGTATGTAATAACTAATTCAGATTTTTCGGCTTCGATAACACGAAGTCTCACAAAAATTATATCTGTAGAATTTTTTCTTTAAGCGAATACTAGACCAAACATTTTAAGATTGCTAAAGATATTAAAAAAATGGCGAAGCAAAATAGGCGACGATTAGCTTATAACTGAATAATAGTATCTACTGCAGCTGACAATACATATAGGGTTTGAAATAAACATTAATTAGGATTCATTGGGACGAATGGACCTTGGGGAAATTTTGCCAAATTTCTTATTCGTTCAAACTAAACGACTGAAATATTTTGTTAAATAAACATAAGTTGACTGAGTAATTGACTTCAAGGTCAGGTGTAATCAACATAAATGTAGATAACGAAGTTTATATTATTATTTGTTACATACCTAAAAGTTCCGTGTGGTTTGGTCCAATCATTCATTTCATAATTTGAAACAAATGTTTCAACTAAAAGAAAACTGATTAAAATAGTCACCTCGTTGGTGTTTAAGCAGCACAATCCTTCTGGAGTGGCCAGGAGGACTGGGGCTCAATACGCGATTTATAAGTATTTAAATTTGTTAATTACAAAAGTCTGATATTTTATTCACAATCTGGTTGTCCGCACACATAAAAAAAATCTATGGGATGCGTGTCTGCATTAGCCAGACAGTTTTAGTTTTGATCATTTTAAAGTAGACGACGCGGCGACAGCGCCCGCCCTACTCTTCAAGAACGCAAAGCATAACCAGACTCAGGCTGAGATCTATAGAGTGTACTTAGACTTTGCTCAGACTTTACTTAGACAGAAGTTAATGCATGTAACGAAATTACAATTGGTGTTTTGAGTTTGTCTATCTTAGCTTATGCTAAGCATAATCTTAACTTAAAAATACCAAATCAAAGTAGGTATAAGCTTAGCATACACTTAGCAAAGTTTTACGTAAGTAAAGTTTGAGCAAAGTCTAAGTACGCTCTATAGATCTCAGCCTCAGAGCTACTATTTATGTGTGACACAAAGGTGAAGTATGGTAAACATGGGTAGAGGAAACCGTGTCCTTCGGCGCGACACTCGCGGTACATAGTTTAAGATGTATCAACTTTTTTTAGTGGAGGAAAAATTATTCGCTGAAGTATCGGCACACTGTGAGAATCATATTAATAAACTTAAACATGAAATTGTTACTACAATTAAATAGTTGACGATGCTGTGAACAACAACTAACTAACTATCTTTTCGGCTTCACACTTCACATGGGTAGATAAATTAGTACTTTACGAGAATGACATATGGCATAAATTTGCTAGGTACCTTGGGTTACATTATTGTAATTATCTAAAATCTCCAACTTTTTGAAAATAAAAATATGCTATGATAATCGCTGATAATGTAGCCCACGATTGGTGACAGAATTTTTTAATCAGTTTACTATTTAGTCCATTACAACGCAAACCTATTAAAAATATAATTGTTTCTCGGTATAATATTAGTTCAGATTTACCTGACGTTAATGATATGTAGCTTAAAAGAAAAGAAAATAATTCAGGTGCGATGGAATGGCAATATTTATTGCCTTTTATAATGACTTTAAAAGTAACCAGAAGATCACTAGGAACTCTTTTATAGCAAGATAAAGAGAAATGTTGATTATCGTGTATTGTATTCAACAAACATTAATTAACTCGGGATAATCGACATCTTTATCATCATCATAAATATAGTCGCTGGTTCTGTACATGTAGGCTATATTTTAGTTATGCCGTTATATTATATAGTTTGTATAAAAGCCAAAAACTTTAAATTAAGTAGATTAAGTTATTAAATAAAAAAGTATAACATTTAAAGTTTTAAAAATACAAATTTACATTAATAGCACATTTTTAAATATATAATAAAACAGACAGCTATTAGTGAGAGACATGCATATTCATGTCAAGTGAGACTTAAAACACAAAGTTCTATAAAAACTTTTATAATGTAGAAAGTGAACTAAAAAAGATAATAATTTTAGCGGATCTTTTCATTTTGTATGACACTCACAGATGTTGTGATTTAGAACTATAAAAAAAGGATTTGTAGGGCAAAATAATTTATGAAATACACCTAATGTACTGCATTATGGGTCGAATGTTTTGTGAGATCATGATACAAATCTTGTTACAATCAAGTTAATCCTACAAATATTATAAAGGCGAAAGTTTGTGAGTGTGTATGTTTGTTACTTATTTAAGTCTAAATGGCTGAAGTGATTTTAAGAAAATTTGATAAGGACTTAGTTGACGCCCTGGATTAACACATGGGCTGGCTATAATTTATAAAGTTTAAGGCTGGTCAGGCTGGCCAGCGCCAGTTACAATATATATTTGTGTTTATTTAATAAATGATACCTGTAAAAACAGGAAGCTTTTATGCAATAAACACAGTTCACAGATACAGAACAAAAATTTGGAAAATCAAGTCATCGTCAAATCAAGCTTAAGGAGTATATATCAAACATTGACTTTTTTGAAATTTGGAACATAGAAATATCTATTTGCATTGTTCGCTCAAGGATAAATCTAAGCTTTCAAAGTTTCAGAAAGTTAATTTATGCAGTAAGTATGATGCTAACAAAAGATTTAGATGGTTGGAAGACTTTTATAAAGGAATTCAAACCCTAAATATATAAAACAGACATGCGCTTTTGTATGGAAGTTATTCAATTTGGGTTAAGAAACAAGAAAACCCATTTTCTTTGTCCTTTTCCCAAATTTCATATCAATTCATTTAAAGTTTAGACAGAATAACATGTCATAAGTAGCACATTTGAAAAATAATATTTTTATAGCAGTATTAGGGCCTAATAAGCTATATTTAGAAACAAAGAACTTGTACTTTTTGGCAAGCTTGGAGAGTATAATTATATCAACTATAGTCATGGAGCTTGCCAAAAAAAAGTGGATGTATTAAAAATGTGCTCAAAATATGCATGTTCATGTTTAAAAAGCAACTTGAACATAATCTCAATGGACAGATAAAATATTACATGGTATATCAGATAAAAATAGAACCATTAAAAAATTGTTGGAATATTGTGCAAATTACACATAATTGATTGAACTCAAAAGAATATAACATTAGTACGAGTTGTAGATAATATTAGGACACCAAACAAAATAGTAAAAAAATCTGAAAATATTTTGACTAAAAATATTAACAAACAAAGAATTATTAAATTTTAGTTTCATAGCTTTATTAGCAATCTTAAAAACCTATACTAAGCCAGGGTAGGCTCTCCTATTGAGCTACAAACTACACACACTGGCAATTCAAATTTAGGATTCCCTTGCTACCCTCTCAGATTATGTAGGTGTTATCCATCAGCTTTGTTTTCTAAAAACATGGCAGAAAATATACCTACCAATTGTAAACATAGGACCTTATGCCAATCTCTGGGAGCACACTAGCCACACGAAGCATGATCATGTCTTCAATGACACACAATTACAAATACATATATATTTTAATACGATTTTTTAAAGGAAATGGCATTTTAAGTCTACAGAAACATAAAAATTAAGTGAATCATAAGTAAAAATCTTAAATCACATGCATTTTAGACTCAATAGTAGATAAATACACACTGTGCAATACATACAAATAAATACTGTGTAAAACTATGTAGTGATAGCCCTTCAACATTTGTATGAACATAGATTTAGAAAAGGCAAGAGTATTTAGTGGTTGTAATTCAAAGATTTCTTAGCAACAAAATTTTAGAGTCAACTGAGTAAACCCTGTTTTATGTAGCAGTTGTAAGAAAAGCTATCATACCTTTAGAAAATGCTTAAAAAATGAGAGGTTACAAATTATGGTGAAAATTTTCATATTTTCTGCATACAACACTGTAGTATATAACCTCAATTAAACCACATTTTTTTTCATGTGTTCATTAGTATATGTCCAATTAACATTTTCTTGGAGTGATTTCCTTTAGATAATAAACAACAGACTGTGATGATTTGACTAAGACAACAAGATACTTTTCATCTAGATAAGGCATGGAAATTAGGATAAAAATAGTAATATACTGAATTTGGAAAAATTAGTTTTATTATTTTAAAATGTACATACCAACTGCTGTGAAATAGTCGTCCACATTTTCATTTTTATAGTGCTGATATTTGCCCACAATAGACATTATTTCGAATTATTTAGTTTCTTCTTTATCTTAAGAAGTGATTCCTGCAACAGCCAACTTATTAAGAAATAGTATCTCTAATCATTTTCCATAATTAGCTTATCGTATTAAATTATCAATCACGTACTCTAAAACCTAATGATTAAGCGGTTATTTTGAGATAATGAAACTTTAAAACCACTAAATATTAATGGATAAGATATCTATTTAATAGATTTATTTGAAGGAATTAATAAAATTACTACCGCGTACTTCTAATGAAATTAAAGTTGAATATAATATTTTTTGAAGATACTACTTCACTTGTCCAGTTAAATGAAATAATGCTAAGAACTAATCAATCTCAAACTTAACATAAACTAATCAAAATAATTTGACACATCCAGTGTTTTCCATATTTACCACATATGTATCGATAAACCAATAAACGGCCATAAAAATATTCGATAAAATAAAATTATGACAGTATAAGAAAGACCACATCTTTCATATATGTTTAACTAAGTAACGGGTACCTACGAGAACAAGTGTAATAAAATGGCACTGATTTATTAAGTATAAATGCATGCAAGGCTTACAATTTATGCTAAGATTTATTTGTCCAAATCAAGTGTAAGCAGGTTTTACGACTAAAAAAAATATTAACACGTGCTCATAGAACCGGCCTACGCACTACTGTTTTGTATTTATTTTGTATTCACTATGTTATTGTAATTAAATTTTTGCGTACCTTAGCACCTGACGGGTAAGCAAGTCATAAATCAAGTGGGACTCGGTTTGTTTCACTGCTCAGAAAGCCACTGCCAGATTAGTTTCATCTGTGAATGTAAATCTGTAAACCTGTTTTTCTTGCTACGCTGAATTGTGTTCAAAGTATATTAAGAGGACTCCAAAACGGCAAACCATCTCCAGTTGCAAGATTCTCAGACGGTGTAACAAATAGGGGCACTTACTCCCTCCAATGGTTGAAATTCGCTTTTGATAGTTCCAAATTCAATGCATTCGGCCCACTTATTTTTAAGTCAACGCAATAGGGCAAAGTACTTTACAAACAAATAATAGATTCAAATTACACCTAGACTCGGAACAACTATTTATTGGGTCACACAAATAGTTGTGTTTCTATTATCCGTCCGTTAAAGAACGGGCCCAATTAGGGGTAGCCAATTTGGGCTGCGGCGGATTTGCCATATCTTCTGATGATCGATTAGCTTTTCCTTCCTCCGTCGGGCGGCCTAGACAAACCGGGTGAGACAGCGAGGGCGACGCGACGCCTAGTTAGACTGACCAGCGTCCTTCTAGGGAGAAAGAAGCCACAGGTCACGGCCGTACGTAACATCATGGGTACCTACACCGCGCCGCCCGGCGCGTGACAGTAGCACTACCTACCATTACCAAATTTGTAACTAACTCTGTAAATAAGTAACTTAACATTATACCATTAGTTACGAATTTATTGTATATAATTAGGAATATTAACTGTTAACTACATGTTTTACTTACGGGAAACTTCTGCTTAAGAACAATCGATTTATTAGGATTTAGGTCACAATCCACGGTGGCATTTCAGGAATAGCCTGAAATACGCAGAATTTTGTTGTCATTGAACTAATATTGATTTTTAATAGTGTGCAGAATTAATAAAATCTGTTTATTGTTTCAAAGTAGTACTAATCGATTTATGTGTTTAAACTTGTGGGTAAACCAATGCACTCAGCTGATTAATAAATATTCGATAATACCAACTTATATTGTACTAGCTGTGCACCGCGGTTTTACCCGCGTTAAACTTTACAAATTATCACAGCTCCTCCCCCGTAGGTGATAGCGTGATAATATGTACCCTTTATGTTGACCCGGCCTCTTAGTAATATTCATGCAAAATTAGAAATAAATCCATGGAATACTTTTTGAGTTTAGCTCGGACATAACGACAAAAATTCAAATTATTTTTGGGTTCGATATCGATTGTAGATCAGGCAGGCCCCAATATCCTTTTAAAAAAATATTCAATGTACAGTTTTGACTTTCCTACTATTTTATTATATGTATAGATTATTAATGTACCTTGTTATATAAATATATATAAAACAAAATCGTTAGTTTTTTGGGGCTATCTCCCCAAAAAACTAACGATGTTTGCTGCACTCAACTTATTAAATATTATGCTTGGCATTACTATTAACACTGACTAAATAGTAAATACACAAAATATAACTTTTCATACAAAATGTCAATCTTCTAACGCATTTAGTTTAAGGGGGCCAAAAATATATTTTTACATGCTGGTTTTCTTCAATTTATATTACATATAACAGTAGTTACAAAAGGTTTTTATGTATAAGATGTATTTCTTTATAAGACCATCAACAAAATTTCCATTGTCAAAAAGGTTACTTACCTTTGTAATACTTATTCATGATATCATACTTATTAAGAAACAGTTTTATTATTCATTAAAATAAATTCACTCATTATAATACAGTGAAATAAAACAAGAGAGTTTTAATACATTGCAAGATAATGGCGCGTCATTATTGCGATATACTCTTAAGCTCTTTTACTGGTACGTCCCTATAAACGTCAGCAAAGTAGTCGATAAATATGCGTTCAGAATCCAGTTTAAGTTGATGTAGCGACAATTGTGTTTAAGTTTTATTTCTAATAGATTGAAAGGAATAAATTTATAACAATATTTTAATAAACATTTATTATTTCCTGAAATAACTAAGCATGATACGGTTATGTTTGGTACTATGGCTAAAGAAATAATCCTTTTGACTTCATAATTATTCTCTAAATAAAAATGAATTCTATGTTTTGATTTGTCGGGTGTGGAGTTTTTTCTGCGACGGGTAGTTAATTGGATGAAGGAGTGTTGCCTATGGTATGATTTTCCCTAACTTGATAATTTCAGACCACAATCTGGATAAAATCAAGAATTGAATTAATCTTCGGATGAAACTTTGTGAATTTTTACCTTCTTGCATAGCATAGATACTTTTAGACATCCCATAAAAATGAGAGCATATATCTTTCTATTGTGGTAGAATGTCTTATTACATAATTTAGTTAGGGCTAAGCATTGGCCATAGCAAGATCTTGACAATTTAGTTAGGGCTAAGCATTGGCCATAGCAAGATCTTGACAATTGACCATTTGAAATCGTGACTGTCGGGTAATTCCTGGGGCGTAGCGATAGGTAGTTGATAGTGTCGTATCTGATGTTCCGGAGAGTTAAGGCACTGTGACCTACCAACCAATGGGAAACCTGGGAAAAACGGACGTTTGACGTTTGTTTCAAGAGAGCTTTAATAATATCCAGCGAATTGTCGACATCGGCATAACTTGCCATTAAAAAAAAGAAGAAGAAGAATATCCAGCGTTTTGTCTCACTTTGTGGCAGAAAACCATCCAATTACATTTGAAACAATAAACAAGATTCTATTGAATAATTATTATAATGTTTTTGAGAAAATAAAATCAAATTACAGTTTTATTCACAAGGCAGGTATTTCTGTGATGGTGTTTGGGTGTTTTTGATTTGAGTTGACGGCAACACTGGATGTGTCAACAAGACCTGAGGAGAAGAATGAGAGATGTGAATTTTGTGTTATGATTTCTTTATGACTTGAGATTCGAGATAAAATACAAATTTTAATATAAGTGCTTTCTATAATGTGGTGACTTAATACGTTTAAGTGAAAAAGTGCTTACTACTTAATAATTAGTTATATTTCATAGCTCTACGTCTATTGCTCCAGTTAAGCTTGAAAATCATTTACAAGTTTTTGTTGATCGATTGTTAAGGATAATACTGAGTTACTCTAAAAATTTGAAAATGGGTGAGAAAGAGGATTATTTGACGTCGTACCGAGTGTTTTTCGAGAACTTTGCCGCGACTGTAAATCCGGAGGACCAGTTGCCTGTTCACATAGCAGGATATACTATCACAGAGTCAGAACTAGCCGGCGAAGTCTTGTACTGGATTACCCAATATCTAAACGAAAAGTGAGTACAAATTTTTCTTTTTTTAATTGCAAACAAGTAGGTACCTGCCTGCTATGTACACAATGTTTAGAGCTGATTTGATAAAGCTGTTAGGACTGATAACACAATCACAACTTGCACTGCTGTTGAATCATCATGATAAAGTATAGAGATATTATTAACTTATTTACCTGTACAATTTTTATTATGCAATAAACAAAGAACAGATTTAATAATTTTCATGTATTAACTATATATATGTAAATATATATATATATATATATAGTAACATATTTATGTGAATCGATACCTACATATCATATAATAGAAAATTTCAATGTGGTCTATGTACAATTGTTGTATACACACAATATTTTAGTAACTTCTTCCAAACACCATTCATAAATAAAATTGAGAGGCTTTTCCAAAGCAATTTGTTACATACCTTCACATATAATTATACCTTCAATACAATAATTTATGTGTTGCTTTTATGATAGTGATAAGCAGTTTAATGAAGGAGGAGTATGCAAAAAAATGTTTTGCCTCTATATCTGGTCAAACAGTGCAAAATCTACTGTGTCTCACAGAACAGACAGAAACATATGACAACAACCATGATTTAACTATAAGAAATAGTTTTCCTGTTATGCATGTAATTTTTCAATAATTATCACATAAAATGAATTAAGAAATACCCTCAAATGTTCATAATTTTCACTGAACAACTACAAATATATGTCAATACTTTTTATTACAATAATAATAATAATATCTAGGGACAATGTCACACAGATCATCCTAGCCCCAAACTAAGCAAAGCTTGTACTATGGGTACCAGGCGACAATATACATACTTATATAGATAGATAAATACTTGAATACATAGAAAACATCCATGACTCAGAAACAAATATTGGTGCTCATCACACAAATATTTGCACTTACCGGGATGCAAACCCAGGACCACCAGCTTCGACAATAAAATTATTCCCATGACATTTTCAGGACTCCATGAACACCACATTAATATATTATTGCACTCTATCTTATCTTGGTTGGGGTGTAATTACATACAGCACTTGGACCTTTCAGGATATTTTATACTATTATTGCTCTCCAACTATGATTAAACACGACTTACTTGAACATAAGACCTAATAAAATTGATTGTCAATCTAGTCTTATATGATGATAAATATGTTTGTCATCATAAGATAGGTCTAACAATTTCAAAGTGTGACTCAGTTACTACTTACCTACATGTCCTAGTAAATTTAAGTAAATATGACATATACAACAATGATAAAAATCCCCAGATGTATAGCTTTATAGGTATTACTAGTAAATATGTACTTCCTTACCTTTAGCTGCAATATAATTACAAGTTGAACGGATACATTCTATACAGTAATTCATACAAATACATTTTTTATTGTGGTCCATAGGTCAAAACTTGTTACAGTCACAAATATATACATATCACTAATATGTTCAGCTATGTCCAGCCATTTAGGCGTACACTATTTATTTAATTACAGTCAGTTATACAATTACTTTAATACAATTATTTTTATAAGATATACATTATTTTAAAACACTTAAATACCTTTCATTTAATTATTTAATCTCCAAAAATTATTTCTTATTTTAAAGTCAAGTACCTACATTAATTCTTATCTTAGTTATGATACATATTTTACTTAGCAGAGTCATTCTTAAGCGTGATTGAATTTATCTATGAGGAAATCATTCAATGTATAATACAATTTGTAAACCAGAAAATCATGAAGGTTCACCATCATAACTTCTATTGTTTAATTAATTAGAATTGTCAGAATTAAATTAATCACTATTTAGTTTAATTCTGGAACAGAATAAAAATTCAGAATTCTAATTATTATGTTAGTAGATGCAAATGAGCAATTAAATAATTCATATATGAATCTGATTTAATATTCAGTACATATAATATGGTGCCAAACTGTTAAAGTCTGTACTATGATTACTAGACAATGGTTAGAAATATTTTTTTCTAATGATGTTAACATACAATACACAGAAACCAGAAGAAGACAAATAGACATGTTTATAAATATATTTATTTTTCTTGCGCAAGGGTTCCAACTTCTGGATCAGAAGTGAGGATCACTACTAACTGAGTCCTAGTTATTGTCAAAGAAAACATTTATTGGACTTTGGACAAAACAATGTAATGGGGGCTTAAGCAGTCTAGCTAAGTAATATCCACAAACTTAGTAACCTGACCTGGTGACAGCATAGAATATCAACACCCCATCTCATCCCATGGGGGGAGTAGAAAACAACCAAGATTAATCAATATGAATGCAAAATTGCGATCACATTAATTTATCCCAAAAGATCTTTTTTTTTATAAGACCACGTCTAGATAATAGACGGACACAAATTACATCCAGACTTTGAACAACTATTTATGGGTCACACAAATAGTTGTCGAGCGCGGGACTCGAACTCGCGACAGGAAGCGGCGAGGCGACTGTCTGAGCCGCTTCGCCACACGTGCAGTCGATTTATTATTAGCCCAGAAAAAAGTGTCATTTGTATAAAAGAGCTTATATAGTTTCTAACTTAGGAATAGGTGAATAGCTCCCTAATTACTGATTCCTAAGCTACTCTTTGGCCGTATATTATCTCCTGCATAGTTATCAAGTCTCCATGTTATATGGCAAAGATCATATTATATGGACACTACTCCACTGCACACCACTAGCTCCATCAAATAAAAATGAAATAATTGTCTATAGGTCATTAACACTCAGGGTTTCCCAAGGGCTACTGTTGTCTTTTGTTCCTACATAAAACTAAACATTTGTACAAGTGTCACCTTGGTAACATGTGTGCCTTTTGTTTAAATAATAGTACACCAAATATTTCTTATATCACTTGAATAATAATACCGTATTCCTATTTATAAAGTACTAGCGGCCCGATATGTGCTTTGCTACATATAAGGCATAGTAATAAAAAATTATGATTATTAAGTTCATTTATTCAAACAAAAAATATTTTAAATTGCTAAAAGATGTTGATTTTACACTTTTTCAAGACTTTTTTTTAAATTTTCTCTACGTACAAACCTTCCCTGGACTTCCGCGAATAATTCAAGACCAAAATTAGCCAAATCGGTAAAGGCGTTGTTGAGTTATAACATTACAACGAAAAGTGGCATTGATTTTTATATATATAGATGTATTGAGGTACACACGGCTACAAATCAAGCTATACATTTCCAATATAAGCTGACCTCTCATTTTATGGAAATCCTATACAACACGAGATCAGCTTATAGTGGAAATGTATAGCTTGATATGTAGCCATGTACAAAGAAATGTTTGAATACCAAACAACTGATTTCACTTACAGTACTGTACTAAAAGGTAGGTATTAAATTATTTGTGGCCTAATGGACTTGGTTAATATTAATAAGCAAGTAGGTATACAGTACAATTTAAATGATATACAAATAATATATAAAGTCAGTAATATGCAAAATCTCTACCTACAAATTTAAAAAGATGTCAGTGTTTGAATCAAATTGTATGTATGTACAGACGGCAGCACATGCAGCTACCCCAATCTGTCAAATTTCTATTATAGATTTGCTACATTATCACATAAGTATAAGGTTCACTTTCAATTGGAGAAATTTGATAGATTGGGGTAGCTTGATGTGCTGTCGTCTGTCTGTACATGGAGTCTAACGTTGTTGAAAATTATAAATGTTAAATTATACATAATAATAATTATATCATCATCATCATATCAGCCGAAAGACGTCCACTGCTGGACAAAGGCCTCCCTCAAAGATCTCCACAATTGCCGGTTTAAAATATGTGGTGTTTAATAATTATATATACCTAGCTAATGTTAAAAATAGTTATAATATGTGATACATGCAATACAATTGACATATTTAATAATAAACATACTTTATCTTATATTTATATATAAGCATGACATATATCGGCGAACGATCCTTCGGCGTTCGCGCGCCGACTTGTAATGGGAAATGGTAACTATGGTTCATGGGCCGACCGTAGTCGCGATGTGCACGTGCCTAGATCATTATTGGATATTGACTGCCTAGTTGGTCTTTCGGAGGCGTGTTCAACCGCTGATAAAGATGTCTTGGATTAAAATTGTGGGTCGGGTGCAAAAGCGATATTAAGATTTTTCTCTTAAAAATAGCATAAAATAAGAAAAATCAGCCCGGAGCCGCGGAGTCTTGAAGTTGGCGGTGTAACACCCCCGTGCTTCAGAGATCACGTAAAGCCGTCGTGCCTATACCTAAAATACCGGGGCAACCCCATACTATCACATATAATAATTGAATTATACCTAGTATAACCATAGAGAAGTATTTTTTTTAAATGTTTAGCTGAATTTTATTTTATATTTTTAATCGTATAGAAGCGTAGATAATAAAGTTGTTAAAATATAGAAACTACAATTGTAAATCTACGTTTGTATGGAAATACCTTTGAAAAAGCATTTATGTGTCCAAAGTGGACTCTATTTGCGGAGCATCGGTCCAGTCCATGGCCCATCTAACAGCTTGCCCAGCCTGCCCTGCCACATGTTCCTGACAGGATCTTAGAAATGCCACAAGCAGGGCAATCGAGTGTGATCACGTACTGGGCCACAAAAATTTTACGAGTTTGCCATCGAAACGGTAAGAAGAAGAAGCATTTATGTTTAAAAACGAATACCAATTTCCACTTGCGTAACTATTTCATGGTTGGTGGACATGTTACGTTACGTTACTCATCCCAGCGATCGCATACAAACCGCAAGTGCCGAGGCGATGGCTTGATTACGCACCTAGCTCGTTTATTATGCGGAAAACTACGCCAACAATGTGTCATACTCGCATGGCTCCGGCATAATGCGTGCTTATTATTGTAAACAGCACGCGCCATTGAAGAAGACGACACGATGTACGTATTTACTTACGTACGTACGCTCAATAAAGCTTGTGTGTAGCTTGAATTAGTTTGTTTAAGTACAATTTGGTAAGGGTCTGGTACAAAATATTTTGGCATACCCTTAATCAGAAAAGACTAAACGCATAATTTGTGGTTTAATGCAGAAGCCTAGTCGGTGATTCAATCTGGTACAGTTCTGTGTAAATAGAGCATAAAGTACAATGTGGTTGACGTACATATATGTGTGTACATACGTGTGGATAGAAACCCCTTAGTAATGAAGAAAAATAAATAAGAAATACAATTTGGTAGTCGATTTCTGTCAGGCTGAGGACGCCTGACAGAAAGACCCCTCACGTCGTCACCGGTGCTAAACGGTTAAAGTAGCATATGGCCCTTGCAACACACGTGGTATTCCTCACGTATTGCCTCCCCGATGAGCTCTGGCTACCAGGACAATAATATTAACATATTAATGTAACTAGGTATTATCGAACTGCGCATAGAGCGAAACATGAAATGTGCGCGCTCGGGTAACTGAACTGATGTTTGTGAAGTAAATAATAAATATGTTTCAGCAAAAGCTTTTAGTAGTAGCTGCGTAGATGAAGTAAAACGACGCATGGCCATTACCAGAACTGCGATGGAAAAATTAAGAAAAGTGTGGAGTAATCGTAACATTACTAAAAGCACCAAAACCAGACTCGTGCGTACACTTGTGTTCCCCATTTTTCTTTACGCGGCAGAGACATGGACAGTGCGCGAGTTGGAAAAGGGGAAGATAGATGCTCTGGAGATGTGGTGCTGGAGGAAGATGCTCGGGATATCGTGGACGGAGTTCCGCACTAACAAATCGATACTTGAAGAGCTCGGCATCACGCAGCGTCTATCGGCCATAGTACGGTCGCGCATACTGCAGTACTTCGGACATGTCTCTAGACGGGATAACGACTGCATAGAACGACTGGTTGTGCAAGGAAAAGTGGAGGGAACCAGATCACGTGGCAGGGCACCTATGCGCTGGACTGACCAAATAAAATCCGCAGTAGGAAGCTGCGTATCTGACTGTGCCAGACAGTCCGCCAACAGAGAGAGATGGCGGGAGATCGTGCGGAAAGCTGTGCCCACCCTTACCACCAACGTGGATGCCTCGATGTGACCACGACCGCTCTGCCAAGAGCGTAACGAAAGAGAAGAGAATGTAAACTAGCCTTTATTGAATACCTCATGGAACTAATCTCCACTATGGCCCGGAGTGGCCATGCGCCGCATTATTTTTTTTGAAGCAGCCTGTCATTGAAATACTTCACTTTGCCTAATAGCCTAGGAACTTTACATTCGTTGACAAATAACGGAGAAATCGCGTAACAGACATACAAAACAAAAAACAAAGTCTAATTGACAACCTCCTTTCGAAGTCTGCTAATAAGCTGTTATTAATGATCTACTATTCTTATGGAGTTTTGGCGCCAACGCAGAAAAACACTCATCGAAGAATTGATCTATTTTCTAAAACGGGTGTAAATTCGAGTTTTTTGGTGTAAAGATGGTGGATTTTTAGACATAACGTCTCCGACAACTTACACAAGTGTAGGAAAGTGGCAGAATACCGTGAATTGAGATTTTCCGTGTTGATTAAAAATTCCGCAACAGCCTCAAGTAAAATCTCTACCACTTTACTTGGGTAGGACTTTGACTTTTCTATGACGGCCTTAATTTGACTGTGACTAAAATACGAAAACGGTGCATAATGTTGAATTCGTAATATACAAATAACCTGATTTATCAAATTATTGACACCAGCACGTGCTACTCCTCTCCACAAATCCGTAAATATTTAATGTGGTAGTACATACGTTTCTGCCATAAACTTCCCAATGACATCAGAAAACTCTCAATTACTAACAAATTTAAACATAATTAAAGAATAATTGTGTAGCACGGCATATTACACAGTTTCAGACTAGGTTAATGATAAAATTGCTTGGGGAGTAGATTTTATTCAATTAAGTAATTAGATGTTAAGGTTATCACGTTTTTTTTACGAAAGAGTCCATATCAATGATAAAGAACTATTCTTAGCATATTGGAAAGTGGTTACAAAATGTTATATTACGTAAACGTGGACTGGGCTATCCATTTGTTAATTTATCATTCATCTTTAAGTTTATTAGAGCATAAAGGTATACAGTGGGTGTTTGATGTGTTGGCAAACGACCTATTGAATATGTATGTATGAAGCTACTTTTTCTGCTATATAAAAGTAATGGCACAGATTACAATAAGTAGGTAAAGCCTACATACTGCCTATATGGAAATCTGTAGGCACCTCTGATTCATAATTCTAATTGGAGATTTGAACTGGCGATACTGCTACTACACTGTGCTATAAGGAAGAATTTCACTCTTATAATATTACTAAGTGAATTCCGCGCGGTGTTACGCGCTTTATAGTAAAACGATGACCTGCGCTCTGGCTACGCACGAGTAGTTAGTTAGAAATAGTAGTTTTCGCCAAACAATGAATTTAAGGGCATTGGATATACTAAAAGTGTTCATAAACTTATTTTTCTTTTTATACCAATATCAGCAACATTAATTAATAATGAAAAGTTGTGTGATAGTTTTGCCCGACTTTTAATTATTTCATATTGTAATGAATTAGGCTACAATTTGCTTACAAGCAATTTGAGGTTGTTTTATAGCAAATTGTAGCCCAATCCTTAAGTTTAAAATAAATATCTAAACTCATCAAATGTCGTGCAAGTCGTTTTAATCAACATATGTTGCCGATTATGGCACTAAAGAACAGTGCAGTGCAGTTTTGCTTATCCAGTGCCCTTTTTGATACCTTGGGTTACATTTTTCTAACTATTATGAAGATAATAATTTTTTACTACAGTTACGTTATTTTCAAGTTTTTTTAACGATAACGCCCGCACTATGGTATCTAATCCCTGTGTCGCGGGTTACTTTACAAACATATAATAGACGGACACAAATTACATCCATACTCGCAACAACTATTTATGGGTCACACAAATAGTTGTCCGGCGCGGGACTCGAACCCGCGACACGACGCGGCGAGGTGACTGTCTTAGCCGCTGCGCCACAAGTGCAGTCCAATATACAATATAAACAAACAATATGACCTTATAGAATGAACCGGCATCTTGTAGGTAGGTACGCGCGGTCTAACCATACATCTCGCTTACTATCAGTGGGATTGTTGTCAAACTTAAGTCCATTAACTATAAATAAATCCCCTATCGTCGTCAATTTAAAATATGAAAGTAACTGTCAGTCGCTTGCCGAGAATACTGCAAACTGCAACTGTAGTCTATTATGGTAAAAAAGGTTGTTGTTAATTACTAACAACAACCTTATCACACACGTTAATCTACTGATTATATAAAGTGTGGTCACCGATTACGCATTATGATTTGAGCCGGTAATGAATACTAAACCTATTAGTCACCACTCACCACTGGTTAAGCGGGTCTGAGGACATGTCACGCACTAGGCACACCTACATTCCCAACTTACCTTAAATTTAATAAAGCAAGCAATTATTAGAAACTCTCGTCACATCGTACACAATCAGATATAATATCGTACTCGTAGCCAAGAGTAGGACAGCGAAAGCGCCATGACTACCGTCGGCCTCCACGACCCTTAGATGATTCCTATCGATGATATTCATCATCATTCTCAATCGGATCGGCCGCATCACGCTTCGCGTATAATAGAACGTCTCTGAAAACCGTCTCCCTTTCATCTTCACGTCAGTAACAGGGCTGAGACGAGGTTCAAAAGCCAAAACGGGTGCCTTCTAGCCGGGAATACCTTATTCGTTGTCTAGTTTTGCTAGAAAGTTTGAGTCAGGTGAAACAGTGAAAGCCTGCTGGACTTAATGTAAACTAATTAGGTTTAAAGATTCTTTATTCTCAATAAAAACAAATAAGTCACTTACTTAAGAACAATAACTTATAATAAACTAGCTGTGCCCCGCGGTTTTACCCGCGTTAAACTTTATAAAATATGGCCTATGTGTTATCCTAACTATAAAAATTAGCCTATGTTCTTTCTCAGGGTCTAGACCATCTGTATACCAAATTTCATTCAAATCCGTTCAGTAGTTTTGGCGTGAAAGAGTAACAGACAGACAGACAGACAGAGTTACTTTTGCATTTATAATATTAGTTAGGATTACATAAGGTCGAGTACGTAGTTTCCCTAAGTACATACATTATTATTATGATAAGGTGTGGAACTCATCTATTGTACCCACTTGCCCGAGGTTAAGATATTAAGTAAGATTGTTGTACATATTGAAATAATCGGGTTTCGAATACATTAGAGGAGTGTACATTTTTAATGTCTGGTGGTAGTTTATTGTACATCTGGGCCCCTTGATAAGTCAGCATCTCCTCGCCATAATTTGTCCTAATCTTAGGTAAGACCAAAAAACTCGCCCGGCGAGTACTACGTTGAGTTGTGTGCTTGATTTTGATGAAAGATAAACTAGATTTAATATTGTTGTTAAGAACTTTCCGAATAAAAATGCAGGTGTTGTACGTAAATAATTGTGTTAACTTCATAATTTTAGTTTCTTCGTAGATTTTACGTGTTGGAGTAAGGCGTGGATAGATAAAAATTAATTTTATAAGTTTATTTTGAATGATTTGTGGCTCTCCTAATTTTGTCTTAACTGTATTACCCCAGATTTCTATTAGATAATGTAAGTGAGGTTTAACTAAAGCATTGTAAATACTGTGGCGCAATTTGTTTGGAATGCATTTAAATATGTTCCGAAGTGATCTCAGTAGAGACGACAGTTTAGTTTTTATGTGATCCAAGTGAGCATGCCATGATAAATTACTGTCAATTCTTAATCCGATATATTTTTCGCATGATTTTTGCTGCAAGGGTTCGTTATTTATTAATAATGATGTGTGTGGAGGTATAATTGTAAAGAAATATAATTTAACTGTCTATCAATCGATTACAATCAGTTTAGATTCTATCAGGTTATCTTTCATCTATGATTCGTCTTGGGGAATTTGATGTCAGGTCGGGTCTAATGAAAAGATTGGAGTGTTCACGGAGACCTACCACACTTGCCCCTTAATAGTCCCTTTAGGGAAAACTGGAATCGAAAAATGTAATGTCCAGAATGAGATGACCGCAGATGTAAATTACAACAATTTGAGGTAAATTAAAATTTATACTTAAATTGTTTTGTTTTATTTAAGTTTAAATAAAATGATGGTGTTTATTTATTTGTCATCTTAACTGTAATATTATAAATGCGAAAGTGCGTTTATTCATGTATTTTATTTCCTTTGATATCTCTTTATGCTGCTGCAAGGATATTTAATACGTTATGAAACTTGGTTTTAGGCATCGTAAAAAGAATAAATCGCACTATGCGTTAGATGGATATAACGCGGTCTTTGTCTTTAAAGAAACAATAATCGCAAAACTATTTTTGATTTACTTAAAGTAGCCTTAAAATTGGCGGAAGTAAGTGAACTAATCTAAAATGAAAAGGGGATTTTCCGGAGATTTTTACATGGTGTCCAAAGGCCTCTTTATGATATTTTCTCAAGACGAAAAGTGGAATAGTCAAAATGAATAGGCGATCCTCTTGATTTTTTTACATATTTGTCGAGTTTTCGAGGGCGATTCTCTCAACGGGGTACAATAGAATAAGTCTTCACGGAATGGCACTATACATATAATACCTAACTAAATACTACAATAATAACTAACTAATACTAGATGACTAATTAAATGATAATTTAATATCATATCAGCCAACAGACGCCCACTTCTAGACAAAGACATCCCCCAAAGATCTCCAAAATTGCCGGTCTTGCCCTATCCACATCCAGCGACAATGACCATTCTAAACAAAGAAAGGGCTAAACGTGACTGTTTTTCTCAACAATTAATATCTCGCATGTATCATCATCAGCCGAAAGACGTCCAGTGTCTATGTCATGCGTACTTATGTTAAAACCAAATAAATAAAATTGTCTTTGTTTTATTAGTCTAGCCCAGGTCTAGCCTTTATTATTCTACCACGTGCGAAGTGCGTACCGTTTTACTTTTCCATTGACCTATATGTATTCTACTAGACGCGCAATCCCATATTGAGAATTAGCTCACCGAGTTGCAGTGCGGGCGCTGCAACTCAGTAAGCAATTTTGGCCGCCGCGCGCGCGCCCCTCACCTCGCGCACAGCCGGACTGGGACAGAGTTTTTATTCGAAACAGCGTGTCTAGTTATACATATAAGTCAATGTACTTTTCCCACCTTTTCTAATTTGGCATCTGTCATTTTGACGTAACCGGGAATGTGTAGGTCGTGCAAGCGGGTTACCATAGCAGTTCTAAACGGCATCGGTCATTAAGCGCGGTATAAAGAAATCTAGAAAATCTAGTAGAACTACAAAAAGAAAAAAATATTTCTACTGCTGAATTGAACAGCAGTAGATTTATTTTTCTTTTGTAGTGACGGACTTACATACATACGTTTGCAGTTAAACGACACTTTGCTTATGACTAACATGTAATTAGTGGGACGCTCCATTTAATTCAACTTATGCTGTAACGCGCATAATTGTGTGTTACGGTGCCATACCTTTCCTTTGCGTAATACCTTATTGAATCAGACAAAAATATAATGTTACTAGCGATTTCGGAGGCGTGAAGTACCTTTATCAATAAAAACCTGAACATTTTGTACACCACAGGTGAATATATTTATTGCCTCGTTAAGCTGGTGGTAGTCTGTTCAACTACAGAATATGAGGTCCTGGGTTCAATTCCTAGGTTGGGACAAAAAGTATTACTGGGATTTTTGTGGAAAGAAAAGTGTGTGTGTACCGGATAGTCGCCCCTTCAAATTATGAGAGTGGTCCTGTGTTTGCGTGTACACTCGTACACTGTAATATTATGACATGCGTTGTTTGTTTGTTTTGTGGAGACGGCCAGTAGTACTTATATATTTTTTTCCCAAAAAATACTGCCTTTACTGCCCAAGTAATAATGACGTCAAGGTGCGAAACAATACCAACGTGACATCGTCTATATCTACTGGATTATAAATTCTTAAAATAAATGCTAAGCATATATCAAGTTCTATACAGATAAGGACGACGTAGAAAAACTCGTGTGAACTCGCTTGTATAAACCATCAGGTCAGCATTATGTTCATTATTAGGTTTGTATGAAACATTAAACTCGTGAGACGAGACGCCGCGACGCGACAGTCGTCTGAGGATAACAATCCTCTTCTATCACCTGTCTGTCTAGCCTGTCTACTTACCATATTATTGTGTTTTTCGGATAACGGCCAACTTCCATAGAAATTATATATAACTAACCGTCTTTAAGAAATTACCAAGTCCACTGTATGTTTATGTATATTACGCGATGTTCCATTGTTTATAAAGAAGGATAAATTTTCTTTAAACCGGATGTAATTAATAAAACTTGAAGAGATACAATATAAAATATATCTTTCTTCGCCGCTGATGGAGAATCAGAAGTATGTTCTGAACTCTGTCGATTTTCGTTACATCTATCCTTACAACCTGCGTAACTTAATGTTCTCAGTGAACTCCTATATTGTTCGGTACACTAGTTATATCTTTCACGTAACAATTTCAAAATAGATTTGCGCAACTTGGCAATCTACTCTGGCTGAGGTCATCGATTCGAATCATCCATGATTGCATCTTAAGGGGCGTCCGCCCAAACAGCGCTGTTTTTCCAAATCTTTACCATTTACCTACTCATTAGTCGAACGTTATTAACGACGTCTTAAGTGTGATTACTAAAGTTGAATACAAAACTGATAAAATAGGAGTAAGTATAGAAAAAAAATTACACACAATTTATTTATTTTTTATACTCCTATCATGACACTATCAAAAATGAGTTTCAGACATCTTTAAAAAGTATTGTATAAATTTAAATGCGAGTGGGAACATTTAATATAAAAAAATTCTGAACGTTGTTTTAAATTTATAATGCTGTTTAGTAGCATGTTTAAAATGCTAAAACGAATAAATGAAATCGAAGCTAATTATAAAAACTGTGATAATGTATTCAAAAAATATCAAAAAAAAATTTCATCCTTCGACATCTGTTTAATATAAATCTTGCATACCCCATTCGTCCATCTTGGTTTAAATCTTCCTCCATAACACGAACTGATGTGGCTAATCACAGTCTCTGAACAGACACCGGACCCGCGTTGGTCGTAGTAAACAAAATCTGCTCAGGTGAAGATTTATAGACAAATACTAAATAATTTAAGACAATAGACTTTCCTCATGGCACACTTGTTAAAATGTGCCGTGTGCTCTAATTCAAACACATTACGTTAAAATCGTAGCAGAATTTTGGGAAGACTTAACTCCAAGATAATTTTATATAGCGAGTTCGAACGCTGACTGGCCAATCCTTTCACCACGATGGCAAATTATAACTTAATCCTATATATATATTTAAACATGGTCATTTCTCCGAGTGTTCTTAGCGAAAAATCTTTAAAACGCGCGAGCAAGGTCATTTGCGCGTGGTAACGCCTTAATTCTGTGTCACTCAGACGCTGCGCTGCCTTTCTCTCGATGTTCCAAGTATTGTTACAGAACGAGTGATTTCTCTAGGGCCTGTGGGTTGAGGTCGTAGGATTGTACCCTCGATGCATAAATTGGCGCGCGAGACCGCGTGGGCCGCGCGGATGTTCGTGATAGTAACAACTCCGTGTCAACGATCTGTACGCATTGTTTACTGTTCAAACAACTAGTTCATTGCCCAAACTATTCGCCCAAATCATATGTTTACTAAACAAACGCATTCGATGCGATAAAATCGGTGGCATTATTTTTAATCCCCAATATTAAAAGAGGAATATTATTTATAAGTCTAAACTAGATCTGTGTGTATTGGGTATCCTAGTTTTTAAACGGATGAACCGATCGCTTGCTTATCGTACAGTTGTCCATTCTTAAATACGTTTCATAAAAATTGGAAATGTGCCGTTGAACAATTACAGCACATCCAAGATGATGTAAGGGGTTTTTGACGGTTAGGTTATGAATTATAATATTTTTCGGGCGGTAGGTAAATAGTCACAGATTTAAAAAGATTTGAACTAACTGCAAACGTGTTTTAGTGTACCAAATACCTATACGTAAACCTGTTATACTTGTTTTGCGCATAGAAAAAGCACTTATGTCTGCCGGGATTCATGTCTGTGAATAATTTGTAGACTTTTGAGAGCACGAAATTTGCGACACTATATTAGGTAGCTTTTGAATAAACATTGGCATTTACTTATACGACGGTTCAGTGGCGAATGGTCCATATGACACGATGTACAGTTGGTTCCGTTTCATTAAACGAAGCGATTAAACTTTAAGGCAGCAACATTACCAACCAATACTAGTTTTTTTTCTTGTTTTTTTTTAAACCTTTATACTTTAAAATATGCCGTTTTAGTATTCATGTCGTTCCAGTTCCTTTTGCTGTGTGGGTACTTCAGTAGGTATATATTCGCAATTTATTGAAATATGATTTTATATTACATATATTTATGTTTTAGCTTTATTTTATTTTATTTATTTTTATTTTTTATTCGTGGATCACTATACTTTTCTTTGTTGAACTAATAAAATAAAATTAAAAAAACATTATATTGGTGTAGCTCAAAGCATGGAAGAAGCATATTTAAAATACGAGTCGTGACTATAAACGGCACACCGTACCTATCGAAATAATATTTATAGTTGGTAATTAAATATGGATTATTATAATAACCCCGATGTTACAAAAGTCGGTGAGCTTAACTCATCAATGAGTTTTCTTCCAGCAAACCAATATCAGGAGATCTTTAGAAGGATGAATGTTCATACACACAAATAACCGTCCTGCGGTATGAAAAACAAGCATTTACCAACCACGCTAACCGGCCCGTTACAGAGACATTATTTTTTACCACTACCAACTGGAAGAAATAATATCTAGGGACAATGTCACACAGATCATCCTAGCCCCAAACTAAGCAAAGCTTGTACTATGGGTACCAGGCGACGATATACATACTTATATAGTTAGATAAATAATTAAATACATAGAAAACATCCATGACTCGGATACAAATATTCATGTTCATCACACAAATATTTGCACTTACCGGGATTCGAACCCAGGACCACCAGCTTCGTAGGCAGGAGCACTACCAACTAGGCTACGGCGACCGTCAAAATAGCTGTAAATAGCTAAATAATAAATTAGTGTTCTCTGAATGAGTGACAGAGGGTCACCAACCTTTAAACGTATTGTACAGACAAACGAATACGTTCAATACATCCGCATTTTAATTTGTAACTACAGGCAGTGACTGTAAAACCAGGGGCAAGTAACGCGTGCTCCGCTGATGTGAACGCCCTCTATGTTTATTTACCTATTGCTTTCATTGATCTGATATTAAACTATGTTCTCTAGTGTTAAATGTGCTATAAATAGAGGCACTTACTAGTTTATTCCCAAAATAAATTATTGCGCTTTAGGTGATAATACAAACTGTGGTAGGTAGAAACTTACCTACTAGTGAATTTTTAAATTTGACGATTTTGCATATAGCATTATACAAAAAATTGGTAAAGTGACTGCCTTTTCCTTACCCTTTTACGGCTAACCTTTGCACTTGGCAAGGTGATAGATAGAAAGAACTTTAGTTCAGAATCGTTATTAAAAAAATAAACATAAACTTCAAACAAGAAAATAAAGCTATTCTATAACAGAATCGTGCGCATATCATCATCATCATATCAGCCGAAAGACGTCCACTGCTGGACAAAGGCCTCCCTCATGGATCTCTACAATAGCCGGTCCTGCGTTGCCCGCATCCAACGGCTTCCCGCGACCCTTGCAAGATCGTCGGTCAATCTTTATCGCGCGCATATAAATGAAAAATATATATGTAGATATTAATCTTCGTTTTTTATATTATTCATTACTTTACCTTGATGTTGCAACGAATTTTGATATCGCATGCGTTACTAGGTATACTGTAGCGTAGAGCCCTCGCAATGTGAACAACGGGCAGCCAAGCGGTCAGAATGGCGGACTTTAGTCCAAGCCAATGTCGACTGTTTCGAGTCTGGAAGGCGCGCTGACCTGGATACCAAGCGGGATGAATTGAAAGCCAGACCACCTACGGCGATCAATTACAATTATGACAATGGTGTGCTCACATGCCCGCAATGTGCGAGGATTTTCTCAAATAAAATTTGTTACATAAGTCACATGCGAGCACACGAACGTCGGCTACAGTAGGAGAAGAAGCGGTCGCCGTGGCCGAAATCGGCCGGGACCACATCATGACTACGTAATAATAATATGTGCAACACAAAACGTTACTTAAAGAGCGCTATCTACCCGTATAAAATACATATTTTTACGCCACCAATGTTACCATACAAAATGGCTCAGCTGACGGTTATTCTTATATTTGAAAATGATTTATTTCTTTGGACTATTTTCCATGTTAATTCGCTACATGTTTGTTCAGTTACATAGGGAAATGATTTTAATTACCTGCTACACATACACTACTCTACGCTACATTTTTGTACATTATGACATGGCAACCTTCAAGAAGCGAGCCTATTCTTTTCTTAAAGGCCGGCAACGCACTTGCAGCTCCTCCGGTGTTGCGAATGTCCATGGGTGGCGGTGATCACTTACCATCAGGTGACCCACTTGCTCTTTTGCCATCCTATTATATATAAAAAAATAAAAAAAAAATCAACATAGTTAACTACTTACTAAACAAAAAAACTTGCGGGGCCGTCTTTGGGAAATGTCAACAGAAACATTTTTTTACATCTAATCTATAGAATCTACAATATAATAGTTGACACTTCACATTGAGATATACTCTTTGTATATACATAATTTATAAATAACGCACATACATATATACCTACGCACGTACGTATAAACACAGTATACATATAGCTGATGGGAAGCGTGACGTGATGATGACGCGGTTCTATGATTTTTGTTCAACCAAAATGTGCTCAACGCGCCGTATGAAGATTTCTTCTCAAAAGATTAATAAACGTTAACATTGCTATTTACTACTATTTTACACTATTACACTACATTGTCCTAAATTGAAGTTCAATACTTTATAATGCAGTTTACCTCACTAAAAAAAACAATATTACGAAATTACGGCATATTTTTCACAAAATCACCACTATCCCAAATAACAAATACCTATAAGATAACTTCATGACGCTTTAGTGTAGGATTTGTACACAGTCAAAGGATACACTTTGATCTTGACAGCGTCTCTATTATGTGGGTAGTAAGGGCAGATATCGTAGTGCAATTGTATTAACTGATGTGACGTCCACTGTACTGTACGGTCGTGACGTGGTGCCGAACGGTCTCGACTATGGATCGATTGGGGACTCATTATGGTTTGTCTACCAACAGCAGCTAAGTACGAGTCTGGCCTCATTATAATAGGGTTCTGGACACGTGCTATTGTTGAGGCAACAACTTGTGAAAGATAAAATGTTTGTTTGTCTAGCTCATATTCTTATCTTATACCTACTTTTTAATTTTTCTTTTTTGTTAATTACAGCAGTAAATTTGTATTCATAGGGTAACAAAAAGGTATTACGGCTATATAACTTTTTTTATGCAACGCCCGCGCTAAAGAATTAAATCCCAGTGGCACAGGTGATTTAAAATATGCAATTCACGGACAAAAAGTAGAACCAGACTCAGGACAACACTTTATGGATCACACAAATATTTGTCCTGTGGAGACTGCTGGAGGAAGTAACGAAGCGATCCACCACAGTACAAAAGTGCAGTCACAAAATTGATAACATAGTAACACAAAATTCTTTAGTCCTTTTTTGTAGGGAATTTCGTTTCAAAACTCTGCTAAGAACATCTCGGTCTCGTACGATTAGACTTTTCCTTAGTATCGGTAATCCGTACTTCATTCTTGGTACGGAATCCTAGTGAAGACAGGAATATATAACATAGTTCATGTAACGCGCCTTAATACGTAATGACCTCATTAAAGATAAAGACATTATTTATTTGGCGAGACATGTGTGTATAAGTTGATATAGGCATAACAGTTTCTAATATAAATAGGCTCTGTGACCCGACGCAATTTTCAAGCGGGGAGGGACGTCTTCTAGCTTACCCTTCTTTGTCCTGCGTGTCATTGTGGTAGGAATATGTTTATTTTTAACTGTCTCGATATCTCGCCTTCAATAATGATATTCTAGTGACGTCTAAGCCAGAGGTCGTGGGTTCGGTCCCCACCCCACCGAGGATAAATCTATGTGTGATTAGCACCATTATTTGTTCCATGTGTGCGTGTAATTTATCTATTATATGTATAAATTTAGAAATATATAAGTATGTTTATCAGTTGTCTGGTTACGTACGGCAGAGACGTCTACCCAGTTTGGGATCAGCAGTGGCATAAAGATAATTTTTCATATTATTATTGGAACGAAGTTCCTTATCGCGCGTTGTGAAAGGGGGCTAGACGGAAAAAAATCTTACGAAAAGTTGTCACGACACTTTTTGCAGCTGTGCGGCGTGCGCATGTTTCTCTGTCTGCCTGTCTCTCTCTCTCTCTCTCTCTCTTATAGAAAGCAAGCCAGATATTTTCATTTCTATTTCGCATTGAACAGTGTGGTGTCGCGATGATTATTTATGTTGAGTGTATACAGGTTTTTTGTACATAATAAATAATAAGAAATAACTTCGTTCCATCCGGGTGTCCCTTGACACCTCTCAAGTTTTATTATTTTTGTTAGGGAGTGAACCACTGCCATTCTTTACACATATGTATTTAGAATGTTTTTGGGTGAATGTATTATAATAATTAAGTAACTACTACTGTATCTTTCAATAAATATTCTTTCTAATAGACTACCAGCTAATACCATTGGTTTTAAAAACTAACGGTGACTTTCGAGACTTCAAAATATTATAATTCGCGAAGAAAATTTTACTAAGTCTTCCCCACTAAAGTCTAGGGATAAAAGCTCGCAAATACCCCAATCCCAAAAGCAATGTCTCCCGGTACTTTTTTGAAGGGCCATTGCAAATCATTGGTTAAAAAATCTAAGATAAACACAATAGTTTTCTAGAAATATAGTAAAATCTATATATAATACTAGCTGGTGCCCGCGACTTTGTCCGGACAATTTTGAATGATGACCAATGTAACTACTTTCTTCTAGCTTAATCTAAAAAATATAACTTTTAAAACAAATAAGCAATATAAATTGAATAAAACCTAACTTATAAATAACCTTACTAAAAAATAAATGAAAGACTACTTTGCTACTGTTATTTACAAAAAGGATCCGATATCATCAAGCAAAAATCAAAGAATACATATCAATTGTCCTTAAGTATAGTCAGTAAGTTAAATAAAGTAAAATAATAATCAACGATGCATTAATCACAAAGGTAACTCCCATTAGATTAGGTTGCGACATTTTGTGAACGAAACCATAGCGCGAACTAAAACTATGATTACGCCATCTACTAACAAAATATAAACTTGTAAAGCGGTAAAATTAAGATGTGTGTATATATTTTGGGTGAGATTTAGGCGATCATCCATTGATTCAGTTTTGGACTACCTTTTATTTCAAGCATTTATTTATTTTAACCGATATGCCAATTAAGTTCCGCGATCTGAAACGACATTAACGCCATCTAGTTACAAAATTGTGAACTTGTAGATCAGTAAAATTAAGATAATGTTTTTTGGGTGCGATCATCTCGACACCAACAATTTATACTACGCTAACTCAAATTTTATATAAATTCGTTTTTTATCCCAATTTGATTAAAATGTCGTTATTTTAATTTGTTATACAATTTACCAAAAAAAATAAGTTACAAATCTTATAAAACGCTAAATCTTTACTTAGACGACAACGACCACGACATTTTAAGCTACTTGGCATAAGAAACTAATTTTTTAAAATTTGAGTTTGCTTAAATTGTTGGTGGCGATCTATTGAATCAGTTTTGAATTACGTTTTTTTAACAACAAATTATTCTCTGGATTGCTTTATTTTTAACTGAAAGACCAAATACCAATTTTCATGGGTTTAACTTCAAAAATGTCGCTTTTTTATACAAACTTACATCCCCTATTTAACGCCCTAAGGGGTGGAATTCACAAAAATCCTGAAATATATATTTTTTATTTTTAACTGAAATGCTAAGTACCAATTTTCATGCGTTTAACTTCAAGTCGCAGTTTACATAGAAACTTACGTACCCTACTTTACGCACTTAGGGGGGGAATTCTCAAATATTCTGAAATATATATTTTAAATTTTTAACTGAAATGCCAAATAACAATTTTCATGCGTTTAACTTAAAACGTTTTAGATTTTTCATACAAACTTACATCCCCAATTTTACGCCCTTGGGGGTGGACTTTTCAAAAATCCTGGATTACATATTTTTATTTTTAACTGAAAGGCCAATTACCAATTTTCATGGGTTTAATTTAAAAAAAGTCGCATTTTCCATACAAACTTACATGCCCTATTTTACGCCTTAAGGGGTGGAATTCCCAAAAATCCTGAAATATATATTTTTAATTTTTAAATGAAATGCTTAATACCAATTTTCATGCGTTTAACTTAAAAATTGTCACATTTTTCATACAAACTTACACCCCCTATTTTACGCTCTTGGGGCTGGAATTTCCAAAAATGCTGAAATATATATTTTTTATTTTTAACTAAAAGGCCAAATACCAATTTTCATGCGTTTAACTTCAAAATTGTCACATTTTCCATAGAAACTTACATCCCCTATTTTTCGGCCTTGGGGGTGGAATTTTCAAAAACCCTGAAATACGTGATTTTTATTTTTAACTGGAAGGCTAAATACCAATTTTTATGCCTTAAACTTCAAAAACGGCAAAGTTTCATACTAACTTAGCGCCCCTGTTTTACCCCCTTAGTGGTTGAATTTCGAAAAATCCTTCCTTATTCCTTGTCTACATTATAAAGCAAACATTTGTGCAAAATTTCAGCTTTCTAGGTCAAAGGGTTTGGGCTGGCCGCTGATGAGTCAGTCAGTCAGTCAGTCAGGACTTGTCTTTTTATTTATATAGATAATATAAATATCTATAGTATATAGACAAAGAAAAAGAGTAAGTTGTAAGTTAAGTTATAAGTTGTCTCTTTTTATTATTTGAGATACTATGTAAATCCCTATGATGCGGGAATTCTATAAACATGTATTTCAAGGACATAGCAAAACTAGACTTAGAGCAAGTTTAACATTATATAGTATGTGTTACCTTTATTTAGGTAGTGAATAAGGAAGCCTCGCAACTAGTTTGGGGCCTTCGAGCATATATAGAGGTCCGAGTTTATCCATGAATTATGTGTTTGTTAACTACAGGGCTTATACAAGGTCTAACATTAATAGTGTAGGAAACTTAAGGAGCGCTACCAGCGCTACCCATGTAACTAAACAAATGAAACAAAACCATAGTAGTGACATCATCATCATCATCATATCGGCCGAAAGACGTCCACAGCTGGACAAAGGCCTCCCCCAAAGTTCTCCACAATTGCCGGTCTTGCGCTATCCGCATCCAGCGATTTCCAGCGACCCGCACAAGATTATCGGTCCATCTTGTAGGGGGCCTGCCCACGCTGCGTCTTCCGGTTCGTGGTCGCCACTCGAGAACCTTTCTGCCCCAGCGGCCGTCAGCTCTACGAGCTAAGTGCCCTGCCCACTGCCACTTCAGTTTGGCAATTCTTACGGCTATGTCGGTTACTTTGTTCGCCTGCGGATCTTAAAATTTCTGATTCGATCTCGCAGGGAAACTCCAAGCATAGCAATTTCTTTTAGTAGGGACATACCAAAAAAATAATTGGCTCATACATAATTGATCGACTGATTTATATGCTTATTTATTTATTTGGTATAGGGACAGCTACATCACTAATAACTTGACATAAATACTTATATAGAGTACAGAAAAGGCCAATAACAGCTATCCTCGGAAGATAAACTAAGTGGATTAAGCTTAACTTAAAGTAAAAGAATAAATTATTGAATTGGTAAAGTGCCATTATATAGAAAATATGAAATATTGTTATTTTTTTTAGTTATTTATTATAGGATGGCAAACAAGCAAGTGGGTCACCTGATGGTAAGTGATTACCGCCGCTCATACACAGTTGCAACATCAGTGAAGCAGCAAGTGCGTTGCCGGCCTTTAGAAAGGATTAGGCTCGCTTCTTGAAGGGAATTAGTCCCTGTATGGGATGATAATATTTTGGTTAGGTATGCATTTTGTATTTTGATGTGCTATTCGTTGTTTAGTTTCATAGGCAAATTAAACTCCTCATGTATGTGACTTCTACTGTTTGTGTTACACCATGAATAACTAGGCCGGACATCGTCTTTTTTTAAAAAAAAAAAGAAGCCACTGCTCTTATCATTGCACCGCGCGTGCAAACTCAAATACTGTGTTCCAACATTTAAATGTAGAGTCGAATTGTGACGGCTGGAAAATGGCAGTCTTGCACTACAGACTGTTAGTCTGGCCTAATGAGCGGTCGGTTTAGACAATACTGCATCTATCCTTGGGAACGTGCATCTGAGTGTAGACGCCCGCAAATCAAAGCCTGTTGAGTAAACGAGAATTAGTCCGGACGAGTTCTTTGAAGGAAATTGTATTGTATCCTAATAAAAAAAATGTCTTTCTGGTCTAATTTACGCCATTGCGGCCAGTCTTAATGGAGACTAGCCATCTGCGCGGGACCGGAAATGATAGAAGGGTGGCGCAACGGCAAGAATGCCAATCATCGACTAATTTCTTAAAACGTGTCGGTTTCGAAAATAAAATAGAGGTATGAGTGTTTAATTTGTTGCTTAAGTACCCACTTGACCAAAATAAACCAGTGTATAAGCCGTGGTTAACTTCAGGAAACAGGGTGACGATTGATTCAGGTGGGCGCTTAATTGTATGTAAGTGTAGTATAGTCCACAAGTGTGTGCGCAAACACAGGGGCATTTTCTATACCATCACTCTCATGATACGATGGAACGACTAGCGATAAGACCGGAAAGAGCTCAGGTACAGAACCGACGATTTTACGTGCTTTTCCAGGCATGTAATACCATGTAATACCGCCAACTGCGATAGTGCGAGTACTGAGAAATTAGAATCCCAATATTTCATTTTCAGCCCAACCCGGTATTTTGTTTCATTATCTGCGGTTCAACACGCTACTGCTAGATAAACGACCAAAACTTAACCTTTTTTTAAATGTCTTCAATAAACAGCAATTTAGTGATTGAATCAACTATCCACCTGGTTCGATACTACCTTTACATATAAGTCCGGCAACGAGCAGTTTATCTCTCTTCCGCCGTGTATAAGTGTGAGTTAGTGAGAACCAGAAATAGCTTTAAATTAATTTCGTGTTAAGTAAAAACTTTAAGTAACCCTAGTTTCGTAGTTAAATTATGGACTTATATCTGTCATTGTACATATTTGTCTGAAATAAAGATTCATCATTACAGCTAAATAAGTCCACTGCTGGACCAGCCTCCCTCAAGAATCGTCTTGGGGGGATATGCCATAATCGCCACGCTTGGCAGACGGGTTGGCGATCGCAGTAAGATGGTCATAGTAATCAGAAGGAAGCTGCTGCCCATCCTCTGGTAGATATTCCCTCGGGTCGACTTCTACGCCCCCCACGGGATGAGATGGGGTGATGATATTCTGATTCTGATATTTGTCGCCGTCACCACACGGCATAAAGATTAAATTAAAATTAAAAACAATTAAATTAGCACTTCGAATGAAACACCTAAAGTTATTATCTGTAATCATGAAAAATAAGACGTTACTAATTATAACGATCTATAGATATTGGTATAAAAATGTTTAATAAGAGTTCCGGCTCCTAGCTCGGTTTCATGTTGAGAAAAACTTGCTTCTCGTACCCGTCAGTCGTCCAGGTACTTTCGCCTCGTCGGATACGCTTAGACCAGTGCTGCATCGTTAGTAATGATTAGACAGTAGGTTTGCTGTGTGGTAACGGCATAGAATATCATCACCCCATCTCATCCCGTGAGGGGCGAAGAAATCGACCGAGGGAATACCTACCAGAGAATGCGCAGCAGCCTTTTTTCTGTGAACTATGACCATCAAACTGCGATCGCCAGCCTGTCTGCCAAGCGTGGCGATTATAGCATATCCCCCTTCTTTAGGGAGGCTTTTGTCCAGCTGTAGACGTACTTTGGCTGATATGATGAAGGCCTGATATCGTACTAAGTTTATCTATTGACGCGGCGTTTAATGCACTATTTTATAAATACTACAGCACGTAGGTCGAGACTACTAAGTCGTTTATATCACATTGAACTGTTTTAATATTTCTAAATTAATTCCGATAAAATAGACACAGACTATTTTGAGCAGTTTTCGAGGCTAGGGTCATTCATTAATAATGCATGTGTCGCTCGCTATCTATTTCTAAGCGTGAAATGCGTAGGTGGGGTATAAGTTTTGATGCACGTCATATATTTAGCACTAGTGACTCGTTTCGCACGGATAGATAGAGAAAAGTGAAATAAGTACTTTATTTGTACAAATAACTTTTGATTTTATCCGTGTTTCGATTGACTAATATGAACAAAAACAAGTAATAGCAACTTAACTGTTATACATAGATATCGCCGCATGAAAATATTCTTCGTGCTGAGGTCTTCCTACGTTACAGCCATGACTATGTAGTCGGCAAATCTAAGTGTTATGTACTCGCCATTAACGTTGATGAAAAAGCCTTTACAATCCAGCAGCTGGAAGAAATCTTCCGATGCAGCGGTGAACAGTTTCGGAGAAATGACGTCTTCCTCTCTCACGCCTCGCTGCAATTGGATAGGTTTCGATTTCTGGTCCTGTAGTCGGACTGACATGGTAGCGTTCTCGTACAAACACTATAATATCTCTATGTACCCGTAGACTATTTGACACTTTGGGTGATACCTCAGCCAGGCCCACTTTCTCATAGTCCATAAACGCTAAGCATAATGGCTGTTTATACTCCTCGGTCTTCTGTATACCTTGTTGCAGCGTATTTGTCTATAATCCATGGTGCCAAAGGTTATTCAGAAGGGGCTTTTTCAGGAGGCGTGTCGTTTCGTCAAATTTGCACGTTAGACAAGGCTTTATGTTTATAGAAAACAACTTATAAACATGGCTAAACAGTGCGATAAAAATAGGGTTTTATCGCCCTTTTTGAAGAAAAGCACTACCACATTCCTGTGCCAAGTTTTTGACGTCTGACGTTGGTGTATGAATCAATTCTGAACTTCGACCAGAATGGGTTTGGAGTTTTGGACGTAGAATGGTTAGGGACAGAGCGTAGAGTTCATCATTCGAGATCTATGTAGTTTGACATTTATATACAATTCTTTTTAACCGTACTTTCAAAAGTTAAAATGGGAAGGCTACTTAGGATTCCTTTAGTTATTTTAATTAAATG
The DNA here is from genome assembly GCA_951640165.1 of Pseudoips prasinana. Classification (NCBI taxonomy): domain Eukaryota; kingdom Metazoa; phylum Arthropoda; class Insecta; order Lepidoptera; family Nolidae; genus Pseudoips; species Pseudoips prasinana. The sequence goes on along the minus strand of OX621241.1, from coordinate 9,796,548 downwards.
TAATATTAATAATGCAACTAAATATATCAGAACTGACTCATGTGCTTTAGATTCTTTATATGTTTTTAAATACTTTTTAATTAGTTATTGATAATGTTCATCAGAATGGCTTCAAGTGTTTTGGATCGTTTGTATGGTGTACTATCTATAGGATAACGATATTTATCAGAAATTATCCAAGTGCATTGGATCTCTTTTAAGATTATATATTTTAAACGAGTGACAATAAACACTATTCCTCGCCAATTATCAATGAAGATTGGATTGTTTTACTATAAATGTCCACCTTACATGTGGACTAGTACCTTGTGTTGATAACAATGACATATTTTCGTATTCCACTGAGATATTTTTACTGAATGAAAGAATCGACCTTTACGGTCTTTTTGACATACAAAACTCAATTATCCTTTTCGTGAAACTACGTCCAACCCAGTGAACGCAAAACCCTAAAGGTCATGCCAAAATAGAAAATAGTATGGAAAACAATACACAAATATTGCTCTCTTAATAATATAGGATGGGTGATTGGTCTTACAAATAGTAATGTAATCAGTCAATCTTCACCACTAGTTTTTAGTAGCTGAGTTTTTAATGAACATTTTCTTCAATAGAAATGTAGAAAATAAGGAACAACCTTACCGTTTCTGAAGTCTAAAGGAAGCAATTAAATTTAAGGGGAAATAATAACAGTCATCTAACGTTTTAAATACTTTAACATCACAAAAGGCTCTTTTTACCTTTCACAGCTCTCATTATGCCGCCCCGGAAAAACGTACAAATGAAAAAAGTACGCTCTACAAAGCATTCTTACGCAATGCTTTTGTATGAAAATACGCTACAATTTGTTATTGAACATTGCTTTTCTTTTATATTTCTTTTGTTCGGAAATTGGAATATGCGTTTTACGTCGTGATAGCGATATCAGGTGACAACGGTAATCAATGTATCTTAATGGCGCCTGTTGCTGTTCGGTTGAGCTGGCTGGGCTATCTCTAGTACGCGAGATTAAAAAAGCATTGTGATTACAGAGGGATTACTTCATAAAATCGACACTGATTTTACTCTACGAAATGAATTGTTATATAAATACAATTAATGTGTCTTACTTATTTATTTATATTAATACTTGAAGCAAATACTTAGTACCTCTTTTTATGAAAATTGCGCGGACTGGGGAGGATGAAATTTGGAACAATGAATGTTCATGATTATGGAGGAGTGCAGAAAGATAGTATTTTGGTCGAAACGTTTTATGGGTTCCTGCCTGCTGATGTTGGGATATGTCGAAGTCAGACAGGTTACCCGATTGAACTATCGCAGTGTTCCTGAAGCCATCGTTCCAATTATTTACACTACTCGCTGCTATATCGTGCCTATTCCCAAACTCAATCTTATCCACTTTCGACCATTAAAAATTTCGGGTAAATTTTTAAACAATTCAAAAATAATGTCACTTTGCCTATCTGTCGTCACTGCAGCCTTGGTGGATACCATGCGCCACCATCGGATCCTCTATAGTAGAGATTTCACCATATGCTGTGCCATGGCCATTTTTCCATAGCTGGTTAGAATTGGGTAGGTCTCTGAATCCTGTTTGAAATATTACAGATACACGTCATTAATACAGTTGCGTTACGTTTGCTGTCTACTGCTTTGATAAAATGAACTAGATTGCCTTTTATTGCAATCTTAATTGATTTTATTTATACAGTTCTGTTTTTGAATACATTTTCTTTAGAATTAGGTACTAGTGGGACATAACATGGCTTATGATACAAAAATATCAATATCCACGTGATAAACTTTATATGGATTATATGAATTTTCTATAAATTAAGTTAGAAAACAATTATGTCATGTCATCGTAATTGAAATGATCCTTCGCATTTTTTTATATCCTTTAGGTATTATTGAAAGACGTGTTTCTTCCTTTCATAGATATAATTAAGATTCTCAATTGTAACTTCGTAGCATTAAGATTATTTTCCTCATGTTATTTATGCATAATTTTAAAGATATTGACTAATATCATTGAATATTTAATTCAAATAATTTAACTTTAATAAAATCTTAACTAGAACCAGAATGGAATTTAATTTTATCATTAATTTCTCTAATGAAGATGATGATATCATATGCAGCCTCCTTCAATCCAATACAAGACGGTTGCCGCTGATGGTGTTTGGTGTTCTTTTGCCAGTTTTGTGACTCTTAAAACACAAAAATGTATTTGTTGGTGATGTTATAATACAAAATATTTTCTTTGTTTACTTTCAGACAATGTCCGTCGACATTAATGACTCCGCTGCGGCGGATAATACTTGACGAAGTGCGAGTAGCATCGAAAAAACAACCCAATGAGTTTGGGTACAAATCAGACGAATCAGGTAATTTTTATTCCAACTTAATTATCGATGAAAACTATTGACACCTGGAATTATCAACGTAGGTGAGGTCAGTCTGTATCTATAAACGACGTCCACTGCTGGACAAACGCCTCCCCAAAGATCTACAAAATTGCCGGTCTTGCGCTATCTATTAGGGGGCCTGCCCACGCTGCGTCTTCTGGCTCTGTGTGTCCGGTATCTATATGGATGCTGAAAATTGAATAAATTTTCCTACGTTTCCGCGTTCAGGGCATTTTAAGCTGTCGGTCCCTGTTATAGTCATCAGACGACACTCGCGAAGCCTGTTCAAAGGTTTAATGGTGAATTTGAACTTCACGGTTATGATAAGCAGTGTCATGGTTACCTTATAGTCTAAGAATTCAGGCTAAGGAGGCAGTTCTTAAAATAGATTGGGCATCTGCGCAGGACATTATATTACTAGTCTATTCTTTATTTCCATCAGCCTCATAATGTTTTTGTCAGCATTGCGTTAGACTGGAGCGAGGGAGAGAGAGAGAGAGAGATCCAACAGATACAGGATCGATATGAAGAGGGCGTGAACGAAATAGCGAAAATTTTCTATATACTTTTAGGAGTTGCTGTTTTATAGAAATTTTAGTTTTAAGCGTTCTTTAATAGAAATGTAGAATATTTTTGCTATATCTTTTACTGAGCATATATAGTTTGTGGCCGACAAGTTCCGAGAATGCCTATTAGAGGGTCTGATGGTAAGATCGATCGTAGTTTTGTAGATAAGCTGGAATGAACATATTTAACTGAAACTGGATACTACGTTGTACGCCATCAATTACGCCAGCAATTCATCAATTAATAAATGCTGGTCACTTAAATTCCCCAAATCAGATGGATCAACGGATTAAAAAAGGTAGCTAGCAGAAACGTAGCGGAAGCGGAATGTATTCCACGTGCCTCTAACCGTTCATCATTGGATACACTTGCTCGATAAAAACCAACCCTACTGTCTACGGTATTAAGACTTTAGAAGTCGAAGTGTATCCACCAACGCGGCACTGTGGCGTCGACTGTAAGACTCATTTTTAATTTCCTAGCATTCTGTGTTATTATGGTTCTGTCCGGAAAAGTTTGCCAGGTCTTAGGTACACAAATAATATTATAATACAGCGGAGAGTTGCCAACTTCGCAGGACATATCAAAAATATATAAACCTATTATAGTGCACAAGTTTGTGCGCAAACAGAAGAACATTCTATTCCGTTACCCTTTTTAATTTAATTGGACGGTTATGCGACACGACATGGGAGGTATAAAATTTTGGACGACGGCTTTTCTAGATTCTTCGATTTGCTATTAGGGGGCCTTTCTTGGAAGAAAATTCCCATCAGGACCATAATTTTACTTATCAAAGGCGCTGAGGCTGCGTTTGCGTTTGTATATTGACCGACGACGGAATGCTATTTTGTCTCGGAACAGTGCTGATTTCTCCAAATTCCATTGTTAGGGACATTTAGCCTAAACCAATATGGTGCTGAACTCAAAAGAAGACTCGTAGCATTCCGTTGACTAACTACTCTTAGGTGTTCTGCGGGTCCAGTTTCCACAAATTGGCTTGTCAGCTGTTACGATATAAATACTTGATGTCTCGGTAGCATCTTTGATTGTAGGTAATGTGGTTCTCTGTTCAATTTACGGGTAAAGCCGAAAGGAGACAGGATACAGAATATATGACAGAGTATATTAGTCCTTTGTTTCTCGTAATCCTACTCATCGGATTGCACGTAAAAAATGTCCCGCACCGAAGGCTAGTCTCAGTTAATAGGGGTAATTTGACAAGGCGGACATTGTATAACCTGTGTTATGCTTGTACCGGATTTTAAATCTATGGCATCCTATTAGAGACTTGTCTGGAAGAAATCGCATCTGCAATAAGGCGGCCTATTGTGCCACATTTATGTGCTTCAATTTTAACTGTAATCATTTTACTTACTTTACTCAATGAATTATTCATTGGTAATGTGATCAATCGCAGATGATGAGATCACAGGGTTCGAGTCCGTGTTGGGTCATGTGGGTCATCAAATTGTATTAAGATTATTCGGATAGGAAAAGCCCGGAGTAGTAGTCTTTTAGGAAGTTGACGGTTTAACCGCCTCATTTTTAGAGAGCACGCGAAACTGTCAGTCATATTGATTTACTGACCCATCAGAAGATCGGGAAGATTTGGAGACTATCAGTACTGGTGCACTATTATTACACCAAGCGGCACACATTCAAGACACAATAGTTAAACGATGGCATCTGCCGCATATTGGCAGGTCGCCAGTTCAAGGGTTAACGTACTTGATGATTATCAGTGAGCGTTTTATATATAAACAATAGATATCGAATGACATAAATTAAGACTGGACTAGGAAGCACTTTCAAGGATTTCGTTATTATTGACGAGGAAGAAGAGGCTCTTTCCCATTCTGTTATCTTAATTTTTATAATCAGAAGTTGATTAACGTACATGGCCAGTGTGCGTTGACATTGTCCGTTTTAACAGTTTAGGCAGCAGCGGCTTACTTGCCACTTTGTGCCCCGGATTCGATTCTCGGACGCGATAGGCGAACTATTTGGGTGACCCATACGTAGTTTTCGGAGTCTGGGTGTATTTGTTATATTTGTGAAGTACCCCTCGACACAGTGATTATTAGTATACCTAGTGCGGGCGTTGCCTTAAACAAAAACAGTAAATCCGTCTAGAAACTACTTAAAATTAAAAAAATAAATGGTCCGTGTGTACACGAATTTCCTTTTACAATCAATGTGTTGCGTAAAGTTTTATTACTTTACACCAAAGTGAGAACAATGTTGTTTTCAGTCTGTTTTATAGTTCTTGAGAACAGTCGATGTAGACAGAAAGATAAACGCGCTCCATATTTTATTCAGCGAGCAAAACAAAGGAATAGTGATGTGATGTTTTATGTTGGTCTCGTGTTTCACAGGAATTTATAAGAGAATATCTAATGGATCGAAATATAAGACATTTACAATGTAGTGCGATTTAGTATTCGAGTTCCTTGCTCTTTTGGGACTCTTAACTCTTAGTAAACCGGCCAAGTGTAGGAGCCGGTTTTTTTTAAAATAAGAACACGGCCTGACTAGGGAATCTAATCCCTGTGTCCCGGAGTACCTTACAAACATACAATAGACGGACACAAATTACATCCAGGCTCAAAACAACTATTTATGGGTCATACAAATATTTGTCCGGCGCGGGACTCCAACCCACGACACGCATTAGCGAGGCGACTGTCTTAGCCGCTGCGCCACACGTGCAGTCAACTTGATTTGGATTTGCACATGAAACGTTCTATAGAGACTATAGTAATTTATTCGTTTAATTTTTGTTGTTAAAGCTGTTATAACCCACATTCTGTGAAAATTGTAACTATCCACCTGCTCATGAGACAGACAGAAGTCTGTATGTTGGGACGGATAGCGGAGACATAGTAATATAGTTCCGTTGGCACTCTTTGGGCATGGAACTCACGTAAATTTGGGCGCTTTGAACGTAAGAGCGGCTTCTTCTTTTGGTTCTTCAGCCTGATGTCGTTCACTGCTGGACATGGGCCTTGTCTATTTCATGTGTCTATGTCATGTGATACATATGTTTTTTTATTATCTCCACAAATTACAACGTATTTTAACAAAAATAGTGTTGACAAACTATAGAGCATAAAGTAACTCGTGGGAGATCTGGAGTCTAAACTAAGCTGAGGCCTGTATCTTAGCATATGTATGTACTTCTTCTAATTTTGGCTAATGCTAGCTAGTTTCCACCCGCCCACTTCGCCTGTGTATATCAAAACCGCCATTAAAATTTATTTTTCAATCCTTAGGGAACAGTATTTGTTCTGTATCTGAGATACCCTTTATAACATCAGCTAACTGCCAGTAAAGGTTCATCAAAACTGAAAGTCCCATCAATATTGGTAAAGCAGTTTCGAAGAATAAATGAAACGAGAGACGGACAAAACTTTAAAGAATAGTTTTGTAGTTGTAACAACTGTAATTATTTTACATAGTTGTTATTTTGATATTACCAACAGACGCTCTAATTAAATTTGTTTTTTTATACAAGACACAGGCGTATTTAAATGTAAATATACTTTAATGGCTATTTGAAAGTCTGCCTTCTCTAGTAAACCTCGTTAGCTCCAGGTACATGTATTAATTATTAGATTCTGTACTGAATACATAATAAAATAAAAATGGTTACATTATTCAAAGCGTTACACGACACTTCACGCTTTTTTCCTTTTATGATTTCAGACGTTTCTCTTTCCTTCCAATGAATAATTTATTTATGACAGTGCGTACTCAAGGTTGTCTATGGTCAAACAGACAATATTTATGCCTTACTAGTATTGATCACGGGGTTCTATTTGTTCTCTATGTCTCAACATATTTTAACGCGCCTAAAATAATAGTGATCTTGTTCGAATTTCTTTTTCGGTGGGAAATCTCTACAAATAGTACACACAATATTAATATATATTGTTTTGTTTTCTGCGTTTTATACAAGGTAAGTATTAGCCCTACTTCCCTCGTACATCCGAATGACGCACAATTTAGACCAGCTTGGCGAGACTGGTTACCTCCGAGGTGAGGACCCCAATGCAGTGCAAGTTTCAATAAAGTGTGAAACGGACACTGGAATTTAAGTTCTTTATGAGGCCGCTGCCATGTTCCTAACAATAGTAATATCCTGGGAAATTATTCACACACCGCCATCTGATCTCATAATTCGAAATCAGATGGCAGACTCAGGCCAAACAGACATTTTCATACACACAAATATCTGTACAGGGGCTCTACCGGGTAAGTCGCCGAACATCGTTTTCGTGAATGGCGTTCAAACAAATGAAGGTTAAAACTGACTTAATCGATCTTTAAATCGGCTTCAACGTTGACAATCGATTACGGACCATTTATGACGTCACATGTGGACATGGAAGCCGATTTAACCATTGAGTAAGTCATTTTTAACCTTTATTTATTTGAACGCCATTCACGAAAACGATGTTCGGCGACTTAGCCGGTAGAGCCCCTGGGTGGGAATCGAAATCGAACCACGACCTGCGACGTGAAAGGCAAGTGTCTACCAACCACGCTAACCGGCCCGTCAAACTGTATAATTTATAATAAAACATTTTAAACGCATTAACCAGAATTGACTTCAATTCTCGCTTCGAATTCTCCTTTAGGTATGTGTTCTATTGACTGAAAACGGGTGCCTCGAAGAAAAATTCGGCCGGAGCCATGTCGTGTCCCACTATGTATCTATTTTATTATAATGATTTTGTGCCAGTCGCAGCAGCGAGGGTGTCCTATCAGGGATCTAGGGGGAGATCTTCAAATTGAAAACAACACGGGCAAATTGCACAATAACAATTACGTATTTTATTTTCTTCATTTCTCTATTATAACGAGTATCCAAAGCGGCATTATTAGGATCATACCAAATTTGACTAGGAAGAGTTGGGAACACTGAGAGATGAGACCCTTTAAACAGTTCAAACACATTCCAACTTCAAAATCTATGTACAGCTATTAAAAAAAGAACAGGTTTTCTAGCTTCTAAAGAGGTTTTATAGGAGGGTAATATCGGATAATATAATTACATTTCTATTTAGGTATGTGCGTACTATAAGCATTGTTCAGGGCTCGTAGACAAAGAATGGAATACATGATATCATACATTGACTTGTTTACTCCGTTACATCACTGCAATAAAGCTAAGACCACTCATCGGTGGCTAAATATAATCTAATCGATATTAGATCGATTAATTTTAAATGCACTCGAAAAGTGCTTTGTAGTTTGATAGATGCGATGGAGAAATGAGGTTACTTGAAGAAACAAAAGAAATTCCTTTGGGATTCGTTAGCCTGTAATAGGCTTGCACTGCTTTATACATTAAGAGATGAGCGAACGCCCACGCTGTCTAGCGCGCACTATTGTGCACCTCCCATTTGAGTTCGAACCTCGACTCAGGGCGGTTACTGACGTGGACAGGCATGAGTTTAGTTTTTATGGACGCTTTGTGCAACTGTCGCTCTACGTTGTTTTATATGGTGGGTACTTTTGGCCGGCGAGTACGATATATAGGATTGTGTATGGTCATGACAATTTCTAATAACTTGTTCTTGGTAAGTTGTGATATCGTTCCTTTGGTATGAAATCATGTGACACTTGCTTACTTATAAAAAATATTCAGTGAAAACTGCTATGTAGAATTTTAGGATTTTGAACGAGCATAATAATATATCATAACTGTATATGAGTATTGGATAACTGAGTTGAATTTTAACCTCCCATATAAGTTTTATAACTCTGAATCCTATTCGTCTGCGGCATCTTTGTTCAGAAACGGTTGAACCGAATTGACGGCAGATTTTTGATCCTTTATTGAGATAAATCGATGGTTCGTAGATATTTGCTCAGTATTGCTCATTACCAATTTAAAAGTTCCCGCCTTTTTTGGGTCGCCGTTATGTGATACTAGAAACAGGTTATTAAATATGCAAAAAGTTATCAGTGTTTTATTTTTATTCTTAAACAAACGTTGCTTTGTATTTTAGATAGATATATTTAGCGCTTTAGTATACGCATTCTAATTGCCTTCATTTGTAGAACTTGTGTATATTGTACGAGATCTCTCGTCTCTATTTTTACACCCATATGTTAAACATTTTTATTAAAGTGCATATGTAATGGAAGTTTACATTTAAAAGAGGGTGATTTGAAGTACATGTCTGCCTGGGAATCTGTGTTTCTCTTGGCTATCGTAATTTGAAAAATCTTAAAAGAAAAGAAGATGAGACAGTAGATATAATACAAGATTCATCTATATTACATGGTTTGTGTAGGATTCATAACGCGTATTTATTATTTGATTGTGCTAATCAATATTTTGATGTTATACGAACATTGGTGCCAAACCATATAATATAACCTTAACAATTGTGGATAATTCTACACAACATCACGAACGGATTACTAACCAAATCAGTAACATCAGTCGTCATCATGATGTCGTATCATCATTATATTAGCAATCATCACTACTAAAGTATTTTATGTAACATCTAAGTGAAAACATGTAATTGTATGTATTGGTTATAACATAATGTCTTTATCATTATGTTATAGCCAATTACATGATTACATACAGCCTTATTAATGTTCAATAGCTGTAAGTTTTATAGATTTAAAAATCAAATATCTATTTTGATAGGCAACACATTTTGACTGAAAATTTCTTCAATAAACCTAATATTTCTTACAGTCAAATGAACGTAGAAGTAATGTCGTCGTATCTCGTATGAATAGCTAACTTTATCACTACTCGATGACGTCAGAAGAATAACAATGTAGCTACAGAACTAGGTCTCTCAGACCCATCATCATCAAATTTTTCTTCCATTCCTATAGAGGTCAGTCGTCGGCTCCCATTTCAACGAAGGCGGTAAACTTTCTGCATTATACGTTTCATTTTACCTCAAAACTCATAGATAATACCTGACTGTGATAGTTAGATGTCAGATACTGTTGGATCTGAAGATATATAATGAATATAAATGTTCTCTGGGATCTGGGACCGATTCTGTAATGTTTTCTGAGTCACCGAGTAACAGAGAAATAAATCTTAAGTTAGCAACAAAGATTTGTCCGCGGCAATAGCATCCGCGACCTCCCAGAGGACGTTGCAACTGAGTAACGCCTGATTATAAATAAAACATTTTATTGGAGTGTTGAATAGTATATGTTTGTATGCATGACACCACTTCGGGATTATTCTTCTGACTAAAAATGTATCCACAACCAATCAATTTTGAAATAAATCGCTGCCAACTGTGGTATCTTACTTTCCTTTGGAACAAGAAACACCTTCTTATGAATTGCTATGTTACTAGGATGTTGCCACCAATGTATAACTAGGTTAAATTGATCATTTAAGTTTTGCTACTCAAAATATAACTATTTACAATAAATATTTTATATTTTTGCAAATGAAATCGCGTTCTAGTAAACGCCCTAGCTCGACGGAGTCCTATTGCCCAGGCACCCGAAACAAAAGTAGACGTAGAAAGGAGAGTAGGACCATTGTTGCCGGGATAATACTAATTTAGAAATTTATAACAAGCTTTTCTTTGTTCCAAATGTAAGTTAGGTAATGGATTTCCAAATACGTCTATAGAGGTTTCGATTTATTTTACTATGCAAGCAATTGGTAAGCCGTGGGACGGCATCTCTTAATAATCTGCAAGTGGGTTAAAATACAGACCAGGAAGACGAGAGGCGATCTGGGTGGTGTCTCGCCCAACAAATAGGGCCGTGGATGATGAATCCACGTGCTGGGTTTTCTGCTGCGTGCCCATATAGGGAGGTGGCGTATTCTCGTTCCCGCGCCCGCGTCGTGGGATCATTTTCCGCTATGAATGTGTGCCAAAGGGATCCCGAAGTTAAACTGCGGTGAACGCCTGGTTCACCCTTATCGTATTTGATGAGATTTTATTGGCGTATGCAAATAAACCCCCAAGCCAGCAAAGCGTATACTGGCTTAGCTGACTTTAGTCTGGGAGTCCACAAACCCATTGTATCTCCTGCGTTAGCCGTAAACATGATTACCTTATATAAAAAAGATATCGAACTTAAAATAGAAAACGCCTACTCTTTACTCTCCGCCACACTGGCGACAGATCCTTGGTATACACCGATCGGCGAGGCCTATTACAGTCCACTAGCGCTGCCAATCGAAAAAATGTCATAACTCCTAAATAGAATCAAAAATACAAAATATGTTCTATTATTACTGTGGAAAAGGCAATAACGTAATTGTATAACACCTTATCAACACTTGAAATATAGCATTTTAGCTATATCGTGCATTCAAAACATAAACGGCCGTTTTTGTTACAAATGCACGATTTAGGTAAACAGTTTCAAGTGTTGACAATGTGTTATAAAATTACGTTATTGCCTTTTCTACAGTAATAATAGACCACATTTTGTATTTTTGATTCTATTTACGAGTTATGACATTTTTTCGATTGGCGGCGCTAGTGGACTGTAAATGGCCCCTTAAGCAAACTGTTCTAGGAAATATATTCTAGTTTCGCTATTTAAAGTTCACCACAGGAAAATTAATTACATTTGGGAATCTACGCAATAATTAAGTGTAAAGTCATATTACTACATACATATCGCGTCGATGTTGGAATTCCCTTCTATATATAAAATATTGGAACATGTATACAAGTATGACTATGCCGGGAAGTTAGCGTTCATGTAATTGAAAAGTTGAGTGGTTTATGTCCGGCTTTGTGTTTCGGACGGCATGTTAACTGCCAGTCCCGGTTTTGTCACAAAAAGACAAAACATGGTACTAATAGGTGACCTATCAAATTATGATCTTTTTTAACAAATCAGTAAGGTGGAATGTTTTCAGTTTCATCGGTCTTTCTCTATCAAACAAATCAAGGAGGTCATCAATTCGACTGTTAATATTATTTTCGATCATTTGTATCTTGTTTGCGAATTTGATTTTAATAATATTTTTTATTCGACATGTAATGCTTATGGAAAGTCACATACCAATTATGTTTACACCGATTATTCCAGCGAAAGATTGATACTCTTGGCCGAATCCAATATAAAAGTACCTAATTACGTGGTCACGTCAGTTTTAATCATAATAGTAAATAAATAAATAATAAAAGGTTTTTTTTTGCACGTTGACTTTAAAAAACCGCTTGTAAATAGTCAGAACATGTTTGTAGTAATATATAATTAATAGTAACCCTAGTGTCAAAATAGTTCAAGTCGGCCTCTGACATGGCTTTAATACTGTTATCTTACTAACGACTGAACCGCGACCGACAGTTTAACGTGCCCTGCGAAGCCCTCCGAGGTCCAGAAATTAAATCACTTTGTCGGTCACCCATTTATAGATTAACAGCATGCTTAACCTCACCGATCAGTTATGAACCAGTGCAGTGAGGTCCTTTGACTATCTACTATATAAAAATAAGTCGGGTTTTCCTCCCTGACGCTATAACTCCAGAACGCACGAACCGATTTCCACGGTTTTGCATTCGTTGGAAAGGTCTCGGGCTCCGTGAGGTTTATAGCAAAGGAAATTCAGGAAAAATTTCAACAGAAAATTGAACGCGGGTGAAACCGCGGGGCACAGCTAGTGAGCGTATAAATAAAATTGCCTGGTACCTTATGAGGTCATTCTCATAAGGAACATTGTCGTATCTTTTGCAGGTCACACAAATAGGCACATAGAACCTATTTATTTTGTAGAGAAAGCAACTGAACAATAGACTTAACAGGATATCACTTAAGTGTGATTCATCTAAGTGTAACTTGATATTAGCTTTGCGTCATTTTTAGGCGACCTTCTTATAAAATGCGTTACTTCTTAATCCAATTTGAAGAGGAGAAGGTTTCTCAATTTGACATTAGTGGTATATGCTTCGCGTTTTTATCGGTATTTGTAAAGTTATTTTGACAATTCTTTTTTTTGCGTCGATATGATTGCAAGATAGTAACATATAGATTATTTAAATCAGTAAATAATCCCATGATAGTGGAGAAATGGTTAAATTGGTGTTGTATTTTTCAAAAAAAAATTGAATCCAATCAATGGGCATCAATGGTTAAGGTACCTCGGTAAATGTGTTTTGGCTTCAATTTCCGCGCAGGACTATTCGTGTGAGACCCATGGAGAATTGTTCTGAGCCTGGGTGCTTTGTCTGTGAATTTCATGTACGTAATGCCATCGCGATACAAAGATTTATAATTATAGTGCGGGCGCCTTCTTTAAACAAAAGTTTGCAATTTGCTATATACGTAGGTTATATTGTGGCTTTTGTCTAGAAGTTTTCTTTTTTGGGTTTTTCTAATTGTCGCCTATCACTATAATTATATATTTTTTATGCTTTGGGACTACGTCCATCTATATTTGCGTACGCATACCTTTCTCGTAACCTAAAGCTACTAAGCCCTTCCCTTCTTTTATAAGGTAACTGATGCTTATTGAATCAACAAATGTGTTTGCCGGTAGATGGACAGACATTAGGCGAATATGTTTGGTTTTCTGCGAAAGAAAGTATGCAAGGATGTCCCTTATTTTGTATTGAATTTTATATGTAACCCTAAAAATAAATAATGTAATTGTTTCTATGTTAATTAATGTAATTGGTTATTAACCGTTTTATTTTAACTATAAATAAATAAATAAATAAACGAATTCAGGCTTATCTATACTTGATTCAACACTATAATGTTAGGGTTTATTAGCACATAGATATACACTTGCTCTTACTGGTCCATAAGTGATTGGCTATGCTAAGCACCTTGGTACGCGATCAGTCTATGGGTGTTTGCAAAGTGTTTTGATTTCCGTACATGGGGTGCACGTCAAGCTAATTCCCCCGGTCGTAGTCATTCATCATCATCATCATCACAACACTTACTGGACAGCCACTGTCACTTTGTTTTTGGGCTATTGTGTCTTAAAGAGCAATTAAGCGAGTTTCTCACCGAATGAGTTCACCAGTAGCCTCTAATATTTACACGTATTTTAACTGGGACTTGGATTGTGCTTTAATAATAAAGATAACATAACTACATTTTATGCTGAAACAACATGCAGTGCTCATAGATCTATAGATTTCAGGGTTCTTTTGTGTGGCTGTTTATGTAACTACAATTTTTAGACAGCTTAGTCACACACCATTCCGTGTTAACAACTATCTTAATTTGATGATATATTTAACCGTACTCGTTTATCCTGTTCCAGTGTACATAGCCCTCCGACTAATGCAGGCGGTCACAGCGCGGGTCAACGATGTTTGCCTGCGGTACTTGGACAACTCCCGCCTGGACACACTTCCTCCTCCTCCGCCTCTTGAACAAAGAGATTTAAAGACTGTCTCATGTGCCACTAAAAACTCACGACGGGTGATGGAAGATAGACATATAGAGATTGGAAACTTAGAAGCTTTATTTGGTATAGAGGCAAGTATTAATTTTTATTAGTACCACTATTGTGATTATGTCATCCCTCAGTGGGATATACTTCGTCCTGTTTTGCTCCATGAATTATGTTTCTGGTACCAATAAAAACTTGATAGTAATTTAATACGGACGAAATGTAGAAGCTATCCTAAAGGTAAGTTTTATTTTAAGTAGGTACTCTTAGACATCTCGTTTAGCGATAATCGAGCAAATACCGACTGCACACTCTTCTACTTCCCCCGCACCAACCCTATAAATACTTTACTACTGTTTTGTTTTAGAAGTATTATTTTAGATGCTAATTGACATTACCACTTCCATTATATTTGGATAAATCACGGCTAGACGCTCTAATTCTGACCAAGCAACTTGAATAAAAATTCACGATTGTGATTATCACATGGTAAGAAAGAACTTGTCGAGTAATGGATTGCGAACTTGTAGAGATTGGGAACAAAGAGGCCATATTTGGTGTAGAGTTAAGCATTATTTTACTAGAGTTAGACCACGCGAGTTTTAAACAATTCGGCTGGACAAATTACCTTCTTTTGTTTAAGATACATTTTTTAGGTAGTAAGTAAACTATACTTTGTGACAAACACTTATGTCGTTACTACGGCATTATTTATTACAAGGTAGATCTTAGAATATGGATAGAACCTGGTAATAACTGAAATTATAAAGTGAATCGTTCTGGTCTCATATTTAATGTGGAGATCTGTTGCAGAAATTTTCAACAAATTATGAAATATGTTAAAATATTTCGCTATAAATGCAAGTATGTTAACTGATATTTTGACACGTGACTTGGGATATGCAGAAGCCAGATGTTCATATCATGTTTTATATTTTTCACTCATTATATTTCTAAAATTAACGCTTTGTTACCTGACTTATTTAAAGCAAATAAAGACAAAGATTCAAATTCAAATTCATTTATTACTTCTTACAGGTTATTTACAGTGTTATAGCTGTTATCCTGTTTTTCCTACTGTGGCAACACTAACGCTAACAGCTGATTTTGAATGTCCTTAATTAATTATTGAATTTTGTTTAATTTTCATTGTTTAAAAGCCCAAATCTAATTAAATCACTGAGTAATTAGTATAGTTAACGTGTTAAAATAATTATCTATAGTGTTTTATATGTTAAATTTGTGATTATATTGTGACAGTTACCGGCACATTTGCATGGACTCCTAAGGTAAAAACCACTGTATTTACTCGCAATCTAACAACAGAGCGTGTTAACTTTGATTTTATTTGGCAATTGTTATAGATGAAAGTTACTTTCAATCAAGGTTGTTGCGTATTATCACAGTTGTTCTATACGTTGACATAACCCCATTCCAGTTGATTTTAAGTACATTTTATTATAAACAATGTCTGGCATTACCACTCGTGGGGCTTTGGCTCGTCAAGCTGAAGAAAACCTACTAAAAGCTTTGAAGGAACTACAGGACTCCAAGCAATTGTGTGATTGTTATGAGAAAGAGCGTGATGATAATGAAAGAATACTGTTAGAGTCATCTGAACAGGTGAGGATATTAAAAAGTCAATTGTCACAGCTACATGTACAATATACGGATGCTATTGAAGCCCGGGATCAGCTCCAAAACATCATAAATGGATTTGATCAATGTCGTATTGAATATGACTTTGCATTGAATAAATCCTATCATTTGGAACAACAACTGCAAGAGACCAATAATGAAATAACAGCATTAAGATCTCAGTTGGGAAAATTAAATAACAACTTAATCACCTGGCAGAACCAAACACTTTATGATGAGTTGGTGGTCAAGGATGCTTCCATGGTTTCTGTTGCAGCCAATAACCAGCCCCATTTCACATCACTCCCCACAAGAGATGAGGATTTCATTAATATAAAATCAATGGCATTTAATGGCTGTAGCAAAACTAAATTCAAAAAATACCAAAAAATTAACAAATTCATCAAAAAGTCCCAAAAATTAGTAAAATTCTTCTTTAAATATGATAGTCAAAACAGGGAAAGATTGGAATTAATAGAAAAGTTGAATTTGTATACTATAAAATTAAAAAACAGTACTTTAAAATACAATTGTGATATAGAAAGTCAACAAAAAAAAATTGACTTTCTTCAAGATGAGCTCAAAAGAATAACAATAAAGTATGAACTGTCCGAAAAACAGTCGCTTACCTGTTCCTTGCTAGAAAAACAGTCTCCTAATTTACTGAAAACAAATAATAATAATAGTAATAGTTCCCCTAACCAATCTAAAACTTCACATAACAGGTCATTAGCTCATAGAATACACACAAATAATGTAAAAATAAATTTTAAGTCTGAAGTGACAATATTCAGTGATGAAATTGGTCAAAACTTAGGGCGGTCATTATCAACAGCAGGACATTCAAATATCAATTTCTGTATGCCTGGAGCCTCTAGCCACCATATCTTCAAAAAAGTTTTTGAACATAAATTTAATAATCCTGGTAATCTGATTCTTTTAATGGGAAATAGGGGTAATTTGAATAAAAAATCACTTGTACAGTATATTAATCATTTAAATTGTTTAAATATAAGTAAAGTTGTTATATTCTCATTTCCCTATAGTGCTAGTTTGTCACAGGAGGAAAATATGATTAGATATAACTTGAATCTAACTTTACACACATTATCAACCTATATGCAGGAGAAATTACATGTAATTGACATTAACACCTTTGTTAAGAAACCTTTTTACCTGACAAAAGATAACTATTGCTATCTTCCTAACTATTGTACAAGACAAATAGCTTCATCGCTATGTTATTTCTTTGACATTTCAGCCAGGAACTTGGCTAAACCTTTAGCTAGAAGTGAGATGTTTGGCCAAGTACTGAGTACTGAGCAATGTACCGTTGACATAAATAATTCCAGTTGTATGCCTACTGATGATGACAATTTGAATATATCCAATTCAAATGACATTTATATTCAAAATAATTTAAATTAAATAGTATGACAATAGAGGATTTCTCTTGCATAATACCAAATTCTGGTCATGGTTCTAATGTGAGTTTAAGTGGGAAGGCAGATCCACATGATGTAATAAAAAAAAATTTGAAACCATCAAACATACATGATAAAGTCAATAAATATACTAAAAAAAATTGTATTAACCTGGTGCACCAAAATATTCAAGGTTTGATGGGAAAAGAGCTAGAATTGGAGCTGTTTTTGAATTGTAACAATATAGATATTTTATGTTTAACTGAGCACTGGCTAAAACTCCATAAATTCATTTTCAGCTTCAATAATCACCAGGTTGTAAGCTCGTTCATCAGGGAAAAATATATTCATGGTGGCTCTCTAATTCTAATAAATAAGTTGTTAAAGTTTAAAGAAAGAAGTGATGTTGTGAGCCTCTCTGTTGAGCGAGTTGTAGAGATTTCATGTGTTGAGTTGGAGCAATTTATTGTTTTGAGTCTTTACAAACCTCCTTGTGCACCATTTGATACTTTTTCAGATATTATGGAGGATGCATTAAATAAATTATCTAACAGCCATAAAACAGTTATTATTTGTGGAGATTTTAATATAAATATTTTGGAGAAAAGCACAATAAGTTGCAATTTATTAAATTTGTTTAAATCCTATAATTTATATCACAATTTTACAGAACCAACTAGAGTAACTGCTACAAGTGCTACATGCATTGATAATATATTTAGCACTGTAAAACCTTTATTTAAATCAATAATCAATAAAATTCAGTCAGATCATTCAGGTCAGTTGGTAACTTATTCAAATGCTCCAAAAATTAAAAGAAAACTTATAAGCTATATTCCATTTAGTGAAAACCGCTTAGACAAATTTAAATGTAATATAGTAAAACAAATAGCATGGCTGCCCTATCATGATAATCCGGATCACTTGTACAACTCTTTATTCAATTTGATTAATGATGAGTTCTGCACAATGTTCACACCCAAACAACTGTCTGTAAGTGACCGTCTGGTATTCAGTGATTGGGCAACTCCAGGCATCTATAAAAGTCGGAATCGGTTGTATGAATTGTATGAAGAAAGATCCCATAATCATAATACAGAGTTTCAAGAATATGTGAAACAATATGCCAAAACATTTAGACGAGCCTGTACCGCTGCTAAATCTTTGCACATAAAAATATACTTAAATCTTCTACAAATATAATCAAAACTACTTGGAAGATAATTAATGCTGAGACAGGTAAAACAAAAATACGTAGTCGTGATTTTAACTTAGTAATAAACAACATAGATATTCAAGGCGATTTGGAGATTGCGACTGAGTTTGAAAAATATTTTTCGAATATTCCAGTCATACTTACTAACTCTCTTTCATGTGCTTCTACATCTGCTGAGCAGATACTCAAGCAAAGCGTAGGGTCGTGTGACACAGTTTTTGAATTTTCGGTGGTTAGCCCTAAAGATATTTTAAATGCTTTCAAGAGTATTAATATGAAAAACACAAAGGATCTGTGGGGTCTATCTGTTAAGACTGTTTCATCAATTATTACTATAATCGCCCCACACTTAGCTACTGTGTTCAATTGCTGTGTTGCATCAGGTGTATTTCCTGACTTGATGAAGTATAGTAAAATCATTCCTTTGTTTAAAGCTGGTGATACTTCAGACCCTTCAAATTTTCGACCTGTTTCCGTGCTGCCCACTCTTAGTAAAATATTTGAAAAGCTTATGCTTAGCCAGCTGCTCAGACACTTTAATATACATAATTTACTACACCGGAAACAGTTTGGATTCACAAAGGGTTGTTCAACCATAGATGCAGGGGTCAACTTATTAAAAAGTATATTCGCGGCGTGGGAAGACTCGCAAGATGCATTAGGTATCTTTTGCGATTTGTCCAAAGCGTTCGATTGCGTTCATCATGATACTCTGGTCAGAAAATTACACCACTACGGTATTAGGAACAAGGCTCTCGAACTTCTGACTTCTTACTTGGGCAATAGAATTCAGAAGGTCGAAATAAACGGTAAAATATCTCCGGGATCTCCAGTGGTAATGGGCGTCCCACAGGGGTCAATTCTGGGCCCATTTTTGTTTTTAATTTATATAAATGACTTACCTTACTACGTAAGGGATAAGCATGAGATTGTGTTGTTTGCAGATGATACTTCCCTGACGTTCAAAATAAACCGACAATTAAGCAATTTTGACGATGTTAATGATGCAATCTCTAAAGTTGTTCATTGGTTTAATGCCAATAATCTTGTGCTTAATGATAAGAAAACTAAAGTCATTAAATTCACTACACCGAATGTGAAACAGGCGACAACCAATGTACAACTTAATGGAGCTAGGTTGGACCCTGTTGAATCAACTGTGTTCTTGGGTATCACTATTGACTCAAAGCTACAATGGAGCCCACAAATAGAAAAACTGTCCGGCAAATTAAGTTCTGCAGCATATGCAGTGAAAACTATTAGACGGCTGACTGATGTTGACACAGCTAGAATGGTTTATTTCAGTTATTTTCATAGTGTAATGTCCTATGGAATTCTTCTCTGGGGTAGCTCTGCTGACATTGACACCATATTTATATTGCAAAAAAGAGCTGTAAGAGCTATCTATAATCTTGGCCCGAGAGTGTCTCTAAGAGAAAAATTCAAAGAGGTCAACATTCTAACTGTACCATCTCAGTATACAGGGTTACAGGTTAAGTCGACCTAGATCCTTTAAGAGGTGATAGTTTCCATAATTCCCGACTGATTTGTCTATGAAACACCGTACCCCAAACTTAACCGTTTTCAAGATATTGGACTTTGAAGCTTTTTTGAAAAAAAAAACGGTTTTACATCTATTGGCCTATATTTTTTTGGGTTTTTTGCCTCTAATTTATTTGTGTTTCCGATTTTGTGTAGTAGATAAGTTGCTTTATTATTCTCAACACTAAAATAGCAGTTCACTGAACTGACTGGGTCGTAGTAGACGATTGATAGTTATAAATTGAAATAAATTCGTAAAAAATAATTTTTCTTTCTGTAATAATAAAAAAAAAGTCTATGACAGTTATGCTGCAGATGTGCTTAAAAATATCTACATTTCATCAGCTATCCAACAAGGTATAACAAGCTAGGGTATTATTATAATTCTTAGAAAAAAACTTCGATGAAAGGCTCTCGGGTAGTAGTAGTAGTAAAGATAACGTGTTTCCTTGCGTTACTTGTTGCGCCTATTGTTCTTCATGGGACTGCGGTGCGTGCAAGCGAGATATCATACAATGTAATTAGGTGTGAGCGAGAAAAAAAAACCACAGCCATTTTGTTGTTATTGTTTGGTTAGTCTGCTTACGCGATTCGTCTGTAGTAGATGCGATTCTTAGTGCTCTTGGTTTTTCATTCGACTTGGCTTGGATTTCTGGACTGTTTCTTTCAAATCGTGACTGTGCTTGCAAACTGGACTATTGATTTGTGCTTCTGATTTGGAACTGTTGAAGATGACGACCTACACGAACGAGGAATATGCTGATATTTTGATTTGTTATGGGTACTGCAATTGTGTATCCGCACGAGCTCGTGATGAATACATATCACGTTACCCAGGCCGCCGAGTACCGGATGTTAGTGTCTTTGACGGAGTTTACCGACGACTTCGAGAGACTGGCTCTGTTTCGAGGCGACGAACAGACTTGGGTAGACCACGTGTCAATGATGATGATGAAGAGCAAGACAATGAAATAGTTCGACGGTTTAGATTGGATCCAACTACTTCGACCAATATTGTTGCCCGAGAACTTGGACTCTCGCAGTGGAAAGTATGGTTTACGGTGAATACTGCCGGCCTCTATCCTTATCATTACACGCCGGTACACACCATCGAAGAAGGAGATCCTGTGAGGAGGTTGGATTTCTGCAGATTCATGCTCAATGCAGATTTAGAAGATCCATCATTTTTTAAAAAGATCTTGTGGACAGACGAGTCCAAATTTGATAAAGACGGCATAACCAATTACCACAATGTTCATTATTGGGCCCCAAAAGTTCAAAGAAATCCCAATAAGAAGTGGCCAAAGGCATCACAAAGACGATTCAGTTTGAATGTATGGATGGGAATCATATCAAACCATTTGATTGGGCCTTACTTTCTTCCCGACAATTTAAATGGAGAACATTATGAAAACTTTTTAAGAGAAGATTTATCCGACTTACTAGACGACGTACCACTCTATCTCATTCGTGATATGTGGTTTCAACATGACGGTTGTCCTGCACACTACAGGAGAAGTGTCAGAGAATGGCTAGACACTAATTATCCTAATAAGTGGATCGGAAGAGGTGGACCCATACCGTGGCCAGCTAGAAGTCCAGACCTGACCCCCATGGATTTTTATGTGTGGGGACACATGAAGAGTTTGGTGTACAACGAACCTAATCCAATCACATCTGTTGATGTTTTGAGACAGAGAATAATCGATGCGGCAAATGAAATAAGAAGGGGTTTAACAACTGGTGTAGTAAAGAGTGGATTAAGACACAGAATGAGAATATGTGTGCGAAACAGAGGCGGCCATGTGGAACATGAATCATGACTTTCTGTAAAAATAGCAGTAATAGATGTCATTTTGTACCTATTTGGATTGTTTTATTTTGTTTTCTGACCCGTGATAAATTAGTACTGTTATCTTTACTACTACCCGAGAGC
This sequence comes from Pseudoips prasinana, assembly GCA_951640165.1. Taxonomy (NCBI): domain Eukaryota; kingdom Metazoa; phylum Arthropoda; class Insecta; order Lepidoptera; family Nolidae; genus Pseudoips; species Pseudoips prasinana. The sequence goes on along the minus strand of OX621241.1, from coordinate 9,774,431 downwards.
CTTTCATCGAAGTTTTTTACTAAGAATTCTGATAATAACCTAGCTTGTTATACCTTGTTGGATAGCTGATGAAATGTAGATATTTTTAAGCACATCTGCAGCATAACTGTCATAGACTTTTCTTTTATTATTTCAGAAAGAAAAAATATTTTTTGACGAATTTATTTCAATTTATAACTATCAATCGTCTACTACGACCCAGTCAGTTCAGTGAACTGCTATTTTAGTGTTGAGAATAATAAAACAACTTATCTACTACACAAAAATTGCAAACACACGCAGTTAGAGGCAAAACCCTCAAAAAAATATAGGCCAATAGTCATAAAACCGATTTTATCTCAAAAAACCTTCAAAGTCCAGTTTTTTGAAAACAGTTAAGTTTGGGGTATGGTGTTTTATAGACAAATCAGTCAGAAATTATAGAAACTACAACCTCTTAAAGGATCTAGGTCGACTTAACCTGTAAGCCTGTATATATGAAAACTTACTATATGTGCATAAAAATATCGATTCCTTCTGTAAAAGGAGCGATACACATAATGTAAATACTAGATATAAGAATAATCTCATACTGCATACTACCCGTCTCCACAAAATAAGTAACTCTTTTATGGGGCAATGTATAAGATTCTATAACAAACTTCCCAATGATATTAGAGAATTGTCTACGAATAAGTTTAAAAGAATTATTAAAGCCAAATTGTGTAGCAGGGCATATTACAAAATTTCTGATTATTTAAGTGATAAAAGTGCTTGGGATGGAGTTGTTCTGAGTCAACACACATGATTGTAATTAATCTTAAGTATATTTTATTTTAAAAAAGGATTCCTACTGAGTTTTCTGGCAGTGTTTCTCAGTAGCTGCCACGTCATGCACTGCACGGTAGGGTAAAAAAAATATGACGATTCCACATAAATGTCAAATTTTTACGGAATAAACTTACTTTGACTTTGACTTTGACTTTATCATGCGTAATATGTATCGCTTTAACACACCCATAATTTGTACAATATTTTTCTAAAACTAAAAGTTCTAAAAATAATCACCAGACTCCAGATAATCATATATATTATCAATTTATTTTTACAAAAGAAAAAAATTAAATGTCAATATTATAAGGGACAATGTCATATTTATCTTCTCCAGTAACATAAATAATTATTATTAACTTGTTAGGCTTAAGTTAAATATTACGTAGAAAATATAGTTATACGCATGTTTGTAGACGAGCTTAATTTAATAAGAAGTATTCTCTTCTCTTTCAGACGACGGAGCCCACAAGTTTCTACGCAGTATACGACGGCCACGCCGGTTCGGCTGCGGCCACGTACTGCGCGGCGCACCTACACCAGTACTTAGTGGAGAGTCCACACTTCCTCACCGACCTCAGGCGTGCTACGAGAGATGCGTACCTTAGGACAGATGCCGAGTTCATTAGGAAGAGTAACCAAGAGGTTCATACTTATATTTTTAATATTGATATGTGCAGATAAATAATCCCTCATTATTTTTGGGAGGATATGCCATAATCACCACGCATGGCTGACGGGTTGGATGGCCAACCCGTTAGCCATGCGTGGTGATTCTGTTATGTATGTTGGTCATAGTGCTTAGATAGAAGAAGAAGAAGAAGAAGTACACTTTATTGCAAAAATAAGTAATACAAAATAATGGATACAACAAGAAAATTAGCTTATATTAATGCAATTGGCGGCCTTATCGCTAAAAGCGATCTCTTCCAGGCAACCGAATTTTGAATGGACCAAAATTGGAAGAATCTAATGAAGGTAGCATAAGGTGTACTAATTGAAAAGTTATGAATCTAATTAATCTAATACTACGTACATATACATATTATTATGTACTTACGTAATAAGATACATAGACTTTCTCTGGTAGGTATTCAAATGACTTCTACACCCCCATGTCATGAGCTGGGGTGGCGATATTAGTAGCCGTCAACAATAACACCAATTAATTCAATTGCAACCAACTTTAACACTTACTTACTTATCGTATGGGCAGTGGTTACCCTAGTTGTTCAAGCCAGCCAGTAGGACTCTGACATGGCTTCACGTCACTGTTGTCTAATGACTAGAACCGGGACCGACAGCGTAAAATGCCCTCCGAAGCACGAGGACTCTCAGAAATGAAACCACTTTGGCGGTCAGCCATCTATAGAATGACCGCGAGCCTTTTTTTTGTGTGGGTAGTTGACAAGTGTACATCATAATTTTTTCTCTCCACTTATTTTTATTCAAATTAATTATAATCTATAAATATTTTTGAAGTTAAATGTTTAAAAATAGAAGCTAGTTGAGTGTACCTACCGGTCAAGTGTTTTTATCATAGTCACATCCAACTAAGCACCAATAAACAACTTTATAACCACATTGATTCACAATGGACCATATCAAGGGCACTATGGAGCAGATGAAGAAGATGTTTGAGACCAAGATGGCCGAATTTGCATCACAGCTTGAGAAGTCTCCAAGTTCTCCACTCACAGGCCTTGCAGCAGAATTTTCAGCCTTCCGGACCATGGTTTTTGAATTGCTTAAAAATCTACAGCTGCAGGTCGATAACATTGAGATCCAAGCCCGTGCCATAGACCGTCTGGAGATGCAGGGGAGACGGAAGATCCTGTTGCTTCATGGGGTGGCCGAAGACAAGACAGAAGACACCGTGCAAGTGGTCACAAACATTATTAAAGACCATTTAAAAATCTGTGAGTTTCCTCCGGGTGGCATCAAGCGGTGCCATAGACTTGGAAAACCTTCAAGTCCGACTAGACCACGCCCAATTCTCTTCAAGTTGGCTGAAGTTGGAACCCGGGACAAAATCTGGTTCGCCAAGTCTCAACTTAAAGGCTCCGGCATAACCTTATCAGAATTCCTGACCAAAGCCAGACACGATACCTTCATGCTCGCTCGCGAACGCCTTGGAATCCAAAACACTTTCACACAATCGGGAAATGTATACGTAATGTCCAATAAAACGCGCCATAAAGTTCAATTTCTCGGCGATTTGGATAAGTTTTTAACTCAAGAAACTGAAAAGTCAGTTCCTGCACAACCAGCACCGCCGAAGGCTACTACAACCTCAGCGAGGACCAGCAAACGCACTGCCAAGACCAAATGAATTTGTTATCATTGTGATTGATATGATAACACTGGGTGATACATAAGTATTGGTTTGTTTTATCTATGTCTACTGCATGCATACCCTCTTTCACTTATACTACTTTTATTTTTCTTACAATATCGGAGGTTTATCGTAAATAACAAACAACTATCACTGTCACCAAAGAGTATAATAATATATCTATACAGGAACTAACTGTCACTGTCACATTAAATATATTTATCTACTCTTGGTAAATATGTACGTTCTAATTTTGTAGGGGAAGGGTGCGGCGGAGACGGAGTACCTACAGCATTGTTTTTGAAATAATCGTTTCTTATTTATGTAGCTTTTAAATTTCGTTTAGTTTTTATGTATAGTATTGTATAACTGATTCGTTGCCCTGACTTTGAGACTCTGTGTGCCCAAATCACATGCTTGAATACCCCATATTATTGAGTGTTGTTTTATTTTATTTCAGTTATTATTTTTTATTTTTTTTCACCTGATACTCAGTGGCAAAACTTAATCTTTTGATGTTGTTATTTGGGACAGTCGCATCACCACTTCGTGTCCTGGGTTCGGTTCCCGCACACGAAAACTATTCGTGCGACTAATATATATATTTTTTTTGTTTTGTCTGGATGTACTTTATCCGTCAGCTATGTTTTAAATGTAATAAAAAAAAAACTTTTTAGACCTGTTTCCCAGCACTTCATTTTTCTAATATAGGTACTATCTATCTAACTATGTATCACCCAGTGTTGCCAGTGCGTCCCAGTTCCCTTCTTTTTGGGGATTTTCTTTTGGCGTTTTAGTTTAGTTGTTTATTTACTTTCTATGTAAACACTCAACCGGTGGGTGGACTTGAATTTTTTTTTTATTTTAAGTTTTTTTTTCTCTTATTTCTTTTTTATATTTATATATTTATTTTATTAATATTTATTTAAAATCACCATGTCTGAAAGTGATGATAGTAGCGAATATCAAGACTGTATTTCTTCGTCTAGCGATGACCTGAGCTTTTGCAGTATTCCATCTATATCGGAAATTCTTGAAATGCAGTTTTCTGGTGTCTCTCGGAACTTTAATGTGATTCATATCAACGCGCAGAGTATTCCGGCTCATTTTCCTGATATGCTGGTTTCTTTTGACTGTAAGAACGTCCATGCCATACTCATTTCCGAATCATGGCTAAAGCCATGCCTACATGAATTTGTACAGAACGGAGATCCAGCTCGGGTCTGGAAATTTTTTCAATCAATGGGGGTTGGTAGACAACGCCAAACTGGTATTCCCAAAGATATAGATATTAACGAACTAAATAAACATTTCTCGACTTCGTCCAATTTCGATGGGACTATCAAAGCTACCACGCTACGTCACCTTTCTTCTCTGCCTACCCCTAACTATCCCGCATTTGTCTTTAGTCAATTTTCCGCTTGTGATGTTGAGAAGAGTGTACTATCTATAACATCCAACTCTGTTGGATGTGACTATATCAGCCGTAATATGATAATTCCTATCCTCGTTGAAATCCTACCTATTCTGTGTCATATCCTTAATTTTTCCATATCCACTAGCGTCTTCCCATCCACTTGGAAAGATGCTCAAATTACTCCTCTGCCCAAGAAACCAAACCCAGCATCCTTTTCAGAATTTCGGCCCATTTCCATACTTCCTTTTCTCTCCAAAGTCCTAGAACGCCTAATCCACAACCAACTGAATTCCTACCTTTGTTCTAATAACCTCCTTAATCCCTACCAATCCGGATTCCGTCCCGGTCACAGTACCACCACAGCTCTAGTCAATATTACGGATGATATCAGGCAAGGTATGGAGTGTGGAAAATTAACGGTACTAGCGTTGCTTGATTTTAGCAATGCATTTAATACCGTTGATTTTGATATTCTTCTTGGCATACTACGCTCTCTTAACATATCTCCTACGGCAATTGACTGGTTTCGCAGTTACCTGGATGGTCGCCGGCAACGTATTCGCATTGATGATACTATGTCATCCTGGTGCAGTACGACCGCTGGCGTGCCTCAGGGTGGCGTTCTGTCTCCGCTACTATTTTCAATATTTATTAATTCTATTTCCTGTCAGTTAGATTCTTCCTACCACCTTTATGCAGACGACCTCCAAGTAAACACACAAGCTTCATTAGAAACCATCTCAAATGGTGTGGCTATAGTAAATAAGGACTTGGAACATATTTCTTATTAAAGCAAAGCCTATGGACTTCACGTAAACCCATCAAAAAGTCAGGTAATTGTTATTGGCAGTCCGCGAAAAATCACCTCACTTGACTGGTCGCAACTTCCACCAGTAGTTTTTGACAATACTGTTATACCGTACAGTACCACAGTGAGAAACTTGGGGATCTATTTTGACACATCTCTTTCTTGGGGTCCTCAACTGCAACAGGCAAGCCGCAGGTTATATGCAACTGCAGGAGTACTGCGTAGACTGCGGAACTTTCTCCCTACCACCACTAAAATTGCGCTTGCTCAATCCCTCCTTCTCCCAGTACTCGACTACGCAGATGCCAGCTATCTAGATCTCACGGAAGACAAACTTGATAAACTTGAGCGTCTCCAAAACTTCTGCATAAGATTCATATTTGGCCTACGCAAATATGATCATGTATCCGAATTCCGTAAAAAACTCAAGTGGCTCCCTATAAGACTCCGCCGAAATACTCATATTCTCTCCCTGCTTTACAATATTTTGTTCAATCCCGCTAGTCCCCACTATCTTAAGGAAAGATTTGAGTTCCTATGTGATTCACATTTGAGGCCCTTAAGATCATCGGAGAATCTGCAACTTAGAATACCGGGACATTCCACAGATTTCCTCGATAAATCATTTACGGTTCAAGCAGCTCGTCTGTGGAATGCCCTGCCATTGCCTATAAAACGCGCTCAGACTATTACCACTTTTAAAAATTCAGTAAAGAATCATTACCTGTCTCTTTAGATCATAAACCTGCTACTGTTTCTTTTCTTTTTATTATTATTCTCAAATCCTTACGTTTGGTGTACCTTTTATTATTTATTTATAGTATGTATATTTATATATATTATAATATATTATTATTTATGTATTTTATTAACATATATATTTATATATATATTTAGTCTATGTATTTGAGTATCTATTTAAATCGCATTTAAAGTTATTTTACAGTACATTGCTAGCCACTTTTCTCAATTGCTAATCTAGTCCATCCAACGGTTGTCTGGAAGAAATCGCTCTTATGCGATAAGACCGCCAATTGTACATACATTGAAACTATGTCTATACTTATATCTAAATTTTATTCTGTGATGTGCAATAAAGTGTACCTATCTATCTATCTATCTATCTAGTTGCTCAACTTCGCCAATCACTTATAGACCGGTGAGAGTATCTAGCTAATATCATTCATTAATTTGAGACGATATGCTTTAGTCATAATGCTCATAGAGTCGCGTTCTCTGGTAGATATTCAAATGACTTCTACACCAATAACCAATCGTGGCTAATCCTACGAACGGAGTTACGCCACGTTTGGGTTTGTTGTCAATCTATTGAGGAGCGACAGTACAAGATATCAACGCAAAACGCTTACATAGAAAGAACTGCCCCAAATTGCATATGTATGCACTGTGAATAAAACGGCCCATTACTATTCTAAGCATTTTAACCAATTTTACATGTATGTACTAAATATCCAAATGATGTCTAGTGCTAATTTGGTTCGCTAGTGATATCATTATGATTTAAAAACGTCAAAGCAAATCAAGTAACAAGCAAGTTGGAGTGAAATAATTATATATTAGGCAAAAATAGGGATACCTGTGTACCTGGTAGTACGCAGCAGAATTGCTCCGGAAAGACTAAAGAGATTCCAATGTAGTTTTTAGCAATGGTAGATGGTTCTTGCCTATGTTTCAAGGTAACACTTTCTTTCCTTTTCAGAAGAACAATGTTAGAAAGGTTATTATTTTTGCAAAATTAACTTAGTTGGTAGTTCCTTCTTTTTGATTAAGTGTATAATATATAAAATGCCTCGTTGGTCTAGCAGTAGCGTGTTCAACCACATCAATTTAGGTCCTGGGTTCAAATCCCGGGTCGGGCTAAAAAAGTGATTTTGGCATTATTCCGTAAAAATAAATTTCTCAGTATCAGCCCGAAGTCTGGAAGTTGGCGGCATTACACCCCCGTGCCTCGGAGAGCACGTAAAGCCTTCGGTCCTGTAGCTGACCTCTTTCCGGTCGTGTCGCTAATCGTCCCATCGGATCATGGGAGTGATTGAATAGAAAGTGCCCCTGTGTTTACGCACACACTTGTGCACTATAATATGTCCTGCGCAATTGGCTAATCTCCATTGAGAATGGTCGCCGTGGCCGAAATTCGGCCGGGAAGACATCATCATCATCATAATAATTAAGACGGTCACCGTAGCCTAGTTGGTAGTGCTCCTGCCTACGAAGCTGGTGGTCCTGGGTTCGAATCCCGGTAAGTGCAAATATTTGTGTGATGAGCACGGATATTTGTTTCTGAGTCATGGATGTTTTCTATGTATATAAGTATTTATCTATGCATATAAGTATGTATATCGTCGCCTGGTGCCCATAGTACAAGCTTTGCTTAGTTTGGGGCTAGGATGATCTGTGTGACATTGTCCAAGGTATTATTATTATTATTATAATTATGTTTTTGTGTTGTTTAGCGAGCTTGCGGTGGCAGTACAGCAGTGACAGTTGCCGTGCGAGGCCGCCGGCTACTCGCTGCGTGGGCGGGCGACTCACTCGCACTACTAGCAAAGCGTATGCGGCTAATGCAGCTAGTGCGGCCACACAAACCTGGACGACAGGTACGCTATTCTATTCACATTTAGGGCGCCAAGCTGGCTACTTATTCACGTTACAAAGCATGCACTTTGAATCGAATTGGTCTTCGGTCGACATGTATATATAACAGGCATACAGTAGCTTTAACTCGTTATATGTTGTGGTTGATGTACAGACGCCAGCACATCAAGCTACCCCAATCTGTCAAATTTCCCCAATTGAAAGTGAACCTTATGCTTTTGTGATAAAGTTGGAAATCTATAAGTAAAAGAAATTTGACAGCTCGGGTTGGCTGGATGTGCTGGCGTTGGGATGGACGCTATTTGTATTCACAGTTAGGGCGCCAAGCTGATTACTTATGCCCGTTACAAAGCATGCACTTCGAGTCGAATTGGTCTCCGATCGGCATGTATCTATAACAGGCAGATAGTAGCTTCAACTCGTTAAATGTTGTGGTTGACGGGCCTGTTGGCGTACTTGATAGATGCGCTGCCTTTAACGCCGCAGTTCGTGGGTTCGATTCCCATCCGGGACAGATATTTGTGTACATGAACATGTCTGTTTGTCCTGAGTCTGGGTGTATATTATCTATATAAGTATGTATTTACTAAAAACAATAGTATATGTAGTATATCAGTTATCTGGTTTCCATAGTACAAGCTCTGCTTAGTTTGGGATCAGATGGCCGTGTGTGAATAATGTCCCAGGATATTATTATTATTATTATTGATGTACAGACGCCAGCACATCAAGCTACCCCAATCTGTCAAATTTCCCCAATTGAAAGTGAACCTTATGATTTTGTGATAAAGTTGGAAATCTATAAAAGAAATTTGACAGCTCGGGGTGGCTGGATGTGCTGGCGTCTGTACGGTTGGGTGACACGACGAGTTTTAGTACTAATATAATGAACTTATATGTTTTATTGATAACGAAAATAGTAATTAGAGAACATATCCAGTGAACATATTGTCATATAATTTGACTTGGAAATCGTTGCGGTTGAATACATTTTCCCTAGCATGTAAAATGAATTTTACTAAAAGAGATAATAATAATATCCTGGGACATTATTGACACACGGCAATCGGATTCCTAACTAAGTAGAGTTTAGCACATATACTACTACTTTTGTACATACATACTTATTTTATTAATGACACCCAAACTCAGGACAAACAGACGTTCATGAACACAAATATCTGTCCTGGGTGGGAATCGAACCTACGACCTGCTGCGTGAAAGTCAAGTATTTAGCAACCAGGCCAACTGTTCCGTCAATTCTATATCAGGTTATAATGATTTCTTGCCGCATTTTCATTTCTTTACGACTAGTTACTAATCGAGCGACTGTTATCTAAACACGAAAACAAGAATCTCTTATGGAAAAATCTATATATATAAAAATCAATGCCACTTTTCGTTGTAATGTTATAACTCAACAACGCCTTTAACGATTTGGCTAATTTTGGTCTTGAATTATTCGTGGAAGTCCAGGGAAGGTTTGTACGTGGAGAAAATTAAAAAAATCTTGAAAAAGTGTAAAATCAACATCTTTTAGCAATTTAAAATATGTGTTTATTTGGATAAATGAACTTAATAATATATTTTTTTATAACTATGCCTTATACGTAGCGAAGCACGTACCGGGCCGCTAGTAAACCATACTTTTGAATACCTGTAGCGATTGGCATAAGTGTTCTCATGTACATATATCTGGAACCTTGGCTTAAAGTGCTGTAATATTTAATGTTACCAATACTAATGCCAGTTAAACTGCTTGGATAGAGAGTTGAAACCTAACTAAAGCAAGTATAACATTAAATTCAATGAAATGTACTTGCTCATAATTTCATAATAATAATCTCCTGGGACATTATTCACACACGGCCATCTGATCCCAATATAAGCAGAGCCTGTACTATGGAAAACAGATAACTGATATATTACATATACTACTTTTCTTGCGTAATTGCACATATAGATAATTACACCCAGACTCAGGACAAACAGACATGTTCATGCAAACAAATATCTTTCCTGGGTAGGAATCGAAAGGCAAGCATTTACAACCACGCCAACCGGCCCGTGCAATAAATGGCGCTAGTGTAGATTACTGCAGTATTTTCCTCAAGATGGCGTTAGTAAAAGTATTCGTAACTCCCTAGTCGCAAGACAAAGAAGTTTCACCTATAGCACTACTAGATGGCGTCGTAAGACATATGTAATTCATCCTATATATTATAAATGCGAAAGTCACTCTGTCTGTCTGTCTGTCGCGCTTTCACGCCAAAACTACTGAACCGATTTAAATGAAAATATATATATTATAAATGCGAAAGTCACTCTGTCTGTCTGTCTGTCTGTCTGTCGCGCTTTCACGCCAAAACTACTGAACCGATTTAAATGAAATTTGTTACACAGATAGTCTAGAAGCCCGAGAAAGGACATAGGCTATTTTTTTATGCGATAAACGGGTTGTAAGGGGTTCAAAGCAGGGGATGAAAAGTTATAGGGAAGTATCGACATTTTTAGAGCTAATAGCTTGAAATTTATATTTTAGGCTGTTGATTATATTTGATTGATATAAATCAATATGACATTCAAAGATTGTAAAAGTTTTTACCTAAAGGGTGTAAAATAACAAAAGGCAATAGGGGATGAAAGTTTATATGGAAATATGCAAGGTTTCTGTGAATGTTTTCTAAGTTTGCGACAAGAGACGAATGATTAACTAGATAGTAACTGATGTTACATTTACGGAGTCATTACAAAATGTGCGGACTAAGTTGCGGGCACAGCTAGTATTTTATACTCCAAGAATATAAATTAATCACTATTGGCAGCTTTGTTAACTGAAAACTAGAGTTGTGGATTAACCAATCAGATACACTAATCATTTTAAACTTGGAACGTTAACTCACAATAATATTGCCTAAAGAGTATGAACTTATATTATACTTATACCCAGAATGACGATCACCGTAGCCTTGTTGGTAGTGCTCCTGCCTACGAAGCTGGTGGTCCTGGGTTCGAATCCCGGTAAGTGCAAATATTTGTGTGATGAGCACGAATATTTGTTTCTGAGTCATGGATGCCCGGTAAGTGCAAATATTTGTGTGATGAGCACGAATATTTGTTTCTGAGTCATGGATGTTTTCTGTAAGTATTTATCTATCTATATAAGTATGTATATCGTCGCCTGGTACCCATAGTACAAGTTTTGCTTAGTTTAGGGCAAAGATGATCTGTGTGACATAAAAAAAAAAAAAAGAATGGCATGCTTACCTTTTATGTTTCAGCCAATAAAGCTATCCACATGGGCATCCTTTTCCTAGTTGTGGAGTTTGCTACCCCTATAATACCGTAAAAACTGCGTTTGGTATGGTCTTACACTGATAATTATTATTGTAATGATGGATTACATATGATTAACGAATTAATTATGGCGATAACGAGTCAAATGCAGTATTATCTGCACTGAAATGCAGTACCTACATATTATCTGTAAGGTCTTTATCGGAATGATTATATTTTAGGTGACATTGGTTACAATTCTAAGTAATGTTAAGGATACATTTTTTAATATCATTACATTTTGTATCATCATCATATCAGCCGAAAGACTTCCACTGCTGGACAAAGGCCTCTCCCAAAGATCTCCACAATTGCCGGTCTTGCGCTATTCGCATCCAGCAGTTTCCAGCGCGACCAGCACAAGATCATCGGTCCACCTTGTAGGGGGCCTGCCCACGCTGCGTCTTCCGGTTCGTGGTCGCCACTCGAGAACCTTTCTGCCCCAACGGCCGTCGGATCTACGAACTATGTGCTCCGCTCACTGCCACTTCAGTTTTGCAATTCTTCGGGCTATGTCGGTGACTTTGGTTCGCCTGCAGATTTCGACATTTCTGATTCGATCCCGGAGAGAAACTCCGAGCATAGCCCTCTCCATTGCTCTTTGGGTGACCTTGAGCCTTCTGATAAGGCCCATAGTGAGCGACCACGTCTCTGTTCCGTATGTCATCACTGGCAACACGTCGAAAGACTTTCTACTTGAGACACATTTTTGTATAAAGTAGGTTTTTCTTATGGAAATAACTTAGCATTTTTATTTCTATCAATTTAATCTTGCCGCGTATTACTTACTTATCGTATGGGCAGTGGTTGCGATGTCAGAGTTGTTCAAGCCGCACAGTAGGCCTCTGGCATGGCTTAACGACTACAACCGGGACAGACAGCTTAACTTGCCCTCGGAAGCACGCTGACGCTCAGAAATTAAGCCACTTTTGTGGTCACCCATCTATGGACTGACCGTGAGCTTAGTTGCTTATCCTTGCCGATCACTTACAGACTGGTGAGAGCATATATCTATGAGCGCCGTACTATCGCGTATCTATATATATAAAAATCAATGCCACTTTTCGTTGTAATGTTATAACTCAACAACGCCTTTACCGATTTGGCTAATTTTGGTCTGGAATTATTCGCGGAAGTCCATTGAAGGTTTGTAAGTAGAGAAAATTTAAAAAAAGTCTTGAAAAGTGTGAAATCAACATCTTTTAGCAATTATTTATTTTGGACAAATGAACTTAATAATATTTTTTTTTATTACGAACCTTATACGTAGCGAAGCACGTACCGGGCCGCTAGTTATTTATACAAAACGGTTTTTTTATTGTGACATTTTTCAGTAGTCTTTCTCATACGATCTGTTATACTAAAAGATGTTATTACAATTTAAATAGTGTAGTCGTAAAATAATAAAAATAAGAATTAAGTAATGGAATCAGGCGTTACTTTGCGGAAATCCATAACAATCAAAATACAAAATCAATATGTAGTGTTATCGTACTGGCGCATGTAATTTGCTTTTTATGTTGTCCTTCTTGCATGTGCACATTTTTGCGGGCGGGAGGCTGGTGCAAATTATAATAATAATATCTAGGGCAATGTCACACAGATCATCCTAGCCCCAAACTAAGCAAAGCTTGTACTATGGGTACCAGGCGACGATATACATACTTATATAGATAGATAAATACTTAAATACATAGAAAACATCCATGACTCAGAAACAAATATTCGTGCTCATCACACAAATATTTGGACTACCGGGATTCGAACCCAGGACCACCAGCTTCGTAGACAGGAGCACCACCAACTAGGCTACGGTGACCGTGAAATTGCATCCCGGCATGATTAAAGTGACAATTAGCGGAATTAACACTACATATTGATTTCGTATTTTGACAATAATAATTCTTTATTTGTCTCAGGCATTGAAATACAAAAATGTATACCTATCAATGGTCTCAGGTGTACATTTTACAGAGACTAGTGTCTGATGTAGGTAGATCAGACAACCCTTACTGGATTACAATGAATAGATCAATTAGGCGAATAAGTTCCTGAATTGCCAAAACTGTCGGTGATTTTTAAATGCGCTTTGTGCGCCACCTACTATGGTAATTTGTTATTAAAATGTAGCTAATCAAGAAATCCTATAACCAGAACCGTTCCGTATTATGAACATTCTGTATTATGTAAAAAAAATATTCAGAATTGTTTGAACGAGTAGTTCGGCAGTTAAGTTCCTATATTGGAACGAAGTTCCGTATCGCGTGTTGTGAAAGGGGGCTAGACGGAAAAAAATCTTACGAAAAGTTGTCACGACACTTTTTGTAGCTGTGCGGCGTGCGCATGTTTCTCTGTCTGTCTTTCTCTCTCTCTCTCATAGAAAGCAAGCCAGATATTTTCATTTCTATTTCGCATTGAACAGTGTGGTGTCGCGACGATTATTTTTGTTGAGTGTATACAGGTTTTTTGTACATAATAAGAAATAACTTCGTTCCATCCGGGTCTCCTTTGACACCTCTCAAGTTTTTTGAAAAGTAAAAGAAAATCATCTACTAATATTATTAAGACGACACCACAATTTGTAAATAATGAATTGAAATGAAAATTCTGATGAACACGGCACGTGTCAGTAGAAACAGCGCAAGTAACAAGGACTTCTAGTAAAGAATATAGTACCAAGATACTGGACATGAAAAAGATAAGAATAATTTTAACAAATAAAAAAATGACTACCAAAAGACTACTTATTCCAAAACAAAATAAAATGCACTAAAAATAAGAAATAAAATAAAATAAATAACAAAGGTTTTTATTCACGTAGACTTTAAAAAACGCTTGTAAATAGTCAGAATATGTTTGTAGTAATATAGTTGTATACATTATTATTTCTAGTTAAATAGATATTTAGGTAAACATTGTAGTGATTGTATGAAAACATTTATACAATTTATTTTGTAATAGCAATGATATTTAGCTAGCTTATATTAAGTTATTGTCAAATGCAAATTTAAGACATATTATTTGGTTAGTCCAGATTGTTGTGAGATGTTCCAGTATTTTCCATTGTCAGAACTAGACGAATTTGAAATAAGGCCGCACGGGAAGCAGTTGAAAAAAAAGTGTAGTATAAGAAAAAAACAAAAACTAAATACATTCGAACTGAGAACCTCCTCCTTTTCGTGAAGTCGGTTAAAAATATGTGTTCATAACTATCTTGAAATTTCGGTATAATAACATATCTGGATTTCCATTTAATATTTTTACTACATTTATCAAATTACGCTTTTAGCTTCTATAATCATTTACTTGGGACCTAATTACGTGTCATAAAATCGAATGCCTCGGTCGACTATTAATTACATAAATGTCCATTAAGTAGGAATAAAATGAGAAAGTTATAATTACAGTACTTTCTAACATGAAGTTGTGCGGTATGGCGTCGTTGCCGCAGACCCGTAAACGTGAATTAAAGAATTAATTACTGGGTTAAATTAATTTGGTGACTGTTTCGGTCACCAATTTAATTTAACCTGTTAAAAACCTGATTTAAAATGTTATAGGTATAATAGATTCAATGTAAAATTACAAAGTTCGAATTACACCTGAGCGTTTAAAGTGGGTCAAAATCATGCCCAAAGGAGTCGGTTACAAACAAACATACAAGTGAGTGAAGCTAATATAAAGCGTGTAAAAAGAAATGTTACAAACCATTATAGGGAATCTTGTTGTTGTTTGTCCACAGAGTAAGTAACATATCTTTTATACCTTTGTTTCAATGAGTATATAACATGTTTAGTACGACTTTGATACTCGCTTCGCTCGTGATATGGAACGCATAATGCTAGAAGGGAACGCATATTAGTGAGAGTAATTTTATTTATTTAGGGTGTAGAAACCATGTTGTTTTGTTTTATTGTTAAAAAATTGTGTTTGTTTCATTCTTATTTTATCATTGATTTGTCCGTGACATACTTGTATCTTAAGTATTTAAGTTAATGTTCCGTGACAGTCACTTGGCACCATCAGAATTACCAGCTCTAGAACAATAAAATGTTCTAGCTAATGCTGAGAAGGTGCTATTTCAGGCTTGCACGGACAACTAGTGTCTGATTTTATTTTATTTTTCGTTATGTTATTTTATATTTTTGTTGTCTGTGCAATTTTCTGAATAAATCTTTTTTCTTCTTCTTCTTCTTCTATACATATCATGCCTGGGTATTGTTTTTTCACTTTTTATGTTATCTATTGACATCATTATCATCATGTCAGCTGAATGACGTCCACAGCTGCACAAAGGCTTCCACAAAATATTTCCACAATAGAGTTGTGTGCATCATTTAGAGAGATAGGGTCGTAGCACACATACCATCGCGGTCGACTTGCTGTCGGCTTTCCGTACCCTCGCTTACGGCTCTCCGTAGGCTAGCTTACGGTTCTTCGTCCACTCTCCGCCCGCGCGGTCTGCGTTGCCACACGTGCTGTACGATTCACGAGAGAGGCGTGAAGTTAGCCTTTGCGAACGTTCGCGCATGTACACTCGTAAAAAAAATGTTATTCATTTTATTTTAGACCAAAATACGAATAAAAAAATGATTGAACTAACAACGTCTAGCCGTCAACCAGCGGTCGGCTAGCCGTAAGCGCGGCGTTGCCTAGCTGTAGCCGAGTCGACGGGGCGGAGCTTCTGAGCCGCTTATGTTACGTGGTTACGTAAAGTGGACGACTGTTCGACGCCGAGGAGAAAGGCGAGGCGGTGACGATCCCTTTCCGTTTTAATATATGTGCTACGACCCATATGCTATTATCGCCACGCTTGGAAGATGGCTTGGCGATCGCAGTATGATGGTCGTAGTAGAGAGACGCTGCTGCCTGTTCTATGGTAGATATTCCCTCGGGAAGACTTCTACGCCCTCCATAAATAAGATGGAGTGGGCATATTCTATACCGTCATACAGCATAATTATGTCACTATCTTAAAAAGGTTTCCTACTGAGTTTTCGGGCAGTGTTTTCAGTAGTATTGACGATTCCACACAAATATATTTTCGGAATAAATGAATTTTGAATTTGAGTTAATTAAACTTAATTTTATTCATCTAAGTACAGACGATACACTACTCCTACGAAATATACATTGTTGCCTACGAAATAAAGACGCATTTATGATGAAAAAATATTGAATGTATAATTTTGGGCGCACAATTATACATTTTAGATAGCCAGATATGTCTCATTGTGGGCACAAAATTATACATTCCGGGCCATCCAAAATAAAAAATAAATGCTATAATCTTAAGTTACGCCCACATGTATACGTATATTGTGTTTACGCAAAATATCTGGTACTCAGTGATCGATTGTTTTCAGGATGAAAGAGACAGAATAGAGTCGTCCGGTGGCACTGTCATGTACTGGGGGACTTGGCGAGTCAACGGACAACTGGCTGTCTCAAGAGCTATTGGTAAGTCGCAATTACAAAAGAACTGTATTCAGTAAAATACATTCCTAAATCTACATCATATCAGCCGAAAGACGTACACTGCTGGACAAAGGCCTCCCCAAGAATCAACCCAATTGCCGGTCTTGTGCTGCCAGCATTCAGCGGCTTCCCTAAATCTTATCGTTCCTTTTTTTAATATTTTAACATATTACATCATCAGCCTAATATCGTTCACTGCTGGACATAGGCCTCCCCAAAGGTAACGATGGCCTTTGGAGGGGTTTACTGTAGTCACTGCGCTTGACATGGGAGTTGGTGACCGCAGTTAGGTGTAACCAGTACACAGGGGACGCTGCTGCCGGATTACCTGGTGTATACCTTAGTCGCCTTTTACGATCTATCTATAATCTTGGCCCGAGAATGTCTCTAAGAGAAAAGTTCAAAGAGGTTAACATTCTAACTGTACCATCTCAGTATATATATGAAAACCTACTATATTATGTGCATAAAAATATCGATTCCTTCTGTGAAAGGAGCGATACACATAATGTAAATACTAGATATAAGAATAATCTCATATTGCATACTACCCGTCTCCACAAAATAAGTAACTCTTTTATGGGACAATGTTTAAGATTCTATAAGAAACTTCCCAATGATATTAGAGAATTGTCTACGAATAAGTTTAAAAGAATTATTAAAGCCAAATTGTGTAGCAGGGCATATTACAAAATATCAGATTATTTAAGTGATAAAAGTGCTTGGGATTGAGTTGTTCTGAGTCAACACACATGATTGTAATTAATATTAAGTATATTTTATTTAAAAAAAAGGATTCCTACTGAGTTTGCAGTGTTTCTCAGTAGCTGCCACGTCATGCAATGCACGGTAGGATAAAAAAAATATGACAATTCCACATAAATGTATAATTTTTACGGAATAAATAATATTTGATTTTGATTTTTGACGACACCCACGGAACGGTATGGGGTGGCCTTGTTATTCTTTCTAGGCTATTATCATCATCATCATCATATCAGCCGAAAGACGTCCACTGCTGGACAAAGGCTATACGCTTAGTAAATTGAATGTTACGAGCTAGAGATTCCGAGATAAATTATAACACAAATATTTTAAATACGAACCAAATTTGACCAAGAAATATACAGTTGTAGTTATTTTTTTACTTCATGCAATTACTCATTATATAAGTGCATTTAAATAGCGAGTTATGTAGTAAGTAACTTTCCTTATCCGATCTCGTGTTATCGTTTGGAATTCTTGTTCTGAATATATTTTACCGCTTACCGCCCGGCATTTTTGTACTCGTGACATTTATTCTAGCACACTGGAGAGCTTTCTAGAAATTACGCGTAACGTAATCGAACGCTAGTGTGTGCTAGAAATGTAGTTACATGCCGTGTGTAAGTTAATTACAGCTTAGGTAGTGCTAGTTTCTCTTACTTGGTACTAGATGGCGCTACTAGTCTGTTGAGATAGCAATGTCAATAATAATGACGGAATTATAAAAACCGGCCAAGTGCTAGTCGGACTCGAGCAAAAACTTCACGTTTTTTGTATGTGAGCCCCCTTAAATATTTATATATTTAGTTTTTTAGTATTTGTTGTTATAGAGGCAACAGAAATACATTGTCTGTGAAAATTTCAACAGTCTAACTATCACGGTACATGAGATACAGCCTGGTGACAGACGGACAGACATACAGACAGACAGCGAAGTCTTAGTAATAGGGTCCCGTTTTACCCTTTGGGTACGGAACCCTAAAAACCTTGTTTTTCTCAACAACAGAACTACATATATGGTTCACAAAAATTTTTGACCAAAATTACATCGTATAATTAGTTCTGCGATGGGAGTTGGACGCCCCATATTGTTTATTCAACGTCGTTATAAGATAACGGTTATCTACTATATAAAAATAAGTCGGGTTTTCCTTCCTGACGCTATAACTCCAGAACGCACGAACCGATTTCCACGGTTTTGCATTCGTTGGAAAGGTCTCTGGCTCCGTGAGGTTTATAGCAAAAAAAATATTATAAAATTTAACGCGGGTAACACCGCGGGGCAAAGCTAGTCTACTATATAAAAATAAGTAGGGTTTTCCTTCCTGACGCTATAACTCCAGAACGCACGAACCGATTTCCACGGTTTTGCATTCGTTGGAAAGGTCTCGGCCTCCGTGAGGTTTATAGCAAAGAAAATTTATAAAATTTAACGCGGGTAACACCGCGGGGCACAGCTAGTGATGATATATATAACAAAATAAGTCTACTAAGTAAATGATTTCGCGATAATAATTTAGCGATAAATTATTTTACGAACAATGCAAATTATCTTATTTATTTTCAAGTCTACCGTGAACTCGTAAAGATTCTGATCAATCATTTGATGACTTTATGTAATCAACTTTGTAAAAATATGTTGTATAGTGCTTCCTATCGAATTACGGCTACAATGAAAAGCAACAAACTACACAGGGCATAATATATAATGTAAATATCTTGGGACAACTACGATACTGCCATCTGGGGGGCTACCGCTTTATTCTGTTCTAATTTATCAGTTGTCTGGTTGCGATAGAACAGGGTTGTCTAGTTTGTTTGTTTGTAGTATCAGAGGGGCTACCGACTTTTTTTGTAATTATAATAATAATAATAATAATTTATTATCAAAAAAGCCAAGAACAAATTTTCCATCTCATCTACACATAAATGCACAAATATATACAATGATGCTTAGAAAAAAGAGATAGAGTGAACGTCAGTGTCTATGATAGTATTAACTGTGTTACAGACACTGGCGCCTTCCTCTTACAATTTATGTGATAAAAATAGTCTAAGTACTGATGATTTGCTGTTATATACCTAATTTTAGACCTTGCAGTTTTAATAATATTTAGTAAATAAAACTTATGATTAAGACATCTTAAATATCGTACAACTACAATATACAAAGAAAATAGTGTGTTTGAGGTATGTGTAAGTTTATTTGAGTCTAATTGAAATCGTGTGTGTGTGTGGGATTGCGTGTGTGTTTATGTAAATTTTGGTGAGTATGTATGTCACCGGGCTGAAGTTCAATTTTACATAGGAATTATGAAAGTTTTTTTGAAAATAAATGCTCAGTCTCCTCGTAGGTTAACTTCTGTAAGTAATCATTGACCACAAGTTTACATTTCACTTTAGGCAAAGGATATATATTGCATAATCTGTTTATACTGTTGTATAGACGAGCGCTAACAGTTGGGTAACTTCGGCTGCCTAAATCTGTTTTAGCAGCTATAGTTGGGCATACTAGATATTTACGTCGTTTATGCTCATTTAGCTTAGAGTCGTAGGTTAAAGATGACTGCACTCGCAAGATGATCTTAAGCGCACAGAGTTGTCGGGTAGTGAGGACAGAAACGTCTTGGAATAATTGGGTTGTTGGATAGCGATAAGGTTTGAAAAGCATGACCTTCAAAACCGCTCTTTGCGCCCTCTCCAATCGTAATAAGTAGGTCTTAAATGTACTACCCCATACAGAAATGCAATAGGCAAATAATGACTGAACTAAAGCATAATAAATGGTTTTCAATAGAGTGCCATCAACTACTCGTCTTAATTTCCTCATGGGTAACATTAATTTGCGAACTCGTGACACTGTCGCATCGATATGTTTCCGCCAACCCAGTGTGTTGTCAATGTAAACACCCAGGTATTTAACAAATGAACTTCTTTGTAAAGATGGACATTTGCAA
Organism: Pseudoips prasinana; assembly: GCA_951640165.1. Lineage (NCBI taxonomy): Eukaryota > Metazoa > Arthropoda > Insecta > Lepidoptera > Nolidae > Pseudoips > Pseudoips prasinana. Next base: position 9,753,909 of record OX621241.1, on the reverse strand, counting down.
GATGTGCTTATTGACAGGCAGCTATGGATCTTAATATCGGGCAGATTAGGTTGTGCGACAGTATTAGCTGAGAAAGGGACATAGTGAGTTTTGGACACATTTATTGAAAGAAGATTAGATGAAAACCAGGCCATGACTATCCCTAGGGCATGTTCCGCTGCACGATGGGCAGACTCCCATGTTTTAGCACTTATGACAAGCGCAGTGTCATCTGCGTAAACGAACATCTTGCAATTGGGTATTATGAGTTGGCAGAATCTATTTATATATAAAAGAAACAGGGTCGGACCGAGTACACTTCCCTGAGGCACGCCATGATTTAGGTTCACTTCATCACTGATGTAATTATTTACCTTAACTCGTTGGCTTCTGTTTGTGAGATAATCACGAAATAAATTCAGACTAATATCTCTAATACCCAAACTTTCCAAGCTGCGAATTAGGTTGGGGGTAGAGACCGTGTCGAAAGCTTTGGCTATGTCTAGGAATATGCCTATGGTTTTCGTCCGTGAATCAAGATTTCCAGCTATTTGGTTCGTCAGCTCAAGAACTGCATCCTCTGTTGAGGTACCTCTTCTGAAACCGTATTGGTTTGCAGCAATGATGCTATTACGTTGAAGATAGCCTAGCAATCTTTTATTCATGATCTTCTCCATAATTTTGGACAATACCGTGAGCACAGAAATTGGTCTATAGTTTTCGACACGATCTCCATCCCCGCCCTTAAACACCGGCGTGACTAATGCCTTCTTAAAAGTATCAGGAAAGGTGCCTTTTTTTATACATAAGTTACAGACATGGGTGATTGCTGGAACAAGAACATGCTTGGCTGCTTTGATGATAGAAGCTGGAATTCCGTCATGGCCAACGGCGCAGTCATATTTAAGTGCTGTGATTATGCTTTCTATTTCTAAGCAATCAGTTTCAAGGAATACAAATGAATTACCTAACGGATTAATCAAACAGTTAAATTCAAAATTTGATCGTCCAAAATGCTGTCTTAGCGTAATTTGCTGAGCAAGGTCAGGTCCAACGGTTGCAAAAAACTCATTAATGGAATTAACAGACGAATTTGGATCGTTGCAGATGTTTAAGAGTTCTTCTGATTTGTTTACACGTGAAGTGTTTTTGTAGCTAATTTCCCTTATTACATCCCATGTTGCTTTAGGATTACCATTGGCCCTGAGAAGCATACTTTTGTGAAAATCGCATTTAATTTTCTTTAATAAATTATTACAAAAATTTCGATATCTGGTATATATTAATCTAGTAGTAGGGTTATTGGGATCTTGTTTTGTCTTTCTGTGTAGCCGATCACGATTTCGTATACACCTCAGTAAGCCAGGGGTCACCCATGGTTTAATAATACGTTTCCTATGCGACACTTTTCTTTCAGAGCTGTTCTGGTTGATTGTTTTTGAAATTATAGCAATAAGTAGTTCCACGCTTTGATTGGGACTGGTGCAAGTTAAAACATCGGAAAAATCTGTATTTTCTAAACAACTAATAATGACAGAAGGAATGTTTATATACCGAGTCACACTTCTAGATTTAATAGCGTGTAGCGGGTTGCGTTCAATGCTGAATAGAATGGGGGCGTGATCAGTAACAGAAGATTCCAGAACCAGCGTTGTGGAGTATTTGTCAGTTCTAAGAATGACATGATCCAGGCAGTTGCCTACCCGAGTAGGAAGTACATGAGCAGGCAGGAGCCCATGGAAAGCCAATGCATTTAGGTAGTCCTCTGAGTTGGTGTCAGTATTACTGGGTCGAATATTTATGTTTAGGTCTCCCATTACTATTACCGACGGTACTGATGATAGGGACTCTAGAATATTATTTACGGAGTTAAGGAAATTGTCTATATTTCTGACTGAAGGTGTGCGATAAATTGCTACAATGGCTGTATCTACACTCAGCTTCACAATGAGACTGTTAGCATCTATGATTACCGGCTGAATTGTCCTATAGCTTAACGCCGTACTTATGTAGACAACCACACCATCGTTCTGGTTATTGAATGAAGATCTAACTGAAATGAATCCACTTAAGAAGGGTATATCTGTAACTTTACTTAACCAACACTCTGAAAGAATAATAATATCACACACTATATCCATGGACTGTAACAAGACTACGAGACCGTCAAAGTTGCGATTTAAGCTTCGTATGTTGACATGCAATATGTTTAAAGTTGGTTTGGAAGTCTGTAGATGCTTAAGACATTGGTTAGGTAAACTCGCATATGAACGACAGATATCAAGTGATTCGACAGAATCCATAAATTGATTTAAGTTGTCACGATCGAATTTGCTTTGTAATTAAAAATGACCGATGTACATTAATACGACAAGGCATCATTGAATTAAACGTTAGATATAGGTTAATATAGGAGTAGGGATTGATTGTATTTTTTGTGTTTATATTAGGGTACCCGTACTTGTGTGTGTTATTGTGCTTAGATCGAATGGGTCGGTTTTGCAACTGTAATTGTGGTAGTGAGTTGTAATTACTGCCATTAGTTGCATTTACATACATAAATTTAATTTTTGTCCTATATATTATAAATTGAACAAGGGTGGTTAAAAGCATAATAATAATATCTATGTAAACATATTCAAAATATAGGTAAAAAGGAATAATAGCTAAAGTTATAACTAGAGGATTAAGATATGCATTTGCAGTATAAATACTTATACGACTACACATAAAAAATAGACAACACAATGCTATCAAGCAATGTAACGGCAAATTCAGCTGCCATTTGTAAAAGCAAGCTAGTCACTTCTTGACAAGAACCCTAAGGCTTGACTCAGATTCAATCCGCGTTTGAGGCGCACCTTCGGTTTTACGGAGGTAAATAGCACCTCGTGAAGTCCAGCAGTAGGCATAATTATTTTCTCGAGCAAACTGCCGAGTAGCGTGGAACAGTTTTTGAGCGTTGGGAGTTAAGGCTTCAGATATGTACACTGGTTTAGCAGGCCCAGGAATGTTCAGATGCGTTGTGTTTAATTTATCTCGCTGGTTTTTATTGAATTTTTTTACCGCTTGTAACAATTTTTCTTTTTTCATGACATTGTTGAGTTCGATTAAGATAGGTTTACTTCCTTCTCTGTGGGTCGGGATTCGATAAATATCTCTTATATCACCGTCCTGAATATCGACGTCGACAACTTTAGACAAGCCTTTCACAATTCTACTAATATCTTCCTTAGTTTCATATTTTTGGTTCTCTTGTAAGTTGATGGGCACATTTCGTATCTCTAAACTTGCAGACCTATTTTTACGTTCAAGAGTTTCAGAGTTTCAATCTTCTCTTCCAACTTCTGTATAGTTTTCTTGTCTTCTGCTCTTTGTTCCTTTAGGCTTTGAAGCGTAGTTAGGATTGTATCATATTTTTCCGACATAAACTTCACACTTTTCTGAAGCGCATCATTGCTCTGCTTCATTTCAAGGAAGTTTTGATCAACCTTCGTTGTCAATGACGAGATCAGACTTTTCAGATCCTTTATGTCTTCGTCGTCACGTCTACGCTTACGAATACTGACATTGTCACGGCCGCTTCTTTCTGATGCTGTATCAGACTCACAAGTCACTGGTGCATGTATAATTGCCGTAGCGTGCATAGATCCGAGCGCAGAAGCGACCGGGGCTGGCGGTGGAGAACGTCGAAGAGGCATGCTACTCGATTCACTCGTGCAGAAATTTATTTTACTTTAACTTCTACTAAAAACACTTTTCTTACTCTGGTAACACTGATGACAGATGTCAGTGGCTTGACAGGTGATATTTGTGAGTCGTACTTCCGGTAACTATTGCCGTCACACGTGTTGTTATCCCACTCACACTAGCACCGTGCGTCGCTTGACTCGCTTGATACGTTATGCGCGCCTAGTACTTTATGAATTTATTACTTAGAATATTTTGAATTTTAAATGTGTTTTTTTTTTATTTAAGCTATATAGATGCACACGTCTAAGCACTTTCGTGATCCGGAGGGAAGGGGACTAAGTCGCCGGTTATTGTCATCTTTCATCCGGAGATGAAGGTTAAAAATTACTAAATGAAAGCAATGAATGAATCGAAGCAATGAAGCAGATTGAACGAATGGTTCAATCTGCTTCAACGTTAAAAATCGATTACGGACCCTTTATGACATCTAATGTGCTCATGGAAGCCGATTAAACGGATGATTTAGTAATTTTTAATCTTCATCTATTTGAACTATTTCGATAACCGGTACTTAGGCGGCAGCTCCTCCGGGGGGCTACCGCCTAAGTCGCCGAACATCCTGATAGTGATCGGCGTTCAATTAAATAAAGGTTAAAAATGACTTAATCAATCGTTAAATCGGCTTCGACGTTGAAAATCGATTCCGGATCGTTTATGACGTCACATGTGCTCATGGAAGCCGATTTAACGATTGATTAAGTCATTTTTAACCTTCATCTATTTGAACTAGCGGTAGTCCCCTGATCCCTAACTAGCCTGTAATATGGAAACCAGACAACTGATAAACATACTTATATATTTCCGATTACATTCATATTATAGATAAATGACACCCAGAACAAATAAGCGTGCTCATCACACATCGCAGTCAGGGTCACTAACCACTAGACGTGCTGGCCACTAGTGCCTGATAGCTGATAGCCACTATTGATCCTGACAGTGTAACTTACCAGACAAATCCCAGTAACATATTTTAGCCGAAAAAGAACGCAGGATCATAATATTTGCGGGTGAACACGCAACCGCTACACCAACAAGGCAGTGAAAAATTATATAAAATAAAAAAATGCTTTGGCTTCAATGTCATTGGCGAGTATATCACACCTTCGATTTGCCGATGATATAGTAGTTATGGCTGATACCATGGAAGACCTCGGTACAATGCTCGATGACCTCAGCAGACGAAAATCATGTCAAACGTCCATGTTGCACCCTCCCAATTGAAGGCTGGAGACTCGAAGTTGTAGAGAACTATATTTACCTAGGACAGACCATCCAACTAGGAAGGTCCAACTTCGAGAAGGAGGTTAATCGTAGAATCCAACTCGGCTGGGCAGCGTTCGGGAAGCTACGTAATATCTTCTCGTCCAAAATACCGCAGTGTCTCAAGCCGAAAGTCTTCGACCAGTGTGTGTTGCCAGTGATGACTTACGGAACAGAGACGTGGAATGAAATAGGATCATTTGGCTGTGCAATTTACAGCCAAGTGATCCTTTCCCGGGTTCATCGCATGTACGATTTTTACGATATATAAGCTTTCGTACGTATTTTGGTGTAAATAATCCGCGCAGTACGTACGGAACGACATATTCATGAGAGCCAAATGCGATATTTAACTTTTATGGTGTACATAAAGTTTTACGGTACATGCACATAGTGTTTGCAATGTCCTCTTTACATTTTGATAGTTTCAATCATAAAAGGTATAGCAGTAACGACGGATATTATATTGAAAAACTACGAGGGTCCAAATTAATTCCATACATTATATCCTATGTATTATTCGGAGATATATGATAATTAATAAAAAAAATCATGAAAATATGCTCCGTAGTTTTTGCATGAAAGTGTGAAAATCCATACATTCTCATCCGTACCTACTCATACACCTTCGAATTTGTAATATTAGTAAGATAAGCCAGTTAAACATTATTCTAAAAGCAGAATATTTGCTTAGTAATTATTAAACGTAATCTTACCTTACTTTACCCCTGTCCAGTTTAAAGAGTGCATCAGAGTCGGCGTTCATACTTGTCTGTATAATCTGATTCGCGCAAATCGTTAGTTCTATTGTAACAGGCTATCTAGCTATATATGCGAGGAAATTCGGGACCACGTGGTTCGAACCCACGGACGTCCTGTCTATTTGTGTGACTCATAAATGTTTGTTCGGAGCCTGTTTGTGTTCGTGTCCGTGAATTGTATGTTTGTAAAACCCCGCGCGATACTGTGACTTAATTTACCTTATACGGGCGTTGTCTTAATTTAATAAATAAAATATAAATAATTATCTTGGGACAAGTGGATGTAGTCAAACAAAACAAAGATTGAAAAAGATATGCTGAGATGGTTTGGGTATTTAGAAAGGATGAATGAAAGAAGATTGACAAAAGAAATATACCTGGCCTGTGTGAATCATACAACCGGGGACGACCTCGTAAAACATTCTCTGAAATGGGAGACTTTCTTAAGAAAGGCCAGGTCAAAAGTACTCTAAACCGGCGAACATGTATGTAGAATATAGTGACGAAACGAAGCAAAAGATGTGTGCAAAGATCGTGACAAATGGGAATCAGTATGTGTATGCATCTTGGGACATCTGATCCTAAATTAGGCATGGTCAGTACTATGGCAACCAGACAACTGATGAACATACTTATAAATTTATAAATTAATGCATGTTACACTAATATTATAACGGAGAAAGTTTGTGAGCGTGTATGTTTGTTACTTCTTCACGTCTAAACGGCTAGAGCGATTTTAATAAAATTTGGTATGGAGTTAGCTGACACGCTGGATTAACACATTGGCTATAATTTATAAAGTTTAACCCGGGTAAAACCGTGGGGCACAGCTAGTTATAGATAATTTACACCCAGACTCCAATAACCGTGTTCAACACACAGGTTTCTCCCGAATGGGAATCGAACTCACGACCTCTGACTTAGCAGTCAGGCCAGTCTTTATTAAAATATGTATATTGTGATAAGACTGATAACATAAAATAAATAATGACATGACGCTTACCACATAATTATGGCATCACTCACCCGTTAGCCTTTTCCCCTCTGATAACCGCTGGCAAATTTATTCACGTGCAAGAACCACAACAGCATCATAATAATTGTTATTAGCTGCAGCGTATTATTTATTACTTACAGTTAAAGTTCTTCGCAAGTCAAGCTACGCTATAGAGCGCATAAATGCTCTCACTCTTGTGCTGTTGTTTTAACAGTTAGCCTAGGAGACTTTCACTGCTTCACTGGTTAGTAGAGGCGAGCGTGAGCTCAAACCTCCTAGCACATAAAACTACAAATTAAGTTCCCACGCCGGAGCGGAGAGTACTACGAGAGCTCGACAAATGGATGTGCGATTAACGCTTATGCGACAAAACTGTCCTGCGACTCACCATAGTTGACTGCACGCTTGTGCGACAGACTGAAGATCTACATCTCGTAAAGAGCGATTGGCTTTCTGGCACTTCGCCGGCCGCTGCCGCGGCACGTTCGCTTCGGTCGCTCGGCTCGTGCGTTGTTTTGTCATGTTCTAACCTTTTTTTTTAACGTGGGGAAATCCTTTACGGATCGTATGTGATATGATACGTATGTCGGGCTACCAGTAGATTACCGGTGTACCGACTAAAACCCCACCGTGTTTCCACAACTACCTTTAGTCTAGGTCACGGGATTCGCGCAAGCATGCACCGCAGCCTAAACAGGTTTTGACCCATCTGCACGTAGATAGGCCCCGTCAATCAGAGGGATCAGTCCCCCTTCCAACCAAGAGACGCGCGAAAAACACGAGCGCCACCTTCTCGGTGATGTTCTAACCTAACCGAACCAAACCTAAATCTATTGATCGTTTAGCGAGATGTCGATCTTCAGTGTGTCGCACAAGCGTGCATTCGAACTATGGTGAGTCTCAGTACAGTTTTGTCGTATAAGCGTTGGCACATCCATTTGTCGAGCTCTCGTAGTACACTTCCGGAGGGCATTTTGGGATTCTGGGCGCTTACTAACTGTCTCCCCGTTAGAAAGCGCCCAGAATCCCATGAGAGGTTCATTGCTTTTAGGGACATTTGTGCAACTGTCGCTTTACGTTAAAACGCGAAAGGCCTCTCTTCCGATTGAGTATCGGAGAGGACATTTAATCGATACAAAAAGCCATGGTCTGGCAACACCAATAAATATATTTAACACCTTAAACAATACCATAGAAGGGACAGAACACTAAATATTAATCAGGGCTACAAAAACGACAAAGGGTTTTGTTCTGCAGCCCCCGCTGGTTGGAGTTAATAGCTCGTTTTATTGTTATCGTCGGCTCGTTTCTCACGGCGTGTGCCGATCATTACTGGTGGGATGAACCTTACACGTTAATGATCATTTCAATTGACTTTTGGAAGCTGAAGCGTTTAATTGTGGCTGTTAATAGATTTTTATTTTAGACTTGTTATGCTTGTTGTTATTTCAAAATTTATTGTTTTTTTTTCTATTTTTGTGTCAAAATCTTAATTGGGTTCACAGAATACATCTACTTATCAAGTTTTAACAGTACACGTAGTTCGTATAGCAACGGAAAAAAGTGGATGTGACATAGGATTGAGCAGTGAACTTTGACAAAGTCAAGGAGCTCTGCTACAATAGATCAGTAATGGTCGAGGTAGCAAGATGCCATCAAGGCACCAATCCCCAAAACAACAATAATAATAATAATAAAACGGACGGACGGACAGACAGACATGACGAATCCATATGGGTTCCGTTTTTTGCCATTTGTCTACGGAACCTTACAAACTAGTCACACCTAGGAAGTTAGGTGAAGCTCTCGAATTATTATGATGCCTTTGTAGTTTCCACTAAACATTATTGCTTTTTTTATTTTTAGTGAAAATCTTAATGCGGTTTACAGAATACATCTACGTTCCAAATTTTGACAGTATACCTAGTTCTTATAGTAACGGAAAAAAAGTGGCTGTGTCATACGGGCGGACAGACAGACATGACGAATCCATAAGGGTTCCAGTTTTTTTTGCCATCTGGCTATAGAACCCTAGAAACTAGTAAAACCAAAGAAGTTAGGTGTAACTCCCGAATTATTATGAAGCCTTTGCAGTTTCCACTATTTATGTTACACTTTGCATAAGATCCTGCATCCGGCCGTTGTAGTCGGTAATAACTATGTATAACCACACTTTGACATTTAGCTGTAATAATACACCAATTCGTGAAGAGAGCTATGAATGTCGTTGAAAGGTGTAGGTGTATACATACTCTGCTTGGATTTAGGTTTCGCCTCTGATGTAAACTAATGTAAGTAAATGGTTTTCTTAATGCAGCGTGCTTTTTATTTTTTTCATTCTTAAGGTTTGGAATACTCGGTGCATGCTAACACACTCCATAATAAACATCTTGAACCTACCTATACTTATTATTAATCTTATAATAAGGTCCCCCAAGGTGATTCTTGAGGAGGCTTTTGTCCAGCAGTGGACTGCTAGTTTGGAATCTGTACCATCATCATTACAGCTGTAATGATGATGGTACAGATTCCAAAACTATGCTACGAGTATCTCTTAAAATGAATATTCCAAAACATATTCTGACTTCTTCTGACAATGTACTATTTATGGCACTTATTACTTCTGAGAATGGCAACATAGCCTAAACCTTTTAATGGCAGCCACCTAAATGAGTCATAAAACTGTATAATCGATAATTAACGGGAGGTTGCAGGCTTAATCGTTTTCTAAAGACTATTTCACAGTGAATATGCTCAAGAGATCTCTCACTACTCTACTCTTCTACTCTAATTTAGGTCTTTCACTACTCCACTGGAAAATGATCTTATACCTGATCACCAGCAATCTGTATGATCCCGGCGCTACGTTATTAAAATTAAGTTTGCTGTAGGAAGCGCTTATTCTTTCAGAATACGCACGGCTAAGCTAAGCGAACAATGTAATTTTCATAAACAAGAGGTTAGAGTGCATAGATGTTTTATGGGCACGCGCGGTCCACCTTACTATCGGCTGAGATTGAAGTTAAATGCCAGGTCTTTGAATAAAAAAAAGAAAAGCCAACTAAAATTATCAATCTTATTGTCAGGTTTGTCTTGTCCAATTTAGCTGCTAATTATGTTAACATGTTTGCAACGGCCAGTAACCATAATACAAACTATTTTACCTAGGTCTTAGCGAATCATGTGAAATTCTACCGTAATAAGCATGATTTTAAAAAGGATTTTAACTTTTATTATTATAAATAATAAAAGTTCTTTACTTATTACATTGTTACACACTAGAAGAATAGAGTAACGTTTATTTCAGGCAAATGCCCATATTTGTTTATTATGTTAAGTAGTGTTAGTCTCTTACAATTATTTGGCCTAACATATTCCATTGACTACCCTTATCCAGTGTTTTTGGATAGGGCAGTCAAACCTAGAAGCAATGACTTTCAACAGAATGTTGTTTCTGGCATTCCACAGACGCAGCAGTAGAGAAGCTGTTTTTTTACGGATTAGTGCTTTAAAATCATCCGTACGTGGAGTAGTGAAAACCCCGTTTTATTTAATGAAATGTCTATGAAAGACTAAAGTATTCTATACCTGTAATATATACGCCTAATTAAGCCCTATGTAAATACCAAATTTAAGTACGTATTTATTGGATAGTTTCAAGTTTATGAGGCTTAGGATAGATATACTAATGAGTATATAGGTACTATAAGGTTTTACGTTTATTGGTAAGTCAAATATTGTACCTATACGCCTAGGAGTGATTGTAGCATGAATTTGGCAACCTGTTATGAAGATCACGTTTAAAACAATGACAAAAATAAATTAATTATGTAGTCTGAAGATAGCAAGATCATTAGAATATAAACGTTGCCAAATCGATTGACACCTCAATATGAATAGTTATTGTTAGTGAAAAGTAAGACAATGGTCTGCAGTTAACAGCTCAATGTAGTAGGTGCGGTGGCGCCGGCTCGTCGCGGCGTGCACCCTCGCGTGCACCGCAAGGGAACAACCCCTGTAATACACCACTACGGTGTTACTACGGATCGATTACTTCGGACGCACGCCTTCTAGGGATGCATACAGCTCGATATTTTACTATGAGACTTTAACTAAAGGTTCTTAAGTTAGGTTGACAATTTGAAAGTCTTTACTTGTCAAGGTTTAAGGTGACAACTCATTTTGTAGTGTGCCAAATTCGAGAACAATCATTAATCTACTTCGCGTTTAATGGCGGCCGAATTTATGCAAGCTGAGATCTAGTTGAAAAATCTAGATAATAACACTTGATACTGTAGTTCAGAATTGCATGTAGGAAAGAAATAACATTTAGTTAGATATAACTATTTTTTTTATAAGAGATAATATACTCAAAAACACACAACTGTATACCTACTTACGTTGCGGACCCGGGTTTAGGTTGTTGCGAGTTGTTTTCTTTTTGTGTAGGTATATGTCTTATGTTTTAGCCATTATTATATAGTAGCTGTGCCCCACCGTTTCACCCGCATTAAAGTTCATAAATTATACCCTATGTGTTAATCGGATACACAAGCTATATTACTACAAAGTTTCAACAAATACCGTTCCGTAGTTTTTGCGGGATAGAGTCACCAACATACATACATCCATCCTGTGCATATATATGAAACTGTCGCATTTATGATATTAGTAGGATATAATTATTTTAAATAGATTCCATGAATAGGCATTTCAGCTGAAACTATTGCATCTATTCGTGATTTTTAACTGAAAACACTTTTATGCTCTCTTAAAGTTTGTGTGTGTGGGACTGTGTGAGTGTTTGTTACTTCTTCACGTCTAAACGGATCGAAGCGTTTTTAATAAAATTTGGTATGGAGTTAGCTGACACCCTGGATTAACACATAGCCTATAATTTATAAAGTTTTACGCGGGTAAAACCGCGGGGCACAGCTAGTTAGAAAAAAGAAGCACGCTTGTACTACTATTTCATGTCGTGTTAATATCCGTATGTTTTTGTTTTGTGATGTATATAAAAATAAAAGAGAAAAAGTTTAAGACATTTAATAACTTGAAACTTATCGATAACTCATGCATACATCCCTAACAGTCACGAAAAGCACAATCGACATCACGTTCCCATAATAATGTTGACATTTTCTTCACAGTCTTGGCCGATACCCCACGTGTCGGTAATATTCGAGGATTTCGATATAAAATCATCGATCCCTCGTTCCATCGCAGATTAAGTCGATACGTTTTGGGCTCCCCACAGAGATTCTCAAATGTATCCTCAGATTTTCATGCAAGATTAGTTCGGTACGGATTTACTTGCATTAACTTGTAGTTGCGTAAATCTTATTTACATTAGATAAATTGTATCGATTATATTAAGAGTTGGGGCTACACCAGTAAGGAAATGTAGAATTAGTTTTTAGTTTTCATTAGGAAATTTTCTTGGCAGAATAACACTGTTGGGTTATACTTTCTCAGTATGTTTTCACTGATGCAGTTGACCAATGACATCGCTGAAGAATGCCTAGTTTATAATGGAATGATTCCGTGATTTCATTGGTTGAACGCTGTAGATAGTCAGTTGCCGAAAAAAAAATAGTATTTTCCTAGCCAGCTTTTTTTAAAGACAAAATAGTACGGATTTGAATCTCTATGTCGCGGGGTACTTTAAAAACATATAATTGACGGAATTAAAGCATACCTAGACTCAGAAAAACTACTTATGAGTTACACAAATAGTTGTCTTTGCGGAAATCGAACTCGGGACACGTATTGGGGTGGGGACAGTCCTACATTATCGTTATTATTGTTTGGTGTGCAGTATTGTCTTATAAATGGACTATGTTTGTTAATTTTTATTGTTTGAAAGTTGGTTTTATTTTGTTAATTTACTAGATATATTTGAAATAGAGATTAACTATAGTGAGTAAAATATTTCGGTAAGCACTTCTGTAGACTTATCCACTTACTATGATAGTCTAACGAAATAATAATAATTTGCATTTTAGATCTTTCTTAGTTTCGTTAATACGTAGTTAATTCCTAGATCCTTTTTTCAAAGACTCCTTTCGTATACTCTTTTATTCTTCTAGAATAAAACATTTCGTTCAATCCTCTTTGTCTTATCTCAGCTATAATAACCTTTGCTGTTGTAAGTATGGCCCTCCTAGCCATAACGGCTTGGCGTATGCGATGGGTGTGAGATATCTACACTTAAAACTGTTTATTGTCGCCTACGTGGTCCTACAAGCTAGAAACCCTTTCTCATTTTCACGCATTCCGTAATTGAAAACAGGCATTGAACGATACGACATACGTGACTGAAGCTTTTACTACTGCAACTGTGATTAGGGACCATCTGACCTCAGAAAAACGACCTCTACATTCAACAATTTAAAATACTTGCTAGTGTAAAGGCGATGTAATTATCATATCAGCCGAAACATGTTCACTGCTGGACCAAGGCCACCTCCAAAGATCTCCAAATTAGCTACCCTCATCCAGCAGCTTCCCGCGACCCTCACAAGATGATCTGTCCATCTTTTAGGAGACCTGCCTACGTTACATCTTCGGGTTTGTGGTCGCTACTCGATAACCAGCCCAGTGCCACTTCAGCTCGGCAATTCTTTGGGCTATGTCGGTTACTTTAATTCGCCTGTAGATTTCGACATTCCTGATTCAATCTTGCCGTGAAACCGCGTGTATAACCCTCTCCATTGTTCTTTAGGTAACCTTGAGCCTTCTTATAAGATAAAAAAAACATGTTGGAATTAAATGGTCCGCAGAAATATCGCTCTAATTGACAGTAAACCAACCGTTCCCCCGTGGTCTTACCTAAGATAGGTAAACCTATGACTAGTTTTGTAATTTTCCTTCTTTGTCCAGGTGATGCACAGTACAAACCTTACGTGACGGCGCGGCCTGAGATCGCGACCGTCGAGTTAGACGGAGACGAAGATTTCGTGGTGGTAGCCTGCGATGGTCTCTGGGACTTTGTCAGCGAAGACGATGTTGCACTCGCTGTATACAGACAGCTGGCTGCTGACCCAGGTAAGTGGTCATAATACGATTACAGGTAGATCATGGTTCTGCTCGATGAGTAATATGCACCACGGCATAGGTCATTTCATCAATACCGACGCGATTGTCAAGCAGATTGACAGATAAAAAAAAGAGATCTACGACCACCTACCAATAAAATACATTTATTATTATTGGTCGAGAAACACTTTAAAACGCTTTCTCGCCCGAGAACATAAGATGTAGAGTATTTGTTCTCGTGTTTTATCATAAAACTTGGCAAAATTTCAAAGACTAAGGTCCTTATTGTGAAATTACAACAGACAATTTAGCCGCAGGAACAGAGTTAGTTCATGAATTTGTTGTGGCTGGTAGATGTTCGTAACGTCTTAGTAAACAAGGTCTACACGTCTACAGTTACATATTGGTTTTGAATGAAAACAATCAAACAATTTAGTTTAGCTAACCCCATTAAAAATTTAGCAAGCATTGTGTTATGTTTCACGTTGCAAACCGGTATTATGTGAGATACGACGACACTACTACTACGTTCTTGAGATATTTTTCATAAAATGCATTTCTTCTGCATGTTATTATGACGAGATTGAATCAGAAAAGACTAAATCTGCAATAAGAAGTAACCGACACAACCCACAGAATTTATTCTTAAATAATGGAATAATTAAATTTATTCAGCACATGCGTATTAACATACACTTGTAGTTGTCAATCTCACAATACAGTACATAACTCATAATCTACAATTCAATTATTAGAATTTGAGGCTGTAATGATATAATATGACGCAATAAATCGTAGTCAAAGTTTATTATATTTATGTGATTTATTTAGTCAGTCTTTTGGGTTTGATTTTGCTTACGCCCAGTAAAAATGTAAGTAATGCCAGTAAATCATGAACCTTTTTAATATAGAGTAGCAAACAAAATTCAATACACATAATAAAGAGAAGGAAATTTATGGTGCTCTATCTACCCACAAATCAAACAAGAGCAGTTTGTGAAATACGGAAAAAATATATGGTACCCCATCATACAAAATGCCATGCATTCTTGTATGAGAAGTTAATATATTTATGTATGTCTTATGTTGAAAGAGCTCTAATTTGTCGAGAATACATGCGTTCTAAAGTAGTAATAATGTCGTCGGATCTCTCACTATTAACATTTACGTCGAATGCAATGTTTTGCTATCTATCAATCGCACCGGCGGCGACCTTGGCGCTCGATACTTACACAATAACTACATGACTCACCGCGACTTACCAGACAGGATAAACTGACAATTAACCGTCAAAACATGACAACCAGCAAGGTAACATTATGAATAATGGTAGGCACTTTTACAATTTACCGAATCGGCATAATTACTGAAAAACAATGTCAAACCTTGTTTTAAATAGCTAAATAATCGATATACAATTTCCTTTGGTAATGGTGACAAATTTAGTTAAGGCGCTCTTATCTGGCGGAATTAAGTTGTACAAGTAACTCAATATTTCACTTAAGAGGTTAGTCTACCTAGTACTTAACAATACAAAAAAAAGAAACGTTTATTACATATTAAGTATGCGATTTAGTTGATTTATATTTACTTAAAATGGCGAACTATACCATACATGGCAGAAGATATGGTTTTAACCATTGTAAAACAATGCCTTATGACATATATTGGACGTATGTTCGATATAATAATATATTGGTCTGGAATATGTGCCGTAAAAATATACGTTTTGTATATTTTTTTTAATGTTAAAGGGATAGATAAGATTAAGGACTTTCCTTCGTATCCTTACTATTAAATGGAAATTTCTAGTGTTTTACCATCAAATTAACAAAATGAATATTCATCTAAATTCATTTAGAAATTTACATTTAGTGAGTAAAACCTATATAAGCTTTACGACGCTCAAGATTTTTTTATAGTTTAGTAGATTGGTAAGTACACCTTATGGGGGATCATAGAATAGTTACCATATTATATACTGTTCAGTAATAATAATAAAAAATACGAGTTGTTATCGATCTAATCTTTTTCTATACATATTTCATAATATTTTTTCCTTATTATGTCTAAATCTAATACAATTTATTTCATCGGAATTCAGCTCATCATGACACACGGCGCCAAGTAAAACCGTATTCTATAATTCGCGTGGCAAAGAACTTCTTTGTTAATGACATCACAATATTCTAGAAAAGTTCCCTAGGTTGCGTTATATTGTAGTATTTTGTTTCGGGATATAACAAGTTTTTAAAAAGTCATATCAAACACCCTTAATTGAACAAGTTAAACATTAGTCACTCCTGACTGTTATTAGAAAGGGTATTCCTAACAGTAGTGATATCATAATATTAACGCCGACCAAGTTGCGGGCTAGTTTAAGTTAAGTATAGAAATCCGAGACGTATCGTATGATGGTCATACGATACTGAGACGCGACTGCCCGTTCCCTGGTAGGTAGTCCCTCGGGACGAAGTCTACGCTCCCCACGGGATGAAATAGGGTGGTGATATTAATTGCCGTCACCTCACCGCCGCCAATCGGAATAATTGCGCCTTAATAAACAAATATGTTTGACTGCATCGGTTGACACGAATTAGGCTCTTCACGTTGTCATAGTCACATGATTGTTCCACTCAGACTTATTGGGAAAACCGAGTGCCCTCATTCAAACGCATATTATCTCTATGAGATCTTTGACACATATATCATCCCCCTTGTCCTCCTGCTCGATAAAGCGCCGCGTGAAACGGGGTGTCTAGAAATGTGGTAAGGACAATAAACCTACCCGCTATCACGGACGCAGAAACGCTCGGCGTAATAAAACCTTTGTTGGATTGTAGATCGTATTTCTGAGATATAAAGTAGAAATTGTGTTGTATGTATTTTTTACTTTTTTGTACGGAGTTAAAAATGTCTGCATCACATATTTGACATTATATCCAAGATACAAAGTTTACAATTCTGTGCAGATTGTTTTGGACGTAGTGAACTTTGTGAAGTGTCTTTAATGGAACAGCGCTCGCGGCGATAAGAGCTTTCATATTGTTCAAAAGAAATTTTCTTTGTTTGTAAATATTACAGGGTTTGTATTGCGGTGCCAACTTTGCGGGGATATGGGGTTCACGGAAGACTTTTGCTATCATAATTGTAAAGGGGTATTCATTCCCCATGTTTTCCTTCCCATAATAGTAATATTTGCTGTGTGGTGACGGCCTAAGAATATCACCACCCTCTCATCCCGTGGGGGGACGTAAAAGTCGTCCCGAGGAAAATATATACACCAGAGAACGGGCAGCAGCGTTCTCCTGAGTACCATGTCCACCTTACTGCGATCGCCAACCCGTCTGCCAAGCGTGGCGATTATGGCAAATCCCCTCAAATGATGGACACAACCAAACCGCGGCCCCCATGCGGGTCGCTGGAAAATGCTGGATGCGAATAGCACAAGACCGGCAATTGTGGAGATCTTTGGGGGAGGCCTTTGTCCAGCAGTGGACGTCTTTCGGCTGATATGATGATGATGATGATGATGAATAGTAATATACCTTGCGCGGGATAATCATAGTGCTCAATGAGCACTATCTATACCTTTTTTATAATCCGGTTGCGTATTAGGACAGAAGGTTTAGGCACGTGATCAATGGCTGAACATCCAAGCACAGGGTGGTAAACACACCATTTTTATGATTCCGGGTTGTTATTAGCTGTAATAAATGATAAATATATTATAGAATTTTAGATTGAATTAAAAACTGCTATTTTGGAGTCGAACTTTATCAGCTAGGTATTCTAATAAAAATATTGTTAGGTCTTGACAGTTAAATCAGCGTGACAGTAATACTGCCGCAAAATTTATAAATGTAGTAAAGAACATATCGTTCACATGTTCTTTACTGCGTTTATAAATTGTGCAGCAGAAAAGATTATGCTATAAGCGCAATGCCTGGAAAATAATAGAACCATCATACATAACGGCAGAATGTATACGAAATAGTCCGCAGAAACAGGGAAGTATCGTGCAAAGTTTTTCAGAAAAGACGATTACAATCGATTACGATTACAACTATTTACATCTCTTTTCATCGGCGGTTGAACACTAACATTAAACCAACCAGGCGGTCTATACTGCGTTATCAACTACAATATTTATTCAGATCTGTCTTAGGAGTTTACTTACCTTGCTATTTAAAGATAACCGGGCCATTTGTCTTCGCATTCTTGCGCTAAGAATCTAGTTCACTTTGCGGATTGAAACGAGTCTGTAATCGTTTATTTAAATTCCTGCAGCCGGTGCACTAATCCGTCACGTCTGGTTCGGACTCAATAGATTTATTACAGTTACTTAAAAAGAAATATGATTAACATAATATGGTTTTAGGGAATTATCCAATAACAAATGTTCACGGTTCACATTGGTTGTTGGGAATTGATATTATATTGACATTATTGATATTGTATTCAGATAATATGTAGTAAAAATATAGCTAAAATTTAGATAATTAAACCTACACATGATCCTTGACAATAACTTAATTTAAGTTAGCTAAATATCGTTACTGTTATAAAATAAATCTTATTGTAAATTATTTCCTACAATCCGTGTACCTCAATATAATACCAAGAAATAATTATAAATTAATTATATATTACTACGAACATGTTCTGACTATTTACAAGCGCTTTTTTAAAGTCTACGTGAATAAAAACCTTTTTTATTTATTATTTATATCATAGTAGACATACTATTGGATTATATGTTTTCTTCTTTGTGTTTGTTTATTAATCTTCAGTCACGCTTGTTGCTGACCCGAACACATTATGCTACACTAACTTTTGGTTCAACCTTTATCCGCGTGACAACTATAATCCCATTATGATCCCCTCAATTTTATGTTCCTAACTAAAATATACATATACACTTTTTACTATGGGAGGCCCAAGAGAGACCCTATAAGAAGGCTCAAAGTTACCCAAAGAGCAATGGAGAGGGCTATGCTCGGAGTATCGCTGCGCAATCGAATCAGAAGCGTCGAAATCCGTAGGCGATCCAAAGCAGCCGACGTAACCCCAAGAATTGCCAAACTGAAGTAGCAGTGGGTGGGGCACATAGTCTTAGAACCGACGGCCGTTAGGACAGAAAGACCGATGACCTTGCAAGGGTCTCGGGAACCCGTTGGTTTATGGGTAACACAAGACCGGCCATTGTAAAGATCCTTGGGGAAGGCCAACAGTGGACGTTATTCGATTGATCGCTGTGATACGTTCAAATAAACAGATAGTTACAGTTATTTTTTTACCCTAGCGTATGATGTGGCAGTGCATGAAGTTGCAACTACTGAAAAACGATCCTTTTGCTTTGAGTTAATTATTTTTTTTAAATGTATTAACTTATACAAACCGTATCATATCATATCATAAGCGGTGGCACATGACCCAACGTTTTCTAAGCAGGCCCATGACATTTTCCGACCCTACATCTATATTTTAAACTGCATATGACATAATCTAATCTAACCCTTTACATGGGTTAGATTAGATTAGGCTAGTTATAAAATCTAGTGTTCGTTGCGTTCACTGGTGACAGCTCATATTTTCTATATGTATATTCGTAACACGAAAATTGCAACTATAGGAAAACGGTTTTCATTCAATTTGAACAAAAGAGTGTATCTCTATGTATTGGTAAAGAGTAAACATCATTATATTAAATATTTTTGAACTCATTCATTCGTAATTAAATTTGTCGTAATTATTCTGATTTCACCGTTTTCATTGAGAATACAATCAATTTCGAATGTATGGAAATCGTGAGCTGTCACCAAGCTTTCAAAGGCTTGGTTCAAGCGTTCTGACATACGACACATGCGCACTTGCGATTATAAGTCTGTGAGAACATTATTCAATCAGCAAGCAGGTGGGTATCGGAGATTTAATTTATCGGCATTAAGATAAAAGCATTTCACAATATTTTGGTGCTGAAAGTATTATATATAACTGTTAAGTACCGTGAAAACATGACTAGGCATAAATTTAAAATATGATCCATTTTGTCATCAATTCGTCACCATGGTTAATATTACTCCTAAATATTATAATCGGAGCTGTCATCGCATTATAATGTCATGCGAACAAAAGCGAGGGATCCCCTCTGAATCCTGTTACATTTAGGGTCTCTGTTGGTTTTGTACTTAACTAATATCTTAATAGACGCGTCATTGGTCCGGAGGTAGTGGCTTTTAAACAGATAATGAAGTTCCGGGTTTGATTCCCGGACCAATAGTATCATTGGGATCTTTTTATGAAGAAAATCTCGAATAAGAGATAATGTGTGTGAACTCATAAACATACTTATATATTGCTATAAATATATATTATAGATAAAGTTACACCCAGACAGCAATCGTGCTCAACAGACAGAGATTTGTCACGGGTGTGGATTTTAATTATCAGTGTGTGTTTATAAATAATATTAAGTAATAATTGTAAAGTTGTAAAGCTATATTGCTACGCCTTAACACGGTTCATGTTGATACCTATAGTAATCGAGAAAATCTAAAACTGTTACACATGATGATGATGTCTTCCCGGCCGAATTTCGACCACGGCGGCCAGCCTCAATGGAGATTAGCCAATTACGCAGGACATATTATAGTGGACAGGTGTGTGCGCAAACACAGGGGCACTTTCTATTCCATCACTCTCATGATCCGATGGGATGACTAGCGACACGACCGGAAAGAGATCAGGTACAGAACCGACGGCTTTACGTGCTCTCCGAGACACGGGGGTCTAATACCGCCAACTCCCAGACTTCGGGCTGATACTGAGAAATTTCTTTTTTACGGAAAAATCCCTATATCACGTTTTGGCCCGACCCGGGATTTGAACCCAGGACCTCATTGTCTGCGGTTGAACACGCTACCGCTAGACCAACGAGGCAGTCAAGTGTTACACGTGAGTGCAATAAAGAAACTTGAAACTTGAACCCAGGATCTCTGGCATAGCAGTCAGAGTTACTAACCACTCGTCCAACAGGCCATTGAAATATACTCTTTGAACAACAGACCCAACTTTTTTTACTTCCAAAAAGACTTATGTAAGTAATAATTTAAAGAACAATAATATTTCACTGTCACAAGTAATAGCAACTTGTGAAAGTATATGAACAACCACGTTTGGTAACTTTTTAAACTGCTCGCTTACGGGCTTACACAGTTTACGTATTGTTTTAAAACACATTTATTATTTTCGGTTGTTGCATTATGATGAGAAATGTCTGTAGTCATCCGTCTAAGTGTAGTCAAATGGAAAGTAAACACCTGTACACGAAGTATAAGGTGATACTTAGCATTAGGGTGATATCGATACGATAATCCAGTAACCAAGGGTCATATAACACGTGTCCTCTCGGCTTCCCATAATAATAAATTCATTTATTTCAGGCATCAGACAAAACCTATAGTATAAGTATCTATTAAAATAAAAACTATAATGACAATATGGAAAACATAATAATATTAAATAAAATATAAATTAACAAAATGCAGATATGAAAAAAAAAATAACATAAATAATAAAATTAGCTTAGATCAAGTAAACTCTCTCATACATATGTATGAGTTTGCGGATAATCAACTTTGTATCATGTAGAATATATGTATGTGTTTGTGGCATATAGAGAAAATTAAGTAATTTGGTAGCATTTAGGTGACCTATTTTTTAAGTTAAGCCGATTACGTTTAATTCGGATATGTCTCTTTGAGGGTATGTTTGAGGATATGTCTCTTTACGAGTTTCGAATTCTTTTGAATCTTTTAATTCAAAAGAATGCGTTTACTATATTTACTTAGAATTTATAATATTATATTCGGAGGTTAATATTTTTCTTAAACTCTTGAGCGTATGAGAATGCTAATTACATATAATATTATATGACAGCAGGTTCAGCTGTCGAGACACTATCTTTGACGGAATAGAACATACCGAAATTCTTACAGAACAGCCTTCCTAAATGTGATTCGACTATCGAGCTGGACGCTTACAGAATGCCCTAGCAGGTTGTTTGTATAGGTATTGCGAAAAACCGGTCGAACAATGAGAGTGTATTTTATGTTCCGTAACGAGATTGTTGCGGTGCCTAGATTTCAGTGGAGCTGCGGTCAGCCCACGCCACCACAGCCCCACAATAATATTGTGTCGTAATTGCGTCGGAAGTGGGGAAGTGGAGAAATTGGATACTTTGTTTTGCCCCCTGTTTAGCCCTGCCGGACGGCCGCGTTTCCCCACGCCAGATATGAAGCCTTTCTAATTGTTCCTTTTCTAAACTGCATGTAAATGCACAGTTTTCTCATAGCTTTTAAATTACAAGAGAACTGTACTAGTCAGGAAATGGTATTACAATAAAGTGAAATCTATTCTCTTAACAATTAACTGTCCAGTTTTAGAAATCGTTGATATCATGCCGTTTCCGGAGAAGACATTTATTTTATATATTAATCCTAACGATTTTTATAATCGCTATTTCTATTGTGATCGTTGCATTGTCCATTGGGCTGCAGCTTGACAAATACATATAAGGAAAGATCGCCTTGGTCAATGGCAGTGTATGCGTTAATGACATGTTATTTATTTATTTTTATTTATTTTAAAACTTTTGCACATGAAAGTACACAGGCGGACTTAATGCCGTAGGCATTCTCTACCAGTCAACCTTGGGGTGATGCAGAGAAAAACAAGGGTTGGAATCTACAGAGACGAAGGGTTGCAGGTAGAGTGGCTTGCTATACTTTAATAATATCCTCCTAGCCGAATTTCGGCCACGGCGGCCAGTCTCAACAGAGATTAGCCATCTGCGCGGGACATATTATATAGAGTTCGAATGTGTGCGCAAACACAGGAGTACTTTCTATTCCATGACTCTCATGATCCGAGGTACAGGAGCGACGGCTTTACGTGCTCTCCGACGCACGGGGGAATAATACCGCCAACTCCCAGACTTCAGGCTGATACTGAGAAATTTTCGTTTTTACAGTAGTCCCTAAATCTTTTTGACCCGAGCCAGGATTTGAACCCAGAACCTCGTTCTCTGCGGGTGAACACACTACCGCAAGACTAACGAGACAGTTATATGCTATATTTTACTGTAAAACGATATACATTCAATCTAGTGTTAGTTTGGTCGACAGAGGTGCCTGGTGTAAACAAGTGACCGCATGTCAAGAGTAGGTACGATAAAAAATATATCTAAGTAGTATATCGGCTAGCAGATCGTAGTCACAGGACGACTGATGCGATGGGTAGTGGGTCGTCCCGTGATCACGATCAATGCAACTTGGTCGAAACGTCGGGAAAATAACAATAAAGGTTAGTCTAAGATAATAATAATATTTATTTTCAGAAAGTTACAGATACTTAAGTTAAACAGTGGGTACATAATCATTATAAATTTCGCTCAAAACATTGCGTATTTTATGCTCATACTTATAATATTAGATAATCTGTACAAAATATAATAACCCTGCCTCTTAAACTAGGCAAGCCTGTGTCTTAAGAGACAGTGTTACAGACAAGATATAACAATCATGGCGGATGTTATTGAATCACAAAAAATACTTGACTCCTTGCTGGGATCAGACACACGACGTCCCGAGATAGTATAGCCTGGTCGAAAGTTTAACAATATTGAACCATTGATGTCTGTGTCATATATTTATATGCTTTCCATTTTTGAAATCCTTTAATGTCCTTTTACCCTCTGACGGACACTAGACCCGTCTCATTGGATTAACCGATTTAAAATGTTTAAACTGCCGAGGTACCGTATTCAAACAGGGGTGGGCACTCGCCTAATGCGCCCCCGGGCTGGATTACGTCGTTCCGTATGATTGACATTTCAATTTAGCACTTACTCCTAGATATGAAGGTATAATTTGACACATCCGTCCTAACAGGATTTTCGTGTCATCAGTCAGGTATAAATTCACTCGTAACACTTTCTTCACTTGGCAATATTAGTCGCGGCGTAACCTAATACTGCGTTGTCGTGCAAAGGAATTTGTGTGGACATTATCTATTAGCATTTGTATAAACAATCATGCTACTTATATATTGTTTGCTTAAAATGCGTGAATTGTTGTTCAAATATATGTTGCGGTAGAATGAATAGACGGTGTAAATTTGGTACAAATTGTATGAGGTTATCGTCTCAATTACCTTAGTTGTATGTTCAAATATATTCAACTGTCACAGAGATTGCTGTTATACAGATTTTTTCCTTAATGATTAAGGGAACTTTCTGTATACAAAAGATAACAAGAACGTAATCTACTATTGATTGATTTTTCACCTTCTAAATGTTACTGCTTATTTATCTTCTCTCTTTATCTTTGAGGAAAATAATAAGATACGTGTTCTTTTTTAATTTTAGTATCCCTCAGAACAAAAATATTGGTTTCTGTCGTTACTGAGTCCTACGGAGAATGATAATTATATTGGAGAAAAAATTATCATGAGAATTAAATACGTGTTCATTATGTTTTTTTTAAATTGAATAATTTGTATCACAATAATATCGTGAAGAATAGGCATGCATAGAATTATTCTATTTATAAATTGAACTAGCTGTCCCGGCAGACCGTGTCCCGCCCAGGAAATTACAAAAATCCTGGAATCTGATCATAAATGTTGTGATCAGATTCCAGGTTTTTTACAACGCAACCTATCGGGTTCAATTGTAAATCCAAAAAAGATTAACAACGGAGTTCCATACAGTATGTATGAACAAATGAATTATTTTCATAAATAAATTTATGTGTGAATTTTTGGTGGTCCTTACTTGATATGTGAATGGTGTAAAAAATCCGATTTTGTTTCATATTTATAGAAAAAATACAGATCTTCCGATAAATAAATAGATATTTTATATGTACTATAGATAAAAGTAGATCGCTAGTTTTGTAGTTTTAGTTAGTTTTAGTCACCACCTTTAAATACTAGGATCATTTATTGTGACCGTGATGTGGTGTCACGGGTGATCCCGTTTTACCATTGTTTCGTTGATTAAGCGATAAACTACTGATACGGTGGGTGGACAAA
This sequence comes from Pseudoips prasinana, assembly GCA_951640165.1. Taxonomy (NCBI): domain Eukaryota; kingdom Metazoa; phylum Arthropoda; class Insecta; order Lepidoptera; family Nolidae; genus Pseudoips; species Pseudoips prasinana. Next base: position 9,729,021 of record OX621241.1, on the reverse strand, counting down.
CACGCATCAGTGAGCTCTTACGAGCGATATAACAATGCAAACTGAATTAAATCACTTGAGAATCGCTCTATTATTCGAGGAAATGTTTTGTGACACATCTATTAGGTTGATTGTATAGTTCCCATGCCAATTGTCTCATTTTTAACTCAGTTTAGTCACCGAACGTTCCAAGAATGTGGAAAGATGTATTTAATAGGTATGATCATTCGTTTTTGAAAGAAAAATATGAATAGTTAGCTTCAGCAGTTACGTTTTCGAAGCGCTCATTTCCCTTACGGATCGCTGAAGTACGTATGTATGAAACATAGGTGGTTTAATTTCTATGCGTTTTCGCACTTTGCAGGGTGGACATGTCAAGATGTTGGTCTTGGTTGTATTTATTAGACGCCCAGTAAGCCTTTGAGGCATGTCAGTGACCTATTGGGCGGATTTGGGCGGCTTGATCAACTTTGAAGGTAACCCATACACGGAAACAATAAACAGCAATTTCTAAAGCCATGCAGTTAAGTCTATTGCATTTGTTGTCTACTCATATACACACATGATTTACAGACAGATAGTAAGTAATTGAAATGGGAATCCGCGTTATTCACGTATGATTTTGCTTTTCTTTTCCTATCCTGCCCATTTCTATCGCTGTTAGCCACCAGAAAATATCGAGCGACTGCCAATCTTATCGTGTTCTTAAGAACACACACACAGTAGTAAATCGTTGCGATAGTTTTAAAACTATCGCAACGATTTACTACGCGGCAAGCCAAGTTATATATTTTTTAAGATTCATACACAACAATGTACTACTAGGCTTCTGATGAGATACCTGTTGGCAACAATTGTTGTTCTTACGGCAACCAGGACCGATAATTTAAGGTAGGTACTTACTCTCCTGCGCATATCTCCAGACGCCAAAACAAATATTGTTTTTTTTGTTACACAAAAACGTTGATCGATACGTTCGGGAACACAATGGTCGTCACGTATAATTATGCAAATGTCAACTGAAAATTGATATTGTGTGCGATAAATATATATAAAGTAAACGTGGATCTCGATGTTTACTAATGTAAACAAGGTATATGTGTGATTTTGGCATAAACAAATGGCTTCCTTATAAAATTGCCAACATCAAATTTAAATTTACAAAAAAGACGGTGTTGCCAAAACTGCTTTCTGTACAGAACTAATAAAACGTGTAAAGTAAACATGAATGCGCAGATGCACTGTGTTTGATGTGACTATTAATTGGCATTGGCAATGAGTGAACCGCCTTGTGACCTTGACACTGTTGGATCACTCTTTATCTGCCAACTTTCATTCATGTTATCTTGTTAGCAATATGATATGAATATGAATTAGTTGGAATTTACTACACAGAAGACGGTTTCAAATTGTGTTGTTTGTTGCGACAGGTGGTCTGAGTCGTAACTGCGTATCAACACTTACAAACTCATATTTTGTTGTTTGAATATGTACTAAATGCATGTGAGTTCATTATACGCGAAAGAAACAACATTTGTATTGAATTTATTTTTTATTATTATTATTAATAATTTATTTCAGGTCAAATTTCCATATATTGTTGGTAAAAGTTTTAACCTAGTGTTAGTAAAAGACAATCTTATACAACACTTGAAACGGCTGACACCTACGTGTGCAGCCGTATCCAGTAAGCCAGCATGGGGCTCTCCCATCTATCACACAATACACATATTATACACATATTATGATTCGTACTATAAAATTCAACCTCCAAAAGCAAACAAACATAAAACCACATTGTTAATTTTCTATAGTGTATCTATATATATAAAAATCAATGCCACTTTTCGTTGTAATGTTATAACTCAACAACGCCTTTACCGATTTGGCCAATTTTGGTCTTGAATTATTCGTGGAAGTCCAGCGAAGGTTTGTACGTAGAGAAACTTACTTACTAGCTAGAAATTCAAAATAATTTTTTGGTTTGTATAAATGAACTTAATAGACATTTTTTTTATTACTATGCTTTATACGTAGCGAAGCACGTACTGGGCCGCTAGTAGTGTATATAATCTTAAAAGGAGAACACAACATGCTTTTTTACAGAGCTAGTTAGTTAGATACTATTGTAAAATCTATAACATTCGTCATTTCCTAAAAGAATATAATACCTAGTCGCACCATCGCTTGCCTTATTGTGGTAGTTAGGAACAGGTGAGATTGTGCAAGGAAGAAGAAAATTGACTGTAGGTATCTTATAAGATGACTGCATCGTTATTCTAGCGGTAGCGTGTTCACCCGCAGATAACGAGGTCCTGGGTTCAAATCCCGGGTCGGGCCGAAAGTGATTTTGGGACTTTTCTGTAAAAAGAAAAAATTCTCAGCATCAGCCCGAAGTCTGGGAGTTGGCGGTATTATACCCCCGTGCCTCGGAGAGCACGTAAAGCCGTCGGTCCTGTACCTGACCTCTTTCCGGTCGTGTCGCCTAGGCGTCCCATCGGATCATGAGAGTGATGGAATAGAAAGTGCTCCTGTGTTTGCGCACACACTTTTGCACTATAATATGTCCTGCGCAGAGGTGTATTCCCAACCAGTAACACCACAACGAGTAACACTGTTACTGGTTGGGAAAAAAATTCCCATCCAGTAACAGTGTTACTGGATGCAACTTTTTTTGTTGCAACGAGTAACACTGCTGCACTGAATTTAATATTGGTGTTACACGTTGGGAAAAATGTTCCCATCCAGTAACAGTGTTACTGGATGCAACTTTTTTTGTCGCAACGAGTAACACTGTTGCACTCCATTAAATATTGGTGTTACACGTTGGGAAAAAAGTTCCCATCCTGTAACAGGTGTTACTGGATGCAACATTGTTTGATGAGCACGAATATTTGTTTCTGAGTCATGGATGTTTTCTATGTATATAAGTAGTTATCTATCTATATAAGTATGTATATCGTCGCCTGGTACCCATAGTACAAGCTTTGCTTAGTTTGGGGCTACGATGATCTGTGTGACATTGTCCCTATATATTATTATTGCAAAAATATGCACATTCCAAATATATGACCCTATTTAATAATGAAGTTCTAATTCCTAAGAAAAACTTCATCAGTTTTCGTTTTTTTTTACACACATAAAACAGATTTTCCTATTTATTATACTCATTACGAATAACATGAGATGGTAACTTGTTTTGGACATTTCTGGTATTAATCGCACAAAATCACGGGATCACGTTTTTGAAAGTGCGTATAGTAATTTTATTTTCTTTTAATTATACATATGCTAGAGTGAGCTACCAGCGTGCTGTAGTCCTAAAATAGTTAGGCTTAAAATGCGCGAGAGAGATACCTAGACGCTGAATTCTAGTCCGTTATTCGCTTAGAAATTATTCAATCACCCACGTTATCAGCCTTTCCCGGTTTAGCGTAATCGCATACCGTTTTACGCTCAGTGTGTCATTCACACCAACACATATTTCAAGAAGCAATGTAATGTCGTTAAGGCTATTACAGGAACTGCCGGCCTAAATACAGTTAATAGAGATAATTGTGCTCTTAGACAATTACAGGCTGACGTACGAGCGTGTTAAATTGTTTGGAATCACCAAAGAATTTCCAAAAGTTAGAAATGTGTAAACGGTGCGTTTAAAAGAGAATGTGGAGTGAATAATAGTGATTAATGAGTGGGTCTAGTTGGCAAACAAGCCGTGGAGTACTGCCTCCGTATTCTACAACAATATTTGAGGTACAATGAGTTACAACAACATACTGAATTTTGAAATAAATCGTCGTCAACCTTTCCTTTTACCGACCGATTGAAATAAATTGATATGGGACCATTTAGAATGAAGAACGTTACGTTACGTTACGAATTTTCAAAATCGGTGGAGAAACCGGGTACACAAACACACAAAAAATCACAGAAATGTCACGTATAAAAAAATATTGTCTTCTCTGTTTGAGCTTTACGCCAATAATTTTACTAATAATGACAAAACGACGCCTATGAACTCAGTTTTCTCTGTGGCATGTAGGTAAGTTCTATTGCTAATCGAGGAAAATGTTCCCATGGTACAGTCAGCGTCACATAGATTGTAACAATAGGGTAACCTTAAATCTACTTCTATTATTAACCCCATTTCCAAAATAAATGGTTCCTATTTATATGACTGTACCGATTAGTTGTGGAGAATATCTATGATAAAAATTTATTTGATTAAACTTTCAGTATCATTATTTTGCTACCGGAGAAAATATAATTTCATGTCGTATCGGATAATACGTCAAAACGGATATATCGTACGCGCCTCTTGTCGTCAACGACCGACATACGGTCAGCAACAGAAGGTGTTTCAAAGGGATTAAACAGTTATGACCCCATATTAATTCGGGACATACATTAGAGCGATAGCAAAGGTTAAAAGAAACAAGCCAAGTTCGAATCGGAAACGCACATGGAGGGTTCCGTACCATGGTACAAGATTGTCATTCAATAGCACTAACACGTTATAAATATCGTATAAACACAAACCACGTTAAATTTTTCGGTGGTTACATTTTTGGAATTATAGTTACAATAGAAGTATACACACTATGCAAATCATATACTTTGTTTTAAAAACAGCATACGGCCAATTAAAAAGATATGCTTATCCCCCGTACATGATGTCCTCTGGCAACCTTAATCACGCGCAAACCTTCATCTATTTATTTTACAAATTTTGTGAATCCGGTAAAATTGTACATTATAAGTATGAACAATGTCTTTCCGCAGCAGTCAGTAAGGCTGCTCATGGAATGATAAAACACTATACTAGAAAATCAGGTAGTGTCATCTAAATTCTATAGAACTAATAAGCCTTGTTGGCTAAAGATTGCTACGAATTATTTTTGAAAGATGTTCTTTAATACGGCTTGCGGTAGCAGTTAAGTATTAGAAACCGTCACGTAAGGAAAAACGTTATGCTTCCATCATGCGACGTTCTCTTTCTCTCAAACTGACTCCTTCTATTACGAGTGTATGAGAATAGACGAGCATTGAGCGCGGCCAGATGTATAACCTCAAAACTTAACGGCTAGAAATTTCATTAAAACTTATTTTCTTTTGTATCTCATGATTATTCTCAATTTTGGAAAGGATTTCGTACAGGTACTTCGATTCTGACCGGAGACCACCAACATTATTTTCTTCTTTGGATGGTATATTGTTACATAGTCCCAAATTGATACATTGTGAGTATTTGTGACACATTTGTTGCAAAAGAATTTGCGTCACAGACAGTATCTGTGATGTAAATTCTGTTGCTGACCGTACTTAAGAAGATTTAGCCCCATTTTATATACTTGATGAAGTGTGTGTTTTCCCTCGTCTAGACTACACGCATGTCACAACTTTTTATAGATTCTAAGGCATTTAGAACAAAGACGCCATACCACGTAGTTCGGTAGAACTTTTTTTTGCTTTAAGGGGCCATGAATAATTTGCTTGAGGATTCCAAGGGAGAGATTTGGTTACAAAATGTCTACATGACCTTATCTCGGGGGTGAGGGGATAAAAGTTATTCCGAATAAAAAACATGTTTTTATTCGGATAATTATAGACGTTGTTTATTGAGACAACATTAAGGTAGACGTTGAGTCTCGGGAAAAACCATAGCACCGATAATAAAACTGCACAAATAAAAATGTATTTTTCCATTTTAATTTGCAAATTTGACTATTATGAAGAAACCATAGCTTAAATTTTACATCAGAAGCGGCAGGGGGAGTCCAAGATATCTTATGTTTTCTTACTTGGGTTTCAAGGGGGTTCAATAGGCTAAAATAGTTCTTACGTAAATAAGGAATAGCCCCTAAGAAGTTCATAGCAATCCAAATTTGGACTGTCTCGGAGTGTTCATCCGTAAACAATATCCCGGATTCAAGTCCCACAATTGTAATTGATTGATTGATGGTTTTCTCGCGAGAAAGTCTCTGTGACAGCCTGGGTGAGGTAGTTAATGGTGCTGTATTATAATTCTGTGTCTGGAGATCTCGAAAGCTAGGTCATCGTATAGGATTGGGACAGTAAGGATAAAGAGTGCATACACACAGGTGCAAAACACAGGTTCTAGTGTTTGTGTAGACACTCCGGCATAATCATATGCCCCGCTTAGGGGATTTTCTGGACATTGGCCGCATTCCTGAAACTCATTACACATTACTACTATTAGTATATAGTCCAAGTTCGAAGACATTTACGTTCCGTAAGTTAGGTATGAGGAAGTGGTACTTAAAAAAAAAACAAAATGCTTCTTTTATCATGTTGCATATGAAATTATTTAAAACTAGAAAGCCCTTTCCTTTATAATTAGTGGAATCTTTAATGTACCTCGTATACGCAGTTATAGAGTCGAAAGTGTTATGTGTTCCCTACGAAAGTATAGAGGTAGTTTCGCTCCAGATGAGATGTCGGCCGCCGCGCCATGGACGTGCGCGTTGCGCAGGCGGCGGCGCTCGTCGAATTTGCATTGTAAACATGCGGTGACCGCCGCACGCCGTGCATGCCATGCTTGACTAATGCTATGCCTCATCCTCACACCTACTACTTGATTATTTTTAGAATTCCTTTCATGAATGGAAAACGATTTAAATATTATTGCCCGTGTGAGGACGGTATAGAATACAGTAGTACTTACGCACGTATCGAGAAACGCGTAGGTACAGTTTATCCAAACAAACCGACAAATTTTCTTTTATTAGGAAAAGGGATTGATTACGTCACAGGACAATGTCTACTTATTTGTGCGGCACATATATAATTGTTATTAGTCTATGTGTGCCTTGTGTTCGTGAATTGTGTGCTTGCAAGCTCACCTGCGATGCAGTTATTTTTATAGAACGGGCGTAAAAATTGAAAAATAAAGTACATTATTTAGTCATTAAAATTTGTATGCCAATGTCTGGGATATAATGCCGCAGAAAGATATACAGTTCCCTTTTCTGTCAGGGGAAAAAGCCCAGCACTCTTGGTGGTAGTTTCTGTAGTCATAATAACTTAATGTTATGTCAACGCTGACCCTCAGTCAGGGTATAGGCTTGTTTACTCACTTGGTAGCAGAACAAAACTATCCGGTTGTGTCGAGTCAATCGCTGATCATAAAAGTGAGGGAAAGGAGAGCGTACCTTTATTCGCACACACATTTGTGTAACTTAATAAAGGGCTCGTCTCCATTGAAACTAGCCGCTATAGCCGAAGTTTGACCACAAGGACATTATTAGTAGTACAAAATATAATTTCTATTTATAGCTTCTTCAAATGTATAAATCGAAACTTTTACATGACAGCATTCGCAAGATCATTAAGAGATAACCGAGGTTAAGGAATTTAGCTCCTACTAGACCTTTGACTTTGATCTGTTAGGTCCTAGGCTCAAGGTTGGTTTATTAGTAATATATTATTAATGCCGCTGTTACAGACCTTTACAGACCTTAGTAACCACAAATCTTTCGCACAGACAAGATTAATTAAATACTGTGTATATCAGTAGTTGATAGGGACACCAAAAGCTCTGTAGGTATATCAATAGCAAATACAGGCTGTTTGGGGCATGGACAGACACAATTTTTAGACCATTCGGGATTACGATTCTAATCGATATTCATTCTTATGGATTGCAAAATTTAGGCGTGAAAGATGGCAGATTAAAAATAAAACGGAAAAGCTGATCGCATGCATATTTTATATATTTTATTATAAATTTGTCATATTGTTTTAATTCATGAAAAGGGTCTAGCGAGCCTAAGTCGGTTTTTTAGATATTTTGTTGGCTTTACGTACGTACGTTCCGTCTTTGGCTATACATAGGTATTTCCTGTTTATAATAAATAAATAATAAATATCTTGGCACAATCACTGCCGATCTCAATCTAGGCTGAACCTGTACTATCAGACAGCTGATAAACATATTTATATATTCATTATATAGATTAATTACACCCAGAACTAGTACTAAAAATCGTGCTCGGCACGCGAAAATTTGACTTGGGTGGACCTCGAATCCATGACATATGGCTAAGCAGATGTCATGGATTCGAGGACCATTAGACCAGCAGTTTATAGATACAGTTCTAGATTTTACAGGTGTATCAGGCTACATTGGACTCAAATTATGTCACATCCAGTTCACATTATTTTTGAATGGACTGAATCGTAGACCGTTTATGTACTGTCTTCAAATTGCTGGCGATCTACTGGGATTTGGAACTGGACTCAGTTAAGGTTATTTTAAATTAAGAAATATATTTTCAGTCACTGATCTAAGGACACAGTGCGTGACTTCGCAATCGCAACACTAACATTCCCAGACTCTGAACAAATATATATGGTCACACACAAGAAATATTGTTCGGATCGAACTGAAAACACGAGGGCGACGTTGTGGTAGCAAGGCTACTAGATTAACCACTGGCGCCATACCTTAAAAGCTTACGTACCACCTTAAAAGACTTTTACAGGACCAAATAAAAAGCCTCTATTATCTTAGCTTTGTTGGGAATCTATTCTTAGAAAGCCTGTCACATAGCTTACTTCAACTTCTGATTGCCATAGAAAGTAGTTTATTATGAACAGTTATAGTAAAACAGTTATCTCTTGGAACCAATGTTTATCGTATTTGTGCTCCGCAATAACTAAATTATGGACTTTATGGCTCAATTTCCATTTAGCGAACCACTTCTTATGTTGAACGTGAATTGAAAGCTAGTAGTAAGGTTAAGTGTCTATTGTGTTCTGCGGCAATGTCGTTTATGGTGTGAATTATGGCTTTATAACACATAGGTACGAACCTTTAGTGAATGAGTCGGGTTAGATTTATTTCAAAGGGTCGTTTTGTAGGGTTATGCGTTGTACCATTCATTTATCATCATACTGTTAGTTAATGACGTCGAGTTTCTCCTTATGATACAAGGTGGAACATAAATAGAAGACGTAAGTTAAGGACTTTGAATATTTGAAACTGAACAACATTTTCAATGCTTCACCGGAGTCTCGTTACCCCCTGGGATGCCCTCTGACGCGAGGTCCTGGATGGAGACCCTGGAACTCACGCCAAAAGGTATCGCGGTATGGTTTGAAACTCCACTCATAGCGGGTACTGACGGGGAGGTAGGTGGCCTTTTTTATTTCGTTTCAAAGCTTCATATTTAGAGATTTTGTCATAATGCCGTCGTAAATTTGTCGTTACTTCCATTTAGGTACATATTGCCACAAAAAATATCTACTAATACGTTTTAATTCATGCAAATGTTTTATTTTACCTCTGTTTAATGACATAAGATAACTACATACTTAGCCATATTTGGATAAGAAAATCCTTATTAAATCCAAAATGAATTTAATGGTATCCTGTGCAATAAACTTTTGTTCCACTTCCCACTCAAAAATATCTCAGTTCTGAATATTCGAGTTTCTCTCTCGATGTCCTCAATGTGGGTTGGAAACTTTGGTTGGTTGCTATTTGTAATCGACGCCTCGTACTTACTGTATCTTTATCACACGGCAAAACTATGTAAGTAATGTACAACGTACATTTCTAGATTATTATTGCTTTGATAACATAACTTGAAATTTTAATACAAAGATGACGGGCCGGTTGGCGTGGTTGGTAAATGCTTGCCTTTCACGCCGTAGGTCGTGGGTTGGATTGCAACCCAGGATAGATAATAAAAGTACTTAGTATATGTAATATATCAGTTATCTGGTTTCCATAGTAGGTACAAACTCGGCTTGGTTTGGGACAGATGACAGTGTATCAATAATGTCCCAGGATATTATTATTATTTTTTGCAATAATTCATTTATATTGTTAGCCCTACACTGTTAATAGCGCCTCTTTTATTTCTATTACAAAACTATATAAAAACCACATACGAGTAGGTAGTGTTCATTTATGCTTTTACTATGTATACATAGACTAGTATGACATAGAATAGTATGTAACAATTATTCGATTATTTTCTTAGCGTTAATAAAAATAATTAACATTTTTTTTGACGGAATTCACAGACTGCGAGTCCGACTTGCGCTTCACCGATTATTAAAATTAAGTAGTTTACATAAAACTCACTTCACTACAGTTAGGGCATGGACATCATTTTATCAGTTTAAGAATAAGCATTACTTGTTAATAACTTCATCCGTCCATTACCTGAATCGCCTGGATTCAGGTAATGGACGGAAGCGACAGTAAAACTGTCCCGCAGCGATTGTAAAAAAAGAATAATAATGTCTTCCTGGTTGCATTTTGGCGACGGCGGCCAGTCTCAATGGAGTCTTGCTATCTGCGAACGACATATAGTACACAAGTGTGGGCACAAAGACATATGCACTTTCCATCCTCTCGCTCCGATGATGATCCCTCATGGTCCGATGGAACGGCTAGCTGACTGAACCGGAAAGAAGTCTGGTACAGGACTAACGCCATAACGTGCTCTCCAAGGCAAGGGGCTTGTTACACCGCCAACTTTGACATAAAATCCCTATTATCACTTTTTGGCCTTTTCTGTCTAAAACTCTACAACTAACCCAGTGAGACATTCAAAGCGAAGCGTGTATGTATGTTGCGTCTTCTAATATTGTATTTATACGTCTTGGTATATGACAAACGTTCAGTTCACCGTAGCCTAGTTGATAGTGCACCTACGAAGCTGGTGGTCCTGGGTTCGAATCCCGGTAAGTGCAAAAAATTGTGTGATGAGCACGAATATTTATTTGTGAGTCATGGATGTTTTCTATGTATATAAGTATTTATCTATCTATATAAGTATGTATATCGTCGCCTGGTACCCATAGTACAAGCTTTGCTTAGTTTGGGGCTAGGATGATCTTTGTGACATTGTCCCTAGATATAATAATTAAAATCTGTAGAACACTAATCACAATAAACCTAAAATTGACATGTCACATAGCGATGTCATCAATCTATCAGTCATGCACCGTCGGTCCTCAAACAAAATTTTAATAATGGTGTGCACTTGCCACAATATTGTTGTAGGGATCCTTATCTGCGATGATTATGTATGTATTTCGCAGTCGAGTGGTCGGAGAGGGGTGGCTTGCAATAAAACTGCAGAGTTTGTGCAGAGGGCTGGGCTCGTTACAACTTCCTCCGCCCGCCTAGCGCCTCTTTGACATTGTTACATTTATTGTGCCACCCCTGCCGTTTGTTCCCGATATACAGTACCCTCGATTTTAAAATTACAAATGTATTTAGAATATCTTAAAAGGATTTTGATGAACTTGGAATAAATTAAATAAAGTGAGTCTATCTGTTGCAGAATGCAAACTTACATAAGTTTTCTTTTAATTTATATTGCTGTCTCTTAAGAAATACTATGCTATTATACTTTATTATTCTTGCTCTGCTATGGTGCGAATCTATGATGATCCAACATTACTGTTTTCTGTATATATAACAGGCATTTAAGGGCCGATTGCTACTGTCTACTGTTTGTGTTATCGCTAGATAGTCTGCTAAGGCTCTAAGTTACTGAATTTGTGGACGACGGGGCTGGTTCCACTGTAAGTTACTTTTAGCATTTAAGTTATGTAATATATACCCTCAGTGTAACTGTTTGTTGTCCTAAAAAATAAATAAAAAAAAAAATGAAAAAAAAAAAAACACTGAACTATAACCTTGGCCAATAAAGATATTTCTGCATTCATGATACATCGCGTTTGGATGTCGCATTGTTCGATTGCGAAAACTGAAGTCTTAATGTGTGCATATTGACACGTTTCGGGGCAACATCAAGCTTCCGAAGAACAAGTTATTTATCGATAGCTCAAACAAAAAAGGAAAAATCTGCTTTGGCCCTAACCCGAAAAACTTGCATAAAATATGATAATAAAACTGAAAAATTGTTCAATCTCAAGTTGAATTAAAATGTTCTATTATGGAATTCCTTATGGAATAAATGAGCAAAGGTCTGACTTCCTCAATTTGTCTCTTTTTGTCGTACAGCCGTCCCCTTCCCGAGGGCTGATAAAGAACACCGTAATCCTTTCAATCGAATAACGGGGATTACAGAAGCGCAATTTATGCGGGTCTGTGTGAATTCCTGCAAGCAGAATCTTTATCCGTATTTAAAAAACCGACCAATTTTGAGACGTGACTCGTTCTATTATTTAGGTTGTCTATGTACGGATACTAGAATTAAAGAAAAATAAAGAAAATTGCAATGTTTCTTCGTTTTCAGTATCTGAAAATATAGTTTGTAGATAGTTATAGAAAGGAGGCCATCGGCAACGGGCGGATCTTAAGATAAATCCGAATTAAATGGGGTCAAAAGGCTGTCGTAAGGTTATTCGCAGACGAAGCAGCGACCATAAAGTAGAACAGAATAATTCCCGCAAGTCCTTGCCAGCCTTTAAGAAAGGAATAGGCACGCTTCTTATAGGTTGCCATGCTATACCCGATACCGTATCGCAAATACCTCCGCAGTTAATTGATTCCGAAGAGTGATAGTGCGCGAAAATTTATTTATTAATATCCTAAATTCAATATCACAAATACATATTTATAACATAGTATTCAATGACTCGCCTGCTGGTCTAGTAGTTACTGACCCTTACTGCAAAGCCAGAGGTCGTGGGTACGATCCTCATCTAGGACAAATCTTTGGGTGATAAGCACGATTGTTGTATGTATATAAAAACTTATATGTAAGTATGTTTATCAGTTGCCAACAGACAACTGATATACATACTTATATTACAGTCATTGTACAGGCCTACCTTATTATTTAATTAAGGGCCTATGAACACCACGTTTTTTAAGCGCGCCGTTGACACGCGTTTGTAGCGATACACACGCGCGATAGCATCGCGTTTCTATCGATACAAACAAAAACAAACTGCTCTGTAGGATATATAAAAGCGTTTAAAAAACGAGGTGTGCATAGGCCCGTCATAGACTCCTGTATTTCTGCTATTTAACATCAATAGGGTTTGAGTAAGAAATTCTAATAAGAATGTGAAATCATCTAATGCGAGATGAACGATGACGTCACATCAATGTATACAAAACATTGCACACTTTAATTTTACTTGGGCGTAAATCGTCGTTTGGAAGGCGTCCAAATACACCGCGGCGAGTTCCGGGCCACGTGGGTGGGCAGTCGCTCGCTCTTTCATATCACTAACTATATCAATGACAACAAGATTGCACATTATGATAGACGCCCGGGATCGTATACTATCCACTTTATGCGTGCTACGTGTCACTAATGTCATAAGTCGAGAGGCGGGGGCACATTGCGCCTTATATCTATTTTTACCCCTGACACTAAAAGAGGATTTTTTTTAATAGTGTAGGTGTGGCGCTTTCCATTCCGTATGTGATCAGTCAGAGGTAATCGTGTAGATGGGTGACCGCAAACTGAACGTCGTGCTTTAGAGGGCATGTGAAGCTGTTGGTAGTGAATGTAGTTATTAGACAACTGTCGTTAAGCCATAAGTCTACTAACACGGCTTGAAGAACTCTGACATTAGGATAACTATTGCCTTCGTCTTTAGACAGACCGCATACCTGGGTGTTTAACCTCGCCGATCGGTAAAGGAGTGGTGAGAGCACTGCCTATGGGCGGTGTGTTTTGTTGTATTTGTTTGAAACTTATCTCCGTGAAAGCTAAACTATGATTCTATGAAAGCTATTCAAAATATGACAGTTGAAGTCGGAGGCTTTTGACAGTTAAGTTATCTAGAGGTCACTTGAGCTAACGCGCACGGATGCGGTAGTCTTAACCCTCAAATCCTCTGCAATATACATATATCTATTTCATTAATGGGTCACAAAATACAACACCCGAAATTAATCTCGCAAAAATACAAAGCACACGCACACTTAGAACAACTATACAAGGTTTAACACAAACAGTAGACGTAACTTAAGTAGCTTTATTTTCCAATGACACTGAACTAAATGTAGAACATCAATATAAAAAAAATAACTTTCTATTGAACGTTAAAAATCTGCTGTTATTTTTTGTACAGGGCTCCCCATTATATTTTTCTTATTTCCAAAAAAATCTTTATTTAATTTTTCAGTTTCATGGGTAGACCCTGGAGTTTCCTCCAATGTTTTTGTTACACCTTTTATATCCCAAGCTTCTAACGACTTGTGCCTGGCCGCATGATAAGATATAGATCATACAAATAGTTGTACTGTGTGGGAATCGTAAACGAAACACGAGGCCAGTAGAAAAGCCTTAATCCCAGTTTACTTTTTTTTTATTTGGGAATAGTCCCTCACTCTTACCCACCACTGCTACTCCTGTAAGTCAGGATAAACAGTGGTACACAATAAAATGATACTTAGCGATGGGCCTCATGCATGTCCCGGAGAATCGCTTTAACAGTCTTAGATCCCACAACAAATTTATTCAGAAAGAAATGGAAAATAGATGTTCCTCTTCCCTCCAGAGCAAAGCAGGAGACAGAATATAACGAGGCTAGTCCCTTATAAAACAAGAGAATTGAAAATGAACGCAAAATGAAAAATATTTATTTTAGACAACAAGAAATCTCACTATACATACCAAAAATAAAACAAAAATTAATTTGAGAGTCATTAAAGGCACCTATCTGAGCATTAACTACGGCAACACGTTACTGCATTGCTGATCTTCCGAATTGCAACTAGGGAAGCCAACTGCAAAAGCACTACGGGTATTATGAGGACAGTTTACATTTAGCGGTGTTTGATTTCGAGTGCCTCTATAAATTATTTAATGGCTTTACAGATCCGAAATGGGGCCGGAACTCGAGCTGTTCTCTCCTGTTATACGATCGTTTTATCCGGCCTTTTGGTGTCGGTCCCTTCGCCGCAGCCATGTCAGGTGGCTTGACCGTAATGGCTGTATTCGCTTTGGTGTCCCTATTACTAGCTGTTATATTTTGATATTCATTTATTCACCGACCGTACTAGTATTTGTAGGACTTCATTGTAACAAAATGGAGCAGCGTGTGTTTTAATATGTTTTAATCGACATTTAGAAAGGTTTTGTTATTGAACACAATGCCCGTACTAGGTAAATGAATCCCTGTTTCGTGGTCACAGTGTGGCCACTTCGTTTGTGTGATCCATATATAACTGTTTTGTCTGCGTCTTCGTGTGCTTTTCTCCGTCAGTTATGTATGTATGTTTTTAAAGTACTCCGTGACATAGGAATTAATTTCCTTAGTGCGGGAATTTTCATAAAAACAAAATGGCGATTTCCATAACCACTGCGCCACACGTGCAGTCTATTTAATTTTATGACGATTTTTATTTTTTTTATTCTAATGGGCATGTTTCCAGATTGGTATATATATATTTTGTTGAGATGAGATTATAATCTTAGAATCTAAGAAGAAATTAATCTATATATATAAAAATCAATTCCACTTTTCGTTGTAATGTTATAACTCAACAACGCCTTTACCTATTTGGCTAATTTTGGTCTTGAATTACTCGTGGAAGTCCGGGGAAGGTTTGTACGTAGAGAATATTTAAAAAAAGTCTTGAAAAAGTGTAAAATCAACATCTTTCTATACTCCCATATACAAACAATTTGTACTAATACTTAAAAGCGTAGCGAAGCACTTACCGGGCCGCTAGTAATTTTTAAAGTTGAGAGATGTTGTAATATTATTATTACGCTTTACTTAAAATATGAGACCTAATAGATAGTAACTGAAAAGAGTAAAATAAAAACCAAACGCCCACTTCAAAGTCAACTCAAAAAAAGTATAAAATGACTAAGAATATTCTACATTTAAAGCTGGTGCCCGCAAGAGTTAAGTGATGCTGTCTAGCTTTTTATATTTAGCACTAGTTCTTACTTACATATCGTATAGGCAGTGGTTACCCTAGTCAGAGTTGTTCAAGCCGCCAAGTAGATCTCAGACATGACTTTAAGATTGTTACCATTAGCAAACTGCAACCGGGACCGTCAGCTAGAGAAATCAAACCACTTTGGTGGAGACCTATCTATGGACTGACTGCGAGTGTCGTTACTTACGGATCGGTGATCCCTGGATAGCGCTAAACGGTAGCAACGATTAAGTGTTGTGGAGCATCTTAGAGCACCTTCACTGTAGTACTTACATCCACTTTACAAATATTATGTTAAAAGTTGTGGTCTTGGACTGTTAATCCATGCTAGTAGTGCTAATCGGGGAAGGGGAAGGGTCAACAACGCGTGATTGATGACATCTGTGTCGCAAGTGTCATACATTGATACATAGGCTTAGGTAACTGGTAAGATCAAAGATCAAATATTTTTTGAATTCCTTGTCCATTATGATAGGAAATCACGCAGTTTGTACGCTACTTTTACTAACAAGCTGATCTACGTATTAAGTATTACCCGTAGCATGCATGCAGCTCTGCGGAGTGTTGATTAGCACTCGCTTGATGTTTTAACTATAGACAGGAACGTAAATAATGTAAACACTGTTCTGTACAGAGGTTAACGACATGTGATGTGTTGAAATATAATGTAAGCTTAGTTTACATGTTGCAAGTCGGAGAAAGTGGGCGGGAACTGCCTACGTCTGGTGTGACTCGTTTCATAGTAGCACTAACTTTTCTTCTTTGCCAATTAGTCTTGCTATCGTTTTCGCATCACAGTTACAAATTGGTTGCATGTGGACGCTTGTCACGAAGCGCGAATTTGTCTAATTGAGTTCACACTGCACACTGCAACATGGACAGTGTTGCATAAATATCGATGCGGTGAAAGCTGCAAGAGAGGACGCAATGTCCTCTCTTCCTGCCGTCAACGGTGTCCACTTTATTAGTTGTCTTATGTTCTTAGAAGGTCCTTAAAAGCACCAATTGTGTTGCTTCAATTCCCACCCGTATAAACGTAGTGGCACGTGCCAAAGTAGAGTGAACAGAAAACCGCCCAATGGAGTTGAAAAAACTAAATCGTTAATTACCAACAAAGTATTAAATATATGGTTAAAAATGACTATTTAGATTGAGTGCCACTCAGATTTTTTTGTTTATAAGCTTTTACGTGACGTGGAGTTGGTGACTTTGAGATTACAAAATTTCTTAAAAATATAGTCAAATTCAAATAATTTATTTGCGAAATATGAGTACATAGTGGTGTTAGTTTAACATTAATGTCCTATCCATATTTTACCATTTCGGTGTGCAAATGTTGCTTGGGTACACATTTAAAAGTAAAAAAAAATGTTTTGTTAGTCACATAAATTACAATTAGTATCATGTCAATTTTACATTATTATTATCATTACAATTACTATCATTACACTATTAATATTATTATAACATACATAACAATTATATTTATTTAAACTTACTAACACTAATTAAAAGATTTGTCATCAAAATATTCCTGGACCGAATAGTAACATTTGTTTGTCAGAAATGTATTAATTAAATTGTAATTGTAATTTAATTGTCAGTCATCTATAACTTTTTTTTTAAACCGAATAGTATCTATAAATTTGTCACTAAACAAAATCAGTGCCTAATTTTTGTGTGTTTGTTTACTGAAAATAAATTCAATCGGTTTTTGCTGGTTATAGAAACATTAGTATATTTTACCATCTTAAATAAAAATGGGATATGAATTGAAATAATAGCGATAGAAGAATAATAATAACTATTAAAACCAAATTACCTATACGTTTGCATTCTGATCGTGCCGTCTAAATTGCTTAGATATGATAAATATTGAATATTTGCACTGCAAATATCTATGGTCTGACGAAAATGAAGTTAAAATGCAAACAATTCAAATCTAATGAGGAGTATATAGATTTCTAGGTATATGAGTTCCTATTTATTTAAATAAGTGTACATTTATAAATGTTATTCTTATTTGCTGTGTTAAAGACCTAGCCATAAGCCACGTTATCTAAAGTCTTTATATGTATTATTTAGATAATACCTGTAGGTATATGTTGACTATTGAAATAGAAGAAAATCTGATTTCCATACTTTGTATTAAGTACATAATATGATTAGACGTACAATGCTGTGTGGTGACGGCATAGAATATCATCACCCCATTTCTTCCCGTAGAAATCGTCCGAGGGAATACCTACCAGAGAACGGACAGTAGCGTTCTTCTGTGAACTATGACCATCAAACTTCGATCGCCAACCCGTCTGCCAAGCGTGGCGATTATGACATATCCCTCCTATTCTTTTGGAAGGCTTTTGTCCAGCTGTGGACGAACTTTGGCTGACATGATGAAGATGAGACGTACAACGTATGGCAAGTACTTTTTACGGTTCCGTAAAAAGTAATCCGTCCGAATGGAAAAACCGAACCTTTAAAGGATTGTATGTCTGTCGCAGCCAAGGAAAGACCGAAACAGGTTCTATAAGAAACCTACTTCAGACACCAGCTCTCACAAAGGAATATGTATAGATATCAATTTAGTTGTAAGCATTGTAACTACCTTTGTGGAGAAATAAAATAAATTATTATTATTATTCTATTATTATAAGTTGAAATTTGATCCAATTATCAATTTATGTGATCCAAACACGGACGCGTTATGTCATAAACTAATTTTGAACATAAACGCCAATAAAATGGACGTCAAGTATTAAATTGAATAGATATGTAACACGGCACGCGTTACATATGAAATTAAAATACTATGTAACATATCACACACTAAATTGATGTGAAAATAAAAAGCAGACTAATAAAATATTCTCTTAATACATAAGAAACTATTTTACTGGTGGGCTAAATTTCAGATGTTACTTGGATGGATTAGTAATCGGACACCTGTAGTGGCGAACAACTTCATTCTATCGGCGGCCTCGTGATCCGATACTCTGTTAAAAACGCTCATTGTTGTGATCTCAAATCAATTTCAAACATAGTCGTCAAATATTTAGAATATCTTAAGATAGACTCATTTCTCTCACTAGTTCCGAGGAACATGATCATACAACTGTATATAATCCTAATGTGAGTGGCAAACAAAAATTATTTATTATTCACTGCAAATATTTGCTTGTCTGCCTCGACGTTTATCTTCCAAATATGTCTACAATCAGCAAGACATTAAAATACGTAACCTATTAAGGTAGTCGTTTTGCCAAATCCTGTCGTGATTTTTTGCCGATTGTATTTGCATGGAAAGCCAGTACTTTGGTAAGCAGTCTGTATTTGTCGAGTGCTGGCTGATCCATGTTTGCACTGCGCCATTGTGCTGCCAGGGGACCGACGTGTAATCTGACAACGGATGCTGCAAGGAAAGCGTCTGGTCCGTTGAATTTGTAATAACATCCTCCTAAACTTCTCCGAGGCACAAATTCAGACGTAGATAGCCTCTGTATTTATGTGGTTGTGAATGTCTAAGCTTAGGAAGAGCATAATTATTGTCAGTCCTTTGTTCATTGGAATTCCCGGCCTTTATTTGTATTCTTAGAACCATTAAACATTTTAAATAAGTTATGATTGTTCATAATTTTGTGTTTGCTTCTATCGGAACAACCCGTGCGTTAAGACGCACTTCCACAATAGACTGTGTTTTTGCGAACGCAAGTTCGTTGACCGTAAATTTTCGTACAGCTGGCCTCTAAACTACAAAATATTAAAGATGTAAAGTCGATCAAACGACGGTGACGTAATGCCTGAAACTGAAATAAAAGATTGTTCACTTGTTCTTGTCTCTTTACGATGTTGGTGAACAAATCATTTATTTATATGTTGATTATTATTTAATACGTTAGCTTCTTATCACGTGCTAACCATTGATGTTTGTTAATACTTATTAATAAATATCACACGCGTGAGTAATGCCCCGTAATTGGTGACAGAGGCTATCGCCACTAAATAACGACGATGTGACATCCGCCAAACTAACTGTTTATTGTTATCAATATAGACAGAAATGTATCTATTATTTTCAAAGAACTAATTCCGTTTCCATACTTATTTTATAGCTAATTGGAAATATATTAGGAACAGAGATCGGTGTGGATACATATGGTGGACGACGTCATCGTAAATATAAAGAGAATTATGTTCCTAAACATTATCGCTGCCTTGCGCAAAATAATGTTTGATTAAAACAGTATGAGTCATACGGACATTACAATAGCTCCAACTAAACATGTATGACGATGGAGCGACGGAGCCTCGAGCATCACCGGTACCTCATTGCGATTCAGCACGACTCGATGTAGACCTAACTTCACCTTATCTGGCCACCTCATAATGTCTCCATTGTTTACCGGGCATGTTAATCCACGAATATTTAAAATTCATCGTTCAATGGTCTTCGAAATATTTATATGCTACATCATATTCTTTATGGTGTGTATGCTAAGATTTCTTTTTGCTTGTTACCGAAGCCTGCTTATGTCTAATCACCCATATCAAAACGATTTTATGGTCTGTGCAATAAAATGTTCTGCGCACATTTACATTTTTCAAATTTGGCGAAAGGAAGGCTATAATAGAAAGGCTAATTGTTTTAAAAGAGTAGTCTACCGTCATTTAATGCAAGTTACACACGGCACTTTGTCATTCTGAGCAATTTGAGATTTGAATATTGCATGACAAGACCTCTGCCAGAAGTAAAAGTATCGGATGGGAAACAAAGTTTTGCCGTGTGGGTAAGAAACTTTTGCGTCATCTCCAAATTACAGGATTCGTTATAGATATTTATGTACGCTTGATAGCGGTATTTTTATTGTTAAATCTTTTGTGACTTGTTTTAGTGGTTTGGAAGGATGGTCTGATTAGAAGAAGAATAAGTGGTTATTGGGCTAATTTGTTTTCATATTTTTGTCGGTTCGGCAAAGTGACAGCCGACGGTTGTTACGTCAGTTTTGCGGTAATTTCACGGATGGCGCCTCCGAACTGTTCCTTGTGGAAAAGTGAAGTGCGAAGTTTCGGCGAGGCGGCGCAGGCGCGGCGGAGCGTAACCGCGCGGGGTCGTCGGCTGGTCGGTGCGCATCGTCTTCAACCTCGACTCTCGACGTTGCGCGGATCGCCATCGTGCGCTATTAATGGCCATAGTTAAGCTTACTTACCAATAATTTAGCTTACTGATTGTAAGCGTATGAACGCTAAAGGTAGGTAAGTAATATCAAACCGTATCCGTAGTTATCAAAAATCAAATCGAATAACTTATAGCCGAAAAACCATGATAAATATGGATAATCAGTAGTCAATTGAAAGTTCAGAATCACAATGTGGAGTCATGAAGTTGCATAGCGGATTCTGGAGGTTTCTGTGAACGGCGACAGGCGGTAGCATCTGGAGGGCGAATTGCGCGGGCGTCGAGGGGGGAGCGGGCTCGCGGGGTGCGCCGGGGCGCTGCACCGGGCCCGCGGCACCACTCGCCAGTCCCCGAGACACCGGCCGCGCGAACGGCCACCGCGATACCGTACGCCTCGCGCCCCCGCTGTATAGTGTAGTGCTCCGCCGCCCAGCGCCAGGTTCGCGCCCCTACGTGCTGCACACATGTGAGTCTAGTCACTAGACACTCCTGAGCCCTCACGCGACCCCCTCGCCCCGCGCACCGCCGCGCCGGCACCTATCTACAAGGTGCACTGCCGCCGGCCGGCCGGCGCATCACATAACCTCTTTGTGGTGCAACTTTCTGAACTAACATTTTCAGTGAACGGTGATCAATATAGGAATGCTTCCACTCATCCCTAGTGATAACTTCAATAGTTTTAGTCACTGTTGAAGCATATACTGAGGGATGCTTTGTATTAACTAACAATACTATTAGATACTCATCATGTAGACACAGAATATATTCATAAATATGATACATCGACAAACAAGTTACCTACCAATGAGTTAAAGTATGTATTAAAGAATTATGACAAGGGAAAATAATCCACCATATATACATTGGGGATAGTTTCTGTAGATATTTATTTACATACAAATATATCGAATTACACTATACTTTTTTCAACTAGGCCTTAACAATTGTACTACTACAGTTATATTCAAACATTAATCAATTTCCTTTTTTAATGTCAAACTCATATCTAATATTGAAAAATCCAATTAGAAAGTTATTTGGTAATATATACTTGAGTATATCCTGCCTATTCTAATTATCAATAATTTTCTATATTTCTTTCAAATTATTCATACACAATTAACTAGCAAACGCAACCTGAATCTTTATGTGTCCGTGTCTATTCTCACCGGCACGGGTAGCATGACTAATTAATTAAAATAATACTGAATAAGATGGCAGACATGGTTGCCATAACAAAACTGCCACGGTAGATAGTTAGTTTTCGATTAGATTAATTAATGCAATTCCCGTTGGGCGGCGAACACGCGAGCGCCTTGTGCCTGGTGGCCGGCCGCGTGCCGGATACGGCAGCGCCGATGCCCCACGGTTGCCGCGACATGAAGCACCGGCGACTCGGGCCTGTCCGACGCTCCGCCGGACCAGAGGTCTACGAACCTACCGTGGAAATAGGATTATTGCACGACTTACTTATTGCATTGCGTTCTCGTTATGCTTCGTAATAAACACCGATTTCAATTCAGTATAATTTAAAATTGACTTGCCAAAACATTCAACTGCAATCCCTGCTTAGATTTCTCCACGCGCAGAAATCTCATTAACAGATTCCTGCAACGGATCGCGTGCTTGATTATTATCATTTATGTACTTAAAATATCGCGCGACAAAATCGCGTCATCTGGAATTCTATTTCAGTTTTTGCATAGTAAAAGTTTCTAATTACAAAGTCGTACGTAAACATGCATGGCTCGCTGGCGGAAGTACTGCTGCCGTAAGTAGCGTTGATCAAGAATTGGCCAACAAGTAATAACTGCATGAAACATTCTTAATTTACATCAGCTTACAAGCATGGCGACAAAGACGCATATCTTCCTGTAGTGATCGGCCAATAAATCCGCAGAAAAACACAGGAATCTATGACTGGAAACAGAGGGAATCGAACGCCGTAGAGAGCAATATGAGTCATTCGTTTCATTAACGAAGCATTCATTGAATCCGTATATTTCCATTTTTTTTTTTTGATAAACGACGTACGTATGTGTGTATATCCATCTTATTTGTATTCACAACCGCGTTGGATGCTTCAGTTGCAAAATATTCATAACGATGAATCGAACCTCCGCATTCACACAAGTATGATGTAGTAATGCTCTTAGTAGCTAGAAATAACCAGCTCATCATTTTACGTGGGTGTGAGCTGAAGTCAGCTTAGGAGCAGGAAAATAGCATTCTTGAAATATCTGTCGTAAGGTTTGTTGTTTGAAGAGTAATGCATTCTTTATGAGATTTTACATTTTTAGTCAATTTCCTAATTTAAATGGCATTATTATAATATTCGAGTAATAAAAACATTTTTTTTTGTATTACACAGTACTAATATTGAAATTCAGATACAGAGAGGTGTGAAGGATGGAAAATTGTAGATGGAATTTGGAAGGCGGTTAAAGAGTATTCATAGTTTTATCTTAGGTAATATGTGTTCGTGTATGTATTTATGGAAATTGCCAAAATAAGTTAAGTCATCGCTTAAGGGTAAATAAGCAAATCATTTACTAAATTTTTAACATATTTAAGACTGCGACAACCACAATGAAAAGCTCTGAAATTTGTGTAGGAAAATATCATGCAAAAGCAGATGTTGCTTACGGATCCGATCAATTGATCCTGCCTGATTTCACGTAAGATATGGAAGAAACAATTATAATATTAAAAGGATCAGTACAAAACTCTTCAAATTGGTTGCTAACTAACGTGTATTGTAATGTATTTCTTACTATTACTTTTATAACTTCAAACTGTGTGATGAGTCAATCATGATACATACATACCCATGTACCATGATCTGCAAAACTTTCTGTAGAAATTTCCGATGTAATTTAGAATTTATATTAATCTTTGTTATTATATAGAAAAAGCATACATCCGCATAAGTTATATATGGGTCCGACTTGAAATCATTCGATATTAAGAATTATTAAAATCCATAAACAACAAAAAAAATCGCGTAACATACCTATACAAAAAAAACAACCACTTTAAAATTTCGTCCGGTTAAGAACACTGTCCAAAGACTCCTATTGCAGTCTTATAACAGTCTTTCTTCGTCATAAATTCATAAGAGTTCGACTCGAAACCATTCCCTATCAGGAAGTATCAAAATCTAGAAACAACGAGAAAATCGCGTAACACGAAAAAACTGTAAAGACTCCTTCATAAAAGACTATGTGATTAATGCCAAAAGTGAATCCTATTGTAATACAGCAACCAGTTTATCCATTTCTGGTGACAAGTAACTTTCTACCGATATGTCGGCGTGGTTGCACCGGCCTTGTTGCGAGACACACGAGACAGATGTATGTCCTATTGAACTGTCGCAATACACCACCTGATCGTTCGTCTAATGCTGCCCGTTATAGAACGCGTCTGTCTACAATCACCTTATTATTGCCCTCTAATGACTTAATCATACAGTTTTTAGAAAGCGAACCGTTTTTGCTGGTTTATTTTTAATTTATAGGACCAGGTTAGAAATGTTTATTTATTTCGGTCCCGATTCTACACGCGAAGCGAGTTCCATTTAAAGAAAACCAAAGTGCAGTGTGCTTGAATATAAAATCGGACGCACAATATTTATTGCAAAAAACGAAATGTGCAACCTAAATCTGTCTCGAGAGAATTATATCTTTTGTATGTCATTTTTTTGTTGGACAGTGTCGCGCAATATGGTATTCAAGATGGCTCATCGTTTGCGGTAGGTATTTGGCGCTATTATAAAAACAGCAGCCATGATTCATATTCTTATGTATGTATGTAAGAACGAGAAAGGAGCTGATTGAATCTTTTGAGAGGAACTCTGGGAAATATAGTGATGTGAACCATTATCCCACTAAGATTGCTTTTGCAATAGCATAAATAAACGTTGTTTTGTACTATTTGCATACTAGTGGTGTTCACCGGCATTGTTTAGGCTATCTGTACGTTTTAATCTTGTAGTTGCATGTTAAATAATTTGTTTGCCGGTTAGATTCCCAGACTATTACCGTTGGTACCGTCATTAGGTACAGTTGCACGTGAAATATTCTTGTGCTATTCGAGAGCACAATTCGGAGTTAGCCGGCGCGGGTAGCCGTCGACGCCAACTGTTATGATGAGAAATCACAGTAATCCCGCTAGCCACTGCTACGGTACTTTCTATGGTAGTTGATCTCCATTTAATGCGTTTCGTCTTGCCAATGCGGTCAATTAATCACTTACTCAGCGTTTCAGTATTGTGCTGTGTTTCTCTTTGAGGTTAGCAGACATCTAAAAAACAAAGTAGGTTAAATGTGAATAGAAATGTTTTCAAACAGCAGCACATATTAAAGTATGATATCTTAGCGTTAATGTCACTGTTGGCTTTTTACACCGAGTTTAACAAGATAATTTCTGTTTAATCGAGTTTACATCTTGATTGTGAGATTCGCGCTGATTCTACCAGCTACGTTTTGATCGCGTTTACGGCGTAAATCTCGACCCAATCGAGTAAATAATAGACCCAGCCTATTGCATGTAGCATTATTGTGATGTAACATTAATAACAAAATATTGGTAAATAGTAAAGAAATGTGACAACTCTGGAAAGCGTTTAGACAGCTAAGCGTCGGAAATGGACGGTTCAGAAATTAAACTAGGTTTAGCTTAAACTCTTGCGGACTGAACTCAGTTGAAAGCTGATTTTAACCTTGTGTGATCGCGTTTAATTTTGATGGAGGATTCGGCTCTTACTGTTTATTGTGTTGGTCTCTTAATTAAGTGCATTGATACGATGTTGCGGGTAAATATCTAGATTGCCTAGCTACCTCTAAAGTTCAGGTACGCAGATGCATTAAGTGCGTGCCTACGTAGTATCAGAAGTCATTGAGAACATCAACGCATTCATACTTTTGTGTAGAGTGAATAAAGTGACCTTTAATGTCCCTGACTAGACTCTTTGACCTTGTTAATATTGCCATTTCAATCTCATAACAACCCTCTCCCTAAAAACGTATGAGTCATTCGCATTCGTAGAAAATATACTTTCATTACCTCGTGGGTGTGTCCATCCATTATGGTTTTAGTAAACAAATTAAAAATAGATAATCATATTTTTTTTGTGTCTATTTCTTGCAACAGTAGCAAAAATACCGAGTCTGTAACCAAAACGTCAAAAATAAAAGATAAATAAATGTAATCGTTAAAACTGATGCTGTTGTTTGTTTCACGAGTTGCCCAAATTGGATCTAATAAAGTTCGAATTCAGGCACAAGTGTTCATTTACGTCATGTGACTAAGTAACCACACGATATCGAATTTGAATATCACACACGAGGACATGTGCTAACCACATTATTATGTCCAAAGCGAGATTGAATCATAAACTTTAGGGAGTTAAACACATTTTGGTTTGTTGTGACTGCGCGCAGGGCGGTGTGGTGACGTCATAGACAGCTGTAGGGCGGGTGACGTCACGTCTTGCCGCGGCCATTGACCCTCTTCAACCCTCCAGCGCGCCGCTCGCCGCTGCGCCTACATACTACCATAGACTACCGACTATCATGAATAAGTTATTGTATAATATACGACCTGAACCCAGCCCCGACCTGAGCCAACATGCACTGAAATTTACTATATTTTTTTGTCCGCCATTTCGAGAAGTGCGCGCGTTTAATTTTTCCCTTTGCAAATTGCAACCCCGCCTCGTTATACGACGAGGCTATGTGCAGTAATAACCCTCGTTTTCGCATCATGTCTTTTCAAGTGCGTTTTAACTTTTGGTTAACTTCTTTTTGTATGTATAAAATTTGAATTGAAAGGTACAAAAGTTTTGCAATTTTAAGTAAGAGAGGCCAGATTATTATTTCTGCGACAACGACCTCGCACAGTGCATTTAAAAATGTCAACCTAATAACTTCAAGGTTCTGTTTAAATGTGATTATAATCTATAATGAGAATACGCAATAATTTCCCCCAATAGCACTGTTATCGCTATTGATTGAACTGATAAGAATGCAGGTACTATATACCTAGGTCCTTATACAATTGATGTTTGCTTAGTGCGTTCCTACTGGTATCGATTACTGTTTATTGCCTTTATCGATTTGGCCAGTGTGCACGTTTGTGTAATGTCGTTGTAATACCGCGACATTCAGGACCCCTAGCTCGCCACCCCACCTGACCGGGAACATCGGGAATTTCTCATGGGAGAGCTATTGTACGTACGTACTTAATAAGTGCGAAAAGCTATCCCTTACACCTTTTTGCAGGGAAGTATGATTGCAATGAATATATAGGATATTTGGTGATACGGTATTGTATTAAGGATTTTGTTGATTTAAGTACTAAGGGCAGTCAGGTTATTATTTTCTTTAGGCATGATGGCAAATAGAGTCTTAAAAGTATAGGTCAAAATTAAAAAATAGTTTGAAATGATAGGTTTAGCTTTAACTAATACTTATATAAATAAAAATGAATTGCTGTTCGTTAGTTTCAGGTTTCAGTAACGGATTTATCTTATATTTGTCTTGAAATATTCGTGGAGGTCTAGGGTTTAAAGGTAAGAAAAATTCTAATAACTGCCGGGAAACCCCTGAAAACAGCCCTTTTCTTTTTCCCATATAAACATTTTCTAAAACAAAAGTTTAGGTCTTTTATTTATCGATTGAGGCAGTAAGAAGTCTGCCGAGTCAGCTAGTACTAACTAAATATTTTATATTAAAACGTTAAGCAAAAATTTAAAATTGATTGGATGTGATGTTTTGTATCGGAGCCAATCAATTTAGTTATCTACTCGTGAAGTTTAATAAACAAGTATTGCAGATATATTATTGGGAGATATATATCGCACTAATTAATACGTTCAGCCCTATCGCGCTGATCTTAATTTCTTATTCAAATATAAGCTACATAGCGGTATGTAAATTAAGTATAGCAATTTCGAATTTACGTAAATATTTTTAACAAGTCGGTAAGCTCACGCATTTGGCTACCGAATTAAGGTTATGTTCCTACCAGAGATGTGCGAAAACGCATAGCCGAGCTATGAAAATGTATGATGTATTCCATCAGAGATGTGCGTAGAAGATGATCAGTGTAAAGTTGTGTAGGGGTGCTAATGATCGGCGTATATTTGAGCGGCGTGTTAGCTGTTGTCTAGACGGCCACTACACCGCCCAGCACACATCTCTAGTACACTTTTCTCGTTAGCATCAATCCTTCCACTGCTAGTTAAACTAAAAGCTGTGCTAGAGGCGGCGACGAAAATGAAATAATACAACTCAATTATATTATATTTAAAAAGAGGCAGATATGTTAGTAGCGCGCGCTTCGTGAAGACCCAAAAACATCCCAATTGGGATGATTTGTCTTCACACTAATATTATAAATGCGAAAGTTAGTGAGTGTGTATGTTTATTACTTCTTCACGTCTAAACGGCTGGAGCGATTTTAATAAAATTTGGTATGGAGTTAGCTGACACCCTGGATTAACACATAGGCTATAATTTATAAAGTTGAACGCAGGTAAAACCGCGGGACACAGCTAGTATAATCTATGCTTGGATTAAACATTAGAAGCGCAATTTTTTCAATGATAGCTATCTCTTTTATATATATGTTTATACTATCTTTTGTACTATTCATTAGTGTAACTTGTCAACATGTGTGCACTATAGGTATGTATATCCCAGCAAGACTATATTATAAATGCCGGTTACAATGAACTATGCCTCCTACGATACAAATCTAGAACTTAGTTTGGGTACCAATGTCAATTGTTTAGTGGAATAAACGATATTTGGTTAAATAAATAAATAAAAAATAAAATAATAAGTAAAATGAACGTAACGTATCTTGAATAAAATATCATTGATACAACTGGTATCTTTTCTTTGCTCACCTAGCCCATCTCTTGCGGTCACGCAGCCTTAATGTTCTGTAATAGGCGTCACGCAATCTGAACTCCACCCATCATACCAATTTCTAAAACCTATGCATATTTCATGTATTTCAACAATTTATCTATCTCCAAGTTGTACATAAAAGAGAGTATGTAGCATAATTAAGTGCTTTCGTTTTTTTGTCATTTCACCGCAAGCCATTTTTCATAATAAACTTTCTCGTGTGAATGTTAAGAAATTACTTTGGAAGCGATAAGATCTCGCCTTGTAAAACTAAGCCGAGACATTTTATCTTAAATAAAATGTACAGACTTCAAAGGAAGGAAGTTGAAAGTTCAACTTTTATTTTTACATATTATGTTACTTTCTTCTAGATTTCTCCCTTCAATCGATTTCGAAAATTATTTAATCTATATACATATAATAAAATCGTAGGAAAGTCAAAACTGTACATTGAATACTTTTAAAAAAAGGATATTTGGGGCGTGATCTACAATAGATATCGAAGCCAAAAATTTAGTTTTTAGAATTTTTGTCTGTTTGTCTGTATGTATGTCCGGGCTAAACTCAAAAAGCACTGCATGATTTACTTCAAATTTTGCAAGAATATTACTAAGAGGTCGGGACAACATATAGGCTACATATTATCTCTCTATCACCTACGAGGGAGGAGCTGTGATAATTTATAAAACTAAACGCGGGTAAAACTGCGGGGCACAGCTAGTTTAAAGATAAATCGTTAGTAAATGCCTTTGGGAAATTCCCATCTTATTCAAATCGGTTGTCATATAGAAAAATATTTGGTTATCTGTTTGTCATAACAATAACAGTTATTATTTGTATATAAGATTAAAATATTATCTATGCTCTGAACCAAGTAGTTCAGCGCTCAGATTCTTATTGGTTTACGTATATAATTGCTGTTTCGCGGAAAGTTATTTCTTATAGCGTCTAAAAAGCAGTCAATGCCCGTCCTTGAAAAAAATATTTTTTGCTTCATTGCGTTGCTATTGTGAGGACAAGATTACATTGTTACTGAAATATTTTAAGTTTGTAAAGAAGTAGTGAGTATGTTACCCGATCGCGGCAAAGCTATAGATGAATTTAAAAAAGTCTTAGAATGTTTGTGTTTGCATCAAATAAAAATATTTTATGTAATATTTTAAACTAATCTCACTAATCTTGAAAAAATAACGTCATTTTGTCAAGATTGGTGTTTCGAGTATCAAATGAAAGAATTAGATAAGCACATTGCAGATGTATACATTATATGTGATATTTTTTTTTGCATGAAAAGAACGTAAAACACTTAGAATAATGGACTTCCACTCTGTACAAAAGACTTCTTTGGATACAAGTAGGTACCTCATAGACCTAGCCGGTCTAGCAGCTTTTGTTTTTCTCATACATTTTACATGTTGCGGCAAGTTTTAAAACCCAATAGCGGCATATAACTGCCTTTCTAATTGTTTAACCGATTTTCAATTTATGTGGTTGGGAAATTCCCCGTATAATCTACATTTTTTCCTATAAGTTACATATAAATTAGCAAGCCTACAATTTATGGAATTGTGTAAAAAGTAATGAATGATATTATCCATATCTTGAAATAACATTTTTTTGTTGTAATTTATACACACATTACATATAATGTAACTGTATAGTATATAATAACATCGCGGTTTAATTTTAACTGATTTATATACAGCTTTACTAACATTAGCCTTTTAGAAAACTGAAAACAAGTCAAAATACAACAAGTTATACATTATTTTATACAGCAGTTAGAAAAGACATTGTAGTTGGATGGTGATTTTGTAAGTGATTTGTGATTTGGCTGTCAGACTACAAATCTAATTTTTACTTTAACATTTGTATTAATTTTTTTCATTAAATCTACCTTACATATGCTAAAAAGCCGTAATGCAATGATATTTGTCACGGGTAATATCAAGTGATTGGACAGCAGAAATGTAAACTACACACACTTCGTATTTTGATTCGTGATCAGCTATTTAGTTTTATCACTTTTTTAATGGGGGTCAATGAAAATTTTTTGCACGTTCGTCCGTCGACCCCGATTGGGGGTAGGCAGTAACATCGCTACGCTACGTGAAGCAATGTCCCCTGAGTCCCGACGCTAATTCTATTTCATATCGATTATACTCGTAGGCGTATTGCTCTTTATACAAGCTACTAGGTATCGATATCTTAAGATAATAAGGACTTTGAGGTAACTATTTGTGTTTCTTCGCTACAAACATATGAAGTAGCTTCTCAACTTGACACCTATTTCACAAAAAAATTGCTTTTTGAAGGTTGGATTGGGATTGGAAAAAAAGGAAAAAATTAATTCAAGTAGATGTGAAAGAATTCAGTGTTCTTTCACATCTACTTGAATTAATTTTTTCCTTGTTTTCCAATCCCATCGATTTCTACGCCCCCCCCCCCCCCCCACGGGATGACATGGGGTGATGGTATTCTATGCCGTCAACACACAGCTTGACTTTTTATTACTACTATATATTTTTAAAATTAATTACTTATTAAATTAATGGATGTTATATTCAGAGCGGAAGAAGCTTCACTTCCTTTATGTACCACGACACGCCTCTCGTTTTTATTACATAATTCCTGACAGCAAAAGTACGGTGTTATATAGTTTGGAGCCTATAATGTGTACCTGAGGCATCGTAGCTCTGAAACTGTTTTTTTTTGTGACGTTTTACAGTTAACCGCTTTTGTATTTGTTAATCTCTTTACGAAACTATTAACGAAATGACTAGCTTCAAGCCCTCAGTTTGTAAAAGTCAAAAGTGAGCAACGGTGGGAACGTTTTTCATTAATTGGTTTTATACTTGACAAACGAAGTCGAGTCTTGGGATTGTGAGGGGAGGCGCGGAAGCTGGCAGACTAGGAGGCTCATTAGTGAACTGAAGTGGCTCACGGGTTTAATTGCTACCAACCTGTCTAACAAATACTATTTCGTGCTTTAAGATATAAACTGAATTGAAGTAGTGTCTTTGATAAAAAATTGTTAGTTAATTATATATTTTCTAACTGTACCCGCGTTATTTTTTATAAATTATAGCCGACGTGTTATTCGGATATATAAGCTACTCGTATATTACTACAAATTTTATTGTAAAGCCGTTCGGTAGTATTTGCGTGATACACTAACTAACGTCCTTACATCCATACTCGCAAATTTTCGCATTTATTATATTAGTAGCATGTATTTTGAACATTTCTAATAGACATGTTCAAAATATTAGACGCATGTTAGTTATAAACTTCTTTTACTTTTTTAGTAAGTAGTACAATGAAAATAATTTATTAACAATAAAATATAATATCTTGTAATATTATTTTTATACACATAGATAAATCTCGAATGAGCCTCTTCACAATTTGCTAGTCATACTTTTCTGCGATGATTTGGAATTTTATAACCTTTAACAGCCCTTACTCTTTTATGAACAGATGAACTTGAAAGTCATGTACATACAAGTATTGGTTTGTAATTTTGGACACCCCTCTATTATACAGTGTTTATTATTTAGTAGGACACTAGAGATTTTTTAAGAACAACATCCGCGCAATGTTCTCGATGGACTTTAAAAACATGCAATTCACAGACACAGCACACCCTGATTAATAACTACAATTAATGGGCCACACGAATACAATTATATACCAATATGTTAATTACCAGTTACCCTATATATCTCCATTCACTGAATTTAATTAGTCTAGTCTGGTATTGTCAGCTCTGTAATTTATGTGATGTAAAGTGTCTTTCTTTATCTCATTCGCAAAGTGTAGACGCGTGTGAGTAATGAGTGCTTGCTATGAACGAGTCGTGACTCGATCTCGACGTACATAAATGAATAGAATATAAATTAACTCTATCTAATTTCGTATATTCTTTTTCGAGGGTTCATAACACATGAACATGCAAAAAGCGTGGTTTTATAATTAAGGATAATATTACTGCAATTTTGGCATAATAATTTGATTTAGTGATTTCTAGTCTCATGCAAATCGGTGGTACAGAATTGATTGCAGGATATCACGGTTAAACTATAAATAAAAAAAAAATTAAGAGCTTTTTAGCTTTAAGAGAGGTAGGGCACAGCAGCACACCTTACAAAACTCATTCCTTAATAATAACATTTATAACTTAATGTTGTGTATCGGCGTGTGAGTAAGGTCGCCAGAGCTCATGGGGAGGAGGGGGTCAGCAACACTTGTTTGCTGACTCTTAAAGGCTGGCAACCGTGGCATCCGCGACTCCTCTGGTGTTGCGAGAGTCCATGGGCGGCGGTGATCACTTACCATTAGGTGACCCACATGCTCGTTGGCGACCACTGATATAAAAAAAAAACAAAAGCATTTAACATAAAAAGCATAAAAAACCGGAAATCGACCATTTTACTATCTTCAATGATTATAGTGATCTTATATCGTATCAGTCACACGTGCTGTCAAATTGATTGCACGTGTGACTGACCGTTCTTATTAGTAAGAGGATATTGATATGGTTTAGGTCCCCTTTAACCTACTTCTGTTGCTCACTATACTTTTTTAAAACAGGGCCCAGACTTTCGATTTTTATTTTTTAAATATTAATGATCTTTCTAATTAGAGCTACTTCTGTTCCTGGACAATAATATACTAATTCCCTCCCCTAGCGAAGTTACTTATACAGTTGCCCTTATATATTTAATAGAGGGTGATAATATATTGTGTTGCTAACTTTACTGCGAAGATACCAAATATATCTGAGCAGTAACTAAAGCTATTAAGCTGCTGTATTCACAGTTCAATTGTTCGACAATTTAGTCACAAAAAATGTAACAATAAGATTTTTGATTCTGTTTAAAAGTAAGTGTACCTACATTACCTAAATGAGTTATGCAGTCTATCTTATTGTTGAAGACTAGTTTTTTTTTCGTCGGTATAAATAAATTGTTTAGTCTACACTGACTTCTCTTGATCTAATGGATATCTCCGTTACAGGAGGAAAATCCGATTTGAAACTTTTTGTGTTTCTTACTAAACAACAACATTAATTTTAGGCGTTTAAAACAGCGTTATTTTGATCCAATTTAAGGGTCACTTTCTCCAACGCGTAGAGTTTTATTTATTATTCCGTTACGCGGCATTTATTCCAGACACAATAGTAAAACTAGCCACGATTTCACCACGTTTATATGGACAAACATCTAAATATGAAGCAATTATTCATATCCATTTTAATCATCAATAAGTCCAAAATACATAAAGTCTCAGCTTAACTACAGACGGATGGGTGCTATTTCACGTACCTCGAGCTCTTTATCTTTCAGGATATGTGATGTTCATACCCTTATCTATTTATTGCGCAAACGCAGCGTCGTGACATGCTTCAGAAATCAAATGGAACTTAGCGCGGACCCAGTTGAGTACAAAGATTAATTATATATATTTTTTTAATATTAAATTGATGTAGTTATTAAATTATCACCTATTAGACCTTATTATGTGTTAGGTTGCAGAAGGGCCTTTATTTTATCGTATCAAACATATGGCAAAATGCCAGAAATTGAAATAATGGTCTCTATCTGTTCTAGAGCTTAGATGCGATGTGCAAAGATATAAAACTTACACTCATCAATCGCACAATAAGCTCACAACGGAAACTTATGTCAACAATCAAGGCATATCGTAATAAAAACTAAAACTGCCATCAGTTATCAAAACACTTTATTTCAAGACACACCATTAAGGGCTTGCTTTATTTTCTTTTGAACAAAAGCGTACAGTAAACCCAACAAAGGCGTGTTTGAAAGTAAGATTGTTTCCGATTTATAGCGTGAAATCTATTTGTAAAAGTGTTGCATTCAGTAAAAATAGTAGTTCCCATTGCATTCCACATGTGGAGATGGTTGCTCATCGCCCTTCTATGGCACGTTTTATTTATCTTTACCATTTTGTTTCAATAATTATTAAGTAGTATTTCCACTAGCTGGTCGATATTGCGTTCATTAGTCCAGCAGCACTGTTGGGAATGATTAGGTAACAGTCTAGCTTAATTTTTTTGTCTTAATATCAATACTAATTAAATACATATTCATAAATACTATGCGATTAGAAGACAATTTATTTCAGAATGATATATTTACCGAACCCTTTTGGTAAACTTTAGTAGTGAATGTCCTGATGCACTCCTGCGAAAGCTTTTCACTCCTTTTGCAAATTTCAGAGATAGATGGAGATGAAGGTAGGTAGTACCTAATATTTCGTGTAAGTGAAGTTCGTACGTTTGTGTAGGTATTCCGCTAGTGGTTTCTTAAGGAAATTCTATTTTTATTTTTTGGATGTTTTTCCTTCTTTCAAGATGAAATATAATGAAGCAGCATTATATATATATGATATAATAAACTAGCTGTGCCTTGCGGTTTCTTCCCAGTGAAAATGTATACATTCGGATTTCGGATATAATAAGCTATATTAATACAAAGTTTAATCAAAATCCGATCCGTAGTTTTTGCGTGAAAGAGTAACTCACAAACTTTCGCATTTATAATATTATAGTAAGATTATATTCGGAAACTCTACGAATGTTTCCAAAATCACTAAATCGCATTATCGCGTTTAAGTTGTACATGTTTTTTTATCACACGAAAATATGAATATTAATATGGTGGCGTTTATTAACGCGATCTGAGGTGTTGTTACATGTGGGGCGTGCTCGCTCATATTTACATTTCGTGCACGGGAGCGGCTTGATTTACTGGCCCTCCGACTGCGGCCGGGGGACTTAAATTAGTGCGCTGTCATATGTCACGCGATGTTTTATTTTATTTCTCTCACTGTACGCCTGCCGGCTTATTTCGCTCAAAAGCACCATTCTCGTGATCGTCACGAGCTATTTATAAACGGTCCATATATAGAAGAGTTCCTTCACGCCCAGTTTTAGTGCCGCTTTAAGCCTCTAAACGTGGAACAAATATCAGAAATTTTGGTGGAAGACATGATGATTTTGTAATACAAGATCAATGTGATTCTGGTCATCTATAGTTCCGCTTGGCTCCTTAGAAGATATTTTATTGATCAGGCTGCCTTTTGTACTATTTCTCGTAGTATGTAATTTCCCTCACTGCCCGCATGTTTTTGGTATGCAATAAAGGCGTAATCTATCTACCTTGTATCATAAAATCAATGTCCGGGCTAGTCGTATTACGTGTGTACTCAAGATGGTATTAGAGATAGGAGAAGTGACAAGATTGATAGCAATTCTGGTGGTCAATAACGAATCGTACGGGGGGCACACTTCAAAGAGACGAGGGTGATTAATGCCCAGTGCCCCTTGACAAAACGCAGAATACCCAGTCTCCACTTTTCCACTAAAGTCACTACTGTAGGGCCGAGAATAGCTGTACTTTGACAAATTGATTGATTTTAGATGGAATACTCAGTATGGTACAGCAATCTAATAAGAAAGTTAGACTGCGTTAACAGCGTGCTCTAATTACGATGTCTAAAAATGAAACAAATTGGGAGTATATAATGTATGTTACGAAAGTGAAAAAAGCTATTTGAACTTTTCAGCACGTCTCTGGCAAATATATGGTAGATCAAGAAGATTCGCGTCTGCATTGTGTCACCACTGTCTTTTTTTGTAATTCGCTTTACATTTAACTTTAAGCCCACTTGCATAAATTTGTCATGAAATATAGAGTACCAACTCTTATGAATCTATTTCACATTAATATATCTTTTATAGACAACAATAATTCAAAGGAGGAAAGACTATCATATAAATGTGTATCCATAAGGAACAATGTAATAGGGACTACATATTAAGCTATACCTACTAGACAATACAATATGGGACGTGTCACGTACGAAGATGATGTAAGCGGCGATTTCCTGTGAGTTCAGCAAAGCACTAGTGGATGAGCGTGTGGCGTACGCTTGCCTGCTAATTAGTGTGTCTGACGTCACCCGCGGGGAGCGTAGCTTCGGCTCGCCATTACCGGAGGCCTTCGCGCGGAAACGACAACGACCGGCGCTTTCTCTGCGGCTGCAACAACTCTGCACACTGCCCCGCTACTGACCACCTGTCAAGGTCAATACTTTGTTAGATGACACAAGCAAACCTATTACATAGCAAAGCTTTTTTAAGTAAATAAAACCACAACCAGTTTCAAGTCTTAATCTTATCCTACAGTGAGCAGTGAAAGAACATATCTTAAGTGTGGGACAATCTAACGATCGCATTTGATATAAAATAGGCGGTGCTCAGGCGCGTCGCTAAGCGTGACTCATCTTAATGGCTGCAATTACGACAGCATGCGAAGCGAGTGCGACCAACATCGCGCCGTCTACGAAGAAACGTCACGTGCCAATCATCACTCCCACAGAAGAGAAAAGAAATTCACTATAACCCAAAAACGTCCATGGTTAGATACAAAAGGCTTCGGCAGATATGCGGCATTATTTATAAGCCTTGTAGGCTTACTAAAATCTGGAATATTCGAACCGGAATTTCCACGAGCATGCGACGGCGAACGTATTGGGTGTCTGCCTACGGACATTAACATCGGATTGCCAACAATTGGAGGTCAATCCCCAATTGTCGTTTCGATGCAGTGTTGCACGTTCAAAATTGACCGAATAAAAGAAAACCTTCTATTAACTAATGAGGTCGACAAATATCGTAAGAAATGAGATAAAAACGTTTATCTGTACGACTGACTAACCGCTAATTGCATGAAAACGCTAGATTTTCTGTTTTTCTTACTGGGGATAATGGTTTCTCGGCTCTCAAGGTTAAATAAAGTAAATTAAGGAAATTCCAATATTAACTCTTATTGTAGGTGTGTGCTCTAGCAGTATTCAGCTCAGTGTTTTTGTTCGCTTATTGGTTTGTAAATTATTACATTGGTATAATTACGAAATATTTTGCAATCTATTGATTTAACGCTGATTAAGGTTCAAATAATTGTTTGGCATACGAAAAATCTTATAAAAATCCCCTTAAATTGTTTCATTGGTAGAGGAATGCAAAGTGCCGATGTATTTAGATTCTATTTACTAAAAGGAATCGTGAACCATGTCACGGGTACTTTTAAATGTCTCGCACTCTGTGAAAGGACCTACATTCGGTGCAGCAAATGCCATCACGACTTCATTTAGGATTGCTGTAAAAACCTTATATTTCTTCGTACCTACATACAATGTTTCTATGTATATTGTGGGTGCATTAAAGATTAACATCCGATGAATCAGCTAAATGACGTCAGGTTGAGAGCTCTGCCCTCTCGCCCCATTTCCTACTTTCTACTGTGTACGTGGCCGGTGCAGTGTCACCACCGTTATTTGCCTGCCACCGAAATACAGTATGGTGGATATTTTATGTACTGCATTTTCACCCGCGTTAAAGTAGTTTTGGCGTATAAGAGTAACAAACATACATCCGTACATCTATACTCACAAACTTTCGCATTTATAACATTAGTAGGATGTGTACCTCTAGCGGTTTTGGCGTTGCACGCCGGAAAACCTAGTAAATGGTAGTTTTTTCTTATTTCCTTGACAATCATCGTAATTTTGGACAATTTACACAATATCTTTATCTGATGTATAAGCTATATTTTTGTAAAGTTTAATTAAAATCCATTCAATCGTTTTTACGTGAAAGAGTAACAAACATCCATCCATACTTACAAACATTCGCATTTATAATATTATTAGGATATTGAGAATGCAGTATCTTTTTAAATGATAATCTCTTACAAGTCTGTTTATGATATCAAGTTTCCATTAGGAAATGCGGGACCTTTTCATTTCATTGATGATCGTAATCTCTGTGGAGTATGTTTCTTATTTGCAGTTGCAGAAGCCATTGACCGATACATATGACGCACCGGAATTTAAAGCACTTTTGGAACTCGTTGGTATTTACTAGACATAAGACGCGTTCTAAATACCAGTCCTAGAAATGTTAGATGTCTACAGCTTAGCCAGTGGCTAATGGTACTTAATTTAGCTATTTATTACTTGCTCACTTGTTCCGTTTATCATTAAGTGTATCTATTGGCCGTTTAAGTAGATATGGTCTAGTTGTTGTGAATAATCCATCAAACTTGTTGGAGTTTAGTATTATTTGTCTTCCACATTCAGAGTACGTGCGTGTGTGATGTAATAAATTTACAGCACCTTGCAGGTGATTTTATTACTATAGTTTTAACTGTACTCTTAATTTCTTTGAATAGAATCGTATAACACTCCTATTGATTATTTGAATCGTGCACTTTATATGATGTTTAGCTAAAGTCGTTGCAACTTAATCAAAACCTTGTATCTTATTTGATTGCAATGTCGACATACATAAAACAATGGCGCTTTATCGAAAAACAATAGGGAACTTAATAACGCTCTTTTGTTTAACGAAACGGAACCAGATTTCAGTATCAATTTTGGACTCCTACATTACACCCACAAGCTTACTTAGTTACTCAAGTAGAACAATTTTGACAGTATACTGAATGACTTCATTACCTAGTATTATATACAATGTATATATTTATAATAATAATACCCTGGGACATTATTCACACCCGGCTATTTGATACCAAATTAAGCAGACCTTGTACAATGGCAACCAATGTATGCCAATGTAACGAAAATACTACAAAATATACTTATAATTAAAATTTTCCCATATTTGTAATATGTATGAACTTTATTTATTTGGAAATCTTGTAATTACCATGGCCATCTTTTATACATTCTCCGGAATTTGTGTAGCTATACCTAAGTTTTTGAAATTAAAATAATATACTACTTTAATTTTGTAAATACATACTTATATAGATAACTTGTCGTGCCCCGCGGTTATTCGGATACCTATGTGTTATTCGGATGTATAAGCTATATTACTACAAAGTTTCATCAACATCCGTTGGGTAGTTTTTGCGTGAAAGAGTAACAAACATACATACATATATACTCACAAACTTTCGCATTATAATATTAGTAGAGATACACCCATAATCAGGACAAACAGACCATGTTCATGCACACAAATATCTTTCCTGGAGGGGAATCAAACTCACGACTTGCGGCGTGAAAGCCAAGTATTTACCAAACACCCCAACCGGCCCGTCAATAATAAAATAGTTGATTAATTATTGAAATGTGTGTATAACTGGTATCTGTTAGTGTCATGTACTTTGAGATAGTGGAACTCTGCAGGATAACTCACGCTGTCCTCCCACGTCGGCGGGGATATAATCCCCGTGTAGGCCGTCGGGAATGTCTTAGCGCACTCCGGTTTGTACGCTCATCGCGTCGTTAATTGTTAGACGATCTTTGCAAAACTTGTTGTGAATGGGCTATATTTAGCTCTGTAATGTGATGTGTCGAACTGTAAAATAGTATTGCTAATACATAATTTAAACACTTATGATCGCGTTTTATGTATAAAAAATAGCCACCAATACTCATGTAGTTGTTCAAGTCGAAACACATTTTGTATTTCGAATCGATGAAATGCCTATAGCGGAAGGGCGGTCCGCGTCGCGTATTAACGTAGAGCGAAAGTTGCACAAAATATCCCTAAAAAGCATCTCCCCGCCAGTAACTGACCAGAGTCGAGGTTCGAACCCCAAAGGGGGCGCCCTCCGGCGCGGGTACTTAGTTTGTAGTCTTTATATTTGCTAGACGGTTCGAGCCCACGCTCACTTCTATAGTCCGGTGAAGCAGTAAAAACCTCATAGACAAACTGCACGCGTCATGTAAAAAAAAAACATTTTGTATTACTCATATTAGTACTACTAATACTTAATGACCTTTTATCTTTATTATGTATAAAAAAGCCGTTGTTATTGACATAGACTTAAAATAGCGCTTCTAAATAGTCGCAACATGCATAGTATTACAAAACTACAGATATTAAATTCATAAATCTAGATTATTCGATCGTGATTTATATTAGACCTTCTTAGTACTATTTACCAAGAAATAGAAACATGTGCGGACCTTGCGGTGGTTGTTGCGATCCCTGCGGCGGTGGCTGCGGTGGATGCTGCTGTCCCTGCATAACAATTTACACGTGCTGCACCAAGATTTGCTAGTGAGGATGTGGCGCTCGACCCGCAGACAAGCCATGGTGTCTGTTGGTTAAGCGCCACAGATTTGACGTATGTCTTGACGACTTTAACTCCGTGCTGTTTCATGGAAATAAACGACTATAAACTGCTATAAATATTGGATCAAGTAGAATATAACAGGCTCTTAATTGTCAACATGCTATTTTTACAAATACAGCGAATGTTATGATGTTTTTTACCGTATTGTGTCTGTTTTTAAGTCTCAGTGGGTCTATCTCAATAACTCTACCACCGGATCCAATGCGGCCAAATTGAGAAGACCCAGCGTTACAAACATTACTTTTACAGCCGCCTCGATGACTGTTGTTGACATGGTGCGTCATGCATGATCTAATTGCAATTATTGCTCATATCTCTATGGGTTACTGTAATCTAATCTTACCTATCCTTTAATTTTACTGCGCATATTTATTAAAATATGTGCACCGGTGATACCAGCGGTATCTTTCGAATTAAATCCAACAGCTAATCTCACCACTCTATAAATAGCACCACCTGGTGTCCTTTTATACATTTTATTTCCACATTTAGTCGACTGCAAAAAGCGCGGGGATTTATATAGAAGCGCGTGAGTTGCATGACCCAAACAGGTTCTGTACAAGTTAGCTTCACGCCCACATATTCGCCATCCTCCTGCTCCGCCACGTAACCCCGCTGACTCATTTTCAGCTTTAACTATAAGCACTTTCCGTACCGAATACGAAACACGTAAGTCACCGATCTGCGGACTGTGGACTGTACACACGGGTACATATCAAGCTATGAATTTCCAGTTTAAGCTGACCTCTCATTGTATGGAAATCCTATTCAACGCGAGATCAGCTTATACTGGTAATGTATAGCTTGATGTGTAGCCGTGCGTACTATACTTACTGCTGTTAGGGTCCTTTCGTATCTCCAAAACTGTACTGACAGTTTTATTTTACTTTCGAGCAAACCAAGACGCAAGTTTGATTGAATACTTTGTCTCTATAGATTGTAAAAGTATCGTCGTAGCTCCGGATAGGACGGGCCGGTTGGCGTGGTTGGTAAATGCTTGCTTTTCACGCCGCAGGTAGTGGTTTCGATTCCCACCTAGGACAGATTTTTGTGCATAAACATGTATATTTGTCCTGAGTCTGCTTTTAGAAAGGAAAAGTATATGTAATATATCAGTTATCTGATTTCCATCCTACAAGCTTTGTTTAGTTTGTGATCAGATGGCCGTGTGGTGAATAATGTCCCAGGAAATTATTATTATAATATTATTTTTATATACTGATTTCAATAAACGATTTTGCTGCCGGTAAAACCTGGTTTCATATGTTATGGTTCGAGAGATCGAGAGTACCTATATCTAAAAGTCTATTCTAAATAAACACTAATGAATATACATAGCTGTTAGCTATGTTTATTCATTAGTATTGAAGCTTTTTGATTGTTAGGTATTGAGAATAATTCTGATGATTTCAGTTTTCTTGCTAACTTGTTAGGATGCTAAAAATAACATGTGTTTTCTTATCCTTAATAATTTTGCGAGAACAATGCATCATTCAGTTGGATGAATTAACAAATAGTCGCGTGGTCGAGCCAGTCAGAGTGATTCACACTGAACTCGGGTCAACAAATAATGAGGAAGATTTATTTAAGAATCATATATGCAAAGGGGGATCGATGTATTTGTACATATAGTATACAAATGACTGTCTTGTTGGTCTAGCGGTAGCGTGTTCACCCGCAGGGACGAGGTCTTGGGTTCAAATACAGGGTCGGGCAAAAAGTGATTTTCGGACATTTCTGTAAAAATAAAAATTTATCAGCATCAGCCCGAAGTCTGCGAGTTGGCGGTAATATACCCCTGGGCCTTGGAGAGCATGTAAAGCCGTCGGTCCTGCACCTGACCTCTTTCCAGTCGCTAGGCGTCCCATCAGATCATTGAGAGTGATTAGAAAGTGATCCTGTGTTTGCGCACACACTTGTGCACTATAATATGTCCCGCGCAGATGGCTAATCTCTATTGAGACTGGCCGCCGTGGCCGAAATACGGCTAGGAGGACATTATTATTAATATACAAACAGTTTTAGGTTCTTTCTTATTAATGTTAATAACGTAC
The DNA here is from genome assembly GCA_951640165.1 of Pseudoips prasinana. Lineage (NCBI taxonomy): Eukaryota > Metazoa > Arthropoda > Insecta > Lepidoptera > Nolidae > Pseudoips > Pseudoips prasinana. The sequence continues at coordinate 9,685,834 of OX621241.1, read as the reverse complement.
CAGGATTAAGGGATTCAGATATCAAACTTTCAGATTTACATAAAAAACACACTGAAGATTTACTGATAGCTTCAAAGTATTATAGCAATAGTTCCCAAAATATCAAACGCGATTAAACATTTCTTAATAACTACATATGTCTTTATAACGGTATGTTCGTAATATCCGTATAAGTGCAGTATTAATAATTTTATTACATATGAGTTGAGTGTGCCGCAACGTTACTTTTTGTAAAGCAAAGTCGCCAGCAGTTTGTAATTATGAATTATGAACGTACAAAAAGTTCCCAACACTATGACTGTATTTGTATACGCAGAAATGGTAGATTGGTTCATTATCTACCTAACTCGCCGTGTGCAAAATGTAAAACTAGTTTTTTATATATATTTTAATTGCGTATAAATGGATTACCCAACTTCCTATTGATTAGTGCATTAACTGTATAATGAATACAATTTTATTAGATACTAGCTGAGCCCGCGACTTCGTCCGGGTGTTAATTAGTTTATTTCGAGTTTTTTTTTTTTGTAAAATAAAAGACTTTTTCTAAATTAAAAGTAGCCTAAGTTACTCCTTATTACATCAGCTACCTGCTAATAAAAATCCCTTCAAAATCGGTACAGCCGTTTCAGAGATTAGCCAGAACAAACAGACAGACAGACAGACAAAAATTGTAAAAAAAAATATTTTGGTGTATGTACCGTATATATATTCATATTTATGTAGTAAAAACCGGTTATTTCAATATTACAAACAGACACTCCAATTTTATTTATTTGTATAGATTAGTGCTAGCATAATCTTTTAAACAGTACAACAGATTATGGTTGCAGGAGAGAATATTCCATTATGTTGGCATTACCTATCTAGATCAATTTAAAAATAAATCCCAATCATAATAGTCAAATAACGCGCTATCACTGTCGCGTCATCTAGGACTATAGTTATTGGTTGTGAGATTTGCGAAGAAACTTTATGTTCAGTCCAATATAAAGTTCTCTGGAAGACTGAAATATGCTTTAAAAATTATGATAATGTTCGTGACACAAAAGAAATGTCTTAATTTTCTTCTATTATGAGATTTAATGAGGAATAATTCAATAAAAAATCTTATCATGACAATATTTTCTAAGGCTGAGTGGCTTTTATACTCTTTTAGATCTATTATTTATTTAAATAAGAGTAGCTCCTTATCAACTTTCAGTTCATCACCGTGGCTCCCTTAAAATGTATTTATATGTGCAATTAAATGGTAAAGTAATGTAATTACTTAACATTCCCACTATATCAAGTGGTAGCCAGGTCGAGTCTTGCACCCTGCTTGACTACAAACCGGTGACTTCTAATTAACGTGTTCATACGTTTTTACATAAAGCGAGTTAAGCCACTCGGGTATCGCAGTCACATTGTAAAATTCCTTTAATTAAACAGATTAAAACATGACATCACCACACACATAACTGTGCCTTATAAACTGCGCTAAGGGCTTGAGTACTGTGACTCGCATGGGTGTTATGAATTCCAATGAAAGCCATTCGAAACGAGCCTTGCACCATTGTCGTTCTATAAATTTGATACGATATCTGCAATTTTAATATTTATTTATTTATATATTTCATATGATGATGTCTTCCCGACCGAATTTCGGCCGCGGCGGCCAGTCTGGAATGGAGACTAGCCAATTGCGCAGGACATATTATAGTGCACAAGTGTGTGCGCAAACACAGAGGCACTTTCTACTCCATCACTCTCATGATCCGATGGGACGCCTAGCGACACGACCGGAAAGAGGTCAGGTACAGGACCGACGGCTTTACGTGCTCTCGTAGGCACGGGGGTGTAATACCGCCAACTCCCAGACTTCGGGCTGATGCTGAGAAATTTTTCTTTTTACAGTAAAGTCCCAATATCACTTTTTGGCCCGAACCCGGATTTGAACCTCGTTCTCTGCGGGTGAACACGCTACCGCTAGACCAACGAGGCAGTCAATTTAATTTATAATATACAGTTTGTGCAAAGTTAGGAGAGAGAGGTCGTATCCAAATACTTCAGTTTTTATTTGCATAGCACACTGGTCGTCATCAGAGCGGCGACGCATTCTTCCGTGATTCATGTAGTCTTTTTACATTCCAAGTGATTATATGCGAGTGGAAGCGAGCATCGAGGCACGCTTCATTTGCGTCGCCCTCCTCCTTTACACGTTACAAATGACTTTATTATATATTACGTACATAAGTCGCACTTATCAATTGTGTTGGAGAATACTTGTTCCCAAGAAATACTCGTATTTTTCACGTTACCTTAGAAGGATACGCTTTCTCAGATTGACCATTACCCGTTGGGCAGCTTTCGGCAGAAAGTTTTTGTCCAGAAGTGTGTTGCATTGCGTACTGCTTTCGTAATGCTTCTACCACCACTATAGCATACTACAGTGTATGTCTGTTGCAATTACAATAACTTGTCCTTGATTTATGCGACGATAACAACGAAATTTTAACTTTAATTTTTGGTAAAAACACTTTAAACCTGTTTTGGCTGTGAGTACTAAGATGTCTGAAACACCTCAATTGTTTACTCATGTTATTTCAATAGCTGTAAGCGATTCATTGCAGGATGTGTGTATGTAAGGTTTTGATAAAGAAACAAAAAACTATAGCTAGTCATTAAACGTTTATGAGTTCTATTTTGAAACGTTCAGAGTAAGTAGTAAAACTTTTGCTTTGATGTGCTCAGTCTGGTGTATGTCATTTTATTTCAAGTTTAACGTTTTTATTTCGTTTCTTATCCTACTGTCACTTTCCAATATGCTCAACGTTATCGACATTATTATACTTAAATTAGTTTTCAATATAGTGCACAATATTATGTACATCATTCGAAGCTTTGATTATATTACGCGTATATTTGATTCACATGGTTGATTTACTAGCTTCTGAATCTTAGTGCACTGTCCGCCGCTTGGACGGTGTTCCACAACTTATGTCGCCTTTAATGTCGTGGATGTTAACGACAGTTCTCGCAAATGTCCAGAAATAGCCGGCTCCCCACACCGCGAAAACTCTGGTAATTCCGTCAGTGCATTACCAATGCACCACTCCGCTGGAGACCACTGCTATTTTATTTAAAACCGGCTCTCAGTATTGAACGCATCGAATCTTGCAACTAGATTATTTCTGGCCGTGTGAGGTGTGACGAGACTTTCTTTTGTAACTTAATCGTTACGACCCGTATCCGCTTACACTTTTGCTTCCATTTCTGTTTAACTTTCAATAACATTTTATTATCTTATATCATGCAATTATAAATGTTTGGCATTAAATCTGAATAGGGTGAAAGTTTTTTATGTGTACGTTCATTGTCGTCATATTGCACTGATTAATCAATTTGATATAAAAGTTTATCTAGTTCATTTATATTACAAACATTTTGTTACATATCAGACCTACTTTAGTTCGACATATAATCATGAAACTTTTAAATGAAACTAAATAAATCAAAGTCCATTTAATGAGTTTGTATTTACTGTTTTATGTGGACTGGTCCCAATTACGAATGTAGTTGTGTACCAAGATAAGAGTCAGGCGAAAATACGTCGGCGGTGCTTTTAGCTTTTAGACTAGATTAGCTAGCTAAGTAAAACTAGATGTGTATATTTTTACTTGGAAACTGGATCCGAGGCGTGCCTTTAAGTGCGTACTCGGTAGATAAGACTAACTGCAATAGAAATAGACATGTCTGCCGCGGGAGCCTAATCCTTTAATTACGATTCGGTGCGATGTACCGAGTAACATTTGCACAAAAGCGAAATATCTTTGGGGTGTGTTTCCCTATTTCGTCACTGAAGTAAAGGTGTTTGATTATATGTTTTCGTTTTTAGGCAATTTTTCAGAAACCCATCCAGAACTTTTACTTATTAATATTATAATTCTCATATCCTGATACTTTTGTTGTCCGCTGACCTCTACGATTCATATGACTGAGATATTTAATATTAATTTCCTTGTTTGTTTCGAGTATTTGGACTTCTTTTTCATTCTCAGTAATTATTACTGTATTTCTCATTAATCTGTGGACATTTCGACGGAACATGACTGTTTATTGAATTACATTTAATATCATTTTATTATTTACTAGCTGTGCCCCGCGGTTTTACCCGCGTTAAATTTTATAAATTATCACAGCTCCTCCCCCGTAGGTGATAGAGTGATAATATGTAGCCTATATGTTGATCCGACATCTTAAATCCATGCCGTACTTTTTGAGTTTAGCCCGGACATACATACAGACAAACAGACACACAGACAAAAATTCTAAAAACGATATTTTTGGCTTCGATATCGATTGTAGATGACGACCCAAGTATCCTAAAAATATTAAATGTACAGTTTTGACTTTCTTACGATTTTATTATAAACAAATGAATAATGTTATTGTTTCGAAGTTTTTCTTTTGTATACCTAAATATAATCTAAAATAATAAGCATTCAGACAACCGATCGAGCATATATTGTGTTTGCCTACTAAATAATTACTCTAATTGGACCAAATCCCGTGTTCATGCCCGCTTGAGTATGTTTCGCCGGACCGTCTCAACTGGGTCGTGTTGAAACCGGTAGTAGATGAACCCACTGAGTTTGTTTCGCTGGGTCTTCTCAGTTGGGGCGCATTGGATCCGGTGGTAGCATTAAAGCGCGACCGTCGTTATTAACACAAGGTCCGTCAATAATAATACCTTTAATATAGACAGAACCATTGACAATATGTAGTAAAAATATTAGACTTAAACTAGATAATTAAACATAATCTCTTGACAATAACTTGATACGAGCTAGCTAAATATCATTTCTGTAATAAAATAAATTTTATAAATGTTTTCATACAAGATGTACCTAAATATCTATGTTACTAGAAATAATATCTAATGTATACAACTATATTACTACAAACATGTTCTGACTATTTACAAGAGATTTTTTAAAGTCTACGTGAATAAAAACCTTTTTTATTTTTTATTTATTTTATTTTATTTTATGTATAGACTAGGTGTGCCCGGCGGTTTCACCCGCGTAAAACTCTATATTTTTTATAGCCCATGTGTTATTCGGATATAATAATATGAGCTATTTTACTACCTGTTTCTTCCCGAAACTTTGTTCGCCCATATGAAGGGATTTTGTTTGGATAGTTTTGAGTCTAAAAACACGTTCAAGTTAAATATTTTACACAGGTTTATGTATTATAATTACAATTTATTTATCACATTGAACAATAGCAGACACTGGCCACTGAAGTTTAATTCTGCCAGGAGTACTATATTCCTTGACTCCATATTCATACTGATTGGTAACATTGTTATCAATTTATATGCATATGGTACGTACTAGTCAGTTACGTTAAAACACGCTCACTAGGTGAATTGTTACGTTCCACTTGTTCGTACTATTGTTTCATTGCGGTAAACATACAATTCTTGTGGCCGACAGACTGGAAATTCTTTCAGACATTACTAATAACATTCAATATTTTTAATAATACATGTTGCACTTACACCGACTTGAAAGAGGGCGCTGGTTCGGGACCCGGCCATAAAAAAAAATAATTCCGCATTTTTTGAGAAAACAAATCTAAATAAATTATGTTTTTTTTCTTTTAGTACCACTGACTACTAAAATATTTATATATGACATGTTATGGTCACAAAGATACTGTGGAGGTTTTTACAAGAATTTACTACACATGAAATTGAACTGAAGTTACAGTCTAAAGAATTGAGTTTTATATAACACATTAACTTTCTCTGATACTTTTTAACGTACATAAGGTAGTAGATTAAGAAATGCCTGAGAATGCGCTCAACGGAGAAAGGACGGGAACTGCAACTCTATTCCGCCTTGTGTATGACAAGGGAAAAATAACGAACCCTGACAAACAACTTCAAGAATAAGTGACATTTTTACACATCTAGTTGATCTAAAAGATAAATTTCACGCGTCCAGTTTATCTAGACTAACTCATCTTGTATTTTACAGTACTAAAACTGAATATCTACCCTAAATATAAATATAGGATCGCTAGTTCGTAAACTTCCGAGGACGCTAGCCTCTTATAACCAGCACACGTTTATTCTTCTGGTAAGCAACTCTTCGATAAACTTCCTAGTTTTGTCAAAACAATGTTCGTTCTTTAGTTCATTTGTTCCCACGAATATTTCACTAAATATGTGAAACATTTACAAACAGGTACTTTAGTTATTTTACTAAAAATACGTGTTTTCTAACTGGTCGGATATTGCAGTATTCAAGGGCAGAATTGAAGCTATCTTAAGTCATGTCCAGCGGAGTTCCTCTTGCCGATCAGTTTAGATTAAATAAACAAAATTAGTCCAGTCCAAAGGACGCATATTCTATTTGTACAAATAACGCTTAATTAAATTATTGAACGCTGCCCCTCAATAATTTTAGTATGGACAAACGGTGTTTCAATCCATTCGGATTGTATGTAATGGATTTGAAGGTTATCTCGGATCTTTCCACCGCGATATGTCTATTGGTTACAATCCCCTATACCCTATTTATCATTTAGGAAGTTTGTAATGGATATTTTAATCACATTTTACGTATTAACCCAAATTAATATTACTGCAAACCTTTGTTACGGTTTCTCTCGTTTCGGCCTCTGCACGCAGTTCACGCAATCGCGTATCACGCAAAAGTTTTGATGGGTACTATGTAACAAAACACAATAACATTACAAACTAGAAGCCAGTACAGGACACGGGTTATACTGCTACTTACCTAATAAATGTGTAATTTATTATCACTAAATAACGCTGAACGCAAAGCTCATGATTGGTACCCTGAAACAGTGACACGGGGTCGCGGCAGACCACGAAGGAGATGGCGGGACGAACTGGATGTCTTCCTTGAGAATTGGAAAGAGATGGCACACAGTCGGGAACGTTGGAAAGAATGGAGGGAGGCCTTTGCCCAGCAGTGGGACAATACAGGCTAATAAAAAAAAAAAAAAAAACGCTGAACGCAAAAATTTAAATTTCTTCTAGATACGCTTACAAATGACGACAGTAAGCCTATCAGAGGAAACCTATCATACAGATGTCTGGTAGGTTTCCTTTAAAACTTTTAGAGGAGTTCGGAGAGCCTATATTTCTTTAATATCTTATTCTGTAGGCTTTCATGCTATGTTTATGAGGTACTTCGTTCCTGTATTGATAGTATTGTCTGGTACTTCTTGGTTCACTGTTTTATATCTACTGCTGGTTGATTTGGTCTATGACCGTTTCAATATATAAAAATCACGTGACAGTTGATGTAGAAGAAAAATTTAATATGTCTAGCTGATCTGGAATACAAATGACACGTATCAGTTCATCTAGAATTTTACTGAATCATAACTCAATACGATATGTAAATATTGGTTACGATATGGATCTGTTAGACCCTAAAGTGTACTGCTTAGTAGTGGGGGCGCCACTACTAAGCAGTACATCTTCTGGGGAACAACTGTTTCACAAACTACTAGATTTGTTAAGACAATATTGGTTCTTTACCAACGATAGCCTAGTTGGTTTTGCTGTCACGCTTTCAACGAGTTTCACAACTGAAATCAGGATAGTTTATCTAGAACTGTCAATTATTTGTGAATTCCTCGATATCTCGAACTTAATACAAGAAGTACTGACAACATCGCTTTATGCAGTTCGTAAACTGAGACCTTAACAAATAACCTTTTTCTTTATACGGGATGCAGTATTGTCGTAACATTATTATATGGAACGCTAATAAATCGGGCACCGATTTGCACTTGGCCAGGCGTTGTAATCTGGTTACAAGCTGTATTTTATTGGGAGCGCTTCTCGGTCAATGTTACCAAAACATTCCAAGAATTCTCACGGTTCGTCTTAATCATTGTGCTATGTGGATGATTATTGCGTCACGTTCCGGCGTTACGTTCTTGGATACAACTATGAGTTAACGAGTTAATAATAACTATGTTAAGAAACTGTATGAATGAAAGCTATGGGCTTAAATTAGTATAATTACTCATTGCGTCGGTATGACGTAAAAATAGCCCTTTTTTGTCTATATATATATATATAATGTGTATTACGAATTCAAATTCAAATTGTTTATTTGCTTTAAACAGGGTGATACATAATGTGGTGTATAACATTTCAGGAGAACAAGCCCGTTTAGCTATAAAAACAGCATGCAAATATTAACAAACGTTAAAATAGAAAAGCATCTAATTCACAATTAAAGTCACAATGTTTATAATCGGTATTCTCTGTATGGATTACTTCTGATAAATGTTTCTACAGATATGATTTTAAAACTCTTGAACCGATTAAAATGCATTTTCTATCAGCTATTTTTTCAACACTAGATTACCATTATGAATAAATAATTAAAATCTGTTCATAAACGTAGAACGCTAGTTGCACAAAACGTTCCTAAAAACAGACTCTCATGCATCTTCATCTCCGTAGCTTGGTAATAGGTCTGAACCGAGGTTTAAACCCCACTGGCGCAGGTTACTTACATAGTATGTAGTACTTTTTCCTTGAGGACTTGAACCCCGCTCGCCTCATTGTCCACTGAAAGCATGATGTTTGTAGATAGATAAACATTTATCTCTCTATAAACGTCATATCTAAAAATAATAAAAAAGTCAATTATTATGGTAGAGATTGACTAGACAAGTACGACAAGCTGAATGCCTCATCATAAATAAACCCACATCTAAAGCTTTAATAAAATTATAGGAATGTCTGCACGTGTTCTCACAAAGACGTTTTACTAGAACAAGAGTATAATATCAATTTGTTAAGGATCAAACGAGTAGAGACTTTGAATCTAATTTTAGCCAGTTCTTCATGCCTGATTGTGGTAAGCATGTATAATTTTGTATGGAAAATTAGCGACTACGTGCTTTGCCGGACAGGATACTGGTGGCAACACCTTGGCCGCTTTGGAGTTTCCGCTGCTCACTTGGACTGGCGTTTTATATTGCAACATATAAATTCCCTTTCTTTCTGTTCGAGACAAATTAGATATCCTATTTGTATTCGATACAATTGCGAAGTATAAAATGAGGAGCTCTTTTTGATATAGAGGGCAAACCTTCTCATTTCCTACGATAACAATTGTATCGACTCATTATGAATTGAATTTCTTATTATACTTACTTGGTTACCCTAGTGTGAGAGTTGTTCAAGCTACCCAGTAGGCCTCTGAAATGGCTTAACGATGGTTGTTGCCTAATGGCTACAACCGGGACAGACAGCTTAACGTGCCCTGCGAAGCATGGAAACGCTCATAAATTAAACCACTTTGGTGGTCACCCATCTATGGACTGACCGTGAGCCTAGTTGCTTAACCTCGCCGATCACTTACGGACTGGTGAGAGCATCTAGCTATAATAATAATAATAATATCTCGGGACAATGTCGCACAGATCATCCTAGCCCCAAACTAAGCAAAGCTTGTACTATGGGTACCAGGCGACGATATACATACTTATATAGATAGATAAATACTTAAATACATAGAAAACATCCATGACTCAGAAACAAATATTCGTGCTCATCACACAAATATTTGCACTTACCGGGATTCGAACCCAGGACCACCAGCTTCGTAGGCAGGAGCACTACCAACTAGGCTACGGTGACCGTCAATTATATTATTATATACTTATCCACATGTACGAGTCCGTGACGTATTTTTAAAGCGTATCTGTTTGTCTATTTAAGACATCATAGTTCTAATACGGATCGACTGATTTCAATGCGACTATTGATCTGAAAGCTAGTTTGAAATTGTTCTTAGATATTCTTATTTCTAACCCGTTCTGCCGTTCAAAAGTAACAACTCTTTTACGAGGTAGAGACTGGTTTTATTAAGGGTTAGGTTATATATGTTGGATTTTACTGCATACTACTTAACATTACCCGTTTTTGCAGTAAATATAAGCATTAAATTGCCCTTATTAAAATTAGTTTGTTTGTTAGCTTTCACGTGGTATATTTATTCAACTGATATCATGAATATTTTGCACACTTTGACAGGGGCACAGAAAAGGGCATATATATGGTAACAACTAGAAGAAAGTACTGTTAAGACTAAACCCGAGTAATGGCGCGACTAAAAGCTAGTTTTTAATATTCTATCCTTTTTTCAACAAAGGTCTCTGAAGATAAATTAAACTTAATAGAAATGATGCTCCCATAAATATTTTCTCTCACGGGACCCATCGCTGAATTTAATTGCCCAAGTGCTTATTTACCCTATAGTGGTTTAATTTCTGACTATCTCCGGCTTCACTATCGGTCCTGGCTGCATTCATCAGAGTACATTCGTTAAGCCATCTCAAAAGCCTATTGGGTGGATTTACGATATCACAAAAAGGTAACACTTACCCATATGAATAAATAAATAAACTCAATTTAGTTTGTACTCCAGGTGTCTTGATTCATCACTTGTTCTCATAGTCGAAGTATTGATACAAACCCGCGGCTAATCAATTTCAGCTATTATAAGTATCTATAGAGGCATTGGTAGGTAGTGTATCGTTATCCAAGTTTTTGTTCACCGCAATTTGCAGCGAGCGTGGAGCGGTGAATCACTACCTGTGTACGTAATATTGTTGCTTTAGGCAAAAACATTTATTGAGCAACTCAGCCAGTCACTTACATTACCTTTATCTGTGTAGTAATGAGTAACTCATTCTGGCACCTATATTGCCTTTAATTGAGCAGTTTATGTGCCGTTATGAACTGCCCCTTTTACTTATATAAACATTGAGAACCACATTAGCTTGAGCTTTTATCTTTTATTCAATTTTATTTATAAGCAATCCACTTTATATTCACGCATTATTTTCTCAATGTCAGTGATGTGCGAACTGAGACAGCGGACGGTATTTTTTTTATAGATATTTTCTGATGTCTGGTAAAGAATGATGAGGAGATCGAACCTTCAACACATAGCCAAGGGGATTAGCTTACCATATATTACAGACTGTGCCAGACCATAACATACCCACACAAAGTACAAATAACAGCGCGGGCCAAAAAAACTTATTGCGACGTTTTACCGTGAAAATACTCGGCAAACAAACAAAAGCAGTAGTAGCATGAACATTCATAAAGATCACGTCAAGCCTTCCAAATCTCTTCTCGGTCGTACTAATTGCCCTCATATCGAGAGGTACTGATTTTTTTTTGTACATGTCGTTTTACCCTTCCGCTGCTTCACCGGCAGATATAGACGACCGTGGGCTCGAGCATTCTTACCATATAAAACAACAAACTAAGTACCCGCGTCGCGTCGGTTATGTCGCGTCGCGTTCGCGGTCTTTTCAGCCGGCAAGTAAGTATTGTTTGTCGTTTGTCTTTAGTGTCACGAGGATTTCTAATAGTCTTGACTTGCTCTGTGTAAGTATCGATCTCGTCGACCGGATTGTATAAAGGAACATACTGTGTTCCTATGTGTGTGCAGACACTGGAGCACGATATTGCGTTGAATAGTTGCCTAGTATCCTTCTGGTTGAACCGAATTTCAGTAAGAAAAACTACATAGTATTATTTATGTGTGTATTGAATGTACCTAATTTCGTTGTGCCTCATTTAATGTACGAGCGTACTCCAGTGGGCCGTGAAGTAGGTGTATGTGGTGACAAGATTTCGATCTACTGATCTCTGATTTGTACGTATCCTACGTATGTCTCTTAAATAGATATACTTTGCGTAACAAGCTATCTACTCAGTTTCACAGGATCAGAATATAGAGATAGAATAAGGGTGGGGCGGTTGGCAAATGCTTCCTTTGCACTCCGCAGGTTGGGGGCTCGATTCCCACCTAGGACAGATATTTATGTGCATGAATATGTCTGTCTGTCCTGTGTCTGGGTGTAAATATATATATATAAGTTTATATTTACAAAAGAAAAGTAGTATATAATACATATACTATTATCTTGTTTCCATAGTACAAGCTCTGCTTAGTTTTGGGATCAGATGACTGATATTATATTATTATTATTATTACATTGCTTTTGTCAGCAGTGTCTTCCATTCGAAATCATATCAACTAGCAGATTTTTGGACTGATAATATACTATCGACTTAAATCAATCATGATTCTCATACGTCTACACAACACTTTGTTAACTTATTAGAGTATAATACATACGTCAACAAGCGTCAACCCACTTAACATCGGCTTGTTACATGAATAAATCGGCTTCACCTTCAAAATATACTTAGTAGCGTTTTTCGACTATTACTTGAGGGCTTTGAATAGGCTAAATGTATGTTATAGATTTGCACAACCTTTCTTTTGTTAACATTGTTAATTAATGTTTTCAATCTAGGTAAAAACATCTGTTTTGCACATATTTATCCAATGCCCTTAACGCTCGCCGGCACTCACTAGCGACGAATACAGTGCCATTGTTCAAGGGGAGATTCTCATATGATAACACTGTTTTAGTATGCGGGAGGAACTGTATTTATTGCAATTGGGTCTGATATACTTTATCACACTCATAAAACACATTATTCACGATCCAGCTCTATTGGAGCTCTACTCATCTTCTAACTAACATACTTTTATAAAATAATAATCGAGTTTTCTTATTTTTAAATATACATATTTAAAACTAAGAAAGCACAGACAGAGACAGCAATATAAAGAGATACTGTTCTCAGACCATGAAAAAAAAAACATTTTTTTACATGAAGTTTTCAGTCAGCCTTGGAGGTTTGCACTGCTACACAGGACAATAATAGCAAGCGGGAGGCCACCCCGTGTAGCAAATTACACTACAAACTAAGCTGCACCAGAGGGCACTTCTTTTGGGGTCTGTGGATCTTGAGCAACTGACGCTCTCCGTTACTACGCGAAAGCTGGTGATTTGAGAGGGCATTTCATCGATACAATCCGTCCGTACAATTTTATATAAATCTTCATTGCAGTATCCATGAGTTTCAGGTCCGGCAATGTAGTCATAAGTCAATCAAAACTGGCAGTAATTTGTCCAGCTTAAAAATACTATCTGAATACAAATATTATTTTTGGTGATCTTAAGAACATGTAGTCACATGGCCTCCTTTCCGAAATAATCGCATTGCAATGGCTCGCACGTTTTAAATCTTGCCTGACATGTGTCTTACATTCCTGTAGATTCCTTAGTCGCTTTCGCCAATTAATGTATCAAATGCATCTCGGTACGAGTTTGGAGTGTTATTAATCTCATTGAGTGTAAACAAGCCCGTATGTGTCGCGTCGTCGGCGGCGCCGCGCGGTGAGTCACCCAACGCGATGTGGGCCGCCTCAGGGCATTGTGCGACTCGTGCGCTGCGCTAGGCTGTGGGGCGCTTGCATTGTCCGATTGTATGCAAAGGAGGCGCAGGCGGGCGCCCACCGCGCTCACTGTCTTCGAGAAAGCACCGCTTACCTATCATTGTCAAACCACTTGAAATCCACACCCAACGCTTTTACTATAACTATTCAACAGATTTCTGTGTCAACATAGCCAGGCCAGTCACATCCCAAACACAAGCCATTGTTTTAAAATCTCTCGAATCTTATTTCTCACTTTCATTCTGTAAACACACGATGTTGTTATTTGTCTATCGAGTGGCTCGCGTCTTTCTCTCACGATTGTGTCGTGATGAAGATACTTGCAGATTCACGAAATGATAACTTCCCACCATTCGTGCGGCGATCATATAATTTAAAATGCGGCTGTTAACTAAGAAACTAATGACTGTCATTAATTGAAGTATATTAATCTTATTATGCCAAATGAGGAAAATCTAAAGAAACTCCAGGAAGAACAAATATATTTGCGTTTGTCCTTGATATTAAAGTTCACAAGGTGCCTGCAGATACTATAACCATCATATTTGTAACAAGTAACAAAACATATGGAAACTCATCTGACAGATGGGAAACAGCTGATACGAACCCGTCTCATACCAATATCAACCCGGATATTGTACGTAATACTCTTATTTTCTTAACTCTTGCAGTTAACTTCTGTAACAATGTAAACTGTGTTATGTAAAGTAACTTTTAAGTCATCACAAAGTATTAATTCAGGCCATTTACTAGGCTAACTCTTCATATTCTCCAAACTATTATTTATTATTTCTCTCGTATATCGTCGATTATATTTAAGAGAGTATGGCATATAATATGGGGAATTAATTGGTCTTTCATTTTCAAATATGTTTCTTGTGTAAGTCACTTCTATAACATGAAATATAAAATGTGGGATACGTAAAGACCTCAAAACAGCTAAGAAGCTGAATAACAGTTTGCAAAAAGGCATAAATATAATTTTCCATAAAATTTTAACGATTTTTGACGCGCTTTGTATGAATATGTTACATAGTTATTTAAGTATTTCTTAAGACTAGACTTATTTTACTAGTTCAGTTTCTTGCTCAGATTTTGCTCTTTAAGTATCTGTCACAATCTATCTATTGGGAATCTCATATCAAGAAAATGTGAAAACAGTTTAATTTTGTTAACAATCATTACCGTGTCTTTGTTGATGTGTTGATTGACACTTATAATAGTTTAATAGAAGATATTGAAAATAATGGATACAACAAGAGAGAAGATCACATCTTATTTGTACTATTGATACAGAATACTTGCGCCTTGATGCTGCGTCCCGTGAGATTACTATGCGGCGCCAAGAGACGATTACAATTTACAAATGAGTAAAGTCGTCGTTCAGAAACGAGGCGTGCGAAGATAATGTCAACTTTAAGCTTCTGAACTTTTAGCTATTTGTGCGTGAAGATAATTAATTAGGTGTCTGTAATTAATATTCCAACTTGTTTATTAATTAGATAGATATATAGATAGATAAATTAAATAGATAATTAAACTTAAACATAATCTCTTGACAATAACTTGATTCGAGCTAGCTAAATATCATTGCTGTTATAAAATAAATTTTATTAATGTTTTAATACTATCAATACATGTGTACCTAATATCTATGTTACTAGAAATAATAATGTATACAACTATAATACTACAAACATGTTCTGACTATTTACAAGCGCTTTTTTGAAGTCTACGTGAATAAAAACCTTTTTTATTTTATTTTATTTATTTATTTATTCAAGTGGTTTTAAAGCTAGTTGACTTATTGTCATGTGCGTTTTCATCGGCTGTCTACTATTTTAGTGGTGACATCATTCTTCTCCTGCCCTTTATATTTTGAGATCGGGTATTTCATCTACTTGTATTACATTATTTTTGACGCTTATGCTAGCCATATTTTATTTTAGGAAATTGTTTCATCTCTTCGTTGAGTTTATAGGTCTTGAAGACTCATAAATTCAACAATACAATTCGCTCCTACGCATAACATTACTATATCATGACACGTTACTTTTCATCCAACATCCAACATCCAATAATAGTAGAAGAGTTCTCAGATAATTTCAATCGAAGTTATTTCTCCTAGGCAGGCAAATTCCATTTTTCTTTACTATCTTTAATCTATCAATCTAAGATTTACTTCGCTTATTATGCAAATAGGTGACATCATTTTATACTGTTTATTACCCAATTCTAAATATGTAAATAATTCACTTAGCGAGAGTTTATTAAAAAAGATGTAATTTATTCTAAATGATATATTTTTTACTAAATCTATTTGTTTGTTTTTAGCTTTGATCTAGATAAATACAATTTATGTATATTTGGTTAGTGTGTTAAGTTGCTTTCTTCGTAGTATTTCTCTTTGACTGTCTTTCTGTTCCATGGCGTTGAATGTGTACTAGAAGGCTCTAATTTAAACTACAATCGTACAGAATCCGCTTTCTCCAATACTAATACATAATTTCCGTCATCATTATCACCAAGTCGTGATTTAGATATACATTATCGCCAACCGTCAAAATCTCGGGAGTCTTCGGCTCGTTACGGGCCACATCTCATGGCTCTTAAATGTCCGCTGCAAACCTGGTAAGAACCATGCAGTATAAAATAGCATAATACCCTTGACCCGGCGTGGGAGGGAGACGCGAGTATTTTTAACCGAACGAGCAGGTCATTAACCGAAGATTCGACGCAAGTCTTGCAAGGTTGCAAGAATTGCAATTTAAAGTTGGTAATTATCATTCTGATGAATCAAAATAAGGAACTATTAGGCATTTATTAGAAGTGTGAACTTATAAATCTGTTTAGATGTAAACAGTTGGCATGTTTTAGTTAATAATACAAAATTTGTTATTTACACAGCTGTGGATGACGGCGTTACAATTCAATTTGTGTGCTAATGCGTCCGTAGGCGATGTTGGAATTGGCTAACCCTGTTACTAATACATAATCAACGGAAATAATAACTTACAATATCTCTTGTTACCTTGTAATGTAAGATGCAAAGCAACCAATAAGGTACAATATGGTGAGATATTTTATAGCAATTCTAACCATCGATTTTTGGAGTTTGATTACTATTTGACAAGTATTTTGTCATCAATTAATACAAAAGTAAATTCGATGGATGATGGATGACTTGTGTTATATTATTGTAATCGGTATTCAAGGTTGGCCAACGTTTCGCCCCCACCTCTATGAGATCTGGCGAAATTACTCACACCCAGAACCACAATATTTATATATATCGGCATGTACGATATACTCTCCTATCTCCTACCTCAATTCATACTACTTTACTTATACATAACACAGGTCTGCAATGGTTTTCCCCCTTTCAGTTTTGATGAGCGATTTGGATAGATTTTGGGGCGCTGATTACGGGAAAAATATTAAAAAAATTCCATCACGTCAGGATTTTTAGTTATAGATCATCCTTTATTTTGCCTAAATTACTTAAGCCTTCCTAGTAATTTATTAATTATTTTATTTTAATCGTATCTTATTCAACAAAAAACACACTAAATGGTTGAAGTAGACATTAATGAATGAGTTCTCATAAATGTAGTTAAACATAACTTTTAATTAAGTATGTGATATACCCTTATTATCAAAAAAACTAGTGGATTTTTAGGTCATTTGCTAAAGACCTCATTTCTTGTAGGCTAAATGCTTTTTTATAGAAATTAACTTAAATCGTTAGAAGACAGTTAATGAGGGTAGATTAATATTATTTTGTATAAATAGCACCATCACTATTTTTAAAAAGTCTGTACTTCTGTGCAATTCGTAATGCTTACTTGAAAAATGTCATCGCGAAAGTGTTTAAACTCTCCGGACAATTTTTGCTACATTTGTGGGCAATTTATGCTGAGAAAACAGCAGCATAACATAACCGAATTTATAAGGAACGTTTATAATATGTATTTTGGCCTATCAATCGCCAATCAAGATAAACAGTGGGTCGGACATAAAGTTTGTACCACCTGCGTTCGTGAACTTCGAAAGTGGTCAAAAGGAAAGAACAATACGTTTGATCTCCTATCGCCTGTTTTATGGAGAGAACCTCAGAATCACACTGAAGACTGTTATTTTTGCTGCTGCAAGACTACAGGCTACAATTCAAAAACAAAAAAGGACTTGATATATCCAATATTGCAGTCAGTAACACTCGCTGTGCATCGCGACCAGAACATTGCACCGCCATCACCGCCATACTTGGAATCATTACAAGCTGAAGACAGTGACAGTGATGTTGAAGAGGTATCTCAACCTGACGCTGAATTTGAGCCAAGTACAAGTGGAACACAATTATTTTCACAATCAGAACTGAACGACTTAACGAGAGATCTAAACCTTCCAAAAGACGCAGCTGAGCTCCTCGGATCAAGACTATCGGAAAAGAATATGCTTGCTCCTGGCACTTCATTTTCTTGGTATCGCAACAGAGATAAAGACTTTGTACCATATTTTGCTGAAGATCGTGATCTAGTGTATTGCGAAGACATTCCGGGCTTAGTGAAAATGTTTAACATCGAATATGACGCGAACGAATGGAGATTGTTCATAGACTCATCAAAACGAAGTTTAAAAGCAGTCCCATTGCATAATGGCAATAAATACGCTTCACTACCAGTTGCCCATTCTGTACATTTGAAGGAGTGCTACGACAATTTGAAAAATGTTTTGGATAAAATAAAGTGCGTAGAACACGGTTGGATGGTCTGTGGAGATCTTAAAGTTTTAGGCATGCTGCTCGGTCAACAAGGTGGCTATACGAAGTACCCTTGCTTTCTCTGCGAGTGGGATAGTCGAAACAGAGGACAACATTGGACAAAGAAAGAGTGGCCACCGAGGACTGAACTAGTCCCTGGAACCAAAAATGTTGTGAAAGACAATCTAGTGCCCCGAGAAAAAGTTTTGCTACCCCCTTTACACATAAAACTGGGGATGATGAAACAATTTGTGAAGGCGCTGAATAAAGAAGGAGAAGGTTTTAAATATCTACACCAGATTTTTCCATCTATATCTGAAGCTAAACTGAAAGAAGGTATTGAAGGTATAATTGAGTGAAATTGAATTAGAAGCCTGGAAATCTTTTAAGGAAGTAGTGAGGCATTTTCTAGGAAACCATAAAAGTCCAAATTATGAGGAAATTGTAAAGAAAATAATTGAAAATTTCGGCAAAATGGGATGTTCGATGAGCATTAAACTTCACTTCCTTAATTCGCATTTGGACTACTTTCCTGATAACTTGGGAGCTATAAGTGAAGAGCAAGGCGAAAGAATTCACCAGGACTTGAAGGAGATGGAACGTCGCTATCAGGGAAAGTGGAATAAAGTAATGATGGCAGACTACTGTTGGCTATTAAAGCGTGATGATGATGATCCAAGTCGGAATTTCAAGCGAAAATCTCACAATCGGAGCTTCGGTGAAAAAAAAGCAAGATACCATAAAAGTATTTAATATTTTTAATTTATTTATTACTGTCCCTTCAATGTATTTTTAACGTTTTAAGTTTAGTAATATAATTGATACTTCATTGTAATAAAAAAAAACTTTGTAAAGTTGGCCTTTTTTCCGATTTCACATAAAAGGATTTTTCAAAAAAACTGAGGGTGATAGGACAAATCCAAGTACATATTCGTAATCAGCGCACCAAAATACCTCAAGATAGAAGACCATAAAACTTGTAGAATAACATATAGTTCGTATCACTGCACATTGCACCATTGTGCAAATTGACGTTTGCAAAATGTATGCAATTATATGGGTAAAGATTCTTACGAATGCCACGCTTGTTTTATTATGTTTGGTGATGTTTCATATCTTAATCTTTTCATTATTTCCTTTCAATTTATTATTGTCTTAATTGAGTATAAGAGGTGAGGGCAATCACCGATATTGATGAACCAGTTTAGGCCCAGTTGATATTCTTTTCAATTTAATGTTTCCCTTTATCTTAATGGGATCTTTAATTGTAAACAATTTGGTAAAGATAACTCGATAACCGTAGTGAATGTACGAATCGGAAATTGCAATGATTGCGTTGCTAAGTTGCCTCGGACAGATGAAGTGAGGCGCAGTGCGCCGCGGCCCGGCGCATGTTACCCCGATATTGGGAATGCAATCACTTTTAGGGCTGTCGTTGCGCTGTGCTGCACTTAATACATTTTTTTTTTGCCTTATTTCTAACTATCAACTAACCAGGACATGCTATAGAGCAGTAGTGAGTGCGCTAAATCGCAATTACAATTCGGGACATGATATGGGACAGGACTGACAGCTTCACGAGCTCTTTGACGCTCGGGCGTATATCCGTACCCCGTATGAAGTGCCCTGCAATACAGGAGCATTTCCCTGAACTTTAAAACTACAAATGTATTTATAATAATCTGTTCTCATGCCATCAGACCATCATTTATCCCAAATGTCTGTACCCGCGATGACACCCGCGGGTCTCTCACGTGTAAGAACATGCATGCAGTGCTCACCCCCCACAAAAAACGAGAGATTATTTGTGTGATGCCCGGTATCAAATTTTTGTAGGTTTATATAATTAGTAAATCATTTTTTTTACCCGCTTCTTACTGAAGTACGAACAGCAGCCTAGCTGCAGCAGAGTTCATGCTGTCCGTAACATCCGGGTTATGTAACATAGAGCGAGTTCAATATGGGGATTGTCTGCCGCTATGTAAATATATTGCTATTTTTATTAAAACATCGTTACCTTCGTTAGTATCACTCCTGGGGGCTGATTTATAAATATCGAATTTACAGTGATCGCTCGTCTAGCCCGGATTCGGGCTGGAGTTACTAAGAACTTTCAAGTTAATCTAAATGATGTTATTGGATCGTGTATCTACGCTTTTAGTCGGCGAATCGTGCCATGCGTACTGCGTTCATACAAGGAAATCACGGAATCAGTATGTCACGTGATCTAATATACAATTTTCTGCGATTTTATTCAGTAAATGAAAAAGAAAGACTTGTATCTACACTGGCATGCTAGACCAAATAATAGTGTACACACGGCTACATATCAAGCTAGACATTTCCAGTATAAGCTGATCTCGCGATTTCCATACAATGATGGGTCAGCTTATACTGGAAATGTATAGCTTGATATGTAGCCGTGTACATGGAATATCCTGCTAATATTATAAATGTGAAAGTTCGTATGTTTCAATGTTCTTTATAAATTTGGATGCTTTGCAAATGAACCATTTATTCAACCTATATGGGTTTCAAAATTGCAAAATTGGGGTAATACCGCGGGGGCAGCTAGTATTTTTATAAATTAATATTCAATATACGAATTCAATATATATTTATTACCGACAACAGTGATCCATTTGTGTTTTTATTTTTAATAGTTATTTTTAATAGTTATATGGTTATAATAATGTTTTATAGCCATAACACATCGCGGCAAACTATTCAGAGATCTGATAATAATAGCTTTTAACTTATCACTCGCTGCCTTAGCTTAACGAAATCGGAAAAAGTTACGTTTTGTTTTATAAATATAAGTGGTAATATGTGTAATATATATTGTCGTATTCGACTCAAAGTCATATGCACGTATTTATACTTTACCTTGAAAACGTACGCGTATGTTGGCTAAATATTTATTGCATTTTGCGGATTGATCCGGAGTGAAATATCGTGTCGCCACCAAAATAGAGGTAATCGTCATGTTATTTGTCAACCCTGTTGCTTCCCCACACCTCATCCCCGCGTAGGCCGCCAAGCTCCGCCCCCACAAATATTTGCTGTGCTACAAGAATTTTGCATTAGCACCTATACACCGGACTGACCGCCTGTCCCGTTTATTGAACTTACTTTATCATTATTCATGTATTCGATAACTCAGCTCTCAGTTCTTAAGAGCGATTACTAGCCATTTTATCGTATTAATTTATTTTTCTCATAACCATTTGACTCGTTTTATTTTACGACTAGATCATTCATTTTTCGAGTCAAATTTCGGGACTTAGAAGTATCTGCGCAATCACAGCTACAACTTCTTTTCGCACACTGTTTTCTTCCGATGAGACAGCTAGCCGACTTACGGTTAAAGATTCTTTATTTCTCTTGAGAATATACATTCACTTACAGAGAAATATTAATTAAATACTTAATATAAGACGCCGAGCGTGGCTACTTACCAATCTACTAAACTATACAATACAAGTTAACACCTAAACAATTTTACAAATAACACAAGTAACAAATACACAAATTCCATCCATTCTTGCAGACTAGATTGTAATTATTTTTTGTGTTGCGGTGGGTAGATATGGACGAAGCGCACACGGCGCTTTGCAGCGTACACAGTATCTATAAAACAATTATATTTTAAGGCCCATACCAGAGTGCGAGAACCCATGATTACTCATGAACGTGAAGATTTTGTACAGTTTGCGATATAAACAAAAGAATATTGCCGTTTCATATAGATACTATAGTGTGTTATATATATTGTTTGTGATTAGGTCAGTCTCGTATGGGACGGAACATACGTTAGCTTAACGGAGTCTAGAACAAGTTTCTTTGGTTAGTTTTATTAAGGCATTAGTGTGACGATTCCTCAGTCGACGCAAAAATTTATATAGGTACGTTACGTATATTTTACCTGTTGTATTCGTGGATCCGGAGATCAAAGATCGCATTTGCAAGTTTTGTTATCATTATCCGGACGCCTAAAAGTATAGGATTAAAACTCCAAAATATCGATTCTATAATTATAAATAAACTCGATCTATATTAATAAATATTATTAAATTTTCGTAATAACAGCTAAATTGTACAAAGACTTTTTTGTCAATATTGTGCAAGGGTGAAACGTATACTTTTATTGTTTATGAAATATTTCAGTAATTTTACAATATTACCATACATTTCCACTACAGTCTACACCGCAGGACAAAAACGCCTTAATGGGTGAATCATACATGAGCAATAGAGGTGACCTCGGTGGCTGAATGACTCAAATGTCAGAACATTATAATTTGGAATCTAACAAAAGTTTAGATATTTACTAGGTAGTTAAATATAATCCAACGTTGAAAATTCCGGGTCCAAGTAGAAAACTTCTTAACATTTTTTTTTGGTAACTAGTGGTTTTTCTTGGTATTTCATAGTCTTAGTCTTATGTGGACTTACCACATAAGACTTGAAATAACAAGAAAAACAACAATGTTTTACGTACCATTTTTTTGGGTAGTATCAAATTTAGGTTTTAATAATTTTTGGGGAGTGACAACACAGAAATTATCGACAAAACCGGAGGCTTAGCCATGGTCGTGGCTGATAACAATGCTGAGTTAAAAAATAATTGTGGTCCTAATAAATCCCGGAAGGAAAAGAAAGGATTCCTTTGCCCCGGCAAAATGGTTACTAGTATCGCTCTTAAGGCCCAGACCTCGGCATATGTAATTACTATACGCACTTATCAAATAGCTATATTAAGCCCACAAAGTCTTCTGAAGTTAATATTTCACCTTACGTTTGCATTGTCATACTATTTGTTAATCAAAAAATAGGACTAATAGCATTATTCCCTCCTATTATTTAAGTTTGTACAAAAAAAAATGATATCACGTGTCATCAGCGAGTACAGAAAATTAATAATATCCTTTAAAATATTCAAATGCTATCGCTGAAGTTTTGATCTCACTCTGTTACCACACTGAGCAACATTATTCTACTATTACCAAGGAACAATAACCAACCCCAAAAACTTATCGATACAGCTGATCAAGCTATGTATAAATTATCTGCCAAGTGTTGCAAACCGGCAGTGAAAGGTTTCTGTATCAAATTGTAACGTAACAGTTAATTGAAAAATAATACCGAAGATGTCGGTGTATACATATTCTTATATTGTTATCTGCCAAGTGTTGCGAACCAGCTGTGAAACACTGCTGCATGCGAAATTGTAACGTAACACTTAATTGAAAAATAATAGTTTCACGCCTCTAACAAGAGTGATTACATCTACATGGAGTATATATGGATGTGAACACCTCAATTATAGAATTTTATCTTGAAATCGTCTGAACAAATTCATTGAAAATTTCCCAATACCTTGAAGGTTTAAGGTTATTTCATATACGTGATCCAACGACGGCTGTCGTGATAAATGTAACTATTTCGGCGGTCACCCACCTATAGATTAACCGCACTCTTAACTACGTTCTGCATTGACATGTTTAAATGCGTGTAAACTTTGACATGTTTTTTGTATATTTTGCTGTTATATTTTGTGTATGAAAGCTGTACATAATAACAGTGTTTTAATAACATCAGATAGCTCAGTCTGTTGTTGTAATTAAGAGATAACCGATTTAAACAAAATATACATGGGACCTATCCGAAAGTATTGAAGAACATATTGAATGAACAATACTTAACAAAATTGGTTCATAAACAAGAGAGAAAAACACATCCAAATGATAACCTCATTCATTGAAAGTCACTTAAAACCAAAGAGTCGGCCCCAATTTTTCTTTACAACGACCGATTTTAATAATATCTCTAAGGGACCATACTAAAAGAATTTCCTAATATATATAATGGTAACAGAGAGAAGAAAATTTACAATAGGTTTGTATGGGAAACTGGTGAATCCTTTTGCTTATCATTAAGCGATTGAATTTTGTGATTAATTATATAAGAACAGTCGAGTATTGACATGATAGAAAACAATTATTTTTCCCACGTAGAAATAGGTGCAAAATAGTTTCAAAATGCGCCTACAAAATGGCCGAGTATGTCGGTAGAGAGATCATTGACACCGAGCGGGTGTACATCGCGAATGTTATAACGTAACTATTCGCCGTAGTTGCTATTATTTTATCTGGTTATTAACCTATAATGTGAATGGAGATAGAGATCCGGAGCCGGCGTTATCTGATAATAACATTTTATTTGTTAATATAAATTCATAAAATTATGCTTTTTATGTTATATCTCCGAAACTGTTCACCGCTGCATTGGATGATGTCTTCAAGCTTCTGGACTGGAAAGCCTTTGGCATCAATGTCAATGGCAAGTACATCACTCACCTTCGATTTGTCGATGATATAGTAGTCATGGCTGAGACCATGGAAGACCTCGGTACAATCCTCGATGACCTCAGCAGAGTCTTTCAACAATTGGGACTGTAAATGACAATGAATGATGATGATGATGCTTCTTATTACTTATTTGCCGTGGAAATGCGAAATTAGGGAAAGGCAGGTAAGTAATAAAAATGTTATGTACATGTGTAACAGAAACAATGTATCGCAGCCAGAGCGTATCAGCTGATAATATTTATGTATTGCATCACGTTATGTATTTTCTAGAATATACTAGCTGTATCCCGCGGTTTCACTCGCGTTTATAGCCTTTGCGTTATTCAGTTCTATAAGCTGTACTACAAAGTTTCATCGAAATCCGTACCGTAGTTTTTGCGTGAAAGATTAACAAACAAACTAACTTTGGTATTTATAATATTGTAGGACTATTTTTAATTCCATTACATAAAAAATCGTTCAACCATTACGCCGACAAGTAGTAAAAACATGTTGTGGTACGTATAGAATTTAAATTCATTTAAAATTAAATTATCAACTATTTTCTATGGCTCTCCATCACAACGACGCCGTCGAGTAGTAACAAATATAGTAAGTCCTTCGGTAGTAGAGAATTTCGAACGAACTCCTTAAAGAACTACCCACATAATAATAACTATCTTTAAAAACCCCTCGTTTACCGCTGGAAAACGAATTAGGGCTAGTGGAAGGTTCAACAGAATTTAATAAGACCGTTATTACAATTAAGTTAGTCTTAATCCCGTTAAAGTGGGAAAATATGTAAACTGATGCGATATGATGTTGACTGTACCAACCTAATAAAAATAGAAACCTACACCCTCATCCAATAAAGTAATGAATATGAGTTGCAAGCAAGATTATTGAGGGCGCCAAGTGGTACTTGTTGCGTGGGATCGGCACTCGCAGCCATTACGCAGCCTCTGCAGACATGATTTGTCGACAGGACTGCTCGCCTGCGCTAAATGCTAAACCGAGCTATAACTAACAGCTTGAGCCTAGAACTCGGCTCGTTTCTTGATGTTACTCGATCAATATCATGAAAGTAAACATTGAAGTACTCACTTGTTTTGTTCGAACATATACGCAAATATTCCTTTATTTCTGGACGACCTCTCTTTCTGATTAATACCTGGTTTAGATTTCGTTTAATTGTAAGTTCAAGTACTAAGTTTTTTTTTTATCGGATTTTTGATATATTTCCTAATCTAACCTTGGCATGTGTCATGTACATCCAGGAGTAAGCCCTATTTGTAAAATCAAATAACCTTTTATTATCTTTTATTGATATTTCACAATGAAATGACACTGAGCGGTGAGGTTCAGGCATGTCGCGTGGAATTGTTACAACTGTCTTGGATCTCGCAACAAATTTAGTCAGAAAGAAACAGGAGGAATTGGAATAAGTAGTTCCACTTCCCTCCAGAGCAAAGTGGGAGATAAAATGATATAACTAACCGCTAGAACCTCATAAAACTTTTATTTACTTACCTTAAATTAAACCAGAAAACGGAATACAAGATCCCAATACGTGGGCTTAGGGCATTGTTAGTTGAAAAGAACAAATGTAACTAAACTATATGATAATCGCCATACAACATACCAAAATTATATAAAATATAGAAATTGTTAAAAATTGTTGGTACTAAGATCGAACTACTAACGAGAATAACAGCTGGTGACTCCGAGTTTGATCTCCACATTTATGTACCTACGATCTGCTTAATCAATTCAATGGTGCCTCGTGCAGACGCCGATGTATTATTCAGGATTTATTTCAGTCATAATATTCAGTACGTGCGTCATTTTCACGCCTCGTCGGTCAGACAGTATACACGGTACTTACAGTTTGACCCTCTTCTTGGAACTAAAAACACGGCGTTTGAACATTGAGCTAATTATGGACCGTATAAGAAAGACATGTAACTCATAAAGGTTTTTACTTACAACTTGATATAAGTTTAAATATAAGTGCATTATGTAATCTATTACCATATTTAACGCAATAAATTACTTAACATTGCTTTTCCGCTCTTTAACCGTACTGTAGAACATTATTTCGTATTTCTAAGTACTTAAACTCATGAAGTAAATGAGAAGGTAGATGAACTTGCTAAAGATGAGGCCGATAACCTGTGAAACTGGCTGATCACCTTTATTGGGACCAAGCTTTAGCCAGCAAAAGGAAGGAATAAAATCAAAGGGAATGAGCAATGAACTATATCAAAATAAAGAAGTTTGCTAAAATATATTAGAGATGGTCAAAATAGCTATAGGTCTCCAAGGCGAAAGGCCTAGAAATAAAATGATAAATACAATATGTAGATTATTGATTTCAATACTGTTTATTTTTTTCAATAATATTATATTAATTTTACAATAGTGCATGCCGTACCAAGACAACCTCACAGGGTTTATCTGGGTTTGCATAATTCCATAATGTATTTACATTCATATGTTGGATTGTTTTATGGAGAGATTGAGTACTTAAATAAACTTAAGTAACAATAAATAATTTGTTCGATCAGTCGTAAGTTTTAAGTGACATAATAGTTCTATACCTATATTATTTTGGTTTGAACTAGTTCTTAGTTAGTTTCCTAAGGACTGTATTAAATTCAACTTAAAAGCAGTATAGTCTTGCTCTTAGTTATATTATTGTATATTTATTTAGTTCCAGGAAATAAGTAATTCTTTTATGGAACAACTTACAAGAATTTATAACAAGCTTGCTAATGATATTAGTGAATTGTCTATTCAACTGACAAAAGTGCTTGTAATTGAGTCGCTCTTAAGTTAACACATATAAATAATTATGTAATTGATCTAAATAAAAATTGTGAAAAAAATATATAATTTCATTTAACGGTAATAAATAACACTTGGATACCACCAGGACTTATACCTTCCATGCTTGTGAATTTTCACTCACAAATTTCATTTAACGCAATGCTACAAAATTTAGGTCGCTTTGTTAGAACGTATATGCAACTCAACACGCATTTCCTCTTTACGATTAGTGTGCAAAATTATGCCACATGTGTACTTATACAGGATGCCGTGGTAATCTCCTGCATTTTGTCAGACTTGTGCCACAATTGACTGCTGTCTATTTATATCTGACAGCTGATTAATTGAATGCATATGTCACAATAAAAAACTTGATGGCGATGTTCGCATACTAACAAATGCATCTGTTTGGAATAAATTCCGAAAGATATAAAATATCAAGTAAATAAACAAGTTATAAGTTTTGTTAACGTTTACTTAAAAGTACATGTATTTCTTATTCAAATTGCCAATGCATATTAAAATTTGGTACCTATGAGATTCTTCGAATGTCAGAAGCTCAAGCATGGCCTGGCATTCGCAGAAGCCAATATACGGGGTATGCATTAGATAATCAATAATTTCTAAGGAAAGTACTAAAGCAGCAGCAATCCTGGAAGTTTTCAGAATTATTGCAAATGCTACTAAAGGTTTCTTTCTATAAGCGTAGTTCAATAAAATCGCAAAGCTTATTTCTACTAATGTTATAAATAAAATAGTGAATAAATGTTATATGCCTCGGGCATATCACAATGCGCCATTCGCATAGATTGTATTATGGATACCAGAGAACGGATAGAAATACTTATATACGTTACCTTGTTTGTAAATATATACATAAAATACATAGAAAACACGCAGACCAAGACGTATAGACATGTTTATAGGTATGACCACAAATATTTGTTTGGGTCAGGATCGAACCCGCAGGCAATAGTGATTGTTATAATTTTTATACTGGAATGTTCATTTATTGTTCAATAACGTAAAAATCACGAAAGACATATGTATGAAGTTTCGAGAGTTAAATGAATTAATACATAGTATTACGCACTCGTAGGTTCTGAACATTAAAACTCCGAGATATTTTCCACACACAATATTTAATCGAACAGAGTAACGTTCTCATCTACCATCGTCAATAATGCCTCTTTAATAATTCTCCTACCCTATTTATATTTTTATCAGTGACAACCATTTTAAAGTCTAATATCGATTAATAATAGTTAAAAGATGTAAAATTATTAAAGAATTATTATAGTAATTAATAAAATGATAATCACTAATTAAATAAATAATCACAATGTAAATATACTATTATAACATAGCAACTGCTTCATAACCGTTGCGCGGCTATTGAGTACTTGATAACAGTAGGCTACAAAAAATTGCAAAAGTTATACACTGAATTCTGTAGATTTCAAAATGTTTAACTTGGCCGTTGTACAGTCAAATCTCTTGAAAGAGTAGAATGTGAGTTTTTAATACTGCAGGTAGAGGGTAATCCTACAAATATTATAAATGGGAAAACAGAAATTTGTAATGGAGATTCCAGAAAGGTTAAACCCTGAATTAATACATAGATATTAATAAATGCTGTCGAGAGAGAATGTATAATATGCTTGCTGCGCTCCGAGGTGTTAACAACATTTATGAAAATATTTACATGTCATCAATTCCTAAATACCCTGGTAACACCGCGGAGCGCAGCTAGCATATTGAAATTATCCGCCAGCAGCCTAATCTTGTGCCCATTGTCCTGTAAAGCAGTGAAAGCCCTGCAGGCAAACTGTAACTGTACAGAAATAAAGAGAAAAAACATAATTTGTATCCTGAGTGTGACTAAGTCAATCAGGCTAGACTAAGGGCCTATTTATTTTCTACCATTTTGGTCTCGTGATACCGTGTAGGTGAAAAGTGATATCGTTCGATTATTCTGTTAAGATAAATTCTTATTTGCCCGGAGTTCTGAAGTTGGCGGTGCTATTCTCGCATATGTATTGCCATCTCGGTCTTGATCCTGGCGTCTTTTCGGTCGCGTCAGCCCCTTCCCATCGGATTTTGTGAAGGAGTGGAACGTGTACGCCAGCACATCAACCTCGCCCAATCTTACAAATTTCCCCAATTGAAAGTGAACCTTATGCTTATGTGATAAAGTTGAAAATCTATTAAAGAAATTTGACAGATTGAGGTAGCTGGATGTGTTGGCGTCTGTACCAACACACTTGTGCTCTATAATATGTCCCGTGCAGATGCCTAGCCTTCTTTAGACTGGCAGCCATGGCCGAAATTTGAGCAGAATGACAATTTTATATTTGCAGATTTTGTAATATAAACTTAGATAAACCGAATGAAATGACCAGTCTGGTCATAGTGCGGCACGGATGTTCACTATCTCCCTGCTGCCAACAGCCTTCCAATTAAGGAAGCAATAAGAACGGCGCGTGTACGATCGTTAATTGGATCCCGGCGGCACTGCCACGTGGAACTAACCTACTGTGTTGCTAACATATTTTTAACACGTCGTATTTACAAGCTGAAACGGACTAGCAAATTTAAAAATATTAGAAAGGGCTGAAGAAGAGCGGCTTTAGACATATTCTATACTAGCTGTAAAGTAGTTTTGGCGTTAAAGAGTAACAAACATACATCCATACGTCTATACTCACAAATTTTTACATTTATCATATTAGTAGGATGTCTACCTCTAGCGGTACTGGCAGTGCACGCCGGAATAGGTCGTAGATGATAGATATTATATTTTTATTTTATTTTACTTTTTTACTACTTACTTGACACTTATCGTCATATTTTGGACAATTCACACAATATCTTTATAAATTGTAGCCTATGTGCTATTCTGATGTATAAGCTATATTATTATAAAGTTTCATTAAAATCCATTTTGTAGTTTTAACGTGAAAGAGTAACAAACATCCATCCATACTTACAAACTTTCGCGTTTATAACATTAGTAGGATCTAATTGTCATGGAATAATGTCTGTGAAAATTTGCATATTATACTGAATGTACAGACGCAGGATTCGGAAAATTAAAAAAGAATGAGTCAGTAATTGCTACATTGCAGCTTTTGACACAACAATTTAGTGTTTTTTTTTTGTTTTTTTTTTCCTTTATCCTCTGACTACTCACTGCTGCTATTTTATTGCAATTTAGTGTTGCAACTCTGGTAATTTGGATGACTTTGGATACATTTTGAGTGGACGGTTACTGTTTATTCATTTTTAAACAATTTAAGGGGCATAATGCTATTTAATGTAAAAATTGAAGTCGGACTACAATATATTTTTTTAATACACAATAATACATTTAGGAAGTAATGTGTCCCTGTGTCGCGGGGGTACTTTACGAACATATAATTAAAGGACACAATGCGCATCCAGACTCAGTAACCTATGGGTCCCACAAATAGTTGTTCGGTACGGGAATGGAACCAGGAATACGAAGTGTCGAGTCGACTACCTTAACCACTGCGCCTCACTTGCTGTAGAATTGATGTGAAAATTTGACAATTTTATTTAAAACGTCGGTTTGAAACTTTTGTACAATATATCACTTTCTTTGTGAACATTTTAATAAAATATAAATATTCATTTGTTTAAATATCCGGGTCCGCCTCGCAGCGCGGTCGTTACATGAAGAATTAAAATAAATGAAAAATAATTAATTAATTACATCGCATTAAATTAATTAATTTCTTTACGTTCTGTAATTTTATTCTGATTCTGCGTGATATCTCCTTAAAACTAATTAGGTATTGCCAATGACGGTTGAATTACGGTTTAAGACATTCATTTCTCAAAACAGAATACAATTCACTGATTATTGAGAAATACAAGTATTGTGGAACGGACACTAAAACTATAATAATGTAAAATTAAATGTATTGTGTTAGCGATTGCATAAATTATGTGGTTAGTTAAGATAACTGAGGGTAGTTTTATTTCCATTTCGACTAGCTAAATGTGATTTTTCTAAGTACCCACCCTTCGTTAACGAATAGTTAAAGCTTATATACCTTTTTACTTATATTTATTGTATTCATAAGTTTTAAATAAAGTTAAGTTTTACACTGAGCACATTGTAAAACTTAATTGTGTGTTCATAAATTTAAAATACAGAAATATTATAAATATAGCAATATATTGTGTTAAATCATACTAATATTATAAACGCGAAAGTTTGTGAGTGTGTGACTGTGTGAGTGTGTATGTTTGTTACTACTTCACGGCTAAACGGCAGGAACAATTTTAATAAAATTTGGTATGGAGTTAGCTCACACCCTGGATTAACACATAGGCTATAATTTATAATGTTTAACGCGGGAACAACCGCGGGGCACAGCTAGTCTTCCATAAATTTGTCAATTTATTCCCCCGCTGAGGCAAGTAAAGCTAGCAACACTGCTCCTACGTTAAACTTCAATACCATGTAGGTACAGCCAATTACGGGCAATACCGGCCACTACCTGATGAACGCTGAGCGCGCATGAAAGTTCCCACTCAATTTCATTACGCTTCGCTGTGCGCACTAACAATTAGAGAGGTTTCTATAATCGCGATTAATTCATTGATTAGCAAACAACTTGTTTTATGTGCATATGCAAAATTATTCATATTACATTGTTAATTGTATGCTATGTAGGAGTGCGTGTTCAACCGCAGATAATGAGGTCCTGGGTTCAATTCCCGGCCGGGCCAAAAGTGATTATGGAATTTTACTGTAAAAAGAAAAGTTCTTAGTATCAGCCCGAAGTCTGGGAGTTGGCGGAATTATACCCCCGTGCCTCGGAGAGCACGTAAAAGCTGTTGGTCCTATACCTGACCTCTTTCGGGTTGTGTCGCTAATCGTCTCATCTGATCATGAGAGTGATGGAATAGAAAGTGCTGTGTTTGCGCACACACGTGTTGCATTATAAAATGTCTACATTGTCTGACTAGTTTATATTGAGACTGGCCGCCGTGGGCGAAATTCAGCTAGGACTTACTACTTTGTATAGACACCAGCACATCAAGTTACCCCAATCTGTCAAATTTCCCCAATTGAAAGTGAAACTTATGCTTTTGGGATAAAGTTGAAAATCTATAAAAGAAATTTGACAGATTGGGGTAGCTGTATGTGCTGGCGTCTGTACTTTAGTCGTAGTTTAGGTTTGTTTGTTGATAAAATTAGGGTTGTGCGATATGACCGTGAGTTGTCCGTCTGTCCCAAGAGACGAAAAGGTCGTTGCTGCGGACGTGTTCAGGTTTTCATTTACATCTGTTACAGAAATATCGATAGGCTCGTTTCATTTCTTTTACGATTAGTTATATCTACCGTTTTTATATCTTGTTGTAAAATCTATTACTCATGCTCTTTTTTGCCGTCCCTAGTAATAGTTTTCTTCGAAACGCCGTTATTTCATGCATCTTTTTTGCGTCTAATACTATTGCTATTACAGTTTATAGTTTATCACTTGTTTTGCACATATATTATGAATGTGTTGATGTCTTCTGTTTAAGTCCAGTAGTTTCATCCGCATCAGTATGTCATAGATACAGTAAGGTTTAGAAAGAACCTTTACAATTGGAACTACGATAACTAGTAACAGAAGGCCGTGTGTGAATAATTTTCCTGGATATTATTTATTTATTGTTCCAACGCAACTGCCCCGTACACTGCTACGTAGGTATACTGAAGCTGTTGAATGAAATTCCTAGTATGGATTTTCCAAAAGACATATTCTCTTAAAAAAAGGAGTAATAGGGGTTATATAGAGTCGGAAGGTGGCGAGATTTTACCTACTGCTTACTATTAGGGGGCCAGTAAGTAAGGTTGTTTGCTAATCTAGTTGAGTAAAACAAAATATATACACATGTAAAGCCGTCTTTATTGAATGTAGCTGTATTTGTTTCTGTAATAGAAATACTGTTTCTATATTGTCTATAGTTCATAATGTTATATCGAAAGCTTTTAGCGTCGCCGCGTCGGTAGTAGATGTTTGTCATATGTCGCTTAAGCGTCGTCAAGTAGTCTTGTCAAGTTTGTTTTCCTACCGTAATGTTTGTGTAAACATACTTCGCTTTTACGACCGAGAAACTTATTTACGAACACGTCTAATTAACACTTGAGCGTTGGAGTGGATTCTAAGATTGACGGGGTATTTCGGTAGCAGTCGCTGTCTATCCTACTAGATTTAGCT
Source organism: Pseudoips prasinana (assembly GCA_951640165.1). Lineage (NCBI taxonomy): Eukaryota > Metazoa > Arthropoda > Insecta > Lepidoptera > Nolidae > Pseudoips > Pseudoips prasinana. The sequence continues at coordinate 9,652,269 of OX621241.1, read as the reverse complement.
TGTCCATGGATATTTGAAAACGATGTTTAGTTGAAAAGACTAATCTCAATTAACTTAAACTCATAGGTGATATAAAAAGGTTAGGATAAATTTATATTATGCCTAAATTTCTAATATTCCCAAATAGCGAATTCATATAACGTCCGAAATGGATTGGGTGTCAATTCAAAAACAATTTACTGGAAGTTTGTAACTAAGCATATCTGCCGGTTGTCTCAACTAAGCAACAATAATCTTCCCTTTACACACCTTACTTATAAAAATATTTAATCACTGAAGGCTAGAGAATTAGTCTTATTTACTCGAATCTAAAAGGATATCGACTGACAATGACATAATGTCTCCCAAACTGACCTGCGTCTTTTTCGAAAAGCATTTTGAAAAGTTAGGAGGGTATTTCTATTTTAAGTTCAGAAGATTTTGAAATAATTACAGTATATAAACATAACTCAGAAGTCATCTATTAGGTACTTATAGATCCAAAGTGACAAAATTCATAAAGCATTTGAATATCAAGTTCGGTTTAATAATTCCGAAGAAATTATATAACCTAATCCAAAAATAAATTCAAAGTCGAGTTTAGGATTTCGTCTAGATCGTCAAGTCCCTAGATGTTGACCTGAGATTTTCTATATGTCTTACAGGCATGCATCTCCAATTTATATTTTAAACTGGCTGACCCGGCAGACTTCCACTGCCGGCAGACTTCGTACTGCCTCAATCGATAAATAAAAGGCCTAAACTTTTGTATTAGAAAACGTTTATATGGGAAAAAGAAAAGGGCTGTTTTTAGGGTCTTCCCGGCAATTATTCTAATCTTTCTCATCTTTTAAACCTTCCCTAAACCTCCACGAACATTTCAAGACCATGATAAGATAAATCCGTTCAGCCGTTTTCGAGTATTAGCGAGACTAACGAACAGCAATTGATTTTTATATATATAGATAGATAGATTAGGGTAATGCTGGCTTTGTTCTGACCACTTACTATTTCCCGCTTCTAATATTTCAATTCGTTTACAATTTCAAGATTGTTACTAAATCGCAGTACAAAACGTATTATTGTGATGTAATGCGTATCGTCTCACAATACAGTTAGACCGCAGACGGTAGTAGGTTCGATTCCCGCTTGCACAATGCACTTGCATTCCTCGCGTAGGTTCGTCATGCCGCAGTCTGATGTTATGGATAGATAGATTCCTACGCGTTCTTGAAACCTTATCTGTTTTCCTTTATACTGGTTAATCGATATTAATAAAACTGATATCAATTCCAAGTATTCGTGAATATTTTGATTAGTGTTTCACTTACATATTATAGCCTAGAGATAGACTGTATCAATCAATCAAAATAAATTTTATTTTCTCTTCACAATAGTTATATGTTAGTTATTATGTGGTATTACACTTGATATATATACAATTTGACATAACATTGTGAGAGACCAGAGTCTGATGTAGGTTTACAAACAAACCTGTATTACAGGTCTCTGGGACCCTCCCCCTCTGTATGCTAAGTTAAAATAACATCATTGCGTCGATATTTACCTGAAACAATATTATGTTGAGCTACTCTGCGAGGATAAGACTTTCTTACTACGGACTACACTACGGAAACTCTGTATCTGTAGTTAAGAATAGTAAAATCCTGGGATAATAATAACATAAAAATAATATCCTGGGACATTATTCACACGGCCACCTGATCCCAAACTAAGCAGAGATTGTACGATTTAAACCAGATGGCTGATATACGAGTGCTACCTTTCTTTTGTAAGTATATACTTATATATGATAATTACACCCAGACTCAGGACAAACAGACATGTTCATGCACACAAATATCTGTCCCGGGTGAGAATCGAACCCACGACCTAACCGCGCCGACCTACTACTGTACATATTTAGTTTATCGGTTAACAGACACCATTATCAAATCTTAGTTTTATAGCATTATTCGGAATGCATAGCTTAAATCATCAATGCAACTATGATCACTCGGCCATGTTTCAAGAATCAATCCAAAACAATCCAGCCGAAATTCCGGACATGGCTTAATTATTGTGGATACAAATACTTTTACAAAATTATCATGTCATCTCCGTTCTTGTTTATACTTGTCTGTTTACACTGCTTTTGCATATATTTTATCTCATTGAAGTGTCAAAAGCTTACTTTTTCAGATTTTACCTGATTTTACCTTACCTATTCCGGGTAGTGGGAACACAGTTACCACCGTAATTTGAACATTAACGTCTACTAATAAAGCTCAAATTAATCAATATTTAATATAGTTAATGCCGAATACAGGGTTAACCAGAATATAAATCCTTCCTGAATTTTTATCGTTCGCTGCCTTCTTTATGAAAATAGTTTTACTCGAAGAAAAGTCGATGGTAAATTGAAATTTGAAATAGAACTGCATTCTTTGGAGGAGACTCCCCATTCTTCATGTCTGGGGGGATGCTTTGTGTAGACTTTATTACAGGAAATAATAAAACAGCGCATAGCACAAATTTATCTCAAGAATCTGGGCAGCTTGTAGATTGACAAATATTTTGTGTTTATCGTTAAATTGGTAATGTAGGCTATTTATTTAATGACGATAAACATAAAATATATAGAAAGATTGCCAAAATATCCAGCTGATTTGCCTTAGCACCGTCGTGATAAGTTCTTTTTATACTAGGTGTCCAAATAGCCGGTGTAACTTAAGGAGCTTAATTCGCCCATGGAACTGAACAATGTAGCACATCAACATGCAAATACACACAACTGACTTCCCATTGATATAATTATTAAGCTGATGCATTTTGTACGGATAGCAAAAAAAAATATCTTTCAAATTTCAGAAACTGCTTTATTTTTATCTGTTTCTGCTTAGATAGTGGTCCTAGCATTATGTACAGTTAGCAAAAATATCGTACATTTATCAGAATCTGGTTTTGTTGTTTTTATCTCTTTCTGCTTAGATAGCGGTCTTTAAATTTCAATTCCACTCAGCATTGGGATTGATAACATGTTAAGCTGATGCATTTAGTACGGATAGCAAAAAAATATCTTCCATATTTCGTCTTTCAGAAACTAGTTTTCCTTTTTTTTTCTCTTTCATAGTTAGGTAGCGGTTTTAAAACTGAACTCCACTCAACATAGGGATAGATCGAAGGCTGGAGAGCGACAGGAGTCTTCGTCATGATGCTAGCTACCCTAGCTAACCCTCTTCCAAGGCAGTGACGACAGGGCTGTATACCAAGTCTTGGCAAACGAATTACCAAAGAGCCTGTATTTCTATTGTAGTCTATTAATAAAGCCGCAATATTAAAATGAGACCGTTCGCTTTATATAGCTTGTTCATATTTAGTTAGCGCGGCCTGCGGTGCATACAAATTTTACATAATATTTGAATTGAATGAGCTTTGCAGGCAGCATAAAGAATTCAGATTTTTGCATTCATGCCTTATCCGTGAAGTATAGCTCGGGAATATATTGAAGTGCTATATGGACGCCATATAACGTGTAACATAAATAGTATTATTAATACATGAATGAGATTCCTCGCTCAAATTCCTCGTACGGCATCTAATCGCAATGGAGACTAGTCCACCATTCAGGACATATTTTAGTGCAGCACTGAAGGCGCAAACGCAGGTCCACTCTCAGTTTCCTCATTCTCATGATCTGATGGTACGACTAGATCCAGAAAAGAACAGAGGCGGGGCAGACATTTTTAAACGCCCTCCGAGTGCATAATTTCGGCAAGTGGCAGACTCCGAGTTGGGTTATTTTTTGCCAGAAGAAATCATATATCACTTTGTGCCACACATTTAGGTTCATATACAGATTGAGCACCTAACCTGTGTAAAATGCAACTAAAAAGTTTAAACTTCAGCCGTGTCGGTGATAAGTGGGATCATACAGACAAAAAAATACTATCGTCTGCTGAAGCAATAAAAGCCTCCAAGGCTAACTGTAAACATTGCAAAAAGAGACAATAATTTAATAGATACTATTTACTACAAAGTGCACTTGAAATTGCCAACAGACTCCTCAATTTTATTTATTTCTATAGTTATTATATACGTAATGGTCACTTAAATAAAAGTCCATACGTTATTAACCTAACAAGTTTTTAATCGAACTATTTTAAATTAAAATGGACTTCATTCAGAATCATGAACGAGATGGTAAAAAATGTAATGAAAAGTTTTTCAACTACACTGCATCGCAATCATATTGACTTACCTAGCCTCAACCATTTATTTTTGGAAAATGGTCTTTATTGACTACGGTTTAAGGTTCTTAAATCACTTATCTAAAACTCTAAATGTATACTCGAAGTCATGTCGGAGGATACCTTGCAACCTTGACACCATCTTTATTACGAAAGGAGTAAGGGCGGTTTTCGTAGTGCAGGTGTATCCAGTGATGTGGCGCTGTATATAGATATAGTTAACGGACATGGAAATAATCTTGAACCGTCTACCGTCTGCCGGCCGGCTTGTGTACGCTGCGCCGAGCCCTGCTGGAAAATTGCACTTGATCCGCCTCCCCTCGCCCCCCTCACCCCCACCTGTCTGCTCTCTCTGCTATCTGCATTTGATTTCCGACCTACTACAATTACCTACCTACACCGCGATAACATTAATATGTATGAAAATACAGCGACAATGCCAATGTACATTTGAATATCATTTTAGTGCCTTTCCTTTGTAAGTACGTATGTTGGTAACTTAGTAGGTTGCTTACAACGAATCCCTGAGTTTAGATCAGTGGACCAAAAAGTTCTACTGCACGAAAGTACATCCAGTAGCAACCCTGGGTGTTACTTCCAGGTACGGGCATAGTGCCTGTGCTGTGCATGTTTATTTTCTAATTTATTTACCAAACACAGAAGATACATAGTATAAACTAGCTGTGCCCCGCTGTTTTACCCGCGTTAAACATTATAAATCATCACAACTCTTCCCCCGTAGGTGATAATAGCGTGATAATATGTGGCCTATATGTTGAACCGACCTCTTAGTAATATTCATGCAAAATTTGAAGTAAATCCATGCAGTACTTTAGCCCGGACAGACAAACAGACAAAAATTCTAAAAACTATATTTTTGGATACGATATCGATTGCATATCACGCCCCAAGTATCCTTTTAAAAAATATTCAATGTACAGTTTTGGCTTTCCAACGATTTTATTATATGTATAGATACTAACATTAATCGTTACACAAAAACCTCTTGGGCTTGGGCGAGCTGCTACTTTTCTAGTACGTTGTGTAGCTTATAAGCATAATAGCTAGGTTCGTCTTATATTCTTACCTAAGGTACTTAACATTACTTAATAAAATAAAATCTAAAATAAGCATAATATAATTATAGGTACGTCTATGTATGTAGTTCTGCCTGCGTCCCGGTAGTATCGGATGATCATACCTTCGGATTATAAGAATGAGTGACGTAGTAGAAGAGCGGAACTGTGTTTGCGCACACGCGCCTGCCCTATGCCTAATATCATTACGTCTTATCTGGTAGCCGAAATACGGCCAGGTGATCTTGAGGTTCGATTAACAACAGAAGTAGTATAAAATGTCTCTCATACAATGCGTCTTAAACATAATAAATAGTTCTGACCGAAATTGGGCTACGATACCCAATCTCAACTTTGACCTGGGTGGGGATCGAACCCACAACCTTTGGCTCAGCATTCATGGTCACTAACCGCTAAACCAACAGGTCAGTTAGACAGTAACTTTATTGTGCACAAGTGTGTGCGCAAACGCAGGTGGTTCCTATTGTCTCTTTTATAATCTGATAAGACCGCGACCGACATGACGGCCGGAGAGAGCTCAGATGCAGGCCCGTAGATAGCTTTGCGTGCTTTCCCAGGGGCACTATACCGCTAGCTTCCTGACTACTAGTTTTATGCAAAAAAATCGGTCGGTTTTGGTTTCAACCCAGATCATCGGTGAAACCTAAAAGGGACCGACTAGCCTTAAATATCGCCTTCTTTAGAAACATCGATTATAAAGTTAAGTCATGGTTGTTCTTTGAACAGTGTGATCTACAATGTACATTATTGTTAAGGAATTTGACAAATAACTCGTAAATAAAACATTGATTACACATAACGTTCCCTCCCATCCTGAAGAAGAACAATGTAAGAAAAAACATTAGGGCGTTTTTTGGAAATGAAACTATCTATGTATTGAGCTTTTACGCTAATAAGTAAAGGTTGGTAGTACTTAAGCATCAAATCAATAGCGACAACGAATATCTATAGCTTAGTTTCCTTGTAGCTAGCTTATGTTTCTGGCCGTACTGAAGCCTGTGGTTGCTACGTAGTTAGATATTATCGATAACGAGTGTAATAATTACGAGAATTCCTCGATAATGTATTATCAAGCGGCAGGTGGTTCGCGGTCGCGAGAGCTTTAGTATGCGCCGATGGGCCGTGCCCGGTTTTTGCTTCGTAGGGAACAATGGCCGACGACGTGCATTCCATCCACACCACCGTTAGCTGGCTGCAGTAATCGCCGCCATGATCACCTCGGCCGCCGCGAGACTTGCGCCCGCGACGCGCGCCACGCCATCATCCGCGAGATACCCACCTAACTAATAATAAACATTTATCGCTTCCGCGTTTGCTCTGAAAATCTCATATCTCAAACATTATGTGTACTTTTTACAACTTAGGATGAGGAAAACATTAATGAAATTTAGAATTAGAATTTAAAATTCCGTCACTGATATGATCTAGACAATGTATCGTAACGCATACCCAAGTCAGGGTAATGTTAGGTAACATTATCGCGCCTAAGTACTCTAAGAACTTTTTATACATCTAAGTCTACTTAAAACCATACCGCCCACCTGGAGGGTGGCGTGCGTCGCTCCCTGAAGAGTTCTAGTGACATTCGCGTGCAGTAAATTTATAATATTATTAACATAATGATAAGAAAACACGTTATTCAGCAACCATATATGTTTATTCAACTCATCAGGATTGCACCATTACAACACTTAGCAAACGTTAACTAAATTAAATCACTTCTGTAGATACAAACAATATACAACATTTGTTAACAACCTTCGGTTCGAGCGCTCGCTAAGAACTGCCGACCGAACTAGCGACCATTCTGAATGTCATGAACGGGAATGAACTGAATGCATCGGCCATTCCGCTCATTCACCTCTTTTAGGCAGATTATATCCTTTTAATAAATATTAATTTAAATACAAAGCAAAATCATACCTTTTTAAGTAAACAAAACACCAAAAATGTTACCAATTATTTGGAAATCATAACATTCGGCCATCCGACCCTGTGTTGCCTCCTGGCACACACAATACATAAACATAAGTTACATATACTTTTCAAAAAAAACATCAGCAAATCATAACATTCAAATAAAATAAAAATTATAACATATAAAAGTTTTGAATACAACCATAAAATACATTTTGTCAATAACACATTATTTCAAAACAAAAACAAAGTGAAAATAAAAATGTTACCAATTATATGGAAATCATAACATTCAGCCATCCGACCCTGTATTGCCTCCTGGCACACACAATACATAAACATAAGTTACATATACCTTTCAAAAAAACATCAGCAAATCATAACATTCAAATAAAATAAAAATAATAATATATAAAAGTTTTGAATACAACCATAAAATACATTTTGTCAATAACACATTATTACAAAACAAAAACAAAGTGAAAAAAAAATAAAAACTACCACTATAACAATGACGATGTATCGACAAAAATAGACCCTCTAAGCCATATCCTGAACATTGGATTAGCTTTAGATATTTACCTAGACAAACTAATAAAGCCCCTCTTTAAAAATAGAAAAACCTTATGTAGAATTCTATAAGCCTAGAGCTCTCTTGTCGGTATTCTCTACAATCATCAAGTATATATACGCCCAAAGGAGGATGCAAATCCTGGTCCCACCTTCCAATAGCTATGTGTGTTACATCGTTGGATAGGTGTTTTTGAGCTGAATAAAAGTTACTATGGCGCCAAGATCCAAATCTCAGTCCGTTCAGAGTTATTCTTTAATAAACATGGTAGTTTTATCAGTAGCCAAGTAATGTTATTTTTACGTAATAATTGCATTTGTGCTTTATACACGTAGTGTAGACGGTAACGCAAACCTTTTTATCGGTCTGTCTCACTCGCACTCGTTAAGTATGCTTAGAACAATGAAACTGGTTAGCGGCACGGATAGGCGGCGAGGGTGCGCGCAAGCGCAGGTAGTCGTTCGTTTGCAATACGTGTGTGACAACGTCTTGTCTTTCCGTTCGTTCTACAGTTTCTACTTGACCCCGGCTATCTCTTGGACTTTTTTGGTACCTGTTTATTGACATTTGACATATTACACAATTGACATTCGGCTTGTAATAAGGATTATTGAAGTGCTTTTCGATTGGACTATTGTTTGTTACTATGGAAGTTTCACGGAACTGTGTCATGTGTCGTAGAGGATTCTATCGCGGAAGATACCAGCAACATCTTTTGACTAATGAACTTACAAGAATGCGACCAGAGTTTGCAACATACATTCAGGAAAATGCATTGTTAGAGGTAAGAGCTTCAAGAGATATTGCGCTAGACACTAAATAGAGAGACTACAGAAGTTAAGCATAGTACTACGCGCGCTCGAACACGCACTTTAACTCGTTTAAGATTCCAGTTTCCTAGTTTAAGTTCCGGTGTATTCCGTGTCGGTGGGAGGGTGTCTATGTGTGCGTTGTTTGAGCGCGCGTAAACTTAACTACTATACTTTATATTGAGACTATGAGGTATCCATAAAAAGAAAAAATGTTTAATAAGTATACTTTTTTACAGGTTGCATTTTCACACACACTTTCTGTGAACACAAGCTGTACATACCCGATAGCGCCAGAGTTTGTCAAGAACACCTAGAGAGTAACATTTGGGACGAACTACCTCAACATTGCAATGTCACCCATGACTTCAATGCAGCACAATTCAGTGATATTAGTGACATTATGAGAAAAACTGTACAAAAAGGTTCGAGGTTAGATTTTAACACGATAGGTGCTGTTACTAGCGAAGAAATGCACTTTTGGACCGGCCGTAGTTTTGAGCAATTCCAAGAGATGTTGGAACAAACTCCATCATTGAGCCAGAGATGTAAAAATCCTAGAACCGCTTTAGGTATCTTTCTAACAAAGCTGCGAACCGGTGACTCAAATGAGAGGCTCGCGACTTTATGCAATATGTCAAGACAAAACCTTGAGCGATTGATGGCCATAGCTCGTGAGTGTCTCACCAATGAGTACGTTGATCATCATCTAGGGCTCGACCATATAAATAAAGATGATATTTTACGTCGAAACCTGATGATACCAAAAGCTTTATTTGGAAACGATGAAAATACGAAAGCCAACTTAATATGCGACGGGACATATGTTTATATACATAAAAGTTCCAACTTCCTTTTTCAACGACAGTCCTACAGCTTACACAAGTATCAAAATCTTTTAAAGCCGTTCATTATAGTCACAACGGATGGCTACATAATTGACGTCACAGGGTCCTATGCTGCTACAAAAACAGACGCAAACATAATGAGCGATATTATGAATAATGGTGAACATCCAATTCACTGTCTCCTTGAAACTAATGACGTGTTTATTTTGGATCGCGGATTTAGGGACAGCTTGGATGATATAGAAGCCTGTGGTTACGAATACCATGTCCCGCCTTCAAAGGATAGACACGAATCCCAACTTACTACTGACCAAGCCAACGAATCTCGATTGGTCACTATTTGCCGCTGGGTAGTGGAAGTGGTTAACGGCAGGTTCAAGCGGGATTTTAAACTGTTTCGCCAAAAATATTTCAACAATGCGTTGCCGCATAGTTGAAATATTTTTGATAGCTTTAGGATAGCTGCTGCTATCACAAACCACTTTCATATACCCATCGAAGATAGTCAATATGCAGGAGCTTTCGTCACCGAAATAAGGCAGAAGTTACATACCCCTAATATTTTATATGAATATGTGGAACGGAAACGTTTAAACAGCAGAAGAGCTGATTTTACAAGAGTAGAAGCAAGTGATATTGATTTCCCGAGATTCAGTGAAGAACAAATCATTTTGTTAGCTTTGGGAACCTACCAACTGAAGTTAGCGAAATCTTACTGCAGCGAACATCTACAAAATGGAATGTATACAATAGAAATATACCGAGAAGCTGCACTGGAGGATTTACCTGATTTTGGCATTGATGAGGATGCTTGGCTTTTACGTGGTCGTATACAGTCGCGACACGTGAGAGCTAGAAAGTACTACTGTTACTTATTAGTTCGCAACACTGATATTATACAAAGATATTGTACCTGCATGACGGGACGACGTACTGTAGGAACCTGTGCGCATATCGTGTCAATCGTTTGGTACCTAGGGCACGCCAGGCATGAGGGATTTGTAGGCCCAGCCTTATTTTTAAATAACGTCATTGTAGACAACGATGATTAAATAAATGTATACGTTTAAAATCCGCAATCGTTGTATTATTTGTAAAAAAAAACCATTTTGTCAATGTTGACATCTGTTTAACTTTTTGTCATAAGGTTTGCGACTCAGTGACGCAATTGGTAACCGTAGGTTAGTATCTACACTACGTGTATAAAGCAAAGAAATGCAATTATTACTTAAACAACATTAGTTGGCTACTGATAAAACTACCATGTTTATTAAAGAATAACTCTGAACGGACTAAGATTTGAACTTGGCGCCATAGTAACTTTTATTCAGCTCAAAAATACCTATCCAACGATGTAACACACATAACTATTGGAAGGTGGGACCAGATCTCATAGAAACTCTGGCATCATCCTTTATTCTTACTTCGAAAAAAAAAGGAATATGTTTGTTGCAGAACTAAAAGGTTGAACAGGGCGATTTACGATTTCTTAAATATTAATGTATCAAGAATTGAGAATAAAATACCAGATTGAGCCATTTTTTTCTTGTGTCATTGAAGTATTTGACTGCGTGGACCATAAATATTATTAGAAAAATTAAATTCATGCGCGGTATGAGGACCTAACCTAGGATATATCGAATCCTTTTTTTTTTATATTTAGTTAAATGCACCGACATTAAACATTTAGGCAAAAGAAAAACAAAACTTGAAAACAAAATTAATTCTCTCAATAAATTGGTTAAGTATGATGGGTAGTTCTTGGGTTCCCTATTATTTATAATATACACCAATGAGTTGACTAAAGCTATAAACAGGTCAATGTCACGATTTACTCACGATAGCACTGCTATAATTGAATGTAATTAATATTTCAATGTAAAAATTATATTAACGGATGTTGACATTAAATAATAGAATGGATGAGAGATAATAATAATAAATTTGAAAAAAAAACCATCATAATTTAATTTAGACAATGAATTCAATCCACCGACACTTAATTTTCACTATCATGACAACCAAATAAAATAAATTTCTAGGCTTAATTATTGGCAGCAAAATTGACTGGAAAGCACATACACGGTTTGAGCAAAAATATTTAAACTTCCCTCGATAAGAAACCGAGATGCATTACTGCCTATGACAATCAGAATTTCATCCAAGATACGGTACTACTTATTGGGTGAGTTTCCCCACAAACACAGTAATGCAGCTTTTAATGCTCAAAACAATGCAACATGTCTAAATTAAAAATTCTAGATAGATGGGACCATTTTATGCGTAAAACTTGGTTTTGTATTCTGTTTTATATTTGTTATGTACTAATTTTATTTTGTGATTTTGGATTATGAACTAATTCAATTGATTTATAACTTTTTTATATGTAAAACTTATTTTTGCATTATGTAGCAATCAAAATGAACATTTTTATGCATTTAGATAGAACATAGAATACTATTACTTTAATATAACATCCATATATCTGTAACTTTGTTCAGAAAATAAATGATTGATTGATACGTGACCACATTAAAATTATCAATAAAACAGCAAATAAAATACTTTTAGGTAGAACTAATCAGAACCATATTTCTGGATTATTATGATTTTGAGCTCATATCAGATTCAATTTCATCAATCTTAGCTAATTCATGTCTTTTATGCAGCGGCAAAACAGCTGATTGTCCAAAACCCTTAACTACTGGAACTTATTAAAACTTTTACCCAAATTAAGTAGCTCGGCATCGGTTTTGCGCGAAGGTCTACAATCACTATCAAATTCAATGTAAGCATTTATTATTTATGACAGGTGATTTAAAATATTCAAGGAAAATTTCCCGATGCACTTAAATTATCACTTGTTAAACCGATCCATAAAAAGGGGACACACATACGCCTAACAACTACAGGCCATAACCCTTTTACCTACCTTCTCGAAAGTATTTGAAAAGGCAATGTGCAACCGATTAAACCAGTTTCTTGGAAATAATTGGAATACTGGACGATAATCAAAACAGTTTTTGAAAGTCAAAATCATATACGTTCAAACATCCTTACAATATGTGAATGACAGACAAAATGTTATAGAACTATTACTGGACATGACGAAAGCGTATAAGGTTTAATCTATCTTTATCTTTATCACAGGGCTCTAACATCATGTCATTATCTTTATTGTTTAATACCAGTATTGTTTTTTTATTATTTCCTAAACCTAAGTCCCATTACATACATACCCATTGCAGACTATTCAGAATTCATAAACACACAAGCTCTTTATTTTTTACACAATATCTAATCTTAATATTATTATTACTGTTATCTATTTATATCTCTACTGTTATAGATTTAGAATTATGAGTTTCAAGCAATTATAATTACAAAGAAAGCAATCTTTAAATCAATCTGCGGAGTGGGGCGCTGGTGACCTGTAATACAGGTTCTCCCAAACCTAACTCGGGCACCAGTCTCTCATAAAACTAGTTGCATACTGTTTCTAACGTACATAACCTTCCAAAAATACTAAATAGCGAATTACTGTTCCGGATCTCTTCGCGGATGATATCTCAATTCTTATAAGATGTGAGAATAATTATGATCCTGTCCAACAGTTACATGAAACATTGGATTGTGCAACAACTTGGTTACAAGACCATAAATTAGAAATAAATTACGGTAAAATAAAAATTACACAATTCAGATCCCACAAGAAACCACTCTTAAATACAAATATTATATACCAAAAACATATTTAGAAACCGTGGAAACATTTAACTTACTTGAAATTCATATAGATACACATGTAACTTGGAAATCACATATAGGACAAATAAAATCGAAACTATCAGGATTCTTTTAACAAAACTATCAAGAACTTCAAATTAATCAATGCTCTAACACAAGCACCTCTCTGTCTGCCTACAATGCATATGCATATTCGTGACTAAAATATGGTATAATGCTGTGGGGAAATAGAGCAAAAGCAAATCAGTTGTTTACCATACAAAAAAATGTGTCAGAATTATAGCCCACATAGCCAACACTAAAACCTGTAAGCCTACTTATACCGAATACGAGCTCTTGACTCTGCCTTCAATATACATCTGACATTTCTTTATACAAAACTAGTACAAACACTTACTAGAGTTAAAGAAACATACACCTTAAATACGTGACACAAAAAGGATTATACATCCCGCCATCTCGGACTGAAATGCTCAACGAAAGCCCGTACTACATGGCAGTAAAAATACTTAATAAATTACCATTAGATATTAAAAATGAAACTCATACCCTATATTTAATAAAAAAAAATGTTACTCTTTAATTAAAGAATATTTAGAAAAACGACAATTCACCTAATCTCAAGTAAACTCTTTAATACGGCGACTAAAGACACTTCTTTATCAAAATCTTATGATTGAAATCACAATTCAACCAATCTTGACCAATTCCTAATCCTGTATATAACCCTTCACATAATGCAATATGAACCAGTAATCAAAAATACTAACGATGTTTTAATCAATTATCCAGTAAGTCAAATCCAAGTCTATATAAACTTATTTTAAGATTATGTTTCAATAATTATTTACATATTTAAGTATTTATTTAGATTAAATAGTGTCGTTTTTATTCCAATTGTTTTATATAATTATTGATATATTATTAAAGGTTGTAAAATATTATATTATAATTATAGTGGCAACGCCTGTAAAAGGCCACTATCTCCAATTTGTACCTAATTAAGATCTGTACAAATCTTAGTTGCAAATTAACTTGGAACTTTGAACGTATCACCATGCTCGCGAAATTTACCATTAAGTAGTGGTTGAGGGTTTTGGGAAGTAAGAAAGAAAAGTAAATCTTACGACTCAGAACTATTCTGTGCCTGTGCCTTATTTCTCACTGAACTATCATTAATACTGTATACACTATTATTAGACAGCCGTTCTACCACAAATTTTACTATAATAATGGGGTTTATTAATAATAAATGTAACATAAAATAATTTATCATAAAAATATTAACGAAGACTTTCATCATCACGTGAAACAAGATTTAACATTTATTCTAAAAGTCTACCGTAATTCTATTCACTGGGAAAAGCCTTCATGAGTTTAACTTGCCACTCACCTGAACTAAAAACAACTGTTAGCGAAGCTCCAAACAATCTCTTTGCTAAACCAGCTAACTTTAACCATGTTCAGAAAATCTTTAGACACCACTTCTTCACTTGAACTATTTCACGATGGACTTCGTAGTTTAACCATACTTTTTTGAGATCTCCGTGGTGTATCAGGAGGAGCACCAGCTTCATCATCAGTAGTCATCAACATCTCACTGAAACATATACATTCTCCGCGACATAATCCATTCATAATCATGTTACAATAAATAAATAGTTAAAATCCAGTAAATCATAACAGAGGTACAGAATCATTCTATTCAAAATATAGACAAAATCAACACAGTCTTTTAGTTCTTTTCTTTCAGTTCTCAACACAGTAAAAGTCTTCTAAACGTTTCATATGTAACAACAAAAATAAATAAAACTGGCTAAATTTTATCGAGTAAACTACTCATTGACCAGATCACTTGTTTTGATTAGCATAAACTGTTGTAAGCATTCATAGGACACTTTATTTGACAACTAGTGACACACTCAACTACCAGCAATAACCATAACTATCCAAAACTCCAGTGTATCCATATAGTAAACCCACTAAATAACTTTATCCGACGACTAGCGACCCGCTCATCATCCAGTGAGATACCTACTCACGCAATTAACCAGCGAAGGCACATAGTACGCTTCCAAACTAACTTTATCCGAGGACTATTAACCCTTCCATCATCCAGTGAGATACCTACTCATTCAATTAACCAGCGAAGGCACATAGTACGCCCCCAAACTAACTTTGTCCGATGACTAGCATCCCGTCCACCATCCAGTGAGATATCTACTCACTCAATTAACCAGCGAAGTCACATAGTACGCCCCCTAACTAACTATATCCAACGCCTAGTATCCCGCTCAACATCCAGTGAGATACCTACTAACTTAATTAACCATCAAAGTTACATAGTACGCCCCCAAACAAAACTGGTCAAAATTCTCACTGTATTTGTCCACTAGCAGTACCCGCGGACATCGTTCCGCATTATAAGTATTTTAGTCCCTGCCCGTTTGTCCCGCGTAATACTTCAAGATTAATATAAATAATGATGATGGGTCATTTTCTATGACACTCCACAACAACGTAGCTTTCTATTGGTTAAATAATTTTAAGAACCGGTTCAGTAGATCCAGAGATTATCCCTTACAACGACACCATCTCACAAACTCACCAACGTTTCCTCTTTATAATATTAGTATAGAAGTATAGATAAAATAAATAATCATAGCAGTAATTTAAGTAACCAACAATATAAAATCTACATAATGGTGCTTGTAATTTAATCATTCCATCAAATAAATATATTCAACGATTTCCATTTAAATATTCCAAGAAGTTTATGGATGTAGTCATAAAGGTATCAAAATTTATTTTTATCCATCTCGAACGCACACAATACGTTCGGCCACTATATACAATAATGTGTGCTTATTAGCACTGCCAGAGAGAAGCCCCGGCCACGTACCCGCGCCCACGGTTATATAACACAGTTTACACAGCACAATCCATTATCAGAGAGTTGCCCTGACCGCATGGGTAATGCTATATACAACAATGTGTGCTTATTAGTACTGCCAGAGAGTAGCCCCGGCCACGTACCCGCGCCCACGTTTATATAACACAGTTTACACAGCACAATCCATTATCAGAGAGTTGCCCTGACCGCATGGGTAATGCTATATACAACAATGTGTGCTTATTAGTACTGCCAGAGAGTAGCCCCGCCCACGTACCCGCGCCCAAGTTTATATAACACAGTTTACATAGCATAATCCATTATCAGAGAGTTGCCCTGACCGTATGGGTAATGCGCAATTAACATTTATTTGGATATAAAACAAAGCCTTGAATCCATAAAATTGCTTTATGCCTACAGACAAACCCCTGAACGTGGTGATTATTTAACAATTATTTTCAAGTATGACCAATTACAAGCGGTTTAGTCATATTATATCTTTGTTTTATTTTTAAATATGGTCTACATACCTTTTTCCTGGGTAATTTCCACTTCTGAGATGATAAGAAAACACGTTATTCAGCAACCATATATGTTTATTCAACTCATCAGGATTGCACCATTACAACACTTAGCAAACGTTAACTAAATTAAATCACTTCTGTAGATACAAACAATATACAACATTTGTTAACAACCTTCGGTTCGAGCGCTCGCTAAGAACTGCCGACCGAACTAGCGACCATTCTGAATGCCATGAACGGGAATGAACTGAATGCATCGGCCATTCCGCTCATTCACCTCTTTTAGGCAGATTATATCCTTTTAATAAATATTAATTTAAATACAAAGCAAAATCATACCTTTTTAAGTAAACAAAACACCAAAAATGTTACCAATTATTTGGAAATCATAACAATAATAGCACACAAGCTGCTCGTAGAACAAAAAATCCCCATTGTCGACCTCTATTCAACCGTTATCAGATTTTATGAATCAATTTAACAACTCTCTAGTAACTTAGATAGAAATAAGAGTAGACGGGGCGCAGTTGGCTTCAAGCCAGACCAAACAGGGTAAAAAGCAAGGGCGGCGGCGACGACCGCGCCCCGAAATAGCGGACAAAGTCAAGGCGTGCGCTTAGCAGCACAGTTTTAAAGCACGCCAGAGCACGATATGCCGATTGCCAGTATGTTTTTAAAAACCGGCTAACTAGACACGCCCAGACGGGCCCAACCTGCCACCCGACTCAACTAACACCCGTTTAAACTACCTACGTAACTAATTACATTACGCGCTTCTATCATGATATCCAACTTCAATAACCATTATAAATTTTAACTACATTAATATAGCAGAAAACAAGGTGGGGGTCGTAATTTATATCTGTACTTATGTCGCAATGTGTCTGCCTTTACAAAATGAGCGACAAAAATATTACCCTTAGCTCGATGTTCTCTCGAGAATTACGTACCGCATCGTTCATGTAGGGTAGATAAAATAATTCGGTCAATTCAAGGTTGATCTAATTATTCTATAGCATGTTTGAATGTCAAAGTAAAATAAAAGGAATAGCGCCTTTCATTTATGCGAAGGTCTATCACGTATTCGTATTATGGGGCACAATAGCGGTGCGGTGGCCAGTGACTCATGCCCCAGCTTGAGTTGAGACTGAACAAGGACATCCTCACACCAGCCGGCGCTGAGGCAAATCGAAATATAAACATCGTTACTCCATATCCGTCAGCACTGTACACCATTGTGGCGCAACAAATTGCAGACATAATAGACTTTGCAACACTTTAGCTTTGTGCTAGATGACACATAGATATTTTTAGGATAATAACAGCCTTAAGCAATTATTGTCGGTACGTTTTCCGAACGTATAGTTTGATATGTGGAATTTTCAAAAAGTAAATATTCTGAAATATAATATATTAGTCTTTAGATACGCAGCATTATAAGACGAATCTCTAAAAAGCAATTGTCGTAAAATGTGTCCTAGAAATTAAGGTTTCTACATATAACCTATGGATTATATGTAGAAACGTTTGTCATTTTTGCTTATATGCATACTTTAAACTTCAAAATCTACGCAATGACCGTCATGGTATTACTCGACATATCGCAGTCATATGCGTCAACATACTAGCTGTCAAATACATGACATTTACAATACAGCGTGCCTATTAGATATTTGACACCTGTCATTGATACGGACATAACTTGCTAAGTGTAACGCCGCTTAACGGGAATCCATGTCTTTTTTTGTAGCATTATCGCAAATAGTGCATATCAGATTTGGTCCCTAACAAAATAATAAGAAATATCCGCGAGACTGGTTTTACTTAGAGTGGAGTATCTAACTAAGAAATAATACATAATTAGCCGTCGGAATTTTTAATTGAATTATTTATTTTCTATTCACACGATAGAATGTCACCTGGTCCTCTCTCATCTATTTATTCCATCTGTCGTCACTTATTATTATTACATTAACAACATTCTGATTTATTTCGAACCGTAGTAATAAATCTATAAATGTGTTAACAAGCGCATCGGCGTTGTCTGTTATTCTATCATGACCTATACTTGGTACTTTATTTTAATTGGTTGATAAAATGGTTAAGATGGTGTTTTGTTTGTTGCGCAGATGACTTGAAGGCGGTGACTAAGCGTCTGATCATCCAGGCCAAGCGGCAGGGCTCCGCCGACAACATCTCTATAATCGTGGTGTTCCTGAAGGACCCGCGTGACATTGCCGCTGATAACTGCCCGCCCATGGATCTTGGGTAAGTCGACATCATTTGCATTTGCTTTTTTTATATAAAGTTTATAGCCGAAGTTTCTATTACTGTGTATCAGAACGTTAATAGCATCGCTCTCAAACAAAAACAAAAACGTATCTTGGAGAAAGCGGTATAAAATTATGCTCAGCCGCAAAACCAATAATGAAACAATTAAAAAAATAATTTCATAACGTTTCTTAACCATGCATTGGTTTAAATGTGACAAAAGAGGTTAGGGATACTTTATGGTCAGGTTTGTTTATTGAAACGACATCTTCTTGTTGCAAACCTATCTACAGTCGACGCTATAGACATCTTTATGACGTTGGTAGTATATATCTTGTTTCGTAATTATTAATGTATTTTGAAAGTGTAAAGTAATTCAATCCCAAAATTTACCAAATGACTGTACGTATGGCGCAGTGGTTAGAGCCTCGCTACTACCTCTGCGCCCACATGTTTCGTGTCGATCCCCACACAGCATAACTATTTGTGTGAACTGTTTTCCTAGTACGGGCGTTGTTTTTACCTAAAGATAAAAGTGGCTAAGGTCACTCGATAGATGTGAAGCATTACAATTAATGGTTGTTGTGGATTACGAAAATATATCTATACAAATAAATAAAATTGGAGTGTCTGTTTGTGATATTGAAATAACCGGTTTTTACTACATAAATATGAATATATATACAAAAATAACATTTTTTACAATTTTTGTTTGTCTGTTTGTTTGTTCCGGCTAATCTTTGAAATGGCTCGACCGATTTTGACGGGACTTTTATTGGCAGACTTTATAGCTGATGTAATAAGAAGTAACTTAGGCTACTTTTATAATAGTAAAAGTCATTTATTTTACAAAAAAAAAAAAAAAACGAAATAAACTAATTAACACGCGGACGAAGTCGCGGGCACAGCTAGTATCAAATAAAATTAATAACAACAAAGAGCTTCCTTAATATTATTATTACTGTTTAAAAAAACATAAAACTTCTTCAACTTCTCTGCAACCATCGATGTAAACAAAATTTAGACGGTACTATACTGGAAACATTCGCAATTTTCCTCATTAGCTGCCTCCAAACTCCAAAAAGAAATCTATTTTACAACTACATATTATTGACATGAAGCTCACTGTGCCTCGGGGAACAATTTAAGCCTTCGATCACGGGTTGTCACGTTATAGGCTAGTACCATTAACCAAGTTAGCTAGACGAGTTGGTAGATTCTGTTAACATATTATGTTAACAGAATCTACCAACTCGTCTAGCTAACTTGGTTAATGGTACTAGCCTACTGGGCGGCTTGAACAACTCGTACACTAAGGTGTGGTTACCTTAGTGTACGAGTTGTTCAAGCCGCCCAGTAGGCTTCTGACATGGTTTAACAACAGTTGCCTAATGGCTACAACCGAGACCGACAACTAAGCGTGCCCTCCGAAGCACGGAGCTCTCACCCATCTATGGACTGACTGACTGAGCGAGAGCATGTAGTTACGAGCGCCTCAAAAACCCATATGAATAGGTTTACCATTAACCAAGTTAGCTAGACGAGTTGGTAGATTCTGTTAAGCTATAACGTGACAACCCGTGCCCATACGATAAGTCTTATTTATTTATATTTATTATTTCTGGGTATCCAATGGGTTAGTCTGATATGTGAGTCCAATAGATAATTCAAAGAAGAATGTATTGACAATAATCTGAATCCATGTCGAAGTGTAAAACCTAACGGCAAACTCAATATACGTCACAGAATTCTTTACTCAGTCTATGAATCCAAATTATTCAATTTCACATTCAATTTCATGTGTCTCGTAAAAAGCTTGGCGGGATATGTTATAATAATAGAATATACTAAACAAAATGTAAAGTATTAGATACTTTACATTTTGTTTAGTATTCTAGTAGGCTGGTTCATATATACACGATCCTACTAAATGCGAAAGTCTAAGAATGTTTGTGTGGATGTTTGTTCCTATTTCTCGCAAAAACTACTGAACGAATTTTGATGTAACTGAAGGGTCGAAGTGCTGTACGCAAGTACACCCCATCAAAGATAAGATAAGAATATAGCTTATATATCCGAATAATTCATTGGCTACATTACAAAGTTTAACGCGGGTGAAACTGCGGGGCACACCTAGTATATGAATAAATGAGAATACATTGTGCCACATTTGTACAATATTTAAATATTTAATTTATTAATTTAATCCTGCTGATTTTGCAGCGTTTAAAAATATTTAATGTAAAATTTTACTTCATACGAAATGCTACAGTAATAAGCTGGAAATAAAAAAATAACGGCATAGAACTTAACAACTTGATTTAGTCGTTTTTTTCGTTCGCTGCCAAGTACTTGCGGCATTTTGTACAGAGTAGATTTTTTCATTGAAAACGATATCGATTTCCTAGCCTTTTTTTCCATTTCTACTAAGATTCCCGCAGTCTAGCCTATTGCAGTTAGCTGCTAGATTTAATCGAGAGACTGTCATCTGACCTCGATACCCAAAGGATACTCAGTTGTCTGATCCTATTACGCTTCTGGCAGCTGCTGGCGAGAGACGGGAGCGTTGTGCCTCAACCAACCAGAACCCGGAACCAATCTTCATAACACTAACTTACTTATAGTATGGGGAGTGATTATCTTAGTGTCAGAGTTGTTCAAGCCCCCCAATAGGCCTCTGATATGGCTTAACGGCTGGTGCCTAATTACTACAACCGGGACCGACAGCTTTACGTGCCCTCCGAAACACGAAGACGCTCAGAAATTAAATCACTTTTGTGGTCGCCCATCTATGGACTGACCGCGAGCCTAGTTGCTTAACCTCGCTGGTCACTTACGGACCGGTGAGAGCATCTTGCTATCATAACTACACGAATTGTTTAGCACTTTTTATTATTCTGTGGGTCAGTGCAGGGTTCGGTCCCGCGTACTCGATTAGTTTACAAATACATTTATTCGCGTCTTTCACAAAAGAATACGTATACATATAAATACTAGCTGTGCTGGTTCTACCCGCGTTAAATTTTATAAATTATACAGCTCCTTCCCCGTAGGTGATAGCGTGATAATATGTAGCCTATATGTTGACCCGACCTCTTATATATAGTAAATCCATGCAGTACTTTTTGAGTTTAGCCCGGACATACATACAGACAAACAGACAAACAGACAAAAATTATAATTATGGCTTCGATATTTATTGTAGATCACGCCTCAAGTATCCTTTTAAAAAAATATTCAATGTACAGTTTTGACTTTCCTACGATTTTCTTATATGTATATAATAGGTCTTTACCTATGAAATTGCCGTTTTGTATGAAAAAATTTAAACGAATTTTTTTCATGAATTTTTTTATTTGTATTAATCGAAGTAATCACCCATGCAATCAATGCATCTTTGCCATCGCAGTGGCAGTTTATTGATGCCCTTCTTAAAGAAATCAGCTGGACGGGAGGCAACAAATT
Organism: Pseudoips prasinana; assembly: GCA_951640165.1. Classification (NCBI taxonomy): domain Eukaryota; kingdom Metazoa; phylum Arthropoda; class Insecta; order Lepidoptera; family Nolidae; genus Pseudoips; species Pseudoips prasinana. The sequence continues at coordinate 9,629,898 of OX621241.1, read as the reverse complement.
CTTCAAAGGCATTTTGTACTGCCTCTCGGGTATTGAATTTTTTTCCCGCCAAGAAGTTATCCAAATTCTGGAAAAAGTAGTAGTCTGTAGGCGCAAGGTCTGGTGAGTAGGGCGGATGACGGAGAGCTTCCAACCCCAGTTCTTGCAACTTGGAGACCGTCTGCTGTGCAGTATGAGGTCGCGCGTTGTCGTGCAGGAGCAGCGGAGACGAGCGATTGACCAATGCTGGTTGGAGATGCGCCAGCTTCTCCATCATTGTGCTCAGTTCTTCACAGTACACATCTGCAGTAATGCTCACCCCGTTTGGTAAGAAGCTGTGATGAATCACACCGGCGCTAGACCACCAAACAGTGACCATCACTTTTCTAGGGGTAAGTTTTCGTTTAGGGCATTGTTTAGGTGCTGAACCAGGATCCAACCAACTTGCTGAGCGCTTGCGGTTATCAAACAGAATCCATTTTTCATCGCAGGTAACAATGCGGTTCAAAATTCCTTCATTTGTGTGTCTGTTGAGCAGTGCAAGGCACGTCTCGACGCGTACTTCGCGCTGGCGATCATTGAGTTCGTGGGGCACCCATTTGTCAAGATTTTTTACCTGAAACATTATGAAACATACAAGTTTTTTTTATATCTCTAATGCATTTATTTTTCAAAAATATAGGTATACCTATATGTATTACATAGTAAGGTAGTTATATAGTAAGGCCTTTAATACTTTTTTTCAATAGAACAAGGTTATAATATAACATAATTTTCAATTTTTTTGTTGAAAAGCACAGGTACCTTATATGTTGTTCAATAGTTTTAGATTTATGTATTTGGTACCAGAGTCTAATAAACTTAAGAACAAGTTCATCATAGTTAATATTTAACATTAATTTTATTACACATACATTATTTATATGACCAATCAAATTGTTTATTAATAATTATGATGTAATATGGATATGAATATGTAATTTGTATGATAACATTTGTTATCATACAAAATTAATCTATTGAATAACAAAATGCATCGATTAATCAGATTTAATTAATTAATCTACAATACTACTAGAGTTTTGATTTGGTAACCCAAGTTCTTCATAATATTTAAATATGTAATTTTTTATATAATATAATAATATCCCGCGACATTATTTACACACGGTCATCTGATCTCAAACTAAGCAGGGCTTGTACTCTGAAACCAGACAACTTATTTACTACATATACTACTTTTCTTTTGTTAATACATACTTATATAGATTAGTATTTGTCAACCACGCCAACAACTTAAGGGTCAAACTATATAAATTTCACTATAAATATATACACACACAGAAACATATATTTAGCTTGACTATAAAAATGAACATATAGATAGGTACTAGTTTTTCTTCAGCAGCTTTACTCGCGCTATCCTGAATTATGTCACGGACGCATTTATATATAAAGTTATTTAGTATTTGTCATTATGTTTTATATTAATTAACACAAATAGGTACAAGCGTATCGACATTATATGATGTCATTAAAAGGGCGTTGACATTAGGGTTAACAGTTTGTTATTACAATTGACGATATTCCGACTCTATAGAAACAGTCTCGTTGGTGTAGCTGTAGCGGTAGTGTTCAAACAGAGAAAATTAGGTCCTTGGTTCTAATCCCGAGTCAGACCAAAAGTGTGTCAGGAATACACCTAGTAGCAGTCTGGACTCTGGGAGTTGGCGGTATTATACCCCCGTGCCTTGGAGACCACGTGATCGCGAAAGAGCGAACTCTTTCTTATTGTGTCGGATCGCCGTCCTACCGGGTTGTGAAAGTGAGAGAACAGAGAGTGCATCTGCGCGCACAATATCCTGCATAGTTGGTTAATCTCTATTGAGATTGATCGCCGTAGCCGATTTGGCCAGAGCCACTATTAATTAGAGAAAAAAGTCCCATTGAGTTCATTCGTTAACCGGTTATTGAAGTCGCAGACGTGTATTACATATGAAGCTAAAATAAAAATGATCTGATATTATCTTGAACCGGACGACCTTGAATGGTATTCGTCTATCTTGAAAATGTAGAAAAATGAAAGTTATGTCACTTTCATTGATTATTATCATCAAAACGAAGCGAATGATTCTATTAGTCTTGGCTAGGGTTGCCATCCGGAGAAACCCGGGCGTTTCTCCGGATTTGTCTTAGTTTAGAGGGCGTCCGAGGACCGTCCGGGAGGAGTTACATTTGTAGTCCGTGTTTAAAAAGTCTTTGGGACAACCCACGAACTGACACTAGCACTGACAGTGAGTGGCTGGAAAGTTATGACTGTTGATATGTCCGTGTTCTGCGGTCCAAAACCCGGGGTTTGTGGTTGCCAAATTTTAGAGTTGGCAACCCTAATCTTGGCAGTACTAGGTAAACTTTTGTGCTTAAGCACAGTGGAACGTTTGAGCGCTAACGGGCGTGATTTGTCGCGGGTAGATATCAAAATTTGCATGTGCAATAAATCGTTCTTATTTTTTTCTCCGTATGCATTTTGGGCCCATGTGCGTGCCCGAGCATTATAGGATTTTCCGGGATTTTATTCTTTTAAGCATATAAATATAATTCTATATGACCATGTAAAGTGCGCAGGCAGCGGGCTATCGTTAACGCTCTGTGATATTTGTATGAAGTGTAAGCGTTTATTTTAAGTAATTCAAGTTATTTAAGACATTAATTAGTATTCATAAATATGATAAAATACAAGGATTAAATCATCGTTGCTTTGCACAATGATTTCTTGATTCATGTTTGTACATTCAAGTTTATTGAAGAATTTTTACCTTGGTACACATTTGTAGATTATGGGCTTTTGTTGCCGTAACGAGCATGGTTATTTGATTTTGCTATGGGCACGAGCATCAATAGCGCGGCAACGTTACTCCGGACTGTAATACTGTATTTCGAAGTTCAAAATAGCGATGAACTGTAGCCCTAAAGTACTGAAACGCGACTCACGTTAGTGCGAAAGTGCGCCACATCGATTCACACATTGTCGAATGTATTCCAGCGCGATGCACGTTAGTGCGAAAGTCCAGTAAATGCGAAGGCATGCCATTATGGAGATATCCATGGTTAATGTTTTTCTAGCGCGCCAAATGGTCACCGTTCTAACCTAACCTAACCCAAACGATTTCGCACTAACGTGCATCGCTTTGGAAAACATTCGAAATTATGTGTATCGATGTGGCGCACTTCCGCACTAACGTGAGTCGCGTTTCAGTACTATAGGGCTACAGTTCATCGCTATTTTGAACTTCGAAATACAGTATTACAGTGGTTACTCCGCTCCGTTCGATTCGCTAAGGCACTGTTCTATATCTACCCTCTCTGTATCATTCGATAAAAAAGTCAATAACTGAATTGGGTACTGTCCGTCAATTTATTCAGATACAATTAAAGGTGAAAAGTTTCATTTTTTCAGTTTATTTGGCACGAAGACTGAGAAAAATAATTTGATAGATCGAGGTGACTGTTTGATACTTTCCAGCAAATGGTTTGGACGAGATTTGGATGTGAATTTGGCAGCGTCCTATTAGCATCCTAATTTCTGTAGAGGATTGTATTGACCTCTAACCAAAACCAATTTTAGAGTGTATAACTAAATTTTTAGCACCTTTAGTCAAAATAAATTTTAAAATTTCCGTTATAGATATTTATAGATATAAATACTCAAATAAATATATTGGGACAGCTTGAGTTAAGTGTCAATAGGGACTATTGACACTTAGCTCAAGCTCAACTTATTTTCATATTGTACCCACACTATGTTACGTAATCAATTTATTCGGGACACCATACTACGAGTATGTTACATAACCCATATGTTACGGAGACTACACTCTCTTCTCTAGCTTGACTGCTGTCTCTTATAACCCGTTACAAGGCAGTCGGTATATTTCTAATCTATTGGTTTTGGTCCTTATTATAAGCTAATAGAGTTCAAAATGTGGTGGTAACTATATTCCTACTGCCCGGGAAAGGAATAAAGTACTCTAGTAACAAATAGGTTTTTATGGGTAAAAAGCTGCGCCCCGCGGTTTCACCCGCGTTGAAGCAGTTTTGGCGTAAAAGAGTAACAAACATACATACATCTATACTCACAAACTTTCGCATTTATAATATTAGAGTGCACGCCGGAATAGCTCGCAAATGGTAGATTATTTCCCAGTTACTTGACATTTATCATCATATTTTGGACAATTCACACAATATCTTTATAAATTGTAGCCTATGTGTTATTCTGATGTATAAGCTATATTATTGTAAAGTTTCATTAAATTCGGTAGTTTTTACGTGAAAGAGTAACAAACATCCATCCATAGTATCCATACTTACAAACTTTCGTCTTTATAATATTAGTAGGATTATGTCAAGTGCAATATTTGAGATGATTGTTCTATCGCAGGCTGGACAACGCGATGATGAACGCTCCGCCGTTCACCATCGAGACGGAGGCGTGCAAGCGGCAGGTGGACGCTGCCGCGGCCGCCGCGGACGCCGAAGTTGGGGAGAGCGCGGACGCTGAAGCGGACGCGGAAACGGGCGACAATGGTGTTGAAAACTCGGACAGTGACAGCGAAGACCTGGGCCCTGAGACTGCGGTTGACGCTGATGATATCGATGCTGAAGCGAGGAATCAGGAGCCGGAACCAGTCACTCCACCTGCACACGCTGGTATGTATTAGAAACACATATATTTACACTTACATCCTATATCTACTGCCCCATTGGTCTGACCTGCAAATAATGACGTTCTTGGTTCAAATCCCTGGGTAGGTAGGCCAAGAAGCAATAGTAGGATGTAATTAAATTTAAATTAATTTAGTGGTATAAAGTCAGAAGATGGTCAGGAAATAGTGTTAATGTATGGAGATTTCTCCATACATTAACACTATTTCCTGTCCCTGTTCGCCCCGGTTTACGTTGCCAATTGTAGATTCAAGTATTGGCTATATCCTCATAGCCCCTGCATTACCACGGGTGTGATTCTTTGGATCCGGTAGTAAAATGAAAGCGCAACCGTAGTCATAGCATAGACAAAAGGCCCGCTCTAATATTGACTTCCTAAATTTTCATTTCAGTAAATATAGGACGAAACAAACGTTATAAAATATTATATCATAATTCGAAACAAAATTTATAAATACTTTGTTAAAAATAACAAAACATATTTAATTCCACTAAAGAGTATTATTAGTCGTAGGTTTAATCTCAAAATTTCATGTAACCAATTTTGTATAAGTACGTTACCTAGTTTTACATAATACAAAATAATGCTGGCAATTCTTTATTTTACGTCACTTAACTAATTTAAATGTCATTACATCTCACTCGCTCTCTCTCTAATATAACCCGTATAAAAATAATAGAACTGTCAGCACTACTAAAACTGTTTATAATATGCACATCAACAATGCACATATAATATTATTCTTCATCTTTTTTTTCTATCTTTCCTTTCCATAATAACTATGTTAGAAAAACTTGGCGCAACGGCTTAGACAGTCGTGTCCCGGGTTCGATTCCTGCGCCGGACAACTATTTGTGTGACCCATAAATAGTTGTATGGAGTCTGGATGTAATTTGTTTCCGTCTATTATAGATTTTCGTCGGATGTTTTTGTTTGTGAAAAAAAAAATCGATGATATTAAAATTAATTTCGTTGAATTAATATTGCATACGATCCGGGACATTGTTTTGATTTCTTACAAGCGCTCGTAATGGAGTTCATGTGAATAAAACCTCTCATTTTATAATAATTGTGTACAACAGAAGCCGGGAAGAAACGCGTTATAATACCTACTAACACCTTATATGGACTCCACTCCACATGTTTATACGTAACAATAATCTCGACCACTTCCAACCACTTTAGATAGAATAAGAGCAAAAGAAAAAGTACGAGCCGTGTGTGTCACGCTTTATTATCGGTACATTCACCTACATCCATCTCTACGAACATATAACTACATCCGATTGTATGTAGATGACGAATCGATCTTCTGATTACGGATTTGTGGGGCAACTTATGCTACTGAGATGAAGAGATGCGTGCCAGTTTACAGGAAAATAGCCATACTTGCGTTTTCGGTGTTACCGAGTTTTTTTTCTCTTCTCCCGTTCGGGAGCTTTTGTTTGCACGTTTTGTGCATTCGCTATCATCAAGTTTTTATGGTTTTATGTAACCGAGTTGTAGATGAAAAAATATAACATGAGTAGACCTTAAATTTGCATGGGTTCCCATCTTTTAGGGAAAAGAGGTTATATCTCATCGACTAAATGTATTCATTTTTCTGTGTGCTTGTGAACCGTTTTTATTATATTGAATAGGTAATGATTTCGAGATGGTACGGAAACACTCCGAAATTAAACCAACTTTGGTGGTGACCCATCTATGGACTGACCGTGAATCTTGTTGCTTAACCTCGCCCATCGCCGTTTCATTCACTATTTATGTTACACCTTATATAATTTGTGCACATCGGTTGTTATAAAGAAATATTGAAGTCGGTTGCTTACAATTAAAACAATAATAATGTAGTTTAAAGAAATTATAGTAATATTAAGATAAGATAGATAAGTAACTATTGGTTCCGCCAACACTTTAAAAAATCATAAATATATGTTCTGAGATACTTGACTATTGCAATATATAAGGTGTAATATAGAAGGAAAATTTAGTAGAGCAATCTGAAAGAAGTAAAGAAAATCGTAGGATGACAATAATCGCTTTAAAATTATAAAGTTCGCACTGAGACCGTATGATTTGTTAATCGGAGTTAGATTTCCGCATTGATTGCCGAATCGCAATTTGAAGTACGTATCATGAAAAAAAAACTTATATTACACGGTCGCGTTTTCAAATATTAGTTGCCAGAAATATAAAATATTTAAAATTGGAACACTTACCTCATTCTCATATATCTACATTTTAAAATGCTTTCTTTAAAGTTAGTTCTGTTGACCCAACTGGATTATTTTACATTTTTCTGATATCCGAGGAAATCTTTAAGATTTCTTCATAGACTGACGTATCAACCCGTATACCTACATGGTTTGATGTGTGATATTAAATCACACATCAAACTGATGATGATGATTCGAGGCGAGAAATTATCGAAACGTAGTTGACATGGTAACATATCTATATATAAATACCTAATGAGGAATAAATACAGTCTATAATTACTAAGACTAAGCTTAGGTGTACTTACTATTTATTAAATAATCTATTCGCCGGTACTATCTAGGTGCTTTTAAGTAGGTACCTAAGTAATAGGACGTGTATTTTAGCCATCAGAAACGGACATAACAAGTCATCAAATTTTTCGATGAGGTAGTTTATGACCATTCCTAGATTATACCTAAATCTAGGTCTCGACTGATCGTTTGTTTAAAGATGAAATCCGAAACTTTGAAAAATAATAAACATTATTTTTACCTTTAGTACATAACTCGATCTTACTTGAGTACATAATATAGGTAATATACCATGCGTTTGCATTACTTGATAAATTAAAACAAGGTATGTGATTATTTTAGGATTATTAATTATGTAAAATGTTTATAAATTATTATAAAATGACACGGAATCCCTATCTGGGTGCAAGCGGGCGCGGCGCGCCCCCTCGCGCCCGCTGCCGTCTCGCTCGCTTCGACGTTTCTCTCGCAGTCGCTCATTGAACGTCTGACGGGGCTGTGCTACTCCACGAAATTCATTCGCTATTGTAATCGGGTCTTTGTCTATATTTTACGGCACGAATATTACGAACCCGGTGAAGATTGTTATCTGTGCAGTGAAATACTAAATTACCGTTCACGGTACGTGGCTCCTAGCGAATGTTGTTGATTATTTTCACATACCGAACGGTTTGTGAAAGGTTATTTTTGTGTTGATTCATGCGAAGCGGTGTTCTGGAAATAGAACCGTTCGGCCGAAGGCGCATCCCTCCGACGTCGGTGCTAAGGATTCCCGGAGGTTCACAGGTTCACTCACACGTTGTCGTCTCAATCCACGTTCGATCTCGGGCGTGTCTCCGCAGTCCGTTCTCGAAATGGCGTCCGCGAATGTCGAGCGAGTTTGAAATCGCAACCGGTAAAATATCGTTGCTAACACGCCGCTCGTAAACAACAACGGCCTTCATCTTTTACATCAGCTATCGCTGACGCGTGTTTTTCTCCTGGAATCGAACGGATGAGTTAGTCAGGCAAGGGTGTGTCACCTGTTGATTGCGAGAAGAAGGGTGAATGTTGCGTGATAACCAGGTGTTTAGGGAGGGTGGTGTCGTGTCGTCTATACAGTTAATACAGTGTGCTTTTGGTGATTGTGTGCAGTGGAGGAGGGCCACGTCGACGGTGCGTTAGTGGATAATGTAGCTGAGAGCGGCGAGGAGTCCGAAGACGAGTGGAATTACTTCAAGGGCGAGGGCGACCGCGAGACCAACCCGAACGAGCCCGACCAGCCGCGCTCAGAGACACCTTGTCAGGATAATGTGAGTCCTAAACACATTTTATTATTCCTCTTCTTTTAAACAACGGTTAAAACAACTGTTTAATTCAATGCACACGCCGAACTTTCGCATTCCAATACACATTCGTCACTGTAGTTAAATTTAAATAATGGTGCTGTCATAACCTTCATATGTTTTTGTGTTGCACAGGAAGGAATGTCAAGTGATACATTTTTCCTATGACCTTGTAATCAAATGACTCGATATTTGTAATATAATATGTCATCAGTAAACTTAAGTCATTGATTAATGATTAAGATTTTGTTTAGATTACAATCTTGCCAAAAATATGTTCCTACATAGTATTTATACTTTCTTTAGTTATCCCACAGTTCAATAAGTTTGTACTTATTTTATTAGGTAACAATATAAAAGTAATGTAAATGTAATTAATTTATGCCTTATAAACATACACAGACACACACATTGCATCTGATTCTACTATTGAAGTGTAGTAAACATCAGTTAAATATATTAGAATTGATTGGTGTTATTGTGTAAATTTGATCTTCAAATTGTGAATTAGATTTACTAAATTTGATAAATAGTCTATTATAGGTCTTGGCTTTCCCTTTAAATATGTCAAGTAACACACATTTCAGACACAATATTGGAATAAATGAACACAGCTGGTTTAAATATTTGTAAACTAGGGGGAAGGCTTCATAACTGCAATACTCACATATGTTGTAAGTATCATAGGCTATGATGAGTGCTGATCATCAGGTGGGTTAAAAGCTTGATTGTGAATTTGGTAACAATAGCACTATTTTCTGTGTAAATAAGTTACTTTACAATGTTCTACTTTTCTTAAGCAACAAAAAAACTGTCAAATAACAGTAAATGTGTTATAATTTTCTATCTTATTTTCATATTTATCTTGGATAATTTTTATTTATTTCGTAGAACCTCCAATTATTTATTAATACCATTATATTACTTGATTAATGTAATATTACATATTTGCTCAAATATACTATTGTATATGAATCACTAAATAACTCTCATATACATAATTATATAGAATTTTTTTATGATGCTGTGACAGGTTATTATTATATATACTTACAAAGAAAGGCCATTAGTGAATAGCGGCCTAACCAGGCTCTTTTTATTAAAAAAAAAAGTTTGCTTCTTTGGCACACCTTTGTTCTGATGTATTAAGTAAAAATATACTTTATTTATGGTCAACCATTCTACTTTTAGCAAGCTCAATGTTAGTAACTATTATTTTACAGGCTTACAGGAAAAATTTAATGATCAACTTTAGTCATATATAACATACATAATGAATTACACACAGTGTACTGAATTAATGGTTGCATCAGGCCACTAGGACCGCTTAAAACTGGATATTTCTAACTTGTATGTTGAAAGTAAATACTCCATATAACATTATTTATGTTGGTTCACCTTTTACTTCACATGTCAGTTCCATATTAGAGTTATGAAGTAACAATTAAACATATTATATTTTATACCTCTCGCTTTAATGAACTGTTGTTTGTTAGTCAAAGTAACTTTATTCCGTAAAAATTTTACATTTATGTGGAATCTTCATATTTTTTTTACCCTACCGTGCAGTGCATGACGTGGCAGCTACCAGAATCAGTAGGAATTTTTATTCCTCCATCACCCTCCATGACCATTAGTTAGCATTTGTGTAGTTGAAATTCCCCCTCTGATCTGCAATGGGTCACAAAACGAAATGTAAATTACTTAGATTGTTATGTAACGGCTAGCCATGTTAGTCTAGTGGTAGCATTTTTATGCAGATATTGAAGTCCTGTCCTGTGTTCAAAACCTGGGTAAACCCAAAGATGATATTGGGGTTTTCTGATATATGACCTGTGGCTACTGCGTTTTACTGCATTTTAATGTGTCTAGTCCCCCTTTCTTACCCACTGTATCTCTTGTAAGCCAGGATCAGAACCTTATCCCCTTACTTAAAATTATTTATACTGTAAGTTTGCAGATACTGTGTATCTGTATGTCAGCCTGTCTTTGACTGTGTTGTTGTAGATGTTGCAAATGGACCAACATAAAGTTATTTTAATTTGCTACATAGCTATTTTTATGCATCTTATAATATTTAGCCACTTACATACCAACATCTCCATGCAGCAATATTAAGAAAGTTAGGTTATACAATAATAAATTTTATATTGTTTCCATTACAGTCCGACAGCAGCTCAGACATGAACAGCTCTCCTCTGAACCCTGACGCACCGGTGTTTGTGCCGGGTGGTGTGGGTGGAGCTGACCTGCTGCTTGCAGAGTCACCTCGCAAGCCACTGCCAATGGATGACATAGAGCTTCCGGATGTGGCACAATTTGAGACTGAAGCCGTAGTGAGGCCAGCCGAACTTGTAGACTTGGATAACTGTGATCAGCTTAATGGCCACCATGTAAGTAGGAAACCCCTATGCTTATTGTTGTTAACTTTCAGACTTTCTCCAAACTTAGCACAACTTATTCAGGTTGTTTGGCAGAATGTTGAACATACGAAAATAGTTGATAGGTGGGCCATATGCTACCTACTCAGCACTAATTTATTTGGCCCTGGCCCACTGGATATTAAAAAATAAAAATTTTTTAGCTCTCTTCTAGTTTCATCACTTTCTTAACTTTAAAGTGTAATTTTTATCAAAAATGGGTAAAAGAGGCAATATTTTGATGATTTTTTAAATCTTTAATGTTGGCTGATTCTTATAAAACTATTGCTTTATTAAGACATTAGCTAGAAAAAAAGTAATGAGTCTTCAAAGTTACAAAAAGATGTAAAAATTACTTAATTGCAACATTCATTAACAAAAAAATCAAATTTGACTGCGGAGTTCCAATTCTAGCAAAACATCCCTAGTGTGTGACCATTTTATGGTATGTAATTTGCTTTTATTAAAAAAAAACTAAGAGTTATTTCATAATTTTATCTAGTAGGAAATTAATGTCGAAACTAACTTTACATAAAGTGAAATCTTTAGGTGAATGGGCAAAATATAAGATCTAGATTTATGACAGCATTTATTTACTTAAGTGTACCATTTTACATTCTGGTTGTGTGTTTAGCAATATTTGGCCATAAATTAATTTTATTTTAGAAGATGGCACACAATTTTGCTAAAGTCAAGTGTGAATTGACATTCTTGATGATACTTTTTATAGATATTTAGAATAGTGATACTGAATATTTTCATGTGGATTCGGCACAAATATTCACAGAAGAATAGCTGAGAGTTATTAAAAATGAATTCAATTTTGCTTAATAATCAGCCTTGAAACTTCAACTTAATAAAATGCATACCAGTTCAGTGTGTGTCAATTGACAACATTTCAAAACTGACACCACCTTAAAACAAAAATACCGTTTCTTTATTTTTGTATCCTGAGTTCAAATATATTTTTTTTATATTTTTTTATTGCTTCATTTCTGAGGAAAAAAATAAAAACTAAAAAAGGTGTGATGACGTCACTGATGTGGCGGACGAGGTAGTTTCCTTTGCCTAAGCATTCCAATGTTTTAAACGAAAACATTAACGTCAAACAAGACATGTCAAATTGTCAATTGTCACTCACGGTTTTACATTTCGTAACTTTCATGGTGATTTAATGAAACATAATAAGGATAATAACACTGGAAACGAATTTAATGTTGAAGATTTTAATTTAATTTGAAATTGAAAACATTAAACAAACGTAAACAAGTTTAGGCGCCAATGAGTTTGACAAGACAGTGATTTTTTTTTGACGGGTCACTTTAAAGCAAAGATCGATTGTTATTCTACCATTATTATGACGTCATTTGCCGCTTACGTCTTTTTAGAATACATCGAATTTCAAAGTTGAAATTATGAATGAAAAGTTCATTATTTTGCAAAAAGAAAAAATATGGGTGTCCTAGTTTTGGATTTACTGTTAAATAACGCAATAATACATGCCAGTTAAAAATATGAAATGTTGTCAATTACCTTGCATAATAAAAAATACATGTTTTTTGTATATTTGCATTCATACTTTTGATTTTTTTTATAAAGCAATTTCTAGTAATATTTATTATCTGTGGATTATGCACTTGACACATTTTATGTTCAATGAACCCAGAACGAATATGACTACAAAAAGTACTTTATTTCGCCCTCTTATCAACATTTACACTTATCTCAAATGATTGTATTAATTATTCAAAGAAAAAGATTAGTCAAAGGTTCATAGACTTTTTTTAGGAAAATTGCAAATTTATTTATTTTTACTGGAACATTCAACTACAATTCTTAGTCAAGTAGTAGTTACACAGTACTAAGACTAACAGCAGACAAATCAGTTTCAACTTCTTTGATACTATAGAAAAGAATCATCACCACAAAAAAATAAAATGTACTTTAAACAAAAGAATCTCCAAAAATTATCACTCCTTATAAATAGGTTAATGTAATATGTATGTTATGATTAGGACATTATAACCGAGCAACAGGGATTCATTTCTCTAGTACGGGCATAATAGTAATGGAATGGAATGTGATGGAATGAGATGTGAAATATCCAATACTATTCTTATGTTATAATGCCTCATTATTATATTCTTATAATTGAATGACGGTTCATTAGGTGCATAATATTTCTTATGGGTTATGGGATGTGCTGCTCAGTTAATCAGTTGGGCCAGAATGGATTCAGCAACCACCATCTTCAGCAATTGACCAGGTGTACATTTCTGCACGGCGCAGCGGCTAAGACAGTCGCCTCGCGGGTTCGAGTCCCGCGCTGGACCACTATTTGTGTATAAATAGTTGTTCTGAGGTTGGATGTAATTTGTGTCCGTCTATTATATGTTTATAAACTACCCTGGATTAAATTACCAAGTGCGGGCGATGATTTAAAAAATAAAAACTGGTATTTTTGTTGTGTTGTGGGTGTAATAACATTATCTTATCTAAGATTTTCGATAAAGATAATTTTCAAATTCATTCTGTTTAAACTGGACATAACTATATTATAATAGTATATGTTTATGTGCATCACGAAGGTAAATAATCGCAAAAGATAGCTCAGGAATGTAAAAACAGTACCAACAGTATATTGTTTGTTTAAATTCTCAGTATATTCATAAAAATTTTAACATGACTTAACTTGGGTCTTATCTAGCTTATCACATGGATCCAATTTACAGCGGAAAAAAATAATCTATCTCATCTAATAAATCAATTAATAATTGACTGTATGATGCAGTTAAGGTAGCCTCCTCGCTACTACTTCGGCGCCCGCGTGCCAGGGTTCGATCCCTGTATAGGACACCTATTTATTTACAGTTGTTCAGAGTTTGGGAAGCCCTGAATGGAGGTGGTTAAATCCCTGCTATACAGATTATAATTAAAAAAAAAACCACAAACTACAAAAAACTACAAGATGGACTGATGATCTTGTGCAGGTCGCTGGAAATCACTGGATGCTGATAGCGCAAAACTGGCAATTGTGGAGATCTTTGGGGGAGGCCTTTGTCCAGCAGTGGACGTCTTTCGGCTGATATGATGATGATAATTATTAAAAAAAAAAGAAATCAGATAGAACATCGTATTTTCAGCTAAATACTTAAAGTTGTAATGTTCCACCATTAATACTGTAATTATGAAACATTGCAGAACATAATTGATGTTAATATGCTCTCAATTCATGTTCTTTGTTGTTTTCAATACAGTATTTACATACATATTTTAGTGTATAACAAGTTGTGCAAATAACCAAAATTCCTTATAACAACATAATAACAGAGCATGTTGTTATTAGTTGTTTTAGTTTATTTCCAATGTTATTAAATGATGTATATTGACAGTGAAGTGTCAATATTTAAAAACAACTAAAATTTTTTATATATTTTTTGTTATTGTAATATTATTTGTTAAACATATATATTATGTATGTAATGTCAATCTGTAGCATATATTTAAGTTTCAATTAAATTCACATCACTTTCAATACTGGTTCTTGTGGATGAATAGAAATATAAAAAAAATCTGCACTTATTTGCTTTTCTTATTAAAATATTTTGTATTTTATAAACATGTTTTTATATTTTATATCTTGTAACTTTTTATTTTTGTCATATTAAGTAAGACCTATACTGTACTTCTAATTTTAGATTATATTTGTAATATTTAAGAACTAGCTGTGCCCCGCGGTTTTACCCGCGTTAAATTTTATAAATTATCATAGCTCCTCCCCCATAGGTGATAGCGTGATAATATGTAGCCTATATGTTGACCCGACCTCTTTGTAATATTCATGCAAAATTAGAAGTAAATCCATGCATACATATAATAAAATCGTAGGAAAGTCAAAACTGTACATTTAATATTTTTATAAAGGATACTTGGGGCGTGATCTACAATCAATATCGTATCCTTTAAAAAAAAGTATTAAATGTACATATTTGACTTTCCTACGATTTTATTATATGTTTAGAATAGATAATAACAATCTTCTAATTTTGGATTATATTTGTAATATTTAAGAATAATAACGATCGAACCCAGGACACGTAGTGGCTAGGCGACTGTCTTATCCGCTGCGCCACACATGTAGTCAGTTTACATATACCTATAGCCTCAAAAAACAAATATAATTTAGCCTTACCATACCATAGATACCATGGATAATATAGGTCTCTGTAATATAATCCAGATTACCATTTTATGCACCCAAAAATAATTATGCCATCTTGCCATGGTCTTAAGGTTTTCAAGTAACAATGCCTTCTTTTTTATTTTCAGAATGTATCAGTAGACGAAGCTGTTAAAGAGCACTTGAATGGAAATGATAAGTGTAACATGGACAGTTTGGGCTTCGGATTCAATGTTGGCATTGAACCTGAGAAAGTCAAGGACATGGACCTCATACAAGACTTCGAAAGGATACAAAAAGACACCACAGACTTCTGTAATATCCAGGTTAGTGTTTCATAATATGTACTCAAAATGTTAGGTAGATTTATTTTCAAATAGTTTGGAGGGCTTAAAACATTGACTAAAGCCTATATGCCTTATGAGTTCATTTCAGTACATACATAGATTATAATCAATTATTATTGATTTATTCCCTGATGCTTATTATGAAGAATATAATTAAGCAATACTAATAATATGAGTAGTCTGGATTATACTGATAAATATTAATATGGAATGGATTTAAATTTTATATGAAAAGAGAAATGAAAATTAGTAGTGATTTTTTTACACATTCATTTGTATCATATTTCCCAGGTATTTCAGACTCATACAGAAACTAATCCTTTCGCGGTCGAGGGCAATGATGATCTGTTTGAAAGGCTGAAGAACAAAGAGAGGGATCCCATGAGCATGAGCTTTTATCAAGAGAAGGACGACGACACTTGCGAGAGGGTCAGTAGGAATGACCATGTGGACCTCAACGCAGTGCAGCCGCTCCCCGACAGTGACGACGAAGACCTGCAGACCAACGGTCACGATACCATCGAGAATGACAAGGAAAACGTCAACCCAGAACAACTACAAGCAGATCTACTAGCTGAACACCAAGACCTAGAACCTAACAACGACATCCTTAGATTCGACGACAGATCGAATATCACACAAAATATCACAAACTTTGAACAATCAAATAATTTCATAGATTATAACGTTACTAGCTCCGACAATATTGAAAGTTTCTCGAATATTGAATTCGAGTCTAGCAACATTACACAGGAGACAGTGCTGCAAACAGACACGCCCGAATCTCATAAGTTATTATTTGAACAAATACCTGAAATACCAGACGGCAAAAGTTCCGAATTAGGTTTCACAAATGACGATCTCCAAGATCCGTCAGAGAGTGAAAAAGAACCGCGAGCGTTCACACCTCAAGATGAAACGTCACATGATGTAGAAATGGAAAGCAAATTAGACGAGTCCCCATGTGTTGAAACAATACCTCAGTTGGAAATTGATGATATTAACGACGATGAAATTATTGAATCTAATTTGCCCGAATCAGAACAAGTAATATCACCAGAACCCACTGAAATTCAACAAGCGCATTCCACAGAACATCTCGCCTCCCCTGCTCCTCCAGAGGAGAGCAAACCTGAAGAAGCAGTGACACCTGAACCAGTCATTAATATTACGGAAACCAGTGAAACAGTGGAGAGTGAACATCATCAAGTCACAGAACACACTGAACATATAGAGACAGTAACCAGTGAGATAAATGAGAATGTTGTTGAATCAGAACAGTTTGAGGTAGAAGCTTCAATTGAAACTCCCGCAATAAAGCTCGATACCGAACATCTTACTACAGAACTCTCAAGTAACATCGAAACTGAAGAGTTAGGAGGGATATCCCCAGCAAAATCGCCCCAGCCAGCAGAAACTCTTTTGCCTAGTGAATCGCCGCTGCCGACGGAATCTCCGTTGCCGACGGAATCCCCGATGCCGACGGAATCCCCGCTGCCGACGGAATCTCTGCTCCCAGCCAAGTCTCCAATTCCAACTGAGTTGCTTCAGGAACCAGTGCCCACAGACTCGCCCTTGCAGGCCCAATCTCCTCTGCAAGCACAATCGCCTTTGCCAGCTGAACCAATTCATCACGAAAGGTTAGAAGATAGTGAACTTCTAAGGGAATCTCCGTTACCTATCGAAATTGAAGAATCAAAGGAGGCACTATCGGAGTCTCCGTTACCCGCTGAGTTGCTGTCTACGGACGTCGCGTCCCCGCTACCTGCACATTCACCAATGCCGACGCAATCACCGCTTCCACTGGCCGACATGGAACTCGCTAGTGAATACTTGGCTCCGAGCGAGTCTCCGATGCCGGCTGAATCTCCAGTCCCGGCGGTCTCACCAGTACCGGTTGTCGCTGAGCCGTCGCTGACCACGGAGGTCGATATACTCGCGTCGAGGGATGAGCCCGCATTTGCTGGGTCACCAGCGCCCATAGCCGAGGTGTCTGCCTCGTCCCCTGCGTTTGCCGCTTCACCAGCGCCTGCCGCATCTCCCGTGCCCGTCGCTTCCCCTGAGCCTGCTGCGGCCCCGCTGCCAGCCGACGTCCCGCTGCCGCGAGAGTCTCCTCTCCCTGCGGACTCTCCCGCCCCTGTAGAGACAACCGAACTCACAGTGGACGAGCCTATCGTTCGCGAGCCTTCGCCCGTTGAACCGGCGCGCGCTGAAACCGCCACGCCTGAACCCATTCCCGATCCCGTCGAACTGCAGGCGCGCCTGTCGCCACAGATTCCCGAGGAAGCCGCCGCGCTGAGCTCCGCCGGCGCCCCCGCGCCCGACCTCGTGCCCGTCGAGCCCGCGCGCGTCGAGCTCGTCACCGATGTAGACATCGGCATCCCCGAGTCCCGCGCGCAGGAGATCTGCGTGCCCGTCACCAACGAGATCCAGCTGGACGAGGCCGTGCAGCCACCCGCCGCTTCCACGCCGCCGCCCACGCCCGCCGTCGAGCTGGCCGAGCCCGCACTCGAGGCAGCCGAGTCGCACACCGACACGGCGCTCGCAGCCACGGCGGCGGCCGGCGCCGCGCTAGCCCTCGGAGCCGCGGCCGGGGCGCTCGCAGCTAAAACGAAAACGACCTCCGCCACCAAGAAGTCTCCGACTACGCCCACTGCCAAGCCGGCAGCTAAAACGGCCCCGAAGTCGGCGACCGGGGCGCGCACCCCGACCGCCCCGCCTGCCAAGCGGCCCGGCACCGCCCCCTCGCCCCGCGCGCCCGCTCCCCGCGCCCCCGCCCCGCGTACTCCCACTGCAGCCGCTCGCACCTCGCTCAGCGCTGCCAAACCTTCCACTCCGGCCGCGAAGCCCGCGACGCCGGCCGCCAAGACACCCACTTCGAAGACGGCGACCCCGACTGCCAAACCGACGACACCAGCTCGGTCCCCGCCCGCTCGTCCCGATGCGGCGTCCCGCCCCGCACGTGAGGCGCCTGCAGCCGCCCGCGCTGCGCCAGCCGCCAGCCGGGTAGCAGCGGCGCGCCCCGCCCCGCGTCCCGCTCCGGCTGCACCGCGTCCCGCTGCGGCTGCGCCCCGTCCCGCTGCGGCTGCGCCCCGTCCCGCTTCGAACGCTACGCGCTTGACGGCGACCAAGTCCGACGCTGCTTCCAAACCTGCAGCGGCCCGGCCCGCCCCTCGCCCCGCGCCTATCTCGCGGCCACAGCCCAAGCCAGCAGAGAAGAAGCCGTTACCTAATGGTGATGTGAAGGACGCTAAGCCGGCTGCTCGCCCCGTGCCAAGAGCTGCGCCCGCTCCTCGCCCTGCTCCCGCCCGCCCAGCGCCCAAAGCCGCCGCGCCACCAGCTCCAAAGTGAGTTGCCCAACAATATCTTCATAACTCCTCGTTATATGATGGTCCCCAGCGAAACAATTGTATACACATGTCCGCTTGCCCGCAGGCCGGCCGCCCCCCGGCCGCAGGCGCGCGCGCCGCTGGACAAGCAGAGCAAGGACCTCGCTAACAAACGGATCACCGCGAAGGCTGCGCCGCCTAGGACCGCACCCCCTAAGGTAATCATTGTTATTAGGTAGATATAAAACTTGCTACTGGATTTAATAGCACAGTTTAACACAAATTATCAATAAAATGCATTTGGTGAGCGAGCATTTTTTTAAACAAGCAACATAAAACTCATAAAATTCATATTTTTAATACTACCCCAGCAGCAGTACGATGGATGATTAGCAAAGAATTCTTTACGAAACATCTACAAAACCCATGTATTCATAATTACACAATACAAGTACCTAATCGTTATATTGATGTTCGTCAGAATGGTGGGTGGAAAGTTATGAAAATTCGAATGAAACATGCTCAATTATTTTATAGTGTTTTAGTAGTATTTAGTAGCTAAACAAAAATACTTAGTGTAATTGACTTTATGGTGCTTACTGTGTTTAGTAATGCCATTTGTATGTTCAAGCTGTTGGTCTTCCTATTAAATAAATACTATTAACAAACTTCAGGCCTCCGATATAACTAGTTGTTACCACCACTAGCAGTTCTATAAATAGGAGCTGGATAGAAAACAGGCCAAAGTCCCAGACAATAATTAGTTTTCGTATTTAAATACTGATCCTTACATTTTATAAATTTAAAGTCCTCATATACGCATTGCGCGTTGTGTATTTTGCGTTGTTGCTTCTAGATAATTTTAATATTAATTCAACTATAACGTCGTATGTACTATATGCATGTTTATTGCTCCTGATTAACATCCTCAATCAAACTTCTCGTAACACGCAAACTACACGAGGTCAGCAATTTGGGAGAACTTCATACGTAGGCATAACATCTTTACCAACTTTAGACTGAGTTTAATTTCATTATTCAGGAGGATATGTTTGTTAGGTTGGAAAAGCCAAAATGCTCGATCGAAAGTTTTTTGTAATTAATCCCTAGAGAATGCATGAAAATTACATCTCGCGATGTTGCGATAAAGGATTTCCATACTACATTGATAGTTCCACGAACAGTGAATATATAAAACTCCAATTAAATTTTCAAATGGGATGTGCATTATATGAGAAATTAAAATTAATTTGAATATATGTATTTTTTTTAGGTATATACGTAAGCCTAGTTTTCAGTTAGTTGATCCGCACGCCATTGCCCGCGACCTCCCGGCCGTAGTATTTCCTAAACAGCCATTGAGGGTGTCTGGTAGTAGAGGCTTTATTTAGAAAGAGAGAAGAGAGAGGCTTTAATAATAACATTCGAACTTGTTCTTTAGCAGGACTTGCCACCAAGAAGTACACATTTTATTTTTTCATGACAATACAAATTATTGTTTTGTGGGGTATCAAGTATTAAGCAGCTGTGCTCGCCACACACAATTTAATTTCGAGATTACCTAGTACTTGGGGTTGTTTTAATTTATTAGCTACTAGCTGTCCCGGTGAAATTCATACCGCCATATTTTTTGACAAAAAATAAAACCACCTGTCTTCTGTCTCATTTGCACACTCACTATGCTATTTTTATTATTTTCTTTCATACAAACCTTCTCCCGACAATAGCTAACACATAAAAGAAAGATTTATCCATATTGGTGCAGTCGTTTGGAAGTAATGAGCATACAAACATTTCGGTTATCCATTTTATTTATATAGATTAGCAGCTTTCGATTTGTGTATTATTATAGAATCTCCTAGTTTCTATTGAAGTCATTGGCATCTGATCTCGAACTCAGTGTATAATGAAATCTTTATTTTCTTCATTTTCAGTTATAGATATTTCTTTTAACATTATCGTCTTGCTAAACTTCTCTAACTTAGTCACAAATTCGGCTCGCGAGAATTGTGCCTTAAGTTGAGGTTTATTTATATTTTCATTTTACTGGGAATGTAAGCAAAAGATTCCCAGTAAAACATATCTTCTGCACTAATTAAATTTTCTTTTCTTAATTTATATACCTTATCTTTCTCTGACAAAATCACTAGGTTTTCATAATAGCTCTACAACTCTAGGTTGATCAGAACTGTCGTCTATGGGTCTATTAGGAACTGGTGAATATTTTGTAGCATTCTCATTTTTTTTCTCTTTTGTGCCCTAGTCAAAACACGAAATAGAATCTGACACCTGGTGTAACCTTCCTAGTTACTACTAGGAAGGTTATACCAGGTGTCAGATTTTATTTGGCTTATGTCTACTGGTAACGACTGTCACAGATGTTCTCATACCAACTGGCACCAACCAGACCCCATAACAATAATTTGATTTTATACATAGATTGTTTGGTGTGGGAATCTAACCCACGATCTCTGGCGACTAGGCTCGCTAGGCTTAAACTGCTCGCACACTTTTTCGCACACTCAATATTTTCTGCTTTATGATTTGATTAATTCTCCTTCACTACCTGGTACACACGGTTACATATCAAGCTATACATTTCCAGTATTAGCTGATCTCGCGTTGTATAGGATTTCCATACGATGACAGGTCAGGTTATATTGGAAATGTATAGCTCGATACATATCAAGCTATACCTTTCATTTTATGGCTACGTAGCCGTGTGTACTTGTTGTATGAGATTCTAACTGATTTAATACCCTTAAAGCATGTCTTAATAAGGATGTTTTTTTAACAGCCTGCTGTCGGCTTAAAGAAGGCAGTGCCCAAGAGGCCAATCGAGTCTGTGAAGAAGGAGATGAACGGTCTGTCCAACGGCGACGTGAAGGCGCCGCCCAGCCCGCCGGCAGACAACGCGCTGCTGCCCGACGTCATCGCGTAGGCGAGACAGTGATCGATTCCGATTCCTATTATTTCCGCTTGAATTTTGTGATTTTCTATAAGTGTATGATAGTTGTAATGCCGCGCGTGGCGGCGAGTCGTTAGGTGCGGGAGTGCGCTCCCAACTTTATATTTTAGAGCTTGGCCGCGGTTGACTTAGTCCTTCGTTAGAGACGCTTTCGGATGTATGCGCACATTAGTCGTCCAAGAACATTTACTGGCAGCCATCTTTGGGCATGTATTGGCAATTCTTGGATGAGTGCTGGTCGCATACACCACGATGAACTAAAGACAGACTAAGTTAAACGCGGTTTGATTTTAGAGTCGCTTTTTATAGACGTGTACGTTGTCGAGTCTGCGGCGCGGGGCGGGACGAGCCCGGCCAGCGCCGCTCGCAGACGGTTATTATCCATTATAATGATTATAAGTCTGTTTTAGAATTTTATATTACCAACGAATGATTGAATAAATCTGGCTTTTAATTTATTTTCTTTGTATAACCGTATTATTTAAATAAAATGTGAGGAAGGACTGAGATATTGTTTTATTTACAAGTAAATTTATAACTACACCGGTACAGTGAGCGATATTGAACGTGATTCGAATAAATTAAATTGTTAATTATTGCTAGCACTTATACGTTTTTTCGATATCCATGTATACTTAAAATATGGTGTTACAAAGAAAAATCGAACATGGTATATTACTGAAATAAATGTTTATCACCCTATACGTTTTTTCTTTTTATGTAACTAATTCTTATAGATCCATGTGAGGGAAGCGCATGTCGGTGTCGCGCAGGTTGTCCGCGATCCAGCGCTCGGCTTGCTGCGTCATCTCCTCGTCGAAATAGTCGCGCCAACCGCCCGCCTTGCCTAAATAACAAAAACAAACACTTTAAAGCCTCAGCTTTCCGGAAAATTTAAGCATAATAATGACGAAGCTTCAAATAATGTGATGGCGCTACCAACAGAACTGCATAGATAAGAGTGATAGGTCGGTGTCACTCTGGTGGAACGCCGAACGGGCGGCCATCTTGACGTCACTATGGCTTGGAGACGTTGTAGTGGTCGCATATTATCGACGGATCGCCGTAATTGAAATTAAAATCAAACTTAATTAGTGATTTGGTGACGCATTAAACATGATTGATTTGCTGAATAATTAATTGCTAAGGAAGTGAAATCCGCCTATATTTTTAAATTAACTGCCTGCATAACCTCACCTAATAATAAATGATAAATTAGGAAAATAGTGTTCCAGGCATGCCTCCGTGTACACCAGGGGGCCTACTCTCTTTCTCCAAATTTCGTTCGTTCGTTACGAATTTCTTGTGTATGCTACCACGGTTCCATTCGTTCCGCGAATTCAATCGAACGAACATAGTTTGACATTTAGATTCTCTAAACCTACTCTAATTCATGACGTTCCGAACAAACATTTGATTTTGACACATCAAACTTCGTCATTTTAACTTCAAAATTGACGAATACAAAAGTGCTACCTTTTGATTTTCGTTTATGTGGATTTTGCTTCAAATTAACTGAAATGTCTGCAAGAATGCTTATAATTGAGCCTGCTTCATGTGAAGAATGTTTAGAGCGTAGAAGAAAACGGTGCCGCCTAAGAAATCATTTAAATGTGAATCGAATTGCCGACCTAGAGAAAAGTGCCTTTTGATTTTGTTTTGTATGGATTTTGCATTCAGTTTAATTGAAATAGGTGCAATAATGCTTTCGAATGAGGCTGTTTTAGGTGAAGAACGTGTAGAGCGTAGAAGAAATCCGTGCCGCCTGCGAAATCAATTAAATGTGAATCAAATTCCCGAAAATAGTTAAAACACGAAATGGAACAATTACATTACAGAACCAAGATGCCAGAGACACACGGGACAGACTCCAAAGCATTGTTGATGAATTTGACCAATGTAGGAGTGAGTTTTAATGTAGTTTGATATATATTGATATTGCATAAAAATATTGATACATTTATAAAGAAAAGTATTTTGTATTCATAATGTAAATACTCTAAATAAGCATAATCTTGTTGCACATGCTACTGATCTCCACAAAATCAGTAACTCTTCTATGGGGCAGTGTTTAAAATTCTGTAGCAAGGCATGTTAATGATAAAACTGCTTGGGAATGAGTAGATTGAATTCAACACTTTTAGATGATAAATTTGTATTCAATGTTAAGTTCCTATTTAAAAAAAAAATTGTTACTGTGTTTTTAGGTAGGGAATAAAATTGTTATGATTAAAAAACCATTGCAAATTTTTACTGAATAAATATTATGACTATGCCTTGTGCCTTTTTTTATTTCATTTATTTATTTATTATTTCCACAGCGGACATTGTGGGTTGATTTCCACGCAGGACAGATATTTGTGTGCATAGATCAATGAGGCCACCATTTGCTATACATATACTTTCACTTTGTTTTAGGACACCCATCACCAACTATATAAATTTACTTGAAATTGTAGTGAAATAAAAAACAGCCTTTTTATATTTGTTTTATTTACATACTTAACCTATAAGTAATAGTTAAGAACATCCAACAGTTACTATAATGTAATGTATTCTTCCATTGCCCAACAAGCTAGTGGTTGGGCATAGTAGTGCAATTGTTTATAACAATTGTGATTCATTTATTAAAACGAATGAGACATTTTAAATTAAATATAAAATCTTACTCAAAATTTACTGTTCGATTAATGGGCAAAGACTATATATACTATCTTATTGCAAAATTGAGTTTGGAAACTGTTAATCAGACAGTTAATTATGTGGAGTATGCAGATATAAATTTAATTGATCAAAGTATTTTCTCATTAGTCCAGCTCTCAACAGGACACCCCTAATGCCTACAGGCTCAGTGTTCCTGACTATTTCTTTCTCTACATGCATCTCTTCCAATTGTAACAATCTGCTGCTGATGCCAGCTGCTAATTGTCTCCTCCTGGATTTTGTAGCTGCAACAAAAAAAACATTACAATTTAAAATAGGTAGATTCCCTAAAAATATGACTTCAATGGATTCAGTACATATCAGTACATATAATATCTTTAAATAAATATTGCCTTCCCCCCTATAATGTGGGACTAAGACCATCAGTAGGCAAAATGTGGAACTTGTAATATATCTCTACCATCTCTTTGGGGACACAGATATGCCACTATATATAAAATAATTCAATTCATAATAACTTTTTTATATAATGCAAGTACCTAGTTATGTTTATTGGATGCTCAACTAAAATTTTCATTACTAACCATAAATTGGAAAGCTATTTCATACAAATATACTAACAAAAAAAATACCTTTATGTTTTGTCATGTACAATTTTTTTACAATATTTAATACTGAAAATACCTCTAAGAAATACTTACAACTTGTGAAAGTCAGGGTTTCTTGTGACAATGATGGTTTACTTGCAGTTTCTAAGAGTTGTGTGTGCTGACTATAGTCCTCGCTGTGTTCTACAAACTCCAAAACTTTTCGGGCAATTGCGACTGTTTAAAGTTTGGTAGTTGCCTTCCAATTGCTTGACTACTGACATTTCAAACTGAAAAGATGTTACGAATGCTGATTATTACGAATAGGCCATACTTTTAGTATAAAATAAATATTTATGTGTATATAAGATATTTACTTACGAATTGTATTAATCGAAACCACAACTTTTGGTAATTTGTGGAGAACATACAGTAGGTACTCCTTGTAACTTTGCGGTTGCGAAAAATGTAAAAAGCACCTGATAACGTAATTATTAACACAAGACTATTAATTTATTAAAGAATCCAAATAAAAAATCCTTCAATCAAAATTTGACCAAAGAGAATGTAACAAACTATGTTGCTATGGCGTTTGATGACATTGCGTGAATATACGGATGTTTTTTAATGTCGCATATTCTACCGATCGCGTATATGAAAAAGTACTCTTCACATTAGCCGGTTTATAACGTCAGTAAAATGGTTATTTATATAATCGCGGTTGATATCGTTGGAAATATATTTTAAATTTCTGTATTTATAATTTCTGCATTAATATAACAATAAATGCTTATAAAACTACAATATTAATTTAAAATTAAAATACAAAGCCAATTCATTTAATTATTTTAAAAAATGTACAAACCGTAGTTTACCAAAATGAGAAACTAAAATTTCCACACTATATAGTTCAAAACAATCGTTCACGTAAAATAGTCTATGGAAGCGAACTACAAGTGTGAATCCGAAAATGAATTAGAGTAGGGTCACTTGCAAAACTTCGTTTCAATATAGTTCGTTAACGAAGTTTCGATTCGGAGAAAGAGAGTAGGCCCCCAGGCGCGTCGTTAAATGCGTTACTTTTTGTCATGACCTACTCTTATAAGTGTTGTTTGTGGTTGCAATTAATGTTGACATAGTTAGAAAGGTTTTTCATAGAAAAACCACAGAAAGAACCAAAACCATTGTGATGTGCGCGTCGTACATGACGTATAGTTGCCATGGTATGACCATATCAATTTACTATATAGTACAGATTCTTGGTGAAGTGCCCTGCTGGTTTGTATAGCTTTCTACCATCCCCATGCCCGCAGTCATAGACTCGTATTTGATCTGTGATTTCATTGGTCGTTGTAGTGACAGGAGTCTTTGTCGCTTTGCTAGATCCATAATTAAGCCCTAAATCAGGTAGTTTTGTTTTAATTGATTCTTGAAAGTCCTCCTTTGTAGCCGGGGGCCACACGCCATAATGTTATGTTCTGAAGGGGCACTGACGTAGAATAATAAAGAATTCGGACGAAAGAATTTAACCTGTTATAAAATCTTCTCAAAGATAGTAATCAAAGCCTTTTTCTATTCAAATACGTAGGGCCCATGCACACCACGTTTTTTAAATGCGCTTTTATCCAACAGAGCAGTTTGTTTTTGTTTGTATCGATACAAACGCGCGTGTGTATCGCAACTAACGCGCGTCAACGGCGCGCTAAAAAACGTGGTCTGTATAGGCCCTTAGAAGCTTGGTTTTTGAGCACCAATATGATGCCAAGAAAAGATCAAGAAATTATAAATATAAAAGTTATGATCCCATAGGCAGTTAAGTAACGTACCTTTTCTGATGAAGGATTGTTCGCCAGGAGTGAGAATTCCAAGAACTTTCATGGCGTCATAGTTGACAGACTTGTTGTGCTTGAAGTTTTCGATGTTGAGGTGGTCGCAAAGACGGTCGATTTGCTCCTCCGAAAACTCTTTGTCAAAGAACTCTGCCACGCGGTGCACCGCTGAACTCAAATCCTGGAATAAGAACGGTTTATGGTACATTAATTATCTGGAATTGCCTTTGACATTACCTTGCCAGCTAAACCTACCTTTGAAAGTTCTTCATAGAATAAGAACAGCATGTTGGGATGGTCGCGTTGTTCCCATGCTTCTTTTAGGTGCTCAAAATATGGTGTCCAGTGATCTGAAATGTTTATGTTCATAGTCAATTACTATTATGCATTTTATTGACGTGGCGTGATTTGTAAATATTTGCCTTTCACGCCGCATGTCGTGGGTTCGATTCCCACCAGGACAGACATTTGTGTGCATAAACATGAGTCTGGGTGTAATAATCTACATAAGTATGCATATACAAAAGAAAAGTAGTATATCAATTATCGGGTTTCCTTGGTGCAAACTCTACACACGGCAATCCGCACCCAAAATAAGTAGAGTTTGCACTAAGGAAACCCGATAATTGATAAACTACTTTAATAATGTCGCAGAATATTATTACAGTCAAAAATATTTCAAGATATCAGACTAACATCCTTGCAAACAAAGAATTAGAATCCTAATAGGTAGGTATACCTAGCGCCACGAGTTATGAGCGCTCTGTTTTAGTGGTGGGGATCTACGCATGTGTACACTCGCAAACAAAACAACTTAGGGTCGAGTTTAAATAATAATTTAAGTATTTAAAAAATATCCCTATAGTAATAATGCGAGAGTGCGTTTATTTGTTATTCGTTTGTTACTTTACATTTAAAAGTAAGTACTCTCAAAAAAACATGAAATTTTGTACAGAGATAGTTTGAACTATCTCTTTGCAAAATTTTGACGCTTCCACAGGTGGAAGTGCGGACTAGTGCATATTATAATAAATAAAAATATGCATAAAAATGCATTGATGTATAATTTCATTACTTTTTTCTAAACTATTTACAAAGGTTTTAAACGATTGTGCGAACGAGGTATTTATCTTGTCTTTTTAACATCTGACCCTAAAGCATTTTTAATTATTGGTCAATACAAATAATATAAACGATCGAAAACAACTATTTACGCGACTGTACTTTCGAACTGAAATCAACGTGCGCCGAGTGTGTGAGTTCTACAGCGACTGATTCTCCAATAGTGCGCAAGGACAGCGCCGGGCGCGGGCTCCCTTGCCCCGCGCCTCAACCCTGTTACCAAACAGACCTAAAAGTGCGTTCTGCGCAGATGAAGCGAGCGCTCATAACTCGTGGCACTAGGTATACTTCTTCATTTTATGTTAACACACTTAATACAAAGAAGTACCTACCTAACTAACTTGTAAATCTATATATATAAAAATCAATGCCACTTTTCGTTGTAATGTTATAACTCAACAACGCCTTTACCGATTTGGCTAATTTTGGTCTTGAATTATTCGTGGAAGTCCAGGGAAGGTTTGTACGTAGAGAAAATTTAAAAAAAGTCTTGAAAAAATGTAAAATCAACATCTTTTAGCAATTTAAAATATTTTTTGTTTGAATAAATGAACTAAATAATTATTTTTTTTATTACTATGCCTTATACGTTGCGAAGCACGTACCGGGCCGCTAGTTCTTTATAAGATATTATGATAAACGTTATTTATTCAAACATGAGGTGCATATGATTTGCTAGCATTTAGCAAGCTGCATGGTCACATCTATCATGGCGTACAAATACTGATTTGAATAGATACTAGCGGCCCGTCCCGGCTTCGCACGGGTAGTCATTTATTTTTAAACTTTTTGGCATAACGTAAACTTCTATCTCGGCAAGCGGCTTGGTAAGTTTCTTATGTAACTCCGTCAACTGTTTTAAGTTCTGGAACGATGGTGGGCCTCTTTAATGGTGAAGTAGTACCCTGAGTTAAAACACTCAGGATGAACACTGTACGATCTTCCCAATGCTGCATCATCTTTTGTACCAGGATTTCCACCTCTCCTGCACTCCGGCCCCGGCGCTCCGGCGCGGCGCGTTACGGCGGCGACGTAGCGGCGAATTAATTTTATTAAGCTCGTAATGTCTTTCGAATGGAATGTCCGATTAATTTACAGTGCCTCTAGCATGAGTTCCTGCAGTTTACTTATTTTTAAATCGGTCCAGTACTTTTTGAGCCTATTCGTTACAAACATACATACAAACCTTTCCTCTTTATTATATTAGTATATAAATGAAAAATTGATTGACTAAGTGCTAAAATATAAATCCATCCCGCCCCATCCATACATCTCATAATTTATTTTTAATACAATAGTTTTAATGAATAATATGTACCTACTATATTTAGTTTGTACTGCTTAATGTGTGAAAAATTCTAGATATTATTATTATGATAGATGAAAAGGTAAACTACTTCACAACAGTTCTAATAAACCTATACAGTATGTTAGTTTAAACGAGGGACGTATTCAAACCCACAATAGTGTATGCTTATAATTATGATACTAATAAAAATATGAACAAATAAAAAACACTGATAAATAACAAACAGAACCATACCAAAAATTTCGCAAAAGTCTCACAACGTGTATACACCCTTGCGCTAACGTTAGTATTATCTCAGAACATGTGCGCGGGTCAATGACCTTTAGGTAGAATCCATTTTCCCTTCATACTTTAAACCGAACGGGTCTACATGGGTCTGGCATGGGTGCATTCCTTCTTCATGCAGCAGCTTCCACACAGTCCAATGTTATATGATACACCGAATTGTCTTGCAGCATTTCGAGTGCTTTCTTGTGGTTGAGGCTCGAAGTATTCAAAAATGGCTTCTTGTAGGTGCACTGGGTATGGCTCCCTTCGTCGTCCTTGGGCATGCGTCGGTACGGTGAACTGACCGAATGTTCGCAATCGTTGGTTGACACCTAGCATAAGGTTGTACGACGGAATCTGACGGTTGAGAAACATCTCTCGGTACAAATTAATAGCTCCTCGTACACTATCATTTGATAACACGTAGGTACGAACCATATCCCAGTATTCTTCATTGGAATATTGATATGACGTCATTTTTAGTTAGTCAAGTACACGTTTACAGAACACACTTGTCGGTAAGCAGGGTTGTTTATGCAATACGCGGAAGCGCAAGACATGCGGAACTAGCGGCGCACTCGCATAGACTGCGGTCAGCGCGGGGGCAGGTCCTGTCGGTGCATCGGAACAACACGAAGGAAAGGGCGAGGGGGAGGGCGGGGTTTACGCACGAGCTTCCTTTTCGGGAGGATCGGTGCGTGTTTTGCCACGTGATCACTTTAGGTACCTACTGTTTACAAGTTCACTTCTTGCGCGCACTCAGTGTTCATGATAATGTATTTTCTAGGACAATTACGTAAAAATTCAGGTTATAAGTTTTTTAAATATTTGGGACGAGAATCGAATACTGAACACCCTCCCTTAATATGTCCCTCGTTTAACCTAAAATACTGTGTAATGTTCATGTTCCTGTTCGAGCCATTAAACTAAAACATATCCCTGCGCCTTGGTTAACCGACAACATAAAGAAACTATTACACAAAAAAGCCAACGCTAAATCTAAGCTCAAGAATGCACCGTCTGATCATCGACGGAACAAATATTTAGTTATTAGAAATCACTGCAATAAGGTGTGTAGAGATGCACAACGGCAGCATATTCACCAATCTGTTCAACATGGAGATCCAGCTAAAGTCTGGAAATTCCTTAGGTCCATGGGTGTCGGAAAATCACGGCATGACGCAGCTCCCAGAAATCTAGATCTCAACACGCTCAACCAGCACTTCTCAGCTTCGTCCAGTTTTGATAGGACTGTTAAAAATGGTACACACAACTATCTATCATCTTTTCCGACACCTCAGTTTGTCATATATCAATTTTCGGATTGTGATGTTAACAAGAACGTACTATCAGTCACGTCCAATGCTATTGGTAGCGACTGCATCAGCCGTAACATGATCCTACCCATCCTTGACGAAATCCTGCCCATAATCACACACATCCTTAATTTTTCCGTCTGTAGCGGTACCTTTCCATCTTCGTGGAAAGAAGCTCAAATTACTCCTTTGCCTAAAATATCCAATCCTGTATCATCATCAGATTACCGTCCAATTTCTATACTTCCTTTCTTATCCAAAGTTCTTGAACGTCTTATTCACAGCCAACTAAGTGCCTTCCTTCACAAGAACAATCTCCTCAATCCTTTCCAATCCGGTTTTCGTCCAGGTCATAGTACTACCACATCTCTGATCAATGTTACGGAAGATATATGTCTATCTATGAAAATGGAAATCTAACAGTGCTTGCATTGTTAGATTTTGCCAATGCCTTTAAAACTGTCGATTTTGATATCCTGCTGGCCATTCTTCGTTCTCTTAACATATCTCCAACGGCAATTGACGGGTTCGCAGTTACCTGTTTGGCCGTCGACAGCGTGTTCGCATAGAAGACACTTTCTCTTCTTGGTGTTGCACCAATGCCGGCGTGCCACAGGGTGGCGTTTTATCTCCTTTACTTTTCGCAATATTTATCAATGTTATATCTGATCAACTTACTTCCTCATACCACCTTTACGCAGATGATCTACAGATTTACTCTCAGGCACCACCTGAAAAGTTGTCGGAAGCCATTGAAATAATTAACGCAGATTTGTCTCGCATCAGTAAGTGGAGCATGAGATATGGCTTGAAGGTGAATCCAATGAAGTCTCAAGTCATTGTAATCGGCAGCTCTCGAAAGTTTTTAAGAATCGACTGGCGCCACACTCCACAAGTTACCTTTGATGGGATTATTATACCTTACGCTAAGAAGGTAAAAAAATTAGGGATATATATTGATAATACTCTATCTTGGGGTCCGCAACTTCAAGAACTCAGCAGGAATTTATTCGCATCCTGCGACGCCTTCGCAACTTTCCTCCTACTGCCACCAAAATTGCTCTTGCCCAGTCTCTTCTTCTCCCCATCCTTGACTATGCCGACACCAGCTATCTTGATCTCACGGAGGAACAACTAGATAAACTTGAGCGACTTCAAAATTTTTGTATACGATTCATATTTGGTTTACGTAAGTATGATCATGTCTCCGAATTTCGTACTAAGCTCAAGTGGCTACCTATTCGCTTTCGCCGGAATGCTCACATTCTTTGTCTTCTTTACAGGATCCTGTTCAATCCATCAACTCCATTCTACCTTAAAGAACGTTTTAAGTTCCTTCACACAACACACTCGCGGTCCCTGCGTTCATCAGAAAATCTGCGACTGAAAATAGGTACCGTCCCATACAACAACTTTTAATAATATAATTGCTGCATTTAGTTCGTTTCTATATTTCTATGTATATTTATATATATATGTATTAGTTTATGTATTAATATTATCTACTTATATATACTTTGTGTATGTGTATTTAGTTTATACGTATTCATTACGTAATTTTGTAGGTTAGTTAATTTCCTTTCTATTCTGT
This sequence comes from Pseudoips prasinana, assembly GCA_951640165.1. Classification (NCBI taxonomy): domain Eukaryota; kingdom Metazoa; phylum Arthropoda; class Insecta; order Lepidoptera; family Nolidae; genus Pseudoips; species Pseudoips prasinana. Next base: position 9,597,429 of record OX621241.1, on the reverse strand, counting down.
ACACTATCTTATACCCCTTTTAATATCCATATAAATTTTGGTTCATCCAACTGAATGGTTGCCTGGAAGAGATCGCTTTTAGCGATAAGGCCGCCTTTGCATTAACATTACTGTTATTTATTTTGTGTACTTATGTACTTATTATTATTATTATTTCAGGAAATTATTCCAAAATTGATAAATAATGTTCTAAATTTCCGTGATAATAAAACTCTTAGGTTTTTTTTATCATATTTAAATATTAAGTCTTATGCAAGTTCGCTGTTGACTTTCAATGAACCTTTAACCCCGTTTTTGGTTATTATGTCTCCAATATTACTTTATCGTTGCAACTGCACGCGTGACGCAGTATTTTACATTAAGGTATTCGCCTTGCCACTATATCAGCACATAGTTACTATGCATAAAATGATTTTGGGATATTTCTGTTAAGATAGTTTCTAAGTATCAGCCAGATTTCTAGGAGATACCGATATTCCACCCCACCTCCTCGGAGAGCACGTAGAGCCGTTGGTACTGTACCTGACTTCTTTACGGTCATGTCACTATTCGTACCATCGGATCATGGGAGTGTTGAAATAGAAAGTGCCCCTGTATTGTGCATTAAAATACGTCCCGCGCAGATGGCTAGTCTCCATTAAGACTGACCACTATAGGTTAAATTCGACGAGGAGAAAATTATATCAGCACCCAGTTCATACACGTCTATCTACTATTTCCATTTTTTTTTTGATCACCGCTCGCATTAGGGAATTTAATCGCTGTATAGCGGGGTACTTTACAAACATATAATAGACGGACACAAATTACATCCAGACTCAGAACAATTATTTATGGGTCACACAAATAGTTGTCCGGCGCGGGACTCGAACCCGCGACACGAAGCGGCGAGGCGACTGTCTTACACGTGCAGTCAACATATATACCCACTAAATGCAGTTGATCGGAGTCTGGGTATGTATTGTGCACAATATAGGGATTTAATTTTGTCTGTCTTACAAAGAGAAAAAAAAACTTACGTAAATCACGAATGAAGAAGTTCCAATATGACTTAAAGTCGCCAATATATCCCTGAGTTCTGATCAGTCTGTTCAGATGGTAGAATGACACGGCTACGTCCCGCGGGTCACGCGCGACGTATACCATCTTAGCAGAATCTAGCAGATCAGGGTTCAGTAGTGATAAAGGCATATGTGACTTGATGAACCTGCGAGTGGATATTTCTGATAGCTGCTCTGTCCCCGGTTGGCAAACGAACTCCAAAAGTGCAAGCTTCTTTTCATCATGACTGTTCTCGCTTATAAATTGCTTTTTGCGGTCGGGATGGACACAAATAGAGAATCTGTAACACAAAATGCACAAATAAATTTCATAAAGTACTAGCGGCCCGGTACGTGTTTCGCTACGTATAAGGGATTGGAAAAAAAATATATATTATTAAGTTCATTTATTCAAACAAAAAAATATTTTAAATTGCTAAAAGATGTTGCTTTTACACTTTTTCAAGACTGTTTTTCAATTTTCTCTACGTACAAACCTTCCCTGGACTTCCACGAATAATTCAAGACCAAAATTAAGCCACATCGGTAACGGCGTTGTTGAGTTATAACATTACAACGAAAAGTGGCATTGATTTTTATATATATAGATAAAAGGATGTGCTGATTTTTTTATTGGCAATTGAAAATGTTACTGATTTCCACACATTGTATGTTGGATGAGAAAGAATAGAAATCGGACTGGTCTCTTAATTTCCCTAATCAAAAATCCTTATGTAAGACGTGGTTGGTATTTATCGTGATATGACGCTTGTTATAACACTAAGGAATCATTCTATATATCCAGCAGAAATTTATCTTAAGTACACACCAAAAGAAAATAAAGGAAACATAAAACACCCTTTATGTATTTACGTATATATCTATTTTATTTCTATTAAAGTATCCTACATGACCCTGGCCATGATCTGGGACCAAAGTACTTGAGTTAGACTTATCTAACAAGCTCAATATCGATAGAGTTACGTCGTTTCCTAGCAGTGCTCCTGTGGTCACCTTCTGTCTCCATCATCAGCCACCCCTATGACATAATTATTGCATTTTTATGTAGATATAGATGATATCAGCTTATCCAGCTTATCGGAGACCAGGAAAATGTGTGATTTTCAAAGCCACAGACGTCTGCGTCTGCCGTTTCAGGATTTTTTATTAGTACCTCGGTTTAATAATTATTTTTTTGCTCAGTATTCTAATTTGTATGTAAGTACCAAATGTACCTATTATAATGTTTACCTCACTTTTGAATGTTGTCTTTTTTATTTGAACCCAAATATTTGGACGACGGAAACTATTAAAACTATTATTTTATACTTTTAGTAGATTTCGGAGTTGGTTGCAGTGTCTTGTATTTTAAACATTTTATTTCACTCTTTTACGTAATCTATATCATATTTTACGAAACTTACAAATTCTAGGGCGCCTAACATTTTTCAATCGATTTTCTCATTGACCTATATGTATTCTACTAGACGCGCAATCCCATATTGAGAATTCGCTCACCGAGTTGCAGCGCCCGCGCTGCAAGTCGGTAAGTCAGTAAGCTGGTAAGGCACCTCGCGCACAGCCGGACTGGGACAGAGTTTTTATTTGAAACAGCGTGTCTAGTTATACATATAAGTCAATGGATTTTCACATGATTTATATAGGACTATCGTGCAAATATACCCGTCCGAACAAAACACTCTAAATCGATTACATAACGTCGGAGAAAGTCTTGTCCGTGTCTACCTATAAAAAATAACTAAAAAACAGTAGTTCAATTGAGAACCTTCTTTCCGTTCACAAGTCGATCCGTTTTTTTCCTTTTCAACTCTAATGAGTAGTAGCACGTGGTGGTACACACGGCAACATATCAAGCTATACATTTCCAATATACCTAAGCTGACCTCTCATTGTATGGAAACCCTATACGACGCGAGATCAGCTAATGCTGGAATTGTATAGCTTGATATGTAGCCGTGTGTACTAAGTTGATATCGTCGTTTAAAAGCATAGGATTGGCTGAATGTGTGCAAAACACATTTTACTTTTCGTTCTAGTCGTCCAATAGATTCGCACGACTTATGATAAATTTATATGTGTCTAATCTAAAGGATTGGACTGAAATGTCTATAAAACAACCTACTAGTAAATAAAGCGTAGCTAAATTATTAAAATAAACAGTAGCTAGAATATTTATGATTTAGAATTAATAGTCTAAATCATAAGTAGTCTTGCAAATCTAATGCACAACTTTTCTATTGCTTACATTTTTAATTAATGTTGCCGACATTGGAATGATAAGTAAAATGTGTTTTGCACAATTTCCAATGTCCTTTAATTTCAGTCGGGGACACAACTTATTTATTAAATTTTAGTTTTATAGCATTTTTTGCAATTCAAAGCGTACATTTTAATTCACAAATGGGAAATCATAAATTTAATCGTCCGGTGGGTCTCGAACCAGCACATCACACTAATTCAGGGTAGTCACTTAATAGCTGCCATTAAAATGAAACCAAACTTGTTATTTACACAGACACATAAAGAATGCTTGTTAAAGGACAAACCATTATTTTATAGAGTATGTATTGTATAACACCATGTGAAAATTATAAATACCTTTGTGGCTATTAGGTACCGTAAGGTTTTTATTTTAAAAGGGGGTAATTAGGTTTTAAGGGACGGGTCAATATTTTATTTATGTACTAGCTGTGCCCCGCGGTTTTACCCCCGATAAACTTTATAAATTATCACAGCGTAGGAGCTGTGATAATTCCCGTAAGTGATAACGTGATAATATGTAGCCTATATGTTGACCCGACCTCTTAGTAATATTCATGCAAAATTTTGGGGTAAATCCATGCAGTATTTTTTGAGTTTAGCCCGGACATACAGACAAACAGATAAAAATTCTAAAAACTATATTTTTGGCTTCGATGTCGATTGTAGATCACGCCCCAGGTATCCTTTTAAAAAAAACATTAAATGTACAGTTTTGGCTTTCCTACGATTTTATTATATGTATAGATGACTATTGTTCGCTGGGTTTCTACATCACCCGGTTTACCGTAGGCACCTAGGGTAGTTGGGGCTGGGACTGATTAATGAATAGCACTTACTCTAAGAATGGATAACGCTCAATTAGTGGAATAGCGTTAGAAGTCGCATAATCCAAATCATTTGCCACCATCCAAACAAGTTCTTGAGTCCACGTTGTTCCTGAAAAATATTCGATAAAATTTAGACTATTACCTTATACGGACCTTGTTCATAAAATAATATAAATGAATGTCAACCTCATCGAATTTCGGTCATAGCGGCCAGACTCCATGGAGACATAATACGGACATAATACCAGGTGCACTTCCTAAGGCATGGACTCACTGTCAACTTCCAAAGAGGTGATACTGAGAATTTTTCTTTATGCAAAAATATTAATAACACATTTTTGCCCGACCCGGGGTTTGAACCCATGACCTCAGTATATGCGGTTGAACACGCTACTGCTAGACTGACTAGGCACTAGGCAGCCAGGCTTAGTATATCTAGTAATCCCTCTGTCTCAATGGGACACACAGTCCTATGTAAGTGCAGACGCCAGCACATCAAGCTACCCCAATTTGTCAAAAAAGCAGTGACATTTTGGGGTAGCTGGATGCTAATGCGACGCGGCTTAGTATGCACCTACATTTATATTTTTTAATAATAATAAAAACTGTTTATTGCAATATAAAAAAATAATAAATTCACAAACTTAAGCACTAATCTTATTTTTAGTTACAAGGTTTTTAGGGTTCCGTTGCCAAATGGCAAAAAACGGAACCCTTATAGATTCGTCATGTCTGTCTGTCTGTGCGTCCGTATGTCACAGCCACTTTTTACGGAACTATAAGAGCTGTACTGTTGAAACTTGGTACGTAGATGTAGGTATTCTGTGAACCGCATTAAAATTTTCACACAAAAATAGAAAAAGCACAATAATTTTGGGGGTTCCCCATACATAGAACTGAAACTCATTTTTTTTTTCATTTTACCCATACCTGTGAGATATCTATGGATATGTCTTCAAAAATGATATTGAGGTTTCTAATACCATTTTTTTCTAAACTGAACAGTTTGCGCGAGAGACACTTCCAAAGTGGTAAAATGAGTTCCCCCGCCTGTAACTTCTAAAATAAGAGAATGATAAAATTAAAAACATATATGATGTACATTAACATGTAAACTAACAACAAAAATTGGTTTGAACGAGATCTAGTAAGTAGTTTTTTATACGTCATAAATCGCAAACCGTAATTTACCTTTCATTTAATCAACTGAAATACTTGCTGCTACGGAACCCTTCATGGGCGAGTCCGACTCGCACTTGGCTGGCTTTTTTATTTAAGGAGTTTCTACATTTTTTATCTAATGCTCTAGATGTGCTCATAAGAAATGTAAGTAGAAAAACATAAGCATAAAGCATATTAAAACAATACTGAAGCTGTTTTAATACGCTTTATGCTTATGTTTTTCGTTCCAATCTTATCGACACTAGCTTTTTAAGTCTTGTAAATTTCTAAGTCTTGTTTTTTTACATAAATTGTCTATATTATTGCTTTACTGGGTCAGAATTGCTAAATCCACTTTGTCGAATACACTCAATACTTTACAGTAACGGAACAGTTATTACATTACATTATTTGCCGGTGATCCTTGATCCTCCTACCAATGGATTTGAACTGTTGAAGCTCCCCAATCTTGTCAATTAATCAATGCATAATACATACCCGATCGTGGATAGCTGGTGACGAAAACATCTGACGATCTGATAGGCATGTTATATATTTTGGCGGCCTCTTCTTTGTACTTTTGAGGGAAAAAATATCCTTTGGGTCCAACTCTGACGAAGCCTGTTGTTTCGCCTGAAACAAATATATATCAAAGTTAAAACATATTATAATATAAGAAACATATTGTAAGAATAGTTTTAGATTCCACTCATAAACCAAATGACTGCTATTGATATGAAATGACTGTCTCGCTTAAGAATATTCCATTGGGGAAAGTATTTTTTTAAATTCTATATATGTACTGTGTTTCATTCCAGTGGTTTCCATTAATTGTACGCACAATCATCTAGGATTGGCCGAAAGCTTAAAACCTTTTTAAAAGCTTAATATTTGCCTATGCAACTGAACAATACGCTTTTTCTGCGCCCTATGCGAGCTTCTGCAACTGCGCGCACTTATATTTTGCTCTATCTTAGAATGTGATTGTTTGTCTAATTTAACAGACATTTTTAATTATAGGTGGCGCACTAGGGGCGCAGCGGGAACTTATCAGGAGTAATCTGAACCGAAATCGAAAAATAATAGTCCTGGTCTGGCCATTTTTGTACCCTCCAGAGTCTATCCCTCTAGCCTGGGTATCGGTGGCACCGCACCGCCCTGTTTACGGCACTGTTACTGTATTATTTACTGAATTAAGATAAGAACTATAGCATCTCCAATTTACTAAACTTTGAGATCCTATAGTTCTTAGCTACGTTTAATGACAATATGACCAAGATTCTATACACTTCTTATTCTAGTAGATTATGTACACTACCAGTATATTCTATATCTATTCTATCTACACCGGAAATGTATAGATATTAGTGCAGCTCACTGTACTAATGACATTACGCTGGCGCATATTGCCATAAAACTGTACCGGTATTAAAAAATAACGAAAAGAAATAAGGAAATTTGGTCAGCACTATGGTTTTTACTTTATACTTTTTTTAGTATTACACTAAAGGTTCTGCGCAACAATCGTAACTTTGTAGAATGCAATGACTATTTCGTGAAATTCTCATTCAATTCCAATGCAATTCGTTGTAAAAAATGGGTTTCTATACGGCAGAGGTATTTAAGTAAACGGTGCTTTATAGTTTTGGATAAACTGGTTTAGTTTTGTGCACACCACGTTTAGAACCGCGCAGTCGTCGCGCGTTTTAGAAACGCGCATCGACGGCGCGCTTTTATCCTACAGAGAAGTTTGAATCGATACAAACGCGATGCTAACGCGCGTTTGTATAGCTACAAACGCGCGTTAACGGCGCGCTTAAGAAAAGTGGTGTGAATAGGCCCTTAGTATTGTTTTCTTTTCCCACGTACATAACTATACGTATAGAGTAGGGATGCCTTTGGAGTGAAAGTGCTGCCATAGTTGGTTTAAACATACGGACTAAGTATTCTTAACTAATTTAAAAATAAGGAGGTAATAGTATGTAGGTATGTTACCCGATTTTTCTATTTTTAGTGGACCGATTCCAATATTTTTGTTTCTTCCACAGATAATGCTGAGCGAATGTTCCAATACAAATATTCAATTTGGTTGACGGTTAGAAAATTTTAATTCGGTACTATATTTTTACAATAATAATTACTATGAGGTAATTCTACCCATACTGATATCATCAATTTCATCCTCGTTTACATTCTCACAACAAAAACCAGGGTTATATTATTATGTGGCCTAGATCATAGTTTTGTGAAGAATCTGCTTGTTACGTTAAACAAATTAAATTTGGCCTCAATTAGCAGTTTAACTAAGCGACGGACACCTGAAGGCATTGAAGACTAGATTGAATGCTTATAATAAATAAATATTCGGCTATCTAGCCAAAACTAAACAATTAGAAGACAAGTTCTCTTCCAACCGAGTCACGTTTGGACCACGGTTCAACATGTAGCTGAAGCGAGTGTTCAGAATTCTCATGAGAGATTGTGATTGCACGGACTGCAGGGCACCAACGCAGTTGTCACCGGCGAATATAACTACCCTACCCTAGCTAACAAGCAGGTACAAGTACACACGGCTACATATCAAGCTATACATTTCTAGTATAAGCTGACCTCTCATTCTATGGAAATCCTATACAACGTGAGGTCAGCTTATGCTGGAAATGTATAACTTGATATGAAGCCGTGTGTACAAGCTTTTGATGTACAACACTTTACACTAATGATTTGTTTTGCCGCCCTACATAGAAAATGCATCAATCAGTTGTAATTTTTGAATGGGCAGTTAATATTTTTATTTCAGTATTTTACCTGTTGATGTGTTACACGTTGTTCAGTTTCAAGGGCAAATTAAGGTCCTTTACTTACGTCCACTATTTATACACCTTGTATACGTGGCCATTCTGAATGTATTTCCTGTAGTTTTAGAACTTCACTCAAGTGAAATGTAAAACGGAGTTCAAACTCCGTTTTACATTTTTTGTTTAAAATGGTAATTATTGTATCATCATCATCATGTCAGCCAAAGTACCTACGTCCACAGCTGGACAAAAGCCTCCCCAAACAATGGGGGGGTATGGCATAATCGCCACGCTTGGCAGACGGGTTGGCGATTGCAGTTTGATGGCCATAGTTCACAGAAAAACGCTGCTGCCCGTTCTATGGTAGGTATTCCTTCGGACGATGTCTATGCCCCCCACGTGATGAGGTGGGGTGATGATATTCTATGCCGTTACCACATAGGAATATATACTATATATACAGCAATATCGTATAATAATATCAAAAGCTTGTAAGTCACCATACCTTAAAACATTAAAATTGCAAATTGCAAATTTTAATGTTTCTTCTCAAGTTTTAATTGTTGTTAATGAGGAAGTAGTTATATGCAGATTATCACGAATATAACTATATACTTCTATTTATATCTACACGTTTTCAATTATATTGCACCAATACATTATAGGTATACCTACCAATACTTAGTTGTATTTGGCTACATCGAATGATTATTTTGTTATTGCCCTTGATAAAATAATTACAAACCATATTGTGAGGGGAAATCAATCAGTTCGAGAAACCTTGAGTTCATTTCCGTAGTGTAGAATAGAGAGGTGCCTACCTACTTTTAACAGTGGGGTACTAGTACCTAATGCACTTTATAAGATTCAGGTAAACTCAAGCCCGACTAAATCAGAAATGACCTTAATAAATATATACGTAGAACTCTTGTTCTATAACTAAAGAAACAATATTAAGCGAGTAAAAGAAAAAAATACAATTGGCAGTCTAATCACATGGGTAGGGGACCTCTTTCAGGCAACTAGGTAGTGATTGTGGAAAAACTGTTTAGAGACGGTGGGGATTCTCTGTCTCTTACACGTGAAATTACTATTTGACTGGACTGTTGGTCAATTGTTTAGTGACCCTGACTGCTAAGCCAGACGTCATTCGATCCCCACCCAGGATCTTTGTGTGATGCACCGGAGCAGCATACCTACCCGCGTTCCCGGGGCTCCCCAATCAGGCGGCAAGGGAAGTCAACGGCAGGTTAGGTTTTCCCGCAGACACTTTTTGCAGGTGGCATGCATAGGCATTCCCAATGCCTTGACAAAAAAAAGGAGCTTTGTGTGATAACTACTAATCACTGATGACTCAAAATACAGGTTTTACCTAGTTTGACAGTCAGAGGCCACTCAAGTCTGCTACTTGTACAATCATAGCCATGTTTTATAATCATTTTAAGGCTGATGTAAAGTACGACACGCATCAGCTTACCTGCCTATTGTATTATATTACCACTATGATTGTTATTTAGTTTAATTTTTTTGTAATTTGTAACTGTTTCGATTGAATAAAGTTATTAAAGTTATATAAGCACGATTATTTGTTCTGTGTCTGGGTGTAATCTAATATATAAAATTCTCGTGTCACAGTTTTCGTTGCCATACTATAGAATCGGCCAATATCTATTTTTCATCCCCCTAAATGTCAGGGGTAGTCCACCCCTAAATTTTTTTTTAAATTTTTTAGACAAAGTTTCTAATTTCTATCTTTTTATGATACAACATACAAAAATACATACAATCCCCAATTTTCACCCTTCTACAATCAACCCTTATTTTTTTAGGGTAGGGGTAGAGTAGGGGTAGGGTAGGGTTAGAGTAGGGGTAGGGTAGGGTAGGAGTGGGGTAGGGTAGAGGTAGGGTAGGGGTAGGGTCGGGGTAAGGTAGGGGTAGGGTACTGGTAGGGTAGGGGTAGGATTCCTCTCGAACGAAGTCTTGACGGGTCAGCTAGTTTACCTATAATTTGTCACATCATATCTTTATCAACCTGATATCGTCCATTGCTGGAAAAGTTTTTATAACGTTGCTATTTGGTTGGTTTGCCGTAGTCACCGCGCTTGGCATGCAAGTTGTATACACGATTGCGACGCATTCCACAAAAGTGCACCTTGTACAACAAAGTAACGACGAACTGTCAAATGGATATAGGTATTGATTCAATATGAAATAGATATTCATTTGGTCGGATACCGGAGCCAAATTTTCGGCTAACTGCGAGACCGGATGGCCGAATATGCGGTGGGTATCGCAGGGAGCGCAAGCAAATCGACTCGGGCCATTTTGAATATGCTTGCGGTGAATAATAGTATAAGGTAATTATATTAATATATTATCGCGGGGACTTTACAAGCACGCAATTCACAAACACCCAGACTTTTATGGGTCAAATAAATAGTTGTCCTGTGCGGGATTCGAACCCGAAACAGAAGGACGCCGACGTAGTAGCGAAGCGAGGCGATCACCTTAAACACTCCGCCACGCATGCAGGTCAAAGACCAGTTACTTAGTTGGTTAGACCAGTTGTTATAATAATAATAGTAATTTTATTTCGAATTAATCCATAAAGTGTTATATATAAAAGTCTTATCCTATGTTAGTATCAGGGTTCATTCAAAATTTAAATTCAAATTAAAACAAATATGCAAGTAATAAACAATCATAAAATTAAAATCTGACATTAACCTTCTTTAGGGAATGTCAGGTCATATGTCAAATCTATACTTATAAATAAGAAAATCGTAGGAAAGTCAAAACTGTACACTGAATATTTTTTAAAAAGGATACTTGGGGCGTGATCTACTATCGATATCGAAACCAAAAATATAGTTTTTAGAATTTTTGTCTGTTTGTCTGTATGTATGTCCGGGCTCAACTCAAAAAGTACTGGATGGATTTACTTCAAATTTTGCATGAATATTACTAAGAGGTCGGGTCAACATATAGGCCACATATTATCACCCTATCATCTACGTGGGAGGCGCAGTGATAATTAATAAAATTTAACGGGGGTAAAACCGCGGGGCATAGCTAGTAGATAATAAATAAAACAACCAACAAACAATAAATTTTGATTGAACCCTGGTACTCACATAGGATAAGACTTTTATAACTAACACTTTATGGAGTAATTCGAAATAAATTAATATGACATCTGGTCTAACCGTCTAAGTAATTGGTCTTATTTTAATTAATTTATTTTAATTTCATGAATGCAGGCTCTTAAGTTCTTGTAACAATTGTTCAACAACAATTGTGACATCTAGGTCGCCCAGGCTTAACAGGACTAACCTCTTGATGATTATAAAAAAAATGTAAACCTTGTTTAGTGTTTTTCAGGTCGCGTGACACCCTGACATTGATTAAATTGCTTCTCCAAAGATACAAGAACAAACTAAGAAATGAATTGAAGATTGCTGAACTAGGTCATTAATCATTCAATTATCATTTAAACTACCACTTCAACTATCATTACGATGTAGTTTTCATTTCCAATCAGGGGGGCTATCGCCTAAGTCGTCGATTATTATCAATGGGTATAATTTGTATCTTCATGCAATCATGATTGCATGAAAATAAAATCTAGAGATTATTTGCAATGTGTATTCCATCACACATTCTCGTATATTTTAATAGAGACCAAGTTACGTGACGTAACTTAGTACGTAAAATGTCGCGAAAAAATGTGTTTAAGTGCAGAATGTGTTTTCTACCAAAGAGATTTTTCCTAAGAAATATGGAGATTTCAGCCATGACAGCTTCCCAAGTCGTGTCGTTGTTCGATTTAGGGCATAGCGTGTTGTGGTTGTGGTTGTACGATTGCAATGTATACTTATAGCCTCTCTGCTCTCAATAGAGTGTATCAGCGTTATCGGGAAACTTTTATGTTTCGTAGACGTCTAGGATCTGGGAGATATCGAGTCACATCTGAGCATGATTAGAGTTAAAGTGACGATTTGAGAAACTACCCTAGAACCAAACCGATTTCTGTAACATAAATAGTTTCTAGAATATATATAGAATGTCCATAGAATTTAAATAGAATGTTTGCTGTATGGTGACGGCATAGAATATCATCACCCCATCTCATCCCGTGGGGGCGTAAAATCGTCAGAGGGAATACCTACCAGAGAACGGGCAGCAGCGTTTTTTTGTGAACTATAACCATCAAACTGCGATTGCCAACCCGTCTGGCAAGCGAGGCGAGTATGGCATATTGGAGACGCTTTTGTCCAGCGGTGGACGTACTTTAGCTGACATGATGATGATAGAATGTAGGAATTCTCGACTGACTTTAGTATTGTTTTGATTTTCGCCGCACGTGTGGAGACTGAGATATCGGCAGTAGCAATTAATTGTACCTACGTGGATAACGCCATTCATTCCATCTCGCCAGACCCGGCGCAGCTGCCCCACGATTGACCTTTTTGACGCCATCTTTAATATGTAGTTCAGTAGTATTATATACATTTAAATAAGGACAAGATAATCTGAGAGCCATTGCAAATATGATGCAGTTACCGTGTTATTTTAATATATAAATATGATAATAATATGACTTTGCAAAGGCAATAACCTCAATTGTTCAGCGTTATATTAAATACCCTTGATATGTGAACGACACAGACTGTGAGTAGTGTTTTTATTGTTTTGCATTTGTACCTAAGTACATTCTTAGACCATTTATAGGTAACTAGCTGTAACCCGCGGCTTTACCCGCGTTACCTTTATAAATTATAGCATATATGTTATTCGGATACATAAGCCATATAACTACAAAGTTTCCCCTAAACCGTTCGGTAGTTTTTGCGTGAAAGAGTAATAAACTGTATACTCACAAACTTTCGCCTTTATAATATTAGTGTGATTATTAGTTTTATTTTATAGGTAAAAACTAGCCGTGCCCCGCGGTTTTACCCGCGTTAAACTTTATAAAATATGGCCTATGTGTTATCCTAACTATAAAAATTAGCCTATGTTCTTTCTCAGGGTCTAGACCATCTGTATATCAAATTTCATTCAAATCCGTTGAGTAGTTTTGGCGTGAAAGAGTAACAGACAGACAGAGTTACTTTCGCATTTATAATATTAGTTAGGATTAGGATTGCTAGTACTTATTTTTAGTAGTAGTAATAAACATTTGCCAATGCCGATTCCCCTGTAGTTTTGTCATATCCGTCTGTCTGTCTGCACATAAAAAGCACATCTCACACCACATTGAATAAAAAACATTTCGCAAGAGCTACCTTCCCTAAATGCACGAAATATTATTTTTTATGCATGGAATTTAGTGCAATAAAAAAAAACCCTGTAAAAATACTGGGTATTGCTTAATTTTCTCTTATATAGTACTAGCGTACTAGCCGTGCCCTCAGTTATACCCGCATTAAATTTTATAAATTACTAGATGTGCCCCGCGGTGTAACTCGCGTTAAATTTTATAAATTTTCTTTGCTATAAACCTCACGGAGCCCGAGACCTTTCCAACGAATGCAAAACCGTGGAAATCGGTTCGTGCGTTCTGGAGTTATAGCGTCAGGAAGGAAAACCCGACTTATTTTTATATAGTAGATAGACTTAAGTGTTATTCGGATATATAAGCTATATTACTACAAAGTTTCATCAAAATCCGTTCGGTAGTTTTTGCGTGAAAGAGTAACAAACATCTATACATCTATATACACCAACAAACTGTCGCATTTATATAATAGGTCTTTACCTATGAAATTGCCGTTTTGTATGAAAAAATTTAAACGAATTTTTTTCATGAATTTTTTTATTTGTATTAATCGAAGTAATCACCCATGCAATCAATGCATCTTTGCCATCGCAGTGGCAGTTTATTGATGCCCTTCTTAAAGAAATCAGCTGGACGGGAGGCAACAAATTCTTCAAAGGCATTTTGTACTGCCTCTCGGGTATTGAATTTTTTTCCCGCCAAGAAGTTATCCAAATTCTGGAAAAAGTAGTAGTCTGTAGGCGCAAGGTCTGGTGAGTAGGGCGGATGACGGAGAGCTTCCAACCCCAGTTCTTGCAACTTGGAGACCGGCTGCTGTGCAGTATGAGGTCGCGCGTTGTCGTGCAGGAGCAGCGGAGACGAGCGATTGACCAATGCTGGTTGGAGATGCGCCAGCTTCTCCATCATTGTGCTCAGTTCTTCACAGTACACATCTGCAGTAATGCTCACCCCGTTTGGTAAGAAGCTGTGATGAATCACACCGGCGCTAGACCACCAAACAGTGACCATCACTTTTCTAGGGGTAAGTTTTCGTTTAGGGCATTGTTTAGGTGCTGAACCAGGATCCAACCAACTTGCTGAGCGCTTGCGGTTATCAAACAGAATCCATTTTTCATCGCAGGTAACAATGCGGTTCAAAATTCCTTCATTTGTGTGTCTGTTGAGCAGTGCAAGGCACGTCTCGACGCGTACTTCGCGCTGGCGATCATTGAGTTCGTGGGGCACCCATTTGTCAAGCTTTTTTACCTTGCCAATTTGACGCAAATGGACCAATATTGTTTTGACGCTAACGTCGAAAGCTGCTGCTAATTCAGCCGTAGATTGTGTATCATCAGCTTCCACAACCGCCTTTAACCCTACAGTGCATGATTTTTTTTTCAGCAGCGAAAAAAATCAATGCGATTTTAAATAATAATCCTTATTTGGGAAAAATAGTAAAAAAAATCGCAACCCATTATCTACCTATGAAATTCAGGTTTTGTAGTATGACCCACATGTGTCACAAAATGCAATGAGTAGTGAATATGTACCTTGTATGGGATAGTGTAGAAATGATACAAATTCGTGTTTATTAATTACTTTAATAAAATAATAGTAAAAATTTGACAGAAAAACACGTAATAAGCTGTTGTAGTCTTAAAATTGACAAACTTAGGAATATAAACGAGATCAAAAGTAATTAAAAATAGTAATATCATGAACATGGTAGTGTATTATCTACTTGTGAAAGGACATAAAGCAGTTCTTGTCCTTATTTAGACAAAGTGCAACATTGCATTTCTGGCAAGTTACAAAGGACTTTCCTTTACATCCTGGTAACTTGCAACGCTGCCTAGGATTAGACCAAAACGGAAAGTGGTCAAAACCATCAATCCTAGAATCACGGGGTGGTACATTGGCTTTCGGTTTTCTCTTCTTTCGTTCTTCTAGCAAATCGGATATCAATGATGGTCGCCCTCTCTTCCGAGTAATGGATGGCCCAGACAGACACAGAGCTTTTGCTACTTCCATGCGAAATTCACGTAATTTCAACATTTTAGCATTGCTTTTTCTTTGCTCTTCAACCCTTTTGTATAAGAGCCAACTGTTTATGATCATCATATCCAGTAGGTGATAAAATAATCGCATGTACCATTTCCTTGTACGCATTTTTATTTTATGTTTGCCAATAAAACAGTCAAGTAGATCTACTCCACCCATGTGTCGGTTATAGTGCTGAATAATGTTAGGGCAGTCGATGTTCACATAACGTTTAGTTTTCTTACAAAACCGTCTAACACTTTTTTTAGGTTGCTCGCCGACGAAAGAAGACGCGAGAACAACTGGTTTATTGTCGAACCACATAACTGTCACAACTGGTATACCCTCAACAGTAGTACTCCACTCTTCTGAATATCCGCGTAGTTTCTTGGCTTTGGTTAGTTCTTTATGGGAGGGTATCTGTATGTTTTTTCCCAAGCGACCTTTATTTACTGTACCTAACGTGTGTATTCCTAGTTTTGCTAAATAGGAAATCAATTCAGGTGATGTATAATAGTTATCAAAGAAAACTTTATAATTTTCTTGCTTTGGAACACATCGACATAGCCGTACTACAATGTTACTACTTGCGCCTAAATCAGGTTCATCTGGCAATCTCAGTTCAGGATTGTTTTCAGTGCCAGAATAAATTTCAAAATCATATGCAAAGCCAGTGTCATCGCATAATACTAGTAACTTGTAACCCCATTTATGGGGTTTATTCGGAAGATATTGACGTAAAAAGTTACTGGCTTTTGTAGCACACATTTGCTCGTCGACCGAAAGCGTTTCTTTTTTAGGTATCTTCTGACATTTTTTTCTCAAAGTTTCGAGAAGAGGTCGTATTCGAAACAGTCTGTCATGTCCAGGTTCACCTCTTGGTTTATAATTTTCATTATCATTAAAATGTATAAAACTCCGCAATTTTTCAAAATCTGACAGAGTCATAGTGTTGTATATTAGTGGAACACCTAACTCTGAGTTCCACAACAAGCGTATATTAGAAAGCGGTACTAGTCCCAACAAAATACATATACCGAAATATTTCTTCAGCTGTATCTCTGTTACTACGTATGGCTTAGAGGGATCTTTCTGAACACTATACTTGGTAGATTCCTCGGCAATATGATGTAGTAAATCGGAATCAAAAAAGTACAAGAAATACTGCAGAGGTGTTTCGAAATCCACGAAAGGTGCTTCTAGGTTGTCATTACCTCTAAAAGGAGTAGGTAGTGATTCAAAAGTACATCTGCGCCATAAATATCTTCTCTTATTTCTACTAGTTCTGACAATCGGGTGAGCTGATTGCACTAGAGAGCGACTTGAGTGTCCTTGTTGTGACGAACGTCTAGTTCTAGTCGAAGACGGCGATGAACTGGATTCAAGACCATTTATTTGACCAGAAGTGCTGGGCTGAGGTTCTCTGTTGGTACTTTCCGTAATTAAATTCGAGGTACTTGCCTGTAACGCATATGCATCTAAGGTTTCTTCTAAGAAATCATCCTGAAGTAATTGAGGAGTTCCTACTACCTCATCCATCACTAAGTCACGAAGTGTGATCAGTTCATCGTCGCTATCCTCTTCAGACGCTTCCAGTCCATCTTCGCTTCCCGAAGGTACGTCCAAAAGGGACAGAATATTCTTTTCTGTCAATGATTTATGAGGCCTCATCTGTGAAAAAAAAATGTTTTTATCTAACCGTTTTGCATGGTGTGACATATCAGTCACATAAAATAAAAACTCAATATTTTACACAATATTTATCAAAATCATTGAAAACTAACTTTATGGTAAAACACAAACATAAACTTACCTCTATAAATTATTATAATTACAAAACACGACTTTTTTTTACTTTTTTAGGAATATTGAAAATCACGTAGAACAACTTTTGTCTAACTGCCTGCAGATTTGAATTAAAATCAGTGTTTAGTACACTAGCGCCACCGAGTCAAGTTTATAAACGATATTGTATAGTAGTTTATACTTCATAATTTCAATACCTGACGATAGATGGCGCTAATATAAAATTACGTATTGAAATAATCGCAATTTATGGTATGACCCAGATCTGTCACACCATGCGCTGTAGGGTTAATTCGTCATTGTCGACCAAAGTCTTCGGACGACCGCGAGGTTCATTTTTCAGGTCGAAATTTCCAGAACGGAAGCGAGCAAACCAATAACAGGTGGTGCGTTGGTTTGTAGTGTTAGCTCCGTAAACGTCGTTGATGTTGCGTGCCGCTTGTGCCGCGTTGCTGCCACGACGGTACTCATATTCCATAATTACTCGAATTTTTAACGTATCCATGATGACGAAAAAGATTGAAATGCGATGAAAATGTAACACTAATCAATAAAGAAATGACTACTTTTGGAAAAAATAATCCATGTTTTTAAAATAAAATTAATTTGAAATTAGAATTCTTAGCCAAACAAAAATTATTTTGATTTGAAATGGCCAGTACTGCAGAACGGCAATTTCATAGGTAAAGACCTAATATTAGTAGGATTTTATAGTAAGGTATAAAATAGGATTACGATTATGATTAAATATTATTATTAATATTTAATCATAAGCTTTATGATCTATTTGTATTGTTCTGCGCACTTACCATTTTGTCATTTTACACTACGATATGTATTAATATGTGATTAAGGTGTTTTTACTTATGTGTATTGTTCTGTGGACTTGTCATGATATCATTACAAGATACAAGACTATGATATGTGTTAACTTTTGATTAAAGTTTTATTACTTATTTCTATTGTTCTGTGATATAATAAAAATAATATCCTGGGACATTATTGACACAGCGCCATCTGATCTCAAACTAAGCAGAGCTTGTACTACGGATACCAGATAACTGATATACTACATATACTACTTTTCTTTTGTAAATACATATTTATAAATATAATATAATACACTATATATTAATACACCCAGATAATTACACCCAGACTCAGGACAAATAGACATGATTATGCATGCAAATATTTATCATGTTTAAAATTAATGATATATGAATTTTATTTAATGGCATTTCACGTTATCCATATAGGTACAGACGCCAGCACATCAAGCTACCCCAATCTGCCAAATTTCTTCAATTGAAAGTGAAGGAACCTTGTGCTTTTGTGATAAAGTTGAACATCTATAAAAGAAATTTGAATTTTTAAACGGATGAGCGACAGTTGTTATAAACATCTGTAACATCCCTGAGCCCACCCTAAAGGCGGGAGTCTTTGGGGTGGTCTAAAAGGGGACCTTTAGCCCTGGCGCGGGTGACCTAGTTTTGTAGTTTTATTTGCTAGATGACTTGAGCCCCTATCGTCTGTTGAAGCACCAAAAGCTAGCTAGCTCTAGACTAACTGTAAAAAAAAAAACAAGCCTTGTCTAACAAGAACGTCAATTGGACTGTTCTAATTTGTGTATTTTCTGAATGCGTATTGTTTCTTGAGGTGCATACCTAAGACTTTATCTATCTATCACTATGCATGCAATCATTTTCGAATATCCATAATCGCTTGCAATAAATCGCTGATACCGACTGATCACCTTTATTTTATACTAGCTGACCCGACAGACCTTGTCCTGTCTTAACGATGACTATTAACGCACGCTATCTGTCAATACTATGTCAAATAAAAAAAAGTTACATTAAAAAAGGTTATATTGTCCAAAGCGCTAAGGTTAGATTAGAAATAATATTTGGTTGTGAAGTATTCTTAAATTTTCTTATTTTCCGCGCAATTTTAAATTCTTTTTTTTACATAAGAACGTTCTCCTGACAATAACAAACACAATAAAAAAAGAAATAGTGAAATCGGTCCAGCCGTTCACGCGTGATGTCGTGACAACGGAAAACGGGTTTCATTTTTATATATATAGATATTTACTTATTTATTTAACTTTCCAGCTGTATCCGACATGCTATTCTCTGTAAAGAATAATAAAGTAAATAATATTAATTATAATAGTTTGGGATCAGATGAACGTGTGCGAATAATGTCCTAAACATTATTCACACACGCTCATCTGATCCCAAACTAAGCAGATCTTGTACTATGGAAACCAGATAACTGATATACTACTTTTCTTATGTATGTCGCATAACCATAGCTGTTCCTCTACAAATATTATACAATAAAAGTCTGCATGAAGGGTTTCTTCCAGAAATATGGAAGTTGGCAAATGTAACACCCGTTTTTAAAAGTGGCAAAAAGAACGATGTCACTAACTACCGTCCGATTTCACTTCTGTGTACCTTATCAAGAGTACTTGAGCGTTTAGTACATAACTATATATATCCTTACTTACACAATATAATAATTCAAGAACAACATGGGTTTGTAAAGAAACGTTCAACAATTAGCAACCTAGTATTATATGTAAATTTTTTGTTTGAAAGCATGGACAGGCGCTCTCAAGTAGACACTGTCTATACAGATTTCTGCAAAGCTTTTGATAAGGTGGATCATGTGTTACTACTACAGAAGCTCGAATTTAATGGAATCCGTGGTAATCATTTGCGATGGTTTACGTCCTATATTACAAACAGAACTCAAAGAGTTATTGTTAATGGTTTGACATCTGACAACATTATAAAAGTAACTTCTGGAGTGGCCCAAGGCTCAATCTTGGGACCCTTACTTTTTGTTCTTTTTATTAATGACATAAAAGATTGCTTCAAGAACACAAATTTTTTACTATATGCAGATGATCTAAAAATATTTCGTGAAATCACCTGTTTAGATGACTGTCTTAAACTACAAGACGATTTGAATCGCTTGACTTCCTATTGTGTAGTTAACAAACTTCACTTAAGTCTCCCGAAATGTAAACATATAACTTTTACAAAGAAAATTAATACCTTTTCTTTTTCCTATGTCCTTGACAGTAGTTCATTGGAGAAAGTTAATATAATAAAAGATTTGGGCATACACCTCGACAGCAAGCTTCATCTGGATATTCATATAAATCACATTGTAAATAAAGCTTATCGGCTATATGGCTTTGTGATGCGTACTTGTAAAGTTTTCAAGCGCCATTCCTCTTACCTTCTGCTATATAAATCCTTGGTTCGGTCGCAGTTGGAGTATGCAGCATGTGTCTGGAACCCTTACTACGCTAAATACAACCATCAAATTGAGTCAGTACAACATAAGTTCTTGCGTTCTATGAACTACCGTTGTTTTCGCGCTAAGTCCTCCTATGATAATCTTTTACAGAAGTTTTCTTTGCCTAAACTAGAGTTGAGAAGAATGTTTTCGGATATTATGCTCTTATATAACGTCTGCCACCATCAATTTGACTGTAATAAGCTGTTAAATCAAATATATATCCGTATACCCTATCGTTCGACTTCATTACGAAGCACTCGGAAAAATTCTTTGTTTGCACCTAAACCTTGTAAAACTAATGCAGGTAAACGCTGTCCATTACGAAGGACCATGAATTTGTATAACACAAATTTCACTGATGTGGAATTCTTTGCAAGTTCACCGTCAAGCTTTAAAAGAGAGATTACTGAAATAATATTTTCTTCATAAGGACTTGCTCCATATGAAGTGTATAATAACTATTTATATTTTGTATAACTGGATGAATATTTTTATTTAAAGTGTTCTTTAGTACAGTAGTATAGTATAGTATAATGATTGTCACTTCTGTCATACTACTTCAGTGTAAAGGATATACATTGGGTACAAAATTGTAAAAATAATGTGTGGACGACGGGGCTGGTTCCACTGTAAGTTACTTTTAGCATTTAAGTTATGTAATATATACCCTCAGTGTAACTGTTTGTTACCTAAAAAAAAAATAAAAAAAAAAAAAAATAACTAGTGGACGTAACTTAAGGGGTGCTATCTAACGTTGTTTGTATATAACCGAATTAATAAAATAAACAAAATTAGTTTGTGATGGTTGTTCTTATAAACTATTCAGCTGATATTTAAGTTATTCTTGTATCTATGGAAAATTATCATTTTTTATTTCGCATCTTGGTAGACTACACTTTGTTTAACACACCAACAGTTCAGTGTCATTTCGACTTAGGTACCTCATCGTTTTGACAAATTAATAATAATTATCAGTTATTATGTTTTCCTTATCTTCATGGTTGGGTCGATGTTCCAAAAGAAATCAACTGATAAGGACAAAACCAATAGACTGCCTATTCGTTCTGGTAATTGGTTAGGCAATTGGTAAGGAGAGAACCAATAGACTACCTATTGGTTCTGTCCTTACCAATTGCCTTGGTCTGACAGTAGATATAATTTATGTCATTAAATTGAACCTTTTATAAAAAGTAATTAATCAATGAAGTTCTAAGTAATACAACTGAACTAATTATAATGTAATTGCATTTATTTCTAATATAGACCTTATTGAAAGAACAGGGCATTTTAGTTGAGTCAATTTCGTTTTGGCGCGAAATAATAATCACACTAATATTATAGAGGCGAAAGTTTGTGAGTGTGTATGTTTGTTACTTATTCAAATTGAGTGTAGTTATATATTTTAATTAAATTTGGTATGGAGTTAGCTGACACCCTGGATTAACACATAGGCTATAATTTATAAAGTTTATCGCGGGAACGCTCCGGGGCACAGCTAGTGGAAAATAAGTAATACGTCAGAAACAGCTGACGACCAATTATGAGCACCGGACTTGACAAGCAGGTTTAAAAGTTTGACAGTTCTATGCATGCCTACTTCTTTTAATACTGGTAGAACAAACAGCAATGTAACAACATTTAAATTAGTTTAGTCGCGTAAAGAGAAGAATGGCTAGGTAATATCTGTGTTACGAAACTGACTGAGGGACTGGATCAAGCATAAATAGTATCAATCAATAATATTACGGTAAAATATCTCCGGGATCTCCAGTGGTAATGGGCGTCCCACAGGGGTCAATTCTGGGCCCATTTTTGTTTTTAATTTATATAAATGACTTACCTTACTACGTAAGGGATAAGCATGAGATTGTGTTGTTTGCAGATGATACTTCCCTGACGTTCAAAATAAACCGACAATTAAGCAATTTTGACGATGTTAATGATGCAATCTCTAAAGTTGTTCATTGGTTTAATGCCAATAATCTTGTGCTTAATGATAAGAAAACTAAAGTCATTAAATTCACTACACCGAATGTGAAACAGGCGACAACCAATGTACAACTTAATGGAGCTAGGTTGGACCCTGTTGAATCAACTGTGTTTTTGGGTATCACTATTGACTCAAAGCTACAATGGAGCCCACAAATAGAAAAACTGTCCGGCAAATTAAGTTCTGCAGCATATGCAGTGAAAACTATTAGACGGCTGACTGATGTTGACACAGCTAGAATGGTTTATTTCAGTTATTTTCATAGTGTAATGTCCTATGGAATTCTTCTCTGGGGTAGCTCTGCTGACATTGACACCATATTTATATTGCAAAAAAGAGCTGTAAGAGCTATCTATAATCTTGGCCCGAGAGTGTCTCTAAGAGAAAAATTCAAAGAGGTCAACATTCTAACTGTACCATCTCAGTATATATATGAAAACTTACTATATGTGCATAAGAATATCGATTCCTTCTGTAAAAGGAGCGATACACATAATGTAAATACTAGATATAAGAATAATCTCATACTGCATACTACCCGTCTCCACAAAATAAGTAACTCTTTTATAGGGCAATGTATAAGATTCTATAACAAACTTCCCAATGATATTAGAGAATTGTCTACGAATAAGTTTAAAAGAATTATTAAAGCCAAATTGTGTAGCAGGGCATATTACAAAATTTCTGATTATTTAAGTGATAAAAGTGCTTGGGATGGAGTTGTTCTGAGTCAACACACATGATTGTAATTAATCTTAAGTATATTTTATTTTAAAAAAGGATTCCTACTGAGTTTTCTGGCAGTGTTTCTCAGTAGCTGCCACGTCATGCACTGCACGGTAGGGTAAAAAAAATATGACGATTCCACATAAATGTAAAATTTTTACGGAATAAAGTTACTTTGACTTTGACTTTGACTATTAATAACCTACTAATTAAGTATGGCACTACGCCATACCCGATGGATCCTGCACAAACCTACGATACGATCGTATCCAGTGGAAGCGGTCACGGGATATCTATATATGTATCTACCAGACAACGGGTAGTCGTTTCCCTCTAAGTCGCAAGAACTCAAGTCCATCATACCGCTATCGTCAACCCGTCTGCCATAGTTAGTGACTATGGCTTATATATTTTGGGGATGCCCTGGTTCAGCTGTGGGCCTCTTTCTGATGATAATTTGTAATGATGGAATGAATAACTAAGTATTTCATAGATTTTTTTCCGATTGTGGTGCTCAACTTTAAGTGTACTATAAAATAGATGGAACACTTTGTATTTACCAAGTGTTCTATCTATTTTCGACGTCGAGAGTTTTATGCTCTTTTGCAAATGTAAAAGAGCATAAAACTCTATTTGTTAAAGCTAAAGATAAATACCCCAGATATAAAAGAAATCCAGAAAGAATAGTTTGCCAAAATTCCAAGAACCTCACTATTTCTCAAGAATAGTTACACGATGTGTAGCAAGATCTATAATAAAACTCTAGATGTAATAAAAGAAATGCCATTAAAAACTTTAAAACAATTCAATATCATGGTTAGGAAACAGAGAAAGCGTTTTACTCGGTAACTGAATTTATGGCATAACTACTTTAATTATAAAAATTGTAATAATGGTGTAATAATAATAATGTAATTATAGTTAATATTTGAATGTCAATCACATTGACTAAAGTTGTAGATAATGACCTATGCTAGAACGTTATAAGATCAATTTAATTTACCAACTTTTCTGAGAGTAAAAATATTGTAAATTTTAAAAATATTATATTATTTACATTGATATTGGACGATTTGTGTAAATGTGAAGAAATGAATTGAGGTCATATCCGTCAACGCGTTGTTGCTTCTATGCCCTATGTGATGTTAAAGCAAAAGGCCCGCTTACAACTGCTTTCTATCTTGACATACGAAGAATTGGAAAGTATAGTTAAACAAAACCATTTCTAGCCTAAACCTTCCGTAATTGGCTTACACATATCATACACAGTCACATTATACATACACACTCTCCCCCACCCGTACACATGCAATTGTTTATTAATTAATAATATATTTCTTTTTTTATTATACACACGGCCATCTGATACTTTTCTTTTCTCTTACATACTTATATAGATAATTGTACTCAGACTCAGGATACAGAACAGTCAAGTTCATGGACACAAATGTCTGTCCTTGGTGGGAATCGAACCCACGACCTGGTGCTCTACCGGCTTAGATGCCGAATATCGATTTGTTAAATGGCGTTAAAATAAATACAGGTTAAAAATTCCTTAATCATGCCGATTTAACGGGCTTCCATGAGCACATGTAACGTCATAAATGGTCTGGAATCGATTGTCAACGTTGAAGCCGATTATTGATTGATTAAATCATTTTTAACCTGTATTTATATGAACGCCATTCAAGTAATCGATGTTCGGCGGCATAGCCGGTAGAGCCCTTGGTTCTCTACCAGCTAAGTCGCCGAACATAGTTTTCGTTAATGGCGTTCAAATAAACAAAGGTTAAAAATTACTTAATCAACCGTTAAATCGGTTTCCATGACCGCATGTGACGTCAGAAATGGTCCGGAATCGCTTGTCAACGTTGAAGCCGATTTAACGATTGATTAAGTCATTTTCAACCTTTATTTATTTGAACGCCATTCACGAAAACGATGTTCGGCGACTTAGCCGGCAGAGCTGTAGCGTGAAAGCCAACCACAACTATCTTGGTATCTAACGCTCTGTCTTCCTCTTAGAGTTGTGTAATAGCTATGGCCCAGTTGTCAACTAATTTGCACAATTTAACCGTAATTCTTAGGTTATTGTTTTTTCATTAGTGCTCATTACTATCCCACTGTAGGGCAAATTTAGAAATAGAGGTATGTTCTTCAGTTGTCTCGTTGTCACAATACAAGCTCTTCCTAGTTTCGGATCAGTAGTTTGCTGCCGTATATTTTTATTTATTTAATACATAAAATTTCAATTAATGTATTAAAATAATAAATTTTATTATTTTGAGACCCCGAATTCTTATGCCTTGACCGTCGGAGTCTATATATTCCGTACGTTTATTTACACATAATATTATACGTAGTAAACTTTCACTCAAGATTTCTCTTTCTAAAATAATACCACAGATTATTTTTCCATTGATATTAAATCCAGTTCGGCGAGAAGATGGTTTCAATCAATTAATTTCACAGAATGGGGGTTATCGGGAATAACCCCTCGCCTATCTATAATATGAAGTCTGGATGGTATGGAGCGTGGTCTTCTTATGGTATGAATTATGAACATACGCTATGCTCAATTAATACAAACAAGTATATTACATTATTATGGCTACCTTAAACTAAATTTAATGACAAAGTTCAATAGTCTGGGTACCCCGAGAATTCAAGATGATATTTAATACTTGTAGTTTTGAGTTTTGTATCTACTTGTTTCAATTTGTTTAATGCTAAGAAATTTTATTTCTTTTTTACATAAGATAATTTTAACTTTTGTTCTGTATTGGCTATTGGTCTTTGATAATTATTCCGCTGCGACACATAAACATCTGTGCAGTAGACAAGCATTACAATTTTATTCGATACTTCTATTTAGGGTTCGGTTGGTTTTACGTACAGTTCAAAAATTAACTACTATATGTTTTTATACTGTGATAAAACTAATGCTTTGTTCATCCATATTCATTAGCCTTTTTATGACTCTTATGAGATATGTTGCAACTTATACAAGGTATAATCATTACGTGGCAGGTATTATAATAACAATTTGTATAATAATGACACAAATATATTTTGATATATTAAAATCTTTAAAACTATATTCAATATAGACTCCCAATGAGTAAAATGTCATCAATATGTTTTTAAAAGTGAAAGTAGGAATATCCCAGTTTTACACGTGATACTTTTCCTGGGCATGTTTAGTAGGTAGGTAAGCTATTAAACATCTAAACACGTTCGGAATACCGTGGCACCCCTCACTGACCCATTCTTCCTAGGTTGCCAGACCTGGCACAGATTACTGGCAACCTGACTTCCACACGAAAAAAAGATGTAGATATCAAAATGTAATTATTGATTTCATTTTAATAATTGAATAATGATTTAAATTACCATCCCGAAGTTGCTATATGTAGAGCCATTTAGATTGGTCCAAGAAAAGTATTTGTGTTGCCCGTCCCAATATCAGTTATATCTATTAAATACTATATAGTGTGTGTGTCCTCCAGGCCGAATTTTAACTACGGCGGCCAGTCTCAATGGAGACTAGCCAAGTGCGCAGGACATATTATAGTGCACAAGTGTGTGTGCAAACACAAGGGCACTTTCTATTCCATCATGTTCCGATAGGACGTCTATCGACACGACCGGAAAGAGGTCAGGCACAGGACCGACAGCTTTATGTGCTCTCCGAGGCACGGGGGTATAATACCGCCAACTCCCAGACTTCGGGCTGATACTGAGAATTTTCTTTTAACGGAAAAATACCAAAATCACTTTTTGGCCCGACCCGGGATTTGAACCCAGGACCTCATTATCTACGGTTGAATACGCTACCGCTAGACTAACGAGGCAGTCAATTATATAGTATTGTAACGCTTAACGACTACACCTTCCATTCTTTAGTATAAGTATTAAAAACTCATTAAAATGCTTCTAACCGGCGTAGGTCGCTTAGATGCATTCATTGCCTTAGGGGAACGATCTTTGTGGAATAGATATTTGTGTGTTTACTAAATAGTTGATATAGGTAAGTATTGAACAAAACTTATTGATTTTCCTAGCTATTAAGCATTTTTATGTTTTTTTTATTATGTGTCGTTTAAACTAGGAATCAAATCGATTCAATCTATTTTTAATATTCCTCTAATTTTGACAATTAAATTTAACAATGAAAAATATTAATTATATTTATAATTAATATTTTTCATTGTGTTTTACAGTACTAGCGACCCCGGGACGGTACTCTAGATATGTAGATAGAAATATATATAGATTAGTATTTTTAGATTTTAGATTAGTATTAGGATAAATTAGTATTTATTAATTAGTACCGAACCTGTAAACGGTTAAACTGAGGTTACTATGATAGTTACGACTTAATAACTCACGGATTTTTTGGGTAATTGTGAGTACTATAAACATATAGACACCTTTGTTATTAATCATAAATATTTTTAGCAATGCTCGCAAAAAAAATACTTTTATATGTAGAGATCTCTAATTAAAAAAGGAAATTATCTAATGTCACTCGCTGATATTGTGGCTGTCTATATGTGAAAGAGTTTAAAAAATCAGTTAGATAGTTCTTGAGTTCATCCATTACAATTAAATAAAAAAAATAAAATAAAAAATTCTCGTTATAATTATATTTCAGAATTAGGTTACGTAAGCTGTAGTCCCTAACATGTGTAGCAAAACTCTGCTCACTATCATTGCCAAGTGAGATTTAAGTCTCTAGAAGTCTGAAAGAAAGACGAACAGCTAGTTACTGCGCCCAAGATCCTCTGTGGAGAAATTGACGTCGCGCCGTGTACACCACGCCATTCGAGAACTGCCACTAAACTTTGTCCTAATTACTATCTGCCCGTAGTTTGTTGTGATGTACCAGATGCATACTATTTGTTGTACTCGTATGCCGTACTGTATCTCAAATTAACTCTTCAATTCCTCGCATTCTCACCACATTCAGCGCTCTTATGGATTTTGACCCTGGTTATGACCTGTTCGCGGACAAATGCAAGACGTGTTTGTCAGTGTGCCTGAAGTTTTGTAAGATGACTGTATTTCATACATTATTGTATTAATCTGCGGCAGTACTAATAAAGTAAGATGAAACCATCTGCCTCTACTATCGCGATTTAACGAGCGAAAAGCAATTTATTATATAAAAGCATCTTAATTGCGTTATGATAATGTAGAATGGATTGTGTAATTCGAGTCTGACTGAACACACGCTGCGGTGGCGGAGCGGTTAACGCACATGGGGCCGGATTCCCCGTGGTTCGTGGGTTCGATACCCACCCGTACTTAAATGAATACAACACATTTTGAAAATACTACTAAGAAGAAGCTGGTAAAGTATTATTACCTTAAAGATAACGTACACGCTTTGTTTTTATTTTCATGAAAGTTAATACGAAAAGGACACCAAGAAATCGAATGGGCCCTAGGCCTCGGGAGTAGGTATATCTGCGAACATCATCAGATCATATTTATCAAAATCAACAACACCTGTCAGCTGCAAAAAGTTCACAGCTGGTCAAAAGCCTTCCCAGTGTTAATTAAATCAATTCGGAGGAAATGCCATAATTGTCACGGATGCAAGACGTGTCGGCGATTGCAGTATATTCATATATGTTCATAGTACCTACTCAGAGAGTCTATATTTATCCCTTGGCCTATTTACAACTAGAAGTGTTGATAATAAATGAAACAATATTTAGTGTGTATTTCGAATCTGTAGTTTCTTCGATTACTTACATAAATACTTATACACGTAGTTGGACTTCATTAGTCTGTCTGTTCGTCAAAGTGATATATTATGACAAGTGCCTTCGATTATAGTCTAGAAGTAGAATGCTCAACACCAGATAATAAGTCTTTAGGTCGGACCAAAATGTATAATTGTAAGAAAAAAGTAAGTTCTCAAAATTCTCAGGTCTAGAGTCAGGAATTCGTTGGTATTACACCTACTTCCTACTAATACTATAAATGTGAAATGTTGTGAGTATGTCAAAGTCAAATTCAAAAATTATTTTTCCGTAAAAATTTCACATTTAAGTGGAATAGTCATTTTTTTTACCCTATCGTGCAGTGCATGACGTGGCAGCTACTGAGAAACACTGCCAGAAAACTCAGTAGGAATCCTTTTTTAAAATAAAATATACTTAAGATTAATTACAATCATGGGTGTTGACTCAGAATAACTCAATCCCAAGCACTTTTATCACTTAAATAATTAGAGATTTTATAATATGCCCTGCTACACAATTTAGCTTTAATAATTCTTTTAAATTTATTCGTAGACAATTCTCTAATATCATTGGGAAGTTTGTTATAGAATCTTATACATTACATGGATGTATAGATGTATGGATGTATGGACGTATGTTACTCTTTGACGGAAAAGCTACCTACCGAATAGATTTTGTTGAAATTTGTAGTAATAGGTATAGCTTATATGTCCGAATAACACATAGGCTATAATTTATAATGTTTAACGAGGGTAAAACTGCGATGCACAGCTAGTAAATCATTAATGTTTGAAAGTTATGATAATACAGATAAATATAATAATGTGAGCTTTATAGCATTATGTCTAGTATCGGCGGTTAGAATGCAATTAAAACTATCTATTCAGACACACGCAAGCCGCTGAGATCTTAATTGTGTGTTGGAAAATAACCTTTAAATGCATCAGCTAAGAATTCAATTATGGCTATGCAAGAACCCACATATATATCTATAAAACTTGTAAATATGGACGACGTATATGTTTGTGTGCATTCCAATTATTGTGATGCATACTTTATCAGCAACTATTTGTCTCAGTGGCGTAAGGTAACCAGTAAATTGTGGTGAGGGCCAACAGCACTCCACCAACAATCACGTTCGTAATAAGCACGAACTTCTTAAATAAACTATGCAGATTTTTTTATGACTTATGTATACTTCTCGAGACTCTCATGACTTTAATGTCATTAAATAAAACAATGAAAAGTACCAACGTGTCTCATATTATAACAGATCCAGAAATCTTCATAGTCTATGGCAAAATCTGGATGGTCATAAAATAAATTACAATGAGTATGTTTTTAGAATTAACAAAGTATTGAGGGTCACCGTAGCCTAGTTGGTAGTGCTCCTGCCTACGAAGCTGGTGGTCCTGGGTGCGAATCCCGGTAAGTGCAAATATTTGTGTGATGAGCACGAATATTTGTTTCTAAGTCATGGATGTTTTCGATGTATATAAGTATTTATCTATCTATATATGTATGTATATCGTCGCCTGTTACCCATAGTACAAAATTTGCTTAGTTTGGGGCTAGGATGATCTGTGTGACATTGTCCCTAGATATTATTATTATTATTGCAAATAATAATAAATAAATATATTGGAACAATTAACATAGTGCTAGGCAGAGCCTGTAACTATGGCAACCGGGCGACTGATAAACATACTTATATATTTCCTAAATACGTGTATATTATAAATGAATTACACCCAGACACAAATAATTGTGAAGAATCTATTAAAAATTTGTCGTGGACCCAGGCACAGAACAAATAATAATAAAAATAATAAAAAAGGTTTTTATTCACGTAGACTTTAAAAAAGCGCTTGTAAATAGTCAGAACATGTTCGCAGTAATATATAATTAATTTATAATTATTTCTAGGTACATATAGATATTTAGGTACACGGATTGTAGGAAATAATTTACAATAAGATTTATTTTATAACAGTAACGATATTTCGCTAACTAAAATTAAGTTATTGTCAAGGATCATGTGTTGGTTTAATTATCTAAATTTTAGCTATATTTTTACTACATATTGTCTGAATGGTTCTGTCTATATTACGGTACGAATTGGATGTTATCACATAAAGATCGTGCTGATCACATAAAGATTTGTCCTGGGTGGGGATCGAACCCAAGACGCTACGTTTGGCTTAGCATTATAGGTCACTAACCGCTATACCAACAGGCCAGACCAGTCATCAATAAAAATTAATTACTATTAGCGGCCGAAGCACAAGTCACATATCTTCTAGTGATCTGACCCCCATTTCGAATTCCATCTTTTTACTTCAGCAGCGGTCGCCTGAGCTGTGGCCCGAACCCCATAAGGGTGCCCTCAGGTATTAGTCGCTTAAATTAAGCTACTGGTTGAGAACCTTTTGCGCTAGCCAACTGCTCGTTGTTTTCAATTCTTTGATTTTAATATACAATTGCTAAATGTAACAATAATAGCTTAGTAACTTGCTATTTATTATTTATTTAAGGATATTAAAAATATATGTGACGAAACAGACCGCACGGACGGACTAATTCAACATATTTTGTTGCTTTAATTGCTGTTTTTAAACAGTGTTTATGTAATACATTGTGAGCTTGACAAGTACAAGTGTATGTATATACCCAAGTGCTGAATAAATTTCATTATTTCTAGGATACCTATAAAATTTAGGGTTGGTAGGACATTTAGAACGTTTGGGATTTGCCTTTATTTGACCCATCTGGATTGGCATTGCAGTCTCGTGCAGAAACAAATAAAAATATGCTGTTGAGGTTACATGCTTGTTATCTAATTGCAGTAGTTAATTTTGATACCGGACAATAATTTTCCTAAATATTATTATGTCCACGCCACAATCCTTGTATTATGTTACTTACATTATAAAATACTAGCAGTGCCCGCGGACTTCGTTCCGCGTTATAAATATTTTTGTCCCTGCCCCTTTGTCCCCATCGGGATTAATAAAAATTATGATGAAGAATCATATCCTATGACACTGCACAATAATGTACCTTTCTATTAGTGAAATAATTTTGAAATCGGTTCAGTAGATCCAGAGATTACCAATTACAACGTCACAAACTCACAAACTCTCAAAATCTTTTTATAATATTACTAGCTGTGCCCCGCGGTTTTACCCGCATTAAACTTTATAAATTATCACCGCTCATCCCCCGTAGGTGATAGCGTGATAATATGTAGCCTATATGTTGACCCGACCTCTTAGTAATATTCATGCAAAATTTGAAGTAAATCCATGAAGTACTTTTTGAGTTTATCCCGGACATACATACAGACGAAAAGACACACAGACAAAAATTCTAAAAACTATATTTTTGGCTCCGATGTTAATTGTAGATCACGCCCCAAGTATCCAAATTCCAAGTGTCCAAGTATAGTATATAGTTCCTTTCGTTCCATAGTATGTAAGTTTTGGTTATTGTTAATATGCAAATTAATCTCTTTAAGTTTTTTGATATGTATACATTAAGTTCCGTTAAAAAAATATTCAATGTACCGTTTTGACTTTATTATTTATTATATGTATAGATAGTAATAGTATACATATATATAGTATAGATAATAGTATATAGTATAGATAGGTACTGTGATAAATATTTATTGAGTTTTTATTACTTAGGTGCAAAATGTCATTGCACAAGTGCATAATGCCGGTACCTGGGACATTTACCTACTATGCATTTACGCCACTGACTTGCATACAAACTTGTTTACTTAATAGTGTCCTGCGTTGTATACATAAACAGATATGAATGTTGATACATATAAATGGTACAACTAACTTGCTTTGTTACGTAAAATATTGATTTGATCTAAAGATCATTTTATTTTCCTTTCCAAGTAACTGTCAACAAACAACTGCGTTTTTGTTTGTTGACAGTTACTTGGAAAGGAAAATAAATTGATTTATTGTACAGGGACAATAATAAATCGATTATAGCTTATATCAAATTAACAATAAATGGCACCTATGTAAAAAAAATAGTTTTTTATATAACTTTAATTTATTTTTACTGTCAACATACAACTGCGTTTTTGTTTGTTGACAGTTACTTGGAAAGTAAAATAAATTGATTTATTGTACAGGGACAATAATAAATCGATTATAGCTTATATCAAATTAACAATAAATGGCACTTATGTAAAAAAAATAGTTTTTTATATAACTTTAATTTATTTTTACTGTCAACAAACAACTGCGTTTTTGTTTGTTGACAGTTACTTGGAAAGGAAAATAAAATGATTTATTGTATAGGGACATTAAATCGATTATAGCTTATATCAAAGTAACAATAAATGGCACCTATGTAATTTTTTTTTCTGTAATTTTATTATTGATTTACGATAATAATGACAAACTATTTTACAGTCAGCCAGAATTTAAAAAGCCATATGTAATAAAATATAAAATAAAAAGGAAGAACACTATACACAACAGGTAAGTAATTAAATATAGTAAAGTAGTAACTAACTGGTCACAAACCTGACCACGACAATGTAATTATTTATGGAAGGTCTATTAATCCCTTCAACCAAGTAGTATCATATTCTTAGCCCATTCGAAGAAAATCTATGTGAAGGCCGAGATATCTAGTACAGATTTAAATGGATTGCAAAGTAAACGGAACCTTACCTTTAAAATATTCCATCAATATCTTGGCTTGCTCTGGTTTCACATCTTCAATCTTCAACGGGAAACTTTCTGAGCTCATTTTGAATAAGTTGTTGTTCTCCAACAGGCGGTACCTATTATTTCAATTATTATTAGAAACAGTACTTTTTAAATATCTAAATAAATATTCCGCGCGAAATAAGTCGTTTAAAAGTTACGCACAAGTCTCTTAAGTGATCGTTGACTCGACACTGTTAACTGACGCTCGATTTCACTGCAACTTGTAAGCTATTGAGGTCGCCAAGTAGTTAGAAGCAATCTGTCGGTAAGTCTCGGATTGCTTGTTGATATGCAACTGGCTCTATATCGTATGCAGTTATGTTTTAATAGGCATTGTGTATACCACGTCATTAACGATTGTGTTTATTGTGTTTGTTGTTATACTGCTACTTCCTGGAGACTGTGACCCTCAAAGTTTTTATTTTATTTTAACTTGTGAGTAACACAGAGCTCCTAGGAACTCAATTTACTCGTTTTTGCAATAATGTGTTTTATATTTTCCGGCTCAGTTATCTATAGAATTGCCTAGCAATTGTTTATTTTGTTTGGTCTTGTTTATTCGTAAGTACACTATGTTAAAATTACCTCTTGTTCCATTCGATTATAACCTGCAATTCTTCAGTTGCTTAGTGTCCCAAATTTAAATGGTGGACTATACGAAAGCCGGAGAGAACCGCGGTCCCTTTATGTCTCTGACCTGTGAGCTCGTGCCTGCAGGCCGTGCCAGCGAATTCCGTCTTTTTACTTCAACGGCATGCTGTAATCTATAAGGAAGAAAAGAAGCCTGAAGCCTCAAATGTTTGTCGCTTAAACCAGTTGAGATGCTCACCACTTGCTCTGTTCTCCAATTGTAGATACAATATAGTATTTAATTTTAGAAGAAGAAAGAAGAAGAAATACAAGAAATTTACAAACAAAACTAACTAAATACATATAAAAATCAAACAATAGCATAGTTTAACACTACGCAATAGGTCCTGTATGTCCTGCCGAAAGGGTCACCATCTCAGCATTTGCTGGGTTACACCCAGCGCTGATCTTCCGTTGGTACCCGTGACGATCATGGTATAATAGTGCAAATTAGTGTGTGGGGGAGTTAATATAAATAAATTAATAAAAGTTATAATTGATAAATATATAAGGTAGGTACTTAAATAATATTATATTATTAGGATCTCATTCATGCCACCCATTTTGCATATTTCGTCTTACTGTGTAATCTGTAGCCTTAATAGATTAATACAATGTCAAAAGCAGATTAAATTACAGATATGTTACAGTTTATTGCTTTTAAACTGAATTTGATAATTAAAAAGAAACCCTTTTTAACTGTACTCGAAACTATACATACTTTTAAGGTCTCTGATTGGTGGTGGTATATTATTGCAAACTTTGGAGGCTGCGTATCTAAAACTGCCGCGGAAAGCAGCAGATGAGTGGTAATGGCTAATTGCTGAGCGCAAAGTCTGCTCATACGCTGAGATAGAGGAATGATTGGGACTTATTTCCAATTACACCGAAAAGAAGGCAAGCAAGGTGAAGCTTTCTACGAAGTTTAATTTTGTTTTTATTTAAATAAGGTGTTACGTGGCCTTTAGGTGGAATGTTAAAACAGAATCTGGCTCAAGCGTTTTGTACCCTTTGTAGTAATTTTTGGGTACGAGCTAGAAGCCTGGGGCAAAAAACTGAATCACAATAATTAAGTTTTGCAAGAACAACGGACTCTATAAGTTGCATACGTAGGTGTTGACTTAGATATGGACGCATTTTGTACAAAACTTTCAGTCGAAAGAAGCAATTTTGTACACAATTCGTTACATGCTTTTCGAAATGTAGAGATTGGTCCATTGATATGCCTCAGTTGCGCGCCTCACTCACACGTTCGATCTTCTTGCCCAAAATAGTTAAGGCAGGAGCTTCTTCGATTATTCGAACCTTCTTCAGTTAGTTGTCAGTGCCGAAAACCATGTATATTTTGTTTTTTCGGGATTTAAAATGAGAGAATTGTCTTGAGACCACTTAGCAATTCTACCGAGATCCTCATTAATAGTCTTAACTGCATTAGAGAAGTCTTTTAGTACAACACACAACAACGAGATAAATAATTTATTCTCTCGATATTTAAGTATGTGATGAGAAAAAACGCTCATACGCAAGGGCCATCGGGCTTTAATCTGGTTTTCGAAGTGAAAATTTATTAATAGTGCACTTTTTTGGGATGGGTAAAAAATGTTAAACTCGCGTCAGGACACGTGACCTGATCGAATATCCGTAAGACGGAGGGTCTTTTTTTTTAATTCATACTGGCCGTTTATACGTTTACATGACCGCAGCATTTTTGAAGTGAAACCTTCTTTAGCTGCGTTGTGCACTTTTCATTCTTATAATTAAGAATGAAAAGTGCACAGCGCAGCTAAAGAATTTTTCACTTCAAAAATGCTTTTAGCTTGCTGTTAGATTGTTTACAGCCGATGAGCCGACTGCCTAACCAAATATCATTGATTTGACATTGATCAACCTACCTACTTTAAATAAATAATAAATAAATATGTTTTTTATTTATAGGTATTAAATATTATAGTATGTAAGTTTTGGTTATTGTTAATATGCAAATTAATCTCTACATAAATATAATGAAAAAGACATTTAATATTTTTATAAATAAAATAAAAAAGGTTTTTATTCACGTAGACTTTAAAAAAGCGCTTGTAAATAGTCAGAACATGTTTGTAGTAATATAGTTGTATATACATTAGATATTATTTCTAGTAACATAGATATTTAGGTACATATTGTATGAAAACATTTATAAAATTTATTTTATTACAGCAATGATATTTAGCTAGCTCGTATCAAGTTATTGTCAAGAGATTATGTTTAATTATCTAGTTTAAGTCTAAAATTTTTACTACATATTGTCAATGGTTCTGTCTAAATTAAAGGTATTATTATTATGACGGACCTTGTGTTAATAACGACGGTCGCGCTTTAATGCTACCACCGGATCCAATGCGCCCCAACTGAGAAGACCCAGCGAAACAAACTCAGTGGGTTCATCTACTACCGGTTTCAACACGACCCAGTTGAGACGGTCCGGCGAAACATACTCAAGCGGGCATGAACACGGGATTTGGTCCAATTAGAGTAATTATTTAGTAGGCAAACACAATATATGCTCGATCGGTTGTCTGAATGCTTATTATTTTAGATTATATTTAGGTATACAAAAGAAAAACTTCGAAACAATAACATTATTCATTTTGAGACAGAGTCAATAATTTTAAATTAAGTATATGATAGCAATCATTTACAGATAGTTCACATAACACATTTATATAAAACAATTGAACAAAGAATATCTATTTCATATTTTTCATTAATAAGTTCTATGTCTAGAATTTTGCTAGAGAAGCGGTTTATATTTTGATGTGATAGAATTAGAAAGTTATCACACTTCTCTATTATCATGCTTACATGTTTAAACTACTAACTAAATTGATTTTAATAACATTACTAAAAGATGGTATAAAAAGTGACTTCGTCATACTACTTATGACTGAGTTAATATGTGCCGCTACTAAAGTTGCAAGTATGTTCAAAAATTTTCTTGAGACAGTAACTGTACTCATGGTTACCCTACAAGAGTCTATAAAACTATTTGTGTCCAAAAATATAAATTTATTACTATAATGGCTAACCAAAAACTGTAGGTGCATATTTAGCTTGTGGATATAATTATTTGTACTATCAGGCACATTGGATACATAGGGGAAGGCACACAATATTATCTTATTACAGTCTAATTCTAACATCTTAGTGAAACTATCTGTAATGTCTTTTTTCTTTAAGTTCTTACAATTTCCTACCATTAGAGTTATACATGATTTGGCACTGTGTTTATTCTGAATTAATTTATCTATTATATCTTTATAATGTAATCCTGGCATACAATAGTTGACAAAGGAACAACTCAGCTTATTACAAAGCAAGGTACCAAGGCCCTTACCCATTTCATCGGAATACAGTATGGAGCTATGTTTAGTATTGTCATTTTGTGGAGATACTGGTGACTCTGATCCCAGCTGTGTGTATGACTCCACTACTGCACTACTGGTGTAAACCGGTTCCAATGTCCTATTGCTTTCAGGATTACACTTTCCAGCCAGCAATTGCATTTCATTTTTGTATGACTGGAAACTGTGATATGAGATTGCTAGGGACTTCTCAAGAGTTTTTATCTCAGAAAGCAAATACTGAGTATCTTTTTCATAATTTAGTTTGCTATCCTCTAATTTAATTTCATAATTTTTTAATTTGTTTAATAATGCCCTACGTTCTTTACTTAGTTCAAGTATGTATTGTTTTAGCTTGTCACTACTTACGGAATTAACGCTTGGCTGGCAGTCTACACAGTCATCGCCAGTCAAATCAATGGTCACCGTTGTATTAATAGGGAGATCCACCGGACTACAACTGGCCATCTCGTCATACAAGCTCTGATTAATGGAAGCTACTGGACAAGTTGTGTTTTTTACATAATTTGACAACTTCTCATTACAATTAATTAATTCTAATTCAAGATCTCTAATTTTGAACAGTGCTTCTTCATATAACACTCTACACTTATCAAAAGACTCTGTCTCCGCATGCAGTCTGTCTCGCTCTTCAATAGTAGACTCTAGTTGGTGGTTGAGTTTCACAAGTTCTCTTTTCAGTGATGTGTTACTATCAATGACCCTTATTATCTCTACCTCATTCTCCTCACGCTCCTGTTCAAGTTTATGACACTGATCTTGGTATGTCTGTAAGTCCTTGAGAGCTGATTTCAACTTATGTTCAGCTACTTGAGTTGCAGCCATGCTTCGGGTCTGCATGATGTGAGGTGAATGAGGATGGGCTGAAAACAAAGAGAGGGTGAACAGTAAACTAGACAGAAATAGGAGGTTAAGATGTATTTGAAGTCAAAGGAGTGAGATATGAAAAATAAACTACAGAGATCTATAGGTAGAAATAATATAAGTAAGTATATACAAGACAGATGGGCAATTAACTTTATAATAGATTTATGATAAAGCAACACTTAAACATTTAGTTACAAACTGTAGTGGGGCACCTTTAACTTTATCTATATGACACCTAATCAGAGTTTATATCTATTGGTGGGATTATCAATCTGCGTCTTGCCATTTCACTAAGAAAGTATAATCAGCTATTTGGAGTGTTTAATAGAACTTTTTTTCTGTAATCTTTATTCACCTTACTAAATACAGTTAATCTTATACTTACTGAGGTCTCCAGATTAATTATTGCGAAGAACACTAAGCGTGCTAATTTTTCTTAATTGAGGAGTCTAAGTAGAAAAATATGCAAGGTCGGTAGCAGACGGCAGCACATTTTTTCCTTTGGATTTAGATAGAAAAATTGTATCGCAGTAGCAATTAAATAAATTACAACAATATAAACGTACCTATAAAGTATACCTTTCATTAACTACGCCAACAAATAAATCATCCGACGCGACGGTTGTTTAGAAGATGTCGCACCTAGTGATAAGGCCGCCATTTGTATATACTCGTATATTTTCCAATCTTATAACATGTGTTAATATTTTATAAATTTAATAATACATATCTTCGGACCACTAACATACTGCCATCTGATCCAAAACTAGGCCTATATTTTTTTTAAGACAACGCTCGCACTAGCCTTTGTTACCCGTTTGTCGCGGGATACTTTACAAACATATAATAGACGGACACAAATTACATCCAGAAACAGAACAACCATTTATGGGTCACACAAATAGTTGCCCGGCGCCCCCGAGACATGAAGCGGCGAGGCGACTCTCTTAACCAGTCAGGTCAGGTGTACATAAAATGTACACCTGACCTTGACGTCATAGTAATTTGCTTAAAGTATAATATCCTCTTATAACTCTGAAACTGGTACTAAGGCCATAGATGGGGCAGCATCGCACCCGTAGGGTCGTATGCTTCAACTCTAATATCTCTAAACCTGCAACATTTCATTGGAGAGTGGGGAAGAGCATAGCTTTAATTTACTTTATGAGTAGCTCCACTGGAGAAGCTCCTTCATCTTGCAAAACACTCTCCAGGTAATAGCATTATTATGTTATCCTTGTGGTCCTGGGTGTGAGTAAGGTAAGCACAGTCAGTGCTTAGCAGATGCTTTCTCCTCCCATGTACTCTTTTTTCTTTCTTACAAAATTTTCGCTCCTTAGGAAAAATTTAAATTTATTTTCCAAGCTAATTTTGGTGGTATAGATTGTCTTCGAGCAGATACTGGCAGCATTCACTGGGCTCCTCAGATCTTCAAATCAAATATTATTAGGTTATTGGACGCGCATGCCCTATTTCGAAAATTAAAAGTTAAATATCTCACCTTACTTTGGCTAACGCCTGAAATAAAATCTCTTTTAGTTTAGAAAGCAGCAGCGAGAATGGATATAATCATCACGACTGAAAGAAAGAGAAGCCTCTCCGAAGAATCATCTTGGGGGCATAATATACCATAATCGCCATGCTTGAGAGACGGGTTGGCGATCGTAAGATGGTCATAGTACTCCGAAGGAAGCCGCTGCCCGTCCTCTGATAGATATTCCCTCGGGTGGAGTTCTACGTTATTGTATTCTGATATTCGCCTCCATCACGAACCAGCAAGCCTCAGCGTCATTGGGAGTTGGAAAAGCTCAAAATTATGCTACTCGTAACAATTTAGACATACATTTACTTAGTAAGCATTCCACTAGACTTCATCAGATCTCTCTCTCTCTCTCTCTTGCAGCTATTCCCTTTTCTCTTTGTCAATGGTCTGATTGTGAAGTTAGTAAGAGAATTTTACTAATATAAATATAGTCGTTATATACTTATTATATTATAATTCGCTGCGCTGTCTTCCCAGTAATATGAAAGATGCGCAAATTACGCCCTTTCCTAAGAAAACCAACTCAGCTTCCTTTTCAGACTATCGTCCTCGACTATTTCAGTTCTGTATTATATTATATTATAAGACGTCATCGAATTCATTGTCTTCAACCAATTAAGTAGCTTTCTCATAATAAATAATCTTTTTAATTCCTGTACTGCCTCAGCCTTGGTACATATAACGGACGAAATTAGAGCTGGTTTGAGGCGCGGTCATCAGCTGCCGTATATTGGGTGGAGTGTTTCGTGTTTCATGAGTACTTAGATCAATCAATTTATGTACCTTGTACTGAATCTCCCGTGATGAATTCTTGCAACTAAATCATCAAGGTGATCTTTAACTAAACCTTGATACAAGAATCATATAACTTTATATTTAACAGGTTAAACGCCATAGCTTTGAGGACTTTAACTTTTGAACCCCCCCGGTTTTATAAGAAGTACACTGCATCATAAAATGGAATGGGAAATCTATTTCCATATTTATTCGGATATACTATAAACTACGGTCTATACACGTCAGTCGATCTTGTGAAGTAATGTCGCTGCTAGTGCTGAGATGGGACCAATTCGGACTCGCACAGATAGCAATTAAGAATTTCTTTATGTGTACCTATACCTATATTATTATTATATGTGCGTGTTTACTGATTAAATATATTTTCTTCTTCTTCTTCTCAAAAGGCCTGTCCAGAATTGGTAGGGTAATGGTTCGATTCCCGTCGGATGAGTAAATATTAATTTAAAAGTTTTGAGTTTAGATTTACGTATTGTATAACGAATATTGCTATAAAACTAAAATTTGATAGTCTACCTCGGATTACTGAATGGTACTGGTTCGATCGCCGCGCCGCCGGAAGATTAAATTAATGATTCCCTAGTTTTGAGCGTTTAGAGTTAATATTTCAGTATCTTAATTTAATTTAGGTTGATTTAACTTTAAATTATTGGAATTTAATTACAGTGGCATTTCATTAAAAAAAACCTTGTTTTGAGCGTTTGGAGTTAATATTTCAGTATCTTAATTTAATTTATGTTTATTTAACTTCAAATTATTAGAATTTAATTACAGTGGCATTTCATAAAAAAAAACAGTTTTTGCTGTAATTAGAAATTAACGTTTATTAACGAGTTCATTAGTTGTGTTTATGTTTTTATTTATGTAGTAGCCTGACGACATAATTGATCTAACTATTATAATTGGTCACGACAGGAGCCTGACTTGTTTGCCTTGAATTCCTGAAGTGATTTTCACGCTGATAAATTTTCAATAGAGGTAAATTTTGCAAAATTACTTGCAACGAAGTCACCGTGACTCAGTAGGTGTGTAAGTGACCCT
Organism: Pseudoips prasinana; assembly: GCA_951640165.1. Taxonomy (NCBI): domain Eukaryota; kingdom Metazoa; phylum Arthropoda; class Insecta; order Lepidoptera; family Nolidae; genus Pseudoips; species Pseudoips prasinana. The sequence goes on along the minus strand of OX621241.1, from coordinate 9,555,396 downwards.
GCCTTGTGATGTAAAGGTGGCGGGTTCGATCCACGTACAAGAGAAATTATGATGAGAATGAACATGTCAATGGCATGTTGCTCCTCATCACTGTGGAGAACCTGTCGGCCACCTTGGACATCATGGCCTGTCGTGTAGCAGAAGCGCCGGTAGAATACCCCGCCATGGTAGTCTAAATGATATTATCCGCCGGGCTCTTGTCGCCGCTGGCGTCCCTGCTATACTCAAACCTAATGGTCTGGCACGCGACGATGGCAAGAGGCCCGATAGTATGTCCTTGTTACCTTGGAAGTTGGGAAGGCCTCTGGCGTGGGTTGCAACCTGCGTCGACATCTTGGCGCCTTCGCATCTTCCAAACACCAGTGGATGCGCCTGCGCTGCTGCTGTTTTAGCGGAGACCTCTAAACGGCGTAAATATGTGAACCTTATTGGCAACTATGTGTTTGAGCCGTTTGAAGTTGAAACGCTCGGACCGTGGGGTCCAAACGCTTTAACACTTTTTCGTGATATTTCAAAAGGTCTGGTAAATACTTCACGTGATCAGAGGGCTGGGCAATACTTAGGTCAAAGAATTAGCATTGCCATTCAACGTGGCAATGCTGCCAGCCTTCTGGGTACGTTCCCGGTTCAAAGCGATGTCGACGAATTTTTGACGCATAAGTAAGAGTATTTATTTTATTTTATTTATGTTTCTTTAGTTGATAAGTTAGGTTATTTCAATAATAATCGATTCAAATGATTATAATATTTATGTTTGTATGTAAATAAACTATGACATGGTCTGAATGTAATCTGTGTATTGTACGTGTATATTTACTAAAAAAAAAACTGGCCAAGTGCGAGTCGGAATCGAACATGAAGGGTTCCGTAGCAGCAAGTATTTCATTTGATTGAATGAAAGCAAATTGCGGTTTATAACGTATTAAAAAAAAGCTACTTGCTAGATCTCTTTCAAACTAATTTTCGTTGTTAGTTTCTATGGTATTGTATATTATATATTTATATCATATATTTTTTTTTAGTTTTATCATTCTCTTATTTTACAAGTTACAAGGGGGGGGGGGGGGGACACTCATTTTACCACTTTGGAAGTGTCTCCGCGCAAACTATTCAGTTTAGCCAAAAATGATATTAGGAACTTCAATATGATTTTTGAAGACCTATCCATAGACACCCCACATGTATGGATACGATCAAAAAAAATTTTTGAGTTTCAGTTCTATGTATAGCGACCCCCCAAAATGATTATTCTTTTTCTATTTTTGTGTAAATCTTAATGCGGCTCACAGAATACACCTACTTACCAAGTTTCAGCAACACAGCTCTTATAGTTTCGGAAAAAAGTGGCTGTGACATACGAACGGACAGACAGACAGTAATGACGAATCTATAAGGGTTCCGTTTTTTGCCATTTGGCTACGGAACCCTAAAAATAAGATGATCAAGATAGATGGCGAAGTGTCATATGTCCCGGATATTTATTGTAGGTATAATAATAGTAGTAGGTATATAGCAGTAGAGGAGTAGTATATAACTATTATTTGCTGACCTTAAAAAGGCCTTTTTTAAGGTGGTCATATCTTTTTCAGTACTATGATTTACTAAGATTGTGCTGTGTGGTGACGGCATAGAATATCATCACCCCTTCTCATCCCGTGGGGGCGTAGAAATCGTCCGTCCGAGGGATTACCTACCAGAGAACGGGCAGCAGCGTTTTTCTATGTTCTTTGACCATCAAATTCCGATTGCCAGTCCGTCTGCCAAGCGTGGCGATTATGGCATATCCCCCCATTCTTTGGGGAGGCTTTTGTCCAGCAGTGGACGTACTTACTTTGGCTGACATGACGATAATAATCGTAGTTTGTCGCTCGCCTACAAACTGCTTTCGAGATGTTCCCATATATTTTGTGCTAAGCCCAGTCCGATTAGCATAAACACTAGAAATAATAATAATACAATAAATAATAAAAAAAACATCATAACTTGTCACTTATAAGTTATCTAACACTAGCTGTGCCCCTCGGTGTCACCCGCGTTAAACTTAATAAATTATTAGGCTAATATTAAGCTATATTACTACAAAGTTTGATCAAAATCCGTACTACTGAACGGATTTTGATCAAACTTAGTAGTTTGTAGCGTGAAAGAGTAACAAACATATATAGATCCATACATCCATATAGACAAACTTTTGCATTTATAATGTTAGTAGGACTAGTAATTGACACCGAAGGGCCAGTGAACTGTGCATATTTCACCTTCCGAAGGGCGTTTGATACGGCGACAAAATGGCGGCGCTTGGTTTCTATCTATAATGTAACAAACATATATAGATCCATACATTCACAAACTTTCGCATTTATAATGTTAGTAGGACTAGTAATTGACACCGAAGGGCCAGTGAACTGTGCATATTTCACCTTCCGAAGGGCGTTTGATACGGCGACAAAATGGCGGCGCTTGGTTTCTCGTAGTACGACGTCAAACCAAGCGCCGCCATTTAGTCGCCGTACTCAAATTCTTCACAAGCTACCTTAGCGAACGTTGACAGTTAGCACGTGGGGCAGGTATGCAGGCTATGAATCTAGATAATATTACACGTTTTCAGGCCTCAATTAGAGGTTTAACCTAGGGCCATTGGAATTTATTATCTATAATGTTTAACGTCCTAACAGCAGTCGTACATCATGTCTGCTAGCAGTCGTTCATCATGCCCAATGTTTGCTGTTTGCAGATGATTTTAAGGTGCATCTGTCAATAGGAGATTATTCTGATGCGGAACGACTGCAAAGGGACATCGACCGGATAGTGCAGTGAAGGGATATCAACAAGCTGTATTTTAATGTGGCTAAGTGTAAAGCAAGGCCAGGGCTCTATTGCGTTATATATAAAATACTAGCTGTGTCCTGCGGTTATGCCCGCGTTAAACTTTATAAATAATATTCTGTGTTCTAGGGTGTCAGCTAACTCCATACCAAATTTCATTGAAATCGCTAACAAACATACACACTCACAAACTTTCGCCTTTATAATATTAGTGTGAACAGATTAATTTTGAGTTGATTCAGTCCACGTGACTTAGTAGCTCAGATGGTAACTGAATTAACACCTCATAAAAACATTATTGTCATCTGCAGTAAATCATTCACGAAATAAGGTTTGCGTGGTTGGTAGATACGCTGCCTTTCACGATGGAGGTCGTGGGTTCGATTCCCACCCGGGACAAATATTTGTGTGCATGAACATGTCTGTTTGTCCTGAGTCTGGGTGTAAATTATCTATATAAGTATGTATTTACAAAAGAAAAATAGTATATATAGTATATCAGTTATCTGGTTTCCATAGTACAAGCTCTGCTTAGTTTGGGATCAGATGACCGTGTGTGAATAATGTCCCAGGATATTATTATTATACTATTTAGAGAAATTGTTGTTTTTAAATAATATTGAAGTTATGAAGTCCTTGTTCGGAGCCAATTTGAATCGACAGCCATTCTTTAATATCCTGGGACATTATTCACACACGGCTATCTGATCCCAAACTAAGCAGAGCTTGTACTATGGAAACCAGATAACTGATATATTACATATACTACTATTCTTTTGTAAATACACTCTGATATTACTTCAAGGTGGGCCAAAAGAAGTCATCCGATATTGTTCGGCTCTAATTCTTTCCTAAACAAAAAACTTCGATTCTGTTTTTGGATTATGTTTATTTGAACCTTTAGAAGATAATATCGGCTAAATGGGCGCCGCCACAATTGATTGCCATACGGGCTCGTTTTATGGCATTTTTCATGATGTCCGCTAGAACTTCGGGCGACAGATTCTTGCACTCGTGTCGAATGTTGCCCTTGAGAGCTTCCAGAGTCTCGGGCTTGTTCACGTAGACACGAGACTTCAAAAAACCCCACAAGAAAAGGTCTGGAACGGTTAAATCGGGTGATCTTGCGGGCCAGTGCAAATCGCCAAAACGAGAGATGAGGTGACCCGGGAACGCCGCGCGCCGCCTTCAGAATATCGGTTATGGCACGCGCAGTGTATTTGCTCCGTCCTGTTAGAACCACATCTCCTCCAGTCCTAATTCATCCAATTGCGGCAGAAAAACCTCGGTTAACATGGCCCTATAGCGCGCACCGTCCACTGTTGTCGTTTGACCAGCGGTGTTCTCGAAAAAAATGGCCCAATGACTCCTCCAGCGTGAACAGCGCACAATGCAGTCACTACGAGCGGGTGGATTTTCAGTGCCCTAGAAGCGATAGTTTTGCTTGATTACGTACCCGCTGAGGTGGAAATGAGCCTCATCGTTCATTATGATTTTGTACGAAAAATCGTCACCTTTGTCCCCGAGATTGAGGATGGCTTAGGCGTAGGTTCGTGTAACCTGGCGGTTGACATGCAGCAGCTGATGCATTAACTGGACTTTGTACGGGAACATGCGCAGGTCTTTGACCAAAATTAATTGCGAGGTACTGCGTATGGTCGATGTTTTCGGCGACAGATCGACATCCCCGGCAACAGCGGCGATATTCTCGGCAGAACGGGCCCTCCGGGGTCGGCCACTTCTGGCAACGTATCGTGTGGTCCCATACTCCTCAAGACGATCGGGGAATCGGCGACCGAATTCACGCTGCACTAACAGCACAGATGAATTGTTAAGAAAAAAAATAGACACAATTATTCCGTGTTCTCAGGGAGTGTATCGCTCCATGGCTTGTTTACTTGTATTTTACATCTATCTAGTCCACAAATGTCAAAACAGATTGGAAATTGGCTGCCAATTGCAAAAATAAGAGCATATAGCAATAGGATGATTTCTTTTGGTCCACCTGGTACTTATATCTTTGGAATCCACACGAGGCTTAATTTACTATTATGCCGGAGAAAATGTAACATGAATTTACTCGATTTTTGTACAGACGCCAGCACATCCAGCTACACCAATCTGTCAAATTTCTTTTATAAACTTTCAACTTTATCACAAAAGCATAAGGTTAACTTTCAGTTGGGGAAATTTGACAGATTGGGGTAGCTTGATGTGCTGGTATCTGTACTTGTAAATACTACCTACAAAAGTATATCAGCCCGTTTGTGCTCGGCATGGTTAGATACGTGTGGCGTGACGTAGTGCTGGTCACGTACCTGTGGCGCGTGCTTCACGGGCAGCTGCATCACCAGCCTTTGGCCTTGGCGGAGCTGCGGTTATGTGCCCACAACAGGTACCTACGTGATTGCGCGCCGCCGTCGCTCTGCCTCGCTCACCGTCCCAGTGAAGAGAATGGACCTGTTGAAATTTGCGCCTTCGTCGCGCGCCATACAGCTCTTTAATAGCAACTAAAGTCGATATTTACTACTGAAACATACCCAAATTCACAGTAGTTAGGCAAAAGTATCCATGCGTACACTATAACTTTACAAAAAATGGGACGTGCTAACAGTCAGGCAAAACTTTATTATGAGTACTGTCCTAAAAAACATTCCCTTTTAAAATACGACCCTAAGTTTCTAAAGGATAAGCGCCGTAAGGGTAGTGTGTGTCCTTCTCAGAAGCTCAACACATCCCTATCTCATAACTTCTTTTGCTTTTTGGGATACTTTCTTTACAACAAACTCAACACATTACTAAATATTTATCGACTGAACAAAAATTGCTGTAAATCAACACTGACGTCTTTTCTTAAAACTCTTGATTATGATACTACTGAAAAATTATTAACTCCTCTCCAATAACCCACTCAATTCGACTTTCTGGCACCAATCTTAACATTGTACTAGCGAATAACTTTTAATCATTTACATATTAAACACATTTTCACATACACTCTCATACCTACATCTACATCCATACTAATACACTACATAATTCATATACACTCTCTCACCCACATCTATATCCATCTATATCTTTACACTAATAGATAATACAGTCACTCTCAAAATCGTAATTGTTACTGTTATTTAAGTTACATAGTTATGTAATAGCCGCGGGAGGGCACTGGTGACTTGTAATACAGGTATCAAACCTACATCAAGCACCAGTCTCTCACAAAGTTATGTCATATGCTGTGGTACTATTATAATTGTAAACCTGTGTGTACTTTGTGAGAGAGAATCATGGTGATGATGGTGATGGTGTGATCGATGGTGTGTCTTTTATAAATAAATATATAAAAAATTATAATAAGTCCTATTATAATTTTTTATATATTTATTTATAAAAGACACACCATCGGCAGTTCACAATGCAACTTAAAATTGTTTTTATGTTTAAACACAAGTTCTGTGTGATTTGCCATTTTACAGGTGTATACAACATTTACAATAGGTATTATAACAAAACAAAAACTTAAACTATATTACCTAAAATTTGGTTTAAATTAAAGAAAGAAACTAAAACTAACAAGACAAGGTTAACATGGATAAATTAATGAATGATGGAAGTTAGATCATTGTTATATATATAAAAAAAACATTAAATAAAATAAAATATTATATGTATTATGTGTATGTATTAAGCTTTTCATATCGTATTGGGTGACCCTGTAACGATATTAGAAATAAATAAAATAAAATATAAATATTTAATAAGCTGCAAAAAATCTCAGGAAGACAGAAGTGGCTAAGATTAAAAAACCTATCAATAGAAAATTTTTATTAAGGCGTTACGGATTTACTGACCGATAAAATTTTAAAATAATTTTGTTATTACTTTTAATTGGGTATTGCGTAAAATGTCTTTTCTATATAATTTTTTGGCCCGACCCAAGTCTTAGACTTGGAACATTTAATGTATCTGCGTTAGGATAGAGCATTATAGATATCTGTGGGATTAACGAAGCATCATACTGCACAGTTAAGATAAGATAAAATAAATACTCTTTATTGCACACCAATTACAGATAAAAATATAGGAAACATTGAAAGCAAATTGTACAATAGGCGGTCGTATCGCAGTCAGCGATCTCTTCCAGACAACCTTTGGATGGATAAGAAGCAGAAATATAGAAAGACGACACGATAAGGGTAGTGCTTACAAACTAATAATGGCATTTACTTAATAGTAATACTACCATGTCATCCAAACTAATATTATAAATGCGAAAGTAACTCTGTCTGTCTGTCTGTCTTTGCTTCACGCCTAAACTACTGAACCGATTTGTGTGAAATTTGGTACAGACATAGTTTGGAACTTGAGAAAGGACATAGGATAGTTTTTACTACAAAAAATAAAATAAAAAATAAATTAGCGCCATCTATTGGTCAAGAGTCGGCATCAATTCAGTACTGAAAATTCATCGGAAAAATGTAAATAAATAGTAAAAAGGTATGAAAATATAATATAATACAACTTTTAGTACAAAGAAAATGCTCTAACGGAGTATAGATAATTCTATTAGTACTATATGTCGAGTTGGTGATCGCGCACTGGTGTCGATCGTTACACGAGTTCGGTTCATGTTATTGTTTTAATTCATCGGAAAAAAGTAAATAAATAGTAAAAAGGTATGAAAAAAATAATATCAATATAATAAAACTTTTAGTACAAAGAAAATGCCCGAACCGAGTATACATAAATAATCCGAGTTGTCACTATGCTCGATAGATGGCGTTGGGATCGAAATATAGATCCGCGAGATCGGGAACTATGTGGGTAAAACCAAAAATCTGCCGGAAGTCACTATTCCACGCGAACGAAGTCGCGGGCAAAAGCTAGTTAGATATAATACATACTTAATTACATAAACGTAATAATACATACATAGATACATACATACATAATAAGCAATATAATATGGAAGGACAGTGAAAATGCATTCATAGTGTATCAGTGAACTCCAGCATTTTTAAATTCGAAAAGCTAGTATAAAGTGTATATTTTGACGGAAAAGTTATATCAACGTGTGAATTACAAAAACAACAATAACTTAATAAAAATTCAAAACAGTGCATAAACAAAATCAAGTGCAATTGGCAAAAAACAATGCAAACATTTACTCTAAAAGTCGTTAAAAAGTGTTATGAGCGTGTGACTAATAAGTAGGTCAACGACCGACCGCAACATACCTTTCACTTTTCAAGGTCATCGATGTACTGCGCTAATTAGTAAAAAGGAACTGGTGGCCTAATTTGTCACTCAAGTTACTAACGCACTTGGCCTGGCGGCTTATGCGTTCGCCTTTTAAACTACGGTATCACCGAGAGGTCCACGGTTCGAGCCCAGCAAATAGCAAAAATTTTTCGACATTATTTAAATAATAATTATATTTGCTGTCATAAATAACGAAAATGGACTTCCTACAGAATATAACATTCCGGAAACCTAGAACACGATCGGATTCATCGATAAATAAAAGTATAGCACATTCACAAAACTTAAACAGTACTACGAATAGCATGCCAGAAGTATCCGACGACAAAGACGACGATCAAATAAAAATAATAATGAGTAACATCGAAAAGCTATCTTCAGAATTAGAAAGCGCACACTCGGAAATCGAGAAGTTATCTTTAGAGAATGAACTATTAAAAAAAAATAACCAGGAATTGATAAAAAAAAAGCCTTTACAGAAAAATCACCAATAGTCCGATTAAAAACAAAACCACTACACCAAACAAGAAAACAAATTCACAAAGCAGTACAAAAAATCACAGAGCCTAAGGAAACTGAACATCTACAAACATCTATAACAAACTGTAACAAAAATATGCCCCAATTAATCTTAACAAAGAACAATAACTCGGAACAAACAAATTCAACTTACACGGAGTTTCCCTATTTTAGAACTGCCATATCAAAAAGTATAATATGCATTTTAAGCACCAATAACAGGAATAAGATTCTTTCTATAGCCGAGGACACTTTTCAGAACAATTATGAGATATGCCATTACATCTCACCAAATGCTACAACTGAACAGCTTTTATACGGAATAAAACGGAAATTAGAACACCTCACTATGAATGACTTTTGTATCATGTTATTAGGTCCAGAGGACTTTAAATCGTCTAAAAACTTTGAAAGGATTGTTCTGCTTATACGAGAAGTACTAAAAGACAGCCAAAATACAAATATCATTATTTGTTTACCAACATATAAGTTAGCAAATTTTACAAGCTTATTTAATTGGAGAGTGGAGACATTCAATCATTTATTACGTCTTGATATATTGACTCATGGACATTCATACTTAATAGATAGTAACGCTAATCTTATAAATGACTACAGCATGTTTAGCAAATGGACAGGAATGATAAATAATTTTGGACTTCGAACAATATTTAAAGATTTATCAACTTTAATCAAAGACATTACGCATAATATTGACAAACAATTATTGAAAGCAGAAACTAATGAACATAATTCAATTTACAAAATAGTTTATCAAATTTGAGTAAGCAAAATACTGAAGAATTTAACGGTAATAATATGACCAATTTTGTTCTTGACTAGTCATGTTTATGTTATGCATCAAAACATCGCTGGCTTATTATCCAAATCGGATATTCTCACAGTTTGTCTTCAAGAGTTAATTGAAAATAACATAAATGTGGATGTTCTATGCATTAGCGAACATTTCATGATGGAAGGCTTTGAAAGACATCTCAATATAGCAAATTATTGCTTAGCGGCTTGCTTCAGTAGACCAGCAAGCAAGAGAGGAGGCGTCTGTATCCTTGTCAAGAATGGTCTTCGATGGAAGGAGCTGCCTAAAATAGTGAAAATTTCATCTACTGGCATGTTTGAATGTTGTGCCATTGAATTACTTGACTATAAAACTGCTATTGTTTGTATATATTGGGTACCGAATTCAAGCAATATTAATGCGTGTTTTGAGAAGCTTGAACATTTATTAAAAGAGCTAATGAAAAAATGTTTTCAAAATATAGTATTAGCAGGTGACTTTAACATTGATATCCTGAAAATATTCACAATCTATTGAATTTGAAAACTTATTGTTAAATTTTAATTTAAAACTTGCACTTAATCAGCCTACACGACTAAAAAGCCAGACTTGTATAGACAATTTTGCGCATAATTTTCATAAGCCATGTAAAGCCACGGTATTAGAACTAGCTCTATCTGATCACACTGCTCAGCTTCTTAAGTGCCCAATTAAGACAGTATGTTGTTTTAACAGTTGGCGAATTACCAGACGTGATTACAGTAAGGAGAACATTAATAAATTTGTGTCGTATATTAGTAGTCTGTCCTTTTTTGATGTATATGAATCTCATGAGACTAACCTAGCTTAATACTTTTATTGAAATGTTTTCATTACTTTATGACCAGTGTTTTCCTGAAAAAACGATCTCTGTGAAAATAAATAAAAGTAGTAGATGGATATCGCGAGGCATAAAAATGTGTAGTAAGAAAAAACGCCGACTTTTGTGGGAATATAGACTAAAACCTATGCATTAGAATAAGACGACACTAATAAATTATTCGAAACGATTAAAAAAAATAATTAATTTGACTAAACGCGCTCAGAACGATCACAAGATTAAAACGTCAAATAATAAAGGTAAAACCGTTTGACAATTAATCAATGAAACTAAATTAAATGTACCAAAAACCACTATATCTAAACTGAAAGTAGATAATATAATAATTACGGATCCAAAAAAAATTTCTAATTTATTTAACAACTATTTCATAGATAAGATTCAACCAATAAAAAATTCAGGAGTGTCATTAAGAAATCAAATTTCCAGCAAAAAAGACTATGTTCATGGCCCCGTGTTTGCCACACGACGTATTGAAAATAATTATAACACTTAAAAATACGAATAGTGTGGGTTATGATGGAATAAGTACAAAAATAATTAAAGCAGTTGCCCATAAAATATGTAGTCCTTTGAGTCACATAATAAATCTGAGCATTAGTGAAGGTAAATTCCCAGATGTTCTTAAGACCTCAATAATTAAACCATTATTCAAAAAACAGGACAGAGAGAAATTGGAAAACTACAGGCCCATTTCCCTGCTACCGATATTCTCGAAAATTTTGGAAAAGTATTTCTGTAGTGAATTAAACACATACCTCGAAAAAAACAATATTTTATGCAACGAGCAGAAGGGATTCAGGGCAAACAAAACAATTAATATGGCCGTGTATGATTTTCTGCAAGTTGTTTTAAAAAATATGGATAAAAATACTCCAATATATAAATAATATATAAATAACCAAAAAAATCGGGAAGTGATATTCTCATCGGAAGAATGTAGAGTCGTGTACGGAATCCCTCAAGGAAGCGTATTAGGACCCCTTCTCTTTACGCTCTACATTAACGATTTTCCTAGAGCGACTGAACATCCCATGACACTTTTCGCAGACGATAGTACAGTTGCTGTGACAGGTAAATCTAAAGATACATTTGAAAATGACATAAATAATGCTTTAATAGGGATTATAGAATGGTTAGATAATAATAATTTAAAAATAAATATTAATAAAACCCTAATAATGCATTTTAGCCAACGCTCGACATACATAAATTCTAATCTTGACATTCAATATAATAGTAATAAAATTGACGCAGTGAATACAACTAAGTTTCTTGGACTAACTATAGACACAGCTCTTAATTGGAAGGCACACATTGAGAACATAAGCAAGAGAATAAGCAGCAGTTCATATGCTTTATATACCCTGTCGCGAACACTTAGTATTGATGCGCTTCTTACTGCCTATTACGGACTGGTTGAATCTGTACTTAGATATGGCGTGATCTTCTGGGGCAACTCTTCAAACAAAGACATTGTCTTTAAAGCTCAGAAAAGATGCCTCAGATCAATGTTTAAACTAAATATGACTGATAGCTGCCAATCTTATTTTAAGCAGTACAAAATATTGACTCTGCCGTCTCTATATATATATGAGGTTTTAGTATTTGTTAAGACCAATCCCACTTTATTTCCACGAGTGGCAGATGTAGTTCCCCGAAATAGACGTGATATCAGTAAGTTATGTTTGAACCCGGCTAGGTCTGCACTTATGCGCAAAAGTGTTCTTTGCATGGCTCCAGTCATATTTAATAAAATACCAAAAGATTGGAAAGACCTCCCAATCACTATATTTAAAAGAAAAGTTAAATCACATTTAGTTGAAAAAGCCTACTATAATACATCAGATTTTCTTGTTGATAAGTTCTAACCTGACATTTAATCAACTTTATTATAATTTTTTGACATTTATTTTACTGGTATTTTATTTATTGACATATTATTTTTAATTTTATGATATATTTATTATTGAATAGATTTTTTGTGTAATGTAATTTTTAGATTTTCCAAATAATAATTCTTAAATTGAAAACCTTTAATATTATTATAACACATTTGCACGCTATTGTATAGCAAACATGTCTGAACATAATAATGTCTACTACATCTTGCATGCAATAATATTTTTTGTATGTGTACTTACTTACTTACAAGTAGTGGATTTTCACTAGTGTTTTGAACAAACCAAGGGATTGAGCACGTCTAATTGTTAAAGGCAACGCATTCCAGAGGCGAGCTGCCTGAACAGTAAAAGAGTTACTAAAAAAGTTTGGTTTAGGTTTTCTGATGTTCTCAATGATCTCGCATGTGTATCACTTAGAAATTTAAATAGTTCTTTAAGATAATAGGGGGTAGCAGGATTAAAGACAATGCTGTATAAAAGGGACAAAGTATGTGTATTCCGGCGAAGGCCACTTGAGTTTTGTACGAAATTCAGATACGTGGTCATACTTGCGGAGCCCAAATATGAACCTTATACAAAAATTTTGAAGTCGCTCAAGCTTGTGAAATTGCTCTTGGGTCAAATCGAGATAACTGGCATCAGCATAGTCGAGAATAGGAAGAAGGAGGGATTGAGCAAGCGCAATCTTAGTGGTTACTGGTAAAAAATTTCGACGCCTTCTCAGAGATCCCGCAGATGCAAAGACTCTGCGGCTAACCTCCTGTAACTGAGAAACCCAAGAGAGATCCTTGTCAATGTATATCCCCAAATTTTTCACTTTATCACTTAAAGGTATAATTGCATTGTCAAACATTATATTAGGGACTCGTGACCAATCAACTTTGGATCTCATTCTGTTACTGCCAACGATAATGGCCTGAGATTTAGACGGGTTTACTGTTAGCCCATAACATTTACTCCACGTGCATATATGTAAAAGATCTGAATTAATAGAGTCTATAGCTTCCGGTAGATTATTCAGATTTTTGGATATAGCATTAATGAATATTGCAAATAATAAAGGAGATAAAACGCCACCCTGCGGCACGCCAGCTGATGTATAGCTCCAGGAAGAGGTTGCATCTTTGATACAGATTCGTTGGCGTCTGCCATACAGGTAACTGTGAAACCAATCAATTACCGTTGGAGATATGTTCAGAGAGCATACCGAGTATACCGAGCAATATGTCGAAATCTACGGTGTTAAAAGCGTTGCTAAAGTCTAGTAGACAGAGCACCGTCAGTTCGCCAGTATCCATAGCAGACCTCAGGTTATCTGTGATGTGAATCAGTGCAGTAGTCGTACTATGACCCTGGCGGAAACCGGACTGAAAGGGATTGAGGAGAGAGTTCTTGCAAAGGAAGATATTTAATGATTATAAATAAGACATTCAAGAACTTTTGATAGGAATGGTAATATGGATATAGGACTATATTCGGTGAAGGATAAAGGATTCGATTTTTTAGGTAATGGAGTAATTTTGGCTTCTTTCCACTGTGTCGGGAAGGAGCCACTGGTTACGGAATGGTTCCAAATATGGGTGATAGTGGGAAGGATCTCGTCTAGGATGGGTAGGATAATTTTACGACTAAGACAATCACTGCCACTTGCATTGGACGAGATGGACATTATGCTTCTCTTAACATCAGAATTAGTAAAATGATTAAAGACAAATTGGGGGTAATCAGGAATTGGAAGTGCGGAAAGACAATTTAAAGTATTAGTTTTAGTTGCCTTTTGTATATTGGACGAATTAGTTAGTCCGTTGACACTATTAGTGAAGTTTGGACATCACTATTGGACATTTGATATAATAATTGGGTTTTGAATAACAAATTTAGTATAGTCTATTATATTATAAATGACTACTTCTTAATATGAAATATATTTGTGCCTTATATGCAGACATTTAAATTTTGTGTGTTACCTACCTTAAATTTATATTACTTTAAAGTAATTGATATTTTTAACGTCCTAAGTTTCACGAAAACTAAATGATATTATAATGGCATATGATATGATTACTAAAAAAATTCTTTTATAGCCAATTTATAAATTATATATTTTTTTTATTTATTTATTATTGAAAAAAAGTACACATTAAAGTTTTAGACATTTTTGCCAAACTGCACAGCAGTTTGTCGGCAACGTTCTCGCTCTGTTTACATTTTTATTACTTAATTGCTATTCAGTTCAGTATGCAATGTTAAAGTAAGGAAGTATACGAGATAGAATAGAAGATAGAAAGATGTTAATAATAAGTTTATACAATACAAAGTAAAGGAAGAAATAAGATTTATTTTTAAATACATACAGATATGCCATATCGGAGTTTCCCTGCGGGATCGAATATGGAGAGGGCTATGCTCGGAGTTTCCCTGCGGGATCGAATCAGAAATGTCGAAATCCGCAGGCGAACCAAAGTCACCGACATAGCCCTGAATTGAAAAACTAAAGTGGCAGTGGGCGGGGCACATAGCTCGTAGATCCGACGGCCGTTGGGGCAGAAAGGTTCTCGAGTGGCGACCACGAACCGGAAGACGCAGCGTGGGCAGGCCCCCTACAAGATGGACCGATGATCTTGTGCGGGTCGCTGGAAACTGCTGGATGCGAATAGCACAAGACCGGCAATTGTGGAGATCTTTGGGGGAGGCCTTTGTCCAGCAGTGGACGTCTTTCGGCTGATATGATGATGCCATATCGACTTAATCAAGAATCAATAATATTCATTTACCAGTGTGGCTAATGTTAGGTACATCAACCACACTAGCAAATAAATATTATATTTTTGAAGGTTGTACAAGTTGAGAACAGATCTACTACTTTTGTTGTTTACTAAATAGTTGTTCTCCTAAATAAAATCTTTATTAATATTATGATACGATAGTGATAATGGCAGTAGGTACTCATGCTTGATCTGGTCTTGTTATTTTATAAAATTATTTTTATTTAGATTTTATAGAATGTGACTACAATTTACATCCCTCGTTGGGGTTATAAATCAGCGCTCTTCGTATTATTGTTTCTACAAACTATATGTACCTACCTAACCTGTTGGTGTGGTAGGTAGATAAGCTGCCTTTCACGCCGGAGGTCGTGGGTTCGATTCCCACCCGGGACAAAAATTTGTGTGCATGAACATGTCTGTTTGTCCTGAGTCTGGGTGTAAATTATTTATATAAGTATGTATTTACAAAAGAAAAATAGTATATAGTCCCAAAATACATCAAAGATGAAGAACGGTTTCATCCTTTTGTTAAGAAATTAAAAGAATTCCTAACACATAAAAGCTACTACACACTGCAGGAGTTCTATAATGACAAAAACTAAATAATGTAAGTAGGTTAGTGTTGTATATATGTATAGGGTATAGCAATAATTTCAAATAATAATGTTATTTTATGTTTTTATATTGACAACTTATTAATTAAATACTACAAATATCATAATTGAAAATATTATAGAATAGATATTGTTATAATGTTTTGACATACCTACGTGAAAGTTGCATGCTTATTGAAATTGTTAGTAATTATTTAATGTTGCCGCGCCCTAACAGGGTATCATGTTGAAACTTTTAATATGTAAGACCTATGTACACATGATTGCAATAAAGATTGAACTTGAACTATATCAGTTATCTGGTTTCCATAGTACAAGCTCTGCTTAGTTTGGGATCAGATGACCGTGTGTGAATAATGTCCCAGGATATTATTATTATTATCCCAGGATATTATTATAACATAGACTATAAATTTACCGGACTATTTGCAAATAAATGAATCTAGTCTGACAAAATAATAGAGAGATATGTTTCTCTCAATGTATACTGTTTAATAGCCGTGTGGTTTCCACCATAGAAAGAATAACCAGGTAACCCCATACCATTTCGTGGGTGTCGTAAAAGGCGACTAAAGGTCCAACCACACCAAACGGCCCGCATCGGCCCGCATCGAAACGAATTTTACAATCTTTAAACGAAATTAAATCTTGTATACAGTGTTTAAAGTTTATATTACCAAGTCAAGGGTAAACACAACCGGTGACATGCCGCGACACGCGATCGGCTCCGTCCGCATGCGTTCGGATACCGGCGCATACGTTCGAATACCGCCGAATGCGCTCGGAGCCGTCCGCCTGCGTTCGGATTCCGCCGGGTGCGCTGGGGCTTAAAACTATGAAACTAAAAAAGAAGCGAAGGTAGTAGTATGCGAAGACGCGACGTCCGGCCGGATGCGGCGGCATCCGACCGCGTCCGTGCGGTGCGATACTGGACGATGCGGGCCGTTTGGTGTGGTTGGACCTTAAGGGTCAGCGCAGACAGAGAGGAGCGCAGCGGAGAGGATTTTATTAAGGCACTAGAAAATCAACTTTAGATCTATAGGAATAAAGTGCATATATGCTTGAACCTGACAAAATGCTCGCGCAGTCTCGCGCATTATAATGTTCAAGCATACATGGACTTTATTTAAATAATTTTAAAGTTGATTTTCTAGTGCCTTAACAAAATCCTCTTCGCTGCGCTCCTCTCTATCTGCGCTGGCCCTAAGGGACAGGACAGGACAGCAGCGCCACTTGTGTACAAACTACGAACCAACTGCGGTCACCAACTCGCATGCCAAGCGCGGTGACTAAGGCAAATCTCTCCAAATGGCAACATTATAGAAACCTTTGGGAGGCCTATGTCCAGCAGTGGACAATATCAGGCTAATGATGGTGATGATACTGTTTTATAATATACAATACAAATTACGGCAAAATTGCTCTATTACATACATACATACATAGATAGACTCACGCCTGTTTCCCAGAGGGGTCATCATCATCATCATTACAGCTAAATGAGTCCACTGCTGGACAAGCCTCTCTCAAGAATCGTCTTGGGGGGATATGCCATAATCGCCACGCTTGGTAGGTGGGTTGGCGATCGCAGTAAGATGGTCTTAGTAATCAGAAGGAAGCTGCTGCTCGTCCTTAGGCAGAGACAAAGGATTTCCATTTGTCACGATCTTTGCACACGTCTTTTGCCTCAATTACTGTCATTATATTCTTCATACATGCTCGCCGGTTTAGGGTACTTCTGACCTGTCCTTTGAATTCAATTCAACACCGCGCAATTCCAGACTCCCGGAAAACACTGACAGATATTCATCAGAGAAACATCCTAATAAGTAACACTTTCGACCTGGCCGGGTGATTTGAAGCCACGACCTAATTATCTGCGACTGAACACGCTACCGCTAGATCAACGCGGTAGTCCTATATTGAATAATATAGGACTACTACTTGGACTACTGTTTCAAAACAAATAATGCCATCATCATCGCCTCAATTGCTCTATTACTTTAAAAAAATCATTTATTATTAGGATATTGATTTTTGTAATGTGTAACCGTACTTAAGATTGATGCTCTCTGACTGGGTGCATGATGTGCATTTTATATTCATTGCACATATAAAGCAATAAAGGTAGTAATATCCACGGGATTTGAATAATTATACTCATTACATTACACGTGTAAAGCAATAAAGATTATAATATTAATATAGTTGAAAACATTGTATTCATTATGGAACATATGCAAATTAATTAAGATTGTTATATTAATTGGGTACAATCTATTTCCTTTTGGATAATAGCATAAATTAAAGCTGGTGACTTCAATGATTATCATACGGTCCTAAATAGCAATACTAGGGGCTTCACATATCTAATGTTTGCTTTTTAAAGAGAATGACCACACTGGGGAAGAAATGTTTGCGTCACGAAAGACTTTACAAACAAGGGACTCAAGGACACAAAGATCTGCCGGAACAAATATTACAATGGACACAGTAGAGGCATCGAACCTGAAATACAAAGGCGACGAAGTAGTAGCGACCTACGACGTTCTCTCGGGTATTCCCTAGGACGATTTCTACGCCCCCCACGGGATGAGATGGGGTAATGATATTCTATGCCGTCACCACACAACAAGTTAACCAATGCGTAGCTGTAACTCAGGCCTTTATGCCGAATTTCTTTCTCAATTTTAAGTAGGAAATTGGCAATAGAAAACGCCTTTGCCTACAGGGTGAAGTTGTAAGGTTTAATGTAAGGGGGGTATGAATGTTTTTTTTTAAATGAAATAATGAAATTTATTCAGCACTTGGGTATTTACATACACTAGTACTTGTGAAGCTCACAATGTATTACATAAACACAGTTTAAAAACAGTAATTAAAGTAACAAAATATTTTAAATTAGTCCGTCCGTGCGGTCTGTTTCGTCACATGTATTTTTAATATTCTTAAATAAATAATAAATAGCAAGTTACTAAGCTATTATTGTTACATTTAGCAATAGTATATCAAATTAAAGAATTGAAAACAACGAGCAGTTTGCTAGCACAAAATGCTCTCCACCAGTAGCTTAATTTAACCGACTAATACCTGAGGGCACCCTTATGGGCCACATTTTCTCCTCCTCTTCTTCTGCGTGGGGTATATTACTCACGCACTTATATATTTCCTCGCTTTCATGATTCGATGGGATTGCTGCGCGTAAGGAGCAGAAAGAGGTAGTCAGGTATAGGATCTGATTTCCTAGGCATGGTGTTGTAACACCCCGCAATTCCAGACTCCCGGCAAACACTGACAGATTTTCGTCAGAGAAACATCCTGATAAGTAACACTTTTGACCTGGCCGGGTGATTTGACGCCACGACCTAATTATCTGCGGCTGAACACGCTACCCCTAGACCAAGGCGGTAGTCCTATATTGGATACTGTTTCAAAACAATTAATACCAACTTGATTTTCATCATCATCGCCTCAATTTTTTTGTTCCATCTATCGCATGTCGCAATTTGACCAATATGGTCGCATCAGCTCCGTGTAGCATTTACCTATATTCTCAGTCATTTGTGCAAGTGCTCCACGGTTTTCCGATTTTGATCAGTGTATTATTCACTTCACTTGATCGGGATGGACATCGATACAGTTAGGGAGTCAAATAAACCGGTCAACAAGGCAAAACCCAAGAATAATGCGAAAATATCTCATTTTTCTTAGCGGAAAAATCCCTTTAAAAATTTATATGTAAGTATTACAATCTAGTCTAGAGACTAATAAGTAATTTTACATTTACCTAACTTACTACAACTAGATTAAAGAGCATAAGATTTTATCGTCCCACTGTTTTATTCTGCGCGTATAATTTTGTAGGACCAAGCGGGATAAGAGTCTATGATGATTGATGAGCGACGACCATGATGGAATTATCAACGCCTAACGTTTACACATCAGCAATCTGCGATGATGTTGCATTGCTCTTTCATATTCTTAACTTACGCGGACACTGCCCGAGGTTCCACGCAATATAAACTAAACTAATTTTAATATATGTGTATAGATACAAATATCTAAAATAAAGATTTAATTGTTATCATAAAAATTATTCAGACACGATCATCTGATCCCAAACTAAACATAGTTTGTACTATCGAAACCATTAACCGATATAAGTACTACCTACTTTTATTTTGAAAATACATACTTAGACAGATAATTACACCCAGACTGAAGACAAACATACCTATACATGTTCACGGACATAAATATCTGTCCTGGGTGGGATCTGTCGGGATCTTTAGTTGTTAGATATTATTGTGAGGACCTGTCGACTTTACATATATGTGCCTGTACACAGATAAATGCGCAGACTTAGTTGTTTGGGTATTCTATGTAATCTGTATCTAAATATAATCTGTTGTTTTCAGACAAGTTATATTATAGAGAGAGATGTTATAACATTTTAATTAGCTGAGAGGTGTAAAATACCGAATCGCTAGCATTGTAACGTGTTCCAAGTAAATCTAATTGTAATAAATTAAAATACAAATAATTCAAAATATTCTTTATTTTATCAGACCTCTGTCATACTGGCCTCACTTTATCTTATATACCTAACCCAGATAATACGATTCTAAGGTGCGGGACTTAATTAATACTATCGTACTTACGAGCTAAGCTAAAGAAGTGTAAACCGGAAGCAATGGTTAAGTATATTTGGAATATTTAAGAACGTAATCCTAACATATTGTCATGTTCGGGGTTTGATCCCCAGTATCAGTAAAGGATTTTAGTCACAACAGAAAAAAAGTAAAGCAAAAGAATAAGATAACTGCTGAAAAGGACATATCAACGCTTAATGCAAAATTGATATCAGATAATTATAAAAAAAAGACAGAGGTGGTGCGATTTCAACTTAAATTCCTGATAGAAAAAGAAAAGGACAGAAGAATTTCAAATTCATTTTTAATGTCAGTGAAGGTTCTAGGAAGGAAAGTAAGACTTTCGAAATGTTTGAAATTTGGACCAATTTTAGGGGTAGGTACCTATATAATCAGTACATGGATGGACGGGGAGTTTAATTCAAGTGAACGTGATCAGTGCTACTGTGTACGTCGGGACTCACGCACAGTGCTCATCGCGGAGACTCTGTACCTAAGTCCGGCACGTGTGAAATCTTCCGCAGTGCTTGTCGCCAGGATTCGCGACGCCAGAAGTGCGTGTGTGTTCCGTGAGCTTAGTGCTGCACCAATTGTCACTGTCGACGTCAATAAAGGTCTGTTCGCAAACACTAGTTGTCTTTCTAATACCATGACCAACCATTCGCCACGATGTTATGGTATAGATTGCAGATCGGTCATAAAACTTAAGCTAATTCCGCATGCTAGGGAAGCGAAGATCAGTGTCGCGCAGGTTGTCCGCGATCCAACGCTCAGCTTCTTGTGTCATCTCGTCATCGAAGTAGTCGCGCCAGCCGCCCGCCTTACCTGGCGTAGTGAAAATAGGAAATAAGTTACTGCTTAGGCAGTTCCAAGCAATAGTGAATTATTGGAAACTTAACCGCTTATAAAATTGCTTAATACGCAAAACATAGTATGAGTCCTTATACAGAGTGCGGTAGCTAACGTTTGTTAGTTATTCAGATCTAAGTGTAGGTAATTGTTAAGATATACGGAAAGATATAATAAATTAAAATCTGTTCATACATCGCCCGCAAAAGATAAATAACAACAATACTAATCTTGGATATAAAGCATACAAACATACAAATTGTTGTCCTGTAACGGGACCGAACCCGTAACACAAGGAGCCGAATACCTTAACTAGCAACTTTACCTTTCCTAATGAAAGTTTCTTCAGAAGCGGGAGCCCCGATATTTTTCAATTCTTCAAAGTTGACTGATTTGTTCTTCTTAAAATTCTCTATACTGAGATGGTCGCATAGACGTTCCATTTGCTCTTCGTTTACGTCCTTGCCGAGAAAGTCACTGACCCGTCGCACAGCCGCTGGCAAATTCTGAAATTTTTCGTGGACACACATTTATTTTAGAGAATAGCATTCAAAGAAATGATTTTGTTTTATTTGCATACCAATATTGTCGTTGCGTTTAAGTTACATCATATGTGATATGCCAACAATATATAATATATATAATACATGGGGGTGATTCGGATACTCCTCAACATAAAGTATCTAAATTTTGCGTTTGAACGTCAACTCCTCGGCCACCCTGTATATCTATAGCTATTAATTTTATTAATTGTGTATGTTCTGTAGTTTAGTATTTGTATGTGTTCTGCTTTTCAATGTTACGTTTTGTCTCGTTTCGATGTTTATTGTTTATGGTTTTGTTTTGTAATTAATGTAAGTTTTTAATTTATTTATTTTAATTAACTTTAATAATGTCTTTAAGTGTTACGCACTCTTATTTTTAAGTATGTAGTACGTGTCTTTATAACTGCATGAGTGTTTGTAACGTTGATGATTCTTTAATAAATACACTTAACCATTCTATAGTATGATAAATCGACGACCAATTGATATTCATTTATTTCGGGGTTGGGTTTATTTCGTAAATAATTATTACCTTGGATAGCTCTTCATAGAACAAGAACAACATGTTAGGATGACTTCGCTTCTCCCATGCTTCTTTAATATGTTCAAAAAGCGGAGTTAGTGAATCTAAAAAGGATAAGTGATGATTATTTAATATACTTGAGATTATTGAAACAAAATCGGAATCTTCACAACTAAGGTCAACTAGATCATCTTACTTAAACATTCATGGGTTCTTTCCAGGACATTGCCTGCCAACCAGGGAGGTGAGTTGCCTCGACCACTTGCTATTAAAACTAGACAAGTCTAAAAGCTTAGCCTTTGTGGCTGTTATAAATACATCTGACACTGACCACTCAACAGTATTGCTAAAAGTATCCCACACATAGCAAAATAAATCATACATTAATTCTAAAACGGCCATTGACTTTGAAGGTGCTTATAGAGATCTTGTGAAAACAAACATGTCGTTTTTTAACATGAACAAAGACACTAATTTTCTAGCTGACAAATTGATAGATTTGATCGGGACATCTGTCCTTCTACTTAATACTCCAGAATCAAGCTTCAAGCGTAGTTTAAAGCCCTGGATAACTGAAGGAATCCTTAGATGTATCAGGCTTACAAATAAAATGCAATTCCAGTCGAGAAAAATCAAAAAAAAAGAAAGACTCTTCATACATTATTCTGAAAATTACCTATAAACGCTATCGTACTTTTTGCACAAATCTGATAAAAAAAACTGAAAACCGCATATCATAAAAAAAAAATCTCATGTACTATAAAAAAATCCCAAAAACTTTGGCGTAATATTAATGACATCACCCATTTAAAAAAAACCAAAATAATCAAACAAGCATCTTCTTGAAATTACACCGAACCCTATAGACTCTCTAAACAGATCAGTAACTAAATCAATTCTTCGTCACAATTGGGAAAAGGTTAGCGGAGGAAATCAGGTCGCATTCTGAACCTGAGTCTAGACAAGATACACAATATCGAACCAATTCATTTGTTCTGATGGATACTGATGTAATGGAAGTGCATAGTGTACTGATGGCTCTGAATTCGGAAAGTGCTCCTGGGTGGGATGGTATACGGTATACCCATACACTTTCTTAAGTTGTCTAGAGATTTTTGGTTCCCCTGATATGCCAGTTAACTAATCGATGCTTCGAAACAAGATTTTTCCTAGTGCTTTAAAGCGCTCTTTAATAACACACAGGCACAAGGGAGGCGACGTAAGGGATGTCAACAATTATCGACCCATATCTGTATTACCATCAGTGTCAAAAATAATAGAAAAATTTTAAATTAAAGACTTTTAAGCTATTTAAATATATACAATATCCTTTCCGTTTCGCAGTTTGGTTTCAGGCAAGGGATTTCAACCCAAGACACTATTACGGCATTGGCTTCCGAAATTGTAGATAAGGTCGACAAAGGATTAAAATGCGTAACAATGTTTTCAGACCTCAAAAAAGCCTTTGATACCGTTCCTGTTCCCATTCTTGTGCAGAGGCTCAGGTAATAAGTATTAAGGGTACGGTTCCTTCTCTCATGGAAAGCTATCTTAGGGATAGGAGGCAGCAAGTTAAGATTGTGAACTTCTATAGCGAAGAAGAAGAGGCGGTTTTCGGTGTCCCTCAGAGAAGTGTGCTTGGACCGACACTGTTCTTGGTTTATATCAACGGCTTGTGTAACCAACAGATCAATGATGGCAAGATTTTTTCCTATGCGGATGACAAAGCTGTTGTCTTTTCTGGAGAAACAAGGAATATCGTACGTCATAATGCTGAACAGGGTCAATTGGTCATAGTGAGTTGGTTTAAAGACAATCTTCTAACCCTAAACATATCTAAGACAAACTGCATTTGCTTTTCTCCAAGTCAAAGATCAAAAACAGGTGCAGAATTTGGAATTGAGATTCAGGAGAGCGCAACGCACCATAAACTGTACATTACAAGCTGTCCAGCGAGCTACCTCCACAAGATATTTAGGCATTATTATTGACGAATGTTTGTCCTGGCATTCCCATATTGAAACTACTATGTCTCGTGTTAGGAAACTAATCTGGATTTTCTAAACATTACGTTATGTGATGTCTCTAAAATTACTTTATAAAATCTATATATAGCACAATCAGTTATTACGTACTGTATACCTGTCTGGAGGGGGATGCTATTTCTTCAGCTTGAAGAAGTCCAGCGGTCCCTCATAAAAGTAATGTATTCTAAGCCATATAGATACCCCACTGAGGCGTTATACAGTATTAGTGGCATATTAACGGTAAGGAAGCTATATATGCTAAATGTAACTATATACCTACACAAATCTATTTCGTTTAACCCAAATATACAGAGTAGGAGACGTAAAAATATCGTGGCTCATTCCCCAAGGGTTCACACGACTTTTGCAGGGCGCCAGTATGTCACACAGTCTGCTTATACAAGATAAATAGCAAATTAGAGTTTTATCCAAATATTTTGTACAAATGTAAAAAAAGTATAACCGAGTGGCTAACTACATTGACGCATGACGAAGCTAAGCATATATTAGTCAGAGTCTGTTGAATTACATATTTGTTAATAATAATTACAAACACATTATAATAAACACACACACAAACACACATAAGCGCCTGCGCGCGCATTATAGGTATGCATGAAAAATTAATTTTATATTGGTTTTAATTTTGTATTAGTAATTTTATTTCTATTTATATATAAGTAATTTACTGTATTGACTCAAACATAGATACTAGAATATAAGGGAAGTAGGGAGTCAACCCCAACACAAACTACACTAAAAGTGACTAAAAGTGTCACTTAATGGGGCTGCCACAATTTTTTTTTATTTGTTCCTACTGTATTGAGACACAATAAACATATTTTATTATTTATTATTATAAAATTTCAGAATATTAAATGAATATCCATACTTACACAGGCTCTTGTGGAATATATTCCAAAAATCTTTGAATTCGCCACCAAAGCCTGACACTTTGAATAATTTGCCGAGATAATAACTGGAGACTGCGACATCCCTTGGGTCCCGGGCTACGTATACCACCTTCGCAGTGTCCAGTATTCCAGGAGGCAGCAGAGACATCGGCAGGTGGCTCTTGATAAAACGAGGCGAGGGCGCGGTGGACAGCATACGACTTGCGGGCTTAGACATGACTTCAATCAACTGACGTAATATTTCAACGTTTATATTTTTATCCGCTGTAACCAATTTTATGTATCCATCGATGTCATTTTCATCAAACATCATGAAGGCTCTGCAAACAATTAATATTATTAGATTGAATTAATGATTTTTTTTATTTGCAGGAATATAGGCACATTTAGATGGTTTTAAACTACGGTTTCACTATATTCAACAATTTGTCGTCCAAATGTTTAAGTTGTAGTAAGGACGTCACGTAATGTAACTGTTATGCAATTTTTAATTAAGTATACAAAACTATTTTACACTCTCTACAATTTTTACAAAATTTAAATTAATTAATCTTTAATAGCCACTAAAACAATAACAATAAAATACATAACGTAAAAGTCAATTTAGGAATTAAGTATCATGTCAAATAATTATGATTTAAAATTAAATTGATAATAATCTGAAATAGAATAAAAGGGTTAGTGCTGATCCCCCCCCCCCCGTTCTTGTTTAGTTATTAAAACGATATTTTATAACTACATACATATATTAAGTATCGATTGCCCCCGAAATGTCAAAATTAGTACTGTCAAGCACAACTCAAAAATTTTTACTCAAGTTCTTACATTTTGCTTGACACATTCTCATTATTCTTGTTAATAGTCTGTCAAGCCAAGGAGGAGAAAAAGTGTACTCTACGATAAAGAGATCAGACGATTAACTGAAAAATACCATAATAAGATATAAAATGCGATAAATGAGCAAATTTCAGTGATGTCATTCCTGCGAAAAATCAAATTTTGATTGCTTTACTTCTGTTTATTTTTAATATAATAATTTTAACATAGTTTAAGTTAGACATTTTTGGTATAACTTATTATTAGCAAGTATTAGTTAGAATAATTTATTAACGACTTGTATGGTAACGCATTTAATTGACTTATACCTTTGTTGATTTTATTATAATTATTTTTAATACTAGTTTATTTAGTTTAAATTACGAGATTATTTATACTCGTTGATTGTTGATTTACAGTGATATATATTAGTACCTAAGCACTAGATATGATCATAATTAGTGACTTCTATGTTGAAGGATTTATATATATTAAGCAATAAAAGCACTTGTAGTAATGTAATGGGTGATGGCCATATGTTAGATAATTCTTTTGTTAATTATATATAACACTTTATATCCTAAAGTCAACGTGTTAAGACAGCAGTAGTATAAATTTAAAGTGTACCAGAAATGAAAGTTTAACAGAATCTGTGATTTGATTGGTGTTAATTTGAAATAAATACACGAAAATATATCCAGTACTTTTTTCCTTGACCGTACCATCTTGATTTTATTTAATAAAACGCAATTTTAAAACAGATATGTTTTGAGGGGGAAACAAGAACGGGGGCAATCAGAACTAACCCGAATAAAAACATATGACACAGAGCCACTCATACAAAGTTGTATTAAATTCAGTTTTTGTTAAATTTCTGAAATTTTCTGTACGTCATCATATGTACTGTATATGAGAAAACTATGTAACCAGAATATTAATTTTAAGAGTTCCGTACACGTAGAGTGCCAACGGAACTCAAGCCAAGCCTCTGAATTCGGTCTGTCGGTCAATTAGCGGGCTGAACCACATGAACCGTAATGGGTACTCAGTGAAATTTTCACAGAGTGTAAATGTGCTATAACAACAAATAATAAAATATAATAATAATAGATAATAATATCCTGGACGTTATTCACACATGGTATCAGATGACCATGTGTGAATAACGTCCAGGATATATATACAAACTAAGCAGAGTATGGTATCTATGAAAACCAGATAACCGATATATTACATATTGCTTTTCTTTTGTAAATACATACTTATATAAATAATGACACCCAGACTCCGGACAAACAGACATGTACATGCACACAAATATTTGTCCGGGTTGGGAATCGAACCCACGACCCGTCATACGTCCCTTGGTACGGAAGACTATATGTGTGAGACCGAGAAATTGAGTTACAGATAATATTAATACTATGTATTGCTCGCCAATTACAAAGTAGATATAGGAGACATTGAGAAGTAAATCGTAAAAGACGGTCTTATCGCAGTCAGCAAACTATTCCAGGCAACCTTTGAACGGCTAAGAAGCAGAAATATAGCAGAGAACAAGATAAAGGCATTGCGAGGTAAAGAAATTTAATTAAGAATTAAAATACAGTAGAAAGCAGATTAACCGAATCGCCAATTATCGGAATCCGTCCTAAGCTACTATGTATGTACCCCTATTAATGTTGTGAATTTTTAAACTTAGTATTTTTGTTAAGGTCTGGTGGGGTTGCAACTTACTCTGATCGAGATGTTCAAGCGAGGGTTATTGCAGAACTGTGTTTGTCAAACTTAATTTTCTCTTTTACCAGTCTATGCCCGATTATCCGAATTTTCGATTATCAGAATCGACCCCGGTCCCAATTCCATCCCATTCGGATAATCGGCGTTCTACTGTACTTACTTACTAACTAATAACGGCATTTTATTATTTCTTTATTTAGTACGTTTTCCAATTCAAAACACCGTATGTATTACGCGGCAGTGAGAAATGGTACTTACTCTAAAAACGGATATCTGTAAGGGAGTGGTATTTTTGCAGCTGTTTCATAGTCGAAGTCGTTTGCTATCAACCAAACCAACTCCTGAGTCCATGTAGTACCTAGAAATGTAAGTATAAAAACATGTACACACGGCTATACATCAAGCTATACATTTCCAGTATAAGCTGATCTCGCGTTGTATAGGATTTCCATACAATGAGAGGTCAGCTTATATTGGAAAAGTATAGCTTGATATGTAGCCGTGTGTACAATGGGAATATATAATAATAATAATGTCCTCCCGACCGTATTTCGACCACGGCGGCCAGTCTCAATGGAGACTAGCCAATTGCGCAAGACATATTATAGTGCACAAATGTGTGCGCAAACACAGGGACACTTTCTATTCCATCACTCATGATCCGATGAAAGACTAGCGACACGACCGGAAAGAGTTCAGGTATAGGACCGACGGCTGTACGTGCTCTCCGAGGCACGGGGGTGATATACCGCCAACTTCCAGACTTCGGACTGATACTGAGAAATTTATTTTTACGGATAAATCCCAAAATCACTTTTTGGCGCGACCCGGGATTTGAAACCAGGACTTCATTATCTGCGGTTGAACTCGCTACCGCTAGACCAACGAGGCAGTCAATGGGAATAGATAATAGCGTCTTAAATATATGTTTCAGTCTGCCTCTCTATCTCTCTTGCCTTAATTTTGCCTTCTATGGTGTTTGTGATCAAATATATGGACCAGGTGTAGAAAGTTGTGAAAATCTCGAGGCTTACAAAGAAGTCAAGGAGAAGGCTGAAAACTGCTACACCGACAAGTGCACAATACTTTAGTTAAAGAGAGGCAAATATATGTATAGGTGTAGTTAAAAAAAATGCGTAAAGAATGCATACGGCGACTGTCGTCCCGAATTTTAACACTCGTCGCGCTTGGCACGTACAAAGACTTAAGTAGTTCAATTAAAGCTTTCAGATGCTTTTGCTTTGAAATCCGTTAATTTGGGAGATACGATGCCGAGAAAAACGAATCATTTCGTTCGTCTTATAAGAGAATAAATCAAAGCATTTATTTTATTTTTGAAGTAGGTAATTAACGTAATCATAATTGTAATTTATGTTAGTGTTACTTAAGTGTTATTTGTGCCAATTTAGTTCAAAAGATTAAACAATATAACACAGCAATTTTTATTAAACAACCAACATGTCAGATACAAATACATCGCATGGAATGGTGCCCATAGTTCTTAGATATAGTATAATTTTGTGGGATAACTCTACGACAAAATACTTATTTTAAGGCATAAAAAATGTCTTTTAGATATATATTATTTGGGTTAAAAGGTATCTACCGTTGCCAAACGGAAAAACACTTCTAACAACAAAATGGTAATATAATTTAAGACAATTTTTGATATTGATGGAATACCCGCACCATTAATATGAATTCTTGTGTCGTGGGATACTTTACAAACGTATGATTGACGGACACAAATAACATCCAGACTCAGAACAACTATTTATGGGTCTCAAAAATAGTTGTCCTTTGAATTAACCACTGCGCTACACGTGCAGTCATTATACTCGTATTATTAACCTGAAATGTAATTTCCAAATATTCCAAAATTTATGGATTTTCACCCTATCGTATCGTCTAGTTTAGACATATTTATATATATTTATTTAAATAGCAGCGAAGCAGGCGAACCAAAGTAGCCGACCGAGCCCAAAGAATAATTGCCAAACTGAAGTGGCAGTGGGCAGGCCACATAGCTTTTAGAACCGACGGCCGATGGGGCAGAAAGGTTCTCGAGTAGCGACCACGAACCGGAAGACGCAGCGTGGGCAGGGCCCGTACAAGGTGGACCAACGATCTTGTGTGGGTTGGGGGAGGCCTTTGTTCAGCAGTGGACTTCTTTCGGCTGATATAATGATGTTGATGGTGATAAATTTAAATGGAGACTACTGGCAGGATAAAGCGTACAAAAATTATTACTTGAACATCCTTGGAAACATGTAATCAGTTTATAAATAAATAAATTCAATAGTATTGAATTCCTATGCTTACCTGATCGCCGGTAGCTAGTCACAAATACGTCATCAGATCGAAGGGGCATATTGTAGATGTTGGCTGCTTCCTTCTCATAATTTTTCCCTACTATGTAGCCTTTGGGACCCAGCCTCACGTAATTAGAAGGTACTGTGGAGGAAATCAAAATATGTTTATACAGAGTAAAACTTAGGGTTAAACTCACCTTTCAACCACAAATCTTCACATAAGATAAGTTCAGATGATTTTATACCTTGTTGATTGTTTTAAATATTAAGATACAAGTCTCGCAGTTAGTAGTTACTTGTAATTAACGGACACAAAGCGCACTAAGGCTGAGATCTATAGAGCGTACTTAGACTTTGCTCAGACTTAACTTAGACAGAAGTTAATGCATGTAACGAAATTACAATTGGTGTTTAGACTTTATCTGTCTTAGCTTATGCTAAGCATAATCTTACCTTCAAAAAGTCTATAAATACCAAATCAAAGTATAAGCTTAGCATACATTTAGCAAAGTTTTAGTTAAGTAAAGTTTGAGCAAAGTCTAAGTACGCTCTATAGATCTCAGCCTAAGACTTAGAACCGCCACTTACAGTCCCGCAAACTTTTCTGACCCGGTGGCAGCGTCTCGCATTTAGTGTTGCTAGTAAATATTTTTTGCAATAAAGTGGGTAAAAATAATATGCACATTGTAACGTAAATGTTACTTCACTAAAAAGCAAACAAATACTGACATTACTAATCTTTATAACATCTTTATATTTTTATACAATAATTATGATCATTTACATAAAATGTATGCTATGTGTTCTCTAACGGAGATGCTCCAGGTATTATTATGTGACCGGAATGGTTTAATTCAGAAGTCATTTCATCATCATCATTATCGCAATCACTGCTTTCACTTTCACTATCACTACCATGAATGATGAAAGGCTCGTCTAAGTATCCATCCCTTTTTCGATACACATTTTCAATATTTTTGTACATTATTGCAATGCTTTTGCCATTCATTGACTATTATTTTATCAAAAGCTTCTGCAATGAATGATAGGATTTCAGAATTCTATCTACCATGCTCTTTTTCTTTCACAAGTTTTCTTACACATCACTCCCAGACACCTACAAAGGAAACAGCAAAAATTAAATAAATAATGAATATTTTAAAATATGTATTTTAATTTAAAGAGCGAGGGGGAATTTCGTATTTTTTCAGAAGCTGACAACACTAACCTGTAGCAGCAGCTACGCATTCATACCACTTATTGAAGGGTATAATTGGTGCCTGAAGGCGTTATTCTTCCTTCATATAATATAATACTTGTAATATAACGTTCCCCGCATCAATTTTTAAAGCTTTCGGCATTTTTCACAATTAAAAACCACAAAGAGAAAAATAAATACGCGCAACAAACAATCAATGGCAGGAATGTCATGGATTGACATTTCAAACTGGCGTCATTAGTTCTACTTTTGGCCACCGGGCCAGATAAGTTTGTAGCACAGTATGGGTCACAATATAACACAACAAGGTGTCCTGATCGAAAAAAGTTTTTATTCACGTAGACTATACAAAAAGTCTTATAAATAGTCAGAACATGTTTGTAGTAATATAGGTAAGTATACATAATTATTTTTAGGTATAGATGTTTAGGTACACGGATTGTATGAATACATTTAGAAATAACATTTTTATAATAATAATAATAATATTTTAAGTTATTGTCGATAAGATTATTTATAGGTTTAAGTATCGAAGTTATAGTTTTGTACAGTTGCCGACATGTAACTTGGCAAGATTCGTTAGATGCGCAGAACGCATATTTTGGGTAAGCTTAATTGCAGGTTTTCTGATGATCTCAGTGACTTTGAATGCCTGTCATTGAGGAACTTCAAACGTTATTGAAGATAAAAGGGCGCTTAGGGATTAGAGAGAATATTGTACAAGATACACAAGATATGTGCATTCCGACGAAGGCGGATAGGAACAGTTTAGTACGAAATTCTGACACATGGTCATATTTGCAGAGTCCAAACATGAACTTAATGCAGAAATTTTGGAGACGCTCAAATTTGTCAAGTTGTTCCTGGGTTATATCGAGATAGCTGGCCTCGGCATAATCGAGAATAGGAAAAAGGAGAGATTGTGCAAGCGCAATTTTTGTGGTAATAGGCAAAAAATTACGAAGACGCCGCAAAGACCCTGCTGAAGCAAAGAGTTTATAGCTGACTTCCTGTAATTGCGGAATCCATGAGAGATCTTTGTCTATTAAGATTCCCACGTTCTTAACTTTTTGAACCAGTGGTATCACAGTGTTATTTAAAGTAATATTGGGAATTTGTGACCAGTCCACTCTACTTCGTATTCTAGTACTGCCGACAACAATAGTTTGCGATTTGGTCGGGTTCACGGTAAGCCCATTGCTATTACTTCAGGACGAAATATGTGCAAGATCTGTGTTTATGTTACAAATAGCTTTGAGCAGGTTATGGGGAGATGCTTGACTGTAGATCTCCATCATCTGCATAAAGGTGGTAGTATAATAATAATAACTGCTAACTAATTTATGGTAAATCGAATTAATGAATATTACAAATAAAAGAGGTGATAAAACGCCACCCTGTGGCACGCCAACAGATGTATTACACCAGGAAGTACTTAAGAGTCTTCAATGTGCATTCGTTGACGTCGGCCAAACAGGTTACCAATCAATTACCGTTGGAGATTTGTTAAGAGAGCGTAAAATAGCGAGCAAAACATCGTAGTCTATGGTGTTAAAGGCATTACTGAAATCTAGCAGACAGAGGACTGTGAGTTTGCCATTTAATATTTTTTGCCATATAATCAGTAATGTGTACTAACGCTGTAGTCGTACTATGACCCGGACGGAAGCCTGATTGGAAAGGATTCAGGAGCGAATTTTTACAAAGAAAGGAGTTGAGTTGGTTATGAATATGGCGTTCAAGGGCTTTTGAGAGGAAGGGTAGTATGAATATCGGGCGGTACTCAGAAAAGGATTGAGGGTGGGATTTTTTTGGCAGCGCAGTGCACTAAGTGTACCTGCGCAAACTTATCCTCACTACGCCAAAACCTTGCCAAGTTACGTGCCGGTAACTGTACCAAACATTATTGATATATACCAATACTAGCGGCCCGGTACGTGCTTCGCTACGCATTAGTTTATTCGCTACGTATTAGTACAAATTGTTTGTATATGGGAGGGAGTATAGAAATATTTTGATTTTACACTTTTTCAAGACGTTTTTTTTTTAACATTCTCGTACAAACCTTACCTGGACTTCCACGAATAATTCAAGACCAAAATTAGTCAAATCGGTAAAGGCGTTGTTGAGTTATAACATTACAACGAAAAGTGGCATTGATTTTTATATATATAGAAGAGAAGATTACCAATTGGCGAACGGCTATGAATCATCCGAATGCTTTGTTACTCTAACAGCCACGTTGAAAACGAACTATGAACGAACACTTAAAGACGAGATTCACCATCTCACCTGCATCTACGCCGACGCCCACTGGACTGCTCGCACTCGTGCCCCCTACCGGCCGCCGCGAGAATCCTAACGGGACCTCACTATAAAACGAGCTCGCAACCATTATTCTATTCTTCTGTCCGGTGAAGCAGTAAAAGCCGAGAGGCTAACTGCACGCGTCACGTTAAAAAAAAAAAAAAAAAAAATCTATTCATTAGCTAGCAGCTGGTGCTCCTGACGATAGCGGCCCTCCGCAATCTCTAGAGTTCCAGCTGAGGTCTAAGTATGTTGATATTGGCTATCCTTGTCACCCCTGTAACCTAAGTCTAGTGGTTATCCATAGTCTGCAGTACGTCCTCCCCCTAGGGTTATTCACACATACCTGTATAAGTGTACCTATAAAACACAAATAAAGCCTAAGTACCGCCCCACGGAGTTTTATTATACACTTCAGTTTTAAGATATAATACTATAGTTACTACATCTTGTCTGAATGGTTCTAAAAATGGCAACATTAAATCATATAAAAGTGTGTGGACACGTAATCACGGGCAGTCTTGTAAAAATATTACTTACACTAAAAACCAATAAATAACCATTTAAACACCAATATTTCTGAAATTAAATCTGTTCAATTGTAAATGAACCCTAAGTTACGACGGCTAACTTTTATACCACTGTCAAAGATTATCGACAAGTTTAGATCACCTTGCCCAGTTTCATCACGAACGGTGTGAGGTTTAGTCGTGTAGTGTAACAGATGGCCAACTGCAGTTACCATGAACATTAACTAAGACACTGCCATCTGATCCCAAACAAGGCAGAAACTGTACCCTATCAACCAGACATCTGATAAACATACTTATGTATTTCTAAATGCTTGCACCATGATTGTCCCACCTTGGTGGACCTCCTGAGGGTGCCGTAGACGGCTAACTTTCCCTGGATTTCTCCAAACGCGTGTGCCTCGTGAATTCGAATGAAAACCAAACCGGAACTTATCGGTCATCAGCACCAAAGACTTCGTCACTCTAGGGTAACCCTGAACCTAAGCTCACGAAAGCCGCTGACCGCGGTTTCAACGTCGAAATGCTGGGACACTTAGCGATCTTCGAGCATGAAGAACAACTAGGGGTTGCCAGGGGTTCTGTAGCAGCGTACAAGATTTTACAGCGAATTTTAACGTTTCTGCCCACACACACTACGATTGTCCTTGCGGACCTACTGAGAAAATACATGCATATTATAGATAAATTACACTTAGACATAGAACAAATAATCGAGCTCATCACACAAAGATTTGTCGTGGGTCTGGTTCTAGGTTCTATATCTGGCTTAGCATTCAGGGTCGCGAACTACTAGACCCAAAGGTCAGTCAACTAACATACTAATGTACGCACGGCTACATATCAAGCTATACATTTCCAATATAAGCTGACCTGTTATTGTATGGAAATCCTATACAATGCGAGATCAGCTTATACTGGATAGTATAGCTTGATATGTTGCGTGTGTACGGCTCCTAGGATTCGAGAAAAACATCTAGTAACTAGCAATTTGATGGTGTAACACCTCCGTGCTTTGGAGAGCATATAGCTGTCTTTTGCGATCTCGTCCCGGTCGTGCTGGATGCCATCCCATGGGTGCACCCGTGTGTATATCGCAAACCATGTTATTTATAGTTGGTTTTTCTTATCATACAGAGTGCAGTAGTAAAAGGTGCACTCATTTATGCATACTTATCCAACTAGTGTCTCCCGACTCCGCTGAGATTGGCCATCGTAGCCGTAGTTTCGTCAGGAGCATTATTCTTATGAATGGATAGTATGAGTGTATGGATGCTTACAGGAATGCACTTTGTTAACGAGTGCGTTTTCTTCCGGCGTTATATTTTCAAACTCGTACGGAAAAGGCTTTTCACTACTGTCTTCCATCATAACAGCACACAACGACCACAGGGAAGATTATCCGGAAAAGTAATGATAGTTTATATACCCGTAACTTACCTTTTGTTCTTACCATTTTTTGTCGATAAATAATAATTATCAGAACAGATATACAAGACTTATAGGGTTCGACACTCAAAGAACAAAACGGAGCCCTACTGCTGCCACTTTGCTGTTTGTTGGTCCATCATGACTCTCCAGCTTTTGTTCTATACAATGTTTCATGCGTCACGCAAGCAGTATGCAAACAAGCATAGCTCACAATGAGGGTGACCAACACATGCGAATATTGCACTAAAAGCTATACAACAATAAATATTAAATTACGTACATTAGATTAGTCTTTATTTCACGTAAATCAATGCAGTATTACGGAAGTTATGAATGTGAGAAGTTTTGAGCACTTTTTAAATTTCCACGATAGCGCGCGCTTGGCGGGTGACGTCAGCTATCAGCTCACTCCGATCGCTCGCGCCCCGCGCCATATGAAACTCATTCAAGTGATGCTTGATGATACATCAACCTGTTTAATACCTTGTGAGTTACATATATCTGCACCCTGGAAGAGGGTTACATGGGAGGTAGATTTCCTTACACGACTGACAAACTTTGATTGACAGTAGCATGCGGCGTCAAGAATCCAAAGTTTCTTAATCTACCAATAATACTCTCGACTTAGTTACTTACTTATTTTTTTTTGTTTTCAGTACCTACCTTTTTAATTAAGTCTAATAAAGAACTAACTAAACTAATATAAAATAAAAATATTATAAGTAGGTACCTTTTTATATTTAATTCCAAATTTTAATGCCATTATAGACGACCAAAATAAGACCAAACGGCAGAGGATAAACACACTCTGTGAATGAATCTTCAAAAGAGTTAACGATGTGTATTTAAGATACAATGAAGGCCGGTACTATTATATTTCTAGCATAATGTTTGTAAAATTTTGTACACCATCTCCAAGTAGGTATACTTACGTACGCAGGTAAGTACTATACTCAGCGGCCCGCTAACTGCTGTAGATTAATACCACTGTCATTCTTAACGTTTTTTTTTCAAAGACAATAATAATACTATAGTACTTTACAAACATAGAACAGACTATTTACGGGTTACATAAATAGTTGTCCGGCGCGGGAATAAAACCTCGGACACACAGCGGCGACTGTCTTAGCCGCTGCGCCTCACTTGCAGTCAATTTTACTTCACTTATATTCAACATACCTATTTTTACTTATTGAGTATTAGTGGTTAAAGTCAAACGTAGATAATAATCACAAAATATTGTATAAGTAGGTAAAATATTTCGTGGTTATTATATATTTTTTCCAAATATCCCATGTTTAATCTACGTCAGTAAGTTAGGGGTAACATTACCTTTTCTCATTTAAAAAATACGATATTGTTGGTTGGTTGGTTATTTATTATAACATCCTGATATCAAGGTTCCTGATAGATAATACCAATATTAATGTCTCTTATTTAAAGATTAAATTGTAAAATCCTTAAATGACAATGTAGATAAACTTTCAAGTTTAGCTACCTTTGTCATTTAAGGATTTTACAATTTAATCAGTCAGAAGTTGATTATAAAATGCACCAATAGATAACGTAGTGTTTCATGAGAAAAGTAAAAATATAATAGTTATTGACATCACAATAATATTCATAACAAAATGCAATCGTTTTCAGTCCTATTGAATCCTGTCTGCGTATTGCGGTCATCCATTTCTTCCTTATCATAGGATATTTAGGTATACTAAAAACACTTTTTGGGTTTGTTAACATTGGAATTAAAACTCTTGGGCAATACACGGCATTTTCTAATAATTTTCTCGTAATAAAATCGCAAGTACGAGCCACCAGCAGCGGTGATTAAATGAATAGTACCTAGATTTGTACCCGCAAACCGGCCGGCGCGCTGCGTGAGACAATACGTGACGTCACAGCGCGATCAAACGCCGCCGCTTGTAGTTTGAAATAATATCGCTCGAAAATGCGTACTTTGATTGCTATTATCTCAGCTGTCTTTGGGAATATAAAAAAAGTAAAAATGCAGATGTTCTTGTATTTAATTCTAGATTACTTTGGCATATCTAGAATAAAACATTGGCCAGGCTCATTAGGGAAAGATTACGTGGATTCGGTTTGCAGCGACTCGTTCCTGTCACGGAATTTTGTGACACAAAATACTAATTTTCAAAAACACTTTTTATAGTAATAGCAGTACGCCTAATAAAATTAAATTCTTTTCTTATTTTGCCATCTTTATAGTATGCCAAATTAAATTGTATCAAATTAATTATTCCTGTTAATAAACGCTATGCTAAACGAAATAATGCGAATATAAAAGTCTGCCATCTTAAGAGTACGCCACTGTAAATTCACCCAAATAAAATTTTTGCCAAAAAATAATTGTATTAAAAAACAATTATGCCTTAAATATATTCGTTTTACGAAAATTATTCCAAGTATGTTACGCCAATTTAATTTCAGAGCCTTAAGATTCTACCAGATCGAGAGAACCCTTCTAGAAACATTCTGAGTGGCCTTGCACATAGCTAGATAGTTAATTATTTAGCTAACTTACCTGTAAATATAATTGGACCTTGATTTTTTATTATATACAATTTCCTTATAGCGGTTTTTTCTGGTCTAAGAATTGTTTGAAAGTGAATTTCTTTCATGACCATTAAATTATTTTTATACGAAAACATATAACGTCTGTTTTAGAAATATATCAGCTACCTCAATATCAATTAAGTATAAAATAACGTTTGCTAAACACTGAATTGTAATATTTCCAGTTGTTGCCTACATGATTAGGAAAGGAATGTACTGTAACTTTCGGCACCAACTATATTACATTTTTGTTTAGCGCAAAAATGTTAATATCTTAAAAGATAGGACACAATTTCACAGAAAAGTACCTAACTGATTTCAAAATTCATTTTCATTAATGTTTTAATTTAAAATTAAAATCTACTAAAACTTTTAATAGTAGTAGTATTCGTATTATAAGTGCCATTAACATTATATTTGGAATACCGAGGACAATTGAACGACTACCTTCAGTGGCACCTTTTTTGAAGCAAAAGAAATGAGTCGCGGATTTCGTCAAACATATTTTTTCTAAATATTTAAGAAACGACACTTAAAAACTTAATTGTTTATAAATTACGTTATTTTCTTCATCTCTATTCGTATAACCAATTTGCATACTCTCAATTTAACATTCGAAAGAGCTGCCCGTCGATTAATACATTTTCGAAGAATCGTTCAGTCGAAGCAGTGTTTGGCGAGAAAAGTTGTTTCGCAATAAATTCTATTCGAACAATCGTTCAGCCGACTTCCCGTTCATTGAACATATGACTCTTGAAACATGGTTAAGGACCCTCAAAATATTCTTTGCAACAATCTGTAGAAATGTAATACCTAACCAGGCAAGCTGATCCAGGATGATCCAGGTGTTGCAGCATTTCACTCGTTAGGTCGCTATCACCAATTGTCTTCCGACCGCTTCTGTTTTCTACTGTTTCTGGTTCAGCGCATTTTTATTTTATTTATAAAACAAAACCTGGGACCCGGGTCTTTAACCCAGTAATTTTTTTTCATTTTATTACATTCGCAATGCAAGGGGGTGCAGCAAACCGCTGCAAACCGTGAGATTACTTATCTTATGTCTCTGAAATGGCTTAACGACTGTTACCTAATGGCTACGACCGGGACCAACACCTTAACGTGCGCTCTGAAGCACGGAGACGCTCAGAAATTAAACCACTTTGGTGGTCACCCATCTATGGACTGACCGCGAGCCTAGCTCGCTGCTTAACCTCGCTAGTGACTTACGCCCCGGTGAGAGCATCTGGCTTAATACTCTTTTTAAAATTATTCCTTTCTTATCTGAGGTTGAACAGTGAACACGCCGTGAGACTAACAAGGTAGTTTAGTCAGTAGCCTATTGTTGTATTAAATCTTTACCTTAAAAAAATATTTGAATTCTTGTCACCGTTGATAAGGTGTAATTTTCACTTGCAATTGAGGGAAAAGATTAAGATTATGATCAAATTATTATGATAAACGTAGATTTCTGATATCGAGGGAACAGTCTATACTTAGGACGACTTGGGTAGGTATAGTGCCATATCAGAAATCTACTAAATAGTCAGTAGAATACATAAGAGAACCATTAAAATCAACGTATAGTTTCAATCATGGCAAATTTATTTAAGCCAGTATCCTCCTAGATACTATTTTCAGACAATCTTCATATGATTGATCCTATAATGTTTGGAGCCGATCGAATCAAAGGATTTATTTGACTTAGGAATTCTTCCAAAAATGGGCTAGCCGAAGGAATTTAAGAATAATTTTGTAGAAAAAATTAAAAGTTTTAATGCGTATCGTCATAGCTAAAGAAGAGTAAGCGGGATTAGGTATAGCATTATTTATTAATCTAATACATAATGATAGATAGGCATAATAAATTTTAATTTACTTACTTTCTTCGCTCCTGTCACATTCGGAAACACACGAACTTCTGGAAAAGGTTGACCAAATTCTTCGAGAAACCCTAACTTCTCTTCTTAATTTGGACCTGGATGACCGAGCATGGCTTCAAATGACACTACCTATACGTCTAGGAGGTCTTGGCATCCGCAAAATTTCCAGTGTTAGTCTCGGTCCATAGCACTAAAGAGCTAACGTTAGTTCTGAGGTGATGTGTTTTACCGACGGCATTAACGCTTGGAAGATGGCTTGCTCAAGTGACGACTTGCTTACTGACCCATCCTCCCAGAGGCAGTGGGACCGGCCGCTCTACACTTAAGTACAAAAAAATTGTTAAATACGTCAAAGAATCCTGCAGAGCGGGCCCGTCTGCTGGCTCTGGGTGAATGGGAGTCGGCTCTTTGGCTCCAGGCAGTTCCATCCTCTAATATCGGTGTTGGATGATAGCACTTTCCGCATTGCTGCATGTCTCCGTTTGGGTGTCCCTAGCGTCGCTCCGCATCGTTGTGCCTCCGCGTCGACCGACTCGGACATCATGACTTATCTTGCAGCAGGAGTGCAGGTAGGATTCCACGCCATTCAAGCATTAACGACATCATCCGTCGGGCTCTTGTCGCCGCCGGCGTCCCATCTAGGTTAGAACCAAATGGCTTGGCACGAGACAACGGTAAGAGACCTGATGGTATGACGTTGCTCCCTTGGAAGTTGGGTAGGCCTTTGGTATGGGATGCGACATGCGTCGACACTCTTGCGACATCTCACCTTCCAAGGACAATGGCATGCACCGGCTCTGCTGCTGCATCAGCTGAGGCCACTAAGCGACTCAAATATATAAACCTTGAAAGATTATATATTTGAGTCGTTGGGAGTGGAGACGCTTGTGCCATGGGGTCCGAGAGCGCGGATTTTTTTCCGCGAATTATCCAAACGCTTGGTGGACGCTACATGCGACCAGAGGGCTGGCCAATATTTTGGACAACGTTTAAGCATTGCCATCCAGCGTGGCAATGCGGCCAGCATTCTGGGCACGATGCTCAAAGGCAGCGATACCGAAGTTTATTTCGACGCCCAAGGGTGAGACCTTTATATAATAATATGTATATATTTAATTTAAATATAAAGTATATATTTTTAGTACTTAGTCTTATGTTTCTTTAGTTGATAATTTAAGTTATTTGAATAATAATTGTCAATCTTTTCTTATGACTCACTGAATAAAAACTAATACTACTAAATAAACTTAAAAAATACATAATTAGAATATTTCAGTTCCTAAACCAAAGATACAGTTTTATATTTATTATATTTTTTTGTGATAAACTGTTTTTGTCCTCCACGTCAAATAATAACAAAACTAATACCTTTTCTTTCAAAATTTAAATTATAGAATTAATAAAACATGCAATTAAAAATTAATATAATAAAATTTATTTCGATCAAATTCGATTTTTTTGAATTTGATAGAAATAAATATATCGTAATTAGAATAGAAAATAACCTAATATTAGTAAATAGAGGTTGATTTGTAACACAAATTGAGATGTTACTAAAATTAGTCGTTTGGTTTTACGAGAAGATTGAAAATTACAGGCAATGTTTTGAAAGGCAATGTTTTGAATGTGTTCAATATAATCGTATATTAATAGTCTCTTTCTATGCCGTAGTACCGTGTAGTACAGTATTGGACGTGTGGAATATGTTGTGCTATATAACTTCGTGACACAAACGAATCGCTGCAAAACTGACTCCACACAGTCTTGTTTGCCCTGCCCATAGGTGTTATTTAAGCCCGCGTAGGCACGGCCAGCAAGCCGAGGCTGCGGTGGTGACCGTTAAAACCATCTGCGACGATAAGCTGGCGTGGGCCCGCCCAAACCCCGCAGCTGCTTGTATGCTGCATGCAAGCTGCATGCCTGATTGCATGCTGTATGCCCGCTTGCATGCTGCATGCCTGTTGCATGCCTGCTTGCAAGCTGCAGCAACAGCAAAAATAAGAGATGAAATATGTGCACAAACTTTCTAGGCGTTTGGTGAAATGAAAATATGGTAATTAAAATAGTGGTATAATGCCTGTTCGGAAACACAATACTTCAAACAAATGTTAATTCGGCTATGTGTAACTTCGGTGAAAATTTTTTCGACCAAATGAAACATCGGAGTAACGAAAGCAAAAGAATTGATAATAGGTTAACTGATACAGTGGCAGACGTGAGTTCAGTGAAATAAAAAAAAACGAAACGATAAAAGTTGAAAAGTTTTAGGTGAAATGAAATTCGGTCAAATATTTTTCGTACTTAACCTGTCTGAATGGTTCTGTCTATATTAAGGTACGAATTGAATATTATTATTATTATGGCGGACCTTGAATTTATAATGACTGTCGCGCTTTAATGCTACCACCGGATCCAATGCGCCCCAACTGAGAAGACCCAGCGAAACAAACTCAGCGGATTCATCTACTACCGGTTTCAACACGACTCAGTTGAGACACTATTAATACGTTCCATTAGTTAACTTTATAAAATGAGTCTATCTAGTCTAAAATGAGTAATCTATTTTAATTGAATTATGGTTTCTATAATGTGTGTCGGCTTATATAGGTAGTATATACTTACTAAGGTAATAATGTGTCTCAATTGTCTGCAACCCTTTGTAAAGTGCTATAGTAACTTTATTACAACAAACATGGTCTGACTATTTACAAGCGATTTTTGAAAGTCTACGTGAATTAAGTTTTCATTCATACTATTTGTCGTGCTACCGGCGATGTTTTTTTATCATAACGCTTTTATCCCTAAACATAATTCCTGGGCCAAAATACTTTTAGATGCCTAAAAACCGGTCCCTTCGAATGAATATTATATTTTATAGGAAATCAGTACAAACTCGTGAAAAAAGTACACTAATTTCAAAATATAACATTTTAATCTAATACAGAAAACAAGAATTGACCTTAAAAATATGTTATTTATTCGAAAATTACGGTAACACCGTTGTCATTCTTAGTAACGCAGACGTTCTTCATACAAAATCCTGCTGTCCTTCAACATTGTCTTAAGCTTTACTGAGCAATATCTTAAAAATATTTCCTAGATGGTGTTTATCTAGAATACCATTATGAAAATGTAAACTTTGAACTTTATTACAACGTTAATAGATTTTTTTTACATTATACATTTAATGAATTAAATAATAATTTTGTCCGTGTCCCTAACAAATAATAAAACCGTAACTACCTTGCGTTGCTTATGAAAATAAATCTTAAAGAGAGTCTATTACATTTTCTTGTACTTTGTTCGGTTCGACTTGTTGTAACTCGTATAACGAATGACAGCAACTACACGGGGGGAGTACACTAGCCAGATCAATCGCGTCACAGTTGTTAAGAGAGGTGCGAGTATTTATTACGTGGCCACTGAGTTACCGCTGTCAAAAGGTATGTATTGACGATATTTACATTATTATTATTTTTATACGCAGTTAGTCATGTATTGGTCCTGTCAGTGTAAGAATATCTACATTTTGTTGTTTTATTTAGTGATCATTTACAACACAGTCAAATATTTACAACTGCGTAACTGCGACACTGCGTTACTAAAAAAAAGTAACGCAGTTGTTGCATCGGTAACACAGTCGTTTAAATGTATTTAAA
Organism: Pseudoips prasinana; assembly: GCA_951640165.1. Taxonomy (NCBI): domain Eukaryota; kingdom Metazoa; phylum Arthropoda; class Insecta; order Lepidoptera; family Nolidae; genus Pseudoips; species Pseudoips prasinana. The sequence goes on along the minus strand of OX621241.1, from coordinate 9,511,843 downwards.
TGTTAGTAATACGTTATTTAAACCAACATACTTAGATATACTTTTTCTTCCTTTATTATAAAGAAGCTACGCCATTATGCACAAAATGGCGTCAACTAACGCAGAAAACAACGTCGCTATAGGCTTAAGTTGAAACAAGACCCTGTCAAAGTTGCTGAAGCAAAAAAAACACCTTGAAAGCTATCATGCTAATATAAAGGTGACAGAATTAATAGAGAACTTAAAACACGATTTGGTGCCATTAAAAAAACATATTTAAAACATAAAGTTCAATATAAGAGTTATCGAGCTGCTATAGATTATTAGAAAAATAACGAAGTCGTTTTTAATGGCGACTTTAGCGAAAATTATTGCTGCAAACATTTTCAAGAGGTGCAGTCCAATCATTTTGGCGGGCCGTGAAACCAAGTAACTATATATATATATACTGGAGTTATGTACACTAAACCTAATGGACATAACAAACCAACTGTAAATTCATTTTGTACCATTTCTGCAAGTACACCCCTTAACCGTGCCTCTATTTGGACACACGTACAGTCAATTATTAGCGGCATACAACATAAAAATCCTTTTTACACCCTAAAGGAGATAAGCAAGGTCAGTTTGTACTTAGTGACTGACAGTGATATTCAAACCGTTGAAAAAGCACTACCTAAAAACCAAGTGCCGCTTCAGGGTACGATGCAAGTACATCAAGTTTTTACTGAAACTCCCGGTCAACTTCAATTCAGCGACTTAAGTTTCCAAAAATCCAATAACATATCAGCCTGTTCCTGCTCCCGTCATTGAAACGCTTAGAGAAGATATTCTTATGGATGGATTGGATGAGGAAGTAGTCCTAGGTGACATTTCTAATATAGTTGCCGTAACTAGATTACAATACAATTAATTCTTCATCTTCAAGCTCTGATGACGAGCCCTTAGGAAGCTCAAACAATCCATCAGTTTCTGATATAAACGAATTGCAGCTGATTGAAAAGGAAAACGTTAATCCTACAAAGATATCTGACGATGTTCATGGTTTAGTTACAGTGTCTTCTGCTAAAGACAAACATTACACTTACCTAGGTGTAGCTAAAATTAAAGTTGATGGAGAAGGAGATGTCAAACTATTGTTTTTCAAGACCATAGATAAGACTGGCAAAAGATTCATAGCAGAAGAGACTGATATTTCTTACGAACCTTATGAAAACATCTTAGACATCGTACCTTACGCTAAAATTGTCATAAAAGGTGAAAGGGTATACTTTAATTGTGATAAGCTATTAAACGTTTTTGAAAAGTAAGACTGATTTGAAAGTGCCTCATTAATTTATGAGATTGATTTCCTAATGCTGGTTCTTAATAATTATTTACGTGGGTAAAATGTTATGTTTTGTATTGAATTAGCTAAACTTTGTTATCTTTCCAGTTATTTGAGATATTGTATTTATGTAGTCATAAATACAGTCTTAATTCTACTAGACCTCTACAGAAAGTACAAAGTATTGTGTATAAAAAAACTACTGTGTTACTAGGCTTACTCCTGCGTTACTTTGGTGTCCCTCAGATTATTATAGTATTTTTAATATTACATAGGATTCTAATTATTTAAAATACATCAACTTCATACATACGTATTATTCATCAAAAGTGGAGGATAATGTCGTTCGTTGATATTAATTTCAAGTTATTTTTTGACACTTATAGTAAAGTTTAAGTTTTAAAATGACACATTGGTAACGCAGTAAACAACGTTAGTAATAATATTCTAAATAACTGATTATTTCTGTGATTTAACTTTATAAGAGATTAATATAAGCGATACAGTTTAGAACTGACATGGTAAAAGTCTCATTGTACAAAGTTAATTAAAAGAAATTTTTTTTTTTTAAAGTAACGCTGTTGTTTAATTTTTTGACACTGTGATATATTATTTCCCACAATTTGGTTAACTCATTTAAACTATCGCTGCTGTGGTATGTATATTATAAATAGACTATAACGAATCTATATCTGCATGAAAAAGTTAGAAAATAACATTTTTTTCTTTTTTGAACACTCGTTAATTGTTTGGTCGGAGTAGGCATTCAAAAGTATGTTGGCCCTTCTAATATTTTCACTCATACTTAGAAAGAAACATAGATACCAAGTGTAATATAGGACCGATTCGGTTCTGGCACTTCGGCGGCCGCTGCCGCCGCAGCACGCTCGCCTCGCTCGCTCGGCTCGTGCGTCGTGGTCACAGTTCTAACCTAACCTAAACCAATAATTATGATTGACCGATTCGTTTCTAGAAATTGACTGAATGACTGGAGCGGGACTCTGGCTTCGCTCGCTCGGCTCGTGCGTTATGGTCACAGACGTAGCAAAGAAATCTAAACAATAAAGATATGACTTTGGTTAAAACATGGTTACTTATGTTGAGAAATATAGGAAAGCAAATAAAAGTATAATAGATGTTTATTGCTAGTGACATTATGAAGTTAAATGCTTCGGAGTTAAGAACATTAGAGACAGAGTTGTTAGGAATTGTGATTGTTAGGATAAAAAATGTTAGGCAGAAAATTTTCGGATTTTCAATTACCGCAGTTGAAAATTTAGGTGAACTTTGGTGCGCAAAAGTTCACCTAAATTTTCAACTGTCTCCATTTCTTCGTAACTAATGAAGTACAATTCACTAGCCCTGCTCTAAACAGTAGGGAAGCGCAGATCGGTGTCTTGCAGGTATTCAACGCTCAGCTTGCTGGGTCATCTCTTTGTCGAAGTAGTCCACCAATCGCCAACTTTACCAGGAAATATTTAAAAGTAAGTACTACCAATGCGGTTGAATTGGTTGGTACATATTTGTCCTAAGTTTGGATGTAATTATCTATATAAGTATGTATTTACAAAAGTATGTAGTATTTCAGTTCAGTTCAGTTATACGCTTTCCATAGTAACTACAAGATCTGCTTAATAATAATAAGTCATTTATTCTCTCTCACAAAGTAAGTAGTCCAACTCCCCCTCGGGGCTTTGGTGGCAGTGTACGAAGTGACCTTTACTGCCTCCACGTGCCAGCAGTTCCGGGAAACATCGTTCGGCTTGGCAGAAGTCAGCAAATAAGGAGGGCAATCCAGATCCCAACAAATCCAGAAAACAACTTAATATGGCTCGAGCTTAAGTGTTGGAGTGATGTAAGGTCTATGTAAAGGGGGTATGATACTTCCCATCTGCGTGGGACATGTTACCACGTGTGTAGGAATGTTTTCCTAACACAGGAGCACGTTCAATTTCCTCGCTTTCATGATGCGATGGGGTTGTTGACCCTCACCACTAGAAAGAGGTGAGGTACAGGACAGGCATGGTGGTGTAACACCGCCAATCTCCAGACTCGGGGAAAATACTGACAGATTTTCGTTACAGACAAATCCTGACAAATATCACTTTTGATCTGACCGGGTGATTTCTAGCCAAGACCTAATTATCAGCGGTCTTTGGTCTAGCGGTAGCGTGTTCAAGGTAACACTAGACCAATTGGCATATTATTATGTATGTATCTTCCCACTAATCTGTAGACCCTTATAGTGCTGTAGGAGCGAGCTGGATACCTTAAGAGACTATGATGATTGATGAGCGAAGACCTTGACGGAAATGTTAACGCCTAATGTTTACATATCAGCAAACTGCGACGGTGCCACGGTGTTGCATTGCTCTTTAGTATATTTGTTCGTACTTACGCTGTCACTGCCCTCACTAATTTTAATATCAATGTATGCATAAATCCTGGGACATATTTTACACGGCTATCTGATCCCAAACTAAACAAAGCTTGTACTACGGAAACCAGATAACTGATATACTACATATACCACTTTCTTTTATAAATACATACTTACATATATAGGTAACTACACCCAGATTCAAGACAAACAGACATTTACATGCACACAAATATCTGTTCTGCGTGGGAATCGAACCCACGACCTGCGGAGCGAAAGACAATTAGTATCTACTAACCCCACTAACCGGCTTATATAATATTTATTTATTTATTAACAACTCTATCATTACAGGTTACACCTAATTCAATAGTGTTACATAATAAGCTGCCCGTGCGAATTCACTCAGAGTACACGTAAATATATCGTATGTTGCGGGACACCGCGCACTGACCGCGTGCAGCGCCCGTGTCAGGGGTGCCCTCTGCAGCAGGTTAGTGTGCGCTGGCAGCACCCATATTAAAGGCGGTCGTCGCCGCCGTCCCACGTACTCATCAGAGACAAACCATCGAACCGTCTCTAGAACACCTTGGTTCAGTACTTTACCTCTTAATAATTTTAAAATATAAATGGTGGAGCGATTTCCCTTCTTACTTCTAGTTTATAATACCCTATCATGCTTATTATAAATAGAGTAGGATTTAATAGTGGATAACCTGGATATATACCAAACTGTTTTAAATACATTAATGTAACAAATTTATTCCGAATACGATCAATCATTAATTTATATTTCGCTTCGTGTGGTGATCAAATGATAACATTGATCTAAATGACTTCTCACAAGCGCCCCGTACAATGCTTTCAGGGCACTACTTAATGTTCGTAAATTGGTTCGCTAGTTTTAGTTTAAGAACATTCCTAAAATGCGATAGGATTTTTTACAAACATTTGTCATGTGTGTCCGAAAGTTTACATCAGTATTGATTGTAAATTAAAATTGTATTCACCTCAAATACCCGTTGAAACGGCGTACCGTCCATGAAGTCTTGATGGTGCTCGGGTTACGTGCCCGACTAAACGATAGTACAAAACATTTAGCCATATTGAAATATAATTTATTGTCAATATTCCACTCCATGAGCCTACTTATATCCTGCTGTAGCATTTCATGGTCCGACATCTGCTCTATCTTCTAAACCAATTTGAGATTATCAGCAAATAATAAGGGCTTAGAGTTCACTACTTCTGGTAAGTCATTAATCATTAAAATGAAAAGAAGTGTCGCTAAATGACTGCCTTGACTCACCCCCGATCAAGTAAAGTAGGGTTCGGACAGTCACCCACTATTGTCAACGTACTGACATCGGTCTCGTAAATAAGAAGCGAAAAATGACAACGTGTGCGGCGTGCAGCTTTCACTTGCCAATTTCGCCAGGAGCAAGTCGTTATCTACGAGATCGAAGGCCTTCCTAAAATCAAAGTAGGCAACAGCATCTACCGTCGGTACCACATGGGTCATTAAATTTAGCAAGTTACCCGTTGTCCCCCGCCCAGGACGGAATACGTACTGCGCGTCGGGCAATAGAGCGCTAATTTGAGGGTACATACTACTGTGAATTGTCGCGTCATGTTGCATAAAATCGCCACAGGTCTATAATCACTGGGTGCCGACTTTCCGCCCCATTTCGGTACTGGCACTACCCGAGTGAGTTTCCAACGATCCGGAAATTTTGCAGCCTTGATCGTCGAATCATCGAAGGCTAATCAAAGATGGACGAGTATTATCAGAACATGAATGTGCCAATGAGTTCGCTCGGTTCTTCCAGTCTGTATATAAATCAGAACCTTGAGCGTGGCTGCGGCGAGCGCGGGCGCAGTGGTCGGCGACGCGCCGGGCGCTTGGGCGCACCTTGCGTGCCTCCGCCCTGCCAACGTACAGCGAACACTTGTACGGAAAACATCCTAGGAGGTATATTATAGAAAGAGATGTAATAATATTTAATTAGTTGAGAGGTGTAAAGTACCGAATTGCCAGCATTGTTATGTGTTCCAAGTAAATCTCACCGTAAAAAAATTAAATACAAATATCTAGAGGTATTCTTTATTTATCAGACCCGACGAAACGACTTTCGAAATATTTGAAATTTGGAGCAATATTTGGAGTAGGTACCTATATAATCAGTACATGGAGGGACGGGGAGTTTAATTCAAGTGAACGTGATAAGGGCTACTGTGAACGTCAGGACTCTCGCGCAGTGCTCGTCGCGGGGACTCTGTACCTAAGTCCGCCACCTTCGTGCATTTATTAAATGCTCGAAGTCCACCACGTGTGAAATCTCACGCAGTGCTTGTTGCCACGATTCTAAGTGCGTGTGTGTTCCATGATCTTAGTGTTGGACCAATTGTCACTGTCGACGTTAATAAAGGTCCGTTCGCAAACACTAGTTGTCTTTTTTATATTCTGCCCCACCACTCGCCACAATATTATGGTACAGATTGCAGATCGGTCATAAAACTTAATCTAATTCCGCATGCTAGGGAATCTAAGGTCAGTGTCGCGCAGGTTGTCTGCAATCCAACGCTCAGCTTCTTGTGTCATCTCTTCATCGAAGTAGTCGCGCCAGCCGCCCGCCTTACCTGGCGTAGTGAAAATAGGAAATAAGTTACTGCTGAGGCAGTTCCAAGCAATAGTGCATTATCGGAAACTTAACCGCTTATAAAATTGCTTAATACTCAAAACATAGTATGAATCCTTATACAAAGTGCGGTAGCTAACGTTTGTTAGTTATTCAGATCTAAGTGTTAGTAATTGTTAAGATATAAGGAAAGATATAATAAATTAAAATCGGTTCATACATCGCCCGCAAAAGGTAAATAAATAACAACAATACTAATGGATACAACAACAATGGAACAATATAAAGCATACAATCATACAAATTGTTGTCTTGTACGGGGGCCGAACCCGTAACACAAGGAGCCGAATACCTTAACTAGTAACTTTACCTTTCCTAATGAAAGTTTCTTCAGAAGCGAGCGCCCCGATATCTCTCAATTCTTCAAAGTTGACAGATTTGTTCTTCTTAAAATTCTCTATACTGAGATGGTCGCATAGACGTTCCATTTGCTCTTCGTTTACGTCCTTGCCAAGGAAGTCACTGACCCGTCGCACAGCCGCTGGCAAGTCCTGATATTTTTCATAGACAAACATTATTTTTAGACAATAGAATTTAAAGAAATGATTTTGTTTTATTTGCATTCCAATATTGTCGTTGGCGTTTAAGTTACATCATATGTGATATGCCAACTCGCATGCCAAGAGCAGCAACTGTGGCAAATCCTCCCAAACGTCCTGGAAACATTTGGGGGACGCTTATGTCCAGCAATGGACATCATAAGGCCGATGATGAATGAATTATGAATATTCTATAGGAACCTACTTAATCTTTAAACATGCTAGACAGTTTTCAGATATAAAACGGATAACTGCATATGTAATTAAAGAAGTTCAGACGCCAGCACATCCAGCTTCCCCAATCTGTCAAATTTCTTTTATAGATTTTCAACATCATCACAAAAGTATAAGGTTCACTTTCAATTGGGCGTCTGTACATACCTATACACGGTTATTGTAAAACACCAACAAACTTGCAGGACTTGATAGCTGACACCATAAGCAACAACTTTTGTTATACGAGTTCGGACATAACTAAATACATGAAAAAAAAGACAAGAGATTCGAGAAATGAGTCAAGTTCAAAGGCCAAGGCTGAACCCCTTTTCCCGCGCCCTAGAAAGGCTATATTTTCGTAATCTTTGAATTGCGCATAGAGTTATAAACATTCAAGCGGGAAGTTAAATTATTACAAAATTAATTAGAAAAAAACATCAAACAAATTTTCAAATTGTTGTAGAACAAAAGTTGTTGCTTATGTTGTTAGCTATGTATAGATCTGTCAGTTACTAGTAAGGTGATTTATATAATGACCGTATTTGGTAATTATTACAAAAAAGATAAATCGTAATTGAAAAAAAATTAAGCAAATGTGCAGTTCTAACTACTAAAAAATAAATAATATACTATGCCCGCCGGTTGAGGTTACGTTGTTGAATTTTGATGAAGTGTCAAATGTGATCTATTAAATTGGCCCTACTTTAGTCCTACGAGGTTGTTGGTGTTTTACAAGTTAACATGTATATGAAGTCTCAAGATATTTTGATGTAATTATTACGATTTTTTAACCATTCTATATAATGTCGACGATCTATTGATATTCGTTCACTACTATGGAGTGTCTAGGTTCTGCAATAACGCGGACGAAACACCTCTACATCTGCTCTGCCACTGTGAACCACTGATGCATAAACGTAACACCGTCCTGGGCAAGAAGTGTTGTTCTTGCAATTTATCTATGTTGTAGGGTTGGCCAGGGAAGTTTAGTTGGAGCAGCGAGCACAATAGTTCATGACTGGACGCAGTGTTACCAGGACCTCCGGGGACTGGAAATAGCCGCCACCAGAAGAATAAGAATAAGTTATTCGTTTATTTAGCATTCGATTTGGCTTAGCACACTCTTTATTTTATGTGGGGTTAGAATTTATTCCGTAAACAATTGTTACCTTGGATAGCTCTTCATAGAACAAGAACAACATGTTAGGATGATTTCGCTTCTCCCACGCTTCTTTAATATGTTCAAAGAGCGGAGTTAGTGAAACTAAAAAGAATAGGTAACACATAATTATTTAATATACTTGAGATTATTAATTTTAAGAATATTAAATAAATATCCATACTTACACAGGCTCTTGTGGAATATATTCCAAAAATCTTTGAATTCACCACCAAACCCTGATAATTTGAACAATCTGCCGTGATGATAACTGGAGACTGCGACATCCCTTGGGTCCCGGGCTACGTACACCACCTTCGCAGTGTCCAGTATTCCAGGAGGCAGCAGAGACATCGGCAGGTGACTCTTGATAAAACGAGGCGAGGGCGCAGTGGACAGCATACGACTTGCGGGTTTAGCCATAACTTCAATAAACTCACGTAATATTTCAACGTTTATATTTTTATCCGCTGTAACCAATTTTATGTATGCATCGGTGTCATTTTCATCGAACACCATGAAGGCTCTGCAAACAATCAATATTTTTAGACTGAGTGTTCTTTTTGAAGTTATACTTCTTTTGGCGCGATGGAGAAAAATGATGAGAGTGAATTTTTACGATGCGCGCGCACACCGACACCAAAAAATTTAACAGCATGAAGTTAGTTCTAGGTGGTATGAAAATTGATAACTATGTTCAAGTTGTATATTAAGAAGTATAACTTCTAACGCGTGTACATAAGTACACACAAGTTTTTTTTGAAGTGAAAACTTCTCCAGCAGCGCATTGTGCTCTTTTTTTGAATGGATAGAAAATGTTAAACTCACGTCAGGACACATGACCTGGTCGAATATTCGTAAGACGAAGGGTCTTTTTCTTTTAATTCACATTGGCCGTTTATATACTTACATGACCGCAGCATTTTTTTCTTAATTATGTTAGATTTTTTACAGCCGAATGCCTAACCAAATTGAGTTCTATTTTTGAAATTTATTCCCACCATAGGGAGGGGAGCAATTACTATGAGTCTTCACCGTCCAATGGTGGGAAGTAGCATCTTCCACTCGGTACTCGGATAGAAAATAACACTATATTCCATGTATGAGAAATGAAAAAATAGTTTTCACTTCTATCAAGAGTCCCCAAAGACTGCCCCGCATTTTATTGCGACAGGGGGAATGCCTACTCATGCCTGCCACCCGAAAATAGATTGAATTGTGTCTAATCGAAAAATTTCCCATAACAACAAGACTAGCTAAGTCGTTTGGTCATATTTTAAAAAATTGCCAAGAACGCTGTCGCCTTTATCCACACGACATACTTAGAATCGATAAGACCGCCCAATGTACATAATTTACGTAGCTAAATTTTAACTATAGACTATGGTGTACAAAAAAAGAGTAGGTACTTATTTGACTTTTTAAAGTGGTAAAAGTACTATTGCTCGTAATTATATCTTAATTTTTGCTTAGGTTCGTACAAAAAGGAAAGTATTTTCTCTCGCTCTCTCACATCTCAATTGGCTTGTAAGCCAAGTTATGAGAGAGATAGAGAGAGATGTGGTGTGTGTGTGTTTACCCTTACACGCCAATGCTGATATAAGGTCAAAATAGGATGAACTGAAAAGTATCAAAACGGGTGAAATTGAGCGCAATATTTATGACTTTATGACAAATCAATGACAGTAAAGTTGTACGGCCCTTGGTGCGAGTCAGGTGTGCGAGACCGACAAATTGATTTACAGATAAGATTAATATTTATTGCTCACTAACTAAAATTAGATATAGGAGACATTTGGAAGTAAAATCGTCAAAGACGGTCTTATCGCAGTCAGCAATCTATTCCAGGCAACCTTTGGACGGCCAAGTAGTTAGAGAACAAGATAAGGGTAAAGAGAAGTAAAGAAATTTAAGTAAGAACTAAAATACTTAACTACAAACTAATAACGGCATTTTATTATATCTTTATTTAGTACGTTTTCCAATTCAAAACACCGTATGTATTACGCGGCAGTATGAAATGGTACTTACTCTAAAAACGGATATCTGTAAGGGAGTGGTATTTTTGCAGCTGTTTCATAGTCGAAGTTGTTTGCTATCAACCAAACCAACTCCTGAGTCCATGTAGTACCTAGAAATGTAAATAAAAACACATGTACAATATATATAGCGTCTCAAATATATGTAAAGTTAAAATAATGCTATTTAATTAAATACGTATAGAATACATCCGTGTGGACGGCGGTGGCTGCCATCGTTATGAATTTTAACCATTGATATACGTAAAATCGCTACGTAGCGCATATACAAAATACAAAAAAGGTTATGAAAGATGTTACTATCTTTCATAACCTTTTTGTATTTTAACTCACGTAATTAATTTTATGTTGGATTCGGCCAACGTTTCTACTTCTCCTGGAAGTCATCTTCAGGGCGAATGCGACCCGTACGACGTCGTGTACCGTCTCGCACTGCCTGCGAGGGCGCGCGCGGCTCGTTGCACCAGGGCGGGTGGGTGCGTTCGGGTGGGAAAGCATAATTACGTGAGTTACCCGTTACTATCTTTCATTATGTTAGCACCTCACGTCAGTTTTAATAATAATACAAAAAAGGTTGTTTATATATCAATGACCCTTACTAATACTCATCGCACTTGGCACGTACAAAGACTTAAGTAGCTCAATAAAAGCTTTTAGGTGCTTTTGCTTTGAAATCCGGTCATTAATTTGGGAGATACGATGCCGAAGACAAAACACTCACAAATACACCTATATATACGATTAGGCTTCAAACGTATCACTTCGCCTGTCTTATAAGAGACGAAATTGATTCATTTATTTTATCTGTGAAGTAATTTACGCAATCATAATTTATGTTAGTGTTGCGTTTTTATGTATATTTATAATAATATATTTTTAAAAAGTAAACGAATTAATCTATGCATTTTTTTAAACAATACAAAGGTGGCCACAATTCTTAGATTTGATATAATTTTCTGGGATAACTCAGTTGAGTTATTCCAGAAAATGATACCAAAATATATACAAACTAAATATAAACATTACCAATATAAACAATAACCAAACAATTATAGACTAAATACTGAATTTTTTAAACACTAAACGGTGCATTAGTGTTATATTTGGGCTAAAAGTTGTTGATGAATGTACCATCGCCAAAAGGAAATAAATTTTTAACAAAAAAAGGGTAATATAATTTAAGAGAATTTTTGATGTTGATTACTCTTATTATTAACCTGAACTGTAATTTCCAACTTTAACAAATTTAATGGATTTTTACCCTATCTACTAGACATATTTATATATGAAAAATCTATTTAATTAATAACATTAATCATTTCAATATATTGTGTTAAAAATACTCAATGTCTATAAACTTTACTGGCAGGACAATAAGTACAAAATGTATTACTCGAACATCCTTGTAGCCAATTTACAAACCATCATCATCATATCAGCCGAAAGTCGCCCACTGCTGGATAAATGCCTCCCCCATAGATCTCCACAATTGCCTTTTTTGGGCTACCCACATCCAGCTGCTTCCAGTGACCCTAACAAGACAAGAGAACAAAGGATCCTGAAGGGTCGAAGTGCTGTACGCAAGTACATCCCATCAAAGATAAGATAAAGATAAGACCCTAACAAGACCAATGGTCCATTTTGTAAGGATCCTGCCCACTCTGTGTATTTCGGTTCGTGGTCGCCAATTGAAATAAATTAAATTCCATTGAATTCCTACGCTTACCTGATCGCTGGTAGCTAGTCACAAATACGTCATCAGATCGAAGTGGCATATTGTAGATGTTGGCTGCATCTTTCTCATAATATTTCACTACTATGTAGCCTTTTGGACCTAGTCTCACGTAATTCGAAGGTGCTGTGGAGAAAATCAAAATATAGAGTAAAACAAAAAACCACAGTGATTTGTCTAGTGTGCTAAAAGTACATACAATAGACTATATTATATACATATGACTCTATTATATAGTCTTGTAATTCTATATTTGTGTCTTTATTTACTATTTTATTGAAATTCTTTATTGCACAAACAAAATAAATGAAAAATAAAACGTGGATTACCGCTCGGTTTGACGCGGCACTCGCTCGCTACTGACAGCACCGCGACAACCGCTTAGGGGTCTTGTTGATGTCTTGTTGATGTTTATGTTTGTGTGAGTGTGCCGTTAAGACCGTTTGTAGGTAATTTCCGTACTGTCTATTTCTATACTGAGCTAAGACTTAGAACCACCACTTATGGGTCCCAGCTCTTATGAGCTATCACAAAACAAGTGTTCTGTGTTATCACAAAACAAGTGTTCTGTGCGGGGATGGAACCCGAAAAAAAGGTTTTTATTCACGTAGACTTTAAAGAAAGGCTTGTGAATAGTCAGAACATGTATGTAGTAATATAGGTAAGTATACATCATTATTTCTAGGTACAGACGCCAGCACATCCAGCAACCCCAATCTGTCAAATTTCTCTGATAGATTTTCAAGTTTATCACAAAAGCATAAGGTTCACTTTCAAATGGGGAAATTTGACAGATAGGGGTAGCATGATGTGCTGGCGTCTGTACATATCGATATTTACGTACACGGATTGTTTGAAAACATTTAGAACTAAAATTAAATTTATAATAGTAATGGTTTAGTAATTTAGTTAGCTTGTATTAAGTTATTGTCAAAGAGATTATTTATAGGTTTAATTATCGAAATTTACAGTTTTAGATATATTTTACTACAACTTCTCTAAAAAATGGTTGTCTCTAGGGCGATGTCGTCCTGGCAACAATAAATCTGTTTGTTTCACGGGCAGTCTTGTTACAGCCTTACTGAAATTAAGAAACCAACGAAAATAATTTAAACGCCCGACGTAGCGTATTAACCCCACGTTACGGCAGCTAACTTTCATACCACTGTAAATAATTAACACCAAGTTTACATTTTTATTACGAACGGTTCCGAGCTTTAGTCGTCAAAGGTATGAGATGGTCAAGCGCAGTTACCATTAACATTTTTTTTAACATTAACTAACACACTGCGATCTGTTCCCAAACAAGGAAGAAACTGTACTATGTCAACCAGACAACTGATAAACATACTTATGTATTTCTAAATAAACGCAATATAACTATAAACAAATTCCATCTAGATACAAACAAATAATAGGGCTTATCCAGATTGGTCTTGGGTGGGGATTGAACCCATGACCTCTGGCTAGTCACTAACCACTTGACCCACAGGTCGGTCAACTAACACACTAATGCACAGCTCGTGGGATCAAATTTCAGTGTTATTGGATTTATTCGAGAAAAACATTTAGAAGCAGACGAGAACGGGAAAATGACGGTATAACACATTCGTTTGAGAGCATGCGATCTCTTCCCGGTCGGGCTGGATCCCGGCCATCCCATGATGCACCCATGGGATGGCCGGGTGCACCTGTGTGTGTATCGCAAGACATATTATTTTGGAGTTGGTTTGTCTTATCGTACAGAGTGTGGCAATAAACAGTACACCTATGTTGCACTATTTTTGCATGCTTATCCAACTAGTGCCTTCATCCTCCGCTGAGATTGGCCGTCGAAGCCGTAGTTTCGTCAGGATCAATAATCTTAAAGATGGATAGTATGAGAGTATGGATGCTTACAAGAATACACTTTGTCAACGAGCGCGTTTTCTTCCGGCGTTAGATTTTCAAACTTGTACGGGAAAGGCTTATCACTACTGTCTTCCATCGTAACAGCACACAACGACCACAGCGAAGATTATCCGTCAAACTAATGATAGTTTATTTACCCGTAACTTATCTTTTTTAAATACCGTTTTTTTGTCGATAAATAATAATTATCAGAATAGATATACAAGACATATAGGGTTCGACACTTAAAGAACAAAACAGAGCCCTGCTGCTGTCACTTTGCTGTTTTCATGCGTCATGCAAACAGCATGCAAACAAGCATAGACCATTATTAGGGAAAGATTACGTGGAGTCGGTTTTGAAGCGATTCAATTGAGTCACTAAATATTGTAACACAAAAAAAATATTTTCAAAAACAAAATATATATTAGGTAATAGCAATATGCCTAATAAAATTAAAGTGATTTTGCCATCTTTATAGTATGCCAAATGAAATTGTATCAATCATTAATTGTTGCTGTAAATAAACGCTATGCTAAACGAAATTTTACGAATATAAAAATCTGCCATCTTTAGAGTACGCCACTGTAAATTCACCCAAATAAAATGTTTGCCAAATATTAATTGTATTAAAAAACAATTATGCCTTAAATATATTCGTTTTAAGAAAATTATTTTAAGCATGTTATGCCAATTTAATTTCAGAGCTTTAAGATTCTGTCAGATCGAGAGAACCCTTCTAGAAACATTCTGAGTGGCCTTGTAAGTTGAACATAGCTAGATAGTTAATTATTTAGCTAACTTATAATTGGATCTTGATTTTTTATTATATACAATTTCCTTATAGCGGTTTCTGGTCTTTAAGAATTGTTTGGAGGTGATTTTCGTTCATGACCATTAAATTAGTTTTATACGAAAACATATTACCTCTGTTTTAGAAACATAACACCTACCTCAATATCAACTAAGTATAAAATAACGTTTGCTAAACACTGAATACTTCGATCAATAATAGTACTAGTATTATTGATCGTAGACTGAATACTAATATTTCCAGTTGTTGCTTATAATAATGTATGAATAGGAAAGGAATGTACTTAACTGTCGGCACCAACTATATTACATATATTATACTTTTTTGTTTCCAGCTAAAATTATTTTATAACTTAAAAGATATGATATATTTTCACAAAAAGATACTGATTTCAGAATCCATTATTATTAATGTTTTAAAAACAGAATCGATTTCCACTTTTCTTTTTGATAAACGATTTAAAAAAATTTGATATGTTACACACATGCAAGAGAAAAAATTCCTTGAAATAGAGAGAAGAGCTTTGTTTACACTCAGATGAAATAATAAGATATAAACTGTTTTCAAAACCAAAACACTGACTTGAAGATTAATTTTAAAACACTCCCAAGGAAGGAACCGGTTATGCAGGCGACTCATGCAGTTCCTTTAAGCATGTCTACCAAAAGTTCATGTTCTTGCTCGAACATCAAGTTCACTTTCTCGATACTTGCAGTTTTTCCAGTACATTAACAAGCACCGCCCCTAGCGCAAACTCGAATGAACTTAAAATGTCTATTCTAAGAAAACGGTAAGCTTCATCGAGTAAGTTAACTATATAGAGTAATGGTAGAGTTACTGATCGTAGGTACTTTTCCTGAACGACTGAAACGATCTTCTTTAAATTTGACACGTTGGTAGTGACTATACTCGTGTGTGCATGCTGCATATATCTGAATTTATAAAAATCGGACAGGCCACGGAGGAATAATAAAAGTGTAAACATTTGTTTTAGTACATTCAACTCAATACCAAATTTTAACAGTACCTACAGCTCTTATAGTTTCGGAAAAAAGTGGCTGTGACATACGGACGGACAGACAGACAGACAGACATGACGAATCTATAAGGGTTCCGTTTTTTGCCATTTGGCTACGGAACCCTAAAAAGTATGTAGATCTCCTTAACTACATTCAGCTCAGTATTTGCAAGCAGCAGAATGCGTTGCCGACTTAGTGGCTGTCTATTAGATCATAATCAAGCTTTTATTTCAATTACCAATTGTGGATTTTATTCTAACAAAATCCACAATTGCTACAATATCTCTCTAAAATCACCAAAAGCTTCAGACGAAAAATAATTATTATAACTTAACAAAACTTATATTTGCCATTTATAATAATAATAATAATATAGCCTTTTATTCAGATCCATAATATGATAAAAATACAAAGAAAACTTAAATTTAATGTAAACCTAACCTAGTCTCTTATTTGAGTTTTACATATTTTCTGTGGATCTGTTTGCCAGTCGACAAAGGCCTCCTCCAACCTTTTCCATTCATATCTTTCTTGAGCCACTCTGTTCCATGTGACGCCTGCCACTTGTCTTATGTCGGCATCCCATCTTTTTTGCGGTCTACCTCTTTTCCGTTTACCTTCTCTAGGATACCATCGTGTCACAATTTTGCTCCATTTGTCTTTACCTCTTACCATATGCCCCGCCCATTGCCATTTAAGCCGTCTAATTTTGCACATTACATCTACAACCTTTGTTTTGCTTCTTATGGCACTGTTTCTCAATCGGTCTGACTTTTTCACATTCATCATGCTCCTTTCCATTGCATATTGACATGAGGCAAGTTTGCTAGTCGTTTTTTGTGATAAGGTCCATGTTTGACTGCCGTATATGAGAACTGGTAGTATGCAAGTGTTAAATAGTTTGCATTTGATATTCATATGAAGATTTTTATCTTTCATAATCTCTTTTAAACCCCAGTACCTTCTCCAGCCATTGGTTATTCTTCTTTCAACTTCTTTGCGTATCGGATTATAATCGGTTATTAGCTGCCCGAGATAAATATATTCATCTGCGTATTCAATTTGATTGTTTCTTAAGTTTATGTTTATTCTCTCTCCGTTTGTCATTATTCTTGTTTTTTCGGGGTTCAGTTTTAACCCTACCTTCTCACTTTCCGTTGCCAGTTCGTTTATCATTTTTGTTATGTCTTCCGGGGATTTTGCAAATAACGGGAGTCGGTTTTGAAGCGATTCAGTCACTAAATATTGTAACACAGAAAAAAAATATTTTCTAAAACAAAATATATATTAGGTAATAGCAATATGCCTAATAAAATTAAGTTGATTTTGCCATCTTTATAGGTTATTAGCTGCCCGAGATAAATATATTCATCTGCGTATTCAATTTGATTGTTTCTTAAGTTTATGTTTATTCTCTCTCCGTTTGTCATTATTCTTGTTTTTTCGGGGTTCAGTTTTAACCCTACCTTCTCACTTTCCGTTGCCAGTTCGTTTATCATTTTTGTTATGTCTTCCGGGGATTTTGCAAATAACAAAATATCGTCTGCGAATCTCAAGTGAGTCAATGAGACACCATCTATATTTATACCGAGATTTTCCCAATTAAAACGTCTGAATATTGTTTCTATTACCGCTGAGAATATTTTTGGTGACAGGGGATCTCCTTGTCGTACACCTTTGCTTACTCTGAAAGGTTCACCTTTCTTTTCTAATTGTATTCTCGCAGTACTCTGGCTGTAAACATTCTTTATTAAGCGAATGTATTTGTGTTCGATTCCTTGTTCTTTTAATGACTCCCATATCTTGTGGTGAAACAGAGAATCGAATGCTTTGCTATAGCCGATAAATGCGATGTAGTAGGTACATTGGTATTCTTTATATTTCTCCATAACTTGCCGTACTACATGAATGTGGTCGATCGTTGAGTAGTCTTTCCGAAAACCCGCCTGCTCGATGGGTTGGTGTTCATCTAATATTTTTTCAATCCGGTGAAGTATGATCTTAGCAAATACCTTGTATATGTTGGACATAAGACTGATAGGGCGGTAGTTCCCGATGTCATATTTGTCTCCTTTCTTATATAGAAGAATTATGTTTGATTCTGTCCATTGCCGTGGAATAATTTCGGTATTTAATATCTCGTTAAACATGTCAGTTAGGACTGGTGTAATAACTTCTATGCTCTCTTTAAGGATTTCGTTGTTTATGCCGTCGGGTCCTGGTGCTTTGTCTCTCTTTTGACTGTCTATAGCTTTGATTACCTCATTTTGAAGTATGTTAGGGACATTTGAGGTTTCAGTTAGATCGTTGTTGTCCCAAGAGGTAGTGTGTTGGTACAAGTTTTTGTAATAGGATGTGGCGATTCCTAGCATATTTTTTCTGTGATGATTCGATTCTCCGCAGTCGTTTTTAATTTTTGTAATCCAGTCTTTTGAATTTGTTAATTCTTTATGAGCTTTTTTAACACCTCCCGTTTTGGCTACATATTTCTCGATAATTTCCATTCTATTCTTGTACCTGTCCATTCTTATACTTTCTTTGATGTCTTTACTAATTTTTGCTAAATGCCTTCTTCTGTCTTTTACTTCTTTTGCGCTGATGAGCTGGTTTCTTTGCTCTAGTAATTTGATGGTATTAGTTGTTAGGCATTTTCTCGGTTCAGATCTGGTCTTAGCAATGTGTTGTAATTGAACTTTAATAGTATTCTCTATCCAGTTTTATTTTTCCCGAGTTTCCAAGGTCTTTGTGTTCTCCTTGAAGTCTGTGAATTTATCTCTTAGAGTGACTACTAGTTGTTCCATTTGATGCTTGCTGAGCTTATCAATTGTTAGTTTCTGTCTCGGTCTAGGTTTCTTGGGTTGTTCTGATTTTATTTCAGCCCTTATCAGTTTATGGTTCGTATTGAAGTTAAATTTGATGATGACGTCAAAATTTGTGAAGCAGATTTTTGTATTGGTCATTATAAAATCGATTTCATTCTTTGTTTTCCCATCTGGTGAAATCCATGTCCACATTTTCTTTGTGCTCTTTTTGTATACTGAGTTTAAAATGGTTAAGTTATTTTCTAGTGCGAAGTCTATAAGTTTTTCTCCATTTCTACTTCTACTTTTATTACTGTAGGTGAATGGCCCTAGTACTGTCTGTTCTTCTGGACACTTAGCTCCAATTTGGCCATTGAAATCTCCCATAACTATTAGGTTTTTGTGGGCATGTTCTTGGATAGTGTTATTTAAGTCAAGGTAGAATTTCTCAATGGTGTCCAGGTCCGATTGTTCTGTTGGTGAGTATATTTGTAAAATAGACCATGAATCTTTATATCCCGGTAGCTTTATGTTCATCATTGCTATACGTTCTGAGATTCCAATAAATCCTTCTATAAATTTTTCAAGATCTTTTTTGACGAAGAAACCAACACCATGGTGGCCTGGCGTCGTTCCAAAATGGTACAGTAAGAAGTCTGGTTGAGAAATAATTCTTTCTCCCATTCGTCTTACTTCACTGAGGCCGACAATATCCCATTTAATTTGTTTTAACGCATTTATTAGTTCTATAAGATTTTCTTCGTTTTTTAGCGTGAGTACGTTAAGGGCGGCGACGTATAATTTTGTTTCTTTGCACTTGTTTCTCTCTGTTGTTGGAGGGTTGTGGTCTTCATCCCCCACGAGGACCAGTCGGCTTGGGGGAAAACGTATTTCTTCTGTTTGTTTAGTTGCGTAGTTTGTTTCGAATTCCCGTTTATCGGTTAGTTGCTATTGTTTATTGGGTGTAGACTTGTTGGTAAAAGACTTCGATTTGGGTCTCATAGCGTCGAAGGCGTTAATCCTGTTAACATTGTCAGAGTATAGGGTTTGCTGTTTTCTGGGTTGACTTTTAGAGGGTGACGGTGAGGTAGTTGGGTTCCTTTTCCTTTTATTTTCAGTGTTTGAACCTTTGACTACTAGTTTGTCGTAAACCAGAAAAGCTGTATTTCCCTTTTCTCTCTCTCTTCCTTCAACTGTGGTAGCAGTGCTTTCCTTTTCTCCAAAATTTCCTTAGAGTAATCCTCCGATACATAGATGTTCTTAAATCCCTTTTTTTTCTTCATAATTTCGTCTTTTCTCCATGCATTTGTAAAGGAACATATTTGCCATTTACCACTGCGTAAATATATTCATTTGATTAAAAAAAAGACAAAATGCGTGCGCAAACATCGGAGTATTTGGTTTTCATACAGGAAAAAAAATACCTAAATAAATGTCGAATTGTGAATTTTTGTCCTTATTGAAGACGGTTAGAAAGACGGTATCTTCCATGAAACAATCTGTAGAAATGTAGTAACCTGGCAATCTGATGTCGATGATGCAGGTGTTGCAGCATTCGTTAGGTCGCTATCATCAATTATAATAGAATTTTCTTTTTGTTAGAAAACAACCTGAGTCCCTGGACTTTAACCCAGTAAATTCTTTTAATTGCTTTTCGAGGGGGATGAGCTAGCGGCCCACCTGATGGTAAGTGGTAACCGCTACTCATGGACATTCGCTATGCCAGGGGACGCAGCAAACCGCTGCCTGTCGTGAGATTACTTACTTACCGTATGGGCAGTGGTTACCCTAGTGTCAGAGATGTTCAAGTCGCTCAGTAGGCCTCTGATATGGCTTTAGTTAGTTAATTGGGCGATATGTTTCCGCACTTAGCCTCCTAATTGTGCGTGATATTTGTTTGGCTACTCTTACCATTTTAGTTCCATCCAGAAGTCCAGGAGACCACGAGAGCCTGGCTTGCGGGCCTCCTGCAGTGTTTTCGGATCATTCAGGAACTTTGCCCGTTGGTAAGCAACACTTTTACAGTGTAGCAGTACGTGTGCTGGTGTTTCTACATTTTCAATGCACCCTCTGCACAGGTGGCTGTCTGTGACGCCAATCTTGAAGAGGTGTTTGTTTAGTGTGCAGTGTCCGGTAATTGTGCCTATCACCAAGCGTAGATCCTTCCTGTTCAGGCGTAATAGATTGCGCGATAGGCGTTTGTTCAGAGATGGTAGAAATTCTTTTGTCTGCCTGCATGATTCCAGATCTATCCACTCTTTTTCATGTTTTTGTGTGGTTTTCTCACACAGCCATGTTTTCAGTTGGTTATAGGGTATGGGTACAATGGGTTCAGGTCCCATTGTTGTCGTTTCCGATCCCTTTCTTGCCAGCTGGTCCGCAGTGTCATTTCCTAGAGATCCACTGTCATGATCATCTGACATGGCTTAACGACTACAACCGGGACAAACAGCTTAACGTGCCCTCCGAAGCACGGAGACGCTAAAAAATTAAACCACTTTGGTGGTCACCCATCTATGGACTGACCGCGAACCTAGTTGCTTCGCCAATTACTTACGGACCGGTGAGAGCATCTGGCTTAATACATTTTTTTTAATGATTCCTTTCTTATCTGACGTTGAACAGTGAACACGCTTCAGTGAGACCAACAAGGTAGTTTAGTCGGTAGCTACCTATTGTTATATTAAATCTTTATCTTAGGCTTATATTATTTGAATTCTTGTCAACAATGATAAGGTGTAATTTTCACTGGCAGTTGAGGGAAAAGATTAAGATTGTGGTCCACTTATCTATCAAATTATTACGATAAACGTAGATTTGTAATATCGAGGGAACCATCTATGCCTGGGTAGGTATATCGCCATATCAGAAATCTACTAAATAGTCAGTAGAATACGAATTCAAACAAAGCAGATAAAACCATTAAAATCAACGCATAGGTTTAGTCATGGCAAATTTATTTATTCAAGTAAGCTGTGAAAGCCTCCTAGATACAATTTTCAGACAATCTTCATATTATTGATCCTGTAATGTTTGGAACCGATCGAATCAAAGGATTTCTTTGATTTACGAATTGCTCAAAAATAGGCTAGCGAATGGAATTTATGAATAATATTGTAATATTATTTACTGCACTGGGGCAGAAAGGTTCTCGAGTAGCGAGCATGAACCGGGACACGCAGCGTGGGCAGGCCCCTACAAGATGGACCGATGATCTTGTAAGAGTCGCTGGAATTCGCTGGATGCGGATAGCGTAACACCAGCAATTCTGGAGATCTTTGGCGAAGGCCTTTGTCCAGCAATGGGTATCTTTCGGCTGATATCATGATGATGATGATTTACCGAATATTGGTCCATATTCGGGAGTATATTTTGAATATAATTATTTTTCGTAATAGCAATACCCCGCGGTTTCACCCGCGTTAAAGTAGTTTTGGCGTAAAAGAGTTACAAACATACATCTATACCTCTATACTCACAAACGTTCGCATTTATAATATTAATGATATGTACCTCGAGCGGTTTTGGCAGTGCACGCTGGAATAGCTCGTAGATGGTAGATTTTTTCCTACCTACTTGACATTTAACGTCATATTTTGGACAATTTACACAAGAAGTGTAAGCTGCATTAGGTATAGCATTATTTATAGTCTAATAAATAATTGGAATATTTAACCTCCTACACCAAAGATACAGTTTTTTTTTATGTTTATAATATTCTATAAATTCGAGAATTAATAAAACATGCACATGATATATGTAGGTATGTATAAATTTATTCATTTCCGATTCAATTTTTTATCAATATCTACGGATCCTGTCTTGGATCCCGCAACGACTTTGATATAGTTCAAAATTAAATATAATCTTATGATAATAGTCTCTTTCTATATCGTAGTACCATGTGGGACAGTAGTGGCCGTGTGGTTAATGGCACAGAAATAATAAAAGGGCCACCCCATACTATCCCGTGGGTGTCGTAACAGGCGACTAAGGGTTACACCAGGTAGTCGGGCAACATCGCACCTGTGTAAAGTTACCTAAAACCTAAACCCAACTGCGGTCGCCAACTCGCATGCCAAACGCGGTGACGACGACGGCAGACCCCTCCAATTCGCAACGTAATAAAATCCTTTGGGGGGGGGGGGGGGGGGGGGCTATGTTTAGCCATGGACGATATCAGGCTGATGATGTGGTCTCGTAGTATATGCTAATGTAGCTAAAGTAGTATAATTTAAGCTCATTAAATTTAGTAAGGTTGACGATAATTAAGCATATCGGCTATAGAAGTAAATCTAATTCTGCATGCTAGGGAAGCGAAGGTCCGTGTCGCGCAGGTTGTCCGCGATCCAACGCTCAGCTTCTTTTGTCGTCTCTTCATCGAAGTAGTTGCGCCAACCGCCCACCTTACCTGGCGTAAAGAAAACAGGTTAAGTTGCTGATGTACTAAGTAAAACTAAGTTAGGAAGTGAATAACTGGGAACATAAGAGTGTACTGAACTTTTTTGATGATTAATGATGACTTCAGTTTATTTTTTAAACTAATGAATAAGGCAACAATTTTTTTAACAACAAGTTTATTTTATAGAAAATTGCAGCCAAAACCTATAGTTTTATGAAAACCTTAATTTATCAAACGCCCTACAAATGTTTTTATATTTTCTATTGTTGTTTTATATTTAATTAGTGCTGCCGAGTTTGGTACAACGCCAAATACGACGCCGCCGTGGAGGAGGCGTGGGAATCGCTTTCACGGCGCGCCGTGTTTTCACCGATACAATTTCAAAAAAGTCTGTATAATAGACTGATTCACTCTTTACCTTATACGTGGAAAAAAGAACATCATTCAAATTTACAAAATATTTTATTACTTTTTTTGTCTGAAGTTTTAATTTTTATTTAACAGATATTTATTTCGGGTAGTTTGAAGTAGGCTTTTTTAATTTATGGAAGGTTATAATTTTTTCTTTTGTATCAGATAACGAATCTGGTCGCTATTTGAAAATTTATATATTCAGTTATGCCTGTAACATGAAACGGTGAAAATTACAATTTGACTCTATATTTACGCTACATTGGTATTTGCCATCGAATTAATTTCTATTTAATTTAATATAAATATTCATTTCCATGGCTTTTCGTGAACAAAATATTTGCTTTTGGGGCTGCGGTGTGCAGTTAGTGGTCATCGAAATGTCGACCTCGTATTCCAGTAATCACATGACCAAAAAATTGGCTATGCCTGAGCGTTTTCTTATTTATTCGTTTTAAGTAGTCCTGTTTGTTTAACGGATATTATATTTGTCAGTTGGCTTTTTTGTTGAAGGAAGGTCAAACGTAATTGTTACGAAAATAGCTTTATCAATTATTCAATAACAATTTATATTATTCAATAACAAAACGGTCGGTCACATATCGTGAAAAAAATATTGATCTCGTCTTAAGACGCTAATAATAATAATATAATATCTGGGGACAATGTCACACAGATCATCCTAGCCCCAAACTAAGCAAAACTTGTACTATGGTTACCAGGCGACGATATACATACTTATACAGATAGATAAATACTTATATAGGTACATAGAAAACATCCATGACTCAGAAACAAATATTCGTGCTCATCACACAAATATTTGCACTTACCGGGATTCGAACCCAGGACCACCAGCTTCGTAGGCAGGAGCACTACCAACTAGGCTACGGTTCCACGTGGAAGAATGGCATGTTTCTTATGCATTCAGTAACAAAAGTAGTACTTTTGTTACTAAAACAAGAAAAATGGATTAAGTAACCGAATTATATTCCTAAAGCCAATTTCACTAAACTGACCAAAAAAGCATACTTATATGAAAAGCAAATTCTTATCAGCGCATAAAGACTTTGTGAAAAAATATGCGATGTACCTCGATTAAGTGTAATATTTCCTACTATTCATCAGGAATGCAGTCCCATTACGACTATTTTTAAATCGTAATGGCACTCATTCGCATATTACTTTAAAATGGCGTTTTAAAGCGATACATTGGGCAACATGACGCACTTTACCTTTCCTAATAAAGCTTTCTCCAGGAGCCAGCGCCCCGATATCTCTCAATTCTTCCAAGTTAACCGATTTGTTCTTCTTGAACTGATCTATACTGAGATGATTGCATAGACGTTTCATTTCCTCTTCGTTTACGTCCTTGCCAAGGAAGTCACCCACACGTCGCACAGCCGCTGGCAAATCCTAAAAAATTGCGTAAGAATCAGGGTTTTTAGACAGTAGAAGCTATGGAAGTGCAAGCAACTCCTCAAAAAACAAACTCCTATCTGATTTCTTCCTCTGTCTCTCGAAAATTTCAAATTCAATTAATGCTACTTTGGATACTACAGGCTTTTGTACCGGTGAGAGAAACTGGCTGTGAAGCCAGGAAGTGACTATAACATCTACTATCTTTTAGCATTCTAACTCTTATGCACACAGAGTTAGAATGCTAAAAGATGAATTTAACATTTTAGACGAATTAGAAGCGAGGCAGAAAGGTCTTGGGTTGTATGTTATGGATCCATTGCCTATAAAATAGGTACATCTGTAAGAAGTTTAAACGGGGATGCACTTACTTTATGGGTAAGAATAAGTAATGCGTAAATAATTGTTACCTTGAGTAGCTCTTCATAGAACAAGAACAACATGTTAGGATGACTTCGCTTCTCCCATGCTTCTTTAAGATGTTCGAAAAGCGGAGTAAGTAGAACTAAAACGGTTAATACATTGTTAGTATTTCATTTCCCAATCATTATTAAAATTAAAAAAAACCATACTTACACAGGCCCTTGTGGAATATATTCCAAAAATCTTTGAATTCTCCACCAAACCCTGACAAGTTGAACAATTTGCCGTGATGGTAACTGGAGACTGCGACATCCCTTGGGTCCCGGGCTACGTACACCACCTTCGCAGTGTCCAGTATTCCAGGAGGCAGCATAGACATCGGCAGGTGAGTCTTGATAAAACGAGGGGAGGGCGCGGTGGACAGCATACGACTTGCGGGCTTAGCCATGGCTTCTAGCATTTGTTTTAATATTTCCATGTTTACATCACTTTTTCCTGCTGTTGCTGATTTTATGTGTCCATCGATGTCATCTTCATCTAATGCCATGAACATTCTAGAAAAAGATATATTGTTGTTAGAGTGAGTCTTTGATGAAACTTACCATTGCACCGAAATATTTCTAAAATAACAAATCTGCAGTATATTTATCATGTTAAATAGCTTGCAAGCAATGTTTGTATTATTGCTTGGTAATACACTTCTAATACATTATTTTATACATTAGCAATAGTTTTCATTATAATTTGCTTTAGAAAGTAACTGTCGTAGCTAGAAGAACTGCCAAGCTGAAGTGGAAGTTATATAGCTCGTAGAACAAGAGGCCTGTGGGAAAAAAAGGTTTCCGAGTGGCGACCACAAACCGGAAGAAGCAGCGTGGGCAGGCCCAAAAAGATGAACCGATTATCTTGTGCGGGTCGATGGAAGCCACTGGACGGGAGCGCAAAACCATCAATTGTGGAGATCTTAGGGTGAGGTCTGTGTCCAGTACTGCCGGCGAAACGCCTATACGATGATGATGATGACCATAATGATCATGATGATGAAAGTTTTATTTTGCTTTGTCAGTCTTTTTATCATTTTTTGGTAATGAAAATGATTGGCATGTAAACTTTAATTAAATGTTTTGTACCATACAAGGTTTACAATCCAACACACCTTTTTGCGTTCTTGCGACTGGGTACTGGGTACTTACTCGAGAAATGGATATCTCTCTGGGAGAGATATTTTTGCAGCTGTTTCATAGTCGAAGTTGTTGGCTATCAACCAAACCAACTCCTGAGTCCAAGTAGTACCTAGAAAAAGTGGGTAAGTTCATGTACAAACGCCAGCACATCAACCTACCCCAATCTGTGAAATTTCCCCAATTGAAAGTAAACCTTATTCCTTTGAGATAAAGTTCAATATCTATAAAACAAATTTGACAGATTGGGGTATATGGATGTGCTAGCGTCTGAACAATAGGGAGGGAATTTCAAAGTTTGCATTTTGATTATAATGATTACCTACATATACTCGTACTACCGTTACTGGAACTAATTATTGTTGTTTACACTCATTCGATTTTGCAGAAATATTAGCAATTGGTAATAGATTTCATAAAGAATTGTAAACAATACAGTATTGCAAGAACTTTTAACTGATGTTTTTTCCGAGTTTTTAAAATTAGATTGACTGTTAAAGAGGCCTAAGATTTTTTAAGACAAACTGCAATGATATTTAAATAACTCTAGTTGGATTGCTAAGTTATCGCGGCCAATGTCATTTATAATAATAACAATAATAAATCATTTAAAGCCATATAGTTAGGGTTGCCATCCGTCCGGATTTCCCCGAATTTTATTTATTTATTGTCTTTTATTTATATATTTATTAAAGTAGGTACTGCCACATGACACATATTATAAGTACACAGTTAAATTACATCTATAATACATGTTCTGATATGATTCACAATAACGTCTTAGTTTAGAGGGCTTCTGGGGAGCGTCCGGGTGGGGTTTGATTTGTATTTCGGGTTCAAACTGGCCAAACCGACGAACTGACACTGGCAATGGCAGGGAGTAGCTAGTCGGTTATGACTATTGACATGTCCGGGTTTATGGTTCGGGGCTTCCACGCATCTTGTCCTGATACTGATGATGCATTACATTGACGCATGCCGGCAGTATTTATGCTGCGCGCCGCGCGCGTTCAGGCGACATCGTCAGCCGAACATCAAACCTGGATCGCGCCCGTTAGTCAATTCAATTCTATCATTTATTGCATTCCATAAGTCAGATAGTGTAAGTACAAAATACATAAAACTATATTTTTAAGTAGCTACGTAATATAATTGGTCATTTGTCTTACCTGATCGCTGGAAGCTCGCCACAAATACGTCATCGGATCTAAGAGGCATATTGTAGATATTGGCTGCATCTTCCTCAAAACGTTTCATCACTACGTAGCCTTTGGGACCAACCTTCACGAGAGTTATATATGCTGTGGAGGCAACATAATTATGTTTATACTGAATGTAATCTTAGGATCATATTTTTAAATTATTCTTTGCCGTGAAAAATAAAATTTGAGAGATTGTCTATAGAAATTCGGTCAATATTTAAAATGATTTCTGCAACATCATATAATTTTATCCATCGGTCCCAATCAGAAAAATCACGAGGGTTTCAATTAAGACGTTTCGTGTTGGACCGCTAATGCATGTTTGCCGCTGCAGTTCGGTAGCGGTACGATAACAAACCCCCAAATGGAAAGCGTATCCGAAGGCCGTGCGTTTGCATGTTAGTGATGTTTCAAATATATTTGACAGCAGTTAAGCCATGGACTCTGACGAAGAAACACTTGTGTTAATGCTCTTGTTGATAACCATCATTAAAACAACATCTACTATGTTACTGAGTACTTTAAAAAGGCAGCAGACAAGCTAGAGCATAGTCCATGGCCTCCGTGAAATCTGTGTTGTGCAAAATTGTAGTTCACTATAACCATAAACCACTTGGCTTTATACCACTTACTAGAGTACGTAATTAAATACAGCATACAAGCTAGAGCAGAGTTCATTGCTGCCGTAATATCTGCGTTATTTCAAATAAGTGAGCACAATATAAAGGTATGTTGTACTTCACTATAAACATTTAGCTTTACCCGCTTGTTTCTAGATTAGGTACTTTATTAAGAAACAGCCACCAATATAAATAACTAGCGACCCGGGACGTGCTTCGCTACGTATAAAGAGATTCGTGAAAAGGAAGGTTTATACGTAGAGAAAATTTAAAACATTACTATAATGATTTAAATTTTCTCTACGTATAAACCTTCCCTGGACTTTCCACGAATTATTCAAGACCAAAATTAGCCAAATCGGCAAAGGCGTTGTTGAGTTATAACATTACAACGAAAAATGGCATTGATTTTTATAATATAGATTATGAGAGTTGGCCGGCCGCAGTTAGGCCGGGAGTATTAGTGTTAGTTATGGATGAGTTATATGGCAGTATGGCCGCTTACAGGGGTACACTTTGTGAACTAGAGCCTTATCTTCCGGCGATAGCTCTTCAAACTTGAACGGATAAGGCTTAAGACTTCGGTCTTCCATTGTAACAACACACAACGTTCACAGCGAATATTACACAAATAAATAATAAAAGTCTAGTTTATAATAGGTCTTTACCTATGAAATTGCCGTTTTGTATGAAAAAATTTAAACGAATTTTTTTCATGAATTTTTTTATTTGTATTAATCGAAGTAATCACCCATGCAATCAATGCATCTTTGCCATCGCAGTGGCAGTTTATTGATGCCCTTCTTAAAGAAATCAGCTGGACGGGAGGCAACAAATTCTTCAAAGGCATTTTGTACTGCCTCTCGGGTATTGAATTTTTTTCCCGCCAAGAAGTTATCCAAATTCTGGAAAAAGTAGTAGTCTGTAGGCGCAAGGTCTGGTGAGTAGGGCGGATGACGGAGAGCTTCCAACCCCAGTTCTTGCAACTTGGAGACCGTCTGCTGTGCAGTATGAGGTCGCACGTTGTCGTGCAGGAGCAGCGGAGACGAGCGATTGACCAATGCTGGTTGGAGATGCGCCAGCATCTCCATCATTGTGCTCAGTTCTTCACAGTACACATCTGCAGTAATGCTCACCCCGTTTGGTAAGAAGCTGTGATGAATCACACCGGCGCTAGACCACCAAACAGTGACCATCACTTTTCTAGGGGTAAGTTTTCGTTTAGGGCATTGTTTAGGTGCTGAACCAGGATCCAACCAACTTGCTGAGCGCTTGCGGTTATCAAACAGAATCCATTTTTCATCGCAGGTAACAATGCGGTTCAAAATTCCTTCATTTGTGTGTCTGTTGAGCAGTGCAAGGCACGTCTCGACGCGTACTTCGCGCTGGCGATCATTGAGTTCGTGGGGCACCCATTTGTCAAGCTTTTTACCTTGCCAATTTGACGCAAATGGACCAATATTGTTTTGACGCTAACGTCGAAAGCTGCTGCTAATTCAGCCGTAGATTGTGTATCATCAGCTTCCACAACCGCCTTTAATTCGTCATTGTCGACCAAAGTCTTCGGACGATCGCGAGGTTCATTTTTCAGGTCGAAATTTCCAGAACGGAAGCGAGCAAACCAATAACAGGTGGTGCGTTGGTTTGTAGTGTTAGCTCCGTAAACGTCGTTGATGTTGCGTGCCGCTTGTGCCGCGTTGCTGCCACGACGGTACTCATATTCCATAATTACTCGAATTTTTAACGTATCCATGATGACGAAAAAGATTGAAATGCGATGAAAATGTAACACTAATCAATAAAGAAATGACTACTTTTGGAAAAAAGAATCCATGTTTTTAAAATAAAATTAATTTGAAATTAGAATTCTTAGCCAAACAATTATTATTTTGATTTGAAATGGCCAGTACTGCAGAACGGCAATTTCATAGGTAAAGACCTAATATTTAACTTATAATGCACAATGCACCGAGCACTCGTCGATAAAAACAATTATCAGAGTAGATATAAGACGTATAGGGTTCGGTACTTTAAGGGCAAAACGGAGCTCGTAAACGAAATGAATTACAGGTAAGGACTAGAGATCGCTAGAGATACGATTTGTGGTGTGGCTGGCATTGAATATCGCTACCCTACTTCATCCCGTGGGGGGCGTAGAAGTCGTCGTGAGGGAATATCTATCAGAGAACGGGCAGCAGCGTCTCTCTGTGTACTATGATCATTATATTGCGATCGCCCGTCTGCCATGCGTGGCGATTATGGCATATCCCTCGAAATCTTTTGGGGAGGCCCTTGTCGAGCCGCGGACGTCATTCCGCTATTTGACATGACTAGAGATCGCACTTGTTCGAAATTCGACCATTCAAGTTCCATTTTCAAAGGCGAATATTCAAGACAAATAATATTAATAGTCATCTCTCATCTCAGTTTGCCAGTGTGTCAAATCAAAAGCATGGTAGTGAATATATATTGTTTTTAATGAAATATTTTACACTAATGCTTATTATACAAAAATATTAGCATTCTGCATTCAAACATTCTAGTAGTCAGGAGTATGAAACTAGGACCAGTTAAGTTAATATGGAGAAGCCAAATGAACTGTAATTGTTCCTAATTAATAAACATTTCTAATTTCATACATTATAAAGACTAGGCATATACGCTGGACAATAATGCTCAATTGTGTGCAAACACAGGGGCACTTTCTATTCTCGTTCTTCGCTCTTTGATCCGATTGGACAACTAGCGATACGACCGGAAAGAGGTCAAGTACAGAACCAACGGCTTTACATGCTCTCCGAGGAACGGGAGTACCGCACATTTCCAGACTTCAGGTTGATAGTGAGAAATTTTCTTAATCAAAAAATTCTATTAAGAAATCATATTTGACCCGAACCGTGATTTGAACTCATTATCTACGGTTGAACACACTAACTAACTGCACGCTGAACCAACGAGTCAGTCAAAGTTATCAATTTAAAATTAATCTACATATAAACAAATCAAAACGGCTTTAAAATTTGGTTACGTATGAGTTTTATGTATCTTTTGCCCGCATAAGGTCTATGAACAAATCATATGATTTGCCATCCACAACGTAGTGTTGTAATTTAACGACAATAGTCTGTCGGCCACATATTAATGCCACTTTCTTCTTACTCTCTCGAGCAATAAGCACGTGTGAGTTCCCGAGTTAAATATAGGGTCAAGGAGGTAACAGTGACTCAGTCGACAACAGTGACTTATTAATGTTTCCAGGTTAGAGAAAGCATAAAGTAGGTTTGTCTCTTTTGCACATTATAGCATGTAATCCACAAACGTGTTTGAACTAGTCCGCCGGCCGGTGCAGTGTCGTTGTGTTGTGTCACAGAGAGAAAACAAATTTCGCTTGGATGAAGTTAGATTTTAAGGTAAGTTTCTCTGTTTTGTTTACGTAAAATAATTGCAATTGGTTATGACTATTATATTTGCTGGTTGATAAATATTGTATAATCTTCATTCATACAGTTTTATTATAAGAATTGGATTTTAGTTTTATTGTTACAAAACAAAGTTTACAAAATGGCGTAGTAGTGCACAGTGACTCAATTTTAAAAAGTACACAGTGGCTCTTGAGTCACTGTGTACCTTTGTACTAGTAATTTAAATACTTGTGATTGCTACATTTAAAGGCATTTTTTTGTTTTTAGAATGCCGCGACCCCAAAAGGAGGAATTGATATTAATTCGAAACGGAGAATCTATACGTAAGGCTTCGAAAAATGTTGGAGTCTCTTTTGCCACTTTAAAACGATACCATCATAAATTTAAAGATGCTCCTTCGCTGGAAGATTTGACATCATCCCAACTAGAGCCCAATTATTCAGTCAATATGATTTTCACAGCCGAACAAGAGATTACACTAAAAAACTATTTAACGCATTGTGCTCTTGTATTTTATGGATTAACAGCCAAAGAAAGCCGGAGATTGGCATACCAGTGTGGAAAAATTAACAATTTAAAAATGTAAACATATTTTTTCTTTAATAAATATATAAAACTTGAATTATTTTGACTATTTTGGCCACTGTGGACCCCAGGGTTGGGTCACTGTGGACACCTGGGTGTGCACAGTGGCAAAAAAACTTTTTTTTGTTTTGTATTATTTATTTTATTTTAAACCTATTTTATGGAATTGTGTTGATGCAGTGTTAAACTATAATAGTTAATGAATAATATGTATAAGTTTCATATCAATCCAGTAAGGATTTATATTTAATTTAGCTTTTCGAAAAACACATGAGTCACTGTTGCCTCCTTAACCCTACCGTTGATCAATCCTATGCGTATTAAAACGAAAATACGGTATGAAAATGTTATAATCGGCAACTACGCAATTCTCGAGTATTTCCGCTATTGCTGGAATAGGCGAGACTGGCATATAGTTGTTTAGGGAATAGGCCACGATCTGTTGTGACCTATGTCCTAATAATACTTTGATGTCGAGCAGAGGTTGCTCGTAAATAAAACTAGTTCCAGACTGTACGGTACTATAGCTATTGGTAGCGAATGATTTTATTTATAAATGTTCCTAATTATATACAGATTATAGTCCTACAAGTGGTTTATGATTAATTACAATTTTGCGCGTATGTATGTAAGAGGAGGGGTGTCTTTATTGATAATACTGTCTTCATTTTCCATAGCTCTTTATTCGGTAATTTATTATACACAATGTGTGACACGTACTTGAATAGATTAATAATAATTTAAATAAAAGGAACAACAAATCAATAATAACTTTTCGTAATAATAACACCAGAGGTCCGTCTGGCTCGAGTGTCGAACAACGAATGAATGCGGTCTCGCTCGCTGAGGCATCTCGCACCCTCTCACGAGGGCGGAGGACTCCGTTCCGGGGCATCGCCCACTTTCCGGAAGTATCAAATCGCGTCCCGTTGACAAACGGGACGGTCGTTGTGTGTGATCCCTGGGAGTTTGGATCTTGTTAGTTTATATCCCCCCCGACACCGAGGGGGCTGGTCATAGCTTGATTGCCGTGTCCTCTGTTGTGAGCTTCTTTGGCAGCCCCTTTCCGTGTTTCTTCTTGCCGTCGGTCGGTCAAGCCACACCGGGTGAGACACCTATGGTGAGGCCCAGCGAGGCTGACCAGCGACCGACAGCGTTGACACAGGAGAGGGGTGCTAATCCTACTACCCCTGATCTATGGGGGTAGTTTTGGGGTAGGGTGTCGGCTATGACCGGAGTCCCAGGGGGTCCACAGTCACGTTGTTGGTAGTGGGCGATGCCGCGGTGCTTGCTCCGCCCATCTGGGAGGCTACCAGATGGACAAGTCCTCCCATGATGATCGGGAGGGGGTTTTGTCCAGCCTGGATCGCTGTATTCGCGTCGTTTAAGAGCTGCATTCCGAAGCGGATGAGCTCCGCTATGTTGGACGGGGCCCATGGCGCGGGTGCGGCTCTGCTTTGCTCCGCCTGTTGCGGGGGAGGAGATGCGTTTGTTATCACTGGTCCGGCTATCGGTGGTGTGGCGGCGGGCTGTTGTGCGTCGCTGCTTGGTATCGTAGGGACGGGAGCAGAGTTTGTGTCTCGCTTCCGTTCACGCTTCTTTTTCTTCTTGTTTTTGCGGGGCTTTGGATGGCTCCCGCGGCTTCTAGGGTCGTTTGCGGTCGCCATTAGCGACCCCGACGGGGCTTCTCCCTGTGGGATGGGTGGTTTAGTCTTCTCCGTTATTGGTCGGGACTTGTCGCTAACGGCGACCGTGCCCGCCCTCTTATTACGGAGCTCGATTTTGTATACTCGGCATCTTGGGCTGTTAGCCGGGTGAGCTTCGCCGCAGTTGGCGCAGCGGGCCGGCTGATCCCTCGGGACCGGGCACTCCTTTGCAGTGTGTGCACCTCCGCAGCGCACACAGGCTTGCGGGCGGTGGCACTGGTGGGAGGAGTGCCGGAACTTCTGGCAGCGGTGGCACTGGGCTGGGCCTTTCTTTCCGCGCCATGTTTCGATCACGACACCGGGCATGCCCATAAACTCGTTTATGAGGTAGATTCGCGGTGTCGTGTCTGGAGTCCTCTTGATTAAGGCGTAATATATGCACCCGGGTCTGCCTTGCCGGGCGCGGATGGGTCGTACGAACTCAGGTTCGATGTCGAGTTCGCGTAGCGCCTCCTCGATCTCCTCGACCGGGGTGTGAACCGGTAGCCCCCTGATGGCTACTTTAAGGTTTCTCTCTTTCGGGAGGGAGTAGGAATGCCAGGACAGGCCTTCCTCCTTCTCCAGTTTGCAGAGGTATCTTTGCACTATCCTGTATTCCTCTCCCTCTTCCGGGGTAAAACGTATCCCTTGCTGGTAGGGGCGCACGTGGGGGGTGAATCCCAGTTGGTCTTTGAGCGCCCTTATGTGGGTTGCCCAATTTGGGAACTTCTCGACGATTAGCGGGGGATACTTTTCCTTCTTGGTTTTTAGTCCAGCGGTGGGTAGCTGGGCCTTTGGCTTTTTGTTCTTGTCGGTGACGTGAACTGGTTCCCTGTCGGGTTGGGTTGGCTTCCTTGCTGCGGCCGCAGCATAGGAGGTTGAGGGTGTCGGTGGGGGTGGGGCAACTCGCGGCCGTTTGGCAGGGTCGTCCTCATCCTCTGAGCTACGTTCTCTCTTGTCCCCGCCTGTGGGGGGGTCTAGCTCCATCTCAATTATTTCGGCGAATGCCTCGGCTAGCGCCTCTGCTTCGTCGAACTCAGAGTCGGAGTCTGGGTAGTCCTCTTCCAGCCCACACAGCTGCGAGTCCGGCAGGGATTCGGCGGATGCCGATATCCTGTCGGAGTGCGGAGTGTTGAGGGGGGTAGACGGACGGGAATCCATCGGTGGGAGGGCTGAGGGGGTGAAGCGATGTTCTTCCCCCCCCTCCTGGATGTCTGTAGTTTCGTAGAATTCGGTGACGTCGATGCCGCGTGCGGTGTCGATCGGGCGCTGAGGCGCGGGGGTAGGCGTCCTCGAGGGTACGTCTATGTTTTTCTTTCCCTTTTGGAGGGTATCTTGGGTTTTGGCCTTGTCCGTTGGCGTCTGTTCTGGGACGCGCGGGCGGATAGGCGGCGGCTGGGTGGCCACGAATGGTCGGGCTGCTGACGCGTGCGTGCCTAACGGTACAACGGCGCGAGTAGCTGACGCTCGGGGCGTGGGCGGTGTCGGTGCAGGTTGATGGCGGACGGTGCCGCTTCTTCCCTTACTGCGTGAGGTGGCGGTGTCGCGGGGGGCGATGGTTATCGCTTCCCGGGTTGGCGCGGTACGGGCGGCACTCGACTCCGGTCGGACCAGAGGAGGCGCGCGCGACGAAGATCGGGCGGCACTCGACTCTGGGCTGACCAGAGGAGGCGCGCGCGTGGTGGCGCTCGACCCAGACGGCTGGGGAGCGGTTACGGGCGCGGACGGTTTCCACCCTCTCGCGGAAGGGGGGATACGCGGGTCGCGCGGTGGGGAACGGACGAACGTGCGCGTTCCGGTTCCCGGCGGTGAGGGCCCAGGCTTCGCCGTCACTCTGGGTTCTCTGGAGGTGTTGGCGTCGCTCGTCCGACCCTGTGCGGGGCCTGGCGAGTTCCCGTTTTTCTTCATTATATGAGGAAATCTTGAGGGTAGTTGGAGAAAAAGTTTTCTTCAGCAGGGATCTTCATGGGAGGTAGCTTCCCTCGCGGCCCTACGACCCAAGAGATCGGGGTGCAGGGTCGCGCAAAGCGCGAGGTGGTGGGCCCGAGCGAGATCTCTTGCGGTTGGCGAGCTTCCGGTTGCGAGATGTGCGCGTGCGCATGGAGCTACCGACTGTCCTGAATGCGGTTGTCGTTCCGCACCTCTTTTATAGTAGTAGCGCCACGTGTTGTTTCACGATTCAAACCAAACAGCTGTTGCATAAACAGATGTCGCAATCGGATGACTCGTACTTTTATTACGTTATAATTTTTGCGCCGATACGGCCATTCTGATAACAGGCGCGTCCCTGCGTCTATATCAGGAAAAGTCTAAAAAAATAAAATAGATTATTACTTGTAGCTAATGAAAATTGCGCGAGAATCAACCTCATAGACTCAACACAAATTTTGGTTAGATCCTTAATCGCAATAATGTAAACCTCGTAGCCTCGGCGCTAATTTTGGTTCAAAAAAAATCACAACACGTCAACCTCACAGCCTCAGCGCTAATTTTGGTTAGATTCTTAATCGCAATAATGTAAACCTCATAGCCTCGGCGCTAATTTTGGTTCAAAAAAAATCACAACACGTTAACCTCATAGCCTCAGCGCTAATTTTGGTTAAAACCACATTTCGTTAACCTCATAGCCTCAGCGCTAATTTTGGTTTGAATGACAATTCTTTAACCTCATAGCCTCAGCGCTAATTTTGGTTTGGATGACAATTTGTTAACCTCATAGCCTCAGCGCTAATTTTGGTTTGAATGACAATTCGTTAACCTCATAGCCTCAGCGCTAATTTTGGTTTGAATGACAATTCGTTAACCTCATAGCCTCAGTGCTAATTTTGGTTAAATTTCACCTCAACAAAACATTACTTACAATACACCTGTAATATTTAATGCATCATCTCATCTTCAGCGTCGCTATTCATAGCCGATACGGCCACATCACTCTGGACTCCGAATTTAGGAGCACCTCTTAGTTGCTCATGGCATGGAGGAATTTCCAGTGTACACATCAGATCGCGTCATCTCACCGCGTCTACATTTGGAAAACAACAACTTCTTCAATATTCTTAGTGTTTATGCACCAACGATGGACTCCGACGATAGTTTAAAAGACAAACTTTACGAAGAAGTCAGTAAATGCGTCAGCAATGTTGGTCCGCGGCAGCAAATACCACCACTCGGCGATTTCAATGCAAGGGTTGGCCGAGACTCCGAAGCACGGCCCCAAGCTTTGGGGCGACATGGTACAGGGAATATGAACAGCAACGGTCATCCGTTACTAGGTCCCTGTGCACAGTTTAGTCCAACTATAACTAACACCCTATTTAGACCACCCGCAAAATATAAAACCACCTGGATGCATCCGAGGTCCAAACATCGGCACTTAATTGATTACGCCATTATCCGACAACGAGCCATCTCACAAATGACAATAACACGAGCCATGCGCGGTGCCAAATGTTGGACGGACAACAATCCAATAGTCACAAAAATTAAAATCCGTCTCCGAGCGCCCTGCAGATCTCACTGAAAAGTATTACCATGTCTGGACTCAGAAAAACTGATAGACCCTGAAGTACGCGAGAAATATAAACTGACGCTGAACAACGAAATGGCAGGTCCAAATACTGACGATAGCGATATGCTACGTGGCAGACTCTGTCAACAATAGCTACCAAAAGTGCCTCCGACATACTCGGCTTAAAAACCAATATAACTGAAGATTGGTTCGATCAAAACGACATAACATTAGCTGCAGCACTAAGTAAACATCTAGAACCCCTAAAACAAGCCCTCCCGTACACCCAATTTACACATACATATAATCAAGAAAAGCACTTCAGAATTAAGAAAGCTCACTCGTGGCGTGATGGACAAATGGTGGCCAGAAAAGGCGAAACAAATGCAGTGGCTTGCTGACACCAACCAGTTGAAAGCGTTCCACGCAGAAGTGCGCAAACTAATACGCACCTCTAGCCGGAGTCGCATAGCGCCAAAGACGCATGATGGTTCGCGGCACCCAACAACTAAGGAAGAGGTGCCAAGACGCTGGGCCGAACATTCCAATACCCCGCTCAACGCAGATCGCTCAGCCGATCCTCCACACATCAATGCACCCCCGAGCGACCAGAAGCTACGAGTCCAAACGAGCCACCCACACTAATAGAAATCATTACAACAATTAAACAACAACAAAATAAGAGAGCGGTTGGTATGGATAACATTTCTGGGGAACCACTTAAGCACGGTGGAGAGCAGCTAAATAATTCCATATGGAAACCGTTTGTACAGATGTGGCATAAAGAACGGCTACCTTCAGATTTTACAGCTTCCCGAATCCGCTCTCTATATAAAAACAAAGGTGACCGCTCCAATTGTAACTCTTATCGGGTTATATCACTGCTGTCAGTGCCAGGGAAAGTATTTGCAAGAGTCCTCCTCAACCGCTTACCACCGTTATCAGAAAACATCTTACCGGATTCACAGCTAGGTTCTCGGCCCGAACGAGGCACTTGTGAAGCCACTCTCTCCATAAGACAGCTCCAGTCGAAAAGCAGAGAACAATGTCAGCCCCCATTTCCTTGCTTTGTTCACTTGGAAAAAGCTCCCGACAGCGTCCCTCGTGAAGCACTCCGGACGGCTTTGACGAAGGTGGGCCGCTCCGGAAAGTCTGTGCGGATGATTCGACTCCTACACGATGGCATGACAAGCCGTGTCACAGCCAACGGCGAGCAAACAGAGCCATTTCCTGCGACTTGTGGTGCAAAACAGGGTTGCGTTCTTGCGCCCACTCCACTTGCCATATGTTTCACCGTTGTAATCCAAGAGACTCCACAGCAGACTTCTGTGGGCATACACATTCGCCTCCGCACCGACGGCAGCGTTCTTAATTTGGCCCGACCCAGAGCGATCACCAAGGTTTCGCACGCCGTGATCGCGGAAATAATGTATGCCGACGACCCCTCATGGCCAATAGCTCAGCTGAACCCCAGTACCTGACGAGCCGTTTCTATGAGAATTGTCGACGTATTGGCCCTAAAATAAGCATCAGCAAAAACCGAAGTGATGACGACCGTCTCAGGCAACACCTCTGAGACTCTAAGTATAAAATTAGGTCAAGTTGAGCTGAGGCGGGTGCAGAAGTTCAGATATCTGGGCAACTTCGCAACATCTCGATGCGACCCTGAGACGCAAATCAACTACCGAACAGGTACGGCAGCCGCTGCCTTTGGCAAGCTCCGTTCCAGAGTCTTCCGCAGCCATGATATCAAACTGGCCACTAAAATTTCTGTGTACATATCTGTTGCACTCCCAAACCTTTCAAACTCCTCAAAATCGTGGGTCCCGTACCGCAAGCACATCCGCACGCTAGATCGCTTCCACCTCAAGTGTCTCCGTGATATCATGAACATCAAGTGGTCCGATCGTGTTCGGAACACTGACGCACCACGACGTGCCAATGTCTGCGCGATTGAGGTACATTTAATAAGGCGGCAGCCGCGGTGGCTTGGACATCTCTCAAGAATGCCCGAAGCGAGAATAGCCAATCGCATCCCCTTTTCAGAGTTGCTGGCAGGCAAGCGAAAGCATGGCGGCCAGTTTCTCCGTTTTAAGGATGTGCAAAAGCGTCACATGAAGAGGCGTGGCATAGATCCAGCCAGATGGGAAACCCAGGCACAAAAATGCTTGAATGGAGACGCCTTGCACATTAGAAGGTTTCCGACTTTGAGGACGGGAGACGGGCTGAGTCAGACGCCAGACGTGACGCTCCAAAATCTCAACCATCTTTGGCGAAACAGTACAATTACGTAAACGGTGTCCCGTGTGCAGCCGCTGTGCGCATTCTTAAAACGAAGATTGCCAACCGCAGTCATATGAGGGCAGATGAGAGAGCTGACCAACCACGCTCCTGATGTCCTCCTTTCTTATTTCAAACGGTCCGTCGTATTTTTGGCTTAGTTTAGTTCCAAGTCTTGTGGGTTCCTTTAATAAAATATATTCACTCTTTTCGAATCTTTTAACTTTGGCTTTGCCCTTATCGTAACGTTCTTTATGTTTTTCGGCCTGCTCGGTCATCCTTGTCAACTGGTGTTGACTTTTCTCAAAATCTCAGGGTTTATACGATCGTTGTGCTCGTCAATAAGGTTGAGAAGTTCTGGAGGAACACTTCCTTTTTTACCGGTTAGTAATTCTATTGGCGTTTGGCCTGTAGTTTTAGAAAAAGTACAATTTATGACTAACTGTAAGGAACCTAATGATTTCATCCAATGGCAGATGTCAATCCATTTTTATTACTCTCATAACCTCTTCCACTTGACCGCCGTTAGCTCCACCGTTAGCTCTACTTGTATATCCAAGAAAGGACAGCACGATTTTCATGTGATATTTGTACCATCATCTCACACATTGTATCCTTGAATGTATTGGCCATGAGTGCCATGGTTGCAGAATTCCCAGGTACCGGTTGATGGCGCTGGTTCGTCCCCTCTTCTGATGTAAGAGGAGGGGTGTCTTTATTGATAATACTGTCTTCATTTTCCATAGCTCTTTATTCGGTAATTTATTATACACAATGTGTGACACGTACTTGAATAGATTAATAATAATTTAAATAAAAGAAACAACAAATCAATAATAACTTTTCGTAATAATAACACCAGAGGTCCGTCTGGTTTTTTTTTTTTTTTTTTTTTTTTTTAACGTGACGCGTGCAGTTAGCCT
The DNA here is from genome assembly GCA_951640165.1 of Pseudoips prasinana. NCBI lineage: Eukaryota > Metazoa > Arthropoda > Insecta > Lepidoptera > Nolidae > Pseudoips > Pseudoips prasinana. The sequence continues at coordinate 9,471,248 of OX621241.1, read as the reverse complement.
TACGGCTTTTACTGCTTCACCGGGCAGTAGGGGTGAGCGTGGGCTCTAACCGGCCTAGCAAATATAGACTACAAACTAAGTACCCGCGCCGGAGGGCACCCCCTGTGGGGTTCGAACCTCGGCTCTGGGCGGATACTGACGGGGAGAGGGCGAGGGATCATGGTTTTTAGGGAGTTTAGTGCAACTTTCGCTCTACGTTAATGACATGACGTGGCCCCCCGTCCGCGTTGAGGGGGGCTTTTTATCGGTACGATATGCAAACTAAGGGTCATGGAGGACGCTGGTGGTCGCGACGCGTTCGCGGTCGTACTCGCATCCGGCGAGTACGAAATATCGGTTGTGCAGTGTTGCGAGAGTCTCTAATCGATTTGATTTGGTTTAAGTATACGGTGATCTCGTCGCCCGATTCGTCTATGACGTTCTTCGGACGACGGTGTTTACGTGAGAGTCGGGAAGGAGTGTATTTGACCGCCTGTACCACCAATTTGCTTGGATGGTGAGTGGCAGAGTCAAAGTACCTTTTGGACGCTTGCTTCATCCATTGCCTGATGGTAGGCAATTGGAGATCGGCATGGAGGCTTTTGTTTCGGACGAACCACGGCGCGCCCGCGGCTCGTCGCATAAACTTGTTCTGGACTACCTGGAGGAGGTGGATGAATCGATCCTTAGCGTGCGCGAAGACCGGGCTCGCATAGGTCATCATGGGTCGAATGCACGTCTTGTAAATTCTCACCTTGTTTTCAAGGGACATTTTACTGCGTGCATTCAGGAGCGCCACGTGTTGTTTCACGATTCAAACCAAACAGCTGTTGCATAAACAGATGTCGCAATCGGATGACTCGTACTTTTATTACGTTATAATTTTTGCGCCGATATGTATACGCGAAAAATATATAACGTAAAAGCTCCTATTAACGACCCCCTAAAAAGTGTACTCTATTAACGATCTAATTTTTAAATCACTCATATTAGACTTAATATAGGGTTCCAGAATGTGATACTTTAAAAATTAGTTATATATTTTAGTTGGGCAGCAAAATGATTTAAGTTTATGTATGTAAATAGCCAGTAAAAGAAATAATTTGACAATGAGTGGGACGCACCCGAAATTGACGCACGTTTCATAGTGTCGCGTTTCCGGTCACGTAAGTACACCTAAATATTACTTAAGGAAAATAACACACTAAGAATGGATTGGTCTTCTTGCTGTCATATTACAACTGTAACGTATAGATTTGTTTTCTAAATTAACTCTTGATATAATACTTCTTATTGGTTTTTGTGTTATAAAATCAAGTTTTAATTTAAGGCGGTAATAGAACCCGAATTTCAAAACTTGATTCTTATAACGACCCATGGCGTTGTTAAATTTTGAGAACATTTAGTATTTTTAAATGATATCTATTATAAACTACCTCATTCGATTTTACTTTTTTCTTGTTCAATTCTTTAAATTATTTTACTTCGTTAGCTCTATTTACGACACAGCTATTTCTTAAAGTTTTTGTGTAAAACTCGATTCAACGTTAGACAATATCCCTATTATTATAACGATATTATACCGTAAATAACCACTATTATCTGAATTAAAGACTAACTGAGACTAAAAAAATAATATAGTAATGAGATCGAATTTAGCAGTATTCCATAAAACGGATATTTCATCTGTTTATTATTAATTTTATTGGTCGCTAATAGAATATTGTAACCTTCATTCGTGATTCTATTACCGACTCACAGCTATGACGATATTTTTGGTAGTATTACAGTACACAAAAACAAGATATATATTTTTGAACAAATTGGCTTATTTCTTGCTAACGTGACGTTTTGAGAGATTTTGTCACAGGCCATATTATTAATGTAAAATAATATTTGCTATCCAGTTTAATTCATGGCTTCATGGCATTGGCTGTATTTCATATGTTTTCAAATCAAATAAAATGGCGGGACGGTATGAGGGCCATGTAACTTTTTAAATCTTCTTTCGAAGAACTAAATTCTATATCGTTGATTAATGTCTCTCTCTCTCTCTTCTCCTAGCCTTATTAATCCCAAACAACTTGGGGTCGGCTTCTGTATTGAGCGAATTATAAATGTGTTATTATAAAATTAACCTATTATAAAGGTATTTTGTGATTGTATTACAGATAAAATATTTTTGTTATTGATTTATAATATATAATTAGTATGTAGGTAATGAAAAAGTAAGCTTTTAATTATTTGAAGACTGTTTTCTGAGATTGGTTACATTTTAATTAATTAAAATAACAAAAAGTAAGTTCTCTAAGCGTTGCAATAAATAAATATGTTCAAATTGTAATAATGGTGATCTCATAACTGTTGTTATTATATAATATATACCTAAAAAATCATTTTTTATTTTGTTTAATAGTAGAGAAGAAGTGACATCTTCGTAGCGGTCGGTAAAAGAAGTAGAAAAATCGGTAATAGAATCTTGCCGCATACTATGGGTCGGTAATAGAATCAACTACTCTTTTGGATTAAATAATTATTTAGTAATTATTGCGTTATTGAATATTGATTTTAAGTACTGAATTGCAAAAAATGCTTTGTTGAGATTAAATAAAAATTATAACATCTTTTCTAACATAACAGCTTCTATCTATTTTTTTAAAGTGAATCCTAAGACAGCTAAAACTGGCGGTAATAGGAGCTTTTACGTTAGTAAATATTTTTTCTTCGTCAAATTGAACACCCAAAAATATTATTATGTTGCGGGTATCACCATAGATTATCAAATTTGCACCCAAATTAATTTAAGATAATATTCATTTTCATTTGGTTGTATAATCTATGGATATACGCGGAAACAATTTATTTATCTTCGATTAAACCACCTTACCCATAGTATTAAACGAATTCAAACTCTCATTTTTGTTTAAAGAAAACCCGCACTAGGGAAGTTAAATCCCTGTATCGCGGGGGACTTTAATTCTATTGCGTTTGAGATATAATATCTGTATACTAATAAAATGCAATATCTGTTCAGAACCTGATAAGTGATAACATTTATTTGTTATCAAACATGGGGTAAGTGTCATTTGTCTTATCAAAAAATAAACGCACATCTGTTCCAATAAATACTCATATTTTAACAAACTTATGTACGGAATGCGCGATCGAATCAAAAACCTCGAAATCAGCAGGCGAACCATAGTAGCCGACATAGCCCAAAGAAGTGCCAAACTGAAGTGGCAGTGGGCGGGGCACATAGATCGTATCTACGATCTATGTGCCCCATCAGCGCGCAGCGCTATATCTATAGCGCTGTTGGAGCAGAAAGGTTCTCAAGTGGCGACTACGAACCAGAAGACGCTGCGTGAGCAGGCCCCCTATAAGGAGAGCCGATGATTTTGCAGGGGTCGCGGAAAGCTGCTGGATGCAGGCAGCTCAAGACCGACTATTGCGGAGATATTTTTCCAGCAGTGGAGCTGATATGATAATGATGATGTACGGAATTTTAAAGACAGATGTACATAAATATACGTACAGGACCATTGTCCTCATGTACATAATGTGTTAAGAATATTGTTCAATATCAGCCCTTTGCGATCTAGGCATTTCTCTAGATTACGGTTATCTACGAAATGTTTTCAGAAATAAGCTCGTGAATTAAGTCGTTCTCGCAAGTTAGGACGCACCCTTATATTTTTTTAATTAAAGTAAGTTCAAACTAATCCGATCGGTGTTATAGGGTCACACACAAGATAACCGATAATCTGAGTTACACAATATAACTGCCCAATTAAAGCGCTCATGAGATGTATATCATGAGTCATGACCCGAATCCCTGCAAAATCATCGAAGGACACCTACGGAATTTCCATAAAATTAGATTGATAGCCTTACCTCTTCCCCTTGTACTTGGGGATATCTTTAATAACTGCATAGAAGTGCTGTCTGTCACCAATGAAATGTAGTAAGATTTCTTCTTTGTTCAAAGGGACAGATAACAAGACGGGGATGCATCGACAACTATAGTGGCCGTGCACAAGGCCAAGTACCCTGTACCGTACCCTCCAAAAACCACCACCAGTCAAATACCAGACTGGACGTACCATATCATATACCTACTCGACGTATTTTCTAGAAACAAGAACAGCAGTAGCTTCAACAAAGGCTGTTTGGTTTGTACCTACGAGGAAGTCCTTAAAAGGACTATAGGTACATAATTGTTGTCTACAAGATAGTACTGATAAGAACTAGGAAGATACATCGCGAACAAGCAGAGTGACGGCGAACACGCAGCGGGCGAGCGTCCATCCTCGTCCGTGGCTAGAACCAAAAGAAAGAATCTTCTTTTTTTTGAGCGTGACGTATGCAGTTAGCCTAACGGCTTTCACTGCTTCACCGGACTATAGAGGTGAGCGTGGGCTCTAACCGTCTAGCAAATCAAAAAGAAAGAATCGCGGTTCGGGCCTGTATTATAACTTCATCGGGATCTAAATGCGCGCCGTTCATATGCGTAGCGCGCGCGGTTTCACGCGACAGGCGCGCCACCAACCATTCAAAATTGTAATTAATCATGAACCACTTGTAGGACTATAATCATTCGCTACCAATAGCTATCGTACCGTCAGTCTGCAACTAGTTTTATTTACGAGTAACCTCTGCTCGACATCAAAGTATTAGATATTACTAACTAACTATTCCCTAAACAGCACAGTCTCACCTATTCCAGCAATAGCGTAAATACTCGAAAATTGCCGTAGTTGCCGATTACAACATTTTCATTCCGTATTTTCATTTTCATATGCATAGGATTGGTCAACGGTATATTTAACTCGGGAACTCACACGTGCTTATTGCTCGAGAGAGTAAGAAGAAAGTGGCATTAATATGTGGCCGACAGACTATTATCGTAAAATTACAACACTACGTTGTGGATGGCAAATCATATGATTTGTTCATAGACCTTATGCGGGGAAAAGATACATAAAACTCATACGAAACCAAATTTTAAAGCTGTTTTAATTTGTTTGATAACAAGTGTATATACATTTACTGACCATGTATAATATAATATGGAAAATTTTCTTCTTTAAGCACCTTATCAGACCTAGCAACAAAAATTTTACAAAACACCGATGTCCTAGGCTTAATATATTTTATGATCTATGTATTGAAGATACAAATGAATTTTCACTAACAGCTGAGCCAAAACAATAACACCTTTCAATATATATACGATAATAATTTATTTTATATTCCATACGTATCAGAAATCTTATAAGTACGTAATCAAAACAAAATAGATAATGTTGTTATAATATGTTTTATAGGTGTGGCTGTAGCTTGGTTGTCGAGTTGAAAGGATAAGACGATAAAAAAAAGGCTTACCTGCTTGTTACTAACAGCAGTTTACAAAGGATATCAGTCAAGTGTGCTCCTTATATGTGCATTATGTAAGATTTATTTATTTATTTATACCACATACACTACCATTACAGTTTATCCATTGCGATAGCGTAGACATACATGTGGGAGAAATTAAGTAAAAGGATGTTTACGTACTAGTAACGCCACCTATTAGCGTTTGGAAAACACTACTCACTGAGTCAGTAGTTCGAGTCGAGGTTGTCTATGAACTGTCGCATGTGACGTTTGACGTCTGTCAGTTGTCTAAGTGACATTAGTGTGTTAGCGACACGACACAATTGGCATCCAGAGCTCGACCGCGCCGCGTGTGCGCACTGATTCTTTTCACCACGTGCATGATGGCGGACACCGACAATGTTTCGGAGTTAAATCCGTCAGAATCTGCGACATACATTTTAACTTAGGAATAACTAATACATATTATCTTGTCTAGACAACAATAAACTTATGGCCAAAGTGAACTCATTCAGTGAACAAGAGAACATATCAATACTATCAGTGATATAGCGAAGTCAATATAAGGATGGATAGTAGTTGTCGTAGGCAGTTAGGTTAACCCATTTTACTTCAGATTATGTATCATTGCTCAGAATTGCTTAGAATTGGAAGCTTGTGTCTGTATGGTAGGTCCACTCTCGAATATTACTTAATTTGCATCAAGCAGTAAGGGGAACTTAGGAATGTATGTAAAGTATAGGCTAATATAGCAATAAGTGTTTTAGATTATTATTTATTTAACAATAGTTAGACAGTGTATTTCAGTATAATACCAATTTATCATTATTATTAATTTTCGTGTTCAAGTTTAATTGTTGTTCATTTTTATATTTATTGTCCTGTGTTATTATTTTTTTTATTCTAAGTCATAGGATTTAGGTGTAGGTAGTATTTAGGTTTAACTGAGTGCCTATTTCGCCAACAAACTGTGTAATGCAGCTTGGCGAATACTAATATTAGTTTAATATGTATACTTTATTTATATAATTAAAAGAAATAGATTGAGATTGTGTGCAAGGAGATAGAGGCTGTAGAGTTACAAGTTAGCAAAAATTATAAAGCATGAGCACATATGTAATACCTATTAGAGTTATGAAATTGATTCCCCTTCAAGTTTAAGTTAACATCCTCAATTTTGGAAGCAGCAAAGACTCTTTATATGTTTTTACCAATGTGTACACTAAGTTTGTATAAATATATACTGACTTGTAGTGATTAGGCATAAGATCCTATGGGACATAGCTGTATGAGAATTGTAGTGTGCAAGCTTCGAGTATTTGTCGAAGTGTGCAAGTGTAAAAAAATAAAAACACAAGTAGATTCATTACCGTAGTAACTGTCTTGTGTAAGCCGACACACATTTTAGACAATTATTATGAAGGGCAAACGTATGCTGTTTTTATATAGTAAACTAATAAAACAAAAATAAAATATATTGATTCGGAATTAATTCATCAATGAATTCCACTCAATTCTATCCATTACTTATAATTTTAATCAGTAAAATACACGTGAAATTTATCTTTGTGTAAACCTTCATATATCCATGACAAATAATCACGCTTAAAATTAAGATAAAAGGGTTTTGTAATGTTTTCCGAAATGGTGGTTGCGTGGGTCCTTAAACTTGGAAAGGGCGTGGTAAAATGCTATACTTTACATCATTACACATTTTTTGTGATATTAATGTCTCCATTTCTTAGTAACTAAAGAAGTACAATTCACAAGCCCTGCTCTAAACAGTAGGGAAGCGCAGATCAGTGTCTTGCAGGTTTTCTGCGATCCAACGCTCAGCTTGCTGGGTCATCTCTTCGTCGAAGTAATCTCGCCAATCGCCAACTTTACCTAAAAATATTTAAAAGTAAGTACTATGCGGTTGGCATGGTTGGTAAATACATGCCTATAATATTTGTCCTGAGTCTGAGTCCATAGTACAAGCTCTACCTAGTTTGGTATCCAGATGGCTGTGTTAGCTGTCCCAAGACAGTTATTATTATTGGAACGAAGTTCCTTATCGCGCGTTGTGAAAGGGGGCTAGACGGAAAAAAATCTTACGAAAAGTTGTCACGACACTTTTTGCAGCTGTGCGGCGTGCGCATGTTTCTCTGCCGGTCTCTCTCTCTCTCTCACTCTCTCTCTTATAGAAAGCAAGCCAGATATTTTCATTTCTATTTCGCATTGAACAGTGTGGTGTCGCGACAGTGTGGTGTCGCGACGATTATTTTTGTTGAGTGTATACAGGCTTTTTGGACATCTATACATCTATACAAATAAATAAAATTGAAGTGTCTGTTTGTAATATTGAAATAACCGATACCTACATGTATGATATACCTACATGTATATGAATATATATACGGTACATACCTCAAAATATTTTTTTTTACAATTTTTGTCTGTCTGTCTGTCTGTTTGTTCCGGCTAATCTCTGAAATGGCTGGACCGATTTTGACGGGACTTTTTTTGGCAGGTAGCTGATGTAATAAGGAGTAACTTAAGCTACGTTTATTTTAGAAAAAATGTTTTATTTTAGAAAATCCAATAAAAAAACTTAATAAGCTAATTAACACGCGGACGAAGTCGCGGGCACAGCTTATAATAAATAATAAGAAATAACTTCGTTCGATCCGGGTGTCCCTTGACACCTCTCAAGTTTTTATTTACACAAATAGTTTTTGTGTGCGAGCACTGTCTTTTTCTTTCAGGCTTTATACGTAGGAGAAAAAGTTTACCTTTTCTGATAAAGATTTCGTTGGGCGCCAAGACACCACTTGGCCTTAACTCTTCAAAGTTGACACTTGAGTTCTTCCTGAAGTTATCAAAACTAAGGTGCCCACACATCTGAGCCACTTGCTCTGACGTCACTCTTTTATCCAGAAATTCGGCAATACGACGAATTGAAGCTGGCAAGTCCTGTAATTTGTTTTGAAATAGTAATTATACGAGTATGTACTTACTTTGCTTAAACAAAATTGAATATAATTTACCTAACAGCTACGACATTTTATTATGATAACTGATAAATGCTAGAGCTATACTAGAGCAACAAAAACATAGAGGGATAAATTTAAACTTAATATTATTATAAGTGACGTTAATGGTTGTTGGCGCCTAGCGTTCCATACATTGCAATAACCTTGGCTCAAATTAGTTGTAGTAAATTGTTCAGAGTTTAATATTTTTCTTTAATGAACGTACCCCCACATTGTTTTTTAGTATAATTCGTGTCAACACAAAGTTGATCCCTCCATTCAAATTATGTAAAAATAACCTATTTATCTGTCGAAATACAAGTGTAAAACTATCTGGGGGTTTTATTATTATTATAGACAATGGTGATGTATATTGTATGTTAGTAATATACTTCTTTAAAGTATCACTAATTACTATCTAATACAATTTTTAGTTACAGTTTAACATTTCCATGATAGCAGACTGGCTAAACCAGTAAAAGTTGGACAGCGCAACTTCGCATGGAGTGGTGCAGCGCACGCAGCGGTGATATTAAGATAAAATTAATTTATTTTGTTTTTAATATGTTTGCAAATTATTAACAAAGGCTTAAGTTTTTGTTCTCATGTACCAAAATGAGTCATGAACAGTAATGGATGTATTATTATTAATAAGTTAGGTTATCCAATTTGTAATAGACATGGCTGTGTGGTGAGCAGGATCTCCATTCTTGTGTGATGAGCAAGATTATTTGTTCTGCGTCTGGCTGTATTTTATCTAGTATTTAGAAATATGTATTTTAAATGACGGGCCTGTTGGCGTGGTTCGCAAATACTTTCTATTCACACCGGAGGTCGTGGGTTCGATTCCCAACCAGGACACGTATCTGTGTGTATGAACATGTCTGTTTGTCCTGAGTCTGGGTGTAATTATCTATATAAGTATGTATTTACAAAAAAGAAGTAGTATATCAGTTATCTGGTTTCCATAGTACAAGCTCTGCTTTGGCTGTGTGTAAATAATGTCCCAGGATATTAATATTAAACAATAAGTATGTTTATCAGTTGTCTGGTTGCCATACTTTATGTTGTAATATCTATATTTATATGTACCTAGAATTAATTATAAATTAATTAATTAAAATATTACCACAAACGTGTTCTGACTATTTACAAGCGCTTTTATAAAGTCTACGTGAATAAAAACTTTTTTTATTTATTTATTTATAGTTGTCTGGAAGGGATCACACTTTGTGTAATATGACCGCCTAATGTATACTTTTAAGGTTTTAAGTGTTTTCAGTTGTTAATCCTTAGGTGTACCTACAATAAAGAGTTTATTTATTTATCTATTACAGGGTCTGCCGAGGTTGGTAGGTATCAGAGGTAGTCCCAAATTACCATGTTATTTATTATTATTATTTGACTTCTCTTATAGAAGTAATATCAAAATCATTATTTGTGAACCTATTTTAATATTTCTTCTTAAGTTTAAAATTCTTTTTTAATTCGGTATAAAATCAGGATGTCTTAGAATGGTAGACAGCACAGTACTTTACTACGACATGCACTGTTTTAATACTTTCGGGGAATTAGTTATACCTTTATTAGATCTTCATAAAATATAAACAGCATGTTTGGATGATCTTTCATTGACCAGGCTTCTTTCAGGTGTTCAAAATAAGGGGTCTCCGTGACTGAAATATATAAAAAACATAATTATATGGTATCTACGCTTGTCAATGCCTATATAACTCTAGTTATTATGGTATTCCATTAACAAGTATCCTCTTGAATTTACAGACTATTCTATATTATCTGTCTATTCCAGTTAGTTAGTTATAAAAATTTACCGAATTAATTCCACAATTTTTACGTCAAATATATCTCCTACCTATTTTAATTTGTAAGGAAATAAACTTTATTACATTGTATATAACAATCTTTTATTTATTTCTTTGTGTAGATAGATATCTTAGCGTCAGAGTTGTTGAAGCCGCCCAGAAGCTCTTTTTAATGATAATCTAAAGAATATAGCCGGGACTGACAGCTGAACAGCAAAGTACGTTAAATTAATAGTAATATTAATAAAAAATTGATAAAAAAATTTTGTTTGGACAATTAATAGGTATTTTTAAAGGGTAGTACTATGTGCTAATGTTCTGTCAATAGGTAGATATAGTTCTTGAGCTTTAGTGGTCCTGCTAGTCACAGCAGCAGCATCTTCTGCACGCCATGAAGTAATTTATATAATTATACATCCAGTTTTAAGGTACCACTGGATGGTGTGAAGATAATAAAGGTGTAAAACGTAACAGAAGTTCAACGATGAACCATGAATAATCCATGTCAAGACATGACAACAATTCAAAGAGTTATGTGAACATCACCATGTGAACATGTTAAATTACTATTTTAGTTGATGAAAATTCCAGCTGCACTACTAGTAATCAGTTAGGGGCAGCACTTCATAACCTTAAAATGAATGTATACTCACATAAATCTTTAATAAATATTTCCCAGAATTTCTTGAAAGGATTTGGGAAGTCTAAAACTTGGAATAACTTTGAGTGAAAGTATGATGATATGGCAACGTCTCTTGGATCTCTCGCCACGTAGACCATCTTTGCTGTATCTAGGAGTTTAGGAGGCAGCAGAGACAAGGGTATATGAGTCTTGATGAACCGAGGGGATGGAGCTGTCCGCAGCATTTCTGTCACTGGCGAACCAATGTCGTTTGCAACGTCTATCGCTTTTTGCTTATCTTCGGCTTTATTGATGTAATTTTTTTGCCACTTTTTTGGGAAGAACATAAACAGTCTGCGAAAGTAATTGAGTGATAAGTTTTATATTAAAAAGGTTAGACTGAAATCAAAATCAACTTCATCATCATATCAGCCGAAAGACAAAAGCGTCCACCAAAAATCAATTGCCGGTCTTGCGCTACCTCCAGCGGCTTCAAAATCTACTATTCATAAATATTTACCGACTGTCTATTTCTTTGTATCTTCTAAGCTTATAATCCAGTTAGAACATAATTTATATTGGACCATTTCAGCAGCACACTTTATGCAATTATAAAATATGTATTAAAACCGGTAACGGTATATAGCACTGAAGAAATAGCGTAATATACATATATACAAAAAAACGTACAGTCGAATTACCTACCTGCACCTTATTGGAGTCTTGAATACCTACATGTAAAATGTTGGAAATTATTAAAAAAGTTTCTGTGCAAAAAGACAATGTCCTAAATGGCCCTGTGGCAATGAAGAGTATCAGAATATACGATAATTAATCGCCTATTTTATTATATAAGTTGCTAATACTTCTGTATCACGGACTAGCTGTATTCCAAAATGTATTTTTAATAGAATTTAAGCGACTAATAACAGTAGATCGCCATCTTCGCCTAATTTCATGTCGTGTCGAAAGTGAAATAGGGATGTCCAATCAATTATAATCGATCGATTGTGTTTTTTTTCTTTATGAATGCAGTCATACTCCAATTTAAATAGGTAGTAAGAATTATATTATACAGTTATCAAAACTTCTTTATTTTTATCTATACAATCATTCAAACATCTAATTCATTATTTACAACAATTAATACAAAAATGACACTTCTTTTGCGGTTCATTAAACGAAAAAATACTTTTACTAAACACCACACATAGGTAGGTACTAACATTTAATATTCGTTGTCATGGTTAGATTATAACCTCAAAATCTGATACTCCTTTTGAAATATATCTTTTCTGCAGCTAGTCCACTATAAAAACAAGGTCTTCTAGGAGTCTACAAATGATAGAAAATACAATACATAATTATCCGATGCTCTTGGCTCCAGGGCCAACAATGTATGGACGCAGAGCAATGTCCTTTCAAGTCTCTAACCGTTATAGTTTAGGCCCTGCGTTGATATATAAGTCAGTGAGTCAGGTTTGCCTTTTATATAGATAGATTAATATTTACTGTCAGTTGAAATAATAAAGTTTCTAAATGATAATTATTTAGCTGCAGTAGGTAGTAGGGAAAATAAGTAAAAAAATATTTTAATTTATTAATAAGTAAAACACCAGGAACCCATTCTTTCAGCGGCCTATCTTTACCGGGGTTCTCGGGCTTTATACAATCTAAACATGCGTATTTCATATATTCAATGTGACTTACTCTAAGAACGTAAATCTTTCTCGAAGTGTTTTAGTTTTTGCCATAGCAAAGTCTATATCGTTCGCCAACAACCAAACCAATTCTTGAACAAATGTAGTGCCTGCAAAATATGGAAGAAGAATATTACGTACAATTTTGAATGTACACTGTACAAGCTAGCCGCACAAAGTTCAGCCAACAGCATATTCCCGCGCAATATATGTAGTATATAAATATCTACAGTGTGTATATATATTCATATTTACACACTTTGTAGTGTGTATTATGCAACATTATTAGGTATTTCTTTTCAGTACGTTCGCATCAGTTCGCCCGCATGTGCTATAGTTCGCATATAGTCTACATCAAGGTTAAGTCCGCGTTCCGTTGAACATAATTCAAGCGTACTCTAACGCGACGTCCTGCGTGAGCGATCTAGACGCGAACGCGAAGCGGCGCGAAAACGACAAACAGTCGAAACCTATTGAAGTGTCCTACGTGACCAAACGCGCGTGCGGTGCAGTGCGGAGCGGCGTGACATGAAGCGAACGCGATCAGGTGGCTTGATACTTTCGCGCGAACAGGATGCGGTGTAGTAGTGTTTTTGCGGCGTCGGTGGCGGCTTCGCGAGATTATTCGCGTGCAAGTAGGACACCGGCACCGTATCGCATTGAATTCGCGTGTCACCGCTTCATAATCGCGTTCGCTTTGAATCGCCTAAGTAGGACGTAGCGTAAGTGTCTAGTAACTAAATTCATAGTATTTGTCAATGAATCTATAGCTTTATAACCCAAAAAAATATCCAACTCTTTGAGCTCGATAGACAAATCACAAAGTCCCTATTCTTAAACAAAAGAATCTAAAGAAATACCACTCCATTTATATGTTTCAAACTCAAAATTCTAAAATATATTTTGCACTTACGCACGTAAACTATACTTAATTAAAGACAATAAAAATTAAATGGGTATAAAGTGCATAAATACATCTCAATTTAAAATAACATAATAAATAAAAAACCGGCCAAGAGCGAGTCGGACTCGCCCATGAAGGGTTCCGTAGCAGCAAGTAATTCAGTTGATATATATGAATAAAGGTAAATTGTGATTGCGGTTTACGATTTATGACGTATTAAAAAAATGTGAGCCGTCACGGGACGCCTGGCAGATGTGAAACATCGACATTATTTTGTAAAAGTAATATGCAGAAGTCGAAGTCGAAGTATAAGTCGCAGTCGCAGTCGAAGTCGATGTCGAAGTCGAAGTATAAGTCGCAGTCGAAGTCAAAGTCGAAGTCATGTCGAAGTCAAAGACGAAGTCGAAGTCAAAGTATAAGTCGCAGTCGAAGTATAAGTCGCAGTCGAAGTCGAAGTATAAGTCGCAGTCGAAGTCAAAGTCGAAGTCAAGTCGAAGTCCAAGTAGAAGTCGAAGTCGAAAAGAACATATTGTGATAGGAACTAAAAAAAAAATAAAAAAAACCACGGCATGCGTCGCCACGCCAGAAATCTGTTTTACGTGCGGCTATAGATGTTTCACATCAAAAAATTATCGATGGCCTTTAATAGTCTAAGGTTAAAATAGCGATACTGTGGTCATTTAGGTAGATACAGAGATAGGCAATGGACAGTAGATGCGATTCAATGAAACTGACCTACAGGAAAAATGTGTGCATACAAATATCGATTCCTTCTGTAAAAGGAAGTTTTTCTTTTGTAAATAAATACTTATATAGACACCCAGACTAATGACAAATAGCCCCCAAAAAGCTGGGAGGCCCCCAAAAATCTGGGCGGCCCCCAAAAAACTGGGTGGCCCCCAAAAATCTGGGTGGCCCCCAAAAAGCTGAGTGGCCCCCAAAAAGCTGGGTGGCCCCCAAAAATCTGGGTGGCCCCCAAAAAGCTGGGTGGCCCCCAAAAATCTGGGTGGCTCCCAAAAATCTGGGCGGCCCCCAAAAATCTGGGCGGCCCCCAATAAGCTGGGTGGCCCCCAAAAAGCTGGAAAGCTGGGTGGCCCCCAAAAAGTATCGTTAATTTAATTTATAATCAAAGCCTGTTAATTATAATGTAGTTTTTAACGTGGATTTGGAACAAACAAAAAATGTGAGCCGTCACGGGATGCCTGGCAGATGTGAAACATCGACATTATTTTGTAAAAGTAATATGCATAAGTCGCAGTCGAAGTCGAAGTATAAGTCGCAGTCGAAGTCAAAGTCGAAGTCAAGTCGAAGTCCAAGTAGAAGTCGAAGTCGAATGCGGCATCAAAGTCTGTTAAATATAGATAGATAGATAGATAAAACTCTTTATTGTACACCTCAAGAAACAATACAAACTGACAACATATACAAATTAATACAGTACAAATGGCGGCCTAATCACAAGGTGTGATCTCTTCCAGGCAACCTACGAGTAGGTAGTGAAAGAATAGAGGAGTTAAGAGATGGGGTAGTTGCGGGTGCACACAACAAATTTCCTAAAAGGTACTACTGTACCATACTTATAATTATACATATAAACTAATTTATCATGTCTGTTCTTATTATGTACCTATGATAAATAAACGATCGGCATCATTGAAAAATAACCAAATCCTTAGCCCGAAGTATTTTCAAGGCTAAGCTTTAAGTAGTGATCCTTGACAAGTTGTTGGAATCTACTAAGTGTTTGTGCACGCCTAATAGACAATGGCAGCGCATTCCACAAACGAGCACTTTGTACAACAAACGATTTATCAAGAAAATTTGTGGAATGCGCTGGTATTTTCAACAGCTGATTATTATTAGATCTCAAGACTTTCGAATGTGATTCATGTAAGAAAGAAAAACGTTCTTTAAGATAAGATGCAGTAGTAGGAATAAACAGTACACTGTATAGAAGTGATAGAATATGAGCATTCCGGCGAAGGCGTATAGGCAGCCACTTGAGTTTATTTCGAAATTCAGAGACATGATCATATTTGCGAAGGCCAAATATGAATCTAATGCAAACATTATATAATGTAGTTTTTAACGTGGATTTGGAACAAACAAAAAATGTGAGCCGTCACGGGACGCCTGGCAGATGTGAAACATCGACATTATTTTGTAAAAGTAATATGCAGAAGTCGAAGTCGAAGTATAAGTCGAAGTCGAAGTCGAAGTATAAGTCGCAGTCGAAGTCAAAGTCGAAGTCATGTCGAAGTCGAAGACAGTCGTAGTCGAAGTCGAAGTATAAGTCGCAGTCGAAGTCGAAGTATAAGTCGCAGTCGAAGTCGAAGTATAAGTCGCAGTCGAAGTCGATGTATAAGTCGCAGTCGAAGTCAAAGTCGAAGTCAAGTCGAAGTCCAAGTAGAAGTCGAAGTCGAAAAGAACATATTGTGATAGGAACTAAAAAAAAATGTGAGCCGTCACGGGACGCCTGGCAGATGTGAAACATCGACATTATTTTGTAAAAGTAATATGCAGAAAAGAACATATTGTGATAGGAACTAAATATGTCATAATGATAAAATAAAAAGTCGATTGCGCATGCGTCGCGCATGCGTCGCGCATGCGTCGCCACGCCAGAAATCTGTTCTACGTGCGGCTATAGATGTTTCACATCAAAAAAAAAAAACCACGGCATGCGTCGCCACGCCAGAAATCTGTTTTACGGTGGAAGTTTGCATGGTAATGTACATCATGTTTTTTTTTAGTTTTATCATGCTCTTATTTTAGAAGATACGCGGGGGGGGGGGGACTCATTTTACCACTTTGCAAGTGTCTCTCGCGCAAACTATTCATTTTAGAAAAACATTATATTAGAAACCCCAATATCATTTTTGAAGACCTATCCATAGATACACCACATGACCAAAAACATTCTAACACCAGCTCTAATCTCCACTTTTAATTGTTAACGGAATACTAAATAACAATTACCTGATCTTTGGAAAGTCCCAACGAATACATCGCCCGTTCTAATCGGCATGTTGTAGATGTTCGGAGCTTCCTCGGCGTATGGGCGGAGGAACTTGTACTTCTTTGGTCCAATACTTACATATTCGATGTCTCTGCCTGAAACACAATTGTAATATATGTATTTTTTTTTTATTGTCATGTTATATCATCATCATTTTGTCAGCTGAACGACGTCTGTCACTATTGGTCCAAGGCCTGCCCACAAGATTGTGTCCATCATTTAGAGGGAAATGCCATAATCACCACGCTTGGTAGACGAGTTGGCAACCGCTCGCGCTGTATGATGGTAAGAGTTGACAGAGGGACGTTCTCTGGTAGGTATTCCGTCGAAGATTTCTTCGCCTCCTCACCGGATGTCATGGGGTGAGGACATTTGTCATAGTTACACAGATAATTTAACAAACCGTTGCATTTGAAATAAGAGGCATTCCGATTCTATGTATTTACTACCAACAAAAATAATTTTAATAATTTTCAATTGTTTGTTCTTATGACAATGACAGGGTATATCCTTGTATGCATTAAGTTCTAACGATAAATACTGAGGGTGTATAAGTGGCACATTAGACCAATTTACCTGTCAATCAATTTAGAGCCTGGTATATCGTATCGTATAATTGGACGTGCGAAAGTATAAACAGTTTTGTAGTTTGACAGTTTTATGTATGTCTTGCTCTCTTCATACGACCTACATAAGAAAGAGATATGATGCCATTTACATTAGCTCAGTGGTGTAAAAGATAGAATTACCAACATTAACTCTTTAACTAGCCGACTGCTTATGTGCGACCAAATAAATATATATATAATAATAATATCCTGGGACATTATTCACACACGGCCATCTGATCCCAAACTAAGCAGAGCTTGTACTATGGAAACCAGATAACTGATATTTAAAACATACAAATAACTGACACAACTGATACTCAGAATCTGGACATCTATTTACAAGTCACATCAAAGTCCTATACGGGGATCGAACACTCACACACCAGCGCGCTGAGGTAGGCTTGACCACTGCGCCACACATGCAGTTATATACAATAATAATTAAAACAATAACCAAAATAATTCAGACATAAATAAAACATTTAGGGCGGCTTGCACGAAATTTCGTTTAAATATATCTTAAACATATTTAACTAAATACGTTTAAATCGATAAATGTGTTTAACAGGATTACGTTTAATGATCTCTTGCACGAAGCTGTTTCGAAACATATTACCCGCCCTTAATAACTTAAACATATGTTGATTAAAGAAAATTATAATTTATTTACATTTTCCGTCTAAATACGAAGTTCCGCGTGAGAAATATAGGTCTGTGAAAATGTATGATGACATTCTTTTAGTAACTTCTAGTTATTACAATAAACAATTATAATTATAATGACACATTGCGCTAAGACAAATAGAACAATATAAATTATAAATAAAGATTATAGCAAAACAAGGAATTTCATAGAACCGTGACAAGGGATTGCCTCATTATGCAGAGTTATTTTAGCCTTACCATTATTTCATTAAAGTAGGTACAGACGCCAGCACCTCAAGCTATCCAAATATATAAAAATTTCCCCAATTTAATTCTTTTGTGGTTAAGTTGAAAATCTATAACAGATATTTGACAGATATGGTAGTTGCACGGATCTCATGTGACCGTAACCGCTAGATGGGCCATATGTTTGTTTGTCCACTTAGTAGTTAATAAATGTATATAAGTATAGGTAATAAAGCAAGCGCTAGGTATTTATATACCACTTAGCTATTGCAGAGGTTGTAAGACTCATCGGTTCTATGATATGATTAACCTTCTTTCTGTTCCATTTCTTCGTAGGTATCTATCTAGGTATCTATCTACATATGTTGTTTTTACCTTTCTGTATTTTTTGTGTGTTGTTCTGAATTAAATGTTTTTTCATTTCATTTTACTATTTAAATTAGGGTAGTATTTAAACGAGTGACTGTAAATTAAAGTTTTAAGTGACAAAAATAATTATAAAATAGAAGCGACTGACTGCTAGTGACGAGAAATCAACAGAACAGCAATTAACAAATATTAATTTGAGTTACTTAAAATACAAAATGAGAAGCTTCATAATATTTGAGGGACCTTAATATTTCTTCGCTTTGACCAATCAGAGAGATCAGAGGCTCGTCCGGCGAACTTCAAGCGCTATTGTTTTTGTTTAGTTTTGCATTACCCTCCTGATAAATTCACAAAGCTCCAAAAAAATGGGATTTTTGAAAACTTTCCACCAATCTTCACATTCAACAATAGTGTATCTGGCGCTCGGCGGCCGCTTTCGTCGTTAGTTTAGTTAACTTTTCGGTTACTGAAAATTCATGCCGCATACCTAAGCTATTAAAACAGTATGTCATCATGAGTCGCTAAGTTTTTTGTATTCGATCGTTTTATAATTTCACTTTTAATTACGTTAAACAAAATGTTAATCACCTATGGTATTTTTTTATTGAGCACTTAATCACATTTCGCAGTCATGGTATAAAGCAATTTAATATATTACAATTGCTAGCAATAGATATATAATAATAAACTTTGTTGACAAGTGATAAAAAGTCTCGTCTTAAATTAGAAATATTCCACTATACTTACTTAATTTCCCGTTTTATAATTTTAAGCTTCCAAAAGCTTTGTATAAACCATGTCATTTATTTCAAATACAGAGAAACTTTTTTATTGCTATATCGATTGTGTAGGTTGTAATAAGTTCATTTTGATATGAAACATGGTGTATTTAATATTATTGATGTAAATAAATGACTAAAATATATATCTTGGGAAAACAGTGACACTGCCATCTGATCACAATCCATAGCTTGTACAATGGCTACCAGATAGGTTGAAAACATACCTATAAATTTATAAATACATACATATTATTTCGTACGCGTAATGCTTTTCCATGAAACTACTTTAATAGATCTTCAATAAATATAATTAAACTAGCTGTGCCCCGCGGTGTTACTCGCGCTAAATTTGATAAATTTTCTTTGCTATAAACCTCACGGAGCCCGCGACCTTTCCAACGAATGCAAAACAGTGGAAATCGGTTCGTGCGTTCTGGAGTTATAGCGTCAGGAAGGAAAACCCGACTTATTTTTATATAGTAGACTAGCTGTGCCCCGCGGTGTTACTCGCGTTAAATTTTATAAATTTTCTTTGCTATAAACCTCACGGAGCCCGAGACCTTTCCAACGAATGCAAAACCGTGGAAATCGGTTCGTGCGTTCTGGAGTTATAGCGTCAGGAAGGAAAACCCGACTTATTTTTATATAGTAGATAAATAAAATGACGGTTTATCTATCTTTTAATTAATTTTTAAAGAGTTTCTAATTAATAAAGAGTACTAAAAAGTTTGATATGCAGGATTTTTTTATCGTTTGCTTTTTTATTATTATTTTAGTTTAATAAAATCGCAACATGTATAAAATATAAATATCTATATAGAATCTTACCGAAAGCTCTATTCACAGCTTCCTTCTCCTCCGGCGTAAGCTCCTTAATTTCAAACGGATAGTGATTTTCCATCACTCTGAGGAAGGTTTCCACAAAAATCTCAATTCAATACGGCTTATTGTAAATGAGAAAATTATTTATATTTATGATTAATTTATTTATACTTAAGAGAAGATGCAATTATTGTGAACTGTACACAAAGCGTTAGTACCAGATACTGCCGAAAACTCGGTATAATTGGAAACAGGAAGATAACCTTCGTTGAAGAATATGGAGATAATTACAAACAAGTAATTATGTTTAAACATACTATCCGCCCGTGGCTTAAATCGTGTTGACTTTTATAGCTGTGTCCAGCTGTTGTATGCAAAGAAGCTTATGTCAGTTGCTAAGGTTCAACATATCTCTTTAGGTTTGAGCTTTGTCGTACAAAATAACTAAACTTAAAGGTCACAATAATGCCATTAAATTAGGATCATTTCCCACATTTTTTTTTTACTTTTTGAAATATAAGGATGAGTTGTTAACTTAAACATACAAAGATGGTAAAGTAAGAAGCTAATCTAGGAGACTAGATTTGGTAAATCTGGTCTATGATTAATTATAATGTAAATATAAGTTATATTATATGATAACCTTTAATAAATAAAAATGTGCAAGAGATCCCTAGACACTTTTCAGGTTTGTATGTATATCATTATGGTACTATGGCGGATGTACCGGGAGTTCAGATCTTAAGCCAGCCAGCCCTAGCATATATTAGGCATATATTATGCACACATATATTATCGACGGTCACCGTAGCCTAGTTGGTAGTGTTCCTGCCTACGAAGCTGGTAGTCCTGGGTTCGAATCCCGGTAAGTGCAAATATTTGTGTGATGAGCACGAATATTTGTTTCTGAGTCATGGATATTTTCTATAAAGTATGTATATCGTCGCCTGGTACCCATAGTACAAGCTTTGGTTAGTTTGGGGCTAGGATGATCTGTGTGACATTGTCCCGAGGTATTATTATTATATTAAGCTAGTAACAAATTTAAAAATAAAACAATCTTAAAGTGTTATTTTGTTATGTTAGTACAACAAGGTCAATTGACAAGGAACTAGTTATTTTTAAGTAACAGTCCTATTTATAGGAACTATAATAATATAATTGCTTCACTATTTCAAGGTACTGCTTCCATGGTATTTTATCACACTAGTTCCTGAAGGGTTATCAGACTTTCAAATTTAGTCAATCAATATACTATTGAAGTAAGTCATAGGACGAAGAACAGACTTGTACGACATTTAACGGCCTCTGGGGCAATATATATTCCTCTTCTCTATTTCCCACTAGGGCAATTCCAAATCGAGGTGCGATACCAAAGCTCTCCCAGGGTACGCGTCCGAACTATCGGTGGCAAGACGCAAAGGCACCGGAGCAGTGTACCCGCGTTCCCGGGGCACCCTCACCAGGCGACTAAAGAAGTTACGGGAAATTAGGTCTACACGGTGCTAGTCCGTCATATCTACCAAACCCTGTGAGTGGTATACTTGGAAATCCCCCTGCCTTAAAAAAGAAAAAAAGGCCACTGGATAGTGCCGAAGTTCATCAGGAACCGAGTACCACGAGGTACAGCGTGGAACCCAATATGGGCCAAGATCTTCAGTCAGACCGCTCGGGCATTTTTTCCCACATTCGGAGCGGAAGAACATAAGCCTACGGTAGCATCAGCTAATAATTACGGACATTTCGACAGACATGGCAAAAGTTTGGCGCACCAACCTGTCTCTGAGAACGTGCGCGTTCTCCGAGACAGGTTGATGCGCCAACCTCTTGCTTTTAAACATAAGATTGCTGATTTCTAATTAGAAGATCCTAATAGTAGTTCTATTCTATTATAAACTTAAAAAGTATGAAGTAAAACTGAATCGTATATTTACAAACAATAAAGAAATTATTATTTTTAAATAACTTTGCAAAACAAACATTATCGTCGTTCAAAGGCAAGCTGATAATATTTGACCTGCAATGTTTTGTTTATTGACGTGTTTTGTATGACATTGTCTCTCAGACAATGCGCCGTAAATTGTCTGTAACAATATGCATATATAGATATATATATAGATTATCAGGTTGACTGACAGTAGGTAGTTTTGGTTCTTGGGTTGCACCAAAAGTACTATTAGGATCTTTCCGGCAAGAAATATTTTTAGTAGCAACCGGAGTAAAACAGTTGGCTGTGTAACGGGAACCGATCACCTTTCCGATAATTTTTTTGTTCGAGTTTCATTTTACCGAATACTATTGACCAACGTCGTGTTTGCTATATGGATTATTTTACATATTTTAAAATCATCGAAGTATTATGTGTCCTAAGTATTATTTTACCGAACTATTTTTCGCTGATTTACAAAATAACTTTTTTATTTGTCTAATTTTCACCACACAGAAACAACATTTTACTGAATTTTGTTGTTAATTGGTAGCATTTTCAATATTGAATTAAAATAGTGTCATAAAAAGTCAATATGTTGTGCTACAAAATTTAGCGACAGAAACGAATAGCTGCAAAACGACTGCGACTTCACACAGTCTGGTTTGTCACACCCCTAGAGTGTAATTTAAGCCCGCGTAGGCACGGAGGAGTAGAGCGGGCCGCGAAATTTTAAAGCTTTAATTTAATTTTAAAGACGTCCACTGCTGGACAAAGGCTGCCTCCAAAGATCTCCACAATTGCCGGTCTTGCAGACTGCCTACCATATTTAATTCTATTTTTTAAACTTATTCCGACCATATGGAGGGAAGCAATTACTATGAGCCTTTACCGCCCAAAGGTTGTCAAACAGCATCTTCCACTCGCCACTCAGATCAAATAAACACTTTCTGAGAATGAGAAATGAAAAATAAAATAGTTTTCACTTCTATCGGCAGACCCCAAAGACTACCCCGCATAATTTTTTTGATGTTTTGTCATTACTCGGATTAAATATTTAAAATGTTGCAAAAATGTTGACACAAGTGACAAAAAGATGATACAAACTCCATTTTAAAGCCAAAGAGGTATTCATTAAGATATTATCAAATATCTTAATGAATACCACTACATAATTATTAACTTTGTATTTTGAATGTTATCGATTTCCGCAAAGTAATGCCTAATTCAATTACTTCAATTATAATTCTTTATGGTCACGATCTAATTATCTATTTGTTCCTAGAATTAAATATATGTATACAACATGCAACTTAATTAACGCACAACCTGAAAATAGTTTGTTCAGAACTGTGTTCACAGAATCGATTTATATCATTTTTAATGTACGTAATTTTTTATTCCAAAATAATTAAAACTACGAAAATTATTGTCATATTAACCCTGTACAGTCAAAACAAATTGAAATGGACCGTAAGTCAAAGTAATAAGACTTATTAAATCGCAGTTTTATTTGTATTCATACAAATTCCATCATTCGATACAAAATAAAGTAAAGTAAACTTAATTCCAAGAAGTTTGTAAATAACAATGTATATACATGTTAAATTAAAAATTCAGTGTATGTATTATTATTACAGAATAATATTCTAATTGGGGTGTTTGAGGGTGTGCGTTAATTACGTTACATGTTGTATAGTTATAGTTGCTGTTTGGTGACGGCATGGAATATCATCACCCTATCTCATCCCGTGGGGGGCGTAGAAATCGACCGAGGGAGTACCTACCAGAGAATGGGCAACAGCGTTTTTCTGTGAACTATGACCATCAAACTGCGATCGCCAAGCCGCCTGCCTAGCGTGGCGATTATGGCATATCCCCCTATTCTTTGTGGAGGCCTTTGTACAGCAGTGGACGTACGTTGGCTAATATGATGATGATGATATAGTTAACTTCTAATACTACAATTAATATTCTATTTACAAGCAAAAAATAGTTTTTATTCACATTGACGTTAAAAAGCACGTCAATGTGAATAAAAACTATTTTTATTATTTTTATGACGTATTGTTATTTAAAGCTTTATAAAATTATGTAGGCACAATATAGTACTAGGTATTAAATATACGATAACGACGCGGTACCATACAAAGGCGCCGCACATTGTGGTTATCGCGGTTCAATAGTTTCCAACATTGTTATAACCTGTCGTCCTCTCCCGTTAACATCTTCGTCCGAGGTACGTCTTGAATGACCCAGATGACCAGATCCCACTTTCTATAGCAAGTTAAGACTGTTAGAGACACTCGTGACTCTATACACAAATCAATAATTGTTCTCGCCGGCTGTGAGTACGACCGCGGACGAGTCCCCCTGCATACCTTACCTACATAGTAATAGTACTTTTAGTGTGACTCAGGAACCAAACCTCCCACTGTCAGTCAACCTGCCACAATGTCAAAGATAATGATACTTCGATAAGCAAAACATTACAGGGCAAATTATTATTAGCTGTTTGCCTTTGAAATATGTTTTTTTTAAGTAATTTATTTGTAACAATTTATTCTTATCCTTCTTTAATGTTTAAGGGGAATTATAAAACGATCGAATACAAAAATACTTAGCGACTGATGTTGAGATACTGTTTTCATAAATTTAGCGGCATGAATTTGAGTAAGCGAATAACTAACTAAACTAACGACGAATATTGAGCTTACAAAAAGTTGGTTATCATTAATCCATTTCAGATATCAATATTCTAGCCGTGCGACTAAATTACTAATTGAGCGACTAGAAATACAGAGAGGGCAACTTCCATATTAGGATAGAGTCGAGTTTTCCGGAAGTTATTTGGGTTAGGTTAGGTTCGAACTGTGACCATCAAGCTAGACACTATTGTCAGTGAAGATTGGTGGAAAGTTAACAAAAATCCAATTTTTTTTGGAGCTTTTTAAATTTTTCACGAGACATACAATGTAAATCTAAACAAAAACAGTAGCGCTTGAAGTCCGCCGCACAAGCCTCTGATCTCTCTGATTGGTCAAAGCGAAGAAATATTAGGTTGCTCAAATATTATGAAGCTTCTCATTTCGTATTTTAAGTAACTCAAATTAATATTTGTTAGTTGCTGTTCTGTTGATTTCTCGTCACTCGCTCGCTTAGTAATACTATAATGTAAATTCATTATTTTTATCACTTAAAACTTCAATTTACAGTCACTCGTTTAAATACTACACAATGTTTAATACTGTGTGGCTGACAGCAAAGAATATCACCACCCCATTCCATCCTGTGGGGGGTATATAATTCGACCCGAGGGAATATCTTCCTGAGAACAGGCATCAGCGTCTCTCCGTGACAGTGCCCATCATTCTGCGATCGCCAACCCGTCTGCCAAGCTCGTAACTCCATTCTTTTCGGAATTTTTTTGGGGAGGCATTTGTCCAGCACTGGACGTCATTCTGTTGACATGCTGATGATGATGATGATGAATCTTTAACAATGACAGTTTCAAACTTCAGTTTTCTTTTATCCTACTAATATTATAAATGCGAAAGTTTATGAGTATATGTAGATATACAACATGTATCTTAATTAACGCACACCCTGAAAATAGTTTGTTCAGAATCGTTTACTGAATCGATTTATATAATTTTTAACATAGGTAATTTTATTTTCCAAAATAATTAATTCTACGGAAATTATTGTCATATTAACCCTGTTCAGTCAAAACAAATTAAAATGGACGATAAGTCAAATGAATAAGACTTTTAAAATAGCAGTTTAATTTGTATTCATCCAAATTCCACCATTCAATACAAAATAAAGAAAAATAAACGTTATTCTAAGAAACTAATTTAGTAAATAACAAAGCATATACATGTTAAATAAAAAATTCAGTGTATGTATTATGATTACAACATAATATTCTAATTGGGGTGTTTGAGGGTGTGCGTTAATTACGTTCCATGTTGTAGATGTATGGATGTTGTCTTAGCTCCCTACACTAAATCGTTTTCTTGGATGGGAACTTTAAACTCCTTAAATTAAGTCAGGACTTACGCCTTTTTGATTTGAACTAATATTAATAAAAATATTAATAAAAAAGAATTGGCTACCCATACAAAATGCATCAGCTGATCGTTATTCTTGTACGTTAAATAACTGAATTATTAAAACGATAATAATTAACCTTTACATATGACCCATTGTTATATAAAGCACTATTACATTATATAGCTATAATTTAGTAGGCAATTATATGCAAGATAACGACCTGATACCATAGAAACGCGCTGGACAATGTGGTTCAATAGATTTACTAATTTTTTGTATATAACCTGCGTAAAGTAAATTGTTTAAGTATATATACAACATGTAACGCAATTAACGCACTTCCTGAAATTAGTTTGTTCAGAATCCTTTACTCAATCGATTTATATCATTTTTAATATAGGTAATTTTTTATTCCAAAATAATTCTAACTATGGAAATTATTGTCATATCAACCCTGTAGGGTCAAAACCAATTAAAATGGACCGTAAGTCAAAGTAATAAGACTTATAAATAACAGTTTTATTTGTATTCATACAAATTCCATCATTCAATACAAAATAATAAAAATAAACTTTATTCCAAGAAACTAATTTAGTAAATAATAATGCATATACATGTTAAATAAAAAAATCAGTGTATGTATTATGATTACAACATAATATTCTAATTGGGGTGTTTGAGGGTGTGCGTGAATTACGTTACGTGTTGTATATATAAAAATGAATTTATTATTTATAGCTCTCATCAACCCCGTGCCGAGACCAGGGTGTTGAAGAGCTAAGCTGATGGATCTCCGGCTACCACAGAATTGGCCAACGGGTGACAGACAGGCCGATCTGTCAAGTGCCCAGTGCTGCCCAAAACAGCGGCGCCCGTGTTTCGCGCGCACCTTATGTGAGGAAGGGGGGCATAGATCCTCCTGTAGCGGCAACAACTACAGTATAAAACCTACTTTCCACAATTTCTTTATGATAGTGAGTGACGTTTAAAAAAGATATAGTAACTTCAATTTTAAGTCAAAGAAATAAAATAATTTTACATGTTAACTCGCTTCTGATTTTCTACTCCTTCTACTAATTTAGTAGTCTCACTAAATTGGTGACTCCTACTAAACTCCTAATCAAAAATTATCTAAGTACGGCGGGGAAGAATGCTCCCATAAATCCTTTGGCTTAAATTATTGATAGGTAGTTGAGGAAATACCGTAGTGTTCAAGTTGGCAAACTTCTGGCAGCCCACCGCCGCTCTCTCAGCGACAGTACTACCCGTAAGGAGTTTTCCCCCGTTCAAAAAGAAGATTAATGATTTCTATTACCAAGCACACTACTGAAAATTAGTAACGTATTCAAGGAGACTAGTCAAGTTCTAAAGAACCTATGATTGTTATCGCATCGCAATGTCATGTATGAACTTTAACGAGAGAAATAAAAAATATTTCAAAAGCAACCTTTTTTCCATGGGAAACCTTTAGCCCATGAGTATTTCACTGTTTTACAAACATTTTATTTACTTGACCATACTTACTTATCGTATGGGCAGTGGTTACCCTGGTGTCAGAGTTGGCTTAACGACTGTTGTCTAATGACTGCAACCGGGACCGACAACTTAACGTGCCCTCCGAAGCACCGAGACGCTCAGATATAAAACCACTTTGGCGGTCATCCATCTATGGACTGACCGCGACCTTATTGCTAAACCTTACTGATCACGTACGGACCGAAGAGAGCATCTAGCTATGAGCTGACTATAGGTCAGAGGGTAATTAATCACATAAATATCCAGTTTTACAAAATTTGGAAGAGATAGATATTATTTGTAATGGAATATTTATAAATTATTGTCTTATATCTTTTTCATTTTTTTTATGGTTAATGTCACACAGGTCATCCTAGCCCCAAACTAAGCAAAGCTTGTACTATGGGTACCAGGCGACGATATACATACTTATATAGATAGATAAATACTTAAATACATAGAAAACATCCATGACTCAGAAACAAATATTCGTGCTCATCACACAAATATTTGCACTTACCGGGATTCGAACCCAGGACTACCAGCTTCGTAGGCAGGAGCACTACAAACTAGGCTACGGTGATTATATCGTGATATCGTATTTGTCTTTGTCTTGTATTGTGTTTTATGCAAAGAAATTAAACTTCTTCGTTTTACTAACTATTCATTGTAACTAGAGATTGCAAATGTTCGAAATTCAAATAATATTAATCCTTTTCTCAATTTTGACATTCAGTTTGTCATGTTTTCTCAGTATATCAAAACCATTGATATATACAACTACTCCATGATCAAAAGCACAGAAGTGTGTTATTTTTAATTAAAACTAGCTGTGCCCCGCGGTGTTACTCGCGTTAAATTTTATAAATTTTCATTGCTATAAACCTCACGGAGCCCGAGACCTTTCCAACGAATGCAAAACCGTGGAAATCGGTTCGTGCGTTCTGGAGTTATAGCGTCAGGAAGGAAAACCCGACTTATTTTTATATAGTAGATAATTCACTTATAATACCTAAGTATTATTTAAAAATATAAGCTTTCTGCACTCATTGTCTATGTGAACTTTAACTGTTCCAAATTCTCGTAAAATGGGTACAAAGCTTTTGCATCTCATATTAATATTATGATATAACGTTATATTTGTCTGTTAACTCTATAACAATATTGATGCATCAGATCAGAACAGACAGAGTTGCACCTTTGTCCGTTTTTCTATAGTAATACCTCTTTCCCGTATGTAATTGTCGCTGCAACCCGCTTTAGAACGATATAGTAAACTCAAAGTAATCATTTCACGGTAGGCGCCTGAGACTGCAATTCTATTACATATTATGACATTGCGACCTCATACTCTTTTAATCGTAGCAATACTGATTTTCATTTTGCATATTTTTTTATATTTAATACACCGACATAAACCTAAGTTTAACGTAGGTACATATATAGGTATATTTTAAGCGTATAAACACAAAACAACGAATAAAAAAACAGGACGAAATATAACAAAATAATTAATTGCGTGTGGAATATATAAACTTAATGACTGAAATATTATAAAAGAAAATACTTTCTATAGATATAAATAAATTTACTCAATATAAATTGAGTAAATTTTTTTTGGGACTGCTTTAAGTATTTTTAGAGGTGAATTTGTTATTTTCTATCAAGCGAGAGTATTTCTATTATGTTTTGGGATCATTTTTTTTAATATGGTAATTTTTACATATATTTATTAATTTAAACTTTAGTACAAAGTATATGTACATAGGCGGACTTAATGCCATAGGCATTATCTACCAGTCAACCATTGGGTGGTGCGGAGAGACTGCGGTAGGTGCACTAAGATGTCGAATATAACTTTCTTTCTTGTTTTAACTATACACAACACCATATATAAAATAATAATACATACTAGTTCTACATATATACATGCTATATACATACATAAATATATAATATAACAATATATACATAATATAAAATATACATACGGATACGATAGCTTTCCTATTAATTAGATGAAGTGATGTGATCACGAACCTTCTTTTTAAATGTGTAGCGGCTTTTAGACATTCTGATTTCGATTTTTATGTCGTTTTTTTTGTACGGTGAGCTGAGCAGTTATGTCTAAGAGCTTGCGGAAGAGCTCCATTTTAATTGCGGTCAACGCTTTAATATCAAATTTAACTTTATATACAACATGTAACTTAATTAACGCACATCCTGAAAATAGCTTGTTCAGAATCGTGTACTGAAACGATTTATGCCATTTTTATTATAGGTAACTTTTTATTCCAAAATAATTAAAACTAAGGAAATTATTGTCATATTAACCCTGTTCAGTCAAAACAAATTGAAGTGGACTGAAGTCAAAGTAATAAGACGTTTAAATCGCAGTTTTATTTGTATTCATACAAATTCCATCATTCAACACAAAATAAAGAAAAATAAACTTTATTCCAAGAAACTAATTTAGTAAATAACAATGCATATACATGTTAAATTAAAAATTTAGTGTATGTATTATGATAACAACATCATTATTCTAATTGGGGTGTCTGAGGGTGTGCGTTAATTACGTTACGTGTTGTATATTAAATTGTTACTTCGTTACCAACTATATTTAATGATTAGGAGACTACTTTCTTCTTATACTTTTAGAATTTTTTTAACATGGCGTTTTCAGTTTGCCTAGTCACGCGTGGTGAACGGAGGCCCAAACTGTCCAGCAAAAAAGGCTTCAACACAAAGACATAATGTCCTTAAAAGTCGCCGGGGCTAATTGGCAGATCAAAGATTGGAGAAGGTATTTCATTGAAACGAATGCACGAAGGGTAATGGAGGGAATTCGATAGCGTTTAGTTTTATGGAATACTAGCTGTGCCCCGCGGTTTTACCCGCGTTAAACTTTATAAGTTGTAGCATATATGATATTCCAAGGTGTCAGCTAAGTCCATACCAAATTTTATTGAAATCGCTCCAGCTGTTTAGACGTGAAGAAGTAACAAACATACACACTCACACAGTCACACACTCACAAACTTTCGCCTTTATAATATTAGTGTGATGAGAAAATGCGTCAGTAAGTGTATGTACGTATCTGTATATATTAAAACCTAGTATATATGACTGCACGTACACGTGTAGCGCAGCGGCTTAGACAGTCGCCTCGCCGCTTCGTGTCGCGGGTTCGAGTCCCGCGCCGGACAACTATTTGTGTGACCCATAAATAGTTGTTCTGAGTCTGGATGTAATTTGGGTCCGTCTATTATATGTTTGTAAAGTAGCTCGCGACACAGGGAAAAATTCCCTAATGCGGGCGGTGTCTTTAAAAAAAAAAGTAGTAGTTGAAAACCTCCAATATCCAGCCTCTATCGACACATTAAATAAATCTTCTTCAGCAATAATGTACACACAACGCCAAAAGTAGATGATCAAAATCAGATAATAATATTCAACACCAATTATCGTAAATTGCGTCAACATAATGTGGCGGTAAAGTGTTCTAATGTGCATATTAGCTACCGCTCTCCAATATCCATAATCCATAAACCCGATTGTGATCGTGGATTCGATTACCACGCAGGACAGATATTTGTATGCATGTTTGGCCTGAGTCTGAGTGTAATCATCTATTTAAGCATGTATTTACAAAAGATAAATTAGTATATGAGTTATCTGGTTTCCATAGTATAAGCTTTGCTTAGTTTGGAATTAGATGGCCGTGTGTGAATAATGTTGCCGGATATTATTATTCTTATTATTGTACACATTCCGTCAATAAATGTTGTGGGTCCTTGACAATTTCAGTTTCCTCACAATTGAGTGAAGTGATTTCCAACATGAGGGTAATTTTTTGCATGGATTGTATCCAGAACCGGTAACAATCAGTTTTCTACTAATTAATTCATGATAGATTAACTGCTGCAAGCAAAATTTGGCCTGCAGCAATACTGTATACCATGTGGTTTTAAAAAATCTTAGGTACAGTGCATTCGACTGGGACTGGGACGCTATATTTCCAGTGAAATCTCTCAGAATTTCTTGAAGGCGCCGAGGTGTTACGAAGTATTTATTACTTGCAATCCACTTACACATCAACATATGATGTGATGAGGTATATCCGTTCATTTAATGGGAAGATAATAATATAATTTACTAATAATTATTTCAAAGCTGAAGTGGCAGTGGGCGGGGCACATACATAGATCTTGTGAGGGTCGCTGGTAGTAACAATAAGTACGAACTCTTTAAATTTCGTGATAAACATCAGCCGAAAGAAAACAACTGCTGGGGCTCTACCGGCGTCGCCGAACATTGATTTCTTAAATAGCGTTCAAATTAATAAAGGTAAAAAATTACTTAATCAATTGTTAAATCGGCTTCAACGTTGACATTCGATTTCGGACCATTTATGACGTCATATGTGCTCATGGAAGCCGATTTAACGATTGATTATGTCATTTTTAACCTTTATTTATATGCGGATAGAAGAAGAAGAAGAAGAAAATACATTAATTCAGTAAACAAGCACAGACAAACATAATAATATATATAAATAGGTACACATACAGAAGTTCTTAATGGTTATTATCTGTGCGAGTCCGAATTGGTCCCATCTTAGCACCTGCAACATTAACTGTTGCAGCGCTGGTTTTATGATGGAACCATGTAAAATGGCTCATAAACAATTGATGTGTTAGTACAGCTCGCAGTTACATCTTCAAAGTACCTGGACACTAATATTATAACTTATAGCGCAAGACCGGTCTTTTATCTATAGTCTCTAGTTACCTATATCATCCAATAGCTCCAAATTAAACAGAATCACAACAGATCAGTGGAAAAGGCCTACTGGGAGAAACCACATTTAAAAAAACGCGCTAAGTACACTACCTGAAAGGTGGCGTGGAAACGTGTGCATATTATGACGATTACAACTCTTTCAACTTTTTGAATCGTTATATCATTCTAAAAAACGGTGACTCTTAGGAAAAAAGTATTGAGACATTTTTCATAGATAATTATCTAATCTACAATTTTGTCTCAGCTAATTTTATGATACAACTTACCGTTGTGCGGAAAATCATGAAAGATCCGTCGAGAAAAAAAATTTGCACGTGCCGGATCGATGAGGATTTTTCACATTTCCTTTATAATAGTATAATGAACGATCCTACCAATTTTCAGACTCATGGGAATTATTGGAACCTTACCCCTATTTTTTTGTCCAATTTGACCAGAATATTATTATAATATTCCGGAATTATATTATAATAAGCTTTAAAATATTCGTTCATTTTTCGTTTAAATATATTTTTTGGTAGACTTTTTCATTCTTTTGACAGTTTATTGAAAACAAATGGATATATACAATACTTTTGCGCTCTTTAAGTATGATTCAAATTTAAATGATGAGGTTTTTTTTAATGACAATGACCGTATCAAAACATTCGTAAATTAAACCCTGTGTCGCGGGGCACTTTACCAACATATACCTAATTCAAGGACCCATAGTACATACAGACTCAGAACACTATTTATGTTTCACAGAAATACAATGGAAATACAATTCACAGATTCCAAAAAATACAAAATTACTAAATGGAACGTGATTATTTTATAATAAAACTTACAAGATGACCAAAAATAACTTTTAAATATTTCTTAAAATATACATACATACATTAGTGTGCGAGATAGTTACGCCCCGAATTCTGGGCCTTAAGCTTATGATGTCCAGTAGGTGAGCCCTAAAATATATTGAAGAAAACATACCTCGGTATATATTAAATTATTCTTCGTACTCTTGACATTGAAACTAGACAGTGACCTATTTCATAAATATACAACCATTGAATAGAGAACAGACGATTTTAAACAAACGTCCTCGTGATTCGTGACATTAAAATTGTGTGGAATCGAACCCGGGACACCAAGATCCGAGGCGACTGTCTTTACTGCTGCGCTAGATTAGCACGGCTTTTTATGATATTAGATTTCATTTTAAACAAGGCAATTTGGCTACAATATCCTAAACCAGGCCATTAAGCACAAAGTAGGTTTGTTTTATAGCAATTCGTAGCCCAATTCTTTACTTTTTTTATTATAATTTATCAAGAGTCGTGCAAAGATCATTTTCTTTTTTTATCGTTTTCATCTTTTCTATTATTTTACGACTTTGGTAGAAAAACCATAATGGCCTGCCTGGCTTAGAGTATATTCCAATTGGCGATGTTCCAGTAGTTGGCCACTATCCAAACTAGGTCGCTGGTCCAAGCGGAGTAGCCTAGATAAGAGCAAAAATGGGTTTTTAAGCCGGTTTGTAACTACATACTTACGCACCTTTCTATACAATAATACTTCAGAATCCAATACTACCACATCCGGATAGGTTTTAGCTCTAGAAACCCAACACTAATTCCTGAGGAGCACCAAATTATTGCAATATAATACTGCTTATTATTAAAACTGACGTGAGGAGTTAACATAATGAAAGATAGAAATGGCTGGTAGAACATTGTTTTTATTCTATTTCAGAATACAACACATGGGACGTAAAAATGTAGCTTATAAATTCAATAATATTATTCATTATATTTTTTGACATTCCAATTTATTTATTTTATAATTCACTTAATACTTAGCTTTACGTATGTTAGCAATGTAATAATGTATTTTTATGTAATTTATACCTTCTAGTAATTGTAATCCTAAGATTGACGATTGTAATAACCATTTAAATTCAAATATTGTTATATAATGTCTTTATAATAGAAATCCATTAATTTTGTAATTGAATATTTGATCGTTAGTTTATTGTTTAGTTTAGTTGTCTACTTATTTGTAAAAATTTACATGCCATATATATGGCGAAGCATGTGAAACCTTACTATGATTACAACACCTATAATTTGTAAACCATGTTTCATGTAAATAAATGATTTTTATCTTTATCTTTATCTTAATAGTATCGAACGGGTAATTACGTGAGTTACCCGTTACTATCTTTCTGTATAATACTGCTTTTCTATATATAAGAAGCTCAGCTGTAGAAGACCACCATCTTACTGAATACGCTGCAGTTAATAATAATGTCCTGGGACAGTATTCACACACGGCCATCTGATCCCAAACTAAGCAGAGCTTGCACTGCTTGATTTGTAAAAGAAAAGTATCTAGTCTTAGTAGTATATCAGTTAAATGGTTTCTATGGAAACCATATAACTGATACTACTTTTCTTTTGTAAATACGTACTTACATAGATAATTACAGCCAGACCCAGGACAAACAGGCATGTTCATACACACAAATATCTGTCCTGGGGCTCTACCGGCTAAGTCGCTGAACTGAATCGGCTTCAACGTTGACAATCGATCCCGGACCATTTATGACGTCACATGTGCTCATGGAAGCTAATTTAACGATTGGTTAAGTCATTTTTAACCTTTATTTATTTGAACGCCATTTAAGAAATTGATGTTCGGCGACTTAGCCGGTAGAGCCCCTGGGTGGGAATCGAACCCACGACCTACGACGTGAAAGGTAATTATCTACTAACCACGGCAACCCTCCGCATAGCTATATAATACCTTCTTATGTTTATGTTGTATCGCAAGTATGGACTATAGTTGGTTGTGAGCCCGTGAATGACACCATTTAATCTAATGCTACGGTAATGGCTTACCATCAGACGGGCCGTATGTTTATCTTATTAACCTATTGGTAGTATAAAATAAGTTTTATCTGGTGGGCAAAAGGCAAAGAAATTATAGTAGACATTGTGACATACCTAAGCCTACATAATGAAATGAAATGAAATATTTATTCAGCACTTGGGTATTAACATACACTTGTACTTGTCAAGGTCACAATGCAGTACATAAACAAAGTGGATAGTAAAAAGTTACAAAAAAAAATTAATCT
Source organism: Pseudoips prasinana (assembly GCA_951640165.1). Lineage (NCBI taxonomy): Eukaryota > Metazoa > Arthropoda > Insecta > Lepidoptera > Nolidae > Pseudoips > Pseudoips prasinana. Next base: position 9,435,908 of record OX621241.1, on the reverse strand, counting down.
GTCAGTCCGTGCGGTTTGTTTTATCGCATAAATTTTCTGAAATCCTTAAATAAATAACAATGTACTAATCTATTATTTTGAAATTTAGTTCTACTATATTAAAAACAAAGAATTGAAGACTAAAGCAAAAGACGAAATTCTAAGTGAGGGTGTGATCACATGCACGGGATCACCGATCACGCATTAATGGGCCAAAGCGATCCTCGCCGCTGAGGAACCTACCCTAGCTAGCCTGCGGCTTTCTCTAGCTGCCTAGGTGGACGACCCGGAGAAGAAAGCCACAAAGAAACTCCGGGCTTGCTTTTTTCGTCTTCTTTTGCTTTCAGTTTACGATTTTTATTTTTTAATTGTCATGTATTTTACTTACATTGTGATTGGTTGTTATGTAGGCTAATGCACGCACAGAACCGTTGTCATTCAGTGAATCATAATAAAGTAAATAAGCAATAGCATTCAATTTCACTCAAGCACTTAGAATATCCTCTTGCTAGACGAAAAAACGGTGGGTGCATCCGCGTACATTTACAAAATTAACAAGTCAAACGAAGTCTACCAGAGGCGAAAAAGAAAAAAAATGAGCATCCCAACAGCAGTTCGACCAGTTACCGCAAGCAGCACCCGTTCACGAGTATGACGTGTGGGCCAGCCATCGCCTCCCTCGCCATATAAGAGGGAAGGAAACGACCCGACCCACAACGCCACCGCAAGCATTAACAGACAATGGGAGCATGACGAGCTTACAAAGGGGAGTTCATATTGAAGTCGTTAACAGCCTTCGGCCGAACAGCGTTTGACATGTTCAAGATAATACACATTTGTTTTAATAATAGGTCTAAAAATCTATAAAGTTAAATTATTACAGCATTATTTCTATAGTCGATTGAGAAACATATACATGTATATCCTTAACATAACACTAAGATGTTGCTCTTGTTTAACGAAGCGACCAAGCGTTTTTGTCGCTTAAATAATCATTTAGAGTGTAATAGGCCTTTTTCATTAAAATATTCTTGATCTCTGATTTAAATTTAGCATAGGACAGTTCCTGAAGATTTGTGGGTATTTTGTTATAAATTCGGATACTCAGTCCGACAAAAGAACAATGAACCTTTTGTAAACGATGGGATTCTGCACACAATTTGTGTTTATTTCTAGTGTTTATCGTGTGTGTTTCACTTCTCTTTTGAAACAAATTCAAATTTTGCCGCACATAAATTATATTAGCATAAATATATTGCGAAGATACCGTTAATATATTTATCTCCTTGAAAAACTCTTTTAAGGAGAATCTCGCACCTAGCTGATAAATAGCTCGTACTGCACGTTTTTGTAGAATAAAGATACTGTGGATGTCAGCCGCCTTACCCCACAGTAGTATACCGTAAGACATAATACTGTGGAAGTAGCTAAAATAAACCAGGCGCGCAGTATCTATGTTAGTAAGTTGTCTAACTTTTCTAACAGCATAAGCAGCAGAGCTTAATTTTCCAGCCAAGCCGGATATGTGAGTACCCCATTGAAGTTTTCTGTCTAAAGTTAAGCCCAGAAATGTAGTAGATTGAACAGATTCCAACACTTCATTGTTCATTACCAGATCTGGACCAACATTACTCACATTAGGTGTGGTGAATTTAACGCACTTCGTTTTTTTGGCATTTAGAACTAAGTTATTATAACCGTAAACCATTCGGTAATCAGTGTGAGAGCACTATTTATTTCATCAAGGTTTCGATCTACTTTAAAGATAAGAGAAGTGTCATCCGCAAAAAGTACTACATCACAGAAGTTTTTTAAATAATGTGGTAAATCATTAATATACACTAAAAACAAAAAGGGACCAAGAATGGACCCTTGTGGCACGCCTAAAGTGACAGGTAGATCATTTGACTTAACTCCACCTACGTTGACACACTGAACTCTCTGATTAAGGTAAGAGGATAAAACGTCAAGCGCAACTTCCCTTACGCCATAGTGTCGTAATTTCAGTAATAGCGTGTCGTGGTGAACGCAATCAAACGCTTTTGAAAGGTCACAAAAAACTCCAAAAGCATTCTGTGACTTCTCCCATGCATCAAATATATGTTTTATTAGTGCAATCCCTGCATCTGTTGTAGATCGCCCTTTAGTAAACCCAAACTGGTTCTGGTGCAAGAGGTTGTTTACATTAAAATGCTTGAGTAACTGCTTGAGTATGAGTTTTTCAAATATTTTACGGAATGCTGGTAAAATGGAGATGGGGCGATAATTAGCGGGATCGTCTTTAGAGCCTGATTTAAACAATGGTATGATTTTACTGCATTTCATTAGGTCGGGGAAAGTACCTGTATCTATACACTGATAATAAATAACCATTAAGTAAGGCGCTATTACATCAATTATGGTTTTTAAAATCCTTACTGATATACCCCATAAGTCACCTGTATTTTTTTGCTCAAGCGTCTTAACAATATCATATATATCAGATACCGTAACATGTTCAAAATTAAAAATTACATTGCATTCTGGCACGCTATTACGTAACAGCAGTTCGGCGCCAATTTCGGAGGAGTTTAAGGAGCGAGTGGTGGTTACAGGTATGGCAAAAAAGTTATTTAACTCATGAGCTACGTCAGCTTTATCACTAATAACTGTATTATCTATTTTTAATTCCAAATAATTATCACGTCTTATATTCTTACCACTTTCTTTATTAATTATGTTCCAAGTGGTCTTTATTTTATTATCTGCTTTTTGTATTTTTCGACTAATATAATTAGATTTAGCCATAGTGCATATTTTTTTGAACGTATTTGAATAATTTTTGACATATTGTAAAAAATCTGAGTCAAATCTGTATTTTTTCATACCGTATAACTCGTACAATTTCGCTCGACTTTTATATATACCAGGAGTTGCCCACTCATTAAATTTACTATTGGAAATCCTAAGTTTTTTAGTTTTAAATGTACTCTGAAACTCAGTTTTAATGACACTAAAAACGGATGTATAATTACTATCTGGATTGTTATTTTCCAGCAGGGATAAAGGGAGAAAAGGCATAAAGGGAGAAAACATAAAAAACCGGCCAAGTGCGAGTCAGAATCGCCGTCACCGCTGCCAAAGAGTTCCGTAGCAGCAAGTATTTCAGTTGATTAAATGAAAGCAAATTGCGGTTTACGATTTATGACGTATTAAAATAAACTACTTGCCAGGTCTCGTTCATACCAATTTCCTTTTTAGTTTACATGGTAATGTACATCATATATTTTTTTAGTTTTATCATTCTCTTATTTTAGAAGTTACAGGGGTGGGGGGGGGGGGCAATCCTTTCACCACTTTGGAAACGTCTCTCGCGCAAACTAGAAAAAAATGATATTAAAAACTTCAATATTATTTTTGAAGACCTATCCATAGACACCACACATGTAGATAATAATATGAGTACGGTGAAAAAAAAAAATGTTGAGTTTCAGTTCTATGTATGGGGACCCCCCAAAATTATTGTTCTTTTTCTATTTTTGTATAAAAATCATAATTCGGTTCACCGAATACATCTACTCGTACTTACCAAGTTTCGACAGTACAGTTCTTATAGTTTCGGAAAAAGTGGCTGTGACATACGGACGGACAGACAGACAGACGTGACGAAACTATAAGGGTTACGATTTTTGCCATTTGGCTACGGAACCCTAAAAATGAGAAAAGTACAAACTTTAAATAAATATTTCCTCACCACATCAGCAGAAAGAAAACCACTGCTGGAAAAATGCTTCCCCAAGGATCTTCATAATGGAAATGCGTTCATCACACGCGGGGGATGTGCTATAGTCGCCACGCTTGGCAGGCTGGTTGAGTGGGTTGACTATCATACTACTCAAAGAGACGCTGTTGGTGGTCTCTAGTAAATAGTCCATGTAAAAAGATACGGTCATATGAAGGAAGATTATCGCATTTCATTCTTCTCATTCAAAGTTCTCCGGTGTAAAATAGGCTGTCCTAATCTACTTGGTATGTTTCGGTATAGAGTTCCAGCTAGATACCCTCGTGGTGCCAATACTCCCTTGCATGCCCCCCTCCGCAGAACGAAGCTAGGCGCTAACTCCATCGTCCCCCGCCTTTGTAAACTAATAAATAGTTACAGCGATCTCGTGGATGTGCACTTTGACTCACGTACCAAGTTCCACAAATAGTATCCACCTTTGTATAAAAAGTTTTTGTTTTATTATGTATTGTTTTATTATAATTTTTATTTAATGTTGTATCATTCGGTAATTTTGTAATTCCAATATATTTATATATAATATTATTATTTATCATATAATATTAATTAAATTTATTTATAGGTTAATGTTACAATGATGTAACATAAAAGATACCGTGCTTACCCATAAGAGATTGCTACACTTAGCTTTAGTTATAGTCGGACGCAATTTGTAATATATTGAGTGTAAGCAATTGTTGGTGAGCCTAAATAAATAAAACATATTTATATCTATAATATTTTGGGACAACTAACACACTGCCATCTGATCTCAAACTAGACAGAGCCCGTGGTATGGTAACTTGACAATTGATATACATACTTATATATTTCTAAATTCAGAACAAATAATCGTCCTAATCAGTGGGGTTCCAAGCCACGACTTATGGCCTATCTGTAGGGTGACAAACTTCTGTTATTCTTTTCCTTTATTTGATATGACAAGGAGAATGCCTACACTTGCCACCCGCAAAAAGTGTCTCGGGTGGGTATGTCGGATTCACACCGACTCAACCGAACCTGCCATGGACTTCTTCTGGCGCCTGATGGGGAGAGCCCCGGCAACGCAGGTACGCTGCTCCGGTGCCCCCCTTTTGCGCTATGTCTCAGGCAGGTGGTCGGGATACGTACCCTGGGTGGGCTCTAGTTTGGCGACCTTTGGGTAGAAACGTCTAGACCAACAACCCAGTAATTATGTTAAACTTAACGGTTTATATCGTCAAAAGTCTCAAGCAAATGTGAAAATTCTAGCCAATGTGACCAGAATAATAATAATATAATAATAATATTTTTTTTATTCAAGAAATAATTAGTACATATTTTTATATACATTTTTATTAATTAATACTAAACCAAGCTATAGGGAGTTGGTGCCTGTACTAGGTTAAAACTGTACCATAGGCGTTCTAACAGCTTAAAAAGTATATTGATTTTTTTGAAAGATTTAAATAATATATAATAGTAAAAATTTAAAAAATAAAATATAATGTTTAAAAATTATCTTATTTCAGAATATCTACTAAATAACTCCTCAGTCTCATCATAGATCAATTGTAAAAAAACACAAACTATTCTTTTACAATTTATATTGTCAAGATTATATATGATAGAATGTGTAATCACTGTTGCATTTTTGCAACACTCATCTGATTATACAGTAGTTAGTAACAATAGGTAATTATTATTGCTTTATTAACAAGCGGTAGGCGTGTTCATTTTGTTCATGCATTCATTTTATAACAGTGAAGAGCGAGTCGATAACCGAATAATAGCTAGCAGTAGTGTGTTCAACAGCAGATAATCCTGGGTTCAAATCCCGTGTCGGGCAAAATAGTGCTTTTGGGATTTTTCCATAAAGAAAAATTCGACTCGTAAAATAATATATCGTTCGACATAATTAAATGATGGTATATATATTTTTAAAGACAATGCCCGCCCTATAGCGATCCGATGAAGGTACGTCGCAGTCGCGTCGGGGGGTACTTTACACAAAATACACCCAGGCTCAGACCAACTACTTATAGGTCATACATATAGAATAAAAATATAGTTGTCCTGTGCGGGAATCGAACCCCGATCTTAACCACTGCGCCACGTACAGTCAAATTAAATTACTATTAAGTTTTTATTGTATTGATAAGTTTGATTCACATCGTGAGCAGATTATTTCATGCAGATATATGAATATGTTATTTTAATGTGTATCGGTCGGAGTTTAATCGGTCTACCTTGTATGAGGCTACGTTACTAAACAAGCACAAAACATTAAAAGATAACCAACATCTTATAATAACTATATTTCATATTTATTTAATTAATTGCTATTTGATTGCAATGCAATGCGTAGTTACAATATATCTAATGATTCTTAAATACGAAATATTTTCTACTACTTGGCTACTATCTAAGATGATGTAAAAAATTAAGAATACTGTTCGCATACCTCATTTTAAGGTAGACCGAGCACAATACCAACACTATAACAACTTTGTATTTTCAACCAGTATTCTGTGTATAAACAAACAGATACTAGTATCTGACTTCAGATATCTGATCTGTGATATAGACTGATAGAGAAGCCTCTATGGAAAAATAAACCATAAAAATAACAATTATAAAATATAATAATCCACCTTGCAGACTAAAATCCTAAATCAAATCATATTTTCTGAACCTTCCAGACAACAATTCTGCAGATTTCACCGCAAGTCCGTTCCATGGTCTTTTTACCCTCCCTGCGTGAATTAATAAGTAGAGGCACCAAGACAAAGCCATACTCGTACCCTTTTTTAATTTACTCATAAAGGTCAGTAGCAATTAAAAAGCAAATTTTTATGTAAATATTTTGCGGCTTTTATGGCTTGGGTCGTGGGTTATATTCCCAGAACGGGTATAATGATGGTGATGAGATGTTTTAATACGTAATTCGAGTACCTTGACATTCTTTCTGCGATGCTTGAGTAGACTGTGTTAAATTGAAACATTCTTCTAAAGATCGGTGGGTTGGATTTGAATTTTTTAGCACATTAGTTTGTTAATTAAGTATATAAAAGTTAATAATTAAGTATATAAAAGTCAATCAATCAGTTTAAGGTTGCAGAGAAACATACAAGCATGCTGATGTTAAGGACTCCGCATCCTTATGAGGAGGACTCTCATACTTCAAAACTGTTTTTCCAGAGTCAAGTGATGCTTCAGATGCTAAAAGCGTCAGTAGGCTACGGCAACCACTTATCGTTAAGAGGGGTCGTATAAACAAAAAAACTCAGATTTGTTTATAATACTAATTAGAGTCGCCTCGCCGCTTCGTGTCCCGGGTTCGGTCTCGCGCCGGATAACTATTTGTGGGACTCATAAATAGTTTTTCTGACTCTGGTCGTAATTTGTGTCCATCTATTACATGTTTATAAAGTACCCCGCGACACAGGGATTAAATGCCCTAGGGGGGCGACATCTTATAAAACTACTCTGAAATCTGTTAAACTAAAACTATTTATTTTTAAGTTAATTACTGTTTGTTAAATCGTATTCGTATTCGAAACATAATATGAATGTAAATGTATGAATGTAAATGAAATGTATGAATTTACATATTTTAACTATTCGTATGTGTACTTGCTGAATGGCTAACGGCAAAGAATATTACCACCCCATCTCATCCCGTGGGGGGCATAAACGTCACCCTGAGGGAATATCTACCAGAGAACAGGCTGCAGTGTCTCTCTGTGTACTATAAAGTCGTCCTGTGGGAATATCTCCCAGAGATCGGGCAGCAGTGTCATCTCTGCGTAATATAAGTCGTCCTGTGGGAATATCTCCCAGAGACTGGGCAGTAGTGTCATCTCAGTGGACTATAAAGTCGTCCTGTGGGAATATCTCGCAGACTGAGCAGCAGTGTCATCTCTGCGTACTATACAGTCGTCCTGTGGGAATATCTCGCAAAGACTGAGCAGCAGTGTCATCTCAGCGTACTATAAAGTCGTCCTGTGGGAATATCTCCCAGAGACCGGGCAGCAGTGTCATCTCTGCGTACTATAAAGTTGTCCTGTGGGAATATCTCCCAGAGACTGGGCAGCAGTGTCATCTCTGCGTACTATAAAGTCGTCCTGTGGGAATATCTCCCAGAGACCGGGCAGCAGTGTCATCTCAGCGTACTATAAAGTCGTCCTGTGGGAATATCTCCCAGAGACCGGGCAGCAGTGTCATCTCTGCGTACTATAAAGTTGTCCTGTGGGAATATCTCGCAAAGACTGAGCAGCAGTGTCATCTCAGCGTACTATAAAGTCGTCCTGTGGGAATATCTCTCAGAGACCGGGCAGCAGTGTCATCTCTGCGTACTATAAAGTCGTCCCGTTGGAATATCTCCCAGAGATCGAGCAGCAGTGTCATCTCTGCGTACTATTAAGTCGTCCTGTGGGAATATCTCCCAGAGACGGGGCAGCAGTGTCATCTCTGCGTACTATAAAGTCGTCCTGTGGGAATATCTCCCAGAGACCGGGCAGCAGTGTCATCTCTGCATGCTATAAGGTCGTCCTGTGGGAATATCTCTCAGAGACCGGACAGCAGCGTCTTTCTGTGCACTATCACCACCATAATACGATCGCCAACACGTATACTAAGCGTGGCGATTGTGGCATATCTTCCAAATGATGGACACAACTCCATTGTGGAAATCTTTTTGGGAGTAGTCTTTGTCCAGCAGTGGACATCATTCGGCTGTAATTCGTACTGAATTATCATATTAGATACCACAGATTATACTAAATGGCTTATTTATCTCACGATATACAAAACATGAACTACCTGACCTCATCATCAACATTAAGTATTTAACTACATCCACATGGTTTAAGTCTACATATGCGTTGCGTTGGCTTTGCACGCGAATTTGCATCGTATTTCAACTGTAATAAGCTTCAAGGTCAAGGCTATGCCTATAACCCAAAATAGGGTTATGAGCACACGAGAGATACTGACTGAGTTTACGTTGGTAATCGTAACCTAATTGTTTACGCTTATTAAAAAAAGTGCCCAAAGAGAACAACAGTAATTGACGGGCCGGTTCGCGTCGATGGTAAATACTTGCCTTTCACGCCGCAGGTCGTGGGTTCGATTCCCACCCAAGACAGATATTTGTGTGCATAAACATATGCATATGTTTGTCCTGAGTCTGGGTGTAATTATCTATATAAGTATTTACAAAAGAAAGTGGTATATGTAGTATACTTATCAGTTATCTGGTTTCCATAGCTCTGCTTATTTTACGATTACATGGCCGTGTGTGAATAAGGTCCCAGATTATTAGTATTATTATAAAAAAAAACCATTCCAATGACTTGTAAAAATTCGTTAATTTTGGTAGTTTAAGAGTTGTTGTATCAAAAATTATACACAGAAATGCTAAATACATGATATGGTGCGACGGCATAAAATTCCTCTTAACTACACTCAACTCACAGGAAATGCACTGGTCTAACGAGTCCTAAGTCTAGTATATTCAACAAGAATTTATCACAGTTGAAGCTAATAATAGCCTTGTATAATTAAATAGCTTCTACTATAATATAATAATAATAATACAATATAATATCCTGGGACATGGACTATGCTTCAGTGGCGAGGAGAGCTGGGACTACTTAATAAGTTAAGCCGATTGCTTTGTTAAATATACATATGTATGTATAATCCGTAATGTGATGAGAAGTGGCTTCCTGTGTACATTATCATAGCCGTTGTCTCTATAATTTTAGTAATAATTTTATTAAATTTATACCTAATTACGTTTTAATAAAAAACACTGACTTAATACAACGTATTAAGAAGGTTAGAATTTACATTCATAATTAAAATTTTGTTGCAGTTTCTATTAACCTCTGAATTTAGATTTACCCCTTTTAATGTAAACCGTATTATTTTACTCTTTTTAATGACTCTCAATTAGGTTTCAATCTCAAAGCAAAGACGTCCGACCCCTTGAAACTTAAATCCTAATATTATCCGAAGTTAAAAATACGTATATGGGATCACCATAGTACGTGGTAATTAAAGAAAAATAATAACCATGATATGGTCCATAAATGGAGTAATCTATGCGTATGCGTAGAGTCTCCTTTATAAAGTAGCTTAATTAATAGAGAAGCCGAGAAGAATAAATTCGAATACTTAAATTATTCTAGGACTGAACCCGTCAAATATTTATTAAAAGCAAAACTTATCAACAACAGGGATGAAATAAAAAAATCAGGAAAAATAAAAAAAAATGTTTACTTAATAAATTACTAAACAATAAATTACATGGCGAGCATTATTTGGAAATAAATTAACTATACCTACAACATTTATACAAACAGAGATCAGGAGTTATACAGAAACAACTTCGGGCGTCGGTTTGGGCTCTACTTTGCTCTCCTCTTCGTTCGATACTGGTTCGGATTCGACTTCGGTTTCCGATGAGTCCTTGTCTCTGCACATAAGAGTTTCAGCATCACGTACTCGGTCAGGACCGCAGTTTTCTGTAGCACCGATGAGTTTCAACTCATCATCTTGGGAGTCGCTATCCGACCGTCGCCGGCCTGCGATCACTACTTCGACGGCGCGTCCGTCGCCGTCGGCCGCACGGTCCGTGCCGATTTCTACCCGGTACGGCGTACTAGGCTCCACGAACGCCTCCATCACGCGAAAGTCCGATCGGTCCTGAAGATTCGACTCCTTATCAATAGGCTTATTACTCTTCGAGAATATATCGAGGAGGTTGACAGGTACTTTATTCGGAAGGGCTACGAGAAACAGAACGTTTTGAACGTTTGCATCGAAGTTTAACGCCCCATCCTGTCGAGTGTCGTAGGTGGCGGGCGCGGCGGCCACGGTCGCGAGGAGGGCGAGGGCGAAGAGCATGGTGCGTGCGCGCGAGTTGTCCGAGCTGCGCTGACTGCGCGCCGCATGCTCCGCGCCGCTTTTACCACCCACTCGCGAACCAGTCTCACAAGAAAGGAGCACACAGTAACGGTTAACACGACATCAATACTGTGACGATCTTATATGACCGGAGACATCCAGAATGTTATGGTTTAATAAGACATTTCTTCCTCATAAACAATCTACAATATTTAATTAGATGAGCAAAACATAAATGCTTAAAGCAAACATTCTACAAGCATAATAGACATAATATGCTCTAGCTCTTCTTGTTAAAACAAGTCTTTGAAAGTTTTTGTTTCTTATAAAGTCAATGTTGTCGATGTTTTCAATTTCTTTTGATAATTTTTTGTTAAATTGTGCTGCCGCACAGGTTAATGTTTATTTTTTCCTAATTCCTCAATCCATTGACAAAATCTAACAAGTATCAGCATGTCACTCACTTAAAATGACTCACTGCAGCTTCCAAAAGAACACATTATCGTTTCAAAATTATCTAAATATGTATCTACTTATTATATCATAAAAAAATACACTTTGTGAAATAAGAAAAAAGTTATTGGCGCCCCACACTAAATGTATCGGTATTATCGTTATTCTTGTATGGGGAGTTAATATATCTTTTTGTGTTACACCTTTTTCAGTTTCATAGACAAATTAAGCTCTTTTAGATACGCCCACTATTTATGTTACACCTTGTATAATTGTTACCTACGCAAGTTTATCCCTAACACAGGATACTCAGGATGTAATTTCATTATTGGTCAATTAAAATTTAAACCTGATGATACTGCTCTGAGAAAATGTAAAGCAAACATCATATAAAGAAATAATTTTATGTAACCTAGGCAGGAATCCTAATAATATTATAAATAGGAAAGATTCACAATCTTTCTTTACTTTTTTATGTATGGATGGATGTATACGAATGTTTCTTACTCTTTCACATAAAAAATAACGAACGGCTTTTGATGAAATTTTGTCGTAGTATAGCTTAGCGCCGTAAATCGTCTGTAACACACGCAAAGGCCATATTATATAGCTTAGATTAGATTCCCTAGTGCGGGCGTTTTCTATTTAAAGAAAAAAAAACTACATAGATTTTAGTTCATACTAACCTACCTCAATAAATAAAAAACTATGACATTGAAATTACTTTATATCATAAATAGTTATTGGTTATATAAGAGTGAAAAGTTGCTTTAAACCGCGATGACCCAGCAAGCGAAGGACTCTAAAATCAAAATTTAGAATCCTGAGCAAGGAAATCAAAAGGGCAAGTGGTGAAAATTTTTGCACTGGAGTGGAACACTTAGCTTTTCATCCCACCTCAGCGAGGAAATGACTATATGAAAAAAAATATTTACAATCACAAGATACTTTTATTTCAGTTCAAGTATTCACTACGACTACGTTATGATAGGTAAGTATTACAGAATAATATTTAAATTATTTAATATTTACGGAGGCCTTTGTCCAGCACTGGACGTCTTTCGGCTGATATGATGATGATTTAAATTATAACAAATATTACTAAACGTTGCTACAGTTACGAAGTTGAATGTATTAAGTATTTTTGTTAGGTATGTAATTATGCGAAAAGCAAAATAAAAAAAGTATACCAAGGAGATTCTGAGACTGAGTTTTTAACAAATTAAAAATTGTTGTATGGTAAACTCTGCACCATCGAGGTGGAAGTATGTTTTGAATTCACAAAATTAATGCTTACGATGTTCTAATTTCAAATTTAATTTTTTGCACTTAGATATCGAAGAGCAAAAAATACTCTTTCTGAGATGGGGTATGAAACGTATATTTTCATCTCGAAAAAAAAAATTAGATTGAACTAACACTAACTTATATCTCACTCTAAACTTCCGTTCACCTCCCCCGATCACACTTTTCATAAGGCTCTCATCACGCATTCACCAGTTAATGCACTCCACAAGTCAAGCGTGCATAAACAAGTTTTGGAACGAAGTTCCTTATCGCGCGTTGTGAACCCCTTTCACAACGCGCGATAAGGAACTTCGGTAGACGGAAAAAAATCTTACGAAAAGTTGTCACGACACTTTTTGCACCTGTGCGGCGTGCGCATGTTTCTCTGTCTGTCTCTCTCTCTCTATCTCTCTCTCTCTTACAGAAAGCAAGCCAAGTATTTTCATTTCTATTTCGCATTGAACAGTATGGTGTCGCGACGATTATTTTTGTTGAGTGTATACAGGTTGTTTGTACATAATAAATAATAAGAAATAACTTCGGTCCATCCGGGTGTCCCTTGACACCTCTCAAGTTTTTTTTTACTTCAAACATTACTTTTAGATAGTCTAATAATTTACTCTATGGGAAGCTAGTATCTAATACCTATGATCATATTTCATCTTACTGACTGTCTAAAAGAAATGGGACATCTTGCATAGTGAACGTTTAGTATCGCGGCTACGAAATATAGGGCTGTTGTAAAACTGGTCTAGATAAGTGGAAGCTGTCGAATGTCGTATGGTGAGTGCAGCGGCGCTGGAGCCACGGTGCGTCGTGACAGTGACCGCGGGTCACCGATACGATAACCGAGATTCGCCGGAACACAGACATACTGACACCGAATGTAAAGAGCTTTGTATCTGATACAGAGCCAGCCCGTCTTGAAATTACGGTTTGTGTTAAGTCCGGCAGAAAATTAGAAATAAGTTTTGTTAAGGGATTTTTTTGCGCTTAGTGTAACGTCAAAAATGGAAAATTATTGTGAAATTAAATGAAATGAAATTTATTCAGCACTTGGGTATTAACATACACTTGTACTTGTCAAGGTCACAATGCAGTACATAAACATAATGGATAGTAAAAAAATACAAAAAAAAATAATTAGTTAGTCCGTGCGGTTTGTTTTATCGCATATATTTTTGCGTGTGAAAGCTGTAAGGCAAAATATATATGAAGTCTTAGTCTCAGTGTCTGCCTCGTTGCTCTAAGGCAGTGTATTTCAACCTTTCTCATCACGCGACCCCCCTACCCATTTTTGACCCGCTTTTTTTCATGTTTCTTTTATTTTGTGGCACATATCCAACATTTTTATTAATTTTCATAAGGTTCGGATAAATACATCATTAAAATTTGTGAAGAATTGGAATAGAAAGCACGCCACCAAAATTTACTTTATTATTCAGAGGTCAGGTGGTTGTCAAGAGACAAAGTACTAGCCAGAGTTTAGGAACTTCGCGCTAAACTGTTAATGTATTTGCAGCAGGCCTAATAATACTACTCCAAATTCATTTGCGACCCTATGTCTAGCTTTCCCAACTTTTTGCAACTTCCTTATAGAAGTTTCGCGACCCCCTTATACATGCTCCGCGACCCCCCAGGGGGTCGCGACCCACAGGTTGAAAAACACTGCTCTAAGGAAATGTGATCAACCGCACATAATGAGGTCTTCGGTTTATCAAAAAGTAATCTTGAGATTTTTTGATAACACAATTTCTCAGTATCAGCCCAAAGTCCTGAATAACTCAATTCTTTCCGGTCATGACCGAAAAGAGGTCAGGTAGGTACACTCTTACCGTTAAGTAGTCATCCCATCGGCTCATATTAGTAATGGAATAGAAAGTGCCCCTGTGTTTGTGCACACCTATACCTGATTTGTCCCGCGCCGTGACTGATATCCAACCATTAGGATATTATTATTATTATTTCATTTTATTTCTTACTTTATACATTTATAATAAAAAATACATTATGAATTTAGTCTCTAAGCTCAGATGATATAACACAAATATTTGGTAAATTATTAATTTGATATTTTAGTGAAAAATGTAAATGATCACTAGAACATTTTGATGTGTGTTATTTTTTTTTTGTAATATTTTCACGAGACAGGGCCCGTCTTGGACTCCGTAGTCCGAAGACTGTCTATGGTGGTATGTGCTACTACCCTGACAAAAATTATTGGTGAGTATGTATACATACCATACTAGATACTGACGCGTTTTTCTGTCCTTGTAAATGGAAGGTGTTTTATTTTGATCAATATTCAGCTCAAGAAACTTCGTGCGCTTCAATAATTTTACATACATACATACATAGACTCACGCCTGTTTCCCAGAGGAGTAGGCAGAGACAACGGACTTTCATTTAACATGATCTTTACTCACCTCTTTTGCTTCGTTTACTGTTATTATATTTTTCTTACATGCTCGCCGGTTTAGGGTACTTCTGACCTGGCCTTTCTTGAGAACGTCTCCGATTTGGCCAGGGAATATTCTAAGAAGTCTTCCCCTTCCGGTTGTCCCATTCACACAGGCCAGGTATACCTCTTTTTCATTCAAATGCCCAAACCAATAACTTTAATCATATAAAAACGGTACAGATATTAATCTAAGACCACCGGCGGCGCTAGACAAATATTTACCGTTCATTACAATCAAATGAGGTTTAACAAACGTGACTGCGGTAAAATAAGTTTACAATTGAAAGTTATTATGAAAATATACATAACGGTTTTCCCTCTCAACTATATAGAAAGGCAAACTCGTTTACTATGCATTTAAGAACAAACCATTTAGACAACACTACTAATGGAGATAGTTGCTCTGCGTTCTACAAAACTAAGATGATAGATAGACAGACAAACTCTTGATTGGACAAAAAAAAATGCAGGTCAGTGTTTGGCGACAGCCGATGGAAGTGAAAACTAGTTTTTACACTTCTAATCTCAATAATCTACAATAGTTGACACTTCACATTGAGATATTCTCCCAGGGTATAATGTCAGCGAATATTCTTGTATTCTGTGTACAGTATGAAGTAGGATTTCAACAGGGCTGACGTAGTAAAATATTGACTCAAAGTTCCGTAACAAAAATAATAAAGAGGAATTAGGAACGAGCAGATCTTACATTACGCAAAAGCTTTATTTGAATTCTTAACTTATATTTGTTGTCATACAGATGATAATAATTATATCCTTCTAGTCAGTGGATATCATTAAGCATATATATGATCTGTATAACAGACTATATTGACACTCAGTCAGTGCTTCCTTGCTCCAGTCCTTATATAGCAGCCAATTTAACAGCGAACTCAACTTGGAGTGGCACTATGCACTCATCAAACAACAAGGTCACATTACAGTGGATTCGGGGACATAGTACATCTCTAGGAGATGACAGTTAGCAAGAAAAGGGTCGGAAACGACAACAATGGAACCCGAACTAATTGTACCCATACCTAAGTAATGGAAATGGTTTCGTCGAGGTAGCATCACTTGAGAATGGTCCGTGGAGGACTGAAACACGTGTTGGGTATCGTACCGGCGCATGTAATGTGCCTGTATTGCATGTATATATATGCAATATTGTCCTTCTTGCATGTGCATATTTTTTGTGGGTGGGAGGGCGGTGTATATTGCATTCCAGCTTGATAAACTGACAATTAGCGGAACCACACATCAACATAAAAAAGAGTGGACGGAGAGTCATGCAGACAGACAAAAGAAATTCTACCATCTTTGAACGCCAATTGCGAAGTCTATAACTGGACGTAGAAGGATCTACGCATATATCCTACTAATATTATAAACGTGAAAGTTTGTAAGTTTGGATGGATGTTTGTTACTCTTTCACGTAAAAACTACTGAATGGATTTTAATGAAACTTTACAATAATATAGCTTAAACTTACATCAGAATAACACATAGGCTATAATGTATAAAGTTTAATCCTATCTACTAATATTATAAACATGAAAGTTTGTAAGTTTGGATGGATGTTTGTTACTCTTTCACGTAAACACTACTGAATGGATTTTAATGAAACTTTATAATAATATAGCTTAAACTTACATCAGAATAACACATAGGCTATAATGTATAAAGTTTAATCCTACTAATATTATAAACATGAAAGTTTGTAAGTTTGGATGGATGTTTGTTACTCTTTCACGTAAACACTACTGAATGGATTTTAATGAAACTTTATAATAATATAGCTTAAACTTACATCAGAATAACACATAGGCTATAATGTATAAAGTTTAATCCTACTAATATTATAAACATGAAAGTTTGTAAGTTTGGATGGATGTTTGTTACTCTTTCACGTAAACACCACTGAATGGATTTTAATGAAACTTTACAATAATATAGCTTATACATCCGAATAACACATAGGCTATAATTTATACAGTTTACCGCGGGTAAAACCGCGGGGCACGTCTAGTACATTATATACTTGATAAGTTAAACATGTGAAGTTTTGACAAACATTTATCAGTACCTATATTGTATTATTGCAGTGCCCTTACAGGGTTCATGTTTGGTCATCATATCAGCCGAAAGACGTCCACAGCTGGACAAAGGCCTCCCCCAAGGATCTCCACAATAGCCGGTCCTGCGCTGCCCGCATCCAGCGGCTTCCCGTGACCCGCACAAGATCGTCGGTCCACCGTGTAGGAGGCCTGCCCACGCTGCGTCTTCCGGTTCGTGGTCGCCACTCAAGAACCTTTCTGCCCCATCGGCCGTCAGTTCTACGAGCTATGTGCCCTGCCCACTGCCACTTTAGTTTGGCAATTCGTTGGGCTATGTCGGCTACTTTGGTTCGCCTGCGGATCTCAGCATTTCTGATTCGATCTCGCAGGGAAACTCCAAGCATAGCCCTTTCCATTGCTCTTTGGGTGACCTTGAGCCGCCAGATAAGGCCCATAGTGAGCGACCACGTCTCTGTTCCGTAAGTCATCACTGGCAACACACACTGGTCGAAGACTTTCGACTTGAGACACTGCGGTATTTGGGACGAGAAGATATTACGTAGCTTCCCGAACGCTGCCCAGCCGAGTTGGATTCTACGATTGACCTCCTTTTCGAAGTTGGACCTACCTAGTTGGATGGTCTGTCCTAGGTAAATATAGTTCTCAACAACTTCTAGTGCAGAGTCTCCAACCTTAACTAGAGTGGGTGCAACATGGATGTTCGACATGATTTTCGTCTTATCCATGTTCATTTTCAGACCCACTTGTTGAGAGAGCATTGTACCGAGGTCGTCTAGGGTCTCAGCCATGACTACTATATCGTGGGCAAATCTAAGGTGGGTGATGTAATCGCCATTGACATTGATGCCAAAGCCTTCTCAGTCCAGAAGCTTGAAAACATCTTCCAATGCAGCGGTGAACAGTTTCGGAGATATGACGTCTCCCTGTCTCACGCCTCGCTGCAATTGAATAGGTTTCGAGTTCTGGTCCTGAAGTCGGACTGACATGGTGGCGTTTTCGTACAAACACTTTAACACCTGGACATACCGATAGTCAATTTGGCACCTTTGAAGAGACCTCAGCACGGCCCATGTTTTGATAGAATCAAAGGCTTTCTCATAATCCACAAACGCTAAGCATATTGGCTGGTTATACTCCTCTGTCTTCTGTATAACTTGCCGCAGCGTATGTATGTGGTCTATGGTACTGTAGCCTTTTCGGAAACCGGCTTGTTCGGGAGGCTTGTTTGGTACTGTATTATTATATAAAAATATTATGTAAAACCCATGAAAGCAATAAATAAATTGAAATTGAAAGTGACAGTTAGCAGACACTGCGCACTAAATATACACCTCTTCAAGATTGGCGTCACAGACAACCCCCTGTGAAGACGGTGCATTGAAAATGAAGAAACACCAGCATACTTACTGCTATACTGCAAGAGAGTTGTATGCCAACGGGCAAAATAACCTGAATGATCCGAAGTCCTCAAGCCAAGCTTTCATGGTCACTAGAATTCAGGATAGAACTGAAATGGTTCGAGTAGCCAAAGAAGGTTAACGTCATATTTTGGACAATTCACACACTATTTTTATATATTGGAGTCTGTGAGTTCTTCTGATGCATAAGCTATATTATTGCAAAGTTTCATTAAAATCCATTCAGGAATTTTTCGTGAAAGAGTAACAAACATCCATCCATACTTATAAACTTTCGCCTTTATTAGTAGGATGATGACAGAGAGAGGCAGCACGCGTTGCGCGTTGATTTAGAGCAAAGGACTGAAGGTTGCTGCGCTTGTATTATAATTAAGCTCGTAATATATTTAAGCTGGGGAAGGTGTGAAAATGTAACTTCACCTGCTTGGTTTCATCATGATTGGATCAATTAGGAGTCTAAGTGCGAAAACCAATTGCCCAACTAACTAACTAAACGATTTTTTTGCAAATAAATGATTTGAATTTAAATACATACGTGCATATGTAGGTCATGTCAATTACTACTTTATTTATACGACAAAACTAACGCCAACTACAGTTTACTTTGGTAAACATTTTCTATATTATTATTACGGTTAAGCAGCACTTTCTACCTTTACTTTCTGCAATTAAATATACATTTATCACACTCACTTAGCAATTACCGCGACCGCTATAACGATGTGTAATCTATAATAATGAACTATATTTAGTAGGTGAGGACGTCTTTTTGCTAATATGATGTACTATATTTAATCACTTGTCCCAAAAGTTGTTCAACTCGGGGCGTACAGATGGACAGGTCAGACTTTAAGGTAGCTGCTGGGTGGGGGGGAGGTTGATAATGCTCTGAGCAGTGATATACACCCCAATCGTCTTCTCCCGTAAGCACCGTTGCGTCGTCACAGGAACATCTCGAAACTGCACGTGTGGCAGCGGTTAATGCAGTCGCCTCGCCTCTTCATGTGCCGGATTCGATTCCCGCACAGGTCAACATAGTTGCTATGAGTCTGGGTGTGTTATGTGTCCGTCAATTATATGTTTGTAATGATCTCCGCGACACAGGGATTGAAACGACTAAAGACGTAAAATTCGTATGAAGAACTTAACTAGAACAAGGCAAGGTTATTATAAACTCTGTGACATTGAAGACAATCTGATTTATCCGCACTTACCGACAGACAGTAAACAGGTAACGGTGTTTACCGGAGTTTACCGTAAACGCTTGTCCTGCATGACTTTTAATTTAGTTTACATACGTATCGATGAAATGCTCTCTCCGAGTGACAATTGGGAGAGAGGGCGACATCTTCGCTTATTAATGCAGAGCCATAGTTGCCCAAAACCACCACTTCCACGTATTATTTTCATTCCACTTCAATGATCGCCCTGAGCCACGGTTAAAATCCTAAAGGTGGATCTCTCTGGCACAAGTTACAGTCAGTTAGTGCTCTTATTAGCTAAACGGCTTGTGCCCCTCTTGCCTATATTGTTCAGTGAAGCAGTGCTAACTGTAATTTAGCAGTACCTCCCTTATTTTCTTATTGTGGAGATATCGACGCCCAACACGCGTCGTATGAGAATATGCATTGTGCATTCAGTGGAACTGGACTACTAATATATATCATAATATACCCCAGGGAACGGGAGGCAACGTCGCTCTGTGTACTATGAGCATCGTACTGCGATCGCCAACCCGTCAGCCAATCGTGGCGCTTATAGCATATTTCTAAAAGTGATGGACACAACTTCATTGTGCAAATCATTTGGCGATGCCTTTGCCCCGCAGTGGACTTCGGCAGACGTGATTATTCAGTGGAAGAACCTCATAGATTTTATAAAATGTGTTTTTATCATAAGGACGTTGAACTCTAACCTAAAACCTAGATATTTATGCAAACGGGTAGTACTCTTTATTCTGTGAACGGGTTCTGGAAAACGGTTTTATTGGTTACCTTAATAGAGCTTTAGGTACTCAAATCATTATAGCTAGTTCTGAGAAAACTCATTATCGCATATTAAGTGCAAGTTTTTAACTAGTTATTACAATAGTTTATAAGAGATTCTATAAAATATTTCAATGTTACTCTTTAACTATTGTGTTAGCTTAATAAGAACTTTTTATTACTAAAACACTGCCATCCGATCCCAAACTAGATAGATCCTACACTACGGCAACCACAATAGCACATTATGGTATAAGTTTCTAATGTTGGTGATTACCACTGAGACGCCATTGAGACCCGACCCGTTAGGTGAAGGTCTTACTTAAGGGAACCGAGGAGGGTAATCATCAATACACAAGTTTTTCATACGACGTTTTTCAACACACTTGTGAAAAAAATAATACTAATAAATCATTGTAATTTCAACAGTGAAAACGAGTTGAGAAAAAGTTTTCGCAATGGCGGCAAAAAAATATACGTTATTGTACATAGTAAATAAATATACGTAATATATTATATGCGCGCGCATCTAACAATGATGATCGGCCATAGACGAAAAGAATGAGCATTCTTTCTTTTTTTTAGCCACGTACAAAATGAGGAATTCAAGGTTTTCTTTATTACGGAGAAAACAAAGTTATATTGTTTATATATTTTGAAAATGTACAAGTTGAAATTATCTATTTGAATAGCTACTAAGTGGCATGGTATGAGCAAGCAATAGGTACATTAAATTAACTGTACTATTGAACACGATCTTTTTTGTATCGAAACATTTAAAGAACAAAGAAAAGCAACCAATAAATAAAAAAAAAATACCCTAAACTCACTTGTGAATAATAGCAATGAAAAATCATTGAGATATATTGACATACATTATATCTCAATGTGAAAATGTCACAATTTGATTACAGGTGTCATTATGTGCCATTTTATGAGCAAGTGTATTGAAAATTAAATTATAGATAAATTAAGTACACCAATAAGTCACACAACAATTTGTGGGTGTCGATCGAATCCATGACCTTTGGGTTAGCAGTCTGGGCCACTAGACCAACAAACCAGTATGTTTTAAATTAAGGTCAGAATAATTAATGCTTCGAAAAAAAAATGGTGTTAAAAAAACAATCTGTTAGGGATTTTTCAATAAGAATTTTTAATTTATTTTCAACGAAACAATGTACACCTTATACAACTAAACCTTATTAATCTAAATAAATGCATCATCTCATGGCTTAACAGTAAGAGCATCTTACTTGTTAATGACCTCAGTGGGTACCTACACATAGGCAAATAAATACATAATTTATTCATTAGAAACCGTTCTAATGAAGTCAATCACTGATCGTTTCCATTTGTTATTCTATTAATGATGGCGGGTTTTTCTCAGTAACGGCAGCAAAAAGGTAGCCAAACGATTCTTCAGTCTGTAACAAAAAGAAAAACAAACGTTACAAAATTAAACATAATTAGCTACGTACATTTACAAGATAAAGTTTACTAAGGCATATTTTTCTATCTAAAACACGCTTAGTTTTAAGTGAAAAGCGGAAAAGGTAAACCTAATGATTGAGAAAAGACTATTTGACTGATTTTCTTATTGGACTTAACAGACACGACTACGACTGTGCCTTGCAGACCTAGTTTGTGTATTTTTGTATAAATACTTAAACTAGCTTTTTATAAGCTTTTGTATAAATACATATACCGCAAGGCATTCAGCTGCTTGCAAATAGAATAGTTCGGCAGAAGTCCTTTTTCATTGATTTTAATAGTCCAGGACATTTGTTTAATTCGGTGATTATTCCTCCGTTTGTGTCTGATGTTTATTACTGAATTTCAGCATGAGGAGTACAATTAAGAACGAACTACATGAGACGACTAAGAAGCTTTGTTTACACTCAGCTCTCTAATTCTACTTAAAAACATAAAAATGACTTCAACTTTTCAGACAGACAGTGGTATTTAGTAAGCCTATAGATCAAGTGATATTCGTATATCAGTCGACCTAAAGCTTATTTATCTATCGGCAAATCTAACAAATAAAAGCCTCAGCATGGTTATTAATAGAACTAGCCATACAGAGACCAGTGTTTTATGGTCTCAACGTGGAGAGAAAGTTATTTGAAACCTATCACCGATAGGATATTGAAAGGCCCCAAGTATTAGGACAAGATATACATATAAAGTCAGCGTGCAAACTAAGCGTTTAAATACAATTTATGTCGACCGTACTTTTCACCGCACATTTCATTTAAGTATATTCACTTCTAATTATCAGATTTTCACATCCTTTTCTTTATAATTAAGATTCCTATCAATATAGGTATCAATTAAAAATAGCCTATGGGCAATAGTCCATAGATGGCTGACCGCCAAAGTCATTCAGTTTCTGAGAGAGTCCGTGCTTTGGCATGTTAAGCTGCCGGTCCCGGTTGTAGCCATTAGCCAACAGCCAAGCCATGTCAGAGACCTACTGGGCAGCTTGCACAACTCTGACACTACAGGTAACTACCACACATACTGTAAGTAAGTAAGTACAACCTACTACGGATTAATGGAAATCTTAAATAAATATTCAAACACAATCCTGTCAAGCCTATCAATTGCCTTAGTTATGTAAAAGCATTAGTCATCAGATTTGCTAACGATATAAACCTGGCTAGATATAGCCCTATTTTTAATTACGCTAACTACTTAAACTTAACTAAACCATAGCTTCTTCAGTGTTATTATTTTAATATCGCCGTGAATTATCAATCCAAAAGTCAAAGAGAGCTTAAAATCTTTAAATTCTTATTGTTCACAATTGGCGTGTTTGATCAATAACAGTAATGCCCCTATTTCCATGCATAAAATGCCTAATAAAATACTCAAAATCGGTTCACCTTTACAGATGAATACTAATTCGCTATCATTTTTTTATATTATTTTATCTTCGTGTATAAAAACCTTTTCTGACCTAGTTTAAATCTTTAGCATGACAACATGACTGAGGAAGTATCTAGTAGAGTCCCGAACTTTTTATGTATGGCAATAAATATTTCAGGCTTGCTTAACTAATTAAGGTGTCTTGTACTAAGACAATGCTAAGTGTGTGAGTGTGATTTGATCTTTGATCAATAGTCTAACGTTTATTTTTTATTAAAAGTAATAATATATTTTTACCTGGAAGTTAACTATCGCGATTATCTGGGAAGGAAAGAGAGAAACAAATATTGAATTAGTGATATGTCGATTTTCCTAATTTAAGTAACTATAAAAACTAAGATCAAGACAAGACAAGACAACTTGTAGAGCATTACGTTTCAAAATACGCGTTAGAATTTTTCATTTTCTAACCGAACGAACATGCTATGAATTACGGTTTGTTTTAAAGTAGCAAATTGGCGTTCTTCAGATTGTTTCTAGCACAGTCACTCTATCGACTCTATCTATTTCTATAGCAAAAAGAAAATATACTTATAACGATGAAGAGATTTAGATGGATCTTTCTTTCTGAAACCTATAAATGTAACTTATAATTAATATTGTGTAAGTAGTTATAAGTACAATTTAAGTTTGTTGTGTTAAACCTATTTGTCATGTTCCACTATTGCATTGGTTGTATAACTGTAATGATAGTGTGTAATTTGTAAAAATAAATAACTAAAAAAAATAAAACTTTAGCGCATTTAGCTACAGTTTATTTTTAAGTTAAAGTTTAAGTAAGTTAGCTTTTACTTAGTCGTATCGTTATCTTCTGCAATCAACAGCTAAATAAAATTATATTCAACCACTATTAAAATTTTTCGCCATTAAAAGTTCAAATTATGAATTAGGTACATAATTACCTAGATAGATTCAGTCTTCTATTCTTTTTTATTCTATATTGTGTATGTCGATTTCTGAGATATTTTGTGATATTAATAATATAATAATATTAATATTCTGGGACATTATTTAAACACGGCCATCTGATCCCAAACTAAGCAGAGCTTATATAACATATTTTTATATAATTATTGTGCCATCCTGTGAAGAATACAAAACACTTCTTGTATTTGATTTCTTTTGAATTTGTGTCCTTCCACATAGAAAATAAATAAATAGTATAATGTATGCTTACCTTTGAGCTTTCTCGTGTTTTCTTTGTGTGGTGTCTTTCTTCTGCACTTTCAAGTCATCTAAGCTCACGTCACTGAGTCCGAGAGCAGCCACTTGAGACTCCAAATCTTCCAACTTCACAGCCTGGGGCTTCTTAGGGTCCTCTACTGGCTTTGAGTCTTCTGGCTTGCTTTCTTGAGGCTTAACTTCCTCCGGCTTCGATTCTTCAGGTTTTTGCGGTAGTGACGCTACCTGGACGGAGGCCGGTGATGAGGTCGGTGGCTTAGGTTTGTACTCTGTATTGTATTCTTCTAAGGCTAAGTCTAGGAGATCATCCATGTCTCCAATAGCGGACAAAATAGACTCTGCAGGTGCGACAGCTATGACGACACCATCGATGTTGAGTCTGTAGTTTTCGGTTCCATTTTGGCGCTGGTCGTAATGCGTGTGTGCGGCATGATTGCAGTCAGGAGTAGGTGCGGACGCTGCTAAAGCTACGAGAGCTGCTACAAGTGCTACTTCGCACACCACTCGCCTGTAGTTGACCATCGCGGAAGCTTGCTGGGGAAGCACTGAGAACTGAACCTCGGCTGTGGCTGAGGGGCCCGCTATGTAACGTCTCCCCGCTGCATCTTTTATTTATTTGCCGAGATAGCGGTACAGCCGAGCTCCGACTAACCGCACGACCCGACGTTGTTAAACTGGTATTAACACAACAGAATTGTGTAATAAATACAGACAGGTACACTTGGTGTCGTCCGTTAGCTTTTATCATGCTTTTTTTAACTTTGATGACACATTTTTTGTGAACTTGTCGAACCTTATCAAATAGTTTGATCGGTTATAGCGTAATTGTGTCGATAGTTATTGGGTGGTTGGCAAAAATTTACTGTAAACACGGTGCTTTCACGTAAGGGTCGGCGTAACGAAAAATAACGGCGCAATCAGTGGAATTCAAAATGCGGTAACTGTTTGAAATTTGAATTATATTCCAATACAAAGTTATGGGTACTTTGAACTGAACTGTTTGTGTATCGTAAATCTGAAAGGTCAGCGTAAAGCATGAATCCATGATTGTACACAAATGTATAAATACATATACCTATGTATGTTATAAACAATCTAATGCATTTCCAAAGAGAGTAAGAAACTTTAAGAAATACCAGTTAGAGGTTTTTAAACCCACATATTTACGACTTCTGTGTCCGACTTGTTGAGGCGCCCAGGAGGCCACAGGGTTGATTCCCGTACCGAACAATCTTTATTAGTTTCGGAGTTTACTTCGATCAGGGACTAGGTGTTTCTAAGAGATAAATTACAGCTAGACACAGACCAAATAATCGTGCTCATCATATTAAGTTTTGTCTGGGATGGGGTTCGAACCCACGACCTCTAGCTTAGTAGTCAGGATTAATAACAGGCCAGTCGAATGAATGACAATCTGTTCCAGGAAGTCAGATATCAAATAGCATGTGATACGTGGTCTAACCATCTTGGTTACTATTTCTTTTTTATTGGTTTTAGATTAAAATGGCAGTCGCTGATTAATTCTAGTAGCCAGCCGCAACGGGATAGATTGAGAGCCGGCACTTTTATAAATAGAAACACAACAAAAAAGAAAATAGGAAAACGTATTTTGAAATCCGTTACACACGCGATATTATTTTCGGAATCGAATTGGTCGAATGTCCGGCAAATTACGTCCATTGCTGGGCAAAAGCCTCCCTAGACAATGGAGGGATGAGATGGCATATTGGTGAATCTAAGTTATGTCTGTTAGCTCCCAAATAAATGCTAAATCCATGCAGACTTTCAAAAGTTTCAGTTTTTTATTTGTTAAGGTTGTTAAGCTGTTGGCTTTTTACTTGTTGTTTTTAATGTTTAAATCGTGCGATAAGGTATGCTATCGGTATGGACCAGTATAAAGATATATTAATACATACAAATACATACAAGGTCCTTGCTTTTAAAAATATTACCTAAAATATATAAAATTATTACACACATTTTTTTTTAATGACAACGCCCACATTAGTTTGTCTATTACCTGTGTCGTGGGGTACTTTACAGACCTATAATAGACGGACACAAATTACATCCAGACTTTGATTAATACATACAAATACATACAAGTCCTTGCTTTTAAAAATATTACCTAAAATATATAAAATTATTACACACATTTTTTTTTAGTGACAACGCCCACATTAGTTTGTCTATTACCTGTGTCGTGGGGTACTTTACAGACCTATAATAGACGGACACAAATTACATCCAGACTCAGAACAACATATATGGGTCACACAAAGAGTTGTACACGAAGACCCGAAGAGGCGAGGCGGCTCTCTTAGCCGCTGCGCCACACGTGAAGACAAAGACTAACTAATACATACATAGACTCCATTTTTTAATTTATATTTAATTAATGGAAAATTCTGATATACATATATAACATGATTATAACATGATTATTTCAAAGAAATAATAATAATAACGAATAAAATAATTTCGGTATAATATTGTGACGAAAATGCAATTAGGTAATAATTTATAATTTCCTTTATTGTTCGATACGAAATGCTTTTGGAATAGTCCTCATATCGGTTTTGTTCTAATCAGTTGTGATTCAGAATTAAAGTCGATTGTTCGTTTTTTATAAATAGTAATCTTTAATTTAAGAGTCGTATCACATAATCAGCCTGATATCATCCACTGCTGGACATAGGCCTCCCCCAAATGTTTCTAAAACGTTGTGTTATCTATCAAGTACTCAATAGCCGCGCAACGGTTATGACGTAGCTGCTATGTTATAAGACTATTTTTATGCTGTGATTATTTATTTGATTGGTTTATTATTTTATTATAATTACTAGTTATAATTACTATAATAATTATATAATAATTTTACATCTTAAAACTATTAATAATCGATAGTAGGCTTTCAAATGGTTGTCACTGATAAAAATATAAATAGGGTAGGAGAATTATTAAAGAGGCATTCTTTGTACGACGGTAGATGAGAACGTTACTCTGTTCGATTAAATATTGTGTGTGGAAAATATCTCGGAGTTTTAATGTGCAGAACCTACGAGTGCGTAATAGTTGCCATTCGGAGTGGTTTGCCATAGTCACCGCGCATGCCATTCCAGTTGACGACCGTAGTTAGGTGCCCCTAGTACACAGGTGATGCTGCTGCCAGACTACCAGGGGGTTTGGGGTGGCCCTGTTATTATGTCTAGGCCGTAAACCACACGACTCAATGTAAGAGTTGGTGACCATTTGTTAATTATGGAGTTCTAGTGTAGCACTCACCTGGAACTTGAACTGTACATAATTTTATAAGATACTGTTCAGAGCGCAAGTTTCTCGTGCTAAGACAACCATTACAATAATATCTCGGGACAATGTCACACAGATCATCCTAGCCCCAAACTAAGCAAAGCTTGTACTATGGGTACCAGCCGACGATATACATACTTATATAGATAGGTAAATACTTAAATACATAGAAAACATCCATGACTCAGAAACAAATATTCGTGCTCATCACATAAATATTTGCACTTACCGGGATTCGAACCCAGGACCACCAGCTTCGTAGGCAGGAGCACTACCAACTAGGCTACGGTGACCGTCAAAGGTGTGTCGTCTTATATAGAGATATTCTCCATCATAAGAATGCACAAGAAGTAGTTTTGGTATAAGCTCAAACCTGTATACGTCATTATCATGATCAATGAGGCGCTCATAGCCAGATGCTCTCACCGATCCGTGATTGGCGTAGTTAAGCAATTAGGCGGTCAGTACATAGATGGGTGCCTACTAAATTTGTTTAATTTCTGAGTGTCTTCGTGCTTCGGAGGATACGTCAAGTAGTCGGTCCCGGTTAACGACTGTTGTCTACACATTAGGCAACAGTCGTTAAGCCATGTCAGAGGCCTAAAGGGCGGCTTGAACATCACTGACACTAGGGTAATTACTATCTAACCGACAAGTAAGTAGGACCCATCAATAATAGCACCTTCAAAAAAAGCCTCTTACTTAAGTCGAGAAATTTCAAAACACAAGAGAATTTATGATTGCCCCTAATGAATAAAATTAACCCATCTCTGGTATTAGCAATTCAATTGGTAGGTATACTTAGACACTTATGTTTATATATTTAATGGCTACTTAATATTCAAGAAGGGGCCATCGACTCGACCCAATAACCCGTTTACCGCGGCTACCAGGCCAGATATAACCGTCTAAGATTTGCAGAAAGCTGTAGTTTTGATTATAGATTTAGCTTTCGGTATAAGTACCTTGTAGACTAGCCGTAATATTGGGTTTTGCTGTTATAATGTTTAAGTTTAGTGGAGGTTTGGGTGTTTAAATATTTGTTACTCCATTACGCAAAAAAGACGCAACGGATTTGGATGAAATTCGGAATCGAGTTACCCTGAATTAACATCTACTTTCCACCGTGGGATTCAAAAGAAACTTTTTCGGCGCACGACCACTTTGTGGAGTCAATTAAGTGCGAAAGAATTTCCGATCCGGTATGATATTAGATCCTACTAGAAGCGAGCCTATTTTTTTCTTAAAACCGGTAACGCACTTGTGGCCACTCTGGTGTTACGAGTGTCTTCGGGTCGTGATCATCTACCATCAGGTGATCCGATTGCTCGATTGCCATGCTGTTCAATCAAAGATAAAAATACTAGTCTAGAACATATTATGATAGTGTAGGAGTGTTTGGAGATACACTCCTTATTTCCTCAGACCTGTAATAACGCTTACAGGAAGGCTATCCAATATGGCGAAGGGTAGACTAGGCACAGGACCGACACCATTACGTGAACTTCGAGCTGATACCTACTGAAAAGCTTTTTGTCCGATTAACACTTTTTGTCCGGACCCGGCATTAGGTCTCGGGATTAAACTGCAGTTGAACACGGCAATCACCACTGTCCATTTGACGCCGTGTTGGTGTATTCGAATGCTCCTAAGATAACTACCTACAATACCAACATGTAATTTACAAACAAATATCTCCATTATTATTAACTATTAGCTGTAATATGTGCCTTGATTTAAGTCTACACACTTTGATATTATTAAACTTAATTAATTATTAATTAAGTACTTGTACATGGTTGTCCGTTTCCGCGGCAGGTCAGCTGCAACCTGTTGAAGCGGCTTTCGCCTAACTGTATCTACCACCTACTTGCAGCATCGATAAACGGTAAAACGGTAACATTTTATCTTTATGCCCTTTTCTGTGTTAATTGTTCAGGGCTTACAATTAACCTAGTTTAATTTAGTGTAGAGGATAACTTTTGAAGTAATGACCTTCTGCTCGTATTTTTACAACTACGTCTACTACTTACTTATATTATTGTATCTTACTTGTTCCTTGTCCATACAAAGATTGTCTGGAAGAAATAGCTAAATAGCGAATCGACGCACCGATTGTGGCTGTATTTATTTATATCAATGTATTTTATGGTTTAAGACATTTATTCCTCAATTCCTCAAAAAGGAGATACAATATTCACTTACATGAAAAAAAGATTAATCGTTAAAAGCAAAAATACTAGACGCACACTTTTTTTTTGTGACCTATGGGCTGGACCTGTATACTGCGATCGCCAACCCGTCTGCCAAACGTGGCGATTATGGCACCCCACTCTTTGGGGAGGTTTTTCTCCAGCTGTGAACTTAATTTGGCCGACGTGATGATGATGATTATGATAGAATGGATATGTGCCTTGGTGCTTTTAGCTTACGTATCACCTACGAACCAATGCTTGAACTATGAACGCCTCAACGATTTTGGGATTTTTCGGTAAAAAGAAAACGTTCGTAGTATCAGCCCGAAGTCTGTCCGAAGTGCTTCAGAGAGCACATAAAACCGTTGGCCCTGTACGTGACGTCTTTCCGGGCGTGTCGCTAGTAGTCCCATCATCGGGTCATGAGAGTGATGGAATAGAAAGTGCACTATAATATGTCCCACGCAGATGGTTAGTCTCCATTGAGACTGGCCGCCGGGGCCGGAATTCGGCTAGGAGGACATTATTAAATAATGTATAGTATAGTTTTACAGCCCCAGCTCGTTTTACTATATGGAGTATTGACAATAACTTGATACGAGCTAGCTAAATATCATTGCTGTAATAAAATAAATTTTATAAATGTTTTCATACAATATGTACCTAAATATCTATGTTACTAGAAATAATATCTAATGTATACAACTATATTACTACAAACATGTTCGGACTATTTACAAGCGCTTTTTTAAAGTCTACGTGAATAAAAACCTTTTTTATTTATTTTATTTATTTATTTATTTAAGTCGATGGTTTTATCGGCTAAGTCAGGTATTATAATAAGTAACGGAGTTCTTCCATCCTGAGGGTGTCTCCATGTAAAAGTGTATTTATTACAGTTAACGTTACATTTAAGTACAGTTATTGAATAAGGAATCTCTCTCTGATCCGATCCTGTTCTAAGCGTAGATACATATAGTTTAGTAGGTACCTACGTGTGGTTTAGATATATTACGTTGATTGCTTCATTGGTCTAACGGTAGCGTATTCGCAGATAATGATGGTCTTGGGTTCAAATCCCGGGTCTAGCCAATAATGCCGATTTTTATGTTAAGAATAATTCTAAGCAGTCTGAAGAGCAGATGTCGGTGGTGTTATAACCTGATGCTTTGGCGAGCACGTTAAGCCATGGGTTTTGTACCTGACTTCTTTCCAGTCGTAGGTAGGTATTTTATTGGTCAATAAAAATTGGTCTCATGTTTTCCCGGCGCAGATCGCAGATCTCCAATGCGACTAGCCGGGCCGGACTTCGGTTGAGAATATCGGGTAGAATAGATGGTCATCGTAGCCTAGTTGGTAGTGCTCCTGCCTACGAAGCTGGTGGTCCTGGGTTCGAATCCCGGTAAGTGCAAATATTTCTGTGATGAGCACGAATATTTGTTTCTGAGTCATGGATGTTTTCTATGTATATAAGTATTTATCTATCTATATAAGTATGTATATCGTCGCCTGGTACCCATAGTACAAGCTTTGCTTAGTTTGGGGCTAGGATGATCTGTGTGACACTGTCCTTAGATGTTATTATTATTATTATATCTATTATTTGTATGGAATCAAACTACTCTATGGACTCTATTTACTGCGAAGGTATTTCTGATTCAGTATGACATGGCACCCTTCAAGAACCGAGCCTATTCCTTTGTTAAAGGCCGACAACGCACTTGCGGCTCCTCTGGTGTTGCGAGTATCCATGGGCGGCGGTGATCACTTACCATCAGGTGACCCACTTGATCGTGTTTGTCATCTTATTACTAATATAAGAAAAAAAATACTTGTATGGTCTGTGGATTAACACTCATATTTATTTAATGCTTCATACGTGTGTCTTAGAAACTCAGCACATTCCTGCAATAAAACGACTAAGCTATAAAGTAGGTAGCTTAGTCAGGTTAAGTGTACAAAAACTTGATGTGAAAAATTGTGTCTTGATAAATTCTAGATCCAAACTTTCTAGTAAGATATAGCTGTAAGAACTAGTCGCACTATTGCGACCAGTTCTTACAGCTATGATTTATTTATTCTCATATGTGTTTGTCGTAGTTTTATTACCTATGTACTTAAATTAATAGATTAATAATAATTATTATGATAGCTAGTTTAGATACAACATGTCACGTAATTAACGCACAGCCTCAAACACCCCAATTAGAATATTATGTTGTAATCATAATACATGCACTGAATTTTAAATTTAACATGTATATGCATTGTTATTTACTTAATTAGTTTATAGTTTATTTTTCTGTATTTTGTATTGAATGATGGAATTTGTATGAATACAAATAAAGCTGCGATTTAAAAAGTCTTATTACTTTGACGTATAGTCCATTTCAATTTGTTTTGACTGTACAGGGTTAATATGACAATAATTTCCGTAGTTTTAATTATTTTACTAAACAGCATGAAGATTATGAGGTAATTATTGCCCTAGATTTTGCCGGGATTTGCACCCAGGACCTCATTACGTGTGCTTACATCTCACTGCGCTATCTATTGTAAAGTGCCTATACTCGTACCTATCAATATGAATCAAGTCATATCTAATATTGATTAGATCACGGCGGCGCGGCTCCGATCATTTTGACACTTATATTTCCTATTCCTCCTGACACTGAACAAACTATATCTCTTATGTACAGACGCCAGCACATCAAGCTACCTCAATCTGTAAAATTTCCCCAATTGAAAGTCAACCTTAAGATTTTGTGATAAAGTTGAAAATCTATAAAAGAAATTTGACAGATTGGGGTAGCTTGATGTGCTGGCGTCTGTACATAAGAGATAACAGTAACTAACAGTCTTTTAATAAGACAACATCACCTAGACAGGTTAGTGGTAAGGACAAGTTTCTACAAACGCTATTGGTAAGGTTTTTAGGGTTCCGTAGCAAAATGGCAAAAAACGGAACCCTTATAGATTCGTCATGTCTGTCTGTCTGTCTGTCCGTACGTATGTCACAGCCACTTTTTTCCGAAACTATAAGAGCTGTACTGATGAAACTTGGTAAGTAGATGTATTCTGTGAACCGCATTAAGATTTTTATACAAAAATAGAAAAATAACAATAATTTTGGGGGGTCGCCATACATAGAACAGAAACTCAAAAAAAAAATCATCTTACCCATACATGTGGGGTGTCTATGGATAGGTCTACAAAAATGATATTGAGGTTTCTAATATTATATTTTTCTAAACTGGATAGTTTGCGCGAGAGACACTTCCAAAGTGGAAAATGAGTGTCCCCCCCTGTAACTTCTAAAATAAGAGAATGATAAAACTAAAAAAAATATATGATGTACTTACATTATCGTAGAAACTAACAACGAAAATTGGTTTGAACGAGATCTAGCAAGTAGTTTTTTTTAATACGTCATAAACCGCAATTTGCTTTCATTTAATCAACTGAAATACTTTCTTCTACGGAACCCGCTCGCACTTGGCCGGTTTTTTATTGTTTTAACTGTTAGCATTTATAAAGCAAAAAAATACCGTAGTGTTAACGCCCGGTTTACGTTTTGTTAAGTTGCAAGTGTATTATATAATGTGATTGATTAATAAACCGAAATTAACTAAACATGAAGATCAGGATTATTACGATGCCCAGTGTATTTGACCAGAATGGACCTGGGGGCTCCCGGCTAAGTTGCCGAACATCGTGAGCGTTCAAATAAATGAAGGATAAAAATGACTAAATGATTCGTTTAATCGGCTTCCATGAGCACATGTGACATCATAAATGGTCCGCAATCGATTTTCAACGTTGAAGCCGATTGAATGAATGATTTTATTCAGCCAGCCTTCTGAGCACGTTGCCCATAGTAGGTGGTGCGGATTCGTATTACGATGCCCAGTGTATTTGACCAGAATGGACCTGGGGGCTACCGCCTAATTCGCCGGTCATCGTGATCGTGATCGGCGTTCAAAAAGATGAAGTTTAAAAATTACTCAATTTTGGCGTGGTTGGTAGATAGGTACGCTGCCTTTCACGTCGCAGGTCGTGGGTTCGATTCCCACCCGGGACAGATATTTATGTGAATGAACATGTTTGTTTGTCCTGAGTCTGGGTATAAAACATCTATATAAGTATGTATTTAAACAAAAAATACCTGATATAGTAGGTATATCTGTTATCTGCATGGTTAACGGCATAGTATGGTTACCATAGTAAAAGCCCTGCTTAGTTTGGGATCAGATGGCCGCGTGTGAATAATGTCCCAGGATATTATTTTTTATTATTCGTTCAATCAATTCAGCTGCAGCAAAAATATTACTTAGACATCATCCAGATCCAGATCGTAATTGATTCGTATCGGGCCACATTCCAGCAAATCGTTCAGTTGTGTCAGATAACAGGAAGCTACTGCAACGGTACTGCGGTTGACTCGGAATCCGCCTTGTTAGTTAGATACTTAAAGACTGGATCATGTACCTACCTACATACAGGTGAAATCATTTATTACACCAGCTATGCGAAAATAGTTCTTATTTTCTTCGTAATAAAGACGCTATCAGAATTAGAGTGTATCCACAGACTTGCCATCAACAACATATCTATTTATTACTATCAATAGTTTCAATGAATCTATTTGAAGATAAAATTGTACCTATCGGTCGAACAGTTGCGACAAATAGTTAGGCGGGCAAGAAACAAGCTTTATATGCCCTGATTGTCTGTTTCTTACCTCGGCACGAGGCAATGGCTTAACCGATAACAACCACGATTTCCGATTCGGGGGTACCTACTAGCTCAAATTTAAAACTGTTGTATGCATATCAGAATTGAAGGTTCCCCCATGAAACACTGCAAATATACATACAAGCCATTTGAGATATACCTACCTTTGAGACCACATATAGGTAAGTTTATTTATAAATAACATTATAATAATTAATAGTTCCTAAAGATATATAGATAAAAATTAAAAACTACATTAAACCTACATAGATATAAAATAAACTAAATCTAAACAGCGTCAAAAAGAATCCTCATCGTTGTCGGGGAACGTACCCAGAAGACTGGCAGCATTGCACCTTGCATTGACCTTTGATGACTATAACCGAAGTACGCATACTGTGCACTTCGATTAGCGTTTATGGATGTTTACCCATACAGCACTAAACACTAATATGTCATTATAGGTCTGTGTATAAAAATTTACAGCCTCACATAGTTGTAGTCGTCTTCTTGGAGTTATCAGAAGATCACCGTTACTGTAATTATTTACTGAGGTAGGTGACTTTTCTTCGCTTGTACATACGGATAATGTTGCATACTTCCTGCCTAAGAAAAGACAGTAAATTTAAGGATTATTTATGATTGTCGAGATTTTGATTTCTTTCTTATTTTACAATCGGCACCTGTCATAGCGATGGACGTGACAACAGCAATGTGAGTAAGGCTTAATGGAATACCATAGCGGTTTTAGGCCGGGACTTCACCAAAGTGGAGACGAGACGAGCAGAGAGATGTTTTTTAAACAACGAATAGAATTGTGTTATTGACACATCTCTCCACTCAGCTTCAGTGAAGATCGCTGTGCAATATTGTGTGTAATATTTGTATGGCATGATGGAAGCAGAGATGTGAGCTATGCGCGGACGACGCGCAGTGGTGACGAGAGATGTGAGCATCTCCGCTTTGGTGGAACTGAAAAACATCTCTTCTCGCACAGCACACACCTCAGTGCCTCTAGCACGAGTTCCTGCAGTTTACTTATTCGATCACACGTACAGTTTCGTCCCATACAGAATGTTAGTTCTTAATAGTTTCCGCGAGAGGCGCTGGTGCCCAATGTATGGGAGGTAACTGTACGTGTGATCGAGTAAGTAAACTGCAGGAACTCGTGCTAGAGGCTCTGGTTTGGTATACCGGCCAAAGACGCCAGTCTGTTCCTTTCTAAGTTTTAGCATTATTCGTATTGCAAAAGCGTAAATTTACCTAATCTCAAAAATGGGAAATCATAAATTAATCGTCCACAGGTCTCGAACCAGCAACCTCTACCAATCTGGGGAAGGTGATCTGCGTTAAGCTACGAACGGTACATGCTGGCAGATCATATTTATGAGTCCCTTCCAATACCCTTTTTCGTAGGATCTAGGTGTTATCCAGTGGCTTTGTTTTCTAGAAACATATTCGATAAAGAATCCTCTTCAGTTAGTTAGTTTGTTAGTACCCTAAACCGGCGAGCATGTATGAAGAATATAATGACAGTAATTGAGGCAAAAAAGGCGTGTCCCAAAATCGTGACGGATGGAAATCCGTTGTCTCTGCCTACCCCTCTGGGAAACAGGTGTGAGTCTATGTATGTATGTTCAGGGCCTCTAGCACGAGTTCCTGCACTTTACTTACTCGATCACACGTACAGTTTCTCCCATACATTGAGCACCAGCGCCTCTCGCGGAAACTATTAAGAACTAAAATTCTGGTGCTCAATGTATGGGACGAAACTGTACGTGTGATCGAGTAAGTAAACTGCAGGAACTCGTGCTAGAGGCCCAGTTAGTTGTATGAGGCCACGTTTGGAGTTCCGGCTATAGAATTATTCGACAAAATTGCGGTCGTTTAACAATATTAGATGTATTCTTCTTTGTTCATTCTTCGATGTATTTTTTCTAGATATTTTATATTTTTATTTTATGATTTATTTTCTTTTAGTTTAATATAGTAGTTTTTAAGTTTAATAGGTGACTTATCTGCCACGTTCCTTCCAAAGGATAGTAAATGTGCAAACTTGTGAGGGCATTGGTACCCATAACACAAGTTAAACCTTACCTTGGGTGCTTATCTACATCATAAAAAAGGATTTATTGTAAGTGGTTATTGTACAATTATCTGGGAAATAAACTTATTATTATTATTATTCTGAATGGCACGACCATCTCGGACAGAAGACGAACGCGTCATGGTGGTAATCACATTGGGATATTAAAACAAACGATTAAAATTGAAAAACTTTATATAAGAAACATTATTATGGATAACATTTAAACATAGATTAGAGTAGACTTGTAAGGTTATAAACAAAATGCTTTACGGTAACACAAAAGAAACAAGTTTGTATTTTGCTGGAAGACTAATCCTTGTTCTTCTATGAATAGAAGGTTTACAAACACAATATAAAAAGAGGTTCTGCTAAAAATAAGTATCTACGTGTACTTTCCTGTTAATAAAATAAAAAGAATATCACAAATACAGCGCTAAGTTCGCAACAACAAAACGTCCATTATAGTAGGGCTTGATGCAAAATTGAGACGAAATTTACCACGTTGAAATAGAAGCCGCGTGGTTTCTATATATTGGCAGAGGAGGCCAATAGTCGCTGTGGAGAATCCTTTTCTTCTCACTCCCATTCCTTTTAAGTTTGTTCGTAAGATCATCGTCCAAAACAATCCTAGTATGAGTTAACAAAAAACTAAAGGTACCAGTTCGAGCTGTCGACGGGCATGCAGCGCTATGATTGGTTACTTCGTGATGGCGTGATAATTTTAACCAATCAAGAAGCTTCGTTCCCATCGATAAATCGAATTCGTGCATAAGTTTAGTTTCGTGAAACGTGGCAATACCATTTAATAACTTCTTTATTAAAAGGCATATAACTAAACATTTAGTTTTCTGTTTAATACTCCTAGTAAAATATAATAATGCAATTGAACCAGTATCATTTGAGAATTAACACATTTTATTGCAATGAAATAGTTGTGGATTAGGTACATAACCACTATGAACGTACGGCTACATATCAACCTATACATTTCCAATATAAGCTGACCTGTCATTGTATAGAAATCCTATACAACGCGATATCAGCTTATACTGGACTGTATAGCTTGATGTGTAGCCGTGTGTAGCAGATTTATGTATGACTTATTTAGGAAGGGGAAATTGACCCCACAGCGAACACTGGCAACATTTCCCTCTACAATGCATAAGTGAGAACTCCCTCATCAACTTTGGTAAACGACTCACGCCGCACAACGCGCCTCTAATATCTAAAATATCATCATTAAAGAAATACATTTTCAAGCACTAAATTAACACATTATTATAACAAACATAGTTATTCCGTAAGGCACTTGGGAAGACGATTTTAATACAGTATCATACAAAGGCACTTACATTCTACAGACTAAGCTTATTGTACTTAAAATAAAACAATATCAGTCAGAGTATAAACAAAATATCCAAATGAGGTATTAAAACATAACATAAAATATATTCTATGAACTGAAATCAATGATCTAGAAACCAAACGTGCTAATAATAAACGTGCTAATTTTCTCATAGTTGTATAAAAACAATCGACTCGAGCATCCTCAAACATCCCTGATGCACTACAAAAGCGGGGCAACCCCATCAATATCCTGAACGCATTATTAAAGTTAAATTTAAGTACAAACGGATACCATATGTAATTAGCACGTTTGTCTTGTGGACCATTGAAATTTATTTAAGACCGAAATGGACTAATCCCAATTCCGTCTTTAAATCCATCTGCAGCCATTTAAATACATTGTATGACATACATAATGCCATAAAGGAACCACGGGTCTCCGGACCCATGTGCGTTAACTGCTCCGCCACCGCACCGTGGTTCTCACATTCGAATTTATTAATTCGCGTCTGAGAACCACGGTGGCGGTGGCGGAGTAGGTTCATTTCGATTGCCACCTGTACTTAAATTTATACAATTTATTTTAAACTTTTCTGAAACTTGTTTTCAGTTCAGCATGTTTAAAATGATAGAAGTAATAAATGAAATCATATTTTAAAAACTATGATTTAAAAAGTATTCAAATTATTTTCGTTTAGTTTCTTATGTATAAAGAAATAAATTATCAATTTTGTTGCTCATACGTAATTAATATCAGTTATCATGTGACTTGGAATATATGGCGTTAATGTGGTACCATTGGTTATGATGAAGGTTGGAAAACTACACTACAAATTAATCCTTCTAGATTATATAATAGTGTCAAAACTTAACACATGATCTTCAATAATAATTTGCAACCTCATGAGTGGCGCCATCTTTTATAGCCATAATAAAAGTTTATGTATATTTCTGTCCTTCTCATTCATTACTAAATATATGTTATAGTCATTTTAAATTAATCGAATTAGGATTATTTTACTGCTATCTCAACTTACTCTAACTAAATCTCTAACATGACTTCTCTTACGTTATCTTAGTATGTTGACTACTACTGCGTATAGTTGCAAATTTACTTACACCGGTTGGCGTGGTTGATAAATGCTTGCCTTTACACGCCGCAGGTCGTGGGTTCGATTCCCACCCAGGCGGGCTACCGGCTTAGTCGCCGAACATTAGGATAGTGATCGGCGTTCAAATAAATAAAGGTTAAAAATGATTTAATCAATCGTTAAATCGGCTTCAATGAGCACATGTGACGTCATAAATGGTCCGGATTCGATTTTCAACGTCGAAGCCGATTTAACGATTGATTAAGTCATTTTTAAACTTTATTTATTTGAACGCCAATCACTACCCTGATGTTCGGCGACTTAGCCGGTAGCGCCCCTGGACAGAGATTTGTGTGCATGAACATGTCCGTTTGTCCTGATTGTGAATGTAATAATCTATATAAGTATATTTTACAGAAGAAAAGTAGTATCTACATATACTACTTTTCTTTTATAAAACATACTTATATTTATTATTACATCCACACTCAGGACAAACAGACATCAGTTATCTGGTTTCTATAGTACAAGCTCTGCTTAGTTTGGGAATAATGTCCCAAGATATTATTATTTGCCACTATATGCAGTAGTTCCAAATAGGAGTAATTTTAACTGTTGTACTTGTCACTGAATTCGTTTACAATCGTATGGAGTATGTGCCTGTAGTACCCGTCGTGGTGCCGCACGCGGTAGAGCGCGGTGCTGAGGTAGCGCTGTGTGGCGGCCGCGCACGCCGCGGGCGCGAGTCCTAGCGAGCACACCGAGCGGGACGCGCAACATATTGTCACTGCTTGGCGCCATATGCGGGAATTCACTGCAATACGAAAATAAAACTAATTCACTACCAAGTATTAATTTAGCGATTTACCTTCGAAAAAAAAGTATAAGAAAACATGGACAAAGGCCTCTCTCAAGGATGCCCGCATCCAGCGGCTTCCCGCGACCCGCACAAGATCTACGGTCCACCTTGTCGGGAGCCTGCCCACGCTGCGTCTTCCGGTTCGTGGTCGCCCCTTGAGAACCTATCTGCCCCATCGGCCGTCGATTCTACGAGCTATGTGCCCTGCCCACTGCCACTTCAGTTTGGCAATTCTTTGGGCTATGTCGGATACTTTAGTTCGCCTGCGGATCTCAGCATTTCTGATTCGATCTCGCAGGGAAACCCCAAGTATAGCCTTTTCCATTGCTCTTTGCAAAAACATTTACTTGCAAAGATTTGGGGTACTTTTACCTCTGTTCGACATAATTATATACTACTTGCTGAAATATTACCTTGTGACAGACGAATAGAGTGGTGCCATGACGAACAGACCGAAAAGGTTTTTTCGTGACATTTGTGTAAAAATAAATGACTATAAGAGCTGTTGAAGAGTTTTCTGACCTATAAAAAATAACATTACCTCCGCGTACCATCCCATGGGTGTCGTAAAAGGCGACTAAGGGATACATCAGTGGGGCAGCAGCGCTATCTGTGTACTAGGTACCATCCAACTGCGGTTACCAACACGCGTTCCGAACGCGGTGACAACGGCAAATCCTTCCAAATGGCAACGTTACAAAAACCTTTGGGGACGCCTATGATCAGCAGTAAACGATGTCAGGCTGATGATGATAAACAGCTTTTGAATGAAGTATGAAAACTTATGAATCTAAGTTTGATGATCAACAAACACAATCTGCCCATGAAACTAAACAAATAACAGAAAACAGATATTACAGGTGAGCCGCGTTCAACGAGCGGTAAGTTGCTACCTGTTACCACAACTAGCTCAATATCCCTTTTTCGTTGGAGAAGTGAGCGCAGCAATAGAATGCGCTGTGAATTTACCTAAGCCTAACCAATAAAAACTGAGAATGCGATACAAACTCTGTAATAGTCTAAAAAAAGCAAATACTGGCTGGCAAAGTCTAATTATCTTGTAGATAACAAAACAATTGATTGCTTTTTGTTTTAAAAGAATAAAGATTTCCACAGTTCTATTCTTACCGAGGTGGTAAGAATAGAACTGTGGAAATCTTTATAACTAACAATGC
The DNA here is from genome assembly GCA_951640165.1 of Pseudoips prasinana. Classification (NCBI taxonomy): domain Eukaryota; kingdom Metazoa; phylum Arthropoda; class Insecta; order Lepidoptera; family Nolidae; genus Pseudoips; species Pseudoips prasinana. Next base: position 9,394,678 of record OX621241.1, on the reverse strand, counting down.
TTAACTCTCATGTTCTTGTTTAAAAGCAACTATACTTACAAAAGTGTTGCATATCCACATCGCAGTGCTGGAACAGTTGCTGTATGGTCGTGGCGCCTTCAACAAGCGGCACGTTACTCCCCGTCACCAGCAAGGTGTTCGCTTTCATTGCTTTTTGTACCACCTCTTCTATTTGAGCCTTGAATGTCTGAAACAGCATAATACGTATTTTTTTTAATGCTGATATGCAATCACTTAATCGCCGTAACACATGTTACGGCGTTAGGTAAAGCAAGTGAGTCCCCAATTCCCAAAAACGTGAAAAAAACGTGCGCGAGTCCGAAGTCTGCGCACGAAGAGTTCCGTACCATTATCTTTCAACGAGAAAAAAATTCACGTTAGTTGTATGGGAGAGCTCTTAAATATTTTTTTATTCTTGAAGTTATTCTTCTTTTGGCGCGATGGAGAAAAATGATGAGAGTGAATTTTTACGATGCGCGCGCACACCGACACCAAAAAATTTAACAGCATGAAGTTAGTTCTAGGTGGTACGACAGTGAATTTTTACGATGCGCGCGCATCGTTAAAATAACAGCATGACGTTAGTTCTAGGTGGTCTGAAAATTGATAACTATGTTCAAGTTGTATATTAAGAAGCATAACTTCTAACGCGTGTACATAAGTACACACAAGTTTTTTTTTTAGTATTTCTTGTTATAGCGGCATCAGAAATACATCATCTGTGAAAATTTCAACTGTCTAACTTTCACGGTTCATGAGATACAGCCTGGTGACAGACATACAGCGAAGTCTTAGTAATAGAGTCCCGTTTTAAATGGATGTGCGAAACCTAACCCCTATTACAAACTAGCTAACTTGACTTCGCCCGCGTGGTAGTCGAAAACAGACATCGAATAGGTTAAAAGGAGCCTATTCTGTGTTACCTATGGTTTAGGACTTCCCCCTATCGCCGGAAACAAAAATATAAGCAGATATTTTTTTAATTTGATCATGTTTCTTACAAACTTTCAAAGCCTACTTTAAACACGGTAAATCTTAATATTCAAACATGTCATATAAATACATATGCCAAGTCTGAAATTAATCAGACCAAGAAAACACGTTGTTCCATACTAAAATTGTACTGTACACTCCCTGAGGGGTTGAATTTACAAAAATCCTTTCTTAATGCACACTTGCCACGTAAGGAGTTTTCAGCTGTGCGTTAATTGATGAGTTAGGATGTTTTATTTGCTTATATATACGTATAGAATAGAGTTTTAAGTAAGTCTAAAGGTTCAACTGCGGTACAGTCGACGCTACGTCAGTAGGTACACTTGCACTGCGATAATCGCCTTTACTGCCCACGTAATTAGATGCGGCCAAGGCCGAAGTGGAGACGACGTGCAAAACTATAATAATAATATCCTGGGACATTATTTACGCACGGCCACCTGACCCCAAACTACGCAGAGCTTGTACTATGGAAACCAGATAACTGATATACACATACCACTTCTCTTTTGTAAATACATACTTATGCAGATAATTACACCCAGACTCAGGACAAACAGACATGTTCATGCACACAAATATCTGTCCTAGGTGGGAATCGAACTCACGACCTCCGTCGTGAAAAGCAAGTATTGGCCAATCACGCCAACAGGCCCGTCGTTGACAATACTAACTTTAGACTTCGGTTTTGTAACAAGGACTCAAAGAATATTGGACGTAATAATAATATCTGGGGACAATGTCACACAGATCATCCTAGCCCCAAACTAAGCAAAGCTTGTACTATGGGTACCAGGCGACGATATACATACTTATATAGATAGATAAATACTTAAATACATAGAAAACATCCATGACTCAGTAACAAATATTCGTGCTCATCACACAAATATTTGCAGGACCACCAGCTTCGTAGGCAGGAGCACTACCAACTAGGCTACGGTGACCGACAAATGAGTCTTTTTCTTACATGTTAGTTATTTACCTGATTATCTGGATTCATATTTGTGTTAGGTTTGTTTTCTTCCTTTAATACATGTAGCCAATATGATGTGGGAATATGCTGTAAAAATAAATACATTTTTATTTTACATAGACTCACGCCTGTTTCCCAGAGGGGTAGGCAGAGACAACGGATTTCCATTTGTCACGATCTTTGCATACTTCTTTTGCCTCGATTACTGTCATTATATTCTTCATACATGCTCGCCGGTTTAGGGTACTTCTGACCTGCCCTTTCTTGAGAACATCTCCAATTTGGTCAGAGAATGTTCGACGTGGTCTTCCCCTTCCGGTTGTCCCATTCACCCAGGCCAGGTATACTTCTTTTGTCAATCTTCTTTCATTCATCCTTTCTAAATGGCCAAACCATCTCAGCATGCCTTTTTCAATCTTTGTGACTACATCCTCTTTCACACCACAACGCTCTCTTACATCAGTATTTCGAATTCTGTCTCTCAAAGTCACACCACACATACTTCTCAGAGCTCTCATTTCCACTGCATTTATTTTACTTTCATTCTTTTTCTGCCATACCCAACTTTCACTTCCATACATTAAAGTTGGCACTAACACTCCATCGTGCACGGCTAGTCGGGCCTTCTTTGATACTTGCCGGCTACTCATAAAGGCGTGTAGTGCCCCATTCACTCTGTTCCCCGCATTTACTCTTCTAACAATATCTTTTTCATATTTCCCATCTCTCGTAAACAAAGTTCCCAAATATACAAACTCATTCACCTGTTCGACTTTCTCTCCTCCAATCACAATATCACACGCTGTCGTGTATTCATCCCTCTCAAATACCATTACTTTCGTCTTACCTACATACATTTTCATCCCTTTCCTTTCAAAGGATTCATACATATTTGTTACCATCACCTGCAACTCGTCCGCCGATGATGCAAGTAAAACTTGATCATCAGCGTAAAGCAGACATTTGATGAGTAACTCATTCATCCTTACACCGCATTCACTTTCTTTCAAATCTTTTAAACAGCTATCCATGAATAGGTTAAACAACCACGGTGACGCTACACATCCCTGTCTAACACCCTTTTGGATGCTAAACCACTCGGTGTATGACCCGTTAATCCTCACGCAAGCTCTGGAATCCCTATAAAGAGATTTCAGTGCTTGAACAAGGTTGTCGTTCAACCCATACATGGACAGTACCGACCATAGTTCATTCCTCAACACTCTATCGTAGGCCTTTTCTAAGTCTACGAAGGCACAGTAGACCTTTTGGTTTTTGCCCAAAAACTTCTCTACTATACTTCGCAGAGAAAAGACCTGATCCGTGCATCCCATTCCTTTCCGAAAACCCGCCTGTGCATCCCATATTTTCGCATCGGTTTCTTTCACAACTCTTTCAACCAATACTTTTGCATACAACTTACCAACGACGCTGAGCAGACTAATGCCCCTATAGTTTTTACAGTCTTGCCGTGAGCCTTTCCCTTTGTAAAGAGGTACAATGACAGCCTTGCACCAATCACTTGGCACTTGGCCGGTGGTATAGCATAGATTGAAAAGGCTGTACAGCTGATTTTTATTTTGAAATAATATATACTGTAATTTCAATGTTTTGTGACAATGAAATTCTTGGAATAAATTAGGTATGTTAATTTCGTTAAGAGACCAGTGATAGCAAAATCTGCTTGACCTAGGCGAGCTTTATATGAGTAGCCGCAAAAGTAAATTCATTTGTAGGCATACCATCTGAATATATGGAACACACTACTAATGTCTGCAAATGACTGAAACAGCGTAGCTCTAGTTGCTTTTTATAATAAAAATAATACATTTGGACGACCAATAAGATTCGAACAAGCATCCACTAGAAATAGCCTCCAATTATCATCTGCTTTTCCAATTAAAATACGTGGAATACCGTATGATCATCGAAATTTGTTATTCTCTTTCTAACATATTCTACAGAGGATGGTGGTGCCATCTATCCGTATCGCTCAGCAATTGCTGCAAAGACTGATTGATTATTCCATATTCAACAATAAGGAAAAATTACTTACATTAGTATCCGCCAGCATCAGAATCCGATGCACATGTGGCTGGTCTGTAGTATCAGGGGACAATCTGTTAACACAGTCGGGATACATCTCAGCTAATACCACACTGTTCTCACCCCCCAGCTTATGTTTCTGTTGTTCCTTTACGGCCAAGTCATCTAGTTTGTCATAGATTGTTGATGCTATTTTAGGTTTTATACCTGTAATAATAGTTTAAATAAGTTTGTAATTTTACAATATTTTACCAAATCTTCTGGTTTTGTCGTAGTTATTTAAAATGGCCTCAATTCACAGAAATACTAAATTTATACGAAAGGCTGCCGTATTTGCCCCCGTAATTTTTCTACTGTACCCTGCAATTCTGCAATGAAGAGCCTCGATATTACATAGTTTAGGTGAAGTCCTATAAAAAATGGACAGTCATTCAGGGTTAGTTTAGTTTTTTCAATAATACTGTTTTCAGTTTTTAGCAATATGAAATATATTTTATGTATATAAGTTGAATGATAATTAAAGACATTAGTGGATAAAGGTTTTATGTAACCTATTTGCGCTGTCCAATTATATGACGTAGACTTTATGTACTGCGACAAAAAGTCGAATAGCAAAAATCGTATACATTCACTGATATTATATTATATATTTTCCACCAAATATATATATATATATTTGGTGGAAAAAATGCAGAATAAATTTGTTAGATACCTTTATTTTAAGCAATACGGAGTTTACCCTTATTTTCCACTTATGTATCCAACCCTCTTTGTTATAGGGATGGTTGGATATTATAAGCTGGAGGTACGGCGTGACTTAGCGTTAGCAAGGTATTTATTCGAAGTATTTCGAGGTAGGTTTAATAATCCTAGTATACTAGACTCAATGAGGCTGCTCGTTCCAAACACCAGGTTGCGGCAGGCGCCGAGGGCACGGCTTTTTGACGTCTCGGTGGCGCGTATTGGCACATTGGTATATTCGCACCGGGGTGGCGAGAGGCATACGCGTAATAAACAGCGCCTCACAAAGAGTGGACATTTTTAATTGTTCATTGGCGGAATTCGTGAGGGTGACTCTGGATTTACTTAGTAATAATTAGTAATATTGTTCGCATTATCGCATTGGGGCAAAACCTGTCATGATAATGTTTAGTAGTTTAAATAAATAAATAAATATTATTGTATATATAAAATGGAGAACATTTTAAACTGCGTATACAAAATTTCAAGACAATCAGATGAGTAGTTAAGGCATGATAGTGTAATAATAACCCAACACTCCTATCACATTTTATTATTAATTGTATAGTAATTTTGAAGCATTTTATATTAATTCGCGTCGTATTATGTCGGACCTTATGTGTAAAGCGATAGTTGCGACTCATTATGCTACCATAATACTATTATTTTACCACCGGGTCCAATGCGCCCCAACTGAGAGACCCAGCGAAACAAATTCAGCGGGTTCATCTACTACCGTTTTCAACATGGTCCACGTGTGGACATATACACATACAGATTTTTTTCTGCTAACATAATTTATTTCTACTATTTGAAATATTATTATTACTTACCTCATAACTTTAATGTTAGCATGAAACAGGAACAGTTGGTTAGATATAATAATTAAACATTTCTAAATAGCAATTGAATGCTTTGACAGTAGGGCTGGCAACATACTAGAAAGTTTCTACCGCCCATTAAAAATGCCTGGTAGACGCATTAGCCACAATAGTAATGTTCAGGCCACAGAACTGTCCTATCTGTTGACATTATTGTCACACTTCAATACAAAATCATATGGTGAGAAATTGTGACAATGTTATTGATATATCAACAACCTTCAACAACAACAGCACAATACCCATTCAAAAGGTTCCCACAGACTTGCTGGCAGCTTAGCGGTCGAGTTTTAGCCGCCAGGGTCTGCCACCGCGCCGCCGGCGTACGACATAGAAAGGCAGTTGTATTTGTGTTAAAAATTCCCACACACATTGACGTTCAAAATATTCAGAACTGCCATTTACGCCTCACGTGATGCGCTAGCGGTGGTGGTGGTACGTTATTTTGTACTGCACGCCCAGTTTAATATGCAACATTATTTTTTTATTAACTAACAATTATTGTTAAAATCAAGATAACTTAATTTATAAAATATCCAAAGAAGATGTATATTTGCACTGCACTTTTATTTATTTATGTTTTATTTTAATTGGGATTACTCCCTCCCTTTTACCCACCAGTACAATTCCAGTAAGGATCAACAGTGACACACAATGAAATGACACAGAGTGGTGAGGCTAAGGCATGTCCTGGGGAAAACTGTCTTGGATACCACAGCAATTTTATCAGAAAGTTACAAGGAGTTAGTCAAAAGTAGATAATAGAGTTTTTAAAGATTTCCCAATAATACAATTAAGTATTTTTTTATATTTATAAAACAAGTTACCAAAATATTCTGCGGCAACCTCAAGATCTGCATCCTCGCTCCATGCCAATATAATCTGCATGGTCTGTAAGATGGAGCACTGAAGGCGGATGAAGAAGGAATCAGTCCTGATCGGCTGTCGTTTACCACAACCTTCACAGACCCAGTGCATTCTGTAATTATATAACAATACTTCATTGTTTTGTAAACTTAGGTATACTTAGTAGTCACCGTATCCTAGTTGGTAGTGCTCCTGCCTACGAAGCTGGTGGTCCTGGGTTTGAATCCCGGTAAGTGCAATTATTTGTGTGATGATCACAAATATTTGTTTCTGAGTCATGGATGTTTTCTATGTATGTAAGTATTTATCTATCAATATAAGTATGTATCGCCTGGTACCCATAGTACAAGCTTGGCTTAGTTTGGGGCTAGAATGAATTGTGTGACATTGTCCCTAGATATTATTATTATATTAAATATTATTATTCTAGGTAGCTGATGGGAAGGAGAGTGTGGGTTTCATTCCAATATGAACCCACAGCAAATACTTCACAAAATCTTTTTTGTAAGAAGAGGCATGCAAATGGTGACTAAAAAACACTAAGAAATTTTTTTGAGAAAAGAAGAACTAAGGTTCCATTATACAAAACCATGTGCCATTATTACTGAATACACTCCAGGTGGTATCATTATTCCCTTATCCCATAGGGTAAGGTTGTCAGAGTTCATTGGGAAGGAGAAAGTTTAATAATGCATGTGTGATACTATTGTATCACAAGCATCATCGGTTACTAATTGCTTACCATCAAGTGGGCCATAAGCTTGGCAGTAATAAAAAAAATGAAGCTTAACAAGCTTTAGCCTAAAACATCCATTCATCATCATCATATCAGAATGAAAGACACTTGCACTGCTGGACAAAATTGCCGGTCTTGTGCTATTCGCATCTAGCAGTTAAACATCCATTAAATTTTATTTATTTATGTATAATTTACCAACCATAAAACTTACTTATCTTTAACTCTGCCAGTCCTACAAACAACATGGCAGTCAGGGTTGTTTGCAGGACATTTGACAGTGACAGGAAGCAGCCCAAATGACTGCAGTCTCTCCACCATCTGACATTCTAGTCTTTGCCCTCCATTATTGTTAACAAACTCTTGGTATAGCTCAAAATTCCTGAAAGTCACAAAATGAATATCATTCATTAAAAGCCTAGATAATACATAAACAGTAAAATATAGAATTCTAGACTGTGGGACGGAATGGATTTATACAAAATATAACATATAAACAGTGTTTGAAACTTTGGTTGAAAAAAGTGGTTTAATTTCTGAGTGTTTCCAAGGCTCAGAGGTCATGTTACACTGCCAGTCTCAGTTGTTGTCATTAAATAACAGATCATAAGCCATGTCCGAAGCCTAATGGGTGGCTTTAACAACTCTGACACCAGGGTAATAGTTTGTATTTTTATAAATTACTGTATACCATTAGAAAATATGATGCAGTAAAGAATATGAACAACACAAAAGTAGCAGTTACTGTTGCTGCTGATGACTTCATGTCTACCCAGATACCCATAGTGTGATATCCTATGGTAAATTCAGGGTGCAGCCTATCACAGCACAGTACAATTGAACAAAAAGTTTCTATCGCTGCAGTATATATATGGTGCTGGCACTTAAAGATAGACAAGGGTCCACAATCTAGGACTTAGCTAGAACGATAGGAATTGGGCTAAGGAAAAAGATTTATATGATAAGGACACTCACTTGGGACATGTGTTAAATGGAAGACCAGTATCTAATACTTCGGCCTTTGTATTTCTATCGTATGTGGTCGAATCAGCTTCCATTTTTGCACCTCTCGACGAAAGAAACTTATATAACTACATCGGTATCGTGAGTAATTAGGTAAAAACGAGTATTTACAAAGGGAAAATGCGTTTAAGCAAGCTTTAAAAACAATTTTTGTTGTCCATAACAATTTCAAGAAAAAGTTATAATCTTTTACAACTTAAAACAAATTAACAAAAAGATTATCTTCTTTATATGAGTTAGGTATTCCTGCGATTCATATAATTACAATCCTAGTTTATTATTCTTTGTTTGACTAACATTGAGTTTGATAATAAAATCAACATGATTGACAACCATGACTATGGGTTACAAATAAAACAATTCTCTGATTCCCTCTCTGATCCCAATTCCCTGATTTTACAACAAATTCCCATTACCATGTTGGAATTATACTGATCTGGGATAACTAAAAGTCATTAGAAAAGCCATATCTTGAAATACATTTCTACCTGAATTTGTCTGTAACTTACGCAATACGCAAAAATAGTGTTGATGTGATTCATAAAAGTTAAAGTTCATGCCACCAAAGCCTCCAGAACAGTGAACAGGAGATAAACATAGAACTGAAACTATATTAAAATATATTATATATTATATATGTGGTGTATTATTAAAGTGTATTTTATAAATCATTAGCCCTACGCAATTTGTTTTAGATACTTGGGAAAAGAAAATATTTATTGGCAATTCTATATGTCACAGAATAATTATCGTCTGTGATTTAAAGTGTCATGCACGTTTCTTGTCTTGGTTTTGAGTTGATTCTTGTCCGGTTTTGTGCGGGATTTATTTACTCAAATTGTTTGTGAAATTTGTGTTTACTTATTATTTTTTAAACAGCAATCGACATGAATAACGTTGTCGTCATCTTCCATGTAAGTATTTCTCAATCTCACGTAATTTTTCTGTCATAAATCTATAATGCATCGTCCGAGTTCTCCATTTGTTTCCTTGGTTTATCGATATTTATTTGTAATTTCTGTATATGTTCAGTTTGTGAAATTGTGTTTAAGTTTTATTTAACATATAACTATAAATTTTTATTTAATTAAATATGCTATATTTAAATCTTATATTGTACGAAAATCAATAACTTTTACTTCTATTCTGCATCTTCAAGTTTTTGCGGATACTAAATGAAACAATGCGAATTAGTTAATGGAAACAATTATTTAGGAGCCAATTAATAATTTTGATTACTAAAGTATTAATTTTTATTTTCTACACTATATGTGTTTATGGAAAAGTGAAGCCATTACAACAAATTTAAGTCTTTCTTGTGGGGTCTAGTCCTAACCCATCCATAGGAATAGGCTCAAGAAACCCTACACATGAAGCCTGGACAGTGCCAAACAGTAGCAACATTTAAGAGAGGTAGGGAATCATGTTCTTTCACTCAATGAGCAGCTCAACTGGGGAAGCACCTGCACCTTTAGCTTATAATATTATATTATTAATGTAGTGGTTCAGGGTGTGAATAAGCATCACCAGATCACTATGAGGATGGGCAAGAATCCACAATATGTGGTGTGAGTGATGTGTCAGGTTTCATAGGGTATTTGTCAATTTATGACTAGAAAATGACTTGCACTGCTTTTCAACAATGTATTAATATAATGGTGATATAAGAAGCAAACATTTAAATAATGTGATGGAATACTTAGCAACATATAGTTAAGACTTTTATAAAAAAAATATATTAAGGGTATATAAGGGTCAAATCACTATAGTAACATTTATAAGCCACTGTTCACAGAACTTTACAGGATTCAATAGAGTAGCTAAAGCATGTACTAAAAATAAACTGTAAAATAAGCATGATATTTTATTTTACCGTACATATGGTATATATATATTAAGGAAAGATTGCAGTATTACAAAACACTTAAACCTTTTGATGACGATCACCATAGCCTAGTTGGTAGTGTTCCTGCCTACAAAGCTGGTGGTCCTGGGTTTGAATCCCGGTAAGTGCAAATATTTGTGTGATGAGCACAAATATTTGTATCGGAGTCATGGATGTTTTCTATATATATAAGTATTTATCTATCTATATAAGTATGTATATTGTCGCCTGGTACCCAAAGTACAAGCTTTGCTTAGTTTGGGGCTAGGATGATCTGTGTGACATTGTCCCTAGGTTATTTTTTATTTTGAGTGAGACATACTTAAATTAAAATAATCCATTTTATTTATTAGATATAATTTTATGTATGTAATTTTGAACTTGTCCATAGTTCAAAATTACATATAGGCTTATGGACAAGAACTGCCAAAAACAGAGAAGAATGGAAAAGGTTGGAGGAGGCCTTTGTCAATAAATGGCATACAGATGGGGTTATCGATGCTCAGTAGTTAAGACTTTAATATATAAGATATGTAAATGAAATACTGTCTGAATAAAGGCTATTATTATTATTATTATTATTATAATTTTGAACTATTATGTAACTTGAACATTATGAAATTATTAAAATATGCATTAATATTAATTGACATAATGAACTATTATTAAATCAAGATTATAACTTAATTTATAAAGTACCCAAAGAAGTTTAAATTTTGCACTTTGCTTTTATTTATTTGGCTTTTGTATTGGGACTAGTCCCTCCTTACCCACCACTGCAACTCCTTCAATACCTAACTGTATTTTTAATAATGAGATGGTGACTGATATGGCCACTACATTTCGGGCATAGAACCTACCTACCAGAGAAAAGCCAGCAATGTCACTCTGAGAACTATGACCATCATGTTGAAATAGCCAATTCATCTCTCAAGGGAAGTGATTACCCATCCACCTATTCTCGGGAGGCTTTTGTCCAGCAGTGGATATCATTCAGCTGACTTGTTGATTTATAAACAACTCTTTGCCCCTTACTGATTGATGTTGTTTCCTCCAATTTGATGCTAACTACTTAATTGCATTAATTGCTGCACTTCAGTTTAACTCCAATTGCTTTAAATTAATCAACAGTCTAATTAGGCAATGAAGATAAATAACAATGGATTACACCAGTGTTTTTCAACCTGTGGGTCGCGACCCCCTGGGGGGTCGCGAAGCCTCCGTAGGGGGGTCGCGAAGCTTCTATAGGAAATTCGCAAAAGGTTGGGAAAGCTAGTCACAGGGTCGCAAAAGTATTTGGAGTATTTTGCAGCACGCAAATACATTAAAAGTTATCGTGAATTTACAAAACTCTGGCTGTACTTTGTTTTTTGACAACCACCTAACCTCTGTATGATAAAGTAAATTTTGGTGGTGCGCTCCCATATCTTAAAAAATTCGATACAGGCGTATCCGAAACACTTTTTCTTTAATAGAATTGACAATTTTTATCGATTTTTTTCAATTTTATTTAATTGACAATATTTAGAACTTGGCTGTATTCCTGTGACAAGGTTGACGATGAAGAAAATTATGCGTAGTGCTGTAGTATTCGTGGGAAGCTCTATAAAAAAAAAGTATTTCTTCCATTACATTGTCATTGGATACGGTATCCGTAGATTCATCAAATTTCAAGGAGTCTTCGAAACTTAATATACATAACAATAACTTAATATAAACTAGCTAAATATCATTACAATTATAAAATAAATCTTATTGCAAATTTTTTCATACAATCCGTGTACCTAAATATCTATATGTTGAAATAATTCTAAATTAATTAATTATATATTACTACAAACATGTTCTAACTATTTACAAGTGCTTTTTAAAGTCTACGTGAATAAAAACCTTTTTTATTTTATTTTTTATAAATATCGGTCGTCACATCGCTTATCCTCGATTGAATAAAATATCGAAAAAATCTTTTTCAAGAGAAAACTTCGAAGCAAATAACACACTGTGATTTATTCACAGTAAATCCGCATTTCAAATAACTGTCGTCATGAAGAAGTTTTTTCTTATTATAGTTTCATGACTCCCGCTAGAAATTGACGGTTCTGTTGGTCTTTTAAGAATTTTATCCATTTTCAATAATTCAAAATCACTGTTAAATACGTCAAAAAAATGGCTGGCGCTCGACAAACAGTAACCGGCTGACGGTCTCAACTAGTCGCAAAACATGCAAGTCGCGATCGCGCGTGTCGCTCATTGCGTCTCGCTTACTCATTCCCTCAACTTGCATTTTAATTATGTATTTATCCGAACCCTAATTATGAAAATGAATAAATATGTTGGATTCAATATTTGTCTCAAAATAAATAAAATACATGGTAAAAAGGCGCGTAAAAAAACGGATAGGGGAGGGGGGGGGTCGCGAAAAATTTCTTCATACTATAGGGGCCGCGTCATGAAAAAGGTTGAAAAACACTGGATTACACTAATCTATTCTGTCCGTAATATGGGTGTTTTTATACAACATATCAATAACATTCATGAATAATGGGCTTGCCATTAATCCATTCAAATTAGAATCAGATTTATGTGTTTTGATTTTTTTATTTTCTCACCAATAATTGTTTACACTAATACAGTTGAGTATTTACAGTAATATTACCAAGTCTAGTGTAACAATTACTTACAGGTAACCACATGCACTAAATTTATATAAAATAAATAGAAAACTAAATGTCTTGCACCATAAGGGGGTATTTTTATGCAAAATTATGTAATACACACATATTTTTCTACACTTATTGTACATCTTTATCAGTCTAATATAAATAAATCTGTTAAAATAAGAATTAATAGATGATAAATTAAATATTTATGAAGTATGATTATTCCGTATTTTGAAACTACTTACAATATCTATGGATGGTGAATGTTGCTTCAATCTGTAAGAAGATTACCAATCACTATTCTACATGAGCTTGGGTGGGGTTAAATAAGAAACAAACAGTGAAATGTTTCCACTTTACAAAACACCATGATATACCTACCTATCTGCAACATATAATTGACTTGTCTCATAAACTAACTTATTTAAAAAAGTACTTTATACATCATTTTTTTATTTAAATAAGAGATGTATGTGAAATTGTAGTATATTTCATTATCATATCAGCCGAAAGCCCGTTGCTGGACAAAGGCTTCCCCAAAGATCGCCGCAAATGCCGGTCTTGTGCTCGATAAAATAAATACTTTAGTATAGAAAACACAATACGTACGAAGTTAAAAAAAAATAAGTTGGTTTTGAATTCTAAATCCTCAAGCTACAGTAAACATAAACGACAGAAAAAAAAATATATCTCGCGTATCTACTGTAATTCCAGACTTGTGCAAAACTTATCTGATCTCCGCAAACGGTCCTACATTACCATCTGTACCAATTAAACAACAATTATAACAATATAAAGTATCTGAAATTATAAATTACAGTGTAAATACGCATTTCATATGTGGTTTCCGCGTGGCGTGCGTGATTAAGGGCAATAGTTTGTATATGACGCAACCAGAGTATTTTCGGCGGCAAATAGAACGTATTTCGTCCATAACGGTCGTGCTGAAATGCGCCTGACAACAACCACGTGAACTTATACTAATTAAGTCATTAACTATTAGGCTACAAGCTATTAACTATTAAGTTATTAGTGTCGTCAGTCTAGTACAAAAACAATTTGTATTTGCTTTTTTAGACCCACACCAGTTTTTTGTTAATTAATCAGTTTTTCAATTAATCATCATTTAAGCCCAGTAGGCCTCTGACATGGCTTACCGACTGTTGTCTAATGACTACAACCGAGACCGACAGTTTAACGAGCTTTCCGAAGCATGGAGATGCTCGGAAATTAAACCACTTTGGTCACCCATCTATGGACCGACCGCGAGCCTAGTTGCTTAACCGATCGCTTACGGACCGGTGAAAACATCTACCTATGAGCGCCTCGTTCTATTACTGAGTCGAGCCAAAATGTATTAGAGGGATTTCTTTTTCAAAAAAATCTCATGAACGTGTCGTTATCTTACCTTGAATGTCGGTGAATAAACACTTTGACATTGACAATGTCTTGAGGATGGTTTCCGTTGTATCGAGGCGACATGGTGTCCACTTTAGCTTGGCGCATGTATGTAAATAGTTTTTTTAGAGCATTTCCGTGTTTTTCTTTTTTCGATGATAATTCCTCTCCGATCCAGCGGCCTGCGACTTTTCGTTTTATTCTTGAGCAACAGTTGCACAAAAGTCCCTAAAACTGACCCCGTAACGGCCCTCAGCCGTGATTCGAAATCCAAAGAGCCCCTGATTATGTCCTCTAAAGCAGCGAAAGAGAGACTGAAAGAAACTAAAAGTCAGGTTAAAATAAAATAGCGTCTACATCATTGGGAGGGCAGATGTTAAAGAATATAATATAACGATGATATTATTTCGTAGTTAAGCTTTCGGTCTCGGCTGCAGTCATTAGACAACAGTCTTGCCGCCCCCTATCAGACGCATACTCGGTAATACAAGAAGGAATGCTCACAGTAATTAAGAATGTCTGGCTTTAAATCTTGCGGATTAAACATTTACTGCAGTGACGATCTTAAAATATATGTATACCTACTACATTAATCGTGGAGCGCCATTTTGTAAAACATTCTTTTTCTTTTTATCTTATTAAAAAAAGACAACGTCTGCATTGTGGAATCTAATCCCCGTGTCGCGGGGTAACTTAACAATATATAATAAACGGACACAAATTACATCCAGACTCAGTACAACCAATTATGGGCACACAAATAGTTGTCCGGCGCGGGAATCGGACCTGGGACACGATGCGACGCCGCGACTGTCTTAGCCGCTGCGTCACACGTGCATAGTTAATTAATGCTAATTATAGGAGATAGGCCTCCGTCAAAGATCTCCACTACGAACCTTGCCAGATTTATTTATTTATTTATAACATAATTATATTAATAGGTTTACCCAATACGACAATCAGTCACCAAATTATTTTAGTAAATTGTCGAACTGGGTACATAATTACAATTTGATAAATTCTTATATACAGATATATGTAAAAACATACTCATAGTGACGTCAAGTACTCAAGATTTTTTAATCCGCCAATGTACAGGTGAAAGTTGAGCTGACAAAACTTTAAACAGTTTGTTCCTCGGACTATGTCGTAGTCTGGTATTAAGAACGAACAATTTTAAGATCGCTGGTCAACTTTTTAGCGGCCTATCCACGCTGCGTCTTCCGGTTCAAGAACATTGAACCTTTTTCCAGATATACATTATGTCACATAATATACATACACATTACTCTTATACTCGCAACCGTACTCTGTGTAAAATAGGGTAAGACTGTAATATGACCCATTGAATGCGGTCCATAAATAAAAATGTTGCAGATTTTGCAGATGGTTTTAGTCATCCATTATGCCAAAATCTGCATTAACTTGCAAATGTTCTCAAATAACATTTGGCCTCTCTCAAGGTTAACATTCTTGGCCCTGAAGACTTGCGTATTGGCTGTACTCTGAATCAAACCCTCCCCGAGCAATATTTTAAAGAATCTTTTATTTCTGTTAGGCAACAAGGTTGCATTTTGCAAGATATTTTCTCAACATTGTTCTAATCGCAACGTTGGCCATCCATAACATGCCATTGATGTCATTGATGCAAACGAAGCGCTAACTAATTTACTGTGAAATTTACACTGTTTATCCCATAGATTTAGTATTGGGTACATTTACGGCTCAGATTGTATATGCTCTAGTGTTTTACTCATGATGTTTCTCTGTTTATTTTCTTTGTACAATCGACATCGAAAGCTAACGTCAGCATTTTTTTCCAACGCGGAACAAATTGAATAATTTATTTATGTTTCGTAGTTTGTTGTTAAATATTTATTTATGTTTGTATGTTTAGTAACTGCCTGTACTATCCAAAATTCAGAACAAAATGTCGTGTTTCTAAACGTGTGTCATGTCCCGGTAGTCATAAACACGTCCAAAAGCTACGGGCGCAGGCGCTGAAAGGTGAAACTGCAAAAACTTGCTCTAGCGAAGTAATTACCTGAGAAATTGTTAAGACCCTAGCAAGAAGAGCCTTGTCCTCGTGTGCGGTTCCTCCGGAATTATATAATTTAATTTTATAAATGCGTGTTGTTTGAGATCTATAATGCGTATTGATTAAGTTACTTTCATTCATTTAAATAGATTTGAAAGACATTTACTCGTAACTATATTTTGATCACTTTGAAAAATGGTTATTATTAGAGCCTCCTTAATATTTTTTTCATGTTGAATTGATGATATCCAAAATTCAGAACAAAATGTCGTGTTTCTAAACGTGTGTCATGTCCCGGTAGTCATAAACACGTCCAAAAGCTACGGGCGCAGGCGCTGAAAGGTGAAACTGCAAAAACTTGCTCTAGCGAAGTAATTACCTGAGAAATTGTTAAGACCCTAGCAAGAAGAGCCTTGTCCTCGTGTGCGGTTCCTCCGGAATTATATAATTTAATTTTATAAATGCGTGTTGTTTGAGATCTATAATGCGTATTGATTAAGTTACTTTCATTCATTTAAATAGATTTGAAAGACATTTACTCGTAACTATATTTTGATCACTTTGAAAAATGGTTATTATTAGAGCCTCCTTAATATTTTTTTCATGTTGAATTGATGATATCCAAAATTTAGAACAAAATGTCGTGTTTCTAAACGTGTGTCATGTCCCGGTAGTCATAAACACGTCCAAAAGTTACGGGCGCAGGCGCTGAAAGGTGAAACTGCAAAAACTTGCTCTAGCGAAGTAATTACCTGAGAAATTGTTAAGACCCTAGCAAGAAGAGCCTTGTCCTCGTGTGCGGTTCCTCCGGAATTATATAATTTAATTTTATAAATGCGTGTTGTTTGAGATCTATAATGCGTATTGATTAAGTTACTTTCATTCATTTAAATAGATTTGAAAGACATTTACTCGTAACTATATTTTGATCACTTTGAAAAATGGTTATTATTAGAGCCTCCTTAATATTTTTTTCATGTTGAATTGATGATATTTGAACTGAGGATATGCGGATAGTATAATTAAATATGCAAATACAATAGGCAACGTACCTACTAATAGAATTTGTACAGTCGACCTCATCATCGTACATATTTGTTGAAACTGGTAAACATAGCGGACCATATTAAAAGTTAGTATTAATGTGTTAATTTACTATAGGTAAAATTAACGTCGACACTAACTCGCTCCCACGTATACGAGTGACAAAGAAAATATTCTTAAAGCATAAAAATCAAGGTCTCATATTCTCGAATTGCTTAAAACAGAACCGAAATTAGCAATTTCAGTAATCAATAATCATACGACTATAGATTAAATTCTTCACTGTTATTGTTTTCTGGGCTCCAAATTTGTTCTTCAGTCTGAAATAGTATTTTTGGACGTTCATAACTAAAATAGGTTTATTCACAAAAACGAAACGGTCGGCCTTAGTAGTGGCAATTAAACTTATCTTAAAGAATATTGGTCCTAATATCCAGGTTGAAAGACCAGACAAGGCAAGGCAGGCAAAATGACAGCTCGTTATGGATCTATAGTAATGTTGTTTTGAATTATTTTAACATTTTCTAGCTCATTTTAACTTGTCTCTTTTGTCTGTGATTCGGCTAATGTCTTTCATTCTTGAGTGAAATAGATGACATGCCTAAAGTACTTGTCTGCGGCCGCCATTTGTTTACAGTCTTTTCGAAGTCTTACCGTGGTAATGGTATCGGGTTATTTTTATTCTAGCTGCGGTGTTACCCGCGTTAAACTTTATAAATTATAGCCTATGTGTTATTTGGATATATATAAGCTATATTACTACAAAGTTTCTTTAAAATCGTCCGGTAGTTCTTGCGTGAATGAGTAACAAACATACACAGTCACATAACATACTCACTCAAAAAAAAAATTCGAAATAAGGTCGTAACTACTGCTCCATTGTTGAATTCAATCCTAGCGTTGCATGCGTGTCGAGAGCTCGAAATCTTACGACGTTATGGTTTTTGCTAACTCCTACTAAAGCCTCTTTATACAGAGGTAAGGTATCAGATAGTTACTTATAGACTGCCTCGTTGGTCTAGCGGTAGCGTGTTCAACCGCAGACAATGAGATCCTGGGTTCAAATCCCGGGTCGGGACGGTAAAAAGAAATTTCTCAGTATCAGCCCGAAGTATGCAAGTTGGCGGTATTGTACCCCCGTGCCTCGGACGTAAAGCCGCTGGTCCTGTACCTGTCGCTAGTCGTCCCATCGGATCATGAGAGTGATGGAATAGAAAGTTCACTTGTATTTCCGCACACACTTTTGCACTATAATATGTTTTTTTTTTTTTACTACTTAGTTGGCAAAGAAGCATACAGCCCACCTGATAGTAAGTGGTCACCGTAGCCTTTGAACGCTTGCAACACCAGGGGCATCATTAGCGCGTTGCCGACTCTTTTGAAACCTTATAACTCCTTTTTTGAAGGGCCCCATGCTGTAGTCTCTTGGAAAAACCGTAACAGGGAGTTCATTCCACAACCTCAACGTACGTGGGAGGAAGTTTCGTTGAAAGCGAACCGTACGTGATCGAAAAGGTTGTGAGAATGAATACCCGTCTGTGGCGAGAGGTGCGATGGTAGAAGGTGGCCGTTGGCATCAAATCAAACAATTGGCTAATGTCCTGCGCAATTGGCTAATCTCCATTGAGACTGGCCTCAATGGAGATTATGCCGTGGTCGAAATTCGGAAATGAGGACATCATCATCATCAGTTACTTATATCATGCGGTAGGATGTCGTCCTCGACGTCGCAATTACACGCAACATTAGAGCCATGCTGCCGCTGGATGTTACGTGATGGTTGCAGCCATCATGCTGCAACTAACGCAATCTCGTTGAAAACCTGCGCACTCAAAATGTGATTACCATTCATTATGCAATATTAGGCGTTCTTCCACGCATATCTGCGGCCTAATGGACACGGATTATATTGGCTAACTAGCTACAGATGATGGATCCCGCGACCAGTAACAGCTGCTTAAATGACTAATGATTATATTACTTCAGACGAGTACCATAATTTCTAAATAATAGGTGACGGGGAAGAACCGGTATTTTGGACCTTGTGACACCAGAAATTACCCGTCTAGAAAAGATGCTGTTTTATTTTACGGATTGAAATTAGCATAAACTTTGCCGGATTTTTTATCATATTACGAAGTCAGCAACATGTATTAGGCCCCCCTGATAATGAGTGGTTATCAGAGCCTATTGGTCGACGCTTGCATTGGGACTCTCAGGCGTTACTTACTCATCACCTATTCTCTAATGAGCTCTGGAAACCGTGTTAATGCACAGATAGCGTATACTTTAGATTCAAACATAGAATATATTAATTTGTTCATCATAACACCCGTAAAATGTCCACTGCTGGACAAAAGCCTCCACAAAAATCATCTTGGGGGGGATATGCCATAATCGCCACGGTTGGCAGATGGGTTGGCGATCGCAGTATGATGGTCATAGTACAAAGAGAGACGCTGCTGCCCCTCCTCTGGCAGATATTCCCTCGGGACGACTTCTGTTCCCCCCACGGGATGCGGGATGAGATGGGGTGACGAAATTCTTTATGGCCGTCAGCCACACAATTATAATACAATATTATTTTGTTAACCACAGATAATACCGCGAGCAGAGATTAATATTATATGTCTGGTAGCTCGTATAAGATTTTCGTCGGTAGTCAAATTTTGTAGAGTAATTCTGACGTGAGCTATTCATGTCTATCCATTGAAATATTCGCCATTCGCCACGTTAGCTCACACTGACGAAGTGCAGCTAATTCGAGGTCGCTTGTCATGGACGCACCCATTCAGCCTATCTAGTATTTAGTAGAGTGTAGTCAAACATTAAGGTCCAGTGTAGACTGCATGAGTGGCGCAGCGGATAAAACAGTCGCCTCGCTGCTTTATGTCCAGGGTTCGATTCCCGCGCTGGATATGTTTTAGTGTGACCTATAAATAGTTGTCTGAGTCTGGATGTAATTTGTGTTCGTCTATTAAATGTTTGTAAAGTACCCCGCGACACAAACGCGAATCCCTAGTGCTGACAACAGTCCCGCGTCTAAAGGACCACGATAAGACCGCACATCTTATTTTGGTCTTTTAGAAATGGGACTATCTATCTATCTATCGCCAATCTCTAACTATCACCAACTACCTAGTTCTGGAATGCGTCAAAATTTTTCTTAATATTCTATAATTTTTTTTTTGCTATGACAATAGCACTTTCATCCAAGATTCAAAGCAAAAAATTTTCTGCGGTAAAAGACTGCTACCGCTAGACCTACGAATTATATAATAGTCAATTAACTAGATTTTTATATCTGTGATCTGTGTTCAGATTATACGATATATTCTGTTTGGGGCGTCCTAGTTAGATACCTCAAAACGCTGGATTCTAACTTGGTCCTAGGTCGTCAGATACAATATTAACCTTATTGACTAACACCCTTATTGACTTCACGGTCACCTATGTTTATGCGGTTTTACCTTACGTTTTCATTGAGCAGGTGAATCGTGACTTTGGACTTTATACCATTTTCAGAAAGCCCTGTGACAAAATATTTAAATGTAAATACCACAAGTTAATGCCAGCATTCCGTAAAACAAATACTAATTAAAGAATTCTAGGTAGTCGGCCAGTCGTTAGATAGGTGACTTCAGAGTAATATATTTTATGAGTCTCCGTGCTTCGAAGACGGTTCAGCTATCGTTTCCGGCTATAGTTGTGACACAACAGTGGTTAAACCATGACAGAGGTTACTATGTGACTAAAGAACCTTGACACTACGATAACCAATATCCATATGAAAAAGTAAAGTAAGAATAGTATTTGTGTATTTTCTCATGACAATTTTTACAGAAATCAACTAACTTATTATCAACTGTTGACGCCATATTGGTTTGACGACAGCTAGCGTTGTTGCCGCGAGGTACATTTAAAATGAACCGGTAGCGTTTGTCTGCTGACTAACGGGGTATTTTCCAATTACACCTTTTTAAACTTTGAATGATAAGCGATTGGCCAAGGCATCCGACTTAATGCCGGCGTCTAATAAGGGGTTTACAAGCAACAGTCAAAATAGTTTTTTTTTTATTCTGCAAATATTATATATATATACAATAGTTTTCATCTTGATAAAATATATAAGTAGTCAAATTGAATATATTATATATTTCAAAGGACTTCATGGATTTCAAAATATTTTCTCCCCATAGTCATCTCACCTAAATTGCTTAAAATAATTTTAAAAAATGCCTTTAGTATTCAACCGTCATTTTCTATGATATTTTTATGATTAGGAAAAAAGTTGTCTTTGATTTGTCATAAAGTTTATATGGAGTCCGCAATTATTGATAGTGTTCAATTGTACTGGTTGGTTATACTGCGTTTACTCTATTTTGAACCGACTGAATCAAATAATAGAGACGAGTGAGATAGCTTTCAGTTTCGACTTCCAACTGACGGACTAATTTAACCATTCGGCAGCTACACGTATAACTATGTGAGTCGAGAGGTCGACACTTTATGTTTACCTACTGAGTCTTTCTACCCACAATGCTTTATCCTAGAATATTCCATGGTGACATATGTACATAACTGTAGAAATTGTCTATTCTATTCTTGCTAAATTAGCCTTCATTACGAATTACGAGTCGAGCGTGGGCGCAGAGTGATTGTTTACAAACCGCCGAGTTCCTAAAGGCAGTTTAACGACGCACTTTCTACATGGGCACTGGTTTAAATCTTGCTATTGGTAATATCTTCGCTCCTTTCCACGACAGATATGGTATGAAGATCTTTTTGTGTAGCAACTGGTTTTCGGCTCTCTTTTTTGATATCGTGCTTTTTGTCAGCTACGGTGAAGCAATAAGGAACATTCTGGTATTAGCGCCGCATGTGTTTAGCCTTGTGGTTTCCGGCTTAGAAAGAATAACAGGGTCACCCCATACCATCCCGTGGGTGTCATAAAAGGGCACTGAATGATATAACTACCACCTAACTGCGATCGCCAACTCTCATGCCAGGCGCGGTGACTACGACAAATCCTTCCAATTGGCAATATTTTACAAACCTTTGGGGGAAGCCTATGTGTGTGGACGATATCAGGCTGATAATACGATGTGAACATGTGCCTCCTAGCTGTCCTGGTGCTTAGAATTCTGGAAAAATTGTTATCACTCAGCAAAGGCTAAGATTCAACAGGGGTTGTCTCGGATGCCGATGTAACGATGAACCTTAAGTAAAAAGCTTTCTACAATAAATATATTTGTTTCTAGTTGCTAATGGTCTTTTGGGGATAAAGTCACTATTTGTCAGACGTTGTAAATAGTGAGCCAAAAAGAACTCGACCGGGATCTGCAAACTTTGATGCTTAAATGCTCGCTAATAGTTATTACTTATAACACGCATACACTTATGAATTATTATAAAACTAAATGTCTACTGAATATAATTTTGCCAAATTCGGTTACTTAGTTATATTTTTTTAATAACTTCTCATGGAATGGATAACGTTAGTACCTATGTATGTCCTCCTAAATTGTGTTTAGTAGTACATACCTACATACTACTAGTTTGAACTGTTTATTTTCGGTTATTATTTTATGTAATATAAAGATGTAAAGAAAAATGCGTTGTGCGGTTTTAGGAAAGCACGATGCCAGTGATTTTTTTTCTCTTACGGCGTAAAATTAATAAATAGTCTGATATTTTCGCATAGTTCTTGGTTTTTCTCTCGTTGACCGGTTTATTTCACTCAATAACCGTATCGTCCATCACGACCAAGTGAACAACAACATTTATTCATTTATACACAAATGAGTGAGAATGAAAATGCTACACGGTCAGCTGATGCGAGCCATGGGCGCCGTCATATTGCGACATGTAACAGATAGACGAAAAAAATTGAGGCTATTAAAAAAGTTTTACTTTTAAAGTTTTGGTAATAATAAGGCTAAAGATTGCTTTATTATTTAGTCATGTTTATCTAGGGCACCTTATGTCTTTCCGATCGCATTAGCTTTCCCGATCTAATGGGATCATAAAAATAAAGGAACTGAGAGTATATATTTTTGAGTAGATAACTATGTATTTGTGCAGTTATGCACTATAATATGTTCCGCGCAGATGTCTAGACTCCTTTGAGATGGAGCGACAGCGGGGCAAATATGTACCCCGCTGTCGCTTACTTCAGTAAATAAAATAAACTTCAATTCTAAATGTTACTTATGTGTCTGCACGGTGTGCCACTATTCATAACGTTTCTTTTTTTTATTTAGTCTTTTTTACCATGCTGATTATGCCGTCCCCGAAAGATTACGAATGATGATACACGGTTTATTAAATTGTCGTGACCTTGAACTCGCATGATGTGAAGCCAGCGAGCTACACGACTCGGCACGCTACTTTTCACCTATTATTATAGGTATCATTCAACGATACATCTGTAGAAACGTTTATCTTGGAAAATGATCCTTATTATAGAATGTTTAAGGTACCCCATCGTTACTACATATGTGATGCTGACTGTACTACATTTCCAAAACAGACATTTCATGTTACCGAGCAATCAGGGTCTTTCATGACAAATCGAATTTATTGTCGTTTCAGAAAAGTTTATATTACAATGTTACTATAAATAATTTTTGTTTCGACTAATGCTCTACTTTGTGCCAAATGGTCCACATTTCTTTTTGCAACATATTGTAATGTTACCGCATTGTGAAATCCTTGCGCTTGCACTCTGAATAAGAGATGTCATAGTGATACGGCCGAATAGTGAATATTCGGTGACGGTCTAGGCCGAATCGCCTATGTATTATTTAGCAACGGCTCAATATTCAGCAGGCAAAGATTTCAACTAGAATTCCTGTCACCGTCAGCTTTATTTCTTAATTGTATACTTACCATATTTTTGTCAACTCTATAGTGCAATTTCTTACATCTCCTACACTTATATTAATACCATTGTATCTTCTTTTAACACAGAGATCTAAAATTCCCTATGATTTTCATTAGAAATTGAAAAAGATAGGGAATTTTATATTCTCATTTAAGTACTATATGATCGTGTTTTACTGATGGAAATTAAACTAATATAAGTCATGTCTAAATTATGTAGTCCGGATAAACTTTACAGTAATGAAATGCCCCGTATGCCCTATAATACGGATTAGCTACCATTATCAATGAGTAAAAGCGTAATCGTTTGCTTTTAATTTCAGAATTTTATATTCAATATAAATAACTCCATATAAAAAGCTCATTAAAGATCCTTCAATCAAAAATACTGTGTGTATTTGGTAAAATATAACACAGTATTCGGTGTAATGTAAAAAATGAATAATTGACCGAATTTGTTCGTGTTGTAAACGAATATTCATGACACCTCTACTCTTAAGGACATATCACGAAAATGAAAGGGCGTGAGCATGTAATGTACCATGTAAACGCGTTATTTTAAACGCGTCTTGTATGTTATTGGCTATATTAGATCTCACAAAGGAATACAAAATACAAAAAAACGATTTACTATTTTTTTGTAAGTAGGTACTTATGTTTAATTTTAAGCATATTATATATAATAACGTAGAAATTTGGTGAAGACAAGAAAAAAGAAATTAAAGGAATCAATTAAAGTTAATTTTAAAAATCCTTTTTTAGAGAAAAAATTAAGGTATTCTTATAGTTTTTGGTGTTATACGTTAAATCATATAACCACGAACATAATCAAAAATCTATAACTTAATCATGATGAACCGGGAAGACCACAACTTTTTAGATATAGCCCCTTAAGAACCTTTTCAGTTGCTGGGGACTTTTCAACAGTGTAATGAACCATTGGCGACCTGGATTTATGGGCTATTGTTGGAACCTATAAAATTTATATGGTCGTTGCCCTAAGTAATACAGTTGTAACTGCAGTTCTCATTACGCATATAAATTGTTTGGAATGCACTGCATTGTAAACATTTAGCATGCTTTTCTACAATTTAAGGTATATCAACTTTTCATTATTTTCTTTTTACATGACGTTACTGTTAGCCTAGAAGGCTTTCACTGATTCACCGGACAAAAGAGGCGGGGGCTCAAGCCATCTACCGAATAAGGTTACAAACTACCCTCACCCTCGACCTCAACTCAGGGCAGTTATTGACGTGGACATGCATGGAAGGGACTGTTTATGTTTATAGGAACTGTCGCTTTACGTTTATGGGTGTTTTACTTCATTGGATAGATTTACCCCATTAACTTGGATGTAAAAATAGTCTGTTTCAATAATATACACTAATTGAAATAGACAATTGATAAATTGCAGGTTGTAGCATGAGGCGCACTTCTGGTTGCATTGTATAGGCTCTGCCTAGTTTGGGTTCAGATGGCAGTATGTGTCCATAGATACTTATTAAATTAAAATGAATGTTACAAAAAAGAACAATTTGTATATAGTGACCTAACAGCACCCGTGGACTTCGTTCCGCGTTATAAATATTTTTGTCCCTGCCCGTTTGTCCCGCGTACTTCGGGTTAAAAGTTCGGGATAAATAAAAATTATGATGATGAATCATAGCCTATGACACTCCATATATATAGCTTTCTATTGGTGAAAAAATATTGAAAATCGGTTCAGTAGATCCAGAGATTACTCCTTGCAACGTTACAAACTCATAAACATTACCTCTTTATAATATTAGTTTAGATAATAAATAACACATTTGGCCTATCCCTTATGTTTTACAACACGTACCGTTATGTAGGTACAATCAGCTGATACGCAATTTTTCTCCATTGGACATCAATCACACAATGATATTAATTTTACAGACGCACATGAAGCCAACGTGCCGATAATTGTAATAGCCTTGCTTCAAACCGAATATAGAAACGTTAAATCTCATAAATCACGCACACCTAAATAACTTGATGCGTCGGCAATAGGCGGCATAAATCCGGTCTAATTCCGTCAGATGGATCGCTGTATAAATTATATTGTCGAATGTATCGGTGGACGTTTCTTGAACTTCTTCCTACTTGCTTGGCCGAGCTAGCAATACGCCGACGGCTTTTAACTCTCTACAGCTTTCGGCCAAACCGCATAGACTTGTTTCTGCAAGAGTTTTCGCTCTCGCATGCCTCTATTGTTTGCAAGACATTTACTGCTTAACTTCCTCTTGATCGCAGGTTTTTCAGCAGAGGCATTTCTTAACTTGGTGGTTAAATTGGTGGTGTTACATTTCCGTGCTTCGGAAAGCACGTAAAGCCGTCGGCCCTGTGACTTACCTGTTTCCGATGGTGTTGGTTCGTCGTTCCATCGGAGCATGAGAGTGAGGGGTATAGAAATGAAGTGAGAACGATTGTGCCTTATTTGTTTTCTCCGTATACATATATCCTTGAAACAGATACTGTATTGAGTTATAGTACTATGTTCTAACCCCTAAGGGACAAGGACCGGCCTTGTTTGTAATAGATCTGGTTAATCTAATTCAAGATTGCTATTCTAGGGGATCTAATACGCCGTGCCCTTTGTCCAGTTGTTATTGTGAGTCACAGCCACCTGTTCACTTCATTTCTCCAACGCTGTGATTACAGATCTACCTATATCGGACAATACGATTCAATTCTCCAGTTCATGTTGAACCACGGGTGCTATTTTAAGAACTATTGACGTCTATTACTCAAAGCACTTATTAGCCGGAATACAACCTCTTGACTGGGTTTTACTACCGGCGATCTTTCGATACGTCTCAAGATGCTCCAAGATTGATGGCCCATTTACACTCTGTTGGTAGATTTGAAAGTTTATCTGACGTGAATAGATATCTCTGTTGATGTTTTGTTGTTTGTCTGTCGGCTGGAGGGGCAAGTATGTGAGGCACGCGACGCCCGCCACGTTTATAATTAGCGAAGCCGTCTTTTCTGACTCCATGCACTTTCTACGCGGTTCCTGGAAGATTTTATACGCATTTCGTACTCATGACAGTCTAATAATTGTGTATGTCGTCTTTTACATTTTGCTGATGGATACGTAGAAACAGAGACTTCATAGAGTACCTAGTAATGTATTGTAATAGTATTTTTTATTTATTATCATATGTAGGGGCTATATATGTATATTAAGAAATTTTTACCAATTTGTACTTATAATAAATAATAATAATATTGAAGACGTTTTTCTTTTTGCGATGTTGTACACTGTTTTTACTTACCGAACCTCTCATGCATCTCAATGTCAGTTACACCCTTGGGCCTAAATTCACACCTCAAAGAGGGTGTCCTCTGGCCAGAGCCTAGTTTATAGTCTAGTTTATTTACGAGACGGGTTGGACACTCCGTTTATATTGTTCGGTGGAACAGTAAAAGCTTCCGAGGCTTTATTAAAACTTGAGCATGTAGACTTCTACACACAGAGCCTTCTATTAAAGTGAGTTTGAATACTTGGTATCGTTTTCTGAGGCATTATTGAACCTTTAGACTTGTTATGGTTTTTCTGTATTATTCTAATAGAAATCATGTTGCCTTTAAAACTTGCTATTGCGATTAATACAAAATATACTTGAGACAGTATTTCTCTGTCCCTCTTATAATGAAATTGTGTTAAGAATTCGTATCAGATAAAGCCGAAGCAATCTGTTACAGCCGGGGCATTAGCCACATAAATCCTCCCAGGATCTGCTATCGACATTACAGTGTCACGCTTCAGAAGATACTTACGGCAAAATAGTACTAGTATTTAGTGACAAACTTCGTGAAAAACTGTCTGAAGACGGTATAGGTTAGGAACCAAGAATATGCACCACTGTTTCTTGTTGTTATAACATTGAATACCATTTTAATAATTCAAGTCAAATCTATGATATGCTTTAAAACTGTTTAAAATATAAAACCGATTTACCCTATTCTTTATAAAAACGGATTTAAATAAAATTTATAAGAACTATCTCGAAAACATTTCCAATCGCATGAAAATGATCAAAAAACGGAACAGTCACGCGACATAGACACAAAAAAACATACAGTTGTATTTATAACCTCATCCTTTTAGTTGTATAAGAACCAGCTTAGGTATTCACAGATAATAACAAAGTGTATGTAATTTATAAAGTTGAAGAAGTCTGTCGCACATCGCTTCACGCTTTGAATATTTACTTCAACTAGCTTTTACCGATGCAGACTGTGGACATCGTTTTATTGTATTATTTATTGAACGGGTTCAAGGACTTTCTGTACCTCTTAGAAACGTCTGCAGTTCATGGTAAGCTTGCTATCAACGCCCAATCATCTAAACAGCGTGAATAAGTGTGTTGACAGAATGCATTCAACTTGCTAGACTTGGTGAAGCATAAGACGAATCTATAAAGGGGATTTTATACATTTCAAGGTTTTATATTACGAACTTACATAGATGGCTATGACTTAGTAGCATTTGTAGCTGTTTTAAGTAGTATTGTAGTCCTTGTGTGTAGAGCATCGTGAGTTTAGCCGCTAATCTTAGCGGAGACGGCCATCGGCGCGAAACAATGTACTGACGCCAGTACATCCAGCTAACCTACTCTGTCAAATTTCTTTTATAGATTTTCAACTTTATCACGTAAGTATAAGGTTCACTTTCTATTGCGAAAATTTGACACGTTGGGATAGCTTGATGTGCTGGCATCTGTACATACACATACTTATTCTATTTCCTCTTTTCTATGATTCGATGGAACGGGCTAACTGACAAGACTAGACTCTAGAGGTCAGCTGAAGGACATCTAAAGGTGTTCTTCGTGTTTCTGAACTTTATTACAGAAAGAAATATAGCTTCATAAATTTTGGACCGACCCGGGATTTAAACCTAGCCTAGGTTTAAATCCCGGGTCGGTCCAAAGAGTTTTATTTCTGTCCAGTCATTATATTCAATGGAACACGCTAGACGAACGTGACTCTCTTTTATTATGGCGAGTTAATCGAAAGGTAATATAAACAACTTAATCATTTAATAAACCACTAGAAAATTATAAGTGTCCTCAGTGCGTATGCAAACTTTCCAATACCATTAAAACTGTAAATAGTCAGCCGGAGAAAATCCTTTTCCTAAATAAGCCTTACGGATATAACCCGTTTCGCGGGTGACGGATGTCACCGCTTTACCAGAGCTTCTAATTTTTTAAGGCAATGTGATACGATTTCTTTAAGTCTCCTATTTTCATATTGTTCTACTAACTATTCATCCACCATAGCTTTTCTTGTCATCAGTACTGACCTAATAGAAAAATTAGTGCGTTTATTGGAAGACTATTCATTTGCTAGCTGGAACCATTTCAAAATGTTCTCTATAGAATCAACTCAAAGTTTTTCTGTCGAACTCTTTTAAATGAAAGCTTATTTGACCAGTATGTGGCCACTTTTATTGCCTTGGATGAGACCGTCATCAGTACCCTGTTTCTATCAGTAATTTTCTCAGTAGCAGCCCGAAGTCTGGGAGTTGCCGGTATTATACCCCCGTGCCTCGGAGAGCACGTAAAGCCGTCGGTCGTGTACCTGACCTCTTTCCGGTCGTGTCGCTAGTCGTCCCATCGGATCATAAGAGTGATGGAATAGAAACTGCCCTTGTGTTTTCGAACATACTTGGGCACTGTAATATATCTCCATTAAGACTGGCCGCCGTTGCCGAAATTCTGCTAGGAGGACATTATTATTATTACATCGGGGTATGATGGGCGCTTCATATGGACTGTACCAGAAAACCACATTGGTATCACGTACCGTTTATACCAATTATGCTCCACTTAAAGAATCAGTATCCGCAGCGGCCTACTTGCGTTCGGGGCTTATTTAAAATGTTCCGCCCGGACCAGGTTAGGCTCAGATCAGATAATAAAACATTGACACAGCTTAGAAATTTATGAGCTGTTTTACCTGTCGTTGCTCTTTGCCATTGGAAAGGCTACAATTGTGGATATGATAACTTTAGTTATGAGCAAGCTGCGAAGTTCATTTATTCACACAAATTTACGATAATAAACATAGATTATGTTAAGATGTAAAACGTTAGAATATTTATATACGTGAAGATGGGAAAAGTATATCTAATATTGTCTAAGAATATATAAAAATATCTAAAAAAAACTATATATACATGATTTAAATCATTAAAATTACTTATGCCTTATTGTATATGATCAATCACCGATATTAAGATGTCGGTTTTGAGTTAGTTCAATTTGAAATTTCCTGTTTTTAAAGTTAACCAAAGATAATTAATTGATTTCTATATAAGGCATTTACACGTCATACTACACCACATACCTTAGTGTAGATATAACGATGAATGGGGTTATAACGTTCTTTTATTACACCGGCACTAGTCCCTCCCTCTTACCAACCACTGCAACTCCTGTAAGGCAGGATTAACAGTGGCACACAATGAATTGACATTGAGCGGTGAGGTTCAGGCATGTCCCGAGGAATCGCTTTAACAGTTTTGAATCCCGCAACGAATATAACGTTTTCGTGCAAACTCCTGTTATCGAAAACTGATATGCTAGTCGCATATCAGATTTAATTAATAAACGATTTTTTTACAATGTATTATTATGGCCCTGCTGTCCCTATCTTCAGTTTATTGCGTTAAGTGGTAGATTAAATTACAAAATAAACTCTAGGGAATTGTGAACCAGCATGTCTTTATGCATGTCGTTATTTAAAAACCTCAGAGGCTCAGCTGATAAAAATATTATCAAGATGGTTTACTTTGCTCTCTGCCATTCACTTATCGACTACTGCATTTTAGCATGGGGTGGCTCAAATAAAACTATTTTAATTGAGGTTGAGAGAGCCCAACGTGCTGTTCTTAAGGTAGCTGCTGGATTGCCCTTCCGCTATCCTACGGTTGAGCTTTACAAAAAGTGGGACGTGCTAACAGTTAGGCAAAACTTTATTATGCGTACTGTGCTAAAAAAACATTCCCTTTTAAAATACGACCCTAATCTTCTCAATGATAAGCGCCGTAAGGGTAGTGTGTGTCCTTCTCACTTCTTTACAACAAACTCAACACATTACTAAATATTTATCCACTCAACAAAAATGGCTGTAAATCAACACTGGCGTCTTTTCTTTTCTTAAAACTCTTGATTATGACACTACAGAAAGATTATTAACTCCTCTCCAATAACCCACTCAATTCGACTTTTTGGCACCAATCTTAACATTGTACTAGCTAATAACTTTTATCATTTACATATTAAGCACTTTTTCACATACACTCTCACACCTACATCTACATCCATACTAATACACTACATAATTCATATACACTCTCACACCTACATCTATATCCATCTATATCTCTACACTAATAGATAATACAGTCACTCTCAAAATGGTAATTGTTACTGTTATTTAAGTTACATAGTTATGTAATAGCCGCGGGAGGGCACTGGTGACTTGTAATACAGGTATCAAACCTACATCAAGCACCAGTCTCTCACAAAGTTTTGTCATATGCTGTGATACTATCATAATTGTAAACCTGTGTGTACTTTGTGAGAGAGATTAAATGACTTATTATTATTATTATTATATTATTATGCTTGCTATGTGGTGTATGGCGTCCCGTGTGGTCGACTCGAAAGAATATCTACCAGAAGACGGACAGCAGTTTCTTTCTGAGTAATTACTATCATACTGCGATCGCCAACCCGTCGTCTGCTAAGCGTGGCGTTTATGGCATATCCCCCCAAGATGATTGTTGGGGAGGTGTGTCCAGCAGAGGACTTCTTACAGCTGTTATGATGTGTCATAATGCCAAAGACTCATTCAGACTCTTATGTGATTGGCAAGTATCTATATAGATATGTACATAAAAGAAAATCGTAGGAAAGTCAAAACTTTACATTGATTTTTTTTAAGGATACTTGGAGCGTGGTCTACAATCGATATCGAAGCCAAAAATATAGTTTTTAGAATTTTTGTCTGTATGTACATAAACTCAAAAAGTACTGCATGGATTTACTTAAAAATTTGCATGAATATTACTAAGAGGTCGGGTCAACATATAGGCTGCATATTATCACGCTATCACCTACGGGGGAGTAGCTGTGATAATTTATAAAATTTAACGCGGGTAAAAGTGCGGGGCACAGCTAGTGCTTAATACAGTATATGGATGGGAAAATATCAGAGCCAGGTAAACCCGTCCACAACAAACAAGTAGCCACTAAAAGGCACATCCGTATTCGTTAATTGCTCTATAATCTGCACCCGCGTTGATTGCGCATCAAATTGCAGTGAAAGCGAGTGATACATTTTGTGATGACTCGTCGAACGGCACCGGCCAGTTGGTAACGATCATTGTGAGAATACTCGAATATTATTCTTACATGGTTCTGCAAGTAGGCAAATAGGTCGATGAATTAAAGTCATTTCTAGTACGAGTATAACTCTTCTCTTTGAAAGATATAACAATTGCATTTGTTTTAAGCAAGTACTTATCGTATAAGATTTTATAACAAACTTCCCAATGATATTAGAGAATTGTCTACGAATAAGTTTAAAAGAATTATTAAAGCCGAATTGTGTAGCAGGGCATATTACAAAATTTCTGATTATTTAAGTGATAAAAGTGCTTGGGATGGAGTTGTTCTGAGTCAACACACATGATTGTAATTAATCTTAAGTATATTTTATTTTAAAAAAGGATTCCTACTGAGTTTTCTGGCAGTGTTTCTCAGTAGCTGCCACGTCATGCACTGCACGGTAGGGTAAAAAAAATATGACGATTCCACATAAATGTAAAATTTTTACGGACAAAAGTTACTTTGACTTTGACTTTGACTATGGGCAGTGGTTAGTGGCAAGAGTTGTAAATTTAACCACTTACCGCGTGCCCATATATTAACTTCGCCGATCTCTAACGAACCGATGAGAGCATCTGGCTATGTTATCAAATCTATTTCAAGACACGGTCCCAGATTGATATAATATAATTTTTCTATCCTAATACATGTACGCCTTTAACCAGATTATGTCATCTATCTGTTCATCATCACAGGTGGTTCCACGATTTAATCCGAGGCAGTGTATGGGCGACCACACGCGCTCTCCATTATAGCGAAATGTTCGTGGGTGTGATGATCTTGCATATTTTGTCGGTGACTCTATTTCTCTTTTGTATTACAATTTGGGAAGGTATGATGACCTGGATAACTAGTTAACTAGTCCATTACTGCACTTATGCTTCTTTCGAGACAAAGTGTATTTTGTGCACCATAAGTGAATCAAACTGACAGAGTGTGATCCTTTTTCGTTTTACGCACCCATTTCTTTAAATTTATTAGCCCATCTAGAGAGAAATCTCACAATTTTGCGTCTCCGCGTGCAAAAAATCTCGTTTCCTGACTAAGTTCTCTCACGGTCACTTAAACATTCTAATCCTACGAGATATATCGGAGACCCTGGACTCTAGTTGCCCTTTAGAACACTTCAGTATATACAATTATTATTAAAATCTTTATTTTACACCAGGGATTAAAACAATGACCATTAGAGAGATCAGTAGGTACAATTGACGGTTTTGTCACTGAAATATGATCCTTCCAGACAAGATACCTAGAAAAGAAGAAAGTTTACAGTCAAGGGTGTAGAGTGTAGTCTTGGGTAAATACCACCTAATAAAAAAATCTTCTAAAAAAGAACAATAATAAATTTACCGTTTTTAATTATTATCATTTATTGGTAGTCTTGGTCTTAATAGTTAATTGCTACTAAAAAGAACGATATTATTATGTATTTATGAAAATCCAACAACAATGTAGGCATAGAGATATTATCTTAAAATGATAAATAGTGCTTTATGTAGTTGGGTGTTACACGACAATTAATTAAACGCGGAACAAGATACTTTAATTGTGAACTTTCACCTACACAATGGGCCTGCGTAACTAAGCACATAACAGCAAAAATCGATTTTATTATCTGACGTGAGAAAATATTATCAACCGTGTCATTTGTACTTTTACATTCACATATTTCCAAAGAAGTAAATACCTGTGGGAATTCATGTATGTATTATGTGAACATAATCATTCCTTCATTATCAATTAACAGCCGCAATACGTTTTTTTTATATTATCTACAGTGGTAATAAGAAGTGTATTGCATGCTTGTTACGCTACCTCGTTCAACAACCTATATGCAGATGTTGTTTTGTATATTATACAATATACGCGTTAATTTCGTGTCATGGACTGTGGCTGCGTGCAACGCGCTGACCTCAGTGCGGTGTACGCAGGCTCCGCCGCAGACCTCCGAACTAGGTCACTCGACCGCCGTCTCCACTCGAAAATGTCACTCATATATACCTACTTAAAAGCTCAATTTTGATCTCTCCGTTTCGCGTGAAGGTAGAGAAACTTGCCAAATTGGAGCACCTGGTAATTCATACAGTTCCTATTTCCCTCGCTTCCGGGTTCCATGATAGCTATTCTTAGTTCCCGGGGTTACGCAAACTCTTCGAAGGCGTGTTGCGGTGTTGCTGTTGCGTTAACGTGTGAATATAGGTATTTACATTGAGTCGTAATAAATGATGTTGCATCCTATTAAAAAGTTCGACCATATTTAGTAAGTAAGTAATCTTTATTTCGCTCAAAATATGGTACAGACAAGATTTTATAGTCATCACAAATACACTTTCACATATTTTGTCGACAATGACATGCGAAATTTTATCAAATCATGTACATCTAACATTAATTATAATATTCTAATATATTGTTCACAAAATAATAACAATAATAATGTCATCTATATTAGTATCCATGTCAACATCGTAGTCACTATAAAATAAACATCAGCATATCCTGTAATCAAAGAATTCTTTTAAACTATAAAAACATTACTTAAAAGCCACTGTTTTAGTGCTCTTTTCATTTGTATTAGTTTTTGTAGTATTTAGCGGAATAGTATTGGATTGCATCGAATGTGGTGCGAATTCGTCACGTCATGCACATAATGCGCCGTTTTCCTTGCGCTAAGGCCTCAGTAATTTCCTGTCATGAGCCACGTGTTCCTCGGCGTCGTGGCGGTTACTCACTATCCTTATTCATTTTATATTTATATTTCCCCCCGAGTTCTCTTTCTAAATGCAAACAAATAAAACACGTGTGATTATTCATTGTGGAAATGGTTATTTGTATCTATTTGTAGCGTGCAATCGCTTGTCGAATATTCCGAAATCTGACGTCAGTGTAAAAAAACAAATCGTTTTGATGCAATTAAGTTTTTTAAGAGCCTAACAGACGCGTCGATCGTGCATTGAAGTTTTTGCGACTGCTTGTAGCTTATAATGTAGTTTTTTATTACATTGGATTATTAAAAGCTTGCAATAATGACTAATACAATTTGATTTCAATAATGTACTTTCCAATAAACTGTCAGTAACGTTAAGACAAAGTAGGAAAATCTGTTATAAGGCTGTCGCCTCGCCACTTCGTGTCCCAGGTTCGATTCCCGTGCAGGATAACAATTTGGGTGACTCATAAATAATTGATCTAAGTCTGGATGTCTTTGATTGATCTAAGTTTGTAAAGTACCCCTTGACACAGGGATACATAACAAAGAAGCGAGCGATGTCTTTAAAAAAATACCACAAAGATACATCAAAAGAGCAACAAACATCTTTACTTATAAACTTTCGCAATTCGTAGGAAATTAGTAGAATGTTGCAGGTTACCTAAAATATCTGAATTTGACTCTACAAAGATTAGATAAAGCACGCATATATTACTGGAAACGACTATAAAGAAAACAAACATGCAAATTTATCGTCACGAATGCGAACCGACGTTTCATCTCGATACGACTCGTCAAACGTCCGGGTAAAATTAGCCTAGAATATAGTCCTTTTCACTGTCTCGCCATATGTAGATAGTGCTATTTATTCCTTCAAAAATTTCAGACCTAAGTAGTCTATGTCACTTTCCCATGCAAATTACGTTACAAAAGTTTTCAATTAGAACATAGTCTGTTCTGAAAGCATGCCAATTATTATATCGAGTTCAGTTTCGGCTCATTGCATTATGTATTAAGCTAGCCTACGTCAAAAAAGTTGTTTTAAAGGTTACGAATGTTTCGTCGGAGACCGCATGTCATAGTTTGCACTCTAATTCTCTTTCGGTTGCATCGTTCAGCAATATACAGTAACTATGCAGTCACGTTCACCCTCGCGTCAGTGTAGGACGCGTGCGTTGTGGGTCTTACTTCATCTAATGTTTATAGTTTTTCCGCTGTTCACTTCATTTTCTAAAGAACTTGATCAGCAAGTAGTAAATCAAGCTGTGACTTTATTTATGCAGTGTTGACCGGATTTATTTGGACTGAACATTTGGTGTCAACTATTATTTATGTCATGTAAGTATGTACCTACTCGTAGTTTATTTATATTAAGAGGGACCTATTTGGTTCGTGGTTTGGAAATTGGACGGTGTTTGATCTTAAAAGTGCTTAATAGTGTTTTTAACCGTATGAGTGTTTGCAATCCCTATTAGTTCGCGTAGTCGGCACGAGTCGAGGTGCAACGTTTTAGACCGGTTCGAAAGTGAGTGTTTTGTTGACGAAACCGGATCGGCAAATAATTACGAACATATTAGAAGCATGCATCTGCCTCATAATGTGTCTGTACATCCTGATCAACATGGATACCAACTAATAATTATTGTTCTCAGAAATATTAAGTAAGTCGGATTAAGAAAGTCTGAGAAATTTTATTAAATTAAAATTAAAGTCTGTTTATGTTTCCTTGGCAAGTCGGTTCTTACGATGTTTCCAAGTAATTGTAACTTCCTTGAGTAAATGGTAATTCTAAGAAATTCAGTGAACCCAATTTTATGTAAGCCCAAAACACGTTCAAGTAAAAGGTCCCGTTAATTTGCTTTTTCGGAACATTGGAAAGTATTTTTTGTAGACGTGTTTTGTGTCAGCAACATCTTGGGATATTTTATAGTGCAGAGTATGGTTTTGTTTATTTTTACAGCGGGCAAAGTTTGTAAATGAACAACCTGAACATTGGGCGATCGGACAACGAACCCGTTAGATCGTTTTTGGAGCGACGACCTTGTCTGATGTCTAGTCTAATCTTAGATTTACTTAAAGATCTAAGCAATTTACTTTCATGACTTTAAATAATATTGATGTATTTTTATCGTGACAAGTCTATACTTACCAAGTTAGAAAATCATTGTAGTTAGGTACCGTCAATTGTTCAGTCGTGAGAGCTGCTTTTAGTGATGATGCCATTATTTAAACGTCCAGCGAGTCTAGATATAGATGTACGCATTTTTTTACCAAGTATCATAGACTCGTATAGTAGAAACTATCAATCACCACTATGAGAGCTATTTATTACCCGATTACGGCAGAGCAAATAGGATGGTTATGATTTTGACTAGAACGTATGTGAGTGTTATTCAGCTCATTGGAAGGGTCTTTATTTTCCGCTGGTTATTGGCTGTGAATTCACATTAAATTGAATATGACGCACTGGACATGACTATATATGGAATTACATGATGTTATGAAAAATAATAAATATAATGTAGCCTTAGGGTAGTGACCCTGATAGTTAAACCAGAGGTCGTGGGTTGGTTCCCCACCCAGGATAAAGCTTTGTGTGATGACAACGATTATTTGTTCTGTGTGTGGATGTGATTTGTCTATAATATGTATGCGTTTATAAATATATACGAGTATAAGAATGTTCATCAGTTGTCGTAGTACAGACTCTTGCCTAATTTGGGATTAGTGACAATGTGTTAGTTGTACCAAGATGTTTATATTTATTCATATAATATACTAACTGTGCATCTAGGATTTACTCGCGTTAAACTTTATAAATTATAGCCTATGTGTTATTTGGATGTATGAACTATCATCATCATCATATCAGCCGAAAGACCTACCCCAAAGATCTCCACAATTGCCGGTCACTAATAAACTGGAAACTTTGTAGAAGTATAGTTTAAGGAAAAGAAAAAAACTGAAAACTGCTGGATGCGAATAGTTGCGCTATTCGCATCCAGCAGTTTTCAGTTTTTTTCTTTTCCTTAAACTATACTTCTACAAAGTTTCATCAAAATCCGTTCAGTAGTGTTTGCATGAAAGAGCAACAAACATCCATACTCACAAACTTTCGCAACTATAATATTAGTGGGATTAGGATTTATATAAAACTAACATATAAATGTTTGAGGTGTCTTGAAAAAGATGAAAAACAAACCATGCCATTTTACTATTGAAGGTTTCCGCGAGTTTTTCCTCACAATTTCCTGTAGCTAAGTGTTGTAGCGGTTCGCGGTGGCCTATTTTTCATTGGAGTGTCGCTACGGTAACATGGAGACGCTTGTTGGCTTGTTCTACACTTTGAATTCTCGTCGTGCACACTTCTTTCAATGCCGTGTTTAAATGCCACGACGCAGTACTGAAGTGCGTGGAAAAACTTTAAGTGGGCACATATTTATAAGCTTGGAAATTAAACAGGCCAAATTTTATTTAATCATTTTTATTTAATACTAGCTGTGCCCCGCGGTGTTACCCACGTTAAATTTTATAAATTTTCTTTGCTATAAACCTCACGGAGCCCGAGACCTTTCCAACGAATGCAAAACCGTGGAAATCGGTTCGTGCGTTCTGGAGTTATAGCGTCAGGAAGGGAAACCCGACTTATTTTTATATAGTAGAGATAAAGCTGAAAGTGTGTGAGTGTGTATGTTTGTTACTTCTTCCAGTCTAACCGGTTGGAGCGATTCTTATCAAATTTGATATGGAGTGAACTGATACCCTAGATTAAGATGTAGGCTATAATTTATAAAGTTTAAAGCGGCTAAAATTGCGGGGCGCAGCTAATAATTTATAAAGTTTAACGCGAGTAAGACCGCGGGGCACAGCTAGTAATTTATAAAGTTTAGCGCGAGTAAGACCGCGGGGCACAGCTTGTAATATATGTATATAATAATATGGAAATGGTTTAAGATAGACTATTCGTAATGAACTAACCAACATTTTGATGTCGTCTGTGACATAAAGGGTATATATCATTTATAAAAAATACATAGTATTGAAGAAGATTACACGTGTGGCGCAGTGTTTCTCTTCTTCTCTTTACCTCTGCGTACTCGCGTTTTGCGTCCGATTCCCGCACGGGACAGTTATTAGTGTAGTTAGGATTAGGATGTGCTTGTGTTGAATTGCATATTTGTGAAATAACGAGGGTATATAGTTATTAATATTATAATTAGAAATCAATAAGAATTATACGACGGACTATATACCCGGTAAAAAGAAACCATGATGGCAATAGTGGTGGATTGGAAGGGTAGCTTTATCTCAGCCTTATGAATCTACTATAACGCTATTAAATTCTGATTTGAAATGTCATTCAAGTTTTCAATATCAAAAGATAATGTAACTAAAGTCATAGAATAATACAATAACAGTAGAATCAGTAATTTTACCTAATTTTTGCCTCATTTCTGTACTGATGGTATCTGATGGTGGATCATAGTACATCATTCAGTACATAATTGAATGAAGATAACGGTTTTAAGGACTCTCACTCAGTTCATATTTGATTACTGTATTTTTCCAAAAATGTACCTAGTTAAAAACAAAAAGAATGTTCTTTTTAATTAGGCATCATGGCTTTGTGAATATAAGTCTATAATCTGGCCAATCAATGAGGCCAAATGAAAGAGAAAAGGTTAGTTGTAGTCCAAAGGCTGCCCTATCCACTTTCTCACTCTCATACGAGTACATCTGTGTCTCTACAGCTACTGTTGGTCCGGTGAAATAGTCTTAAGAAAACTGTAAATGACATGTTTAAAAAAATCTACAGCTACTGACCAATAAAATCAATTTGATTACGTGATGGAATGATTCCGTGATATCATTGTTGGATCGTACTATCAAGACATATGTCTAGATTACGTCATCAGAATTTTATATTCTCTGCAGGTATATTATAATTTCCAAGTTTTATTATCATTGAGTTTAATATTAAGATTACTAGTCGAGGGTGATATTAGGATTCTTTCATTATAGAACACCCACACACATTGAGGTGACACGTTTTAATAGAAATAGGCACAGTAGAGGATACACTTTACTTTCGTAACTAAATCGTAACCTCCGATCTCATGTGACAGTATTATAAGCCGTCTTCATATACGTCTTTAGTGTCTTCGCAATAAAGACGCTTTTAAGTTCTGTATCCACCGAAGAAGTGACAGCTGTACTTATTGAGATTTCTTTTACATGACATAGATTTGTAACTGCTTTTACATTTGCATGTTTGAAGTGTCTAATGTGTAACTGTTACCCACGTCCATTTACTAAGTACTCCTCTCCAGTTCTCACCGTTAGCTCAGCATGATGTTAATTTATTGAAGAGCATAATACGTACCGAAGTTTGGTTCCTCTTCCATTATTCTTTTGTCCGCCTGCCGCATTGTCTGTGGAAAGTATGCTGCAATATTCATTGAACGAATGTTTTTTTCTATAAATATATTTTTCTATGTTGCAATAAAGGAGTATATATTTGCATTTGCATCATCCACTAAGTGCTTGTTAGATAAATTGGTTATCTGTTTAAAACTGGAGTTTTGCCAAGTCTATCTAGATCAGATAAAGGCATTAAACCAAGTTTTAGTCGATAGAATCAAAGTCAAAGTTTTTTAGTCAAAGAGGTTGATTTTCTGCGTCGTATCTTGTTTTCAGATTTTGGAACATGTTTATAGTCCAGTGATAGGTCGGATCGTAAAACATTAGCGGTTTATGGCCGAACTGGGTTTGTTTACTTTGCGTGCCATCCGTTTGTTTATGGATAAAGCTTTTTCGGGCTTCGTCATTTGTAACATTAATTCGTCTGTCAACATGACACAAAATATTCCGATTTGGGAGTTGTGCGAGAACACTCCATGAGCGGCGCCAAAGTGTCGCTACAGAAACTCGTTGCGAAAAGACCTCTTACCTCATAAATAGGTTATTGTTACACGACCTTTTACGACGATTCTCATGGGAGTATCCATTTTAGGTAACCTTTATTCATAACAAAAGCGCAGGTCGATTCACGGGTGATATTTATGAGGTTATAACTTTGTATCTGATACAACGGGTCGTTGGTTCGCTGTATAAATACATATTCTCTGCCTCAAAACGTGTACGCTCGATGAACCACGACGACATCGGCAATCCAATTTGGCCATTATCAATTGCTTCTTTTTGTACTTCATTATGGTACAATGTGAGTGATAGAGACGTTGTATTGACCGCCCAATTGAATCGTTTCCCCGCCGGCTACACTTTCCCGGATGTAGACGACTATTTTTCGCGTTTGCGTACTTCCATTGTATAGGTCGTTACCAACATTCGCCATGACCGCCGATCATGTAACCGTTAATAATCAAAGCTATATGTTATCAATAAATAACAATTCCGCACGCAGCTGTGTCGCTCGGTCATTTAGATGTTATAAAGAATATGAAGATATTGTATGCATTCTCGATAATGTCTATGCGGATATGTTGTCTGAATAATATTCTCAAATACACACACAGAACTAGTTTACATTTCGATATTATTTAATGATCAAGTGAAATAACAAATAAATGTTTACCCCTATTTTAGTAAGTATATCATAGAAGCAAAAATTTATCCGAATATTTTAGTATATTAGTCTCACAAAATGCCCCTAGCATATTTTTAAGAGGTCCGCCATTAGGCAGTTATTAGTGAATCTGCCTTCTGATCCAAAGATTGCTGGTTCGATTCTCGCACAGGACAAATATTTGTGTTCATGGACATGTTTATTTGTCTTGGTCTGAGTGTTTCTGTGTATTCAATGTATATATTTCTATTTGTTGTCTATAATCATAGTACAAGCTTTGTTTAGTTTGGGCTAGGTAGCGCTATGCGATATATCCCGGATATTTATTTATTTACTTATAATTTAAAACATCTAAATTTGCGGGTGAGATTTGATGGGCGCTGAACTCTGGGCGTTAACGAAAACTTCGCAGCTAATTAATATTGTAGTAAAATCCTCTTAACCAAACGGCCGCGGCATGCGGCACCCGGATACTCATCACTCATCATCAATATAGCGGTATAATAATGACCGTTAGTATATTTGAAGACTCGCAAATATCTAAACCTAATTATACAACCAGCGGTTTAGTGTATACTGCAATTGTATTCAGCAGAAAGAAAATAATACGTAGTCGGATCAATATGCCGCCTCGGTAGCGATGCAAAACAATGGGGCAACGAACTTTGAGGAAGAGTCCTTGCCATAAAGGATGCTCTAGGTCCTTATTCGAACGGATAGTGATTCACGTGTCTGATATTCTATTTCGGGTGTTAATAGCTTATAACTGTTACATCATTACTATTTGAATTATACAACTGCATTTGTAGTAACAACTCAAGATAAATAAGCGCATAAAATTTAAATAAAATCATACTGAAAGCTTACGAATTAATGGCTTTATATTATTATGTAGAGTGATAAAATAATTCAACAAATAATATAATATTATGGGTAATGTATATAGGTATTAATATAATGTATTGTATTTTCTGGTGCAATAAAGTGTACAATACAAGGAAATACAGGTACAATCGGTGGTCTTATCGCTTTGTAGCGATCTATTCTAGACAATCATTGGGTGGAACAGGAAAAGTGAGATGGAAAAAACGGTAGTTGTAAGTGTACTATCGTGTGTATAAAATGTTGTGTACTTATGTACAAGTTGAATAAATATATACTTATACTTGTTTAAAAACGTAATGCATAAAATATAACATATATTTTTAATTAAAGAGTTATGCAGAAAGTGGTTACTAAAAGAAATTAAGGGATTAGAAGAGAAGTGATAAAGATATTTAGAGCGATAAAAAGTGCTTTTTTAAAGCAACTTAAAGAAGCCAGGGTTTATGCACGCCTAATTTCTATAGGAATTCCATAGCCGAGCTGTTTGTCAAAAAAATCCAATCTATCCAATTTATCAAAAAAATATGTATAGTGAACAATTTGCTCCGTTCAACCTGATAAATATATCTCCATTTCTCTTTTAGCTCACGCATTATTTCACGTTTCCGTGGCTTTTATGAAATACTAACAATTTATAAAAGTAGCAAGGTAAAGTAGCGCCGCCAGAGAGGTTGTTAGTAGGTTATAAAAAGGTTTTACAACATCGTGTTTGGGCCTCGGTTTTCTCATTTATGTTTTATCTAGGGTCGCACGTGTGGCCTGTTTTGTGTACAAAAAACACGTGCTCTTGACACAGCTGTTGTCCGTCTATTTTGGTACGAGATTCTCCCTTCTATGTAGGTATTATCCAATGAAATATGGACGCGTAATAGAGCATCGGCTTAACGGTAGTGGTAAGACAATAAATTATTATTAAAACCAGTTTCTTGTATATTATATCGATAGAAATGTTAGTTAGCAGTACGTATATCTTACTAATATTATAAATGGAAAAGTTTGTGAGTATGGATGTATGGATGCTGCTGCAACCTACACATTTTTTATTCGATTTCATTATTCATCAAAAACTATTACAAATGAGACAAATATAACGCATATATCAAACTAGTAACTTATAAATTATTGCCTATATGTTATTCGGATAGGTTAGCTATATTACTACAAAGTTTAAGTTTAAGTTCACATACTTTCTTCTCTCTTCCTTTATAATATTAGTGTGATATATAAAACTAGCGCCCCGCGGTTTTTACCTTAAAATTTTCTTTAAATTATGGCCTTTGTGCTATTCGGATACGTAAGCTATATTACTACAAAGTTTAATCATAATCCGTCCGGAAGTTTTTTCGTGAGAGAATAACAAACATACAAACTCACACTCGTAAACGTTCGGCTTTATAATATTAGTGTGATTATATAACATGCTTTTATACATATTGTTTTTTTTTTTTGTAATTTATATTGACGATTATATTACGCCATTTAGAAAGGATGAGTGAAAGAAGATTGACAAAAGAAGTATATCTAGCCTGTGTGAATGGGACAACCGGAACGGAAAGACCACGTGGAACATTCTCTGGCCAAATCGGAGACGTTCCCAAAAAAGGGCAGGTCAGAAGTACCCTAAACCGGCGAGCATGTATGAAGAATATAATGACAGTAATCAAGGCAAAAGAGGTGTGCAAAGATCGTGGCAAATGGAAATCCGTTCTCTGCCTACCCCTATGGGAAACAGGCGTGAGTCTATGTATGTATGTATTATATTAGGCACAATGCTATAAAACTGATATATAAAATGTTAAGTGCAAAATGGCAGCTGCTAATTTCCCAGCGGAATGTAGAGGC
Source organism: Pseudoips prasinana (assembly GCA_951640165.1). NCBI lineage: Eukaryota > Metazoa > Arthropoda > Insecta > Lepidoptera > Nolidae > Pseudoips > Pseudoips prasinana. The sequence goes on along the minus strand of OX621241.1, from coordinate 9,350,044 downwards.
CGCTTAAAACATAATGTAGTAACGGCAAAAATTGCAATATTTTTACAAAGTGAACTTTTTTAATAAAGTCTGTACTGAAACGCAGATTAATGAAACAACGACCGTTGGGCAGATAACAACACATGACGTACAAATTTAATTTTAAGTTTATGTACCTACATTGTTAGCGGCGTTTTGTTTTCCTGTTATTGTACTTTGTCATACACACATCAACAAAGTCTAGGGATACGTTATTTTGAAATCAAACATGGCTTTATTGTTTAAAACCTATTTAGTTTCCTTAAAAAGTTTATTTACAGATTTAAACCTTGTCTATTCTTTATTCAAAATTTAAAAATTAAAATGAGAAACAAATGAAAACACGCAAAGCACAGCGCAATCTTGAGTTGTATCTAATTTCAAGAAGTTGCATTAAAATTTTTTTTGCGTGTTAATTGAAGAAAACCTGATAAATTGTTTTATTTTCTTTTCTCAATTGGTTGTGTAAGCTTTTTAGCGTCATGCCACGCCATCATTTGAGTCGAGATGAAATGTTACGGGCAGTTGGCATGTTACAAAACGGTGGTATTCAACGCGTCGTTGCTGAGTCTCTGGGCACAAGCCAAAATGTGGTATCCAGGCTGTGGTCACGTTATCGCGCTACTGGAGATGTGGCAGAACGGCACACAGGTAGATATCGTGTTACCACTCAGAGACAGGATCGATTTCTCCAAATGACCGCCAGAAGACTACCCAATATCACAGCGATGCAACTAGTGCAAAGGCTCCAGGAGGGTCAGCAGCTGCTGGTGAGCGACCAAACCGTGCGAAGGAGGCTGCATGAAGTTGGTCTTCATGCTCGCAGACCGCTACGAGTCCCAGCGCTGCGACGTGGCAATCGCGGTAGGCGACTTTTATGGGCCTAAGAACATTTGACATGGAGTGATCAACAATGGTCATTGGTGCTGTTCACTGATGAGTCCCGCTATGGATTTCATCCAGATTCGAGACGAACACGCGTTTGGAGAACTCCAGGCAGGGTCAGCCGTCTCCGACATCCACAGGAGGTCCACTCTTACCAAGGCGGGACAATTATGGTGTGGGCAGGAATACGAATCGGCGGACGAACCCAACTCATTTGGATTCAGGGCAGCATGACTGCCCATAGATACCGTGAGGAGGTAGTAGAACGTGTCATTGTCCCGCTCAGGGCCCTAACGGGGCAAGAATTTCAGCTCATGCATGACCTTCCCATACAGCGCGGCTGGTGAGGGCCGCCCTTCGAGAACACGATGTTCAGGTATTAGATTGGCCTCCACAGTCGCCAGACTTAAACCCAATTGAACACGCCTGGGACATGTTACAGCGAAGAGCATTGAGGGATTTTCCGCCCAACTTGACAACAGAAGAACAACTTTTCGAACATTTAAAAAGAACTTGGGACTGCATACCCCAGCAAGACATTGAAACCTTAATTTTAAGTATGGAAAATCGTTGCCGCTGTGTGATTAATGTTAGAGGAGGAAATACCGATTACTGATTATCAGATTTGGTAAGATTTTTATTCATTTAATTCGATTGAATAATTTTATAAGAATAAAATGTTTTTGTTCACTCAGTAATTTTCTATGGCTTAATTAATTTAAGACTTTTATTAATTAGAAAAACAAAATCGCATCGTGTTGTTAATGTTTAAATATCGGCCATGAAATTATCTTTAACCCTTCTTTGCATGTTTTTTTCTATTTTTTTAAAATAAATCAGGGTGATGTAATTAATGCTCTAGATTAAAGAAAAAATATTAAAAAAAATCCTAATGTAAATAAAAATATGTATTATGTAAAAAACAATATGATGGAAATTTACATCATCATGCATTGTCACATATTTAGCTCAGTACTAAATAAATAAAAAAATATTGTTTACTCAATCTTCTTTATTCTTTATGATAATTTAAAAAACAATTATTATTTTTATTTAAGCACAAATTGACGCCACATTTACTACACGAAATTGTAGAATAGCCTTTACATTTGGGAAATTTGCACCGAAGTGACCCACCTACTTTTGGCCAATGTTCAGCACCATCTTTTCTTATGTCTTTTGGAGGTGGTGGAGCTGGAGAACCTTTTCTTTTTTTTGATTGTAATTCTTCTTCTAGTACACTGGTACTAGGACGCCCTCTTTTAGCTTCTTTAGTGGTTCCTCTGTTGCATAGCACAAAGGCCAATTCATTTCTGAATTGGCCCATTGTAAGCAAGCTCTTTTTAGGTTCACCTCTTTCTTGAGCATTTTTTTTATAAACAATCCAAGAGTTTATAATAGCTAGATCAAATAGATGAAAAAAAATACGCAAATACCACTTTTTAGACCTCATTGTTATATGATTTCTACCCAAAAAACTATCCATGAGATCTACTCCTCCCATATGTTTATTGTACTCTTGGACAATAAACGGGCAAGTAATATCAATATTTCCTTTTGTTATCCTGTCAAATCTATTGACTTTAGTTACAGGCAATGCTCCAGCATAAGAAGATAGCAGGGTTACTATCTTATTATCTTTCCAAGCCACACAACTCAAATCTATACCATCATGCGCAGACACTCTTTCCTCAAAACTACCTCTGGGCACAGATTTTTTCATGAAATTTTTCTTCTCTGGAAGTTTATTATTTGGTATCCTGTTTTGTTGCACAGTTCCCACTGTGTGAATTCCTGATTTAGCTAAAAAATACTACCAATGGCAAAGAGGTATAAAAATTATCAAAGTATATGATATGGTTTTGATTTCTTGGCACTCCTCGAAGCAAACGGACTACAACATTTCCTGTTGCACCAAGATCTGGTTCATTTGTGAGCTTCTCTGTATTCTCTTGTCCAGAATATACCTCAAACTTGTGGGCATATCCCATCAAATCACAGAGAACATATAATTTGAAGCCCCATTTATGGGGCTTCTTAGGCAGATATTGCTTTAAAAAATGCCCTATTTTGGTAGAACACATCTGTTCATCCACAGAAAGTCTTTGATTCATTGGCACTGTGGCAAACCTCTCATTGAGATGCTTGATAACAGGGCGGATTTTATAAAGCCTGTCATGTTCTGGATGACCTATAGGTTTGTGAAGATCATTGTTATTAAAATGTAATGATAACTTTATTTTCTCAAACTTGTTCAGTGGCATTGTTGCAGAAATAGGCTCATATCCAAACTTTGGTGACCAGTATGATCTTGTGCTAGGAAATTTGATTACTGACATGTACAATAATATACCAAAGAACTTATACAAATCATATTCTGTAAATGTTATAGTTGAACTGGGATTACTCTGTATTATATATAAATTTGTCTCCTCTACTAATGTTTTGATAAAATCTTCAGTGATAAAATGGTTAAAACATTGATATGGAGTTTCTAGGTGTGATAGACCACCTGAAGCAGTAGAACTTCCCAAGAAAGTAATTTTATCTGTGTCATACACCAGATTCCTTTTTTTCCAAATCAAGCTTCTTTTGTCAAATGGAAAACTGGATGAAGACTGCAAATTGGATGAAGTTGATGGGTGAGAGGGTTCTTGATCTTCTGTTTCTACAAGAGGAGGATCAATGTCAGCAGTTTCATCCACATCATCATCATCATCGTCGTTCTCCTCCTGCAACACTCTTATAACTTCATCAGAATCCCGGTTTTCATCATCGGAATCTTGATTATCGAGGTCATCTTCTGATAGCCAACCGCCTTGTAACTTACTAAGATAATCTTCAATATCTCTTTCATTCAAGTTTCCCTAAAAAACAACATAAAATAAACATTTACAAAAAAATGTTTGCCATACATTACAAGTGAAATTACTGCATAGTGATGTAAATTTCCATCACATAGTTTTGAGAAATTTATTCACAGTGTGTTGATATAAATTGTACATAAAACAACAAAAACATGAAAACAAACCTTTTTTCCACTCATTTTCACTTTTACTGTATTTTATATCTCCGTTACAAACACTTATAACAAACTAAAATCTCGCTACTTTTTTCCAGTCACAACAAACAGCGGAATGACAAGTTCTAGGCCTGGTAATTGACAGTGACGTTTGCTATTTTTTGACAACTGCGTTTTGTTGTACGCAATAGTCGCTTAAAATGTTACCAGCAACAACAAATTTACAGTACAAGGGTTTTGAGTACCTTTTTTTGTTGACTAAGGATTATGATTGAAATTTCCCTCATCATGCAAAGAAGGGTTAATTCTTCCATTTACAGTCATAACAAAATGTTTATAGTTTTCTAGATAATCAATGAAATGTTCAATATCCCTAGATTGTGTTGATGTGTGTATACCTTCGTAATTAACCATTGCTGATAAGAAACATTTATAATAAGCTATACATTAACATTACTATAAATCAAATGTTTATATTAGATTTTTATTATTTTGCCAGCGGATTCCGACAAATTTATTTGAGAGTCCTCGTTTAGCTTGAAATTTTTATTTTATTTTATTGGTACAGAAACACATTACAGATTCTATGGAGTTCTACATATTGTGATAAACAAAATTTTAACCTGTAGTCCAATTATAACTGTACACAGCACTTGTATTGTAGCTTCATATTATTATATATTTTTAATATTCGAGATAATTGGTAAAATTAAAGTAGGTACACAGACAATAATTGGCATGCTAAAGTTAATAGTTTGAGTTTATAAAGGGTTGATAGGTTTTAAATGTAGATTTTCTTTTCTTTCGCCTTTATAATATTAGTGTGATTATACCTTATATAGTATACTGCGCCTGCTTCATGCCAGATTTATATCAGAAGCCATACGCATAGTCTTCTTCTTAACGTGTCGATGGTAAGAATTAGATTCTATCTTCCCAAAATTGGGCAACGCTGACCCCTTTGGCTGAAGCGTCATACAAGTCCTGAAGGGAACAAGAGACTGGACAGGAGGGACAATCGGATAAATGTGCCATACTTTGGGTTGACACGCCGCACTCGCAGATGTTTTGTGATGTACGTAGTCTATTAAGAGTCCTCCAGGATGGCCATGGCAAATTATGTCCCGGAGGTAATTTTTCCTTTGGCGGGACAAACAAAAGAGGAGCAAATTTATCTCGCCATATGGTTGCCCCCACTTTACGCATAGTTTACAAAATGGATAGTAAACAATCGTATATGCACGTGGCGATTAATGCCCTCTTAAACATGTAATCTGGTAAGTGTTTGTAATGAATAGACATTCGCGTGTGGTCGTTTCGCTGTTCGTTGGCCATTCTGGCGCCCAACGGAAGTCGGTTATTTAGCGAATCATGAGCTAGGGTGCTTACAGTGTATCACAGATGTTGGTCGAGCGTTATGTGGATGTGTCGCGTTATTTGAGAGTGTAAAAGTGAAGTCTAACTTTATGTGGAATAACTGTGCCCCGCGGTTTTACCCGTGTTCAATTTTATAAATTATCACAGCTGCCCCCCCCCCCCCCCACATGTGATAGCGTGATAATATGTAGCTTAAATGTTGACCCGACCTCTTAGTAATATTCATGCAAAATTTGAAGTAAATCCATGCAGAAGTTTTTGAGTTTAGCCCGGACATACATACAGACAAACAGACAAAAATTTTATCAACTATATTTTTGGCTTTTACTTCTATATCGATTGTAGATAACGCACCAAGTATCCTTTTTAAAATATATTCAATGTACAGTTTGGACTTTCCTACGATTTTTTATATGTATGTATAGATTAACAGCTTGTCTAGAAACTGTTAATTTCCTGTTGAAGATGCAGCATGCTTTGTAGCGGTGAGTTCTGATTAATTAAACATCAAATGCGTTGCCAACTCGTGGTTACGGCTGACACGATCGTCTTTTATTGTGCTCTATCTGTCGTAATTGTGTCATAATCATTTACATTTAATTCTACTTGCAATGGTTTTCCTCGTCGTAATACCAGCAATTGATCTTGCAGCGTGAAAAGTATTAGACTGCCACATTGTATACACTGTCAGTATGTATGTCATTAACATGTAACATCTGTTACTTTCATCGGTAATCTTTGATTGCCTGTATATGGCTGTACATATATAATAATATATCCTGTGGCATTATTCACACACGGTCATCTGATTCCAAACTAAGCAAAGCTTGTTCTATGGAAACCAGATAACTGATATAAGTAGGCATCACATATACTACTTTACTTTTGTAAAGTAAAGTAGTATATGTACTTATATAGATAATTACACCCGAACTTCATGTTAATGCACACAAATATCTGTCCTGGGTGGGAATCGAACCCACGACCTGCGGCCAGAAAGACAAGTATATACCAACCACGCCAACCAAATACCCAATGTTTATATTAAATATCTACTGCCTTATATCGGAGAGTATCTATGTAGCCTGGCCTTCACCCGATCGCCGCAACCGCCGGTTAACCATTATCCTATTAGTGAGCTAGTATCCTATCTAATCCTGTCATCTTCCATAATAGACTCAATGGATACTAGGCGGAATAATCTCCGTTATTGCCCTCCGGCCTTCATTGATTTATCTCATTTCGTTTAGCATCTTGCTGACACCGTTGTTGGACCTGTATTCTGTTAGTAAAGTTAACTATCACTGACAACTAATTACTAAGATATTTGTAGAGAATATTGGAATGCATATAAATTTTTCTTTCGCTGTCTGAAGTCGAATATTTGTATAATTAAATTCCATAATTATCATTCCATGCCCAGGATGGAATTAATTTCTCTGTTATGTCTGTTTTCATCCATTAGATTTTGACATCTTCCTCTAATATATGACACTCATTTAATGTTATGGCAAATGTTTAGTTGAAATGTTAAAGCCAGCTGTAAATCATCTTATAACACGACGGTTTTCAATCTTAAGCGGTATGCGGAAATGCACGCCGAGTTCAAAATGTTTGAGTTAGAACATCGCCTTTTTAAAGTCCAGTCCAAACAAGCCGAAATGAAATATCACGAGAACAGAAATCCTCGTATCCGCTAGCCTTAATAATATTCATACTTTATTAGTTCCCGTGTGTGTTTGTCCTACTAAAACGTCGTGACGACGCTAAATATAATATGCTCTAGGTTTCTGTTTGCTTTGCCTACATTGTCCTTAAAATTTCGGACTAAGGATTACAAAATTAACGTTACGGTTCGTGGATTTTCTTCGTGATTGGTAATTTCCAAGATAACAGTGGTCTTAAACCGTTAAAATCTTGAAGCCCTAGCAATAAAATCGGTGTAAAATCATAATGGCTGCAAATAGAGATAGATTGCCGACCGTTTCTGAGTTGAGTTCAATTATAACATCTTCCTTATTGAACCACAGTGCTGCTGGAACACAGAATTTGTAGACAGCAAATTGAAATCGAATATTCATTGCTTTAAAATTCCCAAGTTTGCAATGAAATATTAAACTTTTGCAGCGTCCAAAATTCTATTAAGAGTTTCTCGAAAGCTTCAACGGCATGCGGCAATGCAGACTTTTTATATTTCCTATTAGTTTAATTACCTGCAATATGGATTTCCCATTGGAATAGCGCAGACTAAGTAGATATTTTACGTGCTTATAAGTGTATCATCTTCAGGAATGGAACGATAGGCATGCGACAGTTGGGATATAATTAGATTTCACCCGTTCCTGTGAATCCTGATTTGGAGAGAAATCTACTCCTTTTTTGTCGTATTTTACTTATTTGAATATGGGGATACATTCATTCGGTATTCAAAGCTTAGAACTGTAATGTACAGAATATTAATATTATTTCGCAACCCAAGTTTATTGGCCAAGCAGTTGCTGGAATATAGTTATTCAGCGTTTCGTTATTAGGTATATACTAAATTAAGAGCTTTATTTGCTAGATTTTAAGCCAGTTAACAAAATCTGTTGCCAAACAAGTATAGTTAAAAGCTGCTTTGCTTAAAAGTACTTGGCTAATTATTTTATTCTAATTGTGTCTTAGGATCAGAACGCACACCATACTTTTAGCATCAACGAACATGAATTGTCCATTGTTTTATGACAACGTACAGCGCTACGATGGATGGCTTAATTTAGATCTGTTTTAGTGATTAGTTTAATGCTGCATCGCGTTTAACGCCTTGGTGTATATGATCATGGTGTCGAATCACTCATGTTATCAATGCATTGCTGCTTTTTTAAAGCAGCTTGAACACGGCAATCAGTCCTAATTATGGATTAAACAGGTTAAGCATCAAAAATCAACCAAATCGCTGCTCGCCGATGCTAACAGCTTCTTTTGTTCTTATGTCACTACAACTAATTTAGTGTATTGCACTCTACTGATTTGCTGCGGAAATAAAAATAAAGGGCAATAACATTTTTCTGCTATGTTATGATTTAATTAAAGGCTACAAAGAAGTTCATAAATTAAAACGTTCCCGAAACAGCTGTAACTTCAAAGGGTGTTTATATAAATTTACAATGTCGCATACTAGAGGCTTCATAGCGAGTTGACGTTGTCGAGAATGCTCGAGGTTGACAAAAGGTAACTTATGTAACATCCAGCGGCCTTAATTGGTGCTATTTACTCCAATAATATTTAAAGGAGTTTAAATTTTAGTTTTTGACTACTATATTCACCTCAAAACGCTGATAAATCATTCATTCCTCAAAATGTCCATCTTGAGGAATGAAGGATTTATCAGCGTTTTGAGGTGAATATAGATTTAAATTTTTTTAAGTCACGCACCCACACCACAAAAATGCCGTCGTTGTTTTTCTTAAGACAATTGTCAGAGTCAGAAATTTTACCTAATGAAATACTTGCTTGTATTTCTGAGTTAAACAATGAAGGAAAACTTACCTATTAAAATGTGGTATTTAAAAGCTTTAAGCGTGAGAACATAAATACGAAATGGTTGTTATTTTATTCATTATGGAAAGCGTATTCAATATTCTTGCTCTTGCTTCTCATTTCACCTCTCCACACGGCTTAAGATTTTCATGTTAGCTATGGGGTCGGCAAATTTCCATTAGTTAACAGAGACACCTTACACACATGCTCATACTTACGCCACTGCCTACCCCACTGGTAATCAGAGGGTAGGCAGTGGATGTTTACTTTCTTCTACTGTGGATACTTACGCTTCTTTTGTTATGTTCACTATCAGTATATTCCTCACACTTGCTCGTCGTACTTTCGGTACTTCTGACTTGGCATTTTTCGAGAATATCTCAGACAGTCGGAGAATGTTGGATATGGTTTTACATCTAAATCGAGGTAAATACTTCATTAAAGTTACATGCTCACAGCTTAAACCAACATGATAGCTATTTTTTCTCCGTAATAAAGTCCGATGTTTGTGAGATTGTAACCTAGAGAGAAATACCAGCATATAATATTATGAGCACGCAAACGTATAAGAATACCGTTACAGGTAATCAATTTACAAAGTGCATTGCTATACACCATAGAATTCCCGTGTGAAGTGACCAACTATCTGACGTACAAATCAATAGTAGATAATCGAACTCGATACCCGTGGATTGATTGTCGTTCCACTGTATGAACTGTGGATCTGATTGCACGATGCTCTGATCAGGTCACTGGACACAATGACACGGATGCAAGCCCATTCAGGGCCGTAGTTAGGATATTCAAGAACATTCCATCAAATGTGATGCATTCTTTTATACTATCGTATTGAGGCAATTATACTTTACTCAAGTTTTAATAGTAAAAAATGTTCCATTACAAATAAGCAGATGTCATGACAAAACTATAAAACAGCTAAGACAGTCGCCTCGCCTCTTCGTGTCGCGAGTTCGAGTCCCGCGCCGGACAATTATTTGTGTGAGCCATAAATAAATTGTTCTGAGTCTGGATGTAATTTGTGTCTATTATATGTTGGTAAAGTACCCCGCGCCACAGGGATTAGATTCCCTAGAGCGGGCGGCGGCTATAAAACAATTAAATTCCTAAGAGCTATTTTTTCGAGGCAACCATTTTGCACTAGGTAACAGAATCCTTTAAACTAGTTAGGATCTTGTATAGGTATTCGCAGGCGCTGTTTTAAGGACATGGGTACTTAAGCACACATGATATGTTCGGGCCAGAATCGCGAGATTACGATAGGTTAAGTAACGTTTAAGGCACTTTAAGGACGGCAGATGTGGATCTGGATTGTTAATACATCAAAGCCACCAGTTGTTTAGTGATTTTATTTTAATATCACTGTGATTTTTGTTTGTAAAAGTATAAGTTTTGATTGTTCCAGAAGTAATAAATAAGCTTAAAACTACGTTGCTTTAAACAACTGCAGTAAAGCCTCAGTGCTGTTATGTAATCGAAGACATTTTAATGTTTTGTATTAGATATTCTTTTAAAGCAATACCTTCATTATTATGGGCTGTGGCTACCCTAGTATCAACCTAATGTTGTTCACACTGCCCAATAGGTCTCTGGTCAGGTCACGTCAACTGTTGTCTAATGACGAGCCGGGGCCCAAGGTTTAACGTTCTCCGTTGTTAGTCCATGCCTAACATCGGACCTGGTACCATTGAAACTGGACTACACGAGACATCGTCTAATGTCGCTTGCACTGACTGTATTGAGGCTGTGTAGTGTATCGAGATCTCGTTCCAACGTTCCGCTTGCATGGATCTACCGGTGACTCATTGTGGATATACTGGAACGAATGCGGATTATATTGTTAACATGATCATGAATTGAAAATTAATATTCTGCGGAAATACACTGAATTTCCACTATTTTACTGGAAATTAAACACTGCCTGTTACATATCCTGAATATAAAACTAATAGATATTTACGAGAATACGTGTATGTGGCATAATCTTATATCCGTTTTTGAGCACTTCCAATCTAAATTGTCATGGATACAACTCCGTACTAATTACACCGTTGTGTTCTGCACTTAATCACGTAAGTATCTTGAATAAATACGTATAGCGGACCTGTTAAGTTTCGAAACTACCTATAAAATATGACTATATCTGCAATCCCATTAAGGATACATTTAAATTTGTTTATATATTTTAGGAAACAATTTAAATATCCTAACCCTTATCCATCTTAGAGGTGGCCAATGTTAATAGTGCCACTTACAAATGTCATTAAAATATTGAGTTACGGTAAACACATGTTCGCATCCATATTGAGAGGTCAATGCGTTCTTTACGACGATGCCTAATAAGGCTACCTGACAAGAGATATAATTATAAATAAAATATGCTAAAAGATTAATAAAGTGTGCAGCGCACATTCTTTATGTCAATAGAGACAGTACCAAATTCTTTGCTTTAAGAATACAAAACGTTCCATTAACACAGATGTTCACCGTTATGTAAGGTGGGGAGAATAATTAGCTTTTGTAATGAATGTTATCAAATACAGTTGTTTGCGTCATAAATAAGACGTGTATGAGCATCTGCGGCTCCTATGTTTTAAACATTGTTACAATTCTGCCCTTCAAGTACGCCGTTAGGCGTCATCTCTTCTATCACCTGTCTTAGTTCAGTGCTCACCATTTTTTACCAGAATTGTTTTCCATCGGTTTTCATTTATGCAGCTACTCATATAACTTTGCGTTTTTATTATAGCTTGCTTACGTAAGGACCTTATCTGATAGTAATTTCAAATACATCAGCTCATGACCTTATTTTTGGTCCGGTTTATCACTTCATGCAAGGCCGTACTGGAAGATCACGAGTATCTTACCATCTACGGCATTCTCAGTCGAGATTCAAAGCACATATACACCATATGGCTCAACTGGTCAAGGGCATCGATCATATTCAACCAATGTTCAAAGAAAAATATCTCCTTTGATAAATAATATCTTTCGTGTAAACACTGTGACCCAGATGGGCAATAAAACTGCCAATGTAACTGCGTTAAGTGGCGCACTAAGAGCTCATTCTTGTATCGTTAAGTAGTTACGTATTTAGTTTCATTAAAGTTCTTTAACGAGGTTTGAATCCTTTTCAAGGTAGGTTTATATTTTACATTCCAGCTTTGCGTCATCATAAGCTTTAATTTTAAATTGATATTTTTCAATCATATTGCAGGGTAGCGGAAAATGCTTTTTGATTGGATTGGAAATAACACCTGCGTTAACGCCGCCGGTTCGATTTCCCGATCATTAACAAGTTCAATAAGCGCAAAGCGGGATACAAATTCAGTCGTGTCATATTGAGCCCTTGACGGCGATAGGCAAAGTAAATTAAATTGCCGGTGAACGTTATTTGCGTAGGTTCGGACAGGATATTGCTGTCTGAACAACTTAATAGACCTGTTTTAACTTTAATTTTAGTTACGAATTCCATTTTTGCTTAAGTTTGTATGCCTGAACACCATTTATGCAAGGTTTTATTAATAGCATTCTGAGTTATATTACAGTGGTTATAATTCGAAAAGAAGTCAAGGTATTCTTAGCTTCTTTATTACATCATTTTCTTGGTTCATTGCTAGGGACTTGCTCTGTTAACCTTATTTTTATAATAAGGTTGTTTATTATGTTAGTGGTCATTCTGCCAATGTTCGGCCATGTAGAGATTGGGTTTTAAAAGCTATTGCACTTAAATATATATTCTTGTACGGCAAAACTATCTCTATAATAATAGGTCTTTACCTATGAAATTGCCGTTTTGTATGAAAAAATTTAAACGAATTTTTTTCATGAATTTTTTTATTTGTATTAATCGAAGTAATCACCCATGCAATCAATGCATCTTTGCCATCGCAGTGGCAGTTTATTGATGCCCTTCTTAAAGAAATCAGCTGGACGGGAGGCAACAAATTCTTCAAAGGCATTTTGTACTGCCTCTCGGGTATTGAATTTTTTTCCCGCCAAGAAGTTATCCAAATTCTGGAAAAAGTAGTAGTCTGTAGGCGCAAGGTCTGGTGAGTAGGGCGGATGACGGAGAGCTTCCAACCCCAGTTCTAGCAACTTGGAGACCGTCTGCTGTGCAGTATGAGGTCGCGCGTTGTCGTGCAGGAGCAGCGGAGACGAGTGATTGACCAATGCTGGTTGGAGATGCGCCAGCTTCTCCATCATTGTGCTCAGTTCTTCACAGTACACATCTGCAGTAATGCTCACCCCGTTTGGTAAGAAGCTGTGATGAATCACACCGGCGCTAGACCACCAAACAGTGACCATCACTTTTCTAGGGGTAAGTTTTCGTTTAGGGCATTGTTTAGGTGCTGAACCAGGATCCAACCAACTTGCTGAGCGCTTGCGGTTATCAAACAGAATCCATTTTTCATCGCAGGTAACAATGCGGTTCAAAATTCCTTCATTTGTGTGTCTGTTGAGCAGTGCAAGGCACGTCTCGACGCGTACTTCGCGCTGGCGATCATTGAGTTCGTGGGGCACCCATTTGTCAAGCTTTTTTACCTTGCCAATTTGACGCAAATGGACCAATATTGTTTTGACGCTAACGTCGAAAGCTGCTGCTAATTCAGCCGTAGATTGTGTATCATCAGCTTCCACAACCGCCTTTAATTCGTCATTGTCGACCAAAGTCTTCGGACGACCGCGAGGTTCATTTTTCAGGTCGAAATTTCCAGAACGGAAGCGAGCAAACCAATAACAGGTGGTGCGTTGGTTTGTAGTGTTAGCTCCGTAAACGTCGTTGATGTTGCGTGCCGCTTGTGCCGCGTTGCTGCCACGACGGTACTCATATTCCATAATTACTCGAATTTTTAACGTATCCATGATGACGAAAAAGATTGAAATGCGATGAAAATGTAACACTAATCAATAAAGAAATGACTACTTTTGGAAAAAATAATCCATGTTTTTAAAATAAAATTAATTTGAAATTAGAATTCTTAGCCAAACAAAAATTATTTTGATTTGAAATGGCCAGTACTGCAGAACGGCAATTTCATAGGTAAAGACCTAATATCAACAGTAAAACTAACAACAAGAAAATCAACTAAAGTTTCACATACTAAAGAAAATTTCAAACTTTCTAAAAGCCTCTTAAACATATTTAGACTTCGTAACGATTCACCATCTGCAAGTATATTCTCATTTATAACGATAACACGCGTTTCCCTCCCATTCCCACGGTGGGCTATTTATTTAGCATAATGCTATTGTCTTTATAGAAATTGACATCTAGCTTTCTTCGTAATTAATGTTTATTTTATGTTCTACATGTTTTGGGTTGGCATCTGTCAATTTTCTACGGGATATGTTATAGTTTGTACAACATCCGCCCATCATGCCAACGTATACCGGATCAGCAAAATTATTCTTGTTGTCAAAACTATTTTTATGTCCAAATAGATAAATATTTGTTGAGCTGGATTTTGATCAGAGATGTTTATTTCCCGATACAAAGAAAAAATACGGTACCCACTGTTACAGGCACTAAAACACAAATCAAATAAGCAAAGAGGTGAACAAAGATTACCTTCAGTTTCAAGATCAGATTATAATGATGTTTTGAAGATAAGATGTAAATAAGTTGTTGCATTGCATCGTTCGGGCTCCATGATTCTGCGCATCCGATTAATCCTGCCTCATTGTATCGCACGCAATTGAATCGTCCATGCACAACGGATTGCCAATTTATGATCATTACGGATTCAATAGAATTACTCTTTACATAACCACAACAAGGTTAGAGCCATCAGCTTTTTCTCAAAGGCTTTTACGTATTTGACAAACGACCAACAATTTGGCGGAATCTCTTGCTGTGTTTTCAGGAAATTGTCGGTGTACAATTTAAAAAGCTTATCGTTTCTTTTATTTTGGCGTCATCCATCATTCATACGCTTTATAGGGAGCATGACGATAGTACTTAATTCGTCGCTTCCATTTCGAAGTAAGAAGAGAAACAAGCATCACATCTGTCGATATCAAATAAATGTTTTATTATTGCTGAACGTTAATGTTAAAATAGAAATATATTCCTAAAAATAAAAGATATTTGTTGAATGACTTTTAGTTTTCTTGCTATTTCATAAAATGCACCTATGCATCTATTACGTCGGATAATTATGAATGTGATCAAATACCTATAAAAAGTTGGAAAATACAACAACAATATTTTTTATTACTATGGTTGCACACATATACGTTATTCCATTAGTTAGAGATGATAATTATCATAACAAACTGGCTTCTTGCCAGTAGTACAAAAGTATAGAGGTTTTATTTAATTAAGAAATTAAAAACCTAACAGTATAGGTACAGATTTCAGAGCTTGAGTGAAATAAAGTCGTCTTATAATTTGGCGCATATTGCTTTCGAGAATGTGCTTATAAGCAGCGCTATTAATTGGAATAAACGCATTAAAAACACAGGCTGTGATTATTTCAAATAATACAACAATATACTGGCCAGGATTCCACTTTCTTAAAAATCATTGAATGCGGTTATTTTCTTTACAGAATCGGTAGCATGCGAAATTCTCGATTTTTTCTCAACACATTCAAAATAGAACAGCTATATACTTGTAAGCACTTTGATTAGCTATGTATGTAAGCTTGATTACAACATCGTCTGTTCCCATTCGTTGCCATTTTGCCAACTCCATAAAAGAGGGAATCAGTTTTCTTTATTTTAATTCAGAGACCGCCGCGCCGGTTATAATCGTAGATAAGCGAGTGTGGAGGCGTGCAATTATAATCTTGCTGTATTGTGGAGGTTTAATGTTTGTTTGGAGATGTTGGCAGATAAAGTAACATGTGTTTTGTCGGGTTTTTAACATTGGCTTCGGCTACATGTGGTGACGCGCCGCCGCGCCCCTCCGGTCGACGGCTTATGTGCCCGTTGATTTGGTAGTTCCATCCGCGCCCGTCTCGCATATTGACGTGTTGGCTATAAGTTTTTTTGCTTAACCTCTGCTTTCGTTTATCAGTGTACTTGATTCTATATGAAACTTCACAGTGGAACTTTGTGCAATTGTTTGTTTATTCAGAACTGTTTGACGCGATCGCTTAGACGATAGTTTTGAATACACCGCTTCTGTTCTATAAACTTTCAGGTATTTAATATATATATTTATACATTTTTTTTTTTTTTAATATACGCTTTAATGTAGTAAATTTCTCCAAACAATTGATAAAATAGAAAAGTTTGTTCGTAAATTTGGTCATCGAAACTTTGCTGACGCGAACATACTAAATGTTTTTTTTTATGTTTTGATTGATAAAGAAGCGTGGAAGAGTTCACGCTGAGTTAGTATCCTGTACATAAATTAAATAACTAAATGTATGTTTCCCAAAGTATGCTTTTAAGTATAGTTAAAAGTTTGCCGTTTTAATTATGTTTATGGTATCTATATATAGCTTTATCTGATTCAGACATTTTATTTAATCAAAAAGTTTCAAGGTTGAACCATGACACCATGACTTTTAGATTGTCGCAATGATATATTATAATATAACATACATATTGTGTTTATTAAGTTGTAATAACAGCTTTACCGCAAACCTGCTGTTAACACTTTGTGTTTACAAAAGAGTAAAAATACATACATGTAGCACTTTACATAATAATAACACCTTATTTGAGTAGCTCGTGACGTTTGTATACCTGGAAATGTTTTTACTAACTTCATTGTATTTACAATGATTGCAATTATACACCTTGGGTACTATATTCCTCTTAGACGAATTTTGACCGGCTTACATTAGTCAAGCCTTTTCGGAACATCACGTTTACAGTTAGGCTACTAAGTTTTCACTGCTTAACCAGACAATAGAAGCGACAAACTAAGTAAAAGGGAGGGAAACATAGATTCTCAGCGGACCATCGCGAAGAATTTACCTGCTCTGTGGGACACGGGATCGTTCGGTACACCTCCAACTGCCTACACACTGCTACTGAGAATTTGTCACTTGCTGATGTTAATAGCGTCGCCGGAAGTCGCTGGATTCGGATAGCGCAAGACCGGCAATTGTGGAGAGCTTTGGGGGAGGCTTTTGTCCAGCAGTGGGCGTCTTTCGGCTGAGTTGATGATGATGGCGCTAATATTGCAAAAGTTGCAATACTTTATGGTTCGATTCAAGTTTAGAACTTTTTTTATCTTACGTTAAAAATGCTAGAACATCTGTATGTTTACATTTATTTTTCTTCTAATTTAATAATTAATAAACTGTTTTATGTTAGGTGTAATTATTTTATCAATATCAACGCAATTGTTATATACGTTGTTTACACAACAAAACAATGCAAGAAGGTTGCAATACAAAATAAACTTGCTATTGCATAAACACAATCAACATGTTGCCTAAATTTTATAATATTACTCATAGCCTGACTTTTTCCCATTCAATATATAAACGACAGAATGTGATGGGAATCGTCCATTTTCCTCGAACCATTTTTATTAAAAACTCATTTCGAGGAATAACTTTGGCCCACCTAAGGTATTAGCTTCTTAAAATACTTTTTTTACTTATATATAATATAAAAATTCACGGTATCTTTTTTGGCCGATGCCAAATTTTTGCAGATCCCAAAACATAATAGATAGTTTAAAAAACAACATAGATAAATGAACTCCAAACGGTGAATCGTATAAATATTGTATTACAATTCTTCGTTTCAGAGTGAATATATATTTTTATCCTTTACGTTTTCTGTTGTGTAACAAAACTCTACAACAAAAAGAAAATGAGCTGTAACTTTTTTTTTTTTTAATAATATTAAAAATATCTAGGGACAATGTCACACAGATCATCCTTGTCCCAAACTAAGCATTGCTTGTATTATAGGTACCAGGCGACGATATACACACTTATATAGATAGATAAATACTTAAATACATAGAAAACATCCATGACTCAGAAACAAATATTCGTGCTCATCACACAAATATTTGCACTTACCAGGATTCGAACCCAGGACCACCAGCTTCGTAGGCAGGAGCTCTACCAACTAGGCTACGGTGACCGTCAACAGGCTACAAGCATTTTGATGAATCATAGTTGTAACCTCCGTTTTGAAATCGGTCCATCCGATCCGTTTGAAAGCTTCTGTGCCATAGACAGACACACAGACATAGCCTTCAAACTATCGAGGCCTCGGGGTTGAAAATCAATGGTAGTGGCAATTTGTATTCGTAGTGTGGAGCCAAAGCGAGGGTGGCCAATGAGGGGAACTGTTTATTGGAATAATAAAATTGTTGGCTGTGAAAACACCATTTGTCCGATTCATATTTGTTGAACACTGATTTCGCCAACACAACTTTCATTTAACCTTTGTGATTTTCTATAAAAATACTTATTTGTTGAGATATTGTCGTGAGGCGCAGCGGTTAAGACAGTGGCTTTGGCGCCTCGTGTCCCCGGTTCTATTCCCGTGCAGGACTACTATTTGTGTGACCTATATATAGTTGCTTGAGTCTGGATGTACAGACGCTATTCATTTCTTAGTTGAATACTTTTACACATGTTAATTTTTATTTTGTGTCTAATAAACCTTTTTATTTCTTGTCTCGACTGGACAGTAACCACCGATAGCGCTGCATAAAAGAGAAAAACGAAGTACTTTTTTGTGCCATTTAAGATGGTCGATACCTAAAACGAGTTTTACCGCAAAACTTTCATGTGGGTCATTTGAAGGAGGAAATATATGAGGATATTTTTATTAATTAAATTTTATATTATTTTAGTGAAGGCTACGCCCGCACTTAGTAACTTAATTTATTTCACGACGAGGTACTTTACAAACATATAATTGACGGACAAAGTACAGACGCGAGCTCATCCATCTACCCCATTCTGTAAAATTTCTTTTATAGATTTTCAACTTTATCAAAAAAGCAAAAGGTTTACTTTCAATTGGGGTGATTTGACAGATTGGGGTAGCTTGATGTGCTGGCGTCTGTACCTTCTTCTTATAAACCGTTTAAGGTAGACAGTTGCATTTACAACCGTGCATAGAAGAGCCACGATACCACAGACATAAGCAAAACCTAGGCTTCATATTTCCTTTTTTTATTATCTATTTTCTAATTATATCTTATTTCCACAAGTGCATGAACATCCGTGACTTTTTTAATCATTTTATATGGTAAAATCTTTGTGTATAGCATGATATTTCACGTTTTTGACATTTGACATAAACTTAGGCGCAAAATAATCCCTTAATTAACAAGTCTGAATCTGTCTTTTGTTTCGGAGATTGCAAATGTAGCCGAGTAACAAACTGATGCTTTTTGTTCGTGTTAATCAAAGAATATGTCTCCAGGCGATGCAAAAACGACAAAAGTCACCATCGCGTTTGTGACTTTTGTCGTTTTACTGTAGCGCGGGCCGCAGTCGGAGCCCGGCTGATTCATTGAAATCTCTTTATATTTACTGGATTTAAATCCTTGTATTCAGACGAAAATTCTTGAATATGACTGTAGATAGTAATAGTTTTTTAGAATTATCTTTTTGCATACTACACAGACAGCCAGTTGTTCTTATTCACCCATAAGCGATCAGCGAGGTTAGGCACAAAGGCACACGGTCATACGGGATGTAATACTACGAGTGTTACAATGTAGATTGACTGCCTCGTTGGGCTAGCGGTAGCGTGGTCAACCTCAGATGATGCGGTCCTGGGTTCAAATGCTAGGTCGGGCCAAAAAGTGATGTAACTATTTTTCTGCAATGAATTGCTGATCTTGTGGTTCCTGCATTCAGCGGCTTTCAACAACCGTCTAGCAGGGGTCGCCACTCGAGAACCTTTTTGCCCCAGCGGCCATCGGTTCTACCAGCTATGTACCCTGCCCACTGCCACTTTAGTTTGGCAATTTTCAAGTCCGCTTGCTGATTTCAACATTTCCGATTCGATCTCTCAGGGAAACCCCCGAGCGAAACTCATTCCAGTGCTCGCTTAGTATTGACATCAGACCTACTATCAGATTCGCCTTAAGGAGCAATTTCATTTTAGCATCTTAATTGGTTATTTTTGTGAACTAAGTAATTATTACTAAAACGCATGCAAAGACGAGAGCACTATAAATATTGATAAACGTTTAATTATTTTGGCCTGACCTTTAAAAACCTGTTAATCGCCATGAAATAACATGAGCCAAAATGCTAAGGTCGAAAAATAAACGTATATAATGTATTGTTACTTGTTGTAGGGGTCATTTAATATCAGTTTCGATACCTGAGAATATCGCAGGGGAAGGACCCTTATTTATTAGTGCCCGTATCTCGAGAATATGATGATTGTTTTTTGTTCTTGATGGTTACAGTTACTATAGGACGGTTTCACTGCTTTACTGGACACTTCAGCTGAGCCTCCGAGGCTTAAGCCATCTACCTAATAAGACTACAAACTAATTTCTACTCAGGATAGTTACTAATATGGAGATGTCTTGTGCAACTGTCTCTTTACGTTCTTCTTCTTATCGTGTCGATGGTAAGAATTATATTCTATCTTCCCAAAATTGGGCAACGCTGACCCCTTTGGCTGAAGCGTCATACAAGTCCTGAAGGGAACAAGAGACTGGACAGGAGGGACAAACGGATAAATGTGTCATACTTTGGGGTGACACGCCGCACTCGCAGATGTTTTGTGATGTGGGAATGTAGCCCCATTTGCACATGTTTTCATTTGATCTACCAACCTGGGTACGTAGACTATTAAGAGTCTTTGCGTTAATAAGCGAAGACGCGGGCCGCTTTGCCGAGGATTGAGGATCGGAGGGGGGCATTTTATTGATACGAATGAAAGCGAAGGGTCGTGTAGTGGTAGTATTTCCAGGAATTATTTTAAAATATAGGGGCATCTGAGTGCTCGCGCCTCACGTGATCCGAGAGCGGGACGATTGAATTACAATATTTTAACTAGCTGTGCCCGCGGTTTTACCCGCGTTAAGTTTTATAAAAATGTGTTAATCCAGTGTGTCAACAATCCGTTTGACGTGATGAAGTAACGAACTACACATTCACACACTCGCAAACTTTTGGCCTTTATAATATTAGTGTGGTTATATTCAGTACCCACCATTTTCTACCCTTTCAAATAATTACCATGTGTTACTGGGAAACACTGTCGAAAACTCATTAGGCATCCATTTTTAACCGACTTCAAAAAAAAGGAGATTATCAATTCAACTGTATGTTTTTATGTTACCCGATTTTTCCCTGGATATATAGTATAGAATAGTTCCATAATACTGTGGTCATACAAAAGTGTTTAATATTAATTAAAGTTATTAATAGAATATGTAAATTTATATGTAGTGAAAATTAATATGTAGTGTTAATTTTGCTAATTATTATATCTCTCTTTTTCTGTCGAGGATCAAAAACATAAAATGGAAAGCCCATAAGATTTCCGACGTAGCCCCTTAACGGGAGACGGTGCGGGCTTTCTTGTAATGTAGGACAGCTGTCAGAAATTCGAGGTAATTTGCAATGTGTCTCGATTTTTGCGTGAGTCGCGATTTTGCGATGAATGGAAAAATATGTTGGGCAATAAATTTCTCTTACTTTGCTAATACATGTTATAGCTTGTTTATATTTGTAGGTACAATATTGGGAAAAATTATTTAAAAATCTAGGTTTTACTAAGATTATCCTACTAATATTATAAATGTGAAAGTTTGTGAGCGTGTATGTTTGTTAATTCTTCACGTCCAAACAGCTGGAGCGATTTTAATAAACTTTGGTATGGAGTTAGCTGACACCCTGGATTAACACATAAGTTATAATTTATAAAGTTTAATGCGGGTATAACCGCGGGGCACAGCTAGTAATATATACTTTACAGAATTTTAAAGTTCTGCGGGAATGAATAGATTTCGTAAGAATAGGATTACATTTTGACACCTTGTCTAAACACCTTGTTTGCACTAGGAACTATGACTGACCTCGATACCCCAAGGGAAGGAAATCGAGCTCAGATGGCAGTGGCTCGATTAATTATGGTAGCTAACCGAAATGGGTTCGAGTGGGAAAAAGGCAGAGGTAAAGTAAAGTAAGAATATGAGAAGCAGCAGAATAATAATAATGGAAGAATATAATGCAATTTACCGGTCGACTGGTCTAGTGGTTTGTGTCCCTGACTGCTAAGACAGAGATCGTGGCATCAATCCCCACCCAGGATAAATTTTTCTACAGACGCCAGCACATCCAGCTACCCCAATCTGTCAAATTTCTTTTATACTTAGATTTAACTTTATCTCATGAGCATAAGGTTCACTTTCAATTGGGGAAATTTGACATATTGGGGTAGCTTGATGTGCTGGCGTCTGTACAATGAGCACGATTATTTGTTCTGCGTCTGCAATTTATCTTTATTCACATGTATGTATTTATTACTATATAAGTATGTTTATCCGTGTCTCTAGCATGAGTTCCTGCAGTTTACTTACTCGATCACACGTACAGTTTCGTCCCATACAGAGTTTTAGTTCTTAATAGTTTCCGCGAGAGGCGCTGGTGCTCAATGTATGGGAGGAAACTGTACGTGTGATCGAGTAAGTAAACTGCAGGAACTCGTGCTAGAGGCACCGTTGTCTGGTTGCTATAGTATAGTATATGGTGTTATTCGTCTCAAGATGTGATGTTATTGGATATTTATAAATATCGGTTCTTGTCTAATTACAGTGCATTATTGTAGTTATTTATATATCCAGCGTTAACTGGCTATTTGCTTTATTTCTCAATGTTAGCATAAGGAAATTGTACACAAAATTGATAAAGCCATTACATGAAGTAGCCACTTATTGTGTATTCACATTGAAGGTTACATAACTAAATACAATGAAACATTGTTATATTAACCAATAGTGGTAACATAAATATATGATTATTGAAATTTTTCATACTACATACTTAGAATCATGCCTGTTTTCCAATGGGGTAGGTAGAGACAGCGGGTTTCCTCTTGTTAAGTTCCTTACAAACCGCTTTTACTCGACTCTTTTTAAATTTTTTATACATGTACGTCGGTTTAGGGAACAATATTTTGAGGATATTATATTATTTTTTATACTTGGGTTTATCCATGGGAAAAAATAACAATTTATTGGAAAGGAATTATTTATCATAAATTTAAAATTTATACTAAAATATAAAATACTTTTAAGGAATTATTTGCCCCCTCAGGGCGTCAGACTTCTACTTAGCTTAACGAACTGCACGGTGCAACTACTGCGGGGGCTCGTAAAAGCACGTTTGGCACAAAAATGGCACGTTTAGCACAAAAATGCTTTTCTTTTGTGTATTTTTTTCGTTGTACCAACAAAAATAAATACACGTCATTTAAGATTTATTCAGTCTACGATTATATTAGTCTGAATAATTATCATTTATGGGCACAATCAATTCATTAAAATATATGAATGCGATTACCATATTTTTACATGATATCTAGTCTGATAGCGTTTATCGAAAATGATAATGTAACATTAAATATTCATAAAGCACGCATCCTATTTATATAATTTAATTTATTATGTAATGAGTATAATATTATAAATATTAAAATTAAATTTTAATATAAAGAGACACTTAGCGAAATAAGTGAACCTTATAATTTCTTATTTGTCTTAGTCATAGATTTTAAAATAAATTTGTAAATTAAAATTAAAGTACGATTTTAGAAGCGCTCACAGTCTAGTTCTGTAGGTGATCGCCGAGGTTAAGAACCTAGATACGCAGTTAGTCAATAGATGGGTGACTACTAATAGTTAGGTCCAAGCTTCGGAGGGCAAGTTAAGCTATCGGTCCCGGTTGTAGTCATTAAACAACTATCGAACAACTCTGCCACTAGGGTAAACATTGCCATACGATACGTAAGTACCGTTTAAACACGTAGGTATATTTGTTATAGGTCAGCTTGTAATTAAACAATATGGCAAAGTATGAGTTGTAATCTCGCATTGAGGGTCCCGTAGCTAAATAGGGTATTTTTAGTATTGGAAACTGCACCGCATTACTAAATTTTTTTGTGAAGGATGATTAAATAAGCTGTGTTTCTGGGAAACATCGCTTTATTCTTCCTGTAATATTAACGTAGGGAGGACTTTAAACTTGGACCTTTGTTAAGCTAAAAAAGGAATTAACCTTTATAGATGGTTAAGTTTAAAGTCCTCCTTTAGAAGGTACATACATATTTTAAACTTTCATTTTATCCTTTACTGCAAACAAAATTTTTGTTTCAATATGTTCAGGGCCATCATTGACATTATTAGTTAATACTTTTTCAGTCTTATTTAAAAACGCTACTTAAATTTAAGCCGGCCGCTTAACCATGGTTTATCAATTTTTTTATTTAAAACACGATTTAACTTTGACCCATGAAGCCTTGTCAAAATTTAAACCACGTCGGCCCCTGGTTTAAACCTTAAAGTAGGCTTTTTAAATAAAGAAATAGTTGAGCGAGGTTTAAGTGGTTGAGCAGGGTTTAGCTGAGACATGGTTAAGCGGCGGATCACGGCATTATTTTAAATAAGAGCATTTAAGTTTTAAATCGCTATGATAAACGCTGAAATGTAGGTACCGATAACGGATGTACGGACTAAGTCGCACCATAAGTGTTCGTTTTTACAATTTTGTTACGGACCCCTAAAACTAATAAAGAACAATTTAACTATTATGTTTAATTATTCTGTCTCCCCATTTGATAACTTACTACTTAGTGAAATAATATCTGAATGACTCGAACTAGAAAGAGCTGTAGTTGTTGAACAGCTAAATGGATTTTGAAGAAACATAGCTATGAACTGGTTCTATTAAACTAGCTACATTATATGAGCATTGAAATCGGTACATCCGTCTGGGATGAACCCACAGATAAACACCGCTAACTTGGTTAGCTTTAAACTTATAACTTATCAGACTTTTTTTATTCTTGAGATTACTTAACAAACTTAAATCTTTCTTAATCCTGTAAGATGCGAATGTGACAGTGAAAGGCAGACGCAATTGTTTAACTATTGTGTCTGTATGAGAGCCGCTTATCATAGGTATTAATACATTTAAAAAGCTGACCAACCCTAAGGGGAGGATTTGGACTATGAAAAGATCGAACCTACAAATTGCGATTATTTACAATAAAACAAGCAAAGAGGACAAGACGAAGAAAGCAAGAAGCCGTTTGTCAGCATCGGCTTTTTTGCTTGTTTGCACACCAATGAGCTCCTTAAACTTAGTGAGAACTGACTTTTCTAAAGAAGTACAAAATACTGTCTATTTCCGCACAATTATATTTAAAAAATGCTGTCATTATTCCATTATTTGTCGCGTTGGCTAGACTGGCGCTACCAGGCCCTTCGTATCCGGTCCCGCCCTGTCTGATCCGCTAATGGTAGCGAAAGGGTTACGACAATCGACCTTTTGTGCACTCAGTGTCACATAGGTAGAAAATACAGAACCTTAAGCTTTTAGTAATAAGTTACATTTTCCAATAAATATATTACTACTCATGTGTTTTTATCACCTAGCACTGTATAACACCTTTATATCCTGTACACTTGTTTCTATAGCGGACACTTTAATGAAAGGTCAAATAGTCAGATAGTCATTTATTGGTAAGATTTCTTACATGCCATGAAAATGATTTTAAAATATATTAAATGTCTAAACAATATCAATAAATCAAAAATATACTAAAACGAAACTTAAGACAAATTAAATAATTAGTACAAAAAAGTTATTAATAACATTCATATCAATTACTCAATTAATATGGAGGGTGTATCTTACTAATATAAAAATCTTAAACCATGTGAATTTATGATGTCTGCTACTGATGTCTAACAGCCATGATTGAATTTTACATTCTGAAAATAATGAACTTTTCGACTTATCTCCATCGTAAAGCTTGGTCTACTAATTTAATATTTATAGCATAATATCAGATACACTAAATGTAATGATGCTATAAATATAATAGCATGATATATTGGTTTAATATCTTGGAACGCCTAAACTTAGATGTCTCGTTCACATCTAAAGCACATCCTCAGAAGACATAAAGTTATGTTTACCACTGCATTCTACAAACTTCTTTAGCAAATCTTTTACCGTCCAATATGGAAATTTATCTTATAATACGACAAATGTGTATATTTATCACATTTAATTATAGTTATAATGGCGATAATAGTTACCTACAGGTCATTTACGTTAGGTGTTAATTATTAAAAAGATACAATAATTAATTCAGTGCATGATAACAACAAAATGTCATTTTTAAAAAAGGTTGTTGATGCTAACTTGTTAACACACACATTTACTGTGATTGCAGAAATATTATAACTATAGTAGAACTCTTTATTTATGTACCAGGTTATGAGCCTTCCTTTGAATATTATATAGAAAATTGTATTTTTAAGCAAATAAATGCGCAAGTTTGTGAGTATGCATGTATCGATGTATGGTTATTTGTTACTCTTTCACGCAAAATCTAACGGATTTTGATGAAACTTTTTAGTAACATAGCTTATATATCCGAAGAACACATAAGCTATAATTTATAAAGTTAACGCGGGGCACAGCTAGTAACTTATAAATTATCATACATTTACAGGATAGTAGGGCATACAATAAGTGTAAATGAATTTTTCATTGAAGTATGTAACTTGGTTTAAGACTTTTACACTACAAACGAAACACTTTATGTAAGATTGTATCGTCCTTTTGAATTTGTATTCATGAAAAAGAGGGATCATTTCGTCACTGACCTTTGATAGATTACCATGTACTTTGCTTTTAGATAAGAAAGTCTCTTGAAGTTTCACGATAACACTCATTGAAATGAAGTCGAACATTAATATTTAGAAATCAAATACAATAAGGATCTGTGCTGTTATTAAAACTTAAAAACAACACCGTCGAGTAGCCGGAATAACCCATCGAATTCTTTGGAAACCTCCTGCATGTTAAAAAGTTTAGTTTTAAAACTTTTCTTTTTCCATTTTGTTCTTAGTCCCTTAATTTATGTTCGTGCTTTTCAATTCAAAAAACATATAAGCCAAAAACGTAATAGTTCTATTTGCTTTTAAAATAACAAATCTTCCACCGCGGAAACATCAATGTGGTCACTCAGGTTATGATTGAAAATCAGTTTCCGTCAGTGGTCCTATAGACAACGCCACTGTACCTACCCAAGCTGAACCACATCCCATTTTTGTTCAGATGTGGCATACTTAGTAAGTCTCACTTTTTATTTAAAAAAAATGCAAGCATTTATAAATGATGTGCGATTCATCATAACAGCTGTAAGAAGTTCACTACTGGGCAAAACCTCCCCCTCCAAGTATCTTCTTAGGGGTATATGCAATGCTTGGCAAACGGGTTGGTGATAGCAATATGTTAGTAATAATACTCAGAATGAAGCTGCTGCCCGTCCTCTGGTAGATATTCCCCGGGTCCACTTCTGCGCTCCCCGCGGGATGAGATGGGGTGATGATATTCTAATATTCGCCGCCGTCACCACACAGCAAACATTTTTGTAATTATGCATATTTTTTTGCCATTATTATTATTAAGGTAACCATTTTAATAACTGCATGTTGTGATGGGATAAACAATATTTTGTCCTTTCTTTCAGTCAACCGATTTAAGACTCTACCCTAAGCTAAAGTACTTTACTACTCTACATTTTATGATTCATAAAGAGAATTGATTGAAAGTGCCAAAAATAGTGGTGAATGAAGAATATTTCAGAAGGGTGGCTTCAAGTTAAGCTATCGGTCCCGGTTGTAGTCATTAAACAACTCTGCCACTAGGGTAAACATTGCCCATACGATACGTAAGTACCGTTTAAACACGTAGGTATATTTTATAGGTGAACTTGTAATTAAACAATATGGCAAAGTATGAGTTGTAATCTCGCATTGAGGGTCCCGTAGCTAAATAGGGTATTTTTAGTATTGGAAACTGCACCGCATTACTAAATTTTTTTGTGAAGGATGATTAAATAAGCTGTGTTTCTGGGAAACATCGCTTTATTCTTCCTGTAATATACTTTGGGAGGACTTTAAACTTGGACCTTTGTTAAGCTAAAAAAGGAATTAACCTTTATAGATGGTTAAGTTTAAAGTCCTCCTTTAGAAGGTACATACATATTTTAAACTTTCATTTTATCCTTTACTGCAAACAAAATTTTTGTTTCAATATGTTCAGGGCCATCATTGACATTATTAGTTAATACTTTTTCAGTCTTATTTAAAAACGCTACTTAAATTTAAGCCGGCCGCTTAACCATGGTTTATCAATTTTTTTATTTACAACACGATTTAACTTTGACCCATGAAGCCTTGTCAAAATTTAAACCACGTCGGCCCCTGGTTTAAACCTTAAAGTAGGCTTTTTAAATAAAGAAATAGTTGAGCGAGGTTTAAGTGGTTGAGCAGGGTTTAGCTGAGACATGGTTAAGCGGCGGATCACGGCATTATTTTAAATAAGAGCATTTAAGTTTTAAATCGCTATGATAAACGCTGAAATGTAGGTACCGATAACGGATGTACGGACTAAGTCGCACCATAAGTGTTCGTTTTTACAATTTTGTTACGGACCCCTAAAACTAATAAAGAACAATTTAACTATTATGTTTAATTATTCTGTCTCCCCATTTGATAACTTACTACTTAGTGAAATAATATCTGAATGACTCGAACTAGAAAGAGCTGTAGTTGTTGAACAGCTAAATGGATTTTGAAGAAACATAGCTATGAACTGGTTCTATTAAACTAGCTACATTATATGAGCATTGAAATCGGTACATCCGTCTGGGATGAACCCACAGATAAACACCGCTAACTTGGTTAGCTTTAAACTTATAACTTATCAGACTTTTTTTATTCTTGAGATTACTTAACAAACTTAAATCTTTCTTAATCCTGTAAGATGCGAATGTGACAGTGAAAGGCAGACGCAATTGTTTAACTATTGTGTCTGTATGAGAGCCGCTTATCGTAGGTATTAATACATTTAAAAAGCTGACCAACCCTAAGGGGAGGATTTGGACTATGAAAAGATCGAACCTACAAATTGCGATTATTTACAATAAAACAAGCAAAGAGGACAAGACGAAGAAAGCAAGAAGCCGTTTGTCAGCATCGGCTTTTTTGCTTGTTTGCACGCCACTGAGACTGACTGACTTTTCTAAAGAAGCACAAATTACTGTCTATTTCCGCACAATTATATTTAAAAAATGCTGTCATTATTCCATTATTTGTCGCGTTGGCTAGACTGGCGCTACCAGGCCCTTCGTATCCGGTCCCGCCCTGTCTGATCCGCTAATGGTAGCGAAAGGGTTACGACAATCGACCTTTTGTGCACTCAGTGTCACATAGGTAGAAAATACAGAACCTTAAGCTTTTAGTAATAAGTAACATTTTCCAATAAATATATTGCTACCCATGTGACTTTATCACCAAGCACTGTATAACACCTTTATATCCTGTACACTTGTTTCTATAGCGGACACTTTAATGAAAGGTCAAATAGTCAGATAGTCATTTATTGGTAAGATTTCTTACATGCCATGAAAATGATTTTAAAATATATTAAATGTCTAAACAATATCAATAAATCAAAAATATACTAAAACGAAACTTAAGACAAATTAAATAATTAGTACAAAAAAGTAAAATATCATTCAAATCAATTACTCAATTAATATGGAGGGTGTATCTTACTAGTATAAAAATCTTAAACCATGTGAATTTATGATGTCTGCTACTGATGTCTAACAGCCATGATTGAACTTAACATTCTGAAAATAATGAACTTTTCGACTTATCTCCATCGTAAAGCTTGGTCTACTAATTTAATATTTGTAGCGTAATATCAGATATATTAAATGAAATGATGCTATAAATGTAATTGTATGATATATTGGTTTAATAACTTAGTACGCAACCTTAGATGTCTCGTGCACATCTAAGGCACATCGCCTGAAGACACAAATTTATGTTTACCACTGAATACCACCAACTTCATTAGCAAATCTTTTACCGTCCAATATGGAAATAGTATTTATCTTATCTTATAATAATGACAAATGTCATTATTATAAGATAAGATATATATCACATTTAATTCAATGTTTTTAATGGTGACAATAGTTACCTACAGGTTATTTACGTTAGGTGTTAATTATTAAAAAGATACAATAATTAATTCAGTGCATGATAACAACAAAATGTCATTTATAAAAACGGTTATTGATGCAAACTTGTTAACACACACATTTACTGTGATTGCAGAAATATTATAACTATAGTAGAACTCTTTATTTATGTACCAGGTTATGAGCCTTCCTTTGAATATTATATAGAAAATTGTATTTTTAAGCAAATAAATGCGCAAGTTTGTGAGTATGCATGTATCGATGTATGGTTATTTGTTACTCTTTCACGCAAAATCTAACGGATTTTGATGAAACTTTTTAGTAACATAGCTTATATATCCGAAGAACACATAAGCTATAATTTATAAAGTTAACGCGGGGCACAGCTAGTAACTTATAAATTATCATACATTTACAGGATAGTAGGGCATACAATAAGTGTAAATGAATTTTTCATTGAAGTATGTAACTTGGTTTAAGACTTTTACACTACAAACGAAACACTTTATGTAAGATTGTATCGTCCTTTTGAATTTGTATTCATGAAAAAGAGGGATCATTTCGTCACTGACCTTTGATAGATTACCATGTACTTTGCTTTTAGATAAGAAAGTCTCTTGAAGTTTCACGATAACACTCATTGAAATAAAGTCGAACATTAATATTTAGAAATCAAATACAACAAGGATCTGTGCTGTTATTAAAACTTAAAAACAACACCGTCGAGTAGCCGGAATAACCCATCGAATTCTTTGGAAACCTCCTGCATGTTAAAAAGTTTAGTTTTAAAACTTTTCTTTTTCCATTTTGTTCTTAGTCCCTTAATTTATGTTCGTGCTTTTCAATTCAAAAAACATATAAGCCAAAAACGTAATAGTTCTATTTGCTTTTAAAATAACAAATCTTCCACCGCGGAAACATCAATGTGGTCACTCAGGTTATGATTGAAAATCAGTTTCCGTCAGTGGTCCTATAGGCAACGCCACTGTACCTACCCAAGCTGAACCACATCCCATTTTTGTTCAGATGTGGCATACTTAGTAAGTCTCACTTTTTATTTAAAAAAATGCAAGCATTTATAAATGATGTGCGATTCATCATAACAGCTGTAAGAAGTTCACTACTGGGCAAAACCTCCCCCTCCAAGTATCTTCTTAGGGGTATATGCAATGCTTGGCAAACGGGTTGGTGATAGCAATATGTTAGTAATAATACTCAGAATGAAGCTGCTGCCCGTCCTCTGGTAGATATTCCCCCGGGTCCACTTCTGCGCTCCCCGCGGGATGAGATGGGGTGATGATATTCTAATATTCGCCGCCGTCACCACACAGCAAACATTTTTGTAATTATGCATATTTTTTTGCCATTATTATTATTAAGGTAACCATTTTAATAACTGCATGTTGTGATGGGATAAACAATATTTTGTCCTTTCTTTCAGTCAACCGATTTAAGACTCTACCCTAAGCTAAAGTGCTTTACTACTCTACATTTTATGATTCATAAAGAGAATTGATTGAAAGTGCCAAAAATAGTGGTGAATGAAGAATATTTCAGAAGCCACCCTGTCAGTTGCTTACAGCTCATTTTATCAACGTCTGTGGCCACGCATAAAATTATTATGTCGGTAATAATAGGAGTCGGGGCTTGGTCGTTGTTTCTAGGGCTTGGCACGTGAATGAACTATCTTGTCGTTTAACGCTATTAAGGCGATACGAAAGCCAATAGAGGTGAACCAGGGTCTAACCCATCTAGCTAAATATAACTACAAATTTATTAACCGGTACTAGAGGTGACCCTCTAGCATTCGGATTAGAAAAACAAAATTAAGTTTATGATAAATTCTAGTTTTAAAATCCTAGAATCCTTCATTTCGTTTTGTATTGAATATGGAGCCCGTGATGTAAGTACCTTAATTTACATTTTGATAGATAGGTAATGAAGTATTTGTTTCAATAAATAAGAAAAATTCATTGAAGCATTTCATAACTTCAGTAATGAGTCGCTATTTTGTATTGGTATTGAGTATGTTATTCAGTTATAGATTTAGCGGAAACTTATTTCACGAAGATGACTTCACTTCTTGGTAGACGGACACAGCTTGTGAACGCTGCCAAATCACGCGTCCGCCATAAAGCCGGTGTAACAACCTCGACTTACCTCGTATAATCCACCTATGACACGGAAGGACGTGTGAATTGCACAATTACAAAATGGCCGCCAAATCCCACTCGTTTTAGCTTTTATATACATACTATGTATAATATTTTTAAGGTAAATATTGTCCAATGCGAAAGTTAAGACATGAATTTTGTCAGAGAGAAAGATCAAAACTTAGAAACTACTTTTGATCCCGCTGCTGTTCACAAATCTCGCATTACCAAGTAAGCGAGCAAAGCTTGAGGGTAAACCAGAGCCCTCCGAGGGTACGTGTCCTGAAGATCTGGGACATGGCGCAAAAAGGGGGCACTGGAGCAGCATACCCACGTCCCCGGGTCATCAGGCGCCAGGAGAAGTACACGGCACGTTAGGTTCAGTCGCTAGTCGGTGCGAATCAGACACACCCACCCGCAGACATTTATTGCGGGTGGCTAGGGTAAAAAAAAGGCATGTTATCAATAAGCAATGGGATTTATTAATATCTTTTAAATGGCTAAACGAATTACAAAAAAAATACTAATCAGTATTTATTAATAAGCAAGGATCGATTGTGTGTCTCTTGACTTGACCGCTCCACCCAATGATGATGATGATCCGTTCTACCCAATTACACACCATGGTGGTGTATGGGACTTATTAGTCAGTTAATTGTGCATAAATAATCAAGATGGTTCCAGAGCCAAAAATTAAATTTTATTTTGTTTCGCCTTGCACCAAGCATTTTTTATTAGAATAGAATTTATAAAGCAATAAAAAAATATGACATTCAAACTTATAGAATTGCACTGAAGGAAAATTATCAAATGATATAAATTAAATTAATATTGAGTATTAGTATCCTATAACCTATGAAGTATTCTAGAATAACTTAACATTACACTCTTCACTCTTGTCTGTTTTTATCGAGGCCTGTGCCAAGAACTATCTGTAATTCAAATCGAGAAACGTCTGAGTTATAACGTGTAAGCTATGTCAGTGCAATCAAGTTTTACAAGTTGCTTTTTTATACGGATTTTGCAAGGTCTTTCTTGTTTAACGTTAGTATAGTTTATAGAGGTTAGAAATGAAGGTACACAATCTGCAGCTTTCAAATTTCTAAGGATTGCGAATTTTGCTTTACTTATTAACTGCAAGCTTTGAAATTCGATTGAGACTTATCTTTTATTCGAACCTATCAGGAATCTGCATTTGTTTTTAACAGGTCATTAGGTTCCCTTCTAACTCATCATATCGTATAGATACTTTTACAATTGTATGTATAATTGATCTCGATAACAATAAATACCATGGAGATGATCTGACAATATCTCTTAGGTTTTGGCTTATTAGATTCGCTTTAACAAAGCCTATTCAGTTCTCCAAAAGCACAGTGTGTTTTAAGCTTTTATAAACGTGTGCATAGCAAAATATAGGCGCTGCTTTCGCTGGTTAAGTAACCAGTAGGGAACTATTTCTTCATTCATTGGAAACTTGGGGCGCCGAAAATCTGACGAAACTTATTTACTGCACTACTTTTATGCAACATGTTTGTAAAAATAATCCTCGAAGTCATTGCCATCTGTAGGTAGAATGTTTGTTTCAATACGCTATTGAGGTTCACTTCTCCAGTAACTATAACACCAAATGTAACAATTATAGTATCGATTTTAATCTGTTATGTCCTGTAATTTAGAGGGCAAAGCAATGATAGGGTACCATCTGTTTAATCTGCTGATGGTGGTTAGAAGGATGGTGGCACTGGAATCTCAAAACTGAATAGTATTACTTCTCAACGGATACTGCTCTAGCCACGTATTAAAGCTCACTGGATTCGTTTTATAAAAGCCTATTTACTTCGCTAAAAGAAAGCTGGTTTTATAGTTATAAAAAACTCCCATAAGTAATATAAAATTCCATTAACGAAAATATTCCCCTATATAAGTACGATCTGTAAGTTTTTTTGAACATGCTTTTATTAAGCTTACTACTTGTATCTAACTGTGTAATTAAATCTTATTAGACGATATTAATTGTGACGAGAAGACACGTCTACTCCTCTTGATGCAACGCTTCTCGAATATCACACCACTTACTTCGGGTAGGTATGTAAGTCCACTTGCTTGTGTCAGTCAACGCTCGTCACATCTTCCATCACCTGTGATGTCAGTGCAGTAAGATGGGAAATCTGAGCTAGTTGGCCTGCCTACTTACTTGATACAAATAGTATGATATTCGAGGTACGTTGCATAGAGCGAGTTGACTATTTTACTCGCTACATAATCTAGTATTATATCTATTAGTATCTCGTTTCCTCGAAACTTTGCTTTTGTACGTAATCTGCATGTCAATAATTAGGCACTATCTACCATATCCGATGATAATTGAGAATAGTAGCACTCCTCAATAATCAGTAATATACACCTTGAGTTTGGGCTATGTTTATTCGATTTAATGATGCTATTTACTGCTCTAAAAAACGTGTATTAAGCATAACACCCACAAGATATTTGAGTCCTTTTTATTCTGACCATACAATAGTAAAAACAGTTTGCTGATCTTATTCAGTAAAATAGTATTCCTTTTCGTTACGCACGCCTACCTATCATTTATCTACGTCGCTTATGTTCGTTAATTATAGTTTTAACATACATTTCAACAAAAACCTTTTCGGAACGTGTTTTTAATAATATTAACTTGGTCGGAATGGATATCCTGTTTATTTGGTTGGTCTATTTATATTTAGTACAGTCGACGTCATATCAACATAAACATTTTTAATGTAAAATGGTCATTTGAATATTTAAGACCTTCCGCAGTTACTTCATTTGAGTCGCTGACCGTGCGTGCTATCTAGATAGTACCTGGCAATTGCCATATTATATCCGCATGTTTGATTTGTTAATGTTTTAGTTAATCTAATTTTATATAGTTTAATTTATAAAAAACGTTATCAACAGAATTTTTATATCCTTCTGCGGAAAAGGATTCCTAACTTGTATTCGGGGAGAGCCCCGACATGCTCTCTCGCAATCTAATTCACATCCAAGACCGTAAGATACAATTATAAAAAATATCTTGAGACTACTAACACACTGCCATCTGATCCCAAACTAGGCAGAGCCTTTTTTTACGGTATCCAGCCTCACAGTGCCTGTAGCGGGGGCTCTGGGTACTCGTGAACGATCTCGCCAGTACCCCCGCTGTACACTGAACGTCCGCGAGACTCTCACCCGTGCAGGGGAGGGTCCTGAATGCCTCCCCCCTCCCCAGTACGCACAAGAGTGTTACCTGAGCTACAGCAGGTTACCTCTTCCCGGGACCGCTCCGAGGACAAGAAACTAGGCAGAGCCTATGGCAACTAGACATCTGATAAACATACTTATATATTTCCACACACATTCATACATCCATGCTCCCAAACTTTCGCATTTATAATATTCGTAGGATAGTAGAATATAATAAATATATTGTGTTATTTAATAAGATAATATTTGCTCCGCTTTTAGGAGAAGCCCTCCTTGTGAGTGTTGAAGAGACGACATCTGTATGTTAGTTTAGCCTTCAATGCCAGTAATTCTACAAGACAAGAGTCTTGTTTACCTGTATCAAATTTACTGAGAAGTCTCTTTTATATACTAGGTTTTTTTTTTATTTATTTCGCTGATCATAGAGAGAGTCTTTCATGTATCGGTCAATGACCTAAGCACGCCATAAGACTGAACAACTTAGATAAAAGCCGTATGTGAATTTCGAAAAAAAAATATTATGTTACGTGTGTTATGTTACACACATAACCTTGGATGTACAGACGCCAGCACATCAAGCTAACCCAATCTGACTAATTTCCCCAATTGAAACTGAACCTTATACTTTTGTGATAAAGTTGAAAATCTATAAAAGAAATTTGACAGATAGGGGTAACTGGATGTGCTGGCGTCTGTACATAACCTTTTATTATTTGAAAAATTTGAATACGGTTATTTCAGCAGCTGTTGGCACGCGCTCGCACTGCTATCGTATGCAGCTTTAACATGATTGCTCAAAGCATACTAAAGCTCTATCCTAACTAGAATATGGAATAATTTTTTTAATGTCCTCCCGACTGAATTTCGGCCACGGCGGCCAGTCTCAATGAAGACTAGACAATTGCGTAGGACATATTATAGTGCACAAGTGTGCAAATACAGGGGCACATTCTATTCCATCACTCTCATGATCCGATGGGACGCCTAGCAACACTACCGGAAAGAGGTCAGGTACAGGACCGACGGCTTTACGTGCTCTCCGTGGCACGGGGGTGTAATACTGCCAACTCTAGACTTCGGGAATTTATTTTTACGAAAAAAATCAAAAATCCGTTTTTAGCCTGACCCGGGATTTGGGCTCATTATCTACGGTTAAACACGCTACCGCTAGACCAACGTATCGTATGGGCAGTGGTTACCCTAGCCGCTCACTAGGCCTGGGACATGGCTTAACGACTGTTGTCTAATGGCTACTACTGGGAACGACAGTTTAACGTGTCGTCCGAAGCACGGAAACGCTCATAAATTAAACCATTTTGGTGTACTGACCGCGATCCTAGTTACTTAACTTCGCCGATCACTTACTAACCAATGAGAGCATCTGGCTGTGAGAGTTATTGAAAACATTGAAGTGAGACTAATATGAAAGGACAGGGCCTCGCGTGTGATCTGCGCGGGAGTGTAATAACATAATACTGTTAAAACTTTCGCTTATCATAATTATATAACATATGTTCGGGCACCAATGCGACCAACAATCATTATCATTTTCCCGACTTAGCCTAATAACTCCTATTAGGCTAAGCACTGCTTTGCCGGAAAATAGAATCGAGCAGGGCCAAGAGCAAATAAGATTAGCAAATAAGAGATACAAATTAAGTTACTCGCGCCTAAGAACGCCCCATTGGGGTTCATACTTCGGCTCAGGCTATAACTGACGGGCAACTTCATGAGAGGATCGGTTTATCGAAATAAGTGATCGGAGAGGTCAAGCAACTAGGTACGCGGTCAGTCCATAGATGGGTGACTGCCAACGTTGGTTTAATTTCTGAGCGTCTCCGTGATTCGTAGGGCACGTTAAGCTGTCGGTCCCGGTTGTAGCCATTAGGCAACAGTCGTTAAGCCATAACAGAGACCTACGGGAGGCTTGAACAACTCTGACACTAGGGTAACCACTGCCCTTACGATAAGTAAGTAAGTAACTTTATTTCTCAAATAACTACCATATATCTAGGGGACAATCTAGGGACAATGTCACACAGATCATCCTAGCCCCAAACTAAGCAAAGCTTGTACTATGGGTACCAGGCGACGATATACGTACTTATATACATAGAAAACATCCATGACTCAGAAACAAATATTCGTGCTCATCACACAAATATTTGCACTTACCGGGATTCGAACCCAGGACCACCAGCTTCGTAGGCAGGAGCACTACCAACTAGGCTACGGTGACCGTCAATATATATTAGACTATTTAGTACCATTTGAGCGCAGAATATTCTTCGTACTGCTTCATTCCCGGATCTGTTACTTTGAAGTATTTTTAGAAGTTTGTTGTTATATAAATATTTGTATTAGTTAACGTAAACAGTTCACAAAAGAACATTCATTTTACCATTCCGACGGGTTTAACAAAACGTCACAGTCTCAGAAATGTCTTCCTTTCAAAGAAAGACGTATGTAATTCAATCTAGTTGGTACTAGAGGCGAATTTTCCATGTCACGCGATTCATTATCACTTCCCCTGTATTAAGCACTAGCTTTGCCCGGCGGTTTTACCCGCGTTAAATTTTATAAATTATCATAGCTCCTCCCCCGTAGGAGATAGCGTGATAATAGTAGCCTATATTTTGACCCGACATCTTCCGATCCGAAGTGCCTTGAAGCCCAGAATGAGCTTCCTAAGAAACTTGCTTATTCAGGTTATATCTACTGATATAGAACTAGATATTATGTTTAGTTTTTAATAAATTATCTTTTCCTATGAAATATTACCATCCCCGCCACTGATATATTATCTGCTTTGTGTTGTGCCGAGACCGTTCTCATGCAACGTACATTTTTCCATTGTACAATTCTTGTCGTTAACAACAAAATGTATTGCGAATTGTGCACAATCGGCGTATTCGCGTTTATAAATTGCGTAAATTAACCTAGATTCTACGATTTAACCTGTGTCGTACTGACGCCCAGATAGTCGCTAGCCAAATACTGGGTTTCAAATTTATATCTTTTGCGTAGAGAATAAAATTTATATTATACTGCCTCTTTAAACTACCAATAGCGTGCTCAACGATTGGTCCAATAAGGGATTGGGATTTTTCTGGCGAGATTAATTATCAGCACTTGAATCCGTCGGTATATAATGGCCTGGGAATAATGAAGACACCTGTCTTTAGACCTTACTTATAAAATCACCGCGCACTTTAGCTAGGTCCCGTTGCTGTTGGCCGGCGTATTATATTGCAGTGTGGCTACGGCGGCGAATATCAGAACCTCATCACCCCATCTCATCCCATGGGGGGCATAGAAATCGATCCGAGGGAATATCAACCAGAGGACGGGCCAGTCTCATTTTTTTTTACTGTGACCACCTTATTGCGATCGCCAACCGGTCTGCCAAGCGTGGCGATTGTGGCATATCCCCCCCAAGATGATTTTGAAGGAAGCTTTTTTCCAGGACTTCTTACAGCTGTTATTATGATGATCATCAATTGTACGATTTATTACATTTGTTCGTACAATCTTTGATCGCATAACAATGTTGCTGACAATGATGAACCTAAGATATATTGAACCTTTTCCTAAATTTTAATCATGTGGTCTATTTGTTGATGTCCTTGCAAAACAAGGAGCGCATTAAAATGCCTCTGTCGCAGTATCACTTTGAAATTCTTGGTCCTAAAGACTACAAAGTTAAAATTTAAAAACCTGGATAATGATATATTGGAATCTGGATACTGCGTAGTGTTGTTAATAGGATTTTTTAAAATATTGCTGATTTTATTGACGAAATAATAAGCTTTAGCGGAAGATATGTCGAGTAAGATCGAGTGGCGCCGAAGTCGCAGTGTGGCACATGGTAAACCCGGATGCGGGTAGCGCAAGACCACCAAAAGTGAACGAGTGAAGCGTTATCTAAGTGTAGAGATGAGATGTATTAATTAGTAAATATTTACGTAAAAGGTTTGACATAAATAGTAAAAGAAATTTAAGGAACGCAACCTACCCATTAAACTGAACACACAAAGAAAAACCAGTCTGTGTATTAGATTTTTAGTTCTCCATACTAAATGCATCAACTGTTCGGCATTTTCATGGGAATTTCATTTTACACAGAGGCATGAGCATATTTTGCAAACTGATACCTAATTAGGGTCACTATTTATTTATACCTTGTATAAATGCGTTAGTACGGTATAACTTAGTGAGGTAAAAACGGTAATAATCGTCAATTTTGAGTAGGTATGGTAGGCATATAGTTGATTCTATTTGAGGGCTCACCGTTGGGTTTATGGAGTTCTCACAATAACCATTATGTTCACGTTGTGAGTGTTACGGCCTTTCTTATGGTATGTAGCTGTAAGTACTATAAACGTTACGACAGTGGATACACTCGTAATACAAATTCCGACCTTACTGCCTACGTGATAAAGATGCAATTGAGGTCTATCCCACAACGTTACGTCAACTCTACGACCCATAACTAAAGTTGGAATAGCAAGAATTGTAGTTACCGTTTGAATCCCAATTATTTTTGCCATAATTGTTGGTAGAAAAATATCCAAAAAGTAGCTCATCTTATCTTCAGAAGAATAACAAAAGAACATTATCTGAGGCTTTCGTAAATTTGTATTTGATTTGAAAGCAGTTTTTTTAATTTAGGTTTTTTATTAAGTAGGGAGTATTGCTTAAAAACAGACGGCAGTTGACAGCCCCTTTAAAAAACTCTCTTAAAGTGGCAATTTGGCGTCGATTATACCACAATTTATTCTATATCTTTACTTTTTACCACAAAATGTGTTATATTGATATGGATAGGCACACTTGCATTAGAACAATCATCCATATTGTATACCAGTTAAAGAAGATTATCTCAAAATCTATGTACCACCGCGGAAACGTGGCGTCTATTGTACCACAAAATATTCTGTTTCGTAACTTTTACCACAAGTGATGTTATATTGATACGGCAGCAATCATAAATTTCACTTGGGAAGCCAAACCACCGTAAAAAGTTATGTATTTTGCTCTCCATCGCGATATTATCTCGTTTTTATAGACAAATAAAGATGCATTAAATAATATAACGTAATCTTCGTATCATAAAGATGTTGATGAACCAAATAAAATCGTTATATTACCTGCACTTAGAAATTCGATGTTTTCTCTCGGAAAAAAAGAGGCCTACGTGCTTCACTTAAAAGGCTGTCTAGACCTAATCTTATCGGGTACGTGTCTAAGTAGAGTGAACGGAAAACTGTCAATAACGATTGTTTAATAATACATACAATCGATTACAACGTTTCTTTGTAACAACCGTTTTGAAGAAAAATTATATAGGACCAATCGAAAAGCATACCGCATCATTAAAAAAAAAATGTAAATCTGTTAACAAACAATGGCGAAATCGCATAACATACAGTTTTTTTAATGGGTTAAAAAGTATGTAAGTAACTCTTTATTGTAGACCAAAAAATAATACATAAAAAGAACTATGAGTAAGTTAAGATTGTACAAATGGCGGCCTTATCGCTAGGCGCGATCTCTTCCAGGCAACCGTTGAATGGACCAGGAGTAAAGAAAATGCATTTGGGTATTTGTTGACATAATTAGCAGAAAGGATTTCTTTTTTGTTTGTGTGTTAAAGTGTTTTAAAAATACATAAAATAATTTTATAAGATATGTAAAATAAGTTTGTCCTTAACAAAAATGTATACAAGAATACCCCGGACTTACGCAATAGGTGGGAACGAGCGATAGCCGTTTAAGTCGACTTTGCCATTTACGTAAGTTGGGGTTCAACTTTGCATATAAATACATATAAAGTATGTATAATCAGGACCAGAGTCTAAAGACAACAATAATTTACAAGAAAAACGTTTATATACCGTGCATTAACGTACGTTTAAGCATGGTGCTTGATTTCTAAGATTGAGTCTTGCACGCCGAATTTGCTAAAAAGTTTTAAATCTTTTGTAATTTTCAAGGCTAATTAATAAAGTTTAACTGTAAATTGGCAATAAAACTACTTGCAAAAAAAATACAGGAATTTGGATGCTATCAGCCTCTTAAACACGGCGTAACCGCGCGCCCTCCAGAATATCAAGTACAGCAATAGACGGCTGATAGCTTATTTGTATTTAAGCCGTATCTCTTAAACAAGAAAGTAACTCAATTGGAAATTGACAAAGGTACTTTTGACGAAAGTTTCACAATCGTCTCTCTCCAATCGTTACCGTAATAGCACTGATTAACATAACACTTTGTAGTGCGTTGTTTTATTCATACGCGTTCGTTATTCATCTTACATATTGCTTACAAATTCATGGTTGTTCTTTTTTGCTTATAACATACTGTATGTTCAATGGTCTTCAACACGGTGTTGCCGCCCGCTAGTCCCCATGAATACCAAGTAAAAAATGGTATTGTTCCACCGCTATAGTAATAACATTAATTAACATAACACTTTATGTATCGTTGTTTTACTCATTCGGTCCTATTATTTATCTATTACCTACATAACAAACTCATTTTTCACTTTTTTTATGTATTAAATATACTTAAGGTTTTATGTTCTTCAGTACTGTTACCGCCATTCCTCCTGAAAACGGAGTACAGAGTTGACAGCTGGTGATAATGAAAGTAACGCGATTGGAAATTGACAAAAGTAGTTACTTTTAAACTTGACGAAAGTACCACAATCTTCATTCTTCAAACATTATGGACGGGCCTGTGGCGAGGTTGCTAAATTCTTGCTTTGCACGCCGCAGTTTGTGGGTTCGATTCCCACCCAGGACAGATATTTGTGTGCATGAACTTTTATGTTTGTCCTGGGTCTCGGTGTAATTATCTGTATAAGTATGTATTAACAAAAGAAAAGTAGTATATGTAGTATATCAGTTATTTGGTTTCCCATAGTACAAGCTCTGCTTAGTTTGGGATCAGACGACACCGTGTGTGAATAGACATAGACATTACTATTATATAAAAAATTGTTTTAAGATTTTTTAGAGGCCTTTTTCCAGATGTCTTTCGGCAGATATGATGATACTGATGATGATATTATAACACTGATTAATAGCTTTTGCCAATTCATGGTTGTTCTGTTTTTTGAACGAAAATTATTAAATGTTCATTACCATGGCGTGACTGTCAACCCTCTTGTATATTAAAAACAGAATAGTAAGCTAATTTTTATTACGGAACGCAATTAGAAATTTAAATGAGCTAATTTTTTGTTTAAAAGTTGACTTTTTAGACCGATATTTTATTCCTCAGTTTACTGAATTAGGGTTGTAGTATATGTTGAATTTACAGACGCCAGCACATCCAGCTACCCCAATTCCGTCAAATTTCTTTTATAGATTTTCAACTATATCACAAAAGCATAAGGTTCACTTTTAATTGGGGAAATTTGACAGATTGGGATAGCGTCTGTACATACTTCAAGGCGTAACCTCCAGAATACCAAGTATAGAATAGACACAATTACAAAGGTAATAAGGTTAAATAGAGTTTCACAAGCGTCTTCTTCTATCCTTATACTCTTAGTAATAGCACTAATTAACATGACTTTGTATATCGTTGTTTTAGTTACGCACTATTTGGTTTACATCTCACATACTTACTCTTAATAGCTATACATTTCCAGTATAAGCTGATCTCGCATTGTATAGGATTTTCATAAGAGAGGTCAGCTTATATTGGAAATGTATAGTTTGATATGTAGCCGTGTGTACGAGTAGGACTATATTTCGTCATCCTACTGTTCCTTTCCTAATCGACTGTGTGGTTTTACACACTTGATTAGAAAATGGACAGTAACTTGAACGGTGAATACTAATTACATATTATAGTAAAAAATAAATTGAATATCATTTACTGGGTACAAACATAGACTTATATGTAGAATACATAAAGGTCAATGGGTACAAATGGCACTAAAAAGTTACTAGCATGGCGCAACTGCCAGTAGGTACTCGAGAATCCGTAGTCAGTACTAAGTCAGTGTTCCTAAATACACTCTTAACTTATACCGTGCCTAGTAAAATTCCTTGTTGGGGATATTAAGAGCGTATAGTCAAGATAAATATCCTCCCCAATTAAATTACTAATCCATAATTAAAGGAATATGGAAAATTGGAAACCCAAAATGTATTTCTTTAAAAAGTAGTCTTTATGTAACTTCACGCTTGAGGAGCCACCTCCTCCAACTTCCTAGTTATAATTAATTATCGGCTTTACAGGTGTAACGTTAACTTATATTGTTCAGAACGTAAAATACTTGGCTTCTGTTAGGTGTTGTATCGCCTGGGTATGATAACGACTGATGTCGAACTCTCACGGACTAAAATGTGACGGTTTCTAAACTCCTGTTGGAATATGCCAGTATAGAATATACTTAAAATATACCTTCGCTGAAGAACTGCGATGTTATGGTGGAGAGGCAAACATTACATAGCAGTTCTTCAGCGAACGTATATTTTTCCCACTACCCCAACAAATGCAGCAAATCACCACATCGTCCCCCTCAAGGTCACTTAATAGACATGACAATTCCCCTCTCGCCCTGTGCATGACCCCAAATAACCTCCCTTCGACGATTTTAGTCGCCTCTTACAACAGGGTATACCTTAGCCATTTCTTCGTCCGGAACTATAGGGCTTCTGTCACGTGTCCGACACTTACACTTTTTCTTATTGCAAGGCAATGACTTTAAATCTTCACCGTGGCCTTAGTTTATTTAATTAATCGCCGGCTTCTGTACGCGAGTAAAAATAAACACTGTAGCGGTAGGTGCAGACGGCGCGTCGCGGCCGCCTACTACTCCGTGACAAATTGAACACGTATTGCTTGCTCATAGCCATAGCTGTAACAGTGCCGCCTCTGAATAGCAAGGAGCATTGGAGCACCCCACACTCCCGCAGTCCATTGACCCTATTCTTCGTATCCCCACTGGGTTACCCGTATCGATAATGCTGATGATTTTGTGCGTAGGATGTAGGTCTTGATTGTTGTAGATTTGATGTTGCTTAATTGTTTTGGTGTAGGTGTCGTTAGAAAGTGTAATCCTTCTCATTTCGTAGGCTAGCAATGTTGATAGAAATCTATTTCATAAGTAAATTGTATTATTTGAATAAGTTCATATGGTGGTGTGTGATAAGTTTATGATAGACGTAGATTAAAAAAGCATTTGGCTCTTTAGTTCTGTGCTGGTGAGGCCTGGATATAATAAAATGCTTCCTAAATACACGCTTCGAAAAGCTGGTAGGATGTACAGAGCACATCCATCTACCCCAATCTGTCAAATTTATTTTATAGGTTTTCAATTTTATCACATAAGCCTAAGATTCACTTTCAATTGGGGAAATTTGACAGATTGATGTAGCTTGATGTGCTGGCGTCTGTACTAATCCAAGCGGCTCGCAAGTAAACTCCTAGTTAGTCTTGCGCCCAGCGCTTCTATTAT
This sequence comes from Pseudoips prasinana, assembly GCA_951640165.1. Lineage (NCBI taxonomy): Eukaryota > Metazoa > Arthropoda > Insecta > Lepidoptera > Nolidae > Pseudoips > Pseudoips prasinana. The sequence continues at coordinate 9,305,142 of OX621241.1, read as the reverse complement.
GTTCCTCCTATGGAAAGTAGCTTCCTCCTATAGAAAGTAGCTTCCTCCTATGGAAAGTAGCTTTATTTATGTTACATCTTGTATAACAAGATTATAAAACGGAAACATATGACATGTTTATCAAATAGGCACCAAAAGAACCGTGTTCTATGAACCCCATGCCACAGATGAAGAAGTGGTTAATTTATGCTTTGTCAAAGTCTAAGTTCTAAGAGGGAATCCCCTCTTGGGGCATGGCATAGACTCAAATCTCTACTGCGTTCACGACTTACTTACCTGTAGGGGCACTGGTTAGACTACTGTCAGAGGCTCAATCCGCCAAGTAGGCCTCTGACATGGCTCAACGACTTGACTAGACAATGACAACAACCGGGACCGACAGCTTAACGTGCTCTCAGAAGCACGGAGTCGCTCAGAAATTAAACAATTTGATGGTCACCCATCTATGGACTGACCAGTGAGAGCATCTAGCTATGAGCGCCTCATTCGCTGAACTTACGTTATCATTGTATTGAAATCGAAAAGACTGCGTCCTGCGTTTTAGTTTGTGATTTTCATAATGAAATAAGGAGAACTCTTTAGTCATATGACTCATAAGGCAGATGTAAACGGAAAGTTCTTGATCCTAGTACCTACTTATGTGATGCATTCTTACTAAATCAGTCGATAACATATCGACTGATTGCAAGCAAGTGTTTATACCGTTTCGAGTACTTGCACAATATGTGAGCAATCACACCAGTCTTATCAGACAACCATTTTAAATGTACCTACTTAAAACAAGCTGTACTTACCTATAATGTTATTCAACAAACATCTTTTCCATATTATAAAGGTGTGTTAGTCCATCCCTCCGTCTGTCACTGCGGAATATCTCAGTACCCAATAATTAACTATTTAATAATAATAATATCTAGGGACAATGTCACACAGATCATCCTAGCCCCAAACTAAGCAAAGCTTGTTCTATGGGTACCAGGCGACTATATACATACTTATATAGATAGATAAATACTTAAATACATAGAAAACATCCATGACTCAGAAACAAATATTCGTGCTCATCACACAAATATTTGCACTTACCGAGATTCGAACCCAGGACCACCAGCTTCGTAGGCAGGAGCACTACCAACTAAGCTACGGTGACCGTCAATCGTCGTATTTATTATTATTTTTGTAAAAGTTAAAGTTATAAGTTCCAGTTCAACCGTTGATAATGAAGTCCTGGGTTTAAATCCCGGATCGGGCCAAAATATATGTATGTTACTATGTCAGCCCGGAGTCTGGAAGTTAACACTGCCGTACATATTATGCTAATAAGCCGTAATGTAGTGAAATTTACCATTTACTACTCTGTACAACCATAATAAAGTTGCTTTTACCTTGATACAATATGCTTTTCTGAAACTTGAACGACAGAGCAGTGAATGCCTGTATACTTTACAAACATATAATAGATGTACACAGAGAATCAGAACTTATGGGTCGCACAAATAGTGTCCTGTGCGCGAATCGAACCCGGGACTCGAAGTAGCGAGAGTGTAGTTAAATCGAATGTAACACAAGGTATCAATAATTTTCCTATAAAACTATTTGGCGTGAAGTATTAATTTAAAATACTAATGTATCTTTATATCTATCTATCCGTGCGAAGCCAGGGCGGGTAACTAGTCTCCAGTAAATATGATATCTTTCTATTGATGTTATTGTTAATTTCTGTGAAGACAATGTACTGATATACGACGAATACATTTCTTACTTGCGGCTCTTGATTATTAAGACTCTGAGAAAATGGTTTTCTTGAGTAGAACATTATACTTGATTGCAGTATTATGAATAGATGGGACAAGGCTGACTGTAAGCCTCGGATTCATGAGAACTATTCTTTGTATTGCATAGCTTGCTTGCTATACAATAAATACAAAGTTGATAGGTTTTGCTCTTTGTTGCCTAGATACCAGTTTCTCTACTTTATATTGATAACTTTTTGCTTGGGCCGACCGCTATCCATAACTAATTTAAATGCCCGGTTTAGGCAGTAACCTCGCTATTGCCTCGTTGCCCTCGCGTTGTGATTTCGATACCCGCACAGGACACTTATATGTGATTTAATTATAATTGTACTGAAACTGGGTGTGCTTTGTAAATAAATAATAAAAATGTTTACGAATTATACATGTGTATACAGTCCCGAGATAAGATGTCTTTAAAAAAAGAAATATTAACACTTTTTTTAAAGACAATGCCCGCTCGGGTGATATTAACAGTAACTATTTAGTGGGGTACACAAATAGTTTCCTTGTACGGGAATCGAATCAAGTGACGAGGCGACTGTTTTAACCGCTGCGCCACACGTGTAGTCTCAACTTAATAGCACCTAGCTTATGGGATACCCAAATCAATTTGTATTTTAGCGCCATTCCAATATTTTTACGAACGGTTGAAACAATAATGTTTAACATAAAGCAAATGTACATGTCTAATATTTCCAAAAGCTTTATTTTAATTCGTAATAAGATTTTTATAAATGTGAATGTTTTCTTGAAATTAGACATCGGACAATACGCGTTCATGAAAAGTTTTACCAAATTGTTTAGATTTAATGCGAGGAGTACAACTCCCTTCATTTTCAACGTAGGCCCTTGAAAGTTTTCTCTGCATTTGAACACTTCATATTAACTCACTAACTGTACAATTATAATTTTTTTTTATATGTTCTTAGTAGTACAGCCCCAAAGATTAGTTTGCAAAATTTGAAGAGGATGACAACATATAAATATTTACCGTTACGACTGTTTAAATGCAAAAAATATTATGTTAAATTTCGCCAATTAACAGTTTAACCAAGCGGAGATACAATATGTACCGCCCTCCCGCCTCCAAAATGCATTTGAACGCTCGACGAGTAAACTTGTGTTGCTCCGTGGAGGATCGAACTGGTGCATATAATTTGTTTATATGCACAAATTGTTCGTGCATTTTGCGGGCGGGAGGGCGGTGCAAATTGCTTACCGGATTATTTAAACTGAGAACTAGCTGAATTCATAGGTGGTGATGGATTCCAGCAAATTAACCTGATACTTATCTTATGAATGACTTGTAATACTAATCTAAAGCTAGCTTAAGTATTCAGTCCTACCTGTTATATCCCCGAAATCAAAAATGTAACATTTTCATAGTTGGATAACACCTCTTTTCAGTCAAACATTCCTTCAAATACATAAAGTGGAGAGCATTTTACTTTCAAAAGTATCATCGATGGTAATCCCATTTATGAAGTTCATCTATTTTTAAATATAAAAGGAAATCGAAGCCAGTAAAAGTTGATTAGAATGAGCCATAACATGATGGCGTATATATGGCTAATAAACAGATACACCTGAAATATGCTTAATGAGTAGAGCTGTGAGTCTACGTCTTTGCTATTAGTTCAGTTGGTATAACAGCGTGAGAAACCGTAATCCACGTCGCATTGGTAGATACATTTTGATCTTTACAGCACCTTTATTACGAAGGTAGGAAAGACGGTTCTTGTAGTCTTACTTCAGTTGGTATACAGTGTAAAATGTAATCATACTTGTAATATTGCACGGGAAGCCATATACCCGTGTCACAGCCGTGAACCTCGTCATACACACGCATATATATTTGCCTTTACAACGTATTATTTTACGTTCATCCATTTAATATATTCGTTCCATATGAGTATCAGTGATTGTTTAATTCACAGTTACATTGATACATACAGTGAATAATTTACTGACCATATTTAGTATTTGAATAAACGACGCTATTCTAATGCAGTCTCTAGAGATTGACCAGTACGGGCGAGGCGAGCCCAGCGGCTGCTTAACAATAGCTGTCGGCCCACAATACCGCTGCAGCGAACTGATTGCTGCGCTATTCTCGCTAACTAACATTTGTGTGAATAAAGCCGTAGCTACTTTATTGACAATCCGTATTAAATTCGCCGTTTCTTTTGTTGCAGAACATGTGATTACTATTCGCCATGGAAGAAGAGAGCATACCTTCTGCCGAGCCCGGCCCCTTGCCGGCTACGGCCGACACCTTGTCCACTGACGATGTTCCTACCGAGGCCAAGTGCGAGGCAGAAAACCTCGCCACTAGTGTTAGCAATTTAAATATTAACGACAAAAGTGATAATAAGGATAATAGTGATAACGTAATTGAGTGCGACAATAAGTTAGATGAGAGTGGAGTAGATATTGGCACGACGAATGAAAGTAGTAAGAGTCCACCACCACCCCTCAAAGATGCCTTAGTCGAGGGCGAGCCCAGTGAAGTAAACGACGATGCGAGATCGCTGGGCGATTTGGATAGCTTACCAGCTGGAGACGAGCTTGTTCTCGGCGCTGCTGGCAGCGATAGTGGAGTAGAGGGTTGTGGGCGTGCCCTCAGTAGTGGTGGTGGATCTAGGTCGTGTGCGTCAAGTGTAGTTTCGTGTGGATCTGGCTGTGGTTCTGAGAGTTCATCTCTTGCGGGTGCTCCGCCGCGCCCCCGACGACGTGTCAACGTTAACGTCACAGAGCCCAAACGAAGTTCTCCAGTCGGTTCTTCAACCCCCAGGCCAGTAACAGCCCCGCGCGGTCCTAATTTAGCGACTCGTGAACGTGCTAGAAGTCGAGAGAAACCAACGCCACCGGAGAAACCACGTCCACTAACGCCAAAACCTCGTATCAGACCCACCGCCGATCTACCAAATCTTGTTCGTGAGAGTCCCGCGCTTCGTGCTAAACCTACCAAAACTTCTACGGCTCGATGTCGAACGCCAAATTCACCTAGCGAGGAAAAGCGGTGGCCCACAAATGGACCGCGGCTGCCGACGGTTACGGATGCAACCGCGGCAAGGGTCGCGGCGGACAAGTATGCGACTTTGCCACGGCGAAGACGGGACGCCGACTCGGAGGGTTCGCCGCGACATGAAGGCACTCCACCCACCTCTCGTCGTCCCACAGTTACAAGGTCGTCCTCATCTCGGTCTACAATCAAGACGCGGGTGCGGATCTATGCGGAGAAAACCTCACAGACAGTGCTGCTCGGAACTGATATTGAGTCGGCGCTAGCTGGAGTTGTGCCAAATATTGAAAAGTAAGAAGCAATTTTTACTAACGTTAAAATACAGATTAATGATACGTGTACTCGTACTTGTCGATCCCTTAGATCATTTGAATTACCTATATTTATTGTACTGTCTCGTTGGTTTAGCGGTAGCGGCTATCACGGGTCGGGCCTAAAGTGATTTTGGGACGTTTCCGTAAAAAGAAAAATTTATCAGAGTCAGCCCAAAGTCTGGGAGTTGGCGGTATGTTACCGTGAGAGCATGTAAAGCTGTCGTTCCTGTGCCTGACCTCTTTCCGGTCGTGGCGCTACGCGTCCCATCGGATCAGGAGAGCGATAGAATAGAAAGTGCTTCTGTGTTTGCGCACACACTTGAGCACTATAATACGTATGTCCCGCGCAGATGGTTAATTGCTCTGTTGAGACTGGCCGCCGAGGCTGAAATTTGGCTAGGAGGATATTGTTATTTATTGTAGATACGACCATTCTAAACATTTGAGGATTTTAGAAATTTTAACAATGGGCATCTCCGGTACTCGATAAGTAACTTGCAGTAAAGAAAATGTATTCATCCATTCCTTTAATTACCATTACAGTCGTATAGAAGTAACTCGTTGTCACCGAGGCGTGCAAGCTTCTGCGCGGGACGTGGAGGCGGCGCGGCTGGCTAGCGCCCTGGCCGCGGTGGCTGAGGAGAGAGAGCGTCGACAGTGTGCAGAAGCGCAGCTGGCGGCAGAGCGGGCCGCCCGGCTTGCCGCCATCGCCGAACTAGACCGAAACTCACAGCGGCTGCTCGACTTAGCCGGGGCTGGTAAGTGGCAACTTATAATATTCTTATTTACGATTAAGTCGGTACCACATATATTTAATAAACTTCCGTTGGACATTTTCACGTTGGCCTAATCAGGTGGCTCAAGGTCAACCAAAGAACCTGCGAGATCGAATCAGAAATGCTGAGATCCGCAGGCGAACCAAAGAAACCGACATAGCTGCAAGAATTGCCAAGCTGAAGTGGCAGTGAGCAGGGCACATAGCCTGGGCAGGCCTCCTACCAGATGGACCGATGATATTGTGAGGGTCGCTGGAAATCGCTGGATGCGATAGCGCAAGACCGGCAATTGTGGAGATCTTTGGGGGAGGCCTTTGTCCAGCAGTGGATGTCTTTCGGCTAATATGATGGACGTTTTCAATTTGCGAAATATATGTGTCATAGCGGGGGTTCCAAACTTGGCAGGAGTATTCTAATATGTTTCGCACGTAAGTGCAATAGACAATTAAGTTAAAATGCTTTTTCTTTCTTAAAATGTTTAGACAATCTCATCACAAACCCCAGCATCTGAGATGCTTTGGAAATTACTTTGTCTATGTGTTCTTGAAATAAAAGTTTAATATCGTGAATAACGCCAAGGTCACGTTTATTCAAACTTTTCTTAATTATTTGCCCTTTAAGAGAATACGGGCGTCTAATATTATATATTCTTCTAAAAATTACTATGAAACACTTATTTCGTTTAGGTCCAATTTATTTTCGTTGCAATAGCCATCCAATCTATAATTAAATCACTCTGAAGTGTAAGAACATCATCACGTGATGAGATAGTTCTGAATATCATCATGTCATCTCCAAAACTTAGCACATGCGAATTATCGAAGCACTTGTCGATATCATTAATTTATAAAGACAGCAGCGGACCATATGTTCATAATTTAACAGCATAGATCCGGGATTGGTAGAAACAGGTTAGATCCCCGCAGGATAAATCAATTTGAGTTCGCTTTGAATTGCGAATAATGCTGTAAACCTAAAAAGTAATAATTGCACGTGTGGCGCAGCGGCTAAAACAGTCGCCGAGCCGCTACGTGTCGCGGGTTCGAGTACCGCGCTGGACCACTATTTGTGTGACCCATAAATAGTTGTTCTGAGTCTCGATGTAATTTGTGTGCGCCTATTATATGTTTGTAAAGTACCCCGCGACACAGGGATTAAATTCCCTAGTGCGGGCATTGTCTTTTTTAAAAGAGCGAAAAGTAAGTATAAATAATTCGTCTTCGAATGATCAAATAAAAGTTTTAATTCTCTTAGAATCGCTGAAGGCAATCGCGTCACCGCCCCTTTAGTCGGGGACGTCTGTACCACTGAACCGTGTGCGTGTTTAAGTGATTAAGTCCTACCCTAACGACAATATTATTTCGAAAAGCGTCTCTATGCACCCTTTATGTTCCCAACTAACGATACAATTATAGTATTATACAAGGTTAAGTCGATCTACGAGCGAAGTAACTTGAATTGAATCATGTTGTTCATAATTATTAAATAGAAAAAGAGAGAAAGAAAAAACTGTTTATTTCCAACAAGCACAGCACAATCCATAACTTAACTTAGTTTACATAAAAGACAATAAAACTAACTACGTTTAGTTTACATAGATGCTAATTTGGAAGCATGCAACATTATCATTACAAGCTAAGAAAGGCGTCTATCTCAGCTAAAATAAATAATTATTATAACGCTGATCTTCGAGCTTAGTTTAGCTCTTAGAGATTAAAAACATTCCGTATTACAATAGTTAAAGTAACACAACGTCGAAACTTTTAGAATATTATAAAATAATATGCTTACTTAATGTTATAAGAAATGGGAATAAATAAAGATAAGTGTCTGTTTAAGTGGAATACATGAAATGGGTTTCACTTGGACATTCAAAAACAGTTTTTGTGCTTATTATAAGCTTTTATTAACATTAATCTGTCCGGGGCAGATGGTGTGTATCTAAAGATTACATTATAAAAAGAAAATTTCTAGAAAAGAAACGATAGATATAGATGGCATATATGTATGTACAGACGCCAGTACATCAAGCTACCCCAATCTGTTAAATGTCACCAATTGAAAGTGAACCTTATGCTAATGAGATAAAGTTGAAAATCTATAAAAGAAATTTGACAGATTGGAGTAGCTTGATGTGCTGGCGTCTGTACATCCTTCGTAAAAAGTATTAGAGAAGGAATTTGTAAATTTGATCAGCCCCATTGTGTAATCAGATCTTACAAGTTAGTTTTGTTTCGTTTCCCGGTCCCCGTTTGAGCTGAAATTTTACTTATCTGTGTAAATTGAATATGAATACAATATCATGTGAAAGACCTGGTCTAATAATAGATAAAATCATAGGCAATCCTAAACGAAATAACGTAAACCCCGTCGAGATTTAGCTCGTCACAAGAACGAGGTCTAGGGTCTTGAAAATGAATATGGAATAAGCTCGCAGAATATATGTCACAATAACGACGCAATCCCTTCAAGGTTGGGCTTCTCAGATTTATATTTTCAAGTACTCTAGCAATATGATGTCCAGGGCTTTTCATAAACAAAGTAATTTGTCCAAGGAAAACGGGATTCGCATATTTAATGCTAACGGTGTCACGTAGATATAGGTTGAAATTTAGCTAAGTAGATAACCAAGCAGCAATTTGAGCACGTACCGTGGGATATATGGTATAGGGATGCTTTAATATGGCATGTTCTATTGAAACTCATTTACACTTGGAGGAATAATAAAAATATATGATACCAAATAAATTTGAAAAGCAGAAAATACATCGTAGCATAATAATATACAAAGGGCGGTCGTATCGCTAGCTGCAATTACTTACAGACAATCTCAGGAAAGGCAAGAATTGTATGAAATGAAAAATGGTAAAAGGAAATAGAAATAGGTCTCAGGCTAAGTCAAGTCGATTCATTCATGATTTCGAACAATCGCCGAAGTTTGTGATATATAAGAATCTTAAACAGTTACAGTGGTAACTGTTTAAGATTCGTAAAAAATAGAATATAAAATAACGTAAAAAAAAATAGAATAACGTTAGACTTTATTATTAGTAAAAGTCCTTGACAGAAACTAAAGTCCGTATATCTTAGTTGTTGTGAAGGAGTTTTACTAATAAAAACAATCTTACTATAAGTTTATGTAGGACTATGAAAGGTACGGAACCCCCGACGAACTAGTCCGATTAGCACTCCGACGGTTTATAATTCTTACATATTATTATTATTTAACTCTTCCTACTAGAATTAATTACATATTACTGTTATTATAGATAGAACGTTTTTTATTGTAACTTTAAAAACTGAATACATTTGCGACATTAAAAATATTATCATGAACTCCAGTGTATCATTGTATGTCCTTTGGTGACAGCTGAAATGATATTGTGTGCCACATATGTAGGTATATTATCTGTGATTCCCAAATTCAATGTACAGACACCTGCACATCCAGCTACCCCAATCTGTCAAATTTCTTTTATAAATTTTCAACTTAATCACAAGAGCATAAGGTTCAATTTCAATTGGGCAAATTTGACAAATTTGGGTAGCTTGATGTGCTGGCTGATCTGAACTCACAAAATAATATACGATATTCATGTTGCGAGAGATTCTCAAGTGTGTATTGTATTTTTGCGTATTATAAAACCATCTTATCGCTGGTGCCAGGGTATTACTGATAACTAGTGTTTTGCAGAGGATTAGACTGATAATCCTGTATTTCGATGCATTTATATCTTTGATAATAAAAACCATAGACAATATAGTATCATAAATTACTTACGAGTACCTTGTTCGTTCAAAGCGAAGTAAATTCCTATTTATTTAATCATTTTTACGAATGGCTTCTAATTGTTCAGCTGAAAGTTGGTTGGATGACTTCAATTTCTAAATACGTGCCTAAAAGTAGATCTTATGTTCGCAACGCTGCACACTAAACACTGACGCGTCGATACTAACGCGGTACCAAATCCTATTATTGCAGTCAGAAATAGAATGAATTGACGCTAACCCGTTCATTCAGTTTAAGCTGAAACGTAGGCAACTGAAATGTGGAATATACATCATTGGTTAAGGGGCTGACAAAAGCCCATTTAGTAGTTTTCTTCAGGTTTTTTTTTGGCTAATACTAGAATCAGAATCAGAAATATTTATTGCACTTAGGAATACATGGTAAACTTATGCACGTCAATACTTAAAATTATACACAATACAGAAAATAAATTAAAACTTAAAATAGAAGATAGGTAGGTAGATAACATAATATATATTCACTATAGCACAAATGCAATAAAATTTAAAAACATCCATTAAAAAAAAACTACATTCTTAATTTACTATAATAAATATTAATATTAACTGTCATAAAATGTCAATATTATAATTTGTTGGGATTCAAGACAGCCAAATCATTTCCCCGGGACATGTTGGACTTCACCGCTCAGTGTCATTTGATTGTGTGCCACTGTTGCAGTGGTGGCTAAGAGGGAGGGACTAATAGCATTAAAAACACAAATACCGTATTCCAAAAGAAAGTATTACGCTAAACGGTGCATATTACAGACACAAGAGTTAAACAATGTTCTATCGAGGAAATGCATATTTCATTGATATGATTACCAATAGGACGAACAGCCCGCTTCTTCGTAGAGTGACAGCTCAAAACCCACACTATTTATTTTCAAATTAGGAACCGCCGGAAACCGAGGTTAAAGCGGAAAGGAGATTGCCCTCTGGCGGATTACTTGTAGTTCTGTTTTCTAGACGGCTTCAGTCCCCGTTTCCCTCTTTTGTCCGATGAAGCAGTATATAGCATACTTGGCTAATGGTAACCTTAATGTTAAACATAACAATGGTTATGTAACAATTTGGCATATTTGAAGTGATATCAAATTAATCACTAAGTTTTCTCGAATTAATATGGTATTTCAAAAAAGTCCCTCTATTTCAAGTTTTTTATATAGTTATATATTTTATATGAATTATTTGATTACAATACATCTGTTGAAGGCAACAGAACTTTTCTGTAAAAACTTTTATGTATGAGCCTTTTTTTATGAGTTAGTATGAGAATTCTCCGTTCGCTCTATTTTATCCCGAACGGACGGGGGCGGGACTTGGTTAAAAACAAAAATTTGGTCTTGCCAGCCTCTTATATGGGACTATTTGTGACTTATGAATAGTACTACTCGCGATATGCGTATTGTGCATGTGCCAAATAGGTCGCAATATCTATCATATATCATTTTATATTGTCATTGATATTATACTAAGCAAATTTCTTCCAGCTAAATGGATTTCTCACATACTACGTGTAAAATAATAATATCTCTTGGGCGAATAGCGGCCCGGAATAATCTCTACGTAGACTAGACAACTACGCAGGACATTTTAAGTGCACGACTCCGTACGCGAGCAGGTGCTCTCTCTATTCTCGCGTTATGATCATCTCATGGGTCGATGGGCAGACCTGGAGCTTTACGTGCTGCGTATACCGCTAACTTCCAGACTTCAGGCTGCTACTTTGTGGCTGACCCGGGATTTGAACCCTAAACCTCTTTATCTGCGTGCATAACACCCACGTGCTCAAGTATATGCGCAAACGCAACCCCATCCGTTTCCTCATTTATATGAATGGATGGCAATTTGACATGATGACAATAAAATAAAATAAAAATAACAATAACAAAAAAGTCGCTTTTTTTACCCTACTCTATAGGCGCGGTTTTAGCCTTTTTATGTTGATTTATGTTATCTCCCCATTTACCCGTTATCGGATACGAAAAAATGTACATGCAAATTGATAAGATCCTCCTTCCTTGAAATTAGTTAAAGTACGAGTAGCTATAAGGATCAGTTGTTCCATTATTATTTTGGAATGTAGCTATCGAGTTAGTCCGATAATATTTATCAATTTGATGTTTTTTATTCAATACATGTTCAGTTTTTATTGCAACCGGAAATTATGACTTAAAGTGATATTGCTAATATAGCGATGTCCTGTATTCGTGACGAACTTTAATGACTTTTCGGACAGATTCTTTGTAATCCGTAAACGACCTTCAAATAAAATATTAGGCAATAATGTATTAAATAACAATTTCTATGGTGGAATAGAAAAAGTTTATGCAGCTTCATTTAGCGACCAAATATTATTATACAATAGTATAGAATTCTACCTTCGTATGTGAATCCGTCTCGAAGGACCATAAATGTTATATGATATTTGTATTAACTCTACCCGTTACGTCGTTAATTATATTATTTCATGCAGACCATTGTTAAGGAATTAGGCTATATAATTTAAATTTGTTAATTTAAATTATATAGCCTAATTTAAAAATGTAAATTTGTTAATGTTAAACATAACAATGGTTATGTAACAATTTGGCATATTTGAAGTGATATCAAATTAATCACTAAGTTTTCTCGAATTAATATGGTATTTCAAAAAAGTCCCTCTATTTCAAGTTTTTTATATAGTTATATATTTTATATGAATTATTTGATTACAATACATCTGTTGAAGGCAACAGAACTTTTCTGTAAAAACTTTTATGTATGAGCCTTTTTTTATGAGTTAGTATGAGAATTCTCCGTTCGCTCTATTTTATCCCGAACGGACGGGGGCGGGACTTGGTTAAAAACAAAAATTTGGTCTTGCCAGCCTCTTATATGGGACTATTTGTGACTTATGAATAGTACTACTCGCGATATGCGTATTGTGCATGTGCCAAATAGGTCGCAATATCTATCATATATCATTTTATATTGTCATTGATATTATACTAAGCAAATTTCTTCCAGCTAAATGGATTTCTCACATACTACGTGTAAAATAATAATATCTCTTGGGCGAATAGCGGCCCGGAATAATCTCTACGTAGACTAGACAACTACGCAGGACATTTTAAGTGCACGACTCCGTACGCGAGCAGGTGCTCTCTCTATTCTCGCGTTATGATCATCTCATGGGTCGATGGGCAGACCTGGAGCTTTACGTGCTGCGTATACCGCTAACTTCCAGACTTCAGGCTGCTACTTTGTGGCTGACCCGGGATTTGAACCCTAAACCTCTTTATCTGCGTGCATAACACCCACGTGCTCAAGTATATGCGCAAACGCAACCCCATCCGTTTCCTCATTTATATGAATGGATGGCAATCTGACATGATGACAATAAAATAAAATAAAAATAACAATAACAAAAAAGTCGCTTTTTTTACCCTACTCTATAGGCGCGGTTTTAGCCTTTTTATGTTGATTTATGTTATCTCCCCATTTACCCGTTATCGGATACGAAAAAATGTACATGCAAATTGATAAGATCCTCCTTCCTTGAAATTAGTTAAAGTACGAGTAGCTATAAGGATCAGTTGTTCCATTATTATTTTGGAATGTAGCTATCGAGTTAGTCCGATAATATTTATCAATTTGATGTTTTTTATTCAATACATGTTCAGTTTTTATTGCAACCGGAAATTATGACTTAAAGTGATATTGCTAATATAGCGATGTCCTGTATTCGTGACGAACTTTAATGACTTTTCGGACAGATTCTTTGTAATCCGTAAACGACCTTCAAATAAAATATTAGGCAATAATGTATTAAATAACAATTTCTATGGTGGAATAGAAAAAGTTTATGCAGCTTCATTTAGCGACCAAATATTATTATACAATAGTATAGAATTCTACCTTCGTATGTGAATCCGTCTCGAAGGACCATAAATGTTATATGATATTTGTATTAACTCTACCCGTTACGTCGTTAATTATATTATTTCATGCAGACCATTGTTAAGGAATTAGGCTATATAATTTAAATTTGTTTGTATACAGGCGCAGGCGCCGGTGCGGACGGGTGCCTCCGCGCGTTGGAGGAGCAGCTGCGCTCGGCGGGTGAGCTGGCCGCCAGGCAACGCGCTGAGATCGACGCTCTACGGGAACAGTGTAACAGGCTGCACCTCGTAAGTACTAGTACATAAATCAAAGTGCAGTTAAGATGTCAAAACCGCTTAAGTGGTTACGTATAGAAACTGTTAGCACGAAAACACTGGGCGAAACAAAATATTAGTTGAATTGTAAACCTTATCACTATGGATAGGCCTAGTGGTTTGTAACCCTGACTGCTGCTGCTGAAGCCAGAGGTCGTGGGTTCGTTCCCCACCTAAGACAAATCTTTGTGTGAGGACCACGATTCTCTTTTCAGTGTCTGGGTGTAATTTTTCTATTATATGTATGTATTTACAAATATAAGTATGTTTATCGGTTATCTGGGTGCCATAGTGCAGACTCTGTCTAGGTTGGGATCAGATGTCAGTGTGTTGGTTGACACAAGATGTTTATTATTATTATGCCCCCAAAATACATATGATTTAGACTTAAGAGCATTTCTAACAAAATGCCGATATGCAAATTCAAGATACACAAAAGATGTAACAAAAATGTTTAATATGACGAGTGGTTTTAACGCTCGTACAAACATAGGATTAATAATGAAATAGCCTGTTCTGGACGCCGACGTTATCCCCGATATAAAAACTAAGCCTATTCTACACGTCTAATCCCTTTTGCATTTGCAAGGAAGGAATGAAGCTAGTCTGCTCTTATCAAATACTTTCTATAACAATATTCTTGGTATGGTTCAAATTTTAATACAACGTTTTTAAAGAACTATTTTGATTGTAAATATTTCTAGGCCTTATATATAAGGTACGTTACGTTGGTTACGTTGGTGCCAAAATATATTTTCTATTATTATGCGATAATGTTACACCTAACATATGTCCGGTTACTTTTTAATTGGAACGTTGGTACTTAGAGTTTAGTATAATAAGGTTTATTTGCGGGTAACCCGTTTTGCATTTATTTCGTACCCCAAGACCCCCAAATATCAAAACTACCTACCTAATTTTATTCTTTTAGGAAGCGTGCAGTTCTCGTGAGAGCGCCAGGTTGGCCGAGGCGCGATTAAGCGAGGCGGAACGAGAAGCGGCCGAGATGCAGGACTTCCTGGCCGCCGAGACTGGGGCTCTTAGCGACTCGCTGCGGGACGCCGAGGCTGAGCTCGCCAGGGTCAATGCGGATCTCGACAGGAGGTAAACCACTTTTGCCTTTGTAATTGCTTAAACTTGAGTGCACTACGTCAACTAGATGTGAAATGGAGGTGCGGCAATCGACGTTTCCTTTTACCAAAATTATAGTATGCGAAACATTGAGTTAAATAACTAGAGAAGCAAACCTCATTATAGCGAGTCGCTAAAAGTGTAACCACTAGTCAACAGTGACGACGTAGCTTTGAAACCACTAGACATTTTAAAGTAAACATATATCTATCTTACTTACACCGGCCGAAATGACAATACAGTCGCTTAGATTAGACAAAGACAAAAGCAAAACATGCATGAGCCGGTTGGGGTTGCTTACCATGTAAAAATTTCCCAAAAAAATATATTTTAAATCAAGTTTATTTTAAAGATAATTTGTAGTAAAATAAATTATTTAAAGTTAGTATTTCTTATTAAATGAAGTAAGCATGACTAAATAATAAAATACAGGTTTTGTTTCAATATTTTTTATTAAACCAAAAAATGGAATGTTGGATTATAATTACAAATAAAGTTTCCAAAATGGTGAATAGAATGGAATAGAAACAAAAGTAGATTTAAATGTGGAAACTGATGAAGAAATGTATTATATATTATTATATAGAATACATAGCAATATACAACGTGTAACAGAAAGAGTGAACGTAACTTAAGGGGCATATACGGTCTCCTTAAGCCTACCTATACACAAAATCTCATACCGAAATACCGTAATTTTAATCTTGATCGTAAAATAATATACCATTCAATATATCGACAAGTATTTTTATCGATATAACGAACATCCGTTCTAACACAGCACAGCTGATTCTGATTTACGCTAGAAATTGTTTGACATACCTCTGTGTTTCTATGCACGCCTGGTAGTTTGATTCCGATTGCACTCACTACACATATTTTGTTTTATTTTCGAGTTATGTTTTTATTTATAGCACTGCTGAATAGCTATTGGATACTTTACATCGTATAAGTACGTGATACACAAACACATTACGAGAATCTTTTTATAGTTTAACTTCTAGTTGAAGTTGTTTTCAGTACTGATGGAAGAATTTCATTATTTCACGTTCACTAAAATCTGCACCGACACCGAAAGCTTAACTCTAAGACTTGCCAACTAACACGAGTCTCTCTCATGTACAACATATTCATAGAATCGTAAAGCTTTCATGTTTCTTAGTTATAAAGAGGCGTGGCCCCCATCGCGACACTGTACCCTTCACGACATAGGTTCCTCGTAATTAAACAGCCTTAAATTCTGTGACCTATGAATCCTCATCATCACAAAGTGCACGTCTGAGGCTATTCTTTCATAGATGAATGCACGAAATTTTCAAAATTATTACGATCACTAAACGACATAGTTAAGGATTTCGCGGAACACTTTACTCATTACTAAACGACATTTTAGACGATTTAGTAACTAAACACGACCTAAATAGACAGCAGTTTACGAACAACTGATGATTTTAATATTTTTAAATATTAAATAATAAAATGCACAATATTTGATGAATTTGGCGGCTTTCTTCGAACGCGGCCCCTTTGGCGGCGTCTTTGAGTCCACTCAAAAGAGCCGGCTAGGTATCGACGACGTAGGTATCTAGGTATCGCGCGGCTCGCTTTCATGAATATTAAAAGATATTTAACCGTTTATTATTTACCTACATCAACTCTTTGATTTTGCCGCCATATTAGTGTAACTTTGGATATAATCAGGACGGAATTTGAAATGTCCCCTACTGTTCATATGAGCCTAGTACATTATTCATATTTTTTTATTTGTATGTATTGTATGAATGATTAATATGTCGCTACAAATACGTCGTTTGAAATTTAGAGTGTATCACTCTAAATTTCAAAGGTGGAATTGAAAGTGCCCCTGCACTTTCTATTCCATCACTCTCATGATCCGATGGGACGACTAGCGATACGACCGGAAAGAAGTCAGGCACAGGAACGACGGCTTTACGTGCTCTCCGAGGCATGGGGGTGTAATATCGTCAACTCCCAGACTTCGGGCTGATACTGAGAAATTTATTTTTACGGAAAAATCCCATAATCACTTTTTGGCCCGACCCGGGAATTGAACCCAGGACATCATTATTCCCATAATCACTTTTTGGCCCGACCCGGGATTTGAACCCAGGACTTTATTATCTGCAGTTGAACACGCTACCGCTAGACCAATGAGTTATACACGAACACATTCAAATGGCGCGGCGCGCGCGCGGGGCCCGCTTTGATGAATATTAAAAAATATTTCACCATTTATTATTTACCTACATCAATCTTTTGTATTCGCCGCCGTATTAGAGTTCCTTGCGACAAAATCAGGACGGAATTCGAAATGTCCCCTAATGTTCATATGAGCCTAGTACATTATTCATATTTTTTCTTAATTTATCAGTAGTCGTACCGCGTGTGTTTATCTGCTTAGTTTGTATTAAAATTTAAGTACCTATCCGTTCCCGGCCAGATTAAATTCACATACTGAAAGAAAAATTTAATATTCTTACTATTTAACACACAAAAAAATATCTGCAGTTACATAAGTCAATTAAATTATTTATTACTCCTAGATCCAACATCTTGCGGAATATCAATTTAAATTAAATTAAGTGATTTTTCCTAGTTATCAAATTTGTATGAATGATTAAAATGTTGTTACAGGGAACCTTTAAAAATTAGAGCAAATTTTCAGTTAAACATTTGATTGAATCTTAAAATAAACACGTGTAATAAATTATGTGACTGTACAGAACCACACTTTTTATTTACAGTCTAAGTAGCCTACTACCTCTTTGGGTACCTATACCCAAAGAGTTCGCGGTAAGGTTCATTACCCTTGCAGCTGAGTTTTTAGTGTTGTTCATAATGTCGGTAATCTTACTTGTTGATTTAGGTTGTCGATAGAAAAATAAATTACTAGTTGAATAAAAAATGATTATTTCTGTTTGAAGTTTCGTCCATAGGTAGCCGTCCTGATACCCTATAACTCCCTTAAGTTACGTTCACACTTTCTGTTACACGTTGTAGAATTAAGAATATAAAAAATTTAAAATCATTACAAAGAAATCAAAGAAAATGGAATAATTACATCAAACACTTGCACAATTTAGTTTGAGTTGTATTAAAGCAGTTTGTGGCTGTGGGAATTTTATAAGAAGTATTTATAGACCAATATTACCTATGTTCTGACAATATTTATAACCAAATTAAACCTTTACTTACAAGAAGCATTGGAATTGCTACGTTAGACATATAAACACGGCCACAATCGCTTTTTTGTTTGGTTGAACAAATAACAGACGATTTAATCGGTGGTTGCCAATCAGTCTGCTTGTTCAGCAATCGAATAACTTCCACCCACTTCTCACGGCGTGATGCATCTTATGGCATACTGCAATTAATACAAAATTGGTTATACAAAATACTAGACAATTGATTAGTACCTACTTCAATTAATTATTTTTATTTAATTAAAAAACAGAGGCAACAACGTTACGTATTCCATAAATTACAAATTCCCCCAATATTATGGTAAAACTAACCAATGTTTTAGTGGTAACACTGAACCTTAAATAGAATATTAAATGTTTTAATTCAATTTTGGCGTCATTTACGTTAATATGAATACATAAACAATTAACTTACGTGTGGAAAGTAATTCCGCTTGATTTGTGATGTTTTTGCGACCTTGAATCGCATTCTTTGACTACACATTTACCCATTTTTCTCTTGGTTGAACACGGTTGGCGTCTCACTAAGCACTGAACTGACATTAGCTGCACATAAGGCTGTGGCCTTATGTGAAGTGGTTACGCATTGGCGTGGTTATTACTAATCTAGTAGTTTATATCAATGATGCGAAACCTCCATAACTGACCACGACACGGTTGTCCTAGGAATTTCTAATGAAAGTGCTGGACAACTATCTTCCTCTGATCAGGCTAAATTTAAGCTTAAACTAGATTTTCCCTTGTTCTAAAAGACCTTGAAAATACCAACTGGAGCCCTGTTTTAGACTCTCATGACTTGGATTCAGCATTAGATCAATTCACAGATACAATTAGGGACATAATAAATATACACCCAAAAAAGAAATTCTACCTAACTCCAAAACCATTAGGCAACCATGGATGACAACAAATCTGCTAAAATGTATCCGCAAAAGAGACATACTTCACTCTAAAACTAGAAAACCAGAAAATAAAGATAATTACCTAATGCTACAAAACTATAAAAAATCTAGAAACTATTGTAATAGCGTGATACAAAACCTTAGAAACGCTTACGACAAAGAGTTATTAGATAACTCTAGGGGTGACTGCAAGAAAACGTAGGCGGCAGTTAAAAACCATTTGTAATTTCAAAAGAAAGAAATCCAACAGCACATCTTTGTTAAGTACAAATCCAGATCCGACTATATCATTAAGCATGGTCAATAAATATTTTGCTAATGTAGGGGTAGAGCTTGCAGAACAGACCTTGTTACGATTAAACACAACTGAGTCGCAGCTAGCTAATATGGCACCAATTTTAGATAACACTGCTTCATCTCCCACACAGTCATTTTTAATGACCCCAGTCGATGAAATGGAAGTAAGTGCTGTCATTGCCTCTCAAAACTGATTCCGCTCCGGGATGGGATGGAATTACAAATCGTGTCCTTGAATTTGCACGGCACTGTCTAGACAGACCTATCTCTCACTTGTGCAACTTAAGCATATGGGCTGGCACAGTTCCTGTACAATTAAAAACAGCCAATATATGTCCGATTCACAAATCAGGCGATGTGACAGTTGTGTCCAATTACCGACCAATCTCACTATTGACGTCACTGTCTCAAATACTTGAGAAACTGGTTAACAAGAGACTATTAACGTACTTGGAGAAGAAACAATTGCTAACAGACAACCAGTATGGCTTTCGGAATGGCAGGTCAACGGAGGATGCAGTAACTAGCTTAGTCGAACATATAATTAGTAAACTTGATAGTGGAAAAAAGTGTCTCGGCGTCTTCCTTGACCTCGCCAAAGCCTTTGATACCGTGTCCAGGGCTATACTTCTAAAGAAAATGGAACTTTTGGGTATCAGGGGCACTGCCTTGGAATGGTTCAGGTCCTATCTCACTGATCGTGTGCAAAGGGTTCGCCTGGGTGAATATCAGAGCTCCTTAGCGAAAGTGAAGTACGGGGTATTGGGGTACCCCGTACTTCACTTTCGCTAAGGAGTATCCTCGGTCCTACTTTGTTTCTCTTGTACGTCAATGGTCTCTGTTCACTAAATCTCCATAATGCTCAAATCTCAGCATACGCGGACGATACAGCCATAATTTTCCACGGTGATACCTGGGAGGAAACCTATAATGCCGCAGAAGCTAGAATGAAAACTGTCTCTAATTGGTTACAGCACAATCTCCTTACCCTAAACGTCGGAAAAACTAAAATAGTCAACTTCTCAATCACCAGAAAAAACGCAGCTCCCACAAATTCCGCACTAAAATTTCACCAATGCAATGATGTTTCGAGTGGCAACTGTAGGTGTCCTGAATTTGAGCAAGTTAGTAGCATAAGGTACCTTGGCATAATCATTGATAAGCACTTGACGTGGAGAAATCAAATAGAATCAGTAACTACTCGCGTCAGGAAACTTCTATACGTATTTAAAAGACTTGGACATATAGCAGACCATAAGATCCTCATAATGACCTACTTTGCTTTGTGTCAGGCAATATTAAATTACCGCATTTTAATATGGGGTACGGCTGCAAAAAGTCAACAATTTACATTCCAATTTACAAGCCAAATCGTTTATGAACATTAAAAATAACAAAGGGCCCATATGCGATTCTGGGGTAGCCCTGACGGTGTTAAAATTTAACTGAGACTTAAAACCTTGAACCACTACCATTTGAGATCAATTTTTTAAAAATGATTCATACCAACGCTATATACATATATACGAAAGGCCTTTGATTAACCTTATTAATCACAATATTTTGCTAAAAAAGATGAAAAAGATGGGTATTCATGGAATACCCATATTTTTCATCTTTTTTAGCAAAATATTGTGATTAATAAGGTTAATCAAAGGCCTTACTAAAATCAGTATACACGGCGTGTACCTCCTTCCCTTGGTCCAATTCGTCCTTTAACGATAGATTTGATTTTAGCAGCAGTTCTTACTTAACCTAAACTACTTTTCTAGTAGCGAATGTTGGATTTATTAACCATTTGATATAATGAATAATTCGGAGAGAACATTTCATCCATACGAATGTGAACTCCAGTGTATCTATAGTACCCATTACGTTGTTACTGTTACTGTATAAAGGATGTTGTTGCAGGCGTGCCGAATGTCGGCAACTAGTCCGCATGTGCGAGCAGCGCCGCCAAGAGACGCTGGCGGCGGCGGCGCGCGGGCGTGGCGGGGCGCGCGCGTTGTGTGCGCTGGACGCGCTGGCGGCGCGCCTGTCGCGCCTCACGCGCGCCGTGCACCTCGCCTACCGCCTGGCGCCGGACGCCACGCAGCCCACCGTGTATCACAACGACTTGTACAGGTCAGTCACTATACCAGGCACAGCGCCCCAACAGACGCTGGCGGCGCGCCTGTCGCGCCTCACGCGCGCCGTGCACCTCGCCTACCGCCTGGCGCCGGACGCCACGCAGCCCACCGTGTATCACAACGACTTGTACAGGTCAGTCACTATACCAGGCACAGCGCCCCAACAGACGCTGGCGGCGCGCCTGTCGCGCCTCACGCGCGCCGTGCACCTCGCCTACCGCCTGGCGCCGGACGCCACGCAGCCCACCGTGTATCACAACGACTTGTACAGGTCAGTCACTATACCAGGCACAGCGCCCCAACAGACGCTGGCGGCGCGCCTGTCGCGCCTCACGCGCGCCGTGCACCTCGCCTACCGCCTGGCGCCGGACGCCACGCAGCCCACCGTGTATCACAACGACTTGTACAGGTCAGTCACTATACTAGGCACAGGGCCGCCAACAGACGCTGGCGGCGGCGGCGCGCGGGCGTGGTGGGGCGCGTGCCCTGTGTGCGCTGGACGCGCTGGCGGCGCGCCTGTCGCGCCTCACGCGCGCCGTGCACCTCGCCTACCGCCTGGCACCAGACGCCACGCAGCCCACCGTGTATCACAACGACTTGTACAGGTCAGTCACTATACTAGGCACAGGGCCGCCAACAGACGCTGGCGGCGGCGGCGCGCGGGCGTGGTGGGGCGCGTGCCCTGTGTGCGCTGGACGCGCTGGCGGCGCGCCTGTCGCGCCTCACGCGCGCCGTGCACCTCGCCTACCGCCTGGCACCAGACGCCACGCAGCCCACCGTGTATCACAACGACTTGTACAGGTCAGTCACTATACTAGGCACAGGGCCGCCAACAGACGCTGGCGGCGGCGGCGCGCGGGCGTGGTGGGGCGCGTGCCCTGTGTGCGCTGGACGCGCTGGCGGCGCGCCTGTCGCGCCTCACGCGCGCCGTGCACCTCGCCTACCGCCTGGCACCAGACGCCACGCAGCCCACCGTGTATCACAACGACTTGTACAGGTCAGTCACTATACTAGGCACAGGGCCGCCAACAGACGCTGGCGGCGGCGGCGCGCGGGCGTGGTGGGGCGCGTGCCCTGTGTGCGCTGGACGCGCTGGCGGCGCGCCTGTCGCGCCTCACGCGCGCCGTGCACCTCGCCTACCGCCTGGCACCAGACGCCACGCAGCCCACCGTGTATCACAACGACTTGTACAGGTCAGTCACTATACTAGGCACAGGGCCGCCAACAGACGCTGGCGGCGGCGGCGCGCGGGCGTGGTGGGGCGCGTGCCCTGTGTGCGCTGGACGCGCTGGCGGCGCGCCTGTCGCGCCTCACGCGCGCCGTGCACCTCGCCTACCGCCTGGCACCAGACGCCACGCAGCCCACCGTGTATCACAACGACTTGTACAGGTCAGTCACTATACTAGGCACAGGGCCGCCAACAGACGCTGGCGGCGGCGGCGCGCGGGCGTGGTGGGGCGCGTGCCCTGTGTGCGCTGGACGCGCTGGCGGCGCGCCTGTCGCGCCTCACGCGCGCCGTGCACCTCGCCTACCGCCTGGCACCAGACGCCACGCAGCCCACCGTGTATCACAACGACTTGTACAGGTCAGTCACTATACTAGGCACAGGGCCGCCAACAGACGCTGGCGGCGGGACTTGCTTTTACTCCCATACCCCATTAACAGTAATAAGTTGAATTGACTCCTGGCCGTAGCCAAAACTTTTCACTAAACAAAATTATTTTAAAATATTATTAGCAAGATGCAACTCATAGCGCTGTTAGGTATAAACCAGAAGATTAAATTATAAACATTTTTCTAGTCGCAGCGACAGTGGCGAAGCCCTATCCCCAGAGGACGAGACCGGCGGCGGGCTGCTGGCCAACGTCGCGCGGGCTCTGCGCGCCGCGCCGCAACCCCTGAAGGATGACGATCGCTCACACGCCTCAGATGATAATGATAATTCGGCGGATTTACTAGATTCAGAGACTGAACCCTGCCTTGTGACTGATCCTGGTAAGTTACATTACAAAATAAACCTTACTGTCCTCGGAATAAGCTCTGTACGTCGCAAACATTTAATGCGCGGGCTATTTCGTCAGGGGCGCAGACTGTGTTAGTGCTATACGCTTCTTCAGCGCTAAACACGAAGGACGTACTCTCCTAGCGATAAACGCACTCTCTCTGCTTATTTTTTTTTTAATAGGGTGTTCGATGGTTTGCAAGACTTACGAACAGATTGTCCCTCATAACATTGGGTAATTAGCTGAATATTTTAGACTCCGAGGTCCGAGACTGAGCCATATCTTTTCCTCTAGCACGAGTTACTGCAGTTTACTTACTCGATCACACGTACAGTTTCGTCCCATACATTGAGCACCAGAGTTTTAGTTCTTAATAGTTTCCGCGAGAGGCGCTGGTGCTCAATGTATGGGAGGAAACTGTACGTGTGATCGAGTAAGTAAACTGCAGGAACTCGTGCTAGAGGCCCTTGTCACCAAGCTTAGTTCGATTCCCATCCAGGACAACCATTTGTGTGCATGAACAATGAACATGTCATGTCATTTCCAAAATAGAAGTAGTATATGTAATATATTAGTTATTTGGTTTCCGTAGTACAAGCTCTGCTTAGTTTGGGATCAGAAGGCCGTGTGTGAATTATATTATAGTTATTTAGAAACAGTTATTAGTAAGATGCAGCAAATTTTCATTTGCGATACTAATATGCGCGCAAGTAATAATAGATAGGGAGACGAAAGTTCAGACCATCTACATACTCAGTGACAGCCAGACTACATTAAAAGCCCTGATGTCACACAAAATCGAATCGAAAGTAATACAGAACTGTATCACGGCTCTGAACAAACTTGGTACTAAAAACAAAGTCAAACTCGTATAGGTGCCAGGCCATATAGTAATAGAAAGGAACAAAAAATCAGATGCACTGACTAGGAAGGAATCTGAAAATCAGTTCTCTGGCCCAGAACAGTGCGTAGGGATTCCTCTAAACATAATAGGAGCACTCCTTAAAAAGCAATCCACAGCTAAGCACAAAAATGTAGAAAAAAATCAAGGAATTAAAATACTCTAAACAACTCATAAAAAGAGTACGAAAAAGAGAGCGGAAACCAGCTATGACTAATAGTTGCAGTATTTTCGGCCAACTATCACCTACACATATTGGAACTGTCGAATAGCCCGATCTGCAGAACTTGTGGGGGAGAAAATGAAACAATATATCTAAATGCGATGCGTTGGCAAGGCACAGAACGGCAGGCATATCCAGAACCAGGAGACTACAAGGATCTACCGTTAACACGCGTACTGCATTATGTGCAAACTTCATTCAGGGTTCTAGGGATAGAGTAAAATTCAAGGGGGTTTAGTACCAAAGATCCTGAAGGGTCGAAGTGTTGTACGTAAGTACACTCCAACCAAGACAAGTCAAGATGCAGCATATATCCCCTATTTTCCAGGTTGGACTTTGCGTTTTTGTTGATTAAATAAATGTCTTTTTACTTTACTTTTACTGTCTTTTCACCGTGTGAAAATAGTAGTGGGCGTACGTACATACTTTGTACGACTAAAATGAAAGTGGGAGTTCAATTTACAAATCTATTTAGGTTATACGTTACTTTGTCACAGGATATCAAACACAACGAAACGTGAGACAGTAGATACATTTTCAATCACTAGATGGATTCACCGCTATAGCTAGGAATATTCGACTGCACTGGCCGGTGAATCATTGACTCCGTTGAGCGCCGGTAGATGGCGCTGACTTTCCGAGCATGACTCGATTACGACATATATATTTCCTTCACAGAATGTGCGGAAGAATGGTGGTCAGGAGCAGAAGGCGCAGGCGCGTGGAGCGGGGATGAGCTGTCTCCTGAACGAGATTTCTACGCGGATGACAAAGGTGATAAATTAAAATGATCGTTTATAAAATTTTATCAGGTCTCTCATGGTTTAATTCCGTCGGGGGTCTTCAAGCCATTCTTGATTGTTGTTATTTTGTAGATGGGGAATCGGCGTCCGTGTCGGAGCGCGAGTCGCTGCGCACGCTGTCGGCCGCCATCGCGCAGCGCCAGCGCTCCGAAGCGGAGGCGGAGGCGGAGGGCGCGCTGGAGGGCGCGCGCGGCGGCGTGCTGGCGCGCGCGCTGGCGCTGGACGCGCGCCTGTCGCGCCTGCTGCACGCGCTGCGCCTGGCCAGCGCGCACGCCGCCGCAAGGGGGGACCCCGACGCGTCGCGCCTGGCGCAGGCGCTCAAGTCAGTACATTCTTCCTACATTTTACATTTATACCATTATTCGTGTTGCAAAACAGATTATACTGAATGGAACATCGATTGAGACAGAGATTTAAGGACCATAACCTACCCTTCGAATTAAATTATACGATATCCAGTTTATGAAATATAAAGAAAATAAGTTTTGCCTTTCCATAAAAATTGCGTCATAATGAAAGCTAGTAACGGTTACCTAACTCACGTAATCACTTTAATGTTGGATTCGGCCAACATTCAACTTCTCCTAGAAGTCATCTTCAGGGCATTCGCCCTTAATTACATTCGACATTAATTACGTGAGGTACCCGTTACTATCTTTCATTATGTTAGCACCTCACGTCAGTTTTAATAATAATACAAATTGCTTCAGCTGATCGACATTCTCGAATGAGGAGTTACGCTAGTAACATGTTAAACTACAACGAGTATTTACATATCGCTGGCGTAGCGCCTTAGCCGACTACCGTTAGACGTGAAATATTCCATGCCTAGAAAGTAAAAATTTGCATTCGGCCCATAATGAACCACGCGATTCTTGTGTCCATACACCAAGCTACTAAATTTCTATATCCACTCTTAACGTCTCAAAATCGGCGAATGCATCGTAGTGTCCCACGATACGTTCACCATCTCCATTTATCTGCCATCAAGCATTGGATTAAACAAGCGTCGGTCTAATTGCTTTTTTGACGCAACTATCCCTTAGTGGTCGCGGCATTCAAATACATCCTGATCGTCCTCTGCGATAAACACCGTTGTTATAGGACGATATTACAACTTACCTAGAACAAGTTAAGCTTATATGAAACTCTCGTAACCCTGTACACAGTTTGTTTTATCGTGCTCATTAGCCGAAAGAAAGACCGGGACCTCCATCGCCCTCTATAACCCTCAGTTTGGATGCCCCCTCCGTTCATCAATCGTACTAGTACAATATAATCTATGGTTACTAGGGCTTGACGTTTGCTTAATTGGTGTTGCCAGTCCTAACGGATAAATTTTATACGGTCCTTGATCTGTAAGAATTTTCAAACGGGATCTGTTTTTATATATTTTAATATTCAAAATACAAAATCAATATTTAGTGTTAATTCCGCTAATTGTCAGTTTAATCATGCTGGGGTATCGTACTGGCGCATGTAATTTGCTTTTTATATTGTCCTTCTTGCATGTGCACATTTTTGCGGGCGGGA
Organism: Pseudoips prasinana; assembly: GCA_951640165.1. Taxonomy (NCBI): domain Eukaryota; kingdom Metazoa; phylum Arthropoda; class Insecta; order Lepidoptera; family Nolidae; genus Pseudoips; species Pseudoips prasinana. The sequence goes on along the minus strand of OX621241.1, from coordinate 9,278,091 downwards.
GGGCGGTGCAAATTGCATCCCAGCATGATTAAACTGACAATTAGCGGAATTAACACTAAATATTGATTTTGTATTTTGATTGTTATGGATTTCCGCAAAGTAACGCCTGATTCCATTACTTATATTTTAATATTTTGTATGTAAATAAATGTATATATAAAATGTTACATGTGTTCAGTCCCTACTATTTGTGTTAAAACCTGAATGCTGCCTGTCATTTGTAGCGTCTAAAGCTCCTAACATATCGTATCGCTATTCCAGAGACAAAATTGACATGACAGAAAAAAACGTAGCTGACGTAGTTGTCAAAAAGTTGGCCGAGCTGGATGCTAGCAAGAATATGATGGAGCAGTATAGACAATCCGTTGAAGTGAGTATTGCCACCCTAAAAAAAACACAAATTATTTTTTTTATTATGCAGATTGTTAAATGTTAGTGTCCCTTTATTTATAACTCTTATTTAGGTATTACCATAATTTTAGTGGCGATATTTTGATTTGTAATTTAGTGTTTGTTTATTTATACAATAGAAATTTTAATATTCGTTGTCGTAAATCGTAATACATATTCACTAATACTTCAAGTCTATATAACACAACAATGATGTGCATCGAAGTTAAAACTAATTATTTTCTTATCTATGCACGCTTGGACCAAAAAGTATTTATTGACTATTGAACATATAGTATAAAAATTTAACCTTCATAATTAAGATTGTAACTGATCTAAGTAACATTGAAAGTTTAGTTAATTTTTGACATCGCCGCAAGCTAGATCAGACGGAGTCATGAGTTTCACTGGCCTGCCGCATTCGGCACTTTTAATGCGAAGCTAGAAGTATAAAGGCACTTAGTTTATTATTTTTAGTTTTTAATGGATAACGAACTACGTTATTAGTTATTGTTTTTAAAGTTTTTAACATGTTGAATGGAATGTGTAAAAGAAATAATTTTCTTTTTCACGGTGGATCAAATTGTAAAAACTTTTTTTTGGCGGTGAAGGATTATTAACAAAAGTGCCAGCTGCGGCAGGAATTATCAGTATTATGTTACAAATCGAGAGAATCAGAGAGAAATTTTAATGGTGAGAGTAAAAGCAACTTAGCTCAATAAACAAGTTAATTTGAATTTTATTCTGTTTACACAAAGGTTGTTATTTGCTCAAGTGTTTTAACGAAGTGAATCTTCTGTGCGTTATATTATTATTCAGTACTCCTGCTCGTAATTTAACTAAAATTAATGCGTTTTAGACCAGTTATAATCTTTACAAGTGACAGTATAATTATGTCTTGAAAATAACATGATAGTAAAACAGTATACCCTGTTAGTTCCGTTAACTGGTTTAATATGAAACAGGTATTTACACCATTCAGGCCCTGCTTGGCGATCTCGAGTCAAGAATAAGGCGCCAAGGTCAATATCATGATAACAATTCTTATACGCTGACAGCATTCATTCAGCTTATAGATAGATTCACTACGCGTCTTATGTTCTCTCCTACAAAGCACAGATAATGGAAATATTATATATTTAAATTAATTTTCAATACAGTATCTCTTTTCAGTCCCATCATTCGTGTATTTAGATGTTTTACATGTTATATATCAAGAGAAAAGAAGAGAATTGAGATGGGTTATGTATATTAACAAGACTCGACTGTTATCATTGTATAGAGAGTCATGAACCTTCATCCCCATGTTGGGAGGGGACATGATTTTGGTGAGGAAGGGGTATTAGTGCCCGATACACGTCATCTCACTTCTAATCATTGCACGGACTATCTTATTAGGCCTAAACTACACTTGTCGGAAATTCTGTCGCTGATCTTCCGCGTCCGAACGCCAATACATATTATTATTGCATATAAATGACTAAAAACGGGCACACTACGTGGAAAATTCGTCGCTCCGTGTCGTGGACCGTTCGTCCTCTGCGTCTGTTCCGTGATCTTCCGTCGGCGTAAGATCGGCAACGTCGCATTCTAATATTGTTTTTTGTATCGCCACATTCCGCGGATAACTCGCGGCAACGGTGCATGCACTGGATGTTTGTTTGAAATTGTTGTAGAACTGCAAACTAGAGTTTGCCTCTGGGACTCTAGAGAAAAGCCACGCTACGCTCTTGTCTTCTTTCTTGTTTTAAAGCTTCGCATCGGATTCGCTTCGTATGAGAATCGGATCCATTATGACCAAACCGTATAAGCGTTGGCAGTCGACTGATAATCTGCCACGGAATATTAAATGTGGCTGCAATGTTTAATAATAATATAATAATAATAATATCTAGGGACAATGTCACACAGATCATCTAGCCCCAAACTAAGCAAAGCTTGTACTATAGGTACTAGGCGACGATATACATAGTTATATAGATAGATAAATACTTATATACATAGAAAACATCCATGACTCAGAAACAAATATTCGTGCTCATTACACAAATATTTGCACTTACCGGGATTCGAACCCAGGACCACCAGCTTCGTAGGCAGGAGCACTACCAACTAGGCTACGGTGACCGTCATAATAATGGATTTGCCGCAACGCAAGTTCGGCGTGGGAATTTCCGCCAAGTAGACTTCCGACTGTACACGATCTTCCACACATACCCCTATCCCGCCAGTGAGAGCTTTCTTTATAATGATAAATGTATAGTTGTGACATAGTGAAGGAGAGAACGTATTGACTACATCCAGCTTTGAGCTACGCATTGTCGACTAGGCACAATGTACATAATCACGGCATATCTGTATATAATACGTTTGTTTACCTATTAAATACGTAGTTTTAATCCTTTATAAGGCTCTGTTAATGGTTAGAACTATTGCTTTGTAGTAAAGTTCAAAACTATTGCCCAGTAAAAGGGTTACATGTTATATACAATAATAAGTTATTTACAGCGGGTGACACTGAAACTTCAAAAGTATTTTTACGTCATCTATTCTTAAAATGAACGAGTGTTAAAATATGATTAGATGAGATGTTTTACCCATTTTTCGGTTAATAAATTATTATTATTATTTATCGTAAAATTAAACACTAATTCAAAGTTCTGTCGTCCATTCGTTACTTGCAAGGAAGGCATACGTTCAGCGGCCGGTGTTTAGCCCTTAAACAGGCAATGAACTATGGACGAGGCCACATCAATTTTTATATTTAATAATAATAAAATATTGGATCACTTTGCAATAAGGTCCAAAAATGAATTACGAAAGCTAATTTTCTACTTCTCTGTAAGTGTAGACGATTTGGATAGGTGTTCATTTTAAGAATAAAAGATGTATGCATTCGTTTATTTTGCTGGGTCAATATTATTTTGAATAATTGAATGAGATTTATTAATGTTAGTTTCATTTTTGACATTGTAGACGCTCAAGAAGCAACTGGCACAGGCCGGTGAAGAGGATGACTTAGATGGTGTCGAGGAGGTGAGTTTCGTAAATACTATTTTTAATGCCCTCTGGGTTGGATTTTGGCAAAGGCCAGTTTCCAGCGCCATATTACTGTGTTATATTTCCTTAGTCTCTTGATTCATTTTTTTAAATTCTATTTATTGTAATGGTCTAAACAAAGATCTAAGATCCAAATCAGAGATCCAATGTAAAATATTGGATAATGGAAATAAAATCATATTTCGGCAAAATGTTGAGCATGTCGTTTTACCTACCCTCCACGGAGTTATTGAAGTTAAAACTTCTTTAGGTGCGTTGAGCACAACGCGCTATTGGTACATTATGCTTGACTATGACCATACGACAGAAGTAAAGTTTGATATAAACGTAACTGTTTATGAGAGAAAGTGCATATTTCTCTCTTGACCTTACAGTAATGGACATCGTCGCTTAGGTAACAGTACCGCGTAAGTCGAAAATTGGTCATGTGACGTTTTATACTTCATTGGATAGATTTTGACGGCGCGCATCGAAAGATGTTCCATTTTTTTCAACTATCCCATCGCAGCGCATTATTATATATATATATATATATATATATATATATATTATTATTTAATTAAGTAGTTCTAGCACCGCGCAAATTGTTTGTTGTATCACAACCGCATAAGTCTTTGCTTTATGTTGCGCGGTATTGTTATCTAAGCGACGAAATGTATTTTTCTCCTTCTATCTTCACTACCTTATATCACTCTCTCAACTTCCGTTCTCTTCATCCCACAAATTTTTACTAAACTCTCGTCAAGCATTGACCCTCTTATTCCCCAACTAGCTGTTACGTCGCATAATCTTCTGGAGGTCTAAATAGGTATGTTATTGTCGCTAGGAGCTGTCGTCGTGCAGTGAGAGCGAGCGGCGCGCGCTGTACGCGTCGCTGGACGCGGCGCTGGGCGCGCTGGGCGGCGGCGCGGCGCGCTGGGCGCGGCTGGGCGCGCTGCGCGGGCGCCTGGAGCGCCTCGCCTTCGCGCTGGCCGCGCCGCCGCCGCGCCTCGCCGCGCCGCCGCCGCTGCCCACCACCGCCTAGTACAAGGCCCGCCCTAGCATTCTGCCGTGTGCTGCCAAAATTATCCACTCCATAAGCTTGCCAAAATTGAGCTAATGGTTCAGTGATGCCGAAACTGATGGTAAAGCTAGTATCCTAACAATACTTGTTAACCCTTGACCAGGCTTTGTTGTCATATTTTTTCATTGGTTTTGGACCTTATTTGAAATGGATAAGGTATAATTTCAAGTAGTCACGAATAATAAGTTCCAGTCAAGTTAAGGGTTAATATGTTTTCACATGCTTGTGGACATGATTATTTTTGTAAAGCACGGTTCAATTATACTAGCAATGATTGAGCGTAATTTGGGCTGAATGCGGGAGCGTTCAATTGGAACGCAGATAAAGAGAAGAAATAATGTCTAATGGGTTTAAATAATTAAAGTTCACCGGCGTTCGTAACTAGTTGTTCATAATAAATTTAAAAACAATGACGAACAATACCCCCATTTTCCAAAACCAACTCAACAAATTTTAATATCATTTCATTTCATTCCAACATAGATCTTATGAAAATGAAAAAATACTTTTAGTTGTATCAAATTGGTTTTGGCGACATGTTCTTTTCATACAAGCTATATAAAACACAGACGTAATGACATTTAGATTAGTTTAGTAGTATAAAAGACAAAATATCCAGTAGTTTTTTCTTTTCAAATATAGATCGAATATTGATTATGAACAACTAATATGAACTGTGAAAACGAATTATCAAAAACGCCGATTTTCACCCCACCATCTGCACATTTGTAATATACTTAAGCGAATGCATCGTTAGTTATTCACCAAATATGTCTACTTAATTTTCATCGTATATGAGCTCTACGCTTAAACCGACCTGTCATCGACCGCCATACGATTTTTGATTACGACGCGTCATTTGACGAAACGCATAAATGACGCATGTAATAATGCTATTCTCAAACTATATGAGGGTAGTCTTATAAGTGTCAATTCGAAATAATACAGGTATGTATTAAATGCTTTAGCCATTGATTTTAGTAATCACTCATGCTTATTGATGTGTACAAGGTGTTTCATAAATAGTGGGTATCATATTGACATGCAAAATAAACAAAACCACTAACTATCATAAAAGAACAACGATATAAAGATGCATTTAGTATGGGGAGTCCAAAATATTATTTCGTATTTTACTAAAATGTTTTCCTTAATTTTTCATGTATGTTTACTTCTAAAACACCAACAAACCTCGCAGTACAATGTAGTTAACACCATAGACAACAACTTTTGATAATTTGTAATATTTTATTTTCATACAAAAATGAGTATTAATTTAACTTCCCGTTTGAATGTTTATAACTCTATCAACATCGCGAACAAGCGCACACGCGCGCGTTCTTTCGTTTATGAATTAAACATAGACCTACAAATGTCACGACAGTACAACAAAAACTTTTGAAACTATTGGAACGAAGTTCCTTATCGCGCGTTGTGAAAGGGGGCTAGACGGAAAAAAATCTTACGAAAAGTTGTCACAACACTTTTTACAGCTGTGCGGCGTGCGCATGTTTCTCTGTCTGTCTGTATCTCTCTCTCTCTCTCTTATAGAAAGCAAGCCAGATATTTTCATTTCTATTTCGCTTTGAACAGTGTGGTGTCGCGACGATTATTTTTGTTGAGTGTATACAGGTTTTTTGTACATAATAAATAATAAGAAATAACTTCGTTCCATCCGGGTGTCCCTTGATACCTCACAAGAATTTTTTTTTTCATTTTTGTACGCACTAGTAAAATAAAAATTGTTGCTTATGATGTTAGCAATCTAGTCCTGCGAGGTTGTTGGTGTTTTTATAAATAACCCTGAATAGCGCTTATTAAGTTTCGTCTACTATTTACGTTACACCTTGTATATATATGCGATCACAATCTCCCATCTTAAACATCCATAAGTTATAAGACAAATAAAAAGAGTTAAAGTGTATGTGAACATTCGTGTGTAATTACCTAAATGCCTAGTTCGAGAAAGTACCTAATGTATATGAAACTGTATCCACCGCGGAAGTTCACCATCCGTCCCTTGTTAGTCCACGAATGACTAGGTTAATGAAAACGAAATGTAGCAGAAATTGATCAATTAGAACATTTTGGAATAACGAGTTGTAGAAAAATATTAGAAGGTAATTTGAGGAAGATTGTTCAAAGTCTGGCCTAGGCTGTACACTTGGAATTTAAGTAGGAAATGTTATAAAGATTGTTACGTGGCATGATTGAGAAATCATGTTCGATGGATCTCAGTGCGCAGATATATACTTAACTTATGAGCGTGAGTTTTCACAGACTATTAAAATGATTCAATGCTATGAACAAGTCTTCTGCTATAGAACGATTTAGTGTCATAATTCTTTGCTTATCATTTTTAGACTAAGCTTAACATTTTCATTCCTAATTGCATTTAAATTGCGAATTCGACAACTAATTGTTTTGTATGATTTCTATAGTACATACGCCAGCACATCCATCTACCCAAATCTGTCAAATTTCTTTTATAGATTTTCAACTTTATCACAAAAGCATAAGGTTCACTTTCTATTGTCGAAATTTGACAGATTGGTGTAGCTTGATGTGCTGGCGTCTGTACATACTTTGTATTATTTTTAAGTTTGTATTTTTTACTTAAAATTATGTATAACTTGTATTTTCTGATATGCACTATGCTTATCAATGTATAATAACATCGCGTCCGGAATACCGCTGTCATCCATTTTCCATGACAAAAGTATTAAGTGCCATTAGTTATAGTTCTAGTAGTAACGTAGTACTGATCTTGGGTCTACACTTGATCTTATATATTATTTGCCAACCATGAATCGTGTCACAAACATATTGCATTACATGGCAGTGGTGAAGAGTGATATTCAATAAATAAAGTCGATATTTTCCTTAACACTTTCGGTGCTCAACACGTGAGTTGAGCGATAGTTCGTTGGCATGCCCACAACTCGCCTCTTGAGTCGTGTGTCGAAAGTGTCGGCTGCGAAAGTGTTAAAAACTAACGATTACCATCATCTTTTCTACTAATTAATCTCAGCAGTAAACCACTCAAAACTAGCTACCTAAATATGCACCCTACTCCACTGCAACATGGTCACATTGCATTCATGTATCATATATTTGTTTTTGTATATCTTTATTCCTCTGTTTGAGATACGTGACATTGTACGGGCAACCTTAACAGGAGCAGACATCACAAAACAAATTATATTAAATAAAATGTATATAAAAACAGTTGCTTCATAAGTATAATATCACGATATTTATTTTTCTGATCTAGTCAATGACATTCGATATTTTAATTCGATTTACATATAAATTATCAGAAATCTTATAAATTAATGAATTTCTATTCTAGGGTCTAGGGTTGTCCTGATTTAACAGATGTTAAATTGTGGTAATCGTACCACTATCAATATGAATTTAATCTAGTACTTTATGTACGCGGATAAAAGGAAAATGCGTTGCAAGTTAGACAAAATTGTAACAAATGAATGAGACTGATATTGTATTTTCATTGTCGATCATTAAAGTTTGGTATTATGAGTGTTAAATATTGTTTTAGAGGATAACATATTTCATAAATTCTTTAAGGACGTAGGTAGATATTAGACTGAAAATGACCTACTTTTCTGAAGAACAATGAGTTTGCAAATTATGTGAAAAACTGCTGTCCTTATCATAAACAAATATATCAATATTTTTAGAGGCGCTCATAGCTAGATGCTCTCACCGGTCCGTAAGTTATCGGCGAGGTTAAGCAAATAGGCTCGCGGTCGGTCCATAGATGGGTGACCGCCAGAGTTGTTTAATTTCTGAGCGTCTCCGTGCGTCGGAGGGCACGTTGAGCTGTCGGTCCGATACTGGGCGGCTTGAGTAACTCAGCCAATAGGGTAACCACTGCCCATACGATAAGAAGTAGTAATATTTGTCGCAAAATCTAGATACTAAGTATGTTTAGATTTAATGTCACTAATTAATATCGCACAAACAACGTTCCCATAATAGGGTACCAAACAAAAAATTATAAAAGTGCCGATAAGTTTCACAACAAAAACACTGTGCACGTGAATACATTGTTTATGATAAGGATGGCCAGACTGCAAACATCATACTTGAGCTAAAACATTTAACATGTACTTGGATAAGTGTTTAAATAAAAAAAAGGAAATGAATTAAATACTCCATGAGATTACAGTAAATTGCGTCATTACCAGTCTATATCTACGTTCTTATTGTGCAGCAAATTGTACGCAGGATACATTTTTAATCTGTGTTTTTACCTTTTTTATCTATTATATTACATTATTAAATTAAAAAGCTATAATTCGTTAACTAAAAATATCTATTTAACGTTAATTTTGGCAATTAACAAAGATATCAGAATATAAGCACAAATAAAATTTAACTAAAAATATATATTTAACGTTAATTTTGGCAATTAACAAAGATATCAGAATATAAGCACAAATAAAATGTATCCTGTATCATTGAAACAATTGCAAACGCTTCTTGTATATAGTACAAAATCAGTTAAAACGCTTCGTCCATCCATGTCGCTTGCTTCCGGTGCTAAGGATGTGTAATCATTATAAAAATATATAAACAAATAATATCGAAACAGAATTTATTCCAATACCCAACTGCCCAAGTCAGTGGAAGTATTTATAGGCGAACTTGAATTTATTTTAAAATAAATCGTGAATTATGTGATGTAAATAAATTACATTGATGTATGTAAATAAAATATACAGAGCGTCTACCTGCTGTTTGATTTCTCTTACCCTCAATATACCAGGCCTACTCACTCCGAAAGCTCAAGAAAGTCAAAATGTCAAATTACATTTTTAGGAAATTGTATTAGGTTTTATAACAAGCTTCCTACTCAAATTACTGATCTGCCTGACACAAGTTTTAAAACACATATTAAACGTGTACTTATGGCTAGGGGTTATTACACCACTAAAGAGTACATCGATGACAAAGACGTCTGGCTCTCACTTCCTACCTGCACATTGCTCGCTGGAGATCTTGTAGCCATATAGACATGACTGATCTGCTGTGTTACGTGAACTATCTGTAAATGATTGCTATCATATACTTAATTTAAAATTATTGACTCTGTCTCAAAATGAATAATGTTATTGTTTCGAAGTTTTTCTTTTGTATACCTAAATATAATCTAAAATAATAAGCATTCAGACAACCGATCGAGCATATATTGTGTTTGCCTACTAAATAATTACTCTAATTGGACCAAATCCCGTGTTCATGCCCGCTTGAGTATGTTTCGCCGGACCGTCTCAACTGGGTCGTGTTGAAACCGGTAGTAGATAAACCCACTGAGTTTGTTTCGCTGGGTCTTCTCAGTTGGGGCGCATTGGATCCGGTGGTAGCATTAAAGCGCGACCGTCGTTATTAACACAAGGTCCGTCATAATAATAATACCTTTAATATAGACAGAACCATTGACAATATGTAGTAAAAATATTAGACTTAAACTAGATAATTAAACATAATCTCTTGACAATAACTTGATACGAGCTAGCTAAATATCATTTCAGTAATAAAATAAATTTTATAAATGTTTTCATACAAGATGTACCTAAATATCTATGTTACTAGAAATAATATCTAATGTATACAACTATATTACTACAAACATGTTCTGACTATTTACAAGCGCTTTTTTAAAGTCTACGTGAATAAAAACCTTTTTTATTTATTTATTTATTATTTACGCAGCAGGCAAGTACCTACACTTATTACTTCCGTGCTGAGATTTTTTGTTCACTCCTGTTAATGGTTTAGATTTGGCAGTCTGCAATTAATCCGTATTAAAGACATGTCGAACTATGTCTAATATTGGTAGCGTACCTCAGATAGTCTTCGGTTGCTATTACTTTGCTCTATAATTATATCTCGGGACAATGTCACACAGATAATCCTAGTCCAAAACTAAGCCAAGCTTGTACTTTGGGTACCAAGTAACGATATACATACTTATATAGATAGATAAATACTTATATACATAGAAACATCCATGACTCAGAAACAAATATTCGTGCTCATCACCCAAATATTTGCACTTACCGGGATTCGAACCCAGGACCACCAGCTTCGTAGGCAGGAGCACTACCAACTAGGCTACGGTGACCGTCTATGTTTTTAATATGTGCGTATCCCCAGCTTCCTCATTGTTATAATCGAAATTCTAAGTATGCCATATTTTAAAGCATAATTTGAGCAATTTAAAGTTTCAGTCATAGAATTAGAGCAATCACGACTTCGTTTCTATGATTTGTTGAATGTGTGTAAGCTGGACAAACGTGTCTCCAGCTGACACATGCCGTTAGGGCAAAACCGGTGATGTTGGGGTTTTAAAATATAGTCAAAAATTTAGCTCATAATTGGAGCAATGACAGCCAAAACATCTAGCCATCACACTCAAATATTATTTAAACTACGATCATAAAACCATGTGCGAGCTGGAGACACGTGTCCCTGGCTTACACATGTGTATCTTCGTAATTATTTAAGCTACGATTATGTATTATACCTCAAAATTCTGAGCAAAATTGCAGTATTAGGCTCCAAATTTTTCAAAACCTTAGCACGAATAGTTTTTGACCTACGAAGCAATAAGTATGTGTAAGCTGGGGACACGTCACACGGGCTTACACATGGTGAATAACGATAACTATATAAGTTGCAGTTTTCTTTTAAAGATCAAATAACATGTTATAATTGGAGCACACACGAGGCATAATTTCAAATCTCTAGGCCTTTTACTTTCAAAATTATAAGCCAAATACGGTTTTCCCGCCAAAATTTTTAAAATATTCGGTAGTGAGCGGTCAACCGCGATGTTGCCGTTCCGTACATTATACAATTGCCATCGAGTCTGAACTTTAGCTCTAACATTATAAGAGTTATTTTAATTCGGTCTCGATCAATTAAGTTTTTGTACTGACATATGGAAAATATTCTTAGACTAGGAGCTGCTGTCTCTTAACATTTACATGTATGAGAAACATTTCGATTTTGACTTGTATTTACACTTATCAATTAACTATATGTATTTATTGTAAGTATGTGTACCTATACAAAGTATAGTTCCACCATAAATTAACAACTCAAAAATAAATTATCTACCTTAAAATTTTGTTATAGTGTGCTGAAGTAAATAAAATACTTGTTGGGTTGGGTCTTACAGAGCGCGCGCGCACGGCTATAACAGTAATTTCTTAGTGCGCTAACAAAATGTTTGATTTTTTGTTCGAGTATCATCGGCTCTCGTCGGCTGGCAACTATTGAAGCTCGCGGAACGGCAACGGCGCACTATATCCCTTCCGAACTATATTCAAAATAAAAAATACAAGTATGTACTTAGTTACGACACATAATGCAGTGCGGTGCAACGATAACCTATTTTGACAAAAATTACAATTTGATTTGGGTCAGCGTGGATTGATAGCGTGTATAGAAAGTAAGTTTGTATAGGCAGATTTTTCTCTTGTATTTTAATGTTAACAACTAAATTTGAAAAATGAAATATTATAAATGAAATATTTTTAATATACTTTTATCATTGTTTTCAGAATACTTAATATGCATGTAAATTGTATAGAAAAAATCCTGAGCAACTCACTATTTTTAAAAAAACATTTTCTCCCAGATGTGTATACACTGTAATGTGGGATACTTGGAATGGTTAACGTACGATGATTTGGAAGTAAGTATTGAGAAACAAAATGGTAAAACTATGGTATTATCACATTAAATTAAATTTAAAATTTGTTAGGGTTATTTTTTAAATATAAAATAAAACATGTCAATTTATACAAGATGTCAAAAGATTATTAAGAACTGATGATCAATCGTAATATGTATGTAATTAAAAGTTGATTGATGTGAAAATTGTAATTGAACAATTTAATTTCTTTTATATTACTTTATTATATACCGTTATCACTGTTGTTTTAATAAGTAATACCTTAAATATTTGTCTCTGAATTATAAGTCTATTTATAATAAGTCGAAACTTAAGAGAGGTAGGGCACAGCGTTCATTCGCTCGAAGAGCAGCCCGACTGGGGAAGTACCTCCACCTTACAGAAGACATTCCTTAATAATAACATTAATAATTTAATGTTGTGTTTCTGAGTGTAAGTAAGGTCGCCAGAGCTCATCGGGGTGGGGGGGATGGGTCAGCAACACTTGTTTGCTGACTCTTAAAGGCCGGCAACGCACCCGTGACTCCTCTGGTGTTGCGAGTGTCCATGGGCGGCGGTGATCACTTACCATCAGGTGACTCACTTGCTCGTTTGTCGACCTCTGACATAAAAAAAAAAAAAACTGATTGAGGCAAAAAGCTCTGGTGCACAAGCAGGATTATTAGGTAGTGAAACTTTTGTTATACCGTCTACTGACCTGTGATTGTGTACGTAAATACCCACAAAAATATTAATGATAAAACTATGATAATTGAACGGTTTTCGTTACGAACCCATGTTGTTAAATAAAGCTATTCCAATTAAAATGTCTTTATATTACTACATAGCAAAGTAAAAATGAATGATAATTTAGACCCAGACACAGAACAAATAATCGTGTTCATGATATAACGACTTGTCCTGAGTGTGAATCGAATACACGACCTCTGGCTTAGCCGTCATGGTCACTAACGACTAGACCAATAGACCAGTCACTGTGGTTACTTGCTTAAACTGAGTCACATACTTGGAGTGGCACCATCACTCTACATAAGTCCGCAGCCAGAAACAACACTATCTCGGCAGTGATATGTTACCGATGGTAATCAATGATTGCCAGAGCTCATTGGGGGAAACAGAAATAGCGATGCTAGCGACAGAGAAGACTTTGTTTTTGTAGCTATCATAGTTGGTAGCATGCGACAGAGCTTTGTCCTCTGTATTGTACACAATGTCAAAGACATGACATGGGTGGTGGCGTGGTGGTTATTATTTTTCATCAGGTGAGCCACAACCTCGTCTGGCACCTTTGGAAATATAAAAACAATAACGAATAAGTAGTCCTACTTTCCAGTCGTTTGTAGTAAATAAAACTGTAAAATATAATACTAGTGGACTGTGTGTAACACTAATTTATGCATTATGCCGACGAGAGCCGATTGTACTCGAACAAAAAATGAAACATTTTGTTAGCGTACTAAGAAGTTACTGTTATAGCCGTGCGCGCGCGCTCTGTAAGAAGTTCAACCCAACAAGTATTTTATTTACTTCGGCACGCTATAACAAAATTTTAGGGTAGATAATTTATTTTTGAGTTATTAATTTATGGTGGAACTATACTTTGTATAGGTACACATACTTACAATAAATACATATAGTTAATTGATAAGTGTACATACAAGTCAAAATCAAAATGTTTCTCATACATGTAAATGTTAAGAGACAGCAGCTCCTAGTCTAAGAATATTTTCCTTACGTCAGTACAAAAGCTTAAATGATCGAGACCGAATTAAAATAACTCTTATAATGTTAGAGCTAAAGTTCAGACTCGATAGCAATTGTCTAATGCACGGAACGGCAACGTCGTTAACCGCTCCCGACCCAATATTTTAAAAATTTTGGCGGGAAACCGTATTTGGCTTATAATTTTGAAAGTAAAAGGCCTAGAGATTTGAAATTATGCCTCGTGTGTGCTCCAATTATAACATGTTATTTGATCTTTAAAAGAAAACTGCAACTTATATAGTTATCGTAATTCACCATGTGTAAGCCCGTGTTACGTGTCCCCAGCTTACACATACTTATCGCTTCGTAGCTCAAAATCGATTCGAGCTAAGGTTTTGAAAAATTTGGAGCCTAATACTGCAAATTTGCTCAGAATTTTGAGGTATAATACATAATCGTAGCTTAAATAATTACGAAGATACACATGTGTAAGCCAGGGACACGTGTCTCCAGCTCGCACATGGTTTTATGATCGTAGTTTAAATAATATTTGAGTGTGATGGCTAGATTTTTTGGCTGTCCTTGCTCCAATTATGAGCTAAATTTTTGACTATATTTTAAAACCCTAACATCACAGGTTTTGCCCCGACGGCATGTGTCAGCTGGAGACACGTTTGTCCAGCTTACACACATTTAACAAATCATAGAAACGAAGTCGTGATTGCTCTAATTCTATGACTGAAACTTTAAATTGCTCAAATTATGCTTTAAAATATGGCATACTTAGAATTTCGATTATAACAATGAGGAAGCTGGGGACACGCACATGTTTTTAATTACGATTTCAAACTACAATTATTTCAATTAATTGATATGAGTAATTTATATACAAGTAACAATAACTTAGCAAGCAGACCTACTCATGTGTCTCCACGCCAGTAATGGGCTGAGCTAAAGTTCGTACCTTACTCTATGGGGTCCGAAGTTAAGAGATGATCGATCATCCTGATGTTACAATAATTGGCGCAATATTATTTACCTAATAAATACTATCTACATACATAATTATTAATATCTATATAACTATGTATTTACAAAAGAAAAAGTAGTATATCAGTTATTTGGTTTCCATAGTACAGGCTCTGCTTAGTTTGGGATCAGATGGTTGTGTCTAAATATCCCAAGCAGGGACCGTCCGGATACTCGTTGAACGGGTATTTTTAAGCGCTAAAAAAATTAACCCTATGATACGAGTTACAACTTCGAACGGGTGTAATGAACCGCTTCCGAAAGGGTTACCCTTTCAATACCCTGTA
Source organism: Pseudoips prasinana (assembly GCA_951640165.1). Taxonomy (NCBI): domain Eukaryota; kingdom Metazoa; phylum Arthropoda; class Insecta; order Lepidoptera; family Nolidae; genus Pseudoips; species Pseudoips prasinana. Next base: position 9,262,829 of record OX621241.1, on the reverse strand, counting down.
ACACTGTAACAGGGTAAGCCATTCCAACCAAGACATTGTAATATTAACTCTTTCGCATCGAAATTGGTTTGGTAATTGCATAACCATTACCGCACGTGACATCTAGTCGTAATAATTTTGAATGTATGATTTTAAAATTCAATTTTGCTTGTCGCTAAACACTGTAATATTAAATTTTTCGTGTCTGTTCTTGTTTATTGTCATCATTTCTTTTAATTTGGAACTCGGTAGGTACTACGGAATAAAGTAAAAGCAATTTAGCAGTTCTTTTTTTAACGAATGTGTTACACTTCGTTGGTCTAGTGGTAGCGTCTTCAATCGTAGATAACGAGGTCTTGGGTTCAAATCCCGGGTTGGGCCAAAAGTGTCTATAGGATTCTTGTGTAAAAATAAAAATTTCTTAGTGTTTGGGAGTTGGCGGTATTATAGCCTCATGCCTCGGAGAGCATGTAAAGCCGTCGATCCTGTACCTGACCTTAAGGTCGTTTCGCTAGTCGTCCCATCAGATAATGAGAGTAATGGGATAGATAGTGCCCCTGTGTTTGCACACACACTTATGGTATGTCCCGCTTACATGGCCAGTCTCCATTGAGACTGGCCACTGGGGCCGAAATTCGCCTAAGAGGACATAATTATAATAATAATATCCTCGGACATTATTTACACACGGCCATCTGATCCCAAACTAAGCAGAGCTTGTACTATGGGAACCAGATAACTGATATACTATATATCGCTTGTTTGTTGCAAGACTGTCATAACTAAAAAAACCTAATTTTTCAGGAGAGCGATTTTAAAGATTAAATTTGAGTTATACATCTAAATTACAAATAAAGTACTGGTAAGCCGTATGTGATAGATTTGTGCATTACTGTACTTGTAAAGGCATGTACTAAAATATATATAAATATTGTCTTTGTCTAGTAATAAATAAAAATCGAGAAGTAGTCCCCACTTGTGTCTTTGTTGCAGAAAATAAATAAATCTTAAAAGTATTTTCCCAAAATATATCATTCTTACACCACAAACATATGCGAAAGTTTAACAAAATTCGTTAGTTAAACAAATAGTGACACTATTGCAGAAAAGGATGAAATTATTTTAAAGAAATAAAACAATTTCTACAGGTTTTAACCATTATTCTTTAGTTGCAAAATAAAGAAAAATAATCAACTTTACATCAATCTTTATGTATTTTACCTCCGTACTTATTAGAAAAATATTAGGTTGGGGAAAAAGTCATTTCGCATTATAGTATGTATGAACTTGTCATAAAATCTCTTTGGCTATACTTATTTGTATCTGGCTGGTTTTGGTATCATTGAAAGTTTAAATATTAAAGAGCATAATTCCAAATATAAATTAGGAAGTGTGTGTTTTCATTTGTTTTTCGTAATGTTAAGATGAGTGAATGAAATGAAAAAATTCGATACATTTTAGAAATTTACTACATAAAAGGTAAAAATGCAACGCAAGCCCCGAAAAACTTTTGCGATGTTTATATACCTAGTGCAGTATCAGTGAGAGTAGCAAAAATTTGATTTGAGCGTTTTCAATCCGGAAATGTTGATGTCAAAGATGCACGTCGCTCTGGTTGCCCTATTACGGATAAAATGGATGCCATTTTTGAAGAAGTGGAGCAAGATCGGCATGTCAGTAGTTAACGACGTAGCTGAAGAACTGGAAATTGACCACAAAACAGTTTTGGCGCATTTTAAAAAAACTGGGTGCACATAAAAGCTCGATATGTGGGTACCTCACGAGCTCACTGAAATAAACCTAATGAACCGTGGTCTCATTTGTGATTATTTCTTAAGACTTGAATGAAACCGAACCATTTTTGAAAAAGCTGATAACTGGTGATGAAATGTGGATCACGTACTACAAGAACGTCCGAAAAAGGTCGTGGTCAAAGGCCGGTCAGGCTTCACAGACTATGGTGAAACCCTGGTTAACTCGCAACAAGGTGATGCAGGGTGTGTGGTGGGATTGGAAGGGCATTATTCATTATGAGCTGTTACTACCAGGCAGGACCATCGATTCTGAACTGCGAACAACTGATGAGATTAAAGCAAAAAGTTGAGAGAAAGCAGCCGGAATTAATCAACAGAAGGGGTGTGGTTTTTCATCATGGTAACGCTAGACCTCACACATCTCATCACATCCTCACACATCCGCCGTATAATCCTGATCTTGCACCTTTAGAATTCCACCTGTTTCGGTCTCTTCAGAATTCTTTAGGCAGTGTCAGGTTAACATCACAAGAGGACTGCCAAAACCACGTGTTGCAGTATTTTGATCAGAAGTCCCAAAATGTCTATAGCAATGGGATCATGTGCCTACCTCTAAGATGGCAAAAAAGTTATCGAACAAAATGGTAACTACATAATTTAGTTAAATGTAAATAAACAATGTTAAAAATGGATTTGAATTTTCTTAAAAAATGCGAAGTAACTAGTCATTAGAACTACTGCCTCCTGTATCATGTATTCTATTTATCGTAGGTCCGTAATCGCTATCTCTATCAGAATCATCACATTCTTCTTCGGGTTCAAATAAAGGTGGATTACTGGTAGAAGCTGTGAAAAAAGATAAAATGGTAAAAGTAAGAAATTATCCTATAAAGTAATTTGTATAAATTCTTGGCGATGACTGTGCCCTTATCCTGCAATGACGGAATTTGCTTTTGAGTGCTTCTGTTCTCAAACTCCGTTTCGTCTTCGCTTGATGTACTAGATGAATTAGATGAACTTGAAGAATTAGAGCTGGATGAAACAGAGGATTATGCCAATGTCTGGGCAGTTGTGGTATTGTTACTTCCGGTAATGGAATTTATTTCTCCATGTCTGCGCTTTCTTTTGCCTCAATAAGATTAACTTATAATCGCCCGCGCGACGCCGAGAACAAATAGGAGAGAAACAATTAAAATCAAAATAATATTTTGGTTGTTACAATAGTAACATAACTCATAATAATACAAAAAAATTCTGAATGTTTTCTGTTAGAACGGTATAATTCAAAATATTACTTTTAGTTTTCAATGTTGAAATGCATTGTTATTATTGCAATAATGACTTAACGATAAATAATAAAAAAAACACCCTTAGTTTTACGTGCAATAGCGTCATTTTGTTTAATAATACAAAACAATTAAACTGAGTTTATGTTGCAATAGTGTCATAATACAAAATAATTCCATATTGTACAAAATGATTAATGTGAGAATAGCTCTTACCATATGTTACAAGAACGTATTAACTCCAAATATGACGTCCTTGAGAAACACGATGCGTGCTTCTACGTCGACCACTTTTGAGTAACTGAGATAGCACTATATTGAAACAAACGAATGCCCTCGCCATGAGCGTGCAAAAACGACATGTGTAGCCACCTAGCGGATTCGTGTGGAAGGATCTTTATGCCATTTTAGTACTAAAAAATCTACTAATCAAAGAGTATTTTTTTCACATAATCCGAAAATTCCGTGTTTTTGAGATATGTCACTCTTGCAATAAACAAGCGATATATTATGTATATACACACATGGAGGCGTGGCCCTTCTGTGGAGACGAAATCTTTTTCACGATGTGGTAATAGTGGAGTGCGGTAACCCACGTATATGTGGCGTGAAAGTGACGGTGAATGATAAATCCTTTTTAGTGCTAAGTGTGTACATGCCCACGGATACTGTGCTAAATCTAATGGATTTCACGGATGTTTTAAGCTCGGTGAGTGCAATAATTGACAGTTGTAGCTTAGACTATGTATACATTTTAGGAGATTTTAATGCACACCCGTGTAGTCAATTTTATGACGAATTATCGGAGTTCTGTAGTGAACAGAGATGGACATGTATAGATACGGAAATTCTAGGAATACAGTCTGACACGTACACATTTTTAAGTGAGGCACACAATTCAAAGCGGTGGCTGGATCACTGCTTGGTAACAGAAGCAACTGTAAACTCTGTTAAAAATGTATACGTGATGTATGATGTAGTTTGGTCTGTCCACCTACCCTTAATAGTGGAATGTAGTTTGGAGTCACTTATGCCAAAGAAATTTGCATCTGACATTAAATTGAACCAAGTTGTATGGGGAGAGAGAAGTCAGAGTCAGATTGAGTCATTTCAAAAAGCTTGTCATGCTAGATTGAGACTAATCGATTTCCCTCAATCGCTAAGTACCTAAGTGTTGTGATAGAACGTGTAGTGATCCTAGTCACAAATCTGTTATAAATCAACTGTATGCAGACATCGTACATGCCTTGAAAGAGGCTGCACTGGTGGGTCGGCGAGGCAGCATCAGGTGTCCGAGAAAGGTTGTGATAGGTTGGAACAAACACGTCGCGGTGGCTCACAGGGCGGCCAGGGAATAATTTATGCTATGGTCGTGGTATGGTAAGCGCACTTCTGGGTGTGCATATGACGAAAAATGTGCGAGGCTAGAAAAGTATTTAAATCAAGATTAAAATGGTGCCAAAAGCACGAGGACTAAATTAAAATGGATATTCTGGCCTCGCACCATTCTAAAAATGATTTCCGGGGTTTTTGGAAGCATACATCTAAATTGCAGCCGAAGCCGGGTATTCCTGTGAGTGTCGGCGGCGTCAGTAATCCAGAAGATGTAGCGAATATCTTTAAGGAAAATTTTTTTATTAGTTCTCCTTTGGGACCTTCGCAGGTGGTGCTTGATTCTGAGTCCGGCATGGCAGTCAACGTAAAGTTTACAGCAAGCGAGATCGCCAGCGCCATAAAATCTATGCCACGGGGTAAATCCCCTGGATATGACGGACTCAGCATCGAACACCTCCGATACGCCGGACCGCACTTACCTCGAGTTCTTGGTATGCTTTATGGTTTCTGTATAAGCCATAGTTATATGCCGGCCGAAATGATTAGGACTATAGTTATTCCGATACCTAAAAATAAAACAGGTGACCTTGCGGATAACTATAGGCCTATCTCTTTGGCTACCGTGATCTCGAAAGTCTTTGACGGCATGCTTAACACACAACTAAATAAGTGCTCTCCGATATATGACAACCAATTTGGGTTCCGTCCAGGGTTGTCAACAGAGAGTGCGGTGTTGTGTCTTAAGCATGCTATCTCATACTACACGAAACGCGATACACCTGTATATGCCTGCTTCCTCGATCTATCTAGGGCGTTTGATTCGGTTTCCTACGATATTCTCTGAAATAAGATACTTAATACTCTACCACCTGAACTAATTAACGTTTTTAAATATTGGTATGGAAACCAGATCAACAATGTACGATGGGCTGGATCATTGTCACGTCCGTACAGGTTGGAATGCGGGGTGAGACAGGGGGGGTTGAGCTCACCAACGCTCTTCAATCTGTATGTGAATGAGCTAATATGTAAGCTCAGCAGTGCTGGAGTCGGTTGTTACATCGATGGTGTCTGCGTTAACAATATCTGGTACGCCGACGATCTCGTTTTAATCAGTGCATCACCTTGTGACCTTAGGAAATTGTTAGCACAATGTGAAGAGTACACTACAATACATGGTTTGACGTATAACATCAAAAAGTCAGTCGTCATGGTATTTGAAGCCAGGGGTAAAACAGTAGAGAAAGTACCAACTTTAACACTTAACAGCTCACCTCTACAGATAGTAGGTACGTGAATTTAAATACCTTGGTCATGTATTGACCCCTGACCTCAAAGACAATGGTGATATTGAGCGGGAGCGTAGAGCGTTGTCGGTCAGAGCGAATATGCTAGCCCGCAGGTTTGCGCGCTGTTCACTTGGTGTCAAAATAACGCTCTTTCGAGCCTACTGTACAAACTTTTACACCTGCAGCTTGTGGACTGGATATACTCAACGATCCTACAACGCTCTACGCGTACAATACAACAATGCGTTTAGGGTGCTGGTAGGGCTGCCCCGTTTCTGTAGTGCGTCGGGAATGTTCGCAGATGCACATGTAGATTGTTTTTATGCAACAATGCGTAAAAGATGCGGTTCTCTGGTGCATAGGGTGCGGACCAGCTCTAACAGTATCCTAAACATGATTGCAAGTAGGTTGGACTGCGCCTACATAAGTCGTTGCTGTGCCGTCTCCCATGGCATGTCGCGGGGATGACGGTTGCAGGGTAATAATAATGTATGTTACTAACATAGCTGTAAGTCCTACTAACATATATGAGTCATAGCTACTTGAAAAATAAAATTTCTATTCTATTCTATTATTTTTCTTTTGTAAATACATACTTATATAGATAAATTACACCCAGACTCAGGACAAACAGACATGTTCATGCACACAAATATTTGTCCTGGGTGGGAATCGAACACACGACCTCCGGCGTGAAAAGCAAGCATTTGCCAACCACGCCAACAGGCCTGTCAATATTATAACAATGAATTTAATTTTCATTCTGTTAAAGTTAAAACGCGGAGGCGTGGTGGCGTACACCGTTATTGAATAGATGCATTATCATCATCACCATCACCGTTATCATCATATCAGTCGAAAGTACTGCTGGGCAAAGTCCATTGCTTCCCAAAGATACTCCACAACTGCAGATCAGCAGCAGCGGCTGCTGATCAGCAGCGGCTGTCATCGACCCTCGCATGATCATCGGTCCACCTTGTTGGGGGCCCCACGCTGCGTTTTCCGGTTCATGGTCGCCACTTGAGAAACTTTCTGCCCCAGCGGCCGTAGATTCTGCAAGCTATGTACCCTGCCCACCGCCACTTTTGCTTGGCAATTATTCAAGCTATGTCGGTTATTTTGATTTGGCTCTCTTGGTTGGATCCCTAGATTTGTGATTTGATCTCGGAGGAAAACTCCGAACATGGCGCTCTCCATTGCTCTTTGGGTGACTATGAGCCGTTTTATTAGCCCCGTAGTGAGCGGCTACGTCTTGGTTCCCTAATTCATCAGCGGCAACACATACTAATCGAAGACTTTTGATTCCATTTGGTATTTGGGAGCAGATGCTTAGCTTTCCGAACGCTGCCCAGCCAAGTTAGATTCTACAATTGATCTCCTACTCGAAGTGGACCTCTTTTATTTTTGATAAGACAGGTACTCGTAACTCTAGCCGTGCGCGCCAGTGCACTAATACGTGCAGGTAGTCATCCCGTCGGTACTCAATGAACGTCTGTACTGGCGCCCTACCGTTCTCTTGGCGGACGCAGATTTCGGTGAAAACCACCGCGTTGGACCGCATCCCTAGTGGGGTGCTCTGTCCTAGGTATAGATATAGCTCTCCACAACCTCGAGTGCAGAGTCTCTTACCTTAACTTGAATGGGTGCAACCTGAATGTTCAACATAATATTCGTCTTATCCATGTTCATTTGCAGGCCCACTAGTAGAGAGACCCTGCTGAGGTCTTCGAGAATTGTACCGAGGTCTTTTAATGTTTTAGCCATGATTAAGAAGGTGAGGGATGTATTCGCCATTGACATTGATGCCAAAGCATTTCAGTCCAGAAGCTTAAAGACTTCTTCCAATGCAGCGATGAATAGTTCCGGAAATGGAGATGTTATATCTCCCTGTCTCTCGCCTCGCTGCAATCGTATAGGTTGCGAGTTCTCATACAAACACTTTAACACCTCGACATACCGGTAGTTAATTTGGAATTTTGGAAAGATCAAAGTACATCCAGGTTTCGATTCAATCAAACGCTAAGCATAATGGCTGGATATATCCTCGGTCTTCTGAATAACTTGCCGCTGCGTATGTATGTGGTATATGGTACTAAAGCATTTTCGGCGACCGGCTTGTTCAGGAGGGTGGCAACACATACTAATCGAAGACTTTTGATTCCATTTGGTATTTGGGACCAGATGCTTAGCTTTCCGAACGCTGCCCAGCCAAGTTAGATTCTACAATTGATCTCCTACTCGAAGTGGACCTCTTTTATTTTTGATAAGACAGGTACTCGTAACTCTAGCCGTGCGCGCCAGTGCACTAATACGTGCAGGTAGTCATCCCGTCGGTACTCAATGAACGTCTGTACTGGCGCCCTACCGTTCTCTTGGCGGACGCAGATTTCGGTGAAAACCACCGCGTTGGACCGCATCCCTAGTGGGGTGCTCTGTCCTAGGTATAGATATAGCTCTCCACAACCTCGAGTGCAGAGTCTCTTACCTTAACTTGAATGGGTGCAACCTGAATGTTCAACATAATATTCGTCTTATCCATGTTCATTTGCAGGCCCACTAGTAGAGAGACCCTGCTGAGGTCTTCGAGAATTGTACCGAGGTCTTTTAATGTTTCAGCCATGATTAAGAAGGTGAGGGATGTATTCGCCATTGACATTGATGCCAAAGCATTTCAGTCCAGAAGCTTAAAGACTTCTTCCAATGCAGCGATGAATAGTTCCGGAAATGGAGATGTTATATCTCCCTGTCTCTCGCCTCGCTGCAATCGTATAGGTTGCGAGTTCTCATACAAACACTTTAACACCTCGACATACCGGTAGTTAATTTGGAATTTTGGAAAGATCAAAGTACATCCAGGTTTCGATTCAATCAAACGCTAAGCATAATGGCTGGATATATCCTCGGTCTTCTGAATAACTTGCCGCTGCGTATGTATGTGGTATATGGTACTAAAGCATTTTCGGCGACCGGCTTGTTCAGGAGGGTGGTTGACGTCAAACCTGCGCGTGAGACGATTCATAATGACTCTCGAAAACAACATGTAAACATGGCTCAGTAACGTGATAGGTCTGTTATTTTTTCAAAGGGTTTTTATCGCCCTTATTGAAGAAAGGACTACCACACCAATATGTGCCATCCTTGTGACGTTTGACCTTTTAGTATGACGAAGTTAAATAACTTCTGAAAAGCTCGTAGGATTGGTAGGTATACCATCCGCCTTAAAAAGGTCTATTGTAACTCTGTTATCACCAGGAGCCTTATTGTTCTTAAATTGTTTAAGAACCATGCTAATCTAATCTTAAAATGTCTTTAGGCATTAAGTTACAATATTTCAGACAAGGCCAAGTTAGTAAGTTAGAAATTTAGCTGTATGGAAATTTTGAAACAACAAACAGGCGTTTTCCTAAAAGATTAAGTTTGAGAGGTGTTGAATTATTTTATAATAGCGATGCCTCATATATTCAATCACTAGTGACAATGGCAGTTATTATAAAAAAAAATGATAAGATTGTCGGCAGCTTATTGCTCTAGAATAATAGAAGATATTGATTTTATTGGTATGATCGACGACTGAAATGCTGGTGACTGAGAGATATGTAAATACTATAACTACTAATACAAATCCATATCTTTATTAATGTAATCAGAAATGAACACGCTGTTTAAACTAATAGCTTGCAATTTACTTGCAAGAACGGCGGTAACCTTCTTTTTTTGAAAAACGTTATAACATCTCAATATTAAAAAAAACAGGCCAAGTTCGAGTCGGAATCGCCCATGAAGAGTTCCATAGCAGCAAGTATTTCAGTTGATTAAATGAAAGGTAAATTGCGGTTTACGATTTATGTCGTCTTAAAAAAATCTACTTACTAGATTTCGGTCAAACCAATTTTCAGTGGAAGTTTGCATGGTAATGAACATCATATATTTTTTCAGTTTTTATCATTCTCCTACTTTGGAAGTTACAAGGGGGGGACTCATTTTACTACTTTGGAAGTGTCTCTTGCTCAAACTATTCAGTTTAGAAAAATATGATATTAGAAACCTCAATATCATTTTGAAGACCTATCAATAGATACCCCACATGTATGGGTACGATGAAAAAAATTAGCTTCAGTTCTATGTATGGGGAACCCCCAAAATTATTGTTCTTTTTCTATTTTTGTATGAAAATCTTAATGCGGTTCACAAAATACATCTACCAAGTTTCAACAGTACGGCTCTTATAGTTTTGGAAAAAAGTGGCTGTGACATACGGACGGACAGACAGACAGACATGACGAATCTATAAGGGTTCCGTTTTTGCCATTTGGCTACGGAAGCCTAAAAACCGTATAATTGACTGTCCTACTAGATTGTCATCCATTTGTCAAATTCTAAGGCCATTGGTTTCTGTAAAAGATATATGAGATAGCCAGTTTGTAATTTGTTCAGACGACTTCTTGGCACAAAAACAGGCAGTTGCCTTAAACCAATTAATGAGGCCACAGAAGCCGTATTTTATTTCAACTATATTTGCAAATGAATTAGTAACTAATACGAAATTAAGGTAAAGAACTTTATTAAATACAGAATTAGTCTCGGAAAACTTGTACCTAGGTGGTCGCCTAAATGTATTTTTTGCCAGACCAAGGTTGCTGTCAACATAGCGTAAGATTGCTTGACTCTGAAAAGTGATATGATTCTTATGATAATGAACATTCTAGTCACGTCAATGATGTTTTAGAATACCCATAATATATCAGTTCATTTTATACAATAATTTAAATAATAATAATATCCAGGGACATTATTTACACACGGCCATCTGATCCCAAACTAAGCAGAGCTTGTACTATGGAAACCAGATAACTGATATAGGTATATACTACTTTTCTTTTGTAAATACAATAGATAATTCCACCCAGACTCAGGACAAACAGACATGTTCATGCACACCAATAGCTATCCTAGGTGGGAATCGAACCCACGACCTCCAGCGTGAAAAGCAAGCATTTGCCAACCATGCCAACAGGCCCGTCAAATATTGCATCGTCCTCATATCAGCCAAAGTACGTCCACAGCTGGACAAAAGCCTCCCCAAAAAATAGGAGATATACCATAGCTTGGCAGACGGGTTGGCGAAAGAAAGTTTCATGGTCATAGTTCATAGATAAACGCTGCTGCCGGTTCTCCGGTAGGTATGCCCTCGGTCGATTTCTACGCCCCCATACGGGATGAAATGGGGTGATATTCTATGCCATCACCACACAGCAAAATATTATAATAATTATTTAACAGAATATAATAACATCATACAGATTGTCACAATATTAAGATTAAATTAAGTCAGTTCTTTAAATAACACGTTAATTATTAGCTCGACTATTTGTAGTCACAAAACTTTCAAATTTAAAATATAATAAGTCGTTCGCTCGTCAAAGTTGTTGTACCTACCTAAAGTAGTTAGGCAATGAGGCACCGCAGGGGTGCGAGTATACCTACTCTGCTAAGTTGATTGGGTAATTCAGGGTAACACGAATAAAACCTTTTCAAGAAGGTAAGCTATTCAAGGGCTTAAGTCATTGAAAGGGTTAACCACTTCCCGTGGTTACCATAAAAAACGTGTTAACCCTTTCACTGGGTTTCGATCAATCAAAGGTTAACACTGCGATACGAGTTACCCAATCAAACGGCTTAACTCAGAAGCGGTGTTGTCCGGTCCCTGATCCCAAGATATCTTTATAAAAACCATTTTTCTGGATCATTTAACAATAAATAATAAGGTAATAACTTGCTGCTGAAACTACGACGACGGTCGTCTGTCGATTAAACATTTTTGTGGTTATTTTGTTGTTTTCCATACTAATCTCAATGATGTCTCCTCGGGAACTATATACCATTTGATAAAGTATTAAATAAAATTTGATAAATTATTCAGCTTCCATAGGGTTATCGAGGAAATAAATAGAGTGTTATCTGTTGAGACATTTATTCGACGCAGTTCATTAATGTTACATATTAAATAGATAATTATAGTTTTTAATGAACATTAAATAATTAAATATGTTTTTACAGCCTTTCTAACTTTACAACGAACATGCCATAATACCTGATCTAGGGAATGGGAGTGAAGGCCTCTGTACACGTTGATATTCTGATACATTGATATACATTATTAAAAAACGTGATAAATAAAAACAATTTTACACACTCCTTGTGACGCGGAATAACAAGAGATTTACTAAAACTTAGGGTCAATTTATACTAGCGCAAAGTCGAAGCGCATCGAAGCGTCTATCCAAAACTGAACATAACAAATTCAACCTTAACTCCACAGCGTAACGCTCACATTACTTCTGAGATTTTAAAAAGACGCGCGCATTCTTCGGAATTCGCGCGACTGCGCGTGACCAACGCTGATTGGTGCGCGCGCATTGTCGCGTATCCGTGCGCCCACTAGCGAACCTACGCGTCGTCAGTCGGAAATTGGCCTGCGTCGGTGTTGAATGTGTTGATCACGATGGATGTATTCTGGCGAATACGCGCGCATTCGTGCGGCTTCGCTTTAGTTGTAAAGAATATGACGCTTCGACTCTGCGCTAGTATAAATTGACCCGTAGTAAGTAGCTACGCGCCAACTCTGATCAGTCGGATATTAATATACAATGTGACAGCATAATTGCTAATTCCCAGTCAACTTTATCCAATACAAAATAAATAAGTTATACTTTATAACTTCAATAACAAAGACGCTTCTATGGATAGGAACATAACAGAAAATCTTGTGAAAATCGAGACTCAAGACAATCATTGCATGTTAGAAGAAACTTAACACGATTATTAACATTTAGCGATTTTCTACAAATAAATCATTAAATACTGTCAAATCAATTGTTCCCCTGCGCTAAGTTTTAACAGCAAATTATTAATAGAACTAACGTTTAAGATTATTCTTCGTTTAACCACTCACAAATACAGGTTGTTTACTTAGTCGTGCCAAATGGATAAACTACTATTCTGAGATTTTTTTTCTCAAACGATAGAAAACGAATGTCTGTATGAAAACCGTGTTTTTATAGAAAACATTTATCTGATTTTATACTCTATCAACTTGTAATGAAGTTCAAAACCATCAATTAGAAACATACGTACTTATGAAGGGTTAAGACTTTTACACGTCTAAGGAAACAACCTGTATAAAAAAATATATTCCAATAAAACTATTCCATTAGACCTTTCTTAATGAAAATCGGGTAATTCTAAACAAAACCTTCGTACTGATAATTATTATCCTAACAGATTAGTTCATTTCGACATGTTTCCACAGAACGCGCTGATTATATTCGGGAAGCGAAGCCCGATCAAAAAGTTAAACTTAAAATATACAAATATATCAGTCAGTGGGCTGTAAGCTAAATTCTATTTTTTCCTAACTACAATACAAATAAGTCATCGCGCACTGAACACTCCATTCATACCTCAAGAATTAATGTAACAAACGTATATTTTATTCATTACTTAATACAGATAAATATATAAACTATATCCACTTGATCGAATTCATGATATCCATAATATACAACATCAATATAATCATGTATCAGATATACATTAGGATGCGAAATGCAAATTGTATTCTTAACATACGTGAATGCACATCATTTAATTCATATTTCAACATGGAAGGCTATCTTGTTACAAAATAACATCTACATGAGGAATGAAGTTTGACCACATTATTGGTAATCACGGATCAGCTTGAATAATTACAGTTATAAAAAATGTACAACCTTCAAACTTTTCTTTATAAATACAGATAAAAAGATGATATGGGAGCATTCCTAAAGTGTTCCCTTAGGAAAATCGGTTCCGAAGCAACGGGGAAAAGAAACTTTTAACCCTTAACCATGTTATTTTTACATTGCATTAAGACCTTATTCCAATGTGATAAGGTTGAAATTAATCTGGTATCGTATAGTCCACCGTCTGTTAAGGGTCATGTGATTTCTCGAGCTGAAGCTTTGGTACATAAGGTATTATTGATTTGCCCGGTATTGAAGGCTGACATCTAAGTGCTCGGCCACGACGACACGCGGGAGTTCGCGCGGATTTTATTTCTTCTCCGTACAAGTTTTGAGCTTTACCGTGCACCAACATGGCCGAATACTAATTCATTTCCAGTTATTACCCGTAGAAAGTGTTCGACTACAGAGGTGGGTCTGCAAACGCCTCGAAAAGTTCAAAACTTGTACGGAGAAGTATTCGCAAACGCCAAAATGCCAACATTTCCGACTGTTTGTATTGACACTCTCAGTGCTCCGGTGTGGCCGAACAAAAGATAGTCGATTCTAACCTTCATATGATTATGCAAGTCAAACCTTTTAGAATTGCAAAATCAATATCAGATCAACCAATCAGGAAAAGCTTTTTATGAATATGATACACTTTATTGCTTAACTGACGTGCATTTGAACTGTGTTATTAACTATTTCAAAGGCTCCGTAGGGAGGTACTAAAAATACTATACATTTACCCATTACATATAAAAACATTGAGAGACAGATTAACTTGAGACATATTTCACTGCTTCTTTCAACTGTAGAATCACAAGACCGCAAAATAACACTATGATACAAAAACGGAACTTAGTCATTTGTAGAGATAGGCGAGATTCGATGTACAGACGCCAGCACAGCTACCCCAATCTGTCAAATTTCTTTTATAGATTTTCAACTTTATCACAAAAGCATAAGGTTCACTTTTAATTGGGGAAATTTGACAGATTGGGGTAGCTTAGTGTGCTGGCGTCTGTACATGACACATAGTGTTCCTCAAAGTCCATTTATACAGCTGTATGGAGTTATAATCAGCTATAAGAATTTAGCCGCTTTACATTGATTATTTAAATTTTATTTTAAGAATACATTTAAGTTATTCATACAGGCATCAAATAGGTCTCTTTTGTACAAGAAAATATATCAATTTCTCTGAAAAGAGCCCATAGATTCGAGTAATGCGTGTAAGGATACGATTTTGGGCATAGTTCGTAACAAAACGTCTCGCAGCTAATCGAAGTCTCAATGTTTTTGTAATGGAGCTATAGCTTTATATGTATAAAAGCTTGAAATTAAATACATAATACAAGGCAAGCCATATACCTAGAATATCAACCATTTACTTAAAATAATATTGAGAACCATCGGCAAGAGAATATTTATCTATGCCATTCAAATGCCAGTTACAATTGGAACGAATTAGTCAAACCAATTCACTAGCTGCAGAGGCATAGTACCGTAGACTCAAATCACTTTATTTATAAAATTAAAGATTTATTCACATCAACCCATTATGAGCGCCTGTAAATAGTCACAACATTATTTTTGTTTATACAAATTGCTTACATTCAATTCTAAAATTAAACCTGTCTGATTTACACCAATGACATCACAAAATTATTCTGCCATGTAAACGATTTTTTTTTCTGTTTTCAATACATCAAATTTAGTAGAGACTTATGTTACACTGGCATATTAAAAGGTTTGTCAGTATCTCAATATTATCCCAAGACACGGTGGTAGAATCCGAAACATCGCTAAAAAACATTTTTGTGCCAATGATATTGTTCTGACGCTGATACTGTATCTATATATACTCTATGGTATACGGCTTGAGTCATTTAACCGACAATAATCTGTCATGGTCATTTTACTAATAATTAACTATTAATTGGCTGGTTCCCTGCAGGTTATCAATTTACTTGAAACGAAGCCATCAGGGAACCGAATAATAAATATATCTTTAAATCTGTCAACGACAAGGAAGATGCGAGAAGAGTAACAAAGAGCATGGTATGCAATGGTATATACCATAGATCATAGAAAATGTAGGTCGAGGATTTGAAGAGCTAAATTGCGAATAATGTTCTGTACTATAACTGCAGTTATTTTGTGGTACTTACAGTTCGTGATATATCACAACTTGTAAAGAAACACTCCTAATAAAAAAAAAACCGTGATACTCTTTTCAAAATTAAAAGTTTTACGATTGTATACGTAAGTGTCCCGCGTAATTCCAGCACGTACGACCAATGGAGTTTGATTACTCTTTCTTCTTTTCCAAATGGCAAGTTATGCCGATGTCGACAATTCTGGCAATGTCAGATGTGAAATGGGAATACGTGCGATAAATTTAACCAAAATTTGCATATATGTTATAGCTAATTGCGTATCTTCTCGATTAGGTTAAAACAAAACAATCAGACGTAACAATCACAATTTGACGCCATTGCATCTTATAAAACACATAACTCTCTAATGATAATCAAACTCACATTGGTCCTTATGTGTCCAACAAAACTCTCCAAGATCCAATATAGTCACTGAGACTGCCCTTTATACTTTTATAAAAGGCAGTCTCAGTGACTATATATTGGATCTTAGACTTTTGTTGGACACATAAGTGGCAAATAGAAATATTACCTTTTCACGTATGTTTCATGAACACAAGAAAGTAATTTAGTAATGAGCAGATAACGTGTTTGAAACCCTACGATCCGCAGTACCACAAGCCTAAGAGAAAAACAAAAGCATAACCAACCTCTCCTTGATTGACTATGCTTTGGTTTTGTCTAATGATAAATCTATGGTACATACCAATGCCATTTAGCCGTCTAGCGCGGCCAAGAATTATATTAAAATTTTCCGTCAATTACACATGATTAGGAAAAAGACAATTTGTTCATAATACAACGTAAGTACAAACTAGCGTGGCTTTGTATTATCTGAAAAAAATAAGCCATTTCTCTTTACAATTCACAACTTCTAGACATTCACATCAAAATACTCGTTAATTCAATACTGCCCCTATCTAATACTTGCCATACTTTGCTTTTAAACCCGTTCAAGATACGTTTTGAGATCATTTCTTTTTAACATGTCTCTTGCAGATAATTAGGAGGCTGCCAGACAAGAGTAATAAATTATTATAAAACTATCAATGATACTCCTAAGCCACGCATGTTATCAAATTGCGTTCATTGCTATAGATTTAAATTTCTCTTTACACTTCAATGATATAATATGTAGTTACCACCTCATTTAAAACTTTATTGTTCTACAATAAAAGCTAAAACCCATTAATTATGAAGATACTCTATGACCTATTAGCAGGTAATTAACGACCTTTCCATATCAAAAGCAATTTTATAGTTCCCAATTCATAATAACAATGCATTTAGTAAAAGTGCTGAATTCATTGTATGAAAACATATGGAAATGAAAGTTAGGTGTATTCACTTATCTTCGCGCTTGTCCCATTAAAGCAGTCAAATTCACGAAAATATCACTTCGAGTGTCAAGTTAAGAACACAGATTGCCATCATTAAAAAATTAATAAATAAATAAAAAAAAACACAGCTGTGTTTCAATATCTTAATTTTAAATCAACATAGCTAACAGTGTGTGTGTGATAGATTTGCTTGATTATTTGTTAGATTCGTTTTTTATGGTACTTTGATCATTTTAAGCAATAACTGCCTATTACAAATAGTTATAAAAAATCAGAACAAATTTTTGATCTGCTTGAACAAAAGTAGTGGCGAGGTGGCACAAACGTTTGAAAAGAAATTGAAATTGTAAATACTACTAAGAGTAAGTGTTACTATAAAATATATTCGATATGAAAATCGTAAAGGATTATGCAAAGTACATAGTTACCAGAAAGTAGAAAACTATTTTTCTCATAATAAAAGTGATTTTTTTGTATCTTATATTAAGTCCCTTGGAATAAATATAAAATGATAAATATTGTTTTATTTCAAAAATATTATAATGTAACCAAAGTATAAAGTCAAAAACTAGTTATTTGAATTGCGCGCTCTACTCTGCGTTTGCACATAAATAAATAAGGATATATCTAATGCATATGACTCTATGAAATCACAGAGATTGTGTAGAGTACAAAACGTGACGTGACTTCCAGAGAAGGAAGCACGTCAGGAACGACCTTACGTAGGTTTACCTAAACGATGACTAAGAAACTATCAGCGCACCTCCTTCATTGTTAGAAGAGCACACGAAAGACGTATAATGTAACATCTCGTACCCCAAAAGAAAGGAAGATCGGGGGACGTGAAAGTATGTGAAAGACGCAATAGCTCCTACCCAACCCCTTGCGATTACCTCATAATATTAATATAATTAATCTGCGATTGAAACTATAGAAAAGCAATGTTTGGCAAGTATATGATCCAAACTGGAACCTAGTTTTAAGTTAACACACTCTATTTTGGCCGATCTCAGAATTATAAGTGTAATCTATGATTAGTCAAAAATCATCAAACTCATGGCAATTGTTCTGTACAACGTTTAACACAAATAGTGGAGGAAATAAAACAG
Organism: Pseudoips prasinana; assembly: GCA_951640165.1. NCBI lineage: Eukaryota > Metazoa > Arthropoda > Insecta > Lepidoptera > Nolidae > Pseudoips > Pseudoips prasinana. The sequence goes on along the minus strand of OX621241.1, from coordinate 9,244,809 downwards.
CATTATCTACCTATGAAACTATATAAATTTGAGTAAACCTGTTAATGCAATAGGATTTTTTTTACGTCCCATACAAAGTACATCAGGTCATAATGTGCGTATGGAAAGTTAATTGTTTTTTGGCAAATTTAATTCACTATTTATATTACACATTGCATGTTAGAGTTAAAAAGCCGACGTAAATCAACCTAAGTCTAAGTTGAATTAAGGCTTATATTTCATCAGCTATGAAATGTCGTTGACGGCTTTCTTTCACAGATCGAACATTGAGACCGGCCTTCAGACACTTCACCATACTCGCAGTGGCACACATTGGCCTACTTGAGTAAAGCTTCAGAATAGGACTATTTGCAAGACTCAGGTTCTCACCGGACACGGGTGTTTCGGTGAGTATCTGAGCCGGATCGGCCGAGAAGCGACGACACACGGTCACCATTGCGGAAGCGACCTTGAGTCTGTCCAGCACACGCTGGCGACTCCACCAAATGGGACGCCGTGGTCTCCTTCTGTGAGGCAGTCATGCTCCAGAAGGAGGCCGCCGAGCGGGATCGGGAAAGAGCCGATTTCGCTCGCAGACGGAGGAGGCGGTTGCTATGGCAGTAAGAAAAGTGGCCTCTACTGCCGCCACGTGAAAGTTGCTCCAGGAAGACAGTATGGGAGATAGAAAAATATTTTTTTTTTTCATATGTAGATTTGAATGTGTTTGCCCTACCGTCTTTCCAAATGGTAAATAGATACTGGGATTAAGAAGGAACACACTGCATGTCAAGTAAATGCCCTTTTGAGCACTTGCACATCATGAAGCCGAATAAAACTGCTTGACGAAAGACTTAAGGTTGACGCTAGTTAAGCAAACCAAAGGAATCTACTTTAATTGTACAACTCGTCTACGTTAGTAGTAAGAATGGCACTTAAACCCAGCGCCTTACCCAGACTGTAGCTCGAAATACATTCTACTACTTCCCAGAGGGATAGGCAGAGATAACGGATTTCCATTTGTCACGATCTTATGCTTCGTTTACTGTCATTATATTGCTCATACATGCTCGCCGGTTTAGGCTACTTCTGACCTGGCATTTCTTTAGAACGTCTCCGATTTGGTCAGAGAATGTTCTACAACGTCTTCCCCTTCCGGTTGTACCATGTCTAAATCCTATCGGTAATGTAAATTTATCATTTAGAGAAAAAAAAATTGGCATATGCCTTAAATTCCAAAAATGATGTTGTCTATAGGAGGAAAAATTGTCCTATTCTCACGCTTTAACTTAGAGTAGGTGAATGGAAGCCACTTCTCGCATATTTCTGCCAAAGGCAGCATACTAAAGGTTCTATACGAACTACTGGATCTCACAAATAACTCGCGAGACATCAATCAATACAATTCGCTAGGTACTAATTGCACGTAAAATTAATTCATCGGCTTCTCTTTTACACAGTAGCCGTGTGTGATGAAAATAAAGACTGGATCAATTCGATACAGCTATTTAAATGTAGGTAGTCTCAAAATAATTAACGTCACTTATTTCTGTTTGGGTGTACCTACCCAAGTGTCGGAGTTGTTTCAAGCCGCCCCATTAACCTCCATCATGACTTAACGACTGTTGTCAAAATACACAGCTTAACGTGATTTTCGAAACACGGAGTCGCTTATTAGTAAACCACTTAAACAGTCACCCATCTATAGACTCGACACGAAAATAGGTGCTTAACCTCCTCTCTTAACCGTCTTCTGGCTGTAAGTTATGAATTAAGATAATATTTAAATTAGTACTGTATATGTATATGTACAATTTAGGAGCAAAATAGTGTATGTTCAAAATAAATTACAATATCAGATTGCATTTATCATAATCAATTATTTAAACTCGATTAAGAATCAAAAGAAGATCGATTAATACTTCGATGTCGGGAGGGACTCTCACGACTAAATAAAAAGGAAAAAATCGCACCATACAAGGTCTATTAATCAACTCAAAAGTTGCTTGGAAGAAATCACTTTTAGCGATAAGGCCGCTCATTGCTTTGTGCCATAGTATTGCCCAATTAGTTTTTACGCTGCGAATTTATAACTTCAGGGTAAAAATTAACTCTGTTCCGAATTTCATCTCAATTCATTAAACATTTTAAATGTGAAGTAGTAAGAACAACACACGCTCACCAAACTTTCGCATTTATGTATTTGATGTCATGAAACTAATGATCTGTTGCACCCCTTGCCTCAAAGATCACATAGAGACGGCGTCGGCTGGGCCCTTAGATTTAGCTATGAGGTCGAAGGATGGAGGCGGCGAGTCTCCTTTGAGTGTACCCACCGTGACCGAAACTCAATCCGTAAGAAATGATTAGTATTATTTACAAAATAAGGGAGCAAACAATGAGCCTGTAACGTGCGGCACGCGCCTAGGTGTGCGTGATAGAGGCGGTGGTAGTCGCACGCCTAGGTGGACAAGTAGAGGCGGTACTAGTCTCACGCCTAGATGGACAGGTAGAGGCGGTGGTACTCGCACGCCTAGGTGGACAGGTAGAGGCGGTGGTAGTCGTTGGCGCCGAAGGCCGCGTTGCACTTGGGGCACTTGCGCTGTCGCGTCTCGTAGCGCGTCCGCAGGCAGTCCCAGCAGAACACGTGGAAACACTTCGTCAGCACGGCGTCCTTGCGTTTTACCTGCAACAACGATTGCTCTCGTATAGATAGATAAAACTATTTATATTACACCTCAAGACTGATAATTCCCATTTCCCCCCGCACGTCTGTCCCGGAATGCGGGAAAATTTGAATTTTTGTGTCATCTTCCCCCACATTTGTAATCGGGGGAAGTTCTGTTCCCATCATCCCCCGCACGTGTGCCCCCGAATGGTGGAAAATGGGAATGTTTATTAAATCTTCCCTCGAACTAGTAATCGGGGGATGATAGGTAGTAAAAGTTTCATTTGTCCCCGAAATATTTTTAACAATTAAATTTTTTGTGCCACCGTACCCAAGTATTGTTTGAGTGAAATAAACATGATTTTTATAGGAATTAATAAAACAAAATTATGATTTGGTAATCACTTTTTATAAAAGTGATTACCAAATCATACAGTACAAATCATACATTACAAATCATACAGTACAGCATTTTTTTTAAGTTTGGGGGAAACAGACACAAGCATTGCCATTTTCCCCCATTCGGGGGCACACATGCGGTGGAAGATGGGAACAGAACTTCCTAACTTCCCCCGACTACATATTCAGGGGAAAAAGGCACGAAAATTCCCATTTTCCCCCATTCAGGGGCAGACATGCGGGGGGAAATGGGAATAATTCCTCAAGACACATACAAATCCCGTCAGGGTCACTAAACATAAGATCAACTGGCTAGTCATAAATAGTACAAGTGATATCCTTATCACAAAGTGTGATCTTTCTCAGACATCCTAGGTAATGTAAGGAGAAATGTTCTAGATACGGAGACAGTAAGTATTTCAAAGGACAACTTTGTTAGTATTTCTCTAAATTCTAAAGTTCTAATTCCACTAAATGCGTCTTCATCATTTCCTGGTTTCGTCCACTCAGAACTACGGTAACCCGTCTAATAAAATAAATAAATAAAGTACCAAAATCAGTTAGTATAGTTTTCAATCCGTTGCTTGGATTTGATTGGTTCTTATGGACGTAATTTAGCTCTCTTTTTCACCACCCTTCCAAGCGATTGTAAAAATGCAAGTATCAAGATCATTTGATATAGTTTTCAATCCATTGCTCGGATTTTATTGGTTCCCATGGACGGAATTCAGCTATGAAGTCATTATTTACTTTTTCAGCTTCCATCCAAGCTAATGTAAAAATGCAAAAGAATGTTGTTTACCTTGCATGAGGGGCAGGTGAGAGTCTCTTTATACTCTCGTATCTCTTCAAGCAACACCTCGTCCATACTGCTGCCTGCTTGTTCCATCTTCTTCATCCGCTCTGCTTTACGACGTAATATCGCCAGCTCCTCCTATAAATACACAGAAGAAACATTAAGTAAGCAAATCATCATCAACTTACCTGAACATGGAAAACTTCCGATGTCCGAATAACAGCATCTTAATAGTAACTCGACCTTTTTTCTTTTGACATACCAAATATGCGTATCCTATGAAGCAAGTGGGATTACTAATGTAAGGGCGACAATCTTTCCCCAAACATCACTTAGCAAACTATTTTTCGCAAATTTTTATTTGGCAAAACCCATTTGTTAAAACAACTTATTGCAAATGGAAGCAGTTCGTTTGGTTACGGTATTTTTGCTCGCTCGGCTCGCGCTGGTGGAGCACTTCTGAACTAACCTACTTTTCTGGCGTCTTACGTGCATAAAATCCTACATAAAAATTTGCAAAATATTCATTTTATAAATGAAAGTAGGGCGATAAGTTTATTAAGTGGTGAAAGTTGACCAAAACTATTCTGCCCAAAGTGTACTGCAGATCTTGTGACACACATTAATCAGGGCAATCTTACTCAGGGCCATAAAATAAACGTAACGATATTACCTAATTCAATAAGACTATCACTAAAGCAAAACAACGCTCTTATTAAACTTTCCTTCTTTTACCGTTACCCATGGGACATTATTAGAGCTAAAGCTTTCAGTCGCGGTCCAATAGATACCATACACCGAGAAAAAACGCACGTTATAAAAGGAAACAATATCTAGCTCGGTTATTTTAGATCTTTTCTTCTAGCCCCCAGTTGTAATGAGTTTCATCTAATAAACGTGAAAGTCAGAGCCTAATAAGGGATTGGTTTCATTGATATGGTCCTACCGAGAACGCCTGTGTCTAAAAAGCAAGCTTTATAAATAAACAACCAAACATGTATCGTAAACTAACGTGGAGTCTTTTTGTTTTGTACGCCTCTGCTTCCAACGCACTCGTCTTCTCGGCCACCACTTGCTGCGCCTCCTTCATTTGAGCGTGATACTTCTCTGTAACAGACAAATTAATTGATTACTTTTAACCATGCTATTCTTCAAGTACACATAGCATAGTGAGTAGACCGTAGGATTGTGGAGTGAGCGGTGTTTTCCATGAACTTATCCCTCCATCTCCCTTTTTTCATCGGACATAGTTTCATTCGGACAAGGCGTCGGGAGGCTCTCCACTACTATGTTATTGACATCCCATTATGCCGTACGAAGCGCTTTGCTTCCTCTTTCATCATACGCACGGCTAAGCTGTGGAACAACCTCCGAAACGACGTGTTTCCAGACTCATATAACATAAGTTTATTCAAAGTTAGAGTGTACCGGCATCTTATGGGTACGCGCGGTCCACCTTCGACCACATCTTCGCTTACCATCAGGTGAAATCGTGGTCAAGCGCAAACCCATTTTTCTTATAAAATAATTCGTTATTCATTCGTATTACGTTTACTTACCAAGATGCAGTTTTAAGTCAGCCGCTGACTGGGCTGACTCGATAGCTTTTCGCTTGTGCATCTCCATGGCCTGTTGTCGAAGAAGTAGTTCTTTCTCCACAGCGGAGAGCGTGGCTTGGAGCAGTCGTTCTTTCTCTTCTAAACGTCGTGCCACAGCGCCCATAGACTCAATTTGCTGGTCCCGCGTTAATACCTAGCAAAGACCAATAAAAAGTAACTAACGTTTAACTCTATTTGCATGATTTTGGGAAATCTCCTAATACGTAATATGCATCGAATCTAAATAAAAATATTTCAATAAATTTTTCAGCTCTTTAGATTACTTTTCCGTTCAATTTTGGGAGAAAGTGGCTTACCTAGAGCAAGGCAATGCTATTAGAAATTATCGAGACACATTAAACAATCCGACAAATCGTACTCGCCGATTAAGAGCCTTAAATTTCCAACTATTTTTTATCATACTAACTATTTATGTTACTCTTGTACAAATATTTTCACATGTGTAAAGATAAGATTGTATTATTGCGTTCTTTATAAAGAAACTACTAACTTTGAAAGGTAAATAGAAAACCGGCCAAGTGCGAGTCGGACTCGCGCACCGAGGGTTCAGTACAAACCAGTAGTACAGCTTAAAGGTATTATAGACCTGAGTATTTACTATGAATTTCGATTTAGTACCTCTACGCGTTCATAAGGAAAGAGGTAATAAGTTTAAAATTATTTTTATTATATGATGTAATTAATAATTAACGGTTTTCGTAATTTTTTTTTATCTGTGCTATAAGGCATTGCTTCGTACCAAATTTCAAGATTCTAATTGAGTTCACGGGAAGTACTCTGTAGGTTTTGATCCCAGACTGTCGAAAATTTGCGGCATAAACGGCAGTATCTTTTGATTAAGTTGGTTTAGAAGTTTGATTTTTTCATAGCTCCAAGGGATAGTATATTATGAGTATTTGATACCTCCAGCTTGATACCTCCACGCATTAGACAAAACAGTGATCCTATAAGGGTTCCGTTTTATCCTTTCGGGGTACAGAACCTTTAAAACGAAGTTACTATACCTGTTCTTGTAGCAACTGTTTCTCTTCTCTTAGTAACTTATGTAGCGAGTTCGCCTTTATCCTCTCCGACATAAGTTTAAAGTTGGCATCATCTTTCTCCCGTAGCTGTTGAATTAACCTCGAGTTTTGTTCTTGCATGTCTTCAAACGCTTGTCCAGTGACCTCCATCTCATTGAGTAGCGCCTCTTCTTCCTGTAAACGATAGTTATTGTATTGGTTAGCTCGCTTAGAGGCCATAAAATGAGTTAACTTACATGGTCTGTTAACTGCACGTGTCCATATGACTGAAACCAAACATTATCTCTCTTACTTTCGAGAAATATTTACAAAGCACAATGTCATACATTAAAGATAAAAGAATACATAAACAATATTCATCATCATCATTATTAGCCTGATATTGTCCACGGCTAGACATAGGCCTCCCCCAAATGTTACCATTTCGAGGGGTTTGCCATAGTTGATTTGATAAACAATATGCATAAACATAAATAGAGTAGGACACTTGAAGGACTCAACCAATGAACTGAACTATAGGTAAAAAAAAATTGGAAAATCATAAGGTTTTTGCCTCTTAATACAAATATTATTTTCAAAATGACGATGACATGTCACCCAGGGACTCTACCGCTAAGTCGCCGAACATCGTTTTCGTGAATGGCGTTCAAATAAATAAAGGTTAAAAATTACTGATTAACTCAATCGTTAAATCGGCTTCCATGACTACATGTGACGTCATAAATGTTCGGGAATCGATTGTCAACGTTGAAGCCGATTTAATAATAATATTCTGGGACATTATTCACACACGGCCATCTGATCCCAAACTAAGCAGAGCTTGTAATATGGAAACCAGATAACTGATATACTACATATACTATTTTTATTTTTTGTACGATGTTCGGCGACTTAGCCGTTAGAGTCTCAGGCCATCGCTACTTCATCGCACAACTTCATACGTCTGTATGGAACTACCTGTCTGTTATTTCGCGTATATTGAAAACTGATGTTTCTCTATTCACAGTTCAGGTCCATGGGTGGAATGAGCACCTTAAGTATCTCATATTATTTATGTTATGCATCGTATGTTTTAGGAATATCAATAAATAATAAAAAAGAGCTATAAGTAAGGGAGTTTAGATACAGGGTTGAAGATAATAAGATATATAAAGATATACAATGAGGCTAGGTAGTTGTTTTAATATATCGTCCTACTCTAGGTTTGGGTGGAAAAAGATAGTGTGACTATATTTATAAACTGGTCCCCGTGAACTTCTTTCTATAATAAAGTACTAGTATTTCTTTTATTGTTACGTGTTAGATTGTCTCAAATTTAACTTGGTACATTTCCAGCCTGTTACGGCCTTTTGGTAGTTGTAAAGGACATCAACGCTATTAGGAACTCCGAGTCGGAGTTTTTTTAGCCCCTCCCTCTTACCCACCATTTCAAATCCTGTAAGCCACGATCAACAGTGGCACACAATGAAATGATACTGAGCGGTGAGGCTCAGGCATGTCCCGGGGAATCGCTTTAACTATCCCACAACGAATTTAATCAGAAAGAAACAAGGAACTAAAGAAGAAATTGCAACTAGAGAAGCCAGCTGCAAAAGCACCGTGTCGGAGTGACTCCCAACTAGTCAAATTATTAAATGTTAGTCATGCGCCTGTTATTGAAGCAAACAATATCTATACATATAATAAAATCGTAGGAAAGTCAAAACTGTACATTGAATATTTTTTTAAAAGGATACTTGGGGCGTGATCTACAGCCGACATCGAAGCCAAAAATATAGTTTTTAGAATTTTTGTCTGTGTGTCTGTTTGTCTGTAAACTCAAAAAGTACTGCATGGATTTACTTCAAATTTTGCATGAATATTACTTAGAGGCCGGGTCAACATATAGGCTACATATTATCACGCTATCACCTACAGGGGAGGAGCTGTGATAATTTATAAAGTTTAACGCGGGTAAAACTGCGGGGCACAGCTATATTTTATACAATATAAACCTTCTCAAACTATTTTAAATATCGTGTTCATGGTTCTCTTAATCGATGGAGTTACTATAAGACAATATCTAAACATCTTACTCAAACGCACTGGCATGTTGCTCTATCTAATCTCACACAAGTTGTTCGGTTCATACAGGTTCTATGATGTTAGGAAGGTTTTCTACTCCTTAATTTTAATAATTTTTATGTTTATTTATGTTCATTACGTACCAGAATGGGTCTAAATAGAAGATACGAACAAGCAAGTACAAGATGCTTAGCAATGTATTTACTTTAGGTAGATGGAATCACTTAAATGTTTGAATCTTTTAGGAATTTAATGTACCCATAAAATGTCCATTACTATATGTATTACACAATATTGGGGTCAATAAGGGAGGAAGTAAATCTTTATTGAATACCAATAAGACAATAAATTACAAAAATTTAAATAACATATATAATATTTTATAGCGATCTCTTAAAGTGAAGAATTAACAGGGTTACATCTAATTAGTGGGCAACCACATAGTACATATTATAGGTTAACTAATCAATAATAAGGTTATATACATATAAAATGAATACAACAAAAAAACATAGGGTATGAATAGTATCAATACTACAACATTTTTGACTATACCATATTCAAAATAGACGAATACAAAGTGTAAACAAACAACATGTCAAAAATATCTTCTGTATTATAAGTATATGATCGATTCCCATTCAGATATTTGTTAATTTGATGGAAAAAAATACAACTGATTTCAATCAAGTGGCTGATCTACGGTTAATAAACTGTACCAATTGTTAAGGGGGTAAACAATATTATCTGTGAAATTGATAATCCAGAATAGTTAATAGAACTTCTATAAAAATTTAAGTAAAATGTACAGACGCCAGCACATCCAGCTACCCCAATCTGTCAAATTTCTTAGAGATTTTCAACTTTATCACAAAAGCATAAGGTTCACTTTCAATTGGGAAAATTTGACAGATTGGGGTGGCTGGATGTGCTGGCGTCTGTACCATGTTGCATAAATAGATATCTTTTTTAAACGAATTTCACAGATAACTATCTTAAAATTAATACAGGACATATATGGTTGAAATTCACTGTAAGTTAAAATAATTTCAAAATGGGTTGATTAGAATGAGTCTAAACAGCCAAATGAGATGATGACCACTACTTATAAAATCGATTAAATATGCAATATTTACCGGCGATCCCGCGAACGGCCTGGAGAACCCATGCAGCGGGTCGGCGTTGGGCCGCGCGCATGACAACTGCTTCTGTAGCTCATACTTTTGCTCTTCCAACTGTTTGATTTTACGGAGTGCGTCCTCGTCGGCTAGTCGCCTTTCGCGTTTGCTTTCCTATTAGAAGAATGAAACTTGCTTAAAAAGCGAGGAAGACCTATGTGTCTAAGTGCTGTAAGTCTTATCAGGATTCTGATCCTCACAGGTGGCCGATAGGATCGACATATGTACATGTCGAAAACGAATAATTTAATGATCCCTATTATAATTGTTCCTTATCTCGCAACTCCTTAACTATAAAAATATCTTAGTAAATTCAAGATTATACATGGTTAAGTACGATATATTGTATGCATGGTTTTTGAAATAAACAGATTTTTATTATTATTATTGTATTACATCATAAATAAAAATCAAAATTGTTTATTTTATCACAAAACAAATAATTTAAAAAGTTGTAGTTCCCAAACTAAGTACACTTGTATCTTGGGAATCAAGGCACTCTCCTTAACATACTAAATGAATTAAAATAGGTAAAACGTAATAAAAACTAAATAAGAGAATTTACAAAAATATAAATAATAATAGACAACATACAGATATTGTTGTATTCGCTACGTTAATTTAGTGTAGCAGCAAGGCTTGCCTTCGTAAAAAACAACTAAAATAATATTGGTCACAAATAAGCCTTCTAGGCCAGAAGAGAACTGGCCGAATTTCAGCTATGGAGAATCTCTCATGGAGATCTGCGCAGCACATATTATAGTTCACAAGTGTGTGCGCAAACACAAGTGCACTTTCTATTCTATTCTCTCATGATCCGATGGGGCAGTTAGCAGACACGATCGGAATGAGTTCAGGTACATGACCGAAGGCTGTATTTGCTCTCGAGGTTGTAACATCGTTATTTTAGCTTCGGGCTGTTCTTGGGAAATTTCTCTTGTAGAAAATTCCCAATATCTCTTTTTTTTGGTCAGTCCCGGGATATTTACTTACTTATCGTATGGGCAGTGATTACCCTAGTGTAAGAGCTGTACAAGCCGGCTTCTGATATGGCTTATCGACTGTTGCCTAATAGGGACAACTACAACCGGGACCGACAGCTTAACGTGCCCTCCGAAGCACGGAGACGCTTAGAAATTAAACCAGCGGTCACCCATGGACTAACTGCGAGCCTAGTTGCTTAACCTCGCTGTTAACTTACGGAATTATTATATTATTTAATTATTTGCGGTTGAACACGCTCCCGCTAGATCAACAAAGCTGCTATATTAACTAGTTAACTGTTGTTTATATGGCGAGAGCAGAACACTAATATATAAAAAAAAGGTTTTTATTCACGTGGACTTCAAAAAAGCGTTTGTAAATAGTCAGAACATGTTTGTAGGGACGTTAATGGGACCCACATACCTGTGCCATCTTAGCTTTCTGCCGGTGGTCCTCCAGCTCCTGCCTCGCTTTCCTCTCGGCGGCCATCAGCTGCACTTTGTCGCGCTGCTCTTTACTCACACCCTTGTACATGTCCAGCAGCAACTTCAGCTCTTTCTGCTCGTTCACTGCTTTCCTGGATAATAATATCTGCTTTTGAGTTCTGCTAATGCTTATTTTTGATTTCACAACATACGCTTTTCAGAACAAAAATATGTTGAGATAATAATAAACTAATACTACCGACTACTACCGAGGATAAAATCTTGATTTACAATCATAAAAAATAAAACATTTCATGACGATCAAAATGTACAAGGTGTACTTAATAGTGGAGACAAAGGTCCTTATTTTGCCAATAAAACTGAAATTTTTATGTAGTTTGCATGTTAATATACTCGTCTTGCACATTAACATGCAAACTACATTAAATAGAATAGCGATCAGCTGGTGTATTGTTTTATTAGGACCAGTAAAATATTTTTTGTTTTCATAATCTAGTTATTATTAATTCGTTGAGTTTCATGGGTAGATCACTCGTTCACCTCCACTATTTTTGTTAAGCTTGTTATTCTACAAGGTGTGAGTACCTCCCCATAATAAAAATATATATAATAATAATAATATCTGGGGACAATGTCACACAGATCATCCTAGCCCCAAACTAAGCGAAGCTTGTACTATGGGTACCAGGCGACGATATACATACTTATATGTATTTAAGTATTTATCTATCTATATAAGTATGTATATCGTCGCCTGGTACCCATAGTACAAGCTTTGCTTAGTTTGGGGCTAGGATGATCTGAGTGACATTGTCCCTAGATATTATTATATTGATAGATAAATACATAGAAAACATCCATGACTCAGAAACAAATATTCGTGCTCATCACACAAATATTTGCACTTACCGGGATTCGAACCCAGGACCACCAGCTTCGTAGGCAGGAGCACTACCAACTAGGCTATGGTGACCGTCATATATACTGTAATATATGTACGTAGTTCTGAATATAGTTCTAAGTGAGTAATTGTCAAGCTACCCTGCTATTAGAAAATAAACAGTCTTGAGTTGAACGCCATTGTGTTTTATTGCTATCATTACAAGTGGCGCAGTTTTGGAGTTAAATATCGGAAAATATTCAACATGCCGTATGGAAAACTATATGAATTTGATATTCATGGTACGGCGAATTGGAACGCGTATGTGCGGCTCGTCGAACAGTTTATTCTGTTGAATGAGATCGGCGCGGAGAGGAAGGTGGCCACGTTGGTTACGCATGTCGGCCCCGCCACGTACGAGTTGATGTGCGATCTGAGTGCGCCAGATTTTCCGGAGAATAAAACGTTCGAGGTGCTTGTGAATTTAGTCCGCGATCATTTAGAACCAAAACGTTCAGATATCGCCGAGCGGCATATTTTTCGACAGCGGCGGCAGGCGGAAGGTGAAAATGTAGGCGTATTCCTACAACGTTTAAAACACTTGGCTACGCATTGCAACTTCGGTACACTATTGGAAGAGAATATCAGAGACCAGTTTGTATCAGGGTTGCGTAGCGAAAAAATGAGGTCTCGCCTGTTCACTGAATCTACGTTGACTTATAAAAAGGCGGTGGAGCTGGCGTTAGCGTTGGAGGCAGCCGAGCGGCACGCGGAGACCGCGGCTACGAGCGGCACCGTCGCACTAGGAGCGCCGGGCTCAGGGAACTCAGGACTCGGATCGGGGGAGAACGGACTGCATCGGGTGGCTGCCGGGAGCGCGGGCCACGCACGAGGGCGTAGTTCTTCTTGCTGGCGGTGCGGTAAAAGTAATCACGTGCCAAATAAGTGCCGATTCAGGTTTTATTCGTGTAATAAGTGTAATGCAAAGGGTCATTTGGCCGTAATGTGTTCTAAAGGTGCGAAAAGCTGTGACAGTAACCGGTCTAAATTGCAAAATTATATTGTGCATGGTGGTTCGGATAGTGATTCATCGGACGGATTATATCATTTCACAACAGAAAGAAAACGTAAGGTCGATCCATATTATTTAAAGTTAGTTATAGAGAATAAGCTGCTGTGTGGTGACGGCGACAAATATCAGAATCAGAATATCATCACCCCATCTCATCCCGTGGGGGGCGTAGAAGTCGACCCGAGGGAATATCTACCAGAGGACGGGAAGCAGCTTCCTTCTGAGTACTACGACCATCATACTGCGATCGCCAACCCGCCTGCCAAGCGTGGCGATTATGGCATATCCCCTCAAGATGATTCTTGAGGGAGGCTTGTCCAGCAGTGGACTTATTTAAGCTGTAATGATGATGATGATAGAGAATAAGTGTGTCGCATTTGAAGTAGACACGGGTAGCAAAATATCGGCGGTGTCTAAACAATTTTATGATAAAAATTTGTCTCATTTAGCTATTATCAAAGATGAGGCTACGTTCCGTTCATATTCGGGAGGCGTGATCGTGCCTCTCGGTCGTGTCGTAGTTCAGGTGATGTGCGGAAGCGAGACCGCACCATTACCGTTATTTGTCATTGATAATGGCGGACCGCCTTTAATGGGTCGCTTATGGTTACGAAAATTAAAAATAAAATCAGTGAATATTTTAAACATAACCGAGAATTATGACACAATCATTTCTGGGTTAAAGCTCGAATTTCCCGGAGTATTTCAGGACGGAATAGGTTTGTTTAAAACTGATATTAAGTTGTATTTAAATGACACTGAACCGATATTTTGCAAATCTCGTGCGATTCCTTTGGCGTTGCGAATACCTGTTGAACGCGAATTACAACGCTTAGAAAAAGAATCGGTAATTTTTAAGGTGGAAAGGTCCGATTACGGGACGCCTATCGTACCGATTATAAAAAGAGATGGTTCGATACGTATCTGTGGTGACTATAAGATAACGGTGAACAAACAACTCAAAGATTTTCATTATCCATTGCCACGTATCGAGCAATTATTCGCGGCACTCAGTGGAGGGGAGCAATATTCAAAATTAGACTTAAAAAACGCGTACTTACAACTTAAGTTACATAAGGACTCTCAACCACTGACTGCTATTACCACGCACGTAGGTATTTATGTTTATCGAAGAGCACCCTTTGGATTAAAGTGCTTGCCAGAGATATTTCAGAAATTAATTGAAGAAACTTTAAGTGGCATTGATAATGTAGTCTGTTTTATAGATGATATATGTATCACTGGGTGTAACAAGATAGTACATATGAAAAATTTAAAGGCTGTGCTAACTAGATTAGCGGAGGCTGGGTTGCGAATAAAATTTGAAAAGTGCGAATTCTTTAAAGATGATGTTTGCTATTTAGGATACCGAATAAATAAACACGGGTTATTTACAGACAATGAAAAGGCGGCAGCTATTAGTAATTTACCGGCACCTCAAAATGTGTCGCAATTAAGGGCTGCACTGGGTTTTAATTAATTATTATTCACGTTTTCTGCCTAGTGTAAGTACAACTTTGCATCCATTGTATGCCTTGTTAGGTAAAAATGTCAGGTGGCAATGGTCGCAGGCATGTGAGCGGGCTTTTAGGGACATTAAGGAACAGCTGGTGAGTGGACCGGCGCTCGCGCACTACGACCCGCAGTTGCCGCTGGTGTTAGCAGTAGACAGCTCTTCGTACGGGCTCGTTGCGGTGCTTTCGCACATTTACCCTGACAGTAGCGAGCGCATTGTGTGCTGCGCCTCGCGCACTCTGAATGAGGCGGAGCGCCGATACAGTCAGATTGATAAAGAAGCGCTGGCCATTGTATACGGAGTGTCTAGACACCATCAGTATTTGTTTGGGCGTAAATTCACTTTACGTAGTGATTATAAAGCTCTAACTTATATCTTTGGCCCTAAAGATGGCATACCGCAAACAGCTGCTAGTCGTCTGCAAAGGTATGCGGTTCGGCTCGCCGCGTATGAGTTTGATATAGTATTTGTATCATCCGATAAGAACGGGAATGCGGATAGCCTATCGCGCTTACCTCTTGTCGTATCCCATAATAAAATAAAAGATAACAAAGGGGAGGCGGCTTTTATACATTACGTTGAGGATACATTTCCTTTAAATCACAAAGATGTCGCAAAGGAAACAAAAAAGGATATGATTTTGTGTAAAATTTATGGGTATATCCTAAGCGGTTGGCCAGATCAAACGGAATTGGAAAATGAAAAACCGTACTTTCATCGCAAAGAAACTTTACAAATTGATCATGGTTGTATAGTTTGGGGGTATCGAATTGTAATTCCTAAAGTTTTACGCAAACGTATAGTCGATGAGATTCATGATGGTCATGTCGGGATGGTTCGCATGAAACAGATCGCGCGTAATTATGTGTGGTGGCCTTTAATTGATTCCGATTTAGAAACATGTGCGAGATCATGTATGGCTTGTCGAGAAGCGCATGACGCGCCACCGCATGCACCACCCTCACCTTATTTATGGCCGCAGGAGCCGTGGGCGAGGCTACATGCAGATTTTTTATACTACAAAGGTAAATATTATTTTCTGGTTATAGATGCTCATTCCAAATGGATTGAGGTGTTCTTGATGACATCGGGGACATCAGCAATGGAGGTTATAAGTAAGTTGAGGGATCTATTCGCTAGATTTGGCGTTCCTCGGGTTTTTGTAACTGATGGAGGCCCACCGTTTACATCGGCGGAATTGGCATCATATTTTAAGACGAACGGCATTCGACATATTCTTACAGCGCCCTGTCACCCCTCCAGCAATGGGGCGGCTGAAAATGGTGTTAAAACTATAAAAAAGGTCATGAAAAAGGCAACATCCGACGGTGTAAGTATAAATACGGCTTTGACCACATTTTTATTACAATATCGCAATAGTTGTCATACCAGCACCCAAAAGGAACCTTCGGTGGCAATGTTTGGTAGCAGGTTGCGCACGCGGCTCGACCAACTGCGCGCGCCCAGTTCCGCCGAGTGTATGGCTGCGGCGCAGTACGCGCAAGTATCACATGCCGGTGGTACTAAGCGTGATTTCACACCGGGTGAATCGGTTCTGGTAAGGAATTTTTCTAAACACGGTCCTAAATGGAAAGAAGGGACGGTAACAAAACGAACGGGCTCGGTTACATACAAGGTGACCACTAATGACCAAGATGTAAACACAACCAAGCATGCTGATAATTTGATACAAATCAAGCCAAAACGTTATTCATGGGCTACACATGTCGCGAATGAAGAATCAGAGTCTAATCAGGTTGTTACTCAATCTAGGGAAGCTTTGATTCCTAGTTCACGTTCTTCTTCGAGTCCGTACAATAGCGTTGGTGATTCTTCTCCGGTCTTGTCGCCGTCATCGCCGGCACCGGCACTGATCGACAGTACCATCCAGCAGCGTCCAAGACGTGCGTGCGCGCGATATAATACTGATACATAAGTTAGTTAAGCGCGCAAATATAGGTCTCGTATAGCACAAACTATTAATACGGGCAACCCATGCATTTTTAGGAATTAAGTTACGTTCAACTATGAGATTACTATTGTTTATGTTACTATCGTTGGTAGTTTTTTTTCATGGTTTGCATACCTAGAGCATCGCATACCTATATTGATTTTAGAGTGAGTTTCTTATGTTACTTGTAAGAATTGTGTTAAAAGGTAAACTATATAAAGTTGTTTTTGCTTTCAGCTAGTTGCTTTCCTGGTAACACGGGTATGCGACCCCGGCTTCTCGAGCCATCAATGCAGCATCCCTTTATTTCCGCAACATTGGTGTCCCCATCTTTTCCATACCTCTCCCGACTCGTGGTAGAGTCCACTACTGGATTGGATTTTCGGAACGCTAACGTAGCAGTCAAGGAATACCGACTAGTGATGGACTCGATCGGGTAGGTACCACGACTCTATCTATTTCGGTCGAATAGCAGCAATGTGTTCCGCCTGAAGGGTAGAGATAGCCGTTCCTGTCCTCCCATATTCCCTACCCTTTGTGAGGGGTGAGGTTCGGGCGGCTCCCGAGGCGAGCGGTGAGTCAGGGACCTGATAGGCTCATTGAACGTGGCAAGCTGACGCGGAGTTCAGGGAGACCCGGTGGGAATGGTTCCGTCGGCCACCTGCCGGACAGTAGGGGACCCGAACCTGGGTATATCCCGTCCAGGAGGCTGTCCCGCCATCCGGCGAAAATCCCGTTATGTAGCCGTTGTGCCGGATTGGGAGAACGGAGTGGAACCCAGCGGCTGTATGCGGGGGGGCATCGGGGGCCCTTCCGTGCTCCGTGTCAGTTTCTCACATAACAATTGGGCCCGCAGAGTTTTAAACCCCGCATTCTTTCTTTAGGTGTCGCCTTAACCCTACCCCTCGGAGAACTCTTTCCCTAACACTCTTTTTAAAAAAAAATGAAACGAAGGATAAAAAAGAAAAGGTATTCTACGGCGGACACCCATTCCACATTTAATGTGGACTTTTGCAATGTCAGGGGACTTCACAGCAATCTCGACGCCGTCCATTACCACCTCGAGATGGCGCGGCCTGCCTTACTCTTTTTGACGGAGACTCAAATATCTGCCCCGGACGATATATCGTACCTAAGATACCCCGGATACGAAGTCGAACACACGTTCATTCGGAAAGCCGGGGTGTGCGTTTTCATACGGGGCGATATTTGCTGTCGCCGACTTCGGGGCCTCGAACAGGGTGACCTGTCCATTTTATGGCTACGTGTAGACCATGGAGGGCTCACCCGAATCTACGCGTGTCTGTACAGGTCCCCTGGCAGTGATCCGGGGTCGATTCAACTCATCGAGAACGTCCAAAAGGGGATTGACCTAATATTGGAACAGTGTCCGTCCGCGGAGGTGGTGGTCCTTGGAGATTTCAACGTCCACCACAAAGAGTGGTTGGGATCCCGGACCACTGACCTCCCTGGTCGTACAGTTTTCAATATGGCCTCGGCCTACGGTCTCTCCCAACTGGTAATACAGCCCACCCGTATTCCAGACATAGAGAACCATGAGCCCTCCTTGTTGGATCTTCTGCTGACAACTCATCCGCACGGTTATAGGGTGGTGGTCAATGCTCCCTTAGGATCATCTGACCACTGCCTTATCCGAAGCTCCGCCCCTGTTGCGCGCCCTGACCGCACTCCTGCCGTCGGGTCCCGCAGAGTCTGGCAATATGAGTTAGCAGATTGGGATGGACTGCGTGGGTTTTTTGCGTCCTATCCTTGGAAGCGGCTCTGCTTTTCCACCGAAGATCCTGACACATGTGCTGACTGCATCACGGAGACGGTGCTACAGGGGATGGAACTTTTCATCCCTTGTGGCAAAATTCCCGTTGGCGGCCGCAGTCGCCCCTGGTTCAACAAAGCCAGTAGGGATGCCGCGCGCCGCAAGCAGTCTGCATATCTGGTGTGGGATAAGGCCCGGAAAAATCAAGATCCGGAAGTCAAGGTGGAGAAGCGGAAGTTCAATGCCGCTTCTAGGTCCTACAAGAGAGTTATTGCCGAGGCCAAGGCAGAACATGTTGCCAGAGTTGGCGAGCGAATAGGTAAGTATCCCTCCGGGAGTCGCGCTTTCTGGGCGCTCGCCAAAGCTGCTCAACGCAACTTCTGCCAGTCCAATCTCCCACCACTGCACAAGCAAGATGGCAGTCTGGCCCATAGTGCTAAGGAGAAGGCAGATCTTCTTTGCCAAACTTTTGCCTCAAACTCGACTTTGGACGATGCGGGTGCCATACCTCCTTCCATCGCACGGTGATTGCTCTCTGCCCGAAATCCGCATAACGCAACGTGCGGTTAGGCGGGAGCTTAAGCTCCTAGACGTCCATAAGTCGAGCGGGCCGGACGGCATCCCTTCAGTGGTGCTAAAGACGTGCGCCCCTGAGTTGACCCCGGTTTTAACGCGCCTTTACCGTCTCTCTTACAGCGCTAAAAGGGTTCCATCTTCGTGGAAGGTAGCCAACGTCCACCCTATTCCCAAAAAGGGTGACCGGTCGGACCCTACGAACTACAGGCCTATAGCGGTAACATCCTTGCTATGCAAGGTCATGGAGAGAGTCATCAACTCTAAGCTCCTACAATACCTAGAGAAACACCAGCTGATAAGCGATCGTCAGTATGGCTTCCGTCACGGTCGTTCAGCTGGTGATCTTCTAGTGTATTTTACACATCGTTGGGCACAAACCTTGGAAAGCAAGGGTGAGGCTCTAGCCTGTAGCCTTGGCATCGCCAAGGCATTCGATAGGGTCTGGCATAAGGCTCTTCTATCGAAGCTACCATCATATGGAATCCCCGAGGGCCTCTGCAGTTGGATCACCAGCTTTTTGGACGGTCGGAGCATTAAAGTCGTAGCAGACGGTTCTTGCTCCGACACCAAAACCATTAACGCTGGCGTACCACAAGGCTCGGTGCTCTCCCCTACGCTATTCATTCTGCATATCAATGACATGTTATCTATAGAAAACATGCATTGCTATGCGGATGACAGCACGGGTGATGCGCAGTATAGCGGCCACCAGAATGTCTCTCGCAGCTCGGTACAAGAGAAACGGTTGCAACTTGTGTCTGAAGTCGAGGGTTCTCTCGGGCGGGCCTATGAATGGGGTGTAGAGAACCTAGTCCAGTTTAACCCCAATAAGACACAAGTGTGCGCGTTCACTGCTAAGAAGGACCCATTTGTCGTAGCGCCCCGATTCCAAGGGGTTGATCTCCGTGTATCCGAGAGTATTGGGATCCTCGGAATCGAAATTTCGAGCACCTGCCAATTTAGGGGTCATTTGGAGGACAAAGCCAAACTGGCACATGGAGTATTGCTCACATATCTGGGCAGGAGCCCCTAAATACCAGCTCGACCCACTTGACTCCCTCCAAAGGCGTGCAATTAGAATCGTTGGGGATTCCAATCTTACGGACAGATTGGAGTCGCTAGAGCAGCGGAGAGACTTCGGATCTCTCTGCGTGTTCTACCGTCTCTTTCACGGGGAATGCTCTGAGGAACTGTTTGAGCTGGTGCCACCGTCCCCTTTTTATCATCGGACCACGCGCACTCGCAGTAAGGTTCATACGTATCACCTGGAAGCGATCTCGTCAAGCACGGTTCGCTTTCAGCGCTCATACATCCCACGTACGTGCCGGCTCTGGAATGAATTACCTGCTGCGGTGTTTCCCCAGCGCTACGACATGTCCTTCTTCAAACGAGGTTTAAAAAGAGTACTAATATCACGGTAGGCAGCGGTTTGCTGTGCCCCCTGGCACTGCGAATGTCCATGAGCAGCGGTTACCACTTACCATCAGGTGGGCCGCTAGCTCGTCTGCTTACTAAGGCAATAAAAAAAAAAAAAATGTTTTTATTATAGTATGTATTTTTTTTTCTTCCAATATGAGTAAATATTGGCTTGTTAAGAGTGAACTTAATACTTATTTTGGCAGCTTTTTGTACTTACCTAAGTATTTTATGTTAATTGAATGGTTACTTCTTCTTCTCTAAGAGGGGAAGTGTAATATAATAATATATGTAGGTAGTTCTGAATATAGTTCTAAGTGAGTAATTGTCAAGCTACCCTGCTATTAGAAAATAAACAGTCTTGAGTTGAACGCCATTGTGTTTTATTGCTATCATTACAATATACAAGTTGTTTGAGCCAATAAAGATTTGATTCAAGTGTTTGACTAAAATTCTTTGCTTATCGCAGTTGGATTATACCGTAATTGGAGAATTCCAACTCTTCACCGCCACTATTGCGCTTGTTTTAATTTATAGTATTATAGCTGTGCCCCGCAGTTTCACCCGCGTTAAAGTTAATAAATTAGAGCCTGTGTGTTATTCGGATATATTAACTACTAGATGTGCGCCACGGTTTTACCCGCGTTAAACTTTAGAAATTATAGCATATATGTTAATCTAGAGTGTCAGCTAACTCTAAACCAAATTTAATTGAAATCACTCCAGCCGTTTAGACGTGAAGAAGTAACAAACATACACACTCACACAGTCACGCACTAACAAACTTTCGCCTTTATAATATTAGTGTGATATTAGGTCTTTACCTATGAAATTGCCGTTCTGCAGTACTGGCCATTTCAAATCAAAATAATTTTTGTTTGGCTAAGAATTCTAATTTCAAATTAATTTTATTTTAAAAACATGGATTCTTTTTTCCAAAAGTAGTCATTTCTTTATTGATTAGTGTTACATTTTCATCGCATTTCAATCTTTTTCGTCATCATGGATACGTTAAAAATTCGAGTCATTATGGAATATGAGTACCGTCGTGGCAGCAACGCGGCACAAGCGGCACGCAACATCAACGACGTTTACGGAGCTAACACTACAAACCAACGCACCACCTGTTATTGGTTTGCTCGCTTCCGTTCTGGAAATTTCGACCTGAAAAATGAACCTCGCGGTCGTCCGAAGACTTTGGTCGACAATGACGAATTAAAGGCGGTTGTGGAAGCTGATGATACACAATCTACGGCTGAATTAGCAGCAGCTTTCGACGTTAGCGTCAAAACAATATTGGTCCATTTGCGTCAAATTGGCAAGGTAAAAAAGCTTGACAAATGGGTGCCCCACGAACTCAATGATCGCCAGCGCGAAGTACGCGTCGAGACGTGCCTTGCACTGCTCAACAGACACACAAATGAAGGAATTTTGAACCGCATTGTTACCTGCGATGAAAAATGGATTCTGTTTGATAACCGCAAGCGCTCAGCAAGTTGGTTGGATCCTGGTTCAGCACCTAAACAATGCCCTAAACGAAAACTTACCCCTAGAAAAGTGATGGTCACTGTTTGGTGGTCTAGCGCCGGTGTGATTCATCACAGCTTCTTACCAAACGGGGTGAGCATTACTGCAGATGTGTACTGTGAAGAACTGAGCACAATGATGGAGAAGCTGGCGCATCTCCAACCAGCATTGGTCAATCGCTCGTCTCCGCTGCTCCTGCACGACAACGCGCGACCTCATACTGCACAGCAGACGGTCTCCAAGTTGCAAGAACTGGGGTTGGAAGCTCTCCGTCATCCGCCCTACTCACCAGACCTTGCGCCTACAGACTACTACTTTTTCCAGAATTTGGATAACTTCTTGGCGGGAAAAAAATTCAATACCCGAGAGGCAGTACAAAATGCCTTTGAAGAATTTGTTGCCTCCCGTCCAGCTGATTTCTTTAAGAAGGGCATCAATAAACTGCCACTGCGATGGCAAAGATGCATTGATTGCATGGGTGATTACTTCCATTAATACAAATAAAAAAATTCATGAAAAAAATTCGTTTAAATTTTTTCATACAAAACGGCAATTTCATAGGTAAAGACCTATTATTACTATGAAGGGATCGTATCAGAAATGTCGAAATCCGCAGGCGAACCAATGTCACCGACATAGCCCACCGGCAGTGGGCGGGGCACATAGCTCGTAGAACCGATGGCCGTTGGGGCAGAAAGGTTCTTGAGTGGCGACCACGAACCGGAAGACGCAGCGTGGGCAGGCCCCCTACAAGATGGACCGATGATCTAGTGCGGGTCGCTGGAAACAGCTGGATGCGAATAGCGCAAGACCGGCAATTGTGGAGATCTTTGGGGGGAGGCCTTTGTCCAGCAGTGGACGTCTTTCGGCTGATATGATGATTACTATGAAGTTTCATCAAATAAGTTACGTAGTTTTTGCGCGAAAGAGTAACAAGCATCCATAAATTCACAAACTTTCGCATGTATAATATTAGTAGGATGTATGTGACCAACTTAAGTTGTTGCTTGAGATCCTTGATGATGGTGTCCTGCTCCAGTATCTTGGCGCGGCTGTGCTCCTTGCTGGCCGCCGGCTTCATGTCTGGGCCCAAGCTACCGCTTTCCTCGCCCTGACAGTTACAAATTAAATACAGAATAAAATGTATAGGCACGTAATAAGAGAATATATAAAAAACCTACGTACGTGTCGGATCCTGCAAGATCGCACACTTATCGGGCAACGACCGGCGAGGTAAACGTTTCTTTTATGGGGACTCTTTTCATTTATAATTAAAAAAAAACTTCATTAATTTTTTAAACTTAATTATTTTTAGGGTTCCGTAAGTTTGTCTGTCTGTCCGTATGTCACCAGGTTATATCTCATGAACCGTCATAGTTAGACAGTTGAAATTTACACAGATGATGTATTTCTGTTACCGCTATAACAACAAATACTAAAAAACAAAATAAAAAAGATATTGAAGGGGTCGCCCATACAAAAAACGTGATATTTTTTGCTCGTTTTTATAGATAATGGTACGGAACCCTGCGTGCGCGAGTCCGACTCGCACTTGGCGGGTTTTAGTTATAGTGGCAGTAATACACACTCTGTTAAAAAAAAATCAACATGAACCGTATCCATTACGGATCATGAGGTATAGACTGCCGACAGGTAGACACCAGACAGACGGACGGACATTGAAGGCTCGGTTGAGTAATAGGGTTCCGTTGGCAACTTTTGTGTATGGAACCCTAAAAACGTTTATTTGACAGACAACATAAACATGTACAAGTTTATACAGTATGTTAGGTTAAACGAGGGACATATTAAGGGAGGGTGTTCAGTATTCGATTCTCGTCCCAAATATTTAAAAAACCCATAACCTAAATTTTTGGCGTAATTGTCCTATAAAATACATTATCATGAACACTGAGTGCGCAAGAAGTGAACTTGTACCTAAAGTGATCACGTGGCAAAACACGCGCCGATCCTGCCGAAAGGTCATTGACCTGCGCACATGTTCTGCGATAATACTAACATGTTAGCGCAAGGGTGTATACACGTTGTGAGACTTTTGCGAAATTTTTGGTATGGTTCTGTTTGTTATTTATCAGTGTTTTTTTTTGTTTATATTAGTATCATATAAGCATACACTATTGTGGGTTTGAATACGTCCCTCGTTTAAACTAACATACTGTATAATGGAATTTATCCAACCTAACTTGGGTATTAACATACACTTGTACTTGTCAAGCTCACAATGTAGTCACATAACATTTTGAATGTGAGTTCAAAGCAAAAAAAGATATTCTATTCTATTATGCATAGGTTCATAAAGTAATGTATGCATGTGTGTAAAAAGACAATAAAAATAGTGAAGAAAGGTTCTAATTCTTGTAAGCGCAATATGAAATAGGCAGAGGACGTACGGTACAGACCTCCGGGTCGGGCTCCTCCTTCTTGAGCGCGGGCGGCTTCTCGTCCACGCCCTCCGCGCCACGTGCCCCCGCCTCCTCCAGCTCCTTGCGCACCTGGAGGGGGAGAAACCAAAGAACTTAACTACCTCGTCAAGTGTTTGCAATAACAATTAAAACTCATCGCTACAAATCGCTGGCCACGGCCATATACTCCTACTATACTTGATCCAGATTCCGTTTACTAACTTTGTAAACAAACTTTCGAATACATGTGAAAGCTTTACTTTCTTAATGTAAACAAAATAGAGAACGAAATATTAACCGTGTTTGTTATCTGTGCTCGGTCCCCAATATTGTTGCAAGAATATAGTCCCCAATATTGCCCATGGCCACGGAATCTCATCATATAAACATGGTAAATAAACATAGTTCGTAATAACTATTTAAGTGACAATATAGCTGACTGATCTGTTGGTCCAGATTAGTGTCCCTGACTACTAGAGCAGAGGTCGTGTCTGATTGTAATTTATATATAATTTATACGTATTTAAAAATATATTAAGTACGTTTATTAGTTACTTTGTTGCTCTGCCTAGTTTGGCATCAGTTGCCTGTGTGTTAGATGTCCCAATATATAAGAAAAATAACCATGGTAGTTTAAAATCATCATTAAACCACTTGTTGCCACAGAACTCTGAAAGGGCCACAATAGATTATCAAAATCAGCTCTTTGTAATGTCTGCGTTTTGTAACATAGAACAAGCTAAATATCACGATAGGCTTACGTTCACTACAGCCATTTAACTGAAGCTTGCAACGACCATATTCTAGAAGTAATATATTCTTATTATATTATTCATCAAACATTAATTTTGATTTAATGACATCATTGCAGATATGAAATATATATTTATTTCAAAGGTGATTGGAAAGGTTGATAACTTGACAGTACTTTGTTTACAATCATTCTAAACTGAACTTGGCTCAAGTATAGTCAATATCAACAACATAATAATATATACAATATACAACGCAAGGTACACACAAATGTAATATGGTTTTATAACAGCAGGGACAATTGTCATGTAAAAATTTAATTGTTGCCATAAATAAAAAAAGAAGCCATGATACCTTGCACTGTGGATTAATATAAATCCATTTTTTACAGGTAACATATACCCATCATAATAAAAAAAAAAATTGAAAAAAATTTGAATTAATTATAAAATAAAAAATAGAACATAGAATAATACTAATAAATGAAATAGAATCACAATATGCTAATAAAATTAATGCTTTTTCGCGATAAGAGTGCCAATTGTACAGAAATTTAAAGCATATGTGTATATATCAATTTTTATTACATGATGTGCAATAAAGTGTACCTACCTACTTTTTTGTCCGGCATTGGTACAGCAACATGTCTGCCGGAACAATGCCAGATAAAAGACAGTCCAGGCTTCCCAAAATCATACCCAAAATGACGTTCAAACCGGCCCACACTCGACGCAGCATGGAGGCGTAAAAGCAGTCCATGTGCGCCTCTGCAAACATGCCCGAGGCGCTGCACTGGCGGTCTCGAAGATCAACCAATGACTATTTTTCAATAATAATAGATAAGGTGTTGTATTTAGAAGCATCCGTGACGTCACAGCTGTTGAAGGTCGATCTAACAAACACTCTTAGATGGCCTCATTCTTTCTGCTACCCAAAACGGACATTTGTCTAATGTGTTCAATATCTAATAGACATAACGTTTTGTACAATGTCACAAACACCACAGCAAAGAAAAAAATATATATACATAAGCGACGTTTACAATACCATGCGATTTGAAAATTTAAATTTCTTATTGGGTCAGGTTTGCCGAAATGTTGATAAAAGATGTTGAAGAAAGAGTCTCAATTAGACTAGATTTCTGCGCGGGATAGAATATAGTGCACAAGTGTGTGCGCGAACACAGGTTCACTTTCTATTCCATCACTCTCATGACCGGATTGGACCACTAGTGACACGATCGGAATAAGGTTAGGTACAAAATCGACGGCTTTACGTGTTCTCCAACGCTCTACTCCCAGACTCGGAACTGATACTGAGATATTTTTCTTTACAGAAAAATCTAAGCCCAGGATTTGAACCCAGGACTTGAATGCGTAACTGCTAGACCAACTAGAGCATGTAGCCTCTTATAGAAGTGTCCATTCTGATAAATCAGAAGATATAATAACCAATGAGTCAACAGCTTATGGATGCCTAGTGTAGAACTGCTCCATGGGTGGTACATATATTTTGCTGTATCGTTCCTGCGTGTTAATATTTTAGCACGCTTGTTTAACTGATATTTGACAGAATTGACACTACATATCTGTCTTAATTTTAATATGAATTATGTCATTAGTAATGTATTTTCGTTTTATTGCGTGGTGTTGTCTGATACAAGGAAATAAATTATTAACACACACTATGTGTTCTAATTGTTTTAAACTTAAAGTCTTTACTGATACTATAATATTTAAATATGGAGCTAAAACATACCTTATTCAACTCCTGACTAGTATCCTTATATTTCCGCTTGTACCTATGAACTTCGCCCTTTAGCTGTTGATTGTGGTTCTGTAGTGATGTGATCAGATGTCTCATTTCTCTGTTAATCGGCCCCGTTTGTTCGTTCGCCGCGAGGTTTTGTTCGAACTCTATCCGTAACATCTCATATTCTTTCCGAAGTTGTCCTAGTACATCTTCCAGTTGGATCATTTCAGCTCGGAGTGTTTTTTGCCTCGATAGTTCTTCACTCTGAAAGAAGTTTTATTTTTATATAATAGGCGTAATTTAAACGATAAGAGAAGAGGGAATAAATAGATAAGAAGAAAACTAAGAATAATAATTTGCCTATGAAACTTAAGAACTAGTATAACATAAACTTGCGAAATAAATGTAAACTTCTCAAACAAAAATGTTGATCAGCTTAGGAAGTTTGTATAGGAGCCGCCAATATATTTATTCCTATTTTACCAACAGATTTTTTCTTTTTTGACCCTATTCTTACGGGTAGATTGCACTCAGTGAATCATCATCGTCATCATCATCATCATATAAACCGGAAGACTTCCACTGCTGGACAAAAGCCTCCCCCAAAGATCTTGCGAGTTTTGCGCTATCAGCATTCAGCGACCTTCACCAGATCATGGGTCTATCTTGTAAGCATGCCCATGCTGCGTGAATAGCCTCAACTATTTCCTTTGTGTATATAATAAAGAAGAGTATAATAAAGAAAATACATAATCTGGGAGCGATGTCTTGGTAAGAAATTGTTTTTTCACCAGGAGATATTTCGCAGTATTACTGATACTACCAAATTGCTCCCAGAAAAGATACCGCACTATTCATTCTTAGTAAAAAAAATAATAATATTAAAAACAGTTCCAGATAAATGTGGTGGCTTGTGAGTGGTATATAGCGCCAGGAGTTATGAGCGCTCTGTTTTAGTGGTGGGGATCTACGCATGTGTACACTCACAAACAAAACAACTTAGGGTCAAGTTAAAATAATGATTTAACTATTTAAACAATGTCCTTATATTTTTATTAATGCGACAGTGCGTTTATTTGTCTATCCGTTGGTTACTTTACAGTTTAAAGTAGGTACTCTCAAAAAACCTGAAATTTTGTACAGACATAGTTTGAACTATCTCTTTGCAAAATTTCGATGATTCCATAGGTGGAA
This sequence comes from Pseudoips prasinana, assembly GCA_951640165.1. Lineage (NCBI taxonomy): Eukaryota > Metazoa > Arthropoda > Insecta > Lepidoptera > Nolidae > Pseudoips > Pseudoips prasinana. Next base: position 9,216,823 of record OX621241.1, on the reverse strand, counting down.
GTGGGTACTAGTGCAAATTATAATAAATAAAATTTTAATGTATTAATAATTGTTATTTATATTTGCAGAATATTATAATCACATAAGCCGGGCTTGACGTTTTAACACCTGACTCTTTGGCATTATTAATTATTGGTACATATACATTGGTATACAAATGATATAAACAAACGATAACAACTATTTACGCGACTGTACTTTTCGAACTCAAATCAACGTGCACCAAGAGCGGGAGTTTTGCAGCGACTGATTCTCCAATAGTGCGCAAGGACCGCGCCGGGCGCGGGCTCCCCGCCCCCGCGCCTCAACCCTGTTACCAAACAGACCTAAAAATCCGTTCTGCGCAGATAAAGCGAGCGCTCATAACTCGTGGCGCTACCTATAGCAGGCCTTTCCCATTATAGCATAGACGCTGTCTAAGCATGCCATTAGGAGAACCTTCAACATTAAAATTACAAAAAAAAATTAAGACTTCATTAATCTTTTAGTATAGTCGTTAGTGACCCTGAATGCTAAGCCCGAGATTGTGGGTTTGGAACCCAGGATAAATCTTTGTGTGATGAGCACAATTATTTGGATTTATTATTTGGATCTGGGTCTAAACTATATATATAAAAATCAATGCCAGTTTTCGTTGTAATGTTATAACTCAACAACGCCTTTACCGATTTGGTTAATTTTGGTCTTGAATTATTCGTGGAAGTCCAGGGAAGGTTTGTACGTAGAGAAAATTTAAAAATAGTCTTGAATAACTTTTATTACTATGCCTTATACGTAGCGAAGAACGTACCGGGCCGCTAGTTATGTATAATAAGTAGGTATTTAGAAATACACAAGTATCTTTATCAGTTGTCTGGGACATTATTTACACACGGCCATCGGATCTGATGATATGCTGTGTGGTGACGGCATAGAATATCATCACCCCACCTCATCCAGCGGGGGGCGTAGAATTCGGCCGAGGGATTTTTCTATGAACTAGGACCATCTAACTGCGATCGCCAACTCGTCGGCCAAGCGTGGCGATTATGGCATATCCCCCCATTCTATGGAGAGGCTTTTGTTCAGCTGTGGACATACTTTGGCTGACATGATGATCTGATCCCAAACTAAGCAGAGCTTGTACTATGGAAACCAGATAACTGATATACTACTATTCTATTTGTAAATACATACTTATATATATAATTACACCCAGACTTAGGACAAACAGACCTGTTCATGTACACAAATATCTGTCCTGGGTGGGAATCGAACCCACGAACTCCAGCGTGAAAAGCAAGCATTTGCCAACCACGCCAACAGGCCCGTCAAAGAGAGAAAAAGATATTTATTTATTTGATACCTCCATCATCTCGATCTGTCTCATGTGCAAGTTCTTGGCGTTCTGCAGCTGTAGCCTGGTCTCGTCGAGCGCGGTCTTCATTTGCATGGACTCGTTGTACAACACGGAGAACTGGCTCTGGAGGCATTTGTACTCCGTCGTCTCTACTATTACAGACTCTGGAAGTTGCCGAATCTGTGAAGATAGAAGATTCTAGTTAAAAGAGATTCTTAAACCGCTGATTTTAAAAATCATAAATATCATAAATTTTCGCTATAATAATAATAATGTCCTCCTAGTCGAATTGCGGCCACGGCGGCCAGTCTCAATAGAGATTAGCCATCTGCGCGGGACATATTATAATGCACAAGTGTGTCCGCAAAGACAGGGGCACTTTCTATTCCATCACTCTCATGATCCGATGGGACGCCTAGCGACACGGCCGGAAAGAGGTCAGGTACAGGATCGACAGCACAAGGCACGGGGGTATGATCCCGCCAACTCCCAGACTTCGGGCTGATGCCGAAATTTATTTCCTTTTACAGAAACGTCCCAAAATCACTTTTGGCCCGACCCGGCATTTGAACCCAGGACCTCGTTCTCTGCGTGTGAACGCGCTACCGCTAGATCAATACTTACTTATCGTGTGGGCAGTGGTTACCCTAATGTCAGAGTCGCGTAAGTCGCCCAGTAGGCCTCTGACTTGGCTTACCGACTTTTACCTATGGCTACAACCGAGACCGACAGCTTAACGTGTCATCCGAAGCACGGAAACGCTCAGAAATTAAACCACTTTGGCGGTCATCATCTATGGACTGACCGCGAGCCTAGTCGCCAATCACTTACGGACCACTAAGAGCATCTGGCTATGAGTAAATCACTAATACATTGAAATCTCCATCTCCAACAAAAATGGGCAATGAAAATTTGGCAACGCTATTTTTGCACCATTCTTCTACCCAAGAGTTTCAAGACATACTCACATCCATTTTAAGCTTCTCAACCTCTTTCAAAGTATCTCTATGCTGTCGATGAAGCCTATCCAGCTCCGCCAGCCTGTTGTTGGCTAACTCTCGCTGTTCCTCTAGTTCTGCGGCCACATCTTCTAGCTTGGCGGCCGCGGCCCCAGTCAGTACTGGACCGGTGGTGGTAGAAGTGCTGGCTCCAGACTGATGGTAGCTCTTCAACTTCTCGATAGCTTCTGCAAGATGATTTTCTAACTTGTCGTTTCTGGAGCGAATCTGGAGAACGGTTAAACATTATCTAAAAATATTTTTTTGTCTTTGTCATTGTCCTTAAAAAAGGGTATAGCTTTTTGGGTTTTCTGTTATGAGATGCAAACTTATAATTACAGCACATAATGCGCCAGGGACTTCTTATCTTATCCGTCCAACCCCGACCTTCTATCTGTAACACCAGAGGAAACGCCTTTCCCTATCCCTCCCACTTTTTCATTGAGATTTCCACTTACCCCGCGCCTTGTTTCGCTTTCGATTGCGAAATGCTTTCCCGACCAACTTGTATCCAGACACATCTTACTTCTAAACTAATATTATGAAAAGAAAAATTTTAATTTTTGTATGTTTGTTAGTTTGTAATGGATAAACACAAAAACTACTCAATTGTTTTATATAGACAGAACGCGAAATACTGACGTAAGAGAATGTGGTGTGAAAGAGGATGTAAAGATTGTAAAAGGTATGCTGAGATGGTTTGGGCATCAAGAAAGGATGAATAAAAGGAGTCTGGCAAAATAAGTATACCTGACCTGTGTGAATGGTACAACCGAAAGGAGAAGATCTCGAAGAACATTCTTAGCCCAAATCGGACATTGTACTCAAGAAAGTCCAGTTTAGAAGCACTCTAACCTGGCGAGCATGTATGAAGAATATCATTATATTCTTCATACAAAGATCGTGACAAATGGAAAACCGTCGTCTCAGCCTACCCCTTCATGGAACAGTTCGTGAGTCTATTTTATATACAAACCTTTAACAACTCATATTGCAGATCATCGATCTGGTTCTTGAGCTCTGCATTCTCAGTGTCCCTGCTGTTGACCGCGTCTTGGAGTTGAGCGACTCTCAACGTCATGGCGTGGTGGCTCTCGTGGAGTGTGGTACATAATGCTTGGAGCCGTCTGTTCTCTGCTGTTACTTCTTCATTGGTCGCGCGGATGACTTCGTCTAGGCTCGGGGCTGGGGCACCCTCTGTTGAGTATAACACATTTTTTATTATTATTACATACTCTTTCCCTTCCTTCACGTAAGAGAAATTGATTTACGGTCGAAATTAAGTTTATTATAAGACCCCGTATCCACCAGAGTACTGAAGTAGGTAAACAAGCTTTGATGGATATCAGACCTTGGAATAGGTTAATATTTGACTGCACGCCTGGCGAGGCGGCTAAGTCCGTTGTTTCGCCACTTCGTGTCGCGGGTTCGAGTCCTGCGCCGGACAACTATTATTGTGACCCATAAATAGTTGTTCTGAGTCTGGATGTAATTTGTGTCCGTCAATTATGTTTGTAAAGTACCCCATGACACAAGGATTATAAACTCTAGACTAAGCGTAATCTTTAAAAAAAATATTAATTGAATATGAAAACCTTACTTCTGATGGCATACTAAGGGATTAAAAAATTCTATAGCCAGCCCTAACTTTAGAACTTTCCTCTATTTTACTCGACCTATGTCTACCACTACCACTTGTCACTTCTATTAATTTGGCCTATACACTTGTTCACTTGCGATTGAACCCCTTGATTATAAACAAACCAGAAAGACAATTAATAGTGCGTAGATAACGTAACATACCTTCGGGCTTCGTTAATAGCGCGCCAGATTCTTCTATTGTAGCCTCTCGTTGGAATATACTTTGGCGACAGCGAACTTACGCTCACGACTTCCCAAATGGGCACTATATTTGAGTTTATTATATGCCTCTTCTTTCTTTCTTTATCATATGGGTAATAGTTACTCTGGTGACAGAATTATTCAAACCGCCCAGTAGGCCTCTGACAAGGTTTATCGTCTGTTGTCTGACAACAACCCGGACCGACAGCTTAACGGGCTCTACGAAACACGGAGACGCTCGAAATTAAACCACTTTGACGGTCACCCATCTATAGACTGACCGCGTGCCGGTGAGCGCATCTGGCTGTTTGCTGGAACTATTGATAGATAAGACCGTTTACCGGGTAAAGTTTGAAAACTTACCTTCCCCCTCCCGTTTAATTGCGCGCCAGATCTTGTCATTCCTCTGTTGCAGCCGGTCGAACGCTTGCAGCACTTTGGCGACCGCGCGTTTGGACACTTGTACACGATTTGCGAGTTGGGCATCTAATTCCTCTTTGTCCCAGGTTGATAGTTGCATCAAAAAGGATGTAGTTGCTTCATTCTCATCTGGAGATTCCATGTAAAAACTAAAATGTAAGTAATGAAGAAAGAGAATGCTAATTGACAACAGGGATTTATTTCCTTAAGGCGGGCGTTGTCTTTATTAAAAACTGTCATGTATTCGAGAATACAATTTCTTAAAAGGTTGAATGACGCCAATCTCGCTTGAATAATTGAACAGATACGGGTCAAAACTAAACTAAAATTACATATCAAGTATGTGTATAATTTTCGAGATTCTTTAGTTTCGACCATTTTGTAGAAATTACCGAGATTTTTTTTTAAATCGAGTTAAATAAGTTGTTTTTTTTTTGGAATCAATAATGTTCTTTAAAATATTGCCTAATTTGGCATATAGGCTTATTTCTAGATAGTAATGCCTAAAAACTTTTGCATTAACCGGAATTTGGCTGTTGTCAGTGCCTTAAGTACCTCCGAGAAGTTACTGTTACTCGAATTGTAACATGTACAAAAGCGGATAAATACGGGCCTTAATAAGAATAACGTCGCGCCAAAAGTGTTATTGGGAATACCCACTCGTTTTCCTTGACAAAAGTTGGCTTTATAAGTAACATGTTAATAACGACGGTCACCGTAGCCTAGTTGGTAGTGCTCCTGCCTACGAAGCTGGTGGTCCTGGGTTCGAATCCCGGTAAGTGCAAATATCTGTGTGATAAGCACGAATATTTGTTTCTGAGTCATGGATGTTTTCTATGTATTTAAGTATTTATCTATCTATATAAGTATGTATATCGTCGCCTGGTACCCATAGTACAAGCTTTGCTTAGTTTGGGGCTAGGATGATCTGTCTGACATTGTCCCTAGATATTATTATTAAAACCGGTAGACGCAAAGTAAGAAAAACGTCTTTCTGTTCCTATTAAGACTGCCTCACGCTTCGGACGAGTTGAGTGAGACTGGCGGACCTTCAGTCGTAAGAACTTAATTATGTGTTCCTAATACCGATCCCAATAACCCTGTATTGCCAACGTCTATTGTGTACTACAAGTAAATGATCATCAATGGGGAAAACCAGGTTAAATATTTTTACTCAATCTATAAAATGGACTATTCAAATATTGAATAAGGTAGGTTAAAAATAAGATAATAAGGCACATGTAGAGAAAACTCAATGTTCAAGATGTAACAAAATCAATGTGGACCTTAAAACGGAGAATGAGAGCTATTTGACAAGAAAACGTTAATTATTATTAATCACAAATACAGCTTTTAATTAACGTTAGCTAAACAAAATATACACGAATAAATAATGAATTATATAATATAATCAAGTTTATTAGTGTTTCACACAGCTATTCTGCCGCGAATAATTGTGTAATTGAAATTCCGCCTGATATATTTTCATATTTTATTAGTCTTTGTCATCCACCAATTTTTTTCTGAGGAAAAGAATATTAGTAAAATCCTACTAATATTATAAAGGCGAAAGTTTGTGAGTGTTTGAGTGTGTATGTTTATTACTTCTTCACGTCTAAATGGCTGAAGCGATTTTATAAAATTTGGTATGGAGTTAACTGACACCCTGGATTAACACATAGGCTAAAATTTATTAAGATTAATGCGGGTAAAACCGCGGTCACAGCTAGCCAGAAATAAAAAAGCCAGAGGAAGGAAAAATTATATTGGAATAAATTCTTATGTAATTTATGTGATAATGGCATATAGTTGACCAAATTTAGATACACATATATCTTATACATATGTGGATCACAACTCATGAGGTCAAATTTCAAATTATGGTAATTACATATATGAGGTCAAAGTAAATCGATATAAAAAGGTTGTATGGCAGAGAATACCTTCGGAATTAAGTTCAAAAGTCAGAAAATATCTGTTTGCCAAAGAGGTTGCTTTTATAGCCCAACCAAGTGTAAGCAAGTATATGGAGGTTATAAGTTTAAAGACCCTATTTGTGTGTCAATCTGTCAGCTCAACAAACACATGGACGAATATTAATGCTGATTCTATTTTCTAACAGCTGGTTTAATTGGCCCTTTTTTTTTGTAGTTTCATGTACAGACGCCAGCACATCAAGCTGAACCTTTTGTGATAAAGTTGAAAATCTATAAAAAATTAAAAAAAAAAGAAATTTGACAGATTGGGGTAGCTGGACGTGCTCGCGTCTGTACCAGCACATATCTAGCACTTTGATATAAATTTCACAGATTGGGGTAGCTGGACGTGCTCGCGTCTGTACCAGCACACATCTAGCACTTTGATATAAAGAATGTATTTAAAAGAGCATACTTTTATTTTCTGATTCATCTGCGGTCTCAGCATCGAAGCGCTGCAGCAACACCCTGATGTCCTCATTGAGCAAATTCCAGTAGCGGTTAACAACACACAAGACTGCATCGTCCTGAGTCTGTCTCTTTTCCAGCTGTTCAATTCTTGCACGGAGTTCGGCTTCACATCTATGACGTTGTTCTATTCTCTGTAAAGATAGAATTATAAATGTTGGCTGCATTTCAAAGTAAGATTATTATGATGGTCACCGTAGCCTAGTTGGTAGTGCTCCTGCCTACGAAGCTGGTGGTCCTGGGTTCGAATCCCGGTAAGTGCAAATATTTGTGTGATGAGCACAAATATTTGTTTCTGAGTCATGGATGTTTTCTATGTATTTAAGTATTTATCTATCTATATAAGTATGTATATCGTCGCCTGGTACCCATAGTACAAGCTTTGCTTAATTTGGGGCTAAGATGATCTGTGTGACATTGTCCCTAGATATTATTATTAAAAAAAAAATGGTGTAGTTAAGCCATTTTGGGACAGACAGACCGGGACTCCACCAAACCAGAGATATGTGCAGTGTACTGTGCGAGAAGAGATGTTATTCAGCTCGGGGGACTCCACCAAAGCGGAGATGCTCACATCTCTCGTCACCACTGCGCGTCGTCCGCGCACAGCTCACATCTATGCTTCCATCGTGCCATATAAATATAAACATCTCCGCACAGCAACCTCCACTGTAGCTGAGCGGAGTGAATAAAGAAAGACAAGTAGAGAGATGTGTTTTAAACAACCAATAGAATCATGCTATTCTATTGGTTGTTTAAAAAACATCTCCTCTCTACTTGTCTCATCTCCACTTTGGTGGAGTCCTCAGTCTTTGACAAACTACAGTTTGTCAAAGACTGAGGCTCACTGTTGTCACTGTTTTTAAAGATTACTTACTCTTAAATAACAATAAGGACACTATCCAACCTACTATCATTTATTCTCATTGGACATTAATAATATCTTAATATTAAATAAATATTTTTTGGTATTTTATTAATTTATGTTAGTTACCCAAAATGGCACTAATGAAAAATTATTTTTATATTCTTTGCTGTAAGTGGGAGTAAAATATTTCAAAATACAGAATTTGAGTGTACATATCAAATATATTAATTTCCATAATGCATATTTATTTACTTTAAGGGCAAAAATATGATGAAGATACATCTATTACTGGAATAACTCAAATCTCTCAGCCATTCAAAAAACAACTTAGTTTAGTTCAGCCAGCTGGTTGCTGTATTGTTCACATATTTGTTAAAGGATTGCTGGTCAACACCATATTAACATACTTAATAAGAATTATAAACGTGAAAGTTTGTAAGTATGGATGGATGTTGGTACTCTTTCACATAAAAACTACTGAATGGATTTTAACGAAACTTTACAATAATATAGCTTATACATCAGAATAACACATAAGCTACAATTTATAAAGATATTGTGTGAATTATCCAAAATATGATGATAAGTGTCAAGTAAGTAGGAAAAAATCTACCATCTGCGAGTTATTCCGGTGTGCATTGCCATCCTACTAATATTATAAATATGAAAGTTTATGAGTATGGATGTATGTTTACATGCATACTCATAAACATATGTATGCACATTATGCAAATAATAGGTGCTGAGAAATCAATAGGGTTTTATATTTATATGTACATAACCGGTTATAGCCCTTCACTATCTTGAATGTCCCTAATTAGTTGACCACAACTGTATGTACTAATTAAAGTATTAATAATCAAGAGATTATATTATACATACATATATCAACATGATGTGAGCAATGAATTAACTGAGTTATATTACCATTGTTAAGAATTATAAGTACCTGTGTGTAAACAATGTTGGTAATAATAAGAAACTAGATAAAACAGGACAATTCAACATAATTCAAAGTGGTATGTAAATTTAACAACCATCTCAAGAAATGATTAAGCATTTCCACAAATTATTGTAATTAAAGAAACCTTCATAATATTACTATCATTTGGTTTTGTATGTATGTTTAACAATCATCACAAATTATGTTTAACCATAATTTGTCATCTGTATAACTTTACACAATATACAACTTCAATTATGGTAATAATAACAATGGAAACAGGCAAATATACACTTAACTTATTCCATTGAATACAAACATGATCTCAATATAGGTATAGCAGAACATATATGATCTCTTCACATTAAATCATGTTTTAAACATTCACCTTGAAACATCACCATCCTGACCTTATGATCCTTTAGAAAACAGAATAATGAATAGCAAATTGTAGTATGTTTCTCCACTAAGAACAAACAATTTAGTTTCCAAGTAGCAATATGACTTGTATATAGTAAAAAAACATTGAATCAATATGTACTAACAATGTTGTCATTAAGCTGTTGATAAACAGCTGATCATGACATATATTTCATACTCAAGGAAACAAATATAATAACTATACATGTATTAATAATATACGCTTTTTAGAAGTAGTAATAGATACCTGAGCTAGTTTTTTATTCTGAAATTGCAAAACTTTAATGTCCATCTCTTCCAGAGTGGAGACTGGTCCAATAAGATGCGGTTCGAAGTGGACCTTCTTGATCGGCGGCTGGCTGCTGCCATTGCCACCTTCTTCCGCTGTGCGCTTAGACATATTGACCTAAAACAATAACAATTAAATTTCACATACACCTAAATATCAACTCTAAATGCATTAATTTATTACGAAAACTATTGATCAATATAACCCGGCTAAATTAGGACGAGGTTAGTACAACGTAATCATATGAAAAAAGGTTCCCTTTGCTTTGGCTGGGTTACATTCATACCTGCTTGTCAATATAGGTAATGGCGTTTTTGGCGATATATTACAATTATTTAGCTAGCGAGGTAAGCTTAGGTATACTAAAATCTATATTAATCAACATTTTGATAACAATATCAAAGGAAAACAAGTAGTGAACGCCAAGCTCCGCCCAAAATATTGCCAACACTCGGTCGTCAGGGTTGCGGTTAACAATTTTTGATTTCCCTTTTGACGCTTATTATTAAAAAAAATACAATTTATACCTGTATTATTTTGGTCTCCGGGGTCTGAAAAAAATCCCTATAATATTGATGTATTTTCAGGTGTCGCCTTCTGCAGCTCTCACTTAAGGTAACCTAAAACATAATATAAGTACTTACAGCAGGTGCCCACGATTGGCTTATTAATATGAATAAATGTGACGCACAAGGAGAACGAAAAGTCAGTCTAGTGAGATTTGGATAATCATTATCATGTGTGCCATCTTTATATATTTCATTTGGATTTAAATACTGTACCAAAATTTATATATATATTTAGAATCTGGAATTATTACCATATCTTTAAAAAATAACCTTGTTCGATTTGTAAAGATGAAGTGGATTCAGAGGAAGACTGCCGTCCCAACCGGCCAATTTTCTTTAAACAAAAAAACTTGTGTGTACTTATGTACACGCGTTAGAAGTTATACTTCTTAATATACAACTTGAACATAGTTATCAATTTTCATACCACCTAGAACTAACGTCATGCTGTTATTTTTACGATGCGCGCGCATCGTAAAAATTCACTGTCATACCACCTAGAACTAACTTCATGCTGTTAAATTTTTTGGTGTCGGTGTGCGCGCGCATCGTAAAAATTCACTCTCATCATTTTTCTCCATCGCGCCAAAAGAAGTATAACTTCAAAAAATGTTGGCAATTAAGAGCTACTGAATAACTCTGACACATAAAGATACCAGTCCAAAAATGTCAATGAAAAACAAGGAAGTTAAGCAGCCAAGTGAGTTTTAGACTCACACACGAAGGTTTTCGTACAATCGAGAGACTGTTGTATTTTATAGTTAGTTTATTGAAGTAAAACTTCTTCACGGACGCTTGACTTGGGGAGTAAACTAGTGAATGTGTCACGTGAGCGTTACAAAAAGCGTGATCAGGCGAGGCGAACGGAAGTTGAGATGGGATATAAGTTAGTGATGATAGGAATGCAATGCGTGGTTATAATGTATATACTGATTCTTAAATACTAAATATTTTCACTACATGGATACTATTTATGATGATGTAATAATAAAAAATACTGTTCGCATGCCTTATTTTAAGGTAGAATATAGAGCACTATACCAACACTGTAACAACTTGTACTTTTAACCTGTATTCTGTGAATAAAGATTATTATGATTATGATTAGGAAGAGATTCATATATTACTGAAGGATCAGGAGAGAGAGGTGCGAGCTCTCATTTTCTTTCTCTCATTGCCATTTACGTTTTAAGTTTTACTTCAGCCGTGGGGACCTAAGTACAATCGATATATTTTTTTAACTTAATTATTTATTATTGACCACAGTAATAATCGCGATGTGTAAATTTTAACTTATGACTTGACTTCAAACATCTTTAGTTTTATACACAGTATTCCCGAATTTAAGGGAAATGTTTACTGATTTGCAACCCCGATAAATCGTTGCTAGTGATGTCCATTTGAATATACCTACGCGAGGTACGGTTATCGTTTAGATAATCGATAAAAAAAATATAAGTAAACTAAAAAAAAAGGTGATAAATAAAAGTCGTAAATGCAACAAATAATTAAAGAGGTCAAATAAGAGTGATACCACTTTCAGTGACCACAAAAACCGAAATCTTATATAGCGCTTGCAATCGTCTGAATGTGCATACTACTAATATTGTGGTTCCTAAAATGTCGAGAGTAATGAGTGGCCGCTGTAAGAATGCTGCCATGCATACTTGTCGTCAGTTCACAATAATTTACGCCAAATTTTCTACAATTGTAACATTTTTATAGCGGCTGCAAATTGGTTGGCTGAAAGTGAACGTTTTTGCACTCACACACTTGTAGGCATTACGCACTCTGTTCCTTCACGTTCTTACTACGATTTGGGGATTTTTGACGTGTTTTTGGTACCTAATCAAATAATGAAATCCAGCTACTCCTTATTGATTACGTGCTGCTGTTTCTGATCCCAATTAAAGTTATGGTCGTTCTTGGTAATCGGACATTAAAAATAAATTGCAGGATTTTATAATAAATCTTTCTACCTGACCGCTCAGCCGAAGCCCGAATCTAAATTTTATTATCATTCAAAATAATTAATATAATATTATCATCATAAATAATAGCTTTGATTTACGTCAACATTTTTTGCTGTAGGTGCAATCGATATCCATTTAATTATCACTTCAAAGTTCAAAAATATTTTTATCTAACTTTAAAGACCCGTACACAATAAAATCAGAAATAGTTAACAGCTTAATCCTAACTATTGTAGATTATTATTGCCAAATTGGTAAGAATGGAATGGGTCAAATTGCGTCAGTTTATTTGTTGTTTGTATAAAATTTGATTCTAAGTGGTTCAATTTCACTTAATACGGGTACCTGCACGAACACGCTACCGATGAACAACCTTACAAAATACTACAAATACCTAGTTACGAAATAAAACAATCACAAGGAATAAAATACATTGTATATTTATTATTTTGCTTCAATAATCTAATAAACGCTAAACCCTGCCCATCCGAAAAATAAGTACCTACTAATATATTAGTAGGTAATGATTCTTATTAATAAATAAATTATTATCTCAATCTCATATATTCGAATTCATAATAGTTTTATATTTTAACTGATCTTGAAACATTCTTAGAAAGACCCTATACTTTTTGTCATGGTACACTTTAGTACTCGCGTTGGGTTGAATTACTTCTGCGATGCCGCCCATATTTTCTATGGCGTCTTGTACATTATTAAAGTATTGAGAGGCGCAAGCGCCAAGAACGGCAGATCCCACGAGAACAGATTCCTTTTCTTGAGGTTTCAATATAGGCAATCCTACGGAGTCTGCTTGTATTTGGACGAAGAGAGGGTCTTTAGTGATGCCTCCGCATATAAGAAGCGATTTGAAAGGCTGGTAGCCAGCTACTACCAAAGCGTCGATGATGTGTCTTGTACCATACTGAAAAAAGAAAACCATTATTTAGTTATAGCATAAAAAATACACTTAACTAGGTTATAGGTAGTTAGCGATGCATAATCGCAACATCAAAGATAGTGTGTAAATAAAATGCCCCTCGTAAACACGAATCATCTAGAGAAATGTTTCGTCTAAGTCAGTCTCATGATATCTGTTAAAACGAAAGAGAAATAAACATTTCTTACGGTAATCCCTATCTAAAAGGGAGTTCAAACTATATCGATGACGCTATACTGTTACTTAAATGCTGTTTTAAGTTTAGAGATATTTAGCGAATAAGTATGGTGGACGCCATGGTGAGTCGGCAATCCGGACGAACAAACCAGAGCCTCAATCATTTGAGACATAGTGCAAAAGGGGGGTACCGGAGCAGCATACCCGCGATCCTGAGGCTCCCCCCGCTAGGCGCTACGAGAAGTCCACGGGAGGTTAGGTTAGGTTTAGTCGGCGCGAGTCCGACATACCCTCCCGCAGACACTTTTCGGACGGTAATGGTAATTAAAATGCATGAATGAACGATGTACAGACGCCATCACATCGAGCTACCCCAATCTGTCAAATTTCTCCAATTCGAAGTGAACCTTAAGCTTATGTGATAAACTTGAAAATCCATAACAGAAATTTGACATAATATTGGGGTAGCTGGATGTGCTGGCGTCTGTACCTACGGAAAATTAAACTTTTGTTTAATGAAATGCGAATGTATGCCAGGTGAGTATTTGCAGCCGGCGAGCGCTAGCTTTGAATGTACCCGTATCTTTATTATTGTCTGGTATTGCCTTACATAATAATAATCTTATTTCCTAAGATACTAAGGCAAACATACACAGTAAACACAATAAAGATAATAAGCACAGTGACGTTATTAATACAATAAACATGGCGATAAACAGTAAGCACAATCATGTAAGTACAAAAATAGATTCATATTTTTTTTTATTGGCACATAAACCAGAATACTATCAATCAATACATGACAGCGAAGTATACATTATGGATTAGCACTAAACAATATTGTTAAACAAGTGTTCACAACATGACAATTTGAGTAGAAGTAAAAGTGACGCAGGACAGAAAGTAAAATTAGATAATAAAACAAATAGGGTTAAGTTCACCGAAAAGCACCGTAACACCATGATAAATTCCTAGGTTCGACTCGATTTTATTAACATTTTATTAACATATACCTTGATACTAATTAATTATACCTAACTAAAAACGAATAGTTTGTAAGCTTACATAAGTATTAAAGTATAATATAAATACAATCTTTGGATAGGCCATCTAATCGCTAACGGCTATTAAAAAAAATAAAGACCTATTCTCGAACATTTTTTAGGTGAGTTGGTGACCACTCTGACGAACGGCTAACACGCCCAACATAAGATTTACCTTTTTCTAAACCCAGTTATGAATGGTAGGTATACATAAAAAAAATATCTAAATTATTCGAAACACCTCATACCTATAGAAATATTTCTTACGATGAGAACTTTCCACATTCATGCAAACTTTGCACGACAGCTTACCTACCATACTTGTCCCTACCATCTGGGACATGGCGCAAAAGGGGGGTACCGGAGCAGAATACCCGCGTTCCCGGTGCTCCTCCCATTAGGCGCCAAGAGAAGTCCACGGCAGGCTAGGTTTAGTCGGTGCGAGTCCAACATACCCACCTTCAGACACTTTTTGCGGGTGACATGCGTAGGCATTCCCCTGCCTTATGAAAAAAGGTTGGGCTACTACTCAGTCTTTATGTTCAGCCTCATAAACACCGACCAAAATTGCACTCAATGGGCCTGCTAATTTAGTCTATAAATATCTACTCTATTAATACTCACCGACAATGCCTGAAGTGTCGCAAGGTAAAGCAAAGCTAGATTTGTTTCACTACTATTGATCGATAGCCCACTCATCATTCCCCGCATCGAAGGATCAGCTAATGGCGACCTGTTGCCGTGGTAGTCTGGCCATACATGGATGTCTCTCGTCAGGAAGTTCATATCACTGTGACCTTCAGCCGCGGCTTTCTTTGATAGGATACTCCGAAGATGGTTGCGGGTACTGAAATTTGAATAAAGGTAGACAATATAGATACATTTTCCACAGGTGAGATTGATCCCTGTAAATAATAATAATATATCTGGGGACATTGTCACACAGATCATCCTAGCCCCAAACTAAGCAAAGCTTGTACTATGGGTACCAGGCGACGATATACATACTTATATAGATAAATAAATACTTATATACATAGAAAACATCCATGACTCAGAAACAAATATTCGTGCTCATCACACAAATATTTGCACTTACCGGGATTCGAACCCAGGACCACCAGCTTCGTAGGCAGGATCACTACCAACTAGGCTACGGTGACCGTCATGTAAATGCTTTGAGGTTTAAGACAACTCACTACTCTCGTCACTATAAAGCTCTAATTTGGCATGATATTACATATCAGCTCCCATGAAAGTGAAACAAAATCTTTAAAAAATAAAATGTGTTAAGTGAGGTGGTATTCCATACATTTTCATGTGGGGTGTCCACATGAAAATATTTGGATTACCACCTCACTTAATATATTTTGTTTTATATATTGAGAGAACACATGAAAATATTTGGATAACCACCTCACTTAATATATTTTGTTTTATATATTGAGAGAACAGATTCATGAATTCAACATATTTAAGTTTAGATACAAAATAACCATAAGTCCTAACATTAATTTGTATTTAAAAGTCTGGTAATTTGATGTATTATTACAGAACATTTACAAATATTTATAAAATATATTTCAATGACTCATTGATACTAAATCAAAGGCGGCATTCAGTAGAATATAATCTTTAGACCTTGTTACAATTAACAACATGCAATATAAATTTATAATAAAGCCTGCTCATTCTAAAATTATGGCATGTATTTTGATATACTCAGATATTTTCCTGCTTCTGAACTTGCTTGCCCAAATGCACCTCCATAGGAAGTTATTATGATGAAGTCATTAATCAACTTCCTAACATTTTCATAAGATTTTAATGAAAAGGTTAGTACTACAGTTAAAACTTACTCTCCAAGAGACATTCTTTTTAGAAGTTCAATGCCCGCTGGATGGCTTGTTACAATGTAATCCAATAACATCCCAGAAGCACTTTGTCCTGCTTCATTCAACCACATACCGGGAACCATGGCACTGTAATATGGACCCCATACACCTTGCACCATCACGGCCTTCTTGTTGACAGCCATGTGACATGTTGATGTTCCACATATTAACCCAAGACGGGAACACATATCCTTGTCAATTCCATCCCCATAAGTACCAATCATCCCCAATCCACCAGCATGTGCATCTATTATAGAAGTTGCTACTGGAGTATTAGGATTTAATCCTAACAAAGTTGCAACCTCATCTGTCAACCCACCACAAACCTCTCCAGGCATTAAAATATTATTACCAATTTTGTTAAAGTTATCGGTGGCCAAGTCTTCTAAACCAATATCTTGGAGAAAGCTTATATTCCAACCTTGTTTGCCTTCAATTGAACACTCATAATTCCATTTACAAACTAAAGAGCATAATGACCGACTGAAAGAACCTGTTGCTTTCCAAGTTAAGAAGTCAGGAAGGTCAAAGAAGTAACCATATTCTCCCCATTTGTTGGGTAGATGTTTCTTTAACCAAAGTAACTTCGGCATTTCCATTTCGAGACTCACTTTTCCTCCTACATATTTAAGTATATCATGGTTTGTTTTGTTGATGTAGTCAGCTTCAGCTTGGGCGCGGTGATCCATCCACATGATAATGTTTTGTTCATTGCTATTTGACCCAACAGACATTGGGTTTCCATTTTTGTCTAATGCCACTAATGAGCATGTTGCATCAAATCCTATCCCTTTGATACTAGCAGGATTAACATTTTGAACAACGCTCTGAAATATAAAACAAAAGGTTAAATTTTTTTATTGTAGATTATTGAAACCCATGAAGCTCATCCCTGGTAGAGAGAGAGAGAGAGTGAGAAAGAGCAAAACTGAAGACCAAGTGCCTTCCAGGATCTCTAAACCCTCACAATAATTAAAATTTATAGAAATTGCCACAGAGGCTATGAAGTGCAAGTGAATAAAAAAACTAGGTCGCATTATTAATTAATGGAATTAAAAATGCGACCTAGTTTTTTTTATTGAATACTATTATAGATCATTTTACCTATCAACAAGACTGACCTTAATAACAGAAAGGCAACAATCCCAAATATTATTGGATGACTGTTCATAGTAGTCGGTCTTAGGATTCCATGTCTCTATTTCATTGACTGAAGACTTCAAAACATGACCTTTATCGTCCACTAGCGCTGCTCGCACACTGCCAGAGCCCACGTCGACACCAATAAAATAAATTTCTTTGCCCATTGTAGTACTTTTGTCACAAACAAGTCCCTAAAAATGTAGAAAGAAAAATAGATTGTTTATACACATTCAATTTCCTTTGAAAATAAAAGTCCGTAAAGTTAATAATAGATTTTCAATGATAGAATTATGTTATATTAAGCTCTAAATAAAAGAAAACTAACTTACCACTACTACTACCTACTGAATGAATGATAATCTATTGTGGCGAAAACAAATTGATATACAGCGGCCTTGAAGACATTAAAGATACAGACATTTACAAGTATCAATCTTACGATAACCTAGCTGTCCTCTGAACTTTTCTGCTTTTTTAATAATTATAATCTCGAACGGTGAACAGTGTTACCAAACATGAAGTCAAATTAATAATCAATTTAAGCTTATACGAACTAAATATATCTTACGTAGGATGATGAATAATGCCAACATTTATTAACATTAACCGTTACATAAATAAAAAGAGTCTGTAATTACTATATATTTTCCTCATTACAGTTGTAGAATCATGAAAGACAAATGAACGCAGAAATAAGCATTTAATTTTCCCGCTTCAGTAATTTCCCATATGTCATCTCAAGGATTATAGTTAAATTCAACGTTAAGGCTCGCCACACGACATGGCGCCACTTGGTGGAAGTCAGTGAACGCAAATAAACATGGAAGCATTCCTAGCTCGCGAAAATGACCCAACGCAGATTGTGCCGCGGTAGGCGGGGCTTAAAAATTGTGCCGCGGACCCAGTGCTGCCATTTTAGCGCTTTCGGCGCTAGATCTAGCGCTTTTTTGCTATGTTCAGCGGGCACTTGATAATTTTAGCGCTTAACGGATAATTTAGCGCTTTCTTAATTTTTAATATGGCAGCACTATTTGTGCCGTGGAGAATAAAATTCTGTGATAAAATTATTGTCTATGTTCAATTTTATGCTCTATGCCAGTTGGGTTTTAATATGGCAATAGCTCTATTGTCTTATAGAGCACGGGGAATCCCTTGAACATTAAGTACGGTTTGTTTCATGTTTGGTTCATTGACTTTGCTTCTTTCATTTTCATTCTGTCTATGTGAACGCACTGAAGTTCAAGTTTAGAAATAACGTTTTAAGCACTGATTTTACTAGTTACTCTTGTGAGTGTTCCATAGTGTTGTGTTGGTTAACTGTTTTGGAATGGATGTACCATTATCAAAAAAAATGTGTACAAACAAAGATATAAAGTTGAATGGGAGAAATCGCCCAACTTTAAACAATGGTTGAAATCTGTGCCTGGAGATGATACAAGGGCAATGTGTTTGTATTGTAGGAAGGATTTTCTTGCCAAATTAAGCGATATCCAGAGACATTGTGATTCAGTTCATCACAAGAAGCAGGCGAAACCGTTCTTGGACAAAAAACAAACACAAATCTCTTCAATGCTGCAAAAACCCGTCGATAAGCTCTGTGTTGAGGCTGAAGGTGCTCTCTCAATGTATGTTGCAGAACACACAGCTATACAAGCAATTGATCACCTTACCGAATTATGTAAGAATAAATTTTCGGATTCTAAGGCTACTACAGAAATGAAATTGCACCGAACGAAATGTACAGCAATAATAAAGGAAGTATTAGCACCTCACTTTAAAAATTGTATAAGAAATGATATTGGTGATAATTCGTATAGCTTGATTATATGTAGATGAATCTACTGATGTTTCTGTTCGAAAATATCTCAGTATTGTTGTTAAATATTTTAGCAGCAGACGCAACGAAATAGTTTCCACATTCTTAGGGCTGGTTGAATTGGAATCTGCAGATGCCGAAGGAATAGTTTCAGCGTTAACAGCACAACTTGAAGCTTTTAAACTTGATAAAAGCAAGTTAATTGGAATCGGAACAGATAATGCTTCGGTTATGACTGGAGTTAACGCAGGTGTCCATAAAATATTGCAGGAAAGGTATGCTTTACCCAATCTAGTGTTGATAAGATGTGTCTGCCATTCGATTCAATTGGCAGTGTCACATGCGTCATGTGAGACTATACCAAGAAATATTGAATTTATGATAAGAGAAACTCACAATTGGTTCAAGCTTTCACCGAAACGAAAAAACGAATATAAAAAAATATATGAAGCGATAAACTTTGGAGAGGAGCCACTTAAGATCTTAAAAGCTCGTGATACACGATGGCTGTCAATTGAACCCGCGGTAGCTAGAATCTTAAGTCAATGGATAGAACTAAAATTACACTTTCAATTAATGAGAACTCGTGAAAATTGCTACCAAGCCGAATTATTATATAACATGTTCAACGATCCAAGAAACAAAATTTTTTGCAGTTTTTGTGTGGAATACTTAATAATTTACAAGGGGCAATAAAAACTTTTGAAAACAAAACTTCTGACCCATGTCTGCTCTACAATACGCTACATGATTTAATACGAAACATGTGCACGAAAATAATAATAGCGCAACCGAGAATGCAATTCGAAAGCATTAAAGTGAAAGAACATCTGTCTATGTCACCATACCTTGTTTATTTATTTGAGAAAGAGATGAACGAGTCTTCATTGAATGAGGATGAAAAAAATGCAATGAAGGCGAGGTGTGTTGATTTTATTATTAAACTAATAAATGAGCTGCAACAAAGACTGCCTGAAAATTTAAAACTACTTAAAAACTCTATGGCATTATCTGTTTCCGTCATTTTAAAACCAAACAGAAATATCGATAACTTTATACAAGTTTTGGAAAGTCTGGGTTACACAGAAAATATGGATAATGTTATACAGCAGTGGCAAACTGTTATCCTACAGAACTGGGAAAATACCGAAGATACGGTGAAGTTCTGGACAGAAGTTCAACAGTCGAGGGACGCAGCTGGATGTTGTCCATATAAAGACTTATTCAATGTCGCGGCAAAAATAATGAGTTTGCCACATTCAAATGCTGATATTGAGCGGGTGTTCAGCTTAATGAATGTGGTTAAAAACAAGTTGCGAAATGCATTGCATTTAAAAACTATTAACACCATCCTATTAATAAGAGCAGGATTAACCGGGGTTAACAGCAACTGTTATAATTATCAACTACCAGCTGATATTTTAAGTAAGATAGGATTATCCGAAAAATATAAAGTAAATACTACTGAACCTAACCAGCCTGGACCCTCGAGTTCAGCTATGATGGACGAAAGAATTTTAATTTTTTTTACTTGTTTTTTACTTAAAGTTGACTTTACTATACCCAAACTGTAGGTATAGAATAATACGAATATGTTTTCTCTTCTAAATGTTATTATTGTAATAAAAAGTTGTTTTTCACTACAATCACTTCGTATTTTATTTTATTTTTGTCGTGCGTATGACGCTTTTTCCACGATCAATGTGATTACACAATCTACCATAATAAACACAGCCCATGTTTAGTATGGGAGATTATTTAAATCACACTGATCGTCTAAAACGAGCTTCAGTTAAAAGTTCGAATTTAGCGCTTTATTGACTCGTTTGAACCGATTTAGCGCTTTAATGGCTTGTCAATATATTCGAATCTAGCGCTTAGTGCACCGCTGTCAGCGCTGATTGGATTTTTTCATCTGGCAGCACTGCGCGGACCGAGTGGGACCGAGTTTGCGCACTACATGCATCAATGGCGGTCGTCTGTCAGTTATTAGTTTCAGCGTGTTTAATTTCCAAAAATGCCTTCCTGTGCAGTGAAGTGGTGTATTAATAAATCTCATTTGCATAACAAGAGTGTTGGAATTAGTTATTACGAGTAAGTACATCGCTATATATTTTAATTTTATTAAATATGAAGTCAATCAAATTGACACAAAATATATGGTGATGTTGTTATGCAAACGAATCAATTTATTTATCTACACAAAAATTATGACGATTTTTTTTTTATTTATTACAATTATTTTAATCTTAGATAAAATACCAGCATCTTTAGGGTATGCACAAAGAATGGTAATGGTGGTATTAAAACAGCTTGGTTTCTTCAAATTTCTACTCGATCTAAAGCGAAGAGAACTATGGACGAAAACGGTTCGTTTGGAAATGAATTCAATTCAATTTTATTTATATATTTACAGGGTAACTTGTAAAGCACCAATTACCTCACAGGACTAGATAGCTAAAACCATAAGCAACAACATTTATTTTACAACTTATGATAATTTGTATTTTTTTTTTTTGTAAAAAGTCTATATTAATTAATTTACCACTTGAATGTTTATAACTCTACATGCATCGTAAATAGTATGTAACCAGGCGGCTTGCGTAATCTTTGCGATGCCCGTAGAGTAAGTTGTTGCTTATGGTGTTAGCTTCCTAGTCCTGCGAGGTTGTTGGTATTTTACAAGTAACCCTGCATAATCACTGCATATCTAGATCACCTATAATTTCAAGTCGATTCGTCCACGCGTTTTCAAGATAAAGGGTATTGACAGACAGACGGACGGATGGATAAAGAAGTGAAGAGGGCCCTAAAAAGTAGTACTTAAGGGTTATGTATACCTACGGAAATTGTAAATAATAATTAGTGAATAATTGGTCACAAATTTGTTTTATTTACCTATTATCATAGCAAATAAACCCATTACTCGCCAAATACTGCTCTATTTAAAGACCTTAGAAAAACTCTTGCCGTAAAGTTCAAGATACTGTATATTTTATCATAATTCTTTATTATTTTAATAATATCAATGTCACGGTGAATTATTTTCGTTGCACTTTATAATATAAAACATCCCTCGGCGAATGTCATGAACATGGTAATTTAGACCCGAACATAACGTCATAAAGTCTACTTTTAAAAGGTGTATCTGAGCGGTAATATTTTGGCCAATCAGAGACGGTATTCCGTTGTGTCAGTTTGATTGGGATATTGGGTCAAAATTTGCGCTTAGTTTCCTTGAAGTAATGCTTCCATGTTTATTTGCGTTCACTGGTGGAAGTCCTTTTTTGATTAAATATTTATTCATACATAAGCGATAGCATTTGCTATACTGTCCATAACATCAGCCTCTTTCCTAATTGCTTTTAAATACAAACGCGTAAAGACCGGCTGCTGAAATTATGCGTTTCGGACGTCTGTCATGACTAAAGAAGAAAATGGACTTATTACAATAAATAAGAAACAACACAATGATGACATTAGGCTAATAAATCTTTGTATTGCAGGCAAAGATATTACAATATTGTAATATCTTTGATTGCAGGAGACTACAAACATACAATTCACGGACAGAGAGTATACCCAGGCTCAGTACAACTAAAAGTGGATAACATTGATAGTTGTCCTGTGCGGTGATTCAATCTGAAACACTAGGGTGCTGAGGTAGTATTGAGAAGACCAATACCATCTTAACCACTGCACAACCCGAGTAGGAAAATATTCTTCATTGGCTGGAATGAATACTAAGTTTGGCTTGAACCAATGATATTTATATAATTGTTTTAACTTAGTTCAGAGATACGAAAACAGTTACGCCTGGCATTACTTCCATCACTGCCAGTATGAAGAATTTCTTAGGCATAGCGTATGTAACAGCCATCTATTCCGCATCGATAGGACTTAGTTTCAAACGCCATTTTTTTTATAACGCAATTTATTGCCGCTTAGTTTTTGTGCAATATCGTTAAAGCCGTTGATATAAACTGCATGTTTTATTGTAACAACATGTTAATATATAGGGGAGACATGGAGGCAACTTTTAAAATTATGTCAATAGAGATCTTATACATTAATGTTTGAGTTATTTATAAAATAAAAAATAATGTGACAGCTCTACGAATGTTTCATCTAAACTATTAATAGGTATACCTACACGAAATGATTTAATATTTGTAATGGATAAACTTAAAAACCATTGAACTATTTTTTTTCACGTGTACATAGAAAGCTACATTGTGATCAAGTATTTTACTAAATAGTGTAAAATAAATGATATGCATATACAAATTGTTATAATGTAACCCAAGGTATCAGAATATAGGCACTAAAGTCATCATTTGCCGTGCGATGCTAAAACTATTGATGATACCTAAACTTTTTAGGTTGTTTCATGGAGGATGCGCCGAGAACTCCATGATCTTATCCCTCCTTCCCCCTTTTTTCATCGGACTACCAAGCGTTGGGAGGGTCTCCACCGCTTTGTTGTTGACATCCCATTATGCCATACGAAGCGCTTGGCTTCCTCTTTCTTCATATGCATGGCTAAGCAGTGGATCACCCTTCCGAACGGCGTTTTTATAGACAGACAACATGGGTTTATTGAAGGCGTAGAGTGAACAGGCACCTTATGGGTCCACGCAGTCCACCTTCAACCACATCTTCACTTAGCATCAGGTGAGGTCGTGGTCAAGGAGATTAATATCGATAACGATAATATTACTTGGTAACAGTAATAGTCCTAAAATTGGATGGGATGGGATTTTGCATGGCTGGAATTACGACTGGAGTGAAGGAAAAATATTTAAAAAAACTCGGATAAAATTTTAAATCATATAGGTATTCATTTATTTTTGAAAATGTAAGACTCGGGATATAGAAATGAAGCATTAATGGAAATATCTTCAATTTGTCACAGTATGTAGTTGATTGAGATATATCACCTCGAATCACAGCATTTGCTCGGTTGTTTAAGGCCTGTTAGGTTTTGTTACAGCATTTTGCGGCATTATCATTTATATAATCTTTCATTTCATGGTGATTTTATATTAGGTCAAGCAAAGATTCTAAGCTTAGGACTTTGTTTTTAATGCGTTTACTTTGCGCCCTCAGGTTTCGAATAAGTTGCAGTTAATTTTTTTAATTTTATCTTGCACCTTAGTTTAGTTTCATATCGGGATTGTCGGTGACAGGCCTGTTGGCGTGGTTGGCAAAATTATTGCTTTTCACGCCGGAGGTCGTGGGTTCGATTCCCATCCAGGACAGATATTTGTGTGCATGAACATGTCTGTTTGTCCTGTATCTGGGTGTAATGAGCCTGGCCAATGTTTTATTCTAGATATGCCAAAGTAATCTAGAATTAAATACAAGAACATCTGCATTTTTACTTTTTTTATATTTCCAAAGACAGCTGAGATAATAGCAATCAAAGTACGCATTTTCGAGCGATATTATTTCAAAATACAAGCGGCGTTTGATCGCGCTGTGACGTCACGTATCAACTCACGGAGCGCGCCGGCCGGTTTGCGGGTACAAATCTAGGTACTATTCATTTAATCACCGCTGCTGGTGGCGCGTACTTGCGATTTTATTACGAGAAAATTATTAGAAAATGCCGTGTAGTGCCCAAGAGTTTTAATTCCAATGTTAACACACCCAAAAAGTGTATTTAGTATACCTAAATACCCTATGATAAGGAAGAAATGGATGACCGCAATACGCAGACAGGATTCAATAGGACTGAAAACTATTGCATTTTGTTATGAATATTATTTTGATCAATAACTATTATATTTATACTTTTCTCATGAAACACTATGTTATCTATTGGTGCATTTTATAATCAACTTCTGACTGATTAAATTGTAAAATCCTTAAATGACAAAGGTAGCTAGACTTAAAAGTTTATCTACCTTGTCATTTAAGGATTTTACAATTTAATCTTTAAATAAGAGACATTAATATTGGTATTATCTATCAGGAACCTTGATATCAGGATGTTATAATAAATAACCAACCAACCAACAATATCGTAGTTTTAAATGAGAATAGGTAATGTTACCCCTAACTTACTGACGTAGATTAAACATGGGATATTTGGAAAAAATATATAATAACCACGAAATATTTTACCTACTTATACAATATTTTGTGATTATTATCTACGTTTGACTTTAACCACTAATACTCAATAAGTAAAAATAGGTATGTTGAAAATAAGTGAAGTAAAATTGACTGCAAGTGAGGCGCAGCGGCTAAGACAGTCGCCGCTGTGTGTCCGAGGTTTTATTCCCGCGCCGGACAATTATTTGTGTAACCCGTAAATAGTCTATTATATGTTTGTAAAGTATTATAGTATTATTATTGTCTTTGAAAAAGAAACGTTAAGCATGACAGTGGTATTAATCTACAGCAGTTAGCGGGCCGCTGAGTATAGTACTTACCTGCGTACGTAAGTATACTTGGAGATGGTGTACAAAATTTTACAAACATTATGCTAGAAATATAATAGTACCGGCCTTCATTGTATCCTAAATACACATCGTTAACACTATTGAAGATTCATTCACAGAGTGAGTTTATCCTCTGCCGTTTGGTCTCTTATTTTGGTCGTCTATAATGGCATTAAAATTTGGAATTACATATAAATATAAAAAGGTACCTACTTATAATATTTTTATGTTATATTAGTTTAGTTAGTTCTTTATTAGACTTAATTAAAAAGGTACTGAAAACAAAAAAAAAATAAGTAAGTAACTAAGTCGAGAGTATTATTGGTAGATTAAGAAACTTTGGATTCTTGACGCCACATGCTACTGTCAATCAAAGTTTGTCAGTCGAGTAAGGAAATCTACCTCCCATGTAACCCTCTTCCAGGGTGCAGATATTACATATATCTGCACCCTGGAAGAGGGTTACATGGGAGGTAGATTTCCTTACTCGACTGACTCACTCACAAGGTATTTAACAGGTTGATGTAATACAATAATAACAAATTAATAAATAAAGCTATGATACAAGTACAGCGCGCGCGCGAGGCATAACTTGAATGAGTTTCATATGGCGCGGGGCGCGAGCGATCGGAGTGAGCTGATAGCTGACGTCACACGCCAAGCGCGCGCTATCGTGAAAATTTAAAAAGTGCTCAAAACTTCTCACAGTCATAACTTCCGTAATACTGCATTGATTTAGGTGAAATAAAGACTAATATAATGTACGTAATTTAATCTTTATTGTTAAGTAGCTTTTAGTGCAATATTCGCATGTGTTGGTCACCCTCATTATCTATATACGTATGTATTTACAAAAGAAAAGTAGTAAATGTAGCAAATCAGTTATCTGGTTTCCATAGTACATATTCTGCTTAGTTTGGGATCAGATGGCTGTGTGTAAATAATGTCTCAGGATATTATTATTAGATTTAAACGTCATATAGGTACTTGAATATCAGAAATATATACTTATTCATTTACTGCGTGATAGACAGTGAACACCAAATATTGATAACTTGATGCAGCCCTAGTGTAAAACAATGTTTTTTCTTTACACAGAATATTCGTGAATTCTGCTTTATGTATGAGTAATCAATCTTTGCTTCTTACATAAATAAATTTATTATTAATTTTTATATATAATTTACACACGGCCATCTGATCCCAAATTAAGCAGAGCTTGTACTATGGAAATCAGATAACTGATATTGTAGTATATCAGTTATCTGATTTCCATACATATACTCCTTATTTTTTGTAAATACATACTTATTTAGATAAGTACGCCCAGACTCAGGACAAACAGACACAAATATCTGTCCTGGGGCTCTACCGGTCACCGAACATCGATTTCTTAAATGGCATTGAAATAAACAAGAGCTGTCAAACGAAACCGAAATAGGATGACATTTGTGTGTGTACAAATTTTAATGTTTATATGTGCGTGTCAATGATGTATCTCATGTCAATTTTTGCATTAATATCGATATCGATAGTATTAATCAGTAATGCGTGGAGACGGCATAGAATATCATCACTCCATCTCATCCCGTGAACTGTGACTATCTTACTGCGATCGCCCACCCATCTGCCAAGCCTGGCGATTATGGCATATCCCCCTGTTGACGATGTATTTCCTATTTACAATAAATACTCTTTGGCGAGTCAATTGGACTTTTTAGATAACTATACTTATTTTTTCTTTTTTGTTTTATAATGTCAGTTGGTTGTCTTGCCGACGTCGTGGCTGCTGTCGTACACGAAAAGATTTCCCGTATTATTTAATTTCCTAAAAATAGTCACTTTGGCTCGCCACCTTAAAACGAACAACTGTTTTTATTATTAGGGTACTCTAACGGCGACCGCTGTCGTCTATACCCCCCATTCTTTGGGAAGGCTTTGGTCCAGCAGTGGATGTAATTTGGCTGACATCATGATGATGATGAATCAGTCCCAGTGATAGTACTAAAATAGGATGGGATGGGATTTTGCATGGCTGAAACCACGATTCGTGAAGTGAAGTAAAGAATATTTAAGAAAAACTCCGAAGAAATTTTAAATAATTTATTTTTCGCATTAGCGTTGTCTGTTGACGCTTAACTCTTCGCTGTTTGACCATTTAGTGAGCGTATATACTTTGAACGATTAAAATGAAGATTAAAGATTGTTAATCACTAGATAGGTAATGCTATACACGGCTATAGTTAGAAACGCGCGTCCGTCTCAATAAATACAAATTCTAAATTAATTTATTCAGTAAAAAAAATACATATATTTGGAATCGTCATTATTTACCCTACTGTGCAGTACAGGACGTGGCAGCTACTGAAAACACTGACAGTAAAGTCAGTAGGAAACCTTTTTTTAAATAAAATTTACTTAAGTTTAATTACATATTTGAAGCGTATGAGGTGTGGTTTGTAAAGCTAAATAAAACAAATCACTACACTCAATAAACTTACAAATTTATTTTAAAAAGTTAAATGTGCATGGGTACTAAAGTCCGTCAATTTAATTATGCCCTATGGAGGTAGGCGCGCCAAGTACTCTCCTGGCTTCGACGATGACGGTGATCACGCGGAGATCCAGGAGGTTGCCAGGCTGGAGGATGACCCACTGGGATTAGGCTGGTCTGTAGTGTGGCGGTGTCGGTGACCACCAACTAGGTACCGGTAGGTCCGATGTTGCGGTACGGTTGACGACCGTACTTTGGACCCTCGTAGGCCGAACTTTGGACCCTGGGAATTGAAGTCCAGTAAATAAAATATTCATTTGACCTCAAGCCTCTCCTGACTGTGACCGCGTAATGGTGACGAGGAAGCGGGAGTACTAATTGCGCTTAAGGCGAGTGTGTGCAATTATCACAATCAGAATCGGAGTTTACAAATGGGTTGGTTATAAAAATGTTATAAAATTATTGGTGTGAAGCACCGCACATAATATAATTTTAGTTTGTAGGCATTAGACACAATAATTGAAGCAGAATGGAAAGACATGGTATTTGCTACAAGGTCAATAATTAAAGGTGGCCGTTACACATGTAACTATACCCTACATGAGATGATTGAGTGAGAACTAAATATTAATCAACACTTACCCAATATGGGGTTGTCACTTATTGAAATTAAAACTTGTTAAACTAATAACTATTTGTGAATCTTCACGTTACACGACGCGACTAAGAAAAATATAATGTTTCTTTTGAAGTGAGTGCGTACGTGCTATCGCAATGAGTTCAATCTCAGTCTGCCCTACCACCGTTCACTTAATCCCCGCTCGGCGGCTCACGCTTCCCAAGTGTTCACCGCCACCGGAACAGATAACGAGTTGCAACGATATTACAATGTCAGGACGTGTTAATTAATAAGAAAATGAAAACTAAGGAGCGTTGAATATATATGCAACGTTACATATTGTTTGTGTGTTAACCAACTCGATCCCAAGCATTTTGTACGCGGAAAAGGACGCATCGAGGCTATGTTTTATTTTCAAAAACTGGGTTTAATTCGAGTTTTTATGTGTAAATATGGTGGATTTTTAGACATAACATCTTCGACAACGTACACAAGTGGGGGAAAGTGCGTATTGCCGTGAATTGTGATTTTCCGTTGAAACCAAAACTCCATAGAAGCCTCTAGTAAAGTCTCCACTGCTTTACTGGGGTAGAACTATGTCTTGACTGTGACGGACGTGACCGACATGACTGACTGACTTTGAAATACAAATATTACAACTGAAGACGAGGCGGTATGGTCACAGACCTTAGCTAGCCCAAAGAGGGCAAAAAAAAATAATTATGGTAAGTATCTTTACGGTAGACAGAGAAACTAAAAAAAACTTGGTTTATCTGTCTACGATCTTTAGGCTCTTTGGTTGGTACTTACGTTATTATTTTATTATATTGTCTTTGGTTCGGCGTACTGTAAACTGTTTGTCCGGGGTTAAAGTAAATAAATAGTTTGATTTAATTCATGAAAATCTCAATCAAATTTCTTTCTACGTAGGAAGCTCTTAGAATTTTACGAATTTATTATGGTTCGATTCAAAAACAGGTGTGTATTTTGTAATCAAAACAATAAAATAGAGTAACCTCTTTGATGCTTTGCAGCATTTATTTTGTTGCAAAAAGACATTACCCTTCAACTGGCGCATAACCAATCCGCCACTGTTTTACTATTGTGTGATAAATCAGTGCCCTATGCGGCAAAACAATATTTTGTTACTTTTAATAATAGCGGTATAGGTTAGTGAAGAGTGGTGTAAATAGGTAGGCTATTTACACAACTGCGTCGTTGAATAAAACTGTTTTTATCCAATTTACCCAACTAAATTAGGTGCTCTGAGCTCCTCTAAGATATCTGACCATTTTCCCTAACTGGCACCTTAAAGACCAGTGAGGTTAATTTTGAATGGCCGCTGTTATGGAGGACCGTGATTATAAAAGCGTCTGCGCTATCGCACTCAGCTGTAGTAATTTTGACAACAATGTGAACCCTTTATAAGGCAGTAGGTATAGTTTTAATTTATTGGTTTTGAACGTTATTAGAAGCCCATAGAGTTCTAAATATGGTGGCAACTATATGACCACTGCTCAGGAAAGGGTTAAACCATGACTGATGCTATAAGGGTACCTTAAACAATGCTGATACTAGTTTGCCTCTAATCCCTCCGCATCCTACTGACATAGTGCTCTCAAACTATTCATCACCTAAATTGTATTATCAATCTCTTTCAGATATGTTACTGTTGCAATTGACTCTCCATCAATACCAGACGACAAGCCATTACAACTTAAGTCTAAAATATTCCATGACACTGTACTGAACAAAGTACAGGAATTACATGGAGACTTTGGTGTTGCGGCCATAACTACAGGATTTCTAACAAAGTACTGCAATGAGAATACTAGAATAGCTATAATACGAATAAGGCATGGGCCTCATAGATTTGTAACAAGTTCTCTACCATTTATTATGAAAATTGGAAAATTGGATGTCCGGCTGAGAACTCTATATGTTGGTGCCACATTAAAACATAGTTTTAAATTCATACAGAAACACCAAAGAGGTTATTTAGATAAAATGTGGTCTAAATTAAAAACTGATGAAGAAAGAAAACTATTAGAAGCTGCTGTTATGGATTACACAAAAACAGATGTTGCTATAAATATAGAAAATATTGCATAGTTTGGTTATTTTCTTGCATGATAACATTAACTTTGGCTCCCTTCTGATTCCCAACTCCAGTACAATAATAAATATTTCTCTTGTTCTTCATCATTAAATATTTAGAGATTTTCTAAATTGAGTATACCAATCATTCACATCGCAGAATATGTATGTAGGTAACTTTTTTAAACTACTGGAATTTCTCAGAGTATCTTTTAAATAGTACAAGGGACAAACAACATCTTCATTTCTAATATATAATGCTGATATCACTGTAGGCAACAATACTTTTATGATATAAAAGTATATATAATTGAGGGTGGTCTTTGTCCAGTTGTGGACATTTTCAACTGATATAATGATTAATTATGATTAATGAAAACAACAATTGAGAGTTAATAATATTTAAGTAATAAAAATATGTATAAACCACACAATTGCTAGGATAATACTTGAACTAATTATGGAAATAAAGATTTTTTCTACATTTATTAACAGCTGGGTATTGAATTTACAGTTTGCTAAAATTTTCTATCAGAGGGTAAATTTTTATTTCCATTATTAGTTGTATGTGAAAAAATTATTATGATATTCTAAACTTATTTAGCATTGTTTAGTGTAATAAAATAGAGTATTCAATAAAGTCCTTACAATAATTGGTTGTTCAGTTATTAATATAAATGAAAAATTAATTTGGTGGTTAGTGTTATGGTAAACAAAAATCCATTCATACTTCACAAATAGTATGTATAGAAATATTGTTGACTGCTTAATGTTTATTATTTTTTATTATTAAATCTGAGCAACCTATTTAGAGTATGTACACTAATTAACTAAAATCCTGTACACATATTATATACAATTGAAAAAGTACAGAAACTGGCTTATTTTAAATCATATTACACAAATCAAATTGATAGTATGTTGTAGTAAATGTATATGATATTATACCTGTAAAGAAATTTTACTATAGATTATTATGTAAATAAAGTTTTTGTGTTAATGTGGAGTGCATGATGGGCACCTGTTCAATACGCAATTTTTCACAAATTTTTGTAACTTTTCTAGTTACTTTAGTAAATATGTCAGACACATGTTCTTTTGCAGAAAACTCTTTGATTGTCTTACATAATATTTGTATAAATATTGAGCCACTGTTAGCATCCCTATAAGCTTCTAATTCTGGTGCTGTAGCCCAACAAATGAGAAAATGTTTTTTCTTGAGTTTGTAGTTATTTGATGGGCCATCTGCCATAAGTATTGGACGTGGTACATCTTCAACTTGACATGCTTGAACTATTATTAACTTTGGTTTGTTATGTAGATATATTGCATCATCAGAGTCCAATAAATGCTGTATGTCATCCATATTCACTTTTACTGAGTCTGATGCAACCACATGACCTCTCACTCCATGAGATAGTATACACAAGACAAAAATACTATCATCGGGGAGAATTTTATGTTTTATTATGTCTGCAATAAAGTTAATCATTTGCTTATGATCTAAATTCTTTTCTGATATCACATGAAAATTAAGAGAAGCCATTGTCCTCTCCAATACTATTTTATCTTTTGTAGATCCTACTCTTGTTTCTAACATATTGCACTGATTTCCATCTTGTAAACTGTCTTTGGATGGGTAGAATTCTTCTTGATTTATTATTGCACAAACTCCAATTCTCTTGTTATTTTTTATTTCGTATCTGTCAGCAGCCAGTTTTTTACCATCGGCTTTTAAAACATCTGCATTATCGTCTAAATTCAAGTCATCGAACAGAGCAAACACATCATTCAAATCTTTCGGATACATTTTTTTATCAGGTTGTTCTTGTTTGGATTCATCTACTTTAAGATGTGTAGATGGAGTGCTGGTTTTTATTGGCACACTTGCTGCAGGTTCTTCATTAATCGACATTTGCAACATTTTCATTTCAATTGAACTTTTTTTTAATCCTGGCAAATTTTCAATGATTCTGAGAAGTTTGTCTATTTGTACTTGGATTCCGAATACTTTCTTGTTATATTGAAATTGATTTATAGTAATAAACTTTTCACACATAAGCTTCAGGAAGACAAGTTCACAGGAGTCATATTCTGTAGTGTCAATATCAAATGTTAAAAGGGATTTCTTTAGTTTCTCAAGGTTGTCAGAGTTAATATTTTCGCAAAGTTTGTACAATGCTTTTTTCATGGGGTTTATGTACATTTTTGCAGAAAAATTATCAGTTTGATAATAGCTACGTGCAGCAGATACGTTGAAGCCTAATTTTCTCACTATGCCGTTTAATTGACAAATTAGGAGAGCCTCCACAAATTCATGTTTCCATGTCGGAGTATTCTTGGCATAACGAAACCATTCTTGTAACATATTCAGATTGGAATATGGCGCGATATCTTTGGAAACTCTCTGAAAGACGATCAAACGCTGCAATGCTGTGTCGGGAACATTGTAGAGCAGAAAAACAAGGGATGTAAGATCGTATGGATTATCCAGTAGCTCTTTTTCAACCTCTGATATCATATCTAAATTAACAGAATCGCTGTTACCAATGACGGCGTCTGGATCAACTCTGACTTGAGAGTCTGACTGCATCACGTTCACCATTACACTTGTCGATCAAGCAAAAATTCGATATAAATACAGCTGACTAGAGTATTTTTAGAGTTTTGTTTGTTTTCCAACTACTTACTTAAATATATATACCACTTTGTTTTAGTGCGTAGGGCTGTACTACCTAAGTGACTTAATCGATTTGTAGTCGATGAATATAACATCGATTAGTCATAGTAAGAGAAAATTTCGTACACAAGTATTTATATGTTATTAAATGTTTGTGGTAGATTGTCTGATAAATATTCCTTAACGCTGTAGTAAAGCCTCTTTATAAACATATTATATATTTAATTTTTGAAACAGGTTATTGGTGAATTTGTAATGATTTTTGGAAGATGATTATACAATTTAATGGCCGTGGAAAAGACATTTCTTATAAATAATAATTATTTTATTTGGTAATTTAAGATTGTCTTTATCTTTTGGGAAATGATAAAATTTTTCAAAGATTGTGCGTGATTTTTTACTCGTAATAATATTTCACTGTATATGGACTGTAAGAATTTTCGTATTACAAATAGCGTTTCGTATTACAAAACCTGCTCGAAAACAGTTTTTATGTGCCTTTAGAACTTCGTCGATTTCAATTGAGTTTCCCCAAACAACAATTTCATATATTTTTTTTAATTTACACTTAACGATTAATACCCCTAGACTAGTTTGTCAATATGAGGTTTCCATTTACAATATTTGTCAACAATGATACCTAGATAGTCATAATACGGAGTTTATAAGGGCTCCTCCATATTGTATATCAAGAGGGTATATTTGCTTTATACGTTTAGATTTGTATAAGATTGGTTTTTAGCTTATTAATTATTAATGTCGTATCGTCGACATATAGTCGTGTCTTATATCTTAACCTGTAGTTTTTTTCTTAAATATTTTCGGTTTTGGTTGTTTCTACACATTATTGACGTTTTTACGTCGATTTTTTCGTAACTTTTTAAAATTTATATGCACATCCCCGAATGCCATAATTTTATAGCTTTGAAATTAATATGATACAGTCACGACTGAGAAAATAAGTAAATGCCATTTTCATATCAAGAGAAAGACAGGCAGCAGACATTGAATGGTTATTTATTGATTAGGTTACTTATATGTTTCAAAAGTGTAAAACAAGCTAAAACTGTGGAGCTCGCCCTTCTAAATCCGAAATGTTCTTCGACCTTGAATATGTTGCTTGATGGTAAGAAATTCTCTATTTTACTGTACAGACGCCAGCACATCAAGCTATCCCAAGCTGTAAAATTTTCCCAATTGAAAGTGAACCTTATGCTTTGTGATAAAGTTGAAAATCTATAAAAGAAATTTTGCAGATTGTGGTAGCTGGATGTGTTGGCTTCTGAACATAACCACAGAGTAGGCTTCACAAAGACTGTTTACCTACAAAATAGCTCTGATACGAACTTGGTAGGTAAACCAAATCTGCGGACATCGCGCATACGAGAGCGACGGCGAACACGCAGCGGGCAAGCGTTCATCCTCGTCCGTGGCTGGAACAAAAAGAAGGCGAGCGTGAGCTACCGTACTACTACCGTACCGTAGCTAACCATGTAAAAAGGAATCGTGGATCGTAGGACTATTAATCACACTAATATTATGAAGGCGAAAGTTTGTGAGTGTATATATTTGTTACTTCTTCACGTCTAAACGGCTGGAATGATTTTAATAAAATTTGGTATAGAGTTAGCTGACACCCTAGATTAACATATAGGCTATAACTTATAAAGTTTAACGCAGGTAAATCTAGTGGGTTATATAATTTGCTTTTATTATATTTTTGTATTTGGTTATGTCGTTAATACCGTGAAATATTCATAATTTTTATTTCATGACTCTCGTGACTTTTGGCAAAGCTGCCAGCATACAACGAGCATATATGATCCACGACTGCCTGGCGCCCCACCGTAGTCCATATCATTCATTATATTTTTATTAGAATAGAATAGAATTTTATTTGTATAAAATGTAGGTACATCAAGATAGATACATCATTAGTAAGCAGTGCCAGATACATTTTGTCACATAACGTATTACATTACATCTTTAATCTTCGAAAATATTTTCATTGTTTGATTAAAGATTAACTTTTATAATCGATTCAATATAAGTGAGTCACATATCACATCACTTCAGTTAACTGTCAATTAGGTGACATCATAATCATCAAATCATGGGATTCCCCAAATTGTCTACGCCCACTCGCATATCTCTGTTTACGGGCAAGTCTACATGATGTTAGGGCTATTTCGATAATAATAAAATGATCCATTCAGCTATTTAGCGCAGCGCCTCAATTATGTTTTATTTTTGACTTTCACACTTGTGTTAGCGACTTTGCCATTGTATTACTAGTAACTCTAGTAAGTTATTTTAGTTATCATCTATAGATAGTATTGGAATTTGGCAATCACTCTGTCTGTCTGTTGGCAACATTGGGCCATCAATCTAACAAAGAGGTTTCGGCGCCAACGCGGAAAAAGACGCAAAAATTGGTGTAAATTCGAGTTTTTATGTGTAAATATGGTGGATTTTTAGTCATAACATCTTCGACAACGTACACAAGTGGAGGAAAGTGCGATATTGCCCTGAATTGTGATATTCCGTGTTGTAACCAAAACTCCATAAAAGCTTCTAGTAAAGTCTCCACTGCTTTACTGGGGTTGGACAAGGACTATGTATGACTTGACTGTGACGGACTTTACTTGACAATGACGGAAATAAATGATAATAATAATATAATATTTACTTAAGGCTCATAAGGCCAAAGAAGCCAGAGCCGTAAAACGGAATTAAAAAAAAAATCTAACAAAGTCTGACAAGTGACATGGTTGGTTGCGTGCCGATATTTTTTCAGGTTATAATTATTTTGCTGTTTACTTCCAAGTCAATCGAAAAATAAGCAAGAATTAAAAGAGGGTTTAATGATAAATAAGAATATATCGCCTTGTAATTTAAACTAATATGAGTGTCACAAGAACAGAGATATTGAGACTTTACAAGAACTTATTATTGTATTCAAAATCGCTCACTCTAACTGACACAGCTTATTTTAAGCGCCGAGTGGCGAAGGAATTTAGGAACAACAAGTCCTTGACAAAACCAGAAGAAGTAACATTCGCATATCAGGTACTTAAATCATATTATATAATGTATATTTTATTTATTCAGTTGAAATAAAATTGTAAAGAAATTTAAAGTGTTGTTAGGCACCATTAAATTATCTGAAATGACTACAAAAACTTACCTTTCATTAGATAAATAGAACAATATGTAAAGTTATCTACCGCTTAAACTGCTGGGGATTATTTGTCACACTGCCACCATTATAAAATAATTATTATGTCATAGCTCAGATCAATTAACGTTTTTAGATGATCTGAGCATCATAGATGACAGATTTAATCACAAATAATTAATATAGGTCTATAGTAGGTACCTTTTAATTATTTTATATTTCTGAAGTCTACTTCATTATTCATGTTGTTTTCAGAAAGGTGAATCGTTACTCCGACGAGGGTCTGTTGTCTAACATGTTTGCTAACCCAGTTCATCACTTAAGAGGAGCAATAATCCCTCGTATGTGTGTAGCACTGAAACATACAATTGATTATTCAAAGCTTCCAAAAATTAAAGAATCTGATTTATCTGAACAATTCATAAGAGGAAGTGGTCCAGGCGGTCAAGCAGTTAATAAAAATGCTAATTGTGTTGTTCTAACACATATTCCAACAGGTAATTTGGGTTATTGAATGAATGAAGTATGAATTGGGATAACTATGTATACTGGCTTGTAACTGTGTAGACTGAACTTTAATTCTAGTGCTTAGGGACCCTGATTAACATACTACAATCTGATCTTAAACTAGTCAGAACTTGTACTATGGCAAGCAGACAACTCACCTTTAAACAGGCTATGAACTAGGCCCCATTAATTTCAACCTTATCAAAATAAGGTCCAAAAATAATGCAAAATACAAAGCCTGGTGAAGGTCTAATAAACATAGTTATATATTTCTAAATACATACATATTATAGATCATCGCACAAAGGGTTGTCCTGAGTGGGAATCAAACCCACAACTTTCAGCTTAGTAGTCAGATACGTTAACCACTAGAGCATCATCATGTCACATGCCATAGGGTGATAGTGTACTAAAATTATACTATTATGGTGGCATAGAAATACCCTTTCCAATATAATTTTATTGTTCTCCAAAGTATCTTTACCTTTAAACAGTTTCCTTTTATCAGTTTTAATACAAATACAGGTGGATACCCATATTTGTATTAAACCTGATGTATTCTGTATGAGTGTGAGTTCTGAGTCTGTGTGTTTTGTGTCAGTGAAATACCCTCCAATATAGCGCATTATATATCCAATGCATAGTCTTTTATGATAGATGTATGCAAATCCAACAGAATAGGGTTTGTAAGGATAGTTTTCTTATTGCAAATACTGCTTGTCCTGGTCTCGAAGTATTTGGTTGTGCCTTTTTGTTAGCATTTTGCCATTTTATAGTATGGAACTGCTCTTTATATGGTTTAAAATCTTACTGTTTTGGTCTATCAAGACACATTTTCAGTACGAGGTATTTTCCTTTCTGGGCAATACTTAAGCTGATGAAACAGTAGGTATAATAAACAGTTAAGTAACTTGTTAGACAATCAGACCCTTTGGTAAACCATCTTGACCTTTCTGAGATATACTTAAAATATGCAATGAAGCAGTTACCTTAGTGCTCAGTATAAAAATATCATCATATCAGCCGATAGACAACCATTGCTGGACAAAGGCCTCCCTCAAAGATCATTTTGAGTGGTTATGCCAAAACTGCAGTGTGCTGGTCATAGTACTCCGAGAAATGCTGCTGCCCATTCTCTGGTATATAGTCCTCATGCTGACTTCTATGCCCCCCCTGGGAAGAGACACACAGCCATACATAAAAATATAGATAAAGTATAATAAAAAGGCTATTAGTATTAGATAGCCTGGTGGTCAAGCCTGTGGATTGTGGTGACCTTGACAGTCAAGTGCAGGTTATAAATTAATTTTTCTCATATTTAAAATGGTGAAGGAAGATATCTTGAGGAAACATGCATGACTGGGAGTTCTCCAAACTGTCCTTGATGGCATGTGAAGTTTGACAACCCCCCCAGTAGGCCAAAGTGGTGGACTACCTCTCATTGTGATAGGAGACCCTTACTCTGCAGTAATATACAAATAGTTATCAATATAATATGAATGATGTTATATGTTAATAACTGGCGTTTTCTATGTAATTTCCAGAAAGGTGGTGCCTTAATCCATCAAGGATCCATTGTCTAACATGTTGAACAACCAGATACTCCGTGTCCAACTTGCTGTAATCCCCCGCATTTGCATAGCTCTGAAGCATACACTAGATTACTCTAAGCTACCAAAAATTAGAGAAGTAGATTTGTCTGAACAATTTGTCAGAGGAGGAGGTCCAGGAGGATCTGCTGTAAACAAAAATTCTAATTGTGTTGTACTGACACATATACCTACTGGTAATTACATGCTGGAAATTTATCAACTCTACTGTGGTCCTTTATTTTTATAGTACAAGCTCTGCTTAGTTTGGGATCAGATGGCAGTGTGTAAATAATGTCCCTGGATATTGTTATTATTTTACTTATAGGAAGTGTAACTACTCTTTTCGAACTACTCTTTGTTTGATTTCTGATTGTTATTCGAGTGGACATGGCTGAGTATCATCGCTCAGTTTCTTTTATTGCCACTGTTGAAGTGGAGTAAGTGGGGGCCAATGTAAAAAATATATGGGATTAATTATAGATGAAGTTTGCATGCATATGTCATGTGTCAATAAGTAAAGTCTAATGAAATAGTGGAAAATAAGTTTTCTACACGTGACACTGGCAGAAATTGCAGATTGCCATAAAAGAAAGAAAAAAGAAAAAAAAAGTTTTCTTGGTATGATACATGAAAGGTTTGATCTAGGAGTAAGTTGATATCATTGTCAATGGGCAACTGACTTAGGCAACATTGACAGCCTCGTTGGTCAGGCGGTAGCATATTCAACCGCAGATAATGCGGTCCTTGCTTCAATTATTAAGGACTTGCTCAGGATTAAACACCTAAAAACCTTAATTAAATATCTAACAGTCACTTTATTTATTTTAAGTGTTCTGATAATAGTGTGAGCCACTAAAATTACCTAAATATAATTATTTAAAATTAATAATAATATCCTCCCGACCGAATTTCGGCCACGGCGGCCAGTCTCATTGGAGACTAGCCAATTGCGCAGGACATGTTATAGTGCACAAGGGTGTGCGCAATCACAGGGGCACTTTCTATACGACTAGCGACACGCCCGGAAAGAGGTCAGGTGCAAGACCGACGGCTTTACGTTCTCTCTGAGGCACGGGGATGTATACCGCCAACTTCCAGTCTTCGCGGTAACTGAGAAAAGGACAAGACACTGAGACGGGTCGGGCCAAAATCGCTTTTTGGCCCTACCCGGGATTTGAACCCAGGACCTCATTATCTGCGGGTAAACACGTTACCGCTAGACCAACGAGGCAATTACAATTAAAGTACCATTTCGAACACATAAGTTAATTACTTTTACATAATAATATATTAGTATAATTTTGCACACATTCGTTAATTCTTTTTGATTACTACATAATCATATATTAGTTCAATTTATATTCCACGTAAGATTGTGTATTACAATTTCGCACACATTAGTTAATTATTTTTGATTACTACATAATAATATTTTCCTACAATTTATACTCCATGTAAGATTGTATATTACAATTTCGCACACATAAGTTAATTATTTTTGATTACTACATAATCATATATTAGTTCAATTTATAATCCATGTAAAATTATGTGTTACAACTTCACACAGTAGATAATTCTTTTTGATTACTACATAATCATATATTAGTTCAATTTATAATCCATGTAAAATTGTGTGTTACAACTTCACAAAGTAGATAAATCTTTTTGATTACTACATAATAATATATTCCTTCAATTTATACTCCATGTAAGATTGTATAATGCAATTTCGCGCACATTAGTTAATTATTTTTGATTACTACATAATAATATATTCTTTCAATTTATACTCCATGTAAGATTGTATATTACAATTTCGCACACATTAGTTAATTATTTTTGATTACTACATAATAATATATTCCTTCAATTTATACTCCATGTAAGATTGTATATTACAATTTCGCACACATTAGTTAATTATTTTTGATTACTACATAATCATATATTAGTTCAATTTATAATCCATGTAAAATTGTGTGTTACAACTTCACACAGTAGATCATTCTTTTTGATTACAATATAATCATATATTAGGTGTATAAATTGTATACTACAATTTCGCAAGTATTCGTTAATTCTTTTTGATTACTACATAATCATATATTAGGTCTATTTATACTCCATGTAAGACTGTATATTACAACTAAGCACACATAAGTTAAATCTTTTTGGTAATTATTTTTAATAATTGTTTGTGTTATGATTCCCTAAGGCTAGACTAGGGTCTAATATAGACTAAACAACTTGATATACATTTTTACAGGTACGGTTGTGAAATGCCACGTAAGTCGTAGTCAAGATGAGAATAGAAAGATAGCCCGTGAGATGCTCATTGCGAAGCTAGACGACACCTTGAACGGTGACGACAGCATAGCAGCCCAAAAGAAAAGAGGTGAAGAGAAAAAGTTTAAAAGATCAGAGTACAAGAAAAAGAAAATGGCGGACCTTAAGAATGAGTGGAAGAAGAGGGAAGGTTTAGCATAGTATTAAACTTAGCTGTTGTTATATAGTGTGTTTTTTATTCTGTAATTAATATATTTAGACCACATGGATTGGAATCTGCATTATAAGACTAAATCCCACTATTCTTTGCCATTTGAACAGCGGTAAATTGTACGTAATATGTATCTGTCATGTATCTGTATCGCTCGGTTACTTGTAGATTTTGAAAATCTTTTAAGATTCACCATAGCTTAAATGGCAAATCAGGCTTTGGTAATCTAGTTATGGTGCATGGTTTTACCAAGGTAATACAGATTCAAACCCGCTCGGTGTTCTAAATATATTTATTATTCTACAAAAATAGGAACTAAATATGGCCAATGTTGTAAAGTTATTAAGATTAAATCGATTAGAATGTAGTGTACAAAATATAATCTTTTATTTGTTTAATATTTACCTACTGGGATCTTTTCAGTACAGTATCCTGCTATCCTTTCTGTCTTTGGCAAAGGCATTTTAGTTCTTGATAAATGAGTCCGCCAAGCTATCACCGTTGGGTCACCGTAATTCAGTTGGTATATGTATGTCTGCGTAACATTTTTTTTAACGTGACTTATGCAATTAGCCTAGGAGTCTTTCACTGCTTCACCGGACTATAGAAGCGGGCGTGGACTCAAACCGTCTAGAAATATAAAAACTACAAACTAAGTAGCCACGCCGGTGAGCTTACCTTTGGGGTTCGAATCTCGACTCTGGACGGTTATTGGCTGGGAGATGCAAGAGGGCATATCATTTTAGGTGTTTGTGCCTTTCACTCTACGTTAATACGCGACGCGGGCCGCTCTTCCGGTTTAGGTCCGGAGAGGGCATTTCATCGGTAGGAATGCAAACTAAGGGTTATGGAGGACGCTAGTGGTAGCGACGCGTTCGCGGTCGTACTCTTGTCCGGCGAGTACAAAGTATCGGTTGGTGTACAGTGTTGCGTGAGTCCCTGATTGACTTTTATAAAATAATATCTAGGGACAATGTTACACAGATCATCCTAGCCCCAAACTAAGCAAAGCTTGTATTATGGGTACCAGGCGACGATATACATACTTATATAAATAGATAAATACTTGAATACATAGAAAACATCCATATTCATTATTATATATTATTAAATATTCATGCTCATCACACAAATATTGGCACTTACCGGGATTCGAACCCAGGACCACCAGCTTCGTAGGCAGGAGCACTACGAACTAGGCTACAGTGACCGTCAAAACTTACTTTATCTGTTCTGCGCCCCTTAAACTTAGTGACCCATATAAAGTTTTGTGTGCCTATTCGTAAATTACCAAGGTACATGTTTGCAAAGTTTCCCCACGATTCAGGTATTTATTAGTAGGTATTTTTTTATCAATAGTAGGTGCGACCTACATTTTTTTTAATTAGCGAGTTACGCGAAAGCCACATATTCTTTACAAATAAAATAATTTAAAAAATCTATACTATCTTCGCTCTAGCTACCATGTTAGGAGATCTTCAAACATCTCTATCAGAGAGTATGTAATCACTATCTTTACATATACAGGTGTCACATTAATGGTGGCAGAAATTTAAGGAGTACAATCTACCCTTGACACAACAAATTGAACCTTGAGCAGTCTATGAAATACGAAAACACCGTAGCGATACAAAAAAGTTTCATACAAACCGATACAAAAAAGGAGTAAGAGAGGTAGGTAGTTCGAGTACATGGGGAGAGAAGTGGTAACGATAATCGCCTCGCCACTAGATCGGCGTCATAGAGTTTCGAGTTTGATCACCGTACAGTACAACAATTTCTGTTACCCATAATTAATAGTAGTTTTGAGTCTGGGTGTACTTTATGTCCGTTAATTTCATGATTTCCGGTAATTTTAAAGTCTCCGTTAATTTAATAATTTCCGGTAATTTCTAAGTCTCTTACGGTACGTTCCTTGAACGATAATGACTACCACAAGCAGAATAGACAGTGGGCAAACAATCCCCCCACTAGGTACGTATATGGTGTGCGTCACGATTGCTCCGCCACTTTATCCGAACAGAAAAAGAAATCGCTATATTTTTTGTCAAAATTAGTCAAAATCGAAAGGAACAAATCAAAAACTTTGTCAAAACAGAAATAAAGAAGTTACAGGGGTTTTAAGTTGGCCGGCCGAACGTAACGTGCACGATTGCGCGGCCATGGAGATCTCAGTAACTACTTGGGATAGAGATCTAAATCTTTTTGTTAATGGAACATTTCATTTGTCAACAATTGTCAAAAAAGAATTCTAAGACTAAGATCAATATTTCACGAAATATTCACCTTGGAAGTTATGGCCGCGCAATCGTGCACTTGATGTTTCTTTAATCTCGATTATTTCTTCAAAACTTAAGATATCATGCAGTTGTAACTGTTACTAGAAGAAAGGTTTTAATATGTCAAAAGTAGCGAAAGCATTTAATGCCACCAAAGTTTATTTAAACTGACGAAATCAAGGCAAAACAAAAGTTACGTGGCCGCGCAATCGTAACGTTACTTTGAACGCTGATATCTCATTATCTATAATTGTTAAGATTTCGGTGTAGACATCCATTTATTCGTAATATTAAGCTAATCAGATTGACATAGCGTTTTAACCTCAGGACAATTTTTTACGTGTGTAATCTCAAAAATGATGATATGTCTTATATTGTTCGAGCAGGGTGACCATAATTTCTATTAAATATGGGGATATCTTTTGCTCTACTAGACGAAAATGTACCTGTTAGGAACTGTACCTGTTAAACTCTTTTATTTTAGCCAATTCTCCAACAATTATTCC
Source organism: Pseudoips prasinana (assembly GCA_951640165.1). Classification (NCBI taxonomy): domain Eukaryota; kingdom Metazoa; phylum Arthropoda; class Insecta; order Lepidoptera; family Nolidae; genus Pseudoips; species Pseudoips prasinana. The sequence continues at coordinate 9,172,803 of OX621241.1, read as the reverse complement.
TAACAGGTACATTTTCGTCCAGTAGCGCAAAAGATATCCCCATAATTAAGAGAAATTATGGTCACTCTGCTCGAACATTATAAGACATATCATCATTTATTAGATTACATGCGTAGAAAATTGTCCTGAGGGTAAAACTCTATGTCAATCTGGTTAGGTTAATATTACGAATAAATGAATATTAACACCGAAATCTTAACAATTATAGATAATGAGATATCAGCGTTCAAAGTAACGTTACGATTGCGCGGCCACGTAACTTTTGTTTTGCCTTGATTTCGTCAGTTTAAATAAACTTTGGTGGCATTCAATGCTTTCGGTACTTTTGACATATTAAAACCTTTCTTCTAGTACCAGTTTTACTGCATGATATCTTAAGTTTTGAAGAAATAATCGAGATTAAAGAAACATCAAGTGCACGATTGCGCGGCCATAACTTCCAAGGTGAATATTTCGTGAAATATTGAGTCTAAGTCTTATAATTCTTTTTTTGACAATTGTTGACAAATGAAATGTTCAGTTAACAAAAAGATTTAGATCTCTATCCCAAGTAGTTACTGAGATCTCCATGGCCGCGCAATCGTGCACGTTACATTCGCGCGGCCAACTTAAAACTCCTGTAACTTCTTTATTTCTGCTTTGACAAAGTTTTTGTTTGTTCCTTTCGATTTTGACTAATTTTGACAAAAAATATATAGATTTCTTTTTCTGTTTGGATAACGTGGCGGAGCAATCGTGAGGCACACCGTATATGTCTAGTCTTCCTACTATTAATGAGTTTATGAATACTGTGAAATCGCTAACTATCTATTAACAAAGCCTCAGGTGAAGATAAAATATCTAACAAAATGATAGTAGAAGCCACAAAACAATCCGGTGATTCAATACTAAAAGTTTTTAATCGTTGCATATCTGAAGGGACTTTTCTGCCTACTTGGCGCAGCGGTTTTATTCGAATTATACCAAAAAGTGGCGATAAACTGCCTGAAGACCCTAAGTCATATCGAACAATAACGTTACTGCCTTCCTTAGGCAAGCTTCTAGAACGACTTATCGTACCACGATTGCTACCGGGAGGACCAACATTTCACGGAAATCAATTTGGTTTTTCTAAATCGACAGTGGACGCAGCGCTATCTCAGTAAGGAAAACTGTAAACTCGTCCGAATGTAAATACGTTTTGGCCATATTCCTAGATATTTCAGTGGCGTTTGATAATACTTGGTGGCCAATTTTGTTACAAAAACTTAAGTTACGTGGTTACAGTTATATATATTCGATAATCACATCTTATTTTGTACATGGCTCTGCAACTCTTAAGCTTGGTCACTACAGAGTCACTAAATCGTTAACCATGGGTTGCCCCCAGGGCCCAGTGCTCGCGCCGTATCTCTGGAACTTGGGTTTGGATGACTTCTTGACATTAGATACCCTTGCCATCACGCTGCTCTCTAACGGCATATGCCGACGATGGCCTCTTACTTATACATGGTAACTCCAGGAGAGAGTTGGAAAATCTGGCTCAAACTTGCTTAAGTATGATAAGTGAATGGGGTAAAAGAAATCGTCTTACATTTGCTCCTCATAAAACCTATCAACTCCTTCTTAAAGGTGAACTTAAATCTCCCCCGAGCGTAAAACTTATTAATGTTACTGTCAAACGCAAGATATCAGCGTGTTATTTGGGTTTAGTTTTAGAAAAGAATTTCTCGTTTATAGAACATATTAAATCAGTTGGGGAAAAAGCTAAGCGGAACTTTTTTGCACTTAGAAGGATATCGACTGCAACCTGGGGCCTCTCTTTTAACACTCTTAAAATCATTTACGGGGCAACTTATCTTGGGTGTATAGATATGCTACGGCTCGCCTGTGTGGGCTGATAGGGCTACCATCGGAGCTGCTCGCCGTAAATTACTACAAAGCCAGAGGTTGGCGTTGATATTTCTCTGTAGAGCCTATAGAACAGTAAGCACAGAGGCCCTACCTGTACTAGCGCGTGTACTTCCGGTTGATCTTGAAGTTCAAAGACGAGCAGCAATGTTTTATTCTACGCGCGAAAATTTAGAAAATGATTCCTTATCATTACGCGACCGTACTTAAATAACCAGGCTATTTATGCCAATAGCTGACTTAAATGACGAACTACTGAATGAATGGCAATGTGGATGGAATAGCTCAACCAAGGGTCGCCATCTGCACCAGTTCTTTCCGGACGTACGCGAACGGTTAAATAAAACTTGGCTAATCATAGACCATTGTGTTGCACAATTTCTTACCGGACACGGCAATTTTAAAAGTAAATTGTTTAGTTTCGAATTAGTATCTTGACCAATCTGTCTGTGCTCAACTTCCAGTAACGAATATGAACAAACTGGTCACCACATCCTTTGGGAGTGTGATCTCTGGCAAAATCAGCGTGATATTATGTTAAACAGCTTGCAACCAATTTCTGGAGTGATTTATTATATGGATCTTCTAGCAACAAGGAACAACTTCCGTGCGTTTAAGCGCTTTTGCCATACCTACTATTGGAATAAAATATAACAGCTCACTTAGGACCCTTAAATTGATCCTCGGTGCTTTTGCAGGTGGCTTCTCTAGTTGAAAATCTCTCATTTCATGAGGCTATAGCCTCTTTACATCTTTCTGTCTCCCGCTTTGCTCTGGACGGAAGTGGAACTATTCATTTTCTAACTCCTCCTTTTTTCTCTTTTTGATTAAATTCGTTGCGGGATCCAAGACAGTTAAAGCGATTCCCCGGGACATGCCTGAGCCTCACCGCTCAGTGTCATTTCATTGTGAGCCACTGTTGATCCTGGCTTACAGGAGTTGCAGTGGTGGGTAAGAGGGAGGGACTAGTCTTTTACGGTACGGGCATTCGTTTCCCTAGTGCAGGTGGATACTCACCACTTTCAGTTCACTATAAATGACAATATATATATTTAATTTGACCTCTAACCTATTTCTAATCTAAACTAAACAGAGCGTCCTACTATGCCAACCAGACAACTAATAAATATACTTATATATTACTAAATTCATAAATACTAGGTATACATAGAATAATCGTGTTCATCACACAAAGATTAGTCCTGGGATTGAAGTCACGACTTCAGGCTTTACAGTCAGGGGAACTAACCACTAGACCAAGAGGTTGTAGAGAGGCATATTGTTATTTCGCTCAAAGAGCAGCCCGACTGTGGAAGAACCTCCACCTTACAGAAGACATTCCTTAATAATACCTAACATTAATAATTTTAATGTTGATCACTTACCACCAGGTGACCCACTTGCTCGTTTGTCGCCGTCTGATATAAAAAAGGTAAAATTTCAGTTCCACTAAATTCAAATAAATTAATGTCTACAAACCAATATAGGTACGCCAAATATCAATCAACAAACCCTTGTCCTTCCAGCAGTGATTTATTCTCGCCAAAACAGATTAGACGTCGATCTAATTAAGGCGCAAAATGTCGAGTCGCTGTGAAGCGCGGATCTCCCTAAGTGTCTTTGTCAGCCATTATTAAAGTACCTCTACTTGAGTACATAATAAAATGGCGTTATCTCCGTTGGTAAGCCCATAAAATTTAGTGTCTGTCTTTATTATCGAGCTCTATGTCAGTAACGATCATATTAAAGGCAACGGTACTTAATTGGAAAGCATTTACCTGCATCCTTGACCTATTTATGAAACTGTGTATGTCCCCTACCATTGGTATCGGACTTGGTGTCTCGTTCGCCGGTTTGAAAACGAGTTTAATTACTACATATCAGCCGTAAGACGTCTACTGCTGGACAAAGGCTTTCTCAAGGATATTCGTAATGAAATTATGTCCATCTTTTTATATTTTGATTTATATAAATCCTACCTACCTACATCTCTCGTGTTTTATCATTTGAACTGTATTTATTTCAAAGTTTAATAAATAAATTTAAGGCAGGCAAAGGCATTTATTTTGGTCACATACCTTACGTAAACATACAATAAAAATAGGTAGGTAATATATTGCCTTTTGAACCGTCTTAAAAAGAAAGAAGGCGTAACAATTTGACAGTGTGTTTTCATTTAGGTATTGTGGACGCTGTTCATTTTTTGTTTTTATTAGATGTGTTACTATTAAATATTGTGCAACACGTTAGATATAGCTTTGGCAAAACGCGGGCAAAATCCGACGAATAAAAAAGTGAAATTTTTCGACTTTATTTCGTACAGGGATCGTATGAGTTACACAGGTAGGTACTATTGCGTAGATACTCGTAATAAAGAAAAGTTGCAGTCTGTTCTTTTTATTTTTTAATAGTAATTATACTTACTTATCGTAAGGGCAGTGGTTTCCTAGTGTCAGAGTTGTTCAAGCCGCCCATTAGGCCTCTGACATGGCTTAACGACTGTTGCCTAATGGCTACAACCGGGACCGACAGTTTAATGTGGCCTCTGAAGACGCTTAGAAATTAAACCACTAATTTATCCTGAGACATTAATCCCTGACACTGAACCCAAACTAAGCAGAGCTTGTACTATGGAAACCAGATTATTGATATACTACATATACTAGTTTCCTTTTGTAAATACATACTTATTAATATATAGATAATTACACCCAGACTCAGGACAAACGAAACATGTCCATGCATACAAATATCTGTCCTAGGTGGGAATAGGCAAAGGCAAGTATTTACCAACCAAGCCAACCGGCCCGTCAAACAACTTTGGCGGTCACCCGTCTATGGACTGACCGCGAGCCTAGTTGCTTAACCTCGCCAAGCACTTACGGACCGGTGAGAGCATTTGGCTATGAGCGCCTATAATAACAATTATTATATGTCAGGTATACTTCTCATGGAAAAAAGGTTCTCGAGCGGCGACCACGAACCGGAAGCGGACCTGCATGGGCAGGCCCCCTACAAGATGGACTGATGAGCTTGTGAGGGTCGCTGGATGCGGATAGCCCAAGACCGGCAATTACAGAGATCTTTGAGAGAGGCCTCTTTCCAAGCAGTGGGCGTCTTTCGGCTGATATGGTGATGATGATACTTCTCATCTAAAATTCGTAGTTCCTGAACGTATTATATAAAGTCAATTAAAATTAAAAATCAGATAAAAAAGGTTTTTATTCACGTTGACGTTTAAAAATCGCTTGTAAATAGTCAGAACATATTTGAGTAATGTAGGTATACAAAATTATTTCTAGTTACATATGGGTACCTACACAGATTGTTAAAACATTTATAAAATTTATTTTATAATAGTAATGATATTTAGCTAGCTGGCATTAAGTTATTGTCAAGGAGATTATGTTTAGGTTTTTAAAATTACGTAACGTAGGTAATAAAAAAAATGACTGCAACTGTACTCACCGTACTTTGCCCCCGTGTATTGTCATATCTGTATCTAATGTAGGCAAGTAAGTACCCGTATTTGAATTTAATTCTGGGTCGTGTTTAGGGATAGGGGCTGACTAGGTCAGGGTCGGTGGCGTTACGGGCACCGTCCACCGCACTCGCCGAGTTGTTTGCTTTCCTTATGAACTCGGAAAATTACACGCTGTTTATGTCAAAGTTAATTTGTTCTTGGTAAATAATAAAAGGAGTATTTAATAAGTAACTAGTAACTATATAAGTAGGTAAGTATCAGGTGCACCGCGTAAAATTATAACAGAAACAGTGTTAGAGTCATAAAAACGTCTTGTATTAATTAATTTAATTTAGTTCTTTAGAATAGAATAGAATACTCTTTGAGATACTCTCTTTCCTGTTTGAGTATGTACACACTCAAACAGGATAATTACATAGAAGGCAAAATAAATAACACAATCATGTACAATGGGCGGTCTTATCGCATTAAGCGATTTCTTCCAGACAACCTTTGGATGGATAGGAGCTCTAAATATTTAAAGTAGTAGGTGTGCAACAAATGAAGTAGATAAAAAGTATAAAAACATTGTAGTTATATATATACAATATTTATAATTTTTATAATTTATATTTAATATATTTTTTATATTTAATAATATTTATAACTTTTATTTATTGTTTTCTTGTTTATATGCATCATTTTTATAGACATACTGGGTCTATGAAAATGATGCATAACAACTGGTGTTTACCTATAATTAGATGAGCAATTAGAATTAAGTTTTATTATATAACTAGCTGTACCCCGCGGCTTCACCCGCGTTAAACTTTATAAATTATAGCCTATGTGATATTCTGATGTATAAGCTATATTATTGTAAAGTTTCTTTAAAATCCATTTGGTAGTTTTTACGTGAAAGAGTAACAAACATCCATCCATACTTACAAACGTTCGCATTTATAATATTAGTAAGATTACTAGCATCTGTACGTGAAATAATGTAGCTTCTGTTGGTAAACCTAATACATAAAAAAAAAACCGGACATTTCAAAAGCACTTGCGAACCGGCTATAACCGCCTATTAAAGATAAAATTAGACAGTCCGCTCAATTTAACACATAACAGTAAAAATCCGGACAAAATCCTAACGGAAGATTTGAAGTCCTACCTGTCCGGTAACTCTCTATATCATCATTACAGCTAAATGAGTCCACTGCTGGACAAGCCTCCCTCAAGAATCGTCTTGAGGGGATATTATGCCATAATCGCCACGCTTGGCAGGCGGGTTGGCGATCGCAGTAAGATGGTCATAGTAATCAGAAGGAAGCTGCTGCCCATCCTCTGGTAGATATTCCCTCGGGTCGACTTCTACGCCCCCCACGGGATGAGATGGGGTGATGATATTCTGATTCTGATATTTGTCGCCGTCACCACACAGCATAACTAATACATACTACACAACAACTAATATAAACTATCTATATACGGATAATTATTTGTGTAGCCGTGTGGTTGCCGGCCTAGAAACAATAACAGGCCCACCCCATACTATCGCGTGGGTGTCGTAAAAGGCGACCAAGCGATACACCAGGTAGTCTGGCAGCAGCGCCACCTGTGTACTAACAACTATCTTATTGCGGTCGATTACTCCGAATACGATGACTACGGAAAACCACTCTAACCCGGTCGATATTAAGCTGATGATGATATATAACCAGATGATATGATGATGAGTTGTGCAGTGACATCTAGAATTGGGGTTTTTGGAACGAAGTTCCTTATTGCGCGTTGTGAAAGGGGGCTAGACGGAAAAAATTCTTACGAAAAGTTGTCACGACACTTTTTGCAGCTGTGCGGCGTGCGCATGTTTCTCTGTCTGTCTCTCTCTCTCTCTTTCTCTCTCTCTTAAAGAAAGCAAGCCAGATATTTTCATTTCTATTTCGCATTGAACAGTGTGGTGTCGACGATTATTTTTGTAGAGTGTATACAGGATTTTTGTACATAATAAATAATAAGAAATAACTTCGTTCCATCCGGGTGTCCCTTGACCCCTCTCAAGTTTTTTTACAAGACTCAAATATCCAATCCGTAACTGACCAACATTTTATGATAATTATTAATGTTAAATTGCGGCTGCGCCGGCTAGTTTCAATGGAGATTAGTTATTTGCGCGGGACATATTGCGCACACATATAGGTACAAATATGTGCGCAAATACAGGGGCACTTTCTATTTTATCACTCTAATGGTCCTTTGGGACGTCTAGCGACATGACCGGAAAGAGGTCAGGTACATAACGGACGGCTTTACGTGCTCTCCGAGTGATGGGGTGTAGATACCACCAAGACCCAGACTTCAGACTGATAACTACTGAGAAAATGTTCTATCACAGAAAGATCCAAAATACACTTTTGTGGTGAATTGGGATTTGAAGGATTTCATTATTTGCGATTGACTAGGCTACCGCTATACCAACGCGGCAGACAAACCCCTTCACCTCTAAGCTCTGGCAAGCCCACTTAAACTCGGGACCACAACATTAACATAAAGCTTTAGTGTATAATATAGTGGTAAATTATGAAATTCATAACTAAGTTTTATATGCAGGGCACCGGAGCAGCATACCCGCGTTCCCGGGGCTCCCCCTATCAGGCGCCAGAAGAAGTCCACGGCAGGTTAGGTTTAGTCGGTGCGAGTCCGACATACCCACCTTCAGACACTTTTTGCGGGTGACATGCGTAGGCATTCTCCTGCCTTATGAAAAAAAGGTTGGGCTACTACTCAGTCTTTATGTTCAGCCCCATAAAGCGTAGGCGTTCCCCATGCCTTATCAAAAAAAAAAGTTTTATATGCAATAACAACAGCGTATCTCTATTATACGATAATTATTACGTTGGATGGCGAACGCAAACTCGATCCAGAAGTAAAATGTATGTGCTTAAAAAAGGTTCCATTTACCAAAGTTACTATCCCATTGCTTTCATTTCAAATGTTACTTTCCTTATTTTTCGTTGCTTCTTTTATCGAAGTTCGATTTAGCAATCGGATTTAGGCAATTACAAGCCAATACGCCGCCGACTCTTCTCAATGTGAGGAAAAAGTGTGGAAAAATATTGGATTGGTTTTCGATAAACTCATAAGTTGTAGGTACACCAGCACATCAAGCTACCCCAATCTGTCAAATTTCCCCAATTGAAAGTAAACCTTATGGTTATGTGATAAAGTTGAAAATCTATAAAAGAAATTTTTCAGATTGCGGTAGCTGGATCTGCTGGCGTCTGTACTATGTGTAATATATTTAGTTACTGTGCTGCGTGAAAAACATTACGTCGTAAAAAGGGCAGCTATAAAAAGAGAACATTGAGTTGACATTTGAAAAGTCTACGAAAAAGAGGCATTAAATAGCGGCATGAGGCTAAATTCCGATAAAATATACTGCGTATAGAAAAAGAAATCAAGGAGATACATTTAATCACCGAACACACATTGAAAAATGATATGGTATGTCTACAAACATACGCACCACCTTTTTTTTTGATAAGACAGGGGAATGCTTACGCATTCCACCCGGAAAAAGTGTCTGCGGGTGAGATACTCAGCCAGTCTGGCACAGCGACTACGCCACAAAGAAATCGCTGCCTTCCCGGGGCAGCTTGCACGTGGCGGCAGTACTGTGACGACCTTCTTGGTTGCACACCTTCGTTCGTCCAAGCAAACGTTTTAAAAAGAAATCGTTTGAAAATATTTCAAACGAGAACCAAATTCTTTTTAACGGTCAGTCTACGACAGAATCCTAGTAGGGAGCATGGTGTACGTGCTATAGTGAAGAAAATATAAATCCAATCCAAATCTAATCCTACGTATTTTATTCCAATATCAAAAGATCCCGAAGGCAACTGGAGTACCAGAACTTCATAGTACCTAGAAGACAATTCGCAGCCCCTAGGAGAGTTTGGCTACCTGCTGCACCGCCGCCCCGACTCCTCCTCCGTCTGCGAGTGGGAGCATGACTGCCTCACAAAACACTACAGTCAACTCGGCAACCAGACAGCTGGTAAGCGTACCTACTTATATATTTTAAATACATACAAATTATAGATTAATTACACCCACACAGAACAAATAATCGTGCTCAGCACACAAAGATTTGTATCCACGACCTCTGGACTAGCAGTCGAGGTCACTAACCACTTCTATTCACTCACAATAAATTCTATTCGACTGTTATATTATTCTTTTTGTTCCTAATTCAAATATTTCAGACCAGTCATTGTGCAGATCCTTGGGGGAGTTCTATGTCCAGATGAGGAAGTTTTTCGGCTGACATTATGATTATAAGGATAATTATTTTATTTACGAATTAAATAGCTTATCGAATATTCTAAATTAATAGGATTTCTTTTATTTAGTTTATATATTTTGTAGTTAAAAGAAAACTTACAAAATTAATGAACGTCATCATTTATTTTTCGTCTTTTTCAACCTTGTAACAAAATCTGGTCTAATTTTGCTTGGTTCTTCCGCTACAGCGCATCTGTCAATAAACGTCACATTAACTTAAAAAAACCGTTACGTGTCTGTCAGACTACGTGCACTATAGGGTTCCGTAGTTTCATGCCCGTCACAATATATACAGTTAAAAAATGATTTCGGCAGCAAATTTCATCTTAAAACGGGACCACATTAGGACGATGGTTACTGATTGTCAAAGAATATTTTATGAAACATCTTTCATTAAAAGTATTAATTAAAAGCATATTCCTTGATTAAAAATATTAATTGCAACCGTACCTATAACAAGTAACGTTTTAGTCATTGTTCGATTTTTTTATGGCTACGTGCCACACGTACGGTAATTTCGGTCTACGACTCCCAAAAGTGATGAGAACTATATTATATTAAAAGCTCTTAAAAAGCACTCTAATTCATTAAAAAGCAGCATTGTTATAAGTTTGGTCTGGCAAACACTTTTTACGGACTATAAACCCAAAGAGCTCTGTTTAATAGAAATAAATTTGTGGGTTTAAGTATGTAGATATTACAAATAAAAGCTTTTCAACAAAGACACTTATAGTTAAAAGGGGTGACATTGGTTTCATGAACATTAAGGTACCTTAAAATGACCTCTTCAAGCGCGCCGTATAATCCTCGTGGTAATAAAATATAATCATAATATTAGTGTGTGAAGCACCTTTTTACGAAAATTGCACGAACGGAGCAGTATGAAATTTGGAATAGTAGTTCATATGGAGAAGGAGTGCAAAATATATTTTTAATATAAGTATTAGGCAGAAGTAAATAATAAAATTGCTCTCATTACCATGCTTTTGTCACACTGCCAAACTGAGTGTCAAAACTGAGAATAGATTAACTAATATTATTTATCTTTATATATAATGTCTATACCTAGTTTTGGACAATAGAACCTTAATGGTCGAATTTAGAACAAGCGCGAACTCCCGTAATATAAATTTTCCGAACTTTAAAAAACGTTTGGCTGAAAAGTCAAAGAGAGCTTAAAACGACATCACTTTGAGCAGTGAGAGTAAGGTTGTGCTGATTTGCCGCACCGGTCATGAAAATCGACGATAGTCTTAGTTCATTTAATGTGTATCCTGACGAGAACACGCCTGCAATTTGTAGTTTTCAACCAGTTGACTGCCAGGACACGAGGGTGCGGGGGCAGTAGCGTGCAGACTACGAATTAGTCGCACATTTTCGTCGTCGACTGTACCAGAGAGAATAATAAACCGGTTATTAGCGCTTATTTCATCTTAAACGCTCGCCATAACCCTTAGTTCGCACTCATTTCGATAGAAGCCTTCTCATATCCTTCAATGGAGTAGCCCGCGTCTTCGCGTAACAACGCAGAGCGACAGTTGCATAATTTTTTATTGCAATTTGAGATTTTGTACTCCCCATACTAAATGATCGTAATTTTTGCGTATTTTGTAATTTGATATTCTATACGTTGTTCATTTCCACAATAAATCATGATTTAACTGACCTGGGGCTCTACTGGCTAAGTCGCCGAACATCGATTTCTTAAATGGCGTTCAAATAAATAAAGCATAAAAATTACTTAATCAATCGTTAAATCGGCTTCCATGAGTACATGTGGCGTCATAAATGGTCCGGAATCGATTGTCTACGTTGAAGCCGATTTAACGATTGATTAAGTCAGTTTTAATCTTTATTTATTTGAACGACATTTAAGAAATCGATGTTCGGCGACTTAGCCGGTAGAGCCCTTGTTGGTCATGGGTTCGATCCCCACCCAAGTAAATCTTTGTTCACACAAAGTACGATTATTTGTTCTGTATGGGTGTAATTTTACTATAATATGTAATTGTCTGGTTGCCATTGTATAAGCTTCGCCTAGTTTGAGATCGGATGGCAGTGTGTTAGTTATCCCAAGATCGGCGAGATTAAGCACCTAGGCACGCGGTCAGGCTATAGATGAGTGGCCGCCGAAGTGGTATAACTTTTGGGCGTCTCCGTGCTTCGAAGGGCAATTCTTAGTCGTTTAGCTATCGGTGCCTGTTGTATATAGGTAAGCCGTGTCAGAGCTCTACTGGACGGCTTGAACAACTCTGACACTACGGTAACCACTGACCATACGACAAAGTAAGAAATATCACAAATGAAAGTTATTTATTTAAGGATTAAAAAAATGTGATAATACGCGTGTGGCACGGACGGACTTAGTATTTTATTTTATTGTATTTCACTATGTCTATTTAGGAACTGCCTTGTGAGCTTGACAAGTACGAGTGTATGTTAATACGCAAGTGCTGAACAAAATCCATTATTTTAAAGTTTTCCAACTCACCTAAAAGTAGATAATAATAATAATATCTAGGGACAATGTCACACAGATCATCCTAGCCCCAAACTAAGCAAAGCTTGTACTATGGGTTCCAAGTGACGATACACATACTTATATAGATAGATAAATACTTATATACATAGAAAACATCCATGACTCAGAAACAAATATTCGTGCTCATCACACAAATATTTGCACTTACTGGGATTCGAACCCAGGACCACCAGCTTCGTAGGCAGGAGCACTACCAACTAGGCTACGGTGATCGTAGACGTATCTATTTTATTTATTTATTTATTTTTATTTATTTATTTTTGGCTTACCAACAGTAACTTATACTAATACATATGAAATAGTCAGTACACAGAACAAATTCCAGTATAGTTCCCTCTTATAGGCAAGCACCACAAGCTCAATATAAATAATGTGAGGTACAATTCTTAATTAAACTAAAATAACTAAACTAAATAACAATCTACAATAAAATAAGAAAACATAAATTAAAAAAAAAAACAAACATTTTGCGGCAATGATGAACAATGTCAGAATAATTAAATTAAATTGAATGTAAATTATAAAGTTAAAAATTAAGCGTAATCAAAATTAACATTGAACAAAATTAAAATGTCATGCTAGTGTTAAGAATATGTTTACGAAATGAATTGAGTGTAACAGCGTGCACATCAACAACGTCGCTGCAACCGTTTAAGAGTTTGCACAGCCGTGGGATTGGGGAGTTAGCTCCAAAGACGGTTCTTCTGAGTGGTGGGTAAAAAGGTGTAATTGGGGCACGCGGAATTCTGGCAGGAACTCTATATCTTATTCTCGCTAAAAGAGGTGGACAGTCAATTTTATGCCGTAATAATTTATATGCAAAAAGAGCATCAATTACGTTTCTGCGTTTTTCTAAAGACGAGATATTAAAGTGCGCTAGCCTCCCCGAATATGATATTATCTTTTTATTTAGACCCGAGGAGTAGGCTAGGTGCCAGAGAAACCGTTTTTGAATTCGCTCCAGTCTTAGGACATGAGATGCATAGTGCGGCCGCCAAACAGTGGAACAATATTCCAAGCTACTACGTACAAGGCAGTTATACAGAATAACTTTAGTTTTTGCACTTCGGAAATTCCTGATATTCCGCAACACGAATCCCAGCATTTTAGACGCTTGCAAAACAATACATTCCTGATGTGGCACAAATGTAAGTTTCTCATCAAATGTTACTCCTAAATCCTTTATTTCTTTCACTTTTTGAATAATTTCAGTTCCAATACGATAGGTAGTTAGTAATGGATGTATTTTCCTTGTAAAGCATACGTGATAGCACTTTTTAACGTTTAATGACATATGATTATCTTTGCACCATTTCATAAGACGATCAAGGTCATCTTGGAGCAGTTTGGAGTCTTCATACGATTCTATTACCCTACAGAACTTCAAATCATCGGCGTACATAAAACATTTGGAGAAGTGAAAGCTGTTGAGGATATCATTGATAAAAAAATTAAAAAGGACTGGCCCGACGTGGGACCCTTGTGGCACTCCTGATGTGATATTGTACGTATCAGATTGGTAGCAATTAACTGCCACAAAGAAACTGCGACCTCCCAGGTAAGATCTAAACCAGTCAAGAAGGGTGCCCGTAATTCCATAGGCAGATAACTTGTTCAGAAGCAATTTATGTGGGACCCGATCGAATGCTTTGCTTAGGTCACAGTAAATAGCATCTATCTGCTTGCTAGCATCTAATGACTCTACCAAGGATTCTGTAAAAGTGATTAAATTAGTACATGTTAATCTAGCACTAACAAACCCATGCTGGGAATCACTAAGGTGAAGACTGAGGTGGGATTGAATTAAGGGGCAGATCAAAGATTCAAAGACCTTAGCAAATACAGGTAAAAGAGATATAGGCCTGTAGTTTAATACATTGTCCTTGGCACTAGATTTATGAATTGGCACTACTTTCGCTCTTTTCCAAGCATCTGGGAAAATGCCGCTGGAGAGAGACTTGTTAAAGATTACTGTTAATGGTGTTGCAAGTGCCGAGGCACACATAGATATGAAAATGGGTGGAATGCCGTCGGGACCAGCACCCTTATAGTGGTCCAGTGACTTTAGTTTGTGAACTAAGGACTCCTCCTCTATAACCGGTATCGTCAGAGCCAGACCGTAGTTATTAATTTCATTTAAATAAGTTGACGGAGTTATGTGACCATTAGGCTCCATATCACCAAACACTGACGAGAAGTGCTTTGCAAACATATCACATATCTTAAATCCATCCGAGGTTGTCTCGTAACTATCCGTCATTGCAGCAGGAAATGAGCTAGCGCCACCTCTTTTCGTTTTTACATGGGACCAAAAAGCTTTAGGGTTTTTCGCGAGATCCGCTTCCAATTTACGGTGATAGTCGTTATAGCGTAGAGTGGCGAGGGCGGAGCATCGCTTGCCAAGTATAGTAAGTTCGAGTCTGTCCATGGGGTTTTTAAACAGTTTATATCGTTTCCTTACTTTTGCCTTTTCATTGAGAGTTCTTATCAAACTTTTATCTACCCCATTACTAGTATATTTTCTTCCCTAAACCACTTCATTAGAGACCCGTGTCGAGCTAAAACAAAGCTAAATAAAGCAGGAACATAAAGGCAAAGCCAAAAGTAGCACATACCGTTATTAACTTTACGAGCAGTCCTGCGGCGTTTTTATTACGCAGATAGTATAGAAATAAACGATCGGTTGCTACGTACCGTAACCGTACTTGCTTTATAAAAGGGACTTTTACCGACTATAGTGTTACAATTTCATTGGCACGTGTGGCGCAGTGGTTTAAATAGTTGCCTTGCTACTAACTTAGTACGTCTAGGTCTTCCCCCTGTCTTATAAAAAAAAAATATATTTTGTCGATGAAAATTCCCGCTTTTTATTTTTAAAGTTAGTTAGTTTCCGCTAGGGGCGCGGCTGCTAGTCAATGTACGGAGAAAACTGAAAGTTCCAACGAGCAAGTAAACTATACGAATTTGTGGTAGACCTGCAGTACGTCTATCAGGATTGTCTATAGTTTAGTTCTCGATGAAAATTCCCGCTAATTAGCATAAAAATTTAAAGTGAGTTAAAGTTTCCGCTAGGGGCGTTGCTAATCAATGTACGGAGAAAAAGTTGTAGTTCGTAGACTTTGTCGAGTTCGATCCCACCATTGGATATATATTTTGCATCACACAAAGTTTCATCCCGGGTAGGTAACGAACCCACAACCTCTGGTTTAGAAGTCAGGAACCTGTAACTAACCATACTGGCTCGTCACGTTGAGATTATTCACATATCCTTCGTCCAGCTAATCGTACTATAATTTAGCTGGCGTGTTGCAAAATATCTTTTAAATGAAACAAAATATAACAACTGATTTATAGTATTTTAATTCGTATTATGCCTGATTATCAAATTTAGACTAATCGATGCAAATATGTGTGGAACAAGCTTAACATTAGTTCAATTATCGTAATAATTTACATATAGGGACATCACTAGATACTAAAAAGATTAGTCCCTTCTCTAATCTTGAAATCGACCAATGGGAACAGTTATAGGATTACCGGGAAAAATGATGGTTTCACAAAACAGCTACTTATTATTCATATACAATAATGGATAATGTATTAATAAATTTATATGTGTAATATAATACTAACTGTCGTTTTGATAGAAGATTAACTATTTATTTTTATGTGATTATGCAGATTACATTTATTTAATTAATGAGACTGACCGGATGTGGCATCATTGACGACGCATTTTGGGAAGATGGAGAACTGTAAAGAGAATGGCGGCGCTTCGCGCCAGACGCTAACGAAAGAAAAAAGTGGTTTCAGAAGTTTTAAGTGTGGTTTCAGGAGTCCTATAGAAGATTTAGAAGCGAGCGTCGTTTCTGGTGTAATTAGAGTGGAGGATCTGCTGAATGTTGGTTGTATCATTTGTTTTAAAGGAGAGATAATGGAGGAAGCGTCACCTCGTGTTGGTAAGCTTTGAAAACAGGTGAGACTTTGTTACTTTTATTTACAATGTTACATTATTACGTATGCTCGGTAACTTTAGTTGAGTCTAGATGGTAAAACAATTCTATTCTCATTCACGGATATGTTGGGATGAATGGGAATGATGTCCCAAAGTTGTATTACTCATGTATTTATAAGACAAATACTTTAAAAACTAATTCTATGTTTAATCTAACTAGACGATAGAACCAGAATTATATCTATTATTGAATGAAAGCTATCAATGTTAGATAGTAATTAATATAATAACTTTAATTAAAAGTTCCTGAATTATTAACTGGGTTAATAGCAGTTAACTATTTACCTGATGTTAAATCCCTTATAGGGTTAGTTTTGAATACATGTACTATCAGTGGAAGAGAAAACTGATGTCTTGTTTGTTTAAGACCGGTCACTGACAGTCTTATTTAGTTCTCTATGGAAGATAGTAGAGGCTATTCTACAACAGCAAACATGACGTGCTGTGTTTAGGATTAACCGGAAATATTAAGTTTCATAATGATGTCTTGGTACTTAAGGCTGGCCGGCAAAGCAGTCTTCAAAGGGTCTATGGAAGATTTAGTAGAACCTTTACAAAAGTTCCAATGATGTTATTATGCAACATCTCTATCTACCATGTTGAAGATCAAGAGATCATTGATTTTTGACAAGAATCACAAATGATTTAATAACACACCTTCAAAGTATTGATTATACTAATATTGACTCAGTTAATAGTCATATAAGTGGTTCCAATTAGAATCATATGCAGATTTTCTTACTGATATTGAATGCTTTCATATCTAGCGGTCATTACTTGGGTAATGAATACAAAGAACTAAATCTTCACAAGTGATACAAGATAGTATTCCTTGAGCAGATGACTCAAATAATAATAATACAATGATGAAGTATTATTATGGGTTGACTTTGTTAACAGTCAAACCAGTGGTTGCGATTAGAACCATTTTCAAATTAACTTGCTTATATTGAATAAGCTTTCTGAAGATATTACAACATTGGTGAATCCAAGAAGTTACTTATGACAAATTAAGGCTTCTGCGTTATTACATAAGGTTAATTATAAATATTATCCATATATAAATGTTTTCCTTGATATTATATATATATATTATGAACTAGATTCATATATATTTTTGTAATAAATAAGTAAAGGTTAGAGTAGTCAAAAGATTAAGCCCTCTCATGTCTCTTGTTTTCAAAGGACATTGACTATGACTAACAACCCACACAGACCTTTCTGTAATTAGAATAAAAGAGTACCCATATTAAGGACAATTGTTGTCCAGAGGCGGAGGAAGTCTTGACCCTATGGAGCCGGAGACTACTGTATAATCGCGGGGAGATTTGGGCGAGTACCATAGCCGCAAATAAAATAATATTGAATATTATGATATTCTAGTATAATCTACAAACAAGCTAGAATAATCTAGAAAAGATATAAAGTCAATCTCAACAATATTTTAAGGAAAACATATATACTATGGATGAATTAAACTATTATATTTCAAGATGTGTGAATTAAAACAAACAATTCATTTAGGAAACATACATATAATCTAATTAGACAATATCAACAAGACATTCATTCAATAGGACTTATTAAATAACATAATATCCTTTTATGAAAATAAGTTATATTCCAATAAGAAGTAGTATGAAACCTTTATGTTTATCAGAGAAATTATAGAATTAAAACTACATATTTATGGTCCTATATATGAAAATAAAGTTCTAATAAGATTTTAGATACCATTGTGGTAATTAATTTAGGGTAAACTAGGCTTCATTAGTTCTGTCACTCTTGTACAATTACCTCAAGTTTAGAAAGTTTATTTATGATTAGGATAAAGTTAATTTAGGATTGATTGGTTTGTTCTCCTTTTCAAAAAGTTCTTGGTTTACTATGTGCAACATAGGTTCCTACCATACTAGACGAATCACTGGCCAATTTAAATCAACTTGTTTCAATCATATCCAGCAAGAATATAAACTCATGATTTAAGTTAAGAAAATTTAGGATCATATTAGTATCAAGGCCTATTCCTTATTAGACACATAAGAGTAAGGTTCAGTTAAATATTAAATTGTATGCCGTTAGTTAGGATGACCAGGTATAGCGATAGGGAACACTTCAAATAAAAGAATATAGAATAAGGGGGGTAGGGTGGGTAGTTACATAATTGGTGGCGCCGTTTACCAGGATAAATAGGCTTTATGTTAATTAGTATTTTCAGTAATTTATATATAAAGTTAGATAGAAAAGTGTTTATGCTGGTTTGATTGAATTATAGGTTACAAGATGCAGTTCTTAGCTGCACATAATTGATGACGTGAGAAAGGATATTGAAAGGAGAAACAGACAAATCAATTACTTAAAAACTAAATTTATTTCTAATCTTGAGAATTCATTAGTAGTAGCAGTTCATGCAGGTGTATCTCTGGTAGTTGTAGAATGAGGTTAACAATCTCAGTACTTGTTATAATAACTGAAAGAAAATAATCAAATTATTAGAGATATAAATAAGTCAACTAGTAGTAAAATAATAAATTAAGTTATAGGAAAATCAATTAGAATTATTATATAATTAGTGATATAGTAGAAGGTATGGTAGATATATTCCACAACAAGTTTCTGTTTAAGCTGTTGTGAAAGGATATAATGAGATAAAATCACATGATGTTACTATAGGCATTGTAACATTTAATTTCTCAATATTTTAACATAATATTATTTCAATAAATTGTTTCTTTCAAGTACTTATGAAACAAAATCACTTCCTTTATAGATAATGCCATGAGGTGGGTCATTCATTTGGTTATTTAGAGAAGCAAAATTCATATAGTATTTACAAATTAAATACTGTCATCAAAGTCCTATACTCATTATTTAATGTAGTGATATACTATATAACTTTTGTTTATTTTTAGGTAGATACTAGATAGATTAACATAATAGGCTATGGTAACTATTGACCATCAGGTGATACCATTAATAAAAATACTGCTGGTTTACTGAGACAGCTAATTCTTAGGTTGTATCATTGTAATTAATTAATAGCAAACTTCTTTTGAAGTCCGTTAAAAACTGAGTTTGATCATGAAACTGTCAACTTCTATGATCAAATAAATTAATAAAAATAGGTTATTTTGAATTATTGATAGGAGAAAATATCAAATGCAGATATTAAAAGAAAAGTCAAGTAATAAATTAAATGTATCAATTTAAATAGGTGAATTGAGTTTGAGATTCAGGATAACTATTAGAATTCATTATAGTTGTGGGTTCAATTCCTGCATATATATAATGACAAGTAAGTTATGATTTAAAGTCTTTAATTCTCATAAGAACATGGTTCAATTACAATGAGTTCAAAAGGGTACATGGTAGTTAGTGATAAATCTAACATGAGTTATAATAAATAAATAAATTAGGATAACAATTTAAAATAATATAGTTACACTTAATAAATCAATATATACAACTAATATATTTAGATGTTTATGTTTATTATATCGTTAAATTAGGGTATTTAAAATTAATGTGTACTGAATGTATAAACCTACTAGTGGCACAGCGGTTAAGACAGTCTGTCACTTTGTGTTTTGGGCTCGATTCCCACACATGGCTACTATTTGAGTGATCCATAATTAGTTGTTTTGAGTCAGGATTTACTTTGTGTTTTGGGTTCGATTCCCACACATGGCTACTATTTGAGTGATCCATAATTAGTTGTTTGGGTCAGGATTTACTTTGTGTTTTGGGTTCGATTCCCACACATGGCTACTATTTGTGTGATCCATAAATAGTTGTTTTGAGTCAGGATTTATATGGTGTTCATGTGTGAACATTATACATGAATGTTGGTCCTTTATTTGTTACAAAGTTTTATTAACCAAAAGGATATATATACGTTTTAAATGTTTGGCATTGAGTTAGATTAAATAGTTTAGTTTTATATATAGATCCTTAGTTTTGTTATAATAATCATAATGAAATAATCCTTGTGTTATATTATTTATTTTTGTTTGAAGTGACTTTAAGTCGGATTCTAATGTAGTTCCTCAAACTACAATGGTAGAATTGAAATGAAGAATCAAGGAGTTGTATTTTATTATATGTTAAGTTAATACAATGTGCAGTTTGCAACTTTACTCAATGCTTCTAGGATTATAGATCTAATACTGGGTTCGATTCCTATGCAGAAAATGAAACTTTTGTGAGTGTGATTATACTTGAGTGTAAGTAAATAAGTTTTAATTTGTTACAAGTTTTATTAACCCAGATACAAGTTTCAACACTGAGTCAATTTATAGAGCCTAGTTTGGTGTATAGAATCTTTACTTAGGTTATAATAATCATAATGATATCATCATAATTACTTATATTTTGTTTTAAGTGACTACAAGCCGGTATCTAATGTAGTTCCTCAAACTACATTGGTAGAATTTAATTAAGGAGTATTATATTATTATCTGTAGTTTATACAGTATGCAGTTTGCAACTTATCTCAGTGTTTCTAGGATTAACATATTGATGAATAACATTTTATCAAATAGTGGGTTCGATTCCTACAAAGAAAGAATGAAACTTCTGTGAGTGATAAGTATTTATTTAAGAGTTTAGATGTTCCTTGTGTCAATGCTATAACATTCTCTATGCATAAGGATATTGTAAGTGTATAATAAAATAACAAAGATGTTAATAAATACTTCATAATAGTATCAAAAGAAATGCTTACCCGATGATGTTTATACATTTGTTGTTTAGTAGCACTGATCTTGACAATAAATAATTTTGTCATATAAACCTCTTTACATTTAGAATATAGTATTCTGAAAATAAGATAATAGAGAGGTTAGGAAAGCAGCATGTTGTTAGTTACGGTTTTCAAAATAAATTAAAGAAAAATGTTATGGCAATTTTATACAGTAGGTAATTTAAATCAGCTTTGGTAATTTAATGAAATTCAGTTGTCTGGTGGAGCAGTGAAAGCTTCTTAGGCTGATTTTAAGCATTCATAACAAAACCTTAATGAACCAATTCATAAAATAACAATGTAAGTAGATAGTAGTATTCATGGTAAATTTCAATATCACGGGTTAATTAAAGTTATTTAGACACTAGATAGGAAATAAATAAACAATTATGTAGGATCTAGAATATACAAAAGCTTATTCTTTGTTTAGTATTCATAGATATAGGTCACAATTAAAAGTTTTAAAGTATTTTTACTAACCTTAGCTAATTGAGGTTTCTTCTAATGTTCATAGATATACATACAAAACTGAATATAAATTTGTAGGCATTCTTATTCATTCTCTTGATGTAGAATATATAAATAGGAGTAGTTGTAGAATATCACACTGTGCCAAATTCACTTTTGATTATAAAAACATCTGAGTAATATGATCATTTCGATAATTCTTCCACTATATGATCAATTCTAGTACTTCTTGTACAACATCTAGAAACTATGGTTTCTTTTATTATTTTGATGTTGATAATATTTCGCCATGGAGATGTTATACTGCCTTCACAATTAGAATATGGCGCCGTTATCCGTAAATACCTTTGACAACACAGATCTCGAATACTTTCCGTGTACATGTTGCTAGATACGAAATACAGTAGCGGAGTAGTAAGTTGATGTTTCGTATAACTCAATAGGTAAATACGTAAATCTAATCAAAGTGCAATTGTACAAAATTTGTTTATAGGTACATTTGTACTAGATAGAAATAAAGTATATCTTTGTAAGATTAAATATTACGATCGATTGTTTTGAAAAAAAATAAGGTTATCTATTTTGACATGTCAGAATAATGTTGCCAGTTTTGGAACAAATATTCGGTATGATTTTAGATGTTATTACGTAAGGTGACAAATTTTATGAAAAGATGAGATATTGACATACAGGAGATTTCTTAGGATTTTAAAGAGAATTACTGACAGAAATTGGTAGTATAAAGGTGTTGATAAATTAATAGGTAGAGTAATGAGGTAAATAAAACTTCTATAAATCTCTGTTTCGTCTGAAAGATTTAATGTGAAAAAGAAAAGAAACTCTCGTTTCAATTTAAAATCAATAAGTAGATCCAATAATTATTTTTGTGATAATATTATTAGCAAAGTAAGTAGTATTGCGAGTTCAGGAACTAATTTTACAAATTTCATTACTAACAATTTCCGAAAATATGTATGAAGACGTTCCTTCGAATTAATTTTAGTTTGTAATTTATGCGAACCTTGACAATCCATATATATTTATTATAATTACACATTTTAATTCGGGATTGGTATCAATATTAGAAAATCATTAAGTTAGTATGTAGTTGATAATAAATCCTTTTCAACCTGAGTAGGATATTTTGAGGTTTTGGAATGGGTATTCTATCATGAATTGCATCTAGAATATGTATAGCTTTAAATTTGAAAACAGTGTGGACCGAGTCTAAGGTTAGCATATTGCAAACCATTAAATAATATTAAATATTAGGTAAATAAACAACGGCGTTTTCCGGCTGATATGATGATGATGAAGTAAACAACCATTATACGGGTTGATTATTTTATTTAGGTAAATAGAGATTGAAAAGTCTAGCGGGGGAAGAGAATAATTTCTCATTAGTGTAGTCGGTGTTCACACAATTATATTACAATGTATATTGGCAATTCACGCGGTACTATTTTATAAGCTAGTTTATATATAATAATTAACACAAAGAGCAGTACTACAGTAGATACGAAATAACATATTGTTATATCATAACAGTTTTGGAATTGTTATTTATGTGAAATAGGAACAGGCGAGCATGAAATAAATAAATAAATTAAAGATAAATGTTTAAATATATGTTTGAAATTATCAGATACATACGCATGGAAAAATGGTTTGACACCCAAATCAGAGTGGGATTAAAAACGACGTATAGTCAAGTATAATACGAAAAATTCTTTGAAATATATATACATGCATATGTGTAACAAAAAAAAGAAAATAAAGGTTATATACTTATATGTATGTTTAGAAGTTATATTCATGTGAGGAGGCAATACCTACTATTGGAAATTATTCGTTACCTCTGGCTCAAACGGGTTTGGTTATATTTAAAGTTGAGTGCAAAGACATGAAAGTTAAGTCTGTGAATGTTGAGGAAACAAATATTAGGTACTTTGACATTGACTTTGAACCACAATATGACTGACAAAAAACTTAGTGAGGATATGTAAGGGCTTTAAATTGAGGCAAATTCCAGAGCTAGAGGTTGGTTAATTTGAGTTGGGACTTGGAAACGATATACAATATACAAACGACCTTTTATGATGTATTTTGGTGTCAGGATAGTATGCAATTATTACCAAGTTGTATTTTGGTCTCATGAAAGGTCCATACTGCACAAGAAGCTAAATGCTATCAAATCGACTTTACACTGCACATCTAGTCTTATTTGTGGGTTTGTCTTCGTGAATTAGGGTTTGCATTGTAAGTTTGTGTATCTATTGGATTATGCTCACGAAAATTTTGGGTTCTCCGAGGAAAAGTGCATGCGGGTCTCCGGAGTGGTATTAAATGACTCTTAACGGAGAACTGATGTATTTTGAACGCTTGACTCACAACCAAGTACTTCTTGAGGATTTAAATGGCTTGTGTGTTTAATTCATGGGTATGCGAGACAGTGTATATAAATCAACATTTCTGATTTGCGGGGATTATCTACAAGTGGACTCATTTTACTCACACATCAAAGCTGCACTTCCAGTTTCAACTCTAATAAACTAGAATATTTAAATTTATTTTGTTCAAATTACTTTATCAAGTTATAGGGACCAATTTTCCTCATGTTAGACTGGGTTTAAGTTTAACATTTGAAAAATTGAGCGGGGGAGCTGTAACTAACCATACTGGCTCGTCACGTTGAGATTATTCACATATCCTTCGTCCAGCTAATCGTACTATAATTTAGCTGGCGTGTTGCAAAATATCTTTTAAATGAAACAAAATATAACAACTGATTTATAGTATTTTAATTCGTATTATGCCTGATTATCAAATTTAGACTAATCGATGCAAATATGTGTGGAACAAGCTTAACATTAGTTCAATTATCGTAATAATTTACATATAGGGACATCACTAGATACTAAAAAGATTAGTCCCTTCTCTAATCTTGAAATCGACCAATGGGAACAGTTATAGGATTACCGGGAAAAATGATGGTTTCACAAAACAGCTACTTATTATTCATATACAATAATGGATAATGTATTAATAAATTTATATGTGTAATATAATACTAACTGTCGTTTTGATAGAAGATTAACTATTTATTTTTATGTGATTATGCAGATTACATTTATTTAATTAATGAGACTGACCGGATGTGGCATCATTGACGACGCATTTTGGGAAGATGGAGAACTGTAAAGAGAATGGCGGCGCTTCGCGCCAGACGCTAACGAAAGAAAAAAGTGGTTTCAGAAGTTTTAAGTGTGGTTTCAGGAGTCCTATAGAAGATTTAGAAGCGAGCGTCGTTTCTGGTGTAATTAGAGTGGAGGATCTGCTGAATGTTGGTTGTATCATTTGTTTTAAAGGAGAGATAATGGAGGAAGCGTCACCTCGTGTTGGTAAGCTTTGAAAACAGGTGAGACTTTGTTACTTTTATTTACAATGTTACATTATTACGTATGCTCGGTAACTTTAGTTGAGTCTAGATGGTAAAACAATTCTATTCTCATTCACGGATATGTTGGGATGAATGGGAATGATGTCCCAAAGTTGTATTACTCATGTATTTATAAGACAAATACTTTAAAAACTAATTCTATGTTTAATCTAACTAGACGATAGAACCAGAATTATATCTATTATTGAATGAAAGCTATCAATGTTAGATAGTAATTAATATAATAACTTTAATTAAAAGTTCCTGAATTATTAACTGGGTTAATAGCAGTTAACTATTTACCTGATGTTAAATCCCTTATAGGGTTAGTTTTGAATACATGTACTATCAGTGGAAGAGAAAACTGATGTCTTGTTTGTTTAAGACCGGTCACTGACAGTCTTATTTAGTTCTCTATGGAAGATAGTAGAGGCTATTCTACAACAGCAAACATGACGTGCTGTGTTTAGGATTAACCGGAAATATTAAGTTTCATAATGATGTCTTGGTACTTAAGGCTGGCCGGCAAAGCAGTCTTCAAAGGGTCTATGGAAGATTTAGTAGAACCTTTACAAAAGTTCCAATGATGTTATTATGCAACATCTCTATCTACCATGTTGAAGATCAAGAGATCATTGATTTTTGACAAGAATCACAAATGATTTAATAACACACCTTCAAAGTATTGATTATACTAATATTGACTCAGTTAATAGTCATATAAGTGGTTCCAATTAGAATCATATGCAGATTTTCTTACTGATATTGAATGCTTTCATATCTAGCGGTCATTACTTGGGTAATGAATACAAAGAACTAAATCTTCACAAGTGATACAAGATAGTATTCCTTGAGCAGATGACTCAAATAATAATAATACAATGATGAAGTATTATTATGGGTTGACTTTGTTAACAGTCAAACCAGTGGTTGCGATTAGAACCATTTTCAAATTAACTTGCTTATATTGAATAAGCTTTCTGAAGATATTACAACATTGGTGAATCCAAGAAGTTACTTATGACAAATTAAGGCTTCTGCGTTATTACATAAGGTTAATTATAAATATTATCCATATATAAATGTTTTCCTTGATATTATATATATATATTATGAACTAGATTCATATATATTTTTGTAATAAATAAGTAAAGGTTAGAGTAGTCAAAAGATTAAGCCCTCTCATGTCTCTTGTTTTCAAAGGACATTGACTATGACTAACAACCCACACAGACCTTTCTGTAATTAGAATAAAAGAGTACCCATATTAAGGACAATTGTTGTCCAGAGGCGGAGGAAGTCTTGACCCTATGGAGCCGGAGACTACTGTATAATCGCGGGGAGATTTGGGCGAGTACCATAGCCGCAAATAAAATAATATTGAATATTATGATATTCTAGTATAATCTACAAACAAGCTAGAATAATCTAGAAAAGATATAAAGTCAATCTCAACAATATTTTAAGGAAAACATATATACTATGGATGAATTAAACTATTATATTTCAAGATGTGTGAATTAAAACAAACAATTCATTTAGGAAACATACATATAATCTAATTAGACAATATCAACAAGACATTCATTCAATAGGACTTATTAAATAACATAATATCCTTTTATGAAAATAAGTTATATTCCAATAAGAAGTAGTATGAAACCTTTATGTTTATCAGAGAAATTATAGAATTAAAACTACATATTTATGGTCCTATATATGAAAATAAAGTTCTAATAAGATTTTAGATACCATTGTGGTAATTAATTTAGGGTAAACTAGGCTTCATTAGTTCTGTCACTCTTGTACAATTACCTCAAGTTTAGAAAGTTTATTTATGATTAGGATAAAGTTAATTTAGGATTGATTGGTTTGTTCTCCTTTTCAAAAAGTTCTTGGTTTACTATGTGCAACATAGGTTCCTACCATACTAGACGAATCACTGGCCAATTTAAATCAACTTGTTTCAATCATATCCAGCAAGAATATAAACTCATGATTTAAGTTAAGAAAATTTAGGATCATATTAGTATCAAGGACTATTCCTTATTAGACACATAAGAGTAAGGTTCAGTTAAATATTAAATTGTATGCCGTTAGTTAGGATGACCAGGTATAGCGATAGGGAACACTTCAAATAAAAGAATTTAGAATAAGGGGGGTAGGGTGGGTAGTTACAAACCCTAACCACTAAACCAATAGACCAGTCAGCCTATCTTTTCTGATTTCTTCTCCGTGGCTTGGACGTATATCACCCCCAAGCTCCAGACTGCACATGTGGCACAGGGGTTAAGACAGTCGCCTCGGCACTTCGTATCCCGAATTCAATACCCTCGCAGTACAGCTATTTGTGTGGCCCATACATAACTGTTCTGAGTCTGTATGTAGGTACTTTGTGTCCGTTAATTAATTTGTTAAGTACCCACACACACACACACACGCACACACAAACACACAGGGATTAATTTTGCTAGTGCGGGCGTTGTCTTTAATAAAAATGAGAACGAGTTTGCTTTAGGCCACACGACTGAAGTAAAACTTAGATATATGAAACGTAACTGGCAATGAGAGAAAGAAAATATGTGCTCCCACCTCTCTCTCTTGTCCCTACAGTAATATACGAAAGGTAACTCTCTCTCTCTCTATCTTCACTAACTTATATCTCATTCTCAAAATCAGTCGCCTCTTTATCACATTTTTCGTAACGCTCTTGTCACGCATTCACTAGCTTACTCCCCAGGTTGAGCATGCGTAAAGAAGTTTTACTTCAGAAAAAACTAAGTGTTTTTCGTGCCAGAAGAATCTCCGTTACATTTTTTTAGTCCAACCTGGGATTGGAACCCAAGACTTCATTCATCATCATCATCATCATATCAGCCGAAAGACGTCCACTGCTGGACAAAGGCCTCCCCCAAAGATCTCCACAATTGCCGGTCTTGTGCTGTTCGCATCCAGCAGTTTCCAGCGACCCGCACAAGATCATCGGTTTCACAAGACTTCATTATCTGCGATTAAACAAGCTCTGTAGCATGTTTAATCGCAGCTCGAAGCTGTCTTCGAGCTACCTAGGAGATGGTCACATACATACATAAATAAGTTCCTAATTTATTAATTTGTAGGTAGTCACCCATTCGTTAGTATATTTACTTGTACTACACAAACCGATCTTACTGCTTACACAATAAAGACGTTTTCTAGATCGAAGTGTTTCTACCGATATGAGATTACCTACTAAACTTACCACCAATAATAATATATGGAATTGATGTAAATAAATATCCAATTTTCTGAGGCAGGCATCTGTCTGTAATACGTCAAGTATAATATTGACATGCGATATTCCTTGAACTTTTATCTGGAACCATCCAAATGTTCGAGAATTTTCCGCTACATTAAATCCCATCATAAATTTGCCATTTAGGTTATTCTACCAACAGAGATAGAACCATTACTATCATTTAACTAATCAAGATTTCCTTTATTTACAACGAACAGAAATAGGTATTTAGTTCTTCTTAACTCCCTACACAAAGAGAGGGTGTAAGTTTAAAGACTATGTCTGTGTGTCTTGTCTTTCCAATCTTGTACAGACGTCAGCACATCCAGCTACCCCTAATCTATCAAATTTCGTTTATAGTTTTTCAACTTTATCACAAAAGCATAAGGGTCACTTTCAATTGGGGAAATTTGACAGATTGGGGTAGCTTGATATGCTGGCGTCTGTACAAGCGTGTCTATATGTCGGATATTTCCAAAACTTATGTACCGATTTCAATGCGGTTTTCAAGGGTTCCTTAGGCAAGAAGGTACCGTTTTAGTTTTGCCATCCCGTTCCGTTTGTCTGTTCGCCGCTTACGCTAAAATCTCTTAAAACCGGTGTTCCTACTCTGCCAAATCGAAATGCCAAATAATCAAATATTAATTGAATGTAATTGATCGAACTATAAATCGAATGTATAAATACTTTCTCTTTTGCTTTAAAGACTACCCTGTGTCGTAAACATATAGTTGATGGACAGGAAGTACACCGAGGCTCAGAACAACAAAGAGGTCACACAAATAACTGTCCTGTGCGGGAATCAAACCCGAGACACTACGTGGCGAGGCGACGACAAACTCGAACCTTCATAATATCGAATGGTTAATGTGTCGAACATTTGCTACTAGAAAAGAAGCGAATGTTCGACGGCTATCCAACATGACCGCGGCGTAATCAGGCGCAGAATGGACAGCTATAAGTGCTCTATGAGGCACGCGAGTGTAACACCGCCAACCTCCGGGTTTCTACTGAGTGTGTGTTGCCAGGAAACGAATTACCCAGGTACCCCATTATCGGCGATAATTTAAGCTATCGTCCGATCATCGAGGCAGTCAATGAAGGATAACTCTGGTGTCGAATAAGAATTTTTTTCTTCGTAATTTTTATCGGAACTGAGGGATTATTATTTTACTTTCAGGGTTACACGTTTCTTAATTGACTAAAAATAGTTTTAGAATTTAACATAAAAACAGCTTGAAATAAAGTTCTTAAACAAAAAGGATACCTTAAATCCGAAATATAATCCCTTTCTCGTAAATCTCGTATTTAGGGGATTAGGGAAATTAAAATGAACTTATTTTTATAATAAATCTAGTATAAAATTAGGTAAGCAACTTTTTCCGCGTTTACTTTAGGATAAGGTGATAGATTCAATTTATTCCGGCGTATTGTTTTTTTACATGAGTCATCTTTCAACTGTATACGTCCTCTAGGTTGTTATTTAAGTGTCACACAGGAACCTAAAACTTAGCCGGGATAAAAAAAGTGTTTTTTTTTATAGTCTGGGTTATAAACTATTTGTGCGTTGAATTTAATCCAAATCCGTTCAGCCGTTGATGCGAGATTGAATGAAATAAGTATGCGAATGGGAATGACAATTCTGTGAACAAATCGGAGTTGTTCTCAAGAAAGGCCAGGGGGCTACCGGCTAAGTTGCCGAACATCGTTATAGTGATCGGCATTCAAATAAATAAAGGTTAAAATGACTTAATCAATTAAATTACATGATCATATGTGACGTCATAAATGGTCCGGAATCGATTTCCAACGTCGAAGCCGATTTAACGATTGATTAATTTTTCAAAGCTACAATGGGGCCCACAAATCACGATGTTCGGGGACTTAGTCGGTAGACCCCCAGGTCACATGTACCCTAAACCGGTGAGTATGTATGAAGAATATAATAATAGTAAACGAGGCAAAGGAGATGTGCAAAGATGGTGACAAATGGAAATCCGTAGTCTCTGCCTACCCCTCTGGGAAACGGGCCTGAGTATGTATGAACTGGGGTAATGGTAGGGGGGTGGCGGATGTGTATTGTTACTTATAGTCAATAAGAGAATAACGATTATAAATTGTCTTTTGAACAATCCTTAAGAAAAAATATGCCATTTTCTCTTACGGATACACTTTTTGTATCTATTTATCACTGTGAATCCGCTGTTTTCAGCTAAGAAAATCTCTCGTTGGATTGTAATGTTTATTTACTCTCAGATTAAAGTTGAATCTGTCTTGTGATAAATTTAAGACCCGATCAAAAAATAAAAATAACTACAAGGAAAATTTGACTTTATTTCGTCCTATTCGGTTTAAAATCATAAATTTTTTTTAAGAAGAGTTCTGTCACTATCGTAGTACCTATTAGTGTTTAATTTATGCGGGTACATGTATAAATAGACCATATAGAGTTTAATTAAAACGCAGCACAGTTGCTTTCAGTTCTCTTATACCAAAGGAGGTTGATATTATTAGGGTTCCGTAGCCGAAGGGTGCTGACGGAATCCTATTACGTACTAAACCACTGCCCCGTCCATCCTTTTGTCAGTCGGCTGTATCTTATACACAGGTAGGTAGGTAGACAGTAGACATTTTTATAAAGTGTGTATTTCTCTTAACGTTACAAAAAAAAGTTATAAATAATGTATAAATAATACTCGTCATGGTTAGTGCTTAATATCTAATGTTAATGTTAGTCAAGTTAGTAAAGGTTAGCGCAATAGCTTTCAATCGAGGCGACAGACCCCCAATATGATCCAATAGTCCTTGGTTTTTGTACGATGGATGATTTTTTAAGATGATAATAATAATCCTTTGTATGCTAGGTGGACTTGCACTTGGCCAGTTATTATACATTCAACCTCCTCTATATTTTCTTGTTTATTATTAAAACGTCTATTAACTACATATATACCTAGTGTTTACTTTCTACATTCACTTCTAGAATCATCATAAAGCACAGAATTCTTCTCATATCTGCTCCAGAAGTTGTCCCACATTCTCATCCTCTGTGCGAATAGGTGGTCTTTCATGGTCATGGCTACATCTATGTCGAGATATGGTCGCGAGCCAGCTTCCACTGGCGTCCAAGTGAAGGGCAACAGCTTTGTCCGTTCAGGAGATGGGTTTCTGGAAATAATTAATGTATTAAAAGTTTACAAAAGTTATCATATACTTGGAAATATAAGCACAGATTTATTAAAAGTATAAATTTCCTGAATAAATAAATAAATATCTTAGGACACCAAATTAAGCAGAGCTTGTATGTACTACGGAAACCAGATAACTGAAATACTACATATACTACTTTTATTTGTAAATACCTACATACTTATATAGATAATTACACTCAGACTCAGGACAAACAGACATATTCATGCTCACAAATATCTGTCCTGGGTGGGAATCGAACCCACAACCTGCGGCGTCCAAAGCAAGCATTTACCAACTACGCCCGTCAGAGAAATATAATAGGTATAGACGCCAGCAATCAAGCTACTCCAATCTGTCAAATTTCCCCAATTGATAGTGAACCTTATGTTTTTGTGAAAATCTATAAAAGAAATTAGAGAGATTGGGGTAGCTGGATGTGTTGGCGTCTGTACGTCCGAAATGATACTCCCTCCAAAAGGATTATCCTCATCCACTTTAGCGTACGGGACGCCAAAGAACATGTTATATCAATTTTCTTCGTTTCGCTTGATAAGTTATTGAAGTTGGAAATAAAATACTCTAACTTGGAAATATAAGCACAGATTTCTTAAAAGTATAATTTTCCTGAATGTTTCATAACTTACCCGTATTTTACGAAATTCGCCCACAATGTTGTCATTCGCTCCCTCATTAACAATTGCTCGTCGCTATTTAACTTAGAGTTCCATTCGAATATATATTTCAGTTCCTCAGTGTGCATAGCTCCAGCCCCCGTAACGTTTTTATGTAAACTTCCCCCTATATACGAGAACAAATATTTATATACCTTCGCGCCCTGTTTTATATATTTATTGACGGATCTTTCCACAGCATGGTTTACTACGAAATCAGACATAAAATCGCTGAGGTTCAGCATTGTTTGTGGGCCAATGTCTTGTTTACCTAAGTAGAACGTCTTAATCATATCACTATCTTCCGTTAAATTGGATTCTTCTAAATTAAAATTCTTCTTTAACTCTTTGTAAAAAATATTCCCTATACTATCGTAATAATCTTGCGGCTGGTTCACGAACATGTATAAGAGTTCTTGGCTGGTGTATCCAATCATGATTGGTTTGTCTTTTATTCTTTTTGGATTATTCAAATGAAAAGGATCATCAATGACAAAGTTGTTGACTCCTTTGAAAGATATTTCTTTGCAAACACATAGTTGTAGACTTATGTTTCGAGTTGCGGACATAAGTGTAACAGGGTCGACTTTTGATAGCACTTCCAAAGCCTTTTTAGTGCTATTTACATCGAAACCCAAGAACTTTGCCAGTTTAATGTCTGCTTTATAATCTGGTTTGACATAAAATCCTTCTACGAAAACTGATCCACTCTGAACAATAGCTTTGTCAAATAACGTCTCATACTTTGAATATAGATGTAAATCAACACCGCCCCCACCATAGCTTTCTCCGGCGATCGTTATCTTCGCAGCATCACCACCAAAAGCTGCTATATTGTCCTTCAGCCATATTAAAGCAGTCATCTGATCTTTTAATCCTTGATTTCCTGGTACTGATGGGTCTTTCAAACAAAAGAAGCCGTAAGGGCCAAGCCTGTAATTCACTGTTACAACAATTATATCATGTTTGACCAAATGTTGGCCACCATATTCGCCAGCACTTCCGAAACCATAACCTCCTCCATGAAACCACACTAATATTGGCCGAAGGTTTGTGGTGCTAGCCGTTTTTGGAACGTATATATTGAGGCGAAGACAATCTATAATTCCAGCATCGCTAAACACAACTTGCGGGCATAAAATAGATGAGTCATTTGCTCGGAATGGTGTTTTAAATTCAGGGTATTCTAAATTGCTCTGTAATAAAAAGAAATACATACCTCATTAAAATGTAGCTAAATACTTCGCGAAGACTGAGATAAGATAAGGTAATTGTTTATTTCACCACAAAACATAAATCAATAACAATAGTAGGTGCGTACAGTTAAATGCAACACATTTTTACATAATAATGAGAGGATATATTTACAGGGAACAAAAGGCTAAACTGGTTATTTTACTGTGTTACTACACCCGTTAACCATGCTCAATTGTTTTATTGACCGAGCTGGTTTTGGTTTAGAAACCGCAATTCAATTGATAAAAGTGGTGGTCTCGTTTCATCGGATGTATCATCATCATCATATCAGCCGACACTGCTGGACAAAGGCCTCCCCCAAAGATCTCCACAGTTGCCGGTCTCACTCTACCAGCATACAGCGGTTTCCAGCGAGCCGCTCAAGATCATCGGTCCATCTTGTAGGGGGCCTGCCCACGCTGCGTCTTCCGGTTCATGGTCGCCACTCGAGAACCTTTCTGCCCGTCGGTTGTATGTATACATTCAAATATATCGAGTATATACATATAAAGATGATATTGTTTTGCTTAGAATCGGGGCCAATATCCGCCACTATCTCTTGCGCAGGCAATAAATACCTATGCCAGCAAATCAAGCTACCCAATCTGTCAATTTCGCCTGGACCTTATGCTTTTGTGATAAAGTTGAAAATCTGTAAAAGAAATTTGAGAGATTGCGGTAGCTGGATGTGCTGGCGTCTGTACGTCCGAATTGATACTCACTCCAAAAGGATTATCCTCATCCACTTTTGCGTACGGGACACCAAAAAACGTATTATATCCATTTTCTTCGCTTCCTATAACAGAACCCTTATTCGTAACTACGGTCACTGATTGTACCACAACGACAAAAACAATTGCGAAAATAAATAAACAACTAGAATCAAACAACGACATTTTAATACGAGCAATAAACGATCACTGAGGAGGAAAATCGAAGTATGACTAAGAAGCTACGCTATGTATGAGTAATGGCTAATCCCGCAGAAATATGGCGAGTGTATGTAAATAAGTAGGTAGGTACCTACTCGTCAATGACATTGTAGAATGTCATTGCCACTTATCAAAATCATTCGGGGTATTTTGAACTTAAATCTTCAAAAATGTTATTGAAACCTTTATATTATTAATTCTTGTACATATTTAATACTGTTTTTATTTACTACTAGGTGACCCGGCGAACTTCGTTCCGCCTAACAGTCGATTCTTAAATTTTTTCGTTTTTTTTTTATAATGATACCTACTTCATTTAATTTCATTTTTACTTTTTGAATTATTTTTCCTTAAATAAACGTAGCGTAAGTTACATCAGCTGCCAATAAAAGTCCCGTCAAAATGGGTCCAGCCATTTTAGAGATTAGCCGGAATAAACAGACAGACAGACAATAATTGTAAAAAATGTTATTTTGGTGTATGTACCGTACATATACATGTAGTAAAAAACGGTTATTTCAATATTACAAACAGACACTCCAATTTTATTTACATGTATGTATGTATGTATGTATAGGAGATGTATAGATTTATGTAGTAAATAGTGAAAAACGGTTATTTCAATATTACAAACAGGCACTCCAATTTTGTTTATATATATAGATTGACAACATTAATTTTTCTGTGACATAATTAATTTAATCTGTGTTAATGCCTTCTTTTGGCATTTAATCCGTAACACCAGCACATCAAGCTACCCCAATCTGTCAAATTTCTCCAATTGAAAGTGAACCTTAAGCTTATGTGATATAGTTGAAAATCTATAATAGAAATTTGACAGATTGGGGTAGCGGGATGTGCTAGCGTCTGTACCTCCTCTAACAGGCTGGGCATGGAGAACCGCACATCTAACACCCTAAAATGTATTAAAAAGTACCTGTGTTTGCAATGAATAAAGTGAAAAATTATTTGTAAACAAAGTCAAAGACCGCAGTAGCGAAATTAATCCATTTATCGCGGGATATTTTACAAGCATGCAATTCAGAGATACTACAACACCCACTGCAACTACATTATTATATAGGCCACAAAAATAGTGGGTCGTGAAACGTGATAGTTACTGAGCAACACTACTAAGATACTCAGTGCTCAAATTTTTTGTTTAAAAAAAAAACTTGTGTACACGCGTTAGAAGTTATACTTCTTAATATACAACTTGAACATAGTTATCAATTTTCATACCACCTAGAACTAACGTCATGCTGTTATTTTTACGATGCGCGCGCATCGTAAAAAATCACTCTCATACATTTTCATACCACCTAGAACTAACTTCATGCTGTTATTTTTACGTTGCGCGCGCACGATGCGCGCGCATCGTAAAAATTCACTCTCATACATTTTCATACCACCTAGAACTAACTTCATGCTGTTATTTTTACGTTGCGCGCGCACGATGCGCGCGCATCGTAAAAATTCACTCTCCACCTCCAATCCACCTAGAACTAACTTCATGCTGTTAAATTTTTTGGTGTCGGTGTGCGCGCGCATCGTAAAAATTCACTCTCATCATTTTTCTCCATCGCGCCAAAAGAAGTACTTCAATAATTTAATGTTTTTTCTCAAACATAACCTGCCGAAATTGTTGTGTTTCTTAATTTAAGTATGGAAGACTGTTTCAAATTATTGCCATCATGGAATCTCCACTAGATTCCAATAAACATTTAACACAAAATGTCAAACGACCAAACTCCTTAGTAGTGTGATAAAGGATTCAATTTGAGTACCTACCTTAAAATCGCGACGAAACTATAATTATGATACGCGAAAGTATATTATAGTTAAGAAACAATAACTGTCTTTTGTTTAAATTTGCTAGTTTTATCTTTCTATCTATCGCCGCGAATCGGGGGCGAGTCGCCAGTAATCAATAAAAGCATGTAAATTCACTTATCGTTGTATCTTGTTACTACGTGTTCTGTGAGCAACATTAATAAATCCATTAGTATCTGAGTTGGAATTTGCATACCATTTTTTTTTTTTTTTTGATAAGGCAGGGGGAATGCTCACGCATGCCACCCGCAAAAAGTGTCTACGGGTGGGTATGTCGGACTCGCACCGACTAAACCTACCTGCCGTGGACTTCTCTTGGCGCCTAATGGGGGAGCCCCGTGAACGCGGGTATGCTGCTCCGGTGCTCCCTTTTGCGCCATGTCCCAGATGTTCGGGACACGTACCCTCGGAGGGTTCTGGTTTGCCCTTCCCAATTGCCGACTCCTGCCAGTCCGGCACAGCGACTGCGCCACAAACAGATCGCTGTCTTCCCGGAGCTGCTTGCACGTGGCGGCAGTAGAGGACACTTCTCTGACTGCCGCCGCAGCCCCGGCATACCATATTTCTTTCTGTACTAATATTTCTCTCATTTAATTGCCTCTATAATACTAGAATTATTCTCGTTCGTTGTTATTCTCGACTATGATGAAATAATTACACAGTATCATTATTTTGTTATAGCGGAATATCCTTATGGAGTCTTTATTTTTTTAAGGTGATATGATTTGCAAGCCACCCACAAAAAGTGTCTGTGGGTGGATTGTCAGACTCGCACCGACTAAACCTTACCTGTCGTGGACTTCTCTTGGCGCCTGATGGTGGTAGCGCCGCCGGGAACGCGGGTATGTTGCTCCGGTGCTCCCCTAATCAATTTCCTTATTATATATCTTTTTTGTTTTTGCTGGATGTTCTCTTCAGACGCTTGTTTCCCATTGACATATGAAGTACCTACGTCGCAAACCGTTGTTAGATTGGTTGTATTGGTACTCTTATTCTGTCTATGCGGAAATGGTTGGTAATTGGCCAAAATCGCAATTCAACCGCAAGAATACTTTCTCCACCAGTCAACCTCTGTTCGGCGCAGACATATTTTCACGCTACTGGCTTTGTGCGGGTTGGCAGACTTAACATGTTATCAAGAACATCTTGGAGAACTCTCAGGCAATTTTCCCCACAATATTTTCCTTCACCAAGAATTTCTTTTTCAATTGCAAGATAATTAATTTCTAGTACAGCCGCCAGCACATCAAGCTACCCCAATCTGTCAAAATTCCCCAATGGAAAGTGAACCTTATGTGTGATTGGTGATAAAGTTGAAAATCTATAAAAGAAATTTGATAGATTGGGGTAGCTCGATGTGCTGGCGTCTGTACAAAGATTTTGACAACCCTAGTAGGGATTTTTCTTTATAAATTACTTCGAAACTTTGTCAACATACTTCGCGTAGAAGGCATCGGGCGCCGCGCGCCGTCCGGCCGCCGTCGGCATTTCACGTGGAAGCCCGGAAAATACACAATTGTGAGTGAGTGTGCCCGGAAAATACAAAATACACAATTGTAAGAAAATATCCTATGTATAAATATTTTGTTAAGAAGTCAATTGAGGTAAAAAACTATAATTTTGCTAAGTAGTAAAGTGTTGAGTTACATTTACGCTTTGTATTGCGAATGATTAAAATTGAAAGTTTAATTTAAAGGGAACGGCGAGGTCAAGAAGATATGGTGGCTATAGGTGGGCGACCGTTAAAGTTGTTTAATTTCCAGCGTCTCCTTGTTTGGAGGGCACGTTAAGCTGTCGGAATAATTTTGTATTTAAAAATTTTAATGTATTTTCAAGCTTTAATACAAAAAAAAATCATGTTACACGTGTTTGATCAAAGACATAAATGTTTCAACTTAATCAAATCAATACATTATTGTTATAATTTAGAGCAAATTATCTGGAAAAGACGGACAGACAGACTCACGGGAGAACCTGGAAGGGTGCTATATGGTGATTCTTTCTGACTTACGGAATCGTATAAAGCAGTTTCAAGGTAACAAACTTTATATTGTTTACGATCGTCCGCACAATTCCGTGAAATATCAGTTTCAGGAAACAAATGAAAAGTCCGGGAATTCTCCTCTTAATTAATATTGTTTTGGTTAACAACCAGGTAAGTTTGGAAACCTTTGGAGTTTGAATTGCGCGCTCGTTTGTTCCTAAAGATAAAAGGAAAGAAGCCGATTTCCGATGGATTCTGGAAAGGGACATGAATTAAAAAGATTTTTATTGGAACTGTACTTTTACATGCAGAATGAAAACTACTTCATGTTGTTGAATTTGAATTTTATGCACACAGTTGCATTATTCGCAATACCAAGCGTTAATGTAATCTCAAAAATGTTGTCAATATGATATGATCTTTCACATGCAACTGTGAACATATCAGTCGGCCATGCTTCCAGAAAACAAAAGCCGATAGATAATACCTACATCCTCCAGAAGGGTGTTAGTGAAGGGAATTCTAAATCTGCCAGTGAGTATAGTTCGTAGCTTAACGCAGAGTGCCTATCCCGGATTGGTAGATTATGCTGGTACGAGACCCACCGGACGATTAAATGTATGATTTCCCATTTTTGAAATTAGATTAACGCTTTGCATTGCGAATAATGCTATAAAATTAAAATTTAATCATTTGGAACGTGTTATCAATATTATATGTTCTTTCACATGTAACTGTGAACATATCAGTCGGCCATGTTTCTAGAAAACAAAAGCCTACATCCTCCGGAAGGTCAGCAAGGGAAGCCTTAATTTGATCTGCCAGTGTGTATCGTTCGTAGCTTACCGCAGAACGCCTACCCCGGATTGGTGCTAGTTAGAAACCCACCGGATAATTAAATTCATGATTTCTCATTTTTGAGATAACTTCATGTTATATATAAAATTGCTGTCAGTTTATATTGCATACTAATGCAAAAGTATGCAAACGTTAACACAAATTATAATCCAAATGTCAAATGTCCGACAGAATACCTATTGTATGTTAACGATATGACCAATGTCATAACAAGCTCAGCGTCGGTGTACCAATTTGCAGATGATACCTGTATAATAGTGAGTCATAGAGACCTGCACGAGGCACAAAAATATCTACAACATAATTAGGATCAGTTATGTAAATGGGCCCACGACGCGGGGCTTGTAATAAATGCATCAAAAACGAAAATAGTTCATATACATTCATCCCACAATAAATCTGACTCGCCTACAGTGATAGCCCACGAACATGCTTGTCTGCATAACTTGTGTAGTAATAATACGAGTAACTGCCATTGTCCAAAATTAGAAATAGTTAACAGCCATATGTACATTGGACTAATAATTGACAGCCGCTTTTGCTGGGATCCGCATAAAGATTATGTATGTAATAAACTGAGGTCTATTATCGGAAGGCTTGCTGTTCTAAAATACAAATTGCCATATAAAGCGCTGAGAATGCTATACATGCCCCTAGCAGATTCAGTGATAAGCTATGGTTTAAGCAGCTACGGAAGGACATACCCTACTTACGTAGCGGATGTATATAAACTGCAATTAAAGTTGTTAAAGGTAATTGCCCCCAAACATATAACAAGAAAATATAAAGATAGTGAGGAAGATCTATTCAAATATTGCAAAGTAATAAACGTATATAACAAAGTAAAATACTTAACTCTTTCTGAAGCGAAACACCCGGAGTTGCTTATCGAATATAAAAGACCTGGGTTTCTGAGATCAGTCACATATCAAAACAAATACACATTACCCAAAACAACAAATTTGTACGGAACGAGAGTTGCTGGCTACCTGATACCCTCTTACCTGAATAGCCTACCAGAAGATCTACAAACATTGTACAAAAATGGTTCCAAAAGCTTTAAGCACAAATCTAAAAAGTTCTTCTTAGAAAACGGTATTAGTTAATTATTATTGTATTGTATATTTTATATTGTAATAATTGAATTTTTGTATCTACCTATATTGTATCTAATTACGTATCAATTATACCTTCCTTTGTACTCGTACTAACCTTGTAATACGGTATACGTGAACGGCTCGCCGGTACCCAGATAAACCCGGTGAGGTTTCGTGGTACGGCATGCAATATTGTATAAATCTAATATAAGTTTATTGAAAATAAAAAACCTAAAAAAAAATGTAAAATTCTCGCCAAGAACGAATCATGCTCCATATTGGTTTTGTGATTTATCCACGTGGCGGTCACGCCCACTTGTCCATCCGCGCATATTTGTTTCGAGTGACTTTTTCGCTAAAGCTTTTCCTATCTATAAATATAAAATAAAGTCGTGTTAGTTACAGCACTTATACTTCAATAACGGGTGGAGAAATTTCAATTATTTTTGTGTTTTTGGATGTATCTTCGTCAGGAATAGGATATAGGATCATAAGTAATAAAATATAGTAATATAATTATTAAAATAAAAATTCAAGGCTATAATTTTAGGCTATACCTAAATCGGGAAATTGTCATTGGTTTTTTTTAATAGTAGTGGTTAATTTATTTGTTAATTGCGAGTGTTGTTAAAAATATT
This sequence comes from Pseudoips prasinana, assembly GCA_951640165.1. Taxonomy (NCBI): domain Eukaryota; kingdom Metazoa; phylum Arthropoda; class Insecta; order Lepidoptera; family Nolidae; genus Pseudoips; species Pseudoips prasinana. The sequence continues at coordinate 9,132,183 of OX621241.1, read as the reverse complement.
ATTATGCGAGTATTATTGTTAAAAAAGCAGCGAACTAATGCAACGAAGCCTTAATGCCGTAAGCTAGCTAAGTTCATAAACAAATGGATTCGATATTACATAATAATTGTTAATATATAAAATTTGGCGAATTGGGAAATTAAGAAAATCACAAAATAATGAAATCCGTATACAACACCATTTCTGATACAGACAGGCAGTGTAGACAACCAGACGATTTTAGTTATTTTTATAGCGTTTCAGTGCGAGCGGGACAATGAATAATTTTATAGTAAACTAGCTGTGCCTCGCGGTGTTACCCGCGTTAAATTTTAAATTTTATAAACGTTCTTTGCTATAAACCTCACGGAGCCCGAGACCTTTCCAACGAATGCAAAACCGTGGAAATCGGTTCGTGCGTTCTGGAGTTATAGCGTCAGGAAGGAAAACCCGACTTATTTTATATAGTAGATTTACAATAAACCTGCTAAGTGGCACTGCGATCAGATTCCCCGTTATATTTCTATTTGTGTATAATTCTATTTGTCTATACTAATATTATAAAGAGGTAACGTTTGTGACGTTGTAAGGGGTAATCTCTGGACCTACTGAACAGATTTTCAAAATTATTTCACCAATAGAAAGCTACGTTATTGTTAAGTGTCATAGGCTATGAAAAAAATATGCCGAACGTTTAACCCGAAGTCTTACGCGGGACAAACGGGCAGGGACAAAAATATTTATAACGCGGAGCAAAGTCCGCGGGCACTGCTAGTTAATAAATAAATGAAGAATTATCAAAATCGGTTCGCTTGTTTCATTACAGGGGCGACATATTTATGTATATCATGGGAACAAGCCCCTTTTGAAAATAAAGAAAAGAAATATCGGTTCTCAAATAATAGAGAAATCCTGAGTTACATATTGTTATTCTTTTTTGCATACATGAATAAATGTTACAAAAGAAAAAGCAAGCTTAATTCATTAAGGAATTTTCTTCCAGCAAACCATTAGAACAATTAGTTCCAGTGGATAGTCCTCGCATTACCCAGTTAAACTTTAAGGTTCCAACCAGATCCGTGCGTAGGTACTCTACAACTATTCACTATAGCTTCTATTAATAGTAATGTTTTTCAAAATAGTCATGACATCAAAATAAGCTACAAAGTTGATATTATTCATCAAAGCTATACCTAATGTATTCAATTTTTTTTGCAAAGCATTTTGGTCTTGTTAACAATGTGGAATTTCGTTTTTAGTTAATATAATTTAAATTATTTTGATATTAGTTATGTATTCGATTTTAACTTATACTTTTAGTTACCTGTAAATTTTGTGTACGATTATAATTGGACTTCAGATTTAACAGTGTTATAAGGAAATCATGTTCATCATATCATCATCATCATCATATCAGCCGAAAGACGTCCACTGCTGGACAAAGGCCTCCCCCAAAGATCTCCACAATTGCCGGTCTTGCGCTATTCGCATCCAGCTGTTTCCAGCGACCAGCACAAGATCATCGGTCCATCTTGTAGGGGGCCTGCCCACGCTGCGTCTTCCGGTTCGTGGTCGCCACTCAATAACCTTTCTGCCCCAACGGCCATCGGTTCTACGAGCTATGTGCCCCGCCCACTGCCACTTCAGTTTTGCAATTCTTCGGGCTATGTCGGTGACTTTGGTTCGCCTGCGGATTTCGACATTTCTGATTCGATCCCCCAGGGAAACTCCAAGCATAGCCCTCTCCATTGCTCTTTGGGTGACCTTGAGCCTTCTAATAAGGCCCATAGTGAGCGACCACGTATCTGTTAAGGAAATCATGTTATTAATTTGTTATTAGTCTGTTTCTGTAACTATTAAATTAAATAAATATAATTTAATAAAAATAGTAGTTGATTCCCCCCTACACCTTATCAATACATTTTATAATGACTTAAATTAGTAAAATCCCGTTACCACCGTAACAACCAAATTGCGGAACGTCTAATTTGATAATACACCGATAGCACGCAGTAATGTGACACGTGACAATGGTATCTTCCTGCATGCTATATCTTTTACATTTGGTAATATTGACATGATGTTTGTTGTTTATTCTTTTTTATCGTGTCAGTGCTTACCATGGTGTCAGGGCTGTTCAAGACGGCCAGTAGACCTGACCTATCTGATTCAGATTCAAATTCAGATAATTAACTTGTTTAACATTACTATACACAACATAACATGCTTCTAAAGACTGACTTGGCTTAAAGAGTGTTCTCTTACAACAAGAACTGGGACGACAGCTTAACGTGCCTTCTACTGGAGCACGGAGACTCTCAGAAATTAAACTTCTAGGACGATCAACTATCTATAAACTGATTCCGTGCCTAGGTGCTTTACTTCCCCCCGAGTGCGCCGGGTAACCGGAGCGTTACACCGGCTTTTGCCGAACCTCGGGGGTCCTAGGGAAGAAGTCCGCCGCCTCTACGGAGGTGTCGTGCGATCCATGGTCCTTTATGGGGCGCCCGTCTGGTCTGAACGCCTGACGGGCGCCTCCCGCTGCAGAGCTATCTTGAACAGCCTGCAGCGTGTGGTGGCCATACGGATCGCACGAGGATATCGAACGATATCCTTTGAGGCGGCGACACTCCTGGCGCGCTTTCCACCGTTTGATCTCCTGGCGGCAGTCGACGCGACGGTTTTCACCGAAATCCGCGTCCGCCGGGAGAGCGGCGAGGCGCCAGAGCAGACGCTCGTTGCCTACAGGCGGGAAGCACACCGGCGCGTACTTGCACAGTGGCGCGCAAGGCTTGAGTTGCGGCTGAACGCGCGCCAACGTGCCGTCGGTGCTATCCTGCCTCACCTCGAGGCCTGGGTGGGAAGGAAGGGCGGTTGCGTCACCTACAGACTGACTCAGATACTCACCGGACACGGGTGTTTCGGTGAGTATCTGTGCCGGATCGGCCGAGAAGTGACGACACACTGTCACCATTGCGGGAGCGACCTGGACTCTGCCCAGCATACGCTGGAGGAGTGCCCGGCCTGGGAGGCCGAGAGACGAGTCCTGGTCGCTGAAATCGGACGGGATCTTTCGCCGCCAGCAGTCGTGTATGCGATGCTGGCTGGCGACTCCACCAAATGGGACGCCGTGGTCTCCTTCTGCGAAGCAGTCATGCTCCAGAAGGAGGCCGCCGAGCGGGATCGGGAGCGAGCCGACCCCGTTCGTAGACGGAGGAGGCGTCGGGGCGGCGGCGGCAGCCGTTAGCCCTACTCCCCTCGGGGTTGCGGTGGCAGTATGAGAAGTGTCCTCTACTGCCGCCATATGCAAGCAGCCCCGGGAAGACAGCGAACTGTTTGTGGCACAGTCGCTGTGCCGTACTGGCAGGAGTCGGCAAATGGGGAGGGCAACTCACAGTCCTCCCCGGGTGCGTGTCCCGACCATCTGGGACACGGCGCAAAAGGGGGGCACCGGAGCAGCATACCCGCGTTCCCGGGGCTCCCCCCATCAGGCGCCAGAAGAAGTCCACGGCAGCTTAGGTTTAGTCGGTGCGAGTCCGACATACCCACCCGCAGACACTTTTTGCGGGTGGCATGCATTAGCATTCCCCCTGCCTTATCAAAAAAAAAAAAAAAAAAAAAAAAAAGGTGCTTTACTTCGCCAATACTTTCCAATGGGTGAGCCCAACTGGCTATGAGTTTATTGTTGAGGCTCCATTCCACAACACCATGATCGTCAAAAAGTAACGTCTGATGCAACAATATGATAATTACATTAAATAATAATAATTTATTTATTTATCTCACAAAGTTTTACATACGGATAAGTAATACATTGAAAATAAATATAAATATCTACACTTCGTGAGAGCCGGTGCCCGCTGTAGGTTTATAAAAACCTATATTACAGGTCACCATTGCCCACTCCGTAAATTATATAGTATAGTAATTATATAGTAGGTATGGTAAGATTTTGCAGTTATGGTACGCAACACAACAAAAATATAAAACAATATAAAAGTCTAATAAATCTGCAGCTAATTTAAATATGTGTACGTGTGTATATAGGCGGTTGTATATTTACGAAATTAATAGCTTATTAAATTCATTGCTTTACTAATAATATCCTGGGACATTATTCACACACGGCCATCTGATTCCAAATCAGGCAACTGATATCACACTAATATTATAAAGCTGAAAGTTTGTAAGTGTGTGACTGTGTGAGTCTGTATGTTTGTTACTTCTTCACGGCTAAACGGCTGCAGCGATTTTTATGAAATAGAATTTGGTATAGAGTTAGCTGACACCCTGGATTAACACATAGGCTATAATTTATACAGTTTAACGGGGGTAAAACCACGGGACATAGCTAGTACTACATATACTTCTTTTATTTTGTAAATACATACGATATAGTATAAAAGACCTGCGTTTCTGAGATCAGTCCCATATCAAAACAAATACACATTACCCAAAACAACAAATTTGTACGGAACGAGAGTTGCTGGCTACCTGATACCCTCTTACCTGAATAGCCTACCAGAAGATCTACAAACATTGTACAAAAATGGTTCCAAAAGCTATAAGCATAAATCTAAAAAGTTCTTAGAAATAAAAAAAATTTTAATATTTAAACTGTTTATTTCAAATAAATTACATAATACAGCGTACAATTATTAGGTCTACTGAAATCTTACATTTAAAGTGAACGGAAACGGTGTTATTTAATTATTATTGTATTGTATATTTTATATTGGAATAACTGAATTTTGTATTTGCCTATTATGTATAAATAATACCTTCCTATGTACTAACCGTGTAATACGGTATACGCGAATGGCTAGCCGATACCCACATAAACCCTGTGAGGTTTACGTGGTACGGCATGCATTATTGTAAATATGATATAATAAGTTTATTGAAAATAAAAATAAAAAAAAACATATAGATAATTACCCCCAGACTCATAACAAACAGACATGAACATGCACACATATATCTGTTCTGGATGGGAATCGAACCCACACCTGCGATGAGAAAGGCAACCACGCCAACGGGCCCGTCTATCTTAACTTTAACTCTTCACTGGCGAATAAAGGCAAACGGGAGCACAAGCCGTCTATGAAATAAAACCACAAAACTAAATAGCCCGCATCAGAGGCCACCCCCTTCCCAATGGTCCGAGTAGCTAAAGTACCTTTTCCACCGAACAAGGTTTATTTTGAAACACGGTTTTACTACTACTACTACTTTTCACTGTTTTAGTTATCGGTAGGTAAATAAAATAATGAAGCTTTACAGATTATCTGCTTCCTACGCCAATTGGATAAGTCGGTTGTAATTTCATTGGTAGTAAAATATCGAATGCAGTTATATTAATTTAGCCGTGGAGACCTATAATTGGCCTACTGTTTAATATTTAAATTATTTTCAATATGTTGTTAAGTGCTGTTGGTCTTCCAAATAAAATAAAAAAAAAAAAAAAAATTGGATAAATAGGAGTAATAGCCCCAGTACGATTACAGTTTTGGATTTTATTATATTTATGAATAAGTTAGTGTAACAAAAATCTCATACATAGCCAGTTTCACTTACCGGTCCTTAAGTTATCGGCGAGGGAAAGCACTAAGGCGCGAGGTTGATGATTGAGGTTGGTGTTTGTATGAACATAGAAAATCTTCATCACGCTGTTGTTTTAAGAGGCTGGCATCATAATATATTATACGCACAGTATAACACTAGTCTCTTCCGCTATTAAGTGCGCGAGAGAACAGAATATTTGTGTGCATGAACATTTCCGCTTATTCTGAGTCTGGGTGTAATTGTCTATATAAGTATGTATTTACAATAGAAAAGTAGTACATGTAATATATTAGTTAATAATAATAATAATAATAAATTTATTCAAGAAAGAAAAAATGTATGTATACAAAATTTATATCTATTTATAGTAAAAATAATTAATACTAAGCTATAGACAGTTTGTGCCTGTACTAGGTTAAACCTGTACCACAGGCGTTCTAATGGCTTAAAAAGTATACTTATTCTTTATTAAAAATTTAAACAATATTTAATTATACAAATTCAAAAATCTAAGATATAATGTTTAAAAATTAACTTATTTTAGAATACTACATAACCCCTCAGTCTCATCATAGGTCAACTTTTGTAAAAAATTACTGACTATTCTTTTACAATTTATATAGTTAAGGTTATATATAGATAGTGACTTATTTATTTTATTGTAAAGATATGACCCGAGAAAAGGATAACACCTGTTTGTATAAATAAACTCTGATGCACTAGTGCAGATAGTATCTTTCCGTCTTTTGGTGTTAGTAAGGTTAGCATTGTAAGTGAGTGTTGAGTGTTGTTTTAAAATTGCATGTTTAATAAAGAGTTGGCGGACAGTTAAGACGTTGCATTTTTCATACAGAAAGGAAGGAAAAAGGAAAGGTCGAAAAGTTGCAACTTTTAGTATTGCTCTTTGGGCACGTTCAATGGTTAACATTAAGGTTTTTGAAGCACCACCCCAGGAAGTAATGCAGTATTGAATAATAGATTGACATAATGCCAGATAGACTAGTTTACTCAATTTGATATCAGCAATATGGCGTAGTTTTTTAAACACGAATATGAGCTTCCGTACCCGATTTGACAAGGCAAGGATATGTTGTTTAAAATATAGAGCTTCATCGATAATAACACCAAGATACTTATACATGCTATTTGTGTTAGCAATAACGGGACAATCGCAGGAAACCAAGGGGCTGGGACAATAGTGTGCATATATGTTATCTTGTTTAGGAAGTCTGTGGTTTTTACGCATGCAAAAATTAATAAACATTGTCTTTTCAGCATTTAAAGTTAGTAGATTATTTCTAAGCCAATTATTTATTACATTAAACCCATGTTGTGCGTAATAATGAACCGCAGTAGTGTTTGGAGCAGAAAAAATTAATGCTGTATCATCAGCATAAGAAATTACTTTTCCATGGTCTAACTCTAAGGAACACAGGTCATTTATGTAGATCAGGAATAGGGTAGGGCCCAGTATACTTCCCTGGGGAATTCCAAAAGCAGGAATTTTCACGACTGTACTGATGAATTGGTCAATTAGTTATCTGGTTTCCATAGTATTCTGCTTAGTTTGGGATCAGAGGGCCGTGTATGAATAATGTCTCAGGATATTTGTCTAGAAAGCAGGTTTACTGCCGACTCAGTTGCTGCGGTGTGATCCATTGTGGCCCGGCCATGATGCCAAACAAGGTCATGGTTATGGCAGTAAACTGTACGGATATGTACCTTTTGGTACAAGAAAAATGAATAGTAGTAGGTACCACATTATTTCATGACTTATACACTATTTTCAGTGGCCGGGCTATAGCGTATCCGTACCAGCACGGCCACACTCGGTTTGGCTGAAATCTACAAATTAATTAATAATAATAATAAATACCCTGGGACATTATTCACACACGGCCATCTGATCCCAAACTAAGCAGAGCTTGTACTATGGAAACCAGATAACTGATATACTACACATAATACTTTTCTTTTGTAAATACATACTTATATACATAATTACACCCAGACTCAGGACAAACAGACATGTTCATGCACACAAATATCTGTCCTGTGTGGGAATCGAACCCACGACCTCCAGCGTGAAAAACAAGCATTTGCCAAACACGCCAACAGGCCCGTAAAATTTTCCTATCACAAATTTTCGTACGTTTATTTTCCTTTCACCAATTGGAAGTTAAGGCTAGATTATAATTATACTTAGATACTATTTTCATTTGTGAAGGACTGGTGCCTGAAATAGGTTGCGAAAACCTGTGCCACAGGTCACCAGGCCCCCCTCATTTAATGGGCGATTCATGTCTGTGATAGATGTACGTGTTATGTACTATAAAATAAAATAAAATAAAATAGGTTTTTGTTTACGTAGACTTTAAAAAAGCGCTTGTAAATAGTCAGAACATGTTTGTAGTAAAACAGTTATTATTTCTAGTTGCATATTACAGATATTTAGGTACAAGGAATGTTAAAACATTTATACAATTTATTTTATAATAGTAGTGATATTTAGCTAGCTTGTATTAAGTTATTGTCAAGGAGATTATGTTTAGGTTTAATGATTGAAATTTATATTTTACTACATATTGTCTGAATGTGTAGGTATATAAAGTACCTATTATATTAAAGATAAAACCTTTCAAATCTAGTCACTGAAATGTTTTAGATAAAATACGCCCGACAATAACTGAATAGCAATAGAACTACTTGACAACATGCAATAAATATCATTGTGTAGCGTATCTTTGTTGTGAAGTAGCCCCGCGGTTTCACCCGCGTTAAACATGATAAATTTATAGACTATGTGTCAGTCCGATATATAAGTTATATTACTTCAAAGTTTCATCAAAATCAGTTTTGTAGTTTTTGCGTGGAAGAGTAACAAACATCCATAAATATGTACAGACGCCAGCAGATCAAGCTACCCCAATCTGTCAAATTTCCCCAATCGAAAGTGAACCTTATGCTCGTGTGATAAAGTTGAAAATCTATAAAAGAAATTTGACAGACTGGATAGCTTGATGTGCTGGCGTCTGTACATATTTCATATTAACAAACTTCCGCATTTACAATATTAGTAGGAAGTAGGATGTAATCTATTCAGGGCTTATTGTGAAACATATGTATATATTGTTCCGTTGCCGCCGCACCGCAGGCGGGCCAGATAATCTTTAAAGCGTCTTTGTATTATTTACTGGAAAATGAAATGGTGTTTAAATATAATCCTTGTTTGCTAATCTACATATATCTAGATATGTGCGGGATGAATTGTTTTTATCAAGCTGTCATAGGGTCTGCAAAGTATAAGTAAGTAATGTTCTCTAGGCCGGAGACATATGTTTTTTTTTTTTTTTGGTAAGGCAGGGGGAATGCTAATGCATGCCACCCGCAAAAAGTGTCTGCGGGTGGGTATGTCGGACTCGCACCGACTAAACCTAACCTGCCGTGGACTTCTTCTGGCGCCTGATACGGGGAGCCCCGGGAACGCGGGTATGCTGCTCCGGTGCCCCCAGGCCGGAGACTAGCCAACTCCACACTATATATAGTGCACAATTGTGTGCACAAACCCAGGGGCACTTTGAGGAGCGTTACGACCGGAAAGAGGTCAGGTACGTACTCTTCGAGGCACGGGGGTGTAATACCGCCAACTTCCAAATTTCTGAGCTGATAGTGAGAAATTTTCTTTACTGCGTCGTTGGTTTACCGGTAGCGTGTTCAACTGCAGAAAATGAGGTCCTGGATTAAAATCTCGGGTCGGGCCAAAAAGGTAATTTGGGATATTTATTCTTAGAAAATTTCTCAGTTTATACTTGAAAGCAATAGCTCGAGATCTCGTGGGAATACTGTAAAACAAAATAATGTTGTGTTTTCCATCCAATTTCAACATTAGGGATACATTATGGAAAATTATGCAAAGTTCTGCGGTACACTGAAAAATACAAATGTATCAATAAATTAGACAGTGTTCTCTGTTCCATAATAATTTCCTGTAGAATACACAATAACTGCAAACAGGTAGAAACCGACGTTTCATATAAAATGAATGATAAAGATTTCAGGGTTATGCCTGAAATCTAGGGGTTGGTGGTAGTACATTTCCGTAACTCAGAAAGCAAGTAAATCTGTTAGTCCTGTATCTGACCTCTTTCCGGTTGTGGCGCTATTTGTCCCATAGTATCATGAGGGTGATGGAATAGAAAGTGTCCCAGTGTTTGCGCACACACTTATGCACTATAATATGTAACGCGCAGATATTATGTATTATATATTCACCATTGAAACCGGCCGCCATACCCGTCATTGAATCAGGGGGCATATATCTATTATTTGGCAGATTGTTGTTTTACAGGTTATTCAGTTTCATAGGTATTGAGCTTCTTAAGTTCCTTTCACAAGTTGTTACACTTTGTATAACTAAAACACACAGTTTCTTATGAAGCGATGCAACTAGCGACTCGGGCTGATTAAACTTAAATTAACAAAAGAATCTGCTTTAGTGGTCTAAAGCACATTCTTTTGTTAATTCAAGTTAATTCAAGTTTGAGTCGCTTGTTGCATCGCTTCCTACCACGCTTCATAAGAAACTGTGTGTTTCTTTCATGGGTGAAGTCAAACTTACATATACATAACGTAACTGGGTATGAGAGAAAGAGAGAAAGAAAATGAGTGCCTGCACCTCTCTCTCTCTTGTCCCTTCAGTATGTATGAAATGTAAATTCTTCATTCTATTTTCACTAACTTACATCTCCCTCTCAACTTCTGTTCGCCTCCCCCATCACACTTTTCGTAACACCATTGTCACGCATTTACGAGCTTACTCTTGGCGAGTAGAGTAGAGTAAGAAAGAAGTTTTACTCCAATAAACCCTTGGATTCTGCACTTAGCCTATTGATTGGGCTACCGTTATTTCTGACTATTTGAACCATTGCAGTACCTTCCAGAAGATACCTCATAAGCCGTCTAGGTGCCTGCAGCATCTTGCAGTCGTAAGAAGCGAACGTTTTTTTTGCTTGTGATAAAGGCATCAGTGGGATTAGAGCCAAAGAGAATATATATAACAAACTACGTTTAATACACAAACATACAAGCTATATATGGAACTAGAAATAGTTAGGTACGTAAAGTTAACTATAATACTACAAACATATTCTGACTATTTACAAGTGCTTTTTTAAAGTCTACGTGAATAAAAACCTTTTTTATTTATTATATTTATATCAGATCTGAGGAAGCATTGTTTTATCACTACCATATTGAAATACTAAAAATCGAGTTTACATATTCTCATATTTCCTGATTCAAATTAACTGTTTTTTTTCTATAATCGATATTTATTTCTTTTGTTTCGAGTCGCCAAGGCTTTCTGGTATGTCTATGGAATAGTGTGTAATCTATGGGAGATCTAATATGGTATAATCTATATTGTCAAAATATTAAAGCAACCAAATAGTACCTATGATATGCAATACGGATAGAAACTTTATAGACAGTCCTTCATCAAAGTTTCAAGCCACGTATTTTGAGCTGTAAATAGGTGTTTGTTACTGACAGTACGGAATGGATTTTTCGTTTGAATTATTCAAACTTTACACTTTGGTTGCAGACTCAATTGCAGATTGAAAGTCGGCAAAAATGTTTCCGAATAGAGACCAAAAGTGCAGGATGCATGTGGAATGGCTTAAAGTTTATTCATTTTAAATGAAAGGGCATGCTGTGTGGTGACGGCCTAAGAATATCACCACCCCTAGCTCTCATCCCGTGGGGGGACGTAAAAGTCGTCCCGAGGGAAATGTATACACCAGAGAACGGGCAGCAGCGTTCTCCTGCCAAGGTACCATGTCCACCTTACTGCGATCGCCAACCCGTCTGCCAAGCGTGGCGATTATGGCAAATCCCCTCAAATGATGGACACAACCAAACCGCGGCCCCCAGTCCCCGGCAGCCCTGCTATTCCCAGCCGTGGTAACAGCTGTGGTTACGGCAAGGCAGGGGGTGCTAAGAATCCCGGCAGATTCCGCGTTACCAACACCGATGACCTCTGGCCCTGGCAACATATAACACACGTACACTGCGGGCCGACGAGAAGATAACCGAACTGGAGGAAGAATTGAGCAGGTTACATTGGGATATTGTTGGATTATCTGAAGTCCGAAGAGAGGGGGAGGACTCGATAATACTGAAATCCGGAAACCTGCTCTATTACCGGGAGGGTGACCAAATATCCCAAGGTGGTGTCGGGTTCATAGTCCACAAGTCCCTCGTGAACAACCTAGTGAAAATCGAGAGCGTGTCGACGAGGGTTGCGTACCTTATACTCAGAATCACCAAGCGGTATTCGTTGAAGGTTATACAGGTATACGCACCCACTTCGACACACTCCGACGATGAAGTCGAGGTTATGTATGAGGACATATCCAGAGCCATACATACCTCTAACTCGTATTTCACTGTGGTCATGGGGGACTTTAACGCGAAGTTGGGCAAACGATTCGGTAATGAGCTGAGAGTGGGGCAATTTGGAACTGGAGACCGGAACCCCCGGGGCCAAATGTTGGCCGACTTCATGGAGAAGGAGGGACTCTTTATGATGAATTCCTTCTTCAGGAAGCCGGATCACCGCAAATGGACCTGGGTGAGCCCCGATGGTAAAACTAAAAATGAGATAGACTTTATCTTGTCGACGAGACGACAGATGTTCAATGATGTCTCCGTGATCAATGCGGTTAAAACCGGTAGCGATCACAGACTGGTCAGAGGCTCATTGAACCTTAATGTCAAACTCCAGAGGTCCCGACTGATAAAGTCTACGCTCCGACCTTTACCTATCCACGTCCAAAACCCCGAACCATTTCAGCTCGAACTGCAAAACCGTTTCGAATGCCTAGCAGACTGCGAGGAAGTGGACTCATACTATGACAGGCTCGTAGAAGCTGTCCATACGGCTGGGTCTAAGGTCTTCAAGGCCCGTCGTACAAAGAGAACTAAAAAGATCTCTGACTTTACCCTGCAACTTATGGAAGATAGACGGAAAATGGTTCTGACATCCTCAGATGATGCTATCAGATATCGGCAGCTCAACAGACAGATCTCAAAGTCTTTGACTCGCGACACGCGGCAATTTAATACAATTAGTATTAAAGAGGCCATCGAGCGAAACAAAGGCTCTAAAGTGTTCGCAAGAGTTCTGTCTGTTGGACAGAGCCAACTGACGAAGATGAAGACTGAGGATGGTAGAATCGTCACGTCTAAGCCTGAGTTGCTGGGAGAGATCGAGAAGTTCTACGGACAGTTATATACGACAACACAGCCACCTGTCAAAAGTCATGCCTCAGATCCCAGAGCACGACTAACCCGACATTACACCGAAGACATCCCGGACGTCAGCCTGTACGAGATTAGAATGGCTCTCAAACAACTCAAGAACAACAAGGCGCCTGGTGATGATGGAGTTACAGCAGAGCTTCTGAAGGCGGGTGGTACACCAATCCTACGGGCCCTTCAGAAGTTATTTAACTCCGTCATACTAGATGGTCAAACGCCACAAGCATGGCACAGAAGTGTGGTGGTGCTCTTCTTCAAAAAGGGCGACAAAACCCTATTGAAGAATTATAGACCCATCACACTGCTGAGCCATGTTTACAAGTTGTTTTCGAGGGTCGTTACGAATCGTCTCGCGCGCAGGTTTGACGACTTCCAGCCTCCCGAACAAGCCGGTTTCCGAAAAGGCTTTAGCACCATAGACCACATACATACGCTGCGGCAAGTTATACAGAAGACCGAAGAGTATAACAAGCCACTGTGCTTAGCGTTTGTGGACTATGAGAAAGCCTTCGATTCTATCGAAACATGGGCCGTGCTGAGGTCTCTCATAAGGTGCCAAATTGACTACCGGTATATCGAGGTGATAAAGTGTTTGTATGGAAAACGCCACTATGTCAGTGCGACTCCAGGACCAGATCTCGAAACCTATCCACTTGCAGCGAGGCGTGAGACAGGGAGAAGTTATATCTCCGAAACTGTTCACCGCTGCATTGGAAGACGTCTTCAAGCTACTGGACTGGAAAGGCTTTGGCATCAATGTCAATGGCGAGTACATCACTCACCTTCGATTTGCCGATGATATAGTAGTCATGGCTGAGACCATGGAAGACCTCGGTACAATGCTCTATGACCTCAGCAGAGTCTCTCAACAAGTGGGTCTGAAAATGAACATGGATAAGACGAAAATCATGTCAAACGTCCATGTTGCACCCACTCAATTGAAAGTTGGTGACTCTGCACTCGAAGTTGTAGAGAACTATATTTACCTAGGACAGACCATCCAACTAGGTAGGTCCAACTTCGAGAAGGAGGTCAATCGTAGAATCCAACTCGGGAAGCTACGTAACATCTTCTCGTCCAAAATACCGCAGTGTCTCAAGTCGAAAGTCTTCGACCAGTGTGTGTTGCCAGTGATGACATACGGAACAGAGACGTGGTCGCTCACTATGGGCCTTATTAGAAGGCTCAAGGTCACCCAAAGAGCAATGGAGAGGGCTATGCTCGGAGTTTCCCTGCGGGATCGTATCAGAAATGTCGAAATCCGCAGGCGAACCAAAGTCACCGACATAGCCCGAAGAATTGCAAAACTGAAGTGGCAGTGGGCGGGGCACATAGCTCGTAGAACCGATGGCCGTTGGGGCAGAAAGGTTCTTGAGTGGCGACCACGAACCGGAAGACGCAGCGTGGGCAGGCCCCCTACAAGATGGACCGATGATCTTGTGCGGGTCGCTGGAAACAGCTGGATGCGAATAGCGCAAGACCGGCAATTGTGGAGATCTTTGGGGGAGGCCTTTGTCCAGCAGTGGACGTCTTTCGGCTGATATGATGATGATGATGATGATGAAATGAAAGGTCGGTTTCTACCTGTTTGCAGTCATTGTGTATTTACAGGAAATGATTATAGAACAGAGAACCCAAAACAAGGTAGGTTACATAATATTCAAGCTTGTTATATTGTATAATTTATTGATACATTTGTATTTTGCAGTGTACCGCAGAACGTTGCAGTGGATAAGAATATTTTCACATCCTAAGTTTCCATAATGTTGAAATTGTATGGAAAACACAAAATTTTTTTGTTTGACAGTATTCTCACGAGACGTCGAGCTGTTGTCGTTGGTAATATATTAATAAGTAAATATTAGGTACTAGCTGTGCCCCGCGGTTTTTCCCGCGTTAAACTTTATAAATGATCCAGGTCCTCCCCCGTAGGTGATAGAGTGATAATATGTACCCTATATGTTGACCCGACCTCTTAGTAATATTCATGCAAAATTTAAAGTAAATCCATGCAGTACTTTTTGAGTTTAGCCCGGACATACATACAGACAAACAGACAAAAATTCTAAAAACTATATTTTTGGCTTCGATATCGATTGTAGATCACGGCACAAGTATCCTTTTTTAAAAATATTCAATGTACAGTTTTGTATTCCTACGATTTTATTATATGTATAGATTAGGTATATTGGTTCTTAACCAATGGAAACGGTCCAATAAATTAATAAAAAAATTGTAAAATAAATATTTTATTGTTTCAATTATAAGCTCTAAAAGACAATGTTAGCACGTATAAATGAAACAATTTCAATATTGGTTTAATTGAATCGCTTTATTAGATCTTCGAGTCGTAAACTATTAATAGGTAGGTACTACAAAATCGGTAATAAATTAGAATATATAATTGAAATATTTACTTAATTGAATCGCTTTATTGAAACGTCGCACCGTTTTCTATTAGTGAAAATCTTTTTCAGGACAAAACTTATAATTGTAACAATTAAATATTTATTTAATTGAATCGCTTTATTGAACCGCTTTGCCGTGACGTTTTCTATTAATGAAAATCTTGTTCAGCGCAAAAATAGGTAATAAAGAACAACGTAAGAACTTATAATTTAAACAATTTAAATATTTATTTGACTGAATCGCTTTATCTGACCGTCGCGTCGCGCTGGGTAATTTTCTTTGAATGCAAATCTTGTTCAGCCCAAAGATACTCGTAAGTAACAAGGATCAACGCAAGAACTTATAATTGAAACTATTCAACTATTTATTTGATTGAATCGCTTTATTGGACCGTCACGCCGCATCGTTTTCTGTAATTCAAATCTTGTTCACCCTGAAGATAGGTAACAAGGATCAACGCAAGAACTTATAATTGAAACAATTAAAATATTTATTTGATCCGGTACGACATGGCAACCTTCAAGAAGTGAGCTTATTCATTTATTAAACGACGGCAAGCACTTGCGGCTTCTCTGCTAGTGTCCATGGGCGGCGATTATCACTTACCATCAGGTGACCCACTTCCTCGTTTGCCTTGATATCATATAAAAGAAAACTTTCCCTAAAATTTGGCATTAATAAGTCATTTGTTAATCAAAATAAAAAAAAAATGCCTACTCTAATTAAACTCAACGTTCCTATTCAACAAACGGCGGATCCATTATTTAGCTTCCTCCTTACTTATCTACCTGTCTTTTGTTTGCTTATATTCTCCAAATATTAATTTTCCTCTACAATAATTTACTATACAACACAAATATTATTGTTTGAAATACTGAATGGCGAAATCGTTTCACTATGTAAGTATTATTAAGAATATTAGATACACGACAATAATAACACACACATCCAAGCTGTGGAATGTCCACCGAAATAATGAGTTTTCAGATAGATATGTGGGTATATTACAGGCATTGGCACACGTCGTCTCCTTAGATAACGAACGAAAATTTAAGTGCAATCTAAGGCGAAACAAGAGAAAGAAATAAAACTGGAAAAATGCATGTGCTCAGTGAAAGTAAACGATACCAAGTGTTCCATACGCAGTGAGAAGTTTTGTGAAGAACTTTTGCACACTGCTCGCCGCGGGGATTCTGTAAGTGCGCCACGTGTGAACTCTCAGGCAGTGCTTTTCGCCGGGACTCTTAAGTACGTGTGTGTACCGCGATGTTAGTGTTGCACCAACAGTAACTGTCGACACTTAGGTTTAATATTTATATATAAAAGTAATATCTCTGCAGACAACAAACACAACGCAGGAGCCGCTGCAGACATCTGATAATAGGTCCCAACGTACCACTCTCTGCATAAGTTTCACCAAAATCAGAGAACTCTGACACAGTGTTCACCTTCTTATAAATGTACTTTTTATTTCTTAACTCTAATGTTCAAATAGGATCTATTGGATCATGAGAGTTAGGAAATAGTTAAAAGTGTAGAAAGTCTAGTTAATACTCTGAGCAACGAGAGTGTGACACCGGCAACTTCCAGACGGAGTCTGCCAAAAAGTCAAATACTTGGATTTTTTCTTAACAGAGAATTCCCAATATCTGAATGCACATGTGGCGCAGCGGTTAAGACAGTCACCTCGCCGCTTCGAGGCCCGGAGTCGATTCCCGCGCAGACAACTATTTGTGAAACCCATTTTTTCTGAGCCTGGATATACTTTGAACCCTTATGTGTTTGTAAAGTACCCTCCGACACAGGGATGAATTTCTCTAAAGATGGTGTAGTCTTTTAAAAAAAGAACACTTATTACTTGACCTTTTGTACAGACGCCAGCACATCAAGCTACCCCAATCTGTCAAATTTCCCCACTTAAAAGTGAACCTTATGCTTATGTGATAAGTTGAATAAAATAAATTTGATAGATTGGTGTAGCTGGATGTGCTTGCGTCTGTATGTAGAACTTAACCGTTAACCAACAACGTAGTCATAAAGCTTAAGGGCTTATCGTACTCCAGTAATAATGGGGGTAATTAATATCATTTCAATGAGTAAGTAAGTAATGATTATTTTTGTAACGCTAATATCCATAGTCCAATTAATATTTATTTAGGTGTGACAAAGATAATGTGTTTGCTCCAATGTAATTTTCTCGGGATCCATTAGGATGGGTTATGGTTTTGTGTAGGTACAGCGTAATAATATTATGTCACACAATATTCTGAATGTGGCAATTTATCTTACTTTGTGTATTGTTGTTAGAGGCAAATATTTTAGAGTGTAGGATACGCAATGTTTATGATTATAGTTAGGTAATTCTTTTGTTATTCATTATGCAATAAGTAAGCATTTTGCAGCATTAGCTTAATAGAGTGCGCTTATTCTGGGTGCCATGAAAAAAAAAGTTTGAAAATACAGTTATGGTCAAGGAACCATAGTTCCTGTACGAAATCATTGCAAGATTGCAATCATTAGAAAATAAAACTGTTCTGTTGTTTAAAACTTGAACAATAACAAATAAGTATTAAAGAAATTAACAAGCTCGCTGATGGCGGATATTTAGAAAAGGCTACAAAAAAGCTGACTCAAGATTTGACTAAAGGACCTCATTATCTAGACCAACGTGGCCGTCTCAAATATATCAATAATCACATGACCCTGTTGGCGGTTCTCTGGGAGTAATCACAAGAGCTTGTATTAAAAATCTGTAATTTCCTAAATAAGGACGTAACAATGTATATTATTTGCTAATACTATGGTTTTATGTAATTATTTATATGTGTGTGATTAGTTAATGGCATTCGTTATTAATAATGTCAATGACGTCCACTAATAGACAAAGGCTTCCCCAAATAATTTTCACAATAGAGTTGTGTCCATCATTTGGCGGGATATGCCTTGATTACCACGCTTGGTAAACGCGTTGGCAATCCAAATAAGATGAACGTTATAGTACACAAAGTAACACTGTTGCCCGCTCTCGTATTATTAATCTGAAATTTCTAAATAAGGATGTTACACCCTGTATATTTTTTGCTATTATGATGGGTTTACTTGGTTATGATATTTATCAGATTTCTATTCTCACAAGGTCGGGAAATTCTGTGTACTTGCATGTACTAACGTCCCAAATTACTTTTGTTAGTGTAGTTTTTGGCTTTTGTTTTGTTGCTCCAGATAAAAATAAACGCTTAACCTAATAACTACTGTTACGGACTAATTCAAGAGATCTCTTGTTCGCTTCACAGCAAGAACATAAGTTACGATACAATACGCACATAATCGTGTCGGGTAATAAAAATACTACACGCTGTAATGATAGATGTAATATGAAAAAAAAAACCTGTATAAAATGTCAGATCATTCACATTAAAAATCTAACGATGGATATTTGTCATTGGAGCAGTATTAAATTCCGATATAGTTAGTCTCTTTACAATTTCCGGGAATTGTGGATTTTAATATGTTGGTTTATAATGATCACGGAAATTTTAGCAGGTTATCACCTGACAAAGCAATGGAGAGCGTAATCTAGTTGACTTGGTTATGCAATGAAATCTTTAAAACAAACATATATTTTAATTTTTATTGTAATTATGTAATGGCATTTCATATACATCATGTTAACCTAATGAAGTCCACTGCTGGACAAAGGCCTCACCAAAAAAAATCCACAATGGAGTTGTGTCCGTCATTGGATATGCCATAATAGCCACGCTTGGCAAACGGGTTGGCAAGCGCGCTATGATGGTCATAGTACACATAGTTGTTGCCCGTTCTCTGGGAGATTTTCCCACAAAAAACAAAATCAAAAAGTCATTTTATTCCGTTAAAATATTACATTTGTGTGGAATCGTTAATTTTTTTTACCCTACCGTGCAGTGCATGACGTGGCAGCTACTGAGAAACACTGCCATAAAACTCAGTAGGAATCCTTTTTTAAAATATTTATAGTATTTCTTACATAAACTTACATTGTATTTAAATGTGTTAATTTAGAGTGACTCAATCCCAAGCTGTTTTGTCACTTAAATAATGAGAAGTTTTGTAGTAAGCCCTGCTACACAATTTGGCTTTTATAATTCTTTTAAACTTATTCATAGACATTTCTCGGATATCACTGGGAAGTTTGTTATAGAATCTTATACATTGCCCCATAAAAGAGTTACTTACTTTGTGGAGACGGGTGGTATGTAACACAAAGTTATGCTTATATCTAGTATTTATATTATGAGTATCACTCCTTTTACAGAAGGAGTCTTTATATTTATGCATATAAATTAGATTGTCATATATATACTGACATCCTACAGTCAGAATGATAATCTCTTTAAACTTCTCTCTCAAAGATTCTCGCGGACCAAGTTTATATATGGCTCTTACAGCTCCTTTTTGACACAAGATGAGATGGGGTGGCGATATTCTTGTCCATCACATTGACATGACAATTATGTATTCCATATTACGAATAATGTATGGTAATGCCAATATCAAGTGGAAATTGGTTTTCAAGACTGCTTTTCTAATATTTTTACGTTGACACAAGGTTTAGATAGATATTTAATTACGGTCATGATGAAACAATTCAAACTAATAATCTGACCTATGATGAAGTCTCAACATAGTATTTAATTAAGCTTTTAGTTTTGCTGCTATTAAGTATTGAAAAAAATCGACCTAATAGATTTATGGTCTCGGGTTTTAAATGTATATAGATTTTATTTATACAAATATCTTTGAGGTGTATTATGCTACAATTTGCAAGGTGCTCATTAAACCCTTTAATCTGATACCATTCAAGAAGTCAAACCGATTGTTGATTTAAATTTATAATGACATATACCATTAACACCCTGCCTGCATATTTTGCCGTTGTTGGATAAAAACAGATAAAATGAAAAAGGAAAATATAAAATCTTCTATTCCTAAGGGTTGATTGTAATTTATATCTGACGCCATTAGTTTAACTAGGTCAGCAGACTGAAATTGGAGCGGGGATTGGAGCGGGTCGTCTCCAATATCGCAGTACCGCGGTACCGCAAGACACGGACAAATGAGGATTATCTGTTACACGGAGCTCAGGACACCCTCTTTATTGTGTACAGTGTACACGAACTGTCATGTATACCAGTAGTGACACAAATGTACACTATCAGTCTATATACATGATACCGCAAAAGAATTTTTTTGAGCCACCTCCATCATCTTTTTGAACTATTCTGACTTATGAATGTATTATGTCCACATGAAAAGGCAAGTAAGACACAGCGATAAAAGGAGTTCAGAAGTGGGATAATAATAACCTCGGTCGAATAACAGGCACGGCGGCCTGTCTCAATGGATGCTAGCCATCTGCAAGGACATATGCGTTGTATGACAAGTGTGTGCGCAAATACAGGGGCACTTTGTCTTATAATTCGATGAGACGACTAACGACACGACGGGAAAGACCAGGTACAGGACCAACGCCTACATATATGTGACGGTAACCGTTAGACTCCGGGCTGAGTAAATCACTTTTTGGACCCGGGATTTGAACCCAAGACACACTACCGCTGGGCATAATAATACAATAACAGCCTGACAACATCACATCCATATACACACACGCTTGAAGTGGAACTGTGGCGAAACACCCTTATTTATTATCATCGAATTTATTTGTCCAATTTCTAATCATAATTCTAATCAAAACGTTTTTTTCCCCGATTTTGTACCATAGCAACTAATTTTAATATACATTACTTTCTATCAAATTTATTATGAACAGACAGAGTATTTTTAATTTGGCGTCAAATTATGAAGGAAAATATGCGACACGTTAGAAATTGACGGCCAATATGCTTAATTGGTGTACGTATTATAAGCAGTTTTAGCAGTTTGACAGTTCTATATCCCTGTTCTTTTCATACGTATAGCATTAGACAGAGATGTAATGACAATTAAATTAGTATAGTTGTGTTAGAGACAGAATCGCCAGCATCGTCAGTATAACTGTGTATAGTGAGTGGCCCTGACTGGAATGTAGTACAAAACAGAGCGGAATTTTCCCTGAAACAAATAATGGTCTGGCTATCTAATAATTTACTCACATTAAATTTGAACAAAACCCTTTTTCTGCCTTTCTACTTATCTAAACTAAACTCACCACCTCATGATTTCTCTATTAAAGCCCACACCTGTGCTTCTAATAATAATTGTACTTGCCATAAGTTGTCTAGAGAAACGAATGTGAAGTATCTCGGTGTCCAGTTGGACAGTGGATTGACTTGGTATCCGCAAGTTGAAACTGTTAAAAACAGGGTGAGAAAGCTAATACATCTTTTTAAAACCCTACGTGAAGTTACCACACCAGACCAAGTACGAATGGTTTATCTTGCCCTATGTCAATCCATTGTCCAATACTGCATCCCAGTATGGGGTAGTGCCAACAAGACACAATTACTTCAATTGGAGCGTGCGCAAAGAGCTGTACTAAAAGTAATGAACAAAAAGCCGATTAGATACCCTACTAAGCAATTGTACACTGAGAACAAAATTTTATCTGTTAGACAGCTCTTTGTGCAACGGATTATCTTAAGAATGCATAAAGCTGTGCCACCTCATGATCCCAAAAAACGTAGTAAGCAGTCTGTCTTCTCAAGTGCTCGTTGCAGAACCGCCTTTGCCAGACGTCAATATAGGAGTGTCTCATGTAAGCTATACAACATGGTTAACAAAAATCACAACATTAGAGGCCTCAACATCCATGAAGTTAAGTCGATCACAACCAGTTGGCTTCTCCAGCTAGATTATAATAACACTGAAGCGCTGCTAAAGTACATTGAGTAAAAGCTACCAGATAGAGACACACACTAACACACACACACACATGCATACACACACACACATGCATACACACACACACAGACACACACACACACACACACAAACACACACACACGCACGCACCCACACATTCTTATATAGTACAAATATATGCCGCTTACCTAGAATTAATTTTCTTTAAAACTAACACATATATTGCCAATAATACCACGTCCACCACTGTTTTATTGTATAAACCTATTTGAATGAGCACTGTTTCCCGAAATACAGGCATTAGCCTAGTTTGGGAGACAGTACTAGTACTTTTTGTAAAGTTGTGCATTCACTATTCTGTAATCATTAGTTGGTAACTATTATTCTGTTCAAATAAACATTTTTACTTTTTTTTACTTTTAACTGAAGCGACGATATTCATGTTTGGTTCGGTGTAAGCGCTCCTTGTCTTGTTCTCTTCGCAGAGATCTTATAATGCAGTTACTGGATTTATGTTCGAGTTACGTAAGCACCTTATAATAATAATAATTCATATGTTATTATTATTTATTACGATTATAAATAGCTAGATGCTCTCACCAGTCCGTAAATGGTCAGCGAGGTTAAGCAACTAGGCTCGCGGTCAGTCTATAGATGGGTGACCACCATAGGTTTAATTTCTACACGTCTCCGTGTCGTTAAGTCATGTCCGAGGCCTACTGGGCGGCTTGAACAACTCTGCCACTAGGGTAACCATTGCCCATACGGTAAGTAGTAGTAAGTAAGTAATCATTCTATAGTTTGAGATTTTAGATAGTACTGTTTAGTTTGGGCACATACGGTATTTAACGGGGATATAGTTACCACCACATTTTGAACTCTATTAGTTTGTAATAAAGTCCAAAACCAATAAATGAGAAATGTACTTACAGCCTTGTAAAGGGTTAAGGCACATTGCACATTAGCTAATAATAAGTCAATTGTTTATTTGTCAGTCTATTGTTGTAACAAGATGTTGCTAGCAATTCGTTTCTTTAAACCACTAAGCTAATTTAAATTTCATTACATCTCTTTCTAATATAGCGCGTATGACAAGAACAGGGATATAAAACTGTCAAACCACTAAAACTGCGCACTTATATGCGCACTGGGCACATTTGGTCGGAGCTATCGCTTATGTTTTAGTCAGTATTTCGCGCCTAAATTAAAATGACACAGCTAAATATGTTATATCCTTTTCATAAGAACTATGTTAGTATGAAATGCAATTATATTAACCGTAGCGAAAATACTTCGTATATTTTATATAACATTAATTAATTGTCACTTATTTAAAGCTACTAAATAAAATTTTATATTGGTGTTTTGTTACTTTTAATTTTCGCACGCTAGTTTTATTAAAACCAGCAGAGAGCACATCACTCCTAATAAATGATTATAATATTTACGTCCATGGAGTATAATATAGGGTAAGAAACAACCCATAAAATTGGAAACAATTGCGGAAAGTTTAAATAAGTCCTAGTAAGTACGAATGCTCTCCACTTTTTTACCTTTTACTTACCTTCGATTTTTCGCGTATAAGTTTTCAAGATACAGGGGTGTCCTCGGAGGGCCACAAGCTCCACATTTTACGATGTGCGCTGAAAGTGAAGTGTCTTACCTCCTCTCAGGTAATGGGATAGCATTGGAACACGAATTGGAACGTTTGAAACTGAATATTCGTTTGTACGTAAAAATAATAATTTACTCTTTGGTTTGTGACTCCAAAAAGATATTTACTTTTTCAAAGTGTAGAAGATATCTACTTCTGCAAATGTTATGTAAACTTGAGAGACCCTCTACTAGTAGTGGAATATAGTAGTTATAATACCTAAGTATGTTCCAGGATGTTTAAAATACCATGTCTTATTTTTAAGACACTTTTTAGTTGTGTTACTAAAAGGTGATTAAAAATGTAGTTTATGTAAGATCTTAAAATAATAAAAAGCAAGTTTATGTAAGATCTTAAAATAACTGTCCTCACTTTCTATTTGAAGTTTCTATTTCAATTTCCAAGAAAAATCCGAGAAATTTTTGAAAAAGAGTCTGAATATTTTTTCAAAAATTTTCGGGACTCGGATTTCGAAATTCTCGGATTTTTCTTGGATATTGAAAATAGAAACTTCTTAGTATGAGGATTTGAAGATTTCAATGCTACCTTCTCGAATTGCCACGCAACGGCGGATTATTGAGTCGGTTCGTTGGAGTGGACTTTTGGTTTAGTGATTAGTGACCCCGACTGCTAAGCCAGAGGTCCTGTCTTTGTGTGATGGGCACGATTACTTGTTCTGTGTCAGGGTGTAGTTTATCTATAATATATTTTTATTTATTTTATTTGTTTATAGTTAAATAAAACGGTTACTAACCAATTACATTAATTAACATAGAAACAATTAGGTATATTACTTATTTTTAGGGTTACATACACATTTCAATACAAAATACTCAATATATAAATAAATAAATCATATTTAGAAGTAAATAAGGATGTTTAACAGTTGTCTGGTTGCCATAGTACAGGATTCACTTAGTTTGGGATCAGATGGCAGTGTGTTAATTGACCCAAGATATATTGTTGTCCGGCCTCGCATTTTTTCTCGAATTCCGCTTGAATTTTTCATTTTATTTTACATTTGTGTAAAGTGCACTTAACAAAAGCTCCATTATCCAGGTATTCAATCGTTTCAGTCTTTGACTATCCGAGAAATGAGACCACATGCTCTCATTTCCCCTTGAATTTCTAAGGGCTTGAATATATTCTTCAAGTTATTGACTGTATTTATGTTTCGAGTTCGTAGGGGAGCCATGTTTTGCCCAGTGTTATAAATCGACCTCGAAAACGTTAGTATCTTGCTGCGACAGTACCAAAAAGCGTCGAGAAATATGAAATCTTATTTGTTCTATCGCTTCGGTACAAAGCTTACCGAAGTGATAGAACAAATAAGACCAACCCAATACCCAACTCAATAGTGTGAATACATGTATTGTTTTGGGATGTATTTAATTTCATGCACACAAATTTTCTATAAAATTCGGTTCAATGTGAACCGTTCGATTTTTTTTGATGTTGATTTTCATCCTTCACATTTGCTTGTTTTGACAGATCGCATTGTTGATTACCAGCCATAGCTTGAGATTTTGACCTGAGTATAATGTATTGCATTTGTTGCAATATTAAGATGTTATAAAATCAAGACTGATACATTTTTTCAGTTCGTACATAAACATGTGTAACTTGAGTTTTGGAGAAACTTACCTGAGAATGCCCGACATTTAAGCGGCTTTTTCGGGGAAAACCATTACGCCACGTTACCTAATATACGAGTATCATGGATAGGTACTTAGAATTGTTGTAATTATTCGCTTACTAATTTAGTTTAAACAAAGATAATATACTACTGACGTAGTTTAACTCTACAGGTACAGTCCTGGCCGTGGACAGCATGGAAAATATGCTTAGAGTCTACGTAATGCAGATTTTTCAAGGATAAGTGTTTCCACTGATGTGCCATTTTACTAGAAGATCATATCTGAAGATACGCAACGAAACTTCTCGAACTCATATATACGACGTTCTATTTTATATAATATACAGGAATACTTCTAAAACACCAACAAACTCGCAGGACTAGATAGAAAATTTGATGGATTTTATTTTCGTACAAAAATAATTATTATTTTAATTTCCCTCTTGAAAGTTTATAACTTGACGTGCATCATAAAGATATACGTAGTACGTAAATATACCCATGCGACGGCGCGGGAAAGGTAAGCAGCGCTGGCGCCTTAAACTTCACCCATTTCTCAAAGCGCCAAGCGCCAAGCCGTCCGTGTTAAATCACTTTTTAGGGTTCCGTAGCCAAATGGCAAAAAGGGAACCCTTATAGATTCGTCATGTCTGTCTGTCTGTCTGTCTGTCCGGCCGTATGTCACAGCCACTTTTTTCCGAAACTATAAGAGCTGTACTGTTTATTAAGACTGTGCATTAAGATTTTTATACAAAAAAAGAAAAAGAACAATAATTTTATTATTATATATTTAATAAAACTGAAAATAAAATTTTAAAAAAATCATCTTATCCATACATGTGGTGTACATATGTGTCAAAAATGATATTGAGGTTTCTACTTAATATCATTTTTTTCTAAACTGAATAATTTGCGCGAGAGACTCTTCCAAAGTGGTAAATTGAGTGTCCGCCCCCCTGTAACTTCTAAAATAAGAGAATGATAAAACTAAAAAATATATATGATGTACACACACACAAACTAACAACGAAAATTGGTTTGAACGAGATCTAGCTAGTAGTTTTTTTTAATACATCATAAACCGCAATTTGCATTCATTTAATCAACTGAAATACTTGCTGCTATGGAACCCTTCATGTTCCCGACTCGCACTAGGCCGGTTTTTTTATAAAATAGCAAGGCAAACGAGCAAGCAAATCACACTAAGTCGTAATAGATCACCGGTGCCCATTAACACTCGCAGCCGCGAGAGCGTTGCTGGCCTTTAAGAAAGTAAAGGCCTCGCTTTGTGTTGTGTGCCATAACATCAGAAATACATCCTCTATTAATTGATATCAAAAATTTCATCTGAAACGTACGGTGGTAAACGACCATTAAGGAAATTGTGAAATTTCTACTTCTGACGAGTGGTATCTATAATACATACATAGACTCACGCCTGTTTCCCAGAGGGGTAGGCAGAGACAACGGACTTCCATTGGTCACGATCCTTGCATACCTCTTGCGCTTCGTTTACTCACATTATATTCTTCATACATGCTCGCCGGTATAGGGTAGTTCTGACCTGACCTTTCTTAAGTACGTCTCCGATTTGATCAGAGAATGCTCTACGAGGTCTTCCCCTTCCGGTTGTACCATTCACACAGGCCAGGTATACTTCTTTTGTCAATCTTCTTTCATTCATCCTTTCTAAATGGCCAAACCATCTCAGCATACCTTTTTCAATCTTTGTGACTACATCCTCTTTCACACCACAACGCTCTCTTACATCAGTATTTTGAATTCGGTCTCTCAAAGTCAAGTATCTATAATATTTATTAAATATTTTAATAAGATTTTTCTGTGACGTAATATCCAAGTTAAGGGGCCTTTTACAGTCCACTAGCGCCGCCAATCGAAAAAATGTCATAACTCGTAAATAGAATCAAAAATTATAATATGTGGTCTATTATTACTGTAGAAAAGGCAATAACGTAATTTTATAACACATTGTCAACACTTGAAATATAGCTGTTTAGCTAAATCGTGCATTTGTAACGAAAACGGCCGTTTATGTTTTGAATGCACGATTTAGCTAAACAGCTATATTTCAAGTGTTGATAAGGTGTTATACAATTACGTTATTGCCTTTTCCACAGTAATAATAGAACATATTTTGTATTTTTGATTCTATTTACGAGTTATGACATTTTTTCGATTGGCGGCGCTAGTGGACTGTAAGAGGCCTCTTAATGCGCAAAAGAAGCTCCATCAGGCACACAATTAACTAGCACTTTATTTGTCATCTTATACTGGACATATATACATATGTATGGTATATGATTGGTTGGTGACGACTGTATCTGTATTGTTATTAGAAGGGCGTGGGTTTGAGAACATCAGTCTGAAACAACAAAGTAGATAGGTACGGATTATTGTTTGCTTACATACAAAATACATAAATTTGGCTTATAATAGTTTCTAGGTATACTTACTATTAATTATGAGCTTTGTTTGTTTACAAACATTAGTTGTTGATTTTTTTTTTTTTTTTTTGTCTTATGGCAATCTGCCGATATTTTCAGCAATTTCTGCCAGTGTCACGTGTTTGTTGACTGCTCATGGGTAATTACAAGGGCTACTGAATAATAAACTGTATTTTTGTGGAACTATTTAGAGCCTGAAACAAAAGACAAACACAAATATGAGTTAGTGAATAGAAATACTTAAATTACATATAAACAAAGACAATAATCATAAATATCATAATTTTATGATGTTAGTGGATATAAATTTAATAAAGGCATTTATCATTAAGGGATTAGGAAAGAATGAAAGAAGGTGACGGACATTAAGCGGATGGAGAATGTTAAGAGAAGAAATAGTCCCAAATGGGAAAGGTTTATTTAAGTGACATTTAAGAAAAATATGATCTAGAGACCCATCATCTAATCCACATTCACACAGGGAACTGTCACGAATCCTAATTTTATGAAGGAAGACAGGGGTACAACAATGGCCCAGGCGGATTCTGCATATAACTGAAATTACAAATTTAGGTACTCTTTTGTATTTGTAGAACCATGGCTTGGAGGGTATTTCTGGCTGAATAGAGGCATACAAACGGCCTTTGGTCTTACTTGATTCAGACCAAGAGCATTGCCAGGATTTATGCATATCAGTTTTGGGAAGGTGAAGTAGGTCATATACCTGCACAGAAAAATATTTAAGA
The DNA here is from genome assembly GCA_951640165.1 of Pseudoips prasinana. Taxonomy (NCBI): domain Eukaryota; kingdom Metazoa; phylum Arthropoda; class Insecta; order Lepidoptera; family Nolidae; genus Pseudoips; species Pseudoips prasinana. The sequence continues at coordinate 9,103,563 of OX621241.1, read as the reverse complement.
TCAGCCAAATTGCTAGTAATAGCAGCCTTAGCATATGCATCTGCACACTCATTACCTCTTATACCTGAATGCCCAGGGATCCATACTAATGAGACCTCTACCTCCTTTATAGCGCAAGAATGAAGATTTTTTTTTATTTCCAGAATAATAGGAGAGCGAAGAGAATCCTTAAAAGGATTTTTGACAATAGCTTCCAAGGCACTTTTGCAGTCTGAGAAAATAACAGCTTTGGAAATAGTGTTATGAGATAGGATAAATACACAAGCCTCAAGGATACCTATGCACTCCCCGGTAAAAACAGAAGTCTGTGGGGGACACTGGAACTGTAAGAAAATTTGAGAATTTAAGTAATATACGCTAACACCTGTTTTACCATCATCAGACAACTTTGCAGCATCTGTAAAAAATTTATGGTGGTCTCTCCATTTATCATCAACAATAGCAGAAAACACATCATTGGCATGAATAGTTTGTTTATCAATACCAATGTGCGGAATAAAATTAGGATTAAAATTTATAATTTCATATGGAAATTCATACAAAGGGAATTTACTGCACTGGTTAATAGGAGTATTCACCTCTACCATACCAATCTTTTTAAATGAATTTAAAATTAGAGGGCTAGTTTTGTGCTTCCAGTACTCACTCTGATAATATAATCTAACTAATTCTGTCAGTTTTGACAATATATTGTGGTTTTTGAGAAAAAATGCCTTAAAAATATATTTATCTGCAAGATATTGTCTGCGAAAAAGAAGGGGAGGGTCACTACTCTCCACCTGCAAAGCATTGATGGGCGTGGACCTCATGCAACCTAGAACAATACGGAGCGACTTAGACTGGATGGATTCTAATTTAGCCAACGCAATTTTGCTGCAGGGCTCAAGTAAGAAAGTGCCATAATCCAGTAAGCTTCTTATTGTGGCATTGTAGATAAGTTTAAGAGTGCAAGGGTGGGCACCCCACCAAACACCTGCAAGAGCACGTAACATATTTATATTCTTTTCGCATTTGTTGGTAATGTAATTAAGATGGGAAACGCCAGACAATTTAGAGTCTAAGATAACACCCAGAAACTTTACTCTATCCTCAACCTTGATAGGAGATCCTTCAATTTCTAGGTGAACATGTGGGACCACTCTTTTACGGGTAAATATAACTGCTGAGCATTTTTGGGGAGATAAATGGAGACCATGGGAGAAAAGCCAGTTGTTTAAAGAATCTAGAGAAACCTGCATGGATTTCTTAGCATCTTCAATGGACGAATCAGTAACATACAAACAAAGATCATCAGCATATTGCAAAATTTGGCAATTGATGTTGAGAGATCTATGTAAGTCACATGTATAAATATTGTATAATAAAGGACTCAAGACGGAGCCCTGAGGTAATCCACGCCACACTGTTCTGGGACCATACCTTTCCCCAGGAATGTGTAGGTTGATCAGGCGACCTGATAGCAGATTGCAGATACAATTGATCATCTTTACTGGGATACTCAGCTGGCGTAACTTACGTCTGAGTATTGAAAGAAGAACACTGTCGTATGCTGCTGAAATGTCCAAGAAAACTGCAAGAACAGATTTATTCTTACTAAAAGCAATGCGCGCATCGGTCATAAAGCTAGCTATGCTGTCCATTGTGCTAAATCCTTTACGGAATCCAAACTGAGATTGAGCTAAGATACCTCGATTTTCCACTAACCATTCCAACCTATTTTTAATTAGGTGCTCAAATATTTTACATATAGCAGGAGAAAGTGCTATAGGACGATAGTGATCAGGGTTATTTTGTGATTTACCAGGTTTTAAAATTGGGATGATTAATTGTGACTTCCAGTTGTTAGGTATACAACCCTGAGAGAAAACTAAGTTAACTATGTCTAAAAGATATTTCTGGCCTAGAGGACCCATCATTTTATAAAAGGAGTAGGGAAAACCATCCAACCCAGGAGCGGAATCCTGTACACTATGCAGAACTGCCTGCAGCTCCGGTAGGGAAAAAGGATTATCCAAAGGATCATTAGAGGGAGCACTTACATCCAAGGAAGGACATTCTCCATAGAGAGGAACAAAGGATGGGGCCAATTTATTAAGGAAGGACTCTGCAGTCTCCCGAGTAATTAATGATGAATTACACGGGAAGCAGCCACGTCGATACTTTTTAAAATTTTTCCACACAAGGGAAGATGGGGAAGATGGAGAAAGGGAGAAACAAAATTTCTTAAAACCCTCATATTTTTTTTTCTTGAAGAGACGTTTGGACTTCGCAACAATTCGATTATATTCAATGAGGTTAGTCAGGGACATATCACCAATATACCTTAATTCAGCTTCATTTCGGGATTTTATGATGGCTGAGCACTCACGGTCCCACCAAGGGGGAGATGAGGCTTTCCCTGAAGCCGAATTTTTAAGAGGGATGGAGGTTTCAGCAGCCGAAGAAACAGCATCAGAAAATTGTAATAAACAAATATCAAGGTTATCAGTAGAAATTGTAGGCAAGGAGATAATTTTGTGTTCAATAAATTGACGGTACACATCCCACTTGGCTACTGAAGTCCTATATTTGAGCAGGGGTGTCTTATCCTTATGAGGAAGAAATCTGTTTACCAAGGTAGAACATATCGGGTAGTGGTCACTGCCATATGTTAAATTCAGCCGTTTCCAATCAAACTGGGCAGTCAAACTGGCTGAACACAATGTGAGATCTACACAGCTCGGTCCTTGGCCAGCTCTTGGAAGACGTGTTGCAGATCCGTCATTTAGGACACATAGTCCTATCTCATCCACAATATCAACAAGGTCTAGGCCTCCACTATCGCAAGAGGGAGATCCCCACAGGGTATGATGACAATTGAAGTCCCCTAAAAGGACTATAGGAGAAAAATTTATACAAATATTTTTAATAAATTGTAGACAAAGAGGGTTAGGGGAAGGGACATAAACAGAGATAAAATTAATGCCACTGAACTGAATGCCAACAACATTAATTTCATCCCCATGAGAAGGGAGAGAAAGAGGGGAGAAAGGAAGAAGAGAATTAATAAGCATAGCAGAACCGCCATAACCGTCAGATCGGTCATCACGGTATGTGCTATACCCAGAGAAATTAAACTGTCGACATGGATCTAACCATGTCTCTGATATTGCAAAAATTGCAGGATGGAAAGTATTTAGTAAGTGAGAAATTTCATGTTTTTTGGGATGAACACTCCTGGCGTTCCATTGAAGCAACTGTAGAGCCATTGTTATTCAATTGAATTGAGTATATTAAGTGTTTGGCAACGTGGTCAGGTAGTGTATGTTTAGCTAAAAAGGAGTTTAAAAGGGACACTACAAATTCTAATTCCTTGACAGAATCAACATCTACAGGAGATTTGTTAAGAGCACAGCCATTAGCAGCTGAAGGTGTAAAGGAATAATTGTTCAAAGTATTTTGATGAACTTTTTGGTTATAACCTGGAGGTGATAAAAGAGAATGAGATTTCTGTGGTCTAAAAACAGGTTTACGATAAGAACTGGAAGAAAAAACTTGGGAATTGGATCGAATATTACGGGAAGGAGGAACATAAACATTGGAGGCAACTGGGCTGGGAACTGAGGCAGTGACATCAGCATATGATTTGTAAGAGGCAGGAACACTTTGTGATGCTACATCATATGAGATGTTGTTTTGTGCCATGATCACTTTGATTTTTTTTTGTCTCTCATGTTCAGGACAGTTCTTACTATTAGCGCAATGGGGACCTGAGCAATAAAAGCATATGGGTTCTTCAATCGAACAATCAGCCCCAAAGTGCTCACCGCCACAGCGAAAACACTTAGGCTTGGACCGACATTGATTTTTGGTATGACCATACTTACAACATGAAAAGCATTGGATTGTAGGAAATATATATAATTGAACAGGAAGGGAATTATAACAACAGAAAACACGCTTGGGAAGAATCTGACCATCGAAGGTAAGAACAACCATGGAAGTTGGCCTCCATTCAGAAATACCCTCAACCACCACTTTACGGTTCATTCTCCTAACTTTTAAAATGCGACCGCATCCTAATTCAGGTTTTAAATTTTCTAGCACTTCAATTTCCGACCAATCCATTGGGACATCTCTTACAACACCCATCCGTGTAATATTATAAGATGGTATGGAAGTTATATAGCCCTTGTCAGCAATTTCAGAGTTATCAAGGAAAGTATTGGCATCTTCAGGTGTCTTAAACTCAACTGAAATTCGGTTTCTGCCTACCTTTTTGATGCCATCGGCAAGAATATTTTTAATATTAAGTTTCAGCATCAACTGACCAAATTTGATTGGATGAATTGATGTGCCAGATGCAGGATTATCGGATTTGACAGATACATGGACTAAGAAGGGACGCACATCTTTATGGGAGTATCTAGAACGTACATTATTAGTGGAAATAGATGGGTTTTGATCATTGGGGGTGCCAATCGGCGTAACATTGGACTGGGAGGGAAGAATAACAGTAGACTGGGATAACTGTTGTTCAATGGGATATGAATGAGACGAATGAGGTTTTTTGGCAGGGGGAGGACCAACAGAGTCGTCGCATTGTCGAACCATACGTTCCACAGCCTCAAAATTAGCTAAAGGGGCCGTCAACCCCGATGAATAAGGGATATCACTATCTAACTCACGCGATTTATTGGGATCCGGCGGTCGGCCATGGAGAGTTTCATCAATCTCCATGATCGACCGGCATAAGCTTTAATAGGAACAAATAACTCACCAACAAGAAGCAATATCACACAAAAACAAATTACACAACAAACAGAACACACACAAACACAACGGCCTCTAAAAGAAACACAAAATTATACTTTAGACGCCAAGAAATACAAAAAATAATACTCCACATGTGCTTGCCAAGAACACTTACCGGAGAATCTAGTTGTTGATTTATTAGACAAGATCTGTTAGGGTGTGGTGAGACTGTCTGTCAATTGCCAACTAAGAAAGCGTTATGAAAACCAAGCTTAACATAAAGTAGTGGCGCGGAAATAAGATGACTAAAGGTATAAACGATTCATTCCGTATCTATATTTTAATAAAAAGCGACTCTACTTCAGACGGAATAAAGTTCATCCACGCTTGCCGCTTATGACATTATTGACCTAAAATTAGCATATACGCTCCGCGCTTCTATTGAAGGATCACTCAGTCTTATTTTTTGCTCGTTAGAGTCGTACAGGTCGTGCTAATTTTTCCGCTGACGTAGGCACTAATGATTCGCAACTAGAGGGTGGAGCATTCTACAAGAAAGCCAAGTAATGTCTGTTCAACTTTAAAATTTGTTTCTCATTTTTGTTTTCTAAAAAGACAACGCCCGCACTAGGTAATCTAATCCCTGTGTCGCGGGGTACTTTACAAACATATAATAGACGGACACAAATTACATCCAGACGCAGAACAACTATTTATGGGTCATACAAATAGTTGTCCGGCGCGGGACTCGAATCCGCGACACGTAGCGTTGAGGCGACTATCTTAGCCGCTACGTCACACACAAAGAAGTACAAAAAGGGATATTTAAATAATACCATTATATTTGTACTGGGAGTATAATATTTGTTATATCAATACTTCTGTCACTTTCTGTAGGTACTATCAAAATACTGCTATTCAAAATATAGGTGTGAATTAATTTGATATAAAATGTTTTTGTTAATTTTGCGATTGGACATAATTATATGCAAATTCTAGGTGTGCCCCGCGGTTTTACCCGCGTTAAACTTTATAAATTATAGCCTACGTGTAAGGAATATGCTACAGTGTACAGTACACATAAAAAGTATCTAGGGATCAAATCCATATATTTTTCACCATATAAAATAGCCAATTATTATTTACCAAATATATTCTTCCAGGCTGGCTTCTTACTTTAATTTCTATGTTTTAACTTACCCTTAAATTTTGTTTGTTTTCTTAAACTTAGCAATTAAAGCAGATAAGATGCCAGTCTGAAAGGGTAGATTTGGTAAATATGAATTGGACAATCTTTAATAGTCAAAAATGTACCTGATTCCTAGACACTTTTGATCTGTGTTACGAATCCATAAAATAAATAAATAGAGAGAGAGAGAAACGAAAGCATTACAAAGTTATCAGATTCAAAACAAAACCTGGTGGCGTACAATTCCTATAAAAAGAAAATGAATTCATGGATCCAATTAAGTAAGTACTTACCTATAAGGGAAAATAAAGTAATCAAAAAGTTTTATGGTTTCGAGTATTTCCAAGAATTCGGTTGCCATTTGAAAGTAATTAAGAATATTTCGTTTGTAAAATACCGCAATCGTATTAAGTCAATGTTGTGTGAGATATTCTAAGTATTAGAAGCGCTCAATTCTGGGTACAAGATAATAAGTGTACAGTGTTCAAATTGCTTGTTAAGAATTGTAATCGGATAATAGTAATAGTATAGCAATTAGCTTTCAGTAGCCTCTATTCTGTTTTATTTTTTTAAACGACACCGTCTGCGTAATAGAATGAAAATCTATGTCGCGGTACTTTTACCATATCAATCGAATAACGTCCACTGCTGGACAAAGGCCATTCCAAAAGATTTCCACGATGGAGTCGTATTGGAATGATAACCAACGGTCACCATAGCCTAGTTGGTAGTGCTCCTGCCTACGAAGCTGGTGGTCCGGGGTTCGAATCCCGGTAAGTGCAAATGTTTGTGTGATGAGCACGAATATTTGTTTCTGAGTCATGGATGTTTTCTATGTATATAAGTATTTATCTATCTATATAAGTATGTATATCGCCGCCTGGTACCCATAGTAAAAGCTTTGCTTAGTTTGGGGCTAGGATGATCTGTGTGACATTCTCCCGGGATATTATTATTATTGGAGCGATATGCCATAATCGCCACGCTTAGCAGACTTTTGGCTTTAGTTTTCCTCTGACGGGTTTATAAAAAAAAAACTATACATAAAGATGGGTCGGTATTCTGCGCTTATTTTACTCGGTAAACATCAGAACACCTTCATACTTAATTACATAGTAAAGGGACGATTATGTTTTAACATCTGTGAGCCATATAATCCAATTGTCTGCCTCGGCTTTCCGAATAAACGTTGAGGGCCAGGGAAATCGGGGGATTGGAAATTGTAATGAGGTGTATTTATGCAAATTAATAATATTGTGACGCTTTAAACCATTTAATGGCACCCGATAGTAATAGATGGCGCAGACATAATAATATAAAGCTAGACTCGAGAGTTAAAGCTAGGCTAAGTGTTTGAAGACACAGACGTGGCGTGTTGAGCTGGTGAGCCAGTTTTGGCAATCGCAATGTGTTAAGTTTTCGAGTGTCTTGGTGTTTCGGAGGGCAAGTTAAACTATCGGTCCCGGTTATAGTCGTTTGAAAAAGTCGTTATGCCATATCAGAAACTTACTGGGCGCCTTGAAAAATTCTGAAATTACCCATTATATACAGATATGTATAATGAAATACTAAATGTAAAACAAAATACATTTACTATACATGACTGCACAGAGACAGTTGACGTCATGTAGTTTACTACGGACTATGATGTGCATACCGCTTAAGTTTAATAACTTTTTGGAACGAAGTTCCTTATCGCGCGTTGTGAAAGGGGGCTAGACGGAAAAAAATCTTACGAAAAGTTGTCACGACACTTTGCAGCTGTGCGGCGTGCGCATTTTCTCTGTGTCTCTCTCTCTCTCTCTTATAGAAAGCAAGCCAGATATTTTCGTTTCTATTTCGCATTGAACAGTGTGGTCTCGCGACGATTATATTATTTTTGTTGAGTGTATACAGGTTTTTTGTATATAATCTATATAAATAAAAAGAGAAGTCCTGACTGACTGACTGACTCATCAACGCCCAGCCCAAACCCTTGGCCCTAGAAAGCTGAAATTTTGCACAGATGTTTTCTTTATAATGTAGACAAGGAATAAGGAAGGATTTTTCGAAATTCTACCCCTAAGGGGGTAAAACGGGCGTGCGAAGTTAGTATGAAACTTTGCCGTTTTTGAAGTTAGAGGCATGAAAGGTGGTATTTGGCCTTGCAGTTAAAAATAAAAAATATGTGTTTCAGGATTTTTGGAAATTTCACCCCCAGAGCCAAAAAATAGGGGATGTAAGTTTGTACGAAAAAAGTCCCAATTTTTAAGTTAAACGCATGAAAATTAGCATTTGGCTTTTTAGTTAAAAATAAAAAATATATATTTCAGGATTTTTGAAAATTCCACCCCGAAGGTCATAAAATAGGGGATGTAAGTTTGTATGAAAAATGCGATATTTTTGAAGTTAAACGCATGAAAATGAGTATTTGGCCTTTTTGTTAAAAATATATAGCATTTATTTCAGGATTTTTGGAAATTACACCCCCAAGGGCGGAAAATAGGGGATATAATTTTATACTGCCTGACTGACATATCAACGCACAGTCTAAAGTTAGGACTGCTGCAGTTAGGACTTGAATTTTGACAGTAGTTACCTTTTATGACGTAGGCATCCACTGAAGAAGGGTTTTTGAAAATACCACCCCTAAGGGACTAAAATAAGGTATGAAATATTTTATGAAAGTGCTTAATTTTGATGTTAAAGGCTTTAGTATATAGACTTGCAGTTAAATATTAAAATATAGATTTCAGGATTTTTGAATATTCCACCCCCAAGGGCGTAAAATTGGGGATGTAAGTTTATATGAAAAAAGTGCGAACAAGTTTTAAGTTAAACGCATGTAAATTGGTATTTAGCATTACAGTAAAAAATTAAAAGTATGTGTTTCAGGATTTCCGAGAATTCTACCGCGTAGGGTGACAAATAGGGGATGTTTGTATGAAAAATGTGACATTTTTTAAGGTAAACTCATGAAAATAGGTATTTGACCTTTCATTTAAAAATATGTATTTCAGGATCTTTGGGAATTCCAGCCCTTTAGGGTGACAAATAGGGGATGGAAGTTTGTATGAAAAATGTGACATTTTTTAAGGTAAACGCATGAAAATTAGTATTTCGCCTTTCATTTAAACATCTATACAAATAAATAAAATTGGAGTGTCTGTTTGTAATATTGAAATAACCGGTTTTTACTACATAAATATGAATATATATACGGTACATACACCAAAATAACATTTTTTACAATTTTTGTCTGTCTGTCTGTCTGTTTGTTCCGGCTAATCTCTGAAACAGCTGGACCGATTTTGACGGGACCTTTATTGGCAGGTAGCTGATGTAATAAGGAGTAACTTAGGCTACTTTTATTTTAGAAAAAGTCATTTATTTTACTAAAAAACAAAATAAACTAATTAACACGCGGACGAAGTCGCGGGCACAGCTAGTAAATAATAAGAAATAACTTCGTTCCATCCGGGTGTCCCTTGACACCTCTCATATTTTTATTTATATAGTTTATTATCACTTTAATTTTATTACACTTTGTTTTTAGCTTAGGTTATCATTTCTAGTTGTGAGTGTTGGTTCACCTCTTATTGGCAACTGTAAGACCATAACTTGGTACCAATCGTTATTTGAAATGTTATATACAGAAGCTGTTGGTGTACCTTTAAATAAATAAATACCGTTTGCCTCGCTATAAGCTACGGCAAAAACACATATAAAAAGTGTACAACCTTGTACTTCTACTTCATACTGTGTAAATTTCCTTTTGTTTGTATTTGGTGTGTACAGACGCCAGCACATCCAGCTACCCCAATCTGCCAAATTTCTTTTATAGATTTTCAACTTTATCTCAAAAGCACTTTCAATTGGGAAAATTTGACAATTTAATTTGGGGTAGCTTGATGTGCTCGATTTGTACATTGATAATAAAAAAAAGTACTTAAATAAAAAGTGTCTATTGATGATATATTAGAATATATGATGCAATAATGGAAGCTATATCTAACCGTCAATAACAACCCTGTGGAAAAGTTTGTATCCTAAACCCTCTTTAGGATACAAACTTTTCCACAGGGTTGCCTTTTGATGCTGGTTGCATAGTTTGTAGTGACTTTTACAAGACTGCTTGAGCTATACACACAACATAATACATGATATCAGTTAAAATATCATAAGTGTACGACCAATGAGGAAACTAATCGTTTTACGATTCTTATATTTAAGTTAAAACCTTTACTCTACGCTTTATAACACACAATTTATTAGGTACAGACCAGACCAGCCATTAATTAAGGAAAATTAATTCATAGCGCAAAGTTAGGTGTGTCCACAATTAACTTAATACAACGTTATGTGTGTTGTTACACAAAATATAAATCAAATAATTTTCTTACTTAGTCAGTAGTCACCATATAAGTACTTAGATCTATTTTACAATATTATCTTACGATACTTTATGGGTCTCAATTGTGGCTGTCAAATGTTGTTTTTAATTGTTGAAACTTGATTATAATAAAAAGTAATAAAAACCTTTGGACAACTAACACACTGCCATCTGATCCCAAATTAAACAGTCTGGAGGTACTATGGCAACCAGACAACTGATAATCTTACTTATATATTTCTAAATACATAATATTATACATAATAATAATAATGTCCTCCTAGCCGAATTTCAGCCACGGCGGCCAGTCTCAATAGAGATTAGCCATCTGCGCGGGACATATTATAGTGCTCAAGTGTATGCGCAAACACAGGGGCACTTTCACATGATCCGATGGGACGCCTAGCGACACGACCGGAAAGAGGTCAGGTACAGGACCAACAGCTTTACGTGCTCTCCGAGGCACGGAGGTATAATACCGCCAACTCCCAGACTTCTTCGGGGTGATGCTGAGAAAATTTTCTTTTTACAGAAAATTCTGCCTCGTTTTCTGCGGGTGAACACGCTACCGCTAGACCATCGAGGCAGTCAAAGTTATACATAAATTACCCAGACACAGAACGAATAATCGTACTCATCGCATAAAGATTTGTCCTGGGTAGAGATCGAAGCCACGCCCTCTGATTCAGCAGCCAGGTTCACTAGACGAACAAGACAGTCTGAAGCTGCGTTTTGCAATGTTACCCGTCATTTAGAAATTAATTGTAGTCTGTGTGCTATATAGATGTCGTGTCAGAGTACGGAATGAAGTCAACAATCATATAAAGAGAGGCTCAACAGATTCAAATTGCTATCGCTCGAAACTCGTCGTAAATGCTATGACCTCACTTGTCTTCACAAGATAGTGCACTCCATAATCGATGCCCCTGACTTAACATCCATTTTGAATTTCAACACAAAATTTAGAGCCCGCCAACCTCATCTTAAAAGTTTTACGTTAAATGTTCACATAAATAATACATCGTATTACAATCCACTTGTTAGAATGTGCCGTCTTTATAATGAGCTCCTGCTTCAACATAGCAACGAATTAGATGTTTTCAACTTCGGAATCCAAACTTTTAAAAGGAAAGTTAGACATATCATGTCAAAAAGTTAAAAATCAAATCTACTTAAGCTTCAAACTATTAGATTTTAGTTTTAATTAATTAGGCTTAAGGTGCATGCTCACCTAGGTGCGACTCGATGTGATCATGGTGTTACGGATCGTGCTTCGGTGAACTTCAAATCTATTAGTTTTATTATATAATTTTACTTTATGTCATGCGTCACTATTAGTTCCACTCAAATTGTCATGCTGTGTACACTTGTTTAGGAATACTGTCTAGTGCTAAACCTTAATGTATACTTTTCTGTCATGTATTGATAATATTCTGTTTTGTGTGCCAATAAAACAAAACAAATAAAAAAAAAAAAAAAATGTGTATTGAGCAGGGACTCTATCATGTTCATTTAGGATGTAGTGTCTGGTACGACCGGAGATTAATACCGCCTACCCTGTTCATCGTAAATATGACCTAGTTGATCGCCAAGGTCAGCGGGAACAAGGTCAATCTTCTCATATACAATGTTTCTATCGACGTACAGAGATCGGTCGGTGCTCTATAGTCTGCGAAAGCCTACGGCTACACACAATCACATTGCTCGCTATTAACAGAAAGTTCCCTTAACGATCTTACAAGGAACATTGCCCGGTGAAGCGGTGAAAGCTTCCTAAGCTCAGTTAGCTTAGGAAGCTTTCACCGGGAACGACATGAAAAAAAATTATTGCAATATACGGTCTCTACGAAATACTCTCCGATGTTTGCTGCGGTAGTGGAATGAGCTCCTTACCACGGATTTCCCATGGGGCTATTGCATTTTTACTCAAGGGCAGGTCACCCGCCGTTACTGAGAATTGGGTCGTATTTTAGTTTGCGGGCTAAGTTGTATAAGAGATATATCTCTTATATATACTATGCTATACGTACTACTAATACTATACTATACGTAGTGAAGCACGTACCGGGCCGCTAGTATATATACTACTGATATATATAGCTGATATACTAGCGGCCCGGTATTTTTTTTTTCATTTATTCACAGTTCACAGTAAATAGAGTTTACAATGTATGTAGGTCTTATTATAGGGTGGTCCTTATAATCTATTTAGCCTCTTCAAGGCATGCGAACATAGTACATAGCTTATAATAATTCATTGTCACAACACAGTAAATATTATGTCACAGCTTTTAGAATTTAGTCAAATTAAAATAGGAGTATATAAATAGGTATAATATTGAATTTATGTCACATTTTATAATTTTATATGTAGCCATTGGTCAACGGAATAAATCATTTTGTCTATCAATATATTCATTAAAACTCTTTTAAATTTTACTAGCGGTAGTTGTTGGACATCTGATGGAAGTTGGTTGTAGATTTTTATACACATAGGGTAACAATTTTTTTGGAATAAAGTTGTTTTAGGTGCAATATGCATGACAAGTCTATCCCGTACGTGCTTCGCTACGTATAAGGCATACTAATAAAAGTTTTTCAAGACTTTTTTTAAATTTTCTCTACGTACAAACCTTCCCTGGACTTCCACGAATAATTCAAGACCAAAATTGGCCAAATCGGTAAAGGCGTTGTTGAGTTATAACATTAACACGAAAAGTGGCATTGATTTTTATATTAGGTCTTTACCTATGAAATTGCCGTTCTGCAGTACTGGCCATTTCAAATCAAAATAATTTTTGTTTGGCTAAGAATTCTAATTTCAAATTAATTTTATTTTAAAAACATGGATTCTTTTTTCCAAAAGTAGTCATTTCTTTATTGATTAGTGTTACATTTTCATCGCATTTCAATCTTTTTCGTCATCATGGATACGTTAAAAATTCGAGTAATTATGGAATATGAGTACCGTCGTGGCAGCAACGCGGCACAAGCGGCACGCAACATCAACGACGTTTACGGAGCTAACACTACAAACCAACGCACCACCTGTTATTGGTTTGCTCGCTTCCGTTCTGGAAATTTCGACCTGAAAAATGAACCTCGCGGTCGTCCGAAGACTTTGGTCGACAATGACGAATTAAAGGCGGTTGTGGAAGCTGATGATACACAATCTACGGCTGAATTAGCAGCAGCTTTCGACGTTAGCGTCAAAACAATATTGGTCCATTTGCGTCAAATTGGCAAGGTAAAAAAGCTTGACAAATGGGTGCCCCACGAACTCAATGATCGCCAGCGCGAAGTACGCGTCGAGACGTGCCTTGCACTGCTCAACAGACACACAAATGAAGGAATTTTGATCCGCATTGTTACCTGCGATGAAAAATGGATTCTGTTTGATAACCGCAAGCGCTCAGCAAGTTGGTTGGATCCTGGTTCAGCACCTAAACAATGCCCTAAACGAAAACTTACCCCTAGAAAAGTGATGGTCACTGTTTGGTGGTCTAGCGCCGGTGTGATTCATCACAGCTTCTTACCAAACGGGGTGAGCATTACTGCAGATGTGTACTGTGAAGAACTGAGCACAATGATGGAGAAGCTGGCGCATCTCCAACCAGCATTGGTCAATCGCTCGTCTCCGCTGCTCCTGCACGACAACGCGCGACCTCATACTGCACAGCAGACGGTCTCCAAGTTGCAAGAACTGGGGTTGGAAGCTCTCCGTCATCCGCCCTACTCACCAGACCTTGCGCCTACAGACTACTACTTTTTCCAGAATTTGGATAACTTCTTGGCGGGAAAAAAATTCAATACCCGAGAGGCAGTACAAAATGCCTTTGAAGAATTTGTTGCCTCCCGTCCAGCTGATTTCTTTAAGAAGGGCATCAATAAACTGCCACTGCGATGGCAAAGATGCATTGATTGCATGGGTGATTACTTCGATTAATACAAATAAAAAAATTCATGAAAAAAATTCGTTTAAATTTTTTCATACAAAACGGCAATTTCATAGGTAAAGACCTATTATATATAGATAGATATATATATATGACACCGTAAAATTCCTTCGCGCCTTACTGCTCACAGTTCGCAGCGTCATAAATATATTTTTTCATTTTTTTTTTAATAGGTTAACCAACAATTATTTACACATTAAAAGCCAGAATTACAAGCTAAATGTTATAGTTTTTCGTGTATGCATATCAAATTAGCAATAATTAACTAAAAATGTTGAATGCAATAGAATACTATACAATAAAAGTAGCCAAATACATTAACTAAGGTTATAACTATATATATATGTATGTATATATATATATATATACATAAAATACAATAATAATTTAAATAAATAAGTTTAATGCTTTTAAAATTATAAATTTATATATTATATTATACAGTATGTTAGTTTAAACGAGGGACGTATTCAAACCCATAATAGTGTATGCTTATATGATACTAATAAAAATATGAACAAAAAAAAACACTGATAAATAACAAACAGAACCATACCAAAAATTTCGCTAAAGTCTCACAACGTGTATACACCCTTGCGCTAACGTGTTTAGTATTATCGCAGAACATGTGTGCGGGTCAATGACCTTTAGGTAGAATCCATTTTCACTTCATACTTTAAACCAAACGGGTCTAAAATGGTATGGGTGCATTCCTTCTTCATGCAGCAGCTTCCACACAGTCCAATGTGATACGCCGAATCGTCTTGCAGCATTTCGAGTGCTTTATTGTGGGTGATGCTCGAAGTATTCAAAAATAGCTTCTTGTAGGTGCACTGGGTATGGCTCCCTCCCTCGTCCTTGGGCATGCGTCGGTACGGTGAACTGACCGAATGTTCGCAATCGTTGGTTGACACCTAGCATAAGGTTGTACAGCGGGATCTGGCGGTTGGGAAACATCTCTCGGTACAAATTAATAGCTCCTCGTACACTATCATTCGATAACACGTAGGTACGAACCATATCCCAGTATTCTTCATTGGAATATTGATATGACGTAATTTTTAGTTAGTCAAGTACACGTTTACAGAACACACTTATCGGTAAGCGGGGTTGTTTATGCAATACGCGGATGCGCCAGACATGCGGAACTAGCGGCGCGCTCGCATAGACTGCGGGTGCGGTCAGCGCGGGGGTGGGTCCTGTCGGTGCATCGGAACAACACAGAGGAAAGGGCGAGGGGGAGGGCGGGGTTTACGCACGAGCTTCTACTGTTTACAAGTTCACTTCTTGCGCGCTCAGTGTTCATGATAATGTATTTTATAGCACAATTACGAAAAAAAATAGGTTATAGGTTTTTTAAATATTTGGGACGAGAATCGAATACTGAACACCCTCCCTTAATATGTCCCTCGTTTAACCTAACATACTGTATATATCAGAATCTGACCTGGGACTTGAAGTGGCAAGACGACTGTCTTAGCAGCTGCGTCACATGGACTCTGTAATATCTGATTTTCAAAGCTTACACCTGACCTTCAAATTGTAATACACGCTTTTTGGGCTTCTGAGATGTAAAAATAGCAACGAAATAATCTCCCTGAGTATTAGGATATACCAGCTCAACGTGATCCCGAAGCTCGCAGTGCGATCAGTACTAAAATAGCTCTCTGTCCAATATACCGACACTTACTCTAGATAAACAAGAAAAACGGATATTGCAAGCCATGTTGACCGTAGAATAACGACTTAGTACCAACACAAACAAATGACACGTAGCCACAGCATATTATTGGAACATTCCTATCTCGTAAACCACTTTGAACAGTCCTTTCTATTATTAAAACGTTGGCTTTGTACACCGGCATAAAGCTTTACGAAAAAACCATTTAACTTGATAGGAACTTCTTATAATATTTTATCTGGAAACCTGACAAATCTATATTTCATAAAACTTCAAACATATGGCGCATATGTATGAAGTTGACTGCCTCGTTAGGATTTTTCCATAAAAAGAAATTTCTCAGTGTCAGCCCGAAGTCTGGAAGTTGGCGGTATTACACCCGTCGGTCCTGTACCTGACCTCTTTCCGGTCGTGTCGCTAGTCGTCCCATCGGATCATGAGAGTGATGGAATAGAAAGTGCCCCTCTGTTTGCGCACACACTTGTGCACTATAATATGTCCTGCGTAATTGGCTAGTCTCCATTGAGACTGGCCACCGTGGCCGAAATTCAGCCGGGAGGACATTATTATTATATGTATGAAGTGGTATGGTGGAAAAAGTGGAACTGCGCACAGCCTTGTACAAATAATACGTCCCGCGCTGATGGTAGTTCTTTTTTTTCTTTAAGAGGAGAGAGGCTTTCACTGCTCCGCCGGAAATGTAATTTTATGTAAGAAATAAATATTTTAAAAAAGGATTCCTACTGAGTTTTCTGGCAGTGTTTCTCAGTAGCTACCACGTCATGCATGGAATCATGGAATCGTAATTTTTTTTTACCCTACCGTGGGTAAAAAAAATTACGATTCCACGGAATACATGACTTTTTTTGAGTTAAAACTCACTTTCAACTATACACCTATTACAACAGACATATGCACCGCGGGGGTTTAGTATTAGGGTACCATAGGCACCCCTTGGGTACAGAACCCGAGGAAGCATCTTTTTGAACCCTAGAATTTGACTTATGCAACATTAACAATGAGATACACTTATAGCTTATAAGTAAATGCTCGCTTAGCGCAGGAAAATTTTAGGCATTGGACACACTGAACATCCATCTGCATGAACATGTTCTTTGTGTTGGACTGTGCGTGTTTTCTATACAAACGGAGATACTTACAAGCAACATTAAAACACACACTCACGCACTACGCTGCATCATGCGGCGCAGTGTGGCAATCGCCTTTACAATTAGCCTAGGAAGCTAAGTAAAATAATATTCATCATCACCATAGCAACCAATAAACGACCACGGCTGGAAATGAAAATTAATAACTGTTTAGGTATTTTTATGTGAAAACATGAAATACTCACAAACATCTAATTCATTGCTTCATAGTTAAGTTAAAACAGACTTTCTAAGAGTTCTTAAAAATTTGACGGTAAAAGGCCTTCGAACTTTGGGAAACTCTAAAAATGTTACTTATAATAGCCCATTTATGTTTCCTGAAAATATGACCAGCCCGAAAATAATATTATTCCGCCTTTTATAGCCAGCGTATTTTTTTATGAAATTACTTTTTATTTAATTATGTTGGTCCCCTCGTTTGGGTTTCAGCAAATTCAATTTTACTAAAACGTTGAGGTATAGACAACGGTCCATTATTTTGAAGTAACATAATGTATTATTTTACAAAAAGCACTTTCAACTAGGTACTTAATTAAAACATAATATTTAATTAATTCTTCTTTTCTGTTTGTAAGGTGAGATCTTTTCTGGAAAATGGTGGTTGATATTAATAATAATACTAATGTCCTTCTGGTCGAATTTCTGGCACAGCGGCCAGTCTTAATGGAGACTAACCATCTGCGTCGGACATGTTACAGTAAAAGGAAAGAGGACAACGGTTTTACGTGTTCTACGAGGAACGGAGGTGTAATACTGCTAACTCCCAGACACTGGGCTAATTCTGAAAGATTTTCATAACAGAAATATCTATAGATTCTATAGATCTTGACATTCTAATATTAACCTGATAATCTTTTCGCTTCAAATCCTGACATTTTTAAATTAAAATTTGGCATACTTAATAATTCTTACAAATAGCATAAATTCTAAAACTTTTTATTATCAACAAAAAGCCTTCTTCTTCTCTTCTACTATGCTGTGCCCGACAGGGTCCATAATTGTTACATAATTATAAGATTATTATACCATCTGTTATACATTGTGGAAGCAATAAACGATTGAGTATTGAGTATCTCAAACTTTTTGGCATTTTCGGCCGTGATGTTGTATGTACGGTCCGAAAAATATAGTAAAGGTGTACAGTGCTATCAATCAGTGCAAGTGAGCAGTGGAGATTGATCTATGTACCTACGTCAGGATTCTCGCAGACTAGTCGTCGCGGGGTCTCTGGAAGTGCGCCATGTACTCTCATCCAGTGCTTGTCGCCAGGACTTAAGTGTGTTCCGTGATCTGAGTATGGCACCAGTTGCCACTCTTTCCCCTGGTCCGGCGCTCGCGATAAAGTTTTCACCTTTCCCATTAATACAGTTCCAATCAGCTAAATTTCATCAAACACGAAAGCTGACTTTAATCGCCTTGGAAATCCAGTCACGTTTTAAGAAAAAATAAAATCACAATTTTCTCAAGACAATTCCTCTACAAGGCATTTAAATAAGGTACATAAGTATTACGAGATCCATTTATTATATTCCAGCGACAGTTTTAACTGTTTTCAATTTCGTGTAGGTATATTTACCACTTCTGCACGCGACTTCGCCCGCTTTAAAATATGATAAAGAATATTTATTTCTAAAGTGAGTGACATCTAAATTACAAGTGAATACGTCATATAGTTAGATTTTTTTACAGGATTTCATCCCATGTAAACTATTTGTGTGCCAAATTTGATTCAAATCCATTCAACTGTTTTTGCGTGATTGATAATGTAGAGTACCTAACAAACATCTGAACATAAAAACTTTCACTAGTAAAATTCGTAGTTTAGTAGGATTACTTTGCATTGGCACATTAGTAATATTGATGATCAACAGCTTATCGTGTCTTCCGAAGTACAGAGACTCTAAGGAATGAAACTATTTGACAGTCTTTTATAAATTGATCTAGCGGGAGCGTGATCAACCACAGATAATGAGGTCCTGGGTTCAAGTCCCGGGTCGGGCTAAAAAGTGATTTTGGAAAGTCTGGGAGGTATTACACCCCTATGCCTCGGAGAGCACGTAAAGCCGTCGGTCCTGTACCTGACCTCTTTCCGGTGGTGTCGTTAGTCGTCCCATCGGATCATGAGAGTGATAGAATAGAAAGTGCCCCTGTGTGTCGCACATACCATCGCCGTGGCAGAAATCGACCAAGAGGACATTATAAATTGACCAAGCACCGAAAGTGCTTAACCTCGTCGTGCTTAAGCGCTAAGTAAAGAGACCTAAAGTAGTAACTAAAATAATTGTACCTTATTTTAGTTAATTATCAGCGCAAACAAGACACAAAGTTAAATGGAAGGCCGTGCAACAATAACGTCTAGGTGTGGGGTTATGCGGTCTATAGTTTGCAATAACTTGTAACTAAATAAAATTCTACTAAAATTATAAACGTGAAGTTTGTAAGTATGGATGGATGGATGGATGTTTGTTACTCTTTCACGTAAAAACTACTGAATGGGTTTTAATGAAACTTTACAATAATATAGCTTATACATCAGAATAACACATAGGCTACCATTTATAAAGATTTTGTGTGAATTGTCCAAAATATGATGACAAGTGTCAAGTAAGTAGGAAAAATCTACCATTTGCGAGCTATTCTGGCGTGCACTGCCAAAACCGCTAGAGGTACACATTCTACTAATATTATAAATGCGAAAGTTGTGAGTATAGATGTATGTTTGTTACTCTTTTACGCCAAAACTACTTTAACGCGGGTGAATCCGCGGGGCATAGCTAGTAAGTAATAAATACAAAGTAATTTAAAATACTAATATACAAAATCACAATGGCAAAATGGAACCTTATTGCTGTCAGACTACCGTCTATCTGTCCTTATGTCACGGGTCTTAAGAGCATCTGAAATTTGACATTTGGTGTAGAAATGGTGACTGTAAGCGTGTGGTATAGAAATAACAATATATTTTATTTAGTATGCAATTTGTTTTTTTTATTCATACAACATAGTAATAAGATTATTTGATGGGCCGGTTGGTGTGGTTGGTAGATCCTTGTCTTTCTCGCCGCAGGTCGTGGGTTCGATTCCCACCCAGGACGATATTTGTGTACATGAACATGTCTGTTTGTCCTGAGTCTGGGTGTAGTTGTCTATATAAGTATGTATTTACCAAAAATAAAAGTAGTATAAAATACAAGATATCTGGTTTCCATAGTATTTGCTTAGTTTGGGATCAGATGGCCGTATCTAAATAATTATATGGTCGTACCAGGATATTTTACCCAAACCACAAAAAGTTACACAAAAAAACCACAAAAATTATCAACATTAGAGAGAAATGTTAAAACCCTTAGGGTTAACCTGTAACCAGTACCTCGATGTGTACATACTACATCTGAACAGGGAGGATCTAGGCATGGTGACAGGCACAATTACCAGACACTGAATACTAAACAAACACCTCTTTAAAATTGTCGTGACAGACCGCCCTCTGTGCAGAAGTTACATTAAAATTAAAAAAAACACCAGAACACGTACCTGGCAAACACCACTGACAAAATTCCTGAATGATTTGAAGAAGCTGTGTCTAATATACTCAAGCCAAGCTTACGAAGTTCCTTGGAATTTGGACGGAACTAAAATGGTTCGAGTAGCTAAATAAGATCACATACTATGGCTCAATTTGGAGACTAAGGGTCGTAGCACACATATCAAAAGGGAAAGGGTCGTCACCGCCTCGCCTTTCTCCTCGACGTCAAACAGTCGTCCACTTTACGTAACCGCGTAACGTAAGCGGATCAGAAGCTCCACCCCGTCGACTCGGCTACAGCTGGGCGACGCCGCGCTTACGGCTCGCCGATCGTACACTGCACCGCGGTTCGTGAGCTTGCCCGAGGCGATGCGGTCACGTTACGATTCCGATTAGTGTGCGTTGCAGTAAGGAGTTTCAAACAAATAATACTGAACGGCTCGAGTTGATACGGTGACGATCCGTTTCCGTTTTGATATATGTGCTACGACCCTTTTTTTTTTTTTTTTTTTTTTTTTTTTTTTTTTTTTTTTTTTTTTGTTTGCGCTGGGAAAAAATGCGTTACGCATACCCGCCCATTGGGGGATGGACGGGTTATGTGGGACTCTCCGGCTACTCCGGCATACCCACTAAAATAACCCAGCGGCACTCCCGCATCGTCTATTTGGAGGAGGACTGGGAAACCGGCACAGCCTTTACGTCCAGTCCCCCACCGACGACCGCCCGCCTTTACAGCGGGGCCCGCACGCCCCTCCCTTAGTGGAGGGGCCCGGGAACGACCGTGAGTGCTCGGCCGTTCCCGCCATGTGCTACGACCCTAAGTATGGAAATCAACCACCTAACTAAACTAAACTAAAGCTGTATCTTAAGAGATAATGCGATTCTGTCTTTTACACTACTATACTAATTTAAATCTCATTACGTTATCCACTTATACTTGTAAAACACCAACTTTTCTTCTACAACTTTTGATAATTTGTTAGATTTTATTTTCGTACAAATATAAGTATTAATTTATTTTCCCAATTGAATGTTTATGTAACACTACATGCATAACAAAAATCACGTGAATATACCCTTGCGAGGGCACGGGGAAAGGATGCAGCGCTAGCTTTTTCCTACTGTGGCAACACTAACGCTAACAGCTGATTATGAATGTCCTTAATTAATTATTGAATTTTGTTTAATTTTCATTGTATAAAAGCCCAAATCTAATTAAATCACTGAGTAATTAGTATAGTTAACGTGTTAAAATAATTATATATAGTGTTTTATATGTTTTTGTGATTATATTGTGACAGTTACCGGCACATTTGCATGGACTCCTAAGGTAAAAACCACTGTATTTACTCGCAATCTAACAACAGAGCGTGTTAACTTTGATTTTATTTGGCATTTGTTATAGATAAAAGTTACTTTCAATCAAGGTTATTGCGTATTATCACAGTTATTGCGTATTATCACAGCGCCTTTGAACTTTACTTTATATTTAGTAGCCAGTCGTCCGTCTAAAATATTTTTTTTTTCATGTATTGAGTTATGTCTGAACTCGTAGAACAAAAGTTGTCGCTTATGGTGTTAGCTAGCTATCCTGCATGGTTGTTGGTGTTTTACAAGAAGAAAAATAAAAAAGAGCAGGTTGTACATATCTATACATATAATAAAATCGTAGGAAAGTCAAAACTGTACATTGAATATTTTTTAAAAGGATACTTGGGGCGTGATCTACCTTCGATATCGAAGCTTAAGCTAGTTTTTAGATTTTTTTTCTGTTTATCTGTTTGTCTGTATGTATGTCCGGGCTAAACTCAAAAAGTACTACATGGATTTATTTAAAATTTTGCATTTATATTACTAAGAGGTCGGGTCAACATATAGGCTACTAGGTACTATAGGCCCGTAGGTGATAGCGTAATAATTTACGCTATCACCTACGGGGGAGGAGCTATGATAATTAATAAAGTTTATCACGGGTAAAACCGCACAGCTAGTAGAACAATATTTTAATAAGGGATAAATCACCTATTTTGTTCTCTAAACAAAACCTTGAGTTATACCGCGCAGACCGTGCGGACCCACTCGCTGTGGAGCCTATGTCTTAAGCTATTTTATGCATGTCAGGGCACGTTAAGCCTTACTACACACTCATACGACGCTTTTAATGTATGAGAAAACAAACATACCATTACAAAGTAAACTCATTAAAAAGTTTCCAAAGTGGAGACCAATGGCGGTGTTGACGCAAAGGCCAATGCAATTAGCATAGTGAATTTATCAAGCTAAAGCTGAGATCGATTTGGAGAAAAGTTTAGACATTTCGCTAGTTGAAAGTTTAACTTTGAGGCATCCACTATCCCACAAAGTAAAACTTTTAACTAATGGATCACTTCCATTAGGAAAATTGTTTCAGCCTTATGTGAATCCCTAATACTATAATAAATCACAAACAATAGGAGCCTATTGTATTATAATAAAATAAAAATGATTAATGTCCTCCTGCTCGACTTTCGAACATACGCGGGATATATTATAGTGTATATGTATGTGCGCTAACCCCCTGGGTTGGCACTTTCTATTCAATCACAATCATCCGATGGGGTAACTAGAGACACGGCCAGAAAATGGTCAGGTACAAGGCTGGCTTTACGTGCTCTTCGAGGCACGTGGTGTAATACCCACTTCCCAGATTTCAGGTTGATAATAATAATAATAATATCTCTGGACAATGACACACAGATCATCCTAGCCCCAAACTAAGCAAAGCTTGTACTATGGCGACAGGCGACGATATACATACTTATATAGATAGATAAATACTTATATACATAGAAAACATCCATGACTCAGAAACAAATATTTGTGCTCATCACACAAATATTTGCACTTACCGGGATTCGAACCCAGGACCACCAGCTTCGTAGGCAGGAGCACTACCAACTAGGCTACGGTGACCGATGCTGACAAATAGAAACATAACTACTATGGGTTACATCACAGTCATTGTATATGTTTCAGGTTATTTCTTTATATGTATTATTAGCTGTTGTACACGACTTCAACCGCGTGGAGTTCTCTAAAAATATTTGGTTTAGTTCGCGGAATTTATGGAAGGTAAAGTTAAAATGTAAATACAAAAGGGATGCCTCATAAGCTCATTTGATTTTTTATAAATACTTTGCTAGTGAGTGAGGCGAGTGGTACTAGACAGTGCTAGTTTTTCTTAATTATCATATTACGAGCTGTGCGGATTTACTCGTAGGTATATAATTAGGTAGGATAAATTGCCTATATGTTGACCCGACCTCTTAGTAATATTCATGCAAAATTTGAAATAAATCCATGCAGTACTTTTTGAGTTTAACCCGGACATACATACAGACAAATAGACAAACAGACATAAATTCTAAAAACGATATTTTTGGGTTCGATATCCTTTTTTAGAAATATTTAATGTACAGTTTTGTCTTTCCAACAATTTTATTATATGTACCTATAGATAGATTTCTTAAAACGTTTGTAATCTGCCGGTGAAAGCGAAAGAAACCAATTTTGACGGCGAGTTTTCACTTCTTTCCCTGTCTTCCAACCAATTGAAAATAATGTTGTTGTCTTTCTATTTTTTTCATTTTATATATTTCTATAGTTTAGATTCCTAGATTTTAAAATGTGGATTACCTAATAGTGTATTTTTATTAATCATTATTGTTTAAAAAAAAGGTGCACCGACTTCTACTTTTTTTTTAATGAAGCAACAATTCGTAAAATCGTTTCACCCACCACGAAGAAATCACGTAACATATATATATATACGAAAAAAAATTGATAAACTCCCTTTTTTGAACTCTGTTAATATACTATTTGATATGTGTTGCTGTGTGGTGACGGCATAAAATATCATCACCCCATCTCATCCTGTTGGAGGCGTAGAAATCGACAGAGGGAATACCTACCAGAGAACGGGAAGCAGCGTTTTTCTGTGAACTATGACCATCAAACTGCGATCGCCAATCCACCTGCCAAGCGTGGCTATTATGGTAAAACCCCTATTCTCTGGGGAGGCTCTTGTCCAGTAGTGGACGTACTTTGGCTGACATGACTATTTGACATAATAATCAATCAAGCTTAAAAGTACTTTATAAATAAATAATACATCTCTACAAAACTGCCTACATTTTGTATTTATTTATTTATTAGGATCAACCAACAAAGATTACATAAGGCTTAGCTTAGCTTATAACTATAGGTACTCAGTTCCTATGCATCTTTAATTACAGGAGATCACAGCATGCAAATTGTTTTGAACAGACGTAATTTAAGTGTTGTAAAATACATTTATAAAACGCAATAAATTAAGATAATTAAATTAAATGAATACAAAAAAATAACCTAAATATTAATCTAAAGCATGCAGCATGCACATACTGAAAAACTAAGAAACTAAAAATAAAGAAAAGGAATAAAATAAAATATTTAATAAAGTTACAAATATATATAAAACTGATTGAGACATTACGTGTTCAAATGAGTTTCCAAAAAGTTTTTAAATCGGCTAATTGAGTTAAAAAATATATCTATGCCTTCCACTAATGTTGACACTTGATTGTATTCGACTGACTGACTATTAAATAACTTATTCAATGTTACTCACATCTTGAGATACAATAAATAAAATAAAACTATCCACCATTTTAATTAGAAGTTACCTAAAACTATTAATTTACTTTATTTTATAATTCTGTATGCAACTCTATTGCCGTATTTATACACCTAGTTCTAAAATTTCATTTTGATCGTTATACTCATCTAGCACTGGCGTAAGACGCATTTTTATGTCACGAAGAAAGCGCGCCACATGAGGTAAAATAAAATCCTTCGCAAATATAATACTAAAGGGCTAATAGAACATGTATATTAAATAAAGTAAAGAAAAAAGGTTTAACAAAGAGGTTTCATAACAACATCCCGGGTTAGAGCGCAACGGATTCTTATTATTAAATATTTACCGAGTATATTCTTTTCATTCGACTTTGTTGCCGACATTATGCTTATCTTTCTCGGGACGATTTAATGTTAAAATTATTACACAAAGTAAATATATGGAGGGTTTAAATACGCTTTTTATATTAGTTTTAATTTAAATTAGTTTTAGTTACACATAATACTAATAACAACAATTATTTTAGTCGCGATATGTATGTCTGGCTCTAATACATATGACGGGCCTGTTGGCGTGGTTGGCATGTGCTAGCTTATCATGCTGGAGGTCGTGGGTTCGATTCCCAACCAGGGGCTCTACCGGCTAAGTCACCGAACATTGATTTCTTAAAAGGCATTCAAATAAATACATACATAGACTCAGGCCTGTTTCCCAGAGGGGTAGGCAGAGGCAACGGAGTTCCATTTATCACGATCTGTGCAAATCTCTTTTGCCTCGATTACTGACATTATATTCTTCATACATGCTCGCCGGTTTAGGGTACTTCTGACCTGCCCTTTCTTGAGAACGTCTCCGATTTTGTCAGAGAATGTTCGAAGAGCACATGTGACGTCATAAATGGTCCGGAATCAATTGTCAACGTTGAAGCCGATTTAACGATTGATTAAGTCATTTTTAACCTTTATTTATTTTAACGCCATTTAAGAAATCGATGTTCGGCGACTTAACCGGGATAGGCAGATATTTGTCTGCATGAACATGTCTGTTTGTCCTGAGTCTGGGTGTAATTATAATATATATATTATAAGTATGTATTTACAAAATAAAAGCAGTATATGTAGTATATCAGTTATCTGGTCTCCATAGTACAAGCTCTGCTTAGTTTGGGATCAGATGGCCGTGTGCAAATAATGTCCTAGGATACATATAACTTACCTATACACATATGTATAAGTGATCACCTGTAATTAGTTTTATAGAATAGACTACACTTTATTGCATCAGAATACAAAATACAATATCCTGGGACATCATTCATACCCGACCGTCCGATCCCAAACTAAGCAGAGCTTATGTTATGGTAACTGATATACTACATATACTACTTTTCTTTTGAAAATACATACTTATATAGACACCCAGATTCAGTACAAACAGATAAACATGTTCATGCACACAAATATCTGTCCTGGGTGGGAATCGAACCCATGCGGCGGGAAAGGGAAGTATTTACCAACCAGGCCAACCGGCCCGTCAAATGTATTTTAATTTTAATAATTTGACTGTGATTGTATTTAATTATTGTATTGTAATGAGTCTTAGTTACTAGAGAATAATTGCCAAACCTTTAAATAAATTTTTGTGTGTACGGACTTTCCCTATATCATGAATTAATTTTGTTTATGTAACAAAATTGGGATATATATATCAATGTCCCAATGTATCAATATTGGGACCGCGACCGGGACAAAATCAATAAAACGACCACACAACGAAATTAATCCATACATAGAACAAAAACGTTCAAATATTGAGTCTACGTGCGTGCGCCGTAGCACACGTAGCAACGTAGCGCGTAGTCAATCGACTACGAAATTTCAATTAGGCGGCGAGACATTTGATTTCACTGAACGAGAAATGGTTGATTTAACACTGTTATTTGTTTAATCAACAATAGAAGTCAATAGATTTACGCGCTTTAATTTACAACGTTGACTGACTTATTGTGTCTTTGTAAGTGTCCTGATCAAACGAAATGTGATGACTAATAAACTAGCTACGAATTTTAAAAAGATGACAAAAGAATCCTTCAATGAATTAGCAGCACGACTGCAACATGCTGCATAAAGCTGGTATTATTAATTATTATTATTATTATCTTAGCATTTTTTTTAAATGTATTATTATTTGTATTTAAATTCTATATTTCTGATTTACTTATTTAAATTCATACTAATAGTAAGATTGACAAATATAAGTTACCTAAGATTTGTGATTCTGTAACCTAGCCTTATTTTGACATTATTGTATTGATTTTTTTGTTAAATTTACATATTGACCTAACAAATATCAGGTAGCACACATTAATTAGTTTATAGACATATTTTGTTCTTACTTAGACATTTCTTTCTTAGAAAATATGATTTTATTTATGTACCATATATTATGATGATTATTTAACGTTCACAAATGTAATGATGTTCACGAATTTACTTTTAGGCAATCACCTGTACTACTTTGCACGCCTTACAGACAGTATACAGCGCACATAAACATAATGAGGGTGACCAACACATACGAATATTGCACCAAAAGCTACTTAACAATAAAGATTAATTTACGTACATTAGATTGGTCTTTATTTCACGTAAATCAATGCAGTATTACGGAAGTTATGACTGTGAGAAGTTTTGAGCCCCTTTACTTTTCCTAGATATCGCGCGCTCGACGCGTGACGTCAGCTGTCGGCTCGGTGCCGGTCGCTCCGTGCGCTCGTGCCCCGCGCCATATGAAACACATTGAAGTGAAGACTCGCGCGCGCGCTGTACTTGTATCATTGCTTTATTTATTAATTTGTTATTATTGTATTACATCAACATGTTAAATACCTTGTGAGTTTTATTTTATTTTTATTTTATTTTATTTATTTATTGGCTCACCAACAATTGTTTACACTTATTACAGATTACAGGATACAATGTTTATAAACAAGTCTAGTGTAACAATCACTGACAGGTAAGCACCGCATGTGTAAATGAAACATACATCATTATAAAAAAGATATAAAAAGAAAAACAAAGAAAACAGACATAACCACATTATTCAGTTATTAAAATTTAAAGGAATTTAAATTAAATTAAACAAACAGATACAACACAAAAGAAATAAATGCACACAACCATTTAAAACCGATAAAGATACAAAGTTAGTTATTATAGCGTATTTAGTGTAACTTTCTTAAAACTGTAAAACGAGTCAAAATGTATATCCACCAGGTCACTGTAGCTATTAAGCAATCTACGATACGAGGCATGGCGGAACTAGAACCTATTACGGTTCTACGAAGGGGAGGATGCAGGGGTGTTATAGGAGCACGCGGACATCTAGCGGGAGCTTGTAATTTAACTTTTTCAAGTAAACGTGGACAGTCGATCTTTGATGAAGGGCAATCGGTTATATTTTGACGTTTATCCAGGGATACCATTTTGAAATGAGAGTTACATATATATACATATATCTGCACCCTGGAAGAGGGTTACATGGGAGGTAGATTTCCTTACACGGCTGACAAACTTTGATTGACAGTAGCATGCGGCGTCAAGAATCCAAAGTTTCTTAATATACCAATAATACCCTCGACTTAGTTACTTACTTATTTTTTTTTTCAGTTTTAATTAAATCTAATAAAGAACTAACTAAACTAATATACAATAAAAATATTATATTTTTATTTTAAGTATTATTATAAGTAGGTACCTTTTTATATTTATATATAATTCCAAATTTTAATGCCATTATAGACGACCAAAATAAGACCAAACGGCAGAGGATAAACTCACTGGGAATGAATCTTCAAAAGTGTTAACGATATGTCTAGTATTTAGTATACAATGAAGGCCGGTACTATTATATTTCTAGCAAATTGTTTGTAAAATTTTGTACACCATCTCCAAGTATACTTACGTACGCAGGTAAGTACTATACTCATCGACCCGCTAACTGCTGTAGATTAATACCACTGTCATTCTTAACGTTTTTTTTTCAAAGACAATAATAATACTATAATACTTTACAAACATATAATAGACGGACCCAAACTACATCCAGACACTGAACAACTATTTACGGGTTACACAAAAAGTTGTCCGACGCGGGAATAAAACCTCGGACACACAGCGGCGACTGTCTTAGCCGCTGCGCCTCACTTGCAGTCAATTTTACTTCACTTATATTCAACATACCTATTTTTACTTATTAAGTATTAGTGGTTAAAGTCAAACGAAATATTGTATAAGTAGGTAAAATATTTCGTGGTTATTATATATTTTTTCCAAATATCCCATGTTTAATCTACGTCAGTAAGTTAGGTAACATTACCTATTCTCATTTAAAAAATACGATATTGTTGGTTTATATATTTATTATAACATCCTGATATCAAGGTTCCTGATAGATAATAACAATATTAATGTCTCTTATCTAAAGATTTAATTGTAAAATCCTTAAATGACAAAGGTAACTAAACTTAAAAGTTTATCTACCTTGAGACTACCAGAAGTTGATTATAAAATGCAACAATAGATAACGTAGTGCTTCATGAGAAAAGTATAAATATAATAGTTATTGACATCAAAATAATATTCATAACAAAATGCAATAGTTTTCAGTCCTATTGAATCCTGTCTGCGTATTGCGGTCATCCATTGCTTCCTTATCATAGGATATTTAGGTATACTAAAAACACTTTTTGGGTGTGTTAACATTGGAATTAAAACCCTTGGGCACTACACGGCATTTTCTTATGATTTTCTTTAAGTAAATTTTCTCTAAATGAATAGTACCTAGATTTGTACCCGCAAACCGGCCGGCGCGCTGCGTGAGGCGACACGTGACGTCACAGCGCAATCAAACGCCGATTGCGGTTTGAAATAACATCGCTCTAAAATGCGCACTTTGGAATATAAAAAAGTAAAAATGCAGATGTCTTTGTATTTTATTCTAGATTACTTTCGCATATCTAGAATAAAACATTGGCCAGGCTCATTGTAACACCTACCCACCTGTATGCAGCAAATAAAGATTATTATTATATTTCATTGCAATTAAGACCCAAATTACTAAAAATGTTTTGGAATTGCGTGATAATTGACTGAATAAACATTTTAGGGGACAAATATATGATCAAGTGGTTCCGCCACTTGATCATATATTTGTCCCCTAAAACGTTTATCTTTTTCTTGAATAATCCTGTTTGGGAGTTATAAATCAAAAGGAGGTACGGCACGTCCAGGTAATACTATCACTGAGCAATATTATGTCATTAGTCGTTTAAAAGCATTAAACATGGGATGCACTATTAATGTTGGGGACTGCCGATAGAAGTAAAAACTATTTATTTATACTTCTAACCTAAATACTCTACAATATAATAGTTATACATAAAGCTCATGCGTGACGTGACGCTGACGCAAGGTCCACGCTTTTTGCCCACCCAAAAAGTACACATACATACACAGTATACATATAGCTTATGGGAAGCGTGACGTCACGATGATGCGAGTTCTATGATTTTTGTTCAACCAAAAAGTGTGCAACGCGCAAAATGTTTTCATTTCAATAACTGAATTTTGATTTTAATACACTGTCAGTCCTATCGCTGGACAGATCTAATTAATTTATTTATTTTAAAGTTTATTGAAGTACAATTTAATACCTAAATTGTACTTCAATAAACTTTAAAATAAATTAATTGAAAGATAACTTGCGGCTTGCACCATAGCACTAAATACTATTTAAATCCAATTTAAATTAAAATTCACGTTTAAGTCATTGCAACGCCTTGCACCATGCTAAATAAGTCGCTAAACGCGTTTAGAGAGCTGTCAAAGTTAAATACCCATGAATAGCTATTTAGCGCAGCTAAATGCGTTTAGCAAAAATTGACATTTATTTTGAAATGTTATGTTTCCATGACATGATGGATTCAATTTACGCACACTATCGCGCAGAAAAACGTAATTTTTGTTTAAAAAATAGTGTCATTTGTTACTTACTTATAACGAAATGTAGGGAAACTGGTATACCGACACGATAAACGCATTTAACGTGATGCAAGAGGCCATTAAACGTAATCATGTTAAACACATTTATCGATTTAAACGTATTTAGTTAAATTTGTTTAAGATATATTTAAACGAAATTTCGTGCAAGCCGCCCTTAATCTCAGTTATTTTTGCATGTTACTAGGATAATAGATAAATCTTTATTGCTCTTTTGTTTCTCATAGTAATTAAAACATTTATTCACACTGCTCCTTCACTTAACCACAAGCAAATACATTCAGTTACACCCATATGTATACCATATTAAGTATAATTATCAACTTATACAATAATATCGTATCAGCCAAGCGTTGCTGTCATGTCCTATATTAACTGAACGGGCGTGTTCAGTTAACCTAGGACTTGCAGGCATTGGGGCACGCCACAATCGTGGCGGTAAGGCCGGTCCTAGAGGGGTGGCTTGAGAGGCGCCGCGGTGCTCTCACGTTCCGACTGACGCAGGTGCTTTCGGGGCATGGATGCTTCGGAAAGTACTTGCGTCTAATAGGTCGGGAGCAGACGCCCGAGTGTCACCATTGCGGCGACGCAGAGGACACGGCACACCATACCCTGGCTCTTTGTCCAGCGTGGGTGGAACAACGCCGTGTCCTGGTCGCAACACTCGGCGTGGGGGGCCTCTCGCTGTCGGCCATGACACAATCCATGGTCGACAGCGAGACAGCCTGGAATGCCATTGTCTCCTTCTCCGAGGAGGTGATGGCTGCGAAGGAGGCAGCGGAACGGGAACGGGAGCTCACGAGTACCCTTCCTACCCGCGCCAGGAGACCTGGACGTCGGAGAGCGCGTGTGGCGGATCTCCGGCCACCCTAGGAGATGGCCTGCGGGCGGCAGACGGAGGGCAGTTTGCCACCTGACCAGAACAGGCCCGAGGCGGTGGCGCTCGTGTTTCGGCGCGCGCCTTCAGTGGAAGGAGGACTTGAAGTCCTTCTCGTGACGGGGCCTGCCTAGATAGAGGCGGGCCAGTGCCCGTTCAGGCTGCGGTGAATGCTCACGCGAATCCCGTGGCCTGGACTAAAGGTAGTTGTAGAAACACCGTGGGGTTTTAGTCGGTACACCGGTAATCTACTGGGAGCCCGACATACCCTGTCGCTTGCCCAGCGGCAGGGATCCGTAAAGGATATCCCACGTTAAAAAAAAAAAAAAAAAAAAAAAAAGGACTTGCAGGCATTACAGCTCCTGAATAATAAGATTAGCTGATTAAAATATAGTTCCATGGGAAATACATATGATATGAAAATAAATATAGTAAGTAAACTATTCTTAAGCATGTTCTAGAAGTTTTTATTTATTTTATTATTATTTTATTTATTTAAAGAATGAAATCCAACATCCCAACAGAGGTGACCTTGGTGGTTGCCGTCTATCTAGACTGCTGATGTAATCCAAATTGTGATTTGACCTCGACTTTGAACTTTGACTTTCGTCTAGAACGAGCTTAGTATCTACAACATTAAGGTATTAGTTATTATTTTAATGATTTTATTTTGTTAGGTATTTGAGCTGAGAAATATTTTTGTTTAATTAATCATAAGTATTTCATTTAAGCAATATCTTGCACAGAATATTAACAAAACACATTCATTTCACTGAAATTTAAATTATTCACAAGTTTTATACAAGAACAGGGAGAGTTTGTTCTTAAGTCAAGACTAACTAATTAACCAAAAACTTCGTAGCAATTATTTTAGATTATTTTAAGAACTTTATAGAAAAAAAATCAGGCATAATTGTTCAAAAAGCTTCGAATGTAAAAATACTGTTTGTATGTTTTAAGTATAATTGTTCACATTTTGACCGTTAGTTGGACCGTATTCTCACCTGAGGTATGCTATGATTTTATTATATCTATACATATAATAAAATCATAGGAAAGTCAAAACTGTACATTGAATATTTTTTTTAAAAGGATACTTGGGGCGTGATCTACAATCGATATCGAAGCCAAAAATATAGTTTTTAGAATTTTTGTCGGCTTGTCTGTTTGTCTGTATGTATGTCCGGGCTAAACTCAGAAAGTAGGTACTGCATGGATTTACTTCAAATTTTGCATGAATAATACTAAGAGGTCGGGTCAACATATAGGCTACATGTAATCACGCTATCACCTACGGGGAGGAGCTGTGATAATATTTAAAGTTTAACGCGGGTAAAACCGCGGGGCACAGCTAGTACTCTATATAAAAGAAACCGACCAAGTCGTGCCGGCTGCGAACATTAGAATATCATCTGTGAACAGTGTGGAAAACGAGAAGATGTTTACCATATATTGAGAGAATGTGTCCGTAACGGTAGTAGGCGAGATGAGATGATAAGAAGGTTCAATATAAATTTAAGAGATGTTGGTGTATTTCATAGCATTTTAGCTGAACCGTACTCGGTTCGAGCTAGAATGCTATATTTCTTTAAAATTAAGTGACCCGTCTATGTACTCAGTGGGTTAGTTATTGGCTTTGTATAGTGTAGTTTTAGAGCTAGCTTAGTATAAGGTACGATGGGATTGGCATCGTCATTTCATGTACGAAAATCCTGTATAATAAATAAAGATAAAATAAAAAGAATATCATCACCCCATCTCATCCCGTGTGGGGCGTAGAAATCGACCCGAGAGAATATCAACCAGAGAACGGGCAGCAGCTTCCTTTTGATTACTATTGCAATCTTTCTGCCAAGCTAAGCGTGGCGATTATTGCATATCCCACCGAGATGATTTTTGTGGAGGTTTTTGTCGAGCAGTGGACTTTTGCAGCTGTTATGATGATGATATAGGACGTAAAAGAGGGTTTATGAACTACATTACTAATAGGTAATTTTAATATTGGCTGTTTAATGCACACTTTGTGATAGTCCCTGTAAAAAAATTTCTAATCATTACCAGGTTAACTTCATTCGTTGTTTGTTGGATATTAGACAAAGAAAAACGTATTTCTACTCTACTTTGGAATTTCGAAAGACAATACACCAATGTAAGAAAAAAACATTATTCGTCTTCTTTTCCAAGAACGAAAAGTATAATTAAATTGAATGTATAAGGCTACGTATTTAGTTTCATTCTAAATAAGAAACATTTATGTGGCTGATGCAAAATAATCGAAGATAGACGAGAATATCAATACGTGAAATGCCCTAATTTAATTCCGAAAAATAGTTTAGTGGAAAAGAAGTTATATATAGAATAAATACGTAAATGACTCCATTGAAATAAGTTCTCAAGTGCATATCTCCTTATACTTAGTAAGCCTATGATAATTTTATAGCCACATAATAAAACATGCACGTGTAGTGCATGCCTTCAGTGTTTCAGGTTCGAACCCCGCAAAGGACAACTATTTGTGAGACCCAGAAATGGTTATTTTGGCTCTCGTTGTGCCTGTGTACGTAAATTACAGGTTTTTGAAGGCTCCTGTGGTACAGGGATTTGATTCTCTGGTGTGATCGTTCTTTTTTAAAAAGAATAATGAATTATAATTTCTCTTCGATACCTTCTTGAATACAGAACTTATATCATCATCATCATATGACGACCACTGCTGGATAAAGACTTCCCTCAAGAATCTCCACAATGGCCGCTAAATACCTATATTGAAGCAGAACTGAAATAGAAAACTGCGGCAACCAGAAAAAATAGAAGAAAATGATTAATATGGCGCGTGTGTATCCAAAGTATGTACACAGTTACCTATAATATCTATCTAGGGACAATGTCACACAGATCATTCTAGCCCCAAACTAAGCAAAGCTTGTACTATGGGTACCAGGCGACGATATACATACTTATATAGATAGATAAATACTTAAATACATAGAAAACATCCATGACTCAGAAACAAATATTCGTGGTCATCACACAAATATTTGCACTTACCGGCATTCGAACCCAGGACCACCAGCTTCGTAGGTAAGAGCACTACCAACTAGGCTACGGTGACCGTCAATACGACCTATGTACTTTTACACAAATTGCTTTACAAAATAGTCAATTCATTTCAAAATCCAACCTCACTAATTAGGTATTAACTACGTCAATTCTCATTGAGCGTTAAATTACTATTATGTTTTAACAATCTTTCATTTGATGTGGTGAGGTTCAATTCGTCATTATAATGGATACTCATTATGTTTTCAGTTGTCTGAGTCTGAGTCGTACTTGATGTACGGGTCTGACTCGCGAGAGTCACAACTGAAAACCTTCGTATAAACTGCCTCGTTGGTATAGTGAAAGCGTGTTAATCCGCAGATAACGAAGTCCTAGATTCAAATCTTGGGTTGGGCAAAAGTGGCACTGGGATTTTTCTGCCAAGGAGAATTCTCAGTATGAGCCCAAAGTTTGGAAGTTGGCGGTGTAACCTCTAGCACCATCGTCGGTCCTGTACCTGACCTCATTTAGGTGGTGTCGGCTCGCCGTCCCATCATCAACATGAGAGTGAGGAAATATTGCACCTACGTTTGCGCCCACAGTTGTGCATTGGCTGGACTCCATTGTGATTTGCCACGATGGCCATAATTATTAAGGAGGTAATTGTAAGAGAAAATCGGGTTTAATAACAAACTAGAACTAAAATGATTAATCCAAGCCAACCAACCACTCAAGTCAGTAACCCGAAGGAATTATGTACAGGATGCATTGAAACTGTAAATCGCCTCTTGCACTTCTGAACAGAACTGCAATGGTTCGATTTACTAAATTCAAGTCACGCACGATGGCCTAATCAAGGCACTAAATGGGGAAATCAACCGCCCTAGTTACTAAACCGAAGAGGATTTGCAAATGTATTGAGACGTAAACTAAAGCTTTTCTTATTACAGAAAAGCTATTATACTGTTAAAGAATACTTGGACTCAAAGATATAATCTGTTTCTAAGGCTTACTTAAATATTATGTGTACATTAATGCAAAATACCTGGCTATTAAATACATATTTGACTAATAGTAAATAGCTCATGAAAACTTTAAATTCGAAAATATTAAATTAACAAATCAACTTATAAAATTCCTATAATACTAGTATAAACTTTAACAACAACAATTCTATAGATCTTGACATTCTAATATTAATCTGATAATTTTATCGCTTCAAATCCTGACTTTTTTAAATTAAAATTTGGCATACTTAATAATTCTTACAAATAGCATAAATTCTAAAACTTTTTATTATCAACAAAAAGCCTCCTCTCTTCTACTATGCTGTGCCCGACAGGGTCCATAATTGTTACATAATTATAAGATTATTATACCATCTGTTATACATTGTGGAAGCAATAAACGATTGAGTATTGAGTATAGATAAACTGTAATATTATAAGTTTTATTTTTCCGGGACATTTCACACAGCGCCATCAAACCCAAACTAAGCAAAGCTAGTATAGTACTATGAACACTAGAAAATAGATAGAAACACTTATTTATGACTTTTTTGCAAATATATAGGTACAATACACAGAAAAACACATAGAACAAGACAGATAGACATGTTCATGAACACGAATATTTGTCTGTTGCGAGGATCGAACCCACCACCTGGGTTTCAAAAGACAGGTTCACTACCAGCGATCGCCACGGTTAAGTCAATAATAATAATAATATCCTGGGACATTATTTACACACGGCCATCTGATCCCAAACTAAGCAGAGCATAATAAAATCGTAGGAAAGTCAAAACTGTACATTGAATATTTTTTTAAAGGATACTTGGTGCGTGATCTACAGTCGATATCGAAGCCAAACTATAGTTTTTAGAATTTTTGTCTGTTTATCTGTTTGTCTGTATGTATGTCCGGGCTAAACTCAAAAAGTACTGCATGGATTTACTTAAAATTTTACATGAATATTACTAAGAGGTCGGGTCAACATATAGGCTACATATTATCACGCGCTATCACCTAAGGGCGAGGAGCTGTGATAATTTATAAAGTTTAACGCGGGTAAAACCGCGGGGCACAGCTAGTACTACATACTACTTTTCTTTTGTAAATATATACTTAGATAGATAATTACACCCAGACTCAGAACAAACTGACATGTTCGTGCACACAAATATCTGTCCTGGGTGGGCATCGTGCCCTCGAACGAAATAAGATTAATATTTTGTATAATTTACGTTTAAGACGCTCAGTAAACATTTTCATCTAAAACGATTACTAAAAACATATCAGCCCATGTCATGTAAATTGGTTTATCAAGTATTAATTTCCTGAAGTACCTTTTAAGTCTGATGAAAATATTCCCCCCGGTTCATAAATTACAATTTCCCGTGAAACGGTAGCTTGGTTCACGTACCCAAAGGTATTGAATTCATACGGCATGCATCGAGATTCAATTGAAACGACGTATTCCTCGCTACCTAATGTATCAATATTATTCCTCCGTAAATATTTTTTCGTCGTAAGGCTTGAATAAATTGTTATATATGTATTAGTACCTTATATTTACGGTTTTGCAAATGGAACCTTATTACTAAGCCTTACCGGTCCATTCATCCATCGGTCTATCAGTGGGATGTATGTCTTCAACGTTAATAGGACAGATACAATTTTCAGAGTGTGTATTTTTATATGTACCTAACGGAGAGGGAGGGCCGGATCATATTATTCTTATTCTTCTGGTGGCGGGTATTTCCAGTCCCCGGAGGTCCGAACCGAACTATTGTGCTTGCCGCTCCAACTAAGCTTCCCTGTCTAACCCTGCAACATAGATAAATATCAGAATCTTTTTGGCAGGAGTATCGATAACATCGTCCTGGTGCAAGAAGTGTTGGCCCAGGACGGTGTTACGTTTATGCATCAGTGGCCCGGATCATATACATACATAGTTGTTTTAAAAAGAGTGACTCTGTTTAATTCGTTGCCGATGCTAATTAATTATCATATGGGCAGTGGTTACCCTGGTGTCTGAGTTGTTCAAGCCGCCCTCTGACATGGGTTAACTACTGTTGCCTAATGGCTACAACCGGGACCGACAGCTTAACGTGCCCTCCGAAGCACGGAGACACTCAGAAATTAAACAACTTTGGCGGTCACCCATCTATGGAATGACCGCGAGCCTAGTTGCTTTACCTCCCCAATCACTTACGGACCGGTGAGAGCATTTTCCGAAAACGAACTGTTACGCAGTTTGGTGGGTTAAAATGAAATGTAATGGTTTTTGTTTCAAATAAATGATTTATTTATTTATTTTATTTGGATATGAGTGTTGACTTTATGGGATGGCTCAAGCTCTATTTTCGTATTACAAAAAAGAGCAGTCCGAGCTATTTATAATCTAGGCAGTCGTGAGTCTCTACGAAGCGTTTTTAAAGAGGTAAATATACTTACTGTTCCATCTGAATACATATATCAGAATATAATGTTTGTGCGGAAAAATTTAGATAAATATAAAAAACGGAGTGACTTGCACAATGTCAATACTAGAAATAAGGACTAACTAGCTATACCAGCGTTTAGAGTTAGCAAAACTAATAAGTCATTCATGGGAAATTGTATTAGGTTTTATAACAAGCTCCCTATTCATATAACTAAACTACCTGATAATAAGTTTAAGTCACACATTAAACGTGAACTTATGGCTAAGGGTTACTACACTACTAAGGATTACATTGACGATAAAGACATTTGGCGGTCGGCATCTACCTGCACATGGTCCGCTGGAGATCTTTTAGCCATATAGACATGAGTAATCTTTTATGTTACATGAACTATCTGTAATAAAACTATCTATTATTTAAATATTCTACGAATTTCAGAACTGTTGGTTGTGTCTGAAAATGATTAATGTTACTTTTATTATGACGTTTTTATCCTCTTTCTAATATATTAAACCTAAAATAAATAATAATTAATCAGACAACCGATCGAGCATATATTGTGTTTGCCTGCTAAATAATTACAGTAAGTGGACCAAATCTCGTGTATATGCCCCATTGAGTATGTTTCGCCGGAGCGTCTCAACTGGGCCGTGTTGAAACCGGTAGTAGAGACACCCGCTGAGTTTGTTTCGCTGGGTCTTCTCAGTTGGGGCGCATTGGATCCGGTGGTAGCATTAAAGCGCGACCGTCGTTATTAACACAAGGTCCGTCATAATAATAACACCTTAATATAGACAGAACCATTGACAATATAACCTTCCCCCGCGGACTCTGTGCAGTACAGACGTGTAATTAGGAGAACCGTATTATATTATTTTTTTACTAAATTCCAATTAAAATAAAGTCGTAAAATAAGTCGACGTACTAGGAGCGCAGTGTCGACGAAGCGTCCTACGAAGTGGCTAGTGAGCGAGCGAGACTAATCAGCGCAGGACGAAGACAAACATATTTAAGTGAGTCAACTTTCACCGATAACGCACCTACCATTCATCCATTGGGTCAAGATCCTACCTGCGCCGCTCTTTACTGTGCGCTTACGCATACTCCGCCTACTAAGTGCCTATCAACTCTGTCGTATTTAACATTAGGCCTCAATTTGCATAGCGTGCAATGTCTTCGGAACAGATCCCGTCGCCTTCGCCGTCTAGTGACTCACAGTCTCAGCTTCGAGGTAAGATGATAAATCAGCAACTTTGTTATTCGGATTCATCGCTAAATATGACAATAGATAAAAAATCAGAGGAAGAAAACTTCAACGTCACTAAGCGTATCAAACGTACCTTTGATGGCCAACCTGGATCGTCATTCACTAACCTTATGGACATGTTCAACTTGCTAACCGAACAAAGAGCCCAGGACACCAAGTTGATAAACGAGTCTCTGGCAACCATTATTTCACAAAATACCGAAATAAAAACAGCAGTGGCTGGTCTCACAACCCAACACCAAGAAATGCTCCTCAAAATCAACACTCTGGAGACAGAAAACTGTGAGTACAAGAAACGTGTCGACATTTTGGAGCGTCAAATTGATTACTTAGAAAAAAAAAATCACGGTACAACTATAGAAATACGTAACTTGCCCAAACATGAAAACGAAACCAAAGAAAATCTGATCGCCATAGTCCAGAATCTTGAACTAACCCTAGGCACTGAAACACCTGTCCAGCGGTCGGAGATAAAAGATATTTTTCGGACGAAATCGGAAATATTAATTGTGGATTTTACTACTACACTACGGAAAGAATCCGTGCTCTCAAGTGTTAAAACATACAACAAGTCTAAACGTGCTAAGAACGAGCCGCAATTAAATACAAACCACCTTCACATATCCGGAGAAACTCGTCCTGTTTACGTATCTGAATGCTTAACTTCAAAAGTAAATCGTATTTTCTACATAGCACGTCAATGCGTCAAAAATAAAAAAATACATGCGGCTTGGACATTCCATGGAACTGTTTACATCAAACAAGAAGAAGGTTCGCGCCCTATACGTATACATAATGAAATCGATTTCAACACGCTTACTATGTGACTATTTTTAATATTGTTTAATACTCTTAACTCGTTAGAAAATTTAATATTTATAATTTTAATAGTGCATGCTAAGTTTATCATATTCTTTAGTAAATTTACTAAGAATGTTCGGATTATCATACACAATCACCTAACTACACTTATAACACTTTACACAATAAACACATTCCCTACAAATTTGCGAGTGCTGTATTATATAATTGGCTACACTAACCACGAACTTGCACGAACACCTATGTACTTCTGTCACATATTACTATCATATTGTGCTACCTATATACCAGATCTTAGTTTAGATTCTAAAATGCAATGTTTACTTATGTCACGTCTATCTCGTGACATATTATTAAAAAAAACCGTCACGTCAAAAGTCGGTAAATGCAAAATATAGAGATTCTAAGCTCTGATCTGGACTCCCTAGAGGTAGCCAAAACAATTACTTGTGACATTGATAGTGCAAAAAACTACTGTTTAACAAGCTCTCGTACAATCAACATCTTATCACAGAATATCCGTAGCATCAATCGTAACATGCCAAACTTTACTACACTATTGCATAGATCTAAAATTGAATGGGACGTATTAGTGCTCACTGAATGCTGGCTTCCATCTGCACACCTAATACCAAGTATAAACAACAGCTATAATTTCGTAAAAACTACTTTACACAAGACCCAGAACGAAGGTGTGGTAATTTATTACCAAAACAGCCTGACAATATCCTACGAGGAAGCTCAAGTTAGCGACGCTAATTGTCTCCTACTAAAAATTAATTCCGATACTTGTATAATAGGAATATATCGTCCCCCAAATCAATCAAACACCACTAACTTTATAAATTCTTTAGATTCTCTTCTTTCTACATTGAATAGTTATAAAAATATTCTTCTTTGCGGGGATATTAACATAGATATTGCCCCTAGTAGTTCCGATAACCGTAGACACGAATACTTGAATGTACTTGCTAGTCACGGGATGCTTGCTGGCCATAGTGTACCTACTCATGGAAAAACATGTCTTGACCACATGATGATTAGAACCAAACTAGAAGCTACATGCCTCGTCTTTCAGTCATCAATAACTGACCATGAGAGTGTGGCTATCAGTCTGAACCTGCAAACGCGCCTTGACTATCACAGGAAAACATCTTATTCTTTGAACTTAGATGGGCTTGATGAAACGATACAAAACACTGATTTTGACCCAATTTTCGACTGCAATGATGCTAATTTTGCTACCGACCGATTCCTATAACTTCTTTCCTTAGCCATCAATATCAATACTAGTACTAATTCCACACCCAGACGCAAACGTACAAGTAAACCTTGGATAACCAAAGGCCTTCT
This sequence comes from Pseudoips prasinana, assembly GCA_951640165.1. Classification (NCBI taxonomy): domain Eukaryota; kingdom Metazoa; phylum Arthropoda; class Insecta; order Lepidoptera; family Nolidae; genus Pseudoips; species Pseudoips prasinana. The sequence goes on along the minus strand of OX621241.1, from coordinate 9,061,417 downwards.
AAGATGTATGAAAAATCGTGATAATTTATACAAAAAACACAAAAAAGATCCAACTAATGATATTACTAAAATAACGTATAAGCGGTATAGGAATTACTGCAATTCACTACTAAAAAAGGTCAAAAGAGAATACGAGAGAAAAGACATAGAAAGTGCAAAGGGCAACAAGAAAAAGCTGTGGGAAACTATCAAAAGGATCAGTGGAACTAAAAAGTCCGTAAACCACTCATATAGCTTAATTGGTTCTGAAAACTCGGACACTAAACTCAATAATGTCAATCACTATTTTGCCAATATTGGCTACCTACTTGCAGAGAAATTAAAAAAAACGAATGCTAATACACGCAGACCAACCAATGATTGTTCCTCACCAATAACACTCAGATCTTTTTATATGACACCCACAGATGAAATAGAGGTTCATTCATTGATTGCAAATTTAAAAGATAACTGTGCTACTGGAAGCGATAATATTTCAGGTAGGATACTCAAGAGATATATCTTTAAATTTACTCCAGTAATCACTCATATCTGCAATCTGGCTCTGTCTACGGGAACTTTCCCCAAAGCGTTCAAATTGGCATTAATTACTCCCATACACAAGAGCGGGGATAAAAACTGTGTAAACAACTATCGACCTATTGCGATCTTACCTACACTGTCAAAGATATTAGAAAGAATTATCAATTGTAGAATCGTAAATTACCTTGAGTCATACAAGTTGATATCACCTGTCCAGTTTGGCTTCCGCAGAGGCAAATCAACTAATGATGCAGTACACGAATTATTAAATAAAATCATAACTAATATGGACAACAAGAATAAATGCCTAGCTGTATTTATAGATCTAGCAAAAGCTTTTGACACAGTTTTTATCCCCCACCTCATAATGAAGCTAGATAGGGTGGGAATAAGAGGGATATCATTAAAACTTCTAGAAGATTACCTAACGGACCGAAGACAAAAAGTCAGGATTGAAAACCATTTAAGTGAAGAACTTCCTATAAATTTTGGCGTTCCACAGGGGAGCATATTGGGTCCGACATTGTTCTTGATTTATATCAATGACCTCTTCCAGCTCCAATCTTTTTGTGGGAAAATGATAGCTTTCGCAGATGACACTGCCCTTTTCTTTAGTGGCTCTGACTGGCAAGAGGTATTTAGTAAAGCAAGAACTGGTTTCAACAAAGTATGTGATTGGCTACAAGATAACGTGCTTACCATTAATGTAGAAAAAACCAAATATCTAGCTTTTGCACATAGGATTAACCTGCTACCTTCTTCCTCACTGACAATTTCTGCACATATTAGTAGCTGTCTTCGTCAATCCCCTATATGTGCCTGCCCAAACATTGAAAGGTCAGATCAAATAAAATATCTTGGAATCACTGTCGACCAATCACTTACCTTCAAGCCACACTTAATTTCACTAGTGACCAGACTTCGTAAACTCATCTACGTGTTTAAGACCTTAAGACACACTGCTGACCGTAGTATTATTAGGATGGTATATTATGCCTTATGCCAATCCCTAATAGACTACTGCATCACATCATGGGGTGGCGCAGCTAAATCCTATCTCATAGAAGTGGAAAGAGCTCAACGTGCAATTTTAAAGGTAGCAGCTTCTCTTCCGTACAGATATCCGACGGTAGACCTTTATAAGGAATGGAATGTACTCACCGTCAGACAAACATTCATCTTGTATACGGTGCTAAAAAAACACTCTGAACTTCCATACAATCCGAATCTCCTTAAAGACAAGCGACGAAAAGATAAAATATGTCCCTCTAAATCCTTCCATTCAGCTCTGTCTCAGAAATCCTTTTGCTTCCTTGGAAATTATTTATATAATAAATTAAACGCAACTCTTAACATATATTGTCAAACTAAATCTAAGTGTAAAAACACAGTCACATCGTACCTAAAAAACCTGGACTATGAACAAACTGAAAAATTATTAACCCCTCCTCAGTAAACCACCATTCTTGTGATCCACGCCATAAACTGAAACAAGCCTCGCTTCACATCATACCCACACTTCCTCATACACTAATTCTTATCTACAGACCTCACACCGACCTATTCATACATACATACATACTATATATTCTGCCTAGCTCCTAAGTTATTCTCTTAAGTTATTCTCTTGTGTTTTATTATTTGTAACCAGTAACTCAATTTTAATTGCTTGTACTTAACTAAACCGCGTGGGGGGCACTGGTGACCTGTAATACAGGTTTGCTGCAAACCTACAACAGGCACCAGTCTCTCACAAATTCGGGTTTAATCATAGCATAAGTTAAATTGTTACTTAGCATAAGTCTACCAAACTGTAGCTACTGAACCCTTTTGTGTAGAGAAATAAAGAGATTTTATTATTTTTATTATTATTATATGTATTAAAAATATTAGACTTAAACTAGATAATTAAACTTAAACATAATCTCTTGACAATAACTTGATACGAGCTAGCTAAATATCATTGCTGTTATAAAATAAATTTTATCCAATCAATACAATGTGTACCTAAATATCTATGTTACTAGAAATAATAATGTATACAACTATAATACTACAAACATGTTCTGACTATTTACAAGCGCTTTTTTATAGTCTACGTGAATAAAAACCTTTTTTATTTTATTTATTTATTCTGTTGCCCAGTGAAGCAGTAAAAGCTTTCCAAAAGTTAACAATTAAAACGTTCGCAACATCTTTTTATTTTAAATGAATGGTGCTTGTTTTTTTAATCTCACAATTATGTCATCTTTTGGGCAGTGTTCTACTTGGCCATATCTTCTCTTATCTGGCAAGTGTTGCGCACAACTAAATCCCCCTGTGTCGTGGTAAATCATGATTTGTCGTTCAGCGAACCTTTTTCGTGTTAGGGCAGGATATTCTCTACTATATAAAAATAAGTCGGGTTTTCCTTCCTGATGCTATAACTCCAGAACGCACTAACCGATTTCCACGGTTTTGTATTCGTTGGAAAGGTCTTGGGCTCCGTGAGGTTTATAGCAAAGAAAATGTATAAAATTTAATGCGGGTAACACCGCGAGGCACAGCTAGTATATATATATATATATATATATGATACAGTACAGCGGACACGAAATGGCGAGGCAACTATCTTAACCGCTGCGCCACACGTGCTGTCAATTCTCAGTAATAGCATTTTTTCCGCCAAGAAAATTTCTCAGTATCAGCCTGAAATCGGGGAGTTAGCGGTATCCTAGTCGCCTGATTCGGAAATCACGTTAAGCATGTCCTGTACCTGATCTCTTTCCGGTCCTGTCACTAGTCGCCATGTCGGATCATAAATGTGCCTCTGTATTTACTCACACACTTGTCCACTATAATATGTAGCGCGTAGATGGCTATTTTCCTTTGAGGACATTGTTATTTTATAATTAACTAGCTGTGCCCCGCGGTGTTACCCGCGTTAAATTTCATAAATTTTCTTTGCTATAAACCTCACGGAGCCCGAGACCTTTCCAACGAATGCAAAACCGTGGAAATCGGTTCGTGCGTTCTGGAGTTATAGCGTCAGGAAGGAAAACCCGACTTATTTTTATATAGTAGATTATTTTACTATATATACTCACCTAAATAGAGACGGGATGTAAGAATCAGAGGTGTTGGTGAACAAATGAACTACTCACCGTGGGCCGAAGCAAAGAAAACATGTCCAGGTGGGGACTGTCGAGCAACCCCAAAATGGACTGTATTTGCGGAGCATAGTCAGTCCATGGCCCATCTAACAGCTTGTCCAGCCTGCCTTGCCACATGTTCATGGCAGGATTTTGGAAATGCCACAAGCAGGGTAATCATTGTGGCCATGTTCTGGGCCACAAAAATTTAACGAGTTCATCATCGAAACGCTAAGAAGAAGAACAACTCACCACGAGCTCGCGATGATTGGATTCGTTTCTAATAGTACTGGGTAATATATACTTAAACCGGTCAGTCCCAACCTTAACGGTCAGCGTAACAAAAAAGTAAATCAATATCGAACTCAAATACCTTTTCGCTACGCATTGACATATATATATATATATATATATATTAAGCCTGACCAAATGTGAGATTACACGGGAATAAATTGAAATGGAAACCAATCTCGATTGGGCAAACCTACAAATAAATATTCAATAAAATTGACGATATTTTTGCGGCTGTGTCAGTTTTGTTTTCAATATGAAGAAGATATTTTACGAGCGACGTGAAATGTGGATGAATTAACAAAAGCTATTGCGCGAATAAATCTAGATGGATTTCAGTAATAAAATATTGATTGAACTTTGTTCCCTTTTATATTTTTTTAATTTTATACCACAGATAAGTTACTGAGGTTCGCAAATAGCTATCCTTAGTAACTCAATTTGCTAACTTTAAGGACGTTGAGCTCCAACTAAGTAATTTCACGAATAGACTTAGCTGCTGTAGATAAATGCACTGGCGATTTTCTTATTTAGATTTTGATAAATCAAGTCCATGTTACGTTTATATAATACTTTTCTACTGAGAAATACTTTCAGTACTACGAATATTTCTTATTTATAATATTATGCTTATTCATATTTACGAAAGTATTCTAGATTCAACTATGTGTAGTATATTTTGCAATATTACTGTTAGAATGTGTGTTTCTTTGATGATTTCTTTTAGAACACGTACCCTATAACCAATTTTGTAAAATCTAGTGTTAAGTTAGTTAGGCCTCCTATGACTTTGGAACTTACTATTTACTTATTGTATGGGTGGTTACCCTAGTGTCAGAGTTGTTCAAGCCGCCCAGTAGGCCTCTGACATGGCTTAACGACTGTTATCTTAATGACTAGAACCGGGACCGACAGCTTAACGTGCCCTCCGAAGCACGGAGACGCGCAGACTAATCGCGAACCCAATTACTTAACCCTGGCTCATCGCTTGCGGATCGGTGAAAGCATCTAGCTATGAGCTTTGGCAGTGGCAGTAAACCATTGGTCAACTTTGTGTAGTAAACTTATTATTCGCCGAAACTGATACAAACAACAATATTCTAAAGTATCATGAATCTGTTTAACTAATCAGCTTGGGGATGTCTTGTCTTATAGTTTCTATGAATATTTAAGTTTAATAATTTATATTAAATAAAAACCTCTACAAAAGAGTTAAACCCTAAATATTAGATATCCCATTACCAACGTAATTTACAAAGAAACTTCTATCAAAGCTTTTTAGGTAACTTTTTAAATCATGCTATTACCTTTTTAAAGTAATAAGTTAGCAAGCCTGTTCAAATGTATACTTATTTTAATTGAATCGACCAGGTCGCCTCAAATAACCTGAACAAAGAACCGAACAAAGTCAGTAAATTATTAAATGATAATGTATTCCATGGGGCCTGAACAAAATTTTGTTTCGGGGTGTCACGAGTCTAGGGCACGATACATTTTGGTTAAGACTCAGTGTTGCCTTAAATTATGATAGAACGAAAGATTAGTAGAAAGACAATACTGCGTAGTAAGAAATATTCGTATATAAGGTAAGGAGTAAGTCTTTTCGTGTTTTGTGTATTACTATTGTTTATTATTGGTAAGTTTTACTGACGGCCATTAAAAAGGTGACATTTTAAAAGAAAAAAGGCCTTGCTGATTTTAATTGTTTTGGTATAAGAAAACGATTATAACTACAAAAGAAAAAATGGGACACAAGCCTGGTACATAAAATATTCTTGGTAAATAATTTATAAAAAAAAATATTATTATTATTTAAAAATTATTAAATAATTTTCTGTCTGAAAACTATTGTAGGTAACTAAGGATACTAAATGTTCAAGATATGATAATGTGCTTTGGTTGTCCATTTAAGAATGATATTGATACAATTATATATCCATTATATATAACCGGACAAATGTAAGTCGGACTTACACTGATGGATGATATAATATACTAATCTAAACTTACATCTAAAAATACTAAATATAAAAATCTTCTATACTATGCATGGATATTTGATTCTGAGTCATGTATGTTTTCTATGTATATAAGTATTTATCTATCATCATCATATCAGCCGAAAGACGTCCACTGCTGGACAAAGGCCTCCCCCAAACATCTCCACAATTGCCGGTCTTACGCTATTCGCATCCAGCTGTTTCCATATATAAGTATGTATATCGTCGCCTGGTACCCATAGTACAAGCTTTGCTTACTTTGGGGCTACGATGATCTGTGTGACATTGTCCCTACATATTATTATTATTATTTATTATTATAAAATGAAACAACTTTTTTTTATAAGTACCCTACTATTTACGATTACTATACTGAAATAGCGCTTCGAATAACCTCAAAATATTTAATAACAGGCAAATGGAACTCTAGTATTAAATATCAAAATGCTAATACCACTTGAACAGGTGTGATGATACGACAATTAATTGCCAATTATTAATGAAACTCGCTGTATACGTTGTTTACTGTGTGTAACTAATTGTTTGTGAGACCCAATTTTAACATACAGTGTAGGTAATACATTAAATTTAGTTATAATGCAAAACATGTTAACAAAATACGTTTTTAGAGTCCTAGTATGCCAAGGACTCTTTAAGGGCAAATGGTTGCATAAGATGCAGACATAAGAATTATAATCAGACCGACAAAGCCGGCCAAAATAGGACTTTATAGAACTACCATGTCAGCCGAATGATGTCCATAGTTGGGAAAAAGCCTCTCCAAAAGATTTCCACAATAAGTGGTGTCCATCATTTGGAGCGATATGCCATAATATCCACGCTTGGCACACGGGTTGGCGATCACATTGCGATGGTCATGGTACAAAGAGAGACGTTACTGCCCGTTCTCTGGAAGATATTATATACTCGGGTGGACCTCTACGTCCACCGTGGGATATAATGAGGTGCTGATATTCTTGCTGTCAGCCACGCAGACTTATATAAGAAAAAACCACACGAAGTTAGTTTGTGGAAAATGTGGTTAACATACATTTCATAAATTTATATGTTTAGAATTAAGTACCTAATGCTCAATGTATATCTGTTTGTTTTCCCGAATAAATAAAATAAAGTTAATAAAAACCTTCTATGAAAGGTCTGATCAAGAATATCCGATACTGCCGATACATTCGGTTTTCCCAGTGAAGATAAATATGCAGATGATCAGATGACTCTGAGCAAATAAAGAAATTGAATTGAATTGAATAAAGTTCCAGCAGCAAGCCTCATAAAAGCCGTCTAAGCACGAGTGGTTTGAGTCGATGTAAATTAGTATGTGTAAATCGGCCGCTGAAGAGTTCTGTAAGGTGCAACCATACATTTCCTAAGTCAGCCGTTTACGCGACATACGCGCTTGTTACCTTATAATTTTAGTATGTATAAAACGGCGGAACACCATGGGGGTCGTTCGTACTCAGTCACAAACAAGTAATAAGTCCAAATATATAGCTCGCATCACTCCACCAAACTCGTGTAGTGTCCATCAAGGAATACCTAAAGGTCTGTAGCAATCTCAGAAAAACGTTAAGCAATCAGGAGCCGCGTGTGTTCACTACAAACCTCAACTCGCAATCAGTCACAGTTTCTTAACTCATTCTTATAAGTATTTGGACAATATACCAATTTAACTGATCGATAGTTCAGATAGACTTTCAATTATCAACAAAAATCTGTATGGTTTTCCACAGAGCATACAAGTTCAACGACATAAATACTACGCTTACATTTTAAGTTAGATATGGTCTTACTATACTAATACAAACATGCTAATATCGTATTATTTCCAGTGCATTTGAGCCTGAGATTTGGAAATTTATACCAGAACTAGCTGTGCCCCGCGGTGTTACCCGCGTTAAATTTTATAAATTTTCTTTGCAATAAACCTCACGGAGCCCGAGACCTTTCCAACGAATGCAAAACCGTGGAAATCGGTTCGTGCGTTCCGACTTATAGCGTCAGGAAGGAAAACCCGACTTATTTTCATAAAGTAGACTAGCTGTGCCCCGCGGTGTTACCCGCGTTAAATTTTATAAATTTTCTTTGCTATAAACCTCACAGAGCCCGAGACCTTTCCAACGAATGCAAAACCGTGGAAATCGGTTCGTGCGTTCTGGAGTTATAGCGTCAGGAAGGAAAACCCGACTTATTTTTATATAGTAGATTTAAACTAGCTAATTACCCTCATCAGTCTATAAATAATCCAAGCAATTAATCACTTTGGCACACGATAACGCTATCGATGGGTAATCCGATTTTCAAGAGAAGTATTAAAAATGCGGATAATACATGTTACCGTGTGTAAACCAATAACGCGTTATGGCACGTGTGATATGAGCCGATGGAAATTCAAGAGCTTAAATGTGGGAGGATTTAAGTCTATTAACTACAGAAAGCCTTAGTTAAATTCCTCGTCTACCACTAGCTTCTCAGAAACCGCAAACTAAGGTATTTAATACATTACTAACATTGTAACATATACTAATCTCATACGCGACAGAGTTAGACTCTGATATGGCCAAGAAATAGTTTGCGGCTTCTCCGTAACTTAGTTCCGTCAAGTTATACATACATTCGGAAGAGTATTATTGTACAATGTGTTATATGAATACATTATCTATACATCTATACAAATAAATAAAATTGGAGTGTCTGTTTGTAATATTGAAATAACCGGTTTTTACTACATAAATATATACGGTACATACACCAAAATAACATATTTTACAATTTTTGTCTGTCTGTTGGTTCCGGCTAATCTCTGAAACGGCTGGACCGATTTTGACGAGACTTTTATTGGCAGGTAGCTGATGTAATAAGGAGTAACTTAGGCTACTTTTATTTTAGAAAAAGTCATTTATTTTACAAAAAAAAAACAAAAAAAACTAATTAACACACGGACGAAGTCGCGGGCACAGCTAGTTGGTAATACTCACAGCGCTCAAGATAGTTAGTATGAATATGTCTGTTTGTCCTCAGTCTGGGTGTATTATCAATATTTACAATAGAAAAGTAGTAGGTATATGTAATACTAGCTGTGACCCACGGTTTTACCCGCTTTAAACTTTATCAATTATAGCCTATATGTTAATCCAGGGTGTCAGCTAACTCCATACCAAATTTTATTAGTATCGCTCCAGCCGTTTAGACGTGAAGAAGTAACAAACATACACACTCACAAACTTTCGCCTTTATAATATTAGTATGATATCAGTTATCGGGGTGCTTAGTTTGTTTGGGATCAGATGGTCGTGTGTGAAAAATGATCCAGGATAGTATTTTATTATATAATATAAAGCAGGTATAACTTAAGAATGAATAGTGTGTGAAATTTACGGATATTAATCGTTAAATGAAACTGAATAACTTGTAGAAATCAGTTAGCGAAATAAAGAAAGAGAATATTTATTTTTATTTATTTAATTGGACGGTCACCGTAGGCTAGTTGGTAATGCTAAGCTACGAAGCTGGTGCTCCTGGGTTCGAATCCCGGTAAGTGCAAATATTTGTGTGATGAGCACGAATATTTGTTTCTGAGTCATGGATGTTTTCTATGTATATAAGTATTTATCTATCTATTATAAGTATGTATTTCGTCGCCTGGTACCCATAGTACAAGCTTTGCTTAGTTTGGGGCTAGGAAGATCTGTGTGACACTGTCCCTAGATATTATTATTAATAAAAAATAATAAAAAAAAAAATTAAGGTTTACCAACAGTTTACCAAATTTTAGCTAATTAAAAATCTGTAACAGATTTTTAATTAGCTAAAATTTTACATTGAATATTGATTTGAAAATTTAATATTGAGCTCTTAGTGTTAGAAGATCATAAGAGATTATTATTTCACTTATTTTACAGACTTGATTTACTTGCAAATTATTTGTTCGGGTAAATTAACTCATCCTGTATCTCACACGAACGTTATAATAATGTCCTCCTAGCCGTATTTTGGCCACTGCGCCCAGTCTCAATGGATACTAGCTATCTGTGTGGGACATATTTTAGTGCACAAGTCTGTGCACTAACACAGGGGCACTTTATATTCCATCGCTGACGACCGATGCGCGATGGGACGACTAGCAACAAGACCGGAAAGAGGTCAGGTACAGGACCGACGGCTTTACGTGCTCTCAACTTCCAGACTTCGGCCTCATACTAAGCAATCTTTCTTTTTACAGAACAATCCCAATATCACTTTTGGCCCGACCCGTGATTTGAACCCAGGACCTCGTTATCTGCAGATGAACACGCTACCGCTACACCAACGAGGCAATTTAATGCTATCTACACATTAACATACTAGGGTTTATGCAAACAGTGTCGCAACAAGCTATTGGGGAACACCGAGTCTTTCCCGAGTACACTACCACATATTAGTAATGGCTTCTGTAATTGATAATTTCTATGCAGGGATCCTCGTCTACTGCTTATCTAGAGTAGCTTTGCATAGGAATTATTAAATAAAATCCGAGCACCACACACTTGAATACTGAAGTATACTGTATTTGATACTCGAAAATAATAAATTTGAAAATTGTTAATTATTAGTAATTTTAAATAAAACAATTACCACATATTTTATACCATACAAAGTGTTCAAGAACAAAAATAGCACACGCTATTCAGTAAATTGAAGAACTAATGTTGATAGTTGAACTCCATATTCGATAGATATCGTTGTGTATGTGACGTCATTTTCTGAATCATCATGTTTAGATTTTCTGCGGATGAATGACCCTCGCCCGTGTATGCATAGTGTTAATTCGCAGTATATACAGGTTGGTTTTGGTAGGGTCATTTATTTGAATCTTTGTGACGCGATTCGTTTGTATCTTGACACAACATGTACAGACGCCAGCACATCCAGCTATCCCAAAACGTCAAATTTCTTTTATAGATTTTCAACTTTATTACAAAAGCATAAGGATCACTTTCAATTGGGGAAAATTGAATAGGGGTAGCTTGAGGTGCTGGCGTCTGTACAAACGATTCGAATTTATTCAAGTCTGTCCAACTGACTGTTCGTGGTTTAAAATTCGTGAATATGTAGTTTTTCGGTAAGTTCTAAAGTGTTGTCGTTTTCACCTAACACTTGATTGAATTTACTTGATTGATCTGTTTGCTATTTTCCTTGAAAAATCTTTCACAAAGCTTTCGCTGGGTAGCCGAAATGCGAAAAGGAGGGTAATAAGTAGGTCTCAGCAATCCCCTCAGTCTTTTTGTATATATTGTTCCAGGTAATTCCACTGTTAACATAGTATATAGAGAAGCATTAACATAAGTGTCTCATTGAAGAAAGTTATACGTTCATAATTTGCAATTTCTTTACTATTCCGTGGCTTCCATTACAGTCTTTTAGCATTCTTACTCTTACCTAAATAACGAGGTTTAGTTAATGACAACCATGCAAATGCAGTCGTGGGCATAGCTAGTATTAACCACGTATGTATCGTAACAGCAGCGAGGGTATCCAAACTGGGATCTAAGGGGAGATCTTCAAAAATGATAACACTATTTTATTTTATATTAAATAATTTTCACTCTTTAGCACTCCACTTTTGTTAACTATTGAGAATCATCAATTCAACATATTTTTTATACTTTTAAAATAATTTAAAAGTATTATACTTTTTATTAATTCAAATGTAACAATATAAATTTCAAACCTATGTCCAGCTATTTTACAAGAATGAACAGCGTTTTCTAGCTTCTCAAAAGAGATTTTAATTTATAGGAGGGTTATATCAGATAAGACCATTACAGTATCTAATTTATATTCCCAAAGTTATATATTATTAATTATCTTTGCTTATTATTGCTCTCTCGAGAAATCATAATGTTTCATGAATATTATATTACGAACACACTGAGCAAACAGAACATTAATATGGAATTTCTATCAAGCCATCAGTTTACTTATTCTCTTTATATTGCGGTGTTTGTTGTCAGAAACATCTAAAACACGTAAAAGCAAACTGAAATATAACAAAATCATTTGCAAGTAAAATATAACGATCACCGTAGCCTAGTTGGTAGTGCTCCTGCCTACGAAGGTGGTGGTCCTGGGTTCGAATCCCGGTAAGTGCAAATATTTGTGTGATGAGCACGAATATTTGTTTCTGAGTCATGGATGTTTTCTATGTATTTAAGTATTTATCTATCTATATAAGTATGTATATCGTCGCCTGGTACCCATAGTACAAGCTTTGCTTAGTTTGGGGCTAGGATGATCTGTGTGAAAAAAAATCTTTATAACAAATCTAATACAACAAAGTTGTACATATTATAATAACAATTATATTCTTTTTTGGAAGACTGCTGTGGCTATTAACCTCAAAGCAAAATATAGATAGATAAACTATTCATTGCAGAGAGGCCAGCACATCCAGCTACCCCAATCTGTCAAATTTCTTTTATAGATTTTCGACTTTAGCACAAAAGTATAAGGTTCACTTTCAATTGGGGAAATTTGACAGTTTGGGGTAGCTTGATGGGCTGGCGTCTGTACATAAGTAGAAACATCACCTACATTATGTCAGCTGAATAACGTGCGCTGTCGGACAAAGGCCTCCACAAAGGCCTTTAAAAGGGATTTCTTCCTGAAAACCAGGGAATCGATAAGAGTGGGGTTTTCTTGAAAGGAGGGGCGGGCGGGCTGTTAAAGTAATATCGTGAGACAGTATTATCCTAGTTCATTATTCACACACGGCCATCTGATCCCAAACTAAGCAGAGCTTGTACTATGGAAACCAGATAACTGATATACTACATATACTATTTTCCTTTTGTAAATATATCTTTCAAGACACATATTAATCGTGTACTTATGGCTAGGGGTTATTATACCACTAAAGAGTACATCGATGACAAAGACGCCTGGCGCTCACCACCTACCTGCACATTGCTCGCTGGAGATCTTGTAGCCATATAGATATGACTAATTTGTTGAGTTACGTGAACTATCTGTAATAAGATTGCTAACATATACTACATTTAAATTTATAGACAATAACATTTTTCATTTTGAGACACAAAATGAAAAATGTTATAGTTTCGATGTTTTTCTTTTGTTTCCTAAATATAATCTAAATTAATATTCATTCAGACCACCGATCGAGCAGATATTGTGTTTGCCTACTAAATCATTACTTTAAGTGGACCAAATCCCGTGCCCATGCCCAGTTGAGACGGTCCGGCGAAACATACTCAATATGTTTCGCCGGACCGTCTCAACTGGGCCGTGTTGAAACCGGTAGTAGATGAACCTGCTGAGTTTGTTTCGCTGGGTCTTCTCAGTTGGGGCGCATTGGATCCGGTGGTAGCATTAAAGCGCGACCGTCGTTTTAAACACAAGGTCTGTTATAATAATAATACTGAATTCATACCTTAATATAGACAGAACCATTCAGACAATATGTAGTAAAATATAAATTTCAATAATTAAACCTAAACATAATCTCCTTGACAATAACTTTATTCAAGGTAGCTAAATACCATTTAAAATAAATTGTATAAATGTTTTAACATTCCGTGTACCTAAATATCTGTAATAAGTAACTAGAAATAATAACTGTATTACTACAAACATGTTCTGACTATTTACAAGCGCTTTTTTAAAGTTTACGTGAATAAAAACGTTTTTTATTTGGATACAAATCATTTATTTACATGAAACATGGTTTACAAATAAATTATCAACTAAAGAAACGTAAAACTAAGTACTAAAAATATATTATTATTTTATTTTATTATTTTTATACTTCTATAGATAACTTACACCCAGACTCAGGACAAACAGACATGTTCGTGCACACAAATATATGTCCCGGGTGGGAATCGAACCCACGACCTGCGGCGTGAAAAGCAGCGTATCTACCTACCACGCCAACAGGCCCGTCAAAGTCAAAGTACTTAGACCTTGTTAATAATACTCATTGGTACCCAATACAAGAGCCCAGTATTAGAATATGAAAAGAAATATAATTAATAAGATACATATTACTATGATATTTTTACTGCACGTGTGGCGCAGCGGCTAAGACAGTCGCGTCGCCGCTTCATTTCGCGGGTTTGAGTCCCGCGCTGGACAACTATTGCGTGACCCATAAATAGTTATTCTGAGTCTGGATGTAATTTGTGTCCGTCTATTATATGTTTGTTAAGTACCCCGCGACACAGGGATTAGATTAACTAGGGCTGGCGTTGTCTTTAAAAAAATACATTATTTGTACTTCTGTTTCATGTGAATCCTATAGTGATAGGGTAGTAATACTGACACTGTTAACGGCAGCGTATTCCACAATCAAACACTCTGAACACATAAGGCTTCAAAGGTATTGGTAGAATACATTTTTATTTTAATCATAAGTATCGATAAACTTAAGATTATAATAAAAAAGTATTCTACCACCTATCTGTAGTATATAAAATAAAAAGATACGACATTAATAACGATACATATTAATAGTTTATTACTTTCTTAATCCGATTACGATCTAATTTTCAATTCAGTTGGCGTTGGCACCGATGCGCGACGTCTGGGGTACTGCGGAAGAGTTTCACTTAACTTGGCAAAGATGCGTGACATACATTCTGAACGTTTATATTCTGGTATAGATTACATAGAGTAGCAGATTGGGTTGGCATTTCTGAGAAAATTTGCGAGTGAAACGACTTCTTTCACCCAATGAATGGTATGTTTCCACTTTACATAAGTAGTACACTCTAGCTTACCTAGATCTAGCGATAGTGTGGTAACGCTAGACCAACGAGGCAGTCTTTGTAATAATATTTATATTTCTGTAATCGTTAAATGTACCAATCACGACACTAGCTTACAGTTGTAACAAGCTTACCTAGATCTAGTGGTAGTGTGGTAATGCTAGACCAACGAGGCAGTCTTTGTAATAATATTTATATTTCTGTAATCGTTAAATGTACCAATCACGACACTAGCTTACAGTTGTAACAAACTTACCTAGATCTAGCGATAGTGTGGTAACGCTAGACCAACGAGGCAGTCTTTGTAATAATATTTATATTTCTGTAATCATTAAATGTACCAATCACGACACTAGCTTACAGTTGTAACAAGCTTACCTAGATCTAGCGGTAGTTTGGTAACGCTGGACCAACGAGGCAGTCTTTGTAATAATATTTGTATTTCTGTAATCGTTAAATGTACCAATCACGACACTAGCTTACAGTTGTAACAAGCTTACCTAGATCTAGCGGTAGTTTGGTAACGCTGGACCAACGAGGCAGTCTTTGTAATAATATTTGTATTTCTGTAATCGTTAAATGTACCAATCACGACACTAGCTTACAGTTGTAACAAGCTTACCTAGATCTAGCAGTAGTTTGGTAACGCTGGACCAACGAGGCAGTCTTTGTAATAATATTTGTATTTCTGTAATCGCTAAATGTACCAATCACGACACTAGCTTACAGTTGTAACAAGCTTACCTAGATCTAGTGGTAGTGTGGTAACGCTAGACCAACGAGGCAGTCTTTGTAATAATATATATATTTCTGTAATCGTTAAATGTACCAATCACGACACTAGCTTACAGTTGTAACAAGCTTACCTAGATCTAGCGGTAGTATGGTAACGCTAGACCAACGAGGCAGTCTTTGTAATAATATTTTTATTTCTGTAATCGCTAAATGTACCAATCACGACACTAGCTTACAGTTGTAACAAGCTAACAGGATAAGAAACTAGATTTAAGACATGGGCCAGTCCGTCCGTGTGGTCTGACTTCACACACTATTATCCTAGTTCTTCAATTTCGCTATAAGATTGGAAAGAGTAAAAAAAAACTTGTATGATTAATTCAGCACCATGGAGGTAGAAGTAATTAGGTTTAATTGTGTTTTGAATTCACAAACTTACACACGATATTCTAAATTCAAATTTACTTTATTTTCTAGGGGATAAAAACGACTTTTGCACTCGTTTAACGAAGAGCAAAATACTCTTTAAGAGATGAGGTGATGAAAAACCTGTTTGTTTTAAATTTTACAATCGTCTACGAATCAACCGTTACTTGAAGTCAAATGAACTCGAGTATCAACATTGTTTTTTATATACTATGCAATATTAAGCAATACCCGTATACACTTTTAAACTTTCGCGAATCGTAATTATATTTTTTTTATTGATTTTGTAGGCAGACGAGCTAGCGGCCCACCTGATGGTATGTGGTAACCGCTGCTCATGGACATTCGCAGTGCTAAGGGGCACAGCAAACAGCTGCCTACCGTGAGATTAATATTCCTTTTAAACCTCGTTTGAAGAAGGACATGTCGTAGCGCTGGGGAAACACCGCAGCAGGTAATTCATTCCAGAGACTGCACGTTCATACGTGGGGTTTATGAATTATATGTTAGTCACCTTTATACCTAACTGTAAACAATGTTGTTATTAAGTATTTCGAGGGTATGACAGTTCGCAGTGAAGATACTCTCCAGACAGAACTCAAAAAGTTATTTATTTATATAATTCTTCGTATTTCTCTCTTTCTTGGTTACAAGCCTCGTCGTCGGTAATTTCCTGTCGGATAGAAATGTATCCCCAATGAAAACTTTTACGGCTTTCAGAAGTTAAACCCAGTCGTCCGCAGGGATCACTTGAGGTAGTTTGCGCGGTACTTCCTGCGGTGACTTTAGTACATACTGGATTACTTACTGATGCTATAACAATATACTTTCTTTCTCTACGGGTACAGGATGTAATTTCACAGGATCATTTTTTCTAAATTTTTTTGCTTGTAAGTTTGGCTTAGGTTCATTTATATATTTTTAGATATATCGGCGCAACAACATTAATTAACCAAAAACAAATGCGTCATAGGAGTAGTTTTAAGTCTTTGTTTAAATTACTCTTAAATAATTAGTTAAATTTAATGAATTTAGTGTTAAAAATCAAGTTACGATTTATAAACAATCTTAACATTTGTACAATTGATGATTTCAATAGTTTAATTTACATTCGTTCATCGAACAAAGAAAATACGTAACATGTTTGTCGCCGCACATTTCGTATAAATACGGCCGACGTGTCGAGTACAAATCACTTTCGCTCGAGCCGTCGGACCGTACGGATCACCTTGTATCGAAGATTGTTATGGAATAAAACTTCACGGAACATATTTCGGGTTTTACTATCGCCATGAGTAAACAACCTTCAGGGGATAACCAACGTGCAGATAATAGTGACGTCAGTCTTGCTGACGTCATCATACTAAAGACAACGATACCCTCGTTTCTCCGTTATCAGAAGTAAGGATTCAACCCAGAAGATGACCAGCGTGAAAACACCCTCTATGACGAAGATAGTGATAGTGTGAGGCAATGAGGTTGCCTTCTGCTGGCCAAAACATCCAGAGTTAAACCCGGATAAGGATAACGTGTACGGCTCGTGCATGAATTGCGGCCGCAGACATGTGTATTGTGGATCCGGACTTACAAAGGACTGCTTTCATGATGTCTTTGAGTTAGGCGGGTTCCGGCGTGGCTGTCACACGTTTTTTGACTTTTTGACTTTGTCGGGGTGTACTTACGTACAGCATTTCGACCCTTCAGGATATTTCGTACTAAGAACCATTACTTTCTATTCTATCCCTAGTGCCCTGAATGCAGTTTGCACATACGTCTCATCATTGTAGTCTCCTGGTGCTGGATATGCCAGTCGCAGGTTGGCTATTCTGTGTCATACCATAGTGGTGGTACTGCTACTATTAGTCGTAGTTGGTTCCACCTGTACTTCCATTGGGTTTTTAACCAGCTCTTCTCTACTCCTTTTATGAGCTGTTTGGGGTGTTCCATTATTTGGGTTCACATTTGGTTGTGATTAACTGTAGATTTATCTGTGGGGACTGCTCAAGGGCTATCACAAATTAGTTGGTTGACTGATTTGTTTTTCGCATTTAGCCTCCTGATTGGGCCATTGTGCGTGGGCTTGTTTGGCTCCTCTAACCATTTTGGTTCTGTCCGTAGGTATAAGACGCCTCGAAGGTTAGGTTTGAGTACTTCCTGTAGTGTCTACGGATCATTTAGGAACTTTGCCCGTTGGCAGGAAAAGCTACTGCATTGTGGCGGTATGTTTGCTGGTGATTCTTCAAATTCAGTGCATCCTCTGCAGGGGGCAGGCCATTGTGGGCAGCTTCTTCTTTGTCATCCATGAGGTGCATGTGACTTTTCCTGTATAATATTTCCGCAGCCTAGCTTTGCTGAGCCTTAAGGCTGTGGCCGCAGCCTCTCGTTAAACTACCAGATGCAACGGTCTGAGGTATGATAAGGCCTCCAGAACAGCGTTGGAAGTCGTTCTCATGCTGCTTGCAGTTGCTAGACATGCTTATCGTTTTTAATTTTAAAGAATTTGGAGTCTGGACATTAGTGCTTGTTTGAGTTCTGGGCCACCATCCTACTGCACCATAGGTTATCATAGGATGTTTTATTACTATGTAGCCATAGGGTCATACATGGTTTTAAGCACCACTTCTACCCTATGAACCTTCTACGTTGCCAGAAGGTTGTTTGGGCTTTATTAATCTTCACCTCCGTGTATTTCTTCCAGTTTAGTATTGAATGAAGCGTTATTCAGTACCGTAGAATGACGTGGACCAGCTTTAAAAAGATGTTTGCTGCCAGCTGCGGCACTGCGAGCCACGAAAAACTATCCTAGCCATAGCAGCAAGGAAGGCAGTACCAGCAACGTGACTGGTTCATTGCTGGATAGGCACGTTAACGTCTGTGTCGTTGACACACCAAAGGGCTGTACAATTTTTTAACTTTTCGCAAGTGAGTTAGTCAGCATAGGCCGAGTGCAGATACTACAATATTGTCGAAAGAATGATTATTTTCAGGAACATCCCACAAGGCGTGTGAAGAATGTAGTAAGATTAAACAATCGAGCACCCAAGCTGCTACATCAACTCATCATCTGATAAACAAAAACCAACCAACACCCAACAGCAGGGATCTGTGCTGCGCCATGCTCTACAATCTGGTGATCAGTTAACCGTATCGGCGGGAAACGAAAAGTCTTCTCACCGGAATTCTGTTGCAGAACCAACCAAGCCAGTTGCATCAACCTCACGAAGACCTCGACAACCTTCACAGTAAAGGGCAAGTAACTTAATTCAATAACTCTAAATAACTCTACGAGAACTACTAATAAACCTACGATCACAGTACCTTCCTAATAATATTGCCTTGTATTGTGGCTCTGTATTCCACTGTGTTATCACCCACTCAAAGCACAATATAACACAACTCCTTGTCCCTTAATCTACGAGAACTCTACGAGAAATCCACGAGAACTCTACGAGAAATCTACGAGAACTCTACGAGAAATCTACGAGAACTCTACAACAACTATACCTACCCTCACCTTCCTAGCCTTATTTCCTTGTATTGCGCTACTGTATGCCACTGTGTTAACAAGCTCCAGAGTACAATACAACACCACTTATTTTTCCTTAATCTACGAGAAATCTACGAGAACTAAACCTACCCTCGCCTTCCTAACCTTATTTCCTTGTATTACACAACTGTATGCCACTGTGATAACAAGCTGCATAGCACAATATAACACCACTCCTTTTTCCTTAATCTACGAGAACTTAATCTTTTTTTTTACCTACAAAAATAACAAACAAAATATAATAATAATAAGCCAACACATGTGTAATGTGACTTGGTTATTGCAATATCTCTATAACTATTAATGAGCAACTTAGTTGCTTACAGGTACCAAACTCAAAAGCAAAACTTTATTGTTTCAGATTTAAAAGGACAAAGAGAACTGAGGCTGGTGCAGAGCGCGCACCGCCTTTCAGAATGGCCGTATCGGCGCAACAACATTAATTAACCAAAAACAAATGCGTCATAGGAGTAGTTTTAAGTCTTTGTTTAAATTACTCTTAAATAGTTAGTTAAATTTAATGAATTTAGTGTTAAAAATCAAGTTACGATTTATAAACAATCTTATCATTTGTACAATTGATGATTTCAATAGTTTAATTTACATTCGTTCATCGAACAAAGAAAATACGTAACATGTTTGTCGCCGCACATTTCGTATAAATACGGCCGACGTGTCGAGTACAAATCACTTTCGCTCGAGCCGTCGGACCGTACGGAACACCTTGTATCGAAGATTGTTATGGAATAAAACTTCACGGAACATATTTCGGGTTTTACTATCGCCATGAGTAAACAACCTTCAGGGGATAACCAACGTGCAGATAATAGTGACGTCAGTCTTGCTGACGTCATCATACTAAAGACAACGATACCCTCGTTTCTCCGTTAGATATATTGTCAAATATATACTCTATTTCTTTGTTCTTCAAGGTTTTTTTATTTATTCTGTAAATTAATTTATCATTTAAAGAAAAAGTTCCTCGCATAGTTAAAGTCCCCATAAGGCTGGCCGCATTGCCAAGCTGTATGGCAATGCTGATTGTATGACCCAAAAAAAGGCCAGCGCTCCGGTCACTATTAAATTAAATTATTGTTATTGTTAAATTAATATTATTATTGTTAAATTAAATCATAAATAAGAATCAGTAATGCCACACAGTGACGCGAAGCTGCCAGCCTTCTAGGAATTTTCTGACGCCATTTAATTTCACATATATACGAGACACAGACACAGAACAACTATATATGGGTCACGCAAATATTTGTCCCAAGAGTCACGGGCGTACTTGTGTACAGACGCGAGTACGTCCGTGGCTTTTAGCACAAATATAATACATGTAGGTATGTGTACTGAGCCTATCAACGCTGAAAAAAGCATATTGTGTAGGTTTATTATTTCTATATAGCTAGTTTAACCATAAGTCCTGTCCCAACTTATATAAGAATGAATTAAAAGAAATAATGGTGAACGCATACTTTTTTATTTAATATTATTCTGTTAAAGTATGTTGCATACTATTTTCGATATGTCACTTATGAAAAAACAATAATTTACTACAGAAAATCAAATGGCGATTTTAACATTTAAACTATACAAATAAATACTATGATTCTATTTAGAACTTTGATAGTTCTGTAAAGATATTTCGTGACCATTAAATTGCGCTTCATTTCTGTCATTGCCATCGGTAGTAGTTGTCTTAGCACTAGACTCTAGGGCGGTTAAATTTAAGATTTGACAGTTTTGAGATTAGCTTTACGAATTATGCTATGAAACTTAAATTGAATAAGTCTTTAGTGATTTTTTGTTGATGACGATGATATAATAAAAAACGTGGTTGGGGCATTGAATATTTACCCTAGCTTTATCGCGAGTCATAAAAGAAGACTTTAAGCTTAGAGCTTACCAAAGATAGTGCAGTAGTTGGTAGAAGCCATCTTTTTCAAAAACGTACTATGTCAGTGAAAATATATAATAATATTTTTACTGAAACATGCAGAGAGTGATCACCGAAAAATTATCTTGATTAAATTATAGTATTTTGTTGTTTATAGACCATATTGTTATGACGGTTTTAAAGATCTCTACTTTAATCGTAAAAACGATATGATTTATGCCTGTCTATGATAGAGGTCTATGCTTTAGAGTGATTATCTGTTGTATTTAATTCAGTTGTTTTTGTAATAATTCAGTATAGTTGCAATAAACGAATGAAGTTTGTTAAATAAATCTGGTGTCGCGAGTGTCCATGGGCGGCGGTGATCACTTACCATAAGGTGCCCCAATTGCTCGTTGGCCATCTTATTTAATAAAATAATATTCAATTATTTTTATGGGATATTTTAAAGTGGAAGAGATCTTATCGAAGATCAAGTAGCTATGTGTGCCCATAGACATATGGCAGAAGTTTTGGTAAGCGACAGATGGTCAATTTGAATATATAACATTCTTTTTTTTTTCTTTCTATAAACGTTGGGATGAGGGACAGATTTTATTGCACGTCTACCTAGGTTCTGTAATATGTGTCCTCTGTGGCGTCACCTATCTTAGGTAGGTAGCTTTCTGAAAATCAATATCTTATGCTCCATTTAATAAAATCTTAATACAATGATAGCTGCAAGAAACCTTTTAGGCTTTAGATTCGCAAGTCACCCTCTTTATTTACATTATATAAATTATGCAAAATGAAAATAAATGAGCAGCCTTATCATTCATCATAAGCGGTTTACTCACTCCCTCATAAATAAAAAACAAACATAATTTGTAATGGCGTTTAAAAACAAGGGTCCGTAAAACCAAGAGAGGAGACCACGATTTATCTTTAAATTAATCTCTATGTTAATCCAGCTTTGTATCGGAACGTTTCAAATATTCTGTCCGCGTATTGAAATTATCCGCATTTTTAGTTTGGACTAATAATAATATCTTGGGACATTATCAACACACGGCCATCTGATCCCAAACTAAGCAGAGTTTGTACTGTAAAACCAGATCACTGATATACTACATATACTACTTTACTGACATAGGACAAACAGACATGTCCATGCACACAAATATCTGTCCTGGGAGGGAATCGAATCCACGAACTGCGGCGTGAAAGCCAAGTATCTACTTTAAGTATTATGTCACACTAAGCCTTAATCGTTCATAGCGCATGTTCATAATTCCTTGTTGTTAACTCTAATTCAACATAATAGTTTTAAACGAGGTGGGAATTATTATACCACTGTCCAATTATGAGTTAAGCGAGCTAAACATAACGAAAGGTTATCGCACACTCAATAATCTGTCCTAGACGGATTCGAACCCACGACCATTGCTGTGAAAGTATATACCAACTGGCCCATCAAAATATATAATATCCTGAGACATTTTTACACACGGCCATCTGATCCCAAACTAAGCAAAGCTTGTAATACGGAAACCAGATAACTGATATACTACATATAATTTTTTTCAAACTTGCTCGTTTGTCTACCTCTGACATAAAAAAAACGTAGTTTCAGCCAAAGCTATAAGGCACCGTTCCAATATTATTCAAAGGTAGCGTTACAACAAAAATCAAATCACCCTATAATCATAATTTTTAATTTATATTTAATTCAATTTATATAGTTTGCATTATCAGACCTGAAACGAACGTGCGATTTCTAACTATATCTATTTTAATATGGGGCTGCTATAGCTTGTTAGTGCATAACATCTGGAGTTCTTGTATCGTAATAAGACTAAGTTATTATGGATGAATTGAACACTTCAACGCTTTGGAATTGCTGTGAAATATAAAGAACGTTTAGATTTTCTTACATGCTTCGTTTAAATAAAATATAAACACTAGATTTTAGGTAATATTTTGTTAATACCTATCTCTACCGTAATGTGGGTCCTACTATAGAAATTACTGCAGTCGGAACTTGTTAAAAAACACTACTACACAACTAAACTTAGTTGTGCATAGTACCTGAAACTCTGATGATCTTCAGGAGCTACTCATATCACCACGTCAGGATCCACTGAGCCGAAGTTTGAGTTTCCGTTCACCAATATTGTGCCGCAAAGCAGTGAAAGTTAAATATGCTAAATAAAAGCTTGTTAAAAAAAACTGCAGCGGTATTTCTCATATTTGTAAATAAAAATAAATTAAGCACGACTTTGCATTGGAATAATTGTTATATTCTAATTTAATCAAGTATGATTCGTATGAAATCTCTATGTAGTATAAGAAGCCAACTCAAGAACAGGGGCTCTACCGGCTAAGTCACAGAACATCGATTTCTTAAATGGCGTTCATATAAATAAAGGTTAAAAATGACTTAATCAATCGTTAAATCGGCTTCCATGAGCACATGTAACGTCATAAATGGTCCGGTATCGATTGTCAACGTTGAAGCCGATTTAGCGACTGATTAAGTCAATTTTAACCTTTATTTATTTTAACGCCATTTAAGAAATCGATGTTCGGCGACCTAGCCGGTAGAGCCCCAGGTTCCTTTGTTCAAGATCCTTTTCCAGCTTCCAGCATCCAGCTTTTTAGTTAAGTAGTGATATAAAGTAGTCGTTTTGTGTGATGTAATGTCCCTACACAGAGGAAACACTCCTTAATATATAATTATGTCTATAGGTTTCTAAAAGTAGTTTTCCTTGTTAGTCGTGTACAAGTTCACTAGTGAGATTGTTGTATCTACTAATATTATTTGTTTTCTACGTCGGAAATATTGCATCAGGAAACCCTGACAGTTTTTTGCTTTAAAAGCATGTCCAGGTGGAACCGTGGTGACCGATTGCATACCACTTTCAGTAATACACTAATAAACCTTTGAACAGGCGTTGATATATTTTTTTAAATGGCTTTTGGGTCTTATTCCAGAGACTTAAGGTTGAAATTGAAGTGAAATTACATCAGTATTTTTAAAAGAAACAATGATTTTGCGCTTTTTTGGCGTTGGGACCAAAACTGACCATTTGCCAACAAGCGTAGTAATTTTGCCCGGGAAAATTACCCACTGGAAAGGTTTTAGATTTACTTTATGAGGTTAGATGTAAGTTAAAAGTACTATTAAATTAAACATAAATTTATTGATAAAAATAAAGAAAAGAAAGAAAGTTCAAACGATTTTATTTAATTTTTTTTCTATAGATACCTTCATGTTTGTACAAAGTTCTTTATGGGCCCGGAAACTATGGATTTTCTTTAGTCAATAAGGAAAAAGTATGTCATACCCGCGACGGACAAGTATAGTATTTCATTATATAAATATGTTGAAATATTTGCAGAGAGAGAGTAAATAGGCGTCGATAAAGATATTATTCTATTTATTCAGTACAGTTTTTCTTTATCAGTGGGAACAAATACGAACCGTATTCATTTGAGGGGTCACGTATGGGACGCGTTCTCTACGATCTTGAAGAAATAAATTATCATAAATAAATACTCGAAGAAATTGTCAAAAACATTTAATGTACCAATAAAACGCCAACATTTGTACTTTTTGTTTTGTTTCTGTGTTAAATAAAGAATAAAGAACATAATGTGGTTGGCTAAATATAGACAACTGGAAGAGAAAGAGGCTTGCCAACTCCGCGGGACATGGAGGGGTGTGGGCGGATTTATTTATTTATTTAAACTTTTGTACAGTGAGAATGTACATAGGCGGACTTAATGCCAAAGGCATTTTCGACCAGTCAACCTTAGGGTAGTGCAGAGAGATCGTGGCAGGTGTATTTGGGTTATATAAAATGTATTTTTACTTATTATTCGTATAATTAAACTTATAATAATAACGAACACTATATATAATAAATATAATAGATACTGTACAATAAATACTATATGATTTTAATCTAATGAATACTATACTATAACATACTATACAATAACAAATATAATTATTGACGAGGTATTTCTGTGTGAAGTTTCTTAGAAATATACTCACGAACTTTCTTTTTATACGCGAAGCGAGTCTTAGCCATCCTGATTATGGCTATCCGGATATATACTCTCTATTCTCTCACTCTCATATTTCATACTTATCGTATGGGCAGTGGTTACTCTAGTGTCACAATTGTTCAAGCCGTCTAGTAATGGTTTAACGACTGGTACCAAATGACTACAATCGGGAGCAACAGCTTAACATGCTCTCTGAAAAACAGTGCACTCAGTAAAATAAACTACTTTGGCGGTCACCCATCACTGGACTGACCGCGTGTTTAGATGCTTTAGCTCACCAATCACTTACGGACTGGTGGGAACTGTCTATGAACGCCTCCCTCTCATGAACCGATAGCATGTCTATCCAACACAACCCACGCACAGGATCGAGAGATTTACGTACCATCCGAGGCACGATTGGCAGTGTGATTTGCGACCCGAAAATGGGCCTTTTGATAACGGAGGTTTTTAGAACTATTTTCCTATAATAAATACAATACAATAAATACAATAAAAATTATAATAAAAAAAGATACTCGAAGAAATTGTCAAAAGCATTTAATGTCTCAATAAAACGCCAACACTTTTACTTTTTGTTTTGGTTCTGTGTTAAATAAAGAATAAAGTGTTCTTGGCTAAATATAGACAACTGGAAGAGAAAGAGGCTTGCCAACTCCGCGGGACATGGAGGGGTGTGGGCGGATATATACTCTCTATTCTCTCACTCTCATATTTCATACTTATCGTATGGGCAGTCATTGTTCAAGCCGTCTATTAATGGCTTAACGACTGGTACCTAATGACTACAATCGGGACAAACAGCTTAACATGCTCTCTGAAAAACAGTGCGCTCAGTAAAATAAACTACTTTGGCGGTCACCCATCACTAGACAGACCTAAGGGTGACCTATGCGTGACCTATGGGTGGTAAAGCTCGCCAATCACTTACGGACTGGTGGGAACTGTCTATGAACCCCTCACTCTCATGAACCGATAGCATGTCTATCCAACACAACCCACGCACAGGATCGAGAGATTTACGTACGATCCGAGGCACGATTGGCAGTGTGATTTGCGACCCGAAAATGGGCCTTTTAATAACGGAGGTTTTTAGAACTATTTTTCTATTTTGATTATCACGCACAAAAATTATGACTAATAAATATGTATGAACCCAAAGCTAAATCAGGGACGTTTTCTTATAATACTATAATTATTGTGCCTCACCATTCCTTGACTTTATTACAAGCTAGATTACAAGGGAAAGGCGTTATTTAAAGCTAACGAATCAAACAGTTTCACTATAAAAACTTTTACAACAGTATTTACAAAATTACGACACATTCTCTTACTGCGGGGAAATAAAACCACGCCATCCAGACTCAGTAAATTTATTTGTGTCAGATAACGCGATCTCTAAGATAATACCTACTAGCGATTCTATCTTTTCCACCTCTAAACTAATTTTAATTCTTAAAAACAGGGTATCTATAGAACCGTCAAACTACTGAAGCAGCTTACAATAAGCGCACCAATTAAGGTATACATATATTCATAGTTGGTCGACAGGTTTTAGCGTGTCGCTTATTCTGCTGGGGCAGAAAGGTTCTTGAGTGGCGCCCACGAACCGGAAGACGCAGCGTGGGCAGGCCCCCTACAAGATGGACCGATGATTATGAGGGTGGCTGAAATGGCAATTGTCGAGATCTTTGGGGTGGCCTTTGTCCAGCAGTGGGCGTCTTTCGGCTATATCGATATATATTGTACTTTCGCGCCAAAACTAAAAAGACACACCTAAAGATGCCCTGTCCTTTTCATAAGAAATATGTTAGAAAGAAACGCAATGACATTAAAAATTATTTTGAATCTTAATCACTAGAGGACATTTACGTCTCAATTTATCTAAATTTAAAGAAAGCACAGGTTCAAAACAATTATATAAATACGATTAAAAGTAAATTAAAACGTTCCGTGTGATCATACGATAATGCTAATTGCCATTAATTTCCAAGTGAAATTGTTGATTGTGTTGTATGTTGTTATTGTGAAATTTTAGTGAATAGACCTGTAATTTGAATTATAAAATTTTGTGAAGTAAAGTGATTTTATAATACATTTTGGACGTTTAACGCCTCTTTATGCGCTCTCATGAACAATCATTACCAATCCTGACGAAGGCACCCCCGTGCCGACAGACTAACAACTCTTTGTTATATGTTTTTTGTTATTCAGACTTATCTATTTTTGCTGTCTATGTTTTAATATATTATCTTGGTGCTGTTAATTTAACGTCACGACCACCAATACGTTTTTCTTCAGCAAAATACCTCAGTAGATATGAATTATGAATGGAACCGTTAGAAATAACTGTTTTTCTTCATAAATTCATAATTCATCTTCGTAGATATTGTGGGTGTAGATTAGAATTAACCTTTCTGGTCTATCTATGTGGATTCTGGATTGTATAGACGCTAGCACATCAAGTTACCCAAATCTGTAAAATTACCCCAATTGAAAGTGAACCTTATGCATAAGTGATAAAGTTGAAAATCTATAAAAGAAATTTGACAGATTGGGGTAGCTGGATGTGCTGGCGTCTGTACATGATTTCAGGTAGCTCCAATACAGCTTTTTGTAATCGAAAAAACAATAACATAACAATTAAACAGGTGCTAAATCCTATTCTCAGTAAAACACTCCGTTAAATATCTAAAGTGACAACATTCTACTATAAAATAAGTACTAACATCCGTGAAAATAATAATAATATAATATAATAATATCTGGGGACAATGTCACACAGATCATCCTAGCCCCAAACTAAGTAAAGCTTGTACTATGGGGTACCAGGCGACGATATACATACTTATATAGATAGGTAAATACTTAAATACATAGAAAACATCCATGACTCAGAAACAAATATTCGTGCTCATCACACAAATATTTGCACTTACCGAGATTCGAACCCAGGACCACCAGCTTCGTAGGCAGGAGCACTACCAACTAGGCTGCGGTGACCGTCTGTGAAAATGACCGTTTGTCTTAAAAATAGGTAGATAACATACAAAATAATTTGAAAAAGACATTTTTTTCCCTAACATAGTCGACCTCGGCGTATCTGTCGTGGAAAAAGAAGGACTAATGTCAACTAAAGTCATAATTACATACATACAAACCCCTGTGTTTCTGATGAACAAAGGGGAAAATGGCCCACCACTACCAAAGTCGCACAACTGAACTAACCCAAACTGTCGCCACTCCTAAATTTAGTTTTTATCACTTGAAAACTACTACAATTTTTCTTAGTTTAACGTATAAAAGTTTCAAGCCTCAAAAGAAAACTAATAAAATCCCTATACTAAATATACCTAATAGAACAGACGGTGTTCTATTATAATCTGAGTATATAGATGGTATAAGTTTCTGATATGTGTTTCTGCTTTGAAGCTTATTTTAGTTTGAAAGTTTCCCTGTTTGTATATATGTTGCATCATCACGAAAGTGGTGAGACACTACACTCCGTTCCATCTTCCTTTGGTATCCACAAACTATAGGCAAAATGCATTTTTGTGGCGAGCTGGCAACTGTTTTAACAGACAAATTAAATTGTTTAATTTTGATATTTTTGTTGATAAAACCGAGACAGTGAGAAGGGTCAGCCTAGACTTTTTTTAAAATAAACTGTGTAAACGTGTTTAATTATTATTACTTAACTTTATTTGATCACACTATTGTTACATATGCAACTATCTATTCGTGAAGACCTTTTATTGGCTCTCAGGAACTATAATAATTGCATATGATTGTTACTATTTGCTGTTGGTCTTCCTAAATAAATCAATATCAGCCAAAAGACGTCCACTGCTGCATAAAGGATCCCAAGGGTCGCAACAATGGTTGGTGTTGTGCTTTCCGCATCCAGCGGCATCCCGCGACTTTTGCGAGATCGTCGGTCCAGCATGTAAGCCCACGCTGCGTCTTCCGGTTCGTGGTCGCGTAAGCCACAGACCTGGGCCGCTTGTCACAATAAATGTATAATAACATTAAATATAATGTCTTCCCGGCCGAATTTCGGCCACGGCGGTCATACTCAATGGAGATTAGCCAATTGCGCAGGACATATTATAGTCACAAGTGCGTGCGCAAACACAGGGGCACTTTCTATTCCATCACTCTCATGATCCGATGGGACGACTAGCGACACGACCGGAAAGAGATCAGGCACAGGACCGACGG
This sequence comes from Pseudoips prasinana, assembly GCA_951640165.1. Lineage (NCBI taxonomy): Eukaryota > Metazoa > Arthropoda > Insecta > Lepidoptera > Nolidae > Pseudoips > Pseudoips prasinana. The sequence goes on along the minus strand of OX621241.1, from coordinate 9,031,811 downwards.
CTTTACGTGCTCTCCGAGGCACGGGGGTGTAATACCGCCAACTTCCAGACTTCGGGCTGATACTGAGAAATTTCTTTTTACGGAAAAATCCTTTTCCTCCTTTTCCTCATCTCATCTCATCTCTCTGAATCCTCATTTTCTGCGGTTGAACACGCTACCGCTAGACCAACGAGGCAAAATATACCACAAGACGAAAGCCTATAGGGATAGTTTTTATCGAACCCTAGCACTGGTATACAATACATTTAAAATAAACTGGCCATCTTAAATGGAAACTAGCGCAGGGCATTTTATAGCGTAATATCTCTGCGCTCTCGTATTACGAGGAGAAGGGCCAAACCAGTTTTATACCCGACCAGACACAGCTTAGACGTAAGATTGAAGACTTATATGCTCTCCGAGACACGGGGAGGTTACAACCAACTTCCTTACTCCTGGCCGCTATAAGGATTTTATTTCCAAAGAAAATGCAATAACACTCCATGGTTTTATTAAGGGCTAGCTGTGCCCCGCGGTTTTACCCGCGTTAAATTTTATAAATTATAACAGCTCCTCGTCCGTAGGTGATAGCATGATAATATGTAGCCTATATGTTGACCCGACGTCTTAGTAGTATTCATGCAAAATTTGAAGTAAATCCATGCAGTACTTTTTGAGTTTAGTCCGGACATACATACAGACAAAAATTCTAAAAACTATATTTTTGGCTTCGATATCGATTGTAAATCACGCCCCGAGTATCCTTTAAAAAAAATATTCAATGTACAGTTTTGACTTTCCTACGATTTTATTATATGTATAGACCTTTTAAAAAAATATTCAATACACAGTTTTGACTTTTCTACGATTTTATTATATGTATAGACCTTTTAAAAAAATATTCAATGTACAGTTTTGACTTTCCTACGATTTTATTATATGTATAGATGTGAAACCCAGTATCTCATAATGTTCTCGTTATTGAAAACTCGGTCACAACGAGGCAGAGAATACACTTATTTAATAGCGAACGCCATATTATGTGTTTTACGACCCTCCACATCCGATACAGAACTTCAGCTTAAATTAAAAAGTCAGATGGCAGCCCCTTTGTAAAGCCTGAATATGAGTTGCCCCTCCCATCGATACCGCGCCGCCGTAATCCCATTTGCGTAGTAAATTATTGGCGCTTTGAATTCAGCAGAATTATCTGATCACGGTAGCTTAATGGTTCCGAAGCGACATTTGGATAAAACACAGTCTGTTTTATTCCCCTTTAATGTATAGAGATTTATTCGAATAAAGAGGATGATGAAACAGTGAGTTGAAGTATGTTGGTTTTGCAGGAATCTTTAACACCTAATAACAAAAGTTAGTGAAATTGTAATTATATTTACTATAATAATAATAATGTCCTCCTAGCCGAATTTCGGCCACGACGGCCAGTCTCAATAGAGATTAGCCATCTGCGCGGGATATATTATAGTGCACAAGTGTGTGCGCAAACACATGAGCACTTTCTATTCCGTCACTCTCATGATCCGATGGGGCGCCTAGTGACACGACCGGAAAGAGGTCAGGTACAGGACCGACGGCTTTACGTGGGAGTGTAATACTGCCAAATCACAGACTTCGGGCTGATGCTGCAAAATTTTGCTTTTTACAGAAAAGTCCCAAAATCACTTTGGCCCGACCCAGGATTTGAACCCAGGACCTCGTTCTCTGCGGGTGAACACACTGCCGCTAGACCAACGAATAGTAATAGTTCAGTCAAAGAAGTATCGGGAATGGATGAAGTTTTTATGGTTCCAAATTCAAATTTTAGTTTTTTTTTGTTGCTATTAGATTGGCACAACTGTTTTCCATTTTGACCATATTAAATACAGTGCTGGTTTTAGTAATATCATATATAGTATGTATTGCGAATTTTATAATGGACAAAAATATCGAACAAAGAGTTTGTCTTAAATTTTGCATCGCTAATGGAATTTCGTGTTCGGAGTCACTGAAAATGTTACAGAAGGCTTACAGTGAATCGCTCTGGTAGGTCATCAACGTCTGCAACTGAAGTTAACATCGCAAAAGTGAAGGAAATAGTGACTGAAAATCCTCATGCAACTCTGAGAGAGATAGCCGGCGAACTTTCTGTATCTCACGCGTCGATTCGTACCATTTTACATGCAAACTAGTCAACAAGCTTCGGAGTGGCGCCTTCCAACTGAACCGAAACCGAAAAAACCACGCCAAAGTCAATCAAAAGTCAAAGTCATGTTGACTGTTTTCTTTGACTATCGCGGTGTTGTGCACTCTGAATTCTTACCGGAAAGTCGAACGGTAAATAAAGAATATTATTTGAGCGTTATGCGGTGTTTAAGAAAGCAAATTCGACGAAAAAGGCCAGATTTGTGGAAAGAAAATTCTTGGATTTTGCACCACGATAATGCGCCTTGTGAACGAATTTTTGTGGTTGCTGGATGTTATTTGTTGATACCATCCAGCAACCACCATATTCACCAGATATGGCTCCAGCTGACTTCTTTCTTTTTCCTAAACTCAAATTATCACTTCGTGGTACCCGTTTTCAATTGGTAGAAGACATAAAGGAGAATTCGCGGCGAGAACTAAACTCAATTCCGAAAGCAGCGTTTAAAAAATGTTTTGATGAATGGATTATTCGTTGGCGTAAGTGTATCGTTTCTGAAGGAGCATACTTTGAAGGTGATAAAATAAATTTGGATGAATAACAAACATTTTGTATATTATTGATCTTTTCCCGGTGCTTTCTTGACAGAGTAGTATATTTAATTATGTCGATTTTATTATAACTATAAAACCTATGTATTGTAAAATTCAATACAGTAATTGGATATAATTAACTTACTATTGAATAAATAGAATATTTTAAATTTTATACAACCACTAAATTGTATACTTTAAACTAAAACTAAATGGTGTCAAACAACTCCTCCGCATCGATGACGGGAAACCAGACGGCGGGCGGCATTTCCGGGCTGGATAGCAATGCTGATTATTTGCCCAAAGTAAAGGCCAGCCTTACAAACGCGTAATGTCTATGATTAATTTTGCGACTTCACCAAAGAGGTTGCGCTCATATGGAAACTGTTTCGACGCCAAATGGCTCAATAATATATCCTCCAACACATTGGGCACATTTTGGTTTGTCATCTATACATGACTGTGGCGATCAAAAGGTAAAAAGTTTTTATCGAGTTCACCTTTTTATTCTAACAATTGATTTGAACAAAAATGCTTCAGGATCGTATTAAAAGCATTTTCTATGTAATAAAGCAAAAAGAAAGAAAGAATTAACAAATTTGGTTCACAATCAACGACGTAATTGCGTTCAGGCCTTCTCCTGTTTGAAGTAGGTTCATAATTGAAGTAAATTCTTCAACTAACGAGAGAAAAGAAATGTTACGAGCAAAGGCGTATGAGAGAAATAAGATAAAATATTGTTTCATTTGGAACTGAAATTAAAGTCCGATGTTGAACGTTTATCTTCCTGTTCTATCTTTTGTCTCAGCCGCCTGAATTCATAAACGTTATTGAATACTTTACTGCCGTAATTTATATAAGAGCGTAATTAGTCCTAATGGCCTAATGTTCTGGTGTCACGTTTCAACAAAAGATATTTTATTGTCGTAATTCATTTTGGAATATTTACGTAATGTTATAAATAAGCCGTGACTAGATTTTTGCGAACTAGATTTGTGCGACGACGCTTTTTGGAACGAAGTTCCTTATCGCGCGTTGCGAAAGGGGGAGACGGAAAAAATGAAGACGAAAAGTTGTAACGACACTTTTTGCTTTTTTTATATTACTAAAATTGAGCCTACTGATTAAGTTTATATTACATTATATTTATTAATAATAATAAATAAAAATATTATAACTTAAAAAAAAAACATTCAATTGACTACTTCACTAATTAATCGAATAGAACTTCGTTCCATCCGGGTGTCCCTTGGCACCTCTCAAGTTTTTTTTTTATTGTGAAGACTCGTGTTTAATCTAATAGTTTGCAAATTGAATGAAACTGGTTTAAGTACCCCAGGACTAGGAATATACCTCGCAGCAAGTTTGGTAAGTAAATTTTAAGTCATGCAATACATCCACGACACGAGGACAAGTTATTGAGGTAGGGACTTCTTAGTGGTCCCACTGCTATTCTGCTACCCTGGCATGTTTGCCAACCAAATTGCCTTATCAAGGCCAAGGAAACAGACTACAATATAAACTACCAAATCGGTAAACAAGCATATGTTTTACATGCACTGCACACACTGATTCCACACAAATGTAATATTTTATTGGAACGAGACTTTGAATTTGAATTTGAACTTGATAATTTAGATTAGATTTGAGTTGATTGATGACGGTATCAGTGACGCCGTTTTGTTCTAATGTGGTACGGGACGTGAGTGAAGCGACCAGAGGTCTTTGGAGAAGTGGGAAAGATCGGCAAAGCCCGACTGATGGAATGTGTGTTGGAAGCGTCGACTCGCTTACCAGGTCGCTTATCAGGTGTTAGGTTGTAGTTAGTGTCCTACTGACCAAATTTCACTCATAGCGGCAGTCTTGTTTTATTGCACAAGTGTAAACACAGGTAGACTTTCTATTCCCTCACTCTCATAATCTGATGTGACAGCTATCTGTAAATGAATGGAACGAGTTAAATACAGGACCGATGGCTTTACGTGCTCTACGAGGCACGGGGGCGCAACAGCGCCAATATCCAGACCCCAGAGGCTAATACTGAGAATTTTTCATAGCAGAAAAATCCGTATATCACAACTTTTTAGCTACCGCTAGACCAATGAGGCAGATAATCTATACATATAATAAAATCGTAGAAAAGTCAAAACTGTACATTGAATATTTTTTTAATAGGATACTTGGGGCGTCATCTACAATGGATATCGAAGCCAAAAATATAGTTTTTAGAATTTTTGTCTGTGTGTCTGTTTGTCTGTATGTATGTCCGGGCTAAACTCAAAAAGTACTGCATGCACTTCAAATTTTGCATGAATATTACTAATAGGTCGGTTCAACATATAGGCTACATATTATGACGCTATCACCTACGGGGGAGGAGCTGTGATAATTTATAAAATTTAATGCGGGTAAAACCGCGGGGCACACACAGCTAGTTACTAATAATCATGCCACAGCGTCACAAACTATGGCCGTCAAGCTAATTTGAAAACCTAACTGACAGTATATCACAAGCTCACGCCACATAGACAGACAAGCATAAGTTTAACTAGCAGGAGAAAGGCCTTTCCAAATATTTTCACAATGCTTATGTGCTACACGCATCTAACGGCTTCCAGCGACCCTAACCAGATCACCAAGAACTAAGTATATGATGCTTGAATATTTGTATAATTTATACAGGTCCTCTAGTATCTCGAAATATATATATATATATATATATATATACAATTACATATTGTAAATATTTTTGTGTACTAGAGGTACATGTATAAATAATGGTTTGAAGGCATCTTAATGCAAGGTACACTTTGCATACCTAAGTCTTTTACTCCATTTTAAGACAATAAGCCGCATTTTAATTAGTAACTCGGCGGGAAATTAGAGCGGCATTAAGAGTTTTTACGACGTACTCACACAAAATTTATGCCGTGTTCTAATGTTGTACGTTGGTTTGGGAATAATTAAAAAGAGGATTTGGGTCTAATGCCACTCTTTTGTAAACCCTAGAATCAAGAATTCAGAATATTTGAGGATTCCTTTGTCAAAAACGTTTAATAGGTCAGTCGGGTCACAGAATTCTTCACTTCGGTACTTGTTGTTGTTTATTATCGAATGACTAAAATACAACTTAGTTACACTACTTTGATTTAGTGCAAATCTGCTTCATGACAATTGATTGAAGTAAATGTACCATTAGAGCGGTTGCGCACTACGTCCGATCTGAATCCGTGAAAACGCGGTCCGAAGTGGTCGGAACTATTGGTATGGTAGTTTTCTCGATCTGTATTTGAAATTGGGAGCGGACGGAAATCTAAGCTTTTGTGCGAATTACATATAGATTAATTATGTTTTCAACCTCTGTGATATTAATTGAAAGTCAAAGTTTGTAACCCGGGCTAACTGAGCAATAATATCAAATTCGGTATCTACTTAATTCAGCCAAAATATTAGAGCTTATAGTAAAATTATTTTGATTTGAATACATACTTCAGTTTAGTAAGATCAGAAATCTGCTTGATGGGATCAGGTTGACCTTTTGGATATTCTAACGATGAAAGTTGTAGTAAAGTTATGAAAAAAATGTAATCCTTATAACTACACCGTGCGTCGGTCACGGCAGTGTATTTTAGCAAGATATTTACTTAAATATTGCGTCATCATGCCAGCCGAATACTACTATACTCATCAGCATCATCATGAAAGCTGTAAAAAGTCCACTGCGGGACAAAAGCCTCCTCCAAGAATCATCTTGAAGGAATATGCCATAATCGCCACGCTTGGCACACGGGTTGGCGATCGCGGTATGTCTAGTACACAGAGAGACGCTGCTGCCCGTCCTATGGTAGAAATTCCCTCGGGACGACTTCTTTTCCCCGACGGAATGAGATGGAATGACGATAATCTTTATGGACGTCACTCCCACGGCCAAAACTACTATAAGTAAGTAAGTAAGTAATCATTTATTTGCAAAGAATGTAGGTGTTTACAATTAGGTGTTACAGATATATAACGAATCCTTGTACATTCTGCCTATTTAGGCATACAAACATTTATGAGCCACATTTGCTCACAATAACCTTAAAACTAATACATCGTCAGTAGCATAAAAAATTAATTTATAGAAGCATCATTTAAGAATTCTCGAACAGAGTAATAACAATTATTTTGTAATAAGGCGGTGAGTCTCTTTTTAAATACTTCTAAAGGTTGAACCTTAATACAATTAGGTATTTTATTAAAAATAACAGGAGCCATTCCCATAACACTTATTTAAACAAAGCTGTTTTACAGTTACCTTCATACAATAAGTTTTGGTACTGTGACCTCATAGAGACTGTACGATATCGAGCTTCTTTTAAAGATTTAAATAGTTGAGGATTGGTTTTAGCAAATATTGCCATTTCTAAAATATAAATACATGGGAATGTTAACAATTTATGTTCTTTGAAAACTGGGACACAACTGTCAGTGACCTTATACTACTACTGTAATACTCATCTAAGTATACATATAATATTTTTTTTAAGGAATACTTGGGGCTAGGCTTGGGGCTATATCGAAGCCAAAAATATAGTTTGTAGAATCTTTGTCTGTTTGTCTGTATGTATGTCCGGGCTAAACTCAAAAAGTACTGCATGGATTAACTTCAAATTTTTCATAAATATTACTAAGAGGTTGGGTCAACATATAGACTGCATATTATCACCTACGGGAGAGGAGCTGTGATAGTTTATAAAGTTTAACGCGGGTAAAACCACGGTGCACAGCTATACTAAATGATGGGGAAGATTTTTATCACAGCTGGACGAAAGCTTCCCCCATGATTTAGTATGAGTATCTAATCGCAGATGTTGGTCATTGTTCAAGAGAGGTCCTACTCCCTGTTCTGTTAGGTATTCCCTCGGGACGACTTCTACGACCTCCGCAGATATAAATACATTGTTTTAATGTTTACTTCTTTTTTTGTAAGCTAAGTCTAAACCCGGGCTTATCAAAAGATAGCTGCGAATTCAATATTTGTGAATCAACCGCCTGGACGCTGATTAATTATGTTAGGTTCAATGTTTTCAATTCCACGTAACTTAGACGACAAGGATTAATCTCGCTCTAATTTAGTTCATTCCCTAGGTCTCGAATCATTGATGGACTGAAAATAAAAAAGAGTCGGTTTTTATTTGAAGTCATATAGGAATAGGTAATAGCATTCCAATAACGTTCATATAATAATAATAATAATATCTTGGGACAATGTCACACAGATCATCCTAGCCCCAAACTAAGCAAAGCTTGTACTATGGGTACCAGGCGACGATATACATACTTATATATATATATATAGATAAATACTTAAATACATAGAAAACACATCCATGACTCAGAAACAAATATTCGTGCTCATCACACAAATATTTGCACTTACCGAGATTCGAACCCAAGACCACCAGCTTCGTAGGCAGGAGCACTACCAATTAGGCTACGGTGACCGTCGCCTAGTATATATTTCACTTTGGAGTGTAAATGGCACAATATGTCAACAAAATAGAATACGGACCGGCTGATGTTAAGCGGTTAACGGCCTTTGATGCTTGTAATACGCTTCTTCTCCGATCCCTGATGAGCTTTGATGACAAATACCTACCCAGTTACTATAGTGATCTGCAGTCCAGATAGGGTTCTCTCTGACAGGTAATTCGATCTTTCATACTTTCTTCTTAAATATTTATTTTTAAATGTTCTCTTGGACGAACGAAGGTCCATGACCATGGAGACTGTGATGCCTTCGGGATTGTTTGATTACGTATAAATTCAAAGACTGGGACGATTTTTAGCTAATGTGTATCTGTTTTCTTTACTATATACATATTTTTAAATATTTATTTATAAATGTTCTCTTGGACGAACGAAGGTCCACGACCATGTAGATCGTCACAGTACCTTGCAGCGTACTTTACCTAGTATTGTGTATGGTAGAGTAAGATAAGCTGAGAGTAACAATGGACTGCACTGAACATGAAGTAAACAGCGGCAGCTCTGTATCCAGTCTCATCACCAACAAACTTTTTTGGGTTCCGTACATCCATAGGAAATAGGGATCCTTATAGGATGACTTGTCTGTCACATTCGATTTGGCCAGAATCTACTGGACTGATTAAGTTGCACTTATGATTTTTTTTCAACCAGACACGAACGGGTAACATAAATAAATATTTTTTTATAATTGAGACACATTTTTGGGCGCAAATCTGAAAATAAAAGTGTTATAAACCGTATTATCTTTACCCCTCACAACAAGACAATACTGTTTTCAAAACTTACTGTATAATATTATTTTAAATATTAGCTAATATAGATGAAAACGACAACCAATCCTTCTTTGTCTCCTAAACTGAGCGTATTGTAGATGTGAGCGCAGTGCGTGACCACTCTAATGGTAGGGCTTACAGGTTAGGTAATAATGTACGTAAAAGTCGGACTAACAATTTTAACCTTTTAATTGATTTTTCTTCTTTCTGTTTAGGCTGATGCGTGATGAGCGGCGAATTTCTTGCACACTATACACAAAAAATATCCGGCCGGCTGATACACAAGACTTGAACAGAATTTAACTTTCTTCCACCATTCGTCGCTAAGATGTAAATGCATTCATCGTACGTACATTAGAGAGTCCCTCTCAGATCGCTGTCTTCCCGGAACTGCTTTCGCGTGGTGGCAGTAGAGGATTTATATTCATATTCAATTTATTCAATAACAATTTAGATTGTATTTGAACATTTACAAAATAAATAATTAATAATTAATTAACATATCATAACATACATAACAAGTCATTACACATAAAAAGAATTATTAAATTTTGTCAATGTAACCATAATCATAATTTTAAAAATCTAATTCATGTCACACTTAACAACAATAAATATGTACAAGGGGTCATAGTATGTCAATAACTAAGCAATAACAATTTCATCAAATTAAAACAGAATTAAATAGGTGATAGTCCAATATACTTCTCATACTGCCACCGCAGCCCCGAGGGGAACTTGAGTTACCGGCTGCTGCCGCCGCCCCGTCTACGAGCGGGATCGGCTAGAGGGTACCTTTCCATGCGAGGTAAAACTTGAACAACAGGTTTATCAAAAAAGTGGTAAGTTCCATTTAAATTAATTTTCAAATCGATTTTATGTTAAACATATAACAACATAGGGCAATTCTTTAAAAATTTCGATATCTAGTTGTTTGGATTATATTTCAATTCTAAGGTAATAGTTAGCTCAGAAACTAGGTTTTCTTATAAAAACTTTATATAAAAGTTTTGTGTTTTAAGTATTTCAAACTTCTGGAACTTCTGGAACTACTGGACTTCATTGGAATTTCACTTCATTATTCTTGATTTTAGAGAGATGCTTGAATAACTTGCAGTACAATCGAAGATGTAATGTTAAATACTTTCACTAAACCATCGCTATCATTATATCATTAATTATACCTACTTACACACTATAAATAAGTATATAACTTTATAATAATTTACTATCGGGCTTTCAAACCACATAAACGACCTAAAGTCTCAGAAAATGTTCTTTTTTTCTTCTTCGGAAGATACTAATGGATGAACTTGCGCTTATCATATGACGAAGAATATTCCACAAGCGTACCACACGGACGTAAAAACCATTGTTACAGTTAGAGGTGTTAGTACCCATTTCGAAGAGAAGTAATGTGGCTGAGCGACATAGTTTACCTTAAGAGACCAAATACTCAAAGCGGTCTTGGAGATATATAGATATAGAGATATCATTTGAATGATGAAGAAATGTGTCGAGAAAAGGTCACAACCTACTCTTATATCCTTATCGTACCCAACGAAGTACAGAGACGTTCAACATTAGTCACCCATCTACAGACAAACCGTGCTTAAACTCGTCCAATATTAAGAGTGCCTTCTACTTATAAAAACAACACTAAATCTTTGTTTTAACCTTGTTATAACGATTATTCGTTAATTTTATTTCAATATAATCATAATGGCTCTGATTTCTCAACAGAACCAAAAATAACACAGACATCACTTTTTGCATATTCATATGTTTCCGTAAAGCATTGTTTGCTTTGAGTTCAACTGTTGTCCGTGAGCACAATGTGACACAGTATTATCGTTTCAGCAACGCAACTACCGCTGAATATTGAACCAAACTAAACAAATAATCATACTAGCTACCGCTCGCGTAGTCGTCCCCTTTTGTAGACAACACAAAAAGTGTGATATTGATTTGCGTACCGAGGGTTCCGTTCAAACTTGTAGGTAGTTCGTCCCTCACGTTAGCCGAGCCTCGAAGATTTTCCCGCACTTTTTATAAGATGACTTACAAATGATGAATTTATTATTTATATTATATTATTCACTTTACTAGTACTGTGAGATATTGTTGCTGGTAAAATGTATCATTATACTAGGACAACTGAAATTACCCTGTAGGTTTGGTCTCCTTGCGAGTATACATATGCGGCATATACAGCCATACCTTTTATTGTGTTGATTTCTAAGTTTGACTATTTACAGCTAAAAGTTGTTGTAATAATAAACAAAGACCAGTTGACAACTGTTTTATTCATAAATTATCTTTTATATAAAATCTTTAAAAAAATAATGATTTCCTTTTCTTTTAGCAAAAATCGAATAAGTCTTTTTAAATAAACTACATCTACCCTTTAAAAATAATTCATTTTCCAATATATTTTTTTTAAAGAAGTAAAACTTATTATTTTTTCTTTAATTCTTTTCTTAGCACCCTAAAAATACCTTATAAGTGCAAAGTGCCAGTCAGGAGTCTTCTATGTGTTTCCATTCTAACATCAGTTAGGATCTCATCAAAATATAAACAATGCATGACAGGTTATTCTATATGTATTAAGGTACAGATATCATAACGTGGCACGCGGTTGCAAGGATAACCATCCATAGGCTTAAGTGACTGCTAACCAATATGCTTGTATGCTAAAGCTAGAGCTTTGATGATTTTTTGTGTTACAAAGTCATTATACAAAATATCTTAAATTTTTTTAGAAATTCCCGGGACACCGAAATACCATTATTTGACTCTTTTCTAGTATATCTTCACAATTCAGACTCACTTCTGTTACAGCTTTGGAATAATAGAGACAAGCGTTCTTCCTTCCTCTCTTCCCTCGCCACTCGCAGTGTACTGTACCGTACTATCTATCTACATTAATAAAATCGCAGGAAAGTCAAAACTGTACATTGAATATTTTTTAAAAACGATACTTACGGCGCGATCTACAATCGAAGTCGAAGCTAAAAATACAGTATTTAGAATTTTTGTCTGTTTGTCTGTATGTATGTCCGAGCTAAACTCAAACAGTACTGCACGAATTTACTTCAAATTTTCCATGAATATTATTAAGAGGTCGGTTCAATCGGTGTCGGTCCAAGGAGCAGCTTTAAGATGTTAACAATAAAAGGATTATTTTCGAAGCTTTTTAATTAACTAAATAACTTTATTAATATTAATATTTCAAAAATTTGTGAGTTAGTTTGTCACCACTTTTTAATGTAACTTAGGTACATGCTTAGGAACGTGATTGTCATAATTAATAGAACCTGCAGTATGTGCGTATTTCCGTTATTGGAATTGTTCAAGGTTAAAAGAATTAAATTTTAGGTGCCGTACGTAACGAAGACGGGATGAGATACTAATATTTCTGAATAGGTATGGTATGAGTATTGAAATAATAAGTATTAGTTTATAATCTTTCTATTCGATAGTCTATGGGTTTGATATCGCTAAAAAAGAATAAAAGTATCCTACTAATATTATAAAGGCGAAAAAACGTGAGTGTGTATGTTTGTTACTTCTTCACGTCTAAACGGCTGGAGCGATTTTAATAAAATTTGGTACGGAGTTAGCTGACGCACCCTGGATTAACACATAGGCTATAAATTATAAAGTTTAATGTGGGTAAAACCGCAGGGCATAGCTAGTCGTCCATATACCTACTGTTTAAGTAGAAATTACATAAATCTTAGACTTTTGGCATAAATTGTAAAATCTGTACTTACTTATACATGCATGTTTGTTCTCGTGAAAAAAATACACTTCCACCAAGACGGTGTATTCTTGATATATTTCTTACCTTAAAGAGATATCTAGTCTTGGCAACGGAAGATCTATGTTATGGGTATATTGCATCAGAATGCATAGACAAAACATAGATCTTCCTTAGTTTTATAGTATGTCAGGCTTATAATTTGTTTTTCATATTTACTGAAAAATATGTTTCACTTAACCCTTACAAAATAAAGGGGGTTATCCCCGCGTGTGTTAGGAACAATATGATTAAATTAATTTATGTACGAGCATTGTGAGATGGCTGTAGGTATTTGTTTATACTTTTTATTGTATTTAACCAACAATCAGTTTAAGTACACATACCTAAAAAGCAACTAGGTATCTAATCTTAAACTTAAAGTGATGAACAGATAATGCACAAAATGTTCAATACGTGCCATTAATAACATCGATCCCCATTTCAGGTATTACCACACCAATGACAACAATTTCATCGTAATTACTCTTTTTTAAATAACATCCATATGAGTCTTTTCATAGCTAAATGGTCTCACCGGTCCGTAAGCTTCAAGTTTGGGGTTAAACTTATATCTGGTCGAGGCCCTATACATGAAGGAAGTCTGTCTCCCACTGCCCTAGACGGTTCCTGAACGGCTGGACGCCACTCTTTCCTGGCTGCCAGGCTGCCGATCACCGGCTTCGCGTCGCGTCGTCGCTTCAGTCCAAGGGGAGTCAAGTAGCTAAGCTCGGCAGAGTTATCATAACGACCGGCCTGTTACCCACGGCCTACCACCATTTTGTTTTTACAATTTTCCTTTTAGTAATTTATTAAAATAACAATTTTTGTTCACGGAGTTTGGGTTTCATTTAACAAAACCCAAAGAATAACCGTAACATTGGCGCTCGGTTAAGTTACTAAGCTCGCGATCAGTCTATAGATGGGTAACCGCCAAAGTGTTTTAATTCTTGAGCATCTCCGTGCTTCGGAGGGCACGTTTAGCTGTCGATCCCGGTTGAAGTCATTAGACAACAGTCGTCAGAGGCCTTTTTTATATGGCAGGGGGAATGCCTGCGCATGCCACCTGCAAAAAGTGTCTGCGGGTGGGTATGACGGACTCGCACCGAGTAAACCTACCTGCCGTGGACTTCTCATGGCACCTGATGGGAGGGGCCCCGGGAACGCGGGTATGCTGCTCCGGTGCCCCCCTTACGTCGCCAGAGTCCTACTGGGGGGCTTGAACAACTCTGACACTAGGGTAACCACTGCCCATACGATAAGCAAGCAAGCAAGTCCTCATGTTAAAAAACAAGCAAACGTCAAATGTTTTGACATCACTTAATTAACAGAATCGAGAACAATAGAAAGCGAAATAAATCGATGACTAGCAATACTCGGAATAATAGAGAACACGGCGAAGAAACTTTCCCCAATCAGTTGGAGAACAAAGAACCCTTTGTTCCAGTGTAGTTCGCATCCCCTACATAATAAGTAGCAATAAGCAAATGAAATTTAAATGTTATATTTGTCGTACTATATATAAGTATATATATTCTTCGCACTGGATGAGTTTAAATCTCTGGGTTTTCTGAGTTGGAGCGTATCTGGCAGTCGGGTTTTTTTTTCTTTAAAGACAACGCCCGCACTACGGAATCTAATCCCTGTGTCACGTTTTTTGTCGAAAGCAAAACTAAATGCATCGGAAACGTTTGTTACCTTGTAATGCCCAATAGTTTTCATATACATTTTTTCACATTACAGCATTATTGTTAAACTTACAATACTAAGCGACACAATGTGCAAAATCACATTAAAAAAATTATCAATTTGGTTTCTGTAAATAGATAATAATTTGTGTTTATAATTCCATGAATTAACGATATGAATACCTACTATGTAACGTAGCGGTTAACATAACGTACTACGTCTGAATATAAGCCAGAATACCAAAATTTAGTAATATAATAAATATTAAGTTTCTTCTCCAGAGGTACTTTCTGTTAACCGAGGTATCTGGACACAGTGGTTTCTATGAACAAAATTTCCGGCAAGATGGATGATTACTGACCACTGAACAGAGATTTCCGTCAATAGTGCGTCCTATGGACCGATATATCTACGAACAACGTTTTCTATCAACAAAGTTTTCGGCGAAACGTGCTGTCTAGGTACAGAGACTTCTATTAACTTTGCTTTCTATATATAGTGGTATCGTACAAGCGTGTTTCTATCTCAGGTTCCACACTCTACAAACATATAATTAATAGACGGACACAAATCACATCCACACTCAGAACAACTATTTATGGGTCACACAAATAGTTGCCCGGCGCGGGACTCGAACCCACGACACGAAGGGGCGAGGCAACTTTCTTAGCCGCTGCGCCAGACGTGCAGTCTGGGTGGGTTAAACGACAGGAGTCGTATACACTAAGTGCAACTGAGGACTATTTAAAATAAATAAATAAAAAAGATTTTTAGTCACGTAGACTTTAAAAAAGCGCTTGTAAATAGTCAGAACATGTTTGTAGTAATATAGTTGTATACATTACTAGCTGTGCCCCGCGGTGTTACTCGTGTTAAATTTTATAAATTTTCTGTGCTATAAACCTCACGGAGCCCGAGACCTTTCCAACGAATGCAAAACCGTGGAAATCGGTTCATGCGTTCTGGAGTTATAGCGTCAGGAAGGAAAACCCGACTTATTTTTATATAGTAGATTATTTCTCGTAACATAGATATTTAGGTACACATTGTATTGATTGTATGAATACATTTATAAAATTTATTTTATAATAGCAATGATATTTAGCTAGCTCGTATCAAGTTATTGTCAAGTGATTATGTTTAAGTTTAATTATCTAGTTTAAGTCTAATATGTTTACTACATATTGTCAATGGTTCTGTCTATATTATTAACAAGACACTATATACATGTAATGCCCTGTTGGTCTAGTGGTAAGTGACCCTGACTCCTATGCCGTAGGTAGCGGGTTCGATTCGAGCATAGAAATATATAAATATGTTTATCAGCTGTGTGGTGACGGCGGTGAATAACAAAATACCTACCGCAGCTTCTTTCTGCAATAGCCAACCCGTCTGCCAAGCGTGAGGATTATTATATATGTATGATGTGTGTACAACCAATAAAAATCTATAAAATAAATTAGACAGTTTGCATTAAAGAAAAACAATAAAATCTAGATTCCTTAAAAATACATTCAGTTCAATCTTTTGTATCGATTTTTCCCACCGCCTCAAACCGCATTCGTTTACCAAGAGTGTTTATCCATGAAAGTGTGCAAAATATATAAAAAACAAACATTTTTATGTGAGACGCGTGCGATATACCCGGCGACGAGAATAAGTGCAGATTGAACGTGGTGGAAGGTGGAAAAGCGAAGCAAACGAATGGCATGTTTGCTTTTTATAATAAATCTCGACAGAAATTTGTTTGTGGTACTCATACTAATTTTGTCTTTGATGAAACGAAACTAAGTTGGATGTAATCTCTTTTCATGAAATTTCCAAGACATTTCTTTTTTAGTAGTTGCGAGCGGTGACAAGCAGCGTTTTTTCAAAAGAAACATGTGTTGAAGGCAAATTAAGGTCTCGTCTTACAAGATGAGACCTTCATATCCTCCACTTTCATGCCAAATAATTACAGCTTTATCTATATATGTATATAAAAATCAATGCCACTTTTCGTTGTAATGTTATAACTTAACAGAGCCTTTACCGATTTGGCTAATTTTAGTCTTGAATTATTCGTGAAAGTCCAGGGAAGGTTTGTACGTAGAGAAAATTTAAAAAAAGTTTTGAAAAAGTGTAAAATGAACATCTTTTAGCAATTTAAAATATTTATTTGTTTGAATAAATGAACTTAATAATAATTCCTTATACGTAGCGAAGCACGTACCGGGCCGCTAGTAATTATATAAATATCCTGGGACATTTTTCATACAAAGTCACAACTGATCCCAATCTAAGCAAGGCTTGAAGTATGGAAATTCTGGTTTCCATATGCTGATATATTTCTATTAGTATTTTTCTTTTCTAAATACTAAATATATAGATAATTACGGGTGAGAATCGAACCCACAACTTGCAAGTGAACGGCAAGCTTTAACTAACCACTCCAACCGGTCCGACAAATATAGGTTTGGGGATAAATAGATTTTTAAATTATGACCCTCAAATACGTATTAATTAAAACTAACAGTCGTTTTCGTAAGGACTATGGCAGAAAGGAAGGCTAATCGCAACTCTCTCTTCCATAAATCGTTGTTGTAATAATGACAGTAGTTATATCGACTGACCGCGAGTCTAGTTGCTTAACCTCGCCGATCGCTTACGGACCGGTGAGAGCATCTAGGTAGGAGCGCCTAACTAACCTAATGAGGTTATATATTATGGTATTGTAACATATCTAAATATTTGTGCACAAAAAATAACGTGTTACATAATAGCGTCATTACAGTTTTACTCCTAAAAACAAAACAAATTGTAGAACACTAAATTCTGAATAAGTTAGTAAGTTATAGTGCACTTTTTGTGACAATTTCTAAATCGATTTAGCTAAAATTTTATGATCAAATTACCAACCCTGGCATGGCCACGCTTACCCTTATCGGCGACAACATAATAGGTCTTTACCTATGAAATTGCCGTTTTGTATGAAAAAATTTAAACGAATTTTTTTCATGAATTTTTTTATTTGTATTAATCGAAGTAATCACCCATGCAATCAATGCATCTTTGCCATCGCAGTGGCAGTTTATTGATGCCCTTCTTAAAGAAATCAGCTGGACGGGAGGCAACAAATTCTTCAAAGGCATTTTGTACTGCCTCTCGGGTATTGAATTTTTTTCCCGCCAAGAAGTTATCCAAATTCTGGAAAAAGTAGTAGTCTGTAGGCGCAAGGTCTGGTGAGTAGGGCGGATGACGGAGAGCTTCCAACCCCAGTTCTTGCAACTTGGAGACCGTCTGCTGTGCAGTATGAGGTCGCGCGTTGTCGTGCAGGAGCAGCGGAGACGAGCGATTGACCAATGCTGGTTGGAGATGCGCCAGCTTCTCCATCATTGTGCTCAGTTCTTCACAGTACACATCTGCAGTAATGCTCACCCCGTTTGGTAAGAAGCTGTGATGAATCACACCGGCGCTAGACCACCAAACAGTGACCATCACTTTTCTAGGGGTAAGTTTTCGTTTAGGGCATTGTTTAGGTGCTGAACCAGGATCCAACCAACTTGCTGAGCGCTTGCGGTTATCAAACAGAATCCATTTTTCATCGCAGGTAACAATGCGGTTCAAAATTCCTTCATTTGTGTGTCTGTTGAGCAGTGCAAGGCACGTCTCGACGCGTACTTCGCGCTGGCGATCATTGAGTTCGTGGGGCACCCATTTGTCAAGCTTTTTTACCTTGCCAATTTGACGCAAATGGACCAATATTGTTTTGACGCTAACGTCGAAAGCTGCTGCTAATTCAGCCGTAGATTGTGTATCATCAGCTTCCACAACCGCCTTTAATTCGTCATTGTCGACCAAAGTCTTCGGACGACCGCGAGGTTCATTTTTCAGGTCGAAATTTCCAGAACGGAAGCGAGCAAATCAATAACAGGTGGTGCGTTGGTTTGTAGTGTTAGCTCCGTAAACGTCGTTGATGTTGCGTGCCGCTTGTGCCGCGTTGCTGCCACGACGGTACTCATATTCCATAATTACTCGAATTTTTAACGTATCCATGATGACGAAAAAGATTGAAATGCGATGAAAATGTAACACTAATCAATAAAGAAATGACTACTTTTGGAAAAAAGAATCCATGTTTTTAAAATAAAATTACTTTGAAATTAGAATTCTTAGCCAAACAAAAATTATTTTGATTTGAAATGGCCAGTACTGCAGAACGGCAATTTCATAGGTAAAGACCTAATATTACCAATTTGAATAAATAAATACTCTTTAATGTCAAAAGAGTATTTTTCAAATCGTTTTATAAATGTCAAAGTTATAAAGTAATAAACATAAAAAATACAGCTGTAAAATATTGATCTCATAGCCAATATTGTTTCGTGAATAATTCTCCAAAATCTAATCAAAACGATCATTTCATTGTCAAAACGATCATGTATAAACACATCGTATGAATTCTGGTCCAGCTAATTATCCTCGAAATATTTATTTATTTATTTAAACTTTAGTACAGCGAGAATGTACATAGGCGGACTTAATGCCAAAGGCATTTTCTAGCAGTCAACCTTAGGGTAGTGCAGAGAGATCATGGCAGGTGCACTAAGGTTATAATAAATGTATTTACTTATTATTCGTATAATTAAGCTAATAATAATTACGAACACTATATATAATATATACAATAAATACTGTATGATTTTAATAAATACAATACTATAACATACTATACAATCATAAATAAAATTATTAAAATGATTGACGAAACAATTCTGCGTGAATTTTCTTAGAAATATATTCACGAACTTTCTTTTTAAACGCGAAGCGAGTTTTAACCATCCTGATTCCTACAGGAAGCTCATTCCAAAGAAGTATAGATTGGACAAAGAAAGATCAGTGAATAAAGTCAGAGCTATGAGGTGGTCATCGTAAAATACGATTATGACTAGAGCGGAGAGCCTTACTATGATTAGCAAAAAGATATTGAAAGTGAGGCGTTAAATAAGAAGGAACAATAGGAGAGACCAGAATGGAGACAAGTATGGTGACCGACCTCAAATTTCTTCGCTGGCGGAGAACCAGTTAAACTGGGTACGGTAAGTAGATACATGATCATACTTACGTAGATTGAACACGAATCGAATGCAGTTATTCAGACGTCTGTCAAGTTTCTTAAGAAGATCTGCATTCAGGTCAAAGTAGCACACATCACCATAGTCGACAATGGGAAATATTAGAGTCTGCACAAGCATTACTTTTGTTCGGGATGGAAGGAAATTTCTAAGCCTATAAAATGACCGTAAAATCCCAGTAATTCTCTGGCTGATGCCAGAAATGTGGCTTTGCTTTGCTTGATGCCAGAAATATTGTTTACTAACAACATGAGAAGATACACTCATCCATGAAACAGCAATTTTGATCACGTCTCGTTGTTATTTTAAATTTTAAATTATTTTTTTATCTATCTAAAGTTTAAACCAAATTTAAGTATGAAACAGCTATGAAAGAAATTGTCATGTTTAATTCATTTCGTTTCGTTGCTCATTTAAATAATTATGAGTGACATAAAATATTGTTTAATCCTCCAAAGCCTTATTACGCTTGGCCTCGCTGGCTAATTTAACAATTCCCAGAAAATTTATTTGTGTCGGGCCGCTCTTTAAGATAAAGATAGCTATATTACGCTTCTTCTCGGTCGTACACTGAGGTTCAAATTTTAGAAAACATATTATTATTATTTATTTCGGACATTGTTATAATTAATAATTGTTAGTATTATAATAACTTAAAGCTATGTTAGTGTGTTAGACATTAATTTAAAAATTTCCGTCCACCACCTGGTGCACTTGACACGCAGCAGTGCAAACGTCAAAAAAAGTAGTGGACAGTCCGGTCTCTCGCAGATGATGCGAAGGATGCCATTGGTGGTCCCTTGTATGCGATGCATCAAGGAGGATATTATGAGAGCAGTCATTAATAAAAACAGGATTCGCTAAGTGTGGGATATCATTGTACCCTTTCACCCTATGTCTAATCCATGACCTTATCCATATAAGTACACTATAAATTTCACCCCACACCCCATACAAATTTAGATATTTGTGTGCATGAACGTGTCTACTTGTCGTGAGTCTGGGTGTAATCTAATATATAAAATTCTCGTGTCACAATGTTAGTTACCTTACTCCTCCGAAACAGCTTTACTGATTTTTACCAAATTTTATATGCATATTCAGGAGGTCTGAGAATCGGCTACTATTTATTTTTGATACCCCTAAGTGATAAGGGTTGTTCACACTTAACATTTTTTTTTCATTTTTGGACCATAGTTGTGTTATATTATTCTATAATGTGGCATTAAAAAATACATACAACCTTGTATCCTTTTATCACCAACCCCTATTTTTAATAGCCATTTTAGTAATTTAATAATTTTTCATCCCGCTCTATAACTGATCAATTATCGTCTTTTTAGTGTTCCGTAGCCAAATGGCAAAAAACGGAACCCTTATAATCTATAAGGGTTCCGTTTGTCCGTCATGTCTGTCTGTCTGTCTGTCCGTCTGTATCTCACAGCCACTTTTTCCGAAACTATAAGAGCTGTACTGTTGAATCTTGGTAAGTAGATGTATTCGGTAAACCGCATTAAGATTTTTACATAAAAATAGAAAAAGAACAATAATTTTTTGGGGTCCCCATACATAGAACTAAAACTCAATTTTTTTTTCATCGTACCCATTATTTGTTCAAAAATGATATTGAGGTTTTAATATCATTTTTTTCTAAACTGAATAGTTTGCCCGAGAGACTCTTCCAAAGTGGTAAAATGAGTGTCCCCCCCCCTACCCCTGTAACATCTAAAATAAAAAAATGATAAAACTAATACAAATAAATATAATAACAACGAAAATTGGTTTGAACAAGTAGTTTTTTTTAATACGTCATTAACCGTAAACCGCAATTTGCTTTCATTTAATCAACTGAAATACTTCCTGCTACGGAACCCTTCATGGGCGAATCCGACTCGTACTTGGCCGGTTTTTGTAAATGTTTTTCACTCTATTTCGATTAAAATTTCCCTATATATTGCATCATTGGTGAATCTATACTTATATTATAAAGAGGCTATGATCCCGAACGTTTAACCCGAAGTATTAGGCGGGACACACGGGCAGGGACAAAAATATTTATAACGCGGAACGAAGTCCGCGGGCACTGCTAGTTATCTTTATGAGTATGTATTTACAAAAGAAAAGTTGCATATGTGTATGTCAGTTATCTGGTTTCCATAGTACAAGCTCAGCTTAGTTTGGGATCTGATTATAGATCAAGCCCCAAGTATCCTTTTTAAAGTTTTTTTTTTTAATTTTACAGTTTTCACTTTCCTACGATTTTATTACAAGTAAATAATATCAATAAATGTGTGAAGGATTACGATCACATACTCCGCAACGAGTAAGCGTTAGAATTTTATATTGTAATCAATGGGAGGATATAACCCCAGTAATAAATCTTTTTCTAAAATCTATATATGTATTATCTCCGTCTTAAGTGCCTACTTCTCAGCTACGATTTTTTCTTTTTAATTAATTCATAAAAAATCCGTGATCTTAATAACGTTACTAATATTTTATTTATGACCAATTTTGCTTACATTTGACTTTAGCCCGACTCAAAGAACCGTTTCCAAGAACATGGTTTCACTCCGATCTTTTGTGACCTTGATCTACTGGACGGCTGTACAATACGTACGGCTATATATGCCCATTTTGACTAGCTCATACATAATACACATTTATCATTCATGCTCCAAATGGTTTCCAAGATGATTCCATATAAATCATTATAAGACGAAAATATTCAGGACGATGTAAGGATATTATTTTTGTAACTCATTGTACACAGGGACCGGACAAACCCGCTTCTGAGTTAAGCCGTTTGATAGGGTAACCCGTTAATTGGGTAACTCGTATCGCAGTGTTACCCTTTCATTGACTTACAGCCTCGAAACTCAGTGAAAGGGTTAACACGGTTTTTTTTTTTTTTTTATGGTAAGCACGGGAAGTGGTTAACCCTTTCAATGACTTAAGCCCTTGAATAGCTTACCTTCGTGAAAAGGTTTTATTCGTGTTAACCTGAATTACCCAATCAACTTAGCAGCGTGTAGATGGGAGTAGGCATACTCGCACCCGTGCGGTGCCTCATTGCCTAACTACTTTTAGGTAGGTAGGTACAACAAATTTGACGAACGAACGACTTTTTATGTTTTAATTTTGAAAGTTTAGTGACTACAAATAATCGAGCTAATAATTTGTGTTATTTAAAGTACTGACTTACTTTAATCTTAATATTGTGAGATTGTCACAATCTGTATGATGTGATTATATTTTGTTAAATAATTATTATAATATTTTGCTGTGTGGTGATGGCATAGAATATCATCACCCCATTTTATCGGGAACACCCAAATACTCCGAAATATTTTATTCCGAATTTTGATGTTCCGATTTTCAAAAGTCCGAATTTCATAATACCTAAGAATTGTAATGTTTATTATTAAAAATCACGAAATTTATCTTTCCGAAAGTCGTAAATGCGATTTGTTAGTATTCCGATTTTCATACGTTCTAAGAGCCAAATGATCGAAGGGTTCTCGGTCCGGCCGTCGCTGAGGCCGAAACTGCGGTGGTGGGCGTTAAAACCATCTGCGACGTTAAGCTCGCGTGGGGCCGCCCAAGCCCCGCAGCGCCGGATCCGTGACGGAAACAATGGTTGCTGCATGTTGCATGCCTGCTTGCATGTAGCATGCCTTCTTGCTTGCTGCATTCCTGCTTGTATGCTGCATGTCTGCTTGCATGCTGCGTGCTTGCTTGCATGCTGCATGCTTGCTTGCACGCTGTATGCTTGCTTGCATGCTACATGCTTGCTTGCATGCTGCATGCTTGCTTGCATGCTGCATACCTGCCCGCTTGCATGTTGCATGTAGCCACCGAGTGCCAGATCTCCTCTATTGTTGGTGAATCATTTGGGTTAGATTAGGTTAGAACTGTGATCCCGGTGCGTTCCACTGGAGATCCCGGGGTCCCTCCATTATGTGCTGAGGGCGGCCACCGTGGGGTTTTAGCCGGTGTAAGTCCGGCATGCCCCTCCGCTTTCCCCAGGGCGGAGGAAGTCCATAAGGATTTCAAAAAAAGGATAAAAAAAAAAAAAGAAAAAAGTTTAGAACTGTGGCCGGGGAAATAAAATATTTTTATTCGTATTGTTGATGTTTCGAATTATCATTAAGTCGGACTTTTTGTTATTCGATCTATTGAAGCTCGGTATTTTGAGAAAAGTAATTATAAACGTTAGAAATATTGAAATTTAGGAATGATAAAACTAGGAGTAATGATAAGTCGGAGTTGTAATATTCGGAATTTTCTACCATTCGGAATTATGAAAGTCGGTATTTTGAAATTCGTATTTGTGACTGTCGTAATAAAGTTTTTCGTATTAATGTAGTGTACCCCATTTTATCACGTAGAGGGCGTAGTAATCGACCGAGGGCATAGCTACCAGAGAACCACCAGCAGCGTTTATCTATGAACTATGACCATCAAACTTTCTTTCGCCAACCCGTCTGCCAAGCTATGGCATATATCCCATTCTTTGGGGAGGCTTTTGTCCAGCAGTGGACGTATTTGTGGACACCGTTATTGAATAGATGCATCATCATCATCACCTTCACCATTATCTTCATATCAGCCGAAAGTACTGCTGGGCAAAGTCCATTGCTTCCCATGGATACTCCACAACTGCAGATCCTGCGTTGCCCGCATCCAACGGCTGTCGCAAGATCATCGGTCCATCTTGTTGGGGGCCCCACGCTGCGTTTTCCGGTTCATGGTCGCCACTTGAGACACTTTCTGCCCCAGCGGCCGTAGATTCTGCAAGCTATGTACCTTGCTCACCGCCACTTTTGCTTATTCAAGCTATGTCGGTTATTTTGATTTGCCTCTCTTGGTTAGATCTTGAGATTTGTGATTTAATCTCGGAGGGAAACTCCGAAATGGCACTCTCCATTACTCTTTGGGTGACCATGAGCCGTTTTATTAGCCCCGTAGTGAGCGGCTACGTCTTGGTTCACTAATTCATCAGGGGTAACACATACTAATCGAAGACTTATGATTGGTATTTGGGACCAGAAGCTTAGCTCTCCGAACGCTGCCCAGCCAAGTTAGATTCTACAATTGATCTCCTACTCGAAGTGGACCTCTTACCTTTTTGTTTTGATAAGGCAGGTCGAATGCCTACGTATGCCACCCCGCAAAGAGCCCTCTCAGGGTACTTGTGGGACCATCATACCATCTGGAACTTTTCGCATAAGGGGTGCACCGGAGCAACATACCCGGGTTCCCGGGGCTCCCCCATCAGGCGCCAAGAGAAGCCCACGGCAGGTAGGTTTAGTCGATGCGGGTCTTACGCATCCATATGTAAACACTTTTTGTGGGTGGCATACGTAGGCCTTCGACCTGCCTTATCAAAACAAAAAGGTAAGAGGTCCACTTCGAGTAGGAGATCAATTGTAGAATCTACAATTACGCCACCACGCCTCCGCGGTCTAACTTTAACAGAATGAAAATTAAATTCTTTGTTATAATATAATTTATTAATTCTGAAAACCTATGCGCAAATTCACATTCAAAAATGCTGTCGTCAGTAAAAGAAATAAGATAAGATAACTCTTCATTGTACACCAAAACATTACAGGATACAAGAATACAATGACATATATTTAAAAATACTCTGATCTCATCGTGTTCCTCCTTGGATGCATTTGCAACTGCGGTTTGACCCCATATTTGCAAAGCTCTTCCAAATTCTTTTCAGGTTAAAAGTCTTGTACCACATTTGAGAATAACTTTGTCTTAGAATCCCTTCGTTGACAGTATTGTTCTTGCCAAGCTTAATTAATAATATCCTGGGACATTATTCACACACGGCCATCTGATCCCAAACTACTAGCTTTTACTAAGGAAACGAGATAACTGATATACACTAATAATATTATGTAAATTCTTATTCCTAAAGCTAATTATACCCAGACTTAAGACAAACAGACATGTCCACACAAATATCTGTCCTGCGTGGGAATCGAACCGACTATCTGCGGCGTGAAAGGCAAGTATCTAACAACCACGCCAATCGGCCCGTTAATTATGGACCATGTATACTGGCACGATCCGCTCGATTAATTCAACGTACTCAGAATGCATGCACACGTTTCTCCACCAAAGTTCCATCGAAATCTCACATTACTCCATTAATAAATAAGACATGTATCCAAAAATGGAGGCTCGGAGAAAGATACACCTGCCTAGACCACTATTTGGTATCATAAGCACACGAAAACCAAGATACCTTTACGATAAGATTGATACTTGGAGGCAAGAACCAAGAAAAATCATGCGCGATCTGTAACTAGTTCTCCCTCCGTGCCTAAGCATCATACTGCTGCTTCCTGTGGGTGTTTTAAGTATGCTGCAATTAAGATGTGGAATGATCTCCCACCGCCAATCCATAACCTAAAAACTAAGCAAAGCTTTAGAGTATAAAAAACGTTTGAACTTGCTTCAAGCGTTTTCTATGATTACTCAAACTGTCATAAGTTTCTGCTGCACTTTCTATATTTTCAGTTTCCGTTGGTGCTGTTTTATGTAATGCCGCGGCACGTTGTTCCTATGCGATGCACTTAGTAAATGCCACTTATTATCTAAGATATATTATTTATAGTTATAAGAATAGTCTAATTAAATTTTAGTAGTGTTTAAAACAATAGCTTACAAGTTTATCGCAAATTTACGTAAGTTATGTTTCAAAATTTATAAGCGCCAATGTATCTGGAAAAATAAATAATTGTTTTTTTCTTACTTTCATTGAAAAGGTAATTCTTAGCAATGTGGGTTTAATGCTGCATAACACCTTGATACAACCTATAAACTAGCCTTTGCTTACGGCTATAAGGAGCTTAAACTACATACTTCTCGCCACTAAGGTTACCTATGTTTCTCCCGGGTCCATAGTCAGACCCACGTCAACAAAACAATGTATAAAGATACGAGTCAGAATTAGATGTTAATTTAATAGTTTCACTATCCAGGCTCCAGCATCAATAACCTAAGTACTAAATAATTATATTGTAATGACATTACTTTCAAGCTATTGCATAGCTTCTATCGCGGGCCTTGAGCGTGGGGACCGAATCCAGAAATTCCGTAACGAAAAAAACCTAACACCCCCCACTCCGACCGCCATCTATCGATTAATACCAGAACTTTTAATGACTTTTTGAAATATCACGCTTGTCTCTTTAGTTCAGCAACCCGCCTTTAGGTGACATTGGTTGTATTGGAAAACTACCGTAATCAGCTGTTTGTGAG
Organism: Pseudoips prasinana; assembly: GCA_951640165.1. Classification (NCBI taxonomy): domain Eukaryota; kingdom Metazoa; phylum Arthropoda; class Insecta; order Lepidoptera; family Nolidae; genus Pseudoips; species Pseudoips prasinana. Next base: position 9,004,899 of record OX621241.1, on the reverse strand, counting down.
AAAGTACGAGTATATAGGTATTTATCATCTACGTACAACAGTGAATTTGTTTTGTGTACAAAGTGTTTTAAATATGAATAAACAAAGTGCATTTATTAATGAAGAAAGTCACTAAAAAATAGTGAAAGAAAATGAGTTAGTACTCTATATACATTCATTTTATTATTATTATCACAAATGCAGTTTTATAAAATAAATAAATAATTATAATTGCATAAGTTGATAAAAAATGCTATGCAATAGCTTTACCGCGGCAGTCTCCGAGTGCCATACGTCTTTTTTTTTATCCACTTCTTCATTTGTTACACACCGAGTTTTTAAAATAATTACAGCTCCTATCCATCCAAAGTTTGTCTGGAAGAAATCGCTTAATGCGAGAAGACCGCCCAATATACAAGATTGTATCAGATATTTCCAATTTATTTATCCTGTTTGAGTGTGTACAATAAAGAGTATGCTATTCTATTACTTGCCATTTCAAAAAAATAAGTTATCTGAGTTATATACACTTATAAAGATTCAAGTTGTTATGACAGTTAGAAGCAGATTAAAACCTTGACTTGAAAAAGACTTGTTTGCATAATTGATTGTAACTACCAAAAACGTGTTACGAAAAAGAAGGTAAGATGAACTGCATATCCACCCTTTAATCCGTATGATCTTATTGTCACATCCCAAAATAAAAGAAATTAAGCGTGCTGACAAATCGGCTGTCACCTTTCAATTCCGTTACTGCTACGCTTCCCCGAGACTACGGCACGCGTAGTTCTTCGTCCGTAGCACTCTGTAGCCTGCTACGAGATTGCGACCGAAGTGAAAAGAACGATTAAACAAACGTTCTCAAGTTGAAAGAAAATTTAATAATAGCACTATGGAATAAAACTTAATTTTGTTCAACTAGAACTAATGTGGCTTTCATTCCCGTATTCTAAATGCAACCCACGTGTAAAATCAGTTTCTCTTTGAAATGATTATTCTGCGGATATTGAACGTGCAGTTTCAACGAGTTTGCGAGCTATTATTATACGAACATCAATAGATTTTATATTGCGATAAAAGCCAATGATAATACCATGTATTTCACACACTGCAGTTTCATTGCACTCTGCAAATTAAATTCTATGAGTTTATTATGTATAAACCAATTATGTATATTGGTTACTTAAACTCAGTATCTGGAAAAAATAACACTGTAGCAATGGCTACTGGATTTCAGTTAATCTCTTGAGGTTATACTCATAGAAGTTTCAACTGCAAGATAATTTTCAACAAAAAGTAACATTTTACTATGCGGATTAGATTAATGTTGTCACTATCTTAAATTTAGTCTAATAGCAATTTATTTTTTACCGAAGCCATTTTATAATATATTAGTAATTAATTTATTCGACAGATTATCTATGGTTGTTTCTATTAATAACCAGCGAAACCAAGATAAGTTCGCTTAAGATAGAGGCGTTTACTAATTTTACGGGATGTTTTGTGCAACAGTCACTAGAGTGATTGATGCACAAAATTTCCCAAATGTCACAAAACTCTTATGCATCTTCACTTTCTTTCTATGGCACGGTTTACTAAGGTTTATTGGCTACCTCACTTATATTTGAGTCCCCGCCACTTTTGTCCGGCACAGCAGCAAACAACTCTATCGTAAGCTAAATATAAACTTCTAATAATAACTTATTACTTGGTTCCTGGATTTAAACACAAACAATCGTAAATAATAAAATCCGCCTCCAACAAAGCTATTTTGATCGCGCGAAGTGAGATAATATGAGGAGATCTTTCTCTCTTTGATTAATGCGACCACAGATTGCGACTTTGTTTGTTCTAAATTATACCAGGCCAAATATTTGCTGTACCGAATACAGTTACGTAAATAAAGAAACGGGCGTCGAGTTAGAGTAAATACGGGTTCGATTGTCATTTAATGAGCTGGGAAAACGAAGGGGCCAAGTAACTTAAATGCGGGAGCGGGACAGCAGCGCGCTTTTGGCTTAAGTGAGCGTTCTTTTGTTTTACTAAGGCTGATATCATAGGGACGCGCGCGGCCGCCTCGGTGGCCAGCGCGTCTCAACAGCCGCGTGCGAGACGCGTCACTCTGAAACGCTAGCTGCCAGTAGAGGAGCTTGGGCAGCGCTGGCCGACGGCGCGCGTCTCACACGCGGTGCGCTTGAACTGCGTGACTATGAAATGCAACTACTATCTAGTGTAATTCTAAGCGCGCGCGTTTGGACGGCGCCGCCCGCCGGCGCGACTCTGAAATCAGCCTAACATATTGACTACGAATTATAATACCATACGAAATACTCTCTAGGTTATCATTGTTATGGTAAGTGATTAAAGTCGCCAGAGTTCACCTGCAAGCGAGGAAGGGTCGACTATGCGTGAAGGTGTCACCAGTGTATGGTTATCGCACACTACTTATTTGGGGTCTTGTTTAAATAATAAGAAGTCGTCAACAGCACAACTAATAGATGCTCACACCGCTCCGTAAGTGATCGGTGAGGTTAAGCAACAAGGCTCGCTGTCAGTCCGTAGATGGGTGACCGGTAAATTGGTTTAATTTCTGAACGTCTCCGTGTTTCGGAGGGCTCGTTAAGCTGTCGGTCCCGGTTGTAGTCATTAGACAACAGTCGTTAAGCTACGTCTGAGGCCTACTGGGCGGCTTGAACAACTCTCGATACTAAGGTAACCACTGTCCATACGATAAGTAAGTATAGGGTACTCGACTCGTACATGTGTTATACATATCTACTGAAGTATCAAGCCGCGCTGGCTTCTATATTCATGAAATTCATGAGTATACAAGTAGTACCATATATAATATACATATATATTTATGAAATAGGTATGTCACCCTTCGCCTTTGTGACTTGCTGTTACATAATTAATATTGAGAGGTTCGTCATAAACCTCTATTATGATCTCAAATATTCATATACCGAACACACAAATGCTTCGGTATAGGATATGTTAGGAGTTTAAGCTTCTCATGAAATTGTAAACAACATTGGATTGAAGCTGTGGTATTTCCTACATAGGCACTACAAAGTGGACTATCGCGACACTCAAAGTGGATGCTGAGTTTGTTAACAACTATATAATCACGAGATTGATTTTGATATGCCTGAAATGATCGGTAATATGAAATGTTGATAAACGTTTAATACGACTATTTACCGTCGTCAGGTAAAAATGGTCTAATTAAGTGTCAATTCATTCGGAGTTAAAGAAAAAAGCGTACGGTAACTTTGAACAAGGTAAAACAAAAATACGTAGTCGTGATTTTAACTTAGTAATAAACAACATAGATATTAAAGGCGACTTGGAGATGGCGACTGAGTTTGAAAAATATTTTTCGAATATTCCAGTCATACTTACTAACTCTCTTTCTTGTTCTTCTACATCTGCTGAGCAGATACTCAAGCAAAGCGTAGGGTCGTGTGACACAGTTTTTGAATTTTCGGTGGTTATCCCTAAAGATATTTTAAATGCTTTCAAGATTATTAATATGAAAAACACAAAGGATCTGTGGGGTCTATCTGTTAAGACTGTTTCATCAATTATTACTATAATTGCCCCACACTTAGCTATTGTGTTCAATTGCTGTGTTGCATCAGGTGTATTTCCTGACTTGATGAAGTATAGTAAAATCATTCCTTTGTTTAAAGCTGGTGATACTTCAGACCCTTCAAATTTTCGACCTGTTTCCATGCTGCCCACTCTTAGTAAAATATTTGAAAAGCTTATGCTTAGCCAGCTGCTCAGACACTTTAATATACATAATTTACTACACCGGAAACAGTTTGGATTCACAAAGGGTTGTTCAACCATAGATGCAGGGGTCAACTTATTAAAAAGTATATTCGCGGCGTGGGAAGACTCGCGAAATGCATTAGGTATCTTTTGCGATTTGCCCAAAGCGTTCGATTGCGTTCATCATGATACTCTGGTCAGAAAATTACACCACTACGGTATTAGGAACAAGGCTCTCGAACTTCTGACTTATTACTTGGGCAATAGAATTCAGAAGGTCGAAATAAACGTTAAAATATCTCCGGGATCTCCAGTGGTAATGGGCGTCCCACAGGGGTCAATTCTGGGCCCATTTTTGTTTTTTATTTATATAAATGACTTACCTTACTACGTAAGGGATAAGCATGAGATTGTGTTGTTTGCAGATGATACTTCCCTGACGTTCAAAATAAACCGACAATTAAGCAATTTTGACGATGTTAATGATGCTATCTCTAAAGTTGTTCATTGGTTTAATGCCAATAATCTTGTGCTTAATGATAAGAAAACTAAAGTCATTAAATTCACTACACCGAATGTGAAACAGGCGACAACCAATGTAGAACTTAATGGAGCTAGGTTGGACCCTGTTGAATCAACAGTGTTCTTGGGTATCACTATTGATTCAAAGCTACAATGGAGCCCACAAATAGAAAAACTGTCCGGCAAATTAAGTTCTGCAGCATATGCAGTGAAAACTATTAGACGGCTGACTGATGTTGACACAGCTAGAATGGTTTATTTCAGTTATTTTCATAGTGTAATGTCCTATGGAATTCTTCTCTGGGGTAGCTCTGCTGACATTAACACCATATTTATATTGCAAAAAAGAGCTGTAAGAGCTATCTATAATCTTGGCCCGAGAGTGTCTCTAAGAGAAAAATTGCGATCTTTTTACTGGACGGCTATACAATACGTACGGCTATGTATGCCCATTTTGACTAGCTCATACATAATACACATTTATCATTCATGCTCCAAATGGTTTCCAAGATGATTCCAAATAAATCATTATAGGATGAAAATATTCAGGACGATATAAGGATCTCTGTTGCCAGTGCTATCTAAAATTTTTGAAAAAATAATAAAAGACCGTCTCATGAGGCACTTAAATAAGCACATAATCTTAAATTGTCAACAGTTTGGATACCGAACATCTTTAGGCACCACAGATGCTATTGAGGCTTTAATTGACGAAGTTGTATGTAAACTAAATGACAAATGTAAAGTGGCTGGTATTTTCCTAGACCTTAGTTCTGCCTTTGACACTGTGGACCATGGTATACTTTTAGCTAAGTTGGAACACTATGGAATACGGGGAATCGTGCTTAAACTATTCACCTCTTACTTGCAGAATAGAAAACAATATGTCGAGATTAAGTCTGTAGTAGATGGGGATGAAAAAATATATAAGTCTCATCTAGTCACTATATCCCACGGTGTACCCCAAGGCTCGGTTTTAGGTCCAATCTTCTTTATTTTGTTCCTGAATGACTTAACCAATTTTATAAAAAAACGTATAACAGATACTACACTTGTCATTTTTGCTGATGACACAAATGCGATAGTATCTGCAAATACTGTTGAGGACTTAGAAGTAAAGATTAATACGGTTTTTAATGCTTTCGAAATTTGGTTTGGTTCAAACAATTTAAAACTTAATGTAAATAAAACAAAATGTGTCCTTTTTCAGTCTACTGTTCGCAACAATACCAGGCTTCATGTAGTATCCTGCGGAGAAAAGGTTGATGTAGTAGAAAAAGTAAAATTTTTGAGTGTACACATTGATGCATATCTAAATTGGAAAGAGGAGGTTTTATCTATTACTAAGACTGTTAGTTCTGCATGTTATGCTATTAGAAGTTTAAGAGAAGAGCTCACTCTGCCTCAACTTAAAATAATATATTTTTCTCTGGTTGAGTCAAAGCTGAGATACAGCATTAAATTATGGGGTAATAGCTATAATTACAATATCCAATCAGTATTTGTTATCCAAAAAAGAGCTATAAGGACGATGCTTCGTATAAAACAGACTGAGTCATGCAGAGACCATTTTATTAAATTAGATATTTTGACGGCACCATGTCTATATATTCTTGTATTATTGACTAGTTTTGTAAAAAAATTGCACAAATACGAGACTGATGAGGAACGACAGCTGAGAGAAAGTACTCGTAGGAAGGACTTACCCTCTACAATTCAGCCTAAATTGAATGTAGTTCAGCATAGTGCCAGAGTACAATCTGTCATCTTATATAACAAGCTGCCAATAGAATTTAAAATTATACGCAGAGTTAACCTATTTAAAAATAAATTGAAGACATTTTTATTGAAGAAAGCGTATTATAGTATTAATGAGTTCATAAATGACAAACGACAAATGTAACACCGTATTCTTGACCATTATGTATGATAGTTTTTGTTACTTTTATTTTGTATTTTAGATTTTAGATATGTATTGTACGTTTCAACACAATGTAAATTGTTAAGAAATAAATGACTTATGACTTATTATTTTCGTAACTCATTGTACATGAATATACATAATATAAACTCGATGAATTCTCATAATGTATTAAAAACTATCAAGAAAACCTATGTGCAAATCCACATTCAAAGATGATGTCGTCTGTAAAAAAAATACTCTGATTTGACGGTTTGACGCCCATATTTGCAAAGCTCTACCAAATTCTTTTTACAGGTTAAAAGTACCACATTTGTGAATATCTTAGTATTAGAAACGCTTAGTGTTTAAAACAATTGCTAATTAGTAGCAAAATTGTTTGTACCTACGCTATGTTTTAAATGTAAAAGCTCCGATGATTGAAGAAAAAAAAATTGTTTTTACTTACTTTCATTGATAAAGTCGATTCTTAGGAATGTGGGTTTAATGCTGCATGCCTTGATACATATTTATATATATGCACTTGAAACATATATACCTGTAAACTAGACATATGGAGTTCAAACTTCGTACTTCTCGCCATCAAGGAGAGGCCTTATGTTTCTTCCAGCTCCACGTCATCTAAACAATCCATATAAATACTGTGCAAGGAATATATATTAATTTAATAGTTTAACTATCTAGGTTCGATCATCAATAACCTAAATTCTTATTATTGTCATCCGAAATAGCAAAATTGACAAGCTAACGACATTACTTGCCAAATCATAAAAATAAGTTATCCGCAGTACCTATATCTATATATATAAAGATCAATGCCACTTTTCGTTGTAATGTTATAACTCAACAACGCCTTTACCGATTTGGCTAATTTTGGCCTTGAATTATTTGTGGAAGTCCAGGGAAGGTTTGTACGTAGAGAAAATTTAAAAAAAAAGTCTTGAAAAAGTGTAAAATCATCATCTTTTAACAATTTAAAATATTTTTTTGTTTGAATAAATAAACTTAATAATCATTTTTTTAGTACTATGCCTTAAACGTAGCGAAGCACGTACCGGGCCGCTAGTACACTTATAAAGATTCAAGTTGTTGTGAAAGTTAGAAGCAGATTAAAACCACCAAGACTTGTTTGCACCAAAAACAACTTACGAAAAAGAAGGTAACATGAACTGCGTATCCACCCTTTAATCCGTATGATCTTATTGTCATATCCCAAAATAAAAGAAATTAAGCGTAACAACAAATCGGCTGTCACCTTTCAATTGCGATACTGCTACGCTTCCCCGAGACTACGGCACGCGTAGTCCTACGTCCGTAGCACTCTGTAGCCTGCTACGAGATTGCGACAGAAGTGAAAAGAACGATTAAACAAACGTTCTCAAGTTGAAGGAAATTTAATATTAGCACTTTGGAATACAACTTAATTTTGTTCAACTAGAACTAATGTGGCATTCATTCCCGTATTCTAAATGCAACCCACGTGTAAAATCAATTTCTCTTTGAAATGATTATTCTGCGGATATTGAAAGTGCAGTTTCAACGAGTTTGCTAGCTTTTATTAGACGCAAATCAATAGATTTTATATTGCGATAAAAGCCAATGGTAATACCATGTATTTCACACACTGCAGTTTCATGCACTCTGCAAATTAAATGCTAGGAGTTTAAGTAACCAATATACATAAATATGTGGAAAAAATAACAAAGAACCCAAAAGATTCCAGTAAATCTTTTGAGGTTATACTAATAGAAGTTTCAGCTACAAAATCACTGTCAACAAAAAGTAACATTTTACTATGTGGATTACATTAATGTTATCACTATCTTTAAATTTAGTCCAATAGCAATTTATTTTTTCAGCCCCGAAGCCATTTTATAAAATATTAGAAATTAATTTATTCAACAGATTATCTATAGTTGTTTCTATTAATAACCTTAAGCTTAAGACTGCAACTAGAGTGATTGATGCACAAAATGTCCCAAATCGCCCCAAAATCTACACTCTATGCATCTTCACTTTCTTTCTATAGCACGGTTTACTAAGGTTTATTGGTGAGTCCCCGCCGCTTTTGTCCGGCACAGCAGCAAAAAACTCTATCGTAAGCTAAATATAAACTTCTAATAATAACTTATTTCTTGGTTCCTGGATTTAAACACAAACAATCGTAAATAATAGAATCCGCCTCCAACAAAGCTATTTTGATCGCGAGAAGTGAGATACAATATGAGGAGTTCTTTCTCGCTTTGATTAATGCGACCACAGATTGCGACTTTATTTGTTCTAAATTATACCAGGCCAAATATTTGCTGTACCGAATACAGTTACGTAAATAAAGAAACGGGCGTTGAGTTAGAGTAAATACGGGTTCGATTGTCATTTAATGAGCTGGGATAACGAAGGGGCCCAGTAACTTAGATGCGGGAGCGGGACAGCAGCGCGCTTTTGGCTTAAGTGAGCGTTCTTTTGTTTTAATAACTTGATTGATTAACTAGGAATACCATACGAAATACGCCCCTGCACGATCCAATGCGCCCCTGCAAGCAATGTTCACCTGCAAGCGAAGAAGGGTCGACACTGCGTGAAGGTGTCGCCAATGTACCGCGAACTACTTGTTTGGAGTCTTGTTAAATGATAAGAAGTCGTCAACAGCACAACTAATAGATGCTCACACCGCTCCGTAAGTGATCGGCGAGGTTAAGCAACTAGGCTCGCGGTCAATCCATAGATGGGTGACCAGTAAATTGGTTTAATTTCTGAACGTCTCCATGCTTCGGAGGGCACGTTAAGCTGTCGGTCCCGGTTGTAGTCATTAGACAACAGTCGTTAAGCTACGTCTGAGGCCTACTGGGCGGCTTGAACAACTCTCGATACTAAGGTAACCACTGTCCATACGATAAGTAAGTATAGAAAGAAAGAAAGAAAGAAAGAAAGAAAATACATTTATTCAGTAAACGAGCACAGACAATCATTATAATATATATAAATAGGTACACATACAGAAGTCCTTATTGGTTATCTGTGCGAGTCCGAATTGGTCCCACCTCAGCACTAGCTGCAACATTAACTGTTGCAGCGCTGGTTTTATGATGGAACCATGTAAAATATCTCACAGACAATGATGTGTTAGTACAGCTCGCAGTTACATCTTCAAAGTACCTGGACACTAATATTATAATAACTCATAACTAATTAAAATAATAAATGTATGGAAAAACGAACTTATACAATAAAACATTAATAAATTAACACTAATTTCTAAATGCATATCAATCACACACAGTATCTAAAATAAAATGATTGTTATACTCTCGACATGATTGTCATACCTTGTTTATAACAATAGATACACCAAAAAATAATAATATCGACTATGTCACAACCAGTATACATTACATATTTAATCCATGTTATAAGCTGATTCTGTCAATTATATGCTCTCTGTCAGATTAGGTTTAATTACTCTTTGGGTCAGATGAAAGAAAAAGGGACGCGGAATTTAAATCAATTGAAAAATCTTTATGAACAGTAACTCATTGTGATTCCTAAATACAAAGTACTAAGTTTATAGCTTAAATATGTTTGATGAGTAGGTAATAGTGGTAATTGGTAATTTTCGATATAAAGGGTGAATTAAGTATGAAAACTACTTTGATGGAGTAATGGCGTTGCTATTATGTCGGAGTTCATCGCTGCGTGAGCGTCAGGGCATTGTTGTGTTCAGCTTAAACAAGCCGTTAATAGTGTGTGGTTATCTTGCGATATTCCTTCCTACAAAAGTGTGAAACAGAGACGGGTAAGTTCAGCCTTGATAAAATATTAAATTAAATAGTATTTGAACTGAGTTTGAGAGATTATGAGTTCAATTTTTGTCGCATCAACAATTCTTTTTTGTAATTGGCATTAAACGTATATATTGTTCGTAGGCACTTCAACGGAGGAGGTATATTGCACCAGACCTTTGCGGCGGCGTATTTAAAGGATCCACGAAATGCTGCAGTCCTATGTCTCGGAATTAGGATCAGGTGAGCTGAAGACCTGGTTCTATAACTATTGACGTCTGTTGACCAAGTTAATTTCCTGTACAGATACTCAGGTCTTTTGTTGGCAATCACACCAAATACTAGAGTTGCCAAGTGAAGTAGTCTACGGGCTGACATTTTTAACATGTTTCCACTATTTATGTGCGTTGTTACATGTGTTCGTGGAGGTACATTAAAGCAGAAACGAGCACAGGCATTTTGTATCCGCTGGACTAGCCTTTGTGTTCTTGCCAGTAGACAGGCTCCATATACTGTGTCAGCATAATTTAGTCGAGAGAGAATGAGTGACTCACATAGTAATATGCGTATGTCGGTGTTTATATAAGGTCTTATTCGATACAGCAGTTTTAGGCGATAAAAGCAATTTTGAACTGCACTTGCCACATGCTTTTCAAACTGTAATTGTGGATCAAAAATAACACCTAGGTTGCGAGCCTCATATACCTGACCTATAGTGTTTCCATCAATTTTAATAGTAGGGTGATACTGCTCCATTCGACTTATGATGTTTTTTGACCCCATAACCATAAACTTTGATTTTGATGGGTTTAAGACAAGTGAATTTTCACATGCCCATTTAGATATTCTATTTAAATCATAATTTTTGTTACAGAGTCAAGACAGTCTGTGGGATGGCATGAAAAATACAGTTGCAGATCATCTGCATATTGATGGAATTTGCAATATGTTATAGAATGGACAATGTCTGCACTGTATATCAGGAACAGCAGAGGCCCGAGTATTGAGCCTTGTGGCACGCCCCTGTTTACTTGACGAAGCGAGGATGAAGCTTCATGACTATTTTTGTTACCACCAATCTGTACTAATTGGTATCTTTTTGTAAGGTAACTATGAAACCACTTAACTGTCTCCACATTGCACCCATAGTATGTCAGTTTGGACAGTAGCAGTGAAATATTTATACAGTCAAATGCACGAGAGAAGTCTAGTAATGTTAATATTGTTCCCATGCCCTGGTCCCTGGCCTGGAGTATATTATCTACTACATCAATTAAAGCTGTAGTTGTGCTATGGCCTTTACGGAAGCCTGATTGTCTAGAAGGTAAAATACCAAATTGTTCTACATATTTGCTTAATTGGTCACATACCACCCTCTCCAGAATTTTGGATATACATGGTAATAAGCTAATTGGGCGAAGATCTTTAATATCATTGGGACTATCTTTTTTAGGTATAGGTCTTACAATAGCAGTCTTCCATATGTCGGGGAAAGTTGATGTTGACACTGACCTGTTTATGATTCTCGTGAGAGTTGTCAGTGTTTGTGGCAGTGTTAGTGTCAACATGTCTAGTGATATGTCATCTATTCCCATGGCATTAGACCTGAGGTTATGGATAATCTTTGATACCTGCTCCTCATTGACAAACTGAATTTGAAAACTACTACAGCCAAACCTGTCAAATTCGAACTGGGTAAGATGGGATATAGTTACTTCATCACTGCCAGGTATGTTTAAAAAGTGATTGTTTAAAAGATCAGGATTATTGCAGTGCTGTGGTAACTCTTGGCTTTGGGTTTGGTGCTTTGTTAAATTTTTTTTAATGGACTTCCATAACATTTTAGGCTGTTTTATTTTGTTGTTAATATGAGTCTTAAAGTAGGCAGTTTTTTCTCTGTCAATGGCTTCCCTTACTTCATATTTAAGTCTTTTATAGAATTCTATATGAATGTCAGATTTGGTCCGCTTAGACTTAGTGTGCTGTTTGTCCCTTAATTGCATCATATCTTTAATAGTGGTGGTGATCCATGGATAAGATGCTTCTTTAACCAAAATTCTTTTAACTGGAGCATGTAGGTCAAATAAAGTTGTAATGTAGTTATTTAGAGTCTCAACCATGCAATTGACATCTCCTAGCTTGCCTATGGAGTCCCAGTCTATACATCCTAAATCATACTGGAATGGGTCTTGCAGTATGTCAGTTAATGGTCGATATCTTACCCAGAAGGGGGCAGGCTTACAAACCTTAAAGTTAAGTTCAGCTGTGGCTATAGCATGATGTCCAAGGTCAGGTATGTGGTTTACTGATACTCCACGGACAGAGGCATCTGTACAAATCAAGTCAATCAAGGTCGCGCTGTGATCAGTAAAATGAGTTGGTTCCGTAATTATATTAATGAGATTGGTGCTGTGTAGAAAACAGTTGAGTAGCTTCACTTTGTTATCGGAGGTATCAAGTAAATTAATATTAAAATCTCCGAGTAATAATATTTTGTCAACATTCCGGAAAGAAGTAATAGAATCAGTAATGGCGTCAAGAAATACGCTGACATCGAGCCAGGGCGGCCTGTACGCCGTGCCGACGACCACCGATTGTGTGTTTACGCTCAGCCGAAGCCACATCTGCTCTACAGTTGGTACAGACGGGTGTGGCAACGCGCGGACACGCAGCCCCCGACGCACGTAAAACCCAACGCCGCCGCCTCGCGATCTTCCCGAGATAGCTGTACGTGGCATATGTTTTAAACTAAAGTTAGGAACAAGTGGTGCCCTACCTTCCTCTCCTGCTTTGATCCAGGTTTCATTTATCGCCATTAAGTCGACATCTATATTCTCCATGGCTACTATGAACTCCTCATGCCGTGTTCCGAGTGATCCCGCATTGAAAAGTCCAACTTTTAATTGTTTTTGTTTAACCATTTGTATATAATAAGTAGTGTGTGTACTGATAAGAGGTGTATTGAGTGATGACCAATGTGTACTGTATGTTGAATAAGCTATAACCTGTGTGTATATATTTAGACAATTTACATAATGCAAATAAGAAAATATCCATATCCGCTCGATTGCTTTCTGCAACCACAGTTGCAAAATTTCAAATGCCTACATTGCTCGCTGCAACCGTGGTTGCATTTTGACATTTTATTTTAAAATCATTATGATTCTTATTACAATGGCTTAGAGCTCTATTTAAACGTATCCAAAACAATTCTAATACTAAGAGCATAGACAAAACGTATTATTACCAACTTCACGGAACAAAATTATTCTAATATTGGTAGTTGAATCCCAGTGAGCGACTTTTAAAATTTGTGTATTCTTTTCGTTCCGTGTTTTTTTGTCATTCTTCCACATGAACAATATTCAAATGTGCATGATCATATCAAGTAATTCATCTAGTTTATGGATATATTAAATATTTATGCACTTTTTAATTTAAATTTTCTGTAATTTTGATTTAGAACTCACACACTAACATTTACTCGCACCTCTAGTTTCAACGCTAATGGAATATTATTTATTTGAGCTTAAATAACCTAACATATACACTTTTGTACCTTATTTTACTGGCTATACAGAACAGTCAAAACCTTCAAAATGCCCTTTTTAGGAAAACCATAAATCAAGTTTTAGTTGAGGCGGGTTGAACGCTCGCCGTGCACCGAGAGCAGCTAGCACTCGAGGGCAAAAAAAAAATATTTTGAAGCAATTGAGCGGATATAAATAATATAATGGAATTGTAAATATTTATAGAAGTTAAAACCTATGTTTATAAATTTAGAAAATTGACAAAAAGCAGATAAGAAAATAATGTCTAAATGAATAATATAATGTAATTGTAAATATTTATATAAGCCACTTTTAACTAAATTCTGTAAATATACCAGATTCAATATGTAAAGTATGGTGTATATGCAGCGCCTAAACTTTAAATATGATATATAGACAGCACTATGGATAATCACATTAGTAAGAGGAATAATAGTATCACTTTTTACATTATTCCTCTTCACTACATTATACTTCTTTGTCGAACGCTTGCTCGCCAAAAACACGTCGGATGTCAGCCTCTGTTCGTATGGCAAAAGTGCGCTTTCCATCAGTTTCTTTTGCCAATATTTTGCCATTCTTAGTCCAAGTGAAACGCCAATTAACGCGCTGGGCAGCCTGTCGAACGAGGTAGAATAGATGCCTGTTGACGTATGTTAGCCTCTCGTTGACATAGAACCTCTGGGGCGGCGCAGCGAGGCCGAGGCCCTCAGTGTCGACAGCTCGGCGGACTCGACTCGTACATGTGTTATACATATCTACTGAAGTATCAAGCCGCGCTGGCTTCAATATTCATGAAATTCATGAGTATACAAGTAGTACCATATATAATATACATATATATTTATGAAATAGGTTTGTCACCCTTCGCCTTTGTGACTTGCTGTTACATAATTAATATTGAGATGTTCGTCATAAACCTCTATTATAAAATATTCATATACCGAACACACAAATGCTTCGTATTAATATACAACGTGTGATGGAAATTGTATAGTATATGTTAGGAGTCTAACCATCTCATGAAATTGTAAACAACATTGGATTGAAGCTGTGGTATTTCCTATATAGGCACTACAAAGTGGACTATCGCGGAAACACTCAAAGGTGCGGATGCTGAGCTTGTTAACAACTATAATATAATCACGAGATTGATTTTGATATGCCTGAAATGATCGGTAATATGAAATGTTGATAAATGTTTAATACGACTATTTACCGTCGTCAGGTAAAAATGGTCTAATAAGTGTCAATTCATTCGGAGTTAAAGAAAAAAGCGTACGGTAACTTTGAACCAGTCAGCCCACAGCCCACTTTTTTTCAGACTCAAGCTTAGAACATTCGGTATGGTATTTTCTAAAGTATTCTTCTTGCTTGAGTCTGAAAAAAATGTGATTTTTATATTAAAATATCAATACCACTGTATAAAAAAAATGACGTACGGTAGAAATACGAGGTCTGGTCATAGGAGTTCATTAACCCCTTAAATGATGACCACGGAAATGGTCGTTTTTTATTCTTTATTGCTTATAGTAAAATACATTTTAAAATATTGTTGAAAAACGAAAAACTCAAATACAAAAGCGAGCTTCATTCTGGTGAAATATAATAGACTAGAAATACATTTATTCAACATGAACACACAAGAAAAAAGAAGGTACAAGATATCAGCTAAGAACACAAAAAAAAAATATAATAAAAATAAAATATCTCCTCTGCTCACAAAAAAGGTGACCGCCGGAAGGTAAAAAGTGATCGAAAGGTCACCATCTCCGCAAAAGCTAGGTGAAGTGCACTGGTTTTCAGTTGGCCACCCTGTAAGTGACTCACGGACGTAAGTGGTTAATATCTAGCTTTGTCCACCTAATCAGGAAGACAGTGAAATCTGTAAAACACGGGCACCAGTATACAACACAATGTTCTTTATTTTTATATTCTCTGCCAAATTTTACATCAGAGAAAAAAAGTAAATAAGAACAAGTAAGCAAGTAATTTACCTATTCATTATTTACGATAATGGGGGACCTTAAATCTATACTTTTAATGGTATTAAAGGGATTCGCAGCTATTTCGCGAATCGTGATTAATGTTTCAATTTACCTACAATAAGCCTTGTTTGTGCTACATCGTATACAGTCTAGACTAACATTTTAAGTGTTTGATTTTGTGCCAAAAAACCTTCAATAAGATGACCTCGTTCAAATAAATTGCATTTGTACACTTTACATTTTAGATTCTTTATTTAGGCTAAATGATTGTTTCAAACCTACCTTTGAATTTATTACAATATAATAACGGTATAGCTCTATATTCTATGCTCGAAGCTATATTCAAAATATGAATAGAATATATATCTACTATATAAAAATAAGTCGGGTTTTCCTTCCTGACGCTATAACTCCAGAACGCACGAACCGATTTCCACGGTTTTGCATTCGTTGGAAAGGTCTCGGGCTCCGTGAGGTTTATAGCAAAGAAAATTTATAAAATTTAACGCAAGTAACACCGCGGGGCACAGCTAGTCTACTATATAAAAATAACTCGGGTTTTCCTTCCTAAAGCTATAACTCCAGAACGCACGAACCGATTTCCACGGTTTTGCATTCGTTTGAAAGGTCTCGGGCTCCGTGAGGTTTATAGCAAAGAAAATTTATAAAATTTAACGCGGGTAACACCGCGGGGCACAGCTAGTTTTTTTGTATAAAACATGGTGTATAAAATAATTCTTATACGGTACAATATAATTATAATAAACTGGCCTGTTGGTGTACAATATAATAATAATATACTGTGGTTAGTGTCCATGACTGTTAAGAAAGGGGTCATGGGTTCGATTCCCACCTCTAAATCGTGCTCATCAGATTTGTGTGATGAACACGATTATTTCTTATGTGTCAGGGGTGTTATTTATTTATTTATTAAAAACACGTACATACGTAAAAATAATAGTGCTGTAACACTTAAAGACAACCATAGCATTCAAATTTTACACGATTAAAGTTAATTACAATAATTTAATTAAAAACTTGCGTTTTAGTATATTTTTAAATTTTCCTCATAGCGTTTTAATAGTGTCGGTGGTTAATGGTTATATATTCTGATTACCGTGATATATGTACTTTTATAGAAAATAATGTTTATTTATAAAACTAAACGTTTGAAGTCTTTTATATTTCAGGTCTAAGGTGTACAATAAAACATGTTAAGACTCGGCTTTGTAAAACTTTGTTACAAAGAATTTATATATCGTTTCAATTTACAACATTCTCATAACATTTCTGAGCGGGGCAAGATAGAATTCTGCGAAAAGCTTTAAGATTCATTCGCGCTCAAACCACAAAGAGAATTTACTTTTAAAATAAGTGTTTTATATCGTTTTAAAGAACGAGATTTTCTTTGAAAACAATGTAGCGCTAAATTGTTAATACCTACGTACCTAGGAGTAAGGCTCCAAAAAGTAGGTAAATTTAAATCTTTTGAATAATCCTGTGTCATTCTGAAAACAGTATAACAATAATCACAGTTATTATGAAAACATTTACAGGTGTAAATATTTTTATAAAAGTTTTCAAGACAATCTAGACCGTTAGTGTGTACTCCAATGTACCTAACGTCGTCCCTTAATTAATAAAACCTCGTAACAAATGCTTGATTATTATACACAACATGTTTTTCTGTGGCAGCCAAGAATTGCCAAGCTGAAGTTGCAGTGGGCAGGGCACATAGCTCGTAGAGCCGACGGCCGCTGGGGCGGAAAGGTTGTAGAGTGGCGACCACGAACTGGAAGACGCAGCGTGGGCAGACCCTCTACAAGATGGACCGATGATCATGTGAAGGTCGCTGGAAGTCGCTGGATGCGGATAGTGCAAGACCGTATTGTATGTATCTTTGGAACTTGAAATTGGTTGTAGACTTAGCATAGCTCTAGTAAAGGGCTACCCTTTTACTCCAGCGAATATAAATATAATAACAATTTAACAGTAAAGAGTTTGATCAAACACTCTGTATGTTACCTATAATTGTAACGTTCCGCCCGTTTTTTCCCCATTCCTCTGGATAATGAAATGACGGGTAAAACTTATTTAAGAAATAATTTAGAATTTTGCAAGATTATCCGAAGACTATCTGTATTGCCCACCGACAAACAGACGGACAGCAGAGGCTTAGTAATAAGATACCGTGGGAAACCATTGAGTGGGGAACACAAAAAAAGTTGTTTTTAAAATTGCATACTTTAAAAATCAGCCGAATACGTAAAACTAGTAAGTAGGTAACTAAAGTAAAGTTTTATAATAATCTCTTTTATCTTAAATGTAACTGGGCGGATAATTAAGTAAAGATATCTATTAAATTACTTTAATTATAGCCCAGCTGTGGTCTATTAAATTCTCCAATCATATAAAAACGACCTAAAAAATATTGGATTGGTAGGTAACTATTACCGAACAATGAAATATTGTTCCGAAGTTTCGTTATTTTGCAAATAAACATTAAAGTTTATAACAATTCCCGTCGGCACTCTAACTTAATGTTTGACCAAAGTTTTCCTATTATGAGTCGTTTAAGCTCTCGCCGAATTCTCTGATAAATTTGTTACAAGCATTTCTTGAATCAAATCGTGGGGGGAAATGGTGGACAGTGATAGATCGGCTATTTGAAGTTTCTGCGTCGTTAACGACGGTCCTGTCCATACCTGAAAGATTCCATGCCGCAGGTTCAATGTACAGACGCCAGCACATCAAGCTACCACAATCTATCAAATTTCTTTTATAGATTTTCAACTTTATCACATAAGCATAAGGTTCACTTTCAATTGGGGAAATTTGACAGATTTGGATAACTTGTTGTGCTGGCGTCTGTACTTCGGT
This sequence comes from Pseudoips prasinana, assembly GCA_951640165.1. NCBI lineage: Eukaryota > Metazoa > Arthropoda > Insecta > Lepidoptera > Nolidae > Pseudoips > Pseudoips prasinana. The sequence goes on along the minus strand of OX621241.1, from coordinate 8,986,499 downwards.
GCGTGGTTATTATAAGCTACCTATTACAACATGTTTTATTCAAACTGAATTAGTTTCACTACTATTATAAATAATAATAATAATAATGATATCTGGGACATTATTCACACACGGTCATCTGATCCCAAGCTAAACAGAGCTTGTACTATGGAAACCAGATAACTGATATACCTACTACATGTACTATTTTTTCTTTTGTAAATACTGTATACTTATATAGATAATTTACACCCAGACTCAGGACAAACAGACATGTTGTTCGATTCCCACCTGGGACAAATATTTATGTTTACGCACACAAATATTTGTCCCGGGTGGGAATCGAACCCACGACCTCCGGTGGGAAAGGCAGCGTATCTACCAACCACGCCAACAGACCCGTCAAATAGAATAAATAAATATCTTGGGACAACTAACATACTGCCGTCTGATCCCAAACTAGGCGGAGCCTGTACTATGGTAACCAGACAAGTGATAAACATACTTATATATTTCTCAATACATACGAATTAGAGATAAATTAACCCAGACACAGAACAAATTATCTTGTTCATCGCACAAAGATTTGTCCCGGGTGGAATCGAACCACCGAAAAAAATATAAATCTAAATCGTACAACTAATTGATAATGCAAAATTACTAAAAAAAAAGCTTGTATTATTGATGCTAGACAACGGATAGTAATAATTAAATACTTTTTTGTAAATATACAATACATACCATGTACAGCAAAAATCTGGACCGAGACAAATAATGATATTTATTTCATTATTTGTACAGTATATATAGTAGACGCCAGCACATCAAGCTATCCCAATCTGTCAAATGTGCCTAATTGAATGTGAACCTTATGCATGAAAATCGATAAAAGAAATTTGACAGATTGGTGTAGCTGGATGTGCTGGCGTCTGTATCATTATTTGTATAGTATATATAGTAGACGCCAGCACATCAAGCTATCCCAATCTGTCAAATGTCCCTAATTGAATAAGAATAAGAATATCTTTATTACAGTAAAACTTCACAGAGTGTTAAAAATAACTTTGGTCCCAAACTAGGCATTGTGCCTGTATCTTGGGTACCGATCACACGGGTTGTACTTATTATAATGCAGGTTTACATGGACAAGATTCATAATCAACTAAATAAAGAAAATTTACAACACAGTTCAATACATATTAACATAGTGAGATCAAAATCACTAATCTTAATAAGCAAGGGAGCTAGTGTAAAATAAAATTAAACTTATGATCTAATGAGGGTTGTATGTGTGTAAGTGTAGAAAGAAGAGAGAAAGTAAGAGAGATAGAGAGAGAAACAGAGAGAAGTGAGAACGTGCTTCGTAAGAGTAGTTGTAGAGTTCAGACAAGATTTTCAGTTTCGGTATAATTTAACGAGAGAAGCCATTTTTTTAAGGTGATATGTAGTTTACCATAAGTTTGATTTTTGATGTTTAGAATAGCGGATACTTTGTTGTACGAGTGAGGATGGGAGAAAACTGGACAGCGTCGGGCGAGGAGGGAGTTAAAGGGTGGAAGTGGTATTGTGAAAACCCGTTTTGATATAATTTCGTCATAATCAGGCCTATTGTGGAGATTTTTATGAGCGCTGGTGATCGCTCGTAGAATAAAAAGTTGTCTAACGCGAAGTACTTCAATAATCTCATATAGAGTGTCTGTGGGAAAGCGGAATGTGAACCTTAAGCATGAAAACCGATAAAAGAAATTTGACAGATTGGTGTAGCTGGATGTGCTGGCGTCTGTACTTGTCAAGCTCACGTTGCTGTACCTTTACATAAATATTAAATTAAAAAAATAACTAGTCCGTCCGAGCGGTTTGTTTTATCACATAAAATTTGAGAAATCCTTAAATAAATACCATACATTATAATTAAATATTTACATATTTAAGATATATTAGTATAACTATATAAGTAAAAATTAGTAACTACCTTCATCATCATCATATCAGTCGAAAGAGGCCCACTGCTGGACAAAGGCCTCCCCCAAAGATCTCCACAATTGCCGGTCTTGCTTTATCCGCATCCATCGACTTCCAGCGCCCTCACAAGATCATCGGCCCACCTTGTCTTCCGGTGGTCGCCACGAACACAATCGCAAACAATAAAATAACTACTTTAAACCTACATAAATATAAAAAGGAGGAATATTACATGACAAATTAAAAAACGCCTACTGCTCACTGATCTGCTTGGCACACACAGAAGGTTCTCAACCAGTAGCTTTACTTAAGCAATGTGACGATAGACAAGTTCATTAATACAAATATTTGTCTTTGTGATGATCGTACCCGCAACCACTGGATCAGAAAGCAGGTTCATTACCAATTAAGTCACAGCGGTCGTTAAGTCGTCAAATTGGCAATGAGGCTTTGGGGTCCTATTATCGGGGCACGTTATCCGCGAGGGCCACGATGAATTGGCTTGCTATCAGTTATAGTTGACTGAGCATAACCACCTGCCCCCCTTCGAACAATCTCAGTTCCAACACAAATGTTCGATAAGCTTAAGTACTTACAATTCATACGAATGTAATACATTTATTCAATACATTTTTAAATTAATGTATTTATTAAAATATTTAAATAAATAATAAATTAAATAAAAAAGGTTTTTATTCACGTAGACTTTAAAAAAGCGCTTGTAAATAGTCAGAACATGTTTGTAGTAATATAGTTGTATACATTAGATATTATTTCTAGTAACATAGATATTTAGGTAGGTACATATTGTATGAAAACATTTATAAAATTTATTTTATTATAGCAATGATATTTGGCTGGCTCGTATCAAGATATGTCAAGAGATTATATTTAATTATCTAGTTTAAGTCTAATATTTTTACTATATATTGTCAATGGTTCTGTCTGTATTAAAGGTATTATTATTATGACGGACCTTGTGTTAATAATGACGGTCGCGCTTTAATGCTACCACCGGATCCAATGCGCCCCAACTGAGAAGACCCAGCGAAACAAACTCAGTGGGTTCATCTACTACCGGTTTCAACACGACCCAGTTGAGACGGTCCGGCGAAACAAACTCAAGCGGGCATGAACACGGGAAATCCCGTTTGTGTGTGGACTAAATAGTCCAATTAGAGTAATTATTTAGTAGGCAAACACAATACACGATCGGTTGTCTGAATGCTTATTAATTTAGATTATATTTAGGTACACAAAAGAAAACTTCGAAACAATAACATTATTCATTTTGAGACAGAGTCAATAATTTTAAATTAAGTATATGATAGCAATCATTTACAGATAGTTCACGTAACACAGCAGATCAGTCATGTCTATATGGCTACAAGATCTCCAGCGACCAATGTGCAGGTAGGAAGGTATTTATAATTTAAATACTACTTTTATAGGTCCGTAAGCGATCGGTAAGGTTTCTCTGATAGATATTCACTCAGGACGTCTTCTACGCCACCCACAAGATGAGAGGGGGTGCCGATATTCTATGCCGTCATCTACACAGCAAATCTATCGTCATGCATAATGTTAAAAAACCGGCAAAGTGCGAGTCGGACTCGCACATGAAGGGTTCCGTAGCAGCAAGTATTTCAGTTGATTAAATCAAAGGTAAATTGCGGTTTACGATTGATGACGTATTAAAAAAAACTACTTACTAGATCTCGCTCAAACCAATTTCAAAAAAATGATATTATAAATCCAGAGAATACATCTACTTACCAAGCTTCAACAGTACAGCTCTTATAGTTTCGGAAAAAAGTGGCTGTGACATACGGACGGCCAGACAGACAGACAGACATGACGAATCTATAAGGGTTCCGTTTTTGCCATATGGCTACGGAACCCTAAAAACCCATTTAACCTGGCCATTGAAGCCCACACGTCTGCTTTCTTCTACATTGTCACCGCACTCGGGTCTCAACTTATCGCGCATGGGTGATATAAATGTTGTTGTTTTGTAAGTATAGGTTGGTTTTACATATTACCCAACTTTAGATCAAATTAAAATCATAATATAATTTTTTTATATTCTTTGTGAAACGGGACGATATTAGAAGCGATGAAGTCTTTTTAGGGTTCCGTAGCCAAATGGCAAAAAACGGAACCCTTATAGATTCGTCATGTCTGTCTGTCCGTCCGTATGTCACAGCCATTTTTTTCCGAAACTATAAGAGCTGTACTGTAAACTTGGTAAGTAGATGTATTCTGTGAACCGCATTAAGATTTTTACACAAAAAAAGAAAAATAATAATAATTTTGGGGGTCCCCCATACATAGAACTGAAACTCAAAAAATATTTTTTCATAGTACCCATACATGTGGGGTATCGATGGATAAGTCTTTAAAAATGATATTGAGGTTCCTAATATCATTTTTTTTCTAAACTGAATAGTTTGCGCGAGAGACACTTCCAAAGTGGAAAAATGAGTGTCCCCCCCCCCCCCCCCGTAAACTAACAACGAAAATTGGTTTGAACGAAATCTAGTAAGTAGTTTTTTTTAATGCTTCATAAATCGTAAACCGCAATTTACCTTTCATTTAATCAACTGAAATACTTGCTGCTGCGGAACCCTTCATGTCCGACTCGCACTTGGCCGGTTTTTTTTTTAAGATCTAGTTTAAAGCTCTAGTTCTATTCAGTAAAACTGTTGTAAATTAAGTCGACTCAACCCTATTTACTTACTAGTTTTCGTGTGTTATTTTATACTACCAAGTGTACTATTTATTATCTTTTCTATATTAAGGCCGTTCGAGTATTCAGACTTTCGATTCAGAGTGGTCAATCAATTGATATTCGATTTCGCTTATTAGATACACCTCTAGGTATGTTTCTTTTTTATCATCGCACCACGCGCACTCGTAGTAGGGTTCATCCGTACCACCTGGAAGTAATCGCGTCAAGCATGGTTCGCGTTCAGCGTTCATACATGCCAAGTACGTGCAGGCTCTGGAATTAATTACCTGCTGCGATGTTTCCTCAGCGCTATGACATGTCCTTCTTTAAACGACGTTTAAAAATAGTATTAATATCACGGTAGGCAGCGGTTTGCTGTGCCCCCTAGCATTGCAAATGTCCAAGAGCAGCGGTTACCACTTACCTACCATCAAGTGGGCCGCTAGCTCGTCTGCCTCCAAATGCAATAAAAAAAATCCTGATCCTCGGATGTCAAATTGTATAATGATTACAAATACCCCTACCACGTTTAATTAGTTATTGAGAGCGTAAAATGGAGCGTCTAATTATTTCAGCGTAATGTTATCCTTGGTCCCCATGATATCCAAGCCAAGTTCATTACCCGGCGTGTATTCCCCGGGCGATACTGATAGGGTTGTGTATTTGAAGGAATGGTTTTGAAAATTGGTTACTTAGAATAATTGTTGGAGCATAGCGTTATAACTCGACTGGACAAGACGTATCTTCACCTTGAATATGTAGGTGAGTTAACTGCGAAAACCACTAACACAAAATAAGGTAGCAAATAGGTAAAAGGTAGTAGGTTAAATCGAAGGTGACGCTTGCTATTAATACTTAAAGGTTTTATAGAAAAGAAGAAGTATAGTATATAATTATGGCATTGCTTATCCCTGGCCGTTTCCAAAGGAATAAATATTTTAAACTAGCCATCGTTAAATATTATTAATCTCTCGCTTCCTCTGAATGCCGCTTCTAGTTAACAGCTTCCTCCGATGGCGACGGTCTGATTAATTTTTAATTTTATTTTATTTTATTTTATTCTTTAATTTTGTTCTCCGGCGATGACATCCATATTATTTATAGTAAAAGAATATAGAAAAAAGCATCACAGAAAAATTACGCGTCTGGTAGAAATCCCTGGGAAGCGATAAGACCGCCAGCTGAACATTATGCTGTATATACGTATTTATTTAAGTAATTTTCATATTTTATGAAGAACTATGAATATAGTGGATCTATCTATCTTTTCTTTTTTCTTTTTCTTTTTTTGAAGTTATACTTCTTTTGGCGCGATGGAGAAAAATGATGAGAGTGTAATAACAGCATGACGTTAGTTCTAGGTGGTATGAAAATTGATAACTATGTTCAAGTTGTATATTAAGAGGTATAACTTCTTACGCGTGTACATAAGTACACACAAGTTTTTTTTTTCTTTTTAACAAGGTTCTTATAAATTATTTTAGTGACTATTACGTTAATATTGACTGTTTGAATAGCGCAGTGTCTAAGATACCCGTCCTTCCTTTCTTCAAGGCCCGCAACCTCAAGTATTGCTAGAGTCCATGGGCGGCGGTGATCACTTACCTTCAGCTGACCCACTTGTTATTGATACATAAAAAAACGGAAACCTATTTGTGTGAACCATATCTACATAGTTATTCTGATTCTGTAAATCCCTCTGTTTATTATATAATACTCTTAGTACGTCCGTTATATTTTGATATACTACATTGTTTTAATAATTAACAAAAATAGCATCTATAATTGCAGGCACAACTAAAGAGTAAACAAAAATATACGAAAAATTGGGACGAATTTGAAAGTTTACTCTTTCAAATAAAACAGTTATGAAACGGAGTTATGAAGTAACAAACATTAAAAAACAATACAAGCAATTCAATACAGCGAAATTGATAACCTCCTCCTCTTTTTTTGGAGTCGGTAAACAAATATATCTAATTTGGTTTTATCAAAATTGTTTCACTAACAACGCCAAGCACGAGAAAACGCGTAACAGAGACGCAAACAAAAATACACTGCAACTAATAAAATTCTTATGTGTTCAGGTATAGTAATACACACATTCCCTGGAAACATACGAAAATTACAGCAATTCTCTTATATTTATTTACATTTATTTTTAACTGTTTAAATAACATAAAAACAACCTACAAAATCAACAAAGATTTTGTCACTCAATTAAGAGATTTGGGCGAGACGTAAAAGAATTTATTGAAAATTTGATTTCAGCAAACTGCCGCTAGCATTTGATCTCATTACGCCCGAGAACCTTGCTAGTCTTGTTTTGTTTTTGCCCGCGACAAAAAGGACAGGCGTGAACGTTACTACAACTAGGCGTTAGAGGACACAACATAATTTAGCAAATAGAAACGCAATATATAAAATAAGTTATTGGGAAAATTATATAGAGTTGAGGTCGTCTACTATCGTGCGTTTTACATGACAAGTTTTACGCAGCACGGCTACCTTGTAGAAATACATTAACTGCTTGTCAAGCCGGCAACGCATTTTTGGCCCCTCTGGTGTTGTGAGTGTGGCTTTGGTGGCGGTGGGAACTTACCATCAGGTGACACGCTAGCTCGTTTACATTGCTATTCTATAAAAAAAAACTTGAGAGGTGTCAAAGGACATCCGGATGGAACGACGTTATTTCTTATTATTTATTATGTACAAAAAACCTGTATACACTCAACAAAAATAATCGTCGCGACACCACACTGTTCAATGCAAAATAGAAATGAAAATATCTGGCTTGCTTTCTATAAGAGAGAGAGAGAGAGAGACAGACAGAGAAACATGCGCACGCCGCACAGCTGCAAAAAGTGTCGTGACAACTTTTCGTAAGATTTTTTTCCGTCTAGCCACCTTTCACAACGCGCGATAAGGAACTTCGTTCCAATATTACAAACTTGACAGGTGTCAATAAAAATGAAATATTAGGTTCAATTTTAGTGAAATAAAAAACCTAAAAGTGTCGTTACCTACAACTTTTCGTCTTAATTTTTTCCGTCTAGCCCCCTTTCGCAACGCGTGATAAGGAACTTCATTCCAAAAATATATAATTATTTTAAGATTACCCAAGTACAAAGTCAGCACTCATAAGTTTAAACTATATAAACGCGGCTACTGTGGTTATGTTGTCACAAGTTACATTATATGATACTACATTTCTATTCATCATCATCATATTTAAGAGCTATCTATGCTCTTGTCGCTGAAGCTTCTTCAATCGTCTCGGCGCGCGCCGTAGCGTTTGGCAGGCGCTTTGTCTTCTTGATACGACATTACATTTATCTGATCCATATATTTAGGTCCTCCTTGATCTTCCTCGTCCTCCCTTGCCTCTATTTTGCCTTCAATAATATTCTTCGTAAAGGTGTCATGTCATATCAGGTGCCCTATTATATTTTCTATTAGCTACTCCAAAATATTCCCGACGTTAATACGATCCCTGAGTTGTGATATAAATTACATTCAGGAAACACGCAATGAAGAAGCCTTATCAGGTTATATTCAGTTCGGTAGTTATCGAGTTCCAGGAATTCAAATTCAGGTAACAATACATTACCTCCCGACTTTAGAATTTAGTTATAGTAGTTAGGTATTATAGTTAATTTAGCTGATGCTTTGCTTTTTTATAAGTTTAGTAAATTATTAAAATTTTGATTTCTAATATAATAATATCCTGGTAACAATATAATATAAAAATTTTACTTTATTCTATATATCAATTCAGCCCAGCCATAACATATTTATAACGTAATAAGACTTGGTTAACTTTTGAGTAGGTATTTTGTTATCAACAGGCTATCTGAGTGTGATTCTAGTTTCTGTAGAACTTTGTGTCAAAATTAGACTGTAGAAATGGTAGCAGCAACCCTAGTTGGAACGAACCCTCCTTAATTAATGTAAAAGCATTCCCTAGTAGTTTGTTAAAACAATTTTTACGCCGTTATTAAACTTCATGGTTTATACAACTTCACTTCTATAACTAATAAGTTAAGTTTACCACTTAGCAGTCAACCTATTTACCTATCTAGTTTGTAATACACGACTATTTCGAATAATGTGTAGAACCGACTGATCGGTTTTGTGGGGTATTTTTCTGTAATTGTGTTTTAATATTAAGGAAACAATAGATAAATAAATAAATAAAAATACACAAAAACAAACAATAATTAAATAAATAAAATAAATAATATATATACAAAGTTTTAAGTGATTAGTTCCCTCTCAATTAAAGGTCTGAACCTTTTATAGATAGCACAATTACCGGCCCAGTTAGAGCCGAGGGGATAATACTTATATATAAGAAGCTAAAACTATCGCGAAATTTGCTTCATATGATTGGTTTTCTTCCGTAAATCCGCACAACGTATCAGCGCTACGTAAAACGAATTTGCAATTGAAAAGCAGTCATGGCTTAAATTTTGCTGTATTTTGGCTTCAGCTGGATAATAGTAAATCGGGGCGATTAGAAATCCAAGGGTGACGATAAAGACAACATCCTTACATAATAACTTAGAAACTTGCTATTTATTACTTATTTAAGGATAAAAAAAATGTGACAAAGCAGACCGCACGGACTGACTTAGGCTGATTTCAGAGTCGCGCCGGCGAGCGGCGCCGTCCAAACGCGCGCGCTTACAATTACACTAGATAGTAGTTGCGTTTCATAGTCACGCAGTTCAAACGCGCCGCCGGTGACACGCGCGCTTTCGGCCAGCGCTGCCCGAGCTCCTCTACTGAGTTGGCAGCTAGCGTTTCAGAGTGACGCGTCTCGCACGCGCCGCTGTTGAGACGCGCTCGCCTCCGGCGCGTGCCGCGCGCGTCACTCGGCAAATCAGCCTTAGGTATTCAAAATATTTTTGTCACTTTAATACTGTATTCAACTATTAGGTCTTTACCTATGAAATTGCCGTTCTGCAGTACTGGCCATTTCAAATCAAAATAATTTTTGTTTGGCTAAGAATTCTAATTTCAAATTAATTTTATTTTAAAAACATGGATTCTTTTTTCCAAAAGTAGTCATTTCTTTATTGATTAGTGTTACATTTTCATCGCATTTCAATCTTTTTCGTCATCATGGATACGTTAAAAATTCGAGTAATTATGGAATATGAGTACCGTCGTGGCAGCAACGCGGCACAAGCGGCACGCAACATCAACGACGTTTACGGAGCTAACACTACAAACCAACGCACCACCTGTTATTGGTTTGCTCGCTTCCGTTCTGGAAATTTCGACCTGAAAAATGAACCTCGCGGTCGTCCGAAGACTTTGGTCGACAATGACGAATTAAAGGCGGTTGTGGAAGCTGATGATACACAATCTACGGCTGAATTAGCAGCAGCTTTCGACGTTAGCGTCAAAACAATATTGGTCCATTTGCGTCAAATTGGCAAGGTAAAAAAGCTTGACAAATGGGTGCCCCACGAACTCAATGATCGCCAGCGCGAAGTACGCGTCGAGACGTGCCTTGCACTGCTCAACAGACACACAAATGAAGGAATTTTGAACCGCATTGTTACCTGCGATGAAAAATGGATTCTGTTTGATAACCGCAAGCGCTCAGCAAGTTGGTTGGATCCTGGTTCAGCACCTAAACAATGCCCTAAACGAAAACTTACCCCTAGAAAAGTGATGGTCACTGTTTGGTGGTCTAGCGCCGGTGTGATTCATCACAGCTTCTTACCAAACGGGGTGAGCATTACTGCAGATGTGTACTGTGAAGAACTGAGCACAATGATGGAGAAGCTGGCGCATCTCCAACCAGCATTGGTCAATCGCTCGTCTCCGCTGCTCCTGCACGACAACGCGCGACCTCATACTGCACAGCAGACGGTCTCCAAGTTGCAAGAACTGGGGTTGGAAGCTCTCCGTCATCCGCCCTACTCACCAGACCTTGCGCCTACAGACTACTACTTTTTCCAGAATTTGGATAACTTCTTGGCGGGAAAAAAATTCAATACCCGAGAGGCAGTACAAAATGCCTTTGAAGAATTTGTTGCCTCCCGTCCAGCTGATTTCTTTAAGAAGGGCATCAATAAACTGCCACTGCGATGGCAAAGATGCATTGATTGCATGGGTGATTACTTCGATTAATACAAATAAAAAAATTCATGAAAAAAATTCGTTTAAATTTTTTCATACAAAACGGCAATTTCATAGGTAAAGACCTATTATGTTTATGTATTGCATTGTGAGCTTGACAAGTACAAGTGTATGTTTATGCCAAAGTGTTGAATAAATTTAATTATACCATTACTATAACATTTTGCTCTCTATTCACCCCTTTTTACTGTACGCAATTATTACTTAGCTACCGATGCTTTGTACCACCTTTGAAGGGATATAAAGAGGTGCATAGGTATATATAATCGGTAACATCAGCATTTGGTAAAATACCTATACCGCTGTAACATACCGAGAAATTAAGGAATGGGTGTTGTCCAAAGGCTCGATAAAACATAATTCATTTATTTCCACATAAACACAGTTAAGATCGAAGATTTTTACTTATTATAGCCCTATTGGTGAATCTTTCAAGCGCAGACGTTCGATTAGATGAATGGCGTGTATGAATTAATTCCTCGACTGGCTCAAAGATCTACGCCAGATATATGCCAGAGACTTCACGCGAGATGAACTATCAATAGAAGAGCATGCTGAAATTTTGTCGGACACTTTTACCTACCGCACAAATATTGCAAGAGGTCCCATATCAATCGTAAAAATACAACAAACTAAAGAAACACTTAGGGTTATAGGAGAAGTTTTAAATACTGCATTTACATCTTACCTGCTTTACTGAATTTACTCGGTATTTTGAGTTTTTGCTAAATAAGATAACGGACATTGGAACTGACTGTATAATTGTAGGTGACTTAAATGTTAATTGTTTAGATTACGCATGCCGGTTTACAAAACAACTTCTTGATGTATTGTCAGCCCATGACATGACAAACTTGGTTGGTTTTCCAACGCGAGTGACCGCTACCACTTCGACGTGTCTCGATCACGTGTACAGCAACCTGGTGCAAGGTACTGTACAAACCTCGCCTATTTCAACTAATATAAGTGATGATCTGGCTGGTATGAGTGAAATCACTTATCATAATGTAGTGATAGACGCCAGCACACCTCAGTATGCTCGGAGTTTTTCCGACTCTAACCTAGCAAACTATAGGGAGTCGTTGTTAAGTGTGGACTGGAATGAGATCAGACGGCAACAAACGAACGCAACGGACATTACAAGGTCATTCATTAATATTCTAGTGAATAAATTTGAGATTTGTTTTCCGTTAAAGAAAATAAATAAAACCAAAAATAAAGCGTCATGGGTTACCCAAGACGTTAAAAACTACAAAGCGCTCCTTTTTGACATTTTAAATTTGACTAAATTAAATACAAATAATGATTTTCTAAATTCCATGATAACTGACATTCAAAATAAGTATGACGTTTTAATCAGATCTACCAAACATGAATTTTATACTAATACTATAATGACGAGCAGAAATGCATCCAAGGCCATGTGGAATGTAGTAAATAAGGAGAGAGGTAAGGGTAATTCTTGCAATCTAGACTTTACTGACGTAATAAGAGACTCTGATGGGCTCGCTTTCAACAGTAAAAAAGAGGCTGTAGACGCCATGAACAGACGTTTTATGAGCGCTGCCGTAACTTGTGGAGCACCCCAAGCGAATATCTTAGAAGTGAAGAGCGCCCTATGTTCAGCGCGACCGCCAGTTAACTGTACCCTAAGACTCAGGTTTTTCACCGCAGACGAAATATATCAGTTGATTACCAGGAAAATACCAGCGAAACCTTCAAAATATATATACGGAATAAGTATGATGTTACTGCTGACAGCCGCAGCTCCTCTCGCGTTAATATTAGCCGACGTATTTAACCGTTGCATAAAGGAGGGCGTATACCCTGAAACTTTTAAAATATCCAAAATATTTCCTATATTTAAAGGTAAAGGAAGCAAAGACGACATAGATGGGTATAGACCTGTATCAATAATACCAGCTGTAGCCTAGGTCTTTGAGAATGGTCTTTGTTCTCGACTGACTACTTTTCTTAGGTCAACTGTATCACTATCAGATCGGCAATACGCGTATCGTGGGGGACGCTCCACAACATCACTAGTTCGGGAGTTAATTCGTTGCGTGGCAAATGCTCGTGAGAGTAAGCAACAAGTTGCTGTTATATGCTGCGACCTGTCGAAGGCATTTGATGTCGCTGACCACGCTGTACTGGAAGCAAAGCTGCTGCACTATGGCGTACAGGGAAATTCATACAAAATTCTGGCTAACATGCTTAAAAACAGAGCGCAATTTGTTGTAGGAGATCGAGGTAAAATTATATCGGATCCGCGTAACTTGGAGATCGGTGTACCACAAGGGTCCTCGGTATCTAACATATTATTTTCTGTCCTGCTCAATGATTTGCCAGAAGCGATATCTGAAGCCAAAATTTTCATGTACGCCGATGATGTCGCAGCTCTTGTAACGGCTACAACCATAAATCAGTTGGAACAAAAACTCAACTTGACGACGGTGCAACTCGCTAGATGGTTCCATATAAATGGTCTAGCTTTGAACCTCAGTAAGACCCATATGCACTTCAACCTGTCGGGTCGTAGTTACAGAGATCTCATTGTTACTGTCGAGAGTCTAGGGTTGCAGGAAAATAAGACGACTAATTTCCTAGGTTTTGAAATAGATGACGGCCTTAAATGGGACAAACATATTGACAAACTTTGTGCAAAAATAGGCAGTGCTTGCTTTGCGCTTCGCCGAGTAGCTCGCGTGGTGTCGGAAGAAGTAGCACGTACATGCTACTTTGCCACAGCTCACTCACAACTGCAATACGGCGCAGAACTATGGGGGCGCGCCGCTGACTGGGAGCGGGCGTTCAGAATGCAAAAGCGCGCCATCAGGGCAATTGTTGGTATACCCCACGAGGATTCTGCCAGACCCCACTTTAAGAGACTTGGCATCATGCCATCCATTAATATCTTCCAAGTAGCTATGTACGTTAGAGCGAACATAGAAAACTATACGACACATGGTGAAGTACACACATACAACACGAGACACGCGAATCAACTGACATGACAGCCGTAAAACACTCCCTTGCCAAATCCTCTAAGCTCACTCATGTCATGGGCCCTACTATATACAACAAGTTACCGGATGCCGTTAAAACAGCTCCTACCTTGTCAAGTTTGAAATACCGTCTCAAACGCTGGCTTATTGAGCAAACTTTTTATAATTATAAGGAACTATTGGATTCTAAGTAAGCGACTAACATTGACATACATATAATCTTATTTTCATTTTACTTTAGCTTGTTTTAGATTTTAGGTGGACTTATTATTTGAATTCTAATTTAGTTTTTATGATGTTTTATTGTATTTTTGTGATCATCATATATAATAATTAATTATTGACATGTTAACTGGCTTTACGAAATAAATGAATATGAATATGAATATTAATCTAAAAATAAAAAAAAATTAAATGAAAAAAAAAAGGTTTATTCCATAAACACATCGATTTACAATTAATAATTTTTTAACTTATTGTGTATTTAACATTATTTGCTTACTATTCATAATTTATACATTGCTTAAATTATCGTAAAGGTTCTTGTGAACAATACCCAGTAAGTGATATCTCAGTTTCTTTATAAATGTTTTTTTTTGTAACACAGCTATTCTCTAAATCCGAAGGTAAACTATTGAATATAGTAGGAACTAAGAAATTTCTGCACCTTCGTCCATAATAATTGTTACAAATCGCTCGCTCACGTTACAGATCATCAATAGAAGAATTCAATGTCAATTTTAATAGAAAAATAGTCGATTAATTAGACAGAGTACGCCCGTGGTCACCTCTATACCATGAGTGAGGATCTATACCATGAAATAGGACTCTAGATCTAGCATATATTCACAATATAAAAATCAACAATACTTACACCCGTCGTTCTATACCACCAGACATACCCCAATTAATTCGGTCATACCTGATGACAGTCCGTGGTACGATGATGACTACCACAAACAGATTAGGCAGTGGTCAAATAATCCACCTGCTACCCATATGTCGGGTCTTCCTACTATTCATGAGTTTATTAATATTGTGAAATCTCTACCTCTTAACAAAGCGTCAGGTGAAGATAAAATGTCAAACAAAATTATAAAAGTAGCTACTAAACAATCGGGTGATTTAATAGTAACAGTTTTTAATCCCTGCATAGCTGAAGGCACTTTCCCGCGTACTTGGCGCAGCGGAGTTATGCGTATTATACCAAAAAAGCTTTGCCTTAATTGGTCCAGCGCTAGTGTGTTCAACCCAACTTAATGAGGTCCTAGACACCGGCTCGATCTAAGAAGTGTAATTGAGCTTTTTTGATTAAGGAAACATGTACCTATCTATTCTCCCGGGCGTGTTGGACAGCCAACCCATCAGATTATATGAGTAGGGGAGTCGGTGGTTTTGGTTAGTCTACAAGACATTATTATTATTACAGCATATTAAAGTCTAGCGTTTTAGACCTCAATTCGTTGTAAAGCGGTCCAAAAAGATGGCACAGCTTATCTTCAATTCTTTTAATGAATTTCTGGTTTAAGTACATATAAAATTTAAGTTCAATAAATCCCGTATAATATAAGTCAACAAAGCCCAGCGTCTTGGTGACAAGATATATCTAAAAATCCACCTGGCTACCGCCCCTACATGTAAGCCCAAGCAGTTAAGTAGGAGTAAGTTAAGGCTCAATTCACACTTAAATGGCATCGGTCTTTTCAGTCAGTACATAAGTTAATCTAGGGTATAAAGGATGTAATCTATTACTGGTCTGCAGTGAAATGTGAGCCGAATGACATATACTGCTGGACAAAGGCCTGTCCATCATTTGGAAGGATATGCCACAATCACCACGCTTGGGTCTGGGTTGGCGATGGTATGATTATAGTGGTCAAAGAGACGCTGCTGCTGTTCTCTGGTAAATATTCGGGACAACTACGCCCCCCCCCCCCCACAGGATGAGATAGGGTGGGAATAATATTTGCCGTCAGACACACAGCACAGCATATCATTACATAATTAACGCACATCCTGAAAATAGTTTGTTCAGAATAGTTTACTGAATCGATTTATATAATTTTTAATATAGGTAATTTTTTATTCCAAAATAATTAATACTACGGAAATTATTGTCATATTAACCCTGTACAGTCAAAACAAATTGAAATGGACCGTAAGTCAAAGTAATAAGACTTTTAAAATCGCAGTTTTATTTGTATTCATACAAAATCCATCATTCAATACAAAATAAAGAAAATAAACTTTTTTTTATATACTGTGGACACGGGTCTTATCGCGATAAATATTTAGGTAAATCATTACCTTGATTACCCGACGTTTCGGCATGGATTGCACCAGCCGTGGTCACGGGTCGACTGGTGTGGCGTGTAGATATCTGTCTGTGTGTGTGTGGGCTTTCTGTATACCGTGTGTGCTAGGGAACCATTTTCTGTCACCCTCAATTTGACATCGAGGAAAGGCAACGATCTCTCTACCTCCATTTCAAGATGTAAAATTGAGGGTGAGAGAAAATGGTTCCCTAGCACACAGAAAGCCCACACACACAGACAGATATCTACACGCCCACTCTCATCACCATCCGCGACACCTGTTATCCGTAGTAGTTGCCTCGTTAACAAACAGAGCGTATGACATATGCGACCCTGAATGTTTAGAAAGTGAGCTCACACACGTTCAGGAGGTACTTAGGCAGAACGGCTACAGGGGGGGCATTAAACGGACGAAGAGGAGGGAGAAGCAGCCGGAAGTAAGCAGAGCACCAGCGTTTTTACCTTACGTGAAAGGAGTAACGGATAAAGTTAGATCAGTACTAAAGAAATACTCCATCAAGACTCTATATTGTCCGATCTCCAAAGTCTCCAACCAGCTGCGTACACCGAAGAATGTTATTCCTCTTCAAACACCGGGCGTCTACAGGTTTGAGTGCAACTGCGGTATGTTTTATATCGGCCAAACTAAAAGGTCTATTGCTGAAAGGGCCAAAGAACATATCGCAGCTGTCCGGAACCGACAGGTTAATAAATCAGCAATAGCTGAGCACGTAGTCGACACAGGATCTCAACACTGGATTACAAATTTACACAACCACAGGTCCTCTCCACCGATCGTCACTATTACCCCAGAATAGTACGTGAAGCGGTTGAAATAAAAAAACATATCAATTTCAACCGGGAAGACGGATACCACCTCTCACCATCTTGGAATCCTGTAATAACGAAGTGCCATCGTCGCGTAACCAACGTAGTGCGCCCGGGCGCTGATGTCATTAGTGTCGTGTGTACCAACAGTTTCGTAAAGGAAAATGAAAAATATCAAGACCAGGCGAGGATGGATACCGAAACCCGACTTCACGGAGACGACGCTGCCGAGCCACACCAGTCGACCCGTGACCACGGCTGGTGCAATCCATGCCGAAACGTCGGGTAACCAAGGTAATGATTTACCTAAATATTTATCGCGATGAGACCAGTGTCCACAGTATATAAAAAATGTGTACAAATCGCGATAGTTTAAAAACATTAAAATAAACTTTATTCCAAGAAACTAATTTAGTAAATAACATTGCGTATACATATAAAATTAAAAATTCAGTGTATGTATTATGATTACAACATAATATTCTAATTGGGGTGATGAGGATGTGCGTTAATTACGTTACATGTTGTATAAACCAGGGTCTCTACCGGCTAAGTGGCCGAACATCGATTACTTAAATGGCGTTCAAATAAATATTACTCACAAGGTTAAAAATGACTTGATCAATCGTTAAATCGGCTTCAACATTGACAATCGATTCCGGACCATTTATGACGTCACATGTGCTCATGAAAGCCGATTTAACGATTGATTAACTAATTTCTAACCTTTATTAATTTGAACGCCATTTAAGAAATCGATGTTCGGCGACTTAGCCGGTAGAGCCCCAGATACTACGACTGCTGTCCTTTATAAAGTGCAGAGAGCTCTCTTCGCTGAGGAACGTCGCCGTCTCGGTGTGGATTGAATCTTTTATTATGTTGTGGGATTTGGGGTACGTATCATAAATCCCTGCTGTATACCGTATACTTACCGTTACGACACCAAGCGTATTCATGTGTATATAAAATATTTTAACCGTCGAATTCTGCAACGCGACTCGTACTAGAAAAATTGCTGTAGCTTACGTGGTCCATACACTGTTTAACCGACAGCAAAAAGAAGACTGTTCTGGATTCAACTGGCTAATTCTTTTTGCATATACGGTACGCGATGTCTTGTTTGTGAATATTTTTATGTCGCAGCTAAATATGCACTCGCTCGGCAGCACGTAAACGCTCAGAAATTAAAACTCTATGGCGCTCGCTCATTCATATACTTGCTTTTCGCGCCGGAGGTCGTGTGTTCGATTCCCACCCGGGACAGATATTTGTGTGCATGAACATGTCTCTTTGTCCTGAGTCAGGGTGTAATTATATATATAAGTATGTATTTACAAAAAAAAACATAGTACTTACTGTAGTATAAGTATCAGTTATCTGGTTTCCATAGTACCAGCTCTGCTTAGTTTGGGATCAGATGACCGTGAGTAAATAATGTCCCAGGATATTATTATTATTATAATATCCAAATTAGTTGATTTATATCTACATATTCGCGTAGTAATTTGATTATTATTTTAAATTGAACTAAAATAACATCAACACAAATGATCATTTGAATTTCAAATAGTAGTTATTATTTATTAGGTTTGTTATAAAACAAGAACTAAGTACATGAAAAAAAAATATTACCATTATTATTCCCTTGTTTAAAATGTAAAGCGCAGATTCAGTATAAAAGGCGTGCGCTTTATAATAGGTAATTCTTTTGTAATTTAGCCCAGTTGGTGTAAAATAAACATCGTAAGCACATGTCGGGATCCATTATTTTCAATAAATTATCCTACTCGTTATCCCCTAGTTTCCTAATAAAGAAAATCTGCATCAGTCGATACATCTATTTGGGCACTACATCGCCACAGACACTATAAAACCGAAAGCAAATCATCAAAGCCCCAAATAAAACAAGATATCCGTTTTAATTTGATTTATTTTCGTAATATCAACTGTTGACAGATAACAAATGATCTTACAATATCCAATTTGTACATAATGACTTAAGAAAATATGGCAACACTCATTTTAACAATAAACATGATGAATCTCTGTCGTATGATCTTATAGAGGTTGTATAAACTTATGGGTAGGGAAGTCTAGCGATTAGGGAGACGTAATGTTCAATACTCGTTTCACCTTAAAAAAATGGTAAATTCACTTAATTCTACACTTTTTTATAAGTTAGGTTGATTCCATATAGACACGTCTTTATATTGCATTTAACCAATGGAATCGTACAATATTCTCAAAAATGGGAATTCATACATTTTATCGTCTGGCGGGTCTTGAATCAGCACCCTTGTTTTCGAAAAAAAATATTCAAAGCCAATGGATATCAACATACATCCTCCGAAAGTGTTAGCAAGGGAATCCTAAATTTGATCTGCCAATGTGACCGTTGCTTAACGCAGAGCGCGTACCCCTTATTGGTGGTGCTGGTTCGAGACCCGCCGAACGATTAAATTTATGATTTCATATTTTTGTGATTAGATTTACGCTTTGCATTGCGAATAATGGTGTAAAAATTCAAATTAAATCGTAGTTTATTGTATATGAAATCAATTGATGGTATGATGCCGTCATTAAATTGGCGAACGCTGTAGAGAAACATTTCTACAAAGCAGTTCTTTGATGAATTATGTGTATGATTTGGTTATTAATTTTGACATACAATCAGGGTCTCTTTTGTACGTAATTTGTTCGTAAATTACACCTCTGTATTAACAATAGATTATAAAATGCTTTTTCTTTCTTTCTTTCATCGAATTACTTAAAGTAATTCAACTAACAATATCTTCACATTATGTATGTATAATTCCAATCCCTACTTGAAAGTCACTTAGAAAAGCCTGATGATAATATCAAGTTGTATCTATTTGTTAATTACAACATTTATACAAGGGTTGATAGCTATTCTAATTCTCGCATCCCTTAAAGTGACCAACAAAGGGTAATATTCCATGTGCAAAAATAAGTGAATTTACCTTTTACAAAGGGTGTAAGAGACAGCAAAACGAAATCTAGTACATCATTCAAAAACCCCGATCAAGGGGATACTAAATATGTATGTAAATACACGACTCTAGTACACAACTCTCATATTGGTTTCAAGTTAAATATTTTAACTTTACGAAAGGAGCTCATAATCAAAGTTTAGGAATGATATTACTCCTGAATGTCTAAGTTAAGTCAGGTAAAATCATAAGATTGATTCAATACAAAATTTATATCGATGCCTCATGAAAAAAAATATGGAACTGTAAATTTCGATGTGATATTTCAGTAATAGGCGGTCTAGAATATATGTACAGACCAATGACATACGATTTCATTTCGCTGTCCCTTACACGCTGTACATTTAAACACTCTTAGTGAAACACGGATTTTAAAAAGTATCTCAACAATTTTAAGTCTTATAGGTAGTAAAATACGTAATGGAGGTAGTTTGAAACTACTGTAGAACTAGATACAATTAATTATAATTGTACTTATCTAGAAACAAGACATTACAGCACAGTTTGCACCCACATCTATAGGTACTAATAATAAAACGCAATGAAATATATAATAATGAATACTTCATAGATGTAATATATATATTCAATAAGGATATTTCGTTGTAGTTTATAAACAATATTCATCATTAACAGTTAAAATGAAATTAAAACTTGTAAAATGACAAAGTTACCGTGACTCAATAGGTAGTGAACCGGCCTTCTGATCTAAAGGTTTGATCCTCGCACAAGACAAATATTTGTGTTCATGACCATGGCTATTTGTCTTGGTCTGTGTGTTTTCTGTGTATTGTGTGTATATATTTACAAAAAAGTAAATAAGTAGTTATATCCATTGTCTAGTATACAGAGTACATTATTATACAGAGAGCGCACTATATGAAAGGTCGAAGTTCTATACTACATGAGGTGTGCGAAAAAGAGAGAGAACATTCCTTCCCCCCCCCCCCCCCTTCTCCCGCCTAAAGTAAACTATAGTATCTTGCAGTTGAATTCATTAATTATTAACATCTTTTCATTTCACATTAAAATACCCTACTAAGTTTTTATATAATAAAACTAGCGGCCCGGTACGTGCTTCGCTACGATTTTAAGTATTAGTACAAATTGTTTGTATATGGGAGTATAGAAAGATGTTGATTTTACACTTTTTCAAGACTTTTTTAAATTTTCTCTACGTAAAACCTTCCCTGGACTTCCACGAATAATTTAAGACCAAAATTAGCCAAATCGGTAAAGGCGTTGTTGAGTTATAACATTACAACGAAAAGTGGCATTGATTTTTATATATATAGATTAAGAGTCCACAACGTCTTGTTTCTAGACACACAATACAGTGGGCCAATGAAAACCCCCAACCAGCACATTAACAGAAGCTTGTTCCCTTTAAAACTCTTAATCTGACACGTGAAAAGACATCTTCATTCTACCACTGTAATGTACTTTAATGAAAATATTTAGAAAAACAAATACAATTAAACTCTCTCAGACTACTCATGGATCGTCAGATCGATCAGACTTGACATGCATATAGAACTCGATAGAACTCGTTATACTCGTAGTCTACTCTGAACACGACCTCTGTTCAACACTATTACTCGATTTAAAACTAAAGCGGTTTTGCGAGGCCTATAACTGGCCTAAAGCGCCTCGAACCTAAACTTCACCTTAAATTTCGGCACGAAATAAATAGACGATTACGAGAACGTAACAACTACCTTCACTTGGTCTTTATTATCATCAAGAATGTCTATAAAACAGGGCGCTTACGTCACTTTTCATTCTATAAAGATCGAAGAAAATAAAAAGGTATTTACCTAAGGTTAAAACCGCGTTATTGTGGTGGAGAGTCGTGCTCAGTTTAGACAGAATAAATTTGAAACAACCCGATCGATTTGCAGTCTGCAAAGTTCTTACAGTCGAAGTATCCTTAGTAACACTAGTCACAATAAATAAACTTGTCTTTTTACAAACCTTCCAGTTACGTAACACAGTTGAAATTACTTCGAAACAATCTTAAGTAGATAGAAAAAAGTCTGTACAAAGTAACTCGCTACCTCGCAACCAAGGTACTTACTTATTTGGTTAAAGTAGTAAAACACTCAATAAATGATGTCTGCGGATTCGTAAATGCGGTATTACCCACGTGAGGCCAGTGGCGTATTAAGGTGTATGAGGTGGGAAATAGGCATGGGCCGCGGCCCTAATTTTTGTTATCAGGCCCCTGATGGTGCAGTAACGCCACTGACTGAGTATACATTCACGCTCATATAACGCCAATAGTCGCCTAAATTAGTTTTTGTTGATAACAAATTTTTATTTTTAGGCGACTTGATTTCGTATTGTAGTTTTTAGCAATATATCTACAGCAAAACTTTAGTAATAAGAGGGCCCGGCCAGAGTGTAGCCGCGGCCGCATAAAGCGATGACTTAACATTAATACAACACATAAAATTACATCTCAAGATCGCTCGAGATCCAAATATATATTCGTCTAACGAAACTTTTCACATTATGTACTGTGTTTAAAATTGAATGACGAATGTCTAACAGCTAAAATGCTCCCTAAACACTCTCAACAAACAACGTTATCAAGTCTTATTACAGAAATATATGATCGCCCAATGTTAAATGACAATCGCACTGGATCCGATGCTTTCTAATAACACCTTAAAGACAATAATTAAGAGTAACAAGATAGAATGGGGTCTACCCCCACACGTTCGTTGAAAAACTTGAAACCAGCGCGACGACGCACACCCATCAACTAAATTTTAAATACTCTATAAACATGTTTTTAAAGTATTTGATATGAAGAATTAACTATTCTAAAATTGTCTTGTGCGCTAGCATGCAAATACAAGGAAGACGATAATTATCATTACAAACAATTCATTGAAACGCAAGTTTTCCAACGAACACTTCGCTCGCCGAAGGGAAAGTACATTTATTCGTAAGTAGATCACATCAGAATTAATGAATAATAATGTGGTGCTTAAAATTTACTTGGTGACACTTTAAAATACATTAATTCAAAATGTAAAAATATTTACACCGGCGTCCGTCGCTCACCCTCTTGTTTGGTACTTTTACTACGAGAGCCTGCGTGTTGTGTTGATACTTCGGCCAGTTCCGTTTTAGGCTAGCGGCTGCTAGTATGCATCGAATGCTTTGTGGCCCCGGCCTTCAAAAACATACATGGCTATGCAACATGTCAATTTGTTGCTGTAAAAAGATAACTAGGGGCTACTAAACTACGAAGATTAAAAAATTATCAACGGTGAAATGTAAAAATCTACTAACTAGTAAAACAAAGAAACAAAAAACAACTTTAATATTCATTGATAGAGGTAACTTTAAAGCCCAATTTTGATTGTTTTATTGAACGCAGTTAGAAGATAGTAACTCTTCACCGAAATTGTGGTAATTTCCACATCAAATTTTATGGAAGAAGTCACAGTTTTTTTTTATCTTTCTGGTCTCCGATATTCCAGCATTGTTGCAAGAGCCACGCACGTTTTCTTTTTTATATATATATAATTAATTAAATGAAAATTCTTTTGTTGATACAATATAGTTAATCGATTTTTTTCTCAAATTAAGGGCCCATATACATATGTAGATATAGAATACGGGTCTGCCCCTTCCACTTTGACTTTCAAATAAAGCGGCACTGGCCAGTCCAGATGTACACTAGCACATCTTTCTCATAGTGTACACAACACGCAGTCTCCCGAAAGCGAAACATTTACATATACATTCTCTATCCCATTTCTATTCCCAAAACATGTCTATTGACACGTGTAAATATTCATAAAAACATTGAATGCTATACATACATACTGAATCCTTCAACCGTTTACAACAGTAAACAAAAATAGATAACCACATTTAAGAGACTCAGTCCATCAATCTAAGAAAACAACTTCTAGGACATAAGGATGCACTCTAGTAGATTATCCATTAAACTTGTGCTTTTAAACACAAGTTAATGGATAATCACTTTGTAAGGAACATCAGACTAATGAGAAGTTAGATTCTAATGCTCGTAGTATCCAAGTAAATCGGTAGATTGATCTTAAATATGACTACCTAATTTTGTTTAACGTTGTATAAACACTATTCCCTTTAATGTTACGATACGAGTAAGTCGATCGGTTCGTTATCGTCCATCCCCGATATCGTAACGACTTGTAATACTGAGAAAAACCTACGAACGTATCGACCATCGTAGCGACAATGATCGAACATATCAATTTAGAAATTGTACGACTAGGTAGGTATGTTTTAACGTTTATAAATTTCAGAAAAGTCCTATCTATGATACTATAAGTTCACTACCTGATTGGGTCCCTGGCGCCTCGACCTGTTCGTTTAAAAGCAATAAAAAGACTATACTGCATCCAGTATATATGCACTGATGTTCCACATATGTCAAGTATATACCACGTCAGTATATCGGCACTGATGTGTCCCATATACCTATAGTTGCCCCGAGTGTGTTTGTACTTGTGTACATGAATTTCACATTTATCAAACCCATACGCTTATTTTATAACCAAACCGAGCCCGGATTTGATATTGTAAGTAAGGCTGTAACTTGTAAATTACCTTTCATGCAACACAAATTAGTACTATGTCATTTGAAATAACTTTTGTAATTGTTGAAGACATAGGTTTCAAGCTTCTAATAACTACTCTCTTATTGCGTAGGGGTTTCAAACTGAAGGCAAGCGGTGAACGAGTACTTGCATAGTTAAATTGTTGTTGATATTTATGAACAGAAACACACCTGAGTAAACAAATTTGACGAATGTCTACTAAAAATTAACACCTTCTCAGCATGTTTAAAAACATTATCGTTCTAAAATGCTTCATTATCACCTCATAAAAAACAGGTCGAAGTGCCAATCACCCGTCCTATACCTATTACAACTACTCTGACCCAACCATATCGATATTAAACATTATCCACGTTTAGACACCATGTTTCCATTAGTTTTAACCATTAAAATTAAACCAATGACTTTATTATACATTTTGGCAGTTCCTACTAAACAAAAATATTATTATTATGCATTATAACGCCACGAAACAATACTATATCGATCGCCAAAGAAAGCGATTACGTCTAAAATGTAAAATCAGAATAGCTAGCAAAATTCACAGTTCAATATTATTTAATAGAAACGTTCAGTTTTTCTTTAAACCTATTATACATGTTAAGCTCAAAATGTAGAACAGCATACACGATAAATAAAAGCTTATTTTACATTCCGCTAAACTAAAAATGTAGCACATTTATTAAAATTTAGTTACGTTAAAACTGGGAGAAAATATACGGGACCAAAATTTAAATGGCATATGGAAAGTGTGCCTAGCCGGGTACAAGTTTGAAATGACGTATGTAAATTGCGACTATCCGGGTACAAGATGGAAATTATGTATGGAAATAGTCCCTATCCGGTTAATAAACTGAAATGTTTCATGAAAATTGTCCCTATCGGAAACAAAATAGCAATTAACATGGAAATTAATCTAACTGGGAACCAAATGGAACATATTACAGGAATATTTCTCCATCAAGGATAGACAAATTGAGATTACATGTGGAAAATTGTGATTCAGCTGACATGAGTAGCCGAATGCCTCCGCAATTTGGAGGTGGTGTGTCCGTAATTTGGAGGTGTATACCATAATCGCCAAGCTTGGTAGACTAGTTGGCGATCGCTGTAAGATAGTCATAGTATACAGAGAGACGATGCTGCCCGTTCTCTGGCTTATATTACGGTCGACTTCTAAGCCCCCACGGGATGAAATGGGGCGGCCATATTCTATGGCGTCAGCCACACAGCAAAACTGGGAAATTATTATAAAGTTAGTCGTCCGGCAGGCAATAACAGCTACATCTAGGGCATTCTTAAACCGATATACCACGAACGAGATTAGATTAGATTCACACCGACTGATAATGTTTAAAAATTCCATTTCTGTCATCCTCATTTTACCTTGCATTGCCTAGCGACAAGTTTTACTAATTATATACCAAATTTTACCTAGAGATATAGGACAACTTTCATAGATCATTTCAATTTTACTCTTGTCGCAATACACCCCTGGATTTCTTCACCCAGTTTTACAATAAATATTTTATCATCGCAAATATTTTAGCATAATGAAGGCTTGCCGCGACATTTCGTAACTTTGAGCGTAACACATATAACTTTTACATTACAATCTGCTTAATACAAAAACAATACGGATTACTCAAAACTCTACCGAGTCCACAACGTCGAATACCTAATGAAACTTGGTTAACATTACCTTTGGTTAACCGCCTACGAGATGAACATCTGATAGTACGAGATCCAACGGCACTACTTCTACGCTCATGTTTTTTTAACATCATTTTAATTACAAAAATACGTTTAAGCGGGATTTGCGGGAATATCAAATACGGGAGAAAGATTTAAATTAATTTTTGAGCTGGATTTGAACAAAAGTGTAAAAAGCTTGAATGTATGTACTTCCTGTAAGATCGCGTAACAGTATAAGCTCAGTCACGTGGTCGGACTGGAGATAATATACTGTAAAAGCTTTTGATTTACTTTGATAACCCCGAAAATCACTTCGGACCTTGCTTTCAACGAAATTAATACAACATCAATAGTAACACTTGTGGCGATATAAAGATAGTCAATCAGACTTAAATTATTCTTCTCAAAATAGTTCATAAAACAAATGCTTTTTATAACAAAAAAACAAGTGAATGTAGGAATAGTGTTGTCGCATCTCGTCGTAATTATAACTTAAAACAACATCATAAACATCAACATAATTAGACATAGCGGCGTTTCATTTACATACGAGTTCTCATCTTTCCTGTTAAACACAACAAACAAACTGGATTATCCTTATTACGACATAAATATTCTTAGAAATAATTCGTTAGTCAGCTAATCGAAGAATTGTGTGATAAGATAAAAACATCGATGAGATACATAATTTATTGTACGGCGATGAAGTAATGGTAGTTCCAGCTGTCTACTATTACTGAGGATAAAATAGTATTGTTTATATATCGTACAGCGCTTTAGGTAATTAGTACCTATCATCCTAATAAACTGTTCAGAATCATGTTTAGATTACGATTCGGAACAAACAATTTATCAAAAAATATGGTTGTTCATAAAAGCGTGGTACGCGTCTTTCGTTAACGCAAACAAACCTAATTTTATATAATACCTTACAATATTTTATTATCCAGATCTACTGGTTTAAAACGAGTTTGCTGAAATCCACAGACGATGGGGCGTCAGTGGATACGTGCATTACGAAAACGTTATTACCAACGTAAGAAAGAAAATGTCATGGTGTAAGCGAATCCACGGAAACTGTAAGAACATGTTCAAGGTGTGATTATACTATGCCTATTAGTTTTTTTTTTATCTTTTTGAAAGTTCGAAATTAGTGACGCCTTCACACGTAACCGATTCGATTTGAAATAATAATAATATATAATAATCGATTTTATTTAAGAAGAACTTTCAATCCTTTGAATGCATAAAATATATTATATTATTGATGCTATATCTATGACTGAATGCTTACTTATTTGCAAAAAACCATCATGCAGTCATAGATATAGTATCTATGACTCCATTTATTAAATATTTGCAAGGAATTAAAAATCTTGGGATTTAAGTTCAAAATAAGACTAAAGTACAATAACTCTGTCCATACATCTTTTTTATTAATTTTACAGAAACAATACTAACATAAATTAAAATTAATGTCGTATTATCGATGTTTCATATTTCAAGAGCGGTTTTATAGTCTGTGGTTGTTTGTTATGAACAGAACACATTACTAAGTGGGCATTACCCGTCAATTAAGTACGAAATTACAGTTTTAGTACATTGTTCCGAAAAAATAACGGCAATTCATAGGCGTGTGCTGTCAAAAAGATAATAAACGAATGGGCAGAGTATAGTTGCCTCGAGACAGTCAAATATTTGGCTAATCACATTGTTTAGTTTCCACTGAAACATGGAATTCTCTTTGTAGAATTGTACTAATAACTATACTGAGTAAGGGTTTTAAGGATGAATACTAAATACCTAAAACGCCACTGATATATTAGTGTAACTAAATAGTGTGAGATAATTGAGGAGCTCAATCAACCTTCTAACAAGTTGTAGAACATAATTTCGAAATAAATGTTGTCTGTGTTTGAAACTCAACGCGTCAGCTTATCAGTATGTTTTGGTGGGTCATACATATCTAAAAATCAATCACAGACTAAATCCACGAAACCTCGAAAACCTAACCTGTGAAGGTAAAGTTAGGAGACGACAGTGTGAACGGATTTCGTAACAGGGCCGTAAGTGTATACGCGAGCGCTTCATTATCCGATGCTCACGTCTCCTAATGCTACTAGTAACTCGTACTTATAGTAGGTGATTTCGTGTTTAGAAATGTGAACTTGTTAATTTTCGTGGGCGTATTGAGCTCATTAAGTATCCACCTAACACGTTGTTAATGTGTTTCCATCTAGAGTTTAGTCCAGTTTGTGTATGAACGGTCGGAGTTAACCGATCGTTTAACGAGCGAGAGAACTCGCATGCATCAAACACCTTACCCCTTCAAAGAAGTGGAGGCGCGGAATTTACAGCCGGGTTTTCTACGCGCCGTCGCTTTGCGTCTTGAACAGTAACGTTTCTTCGAAGATGAACTTCTTCAGTGTCTCCTTCGGAAGATCGTCGAGCTCCATAGCGAAGCGGAAAGGTTCCTCCGCCACGGGCTGCAATATAAATATATATTTAGACTAGGTCTACAATTGCGTTAGTTGAAGCCCACTAATATTAGTAGGATACAACTGTCATTATAAGCATACGCTTATAATGACAGTTGTATCTATGTTTATTACTCAATCACGCAAAAAGGCAGCGCGGATTTGGTTGGAATTTGGAATAAAGATAGGCCATACTTTGAATTAACACGAAAGCTAACTATTCCTTACGGCTAGCGCAGCACACATTTCCCTACAAAGTCATTTATGGAATCAAATATATACTGGTGTTCAACAAATGATTAAGGGTCAATTAGAAACAATTGTTTTGGAACCTCGAGTGTGGCTTACCAGAAATCATAAACTTACAGAACATAATGAGAATAGTCTACGTTATTAAGATATGTAAATAATTTTAAAAATAATATCTCTAGATTTTCCGGGACAACGGTAACATCGTTGTCCCTGAAAATCTAGAGTTATCATTTTATTCATTATTGTTTAATTGTACATATCTATTTATTTCATACCATTTTAAGAAAACTCACATAATCTTAACATTTTCAATTATTTTACGCTATTTTCAAGTTTATTACAATGAAAAAAATCCCATACTTTCTTTGTATTATATGTATATAGTATTCAGCTATTATATGTGATTACAATTTTAGATAGAAGATGTACACCACCGCACCTTCCGAAATGGTTCTTTAGAATGGTTATTAGGATCACGATTAAATAATAAAATAACCAAAAGAAATAAGTTTGCTTGCGTTAGAAACTGTGCAATCGACCATGTAAACATATTTTTTTAAATTTATTTTTATACACCAATAATCTGAACAAACACATTTGGACGACAAACACAATAAATACCTCAAAATACACAATATTAGTGTCAAAGTATGTCATTAATATTTTATTAATGACATTATTGAATAGAGATTTTATTTTTATTAGTATTTTTGTCATAATTTAATCTATCTCTGAATTAGGTTGACACTAATTTGCCTTAAGAAATAGATTAGCTTACGCTTATGTGTAATATTTATTAAAAATGGACGCGAAGGTATGGTAGTATTACTCTAATAAAATTTCTCTACATTATTTATAGAACTACAAACATTTTAATGTTATTATGAAAAATGTAAATTCAGCTTCGTCTTCATGAATTTAAATTGTCTTAAATTAGCTTATAATTTGGTACAAAGAGGTGTGATCATTCTGTCAGCTTATGAATAACGCATGGAGAATTAGACATAATTTGCAAGTTATGAGTTCCATTGAGTTAGAGGTAAAAGGTAGGAACATAGTCTTTTATTTATGGTACCCAAGAGTTGGCAAACAACCTTGAATCGAATGCGGACATCGTATCTACGAAACTCACGACACAAAAGGCATCCACGCGTTGCCAATTTTTCCCTCAACCCGAAGAGTTCTGACGACCTAATTCTGTCGAAATGACCAACATAATATTACAACTTTATTTCACTTTATTTAAGTTCTCTCTGTGCGTCAGTCTGACTGAGGCCGGAAACCAGTCCTGCAGTAACTTGTACAGAAACGCTGGGATGCCGCCATTTTGGCGCATCAAATGCGGAAGATGTCTGGCGAAGTGTAGGCCCCTGCAGCGTATTATGTAAGGTAGATCTCACTTCCAATGTATCCGTAGTGCATAATTCAGTCTCGTGTCGATTAGGGTCTGATTACCCAGCGGACTCGTATTGGTAGAATATGTGGATGGCTCGTTTGTTTAATAGAGTGGAAGGTAAATAAAGGTAATTACCGCCGCACCGCGAGTTGTGAATCACTCAATTCAAATAATATTGCACAAATAGAAATATATGGTTGTTTTCAATTACGTAAGACAACGGAGGCTAACCATACAAGATATAATTAACGAGTGTGTGCTACACAGGTGCACTCTCCGTTCGCTTACTCTCATAATACGCTTGACGGCGCAGGACTGCCATCATTGCGAGTTCTCCAAGGCACAGTAGTACTGTCAAGTTCCAGCAGCCGGCCTTACAAAAAATCCAATAAAACTTTATAGGAACTGATTTAGAATTGGAACTCTTGAATTTTATGTTATGCTCCTGAGTGCAAGTGCTATGTGGTCACCACCCCATTTCATCCCATGGGGTGAGTAATAGGCAATGGGTTAGGGTAATGTAATGGAAATATACAAAGTATGTTTCCATTACATCGTAATAAGTGTCAAATTAAATAAAGGTTTCCAACATTACTTCTTAGAGAGTGTGATGAATAAATATCGCCGCTAAATTCAATATAGATTTATTTTCAGACAAACTAAACCAAATTTATTTTATCCTTGTACTCTGAAATATTTGCCCAATCCATTTTAGAGCAGACAATTTATTCCTCGGCAAAAGTTTGTACTTTGTAGAACCCTCCTAAGTACATATATACATAATATTTATTATGTAGCATTTATCGTGCTAACAATGAAAATTATTTGTGCATTCGATATTCAAATAAACTTTCTACTCTTTATGACAAAATCAAAACTCAATTTAAACATGTTGCATTCTTCATCAATTGTGGCCGAAATGAAAAGAATTTAAGCGTTAATTAAAAATATAAATATCTCTCTCCTAACCATAATAAAAATGTTCGTTCTTCCTATAACCGTCTTTCATGATACCCTTCTCATCGGGCTAAGTTTTTCAATTCTTCCTTTTTCGTACAATCTGTACTTCATTGGTATGCGCAACCTCTGGAAATTAGTATGGCTAAGACACGGTTTATGTTTAAAAACATGCCCGTAAGTACTATAGGCCGAAGTTAAGTAAGCCAGAGAAGTAGAAGAGTCAATAAAGTAGTAAGTGCCCTTAGTTTCTGCAGTACCGAATGGATATCCAATTCAACTGAATTGGATATCCAACTGCGCACGGTATTCGGAATTAACAGTCATTGTTTTTTCTGAAGTGCTACGAAGTCATTGCGTAGCAATTATTCGTAGCACTTCAGCTATGCGTAGTAAATGTAAATTATTATGTGTCTCTGCGAGAAATATGACAACATATTACAACCCGGTTTTAAATATACAGGGTATCAGGAAATAAATAGTAAACTAATCCTGTATATCAATAATCCTAAGCAACTTCATTTGGCTATGAAACTGACCAACGCAAGCATAAAACATCGAAATGCAAAACTCACAAATATATCCCAACAAAAAGTCACTTTATATAACAACTTGGAAAAGAGTCAAAAAATTTACTTACCTATAATAAATTTAGTAGGTAATAGGTACCAATATAAATGTCAAGTAAGGCGGGGTAGCGTAATGGGACTGTTATTTTGTGGAGTCAGTAATCTGGAGTTCAAACCCAAGCCGCGCACCACTGAATATTTGAGTACGAATCAGAAATTAATATTCTCGTACTTAAAGTGGTGAAGGGAGACATCGTAGGTAAACCTGCTTGCCTGAGAGTTCTCCATAAATGTTCTCTATGGCATGTGAAGTCTGCCAACCCGCACTAGGCCAGCGTGGTGGACTGTGGCCTGTGCCCTCACTTTGTGAGACAGTACTACATCATCATCGTAAGAGATGAGGGATCAAGGAAGGAACGAGGAATCTGGGAAATTATATGTAACAATAGGTAAATTCTTGCTTATCATTCTAAGTAATTTTAATCTATGTTATAAATATGAGCCTCAAACTTATATACCTTAAAAGGAAATCAAAAACGAAATATTTCTTTCAATGTAAATGATGAAACGCTTCCTAAGGTCACAGGAAAGTATAATTACGTTTCCGAACCATTTAAAACTTTTAATTTGTGTCACGAGGTATCTTTTGAAATTCATAGCCATTATGTACCGTCCCTTTTTAGGAGGAAAGGAAGTTGTACAAAACAGGAATTCGTGATCAACAAAGTGATCATACATATACAACATGTAACTTAATTAAGGCACATCCTGCAAAAAGTTTGTTCAGACTCGTTAACTGAATCGATTTATATGATTTTTAGTTCAGGTAATTTTTTATTCCAAAAATAATTAAACCTTGAAATTATTGTCATATTAAACCCTGTTCAGTCAAAACAAATTGAAATGGACCGTAAGTCAAAGTAATAAGACTTTATAATCGCAGTTTTATTAGTATTTATATATCATTAAATACAGAATAAAGAAAAATAAACTTTATTCCAAGAAACTAATTTAGTATATAAAAATGCATATACATGTTAAATTTAAAAATTCAGTGTATGTATTATGATTACAACATAATATTCTAATTGGGGTGTCTGAGGGTGTGCCTTAATTACGTTACATGTTGTATAGACTCACGCTTTCACCCCGAGGGGTAGGCAGACACGACCAATTTCCACCTGCTACGACAGCTGTGCATTCTTAACCATTCATTATACTCTCAAATTTAAAACACAAGAGGAGCACAATCTACGCGAAACCATTTGGATACCTGTACAAAACGCGTCATCAGATCATAATTTTAATGTTGTTGACTTTCTTAGGCAAATAAAGATCGTAGGTTTTGTCGTCGGTTGAGGTGAATATTGATCTGCTCTTTTTCATGAATATTTGACTTGGTTAAAGATTTCATCTTCCAACTATTCTTATTATACCTACTTGTCTATAACCTAAAGGTGAGTATAGACTACAACATTTTCTCGAGCATTTCTGTGTAATGTAACGTTCTTACGAATGGTATAATACAGTAAAAAGCTCAGTTTCCATGTAATGTAACGTTCCTGCGAATGCTCGGCTCACAACAAGTGTGCATTTACCAACATTTCGTTGTACTTTGCGTTCATTCTTCGTTGAAATGTCGGACCTACAAGTTACACCAATACGCTCGACGAAATGTTACACCAATATGCTCGTTGGTTTGTACAATAGGCTGTAACAGAGAGGCGAGCGTGCTCGACGTTTAGTTCGTAAAAGGATGATACATTAGAGCAGCTCGTTGTTCTGTTACAAGTAAATGTTGTAGTCTATATACACCTTTAAATCATCCGTTATCATATCTCCAAACTATCTTAACCTTGGTCCCACAATCTTTATGACCCACCCTCACACCAAAGCTGATTAATTGATGAAATCTCTTCGTAATTATGCGTTGATACAAAAAAAAAATCTTTTAGAGTGATAACAATCTTTTGACTGCCTTGAAACAATTATTTTGTTTTGCCGTAAAATATTTAAGAGACTTCTTTATTATCGATGCCAATGCGTTTAGCAGAGGATTTATCATCGAATTGGTCTTATTTCTTTGTACTATAAGGTAAATAAAATAATTGATTTCACTTTACTTAAATTATAAAAAAAATAAGTATACAAATATCCTAATTATTGGTGCATAACAATATTAATTATTTGACTGGCCTGAGAGGTGTGCAAGGATCGTGACAAATGGAAGTCCGTTGTCTCTGCCTGGGTAACAGGCGTGAGTCTATGTAAGTATGTTGACCGGCCTGTTGATGTAGTTCTTAGTGAAAAAAAGAAAAAAAATGTGATTTCTCCGGGATGTCTATTACTAAAAAAAATCCGGTATGGGCCAAAGTACTGACTTATACTTTGACCCATACTGGGACTTTTTTAAGCAAGAGACGTCCCGGAGACAATTTGGCGTCCTTATACGTTCTCGCATCGGTGACTACGAAAAGTTGTCGGTCCGGCACCTGATCTCCTAAGTCCCATTGCATTATGAGAGTGAGTGAAAGGCGAGTACAATTGTGTTCATCAACACTACTGCAATATAATATATGTCCTGCGTAAAGGGCTAGTCTCCGCTTATAATCGCCACCATGCTAATAATTCGGCCAGAACTTTTAATCATAGACAATAAAAAATGGACAACAAAAGCTCAGGATACCTTGACCTTTACTTCCAAGATTTGATGCCCAAGATCTCGTGTGTTGGGTTAAAAACGTTATTTTCTCTAAATATTATTTTTCCGGAAAATCCCTGAACATAAAATTGCTCTCATCCTATTTACTCCATTTCGTACGCCATTATCTATAACGTGAAAGGTTTTTTTTATAAGGCTCTATTTGCTCTGGCAAGAGGAACAAAACAAACAAAGCTATGTACATCATCCCTTGGTGAGGTAACACTAAATATGCAGATAACGCAAAGAAAGGAAAATGCTTTTAACGTATCGTGCATTTAAGTTTCCTCTATGCGTAATAAAAACTAGTAAGATAACGGATGAAAGAGCCAACCATGATAATAATAAATAAATAATGACTTCCTAGCCGAATTTCGACCACGGCGGCCAATTTCAATAGAGATTAGCCATCTGCGCGGGACATATTATAGTGCCCAAATGTGTGCACACAAATATCTGTCTTGGGTGGGAATCGAACCCACGACCTCCGGCGTGAAAAGCAAGCATTTGCCAACCACGCCAACAGGCCCGTCAACTTTCTATAACAGGACTGATAGCTTTACGTGCTCTCCGAGGCACGGGGGCACCGCCAACTCCCAAACTTCGGGCTGTTGCTGAAAAATTTTACATTTTACAGAAAAGTCCCAAAATCACTTTTGGCTCGACTATGGATTTGAACCCAAGACCTCATTCTCTGCGAGTGAACACGCTACCGCTACTCCAACGAGGCAGTCTAAGCCAAGCATAAGTTGATATGGAGCAGGCTTGTTAAATTATAATCTGGTTCATTCATTTGAATGGTCAGTGGTCAGGGTTGTCCAAACCGTTCACTAAACTTTTTGACATGGCTTATCGACTGTTGTAGACTAAAACGTCCACGGGTACATTTGTCCCCGCGGCAGGTAAACCGTACTACGTCCCGGGTACTAAAGTCCCCTCGCATTCAATAGTTGAAATCAATGCCATCCTGTGGCAAATTGCGGCACTACTTGGAATGAATCGAAGCGCCATGGTCAAGAGGATAGAGTATAGAATTAAAAAAAAATAAGTGGGGCCGCCAAAATGGAATGTCATAGAACAAAAATATTCGTAAAGTGGCGTCTACCAGTGACAGCTCTTTGAAATGGACATATTTCGCGCGAAGAGTTATAGATTTCATTTGAATGTTTCTTTGTAATTATGTATGGGATTTATAGATATTAATATATCATTTAAAAGGGTATTTAATCTAGTTTTTTATTATGTACGTTAATATATTGCAATTATAAGTTTTTTTATGTAAAGTCGATGTTAATTTGTAGGAGTTTGTTCAACTCGGAAAAATATTACATGTCGCATGTTTAACCCACAATTTCATAATTTTAAATGAAAATAGATTCACAATCAGGTAGATAAGTACGTTCTATGTACTTTAAGCTTTATAGCACATTTTTTCTTTTTAGGTTAGGACATGTAAATCATTAATACAAAGTGTTTTTATCCGTATAGTCAGGTAGCATTTGCAAGGTCGAAATCACGTGGACGTAGTAACATCATGTGTCAATTAAACCGGACGTTTGAGTCGAACGATACAGTCGGGACCGACAGCGTAATGTACCTCCCGAAACGTTCAGAAATTAATCCACTTTTTGCAACTTTAGAGTTAACTTTTAAATAGATTGCAGTATTTCGATGAATTCTAGTTGCTTTACGTTAGCGATCGTTTTGGGATTAGTGAAAGCAAGTAGCTATGAGTGTCTCTACTCTGGTAATGTAAATTATTGTGCCTGTAAGGGTCGAGATCCAAATGAGCGGAGCCAAGAGAGAAAAGGAGAGAGAATAACACCCCAATGATTTACCGATTAAGCTACAGTGAGTCAAAATGTATCATTTTCTTGCTAATACTTTTATTTACCAGATTTTTTGACCTGTAATAGCTTTTAGGGAAAGTGGTTGAATTAATGACTATTTATATTGAGTTAGAATGAACAAAGTCCAAGGAATACATCGAGAATTTGTTGGTTGTCCATTAATCATATTTCTTTTAGTTTATGGATTGGCGAATCAACAATCTCATCCCGTGGGGCGTAGAACTCGACCCGAGAGAATAATTACCAGAAAATGGCCAGCAACTGAAATATTACTATCACACTGCGATCGCTATCCGCAGCCAAGTGTGCCGATTACGGCATATCCCCAAATTATTAGGGGACGCTTTTCTCTAGTATTTGCCAAGAGAAAAAAACAATGGCATATAATTTTCTTTACTGAAATAAATTGACAAGTAAACTCCAATTATATCCGTTTTCCTGGCGAGCACACTTTAAGAGCTATTTAAAGTATTTATATCGATAACACAGTAAACTTCATTGAAATCTTCAAAAATAATTAATTCATATAATCAAATTTATTTATAAACTAGTTGCGCCCCGCTTTTTACCCACGTTAAATTTTATAAATTATCACAGGTCCTCCCCCGCAGGTCATAGCGTGATAATATGTAGCCTATATGTTGACTCGACCTCTTAGTAATACACATGTAGTAAATCCATGCAGTACTTTTTGAGTTTAGCCCGGACATACATACAGACAAACAGATAAACAGACAAAAATTCGAAAAACTATATTTTTGGCTTCTATATTGTTTGAATATAACGCCCCAAGTATCCTTTTCAAAAAATATTCAATGTACAGTTTTGACTTTCCTACGATTTTATTATATGTATAGATATGTATAGATATAAATACGGGTTTCATTAATTTGGGCATACGCAGTATGGCTCCACAGAGCACAATTTAAAAAGAAATTCCGCTCAGATCACACGCGTGGATACGCCTCTTTATTTTTAGAGGACGTCCCTTAATTGACGACCTAACTCTAAAATAGAATACGCTTTAATTTTGAGCGCCGACAATAATTACTTCAAAGCCTTTATAGGTACTTAGTTTGAGTACTGAGTACCTTCAAAACGTGAAGCATAGCTTAAATGTTCTCAAGTGGAATACACATTAATTTGGAGCCCCAATAATACATTGCTTCAACCTCTTCAGCTGTAATAAGTATCAATAATGAGTCCCTTCGAAACATGAAGCATGGCTATACAAGTTCTATAGCAGAAAGCACGATAATTTGGAGCACCGACAATAATTACTTCAAAGTTACTTAGTATGAATAGTAAGTACCTTCAAAACGTAAAGCAAGATTTAAAAAGTTCTAACTAAAAGTCGCGAGTATTTTATTCAACGGACTTTTATGACTTGGAGCAACTTTTAATAGCTTTTAATGAAATTGGTTGAATTAATTACTATTTACTGCGTGTTGAAATGGACAAAGTTGATTGAGGTCGTTTCTCTAAAGCTCTGAAGTAGAATACCAATTAATATAAGTAATGCAAGTATTTCCCGAAGGATTAGAATAAATATACTAAGTGTCACATAAATAGGTAGATATCAGGTGCGGCGGGTGACGTATTTGGTAAAAGAAGCCGATGAGCAATAAACCGATGCAAAACAAACTTCACAAGGTTTTTATATTTGTGATCGCACGCAACGAATACCCAGTGACCATGTGTTTGCAGTGCTCGACCAAATGCTCGACCATAGGGGGCGCGAGCGGGCAAGTCATCGGGAATACGCACAAATCGTTCTCTATGTCTAAATCGACTCGATGCCTCCACAAATAGTTTTAAAATCAGCTTAGCCCAACGCCCTTTTGAACGCAACTATTTGAAATCCGGACATAGCAGACAAGGTAAGGCACTGAATACTGTCCATAGGACGACGGAATAATATACAATACTTCCTTACCGCTTACTGGATAAATAAAACACAGCCTTCACTTTAATGTGCTTGGACCGCCTTATATCCTGTCTGTGTTTATCATCAGAATAACTATGATCAAGTTCATTAAAATAACCCACGATTAAAATATCCCCCTTGTTTATAAAAACATTCAGACATCATTCAGCTACATGTACCATTTGGTAAAACCATCTTTTTTTTTTATTTCGAATAATATTAATCCAAACGATAAAGCGCACACTCGCAACACCAGAGGGGCCGTAAGTATGCTGGAGTTTTGGCGCCAACGCGGAAAAAGACGCATCAGGACTATGTTTCATTTTTAAAAACTGGTGTAAATTCAAGTTTTTATGTGTAAATATGGTGGATTTTAGACAACGTACACAAGTGGAGGAAAGTGCGATATTGCCGTGAATTGTGATTTTACGTGTTGTAACCAAAACTCCATAAAAGCCTCTAGTAAAGTCTCCACTGCTTTACTGGGGTACGACAAGGACTACGTATGACTTGACTGTGACGGACTTTACTTGACATGACGAAAATAAATGAAATAAAAATTTATTTTACGGAAGGCTCATAAGGCCGAAGAAGCCAGAGCCGTAAAACTGCATTTAAAAAAAAAACGTAAGTATGCTGTCGGCATTTAAGAACGAAATAGACTCGCTTGTTAGTCATTTTCAATCTTTAAATAATCTGTTAAATGTACAATAATTATATCTGTTTGTGTTACATTTTGGCGACGGTGCCGCTGAGCCGTTTGAGTTGAAACTTTGTTAGGAGGTAGATTAAACATTGGTGAAGGCGATAGGCCATATTATCAAGTAAGGCGAATAATAAATATCTCGTCATACCTCATCATTTGGATCGTAGTACTGTTCCAGGTAGGGATGTGCCAGCGCCTCCTCTACGGTGATCCTCTTGTGAGGGTTGAAGGTCAGCATACGGTGCAGAAGATCCAACGCTCGTGGATCCGCCCCAGGGAACAGGTCCGTCCACGGTACTCGCGGCTTGAACGGCAGCGACTCCAAGTAACCACGAGCCTGGTAAAGGAAATGATAATTAAAGTTTATTTAAGAAATAAGGAGGCACGAAAGAAAGAGGAATTAATGACATGCTGGCTGGAATTAACTTTGCTCGTTTGTTTCTAAAAGAAAATAAGTTTGTAACGAAGCCTATAGATGGCACCTACATCCTCCGTAAATGTGTTAGAAAGGGAACTTGTTAAATTGATCTGCCGGTGTTGATGGCTCGTAACTTAACGAGCATATCTATTGGATTGGTAAAAAGTTCAGATTCATTTACTGCTAAACGATTAAATGATGGGAAATCATAAATTTATCTTCTTTCAACAGCATTAGAACCGCTGAAGATTTTCGCTTTGTATTGCGGAAAATGTTGTAGAAACTACAAACTTGATATTGTGTAAATGAGTTATTGATATGATTTGATGTTACATCAACAGGCCACGTGTTTACAACAAAGCTGATAAATGGCATTTTTTATAATTTCCCAGTAATGAGTTTAGCGGTATAAAAGTTTGGTCCTTTTTTTTATCCAATCAACCAAAAGAAAGAATTCGAGTAAACCAAGTTACTGCACAAGTTTTGTAAATTTATAGTTGTTATTTTAGTAGATAATATCTCTATAGAATTCGACCCGAGTGTTGATTAATTTGCGCGCCTTTCCAAGCTCTAACGAGACGCTCTGTCCGACTCAGATTTACTAATAATAAAAAATATCTTGTCTCTAAGCAAAAAGAACAATCTCAATACATAAGATTTATTTAATACCAGGCCGTTTAATCGCTCGTGCTCAGACTTAAGAACAGTAAAACATAATCACCATAATATTTTAGAAAGCTTTAATATCCAGCCTATACCCTTCAGTTAGGTGAAGACGTGACGTCAGCGAAGAGTGTACAATCTGTAATATCTGTAGGCCTTTGGGATTTACAAAACGAGTATAAAAGAGCTGGCATCAATATCGCCAGATGGATTAGCAGTAAAAATGTTTTATAGCCAACATTAGCCATGATTCAGATTTTTCTCTTTTCTACATAATACCCTCTCACTTGAAATTAAGTAATTTGCTGTGTTGTAAATTACTACTAACATTCAACTTATATTGTAAACTTGCAAGTTGGTAAGTTTGTTACTCCAACACGTGAAATCGCGTGACCGGGTTTGGTTGAAATTTTGAAATGGGTATAAGTTATATACCCTGATTAAACAAATAGGCTATGTTAACTTGCTAAATTACGAGAAGATATTTAATTTAATTTGAATTATATCTTTTTGTCATAAGTCACACTGAAATCTCTAAATAAGCAGAGCTTGTACTATGAAAACCAGATAACTGATATTGAATTGGGTACAACATATTTTTAACAGTAATTATTAGATTCTAAGTAACATTTTCTTTAGAAAAGCCAACACTATATTTGGCTTTCACTTAGGGCAGTATTTAAATACGTATATACGTAGTAAGCTATGACTTAAAAGTTACAAAACAGTTCTTAAAACTGATTGGTTACTGGTTAACGCTGCGAAAAAGATTCCTTTCTAAATTACCTTATATATCATATGCGTGTAGTTTGTGCGCATGTTCCATACTGACTCCTATTTGCAATTTATATAGAAACTGTATATCAACAAAACTTGAAATTTACCTTCTTACAATACACATATTGTATCATATACGTAAATTGTCCTGATCAAATAATAACTTTTCAAGTAAACGATCTGTTCTATACAAGTAAGCACAGATCACTTGTTTAGTTAGCCCTGTAGTTTTTATCACACTAATATGATAAAGGCGAAAGTTTGTGTGTGTGTGAATGTGTATGATTGTTACTTCTTCAGGCAAAAACTACCGAACGGATTTTCATGAAACTTTGTAATAATATAGCTTATATATCTGAATAACACATAGGCTATAATTTATAAAGTTTAAAGCGGGTAAAACCTCTAGGGCACAGCTAGTGAGAAATATTTCAGAAAAAAAATTGTTATTAAAATGAGTATAGTTGGTATAGCATAATCGGGCGCATCGTCTACCGCCACATGTATAACGGGCTGCATTTTCAAAGTACACCATAAACAAGAAGACAGCTCATAAATAAACGAAAAGAGTTCAATATTTTATTATATTTTTTTCCCAAATTCTTATTATAATTTGGTGACTCGCCACGTAGGCATTATACACTTGTAAAATATACTGATCGAATTTATAAGATCGAGTATCTAATATTCAATAGATTTTGTTAAGTATATTGTTTGTTTTAGGTTATTAATTGTTAATTTGTATATTTATATATATATATATATATATATAGGGATTGACGACCCGCATCTATAATCTTATTTAATTAAGAGTAGATTGAGTCATTTTATCAATATAATATAATTTAATTAAAATTTAAAAAATAATATTTTATAAGATATTTTGCAGCCACAGTTATAAATATCATCACACTGGTACAGCTATTAGCAAAGCCTAGATCCATTCCAATTATACTTCAATGTACGGTAAAGGTACTACGTTATTCATGAAGACAAACTGGGATCGAAAAGTTTCCGATTGCTTTTCTTTGTAATAATAAAAGAAGAGAACGTGAATAAGTAAAGATTGAAACCTGTCTGTTTAATAGACAGCTAAGTACGTAAATGTCCCTTATAAAACTGATTTCCAGGTTCCGTTCGGGTTAAAAATAGTGTAGCAGAAGCAAGGTAAGAACCACAATATTCAATTAAATTTCTTTTCTGAGAACTGGGTGTAGGCCTATAACAGATGTTTTATTTCGCCATAATAAGTTTTTGAACCGAATTAGTTATATATATATTTATAACAATACATTGTAATTGAACTATATATATATATATAGTTCAATTACAATGTATTGTTCTTTTATGTTACGTGATGTTTAGAAATCCTAAGCTTATCGTTCTATATGAGAGACATATAAAACGATAAGCTTAGGATTTCTAAACATTCCAAAACACTTGCCTGGAAGATCATTATTTCATTTCATATCTCTTTTTGCGATATGGCCGCCGATTCCGTTATAACTTTATGTATTTATTTGTATTCATTGTTTTTATTTAATTTTTCCAATAGTGTTGTTCTATTTAGTTGTAGATATATTAAAAAGCCAAATACGCCATTTGCACAGTCTGTTCTTTTGAAATAGCCAGTATAATTATTATATATCGTTAAGATAAATCTCTTAAATAGCGAAGAATTACAGATAAGACTGAAATTGCACACTACATAATTTGTTAATTTTTTACACAAATAGTTGTATTTATAATTTGTTCAACGACATATGCTTATAGTTATAACCAACAACGTATGATTAAAGTACATTTAGACCAAAACAAAATTATCAAATTTAATTATAGTGTTACCTAGAACCACGGTGACATTGATTAATTGTACGAGGCGGAAGCTGTACAATTTTAGAGTTAATCTTTTAAAGTGATTTTTTTATATTAAATTATAACTTAAACGCTTTTAATTTGTTGCTATCATAACATAGAAGCAGTATTATAAAAAAAAAAATATTTACAATCTAAAAAATAATCTGTATTATAAACTATTTTTCCTCATCATATTTTCCAATTATTACAACATCGTGTTCATTAACTTAATAACAACAAAAACCTGTAATCTACCAATTATTTTACTTATTCTGTTTGATCTAATTTATCTGTTGTTCAATTTTGTAGACAAAAACATCCCGCAAATCGCCGAAGGGTACAGCGAAACATTTAATGACCATGAACACAATTAAGTACCGAAATGCCCCTAACAGCCCAAATAAAAAGGTATTTTCCCAGAATGAGACCTTGTATAATTGTTTTATTATACCTGGATAATGATACAAACAAATGTATTTTTATTTATGTAACATACAATATAGATAAATGAGGTATGAGCATGGCTTCAATAATAATTTTTAATGGAATATTTTTTTAATTTTAATGGACATTACAACCTTTACGCGGCTTGCTTAGATGTTGACTGGTCATAATCATAACGTAAGGAATAAGCATTATGCTTCCTTCATGGTTATTTTCCAGTCATCTATATGGCCAATCATTACGTAAACCGTTATGATCTCTTCATGCGACTTTCCTTCTTTCCCTATCACTTTATATAAATTCCGAGATTATGGTGTAATGCGTGTGAGTATCGAGATTCCAACTGGCCAGCGTTGGGTGCGGCCATTTGCAGATATATAACCTCAATACTAAACACATGGAAATACAAATTTATAAATATTAAATAGAATATAATAAAATCTTAGGAAAGTCAAAACTGTACATTGAATATTTTTTTAAAGGATAATTGGGGCGTGAACTACAATCGATATCGAAGCCAAAAATATAGTTATTAGAATTTTTGTCTGTTTGTCTGTTTGTTTGTATGTATGTCCGGGCTAAACTCAAAAAGTGCTGCATGATTTTATTTCAAATTTTGCATGAATATTACTTAAAGGTCGTGTCAAAATATAGGCTTCATATTTACACGCTATCACTTACGGGGGAGGAGCTGTGATAATTTATAAAATTTTACGCGAGTGAAACAGCGGGACACAGTATTACTTCACTAGTTTTAAATAGAACTCATTTGTTAATTGCTATTGTTTTAATTCATACGCATAGCAAGTAACTGCTTTCATGACGGGGATCTCCAGGCGGCTAACGGTTTTGATTTTTAACTATCATTCACCGACTTATTTGTTAATTGCTTTTAACTCATACGCAAGTCACTCAAAGAGCAAGTAACTTCTTTCTTGACAGGGTTCTCCAGTGCCTCTAGGACGAAATCCTGCAGTTTACTTACTCGATCACACGTAAAGTTTCGTCCCATACATTGAGCACCAGAGTTTTAATTCTTAATAGTTTACGCGAGAGGCGCTGGTGCTCATTGTATGGGAGGAAACTGTACGTGTGATCGAGTAAGTAAACTGCAGGAACTCGTGCTAGAGGCACAGATGGTTCACGGTTTTGATTTTTAACTATCATTCATGGACACACCCAAACTCAGAGCAACTAGATATTATATGGATCTCACTAATAGCTTTCCTGTGCTACTACGACACACGTGCAGCATATCTACTCAAAACAACCGTTTTGTTGTTAGTTATTTATTACACTTATAAGGTAAGGGTAAGCAGAGACAGCGGATTTTCATGTCACGATCTTTGCACACCTCTTTTGCTTCGTTTACTTTCATTATATTGATCATACATGCTTGCCGGTTTAGGGTGCTTCTAACCTGGCCTTTCTTAAGAACGGCTCCGATTTGGTCAGAGAATGTTCTAAGAGATCTTCCCCTTCCGGATGTAACATTCACACAGGCCA
The DNA here is from genome assembly GCA_951640165.1 of Pseudoips prasinana. Lineage (NCBI taxonomy): Eukaryota > Metazoa > Arthropoda > Insecta > Lepidoptera > Nolidae > Pseudoips > Pseudoips prasinana. The sequence continues at coordinate 8,941,695 of OX621241.1, read as the reverse complement.
CGTATACTTATTTTGTCAATAATACATACCTGTTTAGGTATAATAAATCAAAATAGGTACAAATCACTGTTTTGCTGTAAAATACTATGCTGAAAATTGGCAGGTAGATAGTTGACGGGCAGCAGGCGTGAGATAAGAAAGGATTTTGGTACCGGGATAATTAACCCCTAATCGGGCAGTCGATATGTTTCTAATGCATTATGGACTTTAATACATACGAATAGAGTTAAAATTATGGTGTCCGCTATAAAGAGAGAGCCTTATAAAAGGCTTAGTGAGCTCAGAGGGCGATTGAAAGCCTATATAAGTAATGTGTGTTGTTGTTAAGGGTATTAAAATCGGTATTGAGAGTGCCTTAATGCGCGCATTGAAATAGACCGTTTTGCGGGGATTTTGTTAAGGATACTACGAAAAATGGTCGAATAAAAATAAATTACACGTAATAAGTAGGTCATTCAATTATACCTAGGTTAATGCATGTTCCAGTATAAACACAATTTCTGTGTACACCGCGCGCATAGCAATCGTCCGTTATTCGGGCATTTTGTTAGAGATTTTGCTAAAATATCACACATAATTGCATAATTTGCATGTGTGTGATCATCATCAATATCATGATGATGATCACACACAGATGAATGGATAAAAAATACCATATGTGGCCTTTTTTAGCGAGCTTTATGTAAGGACACGTAACTATATAATATACTAGCTAGGCCCCGCGGTTTCACCCGCGTTAAAGTAGTTTTGGCGTAAAAGAGTAACAAACATACATCCATAAATCTATACTCACAAACTTTCGCATTTAATAATATTAGTAGGATTTGTTCGCAGATGGTAGACTTTTTCCTACTTACTTGACACTTACTTGTCATATTTTCGAAAATTCACACAATATCTTTGTAAATTGTCGCCTGTGTTCTTCTTCAGTTTCATTAAAATCCATTCAGTAGTTTTTACTTGACAGACTAACAAACATCCATCCATACTTACAAACTTTCACGTTTATAGTATTAGTAGGATGGTATCTATAAGATTTTCAATTCCGATCAAGTGCTCTTTAGAAAATAGTGGGCACAAAAAATACATGAGGAAATAGAACTACCTCTATATGAGGTTATCATCCGTCCGGATTTGTCCGGACATGCGTCAGACTTTTTATTCATACTAACAAGTGGGCAAACTAGCGTAAACCAATGACGCTTACAAGAGAAAAGGTATTATTACTCACGCGTTGCCGATCTTACCTAGTCTGAGATCTCAGGCTGAAATCTATAGAGCGTATTTAGACTTTGCTCAGACTTTACTTAGACAGAAGTTAATGCATGTAACGAAATTACAATTGGTGTTTTGACTTTGTCTGTCTTAGCTTATGCTAAGCATAATCTTAACTTCAAAAAGTCTATAAATACCAAATCAAAGTATAAGCTTAGCAGTTAGCATACACTTTTACGTAAGTAAAGTTTGAGCAAAGTCTAAGTACGCTCTATAGATCTCAGCCTTAGTCTGATGAGTTCTGGCGACCTTACACTTTGGTGACTTTACTCATATGCAGGATAACACCACACCAATACTACACTACCTGTAGCGTAGCTATTATTATGTAAGTCGTAATTGTCGAGTTGTTACAGAACGGATATACAACATGTAACGTAATTAACGCACACCCTCAAACACCCCAATTAGAATATTATGTTGTAATCATAATACATACCCTGAATTTTTAATTTAACATGTATATGCATTGTTATTTACTCAATTAATTTCTTAGAATAAAGTTTATTTTTCTTTATTTTGTATTGAATTATGGAATTTGTATGAATACAAATAAAACTGCGATTTTAAAACTCTTATTACTTGGATTTACGGTCCATTTCAATTTGTTTTGACCGTACAGGGTTAATATGACAATAATTTCCGTAGCTTTAATTCTATTGGAATATAAAATTACCTGTAATAAAAATGATATAAATCGATTCAGTAAACGATTCTGAACAAACTATTTTCAGGATGTGCTTTAATTAAGTTACATGTTGTATATGGATCACTGAAATAGTGATCCTGAGCTACCTTAACCACTCCATCTCACGTGCGTCCAGGTTAGTAGAACGTTAATTTTCGCGATACAATCTATATCAATAAATTGCCGAATATATGTACCTAAGCCGTATAACCGTAAGTACTTTTTATTCTGTGGTATACCTAACTTTAGAATGCCTGCAAGTATGCGGCAATATTTATATGTTGTTATTTTTTTTGCCAGGACAAGCTTTGTATGATAGAAAATGTTTAAAAAAAAAACATCAAATTAAAAAAAATATTTAATAGTCCCTATATTCAAAAATTGTAAAGGGAGAGAAGACCAATTAAAAGATCTAGGTTATATGAGTCATGGATGTTTTCTATGTATTTATCTATCTATATATATATAAGTATGTATATCGTCGCCTGGTACCCATAGTACAAGCTTTGCTTAGTTTGGAGCTAGGATGATCTGTGTTACGCCGTAGGCAGGAACCACCCAGTATGACGTTGCACGTAGGTGACGCAGAGGTCAGGGTGGGGCGGTGCATGAAGTACCTGGGCCTCACCCTAGACAGTCGATGGGGCTTCGAGGAGCACTTTGAGCGTCTGGCCCCCCCGAGTACGCCGGGTTACTGGCGTGTTACACCGGCTTTTGCCGAACCTTGGGAGTCCACGGGAAGAAGTTCGCCGCCTCTACGGAGGTGTCGTGCGATCCATGGCCCTTTACGGGGCACCTGTCTGGTATGAACGCTTGACGGGTGCTTCCCGCTGCAGAGCTATTCTAAATAGCCTGCAGCGTGTGGTGGCCATACGGATCGCACGAGGATACCGTACGGTATCTTTCGAGGCGGCGACACTTCTGGCGCGCCGTGGGAGGCGCGCCAGAAGTGTCGCCGCCTCATTTGATCTCCTGGCGGCTGTAGACGCGGCAGTTTTCGCTGAAATCCGCGTTCGCCAGGAGAATGGGGGGGCGCCAGAACAGACGCTCATTGAGTATAGACGGGATGTCCACCGGCAGGTACTAGTGCAGTGGCGCGCGCGGCTAGAGTTACGCTTAAACGCGCGCCAGCGTGCCGTCGGTGCCATCCTGCCTCACCTCGAGGCCTGGTTGGGAAGAAGGAGTGGTTGCGTCACCTACAGACTGACCCAGATACTCACCGGACACGGGTGTTTCGGTGAGTATCTGAGTCGGATCGGCCGAGAAGCGACAACAGACTGTCACCATTGCGAAAGCGACCTTGACTCTGCCCAGCACACGCTGGAGGAGTGCCCGGCCTGGGAGGCCGAGAGACGAGTCCTGGTCGCTGTGATCGGACGGGATCTTTCGCCGCCAGCAGTCGTTTATGCGATGCTGGCTGGCGACTCCACCAAATGGGACGCCGTGGTTTCCTTCTGTGAAGCAGTCATGCTCCAGAAGGAGGCCGCCGAGCGGGATCGGGAGCGAGCCGATCCCGCTCGCAGACGGAGGAGGCGCGGGGTGGCGGCGGCAGCCGGTAGCCCAACTCTCCTCGGGGCTGCGGTGGCAGTATGAGAAGTGTCCTCTACTGCCACCACGTGAAAGCAGCTCCGGGAAGACAGCGATCTGTTTGTGGCGCAGTCGCTGTGCCGGACTGGCAGGAGTCGGCAATACGGGAGGGAAATCCATAGCCCTCCCAGGGTACGTGTCCCGACCATCTGGGACATGGCGCAAATGGGGAGCACCGGAGCAGCATACCCGCGTTCCCGGGGCTCCCCTTATCAGGCGCCAAGAGAAGTCCACGGCAGGTTAGGTTTAGTCGGTGCGAGTCCGACTTACCCACCCGCAGACACTTTTTGCGGGTGGCATGCGTGGGCATTCCTCCTGCCTAATAAAAAAAAATAAAAAAAAAAAAGGATGATCTGTGTGACATTGTACCCAGATATTATTATTATTATTATATACCAATCTATGTTTTATTCTAATACAACACCCGTGCTAGTTTATTAAATCCCTGTATCGCGGCGACTGTACTCCCTCTAAACGGTTGCACCGATCTTTGTTGCGGCGTGGAGTTATTGGAGGTCGTTGTAATTGGGGTTTGAAATGAATAGACTCGAATGTCTGGACTAGCCGATTTACTTTTACTGAAGGTAGGTACATATACAGAACAGATAAGAGTAACGTGTGCCGCCGTCGATGATAGGAAACGAGTGAGGTGCGCGTCGCCGGTAGCCCATGAATTCGCCAATGAATAGACACGGACAGGTGTGAAGTTGCCGAGGAGACTATCGCGCCGACATGTCGCCCCTCATTGAAGCTCTTCTATCTTGATGTTTTTTATTGTACGGGTTTGTGTATTTCCCTCAATATTTTAATTTACAATTGGCCCCAGTAGGTGGTGTTAATATAAGCCTATATTAACGCCACCTAGTGGGGCCACGGTTCAAGGTTAACAACCAAATTACTACAAAACACATGTGTATTTTAAGGCTAAAAGAAGCCTCAGAGCAATACAATGACTGTCAATAGTTACTTACAAAGCAATTAAGTGGCTATAAATTTTTATTACTTTCTCGTTTCGAAATGGTCAACCTACTTAGAAATGGCAAAAACTAAAATAGACATGAAAGAAAATAGTTTCATCCTAAGTACACAGCGACCTAAAAGACAAAGTTTTCCAGGCGGTAAAGTAGACGAGTCTACGAAGCTATGTTAGCGTAAAGTTAAGACCTTACATACACTTGGCAGGGATAACTTCGACTGTCGAAGGCTAAGTTTTGCTAATAACAATCAGAACTAATCGTTGGTACTGATATTATATAAAAGGTTGTCCATTAGCTAGGTGCTAAAGTATTGATTTGGTATAATTGGATCACAAACTTTGGTACCTAGGTACAATCGACGCCTAATGGGTGGATAAGCTTTGAACTTAACATCCTTTATTTTAGCACGCCTAGCAAACCCAACTTTTGTTTAATATATGATGTGGTTACGTGTCCAAGTTACAATATTACCTCAGAATAAATCCTACTAATATTACAAAGGCGAAAGTTTGTGAGTGTGTATGTTTTTTACTTCTTCACGGCGAAACGGCTGGAGCGATTTTAATAAAATTTGGTATAGAGTTAGCTGACACCCTGGATTAACACAAAGGCTATAAATTTATAAAGTTTAACGTGGGTAAAACCACGGGGCACATCTAGTTATAAATAAATATCTTGGGAAGACTAACGGACTGCCATCTGATCTCAAACTAGACAGAGCCTTATAAAGCAGGGGGAAAGCCTACGCATGGCACCCGCAAAAAGTTTCTGCGGTAAGTATGTCGGACTCGCACCGACGAAACCTAATCTGCCGTGGACATCTTCTAGCGCCTGAGGGAAGGGGACAGGGACGCGGGTACGCTGTTCCGGTGCCCCATTTGCACCATGTCCTAGGTGGTCGAGATAAGTACCCTGGGAGGTCTCTATTTTCTCATCTCGAATTAAACTTTTAATTTATATACCGAAACTTATATATTCCTAATTACATGCATATTATAGATAAATAACACCCAGGCACAGAACAAATAATCATGGTCATCACAAAGATCTGTCCTGAGTGGGGATGGAATCCACAAAATCTGGTTAGCAGAATCACTAGACCAAAAGAAGAGTCATAGTCATTATATTGCTATGGTGGTATAATAAAATAATAACAAACTGTTTTAGTGGTATTACTTCAGTATTATTCAGACAGACGGTCACCGTAGCGTAGTTGGTAGTGCTCCTGCCTACGAAGCTGGTGGTCCTGGGTTCGAATCCCGGTAAGTGCAAATATTTGTGTGATGAGCACGAATATTTGTTTCGGAGTCATGTATGTTTTCTATGTATTTAAGTATTTATCTATCTATATAAGTATGTATATCGTCGCCTGGTACCCATAGTACAAGCTTTGCTTAGTTTAGGGCTAGGGTGATCTGTGTGACATTGTCCCTAGATATTATTATTATTATTGGAACGAAGTTCCTTATCGCGTGTTGTGAAAGGGGGCTAGACGGAAAACATTCTTACGAAAAGTTGTCACGACACTTTTTGCAGCTGTGCGGCGTGCGCATGTTTCTCTGTCTGTCTCTCTCTCTCTCACTCTCTTATAGAAAGCAAGCCACATATTTTCATTTCTATTTCGCATTGAACAGTGTGGTGTCGCGACGATTATTTTTGTTGAGTGTATACAGGTTTTTTGTACATAATAAATAATAAGAAATAACTTCGTTCCATCCGGGACACCTATCAAGTTTTTATTGTGAATTTTCGTTCGTTCAAAAAGTGATGGTCTCAAACAACGCCGCTATAGGCAATGAAAGTACGGCCAAATTAAATTTCTGTTCAATAGGTAATAACATTCTATTGCACAGTAATTACTATAAGCGTTAGCCATTATAGCGCTTTATTTAAGCTTGGAGACGGATACTGGTTTCCAAGACATCTTTTTGGCGTGTTTACTTGGAGGGTCTCCCTCTGACCAGATATCTACTATTCATAAATCAACGAATGCTATGACATAATCATGAAGCATATAATTAAAGAACGACAAAAGTAGACTATCATCGTCATCTGTAGGTCTTGGGCAAGAATTTTATAAACTCACTATTTCATAGCTTGTCGCTAAGGAGTAAACGAGATAAGAATATGATGTCACGTTTCTCCTACATATGATAGTCTTAAAACACTATCGACTCACTTAACGGCAATGTAAAATTCTGATCTGTCTTAATTTTCCTTTGTGCAACAGGCAACTTACAACCCATGCTGGTGCTGCTGGACAGCAGACGTACACGGACCCCGAAGAATAATCGGACAGATTTAGACATTATTGTTCTAACAAGGTTAAGAGCACAGTAGAAAAAATATTGAAAATAAGGCTCTCTAAATTTTCTGCAACCCTAATCGCCATCCAAACGGTTTCCTGAATGTTTTTATATTTGCATTTCGCCACCGAATAATAAATTCGCAATAAAGCACCAAGTAATTGAATATAACAAAAAGATACAGAAAATATCCTACCCTAAACTTGTGATTAGGCCGCCATTTGTACTGTAATAATTTGTATATGTTGTCAGTTTGTATTGTTTCTTGAGGTGTACAATAAAGAGTTTTATCTATCTATATTTCTATCTAAACCGGCGAGCATAAATGAAGAATATAATGACGAATGAGTAAACGAGGCAAAAGAGGTGTGCAAAGATCGTGACAAGTAATGGAAATCCATTGTCTCTGCCAACCCATCTGGGAAAAGGCGTGAGTCTATGTATGTATGCAGAAAGTACCGCATATAGGCAAATATATCACGACACGAAATAACTGAATATAGTTAACAACTTATGTAGCCTATATAATCACATCCACCAAACTGTTCGGATTTTCATCGAGGACATGATAATTTTATTTACAAAATAAAAAACTAAGTAATCGAATTTTGGAATGACATGAGCAGAAACTTTATTTAAATTTATATATTTTGTAAAATATTAAAACACCTACTGAATGAATGAACGTCGTCAATTATTACCTTGCTTAGAAAAATATCGTGCTTATGCTGTTCTTTAAAACCAACTACTTTAATCTATACTGGTAATCATCTTAACATGAAACTTAAATTTATGATCCGAGCCATGCCATCTTTTTGTGAACATAAAGAACCAATGTGTACATAAACCTGAAAAAAAATTACAGATCCTCTGGCCCCACGAATAACCAATATATAAATAAGGTAGTTATTATATAATATGAAGACTGCGGGAAAATTTCCACCATTAAAATCCCGCACAGCCCTATCTATATAGAGGTAATAGATAGCTGTGAAGTGAAGCACCACTTAAACTGAACGATTGCTTAGAAAATGAATTCCTCCATTTTGTGAAGCGATAAATCAGTTAACTCATATCAGCGAAGCACTCAATCCGTTTTATTATAAGAGTGTTAGACGAGTAACTTATAATACCTTGAGAGATTAAACTATGTAAGTACTTGGAAATTGTTGATAGATAGTTTGAAGTGTAGTTTGTAGTTACAAACAAGGCCGGTCCAGGGATAAATCAAGTTGAGGAATTACTTTTGATGGATTGAGGCGTCAAGTCTCGGCCATAACGAAAGGAGTACGTCAAAATTAGAGGGGTTTCGAAGTGACAGAAAAAGGCGCTTAACAAGGAATTGTATTATTCAAATTAAATTTTCATATTTATTAGCCAGGAACCTGCGGCGAGATTAAGCACATAGGCGCGGTGGTAGTTAAAAATAGGCATTCTCCTAAGTTAAGTTGCCAGTCCCGATTTTATTCATTAGACAACTGTCGTTAAGCCATGTCATGCCTACTAGGCGGCTTCAACAACTCACACACAAGGGGAAAACACTGTCAACACCAAAAAGTACGAGCGTATCTTCATAACATAATTACAAAAAAGTTTTGTTTTAAGAATATTCCTTCTCAGGAACTATTTTTTCATCTTCGGTGGAAAACACAACCACGGTTAGTGTAATTATTATAATATTATCCATTTCTAATCAAATATGATTAATCACGATTTCAGGAGTTTGAAGATAAAGGTTGCCTTAGAATATTTGGTCGTAGAAGCTTTAACGTATTAGCGGGTTTACGCAGTTTTCGAGGTCCTAAGTTGAAATCTCCCGTCGGGCCCAGAAATGTAATTATAGTCTATAGGTTACACCCCCGTAGCTTGAACAGAATGTAAAGCCGTCAGTAGTGATGGATAACCGTCCTGAAGAAGAGAATTTAGAGTCCGACTGTGTCGGCGCTTACGTTTACACCGCCTTAGCCATCGCGCCGTAGGTACCCACAATTCGGCTATTAATGATATATATCTATATACTATTTAACTAACAATTGGAACGTACCTTTTCGTTGATAATACAGTCGAGGTCTTCCTGGCTGGGCGAGCCGAGAACTCCGAGGATATGGTTCAACTGGTCCAGGTAATGCTTGCCGGGGAATATCGGCCGGTTCGACAGCATCTCCGCGAGGATACATCCCACTGACCAGATGTCTATTGACTTGGTGTAGCCCTATGAACAAATGTAAATAGGTTGAAATCTTTAGCATTATATGTAGCTGACAAAAATACACCACTTTCATATTAAATTTTACACTGTTAAAGTCTAAAAACATGTCGTCGTTTTGTGCGTGCTACGGAACGCGCTTTATCTACGTTGCTACACTAGAAAAGTTACATGTATGTTTGAAGGACTTTTCCTTCCGTAAAAAGCGCGTCATCTGTGTATTTAATACTCACAAACGACGTGGATTAAACGTAATTAAAACGCGCTGCAACATTTTTTTGCAAAAAATAAATATAACTTTTCAAGTTTAGCAGGTTCATTCCCCGAATTAAATTGGATAGATTCCATTTAAATTAGAACATGTATAAATCAGAAATCTACCCATGTGAAATCTGGTCATGTTTACATACATCTAAAATGTGTCCATGCTTATATTATAACTATATACATGACGATATCTGAAACCTGCTCAGCGTACAGCCAAAATCTTCCCAATGCGAGCTATTTATTATTATTGTTGTTTGGTTGACGCAAAAGAATGTCACCACCGTATTTCATCCCGTAGGTGGTAGAAATCGACCCGCAAAAATATCTCCCAGAGAACTGCCAGCAGCGTCTCTATGTGTTGCCTACTACGACTATCATACTGCGATCCAACCCGTCAGCCAAGCGTGGCGATTATGGCATATTCCTCCAAATAATAGACATAACTCCTTTCGTGGAAATCTTTTGGGAAGGCTTTAGCCCAGAAGTAGACTTAAGTCGGCTGACAAGATGATAAAGATTTGTATATTTAAAAAAAATATGAAATGTTTTCAGCTTTAAGCCCTAAATATTACCTAAGGTCAACGACGAAATGAGCCCCAAAACACGACTGCTTCTAGGCGGTGATTGACAAAATGAATGGAAATTATGACATTTTCCACAATGAACGGTTATAAGTGGGCAACATTTTATGGTTCGTCGCCTTTCGACCCTTCTGTGAATATTTTATGCAAAAATATACAGTTTTATGTGCAATTTAAAACAATTTCCCTGGTATTTGGCTCACAAAATTTCTAAGACAAAAGTATTTTTCACTTCCTCATTGTTTGTTCCTATAACAAAGAATGGCAAACATGCAAAATGAATTTAATGTCGGAAAATGAAAAATTACTTTTATTTCACTATTCAGAATTTTAAACTGATATAAAGACATAGCAAATATATCTAATTATTATTAGACCTGTAGTTTTGAATCATTGTACGATCAGTTCCATTAGTAACTACAAATAAAAGTTATATATACAAGGCCTACCATAAATATAGAACGAAAGGATTCAATTATCTATACATATAATAAAATCGTAGGAAAGTCAAAACTGTACATTGAGTATTTTTTTAAAAGGATACTTGGGACGTGATCTACAATCGATTATTTGTAGCATTTCATAAATCGGTTTCTAGATGTAGGTATCTTAGACACAAAGGAGCGATTATATTACTCATAAGAAACAAATTTGAGGTAAGGCAGATTGCGAGTCAAAGCCCACTATTATATTATCACCATGGTGTATACTCAGTTGTATAAAATGCCTAAACCATATGGTTTGCTGTTGAGACTGGGTTGTCAGTCATAGGAATTTTCAATTTGCGATGTGTTTTTTTTTTCAATCACACGTCGTATCGCAGTTACCGCTGCATACGAAGTATGGAAACCCAGGCTTATACACGCGAGTGAAATACACCGGTTGAAGAAAATTACGTAACATAACAATAACACCGTTTTATCTACCAGACAAAAAGAAAGCTGAAAAGATAAGAATGTTTCATCGTCCTCCAAGTTTCATCCCGTCCTCCGTCCAAGTTTTATCCCGCTTTTCAAGCGCGTACGCTGAATACAGAGACACACACGATTACAATCAGAAAGGAGGTTACTGTTATTGAATCATAAAAGTCTCACAATCTCTTGTAACTGAATCCCCACCAAGCGAAAAGCATTCAAAGAGCTTATGGTATTGACTGAGTGGGTAGCGGGCGGCGGGGCGTAAAGCGATGCGCGGATTTATTTTTGGGACTAAATATAAATTGTATTATTACCATGAAAATGTTTTTAATTATCCCAATTTAATTGCGCTAAACCTATTTTGGTAGGTACTAATGTCCCCCGTGCCTACTAGGTTTTTGTTTAACGCCTTAACAACTCAACCGATCATGAAAGGAGACGGGGATTTCTGGGCCTGACTGTAATAAGTTGGGATATGGTTTAAAAAAGCGTTATATTTAAACTGTAAAAAATAGACCCAATTTACAATCTGGAAAACGAAAAATTACAAAATAAGTTTAAGTCACGAATTAAATTGGTTGTTGATTACTATAATCGATTAACGTTAATGAGTTCTAACAATGTAATATAAATCCTCTTGCACCAGACACGATGTGACCGATTTAATCATAATAATTATTAAATACATTAACATAATGTCAACAATAAAAAATTAAATATCAACAAAATAAATAGAAATCTTAGTATCGGTTATCGTTCAAATCGATTTATTAGTTATTGGCAACTATATTTTTAATCTATGCTGACAGTGACTGGTGACAGATTTTGAATCCTAATCTATGATCGGTCACTCGTTTTTCGTATCGTTTAGTGCGTGTGTAATTTGAGTATATTTTATTGTTTTGTTTATATATATCCCTCGACAACTGCATTCGCTCTACGGACTTCTGATATTGCTTAACGTGTACGACTTTTGCTAACATACTGGACACGGATAACTATTAAATAGCAATCGCCCTTAAAAATCAGCTGTTTAGTATAGGTTGGTACATAACCTCTCTATTAAGACTAAATCTTTTATAACTCTGCTCATAGATTGAATAAATCCATGGTTTTTTTAGTGATTGGCTGATAATTTATAGACCCATTAATTGACACCACTTTTATCTTTTTACATCCGGGCCCAATATTGTATGAAAACGTATCCGTCTCCTTTTGCACATACGTTGTTCGGGGTACAGAAAAGGACATCGGGTAAGTTTTCTCCAGAAAAAGGAAAGTTCCCAAGGGATAGAAAATTAACTTTTAGACGGCGACATAATTTACGTGAGCAAAGCCGCGGGCAGAAGCTACTATCTTTTAGAATTCCTTATAACACGCCTTAATTACCAGTAAAAATCCCGTCAAATACAGTCCCGCCGCCGTTTTGGCTGGAGAAAATTTACAAAAGGGCAAAAAAAAATTACGATAAATTACAATATTTGAGCTGAAGTACTTATTTCCCAAAACGAACATAGTTGGAAATTGGAGCTTTTTTGCGTTTACCAAAGGGAATCAATAGGTTTACAACTAATCAATTGAAGCCTTTATAATACGTATTATTTTAACATCATGTATCCTTCAATTTGGTTGGTTACAACTATTTACCCGATAAACCAATTTGAAGGTTACACTTCCATAATATGTTTTGCAAAAACTAAAACTTTATTTACACTATTCATACTAATTAAATTTGTTTCAGTATAAAGTGTTATGACAAAGGTTATGAAAACGATTGAAATGTAAACCTAGTGAGGGTTAAAGCCATCTAGCAAAAAAAACTATGATCTAAATAGCCCGCGCCCTTTTTTATATCAGTAATCGCATACTCCACTCCCTGCCCTAGGCTGTTATGTACCTTCAATTTACAATAACAATTTAAAACAAATTGGTAATATCCAGTGGAATCATCTCTGAGTTGTAATTTTCGGTCTATCGCTATAGTTGATATACCTACCTGTTGTTGTCTGTTGTCTTTATATAGGTACATCTCTTAGGCACCCCGCGGTTACTGTCTAGAAAACGTATGTAAGGTTAAATTGTAGCCACGTCTAGTACAAATATAATCCTAAGTAAATACGCGAACAGGGGATGGCACTTTATAGATACGAATGTTAAAAATAACCCGTTGACCTGAAAATTGTTTGTTTCAAAGAATACTAGTCGCACCGCTACGCTGCCTGTACACTTAAGCGGATTATACAACGTGGTTCTACCCTTATAGCTATGCCTTAACTCTATCTAGGTTGACAATGAAAATATACTTATTTATGAATTATTCATATAGCATATACATTAAATAATATCACAAGTATTTTACGTATGTACGCAGTCGAGTTCCACATTATCATAGCAATAAATTGTAAAAGTTAGGTTTAGCAATGTGGTATTGATGTGAGGCCTAGGCTTTGTACTATATATTAATTTTTTTTTACTCATTGAGGAAGCCATGAGGTTTTGTCTATGTTTAAGTCACAATCACGGTTTTTGTCAATCAAAACACATGATATTTAACATCAAAAGATGATGCCTTTCATGTAAGGAATAGTTGTTATCTTCTATATGCACATAAACTATTCATTATAATAGTAATTTATATTTCTATACACATGGGAAGCCCGTCGGGTCACTAGTTAATTATATCCAACATATGTTTGTTAATGAGTAAAGTATAGTAATAATGGGTGATCGTATCACCCATGATTAATACTCATGGGTACCACCTTAGTGATTAGAAAATGCAATATATGCTTTCGACTAACGTGTGCGAGGGCTTCACAAATATAAGCTAGAATAAATGATAAAATAAACTAAATTATATTTATTCGGGACTCTGTATTCACATACTTGTCAGAGTCCCAAAGTAAAATTTAATTCTAAAAAAAATATTATTTGCGTTAGCCGATAACCTAGCCTATCCTAGTTTTGCTACAAAGATGTTAAACACGTATGACACATAGTACCCCTCTATCGAAACATTAAAACTACCATATACGATACGTTCTTATACTAAATATATTTTTGTTGAAAACATGACATTTATTTCTAAAATGCGACATACTGACTGTAGATTACGTCATACTCTATGATACTCGCTAGATTATGACGCATCATACGGTACCTTTATTATCATGTTACACAGATTAGGCGATTGGATAAAACAAAGGAACACAACCACCCACACACAATATTCAAGACTTTTCTCTTGCGACTTTATCCGCGTAGATCGAACAATATTATCCGTAGTCTTTTAAAAAAATATATAACCTAGTACTAGAATTAAAAAAAATGAAAGTACTGTCTAATTTTGTATTCATTTTGATAAAATAATAAATAAATAAAATAAAATAAAAAAGGTTTTTATTCACGTAGACTTTAAAAAAGCGCTTGTAAATAGTCAGAACATGTTTGTAGTAATACAGTTATTATTTCTAGTTACATATTACATATATTTAGGTACACGGAATGTTAAAACATTTATACAATTAATTTTATAATGGTAGTGACATTTAGCTAGCTTGTATTAAGTTATTGTCAAGGAGATTATGTTTAGTTGAAGTTTATAATATTATGTATTGAAATTTATATTTTACTACATATTGTCTGAATGGTTCTGTCTATATTAAGGTATGAATTCAGTATTATTATTATAACGGACCTTGTGTTTAAAACGACGGTCGCGCTTTAATGCTACCACTGGATCCAATGCGCCCCAACTGAGAAGACCCAGCGAAACAAACTCAGCAGGTTCATCTACTACCGGTTTCAACACGGCCCCGTTGCGACGGTTCGGCGAAACATACTCAAGCGGGCATGAACACGGGATTTGGTCCACTTAAAGTAATTATTTAGTAGGCAAACACAATATCTGCTCGATCGGTTGTCTGAATGTATATTAATTTAGATTATATTTAGGAAACAAAAGAAAAACATCGAAACACCAACATTATTCATTTTGAGACAGAGTCAATAAATTTAAATTTAGTATATATTAGCAATCATATTACAGATAGTCACAGATAGTTCACACAACTCAACAAATTAGTCATGTCTATATGGCTACAAGATCTCCAGCGAGAAATGTGCAGGTAAGTGGTGAGCGCCAGGCGTCCTTGTCATCGATGTACTCTTTAGTGGTATAATAACCCCTAGCCATAAGTACATGTTTAATATGTGTCTTGAAACTTGTGTCAGGCAGATCAGTAATATGAGTAGGAAGCTAGTTATAAAACCTAATACAATTTTCTAAAAATGATTTATTTGTTTTGCTGACTCGAAAGCCTGGTATTGCAAGTTTGTCTTTATTCCTAGTATTAATGTTATGCAGTTCACTTTTTTTTCTATAGTTATTAATATTTTTTCTTACATACAATATATTCTGGTATATATACTCAGATGGCACCGTTAGTATATTTACTTCTTTAAACAAAGTTCGCAAAGATTCGCGACTACCTAACCCATAAATGGCTCTGACTGCTCCTTTTTGTAAAATGAAAATAGTACTTATGTCAGCTGCCGAACCCCACAGCAGAATGCCATAGGACATAATACTATGGAAGTACGCGAAATATACCAATCTGGCAGTTTGTTCATCTGACAATTGTCGTATTTTCCAAACGTCATGGGAAGCCGAACTCAATTTAGCTGCTAGCTTTTCAATCTGAGGAGCCCATTGTAATTTTGCGTCTAGTGTCAATCCCAGAAATACGGTCGACGGAACTAAATTTAAAAATTTCCTCATTTAATGCAACTGTTGGTATAACCTGTCTCACATTTGGTAATGAGAATTTGATACATTTTGTTTTCCCTGCATTTAATAAGAGGTGATATATCCAAGTACCCACAGTTATCTAATTTTTTGCATTTTATTTTGCATAATAAATCTTCATTCCATATATAACATACAAAAAAGCGGAATTTCTACAAACTACGATTTTTTTAAATTCTTGATTTAATGGTCTGTCACGGCAATGGCTTTTTACATTTAATAACAATTTAATTAGTTTTTATTTAGTCCTCAAAATTTAACTTTAGTTGATTAAAATGAAACTAAAACTTGCAGTGTTTTATTTCACCTTTTTGTTTCAAACTAGCGTATATGTAATTAAAAACTTTATTCGCCACAATGGATTTCGCTGCGGTGTCATTCGACTTCGTGTGTTTCACTTCAATAAGTTTTCGCTACCAAATACCTCGTGGTACCTTCGTACCCCGCTGAAATATTTTCGCCACAACGTGTGTCGCTATAGCAACATTCGAAACTACGTAGCGGACCCGTTACAGCATGTCTCTTTATAGAAATGAGTACAACATAAATAATAAATACCATAGGATGCTTAAATACCACAATCAATGAGTAAAACTAAACAAGTTGTAGAATGTTAGTTGCAAACAAATAACGGGATTTTTTAAAGTCTAATATGCGTTTTCTAATTTCGTGGGGTTACGAAGGGGCCGCTGTTAAACCTCCTTGACATGGACCAGGTAAAGCTCTCGGTTCTGCGCCTGATCAAATCGGAAATCGGCTAACTTGAGTTAGCGTGTAGACTGCACCAGTATTTTCGTATACAATTGTGTACTACCCTACTTCGTCTCAACGTCTGCGCGGTTGGCTAGAGCACCTTAAGATAGGGCGCCATGGCGCGAAATGCGGCCATGAATACTAAATACGAATACAGTCAAAATCATCAACTGCTACCCGCCTTCACCATCGGCGGGCAAAAGGACAATAACATTAAATTTACACTATCCAGTAGTAATAAAGCCGTATTTTTACAATCAATATGCGATTGGCTTTTTGATGGACCGGTTGGCGTGGATGGTAAATGCTTGCCTTTCGCGCCGCAGGTCGTGGGTTCGATTCCCACCCAGGACAGATATTTGTGTGCATGAACATATTATCTGTTTGTCCTGAGTCTGGGTGTAACTATATATTTACAAAAGAACAGTAGCATAGGTAATATATCTGGTTTCCATAGTACAAGCCCTGCTTAGTTTGGGATCAGATGTATATTATTAAATGTTATTCAGTATATTATATTTGTTTAGTTTTAGTTTATTTTTATTTCAGTATATTATTATTATTTGGCGGAAATTAACTAGAAACCTATAATATCTATTTGTAGTTTTCTATATAAATAGCGCTCCGAATCGCATGAGAGAATACCGAACTTAGTTTTTCTTTACTACGTTTATTTTGGTACGGTACTATTATTCTCATCATTAATTTCCGAGAAAGCACTATTGTTAGAGTTATGTAAGATATTACATAGTTATAAGTAATGAATTGCCTAGGAATAAGCAGCACTGTTTGAGTATTAAAGGGATATTAATCTAAACATATGTATGTATAGAAATAAAGGTTCATTCACTGACTGTTTAATCCACGCCCACACACATCACATCCACAGAAATCTTAGATCTTGATAGAATTTTTACACAAAGGTCTCTTTTATAATAGAGACGGCCGTATGGGTTTCTATTTAAGATTATAGAAGTCTTGGGTTGGGAATAAAATGATCTTCGTTTGAAATCCACATTAAAGGGTGGTGAGTAGCGTCGGAGAAAGCAGGAATTTCTTTCCAATAACGTTGTTTTTTTTTCAATGATTCTAGAAGCTTGGCTGTGTATTACATGTGTTTATTTTTTCAATAAAATCTCAAGAAACCGAAGAATACGAAAGGAACGGGATATAATAAAGAGTTCATATCAACTGTCTGTAAGGGAAAAGTTCAAAGAGGTTAACATTCTAACTGTACATAAAAATATCGATTCCTTCTGTAAAAGGAGCGATACACATAATGTAAATACTAGATATAAGAATAATCTCATATTGCATACTACACGTCTCCACAAAATCAGTAACTCTTTTGAATGTATAATATGTCTACGAATAAGTTTAAAAGATTTCTGATTATTTACGTGACAAAAGTCCTTGTGATTGAGTCAACACACATGATTGTAATTAATCTTAAGTATATTTTATTTTTTAAAAACGGATTCCTACTGAGTTTTCTGGTAGTGTTTCTCACTAGCTGCCACGTCATGCACTGCACGGTAGGGTAAAAAAATTACGATTCCACATATATGTAATTTTTTTACGGAATAAATGATTTTTGACTTTGACACTATTCAAACGTCACAAAAAGCTTTTTTCGTTTAAAAACTAAATAAAAAATTAAGTTGTGTCTTGAGAAAGTACGGTCAACCAAAAACATTTAAAGCTAAAGCAAAATTTTAAATCAACTTTTTGTCAACTTGAACTTCTTTTTTGGGATTGGGACTACAAGAGTCCCAAAATTATGGAATTTATGGAATTCGGACCGCGGATACGGCCCCAAAAACCCCATGACCCACATGAAAGTAGTAGCTGGCAAAAGCTAGAAGGGTCTTGGTGCCTTTTGTAGTCGTTAGACAGTAGTCTAAAATCTATATCCGAAACTAACTTGAACTCTACCGTAAAGTTCTCCTTAACTTAAGTGTTGTGCGCTTGTCGATGTAGTCCTTGACTTCTTTGGAAGCCTCCATTTTCACAACTTCCTTCACCCGGTGCATAGGTATAGGCATATACCATAAAGTATTTCACGTAAATATAAGGTTTGTTCGTTAAATTTTCGATTGCCTCTGATTACAATCCTGATTTCTTGTATCTTTAAGAATTTTTACTATTAGCGTGATCTAATAACGATTCCAAAAGCACAAAAAACCTTACCTTTACAATTTGAGCATATACTCAGAATTCTTGTAGAAGTTATTTTAAGGCATTCTGTAAATAGAAATACCCTATAAATGTATCTATTTTACTCCCGCCGTTTATAGAATCATTCTCCTCGAAAGTGAAAGTTTAGGCGGAAAAGATGGGTTTATTTTTCTTTCAACTCTATAAATAAACACTTATAGCAACGATGTTTCAATTTCCAATTCCAATACAATCCATCTTTATTGAAGTTATACTTCTTTTGGCGCGATGGAGAAAAATGATGAGAGTGAATTTTTACAATGCGCGCGCACACCGACACCAAAAAATTTAACAGCATGAAGTTAGTTCTAGGTGGTATGAAAATTGATAACTATGTTCAAGTTGTATATTCAGAAGTATAACCAGGGCCCCTTCACTCGGCCGTACCTACGGTGATAAGTACCTACACTTTCACGCGCCTCTGAAGTGGCGTGCGCCAGTCGGTTGTCACCGCTCGCGCGCACAGCCACGGATTAAAAGACTACTTAATTACTATAAATATTTAACAGAAAAAAGGTCTCATCACAAATCTGGTGCTAGATATTGTTCATTTGACGGATGTCTGTCGAAAAAAGGAGACAAGGGTTTATCATTTTTTACATTACCTAAAGATGTAGAAAGGTTAGTTCAAATTATTCTTTTAAATACCTACCAAAGTAGCTTTGTAGGTGTTGATTATTTCTAATTAGAATACAAATAAAGTGTTTTTAGTCGTATATACTCTAGTTTTAACATTTTTGTTGACCAAGATAGTTTTTTAAAGAATTAGTACGGGAAAAATAATTACGAGAGCAACTTGAAAATGTGTTTTTTTGTTTGTCGAGATATCTTAACTATTTTGGTGTCAAATGAAAGATCTAGGCCTAAAACCATTTTATCCATTTGAGTCATGTCAATCGGTCCACGCGTTTAGGAGATATTTATAAATTAGCATAGTGAAAATGTAAACAACCAGAATTTTTACTTTTTCTCGTCTACGAACTTTTAAGTACTGCAAAATGTGAATATTTTATGATGTTTACCCCATTATAAAAGCCAAAATTTGTAAGGTGTAGATGATAAATAGAATTTAGTTGGGTTCACTTCATACAAAAGTTCGTTACAAAATGGTACAGACTGCAAAAAATATCCAAAAATTAGATGCACTTTTTCTAACCTGAGTTCATATTTTTATACGAACTCACTCTTTGTTGGTCTGGCGGTAGCGTGTTCAACCGCAGAAAATGAAATCTTGGGTTCAAACCCGGGTCGGGCCAAAAAGTGATTTTGGGATTATATAGACGATTAATAGGTATCATAGTAACAGCGGCAAGCCGGTAACCCTACGCCAGTACACTCCGAGTCATACAGAGACAGTGTAATGTGTTAGAAGAGAGCGGCAGCGTTTAGGTGAATATCGCGGTAGGCACTGAGCGCGAATGTAAGCTGAATTGCACTTAGTTGCTTAGTAGCAAGAGTCGCTATTTCTATAAATTGTTGCGCGAAGAGCCGGTTCTGTACGTAAGTACTCTTTATTCTGTGGTATAACTTCTAACGCGTGTACATAAGTACACACAAGTTTTTTTTTTTGTTAACGTCTATAATAATTGGCCTTGCCTTTAACTATAAACTTCCTTGCTTGGTAAGAGAAACCTACAGAAGGTGGCTGCTAATTAGGTATTGCAATCCCGCACTGATTCCAATCTTGCGGGATTTTTGCTGGATTGACTTCATTACAGCGGGATCCCGCGTGGTTTATAGTTTTTTTTATATCAACTTTATTATAATCAATTTTTAATTAAAAATACAAATATCAACAACGCCTTCTTACTATTAATTGGCTAAAAATTTCACCAGTTCGGCTACTTTAGTAAAAGAAATCTAGAAACATAAAAAAATAACAATATAATCAGTCACTTCTCTTAAAAAGAATACAAATGGCATCAATGGTATCATCTCCCAACCTATTTCTTATACATATGTAGCCAGCGGCCGATAAAGCTCTTTCTGCCTCTACACTTGTTGGCTTGATAGTTAATAAATAATACTTTCCCCGTAAAGTACGTTGCGGAGCAGATTGATGGCGCCCTTTTTTTTAACCGCAACAGCTGACGCTCGCAGATTTAGAAATCCGCTTTGCTGTTTTGCAATCCGTACTGCTAATTATAACAAAGAATGAAAGTACGCCAGTTATTTGTACACGTTATTGGTTACAACGTTTATATTACGATTAAAGACGGTTGAATTTAATTTTTGAAACTGACGGCAACTCTACAGATTCTCGTAATTTGAACTCTACTAGTTTTTAGTACAATAACTAGAATTTTGCCTTTATAAAAACTTCGTATATTTTATATGTTTGTATATTTGTTCGAAAAATAACTTGACCTTTGACTGATCATATATGTAGAGTACAAGAATAAAGACCTCTAGTAACTTATCAACACTATGGTCCCGGGATCACTTATTTCTAACGTAGTAACAACTGTAGCGACCGAAGTGAAGCCAGATTGATCGCTAGTTAAACACAACTATTCATAAGCCATCCATCGCGCGCACTAACGAGTAATCATGAAAGGGGGTACAGTAAAATGACAGTGAATAATGACAAAAACATAACGGGGACAAAGGGAGAGAACTTAATAATAGAGCTATTGTACTGTTCCGTATCTGCCAACAACTAAAGAACATTAAGTGCTTTTACAAACAGGCGCCGACCTTGATTAAAGAGACATAGATAAGGCAAAGGAACTTATCAGCTCCTTGACATTTTTATTTGTCTAGTCAACCGCAGATAATGAGTTCCTGGGTTCAAATGCCGGGTTGGGCCAAAAAGTGATTTTGCGATGTATCCGTAAAAAAATCTCAATTAGCCTTTATAGGTAAGCAAATACCTTGCTTGACACCTCGCCGAGTAGCTATACTGGCTTCAGTAACATTTAAGACCACAACATTAACATATAAACCTATTACCTGAAGTTTTTATTATAAGTTTTTATTTATTTTGTGAATTGATAAATAGCGGTTCTCTGTGGTGATGTGTATGCTCATCCTGCTTTAAAACCTATTGAGTGCATAACGCCTATTATTACGGAGATCTAAAGCTTCCTACAATGGATAAAAATGTGACAAGTAACCCACAGACTCCACACAACAGTTCAACGTTTACACCAAGCAGCTATGTAAACACCGAGCGTGGTAGTCATCGAAATGTAAGGGAAGTTGTGAGTGTGAACATTGAGAGCAGACTTTTGGAGGAGATTCAAAATATGCGTCTCGAGTTTTTATCACAGTTCGAGAACCAACGAACGGAATATGGATTACTGCAAAGTAAATTTAATAACATTGAAACTGAGCTAAAAGAAATAAAAAAAGTATTGATGGTGGTACAAGAAAAGGCAAGTAAAGTGGCCATACTAGAAGAAACAATTAAAGTCCTAATAGGAAAAAACGAAAGCCTGAATGTCAAGTCTAGTCAAATTGAACCGGTCAGTACTCAACCGTTACCATCTTTCGCTAGCACCGTCAAAAAAACAAAGAAGGTAATTAGCAATAATGTGCCAACCAAGGAGCGCGAGGCCATAAAATCAGCGATTTATTCCGAAAATGAAGAACAGACACAACAAGTAAATAGTGGAAAGAGTTGTAACAACTTTAATGAAATACCAGAGCAAAAGATGGAACCGGAAGGAGAAGTAAAATGGACAACAGTAGGAAAGAAAATCAAGAGCAGATATTTGAATAGTGAGGTCAAAAAAGGCGGAAATACGAGTGCAATTGATTTACAGGGGACAGAAAAGAAAAAATACTTACATGTGTGGCGGTTACGGAAAGAAACTACCGTGGAAAATGTAAAAAAGTACGTCGAAAAAATTTATAATGATGACTTCATACCAATAAAAGTCGAGAAAATAAATCACAAGACGGAACGGGATTATGCATCTTTTATTATAGGGGTCCCGGAAAGTAAATATGAACAATTGTGTCAGCCTGACAGTTGGCCAGTTAATATAGAATTCTCGGAATGGGTGTGGTTTCGTAGACAAACCAATAAACCAAAAAACCTGTAGAAACTCTGTAGAAGTTCTATATCAGAACGTGCGCGGACTTCGGACAAAGTTGGAGGAATTCTACACTAATATATTGTCCGCAAGTGCCGATTTGTTCGCAATCACCGAGACCGGCTTTAGTGAATC
The DNA here is from genome assembly GCA_951640165.1 of Pseudoips prasinana. Lineage (NCBI taxonomy): Eukaryota > Metazoa > Arthropoda > Insecta > Lepidoptera > Nolidae > Pseudoips > Pseudoips prasinana. The sequence goes on along the minus strand of OX621241.1, from coordinate 8,918,939 downwards.
CATCCATGACGCGGAAATAATCCCAACGGGATATACAATTATACGGTGTGATCGGGCGGACGGGCGTAAACAGGGCGGCGCTTGTCTCGTGGCCACACCGCGTTTAGAGCTGCGACGAGTGACACTACCGTGTGACGTAAACATAGATAAGCAAGTATTTGAACTGGTTTGTGCTACGGTATATCTACGTAAGAAACTTATGTTTTTACTTTGTGTGGTTTATATCCCGCCTAGTAGTCACGATAACGAATACATGATTTTATTTAATATAATTGAACGTTTGTGTAATAAACACAAGGAAATAATATTTTTAGGAGACTTCAATTTGCATTCTTGTTCACTAGCCATAAGTAATTATTATGAATACTTTCGCACTTTTTGTGGATTTACTCAGAGTAATTTAATCAGTAACTGCAATGATCGTCAGTTAGACCTAGTATTAAGTACGCTGGCGGGGGAAGGGAGTACGGGCGTAACAGTGTGCGCGTCGGAGGCGCCGCTTGTGCCTGTGGATGCATATCACCCACCGCTAGAAATCTCGGTAGGCATTAATGTGCGCTCGCGCTGGCTGCCCGGCTCGGCCGACCCGGCTGCTACTGTCATTAACACGCAGTCGCCAATTGGTTGGAATTTTAATAAGGCCGATTTCTTTTCTTTATATTCTTTGATATCTGCTGTGGATTGGACCCCTTTGTACGAGCTTGACTTAGAATCCAGTTTAAATTATTTTTACAGCATTATTAATTCTATTTTAGATGACTGCGTTCCAAAAAAAGGCGAAGTTGTGTAAACTCAAGGTACATTTACCCTGAGTGGTACACTACAGATATAATTCGCGACATAAAAATGAAAGCTTTTTTACACAAGCAGTACAAGGCAAGTAGATCTATAACTGATTATGAGGCGTTTGCCCGGTGTAGAACTAACGTTAAGAGTATGATAAGAGTCGCGTACGAGCGGTATCAACACCGTATTCAGGACCAAATGCTGAATGATCCAAAATCTTTTTGGAACTACGCTAAGTCCAAAAGAGGTAAGAATCCCCACAAAATTAAAAAAAATGGGGAAATATTGTCCGAGCGGCAGTGTGTTGAGGAATTTGCGCAGTTTTTTTATTCTGTTTATAGAACTGAGGAACCGGAGTTGAATGTAGATGCGGCTATAGAGGGAGCGGGTTTCGAAAACGGAGCAGCACGGGTACACTTAAGCCAGCTACTGTTAGTAGACGTATGTAATGCGCTTAAAAAATTAAAACCTAAAAGGTCCGCGGGTCCAGATGGCATTCCGCCTTACATATTTAAGGATTGCCGGCTTGTGTTATCTAAGCCACTACTTCATATATACAACAAATGTCTACAGGCGGCACAATTTCCAGAAAGGTGGAAAGTGACCCGTGTTGTACCGGTTCCGAAGGGAGCTTCTGCAGAATCGGTGGATGGGTACAGACCTGTGGCAGTGTTATCGACGCCGGCTAAAATATTTGAAGCTGCTATCTATAAGAGCATATTTTTGCAAGTGGCGACGCAACTTTCCGAAACTCAGCATGGTTTTCGACCAGGTAAAAGTACCACCAGTAATCTGCTTTGTCATATCATCCATTTGCAGACAACTGTGGATAGTGGGGGTCAAATGGACACCGCTTACTTTGATTTTAAAAAAGCATTCGACTTAGTCGATAATGACGTTTTGCTTAGAAAGTTAGCTGGTGTTGGTTTTACCCCACATTTACTAAATTTTTTTGCCAGTCGTATGAAAAGCAGGCAGCAGTACGTGGAATATGCGGGACATACGTCAAAACCATATTTTACGAGATCAGGGGTAAGTCAAGGGAGTAACTTGGGCCCCCTAGAGTTCCTGCTTATGATAAATGACCTCCCGCACGTTGTTAAAGACGCTAAGTGTTTACTGTTCGCTGACGACCTTAAATTATCTCTTGCCGTCGGGAACAATGACGACTGTGCTAGGCTGCAGGGGGATATAGACAGAGTGGTGAACTGGAGTTGCGCAAATCAACTACAATTTAACACTACAAAGTGTGTGACAATCACGTTTTCTCGCGCGCACTCCCCCATTCAACATAACTACCGCATCAGGGAATCACAAATGATTAGAGTCACAGAGGTCAAGGATTTGGGTATAAGTTTTAACACCGGGCTGACTTTTCGTGATCATATCATTAGGCTACGTAAGAAAGCTTTTAGAAATTTAGGTTTTATACTTCGAACAGTGAAAGGGTTCGCAAACATTCGGGCTATAATTTCCTTATATAATGCATTGGTTAGGAGTCAACTTGAATGTAATGCAGTCATCTGGGCACCGCATGAAGCTAAGTATAGCCTCATGCTGGAGCGTGTACAAAATAAATTTATTCGATATTTGTATATGCGACATTATGGAGTATATCCATTTTACCCTTTGATGTATCCCACTCTGTTTATTTTAGGCATGGTGGGATATAATGAACTAAGAGTTCGAAGGGAACAGGCACTAACATCATATCTTTTTAAAATATTTAGGGGTAAAATACATAATGCTGAAGTTTTAGAACAGATAGCCCTGTGTGTCCCGGACAGGTATGTTTGGAGAAGGAGACGGCCGCGATTGCTAGTGGAACCGCGTGGTCGGACTAATCTTGTACATAAGGCGCCCCTGACGCGTGCTCTCCGTACTCTTAACCTTATAGCAGCTGAGACTGACCTATTTGTGTGTTCTCTGAGTGAGTTCACGAGAAGTGCATTATGTATAATTTGTTATAAGTAAATTTGTGTAGTGGTATAAAATTGTTATATACTTAGATTAGCACTCTATCGCATTGGACTTATACCTGTAAAGATAGATGTAAGAGGAAAATAAATAAATAAATATAAATAGTTATCTGGGACATATCACATATATCCATCTAGCTCAACTAAGCAAAGCTTATATTATGGATCCTAGACAACGGATAGAGATACTAATTTACTTCTTTGTAAATATATACATACAATACATAGATAACACCTAAACCAAGACAAATAGATATTGCCATGAAAACAAATATTTATTTTGTGTTAGGATCAAAGCCGCAACTTTTGGATTAGAAGGCAAGTTCACTGCCAACGGACTCACGGCAGTCGTCAAGATAGTTTTATATGTAAGATAGAGGTTGAAAATATAAGTACGGTTGAAACGCAGGCAAAGCAAAGTAACCAATATAGCCCGTAGAACCCAAGCTGAAGTGGCAGTGAGCAGGGCACATAGCTCGTAGAGCCGACCGCCGTTGGGGCAGAGAAAGGTGCTTGAGTGACGACCACGAACTGAAGGACGCAGCGTGGGCAGGCCCCTTACATGACGGACCGATAGTCTTGTGAGGGTCGCTGGAAGTCGCTGGATTCGGCTGATATGATGTGTCGATTACACCTGTTAATTTTGTAAGACACTAGAAAAGAATAATTTAATAAATAGAATATATAAGTTAGGTAAAAATTAAGGTCTCCTGTCGAGTACCTTATAAAACGTATTAACGCTATGCTCGACTTAAGATACATTTTCTGGATTTTTCATTATAACTTTAAGAAACGGGGCTCCCATTAAAACTAATCTGGTAAGTAGGTTGGAATATAATTTTCTTTTTAATTACCAAGTACTTTATGTTAAGAAAAACCATCGAAACCGTGATAATTAATTTAGTTTGTAAGCTATAACAAAAATTACCACACATTTTTCTTTCACGAGTTGGTAATCAGATTATTATTTTTTTATCCCTGAAGAAACGAATGTAGTTTAAATTTAACGTATGAATATGTCTGCAACATTATAGTCCAAGAGCTGGCACGCATTTTTGGGTAGGTATTTGAAACAAGCTGAAAACTTGTCCTATAGCTCTTCAGACACACCCCAACACGGAACTGCAGACCTGGCTGGCGGGTAGCGGGTCTAAACCAACCCCTAAATTTTTGAATTTTTTTTTTATCCAAAAAATGTATTTGAGGCAAGCTGAAATTTTGATATATATAGTTACATGTTTATACAATACATAAATAACATTCTGTCAAAATTTCAAGTTGCCTCAAATACATTTTTTCGATTATTTTGCAAAATATTTTTGCACACGCCTGGCAGTGCTAAAGACCCGACAGAATCGCCTGTCTTTTTTTTGTATTGTATAAACATTAAACTACAACATATCAAAATTTCAGCTTGCCTCAAATACATTATTTGGTTAAAAAAAAACGAAAATTTTGAGGTTGGTTTAGACCCGCTACCCGCCTGCCAGGTCTGCAGTTACGTGTTGGGGTGTGTCTGAAGAGTTATAGGACAAGTTTTCAGCTTGCCTCAAATACCTACCCAAAAAAGCGTGCCAGCTCTCCTACTATTATGGCTCCCAACGCAATCACCGACTTAAATACTGCTTGTTTATCTGTAACCATTTAAACAGCTTACAGACAAAAAAGCAGCATACAAATCAGAACGATTATCTGTTCGGTTCTTAAATATTAAAACAAAATCCGTTAACCTATTCCCACGGCCTATTCGACAATTGCGCGCAAAATTGTGTGTCATTTTGTTATCCCCTCACTATCGAAATCTGATGGATCTGATAAGCCCGGAATCTGATAAGCCTAGATAACAGGGCCAACAAGACTTCAGACGAAAGACCAACGCCTTTACGTGCTCTGTATCACCCGAAACTTTTTGAATTCGGGTTTACCAGAAAATATGAATCACATTTTTTGCTCTTGCCTTGGAATGAAAAGGAAAGAAAAAATAATACACACTACGGAAGGGTAGACGACCAAAACAAACTTACACAAAATTTGGATGCGCGTGTCGTTCATATTTCTATTAGATAAATATTTTTAAAAATGATTCCTACTGAGTTTTCTAGCAGTGCTTCTCAGTAGCTGCCACGACATGCACTGCGCGGTGGGGTAAAAAATTAAGATTCCACACAAATGTAATATTTTAACGGAATAAATGAATTTTGAATTTGAATATTATAATTAAGTATTATTTATTCTGTCTGCGGTCCTCAAATAAAAGTTCGCACTTCTCTTTAATTGATGTGACTTAAAGTAATGATCTAATAAGCAATTATACTAGTGCATACTATTTCAGAAAGAATAAAAAGACCCCCTCATGCTATCCCATGGGTGTCGTAAAAGGAGATTAAGCGATACACCAGTCAGGCAGCAGTATGTTTACTAGCTACTATAGAACTGCGGTAGCGGTAACGGTTTCACCGCTAGGCTATCTCGATTATTAGTATAACGTGACATACCTAATAACTTAAAATAGATGTGCAATTCATGCTTATGCCGTCAAATATTCAAACAGAACTAGCATCGCAGTGACATGCCTGGGACTGTTTTTAATTAATTAAGATACGTTCTATTTGTCTTCAGAAAAATATATGAAAATGGTGGACTTTACATACTCCGCATGTAATTAATTAATTCTTCAAAACTCCCTGAAGTAGAGAAATTACATCTAAAATATCTTGTTTTTGTGCCATTTACAGTTGACCAATTAGAAAACAACATTCATGACAATTATAATGTACAATTACAGCACTGCGATCTTAATCGCCGCACAGTTGCATCGCATATGTAACTGAGTCTAGTAAATTAAGGCCTCCATGCCTCGGACAATGTCCATCGATTCCCCTTGTCACACAATGTTAATGACAACGTCTTTGACAATCGTTACAGGTAACCTAGCAATAGAATTCGACACCCGGACTAAACGTCTTGATTACTGATTCGCTATGGATTTCGAGGTCAGAAGGCACATTTAATTCTTCTAGCTAGATGATCAACTCTAAACGGGAGTTAACCCTCATAAAAACGGGCAAAAGGTGAACCCTCGTAACAGTTTTCGTTGCTTAGGCACTATTTAAGGCCGCCATGCCATCCCAGTAAAAAAGTGCAATGACGTAAACGGTGTTCAAGGTAACAGATAAACTACGACGCTGTCTTATTTTCATAAAAGCTACGATGTGTAGCAGCTAAGATTTTATACGGAGATGCGTTCAAAACGAGATAGCTATAAAATAATGAAATTTATTCAGCACTTGGATATTAACATACACTTGTAGGTACTTGTGATGCTCACAATACATCAATAATCTAAAACAATATTAAAGAAACTAGACTTTAGGGCAAGTCCGTCCGTTCGGTCTGTCTTATTTTATAAAAATGTTGAGAAATCCATAAATACTTAATAAAATCCATCCATAAAAAAGTTATTTTGCTCCTTCTTATTTCTTTATTAAATTGAATATACGGAATTGGTGACTAATGCACAAGGCTCTCAACTATTAATTTACCTACGACACGGCAGACTACAGAACAGTGGTTTGTGGGCGCACCGGATCCTCACCGGATCCCAACCCTACCGAACTCGCGTGGTTGGTCGACGGAATCGTTGTCATCTAGTTTATCAAAATAATTGTGAGCCAATAAACAACAACATTTAATTTTACTTAAGCTATTGAAATAACTCATTATATACTTATATATTAAATATGTTATTTAAATAACTACTTTAGTGGCAAAACTAATAAGTCACACTTAGTCTAATATGGGCAAAGACAATACGAAAAAGAAAACATGTAAGTACCCCCGTCAGCATGTCGACCAGTTACCGCAAGCAGCACCCGTTCAGAAGTATGACATGTGAACCGGCAATCTTCACACTCGCCATATTAGAGGGAAGAAAACACAATGAGAGCATTACAAGTTTACACGGAGGGGTTAATAGTATTATTAATTAGTAGTCATTAACATCTTTCTGCCAACAGCATTTAACATGTTCAAGATAAAAAATATATATTTTTATGATAAGCATTTACATTTAGAAAATCGCTTGAGTAAAAGCATTAGCATCTTTATTTCAAGGGTCAAATTCAGTAAAATATCGATACAAATAATGTATTTTGTTGCCTCTGTTCAGCAAAGCGACCAAGCGTTTTTGTCGTCTATACAATCATTTACAGTATGATAAGCCTTTTTCATGGAAATATTCTTGACCTCCGACTTAAATTTACCGTAGGGGAGTTCTTAGAGATTTATTCGTATTTTGTTATAAATTCGGATACTTAGACCCACAAAAGAAAAATTAATGAACGTTATGATAAACGATGAGACTAGACACACAATTTATGTTTATTTCTAGTATTTATTGTGTACACGTCAGTTTTCTTTGATAAAAATTTATATTTTGCCGAACATGAATTATGTTAGCTCTAATATATTGCAAAGAAACCGTTACTATATTTATATCCTTGAAAAACTGTTTCAAGGAGAATCTCTCAACTAGGCTATAAATAAATCGTATTGCATGTTTTTGTCACTATGAATGTTAGCCACCTTACCCTTACCCTTAAGAAGTGTACCATAAGACACTATAAATTGCTAAAATAAAGTGCGCAATCCGATTAAAGCTTTAGCGTTGCTAGTAGGAACGAAGCAGACCGCGGCGGGAGTAGGAAGCTACTATCCAATTTTATCCATAACACACACAACATAGCAATAATTCGTCAACCTGCAAATTCATCTGTATTTACCGTGTTACTTTGTTTCACAAATTCCAACTAATTACATTGAATTTTTAACTTGCAGTCCTTTTAGCTTGCTATAGCCAGTATTTAAGACACTTGGATTCTTTGCACTCCTTTCTACGAAAGCTAAACTATAATTAATTAAGAAATACCCTACAGGTAAACCTACCTACAAGGTGAAATTACTTTTCATACACACATCCGTAACTTAAAAACGTAGCACATCTATGATGGCAACGCACCCTAATGTTAAAACAACAATAAGAATCTGTGCCGAAAACTTATTGTCAAGTTCCCAGACATCTTAGATTCCACAAAACCGAAGGCTTTTATTTATTGTGAAAAAAGGTATTATCAAAATTCCACAATACGATACGGTTGACATCGCCGCAATATATTTCCAAAACAAATTGAAGTCTAGTGTTCTGTTTGGGATATTGTAAGTCCCCGCTTTTCAAGTGATTTTATTCCCAGTTCCTATATCGAAAGTCCTGATCGTTTCATTTCCAATAATTCGTCCATGAACGTGTATCTTTTGCTGAAAAAGCAATCACTTTCCATGTTAATTACTTTTATATAATATGATCTCTTTCTTTCTGGATTGTCTACTATCATTCCAAAATACTGGTAGATTAGCCAATAGCTAAGACGTAATTATAATATTCATAATCATCGTAATCATGTCAACGGACTGACGTCCACTGCTTCCTCAAGATTAGCGTAATATACCATAATCTCACATGGCAGACGTGGACGCAGATAATGTAGTCAAATCAGTAACAATCTGCAATGTGAACACATTTTTTTTTCTCACTACAATATACAGTTTACCAAAGACAGTTTTATATATATTACATAATTCAGGTAAGTATACATATATTGTAGGAGACTGGTGCCTAAGCTAGGCTTTAGGCCTCTATTTCAGGACACCAGGTTCCAAGTTGTGCTGTGTGGCTGTCGGAAAATCACCACCCCATCTCACCCCGAAGGAATATGTCCTAGAGAACGGGCGGCAAGGCCTCTCTGTGTACTATGATCACCATACCGCGATCGCCAACCAAAGCTTGGCGATTATACCATATCTCTCTAAATTATGGACACAACGTTATTGAGGAAATCTTTTTAAAGGCCTCCCTTTGTCCATCACTGGATGTCACTCAGCTGACAGCTGACGTCGAGCAGCATCGTATCTCTGCGAACTCATCATCATCATCACAAATGTACCATGCTGCCCGTTCTCTAGTAGGACCCCGGGGCGACATTTACGGTGATCTGTGGCTGACTGCATCGAATATACCAGACGGTATAAGTAAGTAGTTCCCATGCTTTAGTGATTTTTAACAAAGATCTTTCTTACGCCTGAGTTTTGTTGACTTTTAAAAGACAGTGAGGCGACCCGTTGTCAACTTTTATTCATTGTAAAGAGTTCTCGCTTTTCAAGTTGTTTTTGTGAAATATTATTGTAATCCGAAACTACGGTTTGCTTTTATGCAAAATATTATTTCTGTTCCTCAGATCCGAAAGTTCACAAAAGGCGAACATTTATTTTAACAGTTAGCTACTGCTTTTGTTTCTCGGAAATTTCCCTGGATTTTTTGTCATAATGTGGTTTTAATAGCAATATTTTACCGTTACCCCGAATACTGAATTATCTTTTAAAAGATAACAATGCACGAACGTTTTAGGGTTCTATTTTGTACCGTAATGGTGACAAGGAACCAATACGGTCCGAGTTAGTTCGTGTCACAGCGTATATTTATCAGCAAGAACTAAAAATTTAGGATAGTGTCTATAATAATAGCATTTTGGGAAAACTCAAACACGTCTATCTGATCCCAAACTAAGCAGAGATTGTACTATGATTGTCGCTTTGAGTCCCGGGTTCGATTCCCGCGCCGGACAACTATTTGTGTGACCCATAAATAGTTGTTCTGAGTCTGGATGTAATTTTTTGTCTATTATATGTTTGTAAAGTACCCCGCGACTCAGGGACCAGATTCCTTAGTGCGAGCGTTGTCTTAAAGAAGTCGGTTAAAAAACAAAAGAAATTACACCTTGACTCAGGACAAACAGATAATAATATTATAATAGTTTTAAAAGATGCTTGCAGAAGCGGATCACCTACATATTCAAAAGTAGGAAAATTATTTTTTACAAGAGGCGCCGAAGTGAGGAGTCAACATTAAAAAGTAAGAAAGGTTACTCTTCAAGTTCAAGACGGGTATCTCTTCAAGTGGGGTTTCATATGAAAGAGCAATATTTGGACATTCTAATACATTTTCTATTATAAGCAACGTTTTTAGTTTAAATTGGACCACTCGTAATAATAGGATACCAGTTTTATATATGTCTGGCCACACATGGTTTTGTACAGGGGGCATACCAGAACTAGGCCGGATGTATCGTAAAAAAGAAGAAGTAAAACGCTTGGTGCAGCAATTTGGCATGTCAACTATAAAGTGGCAGGTTTCCTCCCAGCATCGAATGATTTATATAAATTTGGTTTCGTGGTGCGATGGCAAAGGGGAAGCGGTAAGCGCACATTTAGGATTTTTCAAAGTTGGTACCTACGTACGACTTAAGTATCTTGCAAATTATATTTTTAAAGAAACACATAAAACTATTCTAAAATAGTAGATGTTAAGATTCGGACTGAGAATCCTTAAGGGTTATTTTTGGAATGGAACCCTAGAAACGCTCTGATACCAGTCCGTCCCTTTTAAAACTTCGATGTCACGAACAGACACTCATCCTTATTTCATATTTAAGTATATAAAATTTACACATTAACAGTTTAAGTTAAGTAATTATGTATATTAATACATAATTACTTAACTTAAACTGTTAAAAAAACTTAAATTTTATATACTTAAATATGAAATAAGGATGAGTGTCTGTTCGTTGAGCCCAAAAACAGCTTAGCAGATTAGATGAAATTCGTATGGAAACTACCATCCAAACTTCACACTCCGACTTAACATTGCGTCGCGCAACTATACATAACCGTTTCAAGGAATAGATCAAATTTCCAATCATCTTCCTAAGATGTATAGAAAATAAACAGAACCCTACATAAATCGAAAAGCCGATTGGGAAAAGGGTTGTTGAACTAGTAATTGAAAATACGCTTCCAATGTACAGACAACCATTTTATGTATATACCATATTTGGATATCCAATGTAGCGGTTGAAAGTACTTTCTACCTTACGGTATTGGACATTTTACGACATAAAGGAGTACCCACCCGTGTGTCGTAGTGGAATAAAAATAAGCAAAGTGAGTTAAAGTGCTTTTAGCTTTTAGTCTAATCTAATGCCACAAAGAAAACTATTGAAAGGTAACTAAACATGGCATGGTCTTAGGCAATAAAATATATCCGGTTCTGTGCCTGTATAAGTCTACACACACAGAAATCACACAAAAATTTAAAAATACAAGAAGATAAAAAATAAGCAATTAAACAAAAAAAGAACAAAAATGCAAGCCCAGAATTTGTTTCTGGCTTTCTTCTCCGGGTCGTTCACGTACGTAGCTAGAGAAAACCACAGGTTAGCTAGGATAGGGTGTTCAGTGGCGCCTGGCGAGGATCGCCTTGGCCCCTTAACCCCTCTGATGTGTGATCACCTGCCGGTAGCCTGTGGCAGTGATCACATCCTGTTTGTAGAATTCCGTCTTTTAACTTCAGCGGACTTGAGGTATTCGTCCCCAAAAATTAAATTACTAGTTGAGAGCCTTCTGCACGGCGTTTTCAATTTAAAAATGTCGTACCAAAATAATATTAGGAGTTCTGACCATTTTTATCTGATAAGACAGACTGCACAGACACTGATGCTGCCGAATTTTTTTTTTTTATATTTTATTAGACTATATGCCCTTAGTACAAGTGCTGAATAAATAAAATTATTTTTATTTTTCCCGTGTGGCCACATATGTAGAATATTTCACGTGTCATACGTAAAAATATATTGCACTACATGCAACATTGTAATAGTCGGCTGGTTAGATACTATCCTGAGGTAAAAGTGATCACCAAGCATAGAATATTTCATCCTGGGTATATATTATTGGACAGTAATTAAAAGGGCATCTGAAAGCGCGGCAATGTTCCCGCCATGTCAAGCAAGCTCAGTGATAATTGATTTGGCGTGCTTCATATTCATCATGTCAGCCAAAGTACGTCCACTGCTGGACAAAAGCCTCCGCAAAGAATGGAGGGATATGCCATAATCGTCACACTTGGCTGAAGGGTTGGCGATCGCAGTTTGATGGTCAAAGTTGCTTCATATTATTCCTTATCTATTGTATTTGAAGACTGTATTGTATAGAAATGTAGACATGTCACATCCGTAGTAATACATACCTTTGAGTTCAACATGATCTCGGGGGCGCGGTACCAGCGGGTAGCCACATATTCTGTTAAGAAGCCAGTGTGGTCGTGGTCTGGATCCGCCACTCGCGCCAGACCGAAGTCACAAATCTGTGCACAAAACATAAGGCTTAATAAAAAACCAAGATAGCTCAGATCAAATACTAAAATTGTGGTAAGTCATAAGTTGAGGAAGACGACATTATTAACACCTTACAATTCGAACTTTGAGGTGGGAAATCCAGACTGCCAAAATTGATACTTAGGTTGTTTTTTAAGCGAAAATACCAAACGACGACATTATCAACTGGTTACAATTTAATAAAATGTAGGAAATGCGGACTATCAAGATAGATATAATAGATTGCTTTCAAAGAGTACAAAATGGTTAGATGGGATATAAAACATTGTTATACGTATTTTGGATAAGTTGCCAAAATATGTGTAAATTGTGTGTGGTAACGTATGTTGCTTATAATTTTAACTTGGAAGGAAACGCAGACTTCCAAAAGAGATACGTAGGTTATATATTTGCGCAACAACGGTTAGGATATGGTGGTCGCGATTAAGCGCTCCCGAGAATTTAATTGTCAGATGCATGCTACTCGGATTGGCACAACTAAGATTAGTCCTAGGCTTTAGTAAACTTTAAATCATGTATCCTTCTTTGTCTTTTCTCAGGAGTTCCTTAATGTTAGAATTAATATAGCTGCCCAGTAGGTCTCTGACACCGACCTACTGTCTAAAGACTGCAGCAGAAAACGACAGTTCTTCGTAGAATAGACGAGAATACTCTTTATTGTACACTCTCAAACAGGATAAATACATTGGACACAAATTACACTCTTACCTCGGATGCAAATACAACCTCAGAAATAACTTTTTTGCTGTATATCTATGGACTGCGCTCTCATCTACGTGTTAACCTTACCCCAATAATTTACAAACCGGATATATTCTAGAACTGATCTGATAGTTGGAACTATGTTGGACTATGCTATTTAGGATTCGATTTAAACGATTAAATATTGATTGTTGATTTTCTAGTACAAAATCTAGGGATATATTTTGTTCATTGCGTAAAGTGAAAGACGACTGAAAAGATACATCGAACTTGTGTCAAGATAGTATGTCATGCATTAAGATTTATAATAGAATTAGGAAAAATTTATTCTGAGAAGTCAAATTATGACGTCATTAACCTTATTTCCCGAAATTCTACGATTATAGTAAAATTTGAATCCCCTTACTTTTATTATACTCAGAGACACAGATAACTATTTACGACCGCTTGATAGTATCCCTGTATAAATCTCTTCATCATTCCTTTCTGGACTTATCAAAGCAATATTTTTATCGCAATATAGATAACAGATACCACCATGACAAGCCAGTTTAGGATAACCCAATTTCTAAAGAAGTTGGTTCCCTCCAAACTTCAATCCATGCGCCTTTGAAAGATTAAAGGCTTTATACAAAAACAGCAAGGCCGCATATTCCGCATTTTTAGGGTTCCTTAAGCTGAATAAAACAGATGAGCCCCTACAGGAGTCTCTTTGTCTATCTATCACACCATTTTTCTCCAAAGGAGCGGATAAATAAAAACAATTAAAGTGATAGCTTGCATGACACAAGAAAGTGTTGAGATTAAGTACCTAGCAGCAATGTATATTTTTTCATAATATATAAGTGTATATATTTCAATGATGTGGAACAAGATATTTATAATGAAACGTCTAAACGCCCCCCTGTCTTACTAGACTAAAAATTATTTTGAAAAACACCTTTTTTAAAGTTTACAGCAAAAACTAAACAAAGCACGAAGATATAAAAATAACCTAACCTTCTGAGAGACTTTACTTAGTCACGTGGGCAGTGGTTAACCTAATATCAGAGTTAGTTTAGGCCGCCCAATAAGCCTGACATGGCTTATTGACTTTAACGTGCCCTCTGAAGCACGGAGACACACAGAAAATAAAACAAATTGGCACGTTAATCACTTACAGACCGGAAAGAGCAAGTATCTAGGAGCACCTCCGGACCCTAACGTAGATTCAAAAATAACTTGTATTAGATTTTACCATTAGAATAAGAAGAATATATGGTTTTTCGAAATGTTTTCTTTTTTGTACAAAGGCGGAGAGATCAACTGTGTTTAATCCTCTTAAGGGAATATATTTGATCCTGCAATATTAGTCGCAAGCGGGAAAGAAATCATAAATAACAAGCCATGACAAAGTCGTTTCAAGATAATCGTGGCTAATGTATTGTAAGCGTATGAACGGCCAGTAACAAAGTTAAGTAGCTGCACAGAGATTAATATTACCCCCTAATGAGTTAGAGACTAAATTGTCTTTAGTTTTTACCCATACCACCGATGTGATTTTAGTAACGGCGAATGGGTGTTGAAAACATTACGATCTACCGCTACCACGATCCGCACAACGTAGGGAGATTTAGGTAGGTAATTACTAATTAGACACATTCTTCAATTAGTTTTTCATTAAATAAATCATAATAAACAATTTTTTTTATTGATAACACCATTTTTATTGAATTATTCAATAAGTGCTAGTTGCCTTGTTTACGTTCACTATCCACGATACAAATTGGTGGCACAGAATCATTGTTAAACTAACATAACTAGGTATGCAAGGCATTATGCGGCTTAGGTAGTTCACTGAGTGTAGCGTCTACACTTTGATTTTTATGAATTCATAAGTACAAAAATATATATGTATTCTTCTGTGTGTTGTACCCCTATTGTCTAATTTATATTGATGTACAGACGCCACCATATCAATCTACCCCAATCTGCCAAATTTTCCCAATTGAAAGTGAACCTTATGCTTATGTGATAAAGTTGAAAATCTATAACAGAAAATTGACAGATTGGGGTAACTGGATGTGCTGGCGTCTGTATATGCAGTCACGGGTATGATGTGTCAAATTTGATTGAAGATTGGTTCAGCCGTTCAAGAGGAGTACGATCAGGAAGGAACTACATGAGCATGAACACGCAGAGCAAATATGTTGGGGTTGACGATTATAATAATGTAAAAAAATTAAAATAAATATATAAAAAATATAATCTATCTTTATAATATCTTTTTAAATTGCTTCTAACATTTCGTGAAGACCCGACTCTTATGAGACGCTCTCTCACTGATAATCATCAAAAACACTAGGGAACTGAAGTTCTAGAGTGCGAACGTTTTATATACAATTAATAAGATATATCTATTTTAGTAACAAAAGTTTCCTAAAATTATCACAGTATATATTACGGCATATTTCAATTTTAAAATATATTTTTCCATTAACTTAAATTTCTATGTTTCACATCTGCCGTGCGTCCTGCAAGGGGCACATTTTTTTAATGGCCGCTATAAATTTAATCATAGTCTTCCTTTCCTTCTAAGCATAGCGCACGAATGGACTCAGATGGAGCTCGCAAGTTCAAGTGAATGTCTCTTTTGGTTGTATACATACATATATCTAACCCACCACAGAACACAGCACTGGAAGTGCTACTTATACCTAGGCATATTATTATTATTTTACAAGCAACTCGGTAAACAAGCATATATCCTGTCTGATATAGTTGAATACGGTAGCATGTGAGGCTTGTTATACTCGCACTTTGCCATCCCTTTCCCTTACCGGATGAGATTTGGCGACCTTACTCAAGACAACGACATGATTGATTTCTTTAAGGTCTCTGCACACAGCGGGCGCGGCGCGGCGGGACGGGACGGCGACGCGACACTGAGGAGTTGTAATGTACTAGATATTACGGGCGACGCCACACACAGCGTCGCGTCGAGCGGGACCGGGCGGGACGGCTCTGTGTGGCGTCGTCCGTAATATCTAGTACATTACAACTCCTCAGTGTCGCGTCGCCGTCCCGTCCCGCCGCGCCGCGCCCGCTGTGTGCAGAGACCTTTAAGATGGAGGTACTTCTCAAGTCGGGAAACTCATACGCGAAACAATGCTATGTTCTACCTATCACAACAAATATCGTACCTGATGCCCTTCATGTAAATACTGAGACAAAATACCGTAGTGAAATATTTAAAAATATTCGCCCTAGCTACCAAAGTATACACACAAAAGAGTTATTTCCCCGAGAACTTCTTAGAACTTTAGGTACTAAAGGTAGAATATTTCGGGTGTTTCCATTTTCACAATAGCACTTAAGAGAGGCCCAAAAATTTAGGGTCGAAAACATCACTATTATTTTTGAATCTTAATGATACGGAAGTTGTAGTACCTTAGGTATATTTTTCACATAAGAGTATATTATTCAAATAGGTTGGTATATAGTTGAAAAACAAATTCAGCTTGAGACCAATGACATACATACATTTCCTCAGACAATGATACAGCTTTAGCAGATATTAACCGTAAATTTTCCGTAAGTAAGATAACACTACTACACGGTTTCATCATCATCATCATCATCATATCAGCCGAAAGACGTCCACAGCTGGACAAAAGCCACCCCACGGATTTGAACAATTGCCAGTCTGGCGCTACCGGCATCCAGGGGCTTCCAGCGGCCCACAGAAGATTATAGGTATATCTGGTAGGGCGGCTGCCAACGCTGCGCCTTCCGGTTCGCCACTCGAGAACCTCTCTCTCCTAATGGCTGCCGGTTCTACGAGATATATGCCTTGTCCACTTCCACATCACATGGTGGTTTACCTTCTTTAAATATATTTTCTCTTTTAAATATATTTTGAAGAAACTAGTAGATCCTTAAGCACCATCCTACTATATTAACTATAGTTTCAGCCCGCGTAACTCGTTCAGTCAAAATCAGTACAGCCGAAATTGGCCGCATTAAATAGATAAGACAACATTTTAGGAAATAGGTATTTTACAATAAAATAGAAACGCTAAGCTTATTTCCCAAATAAGAAAACTTCGCAGTTTTACCGCTGTTTTATTATTTCGCGGGACAAAATTAACCTAAAAATAAGTTGCAAAACAAAGAAAATAAAGAGAAAAATATTAGCATATTTTTAAATAAGTCTCGAGGTAAAATAGTAGAAAGAAAGAAATGATATTTTTTTTTTGTAGAGCTGTTTTTTTTGACTCTGCAATTTTATTTATCTGTATCTATAGATATTTGTTAGAAAAGAAAATTGCCTCAAACAAAAGAATCTCATATAGTGAAACCTGTAACGGTTATCTCACGTAATTAATTTCCTGATGGATGTCGAATTCTTCTTCTGTAGAGATTGAAACGGTTGGCCAAGTCTAACATACAATTAATTACGTGAGTCACTCCTTAGATTCTACTAAATTCATTGATTTTTGTTAGGTATATATCGCAATTAATGGGATTTGTTAATCCTGATTATAACTCGATTTGATAGAAACAGAATTAATTAGGACACACGACTTACACACGTCATTATTTGTGTAAATTGTACAGACGCCAGCTACCCCATATACCCCTAATTAAATTATATCATAACCGTAGTATTCTAACATATGTAAACTATATATATATACGACACTGTACCTAATTTTATTGTACAGACGCCAGCAAATCAAGCTACCCCCCAATCTGTCAAATTACCCCTATGAAAGTGAACATTATGCTCATGTGATAAAGTTGAAAATCGATAAAAGAAATTTGACAGATTGGGGTAGCTGGGTGTGCAATGATGTGTCTATGCAATAAAATTTGGTACAGTCTCGAATATATATAGTTAACATATGTTAGAATACTACGGTTATGATATAATTTAAGTACCTAAATAAAATATAACTTGGTAAATGACTGAGAAGACGCTTGAGATATTCATATTCCGTTAATTGCTATCTATTGTATAAATATTATTGCCACTATACCTACGTTTAGGTAAAATCAGGCCTGTGGCACACGGCAACCATACGAGTACATTTCGTACGGTTGCCGTCAGTTTTATTATAATCAGCTGCAATAATACTGCCATACATAAGTGCCGTCCGTATCATCCGTATTACTTAAGCAAGCGAATTTCATCAGCAAAGAAAGAAAGAATAGAATATATATTTATTAGACACATAAGGTACAGACGACAGCACATCTAGCTACCCCAATCTGTCACATTTCTTTTATAGATTTTTGACTTTATCACAAAAGCATAAGGTTCACTTTCATTTTGGGAAAATTTGACAGATTGGGGTAGCTTGATGTGCTGGCGTCTGTACATCAATATAAATTAGACAATAGGGGGACAATACAACACACAGAAGAATACATATATATTTTTGTACATATAAACCCACAATGATTCCTATATAAAATGACGAGGTATATAAAATTATGCAGTGACCTCGATAGCTAAACTTTATTGCGCCGTTAGATGTGTGACCTTTTATGTGTTTTGAGATAGATACATATTTGTAGCAATGATCTTTAACAAGTCCTGCGGCCCGAGGTTTAGTTATTTCTTGTAGCACATGTGTTATTTGCGGGTAAAATCTATCTCCAATATACGTGATTAAAAGACAAACAGCCAGACATCTAAACGTTAACATACAATTTCACATTTAAAATATTAGTACGAAAACATTTCAATACCTTCCAATGAATTCAAGAAGAATTCAAGTATTCTTGTAAAATTAAAGAAAATATTTCGCAAACAATAAAGTAAGTACAGTACAAAATAGGAAAACTAAGCTTATTTCCCAAATGAAAAGAAAACTTCGCAGCTTTACCGCTGTCTTATTATTTCGCGGGACAAAATAAACCTAAAAATAAGGTTCTAACAAAAATAAGTTACAAAAGAAAGAATATAAAGAAAATAATATTAGCCATTTTTTAAATTAAGTAGGCAGGTAAACTACTATTTAGATAGAACTTTTATATTTTTTTAAATAATGAAGTCTAGCATCAATTATGGCCAGTCAACTATGGAGGATAGATTATAAATAAAATCGTAAATATGTGAAAATTCGATGTCTAGGCAGGTATGAGCTGAATTACGGACAACTTTACGTGTTCTCCGAGGCACGGGGTGTAACATCTCCTCAAACCTAACTACAGGCTACTGCTTCTACAATTGCTTCCAAGAGTTACCTAGTTTAATGTAATCGTGCTTATTTAGTCTGCCTATCTAGTCCATAGATGACTATTGAAAAACTGAGACAGACTTCATCAGGACAAGTAGTCTAGACAAGGAAAAGAACATACATGGGCCGAGACCCGATACCACTCGGCTTAACTTTTATTTAAGTTACTACATAGATGATGTTGGTGTATATTCGGCTTATATCAAGCATTCTCACCGTTACGAGCCCGAGTAGGTACAAGTGCTCATCTGTAAAGTCTTTCAGGCAGATCTCAATTTACCTACCAGAAATCGTAAGATCTATAAGTGACCACATAATAAAAGCGACATCACCTTTTCATATTATCAGCTTCCTTAATAAAAATGGTTATCCGTTTCCACTGCTACACTGTAAGCTTTAATTAAAAGCCCCATGAGGCAAGAACATATCCATTTTACTTGGCACATAACTACATTCTAATCATATATAATATGACTTGTTAGTCATATTAGTAGCAATCCCATGCGAAAATCTACAACCAACTACGCATCGTTGACATTTCCATTGTGTTTCTATTCAAATATTTACGTCGCGTCGGTCCATCTCAAAGTACGCTATTCATACGACCCTACGTTCCCCCACTCCACATAATGGGAAACAAAATCTTTCTCCAAAATATGCCACAGATGCAGCTAAATCGGGTGGACATTCGACGCCACGTCAGTAAATAAACTTGCTTCATGAAAACCACCCTTATTGTCTACGTGTGGCGCAGCGGCTATGACAATCGCCTCGCCGCGTCCCGGGCTCGATTCCCGCTGAGAACTATTTGTGTGACCCATAAATAGTTGTTCTGAGTCTGGTTGTAATTTGTGTCCATCTATTATATGTTTGTTAAGTACCCCGCGATTAGATTAGGCACCGGCAGGGATTAGATAAGCTAGTGCGGTCGTTGTATTCAAGAAAAAAGAAACGTAATGAAGATGCTGCACGGTCAAAGTGTATCCACACACGCGACGTAGCGTGACTGTATTATACTATTCTTCCTTTCTTTTTCCTATTTTTATTAAGACCCCAGTGAAATCTAGTGCGGTTACCTACCCGTACTAACCGAGCTCCTGGCATCTAACCTCACAAACCACAGGGAATCAGTTCCTTGGATGGTTTGGCCAGGTGTAAATTAGGTGTTTTTTCAGTCGAATAATTACTAAGCGATACCGATAGACGATGAATGTGTTAAAAAGAGAATCATGAATTTTGTTGAGATGACAGGATTCCGCGTTGTATAATAAGCAAAACACTTCGATCAATAATTATTGATCGAAGGCAAAACATTGAGGACTTTACACTGATAATACAGGTCCAAACCTGTAGGTGGTTTTATTTATTACATTCATAATGAAATTTGAAATACACATAACATGTTTAAATCGAAAGACAAGTGTCCGATAGTTATATGTTCAGATGTTCTCGTTACAATAGGGTCGGACAGTTTAACGTACTCTCCGATGCACTAGGGGTTGACGGGCCTGATGGCGTGGTTGGCAAATGCTTGCTTTTCACGCCGGAGGTCGTGGGTTCGATTTCCACCCAGGACAGATATTTGTGTGCATGAACATGTGTGTTTGTCCTGAGTCTGGGTGTAATTATCTATATAAGTATGTATTTACAAAAGAAAAGTAGTATATGTAATATATCAGTTATCTGGTTTCCATAGTACAAGCTCTGCTTAGTTTGGGATCAGAGTGCAGTGTGTAAATGTTCCAGGATATTATTATTCTTATTATTACTCTCCAGCAACCAACGTCGCATGCTATGCGACGAAGACTCAAGATTTTCTACAGCGTTCGACCGAACGATATTTTTGTTTTTACACAAATATTGTATCAATGCGGGTTCTTGACTTCTCACGGCGTCCTGACGGCTTACGCCGCTGACATCGAGGTCGTCGACTGTATCTATACAGCCTGATAAAATATAACTTTGCAAATGAAAAATTGCTACTACGCAATTTTGTTAGGGGAAGGCCGCAACATTATAATACATTTTCTCCATTCATCTCGATCAGCCGTCTGTCCGTTGCAAAGACCTTTCTTCGCCATAATATTGTAGGGCAGGAAAAAACGTTATACGTAATCTGGCTTGCAAGGTTCACACTCAATTGTTATTTTGATTTTATCCATCTATGCGCTACCACCGAGGTGGATCATTTTTTATTCGATTTAATACACGATTTGATTCTATTAAAATAACGCTCTTACTATTCTGAAGTCAAAAAATAAATGTTAATAATAATTTGTACCATTAATCTAAGCTATACAAACTAAGTTGATACTGCGGGCGATTCTGTATTTTACAGAAATTAAGTACATAATTTAAATGTCACTACTTACCTATTTTACTATCTATACAAATAAATAAAATTGGAGTCTGTTTGTAATATTGAAATAACCGGTTTTTACTACATAAATAGGAATATATATACGGTACATACACCAAAATAACATTTTTTTCAATTGTTGTCTGTCTGTCTGTCTGTTTGTTCCGGCTAATCTGAAACGGCTGGACCGATTTTGACGGGACTTTTATTGGCAGGTAGCTGATGTAATAAGGAGTAACTTAGGCTACTTTTATTTTAGAAAAAGTCATTTATTTTACTAAAAGAACAAAAAAAAACCAAAATACACTAATTAACACGCGGACGAAGTCGCGGGCACAGCTAGTAACATATATAATTAAAGGACAGGGCATATATAAAAGCAAGTCGGACGATATCACCGTTTGTATATATAATTTCGTTAAATATTACAATTAAGAGCAGATTTCCTGGTCTAGTGGTTCGATCCCCATCCAGGAAAAATGTGTGGTCGGTGTCGGTCTAATTTATATGTACTTATAAATATATAAGTATGTTTATCAGTTGCATAATTTTCATAGTAAAGGCTCTCCTTATATTGGGATCAGATGGCAGTGATAGTTGTCCAAGGATTTAATTAATTTATTATTAATATTAAAATTAAACTCGATCAGTTTACACTAACTCAGTTCAAGGCGCAAGAGTTCATTTCAACAGCAATAACTGAAACTAGTTTAATATCAATCATGCGCTGTTTGCGAAATGGTTAGTTATTTTAACCGCGTGCAAGAGCTATCACTATTATTTGTTATTAAAATCACTGACAATTATTGCCACATGATGCACCAGGTTTCTGATCTTTTATTTATTCTTTTGACAGGCTTTAGTGCTAAATTAGAGGTCAACTTTGTATTTGTATACACGATCAAAGCGCGCCTGGGGAAATCAGAGTGATGTAAACTGAGTTCAGATTCAACAATTTAACTCTGCAGAACCTAGTTTGATTAAATTCAGTTTTAAATGCAAACGGCAAAAAATCTCTGAAATTAGTTAAATTAACGCTTGAACCGAGTTTAGCGGCAACTGATCGCGTTGAATTAGAATGGTGAAATCGGCTCTTAGACGGGTATTTGTCCGAAGCCAATAAATGTTCATCAGGATCTAACGTAATTATCCTTATTTATGATAATATTTGAAATAAACATGATTCAGAATTTTAGGAAATTACACCCAATAAGGATGAATAAGTGTTGGAATGTTTGTATGAAGTGTCCGTAAATTTTAGTATTACAAACATGAAATTAAAACTAAGACTTTTAGTTATAAAAGTCTTAGTTTTAATGATTTATTAACCGACGTGTTTAAAAATTATGGCTGAATAGGATAAGAAATATTGTGCCGAAAATTTTACATCTTCAAAATAAGAGGCATAAAATTTATTATTTAAGCTGCTGAAAACAGGTGAATCCAAGGAAACATTTTTTTAATCTGTCACCCAATGTGTCAAATAGGGCAAAAGTCTGCAAAGTCGCAAATAATGTTAGTATTTTTTAACACTGAAGCTAAGATAGTTATAGTATACATAGTAGGAGCAGAAGTGTTAGTAGTATATAAATGATTTGTAAGTCTTCCTATTTTTTATTGACACTTAACTTTGGTACTTAACATTTTACATGTCACATGGTTCTAATTCCTAACAAAAGACATAAGTAGGTTTAAATACTTGGACGAGAGCCCATACTATTAAAACTAAATGTTTAATTACCATTACTAAATTATACAGTAACAGTTAGCGTCGTGAAAGAAATGTTTGTGTTTGCTTGTCTATAGCATCTTAGCTATGGACCGGGAAGGTAGTTTTGATTGACATGGATTCCAGCGTTCATCATTTTGTCCCATTAATATGCTAGTGGGTTTGGTTTCCGCACTAAGGCTGAGATCTATAGAAGGTACTTAGACTTTGCTCAAACTTTACTTACGTAAAACTTTGCTAAGTGTATGCTAAGCTTATACTTTGATTTGGTATTTATAGACTTTTTGAAGTTAAGATTATGCTTAGCATAAGCTAAGACAGACAAAGTCAAAACACCAATTGTAATTTCGTTACATGCATTGACTTCTGTCTAAGTAAAGTCTAAGTACGCTCTATAGATCTCAGCCTAAGTCCCGAAGTGGACCGTTGCACTGTGATTCGCGTAGAACAAACTAGCTGGACAAAAACAACTCTTCAATTCCTAATAGTTAATTATTAAGATGAACTCATTAGCCCTATACATTAAGGAATACATCTATTAATTTTCGTAATTACCCTCATTAGGCCCGTCATTAAGGTAAGTATATAAAGTGTTGATAATTCAAAGTGCATTCATTTGCATTTTTACACCATATTGTTAACATTATTTTAAGTCACTAAAAGAAATTTGTGATAGTGTTTTTGTGATGGATTGTGTACATAAGGGTAAGTAGTTTTGTTTTAGTTAATTTTTATCACAGGATCTTCATTATTTAATTTTATTAAATTAAATGTTTCGATAAAAGTGGACTTTTTCACCCATATTTTTGAATTCAATAGTCAAAATATTACATGTCCACTCATGTCCACTCTGTAAAATCTATTTTATATGATTCTCACAAGTATCTAGTAGTAATTAGTAGAAAAAAATATTGCGAATTATTTGCACAACTAATTTTTTTCTTTTTTTTTCTTTAAACAGTTTTCACCGTCTCAAAAATGGACTTTTTTGAAGAATGGCTAAAACACCCGAAGGAAACGCGAAACGTGGAGCTCTTTCGGTTTATATCTTTGAGACATGACTTTGATGGTGTTACGGAGCAGTCCCTGAGAGACGTCAAGGTCATCATCTCAAAATATTCTTCAAAATTGGCTGAAAAGTGGAGCAGCTGTGCAAGAAATAGCAGCTGTGCAAAGAATAGCTACGAATAGAGATTTACTTAATATGTTATTGATAACATCTGACCCTGTAATAAATGGTTTAAGAGAAATTCCCCGGAAGAAAATAGGTTCATTCCCTATCGAAGTCCTAGATTTATTAGTTCAACCTAGCTTTAAGGAACAAAATGTTAATATAGTTTCTAGTTTTCATAGTTCTGCCACTCATGATCATGACTATTCAATGGATGATTCATCTGATGATAGTGATGATGAGTGATCGATTTAGTTTTTAAGTTGGTATTTTATGTATCTGATATTAGATTTTATAGTTACATTTATAGTTAAATTTATTTATAAAATTGTTTAAAAAAATATTGTGTTTTTATTTCACTATACCTGCTCAAACGACCAATGGACCTCAAATAGTATTATGACCCTTATATCTTTGCTTAATAACCTCATTTATAAATAAAAATCGAAACAAATAATATTGTCCAGCTAGCTTGTTCTACACGAACCACTGTGCGTTGTACGTGAGTGGTTTCCAGCTTTATGACAGGTCGTATTATTTTTTATTTTTCCTGTGACCCCTGGTGGTAACATTCAGGTGCGGCAGAGTAGTTTCTCTATAAAGACTGCGCTCTAACTGATGGTGATATACCAGACCAGAATAATATTCCCGTTCTACTCTGCTACTCGAATTCGACCTTTTCAAACGAATCGTCAACCAATATTTTTGGTATCGGATCTAAACCATGTAATCCGACCTGCGGATTAATTCAACTCTATCAAATATCAGATCGCGGTTCTAACATTATGGTTTGGAAGATCTGCTGTATTAAATAATAAACAACAAAAAAACCAAAAAAGATAATTCACCACTTGTCATACAGTGATACAGAAACATATACAATTAACTCTACAGTTTTTACACATACATAATATGTGTTTTTACGTTCCACCAAATCGGATCGAGCTTAAAAAGCACATAAGGACATGCTTTTTAAGCTCCTATATACTAGAGAATCCTGGTTAAGAGATAGGCCTCGGCCTAGGATTCTCTAGTATACATGACAACTACTCTACCATAAATACGGTAAATAATGCTACCTCCCTACTGCGTGTAATATCCCAAGCACGTAGTTAATAAGTCGTTGTATTTCGCCAACAGCGTGTGGTTACAGCGAACATGCAAAGCGGCCACAATATTACGGTTCCCTCGTGGCTTTGCAATTTCGCAGCAGTTAACGACAACTGACAACAAAAGGTTTACAATATAGCGACGTGGTTAGAGTAGTTAGTGGGACATTTACTGTATCTTTACAATATGTAATAATTCCAAATTATATATTATATTATTACTAGCTGTGTCCGCGACTTTGTCTGCACATTTTGTAACGACTCCGTGAACGTTACATAGATAGAATAACTACTAACACATTTTGTCCCTTGTGGCAAACTTTCACATAAACCTTACATATTTCCATAGAAATTTTCATCCCCTATTCCCTATCGTTATTTTACACCTTTGAGGTTAAAACTTTTAAAAACGTTGATGAAATATTTATTTATATCGACTCAACAGCATAAATATTCCCTTCCTTTCAACCCCTTACAACCTTTTGTCATTTATAATATTAGTAAGGATTATTAAAATAGACTTTACTGAAGTTAGAGTACTTCAGTCTGTCCCAGGTAGTAGTAGAATACTTTAGTTTACAAGACGATTTTCCATAATACAATTCATAGAAGTTACTATTATCGGCGATGTAACTCCCATAATTACAGGTTAAAATTATAGCGGGCAAGTGCAGGACCGAACGCACACTGAGGACACGCACAACCATGCCGTCGAGACCCTAATTTGAATTATTATTTTATTAATTTTTTGTTACAGAGGCAATGGACCACTGTGAAACTTTCAACGCTAACAATCGTAGTTATATCGTGTAAGACCACAATTACCATTTAAAAACTTGCGGATTTATTGAATAAATAGCTTTTATCTCCTTAATTTTTAAGACGTGGACATTTGGTAGCTCTATTACTATAAGAGAATTCTATGTAACAAAAAGAAATATAATTTCTTTACGCTATACATATTGTCATTCCCCATTGTAACCACATAACTTTAAAACGTCAAATTTTAATAAATGAGTACTGAGTGATACCTTAACAAAACACACGTGGCTTATTATTCGTCTCAAAGATTATAATATTTTAATTCACAAAGTGACTAAAAATGTATAACAACAATGTATAACATAGTCATCAAGTAGGATATATGTACTAAAATTTATAAGTTCTTTCGATTTTTCGAAAAAAAGGTTTTTATGAATATCCGAAAAAAATAAAAATAACTCCGACCAAATGCGAGTCGGACTTGAAAGACGATGATTCCCATGCCACCGATACATTGTCTTCACTTTATTTTCTAATATTAATGTTGATTAGATACATTCATCTTACAGAAAGACGGACGGACAGCGGAGGCCTAGTATTCAGGATTCCGTAGGTACACTTTGGGCACCTAACCCTTAAAAAATGTTATCATTTCGATTGAACTTCCATACATTCGAATAAAAATTCACCTATGTATACAAACTTAATAATAGAAATGTTACTTAGATTTAATCTAATTTCAAAACCAAGGACGAATAGAATGGAAATGTCGGATACCTCGAAACAATTAGTAGAAAGACCACAAACGCCCGGAGCAAATGATACGGCTGTCTTTGTAAATTGGTGTGTTCACATTGAAGACATTCCGAGAAATACTATGTTGCTATACAATTATAGTACGAAGTAATTTTGTACAGGATTTTATGGTTGGCGGAATAAATATAATCAAACAATAGATATAATTTTAACGTGAGCCACTTTTATCTTTTTAAAAATAAAAAATAAAAAAGGTTTTTATTCACGTAGACTTTAAAAAAGCGCTTGTAAATAGTCAGAACATGTTCATAGTAATATATAATTAATTTATAATTATTTCTAGGTACATATAGATATTTAGGTACACAGATTGTAGGAAATAATTTACAATAAGATTTATTTTATAACAGTTACGATATTTAACTAACTTAAATTAAGTTATTGTCAAGGATCATGTGTAGGTTTAATTATCAAAATTTTAAATTTTAGCCATTTTTAGTCTACGAAACTATAAAAGAGCATACCGCCTACTTGATAGTAATTTAAGCGATTACTGAAACATATGACTCCTTCCCTTCTCTCCGGTGAATATTGGTATATACCCAGGATCACAACAAACGCTTTTACCTGGCTCGTAATCAGGAAGGCGGAAATATTTCCCTAGAGTAGCAACTTCATATCAGCCGAAAGACGCCCACTGATGGACAAAGGCGTCCCTGTGCTTACGGGAGAAGACGATCGGAATGTATTTGACTGCCGCGACCACTAAGACTTACTCCCGGATGGTGCATGGCTGAGTCGAAAAAATG
This sequence comes from Pseudoips prasinana, assembly GCA_951640165.1. NCBI lineage: Eukaryota > Metazoa > Arthropoda > Insecta > Lepidoptera > Nolidae > Pseudoips > Pseudoips prasinana. The sequence continues at coordinate 8,891,266 of OX621241.1, read as the reverse complement.
TTTAGACGCCTGATTCTTTGCTATTTTAAGTAAATTTTAGCACAAAATCCTCGAAAGGCACTGTAATATTGCATGTGTAATAATAATTTGTAGAAAGACGCCCACCTTCTTGTCTAGATTGGGTGCCGTATTGGGATAACAAGTCAAATTCCTTTCTGAAGCTTTACAATACACCTGTCGTGTCGAGATGATATTAAAAAACCGAACACACATCGCACCGTGAGTTCTGTACCTTCCTGCGACTTATAAAAACTGTTGTTGTCTAAATTTTGAAACTATAATCTTAAACTTATATCAATCTTTCACATTTAGGATTTATCAGCGAATAACACAAACTGAATTAAATTTTCAAAAAAATTAAAAATATTCTCTACGAAAATGTAACCCAAGATGCCTATAGGAGTCATAAAATCAAAATCTTTTATGGAATGTTATAATGAAGTCATTTTATTTATATTATACCGTTTACATTTCGAACCCTATTACTACGCCTTTGGTATACAATATATCAATATTTGATTTCATTCGCTATAAGTTAGAGTAAATCATTTATGTAATTGAAAATGCAATTATAGTTTATTTAACTATAATTGCATTTTCAATTACATAAATCGTCATCATCATGGTCATCATATCATCCGAGAGTCGTCAACTGCTGAACAAAGGTCTCCCCAATAATCTCTACAGTTGGAACTGTGTCCATCAGGGGGATATGGGTTAATCACCACGCTGTGCAGACGCATTGACGATCGCATTATGATCTTAGAATACACAGAGACGCAGCAGCCCGTTCCCTGATAGACATTCCTCGACTCTACATTCCTATTGGTCTCCTTGACAACAACTTAACATATGCTAGCTAAATATCATTACTATTATAAAATAAATGTTATACATGTTTTAGCAATCAATTTTAGAAATCAATTTACAAGCACTTTTTTATTTTACGCCTCACCCAGGATGAAACGGGTTGTTGATATTCATCACACGTGTAATATATGCATATGAATAGATTTTGTAACGCTTTTGTACAGAATCCCAACAAAGACAAAAAAAATGCAGTGTGCACATTAGCACAGTTGGCGACCGAGAGGCAACATTTTATAAAAGAAACATTCTGAATTCAGAACGGAAACATGCACATTTGTATAAATAAAAATACTAACTTTTTGGTTAACGTCTTTGTGTTCTCAAGTTCTTTATTGCTTTCATGTGTACAAATAGGTGTTTAAATATAAAAGTAAGTAACAAACATGAACCCTGTCAGGGTGCTGGAAATATATTTTTTTTGTGACTCTAATTTGAATTTAATTACATTTATATTTTTGAGCATTACATTAAAAGTTCATTAATTGTGTTTGAATTCATAATGCTGGAATTAACACAATTAATACAAATTATGAATCGACTAAATGCACGAATCGATTAAATGCACGAACGAGGCTTTAAAGATATTTATCTAATTGAATTTACATGTTCCAACATCAGAAAAAATTTATCAAATATATCTTTATAAAAAAAAACGAGAGTGTTTTAGACTGCAAGACTGAACTAAAACTGAAACACGTAAAGAGAATTAATATGTGCTCGCACCTCTCTCTCTCTTGCCCCGAACATGCCCGAAATGTAACTCTTTCCCTTTCGATCTTCACTAAGTTGTCAACTTACTAACGGTCACACTTTTCGTAACGCTCTCGACACGCATTCATCAGCTTACTCCGTTTCAAGTTTTAAGACAACAAAACTTGACATAAATGCGTATCTTTCAGGCTTTGTATAGACGCGACGCCAGCACATCAAGCTACCCCAATCTGTCAAATTTCCTCAATTGAAAGTGAACCTTATACGTATATGATAAAGTTGAAAAACTGATATAATAATTTTGACACATTGGGGCAGCTGGATGTGCTGGCGTCTGTACATACTATTCATGAGTACAGTTATAAACCAAGATTGCGTATCCCTTGTGCCTAAGGATATTTATTTACTCTTAGTTGTGTGCTCTGTTGAGGGAAATACAGCTTATCACACATTTTTTTTTAATTTTATATACGGCCAGGGCGTCTTTCAAGCAGCGATCAAGACGCCTCTAGCATACATGACAATAAGCATGCGATACCGACCCTTCCCTCCACCCAGATGTGCTCTGGTTACTTCACTGACATACAGAATCACAACATTAAAATATTAAATGCTATACTTGGAGTGTATTCTGTAAGCTGGGTAGGTTCATAGAGGAAAATAACGCTCTGCCCTACCCCGCTTAAATGTTGCTACGGTTTAGCGCTACCCAAGGTAATAGTTTAAACATATCTGGCGCAGCGGTTACAACAGTCGCCTCGCCACTTCGTGACCCGGTTTCGTTTCTCACGCAGGGAACCGCTTAATCGTAATCGTGATCAGCGTTCAAATAGATGTAGGTTAAAAATTACTTAATCATTCGTTCAATTCGTCAATTATAATAATAAGTTTGTAGTATTGTCCTAGTGTATTAAAAAAGTGTTTATATAATAGTCATACCTTCAAATCACAGGTTGTGTTGAGTAGTAAGTTTGAGGGCTTAAGATCCCTGTGGAGTACATTCGCCGAGTGAATATATTTCAGCCCTCGCAGAATTTGGTATAGGAAGTAGCAGATGTGATCGTTACTTAATTTCTGAAACAAATTATAAAGTTTAAACAGAATTCAATAAAACAGTGTTTCAGTAAAAGTAAAAATTAATTTGGACTTTATTAAGTTAATGAAAATTTTCAATCATTTCCTGATTAATTTAATGGCTATTCGTAAGGAAAGGAAATGGAAAATTTTATATAATGACGCTTTTACCGTATTTTGGCAAGAACTTAGGAGCACCGCGAACCTGGCGAAGCGCAACACAGAGCAATCTTCACTGCCTACGTTATCCAATTAGTTACAAAAGTGATTTAACACAATTTTTCCTCGAGTCGCTTCGACATTTGTGGTTACAAGTAGTTGTGTTAAATGATTCTGAACATTATTCAGATAAATGCAAAGTCGATAATGGTTTTGCAGTGAACTTTGTTCAGCGGTGCGCTAGGTCAAAATTGCCTCAACCTGGTCGTGTGAATCCCTTTAAAATCGTTTACAGATATTATAATATTGACACTTTAATAACCATCTGAGGCTTCAATACATTACATATCCATCATTCTTCATTAAGTTAACAGCTACTAGTTGTATTAATAGAAACTAGACTTTATTACGCAACCAATAAAGCTCACTTTGAAATAAAATAAAATAATTGATACTATTAGGGCAGTAACGCAAACTTTTAATTTACGTGATGCCGTTGTTCATACTCTGACAGTGTATTCTGGTATTAACTGACTTGAAGAACAAAAATATTAAAAACGAACTCAATTTATAATGTGGGATACTGAAAAAATATTAAATTCTGAAGTGAGAAACTCCTAAGCAGTGTTTTTATGTACTACTCTTTTGGCAAATAATCCTACGGCTCACTAAATGATAAGCGGTTAGCGTGCGTTATTAAGCGATACTCATGGCATCACACACGGATTGCCTTTTCTCCTCTCGTCTAAGATCTGGCGCCCTTACCCACGCGCAGGAAAACAACATTAGGATAGTAAACGGATTCCATCTCTTCCAGTATATTTTGAACTGACTTTCCTTGCTTGGTAAGGAACTTTATTACGGCACGGTACTCGATTTTTTCCATAATTTACACTTTCTTCCCGATTGAGTTGTTTGCTTGACGATAGTTCAGAGACTAATGATCCAATTAAGATAAAACTTGGTATTTATACTAATATTGAGTGGCTGAAGTCGTGGCCATCCCCATAATGACCTATTATCCCCTCCCCCCCATTCCGCGAACTTAAGAGCGCACCCTCGTATATATTAATTCATATTTTATTTTACAGGTATTTATGTATATTTTTTATTATTATGTATGTATGTATATATTATATATATGTATGTGTTAGAATATTATTTATTTATTATTATTTGTATTTAGATATAGATAAGTTTTAGTATTATAAGTATTTTAATTAGTGGTATTACTACAACTAAGTAGATATCACTATTAGTGTTAAGTTATTATCACCTAATTTCTTACACCATACACTATACCCCTACTCCAAATTCCTTACAATATGGTCCAACTGACGGTTGTCTGGAAGAGATCGCTGTAAGCGATAAGACCGCCAATTGTACCTTTTTAATATAATTAACTGTATCATAAATTGTGTTCTGTTACTGGTGTACAATAAAGTGTATTTATCTTATCTTATAACAGAACTATGTTATCCTAGTTTTGCTTACATATGCAGTTTAAGGTTCACATAGGCGTTGTATAATAACATGATTTTTACCTGTGTTTTTAACAACTTGTAAAGGTCAGTTTCCATTAAGCATTGTACGATGTAAACGTCTTTCATTTGGTCAATGGTTTCCGCTCTTAATATATCCCGAATGTCGATTATCTGAAACAAAAACAAGTTTAACTTTGAAATTGCAATAAAGTATATATTTTTTTTTTTTTACAATGTCACACAGTTTATCATAGCCCCAAACTAAGCAAAGCTTGTACTATGGGTACCAGGCGACGATATACATATTTATATAGATAGATAAATACTTAAATACATAGAAAACATCCATGACTCAGAAACAAATATTCGTGCTCATCACACAAATATTTGCACTTACCGGGATTCGAACCCAGGACCACCAGCTTCGTAGGCAGGAGCACTACCAACTAGGCTATGGTGACCGTCAAACAATATAACAATTTACTCCTTGAAAAACCGGAAGAATTTGATCTGCAAATGTTATGATTCCAAGTCTTGGCTATAAAGCGTTATTCTGTTGAGAGTAAAATCTCAGAAGCAACCCAGAATCAGGTCTCAGCGGTTCAACACCACAGAGCCTCAGAAAGAACGTAAAGTTTGACATGCCACTTTATACTCGCCGGTCGTGTTTGATTTTATGTGAATGAAGAAATGGCAGAAATGGCTCATATCCAGTTACCCTTACCGGTATCTAAGTGATCGGTGAGGTTAAGCATTGAGCCATGCGGTCAGTTCATAGATGGGTGGCCGCCAAAACGGTTTTATTTTTAATCATCTCCGTGCTTCGGAGGCTACGATAAGCTGTAGGTCCCGGTTGGGGTTACGTCGCGTCAGAGGCCTATTTGATCAACTCTGACACTAATACCCTACTGCCCATAGGACAAATAAGTAATAAAAATAACGAATACAATTGTTTGCAGCAAATTTGTAAAGACAAAATATGAATGTAAAATTTTACTAAATTCACTCACATTGAAAAAATATCGTAGAATATTCAATTACTGCAATTGTTTAATAAACCACCCCTTATAATCCTACAAAGGCTCATAAGGAACCGAAGACATAATAAAGGAGAAAATATTAAATGAAAACTTACATTTTCGTGCTTAAACCTCGTTAAAATTTTTATTTCTCGTAGTGTCCTCTGGCAATAAGTCTGGTGTTCGAATGGCGATATTTTTTTGATAGCGACTTTTGTTTTCCTCTCATTATCGATAGCAGACCTGTGGAATAAAAAGAGCTCATAAATCATTTGATAACAGACTTCAAAGGTTGTCGTTGTAACACAATTCAAGCCAGGATAGCGATAAATAATGGTAAAACAAGGTCCTTTCGATTTGAGGTCACGTAAAAAACGTACTATTTATATCCCCGAGGGAAACTCGACACAGATTCGAGGTGGTGGCACGTAATGTCTTATTTCTATTTGGAGAAGAAAAAGTATTGATATATGATGATAGATTTTCGTTTATTTTACACCCCAATCCCATTTGTCATACGGAGGCAAGTCACTTAGATTAAGAGGATTTATTGCTGCCATGCAGCATTTTATTGTTAATAATTTGCTCTCATATTAAATACATAGCTTTACTTAAGAGTGCGTTTTGCTTTATTTCCTTGTATTAAAGAGCATGTCAGCATTTACAGGGTGGGGCAAAACGCACGCCGTTTTAACATTTCGTGGCTACATAGGGTCCCACGTAGGGATACATATGCGCACGCGGCCAGTTTCTGTTCAGTATTCGGATATGCAAGCTTTTATATAAAGAACCAAATATTTACACATAGGGTAGATATTGTATAGTAAATACAGATGGAGTTTGCAAGTATCGATAGCCAAAGCTAATTAATTACATTTGGTACTTTATTACCCATATTGAGGTAATAATATTACGCTTATCTAACCAAACCAGACGTCCATTGTAATGGATCGAAAGCTAAATTAATCACTCCACAATGCAAATTCAAATCAAATCAATACTGGTAATATACGGAATCGGGTAAACGCATACATTAACGAGATGCGTCATCATAATAAAATGTACATCGCATGATAGAGGCAATTGTTTTGAGCACATGAATGCTTGTATAATCTTTATAATGTACCCAAAACATGTGTTTGCCAGAACATTTGGTCCACTTCAGGGCTTTAATGAACAAAGCGAGGCACATGTTACGGTTTCATTTACCATTTCCAAACACAACCTTGTGAATAACTTAGAAATACTAAATTATGTATTAAGATTTTCAACAGGTACTTGAAGGGTCACCTCTGGACGACATGCAGAAGTTTCGAAATTAAGTTTATACCATTTCCCTCCTGGTTAATCTGGTAATTGTTTGGAACAGTTTATTTCTTGAAAGGGAAGTAATCTAATGGATTAACTTAATAGATTCTATTTGATCCGACGGGATTAAAGGGAATTTAACTTTCTGTTGCTAATATTTTACACTACCATTTTATACAGATAACTAATCAAGAATTTCTTCGTTACTAGAGATTGGACTTGTTTGAAATTCGACCATTAAGGTATTATCTATATAAATAAAAATTGAAGTCCTGACTGACTGACTGACTCATCAACGCCTAGCCCAAACCCTTGGCCCTAGAAAGCTGAAATTTTGCACAGATGTTTTCTTTATAATGTAGACAAGGAATAAGGAAGGTTGCGAAGTTAGTATGAAACTTTGCCGTTTTTGAAGTTAGAGGCATGAAAGGTGGTATTTGGCCTTGCAGTTAAAAATAAAAAATATATGTTTCAGGATTTTTGGAAATTTCACCCCCAAGGGCAAAAAATAGGGGATGTAAGTTTGTACGAAAAAAGTCCCAATTTTTAAGTTAAACGCATGAAAATTAGCATTTGGCTTTTTAGTTAAAAATTAAAAATATATATATTTCAGGATTTTTGAAAATTCCACCCCGAAGTCATAAAATAGGGGATGTAAGTTTGTATGAAAAATGCGATATTTTTGAAGTTAAACGCATGAAAATGAGTATTTGGCCTTTCTGTTAAAAATATATAGCATTTATTTCAGGATTTTTGGAAATTACATCCCCAAGGGCGGAAAATAGGGGATATAATTTTATACTGCCTGACTGACATATCAACGCACAGTCTAAACGGCTGCAGTTAGGACTTGAATTTAGAAAGTAGTTACCTTTTATGACGTAGGCATCCCCTGAGGAAGGGTTTTTGAAAATAACACCCCTAAAGGACTAAAATAAGGGATGAAATATTTTATGAAAGTGCTTAATTTTGATGTTTTAAGCTTTAATATATAGACTATTAAAATATATATTTCAGGATTTTTGAATATTCCACCCCCAAGGTCGTAAAAAGGGGATGTAAGTTTATATGAAAAAAGTGCCAACAAGTTTTAAGTTAAACGCATGAAAATTGGTATTTAGCATTACAGTTAAAAACTAAAAGTATGTGTTTCAGGATTTCCGAGAATTCTACCACATAGGGTGTCAAATAGGGGATGTTTGTATGAAAAATGTGACATTTTTTAAGGTAAACTCATGAAAATTGGTATTTGACCTTTCATTTAAAAATATGTATTTCAGGATTTTTGGGAATTCAGCCCTTTAGGGTGACAAATAGGGGATGGAAGTTTGTATGAAAAATGTGTCATTTTTTAAGGTAAACGAATGAAAATTAGTATTTCGCCTTTCATTTCAACATTATAAATATATCATCAGGACTTTTGGAAATTCCACCCCTAAAGACGACTAAAATAGGGATGTAAGTTTGTATGAAAGACTGTTTTTTTTTGGAGTTAACAGCATGTAAATTGATATGTCAGTTAAAAATAAAGCAATCAAGGGAATAATTTGTTGTTAAAAAAGGTAATCCATAACTGATTCAATAGGTCAACACCAAAAATGTACGCCAACTTAAATTATAGTGAAATTCGCTTCTTATTGCTTAAAATGTTGTGGTTGTTGTCGTCTAAGTAAAGATTTAGCGTTTTATAAGATTTGTAACTTCTTTTTTTGGTATTTTTCATAACATATTAAAAAACGTCAATTTAATAAAATTGGGATAAAAAAGTCATTGACCCAAAATTCGAGTTAGCGTAGTATAAATTGTTCGTGTCGAGATGATCGCACCCAAAAAATATCATTTAAATTTTACTGAACTACAAGTTCACAATTTTGTAACTCGATGGCTTTTATATCGTTTCAGATCGCAGAACTCATTTGACATATGGGTTAAAATAAATAAATGCTTGAAGTAAAAGGTAGTCCAAAACTGAATCAAAAGATGATCGCCTAAATCTCACCCAAAATATATGCCCACATCTTAATTTTACCGCTTTACAAGGTTATATTTTTGTTAGTAGTGGGTGTAATCATCATTTTAGATCGCGCTATGGTTTCGTTCACAAAATGTGATATTAGACCTATCAATGCCGTGGTCGCAACCTAAGCTAATGGGAGTAACCTTGGTGATTAATGCATCGTTGATTATTATATTACTTTATTTGACTTACTGACTTTACTTAAGGACAATTGATATGTATTCTTTGATATTTTCGGGTATTATTTTTAAATAACAGTAGCAAAGTAGTCTTTAGTTTATTTCTTAACTAGGTTATTTATAGGTTAGGTTTTCTTAAATTTATATTGCTTATTACTTTTAAAAGTATTTTTTTTTTTAGATTAAGCTAGAAGTAAGTAGTTACATTGGTAATCATTCAAAATTGTCGCGGACGAAGTCGCGGGCACCAGCTAGTAAAATATAAAGGCAAATAATATTAATCGGTTCTCAGCTTTGACACTCAAGTTTGTCAGTGAGTCGACAGCATCGTATTACCTTAGGTTCTAATGTCTGTTGTATAAAAAAAATGTATATCTTGGGACATTATTCACACACGGCTATCTGATCCCAAACTAAGCAGAGCTTGTACTGTGGAAAAAAATATATTAGCTTTTCCAAATTGTTGCAAACTGTTCCAAATTTTATATGTACTCCTCCGAGCGCGCAATTTTCGTAAAAAGTTTTAAGTTACAAAGTTTTTACTTCAAGTATTAATATTATGATTTATAATTATTAAATGTTAATTATAAATCATTGTTCATCAATATTTATAAAAATACATCATAGTTTCCATACATGTACAATTTTTCCTTTTTTTGTATCTTGATTTTCCACGTGTTTTAAGGAAATAAAAATCTCTTTACTTCCTTACTGAAGTTCAGAATAAAACTCAACTTTTGATACATATCTGTGTTTCGCTCTAGTTGGATCTACAACTCAGGGGCTCTACCGGCTAAGTCGCCGAACATCGATAGAGCCCCAGTGCTAGTAACATGTCGTGTAATTAGAGAGTAAAGTTTATCATAAAAATATATCAAGTTTTCAATGAGCATATTTTTCTCAGAAATGGATACCTAATCTGTCGTCTTCGTTCTTCCTGAATGGGCGACATAATCATATTAGTTCGGGATCACAGATGAAAAATATGGTCAGTGAGCCGGCGAGCCGGTAAATTTGCCCGGATAAACCTGAGGCGTGACGAGACGCGCCGCCGCGACATAAAGAATAGAGGCGACGGTTATAGAGAAGTTTTGAAGGAAAACGTATTGTACCCGAGGAAATAGCCTTCAGAACTAAGTATTGTGTACCTACTTATATGAAAATATGTATAAAACAGCATTTTATGGTTGCCAAAAACTTTAACTTATAGATATATTATATAACATGAAACAATATTATTAAATGTATGTTTGTCCTGAGTCTGGGTGTTGTTATCTTTATATGTATACATTTACAAAAGAAAAGTAGTATATGTGGTTATCTGTATATCAGTTATCTAATTTCCATAGTATGTACGTACATGCTATGCTTAGTTTGGGATCAGATGGCTGTGTGTGAATAAAGGCCCAGGATATTATTATTATTATATTACTGCCAAATACTTTTAGAGATAGCTTATTAGAACATACTTAATATAGGAATAATATTAAAAGGATTTACTGCATTTTGTGTTGCAAATTAAAATATTGCAATATCTGCCCAATAATATATTTTATGTTTGTATTTGCAAAATCAATAAATATAATGTAGAATTTTTTATAACAGTTTGACCTAATTTACTATCCCTGAAAATATTCAACACTAATATTGTTACTCCGTATATAGGTATTAGTTGCCTATCCATATACAAGATGCAACAGAAATAGTCACCGTAACTTAATTCTTATATTAGCGCAAAGTGCTCCTGGCCAATCTCAATCTGGCTAGTCTTCATCGAATTCAGCCGCTTCTCTTTGGCTATCTAGGAAATACATAATAGAGTTTATGAGCGGGCGCGGTAACACAATTCCATCTCTGTTACTACGCTCTCATAGTGCGATGCGACGATTAGTCAACACGACTGGGCCGAGATCAGCGCAGGAGCGACAGCTTTACGTCCGACCTGCATGGAGTACTGCTCTCATCTTTGGGACGGCTCCGCAAAGTATCAGCTAGACTCTTTGGATTCGATAGACAGACGCGCTCGCAGGATAATCGACGATAGAGACCTAACAAGTACAAATCAGTTATCTACAGGCTGTTTCATAGAGAATGCGCTCAAGACCTCCATCAACTTATCCCTCCATCTCCCTTTTTTCATCGGACTACAAGTCGTCGGGAGGCTCTCCACCGCTATGTTGTTGACATCCCATTATGTCGTACGAAGCGTTTTGCTAACTCTTTCATCATACGCACGGCTAAGCTGTTGAACAACTCAAAACCCAAACGACGTGTTTCCAGACTCATATAACGTGCGTTTATTCAAGGTTAGAGTGAACAGGCATCTTATGGTACGCGCGGTCCACCTTCGACCACATCTTCACTTACCATCAGGTGAGATCGTGGTCAAGCGGAAAACCATTATACATAAAAAAACGTGCCTTCCGAGGCACGCGTCTACAACATTGCAGATATCCAGATTTCGGCTACTTACTCACATTTTTAAAATACATATAACAGGATGACCTATACGGATTATTATAAACAGATTTTATTATGTCGAATCACGTAACAGTAATTACCGACCCATTATGATGACAATGCTTCACTAAAAACCTTCAGCTAATATTAAGTATACAATGTTATAACGAATTTGGTGCAGAATTTTCGTCGAATATTTTTTGTAAGAAGCAGCCCGCGTATGGTGCGACCGTATGACCTACTTTTCTGTTCCCCCTCGCACAGACCGTCGAATAAACAGAAGAACTGTACGGCAAAATTTAAAAATGTTAAATGCTTTAAAATGCATTTCACAATTCTACTGGAACATTGTTGCTGACGACTTCCCGAGTCGCCATTTTGGTTCCAGTGACCGTAATGAACAGAACGACAAACTTAATAATGCCATCATAAAAATGAGGAAAGAGTTTTTATTCGCACAACAGAGAACTCAAATAGGAAAAATAATTTTGTGGAGACTAAAGAAATGCCTGCAATAACTGCTGCCCCAAAAATTAAACATTTTGGAAAATGTTAACTATCCTCTTTTGATATGTGTTTGCACGTTTAAGGCATTATCACGTATGAAGAGCTCTAGAGTGACATAGCTACACAACAGTAATCGCCGTAATCATAAAATTTAATGAACTGGACGAATGGCCGAGATACTTTGCTGAAAATTCGTCATGACTCACGCGTGACAAACACTTCTTAAAATTGTGGACAATGATTAACGAATTCTGTGTCGACAAGTGTCTTCCTGCTAGAGCAAAATCGATACAATTTTCTAGGGATTTCCATTAGTGAACGTTATCATGTGAATGTTTTTAATCATTTATATCGACCGACGTAATTTCATTCAGATGGTATTTAAACGAGATACTTCGCATAACCAAATATTTGCAAATTCATTTACAAGTTGTCATGCCAATTTACTTTAGGATCTAATTAATCAATCAAATTAATTGTAATAAGGAAGATGAAGGGTTTAAATCACGTCAACATTTTAAGTAAACCAATCGATCACGGCCGTTATACCTCGCTCCGGAACGGTGGGCTGTGTTAAATTTGAAAGGTATTTCACATGTTTAAACTCGGCCACTCAGTTGTTTAATGCATGCACACATTCGACAAGGGAACAACATAGCGATACCTTAAAATAGTTTAAGTTTATTGACAACATTTCAAAGTAGTAGAACCCTTATTTTATTGCTAATTCATATATTTACACTACATTTAGCACAAGCTAAAATATTGGGCAAATTAAATCAAACAGTATCCTTTACCAATACTAACTTATATCATAGACACTCATTTCTAGACTCCACAAATAGAAAGTAAAAAAGAAATTATTGGACCTGCAGTCAGTGTATTTGTGTAATCTATAAAATGTATAGATGTTTATAATATTGTTAATTTATTCTGCAACGTCCAGTATGTTAGGCATAAACTTCATACGTATGTAATTAATTTATATAAAACAATGAAAAATATATTTTACTATTTTTCTATATTATTATGGACACGAATGAGAATGTTTACAATTTTTGATAACTCCCCTATTTTATTATCCCTAGTTCTAGGATGATTTTCACCATTAACTTTAAAGCTATCAGTACAAATTAGAAAAATGAGAATTTAAATAATGCTACGGAGTATAATATTTGTCTGTTTTTAACACTCAACTCAAATGCGAGATCTTTTAAAACATTTTCAACTTTATTTCCTGTGCAGCCACATATATGCCTAAACAATATTTAGTATCCCCCAATCTCGAAATTGTTTTCGGATATGAGGTTAAATAAGAATAAATTAAACATCGTCAATTGTGAAGACAGTAAATACTATAATAAAATATAAAACGGAACTAGCATACAACGCGTATTGTGCAGTGTAAATGTGCCATAATATATTCAGTTAATATCTGGCTGCACAGCATGCACACAAATTTACATTTTACGAGGTTCTGTATTAATTAACGAAGACGGGAATTCATAATGTAATCTAGTAAATAGATTGTACGCTAAGATTGTACTGAAATAATATTTAAGTTTCTTAACCAGAATTCGAGCCCATTTCATTTCGTTCAAAGATTGATGATAAGTCAAAGTTGAAAATATATATCCGATGTAGGCTTAATTTAATTAAACACATTGAAGCAAAACTTCGCAAGAACATAGGTATCGTCAGTTGATTTCGAAGTAAATGAGTTAGATTTAATAGAAGTTATCGCAACGGCTCAAAAGTTGTTGTTGATGCCACCCAGTAGGCCTCTGATATGGCTTAAAGAATGTTGTCTATTGACTACAACCGGTACCGACAACTTAACGTCCCCTACGAAGGGCGGAGACGCTCCGAAATTGAACCACTTTTAGTTATCAGCCTAGTTGCTTAACCTCACCGGTCCGTAATGTCCATGTCAGCCTTGAGATTATCAGACACAACCAAAATGCCGCCAAGCGATCTACATAAATGTTTCACGTGAAACGTTGAGTGTTTCCCGATATATATATGATTAAAGATAACCCAAATATGATGCAGAAATGTACACATTCGAATAGGTTACGTGACTTCGTTAATCTTATAAATATTATGTTAGCCGTTAACCCTTCTCAAGAACGGCTATAAAGTGATATCAAACGAGACAGCAATATGGTATCTGCAGGTATGTATTAGGTACAGACATGTAATGGAGTAATAAATAAATGGAGAATATTACTCGCGTAAGTGAGTCTAATAGTGTTGTCTCGATCGACTTACAGCCATGGCGGCCAGTCTCAATAGAGACTAGCCATATAGTGGGACATATTACAGTGCTCAAGTGTGTGGGCAACAGGCGACTTTATATTCCCACACTATCAGTATCCGATGGGACAGATAGCGACCGGAAAGAGTTCATGTACAGGAGTGTCAGTTTTACGTGCTATCCGAGGCACCTTCCATACTTCGGGCTGATAAAGTAAATTAATTTTTTGTACCATACCAAAATTCCGTTCTTTGCCCGACCTGGGATTTTGACCCAGGGCCTCATTATCTGAGGTGGAACATGACACCGCTAGAACAACACGGCTGGCTATATATGTGCAATATGAAAACTTAATTATATACGAAATCCATTAAAGGTTGTTCATACACTACAGAAATTCAACACCACGGCGAATCTTTATTACTCTATTTATTCGCATGGGGTAATTGCCCTAGTTTCATAGTTATTTTTTTATATGCTAGCGTAGTTGGCAAATGCTTGCTATTCACGCCGGAGGTCGTGGGTTCGATTCCCACCCAGGACAGATATTTGTGTGCATGAACATGTCTGTTTGTCCCAAATCTGGGTGTAATTATCTATATAATTATGTATTTACAAAAGAAAAGTAGTAGTATATATAGTATATCAGTTATCTGGTTTCCATAGTACAAGCTCTGCTTAGTTTGGTATCAGATCGCCGTGTGTAAATAATGTCCCAGGATATTTTATTATTAGTATTCAAACTGTCTCTAACGTGGCTAACAACTGTTGCCTTATCACTACCGCCAGGATAGACAGCATAGCGTGCAATCTAAATCACGGAGATCCATGAAAATTATTCCATTTTTGTGGACAACCATTTATAGTCCACGCAGAATGTGCTTAACTTTGTCCATTACATTCGGGTGATAGCAACTAGGTGTGACCGTTGTATGACACTTGCAACTCACATAGTGCGCGCTGCCGACACTCTTAATAATATTGCTTGCCGTATACTATAAAAGGCGGAAAGAAACACTATCCCCAACAATGTAACTTTTCACTTCCATTCTATTTATGTGACCCTTCAATAGATGTTTCAAGTCTAAGCGTGATTTGTGTCTGCGAATATATAGGGCCTTGTTTCCCTAGTTCCAATTAATCTCATTTGTTATGTCTACTTGCTATCTAGGTGTGATTAGAACTTCTTACGATGTAGGTCGTCGTTATAGCGCGATTTATGCAGACACTTGGGCAGTTAAGCTCAAGTTTTGCACATTACCGTATAAGACTGCACGGCTACTTTGTAAATATACCTAGCCAACGTCACTAATGAGTTTCATGTTATATAAAGAACCTAACCTAATAGGGGTGCGGACAAACTTGTTTTACCTCAATTAGGGCTTGTTAGAGAAAACATAACGTACAAATAATTAATACATTAAAAACAGCGTGTCATATAGAGGAATTATACTAATTTATAACGCCACTAGCTTTGCTCCACGGTTTCATCCCCGCTAAATTTTATAAATTATTGCTTATATGTTCCGGAGCGTCTACATGAAAGAGTAACAAACATCCATACTCGCAAACTTTCGTATTAATATAAGCAGGATTTGTACAATGCCAATCAAGCTCCATACTAATGTTTTTTGAGAAACGGGCAGAGAGGTTGTCCCGCCAAATATTTGCAGCCGATTTAAAACATGTCGTTTAGATTATACATTCAAATAATAGTTCTTCATGAATTCAATATGACGTGAAGGTTGATAAAGAAGCGATGTATCGTGCAAGCACACTTACATTTAAAATACTTTGTTTCTTTTTCCAGTAATATTTAGTAAACATCTATTGACTAAATTTATACCAAATTCTATCACAAACTTTGGAGAGACAAGTTGAAAGTAACGCCGCGGTCGCGGCAATGACAAACTTACAACGTTTTGGGACATGCAAACTAACGTATGATGCCGCACGAGATCTGAAAATATATTTATTTTCGTTAACAAATAACACCTAATTGTAGGTCTAAAATATAAACTCGAAATATATATATAATTTTTTCACTTACGATAACTTCGAATATGTTTCGGTATGCTTAACCGACCATTTAAACAATATCTAAACCTATATTTAAGTTGAGCTGGCATCAACACGTCTCCTCCCCATGACTTGTCTGTGCGATTTTTCTATACTTGCCCATGCCCACGACGGATATGTGCGTTTTCATACATTTTTGGTGTACCGACCTTCAGTATCCTACGACGTGTCTGCGAGTCTATGGATATATATTTTTTAATATGCCATCTTTATACGGCAGAACGCTATACGCGTTTGGGGCATGGAGAAATTGTTGAGTTTATGTGCACCCAGGTATGCTAGGTAGGCAGCGCATGTGTAAATAGATGAAGAGATACGGACTGAGTGACAACGGATTCGTCCCTCTCAAGCATTTAAAGAACCCTAATCATAAAAATAGAATTAGCCCAAGAAGTATCTCACACCGTTTACAAAGGATACAAGTTATATACAAACAAGCACATGACTAACTTACCGATTTATTCACATTAGGACCAAAAATCTCCAGCCAACAAAAATTGAAAAATTATTTTACCTTTACGGTTTACCGAAAGTATTTATGTTGGCTAAAAATTCAACGAACCGAATTACTCGGATAAAGTTAGCAATTTAAATTCGGCTGTATTTTCTTTTAAAAGTCTTTCGCACAAAAGGGATAACTGGAAGTAGAATGAGACGGTGAGTTTGCTCAAAGTAGATGTTTTGTAGACGTTTGTAACATTATTTAGGTATAGACTTTAGCATAAATTTTATTAAGCATTTTAAGTCTGTCACACAATGTCTTTATACATTGTAGCCTATGTGTCATTCTGATGTATAAGTTATATTATTGTAAAGTTACATTAAAATCCAGTCAGTAGTTTTTACGTTAAAGAGTAACAAACATCCATCCATCCACCCATACTTACAAACTTCATATTAGTAGGATTCTACATGAAAAACAGCATTTTCTTTCCATCGAACTAAAAGAGGAGGACAATGTTTACATAAAAATCATAGGTAGTAAATATGTATTTTGTAGAGGGGTGATAGGCACGCACTACGGCACATCTAGTTATACATCTACACTAGAATTAAAATCCTTACTGCCTACGAACTAAAGTGTATACACCTGACGTAGCGTCGCGTGTACATTGGGTTCATACGTATTTATTAGAGCGTAAACCGATAGTAAAAAGTACCATCTTTCCAAGCTTCGGCGTTGGATCGAACCGTAGCGTACAGTCAAAAAAGCTGAGGTTATATTTAGTTTCGTATTAACTAATATTAAAAAATAATTTTATTGAAGGACTTTTTATGCATAGTTCGGAGACAAATTAGAAAATGTCAACCTGTACACGAAAATTAAACCTTTTAAATGTTAAAGAAAAGATAAAGTCACTAATTATAGTGGTGTATGTGGTCATAAAAAAAGGTATTAAAAATATTGTCTTTATTGGTACGTACGTAAAACAGACAATGTGAAATTGTATACACCAACGCATCGTGACATCAACTGTATGTAACTTCTCTATGTGTGTGATGTGCGCTGTGTGTAGAAGTAATGTGCGCTGTGTGTAGATATGATATACACGATTGCCCATGTCCGCGCGGGAAAACTTATTGTTCAGCGACAGTGGAGCGCGAATGGACGGGCGTTCCCTCGGGCATAATATTTGCAAGAAGTTGAAATCGTTCTTCATTTGTTTTCCGTACAAATTAAGGTATCCCGTGTGGTCGCTCATCCGTGTGCTGCTGCGACTGAGTATTTTGTATAGAAAACAAATGAAGAACTCTTTGTGATTCATACCAATATTAACCCTGGTACCCACGCTAACGCCCGCTCGCACACCCGCCCATGCTTTAGTGTGGCTATGAACTGTAGATGATAATTCTGAGTCTGGGTGTTTTTGTATCCCTGAATGGCATTTTTTTTTTTTTTTTTTTTTTTTTATAGCCTTAATAAGCAGACGAGCTAGCGGCCCACCTGATGGTAAGTGGTAACCGCTGCTCATGGACATTCGCAGTGCCAGGGGGCACAGCAAACCGCTGCCTACCGTGATATTAGTACTCTTTTTAAACCTCGTTTGAAGAAGGACATGTCGTAGCGCTGGGGAAACACCGCAGCAGGTAATTCATTCCAGAGCCGGCACGTACGTGGGATGTATGAACGCTGAAAGCGAACCGTGCTTGACGAGATCGCTTCCAGGTGATACGGATGAACCTTACTGCGAGTGCGCGTGGTCCGATGATAAAAGGGGACGGTGGCACCAGCTCAAACAGTTCCTCAGAGCATTCCCCGTGAAAGAGACGGTAGAACACGCAGAGAGATCCGAAGTCTCTCCGCTGCTCTAGCGACTCCAATCTGTCCGTAAGATTGGAATCCCCAACGATTCTAATAGCACGCCTTTGGAGGGAGTCAAGTGGGTCGAGCTGGTATTTAGGGGCTCCTGCCCAGATATGTGAGCAATACTCCATGTGCGGGCGGACTTGTGCTTTATATAGCGCAAGCCGCTGTCTTGGAGTGAAGTACTGCCTAGCTCTATTCAGGACGCCCAACTTCTTACTTGCCAGTTTGGCTTTGTCCTCCAAATGACCCCTAAATTGGCAGGTGCTCGAAATTTCGATTCCGAGGATCCCAATACTCTCGGATACACGGAGATCAACGCCTTGGAATCGGGGCGCTACGACAAATGGGTCCTTCTTAGCAGTGAACGCGCACACTTGTGTCTTATTGGGGTTAAACTGGACTAGGTTCTCTACACCCCATTCATAGGCCCGCCCGAGAGAACCCTCGACTTCAGACACAAGTTGCAACCGTTTCTCTTGTACCGAGCTGCGAGAGACATTCTGGTGGCCGCTATACTGCGCATCACCCGTGCTGTCATCCGCATAGCAATGCATGTTTTCTATAGATAACATGTCATTGATATGCAGAATGAATAGCGTAGGGGAGAGCACCGAGCCTTGTTTGTGGTACGCCAGCGTTAATGGTTTTGGTGTCGGAGCAAGAACCGTCTGCTACGACTTTAATGCTCCGACCGTCCAAAAAGCTGGTGATCCAACTGCAGAGTCCCTCGGGGATTCCATATGATGGTAGCTTCGATAGAATAGCATGTTTGTAAGGTATTGAGATTCATTAGTTTCGAGCCGGCGTACTCTTTTTTTTCTAAAATTATTTTTTTTAACTAGTGCGCCACTCGTCGCCAAACAAATATTTCGTTGTTCAAGATGCTTAAATACACACATCTCTTTTCCATTCGAATGTTTAAAATAACAAATGCCAGCCTCAATTAAATTGTTCTCCGCAAGCTTCGCGTGAAACTCGTTGCTTGAATAATAAATAACATTATTATCATATGAATGTTATTTTACGATAAAAGTCGAGCGAATTGAATGTTTCCTTTTGTTATCCTAAGAAATCTTTCATTTTAATGACGAGTAATAAATCCAGACACCTACTCAAGCGAAAGTGAACTTTGTTAACATTACATTTAGGGTTCCACGCCTCCGACGTAAACCCATTGTCTGTCAGAATATTTTATTTTATTTATCTAATCTGCGTTTCTTATTTCACTATTTATGTAAACAGGTATTTGAATTTTATTAATTGGACAGATCCTTTAAAACATAAATATTAAATTGGGGTATAATATTGTTAAAATCGAATCAAAACAGTAAAATATATACCAAGAAAGATACACATTTAAAAATCAAGTTGTTTAATTAAATAATTATTATAAAGTGATTCAAAATGTTGTTTACATCGAATCAAAAATACAGTTTATCATACTGAGAAAGAGACTCGTTTTAAAAAATCCTAGTAATTAATAAAATATTTCAAAATGAAATAGAAATAAAACAGTTTAGTATACCGAGAATATAAACAATTTATAAAATCCAAGTAGGTAGATAAAATCATTATTTATAAGTGGAGTAGAAATACTGACATCGAATCATAAATAATAGGTCTTTACCTATGAAATTGCCGTTTTGTATGAAAAAATTTAAACGAATTTTTTTCATGAATTTTTTTATTTGTATTAATCGAAGTAATCACCCATGCAATCAATGCATCTTTGCCATCGCAGTGGCAGTTTATTGATGCCCTTCTTAAAGAAATCAGCTGGACGGGAGGCAACAAATTCTTCAAAGGCATTTTGTACTGCCTCTCGGGTATTGAATTTTTTTCCCGCCAAGAAGTTATCCAAATTCTGGAAAAAGTAGTAGTCTGTAGGCGCAAGGTCTGGTGAGTAGGGCGGATGACGGAGAGCTTCCAACCCCAGTTCTTGCAACTTGGAGACCGTCTGCTGTGCAGTATGAGGTCGCGCGTTGTCGTGCAGGAGCAGCGGAGACGAGCGATTGACCAATGCTGGTTGGAGATGCGCCAGCTTCTCCATCATTGTGCTCAGTTCTTCACAGTACACATCTGCAGTAATGCTCACCCCGTTTGGTAAGAAGCTGTGATGAATCACACCGGCGCTAGACCACCAAACAGTGACCATCACTTTTCTAGGGGTAAGTTTTCGTTTAGGGCATTGTTTAGGTGCTGAACCAGGATCCAACCAACTTGCTGAGCGCTTGCGGTTATCAAACAGAATCCATTTTTCATCGCAGGTAACAATGCGGTTCAAAATTCCTTCATTTGTGTGTCTGTTGAGCAGTGCAAGGCACGTCTCGACGCGTACTTCGCGCTGGCGATCATTGAGTTCGTGGGGCACCCATTTGTCAAGCTTTTTTACCTTGCCAATTTGACGCAAATGGACCAATATTGTTTTGACGCTAACGTCGAAAGCTGCTGCTAATTCAGCCGTAGATTGTGTATCATCAGCTTCCACAACCGCCTTTAATTCGTCATTGTCGACCAAAGTCTTCGGACGACCGCGAGGTTCATTTTTCAGGTCGAAATTTCCAGAACGGAAGCGAGCAAACCAATAACAGGTGGTGCGTTGGTTTGTAGTGTTAGCTCCGTAAACGTCGTTGATGTTGCGTGCCGCTTGTGCCGCGTTGCTGCCACGACGGTACTCATATTCCATAATTACTCGAATTTTTAACGTATCCATGATGACGAAAAAGATTGAAATGCGATGAAAATGTAACACTAATCAATAAAGAAATGACTACTTTTGGAAAAAAGAATCCATGTTTTTAAAATAAAATTAATTTGAAATTAGAATTCTTAGCCAAACAAAAATTATTTTGATTTGAAATGGCCAGTACTGCAGAACGGCAATTTCATAGGTAAAGACCTAATACTTAGAAATATATATATATATACATTTTGCAAATTCAAGGTCAATAAAGTCAGCACCCGACACATACTGTAACCAACATTTTAAATATTTATAAAGTATTTGTGTCTACTAATATTTCCTTCGTTTAATTTTAAAACACGTGGTTAAAAAGATACTTAACGGAAATAAAGTATTCCTTCCCACACCGGACTTCGAAGTCGAGGACTTCGTTACTACTGAGGGCAGAATCTAGAAATAAATACAGGATAGGAATATAGACTTAAGATAAGTCTATACTCCTATCCTTGAAAGAAAAATATAGATACGGAAATCTAATAGTGCGTGGCCAATTGCCTATTGTTGTCAGAATACGACCATAACTATGATCAACGTAAGTGAAACGAAAACTAACTTTTCAGGTCCGAGCGTCCCCTATCATTATAGCCGAATGAAATCCAGTGCTGGACAAGCCTCCCCCAAGAATCATCAGGGGGAGATATGCCATAATCGCCACGCTTGGCAGAAGGGTTGGCGATAGCAGTTAGATGGTCATAGTACTCAGGAGGAAGCTGCTACCCGCCTTCTGGTAGATATTCCCCCGTGTCAACTTCTACGCCCCCCACGGGACGAGATGAGGTGATGATATTCTGATATTTGCCGCCGTCACCACACGGCAAATTCGTTTAATGTACCCTATATACATTAAAACGTTTGTTGAAGTGATCACGCCCGTGAATGTTGAACGGGCAATTAGCCCAGAATTCAAGACGGAGCTCTCTCGTTCCCGCATTCAGATGATTTATAGGATATAAAATGTGCATCCATTTTCTAAAGAGTACAGAAGTAGGTTATCAGCGTCTTATATTTTGCATGGACCAAAATAGTTAGATGTTTTCTACCTAAGCATATTTAAAATATTCTCAGTGCAGTGAATACATACATATAATAAAAATACCGAAGCCTAAGACGCTTGCAACACACATGTTGCAACACTCACGCATTACCGACCGTTCACCTTGATAAACTTTGAGGACCTCACTCGTGAAAATTATTTACCTGGAGTGTTTTCTGGCAGATTCTTCTACCGTGTAACTGAAGTGAAGAAATTACACTCTGTTACCCTCTAAACTCTTGCTCCCGTTGAGCTATACCTAGGGGTTACGTGCTGCGGACACTTAAGAGCACCCGTTATCCAATGATAATAATTATTACTTTGATAATAAGTACTAAAAAACATTCTTTGTTTTGAGTAAAATGAATAAATGGTCTTCGTTAAGACGAATCTAATAAGCCCAATCTCTAGGATATACGTTAGCCATTAAGGAGTACTACTATCCACCTCCTGGCCCCATCACCGAACATCTGAATCCATATATAATTTACATCAAATATTTATAAATGTGAATTCAGATCGTTACTTCATTTTCGATTCCAGGAAAAAAAGCAATGTTTAGTTCACTTAAGTAATCATTCCATTTAGATTCATCGAATAGCCACGAATTAAGCAATTAATGCGATTCGAAAAATAAACGAAAGTTTAAACAAATTAATATAATTATATCTTATTTCTGCACTATCATTCAGATTTTATCACTTGTAAAGTTTCAAAGCAGTGTAAATTGAAGTAGGTAAGTTGCTTAAAATCTGTTTCCAAGATCTAATTTAAACTTATTTGACTAGTTACAATTGGTGTTCATAAGTTATTTCTTCGACTCTTAGCCACTGTAATCGTATTCTTGCACGATGGTATGGTTGTCAGAACTCATACAGGAGGAGCGAAGGCACGGTCTCACTTCAAGTGACGCCATGGTATTTTGTTTGTTATTTTCCGGTTTGAATGAATAAAAAATAAATGCTTCTTTAAAAATATAACCTGTTACATCCTGCGCAAAGGACCTTTTTCTTTCGGTTACTATACAATTTGATTTAATTCGAGAGCGGGTGGTAATCAAATCCACAAACCGCAAGGTATCAGGCCCATGTGCGTTCATCACTCCGCCATCTCATCGGAACACCACGGTACATGGGACCTGATTCCTTGCGGTTGCTCAAATTTGTACAAATCAACATCAATTAACTGTCGCATACCTACGGTTGTCCTGGAAGAAATAGCTAATATGCGATAAGACCGCCAATTGTACATTATTTTAAATATTAACTTTATTTTCTATATAAACTGTTTCAATATTTTCTGTACTAAATTGATCTATTTATATAAATAGATATCATAAGAACTAATTATGAGCTCGGAAAAAGTAGTTTGAGTATTTTGACAGTACGAAGTATGCTCTGTTACTGAACTCTGTCTAACTGCTTATTCGGAGCGCATAATAGGCCAAATGGTTTGAAAGAGTATGTATATAGTCATTTGTATGTCAATATGTAGATAGTACGCAACAAAACGAATTATGAACTAAAGAGTTATTGAACTACATTAAAAACGCAATGACAACTATTAGTTTATTTGTATTTATTGAATATTTAAGTAAATAAAATCATACTACAACTATTAATTCTAACTACATGATGCACTGTTAACCTGAATATATGTATACTGGTAAGTGGCAGTAACAGATTGTTTTCAAATTTCCGACTTACATTTCTAAAATGGAGCAAGCAAGTATTATGAGGCACCGAGTCTAATGTTGCTGTTTCTGAAGTCACAAAACCATCTTAAACCAACTATTAACCCGTTTACAAACCTCATATATTATATTAATAAGCTTAAGAGCGAAACGTTTTAACTCATTACTTTCCCAAATGTAATACAAGCATCAAAGAGGCTCCCAACTTTTAAATAGCTGTAACTTTTAAATACAAGTTTAAATTAAATTTGTGACCGGATCTTCGGAGGAACGGTAGATTAGTTATTGTATTGGGTGATTGGTTTCCCCATTTATCCTCTTTATTTGGTCATTGTGCATCATCTTATTTGCCTACTCGACCCATTTCGGTTCAATCCAGAAATCCAAGAGACCTCGGAAGTGTTTGAGCGTCTCCTACTACTCTCCTACTCCTAATTCGGATTGTTCAGGAACTTTGTTCATTGGCAGTCTACGCTTTTGCAAAGTATCAATACGTGTACTGGTGTTTCCTCAACTCAATGATGGATGATGCTATCAAGGGGTCACAGAACAACTTAAACAAAACATATGCTTCACATTTTCATATTTTATTCTTAGGTTAGTTAATTTTGATTCTTTCGCACAATGAACAGCCCGGATGGTAAGTAATCACCACCGCCCATGGACACCTGCACCACCAGAGGGGCTGCGAGTACGTTGTCGGCCTTTGAGAAAGTAATAGGCACGCTTACTTCACGTTATTATTACTTTGTTGATACTACCTCTAATTATCAATAATTTGCAGTTTTCAGATATTTTCCTTTGTATATGCATAATAGTTTACCTTGGTAACACATATCAAGTTACGATGTCATCTAGAACTGGGTTAGGTTTTTGATGAGTGAGTCATAAAAATGCTGGTTTTTAAACGTTAATGTATCAATAACAGTTTGAACCAAATAAATGAAATTTTAAATTGTATTCTTTACAAGCTAGGGGATCTTTAAAATGTGCTAAATTTCATGTATGTGGATTAAAAAGTTTACGAGTTTTGAAGGGGTCAACATTCGATGGAAATGGTGCATTTATTTAACTTGGCTGGACATGCTGCAGCGTGTCTAGATATCCTTAATTAGAATAACTTAATGTTGTGTTTCTGCATATGATAAGAGCTTCCAGAGTTAATCGAAGTGGGAGGAAGGGTCAGCAATACGTGAGTGATACCCCTGGTATTACAAGCGTGGCAAGGTACGGTAACCGCTTCCCATCGGGCGCGCAACAAGCTTATACTGACTTGGTCGTAAAACAAATAAATTAACTACGAATTTGTATATCCACAAGTCAAATCAAAAAGTAATAAAGTGCTTCCGTGAACTAAGTTACGTCTTTGAATATGTGATTGATCAAACTAGAACCGTTCATGGGCAGGCAGTGACAAATGGTTATCCAATAACCCACACTTGACATGATAAATTATCTGTTCCTAAAACTTTGACGCCATTTTTTATATCCCGGGGTAAATTAAATGGTCACACTTGATCTGTCAGGAGTTCTTATCAGACTAATTATAAAGGCAAACATTCGTGAGTGTGTATGTTTGTTACTTCTTTACGTCTAAACGTCTGTAGTGATTTTAATAACATTTGGTATTATATATATTATATCATTTATAAAGTTTACAGTTAGGCAACAATACATGTCTGTTTGTCCTGAGTCTGTAATTATATAGTATGTATTTACTAAAGAAATGTAGAGTATTCAGGATATTCCAGACTATTATATTATAGGATATTATGTATGTAGTATATCAGTTATCTGGTGTCCATAGAACAAGCTCTGTTTAGTTTGGGATTAGATGGCCTTGTGTGAATAATGTCTCAGGATATCATTATTATTATATTCTATGAGAGCTAAATATTAAAAAGAAAAGCTAATCGAAAATTTTGTGTTAATCCACAAAACCAACCAGCAAAAAAGATCAGTATTTTGATGGTTGCATATCATAGGTAAATAGCAGAATAGTAATATAGAAACAAACTATTTTAAATAAACCAGCAACTATTAGATAAAAATATTACATCAAAATCTATCTCCCCGTTTCGGCGCTACAGTTCCACTGACAGACACTTCTAGGCTTATTATACAATGATTATTTAGTCTGTCGGGTGTTAAAAATTAAATATTCAATCTTTCTATCCTGACTGCTAAGCCAGAGGTCGAGGATTCGATCCCCATACTGGACAAATCTTGATGCGATAAGGACGATTATTTGTTCAGTGTCTGTGTGTAATTTATCTATAACTAGCTGTGCCCCGCGGTGTTACCCGCGTTAAATTTTATAAATTTTCTTTGCTATAAACCTCACGGAGCCCGAGACCTTTCCAACGAATGCAAAACCGTGGAAATCGGTTCGTGCGTTCTGGAGTTATAGCGTCAGGAAGGAAAACCCGACTTATTTTTATATAGTAGATTTGTACTGAGAAATATATAAAAATGTTTATTAGTTGTCTGGTTTCCATGGCTCCGCCTAGTTTAGGATTAGATAGCAGTGTCTTATTTGAGCCCAGATATTTATTATTCTAGTATCCATGCTGACTACCAATAGCGCATTATTACGCGTATTGTATTTGAAGTTTACTAACCTATAAAATTCGTTTCATATTTCATAATGACGTCATAAAAATACCGTATTTGCGATCGTGATCTCTAATGGGTCGTTATTCGCGTCAGGCCGCACCTTTGATTGCCAGTTTTTCATCCACGCTATATCGAAATTTATAGTCGGAAAGATATTACGTCGGCAATATCTTATCAATGAAGATAAGATACTTGGAATAATATAACGTTGTTTTAGTAGGAGCTTATCTGTAACTAATATTTATGAGGCCACAGATTACAGTAACTATATTGAAATGAGCTTTTAACACATTTAGAGAATAGAGATTGTGCGCGTGTTTATCGTGATTCGTAAAGGAGCTTTGAGAGAATATTTGCCGCGGGTTAGTAAAATACGGCACTTTTGTTTTTTATGCTGAATGGAATGAAGATGTGGTCGAAGATGGACCGCGCGTACCCACAAGATGCCTATTCACTCTAGCCTTGAATAAACCCATGTTGTATGAGTCTGGAAACACGTCGTTGGGGAGGGTGTTCCACCGCTTAGCCGTGCGTATGATAAAGGAGGAAGCAAAGCGCTTCGTACGGCAGAATGGGATGTCAACAACAAAGCGGTGAAAACCCTCCCGACGCCTAGTAGTCCGATGAAAAAAGGGGGAAGGAGGGATAAGTTCATGGAGGTCTTGAGCGCATTTATACAATTTGTTTAAGGAGTACGGAACACTAGAATGAAATACCATTATTGCCCCCACGTGGTACTTTCAAGCATGCAATTCACGCACTCAATGCACACGCAGAATCAGATTATTTTTTTAATGAGTTAATATGTAATTAGATAAATTTCAAAAATGGCGCCTTTGTAGTAGCGACGTCACCGCCACAACCACTGTACCACATGTATATAAATATATTAATATATTGTAATGTTAAAGATTTTCTGAACGAAAATGAATAAAATATATGTAAGAATAATTTGGTATTATTTTGAAATTCAGTTAAAAACCGTGTTCTATCAACTAGCTTTTAGTTTAAAAAAAACGCATTTAAAACAAAGTCATTATTTGCGTGCAAAATTTGATCTTCATGATGAATAGGATAAAATAGTTCCTATTCTTTACCGCATTACATATAAAACATCCATTGAAATTAAGTTGTTTTTTATGTTTTTAGATTTTTAAGGTCATTTTGTATTTTTTTAAATATATAACTTAATAAATTCTTTTGAGTTCAATGATGTTTATTAAAATAAGGGTAATTTGACATTTGTATTTCTAAACAAGGCTAAAAACTTGCGGGAAAATACTAATTTCGCAGATGTCAACCCCTTAAGGGTATTGGATAGGCTGAAAGGCAATATTCATTAATAAAGTAATCAATAGAAAATAGATATGCACGACTTTTGGTGACTATAAACTTTTTAAACTATTGATTTAAGCTAAAATTTGCTAACAAGTAGGTTGTTTTAAAGCAAATTGCTGCCTCATTCGTTCGTTAAAAAGAAACAAAACAAATCAAAACGAATACAAGTCTATTGCACATCTTTTTCTGTCGTTTACATTTCTAATTAATGTTGACAATTTTGTTACAAACAGGAAAATGTGTTTTGCCCCCATTGGGCCAATCGAATGCGCTTAAGATTTTATATAATTATGTTCCGTTCGATATGCGCATTAAATCCTTTTTTATAACCTCTCTTTTTTTAAATCCATCAACCAATATAAGTTATGAAACCTTTAAAAAACCTTAGCGGTGCTTCACCGGATGCGATTCTCGATGGTACATGACATTACGTACGCGTTGCCCACCCGTCGCGTCGTCACTTACTGAAAAAATCTAGCAATACTCAAGTGCAGGAGCAACATTAAAATGTCGTTAAGATAATAGTGATATTTACCCGGACCATAGTTTTTATTAAAGTGACGGTACTTACAATTTAGCTGTCATTGACTAGAAAGCTCGTTATAATAAAATAAATTGAAATAAATCTTTCTTAAGGCCCAAAGTAGCTACGCCAATAGGTAATTATCTCGCTCCAGTAGCAACGGGGCCTAAAACATGTTTATGACCGAATTCCGGAAATTTAGATACTGTGGCTTCGGCAAAGGAATGTCGCACGAAGTATTTGAGTATTCCGGTGAGGTTGACTTACAGCCACGATTTAGGACAATACAATCTACTGTTTTCATTAATGCCCAAAATTTTGCGCGCCGTTGTCTCGCTCGCCGATTTATATGTTTTAGTAGATATAAATTAAGAGATAAAATTATTACGCAATTTCTATGTGCTTCCGGCACATTGTGCGATTAATGTATATTGTTTTTAAAGATAACTTGGGCACTTGAAACACCTGCGTCGCGGCTAGTCGCGGGGTACTTTACAAAGTTATAATCGACGGCACAAAGCTTACCCAGACTGAGAACAACTACCGTTTGGTCACACAAATAGTTATCCTGTGCGGGAATTGAAACCGGCATCTGGCTAGACGATTGTCTTAACCGCTACGAATACATTCCGAGCAAATAAGAACAACGATAAAAAGAGTTCAGTCCAAGTAAAATGGACAAAATAAACTAAGTGCCAAAGTAAGTGCTATGCAGCAGACAAATACAATAAGGCGACAATACAAAGTTGCATAAGGTCATGATTTCAGAAGCACAGATTATGAACTTTAACTACAAACTAACTTCTCAACCTAACATAGATACTACACCAGACTAAGATGCAAAGTTACTAACAGGTTTTCAACATAAATAAGTTTCGTTAACTTTACTAGACGGTAACAAAACACTAACTATTAGCAGTTAGAACTTAGAAAACTTTGTTAGTCTTCCATCAGCAAGAAAACGAGTTATGTATCTTAAGTAGAGTCGGTGGATACACTTTTGGAACGGCGGTTTTCATAGTGAAAGCGATTTCACTGACATGAGTGCCATGACGTATACGGTAGGAAAATGTATATAGGGTTGTATGTAAAACACCAACAATCTCGCAGGGTTAGATTTCTAACATCATAAGTAACAACTTTTGGTCTACGAGTTCGTACATAACTCAATACCCGAAAAAAAAATGATTTAAAAAGATTTTGTTGTACTGTCGTGACATTTGTAGGTCTATGTTTCATTCATAAACGAAAAGACGGCGCGCGAACATGTGTGCGCGTCTTTGCGATGCTCGTAGAGTTACCAACATTTAAGCGGGAAATTAAATTAATACTTATTTTTGTATGAAAATAAAATCTAACAAATTATCACAAAACGTTGCTTATGTTGTTAAGTAGGTATCTAATACTGCGAGGTTGTTGATGTTTTAGAAGTAAGTATAGTTAGGATAATCAAAAGTTCGCGGGCTCGGTCATGTAGAGGGATTGAACAAAGATAGTCCCATCACTAAAGTGTAGACCGGGAAGATATTCCGGTTGGACCTCCTAGATATCCTATATACTCACTTTTATTTTTCATTCATTTCATTATTTCATACTTTAGATACGTCAGGTATATACTGCCCTTTAGGCAGAAAAATACACTTGACCCAGCTTACAGCATTAGTATAATAATGATACTTATTACCTGGAGCGTATAAGTATTACTTAGTATATTTGTAAGGTGGAGGCAGTGACCGCTATGCTAGCTTAATGTTGTCATCGTTTCCTCCAGTACTAGAGCTAAATAAATCCCACGGAGGCGGTACCTAACATTCGAACTATAAAACGGTGTGACACCGTAAGATTCTTTCTTGGACAATTTTTGTAACATTGTATGTTATCAAGTTAATTTATTTTAGGCTTGTATCATAAGATGTTCATATTTATCATCTTATGAAGCTTACGTAGTAACTACAAGCTTACGTAGTTAAGGCGTTAGCTGACACATATTAGAACATTATACAATACAATATGATACAAGTTTTAAAACACATATTAAACGTATACTTATGGCTAGGGGTTATTACACCACTAAAGAGTACATCGATGACAAAGACGTCTGGCTCTCACTTCCTACCTGCACATTGCTCGCTGGAGATCTTGTAGCCATATAGACATGACTGATCTGCTGTGTTACGTGAACTATCTGTAAATGATTGCTATCATATACTTAATTTAAAATTATTGACTCTGTCTCAAAATGAATAATGTTATTGTTTCGAAGTTTTTCTTTTGTATACCTAAATATAATCTAAAATAATAAGCATTCAGACAACCGATCGAGCATATATTGTGTTTGCCTACTAAATAATTACTCTAATTGGACCAAATCCCGTGTTCATGCCCGCTTGAGTATGTTTCGCCGGACCGTCTCAACTGGGTCGTGTTGAAACCGGTAGTAGATGAACCCACTGAGTTTGTTTCGCTGGGTCTTCTCAGTTGGGGCGCATTGGATCCGGTGGTAGCATTAAAGCGCGACCGTCGTTATTAACACAAGGTCCGTCATAATAATAATACCTTTAATATAGACAGAACCATTGACAATATGTAGTAAAAATATTAGACTTAAACTAGATAATTAAACATAATCTCTTGACAATAACTTGATACGAGCTAGCTAAATATCATTTCTGTAATAAAATAAATTTTATAAATGTTTTCATACAAGATGTACCTAAATATCTATGTTACTAGAAATAATATCTAATGTATACAACTATATTACTACTTTCCTTTTGTAAATACATACTGATATCGATAATTACAAAGAGACATGTTCAATGTTTATGCACACAAATATCTGTCCTGGGTGGGAATCGAACCCACGACATGCGGCATGAACGGCCAAGATTTACTAACCACGCCAACTGGCCCGTCAATGTTATTATGAAAACAAATATTTCAGAAGTAATGTTTAAAGCTATTAATGATGTTGATGCAGCTCATTACTATCCCACTATAGCGCTACAGACTCCTCTCACAAGGAGAGAGCATAGGCCATAGTCCAACACACTGGTCTTCACTGTTTTAAGTATGAGATAAATAATTTCTAATTTCCAAATGAATTCAATAAGTCACTGGTCGCGCCTTGTATTTGAACTCGAGACTACTGACCTACGGTCTAACCACTAGGCTCTCTACATACAAATACAACAACAAGACAATTTAGAATTATAATTTCGAAGCAATGGCATAAGTACCTAATTGCTGTGAAAATGAGGGGAAGGCGAGGAAGGAACTGCTCCCCTTTACCATTTTAGTACAGAACCGAAATAAACATCGAACCCTTGTCTGGTCTCAGTTGGTTAACCCTTGTAATACACCGTGCACTATGTTGTACAAAGCATGGTACTAGTACTAATTTTACCCATAAACGTGAAGGGAGTTGTTCGTCTAACGAATAGTCTGAATTTAGGTAGGTACAGAAGTTTAATGCCAGTGCCCACAGCACCATAAGCACATTATGTATTAGGTGGGATTGTCTGATGCTGAGTCACTGGATACGATTCCGTGCGTAGATACTATCACTAAAACTCAGTTACAATAGATTAAGTTAGTAACTGTTTCTAATTCTAAACAGATAAATATTAGTGTACATCAAAGATTTATTTCATCATCATCATTAGCCTGATCACTGTTGGACAAAGGTTTCTATAATACGACACCGTGCTTGCCGACCGCAGTTAGGTGGTACCTAGTGCACAGGTGGTACCTGCTGCCCCGACAACCTGCCCTGATATTCTTTTAAACCCGGAAACCACACGATTTATTTTATAGTGTATTAAATTAAGTATGCACTTACTAAATTTTTTATATATAAAATATGAGTGTAAAGTGTTCAACACATTCACTGCCCACACACACTGACATATCTGGGTGTCTACAATATCTCCATGTCCCAAACGCATATATCATTTCTATGGTACGGTGTGTCCATAACTCAATAACGAGGTCTAAGTACTTAAGCCGTGTCCCCATCGATTCACCTGTGCGTTAAGCCCAGTGCGACCATAAATAATCTCCTGTTATTTTATTTTTATGTGGTAGATACCATTTATAAAACAAATAACAATAGAGTAACAGACGCGTCGTCGGCCACTGAAGGTCGGTATACGAAAAATTTAGGAAAACGCGCATACGCGTCGTGGGCATAGGGACGTGTTAATACATATTCAGTGGCATGGTAGCTCCCAAACGGATGAAACAATATTAGTGTGGAAATTGCGAGTTTCGTCGAACACTTTCAACTTGACAGCAGTGACAGACATTTACAGCAGTGCGACAGATAGACGAACGAAGTCAGGCATTTCGGTACATACCAAGTTACATAAGTAATGTCAGCATAGTCCCGTATAAGCCCATGTCAAATTCAGGATACCGCATCTAACCCTCGTCGAGGCTCAGTTGGCAAGCCCTTGTAATACACCGTGCACCATATTGTTCAGAACATGTAACTCATACCAATTTTGATGTTGACAAATTAATAAACGTATTCTTACTACCTTTTACCCATTCGCAACTTACCGCGCAAAATGGCTGGATTTAGTTAATGCCCTAAACATAATATGTAAAATGTATGAGTTTATTGAATCATTTTTATCCCTCAACATGAAGAGCGCTCGAATTTTATCGTATCACTTTAGTCTCGCCCGTATAACCTAGCTGGTACGGTTCAAAACAGAGTGAACAGAAAACTATCAAAACACGTAAAATACAGGTTGAAATATGAACAAACCATTAATTGTGAGAAGAATAAAATCTTTATGACAAATCTAATACAACAATGTTTATGAAAATCATAACAACTTATTGACATAACTTTAAATTGAGATGTATTTTTTCGATATTCATCATATCAGCCGAAAGACGTCCACTGCAGGACAAAGGCCTCCCCCATCGATCTCCATAATGGCCGGTCTTGTGCTGCCCGCATCTAGCGGTTTCCCGCAACCCTTATAAGATCGTCGGTCCACCTTGTAGTGGGCCTGCACACGCTGCATCGTCCGGTTCGTTTTTTGATATTATTTTGTTTCAAGCATCTTTTATAGAAGTGACTATGATTATTTTCCATGGAGAAAAGGAGTGTAATCGAGTTTTGAGATCAATTATGTTTTTAAAATACATAAAATCTAATTGGGCGTATATGTTTTTGTTATATGACGAACACCGTAAACACCGTTCTTGCCAAAAAAATTGCGGGTAAAAATCTATTTGGCGGATGTCAGCGCCTTAAACAGTGTGTGGTAGAAGTTTGATACGTATTTCTGCGACATCGTAACTCCCAAATGGAAGGACCGACTTTGGTATATAAATTGAAAAAACGCTGCGCAAAACGGGACGGAGCGGAGGAAGGTGTCCCGAAACGGTGCATTTTTAATCTAACTAATGAAATAAAATCAATAATTGTGGATATCTTTGGGGGAGGCCTTTGTCCAGCAGTGAGCTTCTTTCGGCTGATATGATAATGATGATGATGATGAATTTACTTATACAATAAACTTACACTGTACAAGTTTACTTTGTCCCGGTTGATCATCACGCTTCTTAACAAAAACAAAAGCCAAAAAGAAAGCCAGTATTTTATAAGGAAAGCCGATTTTATAATCAGTTTCACTTATAAAATACTAATGCTAGCATTCCACTTCTTTCGCGTTATCCCTACTTTTACTAATGGTACATGTCTCGTGCTTTTATTTGGATGAAAAATATGTCCTTCTCTGTAGCCCGAATAACGTGTTTGCAAAAATTCATGACGATCGCTTGAGTAGTTAAAGCGTAACCAATCCACAAACAAACCCCCATTCATAAAATTAATTAGAACAACTAATAAACGCAACTGAAATTCAAGCAGCAAAACATGCTAATTCATGAAAAGATTTTAGTGTCTTTCTACATATGTATAGAACTAAAATACGCATTCAAAACGTCACGCCCAGACAGAGAGACGCGATTTAACATTCTGCGAGAGTCTAGGCTAGACAAAAACGTATGAATCATCGCTCTGAACGCTTCTCACAATGGTAAACAATGCAGACATACGACGAGTCGCAGTGCGGCACGTAACTCATATCCGTATACTTAACTGCAGGAAAAAATGATTGCCCAGCGAAATCCACAATAATCGATGACGTAATAGGTAAACGTGTATGTATACTAAGGGCTGATTTACGACAGAAACTCAATAAATTGTGTAACACCTTTTATAAATATATGAGTGACCTGTTGGTCTAGTGGTTAATGACCCTGACAGGTAAGCCCGAGTTCATGGGTTTGATCCCCACCCAGGACAAATCTTTGTGTGATGAGCCAGATTATTTGTTCTGCGTCTGGATGTAATTTATCTATAATGTTTGTGTATTAAGAAGTATATTTAACAGATGTCTAGTTGTCAATTGCCATAGTACAGGCTCTGCCTAGTTTAGATCAGATGGTAGTGTGTTAGTTGTCCTACGATATTCATATACTTCCCAGTCGTCCAGCACATAAAAACTGATCACACGTTCACAGGCAAGTAGAAAACGTATCAATTTGGAAATAACTATATCGGCGAGTAAGTATGGCGGATGTAAAGGATACATCGCAAATATATATTCATAAATTAAGGATTCAATTTACCAGTATCTTGAATATATGTTCTCTAGTACCGGCAAAGAAGGAAAACACAATAGTTCAAAACTTCGTCCATAGAAAATAATTGTAAAAGTAAGCTCTAATTATTCTAATTTTTCCTGTAATCACAATATCATCATGATTTCGTTCAAAAAACTTCGTTAAATAAGGATATCCAAAGCAATCATTTAACGTAGGAAGAAATTACGAAATAAAGTTTTCGTGAATTTGCGCATCCGTACGTAGTATGCCATCTCACACACAACACACGTTAATATAATAAACTAATTACGTCCCGCTCAGTTCACTCGAGTTATGTAATATTAAGATATCTCTATATATTACATAACTCATACGATTAAGATGAGAACAGAACCACAGTGGAATCAAACATAATAATAATGTCATCCCGGTCGAACTTCGGCCACGGCGGCAAAGTTACAATGGAGACTAACCATCTGCGCAGGACATATTATAATGCACAAGTATGTGCGCAAACACAGGAGCACTTTCTAATGGGACTGGAAAGAAGTCGGGTACATGACCGACGGCTTCACCAGCCGAAGTATGATACCGCTATCTCCCAGACTTCGGGCTCATACTGACAAATATTTTTTAACAGAAAAGTCCCATAAATCACTTTTTGCCGCCCCGCATTTATTACCGACGAGGTAGTCAAAGACAACACAAAACTAGTTATTGAATTATCTCGTTTATACTAACACTACGGACTCATGTCTGCTGTGCTTCCTACAGTCAAAGCTTAAATACGGTTTTATGGGACAAAGGTGTATTTATTGTCAATATTTTTTTGTGAAAAAATAAATCATAATAATAAAGAATTTGAACACGATATTTTCCATAGTCTGTTATTAAAAAGGACACATTCTATCAGATAATATAAACCTAAATGAAGCAATAAAAATTTATGTAATTCTATCTAATTTATCTTAAACCAAATCAGCAATATTATAGTCATATAATACACTAACAGCCTACGGTACAACAGAATATGCTAAAACTAGGTCACTACTTAGTTACGTAATAGTCTGTCTCGTTGCTCTGGCCGTAACGTGTTCTACGACAAACAATGGGTTGGGTTTGAATCCCGGATCGGGCCGTAAATTTGGCATTGACACGAAAAGTGGCATTGATTTTTATATATATAGATGATGCAAGTGAAACTTTCGTCTCTTACAGAGTAAAACTCATAGCCAGATGATCACCGGTCCGTAAGTTATTAGCGAGGTTAAGCAACTAGGCTCGCGGTCAGGCCATAGATGGATGACCACCAAAGTCTCCGTGCTTCGGAGGGCACGATAAGCTGTCGGTCCCGGTTGTAGCCATTAGGCAACAGTCGTTAAGCCATGTAAGAGGCCTACTGGTCGGCTTTAACAACTCTGATACTAGGGTAACCACTGCCCATACGATAAGTAAGTACGGCATAAAATTTATCCACAGTCGTATATTTTCTCATTATGCTTGGTTTATCCCTCGTTGACCGGTCTATTTGACTCTCATTTCTCACTTCTCATTCTCTCATTTAACTATAAGTATTCAATGTAAAACATTATTTGAGGGAAGAAAACGCTGAGGTAGTTAAACTAATCATGAAGACGCCGCCCTGGGTTCAAGTCCTGTCGAAGGATACGGTTTTCGTATCTACGATTAGTTTAATCGACGTTTACAGTTGTCTACTTATAAATAAATAATCAAATTTTTCATTACTTCAACGGCTAATATATACGTAACTAGCGGCCCGGTACGTGCTTCGCTACGTATAAGGCATAGTAATAAAATATATGATTATTAAGTTCATTAATTCAAACAAAAAAATATTTTAAATTGCTAAAAGATGTTGATTTTACACTTTTTCAAGACGTTTTTTAAATTTTCTCTACGTACAAACCTTCCCTGGACTTACACGAATAATTCAAGACCAAAATTAGCCAAATCGGTAAAGGCGTTGTTGAGTTATAACATTACAACGAAAACTGGCATTGATTTTTATATATATAGATAACCAATAAAATTTAAATAATTTTTCAACTTTCTCTTAGTGGCATGTGGAGAGTCATTTTTAGTGCATAAAGTTTTTTAAGTATTTTGTTTTTAATTATTATGTATACTTGAATGAAGGCGGACAACATTTTCGGTTTCAGATTTTTTCTTTATGACAAATACTTATATAGTAAGGAATGCCTGTAGATTAACCTACTATATTTAAATGACACTAAAAACACTATCAACGGCGATTGTTGATACAATAATAGTTGAAACAATACCAACGAACGTCTTCTATCAATTGTCGGGTGAAGAAGTGAAAACCTCATGGGCTAACTGTAAACGTCATGTTAGAAAAATATTGCGACGAATATCCCAACCCAGGATTCGTCGCAATATTTTTCTGTGTATCCCGTGGGGCTCGTAGAAATCGTCCCGGGGGAATATCTCCAAGAGAACGTGAAAATCATACTGCTCAAGCGTGGGCCGGAATGACATGTTTGTAGAAGGTACAAACATGTCATTCCGGCATATCACAAATTCTTGGAGAGCTTTTTGAACAGTCGACGTGCACCAGTCACTCTTGGTTTATTTTACTAAAAAATCTAGCTGCACCCCTCCAGTGTTACCAGCGATTTAGTAATACATAGTAGTCTATGTCATTATTTTAGGGTATAACCTATCTCCATTCCATATTACCTGGGTATCATTTTAGGGTACAACCTAAAATGTTTGTTGAATTTATCTAGAATATGTATGTATTTAGAAATAGATATGGATGTTTATCAGTTGTCTGGTTCCCATACCAGTCCGCTTAGTGTCGGATTAGATGTCAGTGTGTTAGTTGTGCCAAGATACTTATTAACATAATTTATAATAACAGTAGGATTATCAAATCTCTCTCATAGCGATACTACGCGAAAAAAGGCGCGGGCAAAGATGGTATTACAATAAATTTAGAATCAATATAATAATAATATTTGGGGACAATGTCACACAGATCATCCTAGCCCCAAACTAAGCAAAGCTTGTACTATGGGTACCAGGCGACGATATACATACTTATATAGATAGATAAATACTTATATACATAGAAAACATCCATGACTCAGAAACAAATATTCGTGCTCATCACACAAATATTTGCACTTACCGGGATTCGAACCCAGGACTACCAGCTTCGTAGGCAGGATCACTACCAACTAAGGTACGGTGACCGTCGTATCTAAACTTATCTTCGAATATGGGAACAAAAACGCCCGAACAAACAGATGTTTGCGTATCATTTACTACACAACTATCGAACTAGTTATATGTATATCTCAACAATCAGATGAGTCACACATAGGTACCTATTACATCCATACGCACAACGAACTTCCGTAAACGGCGCTCGCTGGTCCCTAAATATCGTCACCGCCCACGTTATAGTTAACAGTAATAAAATTGTAACTTGGTATAGTAAACGTGGCCTCATTATCAATATAACAGAATAAAGGCGCGGCCCCACCACGGTGCATGCTGTGCACGGGCACGCGGCGCATTTTAGCTGCGTGTATTCATTTGTTTGACAACGTGGGTCTACGTTTCCACTGGAGTACCTACACGAAGACCCACGACTATGTTTAGCGTGGCACGGCGCACGGAGAGGCTACACACATGCCACTGCAATCTACGGACACGGGCTTCACTGCGTGAGGTGGGACGGGCGGGGAAGCAAGGTCTTATTCGTGTACTCCAGTGGAAACGTAGACCCACGTTGACAGCGTTGAGCTATGTAACCGCCTATTCGAGCAAGCCACGCGTGTATCAATGACGTCAATTCATGCGTAGCCTCTCCGTGGGTTGCAGTGGACACAACCACATACATTTTCTTACAAAGCGAAGCTTAATACACGTGCGTAGCCTCTCCGTGCACCGCGGTGGGGCCGCGCCTTAATAATAACGGGCCGGTTGGCGTGCTTGGTAAATGCTTGCCTTTCACGCCGTAGGTAGGGATTCCCACCCCGAAACAGATATTTGTCTGCACGAACATGTCTGTTTGTCCTGAGTTTGGGTGTAATATAGAAATTAAAATTGTATATGTATTATATCAGTTATCTGGTATCCATAGTACAAGCTCTGTTTAGTTTGGAATCAGATGGCTGTGTGGGAATAATGTCCCAGGATATTATTATAACTAAGGAGGGGTAAAAGCACGATTTCTTTTTCTAATTGAAACAAAGTTGAAGATCGCGTAAAATTTTGACAATGTTCATCAATAATAGTTGATTCGTCTTCAACCCGTTTGTTACGATTACAAGTTATACTATTACATCCTTATAAAAGAAGTATCTGCGTTATGCAGGAGAGAGCGAGGTCTACATGTGCTATAATATGACGGAGACCGTCATATTATTGTTTTCAGCAAAAACTGCTCGTTGTCTTCATAATATTTATCTACCGCAAAATAATACAATGAAAATACGTGAGGCTTTATTTCAATATCATCATAAATGTATTTCCTTTACTAATGATATAATAACCTACAAAACATACATTTTAACTAAAACACATACATATGTGCGTAGTCAGATCTCGAACAAAATACGCGCCGCGTTCATCTTCAAACTAATGTCGACCTCGTCGAATTTTTTACATGGCAACCAGTCTGTATGGGACTAGTCGTCTACGATCAGTATATTATAGTGCATAAGTCTGTACCAAACATAGGTACACACTCCTTTAATCAGATTGCCCCACTCTTTTAATCAGATTTCATCATCAACATCTCAGCAAAAGTACGTCTACTGCTGGACAAAACCCTCTCCTAAGAATGTGGGGATATGCCATAATAGCCTCGCTTGGCAGACGGGTTGGCGATCACCGTTTGATCGTCATAGTTCACAGAAAAACGCTGCTGCCCGTTCTCTGGTAGGTATTCCCTCGGACGATCTACGCCCCCCACGGGATGAGATGAGGTGATTTTATTCTATGCCGTCACCACACAGCAATCTGAATTACTTTCCTTTAAAGTATCAAGATACTGTCTTCGTCATAAAATTCCATTAGAGTAAACTGGGATTGTTATTAATTAATGTCCCTCGTTACTCTGGAAAGCAGACGTCATTTTCAAAGGGAACAAAAGACGAGCTTCGCAGCACCTTTCATAGGCTTAATAGGTAGCCATCAGCGTTCGAATGACGGACATTAGGCGACACTGCGGGGTTGGCCGACCACGAACATAGCCCACTTACTTTGATTAAGGCTGGTCGTTTTAAACGCACCAAACACTATTTGTGCA
The DNA here is from genome assembly GCA_951640165.1 of Pseudoips prasinana. Taxonomy (NCBI): domain Eukaryota; kingdom Metazoa; phylum Arthropoda; class Insecta; order Lepidoptera; family Nolidae; genus Pseudoips; species Pseudoips prasinana. The sequence goes on along the minus strand of OX621241.1, from coordinate 8,850,953 downwards.
GGGTTTAGCCTTAAAACATGTAATTTACTAACGATTTAGGGAACAATTTCCACGAAATAATGTAATAATAATAAATCTTTATTTCAGACCAAAATACAAGTCTATAATTTTGTTAGTAACAATGGTGCTTATGTTAGTATTGTTAGTTTTCGCACAATAAACAAACAAAAATGATTAACTAAGATCAAGGACTGTTTCCCCCAGTATCCCTGAAAAGGGACAGTCCGCTCTGGCAGCGATGAGTTTTAGAATCCTGTTGTTACTACCATGCAGTCGTTGTAGTATGGATGCCACTTTCTTGCTTGCATGGAAACGATCTGTGCAGAATTAAGTTTGTCGATGAAAGATTCTTATTGATTCCCAAATTACTGTACTAGTCAGATACATTCCAATAATATAATTTAAATTGAATTGAATCAATATTTCCGGAAATACACGAATTGTCAGCTCATGTCACTTTGTTGATATGAATGGTATTCTCTTTAAAATTTTACAACGACTGAAACTTATTTTTGATTGTGCATAATAATATTAAACCTTATCATACGATACCCCACTAAAATTAATTCAGAACAGAATTTGGGCACCTTTGGTACAGCAATTTGAAAAGATATTTGAGTACCCTAAGCGACTTTAAAAAACAGTTCTAAATTTCAAATCCATACAATCAGCAATCTATACCGCACCGCTTTGACACGTGTGCCGTAACATAAGGGTAGATTTCCCTTCATACGGCACTCCAGAAAAAACGACGTGGTACGACACTCCAAAAAGGAAAATAAAGTTAGCAATACAATAAAAGCAGAATATTGCAAAGCTGATACAATGAAAAGAAAATATAAAACGAGTGCCATATCAAAGGCTATTCATACCGTCGAAACTTCCAACAAACGGAGACAAATTCGGCCATCCGATATAACCTAATGAAATATTTATAAGGGGTTCAATATTACGCTTTTTGGTATCCAAGGATAGTTGGATAGGCAGGTTGTAAAAGGTCGTTTGAACTATCGGTTACCATCACCCTCACTTGTTGACCTTGATTGGACCGTGCTCAAGCAACCGTGGCTTGGACATTATCGCCTCGGGGGAAATGCAATTTGACAAGCTTGGATAAACCGCTGGCAGGTATTAAAGTGGATCATAGAATAAGAGAAATAGAGTGCTCACTTCCCGGGGCTTGAATAAGAAATGGAATAAAGATTATATTGCCTATCCCTGTGGGAAAGAGGTCTACTAAGCCTTGAATGTATAAAATATGACTGCAATTACATTAGCCTTACCATATAGATGTTGCCCTATGAAAGAATTCGACATTTATCTAGAATCAACTAATTAAAACTACTGAATACATAAATGCTAGAACTCGTCAGAACTATACTAATATAATATTACAAGCTGCGCCCCGTGGTTTCACCCGCGTTAAAGTAGTTTTGGTGTAAAAGAGTAACAAACATACATACATACATACTAACATCTATACTCACAAACTTTCGCATTTATAATATTATTAGAATCACGATTTGAAATTAATAAAAATCTATAATTTTACTCTTGGCTACTTTTTTATCGGAACTTCAACACTAAATATTATACTTACAGAAAAAAGAAGAAGAAAAAAATTCATTTTTGTATGTAATATATTAACACTTATATCTACTACCAAGCTTATTTCACTATAAATAATAAAAAAATATATAATACTATAATGCAAAGCTGGGAGCTTTGATACGAACAAAATATATAATTGCGTAATTAAATCTTCAAGAAAAGAGTATTAGCATGAAAACTACGAAAACTGATGTATTGTTTTCAATCGTTTTAATTAATCCATATCAAACTATAAGTAATGAATATTACAGATATATAAATGTACTAGCTGTGCCCCGCGGTTTTACCCGCGTTCAACTTTATAAATTATCACAGCTCCTCCCCCGTAGGTGATAGCGTGATAATATGTAGCTTATATGTTGACCCGACCTCTTCTTAGTAATATTGATGCAAAATTTTAAGTAAATCCATGCAGTACTTTTTGAGTTTAGCCCGGACATACCAACAGACAAACAGACAAAAAACACCCCAAGTATCCTTTTTAAAAAATATTGAATGTAAAGTTTTGACTTTCCTACGTTTTTATTATATGTATATAGATTTTGCGCATAGTTCTTTATATGTGTAATAATAATAATACTTCATCACTCCCCAAAAATTCACGGAGCACTTTGTTCACGAAATGACAAAAGCTAATGGAATTGCGCGTCAATATACGGAAATCGATGACGTGGCATGAAATGACGCTTAACCCGTATCCTGTTATAAATCATCTATGGCATTTACCTACGTGTGTATGGTGACACCCAAACTTCGATCGTCTATTCAAATAAGAACGATTACCTATTCGACTTATGTTTATTCTTTTATGACTGCCTCGTTGGTTTAGCGGTAGTGTGTTCAACCGCAGATAATGAGGTCCTGGGTTCAAATCCCGGGTCGGGCCAAAAAGTGATTTTGGATTTTTCCGTAAAAATAAATTTCTCAGTATCAGCCCGAAGTCTGGAAGTTGGCGGTATTACACCCCCGTACCTCGGAGAGCACGTAAAGCTGTCGGTCCTGTACCTGAACTCTTTCCGGTCGTGTCGCTAGACGTCCCATCGGATCATGAGAGTGATGGAATAGAAAGTGCCCCTGTGTTTGCGCACACACTTGTGCACTATAATATGTCCTGCGCAACTGGCTAGTCTCCATTAAGACTGGCCGCCGTCGCCGATATTCGGTCGGGAGGACATCGTTCTTTTATGAGAAATCAATAGGCAGTAACGAAACTTTCACTTTTAAAACTGTGGTCATATTATTTTAGTAACTATCAGGTATAGAGCCATTCTAATCCAAAGAAGAGCTTTAGCATTCATAGTTACGATTACCTGCGCGACTTATGTTTATGAGAAAACAATAGTCTGTATTAAAACTATGGTCATATAATATTAAGTAATTATTAGGTATAGAGCCATTCTAATCCATATGCAAAGAAGGCCCAAATTTCAACCATTTCCATTTCCATTTCCATTCCAATTCACATTTTTACCATTCATAGCTACAATTACCTACGTGAATTATGTTTATTATTTTCTGATAAATCAAAGGGCGGTAACCAAACAAAGTCGCTATTAAAACTGTGGTCATATTATATTTAGTAATTATTAGTAGAGCCATTGCAACCCTTGGATTATTATTGATATTATTGATTTAAGAAAGCCCAAATGACAATATTTTGCATTCAAAGTTACGATTACCTACGCGATTTAAGTTTTATTCTTTTATGAGAAATCAGTAGGCAGTAACCAAACTATGTCACTATTAATTATTAGTATAGATCCATTCTAATCCAAAGGCAAAGAAGGCCCAAATTGCTATATTTAGCATTCATAGTTACGATTACCTACGCGATTTATGTTTATTATTTTATGAGAAATCAATAGGCAGTAACCAAAACAAATCAGTATTAAAACTGTGGTCATATTATATTTCGTAACTATTAGTATAGAGCCATTGCAATCCAAGGGTTATGAAGGCCCAAATTTCAATCTTTAGCATTCAAAGTTACGATTACCTACGCGATTTATGTTTTTTCTTTTATGAGAAATCAATAGGCAGTAACCAAACGATGTCACTATTAATTATTAGTATAGATCCATTCTAATCCAAAGGCAAAGAAGGCCCAAATTGCAATATTTAGCATTCATAGTTACAATTACCTACGCGAATTATGTTTATTCTTTATGAGGAAACAATAGGCAGTAACCAAACTATGTCACTATTAATTATTAGTATAGATCCATTCTAATCCAAAGGCAAAGAAGGCCCAAATTGCTATATTTAGCATTCATAGTTACAATTACCTACGCGAATTATGTTTATTCTTTATGAGGAATCAATCGGCAGTAACCAAACTATGTCACTATTAATTATTAGTATAGATCCATTCTAATCCAAAGGCAAAGAAGGCCCAAATTGCTATATTTAGCACTAAATACTAGATATAAGAATAATCTCATATTGCATACTACCCGTCTCACATACGGCAAAATGACCACTTTAGGCGGTCAAATTTTTTTTTTCTATTTTAATATTAGGTATAAAATTGCTTGTATTCTTCGAGTCAAGTACTTAGTCAATCGTATTGGCCATAAATATCCTTTATAATGTTTATTAAAAAGGCGCCCGAGAATCCAACAGATAAGCATTGTGCAGTGTACGTCTAGTTGCATTCGAAACCTGAAAGCATTATAACGTGTTATTTTCGTTCATCTTGTGCAAAAATCTATATATTAACTATGGACATGGAAGCCACAGGTATGTTTATTAATAACATGTTTTTTAACTCCAGTTATATACTTTAAATGCAATAATAAACGACGATTTCTTTCCACTCCTATTTATATATAAAAAAAAAAATTTCCTTAGACTTTCAAAAAAAGTTCCGCTTAGTACCGCTTTCTATCCTATATATTTACACTTGGGTATTTGTTGACTACTTATGATGTGAATTCTGTGAACTCAAACCAACGCATTGTGACACTAGACCCTTTTGTTCACAGATAGTCCGAGTGGACCAAGTCACTCGTAATTAAATATAAAAAAATGGATCTTGTTTTAGTGTTAAAAAGCGAAAACTTTTATAAAGAATCATCGTCTCAGTGTGTCGAACGATTAACTAGTTATATATTGAACAAGTTTAGTGAATAAATAGTAAGCGTTCAAAAGTATAAATATAATCAAGGGTGTCCTGAAAGTGTTTGTTTCAAAATTGTAACAAAAGTGGAAAAAAGCGAATTGGAACATGGTAAGATTTAAGAAATACAATTCAAAGTGGTTAACAATGCGATTTGAGCTTGCCAGCAGTAAGCACTACAAGTGCAAACAATGATACAGCAGAAAAAAACAAGAGGCAGACCTGAAAAATCTTTTGAAGAGACTTCTTTACGAACAAAACGAAGGGTGATGAAACTAATTATTTCTGAGGCAAGCCCAGACCTATTGTGTTCTGCAGCTCAAGCCAGCCTTACTAAGAGAGGAAAAGGGACACCTGCCAAACTAGTGAGCTTAGCCTTAACTACAAGCCCTAGAAGATACAACATGCACTGGATGCTAATAGCTTCTGATCCAATTATTGCATCCAAGAGGAGGAGTCACAATAAAAAAGAAAACCGTTTCCTAAAGAGGTGCTGGAAATGTTGAACATGCCACTTGTAGAAATTATCGAAGACAAGGATGATAATGACGAAGAAACAATGGATGATCATGACGATAGTGATATTAATTAAATTAACTGTTTGCAACATAATCGATGTATGATTTATAATTGTGTGTACTTTTACGAAAATATACAAAATTTTATTACAATACTATTTATTTCTGACTATTAATACCTTTTAGGTAAGTAGGTACTTATAGGTACAATTACCTTATAGGCCAGAAACATTGCTAAGCATAAATGCACATATTATATCACATCTATGATTTATGGCCGCCTAAAATTGTCATTTTGCCGTATGTGCGTCTCCACAAAATAAGTAACTCTTTTATGGGGCAATGTATAAGATTCTATAACAAACTTCCCAATGATATTACAGAATTGTCTACGAATAAGTTTAAAAGAATTATAAAAGCCAAATTGTGTAGCATATTACAACATTTCTGATTATTTAAGTGATAAAGTGCTTGGGATTGAGTTGTTCTGAGTCAACACACATGATTGTAATTAATCTTAAGTATATTTTATTTTAGAAAAGGATTCCTACTGAGTTTTCTGGCAGTGTTTCTCAGTAGCTGCCACGTCATGCACTGCATGGTAGGGTAAAGAAAATATGACGATTCCACATAAATGTAAAATATTTACGGAATAAAGAATTTTTGACTTTGACATAGTTACGATTACCTACGTGATTTATGTTTCTTCTTTTATGAGAAATCAATAGGCAGTAGCCAAACCAAATCTCTATTAAAACTGTGGTCATATTATATTTAGTAATTATTATCAGTATAGTGGCATTCTAATCCAAAGGCAAAGAGGGCCTAAAGGAGACGGGGATTTCTGGGCCTGACTGTAATAAGTTGAGATATGGTTTAAAAAAAGCGTTGTTTATTTCTATTTCAAACTGTAAAAAAATGACCCAATTTACAATCTGGGGAACGAGTAATCTCAAAATAAGTTTAAGTCACGAATTAAATTGGTTGTTGATTACTATAATCGATTAACTTTAATGAGTTCAAACAATGTAATATAAATCCTGTTGCACCAGACACCAGGTAACCGATTTAATTATAATAATTATTAAATACATTAACATAATGTCAACAGTAAATAATTCAATAATAACAAAATAAATAGATATCATAATATCGGTTATCGTTCAAATCGATTTATTAGTAATTGGCAACTATATTTTTAATCTATGACATGGGTGACAGAATTTGAATCTTAATCTATGATCGGTCACTCGTTTCTCGTATCGTTTAGTGCGTGTGTGATTTGACTATGTTTTATTGTTTTGTTTATATATCCCTCGACAACTGCATTCTCTCTACGGACTTCGGATATTGCTTAACGTGTACGACTTTTGCTAACATACTGGACACGGATAACTATTAAATAACAATCGCCCTTAAAAATCAGCTGTTTAATATAGGTTGGTACATAACCTCTCTATTAAGAGTAAATCTTTTATAACTCTGCTCATAGATTGAATTAATCCATGGAAGTTTTAGTGATTGGCTGATAATTTATAGACCCATTAATTGACACCACTTTTATCTTTGTACATCCGAGCCCAATATTGTATGAAAACGTATCCGTCTCCTTTCAATCTTTAGCATTCATATGTAGTTACTGAGACATAAACATGTAAATGATGGTTGGACGGACTGAGGTGCACCTGACTGACTGAGATGTTAACTTTAATCGCAAACGGCGTAAAAATAAATGCTTGGTTAATAAAAAAAGAAGCTTTGGAACTAGTTATCTTTTTTAAATAAGACAACTAGGAAAATGAATCGGTGATTCGCAGGCGCAAACATGCGATTCATGGACACAAAACACACCCAAACTTAGAACACCTGTATATGGGTCACACAATTAAATGTCCTGTAAAGAGATCGAATTTGAAATAGGAATCTGAGCCACTGCACCACGCGTGCAAACATTCAGTTTAGTGCAGTTCTTTTTATAGTTCAGTAAGGGGTTCCAAAACACTTATTGGTATAATTATAAGCCCAGTACAAGTAGCCCTGATTATGAATGTAATTAGACAGTTACAGTACAATGGCGGACCCGTTGGTGTGGTTGGCAAATGCTTGCTTTTCACGCTGAAGGTCGCGGGTTCGATTCCCACCCAGGACAGATATTTGTGTCTGTTTATCCGAGTCTGGGTGTATTTATCTATATAACTACGTATTTACTAAAGAAAAGTAGTACATGTAGTAAATCATTTATCTGGTTTCCATAGTACAAGTTCTGTTTAGTTTGGGTTCAGATGGCCGTGTGTAAATAATGTCCAAGGATATTATTATTTTACAATGAATCTAATATTATTTATAACGATACTGACTCAAGATTTCTACGTTCCGTTTAATTATTCACTAGTCGTTTAATTACAGAGTTGCTAAACATACACCGAAGGACTGTTTTGATAGTTAGTCATAGTTATATACTGTGGCTCGGGTTTTACCACCTAATAAGTTTCAACTTACACCATCATTGTCTATGAGGATAACGAGCCGTCAGTATTATATAACGTACCGATATCAAGCGGATGGGCTTTGGTATTATTATCATTTAAACATGACGTTAATCAGTAGGCTATGAGGCTGCCTCATCTGACAATTGAAGGAACTGAGGGTTCAAGCTTCAAAAAAAAATCTTTAATTTTTTTTTCAACCTTTTTTTTTTATGTCTCTTGACTTTTGTTAATTTTAGTAAGGTTTAAAACACAAACATCCAGTTTTCTGGTTTCTCATAAAAACAAAACGTGTCCGAGCTATTTATAGTCCAGGCAGTCACGATTCGATTACTGTTCCATCTGAACAAATATCAGAATACAATGTTTTATAAGAAAAATAAAGATAAACACAGATAAAATATGACTTGCATAATATAAATACTAGAAATAAAGAAATTCTATACCAGAATCTATACCAGAATTTAGAGTTAGCAAAACCAATAACAATTGGTATAAGTTTTTATACAAGCTTCCTACTCATTTTACTAAATTACACTTGTATCACAAGATTCAAGAGTCACGTCAAGCATATACTTATGGCAAGGGTTACTATATTGATTATACCTGGACATGGTCACTGGGGATCTTATAGCCTCTATATCTTATACTATTGACTAATCTATTGTTACACGAACTAACCGTAATAATGATAGCTTACATAAAATAGAAATGTCATAACTGTTGCTTATATCTGAAATAATTAAATATTGTGTTATTTTGATGTTTTTATTTTCTCTTCCTAAATATATTAAATATAAAAATACGTTATCAGAAACTAACAACCGGTCTAGCAAATATTGAGTTTGCATGCGAAATAATTGTATTAGTAAAAAGTGAATTGTATTGCATGAGATATGGTATCAATGTTAATCCAGAAAAGTGTCAAGTCATTGTTGTTGGCAGCTCTCGGAAAATTACTAATGTTGATTGGTCCCAAATTCCCCAGGTCGTTTTCAACGGCACTGTTATACCTTATACTGACAAGGTGAAGAATTTAGGTATTTATATAGACAAGACTCTTTCCTGGGGTCCACAAATACAAGAAGTTAGCAGAAAGATGTTTGCTTCTGCTAGTTCCCTAAGACGCCTACGAAACTTTCTCCCTACTGCTACCAAAATTGCACTTGCGCAGTCCTTGCTTCTCCCTATCCTTGACTATGGTGATACCAGTTATCTTGATGTCACGGAGGACCAACTTGATAAACTTGAGCGACTTCAAAACTTTTGTATACGATTCATATTTGGTTTGCGTAAATATGATCACGTCTCTGAATTTCGCACTCAACTCAAGTGGCTGCCCATAAGACTTCGTCGGAATACTCACATTGTCACTCTTCTATACAGTATTCTGTTCAATCCCGCTACTCCTCTCTATCTCAAGGAACTTTTCCAAGTTTCTTCACTCAACTCATTCTTGCGGTCTTCAGAAAACTTACGACTCAAAATGCCAGCGCATTCCACTAATTTCACCGACAAATCATTCAGTGTACAAGCTGTGCGCTTATGGAATGCGCTGCCAATACAGATCAGGTGCGCTCAATCACAGCATGTATTTAAAAATATGGTGAATCAGCACTATTTGACGATATCTACTAGGCAATAAATATACTGCTTTCTTTTTGTGAAATGATATCCTTACACTTATATTTGTAAATATATTTATACATATGTATATATGTATCTATTTATGTATATGTATAGTAGTATGACTCTTGTTACGTATTCGTACGTAATGTAACGTTGACGATCCTTAAATAAATAAATAATATAAGATTAATTTAGATTTATATCTTCCAATTGCAATTAGTACATCTTCTGCTACCTTCATCAGGTTATTTTCAATTCTGGTCCATTCAACGCAAAATGGTTGCCTGGAAGAGATCACTTTTTGGCGATAAGGCCGCCAATTGCATAATAAGTTTATTTCCTCGTTTGTAACCATTGTTATTTTTTACTTATTTTTGCAATAAAGTGTACTTCTTCTTCTTCTTCTAAGTGAACGAAATACTGTGTCCATGCACACTGGAGTATAATGCTCCAGACGGTCTCAAATGGGCCGTGTTAAAAACTGAAATGGAACTGCTCCAGGGGATCGATTAACCTGCTTGTTTACTCGTCTCCACTGAGATCATCTGAGTAGCGCTCCAAAGCATTAATAGTCATATAGCTGTCATATAAATCATATAAAGATAAAGATGCATTTATTTGTATGAAACATGTGTTACATTTTTTACATGTGGTGTTACAATGATAGTTATAGTTGTATCAACATGTCCTGCCGAATCAGGCGTACAAATGACTTAAAATTTATATATGTAAAATAGTTTGCCGCAATTCAAAACACAATAATTTATTCAGTATATATTTTTATTCAGTAAAATTAGTCTCATAAATGATAGCAGTAATTGTATCCACACCACATTCAATTTTAAGTAAATTAACACATTATAAAACAGAATGACAACTGGAATTTCCAACCTTTGTTATAGGTATAAAAGTCAAACTGCCCCGATCAACGGAATTAAGAGAGAAAGATTTTCTTCTCTCCCGCAATCCCGAAAAGTTAAACAATAATAAAATTGTTGGATACCTGAAATGTTATTCTAAATACCATTTCCATGAAACTTATTGGCCGTTAGAACATTCTTAATTGAATAGAAAATAACCTGGGCCTGTTGACGTGGTTGGCAAATGTTTGCTTTTCAGGCCGCAGGTCGTGGGTTCGATTCTCACCCAGGACAGATATTTGCATGAACATGTCTGTTTGTCCTGAGTCAGGGTGTAATTATCTATATAAGTATGTATTTACAAAAGAAAAGTACCTAGTATATGTAGTATATCAGTTATCTGGTTTCCATAGTACAAGCTCTGCTTAGTTCGGGATCAGATGGCCATGTGTAAATAATGTCCCAGAATATTATACTATATTTTAATACGGTATTTCAAATCTTCGGTAGCCTGAGTCGTCTATACAAAGTGTAACAGTAGTAGTGTAGTGGATGTAACGAGTCTAATTTAAACTTAAAAGTAGATTAACGTCCCCCACAAGCATAACAAATAGCCGACGCATTTTATATGAAGAATCAATAAAATTATTTTGTATTGACGTTTCATTGGTTCTGTTTCAAGTTTAAATAGCGCTCCAGAAGTTACCACTTCTATTTGTGTTACACCCTGTGTTTTAGGAAACTTATTTCACAATTAATTAGATCATAACAGTATACTCGTGTATCAACTTAATGACTATACTAACATCGTAATTAGGTCAATGACATAAAAATTCGCGCTTGTGTGGCGCTATCCGGCTCTACCTCCACGTGTCAAATACTGTGAGAATTGCAACACAGCGTGTGCCTATTCAACATTCAAACAAAGCTTTTCTTCACACATTTCAAAACCTTTAAACTTGTTTTCACTTTTAAATCTATATAATATTCAAGTCCGACACTGCACCGAGTACTTACTCCTCACATTTTTGGGATGGCTCCGCTAAGTATCAGCTAGACTATATGGATTCGATAGACAGAAGCTCGCAGGATAATCGACGTTGGAAATCTAACAAGTAAAAATCTGCAAAAGGCTTTTCTACAGGCCGTTTCATGGAGAATGCCCTAAAGAGGGGCCACTTCCCCAACTCACTTCCCATTTTCATTGTTCTTTCAAAACTGACGCGTTTATTGTTTTTTTTTAACAGTAGAAGGAACACTATGTTTGACCGATGGTTTTTTCTTTTTATTATAATAATATTTTTTTTATTTCCAAAAACTTAATTCTAGTGTACAAAATACTTATGTTTAGCTAAAAGATTTTATAACATACAAATAAATTAGGCATCTGTAACCGAACTAAGCAGAGTCTGTATCTCGGTTATCAGCACCAATCCCTATGATATATATATGTATTATTTACAGATTTGCACTTACTATGTATTTAAAAAATTTAAACACTAATTAAAATTTAATATACTTAATATTAATTATAAAAATGTAAGATGGCACTCTTTTTCCTTTACATATTTTTACAATTCATTGGGTTATGCATAATAAGTTTTTATTTAGAGGGCCATATCTTATCAAAAATATGTAGGTTTATCCACAACAAGGACACGGTCGATATAGTCGTGTTATAAAATATTGGTCTCCTCTTTAAATCCAAGACAGGCGAATGAAGTATACATTGGCAAAATGGCAGCTACATTCCTAACGTGCTCGATAATAATTCAGTTCATTACCGTTGGCTTATTTATTACACGAGCGAATAATTACAAGCTATGCTGGCACTTAATCATACGTCACCGCACCGGAGCTAACGGAGTGACAAATTTAATAATAAGAGTTCATGCATCGCTAGGCACTGCAAGGACTACGGCTAGTTAGGGTGGCCGTGACAGGAGAGTAGTAGCGTGGAATAAATTATAAGCCAGCTAACCCAATGAGAAGCCAAGCAAAATACAAGATTCAAGCATTCGACTTACAGGTACTTAAGCTATCCTTACTAATATTAGATCGAAAGTAACTGTGTCTATCTGCAAGTCTTTCTGGCTTTAACACCAAAACTACGGAACCGATTTAAATGTAATTTGGTACAGAGATAGTCTGGAGCCTGAGAAAGGACATAGGTTACTTTCTAATGCGAAAAAAGAGTAGTAAGGGGTTGTAATGTTGTATGGAAGTATAGTCTTTTTTAGAGCTAGAAGCTTGAAACTTATAAATAAATAAGGATATATGGAAATATATAAGGTTTGTGAATGTACCTATTATAATTTTGCGACAAGAGACAATATTATAGATATTCTAATGTAACATTTACGGAGTCATTACAAAATGTGCTGACGAAGTTACGGGCACAGCTAATAACATATAATTTTAATAATCTTTCTATGCCTTTCCCACTTCCAACAAAAAGAGGGGTGTTATTTATTTATGTATAAGTCAACAATGGGACCATTTTGTTAGTAACAATGGGCTTAACTTATGTTAATAACATGGTAGGTAGGACATATTAATGCTTAATTGCCAGCCCCCAATCAGATGAGCGGCTTTACGTTTCGTATATTAACGTAAGACGATAGTTCCACAAAACGTTCCTAAGAACAGACCCTCTCATGCATCACACACTTCAGCAACCGCCCTGAGCCGAGGAAAATAGTACGCAGTATTATTTACTAGACAACTAGAACCGCCGCCCGTTTTAATTTTCCGGTGAAACAGTGCAAGTCTTCAAAATATAAGCCTCATCGGCTATGTCGCGCAGCAATGCTGCTGTCGGTTAATTAAACTGTTCGAGTTATTACTCTAGCCCCAAGAGAATTGTTTTACCAAGTCCATTGTTCAGTTTTGTCTGGGCAATCCAATTCCATCAACAAAAGCTCAACTGCTCTTATCTCAACCACCATTGATGTTGAGTGGCTAAATTGATTCCATTAGAAAGGGACGTTCTATTCATCACTCTTATTACTTTCCTAAAACAACCGGGAAATTGAGAAAAAACAATGTCGGAACGTGATCGCCCATCAAACTTGCTTAAAAAGGATTTACGCGAACGACGAATAAATTACTTACTTCGGCCTTAAAAGTGCACCAAACTAGATTACCGTTCACAAAATGGTAGGAAGTTTTAAAGAAAAGTAATGTAAGTTTACGCGTTGTTTGTTTTGCGTTCAGAGGCTTTATAGCAGTTGCACGATTTCGGAGAGTTGCCGAATAATCACAGATGTCTAGAACATTTCTCACTTTCCATCTAATTTAAAAATTTACTTTTATTTATTGTTCTTAACGATTGTATAAATGTTATGCAGAGCAGATGAGACGCTAACCACAATCAAAAGATTTAAGTATCTCTCTTATTGTTTTTCTGTGCAATATACATATGTGTAGGTATCGTTGTTTGTTTCTGTGTAGTACGGGCGCCAGCACATCAAGCTACCCCAATCTGTCAAATTTCCCCAATTGAATGTGAACTTATGCTTATGTGATAAAGTTGAAAATCTATAAAAGAAATTTGACTGATTGATGTAGCTGGATGTGCTGGCGTCTGGACGTAAAAGCTTTCAAACCTTTGCAAGAGCTTGGAGAATTGTCGAAACATTTAATTAAGATATCTAGAGCGTTGCTTAAATCAAATATCTAAAATGCTAATAGCTGGTTTAGGTAGTCAGTCTAATTTAAAAATTGACATGTACATGTTACTCTGAACGGATAAGTATATGAAAACTACGTATCTGGTAAAACCAAGGAAATGTATTAACAGGTTAGTGTTAATACATTTCCTTGGTTTTACTTGGTAAAAGAGCATATGATTATCATTGATGATTATTGACAATATTTTAAAAGACGGATTCTGAATTATAATGAACTTTCCTTCTTCTTCATCGTATGGGCAGTGGTTACCCTGGTGTACGATTTCTTTAAGCCGCCCAGTATTAACGTTACCATAACGTAACGTAGTAACGACTGTTGTCTGTCGACAAGAACCGGGACCAACAGCATTGACCGCGTGCATATCCTTCCTTTATGTGCATATGATTCCTTCTGTAAAAGGAGCGATACACATAATGTAAATACTAGATATAAGAATAATCTTTTATTGCATACTACCCGCCTCCACAAAATTAGTAACTCTTTTATGAGGCAATGTATAAGATTCTATAACAAACTTCCCAATGATATTAGAGAATTGTCTACGAATAAGTTTAAAAGAATTATTAAAGCCAAATTGTGTAGCAGGGCATATTACAAAATTTCTGATTATTTAAGTGATAAAAGTGCTTGGGATTGAGTTGTTCTGAGTCAACACACATGATTGTAATTAATCTTAAGTATATTTTATTTTAAAAAAGGATTCCTACTGAGTTTTCTGGCAGTGTTTCTCAGTAGCTGCTACGTCATGCACTCACCGGTCCGTAAGTGATCGGTGAAGTAGAGCCCCTATGTCAAAAAAAAATGTCAAAAATCGTCATATTTTTTTACCCTACCGTGCAGTAGGGTAAAAAAATATGACGATTCCACATAAATGTAAAATTTTTACGGAATAAATGATTTTTGACATTTTTTTTTGACATAGGGGCTCTACTTCACCGATCACTTACGGACCGGTGAGTGCAGCTGGCTGAGAGCGCCTCTTATTATGTTGTAAGTAATGTTTATTATTATATAAAGATTCTTCTGTGACATAATATCTGTAGAAATGAATAAACTCATATTTTACATGCCCCGTCAAGCAGAACATAGTGAACTAAACGCTTCATATAACATTTTGTATCGTACCTACGCATGTTCAGCAATAATGAATGATTGATTGATTTATAACCCATACGTAACTTATGTGAGTTTAGAAGTGTATATAACATTCCTAGAAGTGTATATAACATTCCAATTTTACTTATGATTGTATATGAACACAGAACATATGCATGAACTGTCACACAGTTCTCGTTATAATAATAAGCTATGAATATATTGCGATAATAATATTTATATATATTCATTTTCATTATAATATATATTAACTAATCCATTTTTAGATTATACGACGATTAAACTACAAGGTCCAAATTATACGACGCGACCCCAAAAGTCGATTAACGTTACAAAACAACAAATATTTACTCTAGGTACAATTCATAAACCTCCCTTTTAACATTTCTCGTATTCATAAATATTTATAGGGCATTTAGTTTTAATATTCAAATGAGTTCGTTGACGAAAGTAATATACCGTGGCAAATTACAATTTACTTAGTTACCCGTAATGGATGAAATAAAGTGCCTGTAGCCTGATATTCTATGTCGTTTGCGTTACTAGGCAAATTTAAAAAGTACCTAATGAGGGTTGTGGGTCGTGGCAAGTTGCGGCCAACTTACCCCTGGCGTCATTACGAACCTTTGTTGCCCTAAATAGCCCCACAATGTGCGTATTTTAAAAGGCAGATCCTATTTAGAAGATAAAGCGGAAAATAGCTGCAGAAAACGATTATCTTTTTGTAAAGATTACTAGCTGTCAATGGCTATATCGTTAATGTAAATATAAAGATTGAGTTTGCACAATATCAGAATTTAAAAATAAAAAAAGAAGTCATTTTTCAAGCAGTATTTTGCGAATGTTCAGTGAAAATTGATATACTGGAGGGTAATTTTAAACATATTTGGACTAGTATAAAATAAAACATAAAATTTTAACATATTATTAAATACACGTGGACAAAATACCTAAGTATATTCTAATTGTATTCTTCAAAATATAAACTACAATATTTACATACATTTTCAATTTACTCATTGACATAATGATTACCAAATTTTAACATGTCACAGAATTGAAAATATTGCGTTGTAATGTAAATTGTAATGTCTACCTGAGGAAGAAAAAACGTAATAGAAAAAAGGAAAATCCAATCGAGTCGGACATACTTGCTCCGTTGTGCGAGTTCATTTATTCAATATCTATCTTGCAACACCTGGGTATCACTTCAGTGTTGCTGACCAGGCTGAAACCTTTTCTATCCCTCGTTAAGAGGGTCATCTCTTGGAAAAAAAATGTAAGCCCATATTTTAAAGGGACCTCGTGTAATACTATAAAACCGAATAGGTCTGGAGAGTGACGATTCAAATACTTGACCAGTTGGATAACGCACAAAGCTTTTACCCTAAATATATACAAAAGATGACTAATACATATATCTAGAATTTGAAAGATATAGGTATTAGTCATGTTTTGCAATTAGTCCAAGCGTTTGATCATAATAATATCCATAATAATTATATTTATCTTTAGATTAGGGTTGTAACGGATCTTCGCCTCCGCTTCCGTTACTGCGGAAGTTCTGCATGAAATCGTACCTTCGCCTCCGCCTCCGCTGTTTTTTGCGGAGTTATAACGGAGGTTTATTTACGGCATAATCATATATCTCTGCATCACCCAAAGGTCGACTGGCAGAGAGTGCCTTTGGCATCAATTCTGCCTTTGTCATCATCATCATATCAGCCGAATGACGCCCACTGCTGGACAAAAGCCTCCCCAAAAGATATCCACGATTGCCGGTCTTACGCTATCGGCATCCAGCGACTTCCAGCAACCCGCACAAGATCATCCGGCTCGTGTTCGCCACTTGAGAACCTTTCTGCCCCAGCGGCTGTCGGCTCTACGAGCTATGTGCCCTGCCCACTGCCACTTCAGCTTGGCAATTCTTCGGGTGAAGTCGGTTACTTTGGTTCGCCTGCGGATCTCAGCAATTCTGATTCGATTTCGCATGGAAACTCCAAGCATAGCCCTTTCCATTGCTTTTTCCGTGACATTGTGCCGCCTGATAAGACCCATAGTGAGCGATGACTTTCGACTTGAGACACTGCGGTATTTGGGTCGAGAAGATATTAAGTAGCTTCCCAAACGCTGCCCAGCAGAGTTGGATTCTATGATTGACCTCCTTTTCGAAGTTGTACCTACCTAGTAGGATAATCTGTCCTAGATAAATAATATAGTTCTTTACAACTTCGAGTGCAGTCTCCAACATTAAGTAGAGTGGGTGCAACATGGATGTTCTACATCATTTTCGTCTTATCCATGTTAATTTTCAGACCCACTTGTTGAAAGACTATCCGCAGGATAGACTAGACATTGAGAATTGTACCGAGGTCTTCTAGGGTCTCAGCCATGACTACTATATTGTCGGAAAATCGAAGGTGGGTGATGAACTCGCCATTGACATTGATGCCAAAGCCTAACCAGTCCAAAAGCTTGAAGACATCTTCCAATGCAGCGGTGAACAGTTTCGGAGGTATAACATCTCCCTGTCTCACACCTCGCTGCAAGTAGATAGGTTCCGAGTTCTGGTCCGGGAGTCGCACTGACATAGTGGCGTTTTCATATAAACACTTTAACACCTCGATATACCGGTAGGCGATTTAGAATTTTTGGAGGGACCTCAGTACGGCCCAGGCTTTGATCGAATCAAAGACTTTTTCATAGTCCACAAACACTAAGCATAATGGCTGGTTATACCCTTCGGTCTTATTTATGTGGTATATGGTACTATAGCCTTTATGGAATCCGGCTTGTTCGGGAGGCTGGAAGTCGTCGAACCTGCTTGCGAGACGAATCGTAATGACTCTCGAAAACAACTTGTAAACATGGCTCAGCATTGTGATGGGTCTGTAATTCTTTAAGAGGGTTTTTTCGCCTTTTTTGAAGAAAAGCACCGCCACACCTCTGTGCCATACTTGTGGCGTTTGACCTTCTAGTATGACGGAGTTCAATAACTTCTGAAGGGCCCGTAGAAGAGCTAGAAGCTCTGCTGTAACTCCATCATCACCAGGCGCCTTGTTGTTCTTAAGCTGTTTGAGAGGGATTCTTATCTCGCACATGCTGACGTCCGGGATGTCTTCGGTGAAGTGTCGGTTTAGTCGTACTCTGGGATCTGAGGTACAAATATCGATAGGTGACTGGGTTCTCTTATACAGCTGTCCATAGAACCTCTCGTTCTCGCCCAGCATCTCAGGTCTAGACGTGACGATTCTGCCATCCTCAGTCTTCAGCTTCGTTAGTTGGCTCTGTCCAACAGATATGTGTTCCACTCGATGGCTTCTTAATACTTTTTGTATTAATTGGGCGCGTATCGCGAGTCAAAGACTTTGAAATCTGTCTGTTGAGCTGCCGGTATCTGGTAGCATCATCAGAGGATGTCAAAACCATTTTCCGTCTTTCTTCCTTTAGCTGCAGAGTTTAGTCACAGATCTTTGGGTTCTGTTTGTACGGCGGAACTTAAAGACCCAGCCGTATGGACAGCTTCTACGAACCTGTCGTGGTATGACTCCACTTGGTTTTGCAGTTTGAGCTGAAAGGGTTCCGGGTTTTCGACGCGGATGGGTAAAGGTCGGAGCATAGGCTTTATCAGTCGGGACCTCTGAAGCTTGACATTAAGGTTCAATGAACCCCGCCTGTGATCGCTCCTGCTTTTAACCGTATTGATCACAAAGACTTCATTGAACATCTGTTTTATTGTCGACAAAATAAAGTCTATCTCGTTTTTTTTTTTACCTTCGGGGCTAACCCAGGTCCATTTGCGGTTATCCGGCTTCTTGAAAAAGGAGTTCATCATAAAAAGTCCCTCCTTCTCCATGAAGTCAAATTGAAATTGCCCCACTTTCAGCTCATTCTTCATTTACTGAGATTAAAAAATATATTAATATTACTCATAAAATACAATTTTTTCACATCCACTTTCACCTTCGCATTCGCATTCGTTAACCTCCGCATCCGCGGAGGTGAAATCCGTCACCTTCGCATCCGCCTCCGCCTCCGCTAAGAGGCCTCCGTTACAACCCTACTTTAGATGTCTACCCTATACAGTAGGTGCGTATATCTTTACGGCAAAAGCTTTGTGCGTTATCCAATTGTTTTAGCCGTACCGCGGAGTCAAGTTCCGGGACCTTCTTGTTATTAATATACAAACATTACTTACTTTACGTATTATAAGGGAATGAACATACGAATATCCATAATAATATACTAGGATAAAGAACATCACCTCCCAAATTGAACGACGACGACACAATTATGAAAAAGTTAACAATGCATTCTCAAAAGTTGCTACTTTTTAAGTGATGAGAGAACTAAAGTAATCAAGTTCTCTTCACCCAATCTACAACTCGAAGGAGTTAGGTTCCAAGTTCAGTTTGCATCCACTTTTGGAACTGACTCAATATTAATTTCTTCTATATTATATTATATAAAAAACTTACCAATATTAAATTTGAAACTTATATTAAGACCGAATTCTTCAGCAGGTCATACTGCTCAAATTAACTCATTTAAATAAGAAAAAATCTTAAGAATGATTCATAAAAAAGGATTCTCAGTGTCTACTTTTAACCGGTTTTGCGCGTATATAACTGAAAACATGCAAAGTTTTAACCTTTTTGCAATGTTATAATTAAGTGATTTTTTTATACGAAATATAAGCTCAGTATAATCGCTAAAAGGAGTCATCGACCGATAGGCGTAGTGGCCATGTGGCACGCCATGACGGCATTTTGCTCAGGCCATTAGAACATAATTTTCCTCTATGAAACTGCAGAGGTCACGTACGTTCAGCTTTTCACTCAGTATATTCAAAATATTTCAAACCTTATCCGTTCTTGCAAGAATGTGTAGTGACATATTATTATTACGTTTTCTATTTCTGTTACTGAAGAAATTTCTGATGTTGATTGCACATC
This sequence comes from Pseudoips prasinana, assembly GCA_951640165.1. Lineage (NCBI taxonomy): Eukaryota > Metazoa > Arthropoda > Insecta > Lepidoptera > Nolidae > Pseudoips > Pseudoips prasinana. The sequence continues at coordinate 8,830,967 of OX621241.1, read as the reverse complement.
AGAAATTTCTTTAGTTACAGAAATAGAAAACGCCAACCAAATGCCTTAAAATGGCTTAAACCGCCGACATCAGCCAAATTGGTGCTTTTAAGCAAGTTTTTAGTCAATACTAAGAGCTTCATCTTGTAAAAACACATGGACACCAAATTTAATTATATTCTGTAGATCATCATTTAATCGCACAAAACGATCAAACAAATTTCGCTTGGTAAAAAAAAAACATCATAAAGCCACCTCAGAAAAATGCTTAAAACAAACTACCTAATCACGAAATATTTTGTATTCGTAAACAATTTTCATCTTATGATTTTTGATTTTATGATTATAAAAAATATTATTGTAATACATTGCTCATAAACATTATATTTTTCGACATCACCGGCTTCATCACTAGTGGTATCCATGTTGAGGGTAGTTTTGACTTTACAACGTTTGGGTAGCCAATAACCTAAATCTGACAGGTACTTGCCCTTTTATGCCCCTGTAGGGTAGCACAATTAACGTGTATGAAAATACCCTTTGAACGGGTCACTAAGCAATATTACGTATTTGAGAGATTAATTTACTTATGATTCTGGATCAATTGTTTATTTTAAGTCATTAGTCATCTAGTGTCTATCCAAATGGCACTAATTTAATTTAAATCAAATAACATGAACTTAAGCATTGCTGAGCTTTTCAGCTGTGCTTTTTAGCCGTGTGATACTTGCATCATTCGGACATGTGCTAATTCTTGCTGCGTACCCTATCACATTCGTAATCGAACGATTTGACATAACCTAAATTTATATATTTTGTTGCAATCAATGGTTCCATCTGTCTAGAATACAATAACATATTGGAATCACTATAGGTACATATATTGACTGCACGTGTGGCGCAGCGGCTAAGACAGTCACCTCGCTACTTCGTGTCGCGGGTTCGAATCCCGCGCCGGACAACTATTTGTGTGACCCATAAATAGTTGGAACACAGGGATTAAATTCCCTAGTGCGGGCGTTGTCTAAAAAAAGAAAAAATATTGGGGAGTAGTGGATCTTCACTACGCTTTCCAATAACAATGTATATACAAATACAAAAGCAGAAACTTATCTACTGAAACCTGTAGTCTGCAGAAGCTGACTCATTGATCAGTCCAGAAACCGCTGGGTCTATCCATGAAATTTTGCACAAATATTCCTCAAGTGACGTAGGTGTCCACTTAGAAAGGATTTTTGAAAATTTTACCCACAAGGAGGCGTAAAGCATCTGATCAACTTCAAACTTCGCATTTATATTCCCTACAAGATTTTGAACACGTGTTTCATCGTCTTTTAATATACATACAATCTATGAGCCAATCAGTTTCCTCTTTTATAAATATGATCTTGATTTATTCGTTTGAACCTCTATAATCTCGAAATACAACTACTTTCCTTGTAATATTAAGAGGAAAAAAATAATTAACTTTTTCTGATTTCTTGAATCACATACTTAGGTGGGTCAGAGCGGCATTTTCCCCATAGTAATATTTAAGATTTTTTAAGTACTTAGTTCACAATAACTTATGTTGTTGTGGTACTCAATGTTAATATTTTCAGAAAATGACATAGTGCACAATTTGTTGACATAAAAAAATTATGTTATAAATATAATCATTTTGATAAATCTGTTCGGAACCTTAAAGATTAGATCGAATAGTAGACCAGGGTAGAAGCCTTTAAAAATAATAAAAAGTGAAATAAAATAATAGTAGGATGAAACCCATTAGAAAAGGAGGGGAATATTATAAAAATGAAAAGAAAAATAATTTACGGGCGATCTGAGGTCGGGAAGGGGATGGGGGTGAGATTTTAAGGGTAAAAAACGGTTTTTCTCGATTTCCCTAAAAGTCCTATCGAAAAAAATTAAATCGCAAAGTTGTAGGTAGTAAAAATATCTAAAACTTTTGTATTTACACTTTTTTCACATAATCTCAAAATTTATGCGAAAACTTCAAAAAACCAAGTTATTGGTTTTTTATTATTATCTTTTACAAAAATTTTTCTTTTTTAACGAAATTTGGTGAAAACTTATGGGTGTTTTTTCGATATTAATTAAAAAATAAAGTGAAAAATAAATATTTTTAATCAAATAAATTACAGCGTATTTGGGATATAAAAAGGTAAGTTTTCACCAATTTTCGTTAAAAAATAAAAATTTTGTAAAAGATAAAAATAAAAAACCAAAAACTTGGTTTTTTGAAGTTTTCGCGTTTTAGATCTTTTTATTACCTACAGCTTTGCCATTTATTTTTTTTCGATAGGACTTTTAGTTTGGCCGGAAATCGAGAAAAACCGTTTTTTACCCTTAAAAACTCACCCCCATCCCCTTCCCGACCTCAGATCGCCCGTAAATTATTTTTTCTTTCATTTTTATAATATTTCCCTCCTTTTCTAATGGGTTCCATCCTACTATTATTTTTTTTGGTTTTAAATATTATCGACCCTGGTCTATAGATCTAAGAGATCATATAGTTAAAGTATTTCATATAGGTATAAGAAACTTTAATGAACAAAATAGAATGGCATGTGAAGATGACTGTAGTATTGGAAATGGACGGTTGGACTGATGCGATGAACGTGATCAGAATTAATCGAGAATACAAAGTAAAAACACAACAGAAGAATCTTTATTGCTCTATCAATAATCAAATTGCTAGAAAATCATGTAAAATTAATATAGTTGATTTTGTACTAGACAAATTTCAAAACGCTCTCCTCTAAAGTAACTTTATTCTACGGATAGGTCAAAATAATTGTGCTGATTTCAGGTATACTTTCTGTACATGTTTGTAAGGTAGGTACCCCGGGACACAGGAATTTCGATTTCTCAGTACTTATATTTAACTAGCTGTACTAGCAGACTTTGTCCCTAGAAAAAACTAATCCAATCACAGCTCAAATAATCGGGTCCAATTGTAAATTCAAACTATCCGGTGACCCACTTAAACACACGTAGAACCCTATTGCAGGGCCACCTATTGGGCCTTCTTGCGGATCTGAACCGTCGTGGATTACATCAGCCAGTCGTAGAAATATCATCAAAAAACGATATCGTATTTTCCTTTTAAAATAAAAGCTTATTCATCTTTAACAATCTTGATTCTGAGAAGCAGCGCCAACCTAATTTTGAAATTGGTAATCTCTTAGCGATTTTCTTTCTGTGAGATACATTTTGTTCCTGGAAATATTATATGTATTGTATGTTTAGATGCCGAATGTGTAATACGGAATCGAACTATTTAGCTAAGTCCCAAATTCACAAAAGGATTGATTAGCTGAAAGGTAGTATTTCAGCTCTCTCAATCCATTGCTTCTTTCAGCGAGTAGGGCATAGAAATAAAAACCTAATCCCATGAATCAAAAAATATCAATTCATTTTTTTTTTGTAGCATTCAAAAGGAATTTACGATCAACTATAAAACTGCGAACATATATTTTAAGGTAATTAGAATGAAAGCGATTATTTTCAAAACATTGTGTATGATTATTTTATAATAGGTATAATAACGTCAGTATTGTCTAAAATTTATAAATCTGATCTAGGGGACTACTGTCTAATTCGCCGATCGGCGTTCAATTAGATGAAGGTTAAAAATAACTAAATCATTCGTTCAATCGGCTGCCATGAACACTTGTGTCGTCATAAATGGTCCGAAATCCATTTTGAACATTGAAGCCGATTGAAGGAATGATTTATTTTAGTAATTTTTAACCTTCATCTAATTGACCGCCGATCACGATGATCGGCGACTTAGGCGGTAGCTCAACAGATCAGACATATAATAAATATAACGAAAATATTATAAATACTAATGATAAGGTGTAAAATAGCTAAGAAGAAAAGCGTTATATACCCTTGAACCTAACCAAATTCAAGAAGACCAGCGGCCCTACCGGCTTATTCGCCGAACATCGATTTCTTAAATGGCGTTCAAATAAATAAAGGTTAAAAATTACTTAATCAATTGTTAAATCGGGTTCAACGTTGACAACCGATTCCGGACCATTTATGAAGTCACAGGTGATCATAGAAGCCGATTTAACGTTGATTAAGTCATTCTTAACCTTTATTTATTTGAACGCCATTTAAGAAATCGAAGTTCGGTAACTTAGCCGGTAGAGCCCCTGTTTGTGAAATAGGAGATAACATCTTTATTCACTCCCTATACAAAATGCATCAGCTCATCTTTATTCTTGTATGGGCAGTTAATTGTTTATTTTTGTGTTTTGCATGTTGATATGCGTTTAGTTTTATATGCAAATCAAACTCTCTAAGTTACATCCACTCTTTGTATATATGATATTTCTTCAATGTATTACAATCTACGACTTCTGTTTCCACAAAATGTAAATAAACTATCCTTATTGTTTACGATGCAAAACCACCAGCCAACATAAAAATATTCATAGAAATCATGTATTTTTTTGCATTATCCATATATATTGGGTTCACATCACGCCGTTTTGTTACATTATGGTATAATAACAATGCTTTAATGATTTTGAATACTGAAGACTATCCTTACATAATGTAAAGTTAGATGAATATATACGAGTACAATAACATTAATTTATCATCTAATGACAACGAAATAACCTAGTGGTTAGACCGTTAGACTTGGAAGTCTGTCGTCACAGGTTCTAAAATATTTTATTACCAATATATCCGAATAACACATAGGCTATAATTTATACAGCTGAACGCGGCTAAACCGCGGGGCACAGCTAGTATAAATAACGGAGTCAGTACTATTCCTCCAACATTCGTGAATATCAACATTTGCATAGAAAAATAATCCTTATTATTAAATAGATAACGTCCAGTCAATTTGAATTAGGTAAATCTTCCTTAAATATATTTTTTTTATACTTCGCTTATTGTAGATGTATACGACGATTCTTAGACGACTGACGATGCGCACCGCGTAAACGAGATACGACAGTCGTGCCAGTTTAGAGTACGCTCCCCAACAAACATATTTACAACATCCAAAGCACAGTACAAATATGGACAGTAAGGTAACTAAGCCTAGTTGATGAAATAATTACCTACGCTCTATTGAAGCTGTTTTAAATTTTAATGTTTTAGATACCTATTATTATTTTCTGTTAAAACATATTTGCTTTATAAGTCAGCAGGACGGTTAAAATACGAAAGCTGCAGTTTCGATGAAGCCGAGTACAAACAGCCGTATAATACGCAATACACACGTGGATTTTTTAAAATATTGCGGAGTTAACTTATACGCGACCACTCGTTTTAACGTGGCACTGACTACTAACAGCACGGCGACAAACGCTTAGGGGTCTGGGGCTCTACCGGCTAAGTCGCCGAACATCGATTTCTTAAATGGCGTACAAAAATTAAATCGGCTTCCATGAGCACATGTGACGTCATAAATGGTACGGAATCGATTGTCAATGTTGAAGCCGATTCAACTATTGATTAAGTCATTTTTAAACTTTATTTATTTGAAAGCCATTTAAGAAATCGAAGTTCGGCGACTTAGCCGGTAGAGCCCCTGGTCGATGCGCATGTTTGTGTGAGTGTGTCGTTTCAATCGTTTGTAGGTAGTTTCCGTACTGTCTATCTCTGTACTGAGTCCAAAGCTACCCCTTTCTATATTTATAATTGGAAGGCCGACCTTGATAGGCCTTGAGACAGATAGTAAGATTGTTACGTTCATTGACGCTCATAGGTATTTGCCCTTCCCAGTCTATAAATGATCGACAAGATTAAGCACCACGTGTTCAAGTTAAAGTAGTTTAATTTCGGAGCGGCTCCGTACTTCGGACGTTAGATATCCGGTTGAGTGCGGTAGGCTACCAAATTGTTTGTGGCGCCCTTGAGGAGCCAAGCGCCAGGGAATATGATGGCGCTTTTAAAACGCCATACACTGTGAATTGTAGCTTGTTGCGTTTCCTTCATTTGCCACGTCTTTTAAGTGTAGTTGTGATTCGATATTCATCGTAAAGGGAAAAGATTTCCATGACGCCTCTCGGGCCCGTATTGAATCGGGTAAGCTGGCGGTCCCGTTTGTAGTCATTCGGACACACCAGTTAACCCATATCAGAGACCATTAAGACATAGACATGTCTCTTTCCCAAGGTGTTAACACCTTTATGTGCTCCAGAGATCACGTAATTGTATCGGTCGTACGCCTGAGTTCTATCACGTCGTGTCGGATTGCAGTCCCATTTGGTTTTTATTTAAAAAAGACAACGCCCGCATTAGGGAATCTATCCCTGTGTCGCGGGGTACTTTACAAACATATAATAGACGGATACAAATTACATCCAAACTTAGAACAACTATTTATGTGACACACAAATAGTTGTCCCGCGCGGGACTCGGACCCGCGACACGAAGCGGCGAGGCGACTGTCTTAGCTGCTGCACCACACGTGCAGAGTGAAGGTGCAACAATGTTTGCGCACACCCTAGCACTATAATATCTCCTAGATCCGCTATACTAAACCCGGCCCGCGGGCCGCATGCCTTTGTTATCGGCCCAACTGAAGTTACAAATTTTCTCTTTAATAAAGTAACTACATCTTTAACTGGAAATTACGTTTTAATTAGGACTTAAATCATTTTTGCTTGCGGCTCTCGACAACATGACGGTTTAATATGGCTGTCCTTTTTTTTGTAGTGGGGAAATCCTTATGGACTTCCGTCCTGGGGAAGGCGGAGGGGCATGCCAGACTCATACCGGCTAAAACCCCACGGTGGCCGCCCTCAGCACATAATGGAGGGACCCCGGGATCTCCAGTGGAACGCGCCGGGATCCCTCCGTGCATTGCCGAACCTCGTCTCGGGAGGAAACTTGCCTCCTCCAGTGTCCTCACTGTAGTATGGCTGTCCTAGATAGTTGGTTAGTCTTTATTGAAATTGGCTGCCGTAGTCACAATCTAGGCAGAACTACTAGTAAGCTAGACTATTTAACTCCTTTCACCAGTTGTTGGCTTGTTGTATGTATGAAGGATATTGTTGGTAATATACATGGTGTAACATAAAAAGTGGACCTAAGTTAAAGAGGATATATGCCCATACAACTGAACACCATGTAGCACATCAACATTCAAAATACACAAAAACATTTATTAAATCCCCATACAAGAATTACTATTAGCGGATAATTTTGTATTAGGCGGCAAAAAAGGTTTTTTTCGTATTTCCCCAAGTAATTGGTTTTATTTAATAAGTTCAGTTTCATGTGTAGATAACCTCCATAAGTTAAGTACTCTATTGATGTTACACCTGGTATAAGATCATAATGGAGTGATGCTCAACTTGCACTTGGTTGGGTTTTGTTTTATTAGTATTAATAGTAGCGTGTTCACACGCAGAGGATCGACGGTCGACACGAGGTCCTGGGTTCAAAACCCGTCCAAGTGATTTTGGGACTTTCTGTAAAAAGAAAAATTTCTCAGAAACATCCTGAAGTCTGAGAGTTGGCGGTATTATATCGCGGTAGGGTAGGCGGTATTATACCCGACGGCTTTGCGTGGCCGTACGGCACAGCCGCAGAGACCACGTAAAGCCGTCGGTCCTGTACCTGACTTTTTCCGATCGTGTCACCAAGAGTCCCATCGGATCATGAGAGTGATGGAAGAGACAGTGCTCCCGTGTTTGCGCACTTGTGCACAATAATATGTCCCTGGCAGATGGCTAATTTCTATTGACACTGGCGTAGCTGAAATTCAGCTAGGAGGACATTATTACTATAAATATACATGGGTAACTGAAATGTTTAATATAAGGACATCTTCAATGTTTCAACATCACAATAACATCTGTTATAAAATAAGTGTTTAGATAACAGTATTCAGCAATGTCAAATACCTATTAGCTGCATAAAATTATACAATAAATAAAAATGTACTGGTAAATACTCTGAAATTATTCTCATCAAATTCCTTACTGTAATCTAACTTTACTGTAATCTTTCAATGACAAATAATTCAAAAGAAAATGTTTCAGTCATTGATAAACAATCTGCATGTTTGAAGGGCTTTTACTTTTATTACCTAAGTATAATAAAATTAGCAAACAGCAATACTAAACTCAAAACATACAGCGTAACACTCCTGAAGCAAACATGTTCCTAATTGTAGGTGTTAGAGCTAATGGCTTAGTAAAATACCATCATAACAGCTAAATGAAGTCAGTCTACTGCTGAACAAAATCCAAAAGAATCATCTTGGGTATGATAAGCCATAATCGCCAAACTTTGCAGACGGGTTGGCAATTGTAGTTAGTAAAGTATACAGAAAACAAAATGTATGAATGAATTTTGGATTAGAATTGATTGTGTTGCAGAGTCATATCACTCCAACAAGACAGAAACCAACCTTAGTGTATCATTCTTGTTGAACCACACATTAAGCTCTGGCATAAGGACAGTCTAGTGCAAAGCACGAAACCTATTTTTAAAGAAATACTTTACAAAAATGAAAGTTAAGGACACTAAGCATAACCAGACTCAGAACAACCATTTCTCATCGCATAAATACCTGTCCTGGCCTGTCCGGGGTTCAAACATAAAATTCAAGGGCACTTAGGTGTTAGCAAGGCGGCTACCTCAACCACTGAGCCACACATGCAGTCAAAAATGCCCAGTAATTAAACCACAGGCAGTCGTCCAACCTAACCATGTAGGTACTTATAGTTGTGATCAAGGGTTATGCATATAGACACCCATGGAGTTAAGTTTACAAGCTACAATAGTCAGTTTGGAATTTTCGTCTCTTTGTAAATGTTGACGGAAATTTTCATCATAATTATGGATCAAGACAAAAGAATGTTCCAAAAGCAATTCAAAATTCTTATTTTTTATTCTTTTCTAAAAGACACAGTAATGCCTTTGATTTCAAAAGACTAAATTAAAACCTCTCTCTATTCCCATTTTCTTATTATCTGATGGGATGACAATCCAACATTGTAAAACTTTACATGCTCTCCGTATAACTTCCAGACACCAGGTTGCTATTATGTGTTTCTCTAAACACGAGATTTGTTCTAACACTTTTAAGCCTACTCGGGATTTAAAGCCCTGCAATTAAACATGCTACTGCTAGGCCAATGAGCCAGGCATATACAATGCTATTTTGTATACTAATTCAGCTGTCAGAAAGTAAATACAGAACAGATATGAATTAATATAAAAATCAGACCTAGAGGTAAATAAATAAAACTGAAATATATAACCAATTTATTTATTCCTCTGCACTCTTCAGTACATATTATGTTAAGGTAAATATAGGGAAAAACCCATCATCATATTCCAATCAACTAGTTATGTTAAAACCTACTTTAGCAAATTGCATTAAGGTACAAACTCCATAATATCTACAATAATATTTTGGTACCATAGTAATTTCATAGCTTCTCTGACAAGCTTTGCAACAGTTTACCTGTGTAACAGGAAATTACTATTAGCTTAATTAAAACAAGCAAAATATATCAGTTGCCTACGGCTAAGCAGCTAATTTATTGTAATATGAGCATCGATAAACATAACGAAATGATAGTGATAATATTACTTACACAACCATGCCATACGCTCCTTCGCCAATGTACTGCAGACTTGTGTATCTGGGGCCCACTTCGAATACCTGGCCCCGAATGATCTCAGCATTGGGATTATTGCTCGCGGCACCAGCAGCCTCGGCCATCGCTATGCACTCTCAACACACCTAACCACAAAAATGTTTAGAGTAGCAACAGTAACTTTATTATGTTCAGCATAAATTCCTTGCACACAGCTGACACCGCACAGCCGATTCTTCAGAGACTAATTACTCACATTAATTACCAAAACAAACTGCTAGCCGACCTACATTATCCACTATCCGAACAAATCGTCCACTTGTCACTCGCTTATCATTCTCGTTAGTCTGTTTGCCCGACTTTTCATGGACACTCCCGTTTAGACGCAGTACCGTTACAAAATGAACTCATTTTTTCATCTGTGTGCGGTGTTGCCATAAAGTCTTTCTATTACCCCGATTTTGTGAGTCTAACTCCCCACTCGTTACTCAAATTTTGCATTGTTGGGTAATTGATGTTGATTCCAAGAAAAAACACTATTTTTGTTTATCTTTTAGCTGCCATCCGCGTTGACTCAGATCACAGATTCGGTGTTTTTATGTGGAAAATAGATAAAATGGTTAATTTTAATAATTTAAGGAATATAATTTTGATCCTGTTATTATGTAATATATTATAAAATTGAGACTTACTTTGACTTTATTTTTAATATCTGTAATATTTTTTTGAACAATATATACAGTAATCTGTGATCTATTTGCTTTTAAATTTATAATTATGTAATCCGATTACCAGATAATCGGGGAGTGTTCTGGTAGTCTGCAATCTTAACTCCATGGCGGTATTGGCTGTGTTACCACTTACCAAGCTATCCAAGTTCATATAAAAAAAGAATATGAAACATAAAAGAAAAGATGCACATCAATAGGCGTGTTGTTCACAACAATAATATAAAAACAAATCCATATAAATAAAATGCAATCAACCATAGGTCTGGTTGATTGCATTTTATTTATATGGATTTGGAACAATATAAATTAGTTAAGATATCATATTGTTTGCATTTGAATTTTTTTATACCCCTACAAAAAGACAACATTACACACCAAAACCCCAGTCGCTAATATTCTTCAAAACGTTGCTGAACTAAAATGGTACAGGGCTGATTATATCTCCCGAATATCTGATGAATTGTAAGTAAAAATTGTCTCCCAATGGGTCCCTAACAAAGCCCAAAAATCTAATAGACCCTGGTAAAAATGTGGCACTATGAACTGAGGGGATTAAAAAAAATTAACCTCATTAACCTTTGCCGATATACCGACAGGAGTAGAAAATGGACAGAGCATGCAAACAATTTATTTAAATGAAATATAAAGATTTTTTTTATAAAGAGCGCTCAAACCTCAAACGAAATGAAACAACAAATCTTGCCACATTTGGACAGGATATTTGAAAGACATTCGATAACATTATATTGTATAGTATTAAAAAAAAAGTATAATTATAATTTTTGAAGGTCATCGTAGCCTAGTTGGTAGTGCGCCTGTCTACGAAGCTGGTGGTCCTGGGTTCGAATCCGGGTAAGTGCAAATATTTGTGTGATGAGCACGAATATTTGTTTCTGAGTCATGGATGTTTTCTATGTATATAAGTATTTATCTATCTATATAAGCACATATGTATATCGTCGCTTGGTATCCATAGTACAAGCTTTGCTTAGTTTGGGGCTAGGATGATCTGTGTGACATTGTCCCTTGATATTATATTATATATTAGTATTAATTTAATAAGTCACATTTACTATGCTTTTGTATGAAAAATGTGTTATTTTTATGTTTCTATTAATTTTTCATATATTAAAAGTAAAGAATTCTGTTATCAGTATTTTCTTTTAGATGTCTATATATTTAAATACCGATATTAGTTCCTGCTTGTGACTGTTGCATGTAAGATTTTGATTACGCGTGATTGTAGTAGTTCCAGACTGTTATATTAACACGCTTGTGACGTTTACTGCTGCGGCAAAACGCCTCTTTCCTAATTCTGACCCTGATGGACCATTGACCGTGCAGCCATTGACAGTGTTCGGTAGCTCATTCGGCTTAAATTTATTTCGGAGGTATGCTGAATCTGTAAATTTGTTCTTCTGAGCAGCGAATACTTTCGTTTGACACATAGTTTGACAGTATGTTTAGTGACGTTTACTATTTTCTAAAAATGCTCTGAAGTATTTAATTTTGCTATAAAAAAACATTAATTACTTAATTTTAACTGCCAATCTGTGATAGTTCCGTTTTATGTGCGCCAAAACTAGATAATGGCGTTCCATTAATGTCTTTCATCGTTTTCATGGAGTAAATTATTAGACAAAGTGACCTCGTCGCCTCATATCGAAGGACTAACGTGCAAATAAATTAGGTATGTCGGTTTGGTCAGCTAGTACAGCTGGAAATAATTACCAATCCGGATTACCAGGCGGTCATTACGGTTCCTCTAATAATTGGTGTCCAAAATTTAGCAAGGTATGATATAACTTACAGTCTTTATTCATCGTAATTTTGTTTGCGGCTTCCAGATAATTTTAACGCCAATGACATTTATAATTACTGTTTACTAGTGGCTATTATAAAGCTATATCAGTCGAGTAGTTGTGCGGCGTAGTGTACACGCACTTACAGTGACATTTACTGCATTTAATGTTGGTATTTATTTTTCTCTTTATAATTTTGAAGCACTGATTATTCACTATTGCTGTTTATTCTTTTAGGTTACAGCTAATATTTATTCTTCTTCTTGATAATCCTTTGTGTTGTTCTACAAACATAAATCTATTCCTATTTCTTAGTTATATTCTATTGTTGGAGTGCTTATTAAATTATGTGATTATTAGATTTAATTACTTACTTTCATTTTTTTTTAATTCTTGAGTCCACTTTTCATCGAAACTAATACTGTGAAAATTCCTACTAGGAACAAAGATAAAAGGAATTTATGTAATTTATGTTTGCTTGGTTTTCCATACTAAGTTTAAATAATGAAAACATATGGTTTGTTTCATACCATTAATGTAAAAATGTCACCATAAAATATAATTAAAAACCTTTTGTCCTAAACCAGTGCCACAAAAATAAAAGTTAAGTAAATTATAATTATAAATTGGATTTTAGTAATTACCAGTAAGCAGTTAAGAAATTCATGGCACAGTAAGAAATTGCTGAAAGTATATTATTCCTTTTTTTTTAATTTAAAAGTCCTATAATTTTTTTGGTGAAAATACACAAAAAAAATAAAAATTGTTATCCTGTTATTAACTGAAAATAATAATCAATACAACATATTATTATGGATTTTATTAAGTGCACTGACAATGTATATTACTATTTAATTCAACTTTACAATTTTTCAACATTTCACTTTATATATTATATTTATCTTATTTATTACTAGCATTCATTTAAACTGATATATCTCTATATAGTTTTCTATTATTTATTTATCTCTAGTATCCTATATTCTAATTTATTCTTACTATATTTACTATTTACGCTTCATCTATTTGATTTGCATGTATACAGTTTGTGTTTTAATTTTTTATTGACATATATTTTTATTTTTTTCCACCAAGGAGTGAAAGGCAAATATTGAACAAGCCTTTCATTCTGTTTAGTGGCACAGGGAAGCAGAGGATTGTACTTCTTATCAATTACTAATAACAGTGAGTTGACTGCTGAATATAATTGGGAGGGCTTTGGTTGTGACGCAATGTTATTATGAAGTCATCCATATACTACAAAATGTAAATTTATTAACCTGTCAGACATCTAATGCAGACCCCATGTCCATTAGTGCTTAGTTATATGGAACAAGTGTTGTAGGTGTAAATGTATATGGTTAAATTAATTGTTCTACTAAATTAATACTCAATCATTTTACAATAAATCATTTATCAATTTGTTTATGTACTAAAATCTCATCGCTACTTCATATTTATCTCAATAGACTATTAGCATTTTTTTTCATTATACAATCAACTCTTCATGTATGCATTATTCAAGGCAGATTGTAAATACATATACAAATTAATATTTACATGTTATTAAATTTTTCATATATACTTAATATGAATATTTTATTATATATCAATTTGAACCTTACAATTTATATAAAATTGGAAATTAAATTGTCAATATTATATATTATTATTACTTTACAAAAATTACAATATTCTATGGTCTTGACATAATATCATGACATAAAGAATGTTGCATTCATCCCTAGATACTATCATATTATCATTATCATAAAGAAAAATATACCTGAATAAAGTATGTACTATGACTCAGTTGGTAGTGAATCTACCTTCTGATCGTAAGGTTCCAGGTTTAATCACACAACACAAATATTTGTGTTCATGAACATGTCCATTTGTCTTGGTCAGGGTGTTTTGTGTGTATTTTATATATATATTTACCAAAAAAGTTAGTTACTCTATTCATTGTCTAGTATCCATAGTACTAACTTAGCTTAGTTTGGGCTAGATGTCACAATGTGATATTTAAAATTATTATTGTAGAAACTAAATTCTATCACAAGAATTTCCATCCTTTTTACAGTGTCCAATATTCATATATTGTTACATAGATGACATGGATTTGGCTACTACAAGGCTATAGTGTATTGTTACTTTGCTCTTGCATTGTCCATGCATTTATAAACCAATCAGTTTTGAAGTCAATTTGAAAAATAAATTCTGCTATCGGAAATGGTCACTAACTTTAATTAAATAACTATTAAAAATATCATTCTTTTTCCAACTCTTTGCATAGTCTCTTTTATATACTATGATCTTTTTCAGCTTTACTTGAGGCCTATATTGAAAATGAACCATACTTTGAAGCTAGATATGATTCACACATAACTGAACTAAAACCTGATTTCTAAATTGATTATTCATCTTCTAAAGAGTGAAGTACACTAAAGTAAGAGATGAAACTCAGTTTCCAGGTGTGATTACCTAAACTGTGTTTCAACTTTTAAATTGCCCTACATTCCTACACTTATAGATAAGACAGCAATTTTAATCTTCAAGGCTATACAAAAAACAAGTTGGATATTTTTATTATAATAAGCCTTTATTTTTCCACAAGGAAATGGCATCCCTCCTGTTCCCTCTGTTACAGTTCCAGTATCAATAGAGGAAAATCCTTTATAAGGTACTTAGTTCATAGATAACTGAAGTATACACTTGATTATTTATAAAACAAAAATAAACGAGGTACACACGGCAATATATCAAGCTATACATTTCTAATATAAGCTGACCTCTCATTGTATGGAAATCCTATACAATGCAAGATCAGCTTATACTGGAAATGCATAGCTTGATGTGTAGCCGTCTGTACAGTGGGTAATAGGTCTAGATTAGCAAAGAATAAACTGTTATCACTTATCAGCACCTATTAATTTGAGATTTTAATAATAGTATTATAAGTTCCTTGTCAATGTAAGTAAGGTAATTATGTAGGCCCTATTAATAGTTCTGTTACTTACAGTGTCTGTTTGTAAATTATAAATATTCATGATTTAGAATTTACATTTCTAGATAGACAACTTGCTGTGTGAGAATTGACCTACTTCATCAATGTGGTATATGGATGACTAATCAGCTGTTTATACAAGCTTGGTGAAGGTGCTTTGTAGATAACAGTATTATAGTTGGACAAATTGTAAATGTTTTACTGGCCTTCTGTTCATGTTATTGTAATTGTCTCATGTTTTAGGCAGAACATATGTAAAGAAATATTTTTATATGTTTATTTTTAGTCAACTAATCTATTCAGGTACACCATTCTTATACCATACAAAAACATTAAAATTGGGACTCTTTGGTATGACTCCACATTCATGTCCATTTATTTAAAATAAGTTTGCGCCGCAGTTTTACCCGCGTTAAACTTTAGTAATTATAGCCTATGTTTTAATCCAGGGTATCGGCTAACCCCATACCAAATTTTATTAAAATCGCTCCAGCCGTTTAGGCGGGAAGAAGTAACAAATATACACAGCCAAAAACTTTCGCCTTTATAATATTAGTGTGATATTATTTCAAAGTGTCATCAAAATCCGCTTGGTAGTTTTTGTGTGAAAGAGTAAGAAACATTCAGACATTAATAGTCATAAACTTTTTCTTTTTTTGCATTATGGAAGGTGAGTAAGCCTTAAGTGATGGACGTCTGTAGTGGGCCAGTTGTTAGGGTTTCAGAATTATTACCAAGACTCCACTGACATCCATGTCCATCAACAACAGTAGAAAATTTCCACAGAGTGTGTATTTCTATTGCCACTATAACAACATATAACAAAAAAAAAAAGTTAAAAATAATAAAAGAAGTCCATACAAATAACTATTGGTTATGCTCAATCTTAACTCTTAAACAGGCTCTGTGCTATATGAAATCACATCAATTTCAGCCTTAACACTTTGTATTCAGGTCCACAATAATGACACAAATATAGCAAAGTCCAGTTAAGGGTTAAAAATGACTGCACCTTTTGAAATACTTAAAATTGTCCTAGAGTACAGAAATAATTACATTTATTCAGCACTTGGGTATTTAGTGTTATTAAAATCTCCTGATGACTCTTCATGCTCTTGGCCAGTTTTTGTTTTGAATAAATTGATGTGCCTATTGACACCGTTAAGTATCTATTCAACAAAGTTACCAAAACAGATTACAATAGAAACATCTGATGAAAATTGTTTTTACTCTCTATATGTCAAAATGGATCCACCATTGTGGCGTTGACTGTTCAAAACAACCATATTGACCTATAGCGACCTGCACATCATTGGAATGATTGAATCAATTATTAGCCAACCTGTAGTCAGTGCCGACAGATGCAATATCCGTTTCGTTTGTTGGAACATAATGTTATATCCTGATTTATTCAGGCATTTTAAGATAAGATTCTTTATTTGCAATAAATGTGGTAGGTACATACATAGGTGGTAGGTTTTATTCAGGTTCTCACTTAGCCGATTTCCGGCATACAAATATTCATTATATAATTTAATAATAACATAATAAAAATATATATATTTTTTTACATACACTTACTTATTTCTATAAATGAATACCAAATAAATTTCTATTTATAATTCTTATCATTAAACTTATATTGTAAGAAAAAAATGTAGGTTTTTGCTTGATGCAAATATAATTATGGCATATGATTTCTCAATCACAGAGTGCTAAGTTGTTATTTTTAACATGTTTCATTTCATTCAGGCGTTCATTTTATTGACACAAATTCAAACTAAGTGTCATGAAGAGCGCTCAGTTGTAGATGTACACTTTTTATTTAATTTCGAAAGTATAGGTGTATATAATGTACACTATTCAACTTATACATAATAACCAACATCCCTAAAGATCACGTGTTAAAGACGAACAAGTATTACCAATTAACTAACATTGCCAAATGAATTAACTAGAAACGGCTGTGTGGTTGATTTATATGCAGTGAAAGTGGCTGCTGAGGGGTATACCAGCAAAATCACTCTACAACCTATTAAAAGAATTAGTATCTAAAGCGGCATTATTAGAACCAAATTTGGCTAGGAAGAGAGGGGAACGCAGAGAGACAGGGAAGATGGGCGTTGATGCATCACACCCCCTTAAAACTACATCTCTAAGTCGCAGACTCTATCGAGTGTTCCCTCCTCTATCACGCGATGGAACCGGTTACCGCACGGTGAATCCATAGAATGTTAAGAATTAGGTCTTAGGTAGATTACTTTCACATAACATTATTATTTGTAAAAAAAAGTATGGGGCTTTTTGGTAATTTTTGGATTTAATTTAAACATCTGTTTTGTGTGTCTTTTTAGTATTATATTGTGGCTAACAGTTGTTTTTATAGTACAATTCATGTTTTATTAATATTTATAGATGCAAAGAGCTCATGATAAGAATATAAATGTTTCTAATCAAGTTTGTGAATGAATCTGTTAATTGTTTTCACATTCAAGGCTCTTACTTGTAGCGGTATATTAATGTCCAGATATAGAGATCGCTTTGACGATAAAGCGTACAACACACCTGCGTATAGCTAAAGCTGATTGCAAATACAATAAAAAAAACTAGAGATCGACGTTAAGTTAAAATTTGGAGACCATTTGACCTGCTTATGTCTATAGTTTGTCTAAGATACAAAAAATTTATAAAACTTTTACAACGACCATATCGAACTGATCTGTCTTCCAATGATTTTGTAAGTAAGACAGAGAATTACAGTTTATTCCACGAGCTCTAGTTGTGATCTCTGTTTCACCTCTATTGAGATTTACGTTGCAAGCACCACTGGTTCTCCGTCTATATTTCTAGAGCCTTATGTGCAATGCATATTTTTGAGGATGGAATAAGAAAACGGGTTTTGTGTCACTGGACTCATCATACCAGCCTCCCCCATAGATCTCCACAACTGCCGGTGTTTCGCTACCCGCATCCAAAGGCTGCCAGTTTAATTTTTTTTTAATAATTAGTTACTTAACGAAACTTACTCTTTTACTAGACATAAATAGTGCAAAAACTTAAGAAGCGCCATCTACCCGTAACACTAAACAAACTACAGAAAGATATATGAAAATAGTTTTCATATATTTAGTAATAGCTAATATATTAATACCTGGGTACTTATGTGCTTATATTTACTAATTTATCTATTAAAAGTATTTCCATATACACCTGTAAATAACTAACACACGTAATATGGTATAGACGCTAGCACATCCAGCTAGCCCAATCTGTCCAATTTCCTTGTTAGATTTTCAACTTTTTCACATAAGCGTAAGGTTCACTTTCCATTGGGGAAATTTGACAAATTGGGGTAGTTTGATGTGCTGGCGTCTGTACCTAAAAATGTTTAATCACTGATCAGCTCCATACGAAGACACTGTCGACTGTCTAAGTATGCGTTTTTATTGCTTAACGAGTGGTTAGAGACCAATCAAATCACCGAGTGACACGATAAGCCCTGCAGGTTGATAAACATTGAGTCTCGTTCGCTGGAATTTAAATTGAATGACATAATCAAAACATTTGCAATAAGCAGCTGGTCAATGTTTAATTTGTTTTTATGCAACATGGTTGATGGTTAATCTATGTTTCTTCAGAGGTGCAGTCAATGACACATCAATTGAAGTATTTTCAATGGAAAATAGTCCTTATTTGAGAAGATTTAAGATACCCCATTGTTACTACATATGTGTCGTTGACTGTACTTGTTTCCATTCAAACTGTATTTAACAAGTTTAAAAATGGGCATAATAAAAATAGGGACGTACGTGTCCTGGATCAATAATGTCAATCATTTTAGTGTCGAATTTCATGAAAACCTGAGATAGTTTTGATAAATCTTTGATAATTATATGTGCGCCAAACAGCATTCAAGTTCGCCTAAGTAGTGCCGTTCTGTAGCTTAACCAGCCCTAATACCCTGAACCCAATAATAGAAGTCTTATAGACTATAGGTACTTATATGAGGGGACAGTATATACTTCATGTAAGTTAAACATCTGTTTAAATCTTTGCAGCTATAGTTTTAGGGTGAAGGAAGACTCCCTCCCTTTCGTGCAGAATACAGGAATTTAATTGAAAAATTTAATAGCTTCCAACTAACATTACCACTGACAATAAAATTGAGGCTACGTACCCGTAGGATCTCCTAGTTTGGACCTCGTCTAAAAAGATGACCCTTTGGACCCCTTTGTACCGTTTGGACCTTCAAACTTGGATGTTGTCTATACTTGATTACCCGTTAGACCCTCTATTAAGTAACGAGTTCTGTTGGACCTCATTCACATGTCTTCGTGTAAAAAGTTAAAATACACTCGTGCACAAAAGTGACACACCTTAATAAAAATAAAACACTACAATATAAATCAATGTTATTAATCAAAAATATAAAAGATCACAACGATATGTAACAAATAAAAACACATATTCCAGTTACATTTTTCTAATTTGACAAATCTTCAAGACCGTAGGTATACATAAAAATGCATACTATATATTAATTTTCAATGTTTATATCACATTTTAAAAGAAAGAAACACTGATATAATAATGTAAGTAAATCTAAATCTAAATTGTATGCCGTAGCAACTGAATTTGTGAAGATTGGTTTTACAGGCAGCAACTTAATTAAATTTGTAAATATAAGATATCTTTGTATTTTACATATTTATAAATAACTTTTCGAGTAATCACAGTCTTATTCTCGTAGATTTGTTGTAAATTTAAAATAATGTATATAAGTAAAATAAAGTATATAAATCACAGATCAAATGTTAAAATCAGTCTTATTTTTACCTATGTAAACTAAGTACACTTAATAAAAATATCATAATACATACATAGTTTTCTATCATAAATCTCGCAGATAATTATAATAAAGTACCGTATTGCCTAACATTAAGATAAACTTTTCAAAAACAAAAACAATTATGTTATTAGCTATAAATCACAGATTATAATCACAGTATTATCCTACAATTTTCCTGAAAAAAATTGTTACTTTAACCTAAGAAAACTGAACCCTATCTAATACATAATAGATCACAAATATCAGGTCAAGTTTAGACAAGTTTAGTCAAATTCTTTAAATAAATTAGTGTAAAAACATTAAGTTATGTCAAATAAAAAATCTAAAACACATATGTAAGTAACTTTTCTAAGCAATGACCTACACTGTGCCTGTATTCGCTTATGCTATTTCGCCTAATTATTAGAATTCTGGTTAAACATTTTCATCACAACTGTACCTTTTTTTACTAAAATAACGCCGGGCGAATACTAAATAAAAACATATTTTATTAAGGTCCAAAAGGTACTAGAATAGAGGTCCAACAGGTTCATCTTTAGTAGTTTTAATCTTGAAGGTCCAAAGGGTACTTAAAAAGAGGTCCAATGGGCACATTGATTATTATATTTTAAAGAAGGTCCAAAGGGACTTAAAATGAGGTCGAACGGGTACTTTTGCGATAGAGGGTCTAAACTTGTAGGTCCAACGGGTACGTAGCCAAAATGGAAGCCAATTTATAGGCATATTCAATAAAATTCATTAGCAAATCTTAATTCATACATACAATTTCATTCAATAACGTAAATATATAAAAGATTTTGTCGGTTTCTTATGAAACAGTTCAAAACAAGTTACATGAAAATTTCGACTCGAAATATTGGGTGGTCCAGATGCATTACGGACATTGTAAGATGCCACGTGTAATGAATACATTGTAGCTATCGCATAATGCGGTCGAGAACTACATTTCAGGTTAAAGTGTACCGTCATATGTCATAACCATACGTACTGTTTTCGTTGGAGCTTGTAGTGTTGGGTGGGACTGAACTGAATCGTGTAAAGCTGTGTCCCGCTTTTCCTTAAATGCTTCAATTGATTTACCATTTCTCTATGACTACATTATGAAACAAAGTTAGCATAAGTCATATTGAAGTTAAATGGAGTAACACTAGCATTAGAAAAAAATATCCGAACATTTTATTGCGTATTTTTTAAACCTATATTTCTTCGATACGACTTATCTACCTTTATTTATTATGTTTTGTAGAAGCGTCCCACTGTGAAAAATAAATGGTAACGATACATTTATGACACTAACTTTTATAACTAATGCATGAATGCTGCTATAAAACGACGATTTCGCAGTCCATTAGTCTTGGGAATAACAAAATTAAAATTGGGAATGGGTCGGAGATGAGATGATCCATTTGTTTAAATACCACAACTGAGGAATTGACCAATAGAATTCGATCGTTTATTCGCCAACATTATTATTAGGTTAGCGCAGGATTTCCAAACCTTAGGCGGCCAATATGAACGAAGAATATAAATTATTTTATACTAGCTATGCCCCGCGGTTTTACCCGCGTTAAAATTTATATATTACCACAGCTCCGCCCCCGTAGGTGATAGCGTGATAATATGTAGCCTATATGTTGACCCGACCTCTTGGTAATATTCATGCAAAATTTGAAGTTAATCCATGCATTACTTTTTGCGTTTAGCCCGGACATACATATAGACAAACAGACAAAAATTCTAAAAACTATATTTTTGGCTTCGACATCGATTGTAGATCACGCCCCAAGTATCCTTTGAAAAAAATTATTCAATGTACAGTTTTGACTTCCCTACGATTTTATTATATGTATAGATTATTCGTTAAAGGGACCGGACTTGTATTACAAAATCGGAATTTGAAAGTACAGTTTCCAGTTCAAATCTAATTCGTGTTCGTATCGTATGCAAGAACTAGTTTTGGATTTGCCAAAACACATTATTATTGTTTTGGTTTTTGCATGTAAACAATTCGACCTACCTGCTTTGTTTACATGCCGAAAGAAGTACCCTCTCTAAAACTCCGTAATTTGGTTTAAGAACATTTTAAATAGTCATAGTTGGTATACAAATCATATGGTTATAAATAATGGTATATAATCATAGTTGATTATTACAAATAACATAAACGATGTCTGTAACTACCTTTTTATGTTTTAATTTAAGAAAGACATGGAAATCTCGTCGTGCAAGGCAAACTCGCATTTAGCAGCTTTTGGGTCAGTTGCTAAATTCATTCATTTTTATTAAAAGGACCAGTATCTCGTAAACCTATATTACCAATGTTTAGATTCATTCGAGTTTCTATTGGTCAATCACTCCTTCCACTGGATTTGGTTGTGGTGCCAAACAAATAAATGGAGTCTCTGACGGGTTGTGAATAATAATGTAAATAATGTGCCTTGATAATCCGTTCTTATCTTGGCAGCAGCACAAGTGCGTCATGTCTGGGGAAACGCCTATCCAGTCGGCTGATGCCTTGCATACGCCCGCCTACCTGTCTTGGAGAAAGTTGCAGCTTAGTAGAGCTAAGCTCAAGGCTTCGAGCAAGACCTCTGCGCTGCTATCCGGTTTCGCTATGGTAAGTTTTAGTTCTAAGTAGTATTTGTTTAGTATTTGCACATGTCGTTTCTTGCACATCTTTGCTGATGTGGCTTCAATGCTTTATTTTTTTTTATTACTAGCTTAAAGCATGGCTTTGTGGTGGTCCTATATTAAACTTCTGTCTGCTATTTTGAGCCCATGACCTCATTACTGAGTGTCAAGATGCTTAACCTCGCTTACCGATCGGTAAAGGAAATAACCCACGATAAACACGTACACGTATTTTCTCTTTTCCATTTTGGGTAAAAATGCCGTGTGGGATACGAAATCCCCTTTGAGTTCCTTAAAACATTCAGGTATGCCATAATCAAAAGCAACGGGTACGGAATTAATTAAGTTGGGTCGAAATCGCCAAAACGTATTACGGATTTCATTTATTGTTTCTTCCAAAATGATATTAATCTGCAAATTTTTGGCTGAGGTGTTGCAATTAGATGTTTAAATTATTTACCCTACCTCACAAACTAGATTAGTCACGTGGTACAGTTTTCATAAATTCAAAACATTGACTCAGTGGTCCCCCATATCTAATTAAATTTATTTACGTAACACCTCAGATTTTCGGTCACAGAAATTCATGTGTACCAAATTTCTATTTAATCGGTCCAATAGATTTATAGATTTGAGACAAATTTGTTATGACTGACGGGTAGACAGACACACGAATAATCTCATAAGCGATTTTCCTCGTATTGTTTCCACTTATTATAGAGGGTTAAACTGGGAGAAAATAATCATCTCCCCTAAAACTATTTTAACTCAATATTTCTTGCTTGATTAACAATCCACAGTTTAAATGCAGTTTGATGGATTGCCAACAGGTTGCGCTGGTGGAGATGCAATTGAACCCTCCTGCGAAAGCTGAAACCAACAGTTCCAAGGTCGCAGTTTAAGCTCGTTGGCTATGTTATATATAGCATCCAACTTTAAATGCATTTGAGAAGTTAAAGGTCGGGGAAACAGGAAGTGCTTCGATAGCGACAAATCGATAACAACTCTTGCCCCATTGCAATCGCTTGCCACGCGTTTACCCCCATAGCGGATAATTCACTGCATGATTTGAGAAAACTTCACAAATGCATTTAAACTGGATTCTTAATATTTAATTATAGAGCGTCATTGTCTTCGAAAATGGTCCTTTATACAGCCCCTGAGTGTTTTTCTGCCGAGTTGAGTATAGATGCACAGAACTGATTGAAATGCGTATTTCCCTTGTATTTACTATTACTAACACAAACTGGTGGATGAGTGGTGTATTGCTGGTTGTAGTCGCCTCGCTAGTGTCCGCCTATCGCAGGTTTGATCCCTGCATTGGGCTACTGTGTATTTGTGTCGCCCATGTATTGTACCAGATCTAGTGTGTAGTGCATTGTATGTTTATAAAATTTTCAGTGGCACAGGGATTTACTTTGTGGATTTATAGAATATACAACATGTAACTTAATTAACGCCCATCCTGAAAATAGTTTGTTCAGAATCGTTTACTGAATTGATTTATATAATTTTCAATATAGGTAATATTTTATTCCAAAATAATTAAAGTTACGGAAATTATCGTTATTTTAACCCTGTTCAGTCAAAACAAATTGAAATGGACCGTAAATCATAGTAATAAGACTTATAAATCGCAGTTTTATTTGTATTCATACAAATTCCATCATTCTACACAAAATAAAGAAAAATAAACTTTATTCCAAGAAACTAATTTAGTAAATAACAATGCATATACATGTTACATTAAAAATTTTGTGTATGTATTATAATAACAACATAATATTCTAATTGGGGTGTTTGAGGGTGTGCGTTAATTCCGTTACATGTTGTATATGTATATACTGACTGGCCTATTGGTCCACTGGTTAGTGACTGCTAAGCTATGTTTGTATGATGAGCACGGTTATTTATTTCGTGGCTGGGTGTAATATATGTCAAGAAAAGAGCATTCCAAATATTTGGGAAAAAGGGGAACTAAATGCATGTGCGATTCGTTTGTATGTCTGCTACAGTTACGTACATATTCCAGTAACCACATAAGCTATTTATAATTTAAATTAATAACTTTACTAGTAGGTATCTATTAAAAATTGGGCCAGATTCGTAATTTGCGAATTCTTTTCGCCCTTTATTGTTCTTTTTTAGCCTTCTCTTTATTCTTACTATCGTACCTTGTTTTTATTATTAATATCGTATCTTGTCTTTATAACTACTTTCTGCTCTGCATCGTACCTTGTATTTATTCTTAATATCGTATCTTTATACTTATCTTCTGCGTTTTATCGTACCTTGTATTTATTCTTAATATCGCGATCGTATCTTTATACTTATCTTCTGCGTCTTATCGTACCTTGTATTTATTCTTAATATCGTATCTTTGTACTTACCTTCTGCGTTTTATCGGACCTTGTATTTATTCTTAATATCGTATCTTTATACTTATCGTCTGCGTTTTATCGTACCTTGCATTTATTCTTAATATCGTATCTTTATACTTATCTTCTGCATTTTATCGTCCCTTGTATTTATTCTTAATATCGTATATTTATACTTATCTTCTGTGTTTTATCGTACCTTGTATTTATTCTTAATATCGTATCTTATCTTTATATTTAGCTCCTGCCCTTTTATTCTTGTTTTGTAACGATAAGTTTTACTGAGAGAATATATTAATTCCTGTGTTGTCAAGGACTACAAACAGACCGACCAATGGTGATAAGGGTTGTTAAGTTGAATACTAAGAGACGCTGCACACTACGGGTCACAGCTGCAGCCTTGTCGAAGGATATTATATACCTGGATTTCCGATTCGATTCTTCGATATTATAATCAGTAGTGCAGTTCAATCAGGCCATGCGGTACCCTGGAACTAACGGGTTCGATACCCGGATGCCGATTGATGATTCTATAAAAATGGATTCATTTCAAGGGTCTGTTCTTGTGACATGTTGTTTCTGTTCGTTATGAGATAGTCGTTACGATTTATGAGTAACTGAATTTAATCCGCCATCTGGTCTTACCATTGATCTACCGTCAACACCAGAATGAAACCACTCGTTGCTAGCCTGCAATTTCGTTGTGGGCTTTCGTCGTTTTCGACTCTAAAGCAGAGTTGGAAAACGCAAGATAGACAATTTCTCATTTAGGTACCTAACCGAACAGAAAATATGCGTAATTAAAAAGAGTTTATATGTATGCTAATAAATTGTCAACAGGTAGCGATGGTGGAAGTACAACTAAATCCACCGCCGACAGCCGTGCCCGAAGGCATGTTGATAGCATTCACCGTGTGCACTACTCTGCTCGTCGCCGTGCACATGCTGGCGCTTATGATCAGCACTTGCATACTACCCAACATTGAAGCCATCGGCAACCTCCACAGCATCTCACTCGTGCACGAGTCTCCACATGAAAGACTCCACTGGTATATAGAAATAGCGTGGGCATTCTCAACGCTTTTAGGACTCATACTCTTCCTTATAGAAATAGCTATACTTTGCTGGGTGAAGTTCTATGATCTTAGCCACACAGCGGCGTGGTCCGCGTGCGTAGTCCTTATCCCAGTAATGATAGTGTTCCTAGCCTTCGCTATACACTTCTACATGTCTCTAGCGAGGCACAAATACGAAGTTACAGCCACTGGCATTAAAGAATTAGAATTGCTCAAAGAACAGATAGAGATGGGAGATCACGACGCCCGTATGAATAATCTAACGCTCTTGGATCAAAGTCGCATTGTGTGATTGACGCGTGTTAATGCCCGTTTTTGGAATGTTTTATCTACCTTTTGTTTGTGAGTGTATACTATTGATTTGTGTATTTAGGTAAGTTATGTACTTAGTTTATGTTAAGATAGTACTTATTGAGTGCCACAGTGATATACACTTGTTAAATGGGCGTCACTATTTTCGAATTCAAATTTGCGTGGGTGGCATTATTATTGTTGAAATTATTATACTGTATAGTTGCGGTCGGACTGACGGCTTTTGGGTAGCTAGTTGATAAAATTTATAGAAGAGCTAAGCCGTCATTATACTGCATTGAAGAGTTTGCTATACATATATAAGGTCACATTATCGTCATACGAATCTGATAAAAATGCACTCTGAAGTAATCTAGCTCATTATAACCGCCTTGTTACTGTTAGAAAATTTGCCTGATTTACATTTTGTTAAAT
This sequence comes from Pseudoips prasinana, assembly GCA_951640165.1. NCBI lineage: Eukaryota > Metazoa > Arthropoda > Insecta > Lepidoptera > Nolidae > Pseudoips > Pseudoips prasinana. The sequence goes on along the minus strand of OX621241.1, from coordinate 8,804,192 downwards.
TGAAAATGTAAGTGTTATGTGCTCGGTGTAGGTTATTGTGCCTCATTGTTTTAAAGGTTTATTCACGCGTGGTCGTTAACATTTAATATTGCTAATCATTAATTACCTAATACATACACTTTGAATTTACACATGTAAAAGATATACAACAAATAAAAATGTACAGATGCTAGCACAGCCACCTATCCCAATCTGTCAAATTTCTTTTATAGATTTTCAACTTTATCACAAAAGCATAAGGTTCACTTTCAATTGGGGAAATTTGACAGATTGGCGTAGCTTGATGTACTGGCGTCTGTACATCAGGCATTACATACACGATGATACTTAGTTGCACATGACAATTCTAACCAGGATGGCTATCGTGATCGTCGTTCAAATAGATGAAGGTTAAAAATGACTACATTATTCGTTCAATCACCTTCCATGAGAACTGGTGACGTCATAAATGCTCCGGAATCGATTTTCAACTAGGAATCGATTTCCAAATCAGGCGGTAGCCACCCTGGACTGTGCCTAAGTCTTATACTTGTCACAAGAGAAACTGTCTAGGCTAGTCTATTCGAACACCGAACGAGACACTAATGGAAATATGTACGTTTTGTCAAAAATATGTTTCTTGATATAATGTTGTGTTGTGATATTGAAGGACATTGCCGGTCGTTAGTGTGTTATTTTCGACTTGTTTTAATTGTAAACGAGATAAATATCTGAAATGATGTCATTCGTATAGGAACGATAACCGGTTGAAAGTCTGGTTTTGTACAGATCTGCCCAAATCTGTCAAATTTCCCCAATTTAAAGTAAACCTTATGGTTTTGTGATAAAGTTGAAAATCTATAAAAGAAATTTCACAGATTGATTTAGTTGTGGCGTCAGTACACCTGAGTGTTGAAACTTATTATTTGATTGTTTAGTAAAATTATGTTGAGGTTAATAGTAATAAAGATATTGAAGAGGTGTCAGTGCAAAAATTCGTTGATATTTCTGAAAATTTCGTCATTAATTTCAGCACTGCGGGCTCCAAAAGCATGTACTGATCCCCGGTATCTTTCGTAACGTTATTATGTACAGACGCCAGCACATCCAGCTACCCCAATCTGTCAAATTTCTTTTATAGATTTTCAATTTTATCAATTAAACTTTCAATTGAGGAAATTTGACAGATTCTGGTAGCTTGATGTGCTCGCGTCTGTACACAGATATTTATATAACGAGTCACGAATAACGAACACCGCAAATCTCCATTAATTAATGTTCTCGAAAAATCATGTTCATAATATATTGGCAGCAGTAAATGTAAAATTTGAGTTGTATAGATAATGCAATATTTAATTTTGAATTTATAAATCTCATACGAAATAGGTATTTTGATAAGAATGTCACAAGAATCTCTAAAAATACAATCAGGTATATGTTTTTAGCTTTTGGACAAGGGACTTCTAATTCTTCTTTGTCTATAGGTCTGATATATATTTATTTATTTTCATTTTTTTAACTTGAATTTTTAATTCTACTTATCCTTTTTTCTTACATATAAAACATACGCGTTTACTCACAGGAGCTCCAATTAATGTTATATTGCTATCTCGTTCATTAACTTACTGATGAAGTGAGAGAAAGACACTCCTATTCTTAGGCTTATTTTATACGGTCACGCCACTTTGCAAACTATCGCAGTCTTTTTACAGTGTTAATTACATTTGGCTCTTTGTCGTTCAAATCGAACTAAATTTAATGGTAAACAGCTTCTCAAATCGATCTAACTAAGCAGCGTCAAACCGCAACCGATAACCGCTTGTTCCCACAACATGACTTAATATGACGCAATAGCTTCTCTTATCTTATGATTGATAGGCCTTCAGTTTTAACTGTATTCATTGAGATGAGAGCAGTTAAAGAACTGATCATTGGTCTGCCGATTGGTTTGACAGATTAGCTGCGAGTCGCTTCGTGCGGGTACCTAGATAGATAAAAAGACTAAATAAAACAAAACACGGTTATTGCGATTTCACTTTAATAGTTTGACATATAACCTCATGGATTCACATGTAGTACATTATTTTATGTATTTTCAAAAATAATGACTTATAGAGAATTTTTAATACCTTTGGTTGGTTTAAAAATAAAATATAGCCCATATTAATCTTTGATATTGTTGCCATATAGGTGACACGATTTTGCAAAATGGGTTAACTCGTTTTTGAGTTTATCCATAACAAACATAAAACATGTAATTAACTGCGGGGGAATTTCCGATCCGGCATGACCTTTAAGAAGCGAGGCTTTATAAAAGGCCGGTAACGCACTTTGGCCTTTTTGGTATGGTGAGTGAATTATAATCAGGTGACCTGATTTATTGTTTGCCTTGCTAATAATATAAAAAAATTAACAAGCTTTGTCTCTTTATAGCAACCGCAATTAGTTCAGTTCAATTTTCTGCGATAACTTTCTTTTGTCGCCTCCGCGGCGATCAAACTGCCTGTATGAGATAAAAGTACTTGCAATAACAATATAAAAAATGTGTATTGTAAATTTTTGGATCGGGTATTCTTAGTTTTTAATAAAGGTTTGGTGCATAGTAATTAATAATTTGGTTATATTGGTGACTATAAGCAATATCTACTCTTAGAATATATACTTACTAGGTAATTAGAATCCATGATCCAAAAAAAAAAATATTGAAAAAGGTTTCAAGTTCGTTCCAATTGCGAGAAAACTTAGTATATGTTTAACTTTAGTATTGAAACAATTATTAATAGCCAATTTTGGGAGAGAACACTGATTTCCCAAAACTGTGTATTTAAAGCTACATATATTAGGGCCAAAGGCCGCTTTCATAGCTTCTATGGTGGCTCTCTAAATCATGCACATACACACATTATTTGGTCCAATTTTGTGTGCGCGAATGTATCTAGACCTGCGCACGACGCAACGCCACAAAGTTGTAGGTATACTGCTAACATGTGATATGGGATTATTGTGTTTTCCAGCGTACGATCGCAAGTCTAATGAACTGTTAATGTCAAGTCACTAGAATTATAATATGACCACAGATGTGACCGTGAACAACGGCCTTTATAGTAAAATTATTGATTTACACTCAGTTCTATTCTATTCTTACATATGATAAATACTACAATTTTCTTGGGAAGATAAGCTAAGATTTAAACTATTAGTAAGTACAAGCGTTGCCATGACAATGAATCCACTTGAACCATGAAAATTGTCCTAAAAGGTCAAGTTCAAAGCGATCGGATATATGTAGTAAGTTTGAAATTCACTGTTTAAGGAGTGTCAATGTTCCAAATTAATTAAATACATAAATAGGATCACGCCTGTTTCCCAGAGGGGTAGGCAGAGACAACGAATTTCCATTTGTCACGATACTTGCACACCTCTCTTGCTTCGTCTACTGTCATTATATTCTTCATACATGCTCGCCGGTTTAGGGAAGACCTCGTAGAATATTCTCTGACCAAATCGGAGATGTTCTCAAGAAAGGCCAGGTTATTATATACAAGGTGTAACATAAATTAAGGAGCGTTATCTACCCATGAAACTGACTTGCCTGTCCATACAAAGTGCATATGAGATGAAGCATTTTGCAAAAAATGTTTTTATACCTGTATAGGAAGTTGATATATTTTGTTTTGCATGGTGACAAGCTACACATTTTTTAGGCAATTTAAGGCTCGTTAAATAACAACCTGTATGTGGTGACGACGAAGCCCACCACCCCAAAGCCATAATCGCCACGCTTGGCATACGGGTTGGTCATCTTAGTTTGACGGTCATAGTTAGCAGAAAAACGTTGCTGCCCGTTCTCTGGTAGGAATAGGAATTCCCTCGGGACGGTTTCTACGCCCCCCACGGGATGAAATGGGGTCTATCATCACCCCATTTCATCCCGTGGGGGGCGTAGAAACCGTAGAAACCAAGCGTGGCGATTATGGCTTTGGGGTGGCTTTTGTCCAGCAGTGGACGTAATTTGGCTGCCATGATGATGAAACAACGTCACCTATTAATTTTACGCCTCGTATTAAATTAAGTACTTGCAAATTATATGAATGTACCCCGAAGTCACATTAAATGCTATTAAGTGGTAAACGTGTCTAACGGAACTTCGATAAAAGCAGCACGTTATTACAGATAACTACAGTACTAATGTACTGAAGTTAAGTATATAGCGGAATCAAATGGCGTACTGATAAATTTATATAACCTACCTATTTTATGAAGGTTACACCTACTTATGATAGACCAGTATGAAATGACTCATCTAAATTGAACAGAAATAGTTTTATTTTTTTGTGTGTGAATAAGTTTTTTATATTGCCCATACAAGGACACATTACAAAATAAAAATAATACAATTATAGCACTACTTAAGCCCTTTAAATGTTAAACGTTTACAAAAAATATACCTACTACTATATTACGAGTAGGACACACGGCTACATATCAAGCTATACTAAGCTGACCTACCATTGTATGTAACTTCTATACAACGCGACATCAGCTTATACTGGAAATGTATAGCTTGATATGTAGCCGTGTGTACAAGTTGGTATAATGTTAAATTATACAACACTGTTAACAGGTATTAATGCGACTCATCTTTATTGTTAAATTCCCGGCGTGCATGCGCGACCATGATCAATGCAACTTGGTGGAAACGTATAATGATACGCAAAAGTTTAATAGTGTATATAGAGTTGTTTGTAAAACACCAACAATCAGTTGTTTGGAAAACACAAAATAAGGAGTATATAATTAACACCATAATCAACAGCTTTTGTTCTACGAGTTCAGATATAACTCAAAATTAACACCGATATCTGGCAACTGAACAAATGGGTCAACTTAAAAAAAGGCGCTAACGCTGCACCTCCTCCCCGCGCTCTCGCAAGGGAATATTTACGTAATTTTTGTGATGCGGGTAGAGTTAAAACATACAAGCACAACATACAAGGGAAATTAAATTAATATACTTATTTTAGTACGAAAATAACATCTACTAAATTATCAAAAGTTGTAGAACTAAAGTTGTTGCTTATGGTGTTAGCTATCTAGTCCTGCGAGTTTGTTGGTGTTTTACAAGTAACTCTTTATACTGCTATAATTGCTTAAAATCGTACAAAACATTTGTTTCTACAAAGGGTATGGTAAAGTCCATAGTATAGTAAAAACCATATATAATTCAAACGAATTAAAGTGATTCCAAGAGCGTTACGTATGTTTTTCTTTTGTCGTTACGGAAAATATCTTCCAACACTCATCTATTTACTGCCACGTAAAGCATCGCCATCGTAACTAATCTGTTATATCCTATTGGCACATCTTTATAAAAACATCAAGTCTGTATTTTTGTAACCAAATAAAAGTAATATAGCAAAGCCTGGGGCTCTACCGGCTAAGTCACCGAACATCGATTTCTAAAACGGCTTTAACGTTGACAATTGATTCCGGACCATTTATGACGTCACATTTGCTCATGGAAGCCAATTTAACGATTGATTAAGTCATTTTAACCTTTATTTATTTGAACGACATTTAAGAAATCGATGTTCGGCGACTTAGCCGGTAGAGCCCCTGGTTTAGGGTTAACGAAATCGTGCAATGGTCGATTAGTCGATACTATGGGTAAGTATCGAATCGGCTAACGTAAAAAACCAATGATTTCCTTGTATAACTGCAACTTAAAACCAATTCTCTGTTCAATATTTATTGTACTATACATAACATCTTTTAATATGGAAAAAACTATTCATTCAATGTATTTCTGTAGCTACAACACAATAAAAACTGGCGCAGCGTTTAAGGCAGTTGCCTCGCCACTTCGTGTCCCGAGTTCGATTTCCACGCAGGACAACTATTAGTGTGACCTATAAATAGTTGTCCTGTGTCTGGATGTACCATGTGTCCGTCAATTATGTGTTTGTATAGTAGTAAGACACAGGGATTTATTTACAAAGTGCGGGCGTTGTCAAAAAAATGAAGGCAATAATATGATATTGACTGTATTTACTTAATCCAATAAGTACTGTGATATAAAAGAAATGAATGACATTTTTGACCTGTTATATTTTATTTAGTATTAAGTATTTTATTGTTCATGTAATGTAACCTGTAGATTTTGTAAGAACAATTTACAATGTTATGTAGAACGATCGTATAAAAACTTAATACATTTGGTCAATGCAATATTTTAAGTCTTTGTCTATATCACCCAACTTCGAATTCAACCATAGCTCACTGTCTTCAAGTATCTGTCTTGGTTTCAACATTTGATGCTGAAAAAATAAGAAATACTATTTAATTAATTATGTATGATGATGATGTCTTCCCGACCGAATTTCGGTCATGGCGGCCATTCTCAATGAAGATTAGCCAATTGCGCAGGACATATTATAGTGCGCAAACACAGGGGCACTGTCTATCCATCACTCATGATCCGATGGGACGACTAGCGACACGACCGGAATGAGGTCAGGTACAGGACCGACGGCTTTACGTGCTCTCCGAGGCACGGGGGTGTAGTACTGCCAACTTCCAGACTTCAGGCTGATACTGTGAAAATTTCTTTTAACGGAAAAATCCCAAAATCATTTTTTGGCCCGACCTGGGATTTGAACCCAGGACCTCATTTTCTGCAGTTGGACACGCAACCGCTAGACCAACGAGGCAGTTATGTATACTGCAGTTTAGAGAGGTAGGCCAAAGCGTGGATTCGCTCAAAGAGCAACCCGACTGGGGTGACCTTACAGAAGACATTCCTTAATAATAACATCAATAATTTCAACGCTGTGTTTCTGCGTGCGAGTAAGGTCTCCAGAGCTCATTAGGGTGAGCAACACTTGTTTGCTGACTCTTAAAGGCCGGCAACACACCCGCGACTCCTCTTGTATTACCATCAGGTAACCCACTTGCTCGTTTGTCACCCTCTGATATAGAAAGGGCAAACTATCCTAAGTCCACTCACTCAATGCACTATCCATTAAAAGAACACAATTTTACTTATAATGACACACAGTTGTGTGGTTCAGTGACATAATATACGTGTATTATGTTCTAACTGAGACTTTAACCATGTATACTGAATAGGTTGCTCAGTGTGACTTAGTATAGTATCTCCTAGTACCTCCTAGTATGTCCTAGTACCTCCGGTATACAGAATTGTAAAGATTCAAAGAGATCATAAAAATAAATATAAATCTTTATGAACTATTTGTATCCTTACGTTAGGGAAATGTATGCTTACCTACTAATTATAAATACATAATTGGTAGGTATGTTGCATTGTTTATAGCGTACAATCAAGTAGCGTGGAAATCGGCATTGAGAGTAAGCGCCAGCGACCGCGTATGGGCACGTGGGCCTCGCTACACGAACATTAGTTCGCATTTCTAACCCCCGACGCAAAAAGAATAGTGTTATAGGTCGGCTGTCTGTCTATGTCTGTGGCATCGTGGCTCTCAAACCGATGGATCGATTTCGATGCGGTTTTTTTCCTTTAGGTAACACCCAGTTTCCTAACGGTGGTTCTTAGCTGTATTTGGTTAATATTGGTCAAGCAGTGTAAGAGTATCAGGTCTTTTCCAAAATTATATAATTTAATTATATGGGGACAATGTCACAGAGGTCATCCTAGCCCCAAACAAAGCAAAGCTTGTACTATGGGTACCAGGCGACGATATACATACTTGTATAGATAGATAAATACTTATATACATAGAAAACATCCATGACTCAGAAACAAATATTCGTGCTCATCACACAATTATTTGCACTTACCGGGATTCGAACCCAGGACCACCAGATTCGTAGGCAGGGTCACTACCAACTAGGCTACGGTGACAATTATAGTTGGATTCGTGAGTTTTCAACAACTTGTTCCAACTTATCATATAAAAAATGCTAAAAGTAAAAAAATATAACACAGTCTTAAAATAACTTTTATTTATGAGTTATTTGATTACTGGCCTGTTGACCTTGTGGTTAGCGACCTTGACTACTAAGCCAGAGGTCGAGGTTCGATACCCGGGACAAATCTTTGTGTGATGAACGTGATTATTTCTTCTGTATATACGTGTAATTTTTATCTATAATATGAATGTATTTAGAAATAATACTTAAGTAAGTTTATGAGTTTTTGGTTGCCATAATACAGGCTCTGTCTAGTTTGACTTCGGTACATTAAAAAATCAGGATTTTCTAAAATACCCACATGAGCTCATACGCTATTAATAATAGAGTCAATTGCATAAAGCAGTGTTTTTCAACCTGTGGGTTGCGACCCCCTGGGGGTCGCGGAGACTCTTTAGGGGGGTCGCGAAGTTTCTATAGAGAAGTTGTAAAAGGTTGGGAAAGCTAGTCACAGGGTCTGCCAAGCGTGGCGATTATGGCATATCCCCCATTGATAGATTGGGGAGGCTTTTGTCCAGCAGTGGACGTACTATAGCAGACATTATGAAACGGGTAAGGGGGTCGCCATAATATTCCATCATACTAAAAAGGCCGCGTCATGAAAAAGGTCGGAAAACACTGGCATAAAGGAATACATAAGGGAGATTATGAATCTATCTTAAGAATTTTCCTTTGCATGACGTCATACAAAGGAATTCATAAGGGAGACTATGAATCAGCCTTACGAATTTTCACTTTGTTTGATGTGAAATTTTTATGCAATTGACTCAATAATGTTAATTGCTATGTATATTTTTGTATTAGAGTTGCCACTATCTTCTTTTCACTCATACATTTCTTTGCTTCCATCTAACAAACGAGATTGATGACTCCATTTTTATACATACATAGACTCACGCCTGTTTCCCAGATGGGTAGGCAGAGACAACGGATTTCCATATTTCCATTTGTCTCGATCTTTGCACACGTCTTTGCCTCGATTACTGTCATTATATTCTTCATATATGCTCGCCGGTTTAGGGTACTTCTGACCTGCCCTTTGTTGAGAACTTCTCCGATTTGGTCAATGTTCGACGATTTTTATTGTCCTGTTTATTTGCTAACATATATGATAATGTACTCAAATAACCGCCTGTTAACTATGAGACATACCGTGAGATTATAGTTGGTATAACAATGCCATTATTATTGTAAGTAACACAATGGATAATATTATGTGTTTATCTTACAAGTCTCGCAAGGTAGGTAGGTTAGCTAATATAGCTTGTAACAGAGACCAAATTATCATATTTTAACACCCTTTATTATTAACTTATAATAGATGAACCTCGTATTAAACAGAAATTAGTCAATAAGGTTGCTTGATTTATTGTTCGAGTTTCCTTTTTTAATTAATACGTTAATAGTATTGTTTTCGTGGTGGAAACCTTTTATAGGTCGCCGCCGTTTGGGAAGACTACGGGGTATGTGGGAGTCCCAAGGGTTACTCACTAAAACTACCACGGCAGCCTAGCCTCTAGATACTTTCAGTGATGGCTCCGGGAACTCGATTAGATTGCCATCCGGTACAACTACCGTTGCACCTTTGAGTCTAAAAAAAGGCTCCCTAGGGCTGTGATGCCCCCGATCCACATTTTATACGTAGACGATCTGCAGCTGCCACCAATCGCCGCTTCATTGCAAGGACAAGGGCGGCCAAGATCCCCACTCCAACCTCCTGTGATCCCGAGGCTGGCACTTATAGAGCCGTTATGTTATGGCCTTTACAACTCTCTCTCCACTCTCGACACTCGCGCCGAACTTTCCTCTGATACTGATCTCTCTTGCCAGATTAATGGCTTATCTAAGCCACTTCACACGTTAACATGTAGCCTCGGATGTGTTCACTGCCTCACCGGACGATGCACAGTATCCGGCGTAGAACAAGCCAGGTGGACAAAAGTCATTATCAAATTCCCAGAAATTTGTACTTTCTACCTGTAAACAACACCCCTAAACCTCTGATTCCAAGAATTGTTTACGTCTAACATTCCATATGGGTGAGTCATCGTTTATCAAAGTAAGGTAATTAGGAAAGTGCAGTTAAATAAATAGGTCAGTTGCATTTTAGCGACACTTACACTAACATCTCATGGTGGTAGTTCTAATTTTGTGAAAAGTTTTAGTGATGGATTTTACTTCTGAAGGTATGTTAAATATTATTTTCTTATTAGAATCTTTTAATGCGTTATAAACATTCATAAAGTAGACTATCTCTGAATACAATAAAAAATTACCATGTTTTTCTTTGTTTTCGAACTTATCAGGCTTAGAAAAGCCATGTATCCTCTTGTATCCACTCTGAATTTTTGATATGTTTTAACTACATGCCTATAGACTATTATGTGACCTATTTTACGTAGCACACTTGAGTACAACATTTTTTTTTCTTTTTATTGTAGAAATGACTTACACTATTAGTAAAATAGAGTTTTTCGAAGAGTGGCTTAAGCACGAAAAAGACGAAAGAAATGATCGTCTATTTCAATTTATTTTGTCTAAGTGTGATTTCTCCGATATCACTGAAGAATGTCAAAGGGAAATTAAGATGAAATTAGCCAGCATTTCTTCGAAAATTGCAACCAAGTGGGTGTCTTCAGCAAAATCAAAAGAGCGTTTCCTGAATAAGAATAGGTTGTGGCTGAAAGGCGAAAATATAGAATTCTGCTTACGATAGACTCGACCTTGTGGTCGAGTCTATCGTAAGCAGAATTATAGTCCTTCTACTTCATCTGCTGATTTTTGTTGACCCGGAAGACCTAAAAAAGTTTTCGAAGATTCGTCTTTTAAAACTAAGAAACGTTAAGTTGCTGATCTAGTTGAATCGCGGAGTGTTGGAGAATTAATGACTGCTGCAGAGGTAGCTGCACGGTCCACTGGATATAAAAACGTTGCCAGAGTAATAAAGGACATTGGCGAAAATCCATCTTCTGCCAGTACATGCCTTCAACAACCAAGTGATGTGCAAACTGATAGACCGCTAAGTAGTGACGAGGCATTAGCGTATTATATTTATTCAAAATCAACAACCCACTCATATAAACAAACTAGGAAGTGGACTATGAAAGTTGGGCATCACGTATTTCCATCATATGATTGCATTGTAAAATCAAAAAAACTGTGTTATCCTTTAGAGGAGCACATTGATGTTACACAATCTCGAGTAGATATTGAGCTACAAGCCATTTTGAATAAAACAGCAGAGCGTTTGGTCGAAGCACAGAAAGAAGTTATCACAAGTGTGCTTCCCAATACATCGTTTACTCTTATAAGTAAATGGGGATGTGACGGAAGTTCGGGTCATAGTGCTTACAAACAGAGATTTGAGAACAGCGAAGACACTGATGAGTTCCTTTTTGTTTATTCGTTCGTTCCTTTAAGATTAATTGACGAGGGTAACAACATTATCTGGCAAAATCCTCGTACATCATCGACAATGTATTGTCGTCCAATTAAATTTATTTTTGCCATAGAAACCCCGGAATTGACGAAAATCGAGACAAATAAGGTTTTGGAACAAATACACAACTTGGAGGCTACATCTTGTGATCTTGGTGGTTCTAAAATTTCTATTAAACACAAGCTTCTTCTTACTATGACTGATGGAAAAGTGTGCAACGCTTTGACTGAGACACATTCATCGCAGAAATGCTATATTTGTGCTATATTACGTTCCCAGAATGATGAATGATGAAGGACAGCATTTTGATAGCAATCAGGATAATTTTGGCTTTGGTTTGTCAACATTACATGCTTGGATTCGTTCGTTTGAGTGCTTATTACACATTAGTTATAAGTTAGACATTAAGAAATGGCAAGCTAGGTCTTCAGAGGAAAAAGCAAGTGTAAAACAAAGATCAAGCAAAAGGTCGGTGCTCGTAATAATCTGCTGCTCCGCCTACGGTCATCAAATTGGGGAGCCACACCGCAGGTGCTTCGAACTACTGGTCTCGCCTTGTGCTTCTCAGCGGGTGAATATGCCTGCCAAATCAGTGGATGTTGCTTTAAATGAAACGTGCCGGATCATCACGGGATGCCTTAAGCCCACGCCAGTTCAAAAACTGTACCCGCTGGCAGCCTAGGAATCGCGCCCCCAGCTGTTAGAAGGGAAGTAGCGAGTGGTGTTGAGCGGTATAAGCAGGAGACAGATAAAAAACACCCTCTTTATAACTGTACTCCAGCTCCCCGCCGACTGAAAAGTCGTAAGAGTTTCCTGGCCACTACCACAGCTACTATCGATGCCCAAAAAGCGAGGGCAACCATATGGCGAGATAAATTTGCTCCTCCTTTCTTTGTCCCGCCAAAGGAAAAACTACCTCCGGGACATAATTTGCCATGGCCAACCTGGAGGACTCTTAATAGACTTCGTACCCAGGTTGGTAGATCAAAAGATAACATGTGCAAATGGGGTTACATTCCCACATCACAAAACATCTGCGAGTGCGGCGTGTCACCCCAAAGTATGGCCCATTTATTCGTTTGTCCCTCCTGTCCAGTCTCTTGTTCCCTTCAGGACTTGTATGACGCTTCAGCCAAAGGGGTCAGCGTTGCCCAATTTTGGGAAGATAGAATATAATTCTTACCATCGACACGATAAGAAGAAAACAAAGATCAGACGAAATCAAACAACGATTCGAGCATGAAATGGGACTAATTGTGGACAAGCCAAAGCCAGGATTTGGTTCCACAAATTACGGAAACACAGCCATTTTTCGGGATTCCCGAACTGAGTGCTCAGATCACAGGATTGGATGTTACAATCATCAAACACTTTGATGTATTGTTAAGGACATTATCTTGTGGCTTCGAGATAAATCTTGTTGAATTTAAAAAGCTTTGTGACGAGACCAAAAGACTTTATTTAAGCCTTTACTCGTGGTACTACATGCCTGCTACTGTGCATAAATTGCTTATTCACAGTACAGAAGTGATTAAGACGGCAATAGTTCCAATAGGGCAACTTTCAGAGGAAGCCCAAGAATCAAGAAACAAAGATTGCCGGAGGCTTAGAGAGCACAACACCAGAAAGTGCTCTCGTCTCGCCACGAATAGAGACTTGCTCAATATGTTGATTTTAACGTCTGATCCTCTGATCAATAGCCTTCGGGAAATACCGAAAAAAAAGAGTAATAAATTGTGCGCGGAGGTCTTAAAGCTCATCGTAGCTCCCACTATAGAGCCTCGACTCCAGATGCAACCAAGACCTCCACAAACTCAGGAAGACTATTTTCAATTGGATTCATCGGATTCTGAATCTGATGATTCTGATATTGAGAATTAGTTTTATTGTAAATAGATTAGTCTAGTGTTAGATTTCGATTTTTTGTATTTTTTCAATGTTAGTCTAAGGTTGTATATTTATATTTGTATATTTAGATTTAGATTTTTGTATTTAATATCTTAGTCTAAGGTTGTATATTTACATTTGTATATATCGGCGCAACAACATTAATTAACCAAAAACAAATGCGTCATAGGAGTAGTTTTAAGTCTTTGTTTAAATTACTCTTAAATAGTTAGTTAAACTTAATGAATTTAGTGTTAAAAATCAAGTTACGATTTATAAACCATCTTAACATTTGTACAATTGATGATTTCAATAGTTTAATTTACATTCGTTCATCGAACAAAGAGAATACGTAACATGTTTGTCGCCGCACATTTCGTATAAATACGGCCGACGCCGCGACGTGTCGAGTACAAATCACTTTCGCTCGAGCCGTCGGACCGTACGGATCACCTTGTATCGAAGATTGTTATGGAATAAAACTTCACGAAACATATTTTGGGTTTTACTATCGCCATGAGTAAACAACCTTCAGTGGATAACCAACGAGCAGATAATAGTGACGTCAGTCTTGCTGACGTCATCATGACTAAAGACAACGATACCCCCGTTTCTCCGTTATCAGAAGTGGGATTCAACCCAGAAGATGACCAGCGTGAAAACACCCTCGATGACGAAGATAGTGAATGGCGCTTACTTGGGGAGCAGCTAAATCGTAATTTTATGGAGCTGATAGAGGCAATGAGTCCTTTGTAGGACTGCTTTCATGATGTCTTTGAGTCAGGCGGGTTTCGGCGTGGCTGTCACATGTTTTTGACTTTTTGACTTTGTCGGGGTGTCTACGTACAGCATTTCGACCATTACTTTCTATTCTATCCCTAGTGCCCTGAATGCAGTTTGCACATACTTCAGTACGTTTGTTAGGAGTAGCTCATTGTAGTCTCCTGGTGCTGGATATGCCACTCGCAGGTTGGCTATTCTGTGTCATACCATAGTGGTGGTACTGCTACTATTAGTCGTAGTTGGTTCCATCCACCTGTACTTTCATTGGGTTTTGAACCAGCTCTTCTCTACTCCTTTTATGAGTTTGGAGTGTTCCTTGATTTTGGTTCACCTTTGGTTGTGATTAACTGAGGATTTATCTTTGGGGACTGCTCAAGGGCTATCACAAATTAGTTGATTGACTGATTTGTTTTTCGCATTTAGCCTCCTGATTGGGCCATTGTGCGTGGGCTTGTTTGGCTCCTCTAACCATTTTGGTTCTGTCCGCAGGTTTAAGACGCCTCGAAGATTAGGTTTGAGTACTTCCTGTAGTGTCTACGGGTCATTTAGGAACTTTGCCCGTTGGCAGGAAGAGCTACTGCATTGTGGCGGTATGTTTGCTGGTGATTCTTCAAATTCAGTGCACCCTCTGCAGGGGGCTGTCTGTCGCTACTCTGAAGGAGTGTTTGTTTAGTCTGCAGTGTCATTATGTCACACATCACGCCCATTGTGGCACATTGGAGCTTCTTCTTTGTCATCCATGAGGTGCATGTGACTTTCCCGGTATAATGTTTCCGCAGCCTAGCTTTGCTGAGCCTTAAGGCTTTGGCCGCAGCTTCTCGTTAAACTCCAGATGCAACGGTCTGAGGTATGGTAAGGCCTCCAGAACAGCGTTGGAAGTCGTTCTCATGCTGCTTGCAGTTGCTAGGCATGCTAATCGTTTTTAATTTTAAAGAATTTGGAGTTTGGAGATTGCAGTGCTCGTTTGAGTTCTGGGCCACCATACTACTGCACCATAGGTTATCATAGGATGTTTTATCATTATGTAGCCATAGGGTCATACATGGTTTTAAGCACCACTTCTACCCTATGAACCTTCTACGTTGCCAGAAGGTTGTTTGGGCTTTGTTAATCTTCACCTCCGTGTATTTCTTCCAGTTAAGTCTTGAATCAAGCGTTATTTAGTACCGTAGAATGACGTGGACCAGCTTTAGAACGCTGTTTGCTGCCAGCTGCAGCACTGCGAGCCACGAAAAAACTGTCCTAGCCATAGCAGCAAGGAAGGCAGTACCAGCAACATGCCTGGTTCATTGCTGGATAGGCACGTTAACGTCTGTGTCGTTGACACACCAGAGGGGATGCTGTACAATTTTTTAACTTTTAGCAAGTGAGTTAGTCAGCATAGACCGAGTGCAGATACTACAATATTGCCGGAAGAATGATTATTTTCAGGAACATCACACAAGGCGTGTGAAGAATGTAGTAAGATTAAACAATCGAGCACCCAAGCTGCTACATCAACTCATCATCTGATAAACGGAAACCAACCAACACCAAGCAGCAGGAATCTGTGCTGCGCCATGCTCTACAACCTGGTGATCAGTTAACCGTATCGGCGGGAAACGAATAGTCTTCTCACCGGAATTCTGTTGCAGAACCAACCAAACCAATTGCATCAACCTCACGAGACCTCGTAAACCATCATAGTAAAGGGCAAGTAACTTAATTCAATAACTCTAAATAACTCTACGAGAACTACGATCACAGCACCTTCCTAATAATATTTCCTTGTATTGTGGCTCTGTATTCCACTGTGTTATCAGCCACTCAAAGCACAATACAACACAACTCCTTGTCCCTTAATCTACGAGAAATCTACGAGAACTCTACAAAAACTATACCTACCCTCACCTTCCTAACCTTATTTCCTTGTATTGCGCTACTGTATGCCACTGTGGTTCTGTATTCCACTGTGTTATCAGCCACTCAAAGCACAATATAACACAACTCCTTGTCCCTTAATCTACGAGAACTCTACGAGAAATCTACGAGAACTCTACAAAAACTATACCTACCCTCACCTTCCTAACCTTATTTCCTTGTATTGCGCTACTGTATGCCACTGTGTTAACAAGCTCCAGAGTACAATACAACTCCTTGTCCCTTAATCTACGAGAACTCTACGAGAAATCTACGAGAACTCTACGAGAAATCTACGAGAAATCTACGAGAAATCTACGAGAACTCTACAAAAACTAAACCTATCCTCACCCCCCTAACCTTATTTCCTTGTATTACACAACTGTATACCACTGTGTTAACAAGCTGCAGAGCACAATATAACACCACTCCTTTTTTCCTTAATCTACGAGAAATCTACGAGAACTTAATTTTTTTTTACCTACAAAAATAACAAACCATAAATAATGATAATAAGCCAACACATGTGTAATGTGACTTGGTTATTGCAATATCTCTATAACTATGAATGAGCAACTTAGTTGCTTACAGGTACCAAACTCAAAAGCAAAACTTTATTGTTTCAGATTTAAAAGGACAATGAGAACTGAGGCTGGTGCAGAGCGCGCACCGCCTTTCAGAATGGCCGTATCGGCGCAACAACATTAATTAACCAAAAACAAATGCGTCATAGGAGTAGTTTTAAGTCTTTGTTTAAATTACTCTTAAATAGTTAGTTAAACTTAATGAATTTAGTGTTAAAAATCAAGTTACGATTTATAAACCATCTTAACATTTGTACAATTGATGATTTCAATAGTTTAATTTACATTCGTTCATCGAACAAAGAGAATACGTAACATGTTTGTCGCCGCACATTTCGTATAAATACGGCCGACGCCGCGACGTGTCGAGTACAAATCACTTTCGCTCGAGCCGTCGGACCGTACGGATCACCTTGTATCGAAGATTGTTATGGAATAAAACTTCACGAAACATATTTTGGGTTTTACTATCGCCATGAGTAAACAACCTTCAGTGGATAACCAACGAGCAGATAATAGTGACGTCAGTCTTGCTGACGTCATCATGACTAAAGACAACGATACCCCCGTTTCTCCGTTATATACATATTTACATTTAATTTTTTTGTATTTAATATGTTAGTCTAAGGTTGTATATTTATATAGAATTAGCGTTGATATTTGCAGCGATTGAGATAATTTTATTCTTATTTTTTTTTCTGTATTGTAATCGTGTCATCACGAAATAATATATTTATACACCATCTCTATGCATTTTCTTTAAATAAAATATTATGGTACTACTAGCTGTCCCCCGCATCTTTGGTTACTGCTCCACTCTCGTGGGTCACAGCGTGATGATATATAGCCTATAGCCTTCCACCATAAATAGCCTATCTAACATTGAAATATTTTTTTAAATCGGCGAAGTACTTCCTGACATTAGTGCGTTCAAACGAACAAACAAACAGAGTTTTTAGTTTTATAATATTAATAATATAGGTATATAAATACTTAATTTATAGATATAGTTCCAAAACCATGAAAAAATATTTTTGTCCACTTGGCTTGTTCTACGCCGGACACTGTGCGATGGAAGAGGGCGGGGCCTCAAGCCGTCAAGCTAATAAGACTAGAAAGTGAGTAAACCCCTTTGGGGTTCGATCCTCGGCTCTGGGCGGTTACTGATGTGGACATGCATGAGAGCGCCGGTCCTATTTGGACGTTAGGTGCAATTATCGCTCTACGTTAATACAAAAAGAAGACGTGGGTTGCCGTACGATTGAGGACAGGAAGTTCAACTGTAAGTAGTACTAATATTAGATCACTTTTTTATATAATTTCCTACATACAGTACCAGCGGAATGCCCGTAAATAAGCGTACCGCATAACTACCCACAACGGCGGGTGACGCCCGGGGAAAGAAGCGACAGTTCTTAACCAAAGACTACTATTGTTGTTCTCAACTAAACTCCTGAACGAAACTATGTCCTGCGATTATACGGCATGCGCATATTTTCTTTATAAATAAAAATAAATCATCAAAATGTTTGTACCTACGCTCATGACTTCCAACGACTGCACCAAATTGGATAAATCTTTCTATTATGTGTTCGTAATTGTCAGTAGGTTTGTATAAAAAAAAATAAAGCAGATAAGTATTTAAAAAGTGAGTGTGCTAATTAGACAGAAGACAGCTAGTTTTAAATAAAACACCATTTAAAGTTAAGATATTGTAAATCCCCGATGAAAAGGATATAGGTATACTTAACATTCCTACTTATAAACGCAGATCATTGCACGTAATATAATTTCATTCTTAGACTTAGTACTGCTATAATTACGTCACTAAAACCTTTTTATTTCCGTTGCTCGCGACGGGCGCCGGGCGCGCGAACACATGTTTTACCGAGCTCCGCGTCATAAATTAACAAAAAAATTGTTTAAGTAATTAAATTATTACAATACCACATACACACAATAAATACTATATTATCTATAAAGTGACAGTGTTTAATCGAATAAATCTGTGAATATAAGTGAAAAAATTATAATTTAGGTATGCAATTCCCTAAATAAACAAAACCTAAACCATAAAAATAATAATTAACATATCAACAGTGTTAAAATTACTACAAACTTTATTTACCTACAGTTTATTATAAACACATTTCTCCCAAAATTAATACAAAACAGTAACTTTTAACAAATATCAATAATAGCGATAACATAACCAGAGTGACTCAGTACAAAACAAGCAAGCTGCCGATGAATCATCCAACGTGCCCAATCACCTGTTTTGTTACCTTATATGGTGGCGAAATAACGCACAAGACAAAGTACCTATCATTCGAAGAACGTAACTCTAAGTAAGAAGCACATATTTGAACATAATTGTAACTCAGCCGTAGCCGAGTGCGCTACGACGCCGGTCACCAATACTTCGCAGCGAATCCGAGTTCGAATCAGGGCAAGATACAAATAAGTTTGAATTTTTTATTTTTGTTACTTTTTGTTTATTTGTAAGCTTGCCAAATATCTTAAAATGGATAATAACATGAATAACAATATTACTATGCGCCAGAAAAATAAAAAGCTTACTTCATCATGCGATCAATTATGCATGTCAAATTCATCATCATCGTGTGATGTGTCAATTGCAGACAGTTTACCAGAAATTACATCAAATTACGAGAGCGATTACATTATGGAATTAAAAAGCAAAATAAATAATCTTAAAAATGAACTTGAGAGTGCACACCAACAAATTGAGGAATTGCTTCTCGAAAATACATCTCTAAAAAATAATACCAAGAATCAAGAAAAAAAGATAACATATTTAAAAACAATATGTGTAAATACTCCACAAAGTTCTGACTCAAGACGGAAACGACGTAAAACCTGTAGCAAAACTATTGATTTCGAAAAAGATGTAATTGAGACTGAAATTCAAGAGGATATTCAAAAACCTAAGGATTTTCCATGCAAAACATCACAACCCGACCTGCAGGTGATGAATTATAGTAAGACCCAAGACAATACAAATTACAACACCCAACAATTTCCCGTAGTACCTAATGTTATACATAGTGCGGTAGTATCAAACACTAATATAAGCCCTAAAATATTGATATTAGGTGACGCACAAGTGCGAGGTCTGTCACACTTTCTTATCAAGAGCAGACAAGATAAGTGGAATGACTGTTATAATATTTCAGCTATTACAAAGCCTGGTGCATCGTGCTCTCAAATACACTCGCGAGCAACCAAATCGACTCAAGCCTAGACGGCGCACATATACATTGATTTTCCTAAAACGATAAATGGTAATTACAAAAGTGATATGTCATTCGAAAGCTGAAGAATTAGGCTTTCAATTAACATCAATACCTTAAAAAAAACTAAGCGCTGATTTATTGACACATTTTAATTGGCCGTCAGCGTAAATTACCTCTTTAGGAATCCACGACTTGCGCTACCTGCTCCCGCTATAAAACCCCCCACTTCCGGTTTATCTTATCAGTTGCTTGTTACAGGTTGACCGGTACACATCTCCGTAAATTGCATTCCTTGTTTTCGCTAACCCATGGATACCACACCAGAAGAAGCCGCTCAAGTTGTTGCCTTGTTGCAACAAGGGTTAAGTCAGCGAGCAATCGCTGCCCAGCTCCACTTGAGCCAGTCTTCTGTATCCCGAGTATACAGACGGTTCCAAGAGACTGGTGCCTTCAATCGGAGACCAAGAACGAGCCGCCACCGGTGCACTTCAGAGAGAGACGACCGCTTCATTGTCTCAACCTCGCTGCGCAATCGACACCTTACGGGCGTTGATGTGCAGCAAGAACTGAGACGTGTACGACAAGTGGCTGTCAGCGAGTGGACAGTGAGAAGACGCTTGAAGGAAGCCAACTTGACGCCAAAAAGACCTGCGACGGGCCCTAAGTTGACTGCAGGCCACCGACAAGCGCGCCTTCAATTTGCTCGAGAGCATCTCAATTGGAGCGTTGCGCAATGGCGATCGGTCCTGTTTACTGATGAGTGCAGAATGTGTCTGCATGGCAGTGACAGGAGAGGCCGAGTCTACAGGCGTCCGGGAGAACGATTTGCCCAATGTTGTTTCGCTGAAACAGTGGCATATGGCGGCGGTTCCTGCATGATGTGGGCTGGTATCTCTTTAGAGGGAAAAACCGAACTTGTTTTCGTGCCTGGGGGCGGCCGAGGAGGCGGGCTAACAGCTGATCGGTACATCACCGACATTCTACTGGATCATGTTGTGCCCTACGCAGGGTTTGTCGGTGAAGACTTCGTGTTAATGCACGACAATGCCCGCTGCCACACGGCACGAGTCACTCGACAGTTTCTGCAAGAGGTCGAATTACGCACGATGGACTGGCCTGCGCTCAGTCCTGACATGAATCCCATCGAGCACTTATGGGACGAGCTTAAAAGAAGAGTTCGGGCCAGAAATCCAGTCCCTTCAAGCGTAGACGAGCTAAAGACAGCATTATTAGAGGAGTGGGACGGCATTCCTCAAGAAAATGTCAAAAAATTGATAAGGTCCATGAAAAACAGACTGCGGGATGTAATTAGGGCTAGAGGGGGCAATACGAAATACTGATTTAAATAAAATAATTTTATTTTTAATTTTTTTTGTTTAATTTGTCAAATACGAGACACATACCCTTTTTCCTAAATTCCCGTTTTTCCTACTCTTGCATTCAGACATCATTTATTTCAAAAATGATGGATGGATTTCAATGATAATGATATCAAATTAAAGCTGACATCTTAAGCTTTCGAATGACATATCATTTTAATAATTTCCATTCATGATTTTAGTTGTATCAATGTATGTGTGCGCCGACAAGGCTTGAGTCGATTTGGTTGCTCGCGAGTGTAGTACAAAATGTTCAACTGTTCAACTCGCTAACCAAAAATGATATTGTAATTCTCTCAGTTGGTAGTAACGATAGAAATCCATCTTTACTTTGCAAAGAATTATGTATAGCACTCAATGAACTTAAGATCTGTAAACAAGTTTTTCTACTTAGTGTTCAGTATAATCCATACTTGAATGAAAAAATGCTCAACCAAAGTATGAAAATTGTATGTAATAACTTTTCAAATTGTACATTTATTGACATCAGTGAACTATCGTATCATAACCGTTTTCTTCAACGAAGACAAAATAATCGTACCTATTTGTATCATCTTAGTTTTAAATTGAATGTCCAAATTGACTTATACGACTACACTGAAAAATTCATTAAAAATAAAAAGCTATATATATCTTGTAAAAATGCTCTACCTGCTTTAAAAATGAAATGTCATCAAAAAACGATTTTAGACTATTTTAAACCACTTAGTATGATATCAATAAGTACCAATGCAAATGATAATTGTTCACAGATTGATAACTCTAAGTTGCCTCATGACTCTATATGTAAGGATTTTTTTCGTGACTAAATATATATTTATTCTTCATCAAAACATTAACGGATTGATTAGCAAGTCGGACTTATTAAGTATACATTTAAATGATCTTATGGAAAGTTGTAAATCAGTTGATATACTATGCTTAACCGAGACAAATATGAATAAAAATGATCATGTACATGTTAACTTGTCAAACTATGGACTCGTCACCCACTACTCTAGAAATGATAGAAATGGGGGCTCTTGTATCTTGTTGAGAAATACAATACGAGGTAAAAAAATTGATCTTGAGAAATGGTGTAAGCCGAACTTTTTAGAATGTTGCGCGGTTGAATTAAATGATCATTCTTTGGTCATATTGTGTATGTATCGGCCTCCTAAATATGATAAAAGATCTGTAACCGCGTTTCTATCAACTCTAGATAATATTTTGGAAGAAATTTGTCTAAAAAGACAGAAAAAAACTGTATTATGTGGGGACTTCAACATAGATATGCTTAAAAGTAATTATAATTCCAACAGTTTCCTTCATATATTATTGAGCTATAATCTAAAGCTAGGAGTCCACACTGCCACCCGCTTATGTAGTGGTACGTGTATAGACAATATCGTCCACAATATCAAAGGTAGTAAGTGTGAAATAATTGAATTAGCAGTTTCAGACCATACCGCTCAATTGTTGAAATGTCCGGTAAAGAAAACCTGTGTATTAACCCACTGGTATATGCATAAGCGTGATTATTCAAATGACAATATTATAACGTTTAAAAATTGTTTACAAAGTTTGACATTTAATGACATTTACCAATCTACTGAACCTAATGACGCATTTAATAAATTCCATGACATCTTTAAATTATTCCATGATCTGTGCTTTCCTATTAGAAAATTAAGAGTTTCAGCGTGTAAGAAATCCAAATGGATTAGTAAGGGTATAAAACTTTGTTGCAAAAGGAAAAGACATATGCTATGGCAATTTCGAAAAAGGCCTAACTCCATTAATAGACAATTATTTAAAAAATATTCCAAAAGACTTAAAACTATAATCCACTTAACTCAAAAATCACAGAATGTTAATTTTATTACTATGGCAAAAAATAAAAGCAAGGCTACATGGCAAGTAATAAACAAATTTAAGAGTAATAAACTTACCGAAGGGATACAACACATTATTATTGACAATATAAAAATCACTGAACCTAAGCATATAGCACAATTCTTCAACAACTTTTTTATTGACGAGATCGAATCTAAATCCAATAATAATAGCGCTAATTTAAAACTTGACTTTTATCGCGATTCAATATTTTTAAAGCCGACTACTCCCCATGATATTGATAAAATAATTAATTCATTGAACAACACAAAAAGCTCTGGGTATGATGACATTAGTACACACACAATTAAGTCAGTATCAATAATTATTGCACCCGTATTAAGCCATGTTATAAATTTATGCATAGAATATGGGGTTTTTCCTGATAGAATGAAATTATCTGTTATAAAACCTCTATATAAAAAAGGTAATAAACAGGATCCTGGCAATTACAGACCCATAGCACTTCTACCAATTTTCTTAAAAATTTTTGAGAAAATTATATACAGTTACTTCAATTCATTTCTTGAACAAAACGATATTTTAGTGGGAGAACAATATGGATTTCGGCAACATAAGAATATTAATATGGCCATATACCGGTTATTTGAAACGGTAATCACAAATATTGACAAAAGACGTCAGACGGCAGCCTTGTTCATGGATATGAGCAAAGCTTTTGATTTTGTAGATCGTCAAATTTTGCTTGATAAGCTGGAAAGATACGGCATTAGAGGCAACCCTCTTGATCTCATTAAGTCCTATTTAACTAATAGAAAACAGTTAACTAAAATCCATAGGATAAATATTAAGTCAAAAACTGAAGAATCCTACGAATCTACTCAAAGAATCATTAATTATGGTGTACCCCAAGGGAGCATATTAGGCCCTCTACTGTTCCTCATCTATATAAATGACATGCCAACAGTAATACGTCATCCTATGGTTTTATTTGCTGATGACTGTACAGTTATGTTTTCTGAGAGTGATGATATGACAATCGAAAGAGAGATCAATGACAGCCTCGTCAGTATTATTGACTGGCTTAGGAAAAATAATTTAATCATAAATTTCGTTAAAACCAAACTCATGACATTCGAACAAAGGACTAATCACGCCAAACTAGACATAAAATATGAAAATAATCAAATTGCAGAGACTAGTGTTACCTCATTTTTAGGTCTTAAAATAGACAGAGATATGACGTGGAAGTCCCATACTGAGACTATCTGTAAAAGACTAAGCCAGTTCTCGTATGCTCTGTATAACTTGTCCAAGGTAGTAGATCAGGCAACAGCAATCACGGCTTATCATGCTTACGTCACATCTACCTTACGTTACGCAATTATATATTGGGGCAATTCCACGAACAGAGAAATAGTTTTCAGAGCTCAAAAAAGGTGCTTGAGAGCAATATGCGGAATAAAATGCACTGACAGTTGCAAGCCTTTCTTTTTGAGTCTTGGTATTCTTACTATGCCATGTTTATATATCTACGAGGTGGCCTTATTCGTTAAAAAAAACCTTTTTTTGTTTGATACATTAAATAGTAAACGACACATAAATAAAATTCGATTTAGACCGCATAAAAAAACGGTTTATAACAATAACTTTTTAGGTATGGCCCCTAAGATATATAATAAATTACCAACCCCTATTCTTTCCGAAACTGATCTTCTAAAATTTAAAAAGAATTTGTCTAATTTTTTAATACATAAGGCATACTATACAATAACAGAATACTTATTGGATAAAACATAGTTGACATTTATTTTTCATATTTCCAATGTTTTTATGTTCCGACTTGTGTGTCAATTACGTAATTTAATTGTTATTTAAGGTATATATAAATTATTTAAGGTGACATTGATTTAAGTACATTGTCTTTTTTTATAATTTCTGACATTTTGACATAATGATAAGCATGTATTTCTTAATTATGACATTAATTTTGTAGTATTTATTATGGTAATGACATTTCTTTTTATATTTTATTTTCTAATTTACTATTAATTATGTCATTACATCTTTAAAAATTGCATGTCCTCACCGGCTAGACATAGTGATCTTCACATTTGTATGACACCATAAAATGTATTAATGTACCTGTGTTTGCAATTAATAAATTGATTTGATTTGATTTGATTTTTACGCACTTCGAAGTTTAAATACCACGAGTATTTATACATCGAAGTGCGTAAAAAGGTTTTAGTGACGTAATTATGTATAATGGTATGCACAATGGGGTACTAAGATCAACGCTGAGTTCAATGGATCTGGTTCATTTAATCCAATGTTACCAATTAATAAGTATGGCCGTGGAAAATTGAAACTATATGCATTAAGTAATAATAAATAAGTAGATATGTTTTACTAACAGGTGGTATCGGATATTCTGTCGGTAAATCACAGAACTGCCGGATGATGATATCCTTCATCTTAGACATGATACAAACATCGTTAGCCCAGCATCCCTCTTGAAGTTGTCCGGTGTGCATGTGATAGAACCTTCCGAAGCCGTTCTTCAGGTCATCCTCCCAGTTTCCTTCGTAGCGATTTCCGTTTTCTGATAAGTTAAGTTTAAAATGTAGGTAGGTATAGTATGATAATAGGAGTCAAACGTAGTACTAAGGCTCTGTAGGGATACCGAAGCGATAGAACATGTCCTTCTTTTAATGAGGTTTAAAAACAGTATTAATCTCACGATAGACAGCGGTTTGCTGTGCCACATGGCATTGCAAATGTCCAAGAGCAGCGGTTACCACTTACCATCAGGTGGGCCGCTAGTTCGTCTGCCTCCAAAAGCAATAAAAATAAGTTCAAAGTTATAAAATCTTATTTTAAGTTTAAAAAATTGTCGCGTGATTTTAAATATTGTTTGTAATAGGAATTCTGATTATAGACATGAATACGTACGATACCCAATCGACGGGAGACATAATATGTAATATCAAATCGAATTATCGGCTTACTTGTCTAATCTCAGCATCAGCTGTAACTACTATCGAGTAGTCACTGTTTTTTTATTTGGCCAAGGCACTAATATGATCAGATTAAGTTTACGTTACTATCTATTAAATGTACTCAACAAAAAGTTAAAACTAATTCTTCCCATTACAAGACCGCGTGTAGCGCAAAACCGGCAATTGTGGAGAACTTTAGGGGAGGCTTTAGCTAGCAGAGGAAATCTTTCGCCTGATATGATTTTGATGAAGTTAATTATCATAGTCATCTTGTAGCTTCAGACCTACCGACAGTAACGATTTCTATGTGGATGATCCGCCAAAACTTCCAGGGGCTGTTCCATCGTTACGTTTTTATCTTACGATTGTTGTCTAAGTCACATTGGACTAAAATCGTTACGTTACATGATTAGGGGGCAGAAATTAAGGTTGTATCTACTTGGTGATGGACCAGGGGATCTAATGCCTAAGTCGCCAATGATCGTGATCGGCGTTCAAATAGTGACACCATGTGCCGATTCATGAAACCGTCATCCATTTGAACGCCGATTACGATAACGATGATCGGCGACTTAGCCACCCTTAGTGGGTAAGATCGTAGATTACAAGGTACTCATGAATTAGGTACCCACTTAATTCAAACAACTTACGCAGACTGATGAATTTACCAGACACAGAAAGACACTCACGTTGTATAAACATTCCTAAACCATCTTTCTTGCCCATGTTCCAGTAGCCCACATAGAATGTTCCATTGGCCTTCCACAGCTTGCCAAAGCCATGCATTTCACCTCGCTTCCAGAACCCGAAGTAAACGTCGCCATTGGGAAAGTATCTCCAACCGATTCCTTCAGGCTTACCACGCACCCAGTCGCCGCGGTATTCGAGATCGAATGTACCATTAGGTAGACGGTTGCTTAAAATACCGAACCCGTGCCTGCGAAGGAACTAAACCCTATTAATATTTTAAACTGAGGTCCATAAGTCACGCAGTAGTCGAGATAGCCTAGTGGGTAGACCGTTGGACTGTGGAGACAGTCGTCGCGAGTTGAAGCCCACGGCGCGCACCAATGACTTCGAATTCGGTGAAGGAAAACATTGTGAGGAAACCTGCATGCTTGGGGGTTCTCCAGGCTGTTCTTGGTAACATGTGAAGTCGGCCAAACTGCACTAGGCCAGCGAGGTGTAATATGGCCTGTCCCCTCTCATTGTGAGAGGAAGGCCTTACCATGCAGTGGGATAGTAATAGGCTTCATAATCCCTAAGCCGCGTCGTATGTAGGTAGTTATGATCGGTCAACAGACGGTCAATTGTGAACTACGGCACCCAAAGGCGTTTAACCTCAAATTGGGACTGTACTAATAGTTCAAAATTATCTTAGATCTTAAGAGTGTTAACAATGCCAAATACTCTATTTCCTTTCTACACACGATGAGAATGGTCTATAAGATGGCAGGCACGACTCGACGTCGCACGCAATCAAGTGTGATCGGGCGAGGCGATCGGAAATTGAGAGGGAGATATAAGTTAGTAGTATAGAAAGAGAAAGAGTTCCAATTCGTATGTTACTGTAGGGGCAAGCGAGAGAGGTGCGAGCATATATTTTCTTTTAGCCAGTTACGTTTCGGATCTCTAAATTTAACTTAGGTAATTAGTGTGGTCCAAGCATTAAACTCTTGTAGTACTAACCTTGATTAATAAACTACTAACTACTTAAAAATGAGACCATATAAATACTTTTTCACCTGAATCCTTGATACCAATCGCCTTCATATAATTTTCCGTCAATTGTCAAAAAATATCCTTTACCTGCGGAATAATAAATATTAGATATTATCTTTTTCTATTAAGGAAAAGAGTGGCTTCCTAGAGAGAAAGTTGATGAATGCTACAGTCATGTAATAGAAAAAAGAAAAGATAAACAGTGGATGAAAATGCCGGGCGCCCGCGCTGCAACTCGGTGAGCAAATTCTCAGTATGGGATTGCACGTCTAGTAGAATACATATAGGTCAATGCTCCGATCAATACATCTGTGCAACATCTACTGTAATAAGTGGACGTACCCGTATAGGAAATTATTATATTAAAAACGTTGACTATTTTTGAGTGTTTGTAACAAATATAAGAGATTATCTAAAATTATAGCTCCCTAGGAGCCTCAAAACCGCGGACCGCGGTCCGCGTTATTACCCGAAGTAGTAATTAATTGTAGCCTATGAGTTAATTTAGAGTAGGTATGCTGATTCTATCTCCATAACTAATTGAACCAGTCCCTTTCAGATGATTTTGAGCGATTTAGTAGGTAAGTAACTAACATCCAAACGTAACAACATACGTTTTATATATAATCAGGATTATCTGGATATCCTACCTCACTAAGAAGCCCAAAAGAGACTCTAATCACCTTCAAACAGTAGACTGAAATCTCCTTACCTTGTTTGAAATCATTTTTCCAGTCGCCAACATATCTGCCTAACCTCCCTGTGAACACTGCGTGATGGACGCCATTCTTCACTGATCGCCTCTCGGCTTTTGTAGCAAGGGGCGTGAACACTCGCGGTTTACGGTAAAAAGGCATTTTCAAAATAAATGCCTACAAAATAATAATAAATAAATATGTCAAAAATTGGATAAATCTGACATTAGACAATAATTACGTATAGGATACTCAGTTCAGAAATCGATTTGTTTGTGTGCTACGGTCCACAAAAAAAAATTAAATAACCTCCAACTGCAACTTGTAACACAGAATAAAAAGTACTTACGTACGTGCTTGTAATTTGATGACTGACTCATGGTCTAGTGATTAGTCACCCTGGCTGCTAATCCAGAGGTCGTGGGTTCGACCCCACCCAGGACAAATCCCGATTATTAGTTCTTTGTTTAATTTATCTATACAATGTGTTTAGAAATATATCAGTATTAGTTGTCTGATTGCCATAGTACAGGCTTTGGGATCCGATGGCAATTGGTATATTAGTTGTCTCAAAATATCTCTTATTAATGAAAGACTTACGATTGAATATAAGACTATGAAGAATCTATTATCCAATGTAAAATTACTAATCCTTAGATATATCTAGTTGCTATTATTGTGAGCTTATAGAATGTAAAAAGGAATATAGGTATTTTTTGTAGCTCACATTAGGGATAACCTTCGAGCATTTAGCTTAATGCTCGAAGGGGATAACAGGTGCCAAATATCTGTTAAAATATTGCCCATAATATCAATTCTCACTTGACATTGGCAGAATCATGGCATGCCATTAATTAAAAATATAATAATGACATAAGATACTTCGTGAAATAGAATTGTGTAAATGTGAGATAAAATACGGGCCTGTTGGTGTGGTTGGCAAATGCCTGCTTTTCACGCCGGAGGTCATGGGTTCGATTCCCACCCAGGACAAATATTTGTGTGCATGAACAAGTCTGTTTGTCCTGTGTCTGGGTGTAATTTTTACAACAATTTACAAAAGAAAAGTAGTATATGTAGTATAACAGTTATCTGGTTTCCATAGTACAAGCTCTGCTTAGTTTGGGATCAGATGGCAGTGTGTCAATAATGTACCAGGATATTATTTGCAAAGAAAAAGTAGTATATGTAGTACTGGGCTGTTCTACACTGCAAGGTACCAACTAACGCCGGAGTGCGGGCGCCGCTACGTCGCTCGCCTCGTAGATACCACACCTTGTAGATTTAGACATATTTGCACTTTCTATTTCAAAATTCAAAAAACTTGCGGATCATCTAAATAACAATCGATTTATTATTAGATTACCTTTTAACGCCTTATGTAAACTCGCGCTAGTTTAGATTAAGATTACCTTTTTTTAATCTATATTGGGCCCATTTTTATTTCTAGTTTATATAAATGATCTCCCTTATCGGGTAGAGAAAGTATCAGACATAGTTTTATTCGCTGATGATACGTCGCTCATATTTAAATTAAATAGAAAGGATAAAGATCTTATTGAGCATAATAAAACACTCAGCCTTATATCAGAATGGTTTTCGGCAAATAATCTCTTATTATCAGGTTCTCATTGCCGAATGTGACTCAAATTGTACCAATAGTTGCACTAAATGCGGAAATAGATTTAGTCCCATCGACCCTATTTTTAGGATTGACACTTGATTCAAAATTGCAATGGGGTCCTCAGATTGAAAAGTTAGCAGGTAAACTAAGTTCAGCTTCCTATGCTGTCTGGAAAATAAGACAATTGTCAGATGACCAAAAATTGCTAGATTAGTGTATTTCGCGTACTTTCTTAGCATTATGTCGTATGGCATTCTGCTGTGGGGTTCGGCGGCTGACATAGGTACTATTTTTCTATTTTCAATTTCAGAAATTTTTATATTTTTCTAACAAACATTATATTTACCTATATCAGAATATAATGTTTGTTAGAAAATATAAAAAGAAAAGTGAACTGCATAATATCATCATCATAATAAAACATTTTTAGGAAATTGTTATAGGTTTCATAACAAGCTTCCTACTCAAATTACTGATCTGCCTGACTCAAGTTTTAAAACACATATTAAACGTGTACTTATGGCTAGGGGTTATTACACCACTAAAGAGTACATCGATGACAAAGACGTCTGGCTCTCACTACCTACCTGCACATTGCTCGCTGGAGATCTTGTAGCCATATAGACATGACTGATCTGCTGAGTTACGTGAACTATCTGTAAATGATTGCTATCATATACTTAATTTAAAATTATTGACTCTGTCTCAAAATGTATGATGTTATTGTTTCGAAGTTTTTCGTTTGTATACCTAAATATAATCAAAAATAATAAGCATTCGGACAACCGGTCGAGCATATATTGTGTTTGTCTACTAAATAATTACTCTAATTGGACCAAATCCCGTGTTCATGCCCGCTTGAGTATGTTTCGCCGGACCGTCTCAACTGGGTCGTGTTGAAACCGGTAGTAGATGAACCCACTGAGTTTGTTTCGCTGGGTCTTCTCAGTTGGGGCGCATTGGATCCGGTGGTAGCATTAAAGCGCGACCGTCGTTATTAACACAAGGTCCGTAATAATAATAATACCTTAATATAGACAGAACCATTGACAATATGTAGTAAAAATATTAGATTTAAACTAGATAATTAAACATAATCTCTTGACAATAACTTGATAGGAGCTAGCTAAATATCATTGCTATAATAAAATATATTTTATCAATGTTTTCATACAATCAATACAATGTGTACCTAAATATCTATGTTACTAGAAATAATAATGAATACAACTATATTACTACAAACATGTTCTGACTATTTACAAGTGCTTTTTTAAAGTCTACGTGAATAAAAACCTTTTTTATCTTTTTTTCAATTTATTCAACTATTATTTTGCGGCCATGGTGTGGGTATTTGCATGTTGCGGATGCAAATTTTTTCACGTCCGCGGATGCGAATGCGGAAGCGGATTTATTGGCGTTCACATCTGCAGATGCGGATGCGGATATGGTTGGATTTTTACAAAAAAATATATAGGTGCAGTAATAAAGTAGTAATAATAGAATGGTTTTACATATTTTTATAAATATGTAAAACCATTCTATGACTTTGACTTTAAAAATTAAAACCGGCCAAGTGCGAGTCGGACTCGCCTATGAAGGGTTTCGTAGCAGCAAGTATTTCAGTTGATTAAATGAAAAGTAAATTGCGGTTTACGATTTATCAAAAAAAAACTACTAACTAGATCTCGTTCAAACCAATTTTCGTTGTTAGTTTACACGGTAATGTACATCATATCTTTTTTTAGTTTTATCAATCTCTTATTTTGTTTGTTTTTGTATTGTTATGTTTTACTTATTTTTGCAATAAAGTGTACTTCTTCTTCTTATTTTAGAAGTTACAGGGGGGACACTTCCAAAGTGGTAGAATGAGTGTGCCCCCCGCACACTCATTCTACCACTTTGGAAGTGTCTCTCGCGCAAACTATTCAGTTTAGAAAAAAATGATATTAGAAACCTCAACATCATTTTTGAAGACCTATCCATAGATACCACACATGTATGGATGCGATGAAAAAAAATTTTTTGAGTTTAATCTATTAATCTATGTATGGGGAACCCCCAAAATTTTTTTTCTATTTTGGTGTGAAAATCTTAATGCGGTTCAAAGAATACATCTACTTACCAAGTTTCAACAGTACCTACAGCTCTTATAGTATCGGAAAAAAGTGGCTGTGACATACGGACGGACAGACAGACAGACATGACGAATCTATAAGGGTTCCGTTTTTTGCCATTTGGCTACGGAACCCTAAAAAGCAACATTACCGCTTTCTCAGGGTCAAGTCTGTTACACAGGGGTTCGTAAACCTGCACTATTGAACAATTGTTCACTTGGAACACTGCCTGGTGGTGTCGACAAAAATCTGCGAACTATTTGTGATAATAGTTTTAATTCTTCTCGGTGGACGCTCCACTATTTTAAAGGATTGTCATCCACATTGACCCTTTTTTTCTGGCGGTAAGATAGCAATGTCCTTTTAATTATAGTTTCAGCGTTGACATTTTCCTCTATTTGCTCAGTCTCATCTTCACTTGACGTATCCAACATCATAGCTTTTCTGTTCTTTAGCTAGAATTTCTGACCAAACTGGACGGTCCATACCAGGACCGTCCAGTTTGGTCAGAAATTCTAAGGAAACTGTCATTCTCACTCTTTTTACCCCTTTGAAATTAAAATAATCGGAACCAAAATTATTTTTTTAATTCAGGTTTACGGCTCTGGCATCTTCGGCCTTATGAGCCTTCCGTAAAATATGTTATTATTTCATTTATTTTCGTCATGTCAAGTGAAGTTCGTCACAGTCAAGTCATACGTAGTCCTTGTCGTACCCCAGTAAAGCAGTGGAGACTTTACTAGAGGCTTATATGGAGTTTTAGATTCAGCACAGAAAATCGCAATTCACGGCAATATGGCACTTTCCTCCACTTGTGTACGTTGTCCATGATGTTATGTCTAAAAATCCACCATATTTACACATAAAAACTTGAATTTACACTAGTTTTTTAAAATGAAACAATGCCCTGATGCGTCTTTTTCCGCGTTGGCGCCAAAACTCCAATCGGAACCATCAAACGCAGTATTTCTAGCAATCATCAAAATATCTTCTTTAATTTTTTGTTTCTCAGTTTCTGATGTTAACAATGTACATAGGTACATTGTTAACATCAGAAACTGAGAAACAAAATATCGCCTATAGCGAGGGTCTAAGTAGGTGGCGATGGCATACAAATTTTTCTCTGATAAGTAAACTTTGTAGTAAGTTCAGTTTTTGTCGTGTCGAATTGGTTCGAACTAAACTTCGCTCCTATTGGTCAATGAGCACGCACCGATCGCCGGCCACACCAATTTCTTTCTTGTAGCAACTTGTGTGACATCCGCATCCGCATGCAACTCCGCATCGATTATTGCGGATGCGGAAGTGGTTGCGGATGTATAAATTGATGCGGAAGTTCCGCATTTGCGGATGCAGATGCGAATAACATCCCTAAATAACACATTCCCATGCCATCTGGGGCTCTACCGGCTAAGTCGCCGAACATCAATTTCTTAAATGGTGTTCAAATACATAAAGGTTAAAAATTTCTTAATCAATCGTTAAATCGGTTTCAACGCTTATAACCGATTCCGCACCATTTATGACGTCACATGTACTCATGGAACCCGATTTAACGATTGATTAAGTAATTTCTTACCTTTATTTATTTGAACGCCATTTAAGAAATCGATGTTCGGTGACTTAGCCGGTAGACCCCCTGATCCCAAACTAGGCAGAGCCTGTAGGTA
This sequence comes from Pseudoips prasinana, assembly GCA_951640165.1. NCBI lineage: Eukaryota > Metazoa > Arthropoda > Insecta > Lepidoptera > Nolidae > Pseudoips > Pseudoips prasinana. Next base: position 8,770,369 of record OX621241.1, on the reverse strand, counting down.
CTATGACAACCAGACAACTGATACACGTATTTATATATTTCTAAATACAGACATATTATAGATAAATTACACCCAGACACAGGACAAATAATCTTGCTCATCACACAAAGTTTGGTCCTGGGCGGGGATCGAACCCACAACTTCCGCCTTAACCATTAGGGTCTCTAACCTCTAGATCAATAGGCCAGTCTAGTTAGGAGGCATCCTGAAGTTTTCACTCTGTCACCCCGCCGCGCGCCGCAGGAGTAGCTATAGTTATATGTATATATATTATATTCATTATAAAAAAATATATATGAATTAATGTGACATAATCCTAACAATATTAAAAATGCCAAAGTTTGTAACGACGGCTGCATAGACGTAGGTATGTTTTTTACTCTTTCGAGCAAAAACGGCCGAACAGATTTTGATGAAACTTTGTAGCAATATAGGTTATGTATCCGAATAACACAGGTTATTTATTATACATAAAGTTAAACGCGGGTAAAACCGCGGGGCACAGCTAGTATATTAATTAATAAAAAGAAATAATGTATTGGCAAACACATGCAATAACTTGGATCACCATTTAAACTATTGGTAAATAGTACCTCTAGTTTTGACAGGGTAAGCGATCATAAAGCATATTGATTTCACAAAATGAAAGTCAAATTAAAACTTAACTATCTATTTAAATACATAGGTACAATAAAATCTCTATCACTCATTGACCGTGCGCCTTCTTAAGACCTCTGCTGAGCTCTATTATCTGCTGATAATATTCTCTGAAGCCCTGCAGGGCGAGTTCCTGTTGCCCTTTCATAGCTGAAGTGCTGGTGATGTACTTTTCAACGCATTCAACGCACTTGCTGTCGAGTTGGATGTCCTCTTCGGTCAAGCGCTCGGGTTTTGTAAGCTGAATCGGTGTAGGTAGGATCTAGGGAAGAGAACAGTTCAATAAGGCAAAGCGCTTTTGTTGGTATCGTTGGTTTACAGGTTAATAACATAACGAATTTTACGTTCTCTTTTGCGTCTTCGTCTGTAGAAATATTGCCCACCACTTCGTGTAGGAATACATGCCCCCTAGGTGTGCGAACGGGCATCAAAATGAGGTGGAGAATCTCGTTTCATCCTTTTATGGGGCGGTCGTCTGGTCTGAACGCCTGACGGGTGTCTCCCGCTGCAGATCTCTATTCAATAGCCTGCAGCGTGTAGTGGCCATACGGATCGCATGAGTATCCCGTAGGGTATCTTTCGAGGCGGCGGCACTCCTGGCGGACGAGGAGACGGCGGAACAGACGTACATTGAATATAGACAGGACGTGTCCTCTACTGCAGTAAATTGCCAGCAGACTCGGAAGACAGCGACGTTTTTGTGACGCATTCGCTGTGCCGGTTGGCAGGAGCCGGTTATCCGGGAGGACAAGCATTGTCCTTTCAGGGCATATCTCCCACACGAAGTGTAAAAGGGCGCAAAAGTCGCCTGTGATTGAATAAGGTCGCCAAAGCTTTTTGGAAAGAGGCATGCTTTTGGTTTTGGCTATTAGGCATGAGCGTGTGGTAGCCCAGTTGGTAAATGGCTACTATATCTGATATCATCATAGCGGATATGCTTATATTCAGACATTTTCTGTATTAAAAAGTCTTGTGTAAAGAAACATGAAAAATGTTCTAAATGTTAAGTTGTATTCATATTTACGTGCAGGTACTGTACGTCACCATATTGTAGGAATTGTTATATTAACGCTTAGAATATTGTTATAGTAAAATTAAATAGTGGTACATTGTGTAAATTAGGTATTCCTAGAAGTAGTGTTGGGCGAGAAGATTCTCGATAAATGAGATGTTAAAAAAGATTTTTTACCATCTCATTTATCTATAAAGATATCATCCAGAATATTAATCTCTTGTCATTGAAAAAAACTTGGATGGACAATGTGAAATGTCATTAAATAAATAAGAATTAGAATTAACATTGAAGTAATCATTATAAAAGACATTAAATTTAAAAAATAATAAGAAATTATAATTACCTGTTGCACAAGATTTCGCGCCACTTGTCCATTAGCGACGTCTCCTTGCATATCCTGCCTCAACGCTACAAGCAGTACTGCCTCTCTCACAGTACCATTCTGCAGGAGTTCCAGCAGTAAGTTGTCCATACTTTTGTGCCATGTAAGGTAGAATACTAGGGGACTAAAGTGTCTCGTGGATCTGTAAATAATATAGATTTTCTATTTGAACAATTAAAATGTGTGTGCAGGTCTTCATTTTTCAACTCTGGGACCCTTTAATTTTTTTAAAGCACACGAGCAATCGGTTACCTAACTGATAGTAAGGCGATTGGTACATTGCCCCGCATGAAGCAGCGTAGTGCGTGTTCTAACGTTGCTTGTAGGTAGTAGGTAGTAGTATCTCCGTTTGTATAGAATATACATAATATCGGTACAGACGCGCCGGTGCCGCGCGTTTGTATCGCGTCGACGGCGCGCTTTTATCATACAGAGCAGTTTGTCGTTTGTATCGACACAAACGCGATGGTAACGCGCGTCTGTATCGCTACAAACGCACGTTAGCAACGCGTGTGTATCGATACAGACGCGCCGGTGCCGCGCGTTTGTATCGCGTCGACGGCGCGCTTTTATCATACAGAGCAGTTTGTCGTTTGTATCGACACAAACGCGATGGTAACGCGCGTCTGTATCGCTACAAACGCACGTTAGCAACGCGTGTGTATCGATACAGACGCGCCGGTGCCGCGCGTTTGTATCGCGTCGACGGCGCGCTTTTATCATACAGAGCAGTTTGTTGTCGTTTGTATCGACACAAACGCGATGGTAACGCGCGTCTGTATTGCTACAAACGCACGTTAGCATCGCGTGTGTATCGATACAGACGTGCCGGTGCCGCGCGTTTGTATCGCGTTAGCATAGCGTCGACGGCGAGCTTTTATCCTACGGCGCAGTTTGTTGTTGCTTGTATCGATACATACGCGATGCTAACGTGCGTTTGTAGCGATACAGACGCGCGTTAGCATCGCGTTTGTGTGCAAAAACAGCACAAAAGACAACACAAACTAAATTAAACAGCCTACAACAAATGGCTTGCTTATTAGCAACCGGCGCTCTCTCTACAACGCCGGGTGAAGCCCTAAATGCATTACTAAGTTTAACTCCACTCAATTTGTTTTTGCAAAAAGAGGCACAATCATGCATATACAGATTATGCACACAATCGAACCCAAAGTGGCAATCTAGAGCCCTAAACTCATTTAAAGAGTCAGTCTTCGAAACTAAATCTCTGAAAATGCCCTCAGATAACATGCAAACAGAGATGAACTTTACGAAATTATATACCGTGGACATATCAGACAGGGACGAATGGCTAAGCGGTCAAATGTCCCACAAAACTGGCAGTCACATTTGGTTTACAGATGGCTCAAAGAAAGGCCATAATGTAGGATATGTCATTTACGGACAACTGCCCAAACACAGGAGTAGCGTCAACCTGGGTAAAGAGGCCACCATATTCCAGGCTGAACTTTTCGCCATTAACAGATGTGTGGAAATGAACCTGCACAGAAAACTAAAGCAACAAAACATCTACATTAACTCAGACAGTCAAGCGACGCTGCTAGCGCTGGACTCTTTTGAATCCAACTCAAAACAAGTACAGTGCTGCAAAGAAAATCTGAATTCCCTGGCTCAATCCAACAGAGTCACACTCAGATGGGTACCGGGGCACTCAGGAATAGAAGGGAATGAGAAGGCAGATGAACTTGCGAGACTCGGAGCCGTTAACCCTCAAAACGGACCCGAACCATTTTGTGGTATTACCAAGCAAAGGGCCTACTTTTTCCTAAACGATCAATGCACCTCAGCAGCCATGAAACTGTGGAAATCCTCAGCTGGATCTCTACACTCAAAGGCTGTTATCAGGGGCTACAACAAAAAATTGTCGAAAGAATTACATGAATTCAACCGTTACAAAACATGTGCGGTAACTCGAATTCTCACCGGACACTGCAAGCTGAATAAGCACATGTTCAACCTAAAGTTGGCCGACCGCACAATTTGCAGATTCTGCCAAGAATCAGAGGAAACTCCTTTGCATATTCTGTGCTCGTGCGGGCCGCTAATGCGTTGTAGAAGTATCCACTTAGGACAGCATATTATGCAACCTGAAGAGATACAAACACTCACTGCACAATCAATCTGGGAGTTTTTGGAAGCTGTAGGATTGAGCAGTGAACTTTGACAAAGTCAAGGAGCTCTGCTACAATAGATCAGTAATGGTCGAGGTAGCAAGATGCCATCAAGGCATCAAGCCCCAAACAAATAATAATAATAATAAATACATACGCGCGGCACCGGCGCGTCTGTATATACACACGCGCGTTTGTATCGATTCAAACGCCGATTTGAATTTATGCAGGTGTGCAAAGATCCACAGGCCGCGTCTGACTTGCGTCTAGGCGTGCTTAAAAAACGTGGTGTGCATAGGCCCTGAAAGTGAACCTTATACTTACGTGATAAAGTTGAAAATCTATAAAAGAAATAGACAGGTTGGGTTGGCTGGATGTGCTGGCATCTTAACATTTTTTTTTCTTAAGACATTTATTTTTAAATATTATTATATTATCTACGAAAACTACTTAGTATATTATGGAAATTCAATTATTTTCACCTGAGTAATTCATATTTGCTGTTTGTATCCACATGCTGATATGTAATGCTGGTGACTTTCTGATATGAAGGTTCGTCTGGTTCATACTGAATACAGGCACGGTCTAGCACGAATTCATACTGTTCTCTGTCCAGCAAGCTGTTAAACTTCTCTGGATCACTAAACATCATCGGCTCTCGTAGCTTACGCCCATGGATCGGGAAGTACACCTGAAGTGAAGTTACACAACTTTAAGTAACAAGTAAAAGTTGGAAATTTTTAGATTAACAGACGAATGGTTGATATAGTGCCAAGTAGGAAATAGTATTATGGTTCTTACTCAATCATGCTATAACCTAGAGATGATAGGGATACTTGATATTCGGCCTATCAAAATTGAATTTACTATTAGGTACCAGACTGACACCAGATTCGGCTGGATATCAGATGTAAAGAACTTTAAGATATTCTCAAAATTTACTTTGTTAAACAAATCTTTGGATTCATTAGTACAATCAAGTTCAAACGAATGACTGACAGACGCGCCGCGCGCCCTAATCCGTGAAATGCAAAAATTGCTCGAATTGATCTGTTAGTGTTTCCTATTATGAACCTACCTACTTCCTTATGAACCTACCTTCCTACTTCCTATTATGAAATATGTTCTGTCGCCTGTAATTCGACCATACCGCTGGACAGATCACCAAATATTATAAAATTAATAAAATAAATAATATAAAATTAGGATTACAATTGGAACTATATTGGTTATAATCTGAATCTACAATAAATGACAAAATCACAGAATAACATTAAAAAAAATTAAATATACATTCTTTAGAAATCATGTATGCTTTCAAACAGCTACCAAAATAATAAGCATAATTTAAAAAATCATAGTTAATTTAAATTTATTATAAATTTTATTCTTTTTATCAAATTCTTAATGGAGGGTTTGGGAGGCTCAAGATTATGCGCTGTTGAATAGGGAACCACTTTAGTTGAGCTCGGTAGCTACTCACATGGCCATATTTACGAAGATTGAATATAAATAGAATGCAGTTTTTCAGAAGTCGGTCTAGTTTATTGAGGTGATCTGCATTCAGGTCAAAGTAGCACACATCACCATAGTCAATTGTAGGAAAGATTAAGGCCGGCACGAGCATTACCTTTGTTTTTTTGGGTAAGATATTTTTGAGATGATAAATACTCTGCAAAACATTTGTCACCCTCAGACAGACACTAGCCATCTGGTCCTGCCAACTAAATGCCACGTCGATGTGCAAGCCTAGATGTTTTACATTTACTGATGTAAATAACTAGGTTATTAAATATTATAGGTGGTAGACTATCAAAGTCAACTCAGCTCATCATGCAAGAACTACCTATGATGATGGCAGGGCACTTAGCAGGGTTGACAGTGACACCAAACCTATTCGATCAGTTTTTTATAAACTCTAAGTCCAAATTCAATTTGTTAATAGCTTCTGACTAACTATGTTACTGAATGTTCTTAAAGCACAGTATTCCCCACACACAGAAGTACACAGATACTGATCTGATACACGGTAACCATGAAGACATGTAATTTGATAAAAAAGGTTATATACCTGGTTCAATCTCTTCCTAACATCATGATCACAACTGTGTAGTGTGCCATCAGGATCTCTGAAATAAACACATTCATTATTTTAAGGTGTATAAGTAGAATGTTTGTTATATGGTTCACCAATAGTTCTATCATATAAAACAATTAAAATTTAATTTAAAGTAGTACCTTGCAACTATAACTCTGTGCTCATTGGCCACACCAAATGTGATGTCAGTGAATAAATATTTAGCGGTGTCATATCCAACGAGGGCTGGGTCTTTGGACAGAACATCATCTATGTGTTGCTGGATCTAATGGTGACAAAGAATATAATATATAAATAGTTTTAACACATTTAAATGAATATGTAATGCCTTATCTAACTCCTATCCTGAGTCCCACAAGGAAAAGAAAATAATAGTATGTATTTATACTGCCCTACTAAGCGCGAAAGGGGTATCTCAAACAAAATCGTAATATTTATTTTTATATCATCAGATAGCTTTAAAAAATACGCATCTAATGAACTAACCCTTTTAGTGCTATCTTGTTGAAAACATATAAAAATATCCTTAAGAAAGATTTCTCTATCTCAGTTTTACCTTAAATCACTAAGTATATTAGAGGTATGTCAATATTACGTAGGCAAAACAACAATTTTTCGAAGCCGTTAAGCGGCAAATATGTATAATGCGTGAATTACCATTATAACGTTTAGTTTTTGAATACTTACTTCATCCGCAAATCATTTTACTGTATGAGATACGGTTGCAGCGGCAAATTAAAATGGCTCTTATTGTTTGATTGATACGATTGGGTTTCTAATACATTTACCCTTACTGTTGACAATTTCGTGTCATAACTTGTTTGTTTTCGTTGCAAAGAGGTCATAATCTTGATATTCCTGTGTTAAATTAGTAAAAATCTGTGAATTCATTGTCCAGTGGTGTAATTTCGTATTTTGACCATCAGGTAAGTTCTATTAAATATATAATTACTAAGCGGTGTAGCAGTATCTCATGAAAAAGGTATATCCATATACATTTTTGATATTTTAACTATTGTAGTAACAAATAGATCCAATATAGTATATTAATTCTATTTAATAAGCAAAAAAGTCATAATATAACGTAAAAAAAGGTATTTTTACAAAACTTCAATTATCTCGAAACTCGTTTTCATTAAGTTACGGCTTTTGCACTTAGTTGGGCAGTATACTACTAAGCAGATCTAACACACAGTAATACAACGACTGATAATGAAATCCTAAGTTGAAATGTCTGATCTAGGCCAAGGGTGATTTTCTGACAAGAGATACCCAGTAGTCTACTGGAATCTGGAGATGACTATAAACCTCTGCCTTGGAGACTCTTGGTGCTGCACTTCATCTCTTCCCGATTGTGCCAGAACCATCCCATGGATTTTGAAAGTTAGAGGGAAATAGAAACTGTTCCTGTGCTAACTAACGTAACTAAATGGTTGTATTGCTGCCTGTGTATAAACTCAGGCAGCAATACAACCATTTAGTTGAGCGTCAAACAAGTGCATAAATATAATAAATAAATATCAAAAAATCTGTAGGTATAAGATACTACTTACCTTCACAACAGGAGGCATTTGTAACAATCTATCAGCCCTCTCATTAGCTTTAGTCATTTCTTCTTCAAGTTCTTCATTTGTTAAGAATTTATACGTCGGAGTTTTTAGAATATTTAAACCTTGATTGGTCCTTTTCCGAAATACTTTGTTGAAATCAGGTCGAGTCAAGCGTTTTAGTAAAACTTGAACATTTGACGAAAAGAACTTCGGAGCTGGATCTTGCTCTCCATCTGTTAATATAGTACCTATGTAACATTTGTGGATTTACTTGGAATTCATTGAATCTTGTGAATAAGTAACTTACCGTACAGAGAGGGAACTAAGCTCAATTTACGGCACGAAATCACTAGTGTTTGAGCATCACTAATACATTTTTTTGCACTATTACACGCTACTTTTCCAAATAGAAGCGACATTCTTTATCGCTTTTGGTTGATGTTGTATTTCAAATATATTTCTTTTAATAACCTACTCTATTAGGTACCGAAATGTTTATCGAAGAGGTTATTATTTTTAGTATTTTTTAGTTTCTTGCTATTTGACATTTGAAGGAAATCTGAATAGTGATCTTTTGGACCAATGGCCGAGGCCGAATACACCAATATTCCAATATTTTTTTCGTGTTCTTTATTTATCGGCAATCAGTCGGTAGATTATGGCTCGATGATGTTTCATAATTTTTCACTGATCACCAATGAGAATACAACTTATCCTTGGGGCCTAGAACGAATGTCTGCCTTGTTTTGCAGCTCTAGGATGTTGTGACTTGTGTGTGACGCTTCAGCCGTGACGTGCTAATTTATAGGGATGATGCATTAGCTTCTTCATAAGACTCTCTGATATGAATCGGAATTCCTCTTCACTGTTTTCACCGACAGATGTTGATGTAGGTACACTTCACTGTTGGTAATATACCACGCACGGTTCATTTCCCAGTGATCTGAAGATTTTATTTTGTACAGAGTATGACATTAATATTTGAGGCACTGGCGCTACCCCACAATCGAATGCCATACATGTCACATAAGCTGACTTACCGGCAATTGCCTCAATCCATTTCAGCAGCTACCCTTTATCTTGGAACCCAAGTTGGAGTACTTCTGATGTTATATTTGGGTCTTCTTAATACGCTAATACGTCGGTAACATCAGTGATGGTGCCGTAGGGAGACCAGAGGCTGTCGGTAGATCAGCTGTGTATAAAGAGTATAAGACAGGCAGGTCTCAAGATACACCCTTGTGGCACTCTCGCCTTTAGGTAAAATATTATTAAGAAAGGGAAGACAACAAATTACAACCGGAAGTGGAAGACCTCGTCGAACGTTCTCTGACCAAATCGGAGACGTTCTCAAGAAAGGGCAGGTCAGAAGTATCCTAAACCAGCGAGCATGTATGAAGAATTGTGCAAAGATCGTGACAAATGGAAATCCGTTCTCTGGCTACCCCTCTGTGAAACAGGCGTGAGTCTATGTATGTGAGTATTATTGAGAAAGACATTGTGGGGGAGATTTAATTTATTTTTGTATAGCAAGCCATTTGTCTAGCATTTGTGTGGCCATATTCTGCTCAGTAAAACCCTTTCAAACATTTTGGACTGTACGGACAGCAGGCTCATGGGACTCAATAAAATTATGATTCTTCGTGTTGAGGTTTTCCATATTTAAAGATTATTTAAGATTTCTTAATGTTTTAAGACCTCTTGTGGTGAGACTGGCTTTCGTGGAGTGGAGAGTGCTCAATCTGGAAATCAGCGTGAAAAACAATCTATGTACTTCTTGACTTGAAACGAGGCATCATGTCTTGATGTCTCGTTTGGTCCAAATACTGTCAATACCAGTGGATTAGAACAGCTGCTTGGCAAATGGTCTTGCTTTATGCTGACGTATTTGTCTTTACACATTCATCTTCATTGAATTTGGATTCTTGATAAGAGCTTCGATGAAACAGTCAGCAATAGTTTTTAGATGCAGGAACAAAAATCAAAAGACATATTTGATATTACTTTCAAATGTGTCTTTTGATTTTTGTTCCTGCATCTAAAAACGATTACTGCGAAAATATTTCATATATACTAATAGTCATCAATGATCATAAGAATTCTCAAAAGGTTAAATACCAAATGCTATAATCCTAACACTTAAAAAAAGTTATTTTGTCAAAATATCATTAATCTGTTTTTGTCATAATTCATTTGTGATTATTGCGTGAACTTTTTGAATTAGCTTATATTTATGAAAAGAAAACGTAAAATTAACGAATAAGCAGTAAATGTTGTTATTATGGCAAAAAGGAGAGCGGGAGTTAATGATATCATTTACGAATTGGATAATGAGGACATCGAACTTAGCAGTGACGAAGAGGTTACAGAACCAAAAATAAGTCGTACAGAGGGCGTAAATAATGAAATTTGTGCCCAAAATGACAAACAACCAAATACTAACTCCATTCAGATCATTGCCGTTGATAATATATGCGAAGAAGTTACTAATAAACAGTCACCAGTTACAATACACAATGGAGGGAAAACTACCGACAACGATGTTGTAAATGCCTCTCAAAAAAGTAATAAATCTGTACAGAACGAGGACGAAGTTGATTGTGTTAAGAAAATAGCAACTGATTGTACAAAAACAACAATATTGAACGAGGATATTGTTATTGATTCCCCAGGTAATAGTGATTTGGGCGTCGAAGGATGCGAGAATAGGGTGCCTTTAATCACTGTGCGATTTAGAGATAAAAGAATGGCAAATAAGTATAAAGAAGAGATAAAAGCATTTATGTTGAAATTGATTAAACTCCATGAAGGGGAAAATTTGGTGTCAGACAATGAGACTGATTTGGAACTAGACATTTGGCCAGAAGACTTGAATGATGTTGAAATTGGAGCTAGGAAGGTTGTTGAGGGGAAGAAGGTGGAGAATAATTTGTTTTTTGTTGACACTGACCCATGTGACACAAACACAATAGATGATATACCCAGATATCGTCAGGTAAGTACCTTTATCTAAAACTAAATGTAGAAAACATACAAATTTTACAAATTTACACTGTGTAGTTGTATAATTTATTTCTGATTATAACACTTATTTAACTAATAAGAACTTTACACTTAGGACTTCAATATACAATATGTAACTTAATTAACTCACATTCTGAAAATAGTTTGTTTAGGAACATTTATTGAATTGATTTGTATCATTTTTAATATTGGTTATTTTTTATTCAAAAATAAAACTATGCAAATTGTTGTCATATTAACCCTGTACAGTCAAAACAAATTTTAATGGACCGTATGTCGAAGTAATAAGACTTTTAAATTGCAGTTTTATTTGTATTCATAGAAATTCCATCATTCAATACAAAAAGAAAAATAAACTTTATTCCAAGAAACTAATTTGGTAAATAACCATGCATATACATGATAAATAAAAAATTCAGTGCATGTATTATGATTACAACATAATATTCTAATTGGGGTGTTTGAGGATGTGTGTAAATTACGTTACAAGTTGTATGATAATAGGACACAAAAAGTTTTTTTTATTTTAACTTGACTTGCAACTGGTTTCTAGTCAATTGTTTTATTCGATAGACAGCTTGAGCCCCTGCTTGCCTGTAGTCTGGTGAAGCAGGAAACCCTCCTAGGCTAACTGTAAATGTAATATTAAATAAAGTTATTAATCCATCACATACTACTTTTTACCCTTAATATCAATTAACTAAATTATTTTCAGGCATCAACACTCATATCAAACATCCCAGATAAAGAGCAGACCCCACCCCCTATGAGGCGAGGACCAATCTGCTTTAACTGTGGTGAAAATCATCAGCTTAGAGACTGCACTATGCCCAGGAATAATGCTAGGATAGCAGAGAACAGGAAGAACATGGGCACACGAGTTGGGTGTGTAATATATAACTTTTTTGTACATTACTTTTTTGCCGAGAACTACCCTTTTCCTAACTGACTTTTGTTCTCAGCAAGTAGCATATATCACATAATTTTGCTAAGAACAAAAGTTAGTTCTGAGCATAAACAATATCTTTTTTATGTTCAGAACTGACCTTTTCCTAACTAACTTTTGTTCTCACCAAAAGTTATGTGATGCTACTTATTTTAATTATGTGCTGATTTGGAGATTCTTGGTGGTTAGCTTGTCTTGCATGTCAATATTAAGGTAAGGTTTACCTTACCTCAATATCCGTTAGATGATGATCCATTAATGTCAAAAAAAAACATGCATAGGAAGGTGAAAGCTTCTGTATTTGTGGACTGTTTAAATTCAGCATTGTAATTAGCACTATAAATATATGAAATATTGTGAACCTACATCATATTCATAAAATATTATATTACAAAATTCTTTAATTCAAGCAAAGGTCAATAATGGCACTATTTTAAACCAGAGAGGGTCCCAGTCATCATTAATTAGGCATAAAGGTGGTGGCAGATATGGTCTTATTATTAAAAAGGTTTTTCTTGGGCAAAACTGACTGACTGAATAACAGGATAAGATTCTGAAAGCATGTGGCCCATTATCTATGTAGCATGTCACATTTTCAGGGTTTAATAGGACAAAATCCTATACCAAAAGTATTCATTCAAACTAGATATGCTAACTGTAATAATTACAAAAGATTGGGAAGTCGGTGTGGTTGGTAAATGCTTGCCTTTCATGCCTCAGGTTGTGGGGTCGATTCCCACCCAGGACAGATATTTGTGTGCATGTCTGTTTGTCCTGAGACTGGGTGTAATTATCTATATAAGTATGTATTTATAAATAGTACAAAAGATTGTGAAGGGTCGAAGTGCAGTAAATAAGTACACTCCAACCAAGATAAGATATATTTACAAAAGAAGTGTTATAAATTGAATGTGAATGTTTTATTGCCTCAGAACTTTTTGATTTAATAGGTGTCAAAGGCCTACATAACAGCCAAACAATGTAAAAGCAAGATATTAAAAATAATCGAAAACAAAGCAAAAGAAGACGAAAAAAGCAAGCCCAGAGTATTTTTGTGGCTTTCTTCTCCGGGTCGTCCACCTAGGTAGCTAGAGAAAGCCGCAGGTTAGCTAGGGTAGGTTCCTCAGTGGTGAAAATCACTTTGGTCCCTTAACGCATGGTCAGTGATCTCGTGCAAGTGATCACACCCTTATTTAGAATTCTGTCTTTTTGCTTCAGCGGCCCCCTGAGCTGTGGCCCGAAACCCAAAAGGGTGCCCTTAAGTATTAGTCTCTTAAATTAAGCTACTAGTTAAGAGCCATCTTGCCAACTACTTGTTGCCTTCAATTCTTTAATTTTAATATAGTGGAACTAAATGTCAAAATAATTGCTTAGTAACTTGTTATTTATTTAATGATTCAAAATAAATATATATGTGATAAGACAGACGCATGATGAAAATTAAAAAAAAAAAAAAAAAAATAAATTCTTATATACTATATTCTTCTATGTTTATGTAATGCATTGTGAACTTATAACTAACTCAAGTCATTTATGCTGTTAAAATATTACATTTGTGTGGAATCGTCAATTTTTTTTACCCTACTGTGCAGTGCATGTCATGGCTGGTAGTGAGAAACACTGCCAGAAAACTCAGTAGGAATCCTTTATTAAAATATTTATTTCTTAATATAAAATTACATTGTATGTACTTAAATGTGTTAATCTAGAGTGACTACTCAATCCCATGTCACTGACAAGTACAAGTATATGTTTGCTCTGAGGTTAATACCCAAGTGCTGAATAAATTTCATTATTTCATTTCATCAGTTATCTGGTTTTTATGATAGAAGCTCTGCTTAGTTTGGAATCAGATTGACATGTGTGAATAATTTCCCATAATTTATTATTATTACAAAATTAATTATTATTTTTTAGATGTAATTCTTTTTTGTCAGATTAAAATTAAAATATTCTGAATTCTCATAAACTATACATACTAAAATTATGTATTGAAGTCTTACTTGTCATAATTTCAGACGTTACCATGTTGAGGATGAACAAAAGTATGGGCACTTCATCCCAGGCAGAATATCAGGCCAGTTGCGTCACGCCCTAGGGCTCAAGAGAAACGAATTGCCGCTATATATATATCGCATGCGGCTACAAGGCTACCCTCCTGGCTGGCTGGAGGAGGCAAGGATATCACACTCTGGGATCTCCATGTTTGATTCAACGGTATGTGTTTAGCTGTTGACAGTGACAGGATGAACTAGAGTACAGTACTTGCACTGTAGCAATATGAATGTATGGTTGTGAACAAAATCCAGGTTGTGTGCTATTGTGCCTTGTTAAGTTAATTGAGCTGGCATGTATAATTTTTATTTTATACTAGCTGTGCCCGCGACTTCATCCGCGTGTTAATTAGTTGATTTAGTTTTTTAGTCAAATAAAATACTTTTTCTAAAATAAAAGTAGCCTAAGTTACGCCTTATTACATCAGCTACCTGCCAATAAAAGTCCCGTCAAAATCGGTCCAGCCATTTCAGAGATTAGCCGGAACAAACAGACAGACAGACAGACAAAAATTGTAAAAAATGTTATTTTGGTGTATGTACCGTATATATATTCATATTTATGTAGTAAAAACCGGCTATTTCAATATTACAAACAGACACTTCAATTTTATTTATTTGTATAGATTATAAAAGAATACCAAAGTATTAGTAATCGGCTGACATGATGATGATGATAAAAGTACTTTCAGAAATGTTGATAGGTAGTCATGGCAGATATTGAAAATACATACATACATAGACTCACGCCTGTCTCCCAGAGGGGTAGGCAGATACAACGGACTTCCATTGTCACGATCCTTCCACCCCTCTTTTGCTTTGTTTACTGACATTATATTCTTCATACATGCTCGGTTTAGGGTACTTCTGACCTGACCTTTCCTGAGTACGTCTCCGATTTGATCTACTTTTTTTTTATATTTGATTCTACGAGGTCTTCCCCTACCAGTGTACCATATACTGCAAATAGATGACACAAAATATAATATTTGTTACTAATAACCTGGTACCTAGTGCCAAGAAAACAGTGCGCACCTAATTCTTCACCAATGGAAATGTGTTATAGGATACTAGCAGTGCCCGCAGAGTTTGTTCCGCGTTATAAATATTTTTGTCCGTGCTAGTTTGTCCCGCGTAATACTTCGGGATAAATAAAAATTGTGATGATGAATCATATCCTATGACACTCCAAAATAACGTAGCTTTCCATTGGTGAAATAATTTTGAAAATCGGTTCCTTAGATCCAGAGATTACCCCTTACAATGTCACAAACTCACAACCTCACAAACGTTACCTCTTTATAATATTAGTATAGATAGAATTATTGTCATTCAAGGATATGCATTGATGATATTAAGAACAAGTTTTAACTTTGTTTTTACGCGCTTAATGACAGACGCGACACGAGGTCGGCTCGTCACCAACCGCCGCAAATTTCTCTTATCAGGCTGTATCGCTCTCACCTCGGTATGTTCAGCCACGAGAAGAATCTGTCAGACCAGGTGCTCTACCGGCTAAGTCGCTGAACTTCGATTTCTTAAATGGCGTTCAAATAAATAATGGTTAAAAATTACTTAATCAATCGTTAAATCGGCTTCCATGAGCACATGTGACGTCATAAATGGTCCAGAATCGATTGTCAACGTTGATGCCGATTTAACGATTGATTAAGTCATTTTTAACCTTTATTTATTTGAACGCCATTTAAGATATCGATGTTCGGCGACTTAGCCGGTAGAGCCCCAGTACTCTGTGAATGTTTGAATTATAGCCTATATTGTGTTATTCCGATATATAAGACATATACAAAGTTTAATTAGTATGCAAAGCTTCATCAATTGTTATTATTCTTATTTTATTGTTACTTAATAATAATATTATATAAATTAATTTTAATGAAGTCAGTGAATTACCGATTTTATCGAACCAATTATTTAAAGAAAAATATTAATTAATTCTCCCTCTTCTGATTTGTTTATATGTATGTTGTAATAATCCTTATTAAGCACTGCCCCACTTAGGATTATTTCCGTCCTCAGGCATTGTCTATACATATTATATGTATAGACAATGCCTGAGCTGCGAGCTGGCTTAGACAGTCGCCTTGCTGCTTCGTGTCGCGGGTTCGAGTCCCGCGCCGGACAACTATTGGTGTGAATAGTTGTTCTGAGTCTCGATGTAATTTGTGTCCGTCTATTATATGTTTGTAAAGTACCCCGCGACACAGGGATTAAATTCCCTAATGCGGGCGTTGTCTTTTTAAATAAGAATAATAAAATCGTAGGAAAGTCAACATTTTACATGGAATATTTTTTTTGAAGGATACTCGGGGCGTGATCTACAATCGATATCGAATACAAAAATATAGTTTTAGAATTTTTGTCTGTGTGTCTGTATGTATGTCCGGGCTAAATAAATTCAAAAAGTACTGCATGGATTTACTTAAAATTTTGCATGAATATTACTAAGAGATTGGGTCAACATATAGGCTACATATTATCACGCAATAACGTATGGGGGAAGTGCTGAGATAATTTAAAAAAATTAACGCGGGCACAGCTAGTATATAATAAATGCTTTCATTCTCAGGGTAACGCAATATTGGATCCCGAAGAGGAAGAGGGCGAGGTCTGTGAACCGGGCTCCAAGGATAAGTTCGACATCAAGAAGATTCTAGACTTCCCCGGATTCAACGTGAGCGCCAGTTCAAGATATATAGACGTAAGACACTTGATAATGACTTTATCTATTTGATAATAATTTGTATTGATACTTGATGAGTGAAGGGCCTTTTCCATTACGCGTATATTACCTTTGTTTCCTTACGTGGTCTTCGAAGGGATGGATGGACACAGCTCATGCTGTTCAATCGCGTGTGGGATATGGATCCTAGTACAAATATTTGTATATTTATAATTATATATGTATATATAAGACTTCTTTCTTGCCTTTGCCTTTCCATTTCTGTTGGGTTGTGTACTAGTCTAACCCAATACTGCCAATAGGCGAGGAACCATCAGATTATATAAGGTATTTTTTTTTTAGTTTTTTATCAATACATTAAATTTAATTACATAAATACAAACTCAGAACATACCACACAAACCATCGCGGGTTTAACAGACTTTTAACTTCTGATTATCTGTAAGGATTGTCATAGACGCTCTCATGAAAACTGGCACCATCGAATTAATGTACCACCCGAGGCACGAATATATGCAGCTCTTTCGCAGTCTACCTATTATATATTTCTTTGGAATGCGATACTGAGTTATCATCTACTACCTCAGTACTGGATACTTAATACTGAAGTAAAAAGTCTATTACAGTGTTATAGATATGGTCCTAAAAATTTTGAACTGTATCTACTCGTGATATACAACATGTAACGTAATTAACGCACACCCTCAAACACCCCAATTAGAATATTGTGTTGTAATCATATATTGAATTTTTAATTTAACATGTAGGTACATGCATTGTTATTTCAAAGTCAAAGTCAAGTTCTTTATTGTGGTACATAGGTAGTAGGGTGTTATTATACAATAATATTAATGTTCAGCTATGACCCGCCGTACTGGCATACAATAATAATAAAGTTATTCCGTCTACATATTATGATCATTAAAATATTCACTTAGACTATAATAACATTTACTAATTAAAAAGGTATATAATGTGTTTTTATATTTTTTTATGTCTCTTATATCTCTAATGGTCTTGGGTGTTTTATTATATATATCAGGGATCAGATAAAAAACACTTTTATGAAACAATGCTGTTTTGTGGTGTACACGCGTCATTTTATTTCTATGTCTAGCTCGATCACAAAAATTAAAAAGATCAATATTTGATTTCGCGAAGATGGCACATTCATAGATATACATGCATGGAAGGGGTAATATATTTAGCTCTTTGAAGTAGGGCTTGCAGGAATTAGTTGATTCAATATTAACTATTGATCGTATGCATCTTTTTTGGGCTTTGAAAGCTATATCTTTGTTTGTGGAGTTACCCCAGAACATTAAACCATACCTCAGGATAGAGGCAACGTAGCCATGGTACGCAGCCATTACTGCGGATTTTTCTGATATCTTGCTCAGTCTAAACAGAGCATATGACTGTTGATTTAGGCGCTTACATACATAATCAATATGGTTTTTCCAGTCTAATTTCCTGTCAATGTGTAGGCCTAAAAATTTGATATGTTCTATTTCTTTAATCGGTATATTTTGAAATGTCACATTAAGATCTGAGGTCATTTGATTTCTTTGTCTAAATTTCATAATATTGGTCTTGGTTAGGTTTAATTTTAAATTATTACAAGAAAGCCAGTTCGTTGCATTGGTCAAAAAAGCATCAATATCATCAGTAGCATTCGAATGGTTACCTATAAATAGAACTGTGCTGTCATCCGCAAATAACGTCATCTGGTGGCTAGTCGTTGATGGTAATTCGTTTATATAAACTAGGAAAAGTAGAGGGCCCAGCACGCTACCTTGCGGGACACCGAAACGAATATGTTTGTACTCGGACTGGTACGATAGCTCAGTCTTCAATACAGGGCATACTCTGTTTATTTGCGTCGCCTGATATCTATTTGTTAGATAAGATTTTACAAGATTTAATATGTTACCTCTTATGCCATATTTGTTTAATTTTTTTAGCAGAATTGTATGGTGAACACAATCAAAAGCCTTAGTTAGATCAAGATACATAGCTATAGCTGAACTGCGATTGTCCATATTAGTTATTACAGTTTTAATAAAATTATAAATTGCCATATTTACCGATTTTGTTTTACGAAAACCATACTGGTTAGGTGTGAAGATATTGTTTTTTTCGAAGAAGTTGTATAAAGACGAACTAATTACTTTTTCATAGATTTTTGAAAAGACTGGTATCAAGGCTATTGGTCTGTAGCAGTTAGCATCAGTGACATCACCCTTTTTAAATACCGGTTTTATTATGGTTAATTTCAATTTTTCTGGGAAGATACCATGTACTATGCTTAAATTTACAGTGTAGCTTAAAATTGGCGAAATTATATGTGATACATCCTTGATTATTTTTACTGTCACTTCATCATACCCAGTACTACCTACATTTTTTAAAGAACTAATTATTTTATATATATCGGTAGCCATTGTAGGATTAACAATTTTAATTGTCCTATTGATGTTAAAACTGGCATATCACCCAGTTCATTTTCACAATTAGCTACGTTAATGAAGTAATTATTAAACAATTCAACCATATCTTTAGGATCTGAAGTTATTTTGCCATCGTGTTTAATAGTATGAATATTCTCTTTTAAATTAGTAGTTTTGTTTCCATTTATGACTTGCCACATGGCTTTAGATTTGTTTGTAGATGTTTTAACATAATGACTATTTTGAGATTTCTGTGTCAGATTTAAAATAGTTTTATATCTTCTTGTATACGTTTTAAACTTATTTTTATTAGTATCTGAAGGCATCTGTCTATAAGCCCACAAAAGTTCCCTTCTGCGTTTACTGCACAACTTTATGCCTCGCGAGATCCATCTCGGTCTTTTATTAACCATTTTTTTAACTTTAACGCGGGGAAAACATAAGTTATAAAACATTATAAAGGTGTCATGAAAACGGGAAAATGCACAATTAGGATCACTTGTTTCATAGACATCACTAAAACTCAGGCTACTAAGGCACTCCACAAACTTAGTCCTATTCTCTTTAGAGTAGTCTCGTATATATGCGTACCAGTACTGTAGAGAGCAGCTTTTTTTAACCGGACATTTAAGGATTTGAGCCGTATGATCAGAAAGAGCAAACTCTACTAAATCTCCCTTACATCCTTTAATATTATGGGCTATGTTATCTATGCATGTGCCACTGATCAAGCGTGTTGGTGAGTTAAATTGAAAATATAGATTATAAAACGCAAGAGAATTTATGAATTCGGCAGATACTTTATTCTGCTTGAGTATGTCTATGTTGAAGTCTCCTGTAATTATGATTTTTTTGTCTTTTAATCTATATTTATTCAGTATACTGTGGAGTGTTTGAAAGAATATGTCATAAGCTCGAGAACTATTTATTGGGACTCTATAGAGACAAAAAATTAATATGCTGTGTTGTAATAGTTCGATTCCCGAACATTCAATTACATTAGGTACTGATAATGACATGATATCATCAAGTGTTTTGTACATATGTATATTTTTCACTAAGATACAGGAACCCCCACTTCTACTATTTCTGCAAAAAGCTGTCGCTAATTTATAGGATGGGATTTTTAATCGAGACATATCATCCGCAATCATATTATGTTCTGTGATACATAAGACATCAATAGATTCAGAGGTTAATTCGTTCAGACATACAGTGAACATATCTGATTTATTTATTAGTCCTGCGATGTTTTGATGGAGAACATAAATATAATTATACACGAAATAAGTTACAGTTGATATTCTTATCATTATTATGATTACAAGCAGTATTATCAATCTCTACATTATTTTTAGATTGATCTTGTTGGTGGTCTGAGAGGGTTAATACATTATGTCTTAGTTCTAATTTTAATTCTAAATTATCAGCGTATTTTATTACAGTTTTCCGAAGATTATCAAAAATGTTTTTCATCCCGTTATTATTAAGTATACCAGACCATGAGAACATCGAGTAATCACACGTTAAATTAAGATTTGAATCTAATATAATTGCATATTTATAAGTTTGTACATCTTGAACAAGCATGGTATTAAACGTTTCAACTCTCCAGTTATACATTGTAGAGAAGTTACTTTGTTTGTACGTGGGTAAACATAGTATAATATTAGTAAAAGTTATATCTATTAATGTCTTTCGTAGGTTAGTAATCAAATTCAAGTAGTCACTAGTTTTTTCAAAATCGTCAGAACCAATTATAATTATACAGAAGTCCTTTAAGGTATAATTAGTTAGTTTAGACCTTAGATTAGTAATAGTGTTCATTAGTCCACAATTCGGTATAATATAATGACATAAACTATAGTTATTAAAAGTATTTTCAGCTATGGATAATATGTTGTTGGTTTTGTTACTGCTTATTATACATAGCTTGCCTTTATCTTGATGCAGCTTTTTTGTGTCACGTAAAATACATGGGTGATTATTCGTTGTAGTTTGAAGGGTATTTTTCCAATCAGTTGATTCCAGAACTGTATCTCTTGAACCTTCGTAAGAAGGAAAGGAATAATATTTAAATTCGACATTATTCTCTCGGGACTCTTCATGTAATTGAACTTTCGGTGAAGTCTCGTCAGTGATTTGTGTAGATACTACTGATGATGGAAGGTTATCGCTCATATGCTTTAATGATTCATTTAGTTGCCGCGATTTTAGAAGTAGGGGAGAAGTGGCATGAAGGAGCCAGGTTTTGAAAGAGCCACTTGCGTTATTTCGTTAATTTACGAACGGATTTGGGGAGTGAATTTATTTTTAGGTGGCAACACTGATTTCCCGTCACCCATAAACATTTGACAGTTCGCCGACACCAACGGCCGCCGGTTCGTCAAGTCGAAGTTTTTGGGTCTAAAAAGTAAGTATTTTTTTTCATTTAAGTTGTTTTTTGGTATTTTATTGTAAACAAATGTGGGTACATGGATTATAGATTGAGGTACTGCATATATTTAGCCTTACAGCTGCGTAAAAAATTTAAAGAGAAAGTTTTATTAATGTTGTGATTATGAAGATTATATTTTTTTAAAGAATAGGCTATGAAAGAGCCGGTAAATTTTTAAGTTCTTAAAGATTTAACTGTTGTTTTTGATAGGTGATTATATTTGTTATTTTGTGTATATTTCGAGATTTTTATTAATAAATAATTATTCGTCACTAATAAATAGGTATTGACTGAATAATATGTTAAGATTAAAGCGTTTGTTAGAATGACTCATAGTGATTGATAGTATTA
The DNA here is from genome assembly GCA_951640165.1 of Pseudoips prasinana. NCBI lineage: Eukaryota > Metazoa > Arthropoda > Insecta > Lepidoptera > Nolidae > Pseudoips > Pseudoips prasinana. The sequence continues at coordinate 8,748,569 of OX621241.1, read as the reverse complement.
AAAAAAACTTTAAAAAGTCATTAGTTTTAAAACAAATATTTGTTAGAATTGTCTTTTTGTTATTTTTTAATAAGGAAATAATTATTTTTTTTCATAGTTATTGCAATTACATTATTATAATACAGACTGGCTCTTTCATAACATTTAGTGGCTCTTTCAATACCTGAATGTTATGAAAGAGCCAAAACACACATTTTTTTAAAATGATTATTTCACTTATTTCATTGTTGCTTTTAAGGTGTTTTTGTGTGAAATTACCTACTTTAATAAATAAACAATAATTAGAGGAAAAAATATCATCATTTCATTCATTTTAAGTATATTTTCTAGCTCTGTTAAGTAAACTGGCTCTTTCATGCCACTTCTCCCATAAATGCTCGTCCGCCAGTGTTGAGATTCTCGATTCTTTACGCCGCCTGCTAGATATCGGAGTTCTCGCATTGTTGTCGTCAAAGTTTACTTTTTTGTAGTTGTTTATTATCATATAACATTTTTTTAGTTCAGCCTTTAAATTTGTCACCTCAGAGTTAAGATTATCTATTTCATTATTCGCTATGATGAGGTCGGTTTTTAGTTTTTTTAATTCAAAACTATCTTCATCAATTGATACATTTGGTTCACTCAACATGGTCATGTCATTCATTGGCGGTGACTTCATATTTGAGACATCGAACATAGAACAGCAACGTTTAATGTCAGGTCTTCTTAACGTTACGTTATCTTCCATTTTAAATGGTATGGCAGTAATTGAAATTTTATAAAAAGACTGATTAAATAATAAATATAATTTAAGATCTTTTTGTGGTTTAGCGGGATTTGATCCTCCGACGTTAGGACGACCGGTAGATGCGTTAGCCACTAGGACAACGCTCTTGTTATTCTGCGAGCGAAATAGGCGACCATTTACTTGCTATATTTAAAGCGGTGTGATGTAGGTAGGTATGACCTTGACTAACTGGTTCGGCCGTTCACCTTTGCAATTAGCACTTGCAAGTCACTGCACTTTCTAATATTAATTTTTGTTTAGATTTTCGTTAGTAACACTTATTTAGTGATTTTACTGCTTTGGTTTATTAACACATTTGTTTTTATTTATATTGCACATAGTAGTATAAGTTTTAGTGAATTTTAGAGCATTATTCTAGTTTTGGAATTAAATAAATAGGAGCAATCTGTCACACAACCGTTCGGCACGCGGGGTGGCGGGGGAACTTTACTAAATTAGTTTTTGGAATAAAGTTTATTTTTCTTTATTTTGTATTGAATGATGGAATTTGGATGAATACAAATAAAACTGCGATTTTTAAAGTCTTATTACTTTGACTTATGGTCCATTTCAATTTGTTTTGACTGTACAGGGTTAATATGACAATAATTTCCGTAGTTTTAATTATTTTCGGAATAAAAAAATACCTATATTAAAAATGATATAAATCGATTCTGAAAAAACTATTTTCAGGATTTGCGTTAATTAAGTTACATGTTGTATATAGTGCTCATGTGCATAATTATATTTACTTAAAATATCATCACCCCATCTCATCTCGTGGGGGGCGTAGAAATCTACTGACGGAATATCAACCAGAGAGCGGGCAGCAGGTTTTTCTGTGAACTATGACCATCAAACTGCGATTGCCAACCCGTCTGCCAAGCGTGGCGATTATGGCATATCCCTACATTCTTTGAGCTGGCTTTGTCCAGCAGTGCAAAGTGCGACTGACATGCTGATATGTGACAAAATACACTCAGCTAATCGGGAGTGGATAGTTATGTCGTCATTTACGTCTATCTATCCCAAATGTCCATTAAAGTACCATCCAGATTATCAATTCATACTTAAAATTTACAAAATGGTGCCTGAATAACGTGGAATACCGTTAAATAAATTAGAATGTTGTTTTTTTAGTCGGGACTAGTCCCTCCCTCTTACACACCACTGAAACTCCTGTAAGCCAGGAGCAACAGTGGTACACAATGAAATGACACTGAGTGGTGAGGCTCAGGCATGTCCCGGGGAATCGCTTTAACTGTCTTGGATCCCGCAACGAATTTAATCAGAAATAATTAAAAGGAGGAGTTAGAAAATGACTTAGTATGTTTATATGTAACAACTATATGATGATTTCTTAGTATATTATTAACTGTGTTCGCAGGAGAGCCACGAATATGGTTTGCCACCCATGTCGGAGCAAGACAGCAAGATGAACATGCTGCAGTTCTTGGCCCCTAATGCGATGAAGGCGTACAAGCGCAAGAAGCTCACCATCTTCCCCTCGGCTTCCGCCAACACCACGCTCGTGGGTCAGGCAGAGATGGAACTGGATAGTGGCGATGGTGAGAATGATACTTCCGATTCTTGCCAGGCTAAAGAAACCGTCCATTTTACCTAGGGTAAAGTTAAGAAACCGTTAATTTTAGCTAGCTTAAAGGAACCGTCCATTTTACCTAGGGTAAAGTTAAGAAACCGTTAATTTTAGCTAGCTTAAAGGAACCGTCCATTTTACCTAGGGTAAGCCTGATAAGAAACCCTCAATTTTAACTATATATGCTTAACTCTCTTGTTACTAGAGTATAATTCAGATACAGAAAATAATTGCATTTTTTATAGTAATATTAAATCAGCTAAATAACATAACAATATACACACATCAACAAAGTCTAGGGATACGTTATTTTGAAATCAAACATGGCTTTATTGTTTAAAACCTATTTAGTTTCCTTAAAAAGTTTATTTACAGATTTAAACCTTGTCTATTCTTTATTAAAATTTAAAAATTAAAATGAGAAACAAATGAAAACACGCAAAGCACAGCGCAATCTTGAGTTGTATCTAATTTCAAGAAGTTGCATTAAAATTTTTTTTGCGTGTTAATTGAAGAAAACCTGATAAATTGTTTTATTTTCTTTTCTCAATTGGTTGTGTAAGCTTTTTAGCGTCATGCCACGCCATCATTTGAGTCGAGATGAAATGTTACGGGCAGTTGGCATGTTACAAAACGGTGCTATTCAACGCGTCGTTGCTGAGTCTCTGGGCACAAGCCAAAATGTGGTATCCAGGCTGTGGTCACGTTATCGCGCTACTGGAGATGTGGCAGAACGGCACACAGGTAGATATCGTGTTACCACTCAGAGACAGGATCGATTTCTCCAAATGACCGCCAGAAGACTACCCAATATCACAGCGATGCAACTAGTGCAAAGGCTCCAGGAGGGTCAGCAGCTGCTGGTGAGCGACCAAACCGTGCGAAGGAGGCTGCATGAAGTTGGTCTTCATGCTCGCAGACCGCTACGAGTCCCAGCGCTGCGACGTGGCAATCGCGGTAGGCGACTTTTATGGGCTCAAGAACATTTGACATGGAGTGATCAACAATGGTCATTGGTGCTGTTCACTGATGAGTCCCGCTATGGATTTCATCCAGATTCGAGACGAACACGCGTTTGGAGAACTCCAGGCAGGGTCAGCCGTCTCCGACATCCACAGGAGGTCCACTCTTACCAAGGCGGGACAATTATGGTGTGGGCAGGAATACGAATCGGCGGACGAACCCAACTCATTTGGATTCAGGGCAGCATGACTGCCCATAGATACCGTGAGGAGGTAGTAGAACGTGTCATTGTCCCGCTCAGGGCCCTAACGGGGCAAGAATTTCAGCTCATGCATGACAATGCACCTTCCCATACAGCGCGGCTGGTGAGGGCCGCCCTTCGAGAACACGATGTTCAGGTATTAGATTGGCCTCCACAGTCGCCAGACTTAAACCCAATTGAACACGCCTGGGACATGTTACAGCGAAGAGCATTGAGGGATTTTCCGCCCAACTTGACAACAGAAGAACAACTTTTCGAACATTTAAAAAGAACTTGGGACTGCATACCCCAGCAAGACATTGACACCTTAATTTTAAGTATGGAAAATCGTTGCCGCTGTGTGATTAATGTTAGAGGAGGAAATACCGATTACTGATTATCAGATTTGGTAAGATTTTTATTCATTTAATTCGATTGAATAATTTTATAAGAATAAAATGTTTTTGTTCACTCAGTAATTTTCTATGGCTTAATTAATTTAAGACTTTTATTAATTAGAAAAACAAAATCGCATCGTGTTGTTAATGTTTAAATATCGGCCATGAAATTATCTTTAATTCTTCCATTTACAGTCATAACAAAATGTTTATAGTTTTCTAGATAATCAATGAAATGTTCAATATCCCTAGATTGTGTTGATGTGTGTATATAATAAATACTTAAATGAAAAATTACCAAGACTGTATGTAATAGCCACGGTTTAATATCAAACCAACAATATTAAGAATGATAATAATTATTGAGAAACATTTCTATCTTTTTAATAGAAATAGCAGAATTTCCATCCAACCCGCCGCTGCCGGACGAGGCTCCGCCACCTCCGCCGCCGCCGCCTGCCTCTCCTCCACCACCGCCGCCTGCCTCTCCTCCGCCACCTCCTCCAGCTTCACCCCCTCCACTACCTCTTGGCTCCCCTCCTGAACCAGAAGAAGGAGAAGTTGCCGATAAGACTGATGATGATATCGAAGTCATTGAGGTCATCCGAGTTATGGATATTCCAGTGCCTGCAACAGAATTAATCACCATTGATGATGATGAGGTAAGAACTTTGAGTTGTTTTACTAGTTTCCTTGCAAAACCTTTTTCAGTACAAAGCGTTCGTCTCTGGAATGTGCTGCCAATACCAACTTGAGCTAAATCGCTTTGCGAAATATTTTTCATATTTCACAAAATGGGTTTTATCAGTTTATGGTTAGATATCAGTTTTTAAGTTTCCTGCACTATTTAATGCAATAAAACTGCTATCTAAACATAAAACTGATAAAATCCATTTTGTGAAATATGAAAAATATTTTCTATATAAGTAATATCTATTATTCAAATTAATGAGTAGATCAAGTTCTCCCGAACATTAAGTATAATTGTGTTTACAGGATAAGCCACAGAACAATGGACGCACCAGTCCAACACTTGACGATTTAGAAGAAAAGAAGCGCCTGTTACTAAGCGCACTTGACGGCAACATATCCATTAATGATAGCCAACTTGAAGAGAATAATGAAACAATGGGCGACAGTAATGATACACAAGAAAACGATGATAAAACAGTTGACAATCACGATAATACACAGGAAAATACTATCGAAGCAGATACTACAACAAATGGTAAAGATATTGAGGACAACGCTATTGAAAAGGCAAACGTGGAAACTAACCGTTTAGAAGTTAAATCCGTAGAATCTGAAGTTACAGAAAAGTTTGATACTATAGAAGCGATGGAAGAACCGTCATCATCAAACAATTCACAAGACGGTGAAATGAGTAAAGTCGGTCCAATGACACCTGAAAATAAAACTGGACATGTGAAAGGCACAGATTATGGTACTCCAGTCATGAACATCGCTTCTCCATACCTCAACCTCCCCTCAGACACCAACTTCGCCAAAAACATCTGTGATGTTATCAACTTCGAGAACCTACCAAACTCGACAGGAAAGTACAAAAAAATAAGTGTGTTACTAAGGAAAGTTAAAAGTGAAGTGGATAGGATACAAGAATCATGATATTGAATTTGCCTTTTAAGGCAAATGGACCATTAAAATATTTACAAGGCAGCAGTTTGTATATTGCATGGAATTGTTATAGTACATGAGACGATGTATTTTTATATACAAATTAGGATACTTAAATTTTTTATGGACGAAGAAATAAGTTTTAAAATCGATATTTTAAGTTACCGATATGTTTTGGTGTATTTTGTTCAATAATATACAGCTATTTTAAGACCACAGTTATGTGAATAAACAGTTTTTATAAAATATTAATGTGTCTATTTTATTACCGTTGATATATCATATTTTATGTGCCAATAAAGGTAGTCCTTCATTGGCACATAAAATATGATACCAACTGAAATCGACCCGCTTGACGACATGGCTATCTTAGTTATTTTGTTATCGACGATAGATGTCTATTCGTTTCGCATCGATAAATAGTACTTTCGTTTTTTTTTCAATGATAGAATTGTGAAGAATAGACATTGCTTTTTTTGGCTATATTTATTGGTATTTAATACCTAATGCCTCGAAAAATATAGGAACGCCGAAAAAAGTCTGTAAGTATAAAGAGTTTATAACCGAAAATTGGCATAAGGCTGAACAAACCAACGTGGGGTACGTTAGTTTGTTAAGCCTTATGCCAATTTGGCCGGTGAAGTGAATCTATAAAGCGACAATCAGATTGCGTGTGGAAAGTCTCGGTTCTATGAATTTATGAATCTGAGACAAATTGAAGATTTGGGGCTCAACCACAGATTAAGGTATTGGGTTCTAACTCAGGTTGGACCAAAATTATATGGGATAATTTGGTGTGTCTGCACTGGGACTGCGTCGTCAGTCCAAGGGCCTATGCATACCACCTTTTTTAAACGGGCCGTCGACGCGCGTCGACGGCGCGTTTTTATCCTACAAGGCAGTTTGTTATTGTTTGTATCGATACAAACGCGATGCTAACGCGCGTGTGTATCGATACAAACGCGATGCTAACTCGCGTGTGTATCACTACAAACGCGCGTCAACGGCGCGCTTAAAAAACGTGGTCTGCATAGGCCCTTAAGGTATAATGATTAGCCTTAGAAAATGAGGTACTTTGTTTAACTTAAAGTTCGTAGATTCAAAAACTGTGTGCGTCACGATTGCTCCGCCACGTTATCCAAACAGAAAAATAAATCGCTATATTTTTTGTCAAAATTAGTCAAAATCGAAAGGAACAAACCAAAACTTTGTCAAAGCAGAAATAAAGAAGTTACAGGGGTTTTAAGTTGGCCGCGCGAACGTAACGTGCACGATTGCGCGGCCATGGAGATCTCAGTAACTACTTGGGACAGTGATCTAAATCTTTTTGTTAATTGCACATTTCATTGGTCAACAATTGTCAAAAAAAGAATTATAAGACTAAGATCAATATTTCACGAAATATTCACCTTGGAAGTTATGGCCGCGCAATCGTGCACTTGATGTTTCTTTAATCTCGATTATTTCTTCAAAACTGAAGATATCATGCATTAAAACTGTTACTAGAAGAAAGGTTTTAATATGTCCAAAGTACTGAAAGCATTTAAAGCCACTAAAGTTTATTTAAACTGACGAAATCAAGGCATAACAAAAGTTACGTGGCCGCGCAATCGTAACGTTACTTTGAACGCTGATATCTCATTATCTATAATTGTTAAGATTTCGGTGTTAACATCCATTTATTCGCAATATTAACCTAATCAGATTTACATAGCGTTTTACCCTCAGGACAATTTTCTACGCGTGTAATAACAAAAATGATGATATCTCTTATAATGTTCGATTAGAGTGACCATAATTTCTGTTAAATATGGGGATATATTTGCTCTATTGGATGAAAATGTACCTGTTAGGAAGTAGTTAGGCCGCGCGGCCAACTTAAAACCCCTGTAACTTCTTTATTTCTGCTTTGACAAAGTTTTGGTTTGTTCCTTTCGATTTTGACTAATTTTGACAAAAAATATAGCGATTTCTTTTTCTGTTTGGATAACGTGGCGGAGCAATCGTGACGCACACCAAAAACTCACTGTAGCTCGGAATTCCACGTCCCCCGTCTCAGAGCTCATAAAACTGAATTCGGTCCTCTTTGCATTGTTGACGATTAGGTACCTACCTTCGAATTATAAAAGTAGCTGATCTGTTAGTTTAGTTTATAGTTTATTTATTCGTAAACAGGTTTACATGTCAGAATCTTAGTAACAAATTCATATAATATAAAATAACTCATAAATACATAATAATATAACACATTAAACAACAACAACGACGGTCACCATAGCCTAGTTGGTAGTGCTCCTGCCTACGAAGCTGGTGGTCCTGGGTTCGAATCCCGGTAAGTGCAAATATTTGTGTGATGAGCACGAATATTTGTTTCTGAGTCATGGATGTTTTCTATGTATATATGTATTTATCTATCTATATAAGTATGTATATCGTCGCCTGGTACCCATAGTACAAGCTTTGCTTAGTTTGGGGCTAGGATGATCTGTCTGACATTGTCCCCAGATATATTATTATTATTATATATTATTATTAATAATAAGTCAAAATAAAACATTTAAATGGAATAGGATGTCAGTAGGTATAACAATAAATATGAAATTCATCTTGTCATCTAATATAAGTAAATAGTAAAACAAGAAATAAGTAAAAATTATTAAATCGACAGATATTTACAGTAGTGAACAAGTTCAAGAATTAATTAGCCTTTTTATGTTTTAAAAATTCATCGAAGGAATAGAACGACTGTTCGATAAGCCATTTTTTCAATGTATCCTTATAGATTTATATTCGAGCTAAAGTTGTCGGGACAAGTTTATCTGGTAGGTTATTATAGACTGTTGGGCCCATTACGTGAGTCAGTTTGCTAGACTTTTCTAGACGATGCGGTACAGCGGCAAGCCTGTTAGCGCCACGGGTGCTGTATGCGTGAACGTCGCTGAGCTTCGTATACTGCTCTACGTTAGAGCGAACGTGAATTGCAACTTGCAGTACTACAATTCCAGTGAGTGTGATGATGCCAAGTTCATTGAAGTAAGGTCTCACAGATGTGTTTTAGGGTATTCCGATGAGAGCACGTACAGCGCGTTTTTGGAACCGAAATATGCGTTCCCATTCAGCCGAACGTCCCCATAATTCGGCCCCATACTGCAATAGCGAGTGAACAGTCGCGAAGTAGCACGCACGAGCGGCCTCAGCCGGCACGACTCGTGATACACGTTTTAGCGCAAAGCACGCACTACCCAGCTTGCCGCATAGTTTGTCTACGTGGTATGACCATGTCATGCACCTGTCAATTTCGAAACCTAGAAATGATGTAGATATAGATTGGTCTAGCATACAATTACCCATATACACTGATAGTGGTTGGTGTGATCGTCCTGATAGACAGAAGTGTAAGTAATGGGCTTTTTTAATGTTGAGAGTCAGACCATTTAAGTTGAACCACTCTGCAAGCTTGGACGCTGTGTAATTTATGTTTTGCTCTAAGCCTTCAAGAGATGTCGCCGTCACCATGGCCGCAACATCGTCGGCATACATATATATATCTGCCATGTTAGCAAATTCAGGTAGATCGTTGAGAAGTAGGGAGAATATTATGTTTGAAACAGATGATCCTTGGGCGACGCCTATTGTTGTTATCAGGGGTTCAGACATCGTATCTCCTCCGACTACTACTTGTGATCTGTTCCGCAACATGTCAGTCAATAAATCACACGCTTTTCCTGTAATGCCATAATATTGTAGCTTTTTTTTTTATTGCTGCATGGTCGGCCACGTCGAATGCTTTAGATAGGTCGCAGCATATCAGTGCTACCTGTTGTTTCCGCTCGCGGGCGGCCATGACACGTTGCACTACTTCCCGGGTAAGAGCTGTTGTCGACTTACCTTTGCGATATGCGTATTGGCGATCTGACAGGGCATTAGTTGACTCTAGGAAGGCGGTAAGTCTGGTACTGAGACCGTTTTCTAGTACTTTTGCTATCGCAGGAATTATTGTAATAGGTCTATAACCATCGATGCCGTCTCGCTTACCTTTTCCCTTAAAAATAGGCGACACCCTGCATTTTTTCAATGGTGCTGGATAAACCCCGTTTCTCAAGCACATATTGTATATACCTGCAAGAATGGGTGCTAGAGGCATGAGGCCGACTTTTAATATTTCCATCGAGAGTCCGTAGATGTCTTTTGTCGGTTTTGTGATTATGCGTTTGCTTACGATTTCGAATATCTCAGAGGTCGTGAACGGTTGCAGTCTTAGGGATCGGTCCGTGGGCCCCCCGGCTTTGCTAAGCATATGACCTAACCTCTCCACATCTGCGCTTGGTGCTCCGCATGTCGTGGCGGCACTTACGAACCGTTCGTTCATCGCATTTGCCGCTTGCTGGGAACATTTAAATGTATTACCATTCGGATCTTTTACGACGTCCGCAAAGTTAAGGTTAGGACCTTTTGTTTTTCCTCTTTCTTTGTTTACTATCCTCCACATCGTTTTTGAGGTGCAATTAGAGCTTGTCAACATGCTTTTATAGTAGTTACGTTTAGTGTGCATGATTAAATAATTATATTTCGTACATATTAAACTCGTCAATTTTTAATTGTAAATAAATGTCATCTGGAAATATAGCCTTCAATTTTGTAATATCAAAAATAATGTTTTTTAATGTCTCAATATCGGGTGTTACCCACGATGATTCAGCGCAGATACGCATGCTCTAGTTCTTCTGGTTCGCTGAAGTGCGGTCGGATAGTAGCAAGAATTTCGTACATTAACCTGTGGATTACCTCTTAGGCGGTCCGGCTGCATAAATATATTGCGTCACGCTCTCACAGATGCAATGGGTCTTAACGCATTACGACACTAAGTAGATTTTTCCACTTTCATATCTCATATCAAAATATTTACGAGCTTATTATACACGACTTTGTTCCTGCTCCGCGACCGCCCTTCAGTCTTGGTTAAGATTGACCGTTGAAGCCTATATAAACTGCCGTGCAATCACTAACCGCCGTAACAGAACAGCAGCTATTGAGGTAACTCACACTTTAAAACGGTTTTACAGAGTAGCAGTTACCAGGACACATGTGAATGTATATGGCCAAAAACATATCGCATAAATTATCGTTCGTATGTAGCAAAAGCATTTACCCTGGATTAGTAAAAGGTGCAAGTTCCAGTGTCACCGGACTTTATATTTATGAACCCCAGTTTTGAGTTACAGGTTTTACTTTTTTACCCTTTGGGTCAGCGCAGACAGAGAGGAGCGCAGCGGAGAGGATTTTATTAAGGCACTAGAAAATCAACTTTAGAACTATAGGAATAAAGTGCATATATGCTTGAACCTGACAAAATGCTCGCGCAGTCTCGCGCATTATAATGTTCAAGCATACATGCGCTTTATTTAAATAATTTTAAAGTTGATTTTCTTTTTTTTATTTAGTACCTTAATAAAATCATCTCCGCTGCACTCCTCTCTGTCTGCGCTGACCCTTTTAAGAACAAAACGTTAACCCTTTTTTAAAATGACTTGCTGTGCGATGAAGCAAATCCCATTACCATTAGTCGTTGACTGTTTTCGCTGGTTCCGATTTCCATCATTAGTCGCCAACGGGTTAATAATACAGCTATAAAAGGTATTTAATTCATATATAATAAAATAAAACAATCATTATCTCACAGTTATATTTATTTCTCTTGATATATAGAATCTCGATTGGTTTGGTGATAATAATAAAAAATTATAATAATTAATAATATTTGAAAATAATATTGCCCATCCCATGTCAAACGTGATATCTAAAACTAATGGAATATGCATTTAGACCAGAAAAATAAAAATAACATTTTAATTGGATTAAAAATAATCTCCTTTGTTATATGTTCGTAACGACAATGAGTATATTTCTTTTATTTTTCTAATCACGCTTTTAACTAAGTCTAAGAAAACAAAATGTGCGGTAAAATCAATAAAGTACAAAATAAAAATATGCGTAGAGGCATGTCAAGACGCTGAAATTCAATTTCAGTGGCGTAGAGTGGTATAATGCTAGTGGAAGCCACTATTAGGTACTTCCATAAGTTCAGACAATACCAACGTAGTACAACTTGCTGAATTAATTAAATCTTATGCGCGTAACACATATTAAGTGACGTATATAATAGTGGACAAGTGAGAATGCTAACAATAAGCTGACACTTGCCATCTATTAATAAAAAAGCAACACAAGAAAAATCTTGTTATAGATTCGCTAGAGTCAGCAAATTTTTATATATATAAAAACTCTGTCATCTATCGAACTTTATCAACTGCATAATCAAATATTCAATTCAATTTCAACATAATGTTATTCAGTACAAAGAAAGGACGTACTTAGTTTGTCATTAATATTTTTAGTTATTAATAATCAAAAGTAGTTTCATATTCATAAGTTAAATTTCAGATCTTTAAATTTGAGATATAATATTGCCCTTATTGTGATGCGATATTGTCACAAATACTTACATATGTACGTACAAGTGCAATTAATGAATATTAATCATTAAATTGTAGAATAAATGTTAAAAATTAAACACAACTGTTAAAACTAACTCGCTATCGAGCCGAATGAAAGTCAAAGAAAGAATATAGCACCAAATATGACGAATACGTTATTTTTTTAATAATATTATAAATAAGGTCATAAATAAGGAGTTAATATACTTTTTGAATTCAAAAACAATAACTGTTCATAAATACAGTCCGTCTTAAACTATATGGTTCCATATAAATTCAATGTTGTAGGTAAGGCAGCGGCAACTAATATTATGGAAATGTTCCAATGGTTTACAATTACCTTATATGTATATTATATACCTATACACAAGATCTTATACAACTACACGGTTGTGATGGCAATGGCATCGTCTGGGCAGAATACAGACTATAGAATAACCACGGCACGAAAGTTGAGCGTTGAAATCCCACAAATTTTTCCTTGCATTTCCCATTTTTTTTTGGAGACGGTTCCTAGGTTACCCTGTTGACAGTAGCTCCCAGAATCAATCGAAATCCTTGGGTATGGATGTGCATGACAAGCACAGCAAACAGTTAGTCAAAAAATCAATTATCGAAGATGTTGTCGATAATTCATTATTTGAGAGTGGCATTAAAGCAGATTGGGAACCGGTGCCTAAGACTAATTGGACCTTCAAGGGTCCAGATTATGTTCTAATTCTGCCTTGCTATATTGATTGTTATAAGATGTCCTCATGACATCGGAACTGACACCTCAACGTTTTCGATGGATATTCACAACAATGAATTTGAACAGATGTTCACTTAATGCGTGAATATTGTGTCATTTTCAAGTAATTTGACGCCACTAAACGACAGTTTACAGATGGTCAACGCTCAAAGATACGTGCCGTACGCTCTAACAATTACAATAACATCTCCAATACCACAATTACTTCGAAAACTTTTCTCACTTTCAGACTTGTGAATAAAAATTTCTCGCAGGTCACCAAAATTCCGCCTTGGAAGCGTCTTAGCATTCCGCACGTTCGTGAATTTCGCATTTTTTTATCCACCGCTCCACCCTGACGACGCCACTGGGTGTTGGGTCCCACAACGCGGTGCGGTACATTTTACTATATTTATAATACAATTACTGGAATTCATTGTTAGCGTGACCCCTCAAGTTGCGTCTCCATCGTCTATATTCTTGGAGGCGTGGGAGGCGCACCGTCGTGATCCTGAGGAATAAAAGAGAAATTTAAGAATATGCTACTGAACTTTGGATATCATCATAATTATCATATTAAAGACGTCCACTACTGGGTAAACCCCTTTAAATGGCAACGTTTTAGAAACTATATCAGGCTGATTATTTTAGTTATTTATCTATCGTATGGGCAGTGGGTAACCTAGTGTCAGAGTTGTTCTAGCCGCCCAGTAGGCCTCTGACATGGCTTAACGACTGTTGCTACATGGCTAATGGCTACAACCGAGACCGACAACTTAACATGCCCTCCAAAGCTCAGAAATGGAACCACTTTGGCGGTCACCCATCTATGGACTGACCGCAAGTCTAGTCACTTAACCTCGCCAATCATTTACGGACCGGTGAGAGCAATAATGAGAGAAATAATGCTATATAATTACTGGTTAATAAATATAAACCGAATTCAACTGTTCTTTTTGACAACCGATTGGAACAGAATTTATATGGCTGGACCATATAGATTTTAATAAAATATACGCCAAGAAATATTTTACGCCTCTCTTTGTCCTGGTTTGGCAAAAGCAGGTTTAATCTCATCATTAAAATTTACCAATAATTCACAGGTACGACGAACCGCGCATGAGTTACAATGTAAAACTTTGCATATTGTGTACATTATACATTAATGTATTACGCCCTAAATTCGAGGACTTGAATGACGTACACATTTTGTTACTAAGGTCAACCTTATTTACTCTATCATCCGATTGATGAATGTTATGCTTAACTTTTGTATGGAAATATACATGCTAGAAATCGCTTTTTCTAATTAGTTACTTACTCGTATATATATATTATGGGAGGGACACTGTTTCTTCGACTCGGTTCGATTAGCGAATCGAATTTACATTGAAGTGGACGCGTTACGCGATTATAATAATATTATTGTATTATTCTCTTAGTTACGGAGGTCAAGCGGAAACCGCTTCGTATTTTACAATCAGACGTATTACATGATAAGAACATAGAAGCACGTGGCAAGAGTTTCGTGTACGGTGTTCATAATAACAACAATGGCGACAAAGCATGAACACCGGTGGTACAGACGCCAGCACATCCAGCTACCCCAATCTGTCAAATTTCTTTTATTGATTTTCAACTTTATCACATATAGCTGAGCCCCGCGGTTTTACCCGCGTTAAATTTTATAAATTATCACAGCTCCTCCCCGTAGATGATAGCGTGATAATATGTAGCCTATATGTTGACCCGACCTCTTAGTAATATTCACGCAAAATTTTAAGTAAATCCATGCAGTACTTTTTGAGTTTAGCCCGGATATACATACAGACAAACAGACACACAGACAAAAATTCTAAAAACTATATTTTTGGCTTCGATATCGATTGTAGATCACGCCCCAAGTACTAAAGTAAAAATATTCAATGTACATTTTTGACTTTCCTACAATTTTATTATATGTATAGATTCATAAGGTTCACTTTCAATTGGGCAAATTTTACAGATTGGAGTAGCTTGATGTGCTGGCGTCTGTACATTACTGTGATGAGAAATTCACACAATTGTAGCGACCTTGCATGTTATTGCTCATTTAACTTTTATTTGTAATAAGTAACACTACTGATAAGCAGTAGCAGATTTGGGGGTCGACCACGGGATTACACACAAACACGACTAACATACTTGTCAGATTTATCAACGCAGTACCAAAACCGCTGAGGCTACTAACTCGAAGTCTTGGCATATGATACCTTTTATATTGTAATTATCCACTAAGGAAATTTTGCCCTTAAGGGGGTAAAATTTAAAATAAGGAATAAACAGTTGTAGGTACATTCTCCAGTCTTTAAGTAACCGAGTAACTGGTTAGTACTAAATGCAGATCTCTACAAATAATGTGCGCATATATCGGCGTTTTTCTTAATTCTACCCCTACGTGTGTTAAATTGGTATTTATAGAAATCCAGGCGGATAATATAAATAATATGTACATATACATAAATACTATGTATATACATAATTATTCAATGCGGACAAAGTCGGGGCGGCAAGTTATTATGTTAGATTAGGTAAGAACATATAAACTGAGATTTCCGATGACCATAATTCTTTCAATTTCTATATTTAGAACTTTATTTCTGAGTATATTATGGTTCTTTGCTATATTCTCTTAAGAAGGAAAACGTAATAGCTTAAAGTGTTCTGTAAAGAAGGCATACAATGTTGGCGCTAATTATTATTTGCTGAAATAGTAATGTTTAAAATAGCAGAAACTAATCATTAATAATAATAAACTAAGCATTATTATAATTCGTTACACAAATTATTTTATTTATAAAGGTAAACGGCAGGTCTGTATGGGATTTTTGTACCGCCAGTAAAATTTTGTGTTTCGGGATATTTTATGTTTTAATTGGTAGTTAATGTGATAGAAAAGGCATTTTTAATTTATTAGATTTTTAGAACTTGGGATATAAAAGTTATAGCCAGTTTTATTTTAAGGTTACGTTTGGTAATCTGTGGGTCAACCGAATGACCGTGGATACATTGCAGTTCGAAAATCACTCTTACTGCCTAAGTAATAAAGATACTGTAAATATCAAAGTGTGTCTACTGATGTGGTAATGAAATGCTAGTGTTAACTAGTTTACTAGTGAAGATTGTTACATATTATATTTACATAAACATTGTTATGGTGATAAAGTAAAATTTGTTGTCGTTCTTTTTGTAGTCTTTACATAGATTTATTTCGAACCTGCCCCGAAAACCCTACCCGGGTCGCAAGTTAGGTTAGGAATTTGCAAAAAACTATTATTTGTTGAAATAATGAAAAGTTCTTTATTTCCATTAATTACAAAGTTCATTCCCCAGTGTACATTTGTGTGAGGTTGCGAGGGTTTTATACGAGGTTTTGAGTGGAGGTAAATAAAACAATAGGTTCTTTGTTTTTTGTAACTACATTTATTTTATTGGTATTACTTCTTCTAAGAACATCTTCATATAAGTACCAAACAATAATTATCACATAGCACAAAGCAACATTGGGTTTATTGGGAACTTCACTCTCATCGGAAAGCAATATGTCTTCTTAGTTGGGGCAAGCGAATATAGCAATTAACACATTGCAAACGCGTCATTTTAATTAAACGATAAAGAGTCCTTTCGTGAATCCACTATCAACAGATATATATTATAGTACGGAGGATAACTCAACGTAAAAATTGCAAGATAATTTGCTAATTTGATGACATGTATCAAAACAACAGCAATAAATACCTTACAGATTGTCTTTGCCTGTCAATAAATAATTGCCATGAACAAAAAAAATATTGACGACGAAAATCGTTCCTATTCTAAATCATTAATTATTACGATTTAATGCAACTACTGTGCTTTCATAGGTATAATAAATAAGTATATAATTATATGATTTATATACAATGTTGTTCCCATTTAAAAATAATTAATTATAATTTCGATATTTATATTATTTTACACATGGCAATTTCTGAAAACGTAACTGCGTTTAGTTTACCATTTTATTACGTTTATTTATTGAAAATAATTGAAATATTATTTTTGATTTTATTAATTAATCCCATGTTCTAAAAATATTATACATACATGAAAATCAATCCCTTAGTCGTCTTAATAAGTGGTACAAATTATGTAGCTGAACGCCAAAAGGAGTATGCGGTACGATTTTTGCCATTCACATTTGAATGTTTCGTAATTAACCCATCCGCGCACAGCACCTATAACTAGCGCACGCGTTCATAAAGTTTCCACTCAGATCAAATACGGTAAATGGCCAGTTCATTTTTAAGGTAGGTAGGTCCTTAATCGACTATGACTCCTTATTGAATAATAAAATCAGTATACTTCTGGTCAATTCCACTTTTCTTTGACGGTGGCATGGTGGTATTTGCTCGAACATACCGTGCTATTGCGCTGAAGTTATCTGGTTAAATGCACGCGTTCAAAGACGCTCAGCAATTAAACCACTTTGGAGGTCGCCCATTTAAATGATATCATGCCAATGTGCTGTACCTTACCCATGACATACAAGGGCTCTACCGGCTAAGTCGCCGAACATCATTTTCGTGAATGGCGTTCAAATAAATAAAGGTTAAAAATGACTTAATCAATCGTTAAATCGGCTTCCATCACCACATCTGACGTCATAAAAAGTCCTGAATCGATTGTCAACGTTGAGTCATTTTTAGCCTTTATTTATTTGAACGCCATTCACGAAAACGATGTTCGGCGACTTAGCCGGTAGAGCCCCAGGTCAGTAAGAGCTACTGTGTATCTTACAGAACCATTTATAAATGCAACGGGCGCGTTCGTATTTAAGGGTTATCTCGTACCTAATCTTGTATAAAAACTATAGGTAGTTCATAAACGAACGCGTAAAATAAATCCAAATCGAAACATTGAAATAACAGGCGTATTCATTATCGTCATATAAGTATGCGTTTGTTTTTTCCTGTTGGATGTTACAACACATACCAATCGCACATTACATACGCTTAATAATTTGCATGTTCATAATAATTATCTTTGTTACTTGCTGCTGTAGATAATGTTTAAATTAAACAACACCATCATTCATCAATTTGCCTAGGGATTCGTTAAATTATTATTATAATTAAAATAATATTAGTGCCGCACTAGGGAGATAAAGCACACCCAAACTCAGGACAACTTCATTATTCAAGTTGTAATAATTATAAATTATCGACAATACAAAAGGAACTTAATATGTCTATGTAACTGAAAAAAGTGTAAAACAACTTGCAAATACACTTAATAATAAAGTTTATATATATATTATATCGAAGTAAATATCTATATAAGTATGTAGTATCTATGTAATATATCAGTAAACTGGTTTTCATAGTATAAGTTTTACTTAGTTTGGGATCAAATGGCCGTGTGTGAATAATGCCCCAAAATATTATAATATTAAAATTATCGACCAACTGGCGCATTTTATACGGGAGCCGAAAATATATTTTTACATATTGCACAAACCGGTTTTAAATTGGTCCCTTTATATATAAGCCGAGATCAAAATAGAAGAATAAAATTCTTAAACAATTGTATCCACCCTTACGTCTCTGTCTGTGTGTTTCAATGCACTTTGCACACAATGCGCTTCATCACCAATCTTCCCAAATCATTCACCAATGAGGTGAATTGATCCACGTTAAACTGGGGCCACAAATTAGTTTTGTAATACAGAGGTTACTATCCAAAACCTCCAGATATAAAAGTCTTAATTAGCGGACTAATATAATAATATACATACTAGATACAAGCATAATCTTATTTTACATTACTCGTCTCCATAAAATGACTAACATGAACAAATTAAAGAAGTAGAAGTCAGGTCGTATTAAAAGTGGTAGGAATGGAAGAAGTACCACTGGTAAACGTAAGGGTCGTAGGTAAGGTAAAGTCTATATTTTGTTTAATTCTATTTGCTTTAGCTGATGTTAATATAAATGACAAGGACTGGCCGGCCAGTAAGCAAGTACACAAAAGTATAACTAAACAATTTTTAGTATCATCGTTTAGGCAAGTTTTAAGTAACGTTTTCCTGCTGGTAAATAATTTGACAATGGCCCGTTTGTCACGTCTGTGCTTCTGACCTTCATATACATAACATTTGACTAGAGATTTATGAAAATTTAAAGGTTAATATCACTAAGCTAGTTTTCCGCCCGCAACTTCGCTGGCGTAGGCTACTTTTTATATCGTGTGCCTGTCGTATCCATACTGCAATATAAGGCAAGTTACTAAGTAAAACTTGGTTAAAAACCTCCACTCGCGAATAAAATGGCTTAGGTTAGAAATTTGCCCAGAAAACCGACTACCTAGTCCTTATAGACAGAAACTACTTTACCATTATTAGGTTTTGTCACTACAAGTTGATCGGTATTCTAGAACATTGAGAGGCGTTCAATTATAATAGTATTCAACATATCATAATGCCTCTTAAATAAAAACAAATACTGAAAGATGACCAGACATTGTATGACTGCGGTACTAAATAACATTAGCTATCAATTGTGTTAACTGTGTCACTCGTGTAGATAACGAATGAATTGGTCGAAAGATGTTGTAGAATACTTGGAAGCTGCTCTGTAATAATAATCAAGTTTCCAACAACACGTAAAGATGATCAAACTAGACATAGTCTAGTAAACTGGAAAACTATCTGACATTATGTGACTGAGGTTTTAATATTTTTTGCCATTGATTGTGAAAAGTGTGTCACTCGTGTAGATAAGTGATAATTTGATCGCACGGTATTTTAGAACACTGAGAGGCGCTCAATTATAATCAAGTATTCAAAATATCATAATGCTTTTAAAATAAAAAACAATACTACAAGATGACCAGACATTGTACGACTGCGGTACTAAATAACATGTAACTATCAATTGTGTTAACTGTGTCACTCGTGTAAATAACGAATGAATTGGTCGAACGGTATTGTAGAATACTTGGAAGCTACTCTACTATAATCAAGTTTTCAACATCACGTAAAGATGATTAAATAATTTCAAGTAAACTGGAAAATAATCTGACATTGTATAATCTATTTTAAAAAAACTATTTGCCATAGATTGTGCTAAGTGTGTCACTCGAATAGATAAATAATAAATTGGTCACACGGCATTTTAGAACACTGAGAGGCGCTCAATTATAATGAAGTATTCAAAATATCATAATGCTTTTTAAATAAAAAACAACACGGAAATTGACTCAATAATCATAATCAAGTTTCCAACAACACGTGAAGATGATCAAACTAGACATAGTCTAGTAAACTGGAAAACGATCTGACATTATGTGACTGCGGTTTTAATACCTTTTGCCATAGATTGTGCTAAGTGTGTCACTCGAATAGATGAATAATAAATTGGTCACACGGCATTTTAGAACACTGAGAGGCGCTCAATTATAATGAAGTATTCAAAATATCATAATGCTTTTTAAATAAAAAACAACACGGAAATTGACTCAATAATCATAATCAAGTTTCCAACAACACGTAAAGATGATCAAACTAGACATAGTCTAGTAAACTGGAAAACGATCTGACATTATGTGACTGCGGTTTTAATACCTTTTGCCATAGATTGTGCTAAGTGTGTCACTCGAATAGATGAATAATAAATTGGTCACACGGCATTTTAGAACACTGAGAGGCGCTCAATTATAATGAAGTATTCAAAATATCATAATGCTTTTTAAATAACAATACAATACGGAAAGTAGACCAGACATGGTATGCATGCAGCATCAAATAACATTGGTTATCAATAACTGTGTCACTCGTATAAATAACGAATTAATTGGTCGGACGGTATTGTAGAATACTTCGAAGCTGCTCTATTATAATCAAGTTTTCAACATCACGTAAAGATGATTAAATAATTTCTAGTAAACTGGAAAACGATCGGACATTGTTTTAATACTTACTATTTGCTATTGATTGTGTTAAGTGAATCGCTCGTGTAAATAGGTAAAGAATTGGTCGAACGGTATTTGAGAATACTTGGAGGCCACTTGATTGTAATCAAGTTTAACACATCGAACGTAGTTCTTAATCAGAATAAAAATATATGTTAAAACATAGTTTAAACATAGGATTATCTATAGTATTGATACTAAATTTAGAAGGTACCTATTAACGATCTTCCAGATAATAGACATATATTTTGTTTAAATTGAGTGCATAAAGAACATGAGAATTAAATCAACATATTATCTGATATTTTGATGACTATATATACAAGTACATACGTTCACTTTGTCCACGTGGTATCTTTAACTTCCTCATATAGCAATGGTAGCCAAAAAAAGGAGAATGTATCAAAAAACATGTGTACCTGAGAGTTGCGTGTAGGCTTGGCGGCGTCTTGTATCTGGTTGCGGCGCGGACGCATCGCGTACATGGCGAGCGCCAGGGCCATCATAAGGAACATCACGATGAAGCTGTTGGCCGACGACTCGGGGCGCGGTAGCCCCGGCAGCGTCTCCAGACATTCGCTGTCCGTGCAATACGACTGGCCTTGTCGGAGCTGCAAACCAGATTTGTTTAGAAAATTATCTTGGAGAGAGAGAGAGAACAGACGTATTTTGCAGGGGTCTATAACATATTTATATATAACCAACATAAGCGCCATAGACCTACTTATTAAAAATTCGAAAAAATAAATCTGTCTTTGGTCACGATATGATAGCCAGATGGTCTCATCGGTCAAGTGATTGGTGACGCTAAGCAACTAGACTCGCGGTCAGTCTCTAGATGGGTAACCGCCAAAGTGGTTTGATTTCCGAGCGTCTCCGCTTTATATGGCACCTTAAGATGCCGGTCTCGGTTGTAGCCGATAGGCAACAGTCGTTAAGAGGCCTAATGGGCGGCTTGTACAACTCTGACACAAGGGTATAACTAGGAACACAGACATATACTTAAGTATCGTAGAAGTTAATATATAACATACTAGCTGTGCCCCGCGGTTTTAGCCGCGTTAAAATTTATAAATTATAGCCTATGTCGTAATCGGATGTATAATCTATATTACTACAAAGTTTAATTAAAATCCGTTGGGTCGTTTTAGCGTGAAAGAGGAACAAACATCCATCCATACTCGCAAACTTTCGCATTTATAATATTAGTAGGATTGTAAATTATTTTTAACGTATATGTACGTAATTGGTAAAAATTACCGAATCTTTGATTGGAAATATTTTTATTGCTTTAAATTAATCAGTTTAACAAATCTATATCAGTGTACTCGACAAATGTCGACTACTAAAATGTATTGAACGACATTTCACAATGAGAGTTCTTTAGAAAAGAATTGAAATCATTTGCGTTAGTATAATAAACAAGAAATACCAGTGGTTTTTCATAAACAAAGTCGGCGTAGTGTTTCACTACCGAAGTATACTTTATATACATTAAATCAATTATGGCCCTGACACAGTTAGAAATATATCACATATCGTGGGTAGAAAGAAAGAGGATGCTCGATTAGACCCTAAAATGTTTAATCAACAGACGAAATCATGTTTTATGGACCCTCCGCACTGGTATAGTAAACACACGAGTATCATTGTAATATAACATTACGCAACACAAACATCATTAGCCTTATATCGTATACTGGACTGGACTTAGGCCTCCTCCAAAGGTAGGTTAATTTGAAGTAACAAAGCTAGCGCCATAAATGACCTTGTTATGCGGCATAGCAAAGGCCGTATTGTTGTTACAGTTAACGCAAATCTTAACTATGCAGGGATCAAAATTCAATGCAAGTCTTAAGAGTAAACACAGGTCTTTAATTTCAATTGAGATCTTAAAGTCAATGCAAGTCTTAAGTTTAAACGACGATCTTAAAAGTCAATGCAAGTCTTAAGTGTAAACGAGGATCTTAAAAGTCAATGGAGGTATTAAAAGCCAATGCACGTCTTAAGAACAGGGACCGGACAACCCCGCTTCTGAGTTAAGCCGTTTGATAGGGTAACCCGTTCATTGGGTAACTCGTATCGCAGTGTTACCCTTTGATTGACTTACAGCCTCGAAACCCAGTGAAAGGGTTAACACGTTTTTTATGGTAACCCCGGGAAGGGGTTAACCCCTTCAATGACTTAAGCCCTTGAATAGCTTACCTTCTTGAAATGGTTTTATTCGAGTTAACCTGAATTACCCAATCAACTTAGCAGCGTGTAGATGGGAGTAGGTATACTCGCACCCGTGCGGTGCCTCATTGCCTAACTACTTTTAGGTAGCTAGTAGGTACAACAAATTTGACGAACGAACGACTTTTAATATTTTAGATTTTAAAGTTTAGTGACGACAAATAGTCGAGCTAATAATTAACGTGTTATTTAAAGAACTGACTTACTTTAATCTTAATTTTGTGACAATCTGTATGATGTGATTATATTTTGTTAAATAATTATTATAATATTTTTCTGTGTGGTGATGGCATAGGATATCATCACCCCATTTTATCACGTAGGGGGCGCAGAAATCAACCGAGGGTATACCTACCAGAGAACCGGCAGCAGAGTTTATCTATGAACTATGACCATCAAACTTTCTTTCGCCAACCCGTCTGCCAAGCTATGGGGCTTTGGGGGTCTGCCAAGCTCCCATTCTTTGGGGAGGCTTTTGTCCAGCAGTGGACGTACTTTGGCTGACATGAGGACGATGAAATAATTGACGGGCGTGTTGGCATGGTTGGCAAATGCTTGCTTTTCACGCCGGAGCTCGTGGGTTCGATTCTATTTAGGACAGATATTGGTGTGCATGAACATGTCTCTTTGTCCTGAGTCTGGGTGTAATTATCTATATAAGTATGTATTCACAAAAGAAAAGTAGTATATGTAATATATCAGTTATCTGTTTCCATAGTACAATCTCTGCTTAGTTTGGGATCAGATGGCCGTTTATAAATAATGTCCCTGGATATTATTATTATTTAAATTATTGTATAAAATGAACTGATATATTATGGGTATTCTAAAACATCATTGACGTGACTAAAATGTTCATTATCATAAGAATATTATCACTTTAAGAATTTTCAGAGTCAAGCAATCTTAGGTTATGTAACTGTCTATATATTTCATATATAGACAGCAACCTTGGTCTGATAAAAATACATTTAGGCGACCACCTAGGTACAAGTTTTCCAAGACTAATTCTGTATTCAATATAGTTCTTTACCGTAATTTCATATTAGTTACTAATTTATTTGCAAATATAGTTGAAATAATAATACGGCTTCTGTGGCCTCATTAATTGGCTTAAGGCAACTGCCTGTTTTTTTGTGCCAAGAAGTCGTATGAAAAAATGACAAATGGATGACAATCTAGTAGGACAATCAATTATACGGCTTCCGTAGCCAAATGGCAAAAAACGGAACCCTTATAGATTCGTCATGTCTGTCTGTCTGTCCGTCCGTATGTCACAGCCACTTTTTTCCAAAACTATAAGAGCTGTACTGTTGAAACTTGGTAGATGTATTCTGTGAACCGCATTAAGATTTCTTCACAAAAATAGAAAAAGAACAATAATTTTGGGGGTTCCCCAAAAGAACATACATAGAACTGATGCTAATTGTTTTTTCATCGTACCCGTAATTGTAGGGGATCTATGGATAGGTCTTCAAAAATGATATTGAGGTTTCTAATATCATATTTTTCTTAACTGAATAGTTTGAGCAAGAGACACTTCCAAAGTAGTAAAATGTGTGCCCCCCCCCTGTAACTTCTAAAATAGGAGAATGATAAAACTGAAAAAAATATATGATGTACATTACCATGCAAACTTCCACTGAAAATTGGTTTGATCGAAATCTAGTAAGTAGATTTTTTTAAGACGTCCCAAATCGTAAACCGCAATTTACCTTTCATTTAATCAACTGAAATACTTGCTGCTATGGAACCCTTCATGGGCGAGTCCGACTCGCACTTGACCTGTTTTTCTAAATATTGAGATGTTATAACGTTTTTCGATAAAAAGAAGGTTACCGCCGCTCTTGCAAGTAAATTGCAAGTTATTAGCTTTAACAGCGTGTTCATTTCTGATTACATTAATAAAGATATGGACGTTTGTATTAATAGTTATAGTATTTACATATCTCTCAGTCACCAGCATTTTAGTCTTCGATCATACCAATTCAATCAATACCTTCTATTATTCTAAAGCAATGAGCTGCCAACAATCTTGTAATTTTTTTATAATAACTGCCATTGTTACTAGTGATTGAAAAATAATTCAACACCTCTCAAACTTAATCTTTTAGGAAAACGCCTGATTGTTGTTTTAAAATTTTCCAAACAGCTAAATTTCTAACTGACTAACTTGGCCTTGTCTGAAATATTGTAACTTAATGCCTAAAGACCTTTTAAGATTAGATTAGCGTGGTTCTTAAACAATTTAAGAACAATAAGGCTCCTGGTGATAACAGAGTTACAATAGAGCTTTTAAGGCGGATGGTATACCAATCCTACGATCTTTTCAGAAGTTATTTAACTTCGTCATACTAAAAGGTCAAACGTCACAAGGATGGCACATATTGGTGTGGTAGTGCTTTCTTCAATAAGGGCGATAAAAACCCTTTGAAAAAATAACAGACCCATCACGTTACTAAGCCATGTTTACAAGTTGTTTTCGAGAGTCATTACGAATCGTCTCACGCACAGGTTTGACGTCAACCACCCTCCTGAACAAGCCGGTCGCCGAAAATGCTTTAGTACCATATACCACATACATACGCAGCGGCAAGTTATTCAGAAGACCGTGGATATATCCAGCCATTATGCTTAGCGTTTGATTGAATCGAAACCTGGATGT
Source organism: Pseudoips prasinana (assembly GCA_951640165.1). Taxonomy (NCBI): domain Eukaryota; kingdom Metazoa; phylum Arthropoda; class Insecta; order Lepidoptera; family Nolidae; genus Pseudoips; species Pseudoips prasinana. Next base: position 8,722,856 of record OX621241.1, on the reverse strand, counting down.
ACTGTGATCTTTCCAAAATTCCAAATTAACTACCGGTATGTCGAGGTGTTAAAGTGTTTGTATGAGAACTCGCAACCTATACGATTGCAGCGAGGCGTGAGACAGGGGGATATAACATCTCCATCTCCAGAACTATTCATCGCTGCATTGGAAGATGTCTTTAAGCTCCTGGACTGAAAGGCTTTGGCATCAATCTCAATGGCGAATACATCCCTCACCTTCGTAATTATGGCTGAAACATTAAAACACCTCGGTACAATGCTCGAAGACTTCAGAAGGGTCTCTCTACTAGTGGTTCTCAAAATGAACATGGATAAGACGAATATCATGTTGAACATTCAGGTTGCAACCATTCCAGTTAAGGTAAGGGACTCTGCACTCGAGGTTGTGGAGAGCTATATCTATACCTAGGACAGACCACCCCACTAGGGAGGCGGTCAAACGCGGTGGTTTTCACCGAAATCTGCGTGCGCAAAGAGAACGGGAGGGCGCCAGAAGAAACGTTCATTGAGTACCGACGGGATGACTACCGGCACGAATTAGTGCACTGGCGCGCACGGCTAGAGTTACGCCTAAACGCGCGCCAGCGTGCCGTCGGTTCCACCCTACCTCACTTCAAGGCCTGGGTGGAAAGGAGTCTGCCCAACACACTCTCGCTGAGTGCCCGGCCCGGGTGGCCAAAAGGCGACTCAAGATCTCAATCGGACGGGATCTGTCCCTGCCGGCAATCGTAGGGGCAATGCTGGTGAGTCACTCTTCTAAATGGCACGCCGTGGTCTCCTTTTATGAGGCAGTCATGTTCCAAAAGGAGGCCACCGAGTGCGAACGGGAGAGATCGCAGACGGAGGAGGCGCCGGGGTGGCGGCTGCAACCGGTAGCCCAACTCCCCCTTGGAGCCGCGGCGGCAGTAAGAGAAGTCAATGTTACCAGCTAAAAGAAGACAGCGATCTTTTTATGGCGCAGTCGCTGTGCCGGACTGGCAGAAGTCGGCAAATAGCGAGGACAATCCAGAGCCCTCTCAGGGTACGTGTGGGACCATCATACCATCTGGAACTTTTCGCATAAGGGGTGCACCGGAGCAACATACCCGCGTTCCCGCGGCTCCCCCATCTGGCGCCAAGAGAAGCCCACGGCAGGTAGGTTTAGTCGGTGCGAGTCTGACGCATCCATCCGTAAACATTTTTGCGGGTGGCATACGTAGGCATTCGACCTGCCTTATCAAAAAAAAGGTAAGAGGTCCACTTCGAGTAGGAGATCAATTGTAGAATCTAACTTGCCTGGGCAGCGTTCGGAAAGCTAAGCTTCTGGTCCCAAATACCAATCAAAAGTCTGCGATTAGTATGTGTTGCCTCTGATGAATTAGGGAACCAAGACGTAGCCGCTCACTACGGGGCTAATAAAACGGCTCATGGCACCCAAAGAGCAATGGAGTACGCCATGTTCGGAGTTTCCCTCCGAGATCAAATCACAAATCTCAAGATCCAACCAAGAGAGGCAAATCATAAAAACCGACATAGCTTGAATAATTGCCAAGCAAACGTGGCGGTGGGCAGGGTACATAGCTTGCAGAATCTACGGCCGCTGGGGCAGAAAGTTTCTCAAGTGGCGACCATGAACCGGAAAACGCAGCGTGGGGCCCCCAACAAGATGGACCGATGATCTTGCGAGGGTCGATGACAGCCGCTGGATGCGGGCAAGGCAGGATCTGCAGTTGTGGAGTATCTTTGGGAAGCAATGGACTTTGCCCAGCAGAACCTTCGGCTGATATGATGATAATGGCCAGTCTCAATGGAGACTGGCCATGTAAGTGGGACATACCACAAGTGTGTGTGCAAACACAGGGGCACTATCTATTACATCACTCTCATTATCCGATGGGATGACTACCAGAACGACCGGAAGGTCAGGTACAGGATCGACGGCTTTACGTGCTCTCCGAGGCATGAGGCTATAATACCGCCAACTCCCAGACTTCGGGCTGACACTAAGAAATTTTTCTTTTTACGCAAGAATCCCATAGACACTTTTGGCCCAACCCGGAATTTGAACCCAGGACCTCGTTATCTACGTTTAAAGACGCTACCAGTAGACCAAGCGTAACACATACTTTAAAAAAAGAACTGCTAAATTGCTTTTACTTAATTCTGTAGTGCCTACCTACCGAGTTCCAAATTAAAAGAAATTATGACAATAAACAAGAACAGACACGAAAAATTTAATATTACAATGTTTAGCGACAAGCAAAATTGAACTTTAAAATAATAAATTCCAAATTATTGCGACTAGATGTCACGCGCGGTGGTGTTTATGCAATTACCAAACCAATTTCGATGCGAAAGAGTGCATATTACAATGTCTTGGCTGGAATGGCTTACCCTGTTACAGTGTTACAGGGTATGAAAGGGTAACCCTTTCGGAAGCGGTTCATTACACCCGTTCGAAGGTGTAACTCGTATCATAGGGTTTATTTTTTAAGCGCTTAAAAATACCCGTTCAAAAACCCGTTCAACGAGTATCCGGACGGTCCCTGCTTAAGAAACACAGGCCTTCAAAGTCAAAGTAGGTTTTCAAAGTAAAAGCAATTTTTAAGAGTAAACAATAATCATCACACAACTTTTTATTTTAACGCGTAGATTGTTGTTGTTTTCATAATTATTTTAAGCGCTATTTAGTACAGAGCCAGCACATCAAGCTACCCCAATCTGTCAAATTTCCCCAATTGAAAGTGAACCTTATTCTTATGTGATAAAGTTGAAAGTCTATAAAGGAAATTTGACAGATTGGGATAGCTGGATGTGCTGGCGTCTGTACATGACACGTCACAACATTGAGGCAATGGCTATTGTCTAGGTATTTATTTTAAGCAATCAACATGTGCATAAACAGTTACGTATGATTACGTGGCCATTTTAATTAGAGTAGTAACAATGACCACGAAGTTGATTTCCTGCGTTTGTTTGTAAATATATTGTATACCTATATATTAATATGTATATACCTATGTATGCCACGAACGAATGCTGTTTTCTTTAGCCCTTCCCCATTTCTGTTGAGGACAGCTGCTATCCTATCTCGTTCGAGCCACAACCATCTGACCTCAAAACCCTAACCTAAACAAATCCTTGTTTTTAGCTAGTTTGTTCGGTGCAGGTTCAAACCCGCGACCTCTCGGTCGTTAACGCATATATGACAATGCTTTTACCATCATTTAATTTATTTTGGAAAGCAGTAACACGCTACCATACAAGTAATATTACACACAATAATTTCACATTTGCGGTTAAGCATTGGTTGGGGTTCCAATCAATGCTTAACCAAAGGTGCGTGTGCACATATAAATATACGTTTAGGCTAGTACAAAACAGTCCCCACATTGTGAAAACTATAGCGGAGAACCAACTTAATGTCCTGGGCGTAAACTAGCCAGTGCTCTTCAGGGGTCGAGGGATGTTGTGTTATCGTAATACAAATTTGGATGAACTTCATGAAGCTTTTTGTGAGGCATGGGCAAACATTCCTGTTGAAACATGTCAGAAACTGATAATGTCTAAGGCTGAGATCTATAGAGCGTACTTAGACTTTGCTCAGACTTTACTTAGACAGAAGTTAATGAATGTAACGAAATTACAATTGGTGTTTTGACTTTCGTCTGTCTTAGCTTATGCTAAGCATAATCTTAACTTCAAAAAGTCTATAAATACCAAATCAAAGTATAAGCTTAACATACATCTAGCAAAGTTTTACGTAAGTAAAGTTTGAGCAAAGTCTAAGTACGCTCTATAGATCTCAGCCTAAGCCACATCGGTGTCAAGCGGTAATTAATTACTATAACAAAGGTTTTGCTACTGGGTACTGATTTACACGTAATAAAATCGAGCTGTTAAATATATTATAACACTGCAGATTAGAAGTTTTGTTTAACTGTACTTTTCATTATACTTTACTGTCCTTAATTAAATGTCCACTACAGAATTGTACCTTAATATTTTACATGTTTAATCTTTGATATTAAATACTTTTTCTATTTATTTAATCTTTTATTTACAGCCATTTATAGCATAATAATCGGACCACATTATGCAAATAATAGGTGCTGAGAAATCAATAGGGTTTTATATTTATATGTACATAACCGGTTATAGCCCTTCACTATATTGAATGTCCCTAATTAGTTGACCACGACTGTATATGACATGACATGAATAGAACTTTAAATAACATAGATAGGAAATTCTGACTTCTAAAGAAAGAGATTACCAAGTTAGCCGATGTTTCTTTGTTTGTGCACCGATTTAGACAATTACTTTCATTTAAATTTCATTTAAATCGGTTGTAACAAAGGAAAGTAAAAATCGCTTGCACGTACTTGTTCTGCGTTTACTATCAGTGTCCTACGTGACCTTTAGTTAGCATTCGTATAGATGTAATGCCCTATACGATCTCCAATCGGAGGAGAGGTCTGCCTATTCGCTAGTATACGTAGAGCGACAGTTGCACAAAACGTCCCAAAATCAACCGACTCCCTCATGCATCTCCACTTCTGTAACCGCCCCCCAGAGTCGAGGGCCGCACCTAGGGTGCCCTCTGGCGCGAATTCGTACTTTGTAGTATTATATTGATAGACGGCCTGCCCTCCTTATTGCAAACGCAGTACTTGCAAAATGGCGGTTTCGAGAAAAGCGCGGTTTACACATTTCTTGATGTCCAAACAAGAAAACTATGTGATATAACTTTTAAAGTGTGCCTAAAAATTATGAAAAAAATCAAGCTTTCTTATAATATATGTTTTTCTTTTACTTTACTGTCCCATTTGAATAAAATGCACAGTACTGTATTTTCATCTATCGTCTGGGCTCACAAGCATTACAGTATTACTAAGGCTGAATGCAGTATTTGTGTTTATTACTGCAAAATCATCTAGCACACGTTCAATACTGCTTTTCTAGTTAGCAATCGTGTAATATTTTCATACCTGGTACTAGTTAAAAGTGTAAGCGTTTAACTTCAACAGCTGATATTAATTTTGTAAGTGGTTAAGAAAAAAAAATAAAACAGAATTTAGGTAGGTACTAGAAATATACTTATGTATTTTTATATTTCTACATTAGATTATTTCACATTATTATCACAATCAAATTTTAATGATATAATAATCAGTCTATCAAATTTGCTTTAGGAACATTTTTTTGTTAAAATCTATACTTATGTAAAATACCTTCACCCATCAGAATCACTCATCAAAATAATAGGTTCAATAATCAAAATTACATGAGAATATTATTAAGAATAAACTAACTATAAATGAAATAACTTTTCCTGAAATAAAAAAACAATAACTTCCTGTAGAAGAGTTACTCAATTTTAAGAGCCTGTATTCTACATAGTTATTTAAAACGTGTTCTGCGAAGATGGTGAGAGAAGAGGTTTTATATTTTAATCAGGCTTAACATTGCTTACTTACTTATAAATTATAATATCAAAAATAACTGCACTTAAATGAAGTCAACTTTCAAAAACTGTTAGTCTACAATTCTTAATTACTAACGTTGTAACAAAAATAAGAATTCTTTTAAAACCAAATAACAATTAAAATGTAAACTAAAAACAAACTTCTAAAATAAAAACAAATAACCCTTAACTATTATTCATCAGACTCCCTTTGTTCTACGAGATCAATGGAATTATCGTTTACGGAAAGATTTTCCCAAAATGGCAATCGGTTTTGAGGTATTATACTACCAAATTTTTGCAATATTCCTGATTTTCTTTCTTGGGTTATCCCGCAAGGCTTTGTTTTTTGAACAGCACAGGGTATTAAACCCTGTTTAACTAATTTTGTTTTGAGGAAGTCGATTTCTTTCATACTTCCATCGTGAGTAGTTTTGACAAAAATTGACATACAATTTCTATGTACCTCGACACAAGCAATATCTTTTATGTACGTTCTTTCAATATGTTTTTTTAATTTATATTGAGATGAGTGATCTTCATACATGTAAAAATCTGAAACTTCCATGGGCTTTACATTTACCTTTCCTGAATTTGCAAGTTGCACGCAGTCGATAAAATCAGCAAAATCGTACACTTTTTTTGCTTTTTGAAGCTGATTTTCTACTTGGTGGTGAAAGCTGTCTGCTGACATAAAGGTATGACCTGGTTCGAGGTACTTAATTATTATTTTTGTGGCAGCAATCTCTGAGCTGTTTACAATCTGCACTAAAAACGACAAAAACGCCCAGTTTTTGTTTTGTGCTGTACAGTTATCACTCCAAATAGTGATTTCAGTGCAATCACGCTTGCTTGCAAAAAATGCTCTATAAGCACTTATTATATCTTCCTGCTTCCTTCCAGATATGCCTTCATGCCACAGCACTGCAAAGGGTTTTTCTTTACTTGAACCTAGGGGAACAAAACTCTCATTGAAAGCTATGATTCTAGGGCAGAATATGGCAACTTTAAACATGTCTAATCTGGGTAATAAGACAACTTTCTGTAGGTCTGCAGAAAAGTAGACTTTGGAAGAATCTCCACCGTTTTGTGATTGCTCAGCGTCTTGTTGGTAATAAGTTCGCGCTGTTTGGTACTTCTTGCAATGGGTATAATATGACAAACATTCTTTACATTGCTCGGTATTCTTGCAGTTTCCCTGATGCAATTTATAGCTCTCACAAATCTCGCATTCCTCATTGCCTAACTGAGCGAATGAAATGTTCATATCTTTTTTTTAAAATTTTCGGTATAGATCATAGGACACTTTAACAGTTGGATGTTTTGTAAGAAAATCATTATGCATGACAGATGCGCTTATATCGCTTGGTAGATATCTTCTATTGGGTGCATGCACTCGTCTATAGTGCGCGATAGCCGGTCTAAAACTCTCTATATGTTCTTTAAGCATCTCTCTGTTCACTTTCTTTGGATGTTCTTGTTTGCTACGTTGGTCTGCTTGAGCATTTCTAGGCTTTTTTAAAATGTCTAATATACGTCTATCATTTTTTTTAGCATATCCGAGAGTTGTTAAGCAGAAAATTTTACAAACTTCTTTTTTTTATTTTCAATCTCCAAAAAAATATGAATATGTATGTTTCCGCATCTGGCTACTTTCTTTTATACGTCGATTTACTTCTTTATCAATAACCAATGACTTGATATATAATCCTTGAGCTTCATACTCAATTTCCCAAAATAGTTTATTTATATTTTGGCGTTCAGATTCTGTAAAAGACGAGGAACATTTCTTCACGCAAGTTGAATTGCATCCAGGTTTTACGCTCATTTTCTCTAATTTTAACTTTTTCTTGTTTTCGTTTCTTATACTCAGAGATTCTTCATATTGACGTCTAAGCCTTGGTTTTCCACTTTTTGTTATTCCTTTGGGAGCTTCACATGTATTCGTTGTCTCTTCATTCATTTCGTGATCAAAAAAATTTTCTTTTAGTTCTTGATTTGTGACATTCTGTGTATCTTCCATGGTTTTTTCATTCATATGCATTCTGTTATCCGTGTTTTCTTTATTTGCTTTTTTTGTTTCATCCATATTTTCTTCAGTTACAAGCATAATCTCATCCTTGTTTTCCTCATTTACATTATTTATTTTATCGTCATTTTGCTTTGGTTTTTCTGTTAAAACTGATTCCTGAGACATTTCTTCTAATTCTAATGTTATGTCAACTAAAGTAACATTCATCACTGAACTTGGTAATGTCTCATCACACAGCAAACTGAAGGAATCTTCTTTTTCAAGGTTATCAAATTCTTTATATAGTATATCAAGTTGTTCCTGTAAAACAGTTTGGGTCAAATTCAATGTCGAAGCATATTCGACTTCTGGCGTAAGTATGTGGCTGTAGTTATCGTAGCAAAATTTATGTGCCCATTCGCATTTCGCCAAGTCGTGAATATTACATATGGGATCTATCTTATTTATTATTTTTATTTCTATATAATATATATATATATATATTTCTAGCATATTTCTGCTTCGAGTATTTGAAGACATTTTGAACAAAATTGTCTGAAAAGAAAACATTAAAAGTTGAATCACGGGTAGGCATCTCCATTATTCCTCTACCTCTATATCCATTCCTATCCATATTCATCATATTTCAAATAGTAAGACTTTCCTTCCTCCTCACATAATGCGTACTATATAAATGAAATACTTCCTTATAGAGTCAAAGTAGGGAAAAATCTAGCTAAAAACTTTAACTAAAACTTTACTAGTTACTTACGAAATTCACAAGATAAAAGCTAATACTGATAAATTCGTTCACACAATAAACAAACTTGAATGTTCACATGAAAGGTAGGTATCTAAAATATACTTCTTTAAAATCTTATTACAACAAAACATGTGCTACGTTAAACGAGTATAAACTAAAACAAACATACTTGTAAATAAATAGGTAGGTTTGTCTAATAAATGAATAAAAACTTACCGAAATAACTGGAGCAACTAACAACTTATAAGCACCTCGGAGTGGCTGAGCCACACACGTGTTTCGTCCGCGAGTGACGTCGACGCACTAATTTACTAGCACGAATCGCGGCACTGTACCTTGCGGCTTCGCAGTGTGCGTAGGTATTTACTACCCTCGCTACGCTCAAACACAGCTCTGTAGAGTACTGCGTTTAGTCTTAGCGGCGCAAGAGTAACTCTTTGTTATTTGCTACATTAAAACGCAGCACTGTAGAATACTGCGTTTGGTTTTAGTTAGTATTCGTTAAAAAAAGTTGTATGTCTAATGAATTGGCAGTAAACGTAGCAAGTACTGTACTACCTTCTAGCATATGCTGATTGCTGCAGATCTTGTTAGCAAAAGCAAAACTTTTGTGCAAGTACTGCGTTTTCTGTTAAATAAAAAACATGTTTAAATTAAAAAAAAACATGATAAATATTTTTTTTTGTATAGATTAGCCCCTTGAAATGTCATTTTTGCAAAAAAGTGGAATTCCCAAAAATGTCGATTACTGCAAGTACAATTAGCAGGGCAGGGCTCAAGCCAACTCACCTAAATAATCTTATAAGCTGTGAAAGCTTCCTAGGCTAATTATACACACCAAGTAATAAATTACCATGAAGTACTAATTTTCTTAAATGATAATGTAAGTGTTAATGTTTAAAAGGCTAGTGCATTTATGAGGCCTATTTAGATGTAATTAAATTATCTGTTTGGATTTTTATTTTAAAGTTGACAATTTTATTACTTAACTAGCGGCCCGGTACGTGCTTCACTACGCTTTGGGAGTATAGAAAGATGTTGATTTTACACTTTTTCAAGACTTTTTTTAATTTTCTCCACGTACAAACCTTCCCTGGACTTCCACGAATAATTCAAGACCAAATTTAGCCAAATCGGTAAAGACGTTGTTGAGTTATAACATTACAACGAAAAGTGGCATTGATTTTTATATATATTGATGATATAATTCAACTAAACTGTTTCACATTTTCATAACTTTCGTCAAAGTGTCATGTCTTCTCATTATTTTCTGCATAAAAGAACAACTCATGAAAATTCGTTTTTTTCGTGTCTAGAAGAGATCACATTTTGTTATTAGTATATCTTTTAGTATTCTTCTTCACGTTGCATATTTATCGAGTGATATTCCTATCGGTGTACAATAACAAATATTATCTGTCTATCTGTGGTATCCGCAGACCACCGAGTGGGCCGTATGCTTGTTGTCGTCAGTATATAAATAACTCAAATTAGTCATTCTGCAGTTTGTTCCATGTCATTGGTCATAATAGATGTATACCCATTTGCTACACTTACAGGCTTACTCCCTTATTTAAATAACATAAAACCAACATCATCATCCGTTCTCGACAATTGCGATTGACAAAAAGATATATGAGACCGTTATCCATTTAAATCTGTAAAATAACGAGACACTCCTTAGCTTAAAATAAGTTTTGTCTTCTGATCTTATGCTCGGGTCGAGTGAATGAGAAGCTCAGGCTAATTTGTATATTAATGTTTTATAAGTAAGTAACGTTGCAGTAAGTGTACCTACGTTTTGGGGGATTCGCACACTGGGGGACAGACGCGTACGGGTGCGGGAGTGCAGATCTACATCGTCATACAGATTTCTCCGCACAAATGCGCGGAGCAGCGGTTTAATCATGCGGTCACCTTAAGGCCTCATTTCACAATAACTTTTGGTGGTATTAGTACTTTGCAGATCATTGCTTTTAATACAAAAAATGGCTATTCATTTAGAACTCATTCAGGAAGGTGCAGTTATATGATCTGTTTGGTTTTTGTATAGTAAAATTGCCTCACGACTTTCGATTTCAAATATAAATCGGCATCGAGATCCATTTCGAAATAGTACGTCTAGTACGAGTAGCCCTGTTAAAATCCACTCTCCGTACTGCAGAATTCGGTGTGCCATACCTTGCACCTTGCCCCGTCATGTAGGCGTGGTGATCGTGATCTACAACACTGCGCGTTATACGTTTTATGTGTATTGCACCACGCGTATTTTCTATACAAACACAGATACTTGCAAACAACGAAGAAAACGCACTCCCGCGCTACACGTCATGTATTCATAGTGTGCCAAATGAAAGAATTAGATATCTAACCTATTTACATATATGTTTTGTTCATACAACTAAGTCAGAAACAAGCATGCCGCCTGATGGTAAGCGGAGGCAGTAACCTCTGGACGCCTGCAACACCTGAGGCATCACAAATAATTATATAAAACATGTTGGTCTACAGCTATTTAAATCGTTTTACGTAATTAGGTACAGAACATACGCATATTTTGTTATCACAGAAGTGCAATAAACAACGTGTGTATGAGTGTGTGTATGAGGTACTTGGGTAGTTATGACGAGGCGCACAAAAGCGCTAGCTCCGCCCGTACAACATGAGACGTGCAATACGATAAGATCTAAGTAATAAACTAGAATATTATGCGCGCTTTAAGATGTTTAAAAACACAGACCTTACATGTAATGAATGAGCCTCAAACCGAATTTGGCTATGCAATGTTATACATATATGGGCGATAGAAAATTTCTTTTTTTACACTCATGCTGTCCGTAATGTACGCATACCATGAGCTCTGTTTTAGGTATTTTGATATTATAAAGTAGTTTCGTAACAAGCGTGTTAAGTATCTATAGCGACGGGCTCCGTATCCTCATATTGACCTTGCTCTTTAGACATTACGGATAGTACGGGCTGAGATATGGTTAATGGAAAATCTATATCTTCGACGTATCCTTGACTGTCTCGTAGGATAAGGACTACATCGTTCAGAATCATGGCATGATGAGCATGTTGGCAGTGTTGGCACGAGTTACATGGAGTGCATTCGAAAGTGACAATGGAATTTTTCGGTTAAGAAAGATGCCTCTGCAAGTTAGCGATGGTACAACCCCATCCCCCGGAGAGCACGTAAAGCCATAGGTCCTCGGTGTCCTCTTTACGGTCGTGGGGCTAACCGTCCCATAATGAGAATGAGGGATAAAAAGCTAATACACCTGTTTGAGCACACACTTAATATGTCCCGTACATATGGCTAGTCTTCAATTGATTCTGGTCATCATGGACGAAGACATTATGTTAAAAAAATACTATTAATCATTTATATAAAAAATATATTATTAAGTAATGAGGTTGGTAGAGGATGTACTCTACATGTTCAAACACAATTTTATCTCCAATTTATCAATCAAAGGCGATAGATAACGCTTTCAACAGCATCGAAACCTGTGTTATCTAATTTAGAGCACATGCAAAGTCTCACGTTCATCAAAGACCAGGTACCTCCATAAACGACCTGTCTGAAGAATATAAATGCATGGCTGATATGATGATGATGCTGGATAGACTAAAGGTAAGTTGTCCAAAACTACACTCGCGAGCAACCAAATCGACTCAAGCCTAGACGGCGCACATATACATTGATTTTCCTAAAACGATAAATGGTAATTACAAAAGTGATATGTCATTCGAAAGCTGAAGAATTAGGCTTTCAATTAACATCAATACCTTAAAAAAAACTAAGCGCTGATTTATTGACACATTTTAATTGGCCGACAGCGTAAATTACCTCTTTAGGAATCCACGACTTGCGCTACCTGCTCCCGCTATAAAACCCCCCACTTCCGGTTTATCTTATCAGTTGCTTGTTACAGGTTGACCGGTACACATCTCCGTAAATTGCATTCCTTGTTTTCGCTAACCCATGGATACCACACCAGAAGAAGCCGCTCAAGTTGTTGCCTTGTTGCAACAAGGGTTAAGTCAGCGAGCAATCGCTGCCCAGCTCCACTTGAGCCAGTCTTCTGTATCCCGAGTATACAGACGGTTCCAAGAGACTGGTGCCTTCAATCGGAGACCAAGAACGAGCCGCCACCGGTGCACTTCAGAGAGAGACGACCGCTTCATTGTCTCAACCTCGCTGCGCAATCGACACCTTACGGGCGTTGATGTGCAGCAAGAACTGAGACGTGTACGACAAGTGGCTGTCAGCGAGTGGACAGTGAGAAGACGCTTGAAGGAAGCCAACTTGACGCCAAAAAGACCTGCGACGGGCCCTAAGTTGACTGCAGGCCACCGACAAGCGCGCCTTCAATTTGCTCGAGAGCATCTCAATTGGAGCGTTGCGCAATGGCGATCGGTCCTGTTTACTGATGAGTGCAGAATGTGTCTGCATGGCAGTGACAGGAGAGGCCGAGTCTACAGGCGTCCGGGAGAACGATTTGCCCAATGTTGTTTCGCTGAAACAGTGGCATATGGCGGCGGTTCCTGCATGATGTGGGCTGGTATCTCTTTAGAGGGAAAAACCGAACTTGTTTTCGTGCCTGGGGGCGGCCGAGGAGGCGGGCTAACAGCTGATCGGTACATCACCGACATTCTACTGGATCATGTTGTGCCCTACGCAGGGTTTGTCGGTGAAGACTTCGTGTTAATGCACGACAATGCCCGCTGCCACACGGCACGAGTCACTCGACAGTTTCTGCAAGAGGTCGAATTACGCACGATGGACTGGCCTGCGCTCAGTCCTGACATGAATCCCATCGAGCACTTATGGGACGAGCTTAAAAGAAGAGTTCGGGCCAGAAATCCAGTCCCTTCAAGCGTAGACGAGCTAAAGACAGCATTATTAGAGGAGTGGGACGGCATTCCTCAAGAAAATGTCAAAAAATTGATAAGGTCCATGAAAACAGACTGCGGGATGTAATTAGGGCTAGAGGGGGCAATACGAAATACTGATTTAAATAAAATAATTTTATTTTTAATTTTTTTTGTTTAATTTGTCAAATACGAGACACATACCCTTTTTCCTAAATTCCCGTTTTTCCTACTCTTGCATTCAGACATCATTTATTTCAAAAATGATGGATGGATTTCAATGATAATGATATCAAATTAAAGCTGACATCTTAAGCTTTCGAATGACATATCATTTTAATAATTTCCATTCATGATTTTAGTTGTATCAATGTATGTGTGCGCCGACAAGGCTTGAGTCGATTTGGTTGCTCGCGAGTGTAGTTTGTAGGAAGTGATACATATGGAATAGTGTGAATCTGTCTCAAAATGGGGTATGTCCCCGTGCGTGATTTTATTGTTTTAACATGACGTTTACGGTTAGCCTAGTAGGATTCCACTTCTTCATCGGACAAGGACATGACGAGCGGGAGCTCAAGACATCTAAAAAATAAAACTACGAACCTATGCCAGAGTGCACTCCCTTCTTGGTTCAAACTTACTAATGGCTGGAAGCATGAGGGGCTCCGTTTTAAAGATGTTTTGTGCAACTGCTCTACGTTAATACACGAAGTCCATCAGATCGAAGAACGGGAACTCTTAGTTTGCATTATTATTTATAAAGTCCCCTACTTTATAAATAATAATGCAAACTAAGAGTCAGTACGACATCTGTTTGTGATCTGATTGCGATCAAATAATTACTTCTTCTTGAAGTGAGACAGAAAAAAAAACCGCGTTTATCTAAATTGAATACGAATTAGAAGAATACGAATATTTATATTATTAAGACAAAACTACGTTTCGAATTATAGTAATGTTCGTATAATAATATCCTGGGACATTATTTACACACGATCATCTGATGTGAAACTAAGCAGAGCTTGTACTATGGAAACCAGATAACTGGTATACTACTTTTCTTTTGTAAATACATACTTAATAGGTAAATACAGCCAGACTCAGGACAAACAGATATGTTCATGCATCTGTCCTGGGTGAGAATCGAATCCACGACTTCCGGCGTAAAAAGCAAGCATTCGCCAACCACGCCAACAGGCCCGTCAGCTTAGGGCATTTAAACATAATAACTTCAACTAATCAGTTTTAAAAATATCGTAGTCCCTAAGAAAGAATCCCTAAAAAAGAGCCTACTTTAGAATGTCTACGTAAAAGTTTAAAGCTTAAGGTTCTTTTTCGGAGATACTACCGCAAAAATCAAATTCCTAAGTTATAGAAGTAAGATGAACGGAAAAGATACAACATTTGTATAAAGCCCTTGAAATAAAATAATACCTCAAAATATTGTCGGTGCAAACGTGTTTTATACAGCCTTAAAGTTGACGCGTCTTAACAGAACCGCCAATTTGGATCCTGCGCTGAAGGCTACTTTTTGCCAAAGTCAATGCTCTCATTTTGTGATGTTACTTTGCATTTCAATTACGAGTTAGTATGACTATAAAAATATTACCTACGTACAGTTAACTGAATGTAGTTAGTGGATACAAATGCACTCTAAAAACCACCCATAGTACCTACGCAATAAAAACGTCAAGGAATGGACAAAGTTATGTAAGTTACCAGCTGTTCCCCGCGGTTTCATCTGCGTTAAACTTTATAAATTGTAGCCTATGTGTTATTCGGATATATCCTATTATTATATTATTAAATTTTGTAGTTATGTAGCTTATATATGTTTAACGCGGGTAAAACCGCGGAGCACAGTTAGTAATTTACATAACTTTGTCCATTCCTTGACGCCTTGTATGTTCGAGCGAATATAAGCTATATTACTACAGTCTTGTCAAAATCAGTGCCCGAGTTTTTGCGTGAAAGAGTAATAATCCCAGTCACAAACTTTCACATGTATAATATTAGTAGGATATATTAGTAAAAAGTTTCATAAAATCCGTTCCCTAGTTTTTGCGTGAAGGAGTAACAAACATCTATCTATACTCACAAACATTTAGAACTTGGTCAACAAAGTAATTATTACAAATACGTTATGTTTGGTATCGGTTTTGTTATTATTATTAATGACAAAACCGCGATAGTTAATAACGTAAACAAGCCTTTATAAACTACTAGCATACCACTGATAGCGAGCAAAAATGCGAGTGATAGTATCACTAGTCAGTTGCCTGTCACTGGAAGTACATTTTGTAAGTACTTGCTCAGTTGGACAGGTTGGACAATAATAAACCTCTCAGCATAACGATTCACAGTAAGACTGCTTGGCGCAGTACATACATGAGTTCTACCAAGCGTAGTGGATTTTGTCCGGACAATACGGAGATGTCCTAAACCATAGGTAACACAGAATAAGTTCGTTTAAACCTCTTGGAAGTTTGATGTCCACTACCAAGCCGACAAAGTCGCGTCAAAGGCTAGTTTGTCTTTATAATTAATTTAGCAATGGTTAAAGTAAGTTTAACGTAAGACGAGTCAGACCACTCAATCCTTAAAACACCGACTAAGTACATATATCTAGAAAACAGGTACTTTTACGGATGGATTTCTATAAAGCTAGCCCCGGGGTTTTACCCACGTCAATTATAGCCATGTGTTATTCGGATTCGTCCTTACCAATATTATAAGTGCGAAAGTAACTCTGCCTGTTTTTCGCGCCTGCACGCCAAAACTACTGAACCGATTTAAATGAAAGAACAATGGGCAAAAATGTATGGAACGTGGTACCCGCTCCAATAGTCCTCATTAATATATCATTGAATAGACATTTTGATGCAGAAAAACGTCTACCATGGCGCCTGTCCCTATTCACGTTTGGAAAGCAGTAATCTCACTATCTATACTTATTATTATAAAGCTTTAATCTCAGGAACTACTAGTCCGATTTAAAAAATTCTTTCAGTGTTAGATAGCCCATTTATTGAGGAAGGCTATAAGCTATATATCATCGCTACGCTACGACTAAAAGGAGCCGAGCAGCAGGGGTGAAACCACGGGGAACAGCTTGTGTTTTATAAATGATGAAGAATTTATTACAAACTACTTATATAAGTAAAATAAAGCTAGAATAACATGATATAACACATTTAGGATTCTATTATTAAAAGAAGTAAGAAAACAAGCATTCTTTAAATACAAAACATATATTTTATCAATAAGTGAGTAGATTTAAAACATTACATATCGGTATCAACTATAACAGCATTGAGGAAAGATGCCGGAGCAGTAAATCCCGTATGCCTCGCATAGCCTAAGTACCATACGATGGACACTATATGTGCACAAGTGCCGATCGTACGTCGCGTCGCCCGGTTAAACATGTGCAATACTGTTGGACAATATTATTTGCACTGCTGATTAATATATAACAAAAATATGTTTTTACACGGACATGTCGCGACTGGATTCGTCCACGCAAAAGCCAGGCATCTTCGTGTATGCCATAGTCTGGCAGATCATCAAGTGCTCCCTCTCTGTACGTTTCAATTATATATAGACATTTGATAAATGCTCGGCACAGTAAGATCTTGCCAGCTTGAGTTGGTATGTACCTAGCGCTAATAGAATTATATCCTCCTCCGTCATTGAAGGGAAGTTTTCAATCTGGCTCGCTTCCATCCTCTGAAAATATACTCTTCTGTGGTTAAGCCGTTTTCTCTCTACATACATATGCAGAAGATTCGGGGTATCTATTTTCTGCCTTATTATATGGACGAATTCGTCTGCGTGTACGCTATCCACGATGGGTTGGTGGAAGTGATTCGTGATAGCTGCGGCAATCGCGCTCAGGAGCAACGGGACTCGAGTTAAAATGAGGAGTGCATGGCAAAGTCTTACGTAAAAACGTTATTAATAGAAAACATGAACGGAAATGCCGAAAATATTACCTTGGTACTCATTTTCTTACATAAATAAGTGGTAACTTATATACTCGTATATGTATGTTTATCGCCGGGGCCACGAGACTGTCTAAACAGGTTACTGTGGCCCTGGAAAGCAAAGGGAAACTGAAGGAACAGGGTTTTTATTAGTTAGTAAGACTGTCGTTTATCTTCAAACGCAATCAGATTTGAGAGTGGCGGCTATAGTAAAAATTGTTCCTCTTGGTAAGACCTTTTAAACGACACTACAATCATATCTATTGGAGCCGGGTACCATTTTGCTCATTCTTCTTTGGTACACATATAGTCTAGAGCCTGAGAAGGGACATAGGTCACTTTTAATGCGAAAAAAGGGTTGTAAGAGGTTGAAAGGGAAATATCGTCATTTTTAGAGCCCGAAGCTTGAAACTTATCTTTTAGGCTGTTGATTCTATATAAATAAATATGACATTCAAAGTTTGTAAAACTTTACCCTCAAGAGTGTAAAATAACAATATGGAATAAGGGATGAAAGTTTGAAATATATAAGGTTTCTGTGAATGTATTTTAAGTTTGCGACAAAATATTAGAAATATTCTGATGTAACATTTACGGAGTCATTACAAAATGTGCGGAAGAATACGAGGGCACATCTAGTAAGTTATATTACTACAATGTTTCATCAAAATCCATATTCGGTAGTTTTTGCGTGAAAGAGTATGCAACATCCATACACTCAAAAAATAAAACAGATTTAAAATCTGTCGATCCGTTTAGCGGCTAGATTAAATTCCCTGGCAACAGTAACCTGTTTAAAAACCTTAGGCTTAGCTCATTAATCTCGCATGTCCATTATTATTGGCAAATTTATGCTCATAGACACGTACTGTACGTGGTTAGTCTAAGAAATAGTTACCGCCAAAGAGGTTTAATGACCGTCTTCATGCTTCGGAGGGCTGGTCAAGCTTCGAAGGTCGTTGTCTTTGGACACAGTCTGTAAGCCATGTTTACCTACTGGGCGGCTTAAAGAATCTGGCAATACGATAAGGTAGGTCTAGGTACTACTTATCGTATGGGCAGTGGTTACCATAGTGTCAGAGTTATTCAAGCCGCCCAGTAGTCCTTTGACATGGCTTAACGACTGTTGTCTAATGAACACAACCGGGACCGACAACTTAAAGTGCCCTCCGAAGCACGGAGACGCTCAGAAATTACCCACTTTAGTGGTCACGCATCTATGGACTGACCGAGAGCCTAGTTGCTTAAGCTCGCCGATCATTTACCTTAGATAGATAGACTCTATAGTTCATAGAGTCTATTATTACTATGAATATTTGTATCAAATTAGAAACTATTGAGGATTGCAAACATTTATTACGTAACCAATATTTTTAACTAGCTGCTGTCCGCGTGACGACATTAAAGCGAAACTCTTTTTAGTCTCTATGCCGTAGAAATTTAAATCTATAGACCCGGTTTGACTCCTTGTCTAAATCATAAAAGAAACCTGTGTGGATAATTTAATCTTTCTAGGTCAAAGGATTTCTGCTGGGCGTTGATGGATGGAGGCAGTCAATAAGTGAGTGAGTCAGGAATTTTCTATTTTTTCATAGATTTGGTACAATTTACTACAAGATTCCACCAACGACGGTCATGAGCTTCGTTTAAATTATAAAAATGTATTTTCTTTTTGGTTTATTTCTTATTACTGTCTCTAGCTTTATACTGGAAATTAGTCAAAATCCATCTTGTTTTAGTCTTCCTTATATCTTTGGGATTCAAATATTCATAACGTTGTGCGACCCAACTGCTTGTGCCAGTACCTATATGCTTCGGTATACAAGAGTTGCTGTGTTGGACCTGCGGGTGGATCAGTCCCTAGTGATAAAAATATTTTCCAGGAGTGAGTGTCGGTGCTCACCTCTTCGAGTGTGTGCATCTGCTAAACTTCGTCCACAAGAGAGACTACTAACACACTGCCATGTAATATCTAGGGACAATGTCACACAGATCATACTAGCCCCAAACTAAGCAAAGCTTGTACTATGGGTACCAGGCGACGATACACATACTTATATAGATAAATAAATACTTAAATACATAGAAAACATCCATGACTCAGAAACAAATATTCGTGCTCATCACACAAATATTTGCACTTACAGGGATTCGAACCCAGGACCACCAGCTTCGTAGGCAGGAGCACTACCAACTAGGCTACGGTGATCCCAAACTAGGCAGATCTTTTACTATGGCAACCACACGACTGAAATACATAACATATCTATAGCGAGAAAGAAAACTGATAAAATATATAAGTAGGTTTTACTTATACATTTCTAAATACATATTTATATTTACAAAATAAAGTCACTCCCGCCGTCTTTGGGCTGAGATCATTTCAACTAACGGATTATAATAATGTAGGTTTTTCATTTATTTATGGACATGTACTATGACAACCAGGTAACTGATACTTATATATTTCGAAATACATACGTATTAAGTATAGATAAATTACACCCAGACACAGAATCTATATACATATAATAAAATCGTAGGAAAGTCGAAACTATAATTTTTTAAAAGGATAGTTGTGGCGTGTTCTACAATCGATATCGAAGCCAAAAATATAGTTATTAGAATTTTTGTCTGTGTGTCTGTTTGTCTGTATGTATGTCCGGGCTAAACTCAAAAAGTACTGAATGGATTTACTTCAAATTTTAGATGAATATTACTAAGAGGTCGGGTCAACGTATAGGCTACATATTATCACGCTATGACCTACGGGGGAGGAGCTGTGGTAATTTATAAAATTTAACGCGGGTAAAACCGCGGGGCACAGCTAGTTTCTAAATACATATGTATTAAGTATAGATAAATTACACCCAGACACAGAATTTATCGTGTTCACAACACAAAGATTTGTCCTGGGTGGGAATGGAATCCTTAACAGTCAGGGGTCACTAAGCACTAGACAAGTTACTTTACTACAGTACACCTCTACTACCTACTTTTAGGGTAGTATTTAACCGCGAATCAAAAAATCATCCCCTGGCATTAAAAGAAATCCGTAACCTAAACAAAAATACACGATGTAAGTGCATGACGCTTGCTTTAAAATGGAATGTTTGTGTAAATAAATTTATTTCTGTGTTGTATGGTCACCGTCACACACAGTTCAAAACTATCCTAACCTACTTTTCTAGTCGCGAAAAACATTTTCAGATACGCCCGGGTATATGTTATATGAAAATTATTTAATTGATGAGTGATAATTTCTTTGTCCATCATTTAAAAAATCCCCTAATTTTCTATATATATTTTTGCGCCGTTAATTTATTACATAAGTACAATATAGATTGGTATAGGTATACACAAGTACTTACTATATCAGTAGCGATAACAGACTTACAATTTAACTATGTAGGGTTTTGTGTTAATAATTGCTAGATTGGCACACCAAGAATTTTAAAATTTATATGCACTAGTGGTGCAGTGTTTGGTTAAGGTTTCGGTGCACTCGTGTATTGGGTTTTGATTTTTGCACAGGGCAATTCAAAACCCCACTTAATCCCAAAAAAGGGTGCACCTTCGTTGGTTTTAACGTGAAACTGTGATTAGCCGGTTGGTCAGTGACCCTAACTGCTAAACCAGAGGTCGCGTGAGCGATTCACACCCAGGACAGATATTTATGTAATGAGCACGATTATTTGCTCTGTGTTTGGTTGTAATAATAATAATATCTGGGGACAATGTCACACAGATCATCCTAGCCCCAAACTAAGCAAAGCTTGTACTATGGGTACCAGGCGACGATATACATACTTATATAGATAGATAAATACTTAAATACATAGAAAATATCCATGACTCAGAAACAAATATTCGTGCTCATCACACAAATATTTGCACTTACCGGGATTCGAACCCAGGACCACCAGCTTCGTAGGCAGGACCACTACCAACTAGGCTATGGTGACCGTCAAAAATAATGTAATGTATCTATAACTAGCGGACACCCGCGACTTCGTAGGCGTGGATGATATATTATACATATAAACCTTCCTCTTGAATCACTTTATCTATTGAAAAAGACAGAAAACTGGATTAAAATTCGTTGTGGAGTTCAAAAGATCTAAGCGCACAGACAGCAGCTTTACTTTATAGTTTGTAAAGAAATATATGTATTTAGAAATCTATTAGTAGGTTTATCAGTTGTGTGGTTGCCGTAGTACAGGATCAGCCTAATTTGGGATCAGATGGAAGTGTGTTAGTCGTCCCAAGGGCTTTAAATGTATTTATTTCGCTCTTCTTCATTCCGACGAGAGCTGTGAATTAAATTTATTTCTCGCTCTACAGTCTACCACAGCCATTTTTTTTACACTTCTTTGTTATCTTAACTATAAACATCATACTCCAAATTACACTTTTGTTCTAATCGATTAGTCTATATAAACCTCATAAACAGACAACAGAAAACTCAACTTAAAAAGTTATTTATTCCGTTAAAATATTATATTTGTGTGGAATCGTCATTTTTTATACCCGTCCAGTGCTTGACGTGGCAGCTACTGAGAAACACTGCCAGAAAACTCAGTAGGAATCCTTTTTTTATATTTATTTCTTAATAGAAAATTACATTGTATGTACTTAAATGTGTAATCTACAGTGACTCAATCCCATACCATTTAGTCACTTAAATAATCAGAAGTTTTGTACTAAGCCCTGTTACACAATTTGGCTTTTATAGTCCATTTAAACTTATTCGTGGACTTTCTCTGATATCAATGGGAAGTTTGTAATAGAATCTTTTACATTATAGAATGTACCATTGACTGCACGTGCAGTGGCTAAGGCAGTCGCCTCGCCGCTTCGTGTCGCGGGTTCGAGTCCCGCACCGGACAGCTATTTGTGTAACCCATAAATAGATGTTCTGAGTCTGGATGTAATTTGTGTCCGTCTATTATATGTGTGTAAAGTACCCCGCGACAGAGGAATCAGGTTCCCTAGTCCTACACTAGGGAACCTGATTCCGTTGTCTTTTTAAAAGCAAAAACCAAAAGCAATGTAAGAGTAACGATAAGGTATGTACCGTAACGATGTTTTCGTTATGGTCCAATTTTCCGACTTCTTTCTGTAGGTTTAGTGAGTACCGAAGACGAAACGAATGGACGAATACGTGCTTTCGAAGCAAAAGAAGCTTATCACGACAGTAACATGTAGCGCAGCATATCCGTCGACAATACACTTGTACAGAAAAGCAGTTTGTGCTAGGGCAACGTTATCTCATGACGTATATGTACGTAATATTAAGTTTAATGTTTTTACACTTAACCTTTATCTGAGTCCGTCCAATTATTTAGAAGATTTGGCGATTCGCACACGGCCCCGCATCACGAAGCTTAGCGCGGGAGTGCGTGGTCTTACGTGGTTTGCAAGTGTTTGGCGATTCCCACACTGCACCGCACCACGCAGCGTAGCGCGAGAGTGCGTGTTCTTACGTTGTTTGCAAGTATCTCTGTTTGTATAGAAAACACACAGAAAACGCATTCACGCGCAGTGTTACAGATCACGCGAAGAAAAACTGAAACTCCCGCGTGGCTCCGGGACAAGACGTAAGGTATGGCACACCAAGTTCTCCAGTATCCTGTGTGATTTTGACATGTCATTGATTTTGACATTTCGATCGATTTATGTTCGAAATCGAAAGGCCTGACGCAATCTGATATATGATTATACAAACAGATAATTAAACCATACAAATAATATAACTGCAGCATCCTGAATGAGTTCTAAATGAATAACCATTTTTTGTATAAAAATCAATGCTGCATGATGCTTTCATCAACCACCGAAAATTGTTGTGAAATGAGGCCTCTAAACTCTAAGCCACATATGACTATACTGCAGACATTTTTATTGTCTGCTACCTCTAGTAAATTCAAGTTCTAGTTGTGTTTATATTGTTTGACCCTTTATTATGCAGAAACATCAAAAAATGTTTATATTTATGTAATGCATTAATTATTTAACAATTTCCAGATATTTCTGGAAATAATATTTCACAGCCATAACTGCTTAATAGCCTCTTTCATTAAAATACAAGATTACATTCATCTAGGTATATACAAACAGGTTGTATAATGAGAATTCCTATTACAGCTCATATTATGCATCTCCTGTTACTTGATTTATAATTATTCATAACCAATGTGAAACTATTGAAAACTATCTGTATTGCAGATAAATACAGATCAAAATCGTTCACTTGCAGAAAAGTCTACACTCCTGGTGAAACTGTTTTATACATGCATACAAAATATCAGAACTAATTAATGCATATTATATATTTTTGATATGCTGTGTGGTTGATGGTAAAGAATATCACCAGCTAAACTAATCCCATGTGTAGGAGTCCTCCCAAGGGATTAATGGCAATCCATATTGACATATTGGACGGTCACCGTAGCCTAGTTGGTGGTGCTCTTGCCTACTAAGCTGGTGGTCCTGGGTTCGAATCCCGGTGAGTGCAAATATTTGTGTGATGAGCACGAATATTTGTTTCGGAGTCATGGATGTTTTCTATGTATATAAGTATTTATCTAACTATATAAGTATGTATATCATGGCCCATAGTACAAGCTTTGCTTAGTTTGGGGCTAGGATGATCTGTGTGACATTGTCCCTAGATATTATATTATTATATATTATGCCTGTTTGGTTACCAATGCCAAGGAAAAGTTGTACATCAGGATTATTTTATTACAGATTTGAAATGGCAAATATAAATAACTAGCTATAAGGTGGGTTAAACCCTGGGGGGTTTTACACTCCTTGAACTTTATAAATTATAGCCTAAATGTTTTTTGAATATATAAACTACTAGCAATGCCCCGGGGTTTTACCATCCTCAAAAATTATAGCCTATGTATTATTCGGATATATAAGCTGTATCACTACTGTGTCATTAAAATCCGCCCAGTGTTTGCGTGAAGGAAGAACAAACATACACACTCACATACTTTCACATTTATAATATTAGTAGGATATATGCTTAAATCACAATACCTGAATCTCAAATAGCTTATTTAGAGCTTGGTACTTTACAATTGTCTGTCTCACCAGTCCATAAGTCATTGATGAGGTTACGCAACTAGGCGCGCGGTCTCTCCATAGATGGGTGACTTCTAAAGTGGCTTAATTTCTGAGTGTCTCCCATGTTTTTGTGGGCTCAATAAGCTGTTGGTCCTAGTTGTAGGCGTTAAGCTATTTCAGAGGATTAATGGACAGATTGACAATCTTTGACACTAGGGTAACCACTGCCCCTATGATAAGTAGAAGTAATTATTTATTAAAAATAATCATTCCTTACAGACTAACACATCCACGGGTACATATTGCCCTGCGACAGGTAGACGGTCCTACGATCCGGGGACAAGAGTCCCTGTGCATTCAATAGTTGAAAAAAATGCCATCCTGTGGCAAATTACAGCATTAATTGGTATGAATCGAAACACCATGGTCAGGAGGATAGAGTAAAGAATTAAAAAAAAGTGGGGCCGCTAAAATGGAATGACAAAGAACAAAAATATTCATGAAGTGCATCTACCAGTGACAGCTCTTTGAAATGGACAAGTTTCTTTGTAATTAAGTATGGGATTTACAGATATTAATATATCATTTAAAAGGGTATTTAATCTAGTTTTTTGTTATGTACATTAATATGTTGCAATTAGAAGTTTTTTAATGTAAACTCGATGTTAATTTGTATGTATGTCTTCAACTCGGAAAAATATTACATGTTTAACCAACAATTTCATAATTTAAAATGAAAATAGATTCAGAATCAGGTAGATAAGTACGTTCTTTCTACTTTAAGCTTTATAGCACATTTTTTCTTTTTTGGTTAGCACATGTAATAAATTAATAGTGTTTTTATCCCTATAGGCAGGTAGCATTTGCAAGGTCGATATCACATGGACATAGTAACATCATGTGTCAAATGAACCGGAACATTTGAGTCATTACATCAACTAAGGGATAGACCAGGTAGTCAGGCAGGAGGGGCTCCTGTGTACTATCTACCACCTAACTGCGGTCACCAACTCTCAGACCAAGCATAATGACTACGGCAAACCCCTCCAAATGGCAATATTTTGGAGACCTTTAGGAGAGGCCTATGTCTAGCAGTGGATCATATCCGGCTGATGATGATGTTGAATGTGCTTTGTAAATGCTAAGTTATTCTTGGGTCTATAACAAGTGCTCATGTGGCATTGTTATTTTAAGATTACTGAGACTTTCCACATAATCAAAAATCTACTTTGTGTAAACTGAATAAAGGCTAATTTCCTGTATCACATGTTAACCTTAACATAATGTAGATGTAGGTAAAGCCCCAGGAATGTTTTTGATGCAAAATTGGAATACTTCACAGAGTAAATAGTTCATTATGTTAGCTTATCAATAATAAAATGAATTGTACTAAGTACTAAAACAAAATCTAAAAAAACTTTCTCAATTAATTAACTTATTTTAATTAGCAAAACAATGTTAACAAATATGGCAAGCAAGATCAATTAATCTTTTGAACAGAGATATACATTGTTGGTAAACAAAAATGGAGTGTGTAACGACACATTCGTAGTGCAGACGTGGACCTACTCCCACTAGAATAATAATAAATCTCACAAGGCCAAATGATATAACTCACCAGCGAGATCAGCCGACGCATCGCCAGCTCGTGGTTCCACAGGCACTCGCAAGGATCCATTTCGTCAGCCATAACTACGCATAAATAGGGCAGAATCAGAATCCAACTTTCCTTGGCTTAATTTCCTAATATTTTTAGTATTCTTCATACGACATCAGAATAGTGAGATAAACAACCAAGGTGATTACGTCAACAGAATATCACTTTTCCTCTTGTAACGTAACAACCGAACCCAATAATCTAAATCTTTTGTTTTTATTTACAAATACAAAAAACACTGGTCAAGGATCATCTGGTTTGCAATAAAGAGAAAGGAAAGTTAACATGTAACCCGTACCTGCAGCAATAATATGCAAGACAAAGGAAAACAATAAATTATATTGATATTATTGTATCAAACAAGTACTACTGCTATCACGAAATGGTCGTGGATAAAAAAAATATCGAACACTTGATTACACTTGCGACGACATTTTTACACTGTTTGCCTGGAGCTATATGATTGGTCAACGTAAAAAATCAACATCCAATCAATGACATTCTTGAATGGTGGTGTTGCCATATTTTTTTTCATTATGGCCGCGCAATGTGGAAACGTCAAAGAACAGATTTTCGTTTTACAGCGCGTGTGGGACACTGCATAGAGAGAGCAGCTGGAATGAGACTATTTTAAAATAGTGTAGGAGCTTGTCGTAAACCTAAGTCGCCATTCTTCTATCGATAATTATATTTGTGTTAAAATTTATTTTTACTTTGTTTTACAGTTACATTAGTGGTTTCATCATAGTTCTATCTGTAAGAAAAAATAGTACATTGATACTCCCGGGCACATTAATATGTCAATAATCAATTTTATTCGTTAATCAGCAAAACAAACAGTTATGACAAAAAGCGTAAATATAATTTTACTTAATTGTTCTCACATTAACTAGTTTTATCAACGACCAAAATTACTAAATCTTAAATATAGAATCATTATTGATTTATTGTCAATAGATAATTTTGGGCGTGTACATACTTGGTCTACAATGTATTCGCTTATGGTAATCCAGCCACCCAGTTTCTTATCTTAGACACAAGTGGCATATCATAACTTCAACAGTCAATTATGTAAATATTGTCTTTTCTAAAAGTTATTTCATTTGGCTATAGTAATAATTTTACCTAGTGTAAAAGCAGTTACGAAGTAAAAATATTTTCACATAGACAATATTGGGATGGTATAGGTACCTAAATTGTTTCAGTTTTAAAGGCATGTTAGAAAATTACCCAGGCCTCACTAACATTGGTCTGACTGGTAACTGGTTCCTTTATAATCGAAATTTAAATTAGATTTTTAATGTGGATATGACATTTATTTTAAAATAAATAGTTCATTTGTTTTCCCAATGTCCGATTGTGACCCTGGAGACATTACGTGTTATTTTAAAAACAATGATCTTTTTAACCTCGTGGTACACACGGCTACATCAAGCTATATATTTCTAGTATAAGCTAATCCCGCGTTGTATATGATTTCCATACAATGAGAGGTCAGCTTATATTTGAAATGTTTAGCTTGATATGTAGCCGTGTGTACCTACCAACGCAACAAAGTGTCGACATCGATGTTTTTTAGACTTTGTGGGACTAACGCAACAAAGGGTGATAAGTTTTGATTGTACTGCGTTATTTTTTTTAATCACACGATACAATTCAATGAAGAACAAAGTTATCGTACAAATTTCGCAGTAAAATCAGCCAAAACGTATCAATTGTTCAGTCCTTCAAGCCAACGCCTTTCGCACACAACATAACGGTCAACACAAAATTACAGCAGTAACTACTAGAAACTCTAGGCTCACTAAATCTTGCTCGTATTTAACATTTTCAAAATGGGGTTCGAACCCCATTTTGAAAATGTTCTGGGTAATTCTAGAATAAAAGAAAAACGATAGCTGGTGAAAGAGACATACCTACAAAATGCTTCATGCAAAATTGACATTAGATGATTCTAGAATGAAAAGAGATGGTGCGAATTTCCTGATAGAAAGGAAAGAGATAGGTAAGGACTAAGTCAGAAGTATTCCAATGTTAATGAAGGTTCTAGAACAAAAATACCGTCTTCCAAAATGTTACATATTTGGAACAGTTATGGATAGCAGCATATCGAAACAGAACGGTGAGTTTTAATTCAAATTAAATTGAAGGCTTCACAAGAGGAAGGAAGAGGTAAACGTGAAAAAGTGCAAGTAATCAGTGCCAAGAGTTCCGTACACAGTGACACAGGTTTTTCGCACGCTGCTCATCGCGGGGACTCTGTAAGTGCGTTACGTGTGAACTCGCACGCAGTGCTTGTCACCGGGACTCTAAGTAAGTGTGTTCCGTGTTGTGACCTAAATGTCACCAAATGTAAACTACTTTTGTGATGAGAGAAATAAATGCATATTCTATTTGTGTTGTGATCTTAGTATTGCACCAACTGTCACTGTCGACGCCAATAAAGGTTTCGTTTCCAAACACTAGTTTTCTATCCAAACCCCTGACCCTTTTCGGAATTTGGAGAGCTTTTTAGAAAGGAAAAAATTACATTGCGTACGTTGTGAAAAATATAGATATTTATTTCAACTTCCCGTACATAGTAGCTATATAGTGGGATGGAACAAGTATTTCGCTGATTTTCACAGAGAGGCTAGGCTTAAATTCCACCTATGGCAGTTGGCAGGAAAACCACTGAGTGGTGTAACTTATGAAAGTATGTGCAACACTAGACGTGTATTTAAAGCAAAATTTAGATGGTGTCAGAACAGACAAGAACAATTAAAAATGGATACACTAGCTATAAATCATGCCACCAATGACTTCAAAAGTTTTTGGAAAAATACAAAGAAACTAAATACAAAGCGCAGTCTCCCTGTGAATGTCGACGGCACGGTTGACCAGAAGTCTATAGCAAATTCATTCGTACAGCATTTTAAGGTATCGTCAGAGTTATCGACAGACCTTGGAGTGAGCGATGTTGAGACCGTCAGCGGTATGAGGCGCACCCGAAGTTTTATTGCTAAGGATAAAAAATTATAGATGCATTTTTTGATTAATCCAATATTTTAAGAGTAGCGGCCAAGATAGAAAAATCATTCATTAAATGGCCTATAAATCGTAAACGTAAGTTTTACAAAACAGTTTACAGGATATAAAAGATGCGACATTGTATTTTGTACAGACGCCAGCACATCGAGCTACCCCAATCGGTCAAATTTCTTTTTAATAATTTCAATTTATCTCAAATGCATAAGGTTCACTTGGGGAAACTTTACAGATTGGGGTAGCTTGATTTGCTGGCGTCTGTACAATAATGGTCTCAGTAATGTATGCCCTAAAGTTAACAGGTATGTACTGTTGTGTGGCAACAGTATTCCTGAAGGTTGGAAGTCGACCATTTACTCGTAGAATCGAATTCGGTAAATCTGAATTACGCAAAAGTCATTGACTTAGCGATCACTGCCTATGTCGTAACTGCAAACTCAGGTCGATAAGCGGTAATTTCAAAGTGGCCTGCTGACTTTTCTACCGCCATAATATGCAACAATGACGGGTTTTCAGAAAGTAGATAGGCCTACGTGGTAATCTTAATTCAATGTAAGATAACGTACGTAAGTAACTTGATTGGATGTATGGCGCAGTGGTTAAGACAGTTGCCTCGCTACTTCGTGTCTCGGGCCCTCACCGAACAACTATTTGTGTCCCATAAATAGTTGTTCTTAGACTTCGCATGCGGATTTCGACATTCATCTAGTTGAATAAAATTAATAATATCCCGTAGACATAGGTACCTGTCTTTTTTGTAGAAATTCCTGTCGTTATAGCATAATAAAGCGGTAGACAAGACAGCGGGCCACTTGAAAACCACCGCTTATCAAATTGAGTTTGCAGTCACGACATACCTAAGCCACCGACTAATGTCGTAATTCACACTTACTGAATTCGATTTTACGAGTAAATGGTCGAAATCCGACCATAAGAAATACAGTTTCCATTACAATTACTGTTTCACTGATAAAAATAAAAATCGTTAATACATAATAAAACAAAATAATCGGTGGACAAACGGAAAAGAAAAAATTATCGGTTATGTCTTAGCCAATTCTACAATATATTACTAATAGATACATGTTCGTGTAGTATCCCAAATCAAATCGAAATTACATATGGTTGATTGAAATAATGCTCGAACATTGTATGAGATAACTTTATTTTTGAGATAACGCTCATTGAAAGCCGTTCTGACGGTACAACGATATGTCAATCTAAGTTCAATAAATGGATGTGAACACACCGTGTTAACAATTATTATTATAGATACTGAGACATCATCGTTCAAAGTAATGTTCGACCACGCGGCCACGTAATTTCGGTTTCGGCCTCATTTAATCTGTTTAACCAAACTTTGTTTTGTTTTTATTATTTGTTTCGTTCGTTTTGATATATTAAGAAAGATTTTCCTTTCTTCTTGTAAATTTTACCATATGAAGGTGTAAAGAAATAATCGACATTAAAGCGACAGCAAGTGTAAGATAACGACCACCAAAACTTCCAAAGCGTTATATAGTTTATACTTCTTTTTTGACAATTGTTGATAAATTCAGTGTTCAATTGACACAAATAATTATATCTCGAAGTAGGTGCTGAGATGGCCAAAGCCGTGAAATCCTCCACGTTACGTTCGCGCGGCCAAATTGACACTTTCTTTATTTCTGTTTTGACAAATTTTTGGTTTGTTCCCTTCGATGTTGATAAATTCCAACAAATCATATCACACACATTTATATTGACGCTGCGGTTCGCTTCGTTTCGCTTCTCCTTGTCCCGCGCCCGCTCCCTGAAGGTAGTGTACAGCAAAACAAAATATACACGAAGTAAAAAAAATTACTCGATATTTTTGTTGTTTGGTACGCCGCGCGCCGGTTATAAATTCACTAGTAGTCTATCCGCGCGTGGAGACCTATGATGATGAAATGAAATGAAATAAGAAGAGAAGAGAAGATAAGAGTAGAGAAGAGTAAAGAAGAGAAGAGTAGAATAGAGTAGAGAAGAGAAGAGTAGAGAAGAGACGAGACGAGAAGAGAAGAGGAGAGGAGAGGAGACGAGAGGAGACGAGAGGAAACGAGAGGAGACGAGAGGAGTCGAGAGGAGACGAGAGGAGAGGTGAGATGAGAAGAGAAGAGAAGGGAAGGAAGAGAAGAGAAGAGAAGAGAAGAGAAGATATGAGTCGTATAGAAACAAAAACAGCAATCTGACATTTCACTAATTAGTGGTAATTAAAAAAAAACGTGTCATTTTTTAATATAATTGATAAATTTATCATTTATGATTTAATTTGGTAAATTAAAGGTTTGCATTTTAATTAAATATTACATTGGGTAGATTGCATTTAGAATAAATTAATAAAATTTTAATATTTTTTTCAAATTGCTGTTTTTGATACTTACTTTTAAATATTGCTGGATTTGATTCTAAATAAACACCAGATTGCTGCTTTTGTTAATAGCTATGTAAAAGATTGCTGTCTTTGATTATAATAACGCAACACGTAATTTAGGGTTGTCACTCAAATTAAAATTCACAAAGATATTCAATTTTTATTTATTTCACAAACATTTTTACTGTTTTCATAAAATTAAATTCTAAGTTCGTCAGGTTCCTGAACTTCTTCATCACAATATATATCTTCAGAAGGCGTTTCTTGTAAGGCCTCCTGTCTAAATAATATTTCTTTATAAAAAGTTAATTCCAATAAGCCTTGCCATTCGGTACCAAAATGTTTGCTCAGTAATTTATTCACATCACTTAATTTACTTTTATTAACAGCAACTATGCTGGGCAGTGTAATCGGATTTATCATACTTATAAGTTTTCGTGGTCTGCAAATATTTTGAGCGGTAGCTAGATCACTTTTATAATATATTTCGCCCCTCACAAGCACGTTACCAGGTTTTTTTGAACGACGCAGAATAAACCTTTTACACTGGTTGAATTGAATATTCCAAGTTGTGGTGGGTTTTACGATGTCTTTGATAGATGTCTTCCAGTCAAAAACCGTGCAATCTTCACCAAATTTTACTAACGTTGCGTTTTCAGACACAATATCTATGATTTCTTTGGGATGAAGTACTACCTCCATTTTACGCAGCTTTTTTTCTATAACTCCAAAAAAGCGATCAGCTGGCATAAAGGAATGACCGGTGACAGGAAAAATGAATTCTAAACTTTTAATGTTTCCATTTTCTAATAGCCATTTGCAGGACATACCAATTAAAATAAAATTTTTGTTTTGCCCGCCGCATCCGTCTGCAACCAAACGAATTCTTGATATGCCCGTTTTATCAATTTTACAAAGCCGGTCATAAACTGCGGATGCCACCAAAGTCGCATTTTTGCTAAACTCGTCTTCTGTGCAATAGTAAGAGAATACACGATTTTTATTTAGAGGCAAATTTGAATGGCCTTCAACTACGGCTAAATTGTAGAAATATAATTGTCGGCTATAATAGCATGATTGGTCAGGCACCTTTGGTAACGGTAAATTTTTTTGGAAATCATAAGATATTATTTTCAAGCCAAATGTAGTGTCTCTCAAGTTTTCTAAAAATGATTTCGCTCTCAAAGAATGAACCCTCTTCTCTGTCATAAAATATATTTTTTTATTTTCGTCTTTTTCCATTTTGATCTTTTCTTTTAGTTCTAGACATTTTGAATAAACATCCGTTTGTGGTGTGCCGAAGCCTAAATTATATTCTGTGTTGAAAATATGCCGAAAGTATGATAATTTTACCCCAAGTTGTGCATTACGCTGGTCAGTATTATACATTACGTAATTTTTTTTTAATATTTAATTCACATGGCAAGTATTTTCTTTCAGCTTCCTTGCTTTTTCGGCAGTAATGAGACTCTATACATTTGAGATTTTGAATAAAACGATGAACAGATTCTTTTTTCTCTGCATACTTTTCTGTCTTTCGATCACCTCCGCGAGCTTCACAAGGAAATTCTCCCGTTTCATAAAACTTTTTCATCAAGTACTCCACTCTATACTTTTTAATGCCAAAAATACTCAGAAAATTTTTTTGGTAGATTGGCACTCTCTTCTTGTTAATGAATACGGTAACTATTCCGTATTCATTAAAAATTTATAATTTATAAATATTTTTAAATTTCTTTTTGCCTTTAAAGTTAGGTCTTTTTTTGAGTTTCTTTTATTGAACACAGTTTGAAAAGAATTATATTTTGGTCATGCTTTGTCGAGTTTTTATAAAAATCCCGATGTATTTTTGATAGATTATTCATTGTCAATGTTGCACATTTCAATGCTTTCGTATTATGTTCGCATACTCGAGTTTGGAGAGGAGAGGAGAGGAGAGAAGAGGAGAGGAGACGAGAGGAGAGGAGAGGAGAGGAAATGAGAAGAGAAGAGGAGAGAAGAGGAGAAGAGAAGAGAAGAGAAGATCAGAGGAGAGGAGAGGAGAGAGGAGAAGAGAGGAGATGAGAGGAGAGGAGATGAGAGGAGAGGAGATGAGAGGAGAGAAGAGGATAGGAGAGAGGAGATGAGAGAAGAGGAGAGGTGAGGAGAGGAGAGGAGAGGAGATGAGATGAGAGAAGAGGAGAGAAGAGAAGAGGAGAGGAGATAAGAGGAGAGAAGAGAAGAGAAGAGGAGATGAGAGGAGAGAGAAGATGAGAAGAGAAGAGGATAGGAGAGAGGAGATGAGAGGAGAGGAGAGGAGAGTAGAGGGGAGGAGAGGAGATGAGATGAGAGAAGAGGAGAGAAGAGAAGAGGAGAGGAGATAAGAGGAGAGAAGAGAAGAGAAGAGGAGATGAGAGGAGAGAGAAGATGAGAAGAGAAGAGGATAGGAGAGAGGAGATGAGAGGAGAGGAGAGGAGAGTAGAGGGGAGGAGAGGAGAGGAGAGGAGAGGAGAGGAGAGGAGAGGAGAGGAGAGGAGAGGAGAAGAGAAGAAAGGAAAGAGAAGAGGAGATGAGAAGAGAGGAGAGGAGAGTAGAGGGGAGGAGAGGAGAGAAGAGGAGAGGAGATGAGAGGAGAAGAGAAGAAAGGAAAGAGAAGAGGAGATGAGAGGAGAGGAGAGGAGAGTAGAGGGGAGGAGAGGAGAGGAGAGGAGAGGAGAGAAGAGGATAGGAGAGAGGAGAGAAGAGAAGAGGATAGGAGAGAGGAGATGAGAGGAGAGGAGAGGAGAGTAGAGGGGAGGAGAGGAGATGAGATGAGAGAAGAGGAGAGAAGAGAAGAGGAGAGAAGAGAAGAGGAGATGAGAGGAGAGAGGAGATGAGAAGAGAAGAGGAGAGGAGAGGAGAGAAGAGGATAGGAGAGAGGAGAAAAGAGAAGAGGATAGGAGAGAGGAGATGAGAGGAGAGGAGAGGAGAGTAGAGGGGAGGAGAGTAGAGGAGAGGAGAGGAGAGGAGAGAAGAGGAGAGGAGAAGAGAAGAAAGGAAAGAGAAGAGGAGATGAGAGGAGAGGAGAGGAGAGTAGAGGGGAGGAGAGGAGAGGAGAGGAGAGGAGAGGATAGGAGAGAAGAGGATAGGAGAGAGGAGAGAAGAGAAGAGGATAGGAGAGAGGAGATGAGAGGAGAGGTGAGGAGAGGAGATGAGAGGAGAGGTGAGGAGAGGAGAGGAGAGGAGATGAGAGGATAGGAGAGAGGATTTGAGAGGAGAGGAGAGTAGACGGGAGGAGAGGAGAGGAGAGGAGAGGCGAGGATAGGAGAGAGGAGAGGAGAGGAGAGGATATAATAATAATAATAATAATAAAATAATAATAATAAAAAGTATTTATTTTCTCTCACAAATAGGTTGGATATATTAACAATAACATGTCTCGCACTGTTAAGCCTATGTACATAGAATTAGTAAGTATGCAACCTGTTTTATGAGAGACTGGTGCCTGAAGTAGGTTTAGAAAAACCTGTAGTACAGGTCACCAGGATCCCATTCCGCGGATTGTATATTACATGTATTTAAGAGCTTTAATTACATTTTAGATAACAATCGATTGTTATGCCAGAGAAAAACAAATTAAAATAAATAACAATAAAAATAAAAGACAAGGAAAATAACATTTACACTAAAACTAAGAATTCTTATAAAAATAACAATAATTTTGGCTTACTGTATTTGTGTCAGTATATTGTATTTTATACGTGTGTTATGTGTGTGTTATATGTGTGTTTGCGCGTAGTATATGACTAGAGGAAGTGTGTGTGTCCCTGCGTGCGTAGGCTTTGGCGTAGATTACAAACTATAAATATATATATAAACATTAAAACATTGTGGAGCCAAATACTGCGTATTACGAACTCGTATCAGGATATAGGACGCAGAAGACTCTCAGTCTCATCGTAGTTTAGAGATTTAAGAAACCTGCTTGTAATTAACTTACAGTTAGTCTTTGATAGGGGGTAGATAGTTAGGATTTTATTAAGTTTGTTATATGTATATGGTCCTAGGAAACAAAAGAAATTACCTGAGTGGCTTGTACGAAATATTTGCATAGGACAAACAGCACCCTTGCGTCGTTTGTCAGTCAGCATTTCTGGATGGTATGGCAATTGGGAATGCTTTTGCAGAATACAATGGAGTACAAAAATTTGTCGAACTGTCAAGAGATCCCACCTTGTATACAGTGCAGTCGTCGGGTAGCGATAGGGAAGACCAGCGCTAACTTTAAGTACAGCTCGCTGAGCTCGCTCAAGCTCTAGGATATAAGTTTTAGCTGCACCTCCCCAAGATATTATACAATATTCTATAATCGATTGGCAGAGAGCAAAGTAGACCATTTTGATAATTTTATGATGAGCAACATTTTTAAGTGTTTTGAAAATATATATAAGTTTTCTTAATCTTTTTACAAGTGTTTCAATGTGAGGTTTAAAAGTTATAGTATGGTCGATCATTACACCCAGATATTTTATTGTTGTGGTTCTTTCGAGACAAGGGCATGTACATGGCAAAACGATTTGGTTACATTTGTGTGCCTTCAATGTTAGTGTTGGACTTGGCGTGAGATTAGACCTTAATGTAAAGGTAATATATTTGGTCTTAGCGACATTGAGGCTTAGTAAATTGGCATTTAACCATGTACAAACAATGTTTAACCCATCCTGAGCATGGGAAAAAGCTTCTTCCCACGTGCTGGATTTAAAGAAAATTGCGGTATCATCCGCAAAGGTTAAAATTTTCCCTTGAACAAGGTTCATATTACAAAGGTCGTTAATATATATCAGAAACAATGTTGGGCCAAGTATGCTCCCCTGAGGAACGCCGAAGTGTACATCTTGCTTCTGGCTTATATGGTCTTCTATTTTCACACATTGCTTCCGATTTTTGAGATAGCTTTGCAGTAATTTTAGCGGTAAGCCCCGTACCCCTACATTCTCCAGCTTCATCAGTAGATGTGGGATAGAAACTGTGTCGAATGCTTTTTGTAGGTCTAAAAAGACCGTTAAACATTTCATGCCCACATCTAAGTTGGTTATGACTGAGTTAATCAATTCCTGGACAGCATCGCTCGTCGATTTCCCACCACGGAAACCGTACTGGGAAGATGAAATTATATGATTACTCTCCAGAAACCTTATTAATCGTTTGTTTATTAACCTTTCAAGTATTTTAGATAGGGTTGGTAAAATGGAGATTGGTCTGTAGTTGTCGACACAGTTTCTATCTCCCACTTTATGAATAGGTTTGATGAGAGCAATTTTGAAAGCTTCTGGAAACACTGCCGACCTTAAAGATAAGTTGCATACATGGGTGATAGGCTTGGTTAGCACATAGTTATATCTTTTAACAATAGTTCCAGAGATGAGGTCTAAACCTGCCGTTTGATTATCTTTGAGGCCATTTATTAACTGTGAGACTTCATACTCATCTGTTGGGAGTAATACCATAGAATTACTTGGAGCTAGGGCAATTTTAGGTTCAAATTGGTATGGATTGCAAGAACGAAGAAGGTTTTGTCCAATGCTAGCAAAGAAACTGTTTACCTGATTGACGCTATGATTGGGATTTTCAGGAGATAAGAGACAAGACGAATGATCTGTGACTTTCTTTCTGGCGTTAATGTTGTTAATGACGCCCCATAAGGTTTTTCTATTATTTGATGCCTTTTCTATCTCGTGTCTCTCATGGTTTCTTTTAAATTTTTTTAGTAGTGCATTACAAAAATTTCGGTACCTTCGGTACGTAGTTTTTAAAATCTCATTTTCAGGAAACTTCTTAGATTTCTTGTATAGGTTATCCCTATGTCTCATGCAACGGAGAAGACCTTTTGTGATCCAAGGTTTACTGAATCTTTGTCTTCTAGGTAATTTCATTACTTTGGAATGCTCTTTGATGCAGGAGGTAAGCATGTTCATGAGTATATTTGTAGCAGCATTGGAGTCATTGCAGTCGAAAACCGGTTGGAAATTGATTTTATTAATAGCTACATCGAGCCCAACAAAGTCTATACGTGTTCTATTTCTTTTGGAATATTGTAAGTTTGTCTTTAGATTGATACTAAGTGCTACACTCTCATGATCAGTTATAGACGATGTAACTACAAGACATGTAGCGTCTAGTTTAGTTTTAAGAAATATATGGTCTAGGCTAGTTAGACCATGAGTAGGCAGGGTGTGAGTAGAGAGTAGACAATGACTAGCTAGAGCATTTTGATACTCGTTAGATCGTTTATCTGTTGTATTTGTAGCAATATCGATGTTGATATCTCCACAGAGAATAATATTTTTATAATTACTTAAACGCTTCAGTAGTAAATCGATAGAGTTCACGAAATATGTGGTGTTTTGTTGACTAGGAGGACGATATATACCAATGACGCACGTAACAGTATTTAACTTTAGCACCAGACAGTTAGCATCGGCGATATCGGGTTCTTCGTAAGAGATATTTAATTGCTTTTTGAAGTATATGACTACTCCTTCATTTTGGGTTTTGTGCGAGGTTGTGGTAATATAATTATAACCTTCAAGGTCCGGGATGTGTTTAGATCTTAATAGCCAACACTCAGTGAGGACTATTATGTCCCAGTTTATTTC